>BSBM01000399.1:9392500-14732500 GCA_027924585.1 Larix kaempferi | reverse complement strand
TTCTTCGAGACCCTCTTCATTACCTTCCTCTACGTTATACTTTATCGGCCTTCCCCTTAGATCGTGTCTCATAACAAATCACCAACCCCCTCTACCTAGAACCTCAGGGTAAAATACATGTTCACATTGACTTGGAAGAACATAGGGCTTTGTTCCTGGCTCAAACAACCTTGTATTAACCATGGTAAATCCATTATCGTGTTCAATAATAGTTTTATCGGGATCACGTTGATTCAATCGTAACCTGTACCATTTGACAACAAACAAAACTACCTTGAAGGAGTTAAAGTCACAATGAAGAATATCTTCCAAATACCCATAGTATTGATTTTCTGAGAGTTATGGATGTCTGTCACTTCTAGAGGAAACATTGGTCACCTCAAAGACTGCAGATATCCCACAATATGATGTTTTATTCATTTCATCCAACTTTTTTATGCGATATCTATAGCCATTGAACCACATAGACTTATGTTGTTTTACCAACAACAAGCTATACACGAAAATATTACATATTGATCCAATATTTATGATTAAGTGCATGTTTATGCCATACGGGGAAAAAAACAACGTGTACATTAATATGTTTTCAAAAAAAAATAGTGTGGTTGATTAATATGCTTGCCTGCTTATCTTTTAAACCATATTCTAAATCGATTTCCCTTTGTGTAAGATTGGTAGCTCCATTGTGATGTGTTGATTTAACCAATGAAGCCACACCTTCCCATGATATTCCATGACCAAATTGTTCACATCGTTCATTCCATACCTTCATTCATTCAATATTGTTTGTGATGTATAAATGAAGTGCATCCCACTCTCGACCAACTGTTTGATGACGATAAAATATTTAAAATTCAATACAAATGTATATTTACTTAACAAAGTATACACTCTTAATTGATGCATATTGAATATAAAAACATAATATGTATGATATATACATAAAAATCAACAGACAAATGTATTATATTAATTAATATCCACTAGCTAATAATTACCTTTCCCCTTCGGCTACTCCCCTTCAAAATTGTTATTGGAGTCTGGATCACAAATGTGACGTAAATTGAGCTTTGATGCTAATTTAGGAAGATATTTACTAATATACAACATGTTTTGGTATATCATATATCCCTCCATCATAGAACCCTCAACACGTGCTCATTGTCTAACCAAACCCTTCATAAATTTCAAGTGCCTCTCAACCATCCACATGGACCTTGAGTACATAAGTACACACAATTCAATCTCCTCAACTTGGTGTATGAGGTAGTGTTCCTGTGCATTGACAAATGCCGAAGGTAGGTGCTTCTGAATTTCACACATGAGACGAGGAATTTCTTTCCTCCAATACATTATATCTTCTTTATGGATTTCTTTAGATGACAACCATCTACAAGTGACACAAACCAATCACGATATTTAACAAAAAAAATATTATATTACATAACATGAATTAGTGCACAAAAATCAAATATAAGTTCTACGATAAATTAAAAAAGCACTAAGTGCATGCAAAAAATCTCTACTTACCTCATGTATTTCCCAATATTATATAAAACTTGTTTGACATTGTTGTTGAAGTTGTCGAAGAGAGAGAGAGGTAGAACATACTGTAGCAATATACAAATCGTTTCATTTTTTAAACAAAGAGTAGACAAACAAAATACCAACAATATGCACTAGAATTAAAAAAAACAATAAATATATGCATACCATAATAATTACCTTCATGAAGACATGCCAATCTTGTGTTTTCACCACCGCAAAATCACCTTTCTTTGTTATGATATTCTTCATGTTCGCACAAAATCCGGTGGAAAATTTAATTTTTCACATGACTTATTTTACAACATTACTTTGTTGCTCCGTTAACATGCATGGAAGTGATTTTATATTAATTTGGTCTCTGTTGCTATGAAATTGAATGACATCTTTCATTGCATGGTTGCCTTCTTGAATGTCTTTGCAAATTTTGACATTTTTTTCTTTCTCACTCCTTCCATCCAATATTTGTCATAATGTTTCAATCACATTCTTTCTGATATGCATTGTATCAAATATATGAGCAATTTTTAGGTGCTCATAGTAGGGCAACCTATTTAATTGTTTAGGATAGCTTTTCATTCCTCGTGGAATCCCATTAATTCCTTCATGATCACGATGGCCATCATGAATCGTAGTTTATAAATAAATTACATAAATCAATGTCAATTACAATAAACAACACACAATAAAAAAATACATAACATTTCATATACGATGATTCATACGTACCTTGACGATTTCTATTATATTGCAACTTCCATATGTGAGGTGTCATTCTCTGCGGTTTTAATGCAGTCTCTTACTTTCCATTGAACATATGTTTTTCGGTAGTTCGATACCTATGATTCTTAGATAGGAAGTGCCTATACTCATCAAACACCTCATTTCCTAAGCTTTTTGAATGACGAAATTTGATCTTAGGACCACAAACTGGACATGCAAATTTTTCCTTTGTCTGAAGACCTACATAAAGAGATGGATTATCTATGTCAATTATAATTATATAAAAAATGAATGGATTAATTAAAAAAACATGCGTTCATAGTATATTAACTAATTCATAAAATTAAATGCATTTAAAGTGGAACTTATAATTACAAACCGCAAAAATGGGTTAACCCTAGGGCATCATGTATTGTCCATACAAGCATTGCATCGAATTGAAATTGCCTTTGTCATATTGGTCTAGATACGTCATACATAGTGATTACATTCCATAACTTTAGTAGCTCGTCAATAAGATGTTCAATATATACATTCATATATTTAACTTGGTACTTACCTGATTGATTTGAACATATAAAATATATAATTATGAGTACCATTTAGATATATAAACCATGCACAAGATAAAAATAAAAAAATATATATATTATATTATGAAACAAAATACGAGAAATGAGATGCCACTACATTAAAAAAAAATTGTAGACACAAAATACCTGGGACAATCATCGACAACATTATGTGCTCCCTCTTTATTGACAACCATGGAGGAATGTTATTGTTGATAAAAAAATAGGCCACAACGAGTAAACAGATCTCATCTCTGCAAATGGATTGACACCATCTACTTCCAAATAAATCTTAAGATTACGAGGTTCTTCTTTAAAGTGGGGCCATTTTTCCTCCATATCTCTAAATGCAGACCCATCTGCAGAAATTCGAATAATGTCATCTTGACTTCTGTTCCATGCATGGTAATCCATAAATTGCATTATGTTTTTGCACCTGAACAGTCGTTGCAAACGTGGAATAATGGGAACATAATGAAGAACCTTGCAAGGCACCTGTTTTGTTACTTGATCTGTTCGATATCTATTGATATGACATTCCAAAAATTATGTTGCAAATTCATGTTGATTATAATATATAACATGGTCATCGAGGCATGCATGAATTGCTTCATACTGCATTCCAATTTCTTTCATGATGGCAGATAAATATCGATATGTGCAAGGTAAAATATTTTACGGTGGTAACAAAAATTCAGCTATCAAGCTACAACAAATTATAATAAAAATCTAGTAAATATAATATCTAAATAATATTAATGAAACACATTTCAGCCATATTAATTTGAATTATGAATTAACAATAAAATTATTAGACGAACAATGATAACCTTTAGCGCGATCATATATATTATGTGATGGAATATATTACATACCTTAACATCCGTGTGACCGATATGTTTGAAAGACCATTCATAAACTTCAAGTTCATTATCAACAATATAGCATAGATAAGATTTGTGTTGGAGCCCTCATAAAGAGGTTCGTATGCCTTCTCAAGAAGAGGTAAATCATGAATATCATCAAAATAATCATTTTCATGAACATTATCATCATCATCCATTCTAACATTAAATGAATCATGGATCAAAGTATTTGTACCATCATCTTCAACTATGTTATTAGTATGATCATCTTCTTCAATATGATCATTAACTTCTTCTCCATTATTCATATCTCTATGTTCCTCCGGTACTTGTTCTGAAAGCACTTCCTCCGGACGATATGCCGTAGGATGTATTTCCTTTATAATTACATGAAACCATCAATAGATCAAAGTTAATATAAGAAATATTAAAATAATACATACATTTACCTTAGAAATCAATATAAAAACATATATAATGAAAAGCTTACAAATGGACGATATTCATGTCCCCCCTCAACGTGTCCATGTTCCCTACAATGTTTTCTGGCTATTGTGATATTTATTCTTATCCTCTTAAAGCCCCTGCATTGGCTACATGGGCAATAACATTTCCCATCGCCCTTTCTTTTCATTCCATCCCACAATCTAGCAAGCAATTGTCGATTTTGTTCATCTAGATTAGGAATATTGCTATTTGACATTTGCTCATAAAACGCTTGAATGAAGATTATCAATCTTATAAAATCAAGCTCCACACTTCACTATTTTTAATCACAAAAACAATAGAAATAATTAAGTATTCTTTTACGAAAAACAATCCATCGAAGAATAAAATAATTTCCTCAAATCGTCGCTTATATAGCAAACATGTCGAAATGTTTCAAAATTTAAAGATTTTAAAATATAAATGTTCGTCGGATATCTGACAACCTCCGCATAATTACCGTTATGAAATACATGTCATATATCCGATCACTTGAGCATAGTTACTATTATAAAATACATGTCGGATATCCGACATCTTGAGCATCGTCGAAGCTGTCGAATATTTGACAGCAGTGGTCGGATATCCGACTGTCGTCGGATATCTAACCGACCCTTTTATCAATTAAAAAAAAATAATCAAATTTCATAATTTTGAAGGTGAAATCTGACGACAGTCATTTTCGATGGATGTCGTCGAATTTTCTCATTGTATTTTGGGTTCAAATTTTGTGGTGTCTCCACATCCCCAACATTGAAGTGGCTCTCTTGTCTCTCTTGGCTTGTCTCCAATCATCCTAGTTGGATTTGTCTCAAATTGTGGTGCATGCCTTGGTTGATTTCTAAAATGAGGAGGCTTGAACCTTTTCTTCCTTTGATCAAACTTCTCATTCTTCTTGTCCTTCCATGCCTTACAAAAATTTGGCTTTCTTTTGGCTTGATCATAACAATACTTGGCCTTTCTTATGGTCTCATCTAGAGTTTGAGTCTCATCAAATTCAATTTTATCTTTGTATGACTGAGGCAACCCACTTAGAAAACGTTGAATTTTCACTTTGTCATTCCTAATATACTTGACATATCTCGGCATCTCCAAGAATTTATTTGCATATTCTTCTATATTCATTTGAATCAATTTTAGCTCATGGAATTCTTTGATTTTTCCATCATAGTACCTATCAAGGAGGTACTTTTGATTGAAGTATTTCTTGAATTGCTTCCACTTAATATTCCTTTCATTGATCTTCTCCACTTTCCTAAGTTGATCCCACCATATAGGTTCTCTTCCATTCACATTGAATATATCCACTCTTGCTTTCATATTCCCTTAGTAGTATTGGACTTGGAAATACTTCCTAATCCCAAGAAGCCAAGCCTCAACTTCTTGACGATATTTTATCTCACCATCAAAGGTGGCAGGTTTGGACTTCCTAAATTCTTCATGTGAGTTGTTCTTTGAATACCTCTTCCTCTTCTTCCTATGCGATGGAGAGATTGATCCTTCAGTGTATTCCTTAAAGTCAAATGACTCACTATAATATTTTTTGGAGTATATGACATGCCTCTAGAAACTCTTATTTAACTATGAGAACTCTTGTGAGAATGCCTCCTTGAGCTACTCCCACTCTTTTCTTGATTTTCAGAATGATGTCCCAAGTTAATATTCGTTTGAATTTATGTCAGACTTTGAAGCATAGCTACATTTAGTTGATTTTGATCTTCTTGAGACCTAAGCAACCTCTCATTTTCTTCTATACAACTCTGGAGTTCCACCCATAGTGTCCTCATAGTTTCTGCAATGTCTGGGGGAGTCACTTGGTTTTTCCTACCGTTGGATTATGTCTCTTCATTCTCAACCTATATATTCTCTCCCATTGCATCTGCACCAACATCATAAGGATCATGTGCATCATCCATGATGATAACCTTCTTGGCCTAACCAAGACCAGAAATTTCTCAACTACATTATACTCATTGGTAACCCTTAACAGTCACTGATATGATTTTGAATCTGCAAAAGTGTTCATATAAACATAATTTTTAGATTTATTAATTTCTTAAAAAATCAAAAATCAATTTTCATATATTTTGGAAAATACACATATTGACAGCTTTTGTCAAATTATGGCTACATGCACTTTTATGATCAAATTACAAAAACATTTGAATTACCAATTCATAATTTAACACTAAAAACGTGCTCCCTTTTAGATAAGCTTTCCAACAACTATAAGTATGCTCAATTCTGAATTGTGAGCACAAAGTTATAGCCCTTCAAAAATTGTCAAATTGGCCCAAATTCTACACTTTTCCTGTAGGTGCATTTAACATCAGAGGCCAAATTCAAACACCTGTAACAACTAATACATGGAGGACTAGAAACAATTCTTTTTTGGCATAGATAATACATGTGATGAGGATTACTCATATATATTCAGTTCTCTAATATGATTCTCTAGCCACCTACTATAGAATTCTGGAATTTACTACTTTTAATATTTTTCAACTTTCTTTAGACTTGAAAATTTTCAGTTCTGTAACATCCACCCTCATTCTGAAATATGAACAATATTATACTACTCCAATGGCGAATGTTAAACTCTAGCTAAAACTTTGTTGATTTAAAAAAAAATGAGGGCTAAGGGGGTTTTCCCCCTTGCGGCCTCCCTGCATCATTGTAGGGCGGGTCGAGGGCAGGGCCCTCATTTTTTTTCTTTGTAAATAAATCAATTTCGCACAATCTAGTGCATAAGAAAAATTTATATTTTCAATGACCTAGAAATGTCCTGACATGGCCTGACATGCGCCCATCAATGTGTCTAACAGGTCCTACATGTCACCTTCCACCAACCACCGGGTCATCACACCACTTTCCTTCGGTGCGGATGGCTGGACGATTTTCCCCATTACCAAAAGTGGTAACACCTCCTCACAAAAGTAGTTTTGAAAATTTCTCTTGGGGAGGCGTTTCCAATAAAAAAGTGACACGCGCCCCCAAGTGATTTTGGCCCAATGCATTGATTTCACCAGATTAACCAATGTGTATGTTTCTGATGCGCTATGTGCTATGACTGTGGATCTCCCTCATCAACCAACAGTGATATATTCATCTTCCCACTATTAACCACTGCGCAAATTGCCCATGTTCTATCAACTTCAATCGTCAATCTTACCTTCCATATGACGATCTGATCTCCTTCCCATTTAGGGTTCATCATATGTGGCCACAAATTCACACAAATATAATTTGTCTTTCCCACATCAGACCCTCTTCTCATGTGGATCCTCCATGTCACTTGTCCATGTATCATGAGTGGGGCCAACTTAAAATTTACCAAATTTTTGAAATTGAGCATAATTTTATTTCGACATTAAGGGGTTATTTCAAAATTAATTCAAAAATACTACTACCCCCGTATTTGTCACTTCATAGAATTTCAGTCTCTTCCTGTAAGTTTTAATTCTCAGACCATACAGCTACGGTGTTATTACCAAAAGTTTCGATACCACTCTATAATGTCCTCATCTCTCAATCTGTCCAGTAGAGGGGACATTTTCTAACTCATGGAATCTTAATTTTGCCCCATAACCATAATTATGAATTTATAATAGCTAAAATCATGTGCATATATGGAAATAAAAACACATGGCGGAAATAACACAATCCACACACACATCATGCAATTTAGAGTCATAATTATCACATGAATACAAATAAAAATCATTGCACATCAAATACATAAGAATAATTATCTTTAAACAAAGAAGATCTAGGCAACTAGTTGTGTAAGAGCTATTTTCCACCCAGTTGTAGGAACTCTGCTCAGAATATATTCTTTATGTTGAGAGGTAACCCCCAAGATGGGTTATGAGGCCATTAGGGAGAAGGATACACCTATAGGATTCTCTCTCTCATCCCACAACCCACTCTGCTCTCTATGCTTATAGCCAAAATCTCCACCAGAACTCTACAGGGGTCTCACTAAGCCATCACAACCATGGCACTCCTTCCAACTTCCCCACACAACATAAGGAAGGCATTTCCCTTAACTGATCCACAGTTCCCTCAAGAAATCCAACCCTTACAGTGCTTACCAGTGTGTGCAGTAAGAATCCAACCTATTGTATGTTATTGGAGAACCTCCTGCAACATTAATCCATGGTTTCTCAAGCATCCAAAAGTAGCATAAATCAATGGGTAAAGGTTCATAGCTTTCCCAACCTCCATGCTCACCTACAGCCATCTATTTTCCCTTCCAAAAATGCATCTATGTCTCCATATTCGAATTTCTCAATTAAACATCGCCTAGTAATGGGCATGAACAAAAATAGGAAAACTCTATGTAGTATAAAAACATGCATGAGAAAATGATCGAAATACTGTTGACTCCCAGGGATATTAGGTAAGGGTGAAAATATAGTTGGCATAGCTTCTAACCATAGAATAAATAGGACTATTGGCAGCTGACACAACTGTCACAATCCCCATACTTCAATAACTACTTGAAGTGACATTTCCCACCAACCTTACATATGAATTCAACGATTGGGTTTAATAGTCAAGAAAAGGTTATTGGCTTATTTAAGGCACATGGCATATTTTGGATGAGTTCTAAGGTTGACACTTGACAACATATGATTTAGTTTCCCCATAGCCCCCCCTTTTCTCTTCCCCTCTGGTGGAATCATAGCCCCTTTAGTTCTCTTTACATGACCATCTTGGACCATTTTATTATTTTCCAACATAGTATTTACATACATTTCGAATTGGCATGATAATCCAACCATATGGTCCAAATAAAAATATATACATCATGCATGCCTAGCCATTCACTAGTCGGTCATTGGCCTTGAACTTCGCACTACGAATCCATACTAACATATTTACATCATTTACATAATTTTGATTAAATACATTCCAAGTCAAAACTGGGGGTATTACAGTGTTGGGAAGAGGTGTCAATGGATTTTATCATGGGCCTACCAAAGTCTAAAGTTAAGAATGTCATCATGGTGGTGATGCATCAAATCGCAAAGTATACCCATTTCTACTCTCTTTCTCATAGTTTTAAACCCTAGATATTGTGACATTATGTTTCTACTATTATATTAGTGTTATCTTTATTGATCTAATAGGAACCTAATTCTAATTGTACCATTTGTCTCCTATATATACCAAGGATACCTAGTTTTAGAGATCATCTCATCTTGTGCATTCAATATATTGTAAAAGGAGGTTTCTCCCTTGAAGACGTTTCTTATTCATTCTCTTTATTTCATTTTCAAGGTGTGGAGTTACTTCTTCTTTCTATTATGATTTTTTGAGAAATTGGTCCATAAAAAAGTATCATCTCAAATCTCACATGTTTTGTATTGAAATGGGCGTTGTCCTTGAGGTAGAATGGTTGCACACTTTGGTACATATCATTGTGTATTCAAGGATTTATAAATGAGATTCATTAAGGGTAGAAGCATACCATGATTACATATGGTTCCCATGAAATTATCACCTCTCACTATATAAAGAAGTTATTAAAGAACGACCACTCAAGAATTATTGCACAACTCAATTCCATACAAGTAGTGGACACCCTCCCATGGGAGAATCATCCTAATTTTCAATTGGTCCTATATAAACATCAATGGGTATTGAATCACCCTAATATTTACCACATTCATAATAGGAGAATGACCATGGTATTCCCCTCATTCCAAGTAGTCAACCGACAAATGTGCATCCTTATAAGTACCCTTTTGCACAAAATAATGAAATAGAAAATATCATATACGAGTATTTGGAGGATGGAGTCATACATCTTAGTACAAGCCCTTACTCACCACCAATGGTCATAGTGATAAATAAGAAAGGTAGTTGTACCATGTGTCATAATTTTCAAACTTGCAATCAGTTGACCATCAAGGACAAATTTCTCATCCAATTATTGATGACCTCTTGGATGAACCTCATGAAGCCAAGTTTTTCACCAAACTTGAACTTCATTCTGGATACCAAACAAAATGAAAGAAATAAGTAGACATCCCTAAGACATTTTTTCACACACATGAAAGTCATTATGATTTTTTAGTGATGCCCTTTGGCCTTCGCAATGCTCCATCCACCTTTTAGAGCCTCGTGAACAAGTTTTTAGGCCCTTCCTACACAACTTTGTGCCAGTATTCTTTGATGATATATTGATCTCTAGAAAAAAAATGGAATCCCACATAAAGCATGTATATTAATCCTTGCAACTTTTGTGGGACCACCAGGTATTCCTGAAATATTCAAAATGTGATGTTAGGGCTTCAAAGCTTGAATAATTAGGTCACATTATAAGTCGATATAGAGTATGAGTAGATCCCAAGAAATTTACGGGTACGCAATATTGGCCTCACCCCAACACCCTTAAGAGCTTGCATGGGTTCTTAAAACTTACAGGATACTAGAAGAAGTTTGTGAAAATTTATGGAAAAATTGTTGTTCCCTTAACTTCACTAATAAAAAACAATGCCTTGTATGGAGCAAGGAAACTAAGAATTCCTTCTCAACATATGGGGATGCCTTGTGTAGTAATCTAGTATTAGCAATCCCAAATTTTACTAATAATTTTATCTCAGAATGTGATGCCTTAGGTAGAGGTCTTGGAGAAAGGTATTGATCTAAGAAGGGAGACCCTTGGAATTCACCAATAAGCAGTTGTGTGATTTCAATTTTAAAAGATCCACATATGATAAAGATATGATGTCCACCCTTCATGTAGTTAAGACCCAGTTCCCGTATCTCATAGAGAGGTGTTTCCAAATGAATACCATCCATCATAGTCTGGATTATTTTCTAGAACAAAGGTTATCATCACCAGTAAACATAAGTGAGTCACTAATATATTGGTGTATGATTATGAGATCATATATAAAAAGGTAAAGAAAATGTGGTCTTTGATCATTATCCAAGCAATCTGAGGAGGATGTATTTTTTTTCCTTATCCTTTCCCATTCCTAGTTGACTCAAGTAATCCCATCGAGAATGGTTGGTAAATGAAACTATCATTCAACTCGCCCCAAGGAAAATATATCCAAACCCTTCTAAAGGGTACACATGACACCAAGATACATTGAGGTATGAAGGGTGCACTTTTCTTGTAAGGAATTATGCCTTAAAACAAAGGAACTTAGAGGAGTTTCATTCAACACCTACAACATGCTGCTCTGGCTTTCATAAGCCTCTGAAAGAAATAAGTGTTTGTTGGCTTGATTGATGCTGACCGAGAGGTTTTCAATTAGACCCAGGTTCTTCGCGGTTTCCCTTTTACCAACAAAACCCCTTCGCACCGGCCCTTTAGGCAACAACCTGCGAGCAGGTTGAGGTCTCACCCGAGGTGTATCTATGGGGTACTGCAAAATCAGGTTTCCACAGTATGTGATGAGTTGTTTGGACATACGTACTACGCAGCGCAATAGGGGGTATGTGCTGCGAGGCGAGATTGCGCAGCGATGGACAATGCCACGGTCCACACTATTAAGTCCTTCTACCGCAGGACTTCTACTGAGACTGCGAACAACCCAGTTCAACTTTATACTTGGAGTACACGCAAACGTTTAAGGCACTGAACTAAGCATCACTCATCCACTCATTCATGCACTGAAATGATTATTACTCTAACATTCGTTATACACTCAGAATGTTTTCTATTTAAGCGTCTACCGCAGATGCAAATCACTTATCGTTCATTCATCTGCTACACATAGAAGAGTACTTAAGCAGTCTCTTAACACTTGAACAATTAACTGATTCACTTCTTTCAGAAGCAAAGATAAGTATTAACCATTCATCTATTCATGCAGACTTAACATATCATCTCCATATTCTCCTGATGGAAAATGCATACAAAAGTTGTCACATAACAGAATGCAAGGAAATATTCAGACATTCATCTACAGAAAACAGATAAATGCAATCACACACAACATTGTTCCACCCAATCACACAACACAATATTTAGCGTGGTTCACTCCCCTGGGTGGGAAGCTACGTCCACAAGAACAGTTGTTATATATATATCTTTAATGGGAAGGGGACAACCGCTATTGTTCTGCGCACTCAACTGCAGACTCTCTCTTCTCTCCACTAGGTCTCTACACACACAGCTGCAGAGCCTTTACAATGTCTTCTTACTCATAATAGATCTTACAATACATCAACAATGAGAAGTAATAACAACCAAAGTAACAACGTAACCCAAAAGTGTAACCCCTTCCCTTACAAAAAATGTCTTCTTTTATAGACCATGCCCGAAGGTCATGTCTTTACAATGTTGAAGATCGAAACCCTTAGGGTTTCCAAAACTGCTACGATTTCTCTAAACCGTCCTGCTGGCCTCTGGTAGCGAGTGTGTTGTCGTGGCAGTCCTCCACGCCTTTGTTTTGTCGCTTTCGGCCTTCCTATTTTGCACACACCAACAGGTCATCTTCATCGAGTTGCCCTTCCACTAACAGACTTGTATGACTGGCTCAACTCCCAGTCGCTTTCTCTGTAGACCGTTCGTCCTCTTAACGGCCTTGTACAACTGGCTTGGCCTATAGTCACTTTATCAATTTCTTTCTCCACTTAACGGTCTTGTACCACTAAGCACATTCAGCTGTCGCTTTCCTTGAGTCGTTCTCCACTTAACGAACTCGTACAGCTGGCCGCATTCCTGATATGCTCATTCCCGCAGCTCGGCATCCTGGAGCACACTTTCCAAAATTAGACCACCGCTGGTCTATCCGATACCTGTATTTGTCCTTCTTCCATCAATCTGCTTTGCTGGCTCCACGTGGCCTGACCACTTCGCAGCACTACTTCCTCGCAATGCTAACCTCCGCGATACTGCCAAAATTTGGTTGTTGCGCGCAACTTCGTAGGATCCCCCATTCTTGTACAAAATCATATCTTTTGTTGAGTTGCGCTCAACTCCGCAGCTCAAACTCCTTGTGCTATCCAAAATTGCCCCAACTTGGGCCAGGCCCAATAGTGTTCATTCCTTTAGGAAGGTAAGAACGTTATGGCATGTGACACTTTCCAAAAAACTAAAAGTGAGACAATGAATATTCCAAGGGAATTCCAACAACTATTGATCCCAACACATAGATGGAGCTACATCTCTATGCATTTTATAGTGGACTCCCTAGAGATGGTAACAAATCCACCATCATGGTGGTAGTGGATTTTCTTTCCAAATATATTCATTTTTTTTCTAACTTACCCCCTCCTCAATTGTCGAAGTCTTCAAGGATCATATTTCTAAGTTACATGGCATGCCCGATTCCATTGTCTCAGATCATGACCCCACATTCACAAGCAAATTTTGGTAGGAATTAATTAAACATTAGAGTACCTAGTTAAACATGAGCACTACATTTGTTATGAGGTGTTTGACTGATCTGACTCAACAATAACTAATATAATAATAATGAATTATGGTTATGGCCTTAACAACTCATATTTCAAATGATAAAAGGAAGAAGCTAGATGCAAAGAGTCATGCTTGTGTTATCATCGGCTACTTTGAAGAGTTGAATACCTACAAATTGCTCATCTAGTCAAATAGAAAAATATTTGTAGGAGAGATGTTTTCTTTGAGGAGAAGACCTCAAGTATTACTCTATTGAATTCCTTTGTTGGCTTGTTAAGCAGTGGTCCACTGTAAATTTTGAAAAACTATGGATCCATTGATTACTACACATGACAACCCTCTAAGCAATGGACTCATGTACCAAAAGTGACTTACAATTGACCTTCTCCAGTAGAATTATCCACAATTTTTCAAGCACGTGACCATTCCACTCATGAAGATTTAGACGCAATTACTCCTACAAAGAGAATTTGTCTTCCTATATGGGTGACATAAGACAATGAAATTTGTCGGTGTTGATGTAAAAGATGTTAATGACACAAGGAAGACTAGATGTACAAAACAAGATGGTAGTGTTCCTCTAGTGGAATGCATGCTAGAAGCATGTGACCTTGATGCATATGCAAATTAACATGGTCAACCTTAATATGATAATGCTATGGATAATGATTATCATTCATATGTAAGGAAAGAATGCGGTGAAGTGCCAATGGGTATACAACACCAAATTCGCATTGGAAGCAATTGTTCAAAGCTATAAGACTCATTTGGTACCAAGGGTTTCTTATAAACAAGAAAGCATTGATTACACTAAAGCATTTCCCTATTGCAAATAATAATTGTATTCAATTAATTATTTCTCTTATTGCTCATTTGGATGGGAGGTATATTAAATGGATATCAAAAGTGCTTTCCTACATGTTGATTGATGAGCCCCAGTTTTGGTAGGTAATGTTGAAGAATGTAACTTTGGAAGATATTCTTATTTGTATCATTTGTATTATTTGTATTGTACTTCCTTCGGGAATTATTATTGATGTAATTGATCATGTAAAAGTCATTGAAAGAGTCAATGGAAACCCCAACTATTATGTCGTCCTAGAAAGATCCAGAAAAGAGTATTTTATTGTCAACTTGACAAGTTGGCCCTGTTAAGAGATTCAAGTCGGCCCCATTGGGGAAAAAGGTCATGTCACTAATTAGTATAAATGAGGAGCTCTCCCTCCTCATTTGGTCACCTCACTCACTCATCAAGTTCGCATGAGTAGAGAAATAGAGTCATAAAGAGTAGTTGATTTTGGAGTCTTCTTGTTTTGGGTTATTGCACAAGGAATACTATGCCCCATCTATATAGAAGAAGTTTGTTGGTTTTTTCTGCCCCATGAGGGTTTTCCCAAGATAAATTATTGTGTACTATTGTCTATGTTGTGCTTGTTTATATTAAAGTGATGTTTATTGTTACTACATTTAAAATTCTAACATGGTATCAGAGTTGGACTAAAAGAAAACAGTGTGCAGCTATTCCAACTGTAGAAACTAGGGTTTCTATTTCTAGAAGTCTTCTTCCATAGATCAGCTAAAAAAGAGGGTCCAAGCAACTCTCCTCATGAAGGTGCATCTTTCGGTCGAAGCAGAATCCCAATCAGATAAGTTTCATTTTTGGGCCCACCACTACAGCGTGGAGAACTAGGGAATCAAGTTTTTAGAGGATTTGTCCACAGAATCGGAGAAAAGTACATTTTATCAACTTGCCTTGGGGAGGCACATCGTTTCCTCCTCTTTGTTTCTCAAGATCTCGAAGTTGAGAAATTAGGGTTTCTCTAACAAACCCTAGGTCACTCTGTAGCTATATCTCATAAATCAACTTTTGATTGAAGCATCTTATTTGGTAAGTTATATTCTTTTTGTTTCCATTTGAGGTTCTCATTTATCAATTTAATCAAGATGACAAATCATCCCAAGCTTGAGAATAAGCTTGAAGGGGCAAAGAACTTCTAAGCCTGGAAGTATAGGGTGATGTTCATTCTGGAAGAGCGTGAATTGGACAAGTATGTCACATAAGTAGTTATGGATCCAGGGGGAGATGAGGACAAAACAAAGCATAAGAAGAACCTGATAAAATCCAAGAGGGTCATAGATGACTCCATCAAGGATCACTTGATCCCACACATCTCATCTCTGAAAACTCCGAAAGATATTTTGATGCTCTAAAAGGACTATTTGAAGGAACCAACATCAATAGAAAGATGACCTTGAGGACTCAACTCAAGGCTATGAAGATGCAAAGCAATGAAAGCATACAATATTTCTTTACAAGGGTCTCCCACATCAGAGACCAATTAAGTGCCATTGGAGACCAAGTTGAGAATGCATATTTAGTGATGACTACCTTTAGTGGTCTTCCAAGATAATAAGAATCATGCATTCAAGGAATATGTTCAAGGAAGAAGCTCAGTATGTTCAATTCACTTTTAGAATCATGCACCCAAGAAGAATCAAGGATTGAAGACATAGAAGAAAAGTTAGAAGATGAAGATAATCAAGCTCTGGAAACTCATGCCAAAAGAGGCAAGAAAGAAGATCATCATCATCACAAGTCTAATAGATCCCAAAAGGGTTGAAGACCTCCTAGAGACTATTCAAGTATCAAATGCTACGATTGTGATGAGATGGGACACATTGCAAGACATTGTCCCAAAAAGAAAGGCAACAAGAAAAGAAACAAGAAAATACATCATGCTCATGATGCAGAAGAAATCAAAAGAGGATTCTTCAAGTGATGAATAATATGTGTTGATCTCAGCACTAACAGGTATAGCCTCACTTGGTAATAATGACCGGCTTGTTGATAGAGGTGCTTCTAAGCACATGACGGGATTCAAGGATGCTCTCAACAACCTCGCAAAAAAGGACTCACCTCACAAAGTGAAATTAGAAGATGATTATAAGTATCCCATAAAAGGGATAGGAGAAGCTTCTTACAACCTTGAATCAAGGAAGCTTATTAAGATGAAGGATGTCCTATATGTACCAGGACTAAAGAAGAACCTACTTTCCATCTCAATATTAGATGAGAAAGGATTATGAGTAGCATTTTTCGATGGTCAAGTACTTATGTGGCCCAAAGGTAAAACCTTTGATGATGCAGTAGTGATTAGAGTGCAAGAGGGAGGATTATACAAGCTCAAGGGACAACCATAACAAGCCTTGGTTCATGAAACTATGGAACCAAGTGAATTATGGCACAGAAGGTTTGCTCACATCAACTAAAAGGCATTTCCAATCGTGAGAAAGATGGTGGATGGTATACCAGAGATCCAAACTAAGCATGACAGCATATGTAAAGGATGTGCAAAAGGGAAGAACGTGAAGAAGCCATTTCCAAGCAGTGACATCAAATCCAAGAAGATTTTGGAGCTTATACATTCAGATTTTTGCGGAACTATGTCTTCCAACTCATTAAGCGGGTATGCCTACTATGTTTCTTTTATTGATGATTATTCTCGTAAGACCTGGATTTATTTCTTGAAATCAAAAGGTGAAGTATTTAGCAAGTTCAAGGAATTTAAATACCTTGTAAACAAAATAATACTAAAAAGGAAATAAAAACATTAAGATCAAATAATGGAGGTGAATTTACCTCAGGAGACTTCAAAACACTATGTAAAAAATCATGGATTAAGAGGGATATGAGCAGTCCCTATAATCCACAACATAATGGGATTGTAGAAAGAAAGAATATAACAATAATGGAAGCAGTGAAGGCCATGATCCATGATCAGGACCTTCCAATGCACTTATGGGAGGAAGTATCAAGAACAACAGTATATGTTCAAAACATAACTACCCGCCATGTACTTGATAACAAGACACTTGAAGAAATTTTTATAGGAGAGAAGCCTGAGGTCATCCATTTCAGAATATTTGGCTGCCCTGTTTATATACATGTTCCAAAAGAGAAAAGGACCAAGTTGGAGCCTTCAAGAAAGAAGGGAATCTTCATTGGTTATAGTGATTCATCAAATACATACAGAATATATATACCAGGGTTCAAGAAGATTGAGACTAGTAGAAGTGTATCCTTTGATGAAGATACAGCCTTCATCAGATCTAGGAAGATTCACTCTGACGAAGTACATGAAGAAGAACCCAAGACTCCTAGAGTTAGCGATATTGTGATGGAAGAGCAGATTCCAGAAGAACCTGAAGAACATGATATGACTGAGCCACAGAGACCTATAGATCCACCAAAAGAGATGAACATGCACAAGAGAAAACCATCTTGGGTATGAGATATTATTCAGGATGCATAGAAGTATGGTGCTCCAGAAGGGACTTCCAGAGAAAGCAAGAGACCTTGACCATACTCCAGTTATGTGGCATTATTGTGTGACATCATTGATGATGAACCTTCCAGTTATGAAGAGGAAGATGAAAAGAACGTATGGAAGGATGCTATGATCGAGGAATATCAGTTGATCATGAATAAGTATGTATAGGAGATGGTTCTGAGACCAGAAGGGAAGTCAGTAGTATCTTCCAAATGGATCTACAAGATCAAGCATGCAATAGACAGAAGTGTCGAGAAATACAAGGCAAGGTTTGTGGCTCGAGGTTTCTCCCAAAAAGAAGGCATAAATGATGAGGAGACATTTTCTCTCGTGGCTAGATACACTTCAATCGGATCTATAGTTGTTATAGCCAAAGTGATGAAGTGGAAGGTACATCAGATGGATGTGAATACTTCCTTCCTGAATGGCGTAGTAGAAGAGGAAGTGTATGTGGAGCAACCACTAGGTTTTGAGACACATTACAGGCAGACTCATGTGTGCAGATTAAAGAAGGCCTTATACAGTTTAAAACAGGCACCCGGGACATGGTATGACAGGATTGATGGGTTTCTAATGAGCTTGGGATTTACCAAGAGTAAAGCAGATTCCAACCTTTACTACAAGTTTGAAGAGAGAAGTCCTGCGATTCTATTTTTATATGTAGATGACTTGTTTTTGACAGGTGATGAGAAGCTCACAGCATAAACGAAGAGGAAGCTTACTGCAAGGTTTAAGATGAAATACTTGGGTATGATGCATTATTTCTCAGGTCTTGAGGTGTGCCAGAATCTAGAGGAACTTTTCCTAAATCAAGAAAAATAAGCGGTAGATATCCTGAAGAGATTCGGGATGATGGATTGTAAGGCTATGGCCAAACCTATGGCATTGAATCTGAAGTTGTTGAGTGATACTTCTTCAGAATTGGTGGATGCCATGGTATATAGGAAGATGATTGGTTCGTTGATGTACTTAATGAACACAAGTCCAGATTTATGTTTTGCAGTGAACACTCTAAGTCAATATATGATAGAGTCGGGACGAGTTCACCTGGTTGCAGAAAATCATGTGTTGAGGGACCTGAGGGTAACGATTGATTATGGCCTCAGATATGCATCAGAGAAGAGGATTAACCTGTAGGATTATGTTGATGCAGATTGGGTCGGGAGTGTCATGGATAGAAAGAGCACATCAAGGTGTTTCTTTAGTTTGGGATCGGGTATGATCTCATGGTTCAGTACAAAGCAGATGAGTGTGACACTTAGTACAGTCGAAACCGATTATATGGCAGCTTGTTCGGCAAGCTACGAGGCAGTGTGGCTTCGGAAGTTGCTAGAAGGGTTGTTTGATCTCGAGTTAGAGGTGACTTGTGTCTTTTGTGACAACCAGAGATGTGTGAAGTTGTCTGAGAACCATGTGTTTCATGACAAGTCGATGCACGTCGAGGTCATGTATGACTATATCCAGGATATGGTGCAAAAGGGAGTAGTGAGGCTCCTGTATATATCAACAGAGGAGCAGATAACCAATGTGTTGACCAAGCCTCTATCGAGAGTGAAGTTTGAGTACTTCAAGGACAAGCTTGGAGTGGTCTAGATCAAGAGGGAGTAATGAGCTCGGACGAGGTAGCAGGTAGTCACGAGTTATGTGATGTAATTGAGTCTCCTAGGCTACGCGAGGATTTGGACGTGCAGTGAGGTAACACAGGTGGAGCTCCTGGGATAAACCCACCAGATGGCTTGCTTGGGATATGGAAGAGGACAACTGTATCGAGTATGAAAAAGGAATAACTTTGCAAGATAGTTGCATCCAGTATGAAAACGGACAGGCTCTGTAGGATAGATACATCCAGTATGAAAAAGGACTGGCTCTATAGAGGTGTGCATCTAGTATGAAAAAGGATTGGCTCTGCAAAATAGCTATATCTAGTATGAAAGAGGACTGGCTCTGTAGAGGTGTGCATCTAGTATGAAAAAGGCCTGTCTCTGTAGGATAGCTACATCCAGTATGAAAGAGGACTGGATATGTAGAGGTGTGCATCCAGTATGAAAGAGCATTGGCTCTGCAGGATAGCTACATCCAATATGAAAGAGGATTGTCTCTGTAGAGGTGTGCATCCAATATGAAAAAGGATTGGCTCTGTAGGATGGCTACATCAAGTATGAAAGAGGACTGGCTCTATAGAGGTGTGCATCCAGTATGAAAAAGGATTGGCTCTACAGGATGGCTACATCCAGTATGAAAGAGGATTGGCTCTGTAGGGATTGCATCTAGCATGAAATAGGGCTCGCTATGCAAGATATTTGCATCTAGCATGAAAGAGGGCTAGCTCTGCAATATAAACACATCCAACATGAAAAAGGGTTGGAAATGCAAGGCTAGATACATCCAACTTGAAAAAGGGATGGCTTTGTGAAACTTCTTATGATATATATATTCAGGAGTAGCTATATCTAGTATGAAAGAGGACTAGCTCTGTAGAGGTGTGCATCCAGTATGAAAAAGGCCTGTCTCTGTAGGATAGCTACATCCAGTATGAAAGAGGACTGGATCTGTAGAGGTGTTCATCCAGTATGAAAGAGGATTGGCTCTGCAGGATAGCTACATCCAATATGAAAGAGGATTGTCTCTGTAGAGGTGTGCATCCAGTATGAAAAAGGACTGTCTCTGTAGGATGGCTACATCAAGTATGAAAGAGGACTGGATCTATAGAGGTGTGCATCTAGTATGAAAAAGGATTGGCTCTACAGGATGGCTACATCCAGTATGAAAGAGGATTTGCTCTATAGGGATTGCATCTAGCATGAAATAGGGCTCGCTATGCAAGATAGTTGCATCTAGCATGAAAGAGGGCTAGCTCTGCAAGGTGGTTTCATCTAGCATGAAAGAGGGCTAGCTCTGCAATATAAACACATCCAACATGAAAAAGGGTTGGAACTGCAAGGCTAGATACATCCAACTTGAAAAATGGATGGCTCTGTGAAACTTCTTATGATATATAGATTCATGAGATGTTAGATGTCAATAGTCAAAGTACAGAAGTGCGGGAACTGGAATACAATTGTGACAATGACAAAAGAATACCTTCCTTGTTAAGAGGGAGTGTTGAAGAATGTAACCTCGGAAGATATTCTTATTTGTATCATTTGTATTATTTGTATTGTACTTCCTTCGGGAATTATTATTGATATAATTGATCATGTAAAAGTTATTGAAATAGTCAATGTAAACCCTAACTATTATCTCAACCTAGAAAGATCTAAAAAAGAGTATTTTATTGTCAACTGGACAAGTCGACCCTATTAGGAGAGTCAAGTCATCTCTGATGGCGAAAAAGGTCATGTCACTGATTAGAATAAATGAGGAGCTCACCCTCCTCATTCGGTCACCTCACTCACTCATCAAGTTCGCATGAGTAGAGAGATAGAGTCATAAAGAGTAGATAGTTTTGGAGTCTTCTTGTTTTGGGTTATTGCATGAGGAATACTATTGTACACCTCATTTGGTCACCTCACTCAGTCATCAAGTTTGCATGAGTTGAGAGATAGAGTCATATAGAGTAGCTTATTTTGGAGTCTTCTTGTTTTGGTTTATTGCATGAGGAATATTATTGTACTTTCTGACGAATCTATATAGAAGAAGTTTTCTAGGTTTTTATGCCCCACAAGGGTTTTCCCAGGGTAAATTATTGTGTACTATTGTCTATGTTGTGCTTGTTTATATTTCAGTGATCCTTATTGTTACTGCATTGAAAATTCTAACAGGTAAAATTCATATCCTCAACATAACAATGGAGGTAAAGGAACATTGTTTAAAGGATGATTTAAATATTTTGAGGTTGTTTATGTGTTTAATAAATAGAATGATGCTGACTGAAGTGCTTAACCTTTTTCCTATTTGATTTACTTTAGTTTTTTTTAAATCAATCCAATGTATGGAATTAGTGCATGAATTCCAACTACAGAAAACATAGCCCCAGTTTTGATAAGAAGACAGAGTCACACTTGAAGACAAGTCCGATTTTTTATGAGAAAATGGGGCTGCAACTAAAGTATACCAACAAAGGGAAATCAATATTGGGAAATCCATATATTAATGAGGAGAACCTATCATCTCAATCATGTATCTGTCTCAGTCATGCATCTGGGGGCATCATAGTAGCATCTAATTAGTGGGAGAAGTCCAAGATCACACATTATGTCAATACAGGACTTCCTCTAGCTCATACAGAATCTAGATACACACATTAGACTGGATAAATAGCACAACTAGATACCATCTCTAACTGAGTATGGTCACTCTCTCCAACCATCGTGAGTATGATCATTCTCTCCAATGCTCATGAGTCTAGTCACTCTCTCCAGTCTGGATACACACACATGCTAGCTCTAACTGGATACGCAGCTCAACTAGATACACATACAAAGTATGGTCACGCTCTCCAATCATCAAGAGCTAGTCACTCTCCAGTTCACACAAACATACTAGCTCTAACTGGATACACAACTCGACTAGATACACATACAAAGTATGGTCACACCCTACAGTCATCAAGTGTTGGTCACTCTCTCCATTCCTCACAGATCCTTGTAACATGTGCCCATAAATGACCACCCACAGCTACCGCAAAGTACAACTACCACCCCCTAAATTGCATATGTGACTCATCCCTCCCTCTTACGAGGGACATCTCTCTACATCACGCCAAGATTTTCCCTAAAGTACTCAAACTTCACTCTTAACGGAGGCTTGGTTAACACATCGATTGTCTACTCATTTGTCGCAATATATCGGAGCTTCGTTGCTCTCTTCTGTACCATATATCTAATATAATGGTACCTAATCTAGATATGCTTGGACTTGTCATGAAACACTGGGTTCTCGGACATCTTTACACAACTTCTGGTTGTCACAGAAAATACAAGTTGCCTATAAATCAAGATCAAACAAACTTGCAAGTAACTTTCAAAGCCACACTACTTCACTGCTAGTTGTGTTAAATTAATATAACTTCAAAGAATATTCTACTTGTACTTTATTATTGTAACTCCATCGGAGATGTTTTACCTCCGTTCGTGGATGTCATTATTATATTTGGTCAAGTAAAAGTCATGAGGTAAAGCCTCCATTGTAAGTCGGGTCGTTAGTACCCTAAAGAATGTAACATAATATTATTTGAGTCTTTCTACAAGAGGTCGGCCCAGTCAATTAAGTGAAGCCAACCTAGCTGGGTTAAAATTCAAGTGAAAAGTAAAGTATAAATAGAGAGTGAGTTCCTCTCATTTGTACCATCACTCATGTAATGTCTTCATTCAAATAAATGCAGGACAGGAAAATTCCACCAATCCTACTAGTTCCCTAGGTTGGATGGAGACATTGGGATTTGCAATAAGGGAGATAATAAATGATGTTTAGACATTAGAATGGCATAAATATTCTATAAAGGAGCTAAATAAATAAATACAAGAGAAAATCAAAGTGGCAATTGATCATGAAGACACATGGAGGATGTGGGACCCACACAAGCTAGATTTTCCATGCCACATGGCATCCTCCTCTTGTCAATTCGAATCCATGAGAATTCCAACGTTCTTTGGATGAGTTGAAATGCTTATACACTTGGAAATATGCATCATAGGTCGAATTGGGATGGAAGTGTAACTCCCATGGAAGAGGAAGAGTCAAATGAGAGATTCTTGGACACTTGGGCTAGATTCCCTAACCTCTATGACAATAATGATGAAGATGCTAAGACACCTATGACAAATTTCAGACCTGATTGCCGACATCTGACTAATATGAAATGTCAGGCCTAAAAATATCCTCCAAGAGGGCACTCATGGGAGTTAGAGAATCTCAAGATATTCCTACTCGAATTGGTGAAAGGTGGAAGTTTAGGAAGTGGAAGACAAGTGGCAAATATTGAATCCCTCCCTAATTAAAATTGGCTTGGACTCTATGGATGGAATTCGAAACTTAGAAGGCTAAGGATGTTTATAAAATATATGGATCAATTAATATAAGGGATTTTGATCATTTTCAGAATTTGCATTTGAGAGAAGAGCTAGTGGACTGCTACTCTACTTGCCTTAGTACCAATTTCGAGGGTGAAATATTCACATCCTATTTGGTAATTGGAAATTCCATTCAGACCTTTCATTTGGAGCTTCAATGGAGTCTTATTTTGTAGGTGCAAGCTACAGGGCAGCTCGTGGTCACTTCTATCTCATCTGTCTTCTCCAACCATTTCCAGTTTTCTCAACATAATCATGATCCTTGAGATGGGGCGCACTTGGTGAGTTGTTTTTCTCTTTGTGGGAGACTCTAATGCCCCATTAATGGATTCTTATTTAGAATATATTCAAGTCAATATTCCAAGTGGAACTATGTAAATCTGATCATTAATAAGCAAATGGTGTCATTTTCCCCACTATGTTGATGTATGCCAATGATATGTTGATATATTCAAATGAACCAATGAAATACTAATGATTTAATGATGTATGGAATTTTAATAACATTTTATACATGTTTCATGTTCAGTGCATAAACTTTTGGAGTCTTATTGTTCAATCTCATAGCATTTGGAGAAGATTGCCTATCATTTCCCCCAAGGTCAAAACTAGTATTTTTGTATTTGATTTGAGAGGGTTTTAGCAGAATTAATAAACTGAATGGTGGTGCATATGAGACCATATTGATGTCCCCTATATATCCCATGCCTCTGTTCATAAATTTGAGAGGTTCCAATATCATTTGGAGAGCCATTTCCATCTCCTACCCCATGGGGAATTGAACCCCTAATTGCTAGTCAAATTGCTTACATTGGCCAGAATTCAAAGGAGAGTTTAAGAATCCTTTTGAAGACTATAAAGAATCCATGAACCTCATAATCATGTCCTAATACCATCCATATACCTTCTGTAACAATTCGGGAGCATTTGGAGCCATTTGGAGATCAATAAACCAATACTAGTTAAGGGTCGAACTAGTGGAAATAATTGAAATTTTCACCATTTTAATAATTTTCTAAAAAGGGACATTACAAGTGGTATCAGAGCATGATATTTGCACCTGATTTGGTTTTATATTAATGAGGACAAGAAGTTATGTACCACCCTTAGATATTGAAACCAAAAGTGCTTTTGTTGAAGAGGAAGAGGTAGGAAAAGAAGAGCATTTTGAGGAAACTATGGCTAATGAGAAGGGAACCTCAGATGATAGTGAAGAGTTTAGGAAACTCATGAAACCACTATTTGAAGACATGACAAAATAGATGATGAATGGATTCGAATTGTTGGATAGTCAACTTGGAAGCAAAGGGGAAAAAGGAGGCAGTAGTAGTTCACATTTTGAGGAAAATAAGTCAATGGGTGGAAGTATCTTCTCAAAGACAGGACCACATAATAGACCTCATGAATTTCAAAGTGAAACAAGGCCTACCACACCTAAATTCCTTTATTCCAAAGGAAATATTAATACTCCATATTATATGCAAGAGGTTCTAATCGAATGGCAAAAGTTGAGTGAAGAGTACAGAAGTACCCTACCATTTGATCAATACTTTGTTGTCTCAAACAAGCTCAAGATGAGGGAAGGAAATAGGAATCCCTTTCAAAATAGAGAATTGAATTATGGCATACATAAAATTCCACTTCCCACCTTTGATGGCTCATCACAAAGTTCTGTAAACACTTGGGTACAAAAACTAGATGTGTATTTTCAGCTGAATCCAATGGTGGAAGAGGATGTCTTAAAAATGGCCATTTTGCATCTTGATGGGGAAGCCAATGATTGGTGGTTCCATTGTCTAAAAACCTTTGGACATGATCAAGTTACAACATATGGAGAGTTTTTTGATAGGTTATTAGAAATATCTGAGCAAAAAGATCCAGAATTACCTTTCAAAGAACTAGCCCAATTGAAGCAAGTTGGAACCCCTGCTGAATATATGTTGGAATTACAAAAATTATCAGTTAAGGTGGTTGATATATCTATGGTAATATTAGTATTACTCTTTACTTAAGGTTTCACTAAACCCTTAAAAGGTTTAGTTATGGCCCACAAACCAAATTCATTGAAGGATGCCATGAACTTGACAAGAGATCTACAAAATGTGTTACCTAGGACAAGGTTTCCTCCCAACCCTAATTTCCCTTCCAAATTCAGATTTGACAAGAAGCCTTGGAAAAGATATGAATTTTAAAAGAATAAGAAAGAGGTACTAAACAAGGAAGAACTTAGAAGAAAGAAATTATGCTACACATGCTTCCAACCATGGGCACCAGGGCATAAATGTACTAAGGGAAAAGCTTAATACATTGAAGTATTTTCCAATAATGATGAGTATGAAGGGGGTATGGAGGAAGAAGGACATATTTAATATCAAGAAGAGTTATGATATAGAATAATAAGATAAACAAGAATAAAATCATCCTTCACCTGACAAAGCAAGGATGGCAGTACTTTCAGCAGTGCCTCATTATCACACTATTCGATGCAAGGGAGTGAAACAAGGACAAAGGGCCTCGGTATTGGTAGATGGAGGAGCCACACATAAATTCATTAATGCAGACATGGTAGAGAGAAGGAAGATATGTATTGAACCATTCGATGGCTTCACAGATGTCATTCTAGGTCACCACACTATGGAGTGCAAAATATGGGTTCCAAAGCTGCAAATCACCATAGGTAATTACACTTTTTCTGATAGCTTTTATGTGGTTGATGTTGTTGATAATAATGTGGTTTTGGGAGTGCAATGGTTGTATTCTATAGGGGAGCATACAGTGAACTATCAAATTCCTAAAATTAAATTCCAAGATTCGGAAGGAATATTAAGGGTTGTGAAAGGGCAGCACACATATTCGAATCAAGTAGTGACCTCCCATAGTATGAGATCCATATTGAGGCATGGAGACATATAATGGGTTGTTGAATGTTTCATCACCTCTCCCAAGACAAACAAAAATGTTGTTGAACACCCGAAGGAGATAGAGAAACTCCTACAAAATTATGAAAAAGGTTTTGGAGACCTTCCACATTGTAGACCACCTGATAGGGGGGTTGATCACAACATTGTTTTGGAGGAGGGTACTTAACCCATCCAAATACCACCCTTTAGACATCCAAAAAAATTCAAAAATGAAATTGAAAATACCATCCAAGAACTCCTAGAGTTTGGACTCATTAGACCAAGCTCTAGCCCTTATGCCTCTTCAGTAGTGTTGATAAAGAAAAAAGATGGAACATTAAAGATGTGCATAGATTTTAGAGCTTTGAACAAGAAGATGATCAAGAATAGGTATCATATTCCTATAATTGATGAGATCATGGATGAGCTATTTGGGGCAAAATATTTCTTCAAAATTGATCTTAGATCATGTTACCATCAAATTCAAATGAAGGAAGAAGATGTACAAAAGATTGCTTTTAGATGGCACTATGGCCACTTTGAGTTTCTTGTTATGAATTTTGGATTAACTAATGCTCCAGCCACATTCCAAGCATGCATGAATAGGATCTTTTGCAAGCATATTAGAAAGTTTGTTTTGGTTTTCTTTGATGACATTCTCATTTACAACAAAACTTGGGAAGAGCATTTGCATCATTTAGAGGTTGTGCTGAAAATTTTGCATGAACAGTCCTTGTTTGCTAAGTTGTCTAAATGTGAATTTGGGATGAAGGAACTTTTCTATCTTGGGTACATTATTGGAAAAGGAGTGAAAGTGAACATGGAAAAATTAAGGGTTATCCTTGAATGGCCAACACCAAAAAACATCACAAAATTAAGAGGCTTCATTGGGATATGCACCTATTATAAGAATTTTGTGAAAGGGTTCTCCAAATTGACTTCTCCACTCATTGATTTGACAAAGAAAGATGCTTTCAAGTTGGATGAAGAGGCTGAAAAGGACTTCCAAAAAATTAAAGAGGTAATGAGTATTTTTCCAGTACTTGCATTACTTGATTTTACTAAACCTTTTGTTTTGGAATGTGATGCTTCAAGTGAAGGGATAAGGGCTATCCTAGAGCAAAATGAACACCCTATAGCCTTTGAGAGAAAAAAGTTGCAGCCACATGAGAAGATTTACTCCATATATGACAAATAAATGTTGTCCATCATGCATTCCTTGGCCAAGTTTAGACAATACTTGGTGGGAAACAAGTTTGTGGTGAAAATTGATCACAATAGTCTAAAGCACTTCTTCACCCAAAATGATCTTAATGAAAGGAAACAAAAGTGGGTAAGCAAGATCCCATATTTTGATTTTGATATTAAATATTTAAAAGGGAAGAATAACAGTGTAGCAGATGTGAAAATCCTCACAATAGATCTAAGAGATGATGTATACCTCACAAGAGTAATTATGATTAAGCAGGAAAATAGAAGAAGAGTGAACAATATAGTATAATGAGCAACAGAATAATATGGTACAATAGAACTCAAATAGAAGCAATAATACTTCACACACACTAATTAATTAATCACAGTATGGACAAATAAATAGTACAAGCATGAGGATTCGATTGCCTAAGGTGGCAATTCGAATTAGCCTTCATGGAGTGATCAAAGGATCACTGGAGTGTCATCGGAGCACAACTAGGTGTCCTCATGATCATCGGAGCACAACTGGAAGTCTTCATCATCATCAGTGGAGTCATCAATGCTCAAGTAACTATCAACCATCAGTCAAACTAACTCTGGTAGGTGTAACTCAATGTAACTGACTGTAACTGAGTATGAACTAAAGACAACTGGACTGGTAGGTGAAGAAGGGCGAGTTGCTTCCTAAAATCAAGGAAGAAGGGCACATTAAGCAACTGGAGGGCTAAAACTGAATGGTGAGAAGCTTCTGGGGGATGGCTAACTGAGGGCTAGGTGCTGGACTGATGATTGGGATGCATGCAAACCCTAGAATGCATGCAAACCCTAAAAGTGCATGCATGACTGAAAATGTAAATGATCAAAATACTGGTGGGACTAGGATGGAGTATAGGAATATCCTAACACCCCCTCTTAATCCATCCTGGGTCCTGGTAACTAAAACCAAAGGTCACCCAATACAATGAATAATAACAGTCAATAAACCAAGGAAGTGAGAAAATTTCATGGGAAACATACCCCCTCCTCAAAAAAAAAACAGACTGTAAGGCACACACAAAAATAAATGCTCCAAACTCAAGCAGGTGTGATGCTTGGTCATATGTCTGGAGGTATATTCTTCTTGGGAAGAAGTGGATCATGCTCAAAAAGCATGTGTTTGTACTTGCTCTTAAGTTTGAATGTGATGAGAACAAATCCAATAGTATGAGAATGATCCTTGAACCTGTGATTTGAATCAGCTGAGGTAGGATCAAATTTTTGAATGTGCATATAGTCCTTTGTCTTCTCCTTCAAACCACCATGGGTGAGATTATGCCAAAAAGAACTATTACATGTTTTCTTGAAATCAAAATCAGATTTAAGACTTAAAAAATAGTTTCTTGAGATCTCCTTTGAATCAACAGAGGTGAGATCAAAACTATCATATGCGTGAGAAATTATCCCAAGCAGTAATTGCTTAAAACCCAAATTAGATACAAGACTTGAATCATGGTTTCTTGAGATCTCCTTTGAACCATGAGAGGTGAGATCAAAACCAGTAGATGCATGAGAACTTATCCCAAGCGAATGGACACAGTTTCTTGAGATCTCCTTTGAACCAACAGGGGTGAGATAAAAACTATGAGATGCATGAGAAATATTCCCAAGCGAATGGAAATTGCCATATTCTTCAATGACCTTCTGAAAGCATGGAATTATGATCATATAGTAGTATAAAAGAGGAGATAGTTGGAGAGGAGCGAATGAATTACCTTCAATAGTTGTTTTGACCTCCGAAATAATCATGTGATCATGATGCAAACCAACAGACTCTGGTGCAAGAGAGGATTTAGGACCTTCTGCAATATCTAGAGTGTGAGCTGGCACAGAAAGAGAAGAAAGTTTGAGCATGAGTGGAGAATTTGCAAGTTCTTTGTCAACAACTTCAATATGAGATGATACTGGTTCATGATCTGAGAGATCATCAAGAGGAGCGAATGCATCACTTTGCTTGCTTTCGAATGGGTTAGGACCAAGTCCTTCATTCTTTCTGCCAAATTTTTCATCCAGGTGAGCCCATAGCTCTTGTGGAGTTTCAATATAAATAATGATTGGGAGCAATATGAAATATGGCATAGTAAGCTTCATTCTTCCAATGTGCATGTCACCTTTATTCAACCAGTCAATCTTCTCTTCATAGGATTTGAACTCTCTTTCAAAATAACAATCAAAGAGATCATGGCTCTTCAAATATGTTATTATTTTTGGCTTCCATTCATCATAGTTGCATAGAGAAAGAGGAGTGATTTCTTCTAATTCTGGATACATTGAAGCTGTAGAAGACCTGCAAAAGCAATAGAGAATACTGTTGCAAAGATGCAGAAATTGCTGCACTCAAAATCTTGGTAATAACCTGCAAAAAACTCTCAAGAATGGAGATAAACAATACTCTCAGCATGCTCTGATACCATGTGAAAATCCTCACAGTAGATCTAAGAGATGATGTATACCTCACAAGAGTAATTATGATTAAGCAAGAAAATAGAAGAAGAGTGAACAATACAGTATAATGAGCAACATAATAATATGGTACAGTAGAACTCAGATAGAAGCAATAATACTTCACACACACTAATTAATTAATCACAGTATGGACAAATAAATAATACAAGCATGAGGATTCGAATGCCTAAGGTGGCAATTCGAATTAGCCTTCATGGAGTGATCAAAGGATCACTGGAGTGTCATCGGAGCACAACTAGGTGTCCTCATGATCATCAGAGCACAATTGGAAGTCTTCATCATCATCAGTGGAGTCATCAATGCTCAAGTAACTATCAACCATTAGTCAAGATAACACTGGTAGGTGTAACTGAGTGTAACTAAGTGTAAATGAGTATGAACTAAAGACAACTAGACTGGTAGGTGAAGAACGGCGAGTTACTTCCTAAAATCAAGGAAGAAGGGTGCATTAAGCAACTGGAGGGCTAAAACTGAATGGTGAGAAGCTCTTGGGGGCTGGATAACTGAGGGCTAGGAGCTGGACTGATAACTGGGATGCATGCAAAATGCATGCAAACCCTAGAATGCATGCAAACCCTAAAAATGCATGCATGACTGAAAATGTAAATGATCAAAATACCGGTGGGACTAGGATGGAGTATAGGAACATCCTAACAACAGATGCATTATCTAAAAGACCTTTCTTTTCCCTCATGGGCATTGCAAAAGATTGGAAAAACATGCTAATGGTTGAATATGCCAAAGATAGTTTTGATTGTGATGTGTTAGATGGTGTCAAAGGAGATGATAACTACAGGATTTTGAATGGGATGATATATTATATGGGTAGAATCTATTTGTTTCAAAATTCAAAACTCAAGTACAAGATTTTGCAAGAAGCACATGATTCCCCCTAGCTGGCCATCTGAGGATCTTTAAAACTTATAGGCAATTAAGGATTTTGGAAAGGGATGAAGGAAGATGTTCTAAAATATCTGAACGAATTTAAGGTATTTCAGCAAAACAAATATGAACTCACATGCCCAGCTAGTTTATTGCAACCATTTCCCATTCCGGAACAAAAATGGGAGATTATCTCAATGGACTTCATCACAGGTTTGCCCAAATATTTGGGAAATGATTGCATATATGTGGTAGTGGATAGGATGACCAAATTTTCTCATTTATTGGATGTTACATCATCTTTTAGTGTTGCACAAGTGGCTGATGTTTTTTTAAAGAAATCTTCAGATTGCATGGGCTCCCCAAGAGCATTGTAAGTGATAGAGATGGCAGATTCATGGGTGCTTTTTGGAAAGAACTTTTCATATTGGTGGGCATTCAATTCACTCCTAGAACAAGCTATCATCCACAAACTGATGGCCAAATAGAGAGAGTGAATCAATGGTTGGAAGGGTACCTAAGGAACTATGTGGGAAAGCAACAAAAAGCATGGGTAAAATCACTACACTTGGGTGAGTTTTGCTACAACACTACTTTTCATATGTCAATAGGAATGTCTCATTTCAAATCATTATATAGTTATGAAACACTCACCTTTGTTGAGCATATATTTGGTGATAATAGAGCCCCAAAAGCTAAAGATTGGGTGGAAGAGAGCCAAGAAATTTTAAAGCTTTTGAAAGACAATTTGCAGGTTGCCTAAAATTAGTGAAAACAATATGCAAATCAACATAGGGAAGAAAGGACCTTTCAAATCAATGATTTGGTATATTTGAGGTTGCATCCATATAAACAAACATCTTTGAAAAAGAAGGGAGCAAAGAAGCTAAAACCAAAATACTATGGCCCATACAAGGTAGTTCGGAAGGTTGGGGAGGTAACATATGAGTTAGAACTTCTGGAAGGAAGTAAAATCGACAATGTATTTCATGTTTCATGTCTCAAGAAGGATATTGGTCAGTAAATTGTAATTTTAGAAACACTTCCTCCTTTGGATGATGAAGGTCAGCTCATACTTGTTCCAGAAAAAATATTGAAGACAAGAGAAAGAAGATTAAGGAGAAGAACTATCGAAGAGTACTTGGTACAATGGAAGGACCTCCCAAGTGAAGATACCACTTGGGAAGAGGAACAAATTTTGCAGCATCCAAATCTGAAATTGCTTGAGGACAAGCAATCTTGGGTGGGGAGGACTATAATGTCCCCATTCAAATAAATGCATGATAAGAAAATTCCACCAATCCTACTAGTTCCCTAGGTTGGATGGAGACATTGGGATTTGAAATAAGGGAGCTAATAAATTATGTTTAGACATTATAATGGCATAAATATTTAATAAAGGATCTAAATAAATAAATACAAGAGAAAATCAAAGTGGCAATTGATCATGAAGACACATGGAGGATGTCATGGGACCCACACAAGCTAGATTTTCCATGCCACATGGCATCCTCCTCTTGTCAATTCGAATCCATGAGAATTCCAATGTTCTTGGGATGATTTGGAAGTCTTATACACTTGGAAATATGCATCATAGGTTGAATTGGGATGGAAGTGTAACTCCCATGGAAGAGGAAGAGTCAAATGAGAGATTCTTGGACACTTGGGATAGATTCCCTAACCTCTATGACAACAATGATGAAGATGCTATGACACCTATGACAAATTTCAGACCTGATTGCTAACATCTTACCAATATGACATGTCAGGACTAAAAATAGCCTCTAAGAGGAATCTCATGGGAGTTAGAGAATCTCAATAGATTCCTACTCGATTGGTGGAAGGTGGAAGGCTAGGAAGTGGAAGACAAGTGGGAAATATTGAATCCCTCCATAATTAAAATTGGCTTGGACTCTATGGATGGAATTTGGATCTTAGAAATCTAAGGATGTTTATAAAATATAGGGATCAAGTAAGAGAAGGGATTTCAATCATTTTCAGAATTTTCATTTGAGAGAAGCGCTAGTGGAGTGCTACTCCACTTTCCTTAGTACCAATTTCGAGGGTGAAAGATTCCCATCCTAGTTGGTAATTGGAAAGGCCATTCAGACCTTTCATTTGCAGCTTCAATGGAGTCTTATGTTGTTGTTGCAAGCTATATGGTATCTCGTGGTCACTTCTAGTTCAGCTTGCTTCTCCAACCATTTCCAGTTTTCTCAACATATTCATGATCCTTGAGATGGGGCGCACTTGGTGAACTGTTGTTCTCTTTGGGGGAGATTATAATGCCCCATTCTTTTATAATATGATGTAAATGCTTTTTTCTTCATATTAATAATAGATTTAAGTCGAGATTCCAAGTGGAACTATGTAAATCTGATCATTAATGAGCAAATGGTGCCATTTTCCCCACTATGTTGATGTATGCCAATGATATGTTGATATATTTGAATGAACCAGTGAACTACTGATGATTTGATGATGTATGGACTCTTAATAACCTTTTATACAAGTTTCATGTTCAGTGCATAAGATTTTAGAGTCTTATTGTTCAATTTCATAGCATTTGGAGAAGATTGCCTATCATTTCCCCTAAGGTCGAAACTAGTATTTTTGTATCTGACTTGAGAGGGTTGTAGCAGACTTAATAAACTGAATGGTGGTGCATATGAGACCATATTGATGTTACCTAGATATCACATGTCTCTATTCAAAAATTTGAGAGGTTCCAATAGCATTTGGAGAGCCATTTCCAACTCCTACCCCATGGGGAATTGAACCCCTAATTGCTAGTCAAATTCCCTACATTGGCCATAATTCAAAGGAGAGTTGAAAAATCCTTTTGAAGACTGCATCCATGAACCTCATAATCATGTCATAATACCATCCATATACCTTCTGTCACAATTTGGGATCATTTGGAGTCATTTGGAGATCAAGAAACCAATACTAGTTAAGGATCAAACTAGTGGGAAAAATTGAAATTTTCACCATTTTAATAATTTTCTAAAAAGGGACATTACAACTCACTCATGCAATTCACATTAGAGGAGAGAAAGAGATATCTGTGGAGGAAGATGATTGGCTTGGGTCTAGATTTTGTGTTTGTCTCTCTTATTTGTGAGACCTATTTTGGGCATTGTACTTTGATCATATATATTGAGGAAGTTCTTGTTGGGTTTTCTTCCCCTTGAGGGTTTCTCATGGTATATTGTTTTGTGCTTTGTGATTGTGTATATTTTAGAGATCCTTATTATGTTGCTATTGTGAATAATGTATTGAATTCTAATGAAATTGGAATCTAGTCTATAGTATCATATAATCTTAACATGGTATCAGAGCTAGCCTAAAAAGAGCAATGTTCACAATGTAAATCTCTCTCTCTCTCTCCGAGCATAAAAATTAGGGTTTCTCACAGAAGTGGATTTTTTTAGTGCAATTGGCATAGGGAAGTGCACCTCTCCAGGATTGAAATTTTGACACCAAGATCGAAGTTTTTCAGTGGGTGAATCTTCCAGAAAGTCAAACCCTAGTTTGAAACTGGACCAGAAAACCAGAGAAAGCCAGAAAACTGCAAACCAGAATTTCGCAAGTCAATTTTCAAGGGTGAAATTTTGGAATCTTCAGAAACCAAGTGTACTAGCATACTCACCTCAGTCAAGCGCATCTTTTGGTGAGTTCATTTTTTACTTTTGACAAATTTTAATTTTTGGTTATTCTCTGCTCTCCGGGATAAGATGGCCCCAAGCACTAAGCTTGATGACAAGTTGGAAGGCATAGAGAACTTCCGTGCTTGGAAGTATAGGATTGGACTCATTCTATAAGAGAATGATCTTTCAAAGTTTGTTAAAGAAGTTGTACCAAAACCCGAAGAAGCTAAAGGTAATGAAAAACATAAGAAAGATATGATTAGAGCTAAGAGGATCATAGCAGACTCCATCAAGGATCACTTGATTCCTCAAGTGTCCTCCAAGAAAACCCCGAAGGAGATATTTGATGCCCTATCAAGAATGTATGAAGGAAGAAACATAAATCGAAAGATGAAATTGAGAACCCAACTCAAAAGCACGAAGATGAATTGAGGGGAATCTATCCAAGATTACTTTACTAGGGTTTCTCAATTCAAAGAACAACTAGAAGGACTTGTAGACAAGCTTCAGGAAGATGAACTAGTGATGACTTCTCTTAATGATCTTAATAGACCTTGGGACTCTTTTATCCAAACAATGTGCGCAAGAAAGGAAAGTCTACTATTTGAAGTTGTATGGGGAGAATGTATCCAAGAGGAGGCTAGAGTGGCAAATCGAGAAGCACTACTCAGAGATGATGATCAAGTTCTAGCTACACATACTAAAAGAGGAAAGGGAAAACCTCATTTCAAGAATGATTTTCATCCTCCTAAGAAGTTTCAAAATTATAAGAAGGAAAATCACAAGAGAAGAGACTTCTCTTCTTATCAATGTTTCTGTTGTGATAAGATGGGACATATTGCCAAAGATTGTCCAGAAATAAAAGAAGAATACAAGAAGAAGAGTTACAAAATACATCATGCTCATTTTGCCAAAGATGAAGAAGAAGAAGAAGAAGGACCTCCTAGGAAGTTACCAAATGAAGAAATTGAAGAATATGTCCTATAGTGATGGTGTTTCAAATCACTCTTTCAATTTTGAAGAAAAGAACTCCCCTCAGAGGGTATCATTAGGAGATGATTATCAATACCCTATTAACAGAATAGGAGAAGCTACCTACAAGCTTGATTCGGGAACCCTGATGAAGATGAAGGATGTACTATATGTACCAAGCCTAAGAAGAACTTACTTTCTATCTCGTCTTTATATAAGAAAGGGTTTAGGGTTTCCTTTATAGATGGAGAAGTTCTCATGTGGCCCAAAGGAAAATCTATAGAAGATGCAGTTGTTATTAGAATAGAAGAAGGAGGTCTATATAAACTAAAAGGATATTCAAAAGCAGCTTTAATTCATGATACTACAAGTCTATGTGATATATGATCAACATTATAGATCATAAGCAAGAAAGGCACAGGACCTCATAATCAGATAATGGAGTAGATCTCACCATCAGACATTCCAATAATCCCTGCAAGGAGACAAGGATCAAAAGATATCCTACCAAACAAACAAAGATAAGTATTTGAATTGTCATTTTATCAAATTGCTTAAATGATATTGTTCAGTTGTGTACATGTTTATATTCCTAGAAGTATAGTATGCATGTTAGAACATTTGCAGTAATATGTGATGGGTAAGTAGCCTATGGTGCTATACAACATTCCATTGCTACTTATCTAGAGTGAAACCTCTTTGTTGACATATTGGAAGTAGTGCACGCTCTTAATAATGTTCTGGTAGAGATGGAAGGCATCTAGAAAGTTACCATATGAATGTGGGATATGGATGAATATTGTATTATTGGCTAAGATAGCATTATGACAGTGTGACCTGTGTTCTTATGCATATGTTTTGGAAACTATGAAATGTTTCTAACCATGCTACTGAATTTGACTTGTAGGAAGTATCGTACACGATCAACTACAAATGAAGAATTATGAGACTTGTTCTGTAGAACAAGTGACGATGGATCAACTATAAACAAGACTTATAAAATAAAGTGGAGGAAGTCGACTATGATGAGATGTTTCTCTAGTAGCCAGACTCATGGTGTAATCAAAGTAGAAGAAGATATTGAGCAACCTCCAGGACTCACAGAACCACATGTATGCATATTGAAGAAGACTTTGTACGGGCTTAGAAGTCACCCATGGATAGAATGATGAGATCAAGGATCACGTAGAGTGATGAGATATCAACCCTTGCTACAAGGTTGAAGATGAGAAGCTCATAGATGGGTGCAAGAGAGAACTTGCAACAGAGTTCAAGATCTTGGTATCCAATGACTTAGAAAGATGAAATAAATGGATATACAAGATGGAAGTATTGTGGCTCATGGATTCTCTCAAAAGGAAGGAATCAATTATGAAGAGACATTTTCTTCCGTAGCAAGGTACACTTCCATGGCATTTGCAGCCACGATGAAGTGGAAGTTACACCAGATGGATGTGAAAAACACATTTTTTGAATGGTGTCATAGTGTACATAGAAAAACCACAAGGATTTGAGGTTGAAAACAAAGAGACACATTCCTGTAAACTAAAGAAGGATCTGTATGGGTTGAAACAAGATCCAAGAGCTTGGTATGGAAGAATTGATAGTTTTCTGACGAGCTTGGGCTTTACCAAGAGTAAAGTTGATCCTAACCTTTACTTCAAGGTTATGGATGATGAAACTGTCATATTATTGCTATATGTGGATGACTTATTCCTGACAAGAAATGAGAAGCAAATTTCAGAGTGCAAGAATAAACTCACTGTAGAATTCGAGATGAAAGACCTTGATTATTTTCTAGGTCTTGAAGTATGGCAGAGCCCAGAGGGAATCTTCCTTAACCAAGGTAAGTATGCAGTAGAAATATTGAAAAGATTTGATATGTTGGAGTGTAAATCCATGGCCACACTCATGGATACAAATTTGAAGTTACTATCTGATGCTTCGTCAGAATTGGTGATATGACTCTATACAAGAAGATTATTGGGTCATTGATGTATCTAACGAATACCGAGCCAGATATATGCTTTGCTTGATGGCTAAATTTGTCATTGATGACAACACATTAATGAAAAAGGTCAAAGTGATGATATGTTAAGGTCAAGATCAAATTGAAGAAGTTAAATGTTTAAGACATGACAAAGACAAGGAGAACACACATGGCATGTTGACATGGCTTGAGGAATGGCAAAGGCGACAACTATGACAAACATGGAAAGCATGACAAGTGTTTATGACATGGCATTGAAAGGACATGGAAAGCTAAGGACAAGACAAAGACAAGTGGCAAGCAAGCAAGATGACTTGTCAAGCATGGTATTTGATGACATGGCATGACAAATGTTGGTTAATGACAAGCAAGAGGTTGAAGACATGGCACAAACTTGGGACCTTGATGACATGGCAAATATTGATGAACTGGCAAGCAACTTGATGACATGGACAAAGATGACAAGGAACATAAGGTTGATGAAAAGGCATGTATGAAAACTACTGCAGGAATTTTACATCCTTTGCAGGCATTTAAACCACACCTGCGAGCATTTCCAAGAGGCCCATTGCGGGCATTTGAAGGGATCCTTGTGTGCATTTTTTATATCCCTTGCAGGCATAATTGGACACCCTTGCGGGCATTTTCTTGGAGCACTAAGGGCATGGAATAGATCCCTACAGGCATAATAGAAGGCAGTTGTGCGAGCATCTTTATGGAGCCCATGCGGGCATCTTTCACACCTCATGCGGGCATATTTTGAAGGGTTGAACAAGCCCTTATGGGCATCCTTGAGATAGCCCATGCGGGAATTTTCTAAGTGGCATTGTGAGCATTTGTTAAGCCAACTGCGGGCATCTTGAATAAGCCCTTACGAGCATTTTTTGGAAGCCCATGCGGGCATGTTTAAAGGGCCTCCAAAAGAGCCCTTGCAGGCATAATTAGAGGTCATATGTGGGCATATGGAGCAAGATTTTTTAATATTGATGATGTGGCAAAATGACCAAAAATAAATATATATGTTTGATGAGGATTGTATGGGTTTTGGAACCCATTTATGATGATTATACACCCACGGTGATGATGTGAAGAGAAGATCAAAAAAATTAAATATATATATAGTTGTTGAGGATAATATGGAAGTGAAAAACATCAATAGATTTAATTGATAAAATAAATAAGTAAATATGACATAAAAACTCAAGTGGTTGAAGGATGGCCACCACAAGTAACTCTTATGACATGGCATGGTTGGTTGTTTCCTTGCTTGTAGGATGACCAACATCAAGTAATTTATTTTAATGATAAAAATAAAATAAGGACAAGTCAGCTTCCTAAATTGATGGAGGTAGAAAAGTATAAATAGAGACAAATTTATTTTGAGAGGTTTTGTTTTGGTGAAGGATCTGGAGGAGTTGAGGAGCTTTGAATTGCGGTGAGCTGATGAAATATTTTGGGGTTTAGAAGATGAGGACAGATTCAGTGAAGTAGCAGAAGAAGAGAAGAGACATAAATGAAATAATATTTTGCTCTCTCTCCATTTTTTATTTTGGGGTTGAGGATATGCTTAAGGACAAAATGATTTTGCTGATATGCTCATGAACAGAATTGTTGGCAGTGATATGTTGATGTATGATAAATGGGTTAATGTGATATGAAAACTGAAGATCTTTTTCATTTCTGGGCATGATAAATCCAGATCTATGATAGAAGCAGTTTGCAAAGGCATGGATAGCATGATGAGATGACAGTGACAATGTTAGTGATTGATGTGGGCAGCTTTCGACAAGGAAGTGACAAGTTGGTGATGATGACAGTGATATGTGTGAGAGTGGTTGAGACAGATTGGGTGTTGATGATGTGATATGACAGTGGTTGATGATATGTGTGTGTGATGACAGTATACTGTATTTTAAATGCAAGCCAGTCTTGCAACTGAGGTTTGGATACCTCAACCCTTCTTGGTTGGGTCTAAGAAAACCAGGTTGGGCCCTGGATGAGGAGTTGGTGCTCTTTATATCAGTAGGTGTTGATTTACCTTAACAGTTGTATCTGATCTAAAACAAATACAAAAATATTACAAAGATTAAATTGTCTTGTGTTTCTTGTGTTATGATACTTGTTATGGTTCAATGAGTTAAAATTTTTTTATTCATAGATGATTAGTGATGAATGTTAATACAACAATTATGTAAATGGAAGTATAATACATTGATGAATTGTTAGTTGATTGGTAGAAGTTGAAAAGGTTTTTAAAATTGGCTTCACACTAATTCACCCCCCCTCTCAATGTGAACATTGTGTCCAACAATTGGTATCAAAGCAGGCCTTCATCATTAGATTTTGTAAGCTTGAAGGAGATCCATGGACACAAGTATGGATCCAAAGGAAGAATTCATCAATGATGTACCTATGTTTGATGTGAAGGATTATTTTGGTTGGAGGATGTAATGTCCCCAGTTTGACCCCATGGCATTAACATTATAAATGATGTAATATTGTTATGAAATCATGGTGAGGAGCTCAAAGCCAAGGCCCTGCCATTGATTTAGTGATGCATATGATTTGCGTGCTAGCAATGCACATTGGAAATTCAAATATCATGTAATATGCATTTTAATAAAAATACCCACAACTAGCTATGCAATGCAACAAAGAGATGGGGGCATGATTTTACAAGGAATTGGGGGGGGGGACATTCAAACCCTTGAGCCAATCAGGTCAAGCCAAGTGTCAATGAGAGAACCCATCAAACCCTCAACTACCCATGCTGACTTTTGTACCCAACCATTGATTTCTCCCAGGAGTTGGTTGAGGTAGTTAATGCCTTGGGAATGGAGAGGTATGGCTATCCAAATTCGGGTATGAGAAAGCCACCCTTTATGGAAAATCGTGTTTTTCTTCTTAGGAAAGAAAAAAAAGAGCCATGAATTGCTCCCCAAGCCATTATCCATGGGCATTCCTTCTCCCTCACGTGTTTAGAGCTACCTAGGAATTTTCTAGGCATGTTTGTTGTGTTTTTCCTTCATTCTCCCAGTAGAGAAGGGCGTTTTTGTATTATATATCAGTGGGGAAGAATGGGAATGGAATGGGGGTTCCATAGAGATCGCTTTTGTTGTTAAATGCTGAGAGAGTTGGGGAGAAAACGTTTTTTCCTTCCTGTGGAGGCATTTTCCTTTCCACAGCTCGTTTTGGGTGAGCCACGATTTTGGGAAAATCTATGGCCATCTTGTTTGTGAATTCCGTTGTTGGAAATGTGTATCTATGCCCAATGTTTGTGATTGCTGTCTGAGAAATGAATATGTTGGGGTATGGGTATGGGTATGGGTATTCATTGTTTTGGCTTGAGCTTGGGAATAAGCATCCATGGCTCAATTGTAGCCTGATAAACCTAGCTATAGACTGGCTTGGCTCAGATGGAATGATTAATTGGTTGTGAGAGAGTGAATGTCCCCTGTCCTTGTGAGAATCATGCCCAGCTCGGGGGTGGCCTTCGGACAGACTCAGTATAAGTTATCGAAGAGCCTATGGCTGGGTGGAACGTTGCAGCGACATAACTAGTTGCTTGGGACAATTTCACAATGAAGATAAGTGTTTTCTATCTATGTATTTACTTCTGCAATGCATCAATTCAATGACTGTTTGATATGCTGGATGGGCATGAATTGTGTGTGTGGATTAGTTTTAAATTCCACTGTGCATATTGCCTAATTTGTATTTGCACACCAATGTTTAAATTCTTATGATTCTAATTAGTGGGCTGAGTTTTATGAAATGGCCAGATTTTAGTGCCATGTTCCCCGGCTTGCATTGGGTCAGCAGGTCGATACATTACATTTGGTATCAGAGCTACTGGTTGCAGCATTGGGCCTTTATGGGGCTACCTATCATAGTTGTAGAAGTAAGTATGCTTCCTTCTCAGAACTGATAGTTAAGAAAAATTTCAAAAAAAATTCAATTTTTCTAAGTTTCTATGAGTTCTGCCGGAAATTGCGGAAGGAATTCTCTTCCAAAATTGCGGAAGGAATTATCTTCCGAAACTGCAGAAGGATTCTGCGAGTTGTTCCATAACGCAGAAGAATTCGGCGAACTGCTCCAAAACAGAGGAAAAATTTTCTAAGTGTTCAGCATCGAAAGGAAATTTTCAGAAGGAATTCTCTTCCTAAACTGCGGAAGGAATTCCCTTCCAAAACTGGGGAAGGATTCCGCAAGTTGTTCCGAAACTGCAAAAGAGTTCGGTGAATCATCCCGCAACTGCGGAAGAATTCGGCGAATCATCCCGAAACTGTGGAAGACTTCGGAGAATCGTTCTGAAATTGCGGAAGAATTCGGAAAACTGCCCCAAAACTGCGGAAGAGTTCGGCGAATCATCCCGCAACTGCGGAAGACTTTGGCGAATCGTCCCGCAACTGCGGAAGACTTTGGCGAATCGTTCTGAAATTGCGGAAGCATTCGGCAAACCGCCCCGAAACTGTGGAAGGAATTCTCTTCCAAAACTGTGGAAGAGTTTGGCGAATCATCCCGCAACTACGGAAGACTTCGGCGAATCGTCCCGCAACTGCGGAAGACTTCGGCGAATCGTTCCGAAATTGCGGAAGCATTCGCCAAACCGCCCCGAAACTACGGAAGGAATTCTCTTCTGAAACTGCGGAAGAGTTCGGCGAATCATCCCGCAACTGTAGAAGACTTCGGCGAATCGTCCCACAACTGCAGAAGACTTCGGCGAATCGTTCCAAAATTACGGAAGCATTCAGCAAACCGCCCCGAAACTGCAGAAGGAATTCTCTTCTAAAACTGCGGAAGGAATTCTCTTCCGAAACTGCGGAAGAGTTCGGCGAATCATCCTGTAACTGCGGAAGACTTCGGTGAATCGTCCCGCAACTGCGGAAGACTTCGGCGAATCGTTCTGGAATTGAAGAAGCATTCGACAAACCGCCCTGAAACTGCGGAAAAAATTCTCTTCCGAAATTGCGGAAGACTTCGGCAAATCGTTCCGAAATTGCGGAAGCATTTGGAAAACCACCCCGAAACTGCGAAAGAAATTCTCTTCTGAAATTGCGGAAGGAATTCTCTTCCAAAATTGTGGAAGGAATTCTCTTCCAAAACTACGGAAGAACTCCACAAGTTGGCCCGAAACAGGTCGGAAGAACTCGCTGAGTTGCTCTGAAACAAGGGAATTTCAACCATTTTCCTGGGAGATTTTTCAGGCGTCGAAAGTTGAAATTGCCATGGAACTTATGCGCTAGATTGCGCGAAATGGAAAGATTTACAAAAAAAAAAAAAATGAGGGCGGTGCCCTCGACCCGCCCTGGAGTGGCGCAGGGAAGCCACAAGGGGGCAATCCCCCTTGACCCCCATCATCCCCCGGAAGACAGTCATTGAAAGTGTGAAATGCATTCTCTATACTTGGGAATGAGAAGCAGGAATTGCATTAAGAGTAGTTGGTTGTAATATTCCTTGCAAAAGAGCAATGGGAGCAGCAAGGCAGTGTTGATAAAGGGAGAATTCCTTAACTCCTCCATTGCTATTATATTTATATTTCCTGATATGTCTATACTGAATGTTATGGCATAAGGAATGATGGAAATGCAAAAGGGATAGATAGAGAGCATATTGCACAAGTGCACATGAAATTTTTTTTGCATGTATATGATATTGCATATTGGTAAAAAAAAAAAGTGAGGATTTACATATGCAATGAGCCACTTAAGATCGAATGATGGTGGTTGCTAATAATTAAGTTGTGTTCGCATTGGTTGTAGGACCAGAGACAACCGAAGCATGGCTAAGGATGTGGATGATGATCGTTGCATACAACCTTATGAAGAGAGGATGGTGCAACAAATCCATGATCATGATATTGGAAAAAGGACAAAGTAGCCTTGGTAAGAGGCCAACTGATCAGGTAACATAAAGCGATGTTAATGAAAACCATGCAGGTAATGGTTATTTATGCTTAGTTGCATGAATGTTGAAGGAGGATTTGATAATATTCCTTCAACTACAGTTAAACTATGATGATTTGGTTTGCATGTGGTATTGAGTGCCTGAATGTGAATGTTGACCTACCAAGTATGGTCAGGTGTGGGTAAATGAAGGCAAGGAGCCTTACACCCTATAGTTTCTAGAAACCTCACTACATTCATATGAATTCATAACATGCCATTTGTGAATATTGGTTGTGAGTTTAACAACCAAAGCAACTGAGGACTTATGGACCTGTCATGGTAGTGCATACTGTATGTAGTAATCATGGTTAGGCCATAGTATGTTTGAATGCATAGTATTCATGAAATCATGCAAGATGGCATTGAAGAGATGTGCATTGAAATATTCGGTAAATGTTGTAAATATGCATGCATGTGTAGGTGCACATGTTGAAATGCATTGTGTGAATGCATGGGTGTGACATATATATGTTTCAATGCAGTTAGATAATAGATGAAATGGTGGACTATTGCTAATCCTGAGACCATTACATAAGCTGCTATGAATGCAAGAGAAAGACTGCATGAAGAAGGTAGACATATGATGGGCTACCAGAGCACTCTGTTGGAAGGACAGAGTTGCATGGAATATGAAGTAATGAGTATTGACAGTTATTTAAATTGCATGGATAGTGTGACTATGTCTTGCAATTTTATTGTGATAATGATGCATATATAGAAATGTATATATATTTCATTGCATTTCAAATGTTAAACAACTGAAGGTGTTTGAATTATTGAGTATTATAATTCTGAGATCACTTCAGTGACTGTTATGGCAATGAATGATTATGTGCATAGATACTCACAATGTGTTTGGCTGATTGAAGTTTCAGTTTTTAGGTAGAAAAGTCTTGCGTATGGAAATAAGGATAAGTCCATAGTAAAGACCGAGATCTACCATGCGCAGAAGCCAAAGGTTATGAGAAGGTTCTCATGGTTGTAAATTTATGCATGAAACAAATCTGAAAATTATCTGGTTTAAGTTTATGAGAATAGTCTCATAGTTGCAAATCTAATTTCTATAGGAAAACAGATTTACAAATTTCAAATTTGAGAATTTGCTTATAATTGCTAATGATTGTTCGGCTTATATAGAATTGTGTCAGGAGGACATGTTGTAGGTGGATGTTCATGTATGGTAGCAAGGGTGAAACCATAATGGGCAGAGTGATAACCACTTACAAGAGCCAAACAATATGAGGAGAGACTCATTGCTAAGCAAATCAATTTCTGTAGGAGACAGCATTGTAAATTCATATTGAATTTAATTATTAATGTTATTGATTGGTTATGGAACAATCATATTTGAAGCTTATTTCTAAATAGTGCTGACTGTCGGGCTATTTGATAAAGTATGACAGGATGACACATTGCAAGAAAACCATGTGTGATGGCCTGCAGAATCCAAACTAGATGGGAAGGATCCCATGCTTTGGAAATGGGTTTTGGGAGAAACGCCATTGTAAATGTTGATAATGTCTCAGCCGAACTGCATGTTGGTAAAGCATATGAGTGAGACAGTAAAATTATGCCAAGAAGGCATGTGTGGGTTATGGCATGTGAAAATATTGGGGTGGAAAACCGAAGGACTATTGACTCAGAGAAGGGAGGTCCCATTCTTCGCAAATGAAAAAAATATACATCTGTGAAACGAATGAGTATTCGGTAACCCTAACTAAGGATATACATGTCTGGTTATTAGATTTAATATGCAGAGCATGTTTTATTATTTTCATTATTGTTCCAGACTACTTGAGTGTGACTAAGGCCTACATGGCTCACATCGGAAAGGGATGCATACCTTTCGGGTGATGGGTTATGTTAGGGTTTCAATATTGACTACACCCTAAGGGAATGGACGCATTCCTGGTGTTTCAATACTTGATAGTGAATGATATGAATTATGATTACAAGTTTTTTAGCAGTAATATTGATGAGTCTGCTTATCCTTCTTGTGCTATCAGCTTACACAAATGCAATTTGGTGTTGCACGTTAAGAGGCAAAGTGAAGAAAGGGTGCTCAAGAGGACTGTATGGGTAGTGGTAACCTTTCTACGCTCACACTAAAGGACACTAGAAGAGATGGATAGGCCCGAGGAGCTGTGTTGCAGAAAAGGGGTAGCATCCTTGTGTAGTGTGAGTGGGTATTGTGGGGCCATGTTAGCCTGCAGTCAAGTGAGTCACCTATGGAGTTCCTGGAAGGAACCACTAGTTGCATAAGAGAAGGAGCCACGTAATCATGTTATGATTGTTCATATTGCCTGATAAACCTAGTCGATGTACTGGCTTGGAAATGGTTGTTGGATGCCTGATAAACCCAGTCGGTGTACTGGCTTGGCATGTTGTTAGATTGATGCCTGACAAACCCAGTCGGCGTACTAGCTTGGCATTGCTTATTTGCATGTTGTGGAGGTATTGGTTATTTGGGTGTTATTTCTTGACAAAGCCAGTCGGAGAACTGGCTTGGAAATGATTGTTGTATGCTTGATAAACCCAGTCGGTGTACTGGATTAGCATACTGATTTTTGAAATGCTTGATAGACCCAGTCGGTGTACTGGCTTAGCATACTGATTTTTGAAATGATTGATAAACCCAGTTAGTGTACTGGCTTAGCATACTAATTTTTGAAATGCTTGATAAACCCAGTCGGTGCACTGGCTTGGCATTGCCTATTCAGATGATGTTGTGGAGCAGCAGGTGTGCTGGCCAAGCATCCACCCCACAGGTGATCCAAGGCTTGTAAAGCAAAGAAGGAAACCTGTGGAGTAGCGAGGAAATGCACAATATAGATAAGTATTCATTTTCATTTAATTCTTGTTTGGAATAATGAAGATTTCAGGTACAAGTCTTATTGCAACCAAGCTAATACACTGTTGTTTCTTTGTTGGAAACCTTGGCCATTACAGGAAGCAAGGACCCTGAAAGAGCTATAAATTCTTGGTAAAGCCAAAGAGTAACTGGTTGGGCGCTATAAAATTTTTGGTAAATTCAGAGAATAGTTGGTGGGAACATTAACCACTTGATGTTGTGGAACAGCCGATGTGCTGGCCAAACATTCCCTTAAACAATTGATAAAACCAGTCAGCATACTGGCCTGGCATTTCCAATTCGAATGGTTGTGGAGTAGCCTGCATGCTATCCCAACATTCATTATTGTATCCACGGGAAATCCAATTCTTGGAAAGCAAAGAAGGATCCTGTGGGATAAAGTGAAGACATCCAATACAGATAAGTATTCGGTTATCTTGCAAATCTTCCTTATGAATATACGTGTGTATATGATTTAATTATGATTTCTTAAATTCTCATTTGAAGATAAACCCTATGAAAATACACTAAACATGTGAATTGACTCAATGTTTGAGTGTAGGTATTGTTGGAAGCAAGGACTATGAAAGAGTCTGGAGGATGCACGTGGACATGTGACCATCCTAAAGAGAGCTCAGTACGAGCGGTAATGAAAGATGGTGCTAGTGGAACTGTGTGGGTCCTAGCAACCAAAGGTTTTGTAAGCAACAATGGGGAAGGGTTCCTTAGTTGAAAGGCATTAGACAAACCTTAGACACTAAAGTGTCATAGACAAGAAAGGGAAAGTCAAGCATTCACATTGAAGTGAAAGAGGCTAAGGAGCATAGAACCACCAGTGATGGTGTGTCTCCGAATTGAAACAAGACTAGGAGGGGGAAAACTCTTACTCTTCTCTTTCCTTTGACTGATGCATCTTAGAAACAAAGGATTGTTGAGTGCATGTCATAAATGAAAACAAATTGTGTTTCGATGCTTGAAATGAATTGTGAATGCTGAAATAGTTATTTTCTTATGAAAGGATGAACATGAATGAGTTCATGTGTATATTGGGAAAGCATGAAATGTGTGGAAGTCTCATGAGTAAAGCATGGACGTTCCATGTCAATTGGAAAAATAATTGACTAATTTTAATATTGTGATATGCGTGTCCTAACAGGAATTGCCGTGATAAGTCTTACAGGAGAGACATTAAAAGCCATTGATTACAGCTATTACTAGCCAAGTGTTGTTGGTGAGAAAAGAGAGAGCCATTTGTGCACCATGATCATGGAAGCAGACCAGAGACTATTTGCTTTGGGCTAGAAATATTCCTCAGATAGTTGCCAGGACAACAAGAAAGACGGCATCCATGAAATTTCAGACTTGTAGATCAGCTGGAAGGTGAGTAAAAGAAAGGGATCATTGTAGGGTAATTCCCACCTGTAGAGATAGCCGATCAAGCCAGCAGGAACGATTGTGGAAGCCAGAGGAGTTGGTCCCGAAAGCTCAAAGTAAAGGGATGAAACGCAGGACAGACCTGTCACATTTTGTGAATTTTGAATCATGTGTAAAGTGGGCATATAGTCAAAAGTGTTGGAACACCGAGGACGGTGTTATTCCAAGGGGAGGGGAATGTAATGTCCCCAGTTTGACCCCATGGCATTAACATTATAAATGATGTAATATTGTTATGAAATCATGGTGAGGAGCTCAAGGCCAAGGCCCCACCATCGATTTAGTGATTCATATGATTTGCGTGCTAGCAATGCACATTGGAAATTCAAATATCATGTAATATGCATTTTAATCAAAATACCCACAACTAGCTATGCAATGCAACAAAGAGATGGGGACGTGATTTTACAAGGAATTGGGGGGGGGGACATTCAAACCCTTGAGACAATCAGGTCAATCCAAGTGTCAATGAGAGAACCCATCAAACCCTCAACTACCCATGTTGACTTTTGTACCCAACCATTGATTTCTCCCAAGAGTTGGTTGAGGTAGTTAATGCCTTGGGAATGGATAGGTATGGTTGTCCAAATTCGGGTATGGGCAAGCCACCCTTCATGGAAAATCGTGTTTGTCTTCTTGGGAAAGAAAAAAAAGAGCCATGAATTGCTCCCCAAGCCATTATCCATGGGAATTCCTTCTCCCTCACGAGTTTAGAGCTACCTGGGCGTTTTCCAGGCATGTTTGTTGTGTTTTTCCTTCATTCTCCCAATAGAGAAGGGCATTTTTGTGTTATATACCAGTGGGAAAGAATGGGAATGGAACGGAGGTTCCATAGAGACCGTTTTTGTTGTTAAATGCTGAGAGAGTTGGGGAGAAAAAAAATTTCCTCCCTGTGGAGGCATTTTCCTCCACGATTTTGGGAAAATCTATGGCCATCTTGTTTGTGAATTCCATTGCTGGAAATGTGTATTTATGCCCAATGTTTGTGCTTGCTGTGTGAGAAATGAATATGTTGGGGTATGGGTATGGGTATTCATTGTTTTGGCTTGAGCTTGGGAATAAGCATCCATGGCTCAATTGTAGCCTGATAAACCCAGCTATGGACTGGCTTAGCTCAGATGGAATGATTAATTGGTTGTGAGAGAGTGAATGTCCCCTATCCTTGTGAGAATCATGCCCAGCTCGGGGGTGGCTTTCGGACAGACTCAGTATAATTTGTCGAAGAGCCTATGGCTGGGTGGAACATTGCAGCGACATAGCTAGTTGCTTGGGACAATTGCACAATGAAGATAAGTGTTTTCTGTCTATGTATTTATTTCTGCAATGCATCAATTCGATGACTGTTTGATATGCTGGATGGGCATGAATTGTGTGTGTGGATTAGTTTTAAATTCCACTGTGCATATTGCCTAATTTGTATCTGCACACCAATGTTTGAATTCTTATGATTCTAATTAGTGAGCTGAGTTTTATGAAATGCCCAAATTTTAGTGCCATGTTCCCCGCCTTGCATTGGGTCAACAGGTGGTTACATTACAGAGGAGGCAAGATGAAAGCCTACCTCAGGAATTTTGGAGTTTGGGAGATTGTGATCAATCCACCCAATCTACAAGAAGGGCAAAGCAATAGCACATAAACATGCAAAGAAGAATAATACAACAACATTGAATTTTTTCTTGGATGGACTTCCAATTTCAGTCGAAGAAGGTATTGGGGAATACACTTCAGCAAATAATCTATGGTTAAAATTAGAGAGTGAATACCAAAAATAAAGACAAGACACTGAAAAAGCAAATCAGGAGACAGAAGTCAAGACTACTGAAGATGTCAAACATGAAGAAAAGAAAGAATTATGCTCCAGTAAAGGTATGAATAATTCTGATTGTATGATGTCTATATTTGATGAGGTTGAAAATGCTACTGCAGATAATGATGAAGAATTGTTAAAGGATAGACAAAGAATTATAAACTATGTATGTAACATAGATCTCAGAGCTGATTGGTCCTTTAACAAAGTTGAACTTAACCAATCTGATTAAAAGAGGTTTAGAAAAACAACATTTTATTGTTTGGACGATTTCCAAAAGAAGAACTGTGTTGGAGAAAAATTCCTATGGCTTGGGGTAGACCACAACAGACAGCTGACTACCAGAAATTAATTCAATTCTCAATGCTATGCTATATAAAAAACAATGCTAAGATAGTGAAGAACACAACCAACCTTGATCCAAATGTTTGATGTAGATCCTCGTTGGAGCTTTCAATCCATGTACTTGAACCTACAAATTAGTCTTGACAGCCAATATACAACAAGCGCATATAATATATAAACGACATTAACATCATCAATAGCAATGGTCCATGATATTATAAGTAAATGCAACCCAATGTAATATAAACAACACTCACAACATTGATGGACGAGAATATAAGTATTTCTATTAATAAATAACAAGAAGTACAATGTGATACGACCTCTTGTCGGCAACCAATCTGAACCAAGAGCTGGGTCAATCCACTTGTGCCTCCACCACTTCAATCCTCCATGGAATGGCAAACTTAAACTATGATAGGAGTTTGGAAGGTGAACAAAAATGGTTCACAACTACAAGGATCAATGAGTGTAGACTCAAGATAGGGAAAAAATCCACTAGAGTTCTCTTCCTCTCCTTTCTCCTCCCGTCCATAATACATATGTGCTCAATATATAGTCCTTTCAAAGGTAAGTGAAAGAACACATCAAGGCGATTTAGGGAAAATGGAGGGCCAAAGGTCACCCTATGACCGCTTTTTGGGAGTAAAAAGTAATTAACTAGTGATTTTTACCATTTTACATGCTACCCGGGGGGCTATAGTGATGCAACTCATGGGTACGTCCACTATAGTGATGCAGCTAGCATACAGAGGAAAAAATAGGGAAAATAGTGTGTCTGAAGGATATAAAGTGGATCTAAGTTAGTAAAATGGATCTTGCAGGCCAAAGAGTGTTGATGCTCACAAGGTGGAAGATTACGTTGTAACAGATGCCCCCTAATGTGTGAGGTCAGAGACTGATGCTACGATGGCCGAAATACATTATAAATCTCAGAAGTGGAGTGATGGAGACACAAGTGGAAGGAGCAGCTCACTCGTCATAATACAATAGTATCCCTGAGTACATGTCGTAGTACAACAATCTGATACAATGGCCATGAATAGGAAGTACATAGTGAATACATTTCATAAGTGATCATAGCCATGATCCCTCTACAGTAAGATATGGTCTTCTGCTGAAAAGGAAACAAATGGTACAAACTGGAGGTACAAACTGCTGATATCTGATAGGTGATATCTCAGATGTAAAGTCGTAATCATAAGTAGCATATTGAATGCCACTGTCACCTGGGGTCTTCTACGCAAGTATTTGACGGTGAAAGTCCCATCAAGTGAATAAAGGAGTTGAGTTCGAACCTGATGTGACGTCATTTGATTATCGATTAATAATGTATACCGTTAATAGACGCGAGATAACCCACCAATAATAAAAATGGGCATCAAGGCACAGAGTACAAGTATCAGAGTGTGAATAGATGTGTTGAGGTCTAACACTAAGATGAATCCATCGATCAGGGGACATTGATGTATTCCCAAACTTTCAATGGAAAGAGAACCTACCACTAATGACTGCAAGCCTCAAGGTACTCAATCGAACTCTAAGCCTCAAGTTCTGGAATAAATGGGTTGAATTCGATGGAATGAGACTTGCTGGAAGGAGGGAATTAAGGCATCCCCCATCAAACAACACGAGGTACCAGCTACGCTGAAAGATTTGGAAGAACTCAGGTGAAACAGACTGACTCAAATAAGGATGGCCGACATGCAATAGTCAAGAGATCTGAGGAGTGGCCGACTCTGGTCTCAGGACTTCCTTTGAACAAGAGCATGAGCAGATGGATAGACTCAGGAAGCATAGAATCAATATAAACTATGCGATGCAGGAGGCATCACAAAGGGATTCATAATGACTGGAAGCTTAACCAATCGTTGGAGTAACCTGAGAAACAAGCACAGCTCTTAAGGTCCAACTATAGTCCTTGTTGATGTATATGTAACTTCCGAATGTATTTCATGTATGTATTTCATATATATTTATTGTACCCTTATAAGAGATGTGTTATTCCTCTATAAGGAAGTGTCGTCATGTGGATTTTTCACCTTAGGGTTTTCCCCACGGAAACTCTGGGTCTCTTGTCTCTCATGCTTTTGATTCTTGTGATGCTTGTCATGCTTATTGTGATTGTTATGCATTGATATACTGTATATGTTATTCTCTCAGTGAAGATCCTAAAGTATTTTAAATTAATGCTCAAAATTTAACATGGTATCAGAGCTAACCTGAGAAGAAGACATTTTGCAGTGACGAAAACTTGAGTTTCTTGTTTATTGGGTTTCTCTCCACGGATTTTGGAAAAGTAGTATCGTAGATTGACTCTACTCATCAAGGAGAATCCATCTGTCCAATCAGAATTCAATTCTGATCATTTTTAGATTTGACCCTAAAAATTAGGGTTTCCACAAAAATAGGAATTTCTGGAATCTGAAGACACAGCTAGAAGTTCCTTGCAAAAATTAAATTTTAGAGCTTTGGATCGAGATTTTTGGCTGGGTAGATCTCTGGGAAACTCAAACCCTAATTTAGGGCTCTCCCTGGTGAACCCGAGAGGACAAAAAGACAAATTTGAAGGGTAAAACTTTGTTGATCTCAAATTCTGAATGCACCAGGTTGATCAGCTCATCAAGGCGCATCTTTCTGTCCTTTCAAAAATTTGAAATTCACATTTTGAATTTTTAGGGTTTTTTCAACAAACCCTAATCCAGGACCAGATCCAGTTTTCAGCATTTCAAGTGGTAATACCTAAATCTTTTCTATTTCCATTTGAAATACTCTTTAAGATGTCTCACCACACCAAGCTTGAGGATAAGCTTGAAGGGGCTGATAACTTCCGAGCTTGGAAGTATAGGATTGGGTTAATCCTGGAAGAGAATGAGTTGGACTCATATATAAAAGAAGACATCCATATCCCAGAGGATGAAGAGGCCAAGATATTGCATAAGAAGAACTTGGTCAAGGCAAAAAGAATCATTGTTGATTCTATCAAAGACCATTTCATACCCCATGTGTCTTCTCTAAAGACACCCAAGGAGATTTTTGACTCTTTGACCAAACTATTTGAAGGGAAGAACATAAATCGGAAGATGACTCTGTGGAATCAATTGAAAGGGGTCAAGATGTTGAATGGAGAAACCATTCAATCTTACTTCTCCAAGGTCTCTCAGATCAAGGAGCAACTTGAATCTATGGATGAAGTAGTGGACAATGGTGAAGTTGTTATGACCACTCTGAATGGCCTACCTAGGTCATGGGACTCCTTTATTCAAGGAATATGTGCAAAAAATAAATTGATCTCTTTCAGTAAACTATGGGAGGAATGCTCTCAAGAAGAAGCTAGACTTGTAGCTCATGAGGAAAATATGGGTGGTGAACATCAAGCTCTTGCAACTCACACCAAAAGAAACAAGCCCAAGAAGGAGCACTCTCACTACAAAAGATCCTATCAAAAGAATAAGAAGGATCTAAGATGCTTCACATGCAATGATAAGGGTCACTTTGCTTCAGATTGTCCCAAGAGCAAAAGGGATAATAACAACAACTTCAACAAGAAGAAGAAGGGCAGCAAAAGAAAGTTCCATGCTCATGCTGCCGAGGATGATGAACCTCCAAAGAAGAAGGCTAGGGCAGAAAGTGATGATGACTCATCAAGTGAAGAAGAGTATGTTCTAATCTCTGCTCTCACAGGTACTATCTCCCATGGTTGTAATGATTGGTTGATTGATAGTGGGGCTTCCAAACACATGACCGAGTTTAAGGAATCTTTTTTGAATCTATCTGAACATGAATCACCCCATAAGGTGAAACTTAGGGATGATTATCAATACCCAATCAAAGAAAGTGGTGAAGCCTCCTACAACCTAGATTCTGGAAAATCTTTGAAGATGAAAGAAGTCCTTTATGTACCTGGGATCAACAAGAACTTACTCTCCATCTCTGCATTGGATGAAAAAGGTATGAGGGTTGCATTTGTGGATGGCCAAGTCCTAATGTGGCCAAAGGGAAAGACCATAGATGATGCAATAGTGATTGGAGAGCAAGAGGGAGGATTGTATAAATTGAAGGGACAACCTGAACATGCCATGGTGCATGGATCTATGGAGCCAAGTGAACTTTGGCATAGAAGACTTGCTCATATACACTATAGGGCACTTCCAATTGCAAGCAAGACTGTAGAAGGTCTTCCTGAAATCAAGACCAAACATGAAGGTGTTTGCAAAGGATGTGCAAAAAGTAAAAACATTAAGAAGGCTTTCCCAAGCAATGAAAGCAAGGCCAAAGATATCCTGGAAATCATCCACTCAGATGAATGTGGTCCTATGTCATCCAATTCTCTTAGAGGATATGTTTATTATGTCTCATTTATTGATGACTTCTCCAAGAAGAATTGGGTATGCTTCTTGAAGAATAAAGATGAGGTGTTTGATAAGTTCAAGGAGTTCAAAACCTTGATGGAGAATCAAACTGACAAGAAGATCAAAACATTCAGATCAGACAATGGTGGAGAATTCACCTCAAGTGACTTCAAGAAGCTTTGTAGTGATTCAGGGATTAAGAGGGAGTTGACTACTCCTTATAATCCTCAACAGAATGGAGTTGCAGAAAGGAAGAACAGAACTATCATGGAAACAGCAAGGGCAATGCTGCATGACCAGGATCTACCTATGCATCTATGGGTAGAAGCAGCTAGAACAGTTGTATATGTGCAGAACAGAACACCCCACAAGATATTGGACAACAAGACACCAGAAGAGGTCTTTTCTGGTAAGAAACTTGAAGTCAGCCATCTCAGAATATTTGGTTGTCCAGTATACACTCATGTCCCAAAGGAAAAGAGGACTAAATTAGATCCTTCGGGAAAGAAGGGTATCTTTGTGGGTTACAGTGAAAGCTCAAAGGCTTACAGAATATACTTTCCAGGGTTCAAGAAGATTGATGTCAGCAGGGATGTAACATTTGATGAAAACTCAGCATTCATCAAATCAAGAAAGACACCTATTGAAGTTTATGAAGAACCTAAGGAAACTAGATTTCAAGACACTACCATGACTGAAGGAGTTCCAGAAGTTGTTCGTGAATTTGAAGATCCACAAGAACCTGTAGATCCACCCCGTGAGGATAAATCTCACAAGAGGAAACCTGCATGGGCTAGAGAGCTCATTCAAGATGCAGAAAGATTTGGCATTCCGGAAGAAGAACACAGAGCAAAGAAGAGAACCAGATCACATACCAACTATGTTGCTTTACTCTGTGACATTATGAACAAAGAGCTTTCCAGTTATGAAGAAGTAGCAGAAAAGAAAGAATGGAAGGATTCCATGGTTGAGGAATACCAATCAATAATGAAGAATGATGTTTGGGATGTTGTCCCAAGACCTAAAGAGAAGTCTGTTGTGACTTCCAAATAGATCTACAAAATCAAGCATGCTACAGATGGCAGTGTAGAGAAATACAAGGCAAGATTCGTAGCTCGTGGCTTCTCTCAGAAAGAGGGAATAGATTATGAAGAAACTTTTGCACCTGTAGCCAGGTATACTTCCATCAGAACAGTACTTGCCCTGGCTACAGCAATGAAATGGAAAATACACCAGATGGATGTCAATAGTGCGTTCTTAAATGGTGTAGTTGAAGAGGAAGTACATGTGGAGCAGCCACTCGGTTTTGAAATACATGATAGGGATTCATATGTGTGCAGATTGAAGAAAGCCTTGTATGGCTTGAAACAAGCTCCCAGAACCTGGTATGGTAGGATGGACAGTTTCCTATCTAGTTTGGGCTTTACCAAGAGTAAAGCGGATTCCAACCTTTACTACAAGGTTGAGGAAGGGAATCTTGTAATTCTACTCCTGTATGTGGATGACTTATTTGTAACAGGAGATGACAGACTGATTGCAGATACTAAGAGGAAGCTTGCTGCTGAGTTCGATATGAAAGATTTGGGAATTATGCATTATTTTCTACGTATGGAGGTGTGGCAGAATGCAGGTGGGATCTTCCTTGGTCAAGGGAAGTACACAATAGATATCCTGAAGAGATTCGGGATGATGGATTGCAAGGCCATGGCCACACCTATGGCATCGAATCTGAAGCTTCTATGTAATGCTTCATCTGAGCCGGTTGATGTCTCTATGTATCGTCAGATGATTGGGTTTTTGATGTACCTAACAAACACAAGACCATATATTTGCTTTGCTGTGAACACATTGAGCCAGTTCCTGACGGATCCGAGGAGTGTTCATCTGGTTGTTGTAAAGCATGTTCTAAGGTACCTGAAGGGTACAATGGATTATGGGCTCAAGTATGAAGCGAATCAAAAGTTTAACCTGCAGGGTTATGTTGATTCAGATTGTGCTGGCAGTGCTGCAGATAGGAAGAGCACATCTGGGTGCTGGTTCAGTATGGGATCAAGTGTGATCTCTTGGTTTAGCAGGAAGCAGTCCTGCGTAGCACTGAGTAGAGCTGAGGCAGAGTATGTTGTAGCCTATTCAGCTAGTTGTGAGGCAGTATGGCTACAAAAGCTACTGTCTGAGTTATTTGATCTCCCATTGGATGCTACTGGTATCTTCTGTGATAACCAGAGTTGTGTGAAGCTGTCTAAGAACCCAGTGTTTCATGACAGGTCGAAACACATAGAGATCAAATATCACTATATCAGGCATATGGTGCAGAGAGGAGCTATGAAGCTCATGTATGTTGCAACGGACGAGCAAATTGCAGATGTGCTGACGAAGCCACTAGCTAGGGTGAAGTTCGAGTACTTCAGAGAGAGGCTTGGTGTTCTTCGGATTGATGACACTTCGAGGAAGAAGTGATTGACACATTTGTTGAATCCATTCCAAGCATGTTGGAAGGAGGATCCTTCACATGGCTGTGGATGTAAGCGCTGGATGATGTGCATCAGGATGATGTTGGATATGATCAATTGGATCATTTATATGTATATGTATGTATGCATCATGTTGGATGTTGGATATGATCAGTTGGATCATTTATGTATGTACGCATCATGTTGGATGTTGGATATGATCGATTGGGTCATTTGTATGTATTTTGTATATGCATCATGTTGGATGCTTGGAACATGTATCTGTATATGTATCAGGTGGATACATTGTATGATTAGGTAGATCATGTATGTTGATATGTATCATGTATGATCAGGTGGATCATGTATTTGTATTTGTATCAGGTGGATACATTGTATGATCAGGTGGATCATGTATGATGATATGTATCAGGTATATACTTGGTATGCATCAAGTAGATGCATTGTATGATCAGGATGATTGTGGATGACGAGCTTCAGGATGTTGCTCCAGATGACTTGCAAAAGGATGTTGCAGTGATGATGATTAGGATGATCATGTGTACATCAAGATGATGTATGGTGAGTATCAGGTTGATACTCTGTGGCCGTGGATCAGGTTGTGCAGATGAGCATATAATTTGGCCCTGGGAGATTTGCAGATAATCTTTCGAGGTTTTGCCTATGGCATATAATTTGGCCCCGGGATATCTAGAAAATGCTCTTTCGAGGTTTTGCTCTGGGAGGACATATAATTTGGCCCTGGGAGATCTGCAGATAGTCTTTCGAGGTTTTGCCTATGGCATATAATCTGGTAGATGCTCTTTCGAGGTTTTGTCCTATGGCATATAATATGTCCCTGGGAGATCCGATAGGTTGGGCTGTGTGCCTGTAATAAGTATTGGGATGCTCTTGCGAGGTTTTTCCATGACCACATATAATCTGTCCCTGGGAAATTCTATAGGTAGAGCTGTGTGCTCATAACAGCCTGGGATGCTCTTGCGAGGTTTTGTAGTGACCACATATAATCTGTCCCTGGGAGATCCTATAGGTAGAGCTGTGTGCTCGTAACATCCTGGGATTCTCTTGCGAGGTTTTGTGGTGAGGTCACATATAATATGGCCCTAGGAGATCCTATAGGTAGAGCTGTGTGCTCGTAACATCCTGGGATGCTCTTTTGAGGTTTTGTGACGCACGTAATAAGTCCTGAGATTTCCACAGTATGGCCAGTGATGACGAAGACCTGCAGGTGGTGGGCCTACATCCAGTATGAAAAAGGACTGGCTCTGTAGAACTTCCTATGACGATTAGAGTCAGAGATTGGTTGAGATAGCAGCAGCAGTGATGATGACGATGACGATGATCCCGAGAAGAAGACTTGTCTAGCAGATCTGTGTCCAGAAATACCTTCCTAATTAAGAGGGAGTGTTGATGTATATCTAACTTCGGAATGTATTTCATCTGTGTATTTCATATATATTTATTGTACCCTTATAAGAGATGTGTTATTCCTCTATAAGGAAGTGTCGTCATGTGAATTGACAAGTGTCGCAAGTGGGTGTACTTGTCGATGGGTTATTAGACCACCATGTGTGGGGTCGGCCCTGAAATATATATATTATAATGTGGATGTACCTAGCTAGACACTTTGGCCCCATAAGGTCACTGGGAAAATAGGTTAGTATAAATAGAGATCAGGTGATCTCTATTTAGATTCATTCGGAAAAGTATCTCTCTCTCACTCAGAAAGTGGCACACTAGTGAGGAGGAGGATCATCTTCTACTATGAGACTATCTCAGTGTATTTTGGTTGTACTTTGGTTGAGCCATTGCTCTCTCTATCTCTGAGGAAGTTGTAGGGTTTTTCACCTTAGGGTTTTCCCCACGGAAACTCTGTGTCTCTTATCTCTCATGCTTTTGATTCTTGGGATGCTTGTCATGCTTATTGTGATTGTTATGCATTGATATACTGTATATGTTATTCTCTCAGTGAAGATCCTAGAGTATTGTTGTGAATTAATGCTCAAAGTTTAACAGTCCCGACTCATAATGTGTGGAGTGGAATGAATGCTCTGTTCAAAGGCGACACAATAGCTTCCAACTAGAAGTAGTAACCATAATCCCGTCCGACTTTTTGGAATATTTGATTTTTTTTGTCTTTCTCATATTTGGAAAAGCTTGAAAAAGAATAAAATTGCTTATAGTACAACAAGTGAGGGAACGAGTGTCAAATAGCGAGCAGACTAGTCCCAAGCAGTGGAACATACCTATGATGAATGCAAGGAAGCGTGTGCAGGATGTGGACACTCGAGGGGTGTTCCCTCAGGGTCAAAAGGTCATCAAACTATGAAAGGGAAAGTGTAATCTCTGCAAGGCTTGACAGGGAAAGTGCTTGGGCACTAGGCTAACAACTGAGTAAGCGGGAACCGGCACAAGGCTCAAGTGGCAAGCAAGATGATGCAATGCATACACAACTTGACATACAAGGGGAGTCATTTTTCGTAAAGTTAGTCTCCTCACCCGAAAAAGTGTAAAATAATGAGAGAAGAAATCTTCTAATCACGTATGAATAGAGTGTACATTTTTCGTAATTAATCGACAAAGGTCTGGAAAAGGAGTAAATTTATACCTAATTTGATGTCGCTTCAAATCCTTTAACGAGTTTGAAATGACAAGCATACTCGGCAATCTTGTTTGATTTAAAAAATTCTAACAAGGGCTTAAAAAAGACTTTATAAAAATCTTTTCCATAAAGGTTTAACGAGCCAGAAAAAGTAAACTCGTGACCTCCTTACTGTTTTTAATGAACTTGAAGTAAAGGTTGAAGAATGCTCATAATGGGGGCGAACAAGTGTCAGGGACATGCGAGACTAGCTCCAAGCGCATGGAACAAAGCTATGCATAATGCAAGGAACATGAGCAAGATGAGGACACTCAGGGGGTGTCTATGAATTCGGATGGCAAAAGTTTCAAATGCATCATAACAATCAAGAGGCCTAAACCTATATGCAAGGTTTCGAATATGCATGCCTTGACCGAAGCAAATGTCGAAAAGGACCAGTAAACAAGTATAAGTCTAGCTAATAATCCTGTCTCCAAGAAACATAAGTACCAAGATCATCTCTAAAACATATGTAAATAAGAATCTGATACACATCACTGCGGTAGAAACATTTTCAACTTCACTATCGTTAACCTCAGACATAACGCAGGTAGAGCTAACCACTGAAGGTGCCATAGTACCAATACCTGAGGGATAAAAATGATCATCTTCAAAATGAAGAGCAAAGCTGAAGGATGTGAAGGAATCTGCAATGGAAAATTCATCATCACAGGATTTGGAAATTCTATAAGTGAAATCGAACTCATCAGGATCACCGATTTGCGAATCTATAGGAGAGTCTAAAGACTCATCACTAGGGAAATAACACTTTAATGTCAAACCGGGGCTAGACAAAATTATGCCTGGATCAAAATGTATGGCAGACTGTATTCTAGACTTATCTTGTTCAATAAGATCAAGGGGAGGAGGGGAATGAGATCTATGATAAAGATACCCCCACGACTTGTCATCACCACTCATGGCCTCAATAAAAACTTCATCTGAAGTTAAAATACCATCGAGGAAATCATGTGAACAAGATAGGTCGACTGCACATGCGGGAATCATAACGGGATCTTCTTCCCCTGTCCATGAAGAAGAGAGATCTGAATCTGCAATGGTTGGTTGAACATGATGAGCAATCTTAACTGCAGACAAGGGCATATCCATCCCAATGTGTGAAACGTTTCCAAACGGGGAACTCTCCCACGGATCACCAAAGTATGATGTCCGGAAAAGTACATGATTCAACGAGGAAGGAGCATCATCGGAGATGGTTCCTATGAAGGAGATCGGTGCAAGGAGGTCGAAAGATCCCATCAATGAGGGGTACAAACCAACACCCATGTTGCCAGTTGCCGGCTTAGAATCTGTAACCTGTGGGACTACTGATCCCATGGATGCTATGGGAGGAGGATTAACGAAATCTAGCTAATCAATGGTCACAATCTTGCCTTCGTGTGGAAAGAAAATAATTCTGAATACAGTAGACACGACAGCTTTCATAGCATACATCCAATTCCAACCTAGTAAAAGGTTGTAGTCAATGAGCGCATCAACCACCTCCACTTCAATAGGCACAAGTTTACCTCCCAAGCAAACAACAAGGCAAGGGATAATCCCATGCGTCTTAAATGACCGACCATCGAATGCAGTGAGCATGGTCCTAGACGTGAGTAGAGGAGGAGAGCCAAGATATTTCCAACAAGCTAACGACATCACTGATACGGAAGCACCTTCGTCAACCACCGTTCTCTTGACGAAATTCTTAAGTCACTCCACATGGATTTGAAAAGCCACATGGTAAGGTAAGCGAGGTTGAACATCTGTAGTGTCGAACTTGATAGCATTGGGACTCCCCCCATCCTGAACTCCTAACACACACAAAAGGGCATTCCTTTGAGAAGGACACGCCTGTGAAACTTCAAGAGCCGACATGGCACATGGAGTTTGGCCCAAATATTTTACAATGGAGTAGTTCTGGGAAACTCGGGCATTGGGATTATGCGTAGAGCGCTTAAGAATACCTTTCGGTATCCGCGACATAATAGAGGGCTTCTTGATATGCAAGGAATTATCAGGAGGAGGGGGAGGCTCACTCCCCATATTAGGTTGTGGTGCACCATAATCGCATTGACGAGTAGCAACACTAACCTCCGATTGAACCATATTCACACATCCATAACCACTAGTATTGGAAGAGGACATTGGAGTCTCATTAGGTTCATAACCAGTGGCGGGAGCATGCGAACCCATCTTTTGATGATGATGAGGAAGGGGATCCTTCAACATAGCTGGGCTCTGTGCCAAATGCTTTGATGCTTCTTCAATTCAAGGACACAAGTGAGTAAGATGATCTTCCCCACAAAGCTTACAAGAAAATTTCACCTTACGCCTAGGTTTACGGTCCTCACCAGCATTTACGCCTTCCCAATGAGGGTTGTCATTTTCCTTATGAGGGGTATTGCGATTACTATCATTGTTCCCATTGTTTCCACCCTTACGGTTATTTCTCCCCTTCTTCTTACCACCAGGTTACTAGTGACCTGATGGTTTTGTTGTTTGGATAGTGTGTACATCGGACGATGGGGTGGAAGTGGACAAGGTGTGAACCTGTCCGGGAGTAGATTGGTTGAGCGACAAATTTTGCATTTGATTAGCCACCAAATCTATAGGGCGAGTACTTGCAGATCCCACAATGCCATCGGCATGTTGTCCAGAAACTGTCTTTGGCTCATGTCTTGTTCGCGGTGCGTCAAGAATCATGTCGTACAAAATTCCAGACTGAGAGTATAGTAAATCTAACCGCTAGATTTTTAAGATGGCTTGTTCCTTAGTCATAATACCGGACATCGAAATAGTTTCGCGGACAATCTATCGAGAGAGGACTCAAGGCCTGATCTCCCTAGCTTAACGTAAGTCTAGAACAAATAGGACAGAACATAAAATACTTTCCTATATCATATAGAAATACAAATGAAAGAGTAGATCGTTTACCTTAGATTTGTATATCCATTTCTCCTTCGTTGATCCAATGCTCCAGCGCTGCCAGATCCCAAGTAGCTAAACCCTGTTGAACATGTAATAGACCACAAAAAGTGAAAGCATATATCTCATATGATAGATCTAAGTTAACAGTTAAGGAGAAAAACTCTAAACATCATTCAAGGAGACAACATTTATGGAAAGCAATTACATTAACTGTATTGAAGAGTGAGGAGTACAATAGAAAAGAGGATTACAACCATAGCCTTAACGCTCCAAGCTCCTTCTGACAAGCCATGCCAAAACTCCTAGAGAGAAGTGAAGGTTCTCCAAGCTAGAGTGTTAGATCTATTGGGCTTGATTTCACCAGCATAAGAATACCATAGACTTCCTCCCCTTGGGATGGGAGTGAGATTCATTTAAATAGGACTAAGCATATAGGGTATGGATAGGATAGGTTGAGATATGATAGGAGAGACTTAAGGGATCCTTCCAAGGTGTTAGCAACTGAATGCCAGCTCTCCCAAGAGTTTAGGGATAGGGTCCCAAGTCAGCAAGCTTCGAGAAAGGGCTCGATGGAATATTTTTTCCTATTAACTGACATCGTCGCACTCTGTGATAGAGCAAGCTGCGACATCGCATGTTGCACGAGTGCAACCTGCGATGACCTCTCAAAACCTAGTACAAATGGATACAAACCCTTCTAGGTCAATTACTCAGTCAAGGTAACTCTAAGGGTGTATACACTGAATCTCATGATGAGAAGATTTTAGGTGTAATAGAATTCCCCCCAAAGCATGAAGTTGTTGAAGATAGACAGGTGAAGTGCTTTGATAGAAGGAATGGCAATAGACTTGTCGGACGAAGGACACTGCTGTAGTATAACTGACTCTGAGTACACAGTCTCAAAATGACTCACAACATGGCTGCCGACCAATACAATGCAGATCCATGGTAGTAATGACCGACTGAACACAATCATGGCTATTAGACACAAGCATAGATCCATGACGAGATAATAACACAGCCACGACCAATACAAATGTGGATCCGTGTGATATAACTCAATACAAACTCCATCACAACCTGGGTAAAACATGGCTCCCCAGGGTCTTCAAGCTGAACCCGCAATGATACGAATCTATCCATGTGATTACAAAGGTCTTGACGTCGAACATGGTAGAAACCACTTGATTACCGGTCATTGATGTAAACCGTTAACAAGCACGAGGGAGATCACCATTAATGTCAATGATTCCCAAGGTATCACAGTACATATCACCAAGCGTTAATAAGTGAGTTGAAGTCAAACGCAAGATGAAATCTTTCAATCAAGAGTCAATAATGTAAACTCATGTTGAAAACGAGGTATCCTGCCATTAAGGCATGCAAGGCCAAGGTACTTGGTTGGTTTCTAGATTCAATCCTGGGATGATGAGTTGATGTCGACAAGGATGAATCCATCGAAAGAGGGCCATGATGAATCCCCCATTAATTGACACGAAACATGACAAAAGATGTGTAGAGTAGATCGGACAGTACAGTAACATACAAGACTGACTCAGAGTAAACCGTCATGGTGGCGGGTGTACTGACTGCAGATGATAAATGGTGGATGTATTCTTGAACATGGGCATGGCATGACTTGGCAGTATTGACATGACGAGTACCATACTAACTCCTAATGCAACTGATGATGGAAGCTTTCTTTGAATGACTCAAAGGAGTAACTAGACTCAGGAAGTAGGTAAAGCTTGATGACAAACGGATGATCCAAGTGCAGTATGCAAATGCAGATGAGTGCCATGTTCAAAAACTACTACGTACTGCCACTAACAAAGTGTGTAACATAAAAACCTTCCTTTTTCCCGATCATGAATGATGATTTCCTCATGTGTTTTTTACGAGCTTGATGAGGGAAACCAAATGCTCGGTATAGCTCATCTCATAGATGAGTCCAATCCCAAATATTTTCCGAACCTGGGATAGGAGGAGTTCGTCCCATGGTGGGCCCTTCAATGTAAGAGTTTAACGAGTCCATAGAAGGTAAACTCGGTTGTCATTTCATGTTTAGAGAGTCTGAAAAGAACTAAAGAAGAATCCAACAGTACTTTTTCGTAAAGTTAGCCTCATCGTCTGAAAAATGGTAAAACAATGCGGGAGAGGACTCTTCCAGTCATGATTGGTTGGAGTATACATTTTTCGTAATTAGTACCCCCTGGCCCAAAAAAGGGGTAAACTATCACCAGGAAGATGACCATTCAAATACTTTAACAAGCGTAAACGCGACAAGTTCGCTTGGCAATCTTTTCATTTTTTGACACCCTGAAAAGAGCTTAAAGGTAGACTACGGGGGGTCTCCTTTTTCGTGGGAGTTTAATGAGCCCGTAAAAGAGATAAATCGCAACTCAGTACTTGTTCTCATAGTTTCAAGAACACGAGAACAAACGAAGAGTAATCTCGTCATCATAAAATAATTACAATCTAATCGTTGCAAAATAATAACAAAACATTCAAGGGACTTGTCCATACCTGAGATGACCGTTGTAATGCGAGAAACAGCACAAAAGATCACTTAACAACTCCTGCATACTTGGAAACAAGGTCAAATAGTCAACCAATATTCCAAATATGATAAAACTATAGCAAATGGCCTAAAAGCATCAAATATTTGAAAAAGGAATATTCTATTTCATTTATAAATAGAAAAATGAGTCAAATATAGTCACCATTGTTTCAATTGCCAATTTGGGAGAAGAAGTGCCAATTTGGAGCTAAAACTTCACTCGCCGATTCTGGGAGCTACGAGCCACCATTTTACCCACCGTCGGGAGCAGGTAAGCCTAAACTTTATCCAGCAAAATTGTAGTGGATTACATTTTGATTTTAGGTCCATGTTTTAGGTTCTTTGATGGATTTGTGGAGAGCTATTGTGCCCTCGGCTCGTCGCAGTTTTCCCTTTCGGGAAGTGCGACGAGACTGACTCAGCGCAAGTCCCGAAAACATGGAGTGTGACATCATCGCACTGTGTGCATAGCACAGTGCGACGATGGAAGCACATACCCCAACCATCAAATCAAACCCAAAAGGTGGACTTCTAGTGGTTGGAATGAGACCTAACATTGTTTAAATGCCCACTTTGACAGGTTTATAGCAAGAAAACATGGTATTAGAGTGGCGAGAAAGAGAACACAAGGTGGAAGATATACAAGCCGCCAATGATCCACAATGCGTGAATGCTTTGAGAAACTGTGGTTTGCTCAAGTTCTTTGAGATCCAGGGGATGAGGTCCCAAATTCTGCTGTTGTCACATATGCTCCGGTGCTGTGATGCGGCCCAGCAACACTTTGTGATCAATGAGCACATCCTCACTATAGATGTTGAGGATATATACTTTCTTACCGGTTTGTCCCGCAGAGGGGACCCTGTAGTTCTCACTAGATCAAGAGCTAGTGATCGCACTATTGATGACATGGTGACACAGCATTATACTGCTCATGCTCGATCCTCCAGTGGGAAGATTTCCATTAGGGATGTTTTAAACCGCCCACTGCATGCCATATTGTTCACTATCACTAGAGTGGCAGGAAGCCAATCCCCACACATGGCCACTCGGGCTCAGATGCTCTATGCAGAGGAGTGTATGTCACCCAAGATCTTCAATTGGTGCGAGGGTCTCCTTGCAAACATCCGAGCTCAGCTGACCAAGTGTCGGCAGGGAGAGCTCAAACAATTTGGATATGGATCGATAGTGGTATCGTTCCTCTTGGAGCGGATCCCCCTCTTGCGTCCACAGGTACGAATGGATGATAGGGATCGTAGGGATCCTCACATGCTTCGATGGGCAGAGGTGATGGCCCGTCATGGTGGGGGCCCTATCATCAGCTTTTTTGTTGAGTTCTTCAACTGAATGGAAGGCTAGTTATTCATGGTTGAGTACTACCCGTATGGCGGCACGGATTTCAAAGAGAATCCTGACTTAGTGCTGCCCGAGGGTACAGCATGGGGAGTTATCAGTAAAAACAAAACCCCTGTATTTTTTAGTTTTGTATATTTATGATTTTTTTTGTTCTTGTTGTGTTGACAAGTATATAACATGTGTGTGCAGATATGGGTCCCATACGGCCCGTAGGAGTCTCTCTTCTGGCGAGGAGAGATAGAGGTGGGGAAGTAGTTGTGCCCCCAGGTGCTCATGCAGCGATCGTAGAGATGGAGGACGTATACAGGAACTTGTCCCAACTGACATTGGATGTTCCTGAGCCAGCAGTAGATGACTTATCGAGGCCTATGAAGAGCTTTGGAGTTGGAGCATCTGTTTGCTTCAATGCCTTACTCCGCAAGGTAGCGAGGACTATGGAGTGCTTCCATTCTTAATGACAGAGAGTTGTCCGTCCTAGGGGTGTACGAGCCAGGCGTCAGGCCTGATGACGTTATTATACTTGTACTGAGAGCTTAGAGGCCTCAGATTTTGTGCTACTGAAAGCTACGAGGCTTCAGATTTTGTAGAGACTTACTGAAAGCCATCATGCTTCCGATTTTTGTACCAGCACTACTTTTGATGATATATATATATACATACATTCCCGGTGATTTATACATTATGTGTTTCAAAAATGATGAATGATGTGATCTTGTTCATATGCTTTCCTTTTTATACAGTGCATTATTTACATGTCGTGAATGCTTTTACATATTATGAGTATTATGTGTGTGCGATGTACCAATCTAGAATGAAGTTGGCCATCGAGTTAGCAACTGTATTTAACTCTCGTGGAATGTGCAGGTATTGAATGGATTCAAATTACCTTTCCAGGAGACGTACTCGTCTAAAGAGACGGAGTAGGGTAGGATCACGGATAGCGTAAATCCGGTTAAGATAGGAAACCACTAATTGAGAATCCATGTGGATGACAATGTGGTTCATACCCAAGGAAATAACATCGGTTAGGGTTCCAATTACCGCCTGATATTCTACGGCATTGTTGGTTTCAAATCCGAGGCAACTTCCTCCTGAGTTGATGAGCTCGCCTGTTGGGGAATACAGTACCCAGGCTGCCGAGGCAAGGTTACAAGTATGCTGACTGGTGCCATCTGCGAATCCGTAGCACGTTGCCATCTGCACACGCAGACAGAACATGGTATAAGAAGCGGAAACAAGATCTAAAGACACTCAAAAAATAACGCGTCACACCACACAAACACGCCATGTATAGTATATACAAAATATATATGCATGACAGGTTCAGGTATAGTACCTCTTCAGGTAAAGCCCATTATGGGGTTCACCTAAAGATATTCCGTCATAATATTCAATCTCGTAAGCTCACTTTTCCAAAACAAGTTTGACAATGTAAGGTCCATGCCACATGGACTCGAACTTTCCTACTCCTAGTTTGTCATGTTAATGGTCGTAAGTGAGGACCAAGTCACCCTCGTTGAAGATACAAGGTTCTACTGAATTGTCATATTGAGCTTAGACGCATTTCTTGTGTGCTTCGTTAGCAAGAGCAGCATCTCGGTGGGACTCGTCAAGTTTTGCTAAGTACAGGAAACATTCTTCCTTTCCTCGGCAGTAGTGTTAGGAAGAAGTTCAACAGCAAGTTGTAGAGATGGGGTTTTGCACTCTATAGGCAGGACAACCTCCAATCCATACACCAATTGGAAAGGAGTGAAACCTATGGCGGTTTTAACAGAAGTTCTGTAAGCCCATAATGCTGAAAAGAGCATATTATGCCAGTTGGACTTATGTGTACCTACCATCCTTTGGTCCATAGTTTTCAAGACCTTGTTAATGGCCTCGACCTGTCCATTGGACTGCAGGTAGTAGGGTGTTGAGTTTTCATGGCGAAAACCCAATCTATCGCTCAGTTCATCAACCATATGGTTCTGAAAGTGGGAACCATGATTGATGACTATCGCCTAAGGAAATCCAAACCGCGCTATTACATGATTGAACATGAAGAGTGTGGCGGTTTTGTCGTCGTTTTGGTATGTAGGCATTTCCTCAACCCACTTTGTGAAGTAATCCACAGCCACAATGATGTAACTATGCCCCCCGGCCGAGGTAGGCTTACAATGCATAAAATCGATTCCCCATTTTGCGAAGGGGCCCATGGAAATAACCGGGTGTAATGGGGCGGGATGGGTGCGCTTCTTCGTATGGAAGTGTTGACATGGAGGACATCGTTTTACAACCTCAATACAATATTTGAAGATAGTAGGCCAATAATATCCTGCACGCAAAATCTTCTGGGCTGTAACCATCCCAGAGAGGTGACCACCACATTCCCCAGCGTGACAGTCATTTGGAACGCGTTCAACCTCATTGTGAGTTAGACAATGTTGAAGAATTGAATCGATGCCATGGAGGTACAAAGTATCACTGATGATCATATAATACTTCGCATGGTGACGTATTCTACAATGGTCTTCATGAGACAGTTGGGGGCTGAAGCATTGGGTTTGAAGATATAACGTAAAATATCCATACCACGGATCAGTCGTACTGATGAGAAACAATGATTCATCCGAAAAAGAGTCATTGTGCTCGACTTCTACATCAGGACAAGGAAGGTCACAAATAATATCAGCAAACACCAAAGACTTCTTAGACTTAGCTTTCTCGAAAAGAAGGTCGAATTATTGCAGTATCACGATTCAGTGTCAATACTTTCCCCCAAGCACCTGATATGTAAGTACGTGGTACATGGGGTTCGATTTTGCGATGATGGTGGTGGTGCGAAGCAAGATGTAGTGCCGGAACTTTTGGACAGCGATGACTGTCGTGAAAGCAAGTTTTTCGACATGTGAATATCTAGTTTCAGTGTCGGTGAGACCCTTATTCGCATAGTATATTACATGTTCCTGGGATTTTTGATCCTCCTATACCAAGACCATGGCGATAGTGGTAGCAGAAGCAGCGAGATATAGGATGTAATCTCGATAATAGTTGGGCGTTTGGAGCACAGGGGCATGCATGATGGCATGTTTAATGTTGTCGAAGGAGTTTTAAGCTTGATCATCCCAAATGAACGAGACGTCCTCCTTAAGAAATTTCATATACCCCTGAGTCTTCTCCGTGAAGTTACAAACAAAACGCCTTAAATAAGTCGTCTTCCCTTAGAGACTTTGAAGTTTCGTCACATCGGTTGGAGATGGTAGGTTGACAATGGCCTCCACCTTTAAGGGATCGATGCGGATCCCATCCTTCAAGACTATGAATCCTAAGAGGCGTTTGGACTCAACACAAAAGATACACTTATGAGGATTCAGATAGATATTGTACCATCTGCATCTGAGGAAAATGGTTGTGAGATGGTCCATGTGGAACTCACGCTGCTTTGAATGAGCAGGGAGATTGTCCAGGTAAGGTTCCACAAATTCCTTAATGTCATGAAAGGCATACGACATGGCCCGCTGGAATGTGGCGCTAGCGTTTTTAAGGCCAAGCGGGAGTTTGCGGTATGCAAACGTCCCCCAAGAACAGATGAAAGCCGCCTTGTGTTGGTCGGCTGGGTTGTCCATCCATGAATGAAAAGATGACACTTCCGGCACAATTGTCGATAATCTGATCAATGAACGAGGTCGAGTAATTTTCCTTTGGACAAGCCTTGTTAAGGTCCCAGTAATCGACACAGACAAAAATGGTACCCTTCTTTTTTATCACAAGGACGACGTTTGAGACCCAATCCGTCAACGGGACAGGATAGATGAAGCCAGCCTTTAAGAGCTTTTCAATCTCTGCCTTGATCGCTGCAGTCTTTCGGGGGTGTACCGGTCGCAACTTTTGACATACAGGTTTGATGTGGTAATAGGTATTTATTTCATGAGAAACAATCGCGGGGTCTATCCCAGGCATCTCCTCATAGGACCAAGCAAATACGTCTCAAAATCGCTTGAATAAGGACGTACCAATAGCTATTTCTTCAGGGGAACACTGTTGGCCTATGCAAATGTGTTCCACTACACCAGGTTTTACCGAAATGTCTATCGGGGTGGTAGGCTCAATGTTGGCCAAGTTTCCCTCAATGTCTGAAAGACATGTAAGTATGGGAGAATGAGGGAACGGGTAGATATCCGGTGAAAAGATGGTGCTAATGTTGTCCTCTATGTACTCCAAAGGAGGAAGAAAAGACGACCTATGGTGGAGGTCATCCCACTGATCATCATTGACATTCATGACTTCCATGATGGACTCGTCTGAATGAAAAGTACGAAGTAAGAGATCAGGTAGAGATTATGTCCGTCATAGAGAACAGGATGGGGAGGCCATAGTTAAGTGGTCCTCTGGTGCTGATTGGATATCCTCGTAAATGCATTTAGCGAGCGAAAGGAATTGTGTCTCAAATCAAGTGTGTTTTGGCTTCATCAGGTACAAGCCAAGCATAAGTGGAGTGAGATGAAATCTATGTGGAGATCATGTTCACCAAGGCAACATGATTAGGGGGGTCCGAAGTGGAAAAAACGCCCATGAGAGATGAGTCTTTCAAAAGGCTAACCCCTATACTCTCATACTATTTTGACATTTGTCCAATGGAAGGAACATGGTCCCCAGTATGGTCTCCAGATTTGTTTCACAAACAATCTAATGAGAGCGGACTCAAGGCCTGATCTCCCTAGCTTAACGTAAGCCTAGAACAAATAGGACAGAACATAAAATACTTTCCTAGATCATATAGAAATACAAATGAAAGAGTAGATCGTTTACCTTAGATTTGTAGATCCCTTTCTCCTTTGTTGATCCAATGCTCCAGCGATGCCACACCGCAAGTAGCTAAACCCTATTGAACATGTAACATACCATGAGAAGTGAAAGCATATATCTCATATGATAGATCTAAGTTAACAGTTAAGGAGGAAAACTCTAAACATCATCAAGGAGACAACATTTATGGAAAGCAGTTACATTAACTGTATTGAAGAGTGAGGAGTACAATAGAAAAGAGGATTACAACCATAGCCTTAACGCTGCAAGTTCCTTCCGACAATCCATGCCAAAGCTCCTAGAGAGAAGTGAAGGTTCTCCAAGCTAGAGTGTCAGATTTATTGGGCTTGATTTCACCAGCATAAGAATACCAAAGACTTCCTCCCCTTGGGATGGGAGTGAGCTTCATTTAAATAGGACTAAGTGGATAGGGTATGAATAGGATAGGTTGAGATATGATAGGAGAGACTTAAGGGATCCTTCCAAGGTGTTAGGGATAGGGTCTCAAGTCAGCAAGCTTCGAGAAAGGGCTTGAATGGCTTTTTTTTCTATTAACTAACATCGTCGCACTCTGTGATAGAGCAAGCTGTGACATCGCATGTTGCATGAGTGCAACCTGTGACGACCTCTCAAAACTTAGTACAAATGGGTACAAATCCTTCCAAGTCAATTACTCATTCAAAGTAGCTCCAAGGGTGTATACATTGAATCTCATGATGGGAATATTTTAGGTGTAACAGAAACATCCTTGGCAATATATGGAAGTAGAGACTTGAGGAACCATTCCAACAGAAACTCTGGAGGAATGTTGGCTTTCACTAACCTATTCCGTCGACGCCACTCTTGAATGTGGTCAGAAATATGTGTGGCCTTATTCTGACGGAAGGTAGATAAAATTTCAGTACCAGTGTCGTAACGAACCGGCAATTGGAAATGATCCAAGAAAACCAAAGTGATCTCATTGAATCCCCTATAATTGTTCCCAAGCAACCCAACATACCACTTCGCAGCTGCCCCCGTGAGAGTGCATTGAAATAGTCATAATCTAACGGAATCGTGATTCAATGAGTTGGAAGAGCACCAAAGGTGCAATGTTGTGACATGATCACCCGGATCCTCACCACCTTTCCCCTCAAACTTAGGAATGTCCAAAGGGAGCTTGGTAGGAACCGGAGGCCAACTAGGGTCGTGACACACCGTATCATTCGTGAGCTTTGAAAGATCCGGAAGATTCAAACATGCAAGGAACGGGAGCTGCGGCTAGAAAGCTTGATTATAAGCTGCCATAAAAGGTTGATTGTAAGAACCTGAAGGATGAGAAGGACCAAATGCTTGACCATGACCAGGAAATTGTTGATTATAAGGCCCTGAATGCCACAAGCTTGACCATGGCCGTAAGGTTGATAACCTCCTCTGACCTGACCTGTATGGGGGTAAGCAGGTATATATGTCTTTTGAGCACCATATTGAGGTGGTTTGTACTGGTGGCGAGCACCGACTGTATTGTAGTAAGGGTTGCCACCATAAGTATGGGGCATATACGTACTATTTGTAGTGGGAACCGTGTTGTAGTGACTATGATGGTAAGGTATGTTCCCACCCCCAGCATAAGCATTAGGATTAGCGTGAGCAGTCGTGTGGTGACCATAAGTATGAGATGTATTTCCAGCACCAATATTGGTGTTACTAGTAGCAGGAATGGTGGCATTGTGACCATGAGGATAAGGTATATTCCCACCTCCTACATTAGCATTACTGGTAGCGACAGCGGAACCTAAATGAAAGCAACAAGCACTCAATGCAAAATGCAGTACATGAAAGTAAAAAAAAAAATTGTATTTTCACTTATAAGCAAAAGGAAAATGCAAAACTATGTTTTTGTATTTTTCAATTTAATGACATGAAAAATGCAAGAAAAATCCTACTATTCAGTTACAGAAATGCAAGGGAGATCACTCAAACAACCTAGCAAATCCCAAACAGTAAGACTCATCCAATGGAATGAGCTTAAAAATTAAAAATGGGTAAAAACCAATGAGGCTCAAAACCAAGAGAAAAAAGGAGTTATGGTCATGAACAAGGCTTGGAACAGTCAGGAATGAGGCCAAACAAGACTTAGGAACACTCAGAATCAACCCAGCAACAACCAAAGGTCATGCAACAACCAAAGTCGGAGTTGTGGGCTACTGTCTAAGGAATACCTGCGGGCTATAGTGTAGACAGAAGCGGGTAGACGCGGCCAGAGCTAAACTCACCTACGGGTAAGGAAAAGCAAATGAGCAACCAAAGAGTCCAATGGCTCAGAAAAAGGGTGTTTTCTATAGAGTATCCTAATGGCCAATCAATGACACAGAGATTTGACAAACAACAACTCTAAATAAACACTAATACTCAAAAATCCCCAAAAATGGATGTTCTCCCTAGCGAAGTCACCATTTCTGTGTTGGAGAAAACTTCCTATGACTTGGGATAGACCACAACAGACAGTTGACTACCAGAAACTAACTCAATTCTCAATGCTATGATATATAAACGACAATGCTAAGATAGTGAAGAACATAACCAACCTCAATTCAAACATTTGATGTAGATCCCCGTTGGAGCTTTCAATCCGTGCACTTGAACCTGCAAATTAGCCTTGACAGCCAATATACAACAAGCGCATATAATATATAAACGACATTAACATCATCAATAGCAATGGCCCATGATATTATAAGTAAATGCAACCCAATGTAATATAAACAACATTCACAACATTAATGGACGAGAATATAAGTATTTCTATTAATAAATAACAAGAAGTACAATGTGATACGACCTCTTGTCAGCAACCAATCTGAACCAAGATCTGGGTCAATCCACTTGTGCCTCCACCACTTCAATCCTCCATGGAATGGAAAACTCAAACTATGATAGGAGTTTGGAAGGTGAACATAAAAGGTTCACAACTACAAGGATCAATGAGTGTAGACTCAAGATAGGGAAAAAATCCACTAGAGTTCTCTTCCTCTTCTTTCTCCTGCCGTCCATAAGCCATATGTGCTCAATATATAGTCCTCTCAAAGGTAAGTGAAAGGACACATCGAGGTGTTTCAGAAAAAATGGAGGGCCAAAGGTCACCCTATGACCGCTTTTTGGGAGTAAAAAGTAATTAACTAGTGATTTTTACCATTTTACATGCTACTCGCGGGCTATAGTGATGCAACTCGTGGGTACGCCCACTATAGTGATGCAACTAGTGTACAGAGGAAAAAATAGGGAAAATAGTGTGTTTGAAGGATATAAAGTGGATATGAGTCAGTAAAATGGATCCTATAGGCCAAAGAGTGCTGATGCTCACAAGGTGGAAGATTATGTTGTAAGAACATGGAACTAAAAGAGTTGCTTAAGAAAATTAAGCTTATAGGAGTAATGCTACAAGATCAACTGAAGGAGAAAGAAGATGAAAATGAAAAGCTAAAGATTGAGTTGATCAATCTAACCAACGAAAAGAAAGAGCTTGGTAAAGATTCATAAGACCTTAAGAAGACAAGGAAGGTTGATATTGATCTAAAAACTCAGTTGGAGGAATCCAAGAGGAAAAAAGAAGTATTAAGAAATCAGTTGGAGGAAAAAGAGAAGACAAATCAGAATCTTGAGATGGAGGTTGTTGGTCTCAGAAAGAAGGACACGAAATCTAATGCCTATGTGAAGTTCAACAAAAGTTCAGATATCTTGGATGAAATATTGAAATGTCAAAAGTCGCATTTTGACACATCTGGTCTTGGGTTCAAGAAAGAAGAAGAACATGACACTTGGTCCCCCAAGACTCTAGAAGCAGGTCCATCAATGACCAAGGATGCATCCCATGTACCTACACATGAAACAAAGATGTTGATTGTTCAAATCAAGGAGCTAGGCCCAATCCTCAAAGCAAAGAAACAACTCCAAGATGGAAACAAGGTCCAAGGTATGAAAATGGATTTAAGAGTTATTGTTTTTCTTGTTATAACTTTGGTCACAAGGCAATGGATTGTGTAGATGGAATAAAGAATATTAGAAGACAAAATGACAAGGTTAGATGTTGGACATGTAACCAAGATGGACATATTGTTGCCACCTGTCATATTTTAAGATGCTACATATTTAATGGGTTTGGTCACAAAGCCCAAGATTGTGCAAGTCAAATAAATCAATCAAGAAAAAATATCATGTACACATCAACAAGAAGACCAATGCAAGAAGATTTGAAAATCAAAAGACAAGAACCTACAGTCAGGGACATTCCCAAGGATGGAGAAAAGAAGTTGATCAGAGAAGTGATGGAAGTTCCACCAGCTCAGTTATGTGTTGGTCATGCAACCAGTTTGGTTACATAGCTGCATATTGCCAAAATATGAGATATAATGATTGCAATAACTTTGGGCACAAAGCTCAAAACCATTGGAATACCATGAGAAGATTAACATCCAGCTCAACAAGGAAAAACAATAAAGATGATGAAGCAAATGATGAAAAGACAGATGTCAAGAAGCAAGTGTGGGTGAAGAAAAATATCTTCTTACATCTAAATGAGGTTGACCACAACAATGAAGGTGGCTGCCATGTGGCAAGCCATACTTGAAGTCTTTTAAAGACTTTAAGTATACCATCAATTCATTATTGGAGGATGAACTCAAATGGAAAATGGTGAGCACTCCAAGCTTAGAAATAGGTCCAAGGATCGTGGAGAGCAGTATGCAATTGAAGTGAATTTTTTTTGGAAAAGACCAACATGCTATGGAGCCTTATGCAACAGAATTGGAGTGAGGAGTGCGTGGAGGACAGGCAGAATTTTGTATTTACAGATCTGATCTAAGGAAAATTCGTGGAGTAGTCTCAGTAGAATACAATTTTTTTTAAATCATTCTTATCAAATCTCAGGCACCACAGAAGCAGTAGTTTTGTAAATTGGGTGGACGTTCTGTTGAATGTATGGATGATTGAGTTATGCCAGTATAGCAGCAGAGAATAAATAGCTTGATATGCATGAGCAGTATGACCAAAACTTAAATGACTTGAACAAACCTCTGACAGCTCAGAAGCATAGAATAAAAATGCAATGGGCATGCATTTCGATGTGAAGATAAGAGAGTGATTTGCTGATGCGAAGTTGTAGTAGAGGGAACAGATATTTGAAGACCGAGGAACTGAAATGGAAGGTGCATGCTGATAGGGGGAGTATGATTGGTAAACAAAATGAAGCCACTTGGTGATGTCTTTAAGACTAGATCCATGCTTACCTTTTATGAATTTACTAATGCATTTAGTTTTGAATGTGATTGGAAAGATTGCTATTGGTATATGGTTATGAAGAACAATTGGCAGTACTTTTCATGATGAAGTAGTACATGATTTTATCATTGTTTTGGCTATGACATTCAAGATCGGAAGCAGCTTTCTTCAAGCTCTGTTGGAGACATAGAAGCATATCCACAATGAATCTTAAGGATCCGAACTCGGATGACATGGTAGAATGTAATTTGAAGGACAAAGCTGAAGGACTAAATCATTGATGATTTAGTAATCAGATAAGAAATGACAGAGTTATGATGACAAGGAAATTTTTCAAGGACAAGTTGTTTCAAAAATTGAATTTGAGGACATAAGATCAAGGGGAGAAATTTGGCATTGAAAACCAGTTGTAAAAATTCTGATGGGGTATGTACACTTCCCAACAATTGGTACGAAATTCAGAATTATGATAAAGTTTTTAATGATAAAGATGGACAAATATCAGGAGGAGAAAACAGATATACAGCAACAAATATATGGTAAATGGATAGTTTGTAGCAAGGTACAAGGATGATCTCAGTGAAAGGGGGAGCTTGTTCAAAATAGTTACAGCAGTACACTTGATAGGTTTAACATCACTCGACAAGGATAAATATGTATATTTATGAGAAATTTGAAAATGGCAAGCTCATAGATCAGCAAATGAAAGGTTGACATGGTATGACTCAAGGATACAATTTATTTTTGGTATTTTGAAGTATAATCTCAACAGTTTGTTAGGGGGAGTAGAAAAACCCTGGAAGATCAAACTCAACAAATGACTTCATATATTTTTATTTTTTGGTATTGTGAAGCCTTTAAATGGCTAATTGACCATTTGTCATTGATATCAAAGGGGGAGAGAAATTGTAGTTAGTTGCCATCAATGACAAAGGGGGAGATTGATGGTTAAAGTTGTCATTGATGACAACACATTAATGACAAAGGTCAAAGTGATGATATGGCAAGGTCAAGGTCAAGTTGAAGAAGTTAAATGTTGAAGACATGGAAAAGACAAGGAGAACACACATGGCATGTTGACAAGGCTTGAGGAATGGCAAAGGTGACAAGTATGACAAGCATGACAAGTATTTATGACATGGCATTGAAAGAAAGACATGGAAAGCTAAGGACAAGACAAAGACAAGTGGCAAGCAAGCAAGATGACTTGTCAAGCATGGTGTTTGATGACATGGCATGACAAATGTTGGTTAATGACAAGCAAGAGGTTGAAGACATGACACAAACTTGGGAGCTTGATGACATGGAAAAGATTGATGAATTGGCAAGCAGCTTGATTACATGGACAAAGATGACAAGGAACATACGGTTGATGACAAGGCATGTATGAAAACTACTGCGATCATTTTACATCCTTTGCGGGCATTTAAACCACACCTGCGGGCATTTCGAAGAGGCCTATTGCAGGCATTTGAAGGGATCCTTGTGTGCATTTTTTATAGCCCTTGCAGGCATAATTGGACACCCTTGCGGGCATTTTCTTGGAGCACTAAGGGCATGGAATAGAGCCCTGTGGGCATAATAGAAGGCAGCTGTGCGGGCATATTTCACACCTCATGCGAGCATATTTTGAAGGGTTGAACAAGCCCTTACAGGCATCCTTGAGATAGACCATGCGGGCATTTTCTAAGTGGCCTTGCGGTCATTTGTTAATCCAACTGCGAGCATCTTGAACAAACCCTTGCGGGCATTTTGTGGAAGCCCATGTGGGCATGTTTGAAGGGCCTCCAAAAGAGCCCTTGCGGGCATAATTAGAGGTCATATGCAAGCATATGGAGCAAGCTTTTTCAATATTGATGATGTGGCAAAATGACCAAAAATAAATAAATATATATATATATATATTTGATGAGGATTGTATGGGTTTTGGAACCCATTTATGATGATCATACACCCACGGTGATGATGTGAAGAGAAGATAAAAAAAAATTAAATATATATATATAGTTGTTGAGGATAATTGTCACATTCTCTCCCATCAAATAAGTGCAAGGGAGGAAACACGACCAAACATACCGGCTTATTTGGTAATCTCATCCACATACATTACTAAGAAATTTATAGATAAATAAAAACTTATGTATACATATTCATACTCAACAAACACAACAGAATTAAACACTATATATACACACAGTTTCATCATGCATTCAGCATATAAACAACAGTCATTAATTAAAACATTGCAGAAAACAGGATGCCTTTCATTTGATCAACATGAACAGTTATTCTTCAAAACATAACACAGAATGATCATAGCTTAACCACAGAGAATACTTATCTTAAAATGTAAATGTCCAAAAAACTGGCTATGTGAGAGCAACGTTCCACCCAACCATAGGTCTCTGTCCATCCTGTATTCTTTCAGCTGAGAGACCACCCCCGAGCTGGGTTGTGCATCCACTAAGGAGGAACTAGATGGGCTCACTCATAGCCATGGTTTCACTCAACAACTATGTTAAGCCAACACACAGTTGGGTTTATCAAGCATACAAAAGACAAAGGAGGGAAATGCTAAGCCAGTGAGCTCAACCACAGAGCTATAGGCATCTCAAGATAATTCAAACAGTCAAGGCACCGACAGTACCTACCACACCCAACACAAGGAAGGTCCCCTTCTCTACTGCATAGTCCCTCAGGCGTCCCTTCCCTCCAGTGATCTTTAGGATGGGCGTAGAAAGGTCCAAGCTGCTAAATCCTTGATATTCCAGCCTTCACTGGGTTTATCAAGCATTCCCAACCTCTGTTCTAGAATTCACACTTGGAATTTCTCAATTCGGTGATCAAATAACTCAATCCTGTCACTGGAATTCTGGGCTATAAAAATTGGATTTTTCTATGGATTTCGGGGTATCTAATACTCTCAAATTCATCCCAAGGTTCATATCTATGGATCCCCCATTGGATTTTACTGTCAATACCAAATTCTGGGCGTTTCTGGCTCTTCCAAACGTGGGTTCTTGCAAAGTTGCGATTTCTAGTTTTTCTCACTCCTGAGCATTCGTAATGGATGGAAACTGATGCTAGGGTCTTCCACAATGGAATGGGAATGAGGAAAAATGAATTCCCATGAGGTAGACTGACTTGTGGTACAAGAAAAACAGAGCCCATACCTACCATACGAATTTCAGGGCTACCCATGCTCCATTGAAGCCATGGACTGAATTCTTCAACAACTTCCTTACAACAGAATTAAATGTCAGCAAGGAAAGTCAAATGGGTTCTCATGATAACATTTGGCAGCATATGGTTCAATCCCACGACCCCCTCACCACTCCCTAGTGGATACACATGGCCCATTCTCATTAGTTGCTTCCATAGCCAGTTTTGGTATTTTATTGCAATATTAATATTTACATCAAATTACGATATTTCATGGCTTAATAGCACATGAACACCATAATATCAAATACTTTTCTTTCTAAATAAAACTCGAGCATACACTGGCGGTGCCTTGGCCTTGAGCTCCACGCTAGGAAAACATACATCGCATGTATACAATATTTACATAAAAGCCAATATATCACAATGGTCAAAATTGGGGTATTACAATAATATGGAAGTGAAAAACATCAATTCACTTAATTAATAAAATAAATAAGTAAATCTGACATAAAAATTCAAGTGGTTGAAGGATGGCCACCACAAGTAATTCTTATGACATGGCATGGTTGGTTGTTTCCTTGTTTGTGGGATGACCAACATCAAGTAATTTATTTTAATGATAAAAATAAAATAAGGACAAGTCAGCTTCCTAAATTGATGGAGGTAGAAAAGTTTAAATAGAGACATTTATTTTGAGAGGTCTTTTTTTTTGTGAAGGATCTGGAGGAGTTGAGGAGCTCTGAATTGCGGTGAGCTGATGAAATATTTCGGGGTTTAGAAGATGAGGACAAATTCGGTGAAGTAGTAGCAGCAGCAGAAGAGAAGGGATAGAAATGAAATAATATTTTGCTTTCTCTCTTTTTGATTTTGGGAGTTCATCTAGATTGAAGACACAAGGATATGCTTGAGGATATAATTCTTTTTTTGATATGCTCATGAACATAATTGTTGATAGTTATATGTTGATGTATGATAGATGGGTTAATGTGATATAACAGCTAAAGATCTTTTTATTTCTGGGCATGATAAATTCATATCTGTGATAGCAGCAGTTTGCAAAGGCATGGACAACATGATGAGATGACAGTGACAGTGATTGATGTGGACAACTTTGGACAAGGCAGTGACAAGTTGGTGATGATGTCAGTGATATGTGTGAGATTGGCTGAGACATATTGGGTGTTGATGATTTGATATGACAGTGGTTGATGATATGTGTGTGTGATGAAAGTATATTGTATTGTAAATGCAAGCCAGTCTTGCATCTGAGGTTTGGATACCTTAACCCATCTTAGTTGGGTCTAAGAAAACCAGGCTGGACCATGGATGAGGAGTTGGTGCTCTTTGTATTAGTAGGTGTTGATTTACCTTAACGGTTGTAGCCGATCCAAAATAAATACAAAAAGATTACAAAGATTAAATTGTCTTGTGTTTCTTGTTATGTGATACTTGTTATGGTTCAATGAGTTAAAAGTTTTTTATTCATAGATGATTAGTGATGAATGTTAATACAACAATGATGTAAATGGAAGTATAATACATTGATGAATTGTTAGTTGATTGGTAGAAGTTGAAAAGGTTTTTAAAATTGGCTTCACACTAATTCACCCCCCCTCTCAGTGTGACCATCGTGTTCAACATTGCTGTGAACACCTTGAGTCATTATCTGGTTGAGCCCAGATGTGTTCACCTTGTAGCTGCAAAGCATGTGATGAGTACTTAAAAGGTACAATAGACTATGGTCTCAGTTATACTAGAGATCATGACTTCAGATTGTTTCGTTATACATGTTTAGATTGGAAAGAAAGTGTCTCAGAAAGGAAGAGCACTTTAGGCAGATGTTACAATTTGGGGTCAGCCATGATCTCATGGCTAAGAAGGAAGCAGTCCAGTGTTTCTCTCAGCACTGCAAAAGCATAATATATTGCAGCATGTTCTACTAGTTGTGAAGCCATATGGCTTCGGAATTTGTTATCAGGTCTATTTGATATGGATTTGGATACCACAGTGATTCTATGTGATAACCTGAGTTGTATAAAGATGACAGAGAACCCTATGTTCCATGATAAGTCGAAGCACATAGAAATACGGTATTTCTACATTCGTGATATGGTGCAGAAGGGAGCTATAAATCTCCAATGTGTGAGCACAGATGAGCAGGTTCCAGATTTGTTGACAAAGCCTCCATCTCGTGTGAAGTTTGAGCACTTCCGTGACAAGCTTGGTGTAGTCTGTAAGGACTTCCCTTGAAAGGGGGAGTAGTGTTGATGATATTGTGGTGCAGTGGGATTGATCATCCCTAGACAGTGATCTTGTAATTATGAAAGGAAGGATAGTCTTAAATGTTGATCTTGAGTTATGGTGGGATTGATCATCCCTAGACAGTGATCCCATAATTCCGAAAGGAATGATAGTCTTAAATGTTGATCCTGAGTTGTGGTGGGATTGATCATCCCTGGACAATGATCCTGTAATTCTGAAAGGAAGCATAGTCTTAAATTTTGATCCTTAGACTGAATCCCTAGTTCCAAAAGGAAGGATTGTCTAAGATGTGTGTATTGGACTAAATCCTGAGTTCCAAAAGGAAGGATTTTCCATGATCCCAGTTCCGAAAGGAAGTATCACTGGAGTTGTTGGACTGAATCTTGAGGTTTGAAAGGAAGGATTGTCCATGATCCCAGTTCCGTAAGGAAGGGTTACCAAAGTTGTTGGACTGAATCCTGAGTTCCGAAAGGAAGGATTGTCCATGATCCCTAGTTCCGAAAGGAAGGATCACCAAAGTTGTTGGACTGAATCCTGAGTTCTGAAAGGAAGGATTGTCCATTATTTTTAGTTCTAAAAGGAAGGATCACCAGAGTAGTTGGATTGAATCCCGAGTTCCGAAAGGAAGGATTGTCTAAGATCCCGTAATTTCGAAAGGAAGGATCATGTGTGCTGCAGGTGATGATGTTCCAGTGCTACAAATGTTCCAGTGTTGAAGATGAGGATGCTCCAATGCTGCAAATGTTCCAGTGTTGAAAATGAGGATGCTCCAGTGCTGAAGATGAGGATGCTCCAGTGCTGCAGGTATTCCAGTGCTGAAGATGAGAATGCTCCAGTGCTGAAGAACATGATGATCCAATGTTGAAGATGAGGATGCTCCAGTGTTGTAGAAGATGATGCTCCAGTGCCGAAGATGAGGATGCTCCAGTACTAAAAGATGAGGATACTTCATCTCTATACTAAAGATGATGATGTTGTTAAAGAACTTCCAATGGTTTATACATGTATCAACCAATGTTCCAGATGATGTTTTTGATGATGCCCCTCCTCCCTCCGATGATGTTGTGTAGAGTTACACATGTTGTTGTTGTTGTCAATAGAATACCCTTCTTGTTAAGGGTGAGTGTTAAATTAATATAACTTCAAAGAATATTCTACTTGTATTTTATTATTGTAACTCCGTCGAGGATGTTTTACCTTCGTTCGGGGATGTCATTATTATATTTGGTCAAGTAAAAGTCTTGAGGTAAAGCCTCCATTGTAATTCGGGTCATTAGTACCCTAAAGAATGCAATATAATATTATTTGATTCTTTCTAGGAGAGGTCGGCCCAATCAATTAAGTGAGGCCGACCTAGCTGGGTTAAAACTCAAGTAAAAAGTAAAGTATAAATAGAGAGTAAGTTCTTCTCATCTATACAATCACTCACTTGTGCAATTCGCATTAGAGGAGAGAGAGAGATATCTACGAAGGAGGAGGATTTGCTTGGGGCTAGAGTTTGGGTTTGTCTCTATTATTTGTGAGACTTATTTTGGGCATTGTACTTTGATCATCTATATTGAAGAAGATTTGGTTGGGTTTTCTTCCCCTCGAGGGTTTCCCAGGGTATATTGTTTTGTGCTTTGTAATTGTGTATCTTTCAAAGATCCTTATTATGCTTCTATTGTGAATAATGTATTGAATGCTAATGAAATTGGAATCTAGTCTATAGTAGCATATTGTTGAAATATTGTAACTTCGAAGAATATTCTATTTGTACTTTATTATTATTATTCAAAGATGTTTTATTCCTCCATCGGGGTGTATTTATTATATTTAATAATGTAAAGTCATTGAGGTAAACCTCCCATGTAAGTCGGGGCATTAGTTCCCCTAGAGTCAGTTGTAATGGTGTGTTTAAGTCTCCTAGATAAGTCGGCCTGGTTAGTAATTGGTCATTTAGTTATGGGGCCAACCTAGCTGGGTAAAATGTCAAGTGAGAGATAAAGTATAAATAGAGGAGGTGTGCTCCTCATTTGGACAATCTCACTTGTGGATTGCACATTAGGGGAGAGAGAGAGAGAGAGATGTGAAGGAGAAGGAGCTCTTGTTTGGGGATTTCATCTTTGTATTTTTTATCATCTATATTGAGGAAGTTTTGCCAAGTTTTCTACCCCATGAGGGTTTCCTAGGGTAAATTGTGTCTCTTGTGTTTATGATGTGCTTGCTATTCTTTCAGTGATCCTATATATGCTATTGTTGTGAAATTGAATTGAATACTGATGTTATCTATCTTATCATATTGAATATTAACATGGTATCATAGCTAGCCTGAAGGAAGGAAATGTATGGCATTTACGACACTTGTTTCACTTGCGATAATTTGAAAGCTAGGGCTTTGTATAGAAAAACCTAGTCATCGTGGAAATTTCACTATAAATCACTTTTGGAGAAGGTTCAAGAACTGAAACTTGGACAAGTCGAAGCTAACATGTTCTTGTACCTTGTGTTCGAGTTTCAGCCTCAAATCGTTGTACTTTGTGAGATATTATCCGTACAAGTTAGGGTTTCTGCCTCTTCCAGAATGCATCCCTAAACAGGTGACCTAGGAAAAAAGGTCATATCTCGGGCTAGGAAACTCCAAATGGAATTTCGTAAAAATTGACAGTTAGGGAACGGACTGTAGTTTCACAGGTCCGAGTATCAGAGGCCGAAGTTGAAACAGTGACGCATGGAATGCCGTACAAGTTAGCTATGTTGTTTCATCACATAAACAGGTCATGTTGGGAAACTTAGCATATCTCTCTCATGGAGAATCCAATGAAGCTCAAATCTGTGGGGTTGGAAAGATGACAAGTCAGGCCACCACAGGACGAAGTTTCAGACCTTGAGGATCCGAAATTTCAGATATACACCAGAAACAATAAGGAACATCTGAAATAGCTCAACATAGGAAATCAAAGAAGAGGAGGAAGAAGCTCTCACTCCGAGTTTTCAGTTTTTTAGGTATGGAAGGACCTGATACAATGTTGGAGACACCTGATGCAACATTGGAAACTTTGAAAATGGATTTGAAATCCCTTCATCATATATATTAATCTTCCATCAAATGTTGTGGGAGGAAGGAGATTGAAAATTAGGGTTTCCAAGTAATAAGAAACCCTAGCAAGGTTGGGAGACTCATAGGGCAGCAATGAAGGAGGTTTAAATGGCACTAATATTTTATCATCCTAGCACCATGAACCTATATAGGATGTTTTCAAGTGATATATCTTGGATGATTAAGGTTTTACCCTTATAGAGAAGACTACATGCAATCTCGACTGGTATGACTTGAGGAGATGCAAGTATGTTTTGAAATCTGTTTCATTTATCTGATGATTAATTTCATGATATGTTTGTCTTCATATTATTGAGGTTAGTACAATCATGATTAATTTTAGAATTGTCTGATCACCTTAGTAAAAGTATGAATGCAAGTGAATGATAGAAGACATTCATTAATTAGGGTTATGACACTTATGATTGTACTAATGCACTTGTGGTGTTGTATGAGGATGATGTTGTCTACTAACATGAAAGGTACATCAAGAAAGACCAATCAAGTTCTAGATCAAGAATATATGACCATGATGACATGAAGACAAAGACTCATCCATAGTCTTTGATCACATAGAATCTCTACTTACGAGGTATGTATGATTTGGCTCTATTATGCTTAACTTATGAGATATGCAGGTTACTAGCACAAGGTCTCTAAATCATTGAAGAGAACAAAGAAGATATCGTTTGGGTATGTTAGACATAAGATATCGTTTGGGTATGTTAGATATAACTAGCAAGTATGCTAATCCAAGTATGTTTTCCTATACCGAGTTAGAATCCTACTTTGTGTTAGGATCTTAGATAAGTATACTTTCATATGGTTGATATTGATTATTCCTAAAAAATAGATTTTAGCTAATCAAGGCTTTATGCATATTATGTTTCATAGTTTGATTAATGATTATGACTGTACTTGTTTAAGATTATTTAGGGTTATAATGTTTTAATCTTATTGAGATTGTACTAATGAATATGTGATTATGTATGAGATCTTGAGGATGACACAATGATGAAACTAGTGCACATTTAAGGGTGCATAGTGCTACAGGATGGATAAAAGCTCAGACACAAGTTCATGATACTATCATGACATGGAAAGGAAGTAGAGATCAAGAAGGAAGCAAAGATCCAGATGGAGGCAACCCCACAAAACATAAAAATATAAGTATCTAAATTAGTTCTTGAATCTATGAATGGTTAATGATATTAATAGTTGTATGCATATTTGTATTCCTAGAATCAGGAAATGTATCATGCATAGGGTAAGCATTCATTGAACAGTGTACTACTAATATTCATGGTAAGTAGCCAATAGTGTTGGACAACATTCCATTGTTGCTTGTCTAGAATGAAACCTCTTTGCTAACATCCTGGGAGAAGTGCACGCTCTTGATAGTATGTTCTGATAGAGATGGAAGTCATCTAGATAGTCACCGTATGCATACGAGATATGGAAAAGTGTTGTGCCAAAGCATTGGCCAATATAGTTGCATAACTATGTGAATCATATCAGTATGCATAATAGGTTATCATTGAAATGTCAACATGATTTGATGATTATGAAGTGTTACTAATCATGTAATTGAATTTGATTTGTAGGAAAGATCATGTGCTATGATCTACAAAAGAAGGATGATGAACACTTGTTCCAAAGAACAAGTGATGACTATTCAACAAGAAGACTTACAAATCAAACATACTATAGAAGTACAAAGGAAGGCTCGTGACTGGAAGATTCTCTTAGAAAGAGGGAGAGGATCATGATGAGATGTTTGATCCAATGGCTAGACACACTTCCAGAGATAGATTACACCCATGGATGACAAGACTGTTCTCTTGAATTGTGTAATAAAAAGAAGTGCATATCAATCAAACTCCCAAGATTCGATAGAGAATCACATGATTGAAGAAGGATTTGTACGGGTTCAACAGGTACCCAGGATCGATAGACATTTGATGAGCTTGATGATCACGACAGGTGATGCGGATTTCAACCTTTTCTACAAGGTTAAAGATGGTTTCTATATATAATGACATGTTTCTCTCAGATGGATGCAATAAGGAACTCACCATAGAGTTCGAGTGATCTTGAGGCTCATATCAGTAGACCCATCTGACGGGAGATGGCACGGATAGATATGCAAAAGATCACTCAATGCAGAGTGTGCATGATGTTCAGTCACGGAGGGAGGACAATACTCAGATGTAGGAGACTTCACTTCAGAGGGAGTAGATCTCAGAATTAAAGAATCTTGGCATGATTCTTATGATTAGATATGTGGTTGATATCAGATGATATTTTTCCTTAGCCAAGGAAAATGTGAAGTAGAGATCTGGGATGATGGACAGTGGTTTCTACAGTTTACAGACGGATGATTGGTTCTTTGATGTATTTGACGAATACCAGGCCAGATATATGCTTTGATGTGAACACCCTGAGTTAGTATCTAATTGAGCCTAGACATGTTCACTTGGTAACTGCAAAGCATGTGATGAGGTACCTAAAAGGTACGATAGATATTGGTCTTGGAGATCATGACTTCAGACTGTATGGTTATACAAATGCAGATTGGGTTGGAAGTGTCTCAGACAGAAAGAGCACATCGGGTGGATGTTATTGTCTTGGATCTGCTATGATCTCATGATTTCGCAGGAAGCAGTCCAGTGTGGCTCTCAGCACAACTGAAGCGGAATATACAACAACTTGCTCTGCTAGTTGTGAAGCCATATGGATTCGGAAGCTGTTGTCAGGACTATTTGACTTAGAGATGGACTCCATTGTGATCCTGTGTGACAACCAGAGTTGTATCAAGATGACGGAGAATCCAATGTTCCATGATAAGTCAAAGAACATAGACATCTGATATTTCTATATACGGGATATGGTGCAAAAGGGAGCTATAAAGATAGAGTATGTGAGCACTGATGAGCAAGTTGCTGATGTATTGACCAAACCTCTGTCTCAAGTAAAGTTTGAGTATTCCCGAGACAAGCTTGGTGTAGTTCAAAAGGACCCTCCTCGAAAGGGGGAGTGATGAGGTCGATGATGAGGATGCTTGTACTGACGATGAGGTCAATGATGAGGATGCTTGTACCGACAATGAGGTTGATGATGAGGATGTCTGTACCGACGATGAGGTCAATGATGAGGATACCTGTACCGATGATGAGGTCGGTGAGTGGTCCTTAGACTTGATCTAAGTAAACGAGTGGATTGCATCATCCTTGTACTTTAGTCCTAAATGAATCCGGAGACTTGTGTCTTCATGAGTGGTCCTTAGACTTTGTCCAAGTTGACGAGAGGATTGCATCATCCCTAGACATGGTGTGGTGTCTTAAAGTGATAGGGACTGATCATCTCGTAAGTAGATCAGAATTGCATCGTCCTTAGACATGGTGTGATGTCTTAAAGTGATAGGGATTGATCATCCCGTAAGTAGATTAGGATTACATCGTCCTTAGACATGGTGTGATGTCTTAAAGTGATAGGGATTGATCATCCCATAAGTAGATCAGGATTGCATCGTCCTTAGACATGGTGTGATGTCTTAAAGTGATAGGGATTGATCATCCCGTAAGTGGATCAGAATTGTATCATCCTTGGACTTATGTCCTAAAGTGAGAGGGATTGATCATCCCGTAAATGGATCATGTGTGTTGTTGATTATGCTGATGTTGATCAAGAGATCCAGATGATGTTGTTGATCAAGAGATCCAGATATTGATGATGATGTTGATTGAGAGATCCAAATGATGCTGCTGATCGAGAGATCCAGATATTGATGATGTTGTTGATCGAGAGATCCAGATGATGTTGTTGATTGAGAGATCCAGATATTGATGATGGTGTTGATCGAGAGATCCAGATGATGTTGGTGATCGAGAGATCTAGATGATGATGCTGCTGTAGATGATCAAGTGATCGAGTGCTACAAAAGATGAAGACTCAGTACTGTCTATGTTGATGTTCCAGTACTGAAGATGTTAAAGATGTTCCAGTAGTCATTCCAGTTGTTGATGATGATTGAAGAAAACTTCCGATGATTTATAGATGTATCACTATGATGTTGTTGATGACCTCTCCTTGCTTTTGCAGATGTTAAAATACCCTTCTCATTAAGGGAGAGTGTTGAAATATTGTAACTTCGAAGAATATTATATTTGTACTTTATTATTATTATTCGGAGATGTTTTATTCCTCCGTCGTGATGTATTTATTATATTTAATAATGTAAAGTCATTGAGGTAAAACCTCCCATGTAAGTCGGGGCATTAGTTCCCCTAAAGTTAGTTGTAATGGGGTGTTTAAGTCCCCTAGAGAAGTCAACCTGGTTAGTAATTGGTCATTTAGTTATGGGGCCGACCTAGCTGGGTAAAATGTCAAGTGAGAGATAAAGTATAAATAGAGGAGGTGTGCTCCTCATTTGGACACACTCTCACTTGTGGATTGCGCATTAGGAGAGAGAGAGATATATATGTGAAGGAGAAGGAGCTCTTGTTTGGGATTTCATCTTTGTACTTTTGATCATCTATATTGAGGAAGTTTTGTTGGGTTTTCTACCCCATGAGGGTTTCCCAGGATAAATTGTGTCTCTTGTGTTGATGTTGTGCTTGTTATTCTTTCAGTGATCCTATATATGCTATTGTTGTAAAATTGAATTGAATATTGATGTTATCTATCTTATCATATTGAATCTTAACACATATAATCTTAACAAGATGAACATGCTACCATATATTTTTCCTCAACTATACTGAGTGCCACACTAGTCTACTTCATGTTGAACCAGGAAATCATGCATGATCCCAAACTGAAGCAAAATCCTGAAGTGTTCTTCCTGTTTGTGACACTACTGGCCCAATCTGAGCCATGAGGTCTTATCTCACAATCTTAAACATATTTGAGTCCATAATCCATTGTACCTTTCAAATACCTCATCACATGCTTTGTTGCAATCAAGTGAACACGTCTCGGCTCAACCATGTACTAACTCAAAGTGTTCACCGCAAAGCATATAGCTGGTCTAGTGTTCATCGAGTACATCAATGAACGAATCATCTGTCTGTATAATGTGGCATCCACTGTCTCTTAAGAAGTTTCACACAACAACTTCAAGTTTGATGCCATCGGTGTAGCCATGGCCTTACAATCCAACATCCCGAATCTATTCAGGATTTCCACAACATATTTTCCTTGGCTAAGGAAAATCTCATATGGACTCCGCCACACCTCTAAACCTAAGAAATAGTGCATCATACCTAGGTATTTCATCTTCGAACTCTGTGGCAAGCTTCTTCTTGGTTTCTGTAATAAGCTTCTCATCTCCTGTTAGAAACATGTCATCTACATACAATAGCAATATCACTGGTTTCCCATCCCGACTTTGTAGTAAAGGTTGGAATCTACTTAACAACAATATCACTGGTTTCCCATCCTCAACCTTGTAGTAAAGGTTGGAATCTACTTTATAGCAATATCATTGGTTTCTCATCCTCAACCTTGTAGTAAAGGTTGGAATTTGCTTTACTCTTGGTAAAGCCCAAGCTCATCAGAAAACTATCAATCCTTCCATACCATATCATGGGTGCCTTCTTAAATCCATACAAGGCCTTCTTCAACTTGAACACATATGTCTGCCTATCCTGTGTCTCGAATCCTAGTGGTTTCTCCACATACACTTCTTCTTCTACTACACCATTTAGGAAAGATGTCTTCACGTCCATCTGGTGTACCTTCCACTTCATCATTGCAGCTATCACAAGTATAGCTCTAATCAAAGTGTATCTTGCTATAGGAGCAAAACGTCTTGTCATAATCGACTCCCTCTTTCTGAGAGAAACCATGAACCTTTCCTTATACTTCTCTAGTATGCTTGAATTTGTAAATCTTCTTGAAGGTCACTGTTGAACAATCATCACTTGTTCTTCGAAACAATTATCATCCTTCTCTTGTAGGCCATAGCACACGACTTTTCCTACAAGTCAAATTCAGTCATATGATTAGTAACATTTCATAATCATCAAATCATATTGACATTTTAATGACAAATTCTCATGCATAATTCACACAGTTATGTAATGATCTTAATCAATGCTTTAGCACAACACTCATCCATATGGAATATTGTGCAACACCATAGCGGCTACTTACCCATTACATGTACATTAAGAGTATACTATTCATTAATCCTAGATATATAAATGCATTCACTATAACATGCATAATACACTTCCTGATTCTAGGAATACAAACGTGCATACAACTGTTGTTAACAATATCATTTAAACACTAAGAGATTTAAGAAATAACTCAAATGATAGTTTTGATACTTATCTTCCATATGTTTTGTAGGCTCCCTCTTGATTTATGCATCCTTACAGAATTCAATGAAGATGCTCCATCGTTTGATTCTGAAGACCTTGATCTTCTTCTTCATTTAGTCTAGAACTTGTTGAAGTCTTCATCCTTGGTACTCATGCACTGGATCCAATATCTCATTCTTTCCTTGTGCACATCCCTTGCATATGTCATCATTATTTACCTGAATCTATGGCAGACATGTAACCATATTGCTAATGATTGGCAATGCTTTGTAATGTATGTGAGCAAGTCTTCTATGCCAAAGTTCACACGGGTTCACTGTGTTATGTAACATGGCTTGTTCTGCTTGACCCTTCAATTTGTACAAGCTTCCATCTTGTTCTCCAATTACAACTGCATCATAAATAGTCTTTCCTCTTGGCCATATAAGAACTTGGCCATCAACAAAAGCAATGCTGAATCCTTTCTCTTCTAATGCTGATATGGAAAGGAGATTCTTCTTGGTACATAAAAAACATCTTTCATCTTTATAGTTTTGTCGGAGTCTATCTTGTAGGAAGCTTCCTCTACCCCTTTTATGGGATTGAGGTGAATCCTTCTCTGTCAAGTTAGTGAGAGAGTCTTTGAAACTTGTCATGTGCTTAGAAGCACCACTATCAACAAGTCAAGTATCATTGATAGTACCTGTAAGAGAGGAAATCAAAACATACTCTTCTTCACTTGAATAATCTTCTCTTACCTTATTCCGAACATGGTCATCGTCTTCTACAGCATGAGCATGATACCTCTTATTCTTTCCTTTCTTGACTTCATCTTTTGCATGGGGACAATTCCTTGCAATGTGTCCAATCTTCTGACAATAGTAGCATCTAACTGTTGAATAATCTTTTTGGGACATGTGAGACTTATGATACTTCTTGGGTTTCTTGTGAGATCGACCTTCCTTCTTGAACTTCTCTTTCTTCATAGGTGCTACTAAAGCTTCATTATCATCTTCACCCATCTTTTCTTCTCTTGCTTCCAATCTAGCTTCTTCTTGGATACAATCTTCCCACAACCTGTTGAGCTTGGTTAGCTTTCTTCTAGAACAGATTCCCTGAATGAATGTTTCCCAAAACCTTGGGAGACCATTCAATGTAGTCATTACTACCTTAGCTTCTTCAACTATATCTTCAATGGCTTGAAGTTGTTCCTTGATCTGAGATACCCTTGTGAAGAAAGACTGGATTGTTTATGACTTCTGCATCTTCACATTCTCGAGTTGAGTTCTCAGGGTCATCTTCCGATTGATATTCTTCCCTTCATATAACTTGGTTAGTGCATCAAACATTTCCTTGGGAGTCTTTAAGGATGAAACACGAGGGATCAAGTGATCTTTGATGGAATTAGCAATGATCCTCTTAGCCCTAATCATGTTCTTCTTATGTCTTGCTTTATCTTCCTCTCCCTCCGGCTCTGCAACCTATTCCTTAACATATTTCTCTAAATCATTTTTTTCGAGAATGAGAAGCATTCTATACTTCCATGGTCGGAAGTTATCAACTCCTTCAAGCTTCTCATCAAGCTTGGTGTTGCTTGTCATCTTGACAATCTTGATAATAAGAGAACCTAAAATGGAAACAAGATTATAGAACTTACCAATTGAGATGCTCAAGTCAAGTGCTAGTGTTAGATTATGGTAACTTTGGGATGTCCTCCATGGTTTAGATGCCTTACATGGAGGTACATCAGCTGCATAGGCATCAGGATGGAGTAGAGAGTGAGATGCACTCTACTCAGTGGCATGAGCCTAGTGGGGGATGCATGCGGAGCTTCAAGGGAGATTGACCTTTACATGCATGAGTAGTGCATGACCTATCAGCATTCAGTGACTGCATGCAAAAGTGACATTTTGCATGCATGCATGCAAAAGTGACTTTTTGCATGCACCGGGAATTAGGGTTTTGGAAAACCTAATTCATCGGTGAGATTATTTATAGAGGCAGGGGGTCCCCAGATGAGGTTACTCAGTTGTATCATCAGAGATAGATACTGGCAGAGTGAGGAGGACGAATCTGTCCATGTGGAGCAACTTTTTGAGATAGAGAGGAGTTGTTGCATGAGCTAGGAAGGTCATATCTGAGCTAGATCATTGACCTTCAGTCCCAGAGAGGCTAGATACCCGTTCTTGTGAGCTGAGAGAGCTCAATAGTGAGATTACTATGGAGATTGGAGGAGGCCGAGTTCTCTTGGAGGAGTACGTTTTTCCTGAGGGCAGAGGAGCTCATTGTGAGATGGATTGACCGATTAGGAGTCTGTGACTTTCAAGATAGCCTTGCCTCGAGATTTGAGGAAGGTCAGGGACGATCGGAGCTCAGATCTGTTGAGATCCGGAGAAATACAAGCATTTGACACCCAGAGGGGAAGGCCCACTTGTGCATGCAGAGAGGGCTGATTTCATCAGTGGGCAGTCTTCAGAGCGAGCAGATCAGAACGTAGAGATCTAGAGAGGGCAGATCTATCAGAGGCATCGTCAGAGCACTCAGATCCAGATTGGCAGTTAGGGCATACTTTGTCAGTGCATGCATCAACTAGATGCATTCAAATTAGAGTTTGTCCTGGTCAGAGAGGGATTGAGTTACCGACTGAGGTAATTCTATATTGTACTGTCTTTTATACTTCTATATGCTTTGGGCTCGAGAGAGAAGATAGCGCCATAGTTAGCTGGTTTTTCCCGAAAGGGTTCCAGGGTATATCTGTTGTCTATGTGGTTGATTGCATTTATATGTTAGTTGGTAGATGCAAATCTAGTGGTTTGAGTCTATGTTTATGAGTATGTACTGACATTGAGATTCATAATACTTGAGGTCTCAGAGTGCTCTATAGGGAGTAGTGATCTCTAGATCTAATATATTTACATGGTATCAGAGCCCTATTGAGGATCAGGGTGAGCAGTCACACATAGATCTGCAGTGGTGGTGACTAGATCTGAGATAGATGTAGTAGATCTGTAGAGATAGAGGCTAGATCTACTAGATCTGAACATTCCCGTTCAGATCTGTGGTTGTAGAGGTCATATCTATCAGCTCAGTTGGTTTGTGGTCAGATCTGAGATGGATCTGCCAGATCTGGGATCAGGGGAGATTCTTGTTCACTGTGGTTTACAGTTTCTTCAGTTGGGTGAGTATGGCTACTAGTTTGAGAGTGGAAGACCGGTTGGATGGTTCCTCCAACTACAGTGGGCTACTAGTTTGAGAGTGGAAGACCGGTTGGATGGTGCCTCCAACTACAGTGCATGGAGGGAACGTATTACTTTCTTGTTGAAAGAGAGTGAGCTATGGGATGTTGTGAATAGCATGACAGCAAATCCCGTTACTGTTCCGTCAGATGCCACTGCCAAAGCAATGTATGACAAAAAGAATGTGAAGGCTCAAAGGATCCTTCTTGATGCAATCAAGGGTCACCTCATACTGCATGTCTCTACCAAATACAATGTGTTTGAGATGTGGGATGCATTGACTAGTCTATACCAGAGCTCCAATGAAAACAGGAAGATGGTTCTCAGAGAGAAGCTGAGAAGCATCAAGATGGGGAAGGATGAGAGCATGGTCACCTATCTCACCAAGATCTCTCAAGTGAGAGATGAGTTGGGAGCAGTCGGTGAGAAGGTAGAGGATAGTGAGCTGGTTCGACAGGCCTTGAATGGCATGTATGTGACATGGGCAGTGTTTGTTCAGTTTATCATAGGTCGTGAGAACCTTCCCAAGTGGGATCGACTGTGGGATGATTTCACACAGGAGGAGACCAGGAGAGGGTACATTCAGAGTTCAGCTTCTATCATTCCTAAGGAGGAGGATGTGGCTCTCGCAACAGGCGAGAGGAAGAGAGGCAGACAAAAGAAGGATCTGAGCAAGATCAAATGTTTCACCTGCAATGAGTATGGACATTATGTGGGACAGTGTCCACATAAGAAGAAGGGGAAGCAAGCGAAGGATGAGCAGGTGGCAGCAGCAGAGGAGGTTGATGAGTTCTCTTCTCGGTTTGAGAAAGAGTTCTCACTAGCCACAGTTCAATCAGGGCATGATAGTAGCCCACCAGAGATTCAGGTTGATCAGAGATGGAGAGTGGACATTACTCTCAATAGTCATATGACAAGAGTACGAGATGCATTCCTGATCCTAGAGCATATGGCAGTACAGTTGACTCGGGATGGTCAGGGGGTTGACCATTTAGTTGCTAGAATGGGAAGAGTGATATTTTTGCTAGACCGTGGGGAGCTCCTAGAGGTTTCAGGAGTGTTCTTTGTTCCAGGACTGAGAGGGATTGATCTCTTAGTGGCAGCATTGGCAGCTGCAGGATACCCTATAATGTTTCACAGGGATCAGTTCTTCACCTATCCTAGAGGAGTAGACCCAGTTTATTTGGTCACTGGATTGATGTTGATTACTTGGTTCATGGACAGCCTACTTCAGGCACATCAGGATGGTTGAGTGCATCCTCTTCAGATGCAGAGGAGGATGATGAGCGGGATGCTCACAACAGAGATGAGGCCAGGAGGAGTGAGCCTGTTCAGCAGATGGGTGAGCGAGATGCTCACCATGATGAGGATCAGGGCAGTGATTGTGGATTTCCAATGGATGAGTGAGATGCTCTTGACAGTGATGAGTCGCAGGAGGTTGAGCCCTTGGGTTCATATCAGATGGATGAGAATGCTGCTCATATAGGCACCAGTCAGAGAGTGAGCTGGTATGACATGGTTGAGATGGACTTGGCTCAAGAGAGAGCTCAATCAAGGCAGAGACAGAGGGAGTTGACTTACAAAGATGGGTCAACTCACGGTCATAGGCAGATGATCTACAGAGCAGTGGATCCACTTGACAGAGGTCTTCAGAGTTGGTTACAGCAGCAGAGACTCAGAGGGAGTTTGAGTCAGAGTGCAGTGACAAAGTCAGTAGTGGTTGACAGAGGGGCTTCTTCCGAAGCCACACAGATGGAGATTGATCAGGGTGGTTCAGTTCAGAGTGCAGCAGTGACAGGAAGATCACTTAGATCAGTGTCAGCTACAGAGGACTTGTTGGATCCAGGTATCCATGGTAGGACTTCCCTCGTTAAGAGGGAGTGTTAGATTATGGTAACTTCGGGATGTCCTCCATGGTTCAGATGCCTTACATGGAGGTACATCAGCTGCATAGGCATCAGGATAGAGTAGAGAGTGAGATGCACTCTACTCAGTGGCATGATCCCAGTGGGGGCTGCATACAGAGCTTCATGGGAGATTGACCTTTGCATGCATGAGTAGTGCATGACCTGTCAACATTTAGTGACTGCATACAAAAGTGACCTTTTGCATGCATGCATGCAAAAGTGGCTTTTTGCATGCACCGGGAATTAGGGTTTTGGCAACCCTAATTCATCGGTGAGATTATTTATAGAGCCAAGGGATCTCTAGATGAGGTTACTCAGTTGTATCATCAGAGAGAGATACTGCCAGAGTGAGGAGGACGAATCTATCCATGTGGAGGGACTTTATGAGATAGAGAGGAGTTGTTGCAGGAGCTAGGAAGGTCAGTTCTGAGCTAGATCAGTGACCTTCAGTTCCAGAGAGGCTAGATACACGTTCCTGTGAGCTGAGAGAGCTCAATAGTGAGATTACTGTGGAGATTGGAGGAGGCCGAGTTCTCTTGGAGGAGGACGTTTTTCCTGAGGGTAGAAGAGCTCATTGTGAGCTGGATTGACCGATTAGGAGTCTATGACTTCCACGATAGCCTTGCCTCAAGATTTGAGGAAGGTTAGGGACGATCGGAGCTCAGATCTGTTGATATCCGGAGCAGTACGAGCATTTGACACCCAGAGGGGAGGACGCACCTGTGCATGCAGAGAGGGTCGATTTCATCAGTGGGCAGTCTTCAGAGCAAGAATATCGGAGTAGAAAGATCTATAGAAGGCAAATCTATAAGAGGCAGCGTCAGAGCACTCAGATCCAGATTGGAAGTTAGGGAATACTTCGTTAGTGCATGTATTAGCTGGATGCATGCAAATTAGAGTTTGTCCTGGTCAGAGAGGGATTGAGTTACCGGTTGAGGTAATTTTGTATTGTATTGTCTTTTATACTTCTATATGCTCTGTGCTCGAGAGAGAAGATAACCCCATAGTTAGCTAGTTTTTCCCGAAAGGGTTCCAGGGTATATCTGTTGTCTATGTGGTTGATTGCATTTATATGTTAGTTGGTAGATGTAGATCTAGTGGTTTGACTCTATGTTTTTATGAGTATGTACTGACATTGAGATTCATACTACTTGAGGTCTCAGAGTGATCTAGAGGGAGTAGTGATCTCTGGATCTAATATATTTACAACTAGCTTCAAGGTCCTTCTGAAATCTGTTGACCTAGGGTTTGACAGAAAAACCCTAATTTTTCAACTTGTGAATCTTGAAATTCTGATCCAAGGAAAAGATGTGCCTCCCTAAGGCGAGTTGAGCAAAGATACTTTTCTTCTGGATCTATGGACATAACTACCAAAAACTCTGATGCCCTAGAGTTCCCGAACAACAGTGATTAGGTCAAAACTGAAAATTCACAGAACTAAAACCTGCCTCCACAGGAAGATGCCCCCTTCTTGTTGAAATATTGTAACTTCTAAGAATATTCTATTTGTACTTTATTATCCATAGATGTTTATTCCTCCGTCGGGACATTATTATATATCCGAAGATGTTTATTCCTCCGTCGGAATGTTATTATTATTAAGGTAAAACCTCCCATGTAATTCGGGGCAATAGATCCCCTTGAGTCAATTGTAATGGGGTGTTTAAGTCCCCTAGAGGAGTCAGCCCAGTCAACATTAAGTTGAGTGGTTAAGTTGTTGGGGCCGACCTAGTTAGGGTTAAAAGTCAAGTGAAGTAAAGTATAAATAGAGGAGGTGTGTTCCTCATTTAACACACACTCGCTTGTGAACTTGCATAGGAGAGAGAGAGATCTGCAAAGGAGGAGAAGGAGCTCTTGTTTGAGGATTACATCTTTGTACTTGTTGATCATCTATATTGAGGAAGCTTTGCTGGGTTTTCTACCCCATGAGGGTCTCCCAGGATAAGTCTGTGTCTCTTGTGTTTATGTTGTGCTTGTTGTTCCTTCAGTGATCTTGTATATGTTATTGTTGTGAAATTGAATGGAATACTGATGTTAGCTATCTTAGCATATTGAATCTTAACATGGTATCAGAGCTATTCTGAAGGAAGGCAATGTAAGGCACTTGCGACAATTTGAAAGTTAAGGTGTTGTATAGCAAAACCTAGTCATCGTGGAACTTTCGCTATAAATCAATTTTGGCAAAGGTTCAGGATCTGAAACTTGGACAAGCCGAAGATGAAATTTTCCTGTACCTTGTGTCTGAGTTTCAGCCTCAGATTCATTGTACTTTCGGAGATATGATCCGTACAGGTTAGGGTTTCTGCCTCTTCCAGAATCTAGCCCTAAACAGGTGACCTAGGCAAAAAGGTCATATCCCGGGCTAGGAAGCTCCAAATGGAATTCCGTATAAAGTGACAGTGCACAGACTGTAGTTTCACAGGTCCGAGTTTCGAAGGTCGAAGTGAAACAATGACACATGGCAGTCCGTACAAGTTCGCTATGATGTTTCATCCCTTAAACAAGTCATGTTGGGAAACGAAGCATATCTCTCTGATGGAGAATACAATGAAGCTCAAACCTGTGGGGTTGGAAAGATGACAGGTCAGGCTACCACAGGCCGAAGTTTCAGACCCTGCAGATCAAAAATTTCAGAGATACACCAGAAACAATATGGCACATCTGAAATGACTCAATGGAGGAAATCATAGGAGAGGAAGAAGCTCTCACTTAGGGTTTTCAGTTTTTAGGTATGGCATGACCTGATACAATGTTGGAGACACCTGATGCATCATTGGAAACTTGAAAGTGGATTTGGAATCCATTCATCATAGATATTAATCCTACATCAAATGTTATGGGAGGAAGGAGATTGAAAATTAGGGTTTCCAAGTAAGAAGAAACCATAGCAAAGTTGGGAGACTCATAGGGCAGCAATGAAGGAGGCTTAAATGGCACTGATATTTTATCATCCTAGCACCATGAACCTATATAAGATGTTTACAATTGACCTACCTTGGATGGTTAGGGTTTTACCCTTATAGAGAAGACTACTCGACAGGTATGACTTGAGAAGATACAGGTATGTTTTGAAATATGTTTCATGATTAAGTTCATGATATGTTTGTCTTCATATTATTGAGGTTAGTACAATCATGATTAATTTTTTATTGTTTGATCACCTTAGTAAAAGTATGAATGCATGTGAATGATAGAAGACATTCATTGAATAGGGTTATGACACTTATGATTGTACTAATGCACTTGTGGTGTTGTATGAGGATGATGTTGTCTGCTAACATGAAAGGTACAACAAGAAAGACAAATCAAGTTCTAGATCAAGAATATATGACCATGATGACATGAAAACAAAGACTCATCCATAGTCTTTGATCACATAGAAGCTCTACTTACAAGGTATGTATGATTTGGTTCTACTATGTTTAACTTATGTGATATGTAGGTTACTAGCACAAGGTCTCTAAATCATTGAAGAGAACAAAGAAGACATTGTTTTAGACATAACTAGCAAGCATGCTAATCCAGGTATGTTTTCCTATATTGAGTTAGAATCCTACTTTGTGTTAGGATCTTAGATAAGTATATTTGTGTATGAAATGATCATGACCATACATGTTTAAGATTATTTAGAATCATAATGTTTTGATAGTATTGAGATTATACTAATGAATATATGATTATGTATGAGATCTTGATGATGACACTAGTGCACACTTAAGCATACATAGTGGTCCAGGATGGATAGCAGTTCAAAGACATATAATCATGATGCTATCATAAAGGGAAAAATAGAGATCAAGAGGGAGGCAACCACACAAACATAAAAGATAAGTATTTGAGATGTTATTTGAATTATTTCTTGAATCTCTGAATAGTTAATGATATTGCTCGTACTAGTTGTATGCATAATAGGTTATCATTGAAATGCCAACATGATTTGATGATTATGAAGTGTTACTAATCATGTAATTGAATTTGATTTGTAGGAAAGATCATGTGCTATGATCTACAAAAGAAGGATGATGAACACATGTTCCAAAGAGCAAGTGATGGAGGTTCAACAAGAAGACTTACAAATCAAACGTACTATAGAAGGCTTGTGGCTAGAGGATTCTCTTGGAAAGAGGGAGAGGATCATGACGAGATGTTTGCTCCAAGTGGCTAGACACACTTCCAAAGATAGATTACACCCATGGATGACAAAACCATTCTCTTGAATGGTGTAATTGAAGAAGAAATGTGAATCGAGCAAACTCCCAGGATTAGATTGAGAATCAAATGACTGAAGAAGGCTATGTACGGGTTCAACAGGTACCCAGGATCGATAGTCATTTGATGAGCTTGATGATCACCGCGGGTGATGCGGATTTCAACCTTTGCTACAAGGTTGAAGATGGTTTCTATCTACAAATGACATTCTTCTCTTAGATGGATGCAAGAAGGAACTCACCATAGAGTTCGAGTGATATTGAGGCTCATATCAGTAGACCCATCTGACAGGAGATGGCACGAGTAGATATGCAGAAGATCACTCAATGCATAGTGTGAATGATGTTCAGTCACAGAGGAACTAGATCTCGGAGTTAAAGAATCTTGGCACGATTCTTGTGACTAGATATGTGGCTGAGATCATATGAGATTTTTCCTTAGCCAAGGAAAATGTGAAGTAGAGATCCGTGATGATGGACGGTGGTTTCTACAGTTTACAAACAAATGATTGGTTCATTGATCTATCTAACAAATACCAGGCCAGATATATGCTTTGTTGTGAACACCCTGAGTTAGTATCTAGTTGATCCTAGATGTGTTCACCTAGTAGCTACAAAGCATGTGATGAGGTACCTAAGAGGTACGATAGACTTTGGTTTATACTATGTTGGATATCATGGCTTCCGACTGTATGGTTATACAGATGTAGATTGGGCTGGAAGTGTCTCAGACAGAAAGAACACATCGGGTGGATGTTATTGTCTGGGATCTACTATGATCTCATGGTTTAGCAGGAAGCAGTCTAGTGTGGCTCTCAGCACAGCTGAAGCGGAATATATAACAGTTTACTCTACTAGTTGTGAAGCCATATGGCTTCGGAAGTTGCTATCAGGACTATTTGACTTAGAGATGGACCCCACTGTGATCCTGTGTGACAACCAAAGTTGTATCAAGATGACATAGAATCCAGTGTTCCATGATAAGTCAAAGCACATAGAGATCCGATATTTCTATATACGAGATATGGTGCAGAAAGGAGCTATAAAGCTCGAGTATGTGAGCACTGATGAGCAAGTTGTTGATGTATTGAGCAAACCCCTGTCTCGAGTAAAGCTTGAGTATTTCCGAGACAAGCTTGGTGTAGTTCAAAAGGACCCTCCTCGAAAGAGGGAGTGATGTGGTCGATGATGATATTTGGATACTGGTATCGATGTGGATACCTATATCGATGATGAGGTTGCCTATACCGACGGTAAGGTCAATGATGAGGATACATGTATTGATGATGTGGATACTCGTATCGATGATGAGGATACATGTATCGATGATGATGTTGCCTATACCAACGGTAAGGTCGATGATGAGGATACATGTATTGATGATGTGGATACTCGTATCGATGATGAGGATACATGTATCGATGATGAGGTTACATGTTCCGACGATGAGGTCGATGATGAGGATACTTGTACCAACGATGAGGTCGATGAGGTCGATGAAGTGGTACATAGACTTTGTCTAATAGGACTAGTGGGATTGCATCGTCCTTGGACTTATGTCCTAAAGTGATAGGGATTGATCATCCCGTAAGTGGATCAGGATTGCATCGTCCTTGGACTTATGTCCTAAAGTGATAAGGATTGATCATCCTGTAAGTAGATCCGGATTGCATCATCCTTAGACATGTTGTGGTGTCTTAAATTGATAGGGATTGATCATCCCGTAATTGGATCAGGATTGATCATCCTTAGACAGTGATCTCGTAATTCTGAAAGGAAGGATAGTCTTAAATGTTGATCCTTGGATTGTGGTGGGATTGATCATCCCTAGACAGTGATCCCGTAATTTCGAAAGGAAGGATAGTCTTGAATATTGATCCTTAGACTAGAATCTCGTAATTCCTAAAGGAAGGATTCTCTAAGATGTGAGTAGTGGACAAGGATCCCGTAATTTCGAAAGGAAGGATCGTCCAAGTGTGGTAGCTTCGTAAAGATTGGGTCCCGTAATTCCGAAAGGAAAGATTGTCTGAGCACTACCAATGTTGATGGACTAGAGTCCCGTAATTCTGAAAGGAAGGACTGACCATGATCCTGTAATTCCGAAAGGAAGGATCACCAAAGTTGATGGACTAGAATCCCGTAATTTCGAAAGGAAGGATCACCAGAGTTGATGGACTAGAATCCCGTTATTCTGAAAGGAAGGATTGTCCATGATTCCGTAATTCCGAAAGGAAGGATCACCAAAGTTGTTGGGCTAGGGTCTCGTGATTCCAAAAGGAAGGACTATCCACGATCCTGTAATTCCGAAATGAAGGATCATGTGTGTTGCAGATTATGATGTTGTGGATCAAGAGATCCATACGATGAGGTTGTTGATCGGAAGATCTGGATGTTGATGTTGTTGATCAAGAGATCCAGACGATGAGGATGTTGATCGGAAGATCCAGATGTTGATGTTGTTGATCAAGAGATCCAGACGATGAGGTTGTTAATCGAAAGATCCAGATGTTGATGATGTTGATCGAGAGATCCAGATGATGATGTTGTTGATCGAGAGATTCAGATGATGTTGTTGATCGGAAGATTCAGATGATGATGTTGTTGTAGTTGATCGAGTGTTGCAGAAGATGAAGACTCAGTACTGAAGATGTTGATGTTCCAGTATTGAAGATATTGAAGATGTTCCAGTAACTGTTTGAGTTACTGATGATGATTGAAGAAAGCTTCCAATGATTTATATACGTATCATTGTGATGTAGTTGATGATTCCTTGCTCCTGTAGATGTTGTTAGAATATCCTTCTCGTTAAGGGGGAGTGTTGAAATATTGTAACTTCTAAGAATATTCTATTTGTACTTTATTATCCATAGATGTTTATTCCTTCGTCGGGACATTATTATATATCCGGAGATGTTTATTCCTCCGTCGGAATGTTATTATTATTGAGGTAAAACCTCCCATGTAAGTCGGGGCAATAGATCCCCTCAAGTCAATTGTAATGGGGTGTTTAAGTCCCCTAGAGAAGTCGGCCCATTCAACATTAAGTTGAGTGGTTAAGTTGTTGGGGCCGACCTAGTTAGGGTTAAAAGTCAAGTGAAGTAAAGTATAAATAGAGGTGTGTTCCTCATTTAACACACACTCACTTGTGAACTTGCATAAGAGAGAGAGAGAGAGAGAGATCTGCAAAGTAGGAGAAGGAGCTCTTGTTTGGGGATTACATCTTTGTACTTGTTGATCATCTATATTGAGGAAGCTTTGCTGGGTTTTCTACCCCATGAGGGTTTCCCAGGATAAATCAGTGTCTCTTGTGTTTATGATGTGCTTGTTGTTCTTTCAGTGATCCTGTATATGCTATTGTTGTGAAATTGAATGGAATACTGATGTCTATCTTAGCATATTGAATCTTAACATTTCCAGGGAGAGTTCAATAGTGCTAAGGTTGAGCTTGATCTGTGGATGGAAACCCTAGAAACAAGAAGCCCTAGTTGCAACTGCTGCAAGTGTCGTAAGTATTTGTCACAATGCTTTCTTTTAGTCCTGCTTTGATACCATGTTAGAATTTTACTTAAGAGCAATTATGTTAGTCTTCCATTCAATTTATCATATCACATCATAATAATTGCATGCATAAGGATCATTGAAAGAAACACATTCAACAATAGACACAAAGATTGACCTTGGGAAAACCCTCTCACAGGAAAGGCCCAGCATAACTTCTCAGTATAGATTTGTCAACAAAGTGCAATGTCAATACAACGAAGAGTTGAAGCTCTCTCATACAAAGATGCCCTAAGAATAGAAGATAAAAATACAAGATAAGATAGAACCCCAAACATAAGCTTCCTCCAGCTACAGCTACTCTCCCATATGCACTTATTCACTTGCTTGAGCGAACTTGTGTGATGATGCCATATGAGAAATTCGACCCTCTTGTTTATACTCTTTTTTTGTTGACTTTTCCACTACATGGCCGACTTCACTGGGGCAGTTTTGCCCATTGTTTAGGGAAATTTTACCCATTGATATTTTTGGGGCCGACTTGTCTATTTTTACTTCTTTAGAGTAGATCTTTAGCATTATTCTTTTAGGTTTTTACATTAGGGTTTATGCAATACAAGAATATCTTCTGCAACTGCATATTATTTCAACAATCTCTAGCTTCCAAGGGATGAAACCCTAACCCTAGAATCCAAGATGCTCCAAGAGACCAAGAAACCCTAACTCGCAAGAGAGATCAAATGTACGAAAAAGAATTTTAAAAGAAAGAAATTGTCCACCTCCTTATATGCTCCACTAAGGTTTCCTCATGAACCCTAGTGCATAACTAAGAAAGCACACCAAAGAAAATATGCAAATGAATGTGTAATGTGGTGTCTTTTGGAAAGACTACATCCTTTATTTATATGAGGTAGGGGAGACCATCAATCTAACACAAGTCATGATAAGCTTTACGAACAAGCCTACTTAACATAAGTAAGCCACACACAAGTGAAGCACTCCACTCCTAGAGTACAAGTGTCAAGCTCAATGATGATATCCTACACAATAGTGACCCAAGGTGATATAGCTATGCAAGGCAAGTCCACACCACTCCATATTAAGCCTCCACGGACTCCATCCATCCTCTAAAGCCAAGTACTACACTAGGGAAGCTACTCCTTGCAAGAACATTGTCAAAGCCCTAGGCATCTCCGAGCCATCTCCAATCCTCCGAAGAGGAAACCAAGTTGCCACATGGCATATAGGGCTTGTAACCCTACTCCATAATGCAAAATGCTCCTCATATCATATAAGGCATTCTCTCCCCAAGTGAATCCCCCATGTGGCCATCATGCAAGGCAGCTGCCACCATGCAAGGCATCTAGGCAAGAGATTTTCAACACCCTAGAGAAGAACATTGAGCCAATGATCATATGAAGTGTAGCATCCTATTAGCAAGCTATCACAAGTGTGTGTATCCATCACGAACCATCTCTCATGTTATAGTCCATCTCAAACCATTTAGGGGATGAACATACACCATGAACCCCAAATCTCATGAAGCACCACAAATATGGTGTAAACACTTTCGAAGTAACCCAAAAATTTAACAAGGAATGGGAATATGATGGAATATGTGTGTGATATTGGTTATGCCTAGGTAGAAAGTAAAAATATGATGAAATGTGGATGATATCAAGGCACGGCACGAGGAAAGTACACCACCATGCTAGAGAACCCAACAACTTGAAAAAGACATGAACCCACCATTCAACAACCAAGTGAGAGTAGTGGCTAGAACATTATGAGCGAAGAGAAATAACCAAGATCTCTCCAACAATAATCTAACATGATAAAAAAGCCTCCATCAAGACGAAATATACATGAAGTACCATTGAAGTGACCACCACCAATGGTACTAACATAGTTAATCCATGCCAATGAGAGTGAAAGGGCATAGCAAATTAATACAAAGTCTCCATAAATACCACATATAAGGGTGGAAACAAGGAAAACATGTGCACCATGATGACGCCCATGATTTGAAATTGGTCTATAGAAGGTCCATAATGTCATCCTATCAGGTATCGTAAAAATGGTCCTCTAACAGCCCATACAAAGTATGGTGTAACACTCCCTCGAGCATTATTGAGGCCACATCAAAGTTGACTAGCTCGGCCTTAACCATAATCTAATATCAATGCCTAACAAAATGCATTAATGACACAATATGAGATACATGTGACCACGTGAAGATTACACCATTCTCAAGAAATGGAATAGTGAATCATCAACGTGGAAGCAAAGTTATCTGCCCTCTCAAAGATTCTAGAATTGCAATTCAACTAGTCAAGCACCTATACCAAGGTGACCTAGAAATATGTTAAGATGTTACCACCTAGTCAAGTAGTAACATGTGCTTAAGGTTATGCTAGATTTTGTCTAGGGTTTATATATATAAACTAGTAACATAGACGCCCAAACTTGATTTTAGTGCTATATTGTGTTACAATGAGAATGAGCTTTTGTTAGTGTACTCCCTATGGATGTTGAATTGTAGGAAAATCTAGTATCTAGGGACACCAGACTATGGGTAGATATAAATATCCCCCCCCCCCATTTTGATTAGTATAGAAATGGGAGAATTTGTTTTCATGGTAAGTGAATAGCTTACATGTAAAGGCTTGTCATCTTCCCATGATGTATAAATTGAATTAAGGTTACTCGTAAACACAATATTATTCCTTTGAATAGTCGAGTTACAAATAGACAAGCATATCATGCTTCCAAGTGACCCTTCTCGATATTACACTCTGAAATAAAGCTACCATGCTACATTTTAACATAATGTACCACTAGAGTTATCAACACTTTTCAAACCATGAAAGATGTTTGAAAGAAATAATGTTCAATGTGGTTGCTCAGAAATAATATAATAGCATTCTAAATTCAAAATATACAAACTAGAAAGTCTTAGAGGGTGATAAATATCAAATCATTCAAGACGTGCAAAGTCTTGCACCCCCAGGATTAAGTAGTGACTCAGAGATTATCCAACCCTGCAAACAAAACAAAAAAAATGTTAAAGGTCCTTTGCAAAGGTAAATTTTAACAATATTTCGAATATATCCCAAAATCCTATTTCCGCAATCTACATTTACCTGAGTTGCAGCTTTTTCCTTAAAAGCTTCATAATAAACATGAGATTCCTTGCAGCTTGTCAAAATTGCAGTGCCAACAGCTTCTCCAGTGATCAATCCATCCTCCATCATAAACAAATTAGGATCATGGCAATTATCATTAATATTCAATTTTCCATTCTGAGATGCTCTGTGCAAGATGTGTAACAGCATGTGTGCCTGCAGAATCAAAACTGATGTCAAAATTGATTAAAAATGTAAGCTCATTAAAAGGAGAAAATCTCACTCCATATTTTTGACAATGCCATACCTGAAAAGCCCCTTCCATAACATCCTCAGAGGTGGCAGCTTCTTTAAGAACTACATAGGCTCGTTTTTTCCTTTTATTGTATGTGACAACGTACCTTTTGTCCTGTGAAAGAATGTGACAAACTTGTAACGGATTTTCTTTAAAAGCTGTCACTAAATATTGTTATACTTCAAATCATTACAAGCATAAACAGGACCTTTTTACAATCAATCAAAAACAAAGTAAGCTCATTGTATCATAGTATAACTTCAATATGCATGACCAACTTCACTTCTAATCAACTGGCATGCTGAGATGGGAATAAGGGTGGTCCTCAACATTTGTATACTTCGTCATGTTGGAATTATTGGTTTATAATCTATAAAAGTGGCCACAGCCCATTCATATGTATCACTATGTACTTGTAATTATAGCCAAGGCCATATTTTATTTCATTTATTGTATATTAGGTTTATGGTTAAGGAAGACCTAGTCAAACTTGGTATGTTGGCTTAATGACCTTTTTGAGGTATGTGACATGTGTCCTTGTTTTGTGGGCCCATAAACCCTTCTTGAAGGGATGTCTCCCCATCTTGAGAAGGGACACTCACTTTAGTTGTGTATAAATACACAACTCAAGCTCTCAATTGTATCATCTCATCTTGTGATCTTCTTGTTATGAAATGCCAAGTGTTATAACCCTAACAGCACTTAATTTTGGCATTCTCTTGTGGCTAGCAATTTTCTCTTGGGCGCAATTGTGTATTTCTGGTTTCAACACTTGTGCTTGGCTTTTGCACTCTATCTCTAGTGCACTTGTGAGGGGGCTATTTCAAAATTTAGATGTTCCATTGATTCTTCTGGTTTCTGACCATTACAAATCTCAATATGTAACAACCCCTCGAATCCCTACCAGCTAACTTTAAAACATGGCTTTTGTATAAAAGCTAAATCCTTTGATTACAAAAACATTACTGAAACTAACACAACATTATTTCCTCCATTTGGACAAACTAAATTATCATTAAGGCCTACACAATGGTCTATGGACTAACTACTGAAACAGCAAATGTCCTAAATTTTTTGTTGTATAAAATTGTTAAATTCTAAGTAAAATATTCAACCTTGTTCATGACAAGTACAGTTAACCCTGAGACATCAGCTTGTTCAGTGTAAGACCCGCAAAGTATGGGAGAGCTTTCACATTGGCAGCAAAGGAGGAAATAGAAGAGAAAGATGGGGATAACTTCGCAAATTTTGAATCTTAACTCTTCAATATTTATAGTGAGTATGCTATGGTTTGAAAGTCACACAGATGCAGCACATGTAAAAGAGGAAAGATTATAAAGAAATTCAACAATAAGTACCTAAGTTACCAGGATACAGATACAGATCCGGATTTGGACCCAGATCCGGATTTGGACCCATATCCGGATACAGATCTGCCAGATTTTTGAAAACCCAGGATCCGGATACGGCAGGGAAATGGCAAGTACAAAAAATATAAAAATATTTTTAAAATAAATAAATAAAATAGAGTGAAGAATCATAACTATTCACAAAATATAAGAGTAACATGAAGCAGGTCATAACTGTTGATGTTTGTAGCTTAGTGCGGTATCCTCACTAAGAAAGTCGGCCCAGAAGAAAACAATAATAAAACAGTTATTATTACGCACACAAGCATATCAGCCTCACAATGAAGACAAGTCGGCCCCACATTGAAAAAATCAACCCAGAAACAAGTATAAATAAAGGTGTGACGTCTTCTCATTTGATCATCAAGCAAGTTCGCTCATATCTACTCCACAGGTGCACAGGAGAGAGAAAGACAGGCTGGAAGAAGACTTTTATTCTTGGGTTTGCTATCTTGTATCTGATATATCTAATGTACTCTTTTATCTTGAACTGAATCTCTGAATAAAAAAGGTTGGCTGGGTTTTTCCCGAGTTTGGGTTTTCCCAGGATAAATTCTATGTTCTTGTGTTTCCGTGCATGTTTGTTCTTTCAGTGATCCTATTTTGTTTCCGCTATAATAATGAAAGTTATACTGCTATATTAAAATCTAACATGGTATCAGAGCAGTTTCGAATAGATGCCATTGGCGGAAACTAGGGCATCCAGGTTTGGACCCTTCTCTCCATAAATTGTCTTGAAAAGAGTTCTTGGGAAACTCGCTCTAGGAGGGCGCATCTTTCTGTGGAGGAAAATTTCAGATTGGTGAAGTTTCAGTTTTAACCTAAATTCTGCAAAAATTAGGGTTTCAGTTTGTGAGTTGTTTTGTCCACAGATCTGGAAGAAAAGGAGGGCTACTAAACTCGCCCTAGGAGGCGCATCCATCTATGGAATCAGATTTTCCAAATTCCAAATTTCATTTTTGACCTTGCTCCTGCTAGGGTTTCGGCAACAAAATTTCAGATCTCAGTTTTCAGCCTTCAATTAAGATGGCCAGCATCAAGGTTGAAGATAGACTTGATGGGGCTTCCAACTTTAGCTCATGGAAGTCCAGGGTACTTATTGTCTTAGAAGAAAGTGATCTTCTAAAATTTGTTGAAGAAGGAGCAACAGAACCAGAAGAGGAAGCAGGAAAGGCTCAATAGAAGAAGAGTGATGCCAAGAGAAGAAGGATTCTAATAGATTTGATCAAGTATCATTTGATCCCTCAAATCTCTCAAAAGAAGACAGCGAAAGCCATTTTTGAAACCTTGAAGAAGTTATTTGAGAATACAAATGTCAATATAGCTCTTGCCTTGAAACAACAACTCTCAAATGTGAAGATGACTAGATAAGATTCTATTGCATCCTACTTCATGAATATTTCAAAAATCAAGGATTAATTGGGAACCATTGGAAAAATAATTGTAGATAGAGAACTTGTCATGATGACTCTAAATGGTCTCACTCATTCTTGGGAACCATTCATTCAAAGTCTGAGTGGAAAACCTGAGCTACCCAAGTTTGATTGTTTGTGGGCAAATTGTACACAAGAAGAAACTAGACTTGCAACTAGAGGCAAGTTGCATGGCCCTCAACATGAGGAAAGCCAAGCCCTTACAGCTCATGCTAAGAAAGGAAAGAAGGGTTTTGGTAGAAAAGACAAAGGTGAAAGATCAAGTCCAGTTCCAGAGCAAAAGAAGAAGAAGGATCTTTCACACATTCAATGTTACAACTACAGAAAGTATGGCCACTATGCAAAACAATGTACCTCAAAGAAGAGAAAGCACCATGCCTCAACTGTTGATGTTGATGAAGATTCTCCACAGAAGAAGTCAAGGAATGCAGAAGATGATCTCGAGGGAAGTACAGAAGATCGTCGAAAGGAGTACTTCTTCTAATACACTCTATGAGTGCATCAATGACTACAGTATCCAAATGATGTGATTGTCATTGGTGATGTATGAAGATCTAGGCTATAGAAAGAAGATGAAGATCTGACGAATCCCGTGATTTCTGCAAAGAGGCAGAAATCAAGAGGGAACCCCCAAATAAAAGATAAGTATTTGTATTGTCATTTGAGTTATTCCTTAAAGATTTCAATGTTTGATTTAAAGGATAATGTTCACAACAATTATATGTAGATATGTGATACAGTTTTCTTTTATGCATTTATATATAACTGAGATTGACAAGCAGTAGGCTCATGTAGAGCATGTTGGGTAAGTAGCCTATAGTGTTGCACAACAACCCATGAGCCCTTGTTGGAACTAGTCTAGGATGAAACCTCTTTGTTGACATACTAAGAACACTACACGCCCTCAAGAGTGTATTCTGATGAAGATAGAAGGCATCTAGATAGTTACCAAGTGTGTTTGGGATATGGATGGGTGTTGTGCTGAAGTACTGGTTAAAATGCTTAAATAATTGAGTGAACTATTGTCATTGCATTAAATTGTCAACATGATTTGATTGAATTTCATGACTATGCAATGTTGGTAACTAATTGACAGAACTTGACTTGTAGGAGAGATCATGTGCTATGTCCTACAAGAGACTTGTTCCAAAGAACAAGTGATAGTTGTTCAGCAAGAGTACAAGTGATGGATGTGAAGATCCCGTTGATGCTCAGTATTTGAGAGGGAGCATGATGCTCAAATGTAAAGGGAGCAGGGCGCTTGAAGACTGGTGTGTAATGTCCTCTTTTGTTTAAGCACCAAGAACCCTCCCGCTAACCTATTTAATTCCCATAGGTTCGAGTGGGTACTAACAATCAGGGAATTTAGGGAGCAGGGCGCTTGAAGACTGGTGTGTAATGTCCTCTTTTGTTTAAGCACCAAGAACCCTCCCGCTAACCTATTTAATTCCCATAGGTTCGAGTGGGTACTAACAATTAGGGAATTTACGGAGGACTGGTGCCATTTGGAATAGAAGAAGATCTTAAGCAATGATATTAAGTCATCAGTAAGTAAAAGAGGACCACTGAAGCAAGTAGCAACCGACATGCATAACATGTAGGCCAAATTCATAGTGCATGCGACATAAGTTAATAAAATTTCATCTTGCATACCAAAGTGAGTGCATTCAACCTCAACTCAATGAAAGAAGGAAAATCGAGTAAGGGCATGCAAAAGTCAGGGCATGCAACCTCAACACAATAAAAGAAGGAAAAGTGAGTTGGTTAGCATGCATATGTTATTATTGATCATTGAGAATTCGTATTGAGAGCCAAGCTAGGGTTGAGGGTACGTTCCTTAACCAACCAATGCATCTCGACAGCGAAATATATCTGCCCTAATCACTTCCAGGGGTAGATCATCCAAGTCTACCATTATTCTTCATCACTACATCAGATTCAGCATCTTTCACAAAGATTCGAGGGTGTCTCAACAAGCTAAAGGATTTGAGAGGGCGCTTTGTATATTGTTGGATCATTGAGGGCGCATTCATCAGATCCATTCAAACTCTATCATTCTTATCATTCACTGGATGCATTGCTATTGATCCTTCCTGCTGCTTATTAGATCCATTCAACCAATTCAAGGGTTATTTCCAGAGATCTAACCAAGAAGAAGGCGCCTTTCCTTGCATGGGAAAATTACACACATTGGGGAGTGAATTCATACCTTGACCTAATACTATTGCATGGCTTGCATGTCTCTTCTATACTGTTGAGAGGGATACTATAAGCCTTACTGCTAATTATTGGACACATGCCATCTTTCTGGAGCATTATACATTGATCTGAAGATTAAAGAGGGCACATCTCCTTGCATGGGCGAATTGTCATTAAGATCCAAGTTCTCATCTTGACCTAATGTTGATGCATGGCCTGCAAGTTTCTTCCATATTGTTGAGAAGGCTATTATAAGCCTTATTGTTGATTCTTGGAGCCTACATCATCTTTTTGGAGCACTTATTATCAATTTGAAGACTGAAGAGGGCATAGCCTTTGCATGGGAAAATTATCTCAAGGAGCAGTTTCCCAAAACTGGATCTAGACCTAATGCATGGCTTGCATGTCAGCTCTATCATATTCTATATTGCAAGCACAACCTATTGGTATGTACATGCATCACTTTTAAACTTATTTTTAGTATAGATCTGATTACTTGGGTTTTAGGGTTCATGCAACCCCATGCAATGCTTATGCAATATCATGCAATCATAGTTATGTTCACGTAATCATATTATCTATGAGTTTTGGGTATCAAGACATCAAATAAACAACAACTCCATAAACCCGACACAAGAGTAGAAAATATCAGTTTGGGGATATTATAGTGGTATCAAAGCATCTTCCTCGCCAGTTGTGGGAGAATGCAAGTATAATTAGTTCAATGCATCTAGAAAACTTGCATAATATCACTTATAGAAGGCAGAGATTCAAAAACAAGGAAAGAAGCGAAGAAGAGGACATAGAGTTAGAGGATATAGATCTAGAAGACAAAGACATAAACAGAATGGAAATAGAGACTCGGTTTGGGAGGGACAAAGGTAAAGGGACCATGGCAGACAATGACAAAATAGCTTTCCACAACCTCATTAATGCTTTGAAGGATTTGACTACAAGACAAAAGGAAATGTTGAATGCAATCAACAGGTTAGCAGATAAATCCGGGCACAATCCAAACATCCCACGGGTTCCTAATAGTGACAGAGTATCCACTAGTAACAGTGGAGGCCATTTACATACCACCATGCATAGTCATCCTCATCTATACAACAAGTCCCCTAAGCCCACCATGCCGCAGTTTTTAGACAGTTAAACCATAGGACCAATAGTACAGGTACAGCTGAACGAGCCATTGCGGGCATATCTACAACAGTACAAAGAACTAGGAGATTATTTCCACTCAGCCATGTCCTTTATAGACTTTTTCCATTTGAAGAGAAAGAACAGATCGAGAGGATACAACAAGGCTTTTAACGAGAACTTTGAATTACAGCACACAGTGGGGAAGCTAACAATTCCTACTTTTGATGGGACCCGAAGTGGCCCAACAAGGATTTGGGTGCAAAAGTTGGATACCTAATTCCAACTTAACCCCATGATGGAGGCGGATGCAATCAAGTTGGCTACTTTGCATTTGGACGAGGGAACCACGAGCTGGTGACACTGAGTCACAACACTATCATCTCTTATATCAAGGAGACCTAGTTTTAGGAGGATCTCAACTTGTCTTCTGCATTTGATACATTGCATAAGGAGGCTTCCCCCCTCAAAGAGGCTTCGTATTCATCTCTTTATTTCATTCTCAAGCCGTCGGGTTACTCTTTCTTTCTATTTTTATGCTATTTTGGGAATTTGTTGTGTTACCTCAAAAACTAGCACTCTTCCATAATTGAAGATAAGTGGACCCAATTCAGGTATGTGGACCCAAAGAAGGTATGTGGGCCCAGTTGAAATATGTAGACCTAGTGCTATGATCAGGAATTATTCAAGGAGGTACACCTAATGTCACCTCAATGTAACCCCCTTCCTCTTAAGGCCTACTCCTTTGGGCAACGGGAAGCTCCCTGATTCATGTAAGAAAAGACCTAGAAGATACCAAAAGAAAGCATCTCTATCCCTACAAGATCTTCCCACCGTCTCTATACCAATGCCTTATGGAGTCAATGAAAAATATACACAATAAACCCTATGACTTGGAAGGCTAGGAGCAATGATGAATATGTAATGATACCAAGTATATTTCTGCAGTAAAAACCAGCAAGATAAAACGTCATATATTTTCCAAACCAAACGTCAAAATTACGCAAAATTTACTTCTCGGCAGCCAGTTATAGAGGGTGCATCAATTCCCCCTAGGGCGTCCCTCTTTTGGTGGATGAAAGATGTGTTTCAATGTCGATTTACACTTCAAGCCTGCATTTTGTTGCAGTCAAGGTGAACCAGAAATATCAAGGGCTTCAAATCCCTCCAGCATCACCCCGAGTAACCAAGGATTTGAGCCAATCTTCCTCAAACCCCTAGGGTTCCTTTGAAATGAACTTGCGATAAAACTTCAACCAGATCTGAAATCAATCCTAAGGGCTAGCATCACCTAACCCTAGGATGACATCACCTCCTTTAGGGCACTTGTAGGGCTAAAAATTGACTTTTTTGCAATATTTTCAAGTTTTTAGGATTTTTCCAATATTTTATCAATATCCGAAATTTACTACTACAATCAACTACTTAAGAAAATCAAAATTAAAATAACTAGGGCAGAAAATAAAGTATTTCTTTTATTTTTTCAAAATATAGAATTTTTTCAGAATATTTGATTTTTTTGTAATTCTGTAATATATAATACATGAATTTGAATAAAAGAGATTCCAAGTGAAGATGAGGGAATAAGACCTAAGTCTCATCCCTTCAAGGCCCCGAGGAATTGTGGTTAGCATTCCTCTCAAGAATTGGCAATCTAGTTTTGATGAATTACGGTAAAACCATGAAACCCTAGGTTGTGTTGGTTTTGACCTAATTAGAGCAAAGAGAGGTACCAAAGGCCTAACAAGAGAGACCCTCCAAGAAGGGATGTTTCACTTACAAGACAATGTTATCATGCATAAAAACCCTAATTTGCTCTTATCTTGGATGTCTCCAACAATGCAAAACAAGAGAACCAGAGATCTTACCACAAAAGAAGAGCAAAGAAGAAGAGAGTAACTCTCTCAAGTATTCTTTCTCTTAGACAAGCCTTGCAAGATTTAGTAAAGCCTTCAATCACCAAAAAATCACCACAATGAAACTTCAAGATGCCAAGACGAGAGGTGCACACCAGTTGCCCCAAGTAGACAAGAAAAAACAAAGATAAGCTTTTATTTGATCCCATGATCTTGTGTTAAAAATGAATGAAGAGTGTTTTATTTATATGAGACAAGACATGCCTTTTAAAAAAGACACCTTTTCACTCCTCTAGGATGACCTACCTAAAATTTCTAAAAATGACTTCAAAATATTTTTCAATGAAATTTAGGGTTTGTCACCTACAAACCGAGGACTAAACCTCATAAGACAAAAAACAATAATAAAAATGATGAATTGTTGCAATTTGATGAAACATGGAGCTTCGGAGGAAGGTGTCATGCCCCAACCAACCCTAACGATGTGCTTTTTCCCTCAATGTCCTAGTTTAGGTAGTAGAACCTCTTCAAAAGGATGATGTCATCATCAATTTGGCATGCTTGAGCCAAGAGGAGGATCAATACATGAGAAAAATAGGTCCAAGTGGGCATAAATAAGGTGTGCTAAGATGGGTATAACAACCGTTACATATGCAACCACCTTCTACAAAGAATAAACATGAATGTGGTTGGGTGACTATTATCACACCATAGTAGCAGGGCTACTATTCTTGCTTAGCAGATATCTACACATTCCAGAGCTTACATTATTCAGAGCTTGGCTATGATGACTTTATATTTTGAAATCACTCATGATCAGAGCAGTGTATTTTTCAAACTTATGTTAGACCTTGTGTCAAGGCTGAGCCTTGAGAGTTCAGATTTGATGACCGATGTGACCCTTTATTCCGTACAGTTTCAGTTCAGTGCCTAGAGATGTATTGCAGCAATGTTTCAAATGGTATATGATGATTATTCTTATGATGATGTTGTATGACCTATGGATGTATGATCATTGACTGTGGATTATTATCTTGTTGTTTTAGTCATGTTCACAGCAGTAGCTTGGTATATATTTCATGATGTGGCAAACTGTATAAAATGGACTATCTTGATAATAATTTAAAATGAACTTTTTACTTGCACATTTAGGTTGTTTGACAAAACTCACTGGTTCACTACCTTGCATAGATATGGTCTTTCTTGACACCATTTGTCTGCTAGCTTAGGCTCCACCTTCACTTGACTCCATCCATCCATGACTTTCCTAATTTGGCTTTAACCTTGAATTGTCCTACTTGACTTTCTGGTTTTGAGGACTTTCCCTTTTTCTACCTCTGTGTTTGGACCGCATCCCTGTATGTTTGGTGTCTTGGCTCTGAGTTGAAGACAAAACTTGCCTTTGGTAAGTTGGATTGTAGGCCTAAATCATTCTAGTCGGTTGTCCCGATGTTTGGCACTAACTTGAACTCCCCCTAGTCACTTGAGATGTTGGCTAAAACTAAAAGCTCATGTACTACTTATGGAAACTTATATAGATTCGCCCCTGGAAACTAAAAAGGGAAAGAGCAATGAACTGCTAAAAATACTCCTCGAAGAGTATAAGAAAGGTCCAAAAAGCAATGGTTCTTAAAGGCTATATCTAAACAATTGCTGACCTTATATGTATATGTAAACATGCCCTGGATGCAAGCTGCAATTAGTTGTGCTTATCAACACACCTGAGATCTGAAGGATTATGTAGGCCAAAAAGGCCATGAAATGAAATTGAATGATCCTAATGAACTTGGATCAACTTGATGTAGACATGATGCCTAAGTTGAATAAGCACTCTCTAAACAACTTACCCATTTTTTAGGCATAGCCATCCCCCGTAAGCAATGGTTCTTAAACGCTATATCTAAACAATTGCTGACCTTATATGTATATGTAAACATGCCCTGGATGCAAGCTGCAATTAGTTGTGCTTATCAGCACACCTGAGATCCGAAGGGTTATGTAGGCCAAAAAGGCCATGAAATGAAATTGAATGATCCTAATGAACTTTGATCAACTTGATGTAGACATGATGCCTAAGTTGAATAAGCACTCTCTAAACAACTTACCCATTTGTGAGGCATAGCCATCCCCCATGTTATTTTGTCCAGCATAGAGTTTGTAGTTTCCCCTTTCTCCCAGTCCAAAGTATCTTTTAGTTGAGTTTAGACAAATCACCCCCTTTGCCCAACCTTGTTCCTAGCCATCATCCTTTTCTAGCAATTTGACCATGTCTAATGGGTGAATTTGTCATTTAAACTATTGTGCAAGTAATTATAAATAACAACAGAATATGCTAACATGATTAATGCCACTGAATGAATGCTATACTTTAAGTTAAACTGTGAGTATGATTAGAGGAACATGTCTTAGTCTATTGAGATGATTTATCCTTGGTTGTATATGAACCTAGTCAAAACTAGTTTGACTATGTTCATTTCTTGGTATCCGTGATGATGTGGGCCATATATATACCTATTGATGATGATGGATGGTCCCGCATACTCTTGATGATGATACTTTATGATAGGCATATGATTCAGATGATGATTGATGCATTTCAGCAAGTTTTATTATTACTTCATATCATCAGATTATGCACTGTCCATATATGGTGGACCCTACAGTTAGCCCATCAGGGCAACCCATGGTGTATGAGTACACATTCTTAGTAGATTTGGGTCTTCTAGATCCAATGAGACACTTATCTTTTAGTTTCGGGCACTTCTGACAGTGATAGATGCAGTTTTACACTTGTTGACCAGATTTGGGGATGATTTCCCAACCTGAGCAACAGGGGCCATGAGAGGCCAGTTCACCTAGGGCCCTGTATGAGGAGGGGGTGGTCCAGCCACTTGTTATTACCATTTACCCCCCCTTCTGGAGATCCTGGTGGGCTCAGTTTGACAACACAGGTGCCCTACGAGGCAGTTTCAGCACTTTCACAATTACTGAGGCAGTCCAGAAATGGGATAAAAGGGTCATTGAGGAATTCGATTTGGGCAATTGAGGCAAGGTTTTGGCACTTGGTTTTTACAGAGGTCTTCCATGGTGAACCCCCTATCTTCTAGACAGTTTTCATCACTTGGGTGGGTCCACAGAGGCCACAGGAGGCCTTTTACTGCTTGTCTGTCACAGATTTTGAGGACAGATTTGATCATTTGTATATATTTTGGACATTTTATATTATTTTATTGTGCCATGGGGATGAGCTAGCAAGGATTGATGCCTCCTAGCCCCACCATGTGCTTCATGAGTCATGTCCTAGTCATATGAGGTGGGCCCATTGTATTTTTCCCCCTTTAGAGGATGACGTCACCCTCACTTTGTACCATTTAGCTATGACGTCATCACCTTTTGAGTGATCCATGTGATATATTGTTATGGTTCATTATTAGCCATTTGAGTGATCCATCTGGAAAACTTGGAATGAAAAGAATATTTTGGAGATCTACTTCTTGGCTTTGATTGGGTTACTCTTGCATATGTTCTTGGATATCTTGCTTCTAGACATTGTTTGCTTTTCAAGTGAAATCGACTTCAAGAGAGGGAGGCCAAATTGCTCAAGCTAGCTCATCGAATTGCTTTGTGGGAAGATTGTAGGGGTTGCTCACATCCCCCATGGGCAAATCGACTTCATAGAGAGGGAGTTTTTCAATTGTGCTTTGTTCATTGATTGCTTTCTTGATATGACATGCTTAGATCTTATGGATTTGTAGATCAAATCTAACTTGATGTAGTTTGATTTGCAGGTTTTCATGAGACATATTTCCTCCTAGGGTTTAAATGCTATTGGTTGAAGACACTTGGATCAAGCTTGGAATTGTAACTAGGGCAAGAATTCTCCATATGCTAAGAGGCCGCAAGCTTTTGAGGTAAGATCTACAAGGTACGTATTGATTTTGCTTGCTATCCATCCCATTGGTCAAAATTACATTAAAATCAAAACCTTCATTTTTGTTTTTCTTAGATCTACTTGGATCTAGCCTTGTTTTTGAAAAGATATTGAAAACCCACCTCTGTAGTATCCACGGCAATTCGGATGTATAGTTCGGTGGTGATTGGGTTCCATTTGACACTTTTCAAGGCAAAATAGCCCTCTTGAGGCAAATCGCACCCCTTGGGAGAAGCTAGTTGGGTTAGATCTAACACATGGATAGGTGAGTCCCACTTGATTCACACTCTCTTCACTTGATAACCTACCCCTTGTGCCTCACCTTGTTGATTTTTGCCTTATGGGCCCCATTCCTCATTTTGAGGGTTGTGCCCCACTTGGGTCAATTTGGTGATGCATTTTCAATCTCAGATCTATGGAGATCTAGCCATTGGATGCCCTTGATTTTCAAGATTTACATTGATACTTGCCTAAACTACTTGGATCTAAAGTTTGGTGGCCATTGGACTTGATTTGACACACCTTACCATGCTTTTAACCCTCCTTGGGCAAAGTCGCACTCCTTGGGTGTTTGAGTTTGCCCACTTCTAGAACATGGGTGGTTGTGATCCCGCTTGATTTGAAAAGAGCATACCTTGAAACCCCTACCTAGTATCTCACTTTGTGAAGCTCTACCTTGGGGGTATCATTCCTCATTTTGGGGATTGTTGTCCACTTGGGTCACATAGTGAAATATTAGATCTACTAAGATCCAACCATCACATCTTGAATAGCCCACTTGATTTGCATCCTAGGTGTCCCGATCTACATTTCCACATCTCTTTTGACTCCATTAGCCCATCCATCAAGGCACTAGTCCACCTAGGGCAATTCACACTCCTTGGGATGTGTGTCAATTACTAGATCCCATATGTGGGTATCTCTATTTTCACCTTAGATCTATAGATCTACTCTTCACATACCCCTTAGTACCATTTGCACCCCTAACTTCACCTTGTGGGTCCCATTTGAGCCATTTCCATATCCCAAGGAAGTGGGTCCCACATGTGTATTTCATAGTATTAGATCTTGTCATCTTATCTTATCATGTGGCCTAAATCATTCATTGGTTGAAACACTAGTCATTCCTTAAGCCTCCTTCAACCATACTTAAACTTCTAGGTCCACCTAACCTTGCATTGGTTTCCATAACTTGTCTTTTACATATCCCTAGAAACCTTTGTTTGGGTCCAATCATCTTTGATTGGTTATAGGGTCTCCCCCTAGGTCTTGATTCATCTCGAACTAAAGCGAAGAGTGCCTCGGTTGACGTGAATCCCAGCTTGCATTGGGAACTGTGGCATCTCTTGGGTCACCTCTTTAGTTGTCCATCTCCTCTACCATCCCGGATGGGATACCTTTAGGGACAACTACAAGTTGTGTGATAACAGAGACCCTAAGCCATGTGTCTAAATGGAGTCATCCCAAGAAGCACTGAACACCAACCCGGGGCACAAATGGCCCAACGTGATGGAGTACTTCCACCCATCAAGGGGCAGTCAACAATGCCACTAAGCCAACACTTCCTAGAATGAAAACCGGGAGCAACTAAGATGTCGAAAGAAAAGATGTATAATCATGTAGGAGAAGATTCATCAAAGCATGAGAAGCAGATCTGCAAAATAATATTTTATTCCAAGAGTTCAAGAGCCCAAAGGTGCCTTTACAATGAGGGGGTCTCTTCCTTAAATGGGAATGAGAGAGACCAAAACCCTAACCACTTTATGAATGAGTGGTGGAGATCAAAAGATAAACATAATACAATCAGTGGCTATGATGAGTCGGTGCAACAACACATGATCAACTCACTAAGGAGGGGTGCGCACTCATTAAAGTGGCCCTAAGGGGGTCGCACCACATAAAATATGACTAGAACAAGTGTAAGGAGTACATGGTGGGGCTAGGAGGTATTAATATCCTTCACTAGCATCAGCCCATGGCACAATGACAAAGATATGACTCAATAACACTACAAAGTGACAAAGTGACCAAATCGTGGCCCCCCTCAATGACAGAATAATACATCAAATAACAACCCGGAGAGTGTGTGGACCCCACTAAATGCTGTAAGCTGAGATGGAAGGTATGGTATGCATCACAAATGACCTCCGAACAAACCTCATGCCAATTCCTTGCCTCAATTGCCCAAATTGATTTCCTCGGTGACCCTTTTATCCCATTTTTAATCCTCAAAAAACCACCTGTAAATCATCAAAATGCTTGTAGCTCTTTGCCTAGTGTCCCAAACACAAATCTGACTGCACCAAAATGTCTGGAGATGGGTTAATATGGTAATAACAACTGGCTGGACCCCCCATCTCCTCAGGAGCGCCCTAGGAGAACGTGCTAGCTCAATGCAAGTGCTAGACAGGCCATTTCTGCATGGCAAAACTGGAGAAAAGGGGTAATCTAACTATATCATCACCGGAAATGCCTGTAACTGAAATCTGAGTGTCCCAATGGACTCAGAAGGTCCAAATGTGCTAGAGATGAGTACCCATACACCCTGGGGCTACCTGGATAATCATCTGTAGTCTCAATCATGCTCGGACAATATAAAAATAATGGTCTGAAAATATTAATATCCTTAAAAAAATGTATCAACCATCACATAAAACCTGTTTCCACTGTATGGAACCATCAAAGGTGTATCAAAAGACCATAAATCGTCATCCTCGAACATAACTGGTCCAACTTGTTGATGTATTTGTACCTTCGGAATGTACTTCACTTGTATATTTTATATTGTTATTGTACACCTGACGGAGAGGTTATATTCCTCCGATCGGAAGAGTCATTATTATTATTTGATGGGTTATTAGAGTCCCCTAGTGGAGTCGGCCCAGAGTTACGGTTTTATGGGTTATTAGACTCTTCTAGGAGAAGTCGGCCCAGTAGGGTAAAAAGGCAATTGAAGTAAAGTATAAATAGAGAGTGTGACTCTCTCATTTATTCATTCACTCACTCACTCACTCATTCGCATAAGTGAGAGAGAGACAAGTGGAGGAGGAGGAGCTGCTAGAGTCTATCTTATTGTTTTGGGGTTTTGTACTATTGCTCATTTTATCTCTGAGGAAGTTGCGGGGTTTTCTCCTTTATGGTTTCCCCGGTGAAATGCTTTGTGTCTATTGTCTATTGTCTCTTGTGATTGATTTATTGTGCTTGTTATTCTCTCAAATAAGATTCTAGATCATACTGAATTAAATGTTGAAATACTAACATGGTATCAGAGCTAACCTGAGAAGAAGACACTGTGCAGCTACGGAAGCTAGGGCTTCTTAATTTTTGGGTCTCTTTCCACAAATCATCAAAGGCAGGAGGCTAGATTGACTCTCCTAAGGAAGGCGCATCTTTCTGTCGAGACAGAATTTGATTCTGAACATTTTCAGTTTTTGGCCCGTCACTGCTGCAGGAAATTAGGGCTTTTGACAGAAGTGGAATTTTGGAGTTCTCTCAGCATAGGATTGATCTCCTTAGCAAAATCGAAATTTAGAGACCAAAATCGAAGTTTTTGGTTGGGTAGAACCCCGGGATCTATCAAACCCTAGTTTGGGTTTTGGACCAGAAAAACCAGAATTTGACAGAAATTGCAGATCTGAAATTCGCATGTCACTTTTGAGGGGTAAATTTTTGGAGTTTTCAAAATCTGAGCACACCAGCTTGCTCACCTCAGTTAATTGCATCTCCCTATCCAGTCAGAAGTTTGAAATTCCAAGTTTGGATTTTTAGGGTTTCTCTGTCAAAACCTAGCGAGCTCCAAATCCAGTTTCAGCAAGTCAAAGTGGTAAGATCTAAATCTTTTATTTCCATTTGAGTTTCTCATTAAGATGTCTCACCACACCAAGCTTGAGGATAAGCTTGAAGGGGCTGATAACTTCTGAGCATGGAAGTATAGGATTGGGTTAATCCTAGAAGAGAATGAATTGGACACCTACATAAGTGAAGATGTTCCAGTCCCAGAGGGAGATGAGGCTAAGGCCTTACATAGGAAGAACTTGGTCAAGGCCAAGAGGATTATCACAGATTCTATCAAAGACCATCTCATACCTCATGTGCTTCTCTAAAGACACCTAAGGAGATGTTTGATTCCTTGACCAAGCTATTTGAAGGAAAGAACATAAATCGGAAGATGACTTTGCGGAACCAATTGAAGAATGTCAAGGTTCAAAATGCAGAGACCATGCAATCCTACTTCACAAGGGTCTCTCAGATAAAAGAACAACTTGAAGCTATGGGAGAATATATAGAGAATGGTGAAATTGTGATGACCACCTTGAATGGTCTCCCTAGGTCATGAGATTCCTTCATTTAAGGAATTTGTGCTAGGAGGAAGCTCATCTCATTCAGTAGGACGTGGGAGGAATGCTCACAAGAAGAAGCTCGATTTGTGGCTCGAGAAGAGAAGATGGGTAATGAAGACCAAGCTCTCACAACACACTCCAAAAGGCATGATGACAAGAGGGTGCACCACCACAGTAAGAAAGAAAAGCACCACCACCAGAATCGGAGGGGTAACTTTAAACCTCGAAGAGATATGTCCACCGTTCGATGCTATACATGTGATGAGAGGGGACACTACTCCAAGGATTGTCCCAGAAATAATAAAGGTGGCTCTCACAAGAAGAAGAGCAACAAAAGAAGGCATCATGCTCACACTGCAGAGGATGATGAACCTCCCAAGAAGAGAGCCAGAGAAGAAAGTGAAGATTCTTCAAGCGATGAAGAGTATGTTTTGATTTCTGCCCTCACAGGAACTATTACTCATGGAAGCAATGATTGGCTTATAGATAGTGGGGCTTCCAAGCATATGACAGGATTCAAGGAATCCTTTATGAACCTATCTAAACATGAGTCACCCCACAAAGTGAAACTTGGGGATAACTACCAATATCCTATAAAAGGAAGTGGTGAAGCCTCCTATAAGCTAGACTATGGGAAGTCTATGAAGATGAAGGATGTCTTGTTTGTACCAGGACTCGAGAAGAACCTTCTCTCCATATCTGCATTGGATGCAAAAGGTGGGAGGGTTGCATTTGTAGATGGCCAAGTTCTAATGTGGCCAAAGGGAAAGACCATAGATGATGCAGTAGTGATTGGAGAGCAAGAGGGAGGCTTATACAAATTGAAGGGCCAACCAGAACAAGCTTTGGTCCATGACTCAGTAGAGACAAGTGAACTTTGGCATAGAAGGCTTGCACATGTGCACTATAGAGCACTATCTCTTGCAAGCAAGGTTGTTGAAGGTCTTCCGGAAATCCAGGCAAAGCATGAAAGCATTTGCAAAGGATGTGCAAAAGGAAAGAACACAAAGAAGACATTTCCAAGTAGCGAAAGCAAGGAGAAAGGAATCTTGGAAATCATCCACTCCGATGTATGCGGTCCGATGTCATCGAGTTCTTTGAGTGGGTATGTATATTATGTTTCTTTCATTGATGATTTTTCTAGGAAGACTTGGGTATATTTCTTGAAGAACAAAGATGAAGTATTCAGTAAGTTCAAGGAATTCAAAACCTTGATCGAGACCACACAGAGAAGAGAATCAAGACTTTTCGGTCTGACAATGGTGGAGAGTTCACATCAAAAGACTTCAAGAAATTATGTTGAAATTCAGGGATTAAGAGGAACTTGACCAATCCATATAATCCACAACATAATGGAGTTGCAGAAAGGAAGAATAGAACAATTATGGAAGCAGCAAGGGCAATGCCTCATGACCAGGATCGTCCTATGCATCTATGGGAAGAAGCTGCTAGGACAGTTGTGTATGTACAAAATTGTACTCCACATAGAGTACTTGACAACAAAACACCATAAGAAGTTTTCTCCGACAAGAAACCAGAGGTCAGCCACCTCAGAATATTTGGTTGCCCTGTGTACATACACATTCCGAAAGAAAAGAGGACGAAGTTAGATCCTTCAGGAAAGAAGGGTATGTTTGTGGGATATAGTGAAAGCTCGAAGGCTTACAGGATATATTTCCCAGGATTCAAGAAGATCGACATAAGCAGAGATGTAACATTCAACGAAGACTCAGCATATCACAGATCCAGGAAGATACCAGTTGAAGACATTGAAGAACCAGAAGCACCCAGGAATTGAGATTCAACAATGAATGAAGTAAATCCAGAAGAAGACCGTGAGATAGAAGATCCACAGGAACCAGTAGATCCACCACGTGAGAAGAATTCTCACAAGAGGAAACCAACATGGGTACGAGAAGAAATTCAAGATCCGGAGAGATATGGTGCTCCATAAAGAATGCATAGAGAAAGCAAGAGGCCGAGACCATTATCCAGTTATGTAGCTCTACTGTGTGACATCATTGACAAAGAGCCTTCCAACTATGAGGAAGCAGCTATGAAGAAAGAATGGAAGGATGCCATGATCGAGGAGTACCGGTCGATCATGAAGAATGATGTCTGGGATGTGGTCCCGAGACCAAGAGGGTAGTCTGTAGTGACTTCCAAGTGGATCTACAAGATCAAGCATGTTGTAGATGGAAGCATAGAGAAATACAAGGCAAGATTTGTGGCACGTGGCTTCTCCCAGAAAGAAAGAATAGACTATGAGGAGACATTTGCACCTGTAGCCAGATATACTTCCATCAGATCAGTACTTGCTCTGGCTGCAATGATGAAGTGGAAGCTACACCAGATGGATGTCAAGACAGCGTTCTTGAATGGTGTAGTAGAAGAAGAAGTATATGTGGAGCAGCCACTCAGGTTTGAGACACATGACAGGGAGACTCATGTATGCAAACTGAAGAAAGCCTTGTACGGTTTGAAACAGGCACCCAGGACATGGTACGGCAGGATAGACAGCTTCCTGACTAGTTTGGGCTTTACCAAGAGTAAAGCGGATTCCAACCTTTACTACAAGGTTGAGGAAGGCAATCTAGTGATACTCATACTGTATGTAGATGACCTGTTTGTGACAGGTGAGGGTGGATTGATTGTTGATACGAAGAGGAAGCTTGTTGTCAAATTCGAGATGAAGGACTTGGGTATGATGCACTATTTTCTAGGCATGGAGGTGTGGCAAAGTGCGAATGGGATCTTCCTTGGACAAGGGAAGTATGCAGTAGAGATCCTGAAGCGGTTTGGGATGATGGACTGCAAGGCCATGGCCACACCTATGGCATCGAACCTGAAGTTATTGAGTGATGCTTCATCAAAGTCGGTTGATGCCACGATGTATCGTTAGATGATTGGGTCCTTGATGAACCTGACGAATACGACACCAGATATTTGCTTTGTTGTGAACACATTGAGCCAGTTCCTGACGGATCCGAGACATGTTCACCTGATTGATGCAAAGCATATTCTGAAATACCTAAGAGGTACAGTTGACTATGGACTCAAGTATGATGCGAATCAGAAGATTAACCTGGAGGGTTATGTTGATTCGGATTGGGCAGGCAGTGCCATTGATAGGAAGAGCACTTCGGGGTGCTGCTTCAGTATGGGATCAGGTGTGATCTCTTGGTTTAGCAGGAAGCAGTCCTGCATGGCGCTGAGTATAGCCGAAGCAGAGTATGTCGCAGCTTGTTTGGCTATTTGTGAGGGAGTATGGATGAGGAAGCTACTATCTGATTTATTTGATCTCCAGTTGGATGCTACTTGTATATATTGCGACAACCAGAGTTGTGTGAAGTTGTCGGAGAACCCAGTGTTCCATGACAAGTCGAAGCACATTGAGATCAAGTACCACTATATCAGGGATATGGTGCAGAGAGGAGTAGTGAAGCTCCAGTATGTTGCGACAGACGAGCAGATAGCCAATGTATTGACCAAGCCGCTGGCCAGAGTGAAGTTTGAATACTTCAGAGAGAAGCTTGGTGTACTTAAGATCGAGGTTCCTTCCAAGGGGAAGTGAGGAGTCCGGAAGACGCAGATGCACACAAGCCGTTCTCACATAGTGGTAGGAAAGTCCTATGATGTAGATGTAAGGGTTGGGGCCATTCTCACATGGTGGTAGGAAAGTCCTCCCATGGTGCAAATGTAAGGGTTGGGCCATTCTCACATGGTTGTAGGAAAGTCCTCCCATGGTGCAGATGTAAGGGCTGGGTGTGGCTTTTCCAACATGGTCAGAGGTAAGTCCTTCCATGGTTGTTGATGCAATTGTCGTGGCTTTCCGACATGGTCAAAGGAAAGTCCTTCCATGGTCGTTGATGTAATTGTCGAGCTTTTCCGACATGGTCAAAGGAAAGTCCTTCCATGGTCGTTGATGTAATTGTTGATCCTTTCTCGGATGGTCAGAGGAAAGTCCTTCCATGCCGGTTATTGTAAGTGTTGTGTTGTGTGCATCTGGGTTGTGCTTCGTTGACAACGCGATGATCTGAAGATGATGAGGTGACAGTAGGGTACACAGGTTTTGCAGAGGCATATAATCAATCCTAGGATGCTCCTTCAGGTTTTGCAATGGCATATAATCAGTCCTGGGACATCTTGCAAGTTTTGCAAAAGCAGTGTAATCAGTCCTGAGATGTACCTACATGATGGCTTGCTCGCAGAGATGATGAAGACCTACATGGAGGCTAGGCCTACATCAAGCATGAAAAAGGGTTGGCTCTGTAGAACTTCCTATGACAAGTAGATTGGAGATTGATGATCGAGATAGCAACAACAGTGACGATGATGATCCAATGATGAAGACTTGCGCCGATGAACTATGTCAAGAGAAAACCTTCCTACTTAAGAGCATACTTGAAAAAATCGCCGAAAAATCGCGACTTTTTGTAAAAGTCGCGAGGTGAAGGCCCTGCCGAAAAATCGGCGCTTAAAAATCGCGATTTTTTAAAAAATCGGCGATTTCCGACTTTTTCAAAAAATCGGCGATTTTTTCGAAAAAATCGCGAGTTGAAGGAAAAAATCGCCCAGGCTTTTTCAGAGTTTTAAAAACTCGGGTTTTTTTTATTATAAATTTGATGAGTTTTGTACATGTAACTTTGATGTCAACAGTACTAAATGGTAATGTGAAAATTAAAGTAAAAGTGACATTCTCTTTATCTTTCATTTTCCATCCTTTTACTTAAATTTGTAACATTACCATTAATTGTTTCAGGATGTTTGAGAGTGGTTCCAACCTCATCAGACTTCATATGCAAAAAGTAGGATTTTAGATCCCATTTAGAATTCAACAGACTTAATGGTTTTCAGGATTTCAGGATTCCAACGTTTCTAGTGGATTCTATCATGTATGTGGGTAAGGGATTGGAATTTAATGAAGTACATCAAACTCTCTATGTACCTTGATGTTGGTGGTGTCGATGCTTGATTGTTAAAGTTGTTTGAATTCCACTGTCATGACCTTAATAAAAAAATGTACCCTTCAGTCAAGCAAAATCACTTATTAAGCATGGGAAGCTCTTTCTACCTTATTTTAACGCTTGGATTAAGAAGTTTGAACAAAATTGTAGGGTGTTAATTGATGTCCTTGGAGGATCAACTTCGAGATTGGAAGCAGAGGCAAAGTCTAGAGCCTAGAGGTGGGGGAACATGGTGCTATTGATGAATATGATCTCGACATAGACAATGATTTTGATGATTATGTTTTTTCAATTTTGATTTAGATATGTATTGCACTTGGTGCCATTTTGATAATATTTTGTCTCTAATGGTTTGGAATCATAGCTTGGAATCTTTAATATATATTTTTTTCATTAAAATTGTAAAATTTTATGTATTTTTTAACAGTCCGAGTCATTGAAATCAAACCACTCCAAGTTATTTGCATCCACTACATCTATATATTAGTGCTTTCTACATATTTATGTTCCAATGTGTTTATCTGATGTTATTGTTGCTTTATATGTTTAAAATTCTGAAAAAAAATGAATGTATTTTGTATTTTTTAATGTTTGCCGACTTTTTCCGATTTTTTCGCCGATGTTGCCGAGAAATTGTTTTCGGGACCCTTGCCGACTTTTTGCCGAGTCCGACTTTTTCAACGTTGCTTAAGAGGGAGTGTTGATGTATTTATAACTTCGGAATGTATTTCACTTGTATATTTTATATTGTTATTGTACACCCGACGGAGAGGTTATATTCCTCCGTTCGGAAGAGTCATTATTATTATTTGATGGGTTATTAGACTCCCCTAGTGGGGTTGGCCCAAAGTTAGGGTTTTATGGGTTATTAGGCTCTCCTAGGAGAAGTCGGCCCAGTAGGGTAAAAAGGCAAGTGAAGTAAAGTATAAATAGAGAGTGTGACTCTCTCATTTATCATTCACTCACTCACTCACTCATTCGCATAAGTGAGAGAGAGAGACAAGTTCGCACAAGTGGAGGAGGAGGAGTTGTTGGAGTCTATCTTATTGTTTTGGGGTTTTGTACTATTGCTCATTCTATCTCTGAGGAAGCTGCGAGGTTTTCTCCTTTATGGTTTCCCCAGTGAAATTCTTTGTGTCTATTGTCTCTTGTGATTGATTTGTTGTGCTTGTTATTCTCTCAAATAAGATCCTAGATCATATTGAATTAATTGTTGAAAAACTAACACAACTCATCTCAGATCCCCATGGTTGACTTGGTCAAACTAGGTTTGACCAGGTCAAGACTGATCAAAATATGACCCAGCCTAAAAATGCTTGATGTTACAAGTGCAAATGGATAAGGTATGCTCTTTTAATCATTCTAATAGCAAGACTTAAAGCAAGAAGCATCATTTCACTTGCGGTTAATCAATAATTACATCAAATATAAGTTTAAATAATCATTTATTCAAAATAGAACCTTAAGAATATACTCATTTCATAGACGTGAACATTTTGCTAGCAAAGGGTGAAGGTGAAAAATGCAAGGCTAGGATAAGGGGATGACTTGACTGACTCAACAATGTGATACTTTGGATAAGGGAAAGGGAAAACTCACTTAAGCATATGTTGGATCATAAACACACAGGAAATGGCAGTGTCTCACAAATGGAATGAGTTGTTTAGAGAGGTGCTTATTCAACCTTGGCAACAGTCTACAACTCACATCCAATCTTAATCCAGCTCCGTGAGGATCTTTACTAGAAACGCCGTAACTAGGTGCACAGCTAACCGTAACTTGAGGTTCTAGGGGACACTTAGAATTAGTTGTCCCTTACTCCATCTCACATCCCAACCCATAGGCTCCGTGAGGTATTAATCGTTACATTTAATTCATGGCCAGCAGTCTTTGGATTTAGCATTCATTTAACCACTGCATTTTTTTAGGCCTTTAGCACCCTTTTGGATTTTGCATGTGCTTAGAAGCACAACTAATTGCAACTTGCATCCAGGGTGCTTTAACATTTCAATTTCCATAGCCCTCTTTCATTGTGCTGAGAAGCACAGTTTTATTTGTTTCCATGGGCTTGCAAAAAATATAAGATAATAGTTTCCATATGCATGTAATGATGGTAGTACAATTTTCTTCAGGTTTAGCCAACACAACTCAAGCAACAGGGGGGTCATCCACAATCAGGACCAAACATCGGGGAAACCAACTAGAGTGATCAAGGTATCAAATCCAACTCACCTAACCTCGGGAACCAACACCAGTGGGTTATCCTGGCCCAGAAGGATCAAGGCTTCGTTAAGTTCTGTTGCCAACTCAGAGCCGAGACACAAACTAACAGGGATGCTATCCAACATAGAGGCAAAAGTGGGGAGGTCCTCTATATCACAGGCTGAGATGAAAGTCTGGGTGAAAACCAAAGATGGGAGAGAACGAATGGATGGGGAGAGTGAAAGGTGATGCCAGAGCTAGCAAGCCATAAATGGTGGGAATGATCACGTCCATACTACTAAGAGGGTAAAACCAACGAGTATAAACAAGAGCTTCTAATTCTGAGTAATAAGACCATTTAGATAATCATTAAACAACCATGTCCATATCATACATATATATACCGCCAGATCATGACAACTAGATACAAGTCAAGCTACTAAGATGACCAAAAGAGCAAGACAATCATAACCAATGCACATCATATACCTGTTGGGCCATATACCTGTACCTACCATCTGGATCATCAATAATCACTGGAAACACTGCTGCTAAAACTCTGGGCACTACATTGCTCTGTATGGAATATAAATGGTCACCTCAGTCATCAAATCTGGGTTCATGAGGCTTCGTCTTGGCATAAGGTTTACTGTTGTCTGATCTGGGGCTGCTCTGATATGTAAGTGATCATCAAAAATACTGCTCATCATAGGTTGATCTCATCAAAACTATGTAAAGGCCTGGCTCAAAAATATACAATGAACTGCTATGCAATATTGGTAGCCCGGCTACTATGGATGTGATAACAGTGCCATCAACACAAAGAGCCATGTATAAGAAGGAAGAATTTGAAGCACAAAACAAATCAAAAGCATCAAGGGTTGACCAAGACCCCTCAAACTCACCAAGAACTAGAGGCCCATCCACCCAAGTTAGTGAATTCTCACCCATGGGGTCACGCAAGACAATATCAGATTTCCTTGACCAATGTGGTAGGGATGACGTGGATGCAAAAGTGTTTTGGTTTCTCTATGCATGTGGCATACCATTCAATGTCCTTCGCTCACCCTAGTGGCATGAAATGGTAGAGGCCATTCGCACTGCTCCAGCGGGATACAAGAGCCCAGGGTATGACAAAGCTAGAACTGTGGGGCTTGACAAGGAAAGAGCCAAGATCCAAAATGCTTTGGGGCAATTCACAAATGCTTGGAATGATTATGGGGTATCAAATGTATCAGGTGGTTGGACAAATGTAAAAGGAAATCCATGGATAAATGTTCTTGGTGTGTTTGCTACTGGTGCAGTCTTCCTTTCAGCCCATGACTACTAAGATAAATTCAAGACCGGCATGAACATTGCAGAACTCCTACTCAAAACAACTAAAGCTATTGGTCAAATGTATCAAGTGGTTGGACAAATGTAAAAGGAAAGCCATGGATAAATGTTCTTGGTGTGTTTGCTACTGGTGCAGTCTTCCTTTCAGCCCATGACTACTAACATAAATTCAAGACCAACATGAACATTGCAGAACTCCTACTCAAAACAATTGAAGCTATTGGTCCATACAATGCCATCCAAGTCATAACCGATAATGCTGCTAATTGTAAGGCAGCGGGAGCAATCATTGAAGATAAATACCCCAACATATTTTGGTCTGGGTGTTTGGTTCACACATTGAACCTTTTGATGCACGACATCATTAAGTTGAAGGAAAATGATTAGAAATGGATTGGTGAATTGTACAAAAAGGGAAAGTACATGATAAGATTTATAACCAACCATAGCAATGCCCATGGCATTTTTTTGCAGTCACTCAAAGTTGGAGCTATTGAAGATAGCAAAGACTAGATTTGCTAGATACTACCTCACTTTCAGGCGCCTTTTGAAGGTAAGAGAGGCATTGGCTAGCATGGTATCAAGTGAATCATGGCAGGTCTTGAAAGATAGGGCTACATCCACATCTGACAGGCTTGATTTTCAGGAGGTGGAGGACACAATTCTTGATGGTCAATTTTGGGCAAGTGTCAAGTATGTTTTGAAGTTCACAAAGCCCATTTATTACATGATTCGGTTTGCAGATACAGATAAGCTGGTGATTGGAGAGGTGTATGTGCAGATGGATAGCATGCTGGGCCAAATTAAAGATATTGTTGAACAGAAAGATCCCATCTTGTATGACCATATTCACAGACATGTGGTCAAAAGGTGGAACATCTCAACGTTCCACTGCATGCCTTAGCATATGTGTTAACACCAAAATATTATCCTCCATCTTGGTTGGCCAAACCAGCTCTTGGGGGTGGGCTTAGGAGAAAGCACCACACAGATCCAGAGGTACAAGTTGGGTACATGGCTGCTATAGACAAGTTGGTCCCTGATGTAGAGGAATGTGACTTGCTGCGCAGTGAATTAAGCAAATACCTCAGTGAAGTTGGTCCATTTGGTGCTTTGCATGCAATCAGAGATCGAGATAGGGTGCCTCCTATCGAATGGTGGAACATGTATCTCAACATGCCCATGCTTGAATAAATTGGCTGTCAGAGTACTTTCACAGGTGGTTAACAGTTCCTCTGCAGAAAGGTGTTGGAGCACCTATAGCTTCATCCACTCAGTGAAAAGAAACCGATTAAATGAAAACCGAGCAAAAATCTTGGTTTATGTACATTACAACTTGAGGTTGTTGACTCATTATTGTGAGCGTGCCAAAACTGGTAGATCATATGTCACTTGGGACAACAATCCGGAGGAGCATAACTTGGAGGATAGAGCCTTTTAGCTTTAAAGAGCTTGGAGGAAGAGCTTTTGGGTGATGAGGATGACCATGCAGCAGCAATGTCGCTGCCACCTTCTACCTTGTTTCCAGATGCACCATCTTTGCCTAGAGGTTCAACTTCACGACCTCCATCTGCATTAGTAAGGGGGGGGTCTTGCAGGATCAAGTCTTGGACGTGGCTCAGCATTGGTGGCTACCGGGGGATGATAATCCCACTCCCATTGTTCATAGAGCACGAGAAAAGAAAATGGAAATTTCCAGTGGCAAGAGGAAACATCCATAAAATCTACTTTTCTTGTCTTTTCTTGTTTACAGTACTTTCAAGTTTCTGCACTATTGACTCTTTTATATTTATTATGGTATATTTTGTGAACATTACATGGCATTTCAAGTTTGAAGTTTGAAGTTGAAACTTGAACCTACCTTTGAAGTTCACTATTTGCAACTTTACTTGATTGAGTCATGATGCTTCGTGAATTTGTTTCAACTTTCATTTTATGGTTGATGTTCTCTACTATAGACTCTAACACTATAGTTTGGTAACTTTGGTTACAACTTACAAGTACTCGTGATGACAAAATGTTTATATGTTGAAAATTTGACGCTTTAAAGGTTGAATCTTGATGTTATAACTTATGGAATCATGGATACTGGTCCTATGGTTGATGAATTCACTAGTAAATGATTAATGATTGATGATTGATGAATGATGTTATACGGTATTATTGTTTATTTCATGTTTTTATCCTTTCCATAACTAATTCAACATTCTACATGCATTTGTTGACATATATGCATCAAAATATATATAAAAAATATATATTATATAAAAAACGCTTCCGGAATGCTTCCTAACCGGAAGCTTTTGAAAATTTTGCTTCTCGCTCCCACTCCCAAGTAACCTTGGATCAAACCATATTACAAGCAATACCACATAAGAAGTTGCATTTCGACTCTCTGCTTCCACTTCATCTCCCCCTTCAATAGTTAACATTTTCTCCAATCAATGTACCTTTTGCTTTTTCAAAGTGTAGAAGAATTGATAAACCTCGCCACAAAAAAGGCACCTTCATTATCATGACCCTCCTTGTAAGTTCTATAGCTGTGTATCATGCCTCCAAAGCGGATAGTCCTCTTTCATTACATTTTCCTAGGGTCTCAAGTTATATTTCAAGGAAGTAGGTGAAATCCATTAAGAAAATGAAAGATTGAATTTGAGGAAGATAGAAAAGAAGAAGTGAAGTCTGAATATTTCATAAGTTGGAAAAACTTATGTCAAAACTTTTAGGGTTTGGGAAGTTTTTGATTCATAATATTTACAATACTGGGCATTCCAACCAGGACCACTTGGAGAAAAAACATAAACATTTCCTATCCTGTCCTTTTTTCAATAAATAAAAGAAATTAATTTCCAAAAATGACTAATCACCAAAATTGGTCAATGGGACTTCAAAGAAAAGTAATTGCAACAATACAAAGACTGCTTAATGCATCTCCTGGCTAGCAATTTAAACTAACAGTATAAAACAGACAGCATAACAAAGGATCCTGAAAAAGGTCACCCAAAAAACAAGGCCGATACGAAGTAGATAGCAGTAGAGAAATGCTGAGCAGTATAGATGAAAGCGGTCCTGCAGAAATACGCAAAGAGAATAAGTAAATTCCATGACTGATGGCAAGAGGGAAAGCACTCAATCTGCTTCAAAGTCAGAAGAAACAGAGGCAACCAAAAATAGCTCACTAAATCTCTCCTCACATCCAAGGTCGAATAGCTCCTACAAGAGGAAAAAAAAAAACATAGTAATCTGCTCTTGCCTGTAAGATCTATGACTGAAAAACAAGGGAATATTTAACCCCCTGTGCTGAGTAAAGAAGAGTAAATTTTCCTTGTGTCCTTTGTGTAAGGGGGCACTGTCTAACCATTTCTGCCTAAAACAGTTCCAGCATCAATAGTATCTGCAGGGAGCTTAACCCTGCCAAAGGCATAAATAGGGAAGAAGAAAGCCATGAACGCCTAGTAGGTCTGGGAGAACCTTTCAAGGTACGACATTTAAACACAACTACCTCTCTAAGGTATAAGGCCAAGCATCTATGGTCTGGATAGAAGAAGAAGACAAACAAGGATCCACCTATGTCTATAAGTATAAAGAGAATGACATCTCCCCCAGATCGGTAGCAAATGGGACACCTGAATATGAAGTTTTCCTCAATCTCAGCCTCCTAAAGAGAAAATGGCTGGTAGATCATGTCCTCCCGAGTCCCAAGGTGTATGATGATTGGTCTTGATCCACGACTGACGCGAGAAAATCATTAACAGGGGTGGGCTTTTGCTCAAGATTAACCCTTAGGTCAGCCAAAGTAGCGCCTATCTAAATTTCTCACCTGAAGCAGCCTGCATCCAAATTTCTCAACTTCTAGAAAGCCTAGGCTCACTTTAATCCATTGGAATGTTACAAATGAGTTATTGCCCTTCCATAATCTAAATAAGTATGAATTTGAAGTTTCTACCAACCTTAAACATAGCTTTCATGGCAAGAAATTCCCTAGAATTTTGAAAAGCATCAGCAACTACTGCACCTGCAACTAGCAATATATCATCATGAGCTTCTTCATGTAAACTCAAACATATTCCAAACCAGATATTAATGTGAGACACAGATATTTCATTAAATGATCAATATAGATGAATTTACCAAGCTCTATTTGGATATGCTGAGCCCAAGGAAACGTGAAAATGCATTCTTCATTATTTACTTCAGAGACAGATTGAACCTGCCCTGCAAAAGGTTATTCATGAGAGACTTATATGCCAGAATGAAAATAAGCATGAATCTTGTACCTGGCAAGAGACAAACCAAACAAACCTGTCTTGAGAAAATGCCGAACTGCCACTGCAAATCTTGCTTGGTTCAATGTGGGCAGTGTCACAGATTTCACCTAGAAACAAAATGCAACAACCATGGTTAGTTAGATAAAACTACACAACAGTAACTCCCTTAGTAATTGGTTATTGTTAGCAATGGCAACTCGACAAATTTCAATATACTCAAAATATTTCACATTTTAAGTACTGGATACATGCATCAGTCCATACCTCCCAATATGAGGAGAAGACATAGCCACAGGAAAGTAAGAGAAAATTCGGCAGTATATGTTTATTCCTCCTAGAAATGACAAGGCCAAGCCCTGTCCCTAGCTAGAGCACAGAAATCAAGCAATACATCACCAAAATATCTGAAATAAAGCAATACAATGAATCGAATTATTGTATTGAGCATCTCAATCATTTAAGAATGTAAAAAATGTCTATGTTGTGCAAAAAAAGTGAGAATATCTGGGAAAAAGGCAAAAAAGAGTAACTAGAAGTTCAAAAAGATGTATATGATTTCAATTTACCAAATCTGCTATGTTGCTAGTGCATTCTCCTTTAGCTGTAATATCCCCAATGTTTTCTCTGATTGCAAAAGCTTTGTAGATAGGAGTACGAGTTGATGTTGAGGATACTGCAGCAATATTCTAACAAAGCATGGCAATAAAAGCAAAAGGTAATGTGTCAAAAAAGTAACCACTTTTGATATGCATCTCATATATAAAAAAAAGTAATAAATACATGTAGACAGAAAGTACCAAACATGAAAAATTCTAAGCTGCCAGGAGAGATGGATACGGATAGGGGAACTGTTGCCGCCTAAAACACACTTGACCACGGATAAGTCTCACAACCGCTATGTGTGTTCTTGAGGGCAACTATGAGTGTAGAACCCACTGTCACCTAGATTCTAAACTCCTCTGTTTAGACCCCGACTCCAAAAAGGTAAAGGGGGGGTTATCCCTACTTACTAAGATTTTTTGATGAGTTTCTTTAAGAGTTGTACATTATTAATGTTCAATTGACAAGCATTCGTGCAGAGATGCAATAATTTAGATGACAAGCGAACCTTCTTTAACAATAAACCAGATACAAATGTAAGAGAGAAATAACAATTCACTAACCAGACCAGTACCTACTTTACTTGGGTTATGGAGTCACAGATATAATAATAGTAAGATTATCAAAGACACTCAAATTGTATTAAACCATCCACTTTTCACAATGATCAAAATATCACATTTAACATATGAAAATAACTTGTAGTAAATGATCAAATGAATAAAAGGTGCTTGTAATGAATTTGAACCAAATTTAAGTGCTTTGAAAGTAAAGTACTGAAAACGAAATAACAATTGTAGTGTTTTGCAAATGGTCCTATAAATTTTAATTATTTTTGAAGTCTCTCTTTAGCTTAGGGGAATTAAGGTTTGTGCAAGAAAAGTAAAGCTACTCTATGTGTCTACCTCAAGAATTTATCTCTTTCTATTTGAAAGAGACTGTCGGGTGCTCAACAAGAGAACACAAGGTTCTCAACTAACTCCACGGGTCAACCCCAAAGCTTGTCAGGTGCTCAACATGAGGACACTAAGTGCCACGAGGCTCCCAACAGCCTCTACCCCTCTAGCTCCACGAGTCAAACTTCGTTTTCTCAATGTCTAGTAAAGATAAACTTATGAGTGCCTATTATTCTAGCCAATGCTAATCTTTGCCCTTTCTTGTCACCCAGGATCGGTCGAACCGACAAGGGGAGTGAATACGGGGCAAAGATTGGGGCACGGTTTATTTAACTTTTAAAAGAATAAACAAATAATTAAATACAATGCAAGATGGCACGATATTGCAAGGGTGGCAAATCCAACTCACTTGCAAGGTGTGGGCAAACAAATTAAAGCAAAAATGACTTGAAAAAAAATTTACTAGCCAGCATGATTTTGCATGGATGGGAAGAGCCACTTCTCATGCAAGGTGTGGGCAAAAGATATTATCAAATGCAAATAAAAACATAAGCTAATTCCTAGGCCCTTCAACAATTGCTATGCAAGGGTGGCAAAGCCAACTCACTAGCAAGCAGTGGAATGGCCAAAATAGCTTAAGGAAACAAATGTTATCCTAGCCACACAACTATCTTCCTAATGAAGAGGAGGGACAAGCAAACTAACAAAATGGAAATAACATTAAAAAAAATTAACCCTAGCCCCTCTACACTTCCAATGCAAAAGTGGACAAGCCCAACTTCTAATGCATGCAAGGGATGGCTGAAAATTGAAAGAGCATTTACAAGTAATAAAGAAGTAAAGAATCAAGCCCAAGAGACTCTCTTGGGCTTGTTACAATAAGAAAGATTTCAGCCTTATTATATACAAGAAAAGGAGGTCAAGAACAAGAAATTTGACCATTTTTTGGTAAGGGACTTGAAGTGGCCACTCTTGGGTGAACTTTGAGCTTACTTGTGACCAAATTTGGGCATTCCATCCCTCCGTAACATCAAAGACCTGCACAAAACAGCAAGCTAATATTGTGCAAATATAATGGAAATGAGTATGAAATCAACTTAGAAATTTGACATATAATTTTCATAAATTTGCAAATGCAATGTAGCATGTAAAAAAGCTTGAAATGATGATTTTTGAGTGCAAAATAAGTAAATAACAATCTACAAAACATAAATGTTAGTTAGAAGATGCCAAGTCCTTCAATAGTTGTTGAACAATGGAGTATCCCACCGAGGAATCCCCACTCTTCAAGCTTGAGCAACTTGTAACAAACTAGCTTCAAATGCAAAAGGGGTGAGAAACCAAACAAAGACTTGAGTAATCATATATTCAAACTAGAAGTCCATAAACTTCTCAAATGCTAAGAAGATAACCCACATAACTTGTAACAACAATATTACAATGTTATTCTCAAGCAAAGCAATTTGTTTGAGATCCACAAATGCAACAATGAAACTGAAAATGCAACAATGTTACTGTTATCACATATATAGTAGTTGGGCTACCATACACTATTTTTCTGATTCCAGTACACTTTTCAGCCAATTCCCTTACATTGAGATGCTGAGATGAGCATCTATTATGGATCATGATTATATTATGGACAACAATTTTGTTCCCCATGCCATGACTGAGTTTCAGGACACTGAGAGAGATGACCGATGTAGCCATTTAGCCATTTATACAGAGCAGTCAGTATTGCCCAGAGTTACAGTAGTAGTTTCAGAGGACAGATGTTGGTTCAGATATTGTGCATTCAGGTATATGACTCAGCAGGTATATTCTGGTGTTATGGTTATATTGCTTTTATATTCATTCTTGTAGTATTCATTCTTGTAGCATGTCTTAGCATTTAGTATCATGATCTGGCGATCATATAGATATGTGGACCTGGTTGTATCTTTATATATATTATACTGTCCCCACTCAGACTTTAGAAGTTCACTATCCATACTCATTGGTTTTACCCTCCCTAGGGAGAATAGAGGTGATCATTCCCACCATATTCTGGCTTGCTAGTGTTGGTCTCATTATTCATTGTCTTCATCCATCCATTACCTACCAGTTTGTTTATTACCCTGACTTACTACTTGACTAGTGGCATGGAGGACCTTTCCCCGCTTTAGCCTTTGTGTTGGATGAGCCTCCCTGTTTTCTTGTGTCTCGGCTCTGAGTTGGTGACAAAACTTGCCTTTGGTAAGTTGGATTGTAGTCCTAAATCATCCTGGTCGGTTGTCCCGATGTTTGGCACTGGTATGAAGTCCCCCTAGTCACTTAAGATGTGTTGGCTAAAAACTGAAAGCTCATGTACTACTTATGGAAACTTATGTAAATTCGCCCAGAAATTGTAAACTCTAGAATGTGTTTCTCAACACACGTGAGTAAAGGGAAAAAGCAATGAAACGCTATAAATACTCCTTGAAGAGTATAAGAAAGGTCTAAAAAGCAATGGTTCTTAAACTCTATATCTAAAAGATTGTTGACCTTATGTATATGTATAAACATGACCTGGATGCAAGCTGCAATTAGTTGTGCTTCTTAGCACACCTGAGATCCGAAGGGTTATGTAGGCCAAAAAGGCCATAAAGTGAAATCAATGGATCCTAATGAACTTGGATCATCTTTTAAAAAGTAGACATGGTGCCTAAGTTGAATAAACACTCTTTAAACAACTTACCCATCTGTGAGGCACTGCCATCCCCCGTGTTACTGCTTGTCCAGCATATGTTAGAGTGTGTATTCCCTGTCCATTTCCAAAGTGTCACAATGTCAAGTCAGTAGTCATCCCTTAGCCCAGCCTTTTAATCTTTAGCCACCTTGTAGAACTTACCTCAATTGCTTATGGCCACTTTGGAAATTGATAGCATTCACCTATGTGTATATTCAAGAGTGAGATTTTGTTGCTCCAAGCCAAAACGTCCTCCTCCAAGATGCCAAATCGTCCTCCTCCTACAAGACAAGATCAAGTGAAACAAGCCAAGTAAGAAAATTATGAAAATGATGGAAAGATGTAATAGAAAGCATCAACTATGTCACAAAGATGCAATAATGATACTCCGTGTCACCAAGATCAACCCAAGAGAGAATATGTGGATCCCTCCAACAATAACCCTCTTCAAATCATCCTCCTCTCCATCAATTCGGCCTCCCTGCAAGAAAACAACGTGTAGCTCCAAAATCCACAATGATACATAGAAGAGATACTGTATATTCAAAATGCAAGAGAATCCACAAGACAAGAGAAATATGCTCCACAAAGAAGTGTTCTATTCCAATATTCCAGAGCTCCAAAGGTGAGATATACAATAGAGGGTCTCCTCCTTATATAGGATAATAAAGACCAAAACCCTAGATCTCAAAACCACTTTATGAAATGAGTGGTTGAGATTAAAAGATCTCAATACATAATCAATGGCTAAGATGAATCATGACAATATAACACATGGATCACTCAAAATAGAGGTGACGTCATAGCTAGGAGAGGCTAAGTGAGGGTGATGTCATCCTCTAGAGGGGGCAAAAGTACATGGGCCCACCTCATATGACTAGGACATGACACATGAAGCTCATGGTGGGGCTAGGAGGCATCAATCCTTGCTAGCTCATCCCCATGGGACAATAATATAAAATAATGTCCAAATAATACAAATGATCAAATATGTTCTCAAAATCTGTGAGAGACATGCAATAAAAGGCCTCATGTGGCCTCTGTGGACCCCACTGATTGATGAAAATTGGCTGGAAGATGGGGGATTCACCCTGGAACACCTCTGTGAAGACCAAGTGCCAAAACCTTGCCTCAATTGCCCAAATCGAATTCCTTAGTGACCCTTTTACTCCATTTTTAACCTGCCTCGGTAACTGTGAAAGTGCTGAAACTGCCTCCTAGGGCACCTGCGTTGTCAAACTGATCCCACCAGGCTCTCCAGAATGGGGGTAGAATGGAAATATCAAGTGGCTGGACCACCCCCTCCGCATACAGCGACCTAGGTGAACTGGCCTCTCATGGCCCCCTACTGGTTAGGCTGGGAAATCAGCCCCAAATCTAGTCAACAAGTGGAAAACTACATCTATCACTGTCAGAAGTGCCCGGAACTGAATGATAAGTGTCTCATTGGATCCAGAAGACCCAAAACTACTAAGAATGTATACTCATACATCATGGGTTGCCCTGATGGGCCAACTGTAGGGTCCACCATATATGGACAATGCATACTCTAATGACTTGAAGTAATAATAAAACCTGCTAAACTACATCAATCACCATCTGAATCATATGTCCATCATATAGCATCATCATCAAGTGTATGTGGGACCATCAATCATCATCAATAAGCATACATGGCCGACATCATCACGAATCCCAGGAAATGACCATAGTCAAACTGGGTTTGATTAGGTCAATATACAACCAAGGATAAATCATATCAATAGACCAAGACATGTTCCTCTAATCATACTCACGGCTCAACTTAAAGTATAAACATCATTTAGTGGCATTAACCATGTTTGCATATTCCATTGTTATTTATAACTACTTGCACAATAGCTTAAATGACAAACTCACCCATTGGACATGGTCTAACTATTAGCTAAGGATGAAGACTAGGAACAAGGCTAGGCAAAGGGGTGACTTGTCTAAACTCAACTAAGAGACACTTTGGACTCGGAAAAGGGGGAAGCTACACTCTATGCTGGACAAATAACACAGGGAAGGGTTGTGCCTCACAAATGGGTAAGTTGTTTAGAGAGTGCTTATTCAACTTAGGCATCATGTCTACATCCAGTTGATCCAAGTTCATTAGAATCATTCAATTTCATTTCTTGGCCTTTTTGGCCTACATAACCCTTCGGATCTCAGGTGCGCTAAAAAGCACAACTAATTGCAGCTTGCATCCAGGGCATGTTTATATATATATAAGGTCAGCAATCGTTTAGATATATAGTTTAAGAACCATTGCTTTTTGGAACTTTCTTATACTCTTCGAGGAGTATTTTTAGCAGTTCATCGCTCTTGCGCTTTACTCACGTGTGTTAAGAAACACATTATAGAGTTTATAGTTTCCATGGGCGAATTTACACAAGTTTCCATAAGTAGTACATGAGCTTTCAGTTTTAGCCAACAACATCTCAAGTGACTAGGGGGACTTTGTGCCAGTGCCAAACATCAGGACAACCGACCAGAATGATTTAGGACTACAATCCAACTCGCCAAAGGCAAGTTCTGTCACCAACTCAGAGCCGAGACACAAAACAAACATGGATGCGATCCAAACACAGAGGTAGTAAAAGGGAAGTCCTTGGTATTAGAAAGTTAAGCAAGACAAGTCAAGGGTAAAAAGCCAATCAAGGAAAGTTATGAATGGATGGAGTCAAGTGAAAGTGGTGCCTAAACTAGTAGACAAGTGATGTCAACAAAGACCATATCTATGCAAGGTAGTGAACCAGTGAGTTTTGTCAAGAAACTTAAATGTGCAAGTAATATGTCCATTTTAAGATAGTTCATTTTAAGTTTATAAAGTTTGCCACATCATGAATCATATACCAAGCTAATGCTGTGAACATGACTAAAGCAACAAGATAATAATCCATAGTCAATGATAAGAAATCCATACGTCATACAACATCACCATAAGAATAATCATCATAAATCATCTGAAACACTGTTGCAATAACATCTCTAGGCACTGAACTGAAACTGTATCGAATAAAGAGTCACATCGGTCATCACATCTAAACTCTCAAGGCTCAGACTTGGCACAAGGTCTAACATAAATCTGATAAAATACACTACTCTGATCATGAGTGATCTCATAATATAAACTCACCATAGCCAAGCTCTTAATAATCCAAGCTCTAAAATGTGCAGATATCTGCTAAGCAAGAATAGTAGCCCTGCTACTATAGTGTGATAACATAACCCTCACCCTTGACTAGCAAATTGATCACAACTATGAAGTGAGTATGGTCTTGAAAGTCTGGTCTGAGTCCTAATAATAGTTAAAAAACCTTATATGTTTGGTTTTAGATCGCCAGTAAATGATTACTTCTTGTTATAATTGTTACTTGAATGAATTGTAGAGCATACTTTAACCTTTGGCACTTGCAGCAGCTTTGATGGTAGCCTGAGTTATATTATTGGCCATTTTGACTTGGTCAAACCTAGTTTGACCAAAGTCAAGCACAAGACATGAGGTGACAGACCTCAGATGATGCAAAGATATGATATATGGTCTGGTACAGGTCACCAGGTGGTTTTATGCAGTGGTTTCAGGCTTATGATGATGATTTGTGTTTTTCAACACTCTTACAGATTATTGTTATTTGGTCTGTCGGGTATGTTGGATATTTTATATGATCATGCAGAGATCTATATGGTGTATGAGTACACACCTTAGATGGATTTGGGCTCTCTGAGTCTAATGAGACAGTCTGTTTTCAGTTCCAGGCAGTTACAGTGATGATTAGCCTCAGTTGGGCATCCTAGAGTAGTTTTGGCTTGTCAGATGGCCTGTCAGAGCAGAGGTTGGTTTTGATTGGTTCACCTAGGGCGCTGTGCATGGAGGGGGTGGTCCAGCCACTTGTTATTACCATATTACCCCCCTCCCAGAGACCCTGGTGGGCTCACCTTGACAGTGCAGGCACCCCAGGAGGCAGTTTGGGCTGTGTCACATTTCCCGAGGCAGATAAAAAATGGTAAAAATGGCTACTGAAGGATTCGATTTGGGCTACTGAGGCAAGGAATTGGCATGGGATGAGTTTTGATTATGAGTGGGATGTCTTCCACACCTTCTCCAACAGTTTCATCTTTCAATGGGGCCTACACTCATCACTCCGGCATTTTTTATGGATTTCTGGAGCCTCCTAAGGCTCACGACTTTTCCAGAGGGGCACGATTTGGTGCTTAGATTATTATTTTGATGATATTGTGGCATGGGGATTGACCAAGGGTGCTAGCTATTGCCCCTTGGACCCACCATGAGCTAGATCTTATGTTTATTCATTGACATTTGGTGGGACCCCCTCTCCTAGGGCGATTTGGTCAATTCATGTATTATATTGTTATATTGATCCATGTAATTTTATGTTGAGCTCATCTCAACCATTGATTAGATCACTTTGATCTATTAATCTTAGCCGTCCATTCAAAAGGTGGTTAGGGTTTTGGTGTCTCTCCATCCTATTTAAAGGAGAGAGCTTCTCATTGTAAAGGGACTTTTGGCTCTGGATTATTGGAATAGAAAATTACTATTGCATCTACTTGTTGTGTTGTGGTGAATGCTTTTGGAGTTTGATTGGTTGTTCTTCCTTTGCACTGGGTTATTGGAGATTATCGTGCTATCATTTTGTTCCATGTATTTTTCATCTACAGGTGGAGGTCGATTTGCTTCAAGAAGGTCGCATTGGTAGGGGAGACTCTCCCTGCCTCTTTTTTGGGGTCTCTTCGTCGATAACAGGGAGTATTACTATCTCAGTACCTTCTACTTCAGGTTACTATGGCTATTTGATTGTATTTCCTCCCTTCTTGATCTCACTGATTGAATCGACTTTCCTTGGTTTGACAGGAAGAGGAGGGCGCACGTGTGGACTAAGGCATCATATCGGGGCAAGAAAAATCAAAGATCTCTCATTTGATCTCTACGGGAACATTCCTCAACAACATGGCAACCTCATCCATCACTCAGGTATGATCTCAAGGTAAGTTTCTCATTCCATTGATCTATCCATTTGTCTAAGTCATTCAAAACCCTCATTTAAAATCAACTAAAATTCTAAGAAATATTCTATTGATCAAATCCCTTGGTCAATTGGCAAATCCTTTCTGGGTATTGTAGATCGGGCATATTGTGAAGTGGGTTCTGAAAAACATCTTACTTGGGTGACTCCATAGGCCCAAACCCCAAGGCACTGATCTCTCCAAGCCCTCACAACTTTCCTGGGTTGTCCAATTTCCCTGTGGGTTGATCCTTGTTTGGTTGCTTGCACACTTAGAAATTGTCATATCCCTTCATCAAGCATAGCTAGAATGCCCTACCTGTCAGATCTACGTTTTGGGACACTTTCCCTATTTTAAGGGTCACATTTCCCAAGGCATTTGATTTTGACCATTTTGAACTAGCTTTGAATCCTGGAATCATACATAATTATAGAATCACTGGGTGTTATCTTTCTCTATCATTTCACACCTATCCTAAGCCTCCACAGTGGTCCTACTTCCTTATTTCTAGGGTTCCATACCTGTCACCCTACGTACTTCATCTGATTGATTTGATCTGGTGATTGGGTTGATCTCTCCTATCGGGAGTAGATCTGGGTCTCCCCCTTGCTATCTTGGCTTTGATAGCTAAAGCGAAGAGTGCCTTGGTTGGCATGACAACCATCCTTTTGGGAACTACGGCTCTCTTGGTTCGCCACTTTAGTTGCCTGTCCCCTCTACCATCCACCTTGGATCCATCTGTAGGGGAAACTACAAGATTGGTGATAACAGTTACCTCACACACAAAGCCAAGGACAGTATTTCCTCAAAATATTTTCTTCATTCACTTCAAAAAGCTGGAAATTACAATGACTCTCTTCTTTGGACAATAATGGAAGCAAAAGAGCAAGAGAGCAAGAGAGAAAAATGAAAGAGACCAAGAGTGTGAGTGATTGTAACCAAAATGAGGAGGAGGAACCTCCTTAAATGGGAAAAGAGAGAGAGGAGAGTTCATTTGCATTAGTGACATTGTCACTTCGAGAGAAAGGGGGGCCATGAAGGGGGGTGCACTTCCTTGGGTTAAAAATAACAAACAATGTGGGGGAAAAAACCCCCCACTCATGTTTTATATTTCATTGCTAGGCCAAGGGGAAGGAATCATGAAGGTGGGACCCCCTCTTTTGGCTTATTTCAATTTTTCTCATTTCCCATGGTGAGAGAGGGTTTTCCCCTTAGGGAGAAAACTTCAAACTTGAAAAACACTTGCTTGGGGGTGCCCCTTTGGCATTTAATTTTACCTTAGGGTCATAACATAACCTTTGGAAACTTAATTTGGCCACCCCAAGTGACTTTAGGCACTTTTCCAAAATTTGTCTTACTAATTATTTGTCAATTTTCCTGATTTCCTTGACTGACCTAGGCAAATGTGTCCAAAACCTTAGCAAGACTTGTCCGAATGACTTCAAACTTGGTCCAAGAGTGTAGGGGGTCTCATGCCATTGATTTTGAGTACCCATACTGCTATTTATGGGCATTAAGTACCACTTATACTACTTTTACATTACAATTTTTTATGCTGAGGGACATTTTTTAATTACCAAAAATTAAAAAATCCTAAGTAAACTTAATGAAATTCCGCAAAACTCTGGATAATGTCTAGCATGGTAATATAGAACGTTCCTAGGCCCCAATCACCCCATGGACTTGATCATTAGAACGTCTTTCACCACTTTGGAGGTATTTTTGAGTGAAAAACTCAGATAATTAAAATCACTAAAAAAGAATTTTAATTATCCAGGGGAAAAAACACTCAATGAAAGGACTTCCCTAATGATAAAGTCTTGGGAAACTAAGCTATACAAAAATTGACCCTCATGCTGACATATCATTACAAAATCCCCTGCAGGGGTGTGGAAATTTCATGGAGAAAAGATAAGAAGAAGAGTTGCCTCGCTTGAAAATTTTCATTAGGTACTTCTTTCTCACCTTCAAGGCACATGGTACATGTGCATGGACATGGTTTTCCACCTAGTTGGTTTGGTGGTCAACAGGAACCATTATTGATAAATAAGAATTTTAAGATACTTTTGAAGCAATGCATCTAGATGCTAACTTTTGTGGTTACTCCAAAAGTGTTTTCACCTTGCTAGGAGAGGGTTGTCTCCTAGCCCTTTGGCTATGCTTCATGGACATATGGATCGCTCAATTTGGGTGAATGCTTGACCTTAGTTAGAGTGCTAGCATGGCACCCTGACCTAGGAGGTTGTTACCCTAATCGGCATGATGACTAACTTGTTGGGTGCACACAATGGGGGAGTCAGATGCTCAATTAGGGGAGGTACCTACCTACGAGGAGTATAGCATTGGGTACTTGGTGGAGGGTGCTTAGCTCTAGGGGTTTGGAATCATGTGATACATAACACACCTTGGAAATTGGATAATTGACTTCAGGATGATTAATTTGAGGAGTACACTTCATGGAAGTTGGTGATGGACCCAGACACATGCTGAGGAAAAGAATTGGAGCTTAGTTACTGTTATCACACAACTTGTAGTTGTCCCTAGTGGTATCCCATCCGGGATGGTAGAGGAGATGGACAACTAAAGAGGTGACCCAAGAGATGCCATGGTTCCTAACGCAAGGTGGGAGTCACGTCAACCGAGGCACTCTTCGCTTTAGATCTAGATGAGTCAAGACCTAGGGGGAGACCCTATAACCAATCAAAGATGATTGGACCCAAACAAAGATTCCTAGGGATGAGTAAATGGTAAGTTACGGAAACCAATGCAAGGTAAAGTGGACCTAGAAATTAAAATATGGTTGAAGGTGGTTTGAGAAATGATTAGTGTTTCAACCAATGTATGATTTAGGCCACATGATTAGTTATAATGACAAGATATAATACCATGTGATACACAAGTGGGTCCTACTTTCTTGGGATATGTGAAATGGCTTAGTGTGGACCCCCAAGGTAATATTAAGGGACACAATTGGCACTAGAGGATATGTAATGAGTAGATCTATGGATCTAAGTTGAAATTAGGATTACCCATTTACTGGATCTAAGGTTTGACATAATTCCCAAGGAGTGCGACTTGCTTAAGGAGGACTAGTGCCTTGTTGGATGGGTTAATGGAGTCAAAAGATATGTCAAAGTGTAGATCGGGACACCTAGAGGTCAAGACAAGTGGGCTAATTGGGATGTAGTTGTTGGATCTTGCTAGATCTAGGATTTCAAGATATGACCCTAAGTGGACCACAATCCCTTAAAACAAGGAATACTACCCCCAAGGCAGATCGTCACAAAAAGATACTCTAGACCTAGGTTTCAAGGTATGCCCGTTCCAAATCCACAAAAATCTCAACTACCCACGTCCTCAAAGTGGGCAAACTCACTCACCCAAGGAAGTGCGACTTTGCTCAAGGAGGGCTAAAAGGTGGATAAGGTGTGTCAAATCAAGTTTAATGGCCACCAAATTGTAGATCCAATTGGTTTATGCAGTGATCTATATGGATCTAGAAAATCAAGACAATCCAAGGGTTAGATCTTACTAGATCTGAGTTTTAAGGTGCCAAGTAGTCCAAAATGGGGTCTTAATCCCTTAAAATGTGGAATGCTGCCCACAAGGTAGAAATCACCAAAAAAAGAGTCTAGGGGTAGGTTATAAAATATGTAGATTGCAAATCAAGTGGGATGAAAGAGTCTAGGGGTAGGTTATCAAATATGTAGATTGCAAATCAAGTGGGATATCACCTACCCATATGCTAGATCTAACCAAACAAGCCTCTCCCAAGGAAGTGCGATTTGCCTCAAGAGGGCTATATTGCCTTGAAAAGTGTGTCAATTTTAACCCAATCACCACCAAACTATAGATCCAACTAGGGGTGGATGCTATAGAGGTGGGTTTTTAATATCTCTTCAAAAGCAAGGCTAGATCTAAGTAGATCCAAGAAAAACCAAAATGAGGGTTTTGATTAATTAGGGTTTTTATGATCTAGGAATTATGGATGATTCAAAGAAGAAGATCGTACCTTTGGAGCATACCTGGATGAAGAGATGAATGCTAGTTGAGATGAGGATTACTTTTTCCAAAGATCAAATGGAGAATTTTTGAAGCCCTCTTGCCAAATCGATTTTTCCAAGCCACATATGTGTCCCTCTAACCTGTCAAAACCAAGGAGCAAAGCATCAATCAGTTTAACATGTTGAAGGTAGATACAAGCAAGAAAGAGATAAGCAAAGAATAGTTGGTGCAAAGACAAAACCACTCCCTGTTTAACCCAAAACTTCCTCCCCACCAATTCGCACTTGTTGAAGAAGTCTTCTCCACCTGTAAAAAGATATGGCAAATATGCAAGATAGCTACAATAGATCCTCCAGTGCAATGGACAAAAGCATTTACAATCAAAGTAACCAACATCCACTCCAACCCAAGCATGTACTCCAAAAGATAGAAATTTTATTCCAAGAGCCAAGAGCCAAAAATCTCTAGATGATTTTACAATGAGAGGCTCCCTCCTTAAATAGGATGGGGAGAGAGCATAATCCTAACCACTTTTTACATGAGTGGCTAAGATTAAAAGATCAAAAGATCTAATCGATGGTTGAGATGAACTCAACAATACAATACATGGATCAACCATAAGTGGACAAAATCGCCCTAGGAGAGGGGATCCCACCAAATCATGATGACAAAATATAACAATAAGCTTATGGTGGGTCCAAGGGGTAATTTTAGCCACCCTTGGTCAATCCCCATAGCACAATAATAATAAAATAGTCATCAATATACCAAATCGTGCTCTATGGACAAATCGTAGGCCTCAAAAGACCTCAGAAATATCAGAAAGTGCCATAAGTGATGGATGTGGGCCCCAATGAAGCTGAAACTGATGGAAAAGGTGCGGAAGACATCCCACTCATCATCACTGATCATCCCATGCCAAAACTTTGCCTCAGTAGCCCAAATCGAATTCCTCTGCAGCCATTTCTACCAATCCAAACCTGCCTCAGGAAGCGTGTACTTGCCCCAAACTGCCTCCTGGAGTGCCTGCGTTGTCAAGGTGAAGGCACTAGTGTGTCCGGAAGGGGAGTAATATGGTAAAAACAAGTGGCTAGACCACCCCCTCCATCATCAGTGCCCTAGGTGAACCAAATAAAAAACATCTCTGCTCTGACAGGGTCTCCGACAGACCAAAACTGCACTAGGACAACCTATTGAGGCTAAATCATCACTGTAACTGCCCGGAACTGAAAGTAGACTGTCTCATTGGACTCAGAAGGTCCAAAACTATTGAAGATGTGTACTCATACACCATATAGATCTCCGCATGATCATATAATATATCCAATATACTGGAACAGGTGGAATAGTAATACTCTGTAAATGATCAAATAATGCTGAAAACCATAGATCATCATCATAAACCTGTATCTGATGCATAGAACCATCATATACATGTGCATAGACCATATATCATCTACCTGTGTCATCATAAGGTCCAATAATCTCATGTCCTGTGATTGACCTTGGTCAAACTAGGTTTGACCAGGTCAATATTGACCAAATATAACTCAGACTACCATCAGAAGCTGCTACAAAGTGTCAAAAGTTAATGCATGCTCTACAACTCATTCAAATAGTAATTATATCACAAAGTAATCATTACTGGCGATCTAAATCCAAATATATATTGTCATTAATTATTTATATGACTCAGACTAGACTTTCAGGACCATACTCACTTCATAGTTGTGATCAATTTGCTAGTGAAGGGTGAAGGCTAAAATAAAATGGCGAGGCTAAAGGATGACTGACTAGCTTAACATTGTGACATTTTGGATATGGGAAAGGGAATACACACCATAGTATATACTGAATGAGCAACAACACAGGGAATGGTGGTGTCTCACAAATGGATAAGTTGTTTAGAGCGTGCTTATGCAACTTAGGCATCATGTCTACATCAAGTTGATCCAGGTTCATTAGGATCATTCAATTTCATTTTATGGCCTTTTTGGCCTACATAACCCTTCGGATCTCAGGTGTGCTGATAAGCACAACTAGTTGCAGCTTGCATCCAGGGCATGTTTTTTATACATACATAAGGTCAGCAATTGTTTAGATATAGCTTTTAAGAATCATTGCTTTTTGGACCTTTCTTTTATACTCTTCGAGGAGTATTTTTTTTAGGAGTTCATCGCTCTTGCCCTTTTTAGTTTCCATGGGCGAATTTATAAGTTTCCATAAGTAGTACATGAGCTTTCAGTTTTAGCCAACAACATTTCAAGTGACTAGGGGGAGTTCGAGCCAATGCCAAACATCGGGACAACTGACCAGAATGATTTAAGCCTACAATCCAACTCACCAAAGGTAAGTTTTGTCACCAACTCAGAGCCGAGACACAATAAACAGGGAAGCTCATCCAATACAGAGGGCTATAGTGGGGAAAAGATCCTCCATGCCACTAGTCAAGTAGTAAGTCAGGGTGATAAACTAAAAGGTAGGTAATGGATGGATGAAGACAATGAATAATGGAGCCAACACTAGCAATCCAAGGTATGGTGGAATGATCACCTCTATTCTCCCTAGGGAGGGTAAAACCAATGAGTATGAATAGTGAACTTCTAAGTCTGAGTAAGGACAGTAGAATATATATGATAAGATCAACCAGGTCCACATATCTATATGATCGCCAGATCATGACACTAAGTGCTAAGACATGCCATAAGAATGAATATAAAAGCAATATAACCATAACACCATGATATACTTGCTGAGTCATATACCTGAATGCTCATCCTCTAAACCATCATTTGTCCTCTGAAACTGCTACTGTACTCCGGGCATTACTGACTGCTCTGCATAAATGGTATAATGGCTACATCGGTCATCTCTCTGAGTGTCCTGAGACTCAGTCATGGCATGGGAAATATATATGTTGTGTAAAATCTGATAGTGATCCATAGATAGATGCTTATCTCATCATCTCAATGTAAAGGAACTGGCTGAAAAGTGCCCTGGAATCTGAAAAATAATGTGTGGCAGCCCGGCCACTATATATGTGATAACAGTTACCACATTGGTGCACATGAAAGTAGCAATAGGCACATGAGAGGACATGTGACACATAGTTAGAGGACAAGCACCTTGAATGAGAACACTTAGATAGCGGACCATCATGGATGGAGCGTTGGACTAATAGCTTGTTGGATAGCGCACCATCTTAAAGGAGGGGCATTGAGCTTGTTACCACCTCATATAGCAAGAGGTATTTGATACATTTGAAGACCCTGCCTAGGAAAAGCTGCACATGGAGTGTTGTGCCTTTTTTGCCACATTTTGCTATCAAATGCACAAATATCAATGACTATTAATTGGCATTTTCTTTATGCTAGACATACAAATGCAAGCATATTTGACCAACCTTCATGTTTTATTGAGAGGGCATTATTGCTTGTGCATACACTTTCCTCGACAATTCCCTTGTGACTTTGTCAACCACCTTTGGTGGGTACAAAGCAATGCTATAAAAACCAGCCCAAAACCGGCAAAACTGGCCGGTCCAACCGATTCCAAGGGTTTTCTAGTCCAACCGCTTGATTCAGCACGTTTTTTACCGGTTCCATACGTAACTGCCAGGTTCCATACGAAACTAGCCAATTTTCTCAAACCGGTCGGGTTCCGTACAACCGACCGGTCCAACCAGTTCCAAGGGTTTTCCGGTCCAACCGCTTGATTCATCCCGTTTTTACCGGTTCCATACATAACCGGCCGGTTTCCACCAGGAACCACCTGGTTCCATACGAAACTGGCCAATTTTCCAAAACCGGTCGGGTTCTGTACGGAACCAATCGGTTTTGTATCGTGTTTTTCAGGGGCAAAAACCCACAATTTGAAATTTTTTTAATTAAAAAAACAAAACATTTGGGCACATCGGCCACGTCCACTAACCTAATTACCATACAATCACTATATATTGACGCGGGGACCCTCAATTGCAATCACAATCATCTTTGGATTTTTCTGGGATGAGTGTACGAATTACGGAGTCGGGGCAGGGCATTCAGGAGTCTAGAATCGAATCCCAATTGTGGCACAACCAAATTTTGAAGCTACTCATCTCGTAAGTATCTTTGTCTATTATTATTCTTTGTCTATTTAGTATTTACGGGCCCCATAAGGATGCTAACTATTTACTGGCCCTCTCCTGTCACCCCCACTTCGCCTATCACAATTCATGGTTCACTTATGTTAATGTGTATTAGTGTAAATTTAATAATTAATTTACTAATTAGTAAATTACTGGTAAGTTACCCACAGTCCCACTCACAAGTCTCGAGCATGCTATCACCGTATCACGAAAGGAAGGTTAGTTATGTTACTTGTGTAAAGGAAGGTTAGTTCTGTTGTGATGTGTAAAGGAAGGTTAGTTCTGTTACTTGTGTAAAGTCACGGTGTATACTGCTAAGTTACCCACGGTCCCACTCCCAAGTCCCGAGCATGCTATCACGGATTCAAATTTCACGTTGGCCGCTGTGTTAGTTATGTTGTGTATAGTCATGGTGTATACGAGCCCCATAAGGATGCTTTATTAATAATTATTAATTAGAGTGTCAGGTTTATAAGAATGCCACAATGGTTTGAAGTTTGGTTTATACACTTTTACTTGCTACATACATGAGAAACTTTGCATATTTGTTTATAATGGTTTGAATTCACATGGATGCACATGCATATATACTTATTTTTTGAAAATATGAATATTTATGTATATTTGCTCAATCAGTTTTTTTATTCGGTTATTTTCCCGGTTTTTGTCCGGTTCCAGTCTGGTTTCGGGTCCTGGGGTTGGTCGGTTCGACCACCGGTCTGGTTCTGATAACATTGGTATAGAGGTGTCTTGAGGAGAGTTGTTCTTTTGCAAACTTGCTTGCCTATTGTTGTTGACCCTAGAGCACATCACCATGGCGATTGATTGCATGGCTTACTACTGATATACCTTGGTTAGATGATGCATGTTATCTTCATCATTGTCTTATTTATCATGGTACTTGGTTTCTCTAGCGGAGCATTCTAGTCATCCAAACATTATTATGGTAATCCATCCTTCAAAAGGCTATATTTGCGTATGGTTCATGATGTGTTTGCTTGGTGATGGAACGCCCTTATGGATATTAATAGTTTAACATTGAGGTGGCATAATGCAAGTAATTGATTGCTTGATGGAGTTGAGCACTCCCCTTGTTTGGAATCCTTTACACATATTTGGAGGCACGGGAACTCTACTGGCACATTGTTCTAGGTTGTTCTGCATTAGCACACATGGTTGGGAGATTTGTTGATTGTATTGGCACATAGGTTCACATTGCATGACATGGTTTATGGACTTGATGGGAAGATTTATAATGGTTTACTCATAGATCCAACCACCATGCACATCTATTGAGGAGGTCTAACCACTTTGCATATTCTTCTAGGTCGCCTCATCCTTTTTCTTGTAATGTAAATGAATATATAAAAATAAAGATTAATTATTAAATAAATAATAATAATAATAAATAGTTAATTAAGTGTCGCATCCTATTGGAGGGACATGACCTATCATCCATGGTGACCATTCAATGCGTATATGTGTACTGTCCCATTGCATTCTAATCATCATTTCTATCATTCAATCATTTATATTTTATATTATCTATCCTATATGGACTTCTATTTATTGTCCTGCTTATGTTAGATATTTGTTAGTAAAGGAACATTGTTCATTTCATTCCTATGGTTTGAGTGAATTTGATGATTTTGCGCACATTGTTTCATATGGTTGCACATGGTTTTGGGGCCTTCTTGTCCTTGTATTAGAGATCATCCCACCTTCCTTGCAAGTCCTCCTAGGGAACACCATTTATATTATTATTTAGGAGTTGGTTTTAATATGGATGCACATGGATCTATGCCTTGGCACGTGAATTGAGGTCCTTCCACTTCTTTGCGGATGTATAGCAACTCGGTGGATCTTATTGCACATATCCCCATGGTTTCTCTTGATAGTTTTGTTATCACACCATAGTAGCTGGGCTACCATATTTGTTGAGCAGATATCTGCACTTTTCAGAGCTTTGCCTTTGCATAGTTTCAGTGAGAATAGTTATGATGAGCAGCATTTTTTATGATCACTTACACATCAGAGCAGTTATATCAAACAGTGTGTAGACCTTGTGCCAAGGTTGAGCCTTGAGAGCTTAGATTTGTTGACCGATATGACCTTTTGTTCCATACAGATTCAGTTTAGTGCCCAGAGTTCCAGATGTTCTATTGCAGCGGTGTTTCATTGGTTCTAGATGATATTGATTGAGATATGCAATGATATGACTATTAGACTTGTGATTTTTAGCACTTGATTATTATCTTGTTGTTTTATTCATCTTGATAGCATTAACTTGGTATATAACTCATGATGTAGCAGTATTATTTAAATGAATAAAATGAACTATCTTGGTTGGATTTAAATAATAAATTGGATGTATTACTTGCACTTTGTTGCCCGTCGATGTGCACACTAGCAGCAAAAATCCTTCGAAAGTTGTTTCCCAAGTGGGAAAGGTGTGGCCTTGAGGGCAAACAAAGAGTCAGGTGCTGTCACCTGATCCCGACTCCTTCGTTTAGGCAAACTTCTAACGAAGCCAAGGGGGGTAGACGCTACAAAGAGTTTCTAAGGATCTTGTGTTTTAAATGTTTTTTGGAATGTGTGATAAGGATGGGTGTTTTTTAGGAGTTTTTTTATGATTTACAATAACAGATTAATGATCCAAGCATGTACTTGCAAAATTAAGGAGATGCACAACCACTTGATAATAACAATTTAAATATAAAGCATCCACGGCATGATATGATTTAAACAAATAAAAAAATGCTCCAGATAGATAATAAGCAAATAAATACTGAATTGAAGGACCAGTGCCTTGTGGAGGCAGTGCAGTGCTTGGGATGCTTGATACAAGTCTTGGGTGTACTTGAGAATGTTTTGCAAGTGTTCTTGGTAATTTTTATAGTAAATTTTAGGGGTGAGGTTGATTATTAAAAGGGAAGGGGATCTCCATGTTAGAATTTTGATAATTTCATTCAAATATTATCTAGGATCCTACTAAGAGAATAACATGCACAGCATAACAATCATAGACACAAGAGACACAGTGTTTTCATCGGGGAAAACCATAAAGGTGAAAAATCCCGCAACTTCCTTAGAGATAGAATAAGCACCAATACAAAGATCACAAAGATGAAACCCCAAAAGCTAAATGTCTCCAGCAGCTACTCCTTTTCCACTTGTGCGCACTCCTCTCTCTCAACTATGCGAGTTGGATGTGTGAGTGAATGAGCAAATAGAGTGGTGCAACCACTCTATTTATACCTTAACTTGACCTGCCTTTTACCCTAACTAGGCCGACCCCTTAGGGGAGTCTAATAACCCTTCCACTTGACTCGTACTGGGCTTGACTCGTACTGGGCCGACCCCTCTAAGGAGGTCTAATAACCCATCAAATATAAGTTACGACACTTACAATACAACTTGTGACACTTGCAAATACAAGTTACGACACTTCCAATCGAAGGAATAAGAACATCTTCGTCGGGGATACAATAAAGTACAAATGTAATACACACAATATACAAGTGAATATCTTCTGAAGTTACAAATACATCAACACTCTCTCTTAACTAGGAAGGTATTCTCTTGACACAGGCATCAATACATATAGGCACAAGTCTTCAATACTGGAGCTGGATCCTCAACACAGGATCACTAGAGCATCATCGTCACTGCTGATGTACTCATCATCTCAATCATTGGTGCTATCTCTCAATTCTACTCGTCATAGGAAGTTCTAACGAACCAGCCCTTTTTCATGCTGGATGTAGGCCCAAGCAAAAATATCTCGATACTTCCTAATTAGATTTACAATCGCTTTTCTTTCTTCTGGGGAGGCATTCTTTCCTATCCTGATCATTCTGGGAGAAACTGAAGTTCCAATGTTTATCTCTATGACCTCATCTACCGGTTCAGCTCTCTTACCTTTGTATTCATCATGTCTGTTGAAATTTTTCTCCAGAGGTATTGCTAGTTTCATAACATCAAGATCTTGAATGGAACAACCGCTGGATTTGTCTTCCAGATTCACATTGCAATTCTGAAAGCTTTCATGGTTTTGTAAGAATGCAATGATTTGTGCATCAGAATCAAAGACTTGCCAATGATCTTGATTATCAGGGACAGAAGGTCTAAATATTACTTCAACCTTACACTCTTTATTTTTAAGATGATCAGGAGTTTCAAAAGTGCATGCTATTACTGATAATGCGTCAGCCAGGGTATTTTCTTCTCTTGGGATTGCTCGTATTGCAAAGGCATCAAACATTTCTATAGTGTCCCAAACAGCATTTCGATAATCCCTAAGCCTATTATTTTTGGCTGCAAACTGGTTCTTCACTTGGGATACAATCAAATCAGAATCTCCCGTTACATTTAAACATTTGATCTTTTGTTCACGACAAATTTCTAAACCTAAAAGTAATGCCTCATACTCAGCTACATTGTTTGTGCAATCGAATTCAAGACGGTATGCAAACAGCTTTTCTTCACCAGAAGGAGATGTGAGGACAATCCCAGCTCCAGCACCGTGCTTAGATTTTGCCCCATCAAAATGCATTTTCCAAACTTGACTAGGAGGGAAAGGGTGCTGTCGGGGTTCTTCCCAATAGTTGGCCATCACCATATAATTTCCAACTTCCTCAGTGGGACGCATAGCATCTTCAAACAAGTAGTCAGGTGTTTCTACATGTTCTGTCATAGGTTTTTCATTCATCAATTTATAAGTGGCCTTTTCTCCTATAGGGATGGTTGCGTAAGATAAATCCATTTGAATACTTCCTCCTAATTTGGCAGCCCATTCCCTTGATAGCAACATTCCCCATGCGTCAGGAATATCTAAAACTAGGACATTCATACTTATTTCAATTGCAGGGTAAGCCGCTAGTTTCATTTTGAGATTTTCAATCATACCTTTTGACTCAACAGGCCTGGAATCCATCCCGCACACATTTCTATATTCTCTGGATGGTTTTAACTCCAATTGTTCCATGACCTTAAGAGGCATAATGTTTACTTCTGCTCCTGAGTCTAACATACAGTTGTGCAATATCAATTGATTTATCTCCAAAGCAATATAAAAAGGGGGGTGACCCCTACCTTTATCAATCACACTTTGAATCATGATGGGGGGATCATCCTCAACTGTCACTTTTACAGGATTCTTGATTTTAGGCTCGATTCCTAGGAATTTAGTTGCTTGATTGAAGTATGCAGGGATTTTCAGAAGTTCCTCCAAGGGTACAGGGATATTCGGTTTGGATACGAAATTACTCAAATCAATCTTTAAGTTGCAAGCCTTTTCTTTGTCTTTGGTATTCATTTTTAAACCTAATAAATGCATTACCTGTGTTTTAACGGAAGGAATAACTACCAAATCTTTTAAAGACACCATGACAGAAGATCCTGAAAGTTTTCCCAATATGTTTGAATTTAACTTTTCTTGTGTTATAGGAGATATCTCTTTGCTAGCAGTACTCTCTTGTTTTCTTTGTACTGGATCCCTAGCATGGGGTTTAGCAGGATTTGAACTTATTACCTTCTTGGTGACTTGAGGGGATAACCTTCTGGGTTGATCATTTTTCTTTAAAATTCCCTTAGGAGAAATGTTTGGAGTTTGAGTGGGAACCCTACGAGTGGTATTTCTTTGGTCCAGTGAATTTTCTTTCAGACTGGTTTTGTTCTTATCTGTGTCTTTCGTGTTATTCTTTGCCTGAGACCTAGTTACTACTCTGCCATCAGAAGTGGGCTTAGTTTGAAGACATTCATTGGCATACACACCCTCAAAGGTCCTAGAAAAAGGTTTATACTTTTCAATATTTTCTCTTTGTTTTCTGAGAACTACCCCATTTAGGTTTCGGATTACACCACTCATTTCGGTCATCATTTTCAAAATCATATCGTTCTCTGAATTAGTGACACAAGGCATAGTTCTAAGTATTTTAGGATGTAAATGAGTTCGCTCCTCAGCGGAGTCACTATTGGGAGTCGCCAGGTAGATTTAACTCTTCTACCAAGATATGTGTCGTTTGTATATGCGGGAAGGACTAGGGCAAGCTATTGCCTCCCCGGCAACGGCGCCAAAATGTTATCACCTAAACTGTAGTTACCCCTATGGATGGATCCAGTCATGGATGGCAATAGGGAAGGGCAACTCAAAAGGTGCAACCACGATCACCTCGACCTCCAATATATGGTTGTCACGCCAGTCGAGGCAACCTTCGCTTTATGTTATCTAGCCCAGACAACAAAGGGGGAGACCCGATCTACTCCCGACAGGAAAGATCAAAACCAAGACACCAAATCAGGGTATTTCTAGTTGAAGTTAGGTGTATGGTTTATCCTAGACCTAAGGATGAAGTCACAAGCCAAGTGAGGGGTTTAATAGGTATAGCTTTGGTTCATAGTTGAAGTGAAAGTGACTTACAATGTTTAAAGTGAGATCTAGGGCTAGTGTACTAGGTCAATGTCAAAAGATTTACTGCCTTGGGGACCGTATCCAATGCAGGATAGTTAAAGGTTGTATTGGGGCTAACTAGTACATGAGACAAGATTGACCATGGCTCATGATGTCTTCAAGGGTATAGTTTACCATGCCTAAGTCAAACCACAAGTCAATCCAACAATCTAGGAAAGTTGAATTACCTTGTAGAGAAACCAGTGCCTTGGGAATTGGGAAGTGGAGTCAAAGTGGGGTTGACTTATGGTTAGGACTCCTACAACATGAGATAAGTGGACAGTATAGGTCTTGATGGTTAAATGTTTCTAGATCTAGGTTTAACCCAAGTGGACCACAATCCCTAAAAAACAAGGAATGCAGTCCCCAAGGCGAGATTTGACAAAGTGACAGTCTAGACCTAGGTTTTGAATTATTCCGGTTTCAGATCTGCAATAATCTCAAGTACCCAGTTCCTAGAAGTGAGTGAACTCACTTCTCCAAGGTGGTGCGACTTTACCCAAGGAGGCTTCAATTGGGGTTTAGGTGGGTCAAATCATGTCGGATGGCATCCAAACTTTAGATCCTAGTAGATCGGTCAGGTAGGAGTATGGATCTATAATTTCGTGGCAATCCACCGGTTAGATCTTAGTAGATCTGAGTTTAAGTGTTCCAAGTGGTCCAAAATGGGGATTAAATCCCTTAAAATGTGGAATGGGGCCCACAAGGTAAATTTCAAGAAAGGGACAACCTGGGTGTATGTTATTTGATGTGTAGATGTCAAATCAAGTGGAATCTCAAACACCCATCAACTAGATCTAGGTCAACTTGCTCAAATGGTGAAGTGCGCCTTCCTTGGGAGAAGCTAAGTTGGCTTGGGAGAGGGGTCAAATGGAAGCCAATCCTCACCAAAATATAGATCCGGGATGCCGTGGATGCTATAGAGGTGGGTTCTTAATATTACGCCCAACAACCCAATAGATCTAAGTAGATCTGAGAAAATGTAAAATGAGGGTTTTAAGATATTTAGGGTTTTAACAATTTATGAGCTATGTCAATGGATTGGATAAAGGAAAGATAAACAAACCTGTGGATCTTACCTGGGTAACATTGTAGATGCCTTGATGATGATGATCTATGGAAACCCGATCAATTTGAAAGCTTTGAGGTAGTTTCTATGCAAATCGATTTTGTCCAAGAAGCCAATGCGCCCTCTCTCCTGCACAACAAACGTCAACAATATCAGATTTGATGCATCAAGAGATAAGACTAATGCCACAAAAGAAGTAACAGAAAGATAGCATAGATCACAATGATACTAATGATAACCCCCTGATACAAGCGAATGCCAAGAAAGTCGATTTGAAGAAGCCTTGCAAAATCGCCCTTGTTGAAGTCGCCCTCCTGTAGACAAACAATGATTTCCAAAAAAGATAGATCTTACCACAATTTCCAAATGCTAGGTTGCAATAGACTTTCCAATCACCATCTAAGAACACCAGATGCAAAGGAGACCACAAGAATTTCCACAAGAATATTTTTCTATACCAATAATCCAAGAGCCAAAGACCCTTTACAATGAGAGGCTCTCTCCTTTAAATAGGAAGGAGAGGCACCAAAACCCTAACCACTTTTTGAATGAGTGGCTAAGATTATAAGATACAAAAGTCTAATCAATGGTTGAGATGAGCTCAACAATATAATACATGGATCACACATAAAATATAACATAAGTGGACAAAGTCGCCCTAGGAGAGGGGAATCCCACCAAATCATGATGACAAAATATCATAGGAGGCTCATGGTGGGTCCAAGGGGTAATTTTATCCCTCCTTGGTCAATCCCCATGACACAATAACCAATAAATAATCATGAATGTACCAAATCGTGCCTCCAAGGTGAAGTCGTGGTCCTCAAAAGACCTCAAAAATCCACAGAAAGTGCCATAAGTGATGGATGCGGGCCCCGATGAAGCTGAAACTGCAGGAAGAGGTGTGGAAGGTCCCGATCTATCATCACTGATCATCCCATGCCATAACTTTGCCTCAGTAGCCCAAATCGATTTCCTCAATAGCCATTTCTACCAATCCTGAAATGCCTCGGGAAGCGTGAAACTGTCAAAACAGCCTCCTGGAGTGATGGCGCTGTCAAGGTGAGGGCACCAATGTGTCCGGGAGGGGGGTAATATGGTAAAAACAAGTGGCTGGACCACCCCCTCCATCATCAGCGCCCTAGGTCAACCGGATAAAAGTCATCTCTGCTCCGACAGGGCCTCCAATAGACCAAAACTGCACTAGGACAGCCTACTGAGGCTAAATCATCACTGTAAGTGCCCGGAACTGAAAACAAACTGTCCCATTGGACTCAGAAGGTCCAAATCCATCCAAGATGTGTACTCATACACCATATGAATCTCTGCATGATCAAAATAAATATCCAATGTACCGGAACAAGGCCAATAATAATGATCTGTAAATGACCAAACACTGCTGTATCCCAAGAATCATCATCATAACCCTGTAGCTGCTGCATAGAATCATCCTGTATGTGTACATGGACCATATATCATCTATCCATATCATCATAAGGTCCAACATCTCATGTCCCATGGTCCTCCATGGTCAAACTAGGTCTAACCAAGACCAAATACAACTCAGACTATCATCCATAGCTGCTGCAAGGTGTCAAGGTTAATACATGCTTTACAATTTATTCAAATAGCTACTATAACACAGAGTAATCATGACTGGCGATCTAAATCCAAATATATAGTGTCGTTAGTTATTATTATTACTCAGACTAGACTTTCAGGACCATACTCACTTCATAGTTGTGATCAATTTGCTAGTGAAGGGTGAAGGCTGAAATAAATGGCTAGGCTAAGGGATGACTTGACTGACTTGACTTTGTGACACTTTGGCAAGGGAAAGGGAATACACACCATAGTATATACTGAATGAGCAATAACACAGGGAATGGTGGTGTCTCACAAATGGATGAGTTGTTTAAAGAGGGTTTATTCACCTTCACAGATGCGCACAATCCATAATACAAACAAGGCCAGCAATTGTTTAGATATAACATTTAAGTTCCATTGCTTTTTGGGCCTGAGGTTTCCATAGCCTTGATCTATGTGTGTTTACAAACACATTGCATAGATTTACATTTATTTTTAGGCTTTCTGCTGCAGGTGTGTTTTTAAGGCACTTGTTTACCTGAGCACTTCTAGGTGTGTCATGGACAACTTGTTTACCTAGGTATTTATTTTCCAAAAGATATAACATTTTCTTTTTCATGGCCATTTTCAATTGGCATTTCTTTCACATACAAGATATAGCATTTCAATTTTCAAATTTTATATTCATGGCAGCACTAAAAGTTTCAGGTTTAGCCAACACAACTTTAGTGACTAGGGGGAATTCTCAAGGAACTCCAACTCACCATAGGTAAGTTTTGTCACCAACTCAGAGCCGAGACAGAATAAACAGGGAAGCTCATCCAATACAGAGGCTACAGTGGGGAAAGGTCCTCCATGCCACTAGTCAAGTAGTAAGTCAGGGTGATAATCTAAAAGGTAGGCCATGGATGGATGAAGACAATGAAAAGATGAAGCCAACACTAGCAAGCCAAGGTATGGTTGAATGATCACCTCTATTCTCCCTAAGGAGGGTATGTACCAATGAGTATGAATAGTGAACTTCTAAGTCTGAGTAGGGACAGTAATATATATATAATAGGTCAACCAGGTCCAAATATCTATATGATCGCCAGATCATGACACTAAGTGCTAAGACATGCTATAAGAATAAGTATAAAAGCAATCTAACCATAATACCATGATATACCTGCTGAGTCATATACCTGAAAGCTCATCAACCTGTACCATCATCTGTCCTCTGAGACTGCTGCTGTAACTCTGGGCACTACTGTCTGCTCTGTACCAATGGCATAATGGCTATATCGGGCATCTCTCTGAGTGTCCTGAAACTCAGTCATGGCATGGGGAATATAACTGCTGTCCACAATCTGATAGTGATCCAATATAAATGCTCATCTCGGCATCTCAAATGCAAGGGAACTGGCTGAATAGTGTACTGGAATGAGAAAAATAATGTATGGTAGCCCGGCTACTATATATGTGATAACAGGTTTATCCCAAATTTAGCAGAATTAATGAAACCCATGCAAGCATTACTTAAGAAAAATACTAAGTTTGTATGGACGAATAAGGGATGCTTTTGACACCATAAAAGATGCTATCACTGGGTCACCTGTGTTGGTTAGCCCTGATTATACCAAGGACTTCATGGTCTTCTCCTTTGCTTCTGAAGACACTATTGCTGGGGTGTTGCTCCAAAAGAACTTCGAAGGGTTCAAGCAACCAATTGCTTTCATGAGTAGAGCTTTACAGAATTCAGAGTTAAAGTATACTATTATGGAAAAGCAAGCCTATGCCTTAGTAAAATCTCTAAAGCATTTTAGAGCATACATTGGCTATTCAACATTTATAGGGTATGTCCCCCATGCTGTAGTACAAGACATCCTGTCCCAACAGGATTGCTTAGGAATAAGGGGCACATGGGTATCTAAAATTCAGGAGTATGACTTAGAGATTAAGCCAACTAAATTGATAAAAGGACAAGGCCTTGCCAAGATGTTAACCCAAAAGAATGAGGAAGCAATAGACATGATTTGTGAAAACAGTAGACCTAAACCAGCCATGACACCAGCATTACAAGAACTTGATCATCACTGGTATTCTGACATCATATATTTCCTGCTGCACTTCAATTGCCCAGATCACCTTAAGGGTCATAAACGAAGGGCATTGAGACTTAAAACTGCTAGGTATTTCCTTACTCAAGAAGGCCTGGGTTGGAGGAACCCAGATGGTGTAATACTTAGATGTGTTCATGAACAAGATTCCAAGAAAATCTTGACTAAGTTCCACTCAGGATTTTGTGGGGCCACTATGCAACAAATACAACTGCCCACAAAATCCTCCGAGCATGATACTATTGACCAACCATCTTTGCAGATGTGCACAAGCATGTTAAGTGTTGCCAAGAGTGCCAGCTTTTCACGGGGAAGCAAAAGTTGGTTGCTCTTCCCCTCACACCTGTAGTAGTCCTTGCCCCCTTTCAGCAATGGGGGCTTGATTTCATAGGAAAATTCAAGGACAATTCCAACAATGGATTTTGTTGGATTCTCACTACTACAGACTACTTCACTAAGCGGGTAGAAGCCATACCCACCAAAACAGCCACAAAAAAAGTTGTTATGGACTTCATCGAGGACAAAATCATTACACGATTTGGTACCCCTCTCAAGACAACAACTGATAATGCCAAGGCTTTCAGTTCAGTAGAAATGAATGATTTTTGTTTCAAATATGGCATTATCCTATCCCGATCTTTTGACTATTACCCACAAGGAAATGGACTTGATGAGTCCACCAATAAAAATGTAATAACCATCCTTAAGAAAATTGTGGGTGACAACAAAAGATCTTGGGATAGCAAAATCAAGTATGCTCTATGGGCAGATAGGATCACCAAAAAGAATTCTACTGAAAAAACTCATTTTGAGCTTGTATATGGTCTCACAGCCACCTTGCCACTCAGCATGCAGATACCTATATTCAGAATGTTAAGTGAGTATGGAACAGAACGATTAGAGATGGAGGATAGGACCAACCAGATTATAGAGATTGATGAAAGTAGAAGGACATCACTTGATAAACTATTGAGACATCAAGAGAGCATGAAGGGAACATTTGACAAATCAACCAAGCCTATAGCCTTCCAGGTTGGAGACACGGTCCTTTTATGGGACAAAAGAAGAGAAAAACCAGGCATGCATGAGAAGTTTGACAGCCTTTGGAAAGGCCCATTTATTATATGCAATATTATCGGAACAAACTCTTTTATGCTTAATACCATGGATGGAGAGAGGTTGCCTTTACCTAGGAATGGACAACATTTGAAGCTGTTCTACAGCAACAATCCAAAAAATGACCATGGGGTCATTTCAGGGCTTCTCTAAACCCTCTCTTGTTGTACTTTTATGTATTTTTATTGTTGTACCATATGTACGTGTACCATATTTTTCATGTATATTATGCTTTATATTCATAGAATAGATTTCATTTTATGTTGGTTTTTATTTGGCAGTTTATCATGTATACATGGCACTAAGACACTTCTGTTTACGTGCAGGTACCAAAGATTCTTGGATTCTCGGGCACTCTCTTTAATCAATAAATCAAACGAGTACCCGTCCCACAGTTGGAGCCAAATGTTACCAACTTTTTTGTACCATAGTTGGACTTCCGACGAGCCGCCATTTGATGAACATGTTCGATGTTCATCGTCAGTGTTCAGAAGTTCAGAGGTCATTTTCAGGGCAATTTTGCCCCATTTGTAATAACTGCATGTTCATACCCCCATGAGGAATTTGTAAAAAGTTGGTCTAAACGGGGTCCTTTTATAAAAGACTCGGCTATCTTTAGGTTTAGCCATTTGGGGGATACTCTAGAGTGTATTTTCCTTAGGAATTATGCGCTACTAATTAGTGGCCTATAATCCCTGAGTTTTTCCCTCAAACCTCCAAAGCTGGAGTATTTTCCATGGTCGTCAAAACCTAAGGTGGTTATTAGAATCTTGTGTCTAGGATTTTTTACATGTTAGCCATCTCGATTGAGTTGTGTGAACATGCACTAGGTCCCCTAGGAGTTTCATTTGATTCCGAGAAGAATAAAGTTTTCCATAAATTAAACCATTTTTAATGGTTTAATTAAAAAATTTCAAAAAGTGATAAAAACCTCATCCGGAGGCGGAATTGGGCGTGGGGAGGCTCGTTTTGACGCTCAGAGCATCCTCTTTACCCTAGCGCCAACTTTTCTAGGGTTTTGGACGACTACATCACCTCTGGGAGCAGTTATTCATTATTTTGGCATTTAGTGGCCATAAAATGACAAAAGCACATAAAGACAAAAATTAAAACGTCAAAAAGGTTGATTTTTAAACTATGGAAAAGGCATGGAAATATTTTTGTGGAGAGGTACGAATACATTACAATGTTAAACCATGCCACAAAAGTCAAAATTTCAATTAAATTGAGTTGTACGGATCCGTACGGATTTCAACCTTTCACGTGGGAGCTCAATGCATGGGTTTCACGATTTGACTACGTGTCAAAGGTTTTATGGATGGTTGAGATTGCAATAAGTACTATGGTAGGCGCCTTGGCCACCTCACAGACTTGGTCTCCCATGCTTGCTCACGTATTCTCCTTCACACTCACGCCTTTCCACATGGCATTCACGTGATTGGTTTGGTGATGCTTCCAAGGGAAGGATGGGGGCACCTTGCCAAGGTGGAGGCTACCTCCCCATCCACATTCAATGTAACTCGAGTTGCTTGGTTGGATCTCACTCCAAGCTTGGTGTTGATTTGATTTAGACTAGAATTCGATTTTGTGACTCATGCCATTGGCTCTCTCTTAAAGCCAATTCGAATTGGGCCCTTGAGGTTGTAGTTTTTGTATGAATAGAGGTAATTTGCACTCTCTTATGATGGAGAATTTGTGCAAGTAAACTTTGGAGAAATTTGTATTATTTGTTTGAAATTGAATAAAGAAGAAGACTTTGGAGGTCCATGTGGGAGTTCTTTGTATGCCGTTTTTCATCTTGTTTAAGGTGATACCTTTCTTAGCTCATCTCTTTCGATTTTTAAGTGTATGATCTTATGATTAGAAGGCTAACAATCTAGCACAATTTTATTTGATCTACGCTTTTCTCTTAAGTTTTGTGGCTTTCAGGTATTCTCTCAAGTGCAAGAGCTCTTGTTTGGTTAATACATTCATCCTGCAGGCTCCCTAAAGGAGCTTCTACTTCAATAATCAAGAAACATAAGGCTTGCTTGCCTCATCCATCAACTAAGTCCTAAATTAAATTCTCTGGTTACTTGGGTTACTTGTTCTATCTTCAGGTTGTGGATAGCTAAGTTTTTATCATTCTCCAAACTTGACCTTCCCATCAAGCTTGCCTTTGGTTTTCGGCTTGCCTTGATCCTTGTGTTTTTCTTTCCATTCACTGCTCCATTTTCCTCATCATTTCCAGCCTAGATCTTCTTATCCACCTTGCTGCTCATTCACTGTTTGCACTTGCTGTTCGCTGCCCTAAGGTGTCATCTCATCCTCTCTTCATCATTCGCTGGCTGCCCACTGTTTGCCTTGACTTTTCCACTTTGCTGCTGTCCCTTCACTGCTGTTTACAGCTTGCTGCTCCTGTTTTGTCATTGCTGCCCCTCCTTCTCTTTTGCTTCCCCTCTCTTCTCTCCCTACCTTGTTTTTGCTTCCTTTCCTTCCTACCTTCATCTTTTGTTTCAAAGTTCTATTTCAATCTTGATAGCATTGGTAGACCTTAGTTTAGCTTAGTTTAATGTTTGCACTTAGATCTTTTTTGTTTTGTTAAGATTAATTCCACTATCTAGATTTTAGTTCATTTCATTGTAAAAGTTATCACTTTAGGACTTGCATATTATCTTATCATCCTAGTTTTGCACCTAGTTTACTGGTAGTTGCATTTAATCTCACTTCGTTTAATTTGTTTTGCAATCTTAGTGTAGTTTCATTTTGTTTTGATTTTATCTAATGCTTAATGGGTGCTCTGAGGTGATCTATTTTGTGTAGGTACTTGGAGGAAGAGAAAACCAAAGAGAAGATCCAAGCTTGAAAAGAAGAATCAAAGAAAGGAACAATTGAAGTTTGAACCAAGGAGAAAAATCAAACTATGAATGTCATTTGAACCAAACCATTATCCTTTGTACAAACTCCTAAGAGTTTCTTCATTTTCACTCAAGTTCTTTTCCCTAAAAGTCCTTCCAAGGGTTTAAATCCCAAAAAAGGCATTTGTACTTGTCAAATAAAAGTTTGAGTGGGGTTTTTAAGTCCCCACACCCAACTTCCCCATTTGGGGAAGTTTATAGTCTCTTTGATTGGTTTGATTTGGTAGCTTAGTCTCATTTTTGGCATTTAGGAACTAATTGCTGGATTAGTTTGATTTTCCATTTTTGTTGCTTAGATTGGTTATATTTGTCATGTTTAGAACACTACATTGTTTACTTAGTTTCATTATTGTTTAGAATACTAATTGCTAGTATAAATTTCCTTTGCCACTAGTTGCTAGTTTCAATTTTGCTTCATTATTTGTTGAGCTGTCATTGTGCTTCCTTTATAATTTATCAATTTCATGAAAAGGATCCAAAGACTCTTGAACTTGTCATAAGACAAGTCAAGAGCACTCTTTATTGAAGACCATACTCTTGCACTTTTTCTGCATTTAGCATATAGTTTAGATAAGTCTCTTGAACCTCTGCCATAAGACAAGTCAAGAGCACTCTCTGTCGAAGAGGTTTTGTGTGCTCTAAACTAAAATTAGCAACTTATCACTCCCCATAATAAAATTTGAATTTATTCGTTGTTTCCTTGCCGGAGTATGCTCTGACCAACCTTGAAAGGGGTTGGAGTACTCAGAATCGGTATTGGACTGATTAATCTTGCAAGATTCAAACATAATAAAACTTTTACCAATAACCAACGAACCGGCGTTGACTCGATAAGTACTCAAAGGTGGGGAACTTCTAGTGAAGACGTCGGGCAACCCAACCTGGACACTTGCTGGTTAAATTCTCTGAACACCTAGCTTGTGAGCCAGGCCAGTCCTGTTGTCCGCCAAGATGCACACCAGCAGCAGAAATATTTCGAAAGCTGTCTCCTCGCTACAAGTGGGAGAAGTGTGGCCTTGGGGGCAAGCAATGAGCCAGGTACTGTCACCTGAATCGTAGCTCCTCCGTTTAGGCTAACTCCTAAGGAAGCCAAGAGGGGTTGTCCCTAACAAAGAGTTTTCTATGGCTCTTGTTTTTTAAATGTTTTAGGTAATGAAATGATGCGGATGGGTGTTGTTTAGGAGTTTTATGATGAGACCACAATTTATAGGACAATGAAATAAACACAAGATAAGAACCAATCCACGTTGCAGATACAAGATTGTAGATGAACAATATAATGAAGACTTACAAATGAAATGGCATCCACAGATAGATAAATTCCAATGGACAAATGGCCCAGATAAATTAATATATGAAAGTGTAAACAGAGCAGTGCCTTATGGAGTCAAAAAGTATAGTGTTGGGGGATGTTGAAGACACAAGTCTCAAATAGATTGTTTGTGAGATCGTTTTGAAATTGTTCTTGGTAAATTTTGGAAAGTTTTAGGTGTTCTTGATTATTAGGGCTAGAAAAGGCAAGCATAAAGTCCAACCCGAAAAGTATACCTTCAATGGCTTCCCCTTGGTGACATGACGGACCTGTCTGGGATCACAAGCTAGGTGTTCTGAGAATTTAACCAGCAAGTGCCCAGATTGGGTTTCCCGGCACCACCAGTTAGGAACTTTGCCCACTACCTGAGTATTTCTCGAAATAACAACGTCGGTTCATTGGTTGTGGGGTGAAAAATTTATTATGTTATCACTTGCAAGATTAACAAGTCCAATAACCGTTCGGAGTACGAGTCCAACCTTTTAGGGTTGGCAGAGCATACTAAGTGATGGAAAGCAACAAAGATAAATTTTAGAGAGGGGAATGTGAAGTTGAAGGAATTTTATTATTAAGAGCACACGGTTCAACTCTCCGACAGAGAGTGCTCTTGACTTTGTTTTAAAACGGAAGTTCAAGAGACTTTAGCTAATCTACATGATGTATGCAAGGATGATGCAGTGGAAATGCTCTCCGACAGAGAGTACTCTTGACTTGGGTTATGGCAAGTTCAAGAGTTTTTGGTCCTTTTAAAAGATCAAGCAGATTGTAAACATAAACCAAATGATAGCTCAAATAGATGATGAAATAATGAAAGACAATTAATACTACTTGCAAAAATGAATTAATCTAGCAATTAGTGTTCTACAACAAAATTGAACTAAGCTATTAGCAAAAAGTAAACTAAGCTAAAACACTCAAAAGACAAAGTGAGAAGACTACAAGGCTTCCCCAAATGGGAGAAGTGAATGTAAGGGCTTGAAAAAACCCCACTTGCAACTTTATTATGAAAGTACAAATGCCTTGGGATTAACACCCTTGAAAGGACTTTAAGAGAAATAAACTTAGGAAATAATTAAAACAAGCTCTTAATAGCTTTTACAAAAGGAGATTGATTCTGGTTTTATCTTCTTGGTTTGGACCATCCCCTTGGTTTCTTTAAAGCTCTCTTTGGTTTTGTCTTTTCTTCTCTTCTTGCTTTAAGAATCCTTGAGTCCTTTTCTCTTTCAAATACCTATACAAAACGGTTTAACTCAAGGCACCCATTATTGTTAATCAAAAGAAAAATAAACTTAAGATCTAAACTAGAAAGTTGAAAAAAGCAATGCAAGCCTAACTTAACAATGAGATCTAAGATGCAAGTATGACTAACAAATAAACTAGATGCAAAATCTAACTAAGATCTAAGTTAATAGACTAGAAACAAACTAGATCCTAACAAAACAAAATGCAAAGTATGATAACAATGCCTAACTATTAGTCCTTTTAAATGAATGCACTTACTACTAACAAACCATTGCTTTTTTTATGTGTTTTCAAAGGGGCTTAAGGAGGGACGAAAAGGAGGGGAGAAGGGCCAACTCTAAGATGGACAAAAGGAGGGAGTGGAGCAAGCAAAGAAAAACAAAAAGGGAGGAATGAAGGATAGAATGAGGAGGGACGAAAGAAGGACCTAATGCAAGGAAGGAGGCGAAACGAAAGGTAGGAAGGCTTAGCAAAGTAGGGAGACGAGAGCAAAGAAGGAGTAAGACCAAAAACGAAGCTAGAAGAGGGCTAAACGAGGAGGACGAAAGGAAGGTAAGAGAGGCAAAAAACGAGAGAGAGAGGAGGCAAAAGCAAGCTCAAACAAACCAAGGAAAAGACAAACAATGGTGGGATCAACCTTGGAACAAAGGTGACCACTAGAACACTAGTCCAAGAAAACCTTCCAGCTAGCTGGATGCACACAAGGTACTAGTGGGGATAGAGAAGTAGCCACAAAACAATGTGGCCCTTGGGATGAAATCCCAAGGTGCTTACACAAGTCAAAAATTTAGTATAGAAGAAGAAGAAGAAGAGTGTAGGAAAGGTAGACTCGTAAATCCACTACTCAACAATAGAACCAAGAAACCAAGTTTAAAGTTTGAACAAGGGATGGATCTTCGAACTTAGCACTTCTTTACCAAATCTCTAATGCTTGAGATCAACTTTGGGAGATCCTGAAATGCACACGAATGTTAGAAAAAATGTCTTTTGAAGAGATGAGAGATGCAACCGAGCTCAAGCCTCTCTTCAAACCTAGGAGATCTGCATAAGAAATTACTCACAAACACACCTTAATCAAATATTTTATGTAAAGCAAAATGGGATTAGAAGAGTATAAGTATTTCCAACTACAGTCTACTCCTTCCAAATCACATAGAACCCCAACATAAATGAACAAGTTGAACCCAAATGCCCACCCTATGGGCTTAAGAAAGCCTTCTAAGCTAAATATTTGATCAAAGTAATGAAATATAAGCAATAAACAAATACAATATCACCTTAGAATAGATGAAGCACTTCCATAACAAGCATCAACACCACATGGACCTCCAAAGTCACTTTATTTCAATAAGCCAAAGGTTATAACAATTACAAATTGGCAGAGTAAGTTTGCCCAAAAAAATCCATGTTATGAGAGCCAAAAGGCCTCTCATTTATACAAAAGCTAGAAGCAAAAAACCTAAAACGAGCTTGGCATGAGAAGAGAGCCAAAAGAAGTCGAATTCTAATCTATGATGGGCTTGGAGTGTGATCACAATAGACAACAACGAGTTGAAGTAAATGTGAGTGGGGAAGTGGCCTCCGCCTTGGCAAGGCGCCCCCCACTCCCACATAGTAACCATCACCCATGCAATACGTAAATACCAAGTGGAGAAGACACAAGCTTGAGCAGAATGCGTGAGCTTAGCAAAGGAGAAGCTTGGAGCTTGATGCACGTGCTAGCTTGAGTTTGCAAGGGAGGCAAGCTTTGATGTGGCCATAGATTGAGGAAGGCACCTACCAAGAAGTAAATTCTAACTCAACCACCCACTCAACGCTTGCCCAATCATCAAGTCGCGATTCCCCATGAAGGAGCCGTATGGTCAAAAGGCTCACGTCATCTCCCTTGATTAAAACGTAACTCCAAACTTAAAATTCACATGTGGTTTATTACTTGGATGTAATCGTACACCTCATGGGACCCATACTCATCCTTCTCAAAACCAAGTTTTAATGATTTTTGACATTTTTTATTTTTGGTCAAAAGTGAATTTTCTCCATTTTTAGCAATTAAGTGCCAGAATGATGCATTTTTAGCGAAACTGCTCCTGGGGGTGATGTAACTACCCGGAAACTGAAGAATGAGAGCGCTTGGGTAAAGAGGACACTCTGAGCGTCAAAACGAGCCTCCCCACGCCAAATTACGCCACCGGATGAGGTTTTTATCACACTCTGAAAAATTCCTTTTAAACCATTAAAAATGGTCTAAATTACGGAAAATTTTATTTTTCTCGGAATCAAACGAAACTCCTAGGGGACCTAGTGCATGTTCATACAACTCAATTGAGATGGCTAACACGTAAAAAATCCTAGACACAAAACTCTAATAACCACCTCAAGTTTTAACCACCATGGGAAATACTCCAGCTTTGGAGGTTTGAGTGAAAAACTCAGGGATTATACGCCACGGATGAGTAGCGCATAATTCCTAAGGAAAAAACACTCTAGAGTATCCCCCAAATGGCTAAACCTAAGGATAGCCGAGTCTTTTATAAAAGGACCCCGTTTAGACCAACTTTTTACAAATTCCCCATGGGGGTATGAACATGCAGTTATTACAAATGGGGCAAAATTGCCCTAAAAATGACTTCTGAACTTCTGAACATTGATGATGAACATGAATCATGTTCAATAAACTGGCGGCTCACAAGAAATTCAGCTATTGTACAAAATAGCTGGTAACATATGGCTCCAACTACGAGACGTGTGCTCGATCTGGCATTTATGCAAGGAGAGGATACGAGAACACCAGAATCTCTAGTTTATATATATAACCTGTAAAAACATCTCAACTTGACAGAAAACCTTCAGTAGCACATGTGTTGTGAAAAAACCAAATGAAATACCAACTATATTTTATTGCTTGAAAATAAATTCTATGAAATCTAAATGCAGAAAGTAAATGCTCTTTTTTTGAAAAATGTTTTATTTCCTATTCTAACATAATACAAAAGAACATGTTAAGCATAAACAGAAATCCAATGTAACCATTTAAGCATGCAATCAATGTGAAAATAATTTTTTACCTTGTCTCTAGTTACCAGCCAGAGCAAGGGCATGCTTATCAGAAAATGCAAACCTGCTTGGATCTTCTGAATGGGAGGGCTGGATGGGGAATCATAAGTATGTAATACATATTTGAAGTGCTTCCCAATATAGTAGGTCCTCCTGCATGCATCCCCTATCCAGAACAGGATGGGATGAAGATATTCAGGATGACAAGGCAGTTCTGGTACCTCATCATACTGATCTGAAAGGCTCTTCCGAAAATAATTTTCTATGAAAGTGCAGGCCTCGAACTGCTCTAATATACAAGGGATTTCCGATGGCCGATATATGTGTTCAACTGACTTTACCCAAACCTACCCTTCACTGCACTGCTTCTCTAGATCATCCTTGGTTATGTTTATGTGTGTTTCTAACTGCTCATATGAGAAAATCACATGCTCTTCCTCCATGTTCATATGCTCAAAATTCACACTCCCTTTTCTAGATACATCGAAAATAGGTTTTCCAATGTATGTTCAATAGTCACCATCCATATCTTTGTCAAATATGGGGGAGTTTTCATGCATTATGTCATATTCCTGACTATATGTATCCTCATGCTCATAAGTGGGATTATCAACAAAATTTCCCAAGGGATTTTGTTCACTGTTAACTTCTTTAGACATGGCATAGATAGGGTTCTCTAACAAGGTCCATTCATCATTGTCAACATCTATGTCATCCATGATGGATTCATCATCACTTATGTCATCATTAAAGCTATGCCTATCCTCCTCATCTTCATCCTCACTTTGAATGGGTGCTAGAAAAGTAGAATAAATTGCACAGATCCCAGGATCATCAGCGTTATAAGTATATTGATTATAAGGCTTCTTGGGATTCTCAACATGATATTTCTTTTCTTTCTCATAATGCAATTTAACCACAGAATTCTCAAATGTTGGCACAGTAGCATAAGTCCAATCCATTTGGATCCATCCCCTTAAAGTTGCAGCCCACTTCCTAGAAAGCAACATTCCCCATTTATCAAGAACATCAATAACAAGTATGTCCATAGTTACACAAATGTCCGGATACTTAGCCAACCTGACCGACTAATTTTCAATGATTCCTATAACTTCAACCTGTCTAGAATCCATGGCACAAACATTTCGATATGGCCTTGATGTTTTCAGGTTGAGTTGGTCCATGACCGCTTTGGTCATGATGTTGGCGGAAGACCCTGAATCTAACATACAGTTGTGTAGAAGAAGACCACCTATCATCAATGATATGTAGAACGGGGGATGCTCTTGTTGATTAAGTTGTCATTGATGCCAACAGTGTATATCCATTGATGCCAACATGTCTTGGTGCCCCTTGAGGAGCCCCTGAGGGTTAGTGTTTGGTTTATGGTTGTTTGTGTCAAGAGGAGACCTTTTGACTTTTTCCAAGCCCAAGCTTGAAGCCCTTGGAGGCCTTGGGAAAACGGAAAAAGCCCTGAACACCCTTTAGAGTGTTTAAGTACCCCTAAGGTGTTTCTCTGGTTCCCCAATTGTTTTCCAATACCACAACCTATGCCCTAATATTCTAGAAAGTGTCCTTGGTGGGTTGAAGAAGTTGCAAGAGTCCAAATGAACCTTTCAGTGGTCATTTGTGTTTATTGAGGTCATGGTACCCCAGGAGAAGGTCTAGCAACCCCACAAGTGATGTCATGATGGATCTTGACCTTTGTAGGTCCCCTGGTGTGGTTGAGGTGGTTGAAGAAGCCTATGAAGCCCCTTTCTTGATGAAGAAGTCCTTGGACCCACATTTGATGGTTTAATGGTCGTTGTCCTCTTAAAGGTGATGATGTGGTCATTAATGACTTGATGAAGACTTGGAACCCTTAATGAAGATCTTGATGCCCGTGTATCCCTTGCGGGGGTCATGGAACCCTTGGAGAAGGTCATTATGCATGAGAAGGTCTAGCACCCACATAAATGGCGGCATGATGACCCTTGGACACTATATGATCATTGATGGTGCATTTGGAAATGATTTGGGTCTTGGAATCTATACATATGGTGGTCTGTAAGCCCATGATTGTTGGAGCCTTTGATATGATAGAATCCTTGGTCATGATGCCCTCATCACTTGGCGATGGAGTCCTATGTGATGGGCTTGAAGTCCATGGAAAGTATCTTGTTCAAATATTATATGATATCCTTGAAAGAGTCCTTGAAACCCTTGCATGTAGTGCCTTGGGTCTTGAACCATGGTGATGTATGGTCCTATTTGTGGTTATATAGATATTGGGATGTAGATGGAGGTAGAGCCCATGGACGTGCCTTGATAGGTTGAAGAAGACTTTGAAACTCTTGTAGTTGGTGGTATGGTCTTTGGCACCCTCATGTGTGGGGTCTTTGACGTCCTGGACATATTGAATAATTTAAGGGTATTAGACCAAGAATTTGCAAATAAACCCATCATAGGGAGATAGTCCTCGTCAAGCCATTTCCATTGATATGTGGAGCATCTTCTAACTCCTTACGGTTGAAGAGATATGAATTTTTGAAGTTGGTGTACCCCACCTTTTTGGGTGAGCCGACCAAACAAAAGAAAATTTAATTATTTGTAATTTCGAATTGCATGTCGGCCCTGTTTGAGGTAATAACTTTCCTCCACGACCTATATAAATAGAAAATCAAACATTTCATTTGCTTATCAATTGGAATTTCGCAACTCTTGGAGAAAAGTGCAAAATTTTGTGGAGGAAATTGTTTTTGGGTATCTTCACTAAAATTGGCATAACTTTCTCATACGGAATCGGAATTACAAAATTCTTGGCTCATTGGAAAGCTTGTTACGAGGGCTATGTGATGACATGATCTAGATTTTATTTTGGTTTGTCTATTGTTTCTTGACCTTATGATCTTCAAAAAGGTATGGCTCATGCTTCTGGGTTTCTCTTGTAATGGCACATGTCTCTCATGGATAGAGTTCATCTTTGATATTAGTATGTGAGCCTATATATTGGTATATATATTTGAAGTCATTATGGAGGATATGATGATGATGTTGCATACCTTTATGCTATGATATTATACACTTTATGATGATAATGCATGTGATAATGATGTACACTCTATGAAGATGATGCTCTCCTATGCATTATGATGTATACTTGATGTTGATGTGCTAAAGAAGTTTACACAGTCATGTTCTAGATATGGTCAACTTACACATGATATGATCAGTGATGTTTACACAGTGACATGCTCAGTGTATGTTGATGTGCTAAAGAAGTTTACACAGTCATGTTCTAGATATGCTCAGCTTATATATGATATGATCAATGATGTTTACACGGTGACATGCTCAGTGTATGTTGATGTGCTAAAGAAGTTTACACAGTCATGTTCTAGATATGCTCAACTTACATATGATATGATCAGTGATGTTTACACAGTGACATGCTCAGTGTATGTTGATGTGCTAGTGATGTTTACACTGCTGTATGCTCAGTAAAGTGCGATGGTACACAGGATTATGTATGCTCAGTGGTGTATGTAGTGATATATAGAAACAATGATACAATGGTGGCATTGATGAAATGATGAATGGTGGTATTGAGCAGTGAGTACATTGATTCAGGCTACATGAGCAGATTCCTTAACTCAGATTGGCTGAGTTGTATGAATAGTTGGTTTGACTCAGGTGGACTAAGTCTAGTATACCGTTGGTTAAACTGATATTTACTAATTCGAATGACGTGAACAGCAGATTGATTGGTACAGACAAATTGATTACTTAGTTGATGAACAGTGTGGCACAGTTGTGATGAGCAGTGGTTAGTTGATGTGGTTGTGCAATATAGTACAGATTGACCAGTGTGATACAGTTGATGTGCACTAGTCAGCAGTGGTCAGCAGTGACAGTGGTTGTGCAGTGTGATACAGATTGAGCAGTGTGATACAGTTGATGTACAGTGGTCAGCAGTGGTCAGTAGTGATAGTGGTTGTGCAGTGTGGTACAGATTGTGCAGTGTGGTTCAGGTGTTGGATAGCCGGTCCACAGGATCAGTGCAGTAGTTAAGTATCTATCTTCATTTCAGGGTGGTAGGATGGGGCAAAGAAATATAGGGAGCTAAGGCTTCCTTCAGGTTGTAGCCTGTAAACCAGGGGGTTGTAGCCTCTTTCCAGTTGTAGCTGGAGAATTGAAGTCTTTGTAACAAAGGGGGTTGTTGCCTCCTTCCAGTTGTTGCTGGTAAATTATTATTATAAAGGCTTCCGTGGTTTTTCCCCCAGGACTTGGGTTTCCACGTAAAAATCTTGTGTACTGTGTTTTGCTATGCTTCCTTTGTGATGATGATATGATGATATGTGATGATGAGCTGTAATTGTTAATAATGTTGATGATATAATGATAATGTGGTAATACATTAATGAATGATGTATTGAAGAAGCAATTGATGATTGTTAAAGTTGAAAAAGTAATAAAAAGCTATACACACTGTTCACCCCCCCCTCTCAGTGTGCTCGGTGTGTCCAACAGCTCTTCTGTTCTTGGATCCTTGGTATGCAGAACTACAATGGGGTCTTCAAAGGTGCTATAATTACTCATGGAAGGTTGCTCTATAGTTTCAGCAATAGTAACCTTTTTAGGGGGAGTAGGATTTGGAGGTGTAGGAGGACTTAAGATTTTCAATAGTTTCTCTTCCTGTCCAAGCATTTTGCATAATTCTAGCACAGGCACAAATACCTTAGAATTGAGCAACCAATTGCCTAAATCAAAACTTAGATTACTTGCTTCTTTGGAATTATCAGAAACTGCTTCTTTAGGTGCTTTTTGAGTTGGAAGTCATCATTTGATTTTCTATGGTAGGTGACATCCTTGTATCTTTGCATGTTGTTGACCTGATCAATTGAAGGACTTTCTCCAAAATACTTAGTCATATTATCAAGTTTTTTACTACACTGTTTAGCTTGTCTCCAACTTTCTCTAGGAATATCAAAAATGTCACCCACATGGTTTATGAATTCAGGCTCGCTTGATGTTGGTTTACTAGTACTACCTTCTGGAAATCCATGTTCTTGTACATAGTTTGCAAAGTAGCAAGAAAATTCCTCATGAAAATCTTTGCAAGCCCTACAAAATGGTATGTAGTTCTCAGCCATGTTAGCAACCTCTATTTGAGTGGGAGGCCTCTTTTCATGGTTGGGAGTTTTTTTTCTGCCAGTTGGTCTTTGGAGGGTAGTTTCTTTGAGGTGGTTGAACTTGTTGAACCTGGGCTCTTTCCATGTTTAAGATTTTATTTTGCGTTTCCTTCATCTGAGCTAAATGTTTTAGTTCAGTACTCTCCATTCTTTCACACATATCCATCATCTTTTTCTCGTATGAATCCTTTATAGCAGATAAAGGATCCTTCTCTTTATGCTTAGTTGACTTCAATGGAGTTTGAGCTCTTGAAAAACCAGGAAGATTTGACTTACCGGAAGACTGCATGTTCTTATCTATCTTGGTTGCCAGTTCTTGTGCTTGTAACGGAGTGGTGGGCTCTTTGTCTCTAAGCTGGTACTACATTTCCCCACTTAGGGCTTCAATGTAGTAGACCAAGATTGTTTGAGCAGTTGGTTTGTAATCTGTGTGGATTGCATTGGATAAGTCAGTGAATCTCTTATTGAATTCTTCCATGGTTTCCATCTCACTTCTTTTGATGTTCGTTAATGCAGCAAGTTGATGTCGAGGTTCCTTTTTCTCACCATACTTGTTGGTGAAGGCATCTGTTATCACACCATAGTAGCAGGGCTACTATTCTTGTACAGCAGATATCTGCACATTCCAGAGCTTCCATTATTCCAGAGCATGGCTATATATTTTGGATCACTCATGATCAGAGCAGTATATTATTCAGATTTATGTATGACCTTGTGTCAAGGCTGAGCCTTGAGAGTTCAGATTTGATGACTGATGTGACCACTTATCCCATACAGTTTCAGTTCAGTGCCTAGAGATGTATTTCAGCAGTGTTTCAGATGATGCATGATGATTATTATTATGATGATGTTGTATGATCTATGGATATGTTCTCACTGACTGTGGATTATTATCTTGTTTATTTAGTCATGATCATAGCATGTGCTTGGTATATTATTCCTGATGTGGCAAACTATTTAAAATGAACTGTAAATCATAAAATGGACAATTGCTTGCACATTTAGGTCATTTAACAAAACTCACTGGTTTTTCACCTTACATAGATATGGTCTTTCCCGACACCAGTTGTCTGCTAGTATAGGCTCCATATTCACTTGTCTCCATCCATACATGACCTTCCTGTTTGACTTTAAACCCTGACTTGTCTCATTTGACTTTCTGATACCAAGGACTTCCCCATTTTTCTACCTCTGTGTTTGGACTGCATCCCTGTTTATTCAGTGTCTCGGCTCTGAGTTGGTGACAAAACTTGCCTTTGGTGAGTTGGATTGTAGGCCTAAATCATTCTGGTCGGTTGTCCCGATGTTTGGCATTGGCTCGAACTCCCCCTAGTCACTTGAGATGTTGTTGGCTAAAACTGAAAGCTCATGTTCTACCTATGGAAACTTAAATTCGCCCATGGAAACAAAAAAAGGGCAAGGGCGATGAACAGCTAAAAATACTCCTCGAAGAGTATAAGAAAGGTCCAAAAAGCAATGGTTCTTAAAAGCTATATCTAAACAATTGCTGACCTTATAAATATTTGAAAAAACATGCCCTGGATGCAAGCAGCAACTAGTTGTGCTTCTCAGCACATCTGAAATCCGAAGGGTTATGTAGGCCAAAAAGGCCATGGAATAAAATTGAATGATCCTAATGAACCTGGATCAACTTGATGTAGACATGATGCCTAAGTTGAATAAGCACTCTTTAAACAACTTATCCATTTGTGAGACACAGCCATCCCCCATGTTCTTTTGTCCAGCATAGAGTTTGTAGCTTTCCCCTTTCTCCCAGTCCAAAGTATTTTTGAGTTAAGTTAGACAGGTCAACCCCTTGACCCAACCTTGTTCCTAGCCTTCATCCTTCACTAGCAGTTTGACCATGTCCAATGGGTGAGTTTGTCATTTGAACTATTGTGCAAGCAAATTTTTATATAACAACGGAATATGCTAATCAATGCCACTGAATGGATGTTATACTTTGAGCTTGGCTGTGAGAATGATTAGAGAAGCATTGTCTTAGTCTACTGATGTGATTTATCCTTGGTTGTATATTCTTGGGATCCGTGATGATGTGGACCATGTATGGATGATTATTGATGATGATTGATGGGTCCACATGTTTGATGATGATATCATATGATGCAGATGATGTTTGATCCAGTTCAACAGGTTTATTACTACTTCAGATCAGCAGATTATACATTGTCCATATATGGTGGACCCTACAGCTGGCCCATTAGGGCAACCCAGGGTGTATGAGTACACATTCCTAGTGGATTTGGGTCTTCTGGATCCATTGAGACACTTATCTTTCAGTTCCGGGCACTTCTGACAGTGATTGATGCAGTTTTACACTTGATGACCAGATTTGGGGCTGATTTCCCAGCCTGGGCAGCAGGGGCCATGATTGGCCAGTTCACCTAGGGCGCTGATGATGGAGGGGGTGGTCCAGCCACTTGTTTTTACCATTTACCCCCCCTTCTGGAGAGCCTGGTGGGCTCAGATGGACAGCGCTAGCACCCTAGGAGGCCGTTTTGGCACTTTCACAGTTCCCGAGGCGGTTTAAAAATGGGATAAAGTGGTCACTGAGGAAATCGATTTGGACAATTGAGGCAAGGTTTTGGCATTTGGTCTTCACAGAGGTCTTCCAGAGTGGCATCACTACCTTCCAGTCAGTTTTCACCATGTGGGTATGCCCAGATTGATCACAGGAGGACATTTACTGCTTGACTGTCATGGATTATGAGGACAGTTTTGATCATTTACATTACATTGGACATATTTTATTATTTTATTGTGCCTTGGGGATGAGCTAGTAAGGATTGATGCCTCCTAGCCCCACCATGAGCTTATATTGTCATGTCCTAGTCACCATGAGGTGGATTTTGGTACTTATGTTTCTCTAGTGGATGACGTCACCCTCTTATTGTACCACTTAGTGGGGGCGCTATCATGATATTGGGTGATCCATGTGATGTATTGTTATGATTTATTGTTAGCCATTGATTAGATCTTGAGATCTTTTAATCTTAGCCACTCATGTAAAAAGTGGTTAGGATTGTACTCTCTCCCCATCCTATTTAAGGAGGGAGCCTCTCATTGTAAAATTCATCCAGAGATTTTTGGCTCTTGGCTCTTGGAATAAAATTTCTATCTTTTGGAGTACATGCTTGGATTGGAGTGGATGTTGGTTGTTTCGATTGTAAATGCTTTTGTCCATTGCACTGGAGGATCTATTGTAGCTATCTTGCATATTTGCCATATTTTATTTGCAGGTTAAGAGGGCGATTTTGACAAGTGCGAATTGGTGGGGAGGCTTGCCCTTTAAGCTTGGAAGAAGTCGTTTTAGGTTTGACAGGGAGTAGTTTTGCCTTTGTGTCAACTATTCTATGTTTCTCTCTCTCTCTTGCTTGTACCTACCTTCAATTTGTTAAACTAATTGATGCTTTGCTCCTTGGTTTTGACAGGTTAGAAGGAATCACATGTGGCTTGGGAAAATCGATTTGGCAAGAGGGCTTCAACAATTCTCCATTTGATCTTTGGCAAAGTAATCCTCGTCTCAACTAGCATTCATCTCTTCATCCAGGTATGTTCCAAGAGGTATGATCTTCTACTTCCTTGAATCTTCCATGATTTCTAGATCATAAAAACCCTAATCAATTAAAACCCTTGTTTTGGTATTTCTTAGATCTACTTAGATCTAGCCTTGCTCTTGAAGAGATATTGGAAACCCACCTCTATAGCATCCACCCCTAGTTGGATCTATAGTTTGGTGGTGATTGGCTAAAAATTGACCCACTTTTCAAGGCAAAAAGCCCTCCTTGACCCAAATCGCACTTCCTAGTGAGAGGCTTGTTTGGTTTGATCTAGCACATGGGTAGGTGAGATCCCACTTGATTTGCAATCTAGACACTTGATAACCTACCCCCAGATCCTTACTTTGGTGAAATCTACCTGGTGGACATCTCTCCATGTTTTAACGGGTTAAGAACCCCTTTTGATTTTCTTGGCACCTCAAAACTCAAATCTACTAAGATCTAGCCCTTGGATTGACTTGATTTTCGGGACATACATAGATCGGGGTACTAGCTACTGGGATCTATAGTTTGGTGGCCATTGGACTTGATTTGGTCCACCAAACCCACTTTTTAGCCTTCCTTGAGCAAGTCGCACTCCCTTGAAAAAGTGAGTTTGTCCACTTCCAGGAGGTGGGTGTTTGCGATTTTCGTGGATTTGGAATGCCCATACCTTGAAACCTAGGTCTAGACTGTCTTTTGTCACGATCCGCCTTGGGGGTAGCATTCCTTGTTTCAAGGGATTGTGGTCCACTTAGAGTCATTACTTGAAAAACCTAGATCTAGTAAGATCCAACCATTGGATCTCATTTAGCCCACTTGATTTGGCTTCTAGGTGTCCCGATCTACACTTTGACATACTTTTTGACCCCATTAGCCCATCTAACAAGGCACTAGTCCTTCTCTAAAGCAAGTCGCACTCCTTGGGAATTGTGTCAAACCCTAGATCTAATACATGGGTACTCCTAGAATCAACTTAGATTTATAGATCTAGCCTTTATTCGACCTATAGTACCAACTTCACACCTAACTTCACCTTGTGGGCCTACCTAGAATCATTTCATACTTCCCAAGAAAACTAGACCCACTTGTGTAAACATATGGTACTACACCTAGTTATCATACCCCATCATGTGGCCTAAACCATACATAGGTTGAAATACTAGCAATCTCTTACACCACCTTCAACCATACCTCAACTTCTAGGTCTACTTAACTTTGCATTGGTTTCCGTAACTCATCATTTACTCATCCTTAGAAACCTTTGTTTGGGTCCAATCAACTGTGATTGGTTATAGGGTCTCCCCCTAGGTCTTATTACACCTTGACCTAAAGCGAAGAGTGCCTCGGTTGACGTGACTCCCACCTTTCATTGGGAACCGTGGCATCTCTTGGGTCACCTCTTTAGTTGCCTGTCTCCTCTACCGTCCCGGATGGGATACCTCTAGGGGCAACTACAAGTTGTGTGATAACAACATCCTTGAAAGCAGCAAAGGTTGCAAAAGAGTTGTTTAGTAAACCGATGAACCAATCACCAGCATCTTCATCTAAAGATAATGCAAACAGCTTCATGTATACATCGTCATGTTTGTGGGTAGGGTCTCTGACATATCCACTGATACACTTTGAGAAGGTTTTGAGATGATAAGCAGCAGTAATGGCATTAGTGCCAGTGAAGGTGGGAAGTTTATCAATAGCCTTGTCTGGAATGTCATGTGGTTGACCTGCTATCTGAGTAATGTTAAGGGGAGAATAGAAATCACCCATTGTATCGGAAAGACAAATATTATTGTTTTCAAGGTTAGTTTCTACAAAAAGACTATGGATGTCAGAAATAGACTGAGATCCAAGCTCTTCAAGGATCCTACGAGAAGCAAGTTTATTCAATCTCCTCGTGTAAACCTTTTCAGGCTCGGGGATGAAACTGAGTAAACCTTCATAATTTCTTCTAGTTGAATACCTTGAGGTGTTTAGTGACAGTGGAGTCGCCAGGTGGATTCAAGTCTAATTTCGGAGAGTGATTGGACTAAAAATATACCAAAAAAGGGAATTAAAAGGCAATGGAGTCGCCAGATAGATATCAAATCTATCAAAACCGTAAAAACTAGAAAAAACTAAGGTCATCCAAAAAACAAAAAGATTTGTCCCCGGCAGCGGCGCCAAAGATGTTGTCCCCCGAGATGCACACCAGCAGCAGAAATCTTTCGAAAGTTGTCTCCTCACTACAAGTGGGGGAAGTGTGGCCTTGAGGGCAAGCAATGAGTCAGGTACTGTCACCTAAATCCCAGCTCCTCCGTTTAGGCTAACTCCTAACGAAGCCAAGGGGGGTTGTCCCTAACAAAGAGTTTTCTATGGCTCTTGTTTTTTAAAAGTTTTAGGTAATGAAATGATGTGGATGGGTGTTGTTTAGGAGTTTTATGATGAGACCACAATTTATAGGACAATGAAATAAACACAAGATAAGAAGCAATCCACGCAGCAGATAAAAGATTGTAGATGAACAATATAATGAAGACTTACAAATGAAATGGCATCCAAAGATAGATAAATTCCAATGGACAAATGGCCCAGATTAATTAATATATGAAAGTGTAAATAGACCAGTGCCTTACGGAGTCAGAAAGTATAGTGTTTGGGAATGCTGAAGATACAAGTCTCAAATAGATTGTTTGTGAGATCGTTTTGAACTTGTTCTTGGTAAATTTTGGAAAGTTTTAGGTGTTCTTGATTATTAGGGCTAGAAAAAGCAAGGATAAAGTCCAACCGGAAAAGTATACCTTCAGTGGCTTCCCCTTGGTGACATGACGAACCTGTCTAGGATCACAAGCTAGGTGTTCTGAGAATTTAACCAGCGAGTCCCCAGATTGGGTTGCCCAGCGCCACCAATTAGGAACTTTGCCCACTACCTGAGTATTTCTCGAAATAACAACGTTGATTCGTTGGTTGTGGGGTGAAAATTTTATTATGTTATCACTTGCAAGATTAACAAGTCCAATCACCGTTCGGAGTACGAGTCCAACCTTTTAGGGTCGGCAGAGCATACTATGTGATGGAAAGCAACACAGATAAATTTTAGAGAGGGGAATGTGAAGTTGAAGGTATTTTATTATTAAGAGCACACAGTTCAACTCTCCGACAAAGAGTGCTCTTGACTTTGTCTTAAAACGGAAGTTCGAGAGACTTTAGCTAATCTATATGATGTATGCAAGGATGATGCAGTGGGAATGCTCTCCGACAGAGAGTGCTCTTGACTTGGGTTATGGCAAGTTCAAGAGTCTTTAGTCATTTTTAAAAGATCAAGCAGATTGTAAACATAAACCAAATGATAGCTCAAATAGACGATGAAATAATGAAAGACAATTAATACTACTTGCAAAAATGAATTAATCTAGCAATTAGTGTTCTACAACAAAATTGAACTAAGCTATTAGCAAAAAGTAAACTAAGCTAAAACACTCAAAAGACAAAGCGAGAAGACTACAAGGGTTCCCCAAATGGGAAAAGTGAATGTAGGGGCTTGAAAAAACCCCACTTGCAACTTAATTATGAGAGTACAAATGTCTTGGGATTAACACCCTTGAAAGGGCTTTTACAAAAGGAGATTGATTATGGTTTTATATTCTTGGTTTGGACCATCCCCTTGGTTTCTTTAATGCTCTCTTTGGTTTTGTCTTTTCTTCTCTTCTTGCTTTAAGAATCCTTGAGTCCTTTTCTCTTTCAAGTACCTACACAAAACGGTTTAACTCAAGGCACCCATTATTGTTAATCAAAAGAAAAATAAACTTAAGATCTAAACTAGAAAGTTGAAAAAAACAATGCAAGCCTAACTTAACAATGAGATCTAAGATGCAAGTATGACTAACAAATAAACTAGATGCAAAATCTAACTAAGGTCTAAGTTAATAAATTAGAAACAAACTAGATCCTAACAAAACAAAATGCAAAGTATGATAACAATGCCTAACTATTAGTCCTTTTATATGAATGCACTTACTATTAACAAACCTTTTTCTTTTTTTATGTGTTTTCAAAGGGGCTTAAGGAGGGATGAAAAGGAGGGGAGAAGGGCCAACTCTAAGATGGACGAAAGGAGGGAGTAGAGCAAGCAAAGAAAAACGAAAAAGGGAGGAAAGAAGGATAATATGAGAAGGGACGAAAGAAGGACCTAAAGCAAGGAAGGAGGGGAAACGAAAGGTAGGAAGGCTTAGCAAAGTAGGGAGACGAGAGCAAAGAAGGAGGAGTAAGACCAAAAACGAAGCTAGAAGAGGGCTAAAGGAGGAGGACGAAAGGAAGGTAAGAGAGACAAAAAACGAGAGAGAGAGGAGGCCAAAGCAAGCTCAAACAAACCAAGGAAAAGACAAACAATGATGGGATCAACCTTGGAACAAAGGTGACCACTAGAACACTAGTCCAAGAAAACCTTCCAGCTAGATGGATGCACACAAGGTACAAGTGGGGATAGAGAAGTAGCCACAAAACAATGTGGCCCTTGGGATGAAATCTCAAGGTGCTTACTCAAGTCAAAACTTTAGTATAGAAGAAGAAGAAGAGTGTGGGAAAGATAGACTTGTAAATCCACTACTCAACAATAGAACCAAGAAACCAAGTTTAAAGTTTGAATAAGGGATGGATCTTCGAACTTAGCACTTCTTTTCCAAATCTCTAATGCTTGAGATCAACTTTGGGAGATCCTAAAATGCACACGAATGTTAGAAAAAAGGTCTTTCGAAGAGATGAGAGATGCAACCAAGCTTAAGCCTCTCTTCAAACCTAAGAGATATGCACAAGAAATTACTCACAAACACACCTTGATCAAATATTGTATGTAGAGCAAAATGGGATTAGAAGAGTATAAGTATTTCCAACTACAGTCTACTCCTTCCAAATCACATAGAACCCCAACATAAAGGGACAAGTTGAACCCAAATTCCCACCCTATGGGCTTAAGAAAGCCTTCTAAGCTAAATATTTGATCAAAGTAATGAAATATAAGCAATAAAAAAATACAATATCACCTTATAATAGATGAAGCACTTCCATAACAAGCATCAACACCACATGGACCTCCAAAGTCACTTTATTTCAATAAGCCAAAGGCTATAACAATTACAAATTGGCAGAGTAAGTTTTCCCAAAAAATCCATGTTATGAGAGCCAAAAGGCTTCTCATTTATACAAAAGCTAGAAGCAAAAAATCTAAAACGAGCTTGGCATGAGAAGAGAGCCAAAAGAAGTCGAATTCTAATCTATGATGGGCTTGGAGTGTGATCACAATAGACAACAACGAGTTGAAGTAAATGTGAGTGGGGAGGTGGCCTCCACCTTGGCAAGGCGCCCCCCACTCCCACATAGTAACCATCACCCATGCAATACGTAAATGCCAAGTGGATAAGACACGAGCTTGAGGAGAATGCGTGAGCTTAGCAAAGGAGAAGCTTGGAGCTTGATGCACATGCTAGCTTGAGTTTGCAAGGGAGCCAAGCTTTGATGTGGCCATAGATAGAGGAAGGCGCCTACCAAGAAGTAAATGCTAACTCAACCACCCACTCAACGCTTGCCCAATCATCAAGTCGTGATTCCCCATGAAGGAGCCATATGGTCAAAAGGCTCACGTGATCTCCCTTGATTAAAACGTAACTCCAAACTTAAAATTCACATGTGGTTTATTACTTGGATGTAGTCGTACACCTCATAGGACCCATACTCATCCTTCTCAAAACCAATTTTTAATGATTTTTGACATTTTTTTATTTTTGGTCAAAGTGCATTTTCTCCATTTTTAGCAATTAAGTACCAGAATGATGCAATTTTAGCGAAACTGCTTCTGGGGGTGACGTAACTGCCCGGAAACTGAAGAATGAGAGAGCTAGGGTAAAGAGGATGCTCTGAGCATCAAAACGAGCCTCCCCACGCCAAATTCCGCCTCCGGAGGAGGTTTTTATCACACTGAAAATTTCCATTTAAACCATTTAAAAATGGTCTAAATTACGGAAAAAAAAATATTTTCTCGTAATCAAACGAAACTCCTATGGGACCTAGTGCATGTTCATACAACTCAATCGAGATGGCTAACACGTTAAAAATCCTAGACACAAGACTCTAATAACCACCTCAGGTTTTGACCACCTGGGAAATACTCCAGCTTTGGAGGTTTGAGTGAAAAACTCAGGGATTATACGCCACTGATGAGTAGCGCATAATTCCTAAGGAAAAAACACTCTAGAGTATCCCCCAAATGGCTAAACCTAAGGATAGCCAAGTCTTTTATAAAAGGACCCCGTTTAGACCAACTTTTTACAAATTCCCCATGGGGGTATGAACATGCAGTTATTACAAATGGGGCAAAATTGCCCTGAAAAATGACTTCTGAACTTCTGAACACTGATGATGAACATGAATCATGTTCAATAAACTGGTGGCTCACAAGAAATTCAGCTATTGTACAAAATAGCTGGTAATAGGTCCAACAGGTCTTTGAACGTGGCCACCTAGAGTACTTCTTCCGGCTAGCTTTCCAAGACACATAAAACAAGATCATCATTAAAATTTACAATAAAATAAACCAAGAACAATTGCAAAATGATCTCACTCACATTTGAACTCTTGTATCAAGCAACCCAAGCACTCAATACCATTTTTTGACTCCATAAGGCACTGGTCCTTGTTATCATATTTCATTTGCTTATTATCTGTCTGGAGCACTTGCTCTTTAATTTTTATCTCATGAGTGTCTTGTACTTAATTCTTCAAGTGGTTGTGTACTTCAAGACATCTTGCAATTGTTATCTCCGAATACTTAAGTGATATTGTAATTTTGTGATCATCATAAACACTCATAAACAACACCCATCCACATCACCATCATCATAAAAACATTTAAAACACAAGAGCCATAGAAAACTCTTTGTTAGGGATAACCCCCCTTGGCTTTGTTAGGAGTTTGCCTAAACGGAGGAGCTGGGATTCAGGTGATAGTATCTGGCTCATTGCTTGCCCTCAAGGCCACACCTCTCCCACTTGTAGTGAGGAAACAGCTTTCGAAAGATTTATGCTGCTGGTGTGCATCTCGGCAGACAACAGTCCTTAGCCTTCACCCTATACTAGCAGTTAGGCCATCGGATGATGTATGTCTTTAAAGCTTTGGTGCAAGTAAAATATTAAATAACATTGAATATCTATGTATTAACTGCCACTTGATTGATGTTTGTACTTTAAGTTAAGCTGTCAATATGGTTAAAGGAACATGTCTTATTCATTTGTTATAATCTAGTCTTTGGTTGTATTTTGACCTAGTCAAACATAGTTTGACCATGGTCATCCTTGGGATCCGTGATGAGATGGACCACTTATGTTATATGATGTTGATCTATGGTCCTACATATACCTATTGATGATTCCATATGTTGGGCACATGCTTCAGATGATGAATGATGCAGTTTCCATGGATTATTATTGTTTACAGATCATCATATTTTTACTTGTTCAGGTATGGTGGACCCTACAGATGATCCTACAAGTTATCATGAGGTGTATGAGTACTCATCTCTAGTGGATTTGGGTCTTCAGGATCTCCATTGAGACACTTATCTTTCAGTTTCAGGCACTCCCTGACATGATATTAGCAATTTTCCACCTGTTGACCAGATTGGCCATGCTGATGTGCCCTGTCCAGCAGTATCTTTGGAGGCTAGTAGTTGCCTAAGGCGCTATAGAGGAAGGGGGTGGTCCAGCCACTTGCTTTTACCATATTACCCCCCTTCTGGACATGATGGTGCACTCAGTTTGACAACGCAGGCACCCTAGAGGCAGTTTTGGGCAGTTTCAGGGTTTTTCAGCATATTAAAAAATGGAATAAAAAGGTCATGGAGGAATTCGATTTGGGCAATTGAGGCAAGGTTTTGGCACTTGATATGCTCAGAGGTCATCTATGGTGTATCCCCCTTCTTCCAGATCAGTTGGCACCAGTCAATGGGGTCCACATGGGCTACAGGAGGACTTTTATTGCATATCTCTCTCTGATTATGGGGACAGGATTTGATCATTTGTATACTTGGACATGTCATTGAGTCATATTTTATATTACTGTGCCATGGGGACATGCTAGTGAAGGGAAATAATACCTCCTAGCCCCACCATGTGCTCCTAGTCACTTGTCCTTATCATTATGTTGTGGCACACATGTTATTAGCCACCCCCATGTATGACGTCATCCTCCTAAGGCTCTTTAGCCATGACGTCATCCCTTGTTTGAGTGATCAATGTCTATTGTTATGTTGGCTCATCTTAGCCATTGATTATGTTGTTATATCTTTTTATCTCAACCACTAGTTTTCAAAAGTGGTTTAGGGTTTTGGTCTTCCTCATCCTATTTAAGGAGGAGACCCCCTCATTTTAAAGGCACCTTTGGAGCTCTTGAAAATTGGAATAAAATACTATCTTTTGGATCTACTTCTCTTGTCTTGATGGATTCTTTTACAAGTTGAATATAAAATCGTGTCTCTGTGTATCACTTGTGGTTCGTGGGCTTCAATTCGTTTTTCTGCAAGGAGGCCAAATTGGTGGAGAGGAGGACGAATTTGAGGGAGGATATTGTGAGGAGACTGCATATCTTGCTTTGGATTGGTCTTTGTTTGCAGGGATTATCATTATTGTATCTTTGTGACATAGTTGATGCTTTCTACTTCATCTTTTCATCATTTTCATCAATCTTTTGCTAGGCTTGTTTCTCATTAGATCTTGTCTTACAGGGGGAGGACGATTTGCTCATCTTTGAGGGAGGACGATTTGGCTTGGAGCTCTAGATCTCACTCTTGAATATACACACAGGGAGAAGGTTATCAATTCGCAAAGTGGCCACAAGCTTTTGAGGTATGTACTTAGATCCATCTCTTTTCACCATTGGTCAAACAAACCCTCATAATTAAAACCCTCATTTAACATTTTCTTAGATCTATTTGGATCTAGCATGCTCTTGGGTATAAAATTTAAAACCCACCTTAATAATCTTCACGGCAATCTCGATCTATAGTTTGGTGGTTTTTGGACTCCATTTGGCCCGTTTCCCAAGGCACTTATCCCTCCTTAAGTGAAGTCGCATTCCTTGAGGGAGGCTAGTTTGCTAGTTCCAAAACGTGGGTAGGTGAGATTTTTGCTTCATTGGATAGATCAACCACTAAAACCTACCCCTAGAGCTTCACCTTGTTGATTTTCACCTTGTGGGCCCCATTCCTCATTTTGAGGGTTGTGCCCCACTTGGGTCACTAGGTGATGCATTAGATATATGGAGATCTAGCTATGGCTTGTGCTTGACATTTAAAACCCACCTAGGTAATCATCTTAGCTATCTCGTTCTATAATTTGGTGTCCGTTCTATAATTTGGTGGACATCCGACTCCATTTGCCCTTTGATCTAAGGCACTAGTCCTCCTTGAGGCAAGTCGCACTCCTTGGGTAGGTGGCCAATTGCTAGATCCCATATGTGGGTATTGCTAACTCTTTGTTAAATCCATAGATCCATGCTATAGCATACCCCCTAGTGCCATTTCACTTTAACTTTGACCTTGTGGGCCCTATTTGGACCATCTTCCACTTTTTAAGGGGTGGGCCCCACTTGGGTAATTTTCATGGCATTAGGTCTTCTTTAGATCTACTTACATGAATTCATAAGTGACCTCAATCAAACACTTGGTTGAAACATTTGTCCCCTGCTTAAGCCTCTCAACCAAGCCATAACCATCTTGGGTCCACTTATCTTTCTAGATCTAAAATCTTACTCCATTAATCTCCTTGCATAACTTCTCACATTTCCCTAGGAATCCTTGGGTTAGCTAGTCTTCATAGATTGGCTAGGGTCTCCCCCTTGATCTTGATTCATCTTGATCTAAAGTGAAGGTTGCCTCGGTTGACGTGACTCCCACTTGCATTGGGAACCGTGGCAAGCCTTGGGTCACCTCTTTAGTTGTCTGACACCTCTACTGTCCCGGATAGGATACCTTTTGGGGACAACTACAAGTTGTGTGATAACAAGTGTTTTGGAAGGAACACCCTAACTATTTTTAGAATGGTGTTAGTCTACCAAGGAAGTTGACTCCTAGATCCAAGAGAAGGTATAGCCACATTGTCACATTTCTCAAGGGTGCAGCCTTCACTAATTATTTTATATTATTTGGGCTTAGTAAAAGTGGTCCATAACCACCTTGCACTCATCCAAAGGGCGTACCTATTCATGGGGATTTATTATATTATTTGATGGATAATCTTGCAAATATTTCTAGTGTATCTTCTTGAAGTACAAGATGGTTATCTTCTTGGAGAAAACACCCAAATAAATCATATCACTATTTTGGGCATCTTTTGGTTTATGTAAGTTATTGACCATTTATCCTAGTGGAGCACTCCCATGTTTTATTATTGTGGCACATTAGTTTAGGCAAGAATTTTTGCATTGGTACACATTTTTTATACCCTAGCTGTTTTTGCAATCTTTGGTTTGGTTTATCATTATTCTAGAGGAGCACTCCCATTTGTGAAGTATTTTATCATAATTTTGGAGGCTCCTTGGAGGGCGTATTTGTGATGGTTAATCTATGTGGTCCTACAGATGATTTGACATGGTCAAAACACCTAAGATCTAGGAGGCATTTTGCATAAGAGATGGTCATGTGGCACCCCCACTCTTTGGTCCATTTGACTTGGTAATTTTATTGCTTTAAGGTTTTGACTAGACTAGAGGTAGTTGGAGAATATTATTCTTTATTCCTCCCTAGAAGAGACCTGAAATCTAACTCATGATTATTATTATTTAATTTGAGGGTTTGGGCTCTAAATCTATATAAGATGAGCTACTCCTCTTGTATTGGTTGGTGATGGTTTGAGGAGATAAGACCCTATTGGTTTTGGCTTGTATTGAAGATCTTCAGAAAGGCTATGTGATTGTTGAGGTTGTTCTATCATATGTTTGTTTTCAATCTTTTACATCTTGCTGATTTGTATGTGCCGAAATCATCTATTAAAACCTACTGCAATAGGAATCTCAAGTAGGAAATCCAACTATTTAGAAAGGAGGTTAAATGAGGTTATGTCTATTTTATCTCTTTGTTGTTTTTATTTCAGACTTGAAGTATTATGTCATACCATTTCATTGAAAGGTTTTCATGGTGTCTTTGGGCTGGGAATAAGGTCACTCCTAATTCTATATGCATGTGCATAAGTAGGGAACCTATAGAGAGAATACAATCTGTTATTTTCCAGCCATATAAATTTGTGTTCATTGGTGAATTTCTGCATGTCAAGACAGCAGATTTACCTCCATCCATTCATCATTTCCAGCTCTCTCAAAAACCCTTGAATCCATATATCCTCTTGGTTATTTGGCAATAGCCATTCACCATCAACCGCCACTAAAAAAATAAACCTACTTTAATCATCCAACAAATATGCTTTACTAAGACAAATCTTCACAACACCTTGAGGCTTTTCTGTCTATGTCTTACTAATCCTATGCTAAAGACACCCCCCTTTACCGGAGCACAGTCGATCTTAAGTGAGAAGAGGGTTTATTGAGGTGACAATGATATCCTCTTGAGTTCTATGTTTTAAAAATCGGCCAAATCGGTTTCGGAATCGGTCGATCTACCGGTTTGATAAGGAACCGCATCAACTCCGTCTGCAAATCAGGTCGGTACCCAACCGGTTTAATCAGCCGAGTTATGTAAAAAATCGGACGATTTGTCTGGAATTTTGTGTGGGTGCCCGCGGACTCAAAAAAACAATGCAATATCCCCATGGTGCAGTAGTACTTGGTGATATTAATGGTAATGTTAAATTATCTTAACATTATTAATGGTGATATTAATGGTAAAGTAAAAGTGACATTCTCCTTATCTTTTATTTTCCATCCTTTTATTTAAATTTTTAACATTACCATTAATTGGTTCAGGATGTTTGAGTGGTTCCAACCTCATCGGACTTCATATGCAAAAAGTAGATTTTTAGATCCCATTCAAAATTCATCAAAATTCAGCAGACTTAATAGTTTTCAGGATTTTAGGATTCCAAGGTTTCCACCAGATTCTATCATGTATGAGGGTATGGAATTGGCATTTAATCAAGCACATCAACCCCTATATGTACCTTGATGTTGGTGCTATTGATTGTTGAATTCCTCTGTCATGACCTTAATAAAAATGTACTCTTCACTCATGCAAAATCACTTATCAAGCATGGGAAGCTTTTTCTACGTTATTTTAGCGATTGGATTAGGAAGTTTTATCAAAATTGTAGTGGGTTGAGCCGTTGACTAATGTCCTTGGAAGATCAACTTTGAAATTCGAGTTAGAGGCAAGGGCTAGAGCCTAGAGGAGGGAGGCATAGGGTGCTATTGATGAATAGGATCCCAATATAGGCAATGATTCATTGACATGTATGATTGATGATTAATATTTCACATTCATTTTCGTAAATGTCTTTGCTAATTTATTAAATTAATATATATATATTGTATTTCCTCATTTCCAAAATTTTGGGGGGTCACGTTTCCCCTGTTTCGAAGTTTCCTCGTTTCCCCGTTTCATGCAACTTAGGTTGAAGCTGTTCAAACCCTCGTACAACAATTTTGAAGCAAACGTGTGCCTGTTATGACCTTTGCAGCAGTAAAAAGTCATGAAAATCACCTTAAAGGCTTAAAATAAATTGTGGGCAATACAGTGGATGAAAGCAGCCCTAAACAACAAGTATAGGTACTCTTTGGCCTTCAAACAACAGGTCTGGGTCATAACAACAGTCCTAAAATCTTGAAAATGTTGTTTTTCTTTAAAATTTAAATATTTTATGTATTTTTGAGTAAACCGATTCATTAAATTCAAATCGACCGATTTATGACCGATTCATTACCGATTCCAATTCTGATTCTGAGTTGACCCTTGACTGATTCCGAATCCGATTCCAATTTTTCAAACATTGCTTGAGTTACCCTTAGGCTTGCACCACTTTAGAGATTTTGTAAATTAAGTGTGAGAATAATCACAAAGCCCAAGGAGGATCATGCTTTGAGGGTGTTTCACCCTGGGGCTTGGATAAATCTTTTGACACATGTACATTCTTGTATTGTAGAGCACTCCAATTTGGGATTTCCTTGTGGGGTTACATGTCCATATTTTATGATAGCCTCCTCATCTATTGTATATATAAGGGAGGAGACAACATACTTTCCATGGGCCCCCTAGCCCTATCATAGCTTGGTGCCTCTCCATTTCATATTGGTGCTCTTCCAAACCAAGCGGGGTGTCCCTGATATCGCACACTACAAATCTGACATGCTAAATCTGATAGATATTAAGGAAAACGGCATACTAAAATCTCCCTTTTGCATGTTTTAAACAGTTTAAAAGGGAGGGTAGATCGTGCATATTTAGTTTTAAAAGGTAGAGACGATATTTTAAAGACCTTTAACCGAGTAGAATAGGAATATGAAAGAATTTATGTATGAAGGATCGAAGTAAAATCAAGATATAAGCAAGGTGTTACGCCTCGGAGCTATTGCAGCATTCCAGTAGGGCCAAACCTAGAGCAGGGGGTTTAAATTTTTTATTGTAAAGGCCAAAGTGGTTATTTTGTATGGATATTTGGATTAGGGATTGTTGTCCCCTTGGATTGATTATTGAAATATTGTAACTTCTAAGAATATTATATTTGTACTTTATTATTCCGGAGATGTTACATCTCTCCGAGGTGACCCTGTTGTATATCCGGAGATGTTTATTCCTCCGATGGATTGTGGTAACTAGGGTTATTAGATCTCCCATGTGGGGGTCAGCCCTGAGCTATTTTATTAGGGGTTATTAGACCCTCTTAGGAGAGGTCGGCCCCATAGGGTAAAAAGTCAGTCGAGAAACAAGTATAAGTAGAGGAGGATGCTCCTCACTTATCTCACTCTTCCATCACTCGGAAAGTAGCGCACAAGTGAGAGAGAGGTCTGCATAGGAGGTCGGAAGGAGCTCTAGTCTTGGACTACATCTTGTATTTGGTTGATCATCTTTATTGAGGAAAGCTTTGTTGGGTTTTCTACCCCATGAGGGTTTCCCAAGGTAAAATCTCTGTCTATCTTGTGATTATGTTTCTTTCAGTGATCTTGCTAGCCAAATTAGTATAAACTTAACATGGTATTAGAGCTAGCCTGAATAGGACATCTTTCACAAGGTGAAAAGATCTTCTTCCTCTAGTGAAAATTAGGGTTTCTGTAAAAGTTGGAATTTTTGGATTCTGATTACATGGCTGGATAGCCCTCCTCAAAATCAAACTTTTGAGCCCTAGATCAAACTTTTTGGTTGGGTGGAACTCCGGGAAAGTCAAACCCTAGTTTGAAAAAAAGTGCGGAAAACCAGAAAACCAGAACCAGATTTCTACAGCAAGTCCAAAGTTCGCTGGTCAAGTTTGGGGGCTGAAAAATTGAAGTTTCGAGAAAGTAAGTACATCAGTCACCTCGCCTCAGTCAAGCCAATCTCCTGGTAAGGTCAATTTTTTATTTTTGGAATTTTCAATTTTTGGTAATCCCTTTTGCAAGATGGGCCCAAGCAAAGCTTGAGGACAAGCTAGAAGGTATAGAGAATTTCCGGGCATGGAAATATAGAATTGGTCTCATTCTTGAAGAGAATGATCTTGCTCAATATATCAAGGATGAAGTTGCAGAACCTAAGGAAGATGAAGCCAAAGAGAAGTATAGGAAGGACCTAATTAGGGCAAAGAGAATCATTGTTGATTCTATCAAAGACCACTTGATTCCCCAAGTGGCATCTAAGAATACCCCAAAGGAAATGTATAATGCCCTTTCCAGAATGTATGAGGGAAAGAACATCAATAGGAAGATGAATCTGAGAGCTCAATTGAAGAGCACCAAGATGAATAAAGGAGAATCTATTCAAGATTATTTCTCAAGGGTTTTGCAGTTCAAGGACCAACTAGATGCCATTGGAGATACCCTTGATGAAGATGAACTAGTCATGACTGCTCTAAATAGTCTCACTAGACCTTGGGAGTCTGTAATCCAAACTTTGTGTGCCAGGAAAGAAAGTATGAAGTTTGATGTGGTATGGGAGGATTGCATTCAGGAAGAAGCTAGGGTAGCCAATAGAGAAGCCCTTCTCAAAGAAGATGATCAAGCTTTGGCTACTCACACCAGAAGAAGAAGGAGTCATTTCAACTCCAAGAAGAATGGTCACAAGGAGTCACAACCTCCTCATAGATTTAAAAGAAAAGGGGGAGTAAACTCAGAAAGAGATCTCTCCTCAGTTCAATGTTATAGTTGTCACAAACTAGGACACATTGCTAGAAATTGTCCTTCAAAGAAGAAGAAGAATATTCACAAAAGACATCAAGCACATTTGGCAGAAAATGATAGTGAAGAAGAGGAAAAGGAAAGGCCTTAAAAGAAGAGAACTAAAATAGAAAAACAAAAAGCGGAAGAATATGTTCTATTCTCTGCACTCTCTGGGTCTGTGACACCTGGAGAAGATACATGGCTCGTTGATAGTGGTGCTTCAAAGCACATGACATGACAAAAGAAGACTCTCTCAAGACTTGAAGAGAAGACCTCTCCACAGAAGGTATCTCTAGGAGATGACTATCAATATCCCATCAAGGGAATTGGTGAAGCAAGCTACACGCTTGATTCTGGAACCCCATTGAAGATGAAGGAAATCTTATATGTACCAAGTTTGAAGAAGAACTTACTCTTTATCTCTACTTTGGATAAGAAAGGCTATAAGGTTGCATTCATAGATGGGAAAGTACTAATTTGGCCTAAAGGAAAATCAATTGAGGATGCAATTGTTATTGGTGAAGAGGAAGGAGGTCTATACAAACTCAAGGGCCATCCAGAAGTTGCCCTTGTTCATGAAGCCACTAGCCCAAGTGAGCTATGGCATAAAAGGCTTGCTCACATTAACTACAAAGCACTACCTCATGTAAGCAAGGTAGTCATAGGATTACCAGACTTAAAGATTGATCATGATGGCACTTGCAAAGGGTGTGCAAAAGGAAAGAATGTCAAGAACCCATTTCCAAAGAGTGATACAAAGACTAAGAGTACATTGGAATTGATTCATTCAGAGGTATGTGGACCAATGCCATCCACATCCTTAAGTGGATATGAATACTACCTTACTTTCATTGATGACTACTCAAGAAAGACTGGATATATTTTCTGAAGGGAAAAGATGAAGTTTTTGGAAAGTTCAAGGAATTCAAAGCCTTGATAGAAAACCATTCAGAAAAGAAGATTAAGATACTCAGGACAGATAATGGCGGAGAATATATTTCAAAAGATTTTGAAATCTTTTGTAATGAAGCTGGAATCAAGAGGGAACTAACCACTCCCTACAATCCCCAACAGAATGGTGTGGCGGAAAGAAAGAATAGAACTATTATGGAAGCAGTAAAAACAATGATACATGATCAAGACCTACCTATGTATCTATGGGCTGAAGCAGCCAAGACAACAGTCTATGTGCAGAATAGACTATCCCATAGTGCTCTTGATTTCAAGATCCCAGAAGAAGTGTTCACAGAGAAGAAGCCTGAGGTAAGTCACCTCAAGATATTTGGATGCCCAGTATACATTCACATTCCAAAAGAAAAGAGGACCAAGCTAGATCCTTCTGGGAAGAAAGGAATATTTGTTGTATATTGTGAGGCATCCAAAGCATTCAGAATATACATCCCAGGATTCCATCATATGGAAATAAGTAGGGATGTGACATTTGATGAAGAGGCAACTCTCAAGAAATCTAGAAAGTGCCAACATGAAGAAGTATATGAAGAAGAGGCACCTTCCAAAATTACAGAAGCTGCACCCACCCCTGAAGAGACAACTCCTGAAGACCATGACATGTTGGAACCACAAGAACCCCCTGTCATAGAAATTTCACGAAAGAGAAAGCCAGCTTGGGCAAGAGACATTATACTAGGAGCAGAAAAATATGGAGCTCCTGAAGGCTCCACTAGGGTGAGCAAGAAACCAAAGACATTTTCCAACTATGTGGCCCTGATGTGTGATCTTGTAGATCAAGAACCCACTAGTTATGAAGAAGCATCCCATAAGAAAGAGTGGGTAGAAGCAATGACTGAGGAGTACCAGTCAATAATGAAGAATGATGTTTGGGATATAGTTCCCAAGCCAAAGGACAAGAGTGTGGTGTCCTCCAAATGGATATACAAGATAAAGCATGCTGCGGATGGTAGCATTGAAAAGTATAAGGCAAGGTTTGTGGCTAGAGGATTCTCTCAGAAAGAGGGAATTGACTATGAAGAAACATTTGCACCAGTTGCAAGGTACACTTCCATTAGAACCATCATGGCACTTGCATCCATGATGAAGTGGGAATTACACCAGATGGATGTAAAGACAGCCTTCCTGAATGGTGTGATTGAGGAGGAAGTGTACATAGAACAACCACAAGGATTTGAGGTGGAAGATGGAAGAACCCATGTGTGCAAACTAAAGAAGGCCCTGTATGGACTGAAGCAAGCTCCCAGAGCTTGGTATGGTAGAATTGACAGTTTCTTGACTAGCTTGGGCTTTACCAAGAGTAAAGTTGATCCTAACCTTTATCTCAAAGTTATGGATGATGAACCTGTCATATTGTTGCTATATGTGGATGATCTATTTCTAACTGGAAATGAGAAACAAATTATCGAGTGCAAGAAGAAGCTCTCTTTAGAATTTGAGATGAAAGATCTCAGATTAATGCATTACTTCCTAGGTCTGGAAGTATGGCAAGGCCCAAGAGAAATCTTTCTCAACCAAGGAAAGTATGTTGTGGAAATATTGAAGAGATTTGACATGTTGGAATGTAAAGCCATGGCCACTCCCATGGATTCCAACCTAAAGCTGTTAGTTGATGACTCATCAGAGTTAGTGGATATGACTCTGTACATACAGATTATTGGGTCATTGATGTATTTGACAAATACCAGACCAGATATATGCTTTGTCGTGAATACCTTAAGTCAGTATCTAGTGGAACCTAGACGAGTTCAATTGATTGCTGCAAAGCATGTGATGAGGTACCTAAGAGGTATGATAGACTTTGGTCTATGTTATCTCAAAGATCATGATTTCAAATTACATGGCTACACAGATGTTGATTGGGCAAGAAGTGTATCAGACAGGAAAAGTACATCGGGAGGATGTTATTGTCTAGGATCTGCCATGATCTCGTGGTTTAGCAGGAAGCAGTCTAGTGTGGCTCTCAGCACAGCTGAAGTAGAATACATAGCTGCTTGATCTGCCAGTTGTGAAGCAGTATGGTTTCGAAAACTGTTATCGGGACTATATGACTTAGAGATGGACCCCACTTGATCATGTGTGACAACCAAAGTTGTATCAAGATGAAAAAGAATCCAGTGTTTCATGATAAGTCAAAGCACATAGAGATCCGATATTTTTATATACGGGATATGGTGCAGAAAGGAGTTATCAAGCTCGAGTATGTGAGCACTGACAAACAAGTTGCTGATATATTGACCAAACCTTTGTCTCGAGTAAAGTTTGAGTATTTCCGAGACAAGCTTGGTGTAGTTCAGAAGGACCCTCCTCGAAAGGGGGAGTGATATGGTCCCTGATGATAAGATTGCCTGCATCGACAGTGAGGTTGATGATGTGGATACCTATATTGGTGATACCAACAGTGAGGTTGGTGAATGGTCCTTAGACAAGATCTAAGTTGACGAGGGGATTGCATCATCCTTGAACACATGTTCTAAAAGGATCCGTAGACATATGTCTTTGAGAAAGAAGGGGGATTGCATCATCCCTGGACTTCGGTCCCCTGAATGGATCTGTAGACATCTGTCTTCGAGAAAGAAGTCCCCAGTGGACAAGAGGGATTGCATCATCCCCGGACTTCGGTCCCCTGAATGGATCTGTAGACATCTGTCTTCAAGAAAGAAGTCCCCAGTGGACAAGAGGGATTGCATCATCCCTGGACTTCGGTCCCCTGAATTGATCCATAGACATCTGTCTTCGAGAAAGAAGTCCCTGGTGGACGAGAGGGATTGCATCATCCCTAGACTTTGGTCCCCTCAAGTGATCCGTAGACATCTGTCTCCGAAAAATTGATGATAGGACTGCATCGTCCCTGAGCATTTAGTTCAAAATGTACGTGATAAATCCTAGATATGATCTAGGTCACATCCAGTATGAAAAAGGACTGGCATTGTGGTCGAGACTGCATCGTCCCTAGACATGGATTTGTCGTAAATGGATCAAGGACTGCATCGTCCCTAGACATGGATTTGTCTTAAATGGATCAAGGACTGTATCTTCCATAGACATGAGAGATGTCTTAAAGTGAGCAGGATTGATCATCCTGGAATTGGATCGTGTGTTGATCGTGATGATCTAGATGACGATGTTGCTGATCGTGATGATCTAGATGATGATGATGCTGATCGCGATGATCTAGATGACGATGCTGCTGATCATGATGGTCTAGATGACGATGCTGCTGATCATGATGACGATGATGTTGATCAAAGGCTCCAGTTGATGATGTGATGTTGTTGATGCTGTTATGATGGTGATCAATAGATCTAGATGATGAGGCTGCTGATTGAGATGATCCAGATGCTGTTGATTGAGATGATCCAGATGCTGTAGATCGAGATGATCCAGATGCTGTAGATCAAGATGATCCAAATGCTGTAGATCGAGATGATCCAGATGCTGTTGATTGAGATGATCCAGATGCTGTAGATCGAGATGATCCAGATGCTGTAGATCGAGGTGATCCAGATGCTGTAGATCGAGGTGATCCAGTTGATGCTATGATCGGTTGATCGAGTGATCCAGATGATGATGTTACTGTAGCCGTTCAAGTGCTGCAGAAGATGAAGACTCAGTACTGAAGATGTTGATGTTCCAGTATTGAAGATCTTGAAGATGTTCCAGTAACTGGTTGAGTTACTGATGATGTTGAGAAAGCTTCCAATGATTTATAGATGTATCATGTATGATGTTGATGACTCCTTGCTCCTGCAGATGTTCTTATAATATCCTTCTTGTTAAGGGGGAGTGTTGAAATATTGTAACTTCTAAGAATATTATATTTGTACTTTAGTATTCCGGAGATGTTACATCCCTCCGAGGTGACCCTATTGTATATCCGGAGATGTTTATTCCTCCGATGGATTGTGGTAACTAGGGTTATTAGATCTCCCATGTGGGGGTCGACCCTGAGTTATTTTATTAGGGGTTATTAGACCCTCTTAGGAGAGGTCGACCCCATAGGGTAAAAAGTCAGTCGGGAAACTAGTATAAGTAGAGGAAGATGCTCCTCACTTATCTCACTCTTCCATCACTCGGAAAGTAGTGCACAAGTGAGAGAGAGGTCTGCATAGGAGGTAGGAAGGAGCTCTAGTCTTGGACTACATCTTGTATTTGGTTGATCATTTTTATTGAGGAAAGCTTTGTTGGGTTTTCTACCCCATGAGGGTTTCCCAGGGTAAAATCTCTGTCTATCTTGTGATTATGTTTCTTTCAGTGATCTTGCTAGCCAAATTAGTATAAACTTAACATTGATCATGGCAAGCTCCCTTGGTTTCTCTCTTCGAAGTACTTGGCTTTGTGGCAAAGCTGACTGCCCCTTCGTTGTGTGGATGTCCCCACCATGCAGGGCTTTAAGCCCATGGGTTGGTGTCCGGGGCTTCTAGGGGTGACCCACCGGGCCACATGACCACCTTGGTTTTTTATTATGCAGAGGTGACTGTGTTTTGTAAAGGGTCGTTATCCCCTATATAGCACACCTTCTTGACCCACTTGGACTCAATTTTAGCACTCAGAAACCCCTCCTCTAGTATTTTCCCTATGACATCATCCTTCCACCATTGAGCCTACAAGCTTGGAAAGGGAGCACTGAGGGACAAGAATCATTTTGGGGTTAGTTGGGGCATGACGTCCACCTTTGGCTCACTATTTCATTAAGTGATGCCTTATTTTAGTCTATTTTGTTATTTTATGTCTATTTTAGGGCTTATTTCCTAACTTGTGGGGAATTTACCCTAAAAAATAGTATATTTTTAATTTAACTTTATTTTAGACTTGTAGGCTCAAAATTAAAAAAGTAGAGGATGAAAAGTATAAATAGACATCCTCACATCATTATAAAATCATAAGACAAGGGTTCAAATATGTTTTTACTCTCTTTCTCCTACTCTATGATTCATTAATGTGATGCACACTTCTCTTGGGATGAATTCTTTGGCTTGAAGGTGGATGAATGATGTTTTAGGGCTTCATGTTACACATACAAATGGTTGATGCTAGACTGGTTGGAAGAACTCATGCACAAGTGTGACCTAAGGTCTTTTTCCTTGCTCATTCTTGTTAAATGTTGGTAAGTTGTGCTCCTAGCGTAGTTGAATGGTGCATTTTGTTGATTTGTTAGGGCTTTTTTTGTCAACATTTTATCAACTTTTGTATGAAGGGAACATCCTCCATAAGAGTTCTCTATTGCTATTTGGGGCCTTGGACTTCATTTGCCCTAGTTAGGCTCTCCTATCGAACCCTAGAGGTTGTTAGGTGATGCCCTAGCTTGCAAGTGTTAAATGACATTTCAAGAGAGGGGGATTGACCATTGATCTCTCAATGCCCTCGGGATTGAGACAAAAATCATATCCCCTTTTCCTATCACTAAATTACTCTTCTTTTCAGCATTTTATTGTATTTTATTTTGGTTGCAATTTTATGCATAAATAGCCCTAAAAATCTGAAGAAAATAAAAAATAAAAATAAAAAAAAACCCTAAAAATTCAAATAAATTCATAAAACCAAAAATATTTGCAATTTGATAATTTTGGTCCACCCATCAAATTCGCCCTAGTGGATTTATCCACAAATCTTTGAGGGTGTCCTCATTGGATATTGAAAAAACCCTAAAAATATAATATTGTTGGAAAAACCCTAAAAATCTAAATAAATTCATAGCTCCAACAATAGCCGTGAGTTAGTAATTCTGGTCCACCCACCAAATTCGCCCTAGTGGATCTATCCACATATTTCAAAGGGCATCCCTATTTTCCTTGGTGCATTGGGAAACGTGAATTTGCCCAAATTAGGGTTTCTGCAGGGTTTTTGGCAATTTCGAATGGATCATCAAGTGCATCCTTGTTCACTTGATCTTTTCCCCTTCATAGCACACTTTTCTAAGGTAGTGCCTTGGGAAGTGTGAAACCCTACCTTGATAAGTGTGAAGTTGCATTGGGATTTGTGAAATTGATCAAAGAGGAAAGTGATTGATGATGTTGATGAATAGCTATTGAATTTGTTGCCACCTGATACGCACCTCAAGTAACATGGCAGAAATCTTCAAACCACTAGGTGCATCCTTGGGGAAAAGTCACGAGCCAAGCTTGTTGTCACTTAACACTTGACTCCTCCATCTAGGCCAACTCCTAGCGAAGCCAAAGGGGGTGGTCCCTAATAAAATAAAGCTAAGGTTGATTACACCAAAGCAGAAAAGAAAGATCTAGGAGTTTGAAATACTGAACAAGAAAGCAACAACAACAAATGAATTAAATATAGCAGCATGCAAAATAATTAATAATAACACATAACTGATTTAAGCAAAATTATTTGTAACAATAGACCAATGCCGAAATAAGTTAAATCACTGTTGTTGAAGGGAAATGTTTTGTCGTGCTTCTTGGTCAGTTTTAATTATTAAAGATGAGTGGATTAAGAAAGGCTTGATTCTTGTTTGGCCTACTTGTACTTTTATCCTCGCTAGTAAGTGCAGAGCAATAGTACCAAGTGTCCAATAGGGCGAGACATAAAATCTACTTAGAGTAGCCCCTTGACTCTGTAGTATGTTCAATGCAAACCGCTTACTATTGACAATAAAACTTGGGTGAATTTTCCTATTAAACTAGCCACTAATATCCCCTTTCTAATGGTTAACCACAAATCAGGCAAGCCTGCGATGGTCACCAGAGCATACTGGGGGACAAAGCTGAGGTCCGTTACTCTTTATAGTGAAATGAAAAACTGAAGGAAACTAACTTAATCTAACTAAGCAAATAAAACTAAGCTAACGTTAGTAAATCCAAAACAAAACAAAATGAAAAAGGGAAAAAGTTCACGCCATGAAAATGACGCAAATCACCCAGGGGGAATGGGATGTGGGCATTGGGTAGCCCACTTGCTTTAATTATTACTTTTACAATGAAGGAATGCTTGCAATCCTTTATAGATTTAGGATCAACAAGCTTACAAGATTGAAGGTTTTTACAAGTTGAGATAGGTAGAAGAGATGGAGATACCCCGGATGGCTTGAATCTTCAAAATTTCAGCAGCATTTCTCTCTACCTGTTTGCCAAAAGTGAAAAACCAACCACCTAAAAAGCACTAAAATGCTAGATAAAACGTTTTAGAAGCATAAAAATCTAAGCCTTTACACTCAACAAATTTATTCTGTAAACAGCTAAAGACTAGATTCAATGGTTAGATCTACTTTGGTAAGATGTAACGCTTTGATAACTTAGATCTAACTTTGAAAATGCAAACTAGAAAGATTAGCTTTAGATCTGAAATGAAGAACTAATCTGAAACTAGTAAGCAAAAAAGTAGCCGAAAGAGATTTTAGTTTTAAATGAAGGAGGGAAGGAGAGGAAAAAACTGCAAGCTTGGGAACTTTTGGGCCGTGAAGTTTGTTGGTGGAGAGTGGAGGGACTATGTCCTTCTGAAAGTGCTTGGAAAGATGGAAAACTCAAACTAGATCAGCCATTCCTTCCAACTAGGCAACCTGCACAGCTACAACAACTTCCAACAAAGAGCGTCAAATCCGGTGCTTCCTATACCAGATATCAAAATAGTATGCATATTACCCAACAAAACATCTAAATCCTAGACCTCTATGCATAAGCAAGCAACAAATGAAATTGTTCCAAAATCATTTATCCTACTAACTAATAACAGTTTTTCGTAAACCAAACTAACAAAGATGCAACAAATAGAAATAACTACACTACGGTTACCTCATATACCACTGGCAGTACATCCACACACATGAGCCACACACCACAGTTTTGCCTCCAAAGCCTTTTTTATTCCAAAAGAGTAACACAATACAAGAGCAAAGCCTGAGCTGCCTTTCGGTCCTCTAACTGTAATGTCCTGTTTTTTACATGCTAAGGAATTAATTAATGACTGATGTCACTTTGGATAAAAAGCATACAATTAGTTGTGATATTAAGTCATTAGTGAAAAAGGGGGTCACTTAAGTGACATGCGTAATTAAGTGGCATGCGTAATAAAAAGATTAAGTGGCATGCGTAATAAAAAGACGGAAAAAGGTCAATAAGCCATTTAATTAATTAATTAATGGAGAAAAAGGCGGAAAGGTGAATATCGGAAGAAAGCGAACCCTAAAAGCTCATTATGGATTATTATCTTATAAAATCGAATTCGGAGAGCTCTGTGAATTTTCTTTGGCGTTGAGGATAGAAACCCTTGACCAAATTAGATTCGATGGAGAAATCTATCCATCCTAGATCACCTATATCTATCATTGTGTGCTTCATTGTAAGGAAGTTTGATGAGTTTTGGAGGAGATTGAATCTCTCTATAGTTGGGCAAATTCTTAATTTGGAGAATAGAGATTAAAAGCAGCTCTTGCTAGAAAGTGGGTGAATCTTCTTTGGAAGTCTAAGTACAAGGAAGATCGAGTTGGTGAAGGAAGGCAAGATATCCATGTAGAGTGTGGCAATTAAAGTTGGAGATCCATCATTAAAAAGGGCACAATCATTAGAGCAGGGGTTGACTTCTATTGGCATAGCATGGATCTGTTATCATTGGCAGCTACGTTTACCTTGAGAGGTTCGTGATATTCCTTCTACAAACAGGAACTAATCCCTAGTACATTGATCTATCCCACAAGGGAAACGTTTCATTCTATCAAGCCACGACCTACTATTTAGGGGCGTGATCATCATTTGAGGAGGGTTGTATTGCTGCCAGAAGGGCCAAGTACAATCGTGAGGGTGAAATATCTTGTTTATGAGCCAATTCCTCTCTTGGAGTGTCAACATCCTTCATACATGGGTGTGATCTTCAGCCAGACTATAAATTTCTCTGTTGTGAACTAAAATCTGCTTGGGCATGATCTAAAGAGACGCTCTTCATTGTTGTGTGTCAATCTTGAATGATGGGTGCAATTTGCAACTGGAACTTCATCTCTGAGATTGGATCTTCACTATTGAGGACAAATTCCATTGCTTGAAGGCACACCTTTGCTGTTGATACCACCATAGTCAAATCTGGGAGCATTCTGAAGGAGTACCATCATCGAGACCATTTCCAAGTGTGAGAAAAAGGATGCTACAACCATCTTTGTTAGTGTTTACTACTATATTTATTATATATATTGCTCATAAACTCATATTTCAATAAAGGAAGATTATAGCTGCTACAGTTATAATTCATTTCCAATATCTATGTTTGTAAACCAATTTCATGGCAATTAAACAAGCAATCAATTCTACAATGCATACATGTTGATGGTGTTACCAATTGAGTTGCACACAGTTGGACTTCCAGAGGGACGCCAAAGTTTGCATAAGTACTTGTGCATGACAGGGTTCAGAAGTTCAAATCATGCCTTTTCAGAGGCACCCTTTTTTAATTTTTATCACATGTTCATGCCCCACGGGGTTTGTAATGAAGTTTACTACCATGGTAGTTTGTAAAGAACTTGGCTTCCTAAGACTTGACAACCAATACGGGTATTCCAAGGAGTTTTTTCCCTTGTTAATTATGCTTTGCGTATTTAGCGGAGTATAATTTTCGAGTTTTTCTCCTGCACCTCCAAAGCTGGAATGCTCGTCTTGGGAGTCAAACCTTAGGAGGTTATTAAAGTTCATGTGTCAATGTATATGAACATGCTAGACACTATAATAAAGTCATATGGACATGTGCTAGGTCCCCTAGCTGTTTGTTTTAAGTTTCGGAAAAATAAAATTTTCTCGTAAAATTAGGCCATTTTTAATGGTTTAATTGGGAAATTTCATATTGTAATAAAAGTATGGTCTGGAAGCGGAATTTAGCACGGGGGTGCTGGTTTTCACACTCATAATGTCCTCTTTACTCTAATACCCGCGTTTCCTATGTTTCGGGTGATTAAATTCCCACGTTTCCTATGTTTCGGGTGATTAAATTTTCACTTGGAGCATTTTTTCTTAATGAGGCAACAAAATGGCAAAGAAATGCTAAAGAAGACACAAAATGACACAAAATGTCAAAAGTCAAAAAATAAATAAAGTAGTGGGCATGTTCCAAATGACTTGGCAACTCATCCCACATGGAAGGCGACTACACTACTTTATTAAAGCGTCACTTTTGATTTGATTTATAAGTCAAAGATTGAATATCAAAATTAGAGATGCGCCCATCTCTCATGGAGGACGACTTATCCACGCATGGCAAATTAGTATTGGAGGTGATGTAAACAAGAAGGGATGCGCCTACCTCTCTTGAGGTGGCGCAATCCCTTTGGGATTGACTCTCCATCAAAGCTAAATCAAGGATCAATCATCTCATTCGAACTGCGAGTGAACTCCCCCTTCGCCCATGGGCCCTCTCTTGGGATTAGCACCCCCTCATGCATGTATTTCATTATAAAATCAAGTGCTTGCCTTCTCTTTTCACTAGTTGGTGTTGAGAGGCAAAGCTCTGCTACTTTGTACTTCATTGAAGTTATTTGAGAATAAAGAGACTTTGGAGGTCGAACCCTTGTGTTGCTTTGGTGTGTGGACGCATGATCAATGTGTTGAATGAAGGTGACTTGTAGTGAGCTGCTTATTTACTTCATGCTTCGATCGTGATTTACTGTACGGACAATTGTTGGTTTTGTAAGCTACATTAGTCAAGTTTGTTTACTTTTCTAATCTTGATGTTTTATATGATAAGAGATCTAGTTTTAAAATATATCATTTGCTTATGAATATTTTGGCTCTGATTTCTTATATATTTGGCTTCCAGATCTAATGCTTTGTGTATGAGCTGATGTACGCTGCAGGTACCCTTTTGGTTGAAGGAGGAGAACTTGTTTGTCTCTCTTTTCTTTATCTAACTTGTTTCTTTTCAAATCTAGTCCCACGGCAATCCAGGAATTCATCTCTATGTCTTGGTGTCTCGCTTGAAAGAGCTTCCTTCCCTCTTCTCTTTTTTAAAGCTATTTCAGTTTCGATTACATTTTTGGTTTGAAGCATTTCTAGATCTACATTCTAAAATATAAATCATAAGTAGATTTATTGGCTTTAAATCATGCTAAGAATCTAAATCAAGCTTTCAAGTTCATTTTTTGAAGTTCTAGATCTAAGTAGTTTAGACTTTTCAATACAAGTTGCTAGTTTTGCATATCAAAAGTGTTGTGTTGTTTAGTCTTAATCTTTGAATTCATTTAATATTTGGCAATTTAGTGCCTTTGATTGGCTTGACTTTTCCAAAAGCAAACAAAGATCCTAAGGAAAGTAGCTTTCTAGCTCACTTTCCTTAGTCATTTTACCCTCGTTTTGCATTTTTTAACTTAGAAATTTTTTGTTAATTTTTTAGGCCTTTTTCCAAACAATCTTATAAAGTGTTTTGGGACATATTTAATCATTGTTTGATGGCTATTTTGCAGACTTTAGCGATCGGGTAGAGAGGCATGTTGGCCATTTTTCCAAGATTTGGAGCATCCAAAGTCACCCAGAAGCTTCCCTCAAATTCCTATAACTTTTTCAAACCGTTTGTAAGCTGTCTGGATCCTCAATCTATAAAGTGTTAGTTTTTACATTTGTTTAGCATAATAACATTAAACAATCTGTCACTAAAAGAAATACAAGAACAGCAAGCACAAAGAACACAATATTTCTCTCGGGGAAACCACAAGGGAGAAAACCCCGGCAAAACTTCCTCAATATAGATTTCACAAAGTACAAGATAAACCCCAAGACAAATCCAGCTTCTCTTCTTCTTGTGCGAGCTTCTCTCTCTCCCCTATGCAAACTTGTGTGAGTGAGATGAGTGAATACAAATGAGCAACTCATCCTCTATTTATATTCTTTCGTTAAGATGACTTTTCCCCAACTGGGCCGACTTGTCCTAACTGATTGGACCGACTTGTCAATTACATAATATAATAATCTTTTTTGGGTTCTTCTAGGCCGACACAAAACCTAGGGTTTACATTGACTCTTTCAATGACTCTCACATTATCAATGACATCTCCCGAAGGAGGAATACAATAATACAACAGACAAATACATTTAGAATATCTTCTGTAGTTACATTTCTTTTTAACACTCCCTCTTAACTAGGAAGGTATTTTGCAAGTAACATCAACAGCATCAACCAGCTGTCCAACTGACTTGTGAATCTCTATATGTCGTAGGAAGTTTTTGGATCATCATATGTCTAGGGTAACATAAGCATCATCTGCTGGAACATCATCATCATTATCATCATCATTTGTTGGATTATCACTGTCAACAACATCATCATTTGCTGGAACGTCATCGTCAGCAACATCATCATTTGCTGGAACGTCATCGTCAGCAACATCATCATTTGTTGGAACATCACCGTCAGCAACATCATCATTTGCTGGAACATCATCGTCAGCAACATCATCATTTGTTGGAACATCATCGTCAGCAACATTATCATCATCTGTTGGAATATCCCCATCAGCAACATCATCAGTGTATGAACACTGGAACAACATCAATCATCAGTCGACAAGTACTGGAACAGCAATCATCGGTAAGTGAATATTGGAACAACAACAGCAACCATCAGTAACTAAATACTGGAACAACAATATCAATCATCAGTAAGCAAAATACTAGAACACTATCAGTCAACAAGTACTGATCTTTAGTCACCTAAGGACTGGCATCAGTCACCTAAGGACTGGAACTCTATCAGTCGGCAAGTACTGATCTTCAGTCACCTCAGGACTAGCATCAGTCACCTAAGGACTGGAACTCTATCAGTCGACAAGTATTGATCTTCAATCACCTCAAGAATGGCATCAGTCACCTCAGGACTGGAACTCTATCAATTGGAAAGTATTGATCTTCAATCACCTCAGGACTAGCATCAATCACCTAAGGACTGGAACTCTATCAGTCAGCAAGTACTGATCTTCAGTCACCTCAGGATTGGCATCAGTCACCTCAGGATTGGCATCAGTCACCTAAGGACTGGAGCTCTATCAGTTGGCAAGTATTGATCTTCAGTCACCTCAGGACTGGAGCTCTATCAGTCAACAAGTATTAATCTTCAGTCATCTCAAGACTGGCATTAGCCACCTAAGGACTGGAATAACATCATCATCACTCCCTCTTTTGAGGGAGGTCCTTTCAGACCACACCAATCTTGTCTCGAAAGTATTCAAACTTTATGCGAGATAGAGGCTTAGTCAACACATCAGCAACTTGTTCCTCTGTAGGAACATACTTGAGCTTTACAACTCCCTTTTGGACCATATCCCGAATATAGTGAAACTTGATCTCGATGTGTTGGATCTATCGTGGAACACTGGATTCTCTATCATCTTGATGCAACTTTGGTTGTCACAGAGGATATCAGCCACATCTATCTCTGCATCGAACAATCTGGCCAACATCTTGCAAAGCCACACTGCTTCGCTACAAGCTGAACATGTTGCTACGTATTCAGCTTCTGCTGTGCTGAGAGCAACACAGGGCTGCTTTCTATTGAGCCATGAGATCATACCTAATCCCAAACTAAAGCAACATCCTGAAGTGCTTTTTCTATCTTCGGCACTTACGGCCCAATCCAAGTCTGTGTATCCGTACAGTCTAAACTCACTATCAGAAGCATATTTGAGTCCATAGTCTATTGTACCTTTTAGGTACCTCATCACATGTTTTGCTGCAATCAGGTGAACATGTCTGGGCTGCACCATATACTGGCTCAAGGTATTCACAACAAAACATATGTCTGGTCTAGTATTAGTCAAATACATCAATGACCCAATAATTTGTCGGTACATCGTGACATCTACTATCTCTAATAAAGCATCATTCAGGAGCTTTAAATTTGTCACCATCGGAGAGTTCATGGACTTGCAATCCAACATCCCAAATCTCTTTAGGATCTCAACAGTATATTTTCCTTAAATTAGGAAAATCCCATCTGGGAACTGCCATACCTCAAGACCTAGAAAATAATGCATCATCCCAAGGTCTTTCATCTCGAATTCTGCAGCAAGCTTCTTCTTGCATTCGGTGATGTGCTTGTCTTCTCCTGTTAGGAATAAATCATCCGCATACAATAGTAGTATCATAGGTTCATCATCTATGATCTTATATTAAAGATTAGAATCTGCTTTACTCTTGGTAAGTCCCAAACTCATCAGGAAGCCATGAATTCTTCCATACCACGCTCTGGGTGCTTGCTTCAACCCATATAATGCTTTCTTCAGTTTACATACATGTGTTTTCCTGTCATATGTTTCAAATCCTTCTGGTTGCTCGATGTATAACTCTTCTTCTATCTTTCCGTTCAAGAAAGTTGTCTTTACATCCATCTGATGTAACTTCCATTTCATCTTAGCTGCCAAGGCAAGGATGGTTCTAATTGAGGTATATCTGGCCACAGGAGCAAAAGTCTCCTCATAATCAATTCCTTCCTTCTGAGAGAACCCCCGGGCTACGAACCTTGCCTTGTACTTTTCAATACTTTCGTCTACTGAGTGTTTTGTTTTGAAGATCCATTTTGACGATACAACTGACTTATCCTTTGGTCTTGGTACCACGTCCCAAACATCATTCTTGATGATGGATTGGTATTCTTTCATTCATGGCATCCAACCAATCCTTCTTCTTTACTGCATCTTCAAAACATGTAGGTTCTTCTTCAACAAGGCTACATAACTAGAATATAGCCTTGGTCTTTTGCTTTCTCTACTAGTTCCTTCCAGGCCACCATATCTTCCTACATCTTGTATTAATTCTCGTGCCCAAGCTAGTCTTCTCTTTCGTGAATTCTCCTCATGAGGTGTCTCCTGAGGTTCTGCCATGTCATGACCCTCTAGAATAGGTTCCTCTTCAATGTCCCTGTCTAGTACATTATTAGTTTCTGCAATTCTAGGAGCTTCATGCTCCTCTTCATCCTCATGAGTCTTCTTAGACTTGTTGAAAGTTGTGTCTTCATCAAATGTAACATCCCGGCTGAGCTCAATCTGGCGGAATCCTGGGATGTAGATACGGTAAGCCTTTGATTGCTCACTATAACCCACAAATATTCCATTCTTTCCTGAAGGTTACAACTTCGATCTCTTCTCTTTTGGAATGTGAATAAATACTGGACATCCAAATATCTTTAGACGAATGACTTCAGGCTTCACACCAGCAAACATCTCTTCTCGGGTCTTGTTTCCAAGAGCACTGTGAGAGATTCTATTATGTACATAGACTGCGGTTCTAGCTGCTTCAGCCCATAGATGCATGGGTAGCTCTTGATCATGCTTCATGGCCTTCACTACTTCCATGATAGTTCTATTCTTCCTTTCAGCTACACCATTCTGTGGTGGATTATAGGGAATAGTAAGCTCCCTCTTAATCCCTGCTTGTTTGCAGAAATCTTTGAAATCACCTAAAGTGTATTCCCCTTCATTATTTGTCCTTCTTATCTTGATCTTCTTTTCATAGAGGTTTTCTACAAGAGCCTTAAACTCTTTACACTTTTCAAAAACTTCATTCTTATTCTTTAGAAAATAAATCCATGTTTTGCAGGAGTAATCATCAATAAAAGAAGCATAATACACATACCCACTTAATGAAGTGGTAGAGATAGGTCCACAAATGTCGGAATGAATAATGTCCAATATACCTTTAGCTTTGTTGTCACTGCTTGGAAATGGATTCTTTGTACTTTTTCCTTGGGCACATCCTTTGCATACTCCTTCATGATCAACCTAGATTTCTGGTAGTCCAGTCACCACCATACTTACTATTGGTAAGGTTTTGTAGTGTACATGAGCTAGTCTTCTATGCCATAGTTCACAAGGGCTCATGGTACTAGTCATCAGTGTTGAATCTGCATGACCATTAAGTTTATAAAGTCCTCCTTCTACTCCAATGACGACTGCATCATTGATAGTCTTCCCCTTTGGCCACATAAGAACTTCACCATTTATAAATGCAATTCTAAGACCTTTATTATCTAATGCTGAAATAGAAAGAAGGTTCTTTTTCAAACCTGGGACATACAATACTTCGTTCATATTCATGGACTTTCCAGAGTCCAATATCCATTCCTTTGATAGGATATTGGTAGTCATCTCCAAGCTTTACTTTGTGTGGAGAACCTTTACAAGTTGCTAGTTTTGCATATCAAAAGTTTTGTGTTGTTTAGTCTTACTCTTTGAATTCATTTAATATTTGGCAATTTAGTGCCTTTGGTTGGCATGACTTTTCCAAAAGCAAGCAAAGATCCTAAGGAAAGTAGCTTTCTAGCTCACTTTGCTTAGTCATTTTACCCTCTTTTTGCATTTTTTTTACTTAGAAATTTTTTGATAATTTTTTAGGCCTTTTTCCAAACACTCTTAAAGTGTTTTGGGACATATTTAATCATTGTTTGATGGTTGTTTTGCAGACTTTAGCGATCAGGTAGAGAGGCATGCTGGCCATTTTTCCAAGATTTGGAGCATCCAAAGTCACCCAGAAGCTTCCCTCAAATTCCTATAACTTTTTCAAACCTTTGTAAGCTGTCTGGATCCTCAATCTATAAAGTGTTACTTTTTACATTTGTTTAGCATAATAACATTAAACAATCTATCACTGAAAGAAATACAAGCACAGCAAGCACAAAGAACACAATATTTCTCTTGGGGAAACCACAAGGGAGAAAACCCTGACAAAACTTCCTCAATATAGATTTTACAAAGTACAAGATAAACCCCAAGACAAAATCAGCTTCTCTTCTTCTTGTGTGAGCTTCTCTCTCTCTCCTATACGAATTTGTGTGAGTGAGATGAGTGAATACAAATGAGCAACTCATCCTCTATTTATATTCTTTCGTTGAGTTGACTTTTCCCCAACTGCGTCGACTTGTCCTAACTGACTGGGTCGACTTGTCAATTACATAATATAATAATCTTTTTTGGGTTCTTCTAGGCCGACACAGGACCTAGGGTTTACATTGACTCTTTCAACGACTCTTACAATATCAATTACATCAATGACATCTCCCGAAGGAGGAATACAATAATACAAAAGACAAATACATTTAGAATATCTTTCGCAGTTACATATCTTTACATAAAGGACCAGCAGCATTCCCTGAAGCAAGGTCACTTTGTATCAAGAAATAAAAAGAGCAAGCGAGCTTTCAAGCACCTGCACCCCATCCCCCGAGGGGGGATCTACGGTTTTTTTGTGGTTTGGTGCCTTTTGTCATTTTTTTGGTTACTTTGTCTTAGATTAGTTTTTCTTATACAATTATTGAATAAAAACAATCACATGCACACAATTTGTCCCTAGAGGGCTGTATAGAATAGGTTTTATTTTTTGCTTTGTTATTTACAAGTTTTTGCAATAAACCTTAAAATTTGTGCCCTTACTTTCCCGAAGTACTGCACCAATCTCTGGTGTGTGGAAAAGAGATTCTTAGGCTTTAATTTAGTTAAGCAACTCACCTTTCACATTTAATAAAATTTACCAAGGCTTGAAAGATCCGAGTATGCTCTTGACCACTGCAGCTTAGTATGAACAGTTTGGTCAATCAGAAAGGAACTTTGGGTGGCTAGTTTTAATAGGGCAATCCTACAAAAATTCAATCTCTAGAACTCGGGAGGTCGAGTGAAGCTTACTTTAGAGTCAGCGGGCTACTTTAAGAAGGTGATGCCTCGCCTGGTTGGACCCTGGGTATATCTGTCACTACGCTTAGTTCGAGGGAGAGATTCAGACTTGGACCAAACAAACAATCAACCCACTCCCTTAATCACTCACCTCTAATAATTTAAAACTGACAAACAAAGACATAAGCAGCAACCCCGACACAAGCAACAATCCACATTTTATGGCACTAGTCTATCATACGAATGTTCGATGTTTAAATCAATCTATTATCATGCTATGAATGCTATTTTTTATATGTTGCTTATCTAATTTATATGCAGATGTGCTTTATTTTCAGTGATTTCATATCCATCATTTAGTATTCTTTCATCATTTAAAAATTCCTAGAAATTGGTTTTATTCATTTTTGTAGTGTAAAAACCTTAGATTCATTTTCATAGGGACCACCCCCCTTAGCTTCGCTAGGAGTAGCCTAGACGGAGGAGTCGAGTAATCAGGTGACAGCACTTGACTCTCACTTGCCCCTAAGGACACACCGAGCGGCTTGAAGGTTTTATGCCGCGTTCCCTCCAAGTGTGTATTAGGCGACAACAGATGGTAAATGAAAGACTGGTGAAATATGAAGTTAGACACTCCAAACCAAACACGGAACAGCAGATCTGATTTATAATTTATATTAGCAGTAAGAGGGAAACCAATCATGAAATAAAAGTAAAGGCTTGAAGGAATTTTTCAACCAATAATTTGATCAACTATACAGTAGAAGTGGAAAGGTTAAGGGCAGATTTAATTCAGCATATTACAGTGGTATCAAAGCACGTTCCTCGCCAGTTGTGGGGATTGGCATGAACATGCAATTATAAGCAAATAGATGAATATAGAGAATTTATAGAATATGCCAGTGCATGTGAGCGCATATTAGTGCATGTCAATTCCGGTGTCGTCCATCTCAAGTGCATGTCAGGGAATGTCAGTGCATGTCAATACATGTCAATGCATGTCAAGATTCTATGAATTCTGCAAATGATGATATTGTCTCTTTTTCTAATCCCACGAACCAAGCAAGAAGCTTTCCTCCTAGGTGATGAATAAATGTTCTCAGAATCTCATGTAAAGGCTTTCTTCCTTTTTGATGTGATTTTCTTCAGCCATCCTCATGAACCATTGAACATGGTCCCCGACCTTACCACGACTGCAATTGAATGGGAACCAAAAAATCTCTGGTAGCTCATCAAAATGCCCAGGAAATTTTGACAAATCAAGAGGAGCAAAAGCTATTTCTTTTTCTGCATCTGTAGGATAATCAAGATCCTTAAATTCAAATGGAACATCCTCTTTGCAAGAAGAAGCCATGTCATCCGGTTTCCTTGCCTTTGTAGAGTACCTTCGTTATTTTTCTTCAGTCGAAGTCGCCAAGAGAGACCTGCCAAGTTAGCTTAACAAACCTCACCAAAGTACCAAAAACAAAGGCGTACCTGAAGTGATCGGATTGAGTTCTGAATCAACGAGTGGAGTCGCCAAGTAAGATCTGCAAGATTAGTCCTTAACAATATTTTCAAAACACCAATCAAAGACTTACCTCAATATTCTTAACAAATGTCGTTTTGCCAAGGATGTGAATGACTCCAGATAAATCACTTCAATCTTTGAAACGTCCCTGGCAACGGTGCCAAAATTGTTACCAGGAAAATTAGCAGGGCTAATTCCCAGCAAGCAAAAGTAAGATCAGTGACACAATGTCACCTCAGTCACCGTTCTAACTTCTTCGGAAGTCAAAATCTCCAAGGAGAAGTGTCCTTGTGGAACCCTGTAAAGACACTAGAACAACCAACCAACTATATTCTGTGCAATCTTATAATTAGACCAATGCCTAAATGGAATCAGTAATATTGTAGTCAATGCCAGTGAGTGCAATAGATGAGCTCAGAAATAATAATCCCCTTAGATCATTCAATGAAATGTGTAAGACAACAACCATTCACCAAAGGTAGGTTCAAGATCATTTACCAATAAGAGATGTGAGAAACGTGTATACATGCATTACAATAATCAATATTGGATCAAAAGACTATATTGCAAACCAATCCAACCTTTAGCAAACTTAGGGCATCCAGCGAGAGTGTAGGATCTAAAGCATTCGTTCCAAGACAAAGATCACCCCAATTGTATCATTAATCAGCATGCAACAAGATATTCATCAATGAAATACACCAATCATATGTGTAAAAATCATTTATCATACAAGTGTGTAATACCAAAAAATTGTAAACTAGTCCAAGACTTGTTGGGACCTATTGACCACCACAACCGACTTGGTGGACAACGATGTACCATGCACATATTGAATGTGCCTTGAAGATAAGAAAGAAGTACTGAATGATTATATCAAGCGAGGCAGCTCTTTTTCTTATTTTCTCTCCATGAAATTTCCACACCCCTGTGGAGGATTTTGTAAGGATATGTCAACATGAGGGTCAAGTTTTGTGTAACTTAGTCACCTACTTTATCATTAGGGAATTCCTTTCATTGATTGTTTTTTCACTTGGATAATTCAAATTTCTCTTTAGAGGTTTTAATCATTTGAGTTTTTCACTCAAAAATACCTCCAAAGTGGTGAAAGGCGTTCTAGTGATCGAGTCCATGGGGTGATTGGAGCCTAGGAATGTTCTATATTACCATGCTAGACATTATCCGGAGTCTTGTGGAATTTCATTAAGTTTTACATAGGATTTTTTAATTTTTGGTCATTAAAAATTGTCACTCGAGACAATTTGTTGTAATGTAAAAGAGGGTTACTTGGTCCTTTTTGATGTTGTATAGGGGTATGGGTACTCTAACCATTCGTTATCCTAACTTGGTTTTTTGACATGTGCTTTATTCAAATAATGTGATCGCCCTTCACTTAAGACCATATGCCACCCCTTTCCAAAGTATTTTTTAATCATTTTTTGGAATTTTATTTTTTTTCCAATGGCACTATGAGTTTTCCAATGGCACTAGGAGATTTGGAGGATATGAGGTGCTTAGAGACATGGGGGTTAAGAAACCCTATGTTTGGTGGGCAACTCATGGGGCAACATGCCCTCTTCTCTACAGAAGATAGCCTTGAGGGTCATCTCTCAAGTTACTTCATCCTCTTGTTGTGAGAGGAATTGGAGCACATATGGGAACTTGTACAGTTTGAAGAAGAGCAGGCTTGAGCAGTCCAGGGCAGAGACGATGGTGTATGTGTTAGACACAATGGCTCACTAAGGGGGGGGGGTGAATCAATGAGCCTATATTTTATTCAATTTCAACTTCAACTATAATATTAAATCATTATTCACTTCAATAACATATTCATCAATGAACTATCAACATAACATCAAGTTAACATCAGCACATTGCACAAGATATAAGCTTTGTAAGTATTGTATAAATGGAGACTTCAATCTCTTGAATGGGCAACAACCCATAAGGTGGCACCACCCACCAGAATGGTTCAGTCAGCTACAACTGACTGGGATGCTACAACACCCCCAACAAACTAGTATATCAGATTTTTGTAAGTTACATACACTTACAAACAAGAAACCCTTGTTTGTTTTCATTCACTGAGATACATCAACATATCATCATGGTGCTGATCATAAATACTTCATCTTCGTATAAACCCAGCAAATGTATCAATATACTATCTCATGTCATACTGTTGTCCTATCTCAACTCTGTCCATACTAACCAAAGGCACCTTATCAATTTACAGCCAGCATCTTCTAAATCATCATTCTGTCCAAGCATCTTTCAATGTAAGCACATCTTTATTTTGTTTGCTAGCTTATCTTTCACAATTTTGTTTATGTCACTAGCATGTTCACAAACTCAGCATATCATGATACTATCCATGTCATTTCATTCTTCACATCACGCTGTCTCTAATGTTACCCAAAACATATCCACTGTCCATGTCATACAGCTGCCCAAAAAATCATATCTTCATCATGCTGTTGACCAGTATGACCCAGAAAAATCAAAGATATAAAAATGACATCAACATTCTGTCCATGCTGCTCCAATGCATCCACCGAGCTGTCCTAGACCTCCGAATTGTCTCCACTGCTCCACCGAATCTTTCACAACATTCTTTACTTCTAAAACAACGAATTTGACTTTTGATTTATACTTGATTTTGTTCTTATCTTAAGGAGGCTGATGTCACTTTTAATTATTTGTCAAATGATATTTATTCCAATTAAATGATTTGAGCCGACTTTCATGATATCCATATCAAATATATATATATATATATATATTCGGTTTTTATGCCCACAACATTTTTTATTTTATGCCATGGCATTACTTTCTCTCAGGCCCGCACTGGTTCTCCATCAGAATGCCCGCATAGGGGTTTGACCCTTCAACAAAATGAGCCCGCATCTTCCAAGATGATGCCACAAGGTCTGCCCACAAGATCTCCTTCAGATTCCCTCATTGCCTTATTTAACATGTCCGCAATCTTCATTAAAGGGGCTAACCTTATGCTTGTAGTGTGCTCAACCTTATGCCCGCAAGCTTCTCTCCTTGGAATTTTTAAAGTGCCCGCAGCACTCCTACAAGATGCCCGCACTTGCCTTAAGCCAGATGCCCGCAGCCTCTTCATTGTCCACTTCAGCGTCCATGTAATCCTTGTTTGCTTGTCATGTCACCACAGTCCCATTTAGCATGCCTGCAAGCTCATGCTTGCTTGGCATTTGCTCGCCTTTGTCCATCTTGTCTTGTGCTTGTTTGTCATGTGGATTGTCCACATCCTCCATGCTAGGGTATGGGTCATTAAGCTTGCCATGCCATGTCCTAGCCATTGTCTGCCAGTCATCCATATAGCCATATCAACTTCATGCCTTAACCTTTGCCATTGTTTCATTCATTCATTGTCCATGTCCATGAGCCATGTCATGTCACCATGCTGCTATATCCTTGTCCACTTCAATGCCATATGTGTCATCCACATACCTTGCTTGTCAACTTTAAGTCATGGTTTGTCATGTCCTACTTCATGCTTGTGCCAAGGCATGTTAATATGCTTATTTGTCTAATGTCATTGCCATGTCACTTTCCATATCTCCAAGTCATTCTTGTCTAGGGTATTAGGGCCATCTCCAAATGACCGCAGAATGGGTCATTTGGCTCATTAGGTGTGCCAATGGCTCCAATGCCTATCACCTTGTCCAAGGCATCACACTTCATGCCATTTACTCTTCACCTTTGTCATTAATGTTGTCATCAATGACAACCATAGACAACCATATTCATCAGTATGTGCACTCCAACCTTCGTCTTATTTACAGGAAGAGGGAGGAGTGGGTGAAGAGAAAGACAAAGGTGTGGGATGTCTTTTCTAATGATATGGGTTTGGACAGCAGTATTGAGTTGGCATTAGCCAACATGGATCTTAATGATCTAGTGCTAGAGCCGGTCACTTTTGATGATGGTGATCCTTTGGAGGGGTCATCCTCCACACCAGCAGATGCAGATCGTCAGATGGGCAGAGAGGAGGAGGAGGAGGAGAAGGAGGAGGAGGATCAGGGCAGTGATGAATTTGTTGATTCAGGCATGGAGGAGGACTATTGACAGATGAGATTCTTCCATCTTGATCTCACCTATGATCTACCCCTTTTTGTATTTAATATTTACTACTACTAGTTGCCATTGGCATTCCAACGTCTATGTAATTATTTTGATTTTGATGACTTAATGAGAAATATGGTTTCGACATCTTAAGCTATCATCTTTGTGTCTCATTGTGATTTGTGAATGACAAAATGTGTATTGTGTATTGATTCTAAATTTCTAATTACTAATTTCCATTGAATATTTGTAAATGTTCTAGTTTCTAAAAAGAAATGGATCTATATGTCTATATTTTTAAAAATTAATATATATAATTTTTAAAATATATATATAATTTTTAAAATATATATATAAATATATAAAACGTGTCATTCGTGTCCTGATTCCGGGGGTCACCATGTCCGTGTCGGACACTCGTATTTTTGTGTCCTTCATGTCCCGTGTCCTCGTCTCAGGTGACTTAGTTAATGACAAAGAGGATTCAATATTCCTGTGCCAGTTTCAAGAAATATATGAAAGCCACTTTGACGAAGTATATCCAATTGTATCAGGTTAAAGAAGTATATGAAAGATAGTTTGAAGAAGTATATGGATGCCATTATGAAGAAGTGCATCCAGTCTGAAGAAATATGGTACAAGTGCAGGTCTCAAGTCCACCTAGTCATACTACTTCAAAGGTATATGCCAAAGACATGGTCGGACAAGGTTTGGGAATGCGCAAGCATCTTGGAACAAGAAACGGTTGAACAAGGAAGCAAGTCCCGAAAGTGCGCAAGATTCCCAAATCGAAAGAAGCATTCAAGTTGTTGGAGCACGCAAGAGCACCAAAAGAATGTAGCGGTTGGAGAATTCAAGTGCGCAAGTCCCACAAGTGATGGTACATCAAGGGCGCAAGACCACACCGCAAGGGCACAAGTCCCACTAGGCAAAGGACCAAGTATGGGCAAAACCCACAAAGAGATGACACCTTAGCGGCACAAAACATGACAAGTGGCGGAAGCATGAACCGTGAAGCAAAGAAGAAGGAAAGCCACAACCAACTTGTGGGCATATAATCCACGCAGGACAAGTATAAATAAGAAGCCAAGTTGGAGAATTGAGGTAAGCTTGGAAGCTTGTAAGCTCGAAGACTGGAAGATATAGATTTAACAAGCTTCTTACTTCGGGGCATCAAGGGCTCGTGGAACCAGAACAACATGATCTAGCAAAGAGCTGAGTGCGCACAAGCAAAGGAATGGAAGAGTTGATGGCGCGCAGAATGATGTAACCTATCTGTGACAATTGCATGAAGACAGAAAAGCAAAACTGCAGAAGATGCGCAGGTGTGTGAGAACAGAATGACAATATCGCAGACAGTCACAGATGATTTAAGACAAATGCGCGAAGACTGACTTGAAGTATATCTTGTAATGCACTAAGTGAAGAAGTTTATCTGATGCACTAAGACAGAATTGCAGCACAGTTGAGGATGCGCATTATGATAAGGATGATCTGAGACAAGTGCATTAAACAGAAAGGCCAAATCACAGATGATGCACAGTAGGTCGCAGATTATCTAGAGACTGTTGCACCAAGGCAGAACGGAAATATCACAGAAGGTGTGCAGATCCATTTGATACTGATGCGCGTAGTCAGAACAGCAGGACAACAGAAGATGCACAGTATCAATTGAAGTTGCAAATGCGCAGAAACATAACGGCATATTGAACCAGAGCGCAGAATGTAGAATATGCTAAAGCAGCACACAGTTTGTGAAGTGTGAAGTCAATTGTAATGTTGTGAAGTGATAATTTAAGTGTGAAGTCAGGTGATGTATGCAATACAGTGACAACAAGATTACAACATACAAAAGGTGCGCACAGCAGAATGAACAACAGTTAATTTGAAGAGTGCGCAGATCAGAAGAACAGTAAAGTAATATCTTCTTCTTTCATATTAGGGCAGCAGGACGAGGAAAGGAGCAGGGGGCTGAAGCCTCCTTCCAGTTGGAGATGGTAAATCAGGGCGTTGTTGCTTCCTTCAGGTCGATGCCTGTAAATCCAGGGGGTCGGTGCCTCCTTCCACTTGGTGCTGGAGAAGTAAGTTGGTGCTTCCATGAATGTAATCTTTATATTATAAGAGAGCACTTTGTGGTTTTCTCCCATTTGGGTTTCCACGTAAAAATATGCATGTTATGTGTATTGTGTTCATGTGAGTTGAATGTTTTATTTATGGTGGATGCATAATTAAAGTTCAGAATAATCAGTTAAGAAGTTAAAAAAATTTCATAGCTGTGATAATACAGATTCACCCCCCCCCCTCTTAGTATTAATAAGATTCCAACACCTAGTTATGGGTGATTGACACTTCGCATATACACCATCTCAAGAAGTAATGACTCCTCTTGGAGAGCGCTCTTAACTTGGCTTTTATTAATATAATAATATTCTATTGGAAATGGTTGTTAATTGCAAATCTTGGAGTTTTCCACACAAAGGAGACATGTGGCACCTCATTCATCATGGCTACATTTTTATTGTTTCATGAGGGCTTTTTCCCTTTGAGAGCCCTTTATGTAATAATTTAGTGTTTTTCTAGTATTTTTCCTAGGAGAAATAAGTGGATTTAGATCCCACTTAAGTTAAAAAAAATTCATAGCTGTGATAGTACAGATTCACCCCCCCCCCCTCTTAGTATTAATAAGATTCCAACACCTAGTTATGGGTGATTGACACTTCACATATACACCATCTCAAGAAGTAATGACTCCTCTTGGAGAGCGCTCTTAACTTGGCTTTTATTAATATAATAATATTCTATTGGAAATGGTTGTTAATTGCAAATCTTGGAGTTTTCCACACAAAGGAGACATGTGGCACCTCATTCATCATGGCTACATTTTTATTGTTTCATGAGGGCTTTTTCCCTTTGAGAGCCCTTTATGTAATAATTTAGTGTTTTTCTAGTATTTTTCCTAGGAGAAATAAGTGGATTTAGATCCCACTTACTAATATTTTATTGTAAGGGAGATTGAGCTCAAATCTATATAAGGATTTGCTCTCTCCATGGTTGAACATGATTAGATTTGGGGAGATTCCCCCTTGGAGCTTAGTTGAACATGTTTTTGAAGGCAGTGAAAGCTAAGGGTATTTCTTGCAATGTATATGTTGTAGAATTGCCGAATATCAATGCTGGAAATTGCTTGCATCAAATGTGTTTTGAAGGGATGGAATCCAAGTAACATTTTTCCTCTTTAGAAGGAATTAATTGTGGGTTGTTTCCCTTCTAATTATCTTTGTGCGTATGGCTGGAAATGTTAATGGTCTATCATTCCTCTTGATTTGATTTTGTTGCAACTTTGCATTCTCCAATTTATAGGCACACCCTCATGCGTGCTTGGAGGTCCTCCACTGTTAGGGTAACTAAAGTTAATTTTCTGCATTCATGAACAGCAAGATAAGGGTAGTTGATGCTTGTTTATCTCAGCCACATACTGTCCTTATATCATAAGAAAACAGCCCACTAAGATTGCTCCTTTGACTCCATTTGTCTTAATTTGGATAGGCACTACCTTAGTCCACCCACCCATCTTAATTTTAATTTATCACACATTTTCTTAAGGAAACCCACTTTGAGCTGGAGGATATCTGGCCTAAGTTAAGAGAGGGAGTCACTGTGGTGACAGTGGGTAGCCCCTCTTAGTTCTACTTCTTCCAAAGAATTACCTGTGCTTTAGGACTTTGTCACAATAAGTGAGGGATTGGGTGGTAACAGAACCATTTCTCAAAGTTTGATTTGAACATTTGCCAATCCAAATGCAGGTCTCTGGTTTTATTAGAGCGCCATATGGTAGGCAGAAGCTTCTAGTTACATTGAGGCAATTGAGATCTGTTTGTCCTCATTAAGAGAAGGATTCATTTCAAAATATCTTTCAATCTTATTTAGCCATATGTTAACCAGTCTTGTATTACCTCCATCAATTTCAAGCAACTCAAGATTCAATCTAGCAGGTCTAGGTTGTGAACTAAATACCCCATGTGACACAAGAGAACATGAATTTCCTTGACTTGAGCTTCCTTGGTCTATTGACATGTAGGTTTCTGTCATTTGTTGGATGACAAGTATTATCTGTTGGATCAGCGGTGCTACTATTGAACCACTGGTCTCACCTCCTGCATAAATGTACTCAATATTTTAACTTAATGTATCATGTTTTCTATTCATCTCATTTCTGAGCTTGTGGTTCCCTCTCATTGTGGAAGGGGACTCTCGAGTGGTTATTGACATGGCAATCAGTCTTCAACATGGCAAGCACAGCTCCAAGGTGTCATCTCAATGGTGCTTGGAAAACAGGCTAGAAAGATTAGCAGTATGCCTTATGGATGATAGGGCGTGCACTTTTTCCCACGTCAAATGGCAAGGGAACAAGGTGGCTGACATCTTGGCCAACTTAGGGATCCGAGACCACGTCGCCCCTTCCTCGCGTTTGAGGAAGGGGCATTAAGTGATCTGACAGATGGGACTATCTGCACACAGTGTGAGGCTTCATGCACTATGGACATGTCCCATCGGGAGGATGTCACTAATCTGAATCATTGAGTTCTTCATGACGCATGCATACGGCCATGTACTAAGTGATCAATGCCTGAAATGGCAGGTGGATGGTCATTTAAAAGGTATGAATAGAAGCAGTAAAGGAAAGGAAAGCTAGTCCTTTCAAAGGGTTCGGGATTTGCTAGCTCATGTGTGTATTTACTCTCAACCTGAGAGAGGCATCTTTTCTGCTAGCAGTCCTGATACGGAAGAGATGGCCAGATCAGATCGTGTACCATTCGGGGGGATGTCCTCATCATGGCCATTGATGGTAAGTCCTATATATTGCCATGAAGGGTGGCCGCAATCGTTGTCACTGGTATATAGCTTTAGCGAAGGTTGACGAAGAGGGTATTGAGAAGCTAGAGAGGTGGGTGAGCACTCGTCTGAGTATGCAAGACCCAAATTTAATCATGGAGGACAGGGCATCGAGAAATCGAAGGGCCTCAAAAGGGAAAAAGCCTAAGAGTGGGGGGAGGATGACCAGAGCGCAAGCGCGCGCTGCTCAGGAGGCTCGTTTCTTCCAACTGGGCCTCCCCATGGAGGTTCAGAGAGAAATCGAGGAGATGGAGGCCCGTCTGTGGGCTGATCTGGATTCTGAGAAGCTGAAGCAGGAAGCTAAGGCGATTGAGAACTGGGTCCTTGACCCAGGCAATTCAGTGGGAAAGTGGGGTCTGTATGAGAGGACCGTGGCATTATGATTATATTGGGTGATGAAAAATATGCTCGGTCAAGTGCTTTGTGAGCGTCAGGCGAAGGAGGCAGGAGTGGAAACTCCTGTGGAAAATTGGAAGGAGCACCATTGCGAGGCTAGGATGATGCACCGAAAGATCGACACTTTTGGCCAGAGGCTTGGTATTCACATGCCGGAGATGCAGCCTATGACCCATGGTGGAGCTGCACATTTCTGCCCGGATGCTGCGGAGAGGTTCCAGATGATGTCTCGTGGCTTCTGAGTCTAGTTTTTCTGGTTATGCTTTCTACTTATGTCTATAATTTGGCTCTGTCTTTAGTTTTAATATTGGTCCGTAGTTTAAGAGGTAGTCTAGTAGTTTTGGAGAGAACGTGAAGACAGGGGGTCGCTCTCTGCTATCATTGCAATTTGTTTTGAGGGCATTTTGTATCGGGGTTCAATAGGGGACTATCCTGGCTGGTCTTTGAGGCCCCAAGCCAGTTTATGTAATGTTCGATGTCCTCTTTTTTCTCTGGCTAATATAATATAGTCTGAAGCTTACTTACAAAAAAAAAACAGTCCCTCGACACCTTCTCTGATTGTAGCAATCACTCGGCACCTTTCCCACTTTCCACCTCAGCACTTTCTCTTCACCGTGGCTCTACCACCATGTCAAATTTTACATGCATGAGCATAGACAGGAATACACATAAGAGTAAGAGAGAATGGATCGATTCATATTGAGTGATGCGATGTCCCTTTACAAAGTAGGAGAGAAGGGGAATAGTTGCGTAACTCCCAAAAACATAATCTTGAAACAACTACAATAATTAACTCATGATTATGTCACTCGATTATAAAGACCATAACTAAGGCTTTAATACCTATTTATGACCATTACCTCTAACATTAATTTAGTACTATTTTCTCACACTGCTAGCATCATTACTCCATGCACCTAGAGACTCTTAATGATGTTAAAGGAAGGCACAGGAACAAAGGAATCGATAATAATAAATACTGATAAAAATTACTTCAATGAAAACATCACTGGGTAGTGGGTAGTTCTTGATTAAACTACTGTGTATATCAATATTCTGATTCAGTTTTAAGTTAAAATATTCAGCACATCAATAGCAGGCAGCTCTGATTGCTCTAATAAAAATAGATTATTTAAAATTTTGATTTGATTTTTTCCCATATGTATTCAAAATAATCACATTATTAGAAACTGAAGCAAGAGATTACATACACCAAGATTTGAGGTAAAAGAATTCTTGGGATCAGAAAAAATTCTAGAAAACTAATACTGAGTACAGTACATTATATTAATGTCGCTTTACAAGGAGCCTTAGTAACATCTATTACTGAATTAGATTTTCTTATCAATATCATCATCAAAAAGCCTTCGCTCAAGTACACAACAGATATAGAGGATAAGTCTGAAAGGCTTGAGCAACAAGCTCAGTTATTAAAGGTATTTTCAAAGCTTCAAGATTATTGGATGCTGCTGTCGTATACAACTAGACTTTAATTTTTTTAATTATAATGACCAATTAACTTGGAAAATACAGAAACCCACTGAAGTGCAGCAGGTAAGAAATTATTATTCTGTCTACAATATAAAAATCAATATATAGTAAAGAACTGGAAAACAAAAGGAAGAGGTGAGAATACCTTCACCACATTTGCCACACATGCAAGTGGTAGAAAAAGGGATGGAGCTATTGCAGTTGCAAGCTCCACTAAAGCACCCACCTCCATTAGAATATGTCCTGTGAAACGCAACTGGTGCAAGATTTATCAAATGAAAATTACAAGTTGTATGGAAATTGCAAAACATGTTTTAATGCCAGTAAACAGTCAATCACAAAATTCAATATTTAGGTCACCTGTTTCAGGTCACAATCAAACTTTTTTCCCTTTCTTGCAAATAGTAACTTTCCAATCCTTCCTGCTCCATCCTATTACATGAAACACATCTGCATTTAACCTACAGTGTTATTGCTACAAGTCAAGATGCAGAAATTAGATTGCATGTCATTTAAAATTTAAATGCACACTGGCCTGAATTTCAAGCTCCATCTTCTCATATACTACTGTTTATTAGGACTTGTCAGCAATCACAGTGCAGTACCTTTATCACCCAATTAATGGCTAGAGAATTAGCCCCCCTGCTTGAGACACCCAAGGCATGAAGCAAGGACTGTGTTGTAAAAACGCCAATGGCACCTCCAAAGAAATGCTGCAATTGCTTCAAAGAGTATATTAGACCTTTTTCGAAATACGAATAACCTTCTTATTCCACTGAAACTCAGATATCACAGCAGGATAGTCTTATAATGTTTTATTCATCTAGAAAGTCAACACCAAGGGTATACTCAGCGAGTCTATATCTAATAGATTCTCAAGTTTCACCAGAATTCTGCAGAAGCATTAAAAACTGTCAAAATTTTCAAGATTTAGGTGGTCTGTTAAAGCTGTATTGAAGGCCCCACCAAATCTTGCAGTATCTTATTAGATCAATTCAAGTATGGTAAATTGAATGTAAGATACATGAGCAATTCATCTGCAGAAACATCTTTGACTTTTAGCAGTAAAAGAGTAAACATAAACTTTATTTTGAACATGTGAAAATAGATTGACCTTTAGAAGCAAAGAAAAATACCAATGTAGAATACGACCTTGGAATATGCCACTCTAGGGGAGTAGAACTAAAATACCTAGTCTAATAGATACTATTTTTTTCCACGGAAAAAAAACGCAATTTCTATTCATAATTAAGAACTGTACTACAAAGAAACAAAAGGATCTCACAATTTTTAGTCCAGTTAGAATATATCCATTAGTGTAGATCTTCTAATCATGGCCAGAAGCCATTAAATCTACATAAGATTGGTTCAGATTTAAGTGTTAAGAAAAGCTCATTCAACTCTAAAATCTTGACCTCCAAAGCTGGTACCTTGTCCAATTTCTCAACAATATACAGATTTGACAGAACTAGCATTTGTGCTGATGAAGGAGAGATGTCTTGAATACAACTGCATCCTTATAAGAAACCAGACTAGAGGAAGCAGGTAACCCAGATATATGGTAGAGTCCTTAAAAATATTATAATCAGACAGAGTGAGTACATCCTCCAGTTGCTTACCCACATAAATTAATCACTGTAAATCCACAGGGATTCGGAATTTGTCCCAAAGTTTCTGCTTAAGAAGAACAATGTGATCTAAATCTTTTTCCAACAAAGAAATGAATTTCCCCTCGGTATTCCTCACAAAAATTTGATATCCCTGCCCACAGCACTTACCCATATTAGAGGAAAGGGTCTGTGTCCCAAAGGGCCTCCCAGATCTGCTTGAAATGTTGATGTACACTCAGCAGAGATCAGACTGCTCTCAGAAATAATAAATCGGCACTCATTAGTAGCAGATCGACCTCAGGTATGGTAGATCGGAATCCAATGGCTATATCCATTTCTAAAATGGCTAAATGTCCAAGCTTTAGACATATCACATTGTCTTAGACACTTAGTCATGTGGCATTGAATATAACAGAGAAGTATCCATGAAGATCAGGGCTATGATTTCATTAATGAGAGAAATTAAATCTAGCATTTGCTATCCGATGATTCTACTAAAATCTCATATGCTGCAAAGAAGATTTCCAGTTCCACTTATGATAAGGTTTCAAAGCAGAAACTAGTTTGGTTCTTTCGCCCCAAGCTTATCAAATAAAGATTTAATACTGTTCCAGGGTGTAGACTTTAAATCTATTCTAGTGTTAACCACCGATAGTACACATGAAGAGAGCAGCGCAATCTTAACTTTCAAGCAGCGGGGGAAAGCTAGCACTCTTCTGTACCATGCCATCCGATCAGAAGGAACCAGCTAGTGCCTTCTTCAGCGCACCCACTGGATCACCACAGGAACTGTTAGCATAAGTCCAACTAATGCGTGAATCTGCTTAGTGCACAAGCATCCAACCATGCCACCCTTAGAACATTCAGTTGCATGCCACTTAGCAGGACAATTAACCCGAGTTCCATCTCTGACAGACCACCACCACATGATCATTCAACTAAAGAAGACCAACCCTCAATATGTTAGCATCGCCCAGCATGCGGACATATTTGACAGGATAATTCTTGGATAGAGTTGTTAGAGTTTGCACTTTAATTCAATTTAACTAGGATCTTTAACTGAAACAATAACAAGCACAGCAAAACACAATAGACACAATAATTTTCTTCGGGGAAACCATAAAGGAGCAAACCCCGCAACTTCCTCAAAGATAGATAGATTATGGTTTCCTCGGGGAAACCATAAAGGAGAAAACCCCGCAACTTCCTCAAGGGAACTTGTCTTCTCTCTCTTGCTTATGCGAACTTGAGTGAGTGAGTGGTGTGTCCAAATGAGAGAGCAAAGCTCTCTATTTATACTTTATGTTTGGGTGACCTTTTTCCTAATTAGGTCGGCTTGACTAACTTGACTGGGCCGACCTGTCCTAGGGAAACTCAATAATACCTTTTACATTTGAATTTAGGGGATCTAATGCCCCGACTTACAATGGAGGCTTTACCTCAATAATATTGCATGACCAAACATAATAATCACATGCCCAAACGGAGGAAAAACATCTCCGTCGGAGGTACAAGTAAAATACAATAATAATATGAATATAAAATACAAATGAATATCTACCGAAGTTACATTTACAACAACACTCCCTCTTAACTAGGAAGGTATTCCCTCGGCACAGTCATCATCATTCTGGACACAAATTCTGGACAACGTCATCATCATCAATGCTGGAACATCATCATCAACATTGGATCATCATCGTCATTGCTGCAGCAATCCTCATCTCGTTGATCATTGATTAGTGACATCTCTCGAATCTATCCGTCATAAGAAGTTCTACAGAGCCAACCCTTTTTTATGTTGGATGTAGGCCTAGCTCTCATCTAGGTCTTCATCATCTCTACAAGCAAGCCATCAAGTAGGTACAGCCCAGGACCACACATTACATTGCCACAGCAATCACCTGCGTCTCCTACTATCATCTCATCATATCCAGATCATTTCATCACACACGGAGCATAGCCCAGATGCACACCTCATGCCCAACAGACCACCTGCATCTCCCACCCAATGGGTACAACCCAGGAGCACCCCAGGTGCATTACGTCTCTCAACGGTCAGCTCGCGTTTACCAGCATGGGAGCACAACTAGGAGCACCCCAAGTGCATTACATCCCAAGGACCACTTGCGTCTTCCACCATGCGAGAACCAGCCTAGGCAGACACAAAGTGTCTTTGTGACCAGTGGACCTCTCAGTGTCTCCATCATGGGAGTACAGCCAGGAGCACCCCAGGTGCATTACATCCCAAGAACCACCTGCGTCTTCCACCATGCGAGAACTAGCTCTACTGCATCTGAGTCTTTTGGTCTCATCACTCCCTCTTTCGAGGAACCTCGATCTGGATAACACCAAGCCTCTCTCTGAAGTACTCAAACTTCACTCTAGCTAATGGCTTGGTCAACACATCGGCTATTTGCTCGTCTATCGCCACATACTGGAGCTTCACTGCTCCCCTCTGCACCATATCCCGGATATAGTGGTACTTGATCTCAATAAGCTTCGACTTGTCGTGGAACGCCGAGTTCTCAGACAACTTCACGCAACTCTGGTTGTCTCAGAAGATACAAGTCGCCTCGAGTTCAAGATTAAACAAATTTTTCAGTATCTTTCGAAGCCATACTGCCTCACAACTAACCGAATAGGCTGCAACATACTCTACTTCGGTTGTACTCAACGCCACTCATGACTACTTCCTGCTAAACCAGGAGATCATACCGGATCCCATACTGAAGCAGCATCCTGAAGTGCTCTTCCTATCTGTGGCACTGCCTGCCCAATCCGAATCAACATCACCATGCAGGTTAATCTTCTAATTCACCTCATACTTGAGCCCATAGTCAACTGTACCCTTCAAGTACCCTCAATATATGCTTTGCAGTAATCAAGTGAACATGTCTCGGATCCGTCAGGAACTAGCTCAGGGTGTTCACAGCAAAGCATATGTCTGGCCTCGTATTCGTCAAGTACATCAACGAACCAATCACCTGTCGATACATCGTGGCATCAACTGTCTCTGATGAAGCATCACACAGTAGCTTCAAGTTCGATGCCATTGGTGTGGCCATAGCCTTGTAGTCCATCATTCCAAACCTCTTCAGAATCTCCTCTGCATACTTTCCTTGTCCAAGGAAGATTCCATTCGCACTCTGCCACACCTCCATGCCTAAGAAACAATGCATCATCCCCAAGTCCTTCATCTTGAACTCTGCGGCAAGCCTCCTCTTTGCATCTGCAATGAGCTCATCCTCACCTGTCAGAAACAGGTCATCTACATATAGCAGAAGTATCACTAGTCTTTCGCCTTCAACCTTGAAGTAAAGGTTGGGATCTGCTTTACTATTGGTAAAGCCTAAGCTCATCAAGAAACTGTCCATCCTGCCTTACCACATTCTGGGTGCCTGCTCCAATCCGTACAAGGATATCTTTAACTTGCACACATGAGTCTGTCTGGCATGTGTCTCAAATCTCAGTGGCTGCTCCATGTACACTTCCTCTTCAACTACACCATTCAAGAATGTTGTCTTGACGTCCATCTAGTGTACCTTCCATTTCATTACTGCAGCCAATGCAAGTATAGATCTGATGGAAGTGTATCTTGCTACAGGTGCAAATGTCTCCTCATAGTCTATGCCTTCCTTCTGGGAGAATCCACGTGCCACAAATCTTGCCTTGTGTTTTTCAATGCTTCCATCTGCAGCATGCTTGATCTTGTAGATCCACTTCAAAGTCACAATAGACTTCCCTTCTAGTCTTGGAACTATCTCCCATACATCATTCTTCATAATCGACTGGTACTCCTCGATCATGGCATCCTTCCATTCTTTCTTCTCCTCTGCTTCTCCGTAGTTGAAAGGTTCTTTATTAATGATGTCACATAGCAGGGCCACATAGCTGGAGTATGGTCTTGGTCTCTTGCTTTCTCTATGCATCCCATCTGGAGTGCCATACTTCTCTGCATCTTGCATTGCTTCTCGTTCCCATGCTGGTTTTCTTTTGTGGGAGTTCTTCTCATGAGGTGGATCTAAAAGTTCTTGTGGTTCTTCCATGTCGTGGTCTTCATGATCTTCTTGAATTGTCATAGTTGAATTATAGTCACAAGTTTCTCACGATCTTTCCTACAAGTCAATTTAGTTGTGTGATTAGAAACATTTCATAATTTTCAAAACAAATTCTTATGCATAGGTCACACAATCATGCAACTATCTTAGCCAATGCTTCAACACAACATTCATCCATATCCCGCATTCATACGGTAACTTTCTAGATGCCTTCCATCTCTACCAGAACATTGTTAAGAGCGTGCACTACTCCCAACACGTCAACAAAGAGGTTTCATTCTAGATTAGTAGCAATGGAATGTTGTACAATACCATAGGCCACTTACCCATCACATGCATATTAGTAGTGTATTGTTCATTGATGCAAACATTCTAATATGCATAATACATATCCTAAATCTAGGATCATAAGTATGTACACCACTGAACAATATCATTTAAGTAATTAGATATACAAGGAATGACAATTCAAATACTTATCTTTGTTTGGTTGTTGGGTGGACTCAATCTTGATCTTTGCTTCCTTGCAGAAACTACTGGAGTCACTGACAGTGTGCTCTACTTTATTGTCTGATTCCGAGGACCTGTGCCTTTCTTGCTTATGATCGGAAACGTTGAGCAAATATTCTACATTGTAGATCACTTGTTCTTTGTACATGGGTAGACTATGTGTGTCTCTTCTTCTGCATATTAACCAATGCTGGAGTGGATGAGAGTTTCTTCATAGAGAATTGATCTTTATTTGTTTTCCCGGAGTCCAACTTTGTAGGAGCCTCTCCTACTATGTTATATTGAAGGTCATCTCTAGCTTCACCTTATGAGGTGGAACCTTTTGAATGAACCCTTGTAACTGGTTACCTTTATTCATCATAATACATATTCTTCATCACTTGAAGAATCATCCCTTTCTTCTCTAGTTCTTTTCTTTGTTGGTTCATCATCTTCAGTGGTGTGAGCATGATGCCTCTTCTTGTCGGTTTTCTTGGAGGGTCCTTGATTTCTGGGGCAGTTTCTTGAGTAATGTCCCTTCTCATCACATGTGTAACATCTGATACCAGAGAGATCCCTATTAGGTCCATGATTCCTATTGGGCCTTCTGGATCTTTTGTGATGATGGTCCTCCCTCTTGTTATGATTCTTTTTAGCATGAGTAGTTAGAGCTTGGTCATCATCAACTCCCATCTTCTCTTCTCTTGCTACTAGTCAAGCTTCTTCTTGGGTGCATTCTTCCCATAGTCTGCTGAAGGTGATCAACTTCTTCCTGGCACATATTCCTTGAATGAATGAGTCCCACGATCTTGGGAGACCATTCAAGGTGGTCATAACGATCTCTCCTTCTTCTACTTTTTCTTCAACTGCTTCAAGTTGTTCCTTGATTTGAGAGACCTTTGTGAAGTAGGATTGCATGGTCTCTGAGTTTAAGATCTTCACATTCTTGAGTTGGTTCCTTAATATCATTTTCCGATTGATGTTCTTCCCTTCGAATAGCTTCATCAAAGCATCGAACATCTCCTTGGGTGTCTTCAAGGATGTCACAAGCGGGATGACATGATCTTTAATGGAGTCCGCAATAATTCTCTTGGCCTTGACCAAGTTCTTCTTGTGGATAGCTTTTGCTTCATCTCCCTCTGGTGCTGGAACCTCCTCATTAAAATATTTGTCCAAATCATTTTCTTCAAGGACAAGAGCAATCCTATACCTCCATGCTCGGATGTTGTCAGCTCCCTCAAGCTTGGTGTGGTGAGTCATTTTGAAATGAGAACCTCAAATGGAAATAGCAAAGATTTAGGTCTAAACAATTTGAGATACCCAACCTGGTTCTAGAGTTGGTTGGACTAGGGTTTGTCAGAGAAACCCTAATTTTCCAAACTTGGAATTTTGAACTTATGTTTGGATAGAAAGATGCGCCTCCTCAAGCCGAGTTGAGAAATGTACTCCTTTTCCCAAATCTATAGACAGATTTGCAAAATAATTGATGCCCTAGTTTTCCCCCCGACAATAGTGACAGGGCAAAAAATGAAAATTCTCGCTTTTGAATTATGCTTTCACAGGAAGATGCGCCCTCCTAGGGCGAGTTGAATTGACCTCCTTTTCAAGCTGATCTGTGGAGGAAAGTGCCCGGAACAGGAAGCACTAGTTTCTCCCGGCATTAGTGACTAGGTCAAAAATGAAAATTCTCTGAACTGAGTTCTACTTCCTCCAAAAGATGCGCCCTCCTAGGGCGAGTTAGCCTAGCCCTCTTTTTCAGATGATCTGTGGAGAGAATCCTTGAACTAGGGAGCCCTAGTTTCTCGCTGCTCCACAATGCCTTCTGTTGACCACCAAGCCAACTAGGTGGACAACCATGTACCATGTGCCTTGATGATGAGAAAGAACTACCTAATTAAGTTTTTCAAGCGAGGCAGCTCTTCTTCTTATCTTCTCTCCATGAAATTTTTGCACCCCTGCGAGGGATTTTGTAATGATATGTCAGCATGAGGGTCAATTTTTGTATAACTTAGTTGCCTAATACTTTGTCATTAGGGAAGTCCTTTCATCGAGTGTTTTTTCCCTAAGATAATTAAAATTCATTTTTAATGGTTTTAATTATCTAAGTTTTTCACTCAAAAATACCTCCAAAGTGGTGAAAGGCGCTTTAATGATCAAGTCCATGGGGTGATTGGGGCCTAGGAATGTTCTATATTACCATGCTAGACATTATCCAGAGTCTTGCGGAATTTCATTAAATTTTACTTAGGATTTTTTAATTTTTTGTAATTAAAAAATGCCCCTCAGCATAAAATGTTGTGATGTAAAAGAGGATTAAATGGCACTTAATGCCAATAAATAGAGGTATGGGTACTCAAAATAAATGGCATGAGACCCCCTACACCCTTGGGCAAAGTTTGAAGTCATTCGGACAAGTCTTGCTAAGGTTTTGGACACATTTGCCTAAGTCAATCAAAGAAATCAAGAAAATTGGCAAATAATTAGTAAGACAAATTTTGGAAAAGTGACTAAAGTCACTTGGGGAGGGGAAATTAAGTTTCCAAGTGTTATGTTATAACCTTGAGGAAAAATTAAAGGCCAAAAGGGGCCCCCCAAGCAAGTGTTACTGTTTTTCAAGTTTGAAGTTTCTCCCTAAGGGGGAAACCCTCTTTCACCATGGGAAATGAGATAAATTGAAATAAGCCAAAAGAGGGGGTCCCACCTTCATGATTCCTTCCTCTTGGCCTAACAATGAAATATAAAACATGAGTGGGTGGTTTTTTCCCCCCCATTGTTTTTTTTTTTAACCCATGGAAGTGCACCCCCCTCCATGGGCCCCCTTTCTCTCCAAGTGACAAATGTCATTCATGCAAAGGAACTCTCCCCTCTCTCTTTTCCTATTTAAGGAGGCTCCTCCTCCTCATTTGGGTTAATCTCGCATTCTCTTGCATTCTTGCTCTTTCTCACTCTCTTGCTTCCATTTTACTCCCATTTGGGCCATTGTAATTTTCATCCATTTGGCTTGGTTAATAAAATTCTTTGGAGGAGATCTTGTGTTGGCGTTGCTCTATGGTGGTTTGCTTCTACACTTCATAGCTACTCAAGTTTGGAGAGGCCAAACAAGCAAATTTATTTGCTTTGGTAAGATTTGTGGTATTTTTGTCATAAGTTTTGTGAGTTTTCAGTTTTGTAGTTAAGAACTTCATATTTTTCTCAGTTGAAGTTTATGATTTCTTAGCCCATTATTTGGATCTCACCTTCGTTTTAGTTGTGTAACAAATATCTCATAACTTGCAGGTTACTTGGGTTGAAGAGTGGACTTCCTCAGTTGAATATCCCACTATTTCAAGCATTTGAAGAACAAAGAGCACAAACTCTTCCCTTCTTTTCAAAATTTCTGCATATTTTTTCCATATTAAAATCTGATTTTAAACCCCATTTGCAAGCTCTTATATTATGCAAATTTGCTCATAAAAATTTCAGAATTTTTTGTACTATTTTGTATCATACAACTAACATTGCCCAAGAGTGATTTTGGGCATTTTCTATGACATATTGCTTGCTGGTTTTTAGCAGGTTTGTAATGTTTAAGGTGTTATTCTACTCAAATTTGGCCATCATCAAGCACAAGGGGCACCTACAAGCTACCATCTTCAGCCACTTGCAAAACACGGTCAAAATAACTCTCTTCCTTCTCATATTCTCTATAATACAAAGTGCTAAAATCCATATTATTGTAACAAGTCCAAAAGAGTCTCTTGGGCTTGATTTCTTTTTTTGTTTTCAAGTAAAAGTTCTTCATTTTCCTTTTTCGCCATCCATTGCGTGCAAGTGAGAAGGCATTGCCACCCTTGCATAGCAGTTGTTGAGTGGCTTGGGTTTAGCATTTTCTTTCTCTTAAAGTTTTATTTTGCCTGCACCTAACAAGTGAGTAGGCTCTGCCACCCTTGTAATATCACGTTGGCTTGTATTTTTGTTTGCCCACACCTTGCATGAGAAGAGCCTATGCCCATCCATGCAAAATCATGCTAGCTAGTAGATTTGCTTTCTAATATTTTTGCTTTAATTTATTTTGCCCGCACCTTACAAGTGAATAGGCTTTGCCTTGCTTGTAAAATCACATTGGCTTGCATTGGACTTTGGCATTTGTTTATTTAATAAAGTTTAAAATAAATCGTGCCCCGATTTTTGCCCCATATTCACTCCCCTTGTCGATTCGACCGATCATGGGTGACAAGAAAGGGAAAGGATTTGTGTTGGCTAGTATAATAGGAACTCAGAAGTTAATCTTGACTAGATACTGAGAAAAAGAAGCTTGATCTGTGGAGTCAGAGGGGCAGAGGCTGTTGGGAGCCTCATGGCACTTTATGTCCTCCAGTTGAACACCCACCAAGTTTTGGGGTTGACCCGTGGAGCTTGTTGAGAACCTTGTGTTTTCTTGTTGAGCACCCGGCAATCTCTCTCAAATCGAAAGAGATAACTTCTTGGGGTAGACGCAAAGTAGCATTAATTTTCTTGCACAAACCTTAATTTCCCTAAGCTAAAGAGAGACCTAAAATCAACTAAAATTTAAAGGACCATTTGCAAAATACAACAATTGTTATTTCATTTCCAAGCACTTTACTTTGAAAGCATTTTAATTTTTGGTTCAATCTTGTTATAGACATCTCTCTTTCATTAAATTGTCCATTTACTACAAATTAATGTTAAATGTGATATTGTGATTATTGTGATTAGTGAATGATTTGATGTCATTTGAGAGTCTTTGGTAATCTTATTTTATTTATATTTGTGACTCCATAACCCAAGTAAAGTCGGCACTGGTCTGGTTAGTGAATTGTTATTTCTCTCTTGCATTTGTATATGGTTTATTGTTAAAGAAGGTTTGCTTGTCATCTAAATTATTGCATATCTGCACGAATGCTTGTCATTGAACATTAATAATTTACAACTCCTAAAGAAACTCATTAAAGAATCTTAATAAGTAGGGACAACCCCCCTTGACCTTTTTGGAGTTGGGGTCTAAACGGAGGAGTTTAGAATCGAGGTGACAATGGGTTCTACACTCATAGTTGCCCTCAAGAACACACATAGCGGTTGGGAGACTTATCTGTGGTCAAGGGTGTTTTAGGCAGCAACACCTTCTTTTCAGGTTAGCTCTAATACCATGTTAGAGTTTGCACTTTAATTCAATTTAACTAGGATCTTTAATTGAAAGAATAACAAGCACGGCAAAACAAAATAGACACAATAATTTTCCTCGGGAAACCATAAAGGAGAAAACCCCGCAACTTCCTCAAAGATAGATTCGTCACTAATACAATATCACAAAATGGAAAACCCAAAAACAAGAAGTCTTCTGCAGCTCTCTCTCTTTTTCCTCCAGCGAACTTGTCTTCTCTCTCCTGCTTATGCGAACTTGAGTGAGTGAGTGGTGTGTCCAAATGAGAGAGAAAAGCTCTCTATTTATACTTTATGTTTGGGTGACCTTTTTCTTAATTAGGTCGGCTCGACTAACTTGACTGGGCCGACCTGTCCTAGGGAGACTCAATAATACCTTTTACATTTGACTTTAGGTGATCTAATGTCCCGACTTACAATGGAGGTTTTACCTCAATGATATTGCATGACCAAACATAATAATCACATCCCTGAACTGAGGAAAAACATCTCCGTCTGAGGTACAAGTAAAATACAATAATAACATGAATATTAAATACAAATGAATATCTTCCGAAGTTACATTTACAACAATAAGAGTGCGCCTAAATTTGAACATGTGCCCAACATCATTGACTAGGGAAGAGCCTCAAGCACATTAGAGCATGGTTTCCTGCTCCATGCATGATTAGGGAAGAGCCTCAAGCACCAGTTTGTATAGGTATCAAGTCATCCTGTTTGACAAACAAGTTGATAGCCATGCACTTTTATGTTAAATATATATGTTATTCTACCTCCAGCATTCCTACAGTAATTTATTTCACATGCTTGTTATTTTAACATATTTTCAATTATTCCCACCTCCCGTCTAATCTTGATCCAACTTCCTTGTTCTCCCATACCTCCTCCCTCTACGATATCCCAGGACAGCCCCTCATCCAGGTTACCTCGCCCCCATCTTCATGCCTACTATTCACCCCACATGACATTAGAGAGGTTGTCTGGGTCAGGAGTTCCAGTAAAGCTGCAGAGGAGGAGGGTTTTCAAGCCAAGCTCTTCAAGCATGGCCTCTATGCACTGGACTGCTATCTGGTCGATCTGTTTAACAATGTAGTTCGTACAGGCTTCGCAGAACTATGGTCCCACCATATTATTCACCCGATCCACAAATCAGGTCCTAGTGCAAATCCCAATAACTACAAAACAATCATGGTTGGCCACACTTTCTCCAAGCTTGGCTTCAGTTCTCCATCTGAAACTGTCTAGGGAACTTTAGAGGAGACACCTTAGAGCTGGAGGATAGGTGGACTTCAGACCGTGTAATGTCCTCTTCTGCCTAAGCAGCAGGAACCAACCCGCTAACCTATTTAATTCCCATAGGTTCAAGCAGGTACTGAAAAGGGGGAATTAACTAATGACTAATGCCACATGGGATAAAAGCAGATCTTGAGCAGTGATATTAAGTCATTAGGATATAAAACGGGACCACCTAAGCAAGAAACAAGTGACAGGCATGACATGCAAGCCATAAATCAAGTTGCATGCGGCATGCGGCAGTTAGGTTGCATGCATGCAAAAAGTGAGTTGCATGCAGTCAAAAGTCAATAAAAGAAGGCAAATCGAGTTCTCTAACATGCATATGTTATTATCCACTTTTGAGAAATAGGTTTAAGAGCTCTAAGAACGAATTAGGGTTGAGGGTGCAGTTCCTTAACCATCAAGTGGATTCGGTAGCGAAATCTATCTACCCTAGTCACTTCCGAGGATAGATCACTCAGGTCTATCATCACAGGCTTCATCGAGAGGGCATATATAAAGTTTATGAGCAAAGATTGAATCATCTTAAGGCTGGGTGATTTATCACCATTGTGGATCATTGTTGACGACGATTTCTTGTTAAAGAGGGGGCCTCCTCTCTTGGAAGTCTGAGTACAAGAGGGCGCATCAAAGAGGAGTATCCTTGTTGTCTGTGCAAGGGCGCACTCACCATTTCTAGGGCAAGAAGCACCACATACTGAGCAAGGGAGTGTGCATCGAGTGTGGGGAGCAACGATCTTTACTGCTACATGCTAATTACTGGGGTCGTGGTCTTGTTAGCAGTCCTATTCCAGTGCAAGAGGGCGTATTATCTCTGTGGGAGCAGCACACCTCTTCTTATCAGTTGTGTGGCCCATCCTGGAGGTCAAGTTTTCATTTAGCGGCATGGGGATCTCTAACATTCTGATGCAAGCATCAAAAGCAGCTATCTCCTTTCCTAGTAACGTCCTTCTCCCATTGGGCAGCGATTCACCTTCTAAATAGTGATCTATTGATTGGAAAGGCCAGGATCTCATCCATTGAGGGCGTCTTTCTCATTCAAGGGTTGCATGCTTCAAATTTAGGCGTGATCTATTAAGCCGGGCATGTGTCCATTATTTGGGCCTCTTACTCGTGCAATATTCTGTCCCACACTTTCAATAATATTCAGATTATATATAGCTACTGTCATTGCATCAACAAACCACTTTCAACATTGTTTAAGGTCAAATTTATTCTTCTTATGAAGTATGGTTGTCATTGAATATTTGGGGAGCAATTACTATTCTTAATCTTGTTGTTATTGGGTTTATGATGTGGTAGTAATTGAATTGGGAATGCAAACAACATTAAACAATAATTACTCCCACAAAACATTGCCTACAAACCAACAAGTCACCAACCAAATCAGGCACAACTAAACCAGCAATGAAGTAATTTAAGATCAGATTTGAGTTGGGATATTACAGTGGTATCAAAGCATGTTCCTTGGCAACTGTGAAATTGGCATGAACATGCAAGTATAAACAGTTAAATGCATCCAGAAGATTTGCAAAATATCACTTACAGAAGGCAAAGATTCAGGAATAAAGACAGGACCGAAGAAGAGGACTTAGATCTAGAGGATAGGGTTGTAGACAGGGCAGAATCAAAGACTCGGTCAAGGAAAGACAAAGGCAAGGGAACCATGGAGGATGATGATAAAATGGCATTCAATACCCTCATTAATGCTCTAAATGATTTGGCTAAAGGCCAAAAAGAAGTATTGAGTGCAATCAACAGGTTGGCAGACAAACCAGTGCAAACCCTTAACTAACAGGTTAATAATATTGACAAAGTATCCACCCGCGGTAGTGGGAGTCATGAGCATACCACCATGCAGAGTCATCCTCACATCTATAGCAGGTCATCCAGACCCACCATGCCGCAGTTTTTGGATAGCCCAATTGCGGGACCGATAGTGCCCGTAGAGCAGAGTGAGCCATTTGGGGCGTATCTACAGGAGTACAGAGCACTCGGAGATGAGTTTCACTTAGCCATGTCCGTTGCGGACTTTTGCAATATGAAAAGCAGGAACAGCCTGAGAGGGTTTAACCGGACCTTTAATCAAAACTTTGAGTTACAGCATACAATAGGGAAGCTGACCATCCCCAACTTCAATGGATCACATGGTTGTACAATGTGGATTTGGGTACAAAAGTTAGACAACTACTCCCAGCTTAACCCATGATGGAGGCAGACGCCATAAAACTTGCTACATTGCATTTGGACAAGGAATCCCATGAGTGGTGGTATCACGGGTTGGTGACGTTGGGTCAGAACTTAATCACATCATACACAGACTTCACTCAGAGGCTTATTGAGCGCTTTGGCAGGAAGGACCCCCGAGATTCACTTTAGAGAGCTAGCTCAGCTCAAGCAGATAGGTAGTCCGGAGACCTTTATATCCGAATTCCAAAGAATTTTCGTCATGGAGACTGACATATCAAAGACTCGACTAGTCATATTGTTCACCAAGGCTCTGACTAAACCTTTACGTGGATGGGTTAAAGCCTATAAACCCACCACCTTACAGGATGTTATCAGCAGGACCAGTGACTTGCAGGATTCAGTTCCGAGGAATAGGTTTCCTCCCAAACCTATCTTCCACAATAAAGATAAGGATAAAAAAAACCTTTCTAGAGAGAGTGGCCAAGGAAGGATTGGATGGACAATGATACCCAGAGAGAATTGAGGAAGAAGTTGTGTTTTAGTTGCTAAGAACCATGGGTACCAGGTCACAGGTGTTCGGGGAAGGGGAAGGCTCATTACATTGAGGTGTATTCAAATAGTGGGGATGATGAGGAGGACCAGGAGCAGATAAAGAGGGAGGAACTCCATACAGCAGAGGAAGAACAACTTCAGGATGATGTTAAGGGTGGTGTCATAGCTACTTTGTCAGCAGTTCCCAAGTTCCATACATCCAGACTGCCTTATACGAAAGGAAGAATGGTGGTCATCAACCATTTTATATTACACTCCATATTGGTGACACCCTCCTTCACAATTGTATGCTGGATTCCGATGCTTCCATGAATGCAATGCCATTGCAAGTCATGGAAGCCATGGGACTAAAAATAACTAGGCCTTATGGGAATGTATGTGGGATCGACTCAAGACCAGTACAAGAATTTGGATTGATAAAGAATTTGAAAGTTGACTTATTTTCATGCCCTGATATATCCATGTTAATGGACATAGTAGTTATAGATCTACCCCCAGTCTACAGAATGCTTTTGTGTAGAAAGTGGTCTACTGGACTAGGGGGACATCTTCAAATGGACTTATCATACGCTACGATTCCTAACTTTGATGGGTCTCTAGTTAGGATATTGTTATCACACAACTTGTAGTTGCCCCTAGAGGTATCCCATCCGGGACGGTAGAGGAGTTAGGCAACTAAAGAGGTGACCTAAGAGATGCCACGGTTCCCAATGCAATGTGGGACTCACGTCAACCGAGGCACTCTTCGCTTTAAGTCAGGGTATAACCAGACCAAGGGGGAGACCCTAATACCCCAATCACAGTTGATTGGACCCAAGCAAAGGTTTCAAAGGGTGCATAAATGATAAGTTACGGAAACCAATGCAAGGCAAAGTGGACCTAATGTTTGAGGTATGGTTGAAGGTGGTATCATGGATAGTTAATGTTTCAATCTATGTATGGTTTAGGCCACTTGATGGGGTATGATTATTAAGTATAGTACCATGTGTTTTACACAAGTGGGTCTTGTTGCCTTGGGAAGTGTGAAATGGTTCTAGAAAAGGCCCACAAGGTGAAGTTAAGTGTGAAGATGGTACTATAGGCTAGATCTAGGTTAGATCTACAAGTTAGAGTTGGTTCTAGGATTACCCATGTGCTAGATCTAGGGTTTGACACTAATCCCAAGAAGTGCGCCTTGCTTGGAGAAGGACTAGTGCCTTGTTGGATGGGCTAATGGGGTCAAGAAGAATGTCAAAGTGTAGATCGGGACACCTAGAAGCCAAGTCAAGTGTTTTGGATGAGATCCAATGGTTGGATCTTGCTAGATCTAGGTTTTTAGGTGATGACCAAAAGTGGACCACAATTCCTCAAAACAAGGAATGCAATCCCCAAGGTAGATCGGGACAAAAGGACAGTCTAGACCTAGGTTTCAAGGCATGGGCGATCCAAATCCACAAAAATCTCCAACACCCACTTCCTAGAAGTGGTCCAACTCAAAATTCCCAAGGGGTGCGACTTTCTCAAGGAGAGGCAAAAAGTGGTTTTGGTGGACCAAACCAAGTCCAATGGCCACCAAAATGTAGATCCGGGATGCTAGTACCCCGATCTATGCATGTTCAAAGTTTCAAGTGAATCCAATGGGTAGATCTTAGTAGATCTAAGTTTTAAGTTACCAATGAAATCAAAAGGGGGTTTCAACCCCTCAAAACATGGAGAGATGTCCACAAGGTAGTTTTCACCAAAGTAAGGACATGGGTTTAGGTTATCAAGTGTCTAGATGCCAAATTATGTGAGATCTCACCTACCCATGTGCTAGATCTAGCCCAACAAGCCTCTCTCAAGGAAGTGCGCTTTAGGTCAAGGAGAGCTTTTTATCTTAGAAAATGGATCAATTCTTAGCCAATCACCACCAAACTATAGATCCAACTAGGGGTGGATGCTATAGAGGTGGGTTTTCAATATCTTTTCAAAATGAGGGCTAGATCTAAGTAGATCTAAGAAATACCAAAAATTGGGGTTTTGATTTAATTAGGGTTTTATGACCAATGGAGATAGAATGGATGAAAGAGGCACATACCTTGTAGATCTTACCTCAATTTGCTTATGGCCACCTTGCAAGTTGATAGCATTCTCCTATGTTTATATTCAAGAGTGAGATCCAAGTGCTCCAACCAAATCTCCCCTCTCCAAGATAGCCAAATCGTCCTCCTCCTACAAGACAAGATCAAAGAAACAAGTCAAGCAAGATGATTATGAAAATGGTAGAAAGATGTAATAGAAAGCATCAACTATGTCACGAAGATACAATAATGATACTCCCTGTCACAAGATCAACCCAAGAGAGAATATGTGGATCCCTCCAACAATAACCCTCCAAAAGTCGCCCTCCTCTCTCCAATTCGACTTTCCTGTCAAAAGGTTAGCAAAAACACATAGATCCACAATGATACATAGAAGAGATACTTTATATTCAATATGCAAGAGCATCCACAAGCCAAGAGAGATGTGCTCCACAAAAAATCTTCTATTCCAATATTCCAGAGCTCCAAAGGTCAGCTTTACAATGGGGGGTCTCCTCCTTATATAGGATGATAAAGACCAAAACCCTATACCACTCTACAATACTACATCACATGAGTGGTTGAGATTATAAGATCTCATCATACAATCAATGGCTAGGATGAATCCATAACAATATATCACATGGATCACTCAACATAACAATAGCGCCCTCACTAAGTGGTACAATGGAGGGTGACATCATCCCTCAAGAGGGGTATAAAGTACAATAATCCACCTCATGATGACTAGGACATGATAAAATAAGCACATGGTGGGGCTAGGAGGTATAAATCCTTGCTAGCTCACCCCAAGGCACAATAAAATAATAAAATATGTCCAATATAATGATAATGACCAAAACTGTCCTCAGAATCCATGACAGTCGAGCAGTAAATGTCCTCCTGTGATCAATCTGGAGATACCCACATGGTGAAAACTGACTGGAAGATAGTGAGATCACCCTGGAAGACCTCTGTGAAAACCAAATGCCAAAACCTTGCCTCAATTGCCCAAATCGATTTCCTCAGTGACCACTTTATCCCATTTTTTAACTGCCTCGGGAACTGTGAAAGTGCCAAAACTGCCTCCTAGGGTGCTAGCGCTGTCAATCTGAGCCCACCAGGCTCTCCGGGAGGGGGGATAAATGGTAATAACAAGTGGCTGGACCACCCCCTCCATCATCAGCGCCCTAGGTGAACCGGCCTCTCGGGGCCCCTGCTGCTCAGGCTGGGAAATCAGCCCCAAATCTGGTCAACAAGTGTAAAACTGCATCAATCACTGTCAGAAGTGCCCGGAACTGAAAGATAAGTGTCTCAATGGATCCAGAAGACCCAAATCCACTAGGAATGAGTACTCATACACCCTGGGTTGCCCTAATGGGCCAGCTGTAGGGTCCACCATATATGGACGATGTATAATCTGCTGATCTGTAATGATAATAACCTGCTGAACTGGATCAATCATCATCTGTATCATATGTCCATCATATGATATCATCATCAAACATGTGGGACCATAAATCATCATCAATACGGATCCCAAGAATATATATAATCAAGGATAAATCACATCAGTAGACTAAGACAATGCTTCTTTAATCATTCCATAGCTAAGCTCAAAGTACAAATTCCATTCAGTGGCATTAATTATATTAACATATTCCGTTGTTATATAAAATTACTTGCACCATAGTTCAAATGACAAACTCACCCATTGGACATGGTCAAACTGCTAGTGAAGGATGAAGGCTAGGAGCAAGGTTGGGCCAAGGGTTTGACTTGTCTAACTTAACTCAAAAATACTTTGGACTGGGAAAGGGGGAAGCTACAAACTCTGTGTTGGACAAAAGAACACGGGGGATGGCTGTGCCTCACAAATGGATAAGTTGTTTAGAGAGTGCTTATTCAACTTAGGCATCATGTCTACATCAAGTTGATCCAAGTTCATTAGGATCATTCAATTTATTTCCATGGCCTTTTTGGCCTACATAACCCTTCGGATTTCAGATGTGCTGAGAAGCACAACTAGTTGCAGCTTGCATCCAGGGCATGTTTTTCATATTTTCACAAGGTCAGCAATTGTTTAGATATAACTTTTAAGAACTATTGCTTTTTGGACCTTTCTTATACTCTTCGAGGAGTATTTTAGCTTTTCATTGCTCTTGCCCCTTTTTTTGTTTCCATGGGCGAATTCATTTAGTTTCCACAGGTAGAACATGAGCTTTCAGTTTTAGCCAACAACATCTCAAGTGACTAGGGGGAGTTCGAGCCAATGCCAAACATCGGGACAACCGACCAGAATGATTTAGGCCTACAATCCAACTTACCAAAGGCAAGTTCTGTCACCAACTCAGAGCCGAGACACTGAATAAACAGGGATGCGGTCCAAACACAGAGGTAGAAAAATAGGGAAGTCCTCAGTACCAGGAAGTCAAATGAGACAAGTCAGGGTTTAAAGTCAAACAGGAAGGTCATGTATGGATGGAGACAAGTGGATATGGAGCCTACACTGGCAGACAACAGGTGTCGGGAAAGACCATGTCTATGTAAGGTGAAATACCAGTAAGTTTTGTTAGATGACCTAAAAGTGCAAGCAATTGTCCATTTTAAGGTTTACAGTTCATTTTAAATAGTTTGCCACATCAGGAATAATATACCAAGCACATGCTATAATCATGACTAAATCAACAAGCTAATAATCCACTGTCAGTGAGAACATATCCATAGATCATACAACATCATCATAATAGCAATCATCATGCATCATCTGAAACACTGCTGAAGTACATCTCTAGGCACTGAGCTGAAACTGTAATGGGATAAGTGGTCACATCAGTCATCAAATCTGAACTCTCAAGGCTCAGCCTTGACACAAGGTCATATACAAATCTGAATAATATACTGCTCTGATCATGAGTGATCCAAAATATATATAGCCATGCTCTGGAATAAAGGAAGCTCTGGAATGTGCAGATATCTGCTGTACAAGAATAGTAGCCCTGCTACTATGGTGTGATAACATCTGGCTCCAGCTGGGACAAGTGCTCTAAGGGAGAGAGCGCTTGAGAACCTCATAATCTCTGGTCTCGAACTGCTCTGCATCAATCTTCAATCCAGCACTGCACCATCCTTGCTTTCAGCTTTTATCTTGCACCTGTTCCTGCTCTCACAAACACTAGAATACCATCATGGAGCATGTATGGGACAAATATAAAATAAAACTGAAAACTAATCTAAAGCATAAACTGAAAATGCGTCAAAATATAAATATAAACTAACATGGCATACATTATTCTTATTTTTATTTACTGTGCAGGAGGAAAAGGATACTTCTTAAATCAGGCAAATCTCAACCAGCACAGGCAGCTAACAATAGAAATGCTAACTATAATTTCTTAAATGCATGCAGGAGAAGAGAAAAGCTTAGGAAGGAGCAAGACTCAACTCAGGCAGAAAAAGAAGAAAAACAAGCAGACACTCCAAGCAGAAAAGAAAAAGGGGCAATACTCATCACATAGAAAAAGAAAAAGCACACAAATCCTACTGCTCAAGTGAGCTTATTTGGTCCTACCTACCCTACTCTAACCATTCAGCACAAATGTTAGGTAAAATCATAAATCCAGTGCAACCATTCATCAAATAAGTTAATGATTTTTCTTTGATTTTTGTTGATAAAGCAAGTCAAGATTGGATCAAAGATTACTGAATTTGAGAGCACAATCTTCCTGACTTGTTCAGAAAATGAAGAAAGATTTGAATGGAGCAACATGAAATCATGCCAAGGAGAATATTGACTGAAGCAGACATCCTCCATCAAAGAACTGATAGGATCATAAAATTTATGCAAATGATTGTTTAAATTTGATGGAGGGAAAACGTATGGCATTTGATTTAATGCACTACTTTCTTCATTCACTTTACTTGCATATTCAATACGGTTCTCCTTGGGACTGATGATCAAATAAAAACCAAGTGGGGACAAATCAAGGCTTAAAAGACGAAAAATCAAAACTAGACCCTCTTGATGCTCAAAAATGGAGAAAAGATGAAATTGATCTTTAAACACCTTTTCTAGCCACCAAGAATGATTGATAATTTGACAACAAGCATTTTTGTTCCAATGTGACTGAAAAGGGAAATGAAGTGCTTTTTTTCCAATCATGTAATCGTGCATATACTTCCTATTGAAAAATTCCAAGGCAAAAATTTGACTAGAGCACCAACCCAAAGATGATTGAAAGAGTTGGGAAGGGAGGGTGGATTGCAAATATGAAAATTCTCCCAAATGAATAAATAAGTTTGACCTTGGATTTTGACAAAAGAAAGCACTCTTTACTGTAGGAATGATTTTAAACTTTTGATCAAGTTTAATATTTACAATCTGAGGACAAGATTGACCATAGTTATCTAACTCTAAGTTATCTTGATTAAGGATGGAAAAAATTAAAGACTCATTATAAGAAGTGGAACACAGATTAGAGCATCTAGTGTGATTTACTAATTCATCCTCATCTTGAGATTGACCTTCTATTAATTCATCATTAAAATTATAAGAGGATGAGTGATCATTTTCATTTAATTTGTTAGGAAGAAAATTAACAAGTTCATTTAAAACATCCTGATTATTTGCACAATGATCATGTGAAACCACCACTAATGGATCTTGGTCAATGTCCCCACTTTCTTCTTCAAAAAGATGATGAGAAATTAAAGGATTGTTAATGATAGAATGATTAAGAAGTTCTTTTTCTGAAGGATCCACAGAATGAGAAATTTCTTCAAGGTCAGAAGAGGGGCTACTCAAGGACTGATTTGAAGTGTCATTGTTATTATCATGGTCCTTATCAAACTGATCCTCAACAACACATTTATTGCTTGATGTCTCTGTTAAGGATTCTTCAATATTACTACCCCATTTATTCTTTAATAACCCAACAAACATATCATATCCAGTGATGGATCCTGGGGCTAAATTATCAAACCATAATCCGGCATTTCCACCTAATGTCTCACCCAGGGCCCGCATATAAACATCTTCATCATCAACACCCCTAACTTCCATATAATCCCAAAATCTTTGTAAATGATTTTCAATTGACTCAAAATAATTTCCATAGAAACGAGGCAACCATTCAGAGTAATTATTTGGCATAAGATGAGGTGCCCCATGAATTTCAGAAAAGTCAAAAGGAGATGGCTTAGGTGGATTTCTAATAACTTTGGCCATTCTACTAGGGATTAGTTTTGGATGTCTAACTGGAATGCTAGAGTCATTTGACCGAATGCTTTGGTTGCAAGGCCTTGGTTGAACTTGACTTTTGTTTGAATTAATTGGGTTAATATTTTTACTTGAAGAATGAAAAGAATGATGAGAGTTATAAGAATTATGTACATAATCATTCCCATATTGATATGTTGACTGACCTTCATTACTTTCTTCCAACTGCCCTCTATAGCGAGATAGATTCTCATATATTTCATTCATACACCTTGTCATTTGGAAGAAAATGTCTGAATTCATTTATGATTTACAAATTACAAAAATGAAAGATGGGAATGGGGCCGATCCTCAGCGGAGTCACGAATTGGAGTCGCCAGGTAGATTTTTAAACTCTTCTACCAAGATGTATGTCGTTTAAAGTGCAGGGAGAGAGTGAGACACAAAGGTGTGTTGAACCAAGGTAGGCCTCTACCTCCCCGGCAACGGCGCCAAAAATGTTATTGTTGGCAAAGAGAACGGGAGTAGAGGTTTGAAAAATATATGTCGAACCAGGGTAGGCCTCTACCTTCCCCGGCAACGGCGCCAAAAATGTTATCACACAACTTGTAGTTGCCCCTAGAGGTATCCCATCCGGGACGGTAGAGGAGTTAGGCAACTAAAGAGGTGACCTAAGAGATGCCACGGTTCCCAATGCAATGTGGGAGTCACGTCAACCGAGGCACTCTTCGCTTTAAGTCAGGGTATAACCAGACCAAGGGGGAGACCCTAATACCCCAATCACAGTTGATTGGACCCAAGCAAAGGTTTCAAAGGGTGAATAAATGATAAGTTACGGAAACCAATGCAAGGCTAAGTGGACCTAATGTTTGAGGTATGGTTGAAGGTGGTATCATGGATAGTTAATGTTTCAATCTATGTATGGTTTAGGCCACTTGATGGGGTATGATTATTAAGTATAGTACCATGTGTTTACACAAGTGGGTCTTGTTGCCTTGGGAAGTGTGAAATGGTTCTAGAAAGGCCCACAAGGTGAAGTTAAGTGTGAAGATGGTACTATAGGCTAGATCTAGGTTAGATCTACAAGTTAGAGTTGGTTCTAGGATTTACCCATGTGCTAGATCTAGGGTTTGACACTAATCCCAAGAAGTGCGCCTTGCTTGGAGAAGGACTAGTGCCTTGTTGGATGGGCTAATGGGGTCAAGAAGAATGTCAAAGTGTAGATCGGGACACCTAGAAGCCAAGTCAAGTGGTTTGGATGAGATCCAATGGTTGGATCTTGCTAGATCTAGGTTTTTAGGTGATGACCAAAAGTGGACCACAATTCCTCAAAACAAGGAATGCAATCCCCAAGGTAGATCGGGACAAAAAGACAGTCTAGACCTAGGTTTCAAGGCATGGGCGATCCAAATCCACAAAAATCTCCAACACCCACTTCCTAAAAGTGGTCCAACTCAAAATTCCCAAGGGGTGCGACTTTCTCAAGGAGAGGCAAAAAGTGGTTTTGGTGGACCAAACCAAGTCCAATGGCCACCAAAATGTAGATCCGGGATGCTAGTACCCCGATCTATGCATGTTCAAAGTTTCAAGTGAATCCAATGGGTAGATCTTAGTAGATCTAAGTTTTTAGTTACCAATGAAATCAAAAGGGGGTTTCAACCCCTCAAAACATGGAGAGATGTCCACAAGGTAGTTTTCACCAAAGTAAGGACATGGGTTTAGGTTATCAAGTGTCTAGATGCCAAATCATGTGAGATCTCACCTACCCATGTGCTAGATCTAGCCCAACAAGCCTCTCTCAAGGAAGTGCGCTTTAGGTCAAGGAGAGCTTTTTATCTTAGAAAATGGATCAATTCTTAGCCAATCACCACCAAACTATAGATCCAACTAGGGGTGGATGCTATAGAGGTGGGTTTTCAATATCTTTTCAAAATGAGGGCTAGATCTAAGTAGATCTAAGAAATACCAAAAATTGGGGTTTTGATTTAATTAGGGTTTTATGACCAATGGAGATAGAATGGATGAAAGAGGCACATACCTTGTAGATCTTACCTCAATTTGCTTATGGCCACCTTGCAAGTTGATAGCATTCTCCTATGTTTATATTCAAGAGTGAGATCCAAGTGCTCCAACCAAATCTCCCTTCTCCAAGATAGCCAAATCGTCCTCCTCCTACAAGACAAGATCAAAGAAACAAGTCAAGCAAGATGATTATGAAAATGGTAGAAAGATGTAATAGAAAGCATCAACTATGTCACGAAGATACAATAATGATACTCCCTGTCACAAGATCAACCCAAGAGAGAATATGTGGATCCCTCCAACAATAACCCTCCAAAAGTCGCCCTCCTCTCTCCAATTCGACTTTCCTGTCAAAAGGTTAGCAAAAACACATAGATCCACAATGATACATAGAAGAGATACTTTATATTCAATATGCAAGAGAATCCATAAGCCAAGAGAGATGTGCTCCACAAAAAATCTTCTATTCCAATATTCCAGAGCTCCAAAGGTCAGCTTTACAATGGGGGGTCTCCTCCTTATATAGGATGATAAAGACCAAAACCCTATACCACTCTACAATACTACATCACATGAGTGGTTGAGATTATAAGATCTCATCATACAATCAATGGCTAGGATGAATCCATAACAATATATCACATGGATCACTCAACATAACAATAGCGCCCTCACTAAGTGGTACAATGGAGGGTGACGTCATCCCTCAAGAGGGGTATAAAGTACAATAATCCACCTCATGATGACTAGGACATGATAAAATAAGCACATGGTGGGGCTAGGAGGTATAAATCCTTGCTAGCTCACCCCAAGGCACAATAAAATAATAAAATATGTCCAATATAATGATAATGACCAAAACTGTCCTCAGAATCCATGACAGTCGAGCAGTAAATGTCCTCCTGTGATCAATCTGGAGATACCCACATGGTGAAAACTGACTGGAAGATAGTGAGATCACCCTGGAAGACCTCTGTGAAAACCAAATGCCAAAACCTTGCCTCAATTGCCCAAATCGATTTCCTCAGTGACCACTTTATCCCATTTTTTAACTGCCTCGGGAACTGTGAAAGTGCCAAAACTGCCTCCTAGGGTGCTAGCGCTGTCAATCTGAGCCCACCAGGCTCTCCGGGAGGGGGGATAAATGGTAATAACAAGTGGCTGGACCACCCCCTCCATCATCAGCGCCCTAGGTGAACCGGCCTCTCGAGGCCCCTGCTGCTCAGGCTGGGAAATCAGCCCCAAATCTGGTCAACAAGTGTAAAACTGCATCAATCACTGTCAGAAGTGCCCGGAACTGAAAGATAAGTGTCTCAATGGATCCAGAAGACCCAAATCCACTAGGAATGAGTACTCATACACCCTGGGTTGCCCTAATGGGCCAGCTGTAGGGTCCACCATATATGGACGATGTATAATCTGCTGATCTGTAATGATAATAACCTGCTGAACTGGATCAATCATCATCTGTATCATATGTCCATCATATGATATCATCATCAAACATGTGGGACCATAAATCATCATCAATACGGATCCCAAGAATATATATAATCAAGGATAAATCACATCAGTAGACTAAGACAATGCTTCTTTAATCATTCCATAGCTAAGCTCAAAGTACAAATTCCATTCAGTGGCATTAATTATATTAACATATTCCGTTGTTATATAAAATTACTTGCACCATAGTTCAAATGACAAACTCACCCATTGGACATGGTCAAACTGCTAGTGAAGGATGAAGGCTAGGAGCAAGGTTGGGCCAAGGGTTTGACTTGTCTAACTTAACTCAAAAATACTTTGGACTGGGAAAGGGGGAAGCTACAAACTCTGTGTTGGACAAAAGAACACGGGGGATGGCTGTGCCTCACAAATGGATAAGTTGTTTAGAGAGTGCTTATTCAACTTAGGCATCATGTCTACATCAAGTTGATCCAAGTTCATTAGGATCATTCAATTTATTTCCATGGCCTTTTTGGCCTACATAACCCTTCGGATTTCAGATGTGCTGAGAAGCACAACTAGTTGCAGCTTGCATCCAGGGCATGTTTTTCATATTTTCACAAGGTCAGCAATTGTTTAGATATAACTTTTAAGAACTATTGCTTTTTGGACCTTTCTTATACTCTTCGAGGAGTATTTTAGCTTTTCATTGCTCTTGCCCCTTTTTTTTGTTTCCATGGGCGAATTCATTTAGTTTCCACAGGTAGAACATGAGCTTTCAGTTTTAGCCAACAACATCTCAAGTGACTAGGGGGAGTTCGAGCCAATGCCAAACATCGGGACAACCGACCAGAATGATTTAGGCCTACAATCCAACTTACCAAAGGCAAGTTCTGTCACCAACTCAGAGCCGAGACACTGAATAAACAGGGATGCGGTCCAAACACAGAGGTAGAAAAATAGGGAAGTCCTCAGTACCAGGAAGTCAAATGAGACAAGTCAGGGTTTAAAGTCAAACAGGAAGGTCATGTATGGATGGAGACAAGTGGATATGGAGCCTACACTGGCAGACAACAGGTGTCGGGAAAGACCATGTCTATGTAAGGTGAAATACCAGTAAGTTTTGTTAGATGACCTAAAAGTGCAAGCAATTGTCCATTTTAAGGTTTACAGTTCATTTTAAATAGTTTGCCACATCAGGAATAATATACCAAGCACATGCTATAATCATGACTAAATCAACAAGCTAATAATCCACTGTCAGTGAGAACATATCCATAGATCATACAACATCATCATAATAGCAATCATCATGCATCATCTGAAACACTGCTGAAGTACATCTCTAGGCACTGAGCTGAAACTGTAATGGGATAAGTGGTCACATCAGTCATCAAATCTGAACTCTCAAGGCTCAGCCTTGACACAAGGTCATATACAAATCTGAATAATATACTGCTCTGATCATGAGTGATCCAAAATATATGTAGCCATGCTCTGGAAAAAGGAAGCTCTGAAATGTGCAGATATCTGCTGTACAAGAATAGTAGCCCTGCTACTATGGTGTGATAACAAGCCTGTTCAAGACAGCAGTGGTGAGACACCTAGCCTGGCTTGTGTTATTCATGGTTTTGCAGCTGGTTTTCATGTTGTTTTCAGGGCGAGTTTTACTTGGCTCACTGCTCTTCCAAGACCATTGCCCTCTCTAGCCCATTGGGTTGGGTACGAGGTTGGTTTGCAGGGGTTTCAGATCTTTTAGGGTCCGTGGGCATTCAAATTGATTGCCTCCCTCTGTTTTGGTATTCCTTGGATGCACCTAGCCATCTCCTACCGACCAGACAAGTGCTAAACAAGATCATCAGAGATGACATTTATAGGCAGTTTATCCAGATCACTTGGGTTAACCCCTGGGGGATTACGCCCAAAGATGGCCTTTTATGCTAAGCATTTCTTGGAGCTTAGGGATGGGCTCATCGTTCGAGCACAGTATACATTCTGACACTGAGTACATGCTCTTCGCATTCCTCTAGGCCAGTTCAGAGTGGACTCTCATAGACTTTGGGTAGAGACAATCCACCAGATCGACCGACCAGACATGATCTATCAGCTATGCCAGCTACAGGAGGTCAAGACTGAAGAGCACTTTTATCTTCCGGTGCCCCATTTACTATGAGATCAGTGGGCGGTTTTATTACTTATTCACTACGTTGCACAGGGACCCGTCCCCCCTAAAATTTCACACGTTTCCTGCGTTCCCGCGTTCCGGGGACTTGGGGACTCCTCGGAAACGTCCCCAAATCGTCGGGGACTCCATCGGGGACTTGGGGACTTTTTGGACATCCCCTAAACGTCCCCTTGCAAATCAGGGGCTTTTCGGGTACGTCCCCAACATCCCTCGAGCAACCGGGGACTCCCACGTGTCCCTCGATTTTTGCACATGAAAAATTAAAAATTAAAAAAATAATCAAAATTAAAAATGAAAAACGTAATTCAATTTCTAATTTTCTAACCTAATGCACTACCCCTACATTTTCTTCTCCTCCCGCGGCTACAGCACTCTGCGACTACAACACTCTGTCGGCGGCTGCGTTTGAGCTCCACTATTCGGGCTCCGGCATTCAGCTCCTCCATACTCGCGACTACCACTCGGGCGCACTCCCCACACTCCCCGTGCTCGCGGCTACCATACAGTCATACTCGTGCGGCTACCACTTGGGCGCAGTCCCCATACTCGCGCGGCTACCACTCTGTCGGCACTCCCCAGTATTCCTCGCTCCAGTGGCCAGCCTCCCCATCACAACACACAATCGCAACATAGCTCCTCGGTCGCGCTCCACGGTGGTCATAGCTCCCACTCGACTGTGGTATTTTGTCTCACTGTTTTACTGTTTAACTTTACATGCTAAAAAATTTATTGCATTTCTGATTTCTGTATTTTAAATTTTTTTTGGTATAATTTTTAATTTTTAATTTATGAAAAATGAAAGGCTCAGCAATGCTGCCTCTATGACTGTTTTTTTTTTTAATCTCAGACTCTGTTTCATAGCATTAGTAATTATTTGTTTAAAAAACTAAAATTTAAAATATAATTTGTAATTTAAAATTTTCATTGCCATTATTGGAACATTTCAGACTTAAAAATTCGTTCAGAAGAAGTGAAATGGACAGCAATACTCCTGCTGCACATACTGAATCAGAGCCTGAAACAAGAGCAGGGGAAACTGAAATCTTTAGCACAGTCAACGTGAAGAAACCATTGCTGCAATTTGTCAAAAAAATCACCCAAAATAAAAGGAAAAACAGTGGTGGCTCACAGGAATGGCAATGCAAACTCTGCAATCATACATTTAAGGGCAGCTACAGCAGAGTTTACCACCATCTTTTGAACATTCCAGGGGATGGAGTAAAGGGCTGCCCCTATCCATTGGAAAAAAGAATAGAACTTACCAAACTTCACATGGTTGCCACAGGGGGCACTGTTGAGGTAGAGGAGGAAAGTATTGCTACCTTTAAAAAACCACAAATTCCAGCATCAACAGAAATCAATGACAGAAGTGTAGGTAATCTATTTGAGGGTTGTAGTAAATCTCTTTCATCTTCAAGTAAAAAAGCTAAAAGCAATGTTGTTGTGACAGAGATGTTCAATGTACAACGCAAGAATGAGGCGGACGATGCCATTGCTGAATTCTTCTTTGCTAATGGAATATCATTTAATGCTACACGTTCTCCTCAATACAAAGAGATGATGATGAAAGTCATTGTTGCTGGCCCATCATTTCAACCCCCTGGATACAATAAAATGAGGACAACATTGTTAGATAGGGGGGTCTCAAAGATGCAAGGGGTGATGGAAGGCCTTCAAAAATCATGGGTTGACTGTGGGTGTTCAATCGTCATGGACGGTTGGACAAATATTCAACAAAGGCCTTTGTTGAACATCATTATCACCTCTCCAAGTGGTCCATACTTCTTGAAGGCAATTGATTGTTCTGGAAAGATGAAGGATGCTGCCTTTCAGTATGAGGTATTAAAAGATGCAATTGAGGAAATTGGTTCGACAAATGTTGTTCAAGTTATCACAGATGCTGCACCGGTTTGTAGGTCTGCAGGGTTGATGATTCAAAGTAGGTACAAGCATCTATTTTGGACTCCTTGTTGTGTGCATGCTTTAAATAATGCACTCAAAGACATTGGTAAGATTTCTTGGATCAATCGCATTATTTTGGATGCAAGAGATGCGCAAATGTTCATTTGCAACCATCATGCCTCTCTAGCTATTTATAGGATTTATGCAAAAAAGGAGTTCTTGAAACCTGCAGATACAAGGTATGCCACCTACTTTATTCTTCTAAACCATATGCTAGAGATGCAACAAGAGTTAAAGTCCACTGTTATTAGCTCTAAGTGGACTGCATGGGGGGAATCCAAAACAGATCAAGGAAAGAAGGTAAGGCAAATGTTGTTGAATGATGATTGGTGGGCTGATGTGAAATACATTGTCTCTTTCACCTCTCCAATAGTGGAGATAATTAGGTATGTTGATTCAGATTCCCCTTGCCTTGGGGAAATATATGAATCAATTGACAGCATGATTGGAAAGATCAAATCCATCATTCGTGAGAGGGACCCCTCTTTGGTGTTATTTAATGAACTCCAAAAGTTGATAGAAAAGAGGTGGAACAAGATGAACACACCTCTTCATATGGCCGCTTATGCACTTAATCCAAAGTGGTATGTGGAGAGGGAAGGCAGAGTTGCACCAATAGATGACCCCGAGGTGAAACAAGGTTTCATTGATGCCATAGAAAAGATGTATACACAGGAGCAAGCAATCATAATTCGAGAGCAATTTCTTGATTTTGCATTGCTTAGTGGCCCCACTTTCTCCAAAGCTGCAAAGGCTGATTTGGTTGGTATGGCACAAAGAAGTCCCAGTGGATGGTGGAGGATGTATGGGGACAAAGCTCCAGAGATCCGTACTCTCGCTATGCATTTACTTTCTCAAGTTGCTAGTTCCTCAGCTGCAGAGAGGAATTGGTCCACATTTAGTTTTATCCACTCTATTAAGAGGAACCGGCTTACATCTAAGAGAGCAGAAAAACTAGTTTATGTGCATAGTAGTCTTCGCCTTCTTACAAGGAAGGCACCAGAGTATTTACAGGGACCAGCAGCACAGTGGGATGTAGATCCTGAGGATGCTTCTCAAATTGATGATAATGATGATGGGCCATCCCTTTATACAGGATTGGTTAATGTACCATTAGAGGACATTGAGTTGCAGTTGCAGGGCAATGATGATGATGAGAATGAAGAAAGTGAGGCTCAAGCATATTTGGATAGGCTTCATGCAGAGGATCATATTTTATGAGTAGCTTTAGCCTTCATGCTACTATAGGCATTGAGTCAGAGACTTTCTTTTTTGTTGCCTTGAGGCATTTGGCGTTTTTCCATTTAGCATATGGCACTACTATTTAGTATCATTGACTATGTTTTATTTTGGGCATTTTTGCCATTTTGGACTATCATTTATGCTTAAATAGACCCTTCCTTAATCATCTTTAGACTTTTAAGTTTTATGTATCATGAATGATTCATAAGTATAACTCTAGACTTCTAAATTTAAATTTAAAATTTTATGTTTTTCAGTTTTATGATAAAGTTTACATGGAAGATATTGTGTTGCAAACACATTCTGATTTTTTATTTTTATGATTTATCTCAATTAAAGGATGCAAGCATGTTTTGATGTTTATTGTTTAATGTTTTCTTAGAAAGTAAAAGTTACATGGAAGCTATTTTAATGTTTTGCTGCAAACATGTTCTAATTTTTATGATTTCTCTCAATCAAAGGCTGTTCTGATTTTAATGTCAATGTGTTTATAATTAAAATATTAAATATATATATATATATTAAATTTAATATAATTATTAATTATATTATATATATAATTTTGATATTATATATATATATATATATTTTATTATTATAAAATTGCCGTCCCCTACCTGCCGTCCCCTGAAAAATTGGGGGTGTGCTTTAGCCGTCCCGGAAACTCGTCCCCGCGTCCCCCGCGTCCCCTCGTCCCCAAGGCCAGTGCAACATAGCTTATTCAGGGGGACTCAGACCCTCACGGGCTTCTTCATGTATTCAGATCAGCAGTGTTTAGCCTTATACATACAGGAGGCCCTCAAGCTCCTGTGAGACCAGACCCTTTCCAAAGGATCACCTCCTTCCCAGTGCTACCCTCAGGAAGGGACACTAAGAAACAGACCGACACCAACGCAGCCCCAGACTCCAGATCAGTGCCGACAAGTCAAGGCTGAGGGTTAAGAAAAATTTACTTTCCCTCAAAGACAAGTTTTGTCAGTAGATGATTTTATTTCATCTGTGGAGCAGAGTTAGAGCGCCAAAGAGGAGCCATAGGTAGAAATCAGGCAAAAAGCGCACACATGTCTGTACAGGATAGATCCGTATATACTAGTCATACGGATCCGTACGTGTAGATCCGTAAAGTCGTGCAGATACAGAGCTTCCGTATGGAACATGTCCGTACAGTTGTACGGACATGTCGTATCACATGCAGCAACCAGCGGGCAGTTTTCTCAGTTTTGGCAGGATATTTTTCCCCAATAAGTGTGCAGATCCGGTTTGTTTGGATGTACCATACAGCTGTTAGTTTGACAGTTGTGGAAGTTTCCTTGTAAGCTTTGAATTGTTAATGAAAAACTGATTTGAAGTAAATATCTGTGTATTGTGTTTATGCTTCCACTATTTATTTTCCAGCTATATGTGTGAATCATGCTTACTGCTGTATGAAGAATTTAGTTTATGCAATTAAAGAACAGCTTTGTTTAGTTGAGAACATAAGGAGAGTAGTCACCTAGGGTTTGGAAAATTCACAAAGACAAGATGAATTTATTGTTTTGGAGTTAGACCTTGAGGGTTGACTCAAGCTGCTTGTAATTCCCAGAAATCTTTACAATAAATATAACTTGAATGCTAGGTCTGCATATTGTATCTCTTTTCTTGTGTATTGAATTCTGTAATTAATGCTTGCAGCCTTCTTGTTCTATGTAATTGATTCAGATCTATGAGATTTTGTGGACGTATCTTCCCTGATTTAATGAAGCTGTTGTTCCAAACCATGAGGGTTTGTATGACAAAATCTCCTTGATTGCATTTGAGCAACCAGGATAAGGCTGTCTTTTCAGCATTGATCATAGGGTCCAGACTCCATGTCACATTGCTCTACTGATATTCAGCCTCTGCAGATGCCTCACTAAATTTTCTGTTACAACACAGACATGGGCTCTTGTTTTTATTTGATTCCATGAACCATGGCAGGCACTAGTCTTCCAGGTCCCTCCATATCCAGTTTTACCTTCTGTACATCCTCTGCCCGTTGACCCAATCCACAGGTCATGCGCAGAGATAGGGATACCCCCCTGGTGTTGGTAAGAACCAACCTGAAGCATGAGACATGAATGCCGGGTGACAAAGAGCATCGTGTGTAGAGTTGCACCAAGTTTCCAATGACTACTGCAGTGCAGGTTTGGGTGTAAACAGTATGTTATGCTCAACTTATGGTAAACTGAATAATGTGACTATATTTATAGCCAACAATGTCTACTGGAAGGAGATCTCGTCAAATATCGTATTCTCTGAATATCCTATTCATAAAATTTTGTTGCTTCTAATACTCTCATTTAACTGTACAGACAGGCTCTTTGAGAAACAAAGATCTCCTCTTAGTCATGTGACAACTAAAATAGGACAGCATTAGCATTATCTCTATGTACAAGACTTTAGGGGGTGGAGGAGGGAGAATACCTGGAGGGCTCGCCATTGCATGTATGGTCCATATGATGGGACCACACTATCTGGATAACCTTCTGGCACCAACCAAGATGAAATAAAAGTTTTAAATTCCTGCAAGCCCATACAACTGTTAAAAATAACTTCATTGTTTTTAATAAAAAGCAACGGTAAGCTGATTTTCTCACATCATATACATATCAAAAAAAAATTGTCTACCCTTAAAAATAACCTCATTCATTAATGAGTTGATGAATAACTCAAAAATACAAAAGACAGACTCATTCATTAATGAGTTGATGAATAACTTAAAAATATGAAAGAAATACTTTTTGAGTAAAAAGAAAATATAGTTTACAGGAGATACAAACTGCTGTAGTGGTATAAGCCATTCTCTCATATACATTCTTGAATACTATTTATTAACAATAATTATTGAATGCCTCATAAATAGGGTGCCTTGAAGCTCTTAAACATAACTGCTGCCAATGAAGTGTTAAAGCAAGAGTTTAAACAGATTTTTCAATGACAAAAATCGGTTATCCCAGCTCAATCTCACTCATTTGCAGATAACTATAATTTGCTAGAATACTTACAGTGTGTTTGACCCTATACAGAATAGCTTTAGGGACAGATCAAGATACATCTAGCCGTATACACAGTATAAATATACTATATGGACATAAATTGTAAGTTTATTGTGAAGTCCAATTTTTAATATGGAGGGGAATGATAAATATTGTCGAGTATTAAAGTAATATCTTTTGTTCTTATGCAAATGAATTTTAAGTTAATCAGCAAATGGAGAGTTGCATTGACGGTTGCATCAGGTAACTTTCCAACAATCAATAGTTAGTCATGTTATGCCACATACTGTAATGGCATACTACTACTTATTTTTGCTTTACTGCTGATGACATATGGTCTCCTTTTACTGTTGCTGGGACCTTCCACATGATATGAGTGATGAGATAATGTTATTATGATGCCATATTACTGCTATGCCATGCTTTACTGATGATGATATACTCATGGATGTTGTATGATGTGTTTGATTGTTTTGATGAGTATAACTATAGTACAAGTCATAGGTTGACGAAGGTGAAGGGGTTTCGATTTACTTACATAACATGAACCTAGATGACTCTTGGCTTTGCAAAAACTATTCCCCCTTCTTTGGTTTCATTTCTGGCTTTCTCCATATCATCTATATCACTCCACATTTGGTCTACATCCCAATGGTTTAAATTTGACTTGATTTGATTTATGCTCTCCCCCTTTGTGGATATGTCACCTTCCGTGCTTCTTGTTGTCTCTTCTATGTGTCTTGGGTTGTTGCGTTGTAATGAATCCTCGGTACAGGATACTTTCGAGTATATCCTCGTGGCGGGCTATCAATAGTCAAGAAGAACTACAAGTAGAGTGTCCTAATGTAGGAGGTTCCTCGGTATGCTCCCCAAGACTAGCTATCATAACAAGGAAACTCTAGAAATGATGCTTGATTGGCAGCAGGGCAAGGCCTATTTGCATGAAAATGCTTTACTGTGGAAACTTCGTCGAGGCTATGGACGCTTGCTAGCAGAAGCACTAAGGCCACATCATCACTGGTATCCGAAAGGTATAAAACCAAGGTCGGTATACTTCTAACCATTAATCCTACAAAAAGAAAAAGTGATGAAAAGAAAAAAATCAAAAGAAAAGGAAAGAAAGAGAAATATTATTGTTGGGATCAAAGGGAAAGGTATCTCATAACACACTCCCTCTGATAAGACACCTATTGTTCTTTGCTACTTGCATGGTTGGTTAAACAATGAAGGATCCCTTACTCCTTTATCTTGAGTCATTCAAAGAAAAAGTGATGAAAAGAAAAAAATCAAAAGAAAAGGAAAGAAAGAGAAATATTATTGTTGGGATCAAAGGGAAAGGTATCTCATAACACACTCCCTCTGATAAGACACCTATTGTTCTCTGCTACTTGCATGGTTGGTTAAACCATGAAGGATCCCTTACTTGATTGATTCAGTCAACCTAAGCAAATTCACGTTCTAACCTAGTTCACCATCTGTATCCACCCCAAAAAAGAACTGATCATTGTAAATGCTTTGATGTTGACATGGAAATGGTCAAGGGCCACTTCATGATCCAACGTCAATAAATGCTCAAAAGGCAACATTCCTTGACCTTCTAAGGAATCTTCTAAATATTGGTTGTATGTTTCATCTTCATCATCATTCTCACAGGAATACTCAACTTCATCATGAGGCTTTGGGTAATTTCGTCTTTCTTGAAGTCCTTCTAATCTGGCTACCTCGTGACATAAAATATTTAAACCATTTATTATTTGAGCCATTAAATATTAGGTAGGTCTACCATCTCTTCCTTTGGACAGCATACTATCTTGCGTTTCCTTCATTCCACCTCGGATGTTAGGAGAGATGGGTCTAGTCCATGGTAGACCTACCCCATTACTTCTAGATATTCTTGCTCCTAGATCCTTTACTCTTGTACATCTCCACCCTCATGCAGTCTCTCATGCTCAGGGTCGAGAGTTTTTCATGGTTTTCATGAACTAGAATAAACTTCGCACTCCATTCTACTTTACTTTACTTTCCTGTCGTTTTCCTTTTATAGGACACCATTTGGTACTCTTGCTTTGTAATGACATCATTGTACTCAAGAGTCCCATTGACCTACTTTTGTGGTCATTAGTTGGACATTAATAAAATTATCTTATCTTCCCCTTATGAAATTTATGGTACTTTGTTTCATAAATCCAACTGCCATTTTCATTTAGCTTGTCCTTCCACTTCACTGCACTATGCAAACACTGGATGCACACACTCAACATATGCTTAGGTCAATGTCAAATGGGATCTCACATACTGTGTACTAAGATCATCCACCACATCCTGTGATTGGACAAATTTTGACAACTTTTGCCATTTACAAGAGCTAGAGATGGAGGCGCTTCTCATTTTTTTATGCCTCATCTACTACAAGATCAGAGGCCACCTATTTTGAGATTCAAGAGACTCCTTCTCCACTTTCTTTCATTACTCAAATCAACAATGCCTTGTTCTCTTCGTGAGAGAAGTGCTCGGACACAAATCTCAATCTTTGTAGATTTCCTCTTGACCAAAGGCTTTCAAGAAGATCCCCTCCTACATCTTGGTTGTCTCATTCGATAGGGGAAACAAGTGTCAATGAACATTAATACTTCAACAACCAGATCGGTGTGGTCTCATGTCTCCTCTACAGTCTCAACCTCTCCCCTTGGGCGGTCGACCGAACTCTTTGATTCCTAGGAGGGGTTGTCATTCCAACTTACATGATGCCTATTATCAAAGAAGTAGATGAACCAAGGTTACGGGTGTCCAGAGTCTAGCTCCACTTGCCCAGCATGCTACTCCTCAAGTTGAACCAAGGTTTTCATGAAGAGATTCTTCCCACGACCTTGGATGGTAGGTAAGTTGGACTCCCTCACTCATGTGGTCCCCTTGGGATCATACAATCGGGCTCCCTCAACCCATGTTACTACCCGAAGGATATCATTTGCCAATACATCAACCCTTTCACAATAATCAATAACTTTGATGGTGAGCTTGTCTCTCATCTATCACTTGTCCTACATTAGGGGTGCCAAAAGTCGAGGATCCACCTACCCAGCATACTACTCTTCGAGTTCAACTCAAGTTTTTAACAAGAGATTCTTCCCACGGCCTAGGATGGTAGGACATTTAGACTCCCTCACTCTTGTGCTCCCCTTAGGATCATACAATCGAGCTCCCTCGACCCTAGTTACTATGCAAAGGATATCATCAACCAATACATCAACCCTTTCACAATGATTGATGACTTTGAAGGCGAGCCTATCTCTCACCTATCACTTGTCCTCCACTACCAGCTCTAGTGGCCCTTGTCATCCTTTCTCTCCTTTGTTCAATACTAAGATTTTCAATCTTTAGCATGATTATTCATTGTTCCACGGGGACGTGTCCTGCAGGGTCGGGGACGCGTTTCCTGCGTTTCGACGTCCCAGGGACTCCTGACGAAACATTTCCCCCCACCCATGCCCCCGAGAATATTTTTTTATGTTTTTCCATTATTTTCACTTTTTACAATCCCTACTTAGTACTACTTAGAAAATAAATCAATATATTTAGTATTTACATTGCACCATAGTGGAAAACATCGGCATCGGCAAAAAATCGGCGAGGGTCCCGAATACAACTTCTCGGCAACATCGGCGAAAAAATCGGCAAAAATCGGCAAACCGCGGCAAACATTAAAAAACACAAAATATATTCATTTTTTCATAATTTTAAACATATAAAGCAACATCAACATCAGATAAATACATTGGCACATAAATATGGAGAAAACACTAATATATATCATGTAGTCATGCCAAATATAAAATGGTACATCAAAGCCGATAGTGAAAGTTTGAATCCTGATAGTGAAAGCTGCCCAATAGTTACATAGTACTCAAAAGTGGACAACCAATGGCCCAATACAAAACATCACAAAAATCACAAGTGACAAAACTAGCAGCTAGCTATCTGTCTCTGATATCAATGTCCTCTTCCCCTTTTACGGGAAAAGATCATTGGCTGCTTGCCAGGAATGCCCCTAGCAGTAGAAGGTCCTGGCCCTGCACTAGATGTCGGAGGGTGAGTAATGGCCATGGGTGTCAATGAGGGACTAGATGCATCAACCACTGTAGAAGGTGGTGCTGATGAACCACCCTCCATGAAGTCCTCAGGGTCAAACTGGTCGTCCTGCTCCACCTCCTGCTCCTCCTCCCCCTCCTGCTCCTCTTCCTCCTGCCCCTGTCGCTGCTGCTCCTCCTCTAACCATGCAGGTGCCTCCTCCATGATAGGCAACTCAATCTCCACCCTCCACTTGGACAATACATCAATATTGTCCAAGGAAACGACACCCACCTCGGGAGTTCTCTCTACCTGCTTCATCCACAGTCGGAGATTGTAATGGACATACACCAAGTCATTCAGGCGTGGGAAATCCAACCTGTAAGAGGGCGATACAAAAAATTTAATGAGTATTGACTCATGAGGCCCGAGGGAAACAATATGATAGGGGATAATAAATTACAATGAATTTAATTGCTTTCTTCAAGTTCTTACCTGGTGCGTTTCTTTGAGTGTATTTTATCAAATACACTCCAATTACGCTCACATCCAGAAGAGCTACAGGTTTGGCTGAGGACTCGGATGGCAAATTTTTTTAAATTTGGTGCCCTTCCACCATATGTTGTCCACCAAACAGCTACAACAAATAAGAAAGAAAGAGAATTTGATTACATAATTCAAATTTCAAATTTCAAATGAAATGATAAAGCATAAATAAAATTTAAAAATTTAAATTTCTAAATAAATTCTAATTTCTAATCACTTACTTGGATTCAAAATGTTCCTTGCATGGATAGCATCGGCAAAGCCAAATAGCCCAATAGCATTCCGATACATCTCCATCTCGTGGTTAATATTCATGCGAGTCTCAACATCTAGTACCATCCTGTTAATACATTCGATGAGCCCTTCCATCACCTCGCCATCAAAATCAAATTTACTCTGGTAGGAAAAGGCGGGATTGAGGTAAAGTGCAGCTGCATGAATAGGTCGATGGAGCATCCCGGTCCAACGAGTATCAATCAAATCCCATAGCATCATGTGTCTATTGAATCCAGGGGTACCCTTCCCCACATAATAAGACCAAATAGCCTCTTTGGCCCTATCCATGGCCTCATACAAATAGCCCATAATGGGCTTATCACTGTCAACTAATCTCAGAACCTTTACCAAAGGTTCACTAACTGAGCACACTTCCTCCACTCCTTCCCAAAAGGAGTCGGTGTACACCAATCTGGAAATGGCCTTCCCATCCTCTCTCCTGCTATATCTGCAATCACGCCACTCATCACAAACAAACATTTGCTTCAGCTCAAACTGAACTCGAAGCAAAGACTGAAGAGAAATGAAGTTGGTGGCAAACCGTGTGATTCCAGGACGCAGCAACTCCCTGTCTCTTGTGTATCTCCTCATGAGGCTAAGAACAAAAGCATGGTTATATATGAATTTGGTGATACTCCTAGCCTGATCAATGACCTCCTTGATGAAGGTAATTTTCCCCACATCCTCCAGCATCAAATCAATACAATGTGCTGCGCATGGAGTCCAAAATAGTGAGGGATGCCTCTCCATAAGCAATCTACCAGCAGCCACATAATTAGCTGCATTATCTGTTATGATCTGCACCACATTGTGCACACCGATCTCCTGGAGGACCCCATCCAACAATTCACATAACAATGCTGCTTCTTTTATCTGTGCCGATGCATCAACAGATTTGATAAACATGGTACCTTTAGGGCAATGTACCAAGAAATTGATAAGGGTCCTACCCTTCTTATCTGTCCAACCATCGGACATCAATGTGCATCCTGAAATCTCCCATGACTCTTTGAATTCCTCCAATCTAGTGTTGATGTCGTTCTTCTCTGCTTGAAGAATAGGCCCCCGAATCTCCTCATATGTAGGGCACTTGTACCCTGGGCCAACAATAGCAATGGCATCACACATTGGCTGAAAAAAGGGATTGTTTCTTGTGATGGTAAGAGGCAAGTCGCTCCAGAAAAGCATCCTCCCCATAAGCCTATCTGCTTCTTGCTTCTCCTTTTTTTTAATCATAGACTTGATGGAAGGTTGAGCACCACTTCCGGTCCGTGGAACAAAGAAAGATGAGGCAGCCCTCATGCTAGGTGAATCCATGGCAGTGGAGCCCCCACCACTACCCTCTGTGTAATGATCATGTGTCCCTGAACTCCTAGCCACTCCACCAGCTGCAAGTTCAGCTCTATTAGCAACTGACTCTTCCCTTTTTCTATCCTTTGCGTGAATTGAATCATGGGCACTTCTCATAATCTCGGGGGTAACTGCACTACAAAGCCCCACATCATTACCCGGGAGTTTTGCCAAATGGTACTTCAACCTGCTAATGCCTCCCGTCATAAATTGCCCACACAATTTGCAATTCAGTCGCTGCCGGTTTGTTCCATCTTGAGCCTCCCCATATTGCCAAAATGGGTCCAATGCCTTTGGCATTTTTGCAATGGAAATTGACAGCCTCACAAATCAAACCTGAGGCACAAAAAAACAAAAAAAAAGACATTAATGGCACGATAGGAAAAGGCTAACAACATGCTGGTTTAAAGTTAAACTTTAAAAAATCAGTCATCTAAAATCAGTCCTTCATTTATTTGATGGAAATATGGATTTATTTCATTTATTTATTAATCTCTGTTAATAATTTTTTGTGGAGATTTAATAATTTATTAAACATTTAGAAATCAGTCCTTCATTTATTTGATGGAAATATGGATTTTTTCATTTATAATTTCATTTATTAATCTCTGTTAATAAATTTTTTTGGAGATTTATTAAACATTTAGAGTTAAAAATTAACTAAAATTTTAATAAAAATCTCAGATTTATTACAGTTTCAGAATCTCAGACTTTGGCAATTTATTAAACTTGGATTTTTTGGTGATTTATTAATCTGTGATTCTGTCATATGATAATAAAAATTTTAAAAACTAAAAAATAAAAGGTTAAAATTTAAAAACTTAATAGTTTAAAGTTTAAACTTCAAATCGAATCAGTACTGGAAAACGAGTATAACCATTATCAGCAGGACCCTTATCAAATCGAATCAGTCTGCAAACGAGTATAATAGTTTTTCAGCTGAGTAAATTTGCTTTTTAATGAGAGGTCGAACTATCACTGATTCACTAACCCCGAGTTGTCGGTTGCAGAAAAACCCTTCACGGCTCACGCAGTTGTGTTAACACAGTTTAAATTGAAAGTTTGAAACCCTAACCCGCGGATGGAATCGGGGCTTGTAAGCCACGGATCGACCTCCTCTTGCTTAATGGAAGCCCTGTTGCAGCAATGCAAACTCTAAACCCTCGTCGGTCGTCGCTGAAGAGGAAGATTCAGACCACGTCCTCGTCGGCCGTCACTGAAGAGTGAAGACACAGACCCCGTCCTCGTCGGCCGTCGTTGAACAGTGAACAGTAACACGATAAGCCGGCGTCACTTCTAACCCTGCTCGCTGAAGACGCTGCTCGGTTTTCTCCAAGTCGAAATGACCCAAAACAGACCCGTGAAATTGCAAATAAACCCGTCCGATAATACCCTGCGATTTTTTCTAATATGGCGCGATTTTTTGGTAAAACTCGCCGATTTTTAGCAAACCGCGCGATTCCCGATTTTTTCAAAACCTCGCGATTTTTTCGCCTGAAAAAATCGGCAGCCCGAAAATCTCGCGATTTTTCGGGACATCGCCGATTTTTCGGCGATTTTTTCCACTATGCATTGCACAATCATGAATATACATCAAATCAAATATTATTTTTGGTATTTTATTTTATTTTTATAATTTTAGGGACGTCCCCCCCGAATTTCCCTAAAATTAGGGGGTGGTCTCCACGCGTCCCAAATGTGCATTTCCCTGCTCCCACGTCCCCCCGTCCCAGAAACTTGGGGGAACATTGTGATTATTGCTCACATCCTCTTGTATATCTTCCTAAGTAGCCAGGGTACTCGGGTACTGGGACGGGTACGGGTACGCCACTTTTTGAAATATGGTACTTGGGTACGTCGGGGTACTGTAGACATATATATATAATTTTCAAGTTTATATTATATTAAATTTTAATATATTGAGTTTTCAACAGACAACAAGTAACACTGAACAATCACAAATTAGCATGAAAATTGAAATTGTCACAATTTTAAATGAATTGATCTAGACTGAAAATTGTGCATGCAATGTTGAATGAACTGACCAATGCAACAAATTAGACATATCATAGGTCCATGATCAACAACCTCAAGATAAACAGGTATAAAATTTAAATTTAACATGGAGTTTGCTCAAGAGACAAGCAATCTTTATACCTGCTGCATCAACTCTGTTCTTCAGTTGATAACAGAATTTTATAAAGCAGATTTGAAATATTTAATAAACTACAGGGAAATAAACAGTCTTCACCTTCTGATTAATATGTAATATTTATTATTTGAATTTCAAAGATAGAAATATCAAATATGTTACAGACATAAATACACAATACTTGCATCTTTTTTATTATTCATTATAGGTGCACTTAGTAATACTGGACAGTGAAAAAAGGAAGGTCTCGACTCACGAATGACAACGACCTCCAACTTTGAAACTGTGATAGTGGATGAAGTTTGAACTTTGAACAGCGGCGGCCTCAAAACAGTAAATGAACAACGGCCTCCAAACTTGACAATGAATAGACGCCTCCAAACTTGACAGCGATTCAACGAATGAACAACAAAGATGAAACAAAATGAAATGGTTGCGGTGAGCTCTTAATGAGCCTTATGCCCGAGTTTTTAGCCACGTGGGAGAGGGCCCCACCATCCCCATAGCCCTTAATCACTTATACAATCCAATAAAAAATGGAGTTTGATGTCCGCAGGGTCAAAATGTAGGGCCGGAAGTACCCGCGGAGTACCCAAAATCGAGGTACTTGGGCTTTTATGAAGTACCAGTACCCTCAGCCCAATAACTAAGTACCGGGTACTTCAGTGAAGTACTAGGTACTTCGATGGTACTTGTTATCACCTAAACTATAGTTACCCCTATGGATGTATCCATTAATGGATGGCAATAAGGAAGGGCAACTCAAAAGGTGCAACCACGATCACCTCGACCTCCAATAGATGGTTGTCACGCCAGTCGAGGCAACCTTCGCTTTATGTTATCTAGCCCAGACAACAAATGGGGAGACCCGATCTATTCCCGACAGGAGAGATCAAAACCAAGACACCAAATCAAGTTAATACTAAGTAAAGTAAGGTGTATGGTTTATCCTAGACCTAAAGATGAAGTCACAATATAAGTAAGGGTTCAATGAGTATAGCTTTGGTTCATTATTGATGTGAGAGTGACTTATAGTATTTGAAATGGGATCCAGGATTGAAGTACTAGTTCAATGTGAGAAAATCCACTGCCTTGGGAACCGTGTCCAATGCAGGGTAGTTTAGGGGTTGAATTGGGGCTAACTAGTACAAGTGACAAGCTTGATCATGATATATGATGACATCAAAGGGTTTATTCCACCAAACAAGGATCAAACCAAAAGTTAATCCAACAATCTAGGAAAGTCGAATTGACTTGGAGAGAGATCAGTGCCTTAGGAATTGGGATAATGGAGTCAAAGTGAAGTTAACTTGTGATTGATGACTCCTATTGCATGAGACAAGTGGGCAATTAGAGGTTTGATGGAGGAGTAAGTCTAGATCTAAAGATTCAAGGTTTGACCTAAGTGGACCACAATCCCTTAAAACAAGGAATGATATCCCCAAGGCAAGATTTGACAAAGTGACATACTAGACCTAGGTTTTGAATTATGCGCGTTCCAAATCCACCAAAATCTCATGTACCCATGTCCTAGAAATGGACCAACTCACTCTCCCAAGGAAGTGCAACTTTGCCCAAGGAGGGTAAAATGTGGGATAAATGAATCAAGACAAGTCCAATGGCATCCAAACTTTAGATCCAAGTAGGTTGATCAAGTGAGAGTGTGGATCTACAATTTCAAGGCAATCCAATGGCTAGATCTTGCTAGATCTGAGTTTGAAGATACCAAGTGGTCCAAAATGGGGATTAAATCCCTTGAAATGTGGAATAGGGCCCACAAGGTAGAAATTGCCAAAGTAAGAGTCTAGGGGTAGGTTTTAGGGCATGTAGATCATGAATCAATTGAAATCTCAACTCCCCATCAACTAGATCTAGGTCAACTCACCCTCACCAAGAAGTGCACCCTTGATTGGAGAAGCTAGGTTGGCTTGGGAAGAGGGTCAAATGGAGGCCAATCCTCACCAAACTATAGATCCAGGATGTCGTGGATACTATAGAGGTGGGTTTTTAATATTATACCCAACAACCCACTAGATCTTAGTAGATCTGAGAAAATGTAACAATGAGGGTTTGAATTAATTAGGTTTTCAATTATGTGTTGTGCCAATGGATTGGATCAAGATAAGAGAAACAAACCTGTGGATCTTACCTAAGTAACCTTGTAGATGCCTTGATGATGATGATCTATGCAAACCCGATCAATTAAATTGTAGACTGAGAGACTAGAGTTGGCTAAGAACTAAGAAGAGAGTTGAAAACTTTAAGTGATGTACTTTGTTAGTTGATATTAATGAAAGACAATTGTCTTGAGTTGTGTATTTGATTCTATGAATGAATGCTTCGATGAATGTTAAGAGTCAGTGCTCTCTTTATGTGACAATTAACTTGCAGGCGTTGTGTGTAGGAGTTGGTGGAGAATTTGGGAGCACCATACCCCAATTATGTCATTTGGTATCAAAGCAAGGTTTGGGCTTTTGGAGAGAGAGTATTGAGCTCATGTGAAAAGAAATGGTGCAAAGAGGTGGTAGACTGACAATGAATAGAGAGTTGCCAGTACTAAGAGGAAGGATGAAGGTGTAAAAAAGTAATTAGAAAACCAAAGAAGCAGAGATGAGTGAATTAGAACCAGAAGGAGAGAAAAAAGAGGTGTTGCAGGGAAAATTGTGAGGTTGTTGAACAACGAGAAAAAAATAGAAGTTTCTTGCTATGGAGAAAGCTTGCAAACCAAGGAATTGATAGCTATGAAATGGAGAATTGCTTTGGATTTGAAAGGTTGGAAAACCTTTAGAGGTTGAAATTCTCGATTATGGAGTTGAAGGGACATGCTACCATTTGGCAGGGTTTTCTACAATCCAAGTAGATTTCGAAAAGCAAGAATAATATTAGAAGTTGGAGTAAGATGGTCTTGAAGTTGAGAACTTGAGAGAGAAGTTTTTCTCCACAAATTACAAGCAAACATTGTTCAAGCAATTGTAGAACCTAAGACAAAAGGAGCAAAGTCTACATGGATACACAATAGAATTTTACAAGTTGACAATATGAGATGGACATGAGGAGGATGGAAACCAACAAATCTCAAGTTATATTATTGGATCAAAGTTCGTCATTTAGGATGAATAAAATCGTATAAGTTACATTCAATAGAGGAGGCATGTAACATTTCTAAATTGAAGTTGAAAGAGAATAGAGATAAAAATAAGTCAATTTTTTTTAAGAAAATACATTGTGATCTAGGTAGACGAAGAGGATATGGTGGATATCGACCATAGGTTTGTTATTATATGTGTGATATAGAAGGCCATAATACATTTATATGCCCTTAGAGAGAGGTGTATTAGAACTAAAGGGAGGTGTTGTAGGGAAAATTATGAGGTTGTTGAAGAGCAAAAAAAGAAGCTTCTTGCTATGGAGGAAGCTTGAGAGCAAATGAATTGATAGATTGGCTTAGAGAAATGGAGAGCTACTTTGAATTTGAAAAGTTAGAAGACTTTTAGAGGATGAAATTCGTGAGTACATAGTTGAAGGGACGGTTTGCCATTTGGTAGGATTTTCTATGATGCAACTAAATTTGAAGAATATTAGAAGTTGGAGTAAGATGGTTTTGGAGTTGAAAGAGAAGCTTTTGCCCACATATTACAAGCAAACATTATTCAACTAGATGTAGAGCCTAGGACAAAAGAAGAAGAGTGTAAAATTCATCTAGAGAATTTGGCTCTTGGCTCTTGGAATAAAATTCTATCTTTTGGAGTACATGCTTGGATCTTGGAGTGGATGTTGGTTGCTTTGAGTGTAAATGCTTTTGTCCATTACACTGGAGGATCTCTTGTAGCTATCTTGCATATTTTGCCATACTTTTTTTATTTACAGATGAAGAAGACGTCTTGGGAGGAATGCGTATTGGTGGGGAGGCTTGCCCTACAACTTCATTCCAATTCGTGGATCAAACAGTGAGTGATTTTGTCTTTGTGCCAACTATTCTTTGCTTATCTATTTCTTGCTTGTATCTACCCTCAACATGTTAAACTGATTGATGCTTTGCTCCTTGGTTTTGACAGGTTAGAGGGACACACGTATGGCTTGGAGAAGGACTTTTTGGCAAGAGGGCTTCAAAATTCTTGGAGAAGGACGTTTTGGCAAGAGGGCTTCAAAATTCTTCATTTGATCTTTGGCAAAGTAATCCTCATCTCAATTAGCATCCATCTCTTCATCCAGGTATGCTCCAAAGGTATGGTCTTCTTCTTCCTTGGCTTATCCATGAATTCTAGATCATAAAACCCTAATTGATTAAAACCCTCATTTTTCACTTTTTCTTAGATCTACTAAGATCTAGCTTGGCTTTGGGTATAATAAAAAGAACCCACCTCTATAGTATCCACGGCAATTCGGATCTATAGTTTGGTGGCATTTGGACTCCATTTGACCCTTCCACCAAAGCACTTAGCCTTCCTTGAGTGAGGTCGCCCTCCTTGGGTAGGTGAGTTAAGCTAGTTCCAACACATGGGTAGGTGAGATCCCACTTGATTTGCACTCCTCTCACTTGATAACCTACCCCTAGTGCTTCACTTCTTTGATTTTTGCCTTGTGGGCCCCATTCCTCATTTTGAGGGTTGTGCCCCACTTGGGTCATTGAGTGATGCATTTTAAATCTCAGATCTACTGAGATCTAGCCATTGGATGCCTTTGATTTCCAAAACCCACCTTGTTTTACACCTTGACTTCCTCGATCTACATTTTGGTGGACATCCGACTCCATTTGGCCCTTCATCTAAGGCACTAGTCCTCCTTGGGGCAATTCGCACTCCTTGGGGTTAGTGGCTTTTCCTAGATCCCACACTTGGGTGCTCTCAAATTCTTTGTCAATCCACAGATCCATGTCATAGAGCCCCTATAGTACCATCTCCCATTAATTTTGACCAAGGGGACCCATCTTGGACCATTTTCCCTATTTTAAGGAAGTGGATCCCACTTGTGTATTGTATGGTACTAGATCTATTGTTTTATTCCCCCTAGGTGACCCAACTCATACATTGGTTGAAACACTTGTCACTCCTTAAGCCTCTTCAACCACATACTTAACGCTTGGGTCCACCTAAAGCTTGCATTGGTTTCTGTAACCCAACTTTCACACTTCCCTAGAAACCATTGTTTTGGCTAGTCTTCTGTCGATTAAGCTATAGGGTCTCCCCCTTGATCTTATCATGTCTAGATCTAAAGCAAAGAGTACCTCGGTTGTCGTGACTCCCAGCTTGCATTGGGAACAGTGGCATCTCTTGGGTCACCTCTTTAGTTGTCCATCTCCTCTACCATCCCGGATGGGATACCATTAGGGACAACTACAAGTTGTGTGATAACAGCACCTTTAAAGCATGATTGACAGCCCGCAAAATTATGGAGTCATGTGGTGTGTTACCTTCAACTTTGGGGTTCTTGGTACTCATGTCCACAAGCAAGGTTGGTCAAAGATAGCATGGTATTGATGGTTATAATAGACGGCCCAATGATTTGTATGATCAGGATTTCAAACCCTTAAAACATGGAAGTGGATAAAATATCAGCAGCCCTAATTTGGTAGAAGAATAAGGGTTACAAAGCCCTTAAAGTCTTGAAGACTAAATTCAAAATAAGCAAGAGATATTATACTAAGTCAACCTGCTAAAGAAAGGATCATTCATTTTTTAAAAGATTATTTTTGTAAGGTCGGCCAGCCAAAAATAAGTAATTATTTTATTTTTTTTTAACTTACACATGTCGGCTAGCCCATGAATTAACCCTCACGACTTGTATAAATGGCAAGTCTCTTCCCTCCAAACTATGTATGCAAGCAATTGAAGTCTAAGCTCTGAAATTCGGGTATAAGTGAAGGACTCAGGCAGCCGCAGTGATGAAAAAAGATTGGTCTGATCTTGGAGTAAGCTGTTGAAGGACAAGTGTGTGCGTTTTCAAGCATCTCTCTGAATTCGGGTGGATAGGTCACTGAGGCAGCCGCAGGAGTAGGACAGTAGCATGAGTTGAACTCTGAATTTCGGAAATGTACAGCTGTAGCAGATGCGAAGAAGAAGCATCAAGGTTAAAGTTATGTTATCATGTTTTGAAGTGGAATTTATCTCTGAATCTCTGATAGTGAAGTATAACAGCAGACACGAGGGAGTCAAATGTGAGAAGTTTTAAAGACATGTTTTAATCTTGATCCTGATTTGGGTATACTAAGAAGCAGTTACAGCCACAGGTGTGTTTTGGTGCTTGTTGTATGAATTATAGAGCTTTGGATACGGGCCACAGTTAAACCTTGAAGTACTTTATACTCTGATCTAATCTCTGTATAAAAGGTCGACTACAGTAAAGGTAAAACAAGTTAAAAGCTCGCTTTTGACTTCCAGTTTCACATGAACTCGTAGACAGCTTTGATAAGTCTCATCTCTGATCTGAGGTTGCTACACGTCGGCAGACCTTAAGCTTGATCCATTTTGTATAGCATAAATTGACTCTGTTTGATCCCTCAAATGGGTGATCTTTTACATTGATCTCTGGATATGTTTTGAAATTATCTCTATCTGAGTGATCATTAATCCACAGTAACCTTGAAAGATGGATGATGCCTTGATTGAGGATAGAGTTTTGCAACACAGTAAAGTGTCACGTTGAAGCCAAATAGGATCGTCTCTGTGGCAGCCAAAGGCATCCAAAGTTTAATGAAAGCCTAAGACAACAGCAGAAGCTAATTAGATCATTGGTTTCATCTTGAATAAGGGTGGTTCAGAGAAGAACAAGCCATTGGCATTTCTCTTAGATTTCAGAGGTTAGATGAAGACTCAAGCTCTGAGTGTTGATCAGCTTGAGTGACAGCCTTGACTTGATGATGATCAGACTCTTGATGATTGGCATGATGTTATGAGAACTTTGATGGGCTGACCTTTGATGAGCAGATCTTTGATGAGTGCAGCAGTGGAAGAGTGATACATATCCATTCTTAACTTTGATGATTGACCTCTTGATGATGAGCAGCATTGTATTGAGCAGACCTTTGATGACTTGGAAATATTAACCAGACCTTTGATGACTTGGCATGAGTCTTGAGCAGGTTGATGAGCAGAGGTATATGAGCAGAATTCCTTGTAGCTCTGATTGTGATAACAGTGACAGACACATTATGACAGCTTGACTTGACAGGAACAGTGGATGTTTGATTTGACACTGATCTAATTTGACAGTGGCAGCTTTGACAAGTGACAGCATTGGCATTTGATGATTGTTGGGATGTGTTAGTGATTCATATATGACAGTGATTACAGTTGACTTGACAGTGGCTGGAGTTGTGATGTGATTGTATCTTATGACATGCTGAGGCTTGCACCTGAGGGTTGGATACCTCACCTATTCTCAGTTGGAACTGAGAAAAGCATACTGGGCCCTGTTGTAAGAGTTGGTGCTCTTTATTCAGTTGGTGCTGATGTAATCGCGAAGATTGTATGTAATGTCCTCTTCTGCTTAAGCATTGAGGACCATCCCGCTAGCCTATATGATTCCCATAGGTTCGAGTGGGCACTGACAATCAGGGAATCAGCTGAGGATCGATGCCATATAAGAAGATCTAGGGCATTGATATTATATCATCAGTAGGTAGACAGGGGCCACCAGAGCCAAAGGCCACCTGCATGCATGACATCTAAGCATTATTTCATGATGCATGTACCTGATTGAGTCTCCAGGCACCTGCATGCAAGTCAACTGCGAATTAGAAGGTAAAGTGACCTAATTAGGTCAAAGGTTGGGTTATTTGCAGTTGAAAGTTATAAAAGAGAGGTAAAGCAAATGGAGAAGTACACTTATATGATTATTGATTTGAGGATTCGAATCGGAGAGCTCAGCGAACTAAGTTGGGGTTGAGTGCATGCTCAGCTAACTGGTGTATTTCGGCAACGAAATCTATCTGCCCTAGTTCATCATCAGGTTGGATCATCCAGATTCAGCATTGCTTCATCACTAGGTTCCATTCATCAGTTGCTTCAGGAGTGAGTTATTTACTGGTTTGGGGGGATTCGCCTTCCTTGCTTGGGCGCATTGTTCACAAGCATACTCATTCGCATTCCAATCTACAAAGAGCCAAACTCTTGCATGCTAGCTCTATCCTTCTAAGAGCAGCACTATTACCCTTCCTCTGGAAAAAGGGCCTCTCAGCTTGACTCTCAAGCTATTTCTCAGCATATCATTCCTCAGAAGGACGTCTTGCATGCTTGGAGCGAATCTCCTTGGAAGGATATTCACGTTTTGGGCTATTGAGCCATCACTTCTTCTGCATGCATCTTCCATATTCTTCAAAAGGGCACTATAACCCTACTACACATCATCTGGAGCTTTAGCAGTGAGATATTATTTATTGAGGAGCATTCTAAGCTTGGAGAAGGGCGCATTCCTCACCTGGAGGACGACTTGCCTTAGCATACTATTTCTCTGGCATAATTCCCACATGCGGGGATCATCCTCATCGACATCAACAGATCTACACACTAGTATGTACATGCATTAATTCCTCCTACTTTCTAGCATTTCAATATTATTTGGGTTACAGATTTGCATGCATGCAGAGATCAGGGTTTACTTACATATTCTATTGAGACATAAGCCTACTAGCCATCTATAGTACAACAACAACAAAAAGAAAAATATAAGTTTGGGATATTACAGTGGTATCAGAGCTATTTCCTTGCCAGCTGTGGGAGCATGCAATTGTAAATGAATTCAGAAGACCTATACAACATCACTTACCGGAGACAGAGGTTTAGAAACAGTGATAGAGGAGAAGAAGAATTAGACGATATAGAACTGGGGGATAGAGAGTATCAGTTTGGAAAGGGCAAAGAAACAATGGCTGAGGATGATAAAACAGCTTTCAATAGCCTCATTGCAGCTATAAAAGATCTTCCTACTCGACAGAAAGAAATGATGAGTACCTTCGAACAAATGACAAAGAAAAATAGGACCACCCCGCACAGCCCTTTATTTCCCAATAGTGATAGGGTATCCACCAGTAGTAGTGGGGAACACTTACAAACCAACATGCAGAGCCATCCTCACCTTTACAAAGAGCCATCCTCACCTTTACAACAAGCCATCCCGACCTACCATGCCTCACTTCTTAGAGAGCCCAGATGCAGTACCTCTAGCCCAAGTAGAACCAGAAGAATCCATGAGTGCCTATTTGAGAGTACAGAGCTTTAGGAGATGACTTCCATTCAACCATGACCTTCACTGACTTCTGCCACTTTAAAAGTAAGAACAAACCCAGAGCTTACAATAGGCCATTCACCCAGAACTATGAGTTACAGCGCACAATACGGAAACTGACTATCCCTACCTTTGAGGGTACCCGAGGTGTCCCAGCCCGAAATTGGGTACAGAAGTTGGATACATACTTCCAGCTCAACCCCATGATTGAGACAGACGCCATTAAATTGGCTACCTTGCATTTGGATGGAGAGGCCCATGAGTGGTGGTACCACGAGTTGGTGACGTTGGGTCACAACACCATCACTTCATATTTTGATTTTACCGAAAGGACCCTAAGGTACATTTTAGAGAGTTGGCACAGCTCAAGCAGACAAGTAGTGCAGATGCATTCATTTCAGAGTTTCAGAGGGTGGCAGTCATGGTGACAGATATTTCAGAGAGCAGATTGATTATGTTGTTTACAGAGGCCCTCACTGAACCCTTACGTGGATGGGTCAAGTCCTATAGACCCACCACCCTAGCCGATGCCATCAGTCGGACTAGAGATTTGCAAGATACAGTACCCAAAAATAGATTTCCTCCCAGAACTAATTTCCCTATTAAAGAAAAAGAGAGGAAACCCTTCCAGAAAGAGTGACCCAAGAAAGAATGGATGGATAAAGATACCCACCAGGACCTTAGAAGAAAAAATTTATGTTTCACTTGTCATGACCCATGGGAACCAGGTCACAGATGTTCAGGTAAGGGAAAGGCCTACTACATAAAGGCCTATTCCGACAGTGAGGAGAATGAGGATTATCAAGATCAACAACAAGGAGAGACACCAGAGACAGCTGAGGAGGGACAGCCTTCAGGAGGTACCATTGCTACCATGACAGGGGTCCCTAGATTCCACACTCTCCGGATTAGGGGTACCGTACAGGGCCACAAAGTGGGAGTGTCGATAGATGGTGGGGCATCCCACAACTTTATTGATGCTGCATGGGTTAAAAGGAAAGGCATTCAGACTGAGAGTTTTGATGGGTTTTCAGTAGCTGTAGCAGGTCACACCATGGAGTGTAGTCAGAGGATTCCAAAATTAAAGGTAACACTTGGGAATTATACAGTGATAGAGACATTCTATGTGGTAGATGTACCTGACATGAATGTGGTATTAGGAGTTCAGTGGTTGTATTCCATAGGGAAGTATTCCACGAAGTACCAGACCATGGAGATGGAGTTCACAGGGGCAAAGGGACAGAAGGTAGTATTGAGAGGGATGAATACCTACCCTCCCACAGCAGTGACATCACACAGGATGGAGGCAGTACTCCGACAGGGAGATATTGAGTGGGCTGCAGAGTGCATGGTTACCTTCAGGAAACCACCAGATAAAGCCACACGGCATCCAGCAGATATAGAGGCTTTACTGCAGAAGCACAAAGCAGTATTCGGAGACCTTCCAGCAGGTCGACCTCCAGATAGGGGATTTGAGCACATTATTGAGTTAGAGGAGGGGACTCAAGCAGTTATCACCACTCCTTACAGGCATCCCAAGAGGTACAAAGATGAGATAGAAAATACAATCAAGGAACTACTCAAACTAGGGTACATTAAACCTAGCTCCAGTCCATTTGCATCATTAGTGGTGCTAGTGAAGAAAAAGGATGGAACCTTACGCATGTGCATCAATTACAGGGCCCTCAACAAGAAGAATATAAAAACAGGTATCCAATCCCCAGGATTGATGAGTTGATGGATGAACTACAGGGGGCAAAGTACTTTTCCAAGATTGACCTCTGCTCAAGTTACCATCAGATTCGGGTTAGGGAACAGGACGTTCCAAAGACCGCCTCCTGTTGCCACCACGGACATTATGAGTTTCTAGTGATGCCATTTGGGCTCACTAATGCACCAGCTACTTTCCAGTCATGCATGAACAACATCTTCAAGGCTCAGTTACGTAAGCATCTTTTGGTATTCTTCGACAACATATTGATATAGAGTAGAACTTGGGAAGAACATTTGAGACATCTAGATGACGTACTTGGCATTTTACAGGAGCAGTCACTATATGCCAAAATGTCCAAGTGTGAGTTCGGCATGCAGGAGATGTTATATTTAGGGCATGTGATAGGGGCCAACGGGGTCCAGGTGCACCTTGAGAAGATTCGGGCCATATTGGATTGGCCTACACCTAAAAATGTGACAAAACTGAAGGGGTTTTTTGGGCCTTTGCACCTATTATAGGAGGTATGCCAATGGATTTTTACAGATGACCGCACCCCTCACCGATCTTACCAAGAAGGGGGCATTTAGTTGGTCAAAGACGGCACAGTTGACATTCGAGAAGATGAAAAAGGTAATGAGTTCATGCCCAACATTAGCTCTACCATACTTTTCTCAACCCTTCATGTTGGAATGTGATGCTTCAGGAGAGGCAATTGGGGCAGTATTGATGCAGAACAATCACCCCATTGCATTTGAGAGCAGGAAACTCAGAGACTATGAGCATCACTATTCGATATATGACAAAGAGATGTTAGCCATTCTCCATGCGCTAACAAAGTTCAGGCAATACTCAGTGGGTGGCAGATTCAAGGTTAAGACAGATCACAACAACTTGAAATACTTCCTAGAGTAGAAAGAGCTAAATGAGAGGCAGCAGAAATGGGTGAGAAAAATTCAGGCCTATGACTTCGAGATTGAGTACGTAAAGGGAAAGAACAATGTAGTGGCCGATGCACTTTCTAGACAACCAGCTACTTTTTCCCTTATGAGCATCTCATCAGATTGGAGATCTCATCTTTTGGTTGAGTACCCCAGAGATAAGTTTGCTTGTGAGCTTTTGGATGGACAGATTCAGGATGACAGGTACCGGGTAATTGATGACATCATATATTATAAGAACAGAATCTTCTTAGTCCCAGAGTCTTCCCTCAAGAAGAAGATTTTGCAAGCTTCGTATGACTCACCATTAGTAGGGCATCAGGGGTTTCTCAAGACCTATAGACAGATTAGAGAGAGGTTCTCATGGAAGGGCCTCAAGAATGACGTGATACAACATATGAGAGAGTGCAGCTTGTGCCAACAGAACAAGATAGAGCACACCCACCCGGCTGGTTTACTACAACCCTTGCCTATTCCCGAGCAGAAGTGGGAGAGCATCTCCATGGACTTCATTACAAGGTTGCCCAAGGTTCAGGGCAGAGACTGCTTGTACGTAGTGGTGGACAGGTTAACCAAGTTCGCTCACTTCTTTGCCATTCCTTCAGATTATTCAGCAGCACAGGTAGCGGAACTATTCTTCAGAGAGGTATTCAGACTCCACGGGTTACCCAAGACCATTGTCAGTGATAGAGATAGCAAATTCACTGGAGCCTTTTGGCAAGAGCTCTTCAGGTTGGTGGGAACCGAGTTAGCTATGAGCACGAGTTAGCTATGAGCACGAGTTATCATCCACAGAGCGATGGACAGACTGAGATAGTTAACAAGTGGATGGAGGGGTATTTGAGGAATTACGTAGCAGGCCAGCAGAGGACATGGATCAGGTGGCTACACGTAGGTGAGCATTGCTACAATACCACCCACCATATGACCATTGAGATGACTCCCTTCCGAGCTCTATATAGATACGACGCCCTAACTTTTGCAGATTTGGTATTTGGTGATAGCAGGACCCCCAAGGCCAAAGAGTGGATTCAAGAGAGTCAAGACATCCTTAGCATACTCAGAAAGAACATACAGTCTGCTCAGAATCAGCAGAAGATATATGCAAACAAGCACAAGATTGAGCGCAGTTTTGAGGTAGGAGACCTCGTTTATTTACGCGTCCAACCTTATCGACAGTCATCTCTAAAAAAGAAAGGAGCGGAAAAACTCAAACCTCGCTTCTATGGTCCATACAAGATAATTCGGAAGGTCGAAGAGGTAGCAAATGAGCTAGAACTGCCCCCAGAGAGCAAGATTCACAACGTATTTCATGTCTCCAACCTCAAGAAGGCAGTCGGTCAGCAGATTGTTACATCTTCTGAGTTTCCCCCCCTTGATGATGAGGGGCAATTGATTTTGATTCCCGAGCGCATCCTAGAGGTGTGAGAGCGGAAGCTGAGGAACAGAATCTTCAGAGACTACTTGGTTCAGTGGAGAGATCTACCTAGAGAGGAGGCCACTTGGGAGGGAGAATAGGTATTACAGCACTCGGCTTTATAGTTGCTTGAGGACAAGCAAATTCGAGCGGGGAAGACTGTAATGTCCTCTTCCGCTTAAGCATTGAGGACCATCCCGCTAACCTATATGATTCCCATAGGTTCGAGCGGGCACTGACAGTCAAGGAATCAACTGAGGATTGATGCCATATAAGAAGATCTAGGGCATTGATATTATATCATCAGTAGGTAGACAGGGGCCACCAGAGCCAAAGGCCACCTGCATGCATGACATCTGAGCATTATTTCATGATGCATGCACCTGATTGAGTCTCCAGGAACCTGCATGCAAGTCAACTGCGAATTAGAAGGTAAAGTGACCTAATTAGGTCAAAGGTTAGGTTATTTGCAGTTGAAAGTTATAAAAGAGAGGTAAAGCAAATGGAGAAGTACACTTATATGATTATTGATTTGAGGATTCGAATCGGAGAGCTCAGCGAACCAAGTTGGGGTTTAGTGCATGCTCAGCTAACTAGTGTATTTCGGCTGCGAAATCTATCTGCCCTAGTTCATCATCAGGTTGGATCATCCAGATGTAGCATTGCTTCATCACCAGGCTCCATTCATCAATTGCTTCAGGAGTGAGTTGTTTACTGGTTTCGGGGGATTCGCCTTCCTTGCTTGGGCACATTGTTCACAAGCATACTCGTTCGTATTCCAGTCTAAAGAGAGCCAAACTCTTGCATGCTGGCACCATCCTTCTCAGAGCAGCACTATTACCTTTCCTCTGGAAGAAGGGCCTCTCAGCTTGACTCTCAAGCTATTTCTCAGCATATCATTCCTCAGAAGGACGTCTTGCATGCTTGGAGCGAATCTCCTTGGAAGGATATTCACGTTTTGGGCTATTGAGCCATCACTTCTTCTGCATGCATCTTCCATCTTCTTCAGAAGGGCACTATAACCCTACTGCACATCATCTGGAGCTTCAGCAGTGAGATATTATTTATTGAGGAGCATTCTAAGCTTGGAGGAAGGCACATTCCTCACCTGGAGGACGACTTGCCTTAGCATACTATTTCTCCAACATAATTCTTGCATGCGGGGATCATCGTCATCGACATTAGCAGATCTACACACCGGTATGTACATGCATTAATTCCTCCTACTTTCTAGCATTTCAGTATTATTTGGGTTACAGATCTGCATGCATGCAGAGATCAAGGTTTACTTACATATTCTATTGAGACATAAGCCTACAACAACAACAACAACAACAAAAATATCAGTTTGGGATATTACATTGTAGTCTTCCATTGTACATCATATAAAAATATAAATAAAGTTCACTATACAAATCTTGTCTTGTGATGTGATTTATGTTGATGACATGCTTATGATTTGTTATGCTATGTTGATTAGTTGATGGCATACTAAGAATATAATGATGATCTACTCTGCTTGATTTTGATAGAAGTGAAAAGGAGCTTAAAGTGCCTTCACACTGATTCACCCCCCCTCTTAGTGTGATCATTGTGTCCAACAATTGGTATCAGAGCCGGTTTTCACCACAAGCCTTACCAGCTTGAAGGAGATCTGTACACACACAATGGATGCAAAAGCAGAGCCCTCCAACAATGATGTTCCTCTATTTGACGTGACAAATTATTTTGGATGAAGAAGCAAGATGAAAGCTTACTTAAAGAAGTTTGGCATTTGAGAGATTGTGATCAATCCACCCGTTCCTTCCAATAAGAAGTCCAAGTCAGCCCCACAGAAAGAAGTCAAGAAGGACAACAGAACCACTTTGAAGTTTCTCATGGATGGACTTCCAAGCTCCGTCAAAGAAAGTGTAGGGGAATGCACTTCCGCCATAGACCTGTGGTTCAAGTTGGAAAGTGAATACCAAAGAGGAAGACTAGACACCGAAAAAGCAAAGCAGGAAATAGAAGTCAAGCCCACTGAAGAGGAGAAGCAAGAAGAGAAGAAAGAGCCAGACACCAATAAGGTATGGATCCTTTAGATTGCAGTAGTTCTATATGTGATAAAGTTGAAAAAGCCCTTGCAGATAACAATGAAGATTTGTTGAAAAGCAAAAAGGAAATTGTACATACTATACTGAACATTGACCTCTGAGTCGATTGGTACAATAGCATTATCAATTTTAACCAATCCAATTTCATGAGGTTTAAGAAGGTAACCTTTGAATGCTTGGATGAGTACCAGGAGAAGACGAAGGCATTAAAAGAGTTGCTTATGAAACTTAAGCACAAAGAAGCGGTATTGCAGGATCAGCTAGAAGACGAAGAAGATGAAGTTGAAAGACTGAAGACCGAATTAGTGGAAGAACAAGAAGAGCCTAGTGAAGATTCAGAAGAGCTTGAAGAAACAAGGAAGGCTAATGTTGAATTGAAGACTCAGTTGGAAGAAGCCAAAAGGATAGAAGAAGTTTTGAAGAATCAGTTGGACCTAAGAAGACCAGGTTGGGCTTTGGATTAAGAGTTGGTGCTCTTCTTATCAGTTGGTGCTCTTCTTATCAGTTGGTGCTGATGTAATCGTGAAGATTGTTGTCTTCCACCAAACAATATAAAAATATTACTACATATATATTGTGTTCTTCGGTTAATGTGTGCTTCTTGTCATATGCATTAATGATTAATTGATGACATGTTAATGATATGATGACCTACTTAGTGTTTGATATGATGAACTGTGCTTAACATAGATCAATGTTGATGATAAGAAGTGAAAAGAGGTTAAATTGCCTTCACACTGATTCACCCCCCCCCCTCTCAGTGTGACCATTGTGTCCAAAGTCGAGGCTCCACCTACCCAACATGCTACTCTTCAAGTTCAACTCAAGTTTTTAACAAGAGATTCTTCCCACAGCCTAGGATGGTAGGACATTTAGACTCCCTCACTCTTGTGCTCCCCTTAGGATCATTAAATCAAGCTCCCTCGACCCTAGTTACTCTGCAAAGGATATCATTAGCCAATACATCAACCCTTTCACAATGATTGATGACTTTGAAGGCAAGCCTATCTCTCACCTATCACTTGTCCTCCACTACCAGCTCTAGTGGCCCTTGACATCCTTTCTCTCCTTTGTTCAATACTAAGATTTTCAATCTTTAGCATGATTATTGCTCGCATCCTCTTGTATATCTTCTTTGGTTAGATATTTAGCTTTTACATAAACACTCAATTTTGTATCTCTCTACTTTAAGTATTTATCTAGGAGTTGCTTTTGTAATCTCACATTGTTCATACTGTAGATGTACCTTTTAGTCCCATTGACCTACTTTTGTGATCATTTGTTGGACATCAATAAAATTACCTCATCTTACTGCGCATTGTTTGTACTTAATGGTCCTCATCTTGAATTTATTTTCTTCCAATACAAACTCTTATCTTTTATGGTTTCTTCTTAGGCATCTACTTCTCGTAATCCAATTCAATGTTCTCTTCTACTTCAACATCTACGACAATGTCTCCTTCCTTCTAATCATGCAAATCTACAACATTGAATGTGGAGGAAATGTCGAACTCCTCTAACAACTAAACCATGAATGCATTGTCTCCAAACTTTCTCTAGATCTTGCACAACCTAATCTTCTTCAAGTTCATCTTGTTAAATGTATCGTTAGAATAGGGCTTCTTCCTCGAATTCACTATCACTTGGTCTCCAATTTAGAATGATGTAAGTCTCTCATGCACACTCTGATAGATTCTATGGTATCTCGGGATGTCCTCCATGGTTCATATGCCTTACATGGAGGTACAGCAACAGTATAGGCATCGGGATGGAGTAGAGGGTGAGATACACTATACTCAATGGCATGAGCCCAATGGTGGCTGCATGCGGACCTTCCGGGGTGTTTTGACCTTTGCATGCATGAGTTTTGCATGACCTGTCAGCGATCATAGGATGCATGCAAAAGTGACTTTTTGCATGCACCGAGATTAGGTTTTTGGTAAACCTAATTCATCGGTGAGATTATTTATAGAGGCAGGGGGTCCCCGGATGAGGTTGCTCAGTTGACTTATCAAAGAGTGATAGATCAGGAGTGAGGAGAGCGCATTAGTGCATGCAGGGCAACTTTCTGAGAAAGAGAGGAGCTGCTGCAGGAGCTAGGGTGGTCAAATATGAGCTGGATCAGAGACCATTAGCTCCAGAGGCACTTGGAACTCAGTTCTGTAAACTGAGATAGTTCACTGAGGTGGTTTCTACTGAGTTTGAGGAGGACGTGTTCCACAGAGGAGGAGGGCACATTACCTGAGGAGAGAGGAGCTCATTTAGAGCATGATCGACCGATTCAGAGTCTGAGACGTTCAAGATAGCCTTGCCTCAGTGTTTGAGGAAGGTTAGGGACAATCAGAGCTCAGACCTGTTGAGATCTGGCACAGTACGAGCATCAGACATCCAGAGGGGAGGGTGCATTTCTCCATTCAGAGGAAGGCGCATTTCTTCAGTTGAGCAGTTGGTTGTCTTCTGTTGCAGAGCAGATCAGAGCAGTGTGATAGAGAGAGGCAAATCAGTCAAGGGCACCTGCAGAGATTCTCATATCCAGTTTTCCAGTTAGGGCACATTCTTCCAGTGCATGCATCAGCTGATGCATGCAGATCTAGAGTTTGTCTTGTTCAGGATTGAATTACTTCTGAGTTAACACTGTCTTGTATTTGTCATTTATATATATGCTCTGGTCTCGAGAGAGAAGATAGTCCCACAGGATTGTTGGTTTTCCCCGGTTGGGGTTTCCAGGGTATATGCAGTGTTATTTGTGTGATTGCATGTGTGTTAAAGTTGTAAAGAGATCTAGTTGTTGAGTTTATGTTTTTATGAGTACTTACTGAAATACGAGACTCAAACCACTTGAGATCTCAGGGCTATCCAGAGGGAGTAGTGATCTCTGGATTAATTAAAATTTACACATTCACACTATACCACCAATTATCTCCTACAATTTTTCTTAACATGGACACATTCACACTTTCCTTCTACCATGTGTTATTCTCCTACAACCTTTCTTAATATGCACATATATGTGATCCTTATGTGCAACAAAAGCCTTTGCATTGTCACCAATGTTCATCTCAAAAGGAAAATCTACTAAGCCTATCACTCCTTTCTAATTCTTCCCATATATTATCTTGAATGAAGAAAATCTCATTGATTTGTTCACTAAACTATTGTAAGAAAACTGTGCTTCTACTAACACCTAATCCCACTGTTTTAGCTTGTCCCTAGCTAAACATTTCAAAAGGTTACTCATACTTTAGTTCACCACCTTTGTCTATCCATTAGTTTGAGGGTGATATGTTGATCTAAATTGGAACTTTATCCCCGCCTTATGCCACGGCAATTGCCAAAAGTGACTCAAAAATCTGATTTCCATGTATGAAGTGATTATCTTCAACAATCCACGGACTCGCACTCTCTCCTTGAATAATAGCTTTGCATAATAGCTCACATCACTTGTCTTGTTGCAAAAGTTAAAAAAGTTGTCATCTTCAAAATTTGTCAACCACAACACTGGATTAAATCCACGTTGTGTCCTAGTAGATGCAAGAACAAAATCTATCAAAATATCCTCCCAGGGCATCTTCAGTGCATGAACTGATGTATATAGACTTGTGTTTTGACTTTATACTTTTTCATTAACAAATCCTACATCACACCACAAATTTGCTCACCTATTTCTTCATACATGGCTTGTGACATCACTCCTCCAATGGTACCTATGTCTTATTATGCCCAAAATGCCATCCTAATTTGTTGCTATGCAACTCTTAGATATGATTCTCCCTCGTTGATCCTTCGAGGATACATAATCATTTTCCCTTGAACAAAAATCCACCCTGCATGAAGTAATCCAACTATATTGTCCTATCTTGCATTATCGAGTTCTTTCCTGCTCCTATATGTTGACCTATAAAGGCCAACCTCTCTCACCTCTCTATTCAAAATCCTTGAATTAGCAAGACTACAATCATTGATGGTGCACTGTTGTCCCTCAAATGCAATTCTCCAATGTAAATTTGTCATACAAGAAATTGAAAGAAGATTCTTCTTTAAACCAAGAATAAACAAAGCATTACCCAACTAAAGAACATCACCAGTAGGTGTATGGAAGGAACTAGAGCCCACTCCCCTCACAAGATAAGAAGCCTCATTACCAAGCTCCACACTCATGCCTCCCTCTTGCTCTTGAATCCTACAAAATAAAGACATGGCATATGTCTCGAAGCTCCATTGTCCACATACCATCCAACACTAACAGTGTTAGATGACAAGCAAGAGACCAAAGCCATATCCATCTTGGGAAATCTGCACTATGAAGAAGATCCTCCACCTTTCACAAGTGAAACAAACTAACATCCACCAAAACAAATCAACCACCTATCGTAGGTCCTCCTAGGTATCTCAACTGCTGAAAATAAAACCATACCAACTATCAAAGTAGTAGATCCATCACTTCTCATCACAAGAGAAACCCATCAAAACCTCTACGGGTACCACTACTAATCTCAAGAAACCTAGGGTCTCACACTCAAGTTTCAACAACCTCAAACAAGGTCAATACCTCTCCCAAGTAATCTTCAACTAAAATACAAGCCCCCTCTTACACCTAGAGTTATCATAGCCACAAAAGCTCCGATACCATGTCGAAAGTACTACAAGCTCAAAGATTTTTAATTCAAAACATAAATTTTGTCTCTTAACTAGAGGTTTCCCAGATCCTAACCCGATGAATTCTCAACCTTAGGGTTGTTATGACATACAAAACAAAACAGTAGTGGAAGTGGACAATATTTCAATCCTTAACAAACCAAACTTTTAGGTAATCAGAGGAGAAAACATACCAAAGTGTTCTGATAAGTTTCAACATTCTAGGTCAAGCTTATCATGCATAAACCAAATCTGAAAACTCTTATATATAGCAGTAAACAATCATTATCTTCTTTAATTACAAAATTAAATCACTTTAACATAATTTCCCTTATATTAAATAAGCAAGACATATATAGTTGTAAATTACATTCCATGAAAAACATAGATGGCTAAAAAGAAAATCTGTAATTTACACAAGTATTAGACTATTGAAAACTTCATTAATATGTATAAGATGAAGATGTTGTGCATACCATGGCCTTATCACAAGGTTAGTACAATTCACTAGCTCTCCAAAACCCTAGCTAGGGAAAACCAAGAAAAACCCTACCTCAACCAAGGAGCTCAAACATGCATGAATCACTCAAACAAGTCCTCCAAGGCAAGACCTCCACTTCTTCACCAAGTACACCCTAGGGTTTCATCTCAAAACTCTAATCTTGATTCTCCAAGGATGAAACCCTAACCCTAGACTTCAAGATGCTACAAGAAGATCAAGAAACCCTAGCAACTCCAAAAGAGAGAGAGACCAAGTACAAATGAAGATATAAGAGAGGTTGATTAGTGCACTCCTCTTAGTCATATCTCTTCACAAGAGTGCAATGTGGATCATAATCTCCAACATCTTCTCCTTCACAAGAGTAAACCCTAGTCATGAGAGCAATCTCCAACAAAGACGCCCTCCTCCCATGTATAATGTCTCCTAGGGTTTCCTCATGAACCCTAGGGAATCACTCCAACAAGACAAGTACAAAGAGAAGAGTACAATGCTAATGATAATGAAAGGAATCTCTCCTTCCTCTTTATATAAGGGTGGTAAGAGAATCCAACAATACAAGCAACCTACAATAAACACATGTAGGTTCACACAAGTGAACCATTCCACTCCAAGGGTACACATGTCAAGCTCAAAGGTGATGTTGTACACAATAAGGGATCCAAGATGATGTAGCTACACAAGGTGTGTCCACACTCCACTACAAGCCCACATGGACTCCATCGCTCCTCCTAAGCCATGTACCCCACTAGGTGCACTCCCCCTACATGAAAATTATTGCAACCCAAGGCATCCCCAAGCCAACTCCAAAAACCCATACAAGAATCAAAGCTACCTTGTGTTGTCTAGGGCCTGATGCCCTCCTCCAAGATGCATAATGCTCCTCCCAAGTAGGGCATTCTCCAAGAAAGCGAAGCTCTCCATGTGTCCATCATGAAAGAGGTACCCCAAGCTATCAACAGAATTCCAACACCCTAGGGAAGAATGGCAAGCAAGCTCCCAATTAAGGTCAAGCAATCACTGAGCAAGATATCTCCAATGTGCAAATCGATTGCGAACCATCTCCCATGTACCAATCCATCTTGAACAATCCGAGAGATAAACATACATCATGTACCCCAATTCTCATGAAGCACCCCCAAACAGTGTAAACACTTTCGAAGTAACTTAAAAGCTAAGAAACTATTCTTGCACTATTTCTATGTATTCGTCCAACAAAACTTAGTTTAGCAAGGACCTCTAAATTTGTGTGCTTCACTTCTTTATTTAGAAACAGGACATAGCATTCCTTTTCCATTTTCGAACTGAAAAAACATCATTTTTAACAACAACACATTTGGCTCCTCATCTTTCATGGGTAATAGCTAGTATCAGTTCCCATCATTTGAGAAGGTGTAGGTGTTTTTCCTTCTATCACGAATTGCACTTTGGTCATATCAACATAACCTACCCAACAAGTGGCAAGCATCCATGGGTATAACATAGCACACAAACCTCATCCTAGTATTTTCCTATGTGACCCCACACAACACTACTCTACCAACATAGCTTCATAACCTCGTTGGAACCAAAATGACCTAGAGGGTTGTGGGTACTTTCCATGCACTAAATTTCATCTCTATACCATTTCTTCAGCTACCATATTTCTAGTGCTACTACTATCATTAATTACTTTACAACACTTCCTACTTCACACTTTGTTCTAAAGATGTTCTTCCTTAACAAGCGCTCTTCCTCTCTGACCCATCATTGCTTTGTTGGCACTACCAAAACTTCTATAAATCATCAAGTTCTCACCATGCTCGATCGCCACTATAATTGGGTCTCTTTCTTCTAAATCTTTACAACACAAATTTGGCTCTTTGGTCTTTTTTGTGTGCACTCTCTCTCTAGGTATTTAAATGAATTATGGTCTTTTTATCTCACATGTATAACGGTAAATCTATTGTCAATTTCCATGATATCCTCACCCTCTACCTTATAAAATCCTCGACTCTACCTCTATCACAAAATGTCTTTTCTGAGAGTTTGTTTGAATTATTTTCTCTCTTTTCTTCCAACTTCCATATAGAATTGTTCCCTCTTCCAATGCTTTCAACGCCTTTTCTCTGCCAAAATTTATCACCTTCAATATTGATTAATATGCCTCCCATATCGAATGTAGCTTATATAAACTTAATTCATCTTGAATGACAAACTTTAATCCAATAACACACCTTGAAACTTGTTGGTTTTTGTCCTCATATTTGTTAGATTTTGTCTACAGGTAAAATTCCATTATGTAACCCTATACACTCTTCTTCTTTTGTCCTAGGCTCTACATCTAGTTGAATAATGTTTGCTTGCAATATGTGGGCAAAAGCTTCTCTTTCAACTCCAAAACCATCTTACTCCAACTTCTAATATTCTTCAAATTTAGTTGCATCATAGAAAATCCTACCAAATGGCAAATCGTCCCTTCAACTATGTACTCACGAATTTCATCCTCTAAAAGTCTTCTAACTTTTCAAATTCAAAGTAGCTCTCCATTTCTCTAAGCCAATCTATCAATTTATTTGCTCTCAAGCTTCCTCCATAGCAAGAAGCTTCTTTTTTCTTGCTCTTCAACAACCTCATAATTTTCCCTACAACACCTCCCTTTAGTTCTAATACACCTCTCTCTAAGGGCATATAAATGTATTATGGCCTTCTATATCACACATATAATAACAAACCTATGGTCGATATCCACCATATCCTCTTCGTCTACCTAGATCACAATGTATTTTCTTTAAAAAAATTGACTTATTTTTATCTCTATTCTCTTTCAACTTCAATTTAGAAATGTTACATGCCTCCTCTATTGAATGTAACTTATACGATTTTATTCATCCTAAATGACGAACTTTGATCCAATAATATAACTTGAGATTTGTTGGTTTCCATCCTCCTCGTGTCCATCTCATATTGTCAACTTGTAAAATTCTATTGTGTATCCATGTAGACTTTGCTCCTTTTGTCTTAGGTTCTACAATTGCTTGAACAATGTTTGCTTGTAATTTGTGGAGAAAAACTTCTCTCTCAAGTTCTCAACTTCAAGACCATCTTACTCCAACTTCTAATATTATTCTTGCTTTTCGAAATCTACTTGGATTGTAGAAAACCCTGCCAAATGGTAGCATGTCCCTTCAACTCCATAATCGAGAATTTCAACCTCTAAAGGTTTTCCAACCTTTCAAATCCAAAGCAATTCTCCATTTCATAGCTATCAATTCCTTGGTTTGCAAGCTTTCTCCATAGCAAGAAACTTCTATTTTTTTCTCGTTGTTCAACAACCTCACAATTTTCCCTGCAACACCTCTTCTTTCTCTCCTTCTGGTTCTAATTCACTCATCTCTGCTTCTTTGGTTTTCTAATTACTTTTTTACACCTTCATCCTTCCTCTTAGTACTGGCAACTCTCTATTCATTGTCAGTCTACCACCTCTTTGCACCATTTCTTTTCACATGAGCTCAATACTCTCTCTCCAAAAGCCCAAACCTTGCTTTGATACCAAATGACATAATTGGGGTATGGTGCTCCCAAATTCTCCACCAACTCCTACACACAACGCCTACAAGTTAATTGTCACATAAAGAGAGCACTGACTCTTAACATTCATCGAAGCATTCATTCATAGAATCAAATACACAACTCAAGACAATTGTCTTTCATTAATATCAACTAACAAAGTACATCACTTAAAGTTTTCAACTCTCTTCTTAGTTCTTAGCCAACTCTAGTCTCTCAGTCTATAATTTAATTGATTCGACCAATCTAACCAACTCACTATTCTACTCACTCTCCTAGCTATTTGTTCAAATGACTATTAATATTCCATCTCTTTCTTCACTAACTCTTCATCTTCCTCATTGTCTCTTCAACTACCTTGCCTAATTGTTCATTCTCCTCTAAATTGTCCTTTTCCACGCTCACTCGCACTTCAACACACTCTACGAGTTGCTTCAATTTGTGTGCCTCTAGACTGCATATGCCTCTGTACTTGAACTCGCACCCTTCCAATTGTGCTCTACAAATTACATGATGCTCTAAACATACACATCCTATCCCATGCACACTAACCCATCCTCACTTCCTTTTTTAACTCAATTTTGTTTCCTTTTGGCATGCACTATCTGCACTAACACTTAGTCTATCATGGATGCTCCTACATCAAGACATCTCTCTCATTGGTGTCTAGGGTAGAATATACTAAATAAGAATGATATGCAAGATCTTACCACAACTAAAGGCATCTCTACTGCAAAGAGATCGAGTTTGATGCTTCCTCATTCTATGGCCTACTTCCTCCCTAGAACATCATTGTTCACAAGCTCTCAAAATCACTTATATTCTGATACATTTACAACTCAAACTAGCATGTGTGATTAAAACCATAAAGAGCAATGTTGTCCCAACTGCAACTTAGAGGTGTTACCCATTGTCAACTCATTTACCACCTTTCTACACTTTAGGTTGGCACTTCTCCAACTCAAGGGGGTTTTCGCTAAAGCTTGGCAATGAAGCACAAGGTGATATGAAGAGATGGCCTTATCAAAATGTTAGATATTTTTGTAGTATAGATAAGTAAAAGGGTGACGGGAGGACCATGAAGACTAGTGCCAATCCCCAAGGCAAATGGAGTCAAGGGAGGCTAGTCCAAGAAAGCGGGCTTGTTCATGAAGGGTTAGGGAAAATAGGGTTGCTTTCACAATCCACAAATAAACCCTAACATGCTGAAAATGAATGTAGAAATCAGCTAGGAGGACCCGAGAATTGCACCACATCAAAAAATTACTAACTAGGGTGTGCCTCATAGAATGAAGTATTGCAAGCTCTTGCTCTAGAAAGATTATAGGAACAATTTAATATAATCATGCATAAGACATCAAAGGAGATAGAGGAAACAATTCTCACATAAAACCCTTCCAATGAGGCAATTTTACCCTTATAATTGGCCCTAACTAGCAAGTTCTATGTTATTCTACAATCCATTAGCAACATTAGAAACAGGAACAAGGATGCCACACTTTGAATGGAGAAGAAACCCTTACAATTCAAGTTGCACCATGAAAGCTAGGTCTATTAGGCTCCAAAAGAGAGAGAGCTCTCAAAATCCAACCATGAGAAATAAAGGAGAGAGCAAAGTCTTATATAGCTTTAAGCTCCTCTTCCTTCTACAATAAAATTATCATAAAACCCTGGCCTAGAATGAAGTAAACAAGTCAAAATACTCCAACAAACTCTAACAACATCCATGAAATATGGTAGTCAAAGCCACAAATACAATATCCAATAGAAGAAAGGCCCGAGAAGGGGGTGCATCCATCAAATGAGGGAGAATGACAACAAGAAGAAGTCAAACCTAGCCTCCAAAGGTTCTCCAAAAGTAGCACTCCAAGAAAAAGGCCTCAAAAGGTGGAGCGCTTCCTCAAATAAGGTGAACGCTCTCCATGAAAAGGCTCCAAAGAGCACGTGCAGCAAAAATACCATGCGGCTCTTTAAACAATAGTTTTGGAATTGCTAACTTCCTCAATATTTATCAGATTTCCTATTATACCACTTCTCAAAAATCACACAGCCACTCTGCATTTAATAGCATTGAGATGGCACAATTCTAGGGACTCTATCAAAAGATAATTGATCTCAAAGCCAAGATGCCCCTCCAAAAAGTGTCCCATCAAAAATGGCTTAGATGAGTGTGCAAGTCAATTTCCAAGTGGGGCGTTATAAATAAGCAACAAAATGATGCAAGAAACCCTCCTAAAGAGAACACCCCATGAAATAAGCATGCATTAGTTTGTCAACAACCCTCCAAAGGTGGACAATCATCAAGCAAAACTAATGAATGATGACACATGTGAAAGTAAAACAAGTCATCAACAAGAGTGCAAGTGTTTGCTTCCATAGGCAAAGGGATTAAACCCTCAACCAACCAATAGATCCATAATAGCTCATGAAATAAGGGAGCGACCTCATAATGAATGTTGTCCACATAGCAACCAATACCCAACCTCCATGCCAACTCATCAATCCATGAACCAAGGAGACCATTAACCCATGATAGAAGCATCAAAACCAAGGAGAATTTGTCCACAATAAACAACCATCACTATGAAGGAGGGAACGACCCCCTCTACAAGCCAATAATATACCTCTATATGTGCCAAAAGAGAGAAATGAGGGAAGGCGCTCAACCAAATATGATACCCAATAGATCCAGGATACCATCCACATGCTAGGAAACAAGAGAGTGTCACAAGAAGAGGCCACCATATCATCCACATAAGAAAAACAAGGGTTAATGAGCTAGAGCGCTCTCATGGAAATCCTCCACATGTCACCAAAACATGAAAACAAGTCTAGTGTTCCATAGGACATCCATCATGAGGCCTCTATGTCATAAAATCATGTCAAATGAGCAAGGGCACTCCTCTAGTAACAATGCCCCCAAGAAGCTATGTCAAGCCATGAATACAAGGGAAATCCATGCATAACAAAAGAACACAATATAGGTGCCAAATAAGACCAAGAACACTAGAGAACTCAGGAAGAAGATGAACCATATCATGAACAAGTGCGATACCATCCTCTAGCATAAGATCCATCAATCAACCATCAACATTAGAGCACCATCATCAAGAACCCAAAGCATAGAACATCACCATCAACCTGTAACCCCTCCTGAATGTGTGATAAAAATCACAAGTGGACACCCATGCAAAATGGGGGGTAACAAATATCATATCTCTTTTCAAAGCACACATGCATGAAATAGAGTTGAGATTTTCACACAACTATATTTGCTTGTTTGATATTGCATAATGACATGAATTTAGAGTACAAAATTTGTTTCAATTTTGGTTATTAAAGATAAGGATAACTCATATCAACCCAGAATAGACAAATCTAAACTCAAAATTGCTTTTCTAGTGAGACTTAAGTGGAGTGAACATGTATTATAGTTGTACCTTAATTATTTTGTACATACACTTTTGTACTTTATCTTTTCGCCTTTTAGGTGATTGGTCCAAATTGATCCCTTGCCTACTTAATTTATTTTATTGGAAATTTGGACAAACATGATCGCTCTCTCACAATTTCGTACTCCTATGTATATCTTATACAAATGAGTGTACAACATCTATAGCTCTAGCGATTGCCCTCTTACGCTTGCGTACCTTTCTCTTGTGTTTGCTTGCATGTGAGTATCTTCACCTTGTCATTATTGTGGCTATATCAATTGGTATCATAGCCTTATGATTTGGATTTTTCAAAAGATTCAACATTCTTGTCCCCTTTGGGATTTTCTCCTACCCAAAATCATCCTTTGAGCTCTCTTTAAGCAATTGATTGCATATGTGTTGACATCGGCAATTCATATTTTCAGGCTATCAACACACGAGTAATATATTGTCCATTTTCACATTGCTGCATTTTATTTTCGCTAAGAATCCCATAGTGACAAACTCTACTCACGATCTATAGAACCACTGGTTCTTTACACCTATTTCATTGGTTTTCCCAAGGCTCAAGCCCTCCTAGTTGAGTAACAATATCCCTCCAGAGATACAATAAGATTGCCAATCCATCTTATACGGATTTGCATCTAATCTTGATGGCCATGGACTACACAAGCAATAGCGAAGAATCTTTGTTCACTCAAAATTATCGAATCAAGGAGAGATTAACTTCTATCATTACAAACAATGGAAGCAAGAAATATCTAGTGTCCTTGTAGTTGGTAGCAAACTTGATGTCGCCAACCACACCTCATTCCAAGTCATCTCAAGTTGGATGGATAAAGGAGTTCGAACAACCTACCCTAATAACTCAAAGTTGTTCCACCACATTTTCCATCAAACCCTTCCATGACATCGTGGTTTGTGATGTCACCCCACTCAATTGTACTGACATGATTCTAGCAAAACCATATCATTCACCATAAGGATAGAATATGATGGATACTTCAACACTTCAGATTACACAAGGACGTAAGAGCTACAAACTCACCTCTACTTCCATCGCCCCACATGTGCTTTCCACGTAGTTGGAGTGGTGGGAAAGAAGATGTATGTGTTTTGTGGAGAGGTGGAGCCCCATGTATTGATAGACAATTTCGTGCATGCCTTCGATCTTAAGGCGAATTCCGAATTAGTGGAGGAAGCCAAGGGAGAGGCGCTGCCTCGCACAATGAACATCGCCATGGTCCCTCTAAGCTCATCATTTATCTCTTCATGAGGGGCCTCAACCACTTCTACTCCTTCGATACAAGCACCTGCCAATGGAACCTTGTCAGACCTCATCTCTGACAAAGCAGACGACCTACCTCACCAATTTTGGTATTCTCCTTTGAACCTTTTTTCTTAGATCTTCATGTATTTCAAAGACCCTTAGATATTAATATTTTGGGTGTAGGGGCTATTATGCAATGCCAACAAACAAGTCTATGTGTTTGGGGGGTGAAGGGAGCAAAGTTGCCTAAACAATCTATGGGAATTTATTAGCAAAGAGGAAAGGGAACGGCACACACCGCACTCCCTCCCCGCCCCACCTTCGAAGAGCAAACTAGTGGCCATGGGAGGACCGTCACCCTCATAGTAGAGAACAAGGTGTGGGTTATCTTTGATTTTTGTAGCAAGCAAAAACTCTCAGACATCCACTGCTTCGACCTCCGCTTCTATTGGAAAAGGTACAAAGCCAAGGGAGAAATCAAGCCCACCCCTCTAAGCGTCTTTGTGTGTTTTTCCATGGTAAAATAAATCGTTGTCTATGTAGGGGAGGTGAATCCTAGCGACCATGGCCATATGGGCACCAACTCCTTCTGCAACGACGTGTTCCCACTAGAGACCAAGGCGCTCGAGTAGATTCGACTGAAAGATGGTGGAGGTGAAAGCCATCTTGAACCCCGCAAATAGTCTGTGTTTTCTCCCAATCCTTGTGGTGGGGGTTATGGAAAGCTTATCTATGGAGGGAATTCTCCTTCCAGTAAGAGATTGGACAACATTTTCTTCCTTTGGTTGGTTTCCTGATTAAATACTCATGTTGCATTTTGGGCCTTCAGTTAGTCATATATGGAGTAGAGTATTGCATATGTGTATATGTAACCAAGACCTACAAGTATCTCTTGGCATTCATAGCTGACTCTGGAATGCAAAGGCCAGGTTGATCTAGGTCCCTTAGCAACTGAAATGCATGAGTAGTAGAAGCTTAAGCAAGTCAAGCTCAAGTGTTTGGCCATGGCGGTTCTAGGCTTAAGCCTTTCGAAGTCCAAAAAGATTTCTATGAGAAATCGGGCATTAAGGACAATTCGAGAGAGGCAGATTAGGTATGCTTGCATCGATGCCTTCTCTTGCAATCAATAAGAAAATCTTAGATCCTGAAACTTTAGTTCTCATACTAGTGACTTTTAGTCCATCTAGGAATTTTTTAAACTGGATGTTGGAGGAATTTAGTCAATTCTAATGGGCCAAAGAGAATATTACACAGTGCTGTAATAAATATGGGCAGAGATCTAAGTGACAGCTGCAAAAGTAATGTTTGTTGTACATTACTTTAAGAACAATTTCAACAATCCTCACTCTTGTCTCCCACTTGAGATTTGTTGCTTCCTAGCAGATTGCTAGCACTATCCAAAAAAATCTAATATCTTAAAAAAAATACAATGTTTGTGGTTTAATTGTAAGCAAATTTCCTGTTTATAATTCCAGTGATAATAGAATTCCACCAGCGCTATTTGCCATCAACACGTCTGTTTGAACAATCTCTTTTGTCTTAATAATGCATCTCAAAATGAAATGCCAGTGCTGCAACATGGAAAACACTATACACCATTATCTTTGGTATGAATAGGAGCTCATTGCACTTGCAAAGTGGTATGCGTCATCAATACTAATGGTCAATTATGCACATCTCACATACAAATTTGCTGCACTTTAATCCAGTTTGCTCCATTTTTAACTTAGGCTAAAATATGAAAAACAATTAATATTTCAACTCAAGCTGCCATATCATCTTTTTACAATACTCATTCTATCAGCGTACTTTTGCACCTCCCTGGGGCAATTGCTAGTTGTAATCATGATGCTAATAATTCCTTGTAAGGCACCCATATAGCAGAGTCTTGTCAATACGGTAATATTTAGAGAGAGAAAGGGAGTATTAATGTGGAATGAAATCCCAACACGGGGATCTACCACTGTAGTAAGATAGCTTGCAAGTTGCAACATCGCATAGATTGAGAAAAAGCCAAATAAGGCATGACACCAAAACCACTAGCAATGTTAGCACATCAGAGTAAGGGGCAATGCTATTGCATCAACCCTGGGACTTGCACAGCAAATTTAATTTTGAAATTCAATTCCACTAAACATTTACAATATGCATTACAATTCTAATCTAGATGCATGAAAGAGTTTATGCAGGTGTGATCTCACAAACATTTTAAAACTACAAGTAAAAATGAGTACAGAATTTACACAACACCATTCTTGGAGCTATATTTTTTAAGAAAAGTCTCAAAACATGCATTATTCTCATTTTATCTTCACATTCCTAAATTTCTTTTACACTTTGGTTATTCTAGTCCGACCTGTCAAATAGACATATTAGGGCAACCAATGTCTATAATATAATACTTGCAAGAAAACTTTTCCAATCCATATCTAAAAACATTTCAAGGAGTTCACATTCCCTAACAATAAGAATTGCTTATTAAAGCATCATATTAGCCAACCTCCAACAAAACGTACAAGTACATTTCGATGTGACTATTCACAGGTTCAGTTGGTTGCATCCTTGCGGTTACCTTGAATTGGTGGATCAATGAACTTGTACTTAATTAGGGTTTGAATTTGTTCTCCCAATTTCACGGAGCCTCCATTAAGTGATAGTATTAAGTTTAACATTGACTCAAACTAACCTTCCCTAATTTTTGTAATTTTGCATATTTTCTTAGAGTTTATAGCAACCTACTATAAGGCACTGAAACAAGACTCACCAAATGTACAAACTATGGGCGGTCTACTCAAATCCGCTCCAAAACAAGCCAAGTCAGCTTGTTTGGGCCCAACTGAGTTAAAGCAGGTCAGACTTACCAGACTCGGTGAGTTTGACCAGGCGAATTTGACTTTGCCAAGTCGGTCCTGAGACCCAATAATGTGTCTATACTTTGAGAATTTTGCCACAATGGCAAAGCTTAGTGCAATTTAGTTCGCAGGAAAATACTTGATTTCATTAATGATACTAGTGAGTGTGAAGAAGCCCTAATTTACATGCATCATCTGAAAGCATGATGTGTCAGTACCTTAAGAATAGTTGCCAATCGGTCCACTTGTACTAGTTACTAATGCCTGACAAAAATCAGTGCAAAAAATAATTAAAACAAAAACACGGTGATTGGAATTGTCAACTCTATGTTGGTCCCTGAGATAACTTTATTCAAGTACTCCAACAATACACAACCGCAAGGGCATCACCAAAATAGGGTGCTATAGAGCAGTAACAATAATAAGCGAATATGAGCTACTGGACAACCCTCAACAAGACACCTCAGCACCCACTGCAGCATCAGCCGAAGTGGTCGACCATGTAACAAGATAAGTGTCTATAACCCAGGTTAGCCGGTAATCTTATCATGGCTGATATGATAATGGATGCCACTAACAAATGAAAGGGGACGCTGTCTCAATGGCGCGGGTGATGACCTGTTCTTCCATCCACCGGGTTCCAAACTGGGAGAGGTACCCCAATCCCAGTGGTGCAGTTGGGGTCAGGTTTCAATCTAGGGGAGGTTCCCCGATCTCGATGTTACAGTTGGGACCAGGTTCAAGTCATGGGTTATTTCGGTGGAACACGTACCCGACCGTTTCTGCGCGGTTGACCCTTTGTAGGTGGCTGAGTCTGAGGGTAAAAAAATGGGGGAGATGAACAAGAAAAACTGATGCTTCTAATCAGTGCGGGATATTGTTGGATTTTGACAGCGAGATAACCATAACGTCAATAACAAATAAATGAATAGACTTTGACAGTTGGGTTCAGAGATTACCGGGACAATCCTGTCTCTCAAACGCTTATCCGTCTTAAAAAGACAACACTCAAAATGGTATTTTTCTGGCGCCCTTAAATCCAAACATTTACTAAAACCTGTACCATCTTTCTCAAAACACGGGAATTCCTCTTCATGAATGCCACCCTCAGTGAAATAATTTAATACTCTTGAGAATGGTACATTTGGTACTGAGTGCTGTGAGTGCAGAATCACTGCATTAAGCCTGTGCTTATGTGAATCGGTTCCGAAACAGGGCTCTAAAAACAGACCCCCTACTATCATTGGGAAATCCAACATGTTTGAGTTGTTGCTGCTATTGTCCCTGGTTATTATAGAGTCGTCGATAAATGTTTAGAAATCGATCGGTGAGCCTCAAGCGTCTTATCCCTCCCAAAGTTTCAGCCTCGTTGCGTAGTGAAATATGTTACAGTAATCATGTATTATGGACTATTGTTTTCATTTTTTTGCATTTGACGAAAGTATATTTAATATTACAAAATTGTAACTAAAGTTTTAGTTTTTTTTTTAAGTTTTTTTATTAATTTTATTTATTTTGTAGACAAATATTTTTTAAACAAAATATATTTAATATTTCAAAATGGTAACTAAAGTTTTATTTTTATTAATTTTATTTATTTTTGTAGAAATACTGTGTATGGGCTGGAAAATCTTCAATTTTCAACGAAAATATACTTTGGCAATATTTACCCTAATCGTGGTCACTGTGATATTAGTGCTCAATTGAAGGTTGCTAAATTATTTCCCAGATTTTTTTTATGATATTGAGACCAATCAATTGAAGGTTGCTAAATTATTTCCCAGATTTTTTTTATGATATTGAGACCAAGGAAGACGCTATATTGGAGGAGATTGAAGAAACTTTAAAACTCTTTGCAAAGGAGAAAAGTCAAGGGCCTGATGGCTGGACGGTTGAACTATTTTTACATTTCTTCGATATTATGGGGGAAGATCTCCTTAAGCTGGTGGAGTTCTCAAGAGTTTAAGGATGTATCTGTAGTGCCTTGAGTTCTATTTTCTTAACCTTGATCCCTAAATGTTGCAAGCCTAAATCTTTTGGAGAGTATAGACCTATTGCCTTGTGTAACTTGGTTTACAAACTAATCTCCAAGATTATCGTTGTCTGTTTGAAGCTTGCTCTGTCAAAACATATTTCCTCATAACAATTTGGTTTCCTTCAGGATCGCCAAATCCTGGATGTTATTGGTATTTCTCAAGAGATTATTCATACAATCAAGAAAAGAAAAATGAAGGCTTTATTACTAAAAATTGATCTTGAGAAAGCTTATGATTGGGTCGACTGGTTGTTCTTCCATATCATCCTCATATAAATTGGGATTCCACTTTTGGTATTAAATTGGATAATGGCTTGTGTGTCCTCTGCAAACATTGCAGTTCTGATAAATGGCACTCCATCTGGGTTTTTCAAGTGTAGTAGAGGAATCCAACAGGGTTGTCCCTTGTCCCCATTATTATTTATGCCCATTATAGAAGGTCTCAACAGACTAGTAATGCCAGAGCAGAAGGGAAAATTCAAGGTATCAAAATTTCAAATGAGCTTTTTATTTCACATCTCTTGTTTGTGGATGATGTTCTACTTGCAGGGACTAACTCTCTTAAAGAATGAGCATACTACAAAGAGTTAATTCAAACTTTTTGTGATGCCTCTGGTATGCTGGTTAGCTCTGTTAAATCCAGATTTTTTCAGTTCAGAACTGATGTTGCAAAGATAGATGAAATATTGAAGATACTGCCATATAATTGTTGTCAGCTGGAGGATGGGTCCAAATATTTGGGATATTATTTGAAACCCAATGGATACAGGATAAAAGATTGGATGTGGTTAATGAAAAAAGTTGAAAGCAGAATCAATCACTCGACTTATAGATTACTTTATGTTGGGGGAAGACTTACTTTGGTAAAAGTAGTATTGACAGGGATTCCAGTATATTGGTTCTCTCTTGCACATGTGCCTAAATTTATCATCAACTCATTAAGGAAGCTTTTCTTTAAATTTCTGTGGTTTGGTGGTAAGGATCGAAACAGTTCGATTATGACTAGTTGGGACAAGATAGCTTTACCTGAGAAAAATGGTGGATGGGGTATAAAAAATCTTGACATATTTAGTATGGCTCTTAGACTTAAGAGTTTATGGAGAGGGCTATTTGGTTCAACTCTCTGGTCAAGAGTTCTGAAAGTTAAATACATCAAAGGAGGAATTGTAAATTGGATTAGAAATCCAAAGAAAAATACTCGAGGAGCTTCTCCCTTTTGGACCGGTTTTCTTAGAGTTTACAACTGGTTCCATTTATCTATTATGGCGTGTTGGAAATGGAAAGGAGATTATGATTGGCATTGACCCAATCTTGGGATTGGATGAAAACTACAAAATCTCTGATAATATTCCGAATACTTTAAAATATTATGATATTGTTACTCTGGACAAAATAAAAAAGACTAGGGTTGAGAACATTCAGGATAATTATTGGTTAAATTCAAAGGACTTGGGATTCATGGGGGCGACATCTTTTGAATGGAACAACTAAATTAAAATGCTAAATTCAACGGGATGCAGAATCTCAAAGGAAAGGGATCAACTCATTTGGTGTGGCAATCCTGCCACAGGGACGGTGACAGCAAATTCTGCATATTGTGCAGTGATAAAAAACATATGTATCTTCCCACACAATTGGTATTATTGATTATGGCATTGGCAGATTCCTTTGAAGCTTAAGTGTTTTATGTGGTTTTCTCTTCAAGGAAATTTAAAAACTTGGGATAACCTTATGAAAAGAGGCTGGTATGGGCCAAATGTTTGTTTGTTATGCAAAAATAGTTTTGAAACTACAAATCATCTTTTTGTTGAGTGTTATTTTACTAGGAATATATGGAACTTGTGTTGTTCCTCCCTGAATCTCGAGCAAAATTGGGGGTTTGAGCCTTTTGATTTAGGCATTCTTCACTGGGTTAAAACTTGTAAAACTTATCCTACTATTCCAGTTTGGATTTCTTGGATCATTTGGCATACTAGGAATAATGCTATGTTTGAGAACAAGGATCCCTGTGTGCAGAACTCTTGTGCTCAGATTATGTATTTATTAAAAGACTACTGTCAAGTGAAGGCGCATTCAAAGTTTAAGAAAGTGATCATATTCACTCCTCGTTTTATTGGTCTTGTTGCATTTTTCGATGGAGCAGCTACCAGTGGACTGTGTGCGGCTGGTGGTGTGATTTATCCAGCACATGATCATTTTTTTTTTCTGTAAGATTAAACTGTGGCATTGGCTCCAATATGAAAGATGAACTTCTTGCACTCTGGTGTGTCCTAAAAGTGGCCAATATTTTCGGACTTTGGGAGTTAAAATCCTTTGGGGACTCTAGGGTCACCATTAAATGGGCTTCTGGAGAATACAGGTTAAAAGTTACATCACTATTTCACTAGTGCAATAGGATTCGAGAAGAAATAAAAATCTCCAATTCTATATATTTTGAACACATATACAAACAACATAACTCCATGGCAGACAAATGATCAAAGCAAGCGTTGGAAGGCGAGGAAGGAGTGATTTTTTGGGAAGAAACACAGGGGCTTCACACCTAGGATGGTGGAGCTGTCAGGATTTTTTATTTTTCAAGTGTTCATTGGATAGTTTCAAGATTTTTGGTTTTTTGACTTTATTTATTTCTACTTGAATATTTATGTCATCCAGAAGTGGTATTTTGATTTGTATTTTGTTAAGAATGAGCTTGGTTAAGCTTTGCAGACGAGAAGTCTTTATTACTAAGACTTATACTTTCATGTACTATTTGATTCTAATGGAATATCAATAGTATGGTTTTTTTTTTTTTTTCCGCTGAAAAAAAATACTAAATGAATTGACAATATATATATATATGTGGTTGGGGGAGGGGGAATCGAGGCTCTGCAACTAGGGTTTGAGTCGACCTAGCGTGATCTCGGCAGCTATGGTTCCTTCCATAGCCGCCATCCCCTTCCTCCCCTGTGCAGATATCTGTCAAGGATGCATGATTTCCTGCGCTTGGAGCGGTGGTGGAGCCTTCATGGTGACCCAGTAGCGGGCTCGTTCTGCTGTGGCGGCGGCGGCGGTTTCATTGCAGAGGGGAGCTGAAGTGGCAAGGCGACCTTGGCGTTCGACTGGCGGCCATCTTGCAGCGACCTAAACTGTGGAGCAACTTTCAGGGCTCTTGAAGCGGGCACCTGCCTTCCTGTGGCGGCGGTGGCTGATCTTTGTCGATTCAGTGGCAAGGCGGCCATGGCGTTGGACTGGCGGCCATATGCGACGGCTGTGGAGCTGCTTTCGGATCCTGGTGCGGGCTCTTGCGTGTGGCGGTGGCAGCAGACCCCAAGGAGACCTGAATATGCCATGGCGTGTGCCTATGTTGATGGTGGTTTCTTGCGGGTGATAGCAATGATGCTGGGCGCCCTTGGCTTTGAGACGTCGACGACAGAAGGGGACTGTCGAGCACACAGGCTCCAGATTCACCATTAACGTCGGTGGATTTGTTGAGGATGACAGCGGCGGATCGATTAAGGATGATGCCCCGTGGGGCTTTCTTGACCCTGGTTCGTAGTCGGTAGCGGGTGATTGATCGCACAAGCTCCCACTGACGGCGGGCACTTATTTGTGGCGGCGACGGCTGCTACCAGGCCGAGGTGCTTTCATTTCTTGTTGGCTATCAAGGGTTTGAGCGTTCAACCTCGGCGGCCATGGATTCTTCCATGGAGGCCTCTCCTCTTTCCTGCGTTTTGCTTTCAGGCATTGATGGAGCATGATGGATTATTCTAAGTATGGAGAGAGGGCGGCGCCTTTGCGCGGCGACCCATTGGGTCTGAGCACGATCCAGTGGCGACGGCGGCGGTTTCAGGGAGAGCATCCAAATCTGAAATCGGTGGCCCTAATTTCACCTACTGTTCAAGATATATCTGTTCTTCTTCTTGTGGCAACATTCTCTGGGTTTCTCTTTTTTTTTTGGTTCAGCTCATTATAAGCTGTTGTTTCTGCTTATATGGGACAGAAATATGTGAAAATGTAGGGATCCTTGTTGATTCTACTACATGTGCAGTATGTAATTTTGATCAACTTTTTGAAATAAAATTACGGACATTTTCCAAGGAAAAATATATATATATATATATATATATCATTTATGCATGGAAACTTTCTAAAAATTAAAGAGGAAAGTTGAACATAGTTTTAGTCATTTTGCTATTTCCTTAGTCTTTTTGTTGATTCTCTTCCAATAAGAGAGTCCATCTTTTTGTTGATTGCCTTCCACATTTAGGCATAAATTCCATATTATTTCATATTACATTATATTAAATTATGTTTTGTATTACACTATATTACATTTAAAGATTGTGATATATTACATTTAGACTATAGTTACCAAATTCGGCGAATTGGTACAAAATTCAAAAATTCAGTTCGATGAACGAACTATTCACCTCAATTCGGTTCGATGCCATTCATAGTTGGTTTGAAAAAGGTCTAGAGTTATCATCCATCGTTGGTCTGCCAAAGGTTTGGAGAAAACTATGCCCACCAAAACATAATGTATCTCTTCCAAGAGGCCTATGTTATCCATTATAAAATGGAATGTATCTCTTTTAGGCGGCATGTGTTATCCATTATAAAAGAGAATGTATCTCTTCTAAACAACCTATGTTATCCATTTTAGTATGCATACCTGCCTTCTTCAAGTGCATTCATGAGTGGCTTCCCTACCTGCCTTAATTTTTGAAATCTTGAATTCATTGTGGTAGGGTTTTCACACAGTTTTGTGCATCTGCCTAATAGTTGAAGGCTTTAAATGATAGTTGGGAAGGCGTACATTTCAAACGATTATTTTAAGGAAAATTCTCCTTCTTATTTTAAAAGATAGATTTTTCTCATCACTTTATGAAGACATTTAATTAAATGCAATTGGGCTATGGTTGTTTGCAATGTCGTCAAATAATTCTATTTTTTAGTTATATTTCATTTTGAGTTTAAATGGTCTGATTTAATTTACGTGACTCAGAATTGAAGACCATCTACTATTTAAATTTGTTATTAATTATTTAATAATTAAATTTTTATGTTTTTAATTCTATATAGTCACGAATTTTTATCGAACTGAAATTTTTTAATTCAAATTATTTATGAATCGTACCGAATTCGAATCTGTATTCAAATTTGAACATAGTAACTATGATTTAGACATATGGATTTACTCTTTCAAACATCTGTTTCAAAATTAGAAGATGATGTTCAACAACTTTCACGCAGAGGTGGCTAACTAAGACTATTCACAAAATACAATATATGCAGGAGCTTCCAAATTTTCATTTCAATTTTTTTTCAAAGACAGAGACTTTGTTGCTCGCAACCCTTGCTATAAAAAGCATGGATTAAAGTTATGAATTAAATTAGTTGGACAACTTTGTAAAACTCATCGGGAACTTGTGTTTAAAACCTGGTTTTTATTAGGTTTGTGCCTGGGTAGGGATATATACTTTTCGTTTGGTAGTCAAGTTGAGTTGACTTTGTATTACTTTGACAGTATGTTCATTTTTTTCTAAAGATTTTTTGAAGTATTTTAAAAATAGATTATTAAATTAAATATTTGAAAGAAAAAAAATATTTTCTATAACTTTTAAAATTTGTTAATTATTTATTCTGATTGGCAGAGAAGGCTTTGGATTTGACATAAATCCATGCAGAAGCATTTAGAATTATCAGAAAATAAAACTAATTAAAAAATAAATAAAAACAAAAAATTATTATATTGCCATGTTACCATGGTTGTGCACCACTTACGATGTACTTGTATGTGCGTCTTCAATGCCTCGATTTTTTATTGCAGCTAATCGTAAAATCCTCTTCCTCTTGAAACTCTAAAACTTCTAGTTTCTTGTCCATGATGTTCTCTTGTAACCTTAAAATAATGTGTTTCTCGTCCCGGTGAATACTCCAGTCAGGTGTTGCACTCAATGGTCCATCTCGTTTATTTTCCTTCTTCTCCTCGGTGTTCCAAAAATAAGAGGCTCGTCCCTCGGTTAGACTTCAAGACAGAGGTTGTCACTCGTCCGAATGGTGTCTATGTTGAAATAAGTGATTGCTCCTTCTGGTTTTTCTTTGATTTGATTCTGTTGGAGCATGAGAAATGCTCTTGAAGATGGGTGGAATTGGTGTTCATTGATCTCCAAAGCCACCACATTATTGCGTGGTAAAAAATGAAGGATTAAAGATTCGGGAATATGTATGCTTTTGTTGAATTCGAAAGCATTCAATTTCAAATAGAATACTGAAATGCCGAGTCGTTGTTTCCTTGTTTTGGTGTCGATTGGGTCGTCTGGGAATGGTCGGGAGTAGGTATGGAATTTGACGGGCAAATTGCCCATCACGAGGGAATTTTCTTGTCAAATACGTTCAAAATTTTACTATACCTGTCAAATTTTTTTGTTGAAATGCTAAAACATCTAAAAAATTGGATATAGCCATGAATTTTGATGGGTTGGTTGAATATGAAATTCCAACCCTGGTCAGGGGGTTATGTAGCACATTTTTGTAATGTCCCCATCTTGACCCTATTGCATTAATATTGTAAATGATGTAAATATTGTATTTAGTCATGGTGAGGAGCTCAAGGCCAAGGCCCCGCCATTGATTTATTGTTCTATGTATCGGCAATTAGAATAGATACATATGGTTCTTGTGCTAGTCGTGCACAATGTAAATTTGGACATCATGTAAATATGCAATTTTAATGAAAAACCCACAACCAGCTATGCAATGCAACAAAGAGATGGGGCATGATCTTACAAGGAATAGGGAGGAAAAATAACCAAACCCTTGAGCCATGGAGTCAATCCAAGTGTTAATGAGAAAACCCATGAGATTGCAACTACCCATTTTGGCTTATGCCCCAATCATTAAATTCTTCCAAGAGTTGGTTGAGGCAGTTAATGCCTTGGGAATGATGAGGTATGGAAACCAATTTCGGGTATGGGCAAGCCATCAATATGGGGAATTCGATTTTTTTGCTTGCAAGGCAAGAAATCACCCACGTTTTGCCTTCCCAAGCCATTCTGAACCACGGTCTTTCCTCTCTCACGCAGCCTGGGGCGAACTGGGGTTTTTCCTTCATGTTTTCACCATTTCTCTGTATTCTTCCATGCCTCGGAACTCGTTTTTGGTTAGCACAGTGGCTGGGAGAAGAGAACCACGATTTTCTGGCGTTGTAGAGGCCGTTTCTGCCCATGAAATGCCCATGGATGTTTTTTCTGAAAACGATTATGCTCATGGGGTTGTTTTTCCATTTTTCCAATTTTCGTTTTGGGTTTTCCCACGTTTTTCTGAACTGGTTGAAATCCCATCGTTGGGCATCCTACTGCAAAAACGCCTAGCACTTGCATTTCTGGCTATTATGTCCCTCCCTGTTTAGTTTGAACCTGTGAGCAGGAGATTTAGGAGTGGAAGAGGACAGATTTGGCTTGATGAGCCCAACGAAGTATCCATAGCTCAATGGTTGAGCCACTAGCCTAGTAATTCACCTTTGTCCATCTCTTAGCAGGCTGAGAAACCCCACTGCTGATTGGTTTGGCTGATTCTGGTGTATCTTTGGCTATGTGAGAGCCTGCTTTCCCCTTTTCCTTGTGGAGATCATGCCCAACTCAGGGGTGGCAGTGGTGCTGAGAGATTGAGGAGCACACTGGCCTACGGTTGGGTGGAACGTTGCAGAAGCGTAGCTGGTTGCTCAGGGACTACTTGGTTTAAGATAAGTATTCTCATTTGCTAATTTGATATTGCTTAATTGATGAATGACATGAAAATCTGGAATGTATGATGGATGTGTAATGGAATTAAATTCTGTTGTGCTTTCAAGATTTTATGCATTTGCATATCTCCATCTACAATTTATATGAATGCTTATTTGATTAAGTATGAGACTAGATGTCTAGTATTATTGTTAGTGTCCTCTCCATAGCCTTGTAGGATAGGAGGGGCATTACATTTTGGTATCAGAGCCGCTGGTTGCAGCATTGGGCCTTCATGGGCTACCTGTCACAACTTGCAGAGGTAAGTATGCTTCCTTCCCAGCATAGACTGTTAAGAAAAATTTCAAAATTTCAAAATTTATCAAAAAAAAATTTCTAAGTGTCTATGAGTTTCTGCCCAAAAAAAAACTGTGCCGACGAATCTCGGCGAGTTCGTCCACAACGGCGGAGGAACTCCGCAATGGCAGAGAAACTCAGCGAGTTCCAATGGCAGAAGAACTCGGCGAATTGCGCCGACAAAGTTGCGGAAGTGCCAGGGAAAGGAAGAACAATCTCAAAAAAATTTCCAAGTGTTTTCGGTGGAAGAACTCGGCGAGTTGGCCCGAAACTGCGGAAGAACTCGACTAGTTGGTCCGCAACGTCAGAAGGACTCGGCAAGTTGGGCCAAAAAATCTCAAAATTTTTCTAAGTGTTTTCGGCGGAAGAACTCAGCGAGTTGGCCCGAAACTGCGGAAGAACTCGACGAGTTGGCCCGAAACTGCGGAAGAACTCGACGAGTTGGTTCGCAACGTCGGAAGGACTCGGCGAGTTGGGCCGAAAAATATCAAAATTTTTCTAAGTGTTTTTCGGCGTCCAAGAGAAAATTTCGGAAGAACTTGGTGAGTTGCTCCGAAACAGCGGGAGAACTCGGCGAGTTGCTCCAAAACAGCAGGAGAACTCAGCAAGATGGTCCGAAACGACGGAAGGTTTTTTTCAGTATTTTTCGGCATCCAAGAGAAAATTTCGGAAGAACTTAGCAAGTCACCCCGTAATGGTGGAAGGACTCGGCAAGTTGGTCCGCAACGGATCGGAAGGAAAAACTGAGTCTTCGACCGGAAGAACTCGGCGAGTTGGCTTGAAACAGATCGGAAGAACTCGCTGAGTTGCTCCGAAACAAGGAATTTCAGCCATTTTTCCAGGGAGATTTTTCAGGTTCCGAAAGTTGAAAAATGCCATGGAACTTGTGTGCCAGATTGCGCGAAATCGAAGGATTTGCACGAAATCGAAGGAATTACAAAAAAAAAAACAAGGGCGCTGCCCTCGACCTACCCTGCAGTGGCGTCGTCCCCCAGAGATAGTCATTGAAAGTGTGAAATGCACTCTTGGGATGAGGAGCACGGATTGCATAAAGGGTGGTGGAATTCTCAGCAAGAGAAATTGGTTGTGATATCCATTATGGAAGATGAAAGGGGAAATTCCTCACCTTAAAACTAATTATGTTTATAGCATAAAAATTGCATATTGGAAAACAGTAGGAATGAATGATTGCACATATGTATATGTTGAATTGCTAATTCATGATAATATCATAGCTAATGATTTCTTGTATGCTTGGTAGGGAAGCCAAGGAAAGGATTAGCTATGATGTGGATGAGGAACTCCATGACAGAATGAGGAATTGGGAAGAATTCCTTAACTCCTCTCTCGCTATCGTATTTATATACTGGAAAATTATGGCATAAGGATGTTGGAAATGCAAGAGAGTAATAGATTAAAAATAAATATTGCACGGTGCATGTGAAAATGTTTGTGCATGTATATGATATTACATCTTGGTAAAATAGTGAGGTTTTACATATGCAATGAGCCACTTAAGATAGTCATTGTGGCTGCTAATAAGTAGTTATGTTCACATTGGTCGTAGGATCAAATACAACCGAAGCATGGCTGAAGATGTGGATGATGATTGTTGCATACGACCAACAACCGCATGATGAAGGGATGGTGCAACAAATCTATGGATCATGAGGTTGGCAAAATGACTGTGTAGCCTTGGTAAGAGGCCAACTAATCAGGTAACATCAAGTGATGTAAATGAAAGCCATGCAGGTAATGGTTATTGGTGCATAAATTGCATGAATGTTGAAAAAGGATTTGGTAAGATCCCTTCAACTATGTTTGAATTATGTTGAACACATAGTACTCATAACCTAATGCAAGGTAGCATTGAGGAAATGTGCATTAAGATATTATGCACAATCTCGTGGTTATGCATTAAGTGAATGCACATTAAAAGATTATGTGAGTGATGTAAATGTGCATGCATAGGTATAGGTGCACATGATGAGATGCATTGTGAGAATGCATGATTGTGATGTATGTTTCATTGCAATTAGATAATAGATGGAATGGTGAACTATTATCAATCTTAAGAGCAAGAGAATAATTGCATAAAATGATGAAATCGAACCATGCAACTCTAGTATGGTAATAATTCACAGGAAGTAGATGGTTTTGGTGATATTAAAATGCTTCAGTGACTGTGGCAGCAATGAAATATTATATGCATAGAAACTTACAAAGCATTTGGCTGATTGAAGCTTCAGATTTCAGGTAGATTGTTTTGGGCATGGCAAATATGGATAAGTCCTTGATGAAGATTGGAATCTACCGTGAACAAGAGCCAAACGATATAAGAACAGGCTCATGGCTAAGCGAATCAATTTCTGAAGACACATTGCAGGAAGACCAGGAGTGATGGCCTGCCAAAGCCAAACCAAATGGGAAAGACCCCATGCTTTGGAAATGGGTTTCGGGTGAAATGCCATTGATAATGTCTCAGCCAAACCGCATGTCGGTAAACCATGAAAGTGAGAAGGTAAAGCTATGCCCAGAAGGCATGTGAGACACATCTGCAAAATGAATGAGTATTCTGTGACCCTATACAAGAACATGCATGTCTAAATTATTAGGGTTAATATGCATAGCATGCTCTATCTTATTTATATCATTGCAGACTGCTTGAGTATGATTAGGGCCTACATGGCGCACATCGGAAAAGGGGTGCACACCTTTTCTGGTGCTGGGTCATGATAGGGTTTTCAATATTGACTACACCTTAAGGGAATGGACGCATTCCTAGTGTTTCAATACTTGGTAGTGAATGATATGGAATGTAGTTAAGAATTGAATAGCAATACTGATGAGCTTGCTTATCCTTCTTGTATTGTCAGCCTACACAGATGCAGATTGATACTGCACATTAAAGGGAAAAGTGAAGAAGGGTACGCAAAGGGACTGTATGGGAATTGGCAACCTTTCTATGCTCACGTGAAATATTACCAGAAGGGATGGACAAGCCTAAAGAGCTGTGTAATAAGAGAAGGTATCATCCTTGTGTGAGTAGGGGTCATGTTAACCTGCAGTCAAGAAGGTCACCTATAAAGTTCCTAAAAGGAACCATCGATTTGCACAAGAGAAGGAGTGGCATCGTTGTATGAATGAGGAGTTGATGTGTGTGAAGGGTTACGGTGCAAGTTGGTGTGGTGACATTGGTAAAGGCATAAAATCTCTACTGGGACAACAGTGGGAGGGCGGGCGCCAAGGACTGACTGGAAACCCTGAGATGCCTATGGCTCCATAGTAGTGCCTTGACCTATAATGGTCAGATGGTACAAGAAGGTGTGGTGGCATTGGTAAAGGCATAAAATATCTACTGGGACAGCAGTGGGAGGGCGGGCGCCGAGGACTGATTGAAAACCCTGAGATGCCTATGGCTCCATAGTAGAGCCTTGACCTATAATGGTCGGTGGCGCAATTTCCTTCCATTGGTCGATGACCCAGACGAATGTGCTGGCTCGGCATTGGAGAGGGCCAACTAGGTATGGGACTGGTTGGGCACCGCCAAATGCTTGGTAAATCCAACCGATGGGGAGGCATACTGGTTAAGCATTAACTATATCCAAGTCCATAGGCAATCCCAAGGCTTGCAAAGCAAAGCAGGATCCTGTGGACCAGAGGGGAAACACACAATACAGATAAGTATTCGTTTTCATTTATGTCTTGTTTGGAATAATGAAGATTTCAGGTATAAGTCTTCTAACAGCTAAGCTGATACACTATTATTTCTTTGTTGGAAACCTTGGTCATTGCAGGAAGGCAAGACCCTAAAAGACTATAAATTGCTGGTAAATCCAGAGAGTAAATGAGTGGGCGATATAAATTATTAAGAAATCCAAGGAGTAGTTGGTTGAACGCTATAAAGTTCTTGATAAGTCCATAGAGTGACTAGTTGGGCATTAACTACTTGATATGGTAAAGTAGTGTGTACGTTGGCCCAACACCCCTTAAACAATTGATAAAACCAGTCGGCGTACTGGCCTGGAATTGCCTATTCGAATGATTGTGGAGTAGCCTACGTGCTGGCCCAACATTCGTTATTGTGTTCACGGGAAATCCAAGGCTCGTAAAGCAAAGAAGGATCCCGTGGAATAAAGTGAAGACATCCAATACAAATAATTATTTAGTTACCTTGCAGCTTCTTGCTTATGAATATACGTGTGTATATGATTTGGTTATGATTTCCTAAACTCTTGTTTAGAGAAAAACCATATGAAAATGAACTAAACATGTGAATTGATTCAATGTTTGAGTGTAGGTATTGCTGGAAGCAAGGATTATGAAGGCATCCTAGAGATGCATGTGGACATGTGACCATCCTGAAGAGCTCAGTATGAGCAGTAATGAAAGATGGTGCTAGTGGATACAAGTGGATCCTAGCAGCCAAAGGTTCTATAGGCAATAATGGGAAGGGTGCCCTAGCTGAAAATCCATATGCAGACCTTAGACACTAAGTGTCATAGCCAAGAAAGGAAAGTCAAAGCATTCACATTGAAGTGAAAGAGACTAAGGAGCATGAAACCACAACGATGGTGTAGCTCCATAATAGAACAAGACTAAGAGGGAGAAACCCCTACTCTTCTCTTTCCTTTTGATTGATGCATTTATAAAACAAAAGATTGTTGAGTGCATATCATGGCTGAAAATAGATTGTGTTTAATTGCTTGAGATGAATTGTGAATGCTGAAATAGTAAATTTCTTGTGAAAGGATGAACATGAATGAGTTCATGTGTATGTTGGGAAAGCATGAAAAGTGTGGAAGTCCCATGAATAAAGCATGGACATTCCATGTCAATTGGGAAAATAATTGACTAATCTTAATGTTTATGTTATGCTTGTCCTAACAAAGAATTCCCATGATGAATTTCACAGGTAATAAAGTAAAACAATTGGTTGCAGCCGGCACAAGAAAGTGTTGCTAGTAAGCAAAGTGTGTTCAGTTGTGCCCATTGACCATGGCAGCAGACCGAGGGCTATTAGAGTTGGTTGAAAGTCTTCTTCAAACAATTGCCAGGACCCAAGAAAATCTTGGGGAGATGCTCAAGCTACAGAGGCAACAGAATGAGATAAACCATGAGGCTTTGCAGGACTCTATTCGTCTACAAAAAGAGGTAAAAAGCATTCTGGGAGCAATCAACAAGGGAAAGGAAAGTGGATCAATGAAGAAGCATTCATTCAATCGTCCGATTAAGAAACGTTCCAGGTGGGAAGACTCAAAGGAAATTGACCGGGAAAAGGTAAAGCCGCCAATGAAATGTTGGGGATGTGGAGGAGATCATTGCCTCCATGACTTCCCAACAAGAGAATATCAAGAGGGTAGCAACCGTAAATTCCCCAGGTTCGTGGACCAGTTGGAAGGAAAAGAAAAGGAAGGAATTGTTTTGGAACGATGTCCTCATGTAGAGCCAGAAGGTCCCAGCTAGCAAGAGCAATTTGTAAAGACCAAAGGACTTAGTCCTTGAAAACCCAAGTAAAGGGTGAAATGCAAGACAAACCTACCACATTTTGTGAATTTTGGACATATGTAAAGTGGGTATTTATTTTCCGAAGTGTTGGAACACCGAGGACGGTGTTATTCCAAGGGGAGGGGAATGTAATGTCCCCATCTTGACCCTATTGCATTAATATTGTAAAAGATGTAAATATTGAATTTAGTCATGGTGAGGAGCTCAAGGCCAAGGCCCCGCCATTGATTTATCGTTCTATGTATCGGCAATAAGAATAGATGCATATGGTTCTTGTGCTAGCCGTGCACAATGTAAATTCGAAACATCATGTAAATATGCAATTTTAATGAAAAACCCATAACCAGCTATGCGATGCAACAAAGATATGGGGCATGATCTTACAAGGAATAGGGAGGAAAAACCAAACCCTTGAGCCATGGAGTCAATCCATGTGTCAATGAGAAAACCCATGAGATCCCAACTACCCATTTTGGCTTATGCCCCAATCATTAAATTCTTCCAAGAGTTGGTTGAGGTAGTTAATGCCTTGGGAATGATGAGGTATGGCAACCAATTTCGGGTATGGGCAAGCCATCAATCTGGGGAATTCGGTTTTTTTTGCTTGCAAGGCAAGAAATCACCCATGTTTTTCCTTCCCAAGCCATTCTGAACCACGGTCTTTCCTCTCTCACGCAGCCTGGGGCTAATTGGGGTTTTTCCTTCACATTTTCACCATTTCTCTGCATTCTTCCATGCCTGGGAACTCGTTTTTGGTTAGCACAGTGGTTGGGAGAAGAGAACCACGATTTTCTGGGGTTATAGAGGTCGTTTCTGCCCATGAAATGCCCATGGATGTTTTTTCTGAAAACGATTATGCTCATGGGGTTGTTTTCCCATTTTTCCAATTTTTGTTTTGGGTTTTCCCACGTTTTTCTGAACTGGTTGAAATCCCATCATTGGGCATCCTACTGCAAAAACGCCCAGCACTTGCATTTCTGGCTGTTATGTCCCTCCCTGTTTAGTTTGAACCTGTGAGCAGGAGATTTAGGAGTGGAAGAGGACAGATTTGGCTTGATGAGCCCAATGAAGTATCCATATCTCAATGGTTGAGCCACTAGCCTAGTAATTCACCTCTATCCATCTCTTAGCAGCCTGAGAAACCCCACTACTGATTGGTTTGGCTGATTCTGGTGTATCTTTGGCTATGTGAGAGCCTGCTTTCCCCTTTTCCTTGTGGAGATCATAGCCAGCTCGGGGGTGGCAGTGGTGCTGAGAGATTGAGGAGCACACTGGCCTACGGTTGGGTGGAACGTTGCAGAAGCGTAGCTGGTTGCTCAGGGACTACTTGGTTTAAGATAAATATTCTCATTTGCTAATTTGATATTGCTTAATTGATGAATGACATGAAAATCTGGAATGTATGATGGATGTGTAATGGAATTAAATTCTGCTGTGTTTTCAAGATTTTATGCATTTGCATATCTCCATCTACAATTTATATGAATGCTTATTTGATTAAGTATGGGACTAGATGTCCAGTATTATTGTTAGTGTCCTCTCCATAGCCTTGTAGGATAGGAGGGACATTACAATTTTGACACACATTTGTCTAACAACTTTTCTAAACTTTGACTTGACTTGTCAAGTTTCGAACTCAAGACCTTAGAAACTAAACTGTAAATAATATCTGAGCTCCAGATAGCCAAATGCTCTGGATTGCTCATAACTCTTGTATTTAAGGCGAATGATCTCACGACCTATAAATTGATCTTTTAAATAAGAATTCCCGTGAACTTATTCTCTCCAGATCCATGGGAGATTTATCTACTCTCAAGCCTCCAAAGTCTTCAATGTCTATAAAGACTTCTCCCCTGTGTTGTTAATTCTTCTACAAAGTGCAAATTATGAAAATTACTCTAAAAATACAGAAAGAAGAGTAAAATCCTCAAATGATATGAACCAACGAGAGCACTTACTATTTAGTTGAAGCATTTATATACGATTGCAAAATAATCCCTGCTTTGATACATGTAGATTAGACAAGCATTTAATTTGTCTAAATGTGGCTAATTTCCCTTTAATTTCCTCATGTGGAATGAGACAAATCCATTGTTTCATCTGTTGAACTCAACACGTGACCATACCAAATACAGAAAGAAGAGCGAAATCCTCGAATGATATGAACCAACGAGACCACTTAATATTCAGCTGAAGCATTTATATACGATTGCAAAATAATCCCTGCTTTGATACATGTAGATTAGACAAAAATTTAATTTGTCTAAATGTGGCTAATTTCATTTTAATTTCCTCATGTGGAATGAGACAAATCCATTGTTTCATTTGTTGAACTCAACACGTGACCATATCATCCAGTGGTCAAATTTGAAGGGCTGGTCTTAATTTTTTTTGGAAGGGTATATGAGAATCCAACCTTTCAAGGATGAAAAGTTATAAAAATAATTGCACTTCAATGGAAAAATGTAAATTAAGTAAACCTTTCATTAAAAAAAATGTGAAAATAAAATAATATCCTTCCAAATATTTATAATTAAAAAAAAAACAAATAGCAATTACATCAAAACATTGCAAAATTTCATTAAAACCTAATCAATACATATGAACTACCTAATACATATGAACTATAGTTTAAAAAAGCTCATTCTAATAAGTGTATCTCTGAACAATGAAACTATTTTTTAATTAGCACTTGTTGCCAAGATTGGGTACCAAGCAACAAAGACCTCTTGATCTTTGCATCACTGTAAACTCTCAACCTCTCAATGAGGAGATTTGTATTTCCTAAGCTTAAAATTATTCATCTTTTAAAAGATCATTTATTAATATATACCATTTTTTTGCATAAGGAGTATTTCTTCTTTCAAGTATCTTTCATTGTCTCATTATAGGTGCCGGCCTATATTAAAATATGATGAACTAAGAGTGTGACTTAAAGCAAGTAATGATGAGATGAAATTCAGGTTTCCCATAAATTACCAATAAAATTTAGATTTTCCATTTCATATTTTAGATTAAAATTGAAAACACAGTATAGAAAAATACCTAAACCAAAGCTGAAGCAGCACCACAGGTAACGGGACACAACCTCACGAATTGGTCTAGAGACTGCTGAAGCAATCAGCTGGCAGCACCACCGTCCACGAGTAACACTAACAGCTTCACAAATTGGTTTAGAGACTGGAAGTTGTGAGGAGGTGGACTATAATAAATTAAGCCATACAAGTTGTGCAGCTTCTGATCAAATTGCAATTGCATGCAGCTGTTGGTATCCTATTATTCCAAATGTTACATGTGTAGCTCTGGGAGATTTTAATTCGGATATCTTCCCTTCGCTTATGGAATCATTTGGTAACGAGGAGTTGCAGCTTCAAGAAGGTAGTGCAACTGCACATACTTCAATAGCATAGAATGTACATGCATGCCTTCTAATTGAGGATAAAGCTGAGAACCTTACTGTCACTGGACTCTGGACTCCGCTAGAGTCTCTACGTTGAATAAACATGTATGAGAAACACACATTTAAATAGATTTCTGTAGACTGTAGAGGTTGGAGACTAGCGGGAAATTAAAACTAATTACCTGCAGGCTGCACATGGCTCTATGAAACTTTAAAGGTGAATCGGAAATGGAATCGGTGTCAGGTGATGCCCATTGGGCTTACCAAGTTACCAGTGAGTCGCTACGTTAAACACTAGATTGTTGGGCCCTGGCCTCATTTAAGCCCTAGTTTGGTGATACAGGAGGAGGTTTAGCAGCGTCGTCGACTCTGAGTTGATATTAATTGTTGTTGTTAAATTCTTTGATTCGGTGAATCGACGATTCGGCGAATCGGCACTGTCACTAGGTAGTCTGGCCCGTACTTTTGGCAATGTAATTTTCAAAGCACCGTTTCTTGATGTGACCGCAACTGACCACAACTTGCAAGTGCAAATCAACCTTGATGGGCAATTAAAAAAGTCACCCTTCTTTTGAAAACTTGAAGTTTAGTGAGCACTTCTTAATGGACGGGTAAATCCAAAAATTAAAAAAAAAAATTACGGGTAAATTTTTCCTCGCACTTCAGGGACGAGATAAAGGCCTTGGGAAGGGCTCGAACGGGTTCAAATTTGACCGTTGAATTACCATCCATGGAAAGTTCCAAAAACAAATCAAATTGCAATCAGTTACAAGGGAAGACAATATTATGTCAGACGCCGCCTTGGTACCCCAATAAAGCTACAGGCTAAACACTGTATAGCAGTTATCGAGAAGAAATGCAAAGTATGTCATCTCACCTATGTCGTCAGAGCGTTTTCCAATAGTCATCGGAGCCTTTTACATTAGTTCCCCACCACTATCTACTTTTCCTCCGCTACTCGTCAATATATTCCCCCGCCATGGAAACATTGTATTTTTTTCTGCCACGGCCCAGTCTATCTCTATGGCAAGGACATTCGTTGTGGGGCACTACAACTTTTCCACTTGTTGATTCAAGATCAAAATTTAAATTTGAATTTATGATATTTAAGATCAAAATTTGAGCTTTGCTTTAAGACATGCAGAGAGGTGGATTAAGAGTTAACGGAATCTTCGAACATGTCAAGTCAAGGTAAATTATATATTTGGAGGGATATAACAATCAATTTATAGTGTTTTGGATGCAAAAAATTAATCAACAACTTCTTTCTTATTTAAATTATTAAAAAATAATGTTTTCACTAGAAAATTATTGTGGTAAACCTTTCACTGTCTTTTTTATATTTTATGTGTGATTTTTTATATCTTATGAATAATATGAGATATTTATCATCTAAGTACAATAAGTATTCTTAGTTGAATCTCTCATGTACTTCATAAGTGTGATTATTTCAAGTAAGATATTGGGAGCTAGGGTTAGGTAGGGGTCGAGGCTTGGGATATAGTTGTTAGGGCCTAGTTGTGCAATGGAGGATGATCCCCAACTTGTTGATTTCTCCGAGGACAGCCTCTCAGAGATTGATATTTTTTTTTTGAAGTTGGAGCGGCAAGGCCCCATGCTTGTCACTTATGTCGAAGATGGTACAGTGGATTTGTCAACCTCCCCCCATCTATTCTATCAACCATTTGGGGCTCAAATCACTGACATCTGGTCAAATCATGACTTTATTCTTGCTTCAACAATAGTGTGTGTAGAGCCATCTTAGGCACAATTGTCGAAGGTTGTAGAACTGTCTAGAGTAAATGACGACGGGGTCTTCCAAGTTGCCTCATGGGACAAATCAACATTCGTCTCCTCAGTGGATCCCTTGACACTGCAAGAAGTTGTCACGAGGTCGAGATTATGTCATGGTTCTAAGTTTGGAGAGAGGTTTGTTGGATTGCATTTGGCGTTGGAGGATATATCATGTCAAAGGCTTCAGAATATTAGCATGGGCTCCAAGAAGTGGCACCATGTTCTTTAGTTGCATGCAGGTGAAATGTTTCCTGTAGTTAGAGAGGGGTTGTGAGTCATGGATATCGCAGATCTAGAAGTTAGGGATTTAGTGGGAGAAGAGCAGGCCTACATGTTATTACTACTTGGATTCAAGAATGTTGGTCCCCATTGGTAGAGGGTATCCCAATAATTCACCCTTTGGCAAGAGGTTGGTTTGGATTTGTTTTTCATGAGAAGAAAGGGGCTCATCGTATTATGGGGCGACTTTGGTATATAAAAAAAGCACATGCTCTCCTTAAAGATGTGGCACCCCCTCTTTGATCCAAGAGACGAAGCTCTAACTAGCTCCCCGATTTGGTTTAAACTGTCACAGTTTCCTCTAGATTTATGGACCGAGGAGAGTCAGCGGGGCATTGGCAACACATTAAGGATTTTTGTTGCAGTCAATGAATGCTGCTTAGATAGCCATTTGAAGTATTTGGCTTGTATTCTTGTTGAGATGGACTTGCAGAAGGGTTTGTTTTAGTCGATGAATCTAGTTGTAGGAGATAGGTCCTATTATGTAGCTCTTGGACTATATCAGCGTGCCATTCAAATGTGTTAGATGTCCTATGTATGGCCATTTGTTGGTTGACTGTGTAAAAAAATTCACCTTGAGGGTTTGGGTGCCAAAGTCTTAGTTGAAGAAGCCTATTGATACACAAACAATCAATGGTATCTTTCTAGTGGAGAATAATCCTATGAAGGGGTGGGAGCAGGGTTGGAATTTGACGAGCATTTTGCCCGTCACAGGGCATTTTTCCCGTTAAATACAAGTATTTTTTCAATGAAACCGTCGACGTAAACGGCCAAGTAAGCAATGTTAACGTTTTTTTGACGTGTAACAATTTTAGCAAGACGTCATTAGTTTCCGTCGAGCTGGAAGCTAGCTAGGAGATCTAGGGTAGCTGGGTATCCCACTCCATCGTACATCCAGGTGGCTTTGGTGTCCAAATGCTATAAGTTGAAGGTTTGAAACTTTGAATAATGAATTGTATTCACGAATCACAGCCAGGCCCACGGGAGGGAGTCACACGGTCCGCAGCCACGCCAGCCCAGGAGTTAATGAAGACATTAACTCCATCTACCATCTTCATCTACTACGGGCACCTCCTCTTGAGAGTTGGGACTTCAAGTTCAGGGATGAAATTTTTGAACCATGGTATTGGTAATTGTAAATTGGAATTTGGGAACTGGGAGTGGGAAGGACTTGAAGCCGGAGGGGGCAGCCTGGCAGTGGCAGGCCGCAGGGGACCTCAAACTCAAAGAGAAACATTGTGGTGTCTTCCATACTTCCAGTCTCCAGACTCTAGTGCCCTCAACCCTGTACCACCTGGCAGGCTGGCATCGAGCCCGGACTTGCAAACTACGGGATTCAGGAACCTGGAACACTACAGTCTGCCAAATTGCCAATACCAGTGCCAGACTCCAATGCCACTCCCATCGACCTGCAGGCTGCAACAAGGTGATCTCTGACTCTGATCAGGCTCCGATCTCTACGGGTAAGTCTTCGAACTCATCATCAGTCAAATTTCCAATACCTGTAGCCTGTAGCCACAAATTTCAAAATGATTCTTATATGCCTAAACCCTAAACTACTGGAGTCTCGATATCACCATGCCAAGGCCAGAAAATGTCTTTGAGGCCACGCCTGAGCTTTTCTTCATAGAATTTCTCATAGTCCACTCGCCACCGGCTTTTTTCAACTCCACAACAAACAAAGAAGGATTTATTTCAAATATCTCTGCAACAACAGATAGTTGCCCTTTCCTGCCTCCCAGAGACCCCTGCTGCCTGCATATTCACCTTGTAATATGTCTTCTTCACGCTGAAAATCTCAAGCTTAGCTATTTCCTCAAACTTTGACATTATGTTACAAACGAGCTGAGTAGACGTGAAACGTTTTTCGTGTTTCAGCTCTTTCTCTTCAAACAGAAGACCTGATAGATCAAAGCCCCTTGAATAAGAAATGATATCAAATGCGTTTAAGCATATGGGTTTTGCTTGCCATTAAATTTTTGTGATTTGGGTTTTGCTTGCCATTAAATTTTTACTTCCATTCTCTAACAAGGAAAAACTGAGCAATTCTGGAAATAAGATTTGCAGCTTGTTGTCTAACGACTCTAACCTTTGCAGTCTTGTTATTTAGTCTCCAACTAAATAATAATATTTGCAGCTTGAATACCTTCTGGGCTCGGACATTAATTCACTACAAGTATAATGAAATCCTTTCAGCGTGTCACGTTTACATTACCATGCTTCTTTTCATTGATGTGGAAACAACTTTTATAAGATTACCCAAAGTATCGTCTTCCACATCAGGTTCTTGCATTCCCCCAGTAATTTCCCACCATAAAAAGTTCAGCACATTGATGCGACCAATCATGACATTAATCAATAGCAGGACCGTCTTCACTCGTCGAGAACACGCCCAGGGTGAAGAATACAATGCTCCAGCCTGCAAGGGTCGTGGAATGTGAGGGAATATACTAGAATGAGTGGTAGTGAGAAAACCGGAAAAGTTTTAAAAGTTCCCTAGTAACATGCTAATGCAACTATTTTCAAACTTTTATTATGAAGTTTTAAAAGTTCCGTAGTAACATGCTAATGCAACTATTTTCAGACTTTTATTATGAAGTTTAGTAATGTCCATTGAAGATTAGTAAAAAATAATAGACAACATTATATTATGAAGTTCAATGATGCATATTGAAGATTAGCAACAAATAATAGGCAATGGCTTTATTATGGTCTCAACTTACTGGAAAAACATAAGTAGATATACTATTCTTAATTTTAAATATTTGAAGGTTTAGTCATGGTAAATTTTGGAGTTCACTACAATTGTTAATTGAAACTGGTGTACAAATCATTTTACAGGCATAATAATTAAAGATTTGGTGTTCTCGCCCTTGGACATCATAGTTTCAATTAAATATTAAATAGAAATAATTCCAGCTGTTTTTATTTTGCATTAGTAATTTTGCTTAAACTATTTTTATTTAGCATTTGTAATTATGCTTTCCTTTTTTACAATATATTTGCATAACTTTCCAAAGTCGATTATTAATTGTAGCAGTTTCAGAACTCACATTTCAATTTATGGAAGGGTAAATTTTTAGTTATAACTTCATTATAGAAGGGTTAATTTCGCATCGAAACTTCATTCTTGAAGGCCAAAATTTTGGACAACACGTTCTTTGACGGTCAGTATAGGAAACAAAAACGTCAAAAAAAATTTGTATGACAGGCAAAGGTGAATACAAATTCCAACCCTGGGTGGGAGAAGACAACCATTGAGCCCAGGGTCCAGGATTTGAGAATTAGGCAAAATGAGGCTCCGAGACAAGCGAATATTGGTTATCCTTTGGTGAATTTTTAGTTCCCTTGTGTTCTGGTTCTAGTTTACTAGATCCCCCACATGCAATGACGAAGGAACATTTTGGAGACATCGAGCTCTCCCCTCGGGAGTCAGATAAGCTGAAGCAATTGATGAGAAAGGAGAGATAGACACTTGGTTCAAGTATTAATTCTTTGGATATTGTTTCTCATAATATAATTACCTTACCTAACAAACACCCTTAGGGGGCTAAAGCCCCTCTTTTGAGTGACCTTAGCCTTAGGGGAGGGGGGTCAGTCCCTGAAGAGTCAAGGGAGAAGGTCAAAATGCCAGACCCTTCAGGATTCTTGGAGGATGGATTGGTTAAGTGTGGCCTTGATAGCTCGGAAGTGTCGGGTCTCTCTTCACACAGTCGGGGGCTGGTCCTTATCTACTAAGGTCAAGGGTCCATTCTTGAGCCTTAAGGGCAGACAATGGTCTGGGGCATGACATTTTTAAGGTAGGGGGTATTGGTAAGGTTGCTCAGAAGTCTGCTATAAAGTAGGCTTGAGAAAAAGGAGTCAGAGAGGTAAGCCAAGGATGACAAGAGATCCTTTCAGGGGTCCTTAAAGAAGGTTATACGCATTGTGAGGGTTTAAAATGAAAAGTTTGCCAAACAATGCAAGAGGCCTGGAGGGGCAGGCTAAACAAGATTCTTTCAAACGACCAGTGGAACAAGACAAACACAACGTGTTCTTGGTTCAGGAAATGGTGAGTGTCAGGGAATGGATTATTAGAGAGCTATGGAAGCACTTTCCAGGCTGGGAGTTTGTTTCAATTGATTTTGTGGGTCACTATGTTGGCGTTATTACAGGTTACAACTTAAATACCATTTTAGTTAATTGTTTTGTTATAAACTCGATACTTTGTACTGAGTTGCATAGTAAGCATTTAGACAAAACCTTTTTGATCCTCAATATCTATGGACCCTTTGAAGGGAAGCAATTTTTCTAAGAGCGCATTTGCTCACTTTAGTGTTTGAACTCCACAGCTATGGTAATTGGTGGGTATTTGAATTTTACTTTGATTTAGGAAGAATTTGGGACAACGAATCCTCTTTAAAACTTTGTAATCAAAATTTAATTTTGATAAATTAATTTCAGCCTTGAGGTTGAAGACAGAAGGCCAAAAGGCCTCAAGAAGGTGAAACGAATCACCTTGATGGTTGGTATTTCAGGCATCTCTATTAAAGTGTGTTAGATTGATGAAGAAGGGAGAGTCCAACCAGAGGGAGAATTTAATCTTGGGAAGAAGAAGGGCATTAGCAGAGAAGAGGTCTCGAAAAGGTAGCTTACTTGAAAATTCATGGACGAATGAGTTATTGTGCATGTCCATGCATGAGTAGAAGGTTGTCTAAGCCATGGCACCTGCAATATTGCTAGTGAGTAATAATGCATCAAAATCCCATCCAAGAGTGTTGTCAGTACAAATATATATGCACTATTAACTCAACATTAAATTATCAACTAGGGCTCGTAAGCTTCAAGGTGCAAGCACTGCATGTGCAGGATTGAAGCCTAACCTAACCTAACCTAATCTAATGTCGGCAAACTACAATTTAGTGCAAATAAAAATCTAGTATCAACTGGTATGAAATCAAAACTAGTGCAAACCGGTACCGAAATAGAAAACAATTACATAAATGAAAACTAAGTGTAGGAATTCAAAGTACAAGAAAATCACACTAAACTAAAGAAAACAAATAAAATAAAGAACAAGAGTAAACTAAATTAACTCAAGCAATCTAAAGCAAGCTTACATCTAAACAGTTCTATGCTCAAAGTTCATCCCTTTCGTATATCTACCAACTCAATGTAACAAAATACATAACATGCCAAATATATTGCAAAAACACAAAATACATAACATGCCAAATATATTGCAAAAACACAAAATACATAACATGCCAAATATATTGCAAAAACACAATAGTACAAATCACCAAAAATATATTACAAAGTGTTATTGTGAAATCACCAAAAATATATTACAAAGTGTTATTGTGAAATACAAAACAAAGTAATAACAAAATATGACAAAGTATAAAATTAAAAATACAACAAAATTAAACTACAAAATTAATTAGACATAGATTTGAATTACAAAATTACAAGATTCCTTTTTAAAATAGAAAATTCATTTAACGTACAAATTACACATGGAACACACTTTTCTAAATTATGAAACACACTTTAGAAAATATAAAATTTATTTAATACACAAATTACACATGGGTTACACATCGAGAAAATTTCCAAATTATGGAATGCATTCTATTAACAAGGTATATTACAATACCAAAATCCAAAGCATACAAAACTCAAGTTACGGTAATGGTGCATATACAAATTATCACATGTATATCAATCGATGACATTCTAAACCTGCAACATGGAAATCATTGTGCTTTAACGGATCGCTACATCAAATTTTGAAGATAATGATTTTAAATGATCATATTCGAATATGAGAATTACTATTTATTAACCTGCACGTCAAACATAATAGTTATAGTTATAATGATAATTAAACTGCAATCCGATTTAAACTAAAATGAAATAAATAAAACAACTGAAATTTGGTGAACTATGATTGATTGCTTTGTCCATCGAACCATATGGAATTGTCATGTAGCATTTAACCAATTGACAAATGGATTGATGACAACGATATCCTTCTTGGAGGTGAGGCGATTTGATTTGGAGACGTAATGATATTATTGTGTGATAACAAACTCGTGGTCGGGTGGGGGTGCAGGGTATTGGTGGGGTCTGATGGTTGTCCTAATAGAAGTCCGGTTTCGATTCCTGTGGGGGAGGTGCGGCGGGCGTAAGCTCCTTCAGAAAACTGCACCCCAGAAAAAGCTCGTACGATTACGGTGGTGACTGTACCCATCTTTGAGATCCTGTACTTTCCAAAGGCTGGCCCCAGCACTCGGGTTTGGTATCCAGGTGGCCCAGTGACAACGCTCATTGAGCGGTTTGGAGAGGTTCCCTCGTCTCATAAAAAAAAAAGATAACAAACTCGTGGTAATTGCTTAACATCCAACTACACACAAATGACATCTCCCCCATAAATAAGATATCAAACCCTAAACTTTCGCTGAGCATTATTCATGTAGTCTTATGGTGTTTATGATGTGGTTAGTACAATGTTATTGATGGAAGCATTTCTAGAATTTATCGTTAACTGATAGAATGGAACATTATAGAAATCAAATTAGTGGAACACTATTCCAGTCTTGACTCGTGAATGCAAGAATATATGATATATTTCCATGTTTTAACATTTTTCATCTTAATTACCGCAATCTCAATTAGTACAGAACTAAGTACTGAAACAAGTGTTGAAATGCCAAAAGTATTTCTAACTTTGGGTTTCATGCCCGCAAAAAGGATATATATCACCACAAGCCCAAGGTCACATGTTTGATAGTCTTCTAAGTACAGGAATCACTAGTATATTAAATCTAAACCGTGCTCCATATATTGAAAATGATTAAATTAGGCCTAGATTTATGTAATTCGCCTCCAGATGAATAAACAATACATTTAGCATGATAATTGGTCTCTTTAGGGCAAAAAGATAAATAAGATAATGGTAAAGAGACAATGATCAAAGGAATTAAGGTAAGAAAGTGGACAATTTTAGAGGTCCAACAAGTGCATAGCTCACCTGGCAAAAAGATAAATAAGATAATGGTAAAGAGACAATGATCAAAGGAATTAAGGTAAGAAAGTGGACAATTTTAGAGGCCCAACAAGTGCATAGCTCACCCTTGTAACAAATTTTCGAGCAATTATAAATCCCCATGAATGTTGGTTTTCCCAATTGGGTTTCCATGGGGAAAATCTATGTATTTAAATGTTTGTGAATGTCATTATCTGCATGCTTGTTAGCTGCCTTTTTATTTTATTGAAATGCCAAAAGTATTTTTAACTTTCGGTTTCATGCCCTCAAAAAGAATATAGATGACCACAAGCCCAAGGTCACATGTTTGATAGTCTTCTAAGTACAAGAATCACTAGTATATTAAATCTAAACCATGCTCCATATATTGAAAATGATTAAATTAGGCCTAGATTTATGTAATTTGACTCGAGATGAATAAACTATACATTTAGCATGATAATTGGTCTCTTCAGGGCAAAAAGATAAAAAGATAATGGTAAAGAGACAATGATCAAAGGAATTAAGGTAAGAAAGTGGACAATTTTAGAGGCCCAACAAGTGCATAGCTCACCCTTGTAACAAATTTTCGAGCAATTATAAATCCCCATGAATGTTGGTTTTCCCAATTGGGTTTCCATGGGAAAAATTTATGTATTTAAATGTTGTGTGAATGTCATTATCTGCATGCTTGTTAGCTCCCTTTTTATTTTATTGCTTGGGTGATGTGAAAATCATGATACAACAACAATCTATTCACCATTTAACATTGATTGGAATTGGTGGAATGTACCATTGGTTCATTGTTTCACCACAATCTACAACCAGTCATGCAATTGCTTGTTCGCTGGGTCATTTAATTAAAGCTACATCCCAATTCTCAATGAGGTGATTGTTGGTGTAATTAATTCCTCATCATTTTCAAACAACAAAGAGGAAATGTAATCCATCTCCACAAATAGAGTTCGATTGTTTCCAAATAGACACCAAGTTGAGTAGTTGTGTACAACAATGGTTAATAATCCTTTTGGGGTAGTTAATGACCTACAGGATTGTTTCAGAGAGGTCTTCTGGCATATGAGCTTAATGTGTACATATCACTTCCCTATCTGGTTGGGTGGAGGGTGTGGGTGACAAGGAATAAAACCATTTTTGAGGGAACACTAGATCCCACCTTTAATATCTCATCTCAAATCCTTGCACTTCTTTGTTCTTACGTGATGGTTCCAATATCGAGGTAGGTGCATCAAGTGGACCATTTAGTCATCAATTAAGGTACTCCATGGTGATTTTTCAATGGAGCTTGCAAAGGTGAGACTTGCCTGTGTGGAATTGGCTTTTGGTTATTCATTTCTACAAACCATTTTTTGAATGTTAAGGGGCTCTAGGTCTTGGTACTAGTAATTGGGTGAAGTTGAAGGTTATCTTTTAGGTAATGAAGCTTGCAAGGGACATTAGCCTTGAGTCCTTGCAAGTCTTTGGAGACTCTCAATTGTGCATAAGTTGGATGAAGGGGAGCAACATAATTAGGACATAGGACTATACCATTTGGTGCTACATATACAATCCATTCGGGAATATTTTCAAGTTACTTCCTTTCTTCATATCTACAGGGAGAATAATTTGAAAGTTGGTAGGCTCTCCAAATAAGGTATTTCTTTGCATGTGGGTGAAATTCTGTTGGACGAATTCCGAGAGGGCCGAATAGTTACCCACAATTCATATACCATTTAATGGGTGCTCTATATGGTTCTAACTTTTTTTTATACACTTTGAATTTATGGATGTTTTTTTTTTCTTATCTTAGACTGGAAGAAGAGAAATTGGGATTGGTTAGAGGCCTATCATATTTTTTTGTGTTCTCTCGATCTCTGCATGAGTTGTACTATAGCACCTGCAAAATGTATTTTCTCTTTCACATGGAATAGAAGCTATGTTTTTTTACCCTTGGAAAAGAAAAAATACTCTTAATCTAAAGACATTTCACTACATTTAAATCCATTAATTCTCAATTATCTTATCAAGTTGATTAAATTAACCCAATGATATTTAAAAAATAATAAAATTGTTGCAAAGTATAATAAAACTTAAATGTTAAATTTATAATAATTAAATAATTATTTATTTTTGATATAACTCAATCTCCCAAAATAAAGCATTAAGTCATGATTCATAGGGGATCAATCTACTTACTTGCATTCAATCACCTTGTATCATTAGTTTGCATTCTCATTCCAAAATTTAATTATTCAAGGACAAAGATTTAGAGTGTATTTAATTTGTCTTTCATGCAAAACGAAGGCCTCCACACACTTATGTCAACAACCTAACAAATGATGATGTCCGTGTGTTCCATAAAAATTCTCTTGTGGCACATGTTGCAAACATGGAATCAAGTTACAACACACATGCTATTAACTTATCAACATTGTCCCCATCCCCATGTCTAGAACTTAGCCTAAGCATTGAACACACCATTGCCATGTGCATGAAATATGTTGTGCATCACCTTTTGTATCAAATCTTCAATGCACCTACTTATTAGTCCCTACCTTTTGGGTTAGCAGGGACTCTATATATTGGCTTGCCGCCGTTTTAATTAGTCAGCACGAAAACCAAAACAAATTTTAAACATTCATTCTCAGTTTTTTTTCAAATGTTTACAACATTTTTTGACCGATAGAAATATTGACCTCATATCAAGGCCATTTTCATTTTCATATGTTTCAATTTAGAGTTAAAACAAAATTAAAATATCAAAACAAAGAATCCATACATTAATGTTATCTCCAATATAGCAGTAGTTATCAAACATAAAATTTTAGCGAAACTAACATTTATGTTAATGTTTCATTATGGATTCGTCGTATCTCGCTGCATGTTCGCCATGTGTTCACGAGACTGGAGGCATCTATATGTGCTGGAGAGGAAGTTGGATTTGTATCTTTTGGAGCGGAATTTATATCCGTTGGAGTGGGATTTGGATTTGCTCTATGAGAATAACTTGTTTTGTTCATTGTTTTTGGAGCGGAATTTATATCCATTGGAGTTGGTGGTGTTCTAGATCCCATGCAGACAAATGCAATTTTTGCGAGCATCATCGTGACACCTTCCATGCAAATAATCAGAAACATAAGAACAAAAAAGATGGGTATGCGATCAAATCCATGTTAATAAGTTAAAGAAACATTCAAAAGCCATTATTTGACTTTCACGACTTCAAAACATTCAGTACATTATTGATCTGTTTGCGTGTAATTGTGGGCTCTGCAAGACCTATCGAATATCTCTATGCAGCGACGACAAACTAATGGATAGAGATGAGAATCAAGGGGCACAGTTTGCTCATAGTGCAAAACGTCGATCCACTGACGTGTTTCAAAATACAAATGGCCAAGTGAAACATGAAACCATGTCCAAGTTGCAGACATGCTTGTAACTTAATCGACGGATGTGAACTTGTTCTAGACAGGTGAAGGTTCTAGTCACATATTTTGAGACTTTTAGTTTTGAGTGCAAATTCTAAAACTCTGGACACTTTGCCTTCATGCATGAGATCATGAATGTCTCAAATTTTGATGACAACATTGCTGCCTACGGCTTTGGGATTAGATTAAAAATGAAGTTTATAAAATTTGAGGTGAAATACGAAGTGCATAAGTAATTGTTACAATAATAATCTTAGAAGGAACAAGATATTAAATGTTAAATGACAAGTAAGGCTATTTAAAAGATATGTTAAATTGTGCTTAACTAATATAGTATTAATAAATATTAGAACACAAAGACTTCACTATAAACAATCATAATAACATCAACTTCATAATACTGGTAAACTCAATAAATATTAAATTGAAAGATGTACTTACACAGAGTTATCTCAACAAGAAGTGCATAAGCTCCTAATCATGGGTGAATAATGACTATTAACTAAGTTTCGAAAAAATTGACAATATTTACACGACAAGGAAAAGGCCTTGTAGCGGAGGTTTTTGTGCATGCTCCTTTATAAAGAGCCCAACTATCCATTTATAGCGGAGGTCACTAGTAGAGGTGAGCGAGAAGAGGTTTTAGCAAATGTTTTTCTTCTGTGCTTTTATACATCCAAAACACACAGGTGCAGATCCAACACAAACGCATCGGTGTGGACATAAATCATGTGGCACCACGGTCAGAAACACCATCGATCGAAACAAAAATATATAAATTTACAACCGGTGCTTTTAACTTACAAAAGCGCACCAGTGTGTACCTATTTTGAAAGCATCAAAGTAGGGTAAATGGATAGTTCAAGGCATTGGATTAGATTAATTTTTTATTTTAATTTCCGATGCACTCATTCTAAATAACCGCACCGAGTCATTCTAGTTTAGGGCGCACCACCATAACACGGTTAAATAAAAAAAAGTATCGAATTAAAAAAACCACATATTAAATGAACTTTTTATTTTTTATTTTTCATTTCCAGTGCGGTCATTCTAAACAACACCACTGGGGCGTATGAATTTTTGGTGCACCGTGAAAGGGTTAAATAATTTTTTTACGAATTAAAAAAAAATTATTACATTATTATTTTTATTTATCATTTCGGTGCTTTGGTTCTAAATAAATGCACTAGGGTGTTAGAACTTATGACGCATCTTGAAAGGGTTAAATAAAAAAATGCCAAATTAAAAAAAATGGATTAGATTATTTATTTATTTTTAATTCACTCTTACAGTGCATTCATTCTCCCAGATCACCCCAGTGCGTTCAAGTTTCAGGCGCGCCAGAACAGGGTTAGATAAAAAATATTACCGAATTAAAAATCCATTTTTACCATCTCTGCATTGCTTTTGGCTACCTGAGCACCAGTGTCGTACCTTCCCTCCTCATACGCCCTACCAATGGTGCCCCACGTTATCACATTGCTTAGTTTCGTTGCTTGCTAAGTGGATTTTGAATTTTTCCAAATTGTGGGCAAAATTTGAAATTTGGTGTACATCACAACCATGCCTCCCCAATATGCAATTGACCATGTAAACTCTTTGTTACCTCCTAATTTATTTTTTTAGCATATTGAAAATCAAAATTTAGCTTTAGTTTGCCTTTTTTTTTTTTTTTAAATGTGCATGGTGCGTTCAAGCCATTCGACTCGCACCGCTACATAGTGCACACTGTAAATTTACAGTGTGAACTAGGCCTAGTGTGTTTATATGTGTAGTGCACTACGATGACGATGCACCATACTCTTCATAATGTAATGCCAAAATTTGAACGTAATTTCAGACGCACCAATAAACTAAATTAAAAAAAATCACAATGTTAACCGATACACTTTGTAAACACAAACACACCACCACACTGAAAATATTAAAAAAAAACACCATGTTAACAGATGCACATTATTAACATGTACGCACCGAATTTTCAGTGTGCTGACGTGTAACTTGTGCATCGTTTTGCCTATAAAAAATTAATATAAAACTGAAAAAGAGGTGCTCCTATTATACTGCGCTATAAAGATGGTTAATCAACATTTTTAGCGTGAGCACGTGTCACTACTGCACCGATGCTTCGTATTTATGGGAGCATTGTATCTCATATTTACAAAATATTACCAGTGCATCGAAAAAGACCCCACGCATCGGTGCATTTCCTATAAAAGCGCACTGCAAAACTAAATTTATTTTAAAAATTTACCATGGTAAACGGTGCGCTTTGTTAGCATCTACGCACAACATAATCGGTGTGCTGATGTGTATTAGGTGCACCTTTATACCAATAAAAAACAATTATAAAACTGAAAAAGATGTGCTCCTATTATAGTGTGATTTAAAAAGGTTTGCACCCCATTGATGGTGTGCTATGTCGATGCCCGAAAAATCCTAGCATCGACAGTAGGGATTATCCCCAATGAATAATCCCAATTAGATCATTCACTGTTTGGAAAATGGAATCCATTTGGTTAACAGTCCGACTACTGTAGATATGTTTTAAAAGATTTACCGGTTGCGGCCCGATCCACCGGTTAATTTTTTGTATTTAAATTATGAATATGTAGATGCCCTAATATAAATGATGCATACCTATGACTGACATGGTAGAAGCCTCACAAGTGATGCCTAGGTTCTTACCTCTCGTCTTACCACTTCTACCTTATCAATCAACTAACATTATTCTAGTTTAACTAATCTATCCTTGCAAGGAGTGAAATTTAAAGAAGAGTAACGTCTTAGAAAGTTTGTACAAATTCAACAGATAACCATTGAAATAAATCACTTACAATCTCAGCAGAAAAAATACACAAAGATAGCTTTGATTAAATTGAAGCTCTGTTTATTACTCTTAATTACACAGACATTTGCATAAACTAGCAAAAGCATTCATTACTATTAGAACAATCCAATAAAGTAAGAAAGATCTCACAACATTAAGATGAACACAAGAAGAAATAGTTTTGATCTGTTATCCATAACATTCCACGCAAATCCCATGTAATCTTTGCCCAGTAAATAGTCCTTTCTCATTAGCAGAAAAATAGTTTTCATACAAAATGTCGCCAGCTTCTATTACACCAGCAAAAGCCCATTTTCTAATCCCTTTTACCCTCTATTTATATTAGAAGAGAATTTGTCTTTACATGACTAATCGTTTCACCTACCCTCAAACTCTTGGATTGCTAAATTTTGTCAATCGATGTAATTGCTTGACGTCCAACTACACACAAATGACATTTCCCTAGAAATAAGATATCAAACCCTAAACTTTCGCCGAGCATTATTCATGTAGCCTTATGGTGTTTATGATATGGTTAGTACAATGTTATTGATGGAAGCATTTCTAGAATTTACTGATAGAATGGAACATCATAGAAATCAATTTAGCTAAACACTATTCGAGTCTTGACTCGTGAATGCAGGAATATATGATATATTTCCATGTTTTAACATTTTTCATCTTAATTACCGCAATCTCAACTAGTACAGAACTAAGTATCGAAACAAGTGTTGAAATGCCAAAAGTATTTCTAACTTTGGGTTTCATGCCCGCAAAAAGGATATATATCACCACAAGCCCAAGGTCACATGTTTGATAGTCTTCTAAGTACATGAATCACTAGTATATTAAATCTAAACCATGCTCCATATATTGAAAATGATTAAATTAGGCCTATATTTATGTAATTTGCCTCCAGATGAATAAACAATACATTTAGCATGATAATTGGTCTCTTTAGGGCAAAAAGATAAATAAGATAATGTTAAAGAGACAATGATCAAAGGAATTAAGGTAAGAAAGTGGACAATTTTAGAGGCCCAACAAGTGCATAGCTCACCCGGCAAAAAGATAAATAAGATAATGGTAAAGAGACAATGATCAAAGGAATTAAGGTAAGAAAGTGGACAATTTTAGAGGCCCAACAAGTGCATAGCTCACCCTTGTGACAAATTTTCAAGCAATTATAAATCCATGAATGTTGGTTTTCCCAATTGAGTTTCCATGGGGAAAATCTATGTATTTAAATGTTGTGTGAATGTCATTATTTGCATGCTTTTTAGCTCCCTTTTTATTTTATTGCTTGGGTGATGTGGAAATCATGATACAACAACAGTGTATTCACCCATTTAACATTGATTGGAATTGGTGGAATGTACCATTGGTTCATTGTTTCACCACAATCTACAACCAATCATGCAATTGCTTGTTCATTGGGACATTTAATTAAAGCTACAACCCAATTCTCAATGAGGTGATCGTTGGTGTAATTAATTCCTCATCATTTTCAAACAACAAAGAAGCAACGAAACCCATCTCCACAAATAGAGTTCGATTGTTTCCAAATTGACACTGAGTTGAGTAGTTGTGTACAACAATGGTTAATAATCCTTTTGGGGTAGTTTTGAATTTGAGTGCATTCAGCTAGCATCTAAGATTTGTTATTGACTAATTGTTGGGCATGAGCTTCATTTAAAACAAAAGTCATTGAATCATGGGTAATATGTTTGAATGGAGTCATAGGCATTTAAATAATAGCCAAAGCATTGAGCAGGCACATCTCTAGAGCATACTTTATTTTCAATTGGCAAGAGTTATTTTTGTTACTCTTGCTCTGGAAGTGTTGGAAAATAGAGGATTCCATTCATGTACAAAGGTTTTATCTTAGCAATGACAAATGATTGTTGAGGATAGAGAACAAAACTTTCGTTATGTAAAGATCTGTGTTGGTGAGACTGTCGAGCATTAAGGATCACTGAAAGGATTGCTTGGATTCCTTTCTTGTTGATAAATTAGAGGAAAGGGATTGGGTAGACTTAGTTCTTTGTGCTCCTCACCCTACATAGTCTAATAATTGTCCTAGTGTGGCAGGTGTGGCTAAGCAGTTAGATCACTTCATAGTGCATGACAATATTATTCAGTATGTGGAAAGGTTGCGATCTTGGGTTGGCAGCAAGCATTTTTCAACCATTTTCCTATCTTCATGGAATTAAGGGTGGAGGAGGAAAAACATGGGCACCCATTTAAATACAATCCATCATGGATGATCAAGAAAGATTTTTAGATGTTGGTCTGACAACACTAGAGCCACATTAACGCAGATGTGGGGATTGGGGCTAGAGATCAATTCCTAAATTCCTTTTAGTTTGTAAAAGAAAATTTGGTTTCCTGGCACAAGGAGCTCCATCAGAAAATGGATGCTAACATATATGTTACCGAGGAGGGGATATACAACTTCTTTGGACTGCATTAGGATGCTCTTTTGGAAGCGGTGGATTAGAATTTGTGGTGAGCCTTGAGCAAAAAAGAGACACGCTAATTCAAGAAAAGGAGGTGGAATGGTGCTGAAAAGTTGAGCCCTATGCATTGTTGTGGGAGACCAAAACACTAAGTTTTCCCAAAATTTTGCTAAGTTTCACCAAATTTCCAATTCAATATAGAAACTTATGGATGGTGAAGGACACTTGGTTAGAGGTTTTCAAGATTTGTCTTGTTTGGGGGTCCATCATTTTAAGTCATTATTCTCTGAGCCCGAGCAACCAAATCTTGAAGCTATTTTGGGAAAGATGCATCACAATACCTAGTTGATTGAAGAAGCATCTGATATTGAAATTTTTTGACTAGTGACAAAGCACTAGCTCAAGGCAGTCATTGCTACTTTTCAAAAGGAAAAAAGTCCTGGGTCGGATGGTTGGATGATGAGTTTTTTGGGGATTTTTTAGACTTAGTTGGAAATGAGTTGCTTGTTGTGGTGGAGGAAGTAAGGACTATTGGGAGGATGCCGAGGGGACTCAATGCCATCTTTTTAACCTTTATCCTAAAGGTGGACCGACAATAGTCCCTTAACAATTTTTTTCCAATCTCTCTTTGTAATTGTGTTTACAAGTTCATGTCCAAGGTGATTGTGATTCATATAAAGCCCTTTTTCTAGAAGGCAATCTTGGCGGAACAATTCGATTTCCTTGAAGGTTGCCTAATTCATGAGGCAATTGGATCTGCACATGAAGGTATTCATTCTATTAAGAATGTAAACATTCCAACGAGTGTTATTAAATTAGACCTCTCTAAAGCGTATGACTGATTTTTTGGGTTCTATCCCAAACTGATGTTGTTGCAGGTTGGTCTCAGTTTGGATGTGTTGCGATGGATTATGTGATGTGTAAGTTCATCTTCTTTTTACCTACTTATCAATGGTTTTGGCTCATAATTTTTTAAATCATATCTAGGGTTGAGGCAAGGGTGTCCTATTTCACATTACCTCTTCCTTTTGGTTGTGGAAGGGTTGAGCAAGGCAATTCACAAGGCTAAAAACAAGGTTGTGGTCCAAGGCATCTCCTTTGGCGGTAGGAAAAAACTTACACATTTGTTTTTTGTTACCGACACCATTATTTTTTGTTTGCATGAAGGGGAAAAGGGGAGACATCTCAAGGATATCGTAGACCTATTTTATTAGGATTTAGGAAGTGAAATTAATGTTATTAAATCAATAGTATGTTGTTTGGAGTCTATGCGAGATAGATGGAGAGGATATGAACATTACTTCCCTTTTGTTGTTCACAATTTGGACAGGGGCTTTATCTATTTGGGGTACAAAATAAAGTCGAACTGTTATGGAAAGGTGAATTTGGCCTGGCTCATTACAAAGATTAAAAGTCGAGTGAAATTTTGGTGTAAACATTGGCCATCTTGTGGTGGTTGGTTGGTCTCAATCAAATCGGTTTTAGAGGTAATTCCAGTCTACTAGCATCCCCAAAAGAAATGTCCATAGAATTCGACAAGTCTATTTCAATTTCTTATGGAAAGGTAATAAGGATTACCGGGGCTCACATTCGGCTAGTTGGTTGGACGTTGCAAGGCTAGAATATAAGGGTGGTTGGGGAATAAAAAATATCCTTACTTCCAATCAGGGTTTAGCTACCAAATCATTATGGAATTTTCTTTCCATGGGTATTCTTTGGGGGAAAATATTAAGAGAAAAATATATAGCTATGAATTCCATTATTGACTATATAATGAATCCAATAAACTCGGTGCAACTAGTGTCCAATCAATGGAAATCCTTAACAAAGGCTTTTATGGTGATTGGTAGATTCCTGGCTTAGCATGTTGGCAATGGGATGTTTGTGCATATTGGTGTTGATTCGATCATGTTGTGTGCTTCAGTATTAAAATTCCCGAAGATTTGGTGGATTTCCTTTGAGAGCATGGTGTATGTACCCTCAACCAAGTTGCAAATCCAAACAATACTGATTTATGGTCCCAAGGTTGGTTGCAAGTGGGGGATCTAGGGTTGATTGATGCATGGGAAATGTTATGGGCTTCCTTTGTAAATGACCTTTGACAATGCCTTATCAGATTATTTGATGCAGAGATGACCTAGCATGGATATTTAGTAAGGCTAGGGCCTCTTACCCGACCCACCTTGGATACCTAGCAATGGTTGATGATGTTCATGAGAACTCTTCCTGGTGGTGGAAACCTTTATGGAAGGTTCTAGCACTACCGAAATGTAGACTATTCCTTTGGTTAATGTTGAGAAATAAGGTCCTTACTTGGGATAAGATACAGAGAAGAGGTAAACATGATTGAGATTTGTGTTTTATGCCAAGTTGATGAATAGACAAATTGTCACCTTTTTCTCAAGCACAGTTACATGGAGGGAGGTAGAATCCAGTTTAGGACTACATGTATTGTGGTCGAAGAATGACCTATGAGATTGTTTCACGTAGTTCTTCTGGCGTAGGAGCTTAATGTGTACATATCACTTGCCTATCTGGTTGGGTGGAGGGTGTGGGTGACAAGGAATACCATTTTTTAGGGAACACTAGATCCCACCTTTAATATCTCAACTCAAACCCTTGCACTTCTTTGTTCTTACATGATGGTTCCAATATCGAGGTAGGTGCTTCAAGTGGACCAGTTAGTCATCAATCCAGGTAATCCATGGCGTTTTTCCGATGGAGCTTGCAAAGGTGGGACTCGTATGTGTGGAATTGGCTTTTGGTTATTCATTTCTACAAACCATTTTTTGAATGTTAGGGGGCTCTAGGTCTTGGTACTAGTAATTGGGTGAAGTTGAAGGCTATCTATCAGGTAATGAAGCTTGCAAGGGACATTAGACTTGAGTCCTTGCAAGTCTTCGGAGAATCTCAGTTGTGCATGAGTTTTGGATGAAGGGGAGCAACATATTTAGGACATAGGACTATACCATTTGGTGCTACATATACAATCCATTCGGGAATATTTTCAGGTTATTTCCTTTCTTGATATCTATAGGGAGCATAATTCGAAAGCTGGTAGGCTTTCCAAATAAGGTATTTCTTTGCATGTGGGTGAAATTCTGTTGGAAGAATTCCAAGAGGGGCAAATAGTTACCCACAGTTCATATACCATTTAATGGGTTCTCTATCTGGTTCTAACTTTTTTTATACACTTTCAACTTATGGATGTTTTTTTTTTCTTATCTTGGACTGGGACAAGATAACTTGGGATTGGTTAGAGGCCTATCATAATTTTTTTTTGTTCTCTTGAGTTCTGTATGAGTTGTACTGTAGCACCGACAAAATGTATTTTCTCTTTCACATGGAATAGAACTCGTTATATTTGTTTTCCCTTGGAAAAGGAAAAATACTCTTAATCTAAAGACATTGGACTACATTTAAATCCATTAATTCTCAATTATCTTATCAAGCTGATTAAATTAACCCAATGACATTTAAAAAATAATAAAATTGTTGCAAAATATAATAAAACTTAAATGTTAAATTTATAATAATTAAATAATTATTTATTTTCGATATAACTCAATCTCCCAAAATAAAGCATTAAGTCATGATTCACAGGTGATCAATCTACTTACTTGCATTCAATCACCTTGTATCATTCGTTGGCATTCTCATTCCAAAATTTAATTATTCAAGGAGAAAGATTCAGAGTGTATTTAATTTGTCTTTCATGCAAAACCAAGGCCTCCACATACTTATGTCAACAACCTAACAAATGATGGTGTTCGTGTGTTCCATAAAAATTCTCTTGTGGCACATGTTGCAAACATTAAATCAAGTTACAACACACAACAATGTTGATAAATTTATGCTATTAACTTATAGACTATAGGTGTTTATCCCCATGCCTAAAACCTAGCCTAAGCATTGAACACACCATTACCATGTGCACGAAATATGTTATGCATCACCTTTTGTATCAAATCTTCAATGCACCTACTTATTAGTCCCTACCTTTTGGTCTAGCAGGGACTCTATAAATTGGCTTGCCGCCGTTTTAATTAGTCAGCACAAAAACCAAAACAAATTTTAAACATTCATCCTAAGTTTTCTTTGTCAGATGTTTACAACATTTTTTCGACCGATAGAAAAATTTGAGGCCTTATTTTGAGACTTTTAGTTTTGAGTGCAAATTCTAAAACTCTGGACACTTTGCCTTCATGCATGAGATCATTAATGTCTCAAAGTTTGATGACAACATTGTTGCCTAGGACTTTGGGATTGGATTAAAAATGAGGTTTATAAAATTTGCGATGAAATACAAAGTGCATAAGTAATTGTTACAATAATAATCTTGGAAGGAACATGATATTAAATGTCAATTAGGGTTTGATATGCTTCATAATAACTCACAATGTGAGAGGGGTGGAGCAGTTGTGAGGTTTAGGTTTAGGGTTTGATTTATGCTAGGGTTTCAAGATCTGGCTAGAACCAGAGGGGTGGTTTATAGACAATCTTTCTCGGCTACCATCAACTTTTAGTCCGAAGCCGGCTTGTCTCCGTTTTATCGTTTTGTGGGGAGCATGGGTAACTTGTGTTACCTTCTTTTACTGGCTATTTTTTGCCGCTTTTTATTGAAGCTGTGGGTGTTTTCGAAGGCCACTGAAAGTGGGATTTTTAGGGAGCTGCGGTGTCAGGAAGCCTCATCAGCCGTCCACGCTTCTTAGCTCTGCCCATATGGTTTAATGTTGTTTCGGCTCTTCTCTCGTGGACGAGTTTTTGCCTCTCTGATCACCATTTTCAAGTTATTTTTCTCGCTTCGGTTGTCTCTCAAGTGGATGGTTGGTGATTGTCGTTTGTTTTCTTCCCCTATTACCCGCTCGGGGAACTATTATTTCTATTCTGTCTATGGTTTACGATTACTTCACCAATAATCTGTGGGGTTTTGAGGCCTCAAAGTTATTGGCGTCGGTGGATTTTATATTGGTTTCCGGGGTTTTCTCCCTGGAACTTTTTTTGGTTTTCCGGTTCTACATCCTTTAACCTTTTGGTGATTAAAACCGGGGTTTTCTCCTCACTGGTTTTTCTCCTATTTTTTGGCCGGGGTTTGAAAGCACTTGTTGTGTGTTATGGGTGAAGTGTTGACACCTGGCGGTCCGACTATGCTCCCCCCCATAGATGTGGACCTTTGGATTGAGGAAAACGGTATCATGCGGTCCGATGAATACTATAAGGATATGCTTAAGGGGAAAACTAGCGGTTACAGGTGGTGGTATTGCTAAAAAAATTGCTCTTGCTCTTCTCCTGCAGCTGATAAAGGCTCCTTGTTTCTGAAATCCGTGGTTGTTAGAAGGGTCCTAACAAGTGTTGATATCGACTCGGCAGGTGTCTCGACTGGGGTTAATACTGGTCCCATGGCAGCAACTCCTTCCGTTGTTGGCGGTGTTGAGGGGGTTTATGGGGGAAACCTTGACAAGCCGACTACACAGCACTTCATTGGTCCTAGCCACCGATCGCGGAAACTCAATACGCGACCTGGGGAACATTGGATCAACGTTGGCCGGAACATGGGCCTAAAGGAACTGGTGGAGCTGAACATGACTTCGTTGGTTGGAAAGTTTAGCTACAATGCAATGCACATGAAGGACATAGTCAAATGGGTCACCCGTACATGGGATCCCGTACTGAACTACTCGCCCACGATTTCCATCATGGTTAAGGGATGGTTCGACTTCAAATTCCGTGAGGAGGCTCACGCCAATTTGATTTTGGCTCGCTTATGGCTCAAAGGCTCGGGTAGCCTTATGCTTCAGAGATGGCATACAGACTTCGACCCTCATCGTGCCACCATCAGGATGCAGCATATTTGGGTTTTACTTCCCGGTTTCCCCTTGGTTATGTGGAACCAGGAATTATTTGAGGCGATCGGTAATCGTTTGGGCCATTTTCTGCATTTGGGGAAGGATGTGCTTCATGGGGTGGATAAGCGCATTGGTCGTATTCTGGTCGAGGTCGACATGTCCTTGGGTTTGATTGATTTTCTCCATATTGACTGGCATGGGAAACATTTCTCCCAGACAGTGGACTATTGGGGCATTTTGTTTCAGTGTGCCAACTGCAAAGAGGTTGGACACCTTCGGCATGACTGTAAGGGGCCATCTGTTTCTCTTGACTCTTCTTCTGTGGAGGAGGGGGATGTCTTCTGGTCTTCTGATGATGGTAGTGACTGCGAGGTGGATGCTGTGGGCACCCTGTATGGTTTATCCAATCGAATCTCTCCTCCAGATTCGACGGCTTCGAATATTTTGGGTAAGCTACAAATCTACGACTCGCTTTCTTTCTTTCCTTGAATGAATCAGAGAAAGCTTACATTGTATCCTTAGAACATAAAAAATATGTGTCTGTTCATCCGAAAATAATTGGTGCCTTCCATCCTATTGGGGAGCCTCACCCACATATGCAGTCTTCCTTAAATGCCTTATCCCTGTCTAGGGGGACCTCTCCTTGGTCTTCGACGGAACCCATTGAAAATGCCTTGCCTTCTGATAACATTGTATCTTGTGAGGGGTTCAGGTCTGATAATATTTTGCCTGTTCATAGTTAACCCACAGTTCAGTGATTAAAAGGCAGAGGAGTCTGCGGAAATAATTTTTCAATTCGACAAGTTTCGAACCTATTAAGCAGGTTCATCCTCAGGAGAACCTATTAAGCAGGTTCTTTTCGCAGACTCCTATGGCTTTTAATATTTTGCCTATTGAAACCATTCAAATATCCTTGGACGTAAGCTCTTCTCCTTCTCCTACTGATATCCCGCTACTTAATACGGGTGCTCCAGTTTCAAACAACTTGGGGGTTTCACTGTCGGTGGAGGAAAACACTTCTCAAGATCTAGTGTTCACACCTCTGGAGCAGCTGAGAGGTATTCATGTGCCATCTTTTTTCGAGATTGTTAAAAATAACCCCATCCCTGGTTTCCATAAAAATTGGGAGGTGTAAGTGGGGGATGGACCTGACCCTATTCCGTCCATTGACTATCCTTCCAATAAAAAAATTGTACAGGGTGCACGGGGGGGGGGGGGGGGGGGGGTTATCCATGGACCTTTCTCCTCTGAAAACCCATAGTGCACGTAAGGCTGGCTCAAAAGGGACTACTCGTCTGCCGGTAGGGTCGTCTGGAAATAATACTGACTCACTTTTTTCTGATTCTGGGGCGCTTAGAGATATTAAATCCCTTGCCAGGGTGAAGAAATGATTTATCTTTCTCTGAACGTGCATGGAGTGGGGGGCCTCCCAAAACAGCTAGCCCTCTATCGTGTTCTTTTGTTAAATAATCCTAACATCGTTATGCTGCAAGAAACAATGGTCTCGGAGCTGAAAACTCGTGTTTTTTTTACCAAACTCAAACCAAATTGGAAAATGTGTGCTATTAGTGTGGATGGTCTCTCGGGTGGTTTGCTGGCTGCCTGGAATCCACAGATTCTGAATTCATGTTCTTTTGTGACTAAAGCGGGGATCCTTCTTTCGGGTCACTTGGTCGGGCTTAACATGGACCTTAATTTCATCAATTGTTATGGGACGTATGTGGACCGTAGATCTTTTTGGGAGGAGTTCTGTAATGACAATCTGCTAAATCTGGAAAATCTTATCTTGACTGGGGACCTAAATGTCACCTGGTCTGCAAGTGAGGTTTGGGGAAGTCACGCTCAACTGGATCCCTTGGGTCCTTTCCTACAAGATATGTTCACAAGCAAGGATTTGGTTGATATTTCCCCTTTTCCTTTGGTTCCTACCTGGAGAAATGGGCGCTAGGGTGACGATTTCGTTGCCAAGAGACTTGATCGTTACTTGATTGCTGACAAACTCCTGTCGGTCTTTTCTAAGTACAGATATTGGGTCTTGGACTGCCGCATCAGTGATCATGCTCCTATCCTTTTTCAATTTGATTTGGAGGACAAGAGGGAAACCTACCCATTTAAATTTAATTCCTCTTAGCTCACTGATCATGAGTTTTGTGAAGTGTTGACTAATTTTTGGAAAATCCTTGTGGTTGCTGATGGTGTCTCGGCTATGGACAGCCTGGTTAAAAAACTCAAAAGTCTCAAATCACACATTATTATTTGGGAAAGGGAACGTAAGAAATTACTTGCTAGGGAACTTTCCTTGGTTGAAGCCGAGATTGATGCTATTATGCACTCACACCGTTTTCTGCCTATCCAAGGCTCGACTACCATCAAATTGTGTGAACTTGAAGGTAAAAAGATGAGTCAACTTAAATTCCAGGAGGAATCCTGGATATTGAAAAGTCGGGCTCTATGGATTAAGGTTGGGGACAATAATACCAAATTCTTCCACAAATTTGCAGACTCTCATAAAAATCAAAATTCCATTTGGGAACTCAATGATCATGATGGGAGAAAGATTTCATCTTAGAAAGACTTGCACTGGGCAGCTGTTTTTCATTTTCATAATATTTTCCAGGACCCGGGATCGGCTCCTATGTTGGATCAATTCAAGGTTATCAGAGAATATCCGCGTATGTTTTCTTAGGAGGAAGGGGATGGGATCTTCGCCCCTATGACCCTGTGGGATGTGGAGATGGTATTAAAAGGTTTTTCCAAAGACAAGAGTCCGGGTACGGACGAGTGGTCTGTTGAATTGTGCATCTATTTTTTTGATATTATGGGTCAGGATATTCTCTTGGCGGTGGAAGAATCCAGAATTTTGGGCTCGGTTTCAGGGGCGATCAACTCTACTTTCTTGACTCTGATTTCGAAGTCTTCTCATCCCGATAGTTTCAATGATTTTCGACCTATATCCCTTTGCAATTTAATATATAAAGTCATTGCTAAGATCATTGCTGTCAGATTGAAGCCAGGTCTGTCGAAATACATTTCAAGGGAACAATTTGGTTTTCTCCACGATCGTCAAATCTTGGACGCTGTTGGGGTGGCTCAGGAGGCTTTTCATTCTATCAAAACAAAACGCCTGAATGCTATCCTGTTGAAATTGGACCTTGTGAAACCTTATGACTGGGTGGACTGGTCTTTCCTTAAATTAATTTTGATACAAATCAGGCTGTCATGGGCGGTCATGAAATGGATCATGGCTTGTGTTTCGTCTGTAAGCTTTGTAGTTATTATTAATGGTTCGATATCTTATTTCTTCAAAAGCTCGAGGGGGTTAAGACAGGGATGCCCCTTGTCACCTTTTCTCTTCATATTAGTCATTGAAGGGCTTAGTAAGCTGATCATCAAAGGTCATATTGATCAGAGACTACCGGGCTTACTGGCTGCTCCCCACACTGGTCACTCACACGTTCTTCATGGATGATGTTATGCTATATGGTGGCGGGTCTTTGGTTGAATGGGTGGAGACAAAGGCCATTCTAGATATTTTCCGCAAAGTTTCTAGAATGTTGATCAGTCAAGACAAATCGGTTTTGCTTTTCTTTGATATTGAGGAGAACCTGTTGACGCAAATTAAGACACTTTTTCCCTACACTTGTAAGCAGTTGGAGGATGGAACCACCTACCTGGGTTTCTTCATCAAACCTAATTGCTACCTGGTTTGTGATTGGCGGTGGATCTTGAAAAGATTTGATAAGCGTATTGGTCACTGGTGCTAGAAATGGCTATCCCTAGGGGGGCGCCTCACTCTTGTTAAATCTGTGCTACAAAATCTAGCGGTATATTGTCTCTCAATGTGTAAGGTTCCTAAGGCCATACTGTCTGGGATGCGCCAAATGATTTTCAAATTCTTATGGGAGGGTGGTGCTGGTAAACGTTGCTTTCACTTGGTTGGTTGGAAGTCATTGGCCTGTCCATATAAGCTGGGGGGGTGGGGTATTAAGAATTTGGAGGCTTTTGGCTTATCACTAAAGGCGAAAAGCCTATGGCGGGCTCTGTCTACGGGGTCGCTCTGGGGCACAGTCATTAAGGATAAGTATCTTAAAAACTTGACGATTCCATAATGGTTTCGTCAAGGAAAGCCGGTGGGACGGGTTGTTTCAAATATGTGGAATGGCTTAATGGAGGCTTTTCAGGTAATTGCAAACTGGCTCTCATGGGTTCCTGGTAATGGGAGACAAATTCAACTGGGATAAGACCCTATTCTTGGTGGGTCCCCGGTCTTTAAACTATCCCCTGATCTCATTTTGTTTCTGAGATATAAAGGTTACTTTTACCTCAATCATGTTGTTGCTTCATGTCAATTGGATATCACCCGAACTTCATGGATCAAAGATGATCAATTGGGTCTCCACGGTCGCATGGGTGAGGATTGGACTCAGCACATCTCGTGCCTTATGCGGTCCAACATCCAGTTGCTGGAATGCCCCGATGTTCTGGCATGGTCTTGGGATACAGTTTCTGGATCGGTTTCGGCGTGTGCTGCGTATTCTTCCTTGTTTGACTGCTGCAAAAGACCAGATCTATGGTGGCATTGTTTAATCTGGAGGTTGCATATTCTGTACAAGCTCAAATGTTTTTTGTGGTTAATCTTCAACAACCATACACTGTGGACAATTTGATCAGACGTGGATGGGTTGGGCCTAATCGTTGTGTTTTGTGTGGATCGGCGGAGGAGTCAATAAACCACCTATTTTTTTCTTGCCATTTCTCCTGCATAGTATGGGGTTTTGTTTGCTCTTGGATTGGGCGCACACCTTCTTGGAATCTACTTTGTTTCATGGATAATTTTCACTTTTGGCTTACGAAAGGCTCCTCTTTGTTAACCTTGCCTATTTTCACGACTTGGGAAATTTGGCGGGCCCGAAACCTGCTAATTTTTTAGGAGTAGAAGCCAAACCTGCACTGGATCAGTTGTAGAGTCATGGCCTCTTATCGAGAGGCATGTCGTGTTCTGGACTGGATTTTTGCTCCTGGACATCGTCCACCTTTCCCGACCCCCTCTGCGGTTCTTTCTTATCCGCGGGGTGCTTTTGACGGGGCCTTGTTAGGATATTCCTATTCTCCATCCTAGTCCCACCAGTATTTTGATCATTTACATTTTCAGTCATGCATGCACCTTTAGGGTTTGCATGCATTCTAGGGTTTGCATGCATTTTGCATGCATCCGAGTCATTAGTCCAACACCTAGCCCTCAGTTAGCCAGCCCCCAGGAGCTTCTCACTATTTAGTTTTAGCCCTCCAGTTGCTTAATGCGCCCTTCTTCCATGATTTTAGGGAGCAACTCGCCCTTCTTCACCTACCAGTCCAGTTGTCACTCAGTTACAGTCAGTTACAGTCAGTTACACTCAGTTACACTCAGTTACACTCAGTTACACTCAGTTATAGTTAGTTACAGTCAGTTACACTCAGTTATAGTTAGTTACAGTCAGTTACACTCAGTTACACTTAGTTACATTGAGTTACACTCAGTTACACCTACCAGAGTTAGTTTGACTGATGGTTGACAGTTACTTGAGCATTGATGACTCCACTGATGATGATGAAGACTTCCAGTTGCGCTTCGATGATCATGAGGACACCTAGTTGTGCTCCGATGACACTCTATTGATCTTATGATCACTCTGAGAGGCTAATCGAATTGCCACCTTAGGCATTCGAATCCTCTCTACCATTGTACTATTTATTTGTCCATAATGTGATTAATTAATTAGTGTGTGTGAAGTATTATTGCTTCTATCTGAGTTCTACTGTACCATACTATTATGTTGCTGATTATACTGTATTGATCACTCTTCTTCTATTTTCCTGCTTAATCATAATTACTCTTGTGAGGTATACATCATCTCTTAGATCTGCTGTGAGGATTTTCACATGGTATCAGAGCATGTTGAGAGTATTGTTTATCTCCATTCTTGAGAGTTTTTTGCAGGTTATTACCAAGATTTCGAGTGTAGCAGTTTCTGCATTTTTGCAGCAGTAGCAGTTGCAGTTATTCTATATTGTTTTTGCAGGTCCTCTACAGCTTCTATGTATTCATTAGGAATTACTCCTCTTGATCCACTCAACAATGATGAATGGAAACCAAGAATGATAGCAGACTTGAAGATCCATGATCTTTTTGATTGTTATTTTGAAAGAGAGTTCGAATCCACTGAAGAGAAGATTGACTGGTTAAATAAAAGTGACATGCACTTTCAAGCAATAATGTTTTCTTTGTTTGCACGCCAGAGATTCCAATTCAAATACCGTAATGGTGTTGAAACTCCAAAGGAGTTATGGACTCCAAAAGAGATATGGGCTCACCTGGATGAAAAATTTGGTAGAAAGAATGAAGGACTTGGTCCTAACCCATTCGAAAGCAAGCAAAGTGATGCATTCGCTCTTCTTGATGGTCTCTCAGATCATGAACCAGTGTCATCTCATATTGAAGTTGTTGACAAAGAACTTGCAGATTCTACACTCATGCTCAAACTTTCTTCTCTTTCTGTGCCATCTCACACTCTAGATATTGTAGAAGGTCCTAAATCCTCTCTTGCACCAGAGTCTGTTGATTTGCATCATGATCACATGATTATTTCAGAGGTCAAAACAGCTACTGAAGGTAATGCATTCGCTCCTCTCCAGCTATCTCCTCTTTTATACTACTATATGATCATAAATTCATGCTTTCAGAAGGTTATTGAAGATTATGGCCATTGCCATTTGCTTGGGATAAATTCTCATGCAATTACTGGTTTTGATCTCACCTCTCATGGTTCAAAGGAGATCTCAAGAAACCATGATTCAAGTCTTGGATCTAATTTGGATTCTAAGCAATTACTGCTTGGGATAATTTCTCATGCATATGATAGTTTTGATCTCACCCCTGCTGGTTCAAAGGAGATCTCAAGAAACTGTTTTTTAAGTCTTAAATCTGATTTTGATTTCAAGCAAACACGTAATAGTTATTTTTGGCATAATCTCACCCATGGTGGTTCGAAGGAGAAGACAAAAGACTATATGCACTTTCACAGATTTGATCCTACCTCAGCTGATTCGAATCACAGGTTCAAGGATCATTCTCATAATGTTGGATTTGTTCTCATCACATTCGATCTGAAGAGCAAGTACAAGCACATGCTTTTTGAGCATGATCCACTTCTTCCCAAGAAGAAGATACCTCCAGACATATGACCAAGCATCACACATGCTTGAGTTTGGAGCATTTATTTTTATGTGTGCCTTACAGTCTATTTTTTGAGGAGGGGGTATGTTTCCCATGAAATTTTCCCACATCCTTGGTTTATTGATTGTTATTATTCATTGTATTAGGTGACCTTTGGTCTTAGTTACCAGGGCCCAAGATGGATTAAGGGGGGGTGTTAGGATATTCCTATACTCCATCCTAGTCCCACCAGTATTTTGATCATTTACATTTTCAATCATGCATGCACCTTTAGGGTTTGCATGCATTCTAGGGTTTGCATGCATCCCAGTCATCGTTCCAACACCTAGCCCTTAGTTAGCCAGCCCCCGGGAGCTTCTCACTATTCAGTTTTATCCCTCCATTTGCTTAATGCGCCCTTCTTCCTTGATTTTAGGGAGCAACCCGCCCTTCTTCACCTACCAGTCCAGTTGTCACTCAGTTACACTCAGTTACAGTCAATTACAGTTAGTTACACTCAGTTACACTCAGTTACACTCAGTTACACTTAGTTACACTCAGTTACACTTAGTTACACTTAGTTACACTCAATAATAGTCAGTTACAGTCAGTTACACTTAGTTACATTGATTTACACTCAGTTACACCTACCAGAGTTAGTTTGACTGATGGTTGATAGTTACTTGAGCATTGATGACTCCACTAATGATGATGAAGACTTCCAGTTGCGCTTCGATGATCATGAGGACACCTAGTTGTGCTCCGATGACACTCTATTGATCTTATGATCACTCTGAGAGGCTAATTCGAATTACCACCTTAGGCATTCGAATCCTCTCTACCATTGTACTATTTATTTGTCCATACTGTGATTAATTAATTAGTGTGTGTGAAGTATTATTGCTTCTATCTGAGTTCTACTGTACCATATTATTCTGTTGCTCATTATACTGTATTGATCACTCTTCTTCTATTTTCCTGCTTAATCATAATTACTCTTGTGAGGTATACATCATCTCTTAGATCTGCTGTGAGGATTTTCACAGGCCTCACAATCTGGCTCTTTGAGCAATGGTGCTGGGGCGGTTGTGTATCTTTCGGGCTCCCATATGTTGCACATCTGGATGAATTGTGGTGTGGGTTCAAACACCAAGAGTGAGCTCATCGCACTCTGGTTACTTCTTCATGTCTCTTCGGTGCGTAACCTCCCGCTTTCTCTGGTGCGGGGGGGATTCAAAAGTCATTATCTCTTGGGCTTGTCTGGAATGCTCTTTGAAGATCATCCAACTGGACTTCTAGTTAACTGACATTCGTTACCTCATCAACTGCTTTGGACAACTTTCCTTTGTTCATGTCTTCAGAGAGTACAACGTTTTGGCAGATCAACTTTCTAAATTGGCTCTAACTATTCTGGAGGACACTATTTTCTTGTAGGAATGGGTTGACGATATTTTATTGGACCGATCATCTCTTGTTTTTTTTTAGTATGCTGGGATATTATTTCTGTTTACATATGGTATATGACCGTTGGTTTGTGCAGATCCCTGATGTTGGTGGGGGTCCTTTTACTATTTATGGTTGATTGGATCAACATTTTTTACTTGTTATGTGGCTGCGTCTTGGGTTATATGTATGGACATTTTTTTATTTTTATTTTTATTTTTTTTATTATTTATTTATTTTTTATTATTTTTTTATTTTTTTATTTTTTATTTATTTATTTTTTTCTGTTTAAAGATTGACTCGTTGTAATTTGGTCAATATTTTTTCTTGTATTGGTGCTATTTGGGACAACTGTTTTTGAGGACCATGTGATCTTTAATGACTCTAGCTGGTGCTATTGTATTCCATCACACTATTACCCGTATTAATAGTAAGTACTTTTTTTGTGTGAAAAAAATGTCAATTAGGGTAATAATTTCGTGTAGCATTATTCAATTCTACACAAAAAGGGAAATCATAACCTTTGGCTTTAAGAATTTAAAGCCATTTAATGATTTGCTTACGTCTACCTTAATTTTATACATTGGAGTACATTTAGAATGACAAGTAAGGCTATTTAAAAGATATGTTAAATTGTGCTTAACTAATATAGTATTAATAAATATTAGAACACAAAGACTTGACGATAAACAATAATAATAACATCAACTTTATAATATTGGTAAACTCAGTAAATATTAAATTGAAAGATGTACTTACAAAGAGTTAGCCCAACAAGAAGTGCATAAGCTCCTAATCTTGGGTGAATAATGACTATCAACTAGGTTTCGAAAAAATTGACAATATTTACACTACAAGGAGAAGGCATTGTAGCAGAGGTTTTGTGGATGCTCCTCTAAAAAGAGCCCAAATATCCATTTATAGTGGAGGTCACTAGCAGAGGTGAGCGGGAAGATGTTTTAGCATATGTTTTTATTCTGTGCTTTTATACATCCAAAACACACTGGTACAGATCCAACACAAATGCACCAGTGTGGACATAAATCATGTGGCACCACGGTCATAAACACCATCGAGCGAAACAAAAATATATAAATTTACAACCGATGCTTTTAACTTACAAAAGCGCACCGATGTGTACTTATTTTGAAAGCATCGAAGTAAGGTAAACAGATAGTGCAAGGCATTGGATTAGATTAATTTTTTATTTTTAATTTTAATTTCCGATGTGGTCGTTCTAAATAACCGCACCGAGGCATTCTAGTTTAGGGCACACCATAACACGGTTAAATAAAAAAAATATCGAATTACAAAAACCACATATCAAATGAACTTTTTATTTTTTAATTTTCATTTCCAGTGTGGTCATTCTAAACAACATCACTGAGGCGTATGAATTTCTGGTGCACCGCGAAAGGGTTAAATAATTTTTTCTATGAATTAAAAAAACAACTTATTACATTATTATTTTTATTTATCATTTTGGTGCGGTCGTTCTAAATAAATGCACTAGGGTGTTAGAATTTATGACGCATCTTGAAAGGGTTAAATAAAAAAATGTCAAATTAAAAAATGGATTAGATTAATTATTTATTTTTAATCCACTCTTCTAGTGCATTCATTCTCCCAGATCACCCCGGTGCGTTCAAGTTTAGGGTGCACCTGAACAGGGTTAAATACAAAATATTACCGAATTGAAGAACCATTTTTACCATCTCTACAATGCTTTTGACTACCTGAGCACCGGTGTCGTACCTTCCTTGCTCAGATGCCCTACCAATGGTACCCCACGTCATTGCATTGCTCAGTTTCGTTGCTTGCTGAGTGGATTTTGATTTTTTCCAAACAGTGGGCAAAATTTGAAATTTGGTGTACATCACAACCATGCCTCCCCAACATGCAATTGACCAGGTAAACTCTTGGTTACCTCCTAATTTAATTTTTTAGCATATTGAAAATTAAAATTCAGCTTTAGTTTGCCTTTTTTTAATTTTTTTTAAACATGAGCAGTGCGTTTAGGCCGTTCGATTCACACTGCTACATAGTGCACACTGTAAATTTACATTGTGAACTAGGCCTAGTGTGTTTATATCTGTAGTGCACTACGATGATGATGCACCATACTTTTCATAACGCAACACCAAATTTTGAACGTAATTTCAGACGCACCAATAAACTAAATTAAAAAAATCACAACGTTAACCGATACACTTTGTAAACACAAATGCATCACCACACTGAAAATATTAAAAAAAACACAATGTTAACAGATGCACATTGTTAACATGTATGCACCGACTTTTCAGTGTGCTGACGTGTAACTTGTGCATCGTTTTGCCTATAAAAAATTAATATAAAACTGAAAAAAGAGTTGCTCCTATTATAGTGCGATATAAAGATGGTTAAGCACCATTTTTAACGTGAGCACATGTCACTACTGCACCGATGCTTCATATTTATGGGAGCATTGTATCTCATATTTAAAAATATTACCAGTGCATCAAAAAAGACCCCACGCATCAATGTGTTTCCTATAAAAGTGCAATGCAAAACTAAATTTGTTTTAAAAACTTACCATGGTAAACGATGTGCTTTGTTAGCATGTATGCATAGCATAATCGGTGTGCTGATGTGTAACAGACGCACCCTTATACCGATAAAAAACAATTATAAAACTAAAAAAGATGTGCTCCTATTACAATGTGATTTAAAAAGCTTTGCGCCCAGTTGATGGTGCGCTAATGTGTCACCACTGCACCAGTGCTTCCTATTGAAGGGAGCATCATTCTTAATATTTATAGCCCACACATCTCAAAAGTGCATACGCACCAGTGCATTGAATTTAAAATTCCATCATCTTTGTTTTAAAAAATAAATTATCATATTGTGCACTAGGGTCAATGTAGCGCACCGTTAATGGTGCTTCTATTGTTGTAACACATTGGTTATCTAGATGAGTTAAATTTTATTTTATTTTATTCATGTACCCGATACATTTGTGTTATTGTGGCACACCGGTTATGGTGCTCTTGTGTTACAAGAGTACCAGTTTCGGTGCGTGACTGTAATTTAGGCGCACCGCTTGTCAAAGTCATTTATTTTGAGAAAAGAATATTATTTGATGTTAATAAATAACATGCTCATATAATGAAATATTTAATGTTTTTTTATGTCTATTTATGAGATTGGTCAATGTTATATGTGAATAAGAGATGTGAGTGGCGAGAGGTTGATTAATAGTAGCAGGCATGAGTTGACCAATACAACTTTGTGCCTGAGTGGGAGATAGAGAAAGGGAGAGGGATTTGTACCCTCGCCCCATTACACATTAGACACAAGACCTCTTGATGGTTGTCTACCTCTTAAATTTCTATCAGGAGGCTAAGTTCCTCAAGGGGAACTTTGCTCTGTTGGAATAGTTGATCATTGTTGAGATCATTGTAGGTAGGCTTTTCACGTTGGTCTCGATTAGTGGTTCCAACCCATTGAGGAGGAAATTTACTTCATCATTGGTCTATCTAGGAGAGGGGAGGATTTTCCCCAGTTCCATGATGCGCCAACTAGTGTTGCAACAGAGATTCAACTTGCTTACTCTCATGGATATATCGCTCACCACGTTACTCATCCTATTGATTTTTAGGTGCACCGTGGATAACTACGGATTTTTTCTTTCAGTGCAGAGGAGTTTAGGTGCCTCTCACTATTGGTGATGACCATCGTGCACCTCACTAGTGATTGGTAACACATTAGATGCCCTATTTTATTTTATGTAGATTCTTTAGTGCGAATACCTAGATGCATTAAGTGGTCTGCCATTTTTTGTGGTAGATTTGTTTTGCTTTGGATCGATGTTGTGCATAGATTGATGGGAGGGGCAAATTTCCTTTTGGTTCAAAATTCTTTTGTTTTTTTAGAGGTTTCTGACCACAAGGCCTTCATTTAACCACCATCCTCCTAGGCCGATGATGGAGGTGTGTATGTACATGTGGGGATATATGATTCCCAAGAGGGGGTAGGTCGAGTTCCCAGCTCAGATCACATCAAATCCATTGGAGATGATAACCAACAAGGAGGACCATGCATTGGACCTTATTCCATATCCGTATATGAGGTTGGACTAGAGAGCATGCCCCAACATATTTTTCACTTAGTCTGAGCCACCAGATGATAGAGGTAATATTAGCGTTACGTTTAAATTAATCTAGTTGCAATTTATTGTTTTACTTAATGCAAAATAAATATATTCTAAATTGATTTATTAATTTGTCTAATTATTGTTGTGCTTATATATTTTGAAGAGATTGGCATGTTCGATGGGTAGGTGCCTCCACCCATTCAGGATGACGAGGATATGTAGGAGCCCGAGGTGCTTGCATTTCCTATACCCGATGATGAGGATATGCAAGATCCCTAGGTGCTTGCGTTTCCTATACCCGATGACGAGGATATGCAAGATCCCGAGGTGCCCGTGTTTCCTAAACCTAACCTACAACGTAGGCTAGTTTGTAGGTTTCAACAAGATGCGACATACAGGTTATCCACATTATTGGCTCAATGGGGAGTCCAACCTACATGGGCAGAGGAGATAATCTGATACCTTGACCTTGCAGAGTTATGGAGAATGATTCCTCGTGATCTAAGGTCTTTGATGAAACATGTTGTCAGCGCATCCATCCTTTTAGATGCTTGGAGGCCAACGAATGAGTCTACATGATCTACTGAGGCCAACGATCCTTTTCCTCCTCCACCTCATCCTCCTCCTCCTCACCGTGAGAGAGCATTGACATTACATGTTCCACCTCCTCTTTCTCTGGCTCACCATGACAAATAGCCAATATCTACTCCTCCACACCCAACCAACCCACCCCCATCTCTGAATAATGATCCATAGGTTGATTGAACAACCTATCCTCCTCATAGACCCGGGTTTCCACCATCTCCTACTCTACCCATATCGTAAGCTTTAGACACGATGGTCGCAATGGGTGAGATACATCACGAGGGAGATAACAACTATGTTGCTCTCTTTGCTGATATCTTTTCTGACAGAGGTATTAATGCCTCTAGCTCTACTGGTGGAGGTGTCGATACCTCCAACTCTGTTGGAAGCGGTAGTGATGCCTTTAGTTCCAAAGGTGGATCATATATCTCATAGCATTTATTGGACTGGAGATGTATATTTGGCATGTATCATGAGTTTGATATTATTGTTCCTATATATACATATATATACTGCATTTTTCATGTTGATGTTGATTTAGATGTTGATGTTTATTTATATGTTGATGGTGATGTGTATGCTAGGTTAGGTTAGATATGTTTTCTAGGCGTGCTTGATAGATGTGTATGTTAGATAGTGTTTGTTAGAAGTGTGCATGATGGTTATGTTAGATAATGCAGCTCGTGTTTTGTTAGATGTTATTATTATATTTGTGTGTTAAATGATATTTAAAACTGTTAAAAGTATATGTTAGGTGATGGTAGGTAGTGTTTACATGTGTATGTTAGGTGATGTTTGATGTGTATCTTAGATTATGTTAGCTAATTTTTATGTGTATGTAAGCTGGTGCTTATGTTTGATAGGTGATGATAGATGCGTATGTTAGATGATGTTTTACATACATGTGTGATGGTTATGTTAGATGATGTTTATGTTTAGTAGGTGGCCATGATGATGATGGTGGTGGTGGTGGTATGTTACATGATGTTAGGTGATGGTGGTGGTGGCCATTGATTTGATAATCACATTGTAATATTTTTTTATTGTTATGTATATATAGACTTATTTTTTTTATGAACTCAATGGGCTCTCAAATTATTTTATGATATTTAGCTTCATGTGTATGATGTATTTTGTTTATGTCGGTGAGTATGATTCACCTGTGTGCAAATTGCGCAGATTCTTAGTTATAATTGCAAGTTACAATCTCAGCTATAATTACAATTTACAATCATTATTACAATTTCACAACTAGAAATTACAATTACAATAAGAAATTACTAATTAGATTTACAAATTAAAAATTAAAAATTGGATATTTACAACTACAAATTTACAATCGCAAATTGCAATTACAGTTACAATGAGAACTTGCAAATTACAATTACAAATTTACAATTACGTTTACAAATTAATTTACAAATTACAAAATAATTTACAAAATTGCAAAATTACAATTAAAAAATACAAACTTACAAATTTACACATTTTAGTTTCAATTACAATTATACAACCACACAATACTCTCACAATTACAATTTTGCAATAACAAGATACACAGGGCAATAAGAAATAGAAATACCAAGTTCATAGTGCTTTTGGTAAGGAGAAAGAGAAACTAATATATAAATCTAAGTAAAGTTTCTGATTACATTATTAAATGTGAGCCATTTGAAAATGAAATTATGTTCCTTCCTCACCTATTTATCACAAATTTTACAAAATCAATCATCCCAATCTATTGTTTTTGGTTAGATTGTTGAGTAGTTTCTTTTTGGAGGTTATGGGTCCCATTGGTTCTAATTTTGACAATATTTTTTTTCTTTATGCACATAAAATTGGAAAAATAGTTTTGATCATTAAATTTAGGATTTATAAAATCTTTGTAGCACCCATGTTCCTTTTATTGATCATTTCACTATTGTTCGGATATTTTAAATGACAAGTTAAATTGATGTCTATGTAGGGTGTCATAACCACCATAGAAAAAAAGATGATATATATATTTTTCTTAGGTTTAATTATCATAACCTTAATTTTATCCATCTTAATGTTAAGTTTATAAAAAATGTAAAATGATTTAGAAGGTTGAGTTTCTTATTCATGAAGGGATTTAAAAGTTTAAATATATCAATAATAATGTAATCTATGAAAAATGACGATAAGTCTAGCCATGTTAATTTCAAGGTAACCATCCTCTTTTAAACATTTCTAGATTTTAATTATTAACATAGATGTCAAAAAGATTCTATAAATAGGGTACCTTTGCTTAATGCATTAAATATTACAATTACTGTGCACTTGGTCACTAATTATTACATTTAAACTTTATATGAGGATTTAAGAAGTATATCATTAGTTCAAGAAAATAGTGATGTCATTATGGACAAAGTTCGTTGTCAAAATCATATGAGGTCTCCATTAATTTATAACTAAAATGGAGAGATCACTTAGTTGTTCCAGGGATGCATACTCTTCTTGGGTACAAGTTTATTATGCATCAAATTGTTAAAAAGGCATAGTCTAGAGAGTGCATGTGTTCTTGTGGGGCTAAATGTCAAACATGAGTTAAGGTTGATTGAATGAATGAATTTGACTATATTTTCCATGTAGAAACCCAATAAGGAATTTGACTAGGATAGCCTTTGATATGCGTATAGATTAGGGTCAAGACTCTATGTACCCACTTCCCTTTAATATGCAAGGAGATTGGCCATGAATATCCCTCATGTCATGCTAAAGAATTAATCATGCTAGTGATGATGAATTGGTGGATTGTTATAAATAACTTCATTTATCAAAACCTTAATGTGATTGCATTGTTAGAGTGTGAAAGTGGTTTTGTGATTAGTGAAGGCATTAATATTATGTAAATTAATAGAATAAAATATAACGATAGGGTGTGTTAGTGTTACTTAACAAATAAATAAAATTCATTTACACATTGTAAATGTCATTTTTAAGTGTAATTAATTTGTAAATGAACTATACATTTCAAATTAATATTAATATTTGTTTATTACTTACTAGTTAATGTTAACATTATTAGTATAAAATGACTACTTCCATATTGTTATAAATTCATATTAAGTATAGACACACATATGACACACACTAACCTATATTTTTTCAATATTGACATGCCATAATAATGGTGCCACACTAATTCTAATATTTTATATTGAATATGCAATGAGATATAAATAGATTCAAGTAAAAAAAATTCTTGTTCAATCAATCATTCCATACAATCACAAATTACTTATAGAAAAACACATTTCACATTAGATTGATTGTTAGCCAACTAAAATTGTTTAAAAACATTAGGTAATCAAATTTTCATTTCCACTGTCATAACATGATAAATAAACAATATAATTAGAGAATTAAAGATAACAATAATAAAATGATATATCAACATTGTAAATGATGAAATAAAACATGTACATATCACTCTTTATTGCCATCACCCTAATTATCTTCCTCGCTTGGCATGATAGCATTGTTGTTCTAAAAAATATGTTTAGATCTAGGGTCATGTCTTAATACGAACCACCAATCTCTAACCAACACATTCAGGTAAAAAAACATTTGGTTGCAGTGTTTTGGGAAAACATAAGGCTCCTTAGTTTTATTCCACATATTTATAGAGTTGATACATATCAACTCACTATCATGATCTTTCTTTACATTATTCCTGTCAAATGTGTCCCACCACTTGCACCTAAAAATAACACATTGGAAAGATGAGAAGTCCACTTTAATGATCTCTTGTATGTTTCCAACATAACCCAACTTCCTCCCTATTAGGTTTTGATCGCAGTGGCTAGCACAACTAGATTGGTCGAAATCGACTTCCACTTCGCAGTCTTGTGTGAGATGTCCATCATCGACATCCTTGGTGCAAAAATGATGCCCATATGCCCACATAGATGGGAACAAATGAACTTGTAAAAAAATGAACAAATGATAGTGTCATATGCCTAATAACCCAACCATTAATATATAAAATATAGATTTTATAATTCAAAGGTGCATTATAAAGTTAGAAATGTACAGAAACAAAATATTACCGATTTGCTACACCTGATCACTATGTTTAGGGCATCCTACTCAACATGCGGGAATGATTAGATGCACCATATTTCTCTCTAACTTGGTCAACAACCCAACTGTTGGGACAGATCATTAGCATATTATCTTTTAAATGCTTAAGATAATGCATGCTTCTATCGTTCAACCATCTGAATTATTTCATGTCAATGTCCCATTTCCTCCTCTTCTCTTCATACAATGTGACCCACGGCTGTGTTGCCTCCGCGTTATAAAGAATGAATTTATTGATGGCATTAATTTCTAAATTTGTCATTGTATTCATGAAATCAAATAGACATATAGTACGCATGATATCAAATATATATTATGAAATTCATTGTGAATAATTACAGCTATGTGGAAATGTGACGAAATATAAGTGACTTACTCTTTATCATGCCCCTTTTTCCATTCGTTTGGATTAGCTCCCCGTCCCTTTTATACTCCTCATCGCATTCATCATCCCAAATCACTGCACCTGGTATGTGGTCGATTTACTTGATGTACTCACTGGCATAATAGAATGATTCATATACTATGTACCCCTCTGCCATAGACCCCTCGGGTTTTGTCCTTTGTCGAACAAATCCATTCATTTTTTACATGTACCTTTCTAAGAAGAACATCCAATGACATGAGACCATCTCGACTAATTCAACCTCATCAACTAGATGAATTAGAAAATGAACCTGCAAGTCCGCGAAACTCGTCGGCGGTTGCTTCTCAAACATACAAACAATCTCAGCTATCTTTTGACACCACCGTGGAATGTTAGCCATTTCAATCTCCTTTGATGTGATCCACTGTACAAATGAAGATAGTTTAGATATGGAACATCGTAGGTCCTCGAGAAAGTCGTGGTTCACACACCCACGCACGAGCAAAGGATAATGAAACTACAAAGTGAACACGAAAATTTAATTTCTTTTTTAACTTGTGGGGTAGTATAAAAAAACAAAAAATAAAAACATTTTTTTTACATATGTACCCTTAGAAGGTTCAGATGGTCATGTGATTTCAAACCTGAAAAATGTTCATCAATAGTGAAGCATTGCCATAGAGTAGACCCATATAAAGAAGGTGCCTTCACACTCAATATAACGTCCTTTTCCAAATAAAGATCATCTTTCTTCAAAACCCATGGGACATCACCTTCTTTAAACAACCAAGAGGGGCCGACATCTCCTCTATTTTATTGTCTTGGCCAATACTTCTTTTTAGTATTTGAAGAAATAAGATCTTTCCTTACAGCCAACGTGTCACTTTGTTTCGATGATAAGTGCCTCCATAAATAAGATGAAACATTTTTAAATATATGCATGGGATCTAGTAAGTGGACAATCTTAAGATGCTCCCAATATGGGAGCTCATAAAATATATCCCTTTTCATCCCGATGGGAATTTTCTCAACATAGGTGTCGAAGAATTTGGGATCATCAAACATAGGTTCCCCATTTGAATCAAACATAGAGTTCCCCATTTGAATCAAACATTTATGCAATTTCCTTCTCCTTCTCTCTGTCATATTCCCTAAGCCAGTGAGTCGGTGCCATTATTTCAGGCCTTTGGGTTCTCTCTTGTTTACCATTGAAAGCAGATTTTTCTCTTCTAAAAGGGTGGTTTTATGGGAGGAATACCCTTGAGGAGTCGTACACTGGATTTTGTATATGGATGTACCACCTAGACTTCATAGAAGGTCCACAACATTTAAATCCATGATACCCTTTTGTTACAAGACCTGCAATGTTATGGTATACATAGCACGTTAGTGTTGAAGATCAATACAATCACACCAAATTAAATATGCCAAAAAAATATTGGTACGAATATAAACAAATCAAACAATATATTTATCAGAGAAAACTACTAATCCCAGATAATAATGTGTGGTGTATGCACCTATGCCATACAACATAAAACTCCTCTCATTTGGGATGGGTCTTGATGCATCGTATACCTTTATCCTTTCCCATAATTCCTTCAATTCATTGATCAATGGTTGTAGGTAAACATCCATATTCTTCACTTGTCTTCTACCAGGGACTATAAGATCCAACATAAGATGTTCATTCTTCACATACAACCATGGAGGGGTATTGTAATTGATGACTACTACAGGCCAAATAGAATATTTGTTGTTTTGGAGGGAATATGGGTTGATGTCATCCATGGATATGCTCAATTGAAGGCTCCATACATCATCCTTCAATTTATTAGGTCACGTATCTTCTATATGCTTCATGGTTATTGAATCTATTGGGATTCACATAACTCCTGCCTCACTTCGGTGTGAAGAATGCCATCCCTATAACATAGCTAATTCTTTGCAACGAAGGAGCCTTTGAATCCTTGGGATTATAAGCATGTGCCTCAATAGCTTATGAGGATATGTTTTGTAGCCTTGTTTCTTGAATTATGGTACCTATCATGCCCACATTTTGGACATATCTCTTTGTCTACATATTTGCCTCTGTATAAAATACAATCATTCAAACACACATGATATTATATGTACTCAACACCCCACATTTTCAACATTTCCTTTGCTTCTTCGTAGCTGTTGGGCGATACATATCACTCGGAAGTACCTTATCTTTAAATAACCTGCAGTTAGTGGGAAATATAAATGTACAATGTCATTTATCGTTCATAAAATTGACCATTTTCAATTTTTATTATGTGACAAGATTCCTCAATATATAAGGGAGTTGATGGTTAGTTACCTCAAAAGTGTCGAGAAATACGAGTTTCACATGCCATACATTGCTTTCAAGCTGTATAGTAATATTGTTGTCCATAGCTGGGTAGATTTTGATCTGCTAGGTCCAAAGAGAGGTGTGGTGGAAGACGATTTAAGGCTTTGGAAGAAGGTATTAGTGATATGAGCGTCATCCCCTAACTCCTTTCCATGGAACGCATCTCATAACATTGTGTCCATGGCACTTGTATGTCGTAAGAACTCATCGATAACAACCTCTATTTCATTGCCTCCATTTCTAGCATATGAAGAACTACTATTATTGTAGACATTCCTAATTGGTGAGTCTGGATGTAGTGGTAATTGAATAGGTGGTTGATTCAACCATGTTTGGTATGCTTCCTCTCTGAGTTGTGCTCTTTTTGCATCCTTCTCTTGATTCCACATTGTGTTGGGGTGCAATAGAAGATGGTAGAAAGGTCGCTCATCAAGAATCTCGATTTCAAAAATATTGAACATTACATTGATGATATTAGTAAGCACAATGCAATTGGTTTGTTCCAACATTATACCAAACAATTATTATAGAAGCACGAGAATATTTTCCAATAGTAAATGTTCAAGTGCAATTTTTTTATAAAACAAAAGTTCAAATTGAGAAATACATTAACATCAACCCCATTGAAAATTAAAAAATACAATTAATCAATGTTTTTTGTCTTACGCCCCAAGGGGACATCTAAAGATAGTTCCAATGCAAATGTTAGTTCTAAACCTGATTAAGTGTAACAATGCATACAATTCTTAAGCATAAACATAAAGTGAAACAATAGCGCACACACACATTACTCAAATATTTTACCCTGGAAACCCTTAACCATGAAAACCAAATTTATTAGAGCCACACTGCTCTCTTTGTTTCTTTCATTGAGTGGTAACTCAACCATTTACAATAAAATATTGTAACATCCCCCTTCACCTAATCTGACCATCAGGAGGGGACACTAGCTAATTTTGGGCTCTCAAATTTCACCCCAAAGCCATAATACGAATTTCAACGTATAAAATGTGTGCAGAAACATAATTAAACACACACAACATAATTAAAATATATCCACACACATTTACCATGCAAATACAAGCATAAACATTACATGCATTAAATAAAAAACCATTTAAAATTCAAATGCATATGAATACTTATCTTTATCCAACGTAGATCCAAGTAATTGGTTGTGTAAGAGCAATTTTCCACCCAACCATAGGAACTATGTCCAACATATACTCTTTCTGCTGAGAGGCCACCCCCAAGATGGGCTATGCGGCCACAAGGGTGAAGGAAACCCCTATAGGCTTCTATCTCTCAGCCCATAACCAGTTCTCTGTGCTTAGACAAATGCTAATACAAATCTCTATAGTGGTCTCACTCAACCACAACAGCCTTGGCTTCCACAATACCAGCCCCACACAACACCCTTCTTGGCTTAGGCATCCCCTTCACCAATCCAAGGTTCTCTTGGGCAATTCAGCTTTCCTGGTGCTTCTAGTGTGTGTATAGAAGAAGTCCAATATGATATGTGCTGCTATAGAACCACCTATAGCTTCAAATCTTGGCTTCTAAAGCACCTATGAGCAAAAAAACTCAATGTGTAAGGGTTCCTATCTTGCCCAACCTCTCTGCACACCTACAACCATCATTTTTCTCTTCCAAATCTGCAACATGGTCTCCAAATTTGAATTTATGGGTTAGAAACAGTCTGGTATGTTCATGGACATCAATGGAGAGCTATGCCTAGTGTATATCTACATGCAAGAATGAGAGAATGAGGGTTGAATCCAAGGGATATGAGAAAATGGTGAAAATACAAATGAAATAACTTTTGATAGTAAAAGAAAGGACTCTTGCCAGCTCTAGACTGACTTTGTCATGACAGAATTGTCACAAAAGTGCAGTCAGCCCCATGCTACAATAACCACATGAGGTGACTTTTCCTTCACATGAGATTCCATCATAATAATTTCAATTAGAGATTTCAAATCTTTTTCATGCAGAAAACAAATTTCACAACCATAAGGTTCTCCTCATAAATTTTTCAATAAACAAATTCCAAATATGTTTCATATAAAAACTAGATTTTCCAAACATGAGGTCCTTCTCATGGTGTTTGTCTCTTGCAAGCCATAGCACATGGTCTTCCGGCAACGTGTCCTCCTGACACAATTCACAAACAACTAACCAGTTAATAACATTAGTAATCAAATTCAAATCTGAATTTACAATTTTGCCTCCTACATAAATTAGATTTATTTAACCATGAGTCCATCCTCATGATGTTTGGATTTTGAAAGTGGTAGCACTCTGTCCATTATGGTTTTACACTTGCTGCCATAACATAGACATCCACCTTCAACATTTCCTCTTAACACCATTCTAGATAAGCCAAACAATCATTAGTAATTATTAGCAAATTTTCAAATATGAAATTTACAATATGTTCCTCACATCAATTAAATTTCACAACCATGAGATCCTTCTCATAATATTTGGATTTTGCACATGGTAACTTCAAGTCTTTATTATGGACTTACACTCATTGCCATACCCAAGGCAATTCTACCTACAATATGAAATTCCCCATCAACCAACAATTTGTGAGTATCCATGCATATAATATTTTCATTGTAGCATTTACAACATTCACTGAAGTGATCTCAGAATTATAATACTCAATAATTCAAACACTATCAGCTATTAATATCTCAAAGACAATGAAATACATTTACTTTATATGCATCATCATCACAATAAAATTGCAAGATATAGTCACATTATCTATGCAATTAAACAAAACTACCAATACTCATGATTACACAATCATATCCATTCGTGTAACTCTATCCTCCCAATAGATCATTCTGGTAGCTAATAAAACATGACTACCTTCTTCATGCAATTATTTCCCTTGCATCCATAGCAGCTCATGAAATGATCTCAAAATTGCCAATAATTATATCATTTTAGCTATTAGCAAATTGCAATGAAATATATATTGGAACCATACATTCACACAATTCACCTTAACATATGTACCCACACATGTGCATGCACAATCACAATATTTACATAATCTTTTAATGTGCATTAACTAAATGCAACCTTGCATTGATTCATGAACACCATAATGGCATGTCATGCATTCCACCATGATGTTTTGGAAGGTCTGACTAATGCCTCAACACATCACCCAACCATATCCCCAATCATCTGGTTAACTATCTGGGTGCATTATTTGTTCACCTGAACAAAATGTTAAGATTCCCTCACTCCCAGCTTGTTGGAAAAGAGGTTTCATCCCATATTTACACCAATAGGGAGTTCATGGGAGTTTCATCCCTTACCCATGACTATCACATATGGCATGCACTACCACAATAGGACCATGAGTTCTCACTTCCTTTAGTTATTAAACTAATAACCAACATACACACAAGGCATGATATTCTTCCATATGAATGCATTCAAAATTAAAAATAGTTATATGGTATAAGGCTCCTTGCCCTAACTACCCCATACCTCACCATACTGGGTGGGATAACATTCACAAAAATGCATCCAATATCACATGCAAACCAATTTATGATAATTAAAATATGGCTAAAGGGATTCTTACCCAATCCCCTTTCAACACTTATGCAATCAACATAATCAAACCATTACCTACGTGGCAGCCATCAACATCGTTGATGTAATTGGATCAGTTGGTCTCTTACAAAGGATTACATGATCCTTCCACCAACCTCTTGATCATATATTTATTGCCCTAGCTTCTCTTCACAATGTTGCTGGTCACGTGCAATAGCATCATAACCATCTTCAACCACGCTTCAATCATCTCTGGTCATACAATCATCATCAACCACAGTAATTATCATTAGTGGCTCATTGCAATATCATATGCATGCACAAGCAAGTTCACATGCATTATGCATTATTTTTTAATATGCCCACTAGTGCATATGCATTTCAACTATCTAATCTCTTGCATTTCCAACATTCCCATGCCAATTTTTTTGTATATAAAACTCAAAATATAAATACAATAGCAAGAGAGGAGTTAATGAATTCCCCCTTTCCAATCCCTCAACACATCATGGAATTGAATTCCTCTTCCACGTCATAATTGATCCAATTTCACGACCTATTTTCCAAACACACAATGGGTTCATTAGGTATGATTTTCTCACAAAGTAGCAATTCAATACATATACATATGTATAACATTTATACTTGCTACCCAATTATGCAACTTCGATGCTATAAACATAAACCGTTTAAGGTGAGAAATTTTCCTCTTTATCAACATTGCCTTATGGAAATTATTCTCCAATTTATACTACAACCTTCTCATCATCCCTATGTAGCTTTCCTTGGTCATTGCAACAACTCTTATTGCACTCTATTTGCATTGCCTTGTTGTTCCAATTGCTTTGAGCAATTATGGCCAAGTCTAACTTGACCTTTCTTCGACTTCTTAACACTAATTAGCGCTGCAATTTATTCCATTCCATCTTCATATGGAGTCTTTCCAGGGTCCATTATTTGTCATTGTGCCTCATTCAACCATGAGACTTGCTTTTATTTACCATGGAAATATTTGCCACAATTCTGAACCACACAATTGATTCACACATGGGAATGCCTCATTCCCTAATTAACATCCTTTGCACGACCACTATGTCACTATCACGAGCCACATGACGAGTCCACATACTGGGATGTGTTATTCCCGTGAGTGGCAAATTTTGGGTAAATGGAATTTACTTACCCATTCTCAATACTTACTCATAAGTTGTTGACTCATATCTTGCAATAATTTGCAACCTCTCTTACCATGCATTCACTTTCTCAGAAGGATTACTCGACCATCACCCTTACAAGTTGCATGTCCTTCACCTACTATCCCATTCCATACCTTGTTGATCATTCACTTATGTAATACAATATCCATATGTAAATATCTCACATGGCTCTTCCTTGCAATTCAAATTACACATTCTGAACACAAAGAATGCACTTTATACATTATGGGTAAGGAACCATAAATTCCTACTAGCTCCCATCTCCCATTATAAGAGTTTAGAAAATACAATCTGCAAGAGTGTATTCTTATCCATTCAACATGTTTTTCCACATGTTAATGTGAATTACCATAATACTCTCAATTGAGTATCTCTGCTCATTAGTGGAACTACCTTGTCACCAAGCATCCAACTAGGCTTGATTCAATTATTCACATTGCTAGCTAACAAGCAATTTTACCATGATCATGATCCCAAACATGCCTCCACTTTATTGTGATAGCAACCATTACCATGATATTGGTATCATAAAATTTACTCACTTTGAGTTACTTTCATATCTAGTACTCATGCTCCCTCATATAAATATTTTTCCAAAATTTTGGCTACTTTGGAGGTCACCCACATTGATAATTTCTTGCCCAATCAAGCCTAGAGGCTTTGCTCTACCTTCTATTTGAAAAAACTGGAAACTTGTTTCAAAATGAGAACCTTTTGTTTAATTCTTCTGTATCCAAATTGACAATTCCTGTTAAGTTACATAAGTATCTTAATCACCCCATTCAGAATCTAACTGTGCACAATTCTGTTGATGTATATGTAACTTCGGAATGTATTTCACATATATGTATATTGTATTCCTATAGAGATGTTATTATTCCTCTATACATAAGTGTTTCTATTCCTATATAGATGTTATTATTCCTCTATACAGAAGTTTCGTCATTTATTGTCAAAACCCAAGAATTTACGAAAAATTTAAAATTTTTTAAGATAACAATAAATGTTATTAAATGCAGTCGTTTAACTGTCTGTTTAACTTACGCTATTGTAAGTGTGTCTAAATGATCTTTTGTTATATTTAAATGTTATTATGGTTTTCTCTTTTCCGTTATTGATTGTTTTATTGTTTTGCAACCTCAAGGGGGAGTTGCCATAGTAGATGGGCTTACTTAGCTTTCGAGCTAATGCATCAAACTGTCTTTCTCTTTACAGATATACAGGTAAAGTGCGGTCGTGACAATTAAATCTTTGAAGTATTATATTCCAATTTAGCTGTACCAAAAATCACTCAATAAAAGTCTAAGCATGCTAACTCGGTTTTCATGTGTTTGAAGGTAGCACTCTGTCTACGAACTTCTCTGTTCTTACTGTTATTGAAGTAGAAATTACTTAGAGATTATGACAGCTATTACTCATTTGTTGTTACTGTATCAATTGCAATTTCCTTTATAACGGATCTGGAGATTTTCCTTGTATAAGTTACTTATTACTAGCATTGTATGATATTCTGTGATTTATATGTCTTCTTATAACATCCTTAAGGGTTTGATTTGATTGCGCCGCTACTCCTATTCCTATAATGTTGATAACTTATAAGATCAAGACGAACAACTATCTCAATGACACTATTCCAGTGGGATTGTGAATCACCATGCTGACTTCATTCCATTATCTTATAGGTTTAAGGTTGGATGTACCCCTTGTCTTTTCTCATGAGACCAGGGTTAAGACAATCAAAATAGTGAAAGTTGTTCTAAACCAACTATAGCTTTCATTACATCATTTCCAAAGTAGTCCTTGTGATACAAAATGCTTCCTCCACGTCTAGAATACTTCATAACTGAGTTTTGAACAACGTTCGTATTGTATGATGTAATAAGTCAACGTTTAGATCTATATAATACAAGAATTACATGTATTGTACTAGTGTTTTGATTTAAAAGGATGATATATGAATTATCATTTATGAAGAATTATACAATGATCTGGTTTGCACATATTATGGGTTTTTGTTTTAGCAACAATGATAATACTATCATCGAGATCTTGCACTTAAATATCATTAGCCTGTTTGTAATGATTGTAGGTCCAAATGTTAATGGTTTCCAATGCAATAATCGAAGGCATGTGTTATCATGGGAATTTTGGCAAGTTTGAACTATGGTTTATTATTATAATTGGATTTCCTTATTATGATTTTAATTGATTAACAATAATTGGGAAGTCCTCGTGGGACTATGGAGTCTCGACCCACTGCATGGAAAAATTAATCTGCTACGTGGTGAATTGAGGGCCAAGTGCTTGGTGATATAAATCATTAGACCTAACCCTACCTCGTCATTTTCCTTTGCCTTCGGGCTCGGGTATTTCTGCAACCTCTCCAGGTCTGAGTCTTTGTTGTAGCGCTGTTGAGACAGCTTCCAGGTTACTACAGTGTACCAGCAGCTCATACTGTCTCCAACCTTCGTATTGGTTCACGGCATTATCTAGGAGTCATTGTTTTTGCTGTTTGGCAGCTTGTGAGGTCGTTACGACCTAGGGTTCTATCTTTTGCTACCCATATCACCCTGGCTCGGCTTCCATTGTCTGCAATGTTCTTAATTTGGTTCTGTTTAAGCTCCTCAGAGGAATGATAACCCGCTGTTTCTGGTAACTTCTTCCCTGAAGCAAATGCTGGAGCTTATTCTTCTTCATTTCGTGACTATCAGTCTAACTACTGTATTTTGAACTACCAGTACGTTACAAATCTCCTCTTTGTCTTCTGCATACAAGAATTTTTTTTTTTTTTTTTTTTAAATATTCAAACAATATTTTAAGTGCTAACTAAATGATACTCCGTTGTTTGCAGGCCCTGGCTCCACTTAACGCATGGATGGCACAAGCTGCGACATCAGGAATTCCCGGGTAAGCCTGGTTCTTACCATGGCAAATTCCTCCTTGTGGGTTGTTTGGGTGGTAGGGTTTTGGTTTGACTTAAAAGTTACGGCAGCTTTGCAAAAATCTTGTAACGGTATAATTTAAATGAATAGATAAGGTTTTAACCCTGCGTTGGTTTGGATGTATGGCTTCAGTCGGTGTTGTGGCTAATGTACTCCTTTCGGCACTTAGCTTGTTTTTATACAGAAGAATTGTAATGTAATATTAGAAAAGGACAAGGCTTGTGAGCCTGTTCTGTAGGTGGGGTTTCGACCTCGGTTTTTATGTTTCAATGTAATACTTTCGAAAAGGTTTTTTTTTTGGAAATGAACTTAATATAATTTGTGGTCTATCTATTGGCTTTGTTCTACGTCTGCGTTTACCTTTAAATCGATGCTATGTATCATAATAAGTAAATCTTTAAAAACCACTTGTATTGTGGGTTTGTGAATTTGGCTGTGGGTTGAATAATGTCTTAGCCAAGGTTTTGCTCCTGCGTTGTTTCCTGTGTAATTTAAACTTTATAAAATGACTTGTTACAATCATTCTGACGAATGGAGCCGGTGTATGGTGTGTGTTGCAAATTTCTATGTTTATGTAGAAAGTTTCTATTACTAAATGGCTACGGCCATAGGTGAAAATTTTTGTAAAGAGTTTAACGTTTGGTTAATACGACTTGTTTCAAGTCTCCTATTGTTTTTGAGCTAAAGTGTGTGGCCTAAAATTTCAACTTCAGGATATATGATTATCTTCACTGTGAGATCTGGGTTGCGGCCATGATGGAATCGTGGCTTGAGATCTTAGTATATAAATTACTGTATAAAATGAGAGGATAGGATTTCCATTCTAAAAATTACGGTGGTGATTTTATTAAATGTTTATTATGTTATTTTTTTTTTTGACAAGAACATATGGGTATTGTATTAGAGCCGGTATTTTAGCAACCGAAAGCTTTTACATAGAAATTCTAGCATCAATACACCTCTGTAGTAGAACAACGATCTTGTAGATTCGCCCAAAATATGGCAGGGCTCCCTACTCTCATTTGCCAGAATTATTTAGCTATTACAGGGAAGAGAGGCGTATTATGCAGCAGGGACAGCCTCATTTTTCCAGTTTATCTTTCAGGTTTGAGACTTGAGCTTCCAATGCTGCGATTCGGTGCCCAAAATTGCCCTGAGTATTCGCCACGTCCTTGAAGCCTGTGCGAGTCTCATCTTTGAAATCTTCCATTTGTTCAGATATTTCAGTCTTCAGTTGCATGATGTCTCTGTTCAGGATGTCCCAGGATTGCTCCCCAGCCTTGGAGAGCGCCTCAATTTTAGCCTTCTGACTGTCATATTTTCCCCTCAAGCGCCCGAGTGCCTCTTCCAGGGCACCAATACGCTCATCTGCAGTGAGGCCAGAACTGGAGGAGCTCGCCATCTCGTGCAGGGGCGCGCGATGAACCACGAACTGAGCTGGATCTGGAGAGTGGATCCTCAACAAGCCTGTAGCCGAAAGCTTTACCAACGTGCTCTGTATGCAGAGTGGAATGAGGACGAGAATAGGGAGGAGTTCATTTAAGAGCGAGCAGGGAGACTCCCGAGGGCGCGAGGACCAGTCCCTGAGCTGGAGTGCAGGGAATCTCTGCAAATTCATGAAAAACGTGATTTTGGGTAGCCCATGAGCATGCTGCGTGAAGATACAGGATCTTCTACTGCTGGGGAATGTCACATCGCTGACACAACCCATTGATTTTAAGATTTCCCTGAGCCAGTTCGACCCCTTTGTTGGCTTCCATGTCTGCATGTTTATTGAGCGCACGAAGCACATGAAAATATCTTATTTTATGGAAAAGGTTGCTAGTGTGGAGATTTTTTTGAAAAATATGGCGGAGATGGACATTCGGGGGAGCCTTCTTGGTTTTGAGGGCCTTGATAAGGATCCTGGAGTCTCCCAAGACTGTTAAATGACGAATTCCATGATTACGAGCAATTTTTAAACCTTGCCAAAGACTGCAGAATTCAGCAGTGTTATTAGTTCCAATTCCAAGTCCCCAGGAGTAATTGATGCTGATTATCCCTCTTTCTGACTTGATAATACCTCCGGCACCGGCTGGACCTGGGTTTCCTTTTGAGGCCCCATCGAAAAACAGGCATGGTTCATTCAGGGATTCTTCCCAGCGACTGAAGTCTGCTTCCTCCAGCCTGATTTCCCAAGTCTCTGTATGAGGGACTCCGTGGGAGGGATGGGTAGGCAGATTGGTCGTTAGCATGCTTAACCAGTTGACCTCCTCTTGCAATAGAGGGGAGACATTGTTTAAGGAGTGGCAGTCCATGGTTTCGCCAAGGATTGCTCTAGCCTTTACTGCAGTTTTCCAGGGAGGGGCTTCTTTACTGCGGAAGATTCTATTGTTTCTTTCAAGCCACAGTTTCCAGCATATGGCTTTTGGGATCCAACCCCAAGCAGTTTGAAGCAGGGACTTGTTGCTCAAGTTGAAGGGAGACAGAGATTTCCAGGTGAGGAAGAGGAGCTGAACAGAAAGGGGTAGGTTAAGGGCTTTGTTAAGGCTCATGGCATGGATCCAAGTATCTTTAGCATAGGGACACTCCAGCATTATGTGGTCCATGGTTTCATCACTGTTTTTGCAGAGGGGACATCGGGTTGGGCCTGCCATTCCTTTTCTTCTGAGGTTATCACCGGTGAGAATACTCTTATGGGCTAAGGACCAGCAGAAGATGTCAATTTTCGGGATGAAAGGTTTGGACCAAATAAAAGTCCAACCAGCAGGATTAGGGGCAGCATAGGGGATGGTCTGGAGTTCCTTGTAGCCTTCCGCAGTAGAGTACACACCTGAGGTTCCCCAACCCCTTCTATCTCTGGAGCCCAGTTTGGATGGGGATTTACCTTGGAGGAGGTCCAATAGAGCATCTGCTTCATTTTTGAGATCAGGAGGAACGTGGCCTAAGTCCCAACCATTCCAGATCTCATTCTCCCAAACAGAAATGTTCATTAATGTGATGGAACCTTTTCCAATAAGCCAAGTTTTTATATTGCTGATATGCGAGTTAGAGCCTATTGGGGGGCTCTCCAGAATGGAGTCATCCCAGAAATTGATAGAGCTGCCATTTCCAGGGATCCAATACAGCTTATTCTGGAAAGATGGCAGGGCTTTAATGCATAACTTGTGGATTGGCGATCCCTTTCTAGGAGGGGGGTGCTGGTCCAGACATCTCTTCCTCGGGCCAGGGAAGTATTTTCTGCGGAGGGCTTCTTTGCTCCAGCTAGTTTTCCCAGAGACCATATGCCAGAGTAGATTGGCTCCTAGAGCAAGATTTTGAGTTGTTAGACTTCTAATCTGAAGGCCACCTTCATTCCGAGGCTTTTTAATCTTTTCCCAGCTGACAAGATGAATTTTGTTCCCATTCCCTTTCCCTCCTTCCCAAATGAATTTCCTTAACAACCCTTCAATCTTGTTGACAACCGAGCAGGGAGCGAGCAGAATAGAAGATTGATAAATGGGCATGCTATTGAGGACTGATTTGATGAGAGTAGTTTTACCTGCAAGATTGAGCCAGCTAGCCCCCCATTTCTGGATTTTGCTTTTGATCTTGTCCACAATAGGATCCCAATCTGCTGAAGTGATTCTGCTTTTACAAATGGGGATTCCGAGATAAATGAAGTTATTCCAGTCTTTGGTTGAATTCATTCCCAGCGTTCTGCTGATGTCCCTTAGTTCCTTGGCAGAACAGTTCCAGCTGAAGACTTTGCTTTTGTGGAGATTTATTTTGCTCCCCGAGACTGTTTTGTACACTTCCAGTTCTCTTTTGAATTGCTCCGAGGAGTGGACAGAGGCCCCTCCCAGAAGAAGGGTGTCATCAGCGAATTGGGCATGATTAATGTCCCTGACATTGTTTACAATTCTGAGCCCAGGAAGCACGTGAATGTCTTGACTGAAGTTAAGTTGAAAGCTGAGGACCGATGCCTGGATGGCATAAAGAAGGGGAGAAAGCGGGCATCCTTGCCTTAATCCTCTGGAGGCTTTGAAGAAGCGAGTTGGCCTTCCATTTACCAGAGGGGCAATCCAAGGGTCCCCCACACAGCCTTTGATCCAGCTAATGAAGTTGGTGGAGAAACCAAATTTAGCCATGACAGCAAACAGGAAGTCATGTCTGACTCGGTCGAAGGCGTTAGCTAAGTCGAGCTTGATGACCATGCCTTTCTCATTACGCTGGTTGCTTGAGTGGATAGCTTCTTGAACGAGGATGATGTTATCCAAAATTTTCCTGCCTTTGATGAAGCCTCCTTGGTTCTCCGGGATGATCCGAGGGAGCAATTTTTTCAGTCTGGTGGCAATGATCTTTGTAATTAGTTTGTAGCCAGTGTTACAGAGGGAGATGGGCTTGAATCTGTTGAAGGAGTTGGCTCCTTTTTCTTTAGGGATCAGGGCCAGAAAGGAGGAATTCGTGCTACCTCCTAGCTTGTTGGTGATCTGGGAGTGCCTAACCATTTTGAGAAGATCATACTTGATGATTGTCCAACAGCAGATGAAAAATCTTGTTGTAAAGCCGTCCGGACCCGGCGCACTATCGAGTTTCATAGCTGCGAGAGCAATTTTAACTTCATCCATGGTGATAGGCGCTGACAGGGAGTTGTTTTCTCCCTCACTGATGATCTGGGGGATGAGATCAAAGGGATGGGAGGTGGGGTCGAGGGGCTCTTCAATGGGAGCAGTGAAGAGGTCAGCGAAGGTTTCAACAGCTGCCTTCTTGATTCTCTCTGCATCTTGGATCACTTCTCCATCATACCGGATTTCAGTGACAGCTTTAAAGTTTTTCCTGGCTTCAGCTTGTTTATGAAAGAACTTGGTATTTTTGTCTCCGCTAAGGAGCCAGAGGTTACGGGACTTTTGACGGTAGTATTCTTCTTCAGCCCTACAAGCAGAGAAGAAGTTCTTTTGCAAGGTTTCTTCCTTGGAGTGGGTCCAGACAGACGCAGGGGAGGAACCAGATAAGGCTTGGTGCGTTTCAAGTTCAGCCTGGGCGAATTCTCTGTTGGAGGCAGGAGAGGGAAGATTTTTGGCCTAGGCTTTAAGGGCAAGTTTGAGTCGTTTAAGCTTGGATTCCCAAACAAAGGAGGGCGAGCCCGCGAGGTGGGTATTCCACGATTCAGCTACAGTTTGGAAAAAGTCATTATGGTGAATCCAAAGTGGGCTGAACCGAAAGGGGATAGGACCAAGATTTGGATCAGTGGTTAGCTCAAGCAGAATCGGTCTATGGTCAGAGGTGTAGTGTGGGAGAATTTTGGAGGAGGCTAGAAGATTCAAATCGAGGAAGGAGGAGTGGACAAGGAAGCGGTCAAGCCTTGCTGCAACATGGCCTGGCCCAATTCTTTTATTTGTCCAAGTATAGACGCCATTGATGGGTTTGATGTCAAGCAGATCCCAACCAGAGATGATGTCTTCTACCCATTCTCTAGATGGATCTCTAACCGGATTTCCTCCTTTCTTTTCATTAGCTGCCAGAGTCACATTCAGATCTCCAGCTATAATAATGTTATCTCTATTCTGTAATTGAAGAAAAGTTTCAAGAGTGTTCCAGCACTCTTTTTTTTCCGCATGCAGAACAGGGACATAGAGATTAAAGAGACATACCTTGTGTCCAGATTGCTTATGGACCAGTTTTGTGAAAACCCAGTGATCAGTACGCTCTTCAGCTTCAATATCATATAGGAAAGGATCCCAGAAGGTGGCGATTCCTCCTGAGGCACCTCTTGAATTATTGCCTATCCCAACACTTTTTTTCCAAAATCTTTTTCCGATTTGGAGGGTCTTTATATCCTCCATTTTAGTTTCCTGGATAAGCAGAATCTCAGGCCTATGGATTCTGATTAGATCTCTCATTGCGTCTTCTTTCAGGGTGGATCCAAGCCCTCTGCAATTCCAGGAGATGTATTTCATTGACGGATTTGGGGGGAGGTTTTGGCCTCTTTAGAGGCCTGATTTGTACCTTTTTTTGACCGGGTGTTCATGATGCCTTTTAGAGTTTTTTGAGAGCCTTCGAGGACCTCCAGATAGGTTGCTTCTTCCCTTTGTTTCTTCTTGGATTTCCTTCCTCTTGGGGTTTTGATCTGGAGGGAGTAGAGATCGCTGGATGTCTCTCCTTCGGTATCTTCTTCAGGATCTGAGTCTTGCAGCTGGGGATCTTCGTTGACTTCCTTGGGCAAGCTTGGTTTATCATTTTCTTCTCGAGTGTTGGGTAGTTCACCAGGTTCTAGCAGATCTGCATTCAGGACATCAGTGTCCTCCCTGTTGGCATGCTCAGCCGGCAGAGGCACCCCGATAGCTGTAGGATGCATCTTCTCGGAGAGGATGGCCTCTGGACGTTCTTTGGGGCTTGAGACTATGATTGGGTCTTCTTTTGTGGACTCGCAGGAGGGTTTGTTTGAACTTGAAGGCTGATTTTGCATGTTCATGACGTTCTTTTCAGGGTTCTTTGGGATTGCCTTGCCTTTCTTGACTTTTTGCCATCCTGCCTCATCGTCTGAGACCTGATTTTTTGGACAGTTTCTTTGAAAGTGACCATGTTCATGACATTGGCGACATTTGAAGGGGATCTGTTCGTAGTCGAGCTTTTGGTAGTATGTCCATTCTCCTATTTTGAGTTTAATAGCTTCAGGGAGGCCTGCTTCAAGATCAACCTCGACACATATTCTGGCGCATGAGTATTGGCCCTTGTTATCAGCTTTGTCAATGTATTTCCCTAAAGTGTTTCCAATTTTTTCCAGAGTGGGAGTGTTCCAGCAGTGAATAGGAAGGTTGGGGAGCCTTACCCAGACTGGAACTTCTGTCGGCACATCTGTTTCTGCATTGAAGTCAGGCGTCCATCTATTGAGGTATAATCCTTGAGCACCCATGAAGTATGGGCCATTTCTGAATATCAGATCTCTGTCTTCTTGGGCTATAAACTCAAAGATGAAGAAGCCACGTCCTACAGGGTAACATGTGACACTATTCTTTAGTTGGGGACGCCAGTTCCTTTGAATCCAGTCGTCGGTGGTCTTGGTTGAGGGCCAAAGCCCCATAAACTGTCCGACAAGTCCCCTATCAGCAAGAGCTAAGGCAACTTTGATGGGGATTTCACCTGGCAAATCGATTTCAGGGATTGAATCAAGCTTTTTGATGAACTTTGGAACTGCTGGGGCTTTAGGTTTAGATCCAGAGGGGCGAAGGAGCAGGTTGAAGGCGTCAGAGGCTGTGGGAGGGGGAATCCCTCCCCCAAACGCCGCCATTACGAACGCGAGAGCCAAGCAGCGGCTGCGTGCAGGCTAGGGCAAAGCAGAGCTCTGCAGCGACTCAACATGCAGTCTCGATTCCCAATGTTTATTATGTTATTAGGAAAATAAGACTCTAACGATACTGTGAAAATCATGTAAAGGTTATAACTCAAAGATTAAGCTCGATGATGAGCTAAAAATAATGTTCTGTTATATCATTTTTATGACTCTATGGAAAATGGAAATTTAAGAAAACAAATATAAACTATTTGTTTTAAGCTCGACCTCGAGCTAGATACAGTTCTGTTTTTGTTTCTTCTGTTTTAAAAGTTAGTAGCTAGGTCAAACTCTGCCAGTGGTTACTTGTTGTAGAAACTGGAAAGATAGGGTTTGATCGAACTCCACAGTCACAAATTTTGTTTAGTTGAATACTCAGTTTGTTATGACTACGGCTCTGTCAAAGTAATTAAATAATTAAAAGGTATACTATACTGTTGTTTGGTTCGATGCTGAGTCAATTAGGGTTTGTATATACATAAGCTATTCTAATTACAGCTATAACTTCTTCTGAAATATTATCTATGATAATATTATTACTGTAGTTTATATGGTTATATTTATTTCTATTCCTATGATTGTTTTAACAAGTTTATTTTTCCCAGAAAGATATTTACTGTATAATGAGTCTCTACTTATCTATTTAACTATTGTATTAAACCAAGTTTAAAAATCAGAATAACATCCTATTACTTACAATAATAACAAAGTATAGCACACATAAAAACAAATACTTTAGCCGTAAGATAATAATGATACTAGGAGATTTTCTGAGACATAATAACTCTGCAGAATCTATCTACTGATAAATCATGGATTGCTAACTTCTACTGAATTAATTACTACCCAAACATAATGAAAATAAACATAACATACATTCATTTATACTAATAAACAAACAGGAATAGGTGGCAGAACCTGTTTCAAACTGAGGAAAACAACAACAATGGGAGGCTGTTCCTCCCTACCAACTCCTGGAGAGTGCCCAGACAGCACTTCTCGGGACCCCCGAGCTTGCTCTGGTCTCCCTGGCTGGAACTAGGTGCAGCAAAATAATTCACTCAGCCCAAACAACTATAATGGAACCAAGTTCCTGCAGCATCCCTCTCAAACAACTTCCTTACTGTATTTCCCACTTACTCAATGGGACTCCTGAATAGCATTCACCTGAATGTATTATCCCTCCAGAACAACTGAACCCCCCAGCTCAGTTCATTGAGTACTATTTAAAAGATTGCCTAGGTCTTTGTTGGGTTAACTGTCATTAATGAGCCACCTGCTCAGATTCCACTTTCTTGGGGAATCATGACCCCAAATATAGGGAAATTGCCACCTGCAACTTAGGAAGTGTTTGAGGATGCTGCCACTTGTCTTTTGCCTGTCCACCTAGTTCCCTCCACCAGTTTGACCAGTAACCTCTTTTAACAGCTCTCCCATGCTGTTGTCTCCATAATTTATTTATTAATAATAAAATATTCCATTTCTAGTGACTTTGATGAGTCATCAATTCCTACTTAGCATTAAATTTAACATAATGTCTCAGGAATATAATAAAAATAATTACATTATTTTTATAAAATTGGGGTATGTGACATTTATATTGTAAGTGTCGTAACTTATACTTGATGGGTTATTAGACCACCTTGTTGGGGTCGGCCCTGTATAAGTCATGTGGGTCAAAGGGTTATTAGACCACCCTATTGGGGGTCGTCCATGTGGGTCAAAGGGTTATTAGACCACCTTATTGGGGGTCGGCCTAGTCAGCATTATGTTATGTGGTTAAGTTAAGGCCGACTTAGTAAAGGTTATTAGGCAAGTCAAGTCAAGTATAAATAGAGTGCAGGAGGCACTCTATTTGATCATTCTATTCTCTCTCACACTCTTTGGAGAGTGGCGCACTTATGGAGGAGGAGAAGCTGCTGCTAGGATATGTCTATCTCTTATGCTTGGGTTGTATCATTGCTCTATCTATCTCTAAGGAAGTTATTGGGGTTTTTCACCTTTATGGTTTTCCCCAAGTAAAATCTGTGTCTCTTGTGTGCTTGCATTATTGTCCATGATTGATACTCTGTAGATATGTTGTACATGTTGTTCTCTCAGTTAAGATCCTAGATCAGATTGAAGTAAATTCTGAAAAACTAACAAATTCTTCCCTAGACTGATATCAAGGTACAACATTTCCATTTCCATGAGTCCTATCATCACCACAGAACTTTCTCCCCATTGACGACATCTTATGGGGACGACGGGGGTCAAGGGGTCGATGACAACGCCCTCATTTTTTGTGTGTAAATATTTCCATTTTCGTGCAATCCAACACATTAGATCATTGCTTTTTTTTTTATTATCTCGGGCACCCAAAAATCACCTGTGAAAACCCTACTCTTTCTGTGATTTGCGCCCTTCAGATTCCACCCAGAACACTTTACCAGTTTTCAGTCATAAGTAGTTTCAGGCTCCAGGAAGAGTGGTTTCTTGAAACTGCTTTTACGAGCATGAGTGCATGAGAGGGTGACACGTCGCAAGGTGGTTTACCACTTCAGGCTCATGCGAATTAGTTATCTGTCGTGTAGGTTCATGGGCCTAAAGAAATCCTGGTCCTCGATCAGATATGCCCGATCTTCCAACATTGACATGACTGACGAGGGCCTGATCTTTCCTGACATTACTGTGCATCACATCTCCCCATGCCACATCAATTCTTGTAAGATCGAAAGTGGTTTCAGGCTCCGGGGAAGGTGGTTTCTTGGGCCTACTTTTGCGAGCCTGAATGCAGGAGAAATGGACATGTCATAGGGCGGTTTACCACTTTAGGGTTGTACCGATTAGTTAACTCTCGTGCATATTCAAGGTCCTAAAGCACTGTGAGCCATTGCTATTGATCTCCACCATCCAATGGTCAAATCTATACTCGCTTTCACACTCCGTCGCTTGCGGCCACTTGTGCATGCGAATCTAATGTGGTTGGTACACATCACACATTTTTCCCACATGAACCCTCCACGCCGGACCTCTTTCCCACTCGGTAACATCCCCCTTGTGATCCAATCCAACAATCGAGAGGGGACACTAGCTAATTTTCGGCTCTCAAATTTCGTCCCTAAGCCATAATACGAATTTCAACATATCAAATTTGTGCATAAACATAATTAAACATACATTACAAAATTAAAACCTATCCTCACACATCTAGCATGCAAATACAAGCATAAACATTACAGGCATTAAATAAAAACGTTTCAAAGCAACTGGTTGTGTAAGAGAAAATTTTCATCCAACCATAGGCACTCTGTCCAGCATATACTCTTTCTGCTAAGAGGCCACCCCCAAGTTGGGATATGAGGCCACCAAGGTGAAGGAAACACCTACATGATTGTATCTCTCATCCCACAATCTATTCTGCTCTCTGTACTTAGCCAAATGCTCATACAAAGCTCTATAGTGGTCTCACTCAGCCAAAACAGCCTTGGATTCCACAATACTTTCCCTACACAACACCCTTCTTGGCTCAGGCATCCCCTTAACTGAGCCACGGTTCTCTTGGGTGATCCATCTTGCCCAGTGCTTCTGGTGTGTGCATAGAAGAAGTCCAATCTGATATGTGTTGCTATAGAACCACCCGTAGCTTCAAAACGTGGCTTCTCAAGCACCTATGAGCAACATAACTCAATGTGTAAGGGTTCCTAGATTTCCCAACCTCTATGCTCACCTACAACCATCATTTTTCTCTTCCAAATCTGCAGCATGGTCTCCAAATTCGACTTCTTGGGTTAGAAACAATCTGGTATGTTCATGGACAACAATGGAGAGCTCTGTTGGGCCTAGAATATTTTGGGTTCTCCGAGATTATGTAATTCATATTGGAATGTATCAATTTGTTATTTGTTTAAGTGAATAGATTTACCCTAACATGCTAGTCTAGGAAAGTAGATTGTCATATTGTTTCCTTTGTCTACAGGCTCACCTACTTGGATCATCAAGCAAGGAGATACATCAACAAGGAGCAACGAGGACAATCATCTTGGCTGAGGTAAGACATCTATCTTCATCCGCTTTCCTTTTATATGTGCTTGCATATCTGTGCTATATCTAGGATATATAGCAACCACTTGTTTCTTTCTGTCTTGGATTAGGTTTTAGGGAGCCTTATTATTGTCCATGAGGTTTTCCTCCTATCCATAGGAAGAAAATTCTATCACAAAGACAAAAGCAAATTTAAGGAGAAGTAGGGTGATGAATTGGAAACCTTCAAGATAGAAGATTCAAGATTGGATTATGGAGAAGAAGTTGAGTTTGCACAGGAAAATACAAGGGATTTGTAGGTAGATCCCAAATGGTGGAGAAATACATACATTTATTTTGATGAACACAGAAATTTATATGTTGATATTCCTTGTTTGTTATATGAGTATAGAAAGACACAACTAGAGGCTAATACCCTGGATTATTCCTAAGAACTTGTTGTTTGGGATCAAGAAATGATTTCCAAACTAATAAATTTGGATAATAAGTGGACAAGGGAAATTGATTTATGGTTTCAAATGAATTAAATGGGGTTTGTTGTGGAGTTTCCAACTGAATGCACCGTGTCTTTCAACATTGCCAAGAGGGACTTTGGAGTAGAACCAAGAGGAATATTATTACGAGAAATATCATTGTGGATTAAGATGATATTTATAGAGAAGGGGGTGACATAGATGGTGCATGATAAGATGTAAGTATAACCCCTCGTGACATGGGGTTTGGGGAAGAAAGAAGGGGAATGTGTCATATTGTATAAAAGAATATGGATCCAAGGGAGCAAAAGAGAAAAGGGGAAAAAGAGGAAAAGAGGAAAAATAGGAAAAATCCATGAGTTAAGAAGTGTCATGTAGGAACTTGTGCAGGAGATTCAGTTAGATAAAAAGAAAGGAGAAGACATTGTAGGTAGATTTTCTAAGGTATGTAGTAGTAAAGATGAAGGAGCTCAAGAAAAGTGCAATGAAGAGGAGGATGCATCGAAAGAAAGTGTGAAAAACCAAGAAAGGCCACCAAAGAGGCACAAGGTAGAGGATAAGGTGTCAAAAGAATACACAAAAAATGATGATGGTAGGCTGGAAATAAGTATTGTCTAAGCTTGATGGCAAGTGCATGATGACAATAGATCAGAAGAAGATGACAATGATTATGAAGGTAGCAGATATATTCCTAGTGATGTTGAGGATGATTTGGATGCAAGTGAAGATACTTCAGTGGTTGCATAATTGTTTTCACACATTAGGATAAAAGGATCTCTTGGATCCAGCAATAAAGGATTTGGTGAATCACACTAGTATAACCCCATTTTTTAACCACCCCCTATGCACCTTCTAAAAGAATAAGATCAAATTTTAGTAGACACCAAAATTAGGGATATAATACAACAAAGAATAGGAGCAAGAGCAGTTAGAAGTAATACAGTAGTGGGAAATCTAAACTAGAATATGGAAGAGTAACAACAAATGATGAAAGTATCATACTTTCAATGTTCCATGGGACTACAAGGGATGACACTTAGCAACATTAGTTTACCTTTGAAGTGATTTGGATAGTGAAAAATATTATAAGTAGTGCAATGAAGATAACATAAGTGGAGACCACATTCTGGAGCAAAGCTTTACAGTGGTACTTTAAGTATAAAACTACTCTCCTCGAATGATAGACTATAACTTCAACTAAGATAAAGGATAATTTAATAAAGGAGTTCCATAAACCTAAATCTCAATGGTAGTGTGTAACTGAATTAAAAGAGATTAAGAAAACAACTGGGTAGTTGCTTTGGGATTATGACGAGAGGTCTAAGGATTTATTAGGTAAATCAAGTTTATGATTACTAGATATCCAACACAAGGAGTGGTTTATTATTGCTATACTCCCCCACATTTGGATTCCCCTCTCTTAGCAAAAAATAAGTTATCAACCATATGCAATGAAAATTGCAATGCATTTGAAATCTAAATCAATTAGTGCTGAGTCATAAGTTGGGTTGGCATAGGTTTAGACTCAGGTTGTTTCCTTGACTTACTATTTGCAAGAAATGGCTAAGGAAATGCAGTCTGCAAACAAATATGGTGCACTATGTGCATAACAAAGGGATGCCATAGAAATGAGTATTAAGTGCTTGGAAACTACAATGTCACAAGAGTTCCAACTCCATCTCCCACTATAGAAAATTTTGATTTGTACAAAATTTATAGAATTTGGGACCATGAGCTAGCCCAACGCCCTATGATGTAGAAGTACTAGACTTTTACCAGTACACCCTTTTGCAAATTTTGCAAGTTCATGGACCATGATGCTAACATTACAAAGCACTGGAAATAATGAAGGAATAGACAACATATGTGTACCGAGTAAAGGGAATGAAATTTAATGGTGGCAGAGGACAAGGAGGTTATAAAGGTAGAGGATAAGGTGGATTTGGAGGTGGAAGATAAACAATTTTCTTTAACTATAAGGAAGTGGGACATGTTGTGTGGTATTGTACTAACCCAAAGTGTTGTGTTGATATTGCCACAACATAGATCATGAGACAAAATACTATTTGTAATTAGTAGCTAAATGGGAGGAAAAGAATAAATATGGTTGCTATGGAACCCCAACGTAAGAAATAGGACATTGTGCAAGTGCAAGCAATAACCAGAGGTGGAGTAAGAATAGGGTTGGATGCAAATAAAATTCTAGCTAGTAAGATTCAGAAAGGTTATCTAGTGTTACCAAAGTTCAATGAATTTGAGCATAAACAATATCTAGATGATGCAATGGAGACCTTTTAGAATGTATTGGTGTATGAGAAATAGGTTCAAACCAACAAGGACCTAGGAGACAATTCTGAAAATCAAGTAAGTGACTTCCTTCAATGATGAATTAAGTTACTAAGCAAGCAATTTAAATGTAATTAGAAAAATGATAGAGATATTGACTAATTTGATAGGGATGTTGGGAGATGACTCTCTTATCTTTTATCCTCTTCCTAAAACGCACATGATTCATGTCTAAAAAAAGAAGAGGATGGTTAGAGAGGTCAAAATGATTGTGTATTTGGGTGGATAGAAGATGAAAGATATCATGTTAGATATGGGATTTAATGTGAACATTCTTCGTAATAAATCCCGGGAGCTAATGGGTAGACTGAAGTTAGTTGGGTCTCCTATATATCTCATGCTAACTAACCAATATAGAATTTACCATGTTGGGAGAGTTGAAGAAGTAGTAGTGGATACTGATGGGGTAAAATTCATAGCAGATTTTAAAGTTATAGAGATAACAAATGTGAAGGACCTGTCCCCTTCTCTAATAGGGATAAATTGGGACTTGGATAGTGATGTGATAATGAAATTGAAACACATAAAATTCCATTTGAGATAGATGATTTGAGAGTAGTAGCTCCTTTGGATCCTATAGAAGGGGAGAGATTCATCGACACTATCAATGATGATATCAATAGTACTATCATGGAAACTATTTATAACATTATATCCAAAAGGGGTGATTATATAAATCCAACAATTGATGGATAATTGAGTTGGATAAGCATTGTTCCTTTGACGTAGATTAATAACAGGTAATGAGCATAATGCATAATCAAGAATATGAAGTATAATGGAAGGTGTGCCTATCTTAAAAAATTGTGCACTATATTGGAATGTAATTGCATGAACCCCTTAAGTTTGATGATATTGGATGAATTACTTTATTCATTGAGTAGATGTAATATCATATACCTAAAGAACAAAGGATCTAGGCAATGGATGTAGTTGTCAAGGGAACCCTGCACATTGGTGGGCCACATACAAGGATAATTTTAAAGAGTGGGTGCATGCGACTAGCTGTATAAAATTGATAGTTCAACCCTCTAAAGAAATAGAGTTGGTAAATAGGTATGGGTCATGAAGATCCTAAAGAACACATTTGATTTTATGAAAAGAGGTGTCCCGAAAATAAGTTTCCAAAAGAAGAATGGGCTCATCAGTTTCTTCATAACTTAGATGTTGTGCCCAAAATATGGCATATACAATGAGATATTAGAAGGAAACTAGTGATTGGGAGGTGATTAATAAACATTCTACATGACATTCTTATTTATAACACATATCCCTTCATTTTCTAGTGTCCTGAAGGAGATTAAAGATTTTTGTTTTCTAACTAACCAAGAACCCAATAATTACGCATAGAAGGTTCTATGCACATATCACAAGAAAATGGTGAAACCAAATGAGCTTCTCTATTGTTGTGAGATAGATGAAGAATAATATTTAGCCAAGGTGGAGGATCTGAGGAATTTTAAAATTATTGAAATAGAAGGTCGGAAAGAAGTCAAGGGGAAAGAATCGAGTAGCAGTGGGCCTTACTGCAAAAAATAATTAAAAATAAAGAAATATATTATTGGTTATGAGGAAAATCCTAAACTGACAACTATTGGTGAATAATGGGATTGAGAGAATGTCATACAAGTTGTATAAATTCTTTGTGAATACGAAAAATTTGTTCCACAAGAGATTTGATCAAATGAAGGGAATAATAATTTCATTAGGAGAGATAAAAATATAGTTCAAACTTAGATCAAAACCCATTAGGAAGATCCCTTATTAATTAAATCCTAAGTATAAGGAAAGGTTTAAAAGGGAATTGGATAGAAAGTTGCGTGTGTATTATTTTTTGAGTGGGAGAATATAAGTCATTTGATGCCATGGCGATACAAGATAAGAAGACTAGAGAGATTCATATTTTTATAGGCATTGGAAGTTTAAATGTAGCTTGTTGATCTGGATTATTTAGAGAAAAAATTGAAGGTAGAAATATAAAATGAAAAATAGACACAAATATGTTGTAGAGAGCACAACAATATAGTAAAATCCAAATTTTATTAATGAATGAAATGTAAAAGACACTAAATTGCAAAGCAATAGAAACTAGCTAGAATTGTTGTAGATTATCTTTGAAGAGAGATGTGTTGGTTATGCTCATGCATAAGGAGATCCTTACAAGAGGTTGGAAATGAAATTTTATCATAACATGATAAAAACTAAGAGGAAAAAATCCTAAATATCCAAAACCATAACCTTCAGAGATTAAGTGGCAAAAGGAATGCGGGGTCCAAGGAATCCAGTTGATATGCCAACTTCTCAGCGTCACAACTTCCACATACAAACTATGTTTGGGGCATTTTCCATCCCATTGTAAATATCTCAACGAGAAGAACAATTTAAACCAAATATTAGGCAATTCATTGGTATACTGAAGCCATTACAAGTAAAAAAAAAACACTATTTAGGGCCTAAAAAATGAGTCAGAAGTTCAAGACCTAAAAAACTGCCAAGATGGAGAACTGTTATGAGTTAGTGGAAGTGATCGGTGGGAACATATATACACCTAGATAAATCATACCCCTTAGGAAGCAAAGGTCCCCACTGCATCAAGTTCCTTAGTCAAATGAGAAACTATTTTTTGAATTTGACTTTTGGTGAACCACTTGCCTTGGAGAAGAATTTGTCCTACTTTGACCACTTGATAGAGTTGTGTGTTATGCTAGCGAGTGCCCCTCATATAGGTGTCCATGATTTGTTCCATTGTAACTTAATCTATGTAGTAAGGGTTGAGTTATGTAGGTACCAAGTGCTCTACCATTTCGAGGTATCCAATAGAGGCAAAAAATATGGTCAAAGCATCTCAACGTTAAATATTGGATGCAAGCCAATGAAAATGGGGAAGTGGGGAATTCTTAATTTGAAAGAATTCTCACCTACAACCTTTGTGATAGTGTAAGGCCCATATTGAAGTGGTTTAAGCTTCCTATGGGGGGATACAAGGCACTCTTTCTACATATGCAACCATACCTTATCACCAACCCGAAACTTACGTGGAACTAATGTTGATCATGTCAATGCTTGTACTTACCATTAAATTTATATAAGATACCATCACTCACATACTGTTGGATGTATTGGATATATTCATAAATTACAGCTACTATATTTTCCTCAATCTAAGCATGGGAGGACTATTCTTATGAAGATGCAATGGGTAGAGCTAAGTCAATGGGGTTGATGGATGGAACCCAAAGTACACATCAAAAGGGTTGTGGTGAATAATGTTGTGGAGGGCTCTGTTGGAAATAAGTTTAACACATGGAAGGATCTCCTCTAATGTACATGGATGGTTGGAGTTGTACATTTGGAGAATGTTGGGCGAGGCCCAAGTTGGCGCAGTTTTGGTGAAGCGAGGTCCAAGTTAGTGCAGTTTTGTCAAAGTGTAGCTCAAGCGCATCAGTTTTGAGGCAGAAGTACAAGCTCGACGAGGCCTAGTACTGGCCTATTTTTGGGGAGAAACGACTCTGCAATTCCCGGGAACAAGGTATGGAGCGACGCGAAGATGGCGGATAGGGGCATGCTTCCTTAGTAAAGGTAGAAGTACATAGGACATCCAGAGTAGTTGGAGAATTTAAAGAGGAAGCGATGGCCTGACAGATATAGGAACATCGTTAATGAGGCGATAAGTGCAAAGGACGCATCAGGGTACATTCCGCGTCGCTCAGTCAGAAGAAATGGTTGTCAGATGGACGTTAGAGCCAAGGAAGTGGCAAAAAGGACGACCAAGGACAAGCGAAGTAGTTGAGAAGTTATGGCAAATCATGGTTAGTGGTGTAACCGCACCGTGTTGGGGGGTTTAAAGGTACTATGGGGTTTTGGCCCATAACTATTGTAAATATGTGACCTTCGGGCACAATCTATAAAAGGGGAAATTTGGTATAAGGAAGGGTTGGTTGTTGGATTTTGGGTTGATTATTAGATCTTGATTGAATATTGTAAGAACTAAGAGAGAGAAAGAGGCTCTGCAGCTGTGTGCACAGAGACCTATTGTAAAGAAGAGTCTGCAGTTGTGTTTGCAAACTGGAACTATTAACCCTTCCCATTGAAATAAACAACAGTTCCCTTGGACGTAGCTCCCATCTGGGGGGTGAACCACATAAATATCTGTGTCGTGCGATTTTGTTTATGAGTTATTTCATGCTTATGAATGTTATGCTTTTATATGTATTTCCATGTATATGTTGATAAGAATAATATGCTAAGTGGTGGACAGACATGTTTGAATATGCTAAGTATGAATGGATATGATGAATGCGTAGTGGCCTAATTAAAACAGTTAAGGAATAACAGTAATTCAGTGAAGTATTTATTGTTAGAACTGTGAAGTGCGCAGTCACATGGTTGCACTGTTATAATATGGTAAATGCATAGTCTTAAGCAAATGTGCAATAACACAATTCAGCGCAGCCTGTAGTGTGTGGGTAACTATCCTTAGTGCGTAGTTCCAGAGTGCCTTGTGGTATTAGAAGTGGATGCGAAGTAGGTGTGCCTCTGCTCGGTGGAACGATTCCAAAGAGTATAAGAAGAGTATTTTTTGTGTTCCTTATGGTATACTATTGGGCCACATTGTATGTAAACAGGGACTGATGATTGATCCAACAAAGATCGCAGTTATAGTAAATCTACCAGCACTTAGTTCAGTAATACAACTACGCACTACATTGGGACACAAAGGGTACTATGGGAAGTTCATCAAGGGATATGCGCAGATCACTGCACCTATGGAGAAATTAATGAAGAAAGAAGCGAAGTATACTTGGACTGAAGACTGCCAGAAAAGTTAAAAAAAAAAAAAACTAGATATATTGAAAGAGAGAATGGTTGCTGCGCCAATTCTAGTTTTTCCATACTGGAGTAAACCATTCCATGTACATGTAGATGCTTCATCCATATCACTTGGTATTGTGCTAGCTAGATATATTGAAAGAGAGAATGGTTGTTGCGCCAATTCTAGTTTATCCATACTGGAGTAAACCATTCCATGTACATGTAGATGCTTCATCCATAACACTTGGTATTGTGCTAGCTAAACCAGGAGAGGGAGGCATCGATCACCCCATCGCATTTTCAAGCAGGAAGCTATGTTCAACAGAAAAGCTCTATACTATGACAGAAAGAGAAGGCTTAGCTATGGTATACACATTGTAGAAGTTTAGACATTATCTGCTAGGTTCGCATTTCTGTATGTTTACTGACCATTCAAATTTTAAGTACCTGGTAATTAAACCAGTGTTAGGGGGAAGAGAATGCGGATGTTTTTTCTGCTTTAGGAATATGATTTTGAAATAATTGCTAAGCCAAGAAGATTTGAATTCAGGACCTGACCACCTCTCTAGAATTGAGTCAGGTGAAGAAGTAACTTGGAAGACAGTCTACCAGATTCGCAGTTTTTTTCTATTCATATAGCAGATGACTACTATAAGGACATTGTAGAATTTTTTACTACAGGTCTAGCACCTACAAAATTTACTACACAGCAGAATAAGCAGTTAGTGGTAAGAGCGGCTGACTTTACCATAATTTTCGGACAATTGTACAAGCTAGGAACGGATGAAGTACTGCGCAGATGTATACTAGAACACGAGAAAATGACGATACTTGCTGAAGCACATTCAGGGGTATCTGGGGCCCACTATGCAGGAAGAGCTACTGTGCATAAAATTTTAAGAGCAGGACTATGGTGGCCTACATTACACAAAGAATCAAAGGAACATCGCTGAAGTTGCGATGTTTTCCAAAGGACAGGGAAGCCATCTCGTAGAGATGAGATGCCGTTGATGCCACAACTGACCTTGCAAGCATTTGATAAGTGGGATATTGACTTCGTGGGACCTATTAAACCATAAGGGAAGTGAACAGGCTCAAGGTTTATCATCACAGCTACAAATTATCTAACGAGATGGGCATAAGCAAAACCAGTGAAGGACTGTAGTGCAGTTACTGCCGCACAGTTCATTTTTGAGAACATCTTGATAAGGTTTGGAGGTCCGAGAATCCTAATGAGCGATCAGGGAACTCATTTCTTGAACAGGATCATTGAAGCTCTGACTGAAGAATTTCAGATCTACCACCAGAAGATCACACCATGTCATTCACAAGCTAATGGCACTGTTGAAGCTTTTAACAAAGTATTGGAAAATGTGCTAACCAAGGTATGCAATACAAATAGGGATGATTGGGATCTGCGAATACCAACGGTCTTATGGGCATATAGAACAACTTGCAAGAAGTTGACAGGTCACACACCTTTCAGATTAGCATATGGACATGAAGTTTTCATGCCCATGGAATACATAGTACCAAGCTTGAGAATTGCAACATTCACAGACATAGTTGATCATGAGACAATGGAAGAAAGGCTACTACACTTAGTTGGGTTGGAGGAAGATCGCTTCATTGTAGGTTTTCACCAACAAGTGTAGAAAGACAGAGAAAAAGAGTGGCATGATAGGCATATCAAGTATAAATTCTTCCAGGTAGGAGACCTTGTCCTCCTCTATGATAGTACGTTCATGAAATTTCCTAGAAAATTTAAGATGCACTGGCTAGGAACGTATGTTGTCAAACATGTTACTAGCGGTGGAGTAGTTCAGTCAGCCATGCTACTTGGAGAAAATTTGAAATGAATTGTTAATGGAAGTAGACTAAATCCTTATAGGGATAGTCCTACTCCTCTAAGCATTAGTTAGTCAATAAGGAGAAAATTTCTAAGTGTCATGTGTAGTTGAAATTGGACACTAAGAATAACAGAATAAAGAGTCTACACATAGTTTTGGTAAAATGCGAAGTTTTTACAAAAATGAAAGTTGTGTTGCGAAGCACATATAGCAAAGAAAGAAAAATGCGCAATGAGCCTCGCAACTCACATATCCTCTAGCAAGGAGAGGACTTGCACTGCGAAGTTAAAATGCATCAAAGATAAATGCGCAGTGAACCTCGCACTTGACATGACAACTGGCGAAGTCAAGGGAAACTAGCCATTATAATTGTCGGTCGAAAAAATAGTGGTTATACAGTGTTTTCAGGAACCAATTGGTTCCGCATTTAAGACATATTTTTTCATTCGGGCACATTCATTGAAGGAAAGGACCAAGATCTCAACAAGATTTGGCTAATGGACATGGCATTTAATGCCTAGTTAACCGTTTTTGGGTGCACCTCAGGTCAACTGCGCCTATAAATAGAGCTAAGTGCTTACTTACCGGCTTTACCGTGATTTTTTACCTGTAAGAGGACTCGGAGTGATCTGCAAGTGAATGTTTGAGCAGTTGACTCTAGATGAGGTTTTGAGAGACTTTAACCAGTACGGGCTCGAGGGATCCATGAAAACACCCTCGAAGAAAGTTGTTCCAGAAATGCCTGCCTCATAAAAAAGTTCACCACGACACACCGCAGACATGAAGTAAAAGCATAAGCAGTCGGCCACATAACCAGTGAAGCCGAAGACAGGGGGTGTGCCGAAGCAACCTCCACGGGAACCACCTCGTGACAGGATGATTTCCCTCACGCCTTAGTACATTCCCCCGCGAAGAGCTGATGCAACACCTATTCGGCTCATAAAGAATGCCCAGTACGAGATTCCACTGCCACCAATCTCAATCCATGTACGAATCTGCGGGAATCTGCTAGGAAAGATCCAATATTGTAAGTTTTCAGATCACGATTTGCTAGAAGGAAGGGACCCTTAGGCACCGAAGTATCCTCAGTTTCAGCCCGTCCAATACATGTGCCGACGGGTTGATGAGCGCACGAAGAAACCATCTCTTCATGCATAGGAGTGGCTTAGGTCGACAGTGCCATCCATGTTGCTGAACCTTTTGTGCATCCCTCACTTTGACCAAAGTGGTGAGCTCACTGTAGTGGTGCGCACCTTACTTTCATGCACGCACCAAGGATACTTGTGGCTAGACCGCAAGGTGGACATAAATATCAACCTCATCCACCAGATCACACAACTCAGCAAGTGAGGCGTTGATCCCGCAGCGAAGTTTATGGGAAAAACTAAGGACAAAGAGCTCACGAAGTAAATGAAAGAAGAGTTTGACTTGCATAAAGGAAGCCATGGGTATGTCATAGCTGGAATCAAGGACCAAGCTACGCAGTTCACAGTCCAGCTGATGGCAGGAAACATTTTGAGGAATTTCAGACCAACGGAGTTGCTGACCGCTGCAGTCTCCTTATCTGCGGAGGCTAAGGACAACACTTTGTACAATTGGTCCAGCTATCTGTTGAACAAGTTCTTGGATGACGTCCATGAGACTCAGGAAAGTGGAAGCCCTTTCCACTATAGTTGGTTGCTGGTGCTGATCGCGTTTGTGGGCTGGAGAGATCCGCTTTACGAGCATAATCTTCCAGTTATTATGGGAGATTGCGGAGGAACTAGGTTTTCCAACATGTGGGAAAATGCAAGGCGAGATAGACAACGGGTGAATAATGAGTAGATGTTTACCTACTATGAGCAGCTGTGCAATGTGATTCATCACACTCTGCACATATCAAAAGAAATGACAACTACACATATCCACAGGCTCATATTCAAGGCTGACCTTCATTTCATATACATTCAGCCAAGGGCTGAGAAGCAGAACCCAGAATGGTTCGAAGGGTTGTACCATCTCGATGCATCGAAGATTGAGTTGATTATGGAAGACTAGTCGCTGGAGTGGAAGGTTGATTCACTAGTAATGATCAACACCACGCCAGAGGAAAGTGAAGCTGGAGATCCACAGAACGGGGAAGAAACAACCAGAGCGCAAGCTAAAGAAGCAGACCAATAAGGAGTTCAACAAGACACTACTAAGGGGTAGTTAGGAGAGAAGAGGAAGGACCCTGACAACACAGTGCTAGAAAAAGGGCAAAGAAAGAAGCAAAAGGCAGCTAGAACTCTGTTCAAAGCGTAGTTACACATAGATGACCATGAAAGCATCACAGTTAGAGTCAGCGAGCACCTGGAAGAGATGCTCGCTTTGAAGGAAAGAAAAAGCAAAGAAGTCCAAGTGAACCTCATCCAGAACCTCAAAGAGCTGAAAAGCATGGTCGCGAAGATAGACCAAGTTCAACAGGACTTGTTGCATGAATCCGACAATGAAGGCAAGTTAGGCGAGTCAAGCCAAAGGAAGAGAAAGACACCTGCCTTGACGATGAGACCGCTCTTGGTCAGGATTGAGCCAATAAATGTAATCTTTCCAAATAATGAACTAGTTGAAGGTGCGAAGTAGTTGGCACACCTGGATATTAATGTCGATATGTCACCCCTTGAAGAATTACATAATCTGCACTTGCAGGTTGTGGAAGAAAGTCGGGATAGAGACATTATTTCTCACAACCAACACCTACAGTTAGAGGAAAGCTACAAGGAGCTGAAGGATGAATATGTGGAGAAGAGCAGAGAACTAATCAATATTCAGGAGCAACATTGCAGACTCAAAGAAACGATCGCAGTAGTGTGCGCGAAGATACCTGAGTGCGAAGAGGAACTCGAGGTAGAAGCCACAATACTTAAGATTAGTGTCGTTGTGGACAATCTTAAGGCAAAGATGGTGGATATGGATATTGCTTATAAAGAGAAGATCGCTACTCTAGAATCTCAATAGCAAGCTAAAACTCCTCAGGATGACAATGAATCCAGAAGCGAAGAGTTGAGAATGTCAACATAAAATATCTCAGTAGAAGTGGTGAGATGTTAGGACTTGCTCGATGAAGCCACTAGAGTATGGAATATGCAACAGGAATATCCTGAGTTGCAGAAGATAAAAGATGAGCCGCAGCAGCGACAACAAGAGATTGAATCTATGAACATGACAATGAACACTTTGCCGCTAAGGCAGAAGATCCAAAAGTTTGCAGAGACCAGGGAGTTGCAGAAGGAGTTGAAATTGTTGAGAGAAAAAGAGGCTGACACTCCAACAAAGTTACAGCCCATGCAGGAAGAAGCGCTCGCTCTTTGGGTACATATTGAAGAGAATTTATAGGAACTTCACACAACAGAGTACACAGTAAAGGAGCATGCTTAAGAAGCCATCTCACAGGAGATGTTAGAAACTATTAAGGAGTTTGAGCGGGAAACAAAGGAAATAGTTGTGAGGCTAAGCGCAACTCTTCAGGAATTCGCTGTGAATTTGGGTACCCCATGGGAGGCGTAGTCGAAGCTGCCCAGTAGAAGTGGATCTGGGACAACCCACGAGTGAGTGTTAGGGGCCTGTTGGGTGAGGCCCAAGTTGGCACAGTTTTGGTGAAGCGAGGTCCAAGTTAGCGCAGTTTTGTCAAAGTGTAGCTCAAGCGCAGCAATTTTGAGGCAGAAATACAAGCTCGACGAGGCCTGGCACTAGCCTATTTTTTGGGAGAAACAACTGCTTGATTCCCGGGAACAGGGTATGGAGCGACATGAAGATGGTAGATAGGGGCCTGCTTCCTTAGTAAAGGCATAAGTACAGAGGACAGCTAGAGTATGGAGAATTTAAAGAAGAAGCGACAACATGACAGCTACAAGAACAATGTTAATGAGGCGAGAAGTGCAAAGGATGTACTAGGGTATAGTCAGCGTTGTGCAGTAAGAAGAAACGACTGTTAGAAGGACGTCAAAGCCAAGGAAGCGGCGCAAAGGACTACCAAGGACAAGCGAAGTAGTTGAGAAGTTATGGCAAAGCATGGTTAGTGGGGTAACCGCATCGTGTTGGGGGTTTAAAGGTATTATGGAGTTTAGTCCCATAACTATTGTAAAGATGTGACCTTTGGGCATAATCTATAAAAGGGGAAATTTGGTATAGGGAAGGGTTGGTTGTTGGATTTTGGGTTGATTATTAGATCTTGATTGAATATTGTAAGAACTAAGAGAGAGAAAGAGGCTCTGCAGCTGTGTGCGCAGAGACCTATTGTAGAGAAGAGTCTGTAGCTGTGTGCACAGACTGGAACTGTTAACCCTTCCCATTGAAATAAACAATAGTTCCTGTGGACGTAGCTCCCATCTGGGGGGTGAACCACATAAATATTTGTGTCGTGCGATTATGTTTATGAGTTATTTCATGGTTATGAATGTTATGCTTTTATATGTATTTCCATGTGTATGTTGATAAGAATAATATGCTAAGTGGTGGATGCACATGTTTGAATATGCTAAGTATGAATGAATATGATGAATGCGTAGTCACCTAGTTAAAATAGTTAAGGAATAATAGTAATTTAGCGAAGTATGTATTGTTAGGACTGTGAAGTGCATAGTCACATGGTTGCACTGTTATAATATGGTAAATGCACAGTCTTAAGAAAATGTGCAATAACACGATTCAGCGCAGCCTGTAGTGTGTGGGTAACTATCAGTAGTGCACAATTCCAGAGTGTGCTGTGGTATTAGAAGTGGATGTGGAGCAGGTGTGACTCTACTCGGTGGATCAATTCCATAGTTGCTCATCATCGGGTTACAAAAACCTGCTTTTGTAGACACCCCATAATTTGCCTCGGGTGAGACCTCAATCTGTTCGTAGGTTGTTGCCGAAAGGGCCAGTGAAAAGGGGGTTTTGTTGGGTCTCTGAACTACGCAGAACCCGGGTCAGTCTAAGAACGAGTTATTCAACCCAATAGAGAATATGCACAATCATCATTTTGAACAACTATGTTTGTCCATCTATCTAGGGGTGAAAGGAAATCAACTTGGTCGACTTATTGTCCATCACATACCATAGGCTATACTAGAAGGTAATGAGGAACATATTATCCTTATTTAAAAGAATGCTTCATAGCATCCCAAAATGAATCTAAACACACTCAAAGAAAATATAAGCAATGATTATGCTCAAATACTCTTCTTGCATGGTGTAAGAATGGCCATCTCAAAGAACCAATCGACAACCATAAAGACACAATCATTACCATGCTTGGTGGAGGGAAAACTTGACATGTAATCCATGGAGATGATTCCCAAGGCTTATTTGGGGTAGGTGGAGGAGTTTACAACCCTTTCTTCTTAATGGTAGATCTAGTGATGGCACATGAAATGCATGATCTAATATACTTGTGGATTCCCTATTGGAGCTTTGACTAGTAGAAATACTCATGTACTACTACTACTCTCTTATCCATGTTGAAGTGCCCCACCACAAAACTGTAATGTGTCTCCTAGATTAAATTTTTATGCTTTCTTGAAGGAACAAAATGGCCTAGTTGACACAAAAGTGCATCTTGGAGGTGAAGTCTATAACTTATTCCCTTGCGCCACATGTTTCATATATAACAGCAAAGTTAGGGTCACTATCATACAGTTGGGTCCACTTGGAGGTCTTGTGGCATAAGAATTGTGGTTAGCATCACAACCAGAGGTCAACTAAGTCAGTATGCAACTCAGTTTGTGCCGCCATTCTTCCACTTAATCTCCAACTAGAATTCTTGCAGGTGCATGGACCACTTTTAATCATTTTCCATGTGTCTACATGAATTGCATGGGAGTATCAATTTGTATGATTGTTTCCTTTCCCAAAATACAATGCTTCCTATATTGGCATGCTTGCACAATAGAGTACATCTCCTTATCATAGGTGGGATACTTATGAACAACATCATAAAATGTCTCGATGTGATAGGTGACCAAAAGTCCATGTTGAGTGACAACTGCACCAATAGCATAGTTAGAGGCATCTATCTCAATCTTGAAAGGTTGTTGCAGGTTTTGCATAAAGAGGATTGGCACAAAACATATGTGTCATTTCAAATCCTCAAATGCTTTATGTTGTGGTGCACCCTAAGTGAAATTGCCTTTGTATTCACCCTTGGTCACTTGGATTAAGGGACAAGCAATGTGAAAGAAACCAAACACAAACCTGTAGTAGAAGTTGGTGAGGCCCAAGAAGTTACAAATATCTATTACAGTCATCGGGGTTGGATAATCATGAGTGCCTTGGAGCTTGGTTGGGTCAAAATGCACCCCATATCCATCCATGATGTATCCTAGTTATAGAATTGTCTGCATGCTAAATGTACATTTCTCCAAATTGGTATATAACTGGTGATGTCACAAGGTGCTCATGAGTTGTTGAATGTGTTGCAAATGTTCTGCCTAAGTTTTGTTGAAGATGAGAATGCCATCCAAATATACGACCACAAAAGAGTTTGTGAACAACCGCAAGATATAATCATCATCCTCATGAATGTTGCTTGAATGACAAACCACTCAATAAGGACTTCTTTCATGCCTACATAATGGAAACTTGGAAAGAACATTGCCTAGAAAGGAGAGTAAGTAAAGAATTTAAAAGGAACCAGTCCATGTCTTCCCCTAGTTTTTGTAAATATGTAGCCAAGATGCCTGATTGGGGTTGTGGTGCTTTTAATCGGGGGCACTTAGGAAAGAATATTTCACTTGTAGGAAAAATAAAAAAGGATTCTTTACTAGTGCACCAAGGTTTCACCTCCATAGATCCTATAAACAAAAAAATAAATTCTGAAAATATTTTAAGAAAAAGGCTTATGTTAGAAAAAGATTAGAACCAGTAGATAAAGAAAAATGTTTTATCTGTGGAAAGAAAGGACATTGGGGAATACGTATCCTAAGAAAACATATAAACTAGGGCTTGCTGCATTATTTACCGATAAGCTAGATCCATCTTGGTGGGATCTTTACTTTTGTGAACAATGCCAATATCCTCCAGGGGAAATTATTTTCCTCCCTGATGATGATGCTTCTTCCTCTGAAGAAGACACTTCTTTTGACGCCCAGTTGAATCAATTTGCACATTCTGATTCATCTTCCTCCTCCATTGAATCATACTCTGATGCAAATTTGGGGGGGGGGGGGGTGTGAGGGACCTCCCAACTTTTGATTTTTCATGCTTTATGTTTTCTGCTACATCCAAAATGTCTCTGCAACAGAGACTAGCTGAAATTGATGAAAATATTTCAAAGATTCCTGCATATGGATACATAACCAGAGGAGAGCTAAAAGCATAAAATAAAAAACTATTGTCCTCATTAAAGGCTAAAGAAAAGCAACTTGAAGAAAGTACACTTTCTCCTTCCAAAAATACGACATTCTACAATCCAACAAACTTGTATAAGCATTATCCTGCAGAACACGAGGATAGACAAAAGTTCATAAAAGATAAAGGAAATTTGCTTCATCTACGGATTAAAGAAAAACATAATTCTCTTAGAAATATGGTAAGAGAAATTGAAGATTTAAAAGAATGCTAGAAGTCATTCTCAGATAAAGGGACCAATCTTCTGAAGAAGAGATGTGCAGACAGTATGAGGATGCTTTAAAAAGTCCAGAGCATGATAATTTGTATAATAGAGAAGATAAAGAAGAATATGCTCATGAAGACTTTACTTTGCTCCCAGGTCATGAACCCTCTTTAGGACTCTTTATAGGTTCTAAGATGTACATAAAATTCTTGTTTTTTCCTTCAGAATCCAAGTCTTATAAGTTATATTGCATGATAGATTCAGGATGTCAGATGAATCTAGCTAAAGGAATTGCAATCCCATCCTTTTACTGGGAAAACGATTCAGAACATGGAGTTTCCATAGAAGGCACCCCTATACAATTACTTGGCAGAGTAGCGGATTTCCCTATCCAGGTTGAAGGTTGTAAAGAAGTTTTATCTTTGAATAGATTAGACAACATCAAAGAAGATTGCATTTTAGGTTCAGAGTTTTTGAATAGAGTCAGCCCTGCTAATTTTGATACTGTAAAAATGATGTTCAGATGCACAATCAAAGGGCATATAGTTTCTTTCCCTATGAATTTTGAATCCAACTTTAAATGCAAGAACTTGGTAAGTTAACCAGAGCCAAAACTAGATATTGTTGAATTGCTTAAAATGGAAAGGTGCATAGCTTATGCAGAAATGCACAAAGATACAATTCTTGTAGAAATTACAGAGAAACTAGAAAAATAATGTACTTCCGAAAGTCCCAATGCTTTTTGGACAAGAGAAAAGTATTTGTCTCACTGCCATTTGATCCTCCGGTAAAGCAAAAAGCCATGAAAACCTTTGCACAACTAATGCCACCCTCTGAAAGAGAGTTCTGTGCAAATGAAATCAAATATTTGAATCGAAAGGGTTAATCAAACCCTCCAAGAGTCTGTGGGCTTGCAGAGCCTTTGCGGTTAATAAACATTCATAAATCAAAAGAGGTAATCCAAGACTAGTTATCAATTATAAACCTCTAAATGCAGTTCTTCAAAAAATCAGGTATCCCTTGCCTCATAAGTCTAGCCTTCTACAAAGGATTGTTGGATGCACAATCTTCAACGAGTTCGATTTAAAGTCTGGGTTTTATTAGATTGGAATTGAGGCCAAAGATAGATACAAAACTGCTTTTGTTGTGCCTCATGGGCGAGTACCAATGGAAGGTTCTTCCATTTGGAATAAATAATGCCCCTTCAAAGTTTCAAAAAAGAATGGAGGACATATTTAGAGAAAAGGGTTGGGTATTAGTTTATATTGATGATATCCTGATATGTTCAAAAAATATGCAGGAACATTTAAAACATCTTCAGGAATATTATCATCTTGTTTTTAAGCATGGTCTTGTTCTATCTAAGAGCAATATGGAAATTGGCAAGACATAAATCAAGTTTCTCGGTTTTAAAATCAATAAAGGACACTCGATCCTTCAAGATCATGTTTTGAAGGTATTCTCAAATTTTCCCAGGGTTGGCAGGTGCGGGTGGAGTCTTATACGACTCAGAAGGAAATAAGATGAAGGACTATGCATGGGGAATCAGAAGAAGGACAAACAACAACGTTGAATGGCTATCACTAATAAAAGGTTTGGAGATTGCAAGGGATGATGGCATCACAGAACTAATTGTTTTCGGGGACTCAATGCTGGTGATTAGAGATGCTCAGAATCTGATCACAAACTGTTAGGATATCTCATCATTCACTTATGTACTTTGCATGCATCCGCATGCTGCCTAATCATCAGTATGGTACCTCCAACACCTAGTCCTTAGTCTCCCAGCACTCAGGAGCTACTTTCCACTCAGTTTAAGCCCTCCCAGCCTATCATGCACCCAGTTCTCACCTTCTACTGAAGAAGGGCACCTTTCTCACCTACCAATCCAATTACACTTCAGGTATCACTCATATTTACCTCCGATTGACCCATAACTGATGTTATCACTCCGATTGACCTCTGATGAGACATGACTGACAGTTCTGAGTGCAGTTAACTCCTCATGTGCCCTCCACTAACCCTCCATCCCTAGATTAGTGCCACTTACCATCAGTTACACTTATTACACTCAGTTAGACTCAGTTTGACACATGTTTGACAGTGACTTGTGCATTGATGACCACCACTGATTGATGATGAGGACTTCTAGTTGGAGCTAAGCTATGCCATTCAGTTAATTCGAATGACCTCCTTGGTTAATTCGAACTTCTCACTCATTGTGACAGTATTGTATTGTATTTTTCACCCTTATTGGGATATTGAGCACTGATGCATGTTCTTGCACAGTTTACACGAGTTTTTTTGTTTTTTTTGTTTTGAGTTTCATCTATTGTGATTGATTTACTTGTTCATTAGATCTGCTGTGACAAATTTTACATGGTATCAGAGCCATTGAAGGGATAAGATCTCTCTTCTATAGGTGTTCTACATGATGATTTGAGTGAATTTGCTCAATTTTGAAGAAGTTTTGGCATGAAAGATCTCATGTGCATTCGCTCATGTGCATGCAGAGCTGGAAAAATACTCCAATCCACTCCAAAAGCTTGATTTTTCCACATAATTCTTGGATTTGATAGATTGGACCCATTCAACATTGCTTGATCTCCAATCCCAGGTGTGATGCAACTCTAAAAGGGTGGATTGTTCAACCTTACCGTTCTTGTTTTGATTGTGATTTGCAGGTTAATCTTCTCCATCAAGTGCATTCGCTATCTCTTGATTTGCAGGTTCTTCCTCAAAGATTGCACTCCTTTTTAGTGATGTACTCCTCTTCTTCAAAGCCTATTCTAAATCCTTTCAATTATTTTGATTGGAAAGATGACATGGAGATAATATTGCGCTCAAAAGGGTACTATAGTGTCACCATGGGCCTCGAATTGGAGCCAAACACTCTCATTGAAAAGTCAAAATACTTCAACAATCTTGATGAAGCTTATGGTCTTCTTTGCCTCTCCATCTCCAAGGATCTTCACTTCCATCTCAGCGGATTGAAGTCTCCAAAAGCTATATGGGAGCAACTTGACAAACTTTTTGGCAAGCAGGACGAGCTTAGAGCTTTTCAATTAGAGAATGAATTTATTGCTATTAGTCCTGAGAATTTCGAGACCATCAATGAGTTTTTCACAAGATTCAAGCACTTGTCATTGCAGTTGAAGAACAATGGTGTTTTGAAAGAGGATAAGCAATTGATCCTCTTCATTCTCACAAATCTTGGGAAAGCTTACTCGGTATTTGTCTCTACTTTCAATTCCGGTCGGCTAACTACCCCGAATTAGAAGATGCCTGCCTTGAATGCCTTCATTGAGTCCCACAAAAGAGCATGATAAGTTGATTCAAATGGGGTCCATAAAATCCAAAGATTCAACTCTCTTTGTTCAAGGACCCAAGAATTCAAATGTTAAAGGAAAGCAAAGGAAAGAGAAGCCCAAATTCGAGCCTACCACGCAAAGCGATAAAGGCAAGCAACCGGAAGCACCATCTGGTTCGAGGAACAAGCAGAAGGGTAAAGAGGGAAAGGAAAAATCTAAAAGTTCATATTGCAACCATGGCTTTCATCCTGAAAGTTCATGCATGAAGAAAACAATAGATCAAATGGCCCTCCTTTTGGAAAAGAACAACATATGTCTTCCCGATGGTGCATGGAAGAAGGATAGGAATGATGATCATGAAAGAGGTCAAGCACTCATGGCAACTGTTTCGAAACCCACCACTCTACTAATAGATTCCGGTGCCTCGAATCATATGGCTACGAACATTGTCTCCTTCTCTTCATTCGATCCAAGCAACTCCATCCCCATCCATTTGGGAGATGACTCAAAAATTTCTTCGAAGGGCAAAGTTACCATCCATGTAGAGCATGGAGGCTTCCAGAATGTTCTCTACGTGCCTTCCTTGGCTTCAAATCTACTTTCTGTGTATCAAATGACACACACTGGTGAACCAAAGCAAGTTAAATTCAGCCCTAACAATGTCGAAATTTCTGATATCAAAAGTTAAAGACTTATTGCAGTCGGAAAGGCAAACCACACTGCAAAATACTATGAGTTTTCTCACTTTGTGGCGCTCGAAAAGCCCACTGCTCTCCTCACTCATGGAAACGAGGTTAGTAGGATTTGGCATGAAAGGTTTGGACACCTTAATTACAAGTATTTGATTATGCTATAACAGAAATCCATGGTATATGGTCTTCCACAACTCCGTTCCTCGAAGGGAATTTTCCTTGGTTGCATTGTTGGGAAGCACCCCGAGCACATGTTCGACCGTAGAAAAGCTAGCAGAGCTTCCACCATTTTGGGCCTCATTCATTCTGATATTAGTGGTCTACTGCCAAATATGTCATTGAATGGTTCAAGGTATGTTTTGACATTCATCGATGACTTCTCCCGCTTTACTTGGGTATTTTTTCTCAAAAACAAGTCAGAAGTGCTTGGAAAATTCAAGGATTTTAAGGCTTTTGTTGAGACCGCCACTAAGAGCAAGATCTAAGATTTTAGATCTGATAATGGCAGAGAATATATCAAGACTAAGTTGCTGCAACTTTTTGCCGAAAGCAGAATTCAAATCCAACATACATTTCCCTACACACCCCAGCAGAACGGTGTAGCGGAAAGGAATAATCGGTCACTGAAAGAGATGGCTACTTGCATGCTTGATTCAAAAGGTTTGGATGCAAATATTTGGGCTGAAGCCATTAATGTTTCTGCATACATTTAGAACCGAGTTCCACATTCATCTGTGAAAGGTAAAAATCCTTTTGAAGCATTCTTTGGTCGCAAACAGGATGTGTCCAATTTGAGGGTTTTTGGCTCCACAACATGGGCTAGAATTCCTTCTGATAAGAGGAAAGCTTTGGATCCACAAAGTATTGAATGTATCCTGATAGGATATGGGGAAGACTCAAAAGCATATAAACTCATGAATATCAGATCCAAAAAGGTATTCATAGAGTGAAGTGTGAAGTTTGAAGAACCACTGCCAGATCTGAAACTAGTTGAGGAAAACACTGCCGATCTGCACCCTCCACGAGAAGAAGATTCGAGTGAATATGAAGAAAGCATTGGATCTGATATATCTGATATTATATCATAGTTTGATGACCATGACATATCAGGTTCGGAATCAGACCATAATGATCCTCCTCAGTTACCAAAGTGGGCCCAAAACACTCTACATTCTGTTGCTCCAAACATTGGAAATCCTGCTGATCCAAGGAGAACAAGAGCAGTCTTTCAAAGAGCAGGTATGGCTCTTTCTTTTGCTGATCCATTATTATCTGAGAAATTCTATTTGATGATTGGTTCAGATTCCAAATCATACTATCATTCCCACTGAGATCCACGATAGAAAACCGTCATGGATGAAGAGTATAGTTCTCTTCAAAAGAACAATACATGGGATCTAGTTTCTCTTCCACCTGGAAGAAAATTAGTTCAATGCAAGTGGATCTACCGCACGAAGGTTCATGCTGATGGATCTATCAGAAAATACAAAGCTAGGTTGGTGGAAAAAGGTTTCTCCCAAGTCCAAGGTGTGGACTACATTGAGACTTTTGCACCGGTTGCAAAGATGGATTCCATCCGCCTAGTTTTGGCCATTGCCGCATCCAAGCACTGGGAAGTGCACCACATGGATGTGAAGAGTTCATTTCTACATGGAGACCTTTATGAGGAGGTATATATGAAACAACCAGAAGGATACATATCAGATCCATCATTAGTTTGTAGATTGAAGAAATCTTTGTATGGATTGAAACGGGCCCAAAGAGCTTGGTACGCAAAGATGGACTCCTTCCTTCTTTCTCAGAATTTCAAAAGATACAAATATGATCCTAATGTGTAACTACAGAAATTTAAAGGTAATTTGTTGATTGTGGTTTTATATGTTGATGATATTCTCATTAGTGGTAGCACTCTCCTTACAATTAACAAGCTAAAAATCGCTTTAAATCTAGCTTTTGATATGAGCGATATGGGCTTGCTTAAGCAATTTTTGGGATTGGAGATAGCTCAAAATTTTGATGGGATAACATTATCTCAGAAAAATTATGCTAAATACATGCTATTAAATTTTAATATGGAAGAATGTAAGGCTGCTCCATTCCCGTTCCTCTTAGGAATCAGTCTTGAAGAGGGAAATACTACACCGCTTGCAGATTGCACTATGTATCAACAGTTGATTGGTTCACTACTCTACTTGACACACTCAAGGCTTGATATATATTATGCTGTGAGTGTTGTATCAAGGTATATGCATCAGCCCCATGAGCTTCATTGGCGGGTAGCCAGGCGGATCTTGCAGTATGTGCAAGGTACGAAACATTTTGGCATACATTATGCTGTAGATTCTGAGCTAGATTTCATTGGTTTTACTGATTCAGATTGGGCAGGTGATAGCATAGATCAGAAGTCCACTTCTGGATATGTTTTCATGATTAGACATGGGCCTATTTTTTGGTCAAGCAAAAAGTAGGCAGCCATTTCACTTTCTTCAGTAGAGGCAGAGTATCGAGGGGCAGTCAATGCCTGCATTCAGGCAGTTTGGTTGCAGGGTATTCTTTCCGAGTTTGATTTTGGTAGCACTACTTCAACTGTCCTATTTTGTGACAATCAAAGTGCTATTAAGATCTCCATCGATCCAGTTCAGTGGCAGAGGACCAAACACATTGAGATTCATATGCACTACATTTGAGAGTTGGTGCATGATCACACCATCATTCTGCAATATTGCCCTACCAATGAGAAAATTGTAGACATCTTCACCAAGAGCTTCACTGAGAAGAAGTTATCTTACCTCCATTCACTGTTGGGGGTGAGTTCCATCATGGTGGAGACAGATTAGATCCATTTTTATGTTTAGCTTGAGGGGGGGGCTTTCTTCCCACTGGGTTTTCCCTCTTTCCTCACTTAGCTTATTTCAACATTTTTTTTTTGGATTATTGTATTGGGGTGACTGGTGAGCTCCTAATATGGATGCCTAATGAGGGTAGCTTATACCAAGAGCCTACTTTAAATGTCAAACTGGGGAATGTACAAACTTGAGAGATGCATGCACTGTCTGTGCTCTTGATAGGATAATCTCTTGTCACAGTTTAAAGGGCGGTATCAATGTTCTAAAGATTGTATACTAAATGTGAGGGTTGTCTACTTAATGTGAAAACTGATTACGCTACAAAATTGAATACTAGAAAGCAATGAGTCTGATTAAAAGAATTAAAGTGCTGAAAGCAGTAAATATGTTCCGAGAAGTAAAGCAGGGAATCTATTCTAAGTAATTAAAATGTTGAAGTAATTAGATGCTGATTTGTTCTAAGAAATAAAGATATAAAGACAGTAAATCTATTTGAAATAATTAAAATGCTGAAATAACTAAATGCTGAGAATGAAAATACCATAACAGAGCTATTTTACTATTGGGGAAACGAAGTCTGTAACTACTGTCTGCGTACACAAATTGAGTCTTGATCTATCTTATTCTAGTAATCTAGAATTGAAATACGATCATTCTAATGCTTACCCATCTTCTACTAAGAAGTTAAACGAAACTAATCACAATGAGAAACTGCAGTGAACTCCAGATCTAACCATGACATTGAAAGCTAAGCTATTACACATGTAATCATGGATAAAAATATGCGTTTGCAAGAAAGAACCTACAGGCCTACTGACATTGTTTTACTGTACTACGAAATGCATTCTAAACTACTACAGAAAACAATGACTCATTCAACGCTACCATATATCATAGAACTGCTCATCAATGTAAAATGCATACTTGGAAAAATACCTGCAGATAGGAATCTCCTGACCTACGTGTTGGAGGGGCCCTCCCCAACCCGTACTCAGGAGAGAATAAAAACTCAGAAACGCTTGCTGGAATTAATCATCAATCTTTCATTAATATGTAAAATCCATGTCAAAATAGAAGTCTGTACTTCAGTATCTCAATAGTGCAGAAAACGTTAACAATAATGTCTTTCACAAAAAATAACAGCAGGGACCTCTCGCTACCCGAGAGGTCCAAATTTATATGATTTAACTCTAATCCTAACTGATTGTCTAAGTGCCGATTCATCTTGAAAGTGGGAGTGTGTCCCCTATAAATCAGGAAACAGGGCACTGAGCTTGTGGTGATCCTTTAGTCTTCTACACATCCTTCCTTTAATAAACCTGAACCTGCTCAATCATGCTTGGTTTCCATATAATCAGTTTAATTGATACGCATTCTAACATACAAGATTAATCATAAAAAATGATTTCATTAAATCATTAAAGTAACACACTTTTCCCACAATTGAGTGCATTTCGTTACCATTGCTTGAGCTGGACTGTGGAAAAAGGGTTATCAAAATACCTTAAAAATAGACCCATCAGTGACCTTTGGTCTCAGTAACCAGGGCCCTACATTTTATTTTTTACATCATAGTATAGCTTGAGGGGGGGTGTTAAGATATCTCATCATTCACTTATGTACTTTGCATGCATCCACATGTTTCCTAGTCATCAGTATGGTACCTCTAGCACGTAGTCCTTAGTCTCCCAGCACTCGGGAGCTACTTTCCACTCAGTTTAAGCCCTCCCAGCCTATCATGCGCCTAGTTCTCACCTTCCACTGAAGAAGGGCGCCTTTCTCACCTACCAGTCCAATTACACTTCAGTTATCACTCAAATTTACCTCCAATTGACCCATAACTGATGTTATCACTCCGATTGACCTCCGATGAGACATGACTAACAGTTCTGAATACAGTTAACTCCTCATGCGCCCTCCACTGAGCCTCCATCCCTAGATTAGTGCCACTTACCATCAGTTACACTTATTACACTCAGTTAAACTCAGTTTGACACCTGTTTGATAGTGACTTGTGCATTGATGACCACCACTGATTGATGATGAGGACTCCTAGTTGGAGCCAAGCTATGCCATTCAGTTAATTCGAATGACCTCCTTGGTTAATTCGAATTGCTCACTCGTTGTGACAGTATTGTATTGTATTTTTCACCCTTATTGGGATATTGAGCACTGATGCATGTTCTTGCACAGTTTACACCATATTTTATGAGTTTCATCTATTGTGATTGATTTACTTGTTCATTAGATCTGCTGTGACTAATTTTACACAAATCGTAAGAATCCATCTTCTAAAACTCATTGTATCCTAAAGTGTTTAATTAATGAGTTCAACACCATAAAATTTCTACACATTTTGAGAGCCAACAATCAGGAGGCGGATATTATGGCGAATAGTGGAGCCAAGCTTGATCGTGGAGTTTTGGTTAGCAATCAAAAGTTGAATGACCATGTCTGAATCCCCTAATTCCTCCATGTCTCATCAACTGGAAAGAACCCTTATGACTAAGTCTAATGGGAAAAGTTCACAATTGGCTTGGAGTTTTGTAAAAACTTCATCCCCGTTCATACATGTTTTCATCAATTATCTCCAACTCGAAGATGAAACCAATACTATTGTTCTTGACGCAAAATTGTGCCTTAGGAAGAAGGATGACCACATGCCGGGAGGCACATGGCCTCCACATGGTCTGCATGCATGAATTAACTGCTGCAGTGTCTCGAGGAAAGTAGTGTTTAAATGTGAGGTAGTGTGAAGGCGGGAAACACTCTTGTATGCCTTCAGAATTAGCGAAGATGGTCGACCCTGTAACAGCCAATTGTCTTCTCTGTAGAAAAGCCATTCCTCGCACAGGAGGCTCAGTGATTTCGTATTTTTGGAAGAAGTTTCCCACCATGCATGGGAGTTAGGGTGGTTCGGTTCCAATTCAACATAGTCTGCAAGATGAAAGCCATCATTATGCGCAGGATAATAGATCTAATTCTTCCCCTGTAATGGTAACTTGTGGCGGTTTTGGTTCAGTGCAGGAAGCTGATAGCATTCCCAAGAACATCAAGGAATATATACATGAGCTGGAAGCCCAAGTTCGAATGTTGAGAGGTGAAAATTATGAATTTAAGAAAACTCTGCAGCATATGTTTACCCTGGCACATGCAACAAATAAAGAGTTTTGAGAGAACAAAAACAAGCTAAATGAGAAGGTGGACAGCCTAGCTGAAGTACTGGACAATGGATGCCCTTGCTCAGTCAACTTGGATGCCCAAATCAGGGCGGTACACTGTAGAGCCAGAACTATAGAGGGAAAAATCAACGGGATACGAGCTGATCTCAGAGATCTGAAATAGGAGATAATGAATGACCACGGAGACACAGTGGGAGGAGCTTGAACTAGAGATCCGTCATCACTTGGGTGACTTCACAGGTTTTTTGGGCCCTCTTTTTGGCTTCATTTAGGATGATATGGAACTCTTTTACTTTTGTTTAGATGAACATCTTGTTGGCAATATGGCAGGTGCAGATTGTGTAGATTGTCATTGATGGCAATCAGATATGGAAGTAGCAACTAGCCATGACAGGGAAGCAAAAACAGAGCAACAAAAAGATGACAGAGCAACACAATAAAGAAAGGGAAATGAATAATATGACAAGACTGTTAATTACAACTAGCCATGGTCTTTGTTTATGGCATTGACAGTGACAAAGTCATTAATGGAAACTAGTTGATGACATGCACTCCAGGTGACAAACCTGAAACCTCCTCTGGTCACATGCATGCATAGGTTTTTATGATTCCAGTGATGTCCATTAAATGGAAAACAAAATATATAAAGACAGAGCACTTTCAAAAAGATGGAAGCAAGCTTACTGGCAAGAGGCTATGCGCATTCAAGACAAATGAAGAAAATGGAGGACACTTTTAACAATTCAATTCATCAGTTTTAGGAAAACTACATGTTATACATGAATTTAAATAAGAGATATCAAAAGGTTGAAAGAAACACTCAAGCTATCAGGGTTGCTGCTAGGTTTTTATTTGACTACCTTGTTTCTATACCTTCAGAATTCCGCACCTTTGCTCCACAGATATTTTTGTCGGGATTGAGTGATTTGGAAGCAGATGTATCTCAAGTACCTTTGCAGGAATGTATTTCCTATGATGAACGTGTTATGATCCATGAAATTGGTCTTTCCATTGGTGTTGTTGACTGGATCAATGATCATCACCTTTTCTCACTTGATTCAAAACATTCTAGCATGTCTGAAGAATGCCATGAGCCAAAGAGTACTGTGCAGAACAATGGACAATTTGATACCAAAAGCAAATATGGAACATATAAATTGGAAGATATCCATTGGTCATAATTAGATACCATTAAAAAGAAGAGTCTCTTGATGGATTGCAGTCAGAACATTTGGATGATCAAAATGGTCTACAGTCTATACCCAAGGATTGTGATAACTGCATGACTAGAAGTGAAACCTTTGTGATTGATAGGTTAATGCAGATTTTAGACAAAAGGATTCAGGATGAAGATGGGAAAATAATTATTGAAGCTATTAGATGTGATGAATTTGGGTCGAACAAGGACACTATTTTCTGTGGAGTATTCGATGGGCATGGGCCTTATGGTCACTTGGTAGTGAGAAGAGTCAGGGACTCGCTGCCCTCGAAGCTGTGCTCCCATTGGGAAGCCATAACGAGAGGCGATGAAGGCAATAACCATATCCGAGAAGCTGGTAACGCTGTAGGAAGAATCAATTCGGATGAAACTGCTTCCATAACCATGGATGAGGAATGGAAAGAGGCCGAAGGAGAAGACACAGAGGACCTTGTGGAGAAATCCCCTGACATGCTCACGGCCTGGAAAGAATCCTTTCGTAAAGCTTTTAAGGTTATGGATAAGGAGCTCCGGTTTCATCCCACCATTGATTAGCCAAACAATGCAACATCTAATGGGACATTGTTCATGAACGATATCAATTCCAGAAAAAACCCTAACTTTGATGCAAGAAGTGTTGATGTTCTTCTTTTGCAAAACTAGTTGACATAATTTCTTTTCAAGATTTCATATGCATCGTAGGATCGATGTGATAGACGGCTGGGATATTAAGTGAGAAAGTCAAAGAAGTTTTCACCAGGTTGTCTCTGCATTGTTGATGAATGTTGGACGGTATTTATTTAGTCGAAGATCCACGCAATTTGTAAATCGAATGAATATTTGCTAATGAATAAAATAACCCATTAAATTTTGGACCCGTCATCATATAATATGTTTATGATTAAAATCGTGTCCGAGTGGGTGAGGAGATTTGGAAGATGCGCTAAATAAAGCATTGAAAAGAAGAAATTGGCAAAATGGAAGACGTACTAACTGTATATCGGGTGGTAGATGGTGAAGGTTTGATAAAACCAGTGGATGATATCTTCCCGACAGAGATTGATGGTTAAGATGTATCTCGCCCAAACAAAATGAAAATGATTTAATTTGTTAACATCAATTTTAAAAATCGTATTTTTTAATATATAATTTACCACCAGTTTGAAATTCACGAACACTGATAGAAATGAAGGATGTTATAGCCGAGATCGAGAGAATTAATAAATTAGAGGTTTGCTAATCGTTTATCTAGGTAATTCTCGATGGTTCGATAAAATGACGGAGGGTCTGTCAATTCTGATACCTTTAGTGCCTATTATAGTGGATTTACCAAAGTTGGAGCTATGCTAAAATTAGTTATCTCTGTGTAAGATCAAATTATTTATTTAAACAATAGAAGATTATTTAACAAGATTATTGAAGGGGCATATCGATTGAAGAGACATGATGATTGTGAAAAGGCATATTACTTCAAAATATAGAACCTATCGATATACTATATAAACATAGGATGTGAAGTGTGGTAGCGTGTCTCGGTGGATTATAAAATATATCTTGGTGGATATTCTACTATTGATATGGACCTTATGTTCATTCAAACAGATTGGTGTCTGTAATCAGGTTGGAGCCTGGATGAGGATTGGATTCCTCTCTACATCCTGGGTCATGTATACAAGCTGGGTCTTGTAAGAGAACTGGGTTTCTCAATCTAGCTGGGTCTAGATAGTTCATGCTATGTAATGTAAAATTTATTTAATAAAAATACATTTGACATATTCATATGTGTTTGTTATTTCATATATATATAATTGGTAAATGTCATGAATGTTTCATAATACATATAACTGATTAAATAAGTGCTTTGGCAAGAGATTTTTTAAGTTTCTAGAGACACTGATTCACCCCCCCTCTCAATGTCTGAGACCTGTTCTACAATTGGTATTAGAGCGAGGTTTTCTTTGAACAACTCACTGCTGGAAGACTGATCCAAAAGGAAAACAGGTCCAGTTTTAGAGACAAGCACTTAATCTAAAGATAGGTGCCAGAATCAACATTTTAAAAATGGCTGGAAATGTAGATGATAAAATCCCCTTGTTTAATGGAGATGACTATGCCAATTGGAGGGATGCCATGAAGAGTCAATTGAAGTCCAAAGGAGCACATGTGTGGGATGCAGTAGCAAGCAAGAAATGGTACTTGAAGAACAAAACCATAATTTCAAAAGATGACCAGAAATTTAGTTCTATTGCTTTACAAACCATTAAGAGAGCTTTATCAAATAATGTCATGATGGGACTAGGGAACTACACCTCTGCCAGGAAGCTATGGCTAAAGAATGAAGATACATATCAAGCCAACTATCAAATTCCAAGAGAAGATACAAGTAAAAAATATGATGAAGAAATGAGTGAAGATATGTTGAACAATGAGGAGAACAATCCCTCATTTGTCTCATCACAAAACTCAGAAAACATTGGGCTAGATGAACTTTCGAATCACAGTTGTTATGATGATGAAGTTTTCTCCAATGAAAAAGAAGAAGACCTATTAATTCTCAAAATTAAAATCCTGATTACTAAGAATGAGGACTTGAGAAAATTGAAGGAAGACTTCATTACTACAGTAGGAAATACTTAGAAGAAAGTAAGCTTTTATCCTACAAAAGATTTTGATGAAATTGAAAACAAATTCATGACCACTCTAGATGAATTTGAAAATCCTCAAAAGATAAATGCGTTATTACAACAACTAATGGATGAAGGCGAGAAGAAAATAAATGGACGAAAGGTCCAACTGAAATAAAGGGATTTAAGAAAGGCAAGAGAAATGGTTTCTAAACTAAAAATACATGTTCAAGAAGCCAAAAGAGTAGAAGAAGACCTAAAAATCCAACTAAGTAAAAAGGAAGATCTATGTCAGAAGCTTATGCTTGAAACAAAAAAGGGAAAAACTGAATAAGAGTCTGCATGTCTCACAGATGATGAGATGAAAGGAGTGTTGTGGCCACAACAGATCCCATGCTTTAGCTAAGCACGAGAGCCCCAATTTTAAAATAAACACAAAGGTATTTGGGTAAGTGTTCTTGTGAACATGAGGTTTTGAACTTGGTTTCTATGATCTTGCGCTTGTACCTTTGGTGGGCTTGATTGTCTTTCTTTTCCTTGGAAAAGAATAAGTGTTCATGGTTGCATAAAACCTTAAGAATTAAGTATTTTGTCATTGAATTCTGTCAACCCGAAACCCGATAATCCGACAACCCGCAACCCGCAACCCGCAACCAGACAGGTGCAGGTTGTGGGAATTCTTTTTGAGTCCTTTGATTTTGGTCAGTCCGCAACCCGCAACCCGAAAGGTGCAGGTTGCAGTAATCCTTGCTAATAATTTTTCGGTATTTTTCATCCTGAAACCCGAAACCCGCAACTGCGGCTTTCGGATTTCGGGAATGTGTTTTTTTGTTTAGTCATGTTGTGTGTTCCCGAAACGCGCAACCCGTAATGTCGGATTGCAAGATGCAGGAATAGTTTTATTTTTATTTTTTACATACTGTTTCTATTTGCGAAACCCACCACCCGCAAGTTTCGGGTTGCGGCTTTTGGAAACCCGTTTACGTGTTTTGGTTCAGTTTGCACTCCTGAAACCCACAACTTTCGGGTTGCGGCTTTCGGAATCATGAATAAATTTCCAAGACCTGATCCCGCGTCCTGCATCGGTTAATCTGCACCGTCGATTACTTTGATCTAGTGGATGAAATTCAATTGTTCGGACTTACATTTTAATGCCTTATTTTTGTTGTTCTTACGATCAGTTTTCTCATTGCAATTCTCACCTCATGATCACTTTTGAAGATATGATTGCTTGATTAGATTGGCTTGTAATGGCAATTTTCAGATGCAACTTCGAATTGTGCGTGATTCTATTAAATTTGTACTTTGTTATGACGTCGTTTCGTTACAATTCAAATGATTGCAGTTATGAATTTGTATGATTTCAATCATGGCATCTCATCATATTCAATCATTTTGATTTTCTTTAACTCTTCTTAAATATGGTCGCAAGTGTGAAGCACTTAGTTCATCGTCTGTATTTGTTAGAAAAGTTTCATGTTTATTTTGTAATCTTTCTTTCTGATGATCTGGTGAGTAACATGCAGACAGGTTATGAATCCTTAAATGGGTGTTTTATGCAAGAAGAGCTTCAGCCTTTGATATTTCAAGAACCTACATCGCCACCCTTTGATGCGGGTGTTCTTGATACCAGCAATGATAGCGAAGAAGAATATTTTGAGACTCTGCCCGTTTGCATACTACTCCCTCAGAAGAACGAAGTGAAAATCAATGAACAACAATTTGATCAGGATGACTCCATTATCCATGATTTTATAATCAATCAGGAACCTGCTACTCCACCAGCTTCTGAGAAGAGAGACCCGTTGTCCAATTTTTCTATTTTTGAGAACGTTGTGAATCAGCATGAATATTTCGAGGCGATTCAATAGGAAGATTTGATGGATCATCTATTGCCTATTATCGACAGCTAGTGGGCCGTTGATTGAATTTCACAATTTTGTTACGGGATTTATCCTGGAATTAGAAAATGACCCTTCAAAAAATTTTGTGGGACTGGAGGGAATCTTTTGAGCTAAAATTCTTCAGATTATTCTGGCAGGATTTCCTGGATCAATAGCCCAATTCGATTTTTGTAATCCCTATCTTTTGGGAATTTTTCATTCGCACTGTGTTGTAATTCTTATTTAAAGAGGAATGCCTCTCAATGTTAGGGGTTGATAATTCTTGGGTTAGGAATTAGCAGGAGACGACTGGAGATACTCTGTCTTAGCAGAGCTTTGTAATTTTGTTTACATAATTCGTTTATACAGTAAAGTAATCCCTTTGAATCATCTCTTGTTTATTGTTCAAATTTCTTTGACAGTACCTGATTTCTTACTTCAAATTGTCATCTACAATGTGTGATCTTTTGCAAGCATTAAGTTACATAAGGATCTATTATACTGATTTCTCTTTATGGCCGATCTATGTATGAAAATGTTTTATTGAATTTCTCTCAATTGAGATGTTTTCTTTATCGATTTCTGCAAATGATCAACATTCAATTTAATCATTGTTAATTTTTCAATTAACAAGGTGATTACAGGTTAATCTTGAACAGGTTACATGCTTATATTATTGTCACTTAATTTTCATTAACTGATTATGATCTAAGTGAATAAGTAAATGCATCTTTTACATTTCTGTTGAAGTTGACAAACATACTTATCCCTCTCACATCAAGATTGATCTGCACAACAACAAGCTTTTCCTTAGATTAGATATAACCTACCATAGATCCTTTTGTCTTCAATAGGTTAAGTTAGAACATACAAAGTTTTCATACTTTTGTTTTCTTTAATTGGAGAACTGATCTTAGTGATCAAAACATCAACTCATAGAGTGCCAGCGGAGGCCGAATATCCGTGGGAGATTTCCATACCAAACAGGCTGGGGATAGAACTTCCCTTGCGTAGGGTCTTTCGAAGCCTTTCAGTTTGATTTTTCACCTTTTGTTGGGAGCCTTGGACCCATTCCAGCACCTTGCAATTACCCTGCACCCCCGAGGCCTAAACAAGGAGCAAACCAAACAAGCATCTAGAAGACACTGAAGTAGAAGTTAGAATATTAAACGCTAAAGTTTTGGATCTAACAAGAAGATATGAAATAGCTGAACCAATAAATCTTGAACAAAATATCCAACTTGAAAACAAAGAATTGGAGTTGAAGACAATCCTCTCTGAGTTTAGAACTCAGTTAGAAGATAAACTTGAAGAAATTAATATAGTAAAGGATGAAGTTAATTACCTGCAAGGAAAATTAACAACTCTTGAATCCATGGAAGATAATCAAGATTCTGAGAATATTCTTTCTAACTTAGTAGGGAAGCTTAGAGAAAAAGAAAACATAACAAAACAAATTGAAGCTGCTGAAAGGATGATTTCTGAAGCAAATCCATAAAGAATCAAGAAAGACAAGTCCAAAGAGAAAGATAAAGAAAGTTTGGAGACCAAAGATAAGAGGTCTTAATCTTCATGTTAAAACAGGTGACTCTTATGGAAAGGAATCTCTAGAAGAAGACACTCATTCCATAAAACATGACCACTTCATTGTTGAAGAATATCCAAGTGTTGAAGAGGACTTAGAAATGACTTGTTTACTTTGTTAAAGAGTTCATATTAGGTGTCAAGTCTAAACAAAACTGTCAAAATTTAGTTGCCTCTGGTCAAGATTAAAAATGGACTTAAAGATCTAAAGATGACTTAGATCATAAATCAGTGTATAATTTTGAACAGGTTAACAACTAGTGTCCCTAAACAGACAGAAAAGTAAAGATAACTCTCTATCCTTGAAATTGATAAGATTTTCCAAAACAAAATAAAAGTTGTTATGAATAAAAGAGCATTTCTTGATTAATTGGTATTACATGTTTAAGAAAGAGCACTAAGTTAGGGGGGGCAGATCATATTGCTCTTCACTCATGTGAAGAGAGATAGATGACAGGGGGAGTTATTCAACCCTTTGCCCTTGATGTCAAAGGGGGAGAAATGGAAGTAGTATTGCCATCAATGCCAAAGGGGGAAATTGTTGGCAATATGGCAGGTGCAGATTGTCATTGATGGCAATACGATATGGCAGTGGCAACTAGCCATGACAGGGCAGAAAAAACAGAGCAAAACAAAGATGACAACGCAGCAAAATAAAGAAAGGGAAATGAATAATATGACAAGATTGTTAATTACAACTAGCCATGGTCTCTGTTTATGGCATTGACAGTGACAAAGTCATTAACGACAACTAGTTGATGACATGCACTCCAAGTGACAAACCTCAAACCTCCTCTGGTCACATGCATGCACAGGTTTTTATGATTCTAGTGATGTCCATTAAATGGAAAACAAAATAGATAAAGATAGAGAACTTTCAAAAAGATGGAAGCAAGCTTACTGGCAAGAGGCTATGCGCATTCATGACAAATGAAGAAAATGGAGGATGCTTTTAACCATTCAATTCATCAGTTTTAGGAAAACTACATGTTATACATGATTTTAAATAAGATATATCAAAAGGTTGAAAGAACCACTCAAGCTATCAGGGTTGCTGCCAAGTTTTTATTTGACTACCTTGTTTGTATACCTTCAGAATTCTGCAACTTTGCTGCATAGATCTTTTTGTCGGGATTGAGTGCTTTGGAAGCAGATGTATCTCAAGTACCTTTGCAGGAATGTATTTCCTATGATGAACGTGTTATGCTCCATGAAATTGGTATTTCCATTGGTGTTGTTGACTGGATCAATGATCATCAGCTTTTCTCACTTGATTCAGAACATTCTAGCATGTCTGAAGAATGCCATGAGCCAAAGAGTAATGTGCAGAACAATGGACAATTTGATACCAAAAGAAAATATAGAACATATAAATTGGAAGATATCTATTGGTCAGAATTAGATACCATTAAAAAGAAGAGTCTCTTGATGGATTGCAGTCGGAACATTTGGATGATCAAAATGGTCTACAGTCCATACCTAAGGATTGTGATAACTGCATGACTAGAAGTGAAACCTTTGTGATTGATAGGTTAATGCAGATTTCAGACAAAAGGATTCAGGATGAAGATGCGAAAAGAATTATTGAAGCTATTAGACGTGATGAATTTGGGTCGAACAAGGACACTGTTTTCTGCGGATTATTCGATGGGCATGGGCCTTATGGTCACTTGGTAGCAAGAAAAGTCAGGGACTTGCTGCCCTCGAAGCTGTGCTCCCATTGGGAATCCATAACGAGAGGTGATGAAGGCAATAACCATATCCGAGAAGCTGGTAACATTGTAGGAAGACTCAATTCGGATGAAACTGCTTCCATAACCATGGACGAGGAATGGAAAGAGGCCAAAGGAGAAGACATAGAGGACCTTATGGAGAAAGCCCTTGACATGCTCACGACCTGGAAAAAAATCCTTTCGTAAAGCCTTTAAGGTTATGGATAAGGAGCTCTGGTTTCATCCCACCATCGATTAGCCAAACAATGCAACAACTAATGGGACATTGTTCATGAACGATATCAATTCCAGCAAAAACCCTAACTCTGGTGCAAGAAGTATTGATGTTCTTCTTCTGCAAAACTAGTTGACATAATTTCTTTTCAAGATTTCATATGCATTGTAGGATCGATGTGATAGACGGCTAGGATATTAAGTCAGAAAGTCAAAGAAGTTTTCACTAGGTTGTCTCTGCATTGTCGATGAATGTTGGACGGTCTTGATTTAGTCGAAGATCCACGCAATTTGTAAATCGAATGAATATTTGATAATGAATAAAATAACCCAATAAATTTTGGACCCGTCATCATATAATATGTTTATGATTAAAATCGCGTCCGATTTGGTGAGGAGATTTGGAAGATGCGCTAAATAAAGCATTGAAAAGAAGAAATTGACAAAATGGAAGACGTACTAACTGTATATTGGGTGGTAGATGGTGAAGGTTTGATAAAACTAGTGGATGATATCTTCCCGACAGAGATTGATGGTTAAGATGTATCTCGCCCAAACGAAATGCAAACGAGTTAATCTGTTAACATCAATTTTAAAAATCGTATTTTTTAATATATAATTTACCACCAGTTTGAAATTCACAAACACTGATAGAAATGAAGGATGTTATAGCAGAGATCGAGAGAATTGATAAATTAGAGGTTTTCTAATCGTTTATCTAGGTAATTGTCGATGGTTCGATAAAATGACGGAGGATCTGTCAATTCCGATACCTTTAGTGCCTGTTGTAGCGGATTTACCAAAGTTGGAGCTACGCTAAAATTAGTTAGCTTTGTGTAAGATCAAATTATTTATTTAAACAACAGAAGAGTATTTAACAAGATTGTTGAAGGGGCATATCGATTGAAGAGACATGATGATTGTGAAAAGGCATATTACTTCAAAATATAGAAGCTATCGACTACTGTATAAACATAGGATGTGAAGTATGGTAGCGTGTCTCGGTGGATTATAAAATATATCTTGGTGGATATTCTACTATTGATATGGACCTTGTGTTCATTCAAATAGATTGGTGTCTGTAATCAGGTTGGAGCCTGAATGAGGATTGGATTTCTCTCTACATGTTGGGTCATGTATACAAGTTGGGTCTTGTAAGAGAACTGGGTTTCTCAATCTTGCTGGGTCTAGATAGTTCATGCTATGTAATGTAAAATTTATTTAATAAAAATACATTTGACATATTCATATGTGTTTGTTATTTCATGTATATATATAATTGGTAAATGTCATGAATGTTTCATAATACATATGAATGATTAAATAAGTGCTTTGGCAAGAGATTTTTTAAGTTTCTAGAGACACTGATTCACCCCCCCCCTCTCAGTGTCTGAGACCTGTTCTACACATCTATGTAGCATTTTTGAGAACTTGTATCAAGCAGAAGAAGACTTGGCCAACAACATGATAATGGTCCCTCAATGTATTGTTTCTGTTTAAAGCTACTAGGGCAGTTTGTTCGATTATATAGTTGTAATAGGCTATCACTTTGTCATGATAGTTACAGTCCAGTCAAAGATGAATGTAGAGACTGGTTAGTTCCTCCAGATCGGAGAACATACCTTCTCCAACACTATGTAGCTCTGTTTTATCTGTCTTTTTTTATATAAAAGCTCTTAACTGTTCTTGTGAAAAAAAAAGAAGGTATTCTCAAATTTTCCAAACCAAATTTTAGAGAAATTTCAACTCCATAGGTTTTTGGGGAGTCTAAATTATATCAGGCCATTCTATAAAGAACAGGAAGAAGGCATCCATGTTCTACAGCAGTGGCTAAAAAAGAATCCCCCAAAATGGTCTAAAGAAATGAATGCAGCTGTTCAGAAGATTAAAGGAAAAGTAAAACAACTTCCAACTCTCTCTCTACCCCAAGGATTAGGTGAACTGATTATAGAAACAGATGACTCAAGCAATGCATAGGGAGGTGTCTTTATAGAAAAGAATGGAGAGAAAGAAGAAATGCACGTATATGCTTAAGGCTCCTTAAAAGGAGCAGAACTCAATTATCCCTCCAGCCACAGAAATTCTTGCTGTAAAAAAGACAGTAAATCATTTTAAATTATTTTTAAATCCTGTTAAGTTTTGCATTAGAACAAATTTGAAAATAATGCCAGGAATTTTCAGAAATGAGAATCTAATGGCAGAAAATAACTCTAGAATTTTGAAATGGTTTTTATGGCTTCACAATTTTGATTTTGACATTGTATATAAACCTGTTAGGAACCCATGTCTTTACTTTGTTAGTATATTGTTGTTGGACGCATATGCTTTGTAAGTCATCCCGTAGTATTTGTTGATCCATAGTTTATATTAGCCCATAGTATTGGATGCATATGCTTTGTAAGTCGTCCCATAGTATTATATGTCCCATGGTTTTGACTCATAGTATTGGCGCCTAGACTTAGCCCATGGTTTGTATTAACACATAGTATTGACCCATGGTATTGGTGCCTAGACTTAGTATATAAGTGTGTGTTGAGGCCTATGAAGGCACCGTGAAGTTAATTGTATTGAGCTTGCTCAAAGGAGGTTGCCCCCTCGAAGTGGCCCGTGATCAATATAAAAGTGATTCTAAGTTCTATTATTTCTGATATCTCGTGTATTTGAATTAATTAATTATTGCAGGTTCATCACATCTGGTATCAGAGCACTTTCTTGGGCTCGTTGGGTGGAATTTCTGCCAATTTTTTTTTCGCATCTGTTGTAGCTTCGGATTTGGGAATAATCCCTATCTGCTTAACTGTGGGAAGTACTTGGGAATAAGCCCGAAAAATCATTGTGAGGAGTACCACAGGAACCCCAAAGTAGCTGGCCCATTGAGAGGACCTGCCAGCGAAAAGGGCAACGACCCCTACCTGATTGACTAGTTCCCACCCGTGAGGTAAACCAAGAGATGTCGTTTGTGGCAAAGTAGTTATTAGTTTTACTTGAGTCGTGGAGTGAGGGCGACTGCCCCAATACGCAAGCCGTTAGATAACATTGGTGGCCGAGTGAAACACCTGAACTGTTAGGAAGCCGTACATACCTAGGTTCCATATCTATTTTCAGTTGAACTGTTGCCGATCACTTTTGCTCCAGATACAGCCGTTTCAGATCTATTCTGAAAGTCGTTCCAGATCCAGTTTCCATTTCAGATCCAGCCATTTTCGATCCCTTCCGCGCCGTTGCAGATCCATCTATTGCGGATCCCTTCCGTGCCGCTGTTGCGGATCCCTTTCGGCCGATGTTGCGGATCCCTTTCGGCCATATCTCCCTTATTTCAACTCTATTTTCCCTAAAACTTCACTGACATCCCTGCAATCCCATTCTGCATATTTCATTCCTGAAGACCCTATCCCAAATTCCACTTCCCAAGACCAGAAATGCCACATTTGTCTATTTTTAGGGTTTGCCATAACTTCTTCAATTTTCACCCGATTGCCTTCACATTTTACCATAGAGTTCCCGCTTCTGAAATCCCCATTTTTTGCTTCCCTATCCCTCAGAAAGTGTCGAAAACCTAGTCAAACCCCAATTACCCCTCCGAGTTTTTCCCAAATCCAAATTTCCCCTTACTAAATAAGCTTGTGTTTGTGTTTTTCTATCCATTCCCCCCCCCCGACAAAAAAAAATTATTGGTTATGGTTGTCACTCGCACAGGAGCAAACACCATGGAGGAAGCACTTGCAGCCATCCAAACCAAACTCCAAGATCTGGATGAAAAATTTCTCAGCCTCCATCTTCAGCATTCAGCCATGAACAATAACCGACAACAAGAATCTTTTGCAGTCACCGGGTTCTCTTCTTCCAGCAATTTTCGTGGGCCAAAGCTTGATTTTCCTCGCTTCAATGGTACTGATCCGACTGGATGGATATACCGAGCAGAACAATATTTCAGTCTGCATAATACTTTTGATGTTCAGAAAGTTCCACTCGCATCCTTTCATTTGGAACAGGAAGCCCTTCAATGGTACTGTTGGTACATCAAAGCTCATCCCGAGCCAAATTGGACAGATTTTTTCCCAACTCCTTTTGTCACGATTTGTCCTAGTTCTTTTGATGACTTCACAGGAGCACTCACTAAACTTCACCAAACTGGCACAGTGAGAGAGTATCAGATGGAATTTGAGAAACTAGCCAATCACACAGAAGGATTGTCCGATGAATTCTACAGGAGTTGTTTTATCAGTGGTCTCAAGGATGAAATCTGCTCAGAGGTCAAAATGTTTTGTCCCAACACAATGATGGAAGTCCTAGGGTTGGCTAAGCTGGATGAGGACAAGATCACATCTCAACAATGCTCCAAACCCACCTTTGTTCCCTTCAGAAATATGGGTTCCCAACGACCTCCCATCACTCCTGCTCCTCAACCAACTCCTATCAAGCAATTGTCTGAAACAGAGATGCGGGCATGCCGAGAAAAAGGGATTTGTTATAATTGTGATGAGAAATTCACTCGGGGACATAGATGTGTTCAACAAAAGCTCTATCTCTTAGATGTGGATTCTCCGCCTGCCTCAAAACTTGATGAAGAAGCTCCAGATACAGTAGATGATCAGGTCGACATTCAACACCCGCCTGTTGACACCCCATCTCAGGACGACCCACTCGAGATCTCTCTCCATGCTGTAACCGACGTCACCACCGCACAAACAATGCGAGTCAGGGGATACTTCAAGAAGCTCCCTCTTACCATACTCATTGATTCTAGTAGCACTCATAACTTCATTGATCCTCGGATTGCCAAACAGGCTGATCGTTTTGTCCATCCTTGCTCCAACTTTGAAGTCATGGTTGCCAATGGGGGCACCTTACCTTGGAATGGGAAGTGTCACAATGTGAGTATCTCTATGGAAGATTATAACCTGCGCTCTCACATGTTTGCCTTGTCCTTAGGCAGATGTGATGTGGTTTTGGGCGTTCAATGGTTACGCACACTTGGTCCCATCTTATGGAATTTTGTTGAACTTTGGATGCAGTTTTCAGTCAATGGGGCACAACACAAATTTATGGGCTTACAACCAGGGTCTCTCTGCATCATCAGTTCACATCGCCTGGAAAAAATACTTAAGAAGAATTCACATGGTGTCATCGCTCAGCTCCATTCCATTCAGATGCACCCATCAACAGTCTCCACTACTTCCTTGGATAGATATGCAGGTGTCTTTGTTGAACTAATGAGCTTGTTGCCTTCAAGAGACCTTTCCGGTAAGAATTTAGCCGCATCTACCTCTCAGCAGGAAATGATGACTATTTTGCATACAGTCCAGAAGTGGCAGCCATCCCTATTGGGGAATTATTTCTGCATCAATATTGATCTCCAGAGTCTAGAAACTTTCCTGGAACAACGGGTCTCCTCCCCAACACACCTGAAATGGGTTATCCAACTCATGGGTTATGACTATGCGACCACTTACCAGAAGGGTAAGGACAATATGGTGGAAGATGCTCCTCCTCACACATTTGATGACCCAGTTTCTCTTACAGTTATTTCTCTGCTTGTTCCAAATTAGTTGCAATCTGTTCAATGGGGATATCTCTTCTATGAACTCCATGGTTATTCATCAGTAGGGCACTCTAGGTTCCTCAAAACGTATGACCAGGAACAATGTAACTTCTTTTGGCAGGGACTCAAAAGGACAATACAACGGATGGTGGTTGACTGTGATACTTTCCAAGTCAACAAGGGTGAAACGACCCTCCTTTCAGGACTGCTCGAACCCTTACCCATCCCTCCACAGATTTGGACAACTATTTCTATGGATTTCCTAGAAGCGCTCCAGTGGTATAGTACCACATCTCAAAGGACACCATATGAAGTAGTCTTTGTACATGCACCACCAGTTCTTCTTCCATACACCTTCCGCAGCTCCCCAGTTCAGGCAATTGACTCAATTCTTCGAAACCGTGATCAGCTTCTTCGCATTTTGCAGCACAATTTTCACATGGCAAGAATTGGACTGAAACAACAAGCCGATCAACATCGTTCTGAGCACACTTTTCACATCGTTGATATGGTTCTTCTTCGTCTACAGCCTTCCATACAATCCTCCCTGAAACTCCAAAGGCGCCAGTGGCTCGGAATGCAACCCGAGGATGCTACAGGGGACCCACTCCTTCAGATTCTGCATCAATTTCCACATCTAAAGCTTTGAGGACAAATCTTTTTCTAAGGGAGAGGGGATGTTAGGAACCCATGTCTTTACTTTGTTAGTATATTGTTGTTGGAGGCATATGCTTTGTAAGTTGTCCCGTAGTATTTGTTGATCCATAGTTTATATTAGCCCATAGTATTGACCCATAGTATTGGACACATATGCTTTGTAAGTTGTCCCATAGTATTATATGTCCCATGGTTTTGACTCATAGTATTGGCGCCTAGACTTAGTCCATAGTTTGTATTGACACATAGTATTGACCCATGGTATTGGTGCCTAGACTTAGTATATAAGTGTGTGTTGAGGCCTATGAAGGCATCGTGAAGTTAATTGTATTGAGCTTGCTCAAAGGAGGTTTCCCCCTCGAAGTGGCCCGTGATCAATATAAAAGTGATTCTAAGTTCTATTATTTCTGATATCTCGTGTATTTGCATTAATTAATTATTGCAGGTTCATCACAAAACCCGGCTATCGAACTTTTGTGGTTGATATAATGGAAGAGTATAATATACAATCTTTGCTACATCTCAATATGTTCAGCTCAGGAGCATCCGGTTTCACCCTTCATGATAAAGGCAAAGGGATAGCAAGAATGGATCCATTTCCATCTAGTCTACCCCTAACATGTTTATTCCTTAAGCCTTGGGATGACTCTTTGACTCCGGAGGAACGCCAACAATCACTTGAGAACGCAAGCAAAAAGGAGGCTGACAAGTTTTTTTCCATATCCCTTGTTCAGCAAATCCAAGGGTCCCCCATGAAGATCCATATTTTTTTAAATATGGGAGAAATATGCTTTTCTTAACTTCGAAAATGCAAAGCAAAAGCTAATGGAACACAAAGAAGTCTAGCTTTATGTTTAAGAAAAATAAGGCTGGGAGGTTTGGTCTGTATATCTGGGACAAGGAAATTCAACATGGACTACATACAATCTTATTCTTTAGTTCTGCAGAGAAGAAAGATAGATTATTATTTGTACAGATCCTTCAAATATGATTAACCGCTAGTGGTCTGGTTGGACTGAATTTTTCCTTGATAAATTTTGTCCAAGGAAAGATTGGGTTCAATGGAGAGCAAATTTTATTCTCCATCTTCAAGTCGGTATGTAGGTTTCTGAACAAAACTATATGTGGTTCAAGTTCAAACTCGGACACTTAGGAGGAATATATACACCACTTGATTATACTGTATATACTTCTCAAAAGTTTATAAAAAGAAATCAAAATGGGGAAAGAATTGACAGTGAAGTTCATACAAGACGGATTTCGCTCAACTTTCAGGTTGAGTCTACCTTCCAAGGAGAATTTCACTGTGATCTTAATTCAGTTATGTTCGGGTCAAATGTAGAGAAATGGTTTTCCTATACTCTCTACCCAGAAATCTTTCCAGATGAGCCTATTGATTATGACAGAGATCCCTTTAACTGCCCTTGTGGAGGTGTTGATCTTGGTAATGGTCATGGTTTGGTTTGTATCTGTATACAAGGATGGGACCCATATGATTGAAAGGCGTGATGGGTCGCCTGAATGGCTCCATATTTTCTTAAAGTATTTTGATTTTGTCGAGTCCTTGTGTTTGTTGTACTAATATTCCTTCACATGGCTCAAATGGCTTATCTGACTAAAGGTGCGGATTGACCCACTGCCCTATGAGAGAATATATCTCTTTTTACGTATAGTTGTTAGTTTTGGGTGACCGGGGAACCGGTAAAAGTTGTATAAATAAGGGGCCTGTGATCTCACTTAGGCATTCGAGAATTCGGGAGTTTCTGAATGTGAGAGCTATGCAACTTAAAGTCTTAAGTCTGTAATCAAGCGAAGTATGCTATACAAGTGGGGTTCATCTTAACACATTGCATCATAAAATATTTTAGTCTTGTATTGAGTCTTTAATCAAGCAAAGTATGCTCTGCAAGTGGGGTTCGTCCTACCACATTGCATCATAAAAGATTATAGTCTATATTTTGTGAATCGTTGATGATCTTCGCAGTCCGAAGACGATCCGAGAGTCTGTAAAGTTCATGTGCATTTTAATGAAAAGCAATTTTTCCAGTTTGAAGTAAGTCATTTCTATATTTGGAAGCATTTGGTATCAATCTTATTGAAGAACTTCTCACACTTAAGCCAATCAAGAAGATAATCAATTTCAAGGAATGGGTATGGAATCTTAATGATAATTTTGTTCAAAGCTTTGTATTTAATACATAGTCACTATGCCCCACCCTTATTCTACACCAACACAATTGGATTCCCACAAGGTGAGGAACTCAATCAAATGTGGTTATTTTGGATTATATCTTGAATCTATCATTTTATTTCCTCATTCTCCAGAAGAGTGCATCTATATTATAGCCCATTATGTAAAGGAGAGCTAGGTATCAAAACGATTGGATGTTTGACCTAACATTGTATAGGCACCCCTTTAAGTGAGGTGAAAATTATATTTGTAATCCTCTACAATCTTATTCACTTGATTCTATTGTGTAGAGAGGCCTCATGTTGAGGCTATGGTGGTCACATGACCTTTTATTCACCTTCTAATCGAACCATGAAGAGGACAAATTTCCTAGTTAGAGAGATAATTTTTCATCGTTACTTTACCAAGATCAAGGAAATTGTAGTAATAAGAACTACCTTTTGTACCCTTTATAGTTGGAATCCAAATTAACAATGACATACGGGTCCTAGAATCATAAATAGCATGATGTTTCCACATATATGTTTATCCTAAAATAAAATCACAAACTTTAAGCGGGGCAACATCACATGGTACCTAATTTTTGAAGGGCCCAATGTCATATAACAAGAAACATTATTGACTAACGAGGATGTCTAATCCCTAACTCAACCAACCGATGGTGTATGGTTGGTATTGTTTTCATGTCCCCAAATTTTTCATTGGTTCACAATGGCCTAAGCCACTTGGCCATGTTCATGATAGTTTGTCAAATTGGTGTCAAGGGTCAAATAATTTCCAAGCATGATGTCCAAGTTAGTAATAATGTAAAATTAGAGCCAACTGGACAAGGTGGGTCACATGAAGATCAAATTCCCAATTCAAATTTTGTAATGTCCCCATCCAAATAAGCTATCATGGAGGAAAAATTCCACTAACTTACTAGTTCCCTAGGTTGGGGGTGGAAGCATCAAAATTTGGAATAAGGGAGCTACAAGACCCAAAATGACCTTAGACTTACAAATTCACATTAAATGGGTCAAATAAATAATAATAATAAATAAAATAAGGTTCCATTGGATCATGAGGGCACATAAGAGGTTGTGGGACCCACATGTGGCAAGATTCCCCACTACACTTGGCATCATTCTCTCACCAATTCGAGTCCAAGGTGGAGGGTATCATACTTGGGGGATATGAAGAGGCAATATTCATGTCAAGAATATAGGAAGGTCAAATTGGAGTGGAAGAGTAACTCCCAAGGAAGAGGAATAGGCACTGTGACACTTGTAGCTAGATTTCATGGCACCTATGACAACAATGATGAAGGAATATATGCCAAATATGAAAAATTCAAACTTGATTGTAGACCTGTGAACATTTGACATATCAGGGATAAACGTAGCCACCAAGAGGGCGTATAGAGGGAGTTATGTTCAGCCAATATTCCCAATTTGAATGGGGGGGGAAGAGGAATGCAAGCAAGAAGTGGACAAGTGTCTCATGAGAGAATCTATCACTAATTCGAGTTGAGTTAAGTCTCTTGGAGGTAATTTGAACTAATGAGTCCATATGAGGTTAATAAAAGAGGAGGATGAAAAAGGAGAGAAGCTTTTGGATCATTTTTTATTTGCACTCTTGGAGAGCTTAGCTTGTCCTTGCACTGTGGATGTTCATCCTCCCTGCCTTAGAACCAGTTTCGAAGGTGAAAGATACCTATCCAATTTGGTTGGATGAGAGTCCATTCATACCTCTCAAAAGAGCTTAATGGACATGTTTTGATTCAGGTTCGAGTCCCCTTTCAGTTTGAGTTCATCTTCTACCTTCTTTCTCCACTATCTCTCTCTCAATACTCTCTTAATGTCGATGTTCAAGTGTGATGGCGCACTCATAGCTGCATAAAGTTTGTGGAGAATGATATTTCAAATCTACAGTTATGTTTTCTGATGCATATCAATGTAATTAAATGCATATGGGAGCCATAGCTTGAAATACCATACCTTTCATGTAATATTTCCAAGCAAACTCAAGATTCAAGCTAGTTTCCTTCCTATTTTCACATGGTGTTTTTGGAGTGAATTTGTATCTGCTTGACATCATAATTTTTATGAGTTTTTTATTATTTTTTGAGAAGCATATTAATTACTATTGATGACCTAAATTTTATGTGCGGACCCTTTTAGTTTTGCTTAAATATCGTGCAACAAATATTATGTCCATTGTTAACCATTTTCTCACAATTTCTATGTCTCACAACTTGTTGTTTTATGGGAGTTATAGTAGACTCTAAAACCTGATTTAATGTTGAATTTTGGTTTCCCTTGAGGTCCTCTATCAGAGACAAGTCTCATTTCAGAAAATTGGGAATTCTGTACAATTTTTGGGAAGCCAAAACGTTACTAGATTAGTGGGGTTTTAAACCATTGAATGCACCTAGTAATTTTCCCCTTCCTTCCACCTTGAGAATTGCAAACCCTGAATGTTTCTAATGAATGTATAAGTGTCTTAGAGATTAATTAGTATGTATTAATACCTTTCAATCCCCTCCATATAGAATTAAAAATCATTTGGGAGCATTTGGGAGCATTTGGGTTTCACTAATCCAAGGTTCAAAAATTTGCCAAAATGGAGTAATTTTCCAAAGAAGGATATTACAGTGGTATCAGAGCATGGTCCTTGCACCTGTGCATTGGTTCATCCATTGAATAAGGAAATTGCAGCCATGTCTTATTCATATTTAGCTTATGAGGAGGAATATTCTTTCTATGCCATAGAGGAAAATGATTTTGAGTTGTATGATGGAAGCTATGTGGATGAGGAACCCTCGTGCAATACCTATACCTAATTCACATTTAGAGGTGATGATGGTTACTATTGTGATAACTTGTGCATTGAATATGTATACTGGGAGATGACACCACTAAGGAAATATCCTTTGAAGGAAGTAGTATGGTGGAGGGAAACTTGCAAAACCCTACCCCGACAATATCAAGCCTATAATGTTATTATGGAGTCATCCCCAATAGTTCCTTTCGAATTTTTGTTGATGATTTGTTTGGATATAGGACCAAGAATGAATATGTGGATTTAGTGAATAAAGTTCTATGCCCTTATTTCAAAATACCTTGGAGAGAAAAGGAGGAGCGAAATGAGGAGACCCATGAGCCACCTAGTTTTGTAGGTGGTGAAGCAAACAAAGCATTACATGAAGAGGATCGAAAGTCACTCCCAAGTGACTCTGAAAAATATGAATAAACATCACATGAGCATGAAGAAGATTCCATGGAAAATACTGAATATTATTCCGAGACACGTTCTACTTTGGACATGGAACAAAGAGCATCTACTGATGGATGCTTGAACTGTGAAGGAGTACCTACTGATGGGTGCTCACACCTCTATGTTGGTGACACATAGAGATCACTTTTGAAGGTGTTTCTCCAAGCCAAAGTTCCATTGACCATGGATATGAAGACCTGGTATTAGTTGAAGAAGAACCAAGATCAACTTCCCTATCACCACTTGAGCTCCCGTGTGAAGTTGATCCCAAGAAAAAAGAAGAAGAGCAATTTCTCTCTAATTAACCATCCTTCATTTAAGGGTATTTGAATATGAGTGAAAGGAAAATCCTTGAGGACCTTAGCATACTCCATGACACTTAAGCATTGGTGTCAAAATTTTGTTGGAGAGTTTCTTCATTGGAGGAGCCATCCTTCCTTGAATACATGGAGAAGATTCAAAGAGCAATGTGCAACATCAAAGGTAATTTCATGTCTTTTCTTTTTGATAGAAACAATTTGGTTGAGCTTAATGAATGGTTACATGAATCATACTTGAAGAATAATGAGGATATTCATAATCTCCAAATTCAAAATGAGCAACTTCTTGAGAGGTTGCAAGATACTTGTTCTTCCTCCTATGTTTCAAATTGTCATATGGTAGATTGATTGGAGGATTCTCATGGCATGGTGGATCATGAGAAACATGGAAATTTGCATGTGCTTAATGTGTTTGAAGATGAGCTTGATGAGATCCAAGCACTTGTTGTGGTGGAAGAGGAACTTGAGTTTCCTCTTGATGATGGTTATGCACTTTTTAAAGAAGTTCAAGCTTCCTCTACCTTGGAACCAACATATTAGGAAAGTTTCATACTTTTGAGGGAGGTGCATGATCCTACCCCTATGGATCCTTCACATGATGAAACTTCTGCAATTTTTGATCATTTGGGTGAGTTGGTTCATTCTCCTACATCCTACACTTCCATATTTTGCAGCACTCATCCTAATGAAGTATGGGTGAAAGGGTTATTTCTGATGGTGCCACATGAGGAGTATGAAACTCCTATCTCTCCTTTTGATGATTACATGACTAGAGCACCTTATTCTTTAAATTTTCAGCAACATCCTTTGTTACCTTATGATGATACACATCTACATTTATGCACCTATGATGTTTACTTGAGTCACTTAAAGACTCGTGATTTTCCTTTCTTCTTGCTTAGTTCATTTGAGGTTGGAGGAACTTCATCCAATACTTGGGTGAAGAGATATATGATTGAAGCACATTATTATTGGCATAAACATCCTTTTTTATTTCTTGTTGATACACATATTCTTGGGTGTATTTATGAGACTTCTTTTAGCCACTTGAAGTCTCCATGTTTTCTTTGCTCCTTGGTTCGGATTTTGGTGGAGGTTCTTCATTCACTTCTTGGATGAAAGAACAAATGGCTGATTATTTTGATGCATATTACATTATTTTGGAGAAACATTATAGGACATGGGATCCTCACCTATGTCATTGGAGCAAATTTGATATTATACTTGATGCTTGTGTGTATGGGGCACGTGATGATCTACTTACTTGGATGTACAAACACTTTCATGATTCTTTGATTAGGTACCTTTTTTATGTAAATTTTTTTGATGTTGTTATGTGGTTTGATTATCTATATTTTGTACTCATTATGTTTGAAGGATGCAATGCAAGCAATGGGATCCTGGTGTAGCTTGGTTTCAACTCACTTGGAGCAGCAGTTCGATTGTTGGTATGAGAGACAAAACCAACCTTCAGTGGTTTGAGTTCATCTTTGCATAGAATTGTTCCAGTTTCCTATGTAAAATACCTTTTGAGAGATGGATTTAGTTTTCACATGCCTTGTGTTCATGGCATTTCACACCCTACATGTATCATGACCATTTGTGACCCTGTGATCATTTTGGTCTCATTGGTTTCAATTTTTGGGGGCAACAAGCAGTATGGGAGATCGAGTCACCACTTGAGAAGATGATTGTAATTAGAGTAGTGCATCACATCAACAAGCATGGTGGTTCCTCTCTAAAATTTTCTTGGAATCTTGGAAAATCAAATTTTGGCAACTTAGTGGAAACTTCAAAGAATTATATAGTGAGCAAAAGGGTTGAAGTTTAGAAAAAGTTTCCAAAATATGAAAGAGGTAAAGATTAATTGTGAAAATTTCGTTTTGATGGATTTAATTAATATTTTGGTGTTTGGTGGTGATGTCACGGGAGATATCAATGCAAAAAAAAATCCACATCTCTTTACTTTTGTAAACCCACAATTGCAATACATGAGTGCCACTACTCAAAGTTTTGGAAGCAAAGTTTTGGAAGGAAAGCAGGTTCTTCAACATCCATGTTTGAAATTGATTGAGGACAAGCAATATTGGGAGGGGAGGATTTATCATGTCCCCAAATTTTTCATTGGGTCACAATGGCCTATAAGCCACTTGGCCATGTTCATGATAGTTTGTCAAATTGGTGCTGAGGGTCAAATAATTGCCAAGCATGATGTCCTAGTTAGTAATAATATAAAATTAGAACCAAATGGACAAGGTGGGTCACATGATGATCATATTACCAATTCAAAGTTTGTAATGTCTCCATCCAAATAAACTATCAGGGAGGAAAAATTCCACTAACTTACTAGTTCCCTAGGTTGGGGGTGGAAGCATCAAAATTTGGAATAAGGGAGCTACAAGACCCAAAATGACCTTAGAATTACAAATTAACATTAAATGGGTCAAATAAATAATAATAATAAATAAAATAAGGTGGCATTGGATCATGAGGGCACATAAGAGGTTGTGGGACCCACATGTGGCAAGATTCCCCACTACACTTGGCATCATTCTCTCACCAATTCAATTCCAAGTTGTAGGGTAACGTAATTGGGGGAGATTAAGGGGCAATATTCATGTCAATAATCTAGGAATGTTGACACTTGTAGCTAGATTCCATGGAACTTGTGGCAACAATGATGAAGGAATCTATGACAAATTCAGACCTAATTGCAGACCTATGACACATATGACATATCAGGTCTAAAAATAGCCACCAAGTGGGTGCATAGAGGGATTTATGGTCAGCCAAGATTCCCAATTCGAATTGGGGGGAAGAGGAATGTAAGGAAGAAGTGGACAAGTGTCTGATGAGAGAATCTATCACTAATTCGAGTTGAGTGAAGTCTCTTGGAGGGAACTATACCTCATGAGTCCATATGAGGTTAATAAAAGAGGAGGGTGACAGAGGAGATCATATTTTGGATAATTTTTATTTGCACTCTTGGAGAGCTTAGCTTGTCCTTGCACAATGGATGTTCATCCTCTCTGCCTTAGAACCAATTTCGAAGGTGAAATATCCATGTCGAAGTTGGTTGCAGGAGAGGCAATTCATACCTATAAAAAGTTATTAATGGATATTTTTTGATGTAGGTTTGAGTCCCCTTTTAGTTCGAGTTCATCTTCTAACTTCTTTCTCCACGATCTCTCTCTCTCTCTCAATACTCTCTCAATGTCCATGTTCAAGTGTGATGGCGCACTCATAGCTGCATAAATTTTGTGTAGAATGATATTTCGACTCTATGGTTATGTTTTCGTATGTATATCAATGTAATGAATTGCATATGGAAGCAACAGATCGAAATACCATACCTTTCATGTAATATTTCCAAGCAAACTCAAGATTCGAGCTAGTTTCCTTCCTATTTTCACATGGTGTTTTTGGAGTGAATTTGTATTTGTTTTACATCAGAATTTTTATAAGTTTTTGCTTATGTTTCGAGTTGCATATGAAGTAATATTTATGACCTAAATTTTATGTTTAGACCCTTTGAGTTTTGCTTAAATATTGTTCAACAAATATTATGTCCATTGTTAACCATTTTCTCACAATTTCTATGTCTCACAACTTGATGTTTTATGGGAGTTATAGAAGACCCTAAAACCCGATTTAATGATGCGTTTTGGTTTCCCTTGAGGTCCTCTATCATATCCAAGTCTTATTTCATAAAATAGGGAACGTTGTACAGTATTTGGGAATCCAAAAAGTTACTAGACTAGTGGGGTTTTCAACCATCGAATTCACCTAGTAATTTTCCCCTTCCTTCCTCCTTGAGAATTGAAAACCCCGAATGTTTCTAATGAATGGATAAGTGTCTTAGAGATTAAATAGGATGTATTAACACCTCTCAATCCTGGCCATACATATTTCGAAATCATTTTGGATCATTTGGGACAATTTGGGTTTCACTAGTCCAAGGTTCGAAAATTGGCCAAAATGGAGTAATTTTCCAAAGAGGGATATTACAGTTGTGTAATTATCAACAACTTCAGTCTCTTAACAAAATATATTGATATTAGGTTCTTCTAGATACCACTACCCATAATGAAATGTAGCGGAGTCCCCTTCCTCGAGCTCCTTTGGCTCTTTTGGTTGGGTTATTGCAATTGTGATGGTGGCACTGGGTTCTACATTAATGATATGTGTTCCATTATTTTTATTCAAATGAGAGTCTGAATTTGAGGATTCCATCTCAACCACCAATGATTGTTTTAAGCAACATTCATTAGTGTTGTGCCAGGGGCATTTATAGAACTCACACCACTTTTCTAATGTCCTTTTTCAACTCCCCTTTACCCTTCTTTACTTGTTGCTTGGAACAATAATATTGAGGTTGTATATCCTTGCTATATACTTCTTCTTTTTTGAGTTAAGGCCACCTTTATCATGCTTCTACTAAATTTGATTTTTAGACACAAACTCCCACTTATTCTTCTGCTAAATGTTTTTCTCCATTTTGACAACATATCGGTAAGTGATTCCCAATGAGGAGATGTGTAAGAAATCCATCTCTATTTGGATGTACCTATGTAGGATATTCCATGGCATCATGGCCAAGATTAATTCATAATCTCTAATCCACAACTTTGAGCACAAGGTATGGAAGATATTGGTGAACTACAACACTTTCTAGTCTCTCTCTTAACACATAATTGTCCATCCCATGTACTAGTTGTCATAGTTTTTGATAGGGTAGAATTCCACTTCCAGGGAATCGATAAAAGGGACATAAGTGGGTTCTATATTGTATGTTGTAGACTCATCTCCTAGTAACTATATCACCAATATTAGACACGGGGGAAGGTCTTAAGGTGTGGTAAGGTGGTCTTTTTTATGTCAATTTTTTTTTACAGAGTAATAACCTTCTAACAATTTTAACAATTTCTCCAAAGCATATGCACATATATATCCTTTGAATAAATGAATGCCAAAGTTAACTTGTACCTTGAAGGGTGTTGCACCTATGAAATGGTTTTTGGTTGAAGGTGTCTTAGCTACCATTGGCAGTGATAGAGGGATCTAGGTGAAACTATCAATCATTTCATCCCTCTATCGTGTGAGGGATTCCTCAAGTAAAAACTTAACTGGATATCCTTCTCCGTCGTCTCTCTTTCTTGTACCATGTGAGGCTTATTACATTAACGGGAATGGATTTCCATAAACTCAATTAGTTAGAGACCTCACTCTTCATACTTATGTCTCATGGAGGACATGCATTAAGAAACAACAAATAGTAGATTGCTCTGATACCTTTGATATGGATTATTTAGAGAAATAAAAGAAGGAAAAAAAATATAAAATGGAAACACACACACAAAGATGTTGTAGATAGCACAATAGTACTTTAAAACAAAAATTCCATTAATGAATGAAATGGAAAAATACTGTAAACTACATACTAGAATGGTGGTAGCTTATCTCCACAGAGATATGTGATGGCTACACTCATTCACAAGAATCCCTTTTTTTTTCTAGAGTGACTGTGACTTGTGGGGCTAGCATGTGGTCTAAGAAACCATGACCCAGGGGAATATAAGTTGTCAAAATCACCTGGGGATCCCACCCAACCTAGTCCATGCCAATCCTTAGCATCGCTATATTTTTAGGTGTCTCCTCCCACTACCATCAAGTTTCGAACCCTGGGATACCTAACAAACAGAACCCTCATAAACCAATCACACTAGTAGAACTTGATTCACAAGAATCCCCTTACAAGAGTCTAGAAATAGATTTTTAATACCAAGTGCAAAACCTTAATATAAAAAAAATCTAAACATCCAAAACCCCAACCCTAGGAAATTATGTGGAAAAAGGAACGTGGGCCCTAAGGAGTATACATGATATGTCAACTTCTTCGTACTACAACATCCTCATTCAAACTCTGCGTGGGGTGCATAATAGTTCATCGGAAAGAATGCTTCTTTTGGTAACTTGTTTGCATGTGTGTTGTACTCCCTATAGACATGTCTAAAGGAAATTTCATAAAATGTTTTTTCACTTCCAAAATAAACTTAATAAATTATTCCAACCCCAGATTTTCAACTTGCCACTTTTTATTTTCCCAATCTACAATAATTTCGAGCCTCCAAATACTTGTAATTTTGTGATTCCTTTTTTTATTTGCCACTTTCAAAAGTATCCACAATGCATAGAACTTTGATCGAGGATCGTGCCTTCCCCTACTGCATATTTGAGCCTCTAATGATGTGCTTGATCTTCAAATAGTGTTTCCCTTACACTAAAAATGCTAGGTTCCCCTTGATATCCACCATAGAAATAACCCCATGGTTTCTCATAATTAATTTAGGCACGACCAAAATCCTAATACCTCCTTATGTTGTTTTTTTGTGTGTTCTTGAATGGTTATCTTGGTATTATGAGAACCTGGTTCAAGTAGTAGGTCCATGTAACAAATAATTAATAATACATTAATATTAATAATAAGTAGGATAATAGTTAATGAGCGGATGCGTCCCCTCAAATAGGCAATGCCCAAGCTACTATAAAAGTGGGCCAACAATTGTATATTTATCATCTCTTATATTATCATTTATCCTATTATATTCCTTTATGGATTATTTATGTTATTTACACTAGGTATTTCCCTAGAAGATAGAATTATCTACTTCATTAGTATCAGAGCCAACTTTTCCTCGAACTTCTATTGATATCGGGCTTTTAACCATCCTATCAAGGTTTCCTTGAACCGTATCTTTGATCTAACACGAACTTTTAGCCATCCAAAAAACTCAGATTTTTTTTTGAAATAAAAACCCCATTCACCTTTCCTCACAACATATTTCTCCCTCACGCTCACGCACAGATTCCAGTACCATCGTTTTCCATCCACCGGCAATCGCCCATCATTTTTCCATCCTCCATACCTCCCACTGCCGCTACGACCTCACTACCCCACACCACTTCATTCCTCTACCTCCACCGCTACAACCTCCCCTTCCTGCTCTCCCTCGCCACCACTCGCGCCCATCTCCCCCATCCCTCCTCACGTTGTTTTCCCTACGTCCCCCCAATTTTCCTACACAACCACGCACCCTCTGCATACATCCTTTTGTGCCCCTCCACCACACTCCTCTAACATGCACCCTCTCGACTGCTCCCAATTCCCTCTCCCTGAGCCTCCCTCCTTCCAATCCCCGCGCTATCCCTCCCTCTGCCTCCCTCTTCTCCCACGCCTTCTCATTCTCGTGCTCCCTCTACACTTCGACCACCCCCATCTTTTCCTGCAACTCTCCCTACATCCTTCCCTTGCTCCAACACTCACCACTGCGCATTCCCCTCTTGTGTCGCCCTCCACGTAGCCACCCCACTGCCGCCTGCAACCTCCCCTCTACGCACCTTCCTCGCCTTCCATCCTCCACAGCACGCAACCTCCAGCATCTCCGCCACCTCCAGCTCAACCACCCCCCCTCCTCATTACCACTACACTTCCCACTCCAAATTTCTTTTCAACTTCCAAGTTGCGCTCTCCTCAACGCTGCTCCTGTGCGCTCATTCCCGTCACACCTTACCTAGGGTTAAAACCCAAATTGTAAACATTCAAAAAGAAAATTATAATAATATATTATTATTAATAATAATATTATTATAATCCACATATTATCAAAGTATATGATAATAAATTATTTTTATAATAATAATAATTATTATAGCTATTATTTTGGAAAAAAAGCAAGGCATAAGAAGATTTAAAATATATAAATATTATTTTGGGAATAATAATTATTTGGAAAAAAAAAGAGAAGAAGAAATCAAAGGAGGATTTATAAAAAGAAAACACATCAATGGTTAGTACACATTTTGTGTATTACTATTATTGAAAAAAAAAACATTATTATTATCTCAATTAATAATTGTGTAAATCATTACCATTATTAAAAATAAAGAAAGGAGAAAAAGAAAAAGAAAAAAGAAGAAGAAGAAGAAGAGATCAATTATCGTCGAAGGAAGCCAAAGATCATTTTTCATCAAAGAAGACCAAGTCAAAGAAGATATTGAAGACAAAAAATTATTGTCAAAGAAGTTGAAGATCAGTTATCATCGAAGAGCAATATCAAGTCAAAAGAAGACCCTTATCATCAAGAAATCAAGTCAAAGGAAACCAGATATCATCGAAGAAGTCAAGAATAATGGCAAACACATATTCAGTAATGAAGTCAAAGCTACAAGCAGCACTGGACAAATTAGAGAAATATAAAGCGATCAGTAAACATCTACAAAATGAGATTGAGAAACATAAGTTCTTGAAGGAGTGGAAAGACGATGAGAATCGTCGCTTATGGAATCAAAATCGACAACTAGAACGAACCATAAGAGATAATAAGACAATGTTCTTTGATCATGATAAAGAAAACTCAGGTTTAAAAATCCACAATCAGAACTTAGAAGACCATATTAGCAAGTCAAAAAATGACGACAAGTCACCCGATGGAAGTGATAATGATTTAGAAGAAGAAATAAAGCATTTAAACCAGCTCGTCGGAGACAAAGATGATGAACTGACGCAAGTCTAGAGGAAGCTACAAAATCAAGAATCAAACATAGGTCAACATCAGCAAAAGAATAAAGAACTCCGGCAGACATACGACGCTACTAAAAAAATGCACAAGCTGGAAATTAAGAAAATCAAGGACGAATTAGCAAGCAATACCGAAGAAATATTTCGACTAAGAATTCATAACAAAACATTGCTTACGAAAATCAAGAAGTTGAAACATAGTCGGAAGACGGAGCACTCAAATGAAGACCTTGAAGGAATAATACTAGAACAACAAGAAGAAAACCATCATCTGAAAAATCGTAATCAAGAACTCGAGAAACAAATTGAGAAGTTTAAAGAGGAAAAAAAGTCGCAAGACGAAAGGTTCGAGAAAATTCAGAATAATAACAATCTATTAGAGAGAAAATTAGCACAAATCCAGGAGGAAGCATCCAGACCCTCTAGAAAACAAAGTCAAGTTGAGGAAATAAATTCAGTCATCGACATAATTCAAAAGGAAGTCAACCCAGTAGAAAAACAAACAGCAAGGACTCCTTATCGACACCCCAATTATAAACGTCATTTTGACCAACGACGGGGTCAAAATGAACATACACAGAGGATTTATGTTGTAAGAGAAGTAAGAACATCATATCAAAACATTAAACAACAAACAAGAAGACTCATCTCACAAAGCGATCAAATAGCTCCGATAAAAATAGATCTCGGACGGGCCACATCAGAGACGATGCGACAGTTCTTCTTTGGAATTCGTAACTCGTATCACCTCATTTCATCAAGTATCGCAAATACTAAAAAGGATCCAAAGATGACGGTTCAAGCTAAAAGCAGACATAACCCTTGTCTTCAATAAGCTTTGAGGACAAAGCTTCCCTTAAGGGGAAGGCAATGTAAAAAATAATTAATAACACATTTAATAATGCATTAATATTAATAATAAGTAGGATAATAGTTAATGAGCGGATGCGTCCCCTCAAATAGGAAATGCCCAAGCTACTATAAAAGCAGGCCGACAATTGTATATTTATCATCTCTTATATTATCATTTATCCTATTATATTCCTTTATGGATTATTTACATTATTTACACTGGGTATTTCCCTAGAAGATAGAATTATCTACTTCAGACCATACCTTGGAAAAGCATTTGAATAAAGTCCATCATAAACTATACACAAATAAACCTCCTATAGCCTTATAATCCTCAAAAGCTTTGTATGTTATACATTCTATTAGGAATTCTACTAGAGTAGGTATATCCCACCTTACATTTTCCACTATCCCTTGTGTTGTCTCTTTCCACACTTCTCTTTCAAAGGTACATGACACAAAAAAACTATGTAACTGACTATTAACACCAAAATTTTGTCCACTTTGCTTGTCCACTAGCCACACCATATCATACATCACGTCCACTTTCCATTTCCACCACTTTGACCTTCACATGCAAAAAATATCTTAAATGCCCCATCATTATTATTTCCTCTTTCCACAAAAGAGGGAAGTTGGCACATTCCTAAAAAATGGGAAAAAGGGAAAATCCCCCAAAAGTAGGAAATTCCCACAAACGAGAAAATTTCCATAAAAAAGGGAAAAAGAAGTTGGATCTAACCCACTCATAATGTTTATCCAAATACAATTTTCCAATCCCATGGGCCACCTAATACCATGGGGCACAAAAATATGGGTCATAATATATATATATACATGTGAAGATTCCTCATTTGACAATCCAAACATTCTCCACCTTTTGCATGCCATTACTCTACCGAAATTTCATTGAGTCGTTATTACCCATATGTTGCTATTTGGCACCTTTTGTGATGTGTAGTTGGAGATTATGGAGGTACTAGGAAACCAATGACAAACTACTTTGGAAGGCTGCTAGGGTCCCCATTTCTAGGTATTCTTATGGTCCTAGATTGTGATCTCATAATATAAAATCATTTTAAGTTATATGTTCCATTGTTAAATTAATATTGGCACAATTAGTGTAGATTTATTTTATTGTTGTTTATTTCGTTTACATATCCATTTTTGAAATTTCTACTAACAATTCCCTAATCCTCAGTAGGTTCCTTTTGGCACATGCTAGCGGGGAAAATCTAGAAACACTGACTCATTTTTATTTTTGCATTAAATACATCTGCTTCGACATATCCATTTTTTTAATGCCCGATGTCCCAAGTTAATAGCTTATTTGTTAGTTACACCATAGCAAGATTCTTGTTTTGAGTGGGAATGGAAACTTCCAAAAAAATCTCCACCACTAAATTTTATCCTTAGGGGCCTCTTCCTCCACTCGTGTTGAATAACCTAGTTTGACAATAAAATTACTTGAAGTTGGGTTCTTCGACCAATGGAATTTATCTTCCTCATATGTTAGTCTAATAACACTATGTTGTAGCGAATGAACATATTATCCCCATTCCCCTGCTAATGCATATGAAGTGATAGATACTCTATTGTGACCCGTCCTTATATCCAAGAATTGTTATGCAAGTATGAAATTGCATCTCTTAGATGGAAAATTCCTTTACTGTGCAGGACTGCTAATAAGTCCTCGAAATTCCTATAGTTTCCTTTTTCTCCAATCCAAGGATCCTCTCCAACCCTCACATTTCTATCATTCCCCACTTTCAAAGCTAACTAGGGATGAGGCCTAAACCAAAGCTCTCAAAACAATAGAAGATCCTTGAGACTCTTTTATTTTTGAACTAAACCAATCTTCTATGTTTCTATCCCTCAAATACTTAGTCCTCATCATTTTGCCTCAAAGGCCTTCATTATACACAAGTCTCCACAAGATTTTTTCTGCTAAAGCCTTACTAAAGAGACATATGTTTTTTAGGGCCCATCCTCCAAGCTCTTTTGGAGATGCAATCCTTTCCCATTTAACCAATGGTATCTCCTCTTTGATATTTTTCTAGTCCATGAGAAGCTAAAATATTTTTTCCTTGTTTTGTTTAGGATACTCTTTGGGAGTTTGGTTATGGTCATCCAATAGATATGGATGCTTTCTAATATTGTTTTTTACTAGGACCAAATGACCACCCCTAGACAACCAATGATAACAACAAAATGTAATTTTAGCTTCCATTTTTCAATATAACCAAAACGAGTCCTCACACTTGTAGCCATTTGGTTTTAAGAGAAAACCAATATATTTTACTCATTGAGTCAAATTACTCATGATCATAGGAAAGAGAGTGTGGTAGGAAAATCTCCCTACAGATAGGTAGATATCCCCTTGGGATTAGAAAAAACCCCTAGTTGCCTACCCAAGACAGAGAGGAAACAAATAGACACTATAGTCCTCCTAGATATAGCTCACACATCAACTAACAAGCTATGGGAAGACAAATCAAGTAGATGGAGTACCTTACTTTGATGGTTGTCCTTATTGCTCCTAAGTTTCTCCAGCTACAGCCTTTGATTATGGACTTATGAACATGTTTACAAAGGAAAGACAACACCTTCTCCAAAGCAATATATGTATAAACAAAGATTTAACTATAAAAAGATAGACAATTTCATGCATTCATCATTAAAGACATGAAAATGAGAGGAATAGGCTAAGTTATATTAATTATCAGAAAGCCAAAAGAAGCTGATTACAATGTTATACCTTGATAACCAAAGTAGCAGCACCTCCTTCCAAGCTCTCCAACATCACCCTTGCAAGACTCATAGGATCATAAGTTTAGTGCTTCCAAGATCACCTCCCCCGTAGCTCATGGATGGATCTCCTTAAGTAATATTTGGGAAGGCCAACCACTAGGAGAAAATGATGGATCTAGGTGAGTAAGATGTGGATCAAGGATCTAAATGATGCCAAGGAGGGAATGTGAGATGGGATTCGAAGGGCGACCTCATCCCATGAAAATCCTCTCAAAATCCAAGATCCAAAATCTAGAGATAATGGTTATTTAGGCATTTTTGCGCCCCCAAAACTAAGCAAAACGCGAAAAATGTTGTAATTTTAGCGCCCCCATAGGCATGCAGAACGCGAAAATAAGGAATTTCCACGCTCTGTACCACTAGTAGGACGCGAAAATATCTCTAGGAGGCCCATAAGTGGGTTAGGTCAAGTGGTTTTCGACCCCTAAGTTGTTGGATTTGCTTCCAAGTGTGACTATGGAAGGGACCAACATGATAACAAAGGGTCCTAACACCCTTAAGAGGCACAAGCATCATGTTTCTCATGGTGATATGACATGAAGACTCTCAATGGTACATAGTGTGACAATTTGAGGTATAACAGAGAGTTACAACTTGAGCACTTACATCTTTAGATATAGGTACTAAAGTTCCTTTAATTTTGTCATTTCTTGAATTGAACCACAAACAACAAGTGTGTGATGATTACTAAATCTGAAATATTTATCCATTTCAACTCACCTCTTATTCTTTCTTCTTTAATCAAAAAAATAATCCCTTCAACCACCAACATAAACAAAAAATGGGAAAGTGAACACTCGGTCTAAGCTCCCTTGAATTAGTAAACAACTCTGAAGGGGATTCATTTATCAACACTGCAAAGGACATTGTACAAATACAACCCATAATCCAATTAATTTCCTATAGATGCATCCCCAACCAAAGTAGCATTAATCCCATATACAATCAGTTTATCTATCGTATTCTTTGGCCAAGATAATCTTCAAGATTGTCGCTGATACTTTACGATTTTTAACTGTATGTATCCATTCTTGTGTTATTGCCAAAGAATCATGTATTCGTCGATTGTGAAGGAAACCAAATTGCTCGTCTAAGGTTATATTTGGCAAAATACCCTTCACAATGATTTTGGAAATAAGTTCATAAATAAAATTGCATAAGGATATTTGTTTATAATCTTCAAATGTAGCTACATCTTGTTTTGTGGAATAAGGCCTATAAATGTTGCGTTAGAACTTTCTTTGAAATCCTAGACTCTTCAACTACTTTTAGTCAATCATGTTTTAGATAATCAAAGAACCCTAGATAAAATTCTAATGAAAGTCCATCAAGGTCAAGGCTCTTCTCTCTCTTGAAAGAAGATAGAACATATTTTAATTCTTCACCAGATACCAACTTCCAAAGATTTTTTCATATGCTCTCCTATCAATCTTGGAACCAATATTATAATTATCATTATTTACCCTATATTTTCCTCTTCGAGATATTTGAAACGTTATTTGAGGTGAACTTTCCATGTCTTTGCTTTTGCCTTCAAAGTGCTTAACCTAGTACCATTTGGATGTTTAATATCCCAAATAGTATCAACTTGCTTCCTATGATTTGCATATTTATGAAAAAAATTGTGTTGTTATGACGTTCATGGAGCCAGAGTGCTCGACTTTTTAGCTTTCATCATGTCTCCTCTTTTTCTAAAAGTTACTTCTTCTTGTCTTCTAAGTCCTTTACAACCTTGACCTCATTATTCGAGAATGTACCAACAACTTTATTTTCAAATAAGTCCTAAATCCTAGTTTGTACTTCCTATAAATATCTATGTGTTTCTTTAGCTAAAGGATTTTCCCAACCATTCATAATATTTTTTATAAATATTACATGCAAATTGTTGCATGGCAGGAACCCTTCTTGGATTGACAAAGGAATCCAAATTGAAATTATTGAATCTTGAAAATATTCATTTGAAAAACAAGCAAGATTAAATTTTAGAGGGCTTGATGGTTTCTATTCTTTTAATTCCAATTTCAAAAGTACAAGAGATGTTATGGAGTCCCACCCGTGCCTACCCAATATTTGATAATTAAACTATGAGATTACCAACCCTCTGCCAAGAGAAACCTATCTGGTATTTTAGAAATACCTTATCTTCCCCTTATAACATATCTCCAAGTTGGAACAAGTTTGATAGGCTCAATATGTATCAAATGATGATTTTGGAGAATATGAGAGATAAAATCACCTAGGGTGTCATGTCTTTCTTTCTCTCCCAATATTTCTCTCAAGGAAATAACGAAATTTAAACCTCCTCTCAATATCACATTTCCCCCCCTAGTACAACAAAATCAAGTAAATTTTGCTAGAAAGGCCTCCTTTCACTATAAGGCCCATACACATTAAACATATATACCTCCTTCCCTAAATCGTTTGCTTGTAATTCTACCAAAATACCTAAATTTAATAAGTAAGAAGAAATAGTGTCAAAATTATCATTCCATCCAGTTACCAAACCACCTGATAACCCTATTTCATCTAAGGAACAAAATTTTGAGTCTTGTTTGTACAAAAGACGAGAAATCCACAACTATGTGTCCTAGACACATATTTTCTTGGAACATCACTACATATGGCTTATACACAACTAACAACCTTTTGAGGGCTAAGTGTTTGTGAGCATCCCCTACCCCCATGATATTTAGTGAGTGCATGATCATTTTGTAACATGGTTTTGGGATTTCCTTTCTAGAAGGGCCCCATAAATAGTGCCTTGTTTTCCTTCTTCACATGTGACTTTGTTAGTGAATAACCTTCCTTCATTCGTCTAATACCTCAATCCTAGTATCGTCTAAGTTTCTTAGTGATTCTATATGGGAAAAGGGAGGAGTTCCCTCATCTAAAAGACCCATGTGAGGCGATATCTCCAAAATATCAAAAGTTTACTTTATAGAGGTGTGTACAACTGATTCTAGAGATCCCCCCCCCCCCCACCCCCCGAACCAAATCTAAAGAAGAATGTACTTCTAATATATAATTACGCACATCTCCACCACACAAAAGAGGGTCCAAAGAGTCCATACCTTTCTTAGATGATTTGGAGCCCAAAATTGTAGAATTAATTTCCACTAGAGTTGGCCCTAATGTTAGCTCCTTTGTACCATTTACCACCAATGGTACCCCCACTCCTATTTTTTTAACCTAAAACTATTGTGATCTTTTCGTAACCCTAAAAATGTTAGGGGAAGAAGCTCTAAGATGGCCAACCTTGTGAAAGAAACAACAATGAAGTGGGAGTTTCCAATCATATATCTTTTGCTTATAAACCCAGGCCTGCACTCTATTACCATCTTTGTTAATAGACCTTATATGAGTTCAAATTATACCAATATATAGGCCATCCTCGTATCCTCCTTTCCGTCCCAACCTTCTTCACAAGTGACAAAATGTCCTAAAGCATTGCCAATTTTTGGTAATATTCTCTAGTGCCATAGTTCCTGTGGTAGACCAAAAGTAATAACACAGACTATTTGAATATAATTTGGCTCATTACATGGATCAAATCCCATAACCCAATTATTCAGACATGGGCTTGAAGGCCCCCAAGACTAGTCCTTGACAAGGGATCTTGGTAGATGTTAGACAAGAGGGAAGAGGTGAGCTATAAGGGAGCTCAAGCACAATTCCAACAACATAACCATGCTCTTAGTTTATTTCCTTTTAAGCATGCATATGGATTCCTTTATAGGACAAGAGGTGGCAAAAAATAACTAGATCCCAATGTCAACTCTTTGATCTCATGATCTAGCTCCAAAATACACAAAATGGGCCATTTAAGGAACCCAAGTGTGTGAGGATCCAAATTCAAATTTATGGAGGTAATGGAGCTTTCGTGAATCTTTAATGTGTCGCTGGTGGTTGAGATTTCGTCGTTTCTATCAGTTGCATAGATATCGAAGGAATATCTGTGTTGGTCACGTAGTCATAGTTATGATGACACATGTAGTAGCGTGTATTAATAGACATGTGGCTACACGATTGTAGTTTTTTACTGTTTTTGGTCGTTTATGGACTCATGTTGCTTCTTGGATCTTATGAGGATGTATTTGGTGGGTTGCATGTTATATGTTGATGACGCTTTATCATGTAAATTGCAAAAAAGTTGCATGTGTGTGATATTTGAGTGTTAACAGATGCCCCCTGATGTAGGAGGTTCGGAGGGTGTGTTAACACCCAAAAAGTGCTCACTAGCTCATTTCCTTATTCACATGACCCATTTGTCCACTTTTCCACTATTTGATCCTCTAAAGCCATCAAAAGGTCACCAAAAGACCATAATACACCCTTTTTTCCCTCAAAAGATATATTTTTCCTCAAAAAAACATAAAAAAAAACCCTAAAAAATGGTCCAGAATTCCCAAAAATATTAAAAGGGAATAAAAATATTCAAAATATTCAAAAAAGAAAAAAAGAGGGAAAAAGGTACCTAAACCATGTTGGTCAATACCATTGGTTTCCTCAAAACCATAATGGTATTCCCCACCACCAAAAACTTTAAAAAGGTGGTAGGGGCTCCTCACTTTGCATCCATCCATCATCCCATCCTCATGCTGTCAAAATCTCTCATGAAACTTTTGGCCATTTTCAGCATCTTGGAGAAGAGACCATTGGAGCTTGGAGCTACTCACCCTTGGAGTTGCTCAACACCACAAATCCTCACCATTTGAGGTATCTTAATACAAAACATTCTTTTATTTATTATTCTTTCTATGAATCATTTTAGATTTATTTGTTATATGCACATGTTAGTTTAGATTTAGATTTAATTCATAATCATTTTTGTTTTCTATATTGAAACTGCTATCACATTGTTGATAGGTGCCCATTGCACAAAGCTTGGTTGCAAAACCAAGCCAACAATTTTTGGCGACTCCGCTGGGGATTAAATTCTTAGATCTTGGTTTTTTTCTTTAGATCTTAGTTTTTGTTAGTTTTAATCATTTTAATTCATAGATCTGCCATCCTAGACAGTAGATCCTTTGTTGTTCTAGATCTTGGCCCTTTCTATTGCCATAAACAGCTTGAAATTTCTATTTTCGGGTTCGTTTTTCGGCATTCGCCTCACGGCTTTTCACCCGACAGTCGTGCGGCTCATCGCGACCTCGCGACCTTTTTCCGCGTGGCGCACCGCGGCTTCGCGACCATTTTACGCGCTGCACATCGTGGCTTCGCAGACATTTTCAGCGCTGCACATCGCGACTGTGTGACCGAAACCTGCGCTGCACATCGCGGCTTCGTGGCCATTTGCCACGCTGCACATCGCGACTGCGCAGCCGAAACCCGCGTTGCACATCGCAGTTGTTTCCCCAAAACCCACAATGTTGTTATTTTGAATTCGGCTAATTTTTTAGAAAAAAATTTGTTGTATTCTTTGCCCATTTAGCCTATTTTACAGCATTATTTTTTCTGCATTTTTACAGCCATCAGAATCTTTTTCTATTTATATATGCTCCATAAAAGTCTTTTTAAAAATTTTCAGTAATTGAAAGAAAGATTTTCTGCATTCTATTTAGATCAAAGGTTTTACTGTTTATATGCTCAATAGTTTTCCCAAGCAATTTTCTAAGAGATCCATTTATTTCTTGAAATATTTATGTTATTTGCTTCCCTTTAAATTATTTCAAAGATCCATTATTTTTTAATAGTTTTTTCAAACATTTACATTTCAAAAAGTGCTTTTATTTTTTGCAAATTGGAAGCGTCGTTTTCTTTCATTTGTAATCAATCGCCCAAGCAAGGCAAATCAATTTCAGTTCAATAATCACACGTGCACCCACTCTGCCACATTATTTAAACTGAGCCTTAAAATCTACCTTAACTCAACAAACTTTTTAACCCCACTTGGGGAGCACTTAAAAGAATCTTGTAGTTAGGTAGAATTGAGGGGATAGGTGTACCAATAACACCCATCAATTATTTACATTTGAGACATAGTGGTTGTATTTAGGGTCCAAAAATTTCTTATAATTTTGACACGGTTATCAACCAATTTATCGAGAAGGCCTCTCGCTTAGGAGGGTTGAAGTAGCCAGACTGGTTCCGGAAGTCTGAGTGGAATACCGCAATCCATTCAGTAACCGAAGGATACCTTTCGAAGTTCTCGATGTACACCCGAATGGGGGTACAGCTGCGATAGAACCAAACTGTAGATTCACCCAACCGAACGTGTCATGAACGGGGTATCCTAGTTACCACTCTTTAGGATTGTCTACCCGGTGTCCCTCCCGGTAGGGGGATATCTAGCCGTTGATTCAACACTCTATATTGTTTGGCTTGGATTTCATCACCTTGTAGAGAATATCGTTTGTTGACTCACAATACTTCTAGTTAGGTGTTTTCATGATACATACCCACCGTTGTTCTAGTGAGCACCTCTTTTTTCTAGGAACTGTTTGACTTTTGGTATTCTGACCATTTTTTTGGATGCCTCCACTTATTATAGCACAACTGTTATAATAAGTGCTTTTGAGGTTGGTTGTTGGCCTGAGAGCCTTTATTTTTTCACTCCCCCCTTGCACTCATTGTTTCACTAGGGTTTCGAGTTTTTTACATCACCACCTTCCACTGAAATTTTTAAATATTTCTCACCATTGAGAATTTAATACGATCTCACCGTCTTCAGGGTGAACCCCCTCAGTTCGGTACACTTGGCTCTACACGTCATAGATGTAGAGCCTTATCCCTTGACTCGACACGTCATCGGCCAAGAACACAGTCATCCGATTCTGACGTGCCTCACTTCACATCTGATTCCGAGGTTGAATCTGAAAACCCTACTGAAATATCACCAACCAACCCCATGGCTGGATCACAATACGACCCCCTCTTCACCAGTTCTATTGGAGATACATTGACAAACCCTTCTACTACTGTGCCACCCATGGTAACAACAACCCCTTTAGGCATGCCTAATATGGGGCCACTCCACCTTTAGGTATGGCCAACACAGGACTACCTCCTATTATGGGTATGCCCAACATAGGAATCACACCCCCTCTCATTACCACAACCCAAATCCCAGGAATTCCTGGCACTATTCCTAACCCCTCTGCAACCCATGTTGCACTTGGGAGCACTGGCCCATCCCACACCACAACGGTTGGAGGACACAGACCTTCAATACCTAGCATACCCTTAGGGGCCATTGGACTACATAATGCCACCATTAACAGTTATGTCCCAGTCACTACGCCACAACCATCTGCTAGTTTACCATACATGGCTATTCTGAACTTACCAAACCTAGCCAGGTTAACCAACGATCCTATCAGGCACAACCCTACATGGCCACCCATGCCTACAAATCTCCCCTCAGACATCCCCAAGTTTGAAGGAAAACCTGGGGAAGATCCCCAAAACCACATAATGTCATTTCACCTATGGTGTTCATCTAACTCCATAGTGGATGACTCCATTAGACTAAGACTGTTGCAACGAACGTTCACTGGCTCTGCAGCCAAGTGGTACATTGAACAACCACATGGGACCCACCATACATTTTCGTCCCTCACCTCCACTTTCCTTCAGTTTTTTCAGCTACCTGTACGCTATGATGCAGGAGTTGAAATACTGTTGTCTTGCAGACAAAACACAGCTACCCACATCACCGACCATATCCATGAGTGGCGCAAGCATCGTAGCCTCTACAAGATAAAACTGGACAACCGTATATTTTTGGATTGGTTTCTCAAATCACTCCTACCCCTCATAGACAAAGACATAGCTTCCGAACGACCCCAGTCAAAAGAAGAAGCTATCTTAAAAGCTCAACAATTCGACCTGATTTATGCCCAGTCAGGTTATCTCTACACCATCATACTAGATGCCCCACAAGGCAATTCTTCACGCGGTGACGCTCCGGGGGCATCACATGCCGCTGATCGTATTATCGGCCAAGTCACGGCAAAAAATAAACCTTTTAGCATGGTGAGCACCATAAATGCCCCAGACCTCTCTAGGGCTACATCTAATTCTGGAGCGACGACTTCGTACGCTCCAACGAATCACACTTATCACACTCATGGACCCTTTTGTCCACAACATTGCTATGGGAAAACGCCATCGACATATGTACCACCCACATACATAACCAACCGGTCACCCAGAACCCAATTCACTTACCGACCCAACCAATGTATTACCCCCAGCAAGCTACACCAACTAACCCAACACTTCCAATAGCTCAGGGTTACCAACAACCCCAACAGGCAACTGGACCTCATCCAGCCCCACTAGCTTGTTATCCACCGCAACCTGCTCCCGCACCTGCGGCACCCCAAAATCCTCCCACTACTCAAGGGCAAGTGTACACACAACACAATCAACCCCAACACCAAAATAACCAACGCAACCAGGGTGGACAACAAAACCATGGAAGAGGACGTAACCGCGGTAACAACCAACAACATTATCAAGGTCCACCACCTCCCAATCCTCCAAATAATAACAACGCTGCTCCCCCCAACCAGAATCCTGATCGCCATCCCAAGCAGGCGAAAAACAATAACCTGAGAACAAACCATCCATGTTCTATATGTGGATTATATGGCCACTACACTCACAACTGCCCGCATTTAGAGAAAGCATGTGAGTTTTGGGCTGACAATGCCCAACGCCAGGGCCACGCTGGACATCCAGCTCCACTTAATCAACCTCAACCCGTGATATTGCAAAACCCATTGCCAAACCAGGGAGTAGTAAATGCTCTCCCAATGGATCCCCCACAAGGATTTGTTGCACCTCAGCAGCAAATCACCTATCCCGCAACTGATTATCAACATACAGATTCAGGTACACACCATTTATTAATGATGTCATCCAATGACATTAATCTCCAGACTTGCAAGAATCAGTACGGCCCACCCCCAGAAACTCCTCCCACTGACACATCCACCTCCCTTCCATCAGATCAACCATTACGCATACCAAATATGCCGTTGGACGAAGGACCTAAAATCCCTCGCATCCCTTTGCGAAGGATTAACAACAATCCTAACACTCACGCAACATCCAATTATAATGTCGTGGAAGATTTAGCACAATCCCTCGCTGCTATGTCTGCTTTAGAGGTATTGAAAACATGCCCTTCACAACGAAAACTACTACTATCCGCCATCGGAGGAGTAGACCCTGACGATACACATATGATGGATTTCGACTTAGAACAATCTGAACCTCGATTGCCATCAAATTTGGCTTTCCAAGTATCAGTAAACATTCGAAACCTTGTTGTGCATCGATGCATCATCGATGAAGGAGCTTCAACCTGCGTTATGTCCACTCTTATGTGGCAGAAACTTGGCTCCCCCGCTTTACAACCATCCACCACAGCATTACGAGCTTACGACGGACGCTCAGCTCAACCACAAGGCCTCTTAGCGAATGTACTCGTAGAACTAGGCGGAAAATTAGTTCTCATCGACATTGAAGTGATCAATGCCCAGCTCGACTACAACCTCCTTCTTGGACGTAGCTATATGTACAAAATGAAAGTCGTCGCTTCATCTGTGTTCCACCTCATGATGTTCCCACATGAAGGACGCATTATCAAGATTGATCAACTCACATATTATGATCCTAACACCCCCGCAGCCCCTCAAAATGTGCTACCAATGATTGAACAAACCGTTCAAACTGCACCGACATCATTTGTCTCGTCAATTGGACCTGGAATCTACACCGAGTCACCTATGACTTCCACATTTCCATCGATCCCACCACCTTTTCCGATAACAAAAACATCCAATTTGTGCACCCTGTTGCACACCACACAGCAACCCTCGTCACTACCACAAACACCCACAGTGCCTACTCATATCGGAACAACGCCAATTCATACTATCCCATTCTTGTTCCCATTTTCCAGAGTTGTCAGTTCACCAGTAATGGCTACACTCAACCTTCCAGGTTTAACGTTAGGAATACCTGTATGGTACTTACCTGCCCCAACTCCCCCACCGACTCCAACCGTTGTACTACAACCGGTACAACCCATGAATATGTCAAACCATCCACCACCTGGCATACCAAACCCCCAAAATTGCCCACCACCTGGTGGTTCGAACCCCCAAAACCAATCAATTCCAACAGGGGGCACTACATCAACATCTAGTTATGTCCCCCCTCAATCCCGCAACACTAGGGGAAGAGGTCCACCAACCTACAACACTGTACCCACCACTTGCACCCCCCCAGTGACTCCCAAATTAGCTATGAATCCCCCAACCCATGTGCTCCCTAAGTGCTCCTTGTGCGACGATATTGGCCACGCCACCCATCTATGTCCACAACTACCAGCACTTCAAGAACACATGAATATGTTGGATGATGACACCAACGTTCCAGTTGTCAAATTAGAATTACCACCTCAACCTCGTGATAAATCATTGCGCACAAACCATCCTTGTGCAATATGCGGAATCTACAGCCATTATTCACATCACTGCCCCGATCTCCCAGATTACAGAGCAGCACTATACAAATATAATAATGCTGACCTAGATATATCCCCTCCTCTCTCATTGAGGAAATTCATCCCCCACCATCTTCCTCCTTGGAAGAAATTAACACCATTTACATGGTTTCCACCAGATACCTCTCTGTTCGGTCGACCCCTTCCATTGATCCCTTTGACACACATGTTCAACCCTTTCAAATCGGCAAGGAAACCACATGTCCACAACATGGGGGCAAGCCCAAAACCTTGCCTACTCATCATCATCGTGATTCTCTCCGGAGATACTGGGGGCATCCACCCCACAAAGGGAATCCCCCATCATCATATCATCACTTCAGTATGCCACCACAGCCCACAGCCTCATGGTATAGCCCCCCGCCAACAGTTGCTCAATGCCCTATTGATCCCTCTCTAAGACAACATTTGCACCACATTGACACCCCTTAGTTAGGGGGCATAATAGGTTACCTCGACCCTGGGATAGGTGACATGATCAATCATTTTGAATCTTCCCCATCACATCTATCTCATTATTTCAATGACCCCATTGTTCAAACCAACACATATGTGATCCACAATCATAAACCCCATGCACATAGCATGGGGGCAGGTCATTAACCCTGCTCAATTTTTCACATGCGTGATCTCAACCATTTTTGAGGTCACATATCACTTGTATATTTGATTTGATTTGATACACCTAGTATTCTTCCCCCGCGGGTCATCATTTCTCCCCACCACTGCATCCTTGGCTTGGTGGGCTCACCTTTATTTGTAGCCATTTTTTAACCTAGTTCTTTCCTTTGACCATTTTGGAGTCCTTATGACCTCCGTTTTTTCGCACCATTTGCACTGCCAGATTCATATTTCCGTGCTCATGATGATGCTTAAGATCATTTCTCGCTCTCATGCCTAGATTTTTTTGGGCATTTTTTACATGCCCCCCTCGTCGCCTCCGTTTGCATGCCACATCGATCGTCGCCCGTTTTTTACGAGTTTTATATCCTCGGATTTAGTTTTTCACGCTCATGATGATGCTTGAGATCATTTCTCGCTCTCATGCTTAGATTTTTTTGGGTATTTTTCCCATGCCATTCGTCACCTCGGTTTGCATGCCACATCGGTCGTCGTCCATTTTTTACAAGTTTTATATCGTGGGATTCAATTTTTTCGTGCTTGTGATGATGCTTGAGATCATTTCTCGCTCTCACGCCCAGATTTTTCGAGCATCTCTTACATGCCCCCTCGTTGCCTCGGTTTGCATGCCACATTGGCCGTCGTCCATTTTTTACCAGACTTATATCGTCGGATTCAGTTTTCCGCCCTCGTGATGATGCTTGAGATCATTTCTCGCTCTCACGCCTAGATTTTTCGGGCATCTTTTACATGCCCCCTCGTCGCCTTGGTTTGCATGCCACATCGGCCGTCCTCCATTTTTGACAAATCTTATATCGTCGGATTCAGTTTTCCGCACTCATGACGACGCTCGAGACCATTTCTCGCTCTCATTAATACCTTTTTGTTCGGTATAGTTTTACCCCTTTTTCAAGCCGAGCAATTCCTTTTACGAAAAAGGCACTTAGGGAGTTTCTGTTAAGCTCTTTTCTGATTCCTAAAACAATGAAAAGATTGTCGAGCAACCTTGCTTCCTTTCATGCTTGATAAACATATCTGAAAGGGCGTCTACCTGGTATAAGTTTACCTCTTTTCCGGACCTTGTAGACTAATTACGAAAAATGAATACTCTAGTCACATCGGCTAGAAGAGTTCTCCATTTGCATCATTTTATGCTTTTTCGGGCCTTGGAGACTAACTTACGAAAAAGAACACCAATGGAGTTCACTTACGGCTTTCAGACTCTCTAAACATGAAAGTGACCACAAGCAATCACCATCCTGGGCTCGTAAAAACCCACAAGACGATACTCCACCACCACTATAGAGTCTTCTTATCGTTTTCAGACTCCTTAAAAATGAAAGCACCTATGAGCACGAATAGTCTTGGGCTCACAAAATCCACAGGATAGTACCATCTCAGAGCACACTTTTATCCCTTCTTGGATCTCATTAAAACTACGAAGAAGGACCCAATAGTGCTTCTCAGCGCCACAATAGATCATGTCTACTCATATGGCAGCTTTCCCATTTTGGTCGCCTTTGTTCAGAGTATTCTGCAGTATGTCACCCTACGAGTCCCTCTACAGCATCCATCGGCTTGTCCCCCTAGAGTCAATACATAACCTTCAGTCCTTAAAACTATGATCCCCACACCTATAAGTCAGTTTCCTACGCTGCCAATTCAACCATGCCATCATACTCTAAACAAAGGAAGTTTGAGTCCACCCACTCTACGACCCCAGTTATTTCCCATCCCCACAGTATGTCAGTCCTACCATCAGTACTACCACACTTCAGTTCTACACCTCACGCTCCTATCAAGGAAACATCATTGCCTTGTTAGTTGTTGGTCTCCCTATGTCGACGCCAACCAAATTTATTCCAGAGGATAGACCTAGAGGTCCCTGTGTCTTGGACTCATCACCATTTATGATGAGTGCCTACGAATCATTTTGAGAAGAGTCATCAGTGCCTCTCCAAATGGTTGTTTCTCACATGCTCGACTTCAACACCTTGATCGCATCATTGAGACTCGCACAGGGTATTGGTCCTTTCAATTTTTTGTTGAAGACCCCAGATACCACCTGACTCTTCCACATTTGAGAGTCTACTTATGGACACAACCAGTTACATTTTCCTATAGATATCTGGGTTGCGCATGGCGACATTATTCAGATGTACCCCAGTTTTATATACTCCCTCGAGTATACAGTTACATTTACTTCTCAGAGATGACTCACAGTCATTGAGTCCCTACAGATGTTGGACACCTTCAGTTTCAACAGTTCATCAACCCTTTTGAGACCTTGTTCAGAACGGTTGTCGCTTTATTCCAGTGTATCAGTTATTGAGATCAGTCATGTTATGATCATGAGTACATCCCAAAATAGTGTCCCATTTGGACCATTATGATGTACCAGCATATTTTTTATGTCCCCCTTCTTGGGACTAATTGTTATGTATATGTCTTGATACGAGCATGGGTATGCTCACCTCGTCCATTATCAGATATTATTCCTCATTTATATTGAGGCCATGTAATATTTTTTGTTTTTGCAGCTTCCAAGGGCCGTTGATCCAGTCTCCAATCGGTCTCTTCTCTTCCCCAAACCCCAGGAAAAAGACAAAAAAACTATGATGTCTATCGTCCATACGATGAGCTTCTTCCCTCACACATCAGGGGGCAATCTGTTAACACCCAAAAAGTGCTCACTAGCTCATTTCCTTATTCACATGACCCATTTGTCCACTTTTCCACCATTTGAGCCTCTAAAGCTATCAAAAGGTCACCAAAAGACCATAATACACCCTTTTTCCCCTCAAAAGATATATTTTTCCTCAAAAAACATAAAAACCCTAAAAAAGCGTCCAGAATTCCCAAAAATATTAAAAGGGAATAAAAATATTCAAAATATTCAAAAAAGGAAAAAGAGGGAAAAAGGTACCTAAACCATGTTGGTCAATACCATTGGTTTCCTCAAAACCATAATGGTATTCCCCACCACCAAAAACTATAAAAAGGTGGTAGGGGCTCCTCACTTTCCATCCATCCATCATCCTATCCTCACGCTGTCAAAATCTCTCATGAGACTTTTGGCCATTTTCAGCATCTTGGAGAAGAGACCATTGGAACTTGGAGCTACTCACCCTTGGAGTTGCTCAACACCACAAATCCTCACCATTTGAGGTATCTTAATACAAAACATTCTTTTATTTCTTGTTCTTTCTATGAATCGTTTTTAGATTTATTTGTTATATGCACATGTTAGTTTAGATTTAGATTTAATTCATAATCGTTTTTGCTTTTTATATTGAAACTGCTATCACAATGTTGATAGGCGCCCATTGCACAAAGCTTGGTTGCAAAACCAAGCCAACAGGGTGCTATAGTGCCGATAATGTATCATTGTTTCTTTTTGTGTTCTCTCTATTGTTCTTGAAAGCGTGTCAAACATAGGTGGATAAATACGACCTTATTAAGAGAGAAGGATGTTGGTGGAGCTATAACCAAGAGTGTTGTTTTATGCAAATGAAGTGAGGCGGGCATACCCATGCTCATGAAAATATGTAGAAGTGGCTAAAAAAATAGGAGATCAAGTGGCCCACTCAATATACTATTGGCACATGGATGAAGGCGGCTTCAATCCATGCAAGAGTAATGAAACATGGAAATGGTGTTACATGTGTCGAGGAAGCAGTACTACAGATAACCATTATGAGCCCACGGGGTGGGGGACCAGAATACCAATGAGTATATTGAAGGTAGGACCTCACTGAACTGTTGCTACCATGATTTATAAATGTGAAAAATGCTACCTTTGAACCATACGAGACTCCTTGATGCAACATATGTGTTGGCATTGAGCATAGGATAGACCACTAAGTTAGGGAGCACTAAGGGCTCTCCCTACTTAGTTTGAGGCAATCCCTTATAGTGATTGAAATGGACCCCAAGGTACAACTACAACTACTACAACTCTCAAAATGTAGTGATGTGATGTCGATGAGAGATGAAGTACATGATAAGATGAGGGTCTTATTCCAACAACCAAGATCATTTTGTAACTAAATGCTAGACTGACAAACCTAACACAAGACTGGCTAGTAAGCGTGAGGCTAATGAATTCCTTTGATCGATGTCAAATTGGGGATTAATGGTCAACATCATTCTTCAAAATAAAGGAACAGAGTGTAGTGGAGGGAGAAAAATGCAGATGAAGGGATTTGTTAGGGACATGAAACTAAGGGTGATGATGACTAACAATTTGCATAATGTTGGGGATAGGGTGACTCAACGACATCGATCAAAGGTGACTAGGGGTTGTTTCCAAAAGAATAGTGAGGTTCCCATGGTTTTGAGTAAATTGGGGAACAATTTGTACATAAATAATAGTTGGTGGGGTCCCCACAGTTTTTGGGGTGTCAGGGGACCAATTTGATGATGGGTGGGATTCCCACGGTTTTGAGTGAATTGGGGAATCAATTTGATTCTGGGAAAAGTTCCCATGGTTTTGAGTAATTTGGGGAACCTTTTCCATGATGGTGTGAAATTTGTTTTGCAAACGCAAATATGGGCGCCCCATGATTCAATGCCATGTAGTTGGTTCCCATGGGAATAACTAGATAAAATTGGTTGTTGTAGAGGGAGGGGGCCTCATTGGTGTATTTGTGGAGGCAATGGTACGAAGAAGACTGAAGATGGTAGATGCTCGTGGAGGTATGAGCAGTCAACTGTGATTCTTGATCATAACATGTGCTAAGAAATTTGACGTCATCGACTACAAAAGGTGGGGGAGTAAATGCACAACTATAAAATGATAGCTATGGGTCGGTCTTTTCACAAGTGGGGAAAATTCCTTAGATTTGTGGGGGGTACGACATCATGGGTGACAAATGATGATTGGGATGCAATGATGCACGCACCCATGGAGGGATAATGCTACATGCAGTAGAGATATTGATGGTTGTGAGGAACCTGCACCAATTAATTAATGTCCATAACTAGGAATTTTTTTTTTGAATGGGTAGAAAAACAAAAACAAAAGCTTCTTTAGTAAGGGGGTACTTGGGGTTTGACTAGGTGTTGGACACTTTCTAAGGGACAAGGAAGAAGAAAATGGGGAATTCAGAAGCGGGGTGAAAGAATGAGAAAATTTTTTAGAGAGGGACAAAGAAGCAGAAATAGGAAATGAACATTGTGGAAAAATTGGAAGGCGATTGGGTGAAAATTGAAGAATTTATGATAAACCCTATATAATGTTAGGATGTGCAAATGAGATAATGTAAAGGGGAAAATATGGTTTCACCCTTCCTTGTGGTGGGGACCTTTAAATGTTGGAACTTAGGGTGGTACCAAGGTGGTATCATGCTCATTAGTGAGTATACAATGTTTTAAAGGGATCCCCCAGGGTTTTTTAAACACTTGGCAATGGTTGCGGAGGATCCAAGTCTTCGTCGAAAGACAAGGAATCATCACTAGTTAGTAAACTGACCAAAGAAGATGCAGTATTGATGGTATCCGGTAAAGGGGGAACAACTTCCTTCATAGGAAAGACTTGAGGGACTATGCTGAGGTAGGTGAGTTGATATTGGACCCTCATTAGTTTTAGGCAAATTTATCATTTGGCAGATAAAATGGGATAATGGAATGAAAAGTGGGAGTTGTTGCCACGGGACTGGGGTACTTGGGTACATAGAGGTATCCGTGACGAGGATGGGGTACTTGGGTATAGAGAGGTATCCGTGACGAGGATGGGGTATATTGATCCAGAATGGTTGTGATGGAAATGGAGGGGATCATATGAGTATGATGCCCATAGGATGAGCATCAATCATGGTGTTTTTTGTCGTAAGACTCATTGGTTGGGGATCCTACGGTGTCTGAGGCTCGATGGGAACTACTGTAATGGCTAATATAGAGGTAGGCACAACTATTGTTGTCACTTATGCAGAAACCAAATTGATGGAAGTTTTCTCCTCTGTTTGTGGGGAAGGATTCTCGATTGAAGGTTGAGTGAGGGGAATGGTCTCCAAAGCATCCCAAAATCAAGGGATATCGAGACAATGATGTGTGTAATGCCCAAATTGGGAACAAACCGAACATGTGTGATTGGTACACAATGATTTGGACTTAGGTGTGGGCGAAGATGGTGTGCCCCCTACTACTGTTGGTGGGGCATGGGTCACACTAACAGGGGTGTTGAGAAATTTTCTGAGCTCTGGAAAGGTGGGGCCCAGATTGGTCACGTGGCCTTACTACCCGTAGAGAGCACATGGTGGACTGACCCTCTGCATGGGAGTATTGGTCATTACTGGGGCTTTTAACCATTATTGGTTGATTCCCCATGTTTTAGGATTAGTGACTCATGATGTTTCTGTTGAAGGGTTGGGTAGGAGGGGGCATTTCAACTTAGGTTGTTTGATTCCCCTAGTGGTGGGTTTAGTGATGGTCGGTTGTGGTTTAGTTGTGGATGTCGTAGGGTTGACTTACGGTACAGATGGCATAACCAACCTAGAAGGCGTAAAAACGGAAGCAGAGATAAACTTGTAATGGGATATTGGTTTAGAATCCATCTCTGGTTAGGGTGGTGTAAGGTACCATACTGGTATACCCAAAGTGAGTTCAGGTAGAGTCAATTGAGCCATAACCAATGTCCCTTACACTCCTGTGGGAGGGTATAAGAATGGTATTTGAAAAATAGGAGGTACCGATGGACTCAACATTTTTTCAATGCCATGGATCAGGTGGTGGTGCTAATGACCGTGTTGAGGGAAAGGTGGGATCATTTTAGCAGTGAAATTTGTGCACATCAGGCCATCGGTGGATTTGGGTATCTCAGGTGGTGGGCCAAGGGTACACCCCTAGCAAGTTAGAGTCCTTATACATGCTGGGGGAAATATCAACGTAGGGGGGTTGATTTGTCACGGAGATTATGGGTGGGATGTTTTCAAGATTGGTATTGGTATTTTTTCCATTAAAGGGAAACATCATGATGCAGAATATTGAGGAGACAACTACCTTCATGGCGTACATGTAACTACGTTGGAAGAGGATGTTGTATTCGAGTTGTGCATCGACCACTTCGATATCGATCATGGCCATCTGTCCCCCCAGCTCAATGGGGACATTTTCGTTGGGATGGCCTCCCATCATATGCGTGGAGGGAGATAGGCAAGGGGACGAGCTCAGGTGATCCCAATCATTTCCAAACATTAGAGGACATGATGCAAGTGGATGTGTCTTCATCGATGAATCATAATGTTTTTTACCATGATGGGGACTTGGAATGCGACTGAGGAGGGTATTCGCGGTTCACCATTGTCGATATCAAAGGTCATGAAGCATGAATCATAAGGGTTGATTGCGCCAAGTGCATTTAATAATCCCTTTCCTTGAGTTGGGATATACTGCAACACTTCTAATGTGGACATCATGACAGGTGATTGAGCCAAGTCATCCACAATACTATAATTGTGGGTGGATTTCATATGGCGATTATCAGGTGTGCATCAAAGTGCGACCCTGGGGATTTGTGGGATCTGTTCATTACTTGGGAATGGTATCTGCAAAGAGCACCCCAAGGGGGTAGGTGGCGTATTCCACTTGGGGGGCTTCAGTCCTATTATAACCTTTGGTTCGAGTTTGAAGGTTAACATCCAACGTGTATATGTTTTGGAAGGATCCATCACTAGAGGGGCAGGGTTCATGATTCTTAGTAACCACTCCTTGATTGGAAAATGGTTTTTATAAGGCAGTAGTTTGTGGTTGTGTAATATTGGGCACTTGAGGAGGATTTACCACTGTCTTCTTCTTGGCTTCCACCAACTATTGGTAGTTGGGGAGAAGAGGGAAATGGTGAGTGTAATGACCATATTCTTCCCAAATGGAGAAAGATTAATTGGTCCTCAGGTTGGCGTTCTTCCCTTGTCTAGGGGGTTTATTTTTCCCTGCGTTCTGGTTACCCGGGTTCTGGTTCTGATGGGGAGGGGGGTTTCCCCCTTGCCCCTACTATTGGTTTTCTTTTTTCTTTCTCTTCTTCTTCCCCTAATTTTGAGGATTCTCAGGTATTGCGGCATTCAACTGCTCAAATTGTTGAGCTTGTTGTGCGAAAGAAGTTTGAACAAGATTTACCCTCATGTGAGGTGTGGGGGTCTAACCAATAGAACATGGAAATAGGTAGTAAGGGTTATACCCCGACGGTGAGATAAATGCGGTTTGGGATCCATAAGATGTGGATGTAGGAGAGGCTTGTGCCATTTGTGCTGGAGAGACTTTTGTTGCCTAGCTAACATTGGGATAAGTAGGGTTGTATGGTCCATACTGTAACTAACCAAGTGGAGGAGTTGGTATAGGAGTAGGGGGTGTTGACACAAGAGGCATGGGTGGGTACTATGGGACCATATTAAATGGAGTTGGATCCTAGGAACCTTTCCTTGGTGGGAAATGGACCCAATAATCCCATATGTTGAGTGTGATGAACCCGTAGGTGTAGGATCCAACGATCGATGACGGGGGGCATGAGGAATTATGGTGTATAGGTATTTGGATTGTGCATAGATAAGGTTGAAATGTTGGGCCTTTAGGATGGCCTCTTCCTCATTTTGCAGCATGGATGTGGCGACATATTTTGTGGCTGGTTGGAGTGATTTAATGAACTAGTCCAACAAGAATGGTGGTTGTATTTAGATTTTGCTCAATGTTTGGCGTTTATGCCACTCATGGATATGGTCTGCGATATTGTGTGTAGATGTGTTCTGTCGAAATCCTGTTTGGATTTCGAGACCAAGGTCATGGCGAATCGGAAGCTAGAAGTATGTGAGAAATGCAATGGCCAATGTTGCAAAGGTGGCATGTGCCAATCTTGGTAAGTTCACATACCATTTGGATGTCATTCCAGTGAGGATGTGATGGAAGAAGCGAAGCCTCATTGAATCCTCCACTATGTTGTTGGAGGAACACCATAAGTGGAAGGACATGGCGTGGTTAGCAGGATCGTCTCCTTGCTTCCCTTTTAATTTAGGAATATCAAAGGGAAGTTTATCTGGCATAGTTGGCCATGTTGGATCATGTGCAATAGGATCATTGATCAGTTTGGTGAAATCTGGGAGGCTTAGGCTAGCCATGAAAGGTAGGTTAGGATTTGGTCCTGCCATTGTATGTTGTGGGTGGTTTCCTCTAGGGGGAGACTGAGATGGTGTTGAAAATAATGAATCGTCTCCTATGAGAGAGGAGGGATCAAAATGTTCCAAAGGATCTTTGAAGGGAGAATCCAAAGGAGGACCTCTTCCAAGAGGAGGGGAGGGGAAGGTATATAGATTCTCTCCAAGGGGAGACAATGAAAGGGAACCTCTTCCAGCGGTGGATGATGTAAAATGATCAACACTTTCTCTGAGAGGAGAAAAGGAGTCAAGTAAGGAGTGGCCTTGCCCTGATGATCCTATCAATGTTCCTTGGGAGCAACCCCAACCAGGGTATCTCCCATGTGAACCACATGGAGAAAGTGGAAAAACACCTCTTGAGAGAGGGGATAGGCCTTACAGTCTTTGGGACTGCCTTACAGGGTTGTTTTGTTCCTTAATGGTGAAATATTAGTGTCAAGTGAGAGTGATGGTGGAATTAAACACAATTGAACACATGCAAAAATATGTCAATCACAACAGATGCAAATATGGTGCAAGAAGTGAGTGATATGTGCAAAGTTGGTTTAGAGAAAGAGTCCCCACATGTAGGTTCTTTTTAATTATGAGTTAGTGAACTTGTATTTTAAAAGAAAATAAGTGTAAATTCCCTAAAATACCTAACATCCTTCCTCTCAAATGTAATCAGGCCTTCTAAAAGGACAATTTATGGTGACAATGGGATCCACGCGCCAATTGACTAGTGAAGGTAACAAAGAGCCAGTTCTACCGGTGGTGGGGGCAATGTCCCAATCAAGAATACTTGGAAAAACTTCCCAACGACAATAGCTAACTTCAGGAGTCAGTTGCACTCACAATTTATCCTTGGTATTGTCCTAAGTTTGGCCACTAAGATACCTTGTGTCAAGTGTGGATAAGTGGTTCTTCCTGGGCGGTATAGTGTTGCATCCACAAAAAGTTGAGTGGATCTTTGGAGAGGGCAGGGAAACTATACCTTGGCTTTGAACTCCTTGGGAATGTCACACTTGTTATCTAGGTTTTCTTTTAACACTTGCTAATAGTAAGGTTTTGATAGTACCCTATAAGTCAACAATGCATATTCAGACAATCCGATCAAGATAGATCATGCATCAAACAAACCATATCCCAATGGCGAAAGAACATAAGCGATAACAAGATTTTTAATAGACTCTAGAAGATATTTTTGGGTTTTACACTATGGGATGTCTGGAAGGAATGAAACATACGCATATTCAAGAACTAAGACCAAACTATCAATCATGTTTGGAAGAAAATCCAATCCAACATCAAAGAAACGATCGCAGCCTCCCAATGGTCCCTGGATGATTGGAGCAACTAGACTCGGGACCAATGAATTCTATAGGCATCAGACATCAAGCTTCCAGATGCTCCTCAAACAGCTTCTAGAAACTGTACTGGAAACAATAGTCCTACCTCTTGTTCTCCCCCAGATGTGGGATTTGTCAAGATCAACTTTTATGGGGCTAGTAGAGGGAACCCAGGCCCAGCTGGATTTGGTGGGGCCTTTAGGGACAATCAAGGTAACATATTGAAAATATTTGCGAGTTATCTTGGAACAAAAAGCAACAACGTTGTGAAGTTGTTTTCCATGTTTAAAGGAATCCAATTGGCTGAAGAAGCAGGCTATCACAAACTCATTGTTGAAGGAAATTCCAAGATCATGATCCAAATCCTGACTCGGCTTTTGAATGGATCCAACATCCGAAAAATAAATCTAAGCTGGCGGTTAGCAACAAAACTGGAAAATATAGTTGTCGAGCTCAATCCAACTCAGGTTCTCTTGCCATATCATGTTCGCCGAGATGCTAACAAGCTAGCATACAAGATTTCCAACTAGGGAATCGACCACCTGAAAAATGAGCTTGATCAGAATTGGAATGCTAATTTGCTCATTTGTTGCTTGGGAGAAACCATAGGAATACCAGGTGATGGATTGTCGACCTAGTCAGTGGTTGGACGCATGCTATGCTAACTTTTGGTTCAACAACAAGCACAAGAGATAGATAGAGAACAATGTGCAGTTTTACATGCACTTGGAAGCACTTCGACATCATGTATCCATGATTCAACGGGTAGGAAAGTCAACGATTGCAAAATTCAGAAGATTTATCAAGTTCATGGTTGAACCTCACCACATGTATGTCCGGGAGAGACATGATCCCGATAAGTAGTGGTTGGTGAAAACTTTCAAATTGTCGGAGCATGGTATCCTTTCCATTATCAATGAATTTCTAATCGAATGGAAGGTCCCCATCGAAGCTGAGCGGATCTCAACGGATGAGACACAATAAGATCAAGGACAGGGTGGGACCTCTACACAACATGAAACACATGGTGATGATAAAGAATCCCATCCTGTTGGGAGTGTTGGTTGACATAGTCACACTTAGGAAAAATCACAGGAAGAAGGTCGGGATTCGAGTGCGACAGAATTGGATCCAGAGCTAGGTGAAAAGAGAAAAGCAAAAAATACGGCATGAGGGAAAAGGAAGAAATCAAAGGCATAGAAGCAAAAGGTTGTCATGGCCTTGACTGAGGATGATATTATCATCTTGTATGATCGCATGATGGAAGTCGTAGAGAAAACCTCCAAGCTAGCCAAAGAGAAGACTATGTAGTTATTTGGGGCAATAACGGATCAACTTGAAGGTCTTCGATGAGCTATCCAGGGACTTAGTTTAGCTTTATTTCAAAAGGAAGCTTCGCATCAGACTGAGGGAAGAGCAGATGAGGAGGCGATGCCATAGGCATCTACTACTATGACGGGAAACGCAGTACAATTGTTGCCAAGAGCATTAAGTTTTGGTGATCTAGGCTTACAGGAGCAAGCTCATAAACTGAGATATATTGATCTACAGTTGTTACTATTGTTGATGTTCATATTGCAGAACCTTTAGCAGAATCTTGTTGAGGAGATCAAGGTGTGAGAAGAAAATACTTATGACGAAATGATCAAATATCAAATGCAACATACCACACTTTAAGGAGAATATGAGAAGTTGAGGAAGGAGCAGGAACAAGTTGCAAAATGTCACGGTAGCTTGCTGCGTAATACATGAGGTCGAGGTAGTTGAGGACATGGCTATTATAGAGAAGATGATGAGACTAACCAGAGTCCTTATGAGATTCAGAAACAAGATCGGTGAGTTAGAGGCGAAGTTGATATTAAGTACTCCGCCAGAGGTAACAATGCAGTGAAGCGAGGAGGTTACTGAAGCAGTCAGAGACGTTAAGGGCTACGAAAGTGAATGTGGTACATTGTTTGAAGAGGCCACACAAGTTGGGATGCATTTCAAGATGATGCAGAGATACAAACATTAATGTTAGGTTGGAGGAGACACAAAACAAAATGACAGATCTGAAGAATCAATTGAAGACTCTATCACCTATTGGGAAAATGGTTAAGGTTGCTCCAGCAGGAAATTAACCATCTAAGAGTTGAGTAGCAGAGGCGAACTAAACTGGTTAAAGAGCTGTAGGGTGAGGCAGAGCAATTTTTGCATATCATTAGCAATGCGAGCAACAAAGTACAGGAAGCAGCTGAATGGAGTGAACAGCATACAAACATTCACCTAACTAGGGATCTAGTACAAGAAGTGTGCCAGCATTGAGACGAAGTTCGACAAACTATCGAAGAGTTGAAGAAAAAGTTTGTGGAATTCTAGGCGAAGTTCAAGACTCCATCAGTGCAAGCTTGAAGTGGCTCGGGACGAGCCACATGTGATTGTTGGGGGCCTGTTAGGCTAGGTAAATTTTTGCGCAGTTTTGGTGTGAACAGGGCCAAGGCAAAGTGGTCCGACGAAGAGGATTCAACTCCAACGTAGCCGCTGAGAATCTAGGAAGTTGGGAATTTTGACTATGTCAAGGGAAGAGTTGAGTAAGTTAGTTAGGATTTTTTTTCCACTTGAATTTATGAGTCGATTAGTTGAGTAATAGAGTAAGGGGAGCAGGGCAGGCTCTGTGCACCCTATAAATATGTAATGGGTTGGGATTTTTGAGGTTGTTAGTGAATTACTTAGCCATTATGTGGTAAGTCTTTAGCCAATCGATGTTCAATATTTTGTAAGCCTTGTTTTGTATGACAGAGACATTGAATGCTATGAGGAGAAGAGTCACATGATCTACAAGCTGTGTGCGTAGATCTCCTGTAAAAGAAAGAGAAAATCTGTAAATCATTGTAAAACATGGAGAGCTTATTTAGACTGCGACTCATGAATAAAGAAAGCTCTTCCATGGTTTTCTCCCGTTTGGGTTTCCATGTTACATATGGTGTTCATTGTGTGTGTTTATTGTGGTGATGTGTATGATGTTATCTAATTGAATATTGTTGAATAATTGTGAATCGATGTGTATGAATGGCATGTTAATGAATATAAGTCATAGTAGTTAAATGATATATATGCAAATCGGCAAGATTGTTAAGTAATGTTTTCTCTCGAAGTCTGGAACGTTATGAATGTTAGTTTCCTATCACACCCCTTCGCTACTGCAGAAACTTGGTTCTTGCAACTCCCATAGATACCTCGGGTGAGACTTCACTTGCTTTGAAGGTGATGCCAAAAGGGTCGGTGTCTTGGGGTTTGTTGGTGTATAGTTGAGTGAATCCTGGTCGACGTAGATCTGCGCCAACAAATTTGGTTAACTAGGAATCACATGATATTATATGACTTAGTTTTCACACCTTCTCATGCAACACATAAGATAAGGGTGGTTTTGGAAGGTAACGGGAGACCTCCAAAAGTGAAGGATACTAGAGTTCTATTAATGCCAAGTATAAATCATAATAATCCATTGGGATTCTTTAATGGAACATTCCAAGGAATACTTGGATTTTTTTGAGTAGGAATATCTTAGAATTTGGGGTGGACTATCATCTATGCTTTTCCTAGATTGAAGGAGTATGGAACAAGTGTACTGTCCAGATCGATTTTATGGGCGTTGTTCAAAATTTCAAATAAACAACTATAAAATAAATAAATATAAAAATAATTGTTAGTTGGTGCATGGATAAGTCATAGCTCATGCATGGATAATAGTTAGTAACACACAACCCATTTAACTAAAGAAGGTAACAGGTAGTTGAAGCATAGACAACAAGTGATTACAACTAAGCATGGAGAACAAGGAACAGATAACTTGTAATCTATCGGTGTTCACCGACCACAAGTTAAGTGGTCGTGCTAGTTATTTATTTCGAATTTGGAATGACGCCCATAAAATCAATATGGACAATACACGGTTACACCTCAAATTGTTACACCTAGGACTATTGAGGGTATGCATGTCATATTACCATGAGAAACATGAATTTAGTTGCCTCCTTGGGGTGTTAAGACCCTCCATAATGTCACCCTTCCATTCCTTGGTCAACATTAGAAACTTCCATGACATGTGGAGCTCGAAAACCCACTTACCAACCCCCAAATTGACCTCCTAAACACATTTTTCCCCCTCCCAATGGTATTGGGGTGAAAATATCCTAATTTTTTCTCCCCTAAAGTGTCCTAAGGAGCGAAAATCTCTCAGAATGTCACTCTGTGCTTAGTTAAAAGGGAGTGAAAATCCCTCTTTGACCAGCTTGCCTTGGTTTTTTTATTTCAGATTTTGGGGAGATCTTTAAGGGATGTTTTCCTTCGAATCCTACCTTATCCAAACTCTCATTCCATTCTTGGTATGATGAAGATATTTGATCCTAATGGTCCTCATTAGATCCTAAACCCTCTTCTAGTGGTTAGCCTCCCCAAAGCCTACTTAAGGAGGGTCATCCATGAGCTATGGGATTGATCTTGGAAACACCAAACCTATGGTCCTGTAATCCTGGGAGAACACTCATGAGGAGGTCATCTTGGTCTTAAAACTCTGACAAGGGTGGTGATTCAAAACTTGGAAGAAGGTGCTACTGCTTTGGACATTAGGTATAACACTTTGTATAGCTACTTTCAACTTTCTTAATATGATAACTTGGCCTATTCTCCCATATTATCTTTCTTGTTCATTTGATGTATGATATGTTGTATTTAGAGCTAGATTAAGTATATTTGTATGCTTGGAAGGTTTGTTTCCTATGTTGTTTGCATATCTACAAGTTTAGACATCAAGCTTGGAGCTGGAGATAGGACAATCTACAGATTGGAGGTTAGGCCTCTACCTCTTTCCCTCTTTATGGTTACATGCTTGTGTAGTGTGCTAGATATAGGAGAGTAGATAACCATTTGTTTCCTTTCTGTCTTGGGTAGACAAACTAGGGGTCTTTTCATTCCCAAGAGGACTACAGCCTATCCGTAGGATGTTTTCCTAGTACATGCACTTGTCTCATCCTTGTGCAATATAGGAAAATCATACTTGCTACTCCACCACAAATTCTAAAATATAAACACCTATTGGTGTAATTAAATACAACTGATGATAGTTCACACAACTTTGGTTCTACTATACCTATTCTTTTTTTGGCTTACTATTTGGACTTTTTAGAATACTGAAGACTTGAAGTTGTTATTGGTGAACACTCAAGTTAATATACTAACAGAGACTGTAATATTGGAAACAATAGACCTGTTTGTATTTTGATTAATGTGTTGAATTATCTTATGACTCTCTATGTCCAAACATGATAATCAAATGTATATTTGATTTCAAAAAATGAAATATCGATATAATGCTTTTTTTCTTGGATTTTATTAATTATGTATTTCTCAACCATATGTCCAACCTAGTGCTATGGTGTATTGTAGACATTTCGGCAAGACTTTGAGACATAACTTTTTAATTTTAAGTAATAAAAAATGCTACATGTTTTCCAACGAAAATAAAAAAATATAAAGTAATGTTATTTCCTTATTTTAAAGCACACATTTAGAAACAACTAAGTTTTTTTGTTTTTGTTTTTGTTTTTGTTTTTGTTGCAAAGACTATGTACTAGCATTTGCCCCTGGAGGGGCAAAAATGAGCGCCGGATGACTATGGCCAGATGATAAAATGTGTTGTCGACTGGAACAGTTAGTCGACTCATCGACCATCACATTTCTGGATGGAGTTGAATATGATAGATGGTGACAAGAAGTCAACAGAACTCTAAGTTGGTTGATAAAAGTTGTCCCGTAGATATGAAATGGTCGACCTTATGGTTATTATTATTAAAAGTTGTCGGCATTGTATTTTTTTTTTGTAAACTATGGTCGGTTCGATGAGTCATTCTATTGTAAATATGGTCGTCGATACTAATTAGTCGAGAGTCATCTTCAATTGATTATAGATCATAAATTTCCATGTGGACGAGATATATCAATTTTGTAGCCATCGTTGAGTTATATATGTGCGACTGCTCTAAAATGAGAAACGTGATAACAGGAGAAGGCGGCATAATTGGGCAATGGTGTAATTAGTCGATAGTGAACTTGTGCATGGTCGGTTGGGTTGTTTGTTTGACTGGTGGGAAATAGTCGACAGTTAGTCGGTTATGTCGATCACATCCATTGACGGTTGGTCGACTTTTTAAAAAAAGATCTGTCGATCAAATGATGTGTCGACCATCTCGACCATATATTTAAGAACCAACCAATAAATATCAAATATATCGACCATATAACTTTCAATATGTCGATGATAAAGTATCGACCGTACTATAATCATTTAAATATGGAAAAGGTATCCTCGACCAAGATGTAAGTATCGAACACAATTTGTATATGTCGACTAGCATATTGACGAGATTGGGCTTAGACCAAATGCAAACACTTGTAACTTTATAGACATAAGTTAAAATTGACTAAAATATATTACAAAATTAAGCAAAGCTATAAAATATTTTGATGGACCCATATCAAGCGAAAATTCGGCTGCATTAGGCGATAGCCAAGTAAAGTCAATGAACGGGATTTAGGGTCACAAATTCTCAACAATGATTAGTTAACCATTACATAAAGGGCTATATAATGTATATATAAGCAATTTGAAAAAATATTTCTGCAATAATATCAATGAAAACAATGATTATAATAGATCCTAAACTGCACAAGAGACAAGAGAGAGACAAGCACTAGCCTTTATTACTCAGCAAGGGCAGAACCATACATAGACAGATCTTAGTTAACCATCACATTCGCTCAACAGCCTATATATAGATGTTTACATTCAGTTATACAACTGTATTGTCGGAGAAACCGATCGACTTATACCGACTGGTCGGCGCGATTTGTCGACTTACATTGCAAACAGTCGGGTGGAGTGTCTAGTCGACAAGTCGATGTATGTTCCTCCAACATCTCCCCCACCTCAAAATATTTCTTCGTCCTGAAGAAAGGAGGAGAGGTGCAAAATTACTGAACAAAAATTGTGTATAACTGTGCTTTAACTGATAAATGTACCTGTTATGAGTTGTCTGGACTGGAAATGGTCGCTGCTTGTTGTTGTACACAGACCTCGACAATTGCTTCAACTGAAACAAACATGTGGTGCTGGAAGGTCTCCCAATGGCGCAACGTGTTTTGGATGTCGATAGTAAGTGTTGTAAGGCTAGACAAGTCAGCTATCTGTTCTTGAGTAGTCTTTCCCTGTAGATGAATTAGGTTGAGACTGAAGAGCTCTATTTTCTCGTTGGAAACTGAAAGCAGTGTTTTAGGATGTGGTCATAGTTGTTCTACTTTGCCAAGGTTATGACGGGCTTGGCTCAACCACTGTTGTTCACTTTTTTCCAATTTCTCCAGTTTCTTGGTTTCGATTACCAGTTGTTCCTCAATAGTTCGGCCCATGGTTTCATCAGCTACTCGGTGTTGTTGATGAAGACTGTCAATTCAGTCGCTTGTCTCCCACATTTGTCTAAAGACGTTGCCATAATGTTTGTACCAATTACGAAGAACATTGCTTAATGTCTATGCTTTATCATTATACTCTATGAGTTGATCATGTGTTGAGTTGAATGCTTCAAAGTGTTCCGACATTAGTGACGTTGTTGCTGTGGCTTGTTCTTTTCGGTCCCTGGTGAGCTCTTCAGATAATGCCGACACTACAGATTGGAATAACTGAAATGCTTTATCAAGTGTGCTAGTATTGTCGGAGCTTAATGGAATTGGTATGACCTGTTGTGCTAAGTATTGACACTTTGTCAGAAATACAGTTTGGTCTTCTTCCAGCTGGTGAATGCGGTCTTCTGCTTCTAGTCATCTATGTCATTGTTCTCGGTTAATTGCATCAGTCAGTACATCGAGCTCTTCTTGTAGTTCCTTTTGTGGATGGTATGTCGAGATCGACCCAAATTGGTCGAGATGTACAGATAAGCGACCCAATTGAGATATGTGGTCTAGATGTTGATGTTGTTGCTGAAGATATTTCTCTTGGCGTTGTTTGTCCTTATGTTACTTTTTCTTGGATTTTACTTGAGACTTTGGGGCCGCTAATTGTTGTTCTGAGTCTTTTCGTGTCTCGACTGTTGCTGATGGTTGTTCTATCTCTTCTTGTGCTTCGCCAGTAGCCTTTTCTATTTGTATTGAGCTACTTGATTTGACTATTGTGTTTGTTGGGAGTACTTCTTTAGTTGTTGCTTGTTTTGTTTGCTTTACTAGCTCCACTGTTGCTTCAGTTGTTTGTGTTGTTGGCTTGATTGCTACTTCCAAGGCTTTTTGAACTGGTGTTTCCTATTCTTGAAGTTGCATTACTTTGATGTTGTGGTGGTCCCGTCGATAGGGGTGTGGAATGGTACACTAGTACTGACTTCACCAGTTGGCGACAGACGTGTTTCGTCGACTGGGAGAGGAGGGTTAGGAATGGGACTGCCAGACGGTTCCCGACCGGCTACAGGGGACAAGACTTCTGGTATTAGTGGTGCGACTGCATGTAAAACTTCAAGGTCAGGGGAATGTTTTGGTGAGTCGACGACATGTCGGGAAGGTGAATAGGCTTCCACCAATGGATTGACTAGAAAAGGAATGAATGAAGAAGTTTCTTGAGAAAAAATTGGATTGTTTTCATTAGGATTGTGCTGGAGATGAGTATTGTACATGCCAATTGCTTGCGGTGTTAAGGTATCTGATTGATTCAAAAGTTCGGTAGGGTGACAACAGAAGGGGTAGAATGTGTCTGTGAACTAGTGTCTGGGAATACAGGTCTTTTGATTATGAGATTCCACCAATCTAGTAAAATGGTAGGGAATTGAGCTATGAATTGGGTAATGTCGCCATCATTTTGAAATGTTTGTCGAAGGGGGGAAGGAAGAGTTTGTACAATATTCGAAACTTTAGATGGAGCTACAATTGCAAGTGGGGTACTTACCACAGGTGTATAAAAAATAGTATCCTTCGTGACAATTGTCGGGGATGGTGGAGGTGGGCTATCTGTGAGGTCGACAACAGCCTCGATCCTAAGCTTGACTTTCTTTTTGGGTCAAGGCTATTCAGCTTCCAAAAATTTCTTGAACTGCTCATCGACTGGAATTTTGTTCTTAGCTACAGCTTCCAAGATTCGCGTCGCGTTATCGTATAATTCAGTTTCATCTTCCACTGTCGGCTCCTCGATGATCATTTTTCTTTTGCCCTTCCCTTGTATTTCTACATCCCTTGCTTGTCAAGCTTCTGATAACTAGTCGGCCATCTGCTGGATGTTGTCTCTTGTCAAGGCATACTCAGGATTGTCGGATAGGCTCCTTTCATCTGATTGTTCAGCTTCATCCGGTGGATTTTGGTGTGGTGTGAGCATAAGTGCTAAAGGTTGTGATCTGGCCATGGGCTCAACTTGAAATGTAAAATTGTGCATATATAGACGGCTTTTATACGCTTCTTCTTTCTCTGCGTCCATCAAAGGTTCGACTATGGGAATGCCGACCTCGTGTGCCTTATCATGAATTATCAATTTTGTGTTGGATTTCCTGCTAAGCTCATTGAATATTTCGTCGACCGAAGGATAATAGGCGAGAGCTTGTGTGGCTCTAGTTAGTCCTTGCAAGTGCCAAACTAATGTATGGTCGAGTGCAAGTTCAATGTGGGCCAATGGAGGAAGACTTCGTCGAACATTCTGAGATACTCTCCATCTGGTCGAACTAATTTTTAAGTCTTGGAACCAGAGTTCTATCCAAATCTTTACGGTTGACAGCCCAAGTCCGTTGCCTCCATTCATAAAACAACGGAAGTTCTGTATTAACACAGGTCCTTCTTGAGTAAAGTCTTTATTTCCTGTTGGTATTATGTGGGTCATTGCAATCCAGATGATTAGAGATGGGTACCGAATGGCCGTTCCATCCTCTTGACACTTGAAATATATATTCTTGATAATTTCGGCTAGATAGTCAGCCCAGTTGTATATTTTTTCGTTTGCTTCCATGTCCAAGACTGCCTCTAGCATTTCAATTTTTAAGTTGGACCCTCGATCGAAGCTTGATAAAGCAGTCGACACGATTCGAGCAGCTATTTTATAATTTTCATATTTTATCTGAGTCACCAATAACCCCTGAGAATTCTTTCCAGTTGGGTGGCCTATAAACTGCTTGATCAGTTCTGGTCTCTGTCGACTAGGTACATCTGCACCTTTGTTTGATAACCCTGTAATCTTGTGGATGATCTCACCATTTATTTCGACTGGAACGTCAAAATAGATTTTTCCATTATGATATCTGCTTACTACTAATTGAGCAATAATGTCTTTGAGTCCACCAAACTGTTGCAGCAAAGGTGCGTTCATGTATTACAGAATGGTAGCAGTCTGTAGTTTTTGGGCTTCCTCCCTCCAACGGCCATTTGATTCCTTTCCCCATGCAATAATATCTTTCCAAGTTCTTCGCCAGTGTGGCTCTTGTACTTTAGCGTTTCGAACCAGCTGTAAGCGGATTTGCAGTGGTGATTGGTCCTTCTACAACTCATGGACTTTAGTTATGGCTGAACGGGTTGTAGTGTGACCTTTCTTGAGCGCCATGGTTTCTGTAGAACTCTCAGATTTACAAAGGGATTTTGTTTGCTCTGAAGTCTGGTTCTCCAGTGCTTGGCAAAAGAGTATCTAAGAATCCTCTAGCTCGGGATTTATGGAGGAAGCATTTGGCGCGTCTGAATGCGAAGTATATGGCTGCATTAAAGAATGATTTGACAAGGTATTTAATTCGGACTGAGAGGTTGTTTGCGCCTCATCGCGTGGATGTCGGTTTTGCTCATCTATTGGCCGGCGATCCTGACTGCTTTTTGCTGCTAGATATGTGTCAGGAGGTCATGATTCCTTTGTCTGAACTTCTCAACTGTGCTTAGTCGGGCGGGATTGAGGAATTCGACCAACTTCTTACTTTCGACTAGTGATTACATTGGATTTATGGAGGAAGCGTTTGGCGCATGTGAATGTGAAGTAGATGGCTGCACTAAAGAATGATTTGACAAGGTATTTAATTCAGACTGAGAGGTTGTTTGCGCCTCATCGTGTGGATTTCGGTTTTTGCTCATCTATTAGTTGGCAATCCCGACTGCTTTTTGCTACTAGATATGCGTCGTGAGGTCGTGCTTCCTATGTCTGAACTTGTTGACTGTGCTTAGTCGAGAGGGATTGAGGAATTCGACCAACTGCTTGCTTTCGACTAGTGATTACATTGGATGGGGTAAATAGCGTAAGGGAAAGTTCAGGAAAAGGGAAGTGGGCTCTTGTTACTGGCCCACTTGGAATTGCAAGTGGATCTAGGTCCATGGTATGTGGACTATTGGTTTCTAGGTCCATTACATGTTGGACGTTATGTTGCGTCTCTTTTGTGCTCTAGTCTTGTTGAGTTCTATTTTCTTCAGCTTCTCTCTTACAATGGGCTTCATTGTGTAGCATTTCTACTTCTTTTGTTTCTTTTTTTTCCATTTCTTCTCTCTGATGGTGCTCTTTTTTTTTGGTTCGTTTTGTTGTTGTTCCGCTGCTGCTTCCTACTGCAGGCATAGTTCTTCTTGTAGTATTTTGGCCTCTTCTCTTTGCTTATGTATTTCTGCTTGCTTTTCTTTGGTTGTTGCTTGGGTAGAAGTAGATCCAATCTTGGGATTTAGTTTATTATGCAGCTATGTCATATTGTGTACCCTTTTATATATTTCCTCTTCTTTGAGAAAGTGATTCGAGTACTCAAAAGTGATTTTACAAGAAGCACAATGTTTGACCACCTTGCCTTTGTTGTCGTTTCTTACAAAAAGTTTAGTTCCAAAGTGAAAAGGTTCCAAATCTGCAATAAAGGCTTCCACTGCCTTAATCTTAGGAAATTTGTATCCACCAATGTTGAATGGTACAGGTGGGTAAGAGGATTTTTTTGTGTGATGGAGATAGTCACCAATTCCATTGATGAACACTTGCCTTATCATTTCTTTATGCACAATGTAATTTGTAGCATATTTGGGCAATAGAGAAGGAGGCTGGGTGCCCCCATACATTCTAATGTATGTGCCTTCTAGTGAGAAGTAATATTCTCCATATTCACCTATTACATCCAAGGCATTGTCTGACATGCAATTTGCTTCTTTATTGAAGAGTAGCGAATAAAGGGGCATGATTAGTTCTTCGCATAGTAATTTGTAGTACCCTGCATATCGGTGAGCCCAAGTTAGCTGATATGCTACAAGAATGGGAGTCTCATTCCGATTCCAAGTACATCCCAAATTAGGGAAAGGGTGGTTGACTAATATACAATAGATTGTTAAATTTTGAGCATTAATTCACAATACTCTAGGATCTTTGCTGAGAGAATAACATATACAGTATATCAATGCATAACAATCACAATAAGCATGACAAGCATCACAAGAATCAAAAGCATGAGAGACAAGAGACACAGAGTTTCCATGGGGAAAACCCTAAGGTGAAAAACCCCAAAACTTCCTCAGAGATAGACAGAGCAATGGCTCAACCAAGGTACAACCAAAATACACTGAGATAGTCTCCTAGTAGCAGATGATCCTTCTCCTCACTAGTGCGCCACTTTCTGAGTGAGAGTGAGTTACTTTTCCGAATGTATAAAATAGAGATCTCCGATCTCTATTTATACTAACCTATTTGCCCAGTGACCTTATGGGGCCGACTTGTCTAGCTAGGTATATCCACATTATAATATATATAATTCAGGGCCAACCCCACATGGTGGTCTAATAACCCATCGGCAAGTACACACACTTGCGACACTTGTCAATCCACATGACGACACTTCCTTATAGAGGAATGACACATATCTTATAAGGGTACAATAAATATATATATATAATACACAAATGAAATACATTCCAAAGTTACATATACATCGACATAGATGAGGTAGCCAGACATGAAGAATTCTGATTTCCCTTCTGAAAGGCCGGTTTGAGATGCAGAAATGTTTGACGCCATACTGTTTGAAATAATATGTGCCCAATTAAAGACTGTACCATGTGTGGCAACATGGTATATCAATGGAACCCAACTAAGTTTATAGTTTTTGCGGTTTGGTAGACTGAAGACACTACTCAACAATAGCACTATGATTTGATAGGGGGTCCTTAAGTTTTGGCTGTCATATTCCCCACTAGATTTGGGTCTAAGTTGTTTGTTTGGTAGGAGCATTTTTCTTACACATTCATGTAACATCCCCACCTTGACCCCATTACATTCAAATGTAAATGATGTAATATTGTTATAATATCATGGTGAGGGGCTCAAGGCCAAGGCCCCGCCATCAATTTATTGATACATATGGCTTACGTGCTAGCTAGGCACATTAGAATTGTAAATATCATGTAAATATGCATTTTAATAAAATACCTACAACTAGCTATGCAATGCAACAAAGAGATGGGGGCATGATTTTACAAGGAATTGGGAGGGAAAACATTCAAACCCTAGGAGCCAATCAAGTCAAGTGTCAATGAGAGAACCAATCAAACCCTCAACTACCCATGTTGACTTTTGTACCCAATCATTGATTTCTCCTAAGAGTTGGTTGAGGTAGTTAATGCCTTGGGAAATGAGAGGTATGGTTGTCCAAATTCGGGTATGGGAAAGCCACCCTGCATGGAAAATCGCGTTTTGCTTCTTGGGCAAGAAAAGAGCCATGAATTGTTCCCCAAGCCATTCTCCATCAACCAGTTTTCCTTCTTCACGAGTTTGGAGCTACCTGGGCATTTTTCTCCATGTAATTTCTATGTTTTCCCTCATTCTTAGCTGGGAGAAGGGCGTTTTTGTGTTGTATACCAATGGGGAAGAAGGGGAATGGAATTGGGGTTCCATAGAGACCATTTTTGCTGTTAAATGCTTAGAGAGTTGGGGAGAAAACGATTTCCTCCCTATGAATATTTTTCCCCATCCCACAATTCATTTTTGGCTGGAAACTATTTGGAAAAAACCCATGGCCATCCTGTTGGTAAATCCATTGTTTTGGCTTGAGCTTGACAAAGCATCCAAGGTTCAAATGTAGCCTGAAAAACCCAGCTATGGACTAGATTGGCTCAAATGAAATGGTTAATTAGCTGCGTATGAGCTTGAATGTCCCCTTTTCATTGTAAGAATCAGGCCCAGCTTGGGAGTGGCAATTGTGTTGAGAGAATTGATGAACACAACTGGCCTATGGTTGGGTGGAAAGTTGCAACGACAGAGATAGTTGGTTGGGACAATTACACAACAAAGATAAGTGTTTTTCAATCTATGTGTTTTGCCTCTGCAGTGTTTAAATTAATGACTGTTATTGATGTATGGAATGCATATGAAATGTGTGTGTGGATGAGTTTATTTCCGTTGTGCATGTTTGTTTAATTTGCATCTGCACACATTTGTTTTTAACTATATGAATCTAAAAAATCTGGTTGAGTTTTATGAAAAACTCCATATATTGGCATCATGTTCCCTTCCTTGAATTTGATAGATGGGAGGGTACGTTACATAATGGTATCAGAGCTGTTGGTTGAAGCATTGGGCCTTCATGGGCTACCTATCACAATTGCAGAAGTAAGTATACTCCCTGCTCAGCAGTGATCATGGTGAAAAATTTCAAATTTAAAAAAAAAATTCTAAGTGTTTCTAAGTTTTCCGCCAAGGCTGTGTCGGCGAAACTCGCTGAGTTGCACCGACAAAGTTTGCGGAATTTAAAATTTTTTCTAAGTATTTTTGAAAAAAAAAACTAAGAGTTTTTGTTGAGCCGACGTGTTTCGGCAAGTCTCGTGGAGTTGAGTCGATACATTACGGCGAAACTTGCTGAGTGGAGCCGAAACGGTGGGAGGAATTGGCTGAGTTGCGTCGACAAAGTTGCGGAAGTGCCAGGGAAAGGAAGAAAAATTTCAAAAAAAATCTAAGTGTTTTCGGCGGCAGAACTCAGCGAGTTGGCTTGAAATGGTGGAAGAACTCGAGAAGTTGGTCCGAAACAGCGGAAGAACTCGGCGATTTGGTCCGAAACAGAGGCAGAACTCGGCAAGTTGGACTGAAACAGGTTGGAAGAGATAGATGAGTTCACCCTTCGGCAGAACTCAGTGAGTTGCTCTGAAACAGGGAATTTCAGTTGTTTTCCAGGGAGATTTTTTCAAGTGTAGAAAGTTGAAAAATTCCATGGAACTTATGCGCCAGATTGCGTGAAATCGAAGGATTTAAAAAATAAAAAATAAAAAACAAGGGCAGCCCTGCAACGGCCTTAAGGCCCCCTTGACCCCCGTTGTCCCCCGGAGACAGTCGTTGAAAGTGTGAAATGCATTCTCTATGCTTGGAATGAGAAGCAGGAAGTGTATAGAAGGTTGTGGAGGCCTTATTAAGAGTAATTGGCTATAATATGCATTGCAGAAGAGCAATGGGAGTAGCAAGGGAATGTTGTTGAGAGGAAAATTCCTCACCTTAAACTATTCTGTTTATAGCATAAGAATTGCATGTTTGGAAAATAGCAAGAATGAATGTTATACACATATGTACATGTTGAATTGCTAATTCATGAGAAGCTCATAGCTAATGATTGCTTGTATGCTTGGTAGGAAAGCCAAGAAATGGATCAGCTATGATGTAGAGGAGGAACTCCATGTCATAATAAGGAATTGGAAGGGGGGAATTCCTTAACTCCTCCATTGCTATCATATTTATATTTCCTGATTTTTATATACTGAAAATTATGGCATAGGGATGCTGAAAATGCAAGAGAGTAATGCATATGAATTAGTTGGCATGATTAAAGAATCATTGCATGGTGCATGTGAATTGCTTATGCATAAACATGATGTTGCATACGGATAAAGGTAGTGAAAGTTAGAAATGCAATAGCCCATTAATGTTATTACCTATGGTTGATCACCAGTAATGTTGTTGATAATGGTTGTACAAATCAGACCATAGAAGCATGATTGAAAATGCAAGAGGATAGATAGATGAAGTGAATATGTACTAGCTGGAATACTAACAGACATTGCATAGTGCATGTGAAAATGTTTGTACATGTATATGATACTGCATATTGGTAAAATAGTGAGGTTTTACATATGCAATGAGCCACTTAAGATCATTATGGTGGTTGCTAATAATTAGTTGTGTTCCCATTGGTTGTAGGACCAAAGAAAACCGAAGCATGGCTAAGGATGTGGATTATGTTGTTGCATATGACCAACAACCTTATGAAGAAAGGTTGGGGCAACAAATCTATGATCATGAGGTTGGAAAAAGGACTGTGTAGCCTTGGTAAGAGGCCAACTGAGCAAGTAATATCAAGCGATGTTAATGAGAGCCATGTAGGTAATGGTTATTTATGCTTAATTGCATGAATGTTGAAGGGAGATTTGGTAAGATCCCTTCCACTATGTTTAAACTATGTTGATTGATTTGCATATGGTATTGAGTACCTGAATGTGAATATAATCCTACCAAGTATGGTCAGGTGTGGGTAAGTGAAGGCAAGGAGCCTTACACCCTATAGCTTCTTAGAAACCTCAATGCATTCATATGAAATTATATCATACCATTTGTGTATGCTGGTTGTGATTTTAACAACCAGAGCAAGTGATGACTTATGGTCCTGTTGTGGTAGTGCATGCTATATAAGATAGCCCTAGTTAGGCCATAGTGTCTTTGGAATGCATGACATGATAGTATAGTATGCACGAATCAATGACATTGAGCGGATATGCCTTGAAAGATTTGGTAAATTTTGGGTATATGCATTGGGTGAATGCACTGGAAATTTTTATGTAAATGTTGTGAATGTGCATGCATATGTGCGGGTGCACATGTTGAGATGCATTCTGTGAATGCATGGTTGTGATATATATGTTTAAATGCAATAGATAATCGACGAAATGGCGAACCATTGTTAATACTAAGACCATTTCATGAGCCGCTGTGAATACAGGAGAATGATTGCATAAAGAAGGTAGTCATCTGATGGGCTACCAGAGCACTCTGTTGGAAGGACAGAGTTGCATGGAATGTGAAGTAATGAGTATTTACAGTTTATTTAAATTGCATGGATAGTGTAACTGTGTCTTGCAATTTTATTATGATAATGATGCATATATATATATATATATATATATATATTTCATTGCATTTCAAATGTTAACAGCTGAGGGTGTTTGAATTACTAAGTGTTATAATTCCGAGATCACTTCAGTGACTGTTGTAGCAATAAAAATATTATATGCATAGATACTCATAACGTGTTTGGCTGATTGAAGTTCAGATTTCAGGTAGGAAAGTCTTGCATATGTCAACGAGGATAAGTCCATAGTAAAGATCGGGATCTACCATGTGCAGAAGCCAAAGGTTATGAGAAGGTTCTCATGGTTGTAACTTATGCATGAAACAAATCTGAAAATTGTCTAATTTAAGTTTATGAGAATAATCTCATGGTTGCAAATCTAATTTATGTAGGAAAACATATTTGTAGATTTCAGATTTGGGAATTTGCTTATAATTGCTAATCATTGTTTGGCTTATATAGAATTGTGTCAGGAGGACATGTTGTAGGTGGATGTTCATGTATGGTAGAAAGGGTGAAACCATAATGGATAGAGTGATACCACTTACAAGAGCCAAACGATATGAGGGTGGCCTCATGGTTAAACAAATCCATTTCTATAGGAGACAGAATTGTAAAATTCATGTTGAATTAATTATTAATGACATTGATTGGTTATGGAACAATCTCATTTGAAGTATATTGTTAAATGTTGTTGATTGTTTGGCTATTTGATAAGTGTGCCAGGAGGACACATTCCAGGAAGACCATGTGTGATGGCCTGCACAAGCCAAACTAGATGGGAAGGATCCCATGCTTTGGAAATGGGTTTCAGGTGAAACGCCATTGTAAATGTTGATAATGTATCAGCCGAACTGCATGTTGGTAAAGCATGTGAGTGAGACAGTAAAATTATGCCAAGAAGGCATGTGTGGGTTATGGAACGTGAAAAGATTGGGCTGGCAAAACGAAGGACTGTTGACTCAGAGAAGGGAGCCCCCATTCTTCACAAATGAAGAAAAGATTCATCTGTAAAACGGATGAGTATTATGTAACCCTAAATAAGAATATGCATGTCTGGTTACTAGAGTTAATATGCAAAGAATGTTTTATTATTTCATTATTATTCCAGACTACTTGAGTATGATTAGGTCCTACATGGCTCACATCGGAAAGGGATGGATACCTTTCAGATGTCGGGTTATGTTAGGGTTGTCAATATTGACTACACCCTAAGGAATGGACGCATTCCTGGTGTTTCAATACTTGATAGTGAATGTTATGAAATATGGTTACAATTTTAGAGAAGGAATACTGATGAACCTGATTATCCTTCTTGTGCTACCAGCTTGCACAGATGCAATTTTGTGTTGCACATTAAGAGGCAAAGTGAAGAAAGGGTGTTCAAAAGGACTGGGAAGTGGTAACCTTTCTATGCTCACACTAATGGACACTATAAGGGATGGATAGGCCCGCGGAGCTGTGTTGAAGAGAAGGGGTATCATCCTTGTGTAGTGTGAGTGGGTATTGTGGGGCCATGCTTCCCTACAGTCAAGAAAGTCACCTATAGAGTTCCTAAAGGGAACCACTAGTTTGTACAGGAGAAGGAGTGTCATCCTTGTGTGGATGAAGAACTGTATGATACCTAATAAACCCAATCGGCGTACTGGCTTGGCATGTTGTTAAATTGGATGCCCGATAAACCCAGTCGGCATACTGGCTTGGCATGTTGTTAAATTGGATGCTTGATAAACCCAGGCGGTGTACTGGCTTGGCATTGGTTAATTGCATGTTGTGGAGGTATTGGTGAAGGGTGTTATTTCCTGACAAACCCAGTCGAAGAACTAGCTTGGAAATTGTCATTGTATGCTTAATAAACCCAATAGGCGTACTGGCTTAGCATACTGATTTTTGAAATGCTTGATAAACCCAATCTGGGTACTGGCTTAGCATACTGATTTTAGGGATGCCCGATAAACACAGTCGGCATACTGGCTTGGCATTGCATATTCAGATGATGTTGTGGAGCGGCATGTGTGATGGCCAAGCATCCACCCCACAGGTGATCCAAGGATTGTAAAGCAGAGAAGGAAACCTGTGGAGTAGCGAGGAAATGCACAATACAGATAAGTATTCATTTTCATTTATTTCTTGTTTGGAATAATGAAAATTTCAAGCATACGTCTTCTAACACCTAAGCTGATGCACTATTGTTTCTTTGTTGGAAACCTTTGTCATTGCAGGAAAGCAAGGACCCTGAAAGAACTATAAAATTCACGGTAAATCCAGAGAGTAACTGGTTGGAGCTATAAATGCTTGGTAAATCTAGAGAGTCACTGGTTGAGCATTGTAAAATTCTTGGTAAATCCAGAGCGTAACTGGTTGTAGCTATAAATGCTTGGTAAATCCAGAGAGTAATTGGTTGGGCGCTATAAAATTCTTGGTAAATCCAGAGAGTAACTAGTTGGGCACTAAAATTCTTGGTAAATCCAGAGAGTAACTGATGCTCGATAAATTAAGAGAATAGTTGGTGGGAGCATTAACCACTTGATGTTGTGGAGCAGCCGACGTACTGGCCAAACATTCCTTAATTACTTGATAAACCCAGTCGGCGTACTGGCCTAGAATTTCCTATCCGAATGGTTGGGGAGTAGCTTGCATGCTGACCCAACATTAATTATTGTATCCACAGGAAATCCAAGGCTTGTAAAGCAAAGAAGGATCCTGTGGAATAAAGTGAAGACATCCAATACAGATAAGTATTTGGTTATCTTGCAACTTCTTTCTTATTTAATATGAATATACATGTGTATATGATTTGGTTATGATTTCTTAAACTCTTGTTTAGAGATGAACCCTATGAAAATAAACTAAACATGTGAATTGATTCAGCATTTGAGTGTAGTCATTGACTGGAAGCAAGGACTATGAAGGAATCATAGGGATGCATGTGGACGTGTGATCCTCCGAAAGAGCTTAGTGTGAGCATCAATGAAGATGGTGCTAGTGGACATGTGTGGGTCTTAGTAGCCAAAGGTTCTATAGGCAACAATGAGGAAGGATTCCCTAGTTGAAAATCCTTAAACAGACCTTAGACACTAAGTGTCATAGCCAAGAAAGGGCAAGTCAAGCATTCATATTGAAGTGAAAGAGTCTAAGGAGCATGAAACCACCATGGCGATGTAGCTCCGGATTTGAACAAGGATAAGAGGGGGAAACTCTTACTCTTCTCTTTCCTTTTGATTAATGCATCTTAGAAACAAAAGATTGTTGAGTGCATGTCATATATGAAAATAAATTGTTTTTAACTGCTTGAAATGAATTGTGAATGCTGAAATAGGTTATTTCCCTGTGAAAGGATGAACATAAATGAGCTCATGAGTATGTTGGGAAAGCATGAAATGTGTGGAAGTCTCATGAGTGAAGAATGGACTTTCCATGTCAATTGGGAAAATAATTGACTAACTTTAATATTGTGATATGCTTGTCCTAACAGGAATTGGCATGATGAGTCTCACAGGTGAGAAATTGAAAGCCATTGGTTGCAGTTGTTACCAGCCAAGTGTTGCTAGTAAGCAAAGTGAGAGCCAGTTGTGCACCTTGATCATGGAAGCATACCAAAATCTATTTGTTTTGGCTAGAAATCTTCCTCAATTAATTTCCAAGATGGAAAGAAAGATGACATCCAGGAAATTCCAGACTTGTAGATCTGCTGGAAGGTAAATAAAAGAAAGGGATTGTTGTAGAGAAATGCGAAACAGCGACAGAACTCAGCGAGTTGGACCAAAACAGGTCGGAAGATATAGACGAGTTCACCATTCGACAGAACTCGGTGAGTTGCTCTGAAACAGGGAATTTCAGCTGTTTTCCAGGGAGATTTTTTTAGGTGCCGAATGTTGAAAACTGCCATGGAACTTATGCGCCAGATTGCATGAAATCGAAGGATTTAAAAATAATCATAAAAACAAGGCCATTGCCCTCGACCCGCCCTGTAGTGGCCACAAGGCCCCCTTGACCCCCGTCGTCTCCTGGAGACAGTCGTTGAAAGTGTGAAATGCATTCTCTATGCTTGGGATGAGAAGCAGGAAACGCATAGATGGTTGTGGAGGCCTTATTAAGAGTAATTGGTTGTAATATGCATTGCAGAAGAGCAATGGGAGTAGCAAGGGAATGTTGATAAGAGGGAAATTCCTCACCTTAAAGTATTATGTTTATAGAATAAGAATTGCATGTTTGGAAAATAGTAAGAATGAATGTTATACATGTATGTATATGTTGAATTGCTAATTCATGAGAAGATCATAGCTAATGATTGCTTGTATGCTTGGTAGGAAAGCCAAGAAAATGATCAAGTATGATGTAGAGGAGGAAATCCATGTCATCAAAAGGAATTGGAAAGGGAGAATTCTTTAACTCCTCCATTGCTATCATATTTATATTTCCTGAGTTTTATATACTGAAAATTATGGCATAAGGTTGCTGAAAATGCAAGAGAGTAATGCATATGAATATGTGAATTGCTTATGCATGAACATGATGTTACATACGGATAAAGGTAGTGAAAGTTAGACATGCAATAGCCCATTAATGTTATTGCCTATGGTTTATCACCAGTAATGTTGTTAATAATAGTTGTACGAATCAGACCATAGAAGCATGATTGAAAATGCAAGAGGATAGATAGATGAAGTGAATATGTACTAGCTGGAATACTAATAGACATTGCATAGTGCATGTGTAAATGTTTGTACATGTATATGATACTGCATATTGGTAAAATAGTGAGGTTTTACATATGCAATGAGCCACTTAAGATCATTATGGTGGTTGCTAATAATTAGTTGTGTTCGCATTGGTTGTAGGACCAAAGAAAACCGAAGCATGGCTAAGGATGTGGATGATGTTGTTGCATATGACCAACAACCTTATGAAGAAAGGTTGGGGCAACAAATCTACGATCACGAGGTTGGAAAAAGGACTGTGAAGCCTTGGTAAGAGGCCAACTAATCAGGTAACATCAAGCGATGTTAATGACAGCCATGCAGGTAATGATTATTTATGCTTAATTGCATGAATGTTGAAGGGAGATTTGGTAAGATCCCTTCCACTATGTTTAAACTATGTTGATTGGTTTGCATATGGTACTGAGTACCTAAATGTGAATATAATCCTACCACGTATGGTCAAGTGTGGGTAAGTGAAGGCAAGGAGCCTTAAACCCTATAGTTTCTTAGAAACCTCAGTGCATTCATATGAAATTATATCATACCATTTGTGTATGTTGGTTGTGAGTTTAACAACCAGAGCAAATGATGACTTATGGTCCTGTTGTGGTAGTGCATGCTATATAAGATAGCCCTAGTTAGGCCATAATGTCTTTGGAATGCATGGCATGATAGTATAGTATGCACGAATCAATGACATTGAGCAGATATGCCTTGAAAGATTTGGAAAATCTTGGGGATATGCATTGGGTGAATGCACTGGAAATTTTTATGTAAATGTTGTGAATGTGCATGCATATGTGCGGGTGCACATGTTGAGATGCATTGTGTGAATGCATGGTTGTGATATATATGTTTAAATGCAATAGATAATCGACGAAATGGTGAACCATTGTTAATACTAAGACCATTTCATGAGCCGCTGTGAATACAGGAGAATGATTGCATAAAGAAGGTAGTCATCTGATGGGCTACCAGAGCACTCTGTTGGAAGGACAGAGTTGCATGGAATGTGAAGTAATGAGTATTTACAGTTTATTTAAATTGCATAGATAGTATGACTGTGTCTTGCAATTTTATTATGATAATGATGCATATATATATATATATTTCATTGCATTTCAAATGTTAACAGCTGAGGGTGTTTGAATTACTAAGTGTTATAATTCCGAGATCACTTCAGTGACTGTTGTAGCAATAAAAATATTATATGCATAGATACTCATAACGTGTTTGGCTGATTGAAGTTCAGATTTCAGGTAGGAAAGTCTTGCATATGGCAACGAGGATAAGTCCATAGTAAAGATCGGGATCTACCATGTGCAGAAGCCAAAGGTTATGAGAAGGTTCTCATGGTTGTAACTTATGCATGAAACAAATCTGAAAATTGTCTAATTTAAGTTTATGAGAATAATCTCGTGGTTGCAAATCTAATTTCTGTAGGAAAACATATTTGTAGATTTTCAGATTTGGGAATTTGCTTATAATTGCTAATCATTGTTTGTCTTATATAGAATTGTGTCAGGAGGACATGTTGTAGGTGGATGTTCATGTATGGTAGAAAGGGTGAAACCATAATGGACAGAGTGATACCACTTACAAGATCCAAACAATATGAGGGTGGCCTCATGGTTAAACAATCAATTTCTGTAGGAGACAGAATTGTAAAATTCATGTTGAATTAATTATTAATGACATTGATTGGTTATGGAATAATCTCATTTGAAGTATATTGTTAAATGTTGTTGATTGTTTGGCTATTTGATAAGTGTGCCAAGAGGACACATTTCAAGAAGACCATGTGTGATGGCCTGCAAAAGCCAAACTAGATGGGAAGGATCACAAGCTTTGGAAATGGGTTTCGGGTGAAAAGCCATTGTAAATGTTGATAATGTCTCAGCCAAACTACATGTTGGTAAAGAATGTGAGTGAGACAGTAAAATTATGTCAAGAATGCATGTGTGGGTTATAAAACGTGAAAAGATTGGGGTGGAAAACCAAAGGGCTATTGACTCGGAGAAGGGAGCCCCCATTCTTCACAAATGAAGAAAAGATACATCTGTAAAACGGATGAGTATTCTGTAACCCTAAATAAGAATATGCATGTCTAGTGACTAGAGATAATATGCAATGAATGTTTTATTATTTCATTATTATTCCAGACTGCTTGAGTATGATTAAGTCCTACATGGCTCACATCGGAAAGGGATCGATACCTTTCAGATACCGGGTTATGTTAGGGTTGTCAATATTGACTACACCCTAAGGAATGGACGCATTCCTGGTGTTTCTATACTTGATAGTGAATGTTATGAAATATGGTTACAATTTTAGAGCAGGAACACTGATGAACCTGATTATCCTTCTTGTGCTACCAGCTTGCACATATGCAATTTTGTGTTGCACGTTAAGAGGCAAAGTGAAGAAAGGGTGTTCAAAAGGACTGTATGGGCAGTGGTAACCTTTCTATGCTCACACTAAAGAAGACTAGAAGGGATGGATAGGACTACGGAGCTGTGTTGTAGAGAAGGGGTATCATCCTTGTGTAGTGTGAGTGGGTATTGTGGGGCCATGCTTGCCTGCAGTCAAGAAAGTCACCTATAGAGTTCCTAAAGGGAACCGCTAGTTTGCATAGGAGAAGGAGTGCCATCCTTGTGTGGATGAAGAACTGTATGATACCTGATAAACCCAATCGGCGTACTGGCTTGGCATGTTGTTAAATTGGATGCCTGATAAACCCAATCGACATACTGGCTTGGCATGTTGTTAAATTGGATGCCTGATAAACCCAGTCGGTGTACTGGATTGGCATTGGTTAATTGCATGTTATGGAGGTATTGGTGAAGGGTGTTATTTCGTGACAAACCTAGTCGGAGAAATGGCTTGGAAATGGTCGTTGTATGCTTCATAAACCCAGTAGGCATCCTGGCTTAGCATACTAATTTTTGAAATGCTTGATAAACCTAGTCTGCGTACTGGATCAGCATACTGATTTTAGGGATGCCCGATAAACCCAGTCGGCGTACTGGCTTGGCATTGCCTATTCGGATGATGTTGTGGAGCAGCATGTGTGTTGGCCAAATATCCACCCCACAGGTGTTCCAAGGATTGTAAAGCAGAGAAGGAAACCTGTGGCGTAGCAAGGAAATGCACAATACAGATAAGTATTCATTTTCATTTATTTCTTGTTTGGAATAATGAAAATTTCAGGCATAAGTCTTCTAACAGCTAAGCTGATACACTATTGTTTCTTTGTTGGAAACCCTGGTCATTGCAGGAAAGCAAGGACTCTGAAAGAACTATAAAATCAATTGTAAATCCAGAGAGTAACTGGTTGGAGCTATAAATACTTAGTAAATCAAGAGAGTAATTGGTTGAGCGCTGTAAAATTCTTGGTAAATCCAGAGCGTAACTGGTTGGAGCTATAAATGCTTGGTAAATCCAGAGAGTAATTGGTTGGGCGCTATAAAATTCTTGGTAAATCCATAGAGTAACTGGTTGGGCGCTAAAATTCTTGGTAAATACAGAGAGTAACTGATGCTCGATAAATTCAGAGAATAGTTGGTGGGAGCATTAACCACTTGATGTTGTGGAGCAGCCGGCGTGCTGGCCAAGCATTCCTTAATTACTTGATAAACCTAGTCGGCGTACTGGCCTGGCATTGCCTATCCAAATGGTTGGGGAGTATCCTGCATGCTGGCCCAACATTCATTATTGTATCCACGGGAAATCCAAGGCTTGTAAAGCAAAGAAGGATCATGTGGAATAAAGTGAAGACATCCAATACAAATAAGTATTTGGTTATCTTACAGCTTCTTTCTTATTTAATATGAATATACATGTGTATATGATTTGGTTATAATTTCTTAAACTCTTGTTTAGAGATAAACCCTATGAAAATAAACTAAACATGTGAATTGATTCAACGTTTGAGTGTAGTCATTGACTGGAAGCAAGGACTATGAAGGCATCATAGGGATGCATGTGGACATGTGATCCTCCGAAAGAACTTAGTGTGAGCAGCAATGAAGATGGTGCTAGTGGAAATGTGTGGGTCTTAGTAGCCAAAGGTTCTATAGGCAACAATGGGGAAGGATTCCCTAGTTGCAAATCCTTAGACAGACCTTAGACACTAAGTGTCATAGCCAAGAAAGGGCAAGTCAAGCATTCGCATTGAAGTGAAAGAGTCTAAGGAGAATGAAACCACCGTGGTGGTGTAGCTCCAGATTGGAACAAGACTAAGAGGGGGAAACTCTTACTCTTCTCTTTCCTTTTGATTAATGCATCTTAGAAACAAAAGATTGTTGAGTGCATGTCATAGGTGAAAATAAATTGTGTTTAACTGCTTGAAATGAATTGTGAATGTTGAAATAAGTTATTTCCCTGTGAAAGGATGAACATGAATGAGCTCATGAGTATGTTGGGAAATCATGAAATGTGTGGAAGTCTCATGAGTGAAGAATGGACTTTCCATGTCAATTGGGAAAATAATTGACTAACTTTAATATTGTGATATGCTTGTCCTAATAGGAATTGGCATGATGAGTCTCACAGGTGAGAAATTGAAATCCATTGGTTGCAGCTGTTACCAGCCAAGTGTTGTTAGTAAGCAAAGTGAGAGCCAGTTGTGCACCTTGATCATGGAAGCATACCAAAAGCTATTTTTTTTGGCTAGAAATATTCCTTAATTAATTTCCAAGATGGAAAGAAAGATGACATCCAAGAAATTTCAGACTTGTAGATCAGCTGGAAGGTAAATAAAAGAAAGGGATCATTGTAGAGCAATGCGAAACAGCGACAGAAGTCAGTGAGTTGGCCCGAAACAGGTCGAAAGAGATAGATGAGTTCACCCTTCGGCAGAACTCGGTGAGTTGCTCCGAAACAGGAAATTTCAGTTGTTTTCCAAGGAGATTTTTTCAGGTGCCGAAAGTTGAAAAATGACATGGAACTTATGCGCCAGATTGCGTGAAATCGAAGGATTTAAAATTAAAATAAAAAACAAGGGCACTGCCCTCGACCCGCCCTGCAGTGGCCACAAGGCCCCCTTGACCCCTGTTGTCCCCCGGAGACAGTCGTTGAAAGTGTGAAATGCATTCTCTATGCTTGGATGAGAAGCAGGAAATGCATAGATGGATGTGGAGGCCTTATTAAGAGTAATTGGTTGTAATATGCATTGCATAAGAGCAATGGGAGCAGCAAGGGAATGTTGATAAGAGGGAAATTCCTCACCTTAAACTATTATGTTTATAGAATAAGAATTGCATGTTTGGAAAATAGCAAGAATGAATGTTATACATGTATGTATATGTTGAATTGCTAATTCATGAGAAGATTATAGCTAATGATTGCTTGTATGCTTGGTAGGAAAGCCAAGAAAATGATCAACTATGATGTAGAGGAGGAACTCCATGTCATCAAAAGGAATTGGAAAGGGAGAATTCCTTAACTCCTCCATTGCTATCATATTTATATTTCTTGATTTTTATATACTGAAAATTATGGCATAGGGATGCTGAAAATGCAAGAGAGTAATGCATATGAATTAGTGGGCATGATTAAAGAATCATTTCATGGTGCATGTGAATTGCTTATGCATGAACATGATGTTGCATATGGATAAAGGTACTGAAAGTTAGACATGCAATAGCCCATTAATGTTATTGCCTATGGTTGATCACCAGTAATGTTGTTGATAATGGTTGTACGAATCAAACCATAGATGCATGATTGAAAATGCAAGAGGATAGATCGATGAAGTGAATATGTACTAGCTGGAATACTAACAGACATTGCATAGTGCATGTGAAAATGTTTGTACATGTATATGATACTGCATATTGGTAAAATAGTGAGGTTTTACATATGCAATGAGCCACTTAAGATCATTATGGTGGTTGCTAATAATTAGTTGTGTTCACATTGGTTATAGGACCAAAGAAAACCGAAGCATGGCTAAGGATGTGGATGATGTTGTTGCATATGACCAACAACCTTATGAAGAAAGGTTGGGGCAACAAATCTACGATCACAAGGTTGGAAAAAGGACTTTGAAGCCTTGGTAAGAGGCCAACTGATCAGGTAACATCAAGCAATGCTAATGACAGACATGCAAGTAATGATTATTTATGCTTAATTGCATGAATGTTGAAGGGATATTTGGTAAGATCCCTTCCACTATGTTTCAAATATGTTGATTGGTTTGCATATGGTACTGAGTACCTGAATGTGAATATAATCCTACCACGTATGGTCAGGTGTGGGTAAGTGAAGGAAAGGAGCCTTACACCCTATAGTTTCTTAGAAACCTCAGTGCATTCATATGAAATTATATCATACCATTTGTGTATGTTGGTTGTGAGTTTAACAACCAGAGCAAGTGATGACTTATGGTACTGTTGTGGTAGTGCATGCTATATAAGATAGCCCTAGTTAGGCCATAATGTCTTTGCAATGCATGACCTGATAGTATAGTATGCACGAATCAATGACATTGAGCGGATATGCCTTGAAAGATTTGGTAAATCTTGGGGATATGCATTAGGTGAATGCACTGAAAATTTTTATGTAAATGTTGTGAATGTGCATGCATATGTGCGGGTGCACATGTTGAGATGCATTGTGTGAATGCATGGTTGTGATATATATGTTTAAATGCAATTAGATAATCGACGAAATGGCGAACCATTGTTAATACTGAGACCATTTCATGAGCTGCTATGAATATAGGAGAATGATTGCATAAAGAAGGTAGTCATGTGATGGGCTACCAGAGCACTCTGATGGAAGGACAGAGTTGCATGGAATGTGAAGTAATGAGTATTTACAGTTTATTTAAATTGCATGAATAGTGTGACTGTGTCTTGCAATTTTATTATGATAATGATGCATATATATAGATATATATATATATTTCATTGCATTTCAAATGTTAACAGCTGAGGGTGTTTGAATTATTGAGTGTTATAATTCCGAGATCACTTCAGTAACTGTTGTAGCAATGAAAAGATTATATGCATAGATACTCATAACGTGTTTGGTTGATTGAAGTTCAGATTTCAGGTAGGAAATTCTTGCGTATGGCAACAAGGATAAGTCCATAGTAAAGATTGGGATCTACCATGTGCAGAAGCCAAATGTTATGAGAAGGTTCTCATGGTTGTAACTTATGCATGAAACAAATCTGAAAATTGTTTGATTTAAGTTTATGAGAATAATCTCATGGTTGCAAATCTAATTTCTGTACGAAAACATATTTGTAGATTTTAGATATGAGAATTTGCTTATAATTGCTAATCATTGTTTAGCTTATACAGAATTGTGTCAGGAGGACATGTTATAGGTGGATGTTCATGTATGGTAGCAAGGGTGAAAGCATAATGGACAGAGTGATACCACTTCCAAGATCCAAACAATATGAGGGTGGCCTCATGGTTAAACAAATCAATTTATGTAGGAGATAGAATTGTAAAATTCATGATGAATTAATTATTAATGGTATTGATTGGTTATGGAACAATCTCATTTGAAGTATATTGTTAAATGTTGTTGATTGTTTGGCTATTTGATAAGTGTTCCAGGAGGACACATTGCAAGAAGACCATGTGTGATGGCCTGCAGAAGCCAAACTAGATGGGAAGGATCCCATGCTTTGGAAATAGGTTTTGGGTGAAACACCATTGTAAATGTTGATAATTTCTCAGCCGAACTGCATGTTGGTAAAGCATGTGAGTGAGACAGTAAAATTATGCCAAGAAGGCATGTGTGGGTTATGAAACGTGAAAAGATTTGGGTGGCAAACCGAAGGACTGTTGACTCAGAGAAGGGAGCTCCCATTCTTCACAAATGAAGAAAAGATACATCTGTAAAATGGATGAGTATTTTGTAACCCTAAATAAGAATATGCATGTCTGGTTACTAGAGTTAATATGCAAAGAATGTTTTATTATTTCATTATTATTCTAGACTGCTTGAGTATGATTAGGTCCTACATGGATCACAGCGGAAAGGGATGGATACCTTTCAGATGTCGGGTTATGTTAGGGTTGTCAATATTGACTACACCCTAAGGAATGGATGCATTCCTGGTGTTTCAATAGTTGATAGTGAATGTTATGAAATATGGTTACAACTTTAGAGCAGGAATACTGATGAACCTGATTATCCTTCTTGTGCTACCAGCTTGCACAGATGCAATTTTGTGTTGCACGTTAAGAGGAAAAGTGAAGAAAGGGTGCTCAAAAGGGTTGTATGGGCAGTGGTAACCTTTCTATGCTCACACTAAAGGGCACTAGATGGAATGGATAGGCCTGCGAAGCTGTGTTGAAGAGAAGGGGTATCATCCTTGTGTACTGTGAGTGGGTATTGTGGGGCCATGCTAGCCTGCAGTCAAGAAAGTAACCTATAGAGTTCCTAAAGGGAACCGCTTGTTTGCATAGGAGAAGGAGTGTCATCCTTGTGTGGATGAAGAACTGTATGATACTTGATAAACCCAGTCGGTGTACTGGTTTGGCATGTTGTTAAATTGGATGCCTGATAAACCCAGTCGTCATACTGGCTTGGCATGTTGTTAAATTGGATGCCTGAAAAACCCAGTCGGTGTACTGGCTTGGCATTGGTTAATTGCATGTTGTGGATGTATTGGTGAAGGGTGTTATTTCCTGACAAACCCAGTCGGAGAACTAGCTTGGAAATGTTCGTTGTATGCTTGATAAACCCAGTAGGCGTACTGGCTTAGCATACTAATTTTTGAAATGCTTGATAAACCTAATCTGCATACTGGCTTAGCATATTGATTTTAGGGATGCTCGATAAACCAGTCGGCGTACTGGCTTTGCATTGCCTATTCAGATGATGTTGTGGAGCGGCATGTGTGCTGGCCAAGCATCCACCCCACAGGTGATCCAAGGATTGTAAAGCAGAGAAGGAAACATGTGGAGTAGCGAGGAAATGCACAATACAGATAAGTATTCATTTCATTTATTACTTGTTTGGAATAATGAAAATTTCAGGCATAAGTCTTATAACAGCTAAGCTGATACACTATTGTTTCTTTGTTGGAAACCTTGGTCATTGTAGGAAAGCAAGGACCCTGAAAGAACTATAAAATTCATGGTAAATCCAGAGAGTAACTGGTTGGAGCTATAAATGCTTGGTAAATCCAGAGAGTAACTGGTTGAGCGCTTTAAAATTCTTGGTAAATCCAGAGCGTAACTGGTTGGAGCTATAAATGCTTGGTAAATCCAAAGAGTAATTGGTTGGGCGCTATAAAATTCTTGGTAAATCCAGAGAGTAACTGGTTGGGTGCTAAAATTCTTGGTAAATCCATAGAGTAACTGATGTTCGATAAATTTAAAGAATAGTTGCTGTGAGCATTAACCACTTGATGTTGTGGAGCAGCCAGCGTGCTGGCCAAACATTCCTTAATTACTTGATAAACCCAGTCGGCATACTGGCCTGGCATTGCCTATACGAATGGTTGGGGAGTAGCCTACATGCTGGCCCAACATTCATTATTGTATCCACAGGAAATCCAAGGCTTGTAAAGCAAAGAAGGATCCTGTGGAATAAAGTGAAGACATCCAATACAAATAAGTATTTTGTTATCTTGCAGCGTCTTTCTTATTTAATATGAATATACATGTGTATATGATTTGGTTATGATTTCTTAAACTCTTGTTTAGAGATAAACCCTATGAAAATAAACTAAACATGTGAATTGATTCAACGTTTGAGTGTAGTCATTGACTGGAAGCAAGGACTATGAAGGCATCATAGGGATGCATGTGGACATGTGATCCTTCGAAAGAGCTCAGTGTGAGCAGCAATGAAGATGGTGCTAGTGGACATGTGTGGGTCTTAGTAGCCAAAGGTTCTATAGGCAACAATGGGGAAGGATTCCCTAGTTGAAAATCCTTAGACAGACCTTAGACATTAAGTGTCATAGCCAAGAAAGGGCAAGTCAAGCATTCACATTGAAGTGAAAGATTCTAAGGAGCATGAAACCACCGTGGTGGTGTACCTCCGAATTGGAACAAGACTAAGAGGGGGAAACTCTTACTCTTCTCTTTCCTTTTGATTAAGGCATCTTAGAAACAAAAGATTGTTGAGTGCATGTCATAGATGAAAATAAATTGTGTTTAACTGCTTGAAATGAATTGTGAATGTTGAAATAAGTTATTTCCCTGTGAAAGGATGAACATGAATGAGCTCATGAGTATGTTGGAAAAGCATGAAATGTGTGGAAGTCTCATGAGTGAAGAATGGACTTTCCATGTCAATTGGGAAAATAATTGACTAACTTTAATATTGTGATATGCTTGTCCTAACAGGAATTGGCATGATGAGTCTCACAGGTGAGAAATTGAAAGCCATTGGTTGCAGCTGTTACCAACCAAGTGTTGCTAGTAAGCAAAGTGAGAGCCAGTTGTGCACCTTGATCATGGAAGCATATCAAAAGCTATTTTTTTTTGCTAGAAATCTTCCTCAATTAATTTCCAAGATGGAAAGAAAGATGACATCCAGGAAATTCTAGACTTGTAGATCAGCTGGAAGGTAAATAAAAGAAAGGGATCGCTATAGAGCAATGCCCACCTGCAGAGATGGAAGATCAAAGCTAGCAGGAGGAGCTTGAGGAATCCAAAGGACTTGATCCTGAAAGTTCAAATTCAAGAGATGAAATGCAGGGCAGACTTGCCACCATTGTGTTAATTTTGAGGCAATATGTGTAAAGTGGGTATATATATTCTGAAGTATTGGAACACCGAGGACAGTGTTATTCCAAGGGGAGGGGAATGTAACGTCCCCACCTTGACCCCATTACATTCAAATGTAAATGATGTAATATTGTTTTAAAATTGAGGTGAGGAGCTCAAGGCCAAGGCCCCGCCATCGATTTATTGATGCATATGGCTTACGTGCTAGCCAGGCACATTGGAATTGTAAATATCATATAAATATGCATTTTAATAAAATACCCACAACTAGCTATGCAATGCAACAAAGAGATAGGGGCATGATTTTACAAGGAATTGGGAGGGAAAACATTCAAAACCTTGGAGCCAATTAAGTCAAGCCAAGTGTCAATGAGAGAACCAATCAAACCCTCAACTACCCATGTTGACTTTTGTACCCAATCATTGATTTCTCCCAAGAGTTGGTTGAGGTAGTTAATGCCTTGGGGAATGAGAGGTATGGCTCTCTAAATTCGGGTATGGGCAAGCCACCCTGCATGGAAAATCACATTTTGCTTCTTGGGCAAGAAAAGAGCCATGAGTTGCTCCCCAAGCCATTATCCATCAACCAGTTTTCCTTCTTCACGAGTTTGGAGCTACCTGGGCGTTTTTCTCCATGTAATTTCTGTGTGTTCCCTCATTCTCAGCTGGGAGAAGGGCATTTTTGCGTTGTATACCAGTGGGGAAGAAGGGGAATGGAATTGGGGTTCCATAGAGACCTTTTTTGCTATTAAATGCTTAGAGAGTTGGGGAGAAAATATTTTCCTCCCTGTGAATGTTTTTCCCCATCCCACAATTTGTTTTGGCTGGAAACTATTTGGGAAAAACCCATGGCCATCTTAATGGTAAATCCATTATTTTGGCTTGAGCTTGACAAAGCATCCAGGGTTTAATTGTAGCCTGATAAACCCAGCTATGGACTGGCTTGGCTCAGATGAAATGGTTAATTGGCTGTGTATGAGCTTGAATGTCCCCTTTTCCTTGTAAGAATCAGGCCCAGCTCAGGGGTGGCAGTTGTGTTGAGAGAATTGATGAACACAATTGGCCTATGGTTGGGTGGAACGTTGCAGCGACATAGCTAGTTGCTTGGGACAATTGCACAACAAAGATAAGTGTTTTTCAATCTATGTGTTTTGCCTCTGCAGTGTTTAAATTAATGATTGTTATTGATGTATGGAATGCATATGAAAATGTGTGTGTGGATGAGTTTATTTCCGCTGTGCATGTTTGCTTAATTTGCATCTGCACACATTTGTTTTTAACTATATGAATCTAAAAAATTTGGCTGAGTTTTATGAAATGCCCCATAGATTGGCATCATGTTCCCTTCCTTGAATTTGATAGATGGGAGGGTACGTTACAATTTAGCATTATCTATATTGGCATGTCTTACCCAATCGTCAGTTAGGAATACTTTGGACGTAGGCAGCTTGTATGCGGCGGTAAGGTGGGCTGGTTGGAAGGATGTGAGCCTTCCTCCAGTGGCATTTGAAATGATCCTTGTGGTAGTATCTACATGGGGCAAGATCCACGCAATCACCTCTGAGCAGTGAAACAATTTTGGTCGTGTAGCTGCCTTGTGAAGGCCGGACCTCTTGATGTTTTGATAAACCATGCCTTCCTCCAAGGTCGAATTAGGTATTTTTCCATCTCTAATAGCTATGTACAGCTCGCCCCATTTGAACTTAAGGGTGCTTCCTATGATGGGTTTGGTGTCTTCAAATAGTGTTTCCATTTGTATTTTTGGAGTTGTTTCTTCTTCAAGCTCGATCTGCTGACCCTTCCTTTTCGCGGTTTTTTTTATTTGAAAACATACAGTGTGAATAATGAAGAATCTTGATTAAAATAGGTACCTAGTATTCAAGGTAGAGTAATCGGTGTTATTTGTTCAAATGGACACACTTAAGCATATATAAGTTGTAGACTTCTGTTGTCATCTTAATTACTCGTATTTCTTAAAATGGGTAGACATAAGCATACATATTTGGGGAACACAAGATATAGTACATTTTGTGCTTAAACAATACTAATGAAATGTTGAATCGATATAAGTTATACAACTATGAATGGAAAGAATACAATAAAAAGCAATCCCCTGAATGGAGTTCTTCTTTATGTCAGATAGTGGAAACTGGAAGTTGGAAGGGTTGAATGTGCAACCTATGTGAATGAAAACACTATTTTTAATTTGAAAATGGCCTTCTTCCAAATTTTAAGTTCCATGAAATCTTGATCCTAGACTTCATGTCATGTCAACGAAAATGAACCTCGACCAAAAGATTTGATATCTACCAAATACTCGTAATTTCGTCGATGCACGACGAAAGATTACCTCGACCACTTTCAAAAGAACTTATTACAAATATTGATGGAGCCGACCAAAACGAAGTGTCCATGAATCGACCACATAGTTAAGAGGCGAGTGGTTGATTTCCTGGAAAGACTGTCCGACAGAATAATGCGAAATACAAAGAAAATGATGAATGATTTATCCTTTGTCTGCAAAATTGACATCAATATCCATGATGGTGAGTAGTCCTTGGGTAATCCATCAACGTTTGGCATTTGAGCAGATAGTTGATGCGATAATTGAAGAATAGTCGACAATAATGTTTTTCCACCATTGAATTTCGTGGAGCGTCCATTGACCACTGACCAATGATTGAGCACCGACCAAGATGATATTGTTGCTTATGTTAACTATGGAAGTCGACCAACATTAGAATCAACTAAGAGTGCTTCATTTGAGATAAAAAGACCAACCACCAAAAGAAGTCGATGATTAAATCCATAGAACTTTATTGAAACTGTCGACCACCGACAAGGAAGACAACTAATCTACTGTCGAGTTGGATACAGTAATCATGTGTATTTAAGAGTTTTCTGAAGACAGACAATAACGACCGACAGTCTTGGTCAAACAGAGATCCGACTACCATGCAGGATGATGATGCTGAGATCTACGTGTTAACCGTTTGAAGCTTCATTATTTTGAGTGACCTTCTATATGGTCGGCTAAAAACCCGACACTTTTTACAACAAAATTCCTACTTAAAGACTCGACCATTTAACTCTATTTGGACAATCTCGACAACGTATGGAATATGTCGACCAAAAAGTAATAAAGACATGACTGAATATTATAAGGGACCGACCAAGATCTGGTATATCGACCACATTTTGACATACCCGATCGTACATATCAACCTCAACCAAAAAAGCATGACAACTTGTATATGGCGAACTTCGACTAAAAAGTATTACAACTTGTACATGTCGAACTTCGACTAAAAACATCAACCGACCATTTTTTAAATTTTCGACCATATGAAGAATCGACCATAATATAACTTTTCAACTAATAATGCTTCAATCAAAAAGCATATCAACTCAACTTCGAGCATATAAAATAAATAAATCATATGCAATAACTGAAGGAATAGACTTCTCTCTTGTTAAAGGATGTCGAGCTTTTTTATTTTATTTTAAAGTCGACCAATGTTTGAAGATTGTAGGAATTAAAATCTTCAACATGCAAATCAACAGATTTTTAATCAATGAACTGTATTGGTCGATGCACCAAGTCGAACTATACAATATGATGATGTTGGTTGGCTAAAACAAATGAACTGGTATTCAACGGTCAATCATTATGTGTTCGGCTAGAGTATCGACCATTTCGATTAGATTACTTCATCAAGCAGAAAATTCATCGTCGACCTTCGCGAGACTATGGAGACATTTTCTAGGCAGACCCTCGACATCCTTTATGGGCATATGGTGCCATTTCAACAAAGCATTACAGGATAACTTTTGAACGCAATAAAAGTAAAGATTATATATTCAAACAATGCATGGTACCATAGTGAAGTATATATATTGGGACATTTTATATTTATTGGAAAAAGAGTAAACTAACATGGGATGAAATGTTGTGATGTGCTTGCTTTGAAAAAAGTGATGACAACACATTGAAGTAAATAAGATAGAGTAGTACAAGAAAAGTGTTGATATGAAGATTAAATTTCTTGTCTTCTTTATAGAGTAGTATTTTCTTGTTTTCTATAGGCAAATATTCAATGATGGTAGCAATAGGAATACAAGATCTGAAAAAAATAGACAATTCATTTTGAAAAAAGGAGAATGTAGTAAAGTAATAGGTATGCAAAGTAGAGGTGCAAAGGAGAAGGAATGTAGCTTTATGGAACATGTGGCTGCAAAGACTTTGAAGCAAGCAAGTTCTCTTCTTGTATTATGCGTTGCACATAGGGACTATCTTTCATTCGAGAATACTTAGAAAAGGAAAAAGGTGGAGATATGTAAAGGCCTGACAAAGATTTAACTCTTGATATTGCAGTGAATGTAAGGCCTTGTCGGTCAATATTGCCAATATCTATTGTTGCATTTTGCAGGGTCACCCCTTGTGCTTTATGGATTGTTAAACCCCATGCCATTCGAAGTGGTACTTGCCTTCGTGAACCCCTTGTTATAGGAGGGATGGGGACATAATTTGGATTGGAAGAATCCCATGGGGGACCTTTGTAGTGGAGAAAGTAAATTGCAACATAAGATGGCAATGTAGGCGGTTGATCGTTGTTGACCGAATCGCGACCTCACAGTCGACAGGGGTCCACCGACTGTCGACCCATACCCCAGTCTTCCTGAGCACCGGCCTGAGCAGGGTTGAGCCTTCCCAGCAACATCCGCAAAGCGAATGAGGTCTCACCCGAGGCGTCCAGGAAGAGCAGACGGAACCATGTTTCCGCCGAGGGAGGAGGCAAGTTGTGGCACTATCGTACTAGCAGCAATTCCAAACATTCATCATGAAGTTCTAACATATCGTAGCATTTAACATTACCAGAAACAGAGATTGCATATTACTTTCATCGCAGCATGTTCATGTGGACAGATAACATATTATTGCAGCATTCACATTATAGCAATAGAAAACAGATAACTATATTAAGAATAACATGAACATCCAGCAACATTACACATAGATTGCACCAAATTATCATCCTTATATTACTTGGCAAACCAAAAGCACTACATAAACATCCGCATTATCTCTGTCAATCTCTGCATATATCACTTTTCTCCTCTCTCTTCTTCTTCCTCCTCTTTCTTCTTCCTCTTCTCCAATTCTACTCTATTTATAGGCTTCCGCCGATTACAATGCTTGTCCACTTTCCTAACCGACACTATGGACACTCTACTAACTGACTTGGTCTAATGACCCAAAAACCCGCATACCGCGGTACAATGACTCGATATTACAAAATATATGACCAAAAACCCGCCAACTGCAGTATACTTGACTCAATATTACAAAATATGTGGTCCAAGTGACCCAAAACTCGTCAAGTGTAGTATCCTTTGGCCCAAAATACTCCTTTAGTGCCTTCATGCAACGTGTCGCGGTGTCAGCAGTACCGCGACCTTTCCTCATCAAACTACCTGCCAACAGGCCCCCAACACAATCTTGTGGCTTGCCCTCGAGCCATGTCAACTGCATCAGTTCTTGCTGTCTGGATCACAAATTGTTGTCCCCTTCGTTCGGTTGTACAGATCCTCGGCTACCAATTCTGTAAGCCCTCTTCGAGAGTAGGCAACCCCTTCCGTGCGGTCAGGGATATCGCAAACTCATCCTCCAGTTGCGTGGAATCGTGCAGACTGAAAGAGAAAGAACATGAACAGTACTAAGGGGTGAGAACGGTGGACAACTCTGGCACATCTATTTCGCGCCAGTGTCCGTCTTCTACAGAGGTCAGGGAGCTACCGCCCCAACCAACCTGCTGATCAAAACTAGCACAACCCTTCGAGCGACTACTACATACTGAAACATGCAGGACCAGCTAAGGGTCCATTTCACTGTCGACACATCCCACAGCCGCCCTGGCACCGGCCCGAGCATACACAGCATAAGTGCACCCACGGTGTCAAGACGCTCAGGGACACTCGTCGTTCGGGCTCGCAGTGCCCCTGTGGTACTACCATGGGAAACGAAGCGGAGCATATCTACAACCTCCTTGGAATTCCTCACGACTCAACTGACACAGAGATCAAACAACATAACCACGCTTGGTCGAAACAACTTCTAAATGGTGAACTACCAACTTCCTCAACAACTTATAACCGAACCCTCCTCTGTCATGACGGGGAGAATGATGCCCCGGTACCTCTCATCTGTGAGTCTGAGCTGGCCAACTGCCACAGTGGAGGGGGCGACCATGCTGCCAACACCACTCCCGCGTGCCATCACGTGAACGACCCTGCTGATCATCTTGGTCCAGCGTGTCACGTGCAAAACATGTCGTCGTCGTGTGTGAATCCTACCGCAGTGGTCAGGGGCAATCATATGCGAAGAGGGTGGCTTGTAATCCCTCCACTTCACCATTCTCTCCCAAAGTTGTTGTACAGAATTTGTCAGTGAGCCAAATTGAAACACCATCATGATTCTCTGATCGACAACACAGCTTCTCCTGTTGGCGCATACTGTCTTTGGTTGGTGCGTTATCTGTCACCAAGCAACCTGCAACGATCATCATTCATTCATCTCTTCTCTTTTTTTTTTGGAAACCTAATGCGACTCAAACATCGCACTGCTCCGAGCCCGCGTGGTAGGGCTTCAACTTGTGACCATTTACCAGCTTGGGGAGCATCCCCCCATCCAATCGCTATAACTGAACCGCTCCTCCTGAAGTAATATTATTGATGCGGTAGGGACCCAGCCAATGCATCTGTAACTTACTTGGATGTTTCATAAACTTACTGTCATATAGTAGTACCAAGTCACCTTGCTGAAGCTGCTTGTTTTTTATGTGGCGATCATGCCACGCCTTCTGGCGATCCTTCTCGACCCCTTGATGAAAGCCAACAATAAACCGATCTTCTTCGAGCTCCACCAATTGTGCTAGACGCTCGTCCAATGCTGCAACATCATCCATGCCGGTGGCCGCCGCAATTCGTAAACTCGGGACAATGTACTCCATAAGAATAATTGTTTCCTTTCCATAAACCAGCTTAAAAGGTGTCTGACCAGTCAACCTTTTACAGGTGGTGCGATAAGCCCATAGTACCGTTGGAACTTTCAAATCCCAGTCATCGCGGTTTGCATTGCACACCTTTGTCAGTGCATGCTCCAATACCTTATTGAATGCCTCTACCATCCCATTCGCCTGTGGGTGATAGGGTGTACTCTTTTTGTGCTAAATCTACAATTCCTCTGTCAATGAGTTGATAGTGCGATTGAGAAAATGGCTACCTTGGTCACTCAGCAAAATCTTAGGGTAGCCGAACCGAGTGATAATGTGGTCAAACAAGAACCAAGCAGCCGTCGCTGCGGAACAATCAACGACAGGGGTCGCCTCCACCCATCGGGTCAGATACTCAGTTGCCGTGATAATATACCGGGCACCTGTACGCTTCCTTGGTGGATTGATCGGCCCTACAAAATCCACAGCCCATTTCTCAAACGGTTTTAATGTTAATTGAGGGAGTAGCGGCATCTCATCGCGTCTAGACAGTTTTCCAGTTCATTGACAAACATCGCAAGACTGGGCGTAGTCTGTCGCATCATTATGTAATGTGGGACACCAAATCCCTGCACGCAACACCTTCCGGGCAGTCGCCCCACCGCCGTAATGTCTTCCTGCAACTCCACCACGTGCCTCAGCCAATATCTACACTTGCTCATGCGGCAAGACACATCTGCGCAAAATCTCATCAACACCCAACTTATACAACTCTCCCGCGATCAATTGAAAGTCTGCAGCCTTGACGACCAATTGCTTCTTCTGCGAAGTGGTAAAGTCATCCAGTGCGGTGATAGTCACCCAAAACTGAAGAATAACATCAAAGTAGTGATCAGCAGCGGTTACATGGAACAGCTGGGCATCCAGCAACCCATCTTCGATATTAGTCGGCTCTTCCCCTGTGTCAATCCGCGACAAATGGTCTGGTCCAGCATTTAATCGCCCCGGCTTCACAATGACTTTGAAATCGAACTCCTGAAACAAAAGTAGCCATCAACAGATCTTCCCCCCCAACACAGGCTTATTGACCAAGTATTTTAATGCAGAATGATCAGTAAACATTTTAAAATGGTTGCCCAAAAAATAATGCCTAAATTTATGCGGCGCATAAACCATGGCCAGGCCTTCACGTTCTGTGGTAGTGTAATTGCATTCTACCGATGACAGTTTGTGACTGGCAAAAGATATAGGATGATCAATGTCGCCTTCGCCTAGTTGAGCCAATACAACTCCTAGCGCAACCGATGAAGCATCAACGTGGACATGGAATTCCTTACTCCATTCTGGAAAAACCAAAATTGGAGTCAACGCCATCTTCGCTTTGAGTCTTTCAAAACTTTCCTGACATTCTGGATTCCACTGGAATGCCGCATCCTTTTTCAACTTCTCCATAAGGGCAGTAATCGCAGCATACCCCCTAATGAACTTGCGATAATAGCCTATGTGACCCAAGGTTGCGTGCAACTGTTTAACCGTAGTCGACGGTTGCAACCCCAAGATAAGCGCAATCTTGGCTGGATCAACCAACAATCCCTGCTTACACACAATATGACCCAACAATATCCCAAACAGAGCACAAAAAATACATTTCTTCAAGTTCAGCGATATCTGGTGTTGTCGGCATCGCTCAAGCATTAACCGCAGGTTGTCCAAGTGATCGTGAATCAATCCATAAATAGTCCAAGCATCCATATATACCTACAAAAACTTCTGAATAAAATCTTTGAACGCGACAACAACAACCTGGGAAAATATGGCAGGTGCATTCTTCAATCCGAACGGCATGACCATGTACTGAAAACAACCCCACTCAGTAACAAAGGTTGTCTTATGGCGATCCTCCTTGGCAATACGAATATGATGGTAGACAGAGAATCCATCAGTGAAAGAGTACATCTCCTGGCCACCCACTCCTTCAAGTACTTCATCAGTGAACGAGGTTGGAAAGGGATCATGCAAGCAAGCATCATTCAACTTCCGCAAGTCAACACAAATGTGTACTTCACCTGTTTTCTTGTCCTGCACCACCATAGGACTGATCTATTCTGACTCTTCCACAGGTTCAATAATACCAGCATCCAGCATCCGATCAAGTTCCCGCTTGACCTTGTCTTTATGTTGTGGATTTAGCCGATAAGGTCGTTGTCGGACTGGCTTATTATCTGGTTTCAATGGAATCCGCATCTCTCCTAAATCGCCCAAGATTCCCTTCATTTCGGAAAACTTCGTGGGAAACACATCTTGGAATTCATGCAGTAACTCGGTAACTTTGCTCATCATCTCATCATCCCAATAATCGCCTACGTTAGCAAACTTGGGATAAGCTCCAGTGTCGATATTTGTTTTGCGAAGCTGCAATGGCTGATTGAATGGGTTACTTGGCGCAATAGGTGGTACCACATCGCGACTTCCTTCGGATTCGGGAATGTTGATATTTCGGGGGTCATCATCATCCTCTGGCCCTCCACTGACGTTGAAGCACTCCATGAGAGACTGCATCTGACTATGTGTGTGCGAGTCAATAGTGCAGTTCACCATAACAACCTGAAATATCACATCGCAAATGAGCTGTAGGGCGTTATGGACATCTAGGTTGGCGTCCGCAAATGTGAAGCTATGAGTAAAACAGATCGTCAACTCTCCCCATGTTGTAATGTCACGTCGCAATTCAGCTACAGTATACCACGAGCGCGGTATCTCCTCCAAAGTGTGGACAAAAGCATGAACCCACTCATCTCTGGGTCGCGTTACCCACAATCATTGGCATTCCATCACGTGATCACTGGGATCGGTTCGGTCATCATACTTGCCAGTGTGATAAACCTATGTATTTCCAAATCGAACCATCATCAACCTTCGACATTATGACCAGTCTTTGATAAATTTCTTATGCGTCTCCCACCAGTGTGCTGCAGTAGCCTTCAGTGCTTCCTCTAAGGCTAGCAGTCGATGTGGTTCTGGAACACGGTCTTCAAATTCTGCCTCAAAAGTGTCTAAGCCAGGAAACCCCTCATAGATAGGCAATGTGATCATTTCTGTCGCAACCCGACATAAAATTGCGTAACTAAACCACATTTCCGGACTGAGATTTCATGCATGCAATTCTGCCAATGTTCCAATGCATCATCGGATTCGGAAGACGCAGAACTCTCACTGCACCACTCCAACTCACCGTGAACAGTGGGATGAATGTAATCTTCATAAATATTAAATGCATGATCCCAGCCAGGGTGATCGTCATCTTTGACAGGTTCAACATATCGGCGTCCTTCAGTCGGATCCAATGGAGCGATAACTCGGAAATTGCAGTTCTGGAAAGTCATCATTCACTTCTTAAAGTTAATTACAGATCCACTATCATTGGCCCATCCTATCCCCAACAGTGCAGGATAGGAGCTTCTACCGTCAACTACCTCTATGACATCAAAGTCGGCATAAGTCTTCATTCCCTCAATATCGATTGTGAGCCGCGGAACTCACCCAATAGGTGTGACCTTCACATGGTTGGCCAACTGGAGTTGTACAGGGGACCAGCTCAATGGGGGACTCCCCATTTTATGCCATGCCTACTTGGTTAAGATGTTAACATCCAAACCGAGATCAAGAATCATAGAATCAACATCATAATCCCCAATCTGAATATTCATTCACATTTCCTTGCCAGTCTTCCTCCATTGGAAGGAGTTTACTGCCGACTCCTGCCATCCTTTTGGAAGTCACTGCAGCCATCCCTCAATCTTAACCAGGGAAACCAGATCTCGTGCCAAGGACAGACAGCTTTCAAGGAACTTCTGCAGTATTCCTGGTGGTGGTTGATCAATGTCTGACGTAGCATCAAAGATAGGTGGCATATCACAAACAACAGCCTTACCGCGATCTTTCTCCAAGGTGCGACGTGCCTCCATGAACGTTTCCCGTTCCGCATCAATATCGAAATTTACCGTCTTTTGACCAGCCAAGCAAATGAGGGGTTGCGAACCATCTTCCCCAGTCGTTTTACCTCCAAGAGTGAAAACAGCCACCGAAGCATCTTGTGGTCGTGGTTTTGCAGAAATAGTCGCAATATTAGCACCCTGTGCCTGGTTTTGTTGCAGATTTCCTGGTTGATTTACATTCGGGTTGCCGTTCGGCGGTGGTCGCGGAGGCTAGTTCTGAACTCGTTGCTGCACCGGGTTCTGCACTGGTTGGTGTACTAGGTTCTGTAGCTACAGAGTGTTTCCAGCCTGCCATTTGGCAATCAACTGTGGACAATTCTCGACCGTATGATCATTACCATAACAAAACATACATTGATTCTATAGTAGTGGTAAATCGCACTGATAATGCCCCCATACCGCACAGTGGTAACATTGAATAGGTCCTTGACCACCTCGACCTCCTCCTCCACGACCAAATCCACCACCGCGTTCGCCCCTGTAGCCTCCCCGATAGCCACCCTACTGCTGATACTGACGTTGGTTAAACTATTGTTGCATGGGTGTTGGCGGCATCCCTTGCCCTTGTGGTGCATACTATGGTTGTTGCACATACTGAGGCTGCGGGGGGTTCACCGGTGTATATTGCGGTAAGAATTGCTGCGGTTGGTGCTGCTGTGGTACAAACTACATCTGTGCTTGAGGCATTGGCTGAGCTACCTGCGGTTGTAGCGTTGCATTACGCTGATCATCTTTGACATAGAATGCATCACACATTCTCTCCTGTAGCAACCCATATGCACGACAATCCTTGTCATCATGTCCTACCGACTTACAGAAGGTGCAATACAAATTCCGCGGAGTTGTGACCATTTTCTGCATATACGGGAAACTATCATGACTATGCCCAAACACCAAACAAACACGACACCATGGCATGCTGCCTCCATTCAATGGGTTTGGTGCACCTGACACCAAATAATTATGGAAATCCAGACAACCATCTTTCGTATGCCCTTCTCTTCGGCAGCGCGTACACCATACTTCATCACGCGGTTCTTTGTTCTTCTTTAAATCTTGCAACTGTATAGTGAGGTTAGCGAGTTGTGTCTGTATCTGCGACATCCCAGCAACATTATCGCAAATCGGGGATGCCTCCAACCGCATTGCGATCTCTAGAGCCTCACTGGGCGTCGAAATATTTTGCTACATCAGCGGTAGCCGAATATGGGGTAGCAGTGTCGCAATGAACCATTCTTTGTGTTGGACAGTGCTCATGTAAAAACTAACCTTGGCCATTAGCGTTTTGAATCACTGGTCAAAATCCCATACCGTCTCATTGGGATACTGCTTAATTTCCTTTAATTCAGTAATATACTAGGCCTCTAACTTAGGTCGTCTAAATTCAGCAATCATCCCATCCCGAATCTCATTCAATGACTTATCTGGAGTCCCAGTAGGGACTAAGACAAATTTCATGAACAAATCTAATGCACGACCTCGGAGCGTCGTGGCCAATTGTCCCTTCTTAACATCATCATCAGTGATCTGTTTCACGGTCCAGAACGCTTCACACAAAAACCAATACTGCTCTGGATTATCTGTCGAACTGCCATGGAACAACGATAGCTTAGCATCATCGACCTCCATCTTGGGCCTTCTTCCTCCTTTCGCTGCACTGCTACTACCAATTAACTTTTGCGGCGTCGACGTACTCGGCGGTGTTGAAGTAGTTTTCCTTGCTGGTTGAGAGATAGTGAGCGGAGGTGTAGGCACGTCGGTGCTGAGGTTCGGTCCTGCCTCTATCCTGAGCGTATTCTATTCGTTCCTATCAGGACTGCGAGGTCGCTTCATCCCGTGTGGCCTTCCTTCACGGTCTTGCAGTCCGATCGCAGCAGGACCTTCTCCTATCCTCTGCCTCTTTTCCTATCGAAACCTTGCTTGTCCCCTCGTAAGGCCACTTTCTTCCTCGGCTTCACTCACAGTCTCCTCATGGTCTGCACCCATCTACCCCTTTATCATTTCATGCACCGTTCCCCAACAGTCACGGTACCCACGACCTCTGCCCACCAGGTTGTCTACTGATCAAGGTGCATCTTTAATATGCCTTTCTCACAGATTAGCATCTTAATCGACAGTTGGACCGATAGCAAAAACCTTCCCCTTGATCCGTAAAAAAAATATCTTTCAGCCTCACTATAGGATTTCTTCATATCAACCGCAAATTCCGTAATGTAACCTTCCAAGATGCTGTCAAGCCAAACCTGGACAGCCCGTGATGCCTTGTTATCAACTTTCTGCAGTTCCTGAATCAATTCTGGGATCCAGGTCGTTGGCTCACCACCCTAGAAGTTCCTCTTCTGAAAGGTCAGTTTTGACAACCATTCATACAAAATGACGGGGAATTCACAAAAAAATGATTCATGTGGACCGTCGTGAATATATCTTCCCACCCACTGATCTACCGTAAGTCGTGTGTTCCGACTTTCTTCTTCAGCGAACTCCTGCAACCTCTGATTGAACAATTTTTCTATCTCCGTCTTCGTCGGGTGCCATAACATGGCCTCTTCCTACTCTGCACATGGTCCCAGCAACGGAACCATTTGTTGACCGAATCGCAACCTCACAGTCGACAGGGGTCCACCGACTGTCGACCCATACCCCAGTCTTCCTGAGCACCGGCCCGGGTAGGGTTGAGCCCGCCCAGCAACACCCACAGAGCGGATGAGGTCTCACCCAAGGCGTTCAGGAAGAGCAGACGGAACCATGTTTCCGCCGAGGGAGGAGGCAAGTTGTGGCATTATCGTACTAGCAGCAATTCCAAACATTCATCATGAAGTTCTAACATATCGCAGCATTTAACATTATCAGAAACAGAGATTGCATATTACTTTAATCGCAGCATGTTCATGTGGACAGATAACATATTATCGCAGCATTCACATTATAGCAATAGAAAACAGATAACTGTATTAAGAATAACATGAACATCAAGCAACATTACACATAGATTGCACCAAATTATCATCCTTATATTACTCGGCAAACCAAAAGCACTACATAAACATACGCATTATCTCTATCAATCTCTGCATATATCACTTTTCTCCTCTCTCTTCTTCTTCCTCCTCTTTCTTCTTCCTCTTCTCCAATTCTACTCTATTTATAGGCTTCCGTCGATTACAATGCTTGTCCACTTTCCTAACCGACACTATGGACACGCTACTAACTGACTTGGTCTAATGACCCAAAAACCCGCATACTGCGGTACAATGACTCGATATTACAAAATATATGACCAAAAACCCGCCAACTGCGGTATACTTGACTCAATATTACAAAATATGTGGTCCAAGTGACCCAAAACTCGCCAAGTGCGGTATCCTTTGTCCCAAAATACTCCTTTTGCGCCTTCATCCAACGTGTCGCGGCGTCAGTAGTACCGCGACCTTTCCTCATCAAACCGCCTGCCAACAATCGTTGGAGTTGTAGACAATTGCAATAACTTTCCCAAGTGAGCCATTTACAAGGCCTGCTGAGACACACAAGTTGGATGTCAACATGACTTGTTGACCAATTGCTAGTAGAACCTTGAATGGAAGTTGTTCATCATCTATCAAAGTTTGCACATGTTTCTTTTGCTCTACAAAGCAATGTGCAATTGGCATGTTAAGGAGTTTTAGCATTTGTTTGTTGTGTAATGCAACAGAGCAATTAGTTGTGTACAAATGAGTGTATTAGTCAAATGTATGATTCTCTTCATGTGAAAGGGATGAGGTTGTCCTTAACATGAGGAGGGTCCAATATTCAAGAGTCGGTATTGCATTTCTAATATTGAGCAGGAGTTGACGAAAGGAAACTTGAGAAGGGGCGTTGCCTTGTTGTCGAAATATGGTTGAAAGAGTGACAAAAGTGTCAAAAGTACGCCAAAGAGCATTCCCTCGTGACGCACCAACATACATGGGGATGTCCTTTACAGGGGGAAGTTGTCCAAAATCACCAAGGAAGATGATGGAGCAACCACAAAAGGGGGTTGTACTTTGGGAAGGGAAATCTTGACGTAAGCAGTCATCCATACGGGTTAACATTTTGGGGCTAATGATGATGTATCGGATATGGCGGAATTGCTCTTGGAAGGTTGAAAGGGATTGGCCTTCAAGAGGGTGCATCTCAGTAATGGGTATAAGAAGTGCAGAATGCATTGTCAGGCCATGTATGTGAAAAGCATCAATACCGGTGGGAGCAAGGAGGAGCAAGGGTGAAGGTATGTTGGCAGAGGCATTTTTTAGTGCAGATCTAAGGCAAGAAATCAAGAAAGACTTTCATGTTCTTGCAGTGCCTTGAATGACCATTTTGAGTGGGGGAGGGCTTGTAGCATTTGTGGAGTGTGCGATGATAAGGTCAAAGGCCATGCATTATGTGGGAGACAAGGAGGCAGGAGAACAGGAATATGAAAAGGTGTTTGGTTGTACTTGGGTAGACAATCGAGTCTGGTCAATGAATGATATGGCCGTTGCATGCATGTGTGAAGGAAAATGGTTTTCGGTCCAATTGTGTTCTTTTTCAAAGTCACAATGGCCAAGCATGTCAAGGTCATCAACATAGAGGTTGTTTCCAGGGCAGAGTTGAGATAGGAGTTCCCATTCATCCATGGCAGGGGCTAACGGGCAGTGGTTGGAAGTAGAAGCAGAGTCATCAGAGGGAGGTGTATTGGGGGATTCTGGTTAACGATCAACATGCCATGCAGTGTATGTGTCTTTAATGCGAAGCCAATTAGAAGTGATGGATAATGTTGTGGATCCAATGTCATCGTGGAGGGTGCGGAAAGCTTTGTATAGGAGGAGCTCAGTCCAACAGAAGGAAACAAAGGAATCTGCAGTAAAGGGTGGAATGGTAGTGAAGCGAGGAAAGACTCGAACAATTTTGGGAGGGTAGTTTGGTTTCCATTGGGAATTCTTTCTACCAGGTGAGTATGACCAAGAGCACGCAACTTCAAGAAGGGTAAGTTGCTCGAGTGCAGGGGGTCGTTGCATGTACGCAGAAATGAAGGTGGGAGTTGGTGGGGTGTCAAGAGAGTCATTGGAAATACGGTGGAAAACTCTTTGGCTAACATTCAAGGATAGAAAGGAACATCTGCAAAGACAAAGAGGGAGTTTTTGGAGCATGTGGCAAGTCTCTTGTGCGCCAATGTCTCGATTTGCAACAGTCTTTGACAAGAAACATCTTATTGGTTGAAGGATGGGGGCATCATTTGGAGTTACATGTGCAAGACGAGAAAGAAGTGCATGGTAGATTTCTGAATTGGGATCCGCCTTTGCTGCATATTTTGAAATATATTTGAGGACAGCATGTCTAGAGAGAATAGGTTGGCAATCAACATTAGCTCGCCAAATTGAGAGCATGGTAGGGATGTGAATATTTAGGAGGGCATCATTCCTTGCAGGGTTGTATGTTTTGCGGCCATTTGCATCAATGAATAAGGAAGAGGTAGGTTGTAGATCAAAGGGGAAGTTGTAACATCATTGAAGAGATGATCCTTTTTTGCGGAGGCAAGAAGATTCTGAACATTTTGTGTGCCTTTGGACACAATTAGCAAGGTCTTCATAGTCATCCAAGTGATCAGTTACAAGTATGGAATGTGATCCAATTGTGCATGGATCATTTATAGTAGAGCTTGGAAGGATGGGGTTTGAAAATGGTTGACTTGACGATTCCATGCTGTAACAAACTTGTCAAAGTATTGTTTCGCATATTCGACCTTGGTAGAATCTCCCCAATCTAACATGTCCATATTCGGTGCATTGTCCAACCATAAGAAGCCATGTATATGCGCAGATCCCATGTGTTGCCATTCATACCTACATGGAAAATATAAATATCAGGAATGAACATGTGAGGTTTTGAATACAATGAACTTTGACGGGAATATGATTTGTTACCAACCTGCACCAGTAGTCTTTTGTAGAAAGCCCTTTTTGAAGAACCTCTTCCAGGAATATTTTGAATCTATTATCCATGTATTGAGATGCAATGTGAGGATTGGCTATAAGGTTGTGAACTCTCCATTGGTGTTGTTGATTTGAAGTGGTTGGAGCTTGTCCAGGCATCAAAGAATGCAAATATGGCCACTTCATGTCAGTTGCGCTAAGAGTGAAGAAGAATGTTGGTGTCCCTTGTTGATTGATCATGTCAGTTAGTTCACCCCTGCTTTTGTTCCAGTAGGAGTGTGTCCCGCGAAGGGTGGAGCCAAAGCGCATGACTTGATCAACAATTTTAGCATCGGGCAAGTCTTGTAATTGTTGTACAAGTTCTGAGATGGTTGGAGGCAATGTTTCTTCAATGTTACGTTTTACAAAGACGAAAACAGTAGAATGACTACGGTGGAGCATCATGAGGTTATATATGTAATAATGAAAGCGAGGATGTTGGCCAAATCTATTGTCATGGTATCAAAGAAGGTGCAGTGCATAATTGTCCATACCAACCTCTTGAATGTGTGGTTGTTTAAGCATTGCGACTCCAGTGGGAAACAAGGTTGGAAAGGCCATTGAGAGGAGGCCTATTGTGTTGTACTCATTGATAGGGGAAGCGTCTATTGGGGGCCAATCAATACAAGGTAGAGTTGGTGCATCGCTTGTGCCCAAGCAACGTTTGATCTCATCAAGCTCAGTTCTACAATTTGTTTGTGTAGATATAAAGGCGGAGGATTGTTCTTCATGGGTTTCAAGGAAGATGGGTGATTGAATAGTAGCATTTGAGGTACAAAGGAGGGATGAAATGTCGGTTGGTTCAAGAGGTAAAGAAGATAATGCAGTTGAGTTAATTTGAACATCTTTGTAGTAGGGCTCATTTGAAAGTTTGTATTGGAGAGCAGCAAGAACACGTGCTCGACTAACAAAGAAGTCATAAGGCTTCTTCGTAGGACTACATTTACGAACAATAAGAATGTCTATGTCTGAGAGTAAGTGAGGGAGGAAAGTGGCAATGCTAGTAATGTGTTGCGGGAAGCTAATAGTGTGGCCATAATATGTATATTGTCCCCCACGAGCATGAGTGACTTGTAAAATTGGGTTAACACGAGAAATGAGCATTTCTTCAACTTGAGTAAGGACGGCTAGCATTGATGGTTGTATCCCAGGATCCATGTTGTTTGCAAAGGAATAACATTGGCCATTTTGTTCTGCAATGCACCGAGAACATGCATATGCACCAGAAACGTGTTTTGTTTTAATTCCAAGATAAGACTCCATGCATATAGAGCATACATTCATGGGAGATAGTTTGTCCAATCTTGTACAGAACTGTTTTTGTGCACCATCTAGGTCGATGTTTGTTGGATGCGTTGGTGTGGATGTGGATGTGGATGGTGTAGAGGGTGTAAGGGGAGGCTGAACAACGTGAAGCAGAGAAGGGATATTAACAAGTTGACGAGTAGCTCTATATAGAAGGCGTTGACGCTTGTTTTTTTGTTTGTTTGTTGAGCATATAGAACTCTTCTGCGTGCATTGATTTGATCATTGTCATCATTGGTTGACATGCCTACAAAAAAAATGTTTGGTGGTTATGAACTTTATGGTACCTTTGGTGGAAGAGAAACATACTATATATTTAATTATTGGAAGAGTGTTTATGGATAATTTATGCAAAGATGTTGCAAGAAAGAAATACAGACGCTCTTGGATAGTGTTTAAAAAGAAAAGAAGTATAAAGTTGACAAAGCAATGTTAATTCTAAGTACAAATTTGAAAGTGGAAAGATAGGGTGAAATAAATATGTAATTGAACACAATGTTACAACAAAACTAATTAATATCTGGTTACAAGTACCACTTAGGTAGAAGTGTGTATACAAAAATGTGTAGTTGCCAAGTATGAGATAGAAAGTACAGAAAGGTGGAATTGAAAAGTAGTATTTTTGTGGGGAAAGTGTTTTCGAAGGTAGAGTTCAAAGCTTGCGAGCAATTGGACATTTATTAACCACAATATGTTTGCTTTCACCAAGTGAATCAACAAGTGTCGATGATTGTGAAACCTCCTTTGACATGAGGCCATAAATAATCTGCTTAAGCCTTGGAAGCCTAAGGACTATACCAAAAAGGAATGCACTTGGATGCTCTTAGTGGTATCTTGGGTGGTTGTCTAGATGGAGGGATTTTGGTACTAATCAAATAAGTCCTTAAAGCAATACTAAAGAATTGTGCGTTATTCATAGCTAACATGCATTGTAGAATGTGAATTATAAGGACAAATGGTGTTGGGACGACATACTGTCAGAATGAGAGCATTAATGCTTTATCAGGTCAGACTTGACATCTCATACTAAGAGGTTACTTTTACATGAGGCCACAAATAATATTTCCAATGCTTGGAATGATGGTTCAAACAATGTACTTCATGACCGAAGGCTAGCTATGCCACTTAACATAGTGGTAAGTCCAATAATTATGAGAAGAACATATCATTGTTCATATACTATATGCCTAAATTAAAGCTGAATTCGTTGTATGGGTTGAAGTGCACAGTGCAATGACGGAAGGAGATTCTAGTTTCCAACAAAAATCACCTAAAAAGGCAGCACAATGCTGGATAAATTTCCTCTCAAAACCGTGAATGGCAGAATTGTTGTAATGTCGCTAAAAATAGTAAAAATTTAAAAAAAATTCGATACAGAATCAAACTGGTAAAGAGATGATGGATAGTAAATTAACTTCAGCACTGATAAGTACTTACTGCACCGGTATTTTATTTCTACATTTTGAAGTGTCTTAGTTTCATAAGTATCATGGTTTGCTGGTTATAAATCCTACCGCTTTGCGGAAGCATTTAAAATGAATAGATGTATGATTTGTCGCATGTGTACGAATGTATTGAATGTAATAATGTGAATCTCCTTCTTACAACTGTAAGGGTTTGTGTGCATGTGTAATAAAATATAACTGGTAATTCAGGTGGGATGGACCCCTAATGGTGGCGGTTGAGGCCCATGATGTATTGCTAGGTCTTTCAAGGGTAAGAGTACCCCCGGTAGGGCTTCCGAGAGGTAGGGTGTAAGAAATGGAACTTCTGACTTACTTAGCGAGATTCGCTAATGTCTTCAATTTGCATCTATTTACTCATGACGTCCACCAAGGGTACTTACTCCATGGTTCCAACAAATTCTTAAAACCAAAGTATGAGATGTTTAAAGTTTAGCACCTTAAAAAATTTGAAGGTCATTTGCAATACTTGTGTAACTCATATCCCTTGTTGACTTAGTAATGTCTTTGTTGGTACTAAGCAATGCTTATGGTCTTTGTAATACTTGGGCATTTATAAAACGTTGTGGATCAATCGTGACTTTACCACTATGGAGATTTGGGTCTAAATCGAAATATTGGGGTTGGTAGTAGAATTGAATGTGGCGCTACGTTGGCACATGACCAAGCTGCCAGTTGTGCTGAGGGTTTACTCCTAGGGTTCTACTCCAACAAAGTGCATTTTCGTAGCTTGCTTCACTTGTTTCACTGTGTGTACATTTGGGGGTTTCGTGCTCTAGCCTGAGCTCTTTCTCATGGCCAGTGCACCTTACATGGATCTATACGCAGAGATGGAGAATGAAGGTAAATCCTTCCCTAACTACGTTTCTTTCGTGCTAATCTATTTGGTAGGTTTTGGTACTAAATCTCAGGTTTTGACTCCATGTCTTTTGCTTGTTTAGCAGGGGGTCGTGTGGAATCTTCCTTCTACATGGCTACCAGATGTTGGCCAGTACTTCGACTCTGATTTCATCGCTTAAGGTAAGTTCAGAGTTCATCATTCCTTCACTCCTCCTCTCGCCTCTATGGAGTGTATTGATGGTGTATGCTGTGAGGAAAAATCGTGAGCCTACTTTGGGTTTACTGTAACACATTTTGCATTCCTTGAGGTCGTCGTTGGTTGGACCATTGTGAAATGTACCTGTTGGTTTTATGTTAATGGCCCTGGAGGGTTTTGGCCATTTGGCTCAATGTTGGACCTTGTAAGTTTATAATGATAATACTCAATGTAAAGACTGAGATTTTTATGTTTGCGTAATTTGTTTATAAAATAATCCATGGTCTCAAGAATGGAGAGAATGGCTTTACAATTTTGGTCTCTGCATTTTCTTATGGTAATGGTAGTTCTTGATTTTGGTGTTTGCCATCGTCGCCTCTGTCTGAGAAGATAGGGAAAGTGTGGCTTTTGTGAAATTCTATGAGTTTTTGCACATACGACTGATCTCTGTAATGGGCTTTCGTTGCTTTTGTTTATGATTTAGCTGTCTTAAAGTGTGAATGTAATGATGGGAAGAAATCGTAACCCTAATGAAATTTTTAGCTATGAGCTTGAGATAAATGTATTTCGGTTCTACGTTTCTGGTGTTTGCAAAAGATAAAAAGGTTTTAAATGAAGAGAGAGGGTAGGGATTCGATCCCATGACCTGCGTTTGTGTTGGAGGCTCGTCTGTATGCTATTTGACAATGTTATTCAAAAGCTTGGTGGATAGTGGATTTGGTTCTGTAATGTGTTTTGGTTTAATAAGCAACTATGTAGTGTTCTCTGCGTTTGAATAGAGGGATGGTGAGACCCTAGCTGTTAAAACGTTTGAACTTGAGAGAACAGGGTTCTGTGTGTTTTTGCTATGTTGTGGCGATTTGTATGCGGAATGATGTCACTTGTGGAGTCGTTGTGGGGTTTGACCTCCTGACTTGTGTGTCTAATGTTAAATGATGCTGCCAAATAAATGTTATGCTTTCTATGGGATTCGATCCATGAAAAGGAAATGTCTGCTGATTGTTTTTAATGTAGTGTAGCTAAGAGAAATGATATCTATCTAGATGCAATGTCATTTGTAATGGATAATTTTTGAACTTAACGAGAATAACAATACAAGAATAAAAGGTAGTAGAAAACCCTGTTTTATGAATTTGATAAAACAAAAAACATAATTCTACCGAAAAAGAAGAAATGCATAGAGATCCTAACTTGGAAATTGATATGATAAAATAATGGGAAATAATACACAATGTTAGTATTCCTCTAAAAATCCATAGTAGTCTTCCTACGTTTGCTGATGGGGTGGCATCTAGCACAGGCTAGCTGGCTAGACCTGCTAGACCCTCCACGAGTTTTTGGGCAAAACCTCTAAGTTTGATAATAATGGAGTTAAGAATTAAAATAACACTGAGCTATTGGTCTTAGCCTAAAATCAATACCTAGCTGTCCATCATATTTGAACTGGGGGGTTAATAAGTCATACCTGGATATATTGAAGTTTGGCTTGCTCCTGTAGAGGCCTTGTTACCTCGAAGTCTGGCTTGCTCCTGTAGAGGCCTGCACACTCAAACCAAAATTAGTGTAGAAGTCTTCTAAGTTCAGCTGACCTGTTAAATTGATTTCTTAGCTTGATAACTTTGGGGCTACCACGTTCCTCCCAACCATGATCCTACAACCGTCCTTGGTTCTGTATGGATCCCCCCGAGCTGGATTCCAACATGCAAAAGAGATAGAGGTCCTCCGGTTACTGCTAGTTCAGATTTGAAATTATATAAGGCTGCTTCAGTTTCTTGGAGCAGAAGACTTCTTTCTGACTACCATAAGAGAATGATAATGAAAAAGATAGATGATCCCCAAAACTTGGGATCTACCTTCTTTAAGTAGGGAAGTCTTGAATTATGACTGTTGGTTTAATTAGTTTCTTTAAATTAAATAATATACTACTTAAAAGATATTATTCACTTAAAATATTTTGTCCCTTTGAGCTAGGACTTATCACTTACTTTTAACCATAAGTGATTTTAACTTAACTATTAATACAAAATAAATAATAATAACATCATTTATTAAAACTCTTAATAACAATAATAATAATAATAATTACAATAATAATATTTCTACCTAAGTATTAATGTATTATTAATACTATTTACCATGGTGGCTGCCCCCTAAATATTAATACTTTATTAATATTATTAACTAATGTGGCCTCCCACTATGCATAACTATATGCTATAAAAGTCTTTTATAAATAAATAATCACATCATTATTTATTTAAATTCTTAATAATAATCTTGTATCTTCACATGATACTTTGTTTAACAATTTTAAGGGTAAGGTCCGCGTCTTTGGACAATCTTTCGGTAAGCTTGGATAGGCATCTCTAGTCTCTCTCTTGCATGTCAGATTCCCTCGTTTAACATGGTAGTTCCCGCAGTATGTGATGATAGATAACGGATGAATCATTTAATCAAATTAAATAAATGTGATGAAAATAAAAGTGTTATTCATAGTCTTTCTGACTCAACACTTTGATATTTAGTAACCCCGAGTGGTCTTCAGAGCCTTTTAACTCAACACTTTCACATGGGCGTTACGCTAGTGCAATTCCAGAGCTTCCTGCTCAACACTAGTGCTAGAATGTGGTTGTGAGGCACATCTAGGATATTCAAGTTATCTCGGATCCGGTATTCAATTATCAAGCTTGGAGTGCTCCAGGGCTCATGCCCAACACTCAATGTACCTTAGGGCTTACTCCCAGTACAATAAACATTCTTCTAGGTACATCGGGGCTTATGCCCAGTACGTAGGTTATATGTGTGTTTCTGAGTCCACGCTCAACACACTCATAAGTCAAATCATGTAAAAGTCATAACTCTGCACAGTAAGTAACAAAATATCATCTCAGTATATTAAGGTCTATACCCATATCAAATCAGAAACACATCATCAAAACGTTGGGGCCTCCTAGCCCAGCATACATTCAACAAAGTATTCAGTCAAGGTCCATGCCCAATATGTCAATATAAAAAAGAAATAAGTCATAGGTGCTACGGCTTATGCCCAATACTCGGAATAAAACATAGGTGCTGGGGTCGTGGCCCAATATAATAACAAGAACATAGTTAGTCCAAAATTCGGGATATTACAATTGTTGTTGAGAAAATTGTAAGAAAGGTTATTATGAATAAATATTCCAAGTTGACACTAATGGTATGAGGAAGAAATACTCCCTTCTATTAGACGAAGCTTCTAGGACTTCATAAACAAGATCAATCACGAGTATAAATGTTAAGAAAAGCTTTTGATAGGCCAATTTGAATAAATTTAGGTATAGGGATATTGTCAAAATGAGAACATTCATGGTTTATCAGGTCAAGCTTGGCATCTCATAATAAGAGGTTCCTTTTACATTAGGTTACTAATCATCTGCCCAAGCCTCAAAAGGATGGTTAAACCAGCGTGCTACATGACCGAAGGCTGGTTCTGCCACTTAACATAGTGGCAACTCCAATAATTATGAGAACAAGATAGCATTGTTCATATACAAGATGCCTAAATAAAACTTTAATTGCACCTAAAAGAGTTACCAACATCTCTCGGATCTCTCTCACACACTATCGCAGTGCACAGTGTACTGACAGAAACAGACTCTAGTTTCCAACAAAAAAAACACTAAAAAAGGCAGCACAATTCTGGGTAAATTTCCTCTGAGAACCTTGTTTTTAAATATTAAACAGGAACAGTTAGAACAAGATAGGATTGTTCATATACTAGATGCTAAATTAAAGATTACTTTTCTAGAAGGCCTAACTTTTATAGGAGACAAAAACTGTTGCGGTGCAAATTATCCGTCGAAGTTAGTAGGAAAGATATATTGGTAAACACAAGGAAATGAATATATACCAGTCAAGCACCCTTTCATCTGAAACCAGTAAATAAATCACATACATGATTAAATACTAACGTTAAAGATTGAACATACAAGTAATACGAGTAAATAAATGGCAGTGCACTGACAGAAACAGACTATAGTGTTCAACAAAAAACACCCAAAAAGATAGTAGAACCTTGTTTGTAAATATTAAACAGGAACAGGGTAATTATAACAATAAATATGACAAAGTGTATGACAGAAACAAACTCTAGTTTTCAACAAAAAAACACTAAAAAATGCAGCACAATTCTGGGTAAATTTCCTCTGAGAACCTTGTTTTTAACTATTTAAACAAGAACAGTTAGAACAAGATAGGATTGTTCATATACCAGATGCCTAAATCAAAGATTAATTTTCTGGAAGGCCTAACTTTTATAGGAGACAAAAACTGTTGTGGTGCAAATTATCTGCCCAAGTTAGTAGGAAAGATATATTGGTAAACACAAGGAAATGAATATATACCAGTCAAGCACCCTTTCATCTGAAACCAGTAAATAAATCACATACATGATCAAATACTAACGTTAAAGATTGAACATATAAGTAACACGAGTAAACAAATGACAGTGCACTGACAGAAAAAGACTATAGTGTCCAACAAAAAACACCCTACAAGACAGCAGAACCTTGTTTGTAAATATTAAACAGGAACAGGGTAATTATAACAAGAAAAATGAGTTTGGTTTGAGAGGAGAACCTTGTTTTTTAATAGAAAACAAGAACCTTTGGCTCCTCAAGAGGGTCGTTGCTCTGTAAAAGAGGAACAAATTGATGGCGATTCGAATGTTGAGAAAAAAATTGAGATGATGTCACAATAACAGTAGCAAACAACAAAACAATCACAGAGCCTTTACCCATCAAATTTTATAAACGATTGAGTAAAGGCGATGCATCGGTGTCTCAGCACATTTAACCATTGTTGCATTGAAATCTGTTCTCCTATCTCCTCAAGATAGAATGTCCAAGAGGTCCAATCCGTCAAATCCAGATATACGTCGATAGGCAGAAGTCGGTACTACTGAACCAAAGTTCATAACTTCGTGATGGATTAAACCCAAAGAAATGAATGTTCACGTGGGTAACCTTATGGAAGGTTGTTCAATGTCCAATCCATCATTGAATGCTCAAGTTTCTAATAAAAAATGTAGATCTCATAAGCTTTTTCCATGTAGAGCTGCACCGCCTACTTAGACTGCATCAACCCAAATGCTGGCGAGTTTGGTTGTATTTGTGCGCCAAGAGGTATTGGTAGCGATCGTTTCGAAGTGGAGGTCATGTCGAACCCAAAACCTGTCGGGGTTGAGTTGTCCAAGTCAAGCCGCAACTGGTCGAAGAGAAACCTGTCGAGTTTGTTGGATTGTCAAAGTTGAATCAAGACTTGTCGAAGGTGAACCTGTCGAGTTTGCAAGTTGTCGGAGCCAGAAACGATTGTGAAGACTGTCCTTACGATCGACAACCGAGATAGATCTTGTCGAAGATCGAGGGTGGCAAATCCATATTGTAGTGCGTTGATGGGCAGACCGGTGTGTGAAGCTGAAGCTTCTGTTTAGTATAACAAAAGCTTCCAATGTTTCCAATGGCCTGTCGAAGCTTCTGTTTAGTATAACTAATCTGGCATGTCGAGAATTTACAGAATGACGTCGTGGTAATGAAACATTTTCAAACTATTTGCAGGTAACGTTAGTTCAGGAAATTTATGTTTCAATCCCGACAGGTTCAGATTCGACAAGTTTCAACTCGACCAACCCCGGCAGGTTCCGGTTCGGCACACATACAACACTTCGACGGATTCGGCAACCTTCGACAGTTTCGTGACATCGACCTTCTGTGTCAAATGTTGTTGGGATGTCTGAGTTAGAAGAGCTGCGTGACAACAAGGTGGAAGAGCTGCACGACCAACCGCGACAGGTTGTTGGCTTCAAGCGGTTGATATAGTAAGATCAGTCGATCAATGATTACATTCGGTTAATTAAGAGTGTCTTCGAAATTCAATTGATGGAAGTAAGCAATAGAAGGTCGACCTAGTAAAAAAAATTTGCATGGCAAAAGGTCGAGTCGATAAAAGAATAGCCCGTAGGAACTTGTGGTCAGCAAATTCTTATGCAAAAAATTAGCAACATCCTCAACTCGAACAGGGTGTGCAAGCGATCTTGCAGGCTTCAACTTACAGGTTTTGCAATTCTGCGGCCTTGGTTTTAGTATATTCTTCAAATCATTCGACCTGGTCGGCTAATTCGTCAGCAACAGGAACCTCTCCAACGATTTCGAACGAGTTTCTTCATTAATTTCCTTCTGTACCCGCTGCAAGTAATTGCTCAAAGGTCTGCATTTAAACTCGTCAATATGACATCTGAAGTGCAACACCGTATTACCATCACCATATGCTATAAGTGCAGGTTGGGAACATCCACGTGGCAAGATTCCATTCGCTCTATAAGCGAGGAATCTAGCCAACATGGATGCTTATGCTTCTCCACGGTGAAACGCCTACGGCGTAAACATATGCAGTGTCACATTAACTTAACATACATAATAATTTTTTTTTTTATAGTTTGCATAATGTTCATATGCATTATTAAGCTAATGCGCAACAAATGCATAGCAAAAACAAAATAAATCTTTTAGCGGAAGCTTATCATCAATTCTAATTTTACTTCATCATTAATTCACATATTAAATATTTCTCAATAAAAATATCTTATAATGGACCCATGATAAATTAATACTTGGACAACAAAATCACTACACAATAGGTTTACATGCATACATTCGGTAGGATAGCAAATACCAGATAACTACGTAGTAAGATTAAATGCATAAATTAAAAAGGATAACCATTACCATTCCTTCCAAAACATGGAATGTAATATTCCAATATGATAATTGTGCAATAAAGCTAGTAATTCAATATATTAATTGTGCATAAGATTAAATGCACGGATTACTTAAGATAACAATTACCAGTTTAGTTAAAGTATGTAATGTAATAACCAATTCCTTACTAATTAAATCCATGGTATGCATATCATGTAATGTAATAACCAATTCCTTGCTAATTAAATCCATGGTATGCATATGAACCCGTGGTTTCTAAATACAAGATACCATTCAATGCTAAACTTAAATAACAACCCTTAACATGTGGAAATTGTTTACAATTACCAATTAAGCAAAATAAGGATAATTATGTGCATTCCAAAGCAATTAACACTCATTCTAGCCCATGGTTTATAATTTCTAGCCCATAGTTTTCAAATGCAAAAACCATTCAAGATAAGACATGGTAAAAATGTTTTTACCATCCATGCTAACATAATATAAGCAATTTGCAATACTTCCTATATGATGTGTGACCTATTTTGGAAATTTATTTTTTCACATTTCAACTTTATTAAAGAATGAGCATTCATAAAATGTTGGTTCTATTTAGGTAATTTATACATTACTATCAAGCATTACTATCAAGCATATCGCATAACTAATCTTACACTCATTCCATAATTAGGAATTCAACCAAGCCATGCATAAATTCCTTCATTTATTAAAAACCCATAAACTTAATCGGAAAGCAAGTAATTGCATAAATAAACCTATGTCAATTCCGTGTATAGGAATTCAAACAAACGACTCATGAATTTAAAATGTGTAATTTTCTTTAACATTCAACAATTAAACTAAATTGAGGAATTAAAACATTATTTCCAAAAATTAAAACTTATTTGCAAAATACTGGAAGTGGGCAACTAGCTGTGTGTGAGGCACGCTCCACCCAACCATAGGTAATTACGTTCATTCATCTCTCAACAGAACACCACCCCCAAGCTGGGACTTGTGAATTCACCAGGAGACTCTCCCATTAACTCGAATTTCATTCCACAACAGGAATTATCACTCAACAATCCTTCAAATTCACAAAGGTTTAACACAGGTTTACATGCATCCAAGAAATAAGTTACAATCAATTCCATGCCAAACCACACAATTCCCATTCTGACTTCTTTCCAATTGTACCACGGTGAAAACCCATCACTGTTTAACCAATACACAAGAATTCCACCAGAATGGTTCATGCACAATTCATCATTTCATTGACCCCAACCCAATAGTCAATCACAGACTTATTAGTGGTTCAGGAAGAAAACAAGTTTAGTCAATACCATTCACAAAGTTGTTCAGAGGTCCTGGTTCACCTCCACCCAATTTCAGAAAATCATTTATCTCCGACCTTCCTTGCGCACACCATTCTTCTTCCAAGATGAAGGAATAATGCATAATGAAATTTCCATTTGCATGCATTAGTTTTATGCATGGCAAGATGGAAACATGTGTGTTCTCCAAGAGAGCCACGTTTCCCATATATATATATATATATATATATATACACATATAAGTTTCCCTCCTAATCCCACTTAAACCCATTTAAATCATAATCACGATTTAAAACAAGTTTTAATTTAAATAAATAGAATTAAGGCTTAATCATGACTTAGGATATTTTTCAAGGGTCTAAGAGATATAAAAGGGTAATGGAATATGTTTCCCCTATGACATTTTAACCCCCTTACTGTCTCCGATGAATACAAGAGTCCTTGATCTCTCCAGCATACAGCCTCAGCATAGCTAGTTGTGGATTGTTAATATTAATAATGTCAAAATATACATTTGTTCCAGGCATTTGCATATCAATATTTACATCATACATATAATTAGTTCAAGAGTCTCGGCCAAGGGTATTACAAAGTAAACACATTGTTCTTTAAGATCTAACTTTTATCCTTGGTTTCACTCAAATGCTTAACTTCAAAAGTTTCTTATACTAATCATATCCAATAATTTTTTTATACATATATATTATATGAGATTTTATCGATTTTGTACAATTATTACTTATATACAATGTTGGTATTCCTTTAAATTACTCTATATTTATAACTTATGTCTCATCCAATTTCTAAAGAGATTATTTTTTACAAAATCTATACTAGATTGAGATGCATTATTATTAAAAAAAACATATACTCATAAATAAAGCTTTAGGAATTTTGTTTTTTCTTGGAAAAAAAAAAAAAAGTTTTAGGAATTTTGTTAAACTGGAGTTTAAATACATAATGTAGTTTAGTGATTACTTATCAATCAAAATAATTAATAAAAAATATGTTTGGGATGGAGGACCTCCTCAAGACCTTCAAAATAACAAGACACCTACAAAGATTCATCTTGTCTCTCACACATGCTAGCTTGGAAACCTTGTTTGGCACCTAATTATGTTCCCTCATCACATGCTTTTAAGGAAAAACTTGGAAGTGAGAATGAAGGTCCCTAACCCTTGTGGCAACTCGAGATAATAATAAATTCATATTTTTTATAGATCCATTGAACCAAGATATGATTAGTTTTGAGTCACAAAAAATTGAAGTACCCTTCACATCCAAATCCAAATTTATACTTTTAAGCATAATCATTTTTTGATCATTTGTATAATCACTATCATATACTGGAAAATATAAAGAAGAAAAAATGAAATTAGATGATACATCATTTTGGGATTATCTTCTTAGTGTAAGTCATTAAGCTATGACCCATATCCCATGAGTATAGTTGTAATTGATCAATTTCTCATGATTTTGAATAGTCTTGTTTGCTAACATTTTGAAAATGTGGTAGTAGGCTAAGTGAGTTTGGTTGTGAGAAAAACTCCATAATTAAACATGCTTAAGCTATAGTAGTTTTAGGATTGGTGACCTCTTGAAAATTCATTCAAAAACATGAAATGATATATCCATCATATAACTTAATTTTTATTATTTATATTTATCCAATATATGATAATGATATACAAATTATTATTTATATTTATCCAATATATGATAGTGATATACAAATAATTAAAGAGTGATTAAACTTAAAAATATAAAATTTAATTTGGATGTGAAAGATACTTCAAAACCATGAAAAATTAATATATTATAGAAAAACTCACTCTAACATGCAACCACTTTTTTTTCAACGAAAAAAAATGTTCCTTGCTATTCATTATGGTGAATCAAAGAAACTTACAGTAATACCTATCCCGAGGATATAATCTTTGTATACAAATTATGCATTCTTTTACAATATATCCAATAACACTTGCCGATATACAGTTATATGCCAATTAAACCATTTGTTGTTGATTACATAAAAAATGTATAACACTACTTCGGTAGAAATCTAATCCATAAAACCTCAATAACTTGAGCTTCTATTTTACAAAAAGGATAATAGTGTCTTGCCAAAATTAATATAGCCGAACATAAAACATTTGCCCCGATTGGTGATCAGTAAAAGGATTAACCTGTAGAATACCTTCTGCCATTAGTAAACCCTTTTTTGACAATATATCAGCTCTATGATTGAAAGTTCGGGATATATACTGTATAGAGTAATCATGAAATTGTTCCAGCAATATGGTTATTCTCCATTTCCAGTGATGTAGAGAAGTCACATTCAGGAGACTCTTGGCCTGTACCCATTTAGTAATTGTTGTGGAGTCACCAAGGATCTGAAGTGTAGTTATTTCCTTAGTTTAGGAAAAGGATATTAGAGTCCACAAAGCCAAGAGTTCTACTCTTGTATTACTGCCCAACCCCCCACCAAGAGAAAGTTCATAATAACTATCATTTGAAATTATCAATAAACCCCCAATGCCACATTTACCTTCCTGTGCAGCACCATCAAAATATCTATAAGGATTTGAGATAATCAGTTTTGGCACACACATCACTATATTTTTCAAACTGATCTTTTTTTGGAGCAGAATCTGATTTAACATGCAAGATGAAGTATAATGCTCTAGCATAGTGATGTTCAATGCCCTCAAACAGGATGCGATTCCGCCACTTCCAGATGCCCCAAATGAAATATAACGGGAGAGAGATGTGTGTCCTATGCCTTTGTTGTCGAAATTGTCAAATGTCTTCAATTGTGTCCCGGTTCCAACAAAAATCCACGCCCCTTTATTGGGAAACAACAGACCATAGTTGCAGAGTAGTTGGACATTTGACAAATAGATGTTCTACTGTTTCTTCGTTATGTAAACAAAGGGATCATACATTCGAGCTTACACCTCCCCTACGCATGAAATTGTCCATGGTTGAAATCTTATTCTTAAGAGTAAGCCAAGTGAAGTACATATTTCTAAAGGGGCATTCCATTGCCAAATACAACCCCACCATAATATCGGATCCACAAACTGTGTATGAGCAATAGCAAGATATGCCCATTTTGAAAAAATATCACCGCTATAGTCCCGCCATGACCACTGAAGGTTTTCCATCTGAGAAGAAAGGATAATACCAATACTTGAGAGATTAGACACGAAATTATCCCAATCCTGGCCGATCTATCCAGTAAGACCAATATAATCGACCGTTTTCCAATATGAACATAGTCCAGCATAATGTGGATTCCTTGCTCACATGATTAAGGAAATGAAGGCCCTGTCGATGTAAATCCTAGACAATATCCGAATGAAGTAATGATTTACATCCATTAATTGGATCGACCCCCAATCTGACCTGAAAACCGTCACCCACCTACCAGCCCGTGAATGAATTGAGCAATGGGAAAATGTCGATGAGACCATTCCATATATTAGAAGCTCTCTCGATCTTCTTATTAGGATTCCTGAACCATTCAATAATCGACATACCACGTAGATATTTGTCCTGCATTATCTTACCCCGCAATCCATCACTGTTGAGAGCGCGCCACCAACTCTTCAAATGTAGAGCATGATAAACCCAAAAGATGTTTCGAACTCCCCAACAGCCAGCATCCTTTGGTAATGCAATGTTTTTTCAAGCAATCAGGTGAAACCCCTATTGGTCTTGTCTAGCATTCCATAGAAAATTAAACGAGATCCTACGGATTTGATGCAACATGGAAGTATGAACCTTGGAAAGTGTAAGCCAATATATAGGAAGATTGGCCAAAACATAGTTTATTAATGTCAGACGTCCTCCCAATGACAAGCACTGATAATACCAGAGTTGAATCTTTTTTTCAAACTTTCCAATAATCTTCTACCAATCCGTTGTTTTATAGGCATTAGGCTTAAGGATGTATCCCAAATATTTAAAGCCCTCCTCCAATGCCTTAAACTCATAGGGAAATAATCCACCGATAAGATCACAAGTCATAGCATCCATCTGATAATGAAAGAGATGAGATTTGGGGATACTAATGATCATACCTCTAGCTATACAAAAGAGATCGAGAATAGTCTTATAGTGTCTCCATTCATCAAACTTTCCTACTCCAAAAATCAATACATCATCCACAAATAGTAAATGTGTGATGTAATGATTCCTTGAAGTTTCAATACCAGTGATCAATCCCAATGCCTTTTCCTTATACATAAGTATACTTAGGCCCTCGATCAAAAGAAGAAATAGTAAAGGAGACAATGGGAAACCTTGTCGGAGACCACGAGACCCTTTGAAGAAGGAAGTTGGCTGCCCATTGACAAGGACTGCACAATGAACAAAAGTAATACAACCAAGAATCCAATTAGTAGTCTCGATATTTAACCCTGCATTCAACAAAAGAAGTCTAAGAAATGACCAATCCACCAGGTCATATGCTTTAATAAGATCAAGTCTAAAAAACAAGGAAGGGCCCTTGCTAGATTTTCTGAGTGAATAGTTTCCTGGGCAGTACCACTTGCATCAGATATCAAACGATGTTTCAGGAAACCAAACTGCTCAGATGATATACCTCTAGATAGGCCATTCCAGATACGATCCGCATCACCTTAGAAATAATCTTGTACAGGAGATTACATAAAGAAATTGGACAATAATCCTGGAAGGAAGTAGGCTCTGATATCTTAGGGATCAGTGAAATGTAGGTCGAGTTTAGAACACCACTAATCCTGCCAGAAGTTCGCGCTTCCTCAATCAATCTGACCCATTCATTCCCTATTAAATAAAAAAACTGAATATAAAATTCCATGGTCCAACCGTCAGGCCCTGGGCTTTTGTCCTTGGCCATCTTTTTTAGTAAATCAGCAACCTAAACTAGCATGATTGGACTCCCAATATGTTCATTATCCTCATCAGAAAAAATACGGGGCATACTCTGAAGTACCTCCAATTGTGCAGTCAGGTTGTTTATACTTGGCTTAGTGTATAAATTCTCAAAATGAACCCAAGCCACCCTTTCTATATCAGATTGAGTGGACACCCTACATCCATCCTGATCATCAATATCCCAGATTATGTTAGTCTTCCCCCGCAAATTCACAAAAGTATGGAAAAAATTTGAGTTTTGGTCGCCCGCACTAATCCAAAGTGCCCTAATTTTTAGCCTCACTATCTCCTCCTCAAATCGAAGAATAAAAACCAACTCAGTTTCCAATGTATGCAAAAAACTGCCCTCCGGATCAAATTGGATACAGTAATTTGGATCAGAGTGATAATCCTATAGTTTTTCCTCGATATGTAACAGATCAGCCTTCTGAATTTGTGCCCGTTGTCTTAACCAAGGGATAACCAAGGCCTTAAGAGATCTAAGAAATGTTAGCAAACAACCATCGCCCAGCCTTGAGGAATAAACCAGAAGGAAGCCCAATGATCACGAACCAAGGTGATAAAAGCCAATTCGGTAGACCAAACATGGCAATATTTGAAAGGAAATCGGTAGAGTGGAGGACCTTTCTGAAGCCAAAGAATAATAGGGGCATGATCAAAGATACTAGCCGGAGTTATGCAAGATGTACATTTATCCACCAACTCGTACAAGGTTTCACTCACAAAAAAGTGATCAAGCCGCTTAGCAATAAATCTAGTTCCCTTTCTGCCATTATTCCATGTGGGAGTTAGTGGTTTGGGCTTCACATCAATGAGACCATGACCAGAGAAAAATTTAAAGAACCAAGTTTGTAGGGAATCCCTGTCACCTACCCAAATTTTGAGACTATTTATTTTTATTGCAAACACATTATGTTAAAATTATAATTACAAAGTTTTGTAATTATGACCAAATCTGGTCAAGGATGATTGTAATGACATATTATTATTATTTAATAAATTAAAACATGAGACAAACACCCAAGGGAACTATTAAATGAGTGTTCACTGACCCACTAGGAGGAATGGAAGCTGTTAGAAGGCATGGGACAGATGTTAGCATTTTCACTCCACCACTAGCTGTTGGTTATGGGACAACTACCCCTAAATTTGTGGAATTATCCCCCAGGTGGGTGGAAAAGAGTTGTTAGCTCATTAATGACCAGGTTAACCACTAAAAGGCCTAGGCAGCCTAGATAAGGCAATTCGAACTGGGCAGGGAGCCTACATTATTTTCTGTAGAAATAATTCCTCAAGTGCATCAGGTGATCATTGAGAGATTCGAATAGGGAGGCTAAATGGAAGTGCATTGTGAGGATACTACAATATTTTTGAGAAGGAACCATAGGTGTTGGTGCAGGTCTCTTTGACTGCTAAGTCTGTAGGACTGAATGATCCAAATTGTTGCTGCAAGTTGATGACCTAAAGCTTCTACATATTCTTCTTCCTAGTGGTTCAGTGAGCAAGCTCGAGGGTCCTAAGGCAAGTAATTTGGTTGTCTTCAGGAATAGGTTGGGTGGAATAGGCTCCTTGGGTTGTTTGTTTCCCTACATTCACCAGGTTCTACTGTTTTGTCCTATTGATTTTCAGTTATATGTTTTTCTGCACTAGTAAGTTTAGTATTTACAGTTAATAGCATGCAAAAGTAAATGTTTTATTTTCTGACCTAAGCATGACTTTGTATAACGTTGGTTATGTAAGGGAGATGATTGATTAAATATCTTCTCTGTATTTTTCCCCATGTTGTCTTCTGCATAGTACTCTAGTATAGAGAAGGAAATTTTAAGATAAATGATTTTCATACGCTGATTGCAAATGCATGAAGAGACTAATGCTGTTGACTATCACTAAATTTCCTTATCAACATGTTCTATGAAATGGAGTTTATGTCTACATTTAGGATCGAAATAATATTTCTTAGTATAAGCATTATAATGTTATTTTTTCCATACTGTCAGAAATGAATAGTACTTTTATGTATGAAATACCTAGGGTTTATACTTAGGTTATTTACTTCTTTCCAGATTCTCACATACACTGCATTATACTATCATGTCATTCAAAGTCAATAAAAGTATCATAAGTTCATTGTGTTTCCTTCATCGATATTCATGATTTAAACTTAGCATTTCATATTATAGGCAACGAAATAATTTCCTTTATCTAGGGTTAGGAAATAAGTATCTGATTTCTGCATAGAAATCTAGGGTTTATATTTTGGAATCATCTACTGTATTTTAAAATACATATGCATTTTATTTTTCATTTCATTCATAAACTGTAAAGAACTATAACCTCAGTTCATTTCTTCATAAAAAATTCAAGGTTTAAACTTAACACTGTTTCCATTATTTAAAACAATCTGTTCTATTTCCATTTTTGCAGAATAGAATTATTTTAGGTTTTATTTCTTTAAACTTTCATCATTATGCTAAAGACTAATTTCCCCAACCTTGCAAAGTTTGTAGATACTTGCATTTTGTTTATTTATTAAAATCCCTAAGACTATGTTACAGCCAGTTTAAAGCCAAGCACTTAAAAATGTAAACATAAATCCTTTAACATTAGATTTTCAAACATCAAACACTTTACTATTATCCAACTACTATATTCACGATAGCTATCTGTTATGCAAATCAAACTCAGACAATGATTTATTATAAATCGTAACTTTTATTTAAATAGTGATTCAATACCAAAATCTTAATCTCAACACCATTCCAAACTCAACTTAAACAATACGAACACAGTGTTTCACTTTGAGAAACAAGTTAGCCCACATTTCTCGGCCAGGATCAACGCCGTAGTCAAAATATCCATTTTTAATCCTATCATCCACTCAGAAACTAAATTTTTAGTTATGTATCAATGCGAATGCAATTCTATATTACCATTCAAAACATAAGTTTAAACATTGTAGCAGAACCTCTATTTTTCACAGAAACGAGTCAACCCATGTCCCTCAACTCTTCCAAAATACTGTATTTATCCATTAAAAATAACGAGGGTTCATCCCTTTAACATTTAAATCTTAAACAAAGTGTACTACTGCAACAAAAATTTACAATGAAACACTGCGAAGCATAGTAACAAGACCAGCTGAGGATCTCATCCTCTGGCATTTCGTCTTTTGGTTCTCAAACATTATCATCGGCCAAAAACTTGCCAGTAACCAAATATATTCCATCATCAAACACCAAGCATCGGCCACGATAGGCCAAGAGGACCTACGAAGTAAGGAACCACCGAGGCTTACCAGTGAACGAGCAGCCTTACTTTGCAAGCTTTCAAACTCAGCAACCCTTCGACGAAGATCACCTGTCACAAGAAAACTTAAGGGGTTAAAATAAGAAATTTATGAGATATTCATAGACACTTTAGAATGGAACAACACCTCGGTATCGAAACATTACCTATGTATTGTAGTTCCGAGATAAGAGACACCTACTGCAAACAAAATCGACGAAGCCATCTTTCCAGCACATCGAAGAGAGTTCCAGTTCTGTGAACAACGGTATATCTTTGCATGAGAATCGAACATGGTTCAAATCTTCTAGATAAAACCCCCGAAGAACTACTCTCTCAACATACCCAAAAAAGATGACCATAGATTTAACCCTTCAACATCTTTAAGTACTGAAAACTTTCACAGAAGGATCGGCTCTTAAAACATTTGCAGATATCAAAATAACACTCAATAGGTCATGGTTTCGAGTCTTGGAGATGATGCCAAAAATACCTGTTATTTGAAACCCTGGAGTTTCTCGGCCTGTCGGCCTCTCCACAGAACCATTCCCAACACAATGAATGATAAAGGAAATGATAACCGCGTAAACGTAGTGGAGTTTAGGGTTTCTGGTTCAAAGTCCAAAAACATGTGAGATCAACGATGGAGATGATGCCAACCTTGCACGTTGAAGTTTGGGAATCAACCGCATTAATATCTTATTAATTATCACAACCATCACGACATCCAGCTCTGTCAACCAAGGTTCGTTTTAGTGTACAGCTCGACACTTTGGTAGCATTTGGGATTACTACTATCATGCACTACAGCCACAATAGCACCAGCTAGGAAGTCCACTCAACACTGAAGGCAGCTGACTTTAATGCCAGACCTAATACGAAAACCTGCCAGTACAGTAAGCATTCAACGCTCAGTCACTATCACATCTCAGTACAAGCACTTAGGGTTATAACTTATGGTTCATTTCATATCCATAGTGTTAGTCTTTCGAATGCTTGGTCTACATATATGTTATAGCATTTTCATTTAACTAGGGTCGCATTTCATATTAGGGTTTGATACTTAGTGTATAGTTTAGGATGCACTATTTTTGTACATTGTAATATTTGTTATATTACTTTATATTTTCACAAAGTTGCACATTATATTATAATGCACAAATATTATATTAAAAGGACACAATCCTTTAAGTGTAGTAAATTCACAATAGAACTATGATGATAATATCATAAAAGACGATGCTATATTAGCATAATTTTATATGCATTTTATAAATGGAGAATTATAGGAGCTACTATAGTTATTTTGATGACTTCAGGTGAATCCATGTGTACATTGGAATCTAGCACTCATAGTGTAAGTTTAATACACAGGACATCACCGCTCCTTGCATTATGGCAAATGATGACAGGATTCTAATAGCACTGTTAAGCTTGTAAACTAGCACGTAAACGAGAAGTAGGACAAAGATCCATACCTTCAATAACTTTCATGCAAGGAAGTACTTAGAGTTTTTCACAATACATTGACGATGAATTGAAAAACATGTTTACTCTTAACACTTGAATTGTCGTATTATTCTTACCTGCGTTTCTGCACAATGAAACATGTTCAAATGCTTTAGCTAAACGTAGCTAAGTAAACCTCAGGGCACCTCGTAGGACCCCTTCATCATCATTCAAAAGCAAACTGTCAGTACTTTATCAAGAAATTAAATCATAAGATAAACCTATTTATAGCATGTAGTTTACAATTAAACACAAGCAGATCTAAAGATGTATTTTGTGTTATGATCGTAATTTGTCTTTTGTTAAAAGATTAGTATCCATTTTATTCCGCATTAGCAAATACAACTATCGTCGTAATTTGTTTTAAGAGCTATGATGTGTCGTTATCATTAATTATTTTAGTTAAAATATTTAACCATTATTTCATTTTCCGCATTAGCAAATTCAGTAATTATTGCTACATTAAAAATTTTAAAATTTTTGTAAATTTTCGGCATGTTACATGTGGTATCAGAGCTCATGTTCGAATTCTCGGCCTGAAAAGGTCCAAAGAACACGCAACAGAAAATTTTATGACAACAAAAATCTTTACTAATTAAATTATTTTGTATACAGAAAATTGTTTCTAAGTTACAGGTATGGAAGAATCAGTTGAACACATGGAGGACAGATTTCGACCAAACAGTCATAGCACTGGACAACATTATGAAGAAGAAGTCCATGGTGAATTGAATGACAATCCATCAGAATTGTTACGTGCCTTTCAGGAGTTGAAGGCAGAAATAAGATCTGTTAAACAGGATAATGAGAGAATTCTAAAGGCACAAGAAGAACTGAACCAAGTACTGTTCGATCAGTGTCCAACTGATGAACATGATAGAAGGGTTGAAAATACCTCCAAGATTGAAGACTTACCTCATGGGAACAAGGATAAGAAATTGAAAACTGAGGATAACAGTTCAACATTATCAGGAGCTGCAAATGAGATACGTAAAAAGAAACGTAATTATTCAAGTGATAACAGCGAGGGGGATTACAAACCAAGAAGAAAAAGCCATAAACAGTATGAACAGATTTATGGGGAGTTCAAGCAAATCAAACCCCCAACTTTCAATGGTGAAACTGAGAAAGGAGAGACAACTGAAGCATGGTTGTCCAACATGAAGAAATACTTTCAAATCTATGATTATTCAGAATCATTGAAGCAAAGATGGCCATATACAACCTGATAGGGAAGGCATACATTTGGTGGCAGGACATCAAAAGAGTGAAGGGCATCAAGGACAAGGATGTGAATTGGAGCACTTTTAAAAGGTACTTCAAGAAGAAGTTCCTATCTAAACAATATTACGAAGAAAAGTCTAAGGAATTTTATGATTTAAGACTTGGAACCATGAACATGAAAGAGCTGAACAACAAATTTCTGAATTTGTTAAGGTATGTGCCATACCTTATGGAGGAGAAACCAAAGATTCAGAGGTATCTAAGTTGTCTACCTTTCAACATAAAGGACATAATAGAGTATGACAGTCCAAAGACCTTAGAAGAAGCCACGAGGAAAGCAACTTTCTGCTATGATACAAACCGGAAAAGAGAAGGGATATCTAACTGGAAAAATCATAAACCCAACAACTTTGAGTTGAAGAAGAAAAATTTCAGGTTCAGTGGAAATTCTATTTTCCTAAAGAAAAAATTTCCAAATCAGAATTTCCAAGGAAATAGTCCCAGAAATAATCAGCTGCAAAATTTTACAGCTCCTAGAAATACACCCAATGTTACCAGAACTAATGACCAAAGGACACCTATAAAATGTTTTGAGTGTCAAGGTCCTCATTATGCTTCAAAATGCCCCAAAAGGAAGCGGACAACCAATAATATTCACTCCATCCAAGCTGAATCTACTGTGGGAGACTTGACAAGAGAGATGCCCATAATTAATGCAGCCCTAGACAACAGGCAAGCGAAGCATCAAGTCTCTATGGTATAGATTGAAGGTATGCTACAAAACCACTATGTTTCTATTTTGATTGATCTAGGCGCTAGCCTGAGTTATATATCTCCTGATATTGTAGAAAATTTTAATTTGAAAACAAAAAAATTTAATAAATCTTGGTTAATTAGACTAGCAATAGGAACAAAAAGAAAAGTGTCTAATTTTGTTAAAAGTTGTGTTTTATCTATGAATCGGTTAAAGACACAAACTAAGTTAAATGTTTTACCTTTGGGATCCTATGACATCTTAATTGGAATGGACTGGTTAGAATCACATCATGTTATTTTGAATTGTTATGAGAAAAGTTTTACCTGTCTAAGTGATGAAAGAGAAACAGTAGAAGTAAAGGGTATTCCTAGAAAGACATCACTTAGACAGATTTCAGCTATGCAAGTAAAAAGAGTAGTTAGAAAATGATGTAAGATGTTCGTAGTGAATGTAGTGATGATGAGTCAATTACAAAAGAAGACAAACTAAAACTAGAAGATATACCTGTCGTAAAAGAATTCTAGGATGTTTTTCCAGAAGAGATTCCAGGGTTACCCCTGAAGAGAGATCTAGATTTTACCATTGAGCTTATACCGGGTGCAGTACCAAACTCCAAAGCCCCATATAGGATGAATATACTGGAATTAAATGAGTTGAAATCACAATTGAAGGAACTAATTGATAAAAACTATATAAGACCCAGCGTGTCTCCTTGGTGAGCACCTGTTATTTTTGTTAAGAAGAAGGATGACACTTTAAGACTTTGCATAGATTATCGCCAACTGAACAAGATGACAATCGATAATCGATATCCGTTGCCCCGCATAGACGATCTATTTGATCAGCTGCGTGGAGCAACGATATTTTCAAAGATTGATTTGAGGTCAGGATATCATCAAGTTCGTGTGAAGGATGATGATATTTTTAAAACAGCCTTTATAACTCGCTATGGACATTATGAGTTCGTGGTCATGCCATTTGGGTTGACTAATGCCCCTGTAGTTTTTATGTGCTTAATGAACAATATTCTGCACAAATATTTGTATAAATTCGTCATTGTGTTCATAGATGACATTCTGTTATATTCTAAAAGTAAGGAAGAACATGACGAACATCTGCGTATTATTTTACAAGTTCTGAGAGATCATCAGTTATATGTTAAGTTTAGTAAGTGTGACTTTCACAAGGATAAGATTCAGTATTTAGGTCACATAATCTCTAAGGAAGGAATTTCGGTTGATCCTGATAAGATAAAAGCCATTAATGAATAGCCGGTTCTTAAATATGTGACGAACGTTCGATCATTTATGGGGATTACAGGATATTACAGAAAATTCATAGAAGGTTTTTTAAGATTGCAAACCCCATAACCTCCTTACAGAAGAAAGGGAAGAAGCTGTATGGGATCAAAAATGTGCAGACAGTTTTAAGAAGTTGAAGGAATTACTAACTACAACACCTATTCTTAGAATTGAAGATCCTAATAAATATTTTATAGTATGCACCGACGCATGTAATGATGGACTCGGTGGAGTCCCAACACAAGAAGGACATGCTGTTGCATATGAGTCTAGAAAGCTGAAAATACATGAGAAAAATTACTCTACATATGATCTGGAATTATTAGCAGTAATACACACCTTAAAAATGTGGCGTCACCATCTTATTGGTAGAAAATGTACTTTGATGACAGATAACATGGGGCTGAAGTATTTACTAGATCAAACAAATTTGAATGCTAGACAGGCTAGATGGCTAACCTTTCTAAGTGAATATGATTTTGAAATTCAACATATAAAGGGTAAAGAGAATAAGGTTACTGATGCTTTAAGTCATAATGCAAAGTTAAATTTTATTTCAGCCATCAGTACATACACAACAGATTTGGAAAATCATATTTTCGAAGGGCTCAAAACTGATGAAGAGTACACAAATTTACATGAAAAGACAGTAGAAAGTAATTCTGAAAATTCTATGGTAGACTATAGGTTAAAAGAAAATGGATTGTTGTTGTACAAGAACATATTATATGTGCCCAATGTACCAAAGATAAAAATTCTAATTTTAGATGAGATGCACAAAAGTCATTATTTTGGCCATCCAGGTTATCATAAAACCATCACTATGTTACGAAAAGAGTATTATTGGCCCAGGATGAAGGATGAAGTAGCAGAATATATAGCTAAATGCTTTGACTGTCAAAAAGTAAAAGTTGAACATCAGCATCCGGCTGGACTGTTACAACCATTACGTATACCTAGCTGGAAATGGGAGATCATAAGCATAGATTTTGTTACCGGACTACCAAAGAATCAGAAACAAAATGATTCCATCATGGCGGTAGTAGATAAACTCTGCAAGGCAACACATTTTATACTAGTAAAAACTACTCATAAGGATCCAGACATTGCAGAAATTTTCATGAAACAGATTTTTTGATTACATGGAATACCAAAAGTGATAGTTTCAGACCGTGATTCTAAGTTTACTGGAAACTTCTAGAGATCTTTGTTTAAAGGGTTGAATACAACCTTAAACTTCAGCACAACATTTCATCCACAAACGGATGGACAAACAGAAAGAGTGAATCAAATATTGGAATACATGCTAAGCATGTATGTTAAGGACTAGCCTGGTAAGTGGGAGGACTATTTGCATTTAGCAGAATTTGCATATAACAACGATTATCGTGCATCAGCCAGGCTTAGCCCTTTTGAAATTCTTTATGGTATGAAATGCAATACACCAGTTTCTTGGAATGACCCAGTTAATAGAGTTATTTTAGGACCTGATTTGTTGAAGGAAATAGAACTAACCATGCAGCAGGTACAAAGAAATCTTAAAGTTGCCCAAGATAGGCAAAAGAGTCAAGCAGATCTTAAGAGGACTCGTACAAAGTTCCAGGTTGGTGAGCATGTTTTCATTAAGGTAAGACCAAATAAGAGTTCATTAAAACTGGGAAGCTGTGCCAAGCTGGCACACAGGTATTGTGGTCCTTTCGAAATTTTGTCAAGGGTTGGACCCGTGGCATATCAACTAGCTTTGCTACCAAATATAAAAATACATAATGTTTTTCATATTTCAGTTTTAAATAAATATGTACATGATGCTATTCATGTTATAAATTGGAATGATGTACAGGTGGAAAAAGACGACAATTTTCAGGTGGAACCGGACTGTATCCTCGAAAGGAGGGAAACTCTACTCCGGAATCGCACCATTAGGCAAGTAAAGGTGCACTGGAAGCACCTTAGCCTAGAAGAGGCAACCTGGGAGTTGGAGAGTAGTATGCGGGCAGCATACCCAACTCTGTTTCAGGAACACTCAGAAAGTGAATGAACAATATTGAGGATGATGTTGAGACTTGAGGGGGGGTGTATATCACATACCCAAATTTTGAGACTATTTATTTTTATTGCAAAAACATTATGTTAAAATTATAATTACAAAGTTTTGTAATTATGACCAAATCTGGTCAAGGATGATTGTAATGACATATTATTATTATTTAATAAATTAAAATAGGAGACAAACACCCAAGGGAACTGTTAAATGAGTGTTCACTGACCCACTAGGAGGAATGGAAGCTGTTAGAAGGCATGGGACAGATGTCAGCATTTGCACTCCACCACTAGCTATTGGTTATGGGACAACTACCCCTAAATTTGTGGCATTATCCCCCAAGTGGGTGGAAGAGAGCTGCTAGCTCATTAATGACCAGGTTAACCACTAAAAGGCCTAGGCAGCCTAGATAAGGCAATTCGAATTAGGCAGGGAGCCTACATTATTTTCTGCAAAAATAATTCCTCAAGTGCATCAGGTGATCACTAAGAGATTCGAATAAGTGGAAGTGCATTGTGAGGCTGCTGCAATATTTTTGAGAAGGAACCAGAGGTGCTGGTGCAGGTCTCTTTGACTACTAAGTCTGTAGGACTGAATGATCCAAATTGTTGCTGCAAGTTGATGACCTAAAGCTTCTACAGATTCTTCTTCCTAGTGGTTTAGTGAACAAGCTCGGGGGTCCTGAGGCAAGTAATTTGGCTGTCTTTAGGAATAGGTTGGGTAGAACAGGATCCTTGGGTTGTTTGTTTCCCTACATTCACCATGTTCTACTATTCTGTCCTGTTCATTTTCAATTATATGTTTTTATGCACTAGTAAGTTTAGTATTTACAGTCAATAGCATGCAGAAGTAAATGTTTTATTTTCTAACCTGAGCATGACTTTGTATAATGTTGGTTATGTAAGGGAGATGATTGATTAAATATCTTCTCTGTATTTTTCCCCATGCTGTCTTCTGTATAGTACTCTAGTATAGAGAATGAAATTTTAAGATAGATGATTTTGATAAGCTGATTGCCAATGAATGAAGAGACTAATGTTGTTGATTATCACTAAATTTTCTTATCAACATGTTCTATGATATGGAGTTTATGTCTAGATTTAGGATCGAAATGATATTTCTTAGTATAAGCATTCTAATGTTATTTTTCCCATACTGTCATAAATGAATAGTACTTTTTCTGTATGAAAAACCTAGGGTTTATACTTAGGTTATTTACTTCTTTCCAAATTCTCACATACACTGCATTATACTATCATTTCATTCAAAGTCAATAAAAGTATCATAAGTTCATTGTGTTTCCTTCATCGATATTCACGATTTAAACTTAACATTTCATATTATAGACAACTAAATAATTTCCTTTATCTAGGGTTAGGAAATAAGTATCTGATTTCTGCATAGAAATCTAGGGTTTATATTCTAGAATCATCTACTGTATTTCAAAATACATATGCATTTTATTTTTCATTTCATTCGTAAATTGTAAAGAACTATAACCTTAGTTCATTTGTGGTTCATTTCTTCATAAAAAATTCAAGGTTTAAACTTAACACTGTTTCCATTATTTAAAACAATCTGTTCTATTTCCATTTTTGCAGAATATAATTATTTTAGGTTTTATTTCTTTAAACTTTCATTGTTCTGCTAAAGACTAATTTCCCCAACCTTGCCAAGTTTGCAGATACTCACATTTTGTTTATTTATTAAAAACCCTAAGACTATGTTACAGCCAGTTTAAGGCCAAGCACTTAAAAACGTAAACATAAATCCTTTAACATTAGATTTTCAAACATCAAACACTTTACTATTATCCAACTACTATATTCACGATAGCTATCTGTTATGCAAATCAAACTCAGACAAGGATTTATTATAAATCGTAACTTTTATTTAAGTAGTGATTCAATACCAAAATCTTAATCTCAACACCATTCCAAACTCAACTTAAACAATACGAACACAGTGTTTCACTTTGAGAAACAAGTTAGCCCACATTTCTCGGCCAGGATCAACGTCGTAGTCAAAATATCCATTTTTAAACCTATCATCCACTCATAAACTAAATTTTTAGTTATGTATCAATGCGAACGCAATTCTATATTACCATTCAAAACATAAGTTTAAACATTGTAGCAGAACCTCTATTTCTCGCAAAAACGAGTCAACCCATGTCCCTCAACTCTTCCAAAATACTGTATTTATCCATTAAAAATAACGAGGGTTCATCCCTTTAACATTTAAATCTTAAACAAAGTGTACTACCGCAACAAAAATTTACAATGAAACACTATGAAGCATAGTAACAAGACCAGCTGAGGATCTCATCCTCTGGCATTTTGTCTTTTGGTTCTCAAACATTATCATCGGCCAAAAACTTGCCAGGAACCAAATATATTGCATCATCAAACACCAAGCATCGGCCACGACAGGCCAAGAGGACCTACGAAGTAAGGAACCACCGTGGCTTACCGGTGAACAAGCAACCTTACTCCACAAGCTTTCAAACTCAGCAACCCTTCGACGAAGATCACCTATCACAAGAAAACTTAAGGGGTTAAAATAAGAAATTTATGAGATATTCATAGACACTTTAGAATGCAACAAAACCTCAGTATCGAAACATTACCTGCGTATCGCAGTTTCAAGATAAGAGACACCTCCTGCAAACAAAATTGACGAAGCCATCTTTCCAGCACATCGAAGAGAGTTCCAGTTCTGTGAACAGTGGTATATCTTTGCATGAGAATCGAACATGGTTCGAATCTTCCAGATAAAAACCCCGAAGAACTACTCTCTCAACATACCTAGAAAAGCCGACCATAGATTTAACCCTTTAACATCTTTAACTACTGAAAACTTTCACAGAAGGCTCGGCTCTTAAAACATTTACAGATATCAGAATAACACTCAACAGGTCATGGTTTCGAGTCATGGAGATGATGCCAAAAATACCTGTTATTTGAAACCCTGGAGTTTCTCGGCTTGTCGGCCTCTCCATAGAACCATTCCCAACACAATGAATGACAAAGGAAATGATAACCGCGTAAACATAGTGGAGTTTAGGGTTTCTGGTTCAAAGTCCAAAAACATGTGAGATCAACGATGGAGATGATGCCATCCCAACACGTTGAAGTTTGGGCATCAACCACATTAATATCTTATTATTTATCACAACCATCACGACATCCAGCTCTGTCAACCAAGGTTCATTTTAGTGTACATCTCGACACTTTGGTAGCATTTGGGATCACTACTATCGTGCACTACAACCACGATGGCACCAGCTAGGAAGTCCACTCAACACTGAAGGTAGGTGACTTTAATGCCAGACCTGATATGAAAACTTGCTAGTACAGTAAGCATTCAACACTCGGTCACTATCACATCTCAGTACAAGGACTTAAGGTTATAACTTATGGTTCATTTCATATCCATAGTGTTAGTCTTTCGAATGCTCGGTCTACATATATGTTATAGCATTTTCATTTAACTAGGGTTGCATTTCATATAAGGGTTTGATACTTAGTGTATAGTTTAGGATGCATTATTTTTGTACATTGTAATATTTGTTATATTACTTTATCTTTTCACAAAGTTGCACATTATATTATAATGCACAAATATTATATTAGAAGGACACAATCCTATAAGTGTAGTAAATTCACAATAGAACTATGGTGATGATATCATAAAAGACAATGCTATATTAGCATAATTCTATATGCATTTTATAAATGGAGAATTATAGGAGCTATATAGTTATTTTGATGACTTCAAGTGAATCCATGTGTACATTGGAATCTAGCACTCATAGTGTAAGTTTAATACACAGGACATCACCGCTCCTTGCATTATGGCAAATGACGACAGGATTCTAATAGCATTGCTAAGCTTGTAAACTAGCACGTAAATGAGAAGTAGGATAAAGATCCATACCTTCAATAACTTTCATGCAAGGAAGTACTTAGAGTTTTTCACAATACATTGACGATGAATTGAAAAACATATTTACTCTTAACACTTGAATTGTCGTATTATTCTTACCTACGTTTCTGCACAATGAAACATGTTCAAATGCTTTAGTTAAACGTAGCTAAGTAAACCTCAGGGTACCTCGTAGGACCCCTTCATCATCATTCAAAAGCAAACTGTCAATACTTTATCATAAAAATAAATCATAAGATAAACCTATTTACAGCATGTGGTTTACAATTAAACACAAGCAGATCTGAAGATGTATTTTGTGTTATGAGCGTAATTTGTGTTTTGTTAAAAGATTAGTATCCATTTTATTCTGCATTAGCAAATACAACTATCATCGTAATTTGTTTTAAGAGCTACGATGTGTCGTTATCATTAATTATTTTAGTTAAAAGATTTAACCATTATTTTATTTTCCGCATTAGCAAATTCAGTAATTATTGCTACTTTAAAATTTTTTGTAAATTTTCGGGATGTTACAATCCCCCTGGCCCGTCGACCCCAAATCTCCCCAACATTCAGAGTAAGGTTCGTATCACCAGCTAATATCAAAGATTTTAAATCCAACAGTACACTAGCCTCCAACACAGACCGGTAGGATTGTCTATCCAAATGAGGAGCATAACAGTTATACAATTGTAATTCCAATCCCAGCTCTCGATGTCTCCCCAATAATAAAATGCCACCACCAACACAAAAGGAGCGAAGTGAGAGTAATCAGGGGTTCCAAGCAGCCAAAAGTCCCCCGGACAGTCCATCAGAGTCAATAACACAGCAGTCCCAATCTGGAAGAATACGCCATAAAAGCTCCCGGGCTTAAGAGCCAGAAGCCATAGTCTCTTGCAGAAATAAAACATCGGGAGCAGAAGTCTACGTAGGGCTAGTAATTTAGGCGCACCCACAACCCCTCTGAGATTTAAAGAAAGTATAAACAATAATGAACCTTTGTCGGGGTCAACTCTGCTCTAAGAGGCCCAAAAGTTTCAGAAATATCAAACAATGATACAATTTCCAGATCCTCAGAGTGAATCACACCACCAGTACCAGAGGCAACCACCCCCACCCTAATCCTTCTAGCCAAGTCTTTAGGGCGTTTACCCCCATTCTTCTTACGAAGCGTGACATTGGGGTTTCCACAAGAAAAGGTTGAATCCCTATCCATTTTACTAGAAAAAATCAGTAAATACTCCTTCAGTAGTCCCACTCCCGACGAGCAATACTGTAAGTCAGCCTTATCTGGGCCCAAAAGTTCCAATAACTCCCGTTCATCCACCAACAACTGTGAATCCGATGATAATAGCAGTTCAATGCTTGAAATATTTAGAGGGGATGAGGTTAAATCCCCGCAGTCCTTCACCACATAACTAGTGCCCAATCCCAAATGATTGGCCCAGTATCACATAATTTTACCTTGGCCAGATCTAGTGGCGAAAGTGAATCGAAAAACTAAGGAAAAATAGAGGCAAGCTTACCTGAAAAAGATTCTGCAGTATTCTCCAGCCCTCGAAGAGATACACGAGGTTCAAAAATCATTCCTGGTTCATGGTCAGCATGCCTGGATGATAAATGTTACTTCTGAAACCCCGACTGAGTGGACGCCAAAGAACACTACGCTTTTCGGTGTCCTGCCTCCCCACAGTTGTGACACCTAAAATGAACCCTCCAGTAATCAAGGGGCTGTCTGAATACCTTCGAGCCCCATTTAACAGTGATGACATCCGGGAGACCAAGGGATGTGTCCATCTCCACTAATACCCAACCCTAACATGCAACCACTTACTCTTTAACATGCAGTACAATCATGATGCAACTAATTACTCTTAAAAAACAATAGCAATGGCATCATAAGATTCAATATAGTAAAATACCGTGTATTAAAAAATATAACATCATTCCCAAAGTAAAATACCCTATATTTACAAATATAACATCGCTCGAACCTCTTGAACCCCACATAACCCAGAAAATATATTTCCTCGCCTTTCTTCTTGAAAAAGAAAAGCAAGAATCGCTCTCTCTGGGTTCGCTGCTAAGGTTCACAACCTACCACACTGGATCTTTCTGAATCATATTTTATTGTACACGATTTATCCGTAATTTGGGAAGTTTTGGTTGGGAATTATAGAAATTGTGAATGTTCTGGATATGAAATTGAAAATATAACACAAAGCTGCTGCAAACAGCAGGCCATTGAAGTTTCGAGATTATAGACTCCAGTTTGGTCCGAGAAAGTTTATGGGTTTTCTGCCTGATGAGCTTCATTAAGATTCACTGAAAATCTCGTTTCTTTCGAGCACAGAAAAACTATTATGGGTTGGTGGACGAAAAAGGAGAACTCAGAACAATCACAAGCGCAGCAGGACGGAGACTCCGATGAAATTCACAAGGACGTCCTAGCAGCTGGACGCGATGCTTGTTACAAGGTCCTGACTGTTTCCCTTTTTCAGATTCTTTGCTTTAGTTATCGTTTTTCCCCGCTACTGAATTGAGGGAATACTTGGGATTTGGGTAATGGCAAAACACAGTCCAAATTTCTGTTGTTTTAGCCTGTTAGGGCACTATCAATCCTCCAAATGATTGCTTTAAATCTTTATTTCCCTTGGTTATGGTCAAGAATAGGTTACTGGTTATAAATAATTCAGTTTATTCATAAATATTTGTAAACACTGATTTGCATTTGATTAATCTCTTTGGGACCAGGCTCGTGATACGTTCTTTGCCTGTGTGGAGAAGGGAAAAAGTAAACCCACAGAAGTCGCTTCAGTAGGGCTGCTCTATCCTGCAGATTGCAAGGCTGCAAGATCTGAGTTTGTGAAGCAATGTCGACCCACATGGGTAAGTAGGGTTTTCAATTTTTTTTTAATTTATTATTATTAGTTTTTTGGAATATATACTTTTTGTGGGCAAAACTCAGTGCTTAAACATAACTCTATGCTTAGTAAGTATTCACATTCTCACTATCCTCACTGTGCCTTGCGAGGTCTACACTGCTCGCTTATGAATTCTTGATCATTAAAGATATCCCTTACTCTGGTGGTGCCAATGACCTGGGATACTCTCCTGTTCATCGTCTCAAAAGGATCCTACCACGGGCCTATTGGATTAGGGCTAGATATCTATGTATACCATAGTAGCATAATTCGAGTACGAATATGGATACGAATACGATTTGATAGAATATGGATACGAATACGATTTGATACGGAAAAAATACGTAATAAAAAAATCCAATATGGATAAAATACGGAAGTAGACTTCTTATATATAATACTTTTAATCAAATATATAAATAAAATTAGCATAAATGTACATTAAAAACCATTCATTTTTATAAGAAAGTAATAAATTGATTGTTATTATTTATATTTTACAGTTACTAAATAATTAAAATTTGGTTTTTTAAAATTGGTTTTTAAAATTTATTTTTTTCATTAGTAAGAATCTATATTCATATCATATCTATACCGAATATTCGACGAATTCGAATTGCTCTGAATTTCCGTACGAGAAATGCCAATACGACCGAATTATGCTACTATGTGACAAAACGAGCTTAAGTAGCTCCCACATACATTACATGTAGAAGCACACGGGGTTACAATAACCACCTACGAAAAGCACAACTAACACAGGAATTTTGGATAGCAAGAAAACATTCAACTGAGGACAACATCATGCAATTCTAAACATACAACATTCATGTGTGGAGCCCAGGTGGCAAATTCACGCCCCCACTTTCGCAATGTAGAAAGAGTTGCCACAGCCAAAGGAGGAGAAGAAACAGTCTCTTTAGCAAGAGAATGCTCTGTACAGTTTTACCTGCATCCAACAGTATTTGTCTGCATTGTCATTTTCTGTCATTCAATTAAAATTAGTCCATCTCATATTTGCATCTCCCGGAGGCATGTATATAGCAATCATTTTGGAAGTCAAACTAATTTGACTCTTATTATTTTACAACTTGCCACAGTCATTTTCATAAATGGAAATAGATTTTCCATAAATGGAGTCCATTTTCTTGGTTTCAGCACTGTCATTTTTATAAATGGAAATAGATTTTCCATAAATGGAGTCCATTTTCTTGGTTTCAGCACTGTGGTGGGATGACATCCACTCGTCAAGATTTTGGTGCACCATACTTTGACAATTGTGCATACAGAGTCTCGAGAAACTTCACACCATACTTTGACAATTGCGCATACAGATTCTCGAGAAACTTCACGCTTCTCAATCCACAATATCTCCATGCAAACTAGGGTTTAAACTCCGCTGAATTCAATTGAAGCTCTGTAATGGATGGGAGGTCGGTTCTTGTTTCAGCCCAGTAAGTCTTTTTTCATTAATTCGTATTCCAAGTTTTTACGGGGTTTCGAGGGTTTTAATGTGAGGGCTTTGGTCCTGAGTTGAGCAGGATGGTCTGGGGAGCAGAAAACTAGCATTTTTTTCATAGTAGCATAATTCGAGTACGAATACGATTCGATACGGAAAAAATACGTAATAAAAAATCCAATACCGATAAAATACGGAAGTAGACTTCTTATATATAATACTTTTAATCAAATATATGAATAAAATTAGCCGAAATGTACATTAAAAACCTAAGTCACATGACACTGCGACACGGGACACGGAGGACACGAATATATGAGTATTCGACACGTGACACGACGACCCCAAAAACAGGACACGGGGGGACACGTTATATATATATATATATATATTAAAAAAATACATAAAGATCCACATTTTTTAAAAACTAAAATACTAAAAGTCTATACAATGTACATCAATCTGAATCATAATATCATTCAAATTTTCAATGAATCAATTGAAATTTCCAATTATACAATGAATCATGAATCCATGATGAATCAATAATAAAATTAACAATGAAAAATGAACAATAACATTAAAAATTAAAATTTAACATTGAATCATGAACTTTGAGTTTGAACCATAAACTGCATGTTTGATATTTCATATTAAACCATCAAAATCTGAAAATCATAATGTATTACATAGATGATAGATATCGAGAGAATGCCACTGGCAAATACAAAATGGAGTAGATACTACTACAGACTACAGTCTAGTATCTACAAGACTACAACACTACTAGATGCAAAATGCGAATACCACATAGTAAATACTAGATCACTATCAGTATCAGTGGTACTAGCCACTGTCAATCGATCTCCTGCTGCTCCATGTCAAAATCAGCATCACTGTCGCTGCTCTCTCCACTCTCCTCCTCCTCCTCCTCCTCCTCCTCTATACCCAATCCAAGATTGGATAATGCATCTGCTGGTGTGGAGGATGACCCCTCAAGCTCATCATCAAAAGTCACTGGCTCTAACACTGGGTCAGTAAGATCCAAGTTGGCCAATGCCAACTCTATATTGTTATCCAAACCCATATCATCAGGAAATACATCCCACATCTTTGTTCGACCCTTCAACCACTCTTGCCTCTTCCTGTAAATAAGACGAAGGTTGGTGTGCACATACACCATTGCCTCTTCCCTGGACTGCTCAAGTCTGCTCTTTTTCAAACTGTACAAATTTCCGTATGTGCTCCAATTTTTCTCGCAACAAGAGGATGAAGTAACCTGGGAAAGGATCTTCATGGCTAACTGTTGTAGAATAGGGCATGCTACCCCATGAGTTGCCCACCAACCATGGGCCTTCTTGACCCCCATGTCTCCAAGCATATCATACCCTCCAAATCTCCCCATGCAAGTGGAGAACTCTATGAAGCCCTCCTCCACCTCCTGAAGGGATGCACTATCGTGAAATATCCTCCTAAATGCTAACTTCCTCTTATTTGATATCTCTATATCCATGTGAGGAGCAAATCTGCGTGAGGGCCCACCACTAAGCCATTCCTGACTGTAGAACTTGGGATTCAATGAATGTGCCAAGCAATGCAAAGGTGTGCAATTCTTATCCCACCTGGAGATAAGCATGTCCTGTATGGTGGACCATAAGCTCTCTGATGATGTCCCATACTCAGAGAAATCATTCTGCATAATAATGTTCTTCACGGACTCAATCATGGAATCCCACCCCTCATAAACATCTCCTAAGATGGGTTCGTCTGTGTCTGCAAACCGCAACAAGGAAATGATAGGCTCCATGATCTCAATGACAACAGTTACCTTCTCCCACCAAACATCATCTAACACTGTTTCCTTTACTTTTCTTGAAGCAACTTGATCTGTCTTTCTCCAAAAAGACCAAAGATTTGAAATAACCATGGCCCCAAGAGCGGCCTTGACCTCCCTCAACCTCTTAAGCATGATGAATGAGGAAACAAACCGAGTATCCGCAACCTTCAACAATGATAAATGTGTGTACTCTTTATATATTGTGAGGGCATTGGTATGGTTTTGTACAAAAATGCGGATATAACGTGCATCCTCAATAACATTGCCAATCCATATCACCTCTGAAGCAATAGATTTAATTGCTAAATTCAAGGAGTGAACAATGCATGATGTCCAAAATATTTGTGGATATTTAGTTTCCACAATCATGCCAGCAGCTTTACAAACAGGTGCATTATCAGTGATGATTTGCACACAATTATCAACACCTACTTCTTCAATAACTTTAATGAACAAATCACCCATATATTGTGCATCCTTGTACTTTCCGAGAGCATCCACTGCTTTCAAGAAGACCGGTCCATTATGGGAAGACACCATGAAATTAATGAGTGGATGGCGTGCTGAATCTGTCCATCCATCAGAAACAATACTAACCCCGGATGAAATCCATGATTTTTTGACAGGTTGTAGGATTTTGTCCACCTCCTTCTTTGCCTTAACCAACAACGTGGTTCTAAGCTTCTCTGAGCTTGGAGGCACATACCCTCTTGGAGCCTTTTCAACTAAAGCTCGACACATCTCAATGAACAAAGGAGACCGTGCAACATTGAATGATATGAAGTTGAGATAGAAGTAGAATGCAACAGTAAGATCTACCTCATCTCGAGTCTCTTTTTGATAAATTTTGTCCATTGGACCATAAGTTTGGGCTGCCCTTTTTTTTGTTGGCTGAAATTCATCCCCACTCCCAAACTTGTTAGATGTATTCCTTAAGAATGGAAGAGGATCATCTTTTTTTGACATTTGTTTGCTTGCTGCCACCACATTCCCCAACCCAACTGCATCCTCCTTTTCCAGCTGTCTTCTTTGGTTGGCAGTGATCCCTCTGCATGGTCCGAGTCCACAAGGAAGAGCCAACAAGTGGCCCTTAACTCTAAAGTAAATGCTCTTGAATGCACCGTTGCAGAAATTGCAAGACCAAGAAACATTTCCTCCTGCAGACCTCTTTGTTCCACTTCCAGGTTCTTCTTTCTTGGTTACATACTTCCATAGGGGGTATTTTTTTTCCTGTGCCTGTTGTTTTGCTAAAGCAGCAAGGTTATGTGAGGGCCCTGAGGGCATAGTAGCTCCCAAAACATCACTCGAAACACTTGGAGCACTGCCACCAGCTGACACAGAAATATTTCTACTCTTTCTTTGAGTTTGACCTCTACCTGCTGCCTTGGAAGATTGAGCCATCGAATTTCCTTCACACAGTGGCTGGCAGCTGCCTGAAATCCAATAAATAACACTCTTAAATGGTTGATTTTTAATATTTATTGAAAATTTATAAATTATTAAACTTAAAGAGTTGAAAGTTTGAAACTAAAGCTTATACATGCATCAGAAACTGCATCTGCTGGGCATTGAATACAGAATGAAAATATGCATTGCAATTTGCAATTTACTGATTTAGTAAAAAGTTAAAAAATAAAAACTAAAAACTAAAATTAAAATTAATTTAATTTCTCACCTGAATAGTGAACCGAACAGTGAAGCACTGAAGTTGGAAGTGGAACTCCTCCGTTCGTTGCTGGCAGCTGCTACACAGAGCCGTGGCCTTGGCTCTCCACTCCACCGGCTTCAACAAATGGGAAACCCCCATGTGATCTCTGCTGCCACGTGATCTCTGCCCTACGTGATCTCTGCTGTGGCACTGCCTTGAGCAGCAACTGCTGGGGGTGCTGCGTGCCCTCAACTCCACTCCACCGGCGTCCACAAAGGGGCAACCCTGCGTGCCCTCGACTCCACTCCATCGACGTCAACAAAGGGGAAACCCTCCACTCCAACCGGCAACCCTCAACTCCACGTGATCTCTGTAGTGTTGCTGCGATGAAAACTATGGGCTAATGAGCGGGCTCTCTCCTCCACGAGTGATCAAATTGAAATGAAGACGGGCCCCAGCTCTGCCCACGTCTTTTAACCCACAGAATGATAATTTTTTAACTTGCGAAATCGGCTAATTGACAGGACACGTGTCCCAAAATCGTGACACGATCATGGCACGTGTCGGACACGTGCCGGATCGTGTCACGATTTTGGGACACGCTCATTTTTGTGTCGCAGCCGTATTAGGGCTCGTGTCGTGTTCGACACGCAAAATACGTGACACGGAGGCTATTTGGACGTGTCATGTTTCTTAGTTAAAAACCATTCATTTTTATAAGAAAGTAATAAATTGATTGTTATTATTTATATTTTATAGTTATTAAATAATTAAAATTTGGTTTTTAAAATATACTTTTTTCATTAGTAAGAATCTTTATTCGTATCATATCTATACTGAATATTCGACGAATTTGAATTGCTCTGAATTTCCGTACGAGAAATGCCAATACAGCCGAATTATGCTACTATGATGTATATGGTATTCGAGCTCCAAAATTGCCACTAGCCCTTGTAAATCCCGTATGCGGAACCATTTTGATTGTGTCATTTTGATTGGGTTCTAAATTAATGTCAGCCAGAGAAGGAAAACTAAAATCTAATAGGATTTCATGGATTTCCAACTTCTGACCGTCCTTGGTATTTCTGAAATGCATCACAACTCACACAGCTTCAATAAAAGACCAATGAAACTTGAATGAAAGATTGCGGGAATGCTATGGATTTTGAATTGTTGACTAGCGTTGGCAAGCACCAAATTTTGGAGTGTTCTAGTTTTGCCATATGATCAGAGAGTTGAAAACTATGAAATTTCACAGTTTTCCAACTTGTCACTGGCATTGCACACCTGAAATGCCTAATTGTTTGTACACCATTTAATAGAAGGAAAATGAAAGGTTAGCTTCGATTAAAATGAAAGGTTGATTGAGGCCCTTGTTCTTTAACACCTTTGCATATAGCAACATCGGAGTGCATCTAAGGGCATAGGAAATATAAGCAGCCGATTAAGGAACACCTAAACCTATAGGCTATAACTGCATGTTTGGTTCTTTTGTTTTATACTGCTCTGCTTCGTGCATGTTCATTGTTTTATGATGCCATTCTAAATGTTATTCCACTTCAATGTGAAATAAACTAGTTGCATTGAAGAGAAAACTTAAAAGCAAGATGCAAGCATGTCATCAAATGTCATATTTTTTAATTTGCCTACTGCTTGTTTCCAGTCCATTTCTTGTTAATTTTTGAGCATTAATTCAATATACTCTAGGATCTTTACTGAGAGAATAACATGTACAGTATATCAATGCATATCAATCATATCAAGCATATCAATCATCACAAGATGCAAACATAAGAGACAATAGACACACAGAGTTTCCGTGTGGAAAACCCTAAGGTGAAAAACCCCACAACTTCCTCAGAGATAGACAGAGCAATGATACAACCAAAGTACAACCAAAGTACACAGAGATAGACTCCTCCTAGCAGCTGATCCTCCTCCTCACATGTGCGCCACTTTCCGAGTGATGGAAGTGTGAGTTCTGAAGTGATCCAAATAGAGATCGGGAGATCTCTATTTATACTTGTCCTGACTGCCCAATAAACTTATGGGGCTGACTTGTCTAGCTTAGCACAATAACCTCATGTTACATTAATCTGGGCCGACCCCTTACAAGGTGGTCTAATAACCCATCGACAAGTTAACACACTTGCGACACTTGTCAATACAAATGATGACACTTTCGTATAGAGGAATAATACATCTCTATAGGAGTACAATAAATATATATATGAAATACATTCCGAAGTTACATATACATCAACACTCCCTCTTAACTAGGAAGGTATTTCTTGACACAGATCTGCTAGCACAAGTCTTCTTCTCTGGATCATCGTCACTGATGCATCGTCCTCGAATCATCGTCATCGTCACTCCTGCTGCTATCTCAATCAATCTCTGAATCTACTCGTCATAGGAAGTTCTACAGAGCCAGTCCTTTTTCATACTGGATGTAGGCCCACCACCTGCAGGTCTTCATCATCACTGGCCATACTTTGGAATTCTCAGGACTTATTACGTGTGTCACAAACCCTCGCAAGAGCATCCCAGGACTTATTACGGGCACGCAACCCAACCTATCGGATCTCCCAGGTCTTATATATGACCCTCATCACAAACCCTCGAAAGAGCATCCCAGGACTTATTATGGGCACACAGCCCAACCTATTGGATCTCCCAGGTCTTACATGTGATCTCCACTACAAACCCTCGAAAGAGCATCCCAGGACTTATTACGGGTACACAGCCCAACCTATCGGATCTCTCAGGTCTTACATGTAGTCACCACCACAAACCCTCGAAAGAGCATTCCAGGACTTATTACGAGCACACAGCCCAACCTATCGGATCTCTCAGGTCTTACATGTAGTCACCATCACAAACCCTTGAAAGAGCATCCCAGGACTTATTACGGGCGCACAGCCCAACCTCTCGGATCTCCCAGGTCTTATATGTGGTCATAGGACAAACCCTCGAAAGAGCATCCTAGTACTTATTACGGGCATATAGCCCAACCTATCGGATCTCCCAGGTCTTACAAGTTCTCCTAGAGCAATGCCTCGAAAGAGCATCTAAGGCCTTTTTCATCCTGTCCAGATCTCCCAGGTCTACGTACATGCTCATCTGCACAACTTGTCCACGGCCACAGAGTATCAACCTGATACTCACCATACATCATCCTGATGTACATGATCATCCTGACCATCAACACTGCATCATCCTGGTGCATGTCATTTGGAGCAACATCCTGAAGCTCGTCATCCATGATCATACAATGCATCTGCCTGATGCATACCAAGTATCTACCTGATACATATCATCATACATGATCCACCTGATCATACAATGTATCCACCTGATACATACATAGATACATGATCCACCTGATCACACAATGTATCTACCTGATACATATCAACATACATAATCTACTTGATCATACAACGTATCCACCTGATGCATATACAGATACATGGTCCAAGCATCCAACATGATGCATATACAAAATACATACAAATGATCCAACTGATCATATCCAGCATCCAACATGATGCATACATACATAAATGATCCAACTGATCCTATCCAGCATCCAACATGATGCATACATACCTAAATGATTCAACTGATCATACAGAGCAGAAACTAGAACATCATCCTGATGCTCATCATCCAATGCTTACATCCACAACCATGGTAGGATCCTCCTCTCACCATGCTCGGAATGGCTCCTGCAAATGTGTCCATCACTTCTTCCTCGAAGTGTCATCAATCTGAAGAACACCAAGCCTCTCTTTGAAGTACTCGAACTTCACTTTGGCTAGTGGCTTCGTCAGCACATCTGCAACCTGCTCATCCGTCGCAACATACAAGAGCTTCACTGCTCCTCTCTGCACCATATCCCTAATATAGTGATATTTGATCTCTATGTGTTTTGATCTGTCGTGGAACACCGGGTTCTTAGACAGCTTCACACAATTCTGGTTGTCACAAAATATACCAGTAGCCTCCAGCAGGAGATCAAATAACTCAGATAGTAGCTTCCGGAGCAATATTGCCTCACAACTAGCCGAACAAGCTGCAACATACTCTGCTTCGCCTGTACTCAGTGCTACACAGGACTGTTTCCTGCTAAACCAAGAGATCACACCTGATCCCATACTAAAGCAGCACCCATATGTGCTCTTCTTATCTGCAGCACTGCCTGCCCAATCTGAATCAACATAACCCTGTAGGTTAAACTTTTGATTCGCATCATACTTGAGCCCATAATCAACTGTACCCTTCAGGTACCTCAGAATATGCTTTACAGCAACCAGGTGAACACTCCTCGGATCCGTCAGGAACTGGCTCAATGTGTTCACCGCAAAGCAAATATCTGGTCTCGTGTTCGTCAGGTACATCAGGGACCCAATCATCTGATGTTACATAGTGACATCAACCGGCTCAGATGAAGCATCACACAAAAGCTTTAGGTTTGATGCCATAGGTGTGGCCATGGCCTTGCAGTCCATCATCCCGAACCTCTTCAGGATCTCTACTGCATACTTCCCTTGTCCAAGGAAGATCCCATCTGCACTTTGCCACACCTCCATGCCTAGAAAATAGTGCATCATCCCCAAGTCCTCCATCTCGAACTCGGCAGCAAGCTTCCTCTTGGTATCAACAATCAAACTATCATTACCTGTAATAAACAAGTCATCCACATACAAGAGTAGTATCATAGGATTGCCTTCCTCAACCTTGTAGTAAAGGTTGGAATCCGCTTTACTCTTGGTAAAGCCCCAACTGGATAAAAAGCTGTCCATCCTACCATACCAAGTCCTGGGAGCTTGCTTCAAGCCATACAAGGCTTTCTTCAATCTGCATACATATGACTTCCTGTCATGTGTCTCAAAACCGAGTGGCTGCTCCACATACACTTCCTCTTCAACTACACCATTCAAGAAAGCAGTCTTGACATCCATTTGGTGTATCTTCCATTTCATCACTGCAGCCAGAGCAAGTACTGATCTGATGGAAGTGTACCTGGCTACAGGAGCAAAAGTTTCTTCATAATCTATTCCCTCCTTCTGAGAGAAGCCATGAGCTACGAATCTTGCCTTGTATTTCTCTATGCTGCCATCTGCAGCATGCTTGATCTTGTAGATCCATTTGGAAGTCACAACAGACTTCCCTTCAGGTCTTGGGACAACATCCCAAACATCATTCTTCATTATTGATTGGTATTCTTCGACCATGGCATCCTTCCATTCTTTCTTTTCCGCTGCTTCTTCATAATTGGAAGGTTCTTTGTTCATAATATCACAGAGTAAAGCAACATAGCTGGTATGAGATCTAGTTTTCTTCTTTGCTCTGTGTTCTTCTTCTGGAATGCCATATCTTTCTGCCTCTTGAATGAGCTCTCTAGTCCATGCAAGTTTCCTCTTGTGAGAGTTATTCTCACGGGGTGGATCTACAGGTTCTTGCAGATCTTCAATTTCATGATCTACATTTGGAAATGCTTCAGTCATAGTAGTGTCTTGAAATCTAGTTTCCTTAGGTTCTTCATAATCTTCAACAGGTGTCTTCCTTGATTTGATGAATGCTGAGTTTTCATCAAATGTCACATCCCTACTGACAATAATTTTCTTGAACCCTGGAAAGTATATTCTGTAAGCCTTCAAGCTTTCACTGTAACCCACAAAGATACCCTTCTTTCCTGAAGGATCTAGCTTGGTCCTCTTCTCCTTTGGGACATGAGTGTATACTGGACAACCAAATATTCTGAGATGGCTGACTTCACGTTTCTTACCAGAGAAGACCTCTTCTGGTGTCTTGTTGTCCAATATCTTGTGGGGTGTTCTGTTCTGCACATATACAACTGTCCTAGCTGCTTCTGCCCATAGATGCATAGATAGATCCTGGTCATGCAGCATTGCCCTTGCTGCTTCCATGATTTTTCGATTCTTTCTTTTTGCAACTCCATTCTGTTGTGGATTGTAAGGAGCAGTCAACTCCCTCTTAATCCCTGAATCACTGCATAACTTCTTGAAGTCACCTGAAGTGAATTCTCCACCATTGTCGGATTTGAATGTTTTGATCTTCTTATCAGTTTGGTTTTCCATCAAGGTTTTGAATTCCTTGAACTTATCAAACACTTCATCTTTGTTCTTCAAGAAGTAAACCCAAGTCTTCCTGGAGAAGTCATCAATGAAAGAGACATAGTAAACATACCCATTCAGAGAACTGGATGACATCGGACCGCATACATCGGAGTGGATAATTTCCAAGATACCTTTTGCCTTGCTTTCACTGCTTGGAAATGCCTTCTTTATGTTCTTTCCTTTTGCACATCCTTTGCAAACACCTTCATGCTTGGTCTTGATTTTAGGAAGACCTTCTACAGCTTTACTTGCAATTGGTAATGCTCTGTAGTGCATATGTGCAAGTCTTCTATGCCAAAGTTCACTTGGCTCCATGGAATCATGCACCATGGCATGTTCAGGTTGTCCTTTCAATTTATACAATCCTCCCTCTTGCTCTCCAATCACTACTGCATCATCAATAGTTTTACCTTTTGGCCACATTAGAACTTGGCCATCCACAAATGCAACCCTCATACCTTTTGCATCCAATGCGGATATGGAGAGTAGGTTCTTCTTGAGCCCAGGTACATAAAGAACCTCTTTCATCTTCAAAGACTTTCCAGAATCTAGGTTGTAGGAGGCTTCACCACTTCCTTTGATAGGGTATTGATAGTCATCCCCAAGTTTCACTTTATGGGGTGATTCATGTTCAGATAGATTTACAAAAGATTCTTTAAACCCAGTCATGTGTTTGGAAGCCCCATTGTCAATAAGCCAATCATTACAACCATGCGAAAGAGTATTTGTGAGAGCAGAGATTAGAACATACTCTTCTTCACTTGATGAGTCATCATCATCACTTTCTGCTCTAGCCTTCTTTTTTGGAGGTTCATCATCCTCATCAGCATGAGCATGATATCTTCTTTTGTTGTTGTTGTTCTTCTTGTTGAAGTTGTTGTTGTTGTCTTTCTTCTTCTTGGGACAATCTGAAGCAAAGTGTCCCTTCTCATTGCAATTGAAGCATTTGAGATCTTTCTTATCCTTATGATAATGGTGGTGTGAAGTTTTTCTGAAGTGGGATGGTTCTCTCTTGGACTTCCCTTTCTTGGTGTGAGCTGTGAGAGCTTGATCTTCATTCCCCATCTTTTCTTCTCGTGCCACAACCCTTGCTTCTTCTTGAGAGCATTCCTCCCATAGTCTGCTGAAAGAAATCAATTTCTTTCTTGCACATATTTCTTGAATAAAAGAGTCCCATGACCTAGGTAGGCCATTTAGAGTAGTCATAACCACTTCACCATTATCTACTACTTCATCGATAGCTTCAAGTTGTTCCTTGATTTGAGAGACCTTGGAGAAATAAGATTGAATGGTCTCTCCATTCAACAGCTTGACCCCTTTCAATTGGTTCCGCAAAGTCATCTTCCGATTTATGTTCTTCCCTTCAAATAGCTTGGTTAAAGAGTCAAACATCTCCTTGGGTGTCTTCAGAGATGACACATGTGGTATGAGATGGTCTTTGATAGAATCAACAATGATTCTCTTTGCCTTGACCAAGTTCTTTTTATGCAATATCTTAGCCTCTTCATCCTCTGGGATAGGGATCTCTTCTTTTATATATGAGTCCAACTCATTCTCTTCCAAGATTAACCCAATCCTATACTTCCAGGCTCGTAAGTTATCAGCCCCTTCAAGCTTGTCTTCAAGCTTGGTGTGGTGAGACATCTTTAAAGAGTACTTCAAATGGAAATAGAAAAGATTTAGGTCTTACCACTTGATTTGCTGAAAAACTGGATCTGGTCCTGGATTAGGGTTTGTTAGAGAAACCCTAAAAATTCAAAATGTGAATTTCAACTTTCTGAAAGGATAGAAAGATGCGCCTTGATGAGCTGATCAGCCGGGTATACTCAGAATTTGATTTCTGCAAAGTTTCACCCTTCAGAAGTGCCTTTTGGTCTTTCCGGATTCACTAAGGAGAGGACCCTGATTTAGGGTTTGAGTTTCCTGGAGATTTACCCAACCAAAAATCTCGACCCAAAGCTCTAAACTTCGATTTTTTCAAGGAGCTTCCAGCTGTGTCTTCAGATTTCAGAAATTCCTATTTTTGAGGAAACCCTAATTTTTAGGGCCAAAACTGAAAGTGCTCAGAACTGAATTCTGATTGGACAGATAGATTCACCTTGCTGAGGAGAGTCAATCTATCATATTACTTTTCCAAAATCTGTGGAGAGAAACCCAATAAACAAGAAACCCTGGTTTTCGCCATTGCACAATGTCTTCTTCTCAGGTTAGCTCTGATACCATGTTAATTTTTGAGCATTAATTCAATATACTCTAGGATCTTTACTGAGAGAATAACATGTACAGTTTATCAATGCATATCAATCATATCAAGCATATCAATCATCACAAGATGCAAACATAAGAGACAATAGACACACAGAGTTTCTGTGGGGAAAACCCTAAGGTGAAAAACCCCACAACTTCCTTAGAGATAGATAGAGCAATGATACAACCAAAGTACATAGAGATAGACTCCTCCTAGCAGCTGATCCTCCTCCTCACATGTGCACCACTTTCCGAGTGATGGAAGTGTGAGTTCTGAAGTGATCCAAATAGAGATCGGGAGATCTCTATTTATACTTGTCCTGACTGCCCAATAAACTTATGGAGCTGACTTGTCTAGCTTAGCACAATAACCTCATGTTACATTAATCCGGGCCGACCCTTTACAAGGTGGTCTAATAACCCATCAGCAAGTTAACACACTTGCGACACTTGTCAATACAAATGACGACACTTCCATATAGAGGAATAATACATCTCTATAGGAGTACAATAAATATATATATGAAATACATTCCGAAGTTACATATACATCAACATTTCTCACTTAGTTCCAAGCTTGTAGGGGAACGATAGTTAGAGCTGGGCTGCCTGATGTCAGAACTAGGTGCCTTGGATCCTTGTGAAGAGTTTGATAAACCTGTGTAAGAGAAGAAATACCAAACAGAATCTAAAACATGAGAAATAACAATGGTTCATACACACAATACATAGAGATTTACCTTGGAAACACATAATCGGGAAAACCAACCTAATTGAGAGTTTCTTATATCTCTATCTCATTGTACTATCTTCACTGTTTACAATATGATATCATAGCATCCAAAACCCGAATTCGTTAACCTAGATTAGATTACAACCATAATTTCTTAACCGAATCAGTTTACAATGTGCAGCAAAACCACTGGCTGAAAAAGCACAAAACGGACCAAAAATGGGCTCAAAATCTTCTTTCCGGAGCTCTGCCCCCAAACCCCTGGTGGGGAGCCTGCAACCGGGGGGGAGGTGACCACCTCCTTGGATTCCCTTTGCTCTGGGAACCTACGAAAGAGTACAACACCTTCTTGTACCATGATTATTATGTAACTGTATGAATAGGTGCCAAGTCAATAAATTGTAACTATTGAAAAAGAAAATTGTAATCACTGGGAGGAATCTGGTCAGATGAAAATTTTTTAGACATAAGTTCTAATGGATGATTACACATATGGGGGTATCAAGGATGTACGTTCTTTAGTTATACTTTACTTATCGCATTTGGGGCTTATATTTGGTGTACATATGTTATGAGTACTTGTTATCAAATACAACCAACTAACCATGCACACAAGCTAGTTTGCTTAGACTTTATAATTGAATGGGTAATTTTCTTATTCATTGAAGCTCATTGATCCATCAGACTTTAAAAATCTGGTAAAATTTCAGTGATGATGTAAAATGTTCATAACCTGTTGCACGATCTTCATAATATTTGTCATAAGGATGTTTTTATTGCAGTTTCATTTTTCTAAGAGCATCTTGTGGACTTTGATGACTGCTTGTTTTCTTTAGCAACTGTCCTTTGTTAAATCCAGTGGCAGACATTGATTGCTCATTTATATGCATTGTGGTATGTGATGCTGTATATACATTCTGTGTTGTATTTTCTAAGCAGGTCAAACACTTTGATCGACAATTTTCTACCAAAAAGAGAGTGGAGCGATTATTGGAGGCTGAAGGTTCTCGAAAAGGTCCCATGTCTTTGCCCCAGCCATACACATTTCAGCAATGACAAGGGCTGGATTCTTACAGTTTGAAGGGTTGTTGTGAGTGCAACCATTTTGTTAATAGTTTTAAGTTTTCTTCAAAATGATAGGTTATGAATTTTGTTTGTACTATGCTTTGTTCAAGTTTGACTTGTTGAACTGGTATATAAAGATTATCCGTTCAAGTAGGTGCAAAGGATTGACAAGTCCCCACTATAGATTGAATGATAAATTTGACTCATCTATCAGGTGTTTGACAATGCACTGAGAACAGTCCAAAATTTGTTTGACACAACCCATGGCTATTGTGCAGCATTCTATAACGTAGGCATGTGAAGTGAAAGTAACAGAAGACTGTAATTAATAATTCTCAGTGCTCAGAAATAGCTCTGACGTGGTGTTTGCCATTTCATGTGAATAGCCATTTAATTTGAATGTTTGTACTTTGTTGCAACTTGTCGAGTGAGAAAGAGGATCATTGGTTTAGACCATAGTAGTAGAATTCTGTTGAATCAGGTGTTTCTGTACAGAAATTCTACCAAAATTCTTTTAAATTTGGAGTTGCTTCATACAGAAACGCTAGCAGGCCTTAACAATGTCATTCCAACAAAAAATTGAAATTTCTCCTTAGAAACTGCAAATTCAAACTCTCATAGGCATTTGTAAATATGAACTACAATAGATTACGTTAGGGACTATACTTGACAGGAGTGTTATGTTAGAGAAGATGCACAAGATTTTCGAAAATTTTGAATAATTTGCATGTTTTTTCATATTAGTGCAATGTATACTTCCATATTTTTTTGATTTGGATTTTTCTAATGTTGATTTTTTTTTTTGCGAATCATACCAAATCCTATTTCGAATTGTATATGGTAATTATGTTTTACTTTTACTTTACATAGCATATTGAGACAATGCGGTTTTTTCTAATATCTATTGTCTGATTGTTTTGCAGTATGATACAATCACTGCAAAGGTTGTCCACAATAACCCCCAGGTTTTTACAACTTGAGAATTGATTTATCCCTATATTCCTTACAGTTCCTTTGACCTACTTATGGTCATTTTGTTGGACATTAATAAAATTATCTTATCTTATCTTACACAGTTTCTCTTGCGAATCTAATTTATACTGTTCGAATTTATTTTCTCCCATCTGTTTTGTTGTTATTAGGAATCTGGATGTGGCATATATCAGATTCATTTAAATGTTTTGTTGCTACATAATCTACTCTACTGGCTTATAGTAGAGTAGAAGCATCTTCATTGCTGCCTAAGGAATGAGGTTAGAAAGGTATAATAGAGATGCAGTATTTGTCAGTTCTGTTGTAATGCTGTGTAAAAAAGAAGCTTAATTTTATTTTTTAAATATGCTTATATCAACAAAGAAAACATATTACAGCAAGGAAAGGATATATTATTGCTAAGAAAAGAGCAGAAGATACTCTGCTTCCATACATAGTATAACAGGGGTAGTCTGCAAACCCCCCCTCGGAAACCGTCAGGTCAAAAGCCATATCCCTTTCTAACAGCTGAAATAGGGAGAAACATGATATCATGCATATCATAGAGCAATAAACCTCCTTTAACAAAGTCTTAGGAACCATGCAAAGGGAGCAGCATGTGCCTGGTGATGAAAGTTTAAAACAAGAAAACATCCCCCACAAACACTGATAAGGTGAGTGGACAAAGACACAGTTACACAGCCCCAAGGCCACATATGAACTAAGCAAACAAGGCTCTAAACTGCAGCAAAAGCCAGACTGGGCTGCTGTAAACCCTTCACAAAATGGGAATGGCTGCTAGCAAGAACCTGCAGACCATAGTGTCGACCTGCAACAACACATAGAGAAGGTTACTGTCCAGTGGTCTCCGCCTGACTGAATTGGTGAACCTTAATGCAAACCCAGTAGCCACAGCTTGATAGAAAAACTTTCAAATGTAAACCCCAACTAGCAAACCACCAACTGTTGTGTACGTGCTGCAACATGATCCACATTGACTTCCAAGCAGAAAATTTGCAACTGGCATGCTGCTGCTCCCCACATGATAGGGCCTTCAAAGAGCTCACAGGGAATGACTGCATATCAAGGCACACAGACATGATGTCTTCTGTTGCCTTGTCATCCCCAGGAACCATGAGCAATGCAGTAGGGGTTTGGCTTCCTCTGCTATGATTGCATACCTTGTCCGAGGTAGTATAGGAAGAAACTACCAGACAAACATGTTTTCATGCCATTTCTCACTGCCATGCTTTCTAACCTGCCAGAAACATCCCAGGCCTTTTCCCAAAGATGCATGGGCTCTACTCTCAGCTCCACGACAATGACCTCCCCTCTCTACCTGGCTGCCACCATGCCTTTCATTGCATGATGGTGGAATTCTCATCGTGTCTGGTGTCAAGTTTCAAGAATGAAGGAGGCAGGCACCTATCCTCTTCCTTTATTCTCAGTTCTTGAGAAGTCTAATATTTTGAAATTGATTCAACTTTATCCTTCGCTGATGTGCAGAATTTCTTCATTACTAAAATATTTGCAATACAGGAAGTAATGTTTTCAAACATTAGAGAGTTTGAATTTAATAATTAATTTGTTCCCAATGCCTGGAAATTTGACTTTGAAGTGCCTTTTGGGGCATGATGGCATTCCTTTCAAATTCAAAATTAAGTTGCCTAAAATGGAGAAATGGGTATGAGTTTCAGAAGTACTACTTCCAAAGTTTTAGGAAATGGGGGAACATTGTGTATAGAGAGTCATAATTTTTTTTGTTTCTTTTAATTTTGAAAAAAATGGTAATATTTAATATTATTAATTGAGAATTGTTAAAAATAATCTGATTTGGGAAAATATATACTTTTTTATTACTTTGTTACTTTAAATTTATTATTTTATTGAATAAGATGAATATTTGTCAATATTATCTTGGTTCTATGGTTATGTAGAGTGGTGATATCCCCTCTCACCAATCTTCAAATCCCTCAAAGACATGTTCTGTTTCTCATCTATTGTCTCACCTATGCAAGTGTGCCGTTTCAACTGGTTGGGGCCAGGTGCATGTCTTGGGCCACTTTGGTGAAATAGATATGCCCCACTTAGAACGCTTCTCAACAATCTTCAAATCCCTCAAAGACATGTTCGATTTCTCATCTGTTGTCACACCTATGCAAGTGTGTTGTTTCAACTTGTTGGGGCCTGGTGCATGTCTTGGGCCACTTTTGTGAAATAGATACGCCCCACTTAGAATTCCCTAGTCAAAGGGGTCTTCTTTGAGTGTTGTATATTGGCTACACTTCATTGTAATATTCCTAGATTCAAGAAGGGAATGCTAGTTGAATTGTGATAAGAGGAAGAAACTCGTCCAAAACAATGTTGGCATATATGTGTGTGTGTGTGTAGATATATATCTATGCGTATGTGTAAAAGACTAATAGATTTTATTGAAAAAATATTTATTTGTCATGAAAATAGGTGCTGTAACATGTTTAATAGCTTAGATCTTACTTAGATACTTCATTGTCTGTTTTGCAAAAAGGCTGGAGCTAACAATATTAACCTCTGTCAAAGATTGGTTGATCATAATGTTGATGTTTTGTAGCTTGGACAGAAACTTCCGCATAGGTTAGGTGTCAAACATCTAGGAAGTCGTCCAAAAAAATCCATTTTGTAATTCACTTTATTTATAAAGAAAAAGTATTTTAATTAGCTGTTGGGTCTAATAAAGTGCATTTTAATGAATTAGTGAATTAGACTAATCTCAATCGTTAATCTCACCGTGAGATTAGGTTATTGGTAGATTAGGGTTTCCGCTAAAGTATAAAGGTAGGTCAAAGCAAAGGGAAAAGACACATTCATTCTTCATGGACAGTTTGGTCCAAGGGTCAAGAAAGAGGCCGAGGAAGAGAGAAAACAGTGTAGCAGTGAGAGGATCAATCTACAATGATTGTAGGTTGAAGAACAGAGGTGCAATAGCCATTCCATACAGTGTACGGACAACACCGTACAGATCTGTACAGCCGTACAAACATATCCGTACAATCCGTATCGTCATACAGATGTGTCAGTACAGCAGGCCTCTCAGATCTGTTTTGCAGTTTTTTGATTCAGCAAGCTTAAAACCTCATTTTCAAGGTGTCTTTGTAAGGTTTTGACCATTAAATAAAAGCTGATTTGAAGGACAGATTCCTATGTACTTCTGAAATTATTATTTCTATTATTTATATTTTTTCCAACCATTTGTGTGAATATTGCATGTTCATAAATTATTATTTTTGTTATTTAATAATTTCAAGATCAGATTTGTTGAGTAAAGAAGCATAGGACAACAATCACCTATGGCACAGAAAATTAACATGGTATCAGAGCAAATCTTTGATTAAGACTCTCAGGGATTTATCTTTGGGTAGATAAGTTGCGGGCAGCAAAGGACCACCAACGAAGGTTTTATTTTGATTTTCAGATTTGGGAGTTTGCGCTTTATATCTCAAAGATGGCATCAACCATCCTCAAGTTCAAGGAAAAATTGGATGGTGCACCGAATTTCCTACCATGGAAAGTCAAGGTAACTCTTCTATTAGAAGAGAATGACCTTTGGGATATTGTCAAGGTTGTGGTAGCTTTGTCGACAAATCCGCAATTTTTGGTAGCTCACAAGAAGAAAGAAGTGAGAGCCAAGCGAATGATCATGGATGCAATAAATGATTATCTGATCTCTCATGCATCCGAGAAGAAGACGATGAAAGATATGTTTGATGCTCTGGTTAGCCTTTACTAGAGTGAGAACATTAACCGAAAGATGATTTTGCACAACAAGCTTAGATCTATTGAGATGACTAGATTTGACACCGTCACTAGTTACCTGATGAAGGTCACACAGATCCATGACCAACTTGCAACAATTGGGGAGAAGATTGAAGACAAGGAATTAGTAAACAAGTCACTGAATGGGTACCTGCTGCAATGGGAAACATTTGTCTAGGGTATTTGTGCTTGAGAGAATCTTTCCAGCTAGGAAAGCCTATGGGATGATTATATCTAGGAGGAGACTTGGATGGAGTCAAAGGTCAACAGATAGGGAGGTGACAGTGACCATGCCCTCATTGGTTAGGCAAAGAAGGGCATAGGTAAAGGACCCTATGAAAGTAAGGCAAAGAGTGAGGAGTCAGCGTCACAGTCAAGGAAGATGGACTTAAGTAAAATCAAGTGCATCATATGTCATAAGAGCGATAGTGTTCGGAGAAGAAGAATGGTAAAGGGAAGCAATAGCACCAGGTAGCAAGCCTCAACTGAAACTCAGATGAACGAATTTGCCTCCAAGTTCGAGAATGATTTCTTGATGGTATCTTACCTCTCTTTTAACACAATTTTGAAGAATGTGTGGTATGTGGACAATGGACCATCAAGGCATATGACATTTGTTGAGTTTTGTAGCTCGAGAGGTATTCTCCATGTAATGATGTCTAACATGGGTGGGGACATTAAAGTGTCTCTAGGAAAGTGATCTATATTTTACTAGCACAACTACTTAACTTGTGGTTGGTAACACTGATAGGCCACAAGTTAAGTGCCATGAATAAGTTATTTGTTACTTGTTTTGCCCTTCTTCTAGTTAAACAAGTTGTCTGCCACAAATTGCCCGTTATCCATGCATCAATTAAGAGTTATCCATGCATTAGTTAAGAGTTATCCATGCATCAATTACTGGTTATTTTTTATATTTCTTTTTTTATAATTGTTTATTTTGAATTTGGAACGACCGCCATAGAATCAATCTAGATAGTACACTTGTCTCATACTTGTTGAATCTAGGAAAAACATAGGTGGTAGTCCACCCCAAATTCTAAGATATAAACACCTTTCGGTGTAAATATCGAAAACCTAACTAATATCTATTCGTTGTCTCCATGCGTAGTTGTAATCTCTCACATTATTCTAGTTAAGTGGGTTCAACTACGAGTTATCCATGCATAACTACATGTTATCACCAGGCCTTCGTCCCGTTATTTGCCACGAACTGCCCGTTATCCATTCATTAGTTACGAGTTATCCATGCATTCATGCATCAACCATCAACTATTTTTTATAATTATTTTTTTCTCACATTCTTCTAATTATCCACCATGATCGATTGGTTATCCATTCATCAGCTATGAGTTATCCATGCATCCCTTACCAGTTATCCATTCATCAACTACCAGTTTTTTTTTCTTTCTATAATTGTTTATTTCAAAATTTGAATGATTGCCATAGAATCAATCTGAACAGTACACTTGTCTCACTCTCATACAATCCTAGAAAAGCATAGCCCGTAGTCCACCCGAAATTCTGAAATAAAAACGCATATCAGCGTAAAAATGTAAAGTGACTTTGCAATGTGATTCTATGAAGTGTGAAATTGACTTTATGATATAAAAGTCATTTATTATCATTTAATGTTTTAAAAGTACATTGTAATGAGATATTAAATGTAGACCCTACATTATGAGATTTAATCTCATCCATACATCCAAAGGAAGTTTGAATAGTTAGGGTTTGAAACATTAATGAATTAATAAAAGGCTTTGCTTTTCTAGAGAGAGACATCATTATTCTCATTTCTTAACAAAGAGATTTTGCAGTGCAAGAAGGAGAAGAGGTCGTGGTTTTAAAGAGAGAAGAAGTTTGAAAAAGGGGCACTATTTTCAAGACAAGCAATAAGTGTATTTTTTTTTTTGTAAGTTAGATATGGATCCTTATATTGCCTTCAGAGAAATGTGCAGATCGAAACTGGGCCCTCTCATAAACGAGAAAACAGACCTCAAAAAATAGTTTGCAACCAGAGTTGCCATAATACTTTTGTAGAAAAAGAGTTTCGCAGAAACTGAAGAAACAGGGCTACTGAAAAGTAAAAGGGCTTAAAAGCCTTATCAAAAAGACAAAAACAGAGCTAAAAGGTAGATGTATCTAAATACTGGTTTGATCATGTTGCCCATCCTGAGAGGGCTGAGTTGTCGGATCCTTGGCCAGTGTAATCCCAAATCGACGAGCAAATTGCTGCTGATTAAACAGGATCTGCTTCATGTAGTCCATCATCTCGTCCAGCTGCATGAGAATTTCTGCCTGGGCTTCGTTTTTGTTCGTGAGGGCCTTACCTAGCACAAGCTTCTGCGTCCAGAGAAAATCGAGCGTCTTCTGATACAAGGTAGTTCGTCCCCTGTTGTTCCCAGGATCAGGGACGAGGGTCTCGAACTCGTTGCGAATGTCTTTATCAGGGGTGCATCTGCGGGAGACCCATGCATCTTCCTTGACATCGAGGATTTCCGCTTGAGCGCCCATAGGAATATCATGCTGGAAGCACCGAGCTTTATCAACCACACCGTGCATGAGGTGCATTGGTGGAGTGGAGGATGAGCTTCCGTGCTGTGTCGAACTGCCATGCAGAGCCGAGCTGCGAGTGCGGGGAGGCATGACTGTAGGGAGCAAAGAGTGTTGGGTGCGAGCTGAGTGGGGGAGCAAAGGACCGGAGCAAGGTTTGAGCAGCGAGACAGCGGGCTGTGGACGCGAAACAATGAAGGGCAAGAGAGCAGGTGAACCTGCGAAAATTAAGAGCAAGTTTGCAGCAATGGCATCAAGAAGCAATTGAACGGTCGAAGCAGAGAGACGAACAACAGGCGGGAGAGAACCAGAGTGTTGGGAATGTAGGAGCCGGGAGGAGCCCTTGCTTTTTAAAGTTCTCTGTCGAGCCTCCTTATTGTCAACGAAAATTTGAATGATGTGCAGAGGAATTGAGAGATCATCTCCGAAATTGCCAGTTAGAGTCATGAGGGCGAAATGACAGTCCCTATTGTCGAAATGAGTGGGAGCCATAATGGTAAGGGCATATTGCAGAGCGAGAGCAGTCGAGAGGACGTCGCACACTCCGGAATGAACAAGGAAAGACCAGGAGGGGAAGCTTCGGACGGAGGTACTGCAGATGTATTTATGAAGTTGCATCGGGCGCGTGGCAGGAGGTGGGCGTCATGTGGCCAGTCTCGGGTGTGGAAGCAGTGGGCAGATGGTCACACCGGTGGGCAGATAGATGGCTGGTGCTGTTGGACGCCTGACCACTCATGCAGGCGGGCAGGGTGGTAGGCTCGTGGCAGGGTTGGCATGTTGGCAGGTGAGGGCCGCTGCTGGAGTGCACTTGGCCCAATGCCTCCATGGGCACCCGCTATGGGGGAAGCAATAAGTGTATTTATTGCAACACGAATTCCAAGATAATTTGAGCACATTTGTTACTGGTACATTTCCCTAGACATGCTGTACAATTTTTAGAACAACTTGGCAAGTTTTCAAAGGAAAATCAGGGCACAAAAATCAAGGCCATATTGCTGCATTAATTGCAAGCACGTGTGAGGATGTACAGTTGCCGAGAAGGCACAAAAAAATCGAGGTAGAGAGTATACTGCTATCTGTGCATTGATATCGAGGCAGATTGTCAGTGATTTAATGCTGGCACTTATGGACTATACTGCTGTTCAAGAGGGTATGAAAATTAGTGATGAAGGGCTGCATTTATTGCTATAAAGTACAACAGTCTTCAGAGTGATTTTGGCACACTTTTCGAGAAGAAGGGTTGAGATAAGTACTGCTGAAGTTATTTGTAAATTTTGTCTTTGAAGAATAAAATCTCTCTCATCAGGTTTTCCCTTAGGGGTTTTTCCTGGGCCTATTGGCTAAAATTCTGAGTCTTTAAAGTTAATGGTTAAATGTATTTGTCTCTTGTTCAGTTTATTTCCGTTGCAAGAACTTAGCTAATAGTATTTCTACTCATTAAAAGTGCATTTATTGAGATTGGAATCAAAGACTACTAAGTGTTTGACAAAATGAGTCAATGAGAAGTTTTCTTGTTTTGTGATGTTAGGAACCCATGTCTTTACTTTGTTAGTATATTGTTGTTGGACGCATATGCTTTGTAAGTTGTCCCGTAGTATTTGTTGATCCATAGTTTGTGTTATTGTTGTTGGCGCATATGCTTTGTAAGTCGCCCATAGTTTTGTTGATCCATAGTTTGTATTGGCCCATGGTTTTGACCCGTAATAATTGTTGATTTATATTTTGTATTGGCTCATGGTTTGTATTGACACATGGTATTGGCACCTAGACTTAGTATATAAGTGTGTGTTGAGGCCTATGAAGGCACCGTGAAGTTAATTGTATTGAGCTTGCTCAAAGGAGGTTGCCCCCTCGAAGTGGCCTGTGATCAATATAAAAGTGATTCTGAGTAATATTATTTCTGATATCTTGTGTATTTGCATTAATTAATTATTGCAGGTTCTTCAAATCTGGTATCGGAGCACTTTCTTGGGCTCGTTGGGTGGAATTTTTGCCAATTTTTTTTCACATCTATTGCAAGTTCGAATCTGGGAATAACCCCTATCCGCTTAACCGTGGGAAGTACTTGGGCATAAGCCCTAAAACTCATTGTGAGGAGTACCACAGGAACCCCAAAGTAGCTGGCCCATTGACAGGACCTGCCAGCGAAAAGGGAAACGACTTTTACCTGATTGACTAGTTCCCACCCGTGAGGTAAACCAAGAGCTGTCGTTTGTGGCAAAGCGGTTATCAGTTTTACCTGAGCCGTGGAGTGAGGGGTACTGCCCCAATACGCAAGCCGTTAGACAGCATTGGTGGCCGAGTGAATCTCTTGAACCGATAGGAAGCCGCACATACTTGGGGTCCATATCTATTTTCAGCTGAACTGTTGTCGATCACTTCCGCTCCAAATTCAGCCATTTCAGGTCTATTATGAAAGTCGTTCCAGATCCAGTCGCCGTTGCAAATCCATCTGTTGCAGATCCCTTCCGCGCCGCTGTTGCCGATCCATTTCTGAAAAATAAAAAAAAAAATTAAAAAAAAAGTTTTTCAGCCATATCTCCCTTATTTCAACTCTGTTTTCCCTGAAACTTCACTGACATCCCTGCAATCCTATTATGCATATTTCATTCATGAAGACCCTATCCCAAATTCCACTTCCCAAGACCAGAAATCCCACATTTGTCTATTTTTAGGGTTTGCCATAACTTCTTCAATTTTCACCCGATTGCCTTCAAATTTTACCATAGAGTTCCTGCTTCTGAAATCCCCATTTTTTGCCTCCCTGTCCATCAAAAAGTGTCTAAAACCTAATCAAACCCCAATTACCACTCCAAGTTTTTCTCAAATCCAAATTTTCCTTTACTAAAACAGTTTTTGTTTGTGTTTTTCTATCTATTCCAAAAAAAAAAAAAAACTCTCCTGGTTATGGTTGTCACTCGCGTAGGAGTAAAAACCATGGAGGAAGCACTTGCAGCCATCCAAACCAAACTCCAAGATCTAGATGAAAAATTTCTCAGCCTCCATCTTCAGCATTCAGCCGTGAACAATAATCGACAACAAGAATCTTCTACAGCCAATGGGTTCTCTTCTTCCAGCAAATTTCGTGGTCAGAAGCTTGAATTTCCTTGCTTCAACGATACTGATCCGACTAGATGGATCTATCGTGCAGATCAATATTTCAGTCTGCATAATACTTTTGATGTACAAAAAGTTCCACTTGCATCCGTTCATTTGGAATTGGAAGCCCTTCAATGGTACCGTGGGTACATCAAGGCTCATGATGAGCCAAAATGGACAGATTTTTGCCAACTCATTTTGCAATGATTTGTGGTCCTAGTGCTTTTGATGACTTCACCGGAGCACTCACTAAACTTCGTCAAAATGGCATTGTGAGAGAGTATCAGACATAATTTGAGAAACTAGCCAATCACACAGAAGGATTGTCTGATGAATTCTACAGGAGTTGTTTTATCAGTGGTCTTAAGGATGAAATCCGGTCAGAGGTTAAAATGTTCTGTCCCAACACAATGATGGAAGTCCTAGGGTTGGCTAAGTTGGCAGAAGACAAACTTGCAGCCCAACAATGCTTCAAACCCTCTTTTGTTCCCTTCCAAAATATGGGTTCTCAATGACCTCCCATCCCGCCAGCTCCTCGACCAACTTCTATCAAGCATTTGTTTGAAATAGAAATGCATGCACGCAGAGAAAAATGGATTTGTTATAATTGTGATGAGAAATTCACTTGGGGACATAGATGTTTTCAACAAGAGCTCTATCTCTTGGATGTGGATTCTCCGCCTACCTCAGAACTTGATGAAGAAGCTCCAGATACAGTAGATGATCAGGTCGACATTCAACACCCACCTGTTGACACCCCATCTCAGGATGACCCACCCGAGATCTCTCTCCATGCTATAACCGGCGTCACCACCCCACAAACAATGCGAGTCAGGGGATACTTCAAGAAGCTCCCTCTTACCATACTCATTGATTCTGGTAGCACTCATAACTTCATTGATCCTCGGATTGCCAAACAGGCTGATTGTTTTGTCCATCCTTGCTCCAACTTTGAAGTCATGGTTGCCAATGGGGGCACCTTACCTTGCAAGGGGAAGTGTCACAATGTACGTATCTCTATGGAAGATTATAACCTGCGCTCTCACATGTTTTCCTTGTCCTTAGGCGGATGTGATGTGGTTTTGGGCGTTCAATGGTTACGCACACTTGGCCCCATCTTATGGGATTTTGCTGAACTTTGGATGTAGTTTTCAGTCAATGGGGCACAACACAAATTTATGGGCTTACAACCAGGGTCTCTCTGCATCATCAGTTCACATCGCCTGGAAAAAATACTTAAGAAGAATTCACATGGTGTCATCGCTCAGCTCCATTCCATTCAGATGCACCCATCAACAGTCTCCACTACTTCCTTGGATAGATATGCAGGTGTCTTTGCTGAACCAATGAGCTTGTTGCCTTCAAGAGACCTTTCCGGTAAAAATTTAGCCGCATCTACCTCTCAGCAGGAAATGATGACTATTTTGCATACAATACAGAAGTGGCAGCCATCCTTATTGGGGAATTATTTCTGCATCAAGACTGATCTCCAGAGTCTGGAAAATTTCGTGGAACAATGGGTCTCCTCCCCAACACACCTGAAATGGGTTATCCAGCTCATGGGTTATCCCTATGCGATCACTTACAAGAAGGGTAAGGACAATATGGTGGCAGATGCTCCTTCTCGCACAATTGATGACCCAGTTTCTCTTACAACTCTTTCTCTGCTTGTTCCAAATTGGTTGCAATATGTTCAACAGGGCTATCTCTTCTATGAACTCCAGGCTTCTTCATCAGTAGGGCACTCTGGGTTCTTCAAAATGTATGACCGGGAACAATGTAACTTCTTTTGGTAGGGATTGAAAATGACAATTCAATGGATGGTGGTTGACTGTGATACTTTCCAGGTCAACAAGGGTGAAACGACTCTCCTTTCGGGACTGCTTGAACCCTTGCCCATCCTACACAGATTTGGACAACTATTTCTATGGATTTCCTGGAAGCGTTTTAGTGGTATAGTACCACATCTAAAATGACACCATATGAAGCAGTCTTTGGACAGGCACCGCCAGTTCTTCTTCCATACACCTTCAGCAGCTCCCTAGTTCAGGCAATTGACTCAATTCTTCGAAACCGTGATCAACTTCTTCTCATTCTGTAGGACAATCTTCACATGGCAAGAATTCGACTGAAACAACAAGCCGATCAACATCATTCTGCGTGCACTTTTCACCTCGCTGATATGGTTCTTCTTCGTCTACAGCCTTCCATGCAATCCTCCCTGAAACTCAAAAGGCGCCAGTGGCCCGGAATGCAACCCGAGGATGCTACAGGGGACCCACTCCTTCAGATTCTGCATCAATTTCCACATCTAAAGCTTTGAGGACAGCTTTTTCTAAAGGAGAGGGGATGGTAGGAACCCATGTCTTTACTTTGTTAGTATATTGTTGTTGGACGCATATGCTTTGTAAGTCGTCCCGTAGTATTTGTTGATCCATAGTTTGTGTTATTGTTGTTGGCGCATATGCTTTGTAAGTCGCCCATAGTTTTGTTGATCCATAGTTTGTATTGGCCCATGGTTTTGACCCGTAATAATTGTTGATCTATATTTTGTATTGGCCCATGGTTTGTATTGACACATGGTATTGACCCATGGTATTGGCACCTAGACTTAGTATATAAGTGTGTGTTGAGGCCTATGAAGGCACCGTGGAGTTAATTGTATTGAGCTTGCTCAAAGGAGGTTGCCCCCTCGAAGTGGCCCGTGATCAATATAAAAGTGATTCTGAGTTCTATTATTTCTGATATCTTGTGTATTTGCATTAATTAATTATTGCAGGTTCTTCACATGTGAGTAAAAGAAATCTTGCTTGCATTTTGAGATTTTTAACAACATCAACGCAATAGTTATTTTCAAGTCTAGAGTGATGATGCCAAGTATCTAGTAGCAGGAGTTGGTACCATTCCTTTCCAACTCCAGTCAGGTAACTCTTTAGACATTGACGATGTGTTATTTGTTCCAGGTCTCAAGAAGAATTTGCTTTTAGTTGAAGTCATGGAAGATAAGGGCTTTGCAGTAGAGTTCAAGAACAAGCAAGTCTTCATTTGACCAAAGGAGTCTAGCCCAGGATCAACTAAGGTGATTGGGGTTAGAGAAACCAATTTGTACAGGTTGCAGGGTGAACTTGTTCGATCCCTAGTTCATAGCATTAAGAACTTGTGCGAGTTATGGCACAAGAGGATGGGGCACCTACGTTATCGACAATTTCCTATTTTAATGGAGATTGTCACAAGTCTTCCAGAGTTTGACATTGAGCAACAAGGTGTGTGCAGAGGGTGCATGCTTGGAAAGCATGCCAAGGCTGCTTTCCCAAGCAATGTGCGTAGATCTAAGGGGATCCTAGATCTAGTGCATTTAGATGTGTGTGGATTGATGTGAGGAACATCAATAACATGAAGCATGTACTCTGTTTCCTTCATTGATGAGTTCTCTTGCAAAACATGGATCTACTTCTTGAAGACAAAGGATGAAGTCTTCAATAATTTTCAAGAGTTTAAGGCTCTTGTGGAGAACTAGACAGGGAAGAAGATCAAGGTTTTGAGATCGAAAAATAGGGGTGAGTATACCTCTAGTTATTTTGAGGATTTTTGCAAGGATGCAAGAATCAAAAGGGAGTACAATGTTCCTTACAACCCTCAATAGAATGGGGTTGCAGAGCGGAAGAATCGATCCATCACAGGGGTTGCTAAGGCCATTCATAGGGGCTACTAAGGCCATGATACATGACCATGATTTGTCGATGTTTCTATGGGCATTATCATGCAATGTAGCAGTATACATCCATAACAGGTGTCCTCATAGGGTTTTGGGAGACAAGACACTAGATGAGGCATTCATTGGTGTGAAGCCAGAGGTGAGTCATTTCCGCATCTTTTGCTGTCCAGTTTACATCCATATACCAGTGGGGAAGAGGACCAAGTTGGAGCCTTCTACTAGGAAGGGTATATTTGTTGGCTATAGCGAGAATTCATAGGCTTACAAGATTTCTATTCTAGGAGAGAGGAAGACAATTGTAAGCTAGAATGTAAAGTTTGAGGACGACTTTGCATCTAGGAAGTTTCATGATCCATTACCAGTGACTGAGGATGAGGAGCATGAAGCTTCGAACGCTGAGCCAAGGTCAATAATGACTTCCAGTTCATGGCAACAACCTTCAGATGCGGAGGAGCCACCAACTCCTACTAGTTTTGTCATGAGACCTTGATGGTTCACTCAGACATTGGGGGATGCTCAAGAGCATGTTGAGGCCCCTAGGAGCTCCTTCAGGGAGAGCAAACCTCCGAAGAAGTTTTTGAACTATATGGCATTGTTGAGCAACATCATAGATTTTGAGCCCTCCAATTTTCAGGAGGTAGTCGACCAACAGGTATGGAGGGATGCCACGGTGGAGTACACCTCCATCATGAAAAATGATGTTTGGGATTGTGCCTATACTAGAGGGGAAGTCAGTGGTGACTTCTAAATGGCTCTACAAGATCAAGCATGTAGTAGATGGCTGCATAGAGAAGTACAAGGCGAGGTTTGTGGCGTGAGGATTCTTGCAAAAAGAGGGAGTGGATTGTGAAGAGGCATTTGCTCCAATCGCTAGGTACACTTCTATTAGAGCAGTGATGTCTTCACTCTCCATTATGGGATGGAGGATACGTTAGATGGATGTGAAGACAACTTTCCCCAATGGGATAATTGAAGAAGTGTACATCGAGCTACCTCAGGGCTTTGAGGTCAATGGGAAGGAGTCCCATGTGTGTTGGTTGAAAAAGATCCTGTATGGACTCAAGCAAGCATTGAGAGCATGGTATTCCAGGATTGATGGATACCTGCAGAGAATGGGCTTCACCAAAAGTGAAGCAGATCCCAACTTATATTTCATACTTGTTGAGGTTGATTTGCTCATTTTGGTGCTATATGTAGATGACTTGTTTCTCACAGCTCTGGAGAAGTTCATTACAGGGTGCATGGCCGATATGGCAGTTGAGTTCAAGATGAAGGACATTGGCTTGATGCATTACTTCTTGGGGTTGGAGGTTTGGCAGAGACTAGGGGAGATTTTCCTTGGGCATGGTAAGTATGTAGTTGAGATCTTGAAGAGATTCCGGATGGAGGACTGTAGGCACATGGCCACTCCTATGATCACAAATATGAAGAAGGTCACTTCTTCAGATTCATATATGGTGGATCCCATGTTATATAGATAGTTGATAGGTTCCTTGATGTATTTGGTTAACACTAGGCTTGATATATGGTTTGCAATGAACACCTTGAGCCAGTTCATGGTGGAGTCGAGGCAGGAGCATTGGATAGCAACAAAACATGTGCTCAGGTACTTGAGGGGCACACTGGAGTATGGATCGAGATATCTTGGAGATGGTGAAGTGAAGTTGCATGGGTATATCGACTTAGATTGGGTAGGTAGTGCATCATACAAGAAGAGCACCTCAGGGTGCTGCTTTAGCTTGGGATCAACAATGATATCCTGGTTCAGTCGGAAGCAAACTTTCGTGGCACCCAGTTCAGTAGAGGCAATGTACATGGTAGCGAGTGTAGCTAGTTGTGAAGCCATCTGGCTTCATAAGTTGCTAGTAGGTTTATTTGATCAAGAGTTGGATCCCACCATGATTTACTGTGATAATTAGAGTTGTATCAAACTCTCAAAGATTCCAATTTTTTAGGACAAATCCAAGCATATTGAGATCATGTATCACTTCATTCGAGACATGATTCAGGAGGGAGTAGTGAAGCTCCAATATGTATCCATAGATCAACAGGTTGTAGATATTTTGACCAAGCCCTTAGAAAAAGGGAAGTTTGAAGCTTTCAGAGACAAACTTAGATTGGTGCAGAATTCCTTCCTCTCTAAGAGGGAGTGTTGATGTTTTGTAGCTCGAACAAGAACTTCCACATAGGGTTAGTTGTCAAACATGCGGGAAGTTTTCCAAATAAATCTATTTTGTAATTAATTTTATTTATAAAGTGAAAGTCTTTTAATTAGCCATTGAGTTTAATAATGTGCATTTTAATGCATTAGTGATTTAGACTAATCTCAATCATTGATCTCATCGTGAGATTAGGTTATTGGTAGATTAGGGTTTCAACTAAAATATAAAGGCATGCCAAAGTAGAGGGAAAAGACACATTCATTCTTCATGGATAGTTTGGTCCGAGGGTGAATAAAGAGGATGGAGAATAAAGAAAACAATGTAGCAATGAGAAGATCAATTTATAGTGATTGCAGTTTGAAGAACGTAGGTGCAACAATCATTCCGTACAGTGTATGGACAATACCATATTCCATTCAGCCGTACAGTCAAATCCATCATATAGATGCATTAGTACAACAAGCCTCTTAGATTTGTTTTCCAGTTTTCTGATTTAGCAGGCTTAAAACCTCGTTTTCGAGGTGTCCTTGTAAGTTTTTGATCATTAAATAAAAGCTGTTTTGAAGGGCAAATTCCTGAGTACTTATGAAATTATTATTTCTATTTTTTCTAGCCACTTGTGAATGTCGCATGCTAAAAAATTCTTTATGTTATTTAATAAATTCAAGCTAATATTTGTTGAATAAAGAAGCATAAGACAACAGTCACCCAGGGCACACCAAATTAACACAATTGCAATACCATAGAGCTAGGCATCATAGACAACAAAATACAAGATGACAAATATAATTTCACATGTAGATTATGGTAGCCTTGTTGTCGCTTGGAACAATCAATTTTTTTTGCTTGTCATCATCTTCCAAGGACTAGGATTTTAAGAATGCAGCAAGATCTCAAATCTCCATTGCCATTGATATCTTTGATGAGTAAATACTAAAAGCTTTTGGATGAATTTGGAAGTGATTAGAGGCTAAGTTCACTATCTTACTCTATGTGTTTGATATGAACCCGATAGTCGGTAAATTTTCTTGATCTTGTGCTTGTACTCAAAAGGGCACTACGACTTCAATCATAGGAGTAATTAAATCTAAAACAAAAGATATATTATTAATAAAGCTCAAATGACAAAAAATAATTGTAGAAACAAAAAGAGGTTGGGGCCACTCACATGCCCAAATGGATTGCATTTGTAGATCTAATTAGCATGGAGGGAAGAACTTTCAATGCAACTTGTTGATTGTATCGACGAAGTGATAAGAGGTACAAAAGAGTATGGGAGGACACCCATTTATACAAAAATAGAGAGAAGCCCTAACTTAAATCCTAAGTTTGTTAGATTTTAATGATACAACAGTATAATTTTCATGTCTTTCTACTTTAACTACACATAATCATGCACATAAACACAAGAGACACAATAGTTTACCCTGGGAAAACCCAAAATCGGGAAAAAACCCAACCAACCTTTCTTATTCAGAGATTCAGTACGAAATACAAGTACATCAGATATAGAAGTGATCTAGAACAAGAGAGATCACATAAAAGATGATGCCAAATAAAGAACCCCAGAAATAGCAGTCTTCTACAACCCTTGAGCGAATTTATCCTTGCTTGAGCGGTGCAAATGAGGAGGACGTCACCCTTATTTATACTTGATTTATGGATGACTTTTCCACTGGTGCCGATTTGTCTTCTTCAACTGCACTGACTTGGCTAGTGAGGATACCTCATGTAGCTACAAACAACAACACTCCCTCTTAACTAGGGATGTATCATCATGCTAGAGCAAATCTGGATATCAGTTGATTGTCACGGTCTGCCTCGTACATCTCATCATCACAAGAAAGGTCTCTTCTGATTAAGTCCTTCTAATCAGAACAACTATTCCCACTGGAACCTTGTTCCCCACTGGAACCACATCATCTTTCCAAAGATGATATTTGATCTGCCTGATCAGCTTGGTCATTCTAGACCAAAGAGGATTGCTTCCTCATGCACTTTATCAGTTTAAAACTGAAGGGAGGCCACATTCCCTAGGAAGACACACTTCTTCCAAGCACTTTATTGATCTCAAATCGAATGGAGGCTATACTCCCTAGGAAGACACTTCTTCCAAGCACTTTATCGATCTCAAATCTAAGGGAGGCTATACTCCCCAGGAAGACACTTCTTCCAATTTACCAATCATCACAATTGGAAGGCGGTGATGACTACAACTAGTCCACCCCTCTAGGCCCATACTCCACACAGGAGCACTCTCCACATATGAGAACGTCCCTCACAGAGATCCACTCCACAAAGGAGTCCTCTCCACATAGGAGAACGTTCCACACAGGAACAATCCCACACAGGGATACACTCCACAAATGAGTCCTCTCCACATCGGAGAACATCCCACACAAGGATCATCCCACATAGGGATACACTCCACAAAGGAGTCAGGGACAAGTCTCGGCTTGTGCCTCATCAAAAACCATACTGGTCATCAATCTCTCTTCCCGAGGAAGGGAATCTCCACCACCCAAAGCCTTTCATAGAAGTATGCAAACTTCACTGTGGACAAAGGCTTGGTAAGGATATACGCAATCTGCTCATCTGTGGAGATATACTGGAGCTTCACTACTCCCTTTTGATCTATGTCTCTAATGTAGTGATATTTGATCTCAATATGTTTGGATCTGTCATGGAACATAGGGTTCTCCGAGAGCTTTACACAACTCTGGTTATCACAGAATATCACTATCACATCAAGCTCATGACAATGGGAAGCATTGGCCCAAGCTATGAAGACAATGTTAGATTCATTATTGATTTGTTTAGGGGAGTATCACCCTAAGTGTTAGGTTCCATGTCAATGTCTCAGATCTTCAACTGTATAAAATTTTGGAGGGCTGTAGATATGCAATTGAGAACATGCGTGGCATATATTTGGGGTTGAGAGTAATGTACCGTGCCACTTTTTTTTTTCGCCATGGGGGGGGAGGGTGTTTGGGGTGGGGTGTGGAGGTGGGGGGAAGAAGGAGTAACAAAAACACCCCTTGAAGGATATCTGCATGTTTATTGGCCCCTTGAGGGATGACTTCGTTATCCTTGACTAGGGGGGGAATGTGAAAGCAACCCTCCTGCCACCTCCCACTTGCTTGGGACAGTGGGGAAACATAAGAATGAAGTTTTTCACATTTTAGATATTTTGGGGGATGGGTGGTATGAATACCCTTGGCCCCCTTTGACGGGAAACACATTCCCCACCTTAGAGATGTCTCCTTGTAAAACACTAGTAAAATGATAAAAATATTTTCTAATTATAGAGTCCAAATATGATATGGGCTTATGTTTATATTCATTTCCTACTCTAATGCTTGTCAATATTTCAACAAATTTTGTCACCCTTATATATTGCAAGACATATTTTGTGGAAAAACAATGATAATGTAAGGATGGCAGCATACAAAGACCCCTTGAAGAGATGTTTAATGTTTTTAGGTGTTCAATTGAGTTGTGAGGGTTCATCTACTGTTATTTTGACCAGAATCACAAGCCATAATGACAATGGAACACGATGTTGCTTGATGCCTCCAAATAATTTGCGTCAAATAGTGAAATTCAATATATTTTTTGGTGGTATTTCCTCATATCCTGATGTGGCAAGATTTCCCTTCCCCAATCTGGGAGAATATCAATTAATCTAGTCAGCTTACAATAGTCAAATTGGGATCCTTCAATTGAGAAGCCGCAAGGGGAGTGATATCTATTTGTTCAAAGTCGCGCAAGGCTTTCACCTGCTGCCCACTGCAAATGCAAGTACACAAGAGCAAGTGCTGCCACAAGGAACAAATATGTTGCCGAGGAGAGTTGAACCTTGGTGGGGCCCTGGGGGCAATAACAACTCTCCACTTTCACTACCTAACAAGCCCCTTTGACGAAATTCAGTATTTAGAATGTGAGTTTTTTAATATCAGACTCCATATACCATGAAAGGATTTTCACCCATACAACAAGTTCTTTTGGTGCAAGCTATATTGAAGCATTCATGCATCCAAATTCAATTTCTTCAGTGGTGTTTCATTCTTGTTTCTTTGTCACACTACCTAACCCTTTGGTATTTCATAGCGGCTCTAAAAAGTATATCTTCTGAGTGGTTGTCTTCTACTCCAGGAGGTTTCACTTGTTTTCCTTTTGAGATCTCTCTCTATCTCTCTCTTGTTGCTTTAGAAATCACCTCTTATGAGTATTGGTTTTGTGTCTTATCGATTATTTTATGATTCATTCTCCTCTTTTTCACTTTTCTGGCATGAAATTATTTAGTTCTCATTTTGGAGTATGAATAGAATCATAAAAAATGCTTTTCCACTTGTGATGTTTGTTTGCACAGTTGCTATTAAATAACTGGGTTATTCAGAGACATTATATATATTATATAGGTTGTATGATCTCATTGGCTGGTTACTTCTTCGACATTGTCTTGTTTGTACTATCTCGGTTCTCTGAAATGTAAGACTGTTCCTTATGCATATAAATTTATAAGATATTCATTGCCATCTCCTCTTTTCTGTATATATGTCTTCTATGTCCTGTCATCATAGAAGAGAGTTTTTAAAGGAAGGATCTTCTGATAAATCCAATCAAATTCTTTTGTTTTTTCTTCCCTTGAGAGATTTGAAAGAAAAGGAAGAAGGAAGACCAACCCCGATAATGTTGGTGTGTTTCATTGTTTCTCTGAAGAACTTGCGCATATCTGCACTATTTTTTTGTTTCCCTGTTCCATGCTTTGAGGCAGTAGACTTTAAGGTCTTTTATAGCATAGGCTAGTTTTGCTTATATCATGTTTTTCTAAGAGCGGTCTTTGTGCTCCCACTTTGTATCTCACACTATTGTACCTGGCAGTCCCATTGACCTACTTATGGTCATTTGTTGGACAATAATAAAAAATTATCTTATCTTCATGGGTACAAAATGAGCAGATAAAAATTGGGATACCATTTTTGGTTTAAACTCTGCTTACTCTTTCTTTGGATTTGCCTAATAGAAACTCATATATAGTGGTTGAAATGGTCATCTCACTTTTTCTCTATGCTGATTCAGGACTTGGCTGTTGAACTCTACTGCTACAAATATAATCATCTAAACAAAATGATTGTAAACTAGCTATGTGACATAATTTTTCCATTATCACTACATTTTATCATTCCATTACAGATTCTCTAAGAAGAGTGTCACACATGCTCAAATACAAAATGCTCTCCCAACCAAATTCAACGAGCAAAGTGTTCATTTATGGTGCATCAAATGAGTGATCATTGATCAAATTCCTTGGGGAGCCATTAAACATACTCTTTATTGTTAGCTGAAATTGGAGTTTACTGTGTGATGGAGAAGATACAGTCAATGTTTTGAGCCCTCCACTAAGGCTCATCATCAGGACAAAGACGATCGCCAAGGAAAGAATTAGGAAGTGTAATCATATAAATAGTTGAGAACCAGAGTGAGGTAGGCGACACCTCTTATGTTTGCCAAGATACTACATGGAAACCCCGGGATGAGTGAATTAATATAATTGGTTAGTTTATATTTAATTAGTATTAATAAAGTTTCAGTTGGAAATAATTATTAAAACTTTATTAAAACTAAACCAATGAAATCTAATCTAATCTGATCTATGTTTTAAAACTATATTAAAACTAATAGAATCATAATTAAAACTTTATTAATTTTTATTAGTTTTAATAAAGTTTTAGAAAATAGATTTATAATTAGAACAATTATTAATAATTAGTAATATTATAAACCTATTAATTAATTAAATCCTTAGAATGCTGAATAGGATTAATGCTTAGCAACTAGGTCCTGCTTAGGGCCAAGCCATAACCCCTATTAATGCAATTAGGGTTTTTGACAATTTCAGTTGCTTCTCTAATTCATACACATTTCACATCTTCATGTGATCAATATAGTCACTTCTTGCTATGTAGTCGTTGATATCATACACATTTCACATCTTCACGCGAGCCATAATGGTTACTTAATATTTGACCTCCTAGTGTATGATTGTTTTGACAAGCATTACTCTAAGGGATTCAATGCATTCATATTTTAATGGTATTTGAAGAGGTTGATACATCATAGGCACACACACTTTTATTATGGAGCCACTCCGCTATAGTGCTACTGCTAATATGTCATGATCTTTCTTTGCCCACTAATTGGTTTTTTTAATGGTATTATTATGTGCAATGCCCTCGTAAATAAAGATAGTTCTACATGCTCCTAACTACCTATTGGCGTGACTTATTTTTCAGTTCATCTGGAAGTCTTCACATGGAGATAATACAAGTGGTCTTCAAAGGAGTCACTCTTGTTGGGATGTGTTGTCATTGATGTCAAATGGAAAAAGCAACATTAGCAACTGACATGAGAAAGCCCTCATCTACCTCAATTGAATGAAGAAAATATGAATTAGGATACTTGGAGATCTAATCTACTTGGCAAAGAGGTTTGATAAGATTTGGATGGTCCGAGACTCTTTGAAGGATGATGAAGCCCTAAGAACACTCTTCACAGACCAAGAACAACTAGAAGACTTAATGGATTGATATGGACCTCATGCACTTGAAACTGAAAGCTAAGAAGTGAAATGGTCTATCTTGCAACAAATCTACTTTGTTTTGGAACTGTCATGACCATTGGGATAACTTGGAAGTCACTTGAAGATGAATCAAGAAAGTGCCCTATCTTGGACAGTCATAAAAGACCTACAAATGATGAACTCACTGATGTATTAAAAGAAGGAATTTAGTGTGAAATTCAAGGCCCTTGAAGAACATACAAGTCGGATTAAGCAAAAGGATGTAGGTCGGCCCCTAAATCAAGAATAGGGCATCCCAAGACTAGTTGCAAATACAAGTATAAATAAAGGAGTGCAACACTATCATTTTGTGTGCATGAAAGATATGCTGAAGTATCTCTGAGGTAGCATAGAAACATGATCGAAGACATCTATAAGAGGAGCCGAGTCTAGAAGAGAAGAAGATGTCGAGGACATGAAAATACAGACCAAGGTTGACTAAGGATATGATCTAGGCTTTGATGATTGAATTCTGGGTTATGCACTAAGGTTTAGACTGTGGAAAGAGTGAAGGTATGCATTGAAGAAAGTGGCTAAAGTGATTGCTATTTGAAGATTGAAATTGTAGTTATCTAAAGATAAATTTGTGCTAGTACAGGATGATTCTGTGATCCAAATTTACATTGCTGGGAATCACTTTGCACCCCCTTGAATCGATCCCAATTCGCGATCCGGAAGGAATCGATATCGTAATTCGCACTCCCTTCATGAAAAAACGATCCTTGGTTTTTAAGGGATCGATGAGGAATCGATCTGGAATCTACGATTCCAGATCGATTCTGAGCTTAAAAATCGAACCCGAAATCGATCTCGAAAACGCTCCCACGAGTTTGGTGGGCTCAACCAATTTTTTTTCTTCGATTTTTGCATTTTTTTTTGGGTTTTTTTTGGATGGGCTAGGGTTAGTTTGGGCCAATAAAGGGTGTTGGAGTCCATTTGGACTCATTCCATTACTCATTCCATTGATTGGGAAGAGCTTTGAGGTTTGAATGAGTTTGCTAGTTGTTTGAGAGCTTTGAGTGGGAGATTGAAGGGGAGAGCTTGCAAGGGAGATTGAAGCTTCCACAGAGACATTCAACCACCATTGAAGAGCTAAAAGGTAGGCTCTAAAACCTCAATCTTTGTTTGTTTTTGAATTTTTTTTCACTATGTTAAAAAATGTAAACCTTGCAATGTTCTCTTCTCCTACTCTTTCCAATATCTTCTTCTCCATCATTCTATTGCAGGCTACAAGTGACTCATCTTGAATCAAGAAACATGATGGGTATGTAGTTTTGGTTTTTCATTCCACTTCTTCTCATTATGATGGTGTTGGGAAGTAGATATGGTGGTGGTAGTGATGAGGGGGAAGAGGTAGAGAGTGATGCATACCAATGAGAAGAGGAGGAAGGGGAAGAGGGTGATGATGATGAGAATGAGGGTGATGTGGGGCAAAAACAAAAAGACACAACACTTTTGTGGAAGTATGTGACAAGGCTTGGGGGAGGGAGAGGGGGTGGAACCACAAAGTTTATATGCCCCCATTGTACTAAAACTTACATAGGTTCATATACCTGGGTGAGAAAGCATTTGTGTGGGGTTATGCCATGCGATGAAGGTAAGTCTCATGGAGTCGAAACTTGTGACAAAGTGGGAGCTAAAGAGAGAAGCAAATACAAGATGGAAGAAGAGGCTGCTCAAAACAACTCCAAGAGATCAAGGGTTGAATTTAAATCCTCACAAAGAATGTTTGGTAGTGGAGCTGTATCATCATCGGCTCGATCGGGACCCTCATCTCCCCATGGAATCTCGACTATGTGAAGAACATTATCCAATTTCCTTGACATAGGTTGTAGAGATGATGTGGATTCAAAAGTTTATAGGTTTCTCTATGCATGTGGTGTGCCATTCAATGTTCTTTGCTCACCCTATTGGCATGAAATGGTACAAGCCATCAATGGTGCCCCTCAAGGATACAGAAGCCTTGGGTATGACAAAGCTAGAACCGTGGGACTTGATAGGGAAAGAGCCAAAATCAATGGTGCTCTTGGAAAGTTCACAAATGATTGGTCCAACTATGGGGTATCCATTGTTCTGATGGGTGGACAAATGTAAAGGCAAGCCATTGATAAATATTCTTGGCATTTCTGCTAGCGTTGCGGTCTTTCTTTCAGCCCATGACTACTCAGATCGCTACAAGATCGGTATTAATATTGCACAACCTTTACTTAAAACCATTCAGGAGATTGGGCCATATAATGTCATTCAAGTCATCACTGATAATGCTGCTAATTGTAAGGCAGCAGGAGTAATCATTGAGGATAAGTATCCCAACATATTTTGGTCAGGGTGTTTGGTTCACACATTGAACCTTTTGATGCATGATATTGTTAAGATGAAGGACCCTAATTACCGATGGATTGGTGCCTTGTACAAGAGAGGTAAGAAAATGATCAAATTTATTACCAATCATAGCATGGACCACCACATTTTTCGCAATCACTCTAAGTTGGAGCTATTGAAGATTGCAAAGACTAGATTTGCTAGCTACTACATCACCTTCAGGAGGCTTTTGAAGGTAAGAGAGGCATTGGCTAGTATGGTCTCAAGTGATCCATGGCAGGAATTGAAAGATGAGCTGCAAGCACATCAGATAGAAATGACTTTCAGGAGGTGGAGGACACCGTTCGTGAAGGTCATTATTGGTCACAGGTTAGATATGTTCTGTAGTTCACCAAGCCAGTTTATAACATGATTCGTTTTGTAGATACAGATCAGTGGGTGATTGGGGAGGCATATGAGCAGATGGATAGCATGCTTGGTCAAATCAAAGACATTGTTGAGCAAAGAGATGCAATCTTGTATGAGCATATTCATAAACATGTGGTCAAAAGGTGGGATAATCTAAATGTTCCACTCCATGCCCTTGCATATGTCCTCACCCCAAAATACTATTCTCCAATTTGGTTGGCCCAACCTGCACCTGGGGGTGGAGTTAGGAAAAAACCCCACACAGATCCAGAGGTGCAAGCTGGGTATATGCATGCATTAGACAAGTTCATCCCTAATGAGGATGAGTGTGCTCAAGTACGGAGTGAATTGAGCGAATACATTAGTGAGCATGGACCCTTTGGTTCCTTGTATACAACCAAAGATCGAGATAGATTGGATCCTATCCGTTGGTGGAACATGCATGGCTCTGGAGCCACATATTTGCATAAATTGGCGGTGAGGGTGCTATCACAGGTTGTTAATAGCTCTTCTACAGAGAGGTATTGGAGCACCTACAAATTCATCCATAGTGTAAAGAGAAACAGTCTAAATGTAGATCGCCCAGAAAGCTTGGTTTCTGTGCACTACAACTTGAGGTTGTTGTCCCATTATTGTGAGGTGGCCAAGAATGATAGATCATTTGTGACTTGGGACAACAATCTAGAGGAGGCTAATGTGGAGGATGGAGCCATAGCATTAGAGCGCTTGGAGGCTGAACTATTGGGTGATCACGATGATCCAATTCAGACTACAGGTACCCGTACAAAGATGCCACCCCCAAGCAGAAGCAACTTTCCGGATGTAGGAGTTTTTCCTTTAGCTTCACAACATCCAAGTTCAGCTCGTGGGGGCCATTCATCTTCTTCTCATGTTCGACGATCACTTCCACCAGCACCTATTCCACCTAGACCACGAGAAAATAAATTGGAAGTTTCTTGTGGCAAGCAGAAAGCTTAGTAGATAGTATCATAGATTCATAGTACTTTGTATTTCATTTTCATGTTTATTTTGGCCTATTTTGTAAACATTATGGCCTAGTTTGATGGCAAATATTATATGTTGAAATTTGAAGGTTCATGTTGTTGATGATTGATGATTTGATGATGATCATTTAATGACAATGTTATAAGTTATAGCTCCTAGATGATTAATGTTATATCAATGTGTACTAAATGGTTATATGAATATCTAGATTCTATGTTTTCATGTCTTCTATAACTAATTTGGCATAATACATGTTTTTTTTAATTTATATGCATGAAAATATATTAAAATATATATTATATAAAAAATGCTCCCGAAACGCTCCCGAAATAGAAACTTTTGAAAATTTCGCTTTTCGCGCCCGCTCCCCGCTTTGCTCCCCGCTCCCAACAACGTAGATCCAAATGATGTCTAAGACCACATATAGTAACTTGAAATGAAAATGAAGAAACCTTGATTTTGTATCTTCTGGGCTTTAGAGGTTTCGATTTGGTGCTGAAGGTGCATCGAATGAACATAGAACAAAGCATGGCTGCTTTTGGGTTCTTGAACCAACTGGCTTACTGATCGAATGAGAACACAAAGTCTCTATTGTGAGAGATATTCTTGAGATTGCAGGATGGAATGGTTTGGTTCGAATGATTGTGCTATTGTAGAATAATATGATGATGAGTCTAGCATTCAATTGCTGGCTTTGGGCATGAAGGCTCTGGGTATAAATGTGAATGTTAGAATGTTAGTTGCAAAAGGAAAATCCAAATTATGACAGGGATACTCATGAAGACCATAATGGTGTTAATCGGTTCTTGCAGTAAAAGAGAACAACAAAGATGGGTTTGAGGTAGAGAGCAACACACGACTTGGGGACAGTTGAAGAGTAGCAAGAGTACTGCATCAGAGATTAAATTGAGTGTGATTGACAAAGGAAAGTTTTGAAGCTTATAGCAATGATTGGAGCAGAGTATTTGAAGAACAAATTTGGTACATAGCATATTTGAAGAAGAAAATTGACTATGTTACTAGAAGAGAACTAGAGATCAATTTGAAGCTTGAAGACCTAGGGGGTTGGAGCTGGTGAATCTAGGGGGTTGGAGTGTCCTTCTAGTTGGTGCTGGAGAACTAAGGGAGTTGAAGCTTCCTTTCAATTGTAGTTGATAAATCTACGGGGTTGAAGCCTCCTTCTAGTTGGTGCTGGAGAATGATGGAGATTGGTGTCTCCTATTTGATGTAAAATACTATGGTTTTTATTAATATGATCTATTGAGTTTTACCATATATGTCTTGTGTACACACTTGTCTATTTTGTATATGATTGATGGTGAATGCACAATAACATATGATTTTTGAAATGGAAAGTGAATAATTTGAGAGAATATTGATTCACCCTCCCTCTTAGTATTCCTTGTGTGTTCCAACAACTCTTCCATTAGGATGCACTTGAGCTAGTATCAATTGGGAAAGATCTGTCCAAAATTTTGACAAGATTATCTTCTTTGTTTAGTGTGCACCCTTTGTGATAAATTTTTGAGCTTATCAAGCCCATTCTACTCCAACGCTAGCCATTTCTTTGCATAACCTTGTCAAAAAATATGATGCTAACATGTAGGAATGTTTAGATATGAGAGATAATCCACATGTCCTAGATTTAACGTGAGACTTGCTTCCCAAACCCAACTTAGGGAGGACTATGCATCTCTTTACATGCTTGGACTTGTGTGTATTTATTTGCATTTTCAAGACATTTCAATGAAGATGCATCTTTTTGGCACAATCATTAATCTACGATTCTTTATGGCATCGAAGTTTGGGGGCCAAGTTTGATTTTTGCTAATTGGGCATATGTGGAGAGGGTCCAATCTATCATATGATTTGTTGTAAGTAGATTGTTTTGCAAACCACTGTCCAACTTGAGTTTGGTGCTAATGATTAGATGAGAGATATCTGGCCGTTTGCCTTTAGGGAAGATCACCTCCTTAAGCTTTTCTAGATTTAGATACCTTTGGTCTCCTTGAAGGTTTCTTTCTCCTTCATTGCATTGACATTTCTATTGAGCACCTCCCTCCATGTACTCTTTGGACACTCCTGGTCACCTCCTCCCTTTGAAAGGGAAGATCAACAATATAGTCAAGGATAACATCTTCAACTCACTTGGATCTCTCCCCTCATCCTCATGGCCCCAAGATAGCCTTCAATTACAAGCATCTTTTGCAGTCGTAGGGTAATCTCATTGCTTGTCCTAACTACATCCAATGCCATTGGTCAAATGGCCCCAAGGTTTTGCTTGACTAGAGAGTTTATTCCCACTGCGTGCAAGTTGAGCCAAAGCATCATGTCTCACTGGTGGTGAACATATATTAGTGGTACGATATCTAGGGGATTAAGACTCAGGAACACTTGGTGTTTAGAAGGACTATATGTTATGAGATATAGGGGAGATATCATTACTTGTTTTGTGATTTGGGAGGATCTCTTATCACTTGTTTTTGCTATCCTGATAAGGGATGTCTAACTTTATGTATACATGTGGCGATCACTCACAGATGTGAGACCTAGTGAAGCCTTTTAGAGCCTGCATAACTAGGCCAATAACCTTCTTTCATTGGCCTATCTTAGAGATTTTAGGCACCAAGCACTATGTAGACTTCCCAACCATGGAAACGTATGACATCAAATCCCAAGACAATGCACACCCTCCTATTTGGCTAGTAGATATCTCACCTCCATGAGGTCAAATGATCATTCTTGGTCCTTGCGTGGTGCTACCCTTCAATTTAGACCCTACATGTTGATGTCCATTGCCCTTACACTTACACTTTGTATTGATAGAGATGTACTTATCAATCCCATTGACCTTTTTGGGGTCATTTGTTGGACATAAATAAACTTATCCTATTAATCTTATCTTCGACTTCAAATGTTAGGTGAGTTTTGATGGATTGCACTTTGGCTTCTCCTAGATTCACCCATCCAAGCCCTCTCAATCCGAGGCACTCATTCTTTAGAAGATATTATCAAGTTTTGCATCGACTCTTTCATATCAATAGATGAGACAATGATTTTTGAACTTCATCATATACATTTGCTATTTGTATATTGCCATGATATTAAGTAGTGCTTCCTCTCTTTCCAGTGTTTACCTTTTGGGTTCATGCTTTCTCAGGCACCCTTTTTTTATGTACTTTCATATTTATCTTTTTATCTTTTAGCATTTAGGAGTGATATTTGCATTCCCATAGTCTAATGTGAATTGGTTGTATCTTCTTGTGCTATTGACTTGTTCTTTGGTTATTGCAGACATTAATAAAATTATCTTATCTTTTCTACCTCTATTTATATCTTGCTATGATATTGGGTAGTGTTTCCTCTCTTTCTTGGGCTTAACCTTTTTCTTTTGTACTCTCCTGTTCTTGTACTTTCACGTGTCTTGTACTTGTACTTGTACTTGTTGATGTATTTGTAACTTCAGAATGTATTTCATATATGTATATTGTATTCCTATAGAGATATTATTATTCCTCTATACACAAGTGTCATCATTTATATTGTAAGTGTCGTAACTTATACTTGATGGGTTATTAGACCACCTTGATGGGGTCGGCCCTGTATAAGTCATGTGGGTTAAAGGGTTATTAGGCCACCTTAGTGGGGTCGGCCTTGTCAGCATTATATTATGTGATTAAGTTGAGGCCGACCTACTAAGGTTATTAGGCAAGTCAAGTCATGTATAAATAGAGTGCGGGAGGCACTCTATTTGATCATTCACTTTCTCACATATACACTCATTGGAGAGTGGCGCACTTGTGGAGGAGGAGAAGCTGCTGCTAGGAGACTATCTCTTATGCTTGGGTTTTGTATCATTGCTCTATCTATCTATGAGGAAGTTATTGGGGTTTTTCACCTTATTGGTTTTCCCCTAGGAAAATCTGTGTGTCTATTGTCTCTTGTGATTGATATGCTGTACATGTTATTCTCTCAGTAAAGATCCTAGAGTATATTGAATTGATGCTCAAAATTAATATGGTATCAGAGCTAACCTGAGAAGAAGACACTGTGTAGTTGCGGAAGCTAGGGCTTCTTGTTTTTTGGGTTTCTCTCCACAGATCTTGAAATTCACGAGGCTAGATTGACTCTCCTCAGCAAGGCGCATCTTTCTGTCCAATCAGAATTCAATTATGAGCACTTTCAGTTTTGGCCTTAAAAATTAGGGTTTCCACAAAAAATGGAATTTCTGAAATCTGAGACCATGGCTGGAAGCTCCTCTAAAAAATCAAAGTTTAGAGACCAAGATCGAACTTTTTGGATGGGTGAAGCTTTGGGAAAATCAAACCCTAGTTTGGGGTCCTATCTAGTGAAGCCGAAAATTAGGGTTTCTGCAAAAGTTGGAATTTCTGAAATCTGAGACCATGGCTGGAAGCTCCTCTGAAAAATCGAAGTTTAGAGACCAAGATCGAACTTTTTGGATGGGTGAAGCTCCGGGAAAATCAAACCCTAATTCAGAGTCCTCTCCAGTGAATCCGAAAGTTTGAAAAGCAAATTTGAGGGGTGAAACTTTGTAGTTTTCAAATTCTGAGTATACCAGCTTGATCAGCTCATCAAGGCGCATCTTTCTATCCTTTCAGAAGTTTGAAATTCAAAGTTTGAATTTTTAGGGTTTCTTTGACAAACCCTAATCCAGCTCCAGATCCAGTTTTCAACAAATCAAGTGGTAAGACCTAATAACTTTTTCTATTTCCAATTGAAGTACTTCTTAAGATGTCTCACCACACCAAGCTTGAGGGTAAGCTTGAAGGGGCTGATAACTTCCGAGCATGGAAGTATAGGATTGGGTTAATCCTAGAAGAGAATGAGTTGGACACTTACACAAGTGAAGAGGTTCTAGTTCCAGAGGGAGATGAGACTAAGGCTTCACACAAGAAGAACTTGGTTAAAGGCAAGAGAATCATTGTTGATTCTATTAAGGACTATCTCATACCCCATGTGTCTTCCCTAAGGACAACTAAGGAGAGATGTTTGATTCCTTGACCAAGCTATTTGAAGGGAAGAACATAAATCAGAAGATGACATTGAGGAATGAACTAAAGAACATCCAAATCCAAAATGCGGAGACCATGCAGTCTTACTCTTCAAGGGTCTCCCAAATAAAAGAACAACTTGAAGCTATAAAGAATGGAGAAGTGGTAATGTTGGCTGCTTTTCTGGGCAGACCCGGGTTTTAATGAAGCGCAGCAACAAAACCCCTTGGCGCACTGGCCCTCTCGGCAACGAGCTGCGCGGCAGCTCGAGGTCTCACCCGAAGTGGCTATGGGGGGGTTAAGGAATCAGGTTTCCTTAACCGGGGTGACGCGGAGATGGCTCTTCCTTGAATGGTTCCTGTGAAATCGGCGGTCGGACCTTCCCGCAGGCCGCTCGTCGCAGCTGCGTGGGTCCCTTCCTTGGCAGGTCGACTGCGCAGTTTCTTCTCTCTAACGCAGCAGGCAACTATCCCTTGGGTCGACGCGCTAAACACTTCCTCGCCCTTCACATCTAGCGCAGTAACGCAGTCTGCTCTCGCCGCAGCGACCGTGCGTTACTACCTCTTTAGTACTTAAGACACTTATAGTTATCAAAGGATCTTTCCAACTTGCTCAAACAGTCACAAAGATAAGACAGAAGTCTTGCATACACAAATAATGAACTTTAAATAGTTATCATTCACGCAAACATTATAACAAGAAGATATAAGTGAAGCTCATCCCCTCGAGGAAAACCACGTCCACGGGAGCGTTATATTAACCAGAAAATGATAGAGTCATACAATATGCTGCGCACACAGCTGCAGCCTTAGAACTTACAGGAAACTCCACGCACACAGCTGGGAGCCCTTCTCTCAAGCTTGTCTCCTCTCTATGGAGATTACAAAGGCACAGACGTCGACTCAGACTGTCTGGCAACTCAGGGATTAGCTCCTCGGCTATCCGATTTCCTCTCTCTAGTTCTACACACCGGGTAGAAATTACAGTGAAGGATAATCAACACATGATCTATCCTTTAGACTGGCTCTCTAACAGTCTAGTGTCCAACTCTCTAACTCTCCAAAAGGAAGGAACTGAAGGAAGGGAGGAAGAACCCCCTACCCATTACAATGATTCATCTATATAGGTAGCCATGACGGTCACACCTTTACAAAACTGTGGGCCTTTCCCAACAGTGATTCCCAAAAACCCTAACCACGCACATGGCTAGGTGTACTGTAGGCGCCGCTTGCAGTCACGTCGCCGCTTCCTGCAGGCTCCGTGAATTCCGGCGCAGATTGTGGGTATGGGCGATCGTCCTTCGCCTTCAATGCTCTGGTCCGTTGCTCCTCCTTGATCCGAGCAACCATAACTTCTGTACTAAGCCTTTAAATGAGGGTAGCTGAGCCCTCTACTCCATCGCCTTTATTTATTATGGTAGCTGAGCCACCTTCATTCTTTGATGACGTGCGCGCGAGCTCCGCAATTTCCGGTCCGTGATCTGCGCTGAGATCATCCATCTGGCACCGTACTGCGCACCGTCTCCTTCTTACCCAAAACTTAGTGCTTGTCCCAAAATTAGCACTTTCCTTCCATACTCGTGCTTTTTCCCAAAATTCGCAGCTTTTACTATAGCTGCGACCTTGGCCCCAACAGGTAATGACCACTCTTAATGGCCTTCCTAGGTCATGGGATTCCTTCATCCAAGGAATTTGTGCTAGGAAGAAACTTATCTCTTTCAGCAGGCTGTGAGAAGAATGCTCACAGGAAAAAGCTCTGACTATAGCTCGAGAAGAAAAGATGGGGAATGAAGATCAAGCTCTCATAACACATACCAAGGAGAGGACACTTTTCCTCAGATTGTCCTAAGAACAAAAGGAACAACAACAACAACTACTACAAGCAATCTGACAGGTATGACTTACAGGTATGTTTTGAAATCTATTCATGATTAAGTTTATAATATGATTGTCTTCATGTTATTGAGTTTAGTAACAATCTTGTTTAATTTTAGACTTGTCTTATCACCCTAGTGATTGTTTAATTTTAGACTTGTCTTATCACCCTAGTAAAAGTATGAATGCATGATAGAAGACATTCATTGATTAGGGTTATGACACTTATGATTGTACTAATGCACTGTGGTGTTGTATGAGGAGAATGTTATCAGCTAACATGAAGGTACAAATCAAGTCCTAGATCAAGACCATAGTGACATGAAGACAAAGACTCATCCATGGTCATGGATCACATAGAGGTATGTATAATTTGGTTCTACAATGGTTAACTTATGAGTTATGCAGGTCATTGAAGAGAACAAGAAAAACATTGCTAGACATAACTAGCAAATATGATGACTAGGTATGTTTTTCCTATATCAAGTTAGAATCCTACCCTATGTAAGGATCTTATACTTTTGTATGATTGATCATGATTATTCATGAAGTTACAAGTTTGAGTAATCTAGGGTTTATGCATATTATGTCTCTTACCTTGATTGATGATATGACTAACCATAAGAGTTCTATGGTCAAATATGAATATGCATGAGTAAGAGAAGATTTCCCTAAAAATTTGAATGCTAATGCTTATTATCTGTGTTTGAAATGATCATGACTATACATGTTTAAGATTATTGTGTTTTGATAGTATTAAGATTATACTAATGAATGTATGATTATGTATGAGATCTCGAGGATAACATAATGATGACAATAGTAAGCATGCATAGTGATCGATGATGGATATAAGTTCAAGGACAGGTAATCCAGGAAGCAAAGATCAGAGGGAGCACACCCCAGTAGTTCCTGCAAAGAAGCAAATATTGAGAGGGAGTCCACCCAACAAACAAACAAAGATAAGTATTTGAATTGTCATTTCTTGTATATTTGATTGTTTAAATAATATTGTTCAATGATGTATATACTTATGTCCCTAGACTTAGGTTGTGTATCATGCATATTAGAATAATTGTATTAATGAACAATATGCCACTAATATGCATGTAATAGGTAAGTGGCCTATGGCACTGTACAACATTCCATTGCTACTTATCTAGAATGAATCCTCTTTGCTAACATGTTGGGAGTTGTGCACACTCTTAACAATGTTCTGGTAGAGATTGGAAGGCATCTAGAAAGTTACAGGATATGGATAAATGTTGTATTGAAGCATTGGCTAAATTAATTGCATGACTGTATGACATATTTCTTTATGTGTAAGAATTTGTTATGAAAACTATGAGATGTTTCTAATCATGCAATTTAACTTGTCTTGTAGGAAAGATCGTATACCATCACCTACAAAAGAAGGACTACAACATTTACTCCAGCAACAAAGCTATCTATTGAAGAATCTGAAGTTCCCAGGATCCGGGATGAAGTAGTGATTGAAGAGTACCGGTCGATCACGAAGAATGATGTTTGGGATGTGGTCCCAAGACCTGAAGGGAAGTCTATTGTGACTTCCAAGTGGATCTATAAGATCAAGCATGTTGTAGTTGGTAGCATAGAGAAATACAAAGCGAGATTTGTAGCTCGTGGCTTTTCCCAGAAAGAGAGAATAGACTATGGAGAGACTTTTGCTCCTGTAGCCAGATACACTTCCATCAGAACAATACTTGCTCTGGCTGAAGTGATGAAATGGAAGATACACCAGATGGAGTCAAGACGGATTTCTTGAATGGTGTAGTCGAGTAGGAAGTGTATGTGGAGAAACCACTCGGTTTTGAGACACATGACAGGGAGTCATATGTGTGCAGATTGAAGAAATCCTTGTATGGCTTGAAGCAAGCACCTAGGACTTGGTATGGTAGGATGGACAATTTCCTATCCAGTTTGGGCTTTACTAAGAGTAAAGCAGATTCCAACCTTTATTACAAAGTTGAGAAAGGTAATCCTGTGATACTACTTTTGTATGTGGATGACCTGTTTGTCACAGGTGAGGATGGGTTGACTGCCGACACCAAGAGGAAACTTGTTGCCGAGTTCGAGATGAAGGACTTGGGGATGATGCACTATTTTCTAGGCATGGAGGTGTGGCAGAGTGTAGATGGAATCTTCCTTGGACAAGGGAAGTATGCAGTAGAGATCCTGAAGAGGTTCGGGATGATGGACTGCAAGGCCATGGCCACACCTATGGCATCGAACCTGAAGCTTCCGTGTGATGCTTCATTTGATCCGGTTGATGTCACTGTGTATCGTCAGATGATTGGGTCCTTGATGTACCTGACGAACATGAGACCAAATATTTGCTTTGTGGTGAACACATTGAGCCAGTTCCTGACGGATCCCAGAGGTGTTCACCTAGTTGTTGTAAAGCATATTCTGAGGTACCTGAAGGGTACAGTTGATTATGGGCTCAAGTATGATGTGAATCAAAAGTTTAACCTGGAGGGTTATGTTGATTCATATTGGGCAGGCAGTGTTGCAGATAGAAATAACACTTCGGGGTGCTGCTTCAGTATGGGATCAAGTGTGATCTCTTGGTTTAGCAGGAAGCAGTCCTGCGTAGCACTGAGTACAGTCAAAGAAGAGTATGTTGCAGCTTGTTCGGCTTGTTGTGAGGCAGTATGGCTGAGGAAGCTACTGTCTGAGTTATTTGATATCTCGTGTCACGTCTCCATTTTGACCCCCTTTTTCACTAAAGCGTAAATGATGTAATTATTGTAACTTAATCATGGTGAGGAGCTCAAGGCCAAGGCCCCGCCATTGATTTGTCGTTTTATGTACCGAAAATTAAGAGATAGATTCCTATGGTTCTTGTGCTAGAAGGGCACGATGTAAATAAGACATCATGTAAATACGAATTTAATGAAAAAGAACCCACAACCGGCTTTGCAATGCAACAAAGAGATGGGGGCATGATCTTTACAAGGAATAGGGAGGGGAATTATTCAAACCCTTGAACCAATGGTATTAATCCATGTGTCAATGGGGAAACCCAAAAACCACCAACTACCCATGTTGTCTCATGCACCCCAATCATTTACTTCTTCCAAAGATTGGTTGAGACAATAAATGCCTTGGGATGGGAGAGGTATGGCTGTCAATTTTCGTGCATGGGCAAGCCATCAACTTGGAAAATCGTGTTTTTGCTTGTGGGGCAAGAAAACCCCCACGAAATTGGCCCAAAGCCATTCTTCACCCATGGCCATTCTTCCTCTCACGCAGTCTGAGCTCCCTGAAGTTTATCCTCACGTTTTTTGGCCATAACCCTACGTTTTTCCATGCCCAAAAACTCGTTTTGGTATTTTGGAGCAGCTGGGGAAGGAGGGATGCGATTTTGGACTGAGGGAGAGGTCGTTTTTGCCCTTGGGGCGTTTTTCTGAAATGGGTTGCTCTCCCAGTCGATTTTCCTAGTTACAAATTCGTTTTGAGTCTACCCACGTTTTTCTGGAACTGGTAGAAACCCACTGTTGGAAACTTCACTGTATAGGCATTTTTCTCATGCCCAACACTTATGCTTTTGATGATGCATGCATCCATCTCTTAACAGCCTGAGAAACCCAATTGCTGATTGGCTTGGCTGATTTTGATATACCTTTGGCTATGTGAGAGCCTGTTTTCCCCTTTTCCTTGTGGAGATCATGCCCAGCTTGGGGGTGGCAGTGGTGCTGAGAGATTTAGAGCACACTAGCCTACGGTTGGGTGGAACGTTGCAGAAGCGTAGCTGGTTGTTGGGACTACTTTCGCATAAGATAAGTATTCTCTTGTGTTTGTATATTCTTGCCATTATTAAATTGATGAATATCTGAATGTATGGTGAAGGTGTAAATGATATTATTTCCGCTGTGCTATAAAATAGTTATGCAACTACATATGTCTCTGTTATTTTATGTGAATGCTTATGAAATAATTTCATGGGGCTAGATGCCCAGTTTAGGAGCACGACCGATATGCACTTTCATATGTATATGTACATATTCATGTTAATTTGAATGTTTGTTTATAATATCGAATGGGGCTGGATGCCCGGTTTAGTCTCACGATCCTCTCCATCTAGCTGGTAGGATGGGAGGGGACGTGACAGAATGGTATCAGAGCTGCGTTGCAGCATTGGGCCTCTATGGGCGAAATCTGATAGCAATCAGGAGGGAAGATTTTGAAATTTTTCCTTAAGAGTTTTTGGAAATTTTCGTTTTAAGACTGTTTCTGGAAATTTTGATTTTGAGTCTGTTTCGGGGAGTCCTCCCGAAACTGCGGAAAGGTTCCGCGAACCTTCCCGCAATTGCGGAAGAGTTCGGCGAACCTTCCCGCAATTGCGGAAGAATTCAGCCAATTGCTCCGAAACAGCGGAGAAAAATTTTTTAGTGAAATTTTTTCTAAGTGTCGGCGTCGAACGGAAACTTTTTCGGAAGGAAATCTCTTCCGAAATTGCGGAAGGAATTCCCTTCCGAAATTTCGGAAGGATTCCGCGAATCATTCCGCAAAGCGGAAGAGTTCGGCAAGTCGTTCCGAAGTTGCGGAAGACTTCGGCGAATCGTTCCGCAATTGCGGAAGACTTCGCCGAATCGTTCCGCAACTGCGGAAGACTTCGGCGAATCGTTCCGAAATCGCGGAAGCATTCCGCAAGTCGTTCCGCAAAAATCTTTTCGCAAAAATCACCCGGAATTTCGGAATCGTCTGGCGAATCACCCCGAAACCGCGGAAGGCTTCACCGAAGGGCCCCGCAATTGCGGAAGGCTTCGGCCAAGCGCCCCGCAACTGCGGAAGGCTTCAGCCGAGCGCCCCGCAATTGCGGAAGCCGTCGCCAAACCGCCCCGCAGTTGCGGGAGCAATCCGTGAACCGCCCATCGCGGCAGGATTCAGCGAACTGCCCGTTGCGGCAGGATTTCGCGAACCGCCCGATGAGGCGTGATTCCTAAAAAAAAAAAAAAAAAACAAAAAAACCGAGGGCGCTGCCCTCGACCCGCCCTGCTGTGGCGGCCACAAGGGGGCAAGCCCCCTTGACCCCCCTTTTCTTTTTCCCCTCATATTTTCGTTGTTGTGGTTTGACGAATTGTCAAGTATGGAATTTTTTCCACATGCATGAAGCAATTTGTGAATTTCTGAGAATATAATGCAACTGTGTAAAATGTGCAGAATGGGAGTGAAAGATGTCATTTTTGAAAGGATGCAGTTCCCACGCCTGATGTCAGAATGGAGCATGAAGATAGGCATTGGAAAGCTTGTCCAGCAAGGAATAATGATGCATGACCAGAGTTTGAATGAGGTCTACATATATCATAGATATTTAGTGCAGAAGAGTGCCAGCGGCTGTTTTGACAAACAAATTTTGGTTGTCAATGTGGGCAATTTCTACAATGGCATGATATGGAAGAGAAATTCCATGTTATGAGGAGGGATCGAAAAGGAAAGAATTCCTTAAACCCCTATTTGTTATCATACTTATAATTATGAAACCATCGTATGGCATAAATATGTTAAAAATGTAAAGGATTACATAGATGTATATGCACTAGATGGCATCTTAACGAATTGCATAGTGCATATAGAAATGCTTGTGCATAAATGGGATATTGCACATTGGTAGAATAATGAAGTCGGCATATGCAATAAACCACTAATGGAGAATATTGTGGTTGATAATCACTATTGATGTTGGTATTGGTTGTAGGACCAAAGATAACAAAGAGCATGGCTAAACGTTCTGAGGATGTTATTGCATGAAGCCAACAACCTTATGCAGAAAGGATGGCGCAACAAATATGTGATCATAAAGTTGGAAAAAGGACTGAGCAACCTTGGTAAGAGGCCAATTGGTCAGGTAACATCAAGTGGTGTAAACGACAGCCATACAGGTAATGGTTATTGGTGCATAAATTGCATGAATGTTGAAAGGGGATTTGGTAAGATCTCTTCAACTATGTTTGAGCTATGTGGAGCTAATTTGCATGTAATATTGAATATCGACTGGGGCTGTTAACCTACCAAGCTTGGTGAGGTGTGGGTAAGTGAAGAGGATGACCCTTACACCCTATGACTGTTTAGAAATCTCAATGCATTCACGTGAATTTATATCATGCCATGCGTATGATTGGATATGTGCTTAATAACCCAAGCAAGCGAGGACTGGTGGTCCTAATTATGGTAATGCAAGTTAGATGAGATGGTCATGTTTCGGTCATAATATGCTTGAATGCATAGTACTCATGAAACAATGCAAGGTAGCATTGAGTGGATGTGCATTAAGAGATTTTATAAATCTTGCGATGCATTGTATGAATGCATAGGGATGATACACATGCCATTGCAAAATAAATAATGAATGAAATGATGAATTGATGATAATTCTAGGACCATTTTATGGGCTGTTATGAATGCAGAATAGTAAGTGCATGAAGATCCCAATCATGATCGATGGGCTGCTAGAATGCTCTGTGGAAGGACAGAGTTGTATGGATGATATGACTGTGAAATTTGATCTAGAGCTTATGAGAAGGAATCTCATGGTTGAGAGCTCTAAGTTCTGTTAGTAAGAACAGTTGTAAATATCAGATTTGTAATTGTTTTGGATTTGAAATTTTGCTAATAAATGTTGCTGACTGTTTGGCTTATATGAAAATGTGTCAGGAGGACATGCTATAAGGGGATGCTCCCGTATGGCAGCGGGCATAAGGCCATAACGGGCAGAGTGGTGTCACTTGCAGGAGCCAAACAATATGAGGATAGCCTCATGGATAAGAAAAACTAATTTCTGTAGGAGATAGAATTGTAAATTCATATTGAATTTATTTATGAATGCTATTGATTGGTTATGGAACAATCGTATTTGAAGCTAATTGCTAAATGTTGCTGACAGTTTGGCTATTTGATAAAGTGTGCCAGGATGACACATTGCAGGGAGATCATGTGTGATGGCCTGCAGAAGCCAAACAAGATGGGAAAGACCCCATGTTCTGGAAATGGGTTTCGGGTGAAACGCCATTGATAATGTCTCAACCAAACTGCATGACGGTAAACCATGAAAGTGAGATGGTAAAGCTATGCCCAGAAGGCATGTGAGATACATCTGCAAAATGAATGAGTATTCTGTGACCCTAGACAAGAACATTTCATGTTTAAACTATTAGGGTTAATATGCAGAGCATGCTCTATCTTATTTATATCATTGCAGATTGCTTGAGTATGATTAGGGCCTACATGGCGCACATTGGAAATGGGGTGCACACCTTTTCTGGTGCTGGGTCATGGTAGGGTTTTCAATATTGACTACACCCTAAGGGAATGGACGCATTCCTGGTGTTTCAATACTTGATAGGGAATGATATGAAATATGATTACGATTTTTGAGCAATAATACTGATGAGTCTGCTTATCCTTCTTGTGCTACCAGCTTACACAGATGCAATTGGTGTTGCACGTAAGAGGCAAAGTGAAGAAAGGATGCTCAAGATGACTGTATGGGCAGTGGTAACCTTTCTACGCTCACACTAAAGGACACTAGAAGGGATGGATAGGCCTAGGGAGTTGTGTTACAGAAAAGGGGTATCATCCTTGTGTAGTGTGAGTGGGTATTGTGGGGCCATGCTAACCTGCAGTCAAGTGAGTCACCTATGGAGTTCCTGGAGGGAACCACCGGTTGCACAAAGAGAAGGAGGCACGTAATCATATTATGTTGTTCATATTGCCTGATAAACCCAGTCGGCGTACTGGCTTGGCATTGGTTATTTGGGAGTTGTGACGAATGGTTGTTGTATGCCTGATAAACCCAGTCGGCGTACTGGCTTGGCATTGGTTATTTGAGAGTTGTGACGAATGGTTGTTGTATGCCTGATAAACCCAATCGGCGTACTGGCTTGGCATTGGTTATTTGGGAGTTGTGACGAATGGTTGTTGTATGCCTGATAAACCCAGTCGGCGTACTGGCTTGGCATTGGTTATTTGGGAGTTGTGACGAATGGTTGTTGTATGCCTGATAAACCCAGTCGGCGTACTGGCTTGGCATTGGTTATTTGGGAGTTGTGACGAATGGTTGTTGTATGCCTGATAAACCCAGTCGGCGTACTAGCTTGGCATTGGTTATTTGGGAGTTGTGACGAATGGTTGTTGTATGCCTGATAAACCCAGTCGGCGTACTGGCTTGGCATTGGTTATTTGGGAGTTGTGACGAATGGTTGTTGAATGCCTGACAAACCCAGTCGGCGTACTGGCTTGGCATTGGTGATTTGCATGTTGTGGAGGTATTGATGAAGGGTGTTATTTCCTGACAAACCCAGTCGGAGAACTGGCTTGGAAATGGTTACTGTATGCTTGATAAACCCAGTCAGCGTACTGGCTTAGCATACTGATTTTGAAATGCTTGATAAACCCAGTCGGCATACTGGCTTAGCATACTGATTTTTGAAATGCTTGATAAACCCAGTCGGCGTACTGGCTTAGCATACTGATTTTGAAATGCTTGATAAACCCAGTCAGCGTACTGGCTTAGCATACTGATTTTAGGGATGCCTGATAAACCCAGTCGGCGTACTGGCTTGGCATTGCCTATTCGGATGATGTTGTGGAGCAGCATGTGTGCTGGCCAAGCATCCACCCCACAGGTGATCCAAGGCTTGTAAAGCAAAGAAGGAAACCTGTGGAGTAGCGAGGAAATGCACAATACAGATAAGTATTCAATATCATTCATTTCTTATTTGAGAAAAAAAAAACTGAAATTTTCAAGCATAAATATTGCAATAGTGAGCTGATGCATTATTGCTTCTTTGTTGGAAACCTTGGTCAATGCAGGAAGCAAGGACCCTGAAAGAACTGAAAGATGCTTGGTAAATCCAGAAAGTGGTTGGTTGAGCATTGATTAATTGATGTTGAGGAGTAGCCTGCGTGCTATCCCAACATTCGTTATTATACCCATAGGAGATCTAAGGCTTGTAAAGCACATAAGGGCCCTATGGAATAAAGTGAAGACATCCAACGTAGGTATTGTTGGAAGCAAGAACCTTGAAGCATCTTAAGGACGCATGTGGACATGTAACCACCCTAAAGAGCTCAGCATGAGCAGTAATGAAAGATGGGGCTAGTGGAGCTGTGTGAGTCCTAGCAGCCAAGAGTTAGACCAACCAAGTGGAGAAACTCCATGGTTGAGAGGTCTAGAATAGACCAGAGACACTACGTGTCATAGCCAAGAAGGGAAGGTCAAGCATTCACGTTGAAGTGAAAGAGGACAGGAGCATGAAAACCACCGTGGTGGTGTGGGTTCCAGAATGGAACAAGACTAAGAGGAGAAACTCTTACTGCTCTCTCTCTTTCCCTTTTTATTGATGCAATTATAAAATTAGAAAAATGCTGAATGCATGCATGACTGAAAGTAAAAGTGTGTTTATTTGATTAAAGTGAATTGTGAATGCTAAGTAATGAATTTCCTGTGAATGGATGAACATAAAGGAATTCATGTGTATGTTAGGCAAGCATAAAAGTGTGAGAGTCTCATGAGTAAAGCATGGACTATCCATGTCAACTGGGGAAAAACCATTGACTGATTTTTAATGATTGGGTTATGCTGGGCCTAACGAGAATTGTAATGACGAATTTCACAGGTGAAAATTGAACAAATTGGTTGCAGTCGGTGCAGGCAAGTGTGCTAGTGAGCAAAGTGTGGTCAATTGTTTCCATTGACCATGGCGGCAGACCAAGGGCTATTAGGATTGGCTGGAAGTCTTCTTCAAACAATTGCCAAGACCCAAGAAAATCTTGGAGAGATGCTCAAGATGCAAAAGCAGCAGAACAAGATGAACCACAAGGTCTTGCAGGACTCTATTCGTCTGCAGAAAGAGGTAAAAAGCATTATGAAAGCAATCAGCAAGGGAAAGAAAAGTGTATCAGTGAAGAAGCATTCATCCAATCGTCCGATTAAGAAACGCTCCAGGTGGGAAGACTCAAAGGAAGTTGAGCAGATAAAGATGAAGCAACCCGTGAAGTGTTGGAATTGTGAGGGGGATCATTACCTCCGCAACTGCCCAACAAGAGAACCTCAAGAGGGTAGCAACCATAAAGTTTTCAGACTTATGGATGAGCTAGAAGATCCGAATCAGCAGGAGCAGCTCGTGAAGATCAGAGGACTTGGTCCTGGAAGTTCAATGTAAAGAACAGAAGGCAGGGCAGATCTGCAAAGTTTTTGTGAACTTTGGACATATGTAAGTGGGTATTTATTTTCCAAAGTGTTGGAACACCGAGGACGGTGTTATTCCAAGGGGAGGGGTATGTCATGTCCCCATTTTGACCCCCTTTTTCACTAAAGCGTAAATGATGTAATTATTGTAACTTAATCATGGTGATGAGCTCAAGGCCAAGGCCCCGCCATTGATTTGTCGTTTTATGTACCGAAAATTAAGAGATAGATTCCTATGGTTCTTGTGCTAGAAGGGCACGATGTAAATAAGACATCATGTAAATACGAATTTAATGAAAAAGAACCCACAACCGACTATGCAATGCAACAAAGAGATGGGGGCATGATCTTTACAAGGAATAGGGAGGGGAATTATTCAAACCCTTGAACCAATGGTATTAATCCATGTGTCAATGGGGAAACCCAAAAACCACCAACTACCCATGTTGTCTCATGCACCCCAATCATTTACTTCTTCCAAAGATTGGTTGAGACAATAAATGCCTTGGGATGGGAGAGGTATGGCTGTCAATTTTCGTGCATGGGCAAGCCATCAACTTGGAAAATTGTGTTTTTGCTTGTGGGGCAAGAAAACCCCCACGAAATTGGCCCAAAGCCATTCTTCACCCATGGCCATTCTTCCTCTCACGCAGTCTGAGCTCCCTAAAGTTTATCCTCACGTTTTTTGGCCATAACCCTACGTTTTTCCATGCCCAAAAACTCGTTTTGGTATTTTGGAGCAGCTGGGGAAGGAGGGATGCGATTTTGGACTGAGGGAGAGGTCGTTTTTGCCCTTGGGGCGTTTTTCTGAAATGGGTTGCTCTCCCAGTCGATTTTCCTAGTTACAAATTCGTTTTGAGTCTACCCACGTTTTTCTGGAACTGGTAGAAACCCACTGTTGGAAAATTCACTGTATAGGCATTTTTCTCATGCCCAACACTTATGCTTTTGATGATGCATGCATCCATCTCTTAACAGCCTGAGAAACCCAATTGCTGATTGGCTTGGCTGATTTTGATATACCTTTGGCTATGTGAGAGCCTGTTTTCCCCTTTTCCTTGTGGAGATCATGCCCAGCTCGGGGGGTGGCAGTGGTGCTGAGAGATTTAGAGCACACTAGCCTACGGTTGGGTGGAACGTTGCAGAAGCGTAGCTGGTTGTTGGGACTACTTTCGCATAAGATAAGTATTCTCTTGTGTTTGTATATTCTTGCCATTATTAAATTGATGAATATCTGAATGTATGGTGAAGGTGTAAATGATATTATTTCCGCTGTGCTATAAAATAGTTATGCAACTACATATGTCTCTGTTATTTTATGTGAATGCTTATGAAATAATTTCATGGGGCTAGATGCCCAGTTTAGGAGCACGACCGATATGCACTTTCATATGTATATGTACATATTCATGTTAATTTGAATGTTTGTTTATAATATTGAATGGGGCTGGATGCCCGGTTTAGCCTCACGATCCTCTCCATCTAGCTGGTAGGATGGGAGGGGACGTGACATCTCGTTGGGTGCTATTGGTATCTTTTGTGACAACCAGAGTTGTGTGAAGATGTTTGAGAACCTGGTGTTCCATGATAGGTCGAAGCACATTGAGATCAAATATCACTATATCAGGGATATGGTGCAGAGAGGAGTAGTGAAGCTCCTATATGTTGCGATGGACGAGCAGGTTGCAGATGTGTTGACGAAACCACTAGCCAGAGTGAAGTTTGAGTACTTCAGAGAGAGGCTTGGTGTTTTTCAGATAGAAAGAAGTGATGAGACACATCTGCAGGAGCCATTCCAAGCATGGTGAGAGGAGGATCCTTCCCATGGTTGTGGATGTAAGCGTTGTGTGGTGAGCATCAGGACAATGCTCCAGTTACTGCTTGGTATGGTCAGTTGGATCATGTATATGTATATGTATCAGTTGGATGCTTGGTATGATCAGTTGGATCATGTATATGTATATGCATTAGGACGATGTAGTGATGATGATTAGGAGGATCATGAGAGATGAGTATCGGGATGATACTCTAGATGATATGCATCAGGATGATGCTATGATGATGATCAGGATGATGCTATGATGATGATCAGGATGATCATATGTGATGATATGTATCAGATGGATACATTGCATAATCAGTTGGATTATGTGTGATGAGTTCCGAAGACACAGATGCACATGGGATTTTTGGACATGGTTGTAGATGTGTTCTCCCATGGTCGCGATGTAATTGCCGAACTTTTCCGACATGGTGAAAGATGTGTTCTCCCATGGTCGTGATGTAATTGCTGGAGCCATTCTCACATGGTGGTAGATGTGTTCTCCCATGGTGCAAATGTAAGGGCTGAAGCCATTCTCACATGGTGGTAGATGTGTTCTCACATGGTGCAGATGTAAGGGCTGGAGCCATTCGAGCATGGCTGAAGTGTGTCTTCCCATGGCTGCGATATAAGTGTTATGCCATTCCTAGCATGGTTGAAGTGTGTCTTCCCATGGCTATGGATGTAAGTGCGATGCCATTCTCGCATGGTGGAAGTGTGTCTTCCCATGGCGTAGATATAAGTGCTGAGCCTTTCACGGATGGTTGAAGTGTGTTTTCCCATGCCGATAAATGTAAGTGTTGTGTGATGTGCATCTGGGTTGTGCTTCGTGAATGATGTTATGATCAGTATGATCATGAGTATCAGGATAATACTCTGTGGCTGTGGACAAGTTGTGTAGTGGCATGTAAAAGGTCACGGGAGATCCGATAGGTTGAACTATGTGCTCGTAATCAGTCCTGGGATGCTCTTGCGAGGTTTTGTTGACGCATGTAATCAGTCCTAGGTTCCATAGTATGGCCACTGATGATGAAGACCTACAGGTGGTGGGCTTACATCCAACATGAAAAAGGGCTGGCTCTGTAGAACTTCCTATGACGAGTAGATTGGAGATTGATTGAGATAGCAGCAACAACAACGATGACGATGATTCGATGACGATGATCCAGTGACGATGATCCAGAAAAGAAGACTTGTGCTAGCAGATCTGTGTCGAGAAATACCTTCCTAGTTAAGAGGGAGTGTTGATGTATTTGTAACTTCGGAATGTATTTCATATATGTATATTGTATTCCTATAGAGATGTTATTATTCCTCTATACGGAAGTGTCATCATTTATATTGTAAGTGTCGTAACTTATACTTGATGGGTTATTAGACCACCTTGATGGGGTCGGCCCTGTATAAGTCATGTGGGTTAAAGGGTTATTAGACCACCCTAGTGGGGTCGGCCCTGTCAGCATTATATTATGTGGTTAAGTTGAGGCCGACCTAGTAAGGTTATTAAGCAAGTCAAGTCATGTATAAATAGAGTGCGGGAGGCACTCTATTTGATCATTCACTTTCTCACATATACACTCATTGGAGAGTGGCGCACTTGTGGAGGAGGAGAAGCTACTGTTAAGAGACTATCTCTTATGCTTGGGTTTTGTATCATTGCTCTATCTATCTCTGAGGAAGTTATTGGGGTTTTTCACCTTATTGGTTTTCCCTAAGGAAACTCTGTGTGTCTATTGTCTCTTGTGATTGCTTCTTGTAATTGATATGCTGTACATGTTATTCTCTCAGTAAAGATCCTAGAGTATATTGAATTGATGCTCAAAATTAAAAGTACTTTTGGTTCACCCTTTCTCATCATGTAATTTTTTTCCTTGTACTTTCATATGTATTTTTTAATCTTTTAACATTTAGGAATGATCTTGGCATTCATGGTTGTATCTTGTTGTCCCGTGGACCTATTCTTTGGACATTTGTGGATACCACTAAATTATCTTATTTTATCTATTAGAAAGAGTTAATATGAGAACTCATATATATATATATAGTGGATACTACATCTATTCTTTGCTATTGTCCTTTTTCTTATTCCCAATTAGTTCTCTTTGTTATTCTAGTTGGGTGCTCTCCATTTTATTTATCTAGTATTGTCCTTTATTCTTAGCAGGGTCTACTCTTTCCCTTGGGTACATTAAGGTGATCCAGTGGGTTTTAACTATTCACCCCGTCTTGTAAGAGCTTGCATGGTATTTTTGAGATAGGAATTTGGACCATGCTTTGTATCACAAGAACTGCGTCATGTAGTTCTCATAATTGTTAAGTGCAAACCTTCCAAACCACATAAGAAATATTGTGTAGGGAATCTTAATTATGTAGGCCAAACTTGGTATGATGACTTGCATTTGTTGAACATAGACAATTGATCAAATCTTTAAAAAAGGTGGATTTGTTTATGCTATTGGAGATTTTGTTCGATAAACAAAAGGATAACTAGTTTTGTAGGTGTTGTGGCATTAATTGTAGTATCTCAAAATGCAAAATGAGACACTACTTCTATGTGCTGAAATTAACCCTAAAACTCAACAATAAGAGGCAATAGAGAGATATGCACATGGCTTAGATAAAGAGATTGAGGGCACTTACATACCGACAATGTATTTGCACCTAGAAACCCTAGACTTATTGTAAAAGATTGAAGTACTTCTCAAGAAATAGACCGTAGTATGTTAATTGATAAAGAAGAGTCAATTTCTACAAGAGCGAGGTTCTTGTGTTTATGGCAAGTAGGGCTTGCCATATAAGCGGACCAAGTACAATGTACGAGATTAGGTAAAACTTAAATCACCTTAAATGCTTGTGTAGCCCTAATAATCGACGCTAGCGTTGTGGCTTTTCACAAGTATTGTACAATCATAATCATTTATGCGAAATAACCCTTTTACATAGATTTATAACAAAATGTTATCTCTACCTTCCCACATTGGGAAGTGTTTTCCTTCAAGCTTGAGGACCAACCACATTGGGAAGCGTTTTCCTTAAAGCTGATGGACCATAAGGTGGTCCTTCCATGGGTTTTATTTTTCTTGTTCTTTGCTTGTGTCGTTTTCATCCTACACATATGCACTCCATGTTAATTGTTATTGTGGTACTACATCATGATGTGAAGAAATGGGCAAAGCAAACCAATAAAATTCACCATAAAATATCTGCTCACTATTACATCTTGATGTGAAGGAATGGGCGAACATCCCTTAGGATTTGCTTATTGTTGACCTTGTTTAAGTTTACAAACCCATAAAATTCACCATAAAATATCTGCTCACTATTTGAGATCCTCACTTCTTCATCATGGAGATGAAATGACATGGGTTCGGCTCCTTTTTCCCTCGACTTTGAGCAAGTTATTCCCTCATGTTGTTCATCTTCTATTTTATTTTGGATATCTAAGGAAATTGTTTCAATTCAAATGGAAATATCTGTCAAATACTTATACTTCATAAAGGTATCGATGATTGATAAGACCACGTGAAAACTTCTCTCTGAGTAACCCATATATCAATTTAGGAGGAACAAGTTGGCCTTCAAAGCATGCAGCCATTCCTAGGATCGATATTGTATTTTTCTAAAAAACAACCTGGTATGCTCAGTAAATTGTGCTTGCTTTACGAGGCCTCCACATTTTCCAACTAGATAAAAAAAACATCCCCAAAAGTTTAAAAGGACATTTCTATCTTAAAGGCATTGTCAACGTGTGGAGCCCTTCAAAAATGTGTTGGCTACAAGCATAGAATTAGGGGCATTTTTGTCTTTTGTAAGAGCTCTTTATAATATTCCGAAGAAAGAAAGCGAGTACTTAAACCCCTTAAAAAAATCCTGGTATGCGCAATAAATTGTACTTGGCCTTACGAGATTTTCCAACGAGACACCAAAAAAAAACATCCTCAACGTTTAAAAGGACATATACATCTTATAAAGGCTAGCCCTTAAAAAATGTTTTGGCTTAAAGCACAAAAATAGGGGCATTTTTGTCTTTCGTAAGAGCTTTTTATAATATTTCTAAGAAAGAAAGCATGAACTTGAACCCCTATAATGTAGTTTTTTATTAAAAAATGATACTTTAGAAGTTTTTTTATTTAAAAATGATACCTTAGACTTCTTAGACTTGGGAAAAAATAAAATATTGTCAACCTTGCACTCCATGATGTTCAACTTGCCTATGTGAATGTGAGTGCCTTGAACGCTAGCACTTGTGGATTGTCATTGCTATAGTTAGGATCCCCAACTATGTTGCCCTATTGAAGAGCTTCCACGTTGCCAATCTCAACTGCATTGTGTTGTTTGTGTTTTTTATTGTAGGCCAATAAGCAATGCGAAGGGTTTGAACTCCGAAGTGAAGTGTGTGTAGTATCTATAAGTTGAAAGGGTTTGGTTTCTCCGTGTCTTGTAATTTATTCAACTCATGGAGTAGCTAACAAGAAAGATGTACTGGAGCCATGCAAAAGTCTAGACTGGATAGAGACAACTAGATCTAAACTTTGACCATTACTTCGTACGAATCAAACTCTGAATCTATGTAAACCCTATCATACTTTCACTGTGACAATTTGCTTTCAGGTAATGTCTTAGATTTTTGTTGTAATTGTTTGGCAAGTACTATTTATCCAAGCATAGTTTTAAACTATGCACTTAATAAGCACACACAAAGATGCTACTTGATGGATGTTTTTGCAATTCAATGCCACTAGGTGATGGGTGAAAGCTGTTTATATTTTGATAGGAGAAAATGGTAGGGTGTTAGGTTTGTGATGATATAGATAAAAAGAGAATGCTTGGTTGTGTACGAAGCAATGATTTCCTAGGTGTGACACAATGAGGTTGCTTTGGGTTGGTTGTGCACGAAGCAATGATTTCCTAGGTGTGACACAATGAGGTTGCTTTGGGTTGATTAGGATGTTTACGTGCAAAGGACACCAAGACTATATAGCAGGGGAATGAGAATAAGAACTTGCAATGATTGGGGATATTTTGTAAAGGACCCCCACAATAGATCACATTGTTCTTTGAGAAAGTGGGATTATATATATATATATATATATATATATATATATATATATATATATATCAAGTGGCATAAAATGAAAATCAACAATATATGTATAAGTGGAAAGAGAACTGTACTAAAAAAGAAATGAAGGTATTTGGTTGAGATGCATCGATAGAGATAATACTTCATTCCAATAAAGAGTTGGTCGGTCATAGGCTAGGGTCTAACTTTATGCTCCAAAATCTCCCCGCTTCTTTACTTAGGCCTAGAAGCAAAAGTGTTACGCTAACTTGGGCTTAATAGCTCTTACGCTTCCTTCTCCAAAAGAGTGATATGCTTCCTTCTTGACTCAGTGGAGAAGTGGGAGGCACCGATAGAATGAAAAATACAAATGACTAACTGGAGAGATATGGAATTGACAACAATAATGATAGCTCATGATGGGCGATGCTTTCACGGTCTAGACAATTATTAGTGTTGAATGGGCCACTCATTGAGCAAGGGTCTTGTAGATGAACTAAATGCTCATCAAACTTTTAGAGTCTTGATTGGGGTTGTGATTGACCAATATGTTGCAATTATGGATATCCGAGTGAATGAGCTAGGCACTTTGATATGACGTGCCATCTCAAAATGATTGCAAAATTTAGAAAACACAAAGAGTTACATAATAGAAGATACAAGAAAGATGCATACAATAACACAATATGATATTATGAGTAATTGGTGCAATTATTCCATAGGAGTTCACCTCCTTGTATATGGTTCACCTCCATATATATGGTTACACTTGATGTTTTCCACTTATCAATGTGAGATACATTGACTTTACACAAAAGTAAGTCATAAAGTGACTTTTGCTACAACATGTAAGCCTTATATCCTAACACTCCCTTGTAAAAGTGTAGCTCCCAAGTTGAATTCTCAAGTTCTTGGATTCCACCTCCATGAACTCCCAAATTAACGATCTCTTGAATTATTGGACAACCATTTATGTTGAGTTACATCTACAGTGCTCCATCGAGTTGTTTCGTGACCCTCATAAGGAGATAATTCCCGAGATTCACAAACTCTGGAACTATCTTAGTAACTATCCACGCTGAGCTTTATCTTTACTAGATTCCTACTTGTCTTCAAGGTGTAGGATTCTTAAAATGCAGAATCTACTCTTCTTTGGTAAGGTCATCATCACTATTATTATATGAAGGAACTTTAACAATGGCCACATCTCCTTTGATTAACCCGTCAGCATGTTGTGTGACCCATTTTCTTGCAACTTGTCAACATTGTAATACAAAATCAACTAGGTTACTAAATGACAACCGCAAATTGTCCAATAACCATAAGGAAAATACTAATAAGGATTGCTAAACAAATGGTTTTAAACTTAAATTAAACAAGAATAAGTATTTTTTTTGTAAGAACATTATATTACAGTATGCAAAAAATACATACATATACAAAGTCTGCCATGGCCTTGGGGAAGAGGGTTATTCCATTTTGCAATCAATGACCAATTACAATTCATTTACAACTTTGCGAAGCTTAATTGAAACTCACCAACTTGGTGGTTATAATTGCTGTAATTGATCATATCAAAATCAAAACATCATATAAAAAGTGACTAATATTTAAAAAATGAATTTTAAAAGTGACTAATATTTAAAAAGTGAAATAAAACATCATATAAAAAGTGACTAATATTTAAAAAATGAATTTTAAAAGTGACTAATATTAAAAAATGAAATAAAATTCAACATTGACACTCAAAATTTATGTCCTAGAAATTGATAAAGTAAAAACAAATTGATAAAGTAAAGAGACTCCCAAGTTGAATTCTCAAGTTCTTGGATTCCACCTCCACGAACTCCCAAATTAACGATCTCTTGAATTATTGGACAACCATTTATGTTGAGTTACATCTACAGTGCTCCATCGAGTTGTTTCATGACCCTCATAAGGGGATAATTCCCGAGATTCACAAATTCTGGAACTATCTTAGTAACCATCCATGCCAAGCTTTATCTTTACTAGATTCCTACTTGTCTTCAAGGTGTAGGATTCTTAAAATGCATAATCTACTCTTCTTTGTTAAGGTCATCATCACTATTATTATATGAAGGAACTTTAACAATGGCTACATCTCCTTTGATTAACCCGTGAGAATGTTGCGTGACCCATTTTCTTGCAACTTGTCAACATTGTAATACAAAATCAACTAGGTTATTAAATGACAACCACAAATTGTCCAATAACCATAAGGAAAATACTAATAAGGATTGTTAAACAAATGGTTTTGAACTTAAATTAAACAAGAAGTATTTTTTTTGTAAGAACATTATATTACAGTATACCAAAAATACATACATATACAAAGTCTGCCATGGCCTTGGGGAAGAGGGCTATTCCATTTCGCAAGCAATGACCAATCACAATTTATTTACAACTTTGCGAAGCTTAATTGAAACTCACCAACTTGGTGGTAATAATTGCTGTAATTGATCATATCAAAATCAAAACATCATATAAAAAGTGACTAATATTTAAAAAATGAATTTTAAAAGTGAAATAAAACATCATATAAAAAGTAACTAATATTTAAAAAATGAATTTTAAAAGTAACTAATATTTAAAAATGAAATAAAATTCAACATTGACACTCAAAATTTATGTCCTAGAAATTGATAAGTAAAGAGAAATATAAATTGATAAAGTAAAGGGAATCATAAGAATATAAAAAATTATAATAAAAGTCAACAATGACAATCATAAATCAAATTTGTGTTCCATAGAAATTGATAAAGTAAAAGAGAATCATAAGAATGAAAAAATTAGAATAAAATAATTTATAGAATTTGTTACTATCCTTACACAAACACACACAGATATATACTTTTGGTCATATCAAAATTAAAACATCACATACTAAAAAAATTAAATAAAAGTCAATAATGATCCTCTCATAAATATGCTCCATCAATCAAAAAATAAAATAAGATAAATTAAAAAAAACATTTTAACAAATTGTTTTGCCCCATCAATCAACAAAAAATAAAATCAACAAAAAATAAAATAAGATAAAAATATTTTAACAAATTGTTTTGCCCCATCTATCAACAAAAAATAAAATAAGATAAATTAAAAACAAATATTTTAACAAATTGTTTTTGAAAAATATTGAAAAAATTTATTTACCTCCCATTAATTAAAAAATAAAATAAGAGAAATTAAAAAAGTTATTTTAACAATTTTTTTCAAAAAGTATTGAAAAAATTATTTATGCCTCATTAATCAAAAATAAAATAATAAAATAAAATAAATTAAAAAAATTATTTTTCTATTAAAAAATAAAATAAGAGAAATTAAAAAAGTTATTTTAACAATTTTTTTCAAAAAGTATTGAAAAAATTATTTATGCCCCATTAATCAAAAAATAAAATAATAAAATAAAATAAATTAAAAAAATTATTTTAACAAAGAAAAATATTGAATAAAATTATTTGGTTAATCAAAAAATAAAATAATAAAATAAGATAAATTAAAAAAATTATTTTAACAAAGAAAAATATTGAATAAAATTATTTTAACCAATTGCTTTTTATTTTTTTGAAAAACAAATTTGAATTAATGTACACTCAAATTATTCAAACTATATGCACTTGCACATGAAAAGATTTTTTTTGAAAAACTTTATAATATGAAATTGAATTAATGTACACTCAAATTATTTTCACTTGTACATGAAAAGTATAGTCTTATTTCTTTTACGTGGATTAATAATAATTTAATATAAACAATTTCATAGTAATATATAAATTTTAAGTTCAATTTAAGATATTTTAAAATTTTTCTTGTAAATTATATTTCAACTTCAAATTGAAAGACTTGTCTTAATGTAATGATTAAGTTTATCTTAGTGCATGGTTAATTTTGTTTTATTCTTATATGTAATATGTAATTTCTTTTTCCTTCCAATAATATGGTTTACATTATTTTCATATTAATAATATACATTATTTAAATATTAATAGTATATATTTGACATTTTTATTTAATAATAAAATAATTTAAATTATTCAATAAATTATTTTATTTATTTAATAATGGGATAAACCAAAATTAACTTGATTATCATCATATAATAAATATAAATTATTTGTATTATTCAAATTATATAAACTATTTGTATTATTCAAATTATATATATATATATATCCAAAATAATTTAATTCCCATAGTAAATGAGCTTTACTTATTATATTGATTGTAGGATTTAATAAATGAGCTTTACTTATTATATATAAATTATATAAGCTATTTATATTATTCAAATTATATATATATATACTTTCAAAATAATTTAATTTCCATAATAAATAATTTATTATATTGATTGTAGGATTCAAATACAATAGATTACATGGTTTTGAGGAATAATTATTATTTGTTTATGACATGATTGTCTTTCATGAATTAATTGTTGATTGATGAATATTTTACATATATTTATATATGGGAGGGTGAGATACTTGGTTCTATGTAAAATAAAATACAAATATAGTTGGTATATGTCATACTGTATTAATTAATTATTGATTGATGGATATTTCACATATATTTACATATGGGAGGGTGGGGTACTTGGTTCTATGTAAAATAAAATACAAATATAGTTGGTATATGTTGTAATTAATTTATTGATATTTTTTTCTATATTTTGTAATTTTATAATTATATCAAATTTTTGTTCGAAAGTCGAATATAGTTTGGTTTTGTTTACCTAATTTTTTAAAAGTTTTTACATGTATTATAAAAATATTAAATAAAGTATTTTAAAATAAAAAATATTTTTAACAATTACCAAAATTCAATATTCTAAATTTTTCATTGGTTTAAGCCAGTGTTAATGACATTAATTAGGTCTAGCACGTGTACTTGTGGGATGGGTGGGATGTCATTCTCCCCTCTCGAGTTTTATTCCCAAAATTGACATTATGAGTTCATACCGAGTATATTGTTGTATTGGCTTTGAGCCTTATGCCTTGAAGAATTTAGGGTTTATTTTGAGTACCATCTTCAAAATGAGAGGAAGTGTTTAGAAGGGTAACCTTGAGAAATTTACTTTGGAAAAAAAAGAAAATGTTGATGTAACATAAATCCCTACAAATGTAAGGTTAATTGCTAGAATAAAAAATCAAAATAAAAATCAAAGTGGGGTTATTGTCAAAATTAAAAAAAAATAAAATTATTCCATGTCGCCATGTTATCAACCACCTTTAATGCACATAATACATATAACCTATGTGCTTTGACTCTAGGCATGACAATTTGAACCTAGAAATGGTATGGCATGGTTCATTGACATTCTCATAAACCTATGAAGATTGTCCACTTTAAGTAATCTCATTAAAGGTGTTGATGGATTGGGGTGGATGCCTGAGAATAAACAAGATATGTCGTATTTAAGAAGGAATGTGAATTCTCCATCAATCCTAGAAAGCAGAGGATTTGGTGCTAGTACTTTTGGAATTCCACTTAACAAGTTTGGTATCATTTACTTTCCTCAAATTGTATGTTTTGAAACTTTGTCAATTGCTTTCCAAACAAATATTTGAAAGAAGAGGACTCAAACATGGAACAATGCTTGGATCAAATATGTGGGAAACGTTAGAGTGGCTTGCACAAGGAACTGATGTTTCTTTGTGATTGGTGCGATAAGGGGTGGTATTTGTGTTGTCTTTCGCCTCTATTGGAGGTGATTTCCATTGGGAGTTGGTCTTGTTTAGACTGTTTGAATTTGGAGAAAGATAGTTTTGGTTTTATGCTTTATGAACTTTATTTCATGGAGTTTTGCAGAGAACACACAATAGTTTTGGGAGATTGTGGAGGGATCTATTGGTGAGGTAGACACTATGTATGCGAGTGATTTGGAACTTGTAAATATGAGAGTGGTTTCCTTTCCCTTTTTAATGAAATTTTAACTTGCGTTGATTTCACAATTAATCTCATGCCAAGAGTTGCATCGGTGTCTAAGACAACATACAAAATGAGTACAAAAGAATTGTTAGAGCTGAAAATGCAATTGCAAGAGTTGCTGGAAAAAAAATACATTCAGCCAAGCCATGGGGAGCACTAGTGAAAAAAAGTACCCTTTGCCTCGAATTGATGATCTTTTTGATCAAATGAAAGGGGCAAAGGTATTTTCAAAGATTGATTTGAGGTCTAATTACCATCAAGCCAGAATTAAGGAAGAATACATTCACGTAACAACCTTTAGAACAATGTAGGCGGTGGTGCCATTTGGTCTCACTAATGCACAAACTACATTCATGTGCTCGTGAATAGTGTTTTCAACAAGTACTTGGGTAAGTTTTTTCTTGTTTTTACTAGATGACACTCTTATTTATTTTAAGATTGAATAGGAACATGAAGAACATTTGAGAATGAATGCAAGTGCTAAAGGAACATGAAAATAATTATATTACCCACGATTTAGAGCTTGCTACCATTGTGCACACTTTGAAAATGTGGAAGCACAATTTGATGGGAAGGAAATTTGAGCTTAAAACTGTCCATTGGGGTTTGAAATATTTGTTTGAGCAACTAACTAAATGTAAGACAAATTATATGGTTGAAATTTTTTTATATGAGTTTGATTTTGATATCAAACACATAAAGTGGAAAGAAAATAAAGTGGTTGATACACTTAGTAGGAAATTGCATGTAATGCATGTGGTAGGGATTAGTATTTGCCAATAAATTTAAGGCAAAGGTTTGTTGACTCTCTTGTTGAAGATGAACACTATGTTCAAATAAAAAATAAATTTCATTATTAGAATTTAAAAAAGAAGTATGGAGGTTATCATTTGGAGAATGATGGACTTTTTACTTATAAAAATAGAATGTATATTCATAATGTTGCAGATTTGAGAATGATTGTTATGGATGAAATCCACAAAATGCCATATTTTGACTATTTAGGATATCATAAAACAATTGATACAACAAGGAAACAATATTTTTGGTTGGGATTGAAGAAAGACATTGTTGAATATATTTCCAGATGTATAAAATGCCAACAAGTGAAAGCTAAAAATGAACACCATCATGTTTATTGCAACGTTTGCTAATTCCAAAATGGAGATGGGAAGTGGTAACTATGGATTTTATTACTGGATTACCAACTAATTCAAGAAAACATGGTTTCATCATGGCTATGGTAGATAAATTATTTAAGGCATCACATTTTATTTCTATTAAATCTACTCACAAAGTTGATGAGATAGCAAGAATATTATGAAATAAATATTCAAATTGCATATGTTACTCAAGTCAATTGTATCCGATTGAGATACAAAGTTTACTTCTAACTTTTGGAAAAGTCTTTTTGCAAATTTGGGTACACAACTGAATTTTAGTACTGCCTACCATCCACAAATAGATGAGCAAACAAAAAGAGTAAATAAAGTGATTGAAGACATATTTCGTATGTATGTGATGGGTAAACCATTCAAGTGGGAAGATTATCTACATTTGGTAGAGTTTGCATATAGCAAGGGGCATCAAGCATCATTGGGAATGAATCCATTTCAAGCTTCGTATGACAGAAGGTGTAGGACATCAATGACTTGGGATAATCCAGTGAACATAATTGTGCTTGGACAAAAAATGCTTAAGGAAATGGAACAAGATGTTAAGCCCTTAATGATGGCACATTACCCCCTATAGAGTGGTGCCTTACTTCCTATATGGTGGTGCATTACATATTATTGATGTCGGCTTGGGTCTATTAGTTTTTATTGTACACCTTTGTCTCCTATATATAGGAATGAGATATTTTCATTTTAGTCATCATTATAACTTGTCTTGTCTTATGTACTTAGTACATTGTGTAAGGAGGTTCCTCACTCGAAGAGGATTTTTATTCATCTCAGTTCTTCATTATTAAGGCATGAATTACTTTCTTCTAGTCTATTTTTGCTATTTTTATGCTATATCTGGGCCTTGGTTGCATAACATTTGGTATTCGAGCTTTTTCCTTAGGATTGGTTTCTTTAAAACGAGTAATCTTGGCATTTTCGCTATAATTATTTTTCTACAAGGATTCAGAAAGTGATATTAAAAAACCATCTCTAGAAAAATCCGAGTTATCTGTGTCCAATTTTCAGATATTGAGACATTACGGGTTTAGAGATATTCGCTTTGGAATCTAGGGTTTTTGACTAGTCCAAAAACTAGTTTTAAACATGTGTTATGGGGAAAAAGGTCATATATGGAGCATGAAAGACCCAAATTGAGTGAGACCTATTGCATCAAAAAGAAGACGAACCATAGTATATGTGGTAGGGTTTTCATCCTTAGATACAAAATACTGGACACGTGGAAGACCGTACAAGTTCACTCTTCTGGAAAGACCAAAATTAAGAAGTTTTGGAAGATTCACAATAACTTCTTATTGGTACATCAGATTTAGGTCAAACCTGCGACATTGGAAAAAGGAAACATCAGGCCAAAGTTTCAGGCCTAGAGGAGTATAAATTGCAAATTTACCTCAGTTCCAAGTCAGCCATAAAATAGTCTTCCAATCAAGTTTGAAAAATGTACGCCATTTTAAATTTGAATAACTTTGAGTAGAATGATCTAATTGTGGTGAAACTTAGGGTATTATATCTATTTATATTGTTCAAAATTACACCAAAAGGAAGTATAAAAACTCACACTCCCCTCAAACCACCTGAAGATTCATCCCCGACATATGATGAAAGGGAAGACCTATATTTTCGAGTGTCCCAGTTGGAATATATGATTAAAGGGATTGTGAAAAAAATTGATTTAGTTAATTTAGAGGAGAAGTTGAATAAAATGGAGGAAAATATGAAAGGTTTGGTGAGAACAATTGATTTACTCAATTTAGAGGAGAAGTTGAACAATATTGCTAATCTAATACAAAATTCAAGGGATACTCCCCCTATAGGTGAGGATGTGTTCCAAGACACTCATGAGGATAAATATAATATCCATGTTGAGAAACATTCCATGAATAAGAATATTCCAAGAGGAAATTATTCTTGTAATGGAAGTCACCAGGGATGGTCACCAAAGGGTACCCAACTTCCCAAGATTGACATGAGAAATTTTGATGGCAATGATCCAATAACTTGGATATTCCAGATGGGGCGATTCTTTGATCTACACTAGGTGCCAACCTTGCAAAAGGTAACTATTACATCCTTATATTTAGAGCCTAATCAATTTGTATGGTACCAATGGCTTTGTGAAAGTAAAAAGGACTTTGAATTGATTGCACATTATGGGGATATAAATACCAACACCTTCTTTATCCAGTTGGTAAATCTCAAGCAAAAAGGTCCAGTTAGTGAGCACATTAAGCAGTTTCAGAAGCTAAGTCTCAGAGTGAAGAATATTTCAAAAAAGAATTTGCTGGATCTCTTTATTGGAACTTTGAAGGATAACATCCAACATGAGGTTCCCTTGGAGCATGCATTAAGGGTGGCAAGAAAAGTTGAAAACAAAATTATGGAAACAAGGAAGTCTACCACTTACAACTATGAGGAAGAAAGTGTGGTCTCAAGTCATCCACAACCTACAAGATTGACACAACAACAACTAGAGGAAAAAAGAGCAAAAGGGATTTGTTACAGTTGTGATGACAAATACAGTAAGGGCCACAAGTGCATTGAGAAGAAACTATTTTACATAGATTGTGACGGAAGAGGAAGAAAATGAACAAGAAACATCAAAAGAAGAGGATTCACACTAGGAACCAACACCAGGGATTGAAGCAGAAGAAATTCACCCCACCATATCTTGCAATGCTTTGGATAGAATTACCACTTCTCAAACTCTCAAGATAGAAGGATATATCAATAAGAAAAAGGTAATAGTACTGATTGATTCTGGAAACACTCACAATTTTATTAATTGTCAGATAGCACGGGCTTTAAATTGCTTTATATATCCAACACTAGAGTTTCAGGTGATGGTTGCAGATGGATGAACTATAAATTGCTCAGGACAATGTCATAAGATAGATCTATCTATGGGAGAGTATGTCCTAAATAGTCCATTGATCGCCATTCCAATGGGTGGGGTTGATGTGGTCCTAGGGGTCCAATGGCTACAATCCCTGAGAACAATAGATTTTTAATTTTCAAGAGCTTTTCTTGAAATTTTTTTAGGGAGGAAAATGATTTTTGTTAAGAGGTATCATAGGGATTCTTGGTAAGATAATCAAATCTAATGGCACGACCAAGATTTTGCGGAAGGAACTACAGGGTGTAATTGCACAATTTTGCTCACTAGATGTCCAGACACCTAAATTGGCCATCTCTCTAGATCTACAGCAGGTCCTCGACAATCATTCCAGATTATTTTATAATATTCCCACAGGTCTCCCACCTACTTGAGAACATGATCATGCTATTCACTTGGTTCCAGGAAGTGTTCCGTCCAATATTGGGCCTTACAAATATCCCTATGCCTGGAAAAGTGAAATTGAGCTTATGGTCGCAGAAATGTTAGAGGCTGGAATATTTAAACCTAGCCAAAGTTCTTACTCTTCTCCAGTAATATTGGTGCACAAAAAGGATAGGTCATGGTGTATGTGTGTAGATTATAGAGAGCTTAACAAGCTCACTATTAAAGATAAATTCCCCATTCCAGTTATTGATGAATTGTTAGATGAATTACATGGGGCAATTTACTTCACCAAGTTGGATCTTCGCTCAGGCTATCATCATATCAGAATGAAGAAAGAGGACATTCCAAAAATAGCTTTCTGAACTCATGAAGGCCATTATGAGTTTTTGGTTATGCCTTTTGGCCTTACAAATGCGCCTTCCACATTTCAAGGTTTGACGAATTGCATCTTCAAACCCTTTCTTCGAAAATTTGTGTTAGTATTCTTTGATTGTATATTGATCTACAATAAATATTGGGAGGCACATGTTCAACATGTTGATAAGGTGCTCACACTACTGGAGGAGCAACAATTATATGCAAAACCCTCCAAATGTTTCTTTGGAGTACAAGAGGTGGAATACCTGGGTCATATCGTCTCTCATGAAGGCGTTAAGGTAAACCCTAACAAAATTAAAGCAATCCAGGAATGGAAGATCCCTACAAACCTAAAACACCATAGGTGATTTCTTGGGTTGATAGGATATTATCGAAAGTTTGTTAAGAATTATGGGTGAATAGCACCACCCTTAACAACATTACTGAAAAATGATGCATTTTCATGGACTCCAGATGCAACTAAGGACTTTGAAGAACTCAAAGAGGCCATGTGCAGAGCTCCAGTCTTGTCTACACCTGATTTCAAAAAAACCTTCGTCGTGGAATGCAATGCGTTAGGGAAAGCCATTGATGTTGTTTTAATGCAAGATGGAAGGCCCCTTGCCTTTAAAAGCCGACCAATTAAGGGGAAGAATATACAAAAACCAATTTATGAGAAGGAAATGCTAGCAATTCTACATGCCCTAAAGCAATGGCACCCCTACCTCATAGGAAGAAATTTCAAGGTTAAAATTGATCATGATATCCTTAAATATTTCTTGGAACAGATGCTATATTTAGAAGAGCAGCAAAAATGGGTAACAAAGATGTTGGGATATGACTTTGAAATCATCTACCAAAAGGGGAAGCAAAATGTTGTGGTAGATGCACTCTCTAGCAAAGAGGAGGATGTTGAAGCACTTCTCTATGCTATCTCCATCAACCAGATTGGATAACCGAAGCAAGGGATGAATGTAAGAGCGATGAAGAAATATGGACATTCATTCAAAAGCTGCAACAAGATCCCAATGCCTCTAATACATTTATGTGGAAATATGACTTTCTATGGTATAAGGATCGCGTATATCTTTGTAAGAGTTCCCAACTCAAGCAAAATGTACTTTTGGAATTCCACTCCTCACCTGTAGGTGGGGACTCAAGTTTCTTAAAAAACTACTACAGGGTCAAGATTTTTTTTTTGGGATGGTCTTAAAACTGATGTTCAAAAATTTGTGACATAATGTTTGGTTTTCCAAAAAAATAAAGTGGAAACAATTAAGACCCTAGGTCTTCTACAACCACTTTCCATTCCAAGCCAATAGTGGATAGAGATCTCAGTGGATTTTATCACAAGTTTACCAAAGTATGAAGGAAAGAGTGTCATCATGGTGGTTGTTGATAGAATTTCTAAATATGCACACTTTTTTGCACTATCTCACCCTTTCAAAGCTAACACAGTTGCCACTACTTTTATGGAGACAATCCAAAAACTACATGGTACTCCAAATATTATAGTAAGTGATAGGGATCCGATTTTCATTGGCAATTTTTGGACTGAATTATTTTCTTGTTTGGGTACTCAACTGGCTCATAGCTCATCTTATCATCCTCAATTTGATGGAAAAATAGAGAGAGTGAACACATGTTTGGAAATATATCTTCGATGTTTTGTAGTTGATAAACAAACACAATGGGTCAAGTGGTTACCCTTGGCAGATGGTGGTATAACACTTCCTTCCATACATCAGCAAAAATGACCCCATTTATGGAACTTTATGGCTATCATCCACCATCCATCACATCTTCATTAAGAGACTCATCTAAGGTTCAAGCAGTGGAAGACCACATGGAGCATCAACAACAAGTTCTTCAACTCTTAAAAGACAACTTGACTTTGGAACATAATCAAATGAAACAAAAAATAGATCAACACCACAGTGAACGAAGCTTTGATGTGGGGGATTGGGTGTTTTTAAGACTACAACCATACAAACAGATGTCTCTGAAGAACACCAAGAAGGATAATAAATTATCACCTAAATACTACGGTACCTATATGGTGCTACAAAAGATTGGTAGTATGGCCTACAAATTGGAAATGCCTACATCTTCACGAGTCCATCCGGTTTTCCGTGTTTCATGTTTAAAGAAGGTAATCAGTGACAAGCTACCAATCTAAACGATATTACCAGAACTTGATGAGGAAGGAAAAATCATCTTGGATCATGAAGCAGTCACATAAACAAGAATCAAACAGCTTCAGAATCAATCAATTCTAGAGTATCTCATTAAATGGAAGAACCTACCTATGAAAGATTCAACATGGGAAGACAAGTCCTTTATACAACAACATCCATAACTACTTCAACGTTGTGGAAAACACTTTTTGAAGGGGAGGGGCATGGTAAGCCCTCAATGATGGCACATTACCCCCCTATAGAGTTGTGCATTACCCCCTATATGGTGGTGCATTACATATTATTGATGTCGGCTTGGGTCTATTAGTTGTTATTGTACACCTTTGTCTCCTATATATAGGAATGATATATTTTCATTTTAGTCATCATTGTATCTTGTCTCGTCTTATGTACTTAGTACATTGTGTAAGGAGGCTCCTCCCTCGAAGATGATTGTTATTTATCTCAGTTCTTCATTATTAAGGCGTGGATTACTTTCTTCTGGTCTATTTCTGCTATTTTTATGCTATATCCGGGACTTGGTTGCATAACACAAGAGGTTGCAAAGATTAGATAGAATTTGAAGGAAACCCAAGATAGACAGAAAAAACTATACAGACAAGAATATAGTGCAAAGGGAATTTAATGTTGGGGATCATGTTTACCTCCAAGTGAGGCCAATACAGAGTTCCTTGAAGCTTGGAAGTTGTGCCAAGCAGTCACCAATATATTGTGGGCCATTTGAAGTGCTTGAGAGAATAGGGCCAGTTGCATATAAAATTGCATTGCCTGCTAACACTAAAGCTCATTATGTTTTTCATTTTTTTTTCTTAAGAAATATGTACATGATCCTAACCATGTGATTTATTGGGATGTGATCTAGGTGGAACCCAAGGGAGAGTTTCAAACATAACCACCCTGCATCCTCATCGAGCCATCATACAGGTAAAGGTGCAATAGAAGCACTTTGGTCTCAATGAGGCTACATGAGAGATGAAGGATTCCATGAGAAAGACATATCCATTTTTCTTATGATTTTGATGAAACATCGATGATGATATTCTTCCAAGGGAGAGGGGATTATAATACCCCTAGTTTTAACCCTTGGAATGTATTAAATAAAATTATGTAAATGATGTAAATATGATAGTATGGATTCCTAGTGTGGATCTCAAGGCCAAGATCCGACTAGTGAATGGAAAGTCATGTATAATGTAAATATTTATATATGGACTATGTGGTAGGCTTGTAATACTAAATTGAAATCTATGTAAATATTATGTTGGAAAAATTATAAAATGGTCCAAGATTGCCATGTAAAGAGTAATAGAGGGGCTATAATTCAACTATAGGGGCCTATGGAAGGTTAAATCCTCTATTTCCAAGTGTCAACCTTAGAATTCATCCTTTTGCTTCCACGTGCCTTAAATGATCCCATTTACTTCCTTTTGACAATTAAATCCAATCATTGAATTCATGTGTGAGGTTGGTGGGAAAAGTCTCCTCATGTAGTTATGGAAGCATGCGATTGATATACTTCTATGACATTTGTAAGAGTCCTTTCTCCTATGGCTATAACTTATGTCAGTTGTCTTTCAACATCCTCTCTATCACCCTTTTTTTTCTCAATGGATATTTTACACCACACAGAGTTTTCTAATGTTGTTCATTGCATCACCATTACCATACTTGATGCAACCAAAAACTGCAATTCAGAATGCACAATAGACAACTAACCACATAGAGAATAATAGTTGGCAAACAAGAAGATAACCATAATTGCATCACACATTCATCAAATGGAATTAATACAACAATTTTATTCATGCACATAAATATTTATTACAGACTTCATCGTCTACAACACTCAACTTTGAGTATCAACCACATTTGGGAAATCACTGTCACACCCACAACATGCACGCTCCCAAGTTGCTGCAACTCTCCTCTGTTGCAACTCTTTTTCTGGACCAACGTTCCCACACTTCATCCTCTCTTCTAGGTGTTCCTAAGTTCCACTTCCAAGATGGGTATCTATGCTTCTACCTCCATGCTTCTACCTGCACTCCTCTCTTCTCTCTACCCTGGCCCATGGCCATTGATATACGCAAGATTAGAATACAAAGAGTCAAACCGTTGAACTCTCACTGAGCCGTTTTGTAGTTGGAAATGATTTGATTTGGTTATCAGTGGATGAGATTCTTTTTATTCCAAGCTCTAACAGACCATAAAACCTAAACCTAAACATAATTTATTAATAAAAGAAACCATAGTAATAGCGTGTCATTTACTAGCACATTATTAATTAATGACATTTTAATTGCTAGCTGCTTTATTATTAACTATTTGTTGTTACTGTAGGTTCAACAATTTTACTAGGGATAGAATTACCACTTGTAGATATAATGCACCAAGCCTCCATCTTCTTTCTGTCTTCGCACAAGTATCATCATGAGTAATGGTATGAGTATCGGCACGAGTAACAACAACATGATATTCTCTTCAGTGGAACTTGAAGTAGCTTGCTGCAACACCACATGTATCATCTCCCATAGTAGTGCCCTACTGCTGTAAAAACAAAGACACAAGTAACAACATGAACGTCTAGCCTACAATTGTGCAGGATAGCTTGCTGAACTAGGGATTCTCCTACATCAGACACCCGAGGTTGAAAATTTGAGCATCATTGCTCAAAAGGGAGGCGGAAACATGTGTATATTTGGACATCCTCCTCTGCCCATCTCTGCTGCAAACATCCACAACATTTCCTTTATAATGTAAATATTTATATATGGACTTGTGAAATCTAAAGCACGACAGATCTATGGAACAAGCACAATAGTTACTAGATATGCATGCACCAAAATGTATGGAAACACTATGTAGAAGGTTTGCGACAGTAAAATAATCTCATATACTCGGAAGACAGATTACAACGTGTAACAAGGGCTACAATAAGCCAAGCAATTTGAATTCCAGAGTTGTCATTCAAATTGAATGCATGAGAGTGGCTTACTTGGCAGTTAACACCACTCGGCACATTAGTTAACCACTTAACTAATCAATAATTGACTTTGAAACTGTATAACTGAGTCTAACTCAATCTAGAACTCAACTGAATGCCAAAAAATAGGATAGGGCACCTTTTGTCTGTAGTTTAACTGAATAGTAGGTGAGAATAACACCAGAGGAAGTCAAACAATGTAGTAGGGCGCCTTCTAGTCTTCAACTAGGTGAGTTAACTAGTAAATGTTGTCAGTTGGACTGAGTAGTGCACATTAGTCATGCAAATCAACCCATGAATGGTGGAGGAGGCTCAGTTGGATCCTAGAATGTAGGAGGAGTCTCAGATGATGGCCCAGTTGGTTCCTAGAATGTAGGAGGAGGACCAGTTTACTGAAACTATGATTTGCTGATGGTGTAAGCACATGAATGAGTCAAAATACTTAGGATAAGTGGATAATTAAGTTGTAAGGCTCAAATAAATGATGCATGGTTGGAAAATTCTCCAACACCCCCCCTTAAGCCAATCTCATGGAGGTATAAAAAATAATAAAAGGGTCCTAGCAACAAAGTCCATAGGTCACCCAGTACAAAAATAATCCAAAAATGCTAGAAAAAATCTAAGTGCCGAAAGAGGGAAAAACCGAGTGGGAAAGAAAACCCCCCCTCAAAATGAACACTGAAGGATCTAATATGTCCTCACCATAGTAGAACTCAGCCCCAGCAGTGAACAAAGGTAAGATAACTTCTTCTCAATGAATCTCTTGGTGAAGATGTCTACAATTTTCTCTTATGTAGGGAAATATTGCCGTACAATGGTTTTGTCATGCACAAGCTATCGGATGTAGTGCATGCGAATCTCGATATGCTTGGTCCTCTGTCTCTGAACCGGATCTGTTGATATCTTTATAGCACTCTAATTGTCACAAAAGACGACAGTAGAAGTGGTGCTACCAATATCAAACTCTGCTAGAATACCCTGCAACCAAACTGCCTAAATGCAAGCATTGACTCCTCCTCGATACTCTGCCTCTACTAAAGATAAGGCAATGGTGGCATGATTTTTTCTTGACCAGAAAATAGGCCCTGTTCCAATCATGAAAACATATCTAGAAGTGGACTTCCGATCAATGCTATCACCCTCCCAATCTGAATCAGTGAATCCAACCAAATCTAGATCGGAATCCGCAGCATAGTGAATGCCAAATGCCTAGTACCCTGCACATAGTGCAAGATTATTTTGGATGCCTTCCATTGAATCTCATGGGGCTATTGCATATACCTTGACACAACACTCATGGAATAAGAAATATTAGGCCTAGAGTGTGTCAAGTATAGAAGACTTCTAATCAACTGTTGATAATGTGTAGAATCCACCAACGGTGTAGAATCACCATCCTCAAGACTAATTCCTGAGAGGAATGGGAATGGTGCCGCTTTACAATCTGCCATATTAAACTTGTTTAGTAGGTTTGAAGCATATTTTTACTTAGATATGGTGATCCCATCAAAATTCTGAGTGATCTCTAAGTCAAGAAATTGTTTCAGCAGTCCTAGATCACTCATGTCAAATGCTTGATGTAGTGCGGTTTTGATATTGCCGATCGAAGCAAGACTGCTTCCCGTAATCAAAAGGTCATCAACATAAAGGAAAATGATCAAAAAATTAACTTCATGCTGCTATAGGTACACATTTGGATCTGATTTTCATCTTGTAAAGTTTTGTGACAGAAGGAAGGAATCCATCTTTGCATACCAAGCTCTTGGGGCCTGTTTTAAACCATACAATGATTTCTTCAGTATGCACACTAATGTCAGATATGATATGTAGCCTTCAGGCTACTTCATGTAAATCTCTTCCTGAATATATCCATGAATAAATGCACTCTTCACATCCATATGGTGCACCTCCCAGTGCTTAGATGCAGAAATTGCCAAAACTAGGCGGATAGAATCCATTTTTACAACCGGTGCAAATGTTTCTGTGTAGTCCACACCATGAGCTTGTGAGAAGCCTTTTGCCACCAACATAGCTTTGTATTTGTAGGTTGATCCATCTGCATCAAACTTGGTTCAGTAGATCCATTTTCATTGAACTAATTTCCTCCTAGGTGGAAGAGAAACTAGCTCCCATGTAGCATTTTTCTGAAGAGAATTGCACTCTTCATCCATGGCGGTTTTCCATCTCGGATCTCGGTGGGAATGATAGTATGATTTAGGATCTGAACCTATCATCAATTTTTTTTTTTTGATAGTAAAGGATCGGAATATGAAAGAGCCATACCTGTTCTTTGAAAGTCTGCTCGAGTTCTTCTTGGATCGACAGGATTTCCAATGTTAGAACCAACAGAATTGAGAGTCTTTTCTGCCCACTTTGGAAACTGAGGGGGATCATCTGGATCTGAATATGAACCTGATATTTCATGTTCATTAATGTCTAATAAAATATCAGAAATATCAGAACACAAAATTTCATCATCTTCTTCTGAATCTTCTTCTTGGAGAGGAGGCAATTCAATAGCTTCTTCCTCGACTAGTTTTAGATCTTGAAGCGGTTCTTCAAATTTGACACTTCGATCGATGAATATTTTTTTCGATATGATATCCATGAGTTTGTATCCTTTGGATTATTCAGCATATCTAATGAGGATGCACTCAGTACTTTATGGTTCCAAATATCTTCTCTTCTCGGTCGGAATTCTAGCCCAGGCAGGGAGCGAAAAACCCTGAGATTGGACACATCAGGCTTGTGACCAGTGTAGGATTCGAAAGGAGTAGTACCTTTGAAGGATGAGTGTTGATCTCTGTTTTGAATGTATGCAGCAACATTGATGGACTCAACCCAAATATTTGGAGCCAAACCTTTCGACTCAAGCATACAAGTGGCCATCTCTTTCAGTGCTCAGTTTTTCCTCTCCGCTACACCATTCTGCTGAGGCGTGTAGGGGACTGTGTGCTGGATTTGGATTCCATTTTTCGCACAAAGTTGCAGCAGATCTGATTTGATATATTATCCACCATTATCATATCTAAGAGCTTTGATCTTGCTCTCAATAGCAGTCTCAATAGAAGCCTTAAAATTCTTGAATTTTTCTAGCACTTTCGATTTGGTCTTGAGAAAGTAGACCCATGTGAATCTGGAGAAGTCATCAATGAATGTTAGAACATACCTTGAGCCATTCATGGAGGTATTTGGAAGCAGACCGCTGATATCACTGTGAATCAACCCCCAAATACAAGAAGCTCTGCTAGCTTTTCCTCGATCGAAGTTGTGCTTAGGATGCTTGCCAATGATGCAACCCTTGCATATCCCTTTTGAGGATTTGATGTTAGGAAGGCATTCAACCATGGAATTATTTTGTAGCAGCTGCAAATATTTATAATTTAGGTGTCCAAACCTCTCATGCCATATCTGACTAACCTCATTTCCATGAGTCAGAAGGGCACTTGGCTTTGAATGTGGCAAAAAGTGGGAAAACTCATATGTTTTTGCAGCATGATTTGCCTTTCCTACTGCAATGAGATTTCCAGTGGAAATATTAGAAATTTCAACATTATTAGGGATGAATACAACCTTCTTTGGAAAAATAGTGTGTGTCATCTGATACACAGAAAGCAGGTTTGAAGCTAGAGAAGGAACATAGAGAACATTTTGAAAACTGCCATGTTCTAAATGAATAGTACCTTTGCCTTTCGAAGAAATTTTTTGAATCATCTCCCATGTGGATGGAGATGCACCTGTTGGAGTCCAATGATGAGAAGGATTATTTGCTTGAAACCGTGTGATTCGAAGCTCCTGAATCTATGAGAAGAGTTGTAGAATTCGAAACACTTGCCATGAGTGCATGACCTCTTTCTGCATGATCATTATTGTCCTTCTTCCTTGCGCCATCTGGAAGAGTAATGTTGTTTTTCTCCAAGAGAAGGGCCATCTGATCAATAGTTTTCTTCATGCATGAGCTTTTAGGATGAAAGCCCCTACAACAATAAGAACACTTTGTCTTCTCTTTGCCCTTTTGCTTGTATTTTCTTGAACCAGAGGGCTCATCTGACTGCTTGGTCTTCTCCTTTTGCTTCGGATGATCAAACTTGGCCTTCTCTTTCTTTTTCTTTCCTTTTCCATTCATAGCTTTGGGTCCTCCAGCAAAAAGGGCTTAATCTTTGGAGGTTTTAATGGACCCCATTTGAACAAAATTATCATGCTCTTTTGTTAAGGACTCAATGAATGCATTCAAGGTAGGCATCTTCCAATTCAGAATAGTGAGTTTTCCCAAATGGAAAGTAGAGACAAACACTAAATAATATTTTCCTAGCTTCGTAAGGATAGAAAGAATCAACTGCTCATTATTGAACATTGTAACTTCTAAGAATATTATATTTGTACATTATTATTCCGGAGATGTTTCATCCCTCTGAGGTAACCCTATTATGTATCTGGAGATGATTTTTCCTCCGATGAGTTGTGGTAACTAGGGTTATTAGACCCACCATGTGGGGGTTGGCCCTGATCTTATATTTTAGGGGTTATTAGACTTCTCCAGGAGAGGTCGGCCCCATTAGGGTATTTAGTCAGTCGGGATCTAATATAAATAGAGGAGGTGAGCTCCTCATTAGACACACTTGTACAACTCAGAAAAGTAGCGCACTTGTCTGGGAGATCTGCTAAGGAGAAATAGAAGGAGGGAGCACATCTTGTAATTTGGTTGATCATCTTATTGAGGAAAGCTTTGCTGGGTTTTCTACCCCATGAGGGTTTCCCAGGGTAAATTCTGTGTCTATCTTGTGATTATGTTTCTTTCAGTGATCTTGCTAGTCTATTTGGTTTAAACTTAACATGGTATCAGAGCTAGCCTGAATAGGACATCTTTCACAAGGTAAGAATATCTCTCTCTCTCTCCGGTGAAAATTAGGGTTTCAACAAAAAGTTGGTATTGTTGAATTCTGATTACATGGCTGGATATCCCTTCTCAAAACCAATCTTTTGAGCCCTAGATCGAACTTTTTGGTTGGGTAGAACTCCTAGAAAGTCAAACCCTAGTTTTACCAAAAGTGCGATAAACTAGAAATTGGGTTCAGCCAAAAGTTGGTATTGTTGAATTCTGATTACATGGCTGGATATCCCTTCTAAAAACAAATCTTTTGAGCCCTAGATCGAACTTTTTGGTTGGGTAGAACTCCGGGAAAGTCAAACCCTAGTTTTACCAAAAGTGCGATAAACCAGAAATTGGGTTCAGCCAAAAGTTGGTATTGTTGAATTCTGATTACATGGCTGGATAACCCTTCTCAAAACCAATCTTTTGAGCCCTAGATCGAACTTTTTGGTTGGGTAAAACTCTGGGAAATTCAAACCCTAGTTTTACCAAAAGTGCGATAAACCAAAAATTTTGTCCCAGGATCCGGAAAAGTAAAAAGGTAATATTTTCGGGTAAGTACTACTCTGTCTCTTATCTCTTGGACTCCCCCAAGAGAATATGGCTCCAAACACTAAGCTTGAAGACAAGCTAGAAGGTATAGAGAATTTCTGGGCATGGAAATACAGAATTGGTCTCATTCTTGAAGAGAATGATCTTGCTCATTATGTCAAGGATGAAGTTGCAGAACCAGAAGGAGATGAAGCCAAAGAGAAGCATAGGAAGGATTTGATTAGGGAAAAGAGAATCATAGCTGATTCTATTAAAGACCACTTGATTCCCCAAGTGGCCTCCAAGAAGACTCCAAAGGAAATGTATGATGCCCTAGGAAGAATGTATGAAGGAAAGAACATCAATAGGAAGATGAACCTAAGGACTCAGTTGAAGAATACCAATATGCACAAAGGAGAATCCATTCAAGACTACTTCTCAAGGGTCTCTCTAATCAAAGAGCAACTAGATGCCATTGGTGATACTCTTGATGAAGATGAACTTGTGATGACTGCCCTAAATGGTCTCACTAGACCTTGGGAATCATTCATACAAACCATGTGTGCCAGACAAGAAAGCATGAAGTTTGATGTAGTATGGGAGGATTGTGTTCAAGAAGAGGCTAGGGTAGCCAACAGAGAAGCTCTTCTCAAAGAGGATGACCAAGCCTTGGCCACCCACACCAAAAGAGGAAAAAGGGGTCACTTCAAGAAAGTGAACCACAAAAGGTCTCAACCCTCTCATAGATTCAAAAGGAAAGGAGGAACACACTCAAAAAGAGACCTCTCCACAGTCCAATGTTTTAATTGTCTTAAACTAGGACACTATGCTAGAGACTGTACTTTACTAGAAAAGAAGAAGAAAAAGTTTGTCCACAAAAGACATCATGCACATATGGCAGAAGATGATAGTGAAGAAGAAGAAGGAGAAGAAGAAGAAGAAGAAGAAGAGGAAAGGCCTCAAAGGAAAATATCTAAAGTAAAGAAAGAAGATCCAGAAGAATATGTCCTATTTTCTGCACTCTCTGGATCTGTGTCTCCTGGTGAAGGTACATGGCTCATTGACAGTGGTGCTTCAAAGCACATGACATGACAAAAGAAAACTCTCTCAAGAATTGAAGAAAAGTCTTCACCACAAAAGGTATCTCTAGGAGATGATTATCAATATCCCATCAAGGGAATTGGTGAAGCAAGCTACAAGCTTGATTTTGGAACACCCTTAAAAATGAAAGAAGTTTTATATGTACCAGGTTTAAAGAAGAACCTATTCTCTATCTCAACACTAGATAAGAAAGGTTTTAGAGTGGCTTTCATAGATTGACAAGTACTCATGTGGTCCAAAGGAAAATCAATTAAAGATGCAGTTGTCATTGGTGAAGAAGAAGGAGGTCTCTATAAGCTCAAGGGTCATCCAGAAGTTGCCCTTGCTCATGAAATATCTAGCCCCAGTGAGCTATGGCATAGAATATTAGCTCACATTAACTACAAAGCCTTACCCTATGTAAGCAAGGTGGTCATAGGATTACCAGACTTGAAGGCCGATCATGATGGCTCATGTAAAGGATGTAAGAAAGGGAAGAATGTCAAGAACCCCTTTCCAAAGAGTGAAACAAAGACTAAGAACATTTTGGAGCTAATACACTCAGATGTATGTGGACCAATGCCCACCACTTCTCTAAGTGGGTTTGAATACTATCTTTCATTCATTGATGACTATTCAAGGAAAACTTGGATATACTTCCTAAAAGGTAAGAATGAAGTCTTTGGAAAGTTCAAAGAGTTCAAGGCTCTAATAGAAAATCTCTCAGAAAAGAGAATCAAGATTCTCAGAACAGATAATGGCAGAGAATATACTTCAAAAGACTTTGAAGAATTTTGTAAAGAAGCCGGAATTAAGAGGGAACTAACCACTCCCTACAATCCCCAACAAAATGGGGTTGCTGAGAGGACAAATAGAACCATCATGGAAGATGTAAAGACTATGATACATGACCAAGATCTTCCCATGTATCTATGGGCTGAAGCAGCCAAGACAACAGTATATGTGCAAAATAGACTATCCCATAGTGCTCTTGATTTCAAAACTCCAGAAGAAGTGTTTACAAGAAAGAAGCCTGAGGTAAGTCATCTTAAAATATTTGGGTGTCCTGTGTACATCCACATTCCAAAAGAAAAGAGAACCAAGTTGAATCCTTCTGGTAAGAAGGGAATATTTGTTGGTTATTGTGAATCATCCAAAGCCTTCAGAATTTACATACCAGGTTTTCATCATATAGAAATAAGTAGAGATGTAACATTTGATGAAGAAGCAACTCTCAAGAAATCTAGGAAGTGCCAACTTGAAGAAATCTATGAAGAAGATACATCTCCTAGAATCAGAGAGGCTGTGCACATCCCTGAAGATGATTCACCAGAGGATCATGACATGTTGGAAGTACTCATGGCCCTATCATGGAAGTACATGGTTAGGCCATAATATGTTTGAATGCATAGTACTCATAAATTAATGCAGGGTTGCATTGAGGAGATGTGCATTAAAATATTATGTTCAATCTTGTGGTTATACATTGAGTGATTGCACACTAAAAGATTCTGTGAGTGATGTAAAAGTGCATGCATATGTATAGGTGCACATGTTGAGATGCATTGTGGGAATGCATGGTTGTGATATATATATATGATTCAATGTAGTTAGATAATAGATGAAATGGTGAACTATTGATAATCCTGATACCATTTGTTAACACCCAAAAAGTGTTCACTACCTCATCTACCTCATTACATGGCTCATTTGTCCATTTTTCTACCATATTTCCCTTAAAAACCCTATACAACTGCCCTAAACAATATGGTTCCCAAAACCATGGGCCAGCACTCCACCACCAAAAAACTATAAATAGGTGATGGAGATCCCTTATTTCATATCCACAATCAAGTATACCCTTACTCTGCCAAAATATCTCTCGAAACCCTAGTTCACCATTGAACTACTTTCACCTTGAGAGCCCCTTTTGGCCCATTTCCACCATTGGAGAAAGAGAAGGAGCAAGTTGGAACTTGGAGCAACCCTCTTGGACATTGCAAGAGATTCACCAACCTTCACATTGGAGGTAATATTAATACAAAAGCCATTATTTACATCTTGTTTTTTTTCTGTTTCATGCACATGTTTTAGAGTAATTTACATTTCAGTTTTAGCATAATAATTTCCATTTACTGAACTGCTACAAAGGAGTCCCCTCTCCTTAGTAGGTGCTCATTTGCACAAGCTAGGGGTAAAACCCTAGCTACAGTTTTGGCGACTCCCCTAGGTTTGAATTTCAGGTTTTCGTTTAAATTTTTTTTTAGTTTTCTGCAATAATTTCCCATTTTTTCCTTTCGGCTGTCCCTTGCGGCTGCCGTACACCGCGTCTTTTCCCTCTGCAGTCGCGTCCCGACCGCGTCTTTCAGGCCTTTACCTGCGACCCGACCGCGGCTATCAGACTGTTTCCGACGCCCTGCCGACGGATTCAAGTCTGTTACCTGCGATTCGACCGTGGCTAATCAGCCTGTTTGCTGCGATCTGACTGCGCCTGTCGGCCATTTTCCCGCGTCCCGACTGCGGATTTCAGCCCCTTTCCGTCGTCCCGACTGCGTCTGTCAGCCTTTTTCCTGCGACCCGACTGCGTCTTTTTCCCTGTTTCCTGCGGCCCGACTGCCTCTGTCGGCCCAATAGCCGCGACCTGTCCGCATCTGTTTCCTTTAAACCCGCGGTCTGCCTGCTCAGATTCGCCCCAGACCCGCGGTCTGATTTTTGCATTTTTTTCCCTGTTTTCGAACCCATCCCCTTTTGCTGCAATATTTTCTGCATCTGAATAACCCTCTGTCCTACCTGCAGCCCCACTTCCCTACAACCTTTCTGCAACATAATTTATGTTCCCTTTGACAGAATCTTTTTAAAATTTTAGCATTTTTAATTCCGAAAATTTTGCAAGTTAAAGTTTCAAATTCAGTATTATTGATAGTTAGAAGTTGCCCCCCTTGTGGCACTTCTATTTTGGGTTCATCACCTCACGAGCACACACTCTGTCACATAATTCAAGTGAGCCTTAAAAACTACTTAACTCAACCAATATTCTAACCCCACTTGGGGAACAAAAAAGAATCTTTGTAGTTAGGTAGGATCGGGGGGATAGGCTTCCAATAACACCCCTCGGTTATTTACACTTGAGACATAGCTGTTGTCCAATTAGGGAACCAAAATCCCCTAGTACTTTTTGGCACGGTCACGACCAGTTTACCAGAGGGCCTCTCCCCTAGGATGGTTGAAGTCGCGAGACTGGTTCCGGAGGCCTGAGTGGAATACCGCACTCCATTCAGTAACCGAAGGGCTACCTTTCGCAGTTCTCGGGATATCCCTGTATTGGGGTATTGCGGTAAAAGGACCAAACGACAGATTCACCTTTCAGGACGTGTCATGAACGGGGTATCTTAGTTGCCATTCTTCTAGGATTGACTACCTAGTGTCCCTCCCGGTAGGGGGATATCTTAGCCACTTGGCTTTCCTATTCATATTGTCTGACTTGGATTTCATCACCTTGCAGAGGATATGTCTAGTTGAGTCAGAATACTTTTTAGTTAGGTGTTTGCATGCTCCCTTACCTCCTTTAAGTCTAGTGAGTCCACCATTTTTTATTTCTAGGAAACCTGCTGCTTGTTGGTATTCTGACCATCTTTGTTGATACTCCACTTATTGTAGCACAGCTGTAACAGTAGGTGTTTTGAGTTGGTTGTTGGCTTGAGTGCCTTGTTTTTTGAGCTCTCCTTCTGCACACTCGGTTGCATTAGGGTTTTTGAGCTATTTTTTACTCACCTCAACCCACAGAGATTTGACACCATCTGTCACCATTGAGTCCCCGAGACATTCTCGGTGCCTCAGGGGCGAGCCCCCACAGCACGGTTCACTTGACACCACCCGTCATCGCCATAGATCATCATCCCTTGATACCACTCATCATAGATCTAGAGCCTTGTCACTTGACTCCACTCGTCAACGACATAGGACTCCGTCACCAGATATTGATGCCCCTTACTTTACCTCCGATTCTGAAGAAGAGTCTGAGAACCCCATTTACACTGCCCCTACTAGCCCCATGGCTGGCGTGACTTCCACTCCTTTCTTGGTAGGGACCATTGGTGGCCCATCCACCACTACTACACCAGTTACCACTCTCGCTGTGGGTATGCCCTCAATGGGGCCTAGATCTACCGTTCCCCTCACTGCACCTATTCACGTAACTGGAATACCTATCCCCACTCCATCAGTGGATCACACTACCCATGGTGGTGCAGGACCATCCTATACCACCTTAGTTCTCCCACTTGGGGGCAACATCCCAAACCTTGTCCATCCACTTGGGGGCATTGGCCCCAACTCGGTCCAACCCACTACTGTGTCACATCCTTCTTCCAGTTTTCCATTCATGGCTAGCCTCAACCTGCCCGACCTAGCCAGATTGACCAACGACCCTATCCGACACGACCCTGCGTGGCCTCACATGCCCACCAAGCTCCCCTCTGACATCCCTAAGTTCGAGGGAAAGGCAGGTGAGGACCCACAAAACCATATCATGTCCTTCCATCTATGGTGTTCCTCCAACTCCATAGTGGATGACTCTGTTCGCCTCCGTCTGTTACAACGCACCTTCACTGGCTCTGCAGCCAAGTGGTATATCGAGCAACCCCACGGGACCCATGCCACCTTTGCTTCCCTTTCCTCGACCTTCCTGTAGTTCTTCCAGTTACCTGTCCTCTATGTCGCGGGCATTGAGATTCTCCTATCTTGCAGACAAAACACGGCTACCCACATCACGGACCACATTCATGAGTGGCGTCGATGCCGTAGCTTATGCAAGATCAAATTAGACGACCGTATCTTCCTAGATTGGTTCCTCAAGTCCCTTCTCCCTGTCATTGCTAAGGATGTGGCATCAGAAAGACTCCAGTCTGAAGAAGAGGCCATCCTTAAGGCCCAACAGTTCGACCTCATTTATACCCAGTCGGGTTACCTTTATACCATTATACCTGACGCCCCTTGCGGCAAGTCCTCCCAACACGATGCGCCGGGGGCATCCCACGCTGCAGACGGCATCATTGGCCGTGTTTCTTCGCATCCCCAACCATTTTCCATAGCGCATCCTAATCCTGGCCCCGAACTTTTGCGGGTTACCTCACAGTCTGGAGCAACCAACTCGTATGCTCCCATGACACATCACCACCACCATGGACCCTCATGTCCTCCTCAGTGCTTCGGTCATGCGACTCCTGCTTATGCCCCCCCGGTCGCACCTCAGCCCTACTACCACCAGCAAGCTGCACCAGCTCCTGCGCCTTCACAAAACCAACCCGCTTATTACTCGCCATAGGCAGCCCCTGCGACAAACCCGCAACCTACTCCGCAGCCCTATCAGCAACCCCCTCAAGTTGCTGCACCTGCACAACCTCAACCTACATATCATCCACCGCAGCCTACTCCAGCACCTGCGCAACCTCAGAACCCACCTGCTGCCTAAGGGCAAGTCTACGCCCAACACAATCCGCAACAAAACCAAAACAACCAACGCAACCGGGGCCAACAAAACCACGGCAAGGGCTGTAATCGTGTGAACAACCCACCTACAGACCAAGCTGGTCAACCTCCTAATCCCCCCGACAATAATAAGGCGGCCCCCGCTAACCAAAACCCTGATCGCCCGCCCAAGCAGGCTAAAAACCCCAATCTGCGAACAAACCATCCCTGTTCTATTTGTGGGGTCTATGGCCACTACACACATGCTTGCCCACACTTGGAGCAAGCTCAAAAACTTTGGGTTGATGATGCCCATCGCCAAGGGCATGCGGCTCCTCAAGCACCACCCAACCCCCCGCAACCTCAGCAGCAACCTTTGGTGCTACAAAACCCCTTACCAACCCAAGGCATAGTGAATGCTCAGCCGTTGGCTCCCCCTCAGGTCAACGCGCCACCACAACAACAACATATCACTTACGCCGCCCCTGATCAACCCATGTTCGACTCAGGGACCCACCGCTTGTTGATGATGTCATCTGCTGATGTCAACCTTCAGGCCCGTCGAAACCAGTATGGCTCCACCCCTGAAGTACCTCCCACTGATAAACCCACTAACACTCATCCCACTGATCAAGCGTTACGTATACCTCCGCCTCCACTAGACGGCGCTCCCAAAGCACCTCGGTTCCCACTTCGCCGTATCAACAATAACCCCAATGCGCGGGCTGCGTCAAATTACAACATTGTCGATGACTTAGCCCAATCTCCCGCAGCCATGTCTGCGTTAGAAGTCTTGAAAAACTGCCCTTCCCAACGCAAGACTTTACTCTCTGCCATTGGGGCGATTGACCCACATGATTCGAATTTAATGGCATTTGATTTGGACCAGTCCGAACCACGCCTGCCTTCCTCCTTAGCATTCCAAGTTTCTGTTTCCGTTAGGAATCTTGTCATCCATCGATACATCATCGATGAAGGTGCCTCCACATGCGTTATGTCTACATTCGTATGGCAGAAGTTGGGATCCCCTACTCTCCAGCAGTCCACCACTGCATTACGCGCCTATGACGGTTGGTCGGCCCAGCCCCAAGGCCTCCTACCCAATGTCCCCGTCCAGTTAGGTGGTAAAACCATACTTATCAACATCGAGGTAATCAATGCCCAATTGGATTATAACCTTTTACTCGGCCGCAGCTACATGTACGCCATGTGGGCGGTTGGCTCTTCCGTTTTTCGCACCATGATGTTCCCCCATGAGGGACGCGTGGTCAAGGTTGACCAACTCACCTACTATGATCCCAATGCTCCCGCGGCACCAGAAAATGTTCTCCCCATGGTTGAACAACCTGTTTCTAGTGCCACCACCTCGTTTGTTTCCTCTACGGGGCCCGGAGTTTACTCAAACGTCCCGATGAACTCCACCTTCCAATCCATTCCTCCCCCTTCATCTACGCCCGAAGTGTCTGACTTATGTACCCTGTCCCACGATAACCAAACTCCTAATAATCAACCACCCTTGTTGCCTAAACCACCATTGGTACCTAGCCACATTGGTGTTACACCTATCCATACGATCCCCTTCCTAGTCCCTCCATCGGGAGTCGTAAGCGCCCCGGTTATAACTACCCTTAGCCTCCCTGGGTTAACCTTGGGATTACCCGTCTGGTACCTTTCGCCTCCCGTTCCCCCGCCGACACCAAGCGTCGTCCTCCAACCGGTGCAACCCATGGCTACTACCACTCAGCCACCCCCCGGTGTCTCTACCCCTTCGTCCTCCACGAATCCTCCTTCTACTCCCAAATCCACTGGGGGTAGAGGACCCCAACCTTACATTGCTGTACCACCTCCCAAGACAGTAAAAAACCCCCCAGTATTTCGTGCGCCTCCCAAATGCTCGTTGTGTGATGAGCTAGGCCATGCGACTCATCAGTGTCCACAATTACCAGCATTACAGAAACACATGCAGATGCTCGACGACGACCCCAACATCTCGGTTGTCGAACTAAACCCCACCCCTAAGCCTAAAGATAAATCCCTGCGTACCAACCACCCCTGTGCCATATGCGGTGTTTACGGGCACTACTCACATCATTGTCCCGATCTCCCGGATTACAGAGTGGCTCTCTATGAGATGAACAATCTGGATCTTGAGATGGCACCACCCACCATTGAGGAGATTCACCCTCCGGTCTCCTCCCCTTCAGGAGAGGTTAATACCATTTATATGATCTCTTCAACCACTACCCCCTCGTCAACCGATTTGACGACACAAAATTTCCGTACTGATGAGGAGATTCTCGAGGCCCTCACTGCCTCGGATTATCCCTGGGATGATATGGATCATCGTTCCTACTTCATCCCAGAAGAATCCTCCTCTAGCACAGCCACCCAATTCACGGTTGAATCCAAAGACTTTCTTCCCACCAAGGTCGACTGGTTCAAGGACCCTATTCCTGCTCCTGACGCCTTCGAGGAGGGTAACATGGCCAACATCTCACTTGTCATCCAAATTGATATCGCTGCCCCAGGACGTGCCCCTGACCTCATCACTTTAGGAGCCTTCTGCAGTAAGCAAGAGATTGAAGACTACCAAACCCTTTTCAGATAATTCCGTGATGTCTTTGCCTGGTCCTATACCGAAATGCCCGGCCTTGACCCTGCCATTATAGAGCACCACATCGACACATGGCCTGATGTACCCCCTGTTCGTCAGAAACAACGCCCCATTCATCCCACAAAGCTCCCAGCTGTCAAAGCCGAGATTGAGAAGCTTCACAAGGCAGGATTCATTTATCCTATTGCCTATACCACTTGGGTTTCAAACCCCATTCCCGTTAACAAAAAACAAGGCACCATTAGAGTCTGCACTGACTTCCGCGATTTAAACCGTGCTTGTCCCAAGGACAACTTCCCCATGCCATTTATTGACCAACTCATCAATGCGTGTGCGGGGCATGAAGTCCTCTCCTTCATGGATAGTTTTTCCGGATACAACCAGATTCATATCCGTAAGACCAGTACAAAACTGCCTTTACTACCCCATGGGGGACCTTTTCCTATTGCGTCATGCCTTTTGGCCTCAAAAATGCTGGTGCCACCTTCCAGCGGGCCATGACCTATTGCTTTCACGACTTGGTCCATATCCTGCTAGTCTACCTTGATGACCTTACAGCTCGTTCCCGAAAACGGTCAGACCACCTTAACGACCTTCGACAAGTTTTTCTGCGTTGTCGCAAATACCAAATCCGCTTGAACCCACACAAGTGTGTCTTTTGCGTTCCGGCAGGTCGATTGTTGGGTTTCATTGTTTCCCAGAAAGGAATTACTGTTGATCCCCTGAAAGTCCAAGCCATCTTAGACCTTCCCTCTCCTCGCATGCTCCGGCAGCTCCAAAGTCTGCAGGGGCGATCCAATTTCCTTCGACGCTTCGTTCCTGATTATGCCACTACCGTTCATGGTTTCTTGCGCCTGCTCCGTACCCACATACCCTTCATTTGGGATGAGCAAGCAGAAGCTGCATTCGAAGCCCTCAAGAAAGCTCTCACACAAGCCCCTTTGATCTCCCCTCCGTATTTCTCCCAGGACTTCATCCTATACATCTCGGCATCCGAGCATGCCGTGTCCGAAGTCTTGGTTCAAGAAGATGCTTCTCATCAGGAGCATGTCATTTACTACGTCAGCCAGACCTTGTCTGGTCCACCCCTACGTTACCCATATGAGGAGAGACTAGCCCTCGCAGTGGTCTTTTCCGTCCAAAAACTGCGACACTACATCTTACTTAGTCATACCATAGTCATCGCCGACTCCAACCCCATGGTCTATCTCCTAAACCGGCGACTACTGCAAGGTCATGTTGCTAAATGGGTCATTATCCTCCAGGAATATGACCTTACCTTCAAAACCCCTAAGAGCACTAAAGCCCTCGCACTTTCTCAGCTCATCACTGATCTCCCTTCCCTTCTCCCGTCCCCGCAAATCTCCGATGAGTTACCCGACAACCATTTGTTCACCATCTCGTCTGATGACCCATGGTATGGTGATATTTTGTTATATTTGTGCACGCAGAAGTTCAGACCCAAAGTCACCCGTAATGGCGGTCGTCGTATCCGTCACCAGGCCTCTCGATATCTCCTCCTAGGAGATGTCCTTTACCGGCGAGGGGTTGACACAATTCTTCGTCGTTGCCTTACACACGAGGAAGCTGAACACGTCCTCAATCACTGTCATAGCGGTGCCTGCGGCGGCCATTTCTCTGGAATGGCCACCGCCCAGAAGGTCGTCCGCGCTGGATATTTTTGGCCCACACTCTTCACCGACTGCATCACAGCGGTCAAGCATTGCCATAACTGCCAACTTTTCGCCCCCAAGGCCCGGGCACCTCCTGCTCCGTTACACCCAGTCGTCACCGTTGGTCATTTTTGTAAGTGGGCCATCGACTTCATGGAGTGTAGACCCCCGTCTTCCAACGGCCACAAGTATATCATTGTCGCTGTTGATTACTTCACCAAATGGGATGAAGCCATGCCTACGTTTAACTGTACCGCTGACACCGCCTACTTCCCTAATGAGAGTCATACCTTGCATCACTGCCTGCATCGGCTGCCTCTGAGTCCTCCCCTCGATCCTCCTCTGGCAAGTCCTCATCCCCTATGGGCTCCTGTGCTCGTGCCCTGTCTACCAAGATAGCCACCCGGATCGCAATGGATCTGAACTCTCGGGGTGCCCTCATGCAATCTGAACCACGTCCGGATCGACGTCTCGCCATCCCTCATCGGTCACCCCTATCGGCAAACGGTCTAGTAGTGCCCGCACAGACTCCAGTGTCCCCTCCGCATCGCGGCGACGGACCTCTCCTCGCCCAGGCAGAGCTGGAACGGCCACAATCCCCCTCCGTGCCACATGACCTGGCGGCGGCCTCGGGCCCACATCTGTAGATCACCCATATGTCAGTAACAGTATATCACTCTACTATAACATCTATAAAACTTGACATCCATAACATGCAAGCAAAAATATACGTACCATCGGGTCCCCATGCCTGTCTTGGTGCTCGTGGCGCCTCTGGATCTCCGGTGTAGTCCATGTCCCTATACGGGAAGTCGTCCAGTGTCAATGGTATCTGGAGCCACTGCAGGTACAACTCCTGCGTAAAATACCTACCCACATCGCCGCCACCATGGCGACGTATCATCTCGCCCCACCGCACCATCCGCGGCTCCCTCAAACCTCCTGCTCTGATTGGCACCCACGGCCGCAGTGTGGGTACCCTCTCCATAAAAAACACACATAAGAAAGAACCATAGCAAAACCCCTTGCCAGATTCCTTCGCTGCCGTCAATTGCCGCTGAACACAGGTCAAGAACATCTGGCCCCACGCATAATATACACCATCCAGTACGAACTCTACCAGCTGCATCTGGCCCCCCGACACCTTCTCAGGTGACTGGGACCCCAATAACCGAACCACGCATGCCGCCATGGCCTGTACTGCCGGCTCCTGTAGGTCTCTCACCAGAAGTGCATTCCTATGCACCCTCGCCTCTGGACCACAGTACCGCTCTAGCATGTCCTCCATGTCTATGTTCGCAGATACCCGCAGCTGTGTGTTTTCCACCCTACCCAGTCAGGGCAACCCCGTCAGGAAGTATACATCGGTCAGGGTGAGGTCCACCCTCTCACCCTGTACTCGGAAAGCCTGTATGTCCGGCTCCCAGAAACTAATCAGTCGGTTCAGCAGCAACGCTGCTGATCGTATCATGGGTATTTGTGCGAACTTTAGTAGTCCGCACAGTCCCAACACTGATCGCACATGGTGATCCCCTCGGACCACGGTCATGATCTCATCTGGAATCTCCCGCTCTCTCCACAGAACCTGTGGCATCCTGTCAATCACACAAAGTAGATTCATCAGACTCATAAGTCCTTCCCCCCCTGGAAGACCCTAATAGCTCGACCCAACACTGCGGCTTTAGGGCTCCCTGCCGCGGTTTCTGACCGCGGCTGTCAGGACTACACTCGTGGTCCGTAACCGCGTCTGTTCGACCTAACCTCGCGGTTTGGCACCGCGTGTTCCTCCTTGGAACGCGCGGTACCAGACCGCGTATCCAGCTGAGAAACACGCGGTACCAAACCGCGTGGTTCACCCCGAAACTCGCGGTCGCCAACCGCGGTTTCATCCCCCTAACCCGCGGTCCACCCCACGTGGACCGTACAAATAACCCTGGGACCCACTACCCAACCCCCGACCCTAAAAAACATGCAGGTATGAGTTGACCAGAATACCTGTATCTCCCGGATCTGAAATTGGCCAGTCGGATCGTCCAGAAATGCCACCTCAGCTCTGGTCCACTCTGATCACTAGTCAAAGTCAAATAGTACAAATGACACTTGTCATGTTGGGCCCACTCACTATTTATAGTCAGTTGACTTTTTCTTGTTTTGGCCATTCTTACCCCATACGGAGTCCATTTTTCGAACCGTTTCCACCATTTGAATCAGCACGATGAGACCGTCACGATGGTCACCTCGTTGCATTATTTTTACCCCGTCATTTTTTGTCCATTTTTTAGACACCTGTTGGAGCCTAGGCCGCAGCTATGGTAAAGCTACGAATTTTGAGGAAAAAGCACAAGTGTTGAAGGGAAAGTGCTAATTTTGAATAAACACCAATTTTTGGGAAGAAGGAAAAGGTGCGCAGTACGGTGCCAGATGGATGATCTTAGCGTAGATTACGGACCGGAACTCGTGGAGCTCGCGCGCACACGTCAAAGGAGAATGAATGTGGCCAAGTATAAAGCTCAACTACCACAATAAATGAAGCGACGGAGTAGAGGGCTCAACTACCCTCATTTAAGGCTAAGTACAGAAGTTATGGTTGTTCTGATCAAGGAAGAGCAACGGACCAAAGCATTGAAGACGAAGGACAAGGAGCAGTAAACGATGAAGCGGCGCCCATGCGCTCAATCTACGCCGGAAGTCACGGAACCTGCAGGAAGCGGCGACGTGACTGCAAGTGGCGCCTACAGTACACCTAGCCATGTCCGTGGTTAGGGTTTTTGGGGATTACTGCTGGGAAAGGCCCACAAATTTGTAAAGGTGCGACCGTCATGGCCACCTATATATAGGTGTAATTGTAAAGGTTAGACGTTAGTTAGTTAGCTAGCCATTAGATGCTGAGACGCCGGTTAGCTGTTTGAGATAATCTAGCTAGTTAGTAAGTCTTCTACTGTGTTGTTAGGAGACAAGAGTTAGAATTGGATAGCTGTGAAGCTAATCCCTGAGTTGCAGACAGTCTGAGTCGACGTCTGAACTATTGTAATCTCTGTAGAGGAAGAGACTAGATCGAGAGAAGGGCTCCCAGCTGTGTGCGTGGAGTTTCCTGGAAGGATCTAAGGCTGCAGCTGTGTGCGCAACATATTGTGTAATTCTATCCACTCCTGATTAATATAAGAGACTCCCGTGGACGTGGTTTCCCCGTGGAGGTGAACTTCATAATTATCGTTGTTATGATGCTGTGTTGAGGGATTGCATGTTTTAGTTCACTGTCTGTGTATACATAAATATTGCGTTCTCTTTATGAGTATGTTAAGTAAGTTCTCAAAGCCTCCTTGGTAACTATAATCGTTAAGTGTTGAAGGGATCTGTAGAACGCTGTCGCTACAGCGATAGAGGAATGCGTTACTGCGCTAGGCGTGCAAGCATAAACGATAGAGTAGCGATGCAGAGGATAATCACCTTGCGCGCAGGAGTGAAGATACCGCGCAGCTAGGCTGTCGAGAGAGAGTTCAGCGTAGTTGCACTGAGAGGTCTACGGAAGAGTAAGACATTCCGCTTTGAGGAATCATAAAGGAAGAGAGAGAACAGTCTCCGCGTCGCCTAGGTTAAGGAAATCTGATTCCTTATCCCCCCCATAGCCACTTCGGGTGAGACCTCAAGCTGCTACGCAGCTCGTTGCCGAGAGGGCCAGTGCACCAAGGGGTTTTGTTGCTGCGCTTCATTAAAACCAGGGTCTGTCCAAAAAGCAGCCAACAAATCGTTCCGTTGCCTTGTGACTTGTTTCTGTGAGACTTGTTATTTCGGCGACGTGTGAGATTGTTGCTGAAGCCAACAAATGGTTCCGTTGCCTTGTGACTTGTTACTGTGAGACTTGTTATTTCAGCGACGTGTGAGATTGTTGCTGAAGCCAACAAATGGTTCTGTTGCCTTGAAACTTGCTCAGCTAACGAATGTGTTACTGGAATCCTACAGCTAAAGAAATTCAAGACTGGTTTGATTTAAAGGTTACAGAGTTCGCTGAACAAGAAAATAGAAGCTCTAGGCTTCAGACAGAAGACTGGTTGCAGAAGTATATCTATACTGACCTTCACGAAATTTTCTTTGTCACATTTGCACTTGAGTTGCATGCTTGGATAGCCAAGTTAGCAGATACTAGACCCACTGTGCATGTTGATCGACCCGTCGCTTGGACGCCTGAGCTAGTCAGCATTTTGAAGCGGGTAGATAATTCTATTCCCGCGCAGTAGACTTTTGGTTGAATAGTCTGCTGGAAGGTTTCATCACTAAGTTTGCAGTAGATACAAGAAAGAGTTTCAGCGAAGCAGAGAGGAGTTTCTTCCAAGCACACAGAGGTAAGTTCTTAAATTCTATGAACTTATGGATAAAAATGCTTCTATATGAAAAATCAAAACTATGCATAGCTTCCAATGAATAGCATAGACAAGTAATGTCCGCAGATTTTGATAGTGATCCTGAACTTATTGGTTGCACTCGTAGTGGAAAACGGTATAAAGTAGGCATTGACTAGCATTCTTTTGAGTCTAGCCCAGAAGATAGTCAAGTTCCTCGAGCAAGCCATATAGAGAGACAAGGGAGTGTTCATATCCCTTATCACCCCTTTACACCGCAAAATCCAGACGGAGCTCGGTATAACCCCGCAGTAACACCTTCTAGTAGCCCGCACGGTACTTCTAGTACCTCTGTACCACCTTTGTTCAACCATCTCGGAGGTACTGCTACAACACCTCCACCTCAACCTAGCGCAAGAAGGATGGGTGATGACATGAAGCTACCAACTTTTAGAGGAACAGGGATAGAAGACCCTGAGCAGCACTGGTTCCTATGTGAAGCCATTTGGACAATTAAGCAAATTAATGATGATGCTGTTAAACTGGTTCAGTTAGCAACCACACTAAGGGAAAGAGCCTTAACTTGGTTCATGAAATACTCAGCCGCACAGAATAGGACGCTTGCTGATGTAAGAAATGCTATGATTAGAGAATTCAAGAAACCTAAATCAGAATCACAGCGTATAACAGAGCTCAAAGACATCAAACAGTTACCTACAGAGTCAGTATGAGACTTTGATCAGAAGTTCAAAGCCTTGATAGATCAAGTAAGCTTTGAGTTTGCACCACAGCAGCATAAGGAATGGTTCATTGCTGCGCTGATCCCACACATTAGACTTCCTCTTATGCAACAGAATCTCACTACTCAGGAACAAGCTCTAGAGATGGCTATGAAACTAGAAGCTTCACCAATTGGTGGAAAAAGCAACGATGTTGTGCAGTTGCAGAACCAATTAGCAAACTTAACCTTGCAAGTGCATGATATTAAGAAAGGCAAGGAAGTTAATGAAGAAATTTGGTGTACAAAATGTAAAGCGCAAGGTCATTCAAAGGACCACTGTCCCGTTTTCATAGAGTATATTTCAACTGGAGCACCTAACCCTTTACCACAGGCACAGGGGCCTTGGTGTGAAATCTATAGAACTAGAGGTCATAGACCACAAGAATGTCACTTACTTCAGAAATATGTACAAACTCCAAAGAATCTATATTGTAATTTCTGTAAATCAGTAGGCCATGATGAGAACAATTGCAGAGCATATGATCTTATGATGGAAAGAAAGCATGATGTTTATAGAGTACAATCAGAGACAAAAGGACCCACAGCAGGTCCACAGTATGACCAAACTCGCGACGGCAGAGCAGGAAATTATACGGGTCGCGGACGCGCAACAAATTTTGGTCGAGGAAGAGGACAGATCACTTGTTATAATTGTGGAGCGCAAGGTCATTTTGCAAGGGATTGCCAAAATCCTACAACCATTTGCAGATATTGTAAATCTTATGATCATATCATTGAAGAATGCCCTCAGTTGATGGCTAAGATGCAAGCAAAGACGCCACAGGTCAATCAGAATATTCAGTTGATTGGAGCAGAAAAAAGAGAACCAGACCCTACAGTTAATATAGTGACGCGCAGTGGAGCAACCACTGGTGTGCCAGAGATGGGAACTGGAAAGCAAGCGATGCAATGGGTGTGCCGCGCTAATATTAAACCAGCCCCACTTAACCTGCAGAAGCAAAAAGAAGCATTCAAGCAAGCTTAAGAGTACTTCTCAGATCTGAGAGCTTTAAGTTTTGTCGCAATTCCGCATAATGATATTAGATCGCAAGTGCTAAGACAAGACAACCTGGTACAAGAACAGGCCACTACATCCGGAAGGCCTGATGAAGAGGATGCACTAGGTAGTGTCCATACTTTTTCGAGGAACTGCTTAAAGTTGTTGCGCAATGAAAAAGAAACTATGGAACTTCAACACCTATTAGATAAGTGTCAACAATCTGCTTCGATGAACACACCGCAGCGTGCTGTTCACCAGATTGGGAGTCACACTAGAACTGGAAAAGAGATGAGGCTCACAGCGCAGATTGGCGCATTTGAAATGGACGAAGTCATTTTAGATTTGGGCTTAGAAGTTAATGTTCTCACCATGCATACATGGGAACAGATGGGTAGCCCTCAGCTTACAAGATCTCCTATCCAGCTAAGACTTGCGAATCAGCAACGAGTCTCTCCATTGGGTAGATTACCCAATGTACCTATTGATATCGAGGGAGTAAGAAGTTCTGCAGACTTTGAAGTAATCAAAATTCTGGATGATAGTAGACCTTACCCAACACTTTTAGGTATAGACTGGGCATTTGATAATTTGGCTGTCATTAATTTGAAGAAAAGACAGATGACCTTTGAGGATGACCAGATTAGGGTCATTGCACCGCTTGATCCTATTCAAGGACCAAGGTATATTGAACCCATTCGGGCAGAAGAAGAAGCGCGCCACATGGAAAGTTTGTATCAGATGACTGCTAGTCAGAGTGACTATGTCAATCCCACAGCAGACGGCCATATCAGCTGGCGATGTGATAGCTCGTGCACATCAAACTTAGACGCAGGATTGGAAAACTGGCAGAATCTTTTACATGAGGTTTCTGCGAGGCGTTGCGCCATGATGACTAAATCCATTCGATGGATTGGCACAGAAGTGACTGACACTCCAAATTTTGATGGTTTAACTGAAGTGAGTAAATTCATACATACATATGAACAGCAGATTCCAGATGAGCAGCGCATACAAGCTTTGGATGTTGCACTGCGTGCTACACCCGCAAGATGGTGGGGTGCGCATAAAGAGAATATTCACACATGGCAAGACTGTCGCAGATTGATACTGCGTAGATTTCAGGACACTACAGCAGAAGTGTTGTGCAAATATGATGGGCAGAGTGACCCCAGGTCACACATTGAAGCATGTATTCAACAATGGTCAGATATTCCAGAAGATGAGTGGGTTCACCTATTCATCCACACGTTGGATACAGTTCCAAGGAACTGGTACACTGAAATAGAATTGCGCAGAGGCACTATCACTTGGCCTCTTATGATAGAAAGTTTTCAACTTACCTTCAGCTTTGAGTCAGATCATCCGAGCATCGACCACGCTTTAAAGTGTATTAAAAAGAAGGTATTTGAACCATGTCTATTACAAGAATATTCCCAACCGGATTGGGCTTTCCAGATAGAACATGCCCTTGAATGCTATAATTTCACCACTGGAGAAGAGCAGGATGATCCTCGCAACATCAATATTCCAGAATCAGAAGGGACACGCAATGTTGAAGGTCCTCAACTTGATATCCCTGCCATTACAGAACACATCAAGCTCAAAAAGATTAACATTGGTACAGAAGCCGAACCCAAGTTTGCTTCTATCGGAGATTATTGGGATGATGAAACTGTTGGCCATATTTCAGATTTATTACGTGACTACCAGGATATCTTTCCTACCAAGTTCACAGAAATGAAAGGCATCCTAGGAGACTTAGGAGTGATGCGCATACCTCTGAAAGCAGACGCCAAGCCAGTAAAACAACGCCCGTACAGATTGAATCCGCGATATAAAGAAAAGGTTAAAGAAGAAATTGATAAGATGCTCGCAGCAGGTATCATTGAACCAGTAGAGGAAAGTGATTGGATTAGTCCTATGGTCGTACAAGATAAGAAGACAAAAGGCGAAATAAGAATCTGTGTGGACTTGCGCAAGCTGAATGACGCATCAGCGCATGATCCATTTCCTACTCCTTTTACAGACGAAGTGCTTGATAATGTTGGAGGACAAGAGGCTTACTCCTTCACTGATGGCTTTTCGGGATACCATCAGATCAGAATCCATCCAGATGACCGCCATAAGACAACTTTTGCGACTGAATGGGGCTCATTCCAGTATACGGTAATGCCCTTTGGTCTTAAAAACGCTCCTGCTATATTCTCTCGAGTTGTTGTTGCTATATTTAAAGAATTCATTCGTAAGTTTCTAGAAGTCTATTTTGATGACTGGACTGTATTTGGTTTACTAAAGAACCATATCGGGAACCTGCGCATGATGTTAGAAAAATGTAGACAGCATCAGATTCCCTTAACTTGAAAAAATGTATCTTTTGTGCTCCTTTTGGTATTTTGTTGGGACATATTGTATGCAGACAAGGACTCCTGATGGATCCTGCGAAGGTTGCCATCATTGCTAATTTACCTGCGCCCAACTCAGTCAAACAATTGTGCACTACATTGGGACATACAGGGTACTACAGAAAATTTATCAAAGGTTATGCAAAGATCACAACACCTATGGAAAGACTGCTGAAAAAGGATTCAAAATTCCAATGGATAGAAGAATGCCAATAGAGCTTGGATACACTTAAAGAAAAGATGATCACTGCGCCAATTCTAGTTTTCCCAGACTGGAGAAAACCCTTTCATGTTCATGTAGATGCTTCTTCCATAGCATTGGGGGTCGTGCTTACACAACCGGGAGAAGGAGGTATTGACCACCCGATTGCTTACTCCAGCAGAAAGCTGTCCACAGCCAAGAAGAACTACACCACTACAGAAAGAGAAGGACTAGCTATGGTGTATGCCCTACAGAAGTTCAGACACTACCTACTGGGCGCACATTTTAAAATGTATACTGACCATTCTGCTTTGAAATATTTGGTCAATAAGCCAGTGTTAGGGGGAAGAATTTGCAGATGGTTACTGCTCTTCTGGGAGTATGATTTTGAGGTTATTGTAAAGCCAGGTAGATTGAATGCAGGACCTGACCACTTATCTAGGCTAGAGTTGGGGGAGGAACCTACAAATATGGAGGACAATCTGCCTGATGCACAACTGTTTTCTGTTCAAGCAGCAGATGAATATTATTCCGATATCCTTGAGTTTCTCACTACCGGGCAAGCACCGGCTGAGTTTACAATCCAGCAGAAGAAGCAACTTGTTGTCAAAGCCGCAGACTTCACTTTGATAGCAGGCCAACTCTACAAGCTGGGCCCCGACGAAGTCTTGCGCAGATGTATCCTACCGCATGAGAAGAACTCCATCATCGCAGAAGCGCACTCAGCAACCGCAGGAGGCCATTTCGCAGGAAAGCCGACTGCGCAAAAGATCTTAGCCGCAGGTCTTTGGTGGCTGACATTGCACAAGGATACTAAGGAATTCTGCAAATGTTGTGATGTGTGCCAGCGAACAGGAAAACCCTCAAGGAGAGATGAAATGCCACTAAGACCCCAGATAACAATGCGTCCTTTTGATAAATGGGCCATTGATTTTGTAGGACCTATCAACCCACCAGGAAAAAGAACCGGCGCAAGATACATCATTACAACTACTGAATGCCTCACCAGATGGGCTGAGGCTAAGCTAGTTAAGAACTGCGACGCTGCCACTGCCGCGCATTTCATTTTTGAGAACATTATCACTAGATTTGGATGCCCACTAATTCTAATGAGTGATCAGGGTACACATTTCCTCAATGAGACTATAGAGGCCCTTACTGAAGAATTCCAAATTAGTCACCATAAGAGTACACCCTACCACCCTCAAGCTAATGGTACGGTGGAGGCATTCAATAAGATTCTCGAGAATGCCCTAACGAAGATCTGTAATCAACAAAGAGATGATTGGGACCTTAGAGTCACAGCTGTACTATGGGATTACAGAACCACATGCAAGAAACTAATAGGTCACACACATTTCAGTTTGGTGTATGGACAAGAAGCAGTTATGCCCATGGAATACATTGTTCCCAGTCTCAGAATTGCGCAAATCACAGAAATGGTAGATACTGATACTATGAGTGAAATACTTTCACAATTGCTTGCCTTAGAAGAAGACAGACTTTTAGCCGGATTCCATCAACAGGTACAGAAGGCAAGACAGAAAGCTTGGCATGACAGGCACATTAAGAATAAACACTTTGAAGAAGGAGACTTGGTACTCCTCTATGATAGTAAATTCATCAAGTTTCCAGGCAAGTTTCATGTACATTGGTTAGGACCTTTTTAGGTCATAAAGATAACAGAAGGAGGAGCAGTTCAGCTTGCGAAGCTTAATGGAGAATTGCTACCTAAAATGATCAACGGGAGTCGGCTCAAGCTTTATCGCGACAGCCACTCCGCCCTGTCTACTTAATACAGTGCCAAAATAAATGCAGATGTCCAGTGTAGTTGAAAGAGGCATCGCATTATCAGTCTACATGGAAGTCACGAGACACTTTTAGTCTCAGGCTTCCCGCGCAGTTCCTTGAACCATCCGCGCATATCAATAAAGTTTGTTTTGAGCGAGCCTATATTTGCGCTCTTGCGAAGTTTTTCCGGGTCGTCAAACCGTCGCTCTTGCGGCATTCCCTGTGTCAAGTTGCCGCTTGAGGAGTTCTCGTTGTGGACCCCTCTATCTGCACAGTTACCTATGCTGAAATGACCCACCGAAAAATTTGAATTATAGAAGTCCTATAGCCGCTTTGAATATTAATGAAGGATAAGTTCGCCATTTAATTGTAACCGCTCTGACAGAGTCGGCTTGATCTCCCTAAGATTTGCATTTATGCCATGCGCCGAAAGCTTTAGCTTCCCTCGGAAGGCTGTCAGAACCGTCTATCACAATTAATGCACTGCAGAAGCACGTCGGTAGGAGTCTTGTCAATTCATGCAGAGTCGCCTACAGCTAGTAACCCCACTTTCCCGCATTTACTGTCGCCTTTAGCTATAAATACCCCGCACTTGTATATTTTTGGGTTACTTTTCTCGAGTTGCATAGTCTTGTTTGAGAATCTAAGTTATTGTTTTCAGAGCCGAGTTGTGCAGAGTGCTTCCTTTGTTTTCAGTGTTCGTATTTCACACTGTTTCATCATTCGTCTATTCAAGTTTTGTTGTCTATACCGGTTCACGACGGAGAACCTGTCTACTGAAGAAGTTGTTCGTCAGTTTATGCGCCGAGGCTTAGATTTTGGCATGACTAATCCAGTGATGGCCTCGAATTACGTACACCCTGGTTGGACTGATCCTAGATAGTCTCCGGGCACAAGGGCATCTCAGCAGCAGCAGCCGGACGAACCCGTCCCAGAGCCCTTGGCCACTATGGTGAATCACATTCCGCCGCGTCCAGATGATGCACCCGAGGTGCATATTCTGAAGAATGCTAAGTATCCAATTCTGCTGCCGCCAATGCCGGATACTGTGCGACAAGAAGGGTCCCTGCTTGGACACCTTCCACTGGTCAAGTTTTCTGATTTTAACTTGGGAGACTACAGAACATATCCTCAGTTTGTGCCAGATCGCTATCTGACTGTAGTCCACAATACCACCAGAAAGGTTGATGAATTCGTCCCCAAGGAATTCGCAGCAAATTTAGAGAAGTCTGGACTATTGAACTTGTTGAAGCTACCGCACTTCGGGCGTAGTAACGAAGTCAATGCAGTTGTTAAAACACTGCTATCCTGCGTTCAAGGTGGTTACCTTTGGCTGGGGAGGCCAATCGATTTGAACGTTGACTTAATCCATCGTATTACCGATCTATCTAAGGTTGGTAAGGACCCAAATATTCATCTTGTTGGAAAGGACAAAGATATAAAGCTAGCTGCACAGTTGGTGCAGAAGTACAAATTAACAAGAGGAGGTCGAGCTTATGACCTCACGATCGTTGAGGATGAAGCACTTAGATTTACAGGAAGTCTGCTTGCAGGCAGACTTCTCACAAAGTGCAGACCGAAGGAAGTTACTGGAGCTGTCGTGGAGCTCGCCATCGCAGCTGCGGAGGGAGAACAGTACAATTGGTCTCTCTTCCTCCTCAATTCTTTTTTGGAAGACTGCCGGAACGTCCAAGACACCCCCGGTCAGTTGTTCCATTTTTCTTGGCTTTTAATTTTATGCGCATTGGTCGGGTGGAAGGAGCCCCTGAACACTCAGTTCCTTCCGCGCCGCGCAGGAGAAGTCACAGAATGCGATATGTCAATATCTGGGATTCTAGCAATCCCGCGAAGCACAAGATAAACCGCGCTGTATTTTGTGAATACTACCATCTCCTCAAAGATACCATTCAGGAAATGCCAAGGCTGAGTGAGGAGACAGCAAAAATATATGAAGGAAAGTTGTCCTTTTCTGCCGACTTGCATCAACTTTACCTCTGCCCTTGCAGTATTCAAGAGGAATGGGCCGTAGGCCTTTACAGGATGACCACTGAAGATGTTGAAGAAACCATCAAGTCTTGGTCGGATGAATGGAGGGAGGCCGCCAAAATCGCACCCGCGATGCCACCTCCTGCTGCGCAAGAGAAGGATAAGGGCAAGCAAGCCCCTGAGCAAAGAAGTGATGAAGGCTCGACAGAACCAGCGACCAAGAAGCAAAAGGTGTCGCATCCCCCTGAGACCATTCCCTCGGGGATCGACCAGTATTTACAGGAGCAATTTCGTGAGCTGCGGACCGCGCACGCTCACATCAGAAGTGCTCTGGACCTGCAGTTCGTAGAGTTAAAAGGTCTCACAGGAAGAGTTGCACAGACCCATGCGCCAGCATCTACTTCGCAGGTGCCACAAGTAACCACAAGTACCGAGCGAGTTGAAGTACTCGCAGAAAGGCATACTGTCATGCACATCCCGACTACAAGCATGACACTTTCGGATCCTCTGGCTGCACTACAGGTAAGCGCAGTTGGGCCCGTTGAAATAAATTTGTCTTTGATTCCCATAGAAACCTTGCAGCTAGTGCACGAGAAATTTTCTGTTGAGTTGAGAGCTAGAGAGCTCTCTACCTTCCATGCAAACCAAAGACTGCAATCGCAGGAGATAGAGCTGAAGGCAGGCTACAAGAATATCTCTGAGAAGATCGCACTTTATGAAGCACAACACATTGGCATAAGGAACGCAGTTGATGAAATTGCCCAGGAGTTGCCGGCCTGCGAGATTCAACCAGACCTTCCTCTGGTTGAGAAAGTTCAAATTATTGGAGGAAGGGTGAAAACCCTGGAGCACGAAATAGTTTCTATGGCTGAAGACCATAGAACGCAGATCACCGAGTTAGAAGCTCGTGTTGCAGCGCATTCTACAGATGATAGGCAGGAACAATTTGAAGCGTTGCGCAGAACTTCCACACAACTGAAGAGCAGAGCAGGTGAAGCTGAGAACCTGATGAACCAAGCTATGGAGGATTGGACGAAGTTTGAGACACTCCCTTTCAAAGTTGGTCTTTTGGAACAGGTACAAGCCGCAGAAAAGTCCCTAACTATTATGACTGAAGAAGCTAAGGCCTTGGAAGGCTTAGCAAAAATGAGGAAAATGAGTGAAGTGCGCAGAATCCAACAGCAACTGCACAAGCTCAGAAATGAAGATGCTAAACTCACCAACATCATTCAGCCATTTATGGATGAGTATGCTGAACTCGCCGCCCAAGTCGAGGCAAAGATCAAAGAAATTGCAGAATCTCAACAGGTGATTGATGGCATAACTGAAGAAGAAGCCACTGCAGAAACGGTGCAGACAACTGTGGAGTGTGTCGATGAAATGGACTCCGCTATTGCGCAGTGGAAGAAAGCATTCATGGAGACCCAAGCAAAAGCAGACGCGCAAGTAAAGTGACCACACGCTAGTGCGAGTGGCTCGAGGGCGAGCCACAAGTAAGTATTAGGGGCCTGTTGGAGCCTAGGCCGCAGCTATGGTAAAGCTGCAAATTTTGAGGAAAAAGCACAAGTGTTGAAGGGAAAGTGCTAATTTTGAATAAACACCAATTTTTGGGCAGAAGGAAAAGGTGTGCAGTACAGTGCCAGATGGATGAGCTTAGCGCAGATTACGGACCAGAACTCGCGGAGCTCGCACGCACATGTCAAAGGAGAATGAATGTGGTCGAGTAGAAAGCTCAGCTACCACAATAAATGAAGCGACGGAGTAGAGGGCTCAGCTACCCTCATTTAAGGCTAAGTACAGAAGTTATGGTTATTCTGATCAAGGAAGAGCAACGGACCAAAGCATTGAAGATGAAGGACAAGGAGCAGTAAACGATGAAGCGGCGCCCATGCCCGCAATCTTCGCCGAAAGTCACAGAACCTGCAGGAAGCGGCGAAGTGACTGCAAGCGGCGCCTACAGTACACCTAGCCATGTCCGTGGTTAGGGTTTTTGGGGATTACTGCTGGGAAAGGCCCACAGCTTTGTAAAGGTGCGACCGTCATGGCCACCTATATATAGGTGTAATTGTAAAGGTTAGACGTTAGTTAGTTAGCTAGCCATTAGATGCTGAGATGCCGGTTAGCTGTTTGAGATAAGCTAGCTAGTTAGTAAGTCTTCTACTGTGTTGTTAGGAGACAAGAGTTAGAACTGGATAGCCGTGAAGCTAATCCCTGAGTTGTAGACAGTCTGAGTCGACGTCTGAACTATTGTAATCTCTGTAGAGGAAGAGACTAGATCGAGAGAAGGGCTCCCAGCTGTGTGTGTGGAGTTTCCTGGAAAGATCTAAGGCTGCAGCTGTGTGCGCAGCATATTGTGTAATTCTATCCACTCCTGATTAATATAAGAGACTCCCGTGGACGTGGTTTCCCCGTGGAGGTGAACTTCATAATTCTCGTTGTTATGATGCTGTGTTGAGGGATTGCATGTTTTAGTTCACTGTCTGTGTATACATGAATATTGCGTTCTCTTTATGAGTATGTTAAGTAAGTTCTCAAAGCCTCCTTGGTAACTATAATCGTTAAGTGTCAAAGGGATCTGTAGAATGCTGTCCCTGCAGCGATAGAGGAATGTGTTACTGCGCTGGGCATGCAAGCAGAAACGATAGAGTAGCGATGTAGAGGATAATCACCTTGCGCGTAGGAGTGAAGATACCACGCAGCTAGGCTGTCGAGAGAGAGTTCAGCGTAGTTGCGCTGAGAGGTCTGCGGAAGAGTAAGACATTCCACTTTGAGGAATCATCAAGGAAGAGAGAGAGCAGTCTCCGCGTCGCCTAGGTTAAGGAAATCTGATTCCTTATCCCCCCCATAGCCACTTCGGGTGAGACCTCGAGCTGCTGCGCAGCTCGTTGCCGAGAGGGCCAGTGCACCAAGGGGTTTTGTTGATGCGCTTCATTAAAACCCGGGTCTGTCCAAAAAGCAGCCAACAACACCACTAGTCGCCTCGATTTGCGTGCCACATCGGTCGTTCTCCATTTTTCACATATTTTATATCATCGAATTCATTTTTCTGAGTCGGTGATGATGCTTGAGGTCATGTCTCGCTCTCACCCCCATATTTTTTGGGTATTTTTTCCAAAACGCTCCCGTCGCCTCGGTTTACGTGCCACATCGGCCGTTATCCATTTTTGACAATCTTTATATTGCCGGATTCATTTTTTCACGCTCGTGATGATGCTTGAGATCATTTCTCGCTCTCACCTGGTACAATTTCAACATTTTGTCCCAACACCTTGCTGCCTCGATTTGCGTGCCACATCGGCCGCCGTCGGATTGTTCCACATGTTTACAGGAGCCCTCCACTCCTGTCATACTGCAAATATTTCATTATTTTGCCACCATTTCATTCACCCTGCAAGGAGGCCCACCAGTGCTCCCCCCTACCCTCGTTCTTGGTCATCATAAATGTTCCTTGATTGAGCACTTCCTCCTTGCCTGGCCATTCCTTTTGCTCGGTATAATTTTATCCCTTTTTCGGGCCGGACAAGTCCTTTATGAAAAAGGCACTTAGGGAGTTTTCGTTAAGCTCTTTTCTGACTCCTAAAACAATGAAAAGATCGCCGAGCAATCTTGCTTCCTTTCATGCTCGTTAAAGTACCTGAAAGGGCGTCTACCTGGTATAAGTTTAACCCTTTTCCGGACCTGGTAGACTAATTACAAAAAAGGAATACTCTAGTCACACCGGCTAGAAGAGTTCTTCATTGCATCCTTTTATGCTTCTTTGGGCCTTGGAGACTAAATATACGAAAAAGCAACCCCCTGGAGTCTTCTTATTTTCTTTCAGACTCTCTAAAATTGAAAGCAACCACGAGCATGAACTGTCCTGGGCTCGTATAAATCCACACGACAGTACCATTCCATTATTTCAGAGTTTTCTTATCGCTTTCAGACTCCTTAAAATTGAAATCAACCACGAGCATGAACTGTCCCGGGCTTGTATAAATCCACACGACAGTATCATTTTACACACACTTCTTCTAGTTCCTTAACCCATGAAGAAGTCCCCTCCCGTGCCTCCTGGCACTATGATCGATCATCTCGGCAACACCCCCAATCAGGTCGCCTTTGTTCAGAGTATTCTGCAGTCTCCTGCCATTTTACCACAGCTTGAGTCTCCCTCAGCCCAGTCCCCCTCCCAGATCCAATACAGCTATGATCCATTTCCCATCAGTTAGTTTCAGATGCTGCCCGATCATCCCCGTCATCATACTCTGAACAAAGGAAGTTTGAGTCCACCCACTCTACTTGCCCAGTTGTCCCCCAACAGTTTGTCAGTCCTGCCATCAGTACTCTCACACTTCGGTTCTCCACCTCGTGCTTCTGTCAAGGAAGCATCATTGCCTTGATAGTTGCAGGTCTCCCTCTGTCGACGACAACCCCTCTATTCCAGAGGATAGGCCCAGAGGTCCCTACGCCTTGGACTTATCACCATCTGTGGTAAGTGCCTATGGACTATTCTGAGAGGAGTCATCATTGCCTCTCCGAGTGGTTGTTTCTCACATGCTCGACTTCAGCACCTTGATCGCATTGTCGAGAATCGTGTAGGGTTATATCCCTTCAATTTTTAGTCGAAGACCCCGGATTTCCCCCGACTCTAGCACATTGGTGAGTCACTTCGGAACGCCCAGTTATATGTTCCTGTGGATGTCCGGGCTGCGTTGGCGATTGTATTCGGAAGCCATCCAGCTATATTCTTCCTTGAGTACCCAGTTCCGTTCCAGTGCAGTGTACCATTGAGAGTACGACCCATTGTCACTATGATCCAGCAGCTCATCAGTTCCTCTGGTACCCCAGTCAGCAGCATTGATGTTATTCCAGTGCACCAGTTCTTCAGCTTACACATGGTCAGCCCAGCAGTATGTCCTAGATTTGTGTCCTCTCTGGACCCTTATGATGTACACAGTGGTTCTCTATGTATCTTATAGGTCCCCAGTTTTTGGGCCTCACAGTTCTTTTATGTATCTTGATACGAGCATGGGTATGCCCGCCTCGTCCATATATTGAGATGATTCCTTAGTCAGTATTTGAGGTCATATATATTTCAGGTCCCCATATTTTGGACCCCATTGTTATTATTATGTTATATCCTGATACGAGCATGGGAATGCCCGCCTCGTCCATATGATCAGATGATTCCTCATCCATTTTTGAGGTTATGTACTTTTAGTTCTTGCAGTTTGTTCGGGATCGTTGTTCCGGGCTTCAGTTTGTTTCTTCTCTTCTCCACACCCCAGGAAAACCATACATTACTTATGATGTCCATCGACCATACGATGAGCTCCTGCCCTCGCACATCAGGGGGCAATCTGTTAACACCCAAAAAGTGTTCACTACCTCATCTACCTCATTACATGGCTCATTTGTCCATTTTCCTACCATATTTCCCTTAAAAACCCTATACAACTGCCCTAAACCATATGGTTCCCAAAACCATGGGCCAACATTCCACCACCAAAAAACTATAAATAGGTGATGGAGATCCCTTATTTGATATCCACAATCAAGTATACCCTTACTCTGCCAAAATCTCTCTCGAAACCCTAGTTCACCATTGAACTACTTTCACCTTGAGAGCCCCTTTTGGCCCATTTCCACCATTGGAGAAAGAGAAGGAGCAAGTTGGAGCTTGGAGAAACCCTCTTGGACATTGCAAGAGCTTCACCAACCTTCACATTGGAGGTAATATTAATACAAAAGCCATTATTTACATATATATATATATATATTTTTATTTTTTTTTGTTTTTTTTGTTTTGTTTTTTTGTTTCATGCACATGTTTTAGAGTAATTTACATTTCAGTTTTAGCATAATAATTTCCATTTACTGAACTGCTACTAAGGAGTCCCCTCTCCTTAGTAGGTGCTCATTTGCACAAGCTAGGGGTAAAACCCTAGCTACACCATTTCATGAGCTGCTATGAATGCAGGGGAAAAAATGCATGAAAAAGGTGGACATGTAATGGGCTACCAGAGCACTCTGTTGGAAGGACAAAATTGCATGGAATATGAAGCAATGAGTATTTACAGTTTATTTAAATCGCATGGATAGTGTGACTGTGTCTTGCAATTTTATTGTGATAATGATGCATATATAGAAATGTGTATATTTCATCGCATTTCAAATGTTAACAGTTGAAGATGTTTGAATTATTGAGTGTTATAATTCTGAGATCACTTCAGTGACTATTGTAGCAATGAAAGGATTATATGCATAAAATACTCACAACGTGTTTGGCTGATTGAAGTTTCAGATTCCAGGTAGAAAAGTCTTACGTATGGCAATGAGGATAAGTCCATAGTAGAGACCGGGATCTACCATGTGCATAAGCCAAAGGTTATGAGAAAATTCTCATGGGTGTAACTTATGCATGAAACAAATCTGAAAATTTTATGGTTTAAATTTATGAGAATAATCTCATGATTGCAAATCTAATTTCTGTAGGAAAACAGATTTGTAGATTTCAGATTTGAGAATTTGCTTATAATTGCAAATCACTGTTTGGCTTATATAAATTGTGTCAGGAGGACATGTTGTAGGTGGATGTTCATGTATGGTAGCAAGTGTAAAACCATAATGGACAGAGTGATACCACTTACGAGAGCCAAACAATATAAGGATGGCCTCATGGTTAAACAAATCAATTTCTGTAGGAGACAGAGTTGCAAATTCATGTTGAATTAATTATTAATGCTAATGATTGGTTATGGAACAATCATACTTGAAGCTTATTGCTAAATGCTGCTAACTGTTTATCTATTTGATAAATGTGCCAGGAAGACACATTGCAGGAAGACCAGGAGTGATGGCCTGCAAAAGCCAAACTAGATGGGAAAGACCCCATGATTTGGAAATGGGTTTCGGGTGAAACACCATTGATAATATCTTAGCCAAACTACATGTCGGTAAACCATGAGAGTGAGATGGTAAAGCTATGCCCATAAGGCATGTGAGATACATATGCAAAATGAATGAGTATTCTGTGACCCTAGACAAGAGCATGCATGTCTAAATTATTAGGGTTAATATGCAGAGCATGCTCTATCTTATTTACATCATTTCAGACTTCTTGAGTATGATTAGGGCCTACATGGTGCACATCGGAAAGGGGGTGCACACCTTTTCTGGTGCTGGGTCATGATAGGGTTTTCAATATTGACTACACCCTAAGGGAATGGACGCATTCCTGGTGTTTTAATACTTGATAGTGAATGATATGGATTATGGTTACAAAATTGAACAACAATACTGATGAGCTTGCTTGTGCTTCTTGTGTTTTCAACCTACACAGATGCAGATTGATACTGCACATTAAGAGGCAAAGTGAAGAATGGTACGCAAAAGGACTGTGTAGGAATTGGTAACCTTTCTATGCTCATAAGAAATATTACCAGAAGGGATGGACATGCCTAAAGAGTTGTGTAATAAGAAGAGGTATCATCCTTGTGTGAGTGGGGTCATGCTAACCTGTAGTCAAGAAAGTCACCTATAAAGTTCCTAGAAAGAACCACTGATTTGCACCAGAGAAGGAGTGACGTCCTTGTATGAATGAAGAGTTGTGTGTGTGAAGGGTTGTGGTGCAAGAAGGTGTGGTGACATTGGTGAAGGCATAAAATATCTATTGGGATAGCAGTAGGAGGGCGGGCACCAAGACTGACTGAAAAGCTTGAGATGCCTATGGCTCCATAGTAGAGCCTTGACCTATAATGGTCAAGTGGCGCAGTTTCCTTCCATTGGTCGATGACCCAGATGAATGTGTTGGCTCGGCAATGGAGAGGGACAACCAGGTATGGGACTGGTTGGGCACCACCAAATTCTTGGTAAATCTGGTCGGCGTGAAGGTGTACTGGTGAAGCATTAACTACATCCAAGTCCATAGGCGATCCCAAGGCTTGCAAAGCGAAGTAGGATCCTGTGGACCAGAGGGGAAACGCACAATACAGATAAGTATTCAATTTCATTTATGTCTTGTTTGGAATAATGAAGATTTTAGGTATAAGTCTTCTAATAGCTAAGCTGATACACTATTGTTTCTTTGTTGGAAACATTGGTCATTGCAGGAAAGCAAGACCCTGAAAGCGCTATAAAATTACTGGTAAATCCAGAGATTAAATGAGTGGGCGATATGAAATTATTGATAAATACAGAGAGTAACTGGTTGGGCATTCACTGCTTAATATTGTGAAACAGCGTGTATGCTGGCCCAATACCCCTTAAACAATTGATAAAACCAGTCAATGTACTGGCCTGACATTGCCTATTCGAATGGTTGTGGAGTATCCTGCGTGCTGGTCCAACATTCATTATTGCATCCACGGGCAATCCAAGGATTATAAAGTGAAGAAGGATCCTGTGGAATAAAGTGAAGACATCCAATACAGATAAGTATTTGGCTACATCGCAGCTTCTTGATTATGAAATATGTGTGTATATGATTTGTTTATGATTTCTTAAACTCTTGTTTGGAGACAAACCCTATGGAAATAAACTAAACACATGAATTGACTCAATGTTTGAGTGTAGGTATTTCTGGAAGCAAGGACTATGAAAGCATCTGGAGGATGCATGTGTACATGTGACCGTCCTAAAGAGAGCTCAGTATGAGCGGTAATGAAAGATGGTGCTAGTGGACATCTATGGGTCCTAGCAACCAAAGGTTCTGTAAGCAACAATGGGGAAAGGGGTTCCCTAGTTGAAAATTCTAAGACAGACCTTAGACACTAAGTGTTATAGCCAAGAAAGGGAAATTCAAGCATTCACATTAAAGTGAAAGAGACTATGGAGCATGAAACCACAGTGATGGCATAGCTCCGTAAATAAAACAAGACTAAGAGGGAGAAACTCTTACTCTTCTCTTTCCTTTTTATTGATGCATTTATAAAACAAAGAATTGTTGAATGCATGTCATGACTAGAAGAATAATGTGTTTATTTGCTTGAATTAAATTGTGAATGCTAAAATAGTTATTTCACTGTGAAAGGATGAACATGAAAGAGATCATGTGTATGTCGGGAAAGCATGAAAATAAATAAATTTGGAAGTCACATGAGTGAAGCATGGACGTTCCATGTCAATTGGGAAATAATTGACTAATTTTAATGTTTATATTATGCTTGTCCTAACAAAGAGTTTCCATGATAAATTTCACAGGGAGAAATTGAAACAATTGGTTGCAGCCGACACTAGCCAAGTGTTGCTGGTGAGAAAAGTGAGATCCAGTCGTGCACCGTGATCATGGAAGCAGACCAAAAGCTATCTGATTTGGCTGAAAATATTCCTCAAATAGTTTCCAGGGAAGCAAGAAAGATGGCATCCATGAAATTCTAGACTTGCAGAGTAGCTGGAAGGTGAATACAAGGAAGGGATTGTTGAGGAGCAATGCCCACCTGCGGAGATGGAAGGCCAAAGCCAGTAGGATCAGTTGTGGAAGCCAAAGGACTTGATCCTGAAGGTTCAAAGTAAAGAGATGAAACTCCGGACAGACCTACCACCAGTTGTTTTGAGGCATGTGTAAAGTGGGTATATATTCTGAAGTATTGGAACACCGAGGACGGTGTTATTCCAAGGGGAGGGGAATGTCACGTCCCCATCTTGACCCCATTGCATTAAAATGTAAATGATGTAATATTGCTATAAAATCATGGTGAGGAGCTCAAGGCCAAGTCCATGCCATTGATTTATTGATGCATATGGTTTACGTGCTAGCCAGGCACATTGGAATTGTAAATATGCATTTTAATATAAATACCCACAACTAGTTATGCAATGCAACAAGAGATGGGGGAATGATATTACAAGGAATTGGAAGGGAAATATTCAAACCCTTGAGCCAATGAGGTCAAGCCAAGTGTCAATGAGAGAACCCATCAACCATCAACTACCCATGTTGACTTTGATGCCCAATCATTCATTTCTCCCAAAAGTTGGGTGAAGTAGTTAATGCCTTGGGGATTGGGGAGGTATGGCTGTCCAAAATTCGAGTATGGGCAAGCCACCATCATGGAAAATCGTGTTTTTGCTTCTTGGGCAAGAAAACAACCATGATTTTCTCCCTAATCCATTACCCATGATGGAGTTTTTCCTTTCTCATGTTTTTGGGCTGCCTGGGTGTTTTCTCTCCACGTTTTTATGGTTTTTCCTGATTTTTCTAGTTGGGAAACAGGGCGTTTTTGTGTTGCAGAGTGGCTGGGAGTATGGGAACTTGAATTGGGGTTTCAATGGGGCCGTTTTGGCCATTTAGATGCCCAATATCCTGATGGAAAATCGGATTGGTCCCCTATGGATGATTTTCCTTTTCACATCCCGTTTTTGGTGTGCCCATGATTTGGGAAAGTCCATGGCCATCTTGCTTGTAAATCCCATTGCTGAGAATGGGAATCCATGCCCAGTTTGAGTTGCTGTAGGTAAAATATTGTTGGGGTTGAAATGGGTTTCCATTGTTTTGGCTTGATCTTGAGTGGAAGCATCCACAAATGAAGAGGGTTCAGATTTAGCTTGATAAACCCAGTTGTGGACTGGCTTGGCTTAAATGCAAATGATTATTTGGCTGTGTATGAGCTTGAAATCCCCTTTTCCTTGTAGATATCATGCCCAGCTCAGGGGTGGTCTCTGAGTGCTAAAATAATACAGGCTGGGCAGAGACCTATGGTTGGGAGGAACATTGCACCGACATAGCTAGTTGTTTGGGACAATTGCACAACGAAGATAAGTGTTCTCTGTCTCTGTATTTTACTTCTGCAATTTTTAATTTGATGATTATATTGATATGTTGTATGCATATAAAATGTGTGTGGATGATTTGTTTATCTCTGCTATGCATGTTTGTTGAATTTACATATGCACACATGGGTTTAATAGTATGAATCTAATGAATGGGCTGAGTTTGTTTAAAAATCCCCATAGATTGGCTTCATGTTCCCTCCCTTTCCTTGGATGGATGGGTGGGTACGTGACACCAATTGTAGATATAAGGCACCAAGCCTCCATCTTCTTTCTGTCTTTGCACAAGTATCATCATGAGTAATGGCATGAGTACCGACACGAGTAACAACAACATGATATTCTCTTCGGTGGAACCAGAAGTAGCTTGCTGCAACACCACGTGTATCATCTCCCATAGCAGATACCTACTGCTGTAAAAACAAACACACAAGTAACAAAATCAACATCCAACCTACAATTGTGAAGGATAGCTTGCTGAACTAGGGATGCTCCTGCATCAGACACCCGAGGTTGAAAATTTGAGCATCATTGCTCAAAAGGGAGGTGAAAACATGTGTAGATTTGGACATCCTCCTCTTCCCATCTCTGCTGCAAACATCCACAACATTTCCTTTATAATGTAAGTATCTATATATGGACTATGTGGTTGGCTTGTCATACTGACTTGAAAGCTACGTAAATATTATGTTGAAAAAATTATAAAATGGTCCAAGATGGCTATGTAAAGAGTAATAGAGGGGCTATAATTCAACTATAGGGGCCTATGGAAGGTTAAATCCTCTATTTCAAAGTGTCAACCTTAGAATTAATCCTTTTGCTTCCACGTTCCTTAAATGAGCCCATTTACTTCCTTTTGACTATTAAATCCCATAATTGAATTCATGTGTGAGGTTGGTGGGAAAAGTATCCTCATGTAGTTATGGAAGCATGCGATCGATATACTTCTATGGCATTTGTAAGAGTCCTTTATCCTATGGCTAGAACTTATGTCAGTTGTCTTTCACCATCCTCTCTATCACCCTTTTTTTTCTCAAGGGATATTTTACACCACACAGAGTTTTCTAATGTTGTTCATTGCATCACCATTACCATACTTGATGCAGCCAGAAACTGCAATTCATAATGCACAATAGACAACCAACCACATAAAGAATAATAGATGGAAAACAAGCAGATAACCATAATTGCATCACACATTCATCAACTGGAATTAATACAACAATTTTATTGATGCACATAAATATTTAGTATAGACTTCATCATCTACAACACTCAACTTTAAGTATCGGCCACATTTGGGAAATCACTCTCACACCCACATCATGCATGCTTCCAAGCTGCTACAACTCTTCTCTGTTGCAACTCTTTTTCTGGACCAACGTTCCCACACTTCCTCCTCTCTTCTAGGTGTTCCTAAGTTCCACTTCCAAGATGGGTATCTACACTTCTACCTCCATGCTTCTACCTGCACTCCTCTCTTCTCTCTACCCTGGACCATGCCCATTGATATACTCAAGATTGGAATACAAAGAGTCAAAACGTTGAATTCTCACTGAGCCGTTTTGCAGTTGGCAATGATTTGATTCGGTTACCAGTGGATGAGATTCGTTTTATTCCATGCTCTAATGGACCATAAAACCTAAACCTAAATATAATTTATTAATAAAATAAACCATAGTAATAACGTGTCATTTATTAGCACATTATTAATTAATGACATTTGGATTGCTAGCTGCTTTATTATTAACTATTTGCTGTTACTACAGGTTCAACAATTTTACTAGGGATAGAATTACCACTTGTAGATATAATGCACCAAGCCTCCATCTTCTTCCTGTCTTCGTATAAGTATCATCATGAGTAATGGCACGAGTACTGAAACCCGTAAAAAAAACATGATATTCTCTTCGGTGGAACCTGAAGTAGCTTGCTGCAACACCACGTGTATCATCTCCCATAGTAGTGCTTTATTGCTGTAAAAACAAATACACAAGTAACAACATCAATGTCCAGCCTACAATTATGCAGGATAGCTTGCTGAACTAGGGATGCTCCTGCATCAGACACCCGAGGTTGAAAATTTGAGCATCATTTCTCAAAAGGGAGGTGAAAAAATGTGTAGATTTGGACATCCTCCTCTGCCCATCTCTGCTGCAAACATCCGCAACATTTCCTTTAACATTATGACCCAAAAATATTCCACATTTTCCCCATTCTTGAACAACTCTTCCCTTTCTGTCATCTCAATGACATCTACTGCCTTATTATACTTTTCTTTGGGCATCGTTTCCTACTGCATCGACTGCACAAACAAACCTTTCTTGTTTCTGTCAACTTCACATTTTGAATTCTTCTTCATAGCCACATCTTCCACACCATCCATTGCATTACCTGCAAACATACCTTCACACAAAACATTGTGGGAATGACACACTCCCATCTACTCTTCCTTCGAAAGTGCCTTTGTTGTAGCACCCACGCTTTGTTCTTTCTTTTCCTCAACCAAGTACCGCTCTACTCCCTTCACATATGACAAAATCATCACTTTTCCTTACTTCTCCTCTTCTGGAATTAAAGGATGCAAATTGAATTTATTCCCATCTTTCTCTAATTGATAGGTATTATTTCTCCCATCATGCATAACTCTTCTATCAAACTGCCAAGGCCTTCCCAATAAAACGTGACAAACATCCATGGGCAGAACATCAAACAAAAACATTATCACTATAGTTCCCAATATTAAAAGTAATCAAGCACTTCTCCCTTACAGTGAACCTTTGCCCATCTTGTAACCATGCCACCCTATATGCCTCTGGATGAGGGGTACACATTAAATTTAATTTGTTAACAACCTCCGTAGACACTAAATTTTTAGAACTACCACCATCAATAATCAAATTACAACACTTTCCTTCAATCTTGCATTTTGTTATGAAAAGTGTCTTCCTTTGTTCTGGTTCCTTCTCAACCTCCTTTTCATATTGCAACAATATCTTCCTCATCATCAAATTTTCCCCTAGTTCTGACCGCAATTCAACCACCTCATTTGCTGTTGCTGCTTGTTTAGTTTTAGCAATATGTGCTCTCCCTTCTTGCCGTCTTGCATCCTTCACAAGTTTCGGACATTCAAATGCCATATGACCTGGCGCCCCACATCTAAAGCAAATGATTTTAGATTTTCATCCTCTACCTCTACCTCTTATTGTTCTAACACGTCCTCTATCCGCATCAAGTCCTTTTCTAGTAGTATCTCCATTGCGCTGGAACTAATTTCATCTTCCTCAACTTGCTTTTCCTTTTGCTGCTCTCTCCCATTTCCTAGGGTTCTCTTTGCATTTTGTTGTTTCCTTAACAATTTTTCCTCAATCCTCAAGGATTATTGGTAAGCCTATGCCACTGAACGAAAATTCAAAACATTAAACTCATCTTGTATAGCATAATTCAAACCATTGACATACCTGACAATGGATTCCGAACTCTCCTCATTCTGTCTAGACCTTATTGAAAGTCTGTAAAACTGCTTTGTGTAATCCTTTACTGACATTTTGATCCGCTTCAAATTCTGCAACCTCCTCAACAAATTCAAAGCATAATCCACATGTAAAAATTTGCGTTTCATTTCTATTACCATCCTATTCCAAGTCTTAATTTTCTCTCTACCACCACTTTATCTATTTAGCTGTAACTTATCCCACCATAAAGAAGCATGATTTCTCAATTTTGTACTAGAAAAACTAACTCTTCGGGGATCTCTAATCTGTTCAAACTCAAAGAATTTTTCCATTTCCCCTATCCAATCTATTAACTCTTTAGGATTTAAACCACCATAATAAACAAGAGTACCTAGTTTAGGTTTACCTCCAATACTTCTAATAGCTATGATCTTTCTTTCTTCCATTGTCATTTGTTCTTCTTGTTCTTCTCTAATGGTCTCTAATTCTTCTTCATCATCGCTGTCATCCCTTATCACTTGTGTAATACCTCTTCTCTGGGTCGTTTCAATGGTATCTATTGTAGCCATCATTGTCCTCATCATTGTTGTAAGATCATTCACATCTTCAACATTTTCTTTCCCTTCTACCATGACTGTTGATGTATATGTAACTTCGGAATGTATTTCATCTATGTATTTCATATATATTTATTGTACCCTTATTAGAGATGTGTTATTCCTCTATAAGGAAGTGTCGTCATGTCGATTGACAAGTGTCGCAAGTGTGTGTACTTGCCGATGGGTTATTAGACCACCATGTGTGGGGTCGGCCCTGAAATATATATATTATAATGTGGATGTACCTAGCTAGACAAGTCGGCCCCATAAGGTCACTGGGCAAACAGGTTAGTATAAATAGAGATAAGGTGATCTCTATTTAGATCATTCGAAAAGTTATATCTCTCTCACTTAGAAAGTGGCGCACTAGTGAGGAGGAGGATCATCTGCTACTAGGAGACTATCTCAGTGTATTTTGGTTGTACTTTGGTTGAGCCATTGCTCTCTCTATCTTTGAGGAAGTTGTGGGGTTTTTCACCTTATGGTTTTCCCCACGGAAACTCTGTGTCTCTTGCCTCTCATGCTTTTGATTCTTGTGATGCTTGTGATGCTTATTGTGATTGTTATGAATTGATATACTGTACATGTTATTCTCTCAGTAAAGATCCTAGAGTATTGTGAATTAATGCTCAAAATTTAACATGGTATCAGAGCTAACCTGAGAAGAAGACATTTTGCAGTGACGAAAACTTGAGTTTCTTGTTTATTGGGTTTCTCTCCACAGATTTTGGAAAAGCAGTATAGTAGATTGACTCTAATCATCAAGGAGAATCTATCTGTCCAATCAAAATTCAATTCTGAGCATTTTCAGATTTGGCCCTAAAAATTAGGGTTTCCACAAAAATAGGAATTTATGAAATCTGAAGACATAGCTAGAAGCTCCTTGCAAACATTGAAGTTTAGAGCTTTGGATCAAGATTTTTGGCTGGGTAGATCTCCGGGAAACTCAAACCCTAATTCAAGGCTCTCCCTAGTGAACCCGAGAGGACAAAAAGGAAAATCTGAAGGGTAAAACTTTGCTGATCTCAAATTTTGAATGCACCAGGCTAATCAGCTCATCAAAGCGCATCTTTCTATCCTTTCAGAAAATTGAAATTCACATTTTGAATTTTTTGGGTTTTTTCGACAAACCCTAATCTGGGACCAGATCCAGTTTTCAGCATTTCAAGTGGTAAGACCAAAATATTTTCTATTTCCATTTGAAGTACTCTTTAAGATGTCTCACCACACCAAGCTTGAGGATAAGCTTGAAGGGGTTGATAACTTCCGAGCTTGGAAGTATAGGATTGGGTTAATCCTGGAAGAGAATGAGTTGGACTCATATATAAAAGAAGACATCCCTATCCCAGAGGATGAAGTGGCCAAGGTATTACATAAGAAGAACTTGGTCAAGGCAAAGAGAATCATTGCTGATTCTATCAAAGACCATCTCATACCCCATGTGTCTTCTCTAAAGACACCCAAGGAGATGTTTGACTCTTTGACCAAGCTATTTGAAGGGAATAACATAAATCGGAAGATGACTCTGCGGAATCAATTGAAAGGGGTCAAGATGTTGAATGGAGAAACCATTCAATCTTACTTCTCCAAGGTCTCTCAGATCAAGGAGAAACTTGAAGCTGTGGATGAAGTAGTGGACAATGGTGAAGTTGTTATGACCAGTCTGAATGGCCTACCTAGGTCATGAAACTCCTTTATTCAAGGACTCTGTGCGAGAAAGAAATTGATCTCTTTCAGTAAACTATGGGAGGAATGCTCTCAAGAAGAAGCTAGACTTGTAGCTCGTGAGGAAAATATGGGAGGTGAAGATCAAGCTCTCACAACTCACACCAAAAGAAGCAAGCCCAAGAAGGAGCACTCTCGCTACAAAAGATCCTATCAAAAGAATAAGAAGGATCTAAGATGCTTCACATGCAATGAGAAGGGTCACTTTGCTTCAGACTGTCCCAAGAACAAAAGGGATAACAACAACAACTTCAGCAAGAAGAAGAAGGGCAGCAAAAGAAAGTTCCATGCTCATGCTGCCGAGGACGATGAACCTCCAAAGAAGAAGGCTAGGGAAGAAAGTGATGATGATTCATCAAGTGAAGAAGAGTATGTTCTAATCTCTGCTCTCACAGGTACTATCTCCCATGGTTGTAATGATTGGTTGATTGATAGTGGGGCTTCCAAATACATGATTGGGTTTAAGGAATCTTTTGTGAATCTATATGAACATGAATCACCCCATAAGGTAAAACTTGGGGATGATTATCAATACCCAATCAAAGGAAGTGGTGAAGCCTCCTACAACCTAGATTCTAGAAAATCTTTGAAGATGAAAGAAGTCCTTTATGTACCTGGGCTCAAGAAGAACTTACTCTCCATCTCTGCATTGGATGCAAAAAGTATGAGGGTTTCATTTGTGGATGGCCAAGTCCTAATGTGGCCAAAGGGAAAGAACATAGATGATGCAGTAGTGATTGGAGAGCAAGAGGGAGGTTTGTATAAATTGAAGGGACAACCTGAACATGCCATGGTACATGAATCCATGGAGCCAAGTGAACTTTGGCATAGAAGACTTGCTCATATGCACTATAGGGCACTTCCAATTGCAAGCAAGGCTGTAGAGGGTCTTCCTGAAATCAAGATCAAACATGAAGGTCTTTGCAAAGGATGTGCAAAAGGTAAGAACATTAAGAAGGCTTTCCCAAGCAGTGAAAGCAAGGCTAAAGACATCCTGGAAATCATCCACTCAGATGTATGTGGTCCTATGTCATCAAGTTCTCTGAGTGGGTATGTTTACTATGTCTCATTTATTGATGACTTCTCCAGGAAGACTTGGGTATACTTCTTGAAGAGAAAAGATGAGGTGTTTGATAAATTCAAGGAATCCAAAACCTTGATGGAGAATCAAGTTGACAAGAAGATCAAAACATTCAGATCTGACAATGGTGGAGAATTCACCTCAGGTGACTTCAAGAAGCTTTGTAGTGATTCAGGGATTAAGAGGGAGTTGACTGCTCCTTATAATCCTCAACAGAATGGAGTTGCAGAAAGGAAGAACAGAACAATCATGGATGCAACAAGGGCAATGCTGCATGACCAGGATCTACCTATGCATCTATGGGCAGAAGCAGCTAGAACAACTGTATATGTGCAGAACAGAACACCCCACAAGATATTGGATAACAAGACACCAGAAGAGGTCTTTTTCTGGTAAGAAACCTGAAGTCAGCCATCTCAAAATATTTGGTTGTCCAGTATACACTCATGTCCCAAAGGAAAAGAGGACTAAACTAGATCCTTCAGGAAGAAGGGTATCTTTGTGGGTTACAGTGAAAGCTCAAAGGCTTACAGAATATACTTTCCAGGGTTCAAGAAGATTGATGTCAGCAGGGATGTAACATTTGATGAAAACTCAGCCTTCATCAAATCAAGGAAGGCATCTATCGAAGTTTATGAAGAACCTAAGGAAACTAGATTTCAAGACACTACCATGACTAAAGCAGTTCCAGAAGTTGTTCGTGAGTTTGAAGATCCGCAAGAACCTGTAGATCCACCGCATGAGGATAACTCTCACAAGAGGAAACCTGCATGGGCTAGAGAGCTCATTCAATATGTAGAAGGATTTGGCATTCCAGAAGAAGAACACAAAGCAAAGAAGAGAACCAGATCACATACCAGCTATGTTGCTTTACTCCGTGACATTATGAACAAAGAGCCTTCCAGTTATGAAGAAGCAACGAAAAAGAAAGAATGGAAGGATTCCATGGTTGAGGAATACCAATCAATAATGAGAATGATGTTTGGGATGTTGTCCCAAGACCTAAAGAGAAGTCTGTTGTGACTTCCAAATGGATTTTCAAAATCAAGCATGCTGCAGATGGCAGTGTAGAAAAATACAAAGTAAGATTCATAGCTCGTGGCTTCTCTCAAAAAGAGGGAATAGATTATGAAGAAACTTTTGCACCTGTAGCCAGGTATACTTCCATCAGAACAGTACTTGCCCTGGCTACAGCAATGAAATGGAAAATACACCAGATGAATGTCAAGACTGCCTTCTTGAATGGTGTAGTTGAAGAGGAAGTATATGTGGAGAAACCACTCGGTTTCGAAATACATGACAGGGAGTCATATGTGTGCAGATTGAAGAAATCCTTGTATGGCTTGAAGCAAGCTCCCAGAACTTGGTATGGCAGGATGGATAGTTTCCTATCTAGTTTGGGCTTTACCAAGAGTAAAGCAGATTCCAACCTTTACTACAAGGTTGAGGAAGGGAATCCTGTGATTCTACTCCTGTATGTGGATGACTTATTTGTAACAGGAGATGACAGATTGATTGCAGATACGAAGAGGAAGCTTGCTGCTGAGTTCGATATGAAAGATTTGGGAATGATGCATTATTTCCTAGGTACGGAGGTGTGGTAGAGTACAGGTGGGATCTTCCTTGGTCAAGGGAAGTACACAGTAGATATCCTGAAGAGATTCAGGATGATGGATTGCAAGGCCATGGCCACACCTATGGCATCGAATCTGAAGCTTCTATGTGATGCTTCATCTGAGCCGGTTGATGTCTCTATGTCGTCAGATGATTGGGTCCTTGATGTACTTGACGAACACGAGACCAGATATTTTCTTTGCGGTGAACACATTGAGTCAGTTCCTAACAGATCCAAGGAGTGTTCATTTGGTTGCTGTAAAGCATGTTCTGAGGTACCTGAAGGGTAGAGTGGATTATGGGCTCAAGTATGAGGCGAATCAAAAGTTTAACCTGCAGGGTTATGTTGATTCAGATTGGGCTGGCAGTGCTGTAGATAGGAAGAGCACATCTGGGTGCTGCTTCAGTATGGGATCAGGTGTGATCTCTTGGTTTAGAAGGAAGCAGTCCTGTGTAGGACTGAGTACAGCTGAGGAAGAGTATGTTACAGCCTGTTCAGCTAGTTGTGAGGCACTATGGATACTGAAGCTACTATCTGAATTATTTGATCTCCCGTTGGATGCTACTGGTATCTTCTGTGATAAAAAGAGTCGTGTGAAGCTGTCCGAGAACCCAGTGTTTCATGATAGGTCAAAACACATAGAGATCAAATATCACTATATCAGGGATATGGTGCAGAGAGGAGCTATGAAGCTCCTGTATGTTGCGACAGACGAGCAGATTGCAGATGTGCTGACGAAGCCACTAGTCAGGGTGAAGTTCGAGTACTTCAGAGAGAGGCTTGGTGTTCTTCGGATTGATGACACTTCGAGGAAGAAGTGATGGACACATTTGCTGAATCCATTCCAAGCATGTTGGAAGGAGGATCCTTCACATGGCTGTGGATGTAAGTGCTGGATGATGAGCATCAGGATGATGTTCCGGTTTTTGCTTTGTATGATCAGTTGGATCATTTTTATATGTATGTATGTATGCATCATGTTGGATGCTGGATATGATCAGTTGGATCATTTATATGTATATGTATGTACACATCATGTTGGATGCTGGATATGATCAGTTGGATCATTTATATGTATGTACGCATCATGTTGGATGCTGGATATGATTGGTTGGATCATGTGTATGTATTTTGTATATGCATCATGTTGGATGCTTGGACCATGTATCTGTATATGTATCAGGTGGATACATTGTATGATCAGGTGGATACATTGTATGATCAGGTAGATCATGTATGTTGATATGTATCATGTATTTGTATAAGGTGGATACACTATATGATCAGGTGGATCATGTATGATGATATGTATCAGGTAGATACTTGGTATGAATCAGGTAGATGCATTGTATGATCAGGTTGATCATGGATGACAAGCTTCAAGATGTTGCTCCAGATGACATGCAACAGGATGTTGCAGTGATGATGATCAGGATGATCATGTGTACATCAGGATGATGTATGGTGAGTATCAGGTTGATACTCTATGGCCGTGGATCAGGTTGTGCAGATGAGCATATAATTTGGCCTTGGGAGATTTGCAGATAGTCTTTCAAGGTTTTTCCTATGGCATATAATTTGGCCCTGGGATATCTGGAATATGCTCTTTCGATGTTTTGCTCTGGGAGGACATATAATTTGGCCTTGGGAGATCTGCAGATAGTCTTTTGAGGTTTTTCCTATGGCATATAATCTGGCCCTAGGATATCTGGTAGATGCTCTTTCGAGGTTTTTTCCTATGGCATATAATATGTCCCTAGGAGATCCGATAGGTTGGGCTGTGTGCCCGTAATAAGTCCTCAGATGCTCTTGCGAGGTTTTGCCATGACCACATATAATCTGTCCTTGGGAGATCCTATAGGTAGAGCTGTGTGCTCATAACAGCCTGGGATGCTCTTGCGAGGTTTTGTGGTGACCACATATAATCTGTCCCTGAGAGATCCTATAGGTAGAGCTGTGTTCTCGTAACAGCCTGGGATGCTCTTGAGAGGTTTTGTGGTGAGGTCACATATAATATGGCCCTGGGAGATCCTATAGGTAGAGCCGTGTGCTCGTAACAGCTTGGGATGCTCTTTCGAGGTTTTGTGATGCATGTAATAAGTCCTGAGGATTCCACAGTATGGCCAGTGATGACGAAGACCTGCAGGTGGTGGGCCTACATACAGTATGAAAAAGGACTGGCTCTATAGAACTTCCTATGACAAGTAGAGTCAGAGATTGGTTGAGATAGCAGCAGCAGTGACGATGACGATGATGATGCATCGATGACGATGATCCCGAGAAGAAGACTTGTCTAGCAGATCTGTGTCAAGAAATACTTTCCTAGTTAAGAGGGAGTGTTGATGTATATGTAACTTCAGAATGTATTTCATATATATTTATTGTACCCTTATTAGAGATGTGTTATTCCTCTATAAGGAACTGTCGTCATGTGGATTGACAAGTGTCGCAAGTGTGTGTACTTGCTGATGGGTTATTAGATCACCATGTGTGGGGTCGGACCTGAAATATATATATTATAATGTGGATGTTCCTAGCTAGACAAATCGGCCCCATAAGGTCACTAGGAAAACAGGTTAGTATAAATAGAGATCAGGTGATCTCTATTTAGATCATTCGGAAAGTTATATCTCTCTCACTCAGAAAGTGGTGCACTAGTGAGGAGGAGGATCATCTGCTACTAGGAGACTATCTCAGTGTATTTTGGTTGTACTTTGGTTGAGCCATTGCTCTCTCTATCTCTGAGGAAGTTGTGGGGTTTTTCACCTTAGGGTTTTCCCCATGGAAACTCTGTGTGTCTTGTCTCTCATGCTTTTGATTCTTGTGATGCTTGTGATGCTTGTGATGCTTATTGTGATTGTTATGCATTGATATACTATACATGTTATTCTCTCAGTAAATATCCTAGAGTATTGTGAATTAATGCTCAAAATTTAACAATGACCTCTTCCTCTATGGGCCATCACTATTAATATTCTCTATGATCTCTTCTTGTGAGCTCTTGACTTCACCATTCATAAATATGCCAATCTACTACTGATCCCTCTAATCCTTTACATAGGCTCAAATAAATATGATACCACTTGATGCATCCATAAACCGCAATTCAAAATGCACATTAGACATCCAACCACAGAGAGAATAATATATGGAAAACAAGTAGATAACCACAATTGCATCACAAATTCATTAATTGGAATCAATACAACAATTTTACTCATTCACACAAATATTTATTACATACTACATCGTCTACAACACTCAGCTTCGAGTATCAGCCACATGTGGGAAATCGCTCTCACACCCACAACATGCACGCTTCTAGGCTGTTGCAACTCTCCTTTGCTGCAACTCTTCTGTGCTGCAACTCTTTCTTTGGACCATCGTTCCCACACTTCCTCATCTCTTCTGGGTGTTCCTGCGTTCCACTTCCAGGTTGGGTATCTATGCTTCTACCTGCGCTCCTCTCTTCTCTCTACCCCGTCCCATTCCCATTGATATAAGAAAGATTGGAATACAAAGAGTCAAACCATTGAACTCCCACTGAGACATTTTGCAGTTGTCAATGATTTGATTCGGTTATCACTGGATGAGAGTCGTTTTATTCCAAGATCTAACATACCATAAAAACTAAACCTAAATCTAATTTATTAATAAAAGAAACCATAGTAACAACGTGCCATTTATTAGCACATTATTAATTAATGACATCTGGATTGCTAACTGTTTTATTATTAACTATTTGATGTTACTACAAGTTCAACAGTTTTAATATGGACATAATTTCCACTTGTAGATATAACATACCAAGCCTCCATCTTCTTTCTGTCTTCGCACAAGTATCATTATGAGTAATGGCATGAGTACCAACATGAGTAACATCAATATGATATTCTCTTCGGTGGAACCCGAAGTAGCTTGCTGCAACATCACGTGTATCATATCCCATAGTAGTGCCCTACTGCTGTAACAACAACCACACACGTAACATCATCAATGTCCAACCTAATATTTTGCGTGATAGCTTGTTGAACCAGGGATGCTCTTGCATCAATACCAGACTTTGAAATAACAAAAAATTTGAATGGTGAAGGAGAATTGCAGACATTAGAGAAAAAATAATGGATGTAGGTGAACATAAAGGTTGGGAAAGATAGGAACCTTTACCCATTGGGTTTTGTTTCTCCTAAATGCTTGAGAATCCATGAATTAATATTACAGGAGGTTCTCCAATAGTCTACATTAGGTTGGAACCTTTATGCACGCATTGGTAAACACTATAAGGGTTGGATTTCTTGAGGGAACTATGAAGTAGTGAAGAGAAATTCCTTCCTTATGTTGTATGGGGAAGTATAAGAGAGTGCCATGGTTGGGATGGCTGAGTGAGATCAATGTAAATGCTCAAAGGTCAACAACTTGGATAAGCATGAGAGAAAATGGGTTGTGGGCTGAGAGAGAGAAGCACGTAGGTGTTTCATTTTCCTTGGTGGCCTCATAGCCCAACTTGGGGGTGACATCTACAACTGATACCTATGGTTGGGTGGAAAATCACTCTTACATAGCCAATTGCTTAGATCTTCTTTGTTAAAATATATGTATTCTCTTTGTATAGGAATGCGGAATGATTTTTATTTACTTCTTGTGATGAATATTTTTGTTTATGCATGATGTATGTGTGGATATAGTTTTATTTCCATTGAGTTTTACAATTATGCATTTGCACACACATTTCTTATTTATGAATTTGTGTTATGGCATGTGGGGAAAAATTTCTAAGCATTAAATTCATAAATAATCCCTCCTATGGTTTAAATGATGGATGAGAATGTGATAGGAGTAATGGTGATTCAAAAAGACTTATTTTTCACATAACCTATCTTGATAGTTTACCTAGAAAACTATATTTTTCATGTATAATAATATTTCAAGAAAATATTTCTTAAATAGAAAATGTGTTCACTTTGTAGGAATTTTGAATTAATAGTTTTGAGTAGTTGACAAATTACATTTTTTTCTTAAGCTTACTACAAAGAAATTTCCAAAACACCTATTTTCCATTGCTACAAAGTATTTGTAATAACATGTATAATTTAATTCATTCATTCATAGTATGCACCATTAAACTAGAAGGAGGTATGTACGATCTAAAAAGGTTTTCATGTCATAGGTATTTGCGGTCTTTGTCATAACTTGGAGGAATTTCCAATTGTTTCCACTATGCAGTGTGCAAAAAGTAGGGTTACATAAAAGGTATTTGTGGTATTCATCTAAAAAGGAGAGTATTGTGCTGAACTTTACTTCCAATTGCCAGGCCTTAGACTTCATTTGTTAGCTTGATGTGATTAAGGGTTTACTTAGGATGGGAGTAGGATAATATTTATCTAAAATGGTCGAGATTTGTCTTCTTCTTTATTATTATTATTATTTTATTATTTTTAAAATCTTCGGTGAAATTCTAGGTAAGAAATCTGGTAGAAAATTGAATGCCAGGTATAATCTCATGGATCAAAATGGCTAGATTAGATCTCCAAATCCCTATCATTCTATAGAGCATACATTCCAACATATTCTTCTTATTTTGTTTTGTTTTGTTTTGTTTTTGATAATATAAAAAGGATTGGGTGTCTTTGGATTCCTTCATTGGAGATTTTCCACACAGATCTTGTTGCTATGAGGTTCTACATTAATGCTTAAAGTATGCCACACACATATGCTATTTTGAGTGAAGAATAGTAGCTATGTCTCATCATTTGAGATTTAGCTTTCAAATAGATGATCAATTTACTCTAGAAAGAATGCAATAAGATTTCTTAGATGTCCTTTGAATACCTCATAATCTTGCTGACATAGGCGGATTTTCAAAGTGCTAAAAGCCAAAAAGAAAAAAAAAATCATGTTGTAGTTATATTTTTCAAACAATGCTTGGGACACAATGAAATGACATTTATTCATCTAGGGTCTTCCCTCTCTTAGGACATGCATAGGAAAACTAATTGACTCTTACCAATCACCTTTCTTTTGGGGAGATGGGAAGAGAATGACATGTAGAGAGCCTTGGCTCTACAGGGCAACTTGTGTGAAAATTTAACATGAAAACTGAAAATCGAGTTGAATCTCCTAGTGATGACCAAAACATGAATGCCTACTAAGTATTGGAGTTACATTTAAGCTTGAAGTTTTATTATCTCAAAATAAAATCTTAGAAGAGTGAGAATAAATAGCTTCATTGTGCTCCTTGGTCTTGCCATCTTGAGAGAAGATATTTGAAGTCTTAACTTCTTTCATCCAAATTTTAGAATTTATCACAAGTTTTAGTATGACTTAAGTTCATTTTCATTACAAAATGTGTTAGTCCCATGGATGTTTACTAGGTTCTCTAATTTAGTTTCAACCCTATTCAATTGGGTAGTCATATAATCATATAGTTGAATGCAAAATTACAACAATAATGCTGAAATAATTTGAAAAATGATGCAAGAGTTGAGATATTGACCTTATATTGGGTTGCAAACTGCATAGCTTCTGTGAAATATTGGCACCATGGATATTTAAGGCTAACCTATTGAGATAGTTTGTACTTTTAAAACTCAATACCAACTTTCAGACCATGAATACCATTTTAAAAACTAGTCATAGAGATCCATATAAACACAAGCATGACACATAATATTTTTGGAACTCATTATATATATATATATGCTTAGTACTACATCTTAGGTATCAATCTTAGAGTTGGATCTTGTCAATTCCTATGATGGTCAATGTAACCAAGTCCTTTGATGCTCCTATTAAGATCTTGTTTTCAATAACAAATTTGGCGTGACCATAATCTATGCTTGGGATTGACCATATTTGTGTGTTGAACTTTAAGATTTGATATCTCCCTGTCAACAACCTCAATATTATCAAATATTCTATCACTTTAGAATTCTATAGATATGTGTACAGATTTTATTTCTATTTTTAAATTATCTGTCCCCTATTTTCACAAATTCCATTGCCTTTAGTTAGGGACTTGCAACTTAGCTACTATTTATCTTGTTTTCATTATTGTTGTCTTGTTATTATTATATAGTTTTTCAATGTTTAATGTTTTCGTAGTGAATTGTTATCAAGGATCACTACAGATAGGTTGATCAATTTGGTAATAAGGTATGCCTAGTTTAATATTTCCCTAACTAGATAGACAAGTTTTATAAAAAAATTTTCATGTGTGAATTGTAGTTTTTTTTAAACGCAACTCAGTTTCTTGAATTATTTTACAATGGCGTTTGTTGAGTTTCATTCATTATGGTTTTTTTAGGATTCATTAATTCAACCAATGGATGATATGAATGTGAAATTCAGTTCACACCAAGATATGATCAAGAAATTACACACTCTCACAAAAGATCTCACACAACTAGTCAAGAACACAAAAAATTACTCACAATAGATACAAACTCTATTACTCTCATGAATAAAATACATCAACCAAACTTGGGAAATTAAATGGCTATCAATATTTAATGTTTACATCATAGATTTGAATGGCTAAAGATGCCATTTGAATATTCACAAAAGCAGACTTACTAAATTGATGCAAAACCCCCCTAGGTGGCAAGAGTGTTCTCCAAGTCACACCAAAGCCTCATGAATTTATGATTTAGTGATAAGATAGTGATGCAGGATGAAAAAGCATGCTAAATCCCAAAAATGGAAGGAAGACACATGAAGGAGTGAAAGTGGTCCAAAAAACACTTTCCCTATTCAACTAGCTTTTCACCTTTCACTCAAAAGCAGTAAAAAGCAGGAATGCGCCTTTCTCATCAAAATCTTATATGGAATCAATAGAAATGCGCCCAAGTGACTTAGGAAACTTGTGGTACACACCAGGAAGGCTTGTGGTCCCCCCAAAGATGCCTTGTGGTCCACACAATGACTCATATGCCAACTATTTAGTCTAATACATAGTAATTAATCATAAAATGATTAATTAATGTCTCTAATGTATTAATTGACATAGAAGAGGGTTTTAATTATTCCAACACCCCCCCATAAGTCTGACTTTATGTGCTAAAAATCAGAAAATAAAAATACTAAGGGCCCAGTAACAAGACATGGTCACCCTGTACAATACTGCCTGGTCCACAAAAGCAAGGATAGAAGGAAAACCTCATGGGAAAAACCTTCCCTAAAAAAATGGGCATATCAAAATTGAAAGATTGCTGATCAATCCTTCACTCCACCACATGTTCAGCCATGCCAAGCAGTGTTCTAAGATAGCTGAATGTCTTCTCAGTAAAAGCTTTGGTGAAGATGTCTGCAATTTGCTCACCTATTAGGCAGTACTGCAAATCAATGATCTGATCATGCACTAAACGTCTGATGTAGTGCATATGTATCTCAATATGCTTGGTCCTTTGTCTCTGTACTAGATCAATCGAGACCCTTATAGAACTCTGATTGTCACAAAAGAAGACAGTAGGAGTATTAAAAGCAATCTCAAACTCTGAAAGAATACCCTGCAACCACACACACTGAGTAGCAACATTCACTGCTCGTCTGTACTCGGCCTCTGCTGAAGATAGTGCAATTGCACTCTGTTTATTGCTAGACCAGAAAACAGGACCACCTCCAAGCATGAATACAAATCCAGATGTGGATTTTCTGTCAAAGCTATCACTAGCCCAATCTGAATCAGTAAAGCCAAGAAGATCTAGGGTAGAATCTGCAGCATAGTGGATCCCATCAGTCTTGATGCCTTGCACATAATGCACAATTATTTTTGCAGCCCTCCAATGGAGCTCATGTGGCTGCTCCATTGATCTTGATGCCACACTCACAACATAAGCAAGATCAGGTCGAGTGTGAGTCAAGTATAGCAAGTTTCCAACAAGCTGGCTATACAAGGTACTGTCAACCAAGGGTGTAGATTCTTCTTCTTCAAGTCTAACTCCTGAAAGGAAGGGAGTATTTGAAGGCTTGAAATCATCCATATTGAACTTATTTAGAAGGTCAGATGCATATTTGGACTGAGATACCTTAGTCCCATTTTTCGTTTGTGAAATATCAAGCCCCAAAAACTGCTTAAGAATTCCCAAATCACTCATGGAAAATACTTGATGCAAAGCAGTCTTTCATGAAGCTATTTGATCAGTAGAACTACCTGTGATTAGTAAATCATCAACATACAACACTATAATCATTATTGAACCATCAATCAGCTTCATGTAAACATTAGGATCAGATTTGCATCTAACATAAGATTGTGACAAGAGAAAGTTGTCCATTTTGGCATACCAAGCCCCGGGGGCTTGCTTAAGCCCATATAAGGACTTCCTAAACCTGCAAACATAGTTAGGATCAGATGTATAAAATTATGGCTGCTGCATATAAATATCCTCCTCAAGATCCCCATGGAGGAATGCACTCTTGACATCCATGTGGTGCACTTCCTAGCGCTTGGATGCAGAAATTGCCAGAACTAGTCTTATCGAATCCTTCTGTGCAACTGGTGCAAAAGTATCATTGTAGTCAAGGACTTTGGGAGAAGCCATTTTCCACCATCCTAGCCTTATATTTCACTTCTATACCATCAACTGCACACTTGGTTTTGTAGATCCATTTACACCTTACCAATTTTCTGCCTGGGGGAGCTTGACTAGCTCCCATGTTTCATTCTTCTACAATGAATGAAACTACTCATCCATGGAAGCCTGCCATATTGGGTCATGTGAGGCTTCATCACATGTCTGAGGATCAAAATACACCATCATATAACATCTCTCAGACAAGTAAGGATCATTCACATTGAGAGTAGTCTCAAATTGTGATCTAGTCCTCCTAGTGTCCCGAGGATTCCTACTAGTTCACCAGCTGCTTGCAAATTCTTAGGAGCCCATTTAGGCCTTGTTGGTGAATTAGGTTCTGCAATAAAATAATCCTCATCATCAGAAATATCAGAATAAAAAAATTCAAGAGCATCATCACTTACTTCTTTAGGTGGTGGTGAAGATGGTTCTCCAATTTCAACATTCTGAGAGGGCTCTTCTTCAAATTGAACACTTCTTTCAATGAAGGATTTTTGAGTGGTCATGTTCAACAACTTATAGCCTTTGGAGTCCTCTGAATAGCCAACAAAAATACAAGGTTGGATTTGGGTCTGCATAGCCCTCCTCTTCTCCAATGGAATTCTAGCCCAAGCCTTGGAGCCAAAAATACTGAAATGAGAAATATCAGGTTTGTGCCTAGTCCAAGCCTCAAAAGGAGTGATTCCTTTGAGATATTTGTGTGGAAATCTGTTATGAATATATGTGGCATGATTTATTGCCTCAGCCCAAAGTCTTGGAGACAAAGAATTTGCCTCAAGCATACATGTGTCCATCTCCTTAAGAGAACTGTTCTTTCTCTCAGCAACCCCATTCTGCTAAGGTGTATAAGGAACTGTGTGTTGCATCTGAATGCCTGAAGAGGCACACAATCGCTGAAACTTTGATTTGATGTACTCACCACCATTATCAGATCTGATAATCTTTATATGTCTACCAAAATGGTTCTCAACTGAGGCCTTGTAAATCTTGAACAAACCAAAAAATTCAGACTTTAACTTGATGAAATAAATCCAACAATACCTGGAAAAGTCATCTATGAAGGTGAGGATGTATTTAGCATGGTTCAAGGAATCATGGGGGAATGGAATTGATATATCATTTGAATAAGATCCAAGGGTTCAGAGGTTCTCTTAGTTTTGGATCTCCCATACTTATGCTCAGAGTGTTTTCCTAGGATGCAAGATTGACAAACACCTTTGGAAAATATGATATTGGGTAGCCCTATGACCATTTCTTTCTCATGAAGTTGGGAAAGGTATTTATAGTTCAGATGGCCAAATATTTCATGCCATAATTTGCTTGACTCATTGGCATGGGTTAAAAGAGAATAAGGTGAGGGGAATGGCACAAAATGAGAAAACTTGTAGATTCTAGAGCTATGCTCAGCAGTGCCTAACGCAACAATTCAGCCTGTTGACATTTCACATATCTCAACATCATTTGGGGTAAAGGTTACCTTCTTGGGTGTTCCTGTGTGGGTCATCTGATATACTGACAATAGGTTTGTAGCAAGTCCAGGAACATACAAGACATTATTGAATGAACCTAATTCGAGATCTATGCTACCTTTTCCTTTGCTATAGGTTTTAGAATTATCACCCAATACAATATTAGGACCACAGGAAGAGTCAAGTGAAGTAAAAAAATCACTTGTAGACACCACGTGTCTTGAAGCTACGGAATCAATAATGAGTGAGGTAGGATTGGATGTGCTTTCCATCAGTGCATGTAATCTCTCCTTATCATCAGAATTTTGTCCTCCATCCTTCCTCATTGCGCTCTCAGGAAGAGGAATGTTGGCTTTCTCCAGGAGTAGAGCCATTTGATCAATGGTTTTCTTCATGCAAGAGATTTCAGGATGAAAGCCCCTGCTGCAATAAGTACACTTTTCCTTCTCATTCTTCTTTTTTGGATTCTTCTTTGAGTGGTAGGAGTCTTTAGGAACTTTCTGCTTGTCTTTCTTCTCACCGGTGGGCTTCTTGAAAATTTCCTTCTTCTTCCCTTTTGAATTCTTTGAATCTCCAACATTCAGACAATGGTCTATTGATGTATTTTTAATGGCTCCCATCAAGACCAACTTGTCTTCTTGTGTAAGTGACTCCATGAATTCTGAGAGAGTTGGACTCTTCCAGTTTCGAACTACCTTCCTTGTGGCATGGAAGGTCGAAACAAACACTGAGTAATCTGGGCCAAGCTTGGAGAGAATGGAAAAGATTAGTTGCTCATCTTTTTTTATCAATTCCACATTGCTTCAATTGTAGAACAAGTGACTTGAATTTAGAGAAGAAGTCCTGTAGATTATCGAAATTCTGTGGACTCAATGAAACTAGTTCATTATCCAGTTGGTGGCCTCTTAATTCATCTGTCTTTCCAAACAATTCTTGAAGTTTCAGCCAAAATTCATTGGGAGAGGTAAGACCATCAAGATGGAATAAAACATCCCTGGATGTAGTGAGACACAAGAAACCATAATCTTCATCTCTTAGATTATGCCACTTTGATTTCTCAATTGCTGAGGTTGGCTTAGTCGCAGTTGCCATAGTCACCCTGTAGAGGCCTTTGCTCCTCAACATGATCTCCATTTGCGCTTTCCAGTCAAAATAATTGAATGGAGTGAGGATGATCTGATGTGACTGATCCATGGAAGCTCTGAAATAAGTTTTAGACTGATTTGGGTGCGTTTCTGGATGATAGAATGCGCCCTCCTTGAGACTGGTTGGATCCTGAAAGACAATAGAAGGATAAAGGAATAGCTTGATAGCTCTGATACCATGTGAAATTCAGTTCAGACCAAGATCTGATCAAGAAATTACACATTCTCACAAAAGATCTCACACAACTAGTTAAGAATACAGAAAATTACTCACAATAGATACAAATTGTATTACTCTCATGAATAAAATACATCATCCAACCTTGGGAAATTAAATGGCTGTCAATATATAATGTTTACACCAGATATTCGAATGGCTAAAGATGCCATTTGAATCTTCACAAAAGCAGACTTACTAAATTGATGCAAAACCTCCCTAGGTGGCAAGAGTGTTCTCCAAGTCACACCAAAGCATCACGAATTTCTGATTTAGTGATCAGATAGTGATGTAGGATGAAAAAACATGCTAAATCCCAAAAATGGAAGGAAGACACATGAAGGAGTGAAAGTGGTCCAAAAAACACTTTCCCTATTCAACTAGATTTTCACCTTTCACTCAAAAGCAGTAAAAAGTAGGAATGCGCCTTTCTCACCAGAACCTTATCTAGAATCAGTAGAAATGCACCCAAGTGACTTAGGAAACTTGTGGTCCACACCAGGAAGGATTTTGGTCCTCCGACTTTCCATTCCAATGTTTTGAAAAGGTAAAGCTTGTTGGATATCGGACGCCGGGTTGAAATTTTCAATTATTTATGTGGTCATTTCGACATTTCGTGGTCTCGAGGATTTCTTGTAATTAACGGTTCGGGTCCGTTCCTTTAGAATTGACTTTTGAAATTTTTTGGATATCGATCTGGTTTATTTAGAGGTTTTCCATTTGAATCATTACCATGTTTTTATCTTTGAATCTATCATTTCGAACTTCACAAGATTCATATGATTGATGCTTTTGTTTGGTTTCTCATGGGATGATGACTAATGATTACCTTCATTGATTTATGGGATTTTGATTGATTATTTGATTTTTCCTTTTTTGATTCTAGATTTTGCATTAGTCTTGCATTTGAGCTCGATTGAATATTATTTTTGCTTTTGCATGTCTAGAACCCATGATATTTTGTAAATAATTGTATTTGTTTGTTTAGTTTAGCTTAATATTATTTATGTTTAATTTGAACTTATTGAAATCATTTTTAATATTCTTGATCATGCTTTGGTTTTCTTTAAATATATTTGCATGTTTGAAAATATTTTTTCAAATATTAATAATGAACTCGCGTAATCCAATCTTATGAGAGCAATGTTTTTTATTAAAGCAAACATATTTTTTAGCTCATTTAAATTTTAATTTCTCTAATTTCAATGTGATTTTGAAATTCCATAAATCTTGAGAAATTATTGAGATTAAGATTTAATATTAGCAAACATAGAAAGCTTTGATCATGAATAATTTTTCCTTTCAAAATCACTTAAATTGATATTGAAAATATAGAATTTCTTTGATTTCCTTTTGTAATTTTTATTATTATTATATATCATTTTGCAAGAGGAAAATACTTTAATTAAATCAAAACAAGATATTCTAATTTTTAGTTTGTTTTGAATTCAGATTTATTGGAATGATTAATTACCTAAGTTTGTTATGTTTTGAAATTCATTTTAATTATGGGATTTTATTTTATTTTTTGTTTTATTTTCTTATTTTATAGATTGAAAAAATATTTGGCATGGGCCTCATTGTCTATTTCTTCTCTATCTTTTTCTACAAACTATTATGTGCGGAAAATAAAATATAAATACATGAAACTTCTTTTTCCTAATGTATGTGGGATAATGAATTTAACATTCAAGTCAATGGTCATAATTCATCCAACAACATAATATACGACTGTTGAGTGTTAACTTCCAAGAGTCATATCTTGAGATTTATAAGGTCAAATTAAGCCCGCGATAGCTTGTTGAAAAGATGAAAAGATGAAGAATGATTTGGGAAGATAATTTTTGCCAAAATAGATAGTTTAAATGCCATAAAAATTCGCTCAAAGAATGACTTATGAATTTGGATTAGATTTATTTATTTTAGTTATGATTTGATTGCAAATAGATTCTACATTGATTTGGATTTGTTTCTATTGATTTGAAATGTTGTTTATTGCTTTTAATTTCTCTTTTAAATTGTACATGTGTGGATTTGAACATGAATAAATCAATTAACATCTCGAATCATGAGGAATCAAAGATATGTTAAGTTGAAAGAGCGATAATTTTCAGATGTGATTTCTGGAGCTATGGGGATGAATATGGAAAATCCAAGACACGGGTTTTGTGCAGAATGAGCCCAATTAGTTGAATCATGTACCAAATTCCCCCAAAATATGTGATTTGAGAAATTCGACCGTCTTTCTAAAACAAAATTTCCTAGATTTTTCTTATGAACGGATTTGCAAAACCTCTTTTCCTGAACGAAATGTTCAATTGGTTAGCTTAGAAATTGAGGGAATTGATCCTATATTCCCAATCATTTCTTTGTATAAATAGCTACCTGATATCCAAAGAGAAAGGGGATCTCCAGAGTGAAATATATTTCTTCTCTGTGATATGAACTTGCTATGCATTTTTATGCTTACAATTTACTATTCGGATATGTAGATGACACTCTGTAATGTCTCTTAGAGCTATTTTATCAGATTCAAAGCTCTTCTGTAATTTCAACATCGGCTTCATTAGAAATGGAGTTTGTTTTTTCATTTTTAATTCTTATTTTCTAATTCAATTATGCAATTCATCTCTAGAAAATGTGGATAGTTATCTTATGCTGATATTTTGTTGTCTATGTTTAGATGACAGAAGCTATAATTGATTGTAGTATTAACTTTATTTAATCTATGATAAGTAGGATTCAAATGTCTTCCTAATCATTTTTTATTGCATAGCTTTTATTTTCCCTAACATGTTAATTGATGTAGATTTGATTTCTTAGTTTAATAATCAATTACATATTTTGGAATATTTTCAGAATACTAATTGTTACAATTTATTTTTAGAATGATTAGTTTATAAAAGGAGCATTTTTGCTTTCATTTTGTCAATTTATCTAAATGTGCATCTTTGTCATTTATCATAGATTGACAAAGCAATATGAATTGGTTGCAAAAGTTTTGGATTCTAATAGGATTTAATTTACATATTAGATTAGAAGTTTGATTATATTAGGATTGCAGCTCTGATTGAAAGTCTCCTCTTTGAGGAGCAATCCATTTTGTGGCCAATGAGCCCTAATATCTGTTGGAAATCGTCATACCAAATGGTTGAGGACTAGGAAAACTCTTGCATAAGGTTATCTAAAACCATTGGGTTGGAATGTTATCGTTTGTGTTGACGGCTGGGTCAATTTCACCTGTCAACAAATGGTGCTAGAAGGAGGGCCACCACAGGAATTTTCCCAAAGTAGAGATGCATTTTATTTATGTATGATATTTTATGGCTCTGTCCCAAATCCCTGTGTGGGAGTCCGATATTGCAGTGAGCCTGCAAGGGCCTTTGCATGAACTCCCGAAAAATGCAGTTGACATTTTGCCGAGTTCAATGGTGAAGGAAAATTTTCAGTTGTTGAACATATTAGGAAATATGAATCTATTTTATGTTTGCTAAATGTTGTTCACGATGATGTAGCTTGTAGATTATTTCCTTTCACTTTTGAAGGTAAGGTTTCTGACTGGTTCAATGTTTTACCTCTTAATACGATTCACAACTTGCCATAGTTCAAAATGGTGTTCAAAGATGCTTTTGAAGACTATGATGTGACTGAAATTTATCAATAGATTAGTCAAATGAAGGTGGATGCTGGAGAATCCATCAGAGATTTCAATACATGTTTCCAATGAATGTATTACAACTTACATGAGGATGACATACCTTCAACATGAATCACTTTTCGTTGGTATGTTAAATCTCTTCCTAAGGCTATGGCTATGTTCATTTTGTGTTAGGGGATAATAGATTTCAATGAAGCATGCAAGGATGCACAAGATATTGAGAAAGACTTGAAAAGGTACCCTTTAGAACTTTTTCCTCCTCTTTCATATGATGAAAAATGTGTTGAAGATAAACCAAAGTTTTCAAAATTTTTTCAGCTAGGGGAGAAAGTTAAAGTTTTATACAATGAAGTTATGTCCCTACAAAAGGAAATAAATGTTCAAAGTATTGTACAATGTTCAGAAATAATAGATTTTGCATCTAAAATTTGATCTTCCTCTAACACTAAAGGAAAATTAGCTGAAATTCTGATTATGATTTTTCTTCTCTAAATGAATGTAGGTACAATGAAAGTTATACTTCTTCATTTCATTTTAAATCTGAATATGAAATTTTAGAAGAAAATCTTAGTGGTTCTAATACGATTAATGAAAATTTTGTAGTATTTGATTTTGAACACTTGCCATTTTCTAAGTTTAACAATCTAGTTTGGAATGAGAATTGAATTCGTAATGAAGGGTGTATACCATTTCCTTATAATAATTTAGAGAATCATTCTGGAATAAATTACAAATTTGAAGATAATAATCTTATCCCTTCTGATAAATTGATGAAACTTGACGTAGAAGAGGATCAGGGGATCCTTAAATGAAAACTTTAAACATAATTTTTATATTTCATGTTTCAATAAATATATTGTCTATTCTAACAATTTTGAGAAATCTGATTTAAGGAAACCATCACTTACGCGTTCTTTATCTTCATCTCCTACCCTAGATTGCCATGAAGAACATGATAAGTTCTTAGAGGAAGAGTTGGTTGAAATCAAGAATGATTTTCAAATAAATTGTTTTAAATACACTCTTTCCAAAAATCATATTTTGAAAGAAAAGTCAATACGATTGAATAATCTGAAAATCAGTAAGAAGGAGCATTTAGACAATGATCAAAAGGACAAGACTTATATTTATGGTTTTCAAGACTCTAATATGGATGATGCACAAAAATGCAGGCTTGAATAAAGACATAATCTTTATGATGGTTCAATTTGCATTGATTGTGAAGATAGGACTGATTATGCACAATTTCAGTTTTTGGGAAATGTGATTAATATGAATGTTCTGAATGATGGTTTTCATAGGCAAAACGAAGTAATATATTTTGAACTACTATAAAATTCCTGTTTTGTTTCCTTTCAATCTAATGATGATGTTTCTTTAAAGAAAACACTGTCCACTAAGTCCACTCAATTTTCAAACAATAATCTTGATGAGTTTTCGATCATTGCATTTACACAAACACTAAATAATTTCCAACCCGCTTATTACGATTCAATTAATGTATGGTTGTAAGAATCTTTTTTACAATTTCTTATGTCATTTTGGTTTCTTTGTAAATAAAAAAATTAGTTTATTTTTTCATATTTTTGCATTTCAAGTGTCACGATTTTTAATGCTAATGCTTGACTTGTTTCCTTTTGCATGATCCGAGTTACTCCGATGGTTACATTGGAAATTCTAGTTTACTTAGTTTTTCAGGCCTTAGTGTAGTATATAGTAGGTGTAGATATAGGGTAATTAGTTTGTAATAATGCAGTTATGAAGCAACACATCATTTTTCAAGATCAAGACAAGATATTACTCAGGGAAGTACCCTTACCTTTCTTACTTGTCATTTATTTTCTTGCCTATTGTCATATTTATTAAAATGTTTTTTTTCATTATTTTAAATTTATTATGAAAGGTTTTAGTATGATTGATTTATTGAAATTGAGTAGTAAGTACATTTAAATGAGAAAATAAGAAAGATTCTGATTTTCAGCTCCACTTCTTCTAAAAATTGTGTTTCAAAATCTTATCTTTAATAATTTATTATGACTTTATTATACAATGATTAGATACGGTTGTTTTCACAAATTTTGAAGCAAGAATGTTTAATAAGGGACAAACGATAGATGTGATCTTCATTCTTTTATCTTTTATTGAGTCACTCAATGAATGCACCTTGCTCATCCTGAAAATTGACATCATCCTAGGATCAATTTTTATGACTCTCTTTTTTGATTTTCCTTTATGTAAATAATTTTTAATATGGGGCCTAATTGGTTTATTATCTCTTCCGACAATGATGTTAATCACAATTACAATTTCAACGGGGAAAAATGTAATTTTGTTTTCTATACAACCAATAAATTTAATTTACTTTCATTTTATCCCTTTTAATCTAATTTTCGTTCTGATAGAACTAAATTATAATTTATATATTTTCATTTTTCGTGAAGATAATTAGTTAATTCAAGGCCTACTTTGGTTTGATTTGCAAATATCTTATTTAGATTTGTTTGCTTTCATTTTCCTTTCCAAGTTTGAGTGATTAAAGTAGGATTTCTTAGCTTTGGGATTTGTGTTTTCAAATTTTCAAGTTGTATTTTTTCTTTTGAGGATTTGAGGTGTGTCATTTGCTTTGGGATTAGATGATGAAATATTGATTTTATCATGGAATCATCAAATCTAAAAATTTTACAATTTCGAGCTTCCAATCATATTGTATTCATCAACCTTATTTAGTCTTTTTCGGTATAGGGAGTTGTTAATCCAAAATTGGAAGGAACCGTGGGTTAAGTTAGGAATCCAAGCCTATATCATTTAGGAATTTTTGTGCCTGAAGAAATCCATACAAGGTAATTTTTAGGAAGAAAATAGCCCTACCTATGGTGGAACACTTCTCAAGTTTGTAAACCTTTATGTAAAAACCTAGTTGCATTGACTACGTTTTCCTCTTGAATATCACATATTATTTCACAAGGCTATATATTACTATAGATTCCACAATTATTTTTTAGTTGGTTTTTTCCTCTATAGGAGCTACTGAGTGTGGCTTGCATTGTTATCATCTCAAACCTCTTAATGCCATCCCACACTCGTAAGGAGATTCAATTTGCTTCCCCATCAACTAGATAATATTTTAGGAGATTAACAATAACCATAGTGTGGACCTTTTGAATCTAAAAAGGAAAAACCTAAGGTGTTAACTGAAGGATAGGAGGTCTCATAATGAGCCAACCTATTCATGATCACAGATTCTTGCAGACTGACATTACTGTCATCTGGTTACCAAACCAGGGTAATGGCTCTCAACTGTAAGGATGAGGGACAAGAGGTCTCATCACGAGCCAACCTATTCATTTTTGTGGGTCTCTGTGAATGACACTATCATTAGTTGGTTACCAAGTCAGGGTAGTGGCATTCAACTAATTTCCATGAAGTTTTTATCTATTATTGAGAAGAGTCTAAAATCTATGTATCTATACCTAGTGGATGGGATCAAAGTAAATGAATAGAGTTAAAAGGAAACCCTGCCGAGGCTATGTACGCCTAATGGAAGCAGTGGCCATGCCTGTGGTATTAGAGGTAAACAATAAGATAACATCGTTTAGTCATACAAAATTGTTCCTTAGGGATTTTTCCAATGAAAAATGTATCATGGTTGGAAATCTGATCAATAAATACTTATTTTTTCATTATGAATGATAGTTAACATGATATATTTTAAATTCTATTGCAATTAGTTGAATCGCTAAAAGGTTTACTTGTAAACCTGGTACACATGGTCCAAGGAAAACTCTCTTCCTGTCGAAATCCTTATCTTTTATTTTATTGTACATGTAAACCTTCTATCATTAAGGCATAGATAACTTCTTCTTCCTAGTGTGTTGCCATTTGTTGTAGCTACAACAACTCCATTTCATTTTTGACCAAAAATGAAGAGTCCCCCACTCAAAATTATAAAATCATTATTTATCCTTCTATGGTCTGATATATATTGGTTTGAGGCTTGTTGATTCTATTTGTGATGATTGTCGGATGACACGTTTCTCATTTCATCTCTTATCTGATTTTTGCACTTTCATTGGGTTTGTTTTCGGATATGCTTTTCAAGATTGATTATGTAGGGATTATGCTTTAGTGAAGATATTTCCAATCCTAACATTCCTATGGGTTTTGGACATCAGGATGCTCATATCCAGAAAATTCCTTGTTTGATCTCTATTCCCCGACTTTTCATTCCCGGTATTGTTCTTTTTGATGTAGCGAAATCTGTTAAGATTCAATATGCTAAGACATAAAATATCAGCATTACATTCCATTTCACAATAATAGCATATACAAGATCACTGAAGAAACTACAAGCATAGCATAAACACAAGAGACACAGATTTATCCTGGGAAACCCTCATGGGGTAGAAAACCCATCAAAGCTTCCTCAATATAGATGATCAACAAATACAAAGATGTAAACCAAAGACATGAGCTCCTCCTCCTCCATAGCAGACCTCTCTCACACAAGTGCGCCACTCACAAGTGAATGAATGAGTGAGTTAAGTGAGGAACATCCTCCTCTACTTATACTTGTTCCCCGAATGACTTTTACACAAGCTAGGTCGGCTCCAACTTAATTAATGGGTTAAACACCTCACTACAACTAACTGGGCCGACCCCTCTAGGGTTGTCTAATAACCCTTTGACCCACATAACACATACAGAGCCGACCCCCACTAGGGAAGTCTAATAACCCAAGTTACCACAATCCGACGGAGGAATAAAAATCTCCGGATATACAATAAGATCTTCACGGAGGAATGAAACATCTCCGGAATAATAAAGTAGAAATATAATATTCTTATAAGTTACAATATCTCAACACTCCCCCTTAACGAGAAGGATATTATAACAACATCTGCAGGAGCAAGGAGTCATCAACATCATACATGATACATTTATAAATCATTGGAAGCTTTCTCAACATCATCAATAACTCAAGCAGCTACTGGAACATCTTCAATACTGGAACATCAACATTTTCAGTACTGAGTCTTTATCTTCTGCAGCACTCGAACAACTACAGCAACATCAACATCTGGATCCTCATGATCATCAGCATCGTCATCACACGATCATCAGTATCATCAGCATCGTCATCACACGATCATCATCATCGTCATCTAGACCATCACGATCAGTAGCATCATCATCTAGACCATCACGATTAGCAGCATCGTCATCACACAATCATCAACATCGTCATCTAGACCATCACGATCAGTAGCATCATCATCTAGATCATCACGATCAACAACATCGTCATCTAGATCATCAGTATTAGTATCCACACCAATACAAGTATACATACAAGTATCCTCATCAATACATATCATCAATACAAGTATCCTCATCAGTCCAGTATACACAATAGCAACATACTCTACAATACACATGATCCTTCCTTTCGGAATTACGGGATCATGGACAATACTCCCTTTAGGAATTACGGGATTATAGTCCTTCAACTTTGGTAATCCTTCCTTTTGGAATTACAGGATCATGGACAATCCTTCCTTTCGAAATTATGGGATTATAGTCCTTCAACTCTGGTGATCCTTCCTTTCGGAATTACGGGATCATGGACAATCCTTCCTTTCGGAATTATGGGATTATAGTCCTTCAACTCTGGTGATCCTTCCTTTTGGAATTACGAGATCATGGACAATCCTTCCTTTCGGAGTTAGTCCTTCAACTCTGGTGATCCTTCCTTTTGGAATTATGGGATCATGGACAATCCTTTCTTTTGGAATTACGGGATTCTAGTCCATCAACATTCGTGGTGCTCAGACAATCCTTCCTTTCGGAATTACGGGACCCAGTATTTACGGAGCTACCACACTTGGACGATCCTTCCTTTCAGAATTACGGGATCCTTGTCCACTACTCACATCTTAGAAAATCCTTCCTTTCAGAATTACGGGATTCTAGTATAAGGATCAATATTTAAGACTATCCTTCCTTCCGTAATGACTGGATCACTGTCTAAGGATGACCAATCCTAATCTATTTAAGACACCTCTCATGTCTATGGACAATGCAGTCCTATCACGTACATTTTGAACTAAACGTTCAGGGACGATGCAATCCTATCACCAATTTTCAGAGACAGATGTCTACGGGTCAATTCAGGGGACCACAGTGCAGGGATGATGCAATCCCTACCTGTCCACTAAAAACTTCATTCTCAAAGACATAGGTCTACGGATCAATTCAAGGGACTGAAGTCCAGGGACGATACAATCCCCACCTGTCCACTAAGGACTTCATTCTCGAAGACATAGGTTTACGGATCAATTCAAGGGATTGAAGTCTGGGGATGATACAATTCCCACCTATCCACTAAGGACTTCATTCTTGAAGACAACTGTCAACGGATCAATTTAGAACATGTGTTCAAGGATGATGCAATCCCCTTATCAACTTAGACCCTGTCTAAGGACCATCCACCAACCTATCTGTCGGCATCACCAATATAGGTATCCACATCATCGACCTCACTCTCGATGTAGGCAATCTCATCATCAGTGTCTACATCACTCCCCCTTTCGAGGAGGGTCCTAGAAAGCTTATCTCGGAAATACTCAAAATTTACTTGAGGTAGAGGTTTGGTTAGTACATCGATAGCTTGTTACAAATTGGAACTTTATAGTTCCTTTCTGCACCATATCTTGTATATAGAAATGTCAGATCTCTATGTGCTTTGAATTATCATGGAACACTGGATTCTCTGCCATCTTGATACAACTCTGTTTATCACATAGGATCACAGTTGGTTCTATCTCTAAGTCAAACAATTCTGAAGCCATACTGCTTCACAACTAGCAGAGCAAGCAGCCATATATTTCGCTTGTGTTGAGAGCCACACTAGACTGCTTCCTACTAAACCACGAGATCATGGTCGATCCCAGACAATAACATCCTCTCGATAAGCTCTTCTTGTCTGATACACTTTCTGCCCAATCAACATCTGTGTAGCCATTTGAAGTCATGATCTCCTCATCACATGCTTTGCAACTATCAAGTGAAATCCACTAGATACTGTCTCAAGGTGTTTCACAACAAAGCATATATCCGGCCTGGTATACGTCAGATACATCAATGACCCAATAATATGTCTGTACAGAGTTACATCCACTAACAACTTCAAGTCAGAACCCATGAGAGTGGCCATGGCTTCACATTGCAACATATCAATTCTTCTCAATATTTCCATAGCATACTTTCCCAGGATGAGAAAGATTCCTTCTGAGCCTTGCCATACTTCCAGACCTAGGAAGTAAGAGATCTTTCATTTTTCATTTCTGCAACCATCTTCTTCTTTCTTTTCATGATCTATTTCTCATTCCCTATCAGAAAGAGATCATCTACATACAATAATAGTATGATCCATAACCTTAAGGTAAAGGTTAGGAACAACTTTACTTATGGTAAACCCAAGCTTGTCAAGAAACTGTCAAGTCTCCCTCTGTGACTGAACATCATTCACGCTCTACATTGAATGATCTTCTGTGCCATCTCTCGACAGATGGGTCTACTAATATGAGCCTCGAGATCATTCAAACTCTGTGGTAAGTTCCTTCTTGTGTCCATGCCATCTGTATATAGAATCCATATTCAACCTTGTCGCAAAGGTTGAGATCCACATCACCCATGGTGATCATTAAGCTCATCAATTGACTATCGATCCTGGGTACCCGAATAGAGATTTCTTCAATTGAATCCTTGATTCGCACTTCTTCAATGTTGAATATTGTAAATTCTAAGAATATTATATTTGTATATTATTTATTCCGGAGATGTTCCATACCTCCGATGTGATTATACTATGAATCCGGAGATGTTTATTCCTCTGGATTGGTTGTGGTAACTAGGGTTATTAGACCCACCATGTGGGGGTCGGCCCAGTCAGTTATAATAGGGTATTTAACCTAATGGTTAAATACGAGCCTACATGTACTTGTGTAAAATACATGTTAGTGTAGTGTATAAATAGAGTAGGTATGTTCCTCATTTGATACACACACTCACTTGAGAAAGGCGCACTTGTGGAGGAGAGGTCTGCTATGGTGGAGGAGGAGATCATGTCTTTGGTTTGCATCTTTGTATATTGCTGGTCATCTATATTGAGGAAGATTTGCTGGGTTTTCTACTCCATGAGGGTTTCCCAGGATAAATCTATGTCTCTTGTGTTTATGCTATGCTTGTTGTTTCTTCAGTGATCCTGTATATGCTATTATTGTGAAATGGAATGTAATGCTGCTATTTTCTGTCTTAGAATATTGAATTTTAACATGGTTGTTTCTTCAGTGATCCTGTATATGCTATTATTGTGAAATGGAATGTAATGCTTCTATTTTATGTCTTAGAATATTGAATTTTGACATGGTATCAGAGCTAACCTGAAGGAAGGCAATGTATGGCACTTACGACACTTGCTTCTCTTGCGTCAATTTGAAGGTTAGGGTTTTATATAGCAAAAACCAGACATCGTGGAACTTTCGCTATAAATACATTTATGAAAAGTTTCAGGATCTGAAAAGTTTACAGGTAATAGATAACATCCCTAGGTACCTTGTGTCCAAAGGGCACCCTCAGATTCGTTGTAATTTATGAGTTATGATCAGTACAAGTTAGGGTTTCTGCCTCTTCCAGATCTCAGTAAAAATCAGGTGACCTTGGAACAAAGGTCATAACTTGGGCTAGGAAGCTCCAAATGAAATTTCGTAAAAAGTGACAGGTAGTAAACAGACTGTACTATCTCAGGAAATTTTTTCAGAGGCCGAAGGTGAACCAGTGACACGTGGAATGCCGTACAAGTTCGCTCTCCTGTTTTATCCCATAAATAGGTCACGTTGCGAAACTTGGCATAACTCTCTCTCAGAGAGTCCAATTGAGGCCAGACCTATCAGGATGGAAATATAACAGGGAGAAATATCTCAGGAAACGTTTTTAGACCCCAAAGTTCAAACAATGACACGTGGCACGCCGTACAAGTTCGCTCTCCTGTTTTATCCCATAAACAGGTCACGTTGCGACACTTGGAATAACTCTCTCTCAGAAAATCCAATTGAGGTCAGACCTGTGAGGATGGAAAGATGACAGGTCAGGCTATTGCAGAAAATGTTTTCAGACCCTATGGAGCAGAAATTTCAGAGTTATAGCAGAAACAATCAGGTGCATATTTCTGTCAAAACAAAATTATTTTTGGAGCACCTTTATTCATGGCTTCCAGAATTTAGGGTTTCGGAGAAAGTTAAAATTTTTGAATCGGAGTCCACGGCTGGAAGATCCTTAGAAAAATAAGATTTTAGAGCCTTGGATCGAACGTTTTGATTGGACAGAAGGGTGGGATTCATCAAACCCTAGTTCGGGTTCCTGTCCAGAAGATCCAGAAGTTTCGAAGGCAATTTTGAGGGGTCAAATTTTGGAGATTTCAAAATTGAAGAATGCTAGGTTGATCAGCTCAGCAAGACACATTCTTCCATCCATTCAGAAGTGTGAAAGTCAAAGATTGAATTTTTAGGGTTTCTCTAGCAAACCCTAATCAAGCTCCAGATCAAGTTTTAGGGGGAGTTGAGGCTAAGGCCTTACATAAGAAGACTACAAAAAGTCTCGACAGGTATGACTTAAGGAGGTTCAGGTATGCCTTGAAATCTGATTCTTGATTAAGTTCATAATGTGTTTGTCTTCATGTTATTTATTAGTACAATCTTGATTAATGTTATTAACTGTCCTATCACCCTAGTAACAATATGAATGCATGTGAATGATCGAAGACATTCATTGATTAGGGCTATATGATTGTACTTATGCATTATGGTGTTGTGTGAGGTTGATGTTGTCTGCTAACAAGACATAGGTACATCGCAAAAGACAAATCAAGTTCCATGACCATGACAACATGAAGACAAAGACTCGCGAGGTATGTATGACTTTGTTATATCATGTTTAACCTACGAGACATGCAGGTTCTAGCTCAGGATCTCTAAATCATTGAAGAGATTGTTTAGGTATGTTGTACATAACTAAGTAGGTATACTAATCCAGGTATGTTTTCCTATGTCATGTTAGAATCTTACCTTGTGTAAGTATACTTGGTATGATTGGTTAGTAATCAAGGGTTTATGCATATTATGTCTCTTATCTTGGTTGATGATTTAACTAACTAGATCAAACAAGAATATGCATGATTAAAAGAAGACTTCCTTGAAACCCTGAATACTAATGATCATGACTGTACATATTCAAGATTATTTAGAACTAGAATGTTTTGATAATATTGAGAATATACTAATGAATGAATGTTTGTGTATGAGATCATGAGGATGACACTAGTGTACACTTGAGCATGCACAGTGGTACAGAATGAATAGAAGTTCAGAAGACATACAGAAGATCAAGCGGGAGGCAACCACACAAACATAAAAGATAAGTGTTTGGGTTGTTATTAGAAATAGTAAATGATATTGCTCGTATGCATATTTGTATTCCTAGAATATATCATGCTGAGTGTAAACATTCATAAAGCATTGAATAGTATACTACTAATATGCATATGATTGGTAAATTGGACAAACATTCCATTGTTGCTTGTCTAGAATGAAACCTCTTTGCTGACATGCTGAGAGCTGTGCACACTCTCGATAGTATGTTCTGGTAGAGATGGAAGGCATCTAGATAGCCACTGTATGCATACATGATATGGGAAAGTGTTGTGCCAAAGTATTGGTCAAAATAGTTGCATAACTATGTAAATGATATCTGTATGCATAATAAGTTATCATGTCAATATGATTTGATGATTATGAAGTATTACTAATCATGTACTTAATTTTGATTTGTAGGAAAGATCATGATGAATGATGAACTCTGAACAAGCGATGGATGTTCAACAAAAGATTTACAAATCAAACACACTATAGAAAGCTTGTGGTTAAGAGATTCTCTTAGAAAGAGGAAGAGAATCATGATGAGATGTTTTGCTCCAAGGGACTAGATAATACCATTCTCTTAATAATGTAATCAGGTTCTGTATGGGTTCCCAGGATCGATAGTCAATTGATGAGCTTAATGATCATCATGGGTGATGTGGATCTCAACCTTTGCTACAAGGTTGAATATGGGTTCTATACACATATGACATGGATGCAAGAAGGAACTCACCACAGAGTTCGAATGATTTTGAGGCTCATATTAGTAGACCCATATGACGAGAGATGGCACAGATAGATATGCAGAAGATCACTCAATGCTGAGTGTGAATAATGGACAATTGACAGCTTCTTGACAAAGTTTGGGATTTACCAGAAGTAAAGTTGTTCCTAACCTTTACCTTAAGGTTGTGGATGATGAACCTATCATACCATTATTGTATGACGATGATCTCTTTCTGACAAGGAATGAGAAACAGGTCATGAAAATGGTTGCAGAAATGAAAATGAAAGATCTCAGATTAATGCACTACTTCTTAGGTCTAGAAGTATGGCAAGATCCAAAAGGAATCTTTTAAATCAAGGTAAGTATGCTGTGAAGTTTCTAAAAAGATTTGATATGTTGGAGTATAAAGCCATGGCCACTCCCATGGACTCCAACTTGAAGTTGTTAGTTAATGAATCATCGTATTTAGTGGACCTAACCCTATATAGACAAATCATTGGGTCATTAATGTATTTAACAAATACTAGGCCAGATATATGCTTTGCTGTAAATACCCTAAGTCAGTATCTAGTAGAACCTAGAAAGGTGCACTTAATAGCTACAAAGCATGTAGTGAGGTACCTAAAAGGTACATTATACTTTTGGTCTATATTATCTTGGAGGTCATGAACTCCGTTTACATGGTTACTCAGATTCTGATTGGGCAGGAAGTGCCTCAGACAGAAAGAGTATATCAGGTGGATGTTATAGTCTTGAATCTGCCATGATCTCATGGTCCAGAAAGGAACAATCTAGTGTGGCTCTCAGTACTGCTGAAGCAGTATATATATATAGCTGTCTGCTCTGCCAGCTGTGAAGCAGTGTGGCTTCAGAAGCTTTTATATGGAGTGTTTGACTTAGAAATGAATTCCACTATGATTATGTGTGACATTCAAAACTGCATCAAGATAGAAAATCTTGTATTCCACGATAAGTAAAAAACACATAGAGATCCGATACTTCTATTTACGAGATATGGTGCAGAGAGGAGCTATCAAGCTCAAGTATATAAGCACTGAGGATCAGATTGCTGATATCTTGACTAAACCTCTGTCTCGAGTAAAGTTTGAATAATTCCGAGACAAGCTTGGTATAGTCCATAAGGACCCTCCTCGAAAGGGGGAGTAGTATAGTATCTGATAACAAGTCTGTCTCATCAATGATGAGGTTACCTTTTTACTGCACCTAGTTACTTAGAATTATTTAGATTTAGGAATCTTATATTTTTTCTTTTGATGATAGATGTATACATGCTTTTGATGTTAGATATACATGCTTTTGATGATAGATGTACACATGCTTTTGATGATAGATGTTATGCATGTTTTGATGATGAGGATACATGTTTTGATGATGAGGATACATGTTTTGTTATACATGTTTTGATGATGAGGATACATGTTTTGTTATACATGTTTTGATGATGAGGATACATGATTGACACATGTTTTGATGAAGTTCTTGGTGAACATGTGAGGGGATTGGATTATCCCTGGACTTCAGTCCGAAAGAAGAGCCGTAGACGTATGTCTTCGAGAATGAAGTCCTTGGTGGACTTGAGGGGATTGGATCATCCCTAGACTTCAGTCCTAAAGAGAGCCGTAGACGTATGTCTTTGAGAAAGAAGTCCTTGGTGGACTTGAGGGGATTGGATCATCCCTGGAATTTAGTCCTAAAGAGAGCCGTAGACGTATGTCTTCGAGAATGAAGTCCTTGGTGGACTTGAGGGGATTGGATCATCCCTGGACTTCAGTCCTAAAGAGAGCCGTAGACGTATGTCTTCGAGAATGAAGTCCTTGGTGGACTTGAGGGGATTGGATCATCCCTGGACTTCAGTCCTAAAGAGAGCCGTAGACGTATGTCTTCGAGAATGAAGTCCTTGGTGGACTTGAGGGGATTGGATCATCCCTGGACTTTAGTCCTAAAGATAGCCGTAGACGTATGTCTTCGAGAATGAAGTCCTTGGTGGACTTGAGGGGATTGGATCATCCCTGGACTTCAGTCCTAAAGAGAGCCGTAGACGTATGTCTTCGAGAATGAAGTCCTTGGTGGACTTGAGGGGATTGGATCATCCCTTTACTTCAGTCCTAAAGAGAGCCGTAGATGTATGTATTCGAGAATGAAGTCCTTGGTGGACTTGAGGGGATTGGATCATCCCTGGACTTCAGTCCTAAAGAGAGCCGTAGACGTATGTCTCCGAGAACAAAATCCTGAATGAACAGGTAAGGGGATTGGATTGTCCTAGGACTATTGGTCCTTTGAATTGAGCTGTAGACATGATGTCTCCGAGAACTAAATCCTGAATGAACAGGTAAGGGGATTGGATCGTCCTCGGACTATGGTCCTTTGAATTGAGCCGTAGACATGAGGTCTCTGAGAATTGAATGATAGGACTGGATCGTCCCTGGACTTCGGTTCAAAAGGTACATGATAGGACTGGATCGTCCCTGGACTTCAGTTCAAAAGGTACATGATAGGACTGGATCGTCCCTGGACCTCGGTTCAAAATGTACGTGAAAAATCCTAGAATTGTTCTAGGTTACATCCAGCATGAAACAGGGCTGGCTCTGTAGATGTGATACATCCAGCATGAAACAGGGCTGGCTCTGTAGATGTGATACATCCAGCATGAAACATGGCTGGCTCTGTAGATGTGATACATCCAGCATGAAACAAGGCTGGCTTTGTAGATGTGATACATCCAGCATGAAACAGGGCTGGCTCTGTAGATGTGATACATCCAGCATGAAACAGGGCTGGCTCTGTAGATGTGATACATCGAGCATAAAACAGGGCTGGCTCTGTAGATGTGATACATCCAGCATGAAACAGGGCTGGCTCTATAGATGTGATACATCCAGCATGAAACAGGGATGGCTCTGGATACATGCAACATGAAATAGGGCTAGCTCTGTAGACGTGACACATCCAGTATGAAAGAGGACTGGCTCTGTGGCGGTAAATCCTAGATCTGATCTAGGTCACATCCAGTATGAAAAAGGATTGGCACTGTGGTTGGGATTAGATTGTCCCTAGACACGAGACTTGTCTTAAAGAGATAAGGATTGATCATCATGGAAATTGATCTGGATTGTATCATCCATGGACCTATGTCCTAAAGAGAGCAGGATTGATCATCCTGTAATATGATGATTGTGTGATGACGATGCTGATCGTGTGATGACGATGCTGATGATCGATGCTGATGATCGTGTGATGACGATGCTGATCATGTGATGACGATGCTGATGATCATGTGATGATGATGCTGATCGTGTGATGTCGATGATGATGATCGTGTGATGACGATGTTGATCATGTGATGGCGATGCTGATGATCGTGTGATGACGATGCTGATGATCGTGTGACGATGATGTTGATCATGTGATGGCGATGCTGATGATCGTGTGATGACGATGCTGATGATCAATGCTGATGATCGTGTGATGATGATGTTGATCATGTGATGGCGATGCTGATGATCGTGTGATGACGATGCTGATGATCGTGTGATGACGATGCTGATCGTGTGATGACGATGCTGATGATCGAGTGATGTCGATGTTCCAGTAACTAGTTGAGTTACTGATGATGATGAACTAAAGAAAGCTTCCGATGATATATAGATGTATCATGTATGATGTATGACTCGTTGCTCCTGCGTATGTTGTTATAATATCCTTCTCGTTAAGGGGGAGTGTTGAATATTGTAACTTCTAATAATATTATATTTGTATATTATTTATTCCGGAGATGTTCCATACCTCCGATGTGATTATACTATGAATCCGGAGATGTTTATTCCTCTGGATTGGTTGTGGTAACTAGGGTTATTAGACCCACCATGTGGGGGTCGGCCCAGTCAGTTATAATAGGGTATTTAACCTAATGGTTAAATACGAGCCTACATGTACTTGTGTAAAATACATGTCAGTGTAGTGTATAAATAGAGGAGGTATGTTCCTCATTTGATACACACACTCACTTGAGAAAGGCGCACTTGTGGAGGAGAGGTTTGCTATGGTGGAGGAGGAGATCATGTCTTTGGTTTGCATCTTTGTATATTGTTGGTCATCTATATTGAGGAAGCTTTGCTGGGTTTTCTACCCCATGAGGGTTTCCCAGGATAAATCTATGTCTCTTGTGTTTATGCTATGCTTGTTGTTTCTTCAGTGATCCTGTATATGCTATTATTGTGAAATGGAATGTAATGCTGCTATTTTCTGTCTTAGCATATTGAATTTTAACATTCAATTACATCATTAAGATAATGGTCTTCTCTAGCCACTTGGAGCAAACATCTCATCATGATTCTCTTCCTCTTTCTAAGAGAATCTTCTAGCCACGAGCCTTCTATAGTGTGTTTGATTTGTAAATATTTTGGTTGAACACCCATCACTTGTTCAGTGTTCATCATTCGTCATGATCTTTCCTACAAATCAAAATTAAGTACATGATTAGTAATACTTCATAATCATCAAATCATGATAACCTATTATGCATACATATATCATTTACATAGTTATGCAACTATCTTGACCAATACTTTGGCACAACAATTTTCCATATCCTGTATGCATGTAGTGGCTATCTAGATGCCTTCCATCTCTACCAGAACATACTATCGAGAGTGTGCACAGATCTCAGCATGTCAGCAAAGAGTTTTCATTCTAGAGAAGCAACAATGGAATGTTTGTCCAAGTTACCAATCATATGCATATTAGTAGTATATTGTTCAATGCTATATGAATGTTTACACTCAGCATGATATATTCTAAATATGCATGCAATCTATTACAAGCAATATCATTTACTATTTCAAATAACAACTCAAATACTTATCTTTTATGTTTGTGTGGTTGCCTCTCGCTTGATCTTCTATATGTCTTTTGAACTTATATTCATTCTGTACCACTATGTATGCTCAAGTGTGTACTAGTATCATCCTCATGATCTCGTAAGTAGAACTTCTATCTGATCAAAGATTATGGATGAGTCTTTGTCTTCATGTTGTCATGGTCATTGAACTTGATTTGTCTTTCGTGATGTACCTGTATCTTGTTAGCAGACAACATCAACCTCATACAACACCACAGTGCATTAGTACAATCATATAGCCCTAATCAATGAATGTCTTCTATCATTCACATGCATTCATACTTTTACTAGGGTGATAAGACAATTCTAACATTAATCAAGATCGTACTAGCCTAAATAATATGAAGACAAACGTATTATGAACTTAATCAGATTTCAAGACATACTTGTATCTCCTTAAGTCATACCTGTCGAGATTTCTTGTAGTCTTCTTATGTAAGGCCTTAGCCTCAACTCCCCTTGAAACTGGATCTGGAGCTCAAATAGGGTTTGTCAGAGAAACCCTAAAAATTCAAACTTTGACTTTCACACTTCTAAATGTATGGAAGGATGTGTCTTGCTGAGCTGATCAAACTAGCATACTTCAATTTTGAAATCTCCAAAATTTGACCCCTCAAAATTGCCTTCGAAACTTCTGTATCTTCTAGACAAGATCCCGAACTAGGGTTTGATGAAGCCCACCCTTCTGTCCAATCAAAAGGTTCGATCCAAGGCTCTAAACTCTTATTTTTCTGAGGAGCTTCCAGCCATGGTGACAGAATTCAAAAATTCCAACTTTTGTTGAAGCCCTAATTTTCCACCTTTCCAATCAAAATCCCGAACTAGGGTTTTATAAAGCACGGTCTTCTACCCAACCAAAAAGTTTGATCTTGGTCTCTAAATTTTGATTTTTCTGAGTAGAATTCAGCCGTGGACTTCGATTCCAAAAATTCCAACTTTCTTTGAAACCCTAAATTCCTGAAGTCATGAATGCAGGTGCTCAAAAATAATTTTGTTTAGAAAGAAATATGTACTTGATTGTTTTTGCTGTAACTCTGAAATTTTTGATCCACAAGGTCTGAATTTTTTTATTTTTTATTTTATTTTATTTTATTTATTTTATTTTATTTTTTATTTTTTATTTTTTATTTTTTTTTATTTTTTATTTTTTTTTATTTTTTTATTTTTTTATTTTTTATTTATTTATTTATTTATTTTATTTTTATTTATTTTATTTTATTTTTTATTTTATTTTTTTATTTTTATTTATTTTATTTTTCTGTTGTATCCTGACCTGTCATCTTTCCATCCTGATAGGTCTGACCTCAATTGGATTTTCTTAGAGAGAGTTATGCCACGTGTGGCAACGTGACCTATTTATGGGATAAAACAGGAGAGAGAACTTGTATGGCGTGCCACGTGTCACTGGTTCAACTTCGGCCTCTGAAAACGTTTTCTAAGATATTAAAGTCTATGTACTACCTGTCACTTTTTACAAACTTTCATTTGGAGCTTCCTAGCCCAATTTATGACCTTTTTTCCTAGGTCACCTGATTATGATTGAGATCTGGAAAAGGCAGAAACCCTAACTTGTACTGATCATAACTCACAAAGTACAACGAATCAGAGGGTGTCCTTTGGAGAAAAGGTACATGTTGATGTTATCTACAACCTGTAAACTTTTCAGATCCTGAAACTTCGCCAAAATGGATTTATAGCTAAAGTTCCACTATGACTGGGTTTTGCTATATAAAACCCTAACCTTCAAATTGTCGCAAGTGAAGCAAGTGTCGTAAGTGCCATACATTGGCTTCCTTCAGTTTAGCTTTGATACCATGTTAAGATTCAATATGTTAAGACAGAAAATATTAGCATTACATTCCATTTCACAATAATAGCATATACAAGATCACTGAAGAAACAACAAGCATAGCATAAACACAAGAGACATAGATTTATCCTGGGAAACCCTCATGGGGTAGAAAACCCAGCAAAGCTTCCTCAATATAGATGATAAAAGAATACAAAGATGTAAAAAAAATACATGAGCTCCTCCTCCTCCATAGAATACCTCTCTCACACAAGTGCGCCACTCACAAGTGAATGAATGAGTGAGTTAAGTGAGGAACATCCTCCTCTACTTATACTTGTTCCCCAATTGACTTTTACATAAGCTAGGTCGGCCCCAAATTAATTACTGGGTTAAACACCCCACTACAACTGACTGGGATGACCCCTCTAGGGTGGTCTAATAACCCTTTGACCCAAATCACACATATAGGGCCGACCCCCACTAGGGAAGTCTAATAAACCAAGTTACCACAATCCGACGGAGGAATAAACATCTCCGGATATACAATAAGATCTTCACGGAGGAATGAAACATCTCCGGAATAATAAAGTACAAATATAATATTCTTATAAGTTACAATATCTCAACATAATCGACATGTATCCTTTACTCAATTCTAATTCTTTCATGGGCCTGTTGTTGTGGATCGATTTTATCTGAAGTATCAATTTACCTACTTTCAAATCCTACGAATTTTTGATCCCGATGTTTTGAAAAGGTAAATATTGTCGGATATCGAACGTTGGGTTAAAATTTTCAATTATTCATTTGGTCATTTCGACATTTTGTGGTCTTGAGGATTTCTTGTAATCAATGGTTCAACTTTGTTCCTTTAGAATTGAATTTTGAGATCTTTTGGATATCTATTTGATTTACTTTAGAGGTTTCCCATTTTGAATCTTTACTCTATTTTTATCTTCAAATCTATCATTTCGAACTTCACAAGCTTCATATGATTGATGATTTTGTTTGGTTTCTCATGGGATGGTGACTAATGATTACTTTCATTGATTTACGAGATTTTGATTGATTATAAAATTTTTCCCTTTTCAATTCTAGATTTTGTATTAGTTTGGCAATTGAGCTCGATTAAATATTATTTTTGCTTTTGCATGTCTAGAACCCATGATATTTTGTAAATAATTGTATTTTGTTTGCTTAGTTTAGCTGTTGTCCCTTTACCTCTTCTATCTCTTAATACTTAGATTAGACCCGGATTTGACGCAGTTTATCGGCCCAACAAAACCCTTTTTCACCGACCCTTTCGGCAACAGCCTGCTAACAGACTAAGGTCTCACCCAAGGTGAAGTTATAGGGTGGCTGCAGAACCACTTTTCTACAACAGGGTGATGCGTCGATAATAAACTGGTAAGCTGAGTGAAGTCACACCTACTTCACATCCCCTTCTTGTTCTACAATGCACTCTGGGGCTGCGCTTCTGGGAATCTACACAATGCAATGCAACAATGCACTCTAGGACTGCGCTGAGGGACAATTTCACACTCTACAGGCTCCGCTGGATTAGTGTTACTTATGTGACTACACTTTCAATCATACATGTGATTACTTGTTCCTTCCAATATATGTGTTCGACGCTTAACATATTATTCTCATCAACCATTCATGTGGAAATACATATAAAAGTGAGAACACACGTAACCATAAGCATGAATATAAACATAAAAATAAACAATCACACTGATACATTCACACAACACGTTTATTTACGTGGTTCACCACCAGGATTGGAGATACGTCCACAGGAACTGTTGTTTATATGAATGGGAAGGGTCAACAGTTCCAGTCTGTGCACACAACTGCAAAATCCTCTCTCTATAATTGGGTCTTTTCTCACACAGCTGCAGGGCCTCTTCCTCTCTTCTTGCTCTTACAATACTTAGTATTTTCCAAAAGAATAACCCTTGGGAGACCAAAAGACTCTAAGACCAACCCTTCCCTTACAAAATTTCCCCTTTTATAGATTGTGGCCGAGGGTCACGTCTTTACAATAATTGTGGGACAAAAACCCTATAGTACCCAAAACCCCCCCAAAATGGCATGGTTACCCCACTAAATAGGCTTGTCGTCCTCGATAGCTACTTTACTTGACTTCGGCCGCCTTTCTACACCACTTCTGGATCTGATGCTTCTTCTGACAGCCGCAACTTTGACTGGGTGGCTCTGACTCCATACTGACATGTCCCTTTCAACCGCTCCGTTTCTTCTGTCACCGTCGGTTTGCCATTCTAACTACCTCAGAATTCCTGGTCATCCTTAGTACCCTGTCTTTACTAAGGAGACATTGTAATACCCCAATTTTGACCCTTATGAAATATTGGCTTTTGACGTAAATATTGTATACATGCGATGTATGTTTCCCTAGCGTGGAGCTCAAGGTCAAGGCCCCGCTAGTGTATGTTCGGATTTTATTTAAAATGGACAAGCATTTGATATTTTGTTACCCATGTGCTATTAAGCCATGGAATATTGTAATTTGATGTAAATATTTGATATTGCAATAAGATATCAAAACTAGCTATGGAAGCAACGAATGAGAAGGGGCCATGTGTATTCCACTGGGGAGTGGTGAGGGGGTTGTGGGATTGAACCATATGCTTCCAAATGTCATCTTGAGAACCCATTTGATTTTCCTTGCTGACATTTAATTTTGTTGTAAGGAAGTTGTTGAAGAATTCAGTCCATGGCTTCAATGGAGCATGGGCAGCCCAGAAATTCGTATGGCAGAGTATGGGCTCTGTTTTCTTGTACCACAAGTCACACTACCTCATGGGGATGGGTTCTTACTCATTCCAATTCCACGGTTGAGGATCCTAGCATCAATTTTCATCCATTACAAATTCCTAGTAGTGAGAAAAACCATAAATCGCAACTTTGCAAGAACCCATGTTTTGAAGAGCCATAAATGCTCAGAATTTGGTATTAACAGTAAAATCCAATGGGGGATCCATAGATATGAACCTTGGGGCATATTTGAGAGCATTATATACCCCGAAATCCATAGAAAAACCCAGTTTTTGTAGCCCATAAATCCAGTGACGGGATTGAGTTAATTGATGACAGAATTGTGACAAAGCCAAGTGTGAATGACTGAGCAGAGGTTGGGTTTGCTAGATAAACCCAATGAAGGCTAGAATATAAAGGAATTAGCAGCTGGACCTTTCTATGCCCACCTTGAAGAGCACTGCAGGGAAGGGATGCTTGAGGGACTGTGCAGCAGAGAAGAGGACTTTTCTTGTGTTGGGTGTGGTAGGTATTGTGGGTGCCATGACTGTTGAGTTCATTTGAGATGCCTGTAGCTTTGTGGTTGAGCTCACTGGCTTAGCATCCTCCTCATTTGTCTCCGCATGCTTGATAAACCCAACTGTGTGTTGGATTAGCATGACTGTTTGTGCAAAACCATGGCTGTGAGTGAGCCCATCTAGTTCCTCCTTGTGGATACACAACCCAGCTCGGGGGTGATCTCTCAGCTGAAAGAATATAGATTGGAGATAGATCTATGGTTGGGTGGAATGTTGCTCTCACATAGCTAGTTGTTGGTCAACTTCATCTCAAAGATAAGTGTTCTTTGTGGTTTAAATTATGATCATTATGTGTTCTGTTTTGAATGTTAATTGTCCATGTTAATGAAATGAAATGATTATCTTAATGAAATTGACATGAAGTATGTGCATAGCATGAGAATGAGATTGAATTCTCTGCATGTTGATGCATTACTGTTTGTGTGTTTGTAAATATGATTTAATTTCGCGGCATTTATATTGAGTATGAATTTGCACACAATTTTTTTTATTTATTATGAATTTCTGAGTATTGTATGGGGCTGAGTTTGTCAAATAATCCCTGGTATGTCAGTCATGTTCCCTTTGTGGTTTGGAATGATGGGAGGGGATGTGACAGACATGTCCCTTTCCTTCGACTCTACGACGCTCCTTACCCTGTTCCTGGGATTTGCAGAGTTCTTTACCCAAAATAGGTTACTGCTGGACCACGCTTCACTTGTACTTCTTGCCAACAAAACTGCTGTGCTGATGCTTTGCTTCAACAAAACTGCGCCATGCTTGGACTTCACTTCATCAATTGCGAACTTTGCTTCACCAAAAATTGTTCCAACTTGGGCCATGCCTAACAGGCCCCTAACACTTACTCGTGGATCGTCTCTGATCCACTTGGCTCCGGGTACGCATACCTCTGTCAACTCTTTGTGTCTCTCTTCTAGATGTAGATTTTGTAAGAGACTATGTCTCTATATTTGATCTCTTCTACAACCTGTAGATGCAGATTGTGCAACCCCTCAAGAGGTATCATACCAACGTTAATATCGAGGTGCTCCAACCTCTTCGCACCTTTAGTTAACTCATCATTCGGGAATATGATGTTAATAGGTTGCATTTGGAATAAGCAAGGTTTCGTTGTCAAGGCATGTGGCCTTCTCTTTCTTTGACTTGAATCACCCAACTTGCCTTCTGATTCAGACTCTCGAACCAAGTCCTTCTGGACTTGTTCTATATTCGCAACCATGCTCTTAAGTTCTGCAAGGTTCTGGTTCATTTGCGCTTGAGTTTCTTCACTTTTGATGTCTTTTAGAGAGAGTGCCTCTTCTAAATGCTCGCTCATGCGTAGTACAATGATTTCCTCTGATGTGGTTTGGATTACCACTAGTGCATTGACCTTCCACTCTGGTGGCCAATTTTCCATAACTAGCTCGATCTTCTACGCATCAAGTTGATTTTTCCCTGGGAACCACTCTAGATTCTGCTTCTCAGCCCTTGGTTGAATATAGATAAAATGCAAGTCATCCTTGAATACCAACCTTTGGATGTACATGGTTGTTAGCTCCTTTGAGATGCGCGGAGTTCACTGTATCACGTCGCACAACTGCCTGAAGTAAGTAAACATCTGCTCATTATTTACGCACTGCCTGTCAAGCCCTTCCAACCTACAAAATAAATTAGCACAAGCAACCAACTATAGTGAAAAGGGCTTCCAGTCTCCTAAGTCTCTCGGACATCATCCAAGAAGTCATTCAATAAATAACTTGCCCAATTGTATGGCATTCTGTCCTTGGCCTTCATAGCTAGGAGAATTGCTGCGACCGATACCTTCGCTGGTTTGCACTTCCTTAAGACTTTGCCTGCCAGCAACTAGACAGTGAACCGTGTAGCTAGGTCATCAATTCTAGGTGTGATGTAACATTGAATTCCCTTTACCAACTTATACTCCTCCTTCATTTGCTTGGAAAGCTCTTTTTCCTTCTTCTTTCCCACAAAATCCGCCGCGAGATCATCACCTCACTTGCTGAGATGGGTGATTCGGTGGATGAGGTTGATATTTATATCGATCCTGCAGTCGATCCACATATAGCCTTGGTGTGTGCACAACAGTAAAGTGTGCACCACCGCAGTAAGCTTAGGACTTCGGTCAAAATGTGGGATACGCAGGATATTCAACAATCCGGATGGTACCAACAACTTGAGCCAGTCCCCGGCGACAATAATAGGTTGCCCCGTTTTCTCATCATTCCTTCTGCACATATATTGGTCAGGATGGAACTGAGAGTACTTTGGATATTTAGGGTCCTTCCCCTCTAAGAGATCATGATCCGAGAACTTACATTCCCCTATTGTTGGGGCCAAGGTCGCAGCTATAGTAAAAGCTGCGAATTTTGGGAAAAATCACGAGTATGGAAGGAAAGTGCTAATTTTGGGACAAGCACTAAGTTTTGGGTAAGAAGGAGACGGTGCGCAGTACGGTGCCAGATGGATGATCTCAGCGCAGATCATGGACCGGAAATTGCGGAGATCGCGCGCACGTCATCAAAGAATGAAGGTGGCTCAGCTACCATAATAAATAAAGGCGATGGAGTAGAGGGCTTAGCTACCCTCATTTAAAGGCTTAGTACAGAAGTTATGGTTGCTCGGATCAAGGAGGAGCAACGGACCAGAGCATTGAAGGCGAAGGACGATCGTCCATACCCACAATCTGCGCCGGAATTCACGGAGCCTGCAGGAAGCGGCGACGTGACTGCAAGCGGCGCCTACAGTACACCTAGCCATGTGCGTGGTTAGGGTTTTTGGGAATCACTGTTGGGAAAGGCCCACAGTTTTGTAAAGGTGTGACCGTCATGGCTACCTATATAGATGAATCATTGTAATGGGTAGAAGGTTCTTCCTCCCTTCCTTCATTTCCTTCCTTTTGGAGAGTTAGAGAGTTGGACACTAGACTGTTAGAGAGCCAGTCTAAAGGATAGATCATGTGTTGATTATCCTTCATTGTAATTTCTACCCGGTGTGTAGAACTAGAGAGAGGAAATCGGATAGCCGAGGAGCTAATCCCTGAGTTGCCAGACAGTCTGAGTCGACGTCTGTGCCTTTGTAATCTCCATAGAGAGGAGACAAGCTTGAGAGAAGGGCTCCCAGCTGTGTGCGTGGAGTTTCCTGTAAGATCTAAGGCTGCAGCTGTGCGCGCAGCATATTGTATGACTCTATCATTTTCTGGTTAATATAACGCTCCCGTGGATGTGGTTTTCCCCGAGGGGATGAGCTTCACTTATGTCTTCTTGTTATAATGTTTGCGTGAATGATAACTATTTAGAGTTCATTATTTGTGTATGCAAGACTTCTGTCTTATCTTTGTGACTGTTTGAGCAAGTTGGAAAGATCCTTTGATAACTAGAAGTGTCTTAAGTACTAAAGAGGTAGTAACGCACGGTCGCTGCGGCGAGAGCAGACTGCGTTACTGCGCTAGATGCGAAGGGCGAGGAAGTGTTCAGCGCGTCGACCCAAGGGATAGTTGCCTGCTGCGTTAGAGAGAAGAAACTGCGCAGTAGACCTGCCAAGGAAGGGACCCACGCAGCTGCGACGAGCGGCCTGCGGGAAGGTCCGACCGCCGATTTCACAGGAACCATTCAAGGAAGAGCCATCTCCGCGTCACCCCGGTTAAGGAAACCTGATTCCTTAACCCCCCCATAGCCACTTCGGGTGAGACCTCGAGCTGCCGCGCAGCTCGTTGCCGAGAGGGCCAGTGCGCCAAGGGGTTTTGTTGCTGCGCTTCATTAAAACCCGGGTCTGCCCAGAAAAGCAGTCAACAAATGGTTCCGTTGCCGCGCGAATGAGACTTGTTATTTTGGCGACGCGCGAGATAGAAGAGTCAACAAATGGTTCCGTTGCCGCGCGAATGAGACTTGTTATTTTGGCAACGCGCGAGATAGAAGAGTCAACAAATGGTTCCGTTGCCTAGTGACCAACAAATGGTTCTGTTGCCTTATGACTTTTTGATCACATTACTTCCATGGCTTTGAACCCTGTTGATTGAGCCAACAAATGATTCCTTTGCCTTGCGACTTGTTGCTGTAAGACTTACTAGTCACGCGACATCTGAGACTGTTGCTGAAGACAACATAAGGTTCTGTTACACTGAGACTTGCTCAGCTAACAAATGTGTTACTGGAATCCTACAGCTAAGGAAATTGGAGATTGGTTTGATTTAAAGGCTAAAGAGTTTGCTGAACAAGAAAATAGAAGCCCTACGCTTCAAACAGAAGATTGGTTACAGAAGTATATTTATGCTGACCTTTACGAAATTTTCTTTGTTACGTTTGCATTGGAGTTACACGCTTGGATAGCCAAGTTAGCAGAATCTAGACCTACGCTGCATGTTGATCGACCCGTCACGTGGACGCCTGAGCTAGTTAGTATTGTGAAGCGGATAGACAATCCTGTGTCCCGCGCAGTAGACTTTTGGTTGAATAGTCTACTGGAAGGTTTTATTACCGAATTTGCAGTTGATACAAGAAAGAGTTTCAGTGAAGCTGAGAGGAGTTTCTTCCAAGTACACAGAGGTAAGTTCTTAAATTCTCTGAACTTATGGATTAAAATGCTTCTGTATGAAAAAGGAAAGCTATGTATTGCTTCTGATGAATAGCATAGTCAAGTAATGTCCGTAGATTCTGATAGTGATCCTGAAGTTATTGGTTGCACTCGTAGTGGAAAACGATATAAAGTAGGCCTTGACCAATATCCTTTTGAGTCTAGCCCAAACGATAGCCAAGTTCCTAGAGCAAGCCATATAGAAAGACAAGGGAGTGCTCATATCCCGTATTACCCCTTTACACCGCAAAAACCAGACGGAGCTCAGTATAATCCTACAGTAACACCTTCTAGTAGCCCACACGCTACTTCTAGTACCTCTGTACCACCTTTGTTTAACCATCCCGGAGGCACTGCTACAGTACCTCCATCTCAAACCCGTGCAAGAAGGATGGGTGATGACATGAAACTACCAACTTTTAGAGGAACAGGGATAGAGGACCCTGAGCAGCACTGGTTCTTATGTGAAGCCATTTGGACAATTAAGCAAATTAATGATGATGCTGTTAAACTGGTTCAGTTAGCAACCACACTAAGAGAAAGAGCCTTGACTTGGTTCATGAAATACTCAGCAGCACAGAATAGGACGCTTGCTGAGGTAAGAAATGCCATGATTAGAGAATTCAAGAAACCTAAGTCAGAATCACAGTGTATAACAGAGCTCAAAGACATCAAACAGTTACCTACAGAATCAGTATGGGACTTTGACCAGAAGTTCAAAGCCTTGATAGATCAAGTAAGCTTCGAGTTTGCACCACAGCAACATAAAGAATGGTTCATTGCTGCACTGCTTCCACACATTAGACTTCCTCTTATGCAACAGAATCTCAATACTCAGGAACAAGCTCTAGAAATGGCTATGAAACTAGAAGCTTCGCCAATTGCAGGAACAAGCAACGATGTTGCGCATTTACAGAACCAATTAGCAAACTTAACCTTGCAAGTGCATGATATTAAGAAAGGCAAGGAGATTAAGGAAGAAATTTGGTGTACAAAATGTAAAGCCCAAGGTCATTCAAAGGACCATTGTCCTGTTTTCATAGACTATATTGCAACTGGAGCACCTAATCCTTTACCACAGGCACAAGGGCCTTGGTGTGAAATCTGCAGAACTAGAGGTCATAGACCACAAGAATGCCACTTACTTCAGAAATATGTACAAACTCCAAAGAATCTATATTGTAATTTCTGTAAATCAGTAGGTCATGATGAGAACAACTGTAGAGCATATGATCTTATGATAGAAAGAAAGCATGATGTTTATAGGGTACAAGCAGAGACACAAGGACCCACAGCAGGTCCACCTTATGACCAACCTCGGGACGCCCGAGCAGCAAATTACAGAGGACGCGGACGCACAACAAACTTTGGTCGTGGAAGAGGACAGATCACTTGTTATAATTGCGGAGAACAAGGTCATTTTGCTAGGGATTGCCAAAATCCTACAACCCTCTGCAGGTATTGTAAATCTTCTGACCATATCATTGAAGAATGCCCTCAGTTACAGGCTAAGATGCAAGCAAAGACACCACAGGTCAATCAGAATATCCAGTTGATTGGAGCAGAAAAAAGAGAACCAGACCCTACAGTTAATATAGTGACACGCAGTGGAGCTACCACTGGTGCGCAAGAGATGGGAACGGGAAAGCAAGCGACGCAATGGGTGCGCCGCGCTAACATTAAACCAGCCCCACTTAACCTACAGAAGCAAAAAGAAGCATTTAAGCAAGCTCAAGAGTATTTCTCAGATCCGAGAGCTTCAAGTTCTGCCGCAATTCCGCAGAACAATAGTAGATCGCAAGTGCTAAGACAAGACAACCTGGTACAAGAACAGGCCACTACAGCTAGAAGACCTGATGACGATAAGGAGCATGCACTAGGCAGTGTTCATGCGTTCCTGCGACAATGTTTAAAATTGTTGCGCAATGAACAAGCAACTCTAGAACTCCAACACCTGTTGGATCAGTGCCAACACTCTGCTTCGACGAACACACCACAGCGTGCTGTTCACCAGATTAGGAGTCACACTAGAACTGGAAAAGAGATGAGGCTTACAGCGCAGATTGGAGCATTTGAAATGGACGAAGTCATGTTAGACTTGGGCTCAGAAGCCAATGTTCTCACTATGCAGACATGGGAACAGATGGGAAGCCCTCAGCTTACAAGATCCCCTATCCAGCTAAGACTCGCAAATCAGCAACGAGTCTCTCCATTGGGCAGATTACCCAATGTACCTATTGATATTGAAGGAGTAAGAAGCTCTGCAGATTTTGAAGTAATCAAAATTATGGATGATAGTAGACCATACCCAGCGCTGTTAGGAATAGACTGGGCACTTGATAATTTGGCTGTCATTAACCTGAAGAAAAGACAGATGACCTTTGAGGATGACCAGATCAGGGTCATCGCACCTCTTGATCCTATTCAAGGACCAAGATATATAGAACCCATTCGCGCAGAAGAGGAAGCGCGCCACATGGAAAGCTTGTATCAGATGACCACTAACCACAGTGACTATGTCAACCCCACAGCAGACGGCCATATCAGCTGGCGATGTGATAGCTCGTGCACATCAGATTCAGATGCAGGATTGGAAAACTGGCAGAATCGTCTACATGAGGTTTCTGCAAGACGTTGCGCCATGATGACTAAATCCATCCGATGGATTGGCACAGAATTAATTGATACTCCAACTTTTGATGGCTTAACTGAAGTAACTAAATTCATACAGGAATATGAACAAAAGCTTCCAGAACCGCAGCGCATCCAGGCACTGGATATAGCATTGCGCGCTACACCCGCAAGATGGTGGATTGCGCACAAGGAGAATATTCATACATGGAAAGACTGTCGCAGATTGATACTGCGCAGATTTCAGGACACCACAGCCGAAGCGCTACGCAAATATGAAGGACAGAGTGACCCCAGGTCACACATTGAAGCATGTATTCAGCAATGGTCAGATATTCCGGAAGATGAATGGGTTCACCAATTCATCCACACATTAGATACAATTCCAAGGAATTGGTATACTGAAATAGAATTGCGCAAAGGCACTCTTACTTGGGCTCTTATGATAGAAAGTTTTCAACTTACATTCAGCTTTGAGTCAGAGCATCCAAGCATTGATCAGGCTCTGAAGTGTATTAAAAAGAAGGTATTTGAACCAGGTCTAGTAACAGAATATTCCCAACCAGATTGGGCTGTCCAGATAGAACATGCCCTGGAATGCTATAACTTCACCGCTGAAGATGAGGAGGACGATCCTCGCAACATCAATATCCCAGAATCAGAAGGGACGCGCAATATTGAAGGTCCTGAGCTTGACATTCCTGCCATCGCAGAACACGTCAAGCTCAAGAAAGTTAACATTGGTACAGAAGCTGACCCAAAGTTTGCTTCTATAGGAGATTATTGGGATGATGAAACCGTTGCGCATGTTTCAGATTTATTACGTGATTACCAGGATATCTTTCCTACCAAGTTCACAGAAATGAAAGGCATCCTAGGAGACTTAGGAGTGATGCGCATACCTCTGAAACCCGACGCCAAGCCAGTAAAGCAGCGCCCATACAGGTTGAACCCGCGCTACAAAGAAAAAGTCAAAGAAGAAATTGATAAGATGCTTGCAGCAGGTATTATTGAGCCAGTAGAGGAAAGCGATTGGATTAGTCCTATGGTGGTCCAAGAAAAGAAAACGAAAGGTGAAATAAGAATTTGTGTCGACTTGCGCAAACTCAATGATGCATCAGCGCACGACCCATTTCCCACTCCTTTCACAGATGAAGTACTTGATAATGTTGGAGGACAAGAGGCTTACTCTTTCACTGATGGATTTTCGGGATATCATCAGATTAGAATCCATCCGGATGACCGCCACAAGACTACTTTTGCAACTGAATGGGGCTCATTCCAGTATACGGTAATGCCCTTTGGTCTTAAAAACGCACCTGCTATTTTCTCTAGAGTTGTTGTTGCTGTTTTTAAAGAATTTATCCACAAGTTTTTAGAAGTCTATTTTGATGACTGGACTGTATTTGGTTTACTCAAGAACCATATTGCGAATCTGCGCATGATGCTAGAAAAATGTAGACAGCATCAGATTTCCCTTAACTTGAAAAAATGTATATTCTGTGCCCCCTTTGGTATTTTGTTGGGACATATTGTATGCAGACAAGGACTCTTGATGGATCCTGCGAAGGTTGCCATCATTGCTAAGTTACCTGCGCCCAACTCAGTTAAGCAATTGCGCACTACATTGGGACATACAGGATACTACAGAAAATTCATCAAAGGATATGCAAGGATCACAGCGCCTATGGAAAGATTGCTGAAGAAGGATTCGAAGTTCCAATGGACAGAGGAATGCCAACAGAGCTTGGACACACTTAAAGAAAAGATGATCACAGCGCCTATTCTAGTTTTCCCGGATTGGAGAAAACCTTTTCATGTTCATGTTGATGCTTCTTCCATAGCATTAGGAATCGTGCTTACACAGTCTGGAGAAGGAAGTATTGATCACCCAATTGCTTACTCCAGCAGAAAGCTCTCTACAGCTGAGAAGAACTACACCACTACAGAACGGGAAGGACTAGCTATGGTGTATGCCTTACAGAAATTCAGACACTACCTGTTAGGAGCTCACTTTAAAATGTATACTGATCATTCTGCTTTGAAATATTTGGTCAATAAACCAGTTTTAGGAGGCAGAATTTGCAGATGGCTATTGCTCTTTCAAGAGTATGATTTTGAGGTTATTGTAAAGCCAGGCAGATTGAATGCAGGGCCTGACCATCTATCCAGAATAGAGTCAGGAGAGGAACCTACGAGTCTGGAGGACAATTTGCCTGACGCACAGTTGTTTTATATCCAAGCAGCAGACAAATATTACTCTGATATTCTTAAGTTTCTCACTACCGGACAAGCGCCGGCTGAGTTTACAATCCAGCAGAAGAAGCAACTTGTTGTCAGAGCCGCAGACTTCACTTTGATAGCAGGCCAGCTTTATAAGTTGGGCCCTGACGAAATTTTGCGCAGATGTATCTTACCACATGAAAAGAGCTCTATCATCGCAGAAGCGCATTCAGGTACCGCAGGAGGCCATTTCGCAGGAAAGCCGACTGCGCAGAAGATATTAGCCGCAGGACTTTGGTGGCCGACATTGCACAAGGATACTAAGGAATTCTGTAAATGTTGCGATGTGTGCCAGCGCACAGGAAAACCCTCAAGGAGAGATGAAATGCCGCTAAGACCCCAGATCACACTGCGTGCTTTTGATAAATGGGCCATTGACTTTGTAGGACCTATTAACCCACCAGGAAAAAGAACTGGCGCAAGATATATCATTACAGCTACTGAGTACCTCACCCGATGGGCTGAGGCGAAGCCAGTTAAGAACTGCGACGCTGCTACTGCCGCGCAGTTCATTTTCGAGAACATTATCACTAGGTTTGGATGCCCAGTGATCCTCATGAGTGATCAAGGTACACATTTCCTCAATGAGACTATAGAGGCCCTTACTGAAGAATTTCAAATTAATCACCATAAGAGTACACCCTACCATCCTCAAGCTAATGGTACGGTGGAAGCATTCAATAAGATCCTTGAGAATGCCCTGACGAAGATCTGTAATCAACAAAGAGATGATTGGGACCTTAGAGTCACAGCTGTATTATGGGCTTACAGAACCACTTGCAAGAAATTAACAGGTCACACACCTTTCAGCTTGGTGTATGGACAAGAAGCAGTTATGCCCATGGAATACATTGTTCCCAGTCTCCGGATTGCGCAAATTACAGAAATGGCAGATCCTGACACTATGAATGAAAGACTTTCGCAACTGCTTTCTTTAGAAGAAGACAGACTTATGGCCGGATTTCATCAACAGGTACAGAAGGCAAGACAGAAAGCTTGGCATGACAGGCACATTAAGCATAAGCACTTTGAAGAAGGAGACTTGGTACTCCTTTACGATAGTAAATTCATCAAGTTTCCAGGCAAGTTTCGTGTGCATTGGTTAGGTCCTTTTCAGGTACTAAAAATAACAGACGGAGGCGCAGTTCAGCTTGCGAAGCTGAATGGAGAACTACTACCTACAATGATAAACGGGAGTCGGCTTAAGCTTTATTGCGACGGCCACTCCGCCCTGTCGACATAATATATTACTCAGGAATGCAGATGCCCAGTGTAGTTGAAAGAGACATCGCATTTAGTCTACACGGAAGCTGCGACACACCCTCAGTTTCCAGCTTCCTGCGCAGTTCCTTGAAATATCCGCGTATCCTGAATAAAAATTGCTTGAGCAAAGCTTAGCAGTCCGCTCTGGCGAAGTTTTGCTTTGTGGACCATTGGACTATCGCTCTTGCGAAGTCCCCTTTCATAAGTTGCCGCTGAAAAGAGTTTTGTTGTGGACCCATAGAGGCACGGTTTCCTAAGTTGAAATGACCCGCCGGAAATTTTGAATTACAGCAGTTATGTAGCTGCGTTTGAATAAATGAAGGATAAGGCCGCTATTTAATTCTACCCGTTCTGACGGATTCGGCTTAATCTCCGAAAGATTTGCATTTAACTCAGGCGCCGAAAGCATTAGCTTCTCCCGGAAGGCTGTCAGAACCCGTCAATCACACTAAATGCACCGCTACGGCAAGGAGGATAGCGTGTTGTCAACTCATCTGTAGCCGCCTATAGCTACGTAACCCCACTTGGTCGCATTTACTAACCCCGCTGGCTATACATACCTCACACTTGTATCAATTTCGGGTTACTGTCTCGAGTTGCATAAGTTGTGTTTGAAGATCTGCATTATTGTTTTCAGAGCCGAGTGTGCAGACTATTTTCCCTTGTTTTCAGAGTCTATACCCTACGCAGTTCCGCCATTTGCTGTCCAGAGTTTTGTTATTTACATTGGTTCACAACGGAGAATTTATCGACTGAAGAAGTTGTTCGTCAATTTCTACGCCGAGGCTTAGATTTCGGCATGGCCACTCCGGTGACGGCTTCGACCTACGTACACCCCGGTGCTACTGATCCCAGAACATCTCCAGGCACAAGAGCATCTCAGCAGCAGCAGGAGGAACCTGTTCCAGAGCCGCTCGCGTCTATGGTGAACTACCTTCCGCCGCGTCCAGATGATGCGCCGGATGTACAGATTCCGAAGAATGCAAAGTATCCAATTCCGCTACCCGCCACTACCGGCTAGTGTGCGGGTAGAGGGCCAACTATTGGGAAACATTCCATTGGTTAAATTCTCTGATTTTAACCTTGGAGACTATAAGACATATCCTCAGTTTCAGTTGGACCGATATTTGGATATCGTCCATAATCCCACCAGAAACGTTGATGAGTTTATCCCGAAGGGATTTGCAGCAAATCTTGAGCGCCCTGGACTCTTGAATTTGTTGAAGCTACCGCACTTTGGGCGTAGCAATGAAGTGAACGCAGTCGTTAAAACACTGCTATCCTGCGTTCATGGAGGTTACCTTTGGCTCGGGAGGCCAATTGATCTAAATGTTGATTTGATACACCGTATCACCGGCCTATCTAAGGTCGGGAAGGATCCCAATATCCATTTTGCGGGAAAGGAGAAGGACCGAAAATTAGCTGCAAAGCTGGTCCAGAAATATAACTTGACAAGAGGAGGTCGGGCTTATGACCTCACCACAGTTGAAGATGAGGCACTTCGCTTCACAGGAAGTCTGCTTGCAGGCAGACTTCTCACCAAGTGCCGACCAAAAGAAGTTACTGGAGCTGTCGTAGAGCTCGCTATCGCAGCTGCGGAGGGAGAACAGTACAATTGGTCTCTCTTCCTGCTGAATTCTTTTTTGGCTGATTGCCTGAATGTGCAGGACAATGCAGGCCAATCATTCCATTTTTCGTGGCTTCTAATTCTATGTGCTCTCGTCGGGTGGAAGGAGCCCCCGAATACTCAGTTCCGTCCACGCCGCGCAGGAGAGGTTGCCGGCATGCGCTACATCAACCTCTGGGATTCCCCTAATCCCGCGAAGCGCAAGATGAATCGCGCTGTTTTTTGTGAGTATTACTATCTCCTCCGAGAGACCATACAAGATATGCCAAGGCTGAGCGAGGAGACAGCCACATTGTATGACGGGAAGTTGGCTTTTACTGCCGACATCCATCAACTCTACCTTCGGCCTTGCGACATTCCAGGTGACTGGGCGCTAGGTCTTTACAGGATGACCACAGAAGATGTCGAAGAAACCATTAAGTCGTGGTCCGATGAATGGAGAGCAGCAGCTGACATCGCACCTGCGATGCCACCCGCCGCTGCGCAAGAAAAAAATAAGGGCAAGGAAGCCCCTGAGCAAAGAAGCGATGAAGGCTCAACAGAACCAGCCACAAAGAAGCAGAAAGTGTCGCATCCCACTGAGGCCATTCCCTCGGAGATCGACAAATATTTGAAAGACCAATTTCGTGAGATGAGGAACATGCATGCTCACATCCGAGGTGCTCTAGACTTACAATTTGTAGAACTAAAAGGTCTCGCAGGAAGGATTGCGCAGACCCATGCGCCAGCATCTACTTCGCAGGCGCCACAAGAAATTCCAACTGGTGAGCGAGTTGAAGAACTCACAGAAAGGCACACTGTCGTGCATATTCCGCCTACCAGCATGACACTTCCAGATCCCCTAGCTGAACTGCAGGTAAGCACAGTTGGACCTGTAGAAATTAATTTGTCTATGATTCCTATAGAAACTCTACAGCTAGTACAGGAGAAAGTTTCTCTTGAGTTGAGAGCTAGAGAGCTCTCTACTTTCCAGGCAAACCAACGACTGCAATCGCAGGAGATAGAGCTGAAGGAAAGTCATAAGAATATCTCTGCGAAGCTTGCACTCTATGAGGCGCAAGACACCGGCATCAGAAACGCAATAGAAGAGATTGCTCAGGAATTGCCGGCTTGCGAGATTCAACCAGACCTCCCTCTGGTTGCAAAAGTTCAAATTATTGGCGAAAGGGCGAAAACCCTGGAGCAAGAAATAGCTGCTATGGCAGAAGGCCATAAAACCCAGATTGCTGAGCTAGAAGCTCGCGTCGCTGCGCATCTTACGGATGATGCGCAGGTACAATTTGAAGCATTGAGCAGAGCTTCCACACGAATGAAAGGTCGAGTACAGGAAGCCAAGAACCTGATGGACCAGGCTATGGAAGCATGGTCAGAGCTTGTGAACCTCCCTTTTAAAGTAGGACTATCAGAACAGGTGCAAGCTGCAGAACAGTCTCTCACTGTTCTGAATGAAGAAGCCAAGTCCTTAACAGGCTTGCCAAAGATGAAGAAAATGGGCGAAGTGCGCAAAATGCAGCAGCAACTGCACAAGCTCAGAACTGAAGATGAGAAGCTCACCAACAGCATTCAGCCATTCATGGATGAGTATGCTGAAATCGTTGGCCAGATTGAGACAAAAATCAAAGAGATTGCCGAGTCTCAAGAGATCATTGATACACTCACTAAAGATGAAACAACCGCAGAAACAGTACAGACAGCTGATCAGTGTATTGAGGAATTGGACTCCGCTATTGCGAAGTGGCAGAAAACATTCGCGGAGATTCAAGCAAACACAGAGGCGCAAATCCAAAGACCACGCGCTAGTGCGAGTGGCTCGAGGGCGAGCCACAAGTGAGTGTTGGGGGCCTGTTGGGGCCAAGGTCGCAGCTATAGTAAAAGCTGCGAATTTTGGGAAAAATCACGAGTATGGAAGGAAAGTGCTAATTTTGGGACAAGCACTAAGTTTTGGGTAAGAAGGAGACGGTGCGCAGTACGGTGCCAGATGGATGATCTCAGCGCAGATCATGGACCGGAAATTGCGGAGATCGCGCGCACGTCATCAAAGAATGAAGGTGGCTCAGCTACCATAATAAATAAAGGCGATGGAGTAGAGGGCTTAGCTACCCTCATTTAAAGGCTTAGTACAGAAGTTATGGTTGCTCGGATCAAGGAGGAGCAACGGACCAGAGCATTGAAGGCGAAGGACGATCGCCCATACCCACAATCTGCGCCGGAATTCACGGAGCCTGCAGGAAGCGGCGACGTGACTGCAAGCGGCTCCTACAGTACACCTAGCCATGTGCGTGGTTAGGGTTTTTGGGAATCACTGTTGGGAAAGGCCCACAGTTTTGTAAAGGTGTGACCGTCATGGCTACCTATATAGATGAATCATTGTAATGGGTAGAAGGTTCTTCCTCCCTTCCTTCATTTCCTTCCTTTTGGAGAGTTAGAGAGTTGGACACTAGACTGTTAGAGAGCCAGTCTAAAGGATAGATCATGTGTTGATTATCCTTCACTGTAATTTCTACCCGGTGTGTAGAACTAGAGAGAGGAAATCGGATAGCCGAGGAGCTAATCCCTGAGTTGCCAGACAGTCTGAGTCGACGTCTGTGCCTTTGTAATCTCCATAGAGAGGAGACAAGCTTGAGAGAAGGGCTCCCAGCTGTGTGCGTGGAGTTTCCTGTAAGATCTAAGGCTGCAGCTGTGCGCGCAGCATATTGTATGACTCTATCATTTTCTGGTTAATATAACGCTCCCGTGGATGTGGTTTTCCCCGAGGGGATGAGCTTCACTTATGTCTTCTTGTTATAATGTTTGCGTGAATGATAACTATTTAGAGTTCATTATTTGTGTATGCAAGACTTCTGTCTTATCTTTGTGACTGTTTGAGCAAGTTGGAAAGATCCTTTGATAACTAGAAGTGTCTTAAGTACTAAAGAGGTAGTAACGCACGGTCGCTGCGGCGAGAGCAGACTGCGTTACTGCGCTAGATGCGAAGGGCGAGGAAGTGTTCAGCGCGTCGACCCAAGGGATAGTTGCCTGCTGCGTTAGAGAGAAGAAACTGCGCAGTAGACCTGCCAAGGAAGGGACCCACGCAGCTGCGACGAGCGGCCTGCGGGAAGGTCCGACCGCCGATTTCACAGGAACCATTCAAGGAAGAGCCATCTCCGCGTCACCCCGGTTAAGGAAACCTGATTCCTTAACCCCCCCATAGCCACTTCGGGTGAGACCTCGAGCTGCCGCGCAGCTCGTTGCCGAGAGGGCCAGTGCGCCAAGGGGTTTTGTTGCTGCGCTTCATTAAAACCCGGGTCTGCCCAGAAAAGCAGTCAACAAATGGTTCCGTTGCCGCGCGAATGAGACTTGTTATTTTGGCGACGCGCGAGATAGAAGAGTCAACAAATGGTTCCGTTGCCGCGCGAATGAGACTTGTTATTTTGGCAACGCGCGAGATAGAAGAGTCAACAAATGGTTCCGTTGCCTAGTGACCAACAAATGGTTCTGTTGCCTTATGACTTTTTGATCACATTACTTCCATGGCTTTGAACCCTGTTGATTGAGCCAACAAATGATTCCTTTGCCTTGCGACTTGTTGCTGTAAGACTTACTAGTCACGCGACATCTGAGACTGTTGCTGAAGACAACATAAGGTTCTGTTACACCGAGACTTGCTCAGCTAACAAATGTGTTACTGGAATCCTACAGCTAAGGAAATTGGAGATTGGTTTGATTTAAAGGCTAAAGAGTTTGCTGAACAAGAAAATAGAAGCCCTACGCTTCAAACAGAAGATTGGTTACAGAAGTATATTTATGCTGACCTTTACGAAATTTTCTTTGTTACGTTTGCATTGGAGTTACACGCTTGGATAGCCAAGTTAGCAGAATCTAGACCTACGCTGCATGTTGATCGACCCGTCACGTGGACGCCTGAGCTAGTTAGTATTGTGAAGCGGATAGACAATCCTGTGTCCCGCGCAGTAGACTTTTGGTTGAATAGTCTACTGGAAGGTTTTATTACCGAATTTGCAGTTGATACAAGAAAGAGTTTCAGTGAAGCTGAGAGGAGTTTCTTCCAAGTACACAGAGGTAAGTTCTTAAATTCTCTGAACTTATGGATTAAAATGCTTCTGTATGAAAAAGGAAAGCTATGTATTGCTTCTGATGAATAGCATAGTCAAGTAATGTCCGTAGATTCTGATAGTGATCCTGAAGTTATTGGTTGCACTCGTAGTGGAAAACGATATAAAGTAGGCCTTGACCAATATCCTTTTGAGTCTAGCCCAAACGATAGCCAAGTTCCTAGAGCAAGCCATATAGAAAGACAAGGGAGTGCTCATATCCCGTATTACCCCTTTACACCGCAAAAACCAGACGGAGCTCAGTATAATCCTACAGTAACACCTTCTAGTAGCCCACACGCTACTTCTAGTACCTCTGTACCACCTTTGTTTAACCATCCCGGAGGCACTGCTACAGTACCTCCATCTCAAACCCGTGCAAGAAGGATGGGTGATGACATGAAACTACCAACTTTTAGAGGAACAGGGATAGAGGACCCTGAGCAGCACTGGTTCTTATGTGAAGCCATTTGGACAATTAAGCAAATTAATGATGATGCTGTTAAACTGGTTCAGTTAGCAACCACACTAAGAGAAAGAGCCTTGACTTGGTTCATGAAATACTCAGCAGCACAGAATAGGACGCTTGCTGAGGTAAGAAATGCCATGATTAGAGAATTCAAGAAACCTAAGTCAGAATCACAGTGTATAACAGAGCTCAAAGACATCAAACAGTTACCTACAGAATCAGTATGGGACTTTGACCAGAAGTTCAAAGCCTTGATAGATCAAGTAAGCTTCGAGTTTGCACCACAGCAACATAAAGAATGGTTCATTGCTGCACTGCTTCCACACATTAGACTTCCTCTTATGCAACAGAATCTCAATACTCAGGAACAAGCTCTAGAAATGGCTATGAAACTAGAAGCTTCGCCAATTGCAGGAACAAGCAACGATGTTGCGCATTTACAGAACCAATTAGCAAACTTAACCTTGCAAGTGCATGATATTAAGAAAGGCAAGGAGATTAAAGAAGAAATTTGGTGTACAAAATGTAAAGCCCAAGGTCATTCAAAGGACCATTGTCCTGTTTTCATAGACTATATTGCAACTGGAGCACCTAATCCTTTACCACAGGCACAAGGGCCTTGGTGTGAAATCTGCAGAACTAGAGGTCATAGACCACAAGAATGCCACTTACTTCAGAAATATGTACAAACTCCAAAGAATCTATATTGTAATTTCTGTAAATCAGTAGGTCATGATGAGAACAACTGTAGAGCATATGATCTTATGATAGAAAGAAAGCATGATGTTTATAGGGTACAAGCAGAGACACAAGGACCCACAGCAGGTCCACCTTATGACCAACCTCGGGACGCCCGAGCAGCAAATTACAGAGGACGCGGACGCACAACAAACTTTGGTCGTGGAAGAGGACAGATCACTTGTTATAATTGCGGAGAACAAGGTCATTTTGCTAGGGATTGCCAAAATCCTACAACCCTCTGCAGGTATTGTAAATCTTCTGACCATATCATTGAAGAATGCCCTCAGTTACAGGCTAAGATGCAAGCAAAGACACCACAGGTCAATCAGAATATCCAGTTGATTGGAGCAGAAAAAAGAGAACCAGACCCTACAGTTAATATAGTGACACGCAGTGGAGCTACCACTGGTGCGCAAGAGATGGGAACGGGAAAGCAAGCGACGCAATGGGTGCGCCGCGCTAACATTAAACCAGCCCCACTTAACCTACAGAAGCAAAAAGAAGCATTTAAGCAAGCTCAAGAGTATTTCTCAGATCCGAGAGCTTCAAGTTCTGCCGCAATTCCGCAGAACAATAGTAGATCGCAAGTGCTAAGACAAGACAACCTGGTACAAGAACAGGCCACTACAGCTAGAAGACCTGATGACGATAAGGAGCATGCACTAGGCAGTGTTCATGCGTTCCTGCGACAATGTTTAAAATTGTTGCGCAATGAACAAGCAACTCTAGAACTCCAACACCTGTTGGATCAGTGCCAACACTCTGCTTCGACGAACACACCACAGCGTGCTGTTCACCAGATTAGGAGTCACACTAGAACTGGAAAAGAGATGAGGCTTACAGCGCAGATTGGAGCATTTGAAATGGACGAAGTCATGTTAGACTTGGGCTCAGAAGCCAATGTTCTCACTATGCAGACATGGGAACAGATGGGAAGCCCTCAGCTTACAAGATCCCCTATCCAGCTAAGACTCGCAAATCAGCAACGAGTCTCTCCATTGGGCAGATTACCCAATGTACCTATTGATATTGAAGGAGTAAGAAGCTCTGCAGATTTTGAAGTAATCAAAATTATGGATGATAGTAGACCATACCCAGCGCTGTTAGGAATAGACTGGGCACTTGATAATTTGGCTGTCATTAACCTGAAGAAAAGACAGATGACCTTTGAGGATGACCAGATCAGGGTCATCGCACCTCTTGATCCTATTCAAGGACCAAGATATATAGAACCCATTCGCGCAGAAGAGGAAGCGCGCCACATGGAAAGATTGTATCAGATGACCACTAACCACAGTGACTATGTCAACCCCACAGCAGACGGCCATATCAGCTGGCGATGTGATAGCTCGTGCACATCAGATTCAGATGCAGGATTGGAAAACTGGCAGAATCGTCTACATGAGGTTTCTGCAAGACGTTGCGCCATGATGACTAAATCCATCCGATGGATTGGCACAGAATTAATTGATACTCCAACTTTTGATGGCTTAACTGAAGTAACTAAATTCATACAGGAATATGAACAAAAGCTTCCAGAACCGCAGCGCATCCAGGCACTGGATATAGCATTGCGCGCTACACCCGCAAGATGGTGGATTGCGCACAAGGAGAATATTCATACATGGAAAGACTGTCGCAGATTGATACTGCGCAGATTTCAGGACACCACAGCCGAAGCGCTACGCAAATATGAAGGACAGAGTGACCCCAGGTCACACATTGAAGCATGTATTCAGCAATGGTCAGATATTCCGGAAGATGAATGGGTTCACCAATTCATCCACACATTAGATACAATTCCAAGGAATTGGTATACTGAAATAGAATTGCGCAAAGGCACTCTTACTTGGGCTCTTATGATAGAAAGTTTTCAACTTACATTCAGCTTTGAGTCAGAGCATCCAAGCATTGATCAGGCTCTGAAGTGTATTAAAAAGAAGGTATTTGAACCAGGTCTAGTAACAGAATATTCCCAACCAGATTGGGCTGTCCAGATAGAACATGCCCTGGAATGCTATAACTTCACCGCTGAAGATGAGGAGGACGATCCTCGCAACATCAATATCCCAGAATCAGAAGGGACGCGCAATATTGAAGGTCCTGAGCTTGACATTCCTGCCATCGCAGAACACGTCAAGCTCAAGAAAGTTAACATTGGTACAGAAGCTGACCCAAAGTTTGCTTCTATAGGAGATTATTGGGATGATGAAACCGTTGCGCATGTTTCAGATTTATTACGTGATTACCAGGATATCTTTCCTACCAAGTTCACAGAAATGAAAGGCATCCTAGGAGACTTAGGAGTGATGCGCATACCTCTGAAACCCGACGCCAAGCCAGTAAAGCAGCGCCCATACAGGTTGAACCCGCGCTACAAAGAAAAAGTCAAAGAAGAAATTGATAAGATGCTTGCAGCAGGTATTATTGAGCCAGTAGAGGAAAGCGATTGGATTAGTCCTATGGTGGTCCAAGAAAAGAAAACGAAAGGTGAAATAAGAATTTGTGTCGACTTGCGCAAAATCAATGATGCATCAGCGCACGACCCATTTCCCACTCCTTTCACAGATGAAGTACTTGATAATGTTGGAGGACAAGAGGCTTACTCTTTCACTGATGGATTTTCGGGATATCATCAGATTAGAATCCATCCGGATGACCGCCACAAGACTACTTTTGCAACTGAATGGGGCTCATTCCAGTATACGGTAATGCCCTTTGGTCTTAAAAACGCACCTGCTATTTTCTCTAGAGTTGTTGTTGCTGTTTTTAAAGAATTTATCCACAAGTTTTTAGAAGTCTATTTTGATGACTGGACTGTATTTGGTTTACTCAAGAACCATATTGCGAATCTGCGCATGATGCTAGAAAAATGTAGACAGCATCAGATTTCCCTTAACTTGAAAAAATGTATATTCTGTGCCCCCTTTGGTATTTTGTTGGGACATATTGTATGCAGACAAGGACTCTTGATGGATCCTGCGAAGGTTGCCATCATTGCTAAGTTACCTGCGCCCAACTCAGTTAAGCAATTGCGCACTACATTGGGACATACAGGATACTACAGAAAATTCATCAAAGGATATGCAAGGATCACAGCGCCTATGGAAAGATTGCTGAAGAAGGATTCGAAGTTCCAATGGACAGAGGAATGCCAACAGAGCTTGGACACACTTAAAGAAAAGATGATCACAGCGCCTATTCTAGTTTTCCCGGATTGGAGAAAACCTTTTCATGTTCATGTTGATGCTTCTTCCATAGCATTAGGAATCGTGCTTACACAGTCTGGAGAAGGAAGTATTGATCACCCAATTGCTTACTCCAGCAGAAAGCTCTCTACAGCTGAGAAGAACTACACCACTACAGAACGGGAAGGACTAGCTATGGTGTATGCCTTACAGAAATTCAGACACTACCTGTTAGGAGCTCACTTTAAAATGTATACTGATCATTCTGCTTTGAAATATTTGGTCAATAAACCAGTTTTAGGAGGCAGAATTTGCAGATGGCTATTGCTCTTTCAAGAGTATGATTTTGAGGTTATTGTAAAGCCAGGCAGATTGAATGCAGGGCCTGACCATCTATCCAGAATAGAGTCAGGAGAGGAACCTACGAGTCTGGAGGACAATCTGCCTGACGCACAGTTGTTTTATATCCAAGCAGCAGACGAATATTACTCTGATATTCTTAAGTTTCTCACTACCGGACAAGCGCCGGCTGAGTTTACAATCCAGCAGAAGAAGCAACTTGTTGTCAGAGCCGCAGACTTCACTTTGATAGCAGGCCAGCTTTATAAGTTGGGCCCTGACGAAATTTTGCGCAGATGTATCTTACCACATGAAAAGAGCTCTATCATCGCAGAAGCGCATTCAGGTACCGCAGGAGGCCATTTCGCAGGAAAGCCGACTGCGCAGAAGATATTAGCCGCAGGACTTTGGTGGCCGACATTGCACAAGGATACTAAGGAATTCTGTAAATGTTGCGATGTGTGCCAGCGCACAGGAAAACCCTCAAGGAGAGATGAAATGCCGCTAAGACCCCAGATCACACTGCGTGCTTTTGATAAATGGGCCATTGACTTTGTAGGACCTATTAACCCACCAGGAAAAAGAACTGGCGCAAGATATATCATTACAGCTACTGAGTACCTCACCCGATGGGCTGAGGCGAAGCCAGTTAAGAACTGCGACGCTGCTACTGCCGCGCAGTTCATTTTCGAGAACATTATCACTAGGTTTGGATGCCCAGTGATCCTCATGAGTGATCAAGGTACACATTTCCTCAATGAGACTATAGAGGCCCTTACTGAAGAATTTCAAATTAATCACCATAAGAGTACACCCTACCATCCTCAAGCTAATGGTACGGTGGAAGCATTCAATAAGATCCTTGAGAATGCCCTGACGAAGATCTGTAATCAACAAAGAGATGATTGGGACCTTAGAGTCACAGCTGTATTATGGGCTTACAGAACCACTTGCAAGAAATTAACAGGTCACACACCTTTCAGCTTGGTGTATGGACAAGAAGCAGTTATTCCCATGGAATACATTGTTCCCAGTCTCCGGATTGCGCAAATTACAGAAATGGCAGATCCTGACACTATGAATGAAAGACTTTCGCAACTGCTTTCTTTAGAAGAAGACAGACTTATGGCCGGATTTCATCAACAGGTACAGAAGGCAAGACAGAAAGCTTGGCATGACAGGCACATTAAGCATAAGCACTTTGAAGAAGGAGACTTGGTACTCCTTTACGATAGTAAATTCATCAAGTTTCCAGGCAAGTTTCGTGTGCATTGGTTAGGTCCTTTTCAGGTACTAAAAATAACAGACGGAGGCGCAGTTCAGCTTGCGAAGCTGAATGGAGAACTACTACCTACAATGATAAACGGGAGTCGGCTTAAGCTTTATTGCGACGGCCACTCCGCCCTGTCGACATAATATATTACTCAGGAATGCAGATGCCCAGTGTAGTTGAAAGAGACATCGCATTTAGTCTACACGGAAGCTGCGACACACCCTCAGTTTCCAGCTTCCTGCGCAGTTCCTTGAAATATCCGCGCATCCTGAATAAAAATTGCTTGAGCAAAGCTTAGCAGTCCGCTCTGGCGAAGTTTTGCTTTGTGGACCATTGGACTATCGCTCTTGCGAAGTCCCCTTTCATAATTTGCCGCTGAAAAGAGTTTTGTTGTGGACCCATAGAGGCACGGTTTCCTAAGTTGAAATGACCCGCCGGAAATTTTGAATTACAGCAGTTATGTAGCTGCGTTTGAATAAGTGAAGGATAAGGCCGCTATTTAATTCTACCCGTTCTGACGGATTCGGCTTAATCTCCGAAAGATTTGCATTTAACTCAGGCGCCGAAAGCATTAGCTTCTCCCGGAAGGCTGTCAGAACCCGTCAATCACACTAAATGCACCGCTACGGCAAGGAGGATAGCGTGTTGTCAACTCATCTGTAGCCGCCTATAGCTACGTAACCCCACTTGGTCGCATTTACTAACCCCGCTGGCTATACATACCTCACACTTGTATCAATTTCGGGTTACTGTCTCGAGTTGCATAAGTTGTGTTTGAAGATCTGCATTATTGTTTTCAGAGCCGAGTGTGCAGACTATTTTCCCTTGTTTTCAGAGTCTATACCCTACGCAGTTCCGCCATTTGCTGTCCAGAGTTTTGTTATTTACATTGGTTCACAACGGAGAATTTATCGACTGAAGAAGTTGTTCGTCAATTTCTACGCCGAGGATTAGATTTCGGCATGGCCACTCCGGTGACGGCTTCGACCTACGTACACCCCGGTGCTACTGATCCCAGAACATCTCCAGGCACAAGAGCATCTCAGCAGCAGCAGGAGGAACCTGTTCCAGAGCCGCTCGCGTCTATGGTGAACTACCTTCCGCCGCGTCCAGATGATGCACCGGATGTACAGATTCTGAAGAATGCAAAGTATCCAATTCCGCTACCGCCACTACCGGCTAGTGTGCGGGTAGAGGGCCAACTATTGGGAAACATTCCATTGGTTAAATTCTCTGATTTTAACCTTGGAGACTATAAGACATATCCTCAGTTTCAGTTGGACCGATATTTGGATATCGTCCATAATCCCACCAGAAACGTTGATGAGTTTATCCCGAAGGGATTTGCAGCAAATCTTGAGCGCCCTGGACTCTTGAATTTGTTGAAGCTACCGCACTTTGGGCGTAGTAATGAAGTGAACGCAGTCGTTAAAACACTGCTATCCTGCGTTCATGGAGGTTACCTTTGGCTCGGGAGGCCAATTGATCTAAATGTTGATTTGATACACCGTATCACCGGCCTATCTAAGGTCGGGAAGGATCCCAATATCCATTTTGCGGGAAAGGAGAAGGACCGAAAATTAGCTGCAAAGCTGGTCCAGAAATATAACTTGACAAGAGGAGGTCGGGCTTATGACCTCACCACAGTTGAAGATGAGGCACTTCGCTTCACAGGAAGTCTGCTTGCAGGCAGACTTCTCACCAAGTGCCGACCAAAAGAAGTTACTGGAGCTGTCGTAGAGCTCGCTATCGCAGCTGCGGAGGGAGAACAGTACAATTGGTCTCTCTTCCTGCTGAATTCTTTTTTGGCTGATTGCCTGAATGTGCAGGACAATGCAGGCCAATCATTCCATTTTTCGTGGCTTCTAATTCTATGTGCTCTCGTCGGGTGGAAGGAGCCCCCGAATACTCAGTTCCGTCCACGCCGCGCAGGAGAGGTTGCCGGCATGCGCTACATCAACCTCTGGGATTCCCCTAATCCCGCGAAGCGCAAGATGAATCGCGCTGTTTTTTGTGAGTATTACTATCTCCTCCGAGAGACCATACAAGATATGCCAAGGCTGAGCGAGGAGACAGCCACATTGTATGACGGGAAGTTGGCTTTTACTGCCGACATCCATCAACTCTACCTTCGGCCTTGCGACATTCCAGGTGACTGGGCGCTAGGTCTTTACAGGATGACCACAGAAGATGTCGAAGAAACCATTAAGTCGTGGTCCGATGAATGGAGAGCAGCAGCTGACATCGCACCTGCGATGCCACCCGCCGCTGCGCAAGAAAAAAATAAGGGCAAGGAAGCCCCTGAGCAAAGAAGCGATGAAGGCTCAACAGAACCAGCCACAAAGAAGCAGAAAGTGTCGCATCCCACTGAGGCCATTCCCTCGGAGATCGACAAATATTTGAAAGACCAATTTCGTGAGATGAGGAACATGCATGCTCACATCCGAGGTGCTCTAGACTTACAATTTGTAGAACTAAAAGGTCTCGCAGGAAGGATTGCGCAGACCCATGCGCCAGCATCTACTTCGCAGGCGCCACAAGAAATTCCAACTGGTGAGCGAGTTGAAGAAATCACAGAAAGGCACACTGTCGTGCATATTCCGCCTACCAGCATGACACTTCCAGATCCCCTAGCTGAACTGCAGGTAAGCACAGTTGGACCTGTAGAAATTAATTTGTCTATGATTCCTATAGAAACTCTACAGCTAGTACAGGAGAAAGTTTCTCTTGAGTTGAGAGCTAGAGAGCTCTCTACTTTCCAGGCAAACCAACGACTGCAATCGCAGGAGATAGAGCTGAAGGAAAGTCATAAGAATATCTCTGCGAAGCTTGCACTCTATGAGGCGCAAGACACCGGCATCAGAAACGCAATAGAAGAGATTGCTCAGGAATTGCCGGCTTGCGAGATTCAACCAGACCTCCCTCTGGTTGCAAAAGTTCAAATTATTGGCGAAAGGGCGAAAACCCTGGAGCAAGAAATAGCTGCTATGGCAGAAGGCCATAAAACCCAGATTGCTGAGCTAGAAGCTCGCGTCGCTGCGCATCTTACGGATGATGCGCAGGTACAATTTGAAGCATTGAGCAGAGCTTCCACACGAATGAAAGGTCGAGTACAGGAAGCCAAGAACCTGATGGACCAGGCTATGGAAGCATGGTCAGAGCTTGTGAACCTCCCTTTTAAAGTAGGACTATCAGAACAGGTGCAAGCTGCAGAACAGTCTCTCACTGTTCTGAATGAAGAAGCCAAGTCCTTAACAGGCTTGCCAAAGATGAAGAAAATGGGCGAAGTGCGCAAAATGCAGCAGCAACTGCACAAGCTCAGAACTGAAGATGAGAAGCTCACCAACAGCATTCAGCCATTCATGGATGAGTATGCTGAAATCGTTGGCCAGATTGAGACAAAAATCAAAGAGATTGCCGAGTCTCAAGAGATCATTGATACACTCACTAAAGATGAAACAACCGCAGAAACAGTACAGACAGCTGATCAGTGTATTGAGGAATTGGACTCCGCTATTGCGAAGTGGCAGAAAACATTCACGGAGATTCAAGCAAACACAGAGGCGCAAATCCAAAGACCACGCGCTAGTGCGAGTGGCTCGAGGGCGAGCCACAAGTGAGTGTTGGGGGCCTGTTGGGGCCAAGGTCGCAGCTATAGTAAAAGCTGCGAATTTTGGGAAAAATCACGAGTATGGAAGGAAAGTGCTAATTTTGGGACAAGCACTAAGTTTTGGGTAAGAAGGAGACGGTGCGCAGTACGGTGCCAGATGGATGATCTCAGCGCAGATCATGGACCGGAAATTGCGGAGATCGCGCGCACGTCATCAAAGAATGAAGGTGGCTCAGCTACCATAATAAATAAAGGCGATGGAGTAGAGGGCTTAGCTACCCTCATTTAAAGGCTTAGTACAGAAGTTATGGTTGCTCGGATCAAGGAGGAGCAACGGACCAGAGCATTGAAGGCGAAGGACGATCGCCCATACCCACAATCTGCGCCGGAATTCACGGAGCCTGCAGGAAGCGGCGACGTGACTGCAAGCGGCGCCTACAGTACACCTAGCCATGTGCGTGGTTAGGGTTTTTGGGAATCACTGTTGGGAAAGGCCCACAGTTTTGTAAAGGTGTGACCGTCATGGCTACCTATATAGATGAATCATTGTAATGGGTAGAAGGTTCTTCCTCCCTTCCTTCATTTCCTTCCTTTTGGAGAGTTAGAGAGTTGGACACTAGACTGTTAGAGAGCCAGTCTAAAGGATAGATCATGTGTTGATTATCCTTCACTGTAATTTCTACCCGGTGTGTAGAACTAGAGAGAGGAAATCGGATAGCCGAGGAGCTAATCCCTGAGTTGCCAGACAGTCTGAGTCGACGTCTGTGCCTTTGTAATCTCCATAGAGAGGAGACAAGCTTGAGAGAAGGGCTCCCAGCTGTGTGCGTGGAGTTTCCTGTAAGATCTAAGGCTGCAGCTGTGCGCGCAGCATATTGTATGACTCTATCATTTTCTGGTTAATATAACGCTCCCGTGGATGTGGTTTTCCCCGAGGGGATGAGCTTCACTTATGTCTTCTTGTTATAATGTTTGCGTGAATGATAACTATTTAGAGTTCATTATTTGTGTATGCAAGACTTCTGTCTTATCTTTGTGACTGTTTGAGCAAGTTGGAAAGATCCTTTGATAACTAGAAGTGTCTTAAGTACTAAAGAGGTAGTAACGCACGGTCGCTGCGGCGAGAGCAGACTGCGTTACTGCGCTAGATGCGAAGGGCGAGGAAGTGTTCAGCGCGTCGACCCAAGGGATAGTTGCCTGCTGCGTTAGAGAGAAGAAACTGCGCAGTAGACCTGCCAAGGAAGGGACCCACGCAGCTGCGACGAGCGGCCTGCGGGAAGGTCCGACCGCCGATTTCACAGGAACCATTCAAGGAAGAGCCATCTCCGCGTCACCCCGGTTAAGGAAACCTGATTCCTTAACCCCCCCATAGCCACTTCGGGTGAGACCTCGAGCTGCCGCGCAGCTCGTTGCCGAGAGGGCCAGTGCGCCAAGGGGTTTTGTTGCTGCGCTTCATTAAAACCCGGGTCTGCCCAGAAAAGCAGTCAACACCTATCTTTCCAAGCAGGTTCTCACGGATACGCACATGGCTGGAAATCAACAGCAAAGGAATTTCCTATTGTGGATTCTTGAATAGGTGAACCACTGGTGCGTCAAGCCTTCTAGGTGGAACATACTCATGTGTGAGGTAAATTGGCCTGTCCCTAGGTGGTAGTGGTGGACCGGGCCTCGACGTCCCTCCTGCCTTCGTCTTCTCAGGGTCCTTAATCGGATGCTTATCCTTTCATTGCATTGCTGGTGTGTGGCGTGGCGAGCTCCTTGACGTGGAACCCCTCTCTGGAACAAAATTTTTTATGAGATTTTTCATTAACCCCGCAAGCCCTGAGTGTTTAAAGTCCCTCAAAACCTATTCTAGTGTTGATTGCTCAGACATCCACTTGGAAATTGCTCTGTGTGCCCTCAATATTGCTCGTGCTCTTGTTGGTAAAAACTTAAACTCTAGTTGCGGTAAAAATGAAAAATAACAGTAAAGCCTGCGAGTCTATGCTTAGAGCTATTTATAGGCGCAGTTAACCTTGAGGAGTGCCCAAAAATGGCTAGATAGACATTAAATGTTGTGACCATTGGCTAAATCCCCCGAGGATCTTGGTCCTTTCTTTCATTGAATGCGTCAGAAATGACTAAATTTGTGTTAAATGCAAATGCGACCGTCGACAAAAAACGTGTATAATGATTATTTTTTTGACCGACATTTTAACGGCTAGTTCCTCCGAACTTTGCTCATGGCTTAGACAAAATTCGCGAAGTTCCTTTGCGCACTGATGCTCCTTTATTTTTAACTTCACAGCTGCACTTCCTATTCTTACTTCGCATCACAACTTCCGACATGCACTTCGCATCAGATGTTCCATTTTCATGGTACTTCGCTTTTTACCAAAATTGTGTACAGACTATGCTCAATTTTTAGTGTCCAATTTCAACTATACTTGACACTTAAAAATTTTCTTCGTTTCTAATCAACTAAGGTCTGGCGAAGTAGGACTATCCCTATAGGGTTTTAGTATACTTCCATTAATAGGACATGGTAGGTTTTCTCCCACTAATGTGGCTAGTTGAACTACGCCACCATTAGTAACATTCTTGACAACATATGGCCCTAGCCAACGCATTTTAAATTTTCCAGGAAACTTCATGTATTTTATATCATACAGGAGGACAAGATGTCCTACTTGAAATAATTTGTACTTGACATGCCTATCATGCCATGTTTTTTCTCTGTCTTTTTGCACCTGTTGGTGAAATCCCGCAATGAAACAATCTTCTTCTAGCCCAACTAAGTGTATTAGCCTTTCTTCCATTGTCTCATCATATGCCATGTCTATGAATGCTGCAATCCTCGAACCTGTTACTATGTATTCCATTGGCATCACAACTTCTTGTCCATAAGCGAACCTGGAGGGTGTATGAACTATCAACTTCTTACAAGTTGTCATATATTCCATAACACAGTCGATATTCGCAGATCCCAATCATCCCTGTTTGTATAACATACCTTTGCTAGCGCATTTTCCAACACTTTGTTAAAAGCTTCAACAGTGCCATTGGCTTGTGGATGATATGGTGTGCTCTTTTGATGGTAAATCTGAAATCCCTCACTCAAGGTTTTGATATTTCTATTCAAGAAGAGTGTGCCCTGAGCACTCATTAGGATCTTTGGACATCCAAACCTTGTGAGGGTATTTTTGAAAATGAACTGCGCGACAGTAACTGCGCTACAGTCCTTCACTGGTTTTGCCTCTGCCCATCTGGTTAGATAGTCTGTAGCTATAATGATGTATCTTGAACCAGTTTTCTTTCCGGGTGGGTTGATAGGTCCCACAAATCAATATCCCACTTATCGAATGCTTGCAATGTCAGCTGTGGCATCAATGGAATCTCATCTCTACGAGATGGCTTCCATGTCCTTTGGAAAACATCGCAACTACGACAATGTTCCTTTGAATCCTTGTGGAGTGTAGGCCACCATAGTCCTGCTCTTAGAATATTCTGCGCAGTAGCTCCTCCTGTGTAGTGGCATCCAGACACCCCTAAATGTGCTTCAACAAGTATCAATGGTTTCTCGTGTTCTAGCACACATCTGCGCAGTACTTCATTCGGTCCTAGGTTGTATAATTGTCGTGCAATTATGGTGAAGTCAACTATTTTTACTACCAATTGTTTCTTCTGTTGCACAGTAAACTCTGTAGGTGCCAACCCTATGGTAAGGAATTCTACAATATCCTTATAATAGTCCTCTGCTATTTGGATATCAAACAACCGTGCATTTGGTAGACTATCTTCCAGGTTGGTAGGCTCTTCGCCTGTCTCAATTCTGGAAAGGTGGTCAGGTCCCGAGTTCAGCCTACCTGGATTAATGATGATTTTGAAGTCATACTCCTGAAAGAGTAACAACCATCTACATATTCTCCCCCCTTACATTGGTTTATTGACTAGATATTTCAAAGCTGAGTGGTAAGTAAACATACATAAATGCTCACCTAGCAAATAGTGTCTAAACTTCTGCAGTGTGTACACCATAGCTAAGCCTTCTCTTTCTGTCGTGGTATAATTCTTTTCTATTGAGGACAACTTTCTGCTTGAGAATGAAATAGGATGGTCAATGCCTCCCTCAGCTGGTTGATCTAGCACAATGCCAAGTGCTATGGATGAAGCATCTACATTTACATGGAATAGTTTACTCCAATTTGGAAAAACTAAGATAGGCGCAGTAACCATCCTTTCTTTCAATGTGTCCAATCCTTTCTGATAGTCCTCATTCCATGTGAACTTTGCTTCCTTATTCAATAATTTTTCCATAGGCGTAGTGATCTGCGCATATCCTTTGATGAACTTCCTGTAGTATCCTATGTTCCCCAATGTAGTGCGTAGTTGTTTTACTGAATTAGGTGCTGCCAAATTCACAATAACTGTGATTTTAGGTGGATCAACCATTAGTCCTTGTTTACAAACAATGTGTCCTAGTAGAATTCCATATGGAACACATAATATTCTTTTCTTCAGGTTCAGGGAGATCTGATTTTGTCTACACTTCACTAACATTAGTATTAAGTTCACATAATGGTTCTTCAATAACCCAAATACTGTTCAATCATCAAAATACACTTCTAAAAATTTATGGATAAAATCCTTGAATGCAGCAACAACTACTCTTGAAAAGATAGCAGGTGCATTCTTCAGGACAAAGGGAATAACTGTGCACTGAAATGAGCCCCATTTAGTGTATCAATTTTGATATGATGGTATCCGGAAAATCCATTAGTGAAGGAGTATGCTTCATTCCCTCCAACATTGTCTAACACTTCATTTGTGAATGGAGTAGGAAATGGGTCATACAACGATGCGTCATTTAACTTTCTCAGATCTACGCAGATCCTAATTTCACCTTTAGTTTTCTTTTCTTGGATAACCATGGGAATTATCCATTCTGACTCTTCTACTGGTTCAATGATTCCTGCTTCAAGCATCTTATCCAACTCGACCTTTACTCTTTCTTTGTATGTGGGATTTAGTCGATAAGGTCTCTGCTTAATAAGATTCACATCTGGCTTGAGAGGTATTTTCATGACTCGCAAGTCACCCAAAATGTCTTTCATTTCCAAAACATTTGTAGGAAATAAGTCTTCATATTCGCGTAGTAAGTCTGCTATCCTCACTACCGTTTCCTGATCCCAATAATCCCCTATAGAAGCGAAATTCGGTTCTTCACTAGTTCCAATGTTCACTTTTCGAGTTTTCACAGGATTGCTTAGATCCATAATTTCCAATGGTGGTCCTTCTACTTTGTGCTCTCCTTCTGACTCAAGTATGTTAACATTGCACGGATCGTCTTCCTCGTTTTCCTCTTCATCTTCGTCTAAAGCAAAGTTATAACATTCCAAGGAATTTTCTAGCTATATTTCCCATTCTGGATATTGATACATAGGTGCCCGTGTGTCATTGAATACCTTCTTTTTGATGATCTGCAAAGCCTCATTTATACTTGGACAATCATCCTCAAAAATAAAATTTTCTTGAAAGTTCTTGGTCATGACAGACCATTCTACTGTTCCTTTGCGAAGTTATGTGTCAGTGTACTAGTTCTTCAGAATTTGCTCCAATGTGTGCACAAAACGATGGACCCATTCTGCTTGCGGTATGTGTATCCATGCTTTCATGCAAAGGTCTATGTGATCTCTAGGATCAGTTTGTCCATTATATTTCACTTATACAAGCTCAGTCTCTTCCAGAAATCTAATATTCATCATGTGCTTACATTCTTCCCATGTGGTCAGATTCTGCTTATGCACAACCCACCATCTAGCAGGTGTTGCGCATAATGTTGTATCCAATGCTATTAGTTTGCATTCATCTGGGACTGATGCAAGGTATTCTTGAAAAAAATTGCAGATATCCCCTAACCCATCATAAGTAGGGATTGAACTTACCTATGTTCTAATCCTGTGAAGTTATTTAGTGAACTGTGCACACCTTCTTGCATTCTGCTATGCCAATTCTCTAGTCTTGCATCTGATTCGGATATGAAAGAACTGTCACATCGCCAACTCAATGTTCCATCATCAATCATATTGACGTAATCTTCTTGATTTACTGTCATCTTGTAGATGTGATCCAGATCTTGACCTCTGCATTCTTCTCTTATTGGTTTAGTGTAGCTGGGTCCTTGTAAAGGATCCAAGGGTGCGATGACCCTGATATATGTTCCTTTTAATATCATCTACTTCTTTTTCAAGTTAATAATTGCGAGGTTATCAATTTCCCAGTCTATGCCTAATAGTGCGGGATAAGTGTTAAATTTTAAGCATTAATTCACAATACTCTAGGATCTTCACTGAGAGAATAACATATACAGTATATCAATGCATAACAATCACAATAAGCATGACAAGCATCACAAGAATCAAAAGCATGAGAGACAAGAGACACAGAGTTTCCGTGGGGAAAACCCTAAGGTGAAAAACCCCACAACTTCCTCAGAGATAGAGAGAGCAATGGCTCAACCAAAGTATAACCAAAATACACTTGAGATAGTCTCCTAGAAGCAGATGATCCTCCTCCTCACTAGTGCGCCACTTTCTGAGTGAGAGAGAGATGACTTTCCGAATGATCTAAATAGAGATCTCCTGATCTCTATTTATACTAACCTGTTTTCCCAGTGACCTTATGGGGCCGACTTGTCTAGCTAGTTACATCCACAATATAATATATATTTTAGGGCCGACCCCACACATGGTGGTCTAATAACCCATCGGCAAGTACACACACTTGCGACACTTGTCAATCCACATGAAGACATTTCCTTATAGAGGAATAACACATCTCTAATAAGGGTACAATAAATATATATAAAATACATAGATGAAATACATTCCGAAGTTACATATACATCAACACTCCCTCTTAACTAGGAAGGTATTTCTCGACACAGATCTGCTAGACAAGTCTTCTTCTCGGTATCATTGTCATCGATGCATCGTGACTGCTACTACTATCTCAACCAATATCTGACTCTACTCGTCATAGGAATTTCTACAGAGCCAGTCCTTTTTCATACTGGATGTAGGCCCACCACCTGCAGGTCTTCATCATCACTGGCCATACTGTGGAAATTTCAGGACTTATTACGTGTGTCACAAAACCTTAAAAGAGTCTCTTGACTAGCAAGAACACTAAAGAGCATCTGAGGCCTTTTTCATCCTGTCTAGATCTCCAGGACTTATTACATGTGACCCCACCACAAAACCTCGAAAGAGAATCTCAAAATTGATTACAAGCAAAAGGTTCAACCTATCAGATCTCCCAGGGCACAAATTACATGTGGTCACCACAAAACCTCGAAAAAGCATTCCAGGACTGATTACGAGCACACAACTCAACCTATCGGATCTCCCAGGGCACAAATTACATGCGGTCATGGAAAAACCTCGAAAGAGCATCCCAGGACTGATTACGAGCACACGGCTCAACCTATCGGATATCCTAGGGCACAAATTACATGCCATAGGACAAAACCTCGAAAGAGCATCTGCCAGATATCCCAGGGCACAAATTACATGCCATAGGGAAAACCTTGAAAGAGTATATACAGATCTCCCAGGGCACAAATTATATGTCCTCCCAAGCAAAACCTCGAAAGAGCATTTTCTAGATATCCCAGGGTACAAATTACATGCCGTAGGCAAAACCTCGAAAGACTATCTGCAAATCTCCCAGGGCACAAATTACATGCTTATCTGCACAACCTGTTCCATGGCCATAGAGTATCAACCTGGTACTCACCATACATCATCCTGATCATCATCACTACAACATCCTGTTGCATGTCATCTGGAGCAACATCTTGAAGCTCGTCATCCATGATCATCCTGATCATACAATGCATCTACCTGATGCATACCAAGTATCTACCTGATACATATCATCATACATGATCCACCTGATCATACAGTGTATCCACCTGATACAAATACAAATACATGGTACATATCAACATACATGATCTACCTGATCATACAATGTATCCACCTGATACATAAACAGATACATGGTCCAAGCATCCAACATGATGCTTATACAAAATACATACACATGATCCAACCGATCATATCTAGCATCCAACATGATGCGTACATACATATAAATGATCCAACTGATCATATCCAACATCCAACATGATGCGTACATACATATAAATGATCCAACTGATCATATCCAGCATCCAACATGATGCATACATATACATATAAATGATCCAACTGATCATATCCAGCATCCAACATGATGCATACATACATACATATAAAAATGATCCAACTGATCATACAAAGCAAAAACCAGAAAATCATCCAGTGCTTACATCCAAAGCCATGTGAAGGATTCTCCTTCCAACATGCTTGGAATGGCTTCAGCAAATGTGTCCATCACTTCTTCCTCAAAGTGTCATCAATCCGAAGAACACCAAGCCTCTCCCTGAAGTACTCGAACTTCACCTTGTCTAGTGGCTTCATCAACACATCTGCAATCTGCTCGTCCGTCAAAACATACAGGAGCTTCATAGCTCCTCTCTGCACCATATACCTGATATAGCGATATTTGATCTCTATTTGTTTCGACCTGTCATGAAACACTGGGTTCTTGGACAGATTCACACAACTCTGGTTATCATAGAGGATACCAGTAGCATCCAACGGGAGATCAAATAATTTAGACAGTAGATACTGTAGCCATACTGCCTCACAACTAGCTGAACAGGCTGCAACATACTCTGCCTCAGCTGTACTCAGTTCTACACATGAGTGCTTCCTGCTAAACCAAGAGATCACACCTGATCCCATACTAAAGCAGCACCCATATGTGCTCTTCCTATCTGCAGCACTGCCAGCCCAATCTGAATCAACATAACCTTGCAGGTTAAAATTTTGATTCGCCTCATACTTGAGTCCATAATCCACTGTACCCTTCAGGTACCTCAGAACATGCTTTACAGCAACCGGATGAACACTCCTCAGATCTGTCAGGAACTGATTCAATGTGTTCACTACAAAGCAAATATCTAGTCTCGTGTTCGTCAGGTACATCAAGGACCCAATCATCTGACGATACATAGAGACATCAACCGGCTTGTTGATGTATATGTAACTTCGGAATGTATTTCATCAGTATATTATATATATATTTATTGTACCCTTATAAGAGATGTGTTATTCCTCTATAAGGAAGTGTCGTCATGTGGATTGACAAGTGTCGCAAGTGTGTGTACTTGCCGATGGGTTATTAGACCACCTTATGGGGTCGACCCTAATTAATATATAATATAATGTGGATGTACTCAAATAGACAAGTCGGCCCCAGTAGGTCACTGGGCAAAAAGGTGAGTATAAATAGAGATAGGAGATCTCTATTTTACTCACTCGGAAAAGTATCTGTCTCTCTCTCTGAAAAGTAGCGCACTAGTGAGGAGGAGGAGGATCATCTGCTAGGAGACTATCTCAGTGTTATTTGGTTGTATTTTGGTTGAGCCATTGCTCTCTCTATCTCTGAGGAAGTTGTGGGGTTTTTCACCTTAGGGTTTTCCCCACGGAAACTCTGTGTCTCTTGTCTCTATGCTTTTGATTCTTGTGATGCTTGTGATGCTTGTCATATTATGATTGTCATGCATTGATATACTGTAGATGTTATTCTCTCAGCAAAGATCCTATAGTATTGTGATTTAATACTGAAAATTTAACACGGCTCAGATGAAGCATCACAGAGAAGATTTAGATTCGATGCCATAGGTGTGGCCATGGCCTTGCAATCCATCATCCCGAATCTCTTCAAGATATCTATTGTGTACTTCCCATGACCAAGGAATATCCCACCTGAATTCTGCCACACCTCCATACCTAGGAAATAATGCATCATTCCCAAATCTTTCATATCGAACTCAGCAGCAAGCTTCCTCTTCGTATCTGTAATCAATCTATCATCTCCTGTTACAAGTAAGTCATCCACATACAGGAGTAGAATCACAAGATTTACTTCCTCAACCTTGTAGTAAAGGTTGGAATCCGCTTTCCTCTTGGTAAAGCCCAAACTAGATAGGAAACTATCCATTCTGCCATACCAAGTTCTGGGAGCTTGATTCAAGCCATACAAGGCTTTCTTCAATCTGCACACATACGACTCCCTATCATGTATTTCAAAACTGAGTGGCTGCTCCACATATACTTCCTCTTCAACTACACCATTCAAGAAGGAAATCTTGACATCCATCTGGGGTATTTTCCATTTCATTGCTGCAGTCAGGGAAAGTACTATTCTGATGGAAGTATACCTGGCTACAGGTGCAGAATTTTCTTCATAATCTATTCCCTTTTTATGAGAAAAGCCACGAGCTATGAATCTTGCTTTGTATTTATCTACACTTCCATCTGCAGCATGCTTGATTTTGTAGATCTATTTAGAAGTCACAACAGACTTCTCTTTAGGTCTTGGTACAACATCCCAAACATCATTCTTCATTATTGATTGGTATTCCTCAACCATGGCATCCTTCCATTCTTTTTTTTCCGCTACTTCTTCATAATTGGAAGGCTCTTTGTTGATAATGTCACATAGTAAAGCAACATAACTGGTACGTGATCTGGTTCTCTTCTTTGCTCTGTGTTCTTCTGGAATGCCAAATATTTCTGCATCTTGAATGAGCTCTCTAGCCCATGAAGGTTTCCTCTTGTGAGAGTTATCCTCATGGGGTGGATCTACAGGTTCTTGCGGATCTTCAAACTCACGAACAACTTCTGGAACTGCTTCAGTCATGGTAGTGTCTTGAAATCTAGTTTCCTTAGGTTCTTCATAAACTTCGATAGGTGCCTTCCTTGATTTGATGAAGGATGAGTTTTCATCAAATGTTACATCTCTGCTGACATCAATCTTCTTGAACCCTGGAAAGTATATTCTGTAAGCCTTCGAGCTTTCACGGTAACCCACAAAAATACCCTTCTTTCCTGAAGGATCTAGTTTAGTCCTCTTTTCCTTTGGGACATGAGTGTATACTGGATAACCAAATATTCTGAGATGGATGACTTCAGGTTTCTTACCAGAAAAGACCTCTTCTGGTGTCTTGTTATCCAATATCTTGTGGGGTGTTCTGTTCTGCACATATACAGCTGTTCTAGCTGCTTCTGCCCATAGATGCATAGGTAGATCCTGGTCATGCAGCATTGCCCTTGCTGCTTCCATGATTGTTCTGTTCTTCCTTTCTGCAACTCCATTCTATTGAGGATTATAAGGACCAGTCAACTCCCTCTTAATCCCTGAATCACTACAAAGCTTCTTGAAGTCACTTGAGGTGAATTCTCCACCATTGTCGGATCTGAATGTTTTGATCTTCTTGTCAGTTTGATTCTCCATCAAGGTTTTGAATTCCTTGAATTTATCAAACACCTCATCTTTTCTCTTCAAGAAGTATACCCAAGTCTTCCTGGAGAAGTCGTTAATAAATGAGACATAGTAAACATACGCACTCAGAGAACTGGATGACATAGGACCAGATACATCTGAGTGGATGATTTCCAGGATGTCTTTTGCCTTGCTTTCACTGCTTGGGAAAGCCTTCTTAATGTTCTTACCTTTTGCACATCCTTTGCAAACACCTTCATGTTTGGTCTTGATTTCAGGAAGACCCTATACAGCCTTGCTTGCAATTGGAAGTGCCCTATAGTGCATATGAGCAAGTCTTCTATGCCAAAGTTCGCTTGGCTCCATGGATTCATGTACCATGGCATGTTCAGGTTGTCCCTTCAATTTATGCAAACCTCCCTCTTGCTCTCCAATCACTACTGCATCATCTATGTTATTTCCCTTTGGACACATTAGGACTTGGCCATCCACAAATGCAACCCTCATACCTTTTGCATCCAATACAGAGATGGAGAGTAAGTTCTTCTTGAGCCCAGGTACACAAAGGACTTCTTTCATCTTCAAATATTTTTTAGAATCTAGGTTGTAGGAGGCTTCACCACTTCCTTTGATTGGGTATTGATAATCATCCCAAGTTTCACCTTATGGGGTGATTCATGTTCAGATAGATTCACAAAAGATTCCTTAAACCCAGTCATGTGTTTGGAAGCCCCACTATCAATCAACCAATCATTACAACCATGGGAGATAGTACCTGTGAGAGCAGAAATTAGAACATGTTCTTCTTCACTTGATGGGTCATCATCACTATCACTTTCTTCCCTAGCCATCTTCTTTGGGGGTTCATCATCTTCGGCAGCATGAGCACGATATCTTCTTTTGTTATTCTTCTTTTTCTTATTGAAGTTGTTGTTGTTGTCTTTCTTCTTCTTGGGACAATCTGAAGCAAAGTGTCCCTTCTCATTGCAATTGAAGCATCTGAGATCTTTCTTATCTTTATGATAATGGTGGTGTGAGAATCTTCTGTTATGAGATGATTCCTTCTATGACTTTCCTTTTCTGGCATGTGCTGTGAGAGCTTGATCTTCATTTCCCATCTTTTCTTCTCGGGCCACAAGCCTAGCTTCTTCTTGAGAGCATTATTCCTACAATTTGTTGAAGGAGATCAACTTCTTCCTTGCAAAAATTCCTTGAATAAAGGAATCCCATGACCTGGGTAGGCCATTTAGAGTGGTCATCACCACTTCACCATTCTCCACCATTTCATCCACTGCTTCTAGTTGTTCCTTGATCTGGGAGACCCTTGAAAAATAAGATTGAATGGTTTCTCCATTCTGAAACTTTACTCCTTTCAATTGGTTCCGCAGGGTCATCTTCTGATTTATGTTCTTCCCTTCAAATATCTTGGTCAAAGAGTCAAACATCTCCTTGGGTGTCTTTAGAGAAGACACATGGGGTATGAGATGGTCTTTGATAGAATAAACAATGATTCTCTTTTCCTTGACCAAGTTTTTCTTATGCAATACCTTAGCCTCTTCATCCTCTGGGATAGGGATGTCTTCTTTTACATATGAGTCCAACTCATTCTCTTCCAGGATTAACCCAATCCTATACTTCCAAGCTCGGAAGTTATCAAATCCTTCAATCTTATCCTCAAGCTTGGTGTGGTGAGACATCTTAAAGAGTACTTCAAATGGAAATAGAAAAGATTTAGGTCTTACCACTTGAAATGCTGAAAACTGGATCTGGTCCTGGATTAGGGTTTGTCGGAAAAACCCTAAAAATTCAAAATGTGAATTTCAATTTTCTGAAAGGATAGAAAGATGTGACTTGATGAGATGATCATCCTGGTGTATTCATAATTTGAGATCAACAAAGATTTACCCTTCAGATTTGCCTTTTTGTCCTCCTGGGTTCACTAGGGAGAGCCTTGAATTAGGGTTTTAGTTTCCCGGAGATCTACCCAGCCAAAAATTTCGATCCAAAGCTCTAAACTTCGATTTTTGTAAGGAGCTTCTAGCTATATCTTCAGATTTCAGAAAGTCCTATTTTTGTGGAAACCCTAATTTTTAGGGTCAAATCTGAAAATGCTCAGAATTGAATTCTAATTGGACATATAGATTCTCCTTGATGAGTAGAGTCAATCTACTATACTACTTTTCCAAAATCCATGGAGAGAAACCCAATAAACAAGAAACTCAAGTTTTTGTCACTGCAAAATGTCTTCTTCTCAGGTTAGCTCTGATACCATGTTAAATTTTGAGCATTAATTCATAATACTCTAGGATCTTCATTGAGAGAATAACATATACAGTATATCAATGCATAACAATCACAATAAGCATGACAAGCATCATAAGAATCAAAAGAATGAGAGACAAGAGACATAGAGTTTCCGTGGGGAAAACCGTAAGGTGAAAAACTCCACAACTTCCTCAGAGATAGAGAGAGCAATGGCTCAACCAAAGTACAACCAAAATACACTTGAGATATTCTCCTATAAGCAGATGATCCTCCTCCTCACTAGTGCGCCACTTTCTGAGTGAGAGAGAGATGACTTTCCGAATGATCTAAATAGAGATCTCCTAATCTCTATTTATACTAACCTGTTTGCCCAGTGACCTTATGGGGCCGACTTGTCTAGCTAGTTACATCCACAATATAATATATATTTCAGGGCAGACCCAACACATGGTGGTCTAATAACCCATCGACAATTACACACACTTGCGACACTTGTCAATCCACATGACGACACTTCCTTATAGAGGAATAACACATCTCTAATGAGGGTACAATAATTATATATAAAATACATAGATGAAATACATTCCGAAGTTACATATACATAAACAATAAGGATTGCTATCATCTATAATCTCAATAACCTCAAAGTCTGCTTTACTTTGCACTGCATCAATGTCAACAAGGTCATTTGTTAATCTCCCAAAGGGTAGAACCTTTTGTTGATTAGCTAGCCTCAACTATATTGGTGACCATGTTAACTTTGGCTTCCCCATTTGTTCCCATGTTTGATTTTTCATGACATTTACTTCCGAGCCTAAGTCAAAGATAATCTCGTCCATTTCAAAATCCTCAATTTGCGCACCTAGTCTCATTTGTCTTCTGGTTCTTTTATGATTCTTAATATGATGAACCACTCTATGTGCTTCATTCAATACATTACACTGCTCGTAATGACTCAATAAGCTTTGTAATTCTGCCAAAACATTTTCATGCTTTAACAACTTCATGCAGCTTTGTAAAAGCTGCGCAATAGGACTCATCAGGTATACTGCAGTACGTGATCGATCATACGAAGCTGACATATCCATCACAGGCGCTGTTTGACTTTGCAACTTGATTCTCGGAGTTGAAGGCTTTGATACTTTGAAGTTTTCTCTTGCTTCCATGAAGACCTCTTTTTCTTTGTTCAGGTTGAAAGTAGGTGTTTTTCCAGTTCTTTTCTTATCCAAGCCCCTTCAGTAGGATTCTATCTACCTTGTTGATCCTCAGAAGTCAAAGCTTCAGTTCTTTTATCTCCACCTGTCGTGGCTCTACTCCGCGTTACAACATGAATGCTGCAATCTGTATTCCATTTTTCAGCTGGGATCATTTGTATGTTTTGATTCTGTGCTTCTGGTCTTCTCTCTTTCATTTTTCCTTGCAAAATAGGGCATCCCTCAATGAAATGTTCAAACGATTTATAGTATTTACAAGTAGTACAAGGGTTCATATAGTCTCTATCTAGATGTCTTGGTTGGGTGTAGTTATAACATACAATCTGACCTCTTCCTCGTCCTTGTCCAATGTTTCATCCTCTTCCTTGTAATATCCCGATCTTGACCCCATTGCATTAAAATGAAAATGTTATAATATTGTTATAAATTCATGGTGAGGAGCTCAAGGACAAGGTCTCACCATTGATTTAGTGATGCATATAGTTTGTGTGCTAGCCAGGCACAATGGAATTGCAATATCATGTAAATATGCATTTTAATAAAAATACCCACAACTAGGTATGCAATGCAACAAGAGATGGGGGCATGATTTTTAAAAGAAATTGGGAGGGAAATATTCAAACCCTTGGAACCAATCCAGTCAAGACAAGTGTCAATGAGAGAACCCATAAAACCCTAAACTACCCATGCTGACTTTTGTACCCAATCATTCATTTCTCCCAAGAGTTGGATGAAGTAGTTAATGCATTGGGGAATGGAGAGGTATGGCTGTCCAAATTCGGGTATGGGAAAGCCACCCTTCATGGAAATTCGTGTTTGAATTCTTGGGAAAATAAAAGAGCCATGAAATTTCTCCCCAAACCATTCTTCACCCATCAGTTTTTCTCTCTCACGAGTTTGGAGCTACCTGGGCGTTTTCCTATACGTTTTTCTTGTGTTTTTCTTGTTTTCTAACTGGGAAGAGGGCTTTTTTTGGTGTTGCATAGGTGCTAGGAGGAAGGAGATCGATTTGGGGTTTCATTGAGGTCGTTTTGTCCATTGGAATGCTCATAACCTATGGGAGAAATCGGTTTTTCTCCCCGTGGTCAAATTCCCCTTTCCACAATCCGTTTTTGGTGTGCCTACGATTTGGGGAATCCCATGACCATCTTGTTTGTATATCCCATTGTTAATAATGTGTATCCATGATCAATGATTATGCTTGCTGTGTGTAGATAGAGTATGTTTGGGTATGGGTTATGGGTATCCATTGTGTTGGCTTGAGCTTGAGTGCAAGCATCCATAAATGAAGAGGGTTCATATTTATCCCGAAAAACCCAACTGTGGACTAGATTGGCTTAGAGGTGATTTTTGCTTGGGCTGTGCTGAGCTTGAGAGTCCCCGTTTCCTTGTAGAAATTATGCCCAACTCGGGGGTGGTCTATGAGTCATGAAAGAATACAGGCTGGGTAGAGACCTATGGTTGGGTGGAACGTTGCAACGACATAGCTAATTGCTTGGGACAATTGCACAATGAAGATAAGTAATCTCTATGTGTATTTACTTCTGGAATGTTTTAAATTTATGATTATTATTGATATGTTGAATGCATATGAAATGTGTACGTGGATGATGTTTTATTCCACTGTGCATGTTTTGCTTGATTTGCATCTGCACACATTTGTTTCATTTGTATGAATATAATGAATGGGGCCGAGTTTACGTAAAAGCCTATATTTTTGTGTCATGATCCCTTCCTTGCGTTGGATCGATGGGAGGGGACGTGACATTCCTCTGAATCCACAACGTCGTATGCATGTGGCTTGGTCATACTGCGCATTTTCACTGTTGTTCTGCGTTTCCCCTTGAACTCTATAGACATAATGTTTTCTTTCTATCATGAGGTCATATACTCTGCAGTTGTTATCATCATGTCCAAATGAATTACATAATGTGCACTATAGGTTCTTTGGTGTTTGCACATACTTATGAAGTAAGTAGCAGTCCTCTGGATGATGTCCTCTACATCGGCAAATCTCTCACCATGGTCCTTGCTGTTGATTTAACGGGTTCAGAGATCCGCTAGCGATGTAATCTCTAAATGCTAGACAATGTTCTTTAGAGTGTCCTTCTCCCTTACACTTTGTACACCAAACGTCTTCTCAGGTTTCTTTTCCTTTCTTCATATCTTGCAGTTGTAATGTCAAATTTGCTATCTGGGTCTGTATATGAACCATTCTTGTGCTAGTCTCTCCTATAAACGAAGCCTCTAGTTTCATCACAATTTCTAGGGCCTCTGTCCATGAAGCAAATTTCTGTTGCATCAACGGTAATATGATATGGGGTAGTAGCACAACTATAAACCATTATTGGTGCTATTGTGGTGCTATGTTAAAGCTCAATTGATCTAACACCGCTTTGAACTTTTGATCAAATTCCCATACTATCTCACTCGGTTTTTGCTTAATTTCTTTTAGCTCTGTGATACATTGCGATTTTGATTTATGTTTTTTAAACTCTTTGATGAGCGCAATTCTGATCTCCTCCAGTGTCCTATTCTGTCCAATAGAGTACTTCATAAACCATGTTAAGGCTCTGTACTTGAATGTGGTAACTAGCTGTGCTTGTCTAATAGCATCATTGTGTACTTGTTTAACATTCCACACGTCTTCACAAAGAAACCAATGTTGCTATGGGTCTTCAAGACCAATTCCTTTAAATATAGACATCTTAATGTCATCTGTCATTATTCTTCTAGGAGGCATAGTGTTTTATGAGGACTTGGGTATACTACTACCTAGAACGTTCCAAGTACTGGTTCATGCGGTGTTACTACTACTGGTGTTCTGTGGGTTAGTAGTAGTTCTGTCATCACCTGGAGGTTTCTGTAGAGTGATAGGTTGATAGGTAATTTCTCTAGGATCTGTTTCACTATCAGACTCACCCTGATATGGCTGCTTGTCACTTCCTAACTTAGTTTCTAGAGAGGTACAAGGTCCAGGTTCATGAGACCTATATCTAGTGCTAAACTTGTATCTTTTACCACTTTGTAATGTATAGATATTTTCCTCAGTGCCACTGTTTGTGTTACTGAACATTACAGACTCAAATTTATAGGGTTTTTATTGCATTCTTAAGACACCTTTTTCTGCTAACAACATTTTAATGTATAGACTAAGATTTTTCCGGTACTTACCTCTGAACCCTTTGAATAAATCTGCCTCTGCTGCACTATAAGACTTCAGAGTGTCCAAAACAAATTCTGTCACGTAGTCTTCTAGTATGTTATTGAGCCAGAATTATACTGCTCTTGAGATTGGGATATCCACTGTTTTAAGTCTCTGAACCAATTCTGGAGTCCACACTGTAGGTTCTCAAACTTTAAAGCAATTTTTCCATTCTATGAGCCTCGATATCCACTCATGTAGCTCATTGTTGAAGGATGCGAAGAAAATTTCGTGTATGTCAAAGAAGAGATATCTCTGTAACCACTCTTCCGTAGATAAGCGTAGATGTCTATTTTATTTCTTCGCAAACTCCTCCTTAGTCTTAGTTACCTAGTTCTGTATCTCTGTCTGCTTGGGATTCCAGTTATTAGAAAACAGAGCCATTTGTTGGCCCTTTGCTTCTTCTATTTCTTAATACCTAGATCACACCCGGATTCGACGCAGTTAGTGGCCCAACAAAACCCTTTTTTATCGACCCTTTCAGCAATAGCCTGCGAATAGACTAAGGTCTCACCCGAGGCGAAGTTATAAGGTGGATACAAAAGCACGTTTCTACAACTGGGTGATGCGTAGATAATACACTGGTAAGCTGAGCGAAGTCACACCTACTTCGCATCCCCTTCTTGTTCTACAACGCACTCTGGGGCTATGCTTCTAGGAATCTACACAATGCAATGCAACAGTGCACTCTAGGACCGCGCTGAGGGACAGTTTCATAATCTACAGGCTCCGCTGGATTAGTGTTATGTGACTACGCTTTAAATCATACATGTGATTACTTGTGCCTTCCAATATATGTGTTTGGTGCTTAACATATTATTCTCATCAACCATTCATGTGGAAATACATATAAAAGCGGGAACACATGTAACCATAAGCATGAATATAAACATAAACATAAACAATCACACTCATACATTCACACAACACACTTATTTACGTGGTTCACCCCCAGGATGGGAGCTACGTCCACGGGAACTGTTGTTTATATTAATGGGAAGGGTCAGTAGTTCCAGTCTATCCACACAGCTGCAGACTCCTCTCTCTACAATTGGGTCTTTTTGCACACAGCTGCAGAGCCTCTTCCTCTCTTCTTGCTCTTACAATACTTAGTATTTTCCAAAAGACTAACCTCTGAGAGACCAAAAGACTCTAAGACCAACCCTTCCCTTACAAAATTTCCCCTTTTATAGATCATGCTCGAGGGTCACGTATTTACAATCATTGTGGGACAAAAACCCAATAGTACCCAAAATCCCCAAAAAATGGCGTGGTTACTCCGCTAACCAGGCTTGTCGTACTCGACAGCTACTTTACTTGACTTTGACCACCTTTCTGCGCCGCTTCTGGCTCTGATGCTTCTTCTGATAGCCACAAATCTGATTGCATGGCTCTGAATGCATATTGACATGTCCCTTTCAACCGCTCCACTTCTTTTGTCGCTAGCGGTCCGCCATTCTAACTGCCTCAGCTGTCTTGGTCGTCTTTAGTACCCTATCTTTACTAAGGTGACAAGTCCCTTTCCTCTGACTCTGCATCACTCCTTACCATGTTCCCGATATTTGCGGAGTTCTTTACCCAAAATAGGTCACTGCTGGACCACGCTTCACTTGTAATTCTTGCTAACAAAATTGCTGCGTTGGAGCTCCGCTTCAACAAAATTGCGCCATGCTTGGACTTCGCTTCACCAACTGCGCTTTCCTGGAACTTCACTTCACCAAAAAATTTTCCAACTTGGGCCATGCCCAACATTAGCTTAATATTCTTTATGTCTAATTTGATCTTATTGAAATCATTTTTAATATTATTGATCATGCTTTGGTCTTCGTTAAATATATTCACGTGTTTGAAAATATTTTTCAAATATAAATAATGAACTCGTGTAATCCTAATGACACCGATGTTTTTATTAAACCACATATATTTTAGTTCATTTAAATTTTCTTTTCTTTTATTTCAATGTGATTTTGAAATTCCATAAATATTGAGATATTGTTGAGACTAAGATTTAATATTAGCAAACGTAGAAATATTGGATCATGAATAAGTTTTTCCTTTAAAAAATACTTAAATTGATATTGAAAATATAGAATATATTTGATTTCATTTTGCAAATTTAAATCTTTGACAATTTTTTTGGCATGGGCCTCATTATCTATTTCTTCCCTATCTTTTTCTACAAACTACTATGTGTGGAAAATGCAATATAAACACATGAAACTTCTTTTTCCCAATGCACGTGGGATAATGAATTCAACATTCAAATCAATGGTCATAATTCATCCAACAACATAATCAACGACTGATGAGTGTTAACTTCCAACAGTCATATCTTGAGATTTATAAGGCCAAATTAACCCCGGGATAGCTCGTTGGAAAGATGGGAAGATGAAGAGTGATTTGGGAAGATCATTTTTTCTGAATAGATAGTTGAAATGCACAAAAATGTTTCTCAAAAAATGACTTACGAATTTGGATTATATTTATTTATTTTATTGATTGCAAATAGATTCTACTTTGATTTGGATTTGTTTCATTTGATTTGAATTTTTTTTTTTAATTTCTCTTTTAAATTGTATAGGTGTGTATTTGAATTTGAAGAAATCAATTAACATCTCGAATCATGAGGGATCAAAGATATGCAAAGTTGAAAGAGCAGTGATTTTCAAATGTGATTTTTGGAGCATTGGGGATGAATCTGGAAAATCCGAGACATGGGTTTTGTGTAGAATGAGTTGAATTACTTGAAGCATGAGTAGAATTCCTAAAAATTGTGTTATTTGAGAGATTCGACTGTTTTTATAAAACGACATTTCCTATATTTTTCTCATGAACATATTTGCAAAACCTATTTTGCTTAATGAAGTAATCAATTAGTTAGTTCAGAAATTGGGGGAGTTGATCCTATCTTCCCAATCATTCCTTTTGTATAAATAGCTACCTGATATGCAAAGATAAAGGGTATCTCCAGAGTGAAATATATTTCTTCTCTGTGATATGAACTAGCTATGCATTTTTATGCTTACATTTTACTATTCGCATCTGTAGATGACACTGTGTAATGTCTCTCAGAGCTAGTTTATCAGATTCAGAGATCTTCTGTAGTTTTAGCATCGACTTCAATAGTAAATAGAGTTTGTTTTTTCATTTTTAATTCTTATTTTCCAATTCAATTCTGCAATTCATCTCTAGAAAATTTGGATTGTTATCTCATGTTCATATTTTGTTGGCTATGTTTAGACTACAAAAGCTATATCGATTGTAGTATTAACTTTATTTAATCTATGATAAGCATGATTCCAATGTTTTCCTAATCACTGTTTATTGCGTCTAGATTTTATTTTTCCTAACTTATTAATTGATGTAGATTTGATTTCTTAGTTTAATAATCAGTTACATATTTTGGAATATTTTCAGAATACTAATTCTTACAATTTCTCTTTAGAATGATCAGTTTATAAAATAGTATTTTTGTTTTCATTTTGTCAATCTATCTAAATGCGCATCTTTGTCATTTATCATAGATTGATAGAGAAATATGAATTGGTTACAACATATTTGGAAATTCTAATAGGATTTAGTTCATATATTAGATTATAAGATAGATTATATTAGGATTGCATTTAGGAATCAGTTGTAGTTCTGATTGAAAGTCTCCTCTTTGAGTAGCAATCAATTTTGTGGCCAACGGAGCCCTAATATTTATCATAAAAAATCATACCAAATGATTGAGGACTAGGAAAACTCTTGTGCAGGGTTATCTAAAACCCTTGGATTGGAATGTTATCCTTTACATTGACGGGTGCGTCAATTACGTCCATCAACAAATTCATAATAAATATTTGCTTATCTAGCTAGTATTTTTGGTAACTCAATTCTTTGTACACAATGAAAAAAATCATGCTTAGTGTGCAATGTGTTTTCCCAAAGATGTGTTTTGTTGGCTTCATTCATTATGAATTTGTTAGGCATGATTAATTCAACCATGGATTATTTGAGAAATTAAGAGAAATGTCTAGAGGAGAATATTTGAGAAAAATCCATATCAAACATGAATTGTAAATACATCTCAATAAAAAACTATTCAAAACAAGGTTTTGTTGATAGTTACTGGAAGGCATATACAGAACAAAATCTACTTTGCTAATTTGGATTACATATTGGTATTAAAGGTATTGATAAACAATTTATTTTTTAGCTAGGCTTTTTGGTATTTCAATTATGTATAACTAATGAAAAAAATCATGCTTTAAATAATGAACATTGTGTTGTAGAAAATTCATATAAAAAACGATGATTCCTAACACGATGATACATCTATTGATTATATACTTGGAAGTATCCATAGAATAAAGACAATTAGAGATAATAGGTACACTTGGTAGCATACTTGTTAAGAAAGCTCTTGGAAGCATTTATATCCATAGGTACGTTGGTTGCAACTAGAGATCAAAGTGGGTCAATAATAAACCACATGAGCAACAATATTAATCATTGTATGTATGTACATCTCCATAGGCTTTAACATCGAAATCGTTGCATGTAGGAGGTCCCTTGTCACACAAATAAGGGTGTTTCATACAAAAAATTGGTGTTTAGCTAGGCCGTGACCTTAAAATTAGATTATTATTATTATGTATCATCAATGAAGTGGTATGCACAAATTTCACAAGAAATATGCATTATGATTTGGAATTGTATTTCATCCCCATAGTGGGGCAACACTTTGATAAGATTAATAAAGTTCATTTATGTTTGGAATCATTTCATATTGTGAAGGTATTTACCAATGCTATTTCACTATCTATGAACTTCAATATTTACGATTTTTGTTCCACTAGCTATCAATTTTTTGTGAGGACTATCTCAATGGGGTGTAGATGGAGTGGTTGTGAGGAAAAGTTGTTACCCTCCCATCTGATTTCAAATCCCACTTTGTGACATGTTTGCTCATAGTGAGACAATTGTGGATGAGCTATATATGATTTATTATTTGTTTGTTGCTTTGAATTTATGCCCTGAAAAATATCAGGTTTACAATGGGTTCCATCCTTAGAATGAGGGGAAGTGCTTGAGAGGTTTCCCTTGGGATATCTTACTTGGAAAAAAAATTGTGAGGACTAAAATATTTTCATTTGGGAACTCTACAATGAGCTATATGTACAAGATTTTTGATTATTAGTTTGAGGAAGGATTTGTATCTTTACACTCGGGTCTAATTTTAAGTAGATGTAATAGAGGACAAGTATAAGTAATTAATATTACAAATATGTTGGACCAATGTTTTATTTACAGTAAAAGCTAAAATTTTATTGCCAAAACCTGTTTCGTTTTTTTACTAAATAATTCGCTGTTGAGTTTGATAATAATTGTTTGCAACATGTCCATTGGATGTAGATTGGGTGGTTGGGAGGAATAATTGTTACCCTCCCCATCTAGGTTCAATCCTTGTAATTTACATGTTGAGCTCTTAAATGAGAATATTTAATGCTCTTGTTGAGCCACCTTGTAGTGACAATATCTGGCCTTCCCACATTCCTCGTGGAATATTGGCGGGGTTTTCCATGGATGTAGCAAGCACTGATCTCCAGTACCGTGAACCACATGATTTATTTGTTTGCAACATATAATACATGAAATTTCCTTATGTTATAAATGGATGTTATGATAGATGGAAAATCTCCAAAATAATTTTTTTGAAGCATTTAAATTCAAATAAGATATGATAATATGGTGTTGGGTCATTGGTGAAGTTGATAGTATTAAATTGTGCACTATGGTTCCATTTTTGTTGTGGTTTCCCCCACTTGAATAATATGAGTTTCAAAAGGATGAGGTTGAGTGAAATTAATGAGTAAAAGAACTAATCCTTGAACCTAACACATCAACAAACAAAAAATGCATCATGTATTTGATCCAGGTGGATATTGGTGGCCACCCACCTTTCCGACTGGCTCAAAATAGTTTTATGGCAATTTTGGTATTGTACTATTTTTAGCAGTTTTTCCGGTCCTGAACTTCCGGGGCCATTTTGAGGCCCTAAACGACCTTTTTTGGCAATTTGGGGGGCCAACTAGTTTCCTTCGGCATGAATTTGGCCCTAGTAGAAAGATGTAAATCTCGGATAGACCTTTCCAATGGGTTACCGAGTGCCCCAAACAGAGATCGTATGCAAAAGTTACGACCTCGGGAAGTTGATGTACTAACTTACCCAAACGGGGCCCACATGACTTTTGGCGCTTCATCTCCTAGGGTTAGGTTTTTGGATGTATAGGGTTTTTGACATTCCTGTTTATTGTAAAAGGCCTTGAGAGCCTCATTGTAACCATCTTCTTGCGAAATGAGCGTAGCCGTCACATCTCTTCTCAGAGATAAGCCGCCACCATTCCAGCAAGCTTGTTTTCCGCTGCATTTTACAGTTGTAGCTTATTTCCTTATTGAATAGAAAACCAGTTTTACTGTATCTCTGTTATTTTGTGTTAAGCATCTGATAATAATAATCTGTATTCCTTTCGTTCTGCTCATAAAATATGGATCAGTGGTATCAAAGCGGTCTGCTCCTTGTCGTCTTAATGCATGTCCCCAATGAGGTCAGGGTACAAATAGTTGGGTCTCGAGCTTGTTTCTCTTGAGGACAAAAGATCTCGCACGCCCAAGCGACCTCTCATGGCAAGAGAAAAGAAAGATGACGGGACAGAAGATCCTATCAAAATGTTGCTTGAGGAATCCCTCATGTAGCAGAGGAACAAGATGATGGATAATTTCACACAAATCCTTCGACGACTACCAACAAGCGACACATCTTCCTCGAGCGGAGGCACCACCCCCTTCAAGGTACAAATCAACTTCGATATTCCTATATTTGAAGGACAGATAGATGCAGATGCTGTAGATAAGTGGTTGAATCTACTAGAAGGGTATTTTTCTGTCCATAACTTTTCGAATAAAGAAAAGATTACTTTTGCGCTCCTCAAAGCCGTTCCCCATGTCAAAGATTGGTGGGAAACATTCTGCGAGCAAAAGGACACAGAAGAAGCCTCATTATTTTCAGTCACGACCACCTGGGAATCCTTTAGGGATGCTATTAAGGAACAATACTAGCCTGTTGGAAGTTATGACGACTTGTATACCAAATGGACCACACTGCGACAAGAAAGAGACCAAGCAGTGCCAGAGTTCACAAATATCTTCCATACCTTGCACACCAAGCTGGGTATCAAATATTCAGAGCGACATCTGGTGCTCAAGTATCGTGGTGGTTTGCATAGATACATCCAGACCGAAATGGAATTTCTGGACGTCTCTTCCTTGGGCGCGGCCTACCGATATGCCGTAAAAATCGAGCAGAAGCTCAAACAAAAGACGCGACAATTTGGGCTTGGGAACCCTTCACAGCAAAAGACAGGAAAGGGCAGCCCTAACCCACAAAATAAAGGATAGAGCAAAGATGGACAGTATTAGGACAACCAGTCCAAGCCGCAAGCAAAGAAGGACACTGGAAAAACAAAGAAAGATACAATGGCCCTACCAACAATGCCTCACCCACAACCCTACACCATTGGATGGATCCGCAAAGGAAGCGATCTCCGTGTCAACCAACAGTTCCGACTGCCATATGGCATCAAGCCCTTCAAGGACGAGGTATTGTGTGATGTTGCTCCTCTCGAAGTTTCAGATGTTCTTTTGGGCCAACCTTATTTATGGAAACGTTATGCTGTATATGAGTCTAGGCCTCGTAGTGTTATTATTTCTTTGAACAGGAAATTGTACAGGATACTTGAGGCAGTCCCTCCTAGTGTTATTTCCTTGATCTATGCCAAGCAATGCAGGAAGGTCATCTCTCAAAATGAGAAATTTGTCTTCTTCGTGATTCGCTCTCAAAGTGAAAGAAAGATCGTAGCCACATCCCGGGCCTCCACGATCGATCTATCCACACAACAGAAGCAAGTGGATAAGGTGGTGGAAGGATACTCATATATCTTCTCCTCTCCGACCATGGTACCTTTTCACTGCCAGGTCAAGCATCCCATCGATCTGACCCCAGGCGCACCGCTACCCAATGGGCCAGTCTATTGCTACTCTCTGTTGGAAAATGAGGAGATCAAGACGCAGATCCAAGAATTGCTCCACAAGGGGCACATCTGTCCCAGTTCATCACCTTGTGGGATCCCAATCATGCTGGTGCAGAAGAAAGATGGGACCTGGCGACTCTGCATTGATTACCGGTCCCTTAATAGAATCACAGTCCGTAACCGGTACCCGATTCCCCGAATTGACGACCTCCTTGATCAGCTCAAGGGGGCCAAATACTTCAGTAAGATTGATCTAAAGTCTGGCTACCACCAGGTCCCAATAGAACAGACAGATGTATGGAAGAATGCCTTGAAGTCAAAAGAAGGTCTTTTTGAATGGCTGGTCATGCCTTTTGGTTTGACAAATGCTCCAGCAACTTTTATGAGGATGATGGACGATATCCTACGACCTTTCACCAACAACTTTGTAGTGGTGTATCTGGATGACATCCTCGTATACAACAAGACTTGGGAGGAACACTTGCAGCATATTCAGCAGGTTCTGCACACCCTGCAGAAGAACAAACTATATGCGAACTTGGAAAAATGCTCCTTCGGCATGGACAGGGTCCATTACTTAGGCTACATCGTTGATCGACATGGTTTGCATGTGGATCCAGCCAAGATCCAGGTCATTCGTGACTGGCTATCCCCTACCACACTCACTGAACTTCGGAGCTTCTTGGGCCTCGCCAATTTCTATCGCCGGTTCATGCTGGGATTCTCTCATATCGCATGGGACCTTAGCCAAGTGACCAGGGGTGGTGGTAAGGAAAAATTTGTGTGGGGCCTATCCCAACAACAAGCCTTCTATGACTTGAAGAAGTGTTTGTGCTCATCGCCGATACTCTCATTACCGAACCTGCAACATCCCTTTGAGATCGAGACATATGCTTCAGATTATGCTGTGGGCGCCATTCTCACTCAACACGGCCACCTCGTGGCATATCATAGTGAGACACTATCAGATGCTGTCCGCAAGTACCCTACCTACGAAAAAGAAATGTAATCCATTGTACAAGCCTGCTGCTAGTGGAGACATTACATTCTTGGGAAGGAGACAGTCATCCACACTGATCACAATCCACTACAGTTCATGCAGACCCAAGGAAAGTTGCAGAATGACCGCCATCATAAGTGGTCAACATATTTACAATAGTTCCACCTCAACATCAAATATAAAATAGGGAGTACCAACAGAGTTGCTGACTACCTCAGTCGACCTCCAATTGCGGCACTTACTATGGTGCTAGACTATTGCAGCCACAAGACCTCCAGATGGCCCCACCTCTACGAGACAAACCCTGACTTCTTTGCCACCTATCAAATGTTGGGCACCAACTCAGTGGTTGCTAATTTCCATCTTCAGGACGGGTTGTTGTGTCATTTGGGCCATCTCTGCGTTCCATCAAGCGAGTGCGCGAAGCTGATTTGGGAAGCTCACTACAGTTGGGTGGCAGGACACTTTGGCGTCGAAAAGACAGTGGCAGTGTTGCAGAAAAATTTCTAATGGCCGAAACTTTGACAGGATGTCGGCAAGTATATCAGGTCCTGCACCGCTTGCGCTATTGCCAAACCGACCACTAAGAAACAGGGCCTATACACCCCTCTGCCTACTCCTGGCAGGCTGTGGGAATCCATCTCAATGGACTACCTGTCGGGCCTCCCGTCTACCAAGAGGGGAAACGACTGTGTTTTCGTGGTTGTTGATTGCTTTTCCAAGATGGCGATTCTAGCCGCTTGCAAGAAGAACATCACAGCAGAAGCCACTGCCAAGCTCTTCTTTGAATGAGTATGGGTACATTTTGGGATCCCACAGACCATTATCTTAGACTGTGATAGTCGGTTCCTCAGCTCATTTTGGTCAAGCCTCTGGTCACTGCTAGATAACAAGCTCATCAAATCCACTGCCTTCCACCCCCAGACCGATGGGAAAATGAAGGTCGTCAACCGGATGGTCGTACATATCCTACGCATGTACAATTCAACACACCCCCGCACATGGGATGAGAGTCTCCCCTATTTCCAACATATCTACAACTGAGCCCTGCATAGCTCAACTGGCCACAGCCCCTTTCAGGTGGGGTTGGGATTTCAACCATTGGGCCCCATGGATGTTGCAATTCCCCTTGCGACCACCTCGGCCGACTCATCCCCAGAAGCTGACAAAGCCGCCCGGTTCATTGAACGGATCCAGCATATCTGTGAACAGGTTCAGGATATTCTACAGAAGTCTAATTGCAAGTACAAGCAGCGCCATGATCAACATCGGGTGCCATATAAGTTTCAAGTGGGCGACAAAGTTTGGTTGCATTTGCAGAAAGAACGCCTTATAGGGCCCCATCGAAAGCTTCCCCCACACCGTTATGGGCCGTACACCATCACCAAGGCAGTGGGTGACAATTCTTTTGAGCTCAACATTCCCCCCTTCCTTGGTCTGCATCCAGTCTTCAACGTGGCTCTCCTTCGGCCATATTTCCCACCACTATTAGACACCTCAGAGATAGCAGAGAAGTTGACACAAACAGAGCTCAACCTTGACTGCCTACAACAAGAATCCAGTGATCATATTGCAAACACATAGATCAAGGGCACTCGACATTAAAGGATCCAGTTTTATCAAGTTGTCAAAGCAGGGCAACTCCTGCACCAAGGCAAGTGGCTCACCCGAGGCCAAACTCAGCAGAAATTTCCTCATCTGATGGGGGAACTTAACGCAATGGAGACCATTGATTCCTAAGGAGGGAGGATTAATCTAGGTGGATATTGGTGGCCACCCACCTTTCCGACTGGCTCAAAACAGTTTTATGTCAATTTTGGTATTGTACTATTTTTAGCAATTTTTCAGGTCCTGAACTTTCGGGGCCATTTTGAGGCCCTAAACGACCTTTTTTGGAAATTTGGGGGGCCAAATGGTTGCCTTCAACATACATTTACCCTCAATTGAAAGTTGTAAATCTCGGATAGACCTTTCCAACGGGCTACCGAGCGCCCCAAACAGAGATCGTATGCAAAAGTTACGACCCCGGGAAGTTGATGTACTAACTTACCCAAACGGGGCCCACATGACTTTTGGCGCTTCATCTCCTAGGGTTAGGTTTTTGGATGTCTAGGGTTTTTGACATTCCTGTTTATTGTAAAAGGCCTTGAGAGCCTCATTGTAACCATCTTCTTGCGAAATGAGCACAATCGTCACATCTCTTCTCAGAGATAAGCCGCCACCATTCCAGCAAGCTTGTTTTCCGCTACATTTTACAGTTGTAGCTTATTTCCTTATTGAATAGAAAACCAGTTTTACTGTATCTCTGTTATTTTGTGTTAAGCATCTGATAATAATAACCTGTATTCCTTTCGTTCTGCTCATAAAATTTGGATCAGTATTGCAACCCCTCATTATAAGGAAAACACCTTCTAGTGGAGGATTTTACGAAACCTCCCCCAAAACACTTTCCTTTGTCCATTTATAGTGAAGGTTGTTAGCGGAGGCATGTGGGTTGACAATTTAGTGGAGGTTTTATTATCAATGATATTAAATGAAATGCACACATCTATGCACTACTATATAATAAGCATCGATGTGTAACAATATTACATGTACCGATGTTAAAATATTTCATCCTCAAATTAAAAAAAAGTTTATTTTTATATCCACATAGTCTTTTCGATGTGTATACAATGACATAACGCACCTGGACACTATGACATGAAACACAACGACTCTTGTTAAATATTTTTGAAAACAATATACCTTTGTTGATTAATTTTTTTATATATCTAAATTTTGTGCTTTATATAGAAAAAATTGGTGCCAAATAACTCACGTGGAACATCAGTGTGTCACAAAACATGGAGCACCGAAGTATCATACAATATTTAATAATAAATAAACCAACAAAAGTATGATAAATATTTAAACCAATCAGTGCTTTACACATAAATAAATGAATTGGTGCACATATGGATGTGGCACATTGTGAGGTTTGCAAGTGGTGAAAAATTTTGTTTGATATTTTTTTAAACTTCAATCCCTAGAGTGCCACTATCTAGTAACCACAAAGGGGTGTATTCACGAATTGCACACTGCATTAGGGATTTTTTAATAGCTGAACAATGCGACTGTAATAAAAAAGCACACTAGTGTGACATAAGGTCGACCACACCAGGTTAGGGTATACTAAACAAAATTACTGATTGATAATTTCATTGGACAACACATTTCATTGCTTGAGAACAAATCCACATTGATGCATAATTTCATTGTGTGACCATCCCATTATTGGTGCTTCCTAGCTATTAGAATCCTCCTATCCTTCGATTCACCGGTGGATTATGATTTTTTTTGCAAAACAATTGGAAATATTGATTTTTGGTGTATGTGGAAACCATGCCTCTTAGGAAAGTAATAGAGAACATAACGTGTTTCTTACCTACTCATTTATAATTTTAGTGGATTAAAATTTTAATTTTGGTTGTAATTTGAGATATTTTCAATTAAAAAAAATCTTGTGTGGTGTGAAATCCATTTGGTTTGCACCGAGCAAACCGATATTCCCTGTTAATAAATAGGGTGCACCATGAATGGTTTGTTTTTTGGTACACCTTATCCCTTGTTAAAGGTGCATTAAAATAAAATAAGCACATTGCTAACTACAATGCATTGAAAATGCCTGCCCTCAACTAGAGTGCATTGTAGTATATAGACGCATCGGTGTCGATACATCATAGTATTGTAAATGCACCAGATAAAAATAAAAATAAACATTAGAGTCACATTCATTTTGTGTGCTTGATAATATATTTAACCATCATTTTTTTTGCAAGCTAGTACCCATGGAATTTCAAACCGATAACCTTACACAAGGAGTGCCTTAATAGTACACCCATTCAACAACTATTCTACGCCCCATGGGAAATATTTTTAAGCATCATTAACAATGCTGATTAATATTAAAAATGCCTTGGGAAATTGTGAAAATTTCCCCATACCCTTTCCTTTAGTGGTTCACAATTTAATCTATGACAATACTAGTCACAATACTTCTTGATATGACAAACACACTGAAAAAAACTATAAAATTTACACCAAGCTGTGTTGTTTAATTATATCTGAAAGCATCATTAATGGTGTTTATGAATATTATGACCGCAAAAAAAAAACCTAAATTAAATAAGAATTTATGTGGGAGGTGTGTTGTATTGAATGTGTGTACTATCCGCGGTGTGTCCGTATGTTTCAAGTGCACCAATAATGTTTAGAATTGATTGTGTGTCTTTTTTTTGTAAGCTAGTACCCACAGGGATTTTAACTTGTGACTTTCCATTCACAAATTTTTATCTTTTCATCTCATTTACTCATTACCAATTGCTCTACTCCCTATGGCATGAATTGATTGCGTGTCTTAATACTAATGCATCGACACATTTCTAAAAGCATGGAGCTCTTATTTTATCAAGCACTACCATTGGTGCGTTATGTTTATCTTAGAGCATTGATGTTACTAATGCACCTAATTGCGAGAGCATCGATAATAAATATTAAAATTAGCACACATCATTAACGACGCAATATAGTTTTTATATCACACCGTTTATGATGCACTTAATCTCAAAAATAATATTGACAATATGTACACTGCTATTAATTTAATTAAGCACCACTAATGGTGCATTATATTTATAAAGGAGCACCTACGTTACCGGTGCTCCTAATTGAGAGAGCATTGATAAAAAATATTAAACCTCGACACAACATTAACGGTGTAATATATTTTTTTATGTTACACTGTCTACAATGCAATTTATGTTAGTAAGCACTTGAAGTGGTGCTTTTAATCTTTTATGGCACATGAGTAGTGTTTAACATTTTTTTTGCAAAAATAAATTATTCCAATTATTAATAAAAGAGACATGTTCTTTAGAGTGACATTTATGAGACCATTTCATTAGTTTGGTTGAAAATGCAATGATGCATAGTCAAAAACTTCAACATTATATTCACATTTCCATAGTTCGAGGATGATATTTTTAGATATCAAGTGATTATTTCAGATTTTGTAAAACCAGATTGAGACCATTTCATATATGAATAGGTAATTTTAATTATTAATACATAAAAATAGTTATTCCATATATATATAATTTTTATGTTTTATGTATATAGGTGTGTGCATATGTGCCTAACGAAAGTTGTATGTGAATTAGAGAGAGAAACAAATACAATGGGTTTACTTGTACAACTTTGTATAGGACCAGGAGGCATAAGAGAGGGAGAGGGATTTGTAGCTCACCCTATTACAATAACGACTCATGTCCTTTCGAATAATGTTGGCCTCCTCAAGTTTTTTGAGGATTCAACATCCCTTATGAGGCACACACTCTTACTAAAGGAGTTCATATATCACCAAGATCATGTTGGGTAGGCACTAAGGGTCGATCCCGATATGTGGTTCCAAACCTTAGAGGAGTACATCTAATTAATTAAAGGTCTATCCAGAAGGGGAGGCTTTTTTTCCCATTTCCAAATCTCCCACCTGTCATTGAAAGAGAGACCCAACTGGCATATGCTCGTCGATATGTCAACGAATACATGTTTCCTCTAGTGACTTCCAGGTAGATGGTGGCTAGTTATCCAACAACCCCTAACCATTATGACCTTAATAATTTCTAACCATTATATTAACATTGAATTCCAATTAATCTTAACTCCAAGCCTTTATAAAATCGTATACCCCTAACTTTCACTTAGAGAGACGAGTAATATCCTCACATGAATCATAAGTTCCCTACCTCAAAATGATGTTTAGTTAACTGAAACAATGTTTAGATGTTGTGTACACCACTTGGAATAGAATAAATGGAGACTCCACGATTAGGGGGAAGCATATTGTCACATGAGTTTTATATTGGATTTGGTGCATTTTTCATAATGTGTAGGTTCATAGTTGCACTTATGTATTGTATTTGGTGTTGATGAGTTATCTGTTATTCAAACATGTTTACAAACTTGAATATTAAATGATTCAATCAATGGTATCCTTATTTGATTAATATTTGAAATCTATTTTTGTATTAAAACATTTTTTAAACTTTTATATTTCTTAAATATTTTTACTAAATTTTTCATTAATTTGATAAAGTTAAAATTATTATAGTTAAATTTAATAAAATAATTATTCCTCTTTTTTTTTTTCTAAGGAAAAATCCATACTTTTTATTCAGGATGAAACCAAAAGTACAATGATTAGGTTCCCTTGGTACGATTACAAAACATTGGCATGTAGCCCTTCAAAAGACACCAAAATCTCCATACACCTATTAACAAATATTAAAAAACCTAAAAAAACCTCAAATATGATTTGAAACATATCACTAAAGGATTCCTATAGAAAAAGTAGAAAAACCAAAAGCAAATCCATAATATTCCTTGCAACATATTAAAATTTTGTTAAAATCCCTTTACCATTGGCCACCTGTTGGCCATTGACCTCTTCACACTAGTAATATTGATTTTTGAACCATAAGAAACCCTTCTTTAGAGAGATGAATTGCCCTCTCATTCAATTTATGATAAATATGTGTGAAACATATGGATTAAAACTTATGGGATATGTGTTTCAGTTGCCGTGCCAAAGTGACGAGATATATTATTCACACATTTCATGCACAACATCCAATTGATGGCTAACAATGAATCCCCAAAAACTTGCAAACACAAGATTTGTCTATCCAAGGCCATATTTATAACATAAAACGATGTTGATAATTTACCTTAGTTGTTTGTGTCATGCCCTAATCATGCTTTGAAAGCAATAGTATGAGCCTCTGACATGGAAATAAAAAACCCAATACCACAAGACACAACTTATCCTTGATTGGATCCATCGAAATAACACCATGGGTGTCACGTCCCCACCCATCAATCCAACCAACAAAGGGGACATGAACGAATTATGAGGTTCTAAATTTTGTCCCCACGACCATATTATGAAATTCATAATCATTTAAAGGCATGCGTAGATGCATAAATATAAACACAATGGAAATAAATCTATCCACACACACATCATGCATGTACCAACATATTCATCACAGGCATAACAATAAAAATCAGTCACAGTTAAAACATCAGTAGATTAACAAGTAATCACTTATCTTTTAATTGAAGTTGTCCAAGAAACTGGATATGAGAGAGCAACGTTCCACCCAAATGTAGGCACTCTGTTCAACACTTTATTTCTCTGATAAGAGTCCACACCCGAGCTGGGATATGTATCCACTAAGGAGGAACTACACATGCTCACTCATAGCCATATGAACACAATCTCATGCTAAGCCAGTGCACAACTGGGTTAATCGAGTATACAAAGAGACAAGAAAGGTGAATGCTAAGCCAGTGAGATCAACCACAGAGCTACACACATATCAATTGGTACCATCCAAGCTTGGCACTCATAATACCTACCGCATACAGCACAAGGAAGGTCCCCTTCTCTGCTACACAGTCCCTCAGGAGCCCTTTCCCTCCAGTGCTATTCAGGGTGGGCATAGAAAGGTCCAAGTTGCTTTCCGATATTTCTTTCCTTCGCTATGTTTATCAAGCAATTCCAACCTTTGATCCCTCTAAGACTTCAATTGTCTCTTGGATTCTCCGCTTTCTGGTCACACCAATTTGTAGCCATAAAATTCAATTTTTGGGATTCCAAATATGAGTTATCCCATGGATTTTTGGGATTTTTACACTCTCAAATTCGCCCCAGGTTTGGGTCTATGGATCCCCCACTGGATTAGGTACCCTACACGAATTTTTGGGCGTTTTTAACACTCTAAAACATGGCTGATTCTCTGGTTACGATTTATGTTATTCTCACTTCTAGGAATGCATAACTTGTTGAAACTTGATTTCCAATTGCCCCACAATGGAATGGGAATGAAGGGAAACAAATTCCCATGAGGTAAATTGACTTATGGGTACCCAAAACTCAGCCCATACTCAGTCACATGAATTTTTGGGTTATTCCCATGGTCCATTAAATTCATGAGATGATTTCTTAGCTTCCTTCTTACAACATAAACAAATATCAGTAAGGAAGTCCTCTTAGGTAGTTTCCTACAAGTTATGGCACATGGGTTCTCAAGATAAAACTTGGAAACAAAGGATTTAAACCCACACACCTCTCACCTCTCCCTAGTGGATAAACACAACTTGATCATTTTAGTTGCTTCCATAGCTAACTCTTAGATTTTTCATTTGCATTATAAATATGTACATTGTTTTTACATTTTTCCATGGCTAAATAACACATGTCCACAAAATATAAAATACTTGCCTTTATAAGAAGAGCATTCACTAGCGAGGCCTTAGCATTAAGCTTCACACTATGAATCATACACCGCATATTTAAAATATTTGCATATCAAGCCAATAATTTAAAGGGTCAAAATGGGGGTATTACATTCCCACCCTTAGAACAACACCATCCTTGGTGTTCTCAAATCTGAACAAAAATTGGTATGCCTCTCTCATGGCATCCTCTAGCTCCCATGTAGCCTCATCGGAACCAAGGTGCTTCCATTGCACCTTTACCTGTTCAATGGATAGGTTTCAGAGCAATGTTACCTTCTTTTCAAGGATGTGCATAGGTTCCACTTGGAACTCTCCCTTAGGTTCCACCTGAATCACATTCCAATCAATTATGTGATTATGATCATGTACATACTTCTTAAGCAAAGAAACACGAAAAACATTATGAGCTCTCATGTTAGAAGGTAATGCAATTCTATATGAAACTGGTACTATCCTATCAAGGAATTCAAATGACCCACAATATCTTGGTTCCAACTTGGTACAACTTCCCAACTTTAGGGATCTTTTCCTTGGCTTGAATCTCAAATAAACATGATACCCAACTTTAAATTCCTTGTGCATTATTTTAAATATGCATAGATCCTTTTCCCATCTTGGGATATCTTTAAATTATTCCTGATTTTAACAATTTTTTGTTCCATATCCTTTATAATTTCTGGCCCAAGCACTATTCTATTTAGCAAACTATCCCAACTCACTAGAGTTCTGCATCCTTTGCCATACATTGCCTGAAATGGACTCATTCCCAATGATGCTTGATGTCCATTATTGTATGCAAATTCTACCAAGTATAGGTGATTCTCCCACTTGGATATTTTATCCATCACATAAATCCTCAACATATCTTCAAGAATTTGATTCACCCTTGTAATATACCCAATTAGAAATTAGAAATATTATCTCCAAGGTTCCAACTTTAATTATGTTGATTTTCAATTTTTTCCCAAACAATGGCTTATGAAGGCTTATGAGATGTTATCGTTCAAAAACAGTGGAGTGGATGTGTATTTATGATGTCCATTAAATGTGTGCATATCATTAATGTGTTTATATTCCATTGATATCTGTCCTGAATCAAATATCAAATAAAATTGGAAGCTGGTAAAGAAACTAGGAACAATAGTTCAATTTTGGCCACACCGAACATGAGGTTTACAACTCTTCCCAAACACTATCAAAGCGACTCGAATTTTATCAATATAATTTTAATGGAATCAAATAAAATCAAATAAAACTATATGACCCACTTATATAGTACATATAACTTCCAAAGAAGTATGAAAGACACCCTCTCAAGACTAGTGAGAAACTAGCTTGATTTCCTGCACATAGGGATATTAGTTTTTCAACTTGACCCAAACACCTCCTAATCGACTCTAATACTTCCAAAAATATTCAGTAAGACTCAAATACTTCCAAACAGAGATAAATGACTCATTAATATACCTCAGGGGACTTCTATTAACGTTTTACAATCAATATTGTAAATTGCATAGCCATATGAGAAAGATTTATACATGGAATCATCGGTTACTCAAATATGAACACCATATAAAGAAAAAACTTGGATATTTGTTATTCATTGTATGGTAAAATTAATGACACTAATTAAAATAGTACATGGCTTCATACACAGCTCTAAACTCATGAAATATTTAGTTACAATTGTACAAATTCGAACCTCTACCAGAAGAGACACAAAATGGAGTAGATATGATAAAATGGGCACATCTCAGTCATCCAGAAACCTTTTTTGATGAAAAAAAAGTGTTTCCTAATGGAAAAAATTATCTGAATTCAATATAATTGGTCTCAAATACCATAAATTCTCATAAGTGTCGAAACTAGAACCACCATTCCGGTCCTCCTTCACCGATCCAAGCTCTAAATCAACAAGAAACACCTACAAATGATATATAAGCCTCCCAAATTGAAACCCATGTCACATGGAAGTCATATAATTCCAAATAATTATATATTCAAGTGAAAATGGATCCAATTGTGCACCCTCCTCAATCAAGAACCCAAAGCTCCAACACCAAAATGCCCGAAAAACACTAGAAACCTCTACTGCTACAACTTGAAATTCCAAACACATGTAGATGAATTAGAACCAGAAATAGAAAAAGATATAAACCTTCATCAACTTAAGATCACATGATAAATTTTAGTGATTCCTCCTCACCTCTCATTCACATGAAGAACAATTGAGAAATCTGAGTGATTTCCCCTCTCTTGCTAGCTAGGGTGGAATCTTTCACCACCGAAACTAATTTTGTAGAAAGGGTCTCATCTCCCAAGATTGAGAAGCTCAATGGATCTCCAATACCAAATTAAAATGACCAAAAAATCCCCTTCACTTGTGTCTTCACCCTTTTTATAAATATTCATGGAGCATTTCCTCCTCAATCTAGAATTCTCTCACAAATATTTAATAAAATATCATAAATGTTATTTTTATGAGAGAATGACACCTCGGGACTCATTTAATTCCTATATAATGTTATTTGGACAAATAATAACTTCATATACCTTGGAAATTTGGATTAGAGAGTCTTAACTTGATTTTGAGGAAGTTACACTAGCATGTGGGCCCACCCCTCTCCTCTAGTGCCCTCCTTGTATAAATTTAGGACTTACAAGATGTCATAGGCTGTCATAAGTTGTCATAAGCTATAATAGGACCTGATTATTGTCATAAGTGGTCATAGATGCCATATGTTTTCATAGATCTTCTATTTTTATCCCGAGGAGTTACAACCCATGAGATGCCTCCATGATAGGATTCCTTCCACCTTGGATGAGAGTTACACCACATATTTTGACTCATTCCTCCACTAATGCACCCTACTTTCCCAATTGTGTCTAATTCCACCTTAGAATTTTAATTTAAGGGAGTTACAACTCATGTGGGGCCCAACTCAACCTCCTTATGTGCCCTCCTTGTCCAATTTTTCCTAATGTTGCATCATTTCACAATTTGGACATCAACTATACGAATATTTGACCCACATCATCACCTTGATAATTTTTCATGACTTTACCAAGTGAATTAGGCCAATGCACCCCCCTAGTCCAAAGGAGTGGTCCATAAAAAATATTTTGGGACATTACAGTCCTCCCCGCCTAAGATTGATTGTCCTCAAGTAGTTTAAACCCGAGAGTGGTAATGCTTATTCTTCTTCCCACACTTATGCTCATTGATTTTTCTGCCTCCTTCCTTAGTGATGAATTTTAAAGTGGACCAATTCATCAACTCTACATCCCACAATCTTAACTGCACTAAGGTTGAAAATGATGTCATGTTTCCATCCAAACCAAAAGGAGGTGAAGCAAACTCTGATCGATGTATGGTCCTGCAAGGTACTGACATAGGAAAAATCCTGACCAATTCCAATAAGAATAGATACTCTATACTGCAACCATTCAATAAACTCCCCAACAAACCGGTTTGCTAAAAATCTCATCATATGAAAAATGACTCTCAACTACAGGTCTGCTGCTGAAAATATGCCTTGTAATGTAACTCTAAGATCCACAACTAATATGAAAAATGAAACCACCTTGTTGCTGCTGCGTAAATCTGATCATAACCATCCACTATCATACTCTGTCTGCATCGTCCCCTCCTAAATATCCATAATAATAAATCTGTCAAAACTAAATCTATCACCATGGATAGTTTCCTGCATAGGAATCCAAGTGAAATCTACCATCCTACTTCCATAATATATGCTGAATACAAGAAAAAGGAAGTATGTATAAATCACTGGCCATGACTCTCGATTGCTCATGAAATCTAAAATCCCCCTCAAGATATAGGTCCATCTCTCCTACTATCATATCAAAAACCCCATTCAAACAACCGAGTCCAACACAGATCCCAAGGTCCCAAATGAACCTGAGGAATGCAGAGTTCCTATTGTATCCTCCTCTACATTGCATAGTTTCCACACAAGGATCCCCTTGTAGTCTTCCAAGCCACCCAGTAGGAAAACACTGTATCCCTTCATCATAAGGTCTCTGTCATGCCCCTAATTTTTTCCTAAGGAAAATTGGCCAAGGTCACCTAGGAAAAAATCATAAATTAAAATGGTGCCTAAATATAATTATCCTAAGGTTATAAAAAATAATTATTATGGGATAATTTGGCCACATGAGACCCCAAATTCGAATGGGGGATAAATTGAAGAATGTTTTCCCACTTAATTAAGTCAAAGAGACAATTATGAAATTAGTTGGGAATTTAATGAGTAATATGGGTCAAATGGGCGCATTAGTTAGATGTGGATAAGCTTGGTCGGGAAAATTGAAGAAGTGGTAAAATATTAAATATTTCCAACTATAAAATTGGCTGGGTTCCATAAAAAGGGGAAATGCGGTATTAGGAAAATTACACCACTTCTAGAGCATTTATGACCACCAATTGGTGGATTGGTACCTTATCTAGATGTCCACAATAGGAAATTCAAAATGGACCTTCCTAGTCAAAGTTATTTAAGAATAATGGTCCATATCATGTTCACTTTGACATAGTTAAAATGGATAAATTGTTAAGGAAGTTAGAGGATTAATTTATGAAGGTCCAAGTGGTTAGAGGGAACATTTATGAAGTTAGTGGAGCAATAATTACTCAGTGCATGGTTTTGGGTGATCCATGGTATTGAAGACATCTCAATCTATAAAAGAGATGGAGGTGCAAGGAGAAAGGATCATGTACTTGGATATTGTATGTGAGGAATTCTTTGAGATTCCTAGTCTTGGGTGATGCTCCATGTGTATTCGGGTTCGAGATTCATCATGGTTCCATTGTATTGAGTAGAGGAATTTGGTCCATTATTCTCTTCTATCTATTCTCTCTCTTTCTCTCTGTTGATCTATATTATATGCTGTGCTATCATTGTTTCTCTTAACACAACCCTAATGATATACATGGCCCATTTTTTCCCCTTCTAATAATAAGAATATTTATTTGGTTCCTCTTGTGTCTCTTTATTTCCTATTGTGTCCAAAAGCTAGTAAAATGACCTAGACTGCATATGCTGGTGTACCTAGGTAGCCTTGGAGTAGACTTCAGCAGTAGCTGATTTCGAAACATAAATGGGCCCAGTACATTGTGTAGTTTATTCTTAAGCTAATGAAGCTCCAAGTGTTCTCTTCAATCTCTCTCTATTTTAATGTGCCCAATTTCATGTCTAAAATTGCTAGCTCGATTCCCCCCTAGATAAGAATACTAGTTTTTCAACTTGACCTAAACACATCCTAATCAACTCTAATCCTTCCAAAAAGATTCAATAAGACTCAAATAAATCAAAATAGAGATAAATGACTCAGTAATAGACCTCATGGGACTTCTATTAATTTTCTACAATCAGTACTGTAAATTGCATAGCCATATGAGAAAGATTTGTACATGGAGTCATCAATTACTCAAATATGAACACCATATGAAGAAAACACATGGATATTTATTATTCATTGTATGGTAACATTAATTACACTTATTTCAATAGTACATAGATTCATACACAACTTAAAACTCATGAAATACTTAGTTACAATTATACAAATTCGAACCTCTACCAGAAGAGACACATAATGGAGTAGATCTGATAAAATGACACATCTCGGTCATACAAAAACATTTTTTGATGAAAAAAAGTGTTTTCCATTGGAAAAAATGATATGAATTAAATGGAATAGGTATCAAATCCCATGAACTCTCAGAATTTTCGAAACCAAAACCACCATTTCGTCCCTCCTTCATCGATCCAAGCTCTAAATCAACAAGAAACACCTCCAAATGATATATAAGCCTACCAAATTGCACCCTTTGTCACATAGAATTCATATAATTCCCAATAATTATATCTACAAGTGAAAATGGATCCAATGGTGTTCCCTCCTCAAGCAAGAACTGACAACTCCAACACCAAAATTCCTGGAAAACACCATAAACCTCTACTGCTACAACTTGAAATTACAAACACCTGTAGATGAATTCAAACCATAAATAGAACAAGATATAAACCTAAATAAAATTTATCTTACTTGAGGAATATGAGTGATTCCTCCTCACCTCTCATTCACATGAAGCACAATTGAGAAATCTGGGTGATTTCTCCTCTCTTCCTAGCTAGAGTGGAATCTTTCACCACCAAAACTAGTTATGGAGCAAGGGGCACATATCCCAAGTTTGATAATCTCAATGGATCTCCAATACCAAAATTTGAATGACCAAAAAATCCCCTTCACTTATGTCTTCACCCTTTTTATAAATCTTCATGGAGCATTTCCTCCTCATTATAGAATTCTCTCACAAATATTTAATAAAATATTAATAAATGTTATTTTTATGAGAGAATGACACCTTAGGACTCATTTAATTCCTATTTAATGTTATTTTTCCAAATAATAACTTCATCTACCTTGTAAATTCAAATTAGAGAGGCTTAGCTTGATTTTGGGGAAGTTACACTAGCATGTGGGCCCACTCCTCTCCTCTAGCGCACTCCTTGGCTAAATTTAGGACCTGAAACATGTAATATGCTATAATAAGTTGTCATAATCTGTAATAGGACATTATTATTGTAATAAGTTGTCATAGATGTCATAGTTTGTCATAAATTTTCTATATTTAGCCCGAGGAGTAACAACCAATGATATGCCTCCATGATGGGATTCCTTCCACCTTGGATGGGAGTTACACCACATATTTGAAATCATTCCTCTACTAATGCACCCTAATTTCCCAATTGTGTCCAATTACACCTTAAAATTCAAATTTATGAAGTTACAACTCATGTGGGGCCCAACTCAACCTTCTTATGCGCTCTCCTTGTCCAATTTTTCCTAATGTTGCATCATTTCACAATTTGGACATCAAATATACAAATATTTGACCCACACCACCACCTTTATAATTTTTCACGAATTTACCAAGTGAATTAGGAAAATGAACCCCCTTAGTCCAGTGGAGTGGTCTATAACAAAATTTTTGGGACATTACAACCCTCTTGGTTTGACCGTCTATTTGGGGATGATACATTGTACTAAATTTCATCCTAGTTCCCAATTCCTAAAATAACCATTTCCAAAAAATTGGATGTGATATTTGCATCTCAATCTAAGACTATTTATTTGGGTAACCTATACAATCTAAATATCTCTTTCATGAATACATTTTCTATGCCACTTGTTTTATGAGTGGACTTGATTGGAATAAAATGATATTCTTTTGATAGCTTGTCCACCACAACCATGATTGAATCATGTTGCCTCATTGTCATAGGTACAACTGTTATAAAATCCATAGAGAATACTTCCCACTTCCATTCCGGAATGGGTAAAGGATGCAACAATCATGTTGGATGCTGATGTTCTGCCTTAACTTGTTGGCATTTTTGACATCGAGATATGTATTATGTTACATCCTTTTTCATCCCATGCCAAAAGTATTGTTTCCTTGCTATTGTTATCATATTTTGATATCCTGGAAGTACAGAGTATGGAATTTTATGAATCTCATCAATTACTATCTTCTTCAAATCTGCACAATTTGAAATATACAATTTTCCTTTATAAACAAGAAGATAATCTTCTCCAAGAAGACACCCTTCACACTTTTCATCTAAATTTCCATGCTGCAATTTATATTTTACTTGAAGGTAAGTCTTATCTTTATTTTTGGATTCAAGAAATATTGTTCTTAAATATGATTTACACATACTTAAGGCTACTACATGGAATTTACTAGTAAGGGCATCTGCAAACTTGTTATTTTTTCCTTTCACATGTTTGATTTCAAACTCAAATTCACACAAAAATTCCAACCATCTAGATTTCCTGGCATTTAAGATTGGATGATCCAACAAATACTATAAGCTCATGTGATATTTCCTAAGATCAAATATTATTCCCAACAAATAATGCCTCCACATCTTGAGGGCATGTACTATGGATGCTAGCTCTAAATCATGAGTTGCATAATTCTTTTCATGCTCTATTATGTTTTTGGACTCATAACAAATCACAAATCCTTTTTGCATAAGCACTCCACCTAATCCTTCAATGCAAACATCTGTGCATACTACAAAATATTTCTTTGGATATGCAATCTTCAAAATAGGGGCTCTAGTAAGTAACTTCTTCAATTTCTAAAATCTTTCTTTACATTTTTTAGACCATACAAATTTTACATTCTTTCTTTGCAGCAATGTAATTGGATGAGCAATTTTGGAGAATACCTCAATAAACATCCTATAGTATCCTGCAATACCCATAAAATATCTAAAATGTGTGACATTATTTGGAGTAGACCAATCCATTATGGATTCAATATTTTTCGGATCTATTGCAATTCCTTCTTCTAAAATAACATGACCCATATATTGTACCCTTATTTGATAGAGGTCACAATTTCTTAGCTTTGCATACAATTTGTGCTCTCTAAGAACTTGCAATACCATTCTTAAGTGTTCCATTCAACTCTATGGGAAACTCCATCACTACTTCACCCACTTTTGGACTAACATAGCTATGAGTAGATCATGTATCAATCAAAACAAAAATAGATTGCTTAGCAATATTACCTTCAACTTCCACTACTGCTAATTGATGGTATGCTTGATGGTTATCCAACGTTGCATAAATCTGGGGAGTTTCCCTCACCATATCCTCCACTGTAACTGTTTCTTCCAAGTTATGCAAGACTTTAGGGTTTTTTCTTTTATTTGGATAGTCTTTAAGCATGTGGTTTTCTCCACATTCCCAACACTGAAGTGTTCCTTTTGATCATTTTTCTGCTGCTACCGTTGGCTTAATTCTACTTCGTGCTTGTTGGCCTTGTTGGAAATTTCTTGTTTGATTTCTAGATGGATGCTTGAATCCACTTCTCCTTTGGTAAAATATTCCTCTTGGATTACCTTTCCATGCTGGATGAACCTTTGAATTCCCTTTGCTTTGATCATAATAATGCATTTCCATTCTGATGGATTCATCAAGAGTTGGTGTATTAACAAATTCAATTCAATTTCTATTATTTTGGGGCAGTCTTCCAAGGAAGCTTTGAATTTTTACCCTTTCATCTTTGATGTAATCTACATACCTCAACAATTCCAAAAAATTATGGACATGTTCTTCCATAGACTTCTGTCCTAATTTCAGTTCACTGAATTCCTTCGTTTTGTTATCATAATACCTAGAAGAAAGGTATTTTTCGTTGAAATACTTTTTAAATCACTCCCAACTTATCCTTATTTCTTTGATTAATTTTACTTGCATGAGATGATCCCACCAAATTGAAGCTCAACCATTGAGATTGTAAATAGAAATTCTGTCATTTTAATTTCCTGAGTAATCATGAATCCTAAAATATTTCTTCATTCCAAGAAGCCATGCTTCTCCTTCCTGACCTACCTTACTTTCTCCATCAAATGTGGGTGGTCTCTCCTTCCTAAATTCTCCTTGCAGAATCCTTTTAAAATTACTTCTTCATTCAAATATGTTGGAAGTGTGATTTAGGATACTTTGAGAACCTTGAGAAGAAGATGACCCACTAGAAGAAGATATTAACAAAGATACCTTCTGTTTCTTTCTCAAAGAACCATCTCTTGTACTTGGCGTCCTTTGTCTAGTGCGACTTCTAGAGTGGATTTCCACACTTCTTATTTCTTAACCAACATTGCGTGGACTAGATCCAAGATGTCCCTCTGTTGAATATTGATGAGATTATGAAGGATGGAAACATTAATTTTGTTATTCTCTTCTTGAGCCTTGATCAACCTCTCATTGAAACTCCTCATTGTTTCAACCAAATTTTGGGGATTGATTTTCCCTCTCCTCCCATTGGATTTTGTGTCAGCATTTCCCCCTTGCATATTTTCTCCTAGGACATCCTCATCATGTTCATAGGGGTCCTGGGAATCATTCATGGTTACCATTTTATTTTGGAGGCTTTTCCTTATGCTTGCTGTCCTCTGCTACAACTGTTCAAATATTATCAACTGCAAACATGGTGCATCATCGAGATATTTATTAGGAATCTTAGTAATATATGAAATGACATATAAAATTTTTATTCTTTAATAGAATTAGTCTCATGGAATAATTCACAGGGTTCTTGAGTCATCATTTTTTAATTCCACTTATGTATTTTGGAAACTACCCTCTATTCACAAATTTTGTCAAATTAAGGTTATAGCGAATTTTTTATTATTATCTATAAGACATATGAATTCCTTATTCAAATTATGATTATGCACCTCTATTCCCCTATGGATAAGATTTCCAACGCCTATCTTCATGCTTCATTCTGATCTAAGAGTTGAAAGTTACACCCTCACAAAAATGCTGATTTTGTCCAATTCTACACTATTTTTATAGGTGCAATTAGCTTTGGAGGCCAACTTAAACTGTCTGCAGAAGAAAATATTGCAAGAACTAGAAAACAATTGCTGTCGGGTTCTATTAATACATATAACAAGTATTAAAATGGCATAAAAAATAGAGTTGAATTCCATGCCATCCAAACATTCCATAAAATAAATAGAGGAACCAATCGAAACTCCTTTGTATCTCTGTTGAGAAGCCACACTTGAAAGTGATCAGATATTGAATCCTCACACCATAAGTATCTTTTTCTCAACAATGCTTCGACCTCCAACCATACCTTCTGGAAAAATTCACAAGATAGAAATAAATGGGCTGTTGATTTTCCATCTCTTCAACACAAAGAACGCCTACAAGGACCAGATGTATTGGACCTGTGCAATGCATCCAAAGTTATAACCTTGTCTTTCAAATTAATCCACATGAATAAAATATATTTTAGTGGAGCTCTAACGCGCCATATCTTTTTCCACTGCCAAATGGGATTTTCATTATCACCATCACACATCGACAAATATCCTAGAGTTTGAATAAATATGAGCCTCCCACCTTATTGTACACCCAAACCATCTCATTGGGATCTTACTAAATTCATATGTGCACCCTATTCAATCCCCAACAATTTCCTCCCAAATAGCCTCATAATATCTTTTGAGCCCAATCTCAACTACATTCAACCAACCCTACCTCCAAATTGACATTGTCAAATCATTACCCACCATGTCCAAAGTACATTTCACAAGCAACTAAAGCTAATGGATACAATCCATGGGTAGAAGAATGCACCTACCACATCCCATAATTGCATCAGATCCCACTTGAACTTGGGTTCCATTTCCAATCCTCTAGGCAAGATACTAACTGAGAACAAGAATTTCCACCATTAAGGCCTTCCCTTGGTTGGAAGCTTGTTTAAATCTCTTCCTTTCACACTAAATCGAGTCCAACATGGAATCATGGATTATATAATTTTAACGGATAATTATGCTCCAAAGACTATTTTAAAAAATGACATTACACAATGAATTAGCAATAAGGGATTTCTTAAATAGATGAATATCTTTGAGGCCTCAACCACCAAAAGAATTTGGGATAACAAGATTTTTCCAACTTGCTAGATTTAATCCCTTGTATTCACAACCCTTGGTTCACAGTGTATTGTAACACATTTTATGGATATTCTCCAAAATACCCTTGGGTATATGCACTAGAGTGTGCCAAAATATTGGAATGGCATATAGGACAACCTTTATCAACATTAAACAACCTCCTTGAGAGAGTCATCTATTACACTAGAAACAAATTCTTTGCTCAATATTCCTCAAGAAACCTAACCCATCTTATTTAGAGTAATTATTTGTTTTTAGAACTAAACCTAAATATTTGATACCTTCTTACATATCCTTTGAAAGAAAAGGTAAATTTCTATTCGACATATTGACCAAAGGCTTCGATAAACCATCTGTATATATAACTGATTTTTGCTCATTTATAGCCATACCAGTAGCACGACCATATAGATGTATTATTTCCTTAATTTTTATACATTCATTTTTAGATCCATCAATAAAGGGAAACACAATGTCAACAAACAACATGTGTGACAACCCCAAATTCCTCCCAATTGAGACACCCGGGAGAGCCTTGTCCATTTTGACAGATGAGATTGTTTTGATAATATCCTTGAACACCATTATAAATACATATGGGGAGAGTGGGAATCCTTGGAATGGTCCTCTCAAGGATTTACAAAATTTTGAAGCTAATCCAATATTTAAAATTGCAAAAGACGTACTAGAAGTAACAAAACCCATTATCCATTTGACCACCTCATAATAAAAACCAATATGAAGCAGAAGCAAGTGCAAGAATAACCAAGACACCCTATCATAGGCCTTCAAAAGGTATAATTTGAACATAATAGCTGGGAGTTTGTGAACCTTTATTGAATGGAGACATTCGTCGCCCAACCCATTCACTTTGTTGATGTCGCGACCCTCTAAAAAGTGAAATTGCTCCATAGAGATACCAAGAGACAAAATAAGATTCAAGCGAACTGCAATGACTTTGTCATTAAGAAAATAAAGGTTGTATTGATGTTACCTAGGATCTCCCCCCCTGTTGAATCTATTCCACTGCTCTCAGCAAGTTCTCTCCAAGAATATCAAACAAAGTAATAAATAACTCAAAGGTACAACTGTTAGGACCATGGCTACGATATTTTTTAAAAGTAACCATTATAGATAAGAGTTCCTCCGATTTAGTTACAACTTGAAATAAACTATCATTTTCCTCCTCCTCAATCAACCTTTAGAAGATAGATATTATCTTAATGATTTCCTCAATATTGCATAAATTGGGCTCTTTCAAGATATTAACAAAGTATAGAAGCCCCCAATCCGCTAGATCCTTAAACTTACAGACTTTATGTCCATATTCATTCATCATGTCCCAAATTGTGTTCTTGTTCTTCTTCTCACTGGAAAATCTATGATTTTTTTTGTATTTTCATCCATGGCCTCCACCCACGTAGCTTTGCTCTTCATTCTCCATTCCTCTAATCCAACATTTTTTTTCCAAGATTCCAAAGACCTAAGAGAGGAAAGGTCTTCAAAACTAAAAAAAAATTGTTTGACCCTTCCAACAATACAACTACCCCCCTTTCAAATTCTATTAAGAATGCCCCCCTATTCTCACGGATCTACCATACCCACACCACTATTTTTTACTTAATGATATTTAAAGCATGAACAAATTGAACACAATTAGAATCCTCAAGAACCGGACTATACCTACGCAAACTCTCTTTGACCATAGAAATGAAATCCTCCTCCAACATTGATGTAGGATTGAACTTGAAAGGGACACTTGAATTCTTGTCCCTAGAACCAATTTTGAGGAAGGTCGAAAAGTGATATGACCACCTCAAACTACCTAGCCACGATTTGAGTTTTTCCACCATTCAAAAGATATTATTGTGGACTAGAAAAAAATCTAATCTCTCAGCAACACTTTCCTCCCTCAAACAATTATTGCTCTAGGTAGGATTAATCTAAATGGGATCCACATCCATTAATCCCATCCGATCAAGAGAAGAGGGAAAATAATCAATCAAAACATTAGGATGAGCACTCATAACCCAAATCTCCTAAAAAAAGTGGTAAAGTTCAAATCCCGCACCACAATAAGATAAGGAGCTATGAAAATTTTGGAGGAGAAAATATTGTTCTATAAGGCCACGTGACCATCATATGACCCATATACATTGAAAACATGTAGAGTAGTATATGACAATCACTCATATACTGGACCCCCCGCAAAAAAAAAATTTCAAATCCCCCCCACAATAATATTAGGGGCCATGGAAATTTTGAAGTAGAAAACATTGTTCCAAGCAACCACACGCCCATTGTATGGCTTGTATGCATTGAAAATATGTAGACTAGTATCCAAATATTTGCAAAAAAAAATCTGTACATAAACTGGAGAAAACTGCAAAAGAGTTCATCAGACCCATTGATTCCATCCAACCTATGATCACACCCCTAGACATCACAACATAGTTTAGAGCCATGAAATCCCAACCCGATAATTTTTTTTTTATAATAGGTATAATTCCATCCCCATTACCCATTGACTCTTGTATTAACACTATGTCAAGATTCTCCAATATTATCGAATAGATTAGGGCTAATTTATTAGCACAACCCCTCATCCATCAGATATTGACTAAGAGAGCCTTCATAGAAATTAACTCGAGGGGGACAAGCCTGCTCTAAGGGCCCCAAGGAGTAACTTTTGATTTCCCTCACTTATTTAACATCTTTCACTTGAGTAGTTTTAATTGTGGAGGGTATTCCTACATGAATGACCTGAAAAGGCCTTCAATTAATCAAAACCTACCCCCCTTGAAACCTTAGAGGATGTTGGGATGAAAACATTTTTTGGGTGAAGGTTATATTGTCCCCCCACATAACACCCTTCTAGGCTTAGGAATCCTCTTCACCGATCCATGGTTCTCTTGGGTGATCCATCTTTTTAGGTGCTTCTAGTGTGTGCATAGAAGGATACCAACCTGCTATATCCTATTGGATAACCACCTGTAGCCTTAATTCGTGGCTTATAAAGAATCTATGAGTAGTAGAACTCAATGGGTAAGGGTCCCTAGATTTCCCAACCTCTGAGCTCACCTACAACCATCTATTTCCCCTTCAACAGTCTTCTGAATTCAAATTTTTGGGTTATACATAGTCTGGTAATGGTCATGAACAACAATGGGGAACTCTCCCTAGTGTAAATATGCATGAGAGAATGGTAGAATGAATGCTGAATCCAAGGGATATGAGATAAGGGTGAAAATACAACTAACATAGATTTTGACCATAGAAGAGAGGACTCCTAACAGTTGCATATTGACTTCTAACATTTGACAGAACTATCACAAAAGTGCATTCAACCCCATGCTTCAATAACTGCATTAGGTGACTTTTCCCACCAACCTCACACACACATTCAATGATTAGAAAGTGTAAAAATAAGGTGATTGGTTCTCAAATCACATGGCATAATTTTGATGAGTTCTAAGGTTGACACTTGGTAGAAAAGGATTTAGTCTCCCATAGCCCCCCCTTTCCTCTTCCCCTCTGGTGGAATCATATCCCCTATAGTGATCTTTACAAAAGATTATTAGACTATTTTATTGTTTTTCCAACATAATATTTACATAGATTTTATGTCATCGTGACAAGACAACCATATAGTCCATGTAGACATATTCACATTATACATGCCTATCCATTTAGTAGTCTGTTCTTTTCCTTGAGCTACGCTCTAGGAATTTATACTAGCACATTTACATAATTTTACATGGGATATAAGGGTCAAACTGGAGTTATTACAATCCCCCCCTTAGTATAACAACGTCCTTGGTGTTCTCTTAATGTTCAACAAGGTTCCATGTCCTTGTTTTTAGCCACATTTGCAATGCGTTTCTTTTCAAGGTCACTTTTCCTTGCTACTAGCTATCTTAGATAGCAATGCTCAATTATTCCTTTTGCGTTACCTTGGAACACCTCCAAGGTCTTTTTCATTTCTTCAAATACCTATTATAGTCATCAAAGGAAAACCATGCTTGTGATAATATATTTTAAGGTAGTGTTAGATCTAATTTAAAACATCTATATTACTATGAAGTAGCTGAATCTTCAATGTCATAAATCCACAATCATTTATCATCCCCTAGCATATTTAAAATCATGAATTATAAGGGAATTAAATTGTTTCATATTATGCTAAAGAAGAATATAAAAACTTACAATGTAGCTTGATGTGCATCCCTTCTCCTTTTCCATGAGATATCCTTTCTCCACCCTTGATTTTGATGAAGATGCCAAGCTTTCCAATTCTCCAAATATCTCCAGCATGCCTTTTCTCTTCCTTTTGCCTCCCCCTACCATGCCCCAAATACCTTTTCTTTATAGCATTGGGAAATGGGTTCTCAAGTTTATCTTTTCAATGTGGGATTATCCCTTTTCTTGTTTTTTGATTATTTTTGCTCAAAAACCCACTTTCCATAGTCTTTTAGGATATTGTCACAACTTCAACATATTTAAGTATAATTAATGCACTTTTGTGCATTTCTTCTCACTATTTGACTGGTGGAGCTTAGATTTAAGCCTGTAATGAGTAGTTCAATCACTGAACCTTGTCTCCTTAGGCTACCTCTTTCTTCACTCAATCTTTCTGATTGTGGATGTAGTGATTAGATAAGAGAGGACTTGTTCTCTTGTGTACTTGTCTTCTGTCTTCATATTGCGGGCGCATTGTAGAATATTCTTATTCCCCTCACTTTGTTAAGGGTGTTAATTTTATTGTTAACAGATGCCCCCTAATGTGTGATGTCCGAAGCAGAGCTAAGGGCCGAAATACATTATTTTTATATTGATACTCTTCATACTGATACTCTTTATTGATCAAAGCAAGGATGAGGAAAGGATAAGCTCACACGCGCAATATTTAGGATAACATATTCAAGTCAAACATAGCAATTTCTCAAATATATAATATCTGCCTGAGGCAGGCATACCTTTTCTCAACAGTAAACAAGCATGGCCACGAACAATACCCAGTGGATCCATGTCAAAACTAAATTTTTCAGAAGTGTCAACATGCACTTTGATGAATGAGAGAACAAGGTCTTCATTGAACTTCTGACATGGTAGTCTAATATTGCGTAGATCGGGCAGTGCAGCGATGAGTGATACAACTATTTTTTCCAAGTTCTTCAATACAAACCAACAATAGTACAAGTTTATATCATGCGAATAAATGAATTGATGTCGAGCATAATAAAACAACATCTGATGACCAGTCATTGATGTATACCGTTAATAGATGCAAAGAGACCCCTCGATAATGATGATGGACTCTAAGGTACTGAGTACAAACTAGTAAGTGCGAATAGATGTTCTGAAGTCGTAACACTTGTAGAATCAAATAATCAAGGGTCATTGATATATACCCACTGTCATTTGCGAGGAAATATTCCACTAATGACTGCAAGATCCAAGGTACTCTTGGGCTTCTAGATCCATTTCCTAGATGATGATTTGGTGTCGTTAGGAATAGATCCATCGGAAGGAGGGAATTAATGCATCCCACATAAACCGATATGAAACAAAGATCAATTGTCTGGTATAATTTGGTAGAACTGCGAGTTCCAACACTGTATACTGACACAAGGAAGGCCGACATGATTGGTTAGGAATATTTGAGGAATGGTTGACTCTGTTTGAACTTCCCTTGAACAAATAACATGACGCATAATGGACAGTTGGAAACATAGGGCTTTGAGCAACCGACCTTAATGAAATCCGCCAATGCCAAATGCATTAACGAAAGCTCCATAGTTGATGGGAGGATAACCCATCGGTGGAAAACTGTTCAAAATACTGGTACAGTTTCTTAAGGAAAATGTAGATGGTGTACTGACAACGGATACCAAATTATGTGCCATGTTCAAGGGCGACAAGGACTGGCTGTTGCCATTTTCTTCAATAATATAATATGAAATGATTCAATTATCCCCCTTTTTTGTATTTTTGTGTTTTTTAATTTTCATGCCTTTTTCGTTTTATCAGCTTGAAAAAGAATAAAGAATGCTATAGTACATGGGAGGGAATGAGTGTTTCATGGGAGTACGCCTATTTTTCAAGGGTACGGGTCAGGCCAAGTCAAAGATCCATATTGCAAACAAGGGTTGAGCTAGTTGTGCACACTCTTACAGATGTTCCCTCCATGGGTAGGCTATCTAAAGCAGGATTATGTGTCGACAGACGGTGAAATAATACCATGTAACTGAGGTTTATCCAATTTGGTATAATGTCCAAGTAGGAATGGGTCAATGAGGTTTAATTCATGTTGAGTCTTGTGAAAAATGCCAAAATCATAAATCATCATGAATCATGGCCTATCTCCAACTACCTGAATCAAATAGTTTGAATTGTCAGAGTCTCCAAGTCCTGTAATCAAAACCATTTCACTACCCAACTGTTTAGTCAGAAAATGGTTCAAATGTGCATTTAATAAAAAGATAGCCAAAATTGAGGAATGATGCATCTTTCTATCATTCAAAAGAATACGGTTATACATGTATGAATAAAATATAAGTAAAAATACTCATTTTTTACCATATTCGTTGTAGGTGCAGCCTATGGATGAGAGGAAGCATCTCCTTTCAGCATGAATTTTTAGAAGCTGTGAACCTTTATTCAGTGATCTGCCAGTTGTGGGTGAGTTTTGATGCTGGAATAGGAAATTTTGAACGGTTTCACATGTTTTTAAATTTTCTGAATATTTTCATTGTTTTTATGATTTTTTTTGGGTTTTATCTTGAAGAAAACGAAACAAAAAGAGAAAAATATTCACACTATTCTTTTTGGTGTGTGCAAAGTTACACACTTTTTGGTTTAAGATGTAAGATAGTTTATTTCGGTTTTTACTTATGTCCTTAAATGATATGTTCAATTAAATTTCCATGAATAATGTACATGCTTGCTTTTTTCAGTATGATGTTAATGACTTAGATTCCAATCAAGTACGTAGTTGGATAAGGAATCAACCAAACTATTCAGACTTCTAGGAATGTGAATATATCCAATGAACTCCAATTGGTGTTCTAAAAGATGTACTCGTAGAAAATTTCTAAACAATGTAGGATTTGGAACCTGATATTGACCATTTAATTGAGATACAACTAATTCTGAGTCCAGTTTGACTATTATTTGTCGGATTCCAAGGGTGATATCCTCGACAAGAAGATCAACGACTGCACTATATTCTGCAACATTGTTGGTTACAGATCTGAAAAAAATGCCTCATGAACTAAAACATTCATCATTAGGTGTGAAAATCACCCATGAGGTGGAAGCAATGTTTCGATAACCATGGTTGGCGCCATCTGCATATCCCAAATATGCGAAGGTTTCTTGTGTCATCTACCAAAGTGACAATGCCAAGCAATATAAGTGTGTGCCCGAAATAACTAATGTACAAAATTTTATACAAAGAATACAATATAATACAACAAGTGCTGCGATGCATCAATGCCTATGCGATTTAATATCCATTTTTAATAATTTTATTAAAATGATCAATTTTCCACTTTTTCCCTTATTCGACCTTTAACTAGTTTTTGGCTCTCGGTCTCCAAATTGCTCCAAATGATCCCGAATATTCTGAGAATGTGTACGGATGATGTTAGAACATAAATATGTATTTCAGGGATCCTTTTGGAACCTTCCAATACTTCTTCAAATCCACTTTCAATTCTGACCAATGTAGGGAACTTTACTAGCAATTTCCCTTTGACTAGTATTGGTCTCTAGGTCTCCAATTGGCTCCAAATGCTACCAAATATTCAGTGAAGGTGTATGAATGATATTTGTACTTGATTATGATGTTTAGGGATTATTTATTACCATAAAAATACTTCTGAAAACTTGTTTAATATTCTGGAAAAAGTATGGAATTTAACTAGCAATTTGAGGTTCAAATCCCCCCAGGGTAAGTTCTGAAAATGGCTCTCCAAATGCCTCCAAAACCACTCGAAAGTATGAACATAGGTAGGGGATGTCTAAATTATATTATTTGTGTCTTGTGTGAACCATTAATTAGTTATTAAGTTTGTTCTAACTTTCTGCCAAATAGTAGCAAAAATAACTAATTCGACCCTTGGGGAAATGGCACCAAATCTCTTCCAAATGAAAATAAACTGAGCAAGATGGCTTCAAATGCTTAAGTTTTGAACATGAAACTTGTAAAAATCATAAATGTAAGTCCATACATCATAAATATATCAGATAAACATTCTTCCATTTGAAATCATCATCAATACATTGGCATACATCTAGGTAGTCGGAAAATGGCACTGTTCTTTCATTAAAAATGGGATTTATACATTTATACTTGGAATTTAGACCTGAAAATTTCTGGATATGAAGAAAAGATAATTTAATTCATATTACCAAAGAAATGGGGCATTAGAATCTCCCCCAAAGAGTAAAATAGCACACCAAAAACGACCTCCCTCAAGGATCAAGAATATGCCATCAAAATTGGAAATGGTTGAGAGAATGTGCTGCAGTAGAAGAAACAATGAGCTGCCCTATATCTTACAACTGAAAATAAAGACTCCATTAAAGATCCAAATGAAAGGTCTGAATGGCCTTTCCAATTACCAACTTGGATGGGAATATTTCACCCTCGAAATTGGCTAAGGCAAGAAACTAGTTATCCATTAGCTCTCCCTCTACACAAATGCAATTGAAAATTATACAAATGATCAAAATCTGGTTTAATCATTTGTTATTGACATTTATAAACTTCTAATTTCCTCCATGGGTCGAATTCCTTCCAAGAGACTCATTCCAACTCAAGTTAGGAAGAGATTCCAAAGAACACCACTTGTACAATTCCTAGTCTCCCACTTCCACCAAATCACATGTGGAAGAATCTTAGCTGCCCTCACTCCCTTGAGAGCCCTCTTGGAGGCTAGTTTTAGCCTTGAAATGTCATATATGTCATATGTAATCCTTCAGGTCTGATTTGTTTCATAGGTGTCATAGCATCTTCATCATTGTTGTCATAGAGCTAGGGAATCTAGCCCAAGTGTCCCACTAGCTCCAAATTGCCTCTTCCTCTTCCATGGGAGTTAATATTCCTCTATATTTCGACCTTGGATGAGTCATTCAATGAATAATACCCTTTGAAATCCCCCAAGTATGTTACCATTCACCTTGAATTCGAATTGGTGAGAAAATGATGCCAAGTGTAGTGGGGGAAATCTAGCCATATGTGGGTCCCACTTCCTCCATGTGTCTTCATGATCAAATGCCACTTTGATTTTCACTTATATATATTTATTTATCTCCTTTATTAAATATTTATTCCATTCTAATGTTCAAACATCATTTATTATCCCCCTTATTCCAAATCCCAAAGCTTCCACCCCAAACCTAGGAAACTAGTAATTTTCCTCCTTGGCAATTATTTGACCTTTAGCATCAATTTGACAAACTATAATGAATATGGCCAATTTGATTAGGCCATTGTGACCCAATGCCAAATTTGGGACATGAAACATGAAGTATTACTTCAGATAGAGACCATTTTTGATCTCCGACATAGGTTCCCCATCATAATTGATCAATTCATAAGCTCCTCTTTTTAACATATTTTTGACTACAAGTGGGACAAACCATTTTGGTACAAATTTCCCTTCTAATATTTTGTCTTGGTTTTGGTCATAAACTAAAACCATATCGCCTTCAGAAAAGACTCAGGGACAGGTAGACTTGTCATATTGTCTTTTAATCCTTTTCTTGTGTGCTTCCAAATTTATAGAAGCTTCCCTTCTACTTTCATCAAGAGAATGGAGATGGAGAAGCCTTTCTTTTCCCGCAGAAGTGTTAGGTAGGAGTTTGCCTGCTATTTTAATGATGGGATTTCGCATTCAATCAGAAACACAACTTCCTCTCCATAAACCAATTGGAAAGGAGTGAATCCGGTTGCAATTTTAGCAGTGGTATGGTAATCCCAAAGAGTGGTAAACAACATTAAGTGCCAGTTATTTTTGTTCTTATCAATCGTCCTCTGCAACATATTTTTCAAAACCTTTTTGATGGCTTCGAATTGTCCATTAGCTTGAGGGTAATATGGTGAGGAAAAGTCCTTCCACAATCCTAACCTGTTGGTAAGTTCATCCATAAAGGAATTCCTAAAATGACTTCCATTATCAGTAGTGATCTCTTTGGGTACACCAAACCTTGTTATCACTTGGTTGAATAGGAAATATGATGCAGTTTTATCTGTGTATTTGAATGTAGGCATCACCTTATCCCACTTGGTGAAGTATTCCACTGCTACGATGATGTAGTGGTGGCCATCAACTAAATGCAGGTTGATTATCATAAAATCAATGGCCCATTTTGAAAATGGACCCGCGGTTACTACAAGGTGTAGTGGAGCATGATGTGCGCGCATTTTTCTTGTGTATATTTGGAAAGGGTGACACTTTTTAACCGCATTGATGCAATCTTTGAATATTTTAGGCCAAAAGTATCCTGCAAGCAAGATTTTCTGGGCAGTTGCCAACCCTAAAAGATGACCACCACATGCCCCAGTATGGAAATCATTCAGAACTTGTTCAACTTCCTCGTGTACTAAAAAACGTCTTAAGATCATGTCTACTCCTCGACGGTACAAAGTATCCCCTATGATGAGGTATCTTTGTGCTTGGTTTCGAATGTGACGCCGTTTAATGCTAGAAAACTGAGGATCAATCCTTTGGGTTTGGATATATGTGATAATTGTTCCATACCAAGGATCTGATGTTGAGAAGAGGAATACATGTTCGTCTTCCCAAAATTCAACAGATACAGTATCCTCTTTCTCATAGGGTAACTCAAACATTAGTTCAACAAATGCCAATGACTTTTTGGCTTTAGTGTTTTTGAACTCGAGATCGAATTCTTGCAAAATTACTATCCATTTTGAATATTTTCCACCAATGATATGGCGAGACATAATTTTTTTCATGGGGTTCATTTAATCCAATATGGTCGTTTTTCTTGGAAGTATATAATGTCTAAGTCTTTGTACATCATGAACTACTGCAAAGGACAGCTTCTCAACTTGGGAATATCTCAATTCGAGACTTGCAAGGATTTTACTAAGATAGTAAATAATATGCTCTTGTGATGATTCATCTTCTTGTGCCAATACCATTCCTATGGTGGAATGATATGCTGCCAAATATGGCAAAAAGTATCTATTATAGTTCGGTGGACTAAGTACCGGGGCAGAGACCAAAGCTTTCTTTATTTCATCAAATGAGTGTTGATATTGGTCATCCCATATGAATAGTGCATATTTTTTTAGGAGATGCATGAAACTTTTAGCTCGTTCAACAAAATCCTCGACAAATCTTCTCAAGTAATTAGCTTTCCCTTGAAGGCTTTGAAGTTGTGTTATTGTTTTCGGGGAAGGAAACTAAAGTATTGCCTCAACCTTGATGGGATCCACCATAATCCCTTTTTTTGAAACTATGAACCCAAGTAATCTGCCAGAGTCCACACAAAACATGCATTTGTGTGGGTTCAAACTAATGTTGTATTTGCGACATTGGTCAAAGAAGGCTCGTAAATGTGCACTATGTTAAGATATCCTTTTAGATTTGGCTGCCAAGTCATCAAGATAAACTTCAATGATTTTATTAATGTCATGAAATGCATATGAAATGGCTCTTTGAAAAGTATCCCCAACGTTTTTAAGGTCAAATGGAATTTTCCGATATGCAAAAGTCCCCCAAGGGCATATGAAAGCTGTTTTATGATGGTCCTCCTATTTTATATGGATTTGGTTTTAATTGGAGAATCCGTCCATAAATGAAAATATTTCGTTCCTGCCACATTCGTCTATAATCTTATCAATGAAGGGTGTGGTATAGTTTTCTTTGGGACAAGCCAAATTTAGATCCCCAAAGTCAATACAGACTCATATATTTCACTGTTTTTTATTAACCGGATTGGGGTTGGATACCCATTCAGTTAAAGGAACATGATAGATGAATCCAGATTTCAATAATTTCTCGACATTGCTTTGATGGCAACCGATTTCCTAGGGTTAACCAGACGTAGCTTCTGCTGCATTGGTTTAATATTGTTATAGGTTTTTATCTCATGTTCGATAATGCTGGGGACGATGCCTGAAATTTCTTCGTAAGATCATGTTAACACATCGCAAAACTATTTGAATAGAGCAGTGTAATGTATGATTTATTTTGGAGAGAAATCTGCACCTTTATTAATGTTTTCAACGATTCCAAGATTAATGTATATATCGATTGGGATGGTTTTCGAGATGTTTGCCAAATTTCCTTCCGAACTCACATTGTGTGTTTGGATGGGGCATTGGTATTTTTACATGTCACCATCGAAGTAATTTTTTTTGGGTTTGAATTCTAATGAATCGATCTTTGGAAGAAATGAGGATATGTGGTGCATATCCTCCCAGAGTCGTTCAGATATATTCATGACCTCAAGGATGGATTCATCCAAAGAAAATTTTTGATCCAGGATGTCATGAGTACTATGAGAGTTCATGGTCCATATAGGTGAAGTATAAGGATCATTTTCCTCCATCTTCGAAGGATTTTGATCTGATTCTGCTGAATCTATTTGAATAGATTGATAAGAAAGTTCTACGACAAAAAGGGGAACACTACTCTCTGTTTCATTATGTTGCATAGAATTGGTATATTTCCGTCACTCTTTTCAACTAAGATGTCCTCTTTGGAGGATCCCTCCGATGAGGTGGAGCCAACTTCTGGTATGGAATTAGAATTTTTTTTTAATTGAAAGTATACTTATGATGTAATAGTGAAAATTGGAGCACTGTTAGGGGTCAATATCGGTGGTGGAATCCCGAAGGTTCCCATGAGGGATGAATCTTTGAACATTACTACCCCAACGTATTGAACCACTATTTTTGAATCCACTACAAAAGGTAGATTTGAGTGGAGACCAGTTTCAGGTGTGCAGTAATCTAGTTTATTGATCATGACAATCTTCCCTTGGTGGGGGAATCGAATAACTCAGAATACTGAAGATACTACAACCGTCATCTTATGTATCCAACTACGTCCCAATAGAAAATTTTAATCTATGGGTGCATCCACTACCTCAACATCTACATGAACTGGTTTACCTCCCAGTTCAAATGGGAAAGCCATGATGAGTCCATGAGGTGGGAATGAATGAGCATCAAATGATTTGAGTATTGTATGGGATGGTATTAGGGTGGGTGATCCCAAATATTTCCAACATGCTGGTGACATGACACAAGTTGAGTCTCCTAAATCCACAGCGGTTCGAAATTTTTTCTTACCATGTGAAGTCACTTTTATCCGTATGCGCCTAGGTGTACGACAGGGACACCAGTTTGATTGAATGAATCGGTACTGTTATGGAGGAAGCATAATAATAAGAAAAGAAAGAAATACACTATGCACATAAACATACACACAGACAATATGCAGGAATGCAAACTAATCTCTTCTTCTCTACTTCTATATTACAATATTTTACATGCTTAAATAGAGTGCTGAGAATGCTTGGGTTGTCTTCCCGTTATGTTCAGTTACAAGAGAAGTTATAAGAGTTTCAAAAGTTCATCTTTTACAGTAGACTGGAAGACAGATAGCCAATCTGTCGTAACTCGTCAGTCGCAATTGTCGACGATACATATCGAAGTCGGTGCTTGTTGAAGTTGATGAACTTGTCGAATTCGCTGAGCTTGTTGAAGTTGATGAACTTGTCGAAGTTGATGTTGAAATCCGACAATAATGCCAACTGTTGGGTGGATCATACCTCCTTCCTTAAGAAACAATGGTCCCCATTGTTTGCTCGTACATATGAGGAAACTTGTTGGTCAGTTTAATAACAGAGTACCCTTTTCCTTATGATGGGATCTGTCTGTCTTTGTCCACCTGAAACAAGGGAATTGTGTTCGTCCTTGTATGGTGTACTCGTCATCCCACAATGGGTTCGCAAGGAAGACGCTTCTGAACATTTGGATGGATGTCTTCAGGTTTTGTTTTCTGCAAGTTGTTCTATTCCAACAGTGGTGCATGGTATGGTCGAAGTAGATCCACATTAAATACTGGATATAGACCCATGCATGAAGGAATGTCGAGCTGGAAAGTGTTTTTTCCAATCTTCTCAAGAATTATGTACTAACCATATCGCAAAGGCTTCAACTTATTATATGGACTAGTGAAGCGTTCATTCTTGAGATGAAACCATACCTAATCCCCAATTTGGAATGAATGAGGGATACGATGCTTATTGTGTCGAGCCTTGGATTTCACATTAGCTCATTGCAACATTTCCAATGCTTGTTTCTGGATGTCACAGATTTGATCTCGAAACTTCAATGCTTTTTCAACTTCTCATTGGTTAAAGTTGGTATTGTTCAAAGGTATCGAGGAACTAATCAAGTCAATAGGCGTCGAGGGTTGAAATCCATAATAGATCTCAAATTGACTCTTTCCTATAGAGCTGTGATGAGCACGATTGTAGCTGTGCTGTATATATGGAAGAATTTCATCCCATGTTCGTCGATGCTTGTGGTTTTACATACGAAGCACTTGTACTACCAAGCGATTCACAACTTCCGTCTATTTGAGGATGGAAATATGTCAATAAGGAGAGTCTTGTATCGAGATGTTTCCAGAGAGTCTTCCAAAAGATGCTGACAAATCTGGCATCTCTATCAGAAATAATGGTTTTCGGTAAACCATAATGTTTACAACCATGTTCAAAGAAGAGCTGAGTAGTCTGCTGCGTTGTCGTAGTATTATTGCATGGAATGAGAATGGACATATTGGAAATTTTTTTGAATACTACTAATATTGCATCATGTTGATGTTTGTTAGTAGGATATCCCGTCAAGTAGTCCATAGAAATAGATTCCCATGGTTGACTAGGAACTGGAAAAGGTGTGTACAATCCCTATCGTCGATTATGAGGTTTAGTAATGGCACAAACCTCGCATGATTGAATGTAATTTTTGATGTTAGTTTTAAGTGAAGGCCAAAAGAAATACTTATGGAGAATAGAAAGGGTCTTTTCTAATCCAAAGTGTCCTATAGTCTTGCTGTAGTGTGCATCCCAAATGAGTTGCTGTTGATGCTCACCTGTTGGTACACAAAGCTGTCCAAGCTTGTATAGAAAGGTGTCTTTCAAGAAATAGTTGAAGGTCGACAACTTGTCGGTCCGAAGTTGTCGATAGATTGATGAAAAGTCATTGTCTTCTTGATTCAACTGAGGCCAAGCGGTGGTGTCATAACCCTACATACTCATCATTGTAAGAAGGAGAGTAATGGGTGGTCGAATCAGACAATCAATGACGACATTGGATTTACCTTTCCGATACTTAATTACCAACTGAAATTGTTGCAGGTAATTAATCTACTTGATTTGTCGAGTTGTTTGTAACTTTGACTAGGATGGGGAAAACTGTAAAGGCTTGTGGTCAGTGAGAATGACCATCTCCTTTCCAAGGATATAATGTCTCCATTGCTTAAGATATTGAACAATGATGTACAATTCTTTTTCATATGTTGAATATCTTCTAACAGTGTCGTTAAAAGTTTCAGAATGAAAAGCGACTGGGTGACCAAACTTAGTGATCACTACACCCAAGGCATAGTTCGATGCTTCCGTCTCAATCTAAAAGGGCCGATGAAAAGAAGGTAACACAATTATTGGTGCAGTAAAAAGATTGTGTTTGAGCTGCTTGAAAGCTTCTTGTTGTGTTGATGTCCATTTAAAGATAGTTTTCCCATTTCCCTTGGTCAAATGATTCAAAGTCCAGGCTATGTGACTGAAGTTGAGTATGAAACGTCGATAAAAATTCTCCAACCCAAGAAGACTTCTTAGTTCATGAATGCTTTGAGGAATATGACACTCTTTATGGATTTTCAATTTGTATGGATCGACGTGAATTCCTGCAGAGCCAATTACATACCCAAAATATTTGATGTTGTTCATCACAAAGGAAAATTTGTCCATGTTCAAGTAGAGTTGGTGTTGCCAGATAGTGTCAAGGACTTGTTGAAATTGTTCGACATGTTCTTCCCATTATTGACTGAAAATAAATATATCGTTCAGGTAGACAATGACCCATTCGTCGATGAAAGGTCGAAGAATGTTATCCATATACCACATGAAGGTCGCAGGTGCATTGGTTAAGCCTAAAGGCATGACTAACCATTCAAACAATCCTTCCTTGGTATTGAAATCAGTTTTCCATACATATGCGGGATCGATTGGAATTTGATGATATCCCAACTTGAGGTTGAGCTTAGTAAAGAATTTAGCACCTTTTAGACAATCGATGAGATCATGTATCTGTCGCAAAGGGTATCTATTATTTACTGAAATTTTCTTGAGGTCCCGGTAATCGATGCACATGCGCCAAATACCATCTTTCTTTGGAACGAGGATGACTAGAATTCCACAAGGAGAGGAGCTGGGTCGGAGATGACCTTGGTTGATCAAATCTTGAATTTTTATGCGAATCTCTTCATTTTCAATAATGGATCTTCTATAAACAGATGCATTAGGTAATGAAGAACCAGGAGAAAGTTCAATAGAGCATTTTAACTGACAATGTAGAGGTACTCCGTCTAGATCTTGGAATAGGTTTCGATACTCATAAGGAATATTGTCGATTTGTTGCTTCTGTCGAGAGTTGCACTGGTTAGTGAGTCGTCTAGTTGCTGCAGTCTTCCTGGAATGTTGCAGCTTAATCATGATCAATGCAAACTTTTGAGCATGGTTGATGAGCTTCTTCATTTGTTTAGCAGACATCATTGCAACTGTTGGTGTAGGTCATCGCTATGGTATGCCGTACCATTGGTTCTGAATTCTGACAATCACCTTCTAAGGTCGTGACTGGTAACTTCCATGTCGATCCCATAAGTAAGGTTTACCAAACAAGGCATCGGCTACAGAGAGTGGTTCCACGTTGCAAAGTAATTGATATAAAAAAGGATTATGAAGTAGGTGAGTTTGCATTGTCGGGTGATCCTTAGTTCCTGTCCATCCTTCATCCAACCGATGTTATAAGGCCGAGGATTCGGAGTGGTAACAAGACCTAGTTTCTTCACGATATATTTAGAAACGAAGTTCTTTTGGCTACCATTATCCACAATCAGAAGCAATGGATTGTTTTGAACCCATATTTGTGTATGGAATAGGATCTCTCGTTCCTCCTCGTCGATGATAGTCGAGGTTGCTGGAGTGGTCGATGTAAATGTCAAAAGGGTCGTTGCTTTTGGGTCAGATTCTACCAGAGTTTTGTCGAACAAATCGGATGTCGACACTTTTTCCAAAAATGTCTTCCGAGCTTTGCATTCAACAGTAGCATGCCATGACGAATTGTGGTAATCACACCATTTCCATGTAGGAGGTTGTTTTCTACATTCCCTTTTGTATCTATGAGAATTATTTTTTCCATGATATTGATTTGGAAGAGATGGCTGAGAAGATCTTGACTTGTCGAAGTTGGCTGGTGCCTTCTTATCGGATGGTTGTCTTGTTGGCTTAGTCGCGAAGTGTGTTTTTACTTTCTGTTTGGCTTCGATCTTACTGGCATAGTGGAATGCATCCACAAGCATATTGACAGTCAAAAAATCCATCTCTTGTTGAATGTATAGGGACAATCCGCTGACGTACTTCAGAACAAGCAATTTCTCTTCTTCTTGAACGCCAAGTATAGCCATTAGTCGGTAGAACTCATCGATGTAAATATGTACGGATCGGTATTTCCATTTCCTTAGATGCTGCCACTTCTTATACTGTTGTTCAACGTACTTGGAAGGGCAGAACTCGTTTCGGACATATTTGACAAATTTCTCCCATGTCTCTATGGGGTCTCCACTTTTCTCCATCTTTGTCGATAGGTTTTCCTACTAGCAATGCACATATGTTGACATCTTTCGAGATGCAATGGTGTTCTTGTCAGTTTTCGAGAGTTGATTCACAAAGTAATAGGATTCCAATTGTTGTACCCAATTGTCGACGGATTCCACGTTAATATTGCCTTCTAGGTTCGGTATGTCCAAATTCATGTGCACCTTGAATGGACTGATTTTGTCGGAGTTAGATCTTGTCGAAAATCCTCCTGATGTCGAAACAAATCATGTGAGAATCTCATTGAACTGGGTGAACATTTTAGTTCATTGTCAAGACAATGCTTTCTCTATGAGTTTCTCTTTCTCATCAATTGCATGTCTATTGTTTGTTTCTCCTGCCATCTTTGGAGGTAGTTTCTGCTTGGATTGCTGAGTTTGCGAGCGTGTTTGAACATGCATAAATTAGGTAACTTCGATGGAAGTGTCTACACACAACTTAATCATGAAAAAATATCTGAATAAATCTATGAATGAATGAAGCTTTGATACCAATGATATGTACGCGCCTAGGTGCATGACATGGACAACAGTTCGTTTAAATGAATCGGTACTGTTATGGAAGAAGCATAATAATAAGGAAAGCATGAAATACACTACACACATAAACATACACAGACAGAAAATATGCATGAATGCGAACTAATATCTTCTTCTTTGCTTGTATATTACAATATTTTACATGCTTAAATAGAGTGCTGGGAATGGTTGGGTTGTCTTCCCATTACATTCAGTTACAAGAGAAGTTAGAATGGTTTCATAAGTTCAACCATTACAGTCGAATGGAAGAAAGAGAGCCAATTTGTCGTAATTCATTAGTTGCAATTGTCGACGATGCATTTCAAAGTCGTTGCTTGTCGAAGTTGATGAACTTGTCAAAGTCGCTAAGCTTGTCGAAGTCGATGAACTTATTGAAGTTGATGAACTTGTCGAAGTTTATGTTGGCATCCAACAATAATTCCAATTGCTGGGTGGATCACACTTTCATCTGAAATGCGATTTGTGATGGAAGCCTAGATGTGGACTGTTCTAAGTCAAAAGATATCAAATTGTTGTCAGATGGATCGATAACATCAATAGAAGACAATAGTACCTTTCGTTGAGCATGAAAACTTTGCAATACTTCGAACGCGGACATTGCACAAGGAGATTGAGCTAAGTCTTCAACCACATTGTAGTTTTGAGCAGCTTGTGCGTTAGGATTGTGTGTTGTTCTATGGAAAAACCCTTTTGGAGCTCGAGGTATTATGTCTATGGTTGGTTTCTCAATGGTTAGAGAACCACTAGGATGAGATCCAATTGTTTTTACATCTTTTGAAGGTATGTCATAAGAACGAGCCCTTGTTTGAATGTTTATTTAATGTTCACCAATTGTGAAGATATGAGCATTGGGTGGATTAATGCCCCCTTGTGGGGGGTTTTCCTGGTTTCCTCCCGGTGGAGGTACTGGCACCGCAAAAACCATCTATTGTTGCTGGGGGAAAGTTTGAGTTAGGATGATAGGTGGTTGTTTCCCTCTTCATTGTGCCAACATTCGATGAATATCATCCATATGAGGACAAAGGTGAGTAGGATGACCCCCTTGGAAAATTTGCAAGGGTATTTGTTTTTCCAGTTTTCATTATTGCCTCTAGTAGGATTATTCACCTTAGGTGCATATCTTGTCCTAGTATTAGCATTGGGATTCTTCTTCTATTTCTTCTTTTTTCCTTTTGGGTCTACAGTTTTAACCGTAAGCACTTCAGAAGTTTGGGTGGGAGTTGTGGATTGCTGTGTTTCCTGACCAACTGTGGGTTGCGAATTCTGAACCACCACAACAGATCACGTCTACTCATATGGCATCTTCCCCATTTTGGTCTCCTTTGTTCAGAGTATTCTATAGTATGTGACCCTGGGAATCCCTCGACAACACCCATCAGCTTGACCCCCCAGAATCAATACATAGCCTTCGGTCCTTAAAATCTATGATCCCCACACCTACAAGTCAATTACCTACGCTGCCAGGTCAACCATGCCATCATGCTCTGAACAAAGGAAGTTTGAGTCCACCCACTCTATGACCCTAGTTACTTCCCATCCCCACAAGTATGTCATTCCTACCATCAGTACTACCACACTTCAGTTCTACACCTCGCACTCCTATCAAGGAAACATCTTTTCCTTGTTAGTTGCTGGTCTCCCTCTGTCGACGACAACCAAATTTATTCCAGAGGATAGACCTAGAGGTCCCTGTGTCTTGGACTCATCACCATTTATGATGAGTGCCTATGAATCATTTCGAGAAGAGTCCTCAGTTCCTCTCCAAATGGTTGTTTCTCACATGCTCGACTTCAACACCTTGATCGCATCTTTGAGACTCGCACAGGGTATTGGTCCTTTCAGTTATTTGTTGAAGACCCTGGATACCACCTGACTCTTCCACATTTGAGAGTCCACTTATGGAAACAACCAATTACATTTTCCTATAGATATCCGGGTTGCGCATGGTGATCGTATTCAGATGTACCCCAGTTTTATACTCCCTCAAGTATACAGTTACATATACTCGTCAGAGTTGACTCAGAGTCACTGAGTCCCTACAGATGTTGGACAACTTTAGATTCAACAGTTCATCAACTCTTCTGAGACCTTGTTCAGAATGGTTGTCTCTTTATTCCAATGTATCAGTTATTGAGATTAGTCATGTTATGATCAAGAGTACATCCAAAAATAGTGTTCGCTTTGGACCATTACGATGTACCAGCATATTTTTTATGTATTATTCAGGTCCCCCTTCTTGGGACTAATTGTTATGTATATGTCTTGATAAGAGCATGGGTATGCCCACCTCGTCCATTATCAAATATTATTCCTCATTCATATTGAGGCCATGTAATATTTTTTCTTCTTTGCAGCTTCCAAGGGCCGTGGATCCAGTCTCCAACCGGTCTCTTCTCTTCCCCAAACCCCAGGAAAAAGACAAAAGAACTATGATGTCTATCGCTTATACGATAAGCTCCTGCCCTCACACATTAGGGGGAAATCCGTTAACACCCAAAAAGTGTCCACTTTTCCACCATTTGAGCCTCTAAAGCCATCAAAAGACCATAATACACCCCCTTTTCCCCTCAAAATGAATATTTTGCCTCAAAAAGCATAAAAAACCCTAAAAAAGGGTCCATAATTCCCCAAAATATTAAAAAGGGAATAAAAATATTCAAAAAAGGAAAAATGAGGGAAACGGTACCTAAACCATGTTGGTCAATACCATTGGTTTCCTCAAAACCATAATGGTATTCCCCACCACCAAAAACTATAAAAAGGTGGCAGGGGATCCTCACTTTCCATCCATCCATCATCCTATCCTCACGTTGTCAAAATCTCTCATGAGACTTTTGGCCATTTTCAGCATCTTGGAGAAGAGACCATTGGAGCTTGGAGCTACTCACCCTTGGAGTTGCTCAACACAAATCCTCACCATTTGAGATATCTTAATACAAAACATCTATTCTTTTATTTCTTGTTATTTCCATGAATTGTTTTTAAATTTATTTGTTATATGCACATGTTAGTTTAGATTTAGATTTAATTCTTAATCATTTTTGCTTTCAATATTGAAACTGCTATCACATTGTTGATAGGTTCCCATTGCACAAAGCTTGGTTGCAAAACCAAGCCAACAAGTATTTGTTTTTCCGGTTTTCATGATTGCCTCTAGTAGGATTATTCACCTTAGGTGCATCTCCTGTTCCAGTATTAGCATTGGGATTCTTCTTCTGTTTCTTCTTTTTTCCTTTTGGGTCCATAGTTTTAACCATAAGTACTTTAGAAGTTTGGGTGGGAGTTGCGGATTGTTGTGTTTCCTGACCAACTGGGGGTTGCGAATTCTGAACCGACACTTGTCCCAATTGTTGGGTAATCTGTTTAAGTTGGTTGAAAAATCCAATCAAACCATCAGTATGAGGTCCTTTTGGTGGCTTAGCTAGATCAGACACAGGTCTTACAACATACAGTATTAAATCATAAAGTGTGCATGATTGGGAATATATCAAATCCATCTGTTGAGCACTCTGAATGAGTTTTTCTTTGTGAATGGATCCTAACATGGATACATATTTGGAAAGAGTAGTTAATAGTGATTTTATGAACCAATCTACTAAGATTTGATCAAGGATTTTAGCTTTTATAAGCCTTCGGATCCTCCTCCACTCGTGGATATGATTTGATATGTGAGCAGTGGTGGATTGCCTAAGTGAAGTTAAAATTTATGTTCCCGTCTCATAGAGGATAGGTAATTGAAAATGTGTTAGAAATACCATAGCTAAAGATGAAAATTCCGTGAATGTAATGTCCCTTATTAGGAATTTTATTAAAATTGCAATTTTCCACTTTTTTCCTTGGTTCGACCTTTGACTAGTTTCGATCTCTAGGTCTCAAATTTGCCCCAAATGATCCCAAATCTTCTGAGAAGGTATATGAATGATATTAGAACATAAATATGTGTTTTAGGGATGCCTTTGTACCTTTAAAACACTTCTGCAAATACTCTTTCAATTCTGGTCAATGTAGGTAACTTTACTAGTGATTTCCCTTTTACTAGTATTGGTCTCTAGGTCTCAAATTGACTCCAAATGCCTTCAAATCTTCAAAGAATGTTTATGAATGATATTAGGAATTGAATATGATGTTCAGGGATAACATATGTCCACCAAAAGACCTCTGCAAACTCTCTTAATATTCTGGACCAAGTATGCAATTTTACAAGTAATTTGGGGTTCAAATCCCCCTAAGGTAAGTACTGAAAATGGCTTCCCAAATGCCTCCAAACCCACTCAAATTTATGAACAGAGGTATGTAATGTGTTAAGTATGTTATTAAGGTCTCATATGCACCATTAATGGTTTATTACAACTATTCTCACCCTCTCCCATTCAACTGCAAAAATCCCCAATTCGACCCTTGGGGAAATGGCACTATTTCTTCTCCCAATGCAATTAAACTGAGTAAAAATGCTTCAAATGCTCAAGTACAGTACATGAAACTTGTATAAGACATCCATGGCAGTATATTTATCACAAATATATCAGAGAATCATCCATTCATTCGAAATCATCATCAATACATTGGCTCACAACAAGGTAGTGGGGAAATGGCATTGTTCTTCCATTAAAAATGAGATTTATACATTTCTACTTGGAATTTCGACCTGAAACTTTTTGGAGATGAATAAAAGAGTATTTAATTCATATTAAAAAAGAAATGGGGCATTAGAAGCTCCCCCAAAGAGTACAATAGCTCACCAAAAACGCCCTCCCTCAAGGATCAAGAATATGCCATCAAAACTGGAAATGGTTGAAGGAGCGAGCTGCAATAGAAGAAACCATGAGCTGCCCTGTAGCTTACACCTGCAAATAAAGACTCCATTAAAGCTCCAAATGAAAGGTCTGAATGGCCTTTCCAATTGCCAACTTGGATGGGAATCTTTCACCCTCGAAATTGGCTAAGGCAAGAAACTAGTCATCCACTAGCTCTCCCTCTTCACAAATGCAATTGCAAATTCTACAAATGATCAAAAGCTGGTTTCATTCTTTTTTATTGACATTTATAAACTTCTAATGTCCTCCATGGGTCGAATTCCTTCCAAGAGACTCATGCCAACTCAAGTTGGGAAGAGATTCCAAAGAACGCCACTTGTACAACAATTCCTAGTCTCCCACTTCCACCAAATCACATGTGGAAGCATCTTAGCTGCCCTAACACCCTTGAGCGCCCTCTTGGAGTCTATTTTTAGCCCTGACATGTCATATATGTCATATTTCAGCCTTCAGGTCTGATTTGTGTCATAGGTGTCATAGCATCTTCATCATTGTTGTCATAGAGCTAGGGAATCTAGCCCAAGTGTCTCACTAGCTCCAAATTGCCTCTTCCTCTTCCATGGGAGTTACTCTTCCTCTATATTTCGACCTTGGATAAGTCATGCAATGAATAATACCTTTTGGACTCCCCCAAGTATGTTACCATTCACCTTGAATTCGAATTGGTGAGAGAATGATGCCAAATGTAGTGGGGAAATCTAGCCATATGTGGGTCCCACTTCCTCCATGTGTCTTCATCATGAAATGCCACTTTGATTTTCACTTGTATATATTTATTTATCTCCTTTATTAAATATTTATTCCATTCTAATGTTCAAACATCATTTATTATCCCCATTATTCCAAATCCCAAAGCTTCCACCCCAAACCTAGGAAACTAGTAATTTTTCTCCTTGGCAATTATTTGACCTTTAGCATCAATTTGACAAACTCTAATGAATAGAGACAATGTGATTAGGCCATTGTGACCCAATACCAAATTTGGGACATGACAGTGAAAGTATTGCGTGGAAATTCAATGTACCATTTCACAGCAGTTCCCGTTAGGGTCTATTGAAAAAACCTTAACCTAACACTATCATCAACTAGAGAATTGGATGAACACCACAAATGGAATGTCATCACATGATTTGATCAATCTTCCACTGGTTTTTCGTCAAAATTGGGTATGTATGAGGGTAGTTTAGTTGGTATGGTTGGCCATCCATTCAAATGTAGAACATGATCATTAGTTAGCTAGGATAAATCCGATATATTCAATGTGGCTAGAAATGGTGATTTGACTAGTGCCGTAGCAAATGTTTGATATGCGGGTGAAGCTTTATGGCTCTATTGTTGTTGTCCTTGGGCTTGAAAATCATTCCAAGAAGGTTTACCTCCTTGCGGAGATTGAATCCAAAAAGATGGGGTACTTCCTGAATGTTGTCCATTCCATTGTGGAACATGATGCATGTATGGATTGCCCCCTTATGGAGGTATGTTCCAATAATATTGGTTACTTGGTGGAACATTACCATTCCATTGTGGGATAGGATTAATGGGTGGATTCCCCCCTTGCAAAGGTGGGATCCAATAAGATTGGTTACTTGTAGGAATATGACCACTCCATTGATTGTTTACTTGGTTTTGATAAGCGTTCCAAGGTTGATTTACCCCTTGCAGGGGTGGTTCCCAATAAGATTGGTTACTTCCTGGAACTTTCCCACTCCATGGTGGAATGGGGTTGATAGGTGAATTTCTTCCTGGTGTGCTACCTATTGGGGGTATGGGATTGCCCCCAGGATTTACACTAGGAAAAGTTGGATGATGACCTACCGAGGAATTTCCACTCACATGTGGAGCATAACCCCAATTGGAATTACTGTTCCATGGTCCATTGGTTCCGCTAGGAATATTGAGATTCCATGGTAAAGGGTTTTTCCCCTAGAAGTAGACCTTGGAAAAATATTAGGTATACCAAGTGGATTTTGGTTTACTCATTGATTTTTTTGATATTGAATAGACAAAACATATGGAAAACCTAAATTTGGTAAGGCACACCCCCTAGTAGGGATTCCTGCAAACGAAGTGGGTGTACTTCTAGGATTGGAACTTGAAACTACACCAACTGGAACTAAAGTGTTGGTTGAACTTGTGCTAATGGCATGCATACTAAATGTTTGGATTGATGTAGAGGACAAATTGGAAGTATTGCTACCTCCAACAATTGTTTAAGGTTGCGATGATGTAGTCCCTTGTGCTCCTGATGAATCCTTAGGGTCAATTGTGGGATTTTGCATATTAGCTCAATATCCGAAAAGAGGATTGATGTAATCAAGTGGCTCACTGATGTGAAGTACCACTAGGTTTGAAATATTTGTCAAAGGTGGGTTTACGCGAGTAGCTTTGTTGTTCTCCAGTATTTCAATTTCAAATGGAGCAAGATTATCAACAATGTCTGTTTTTTCCTTGGTAAGTTATGTTTCAATATTTGTTTGATGTTGTTCTTCTCTATTGTTGTTAATTGAAGCTAGAATTTGTTCAGTTTCCAAGTCACAAGGTTGGGTTTTTTGTATCTGTCTCCGCGATGTAGCGGGGCCTTCAGTTTCTGGTGACTGACCTCACTGTCGCCCTGATTGGTGGATCAAGAGAGTAGCCACTTTGAATAACTTGATAGAAGGATGTGTTTAAAATGATTTTGATCAAAAAATATAATTAAACAATCCTAAGGCTGTCTAGACTCAACAAAATAAAAAGTGTCAACACAGTAAAAATTGCTATAGATCGAAGTAAGCACACTTACTTTTCCAAAGAACCGAATCTCAGTGAAAAGTTAGATTAGGGGGCCTTCCAAAACTAGTAGTTGCTGAAGGACATCAAGACTCAAAAAATTGCTAGCAGTGAAGGTGTGAGAAACCATTGCAATAAACTTTAATCGCCAGGGGTGCAAGTGTTGGTTCCTGACCAATCAACCTCCCAAGGAGTAAAATATTCAAATTCTATCTCAGGTATTGCAATATTTCCCCACTTACAATATCCTATGTGATATCCTAGGAATAGAAACTAACGCTACCACTTCACAATCAACGGTCGTGTGGAACAATTGTAAGTTGAGGACAACTCTCATAACCAGGTACTCTAGAAAAGTGATGTCACCCCGAAGACTTGTCACCTCACATAGAATTCTGGGATGAGCTCATGTCCCACTAAACAAGCAAGAGGGGGTAACCACCGTTACTTAGCCTGATTGACCTCATGCTTAACGCATGTGTTAGATGCGCTTTCCCGACAAGTGTGCTTTGCTAATATTGGATTTAAACTCTAAGTAATCAATGCTAGTTTCAAAATTTTTGCATCCCAGGAGTGTTGACTCTCCAAACCTAATCTAGGGAACTAACCTATTCTTGTTGGTGATATGAAAATCAAATGTTGGTCAATTTTAGATTAAGCGCCTATTTTTAATGGAAGTTTTCTTAGTTTCAGGAGTGGAAGTGAAACTGGTGGTGTGTTGACTCAAAAAATATGAACCAAACAATGCAATATGCTCGCTATGCTACTTTTAAATTCGATGGATGTTCTAAACTAATGAAAGGTTAGAGTTTCATGTGTATCTTTCAAACATGTAAAATGTGTTGGTAGATTTTGTTTTTTATGAACAGTTCTGCTGAAATATGGATAATAACTTATTTGAAAATCAATGTAAACCAAACAGATATCTCATTGAAAATGAATATAATTCTTTTACACGGGGGATATCTGTTTCTCATTTTCAGGCCCACCCAAAAGTGCAATCAAAGAGGATACACAGAGCCCTTTGAAATTCTTATGAATTAAATTCTTTACACTTGAGATCTACTTTCTCATTTGTAGGGCCACCCAAAAGTGCAAGCAAAGAGGATACAATAGCTTGAGAACTGTATGCAAAAATTGAAATCTACTATATTACACTTGATATCCACTTTCTCGTTCACAAGATCACCCGAAGACCCAATTGAAGAGGATACAGTGGCTCGAAAGAACAATGCTTGAAAAATCAAATCCTATACTATTACACTTGAGGTCCACTTTCTCATTTGCAGGGCCACTCGAAAGTGCAAGCCAAGAGGATACGGTGGCTCAGACATAACTTATCACAATAAAATCAAGATATGACACTACAATCTTCTTTAATTGTGCATAAACATAATGCAAATATTATAGATCCAAAACAAAATTGAACTAATTAAAGTTTGTATTCGGTTTTGGAGGGAAATTGTTTTCAAAATGTCTCAAAGTGTAATGTTGAATTCTTTGTTTTTCAATGCAAATATCTTTGGGAAATGTGTTTAAATGATCTTTTCAAATGTTATGACCGAGATTTGTTGCGATGTTTCAAATAATCAAGTGCATGAGATTCAACCGTTAAAGGGTCTTAAGGTTCTTTGAACAAATGTTTGTGTTTTCTCAATTTTTGTGATTTGCAAACTCTTAAATGAATGAAAATTATTTATATATCAGTCCTAATCCTATCCAATCAGGGATCCAACAACCAAATATAACTTGAAGCAAATGAATCTACAACAAATTTAAGAAAATTTTGAAATAAATGTCAATTTGGGCCAGTTTTGGAGGTTTTTGGTAAGAAATTCCAAATATAAGGAGCTCAAACCCTCCAAATTTTTCCTTAACTAGTGTTAAAATGATCCTAATAAGTTTTAAAATATTTTTTAAGGTATGCAAGTACAAAAATAAAGACTCAAAGCTTCCCTAAAACAGTGAAAATTCAAAACTAGGTGTCTTTTCAAGGTTCTTCTTCATGTTTTTTTTCAATTTTTGTTATTTGCAAATTATGAAAAGAGTCAAAATTATTTCAAATATAAGTCCTAATCCTATCCAATAAGGGACCTAACATAAAAATATGGCTTTAATCAAGTGGATCTAACACCAATTTAAAGAAAATTTGGAAAGAAATGATAGTTTGGGCTATTTTTAGTTGTTTTGGGAGGGAATTTGCCAATCTAAAGATCTTAACCCAAACTCTTCCAAAATTTTCAAATTTTGTAGAATTTAGTGATAAAATGATATTAAAATATTTAGAAGCCTTAATAAGGTTTTAAAATGCAAAATATAGGCACCAAACAGCCCCAAAACAAAAATATCTCAAAACTAGTTTATAGTTCATGCAAATCTGAAACAAGGAGGCTTTGAAGCTTACAAAAGTTTAAAAATCTCCCAAATATTTAGCTAAGGAGGATCAAAATGAGGTCCAAAATATGATATCAGGGATTCCTAATCCCATACAAGAATAAAATATCAGCAAAACAGAGGAAAGAGGGAAGAATTGGGCGGAAATCTCAAGAAAAACCTTCAACGCACTCTCTAGCAAAGGAGGGCAAGATCTAGCTTCATATTTGAATTTTTTGAGAGTGTAGGAGTGTATCTAGGACATTTTTGAGCCTATAAACCTGAAACACATGTTCTTTAAGGGATATTAAGGTTAGAACACCAAAAATGAAGAAAGTTTCAAGAAAAACCTTTCAATGCACTCTCTATCAAAGGAGGGCGAGATATAGCTTCATCTTTGAAGTTTTTGAGAGTATAGGAGTGGATATAGGCTGGTTTTGAGCCTATAAAACTGAAACATAGGTTCTTGAAGGGATATTAAGGAAAATATGGAGTAGATATGAAAGGTTAGAACACCAAAAATGAATAAATTTTCAAGAAAAATCAACTAGTATGGTCGCCAATCTGATAATAGCTTTTAAGGTAGTGTTAGATATACTTTAAAACATTTGTATTACTATTAAGTACGTGAATATTCAATTTCATAAATCCACAATCATTTATAATCCCATAACATATTTAAAATAATGAATTAGAAGGGAATTGAATTGTTTCATATTGTGCTAAAGAAGGAGATACAAACTTACAATGTAGCTTGATGTGCATCCCTTCTCCTTTTCCATGAGATATCCTTTCTCCACCATTGCTTTTGATGAATATTCCAAGATTTCCAATCCTCCAAATCTCTCCAACATGCCTTTTATCTTCCTTTTTCCTCCCCCTACCATGCCCCAAATTCCTTTGTTTTATAGCATTGGGAAATGGGCTCTCCAGTTTCTCTTTTCAATGTGGGATTATCCCTTTTCTTGTTTTTTGATTATTTTTGCTCAAAAACCCACTTTCCATAGTATTTTAGGATTTTGTCACAACTTTAGCATATTTAAGTATAATTAATGCACTTTTGTGCATTTCTTCTCACTATTTGACTGATGGAGCTTAGATTTGATCCTTTAATGAGTAGTTCAATCATTGAACCTTGCTTCCTTAGGTTACCTATTTCTTCACTCAATCTTTATGATTGTGGATGTAGTGATTAGATAAGAGAGGAATTGTTCTCTTGTGTACTTATCTTCTGTCTTCATGTTGCGGGCGCATACTAGAATATGTTTCTTCCCCTCACTTTGTTAAGGGTGTTAATTTAATTGTTAACAGCTTGTCATAGCCATTTTAAGAAACACTTGATACAGTAACAAAGATTCAAGTTTCATAACTAAATTATATATATATATATATATATATATATATATATATATATATATATATATATAACACAATATAAAGTATGTGATGAGCCCAATACTTACTACTAGCACTTTAGTGTCGATTAGTACAATTCTGGGTGCAAATCCTGGAAGTACGTCCTACTAGAGGGTGTGCATTATCAAACATGGGTTTACCATATGATTTGGATGTTCAAAGTCAGAACACAAGGGTTCCATCAAAATCCTCTTGGTATACCCAATAATTTTTGAAGTTCTACTTGTGGGGGAAACCCTTTACCATGGAATGTTAATATTCCTAGTGGAAAAAAAAAAATTTTGGAACATAAATTCCAATTGGAGCTATCCTCCATAGATGGGTGGAAGTTCCCAAGGAGGTGATCCTATGATATATCCTAGTAAAATTCCTGGGGTAAATCCCATACCCCCAATAGCTACCATGCCAGGTGGAATCTTCCTATCAATCACATTCTGCAATGGAGTGGTCAGAATCCAAGAAGTAACCAATATTCTTGGGGCCCACCTATGAAAGAGGGAATGTAATGACCCTATTTCAAAAATTTATTAAAATGCCAATTTTTCCACTTTTTCCCCAATTTCGACCTTTGACTAGTTTAACTGTTTTGACCTCCAAATCATCCCAAATGCTCCCAAATCTTCTGTATGAGTGTATTAATGGTATTTAGACTTGAATATCAGGTTCAGGGATGTTTTATGTACCTCCAAATACTGCTGCAAACTTGATTTGTATTCTGATCAATATAGGTAATTTTGACTAGTAATTTGTGCATCAAATCCCCCCCGGGTAACACTGAAAATGGCCTTCCAAATGCCTCCAAACTCCCACAAATTTATGAAAAGAGGTATATAATGTGTTAAGTATGTTATTGAGGTCTCATATGCACCATTAATTGATTTTTACTACTGTTCTAACTCTCTCACATTCAACAGCAAAAACCCCCAATTCGACCCTTGGGGAAATGGCACTATTTCATCTCCCAATACAACTAAACTGAGTAAAAATGCTTCAAATGCTCAAGTACAGTACATGAAACTTGTAGAAGACATCCATGGCATTATATTGATCACAAATATATCAGATAATCATCCATCCATTCGAAATAATCAACATTATAGTGTCATACATCAATGCATTGGGGAAATGGACATTGTTTGCTCATTAATCAATAGTTTTGCATACAACCAGTGGGTATTTCGACCTGAGACTTTCTGAATATGAATAAAAGAGGATATGAAGCTATTAAAATCATAAATATATAATGAGAAGCTCTCTCAAGAAGCACAAGTGCTCACCAAAAACGCCCTCCCTCAAGGAGCATGAATATGCCTTCAAAACTGGAAACGGTGGAGAGAAAGTGCTGCACTAAACCAAACCATGAAACTTCCTGTAGCTTCTACCTGCAAATACAAACTCCATTAAAGCACCATGAAAGACCTGAGTGGCCTCTCCAAACACCAACTTGGATGGGAATCTTTCACCCTCGAAATTGGCTAAGGCAAGAAACTAGTCATCCACTAGCTCTCTCTTCACAAATGCAATTTTTCTCAAATCATCAGAAGCTGGTTTCCTTCTTTTTTATTGACATTTATAAACTTCTAATGTCCTCCATGGGTCGAATTCCTTCCAAGAGACTCATGCCAACTCAAGTTGGGAAGATATTCCAAAGAACGCCACTTGTACAACAATTCCTAGTCTCCCACTTCCACCAAATCACATGTGGAAGCATCTTAGCTACCCTAACACCCTTGAGCGCCCTCTTGGAGTCTATTTTTAGCCCTGACATGTCATATATGTCATATTTCATCCTTCAGGTCTGATTTGTGTCATAGGTGTCATAGCATCTTCATCATTGTTGTCATAGAGCTAGGGAATCTAGCCCAAGTGTCTCACTAGCTCCAAATTGCCTCTTCCTCTTCCATGGGAGTTACTCTTCCTCTATATTTCGACCTTGGATGAGTCATGAAATGAATAATACCTTTTGGACTCCCCCAAGTATGTTACCATTCACCTTGAATTTGAATTGGTGAGAGAATGATGCCAAATGTAGTGGGGAAATCTAGCCATATGTGGGTCCCACTTCCTCCATGTGTCTTCATCATGAAATGCCACTTTGATTTTCACTTGTATATATTTATTTAGCTCCTTTATTAAATATTTATTCCATTCTAATGTTCAAACATCATTTATTATCCCCATTATTCCAAATCCCAAAGCTTCCACCCCAAACCTAGGAAACTAGTAATTTTCCTCCTTGGCAATTATTTGACCTTTAGCATCAATTTGACAAACTCTAATGAATATGGCTAATGTGATTAGGCCATTGTGACCCAATGCCAAATTTGGGACATGAAAAATCCTCCCTTCCCAATATTGCTTGTCCTCAAGCAATTTTAAACATGGGTGTTGAAGAACCTGCTTTCTGTATAATTCTTTGAAGTTGCCATTGAATTGCCCAACCTTGAGTCTTTGAGTTTCCATGAAGATTTTAGAGAGGAACCACCATGCTTGCTGCTGCACTAATCTGATAAAAATAACTTTATTAAGTGGGGAAATCCATCTCCCATACTGCTTGTTTCCCAAAAAAAAAATTTGAAAGCAATGAGATAAAAATTATTCCAGGGTCCCATTGCTTGTATTGCACCCCAATAATTAAGAGTGCTCTCCAACCCACACCATTAGTTAAGAGGATTCCTGGATCCCATTTTCTTGTATGCATCCTTCCAAACATCATGAGTACCAAATATATATCATCAAAGTACATAACAACATAATGAAAATGTACATCAAGGATATGCTTCATCAAAGAGTCATGAAAGTGCTTATACCTCCAAGCAAGTAGACCACCATTTTTCAAGTGCATACAAGCTTCAAGTGACCAATCAAATCTGCTCCAATGACATAGGTGAGGATCCCATGTCCTATAATGCTTCTCCAAAAGGATGTGATATGCATCAAAATATTCAACCATGTATTCTTTCATCCAAGAAGTGAATGAAGAATCTCCACTAAAATCTGAACCAAATAGTGAGCAGAAAAAACAAGGAGACTTCAAATGACTCAAAGAAGTCTCACCCATACATCCCTGAATGTGAGAGTCATAAAGATATAACAAAGTATGTGTCTTGCAACAAAAATGTTCTCCAATCATAAATCTATTCTTCCAAGTGTTGGATGAAGTTCGTCCAACATCAAATGAATCAAGTGTTGAGTAAGAAAAACCATGAGTCTTCAAGTGACTCAAATGCATATCATAGGTGCATCCATGTAGATTTGCATCATCATAAAGTGACAAATAATGTTGCTTCAAATGTGAAGAAGAATGTGCTCCAACCATGTCATCATAAAAAGTAAATCTAGGAGTTCCATACTCCTCATGTGGCACCATCAAAAAGAACCCTTTCACCCATACTTCATTGAGACTAATGTTGCAAAACATGGAATTGTAGGATGTAGGAGAATGAACCAAATCACCCAAATGATCAAAAAGTACAGAAGTTTCATCATGGGAAGGATCCATATGGGTAGTATCATGCAGCTCCTTCAAAAGTATGAACTCTTTGTCATAGTTTGGTTCCAATGTAGAGGAATCATGCTTTTCTTTAAAAATTGCATAACCTTCATCAAGAGACAATTCAAGTTCCTCTTCCACCACATCAAGTGTTTGGATCTCTTCAAGTTCATCTTCAAACACATTAAGCACATTCAAATTCCTACATTTATCATGATCCACCATGTCATAAGAATCCTCCAAACAATCTACCATTTGACAATCTGAAACATAGGAGGAAAAACAAGTATCTTGCAACTTTTCAAGAAGTTGCTCATTTTGAATTGTGAGCTTATGAATATCCTCATTATTCTTCAAATATGCATCATGTAACAATTCATTAAGCTCAAACAAATGGTTTCTATCAAAAAGCAAAGACATGAAATTACCTTTGATATGGCACATTGCTCTTTGAATCTTCTCCATGTCTTCAAGGAAAGATGTTTCCTCCAATGATGTAGCTCTCCAACAAGAATTTGACACCAATGCTTGAGTGTCATGGAGAATTATGAGGGACTCTTGGATCTTATTTTCATTCATCTTTAAGGACCCTTCAAGAAAATGAGGCTCTTGCAAATGAACCTTCTCATCTTCTTCAATTTTGCTTGGACCAACTTCATGAAGCTCAAGTGGTGATGGGGAAGTTGATCTTGGTTCTTCTTCAACTGCTACAAGGTATTCATTATCATGCTTAATGGAACTTGGGCTTGCAGCAACACTTTCAAAAGTGATCTCTATGTCACCAACATAGAGGTGTGAGCACCCATCAGTAGGTACTCCTTCATAGTTTAAGCATCCATCAGTAGATGCTCTTTGGTTCATGTCTAAGCTAGAAGGTGTCTCAAAATGATCTTCCATATTTTCAATAGAATCTTCTTCATGATCTTGTGATGTCTCTTCCTTTTGCTCCTTCAAGCAAGCTGATGCATTTTTCCCCTTGGTTTCCTTAAAATCAATAATTTTTTCCACAAGTTCGATAGAAAACAATTCGAATCCTTACTTAAGTTGCTTGGTCATATCTTCAAATATTGTTTTCATAATTTTTATATGCTCCTCACCATCATATGAGGATCCCTTTTCATCCCTAGTCATAGTTTCCTCAAAAAATTTGCTCTTCTTCTCCTACCCTTTTTTTTTTTTTCTTCAACAAAAGCACTTTTGGTTTCAATATCTAATGGTGGTACCTGAATTATTGTCCTCATGAATATTATACGACATCAGGTGCCAAAATCATGCTCTGATACCACTGTAATGACCCTATTTCAAAAATTTATTAAAATGCCAATTTTTCCACTTTTTCCCCAATTTCGACCTTTGACTAGTTTAACTGTTTTGACCTCCAAATCATCCCAAATGCTCCCAAATCTTCTGTATGAGTGTATTAATGGTATTTAGACTTGAATATCAGGTTCAGGGATGTTTTATGGACCTCCAAATATTGCTGCAAACTTGATTTGTATTCTGATCAATATAGGTAATTTTGACTAGTAATTTGTGCATCAAATCCCCCCCGGGTAACACTGAAAATGGCCTTCCAAATGCCTCCAAACTCCCACAAATTTATGAAAAGAGGTATATAATGTGTTAAGTATGTTATTGAGGTCTCATATGCACCATTAATTTATTTTTACTACTGTTCTAACTCTCTCACATTCAACAGCAAAAACCCCCAATTCGACCCTTGGGGAAATGGCACTATTTCATCTCCCAATACAACTAAACTGAGTAAAAATGCTTCAAATGCTCAAGTACAGTACATGAAACTTGTAGAATACATCCATGGCATTATATTGATCACAAATATATCAGAGAATCATCCATCCATTCGAAATAATCAACATTATAGTGTCATACATCAATGCATTGGGGAAATGGACATTGTTTGCTCATTAATCAATAGTTTTGCATACAACCAGTGGGTATTTCGACCTGAGACTTTCTGAATATGAATAACAGAGGATATGAAGCTATTACAATCATAAATATATAATGAGAAGCTCTCTCAAGAAGCACAAGTGCTCACCAAAAACGCCCTCCCTCAAGGAGCATGAATATGCCTTCAAAACTGGAAACGGTGGAGAGAAAGTGCTGCACTAAACCAAACCATGAAACTTCCTGTAGCTGATACCTGCAAATACAAACTCCATTAAAGCACCATGAAAGACCTGAGTGGCCTCTCCAAACACCAACTTGGATGGGAATCTTTCACCCTCGAAATTGGCTAAGGCAAGAAACTAGTCATCCACTAGCTCTCTCTTCACAAATGCAATTTTTCTCAAATCATCAAAAGCTAGTTTCCTTCTTTGTTATTGACATTTATAAACTTATAATGTCCTCCATGGGTCGAATTCCTTCCAAGATACTCATGCCAACTCAAGTTGGGAAGAGATTCCAAAGAACGCCACTTGTACAACAATTCCTAGTCTCCCACTTCCACCAAATCACATGTGGAAGCATCTTAGCTACCCTAACACCCTTGAGCGCCCTCTTGGAGTCTATTTTTAGCCCTGACATGTCATATATGTCATATGTCAGCCTTCAGGTCTGATTTGTGTCATAGGTGTCATAGCATCTTCATCATTGTTGTCATAGAGCTAGGGAATCTAGCCCAAGTGTCTCACTAGCTCCAAATTGCCTCTTCCTCTTCCATGGGAGTTACTCTTCCTCTATATTTCGACCTTGGATGAGTCATGCAATGAATAATACCTTTTGGACTCCCCCAAGTATGTTACCATTCACCTTGAATTTGAATTGGTGAGAGAATGATGCCAAATGTAGTGGGGAAATCTAGCCATATGTGGGTCCCACTTCCTCCATGTGTCTTCATCATGAAATGCCACTTTGATTTTCACTTGTATATATTTATTTAGCTCCTTTATTAAATATTTATTCCATTCTAATGTTCAAACATCATTTATTATCCCCATTATTCCAAATCCCAAAGCTTCCACCCCAAACCTAGGAAACTAGTAATTTTCCTCCTTGGCAATTATTTGACCTTTAGCATCAATTTGACAAACTCTAATGAATATGGCTAATGTGATTAGGCCATTGTGACCCAATGCCAAATTTGGGACATGAAAGGGAAATACACCTTGGAATGCTAATAAAACCCGAGGACAACATCAATGGAGTGGTTGGGTTCTACGAATTAACTAATCTTATTGGGGCACACTTCCGCAAGGAGGAAATCCACCCATGGTCAGGTTCTAAGAAGTAACCAATATTTTTGGGGTATACCTTCGCAAGGGGGGAATCGACCTTGGAGTTCTAATAAATCCCAAGGATAGTAGAGTAACAAAGCTTCACCCCTGCATCAATCATCTACAAGACCAATTAGATCACCATTTATAGCCACATTGAATCTATCAGACTTATCTTGGTTGAATAATGACATTGTTATACATTTGAATGGGTCCCAAACCATACTAACCAAACATCCTTTGGACATACCCAAATTTATCGGACCACTAGGGGACGATCCATCAATCATGTGATGACACTTCATTTATGGAATTCATCCATTTCCTCATTAGACAATAGTTTTATATTGTGGTTGGTCCAGTGGACCCTCACATGAACTGCTACGAAATGGTACATTGAGTTGCCTCGTAGTAAATTCATGGACTTTTCATCTTTAGCTATGGTATTCTTAACACATTTTCAATTACCTATCGGCTATGAAATGGGTATAGAACTATTTTCTTCACTTAGGTAGTCCACTTCTGCTCATATATATGATCATATTCATGAGTGGATAAGGCATCAAAGTATTATCAAAAAAGAAATCATGGATCAATTCCTAGCATACTGGTTCCTAAAATCGTTATTTCCCACTCTTTCCAAATATGTGGCTATGTTAGGAGCCATGAATAAATAACAACTCATTTAGATTGCCCAATAATTGGATTTAATCTGTTCACAATTAGGAACAGTTTATGACTTAATACCCTATGCCACAAGACTTGCGTCAGATCTAGATAGGAAACCCCAGGGACCTCATTCCAATGGAATCCTTGCTTGTTGACACAGTTTTGTTGACAGGGGTTCACTTTGCATTGTTGTCAACAAACACCAACTAGACACCCTTAAGCATCGACCTGAAAAGGTTTTAACCTTTCCAACAACATCTGCATAGCGAGTGATGATCCGGGACGTGTCCAGGAAGCACAAGGGGGACAACAGTTTGATTGGAAGAGTAGGATCTATTATAGAGGAAGCTTAAGAACAGAATGAGCAAAGCAAGATTACGCTACACAGATAAACACAATATGTGCAGACAATATGAAGGAATGATAACTGTTCTTCTTTATTAGATGTAAAACAGATAGATTCATGTATGTTACAATATTATACATGCTTATATAGAAATCTGAGATGCTTGGGTTCCTACCCGTTAATTTCAGTTACAAAAGAAGTTATAACGATTCGACAGTTCAACCGTTATAGTCGACTGGAAGATAGAGAGACAGTCTGTCAAATTTAGACAGTCGCTGGTCACATGTCAATGCTGCATGTCGATGTCGCAAAACTACGAGGTTATTGAACATGTCGAAGGTGCGGAGTGTGTCGTAGTATTTTGAAGTCAAGACTCATCGGAGTTGTGTCGATGTCGACAACCTGTCATAGTGGGAAGTTAGAATTCGACACAAATTCCAACTACAATGTGGACCAGACCTCCTATCTTAAGAAACAATGGTCCCCATTGTTTTCTAGTGAAGGTGAGGAAACTTGTCGGTCAGTTCAATAGCAGAGTACCACTTTCCTTGTGCTGGGATCTGGACAGCTTTGGAAACCGGAAACAAGGGAATTGTGTTCGTCCTTGTAAGGCATATTTGTCTTCCCACAATGGTATTGCAAGGAAGAGGCTCGTCGGAGTTGTGTTGATGTCAACAACCTGTCACAGTGAGAAGTTAGCATTCGACACAAATTCCAAATACGATGCGGATCAAGTGAGGTTTCACTTGAGATGTTCAAGGGGGCTGCAGGAACCAAGTTTTTGCAGTAGGGAGAGAACATATGCTAACTCTTACTCAATCACTACAGAAACTAGATATATGCCTTTGCATTATACTACCAAATCACACAGATACTTAACATTCGTATCAACACCATGTAAATGACATTCACATATCGCATATTAATCAACAGAGCAACCAAACCTTAAACACATCGCATCATTTAGAGAATATTCACCATTCATAACACAACGCCAAAAACATAATCGAACATCCTCATGCATTAAATCATTTCACAATATGCGATACAACCTTTGCAAGAATAGTTTCAAGTGATTTAACGCAAATTCATATACAGGGAAAAACTCAACGAAAGTAGAAAACACATAAAAGCTAGATATCTTTGTCTACAATCGATGTTATTCTTCATTATCATGCCATTAGGATTACAAATGTGGATCTATTTATAGAAAACTAAGATGGTTACGCAATGGTACAAGCATCAAGTGACCCATCGCACTTATGGTAGCCAAACCGTTAAGCGGACGGATTCCCCACACCAAACGGTGAGTAGTCTAGTTGGGATTATTCACCAGGGAGAATCCCTATTGTTGATGCTGAGATTTTATGGGCATCAACACCTAGGGAACTAGTAATTTTTCTCCATGATAGTTCATTTGGATGGGTATATTACTAACTTTGAATTGGGAATTTTCTCTTACTGTGACCCACCTTGTCCATTTGGATCTAATTTTACATTATTACTAACTTGGACATCATTCTTGGCAATTATTTGACCCTTAGCACCAACTTGAAAAACTATCATGCTGATGGCCATGTGTCTTAGGACATTGTGACCCAATGTAAAATTTGGGGACATGATAAATCCTCCCCTCCAAATTGTTGGAGTGTAATACAAGCAATGGGACCCTGGGATAATTTTTAGTCTCATTGGTTTCAATTTTTTTTTGTGAAACAATTAGTATGGGATATTGAGTCCCCACTTAATAAGGTTATTTTAATAAAATTAGTGCAGCAACAAGAATGGTGGTTCCTCTTTAAAATTTTCATGGCATCTTGAAGACTCAAAGTTGGGAAACTTAGTGGCAACTTCAAAGAATTATACCATGGTTTTAGAAAGGGTTTCCAAAAATATGAAAGAGGTAAAGAGTGATTGTGAAAAATTTGTTTTGATGGATTTAATTAATTTTTTGGTGTTTAGTGGTGATGTTACAGGGGATATCAATATGAAAAAAAAAACCCACATCTCCTTGCTTTTGGAAACACACAACTGTAGTACATGAGTGCTGCTACTCAGAATTTTGGAAATAAAGTTTTGGAAGCAAATTTTTCAAAAGAAAGCAGGTTCTTCAACATCCATGTTTCAATTTGCTTGAGGAAAAGCAATATTTGGAGGGCAGGATTTGTCATGTCCCCGAATTTTACATTGGGTCACAATGGCCTAAGACACATGGCCATCAGCATGATAGTTTGTCAAGTTGGTGCTAAGGGTCAAATAATTGCCAAGAATGATGTTCAAGTTAGTAATAATGTAAAATTAGATCCAAATGGACAAGGTGGGTCACAGTAAGAGAAAATTCCCAATTCAAAGTTAGTAATATACCCATCCAAATGAACTATCATGGAGAAAAATTACTAGTTCCCTAGGTGTTGATGCCCATAAAATCTCAGCATCAATAGTAGGGATTCTCCCTGGTGAATAATCCCAACTAGACTACTTACCGTTTGGTGTGGGGAATCCGTCCTGTTAACGGTTTGGCTACCGTTAGTGCGATTAAATCATGTTTTTTTTACTGGTTGCAGCCTGGCCCACCGTTTATGTATTTTAGTTTTAAAATATCAGATGCAAGTTCTTTCTAACTAAATGCGTATAATTGACAGGCATAAACCACAATAGCGATGCGCAGGTGTTGGCAGGCGGTTCGATGAGGAAACACCGCAGTATTGCCGATGCTGCAACACATCGAATGAGGGCGCGGAAGGAGTATTTTGTGTTAAAGTATACCACAGTTGGCGGGTATTGGGTCACTTGGACCAGATGTTATGTAATGTTGAGTCAATTGTACTGCGGTATGTGGGTTTTTGGGTCATTTGGACCGAGTCCGTTAGATATTGGGTCATTTGTCCATAGTGTCGGTTGGGAAGTCGTTTGTAAGTGGACAAACATTGTAATGGAAGAGGCTATAAATAGATGAGAGTTGTAAGTCTTAGAAACAATAATAGTAGGCGAGAGATCAGGAGATGTATGTGTACGGAGATCTATGTTTTGCTTCTGGTATATGACTGCGACAGTAATATAATGATGATGTTTTGGTACGATCTTTGTGCAATGTTGCGATATATGAATTTTGTTATATTTTCTTGATGCAATGTCTGCTTACTGTTGCTGTGATGATAAATGATGCGATTAAATAATGTGTTCCATGTCGAATGTGATGAAAAATGTGACGATTAAGTAATATGTTATAACTCCACGTCGAATGTTTAAAGTTTCTGTTTAAGTACCGCAATAGAGTTAGTCCGTGCAGCCACAAATATCCTCCTCCCTCGGCGGAAACATGGTTCTGTCTGCTCTTCCTAGACGCCTCGGGTGAGACCTCATCCGCTCTGCGGGTGTTGCTGGGTGGGCTCAACCCTACCCAGGCCGGTGCCTAGGGAGACTTCGGTATGTGTCGACAGTGAGGCAAACCCCTGTCGACCGAGGTTGCGTTGGTCAATAAATGGTTCCATCGCAACGGCTGCTCGATTTTTGTTTGATCACATTATCACTCACTTCAGCTACCCCAAGATATTGCTGAGTGATCAAGGTAGCCACTTTCTTAATCGCACCATCAGGGCATTGACGGAGGAGTTTGCAGATACAACATAAGAAGAGTACACCCTATCACCCACAGGAGAATGGAATGGTGGAGGCATTTAACAAGGTATTGGAGCATGCGCTGACAAAGGTGTGCAATGTGAACCGCGATGACTGGGATCTGAAAATCCCAGCAGTGTTGTGGGCCTATCGCACTACATGTAAAAGGTTGACCGGTCAGACACCTTTTAAGCTGGTATATGGAAAGGAAGCAATTATGCTAATGGAATACATTGTTCCGAGTCTATGAATTGCAGCTGTTATAGGCATGGATGATGTCACAGCATTAGATGAATGTCTAGCGCAATTGGTGCAGCTGGAAGAGGATCGATTTATTGCTGGATTTCACCAAGGGGTGGAGAAGGATCGCCAGAAGGCATGGCATGATCGCCACATCAAAAGTAAACAGTTTCAGCAAGGTGACTTGGTACTATTATACGACAACAAGTTTATGAAACATCCAGGAAAATTGCAGATGCATTGGCTGGGTCCATATCACATTAGTAGTATTACTTCAGGTGGAGCGGTTCAGTTGCAGTAGTTGGATGGGGCGATGCTCCCCAAGCTGGTAAATGGTCACAGTTTGAAGCCCTATCGATCGGGCTTGGAACAGTGTGATGTCTGAGTCGCATCGAAAAAAAAAAAAAGAGAGAGAGAGTGTGTTGCAAGTTGCTTGGTGGGAGATGGCACACCAATAGAAGAAGGAATGCATAAGCAGGGACGCTTGTGACGCAATTTTGGAGCAGTCGGAGACACATGGCAGCATTGTGACCTGATCAAATGAGTAACAAATGCCAAAAGTTTAGACAGTTAATTAACGGCGTTGTTCGAATGATGGGCATTAATGGTGGATGCGGCCGATCGATGGATAGGATCGACGACGTATTTGCGTCATTAATATAGGATTTGGTAGAGTTAATGCATGATTTAGTCATGATTATAGTGGATTTGGATAGATACTATAAATATGGCCTAGCGTCAATCGGACGACACCGAGGAATTAGTAAAAGTGTTGTTGTGGGGTGCTATAGTGATTTGAGCCGGAGCCCATTCCCGAGACTGATGTGCTTGACCGGGTGCAGCACTTGGGAACTGCCATTGTTCATTTGCGGCAGGAGAACAACATGTTGAAGGCCCAGCTAAAATTGGGTACACCTCAGGCTGAGGTGGATGAACGAAGAAGGGCACTTGAGGAAGTTTCCACCCATATGGAGGAGCTGGAAACGCAGGAAACCAAGCTCACTGCCGACACGGTACAATTTTGGGGCTACATGGTTCACGATGAGAAAGTTGAACAGCTCACTAAATTTTGGCAGGAAGCGGAGGGCGAAGTGGCCACATTAAAGGCTGCGATGATAACCCTGCCACCAATGGAGCAAGTTGCTAAGTCGCACGAGCTAAAGGAATTGCAACAACGGGTTTCCAAGGCAGATGAACAACATAGGACACATGCAGCCCAGTTGGAAGAATTCCAGGAAATTGACGAGAAACTGATGCCGCAGGCCAATGAAGCTCTATAAGCAGTACAGAAGTATCGACAACAGGTCATGGACAAGCTTACCGATCATCCATCGAAGGACAATGTGATTAGCAGTCAGGAAGCGGTTACAAAGTCCCAGGAGCTGGTGCGGAATGTCGAACAACCATATGCAGACATCAAAGTAAAGACCACGACGTGTACGATGTTGAGCAGTTGACGTGGCTCGAGGGCGAGCCACAAGATTGTGTTGGGAGCCTGTTGGTAGGCGATTCGATGAGGAAACGCCGCAGTACTGCCGACGCTGTGACACATCGAATGAGGGCGTGGAAGGAGTATTTTGTGTTAAAGTATACCGCAGTTGGTGGGTTTTGGGTCACTTGGACCATATGTTGTGTAATGTTGAGTCAATTGTACTGTGGTATGCGGGTTTTTGGGTCATTTGGACCAAGTCAATTAGATATTAGGTCATTTGTCCATAGTGTCGGTTAGGAATTCGTTTGTAAGTAGACAAACATTGTAATGGCAGAGGCCTATAAATAGATGAGAGTTGTATGTCTTAGAAACAAAAATAGTAGGCAAGAGATAAGGAGATGTATGTGTACGGAGATCTATGTTTTGCTTCTAGTATATGACTGCGACAGTAATATAATGATGATGTTTTGGTATGATCTTTGTGCAATGTTGCGATATATGAATGTTGTGATATTTTCTTGATGCAATGTCTGCTTACTGTTGTTGTGATGATAAATACTGTGATTAAGTAATATGTTCCATGTTGAATGTGATGATAAATGCGACGATTAAGTAATATGTTATAACTCCATGTTGAATGTTTAAAGTTTCTATTTAAGTATCACAATAGAGTTAGTCCATGCATCCACAACTCTCCTCCTCCCTTGGCGGAAACATGGTTCCGTCTGCTCTTCCTAGATGCCTCGGGTGAGACCTCATCCACTCTGCGGGTGTTGCTGGGCAGGATCAACCCTGCCCGGGCTGGTTCCCAGGGAGACTACGGTATGTGTTGACAGTGAGGCGAACCCCTATCGACCGAGGCCGCGTTGGTCAACAGCAAGTTCTTACCTCCTGTCTTACCACTCCTACCTTATCAATTATCTACTCCTATTCTATTTTAATCTAACCTATCCCTACAGGAAGCGAATTTAAATTAAGAGTAATATGCTGAAATGTTTCATGGGTAAACTTTAACAGATAGCCATTAAAATAGACATCCACATTTACAACAGAAAATTATCAAAGATAACTCTGATTTTAATTAAAACAATTTATTACTCTATTGCACAAACTATTTTAATAAAATAAAGAAACATTCATCAACATTGAAATAGTTAGACATAATCACAAAGATATCACAGCATGATTTAAGCATAAAAAGAAGTAATTGTGTTCCAGCAATCACACATTCTAGGCAACACCACTGCAATCTTTTCCCCAGCGAACCAATCTTTTCTCATTGGCAAAGAAGTAGTTATTTTACAACATGCCTCTAGCATATAATTCACTAGAAAAAAGTCTCTTTCTAAGTATCCGAACCATATATTTATATTACAAAAGTTTGTCTCCATGTGGTTGTTCGTTTCACCTACCCTAACTCTTGGACTTCCAAAATTTGTCCTCTAGTGTTTGCACAAATAATATTATAATAAATTACAAAATATTAATTTCCAGCCGACCTTTCCAGACTAGAGATATAATTGTCCCACATGTCATTCTCTTAAAAAATAATGTTACATTGGGTAGGTTCTAAAACTTTCAAAGTTATCTCATGATAAGACAACTCCATTTCCATGCTTTTCACTCCTTTAGCTACTGCCATGTAGCCATCCTCCAAAAAATAGCATTGATAGATGCTTGTCCAATGTATTGATGAAGATATTATTCAGTCAGCACATCCAGCCTTCTAATGTAGCCCATGCCCTCCCTCCACGCATTTTGCAGCTCCATCAAACGTTGGTCTTTGGCGGGCAGCTCATCCATATTTGGGGGCATAGAAAGCTGACACTTCTAGTGGATCTGACGAATCTTGTTGTAGAACCCTACACACTTCTCGATAGAATTATGGATTTCATTATCTATCATCTTGCCATATTTTATGCAAAACTCAAGAAGTGCTATGTATAAATTAGATTCTGCAATCGTCTTCTGGGGAAACTGGTAAGGGAACTCCGTTTTTCCTTCTCTCCAAGTCATCTGCTTCTTGATCTTATTTCCAGTATTGACTATTTTTTGTCTGATCCTTATTGATTCTATAGCAATCTTGTTCATTCTTGCTATCATTATTTTCATCTTGTATATCTCTTCAGTGATCAATTCCTATGAGTGACATATTTTCTCATGAATTTTGCATGCCTGCTCATGGAAAGGAGTCATATCTTGCTTCCTGTTGTTCGCCAGCTCCATCTGTTCAGTCATAGACTTATTTTGTTTAAACATCTCTTCCATTTGAGATTTCAATTCTTCGACCTGCTGATTTGTGGCCGATTCTTTTTTTTCTAATTTAGTGATTCGAGCTTCAAGGTCGCTCCTCTCTCCTTCCATAATCATTAACTGTATAGTTAATGCCTCCTTTTCCATGTCCAAATTCTGATATTCATTCAATAATATGTATTTCTCAGATATGATGGCATCATGTTTCCTTTTTAGTTCTATCCCTTCTCCTAACACCTTCACCAATTTATCTTTTAATTTGAGCATCTTTTCTTTATTTCGCTCGATGTTGTTTAACAACTTGTCAACATTATCTGCGCTCACTTGTGCAGTTGCTATGCTTATAGAGGCCATGAAATTAGGGTCCTTGTGCGTAACCTCCATGATAGCATTCTCCTGGATAGTAACTATATCTGGCTTAGAACCCATCTTTAATATTGTCTTGGAACTCCTCATGATTGTTTTTCTGCTTGAATAAAAAACTATCGTTTCCAATTTGGCCACTGTATGTTGTTTAGATGGGGTGAAAGGGGTGAGCCCGAGCTCTATGAATGGTAGATTCCCTCTAGTAAGTGTGACTCTTGATACCCCTGGAAAATCTATATCCATGCCTTCCATACTTGAGCCTCCTTCTTGGGCTCCTTGAACTTCCGCAACTTCCTTGGACTTAGCTTCTTCTTCCTTTTTTCTTTGTTTCTCAGCTGCTTCCTTTTATTCTCTTTCTCTTCTTTCTTCTTCCGCTTGTCTTTTGTCTTCTTCTTCCTTTTGAAAATTCTCAGCCTCTTCTCTCTGGATCTTTTTTGTTTCCTCCTTTAGCTTCTATTATGCTTATGCCACTTGTAGTCTTACGGCTTCTTCTCTTTGCTTTTGTTGCCTTTCTATTTCTATTGTAGTAGTGGAAGCATGACTGGGGCCGACACCACTCTTCCGAACACAATGTTTGTTTAGATAAGTCATGTTGCTTTCTCTTATGTATACCTCTTCATCCTTGTTGAAGTGATTGGTATATTCATAATGTATTATGATTGATGCACAATGCTCGGCAACCCTCTCGCAGCTGTCATTTCTTGCGAAACTCTTCTCGCCAAAATGAAATGCTTCCAAATATTTTAAAAAATCTTTGACACCTTTAAATTTGGAGAATTTGTATGCCCCGATACATAAGGGTAATGATGGGAATGAGGCCTTCTTATGATCATGTAGGAAACTGCCAATCCCATTAATGAAAACTTGTCTCACAACCTCTCTATGGACCAAAAAATCGGTCACATATTTGGGAATAAGGGATGGAGCTCTGGAACCTCCAAACATTCTGATATAGGTGCCATCTTGTGAAAAGTAGTAGTCCCCGTACTTGTTTATGACTGCCATTGTGTTTTCAGATAGGCAGTTTGGTTCCTTATTAAAAATCAGCTAATTAAGAGGGATGATCGACTCTTTACAGAGGAGTTTGTATTGGCTTACATATCTGTGGGCCCATGTAATCTAGTAGGCCATATAGAAAGGAGATTCGGCCTGATTCTAGATACATCCCAAATTAGGCAATAGGTGCCTAATTAGTATGCAATCCATGAGATATGAGGACATGTAGAACTCTTCCTTCTACAGGTTTAAACCTTTATGTGTTGCTGCTATTTTCGATGATAGGTTGTCTGAGATGATGTCTTCCCAGTTAAAAAAAATGTCGTGGAAGGCTATGTGATAAATTAGGGGTACCCAATTTAGCTTGTAGATGTTCCCATTTGCTCTGCCGAAAATTCTGCTTATCATCAAAGCTATAATTCGAAATGGGGTCCTCAAGCTTTGACTTTCATACTCCCCACTCGCTTTCTGCCTCAGTTGCTTCCTTGATACTACCATTTTCTTAGCATATTCTAAGTGGTCCATGTTTATACTCTTGATCTAGTATTCAGTTAACATGACCTCGGGCAGTGTTAGTTTGTATGTTATTGCTATATGACCTGGATGGAAAGAGGAAAATCCTTCCCCTTTTGTGTCAGAGATGATTCTTGATGTGACATCTATGTGTGGCAGGATCCATCCAATGACTTCTGAGCAGGGAAACAGTTATGGGCATGTGGCCACTTTGGTGATACCTGATTTATTAATATTTTGATACAATATCATTTCTTCGAGAGATGCATCAGTGTCACGTCTCCTTCCATCAATCCAATGCAAGGGAAGAAAACGTGAACAAAACTTACCGGGCTTATTGGCAATCTCAGCCCGATATCAATTTCCTTTTAAGAAATGCATGGTTAAATCAAACTTGTGCATTCATATTCATACTCAACAAGCACAGTGGAATTAAACACTATAGATACACATAGTTTCATCATGCATTCAACATATAAACAACAGTCAATAATTAAGACATTACAGAATATAGAATTAACACAACTCATTTAATAAACACAGCGGAATAACCATAATAACATACAAGCAGAAGAAAATGCATCAGCCTATTTCTTCTAGGAATAATGATGAAAAGGTCATACAATAATCCATCCCATTCTCATGCTATGCAGAGGCATCATGCCAACTAACATAAGATAATCATTTCATCCAAGTAACATGAGTAATTTAACATACAATATTAACACATTGTTGAACACATAATGCAAATAAATTAACCATCTCGGGGATGTAACCATCCTGCATCCCGTAATCCAACATTGTGGGTTCGGGGGGGGGGGGGGGTCAAGCTACGGTCACGGGGATGTAACCATCCCGCATCCCGCATCCCGACATCCGGAAACTATGAAAACACTTGCGTTTTCCTGCAACTTGCGGGGTCCATATCTGCTTTGTCCCTTGACCAAATGAGGTGAGACTGATACTGTTGGAAAGCTCTTGGGGAGATCTATGCACCTGTGAAATCTTCTTCCTCATCTGAGAATTCTGACCCTATCATTTTCTCCAATCAAAATTCCACCCCCAACTTCCCAATACTGTGTTAAAATGTCCTGTTACATGAATGTAAATTCAAAGTATGGCCCAAGCAGCCCCAGTGCTGCAAGCTAGGCTCTGATACCACTCTGTCACGTCCCTTTGCTCAATCCAATGCAATGGAAGAAAACGTGAACTAAACTTACCGGGCTTATTGGCAATCTCAGCCCCATATCAATTTCCTTTTAAGAAATGCATGGTTAAATAAAACTTGTGCATTCATATTCATACTAAACAAGCATAGCGGAATTAAACACTATAGATGCATATAGCTTCATCATGTGTTCAACATATAAACACAAGTCAATAATTAAGACATTATAGAATATAGAATTAACACAACTCATTTAATAAACACAACAGAATAACCATACTAACATACAAACAAAAGGAGATGCATCAGCCTATTTCTTCCAGGCAGAATGATGAAATGGTCATACAATAATCCATCCCATTCTCATGCTATGCACAAGCATCATGCCAACTAACTTAAGATAATCATTTCATCCAAGTAACATGAGTAATTTAACATATAGGATTAACACATTGTTGAACACATAATGTAAATAAATTAATCCACAGAGAATACTTATCTTGAAATGCAAATGTCCAAACAACTGGCTACGTGAGAGCAACGTTCCACCCAACCATAGATCTCTGTCCAACCTATATTCTTTCAGTTGAGAGATCACCCTTGAGCTGGGATGTGTATCCACTAAGGAGAAACTAGACAGGCTCACTCACAGCCATGGATTCACTCAAACGGTCATGCTAAGCCAACAAGCAACTGAGTTTATCAAGCATGCAGTAAGGAAATGATGAGGATGCTAAGCCCGTGAGCTCAACTACAGAGATACAGAAATCTCAAACTCAATTCAAGCAATCCCATGCTCTGCTCAAACCTCCACACTTGGATTTCTCACCATTCCGGCAACAAATAACTCAATTCCGTCACTGGGTTTTTGGGCTATCAAAACTGGGTTTTCCAATGAATTTCAAGGTAGCTAATGCTCCCAAATTCTCCCCAAGTTTCATACCTATGGATCCCCCATTGGATTTCACTATCAAATACCAATTTTGGGCATTTATGGCTCTTCAAAACGTGGGTTCTTTCAAAGTTGCGATTTCTGGTTTTTCTCACTGCTGGCAATTCATTTTTGGATGGAAAATGGTGCTAGTGACTTCCACAATCAAATGGGGATGAGGAAGAAGCAAATCCCATGAGGTAGAGTGGCTCTTGGTACAAGAAAATAGAGCCCATACTCCGCCATACGAATTTCTGGGTTGCCCATGCTCAATTGAAGCCATGGACTGAATTCCTCAACCACTTCCTTACAATAGAAATAAATGTTAGCAAGGTAAGTCAAATGGGTTCTCAAGGTGTCCTATGGCAGCCTATGGTTCAATCCCATAGCCCCCTCACCACTCCCTAGTGGATACACATGGCCCCTTCTCATTCGTTGCCTCCATAGCCAATTTTGATATTTTATTGCATGATATTTATTTACATCATTTTTACAATGTTCCATGGCTAAATAGCACATGGGAAACATAATGTCTAATACTTTCCTTTAAATAAAATTTGAGCTTCCACTAGCAGGGCCTTGGCCTTGAGCTCCACGCTAGGAAAACATACATCACATGTATACAACATTTACATTAAAATTTAACATATCCTAAGGATCAAAATGGCGTATTACAATCCCCTCCCGCTTAGAATAACATCGTCCTCGGTGTTCCAAGATTTAGGAATACATATACAATTTATACATGTCCAAAATTTCAAAAAATTTCTAGGTTTTCACTACATTTTATCCTTTACTTTGAACTTTCAGGACCAAGTCCCTTGACTTCCACGAACTTCTCCCGTTGGTTCTGGTCTTTCATCTCATCCATAAGTCTAAAAAATTTATGGCTGCTACCCTCTTGAGGTTCCCTTGTTGGGCAGTTACGGAGGCAATGATGTCCTCCACATCTCCAACATTTCACTAGCTGCTTCATCTTTACATGCTCAATTTTCTTTGAGTATTCATGCATGAAACGCTTCTTAATGGACCGATTGGATGAATGCCTCATCCTTGATCAACTTTCTTTTCCCTTACTGATTGCTCTCATAATGCTTTTTACCTCTCTTTGCAGACTAATAGAGTTCTGCAAAACCTTGTGGTTCATCTCATTCTGCCTCTTCTCTATCTTGAGCATCTCTCCGAAATTTTCTTGGGTCTTGTAAATTGTTTGAAGAAGACTTTTAGCCAATTCCAACTGCCTATGGTCTGCTGCCATGATCTTTGTGCGCAGCTGGTTCTCACTATACTTACAAGCAACACTTGCTTCACAACAACTGCCACAAACTAGTTTCACTTTTTCACCTATGAAATTCATCATTATAATTTCTGTTAGGCCAAGCATAACCTAAACATTAAAAATCAGTCAATTGTTTTTACCCAATTGACATGGAGGTCCCATGCTCTATTCATGAGACTTTCACACTTTCCATGCTTTACCAGTGTACACATGAATTTTTTCATGTTCATCCTTTCACGTTAAATTAACTACTTCAGCATTCACAATTTATTTCCAAGCAAATAAACACATTCTACTTTCAGCCATATATGCATTCAACAATTTTCTGTTTTTAGGAATGCATCAATAAAAATGAAAGAGATAGCAGTAAGAGTTTTCTCCTCTTCGTCTTGTTCCATTCTGGAACCCACACCACCACTGTGGTTTTCATGCTACTAGCATCTTTCACTTCCATGTGAATGCTTGACCAGCCCTTCTTGGCTATGACAATTAGTGTCTATGGTCTATTTCAGACCTCTCAACCATGGAGTCCCTCCACATGGTTTGTCTACAACTCCCTTGGCTTCTAGGACCCCTATAAGTCCATTAGCACCATCATTCATTTATGCACAAGACGAGCCCTTTTAGGAAAGTCACATGTCCCCACGCATTCTTAAGATTCTTTCATAGTCATTGCTTCCAGCAATACCTACACTCAAACATTGAATTAGTTCATATGTTTAGTTTATTTTTACAGGAAATCATTACCAAATCATATACACATGTATATTCATAAGAAAGAAATTACAAGGTAACGAAATACTTATCTGCATTGGATGTCTTCACTTTATTCCATGAGGTCCTTCCTTGCTTTACAAGCCTTGGAATCACCTATGGACTTGGATATTTGTCCAGCACGCAGGCTGCCCCTCAACATAAAATAATCTTGTATGTTTGGCCAGCACGCAGGATACTCCACAACATCAAACAACCTTGTATGTTTGGCCAGCACACAGGTTACTCCAAATCATCAAATAATCTCGTATGTTTGGCCAGCACGCATGTTTCTCCACAACATCAAACAACCTTGTATGTTTGGCCAGCACGTAAGCTGGTCAAAATCATCAAATAATTAATGCCCAACCAGTCACTCTCTGGATTTACCAAGCAATTTATAGTTCTTTCACGGTACTTGCTTTCTGTAATGGCCAATGTTTCCAACAAAGAAACAATAGTGCATCAGCTTAACTGTTACAAGACTTATACTTGGAATCTTCATTATTCCAAACAGAAATAAATGAAATTGAATACTTATCTATATTGTGCATTTCCTCTCTGGTCCACAGGGTCTTGCTTTTACTTTACAATCCTTGGGATCCTCCTGCGGACTGGGATGTTTGGCTAGCACGCAGGCTGCTCCAAAACATCAAATAATTATTGTCCAACCAGTACATTCATGTCGACTTGGAATGACACTTCACTATGACCATTTCTAGGTCAAGGCTCTACTATGGAGCCATAGGCATATAACAACCCTTTCATCAACACCTTCACAACCCTTCATCAAATTTTCCACCTCCACAACATCCTTTCATACACATTAACCCTTCCACCACAACCCCTCACAACAACCTTTTACTTTGCTTCGTTAGTGTGTAGCACCAAATTGCATCTATTTAAGGTGACAACACAAGTAGTATAGGCAAACTTGTCAGCATTGTTATTCTAAAACTGTAACCATAATCCATAGCATTCACTATCAAGTATTGAAACACCAGAAATGCGTCCATTCCTTTAGGGCGTAATCAATATTGACATCCCTAACATAACTAAGCACCAGAAAGGTGTGCACTCCTCACTAATGTGAACTATGTAGGTCCTAATCATATTCAAGCAATCTGCCATAATGGAAATAAAATCAAAACAGGCTCTCAATATTTAATCTAACAATTTAACACGCATATATATATATCAGTCAAGGTTTACAGAACACTTATCCATTTTGTAGATGTAATTTCTCTTTAGTAATGAGGAATGGGGGCTCCTTCTCTGAGTTGACAGTCCCTCGGTTTGCCATCCCAACTCCTTTTGATGTTACATACTTCTCATATGTATTACTGTCATAATCTTTATCATCTCACTCATATTGTTTACCAATCATGCAGTACATATGAGACAACAATAATGTCTAATGGCTTTCCACCCGAAACCCATTTCCAATTCATGGAATCCCTCCCATGAAGTTTGGCTTCTGTAGGCCCTTTCTCTTGGTCTTACTGCAATGTGTCTTCCTGGCACACTTATCAAATAGCCAAACAGTCAGCAACATTTAACAATGTAATTCAAATCTGATTGTTTCATAACTGATCAATGGCACTAATAATTAAATTCAATATGAATTTGCAACTCTGTCTACTACAAAAATTGATTTTCTTAGCCATGAGGCTATCCTCATATTGCTTGGCTCTTGTAAGTGGCACCACTCTGTCCATTATGGATTTATGTTTGCTACCATACATGGACATCCACCCACAACATGTCCTCCTGACACAATTTTACATAAGCCAAACAGTCATTAGCAATCTGCTCCCTACAGGAATTATATTTGCAACCATGATATTATTCTCATAAACTTAAATGAGAATATTTTCAGATTTGTTTCGTGCATAAGTTAAATTTCACACCCATGAGAATATTCTCATAAGCTTTGGCTTTTGCACATGGTAGACTCCAGCCTTCATCACGGACTTACCCACATTGCCATGCCTAGAACAATCTACTTGAAATCTGAAACTTCAATTAGCCTTGTAAGTCTCCATGCATATAATATTTCATTGCTGCAACAATCACCAAAGCATTTCTAGATTTATAACATTCCATAATTCAAACACTTCCAGCTGTTAACATATCAATATAACAAACTCATTTACTTCACATAAATCATTATCATACTAAAATTGCAAGGTACAATCACATCATTTATGCAATCAACTTAAAGCTTTTAAATGCTCATTAATTCATAGCCATATCATTTATACAACTCTGTCCTTCCAATAGAGCACTCTGGAAGTCCACCAATCATGACTACCTTCATGCAATTTCTTCCCCTGCATTCATAGCAGCTCATGAAATGATCTCAGAATTATCATTAATTCATCATCTCATCTATTTTTCAATCATAATGAGACATATACATATATCGCAATCATGCATGCACACAGAATATCTCCTCAGGTGTAGCTACTCACATGCATGCATATAATATTTCATTTACTCAAGTTTTTCATATGCATTCACTCAATGCTTAACTACAAGATTTATAAAATCTCTTAATGCACATCCACTCAATTGCACCTTGCATTGTTTCATGAGTACTATACATTCAAGCATATTATGACTTAATCATGACTATCTCATATAACATGCATTACCATAATCATGACCACCAGTCCTCACTTGCTTTGGTTATTAATCGCATAACCAACATACACATGGCATGATGTATTTTATATGAATGCAATCTAAATTTCCAAACAACCACATGGTACGAGGCCTCTTTCCTTCACCACTTCATGATCCACCACACTATGGTAGTAAGGCATTCACATGAATGCATTTCAACTCTAAATGCATACCATTTTATGATTACCGAATATGGTTCAATGGATTCTTACCCAATCCCCTTCAACACTTATGCAATCATCATAAGTAAACCATTACCTGCATGGCTCCCATTTACACCTTTGATGTTACCTTATCCGTTGGTCTCTTACCAAGGCTACACAGTCCTTTTTCCAACCTCATGATCACAGATTTGTTGCACCATCCTTTCTTCATAAGGTTGTTGGCTTCATGCAACAACATCCTCAACATATTTAGCCATGCTTATGTTGTCTTTGGTCCTACAATCAAAACCAATCACCAATAGTGATTATCAACCACAATTTTTACCATTAGTGGTTCACTGCATATGTAAAGTCTCACTACTTTTACCAATATGTAATATCCTATGTGTGCACAAGCATCTGCTCATGCATTGTGCATTGTTTATTAATATGCCAGCCAATGCATCTTCATGCCATCTCTCTAACCTTTGGCATTTTCAGCATTCTCATGCCATACTTTTCTACACATAAAGCTCACAAAATATAAATACAGTAGCAAAATAGGGTTAAGGGATTCTCCCTTTCCCCTCCTTCATCACCGCATGGGATTCCTCTTCCACATCATAGCTGGTATGATTTCATGGCCTCTAGCAAACACACAGGGAATCATTAGATATGATTTATTCATCAATAATCAAATCAATACATATACTCATTCATAATATTCTAACTTGCTATTTTCCAGGCATGCAATTCTAGAAATTGCCTATATTGACAACAATTTTGCCAAAATAGCCACTGACAGTTTTCTGGTCCAATTAAATATGGTGTATGATAACCCGATACAGATTCTGACTATGCACCATTGTTCCCCACTGGGCAAGATTTCCAATTCCTATCCACTTGCTCCATTCCGACATCGGGTGTGGAAACTGCATTATTTCAAAATGACAACTTTCACCCCAATTCTGCATACTTTTACACAGTTGTATTTTAGTCCCGAATGCCAACTTCAGCCCCATGTGGAAGAAAATCTATGAAGAATCACGAAAACTTTTCTACTAGGCGAAGTTATTTCATATAACAATGAACGCTCAGCAACTCACGGATCTTTGTTCTGATGCACCATTCATCTTCTATTAATTTCTGGGTTTTACTACTTCTCACTTTTCACGTTTTTCGAAAATTCCAAATTTTTGGCCAAAAATGGCTATTTCCCAAACGGTGCATTTCTAGAAAATCTTTGTCTAATGGAATATGTCTGCTTGACTGAGAATATGAAATACTGAGTTCAGTAATTTTCTTGATTTCGAATTATAGGGGCACTTTCAACCACTACAAGCTTTTCAAAATTCCCAAAACGTGGCCTGGGATAGTGCTTTTTGGCCTTCTTGCACACCCTGACTCCACATCCTTTGGATTTTGGTTCCAAAACTCCAAAATTAACACCGTGCTTGCTCCATGACTGCCCCATATAAATTTAGGGCCAATCCAACCTTTTGTCAAGCGTCAGGACACCGATTTGTGAAAGCCATTAATCTCAAATTTATGCCCAATTGGAGCATAATGGGATCGAGATCTTCACTAGTTCGTTTATGGCCTTCATCAATGGCCTCAAAATGCCACTGATCTCATCCAATTCTGACCTTGCATGCTCCTGCTATCTAAAATTCAAATTTCACACACATAGGCCGCAACCCGCATCTTGCAATCCGACATTGCGGGTTCGGGGAGGGTCAAGCTACGGTCACGGGGATGTAACCATCCCACATCCCGCATCCCGCAATCTGACATTGCGGTTTCGGGGGGGTCAAGCTGCGGTCACGGGGATGTAACCATCCAGTAACCCGCATCCCGCATCCCGCATCCTGCAATCCGACATTGCGGGTTTGGGGGGGTCAAGCTGCAATCACGGGGATGTTACCATCCCGCATCCCGCATCCCGCAATCCAACATTACGGGTTCAGGGGGGTCAAGTTGCGGTCACGGGGATGTAACCATCCCGCAACCCGCATCACGCATCCCGACATCCCGAAACTGCGAAAACACCTGCGTTTTCCTGCAACTTGTAGGGTCCGTATCTCCTTCGTCCCTTGACCAAATGATGCGAGTCTGGTACCATTGGAAAGCTCTTGGGGAGATCTATGCACCTATTTAATCTTCTTCCTCATCTGAGAAGTCTAACCGTACCATTTTCTCCAATCAAAATTCCGCCCCCAACTTCCCAATCCTGTGTTAAAACGTACTGTTACATGCATGTAAATTCAAAGTCTGGCCCAAGCAGCCCCAATGCTGCAAGCTGGGCTATGATACCACTCTATCACGTCCCCTTCCATCAATCCAATTCAAGGGAAGAAAACGTGAACCAAACTTACCGGGCTTATTGGCAATCTCAGCCCCATATCAATTTTCTTTTAAGAAATGCATGGTTAAATAAAACTTGTGCATTCATATTCATATTCAACAAGCACAGCGGAATTAAACACTATAGATGCACATAGTTTCGTCATGCATTCAACATATAAACAACAGTCAATAATTAAGATATTACAGAATATATAATTAACACAATTCATTTAATAAACACAACGGAATAACCATAATAACATACAAGCAGAAGGAGATGCATCAACCTATTTCTTCCAGGCAGAATGATGAAACGGTCATACAATAATCCATCCCATTCTCATGCTGAGCACAAGAATCATGCCAACTAACTTAAGATAATTATTTCATTCAAGTAACATGATTAATTTAACATATAGGATTAACACATTGTTGAACACATAATGCAAATAAATTAATCCATAAAGAATACATATCTTGAAATGAAAATGTCCAAACAATTGGCTACGAGAGAGCAACGTTCCACCCAACCATAGATCTCTGTCCAACCTATATTCTTTCAGCTGAGAGATCACCCCTAAGCCGGACTGTGTATCCACTAAGGAGGAACTAGACAGGCTCACTCACAACCATGGATTCACTCAAACGGTCATGCTAAGCCAACAAACAACTGGGTTTATCGAGCATGCAGTAAGGAAATGATGAGGATGCTAAGCCCGTGAGCTCAACTGCAGAGATAGAGACATCTCAAAATCAATTCAAGCAATCCCATCCTCTGTTCAAATCTCCACACTTGGATTTCTCACCATTCCGGCAACAAATAACTCAATTCCATCACTGGGTTTTTGGGCTATCAAAACTGGGTTTTCCAATGAATTTCAGGGTAGCTAATGCTCCCAAATTCGCCCCAAGGTTCATACCTATGGATCCCCCATTGGATTTCACTATCAAATACCAATTCTGGGCATTTATGGCTCTTCAAAACGTGGGTTCTTTCAAAGTTGCGATTTCTGGTTTTTCTCACTTCTGGCAATTCGTTTTTGGATGGAAAATGGTGCTATTGACTTCCACAATCGAATGGGGATGAGGAAATATAAAATCCCATGAGGTAGAGTGGCTTGTGGTACAAGAAAACAGAGCCCACACTCTGCCATACGAATTTCTGGGCTGCCCATGCTCCATTGAAGCCATGGACTGAATTCCTCAACCACTTCCTTACAACAGAAATAAATGTTAGCAAGGTAAGTCAAATGGGTTCTCAAGGTGACCTATGGCAGCCTATGGTTCAATCCCACAGCCCCCTCACCACTCCCTAGTGGATACAAATGGCCCCTTCTCATTCGTTGCCTCCATAGTCAGTTTTGGTATTTTATTGCATGATGTTTATTTACATCATTTTTACAATGTTCCATGGCTAAATAGCACATGGGCAACATAATGTCTAATACTTGCCTTTAAAAAAAATTTGAGCTTCCACTAGCGGGGCCTTGGCCTTGAGATCCACGTTAGGAAAACATACATCACATGTATACAACATTTACATTTAAAGTTAACATATCCTAAGGATCAAAATGGGGTATTACAATCCCCTCCCCCTTAGAATAACACCGTCCTCGGTGTTCCAAGACTTAGGAATACATATACAATTTATACATGTCCAAAATTTCAAAAACATTGCAGGTCTGCCCTGCATTTTATCCTTTACTTTGAACTTTCAGGACCAAGTCCCTTGACTTCCATGAACTTCTCCCGCTGGTTCCGGTCTTTCAGCTCATCCACAAGTCTGAAAACTTTATGGCTGCTACCTTCTTGAGGTTCCCTTGTTGGGCAGTTGCAGAGGCAATGATGTCCTCCACATCTCCAACATTTCACTGGCTGCTTCATCTTTACCTGCTCAATTTTCTTTGAGTCTTCATGCCTAGAATGCTTCTTAATGGACAGATTGGACGAATGCCTCATCCTTGATCCACTTTCTTTTTCCTTACTGATTGCTCTAATAATGTTTTTTACCTCTCTTTGTAGACCAATAGAGTTTTGCAAAACCTTGTGGTGCATCTCATTCTGCCTCTTCTGTATCTTGAGCATCTCTTCGAGATTTTCTTGGGTCTTGTAAATTGTTTGAAGAAGACTTTTAGCCAATTCCAACAACCTATGGTCTGCTGCCATGATCTTTGTGCGCAGCTGGTTCTCACTGTACTTACAAGCAACACTTGCTTCGCAACAACTGCCACAAACTAGTTTCACTTTTTCACCTGTGAAATTCATCATTATAATTTCTATTAGGCCAAGCATAACCTAAACATTAAAAATCAGTCAATTGTTTTTCTCCAATTGACATGGAGGTCCCATGCCCTATTCATGAGACTTTCACATTTTCCATGCTTTTCCAGCATACACATGAATTCTTTCATGTTCATCCATTCACGTTAAATTAACTACTTCAACATTCACAATTTATATCCAAGCAAATAAACACATTCTACTTTCAGCCATATATGCATTCAACAATTTTCTGTTTTTAGGAATGCATCAATAAAAAGGAAAGAGAGGGCAGTAAGAGTTTTCTCCTTTTCGTCTTGTTCCATTCTGGAACCCACACCACCACTGTGGTTTTCATGCTCCTAGCCTCTTTCACTTCCATGTGAATGCTTGAACAGCCCTTCTTGGCTATGACACTTAGTGTCTATGGTCTATTTCAGACCTCTCAACCATGGAGTCCCTCCACATGGTTTGTCTACAACTCCCTTGGCTTCTAGGACCCCTCTAAGTCTAATATCACCATCATTCATTTATGCGCAAGATGAGCCCTTATAGGAAAGTCACATGTCCCCACGCATTCTTAAGATTCTTTCATAGTCATTGCTTCTAGCAATACCTACACTCAAATATTGAATTAATTCACATGTTTAGTTTATTTTTACAGGAAATCATGACCAAATCATATACACATGTATATTCATAAGCAAGAAATTACAAGGTAACCAAATACTTATCTGCATTGGATGTCTTCACTTTATTCCATAGGGTCCTTCCTTGCTTTATAAGCCTTGGAATCGCCTATGGATTTGGATATTTGGCTAGCATGTAGGCTGCCCCTCAACATCAAATAATCTTGTATGTTTGGCAAGCACGCAGGCTACTCCACAACATCAAACAACCTTGTATGTTTGGCCAGCACGCAGGCTACTCGAAATCATCAAATAATCTCGTATGTTTGGCCAACACGCAGGCTGCTCCACAACATTAAACAACCTTGTATGTTTGTCCAGCACGCATGTTGCTCCAAATCATCAAATAGTTAATGCCCAACCAGTCACTCTCTGGATTTACCAAGCAATTTATAGTTCTTTTAGGGTCCTTGCTTCCTGTAATGGCCAATGTTTCCAACAAAGAAACAATAGTGCATCAACTTAACTGTTACAAGACTTATACTTTAAATATTCATTATTCCAAACAAGAAATAAATGAAATTGAATACTTATCTATATTGTGCATTTCCTCTCTGGTCCATAGGGTCCTGCTTTTACTTTACAAGTCTTGGGATCCCACTGTGAACTGGGATGTTTGGCCAGCAAGCAGGCTGCTCCAAAACATCAAATAATTATTGTCCAACCAGTACACCTTCACGTCGACTTGGAAGGACACTTCACTACGACCATTTCTAGGTCAAGGCTCTACTGAGGAGCCATAGGCATATAACAACCGTTTCATCAACACCTTCACAACCCTTCATCAAATTTTCCTCAACCTACACAACATCCTTTCATACACATTAACCCTTCCACCACAACCCCTCACAACAACCTTTTACTTTGCTTCGTTATTGTGTAGCACCAAATTGCATCTATTTAAGGTGACAACACAAGTAGTATAGGAAAACTTTTCAGCGTTGTTATTCTAAAATTCTAACCATAATCCATAGCATATTTAATCTAACAATTTTACATGCATATATATATATATATCAGTCAAGGTTTACAGAACACTTATCCATTTTGCAGATGTAATTTCTCTTTACTAATGAGGAATGGGGGCTCCTTCTCTGAGTTGATAGCCCCTCGGTTTGCTATCCCAACTCCTTTTGATGTTACATACTTCTCATATGTCTTACTATCATAATCTTTATCATCTCACTCATATTGTTTACCAATCATGCAGTGCAGATGAGACATCAATAATGTCTAATGGCGTTCCACCCGAAACCCATTTCCAATTCATGGAATCCCTCCCATGAAGTTTGGCTTCTGTAGGCCCTCTCTCTTGGTCTTACTGCAATGTGTCTTCCTGGCACACTTATCAAATAGCCAAACAGTCAACAACATTTAACAATGCAATTCAAATCTGATTGTTTCATAACTGATCAATGGCACTAATAATTAAATTCAATATGAATTTGCAACTCTGTCTACTACAGAAATTGATTTTCTTAGCCATGAGACTATGCTCATATTGATTGGCTCTTGTAAGTGGCACCATTCTGTCCATTATGGATTTATGTTTGCTACCATACATGGACATCCACTCACAACATGTCCTCCTGACACAATTTTACATAAGCCAAACAGTCATTAACAATTATAAACAAAATTTCAAATCTGAAAATTTACAAATCTGAGATTTACAATTCTTCTTTCTAACAAAGCTTAGATTTCTCAACCATTAGGTTCCTTCTCATAAGCTTTAAATCGAATTTTCAAATCTGCTCCCTACAGGAATTAGATTTGAAACCATGATATTATTCTCATAAACTTAAATGAGAATATTTTCAGATTTGTTTCGTGCATAAGTTAAATTTCACACCCATGAGAATCTTCTCATAACCTTTGGCTTTTGCACATGGTAGACTCCAGCCTTCATCATGGACTTACCCACATTACCATGCCTAGAACAATCTACCTGAAATCTGAAACTTCAATCAACCAACACTTTGTAAGTCTCCATGCATATAATATTTCATTGCTGCAACAATCACTGAAGCATTTCCAGAATTATAACATTCCATAATTCAAACACTTCTAGCTGTTGACATATCAATATAACAAACTCATTTACTTCACGTAAATCATTATCATACTAAAATTGCAAGGTAGAGTCACATCATTTATGCAGTCAACTTAAATATTTTAAATGCTCATTAATTCATAGCCATATGATTTATACAACTCTGTCCTTCCAACAGAGCACTCTGGAAGTCTGTCAATCATGACTACCTTCATGCAATTTCTTCCCCTGCATTCATAGCAGCTCATGAAATGATCTCAGAATGATCATTAATTCATCATCTCATCTATTTCTCAATCATAATGAGACATATACATATATCACAATCATGCATGCACACAATACATCTCCTCAGGTGTAGCTACCCACATGCATGCATATAATATTTCATTTACTCAAGTTTTTAATATGCATTCACTCAATGCTTAACTACAAGATTTATAAAATCTCTTAATGCACATCCACTCAATTCCACCTTGCATTGTTTCATGAGTACTATACATTCAAGCATAGTATGACTTAATCATGACTATCTCATATAACATGCATTACCATAATCATGACCACCAGTCCTCACTTGCTTTGGTTATTAATCTCATAACCAACATACACATGGCATGGTGTATTTTATATGAATGCAATCTAAATTTCCAAATAGCCACATGGTATGAGGCCTCTTTCCTTCACCACTTCATGATCCACCACACTATGCCAGTAAGGCATTCACATGAATGCATTTCAACTCTAAATGCATACCATTTTATGATTACCAAATATGATTCAATGGATTCTTACCCAATCCCCTTCAACACTTATGCAATCATCATAAGTAAACCATTACCTGCATGGCTCCCATTTACACCTCTGATGTTATCTGATCCGTTGGTCTCTTACCAAGGCTACATAGTCCTTTTGCCAACCTCATGATCATAGATTTGTTGCACCATCCTTTCTTCATAAGGTTGTTGGTTTCATGCAATAACATCCTCAACATATTTTGCCAGTTGTCTTTGGTCCTACAATCAAAACCAATCACCAATATTGATTATCAACCACAATTTTTACCATTAGTGGTTCACTGCATATGTAAAGTCTCACTACTTTTACCAATATGTAATATCCTATGTGTGCACAAGCATCTGCTCATGCATTGTGCAATGTTTATTAATATGTCAGCCAATGCATCTTCATGCCATCTCTCTAATATTTGGCATTTTCAGCATTCTCATGCGATACTTTTCTACACATCAAGCTCACAAAATATAAATACAGTAGCAAACTAGGGTTAAGGGATTCTCCCTTTCCAATCCTTCATCGCCGCATGGGATTCCTATTCCACATCATAGATGGTATGATTTCATGGCTTCTAGAAAACACACAGGGAATCATTAGATATGATTTATTCGTCAAGAATCAATTCAATACATATACTCATGCATCATATTCTAACATGCTATTTTCCAGGCATGTAATTCTAGAAATTGCCCATATTGACAACAATTTTGCCAAAATAGCCACTGACAGTTTTCTGCTCCAATTAACTATGGTGTATGATAACCCCATATAGATTTTGACTATGCACCATTTTTCCCTGCTGGGCAAGCTTTCCAATGCCTGTCCACTTGCTCCATTCCGACATCGGGTGTGGAAACTACGTTATTTCAAATTGACAACTTTCACCCCAATCCTGCATACTTTTACACAGTTGTATTTTGGTCCCGAATGCCAACTTCGGCCACCTATGGAAGAAAACCTATGAAGAATCACGAAAATTTTTCTACCGGGTGAAGTTATTCCATATAACAAGGAACGCTCAACAACTCGCGGATCTTTGTTCCGATGCACCATTCATCTTCAATTAATTCCTGGGTTTTACTACTTCTCACTTTTCACTTTTTTTCAAAATTCCAAATTTTGGGCCAAAAATGGCTATTTCCCAAACGGTGCATTTCTAGAAAATCTTTGTCTAACGGAATATGTCTACTTGATTGAGAATACGAAATATTGAGTTCAGTAATTTTCTTGATTCCGAATTATAGGGTCACTTTCAACCACTGCAAGCTTTTCAAAATTTCCAAAATGTGGCCCAGGATAGTGCTTTTTGGCCTTCTTGCACACCCTGACTCCACATCCTTTGGCGTTTGGCTCCAAAACTCCAAACTTAACACCATGCTTGCTCCATGACTGCCCCATATCAATTTCATCCCAATCCGACCTTCTGTCTAGCGTCAGGACACCGATTTGTGAAAGCCATTAATCTCAAATTTATGCCCAATTGGAGCATAATGGGATCGAGATCTTCACTAGTTCGTTTATGGCCGTCATCAATGGCCTCAAAATTCCACTGACCTCATCCAATTCTGACCTTGTATGCTCTTGCTATCCAAAATTCAAATTTCACGCACACAGGCCGTAATCCGACATTGCGGGTTCGGGGAGGGTCAAGCTGCGGTCAGGGGGATGTAACCATCCCGCAACCCGCATCCCACATCCCGCAATCCGACATTGCGGGTTCGAGGGGGGGGGGTGTCAAGCTGCGGTCACGGGGATGTAACCATCCTGCAACCCGCATCCCGCATCCTGCAATCCGACATTGTGGGTTCGGGGGGGTCAAGTTGCGGTCACGGAGATGTAACCATCCCGCGTCCTGCATACCGCATCCCGCAATCTGACATTGCGGGTTCAGGGGGGTCAAGCTGCGGTCACGGGGATGTAACCATCCCGCAACCCACATCCCGCATCCCGACATCCCGAAACTGTGAAAACACCCGCGTTTTCCTGCAACTTGCGGGGTCCGTATCTCCTTCGTCCCTTGACCAAATGAGGCGATTCTGGTACCATTGGAAAGCTCTTGGGGAGATCTATGCACCTGTGTAATATTATTCCTCATCTGATAAGTATGACCCTATAATTTTTCCCAATCAAAATTCCACCCCCAACTTCCCAATACTGTGTTAAAACGTCCTGTTACATGCCTGTAAATTCAAAGTCTGGCCCAAGCAGCCCCAATGCTGCAAGCTGGGCTCTGATACCACTCTTTCATGACCCCTTCCATCAATCCAATGCAAGGGAAGAAAACGTGAACCAAACTTACCGGGCTTATTAGCAATCTCAACCCCATATCAATTTCCTTTTAAGAGATGCATGGTTAAATAAAACTTGTGCATTTATATTCATACTCAACAAGCACAGCGGAATTAAACACTATAGATGCACATAGTTTCATCATGCATTCAGCATATAAACAACAATCAATAATTTACACATTACAGAATATAGAATTAACACAACTCATTTAATAAACACAGCGGAATAACCATAATAACATACAAGCAAAAGGAGATGCATTAGCCTATTTCTTCCAGGCAGAATGATGAAATGGTCATACAATAATCCATCCCATTATCATGCTATGCACAAGAATCATGCCAACTAACTTAAGATAATCATTTCATTCAAGTAACATGAGTAATTTAACATACAGGATTAACACATTGTTGAACACATAATGCAAATAAATTAATCCACAGAGAATACTTATCTTGAAATGCAAATGTCCAAACAACTGGCTACGTGAGAGAAACGTTCCACCCAACCATAGATCTTTGTCCAGCCTATCTTCTTTCAGTTGAGAGATCAACCCCGAGCTATGCTGTGTATCCACTAAGGAGGAACTAGATAGGCTCACTCACAGCCATGGATTCACTCAAACGGTCATGCTAAGCCAGCAAACAATTGGGTTTATCAAGCATGCAGTAAGGAAACGATGAGGATTCTAAGCCCGTGGGCTCAACCACAGAGATGCAGACATCTCAATTTCAATTCAAGCAATCCCATCCTCTGTTCAAACCTCCACACTTGAATTTCTCACCATTTTGGCAACAAATAACTCAATCCCGTCACTGGGTTTTTTGGGCTATCAAAACTGGGTTTTCTAATGGATTTCAGGGTAGCTAATGCTCCCAAATTCGCCCCAAGGTTCATACCTATGGATTCCCCATTGGATTTCACTATCAAATACCAATTCTGGGCGTTTATGGCTCTTCAAAACGTGGGTTCTTTCAAAGTTGCGATTTCTAGTTTTTCTCATTGCTAGCAACTCATTTTTGGATGGAAAAGGTGTTGGTGACTTCCACAATTGAATGGGGATGAGGAAGAAGCAACTCCCATGAGGTAGAGTGGCTTGTGGTACAAGAAAACAAAGCCCATACTCTGCCATACGAATTTCTAGGCTGCCCATGCTCCATTGAAGCCATGGACTGAATTCCTCAACCACTTCCTTACAACAGAAATAAATGTCAGCAAGGTAAGTCAAATGGGTTCTCAAGGTGACCTATGGCAGCCTATGGTTCAATCCCACAACCCCCTCACCACTCCCTAGTGGATACACATGGCCCCTTCTCATTCGTTGCCTCCATAGCTAGTTTTGGTATTTTATTGCATGATGTTTATTTACATCATTTTTACAATGTTCCATGGCTAAATAGCACATGGGAAACATAATTTCTAATACTTTCCTTTAACTAAAATTAGAGCTTCCACTAGTGGGTCCTTGGCCTTGAGCTCCATGCTAGGAAAACATACATCACATGTATACAACATTTACATTAAAAGTTAACATATCCTAAGGGTCAAAATGGGGTATTACAATCAGGAATATTCTAGTTCCGGATCATCTAATACAATTCTCCCCATTTGAATTCTGGGACAATTCTTGTTACTGATTTAGTATCTTTGAACATGGTTTCTATCATGGTGTCAACTACAATTTCCATGTCTAATTCTGATTCGGTTTCTTAGACTTCCTCTTTTAAATCCTGATGAAATAGTGGAAATAATGTGTAAGCAAAACTCAACAAGAAGTTTGTAAAGCATTTTTCTTTCATATTACTGAAAATAAGCTGAGTTGAGAGGACAATCACTTCCATGCTGTCAAGTTTTCTTTGCTTTTTTTCAATAGTATGCAGGTGTGGAATATAATATGCGACTGAAAATGTATGAAAATTTATTTCCAAATATTTCCATTAATCCTAGTCAACCACAATAATCAATTTATTCATAAGAGTGGGGAATTAATGATTTGGTTAGACTGACTTCGAGGTTACTAAAACAATATTTTTTCAGTATTTTAATCCTGCTTTGAAAGTGCATGTATAAACTCATGATGGATTCTTCTAGAGTTTATGGGATTAGAAAAACAAATCGTCAGCTTACTAAGGATGACTACTATGGGCCAAACCTCTCACCGACAAATATCTACACGGAAATTCTGCGTGGGGTTTGGGTGAAGAAAGATTCGTTGGGTTCAATCAAAATTGGCTGAGGCCGTCCTCTTCTCGTGGTTGTAAGGATAAGAAACCATGAGTTGCATGAAAAATTCATTCTATTTTTCTAGAGGACATTCGGTTGGGTGAGTTATAAGTGAAAAAAATTTCATCGTGGGTCACTTCGATCTATCGACTTGGTTTTGTGGCGACAGGAAAATCACTGTGCTAAGCCGATCTTGCAAGGAGAAAACGCTATTAGCGTCGTAAAATCCTTAGGTAGTTATATCAAATGAGGGTCATCAAGGGGTGAATCCGGGCGGTAAATATTAAATAGGGTGACTGTCCAATAGGAAACAACCCTACATGTGAAGTCCCAAAAACCCCCTTAAAAACAAATCCAAACTCAATAACCAAAACCCCACTGATTTTCCCTAATAGGTCACAGTGATGTGGATGAATTGGCGATGAGGAAAGGTCAATGCCCCATAAGAAACCAAAAGTACCCAATAGAAAATAAAAATCAACTTAAAAGGATAGAGGAAACCTACCTGTCAGTTGTTGAGTGGCTGTTGAGCTCAGCAGCAATGGGATGCTTGGCATCCGATGACTGGTGGAGGAGAAGTCGCTAAAATGGCGTTTTGGAAATGTTTAAACAATGGTTTTCTACCCTATATATAAATTTTGAAAACCCCTAGCAAGAAATCCAAATGAGGTGGGAGTTGGTGGGGTCATTAATGAGAAAACCTCGTTTCGGCGTGAAAATACCCTTTCCGCCTCGCTGCCAATTTTTTTTTTTTGCCACCAACCGTTCTGGCACGACTCGCTCAGCTTTCGCGAAACACATTGGTGGCGTTCTTAAACTTGTGTCGATGATGGATTTTTGGCGTCACCTCGCAAGTTTCATCGGCACCACTTTGTGAGTTTCAAATTTTTCTTGCGACCATTTCGGTGCCACTTTCTGAGTTTCTCCGAAACGTTGGCATTACTTTGCAATTTTTCCTTTGTGGTCTTACATCGAAACTTGTCACCCTTTCTTTTCATTGGCGAGTTTCACATTTCGCTGGCGACCATTTCACTGGCACTCGCCGAGTTTCTATGAAATAGATTGCGGCACTTAGCATTCTATGTCGATCTTCTTTTCGTCGAGCTTTTCATCGGCGTAACTGGCATTTTCCCGCCGACGCGTTTCTGCGTGATTGAGGCTTTATCGCTGAAACGATCGGCGCAACTTACTCATATGCTCAGACCGTGCGCAAATTCAAAATATTCTAAGTGTTTCAGCGTGACTATGAAAACACTCTGGCTGTTTCGGTGGAACTTTCCGAGTCGCTTCGAACGTCTCGGCTCAACTCGCCTAGTTTCTCCGAAACAAGAACTTGTATCCCAAAAAACCAGCTTTGCTTCGACCGTGTCGACTCGACTCGATGAGTTGCTCCGATCGTGTTGGCGCAAAAACTTGAGTTTTACTTAGTAAAAATTTCACCTTCTTTGTTTGATTCTTAGGAAAAACTATAAGTGTTGAGGGTGGAATTCTCTAGGACGAGTTGAACTGTAAGACTACAAAAAATAGGAGGGGCCCTACAATTTAAAAAAAAAATGGGGATTAGGTTGCAGCAGCAACACTAAGTTGGGGATGGAAGCATTAAAGGTTGGTATAAGGGAGATACAAGACTCAAAATGACATTAGACTTACAAATTCACATTAAATGGGTCAAATAAATAATAATAAAAATAAAATAAGGTGGCACTGGATCATGAGGGCACATGAGAGGTTGTGGGACCCACATGTGGCAAGATTCCCCACTACACTTGGGATTATTCTCTCACCAATTCGAGTTCAAGATGAAGGGTAAAATAATTGGGGTATTTGATGAGGTATAGTTCATGGCATGAATCATGTAAGGTATAATTGGAGTGGAAGAGAAACTCCCATGGAAGAGGAAGAAGCATCTTATAAGAATTGTGACACTTGGAGCTAGATTCCCTAACTCATATGAGAACAATGATGAATATTATATAAAAATTATGACAAATTTCAGACCTGATTGCTAACATTTGACATATATGACATGTCAGGGCTAAACATAGCCTCCAAGAGGGTGCACAACGGTAGTTATGGCATCCAAGAGCCCCCCATTCGAATTGATGGAAGAGGAGAGCTAGGTAAAGTTGGACAAGTGGCATTCATGGGAATCTCTCCCTAACTTGAGTTGGGATGAGTCTCTTGAATGGAATTAGAGCTAAGGAGGCCTTGGGTGGTTAATAAAATACAAGAGGAAAGAAATAGAGAAGCTTTTGATCATTTCTCATTTTGCAAATTGGAGAGCATAGCTTGTCCATCCTACTGGAGTGTTTACTCTACTTGCCTTAGTACCAATTTTGAGGGTGGAAGATTCCCATCCTAATTGGAAATTGGAGAGGCCATTCAGAAATTTAATTTGGAGATAAAATGGATTTATTTGTTTCAGTTTGAATCTACAATGATTCTCGTGATCTTTTCTTCTTCAACTTGCTCCCGCATCTCTCTCCCATTTCTCTTCATATTCTTGCTCTTGGAGGAAGGGTGCACATGGCGATATTATAATCTCTTTGGGGAAGTAAAAGGGGACCCATTTATTTGTAATCTGATGTCTGAAATCTGTAATTGATTCTCATATGAACTTCAGGTCGAATATCCAAGTGAAACTATGTGTAAATGCCAAACTATGTATGAATGGTGTCATTTTCCCCATAGATTTTGCATAGCGCACTTGTTGTTGCATATAGTTAGTGAAGGAATTCTATTTCGACTTTATGGACATGTCAGATGCTATATATATCTGTAATAATCATATCATGGGAGCCACAACTCGAAACACTATGTATTTCAAGTGATATTTACATTCAAGGAGGAGATTCGAGCAATTTTCCCTTATATATTGTTGAGAGAGCTTGAAGTTGTTTGGTATCGAATTGTATTAGTAAATATATCTGGTTTCATTTCTGTTTGGAGAGACATTAATATACTAAATAATTTCCATACACCTTATGCAATTCCTTGTAACATTCCTCATAAATTTCATAGCAAGTTATAGCGTTTTCTCTCATTTCCCCCTATGTTAATACATGTTTACAAAATATATGATTTATGGGAGTTACAAAATCCTTTAGGAATTGATTAATGATGCATTTGGGTGCTCATTTAAGTCATATAACTCATCCATGTCTCTTTTATGGAATTTTGGAGTTTCGTACTACATTTGGGAAGCCATTAGTGACCTCTACCCTTGGGGATTTGAACCTTGAATTTACTAGAAAAATTCCCCATTTTCTCTTGAACTTAAATGAATGTCGCAGAAGTCTCTTGATAGTTTCTAATAACCCATTAGGTTAATTTTTATGTCCTAATACACTTCAAACACTCTCAGACCCAATTCAAAATCCTTAGGAGTCTTTTGGATCCATTTACCTTTGGGGGTTTCAACATCGATTTCCCTAGTAATTTTTCCTGTCATTCCCTAATTGTAAATGCAAGTTGTTGAAGTATTTAGAAAGTGTCCAAGCATATAATAGCTGAATTATTGTGACCTAATACACCTCAATCCACTCTAGACATAATTCGAAACCACTTGGGATCATTTGGGACAATTTGTAGTTTCACTAGTCCAAGGTTTGAAAATTGGCCAAATTGGGTAAAATTCCAAATTGGAGACATTACATGCATTACCTCACTCTATTCGCAACATAAGCCAGAGATTTTCATTCACATCAGAACATCATATTACGAACCTATTAACCATTTTCCTTATTCGCATCAATCACATTACCATTTCATAATTAACAAATTGAACAAATTATGAAAGCATGTTCAAGGAATTTGCGGTACATAGCATAACTACGAAAACATCTACTGCAATCTCAATGAAACATCACACACAGCGAAATACAAAGAGACAGATACAAATACATATATCAATTGTTCCCATTATTTATCATACATCGCAGTCTTAGGATATTCTGATACTCCATCCTAGTCCCACCAGTATTTTGATCATTTACATTTTCAGTCATGCATGCACTTTTAGGGTTTGCATGCATCCTAGTCATCAGTCCAGCACCTAGCCCTCAGTTAGCCAGCCCCTAGGAGCTTCTCACTATTCAGTTTTAGCCCTCCAGTTGCTTAATGCACCCTTCTTCCTTGATTTTAGGGAGCAACTCGCCCTTCTTCACCTACCAGTCCAGTTGTTACTCAGTTACACTTAATTACACTCAGTTACAGTCAATTACACTCAGTTACACTTAGTTACAATCAGTTACACTCAGTTACACCTACTAGACTCAGTTTGAATGATGGTTGATAGTTACTTGAGCATTGATGACTCCACTAATGATGATGAAGACTTCCATTTGTGCTCCGATGATCATGAGGACACCTAGTTGTGCTCCGATGACACTCTATTGATCTTATGATCACTCTGAGAGGCTAATTCGAATTGCCACCTTAGGCATTTGAATCCTCTCTACCATTGTGCTATTTATTTGTCCATATTGTGATTAATTAACTAGTGTGTGTGAAGTATTATTACTTCTATCCGAGTTCTACTATACCATATTAATCTGTTGCTCATTATACTGTATTGTTCACTCTTCTTCTATTTTCCTGCTTAATCATAATTACTCTTGTGAGGTATACATCATCTCTTAGATCTGCTGTGAGGATTTTCACATGGTATCAGAGCATGTTGAGAGTATTGTTTATCTCCATTCTTGAGAGTTTTTTGCAGGTTATTACCAATATTTCGAGTGCAGCAGTTTCTGCATTTTTGCAGCAGTAGCAGTTGCAGTTATTCTATATTGTTTTTGTAGGTCTTCTACAACTTCAATAAATTTAGAATAAATTACTCATCTTTCTCCATTCAACTATGATGAATGGAAACAAAAAATGATAGCATATTTGAAGAGCCATGATCTCTTTGATTGTTATTTTGAAAGAGAGTTCGAATCCTCTGAAGATAAGATTGACTGGTTGAATAAAGGTGACATGCACATTGGAAGAATGAAGCTTACTATGCTGGATTACATATTGCTCCCAATCATTATTGATATTGAAACTCCACAAGAGCTATGGGCCCATCTGGATGAAAGATTCGGCAAACAGAATGAAGGTTTTGGTACAAACCCCTTCAAAAGCAAGCAAAGTGATGCATTTGCTCCTCTTGATGGTCTCTCAGATCATGAACCAGTATCATCTCATATTGAAGTTGTTGACAAAGAACTTGCAGATTCTCCACTCATGCTCAAACTTTCTTCTCTTTCTATGCCAACTCATACTCTAGATATTGCAGAAGGTCCTAAATCCTCTCTTGCACCAGAGTCTGCTGGTTTGCATCATGATCACATGATTATTTTGGAGGTAAAATCAGCTATTGGAGGTAATGCTTTCGCTTTTATCAAGCAATCATCTCTTTTATACTACTATATGATCATTAATGCATGCTTTCAGAAGGTTATTGAAGAATATGGCCATTGCCACCCGCTTGAGATAATTTCTCATGCATCTATTGGTTTTAATATCACCTCTCATGGTTCAAAGGAGATCTCAAGAAACCATGATTCAAGTCTTGTATCTAAATTGGGTTCTAAACAATTACTACTTGGGATAATTTCTCATGCATATGATAGTTTTGATGTCACCCCTGCTGGTTCAAAGGAGATCTCAAGAAACTTTTTTTTAAGTCTTAAATCTGATTTTGATTTCAAGAAAACATGTAATAGTTATTTTTGGCATAATCTCACCCATGGTGGTTCAAAGGAGAAGACAAAAGACTATATGCACTTTCACATATTTGATCCTACCTTAGCTGATTCGAATCACAGGTTCAAGGATCATTCTCATACTGTTGGATTTTTTCTCATCACATTCGATCTGAAGAGCAAGTACAAGCACATGCTTTTTGAGAATGACCCACTTCTTCCCAAGAAGAAGATACCTCCAGACATATGACCAAGCATCACACCTGCTTGAGTTTGGAGCATTTATTTTTATGTGTGCCTTACAGTCTATTTTTTGAGGAGGGGGTATGTTTCCCATGAAATTTTCCCACTTCCTTGGTTTATTAATTGTTATTATTCATTGTATTGGGTGACCTTTGGTCTTAGTTACCAGGGCCCAGGATGGATTAAGGGGGGGTGTTAGGATATTCCTATACTCCATCCTAGTCCCACCAGTGTTTTGATCATTTACATTTTCAGTCATGCATGCACTTTTAGGGTTTGCATGCATCCCAATCATCAGTCCAACACCTAGCCCTTAGTTAGCTAGCCCCCAAGAGCTTCTCACTATTCATTTTTAGCCCTCCAGTTGCTTAATGTGCCCTTCTTCCTTGATTTTAGGGAGAAACTCACCCTTTTTCACCTACTAGTCCAGTTGTCACTCAGTTACACTTAATTACACTCAGTTACACTTAGTTATAGTCAGTTACACTCAGTTACACCTACCAGACTCAGTTTGACTGATAGTTGACAATTACTTGAGCATTGATGACTCCACTGATGATGATGAAGACTTCCAGTTGTGCTCCGATGATCATGAGGACACCTAGTTGTGCTCCGATGACACTCTATTGATCTTATGATCACTCTGAGAGGCTAATTTGAATTTCCACCTTAGGCATTCGAATCCTCTCTACTATTGTACTATTTATTTGTCCATATTGTGATTAATTAACTAGTGTGTGTGAAGTATTATTACTTCTATCCGAGTTCTACTGTACCATATTAATTTGTTGCTCATTATACTATATTGTTCACTCTTCTATTTTCTTGCTTAATCATAATTACTCTTGTGAGGTATACATCATCTCTTAGATCTACTGTGAGGATTTTCACATGCAAAACCATTACAAACTCAGAGCAGTCATTGCAATCAAATAGACAAAAACCGGATAGATTGATCCAAAAGATTAGAACAAATATAGATGAAAAGATTCCCTTACGATTACAATAGTACTTCTATTTATAGGCTCACTTGGCCATTGCAAAATGGTATGACTGACCCATTGCTAACTAAATTAACCAAATACTTCCGCATATATCGACTCTTTTATGCTTTGCGACCGGTCCTTTGTTCATGTCAATGATCCTTTCGCTGCTTGGGGGTCCCGCACTTGTATGCTCTGGAACCATGATAACAACCCCCTACACAAAAATGTGGCTCGCCCTTGAGACACGTCAGCTAGAATTTATTGGTGTGTTTACTTGCTTCTTGAACTTGTCATATGTTGCTCTGATTCGGTCGACCGCTTCCTTGGACCTAGATTTAATCATTGTGACTGCTGCTAACTCATACTCCTCCTCATCTTGTGAAACAATATTTCTAGAACACATGGTGGACAAGGTATGTGAAATCCAACTGCTTCGGTTCCAGCACATCTGCTCCATGAATTTGATCATCCTTCGCAAGAGCCAGAGTGCCCCTAGTAGTGGTTCTACGGCGGTCGAAAAACTCGTTAGTCCTCCAGTAACTGCAGCCCATGCCGAGATGCAAGCATGCCACTTCATCCTTTGTTCGGTATCCACTGGCCGGATGGCACTTCTCTTGTTCCTAATCGTCCATGCTAATGCAACCGTCAGTTGCTCATGAAATATTTTAGTCCTCACCCTTGGAGCACCTTGTATGATCGTGCTAGAAATGTTATGCGCCATCACACTCTTTAAGCTCACTCTTCTCTCTAATTCGTCTTCTGCGAATTCTTCACTAACGTGCACAAGGTATAATGAGTCTAATGATCCCTCTGCGCATGTATTTATAGATTTACTTCCCCACTTCTCGACCATCTTGTCGATATTGGACAATGATTTCCAAATCGTCCATCAAATCCTTCGGTTATTTACCAAATCCTTTGCAGACATTGGTCATTAATGGTGTCGTCATCCACTTGCGTCGTCATCCGTCGTGGCTTAACTACTGCAATGATTACCTAATTTGACCCGCTCGTGCCATGCCGAATGTCGACAAGATCCAAGCCTTGTTTCTATTCCTTACTTTTCCATTATTTTATCGACAGACCTATTGTTGTCGATAGATTCCCAAACTTCCCTCCAAACTTCATAATGTACTTATGGTTTTTTTATTATATCGAATCAATTTATTTTTCAATCGCTATGGGCCTTGCTATCCAGATAAGGCTTCATACGGATCCCATTCACTAAATTTGTCAACAATATCCCATCTAGCTTTTGCAGCTGCACTGCACCTCCATCAGTAATGAAATTGATAATGTATGGACCCAACCAATGCATTTGTAGCTTACCTGGGTGCTTCAGAAACTTATTGTCATACAACAGAACCATGTCTCTGTGTTGGAAGTGTTTCGCCTTGACGTGGAGATCGTGACAGGCCTTCTGTTGATCCTTTTCTACCTGCTAATAAAATCCCGTGATGAAGCGATCCCCATCGAGTTGTAATAACTGTGCCAACCGTTCTTCAATGGCTTCGTCGTCACTCATTCTTGTCGCTGCTGTGATGTGTAGACTCAGGAAAATATACTCCATCAGCATCACTACTTATTGTCCATATACTAATTTGAACAGAGTTTGTCATGTCAACATTTTACATGTCATTCTGTAAGCCCATAGTACTGTTGGAATCTTCAAATCCCAGTTGTCACAATTTGTGGTACACACCTTGGTGAGTGCATGATACAATACCTTATTCAATGCCTCCACTACGCCATTCACCTATGGATGATATGGGGTACTCCTTCGATGTTGAATTTCATATTCTTTTGTCATGGCCTTGATATTTTGATTGACGAAGTGAGTGTCTTGTTCGCTCAGCAGTACCTTTGGGCACTCAAACCTAGTGACCATATTGTCAAATAGAAACCTTGATGTTGTTGTAGTTGTGCAATCCTTTACTAGCGTTTCTTCATCCCATCTCATCAAGTAATCAGTCGCAGTAATTATGTATTGCGACCCTATTCTTCTTCCTGGTGGGTTGATGGGTCCCACGAACTCAACTTGCCATTTGTCGAAGGCTTGTAACATCAATTGAGGTACTAGTGGCATTTCATCCATCTGTGACGGTTTCCATGTCCTTTGACATACATCACAGCTCTTTGCATAATATGCAGCATCACCATGCATTGTTGGCCACCATAGTCTAGCCCTAATTATTTTCCTAGCAGTCTCACGCCCTCCATAATGACCTCCTACGATCCCATCGTGAAATTTCGCCAATACCCTTTCTTATTCATGTGGAAGGACAAATCAACGAAGAACTTCATCTAGTCCCATTTTGTAGAGTTCTGCGTTTAGTTGAATATCGGAAGCCCTAACAACTAGTTGCTTGTTCTGACTAGTCGTGAACTCCTATGGTGCACTTCCTATAGCTAAGAAATGAATTTTTTTTCGTAATGGTCATCGACCATTAAAATTCTGAATAGTTGCGCATTGGGAAAGCCTTCATCAATGCTCTTTGGTTCTTCACCTGATTCAATCCTTGAAAGGTGATTAGGTCCTGCATTCAATCGCCCTAGTTTCACAATGATTTCAAAATCGAACTCCTAGAATAGCAGCAACCAACGACAGATATTCCCCCCCAACACAGGCTTATTGACTAAGTATTTTAATACAAAGTGGTCAGTAAACATTTTGAAATTCCCTCCAAGCAGGTAGTGTTGGAATTTCTGCAATGCATAGATGATTGTTAGGACTTCTCTCTCTATCATCGTATAATTCTTCTCCTTAGTGGAAAACATACTACTCGCAAATGCGATCAGATGGTCAATTGATCCTTCTCCTGGATGGGCCAATATCAAACCCAATGATACTGATGATGCATACACATGGACATAGAATTATTTTTTCCAACCGGGGAAGACTAATATTGATGTTACGACCACCTTCTCCTTTAGTATGTCGAGGCTCTTCTGGAACTTGTCATTCCACTCGAACTTTGAATCCTTATTTAACAACTTTTCCATTGGTGTTGTAATCACTGCATATCCCCTGATAAACCACATGTAATATCTAGTATGTCCCAAGGTCTCCCTTAGTTTCTTCACTGTCATTGGTGGTGGTAAGCAAATGATGATTTCAATCTTCGCTGGATCGACCAACATTCCCCCCTTACATACAATGTGTCCTAGCAAGATTCCAAATGGTGCACAGAAAATACACTTCTTCAAGTTCAGCGAAATCTGATGTTGTTGACACCTTTCTAGCATCAGCCTTAGATTCACAATGTGGTCCTTAACCATCCCATATATGGTCCATTCATCCATATATACTATGAGAAACTTATGAATGAAGTCTTTAAATGCAGTGACAACTAGCCTTGAAAAGATCACAGGGAATTTTTAAGACCAAACGACATCGCTGTGTATTGAAAGCAACCCCATTCCATAGCGAAATTTGTTTTATGTTGATCTTCTTTCACGATCTTTATTTGGTAGTATCCTGAAAATCCATCTGTAAATGAATACATCTCCTGGCCTCCAACACCTTCCAGTACTTCATCAGTGAATGGCGTAGGTAATGGATCATGAAGACATGCATCATTCAGTTTCCTTATATCAACAACCATTGGGCTGATCCATTCCGATTCTTCAATAGGTTCTATGATTCTTGCATGTAGCATTCGCTCTATCTCATCTTTCACTCGCTCCTTATACCTGGGATTCAGTCTATATGGTTGCTACTTTATTGGCTTCACATAAGGTTTTAGCGGAATCTTCATTTCGCCCAAGTCCCTGGAAATGCCCTTCATTTATGAAAATTTCATTGGGAACAAGACTTGGAACTCATGTAGTAGATTATTAACCTTTCCAATTGTCGAAACATCCCAGTAATATCCAATACTTTCAAACTTGGGATTTTCGTCTGACCTAATATTAACCTTCTTGATTTTTACTGGCTGTTAGAATTTGTCGAATGGCATCTCTTGTGCTTCAACATCCCATCTTCCCTCTGAATCTGGGACAGAAATAGCTCTAGGATCATCTTATTTGTGAGGTCTGTTAATTTTTGAGCATTAATTCAACATACTCTAGGATCTTTACTGAGAGAATAACATGTATAGCATATCAATCACAAGAGACAATAGACACATAGAGCTTCCTTGGGGAAAACCATAAAGATGGAAAACCACAATAACTTCCTCAGAGATAGATAGAGCAATGATACAAAACCCAAGCATAAGATATAGTCTCCTAGTAGTAGCTTCTCCTCCTCCACTAGTGCGCCACTCTCCAATGAGTGTATGAGTGAGAAAGTGAATGATCAAATAGAGTGCCTCTCGCACTCTATTTATACATGACTTGAATTGCCTAATAACCTTTCTAGGTCGGCCTCAACTTAATCACATAACATAATGCTGATAGGGCCAACCCCCAATAGGGTGGTCTAATAACCCTTTAACCCACATGAATTATACAGGGCCAACCCCATCAAGGTGGTCTAATAACCCATCAATTATAAGTTACGACACTTACAATATAAATGACGACATTTCCATATAGAGGAATAATAACATCTCTATAGGAATACAATATACATATGTGAAATACATTCTGAAGTTACAAATATATCAACACTCCCTATTAACTAGGAAGGTATTTCTCGACATAGAGCCACTAGAACAAGTCTTCTTCTTTGGATCATCATCATTGGATCATCATCATCAAATCATCATAATCGTCACTACTGTTGCTATCTCAATCAATCTCAAATCTACTTGTCATAGGAATTTCTACAGATCCAACCCTTTTTCATGCTGGATGTAGGCCCACCACCTATAGGTCTTCATCAGCACTGACCATACTGTGGAATCCTCAGGACTTATTACGTGCATCAACAAAACATCGCAAGAGCATCCCAGGAATGATTACGAGCACACAACTCAACCTATCGGATCTCCCAGGAACTTTTACATTCCACTGCACAACCTGTCCCTGGCCATAGAGTATCATCGTGATACTCATGATCATCGTTCATGAAGCACAACCGAAATGCGCATCACACAGTACTTACACTCACCAGCATGGGGAGACACACTTCAACCATCCGTGAAAGGCTCAACACTTATATCTGCACCATAGGAAGACACACTTCAACCATGCGAGAATGGCACCGCACTTATATCCATAGCCATGGGAAGACACACTTCAACCATTCTAGGAATGGAACAACACTTATATCGCAGCCATGGGAAGACAAACTTCAACCATACTCGAATGGTCCCAACACTTATATCGCAGCCATGGGAAGACACACTTCAACCATGCGAGAATGGCACCGCACTTATTTCCATAGCTATGGGAAGACACACTTCAACCATTCTAGGAATGGAACAACACTTATATCGCAGCCATGGGAAGAAAAACTTCAACCATACTCGAATGGCCCCAACACTTATATCGCAACCATGGGAAGACACACTTCAACCATGATCGAATGGCTCTAGCACTTATATCACAACCATGGGAAGACACACTTCAACCATGCTCGAATGGCCCCAACACTTATATCGCAGCCATGGGAAGACACACTTCAACCATGCTCGAATGGCCCATGTACATCTATGCCTTCGAAACTCATCACACATAATCCAACTGATTATGTGATGTATCCACCTGATACATATCATCATATGATCATCCTGATCATCATCATAGCATCATCCTGATGCATATCATCCAGAGTATCATCCTGATACTCAACTCACCTGATCAAACTGATCATACCAAGAATCCAACCGATGCATATACATATACATATACATGATCCCATTGATCATACCAAGTATCGAACCGATGCATATACATATACATGATCCAACTGATCATACCAAGCAGTAACTGGAGCATCCTCCTGATGCTCATCATCCAACGCATACATCCACATCCATGGGAAGGATCCTTCTCTCACCATGTTTGGAATGGCTCCTGCAAATGTGTCCATCACTTCTTCCTTGAAGTGTCGTCAATCTGAAGAACACCAAGCCTATCTCTGAAGTACTCAAACTTCACTTTGGCTAATGGTTTCATCAACACATCTGCAACCTGCTCATCCATTGCAACATACAAGAGCTTCACTGCTCCTCTTTGCACCATATCCTTGATATAGTGATATTTGATCTCAATGTGCTTCGAACTGTCATGGAACACTGGGTTCTCAAACAACTTCACACAAATCTGGTTGTCACAAAAGATACCAATAGCCTCTAACGGGAGGTCGAATAACTCAGACAGTAGCTTTCGGAGCCATACTGCCTCACAACTAGGAAAACAAGCTGCGACATACTCTGCTTCGGCCATACTCAATTCTATGTAGGACTGCTTCCTACTAAACCAAGAGATCACACCTAATCCCATACTGAAGCAACATCCATAAGTGCTCTTCCTATCTGCAGGACTTCCTGCCCAGTCCGAATCATCATAACCCTGTAGGTTAAAATTTTGATTCGCATCATACTTGAGCCCATAATCAACTGTACCCTTCAGGTACCTCAGAATATCTTTACAAAAACCAGGTGAACACTTCTCGGATCCGTCAGGAACTAGATCAATGTGTTCACCGCAAAACAAATATCTGGTCTCGTATTCGTCAGGTACATCAAGGACCCAATCATCTGATGATACATCGTGACATCAACCGGCTTAGTTGAAGCATCACACAGAAGCTTTAGATTCGATGCCATAGGTGTGCCCATGGCCTTGCAGTCCATCATCTCGAACCTCTTCAGGATCTCTACTGCATACTTCCCTTGTTCAAGGAAGATTCCATATGCACTTTGCCACACCTCCATGCCTAGAAAATAGTGCATCATCCCCAAGTCCTTCATCTCGGACTCAGCAACATGCTTCATCTTGGTATCGACAATCAATCTATCCTCTCCTGTTACAAACAGCTCATCCACATACAAAAGTAGTATCACTTGATTGCCTTCCTCAACCTTGTAGTAAAGATTGGAATCTACTTTACTTTTGGTAAAGCCCAAGCTGGATAGGAAACTGTCCATCCTACCATACCAAGTCCTAGGAGCTTGCTTCAAGCCATACAAGACTTTCTTCAACCTACACACATATGAATTCCTGTCATGTGTCTCAAAACCAAGTGGTTGCTCCACATACACTTCCTCCTCAACTACACCATTCAAGATGGTTGTCTTGACATCCATTTATTGTATCTTCCATTTCATCACTGCAACCAAAGCAAGTACTGATCTGATGGAAATGTGTCTGGCTATAGGAGCAAAAGTCTCTTCATAGTCTATTCTCTCTTTCTGGGAGAAGCCACAAGCTACAAATCTCGCTTTGTATTTCTCTATGCTACCAACTGCAGCATGCTTGATCTTGTAGATCCACTTGGAAGTGACAACAGACTTCCCTTCAGGTCCTGGGACCACATCCCAAACATCATTCTTCATGATCGACTAGTACTCTTTGATCATTACTTCATCCCAAATCCTGGGAACTTCAGATTCTTCAATAGATAGGTTTGTTGTTGGAGTAAATGTTGTAGTCCTTCTTTTGTAGGTGATGGTATACAATCTTTCCTACAAGACAAGTTAATTTGCATGATTAGAAACATCTCATAGTTTTCAGAACAAATTCTTACACATAAAGAAATATGTCATACAATCATGCAATTAATTTATCCAATGCTTCAATACAACATTTATCCATATCTCGTAACTTTCTAGATGCCTTCCAATCTCTACTAGAACATTTGTTAAGAGTGTGCACAACTCCAACATGTCAGCAAATAGGTTTCATTCTAGATAAGTAGCAATTGATTGTTGTACAGTTCCATAGGCCACTTACCCATTACATGCATATTAGTGGTATACTATTCATTAATGCAATTATTCTAATATGCATGATACACAACCTAAGTCTAGGAACATAAGTATATACATCATTGAACAACATTATTTAAACAATCAAATATACAAGAAATGACAATTCAAATACTTATCTTTGTTTGCTTGTTGGGTGGACTCCCTCTCAATCTTTGCTTCCTTGCAGGAACTACTGGAGTCTGCTCCCTCTTGATCTTTGCTTCCTGGATTACCTGTCCTTGAACTTATATCCATCCTCGATCACTATGCATGCTTACTAGTATCATCATTGTGTTATCCTCGAGATCTCATACATAATCATACATTCATTAGTATAATCTTAATACTATCAAAACAAAATAATCTTAAACATGTATAGTCATGATCATTTCAAACACAGATAATAAGCATTAGTATTCAAGGTTTCAGGGAGTAATTCTTTTACTTATGCATATTCTTATTTGACCATAGGACTCTTCTGGTTAGTCGTATCATCAATCAAAGTAAGAAACATAATATGCATAAACCCTAGATTACTCAAACTTATAACTTCATGAATAATCATTATTAGTCATACAAAAGTATAAGATCCTTACATAGGGTAGGATTCTAACTTGATATAAGAAAAACATACATGGTCATCATATTTGCTAGTTATGTCTATAAATGTTTTCTTGTTCTCTTCAATGACCTGCATAACTCATAATTTAACCATTGTAGTACCAAATTATACATACCTCTATGTGATCCATGACTATGAGTGAGTTTCTATCTTAATGTCACCATGGTCTTGATCTAGAACTTGATTTGTACCTTTCATGTTAGTGGATAACATTATCCTCATACAACACTACAGTGCATTAGTACAATCATAAGTGTCATAACCCTAATCAATGAATGTCTTCTATCATGCATTCAAACTTTTACTAGGGTGTAAACAAGATTGCTACTAAACTCAATAACATGAAGACAATCATATTATAAACTTAATCATGAAAAAATTTCAAAACATACCTGTAAGTCATACCTGTCAGATTGCTTGTAGTAGTTGTTGTCGTTGTTCCTTCTGTTCTTAGGACAATCTAAGGAAAAGTGTCCTCTTCTTGGTATGTGCTGTGAGAGCTTGATCTTCATTCGCCATCTTTTCTTCTCGAGCTAGAATCCAAGCTTCTTCCCGTGAGCATTCTTCCCACATCCTGTTGAATGAGATAAGTTTCTTCCTAGCACAAATTCCTTGGATGAGGGAATCCCATGACCTAGGAAGGCCATTAAGAGTGGTCATGACCACTTCTCCATCCTCTATATATTCTCCCACAGCTTCAAGTTGTTCTTTTATCTGGGAGACCTTTGAGAAATAAGACTGCATGGTCTCCACATTTTGGAATATGATATTCTTCAATTGATTCCTCAAGGTCATCTTCTGATTTATATTCTTCCCTTCAAATATTTTGGTCAAGGAATCAAACATCTCCTTAGGTGTGTTCAGAGATGACACATGTGGCATGAGATGGTCTTTGATAGAATCAACAATGATCCTCTTATCCTTGACCAAGTTCCTCTTGTGTAAGGCCTTAGCCTCTTCTCCCTTTGGGACATGAACCCCTTCACTTATGTAGGTGTCCAACTCACTCTCTTCTAGAATTAACCGAATCCTATACTTCCATCCTCATAAGTTATCAGTCCCTTCAATCTTATCCTCAAGCTTGGTGTGGCGAGACATCTTAAAGAGTACTTCAAATGAAATAGAAAATATTTAGGTCTTACCACTTGATTTGCATAAATCTGGATCTGGAGCTAGATTAAGGTTTGTCAGAGAAACCCTAAAAATTCAAACTTTGAATTTCAAACTTCTTAAAGGATATAAAGATGCGCCTTGATGAGTTGATCAAGCTGGTATACTCAGAATTTGAAAAATGCAAAGTTTCACCCCTCAAATTTGCTTTCTAGACTTCTAGATTCACTACCCTGAATTAGTGTTTGATTTTCCTGGAGCTTCACCCATCCAAAAAGTTCGATCTTGGTCTCTAAACTTTGATTTTGCAGAGGAGCTTCCAGCCATGGTCTTAGATTTCAAAAATTCCAACTTTTGCAGAAACCCTAATTCCAACTAGGGTTTGATTTTCTCGGAGCTTCACCCAACCAAAAAGTTCGATCCAAAGCTCTAAAATTTGATTTTTCTAAGGAGTTTCCAGCCATGGTCTCAGATTTAAGAAATTCCACTTTTTGTGGAAACCCTAATATTTAGGTCAAAATCTGAAAATGCTTAGAATTGAATTTTGTTTCGACAGAAAGATGTGCCTTGCTGAGGAGAGTCAATATAGCCTCCTACCTTTTAAGATCTATGGATAGAAACCCAAAAAACAAGAAGCCCTAGATTCTATAACTACATAGTGTCTTCTTCTCAGGTTAGCTCTGATACCATGTTAATTTTTGAGCATTAATTCAACATACTCTAGGATCTTTACTGAGAGAATAACATGTACAACATATCAATCACAAGAAGCAAACACAAGAGACAATAGACACACAAATTTTCCTTGGGGAAAACCATAAAGGTGAAAAACCCCAATAACTTCCTCAGAGATAGATAGAGAAATGATACAAAACCCAAGCATAAGAGATAACCGACATGACTTATATAGGGATGACCCCATCAAGTTGGTCTAATAACCCATCAAGTATAAGTTACGACACTTACAATATAAATGGTGACACTTCCGTATAGAGGAATAATAACATCTCTATAGGAATACAATATACATATGTGAAATACATTATGAAGTTACAAATACATCAACAAGGTCCTCCCGACACGTTATAGTACTCCATCATCATTTCTGATGTCGTAGTCCACTATAATCACATTGTTTTTTCCATCGGAACTGCTTCGACTACCTTCTCACGGATTTCTTGTAGTGCATTGTGGATGAAGGGGTTCTCATTCGAGAAGATGAAAGTCTAGATGAATCTAATGGTTAACTCTTCCCATGTATTTGTTCCATGTCGCAATTCTGCTGCGATGTACCAACTCCGTTGTACTTCATCCATTGTATGGATGAAGGCATGGACCCATTCCTATTTCTGTCTCATTTCCCATGTGCTTTGACACTCTTCAAGGTGATTCCTTGGATCACCCCTTCCATTGTATTTCCTTCCATAGTAGCCTTCAATAAACCCAAATATGACTTCCATCCATTTTCGACATAGTGGCCAGCACGTTATCGACAACTTGTGCGCTTCCCACCACCATGTTGGTGTAGCCTTCAGTGCTTCTTCCAATGCTAGCAGCCGCTGTGGTTCTGATACTTTTTCTTTGAATTCGGAAACAAATATAGCCAGATTAGGTAATCCTTCATATATCGGAAAATCGCATACCTCCATCGCTACCCATCTCAATGAATGAGTGATTCGCATCCACCTTCTGAATGATACTTCATGTAATCAATTATGCCAATTTTCCAGTGCCTTATCGGAGTCTGACGACACTGAACTAACACTTCACCACCCCAATTTCCTGTTGATGGTGGGATTGATGTAATCCTATGACACGTTGTATATGTTGTCCCATCCTTCTGTAAATTCATCCCTCATTGGTTGAACATACCTCTTCCCTTCCGATGGATCAAGTGGGGCGACTATCCTCATGTTGCGGTTTTCAAAAGACATTGTCCTCTTCTTAAAGTTGATAACATATTAATTCTCCATTTCCCAGTCTATTCCTAGCAACATCAGATAGGGGCTTGTGTTTTCAACTATTTCTATAACATCGAAGTCTATGTAAGTCTTCAATCCGTCTATTTCGACAGGAAGATGACATAGTCGACCAATTGATGTGACCTTGCTCTGATTTGTCAGTTGAAGTTGTATAGGGGACACATGCCAAATGTGGTCTACCCATTGTATCCCATGCTTTCTTAGTCAGGATGTTTATGTTCGATTCTAGGTCCAAAATGATAGAATCAACATTGAATGCACCAATCTACACATTCATTATCATTTCTCTCGTCGTCTTCTTTTTGTGCAATTGGTTCACTATCCGATCTTGTTTCCCATCCTCCTATCAATATAATAAACTAGCTATATTTTCTAGTGCATCCTGATCTTTCGCCAGCGTCAAACATATTTCCAGGAAGGTCCTCAATGTGTTGACCTTCCCTGGTGGCCTATGTGATTTTTTCATATCAAATATCGGTGGCATCTCATAAACATGTTCCTTCCGGCTTATACGTGGAAAAATAGTCTTTCTCATCTCATATCATGCTTCCAAAAAGGTTTCCTTCTTTGGTTCCACATAAAATCGAACCTGTTTCCTTGTTGTAGGTTGAACACTAGGAAGTGGCATTTCTTCTCCCATTGCAACTCCCCCCTGGTCACTACTACGACATTCAGAGGTCGACTTCTTATCTCTCCAGAGATATTATGTACATTAGGATTCGGATTTACATTCAGATTCGGTTGTGGTTGTGGTGTATTCTTAGTTTGACACTTCACAATTAATTGGGGACACTCCACGACAATGTGGTTCATTGCACTGCAATAGGTACATTATGGAGTCGGATTCGAACAATCCCTTTGATAGTGTCCAATCTGGCTGCAATTATAGCATGTAACAGGCCCTCGACCTCGTCCAAAATTTCCTCCCTGACCAAAGCCTCCACCGCAACCTCCGCAGAATCCTCCTCGCAAATGATTGCACTGCTGCTGATTATATTACGGCTGTTGATACTGTGGTTTGTTATACTACGCAAGTGGTTGGTTGTACTGAGGCAGTTGTTGATTATAATGCGGCTACGACTGGCTATACTGTGGTGGAAGTTGACTGTAATGCGGTTGTTGTTGATTATACTGTTGTTGTTGTTGTACATGAGGTTTCTCCTCTCCCTTCATAAAAAATGTATCTGCGGTTCTCTCTTGGGTCAAATCATATGCTCAACAATCCTTCTCCTCATGACCGACCGATCAATAGAAATTGCAAAAAAGGTTAGTTGTCTTCGACATAATTTTCTGTAAGTATACACATTCTTCTAATCAATGTTCCCTTGTCTGAAAAATTTGACACCAAGGAATTCCTCCCAGAATGAGCAGGTTTGGTGTGCCATACTGTAAGTATTCCCTGAATTCCGGGAACTGATCCTTAAGGTGTCCTTCTGATTTTCATCGACTGCACCATATTTATTTGTGAACTTCTTTCCCCTTCTTGATATCTTCTAGTTGGATCGTCAAGTTCGCTAGTTGCACTTGGATCTGGTTCATACCTATCCCTGGTTTTCCAACTGGTGAAGCCTCAAGCTCCATCACAATTCCTAGTGCCTCCACTTAGGATGAAATATTTTGCTGCAGTAGTGGCATCCAAATGTGTGGTACCAATCCCACAATGAACCATTCTTTGTCCTACATGTCACTGATTCCAAAACTTACTTTTTCCATCATACTTTTGTACCTTTGATCGAATTCCCATACTAATTCATTAGGAAATTGCTTTATTTCCTTCAATTTTATGATATATTGCGACTCTGATTTTGGTTTCCTATATCCATCGATCAATCTTGCTCTGATTTGTGCCAAGGTTTTTTCTGGATTCCCTATAGGTACTTGTACAAACTTCATAAACCAATCCAGTGCATGACCCCTAAAGGTCGTCGCTAACTGTCCCTTCTTAATATCATCATCTTGGAATTGCTTCATCGTACACACTGCTTCGCATAAAAACCATTATTTTTTGGGATCCCCGATCCCGTTACCATGAAAAATAGGCATCTTTATATCATCGTTTTCCATCCTTGGTTTCTTATTGGTGTTCGTAGACCCACTACTCTTACCATTTTTCTGACACGCAGTACAACCCTGCGAAGAGATTATACTTCTTCCTCTAAATTTTGGTGTAGTGAATGGGGTTGTGGGTACGTAGTAGCTTTGGGTCTGTCCTTCCTTAAGTTCAGGGGTATCCTAGTCGTTCTCTTCGTCACAGTAATTTCACTTAATTCGTTGTGATCCCATTTTGCAGTTCTTTGTTCCGGTTGTACTAGGAGACTCTCTGTCTATCTTACTCCTCTTCTTCTCTGGTTGGAACCTCACCCCACTTCGCAGGGTACCACAATCTTCCCCAGCTTCCATCAAGATTTTTTTGTAACTCATATCCATATTCCCCACATCATTCTATCAGGCTTGCATCATCTCTTTACCCACAGCCTCCCCACACCCGATATTTACTCGTTGGAGTTCATCTTTAATATTCCCTTTTCACAAATGAGCATCTTAATTCACAATTTTAGCGACAGTAGATACCTTCCTCTAGGTCCCTGGAAAAATTTCCTTTCTGCGTCGTTGTATGAATTAATCATGTCGATAGTGAATTCAATGATGTATCCTTCCAAAATATTGTCTAACCAAACCTCGATAGCTCTTAACGCTTTGTTGTTCACTTATTTGAATTGTTGGATCAGTTCTGGCATCCAATGTTCAAGCTCACCTCCTTGGAAATTCTTCTTATGAAAAGTCAATTGTGCCAACCATTCATGTATAAGTATAGGAAATTTGCAGAAGAACACTTCGTGGATATCAGAGTAGATATACTTCTGTAGCCAATTGGTTTCGACCATCCAGGGTTTGAATTTTCTTCCTCGGCAAATTCTCGTGTCTGCTTGTGGAAAAAATCCTCGATCTCCAGCTTTTTGGATGCCACAGCATGTCCTCTCTCCTTTCGCACTAGGGTCCCGACAATGGAACCATTTTTTGACAGAGTCATGTTGACTAGGGTTCACTTCGCACTGCTGTCAACAAATCATTGACCATACTCCCTTAAACATCGGCCCAGAAAGGTTTCACCCTATCCAACAACACCCGCAGAGCGAGTGAAGTGTCACTCGAGATGCCTAAGGGGGCTGCGGGAACCAAGTTTCCGCAGTTGTGAGAAGACATACATTACCTCACTCTCATTCGCAACGTAAGCCAACGATTTGCATTCCCATCATAACATCATATTACCAACCTATTAACCATTGTATTTATTCCAATCAATCACACTACCATTTCATAATTAATGAATTAAACATATTATCAACGCATGTTCAAGGAATCTTCAGTACATAACATAACTGTGAAAACATCTACTACAATCTCAATGAAACTTCACACACTATGAAAGACAAAGAGACAAAGACAAAGACATATATCAATTGTTCCCATTATTTATCATACATTGCAGAACCATTACAAACGCAGAGCAGTCGTTGCGATCAAACAGACAAAAACCGGATAGATCGATCCAAAATATTAGAACAAATATATATGAAAATATGCCCTTAGGCTTACAATTGTGCTTATATTTAAAGGCTCACTTGGTCGTTACAAAATGGTCTGACTAGCCCATTTCTAACTAAATTACCCAAATACTTCCGCATATATCGGCTCTTTTATGCTTTGCGACCGGTCCTTTGTTCATGTCGATGACCCTTTCTTTGGTTGGGGGTTCCTCACTTGTGTACTCTGGACCCATGCCAACTGGCCCCCAACACAAAATTGTTTCTCTCCCTTGAGCCACCTCAGTTGGAAACTGTTGGTATGTTTACTTGGATTTTGAACTCATCATATGCTTCCCTAATTTAGTGGACCACTTCCTTGGTCGTATCTTTAAACATTGTGATTGTTGCAATTTCATACTCCTTCTCGTCTTGTGAAACAATTTTTATAGCACCCATGGTGGACGAGGTATGCCAAATCCAACTTCTCCAGTTTCGACACATCTACTCCACGAATTTGATCATCCTTCGCAAGAGCTGGAGTGGCCCTGGCATTGGTTCTGCAGCAATTGAAAAACCCACCGCTCCTCTAGTAATTGTAGCCCATGCCGAGCTAGGAGCATCCCACTTCGTTTGTTGGTCCTTTATCTACCTTTTCTATCTCTTAATACTTAGATCGGACCCGGATTTGGCACAGTTGTGGTCCAACAAAACCCTTCTTCACCTGCCCTTTCAGCAATAGCCTATGAACAGACTGAGGTATCACCTGAGGTGAAGTTATGGGTTGGTTGCAGAATCACGTTTCTACAGCCAGGTGATTTGCATCTAATAAACTGGTAAGCTGGGCGAAGTCACATCTACTTCGCATCCCCTTCTTTTTCTACATTGCACTCTGCGATTGCGCTGAGTGATAGTTTTATACTCTACGGGATTAGCTGAATTAGTGTCACTTGTGCAACTACGTGTTCAACATACTCAAAAGTAATTGTGCATCCAGATATATGTGTTCGATGCTTAACATCTTATTCTCATCAACCATTCATGTGAAAATACTTATAAAAGTAGAAACACACATAACCATAAACATGAATATAAACATAAACATAGGAAATCAGACTCATACATTCACACAACATGCTTATTTATGTGGTTCACCCCCAGAATGGGAGCTACGTCCACAGGAACTATTGTTTATATTAATGGGAAGGGTCAACAGTTCCAGTCCGTGCACACAACTGCAGACTCTTCTCTCTACAATTGGGTTTCTGCGCACATAGCTGCAGAGCCTCTTCCTCTCTTCTTGTTCTTACAATACTTAGTCTTTCCAAAGACTAACCCCTAAGAGACCAAAAGACTCTAAGACCAACCCTTCCCTTACAAAATCTCCCTTTTTATAGATCATTCCCGAGGGTCATGTATTTACAATCATTGTGGGTCGCAAATCCTATAGTACCCAAACCCCCCAAAAATGGTGCGGTTACTCCTCTAATCAGACTTATCGTACTCGACAGCTACTTCACTTGACTTCGGTTGTCTTTCTACGCCGCTTCTGGATCTGATGCCCTTCCGACTGTGCGACTCGGACTTCATACTAGCATGTCCCTTTTAGCCGCTCCGCTTCTTTTGTTGTTGTTGGTCCGTCATTGTAACTTCCTCAGTTGTCCTGGTCATCCTTAGTAATCTGTCTTCACTAAGGCGACAGGTCCATTTCCTCTAATTCTGCACCGCTCCTTACCCAGATCGCGGGATTTGCGGAGTTCTTTACCCAAAAAGGTTGTTGTTGGACCTCGCTTCACTTGTACTTCTTGCCAACAAAAACTGTTGCGCTAGAGCTACACTTTGACAAAATTGTGCCGTGCTTGGACATTGCTTTACCAACTGCGCTTTCTTAGAAATTTGCTTCACCAAAAATTGTGTCAACTTGGGCCATGCCCAATAGGACCTTAACACTTACTCGTGGATCGTCTCTGATCCACTTTGCTCTGGCTTCGTGTCCCTTAGCGGACTCAACCTTCCAGTGAAGGCCTGAAGAGTTTCCCTTAGCTTTGCAACTGTTCCCTTTGTTTCTTGCTCAAACTCCTTGACAGTTTCAAACATATCCTATGAGACAGCTTCATGATCATGTTCCTTTATGGTATCCTCTATTGTGCTAAGTTATTGAAACTTCTCTTTGATCTACTCTGACAGAGCGAGTGCTTCTTCTTGCAATGGTTGTAGCTCCCTAGTCTCTACAAATTTCTGAATATTCTGCCTTGGCGGCAAAGTATTCATAGCTGTATGCACAGATTGCAACTCTTGTTGTTGTTTGTGTAGATATTTTTGTATCTGATGTAGCTCAAGATATTCCTGCAGCATAACACATAACCCAGTAGCTTCATCAAGCAACTCCTGACATCGCACCACTTCTGCTGCAATGCTCTCTGTTGACATCCTCAACTCTTCGCTTCTAGCTTCTTTGACTTCCTGAGGAGTGCCCGGTTGCTGCTTCAACTCGAGAGTAGCAATCTTCTCCTTATATGCTATCTCCATGTCCTCCATCTCAGCCTTAATATTGTCAATTGTAGCACCAATCTTAAGTATCATAGCCTCCACCTCAGGTTCTTCTTAACACTCAAGTATCTTCGCGCAGACTGTTGCGACCATTTCTTTGAGTCTACGATGTTTTTCCTCAGCAATATCTAGCTCTCTTATTTTCTCCACGGACTCACCTTTTAGCTCCTTTTAGTTTTCCTCCAACTATAGGTGTTGGTTATACATAGTTATGTCTTTGTCCTGAATTTCTTTGACAACTTGCAGGTGCAGATTGTATAACTGTTCCAGTGCCAGCATGCCAACATTGATATCTAGGTGCTCCAACCTCTTCGTACCTTCAACTACTTCATCATTTGGGAAAATGATATTCATTGGCTCAATCCTCACCAAGCAAGGTCTCATCCTCAAGGAAGGCGTCTTTCTCTTTCCTTGGATTGACTCGCCTAACTTGCCCTCGGAGTCAGATTCTCGTACCAAGTCTTGTTGTACTTGTTCGATCTTCATGACGATGCTTTTTAGCTCTCAAAGGTTTTGGATGAGTTTCGCGTGGACCTCTTTGATTTTTATTTCCTTCAGAGCAAGCGTTTCTTCTAAATGCTTGCTAGCTCGTGTTGCAATGCTTTCATAATCATCTGCATGCAACTGTGCTTATGCAGATGGTTTTTTTTCTTTATGTTTCTTTTTGTGCCCTTTTTCTAGCACTTTAGTTTCAGGATCCTTCCTCTTTTCTCCAGACTACGCCTCAGTAGTGCCTTTATTACTTTTTTCTAGGCCTATTTCTTTGGCTTGTGTGCTGGTTGTTTCTTGCCCGTTCTGTGGATCTTTAGCTTCGCTTTCTTTCGATGTGGTGTTGATCTCTACCAGTGAGTCAACTTTCCATTCCTTCTGCCAATCTTCCATAATTAGGTCAATCATCAGTGCATCTAGTTGGTAGTTCCCTTCGAACCATTCTAGGTTCATCTTTTCATCCCTTGGCTGGATGTATATAAAATGAAGGTCAGCTTTGAATATGACCCTTCATATGTATGCAGTCGTTACATCCTTTGTGATGCACGGAGTGTGCCTAATGACATTGCATAGCTGCTCATAATAGGTGAGCATCTCCTCATTGTTCAGGCGTTGTCTCTCTGGCTTCGCATTTTCCCACATATTTGCATATTAGGTTCCTCGTAAATCTCCCAATATCACTGGAATATACTGGCCGTGGAGTGGATCTTTCCAACCCACAAACGTGATCAGCACGAATGTCCATATATAGTGGAAGTGGATTCCGTTTTCCTGATTTTCTCAAACATCATCCAAAAACTCATTCAACAAGTAGCTGGACCAATTGTATGGAGTTCCCTCCTTAGCGTTTGCAACTAAGGAAACTGTAGTGGCCGGCACTTGTGATGGTTTGAATTTTTGCAAAAAAAATCCTGCCAATAGTTGGACTATGAAGCACATGGCTTGATCCTTGATCCCAGTTGTGATATATCCACGACTTCCCTTCTGTAGGCCGAACTCCTCTTCAATGCGCTTCACGAGCTCCTTATCTTTTGTTTTTCCAATGAACTTCATTGCAGGATCAACACCTCACTTACTGAGATGCATGATTCTATGAATGAGGTCGATGTTGATATCGATCTTACAGTCTAACCATAGGTAACCCTAGTGCGTGCATGATAGCAAATTGCACACTACTGTAGTGAGCTCAGGACTTCACTAAAAGTGTGAAATGCGGAGAAGGTTAAGTAACCCTGATGGTACTAGCGCTGTCATCCAACTCTATGCATGGAGAGTAGCTTGTTGTGTGTGCTCATCAACCTTTCGACACATGTATTGGTTAGGCTCAAGTTGTTCAAACTTCAACTATTGTGGGTCCTTTTCCTATAACATATCATGATTTGAGAACTTGCAGTCTGGGATATTTCCAAGCAAATTCTCATGAATGCGCACATGGATCGATATCGGTGGCAGCAGAATCTCATACTAAGAATTCCTCATAAGCTTAATGGGTGGCGCATCCTTTCTTCGCGGAGGGATATATTTGGGCATGAGGTTAATCGTCCTATCCTGAAGCGATTCTTGCGTAGGGTTCATGTTCATTGTAATATCCTGATTTTGACCCCATTGCATTAAAAATGTAAATGATGTAAATATGCTAGTGTGAATTCCTAGTGCGGAGCTCAAGGCCAAGGCCCGACTAGTGAATGGATAGGAATGTATGATGTTATTTGGACTATTTTGTTGGATTTTATTCCGATTTAGAGTATATGTAAATATTATGTGCATAAATAATAAAATGGTCCAACAATGGTTGTGTAAAGAGTACCAAAGGGGATATGATTCCACCAAAGGGAAAGAGGAAGGGGGCCTATGGGAAACCAAATCCTATGCTGCCAAGTGTCAACCTTAGAATTCACCCAAAATTCTTTCATGTGATGGGAAGAAGCCAATTATCTCCTTTTTTGACCATTTTCCAATCATTGATTGCACATGTGAGGTTGGTGGGAAAAGTCACTTCTTGTAGTTATTGAAGCATGGGGGTTGTGACAGTTATGTCAGCTGTCAGCAGTCTTATCATGTCAACTGTCTTTTCATCCTCACCTCATATCCTTGGATTTAACACTCATTTCATCATTCTTCCATTCTCACTGTCTCATGCAAACTGCTTGTGTATTTGCATGCTAGATTTGTGTGGATAGAATTTAATTCCACTGTGCATGCTTATTACATTTTTGCACACATTTTGTTTGATGCAAAATTGTATTGTGCATTAGGTCAAATTATTAGAACCCCATTTTGGCCAATGTCCCCTCCCAATGATCGGAAAGGGTTGGGGGGGATGTTACAGAGTGGTGTTAGAGCTCTTGGTTTCAATACCAGAGCTAAATGGGCCATAGATCACGAGTTATAGGCAAAAATCGGAGGTAATTCCGTTATAGCCATTGATGGTATTGCCTATGGTTGATGACAATTAATGTTGTTGATAATGGTTTTAGGAATCAGGCCATAGAAGCATGACTGTAAATGCAAAGAAATCACAGTATGTGACCAACAAACCTTGAGAGGGAAGGATGGAATAATGATTCGTGATCAAAAGGTTGGAAAAGGGCTGTGTAGCCTTGGTAAGATGCCAAATGCTCAGGTAACATCAAGCAATGTTAATGACATCCATGCAGGTAATGGTTATTTTTTCTTAATTGCATGAATGTTGAAAGAGGATTTGGTAAGATCCCTTCAACTATGTTTAAACTATGTTGACTTGGTTTGCATGTGGTACTGAGTGCCTAAATGTGAATGTCATCCTACCGAGTACGGTGAGGTGTGGGTAAGTGAAGGTAAGGAGCCTTACACCCTATAGTTTCTTAGATACTTCAATGCATTCATATGAAATTATATCATTCCATTTGATTATGTTGGTTATGAGTTTAACCAAAGCAAGTAAGGACTTATGGCCTTGTTATGATAGGATGAATGACATGACAGTATATTGTTCATGAATCGGTGCAAGGTGGCGTTGAGTGGTTATGCATTAAGATATTTTACAAATCTTGTGGTTGCATTGAGTGAATGAACATGAAAAGATTATGTGAGTGATGTAAATTTGCATGCATAGGTGTAGGTGCAAATGTTGATATGCACTGTGTGAATGCATGGTTGTGGTGTATGTGTTATTTCAAACTAAATAATGGATGGGATGATGAATTGATGATAACTATGGGATCATTTCATGAGCTGTTGTGAATGCAGGAGAGTAAGTGCACGAAGAAGGTAGTCAAGATTGATGGACTTCTAGAATGGTTTGTGGAAGGGCAGAGTTGTATAAATGATAGGGTTGTGAAGTAATGAGTATCTAAAGTTTCATTTAAATTGCATAAATGATGTGACTATACCTTGCAATTTTATTATAATAATGATGCATATATAGATATGTATATTTCTGCATTTAAAATGTTAGCATCTGAAGGTTTTTGAATTATTGAGTGTTATAATTCTGAGATCACTTCAGTGACTGTTGTAGCAATGAAAATATTATTTTCATAGATACTCACAATGTGTATGGATGATTGAAAGTTTTAGATTTCAAGTAGAAATGTCTTGAGTATGGAAACGAGGATAAGTCCATATTAACAACCAGGATATACCATGTGCAGAAGCCAAGGGATACGATAAGGTTCTCATAGTTGTGAAATTTAATTTATGCATGGAAGAGATTTGTAAATTTCAGATTTGAAATTTTGCTAATAATTGCTAATGACTATTTGGCTTATATAAAATTGTGTCAGGAGGACATGTTGTAGGTGGATGTTTATGTATGGTAGCAAGTGTAAAACCATAATGGAAAGAGTGATACCACTTACGAGAGCCAAACAATATGAGGATGCCCTCATGGTTAAACAAATCAATTTATGTAGGAGACAGAATTGTAAATTCATGTTTGAATTTAATTATTAATGCCAATGATTGGTTATGGAAATATCAGATTAGAATTTATTGTTAATGCCACTGACTATTTGGTTGTTTGAGAAGTGTGTCAGGAAGACACATTGCAGGAAGACCATGTGTGATGGACTGCAGAATCCAAAATCCATGGGAAGGATCCCATGCTTTGTAAATGGGTTTCGGGTGAACGGCATATTGGAAAACCATGTGAGTGAGGTGGTAAAATCGTGCCAAAAAGGAATATGTGGGTTATGGAACGTAGAAATATTGGGGTGGAAAACCGAAGGACTGTTGACTCAGAGAAGGGAGCCCCCATTCTTCGCAAATGAAGAGAGAATACATCTGAAGAGGGAGAATTATTATGTAACCCTATCTAAGAATATGCATGTCTGGTTGCTAGAGTTAATATGCAGAACATGTTTATTGTTTTCACTATCATTTCAGATTGCTTGAAGTGTGATTAGGGCCTACATGGTTCACATCAGAGAGGGGTGCACACCTTTTTGGTGATGAGTTATGATAGGGTACTTGTCAATATTGACTATACCCTAAGGGAATGGACGCATTCCTAGTGTTTCAATACTTGATAGTGAATGTTATGAAATATGGTTGCAATTTTAGAATAGCAACACTGATGAGTTGCTTATCCTTCTTATGTTGTCAGCTTACACAGATGTGATTTGGTGCTACACACTAAGAAGCAAAGTGAAGAAAGGGTACTCAGGAGGACCGTATGGGAAGTGGTAACCTTTATAAGCTCACACTAAAGAACACTAGAAGGGATGGATAGGCCCGATGAGCTGTATGGTAGAAAAGGGGTATCATTCTTCTGTAGTGTGATTGGGTATTGTGGGGACATGATATCTTGCAGTCAAGAAAGTCACCTATAGAGTTCCTAGAGGGAACCACTGGTTTTCATTGGAGAAGGAGTGCCATCCTTGTGTGGATGAAGAGTTGATTTGTGTGTGAAGGGCTATGGTGTGTAAAGGTGTGATGATATTAATGAAGATATAAAATCTCTATTGGGTTAGCAGTAAGGTGGGGTACCGAGACTGACTGGAAACCTTGAGATTCCTATGTCTCCGTAGTAGAGACTTGACCTAGAAATGTTCATGGTGCAGTTTCCTTCCATTGGATGATGACCTAGATGGATGTGCTAGCTTGGAAATGGAGATAGAAAACCAGGTATGGGAATGGTTTAGCATCACCAATGCTTGGTAAATCCAGTCAGTGAACTGGTTGGGAATTAACTACTTGATGTTGTGGAGTAGCATGTGTGTTGGCCAAACATCCACCCTACAGGTGATCCAAGGCTTGTAAAGCAGAGAAGGAAACCTGTGGAGTAGCGAGGAATTTCCCAATACAAATAAGTATTTGGTTATCTTGCAGCTTCTTGCTTAATTTATATGAAATACGTGTGTACATGATTTATTAAACTCTTTTTTTTATAGATAAACCCTATGAAAGGATGAACACGAATGAGTTCATGTGTATGTTGGGAGAGAATGAAAAGTGTGGAAGTCTCATGAATAAAGCATGGACATTCCATGTCAATTGGGCAAATAATTGACTGATTTTAATATTTATGTTATGCTTGGTCTAACAAAGAATTACCATGATGAATTTCACATGTAAGAAATTGAGGCAATTGTGTTATAGGTCAAATCTGCACTTCTCTGTCCATGATCACATTCCTATGTCGATCACACAAAAGGACACTATGGATGGAAGATCTAGATTTACCTTGGATGAGTTATTGCTGAGATTACACTCTTCAGTTGAAAAAATCTTATTTTTTCCGCAGTTTTCGTGATGTGTGTGCTACTATTGCCACAATGATCTAGCATTTAGAACGCTGGTCTTATTGAAGACAACCCGTGCACATCCTCCAAAATGTTGTGAATGTTGGTTGTCAAATGTAGAAGTTGCATACTGTGCACTAGTCTATTTGTATGCAACTTGCGTGCATCTTAATATGAAATGAAAAAATATATTAAGATTATGAATTGGGATTCGTTGAAGTTGGTTCTATAACTTCCCCAACCTCCCAATTCAACCACCTCTCGAATTCAACTGCCTACCTTGTGCCATAAATACAAGGGGAAGCCATGAGAGAGGGACCTAGAAGGAAGGTTAAGCTATTGTTATGCTGGAGGAATTCTTAAGTCATTGTGAGGAGCAGGATCCCCAGACTCGGTTGCAAAAGTGTCTAGACAGATCAGGTGTATTTGTACTTATCGACATTTCTTTGACAATAAAAGGTGGAAATACCCTTCCTGTCCCAATCGAATGTCTATTTGATTGAATGTTTGATTGTGATTAATGTTAAGTTGTTTTCAATTTCATTATGTATTTGTAGTCAATATACGCTGAGGAAGGTTAACTTGTTTTGGAGGTTCAGCAGTGTGAAATATTGGGCGAAAGCTAGGACCAACCATCATTAAAAAGATACAACTTTCGGAATCCTAAACTCTTTCCATTCGTAGTAATTAATGCAAAACATGAATATATTTACGTGTCACCCCATGTAAGTTGGTAGTGTCGTCTCCCCCACTATAAGGTATTTTCCTGCACAATAGAACTAGAGACTCCGCTCGGGAGTAACCAGTTGTTTTCTGCTCTAGGGGACCTTACTAAATTTTCTTCTAGTTTATTCAATCTTTCTATTTTTTGAGAGGTTTTTTATAGGGTACTTTGCAATTCCTTTTTTACTTGAGTCATTTCAGTTTGATTATGTAAAGCTTTTTGATTTCTTTCAGTCCATGTGCGCTAGTCTTCTGTGCATACAGAGGCGCACTTTCTGCCTTGTGCGCTAGTTCCCTTGAGCTATAGTTTCTTACTTTTAGTTTCAGGAGTTGGTTTCTATACTAGACAGAGGCGTACTTTTCTGTAAGTCTAGGATTTTCACTAGGGTTTGGCTTTCAGGCCTTTTTGGGTCTACTATTGGCATTTTCCTTGCTTCTTTGGTTGATTACTGAGACAACCTTGTTTTTTATGAGTCTTTTTCACCTCTTGAAAGTCATTTAAGTTGCTTTTACCTGTTTCAACACTTGTTGATTAGGTGTCTTTCCTATTTTTTCATGCTTTTTGAGCCTGTGCGCGACTCTCTGTTAGTCATAGTAGCGCACTTTTTTCCCTAGACACTTGTTGCACTCTTGCAGACTTGTGCACTCAACGCTTGTTGTATGCTACAACAGCTTCTCACTTTTACTAAGTCTTTCTTTTTTTCAAGGTTTTAATTCTAGTTTGAGTTCATAGGGTGGTTCTTGAAAAGTTTGTTGGGTTGGATGCCTTCTAAGTTTCTTTTCAGATTAGTATGTTTTGGTTTAAGCCTTTCTTAGATTTTCCTTTTGAGTCTGTGTGACAGTAGGGTTACCTCTGGTTTGCTTACCTACTCCTTTTGTTTGATAGGTGTTTTCTTGGGTTTTGGTGGTCAGGAGAAACCTTTTGGTCTGTTTTTCCTTTGCATGCATCTGTTTTCCTTTCTTCTTTTACATCTTGTTCCAAGCTTAGAGTTTTTTCCATCGAAACAACTCGGTAGGTCAAGTCTTTTTCGGTCTTTTGATTTGATTGCTTTAATCCTTTAGGTTGTTTACCTTTACCCACACTTTTTGTTAGGTCTTACTTGTGCCTTTCTTCAAGTTCATTTTCTTTTACAAATAGAAGAAAAGACAAAAAAATGAAATTGGTAGCTTAGTAGTGAGATTTATCATAATTTTCGAAGTAGCATAGATTATCTTGCTTTGAAAATTTAAAAGAAAATAAAAAAATTAGGATTGCCTAGTTTCAGTTTTAAAAATTATAAACGAAAAAAAAAGAGTTTTTGTGAAGTTTGATGTATTATTTTTATACGCACTTTGTTTTCTGTCAAAACCATTCCACACACTTCACTACCCTTCTTGAGTAAAAAGTAGCCTCTAAAAAGAAATCTTAATAAAATTAACTAGCAACTTTTTCTTTTTAGGTATACACATCATCAACTAGCTTAGGCTAAGGTTTCGGGGTAAATCACCTTAAACAACCTAAAATCAGTTTCATCACTCAACAATCGTAGTAAGAAAATCTATTAGGTAAACCCACCTATATCAAAATATCCTCGGAACGCTCTACTCAAACCAGAGTTAAGCACCAGATCGTGCGCGATTGGAATTGTTGAGGATACCCCCTCACTTTCCTTTCAAACATAAACCAGAGTTGATTCTCGTACGAGGGTCCACAAGTAATTTTAAGTTCTTTTGGATTTCAGGCTTTGCTTCCCTGCCCATGTGTCTTGTCTAGGCTGACGAATGTTCCCCCAAGTTTTTTTGTATTGGTGGTATACTTAGTATCATAATCCTAGGGATCTACACAGGTAGAATGGAAGGATATTTCCACTTCACCTCGGACAGATGCGGAAGGTAACCCTTTAGCAGTAATCCTGGGAGGGAAGTTTGGTGATTCAAACGCTTGCACCCAGAGGACCTCCATTGGATGTCATGTAACTGATTGGGACCTAATCATCCCAGACTTGCTTCTGAGAGTATTAGCCTTGTTTTCTTGGTTTGATCACTTTAGGACACTGTTTAGTGGTGTGCTCTTTGTGTCACTTGTTTTTAGTTGGCCTTTGAGATTTTTGGCCCATTGAGTCTGAAACTATGGATAGCATCCCAGTGGGAACCGATCAAGGGACCCTTGTTCAAGGGGCTCCTTATTCTTTTACATTCATTGGGAACATTGGTACTCCCTTAATGGCTACCTTGAATCTTTCAGGATTCACTATAGGGCTACCGGTTTGGTTTTTTTCCACTTTGAATGCCTTGCATGCTCCTGATGCTTCTCAAGTAAGCACCTCACATCAAGAGCATCAAAACCCTATGCTTGCCTCTCGAGTAACATCTTCTCCTCCTCCTTCTACCTCATGTGGTGAAAGTAGTAATACTAGTAACCATCAGTCTAAAAGGAATAGACGGAAGAAGAATAGGAAGAATATGACAAAGCAAGGGGGCAGCCACCCAGCCTCTGGAAGTCATGTTGGGGGCACCTACCCAGCCTCTGGTGATCATGTTGGGAGAACTCACTCAATCACTGTAAATCATATTGAAACCACCCACCTAGCCTTTGAAAGTCATACTGGGGGAACCCACCCAGCCTCTAGAATTCATGCTAGGGGCACCCACCCAGCCTTTGAAAGTCATGTTGGGGGCACCCACCCAACCTCTGAAAGTCATGTTGGGAACAAAATTTTAGTCACTGCAAATCATACTGAAAGTATGTCTTCAACCATTGTTGGTCATGTTGAGGACACATCATTGATCATTGCTAGTCATATTAATGACAAGTCACCAGTTACTGTGAGTCATGCCGGAGACACTGAATCAACCACTGCAAGTCATGCTGAGAAAGTTGACATTATTGACAAACCTAATAAACAGAATCTTAAGTTCCCTTGTAAGTTTTGCGAGGGAGACCACCTGAAATATTTGTGCCTTACACTTCCAGAAGTGCAAAGAGTGTGGTCCATAGTTCAAATGTCTTTTACTTCTTAGCAACCAGCCGCTGCACGTAATGTTGGGGTTAAGTTGTTATCCAATGCTAGTCATGCCGAGAGTACTGTTATTTTAAAGGAGTCTAAGATTATAGGATGCAAGCCAAAGTTCCCTTGTAAACTTTGTAAGGGAGATCACCTTACTCGTGCCATGCTATTCCAGAGGTGCGAAGAGTGTCGTCCATGTTTGAAGGATCCTCTGCTCCTGAACTATCTATAGATTCCCAACAGCCTGATAAACCTTTGGTTGATGAAGTGATTGAACCAATGAAATATTTGGTCAACCCCACTTTTCCTTCGAAGAGTGAAGTGGTTGAATCGATGCAACCTTCGACCGACCCCATTATTCCTTCGGAGACTGATGCACCTATCCCTGAAGTCTTCTGCATTACCAGTTCAGATGTTTCTGAAAATGGGGGCACTTCATCTATGATGAGTGAACCCCTACCAAGATTTGGGATCATTTCCTTTGATTGGAATACTCTAACTGGGCCTCGCCTTCCTTCTTTTTCACCTTTCCAGATAAAGATCGATATCGACAACCATGCGGTTCACCGATGTATTGTAGACGAAGGAGCCTTTGTAATTATCTTATCCCCTTATGCTTGGAGAGATTTAGGTTTTCCTAACCTTGTTCTAGTTGTTAATTGGTCATTGAACTTCGATAGAACACCTAGTGAACCGTCGGGATTCCTCCCTTAGGTACATGTTACTTTGAGTGGAAAAACAACCTTAGTTGATTTTATGGTTTTAAAGGACCCTATGGATTTTGATATGATCCTCGGGCGTGATTACATTTACACTATGCAGGCTTTGGTGTCTATGCTCTTTTGTGTGATGCATTTTCCTCATAACGGCAGCATTGTCACTACCAATCAGCTTACATTTGTTGATCCCTCTTATTACCCAACTATAGACCAAGTATGTCCCTCGTCAGTAGGCACTACCATGTCATAATAAAATTATGTGGAATATTGTTCCTTGAGTCCAATTTCTATTGAGAAGAAGCCTCTGAATTCATGCTTACCTTCTCGGGACGGGGTCCCGTCAATTGACTAGGCGATAACTCCATCTGAATGTTTATAAGTGTGTTCCACTTGGGATGATATACATCCATTTGATGAAGTTTTCCTAAAGTCTATAATGCAGGCTGCCATTCATTTGGACATTATTCCACCTTTGAGGATTCTTCCACCTTTTCTTCGAGCTCATTAAAAACAGTAAGGAGGCTATGAGCATTCTTCCACCTTCACTTCGAGCTCGTTAAAAATAGTAAGGAAGTTATGAGCATTCTTCTGTATCTCCTTTGAGCTCATTAAAAACAGTAAGGAGGTCACAAGTTTACTTTTTCGGGCTCGCTAAACCTTTACGAAAATATTTTTATGGATTTCTCTCTAAGCTCTTGTTAGACTCTTTAAATATGACAAGATTGTCGAGCATACTTGTTCTCTTCAGACTCGTTAAAAGGAATTGAAGGAACATCTGCTTAAGTATAAGTTTAACCCTTTTATGGACTTTTACGAATTACTTACGAAAAATGAATACTCTAGTCATCCATGGCTAGAAGAGTTCTTCTCTCATTGTTTTACACTTTTTCGGATAAGGAGACTAATTGTACGAAAAAGGACCTTTTGGAGTCTTCTTTAGGGTTTTTAGACTCTCGAAACGTGAAAATACCAAGTGAGTATTCACCTACTCGAGCTCAATGAGAAATCCACGATAGGGTATATAGAGGATTATTTAAGTTTTCAGACTCTATAAACAGGAAAACACTAGTGAGCACATACCAACCCAGGCTCGATACTAAAATCCACGGGTATGTGTATGGAGTTATTGTTTAAGTTTTTCAAACTCCTTAAAATTGAAAACACCAGCGAGCAAGAGCAGATATCGGCTTGATATTAAAATCCAGAGATCAGTATTATAGAGTATTCTTCTATCTCTTCTTCAAACTCTGTAAACAATGAAGAAGGTCATGAGTCTTCCTCCCATGGGCTCGTTAAAATTTTACATGGTTGGACTTATTGAGTTTGCTTTCCTGGACTGATTAAAACAATAAGGACATTCTTTTACCAAAAAGAATAAGGGATGAGAAGGGTATATCACATCTTTTCAGTTTCAAAGGAAGTTAAGTCAGTCATATCCTTGAACACAACACCTATTTGAGACCATCATTAAGTTGGGTTTTAGTTTTTTACCGTAGGGTGAACATGATCTTAGAGTTTGTTACTCCTCCGGTTGGTTATTCTTCCAATTATATGGAGAGTCTTCTAATGTCTCCTACATTGTAGGCTTATTCCACTTCCTCCTTATGTTAAAAGCTTCCTAAGTCACTTTTGTGTCGTGCTCACTGTTCAAGGATACAACCTATGTCGTCCATTCTACAGCTTACCTTGACTTCATGTGTCAGCCATCCTGGTGTCAATCTATTTCATCTTGTGTTAGTCCTACTCCAAATCAGCTCAAACTTGTGAGCGTTCCTCGTGTTGGATAATGGAGGATGCATTAAGGCCTCCCTTCCAACGGACTTTTTCCCATCGACTTCAACTCATTTTGCTCTAGGAATGAAGTTTAGAGTTTCGATTAGTACCTTGGGGATTGCAGTCATTAGTGGCAGTTCCCTCGCTATTGAATAATGGGAATACATCAATGTCTCTTATTCGAAAGGTTCCTTGGGTGTTTGACTTCAAAATCCACTTATTCACACTTGTTGGAATGTACTAGGTACCTGGGGCCCCATCATCACTATCGATGGAATACCTCGCGTTTGTTAACACTATACATCAATGATCGGTAATCAAACAATACCCCCCATGTTCAACTCTAGCTCATTTATTCACATGGTTAGGGTTTGTACCTTGGATTGTTTGGATGAAGAACTCGGGACTCTGATAGCATCACCATATTTATGTTATCACCCAAGCGGCGCATGACTGAGCCTCATTCATTTTGGCTCTACATGAGACATAGATCCAGCTTGTTGTTATGGCTATGATCTCTCATCTTTGACATGGATCCACGCTTGTATTTCAATGGCCATGATATATATACATCTCCCAGTTATGTATTGGAGATCATATTGTATCACACCGAACATCTATATGATGTCAAGATTGTAATTGCTCGCAGAACTTGATCATTTTTTTAGGTACTTTTGTGGCTTGGTTCTGTGGTTTCTTGATCCTCCTCTAACTTGGAATTATAATGTATTTCGGCCATCGTTTACCTCTGACCTCACACATTAGGGGGTATCTGCTATAGGTCAAAATTTCCACTTCTTCGTCTGTGATCACATTGCTCTGTCGATTACACAAAAGGACACTATGGATGGAAGAGCTAGATTGAACTTGGATGAGTTATTGTTGAGATTATAGTATTCAGCTGAAAATATTATTTTTTCTACAGTTTTCATGATGTGTGCGCTACTATTTCCATAGTGATCTAGAGTTCAGAACGTTGGTCTTATTGAAGACAACCCGCACACATCCTCCAAAATGTTGTGAATGTTGGTTGTCAAATGCAGAAGTTGCATACTGTGCACTAGTATACTTGTATGAAACCCGCGCACATCTTAAGATGAAATGAAAAAATATATTAAGATTACGAATTGGGATTAGTCGAATTTGGTTTTGCAACTTCCCCAACCTCCCAATTCAACCACCTCTCGAATTCAACTGCCTACCTTGTGCCATAAATACAAGGGGAAGACATGAGAGAGGGACCTAGAAGGAATGTTGAGCTGCTTTTATGATGGAGGAATTATTAATTCATTGTGAGGAGCAGGAGCCCAGGACTCGGTTTTAGAAGTGTATGGACAGATCAGGTATATCTGTATTTATCTACATTTCTTTGACAATAAAATGTGGAAATACCCTTCCAGTCCCAGTCGAATGTCTATTTGATTGAATGTTTGATTGTGATTAATGTTAAGTTGTTTTCAATTTCATTATCTATTTGTAGTCAAGATACGCTGAGGAAGGTTAACGTGTTTTGCAAGTTCATCATTGTGAAAGGTTGGGAAAAATCTAGGACTAGCCATCATTAAAAGGTACAACTTTCGGAATCCTAAACTCTTTCAATTCGTAGTAATTAATGCAAAACATGAATGTATTTACATGTCACCCCATGTAAGTTGGTAGTGTCGTCTCCCCCACTATAAGGTATTTTCCTACACAACAAATTGGTTGCAGTTGAGACAAGCAAGGTTTGATAGTAAGCAAAGTGTGGTCAGCTGTGAACATTGACCATGGAAGCAGACCAAAAACTATTTGATTTGGATGAAATTCTTCTTCAAACAATTTCCAAGACCCAATAAAATCTTGGAGAGATTCTCAAGCTACAGAAGCAGCAAAATGAGATGAACCACATTGGTTTTGTAGGACTCTATTTGTCTGGAAAGAGAGGTGAAAATCCTTCTAGGAGCAATCAACAGTGGGAAGGAAAGTGGATCAATGAAGAAGAATTCATCCAATCATCCCATTAAGAAACGTTCCAGGATGGAAGACTTCAGGTAAAAGGAAAAAGTAAAGAAAAAGCAGCCACTAAAATGTTGGGAATGTGGATGAAATCATTGCCTCCGCAACTGCCCAACAAAGGACAACAAGAAGAATTGTAGCCATGAAGTTTCCATACTTGTGGATCAGCTTGAAGGTCAAATTCAGCAGGAGTAGCTTGTTGAAACCAAGGAATTGGTCCTGGAATGTCAAAGTAAAAGATGAAATGTAGGATAGACTTGCCCCATTTTGTGGATTTTGGACATGTGTAAAGTGTGTATGTATTCCTAAGTATTGGAACACCGAGGATGATGTTATTCCAAGGGGGAGGGGATTGTAATATCCTGATTTTGACCCTATTGCATTAAAAATGTAAATGATGCAAACATACTAGTGTGAATTCCTAGTGCGGAGCTCAAGGCCAAGGCCCGACTAGTGAATGGATAGGCATGTATGATGTTATTTGGACTCTTTGGTTGGATTTTATGCCAATTTAGAGTATATGTAAATATTGTGTGCATAAATAATAAAATGGTCCAACAATGGTTGTGCAAAGAGCACCAAAGGGGCTGAGATTCCACCAAAGGGGAAGAGGAAGGGGGCCTATGGGAAACCAAATCCTATGCTGCCAATTTTCAACCTTAGAATTCACCCAAAATTATGTAATGTGATGGGAATATGCCAATTATCTCCTTTTTTGACCATTTTCCAATCATTGATTGCACATGTGAGGTTGGTGGGAAAAGTCACTTCTTGTAGTTATTGAAGCATGGGGATTGTGATAGTTATGTCAGCTGTCAGTAGTCCTATCATGTCATATATATTTTCAACGTCACCTCATATCCTTGGATTCAACACTCATTTCATAATTCTTCCATTCTCACTCTCTCATGCAAGCTACTACGCTACGTAGAGTGATTCCATTGTGGTGGATTTCCATTTTTACCAGACTCTGTATCAAACCTAGAAGTTCGAATTAGAAGACAGAGTTGCATTCCTGGAAGGGAAGATAGAAACATGTAGGCATCCCCTTCACCCTGGTGGACTCATAGCCTAGCTTGGGGGTAGACTCCCAGCAAAAAGAGTATACGCTGGACGGAGTGCCTATGGTTGGGTGGAAAAGTGCTCTTACACAACCAGTTGCTTGGATTTGCGTTGAAGAAAGATAAGTATTCTCATGTATTTGATTATGAAGTGTTTTTATTTCATGCCCGTGATGGTTATGCTTGTGTATTTGCATGCTAGATGTGTGTGGATAGAATTTAATTCCGCTGTGCATTCTTATTACATTTCTGCAAACATTCTATTTGATGCAAAATTGTATTATGCATTGGGGAAAATTATTAGAACCCTGTTTTGGCCAACGCCCCCTCCCGATGATTGGAAAGGGTGGGGGAGGACATTACAATCATACTTCCCGCCTTTGGCTTCTTTGGTTCTTTGGTTGGTCCCTTATCTTTCTGTTGAATTTTGACTTTGTGGCACGGTGAGCTTCTTGATTGTGGAACCCTTCTTTGGAATAGACTTCTTCGAGGGCGTTCTCATTAATCCTGCAAGCCCTAAGTGTTTAAAATATCTCACTACCTCATCTAGTGTGGATTTCTTAGAAATTCACTTGCAAATTTCTCTGTGTTCTCTCAAGATCGCTTGCGCTGGTAAAACTTCAAAGTTACCTATAGTAAAAATAAAAAATTGTTGTAACTCCAGTAAGTATGCGTTCGATCTTATTTATAGATGTAGCATGCCTGAATCGAGCCCTCAAACGGCTAGATAGCCGTTAAATGTCATGACCGTTGTCCAAATCCCCCAAAAATATTGGTCCTTTCCTTCATTGAATGCATCAGAAATGGCTAAATTTGTGTTAAATGCAAATGTGATCATCAACAAAACACTGTATAATGACTACTTTTCTGACCGACATTTTAACGGCTAGTTTTTCCAAAATTCGCTCACAGCTTAGAAAAAATTTGCAAAGTTCCGTTGCGTACTTATTCTCCTTCATTTTTAACTTCGCAGTTGCACTTCCTATTTGTACTTCACATTACATCTTTTGACATGCACTTCACATCAGATGTTTCATGGGACTTCGCGTCTCACCAAATTGTGTATAGACTATGCTAATTTTTTAGTGTCCAATTTCAACTGTACTTGACACTTTAAAATTTTCTCTGTTGCTGATCAACTGAGGTCTGGTGAAGTAGGACTATCCCTATATGTTTTTAGTCTACTTCCATTAAGAAGACCTGGTAGGTTATCTCCCATTAATGTGGTTATCTGAACTGCACCACCATTAGTAACATTCTTAACAACATATGGCCCTAGCCAATGCATTTTAAATTTTCCAAGAAACTTCATGAATTTTCTATCATAGAGGAGGACAAGATCTCCTACCTGAAAGAATTTGTGCTTGATATGCTTATCATGCCATGATTTTTCTTTGTCGTTTTGCACTTGTTGGTGAAATCCTTCAATGAAGCGATCTTCTTCTAGCCCAACTAAGTGTAGTAGTATTTCTTCCATTGTCTCATCATCTTCCATGTCTGTGAATGCTACAATCCTCAAGCTTGGTACTATGTATTCCGTTGGCATCACAGTTTCCTGTCCATAAGCGAACCTGAAGGGTGTATAACCTGTCAACTTATTGCATGTTTTCCTATATGCCCATAACAAAACTGGTTTTCACAGATCCCAATCATCCATGTTTGTATTACATACCTTAGTCAACGCATTTTCCAACACTTTATTAAAATATTCAACAATGCCATTGACCCGTGGATGATATGGTGTGCTCTTCTGATGGTAAATCTGAAATTCCTTAGTCGGGGCTTTGATAGTTCTCTTCAAGAAGTGAGTTCCTTGATCACTCATTAGGATATTTGGACATCCAAACCTTGTGAGGATGTTTTCTAAAATGAATTGTGTGGCAGTAACTGCACTATAGTCCTTTACTGGTTTTTCCTCTGCCCATCTGGTTAGATAGTTTATAGCTATAATTATGTATCTCGAACCAGTTCGCTTTCCTAGTGGGTTGATAGGTCCCACAAAATCAATAGCCCACTTATCGAATGCTTGCAAAGTCAGCTATGGAATTTGTTGATGTATTTGTAACTTCGGAAGATATTCACTTGTATATTGTATTTGTACTTTATTGTATCCCCAATGGAGATGTATTATTCCTCCGATTGGAAGTGTCGTCAGTTGTACTTGCAAGTGTCGCAAGTTATATTGTAAGTGTCTTAACTTATACTTGATGGGTTATTAGACTGCCTTGATGGGGTCATCCCTGTATGATTCATGTGGGTTAAAGGTTTATTAGACCAACCTAGTGGGGTCGGCCCTATCAACATTATGCTAAGTGGTTAAGTTGGGGTCGACCTAGTTGAGTAAAGGTCAAGTGAAAGTAAAAGTATAAATAGAGAGTGTGACTCTCTCATTTGACACATTCACTCACTCAATCACTTCGCATTAGTGAGATAGAGGAGGAGTTGCTGCAGTCATCTACCTCTTGGGTTTGATCTTTGTATTGGTTCTTATTCTATCTCTGAGGAAGTTGAGGGGTTTTTCACCTTCTTGGTTTTCCCCAGTGAAATGTTTTGTGTCTCTTGTCTCTTGTCTCTTATGCTTGATATGATATACATGTTGTTCTTTCAGTTAAGATCCTAGATCTATTGAATTAAATGATGAAAAACTAACATGGTATCATATCTAGCCTGAAGGAAGGCATGGTATGGCATTTATGACACTTGTTGCACTTGAGACAAATTGGAAGCTAGGACTTGGTATAGTAAAAACCAGCCATTGTGGAACTTTCACTATAACGCCGTCTTGATGAAGTTTTAGGATATGAAACTTCCACAGGTCGAATATGAAATGTCCATGTACCTTGTGTCCAAAGGACAACCTTAGATTCGTTGTACTTTGTGAGATATGATCCATACAAGTTAGGGTTTCTGCCTCTTCCAGAATGCAGTCCTAAACAGATGACCTAGGAAAAAAGGTCATCTATCGAGATACGAAGATCTAAATGGAATTCCGTAAAAAATAATAGTAATATCACTGACTGTAGTTTCACAGGTCAAGGTTTCAGAGGCCGAAGTTGAAAGAGTTACACGTGGCACTTCGTACAAGTTCGCTATATTGTTTAATCCGATAAACAGGTCACGTTGCGACATTTCGCATATCTCTCTCTCAGAGAATCCATTTGAGGTTAGAGCTATGGGGTTGGAAATATGACAAGTCAGGATACCACACGCTGAATTTTCAATCCCTGTGGATCCGAAATTTCAGAGATGTACCAGAAACAATAAGGCACATATTTCTGTGAAATAGAATTGGATTCTAAGCATTCTCATTTTTGGCTTGTCACTGCTACTGGAAATTAGGGATTTTAACAAAAGTGAAATTTTGGATTGATCTTAGCATAGGATTACTCTCCTCATCAAAATCAAAATTTAGAGACCAATTTCAATGTTTTTGGTTGGGTAGAACCTCAGGCATTATCAAACCCTAGTTCGGCATCTTGATCGAAAAGGTGGAAAATTAGGGTTTCTGCAAAAGTTGAAAGTTTTGGAATCTGTGACCACGGTTGGATGCTCCTAAAAAAAATAGATGTTTAGAGCACAAGATCGAACCTTTTGGCTGGGAAGAACCTCGGGCATTATCAAACCCTAGTTCGTGATTTTGACGAGAAGATTCGAAAGTTTCAAAGGCAATTTTTGAGGGGTCAAATTTTGGAGATTTCAAAATTGAAGTATACTAGCTTGATCAGCTTAGTAAGGCACGTGTTTTAGTCCAATCAGAAGTTTGAAATTCAAAGTTTGAATTTTTAGGGTTTCTCTGACAAACCCTAATCCAACTCCAGATCCATTTTCAGCAAATCAAAGTGGATTGGGTTAATCCTAAAAGAGAATGAATTGGACACTTGCATAAGTGAAGAAGTTCCAGTTCTAGAGGGAGATGAGGCTATGGCCTTACATAAGAAGGATACAAGCCATCCCAACAAGTATGACTTGAAGAGATACAGGTATGTTTTGAAATCTGTTCATGATTAAGTTTATGATATGTTTGTCTTCATATTATTGAGGTTAGTACAATTTTGATTAATTTTTAGACTTGTCTTATCACCCTAGTAAAAGTATGAATGCATGTGAATACATTCATTGATTAGGGGTATGACACTTATGATTGTACTAATACACTATGTTGTTGTATGAGGATGATGTTGTCCACTAACATGAAGGGTACATCAAGAAAGATAAATCAAGTTCTACATCAAGAACATATGACCATGGTGACATGAAGACAAAGACTCATCCATAGTCATGGATCACATAGAAGCTCCACTTACGAGGTATGTATAACTTGGTTCTACAATTATTAACTTATGAGATATGCAGGTTGCTAACACAAGGTCTCTAAGAGAACAAAGAAGACATTGTTTTGGTATGTTAGACAAGCATGATAATCTAGGTATGTTTTCCTATATCGATTGAGAATCCTACTTTGTTTTTGGATCTCATATAAGTATACTTTTGTATGATTAATTATGATCATTCATGAAGTTATAGGTTTGAGTAATCATGGGTTTATGCATATTATACTTATTACTTTGATTGATGATATGGAAAACCAGAAGAGTCCTATGGTCAAACAAGAATATGCATGAGTAAAAGAAGTACTCCCTGAAACCTTGAATACTAACGCTTGTGTTAAATTACCTATGTATGAAATGATCACGACCATACATGTTTAATATTATCTAGAATCATAATGTTTTGATAGTATTGAGATTATACTAATGGATGTATGATTATGTATGAGATCTCGAGGATGACACAATGATGACACTAGTGCACACTTAAGCATGCATAGTGGTCTAGGATGGATATAAGTTCAAGGACAAATAATCCAGGAAGCAAAGATCAAGAGGGAGCACACTTCAGTAGTTCCTGCAAGGAAGCAAAGATTGACAGCAAGTCCACCCACAACTAAACAAATATAAGTATTTGAATTGTCATATGATTACTTAAATAATGTTGTCCAGTGTTGTGGCCACAATAGATCCCATGCTTCAGCTGAGCATGGGAGACTAAAGATTTTTCACTACTAAGGTAATGAGAAAATTCTCATGTTATTATGGGGTTTTAGAGTTATTTTTTTATGGGTTTATGCCTTTGGTTTGAGTTCATTCGATTAGAATTATTTCCCTTAGAAATTTTCTAAGTGTCTTGATTTGCGGAAGCTTTGTTTTTTGAGTGATTTTGTTGTTTACCTCTACAAATCCGAAGCCCGTAATTGCAGATTTCGGGAATTCAGTTTTCAGTCTTTGGATTTTCGTCAACCCACAACCTGCAACCCGATAGGTGCGGATTGTGGGAAGACTTTGTTAATAATTTTGGGAAGATCCACTCCCGAAACCCGCAACCCAAAAGTTTGGATTGCGGGAATTTGTTTTTTCATAAAATTGCGTTGCGTGATCCCGAAACTCGCAACCTGAAAGTTCAGGTTGCAGGATGCAGGAAAAACATTTTATTTTTTATGGTTGTTTTCATTTCCAGAACCCGCAACCTGCCAATTTCGGGTTGTGGATTTCGGAAACCCTTTCATGCCTTATTTTGTCGAATGCAATCCCACGACCTGCAACCCGCAAGTTCGGATTGCGAATTGCTGGAATCATGAATAAAGCTTGCCAATAAACCCCACAACCTTACCCCGTAGCCGCAAGATTCAATCCCAACCATCGATCTGTCTTAATCCTATGAATAAGGTTACGCTACATGATTTGAATAAATATTTGGATTTCCTTTTTCTCTGGTATTATTTGGATTGTTTCCATCCTTAATGATCTCTTGTTTGAGTTGGTTTTATCATTTCAGTTGGTTCCATAATCTCGGTGGTTAACCAAACGTGTTATCTTTCACTTTCCATGCATAGATTTGGTCTTCACTGCATAAGTTGATTCATCTTATTGAAGTTTTTGAAGATTTCAAAGATCTTGTCATTTGATTCTAACTATTTGTGTATAATGATTTCTTATCCTTATTTGAATTTGTTTGAGTCATTTACATGCTTCAATTTTGACTAATTAAATTCATGTTTCGGTAATTTTGGCAACAAAATTGAACTTCATTAAATCAATAAGATTAAAAGAGCATCTTTATGGGTTAGAATTATTTGGTTGAATACTCATTTTTAATCATTTTGATTTATGACTTGAAAGGGTTTATATCAAATAATGAAACCATTCATTTAATTCTCAACTTTGAAAGGATTATTGATTTTTACTAAGCCTTGAATATTTGATAAAAATTGTCCTCTTGGGAAAATTTATAATTTTATGACAGATATTTTTCAAGGCCTTGTTATGTATAATTTAATTAAATCCTGAAAAAGTGAAGCATACTTTCAAACCATGAAAAGAGTCAATAATTGTTCATTAAGCAAAGTATTATGTTCTACAAAAAAAAATAATTAGCTTTGCTTATTTGTAAAATTATTATTATTGTTTAAATTATATTCAATAGAATTTTTGAAGAAAAATATTAATAATATTATTGAATTTAGTATACCATGTTATTTACAATGTTAAATGCATAGTATTTTGCTAAACCCTATTTTGTCGTGCAGATGAAATTTTAAAAAAACGAAATCTGTAAAAGACACGTTTTTGCACAGAGGATTGCCAACAAACCGTGAGGAATTAGCTGAAACGGTTGAAAACCCACTTCCCAAATGGGATGCTTTATTCCACTTAGACAATTTTGCAAATCTGTCAACGATTTGGGAGGAAAATGTGACTGAACAGGGATGAACTTTCAGAAATTTATTCCGGCCGTTTTTGCATACAGTGAATGAACCAGGCATCTAGGGATTTGATGTTATCCTTCCCAGTGCTCTCCATTACTATAAATTCGAACTCAGCATTCAAAGCAAAGGGAGGAAGAGGTCTCAAAAGAATGGAAGGATTTTCATTCTTCCTATATTTGTATTCTTCTTTCAATGTTTTGTTTACAGGGAAGGAGGGACGCTGCTACCAAAGGGAGTAGATGATCATTGTATGACAACGAACTGAATTTCTTCTTTCTCTACTATCATTCTCTTGATAGCAATTTCTTGTGTTTAAATAGATTGGAGATCGTAGGCTCTGCTTGAAGTGGATGCTCTGATTATCAAGTTGAAGCTTTGTATTTTTATCAAGCTGAGATGGTAATACAATTTCTTTTCTGCAATTATTTTTCATTTGTTCATGTGCATTTAATCAGATTTCTCTTTTTTTGCACAGATCAAATCATAATCATATTAAAGCAACTTTCTGCATTTCTGTATTTTATGCATTAATATGATTATATTTAATCATTGCATAAATGATTATATGTTCAAATAATTTTGGCATAGTGAAGATAATTTCTTACTTCTCATGTTAGAATTAATGTTCTTATGATATCAATATTTTAAAATTTCTTTTAAAATCATTGATGATCCAATTATTTATTTTGAACATTTAATCATTTCCTTCATTTTAAAATACTTGGCTCCCGGGATAGATAGATTACTAATTAATATTTAACTTAGCTATTATTTCACTTTAATCTTTTGGTTTAAATCTCTATTTCTATAATTATAGAATTTATTCTCATAGTTGCAGAACTATTAAGTTTAGATTGCATATTAATTCTAGATTGCATGCAAATTACATTTAGGATTAATTTCACAATTAATTCAAAGTCTCATTTTTAAGGAGCAAGCCCACCAACTCATAGAGTGTCAGCGGAGGCCGAGTATCCATGGGTGTTAACCACACCAAACAACTTGAGGATAGGGGAATGCTTGCGTAGGATTATATGAAGCCTTTGGCTGGGTTTTCATCCCCTGTTTTTTTCCTTGGACGCCATTCCAGCACCTGCATAACCGAGGCATCAGCAAATGGTGCTAAAAGGAGGGCCATCCGACATGTAAGGTCATTTGAGTTATCTTAATCAGATTATCTTAAAATGGCTCCAGCCCGAAAATCTGTATATAGTTCCTTTTCTGCTCAAGAATCTATATTTAGTTGTTTTTCTAGACAAATTAGTTTTCAATTTCAAACAAATATTTTGAAGGATTCGATAGAAGAAAAATTCGATGGTGAAGGAAATATCTTAGCACAAGAACATGTTTTTCAATTTCTTCATAATTGTCTTCTTAACAAAATTTTGGATCAAGATGTTTTGTGCAGATTTTTAGCCTTCACATTCGAAAGACGAGTCAAAGATTGGTGTGTAACCTTACCTTTTTCCTCTGTCCATTCTTTTGAACATTTTGTAGATATTTTCATACTTTTTTTTAACATTATGACTTTGTAAGATTATGCAATGAATGGAAACAACTCACTTCAAAAGAGGGTGAATTATTCGAAGATTTTGCAACTAGAAATTTTAATCTCTATTGTAGATTCCCTTTAATAGATCGTCCTATAATATTTGAATGGTTGTAGAACATTCGTTCTGTTTTACATGAATCTAATCAATTAGTAGATGATAAATCTGAATTATACATCGATAATCATCCACCTCTTGGTTTAGATTTACATGAAGAATATGAAGATTTACAAATTGTCGAAATGAATTCCTTCTTTAGATATGGATCATAATCAATATGATGATTCAAACGAATTAAATGTTGATATGCCCATGTCTATCTCACATGAAAATCAAAGTCTAACTAATCATGAAGGAGACCATTTTTCTATTGAAGATTCTTCTAAAACAAAAGAGAATAGTTCTTATCATAACATTGAACAATCTTCTTCTAGCATAATTCAAGAGCTTCAAGATTCTAATATTGATCATTTTGTTAATCATTTGATAGATCTTGAATCAACTAATTGTTCTGAAATTTGTGATGATGGACTACAATGCCATGGCCACACCTATGGCATCGAACCTGAAGCTATTGAGTGATGCTTCATCAGAGTCGATTGATGCCACAATGTATCGTCTGATGATTGGGTCCTTGATGTACCTGACGAACACAAGACTAGATATTTGCTTTGAGGTGAACACTTTGAGCCAGTTCCTAACAGATTCTAGACATGTTCACCTGATTGCTGTAAAGCATATTCTGAGGTACCTGAAGGGTACGGTTGATTATGGGCTCAAGTATGATGTGAATCAAAATTTTAACCTGGAGGGTTATTTTGATTCAGATTGGGCAGGCAGTGCTGCAGATAGGAAGATCACTTCAAGGTGCGGCTTCAGTATGGGATCAGGTGTGATCTCTTGGTTTAGAAGGAAGCAATCCTGCGTAGCACTAAGTACAGCTGATGCAGAGTATGTTATAGCTTGTTCGGCCAGTTGTGAGGCAGTGTGGCTAAGGAAGCTACTGTCTGATTTATTTGATCTCTAGTTGGATGTTACTTGTATCTATTCTGACAACCAGAGTTGTGTGAAGTTGTCAGAGAACCCGGTGTTCCATGAAAAGTTAAAGCACATCGAGATCAAATATCACTATATCAGGGATATGGTGTAGAGAGGAGAAGTAACTCTCCAGTATGTTGCGACAGATGTGTTGAGCAAACCACTAGCCAGAGTGGAGTTCGAGTACTTCAGAGAGAGGCTTGGTGTACTTCAGATCGAGGTTCCTTCCAAGGGGAAGTGATGAGTCCAGAAGACGTAGATGCACATGGGATTTTCTGACATGGTTATAGATATGTTCTCCCATGGTTGTGATGTAATTTCTAAGATTTTATGACATGGTTGTAGATGTGTTCTCCCATGGTTGTGATATAATTGTTGAGCCATTTTTCACATGGTGGTAGATGTGTTCTCCCATGGTGAAAACGTAAGGCCTGGAGCCTTCCCCGAATGGTGGTAGATGTGTTCTCCCATGTCGGTGGTGTAAGTGTTGTATGATGTGCATCTGGGATGTGCTCCGTGGACGATGAGATGATCTGAAGAGGACGATCATGTGTGATGAGCATCAAGATGATGCTCCATATGATATGCATCAGGACGATGCTTTGATGATGATCAGGATGATCATGCAATGATGATATGCATCACGATGATGCTATGACAATGATCAGGATGATCATGCGATGATAATATGCATCAGGATGATGCTATGCTGATGATTAGGATGATCATGCGATGATGATATGCATCAAGACGATGCTATGACGATTATTAGGATGATCATGCAATGATGATGTGCATCAGGATGATGTATTGTATGATGATGATCAGTATGATCATGAGCACCAGGATGATGCTTTGTGCGAGGATGATCAGGTTGATCTTGAGTATCAGGATGGTACTCTGTGGCCATGGACAAGTTGTGAAAGGGTAGCATGTAATACGTCCTGGAGAACCAGATAGGTTGTGCTAGGCACTTAAAAGTCCTCGGATGCTCTTTAGAGTTCTTGCTGGGCAAGACACTCTTTTAAGGTTTTGCTAGACCACATGTAATATGTCCTGGAGATCCGGATAGGTTGTGCTAGGCACATAAAAGTCCGAGGATGCTATTTAGAGTTCTTGTCGGTCGTGTTATGCACATAAACGTTCCTGGGACACTCTTTTAGCATTTTGTGGTAGTGGTCACATGTAATCAGTCCTAGAGATCTTGCCGATCATGCTTAGGCACATAAATGATCCTGGGATGCTCTTTAGAGTTCTTTCCAGTCGTGCTATTCACATAAACATTCCTAGGACACTCTTTTAAGGTTTTGTGATGGTCACATGTAATAGCTCCCTGGGAGATCTTTCCGGTTGTGCTTAGGAACATAAAGTATCATGGGATACTCTTTCAAGGTTTTGTTGACGCACATAACTAGTCCTCAGGATTCCACAGGATGGCCCACTCACAAAGATGATGAATACCTATAGGAGGCTAGGCCTACAACCAACATGAAAAAGGGCTAGATCTGTAGAAGTTTCTATGACGAGAAGAATTGAGAGATAGCCCAGTGATCGAGATGATGAGTATAGCAGCAATGACAATGATGCTCCATGATCCAGTGACGATGATCCAACTCCAGAATTGAAGACTTGTGCCTATATGTATTAATGACCTGTGTCAAGAGAATACCTTCCTAGTTAAGAGGGAGTGTTTATGTTTTTGTAACTTTGGAATATATTCACTTGTATATTTTATTTGTACTTTATTGTATCCCCAACGGAGATGTATTATTCCTCTGATTGGAAGTGTCACCAGTTGTACTTGCAAGTGTCGCAAGTTATATTGTAAGTGTCCTAACTTATACTTGATGGGTTATTATACCACCTTGATGGGGCTGGCCCTATGTGAGTCATGTGGATTAAAGGGTTATTATACCACCCTAGTGGGGTCGGCCTAGTCAACATTATGTTAAGTGGTTAAGTTGGGGCTGACCTAGTTGAGTAAAGGCCAAGTGGAAGTAAAAGTATAAATAGAGAGTGTGACTCTCTCATTTGACACATTCACTCACTCACTCACTTTGCATTAGTGAGAGAGAGGAGGAGTGCGCACTAGTGGAGGAGGAGTAGTTGCTGTAGTCATCTATCCCTTTGGTTTGATCTTTGTGATCTTTGTATTGGTGCTTATTCTATCTTTGGGGAAGTTGTGGGGTTTTTCACCTTCTTGGTTTTCCCCGGTGAAATGTTTTATGTCTCTTGTCTCTTGTATCTTATGCTTGATATGTTGTACATGTTTTTCTTTCAGTTAAGATCCTAGATCTATTGAATTAAATGATGAAAAACTAATAGAATTAATGGAATCTCATCTCTACGAGATGGATTTCCTGTCCTTTGGAAAACATCGCAACTACGACAATGTTCCTTTGAATCCCTGTGGAGTGTAGGCCACCATAGTCATGCTCTTAGAATATTTTGCGCAGTATCTATTCTTGCGTAGTGGCCTCCAAACACCCCTGAATGTGCTTCAGAAAGTATCAATGGTTTCTTGTTTTCTAGTACACATCTGCGCAGTACTTCATCTAGTCCTAGTTTGTGTAATTGTCTTGCAATTATGGTGAAGTCAGTTACTTTTACTACCAACTGTTTCTTCTATTGTGCAGTAAAATATATAGGTGTCGACCCTGTGGTCAGGAATTCTACAATATCCTTATAATAGTCATGTGCTCTTTGGATAGAAAACAATTGTGCATATGGTATACTATCCTCCAGGTTGGTAGTCTCTACGCCTGACTCAATTCTGGAAAGGTGGTCAGATATTGAGTTCATCCTACCTGGCTTAACGATGATTTCCAAGTCATACTCCTGAAATATTAAAAACCATCTACAGATTCTCCCCCCCAACACTAGTTTATTGACCAAGTATTTCAAATCTGAATGGTCAATAATTATAGAGAAATGCGCACCTAGCAAGTAGTGTCTAAACTTCTTCCATGCGTACAACATGGCTATGCCTTCTCTTTCTGTCATGGTACAATTCTTTTCTATTGAGGACAACTTTCTTCCTGAGAATGCAATAGGATGGTCAATGCCTCCCTCACCCAGTTGAGCTAGAACGATGCCAAGTGCTATGGATAAAGCATCTACATGTACGTGGAATGGTTTACTCCAATCTAGAAAAACTACAATAGTCGTAGTAACCATCCTTTCTTTCAATGTATCTAATCCTTTCTGACAGTCTTCGGTCCATGTGAACTTCACTTCTTTCTTCAATAATTTTTCCATAGGAACAGTGATCTGCGCATATCCTTTAATGAACTTCATGTAGTACCCTGTGTACCCCAATGTAGTGCATAGCTGTTTTACTAAATTAGGTGCTGGAAAATTCACAATAACTGTGATTTTTGTTGGATCAACTATCAGTCCTTGTTTACAAACAATGTGTCCCAGTAGATTCCATACGGAACACAGAAGATTCTTTTATTCAGGTTCAGGCTGATATGATGTTGTCTACACTTTGCTAACATCAGTCTTAAGCTCACATAATTGTTCTTTAATAACCCAAATATTGTCCAATCATCAAAATACACTTCTAAAAATTTATGGATAAAATCCTTGAATGCAGCAACAACTACTCTTGAAAATATAGTAGGTGCATTCTTCATACCAAAGGGCATAACTGTGTATTGAAATGAGCCCTATTCAATGGAAAATGTGGTCTTGTTCTTGTTTGTTGTATCAATTCCAATCTTATGATATCCAGAAAATCCATTAGTGAAGGAGTATGCTTCATTCCCTCCAACATTTTTTAACACTTCATCTATGAATGGAGTAGGAAATGGGTCATGCAGCGATGCATCATTTAACTTCTTGAGATATATGCAGATATTGATTTCTCCTTTAGTTTTCTTTTCCTGGATAATCATGGGACTTATCCATTCTGACTCTTCTACTGGTTCAATGATTCCTACCTCAAACATCTTATCAATATCTTCTTTTACCCTTTCTTTGTATCTGGTATTTAGTCGATAAGGTCTTTTCTTAATAGGTTTGGAATCCGGCTTGAGAGGTATTTTCATGATTCCCAAGTCACCCAAAATGCCTTTCATTTCGGAAAAAATTGTAGGAAATAAGTCTTCATATCACAGAGTAAATCTGTTATCTACACGACCATCTCCTCATCCCAATAATCGCCTATAGAAGTGAACTTTGGTTCTTCACTAGTTCCAATGTTCACTTTTCAAGTTTTCACAGGATTGCTTAGATCGGGAATTTCCAATGGAGGTCCTTCTACTTTGCGTTCTCCTTCTGAATCAGGTATGTTAACATTATGTGGGTCATCATTCTCATTTTCCTCTTCATCTTCATCTAAAGTGAAGTTATAACATTCCAGGGCATGTTCTAGTTGTCTTGTCCATTCTGGTTGTTGATACATAGGTTCCAGTGTGTCATTGAATACCTTCTTTTTTATGATCTGCAAAGCCTCATTTATACTTGGATAGTCGTCCTAAAAATTGAAATTCACTTGGAAGTTCTTAGTCATGATGGACCATTCTATTGTTCCTCTATGAAGTTATGTTTCTGTGTGCCAGTTCTTCGGAATTTGCTCCAATGTGTGCACAAACTGATGGACCCATTCTGCTTACGGTACGTGTGTCCATGCTTTCATGCAAAAGTATATGTGATCTCTAGGATCACTCTGCCCATTATATTTCACTTGTACAAGCTCAGTCTATTCTAGAAATATTATCTTCATCATGTAATTACATTCTTCCCATGTGGTCAGATTATGCTTATGCATGTCCCACCATCTAGCAGGTGTTGTGCGCAGTGTTGTATCTAATGTTGTTTAGTTGCATTCATCTAGGACTAATACGAGGTATTCTTGAAAAAATTCACAAATATCCCCTAACCCATCATAAGTAAGGACTGAACTTACCTCTATTCCAATCTGGCGCAGTGACTTAGTGAGCTGCGCACATCTTCTTGCAGATACTTCATGCATTCGACTCTGCTAGTTCTCTAGTCCTACATCTGATTTTGATATGCAAGAACTGTCACATCATCAACTCAATGTTCCATCATCAATCGGATTGACGTAATCTGTCTGATTCACTGTCATATTGTAGATTTGATCCAGATCTTGAGCTCTGCATTCTTCTCTTAGTGGTTCAGTGTGTCTAGGTCCTTGTAAAGGATCCAAGGGTGTGATGACCCTAATACATGTTCCTTCAAATATCATCTGCGTCTTTTTCAAGTTGATAATTGCAAGGTTATCAATTGCCCAGTCTATTGCTAATAGTGAAGGATATGGATTGATATAATCTATAATATCAATGACCTCAAAGTCTGCTTTACTTCGCACTCCATCAATGTCGACAAGGACATTCGATAATCTCCCAAAGGGTAGAACCTTTTGCTGATTAGCTAGCCTCAATTGTATTGGTGCCCATGATAACTTTGGCATCCCCATTTTTTCCCATGTCTTCTTTGTCAGTACATGTACTTCTGATCCTAAGTCAAGGATAATCTCGTCCATTTCAAAATCCTCGATCTGTGCACTTAGTCTCATTTTTCTTCCAGTTCTTTTATGATTATTAATATGATGAACCACTCTATGTGCTTTGTTTACTACATTATGCTGCTCGTAATGACTCAATAGGATTTGTAATTCTTCCAAATCATTTTCATGCTTTAACAACTTCATGCATCTCTGTAAAAGTTTCAAAACATGACTCATCAGGTTTGTTGCAATACTTGATTGATCATACGAAGCTGGCATATCCATCACAGGTGCGGTCTCACTTCACAATTTGATTAGAGGATTTGAAGGCTCTGATTCTTTGAAGGTTTCTCTTGCTTCCATGAAGACCTATTTTTCTTTGTTCAAGTTGAAAGCATGTGTTTTCCCAGTTGATTTTCTTATCCAAGCCCCTTCAGTAGGTGTGTGTTGTTAAAATTTAATATGCTAAGACAGAAAATATCAGCATTACATTCCATTTCACAACAATATCATATACAAGATCACTGAAAGAACAACAAGCACAGCATAAACAAAAGAGACATAGATTTATCCTAGGAAACCCTAATGGGGTAGAAAACCCAGCAAAGATTCCTCAATATAGATGACCAACAAATACAAATATGTAATCCTCAACCATGAGCTCCTTCTCCTCCATAGCAGATCTCTCTCTCACTTATGCGCTAATCACAAGTGAGTGAATGTGTGTTAAATGAGGAACACGCCTCCTGTATTTATACACAACTCCGACTTGACTTTTACACAAACTAGGTCGGCCCCAACTTAACCACTTTACATAATGTTGACTAGACCGACCCCTTTAGGGTGGTCTAATAACCCTTTGACCCACATAACACATATAGGGTGGTATAATAACCCAAGTTACCACATTTTCCATGGAGGAATAAAACATGAATATACAATAAGGTCTTCATGGAGGAATGAAACATCTTCGGAATAATAAAGTACAAATATAATATTCTTAGAAGTTACAATATTTCAACACTCCCCCTTAACAAGAAGGATATTATAACAAAATCTACAGGATCAAGGAGTCATCAACATTATACATGATACATCTATAAATCATTGGAAGCTTTATTTATACATCATCAATAACTCAAGCAATTACTAGAACATCTTCAAGATCTTCAATACTAGAACATCAACATATTCTGTACTGAGTCTTCATATTCTACAGCACTCGAACAGCTACAACAACATCATCAACATATGGATCTTCTCGATCAACAGCATCTGGATCATCTCGATCGACAACATCTGGATCATCTCGATCAACAGCATTTGGATCATCTCGATTGACAGCATCTGGATCAATAGCATCTATATCATCTCGATCGACAGCATCTGGATCATCTCGATTGACAGCATCTGGATCATCTCGATCAACAACATCTAGATCATCTCGATCAACAGCATCTAGATCATCTCAATCGATCGCATCTGTATCATGTTGATCAACAGCATCTGGAGCATCTTGATCGATAGCATCTGGATCATCTCGATCGACAGCATCTGGATCATCTCAATCAACAGCATCTGGATCATCTCGATCTATAGAATTTGGATCATTCTCGATCTACAGCATCTAGATCATCTCAATCTACAACATCTGGATCATCTCGATATTAGCATCACAATATGCAATACACATGATCCAATTCCAGGATGATCAATCCTTATCAATTGTAGACAAGTCTCGTGTGTATGGATGATGCAATCCATATATACTTCCAGGATGATCAATCCTTATCAATTTTAGACAAGTCTCATGTCTATGGATGATGCAATCCAAATCTACTTCCAGGATGATCAATCCTTATCAATTTAAGACAAGTCTCATGTCTATGGACGATGCAATCCAGATCTACTTCCAGGATGATCAATCCTTATCATTTTAAGACAATTCTCATGTCTATGGATGATGCAATCCAGATCTACTTCCAGGATGATCAATCCTTATCAATTTAAGACAAGTCTCATGTCTATGGACGATGCAATCCAGATCTGCTTCCAGGATGATCAATCCTTATCAATTTAAGACAAGTCTCATGTCTATGGACGATGCAATCCATATCCACTTCCGGGATTATCAATCCTTATCAATTTAAGACAAGTCTCATGTCTATGGACGATGCAATCCAGACACATAAATTTTGAACTAAATGTTCAGGGATGATGTAGTCCTATCATCAATTCTCGAAGATAGATGTCTACGGATCAATTATGGGACCGAAGTCCAGGGATGATACACTCCCCTCTCATCCACTAGGGACCACTTTCTCGAAGACATCTATCTACGGATCAATTCTGGGACCGACGTCCGGGGTGATACAATCCCCTCTCGTCCACTAGGGACCACATTCTCGGAGACATCTGTCCACGGATCAAGTCTGGGACCAAATTCCGGGGATGATACAATCCCCTCTCATCCACTATGGACCACATTCTCGGAGACATCTATCTACGGATCAATTCTAGGACCGAATTTCGGGGATGATACAATCCACTCTCGTCCACTAGGGACCACATTCTCGGAGACATCTGTCTACGGATCAATTCTGGTACCGAAGTCTGGGGATGATACAATCCCCTCTCATCCACTAGGGACCACATTCTCAGAGACTTATGTCTACGGATCAATTCTGGGACCGAAGTCTGGGGATGATACAATCCCCTCTCATCCACTAGGGACCACATATCGACCTCATCGTCGGAACCGGTAACCTCATCATCGACCTCATCATCGGAACATGTAACCTCATCATTGGCACAAGTGTCCTCATCATTGGTACAAGTATCCACATCATCAATACATGTATCCTCATCATCAACGACCGTATCACTCCCCCTTTCGAGGAGGGTCCTTCTGAACTACACCAAGCTTGTCTTGGAAATATTCAACTTTACACGAGACAAGGGTTTGGTCAACATATAACCAACTTTTTTGCCAGTGCTCACATACTCGAGCTTTATAGCTCCTTTCTGCACCACATCCCGTATATAGAAATATCGGATCTCTATGTGCTTTGACTTATCATGGAACACTAGATTCTTATTCATCTTGATACAACTCTGGTTGTCGTACAAGATCATAGTGGGGTCCATCTCCAAGTCAAACAATCCTGATAACAACTTCCGAAGCCATATCGCTTCACAACTAGCAGAGTAAGCAGCAATATATTCTGCTTTAGCTGTGCTGAGAGTCACACTAGACTGCTTCCTGCTAAACCACGAGATCATGGCAGATCCTAGACAATAACATCCTCCCGATGTGCTCTTCCTGTCTGATACACTTCCTTCCCAATCAACATCTGTGTAACCATACAATCTGAATTCATGATCTCCAATCTAACATAGATCAAAGTCTATTGTACCCTTTAGGTACCTCATCACATGCTTTGCAGCTATCAGGTGAACACGCCTAGGTTCCACTAGATACTGACTCAAGGTGTTCACCGCAAAGCATATATCTAGATCGGTATTCGTCAGATACATCAATGACCCAATAATCTATTTATACAGAGTCACATCCACTAACTTTGATGAGTCATCAGCTAACAGCTTCAAGATGGAACCCATGGGAGTGTTCATTCCAACATATCAAATCTTTTCAATATTTCCACAGCATACTTTCTTTGGTTGAGCAAGATTCCTACTGGGTCTTTCCATACTTCCAGACTTAGAAAGTAATGCATCAATCCGATATATTTCATCTCAAACTTTGCAGCCAGCTTCTTCTTTCTTTTCATGATTTTTAGTAAATCCCAAGCTTTTCAAGAAGCTATCAATTCTCCCTCTATGACTGAACATCATTCACACTCTGCATTGAGTGATCTTCTTCATATCTATCCATGCCATCTCCCGTCAAATGGGTCTACTGATATGATCCTCAAGATCATTCGAACTCTGTGGTGAGTTCCTTCTTGCATCCATCTAAGAGAAGAATGCCATCTATATATAGACACCATCTTCAACCTTGTAGCAAAGATTGAAATCCGCATCACCCATGGTGATCATTAAGCTCATCAAATGACTATCGATCTTGGGTACCCGTACAAATATTTCTTCAATTACATCATTAAGAGAATGGTCTTATCTAGACACTTGGAGCAAACATCTCGTCATGATCCTCTTCCTCTCTCTAAGAGAATCTTCTAGCCATGAGCCTTCTATAGTATGTTTGATTTGTAAGTCTTCTTGTTGAACATCCATCACTTGTTCTTTGGAATAGGTGTTCATCGTCATAGCACATGATCTTTTCTACAAATCAAAGTTAATCACATGATTAGTAATACTTCATAATCATCAAACTATGTTGACATGATAACCTACTATGCATACTTATATGATTCACATAGTCATACAACTATCTTGACCAATACTTTGGCACAACACATTTCCATATCCTGTATGCATACAATGGTTATCTAGATTCCTTCCATCTCTACCAGAACATACTATCGAGAGCGTGCACAGCTCTCAGCATGTCAGCAAAGAGGTTTCATTCTAGACAAGCAACAATGGAATGTTTGTCCAACTTACCCATCATATGCATATTAATAGTATACTGTTCAATGTTATATGAATGCTCACACTATGCATGATATATTCTAGGCATACAAATACGCATGCAACTATTACGAGCAATATCATCAACTTATTCAAAGATTCAAATAACAACTCAAATGCTTATCTTTTATGTTTGTGTGGTTTCCTCTCGCTTGATCTCTATATGTCTTTGAACTCCTATTCATTTTGTACCACTATGCATGCTTAAGTGTGCACTAGTGTCATCCTCATGATCTCATACACAAACATACATTCATTAGTATAATCTCAATACTATCAAAACATGATAATCTTAAGTATGTATGGTCATGATCATTTCATACATAGGTATACTTACCTAAGATCCAAACAAAGTACGATTCTAACTTGATATAGGAAAACATACCTCGTAAGTAGAGATTCTATGTGATCAAATATTATGGATGAGTCTTTGGCTTCATGTCATCATGGTCATAGAACTTGATTTGTCTTTCTTAATGTACCTGTATCTTGTTAGCAGACAACATCATCCTCATACAACACCACAAGTGCATTAGTACAATCATAAGTGTCACAACCCTAATTAATGAATGTCTTCTATCATTCACCTGCATTCATTATCAAACAATAATAATTGTACTAACCTCAATAATATGAATACAAACATATCATGAACAGATTTCAACATATACCTGTATCTCCTCAAGGCATACTTGTCAGGATTCCTTTTAACCCAATCCACTTTGATTTGTTGAAAATGGATCTGGAGTTGTATTAGGGTTTGTCAGAGAAACCCTAAAAATCAAACTTTGAATTTCAAACTTCTGAATGGATGGAAAGATGTGGCTTTCTGATCGGATCAAGCTAGTATAATTCAATTTTGAAAACTACAAAATTTGACCCCTCAAAATTGCCTTTGAAACTTCTGGATTCACTAGACAGGACCCCGAACTAGGGTTTGATAAAGACCACCTTTCTTCCCAATCAAAAGGTTCGATCCAAAGCTCTAAAATTCAATTTTTTCTGAGGAGCTTCCAACGGTGGTCAAATATTTCAAAAATTCCAACTTTTACAGAAGCCCTAATTTTCCACCTTTCCGATAAAAATCCCGAACTAGGGTTTGATAAAGCCCACCCTTCTGACCAACCAAAAAGTTTTATCTTGGTCTCTAAATTTTGATTTTGATGAGGAGCATTCATCCGTGGAGTCCCATTCCAAAAATTCCAACTTTCTCTGAAGCCCTAAATTCCCGCAGTAGTGATAAGCCAAGAATGAAGGTGCTTAGAAAACAATTCTGTTTTGACATAAATATGCACCTGATTGTTTCTGGTACATATCTGAAATTATAAATTCAAGGGGTTTGAAAATTCTACCTTTGGTAGCCTAACCTGTCATATTTCTAACCCCATAGGTCTGATTTCAATTGGATTCTCTGAGAGAGATTTATGCCAAGTGTCACAACGTGACCTGTTTATGGGATAAAACAGGAGAGCGAACTTGTACGACATGCCACGTGTCACTGGTTCAACTTTGGCCTCTGAAAATATTACCTGAGAAACTAAAGTCTATTCTCTACCTGTCACTTTCTATGAAATTTAATTTGGAGCTTCCTATCCCAAGTTGTGACCTTTTTTCCTAGGTCACCTGTTTATGACCGAGATCTGGAAGAGGCAGAAACCCTAACTTGTACAAGTCATAAATCACAAAGTACAACGAATTAGAGAATTTCCTTTGGAAACAAGGTACATGGGGATGTTATATATGACCTATAAAGGTTTCAGATCCTGAAACTTCTCCAAAATGGATTTATAGCGAAATGTCCAGGATGACTGGTTTTTTCTATATAAAACCCTAACCTTCAAATTGGCGCAAGTGAAGCAAGTGTCATAAGTGCCATACATTGCCTTCCTTCAGGCTAGCTCTGATACCATGTTAAAATTCAATATGATAAGATAGAAAATATCAGCATTACATTCCATTTCACAACAATAACATATACAAGATCATTGAAAGAACAACAAGCACAGCATAAACAAAAGAGACACAGATTTATCCTGGGAAACCCTCATGGGGTAGAAAACCGAGCAAAGCTTCCTCAATATAGATGACCAGAAAATATAAAGATGTAATCCTCAACCATGAGCTCCTTCTCCTCCATATCATATCTCTCTATCACTTATGTGTTAATCACAAGTGAGTGAATGCGTGTTAAATGAGGAACACACCTCCTCTATTTATACACAACTCCGAATTTACTTTTACACAAACTAGGTCGGCCCCAACTTAACCACTTTACATAATGCTGACTGGGCCAACCCCTCTAGGGTGGTCTAATAACCCTTTAACCCATGTAACACATATAGGGCTGACCCCACTAGGGAAGTCTAATAACCCAAGTTACCACATTCTCCACGGAGGAATAAAACATCTCCAGATATACAATAAGGTCTTCACGGAGGAATGAAACATCTCCGGAATAATAAAGTACAAATATAATATTCTTAGAAGTTACAATATTTCAACATCTGTCTAGCTTGGTGATCTTCAGAATTCGAAGCTTTGGTTCTTTGATCTCCACTTGTTGTGGCTCCACTTCGCCTCACAACATGAATGTCACAATCTGCATTCCATTTTTCAGCTGCAATCATCTGTATGTTCTGGTTTTGCAGATCTCTCTCTCACTTATGCACTAATCACAAGTGAATGAATGTGTGTTAAATGAGGAACACACCTCCTCTATTTATGCACAACTTCGACTTGAATCTTACACAAACTAGGTCGGCCCCAACTCAACCACTTTACATAATGTTGACTGGGCCGACCCCTCAAGGGTGTTCTAATAACCCTTTGACCCACATAACACATACAGGGCTGACCCCACTAGGGAAGTCTAATAAACCAAGTTACCACATTCTCCACGGAGGAATAAAGCATCTTTGGATATACAATAAGGTCTTCACGAAGGAATGAAACATCTCTGGAATAATAAAGTACAAATATAATTTTCTTAGAAGTTACAATATTTCAACATCTGTCTAGCTTGGTGATCTTTAGAAGACGAAGCTTCGGTTCTTTGATCTCCACCTGTCGTGGCTTCGCTTCGCCTCACAACATGAATGTCGCAATCTGCATTCCATTTTTTAGCTATGATCATCTGTATGTTTTGGTTTTGCACTTCTGGTATTCTCTCTTGCATTTTTGCTTTCAAAATAGGGCATACCTCAATGTCATGTTCAAATGATTTACAATATTTACAAGTAGTACAAGGGTTCGTATAGTCTCTAGCTATATGTTCTGGTTTGGTGCAGTTATAACATACAATCTGACCTCTTCCTTATCCTTGTCCATTGTTTCATCCTATTCCTATGAATCCTCCACATCCTTTGTATGTTCCTTGGTAATACTGTGCATTTTCATTGATGTTCTGTGTTTCCCCTTGAACCCTGTAGACATCATGTTTTCTTTCTATCATGAGGTCATATGCTATGCAATTGTTATCATCATGGCCGATTGACTTACATAATTTGCAACACAGGTTCTTTGGTTTTTGCACGTACTTCTGAATTAAGTAGCAGTCCTCTGGACGATGTCCTCTACATTGGAAAATATCACACCATGGTCCTTGCTATTGATTCAATGGGTTTGGAGCTCTGCTAGCGATGTAATCTCTAAATATCGGACAATGTTCTTTAGAGTGTCCTTCTCCCTTACACTTTGTACACCAAACCTCTTCTTGGGTTTCTTTTCCTTTCTTCATATCTTGCAATTGTAATGTCAAATTTCCTAGCTCAGTTTGTATCTGAACCATTCTTGCGCTAGTCTCTCCTATAGGTGAAGCCTCTAGCATTATCGCAATTTTGAGGGCCTCTGTCTATGAAGCAACTTTCTGTTGCATCAACGGTAACCTTATATGTGGTAATAACACAGCTATAAACCATTCTTGGTGTTTTTTTGGTGCTATGTCAAATATCACTTGATCTAACAGTGCTTTGAACTTTTGATCAAATTCCCATACTATCTCACTCGGTTTTTGCTTAATTTCTTTCAGCTCTGTGATACACTACGATTCTGACTTGGGTTTTTTAAATTCTCTGATGAGCGAAATTATGATCTCCACTAGTTTCCTATTATGTCCAATAGAGTACTTCATAAACCATGTTAAGGCTCTATCCCTAAATGTGGTAACTAGCTGTGCTTCTCTAATAGCATCATCGTGTACTTGTTTAACATTCCACACGGCTTCATAAAGAAACCAATGTTGCTCTGGCTCTTTCAGACTAGTTCCTTTGAATATAGGCAACTTAATTTCGTCTTCCATTCTTCTTCTAGGAGGCTCCTGCAGTACTACTTGGAACATTTTGAGTATTGGCTCTTGCGATGTTACTACTACTCGTGCTTTGTGGGTTAGTAGTATTTCTGTCGTCAGCTAGAGGTTTCTGTCGAGTGATGGGATGATAGGTAGTTACAATAGGCATTGTTTCACTATCAACCTCAACCTTATATGAGTGTCAGTCAATTCCTAACTCATTTTCTAGAGAGATGCGAGGTCCAGGTTCATGAGACCTCTTTCTAGTGCTAAATTTGTATCTTTTGCGACTTCGTCATATATAGGTATTTTCCTTAGTGTCACTGTCTTTGTTACTGAACATTACAAACTCAAACCCTAGGAATCTTATTGCATTCTTAAGACACCTTTTCTGCTAACATCATTTTAATGTATATACTGAGATTTTCAGGTACTTACCTCAAAACCCTTTGAAGAAATTTTCCTCTGTTGCGTTGTAAGACTTCAGAGTGTCCACAACAAATTTTGTAACATAGACTTCTAGTATGCTATCAATCCAGAAGTATACTGCTCTTGTTATGGGGATATCCCCTGCTTTAAGTCTCTGAATCAATTCTTGATTCCACACTGTAGGTTCTCCGCCTTTAAAGCAATGTTTCAGTTCTATGAGCCTCGATATCCACTCGTGTGGCTCGTTGCTGAAGGATGCAAAGAAAATTTCATGTATGTCAAAGAAGAGATATCTATGTAACCACTCTTCCATAGATAAGCACAGATGTCTATTTTCTTTCTTTGCAAACTCCTCCTCGATCTTAGTTACCCATTTTTGTATCTTTGTTCACTTAGGATTCCAATTATCAAAGCACATCACCAGTTCAAGCACGGTAACAGAACCATTTGTTGGTCCTTTCTCTACCTTTTCTATCTCTTAATACTTAGATAAGACCAGGATTTGTCACAGTTGTGGTCCAACAAAACCCTTATTCACAAGCCCTTTCGGCAATAGCCTGTGAACAGACTGAGGTATCACCTAAGGAGAAGTTATGGAGTCGCTACATAAACACGTTTCTACAACCAGGTGATGTGTAGCTAATAAACTGGTAAGCTGAGAGAAGTCACATCTACTTCACATCCCCTTCTTGTTCTATAGCGCACTCTGGGATTGTCATGTCCCTTCCCTAGTGGCCTTGGTCACTACTTGGATCCTTCCATCCCTAGGGGGTCTAAGTTAATTAATTAAATGAAGATTTAATTAATGGGGTAATTTTGAGGCATAATACTATAGTAGTTAATTAATTATTAAATAATTAATTAAATTTCTGAGTTGGAATTATTTTTATTATTAATTCATCATCATTACTAATAAATGTTGGCAAGTTGATGATGACTTGACTAGGAGGGCACAATTGGGTCAAGTGGACCACTCTTGCCTTAGTGGAAAATATCATAAAAAAGCAAGGAATCCAATGGAGGAAAGAAGGAAACAATAATAAAATGGAAACTATCAAAAGCAAGCAAAAAACAGGCAAAAAAAAAAGGAAAGTAAAGAAAGAGGAAAGCACAAGAAAAGCATTCAAAAAAATATGGCAACATCCCAAAAGGCTAAGAAAGGCGCACTTGCTAAAATCAGTGTGAATGAGAAAAAGAAGGAAAGATTTGCAAAGCAGGAAGTTTCCATTCCTCTTTAGGAATGTGCCCTCCCTCACCCACACGTGTGGTTGGCTTGAGGAACAAGTTAAATCATCTATTTAATGATGTTTCCAACTCCCTCTAACAACTTTTGATCATTTGAATTTTTTCTTGAGAGCTCTGAGTCTCTCTTTTGTTGAGTGATGTGCCTCAACTCTTTCTTGGGAGATGTGCCCCAAGGCTCCATAGTTTCTAGTTAATAAGTATTCATATACAAAGAGTGTTATTGCAGCCATTCAAATCCATATTAGTCCACAGTTGAAGATCTTCAATCATCTAGAGAAGGAGGCTACAGTTTTAGTGTATTTGTAGCTAGTTTTGGAGGAGAACCACTAGAAGGAGGAGCTAGTTTTCAGTGAATGCGCCCAGGATCTTCAAGGATACCAGTGCACCCTCATTTAAAGATATGAAAGTGTCTTATGACCATAGATCAGATTTAGAACTGATCCACATATTCTCCTTCCATTTCTACACCCATTCTCAGCTAGTTTTGGAGGAGATTTCCCTAGACGATAGAGATAGTTCAGTGAATGCTCCCCAGAGACTTCCAGGAGTTTAGTGAGAAATATATAATATTCTTAAAACCTATTGTTGGTTTGATATCAACTTCAAAAAATAAATACAGTGATCTCCCCACTTCTTACCTTCATTCTCCCTCAAGGTGTAAGGAATTTCTAGCCTGTGAGGCATTATAATTTTGAAAGCAATAAAATAAGTACAAGATGTGTTATGAAGTTTACATTTAGAACTGTAGCTAATAAATGATATATATTGGAGCATTTAATCATCTCATAACTGATTTTAATGAGTTATGTAGGCAGGTTGGTATTTAAGAATGAAAGACTAGCTCATTGTGTCTATTTTTATGACTAGTTTTACACATTTAGCTGCTATTTCTTTTCTGAGCATCATTTTTACTTTATGTCAGTTGTATGAAATTAATAAAATAGGAAACCATCCATCCCAACCATTTCCCTGAGGTTTTGGATGTATTTAACCTTGTTTGGAAGAGCCTGCAAATTGACTGGCTCAACAATCCCCATTGTGCATTTGGCCTCCAAATCACTCTGAAGCTTACCAAATTCACCAGAACACCATTCCTATTAATTTTACAAGTTTAACTGGATATTATAACTCTTCCACCAACTTTGAGAAACCCCACCCAGTCTAGTATGCATATGTTGGAAGCCAGTGAAGCCTCGAAGTAGGAAACATAGTTATTCTGTTGTTGAAAAGTGAATGACTCCAGTACATCGTGCATAGGAATCACTACTCAGACCAAACTTATCTTGTTGTTTCACACTCTCCCATATAAATTCTAGAACTGAAATTCACCCCTACCATCCTCACTCATTGTATCAGTCCCCCTCACTTACATACTTCTCAGCTCAAGAAATTGCTTAAAATTTACTAGTAAAATTTTGATAAAATATGAGTTTGGAGATAATATTTTGGCCAACTCTTGGTTGGAATATTATAGTGGTATCACAACATGGTCCTCTGAACCTTCTCTTCAATTTTGGTTATGATTCCTTACCAAACCCCAAAGGAAAGAACCCAAAAGAACCTTTTGTGGAAGAAGAGGTAGAATCTACTGCAGGGAAAATACAAGGGGGGAAGAACATGTCTGACACAGATGATAAGGAAGAGTTCAGAATTTTTGTGCAGAGTATGTTAAAAGGAATTCATGACAAATCTCATAATGTCATTCAATATGTTCAAGAAACCATTGAATTTTTGGCTAACAAGTTAGGACAGAAAGAAGTAGAAGGGAGCTGCAGTGGCTCTCAGAATGATGAAAGGAAGATCCCTAGTGGATTTAGCTTTTCAAAGACTGGTCCTCATAACAGGCCTAATGATTTCAAATATATTTCCAAGGATCAGCCCCGATAGACCATGCCCAAGTTCCATGAGGAACATAAGGAGGATCCTGAAATTCCCACTGAATCAATCAATGCATGGGAGGATCGGTATGTAGAATACCAGACTTTGAGTGAAGAGTGCAGAAGGGAATTTCCTTCCAAGGATTTCTATGAAGAAAAATATAGAAATCATCCAAGAGGAGGTCATAGGTATACAACATATAACTATGAGCTGAGAAATGCAATTAGTAAGATTTAGCTACCCTTCTTTGATGGGTCATCAAAATGTACTGCTAGCTCCTGGGTGCAGAAGCTAGACACCTATTTCTAGCTGAATGCAATGGTTGAAAGGGATGCCATCAGAATGGAAACTCTGCATTTACAATATGAAGCTAATGACTGGTGGTTCCATGGCATGCGGAATTTGGGACATGAACAAGTGACTTCATATGCATAATTCACTAAAATATTAATGGAGAGATTCGATAGAAGAGACCCTGTAATTTCCTTCAGGGAATTGGCACATGTTAAGCAAACTGGAACTCCCGAAGCTTATATATTTGAGTTCCAAAAGTTGGTTGTAATGGTCGCTGATATATCTGAAGTTCGCTTGATCCTCCTATTCACAGAAGGATTAGCAGAACCATTAAAATGACTGGTTAAAGCCTACCTACCAGCCAACTTACAAGAAGCAGTGAGCGGAACAAGGGATCTGTAAGATGAAATCCGAAGAACCAGATATCCACCAAAGTTTAATGCACCTGCTAAATATGTTTTTCCTGTCAAGAACCTTGGGTTCTAGGGCACAAATGTGCAAAGGGGAAGTCCCATTACATATAAGTATTTTCTGAAAGGGATGAGGAAGAAATGAGTGCAGAAGTACAAGTGGGAGTACAAGAAGAATAGGGGTATGATACAACAGGAGAAGAGCAACCCCTGGCACCAGAATGAAAAATTGTAGTTCTAAGTGGAGTTCCCCGCTATCACACCATGAGATTCAAAGGGGTTGTGCAAGGTAAAAGGGTGTCAGTTTTGGTTGATGGGGGTGCCACCCATAATTTTATTGATGCATCCATGGTGGAGAGAATAAAATTACAAACAAAAAAATTTGGAGGTTTCACAGTCATTATTCCTCGAAATAACACTATGTAGTGTGACCGGTGGATTCCAAAACTGCAAGTGACCATTGGAGACCATACTGTGACTGATAGTTTTTATGTTGTTGATGTGGCTGATGAAAATTTGGTATTGGGAGTACAATTTTTGTTCTCCATTGGTGATCATGTGGTAAACTACCAAATCCCTCATATGTGCTTCAAAGATACCGACGGAAAACAAGTGGTTTTGAGGGGTATCAACACCTACCCAAAACAGGTAATTTCTGCACATAGTATGAGATCGGTTTTTGAGGCATGGTGACATAGAGTGGGATGATGAATGTTTTTTCACCACTGCAGGGACTTCCTTTGATGTATCACATCATGCGGAATACATCCAAATATTGTTCCACAAACAAAAAAAGTGTTTGCATATCTGCCACATGGAAGGCCTCCTGACAGGGGTACTGAGCATTGGATTGAGCTGGAACCTGGTACTTTTCCTATAAAAATCCATCCTTACAAACACCCCAAGAGATTCAATGATGAGATAGAGAAAATCATCAAAGAGATGCTTGAGATGGGGTTCATAAGGTCAAGCTCAAGTCCCTTTGCTTCATCGGTGGTTTTAGTCAAAAAGAAAGATGGAACAATGCGCATGTGCATTGATTATAGAGCTTTGAACAAGAAAACCATCAAGAACAGATATCCTATTCCAAGGATTGATGAGCTGATGGATGAGTTGCATGGAACTAAATATTTTTCCAAGATCTATCTTTGTTCTGGTTACCACCAAATCAAAATGAAAAATGAGGACATTCATAAAACTGCTTCTCAGTGCCATAATGGGCATTTTGAATTTATGGTCATGCCTTTTGGCTTGACCAATGCACCAGCAACTTTCCAATCTTGCATGAATAGAATTTTCAGCAAGCAACTTCGTAAGTATGTCCTTGTATTTTTTTATGGCATTCTGATTTATAGTAGGACATGGGAAGAGCACTTGCAACATTTGGACAATGTTTTAACACTTCTTGCAGAACAATCTTTTTATGCTAAACTGTCAAATGTGAGTTTGGTTTGAAAGAGATCCTTTATCTTGACCACATCATTGGGAAAGGAGTTAAAGTACATATGGAAAAAATCAAATCCATCCTTGATTGGCCAATCCCAAAGAACATAACAGCCCTAAGGGGATTCATTGGCTTGTGCACCTACTACAGAAAATTTGTAAAAAGATTTTCTAAGCTCTCCTCTCCTTTGACAAACCTCACCAAGAAGGGTGATTTTTGCTAGTCAGATGAGGCTGGAAAATATTTTAAGAGAATGAAGGAAGTCATGAGCAGCTTCCCAATACTTGCACTTCTTGATTTCACCCAACCTTTCATATTGGAGTGTGATGCCTCAGGTGAGGGCATTGGAGAAGTGTTAATGTAGAATAGGCATCCTATTTCTTATGAGAGCAAAAAATCACAGCCACATGAGAAGCTTTATTCTATTTATGATAAAGAGATGTTGGCCATCATGCATGCCTTGGATAAATTTAGACAATATCTGGTGGGAGGCAAGTTCATATTCAGGATTGATCACAACAACTTGAAGCATTTCTTGACCCAAAAAGAACTTAATGACGGACAACAGAAATGGGTAAGTAAAATTCAGTCTTATGATTTTGACATAGAATATAAAAAGGGTAACTTGAATGTGGTGGTTGATTCCCTCTCTATAAAACCTGCTTTTTCTTTGCTGCAAGTTCCTACTGATTGGAAATATCAACTAGCTAGAGAAATCCAAAAAATCAATTTGCTTTTGAATTTTTGGATACAAGGATTCAGGATGATTCTTTCCAAGTTATAAATGATTTTATTTATTACAAGAACATAATTTTTCTAACCCCTAAATCCAAGTTAAAGGAGCATATTTTGGTGGCTTCCCACAATGCACCAGTAGTAGGCCACCCTGGATTTATGAAAACTTACTGGAAGGTAAGACAAAGGTTCACCTGGAAGGCCCTCAAAGATGATGTGTTAATAAATGTGAGGGAATATACTACATGTCAGCAGAATAAGGTAGAGCACACTCACCCTATTGGTCTCCTTCAACCACTGCTAATTCCAAAACATAAATGGGAAAGTGTATCAATGGAATTCATCATAGGTTTGTCCAAATCTCAGGGTAAAGATAATATTTTTGTAGTAGTTGACAGATTGACTAAATTTGCTCATTTTTTTGCTGCCACATCTACTATTACTGCCAGTCAAGTTGCTGCATTTTTCTTTAAAGAAGTATTTAGATTGCATGGGCTTCCCAAAAACATAATAAATGACAGGGATAGCAAGTTTACTAGTGATTTTTGGCAGTCTTTATTTGAGTTGGTTATGACTAGTTTAAACCTCAGTACAAGCTATCACCCCCAAACTGATGGACAAACTGAAAGAGTTAACCAATGGCTAGAAGGTTATCTCAAGAACTATGTTACATGATAGAAGAAAGCATGGGTTAACTGGTTGCATTTGGGGGAATTCTGTTATAACTCTACATTCCACATGTCCATTGGGATGACCCCATTCAAAGATCTCTATGGGTATGAGTGCCCCAAATTTATAGATCTGATTTTTGGGGATTGCAAAGCATAGAAGGAAAAGGATTGGCTACAAGAAAACCAAGATATACTCAGGGCATTCAAAGACAATTTTCAGGTTGCACAAAATCAGCATAAAATCAATGCAAACAAGAATAGAACATATCAAACTTTCCAAGAAGGTGACTTGGTTTATTTGATATCGCAGCCATACAGGAAAACCATTCTTAAGACAAAAGGGGCTGAAAAATTATTGCCAAGATTCTATGAACCCTACAAGATATTAAGGAATGTGGGTGAAGTTTCCTATGAGTTGAATCTTCCATCAGGGAGCAAGATACATAATGTATTCCATCTGTTATGCTTGAAGAAAGCAGCTGGCCAACAAGTTAAGGTTTCAGAAGAACTTCCTCCACTTGATGATGAAGGACACCTAGTATTAGAACTAGAAGATATTTTGCAGGTAAGAGAGAGGAATTTGAGGAGCATAATCATTAAAGAATATCCGGTACAATGGAAGGAGTTTCCTTGTGAAGATGCAACCTGGGAAGATGAAAAGATTTTGCAGCACCCTAGTTTGAAACTGCTTGAGGACAAGCAGTCTTGGGGAGGGAGGACTGTCATGTCCCTTCCCTAGTGGCCTTGGTAACTAATTGGATCCTTCCATCCCTAGGGGGTCTAAGTTAATTAATTAACTCAATATTTAATTAATGGGGTGATTTTGAGGCATAATACTATAATAGTTAATTAATTATTAAATAATTAATTAAATTTTTGAGTTTGAATTATTTTTATTATTAATTCATCATCATTACTAATAAATGTTGGCAAGTTGATGATGAACTGGCTAGGAGGGTGAAATTGGGTCAAGTGGACCACTCTAATTACCTTACTGGAAAATCTCAGAAAAATCAAGGAATCCAATGGAGGAAAGGAGGCAACAAGAATAAAATGGAAACTGTCAAAAGTAAGCAAAAGAAAAAAAGGAGGAAATTAAAGAAAGAGGAAATCAGAAGAACAACAGTCAAAAAAAGATGGAAACATCCCAAAAGGCTAAGAAAGGCGCACTTGCTAAAATCAGTGTGAAGGAGAAAAAGTAGGAAAGGTTTCCAAAGAAGGAAGTTGCCATTCCTCTCAAGGAATGCGGCCTCCCTCACCCACACGTGTGGTTGTCTTGAGGAACAAGTTAAATCATCTATTTAATGATGTTTCCAACTCGCTCTCACAACTTTTCATCATTTGAATTTTGTCTTGAGGGCTTTGAGTCTCTCTTTTGTTGAGTGATGTGCCTCAACTCTTTATTAGGAGATGTGCCCCAAGGATCAATAGTTTCAAATTAATCAGTATTCATATATAGAGAGTGTTATTGCATCCATTTAGATCCATATCAGTCTAGAGTTGGATATCTTCAATCATCTAGAGAAGGAGGATACAGTTTCTGTGTATTTGCGGCTAGTTTTGGAGGAGAACCACTAGAAGGAGGAGCTAGTTTTCAGTGAATGTTCCCAGGATCTTCAGGGAGACCAATGCACCCTTATTTAAAAATATCAAAGTTTATTATGACCATAGATCAGCTTCATATCTGATCCACATCTTCTCCTTCCATTTCTACACCCATTCTCAGCTAGTTTTTGAGGAGATTTCCCTAGAGGATGGAGATAGTTCAGTGAACGCACCCCAGATACTTCCAGAAGTTCAGTGAGGAATATATAATAGTATTAATACCTATTGGCGGTCTTATATTAACTTCATAATAGAACTAAATTGATCTCTCCACTTCTTACCTTCATTCTCCTGCAAGGTGTAAGGAATTTATAGCCTGTAAGGCATTGTAATTTTGAAAGCAATAAAATAAGTACAATATGTGTTCTGAAGATTACATTTAGACCTGTAGCTGATAAATAATATATATCAGAGAATTTAATCATCTTATAACTGAGTTTAATGAGTTATGGAGGCAGTTTGGTATTTAAGAATGAAAGATTAGCTCATTGTGTCCATTTTTATGACTAGTTTTACACATTTAACTGCTACTTATTTTTTGAGCATCATTTTTACTTTATGTTAGTTGTATGAAATTAATAACATGGCAAACCATCCATTCCAACCATTTTCTTGAGGTTTTGGATGTATTTAACCTTGTTTGGAAGAGCTTGTAAATTGACTAGCTCAACAATCCCCATCATGCATTTGGCCTCCAAATCACTCTGAAACTTCCCAAATTCAAAAGAACACCATTCTTGTGCATTTTAAAAGTTTAAATTACTGTTATACCTCTGCCACCAACTATGAGAAAACCCATCCAGTCTAGTATGCATATGTTGGAAGCCCGGGAAGCCTCAAAGTAGGCAATAGAGTTATTCGGTTGTTGAAAAGTGAATGGCTCCAGTACATCATGCATAGCACTCACTGATGAGAAAAAAATGAGATTTATACTGCACACTCTCCAATTTAAATTCCAAAACTGAAAGTCACCCCTACCATACTCACTCATTGTATCAGTCCCCCTCACTTACATCCAACTCAGCTCAAGAAATTGCTTAAAATTTACTAGTAAAATTTTAATAAAATCTGACTTTGGAGATAATATTTTGGCCAACTCTTGGCTGTAATATTAAAAGGAGCATGATGGGGGACATTTTTACACTTTACAGGCTCCGGTAAATTAGTGTCACTTTTGCAACTACACGCTTAACATACTCAAAATTACTTGTGCATCCAAATATATGTGTTCGGTGCTTATCATATTATTCTCATCAACCATTCATGTGAAAATACATATAAAAGTGGAAACAAACATAACCATAAACATTAATATAAACATAAACATAGGAAATCACACTCATACATTCACACAACACGCTTTTTTACGTGGTTCACCCCCAAGATGGGAGCTACGTCCACAGGAACTGTTGTTTATATTAATGGGAAGGGTAACCAGTTCCAGTCTACGCACACAGTTGCAGACTCTTCTCTCTATAATTGGGTCTCTATGCACACAGCTATAGAGCCTCTTCCTCTCTTCTTGTTCTTACAGTACTTATTCTTTCCAAAGACTAACTCCTGAGAGACCCAAAGACTCTAATACCAACAATTCCCTTAAAAATCGCCCTTTTGTATAGATCGTGCCCGAGGTTCACATCTTTACAATAATTATGGGTCGGAAACCCTATAGTACCCAAAAACCCCCAAACATGGCGCGATTACTCTGCTAACCAAGCTTATCGTACTCGACAGCTACTTCACTTGAATTTGGTCGTCTTTCTGCACCGCTTCTAGATTTGACACCCTTATGATAGCCGCAGTTCTAACCTTGTGGCTCTGACTTCATACTGACATATCCCTTTCAGCCGCTCTGCTTCTTCTATCGCTATCGGTCTTCCGTAATAACTACCTCAGTTGTGTTGGTTGTCCTTAGTACTCTATCTTCACTAAGGCAACAGGTCCCTTTCCTCTGATTCCATGCCGCTCCTTACCTTGATCCATGGATTTGTGGATTTCTTTACCCAAAATAGGTCGTTGTTGGACCTCACTTCACTTGTACTTCTTTCCAAAAAAAACTACTGCGTCGGAGCTATGCTTCAACAAACTTGTGCCATGCTTGGAATTTGCTTTACCAACTGTGCTTTCTTGGAACTTCGCTTCACCAAAAACTGTGTCAAATTGGGCCATGCCCAACATCGTCGTTCGGTCAGTATCCACCAGTCGGCTGACATTTCTCTTTTTCCTAATTGTCGACACTGATGCAATTGTTGGTTTCTCTTGAAAATTTGTTGTCCTCTCCCTTGGCACACCTTTTGTGCTCATGCTGGAAATGAACCGCGCCATCACACTCTCTAAGCTCACTCTTCTCTCTAACTCTTCTTCTGCAAATTCTTCACTAACGTGCATAAGGCATAGTGATTCTAACAATCCATCTGCACATGTATTTATAGATTTACTTCCTTGCTTCCCCTCACGGGGGGGTCAGTTGGTAGGAAATATCCTATCACGTCCATTCATATTGGGGAGTAAACTATGATACATAAATGAGAAAATATATTTCCTTGTATTAAGGGGCCAAGGGGGCTTAATTATGTTATATGGCAATACAGATATTTAGGGTATATTTTATTACATTTCGTGTAGAAGCGGTGGAGGGGAGGCAGAGGAAAAATCAGGGGATACGGGCATGAGGCATTGAGTTTGATGGACAAGGGATACTCAATTGGGATGTGGGATGGTTGATGGTAGTACTCTATTGAAGGGTTGTTATGTTGCTCACATGCTTGGTTGGTTAATGGATCTCCAAATTGTTAATGGAATTAAGGTAATGAAGGATTAGGATTTCTATATTTTATGTGATATCAATTTAAAGTGTAGTTTAGGTGCATATTTCGTGGCTAGAAATCATGTGTTTTTTTATGCATTTCAATGTAGCTTTCCTCCTTGAGTCCATTTGAATTTTTTTGCTATAGAAATTTCCTTTTGTGTGATCTCTAAAATCAACCTATCCACTAGAGAGCATATAGGTTTGTGCATTATGACCTTGTCCATTTCTAATCTTCCTAAATAAAGCGTCATGCAATCCTTGGTTGAGCCCATTTTCCCATTGTTTAAAACACTAGTCTCCAATTCCTTCATGACTCTTATATTTTACAAAAACCAAAATACTTTGTTTTTCTAAAGTTACTCTTCATTTTCAACATGTAATCCATTGTTAAACTCTAGTAATTATACCCTATGGGATCCACCTTTGAGCTAGAGAAGGGATAGCCTAGAAAGAGACAAAAAAGGTTAGGTGTTGTGACAATGTCCTCCCTCTTAGTTGTCCATAAGCTATCATTGATTTTAGGTATTCAACCTTAAGATGCTAGTTTCTGTGCTAATATGGAAGAACAAGCATCTCTAGGATGATATATATATTCTTAATGGTAGAAAAATTGGTGGAGTTTGGAAGATACAACTATTGGGTAGGAAACAATGGCTTATATGACCGTCTACTTATTCTTATACGACTAGAAAAGAACCTTCATTTTCTTTTAAATATAATCTTGTATGGTTTGATAAGAAATATTTTAGACTTCTTATTACAAATAATGGAAATATGAATAACACCTCTTCCAAAATTGGTTGGCATGACCTCTAGTTCGGATTTCACACACACCACATATAAAATACCCGCATTAATAACCCAATTCTTTTTTTTGAAAATAAATGCCTATCATGGCCTAACATTTATTCTTGATGCCAATATAATTATTATATAATAACATTCTAATTATTATTTTAATGTTCTAAACTAAATATATTTGTTTAATTGCTTCCACTTTTATAAATTGAGACTACCTCTAATCTCATTGGAGAGGGCATTATATTCATCAACATTATAAAACATTGCAAAGGGTTCATTTCTAAACTCCAAAGGATTATGTCTTTCATATATATATATATATATTAAAAACTTTATTGTACCCATGCATACTAGAAAACTATTGTAAAAGAACAATAATATTAAATTAAATATGAGGGACCACTCCACAAGGATATTGAATATCCATTAAAAAGGGTATAATATGGTTATGTTAAAAAAAAATTGCAACATCATTGTATAAGGATATTGTACCCATGCATAGTACAAAATTATTGTAAAAAATCAATAATATTAAATTAAATATGAGGGTATAATATGGTTATCCATTAAAAAGGGTATAATATGGTTATGGATTGATAATCCAAACCTTTATATCAATATTACACAATGTTCACACAATAAGATTAGTGTGCACTCTTTTTAACGTTATATAATTTAGCAAATAAAAATATACAACATTACAATTTATAACACATATAATATAATATTTAGGTTATGTCATATTTAATATGTTTGGTCTACTTTCCAACTAGTCGAATTAATGCCAAGTTTTGGTGCTTTGAATAAAACACATACGGAATTTAATCTAGGTCTGAGTTGTCGACTGCATATGTTTCTTGGAATTCTCAACAAAGATCGATGACAAGGATCGAGAGACTGCCCAATTCATAGTACTCACTTAGTTTACAGAGCCTACGGTAGGCTCTTATGAGGTAGCTGGTTTGCACACCATTTCATATGGGTAACCTACCGTAGGCTCTTAATGAGGTAGCTGGTTTGCACACCATTTTATATAGGTAACTTGGTTTAGATTCTTGTAACTCTGAGCTATGGTAATTTTTATTCAACCTTGTAACTTCATTCGCATTCCCACTCACCTATGACATCATCCTTTGATATCAGGATCAATTCTTTTTACCATTCACTTTAGGTACTGTAAATTTAATTATTTCTCATTTATATTTTATATTTTTATGCACAGTGTGTTCACTCTTCATAGAGCATGAACACACAATGTTTTGAAAAATCTATGTATGAATAAATTTATACCTCTGCTAACAATATCGTTTTTCTGTCCAGTATGGTGATGTCGAGACTATTTACGGGTTAATGACTCGATGACCATCCTTAATATTTGTTTTGCTTACATAGTAAGTGCTATCTCCGTTCAAGCATTTAGCTAGTGATTGTTTGGGGTTCCTCCTCTACAAGGAATATCATGAATATCATGAGAGTGGTATAGAATCCCACCATCCTCTATGCAGGTTTCATGGAAAATAATTGTTAGTATTGTGACCGATAACACGTAAATTAATGTCCATTTTGTTCTACTCCTATACACATATATTGCTATATATACAAGCATTATTAAATGCAGGGTTTGATTTATTATTTAATTGAATTAGTAGAAGTTATTTGGACACAGGTGTTGTTTGGGCTCAAACTCCGCATGATCATGTCTGCAACCTCTATCGATAGATGGATCACTTGGAAACCTACACCACCAACTGACTCAGAAACTAAGCCAACTCATGGCCAGAGTTGCAACTCTTGGTAAATTAGAGAGCAAACAAGATTCACTGTACATTTTTATGAATAATATATACTCATTAAGGATTTGTATTAATTTTCTCCATTTTATTTGATGCCATACCCAAACGTATTCAGGTGCATTCAACACAATGCATAATCCCTTGGTTGGTTTCACAGGTATGAAACATTTCCTCTCTATGTTTCGTGAGATGGCTCAAACCTCAGTCATAATAATATGCATTATTTTTATTATGGATCAGTTTTGTTCTCAGAGAAAATGAATTATTTATACTTTGTTATTTGTAACATATTGATTTGAATCCTAAAATGTTATCTCTACTATTTTTCTATATTATGTGGGTCGGAACGGGCTCGGAAAATTGATTCCTTAAAAATGATGGATCCTCATAGAATCAAAACTCTGTTTTTTTTGTAAATCCCTGGCGGTTGGCAGAGAGCCCTATTGTAAATCCATGATAACTAGGGTAAAGAATGTTGGACTTGTACCTAGGATATCGACGACGAAGAACAATTCTAGATCTTGACGAGATCGTTTCAACTTATATTCATGATGGACGCGTGACGAGTACAGTGGTTTTAACATTTTTTTTAGATCGACTTTCCTGGCATCTGCGTTCAGTCCGAGTGATAACTTTTCTTTTAAGTGTAGATCGAGTTCAATGCTCTCCCATTCACCGAATATCCCCTTACTAGACAGTGCTATGGTGCGTTACCTCTCAACCTCGTGATATCCGCCTTATGGATCACTCTGCTCACACGACTTTCGATCTAACTGTAAGAAGGTTGCATTTTCTCGTTTTTATTCTAGCCTGGACTGCTCCTTAAACCCCTGCAGTTGAACATATTGTGTTATTTAGAATCCCTGGTGATTAGATCGATATCACTCAGTCAGGACAATTAAACTCTTTATTACTGTAGTTCGTATCATCTCTTAACAGAGTGGTGATCTCTGCCTTCAAGACCGATCTGGTCTTATGAACTGTCATTAATATAAACAATTAGTCCACATAGAACTAAGTGAACACTGCAACTTTGCATTTTAAAGATTATGTAACTGTGTGTTTGGCGGATCGCCGATGGAAAACTAACCACTACAACATGGCCACAATTGTTCTAAACAATTTAGATTACTTTCCGAAAAAAAAATGGTTGCATGATGTTAACGCATGCGGCGGGCCTGTCAGCTCCGTAGAAATAATATCATATGGTAAAGTTGTGAAATGGCACTATGGTTGATTTTGGATGTTGAAGATGTTTCCCATTGATTACATTAAACATATTAATTCTCCTTAAGAATCAGGACATGCATGCTCATCAAATGTTTTACCAACTCGTGGTTACTTTGCCCTTCATAGGACATTGGTTGTTGGTCTTAAAACAACCAATGTATCACCGTGTGGCAAACTCAAAAGATAATTCGTACAAGGATGCTTTAAGTAAACTAAAATATTTAGGAAGAGGTGATATATAAAAAGCTTAAGAAGGATCATATATATATATATATGTGTGTGATTTTACAAAGTTTAAAAAGTGATTTAGTTTTTAGGTACGGAAAGATTTACCTTATTTTATGTGCACACACCCGTGATGTAGGGAGTTTGAAAATAGATTACTCTCTCATCATATAAAGTATGTGTTTAAAATATGCATATATATATTCAATCCTAGAGTTCAAAAAGAAGGAAAATAGGACATAATGGTACTAAAATTTCTTATGGGTAGAATCTTGATAGTATAATGGAAGAAATGTTTATAGAGTTCAAACATAAATATAAGGTTTAAACATATTTAAATACTAAATACATAGTTCTTTTTTTTAATACCTAGTTAGTAGAAACTATCAATGTGGTTGTTTTAAATAGGATTTGGGCTTCATTAATGTATTCGGTTCATTACTACTATATTCTAAAGCTTGCTTCTTTGTTTCTATGATTAAAGAAAGAAAGACATATGCCTTGTGATGATATGAAATAAACTTAAGTATGTTCTATGCAAATATTAGAATGAGAAAAGTAAAAGCATTAAGAATGTTGAAATTCTATATTTAATATAAAATAAAAAGGTTAAACCAATTATTATTTTACATGTCTTTAGTTGAAAGAAGTAAAGTTTTATTTTTTATTTTTCATTATTTCCTATGGTTGGGATTGTTACACTTTATTCATGGTTCTTGAGACTAAGAAACCTCATTCAAGGCCATTTAAGGCCCTTGATTTCATTCCCTAACCATTGTTCCATAATATGTGTCTTTGGTATACAATACATAATTGTGATGCTCATATTCCCATGTAGAGATGGCATATCCCCTATAAATATTAGTATTCATGCTTGGATTAATCATTTATGTGCATCAATCATCAAACACGATAGTCTTAGTTATCACTCACTATTACATTAGCATTCAAGTTCAAATAAGAAAAGTTTAATTTTAAACATTTTTACCTCACTATATTAGTATTAAAAACAATATTTACACCATGATTCATTGAGAAAGTGAGAACTTAGATTTGGAACTTCTTGGGACTGACATAGTTGTGTAAACTTGTATGGATTTGGTATAGTTATTTTCTAGATTATTGTCATCATGTATTTTCTTATTTATAAACTCTTGTATTTAGTATAATATATTCAAGTGCTTTACCTTGTATCTTATTTTTTTTGGTAAATATGTATGCTTTCGTCTTCTTAATGATTACAATGTTATTTCAGGCAGGGTTCGAGTCATCCTACTAGCTAGAACATATGCTCTCAAATCTTGTTGGAGTCATCCTACTAGCTAGAACATATGCTCTCAAATCTTGTTGGAGTCATCTTACTAGCTAATACATTTCTCATTTAGAAAATTGTTGTTATAGTTTCTCATTTGTTAACCAATTGTATCATTTCATGATTTGCATGGTTGTTTTGCAGGTCTCCTTTTCATCTTGAGAACTTGGTCGAGCAGAGGTGGCAAATTCCTTCCGAAAAAGGTACCTTGAATTCCCTTTGTGTCCATTGTAATTATTATATATTTAATTACTGTATTTATTATTTTTTTAAAAATATACAATTAATATCATCATAATAACCTCCATGGTTGAATGCAAACACTTCCGTGCACTACAAGAAAAATGACATTTTAACCTCACATAAAATTGTTGTATATTAAAATAATATTTGTATAATATTATAATTATGTTTATAATATTTTTATTAATTTTATTATATAGCTTTTAAATAAAAAATTAATATTGTTACATTATATACACATACACATGTAATTGTTGTATATGAAAACATATTATAGTAGAATATTGAATTTCAAATAATTTTTTATAATATGCTTATGATTTTTTTATTAATTTCATTAAATATATTTTAAATAAAAATAAAAATATTATATTATAATGTTTAATAATTTATTCATTGATAGATAAATCTAAATAAGTAACAGCATTTTAAGAATACTGATCTTACATCAAATTGTATTAAAAAATTAATTTTGAAGTTGTTGAATACTTTCAATTGTATAGAAGAGTTAACTTTGAAGTTGTTAAATACTTTCAATTGTATAGAAGAGTTAACTTTGAAGTTGTTAAATACTTTCAAATGTAATTTTTATTTCATTTTTAAGAAAGATCATAGTTAAGTAGATTTTGTCCACTTTCAAATTAGTATTAAGTAGCAAAATAATTTTATTTATACTTTATGAAGTCCCTAATTAATCTATAAAAGGAATTCCCACTCTAGAATTACAAGTTCCATCAATGTCTTTAGCTTCCAAGGGTTTTCCTATATGATCATTTGACATGCATCAATAGTAATTAACTAGCAATAGAATTTTATTTATACTTTATGAAGTCCTTAATTAATTTATAAAAGGAATACTCAGTACAGGATTTCAAGTTCCATGAATGTGTTTAGCTTCCAAGGTTCCTTGTATATGATCATTTGACATGCATATATAGTTCCTTTTACATTCTTATGCTATTAATAATTGCAAATTATTATAAGAAAAAACTAGAAATATGACCTATTGTAATTTCGACTTGTTGCATAAAATTTTGGTGTTGAGCTTTTTGAGTAAAAGCAAGAAGGCCCCCCTCCCCTCACCTCCCCACCTCAAAGGTCCTTCCCTTAATGCCTAAATGGGTTCATCAGATCCCCATTCTCCACTATGAAGCCCCACCCTTCATTTATGAGTCACCTCCCCATTGCTCTTTTTTTCTTTTATCAACTTCATATAAACAATACAAACTTTCATGCTTTCTACATTGTGTTTTTTATATAAATTTTTTATATATCATATAAAAAATACAAGCTATTATTTTATTTAGCATCTTGTTTGCTTATACCATGCTTATACTAAGATGCGTTGGGGTTGATGTTTGTTATAACTTGATAATATGATATAAAGGGTTATTAAAAATGGGTTGATAAAAACAGATACCTACACTATCTCATGAAACTAAGGGGTTTCTTAATTGGAAAGGTATATTGGTAGGGGGGTTCAACAATACAATTTTAGGAGGCATTTTCCAATATTTAGTGAAATTAGCGATATTATTTAATATCCCACGAACGATCGTGCTATGTAACAAGTTCAATGAGTGAACCCCTTGTGATTCCCCTCCATCTTGTCTATCTTGGACAATGATTTCCAAATCGTCCTTCAAATCCTTCACTGATTTACCAAATCCTTTGCACTCATTGGTCATTAATGGTGTCGTCATCCACTTGCACTGTCGTCTGTCGCATCTTAACTGCTGCAATGATTACCTGATTGACTCGTTCATGCCATGTCGAACATCGATAAGCTCCAAGCCTTGTCTTTATTCCTTATTTTTCCATTGTTCTGTCGACGGACCTATTTTTTTTGATAGATTCCCAAACTTCACTCCAAAATTCATAATGTACTTGTGGGTTTTTTTTTATATCAACTCAATTTATTTTTCAGTCTCTACGCGCCTAGATATCCTAATAAGGCTTCACCCGACTCCCATTCACTAAATTTGTCAATAGTGTCCCATCTATATTTTTCAACTACACTACACCTCCGTCAGTAATGAAATTGATAATGTATGAACCCAACCAATGCATCTATAGCTTACCTGGGTGCTTCAAAAACTTACTGTCATACAACATAACCATGTCTCCGCATTGTAAGTGTTTTTCCTTAACATGGCGATCATGTCAGGCCTTATGTCGATCATTTTCTACCTGTTGACGAAATCCTGCGATGAAGCGATCCTCATCGATTTGTAACAGTTGCACCAACCTTTATTTAATGGCTCTGTCATGACTCATTCTTGTCGTTGTTGTGATGCATAGACTCAGGACAATATACTCCATCGACATCACTGCTTCTTGTATGTATACTAATTTGAACGGAGTCTGTCCTGTCAACCTTTTACATTTCATTTGATAAGCCTATAGTACCGCCATAATCTTCAAATCCCAGTTGTCATGGTTTTTTTTACACACCTTGGTGAGTGCATGCTCCAATACCTTATTCAACACCTCCACTTCTCCATTCTCTAGTGGATGATATGGGGTACTCCTTCAATGATGAATTTGAAATTCTTTCATCATGGCCCTAATAGTTTGATTGACGGAGCGAGTGCCTTGATCGCTCATTAGTACCTTTGGGCACCCAAACCTGGTGACCACGTTGTCAAATAGAAACCTTGTTGTTGTCGTAGCTATGCAATCCTTTACCGACGCTGCTTCATCCCATCTCGTTAAGTAATCAGTTGCAGTAATTATGTATCGCAACCCTGTTCTTCTTCCTGGTGGGTTGATGGGTCCCAAGAAGTCAACTGCTCATTTGTCGAAGGCTTGTAACAAAAATTGAGATGCTAGTGGCATTTCATCCATCTGTGATGGTTTCCCTATCCTTTGACATACATCAAATCTCTTTGCATAATATGCGGCATCACCATGCACTGTTGGCCACCATAGTCTAGCCCTAAGTATTTTTATAGCAGTCGCACGCCCTCCATAATGACCTCCTACGATCCCATCATGAGCTTCCACCAATACTGTTTCTTGTTCATGCAGAAGGACGCATTGACGAAGAACTTCATCTGATCCCATTTTGTAGAGTTGACCTACGATTACTTGAAAATTGGCAGCCCTAATAACTAGATGCTTCTTCTGATTAGTAGTGAACTCCTCTGGTGCACTTCTTGTAGCCAAGAATTGAATAATTTGTTCATAATGATCATCGACCATTCCAATCTTGAATACTTGTGCATCGAGGAAGCCTTCATCAATGATCCTTGGTTCTTCACCTGATTCAATCCTTGACAAGTGATCAAGTCCTGCATTCAATCACCCTAGTTTCACAATGATTTCAAAATCGAACTCCTGGAATAGCAACAACCAGTGACAAATACTCCCCCCCAACACAGGCTTATTGACTTAGTATTTTAATGCGGAGTGGTCAGTAAAATTTTTGAAATTCCCTCTGTTATAGGTCAAATCTGCACTTCTCTGTCTGTGATAACATTAAGTTGTCAATCACACAAAAGGACAACATGGTTTGAAGAGCAAGATTGCCTTAGGTGATGTATGGACTGGACTTACCCCTCTGCAACGTACAAAACACTATTTTTAACTACATTTTGACATGAACACTACCCTATAGGCATAAGAGCAGCGTTCACCTGCTAAAATATGTAGCGCTGCCTCAATAGAGTAGTGTTTAGCTTCTAAAATATGCAGGTTTGCTTCAGTAGACTAGCGTACACTCTAAAAAACCTTGCAAACGCTGGTTGTAAACACTGAAGTTGCATATTGTGCACTACTCTACTATGAAAAACTCGCGCACATCTTAAAATGTAATTAAAAATATATTAATTTGATGAATTGGGATTAGTTGAAGTTGGTTTTGTAACTTCCCCAACCTCCCAATCAAACTACCTCTCGATCCAAACGGCCTACCTTGTCCCATAAATACAAGGGGGATAGAGGAGAGAGGGGAGGAGAAACTAGGCATTAAGGGTTGTTATGCTGGAGGAATTCCAAGTTGGTGTGAAGAGCAGGAGCCCAGGATCTGGTTGCACAAGCACTCTAAATGGTCAGGTATAATTGTACTGATTATTTGCTTTTGACAATAAAGGTTGAAATACCCTTCCCATCCCAATTAAATGTCTAATGGATTTCATATTTGTTTGGATTAAATGCTTGATTGTATTTGATGTTTAAATTGCATTTCAATTTCATCATTGTTATATCAGTCAAGATACCCTGAGGAAGGTATCTTTGTATTACAAGTTCATCAAACGGAATATCAAGTGGAGGATCAATTGAAGGAGCAAGCAAAAGCTAGGATCGAACATCATTAATAAGTTATGTCTTCAATAACCTTGATCTATTTCCTTTTGTTGAAGCTTATGTGATATGATTAATGTATTTACCTGTCACCCCAGAAGTTGGTAGTGTCCCTCTCCTCTCTATAGGGTAGAATTCCCAAACAATAGATTGGCGACTCCACTGGGGAAGGGTTTTTTTCTGCTTTAGGAGACATAGTTAGTTTTCCTTCCAGTACTTGTTGATCTTTTTTATCCTCTGACAGGATATGTAGGTTACTGTAGCCTGTTTCCATTGCTTGACTCATCTCAGTTTGAAGTTTTAGAGCTTGTTTCAAACCTTCTCTGGCATGAACACTGGTATCCCTTGCACACAATAGCGTACATCTGCTGAAAAATGTTTCTTTACCTATTGTACAATAGAGTACACATGTTCAAAACGTTGCTTTCCCTACTGCACAGTAGGGCACACCTCCCAGTGTGCGCAGGTTTATACACTGCATAGTAGGGTTTTTTTCTATAAGTCTTTGTTTGATTTTGGGATTTGATTTCCACTTGTTTGGTTTGATTTCCAGCCTCTTTCCTTGTCTTCTTAACTAATCCTTGAGGTCTTTAGGCCCTTGTTGAGTCTTGTTTGCCTCTCCTAAGTCCCTTAGGTAATTTTTTGCTTGCTTGAGTACTTTTGAGGTGTCTTGTTTGTTTGTGACTCTTTTTGAAGACCGCTTACTGTTCCTTGTTGGACATAACTGCACTCTTGTACCCTAGATGCTTGTTGTAGGTATACAAACCTTTGTTTTGTAACATTTGTTGTTTGTGGAAACACTAAGCACACTTTGACAGTGTCTTGGCCTTTGATTTCGGGTTTGACCCCAAGTTGGAGTCCTTAGGGTGTTTTCAAAATCTTTTTGAGTCTAGACACTTCCTGATTGCTTTGTCAGTTTCAGTCCAGGTAAGTTGAAGTCTTTCAGTTTTCTCCCATTTCAGTCTTTGTGATTGTAAGGCCATATTTGGTTCACTTGCCTACTGTTTTCTTAGCTTAGTGTTTTTTTAGGGTTCTTGGTGCTTTGGAGCAACCTTTGAGGTTTTCCTTTCCATTTTAAGTGTCTCTTATCTCTCTTTTCTTTTCACTTTGTTTTCCAAGCCCAAATTTTTTCCCTTTAAAAAACTTCGTAGGACAAGTCTTCGTCAAATCATTGATTTGATTGTTGTGAGCCTTAGAGTTGCTTTCCCTTACTTACATTGCTCTTTTAGGTCTTACTTGCTTCCATTTTCGAGTTCTTTTTCTTTTACATATATCAGAAAAAGCAAAAAATGAGTTTGGTAGTTTAAAGTAGTAAGACTTATGATCATTTCGAAGTAGCTTAGATTACTTTGTTTTGAATTTGAAAACAAAAGAAAAAGCAACTTGTTTTAGGTTTGCTTAGTTTTCGTTTCGGAAAGAGCATAAACGAAAAAGAAAAAGAGTCTTTTTTTGTTTTGAAAGTTGTTTCATTTACGCACGCTACTTTCTGTCACAACCACACCACATAATGCACTACCCCGTTGAGTAAAAAGTAGCCTTAAAAAGAAATCATTAACAAAATTTATTAGCAACATTTTCTTTTTAGGAGTACACGACATCAACTAGCTTAGGCTACATTTTCGAGCTTAAAACACCTTAAACTACTTAGAATTGGCTTCATTATGCAGCAATCGTAGTACAACTTTCATTTAGGTAAATCCATATATATCAAATAGTCCTGGGATGCTCTACTCAAACCATAGTTAAGCACGAGGCTGTGGGAGACTAGATTTGTCGAGGATATCCCCTCACTTTCCTTTTGACCATAAACTAGAGTCAATTCGTGTACAGGGGTCCTTTTGGACTTCGGTCTTTCCTACCTTGCCCATGCGTTTTGACTAGGCTGACGACTATCCCCCCAGGTTATTTCATATTTATGGTAGCCTTAGTATCATACCTTTAGGATTCTACACGGGTAGAGTGGGCGGTTATTCCCACTTCACCTCGAACAGGCATGGAAGGTAACCCTCTGGTAGTAATCCCAGGAAAGTGGTTTGGTGATTCAAGTGCTTGCACCCAGTGGATGCCACAAAACTGACCATCGGTACTCTATTAGTCTGTTCTGGACCCTAATCATCCCATACCTACTTCCGAGAGTATTTGCTATCCGTTTGATTGGTTTGATTACTTAGGATTTTTTAGTGGTGTGCTCTTTTCTCCTTATTCTTAGTGGCCACTAGGTTTTTTACTTAGTTTATTTTTATATAATTATGGAAGACCAACAACTTCGTAGGTCTCGAAGGTTGCAAAACCTTCCCCCACTCATTATGGAGCCACTACCGCCACCATGACGACAGAGGATAGACTCCAGTGGTATTTTTGAACTCACTGGTGAAATAGAGGTTCCTAGTGAACCACAACCCAAAACTCTAGATCGACAAGTTCTTAATACTGTCGAGGTTGAGGATATTACTTCTAGTGAGTTTAAAACTCCTTTCAACCCTCCTCTTATAGGATCTAACGATCCGCTTCTGGTTCCTGTAGGTTTTCAGCAACCGAAGTATAGTGCATATCTTTTCACACCTGGGCATATTATGACTAACCCAGGAGACGAACAGGGAGTTCCACAGACTCCCACAATGGGTATGAATACAAGGTGTGAATCCTTCTTCCATTGCTACACTGAGTTCGTCGCAGATAGCTTCTGCTTCAACTCCGTCTTTTAGTTTTAACGCTGGTACTTTAGGCATGCCAAGCTCAACAGCTTTGACATCTACCTTAGTTGCCACCCCTACTTTTGGACCCAACGATGTAGTGAATGTCACTCCACCTCCTATGTCTCAACAGGCATACCATATACCTAGTACTTGGATTTCCACACCCAATGTAGGGTTGAATCCCTCTGCAACTATGCCTGTCATGAGTACCATGACTGCATTGTCCACCTTGACTACCCTTAGCCTTAACACCTTTGCATGTTACAATATGAATCAAAGTAATATACCTGCATGAAATATCCCCTTTTCTTTGTTTTCTGGAGGAGGGGGTAATATTTTTAACCAACAATATGGCGGGGCTAACACCCAGCCACAGTGGACAAATGCACAGGGTGCCAACCCACTTTCATTTGGGTGGGGGAATTTCAACAACACTTTCACACAACAGCAGTTGGCTGGGGGAAACCCCTACCAGCAGATGGCGGTGGGCAACCCCAACCAGCAGATGGATGGGGGAAACCCCTACTAACAAATGGTTGGGGGTAACCCTAACCAGCATTTTATGGGTCAAACTATGGGAGGTTCCCCCTTAATGACTCCAGCTTATCAAATTCCATCTTATAGACCTCGTTTACAATTTCTGGAAACTCTGAATTTTCCAGATCTTTCCAAGTTAACAAACGATCTGGTTTTCCATAATGTTACATTGCCACCAGCTCCCACTAAGCTACCTTCGGACATTCCAAAATTCAAAGGTAAAACTGGTGAGGATCCTGGTGATCATGTTACCACTTTTCATCTATGGTGTTCTTTGAACTCGTTGAACAAAGATTCCATTAGGTTGAGACTTTTTCAAAGAACCTTGATCGGTGCTACAGCCAAATGGTACATTGAGTTACCCGCAGCTACCTTTTTTAACTTTCAGGATCTCGCTATAGTATTCCTGAACCACTTCTAGCTTCTTGTTCGGTACAATGCTGGGATAGATCTTTTGTCTACGTTTAGATAAAACAAAGCCACCCATTTATCTGATCATATTCAGGAGTGGCGAAGATAGAAGAGGCTCATTAAGGCCAATATCCCCCCAGAATTCTTATTAGAGTGGTATCTGAAATCACTCCTTCCTTATGTTTCTAAGGAAGTAGCTACTTCTGGGGTGTCATCGGAAGAAGAAGCCATTTTAAGGACCCAACAACTAGACTTGGTTTATGCTCAGCCTGGGCTCCTTTACGAGATTATACCTGATGCACCACGATCAAACATTGATCTAGGTAGACCAAAACCTGGACCACATGCTAACGGCATAGTAGGTTTAGTTGATTCTGTAGCCTTATCAATCAAACAATCGAATGCAGAAGTGACTCCCATCACAACCTATCCTTCTATTACTGAATCTATACAGCAAGTTTAGACTAATCAAAAGGGCCCTCGGCAGCCCAACAACAAAAAGAAGGGCAAGAAAGGAGAGGGGAACCAACAAAATCCCAAAAACAAAGAGAATTCCTAGGAGGGTAACAGAGAAAAGAAGAAGGTTAAGTTCCCTTGTAATATTTGCAAGCAGGACCACCTCACTCACCAATGCCCTCTAATCGAAGAAGCCCAGAAGCTGCTTCAAGAAAAGAAACCTGCCATCCTTAAAGATCCATTTCCCAAAGGGTAAGGCTCAGCTTCTGGCACCTCCAATGCTGGGGGCACCACACATGCTTCAATTGATCAAAATTTTACTAATATGGTTAACTCGTACGCTCTTTTACAAACACAGGAAAGAAATTATACCTCGGATTTGCAGAATAAGGATAAAGAGGTTCTTGAATCTTCCACTCCTCTCCACATACCTATGGATTCATTGCCCAATATCCTGAAAGGTGTCTTGAAATGGGATTCGCACAATCCCAACACATGGGTTGCTGCCAACTACAATGTGGTTGCAGATTTAGCCCAGCCCCTTGTGCCATGCCCACCTTAGAAGTTTTGCAAAGTTGTCCATTACAACGAAATGCACTTCTGGCAACGATTGGAAGCATGGAATCATCCAACATGACTGCGTGTTTTGATATATCTGATATCAAATACCGGTTTCCATACCACGTTTCTCTTCAGATAGAGGTATTTCATGGTCCCATGACCATTGGATGAGTTGTCGTAGATGAGGGCGCGTCTATGTGCGTAATGTCAATTTCTTGTTGAAAATCCTTGGGTTCTCCCGAGTTAGCCCCCTCTAACACACTGCTTACTGCATTTGATGGCAGAACTTTCTGTCCACATGGATTCTTTCCATCATTTGACGTTACACCAGCCGGTAAGACAGTTGTTGTAGAGATTGAAGTTTTGAATGCTCCGCTTGATTACAATATATTGTTACGGCAAGAGTTGGACATATGCCATGCGATCTATTCCATCGGCAGTTTTCTGAGTTGTAATGTTCCCTCACGAAGGTAAGATTGTCACGGTCGATCAACTTTTGTTCTCTCAACAAAACAACCAGACTTCATCAAAATCCACAGTTCCTTTAGTTGATCAATCTGCCCCAGCAAGTGAGAGTTTAGGAGTAGGGCTTTACGGGTCATTAATGGGCACTTTTGACCTACCCTCTCCCGTTCTTTTTATGTATTTTTATGAAGGTACATCTATTGAAACTTTCACGGCCATTTTAAGGATCGATCCATGGATCCTTCCTACTATATCAGAACCACCAGTGCCCTTATCCATTGCAGAAGTAGCATAAATGGAAGCACAACATGTTGCAACGGAACACATCGTGACTCCGCCAGTCTTTGCTGAGTCGAATATGGACTATGCTACAGCATGGTTAGTAGACTCTACTCATTCTTTTGATTGTTTAGATGTGGTTTTTCCTTCGGATGAAGCCATGATGGGCCTGGACCAGCCTTGGGAACACATGCACCACAGGTCTTACCTGCTTCCAAATCTAGACAAGATAAAGAGAGGAGAGTTTTCGATGAGACCTAGCGGGAATGTTGATTTCTCCTCTTCCACTTCAAGTACTATTTATAGTGAAGGGAATATGGCTAATATATCGAGAACCATCCCAATTAACATTTCCACCAAACCCGGGGTCGTGGAAAACATTTTTATTGGAGCAGATTGTTCTCCGGAGGAGGTCGCTCTATATACCAAAATTTTTAAAGAATTTTGCGATATTTTTACCTGGTCTTATGAGGAGATGCCTGGCATCGATCCTGCCATCATTGAGCATGTCATCACAACGTACCCCAATGTGAAACCTGTGAGACAAAAGATTTGTCCAGTAAATCCTTGAAAAGCGGCCGCCATTAAGGGGGAGGGTGAAAAATTGCTTAAAGCTGGATTTATCTATCCGATCGACATGATGAAATGGGTTTCGAATCCTGTTCTGGTTGATAAAAAGAAAGGTACCATTTGAGTTTGTACTGACTTCCGAGATCTGAACAAAGCTTATCCAAAAGATAACTACCCCACACGATTTATCGACCAGATCATAGATGCGTGTGTAGGACATGAGATGTTTTCTTTCATGGATGGATTTTCGGGATATAATCAAATTCAAATCAAACCCAAATATCAACATAAAACAGCTTTTATTTTCCCGTGGGGAACCTTTTCCTATAGGAAGATGTCGTTTGGCTTAAAGAATGTTGGAGCTACTTTCCAGCAAGCAATGAATTTCACTTTTCATGATATCAAGCACATAGTTGAACCCTACTTGGATGACCTCCCGACCCGATCTCGCAAGAGACGGGATCATCCAGCTCATTTGAGACTTGTGTTTGAATGGTGCAGACAATACAAGATTCGATTGAATCCTAATAAGTGTGTATTCTGCATCAAGTCTGGATGATTACTGGGTTTAATTGTATCCATTCATGGCATAATGGTCGACCTGTTAAAAGTTGAGGTGATTGTAAATCTGCCTCCTCCTCGCACCTTGAGACAACTCCAAAGTTTGCAAGGCATGTCTAACTTCCTACGACATTTTATCATAAACTATGCCAAAATTACAAAGGGTTTCATGAGATTGCTTAAACAAGATACCTACTTTTTGTGGGATGAGGCTGCTCAAGCATCGTTTGAGACTTTGAAAAAGACATTACTATCAGCCCCCTTGTTAATCCCTCCTGATTATACAAAATATTTGCTCTTATATCTGGTGGCATCAGTATACACAATTGGCATAGTACTATTTCAGGAGGACGACACGCTCCAAGAGCATGTCGTTTATTATCTCTCGTGTGCATTGATAACTCCTGAGATTAAGTATTCACATGTTGAGAAGTTAGCACTAGTTGTGGTTTATGCGGTGTAGAGGCTTTATCACTATATCCTTTTAAGAACCACTACTATGATTGTGGAGGTCAATCCTTTCCAATATGTTCTCACTCAACGTATCATAGGTGGGAAATACAATAAATGGATTGTAATCCTGCAAGAGTTTGATTGGGTTTTTCAATTTGCCAAGTCAAATAAATCACTAGTGTTCGTTGAATTAATTTCAGAATTTCTGAGTGACTTAGTGCATATTGAGGAAGAGTCATCATTCCCGGATGAACATATCTTCCTTATTTCTTCCTCTAACTCATGGTACGGGGATATTTTAGGTTATCTCCAGACTTTGACATGTCCTACCACTTTTTCTAGAGAAGAATGATGCAAACTGAAAAGTCATGCGAAAAACTATCTCATCATCTCTGACACCTTGTACAGACGTGGGATAGACTCCATCTTACAACTTTGTTTGACTTTAGAAGAAGCAGAAACAGTATTGAATGATGCTCACAGTGGAGCTTGTGGAGGTCATCTTTCTGGGTTGGCAACAACTCAAAAAATACTGCGTGCTGGGTATTTTTGGCCTACAATCTTGAAAGATTGTGTGGAAGATGTGAAACGCTGTCGTCCATGCCAGTTTTTTACCAGAAAAATGAGAGCACATCCAGCTCCTCTTCATCCTGGGATCACAGCAGGTCCCTTCACAAAATGGGGGGTTGATTATATGACTTGTAATCCAGTTTCGGCTGGAGGCCATCGTTGTATTATTGTTGTCGTTGACTACTTCACCAAGTGGGTTGAGGCAATGCCTACTATTAAAGGGGATGGAGAAACTGACGCTTATTTCGTATTCAATCAGATTATCGCAAGGTTCGGCATACCCAAAGTGATCGTGACAAATCACAGTCGTCATTTTCAGAACATCATGATGACCGAGCTTTATACCATGCTAGGTTTTTGTCAGGATCATTCATCTTCATTCTATCCATAGGCGAATGGTCAAGTCAAAGCGGTTAACAAAACTTTGAAGACAATTCCACAAAGAATCGTTAATGTTAGTCGGAATAACTGGCACATCATGTTGTATCCTTCTCTTTGGGGTTATCAAGCAAAAGTAAAAATTGCTACCAGGTTCTTTCCCTTCCAACTTGTGCATGGGATAGAAGCAGTCGTTCCGATTGAATGCGAGATTCCCTCATTAAAGTTGGATGTCCAACTATTACCAAAAACTGCAGTACTAGAAGAATGTTTGCTACATTTAGAGCATCTAGACAAGCAGCGCCGTGATGCGCTCATAGCAACCGAGATCCATAAGAAACGAGTCAAATGACAATACGATAAGTCTATCAGACCTAGGGTTTTTCTCCAAGGAGACCTTGTTCTACTTTGGGATCATGACAAGGAACCTTTAGGGGCTGGCAAGTTCAAGTCCATGTGGCTCAGTCCTTATATAATCTAGAAGATACTGAAGAAAGGTGCTTATGAGCTAATAGACTATGAGGGTAATAAGCTGCCTGAGCCTAGAAATGGGCTCTACCTGAAGAAGTACTACGCGTAGGCATTTGTGCTTTTTCATGTATTATAGTTGTACATTTTATAGAACTAGTTTTGCTTGTGATTGTTAGTTGACCTTATGTGTGTTTTCTCGCTTCATGTTTCAGATGTCGACTGAACACTTTTTAGGATTTGCTGATGGCACCAGTCGCCACACCTGACAGTTGGCTTCAACAGCTTGGGTCATTTACTCACCGACTGGCCAACTGGTTTCTTCGGGATGGGTTTGTTTGGGTCCCATAACAAATAACGTAGTTGAGTACAGTGCGATCATAGAACTTATCTGGGATGCTCTTGTCCAGTGCATTTCACATCTAGAGGTAAGACTTGATTCGCAACTAGTTTTTTTTCAGTTGACGAGTGTTTATCAGATTAGAGATCCTATTTTGCTACGACAATTTTTGCGAGTTAAATTATTGGAAGGACAGTTTGATTCCATCATATATCAACATATTCCAAGAAATTTAAATGCATTAGCTTATTCATTTGCAAATTATATTCTAGATTGGCATGTGTATCATACACTACCATAAATAAACATTGCACATAAAGTAAAACACACACATGTAAATATAAGCCGATACTGTATATATATCCGATACTGTATCAAAAAATAGTATGAGTTTGGAACATAGGTCTATCACAAAGTCATATCATAAGATACAAAATTGGGCTTGATGGCCTCAAAATATACATAAAATATCCTTCTCCTATGGAGAAGGTGGGGCCTCATTAGCATCCACTGCCTCTTGGTAGCATATGACCAGCCTGGCTACCTTCCGCAGCAATCTAATCCAGGCTGGGGGCACACCGACTACATCCTCCTGCATTTCTATGGGAATCCGCTCAATGCGATATGTGGAAATGTCATGAGTCAACTGACTCAGCTTCCTCTCTATAGCCCCTAGCGTAGCATCAGCTGCACCCACATCAACGAGTCTCACAAAAGTAGTAGGATGTCCCTTGGGACGAGCTGGTCCAACATCTGCATATGACACTTTGTTTTAGTAATTCAAACTCATCAAAAAAATAATATACTTTAAATTGAAAAAATTAAATAATTTTCAAAACATAAACATACCTATATCTCCCCAGGTACCACCTGGAGGAAGTATCAGCTCTGGATCATGACGGAAGTCTAAGCCAGCATACAGAAACTACTCAAATGCTGGCACCTGTCTCTCCCACGCTCCATAGAAATCATCGTTGTGATAGCAAAAGTGGCTTTCACCACCACCCTGGCGGAGAAAAATGTCACCCCAACAGCCCAATCTCGGCTCACGAGGAATGACTGGGGGCAAAGGCATGCCCAAACTAAGAGCAGGCACCCTCTCGAAGAAGAAGGTACAAAGAATGCTGCCATATCCAAAATTCTTCATTATCCCGGTCATACACCCTGAGAGTTGAAGATTCATGTTTGTTGAGAGACTAGTGCACCAATCATATACACAACCTTGCAAGCATTCAATACCAATATGCATGTAGTGCTTTGAGTCTAAGTGTTGTGTGGCACTCCCTCCCATTCGGTTCAACATGATTATAATAACCTTCAGAGGGAAGCTCGTAAGAGTAGACATGAGAATCTGACTTCCACATTTCTCAATACCCTCCACACAATAGGCATTCACGTATTCCTATACGGACATGCCACCCACATTTAATGAAGACCTTTTCAAGTTTACAGGATCTCCCCTCCTAGAGAGTCCTGTAATGAAGTATATGTCATCAATGGTGAGGTCTAGGGTCTCTCCCTAGATATTAAAAACATTGCCATCTGCATCCCAATACTGAATAAGTCTTTGAAGTAAGAGGTTAAGGGCCCTCATGTTCATGGTTCGGTAGAATTTCAACAAAACACATCTTCTAAGCACCATAAGAGTGGTAGGATCTTGCATAGCTATCCTATCCATCTCCTCATGCTCTCGTTCCCTCCAGATAAGTGCCCTCTTGCCAAGAAAACATCAAATTTTTAGTTCTTGACCATTTTTTAAGCATGTTCAGGGGTAAACACTGCTCTACTAAGCACACAGTCACGTTTGGACGCTACTTTCCTTGAGGAACAATAGCACACACCTCTAAAAATACTCTACTTTACCTCTTAGACAGCAGCGTATGAGTTTTTCATGATTTGAACATGGCTAGAAAATGAAATTTAAGCATAAAAATTGACAAATGAACCATCAAAATGAAAGTTGGGATGAAAATAACTTACTTGGAAGAAGAATGAAGTTGAATGGTTGCCCGCTTTGATTGCTATGAATGGATGAAGATCAAGGGTTTTCTCCAAAACTTGCCCTACAAATTCCCAAAGGTGAAATTTGAGTTTTCAACTTGAAATTACATATATGAATTTGAATTTAATTTTTTACCCACTTTTGTGAAAAGTCTATAGTTTCAAAATTTCATAAAAAAAGGGTTCTATTTAATCATTAATACTTATGAATATTGATGAGATGAATTTAACCTATGTTTCTCAAATTTTCACTAGATTTTCGTAGCATCAATCTATTATGACTTAATTTCTTTATTGAAGGACCACATTAAGTACTTTATGGTTGAAATTTTATGTCATTGGAGATTTTTTGTCGTTAATACTAACTTGGTTGTTGAGATCTTAGTCTTTGGCAGGTCATGAGTTATGATCCTAGAAGTTGTCATTTAATTCATTTTAAGCTCTTGTTTGGACTATTGAAACCTAAACAAGATTGCTGAGCAGACTTGTCCTCTTCAAGCTCGTTAAAGGAATTGAAAGCCCATCTGCTTAAGTATAAGTTTAACCCTTTTTTGGACTTTTGCGGATTACTTACAAAAAAGGAATACTCTAGTCATCCATGGCTAGAAGAGTTCTTCCATTGTTTTACACTTTTTTGGGGGAGGAGACTAACTTTACGAAAAAGGACCTTTTGGAGCCTTCTTTAGGGTTTTCAATCTCTCGAAACATGAAAACACCAAGCGAGCACTCACCTACTGGGGCTCGATGTGAAATCCACGAGAGGGTAAATAGAGGATTGTTTAAGTTTTTCAGACTCTATAAATAGGAAAACACCGGCGAGCATTAACCTACTTGGGCTCAATATTAAAATCCACAAGTAGGTGTATGGAGTTATTGTTTAAGTTTTTCAGACTCCTTAAAATTGAAAACACCAGCAAGCAAGAATAGATCTCGGCTCGATATTAAAATCCAGAGATCAGTATTATAGAGTATTATTCTATCTCTTCTTCGAACTCTATAAAAAATGAAGAAGGTCCCGAGTCTTCCTCCCATGGGATCGTTAAACTCTTTACATGGTTGGATTTATTGAGTTTTCATTCTTTCTTGGACTCATTAAAACAATAAGAAAGGTATTCTTTTATCTAAAAACAATAAGGGATAAGAAGGGTATATCACATCTTGCAGTTTCAAAGGTAGTTCAGTTAGTCATATCCTTGAACACAGCACCTACTTGAGTCTTTCGGTTCAGTTGGGTTTTAGTTTTTGACCTAAGGGTGAACCTGATCTCCGAGTTGTTTACTCCCCCGGTTGGTTATTCTTCCAACCATATGGAGGGTATGCTAATGTCTCCTACATTGTAGGCTTATATCACTTTCCCGTCATGTTGAAAATTTCCTAAGTCACTTTGTGTTGTGCTCACTGTTCAAGGATATAGATTGTGTCGTCCATTCTGCAGTTTATCTTGACCTCATGTGTCGGCCATCCTCATGTCAGTCTTGTTACTTGTACTACTCCACATCAGCTCATACCATTTGAGTGTTCCTCATGTTGGATGATGGAGGATTCCTTAATGCCTCCCTTCCAACAGACTTCTTCCCATCGACATCAACTCATTTTTCTCTGGGAATGAAGTTTAGATTTTCGGTTAGTACCTTGGGGATTGTAGTCACTAGTGGCAATTTCCCTCGCTGTTGAATTATGAGAATACATCAACATCTCTTATTTGAGAGGTTCCTCAAGTGTTCAACTTAAAGTCCACTTATTCACACTTGTTGGATCGTACTAGGTACCTTGGGCCCCATTATCATTATCGATGGAAGCCCTCGCGTTTGTTAACGGTATACATCAATGACCAGTAATCAAATGATTCCCCCCATGTTCGACTTCAGCTCATTTATTCACATGGTTAGGGTTTATACCTTGGGTTGTTTGGATGAAGACCTTGGGATTTTGAGAGCATTTCCTCATTATGTTATCATCCAAGCTGCACAAGAATGAGCCTCACTCATTTTTGGCTCTCCATGAGACATAGATCTAGTTTGTTGTTATGGCTATGATCTCTCATTCTGACATGGATCCATGCTTGTATTTCAGTGGCCATGGATACATCTCCTAGTTATGTATCAGAGATCATGTTTTATCATGCTACACATCTATATGATGTCAAGATTGTAATTACTCGTTGAACTTGATCTTTATTTCAGGTACTTTTGTGACTTGGTTCTGTGGTTTCGTGCTCCTCCACTGACTTGGAATTATAATGTATTTTGGCCATCATTTCCCTCTGACCTCACACATTAGGGGGCATCTGTTATAGGTCAAATCTACGCTTCTCCATCCACGATCACATTAAGCTGTCGATCACACAAAATGACAACATGGATTGAAGAGCAAGATTTCCTTAGGTGATGTATGGACTGGACTTACCCCTCTGCAGCTGAAAAAACATTGTTTTTAACTACATTTTGACATGAATGCTACCCTACAGGCATAAGAGAAGCGTTCACCTGCTAAAATATGCATCTCTGCTTCAATAGAGTAGCGTTTACCTTCTAAAATATGCATCTCTGCTTCAGTAGACTAGCATACACTCTCAAAAACCTTGCAAATGCTGGTTGTAAACACTGAAGTTGCATATTGTGCACTACTCTACTATGAAAAACTCGCGCACATCTTAAAAGGTAATAAAAAATATATTAATTTGATGAATTGGGATTAGTTGAAGTTGGTTTTGCAACTTCCCCAACCTCCCAATCAAACTAACTCTCGATCCAAACTGCCTACCTTGTCCCATAAATACAAGGGGGATAGAGGAGAGAGGGGAGGAGAAGCTAGGCATTAAAGGTTGTTATGCTGGAAGAATTCCAAGTTGGTTTAAAGAGAAAGATCCCAGGATCCGGTTGCACAAGCACTCTGAATGATCAGGTATAATTGTATTGATTATTTGCTTTTGACAATAAAGGTTGAAATACCCTTCCTGTCCCAATCAAATGTCTAATGGATTGCATATTTGTTTGGATTAAATGCTTGATTGTATTTGATGTTTAAATTGCATTTCAATTTCATCATTGTTATATTATTCAAGATACATTGAGGAAGGTATATTTGTATTGCAAGTTCATCAAACGGAAGATCAAGTGGAGGATCGATCGAAGGAGCAAGCGAAAGCTAGGACCGAACATCATTAATAAGGTATTCCTTCAAGAACCTTGATCTCTTTCCTTTTGTGGAAGCCTATGTGATATGATTAATGTATTTACCTATCACCCCAGAAGTTGATAGTGTCCCTCTCCTCACTATAGGGTAGAATCCCCGAACAACACCCTCCAAACATGTAGTGTCAGAATTTCTGCAATGCATGGACCATTGATATACCTTCTCTCTTCGTCGTCGTATAATTCTTCTCCACAATGGACAGCTTTGTGCTCGCAAATGCGATCGGATGGTCAATTGATCCTTCTCCTAGATGGGCCAATATCATTCCCAATTCTACTGATGATGCATCCAGATGGACATGGAATTATTTTTTCCAATTGGGGAAGACTAATATCAATGTTGCCACCATATTCACCTTTATTATGTCGAGGCTCTTCTGAAAATCATCGTTCCACTCGAACTTTCCATCCTTCTTTAACAACTTTTCCATCGTTGTTGTAATCACTGCATATCCCCTGATAAAATTCATGTAATATCCAGTATGTCCCAATGCCGCCCTTAGTTGCTTCATTGTTGTTGTTGGTGGTAATTCAACGATGATCACAATCTTTGCTAGATCGACCAGCATTCCCTCCTTACATACAATGTTTCCTAGCAGGATTCCGAATGGTGCGCAGAAAATACACTTCTTCAAGTTCAAGGAAATATGATGTTGTCAACACCTTTCCAGCATCAGCCTTAGATTCGCAATGTGGTCCTTAACTAGCCCATATACAGTCCAGTCGTCCATATATACTAGGAGAAACTTATGAATGAAGTATTTAAATGTAGTGACAACTAGCATTGAAAATATCACAGGGGCGTTTTTAAGACCAAACTGCATCATTGTGTATTGAAAGAAACCCCATTCCGTAACAAAAAAAAAATTATGTTGATCTTCTTCCACGATATTTATTTGGTGGTATCCTGGAAATCTGTTTGTAAATGAATATATCTCCTGGCCTCCAACACCTTCCAGTACTTCATCAGTGAATGGTGTATGGAATGGATCGTAAAGACATACATCGTTCAGTTTCCTTAGATCGACAACCATCGAGATGATCCATTACAATTATTCGACAGGTTCTATGATTCCTCCATACAACATTCACTCTATCTCAGCTTTCACTTGCTCATTATACCTGGGATTCAATCTATATGGTCGCTGCTTTACTGGATTCACATCACGTTTCAGTGGAAACTTCATTTCACCTAGGTCCCTGGAAATGCCATTCATTTCTGAAAATTTCTTTGAGAACAAGACTTGGAACTCATGTAGTAGATCAGTAACCTTTCCAATTGTCAAATCATCCCAGTAATCTCCAATACTTGTGAACTTGGGTTTTTTTGTCTGACCCAATATTAACCTTCTTGATTTTCAGCGACTGTTGGAATTTGACAAATGACATCTTTGGTGCTTCGACATCCTGACTTCCCTCTAAATCTAGGACATAAATAGCTCTAGGATCATCTTCTTTTTCAGGTCCTCCCGACATGTTATATCACACCATCACCATTTTCGGTGTCGCGGTCCACTGTAATCCCATTGGTTTTTTCGTCAAAACTGCTTCAAGTACCTTTTCACGGATCTCCTGTATTGCAATATGGATAAAGGGGTTCTCATCTGTGAAGCTGAAATTCTGGCAGACTCTAATCATTAACTCTTCCCATGTAGTTGTTCTGCGTCACAGTTCGGTTGCGATGTACCAACTCCGCGGTACTTCATCTAGTGTATGGAGGAATGCATGGACAGGTTCCTGTTTCGGTCTCATTTCCCATGCGCTTTGACACTCTTCCATATGACTTCTTGGATCACTCCTTCCATTATATTTCATTCCATGGTAGCCTTCATTATCCCCAAATATGATTTCCATCATTTGTCTACATAGTGGCCAGCTCGTTATCAACTACTTGTGTGATTCCCACCATCGTGTTGGTGTAGCCTTCGGTGCTTCTTCCAACTCTAGCAGTCGTTGTGGTTCTAATACCTTTTCTTTGAAATTGGTGATGAATATAGCTAGAATAGGTAATCCTTCATATATCGTCAAATCACATACCTCCGTCGCTACCCATATCAATGTATGAGTGATTCCTCTGCACCTTCTGAATGATACTTCATGTAATCGATTCTGTCAATTTTCTAGGGCCTCATCGGAGTTTGACAATGCTGAACTAACACTTATACACCCCAATTCCTTTTCAGCGGTGGGATTGATGTAATCCTCTGAAACGTTGTATACATTTTCCAATCCTTCTGTAAATTCATCCCTCGTTGGTTCGACATACCTATTCCCTTCCGTTGGATCAAGTGGGGCGACTATGCTCATGTCATGGTTTTCAAAAGACATCGTCCTCTTCTTAAAGTTGATAAAATCCCGATTCTCCATTTCCCAGTATATTCCTAGAAACACCGGATAGGGTCTTGTGTTTTCAACTATGTCTATAACATTGAAGTCTGCGTAAGTATTCAATCCCTCTATTTCGACAAGAAGATGACCTAGTCAACCAATTGGGGTGACCTTGCTCGGATTTATCAGTCGAAGTTGTACATGGGACACATGTCAACTATGGCCTCGCCATCATTTCCCATGTTTTCTTATTCAGGATTTTTAAGTTTGATCCTAGGTCCAAAATGATAGAATTGACATCGAATGCACCAATCTGCGCATTCATTCTCATTTCTTTCCCCGTCTTCTTTCTGTGCAATCAGCTCATTGTCTGATCCTAACGCCCGTCCTCCTATTGATACAATAAACTAGTTATATATACTAGTGCATCCCGATATTTAACCAACATCAAACAACTTTCCGGGAAGGTCCTCAGAGTGTTGACCTTCCCTAGTGGCCTCTGTGAATTTGTCATCTCAAATATCGGTGGCATCTCATAAACAGGTTCCTTTTGGCTTATAGGTAAAAACTTAGTCTTTCTCATCGCATATTGCACTTCCAAAAAGGTTTCCTTCTCTGCTTCTGCATCAAATCGAACATGTTTCCTTGTTGTATGTCGAACACTAGGAAGTGGCTTGTCTTCTCATGTCATAGCTCCCCCCTGGTCACTACTGTGACGTTCACAAGTCAACTTCTTATCTCTATTGAGATATTATGTACATTAGGATTCAGATTTTGATTTTGATTTACATTCAGATTCGGTTGTGATTGTGGCGGATTCTTAGTTTTCCACTTCGCAATTAATTGGGGACACTCCTCGACATTGTTTTCCGCTACACTGCAAGAGGTACACTGCGAAGTAAAATTCGGAAAATCCCTTTGATAGTGTGCAATATGGCCGCAATTATAGCATATAACCATCCTTCGACCTTGTCCAAAAGTTACTCCATGACCAAATCCTTCACCGCGACCTTCGCGGAATCCTCCTCGCGGATGATTGTACTGCTACGTATTATATTGTGGCAGCTGATATTGCATTTGGTTGTACTACGATGGTGGTTGGTTGTACTGAGGTTTTTGTTGATTATAATGCGGTTGTGGTTGGCTATACTATGGTGGTAGGTTATTGTAATGCAGTTGCTGCTGATTATACATACAAGGTTTCTCCTCTCCCTTCATAAACATGTATCCACAGTTCTCTCTAGGAGAACATGATATGCTCTACAATCCTTCTCCTCATGACTGACCAATCGACAAAAATTTCAAAAAAGGTTAGCCGACTTCAACATAATTTTTTGTAAGTATACACATTCTTCTGATCAATGTCCCCTTGTCTGACAAATCCGACAACAGGGAATTACTCCTTGATTGGGTGGGTTTGATGCGCTAGACTATACGTATTCCCAGAATTCTGGGCACTGATCCTTATGGTGTCCTTCAAATTTGCATAGACTGCACTATATTTTTTCGTGAACTTCTTTACCTTTTTATAGAGTGCCATACGCAGAGAAGAATTTTAGAAGAAGAGAGGATCTACGTTAGTGAAATGAAAGTTCTCGACATTTCAATCCTTACTGTAGGATCATCATCAGGAGACATCGAAGTCTGGAGAGAAGATTGTGATTGCCCAATGACCTTTGTATATGTAGTGGTGATGGTGGTTTGGTAGATAGAGGTAGGTTAGTTGTCGGTTTGAAGTTTTAGGGTTTTGTTGGTTTATAGGAGAAATTAAATGATTTTGTGTATTCTTTTAAATAGATTTTTAGAAGTTTATTTTAATTAATTTATTTCAATGGATTTTTACTTAATTTTGATTAATAAAAATTTTAATAGGGTTATTAGTTTGAAGGTGTAATTAATTTTTTTTATTTATAATTTTTTAGAAGATGATACTAATAATTAATTTTTCAGAAGGTTGAAATTAATAATTAGTTTAAATAAATTTTTATTTTTAATAATTAAAATGATGACCTGAATTTAATAACTTAATTGCATTAGTTTTAACTTTTAATAACATGATTGAAGTTAACTTAATTTTAAACATATAATTAAAAGTTTGAAAAGAAATTAGTTTTAATATTAATTAAAAGAATATGGTTTAATATTAATTAAAGTTTTGATGAGATTGTATTGTAATATAGTTTAATTTAATTACTTAATTACTTAATTAAGAAAAGAATTTTAGTTTAATAAAAAAAATTTAAGGTTTAAGTGTTTTGTTATGAAGGTTTCTTTATAAAATTTTAGATGTTGGTTTAAGTGTTTTGTTATGAAGGTTTCTTTATAAACTTTTTTATCATTTATTTTAATATATTCTTTTTTAAGGTTTAGTTATTACAAGTTTGATAAATTTTTCTTTAAGGTTTTCAATAAATTTTTTAATAAAAATATTAGTGTTTGGTTTATTTATAATTTTAAAATTTTTTAGTTCACAATTAATTAAAATTAATAGTGTTGTAGGAGGATGAGTTTTGGGGAACCACAGTGATGCCTAGAGACTTAAGGGTTTTCATAGTTTTTAGGTTTAGTTTTGTTTTGTAGAGAGTGTATTAGGGGTTTCCAAGTATCGCTTAGTTTAGTTCCGTCATCTCTATTAAGGCAATTGCTACATATCTCAATTTCGATTTTCTCCCTTATCTTTCGTTTCGTGAGATTGTCTACTTTAGCTATGACGGATGCTTTTTCTAAGCAGATTTGATGTTGGGTTAGGTGAGAGTGTTCTGCTAGGGCTGATTTTTTATGCCTATCATGTCTAAGGTCAACAATGTGTTCTTTTAGTCTTGTCGCTATTGACCTGCCAGTTTCTCCTATGTAGGGCATGCTACATGAGCAAGGAATGGAGTAAACACCTTTGTATGACATGGGGTCTCTAGGGTCTTTAAGTGAATCTACTAGGTTTCTTATTGTGTTAGGGGGGGAAAAGATAACTTTGAAGTTGTGTTTTCTGAGAATTTTAGCTATTTTGTCAGTGGTTCCTTTAATGTAAGGGAGGAAGATTTTCTTAGATACTGTGTTCTCTTCTTTATTAATCTTATTTTTATCTTTTTTAGGTTTCTTGGCTAATTCTACCACTCTTCTGAACTGATTATCATTATATCCATTGTTACTGAAGACCGTTTCTAAGTGTACTAACTCTTGATCTATATGTTCTTCATCGACAATTCTAAGGGCCCTTGTAACTAGTGTATTGATAACACCTGTTTTTTGTGGGGGATAATGGTGTGAATTAGCATGCAGGTATCTCTCAGTGTGGGTCTTTTTCCTATACACCTGGTGTGCTATAGATCCATCCTCTTTTCTTGTGATCATTACATCTAGGAAAGGAAGACTATGGTTCTCTTCAATTTCCATGGTGAATTTTATGCTACTATTTTGTGAGTTGAGGTGTGTGAGAAACTTGTCTAGGTTTTCCTTTCCATGAGGCCAAACCACATCTGTGTCATCTACATAGCGTTTCCAACGTTTGGGTTTAAGGGGGGAAGATTCCATAGCTTTTATCTCAAAGCTCTCCATGTAGTTAGATCGTTAAGTTTGCTAGTTGTGATTGGATCTGGTTCATACCTATCCCTGTTTCTCCAACTAGTGAAGCCTCGAGCTTCATTGCAATTTCCAGTGCCTCCTCCTAGGATGCAATCTTCTATTGCATTAGTGGCATCCGAATGTGCGGTACCAATCCTGCAATGAACCATTCTTTTTGTTACATGTTACTCATTCCAAAATTTACTTTGGCCATCAGATTTTTTTTACCTTTGATCGAATTCCCATACTGATTCATTAGGAAATTGCTTTATTTCCTTCAATTATGTGATATATTGCGACTCTGATTTTGGTTTCAGAAATTCATCAATCAATCTTGCTCTAATTTGTGCCAACATTTTCTTTGGACTCCCTGTATGTACTTGTACAAATTTCATAAACCAATCCAACGCACGGCCCCTAAAGTTCATCGCTAACTGTCCCTTCGTAATATCATCATCTTGAACTTACTTCACCATCCACACTGCTTCGCATAAAAACCAGTATTTTTTTAGATCCTTGATCCCGTTACCATGAAAAATAGGCATCTTTACATCGTCTCCTGTCATCCTTGGTCTCCTACTGGTGTTCATAGACCCACCACTCTTACCACTGTTCTCACCCACAGGACAAGCCTATGAAGAGATTATATTTCTTCCTCTGAATTTTGGCATAGTGCGCGGGGTTGTGGGTAAGTTGTAGCTTTGGGTCTGTCCTTCCTCAGGTTCAGGGGTAGCCTGGTCGTTCTCTTCATCACAGTAAGGTCGCTTAGCCCTATGTGGTCCCATTTCACATTTCTCTGTTCTGGTCACACTAGGAGACTCTCTCTCTCTCGTATTCATCCTCTTCTTCTCCGGCCGGAACCTCACCCCACTTCGAAGGGTAACAAAATATTCCACGGCTTCCCTCAATATTTCATCGTAACTCATATCCATCTACACTGCATCATTCTATCAAACCTGCATCCACATGGTACCCATAGCCTCTACACACCCGAGATTTACTCGACGGAGTTCATCTTTAATATTCCCTTTTCGCAAACGAGCATCTTAATCCACATTTTTAGCGACAGTAGATACCTTCCTCTGGGTCCCTTGAAAAATTTCCTTTCTGCGTCAATGTATGACTTAATCATGTCGACAACAAATTCAGTCATGTATCCTTCCAAAATACTTTCTACCCAAACCTAGACAGCTCTTGATGCTTTGTTGTTCACCCATTTCAATTGTTGGATCAGTTCTGGCATCCATTGTTCAGGCTCACCTCCTTGGAAATTCTTCTTCTAAAAAATCAATTGTGCCAACCATTCGTGTAGCAGTATAGGAAATTTGCAGAAGAACACTTCATGGATATCAGAGTAGATATACTTTTGTATCCAATTGGTTGTCAATCATCCAAGGTTTCATTTTCTTCCTCAACAAATTCTCACGTCTTCTTATGGAACCACTCCTCAATCTTTGGCTTTTTCAGATGCCACAGCATGTCCTCTCTTCTTTCGCACTAGGGTCCCAACAACAGAACCATTTTTTGACACAGTCCTGTCAACAGGGGTTCACTTCGCACTGTTGTCAAAAAATCATTGACCAAATTCCCTTAAACATCAGCCCAGAAAGGTTTCACCCTTTCTAGCAACACCCACAAAGCGAGTGAAGTCCCACCCGAGATGCCTAGGGGGTTTCCAGGAACCAAGTTTCCATAGTTGTGAGAAAACATGCATTACCTCACTTGCATTCACAACATAAGCCAGATATTTGCATTTGCATCAGAACATCATATTACCAACCTATTAACCATTGTCCTTATTCGCATAAATCACATTACCATTTCATAATTAATGAATTAAACAGATTATCAAAACATGTTCAAGGAATCTGCGGTACATAACATAACTGCGAAAACATCTACTGTGATCTCAATGAAAGATCACACACTGTGAAAGACAAAGACATAGAGACAAAGACATATATCAATTGTTTCCATTATTTATCATTCATCTCAAAACCATTACAAACTCACAGAAGTCGCTGCAATTGAACCAAAAAAAAATGGATAGATCAATCCAAAATATTAGAACAAAGATAGATCCAAAGATGCCCTTAGGCTTACAATCGTACTTCTATTTATAGGCTCACTTAGTTGTTACAAAATGGTTCGAATGACCCATTTCTAAATAACTTAACCAAATACTTCTTCATATATTGGCTCTTTTATGCTTTGCGACCATTCCTTTGTTCATGTCGATGACCCTTTCACCACTTGGGGGATCCTCACTTGTGTGCTCTGGACCCGTGCCAACATGTATTATATAAAAATATCTGCACCAATGCGTATGAATTCAACACACACCGCTACATGAGTTTTTTTTTAATTTGTGTTTCATGTTTATATGGTGCCACGTTGAAATTCAAACACCCTTGTGCAATTCATGTATATACACACCGGTGCGTCTAAATAGCAAATGCACAGGAATGCTGAAAATCAAATTTTAAAAAAATCACACAAGTTGTTTTTTCCCTAAACTGAAAAAAGGGCAACAAATTTAAAATCGAAAACTAATTCTAAAAGGTGTTTAAAAGAAAACAACCTAAACATTAATCCATTCTTTTGCCAAAATTTTGAAGGGGGGGTTTGGAAGAGAGACTTACGTGGAAGGAGTTTGGAGCAACTGGATTATTATGAGGATCGAAATTTGTTAAGTATGGTGAATCAAACAAAACTTTGCATAGTAGAAATTTCAAGTATGTAAAATATTACTATTGATCTTATTATCCTATTTACATTTTAACTAGATTTAGAAAAAAAACTTCATAGTTACCTTCAATTTTGCAACCCTTATTTTCTTGCGGCTTCTTTTCATTTTTTGTGGCTTCAATTATGTGATTGCAAAATTTAACATTAGGTTTTAAATCCCTCTATTGGTACACAATTATGATTTTTCCTTTTAGGTATTTTAAGTTTTATGAGTTTGTGATTATATATATAAAGCGTAGATTGAGATGGGGCCACTCTTTGGATCAAATTCGTAACCATGTTGGCCCTGTTAAGTTTTTTTTTAATTTTTCAATAGAAAATGCATGCATCATTGTTTGGTGCATTCATATAACATGAACGCACTGGTGCGTTTGTATTACTAGCACATCGGAACTAATATTCATGACATTATATTTATTTTAAAAAAACACAAAAAAATTGTTTCTCGATTCTCAGTCCCACAATATTACATTAACACACCGCTGCATTTATAAGTATAACATACTACTAATGGAAGGAATGCAACATATTTTTTCCTAGAATGCTAAATAATTTTTAGTCATGCATGGTGTGCATGTTTTGATATAATGCACCAATGCGTGTATGTACAAAAATGTACCAAGGCATTTTATGTGATTAAGCACACCAATATCAAACTTGCTTTCTATTTTGAAGTTAATATGTGATTTATTTGTGTAATATATTGATAGCTCATGTATTTAATGGTCCAGATTGTTTATTGATAGAAAATGCATGGTTTGAGATCAATGAATAACAATTTTATCCAACATAATGGGAGCACATCCAGAATTACAAAGAAGGTGGGTGATTTTTAATTTCTATATTAAAATTAATTTGTTTGAATTATTTGTAAATTTAACTAATATGTATTGGTTCATGTGTGACATGCAACACCAAAAAATGAGGAAGCTCGATAAGATTCTTACCAATCTAAGTCCAAAAGATTGTAAAACATTGATGGAAAAGTTGTAGAGGGATGAATCAACTAAATAAAAAATCAATCAGTATGAATTATTTCTTAAAATTTGAGTAATATTGTACTTATGAATATTCACTAATATGTTTCAAATAATTTAATTCACATATGTTGAATGTTATGTAGGGGCTGACAACAACAGAAGTGAATGTCATCATAAGAAAAAAAAATTATGGAATATGTGCATTGTTAGTACTGACATCATCAGCATGATCAGTCGAAGGTAGCTCTAGTATATGCCAAGTTGATGAAGACCTCGGAGTGAAAGTGTGGAACGACAAACGGTCCAGACAGAGTGAAATGCAGTCACCACATGGTGAAGGAACTATTCAGGAACAGATAGGGGCAGCTGAAGCGCAGATGATCGATTGTTCACAAATCAACATTAGATAATTTAGTCAGGACCCCAAACGCCCAACATTTATCAAAGCACAGATCGCCCCTGACTGGAAACTGCCGAAAACATGTGGTAGCCTCAAATTAGTTCAGGGCCTCCAAAGAAGTCTGGTTAAACTACTTTTTCGGAGCCCTAAAAACTGCTAAAAATATGTCACAGTGGTTTCTAGTTGCACACCACTGAGGTAGTCGAGTTGCGAGGATAGGTGGGCCCGCTCCATGAAGTTTCCCAGAAGATTGCACATCTCGAGGAAGTAAGGAGGTAGCATCGACGGACACCCAAGCTTCAAGGTGATAAAGTTTCTTGGGGTTTAACACTCCTGATACATCCCTGGAACAAAATCGTTATTTACACATGGCAGCTCCAGGGTTGTTCAGGGGCCGAAAAGAAGTTTGTATGAACCACTTTTTCGTGGCCCTGAAACCACTAAAGATCACCATTGCAGATAACCAAGCCACGGGATGACAGGAAGATGAGCCCTATCAAAAGAGGGACCCATTCGTAATGTTGCACCCACCTCACACCAATATTGAGAAGGGCTTATCGTAATATAGATGATCGCCGAATCATCAGGGAATAGAAGTGCTTGGAGATTGACATCTTGAAGTCTACCCTGAGAAAAATTCAGTTGTTCCATGTGGCAGTTCCACGATGGGTCAAGGCCCTAGTAGCGGTTTTCCAAAACTACTTTATTGGGGCTCTGAAACCACTTTTGGTTTATGGTATACAACTTCTTGCTACATTCCATCCTCCTATTTATCCTAAGAGACGCCCTCAAAACAATCTTTTCCCCCGCCGTCATCGTTCAAAAGCACACGTATCCCAACACTCATTACTGTCGTCGCCTTCGTACAGGAGTAATATTTTCCTAGAGCGTAAAAGGATCGATTAATCATTCAGTAATCATTGCTCAAGGATGGCACATTTATCAAGGAACGAGCAAATAAGGTTATAAATGCTTCATCAAATGCAAAGCTTGAATCATGGAGATTTTGCCTCAAGGGCTAGATGTCTCTGAGCGTAATGCATGAGTCTACCAGAGCTGTCAAGTGAAGCAGCGAGTATACGAGGTTTTGATGGCTCATTTTATTTCAAGCCAAAGAACACAAGTATCATTAAGGGCACGGACGACCAGCATTCACGAGCATCCCACAGATGCGCATTCACAGACATTTAGGCAGAAAAGGAATGAAGTCTCAACCGAGATGTCTAAGGAAAATTCAGTGGTTGAAAAGGAAATAGGATTTATGAATGTAGAAGCATTGAAGACAGGGGCATGCTAGTCCCAGAGAAGGATGATCCAATTGTGAAGAGGTGGTACCTGAACAGTCTCAATTGTTGAAAGAGATATCAGGTCCTGTTTCGCAACTCAGTGACATCGATGAACTTTCACCCTGTCGAAAGCAAGGTTTGAGAGTAAAGGGATTGGATGGGGTAGAATGGATACATGATGAAGGTTTTTAAGAAGGTTTTAGCAACACATAAGACCAAAGTACCTGCTTCAACATCATCTTGGCGCCAAAATGTTCTATGTTTATCAAACTCTGAACATCCCTAAAAATAAAGACAAACTGCTAGTATGGGGTTTCGTCGGAGCAACAGGGTTTTTCCTTTCAGCAGGATGCACTTCTTCCCCACAGAGTGGTCCCAAAACGTAGTTGTACGTCAGCCAGCATCATTCCGTGGGACTGTTTTTGTAACAGAATTTTGTATAAAGTACAAACAAAAATGCATAAGCCGTTGGGCTGTAACAAACTCTCTGTAACAACCTATTTTGTAAATCCTGTAAAGGCTATATATAGTAGAATAGGGAAAGACCAATGGTCAGCTCTTTTTGTAAGAAGTATAACTTTTTATATTTGCAGTATGATCAATATAAATAGAAGAACATCATTTTTCCCTATCTTGGGGTCTTGTGGATTCAAAACTTTGATATGTTCAGTTAGTATTATTTCTCTTGTTAATTCATCTCTTTAATATTGTTCATGATTTATGAATTTGATTCTGATTTCAATATGAGTGTCGTGAGATTAAATTATTGTTTCTAAGATGGTTATGGCATGAAGTATTCATGTTATGTTATCTGGTAATAATATCCTCACATTGTTCATGTTTTTAGTTTTGTGATCATTTTTGTTAAACTACTGAATTCATTCTTAGGCTAAGTACGTTATTCTCAAACATAAAACAAATATTTACTATCTTTGAGGTACCTTTGTTTTGTGCCATTCCATTAACATCAACCCATTCAACATATTTTCATTGGCATATTGAAATACTACCCACATTATTCCAAGATTGGCTATTTGCATTATATTCTAGTAAATGTGATTTTGTTCAAAGAAAATAATATAGTAAATTTTTATTGATGCCGAGGAACAATTCTAAAACAGCCTTAGAACATCTCTGTGACTAACATCTTTTTTGGCATTATTGCCGATGAATGCAAGCAAGAATATAAATATTCCCTGGGGACAATGAGAAATTGAATGCTCCTAATTTCGTAGTGGATGAAACTAGGTTGAAGGATGTAATCCACTTGGCGACTCCACCGAAGCAAACCTAGCATCTGGACGAAGACATACCGGCCAGAACCATAGCCACGAAGAATTTGTGGCTTTAGAAGACTCAGTCTTCTAGAGACATAAACGTGGAAAATATCAGTCTACTTCACCAGGACATCGGTGAAGTTTCTCCCCACCTTGTTTGGCCCTCAATTCCATGAATATGAATTCATTGTCCAAACCCATGAAATAGAACCTTCTCCCCAGAATCCATACACTCCCTGTGATTTGTTTAACTCCCAAACATTTCCCATTGCGAACATAGAACCTTTTGTCCATACAAATCCCCTCAAATATTCTATTCTTCCTCAATCCAAGATGCTAATCTTAAACCACCTCATGTCAAGACGAGGAGGAGGACCACCACCACCCATAGCACCTTGATGGGTGGCTAGTCAACATGGACCCCTACAATTTTCAACACCCTTGAATGATGTTCCCACCCACTATTTGAAGTTTTTACCTAAGTATGATGGCAGTAAGGGAACGTATGCAGAATATCATGTAGACCGATGACAATATTTCAATGACAACATTATGATCGATCATGATGATGTGTTCATGAGATTTTTTGCTCAATCGCTAGAAGGAGAAGCCAAAAAATGGTTTCGATCACTACCCAATTCTTCCATCAGTACAATAGAAATTTTATAAACCACCTTCATCAAGAAGTGGGGAATCAAGCGTGATAGTTTGTATTATCTCACGGAATTTTCCGCCCTTAGGAAAAATAATTCTGAAAATTTGGTGAATTTTACTGCAAGATTCAACAAAGTGTATTTCAGAATTCCTGAGGATATCCGACCTACTGAAGCCGCAGCTCGAGCCACACATGCGGGATATTTCCCCTCAGATTTTGCCATCACATTGAGAGAAAGAAGATCCCTCTCACTTAGCGTAAAACAAGATGATGTTATAGACGTCGAAGGAAATATGATGGAAGGAGGCAAGATGAAACTGACCAATGCGGTTGAAAAAAAATACAAAGGGAAGTGCAAAGAAGAGGATAGCTCCTCACAAATCAAATATTCTCAAGAAGCAAAAATTGACGAAATGACTCGTATCATAAAAAATTTGTCAAATAAAGCTACCATAATGGAATTAGAAAGTAGTAGTCCTAACAGACAATCTCCTGCTCGACCTCCTACTCAGTTTCAAAGGCCTTATAATCCTAAAATGGCATACAGAGAAAAGAGGAATGATGAAAAACCATTAAGGCCACCTGTCTACGAGAATGATAACAATCTAATGGAAATTTCAGCGGAAGAAGTATACGAAGAGTTTGAAGAGTAGCTGAATTTGATGGAAGAATATTCCTATCTTATGCACCTCACTAAAGATGATTATGAGAGCTCACTCCCATATAATCAGACTGGCCTAAATTTTATGAACCCCCAAGAAAGTGATCAATTCCCTGGTGAATATCCACTACTCCAAAATGCTCAACTGGATAAATTGCAGAGTAAGTATGATTTGATACCAAGACCCGAATTGGAAAATAGACAAAACAAAGTTCCTCCCAAGGACTCTCCCCAGAAATCATCTCAATCCAAGTTTCCTCAAACAACCCCCCTGCTAAAAGGAAAAATCCCAGTAGAGGATAAATCAAATGAGGCCACAATCCTAGATAGCCAAATTAAGCCAGGTATAAGCCCCAATAACAAAATAGATCCAAATCCAAAAGAAGGGTCTACCCCTTTCAATTTGCAACAAGAGTTGAATAAGCTAAAAATAGTCGTTCCTTTGACTGAATTGATGAAGAACCCTATGTACCAGAAATAGATTGGTAAGATGTTACACAGAGTTGAAAACATTGACCTACGGGATTCCATAAATCTAAATGATGAAGCCACGACCTTCCAATGTGGCCCTCACATCGATAATAAAGAATATCCCACTACTCCTTTTTATGTTACCCTGAATGTGCATGAGAAACTACTTCACAACGATATGCTAGACTCTGGAGCTTCTCACAATTTGATGCCCAAAGTGATCATGGAACAATTGGGACTAGAGATCACCAGGCCATATCATGACCTTTACAGTTTCGACTCCATAAAAGTGAAATGCATAGGTATGATAAAATATTTGGTGGTCACTCTTGCTCAAATACCAGCCAAAAGTGTAATGATGGATGTAGTGGTAGCGTATATCCCCGCGAAATATGGTATGCTTCTATCAAGGAACTAGGCTAAAACATTGGGAGGCACCATGCACATGGATATGAAGTACACTACAATTCCTATATTTGCTGGAGAGACCAGACGATTATATAGAGAAGCTATGTTCACCTATGTGATAAGTGATCAAGACAGTCCTATGAATTATCCTATCTATGTAGCTGACGAAGATATGGGATGTTACAGGTTATCATTGATTAATTCTGATGAAGAGAAAATTGTGCAAACTCAAGTAGTGGAACTCATTGCTGAGAATAACAGGAATCAGGTTTGGAAACTAAATTTTGATGGAGCCTCTGCCAAAGAATAATCTAGAGTTGGTGCAGTACTATAATCACCAGCAGGGGACTAGGTCAATCTATCTTACAAACTAGATTTTGATACTACAAACAATGTTGTTGAATATGAGGCTCTCATCCTTGGCGTCTGAGTTGCTAAAGACTTAAAAATTACTGAGTTGAATGTCTTTGGAGACTCTGAACTTGTGGTAAACCATATTAAAATTGTTTATCAAACCAAACATCCAATACTCAGAGAATATCGAAATCTTGCATGGGACCTCATTGAGAATTTCTTTTACACTTTCAACATTACTTTTGTCCCCCGAGAAGGCAATCAATAGGATGATGCATTGGCCTTGGTGGCGATTTCTTCCAAGCCTCCCAAGAAGCCAAATCTAAAGTATGAGGTTGAAATATGGTATTGCCCCTCCATCCCTAAGAATGTAAAAAGTTGGCAAGTCTTTGAAGATGACCAACAAATCAAACACATTCTGTAGCTTGTGGATGAATTCTCAAATACTGATATAAATGGTCATTCAGGAGAGACAAAAGAAAATATTCTACAAACAGAAGATGAAAAAATATTTGGGTTAACACAGCATATTGTTGGCCACAAGATTCTACAGCTGAAAAATAACTTTATTTCTAAAGGACTGGTTCCTCTAGAACAGATGTTCGACAAGAATGAGATCCTAGTAAAACCAACAGTGCAGCCAACAACTGAGGTTGTGCATGAAGTTAATCTGGGTACCATGGGAGAAACCAAGTTCATAAAAATTTCACAGTCCCTTACAATCAAGCAAAGTCAAAGGTATGAGGAGCTATTTAAATATTATGTAGATGTTTTTGCATGGAAGTATGAAGACCTAAAAACTTATAATACAACTATCATACAACATAGGATTCCCTTGAAGCTAGATGCTAAGCCAATAAAGCAAAAGTTGAGACAGGTAAACCCTATCTTACTACCAGTGATTGAAAAGGAATTAAGGAAGCTACTTGACACAAAAATCATCATCCCTCTAAGATATTCAAAGTGGGTGGCTAACCTGGTACCAGTTAGGAAGAAGAATGGAGAAATTCTTTTATGTGTTGATTTTAGGAATTTGAATAAGTGTTCTTTAAAGGATAATTACCCTTTACCCAAAATGGATCACTTTCTACAAAAGGTAGTTGGGTCAACTAGAGTATCAATGATGGATGGATTCTTAGGTTATAACCAGATCGCCATGCACCTAGATGATAGGGAAAAGACAGCTTTTACTACACCATGGGGAACTTTCATGTATGATAAAATGCCCTTCGGTCTTATTAATGTTGGTGCAACATTCAAAAGGGCCATGGATATAGAATTCATAGGTGAAAAGAACAAATTTATTGTTATATATCTGGATGATATGACAGTATTTTCAAAATATGATGAAGATCATCTTCAACACCTGGAGCAGACTTTCGTGAAGTGCTAAAAATTTGGTCTGTCTCTCAAACCCAAAAAATCCTTCTTTTAGATGACGGAAGGAAATTTGTTGGGGCACATTGTTTCCAAATATGATGTGAGGATAGATCTTGATAGAGTGGTCACTATCAAACTAATTGATCTCCCAAGGAATAAAAAGGAGGTGCGGTCCTTTATTGGAAAAATAAATTTCCTACATAGATTTATCCCTAACTTTGTTGAAATAATGAAAGAGATTACTAACATGCTAAGAAAGAATGTTGAGATCAAATGGACCAAAGTTGCAAGAGACTCTTTCAAACAAATAAAGGATTCCTTAGGAGAAGCACTTGTTTTCACTAGTCTTGATTACACAAAAGACTTTCTTATATTCTCCTTTGCCTCTGAAGTCACTATTGCGGCATTTCTCTTACAAAAAAAAGAGGAAGGACACGAACATCCCATCGCTTTTTTCAGTCGAGCATTGAGAGATGCAGATCTGAAATACAACACAATGGAAAAACAAGCTTATGCACTAGTTAAAGCCCTCAAGTCATTTCATAATTATTTCCTACACTCCAGGATCATAGCCTATGTCTTGGGAAGTACCATCAAAGATATCTTGTGTCAACCTGACAGCGAAGGAAGAAGAGGGAAGTGGATCTCCAAGATCCAAGAGTATGACATGGAAATCAAGCCTACCAAATTGGTGAAGGGACAAGGATTAGCCAAAATCCTAGCTGATTAAAATTACCAATCTCTTGAGATCAATTTGAGTGATTGACTTCCTGGTCAGGAGGAAGAAGATATTCAGTAAAATCTTCCTGACAATGTGGTTGAGAAATTTACTAATTCAGACAGGTACAAGGACATAGTTTATTATCTGCAATACATCACATGTCCTCTTGATCTATACAAATCTAAAATGAGATCGCTTAAACTCAAAGCTGTCAAATACTACATCCGGGATGGATATCTCTTCTGTAAATATCCACTTGGTGTACTGCTAAATTGTATTGTTGAAGAAGAAATAAAATGATTAATGATAGATTTCCACAAAGGGATGTGCTTAGGACATCATGCATGGAGGGTGACCGCTTATAAAGTCCTATGAGCTGGTTATTTCTGGCCCACATTATTCACTGATGTTAACAAGATTGGCATATCATGCAAAGAATGTCAGTTATTCACCGGAAAGCGGAAACTTAAATCGTTACCCCTTAAACCCATCAGAGTAGAAGCACCTTTCCAACAGTGGGGCATTGATTTTATTGGAGAAATAAACCCTCATTCTAGTGGCCAACATAGATGGATTCTTACGACCACTGATTATTTCACAAAGTGGGTGGAAGTAATTCCCACGAGAAATGCCAATGATATGGTCATAATAAATTTCTTACAAGAGAATATCCTCGCAAGATTCGGGTGCTCGAGGAAGATCATTATGGACAATGCTCAAGCCTTCAAGTTCTACAAAATGATGAGTTTCTATCAAAATTACAACATTGAGTTGAATCATTCAACCCCCTACTATCCTCAAGGAAACGGTTTGGCTGAGTCCTCAAATAAAATTTTGGTGACTATTATAAAAAAGATGCTTAGTACAAACAAGAGGGCCTGGGACTCCCAACTAAAATTTGCATTATGGGCGGAGAGGATTGGTGCCAAAAGAGCTATAGGCACTTCGCCCTTCTAGCTCGTAAATGGAAAAGAAGCGGTCCTCCCAATCCAGTTGGGTCTCTCGGTGATGAAGCTATTACAGCCAGAACATGAAGAACCAAATGACATGGAGACAAGAATTCATCAACTGATAGAGGTTCAGTAGGTCAGGGAGCCGCTAGACGAATCCTCCAAGATCCACCAAGACAATATTAAAGTGACTTTTGACCAAAGGATTGTTGCTCAAGACTTTCATCATGGAGACCTTGTGCTGAAATGGGATGCTAGGAGGGAAGAAAGAGATAACCACAAAATTTTTTACAACTTATGGTTGGGCCCATTCAAGGTCGTTACAGTCCATGACAACAACACATATGAATTGGCTCAACTCAATGATGAAATATTCAGGAACCCTGTAAAGGAGAGATTCTTGAAGCATTTTTTCATTACTAATCTCTATCCTATTCTACCAATGGATCTTGCTTACCATATCTGTAACATACGTTTTCTCCCTTTTCTTTTCCCTTTTGCAAAAAAATTATGCTCGCGTTTTTACTTTTCCCTCGTATTATTCTCTGTTACTTGATTTGAAAAATAAAAGGACAAGTATGACTCCACATGTAATATCCTGATTTTGACCATATTGCATTAAAATTGTAAATGATGTATGTTAGTTTTTCATAATTTACTTCAATCTGATCTAGGATCTTAACTAAGATAACAACATGTACAGCATATCTACAGCATATCAATCATGGACACAATAATGTAAGCACACAAGAGACACAGAGTTTACTTGGGGAAAACCATAAAGGTAAAAAACCCCAATAAATTCCTCAGAGATAGATAGAGCAATGATACAACCCAAGCATAAGAGATAGACATATCCTAGCAGTAGCTTCTCCTCCTCCACCAGTGCGCCATTCTCCAAAGAGTGTGTGAGAATAGAATGATCAAATAGAGTGCCTCCCACACTCTATTTATACTTGACTTGACTTGCCTAATAACCTTTACTAGGTCGGCCTTAACTTAACCACATAACATAATGCTAACTGGGCCGACCCCCAATAGGGTGGTCTAATAACCCTTTAACCTACATGACTTATACAGGGCCGACCCCAACAAGGTGGTCTAATAACCCATCAAGTATAAGTTACGACACTTACAATATAAATGACAACACTTCCATATAGAGGAATAATAACATCTCTATAGGAATACAATATACATATATGTGAAATACATTCCGAAGTTACATATACATCAACACTCCCTCTTAACTAGGAAGGTATTTCTCGACACAAGTCTTCGAGCACAAGTCTTCTTCTCTGGATCATCATCAGCGAATCATCGTCCTCGAATTATCGTCATCATCACTGCTGCTGCTATCTCAGTCAATTTTTGAATCTACTCGTCATAGGAAGTTCTATAGAGCCAGTCCTTTTTCATATTGGATGTATGCCCACCACCTGCAGGTCTTCATCATCACTGGCCATACTGTGGAATCCTCGGGACTTATTACATGTGTCACAAAAACTCGAAAGAGAATCCCAGGCTGTTACGGGTACACAACTCCAACCTATAGGATCTCCCAGGATCTTTTACATGTGACAATCACAAAACCTTAAAAGGGTGTCTTGCCAAGCAAGAACCCTAAAGAGCATCTGAGGCCTTTTTCATCATGTCCAGATCTCTAGGTCTGATTACATGTGGTCATGGCAATTCCTTGAAAGAGCATCTGAGGCCTTTTTCATCCTATCCAGATCTCCCAGGTCTACTTACATGCCATAGGACAATGCCTCGAAAGAGTATCTGAGGCATTTTTCATCTTGTCCAAATCTCCCAGGTCTACTTACATGCCATAGGACAATGCCTCGAAAGAGTATCTGAGGCCTTTTTCATCTTGTCCAAATCTCCCAGGTCTACTTACATGTCCTCCCAGAGCAATGCCTCGAAAGAGCATCTGAGGCCTTTTTCATCCTATCCATATCTCCCAGGTCTACTTACATGCTCATCTACACAACCTATCCATGGCCATAGAGTATCAACCTGATACTCACCATACATCATCCTGATGTACACATGATCATCCTGATCATCAACACTGCATCGTCCTGATGCATGTCATCTGGAGCAACATCCTGAAGCTCGTCATCCATGATAATCCTGATCATACAATGCATCCACCTGATGCATACATAGTATCTTCCTGATACATATCATCATACATGATCTACCTGATCATACAATGTATCCACCTGATACATATACAAATACATGATCCACCTAATTGTTATACCTCTATATTCCACAGTGTCGCATCTCCACCACAAACAGAGTTGACGACACTTCCCCTGCTGTTTGAACCACCCATAAGATGAATGAACCTTGAAGGTAAATCTACCCTGACAAGTTCTAACCCAGCTGAGACTTTATTTACCTACACTACCGCGCCTTGCTCATTTATAGGTGCGCGGTACTCCACACTACCGCGCTATGCTTTTTCCACAGAACGCGGTAGTACCGCGTTGTGCTAAGACCACAGGGTGCGGTACTCTTTTATTAACCTTTTTTCCATGGCTTGTGGGATTTTGGATTTTCGAAGATAGTGGAAGATTGGGGTCCCTGATTCGATCCCAACTCACTTTCTGTGATTAGAAACCTTGATCCACTTATCTCTCCCTAGATCCACCTATCTCTCTTGTTGGTTAACCCTACCATACACTATAAAAGAGAGGCATTCCATGGGGAAAAAGGAGGACTCTTGAAGTAGCAAACTTATGATCTTGCAGCATTGTGGAGATAGCTAGAGGAGAAGACACTTGGAGCTGGAGGATTGGCTTGGACATCAAGCAACCTATGTAAGCATTCTTCAAGTTGTAATAAGATAACTTGTCTTGTCTTTCCCAGTTCATGTGTTTTAGTATAAGTTCTTAGCATGAAATGTATCTAATCTGTATTTGAATCTAACCTTTACATTCAAGGTATTTGGAAGTCTGCATGTTTGTTCTTTGGTTGATCTTAATAGGTTCTACATCGGAACTTTGGATCAAGAGCTAGAAGCGGGACAAACGTCAGTTGAAAGGTGTGTCTCATCTCTCATTGTTTCTAAATACATTTAATCTTGCTGTAAAAGTTAATTTAGGAATTTCAAGGTAGCATTTGTTTTGACTTGTTTCTTGATTTAGAGTTAGTTTAAAGTCTGCTTTAAAGTTAAGAGAGTTTTGGCTTATCCGTAGGACAAAATTCTACATAACAAGAATGGTGACTCCGCTGGGTTTGATTTCTGTTTGATTGATTCAGTTCACTGTCATCCATCTGCTGATTGTGATTTGTTTTACTGCACTTCAAGCCAGTTTGAATCTTGGTCTTTTTTTACCTTTATTCACCACTCCTCGCTCTATTTTTCTCCCTGTCTGATCACTGAGTCCCCTGGGTTAGCAACAACCCTGAAAACTTCATTTTTTCTTCTCAAGTTGCGCTTTTTCCTTCCCTTGCCACAGTACCGCACCCTCAGAACTGCTTCCAGCGCGGTAGTACCGCGTTCTCTGCATTAATACCAGAGCGGTACTTCCACAGTGTCGTGCTCCAGTCGGACCCTGACCCGCGGTAGTGTCTGCAAATTTTTAAATTTTTTATACTTGCTTGGTTTCCTGAGTCTCTCTCTGCCTTAGGTAGTCTTTGCTGTTGCCTGTTAGCATCCTGGTCATTTTACAGTCTGTGTGATCTGATTATTTCCCTGTTGTGAGCTTGATTTAGTTGAATTAGTGGCATTTTTGACACATTGGGTCATTTTCCCAGTTTGATTGCATTGGCTTGATTTTTTCACCCCAACCAACTCAACACCACTGTTCTCTGTTACTGAATCATGTAGATTTTACAGTCACATTATTTTTATCATTTTCAGTAATTAAAATATTATCATTTGAGAGCAATTTTGTTGTTTAATTTGAAAAAGTCTACCAGCATTATTTCACATTAGGAAATGAACCATTGATTTTGCCATAAAAATTCTCATAGTTGAAGCATTGTAGATTGTAGGATCAGTGCATTAAAAGGAGTGTTTATTTTAGTTTGGCTTGTTTACAAAAATAAGAGAAAAATCTTTTACTTTGATTGCTTGTGAAAATTTTCATGCATATTTGATCGAAGAAACTCTATCTTTCCCTTAGCTAGATTTCATCGAAAAAAAAGGCTTATTTTTTATTCATTCTCATTTGCATGGTTTAAGTCGTCATAACACCATCAAGTTTCATGTCCACTACTTGATTGAGTAAGACAGCCACTAAAATTAATCACCCTAATTAAACCAACTTTAACCTCACTTGAGGAAATCAAAAGAATTTGGTAGTTAGGTAAGACACCAGGGATAGGCATCAAAATAATTCCCCCTTGTCATTTTCATCTGAGACATAGTATTTGTATTTAGGGAACTAAAATCCTCTAGTATTTATTGACACGGTCACAGCTAGTTTGTGGAGGGGCCTCCTGACTGTTTTTAACTTTCAGGGGTTAAACGACCGCGAGATTGAGAACCGGACGGACCCTGTGGAATACCGCACTCCGCTTAGCCCTAAGGCAACATCGATCGCTGTCTTCTTCGGAAGGCTGAAGTGCCCAAAACCTTTTCCGACGTGTCATGAACGAGGTAGCTTAGTATCTATTCTACTAGGGCTCTTTTACCCAGGATCCCTTTCGGTAGAGGGATATCCTTCTTATATCGGTCTCTCATGTTGTATTATTCGACTTGGATTTCATCACCTTGCGAAGTGTACAACTTGTTGAGGTCTCCAGCTCTTAGTTAGGATTTTGCTTGGTATCTCATCTTCATAGAGGGTCATTTTTTCTTTTGTAGGGACTGCTTGTTGGCATTCTGGCCATTTTTTGCATCAGCTCGCTTATTGAGACAGCGGTCTCAGTATAGATTTTAGAGCTTACTTTTTTGGCCTGCGAGCCTTGCTTTTTCTAGCTCCTCTTCTGCACACTCGGCTGCATTAGAGTTTTTGAGTTCTTTGTTTATGACACTGCCCCCGATTTCCATTTTCCTGTCATCATGTCAGAACAACCACGAAGATCACGAAGAACACAGGGCCAAAGCCCTCCACCACCACCACCGCCACGGACTTCTGGTCCGCCTACATCACGCATTCCTTCTCCTCTTGGCCGCGGTGCTGGTTGAGGCAACATTCCACCGCCGATACGTACAACATCTTCAGTTCCGCCCGCAACTGCCACACACATCACAGTCTCAGAATCTATTGCAGCTTCTGCAACCACTAGCATGTCTGAGACTTCCACTGTCACCTCACCCACTGTCATTCCAGATTTATCTGTTACAGTGGACACAGTTACAGCAGTTGAACCTAGTACAACCCAAAGTACTAGACCAAAGGTCATCCTTCTACCAGATGTCAACACTTCCCATCCATCAGACACTTTTCACGATGATACAGACGGATCTATTGGCACCACAGAAGGGTCCGACCAGGACATACCTGGCTTGATTTCAGTCCCAGGCGGATACGTTGAAATCGTTGAAGATACTCGACTCCCTGACACACCTTTTGAACCTGATTATGGCTTCATCACTTCCCAGGCGGAACTTTCGCCTATTATTACTACGTCACCCAGTGTTCATCCTCAGGAGACAAGTTCTTCTAGCAACGTACCTCGTGCTTTAGATCTACCCAACCTCCCACCTGGACATGAAATCATGGCTTCCATCCAGTCTAGTATGGTTAGCCTAGCGAACTCTCCGTTAGCATTGGCACAATTTAGACGCAGCACAGAGCACATGCTTTCGACAGCGTCTAGATACCCCCCCGTTTCTCGTCCTTCTGACTATAGGGTTCCCAATGTCCCGTCTATCACAGAGTTTCATCACTCCTTTGCAGACGGCTCAGGACCTTCGGACTTTACTATACCTAGGTTCCCACCGGATCCCCAAAATCTTTTTCAGGATATGAACTCGGACCCAGTTCTCGATGGTCCTCCTATCATTGAACACGTTATGGACGACGCCAATACCCCTGGGCTAAATTCCCCACATCTGTTGTCATCACCTATGTTTGGAGCACATTCTATGAGGGATAACCCAATTTTTTCTCCGTCCTCACCTGTCAGATATGGACGACCTCCTCCGCAAATCGCTACTTTTGGCGCCATTGGCCAATCCACACTATCATATTTGGCTAGCGGCGAAAGAACACCTAGTCACACTGCTGGATCTTCCGTTTCGACCGGAGGATCACCTTCAGCCACCATTTACACCATTTCAGGGGGTGGACAACCGACTGCAGTAGCCCCTAACTCCAACATACAAACCCCCCCTGGTGGGCCATCAACCCAACCAGCTGGGGGCAACTTTTTGTTGGGAACCCCATTGTTGGTCAACAACCTCCTCCCATAGGGTCATCAACCCAACCAGTTGGAGGACAACCTTTTGTTGGGAACCCTGTTCCTACTCAACAGCCTCCTCTCATAGGGTCATCCAACCCATCCGTTGGCGGACAACCTATTGGTTCTATCCAACAACTATCCCAACCAGCAGCATCTGCTCAGTATGGTATGTACAGCACACCTGGCAGCGGGAAACCTTATTCTGGTATTCCTACTGGACCTCATTCTCAACCTTCCCCGTTAGGCATGCTTCCTTCTTTGGATCCTCAAATCCCACAGAGTGGGGGGTACTCACTTTTTGGAAACTGGAACCAAGATGGGGGGCAATCTCAGATTTCCCCCAACTTGAATTATGGCTTCCCTTATCCTTCAACTGCTACAACGCCATGGAACCCATCACTTCAATTCCCACTCGCTCCTCAAGCAAGAGCAAGCCTTCCATGGACACCACCGTCGCAGCCACCCCCCAACCCTGCTATGGGAAACCCTCCACTTACACAGTATAGTGGTAACATCCCTGGAACACAACAATTCCAAGGAACTTTTCCCCAACAAGGAACAACAACCATTCCTGGGTATCAACAACCTCAGGGTACCATACCCACTCAGCAGAACACTTACCAACCAGTTTCCTACAATCAACCGGTTAACCAGATGGCTTATTATCCGCAGAACTTCCAGCAGTATCCCGTGGGAAACACATATGGGTATAACACATAGCAGTATGCTATGCAGGGCCCTCCAGGGTTCTCTGCACCACATGGTTATTACTCATACCCGCAGACCAATCGTCAATTTCCCTTTTTTTCCACACTTGACTTACCTGATTTGTCGAGGCTTATCAACGATCCTATATGGCATGAACCTCATTGGCCACCTATTCCATCCAAACTACCATCGGACATTCCCAAGTTCGATTCTAAGCCTGGGGAAGACCCCAAGAACCACGTCATGACCTTCCATCTTTGGTGTTCATCCAACTCCTTGATGGATGATTCCATCCGACTTCGGCTCTTCCAACGTACGCTCACCGGAACGGCAGCAAAATGGTACATCGAGCTGCCACAACACTCTTTTCATGATTTTAACAGTTTGGCTATGCAGTTTCTAACTCATTTCCATCTCCCCATCCGGTATGAGACTGGAACAGAACTGTTAACTTCACTACGTCAAACCATTTCTACACACATTTCGGATCACATCCATGAGTGGCGACGACGCCGTAGGCTAATAAAGGCACCTATTCCGGATCAGCTACTTGCTGATTGGTTTACAAAATCCTTTTTTCCTCCCATATCCAGAGATATCGCTATACGCGGACCGGTTACAGAAGAACAAGCCATCTCGGCAGCCCAGTACATGGATTTGGTATACACTCAATCCGGTACTTTACATGAACTTCTTCCACATGCCTCCCGCGTTCACACTGATCCAATGAAGCCTACCACTGAACCCCCCATTGATGGTATTGTCGGTTCAGTCAAGACCCATCTTGCTACCAACTCGACGGGACAACAAGCTTCTGCTTCCCCTGCTTTTACCCAGGCTGTTTCAAAAACAACTACTTCTCCTGCTGTTTCCTCCGAAGTGAACGCAGTCAAATCTACGTCACAACCATCCGGGGGAAAGAAGAAAAACAATCGTGTTAAATCCAAGAAAAACCAGCAGGAGAACCCCAAGCCACAACCCACCCAGAATGACTAGAAACCACATCGGAAATCTAAGTTTCCCTGCTTGATTTGTCAAGATGATCATTATACGCGTGACTGTCCCTATAAGGACGAGGTCAACAAGTTCGTTAAAGGATCCTCTCGCCCAGCAATGTTAACTGACCCTTTCCCCCAACAGCAACAGCAAATGGTGGCCCAAGAATTCCCACAAGGGGGCAACCCGACCAATCCCACCCGCGGAGAGACGTCCACAAACCGCGAAATCCTGATGACTAGTAACGAAGAGGTTCATATCACCACTCATTCCAAGACATATGACAACCCTCCAAGTTCAAACAAACAATCGGAGATAGCCAAAGGCAAATCTCCTGTTGAAGATCCGATTCCTATTCCCCCCCCTAACGGTCATCTCCATATCGAGAGACCGCTGATGGACACAGTGCTACGCCCACCCAAGGGCACCATACGAAAGGCGACATTTAATCCGAATACGCGAGCTGCCCAAAACTACAACATTGTTGAGGATTTGGCTCAAGCACCTTGCGCCATGTCGACTCTCGAGGTTCTCCAACACTGCCCCACGCAGCGTAGAACCCTACTTTCAGCACTGGGGGCAATGGACCTAGATACTTCAAACTCCATCATGTTTAACTTGGAGCATGCCAAACCTAGGCTTTCTCATCAGTTAGCCTTCCAGGTACATACAAAAATCCGTGGAAATACCATCCATCGCACTGTATTAGACGAAGGTGCTTCCACGTCAATCATGTCTTTGAACTGTTGGAGAGCCTTAGGCTCACCCGAGGTTACCACTTCTCCTACTACTCTCAGGGCGTTTGATGGACACGGTTTTCAACCTTATGGACTCATTCCCTCAATTGGTGTTGAACTGGGGGGCAAAACAGTATCCGTACATGTTGAAGTCGTAGATGCACCATTGGACTACAATCTCCTCCTTGGACGGAACTGGTTTTATGCCATGACCACCATAGCATCTACAGTCTTCCGAATTGTGCAATTTCCTCATGAAGGGAAAATTTTCACTATTGATCAATTGGATTACTGTATCCCAGACTCCCATCCAAACTCCGCCAACACCGTCCCGTTATTGGATCAACCACGGTACCGGTTCCAAGATGTTGGTGTTGGTCTCATGAAGGATTCATCCCTCATTGGATTTTTTCCAGAGCTGGGAACCCATGTTCAACCAATTAGCATGATTTCATCAAGTATCACCCCATCCAACGATTCATGGGTGATTCCGAGTCCCTCTCAGATTGAAGACTACGGGAACACTATGCCTCTGAACAGAAACCTCGCAGCATATAACACGATCCAATCAGCCACCGATTGGGTCGACTGTTCTACTGATCACACCGTGGAACAACTCTCGGCTGAAACTCATCCTTACCCACCACTTTTCGATCCTCTCAATTTGATTTTTCCCACCGACGAATCAATTATGGAGGTTATGTGCGGTGATGAGCCACCATGGGGAGATTTTCATCATCGATCTTCATTCCCCACCATTCAGCCACTTGAGCCTGATACAAAACCCAGCACTTCACTTGGGATGGTTCAAACCAAGTTCCCCACTTCCCTCGACGAGGTATTTTCAGAAGGAAACTTGGCCAATCTTATGGCAACCACTCCCATCGATATTTCAGTGAAGCCTGGTATTGTGGAAAACGTACACATCGGCAAAACATGTACTCCCCTCGAAACGGAGTTCTATAGTGCCTACTTCAAAACTTTCCGCGATGTTTTCGCTTGGAGTTATGAAGAAATGCCAGGGATAGACCCCTCGATCGTGGTCCATGAAATCCCAACTTTCCCTGGCGCCCGACCTGTTCGGCAAAAGCTTCGACCCGTCCATCCTCGTAAGGCAGCCGCCATTAAAGCAGAAGTTGAAAAACTTTTGCGTGCTGGTTTTATCTATCCTGTCCCATTGACAGAATGGGTATCCAACATCGTTCCCGTAGCCAAGAAACAGGGAATGATTAGGGTCTGTGTTGATTACCGTGATTTGAACAAGGCTTGTCCAAAGGAAAACTACCCAACTCCGTTTATCTACCAGATCATCGATAACTGTGTCGGGAGTGTCATCTTTTCATTTATGGATGTCTTCTCTGGCTATAATCAGATCGATATCCTCCCAGCTGACTAGCACAAAACGGCCTTTATCTGCCCTTGGGGGATCTTTGCATATCGAAAGTTACCTTTTGGCCTGAAAAATGTCGGGGCAACTTTCCAACGGGTGATGTCCTATGCATTTCATGACATCAAACATATTGTAGAACCATATCTTGATGACCGTCCCGCTCACTCTCAAACCCGGGAAGACCATCCAGACCACTTAAGCGCCATTTTCGAAAGGTGCCGTCGCTACAATATACGTTTGAACCCGCATAAGTGTGTCTTCTGTGTAGAAGCCAAGAAACTGTTGGGCTTCATAGTCTCCAAAGACGGGATATGTTTAGATCCCGCAAAGGTAGCAGCTATTGTAGCCCTGCCTTTACCCACCAATATTCCAGAACTTCAATGTTTGCAAGGGCATGCAAACTTTCTACGCCGTTTCATCTGCAATCTGTCCGAGATAACAAAAGGATATATGCAGCTTCTCAAGAAGAATGTTCCCTTCATTTGGGATGACGAAGCCCAACGCTCCTTTGACAATCTAAAGGCAGCCTTAACCAAAGATCCTGTGATTCAACCCCCCGATTACACATGGGACTACATTCTTTATCTCGCAGCCTCAATTTCCACCATTGGTATGGTGCTGGTCCAGGAAGACCAAAACGGCATAGAACATGTGGTATACTATCTCAGTAAGAGTCTTCTTGACTCCGAAACCCGCTATTCACATTTTGAAAAACTGGCTCTGGCAACAGTATTTGCTGTCCAGAGATTCTGCCATTACATCTTACTCCGCCGGACCACTTTTATAGCCGAATTCAACCTAATGTATTACATCCTCACACGTCAGGTGCTTGGGGGCAAATACTCTCGTTGGATTGTCATCCTTCAAGAGTTTGACTTGGAGTTTGTCAAGGCTAAGTCCAAGAAGTCTTTGGTCTTCGCAGAACTAATTTGTAACTTGCACCGTGCTACTGAGCAACCTGAGCCCATTGATTCTCTTCCTGACAAATCATTGTTCCTCATTAGCACGTCTGATCCATGGTACGGGGATATTCTTTTATATCTCCAAACCCAACGCTTCCGTCCCGACCTCACTGCGACGAATGGCGACGCATCCAACATCACGCAAAATAATACCTCATAGTTAACGATACTCTTTATCGGCGTGGTGTCGACACCGTCCTTCGATGCTGTTTGACCTTAGATGAGGCGGAACGCGTTCTCAATGACTGCCACGCTGGAGCATGTGGTGGTCATCTCTCTGGGATGGCTACGGCCCAGAAAATACTGCGAGCAGGATACTTCTAGCCCTCAATTTTCAAAGACTGCATTGAAACAGTCAAGAAGTGTCCGCCATGTCAATTCTTTCATAGCAAAACACGCTCGCATCCTGCTCCACTCCATCCTGTCATTGCCGTTGGCCCCTTTTCCAAATGGGGCATCGATTTCATGCACTGTAAGCCCACTTGGGGGCATAGCTATGTCATAGTAGTTGTCGACTAATTTACAAAATGGGATGAAGCGATGCCTACGTATGTTGAAGACGGCAAAACAGCAGCGCAGTTCATATTCAATCATATTATAGCTAGATTCGGTGTCCCACAGTCTATTGTGACCGATCACGGTTCCCATTTCAGGAACCATATGATCGAAGAACTAAGTGCCAAGCTGGGTTTTCGCCATGAAAACTCAACCCTGTATTACCCACAAGCTAATGGCCAAGTTGAAGCCATTAACAAAGTCCTGAAACGAATGATTCAGCGCATTGTGGGTACCCAGAAATCTAACTGGCACTCAGCTCTATTCTCAGCACTATGGGCCTACCGGACCTTAGTGAAAAGCGCTACTGGGTTTACACCATTCCAACTGGTGTATGGCCTAGAAGCCATTCTGTCGATTGAATGTGAAATTCCATCACTCAAGATAGCCATAGAGCTACTTCCACACACTACTTTCGAAGAGGAACGGTTTCTATACCTAGCTAAGCTAGATGAAACCCGCCGCGACGCTGCTTTGGCTAATGAAGCTCACAAAAAATGCGTCAAATCTCAATATGACAAATCCGTTCAACCTCGGATCTTCAATGAGGGTGACCTCGTACTTACAAATGATCAAATGCATGATAAGCTTGGAAAAGGTAAACTTGAATCTATGTGGTACGGCCCCTTCATTGTAAAACGTGTCTTAGAAAAAGGAGCCTATGAACTAATCGATTATGATGGTATGCCAGTGGCACGGCCCCGCAACGGGCTATACCTCAAACGTTTCTACGCATGAGGTTACCCTACGCGGGTTACTTGTTGTACATAACGTACTTAGTTTGCTTTTGCTTTCTTTTTGGTGTGCGCGTGGACCTCATGTATCCACTCTTACTTTGACTCGTGACTTTATGCACAGATGTCTGCCTACTTTGGATTCACCGACGGTGCAAGCCGACATACCCGGAATCTCGCTTCCGCAGCATGGGTAATCTATTCCCCCACTGGCGAGTTGATTTCTTCAGGAGCCAATTGTTTAGGTCCTGCAACCAATAATATCACGGAGTACCATGCAGTCATTGGTCTCTTAACATAGGTTGCTTCTCTCGGGATTGACTCCTTATCAGTCTTTTTAGACTCCCAACTTGTGGTTTCTCATCTAAACCGTGTTTACACAGTTCGCGATCCTACGCTACTTCGTTTATTTCGGAGAGTACGCCTCTTGGAATGATCATTTAATTTTATTACATATCATCACATACCGAGAGAATTCAATTATATAGCTGATTCATTGGCTAATTACATTTTGGATTGGCATTTTGCCCATACATAAACACATCATAAAAAATAAAATGCACAAGTCATTGTAAATATTTAGATCATAAATAGGTCCATATCACTGTATATAAGATTGTTTTTTCCAAAATACATAAAGTTTGTGTCAAAGACAAAATTTGGGACCAAATCCCATATACAAAATTTGGCTCTCAAAGCCTACATATCGTGTACATGCCGCAAAAATATCAAAAGACCATCTATGGAGATCTAGGAGACCTATCATGTCCCTCATCAGAATCCTCCCGCTGCTGGTGGTAACATACTACAGCTCGAACCACCTTATGAAGAAGTCGACTGATACGACCAGGCACACCTATGGTATGTCGCTGGAGGTGGTAAGGGACGTCATCCATCCTCATAGCAGGGATACCATGAGTCAATCCCTGTAAGTTACTCTCAATGTCCCGAACACCTCCTGCTTCATCTTCATCCTCCTCCTCGTCAGGAACGGCTTGACGGTCAACACCACCACGACGTAGTGGCGAGTACCCAGCTGGTCTCTGTGGTCCACGGTCTGCAACATGCATGCGAACATACATTAGACATCTTTTACACATTCTAAAAAAGTAATAAAAATTAAATATTTAAAAAAAAGGAAAAAAAATTAAATATTTAAAAAAAGGAAAAAATACATATCCATGAAGGTCATACTAGAATTGTCCCAATCATCATCCTCTGGCAGTGCCAAGTCGATGTCCTCATGAAAATCTACCCCGGAGTAGGGATAGTCATCAATCATAACTATCTGCTCCTCGAGCCAGGAAAAGAAATCCTCACCGAAGGTTAGGCGCTGAGGTCCCCCAAGACGTCCAGCATAATCACTCCATCGAGCCATCCATGGCTCAGTAGATGGATGGGGGGGCATAGATATCTGCGGGCGCAACAGTGGCACCCTCACCAGAAAGAAGGTAACCAGGATGCTCCCATAGCCAAATTGGGAATTCTTTCCAACCCTACACTTGTGCACTTGTTCTTTCAGATTGGACAACACCGCCTCACACCAGTTAAATAATGTTCCTCCCATACACTCTGCTGTGAGATTCACTTGTGTGCGAGATGCCTGATGCGGACTCACACTTCCTGCTGCACATGTGATAGTGAACAGTACAATTTTTACAGGAAGTTCTATAACCTCCTTTATGGCCACCTTCGCACTTTTCTTACTTGAACCCTGATGGCAATACCGAGCAATCAAGTCATCTGTACTTGATTCTGAGGTTGAGTATCCGGTAAAGTTCACCCGGGCCCCTCTTTTCGAGAGGCCCATGAGGAAATAAATATCCTCGACTTGAATTTCGAGAACATGCTGTCCCACTCGGAAAGCTCGAGTGTCAGGGTCCCACAATTGGATGAGATGAGTGAGAAGCTTGGGTTGCTGACGAATCCCTTTGGTCTTAAAGAACTTCAACAAACCACATTCTCGCAATGCAGTCACGGTTGGTAAGTCATTTTCAACTGCAAAATCATCCACTTCGTGCTCTCTTTCTTTCCAACTTACCATCTTGCTTCAAATAAGTTGCAAACTCCTGCAAAAAGTCAAGGAAAGAAGTTAGTAACTATTTAGCAACTTAGTTCCAGCAGAAAATTGGAGAAAATTTGATTTCTTAACCACGAAATTCGCCTTCACCGCGCCTGGGGGAAACACTTCCACGCGGTACTGTACAGTGTCGCGCCTCGCTTTGGAGCTCCAGCATGGTACTGTTAGACAGTACCGCATTTTCCAATAGAGCCCCCACGCGGTACTGTGAAGGGCGATTTTTGCCCAATAGGGCTTGCCCAAAAATCAAATTATTCCTGGTAAAAGCAAATAATTCCTACATGAAATGAAAGAGGGGCTCAAGAACTCTTACCTGGCGCAGACGGTTGTCGAAATGGTGTCCTGGAACTCCCGATATGGATCCTTGAAGTTTTGCTCCTCAATAGGTGAAAATCTCCTCTTTGGGTAAAAACACAAATGAATAGTAATTTCTATTTTTAACCATTCCTTATATAGCATTTTCACATATTTTTTAATTCTTATTTTAAATGGTTAAAATAAAACCTTTTTCACATCGCTAATGTCCAATTTTTTGAGCATTTATTGACAGGATCCCTGGTAAAAACGCGATACATTCACACTGGTGTTTATTCATAATCTGACCTTCATTTTGAGCCCACTTTATCTTTTTCGTGCTCTAGATTTAAAACTTGAAAAAGATTCCAAGCGCTTTTACACCCGTGTCGTGCTTGTCAAACTCAAGTAAATGGTGTCGAGTACAGTCAGCTTTACTCATGCTCATTAAACGATGAGGAAAGTATTATCCTGGTTGTATTTTATTCTTTTTTCAGACCAGAATAATCAAAAATTACAAAAAAGACCATAGGAGTCCATAGTTAATCTCTTTTCAGACTCCTTAAAATTGAAAAGATTGCCAAGTGATCTTGACTCTTTCACACTTGTAAAAGTATTTGAAAGGTCATCTATTCGGTGATAGGTTACCCCTTTTTCGGCCCGTCTAGACTATTTACGAGAAAAGTATACCTCAGTCAATCTCGGCTGGGAGAGTTCTCTCGGGAATTGTTTTACACTTTTTTCGGGATCGAGGGACTAAATTTTACGAAAAAGTACATTATGGAGCTTCCTTTAAGTTTTTCAGGCTCTCTAAATATGAAAAACTACCGAGTTTTCCTTCCTTGGACTCGTTAAAATGTTAACATCGAAGGACCCATTTTGGGACGAACCCCTCCTTTCTCAGGTTCGTAAAACATGTGAGATTGGACTCATCCACGAGATGAGCTACACCGAGCATTTGTTATCCTCTTCAAGCTCGCAAAACAACAAAGAGGTACTCGTCTATCCTGTCGGGGGAATATGGGGGGATAAGTCAAGTTTATTTATGGCAGCTTTTCAGTCGTTACCTTTGAACATGGAATGTGTCCGTCTCTTGTCTATATTGGGTATCCCTTTTTCACTGAGTTATGGTCATCATCTTGAGTCGTCTCCCTGGCCACGAGCCTACTCATCCGGTGTCTATCCTCTATTGTCAATAATCCTTGCTGCCAAGTCCTGTTACATGCCGTTATATGTTCAAAGGGTTGCATTGTTTCAAGTCGTTCATTGTGTCAGGCCTCTGCTGTGTCAGTACATACTCCATTGTTTCATCATCTAATCGTTTGTGCCGATTTCGTGTCGATGATGTGGGAAACATCATGGCCCACCTTCGACGAGTCTATTCCTGTCGACACCAAATCACTATCCGGGAATTAGACTTAGGAATCAACCATTAGTACCTTGGTACCTGCATGCCTCAATGGCAGGTTTCCTCGTGTTTGACAGTAGGTTCACATCATTGACCTCTGATCAAGCGATCTCTCGGATGCTCAACTGTTGGAGCCAAGGCCGCAGCTATGGTAAAAGCTGCGAATTTTGAGGAAAAAGCACAAGTATGGAAGAATGCTAAGTTTTGAATAAACGCCAATGTTGGGGACAGAAGAAGACGGTGCGCAGTACGGTGCCAGATGGAGGAGCTCAGCGCGGATCACGGACCGGAAATCGTGGAGCTCGCGCGCATGTCAGAAGGGAATGAAGGTAGCAGAGTGGAAAGCTCAGCTACCATAATCAATGAAGCAATGGAGTAGAGGGCTCAGCTACCCTCATTTAAAGCTAAGTACAGAAGTTATGGTTGCTCGGATCAAGGAAGAGAAACGGACCAAAGCATTGAAGGCGAAGGACGAGGCATCCATACCGGTAAGCTGCGCCGGAATTCATGGAGCCTGCAGGAAGCGGCGACATGACTGCAAGCGGCGCCTACAGTACACCTAGCCATGTGCGTGGTTAGGGTTTTTGGGGATTACTGCTGGGAAAGGCCCACAGTGTTGTAAAGGTGTGACCGCCATGGCCACCTATATATATGAATAATTGTAATGGGTAGATGTTAGTTAGTGAGATAGAGAGTCAGTTGGTGAGACAGATAGCTAACTAGTCAGTAAGCGGGTTAGCAGTGAAGCTAATCCTTGAGGTGCAGACAGTCCGAGGCGACATATGAACTATTGTAATCTCTGAGAGGAAGAGAATAGATCGAGAGAAGGGCTCCCAGCTGTGTGCGTGGAGTTTCCTGGAAAGATCTAAGGCTGCAGCTGTATGCGCAGCATATTGTATAAGTCTATCATTTTCTGGTTAATATAAGATACTCCCGTGGACGTGGTTTTCCCCGTGGAGGTGGACTTCATATTTCTCGCTATTATGATGTTGTGATAGAGATGATTACCTGTTTTAACTTACTAACGGTAAATATAGAAATATTGCATTATCTTTAGGAGTGTATTGAGTAAATTCTTGAAGCTTCCTTGAGGACTATAATCGTTAAGGGTCGAAGGACTCGGTAGATAACGTCGCCGCAGCGATAGGAGAACTTGTTGCTGCGACGGACGCGCTCGCGAGACAACGCATAGAATATCCGCGCAGCGGGTAATGGGTCATAGCGCAGGAGGGAAAGTACCGCGCAGCTAGGCTGCTGAGCAGGAGCTTGAGAGCTGTTGCGCTCATAAGTCTGAAGAGGGGTCAGACCGTCGCCTTAGAGGAATCGTCAAGAAGGAAAGAGCAATCTCCGTGTCGCCTAGGTTAAGGAAACCTGATTCCTTATCCCCCCCATAGCCACTTCGGGTGAGACCTCGAGCTGCCGCGCAGCTCGTTGCCGAGAGGGCCAGTGCGCCAAGGGGTTTTGTTGCTGCGCTTCATTAAAACCCGGGTCTGTCCAAAAAGCAGCCAACAAATGGTTCCGTTGCCGCGTGAATGAGACTTGTTATTTCAGCGACACGCGAGATTGAGACGAAATCCAGAGAAAGAGGGAGCCAACAAATGGTTTCGTTGCCGCGTGAATGAGACTTGTTATTTCAGCGACCTGCGAGATTGAGACGAAATCCAGAGAAAGAAGGGAGCCAACAAATGGTTCCGTTGTCTTGTGACTTGTTACTGTGAGACTTGCTATTTTTGCGACGAAGAAGACTGTTGCTGGAGCCAACAAATGGTTCTGTTGCTCAGCTAACAAATGTGTTACTGGAATCCTACAACTACATAAATTCGGGAGTGGTTCGACTTAAAGGCTAAAGAGTTCGCTGAACAAGAAAATAGAAGCTCTAGACTCCAGCCAGAAGAATGGTTGCAGAAGTATATCTATACTGACCTTCACGAAATTTTCTTTGTCACATTTGCACTTGAGTTACATGCTTGGATAGCCAAGTTAGCAGATACTAGACCCACTGTGCATATTGATCGACCAGTCGCTTGGACCCCTGAGCTAGTCAGCATTCTGAAGCGGGTAGATAATTCTGTGTCCCGCGCAGTAGACTTTTGGTGGAATAGTCTGCTGAAAGGTTTCATCACTGAGTTTGCAGTGGATACAAGAAAGAGTTTCAGTGAAGCTGAGAGGAGTTTCTTTCAAGCACATAGAGGTAATTTCCTGAATTCTTAGAACTTATCGATTAAAATGCTTCTGTATGAAAAAGCAAAACTATGTATAGCTTCAGATGAATAGCATAGACAAGTAATGTCTGTAGACTCTGATAGTGACCCTGAAGTTATTGGTTGCACTCGTAGTGGAAAACGGTATAAAGTAGGCCTTGACCAACATTCTTTTGAGTCAAGCCCAGAAGACAGTCAAGTTCCTAGAGCAAGCCACATAGAAAGACAAGGGAGTGTTCATATCCCTTACCACCCTTTTACACCGCAAAAGCCAGACAAAGCTCAGTATAATCCCGCAGTAACACCTTCTAGTAGCCCACACGGTACTTCTAGTACCTCTGTACCACCTTTGTTCTCTCAGTCCAGAAGAACTGCTACAGCACCTACACCTCAAACTAGCACAAGAAAGATGGGTGATGACATGAAACTACCAACTTTTAGAGGAACAGGGATAGAAGACCCTGAGCAACACTGGTTCCTATGTGAAGCCATTTGGACAATTAAGCAAATTAATGATGATGCTGTTAAACTGGTTCAGTTAGCAACCACACTAAGAGACAGAGCCTTAACTTGGTTCATGAAATACTCAGCAGCACAGAATAGAACGCTTGCTGAGGTAAGAAATGCAATGATTAGAGAATTCAAGAAACCTAAATCAGAATCACAGTGTATAACAGAGCTCAAAGACATCAAGCAGTTACCTACAGAGTCAGTATGGGACTTTGACCAAAAGTTCAAAGCCTTGATAGATCAAGTAAGCTTTGAGTTTGCACCTCAACAGCATAAGGAATGGTTCATTGCTGCACTGCTTCCACACATTAGACTTCCCCTTATGCAACAGAATCTCACTACTCAGGAACAAGCTCTAGAGATGGCTATGAAACTAGAAGCTTCACCAATTGCTGGAACAAGCAACGATGTTGCGCAGTTGCAGAACCAGTTAGCAAACTTAACCCTGCAAGTGCATGATATTAAGAAAGGAAAGGATTTTAAGGAAGACATATGGTGTACAAAATGTAAAGCACAAGGTCATTCAAAGGACCACTGTCCTGTTTTCATAGAGTATATTGCAACTGGAGCACCTAACCCTTTACCACAGCCACAGGGGCCTTGGTGTGAAATCTGTAGAACTAGAGGTCATAGACCTCAAGAATGTCACTTACTTCAGAAATATGTACAAACTCCAAAGAACCTATATTGTAATTTCTGTAAATCAGTAGGCCACGATGAAAACAATTGAAGAGCATATGACCTTATGATGGAAAGGAAACATGATGTTTATAGAGTACAGTCAGAAGCACAAGGACCCGTAGCAGGTCCACAGTATGACCAAACTCGCGACGGCCGAACAGGAAATTACAGAGGCCGTGGACGCACAACAAACTTTGGCCGCGGAAGAGGCCAGATCACTTGTTATAATTGTGGAGCGCAAGGTCATTTTGCAAGGGATTGCCAAAAACCTACAACCCTTTGCAGATATTGTAAATCTTATGATCATATCATTGAAGAATGCCCTCAATTGATAACTAAAATGCAAGCAAAGACGCCACAGGTCAACCAGAATATTCAATTGATTGGAGCAGAAAAAATGGAACCAGACCGTACAGTTAATATTGTGACGCGCAGTGGAACAACCACTGGTGCGCCAGAGTCGGGAACTGGAAAGCAAGCGACGCAATGGGTGCGCCGCGCTAATATTAAACCAACCCCACTTAATCTGCAGAAGCAGAAAGAAGCATTCAAGCAAGCCCAAGAGTATTTCTCAGATCCCAGAGCTTCAAGTTCTGTCACAAATCCGCATAATGATATTAGATCGCAAGTGCTAAGACAAGACAACCTGGTACAAGAACAGGCCACTACATCCGGAAGGCCCGATGAAGAAGATGCACTAGGTACTGTCCATAATTTTCTAAGGAACTGCTTAAAGTTGTTGCGCAATGAAAAAGCAACTATGGAACTTCAACACCTATTGGATAAATGTCAACAATCTGCTTCGACGAACACGCCGCAGCGTGCTGTTGAACAGATTGGGAGTCACATTAGAACTGGAAAAGAGATGAGGCTCACAGCGCAGATTGGAGCATTTGAGATGGATGAAGTCATTTTAGATTTGGGCTCAGAAGTTAATGTTCTCACCATGCAGACATGGGAACAGATGGGAAGTCCTCAACTTACAAGATCTCCCATCCAGCTAAGACTCGCGAACCAGCAACGAGTCTCTCCATTGGGCAGATTACCCAATGTACCTATTGATATCGAGGGAGTAAGAAGTTCTGCAGACTTTGAAGTAATCAAAATCTTGGATGATAGTAGACCTTACCCAGCACTTTTAGGTATAGACTGGGCATTTGATAATTTAGCTGTCATTAACTTGAAGAAAAGACAGATGACCTTCAAGGATGACCAGATTAGGGTCATTGCACCGCTTGATCCTATTCAAGGACCAAGGTATATAGAACCCATTCGGGCAGAAGAAGAAGCGCGCCACATGGAAAGTTTGTATCAGATGACTGCTAGTCAGAGTGACTATGTCAATCCCACAGCAGATGGCCATATCAGCTGGCGATGCGATAGTTCGTGCACATCAGACTCAGATGCAGGATTGGAAAATTGGCAGAATCGCTTACATGAGGTTTCTACAAGACGTTGCGCCATGATGACTAAATCCATTCGATGGATTAGCACAGAATTGACTGACACTCCAATTTTTTATGGTCTAACTAACGTAAGTGAATTCATACAGGCATATGAACAACAGCTTCCAGAACAGCAGCGCATACAGGCATTAGATGTATCACTGCGCGCTACACCAGCAAGATGGTGGGGTGCGCATAAAGCGAATATTCACACATGGCAAGACTGTCGCAGACTGATACTGCGCAGATTCCAGGACACTACAGCAGAAGTGTCGCGCAAATACGAGGGACAGAGTGACCCCAGGTCACACATTGAAGCATGCATTCAGCAATGGTAAGATATTCCAGACGATGAGTGGGTTCACCTATTCATCCACACATTGGACACAGTTCCAAGGAACTAGTACACTGAAACAGAATTGCGCAGAGGCACTCTTACTTGGCCTCTAATGATAGAAAGTTTTCAACTTACATTCAGTTTTGAGTCAGAGCATCCGAGTATTGATCAAGCTCTGAAGTGTATTAAAAAGAAGGTATTTGAACCATGTCTATTACCAGAATATTCCCAACCAGATTGGGCTGTTCAGATAGAACATGCCCTAGAATGCTATAATTTCACCACTGCAGAAGAGGAGGATGATCCTCGCAACATCAATATTCCAGAATCCGAAGGGACGTGCAATGTTGAAGGTCCTCAGCTTGATAGCCCTGCCATTACAGAACACATCAAGCTTAAAAAGGTTAACATTGGTACAGAAGCCGAACCCAAGTTTGCTTCTATAGGAGACTATTGGGATGATGAAACTGTTGCACATATTTCAGATTTATTACGTGACTACCAGGATATCTTTCCTACCAAATTCACAGAAATGAAAGGCATCCTAGGAGACTTAGGAGTGATGCGCATACCTCTGAAACCAGATGCCAAGCCAGTAAAGCAGCGCCCATACAGGTTGAACCCGCGCTATAAAGAAAAAGTCAAAGAAGAAATTGACAAGATGCTCACAGCAGGTATTATTGAGCCAGTAGAAGAAAGCGATTGGATTAGTCCTATGGTTGTGCAAGAGAAGAAGACAAAAGGTGAAATAAGAATTTGCGTGGACCTGCGCAAACTCAATGACGCATCAGCGCATGATCCATTTCCTACGCCCTTTACAGATGAAGTGCTTGATAATGTTGGAGGACAAGAGGCTTACTCCTTCACTGATGGATTTTCGGGATACCATCAGATCAGAATTCATCCAGACGATCGCCACAAGACTACTTTTGCGACTGAATGGGGCTCATTCCAGTACACGGTAATGCCCTTTGGTCTTAAAAACGCTCCTGCTATCTTCTCTAGAGTCGTTGTTGCTGTTTTTAAAGAATTTATCCATAAGTTCTTAGAAGTCTATTTTGATGACTGGACTATATTTGGCTTATTAAAGAACCATATAGCGAACCTGCGAATGATGTTAGAAAAATGTAGACAGCACCAGATTTCCCTTAACTTGAAAAAATGTATCTTCTGTGCTCCTTTTGGTATTTTGTTGGGTCATATTGTATGCAGACAAGGACTCCTGATGGATCCTGCGAAGGTTGCCGTCATTGCTAATTTACCGGCGCCCAACTCAGTCAAGCAATTGCGCACTACATTGGGACATACTGGATACTACAGAAAATTTATCAAAGGTTATGCAAAGATCACAGCACCTATGGAAAGACTGCTGAAAAAGGATTCGAAATTCCAATGGACGGAAGAATGCCAACAAAGCTTGGACACACTTAAAGACAAGATGATCACTGCGCCAATTCTAGTTTTCCCAGACTGGAATAAACCCTTTCATGTTCATGTCGATGCTTCTTCCATAGCATTGGGGATCGTACTTACACAACCAGGAAAAGGAGGTATCGATCACCCCATTGCTTACTCTAGCCGAAAGTTGTCCACAGCCGAGAAAAACTACACTACTACAGAGAGAGAAGGACTAGCTATGGTGTACGCCCTACAGAAGTTCAGACACTACTTACTGGGCGCACATTTTAAAATGTATACTGACCATTCTGCTTTGAAATACTTGGTCAATAAGCCAGTGTTAGGGGGAAGAATTTGCAGAAAGCTACTGCTCTTTCAAGAATATGATTTTCAGGTTATTGTAAAGCCAGGTAGATTGAATGCAGGACCTGACCACTTATCTAGGATAGAGTCAGGAGAAGAACCTACAAATCTGGAGGACAATCTTCCTGACGCGCAGTTGTTCTCTATTCAAGCAGCGGATGAATATTATTCTGATATCCTTGAGTTTCTTACCACCAGACAAGCGCTAGTTGAGTTTACAGTCCAGCAGAAGAAACAACTTGTCGTCAAAGCCGCAGACTTCACTTTGATAGCAGGCCAGCTTTATAAGTTGGGCCCCGATGAAGTCTTGCGCAGATGTATCCTACCGCATGAAAAGAACTCTATCATCGCAGAAGCGCACTCAGGCATCGCAGGAGGCCATTTCGCAGGAAAGCCGACTGCTCAGAAGATCTTAGCTGCAGGTCTTTGGTGGCCGACATTGCATAAGGATACTAAGGAATTTTGCAAATCTTGCGATGTGTGCCAGCGAACAGGAAAACCTTCAAGAAGAGATGAAATGCCGCTAAGACCTCAGATAACACTGCACGCTTTTGATAAATGGGCCATTGATTTTGTAGGTCCTATCAACCCACCAGGAAAGAGAACCGGCGCAAGATACATCATCACAGCTACTGAATACCTCACCAGATGGGCTGAGGCTAAGCCAGTAAAGAACTGCGACGCTGCTACGGCCACGCAGTTCATTTTTGAGAATATTATCACTAGATTCGGATGTCCACTGATTCTAATGAGTGATCAGGGTACACATTTCCTCAATGAGACTATAGAAGCCCTTACTGAAGAATTCCAAATTAGTCACCATAAGAGTACACCCTACCATCCTCAAGCTAATGGTACGGTGGAGGCATTCAATAAAATTCTTGAGAATGCCCTGACGAAGATCTGTAACCAACAAAGAGATGATTGGGACCTTAGAGTCACAGCTGTATTATGGGCTTACAGAACCACCTGCAAGAAACTAATAGGCCACACACCTTTCAGTTTGGTGTATGGACAGGAAGCAGTTATGCCTATGGAATACATTATTCCCAGTCTCAGAATTGCGCAAATTACAGAAATGACAGATCCTGATACTATAAGCGCAAGACTCTCACAACTGCTTGCCTTAGAAGAAGACAGACTCTTAGCCGGATTCCATCAACAGGTACAGAAGGCAAGACAGAAAGCTTGGCATGACAGGCATATTAAGAACAAAGTCTTTCAGGAACGAGACTTGGTACTCCTCTATGATAGTAAATTCATCAAGTTTCCAGGCAAGTTTCGTGTACACTGGTTAGGCCCTTTTCAGGTGACGAAGAAAACGGAAGGAGGAGCAGTTCAGCTTGCGAAGCTGAATGGAGAATTGCTACCTACCATGATCAACGGGAGTCGGCTTAAGCTTTACCGCGACGGCCACTCCGCCCTGTCAACTTAAATAGCTGCTCAAAGAAATGCAGATGTCCAGTGTAGTTGAGAGAGGCATCGCATTATCAGTCTACACGGAAGTTGCGAGACACTCAGTCTCCGGCTCCCCGCGCAGTTCCCTGAAACATCCACGCATACCGAGTAACAATTTGGGATTGAGCGAGCTCATATTTGCGCTCTTGCGAGGTTTTTCCTGAATCATTGAACTGTCGCTCTTGCGAAGTTCCCGGTGTCAATTTGCCGCTTGAAGAATTCTTGTTGTGGACCCCTATAGGCACAGTTTCCTAAGTTGAAGTGACCCGCCGAAAAAATTTGAATTACAGCAGTTATGTAGCCGCGTCTGAATAAATGAAGGATAAACCCGCCATTTAAGTATAGCCGCTCTGACAGATTCGGCTTGATCTCCGTAATATTTGCATTTAAACCATGTGACGGAAAGTTTTAGCTTCTCCCGGAAGCCTGTCAGAGCCCGTCCATCACAGTAAATGCACCACAGAGGCGAAGGGAATAGAAGGGTTGTCAACTCATGCATAGCCGCCTACAGCTAGTAGCCCCACTTGCCCGTATTTACTCTCACCTTAGCTATAAATACCCAACACTTGTATAATTTCGGGTTACTTTTCTCGAGCTGCATAGTCTTGTGTGAATCTAAGCCATTGTTTTCAGAGCCGAGTCGTGCAGAGTGCTTCCTTTGTTGTTAGTGCTCATATCCCACGCTGGTCCGCTGTTTCTGTCCTAGTTCTTGTTACCTATACCCGTTCACGACGGAGAACCTGTCGACTGAAGAAGTCGTTCGTCAATTCCTGCGCCGAGGCCTAGATTTCGGCATGACTACCCCCGTGACTGCTTCGACTTATGTACACCCTGGTTATCAGGATCCCAGACAATCTCCGGCCACACGAGCATCTCAGCCACAGCCAGAAGAGCCCGTTCCAGAGCCGTTGGCCACTATGGTGAATTATATTCCGCCGCGACCAGACGATGCACCAAAGGTGCATATTCCGAAGAATGCAAAGTATCCGCTTCCGTTACCTCCACTACCAGTTGGCGTGCGAATAGAAGGGTCCTTGCTCGGACACCTTCCACTGGTCAAGTTCTCTGATTTCAACCTGGGAGACTATAAGACATATCCTCAGTTCCAGCTAGACCGATATCTGACGGTAGTGCATAATCCTACCAGACAGGTTGACGAATTCATCCCGAAGGGATTTGCAGCAAATCTGGAGCGCCCTGGACTCCTGAACCTGTTAAAGCTACCGCATTTTGGGCGTAGCAATGAAGTGAACGCAGTTGTTAAAACACTGCTATCCTGCGCTCATGGAGGTTACCTTTGGATCGGGAGGCCAATCGATTTAAATGTCGATTTAATTCATCGCATTACTGGCCTGTCTAAGGTTGGTAAGGATCCCAATATCCATTTTATGGGAAAGGAGAAGGATAGAAAACTGGCTGCAAAGCTGGTCCAGAAATACAACCTTACAAGAGGAGGTCGGGCTTATGACCTCACAATAGTAGAAGACGAAGCACTCAGATTTACAGGAAGTTTGCTCGTGGGCAGACTTCTCACGAAGTGCAGACCGAAGGAAGTTACTGGAGCTGTCGTGGAACTTGCCATCGCAGCTACGGAGGGAGAGCAGTACAACTGGTGCCTCTTCCTCCTCAATTCTTTTTTGGAAGACTGCCGGAACGTCCAAGATAACCCCGGTCAGTCGTTCCATTTTTCTTGGCTTTTAATTTTATGTGCTCTCGTCGGGTGGAAGGAGCCCCCGAACACTCAGTTCCTTCCGCGCCGCGCAGGAGAACCTGTCGGAATCCGCTATGTTAACCTTTGGGAATCCCCTAATCCCGCGAAGCGCAAGATGAACCGTGTTGTATTTTGTGAATACTACTATCTCCTCAGAGATACCATTCAGGAAATGCCAAGGCTGAGTGAGGAGACAGTGACGCTATATGAAGGAAAGTTGGCCTTTACTACCGACTTACATCAACTTTACCTCCGTCCCTGCGGCATTGAAGAGAAATGGGCCGTAGGCCTTTACAGGATGACCACCGAATGGAGAGAAGCTGCCGACATCGCATCCGCGATGCCACCCGCCGCTGCGCAAGAGAAGGATAAGGGCAAGGAAGCCCCTGAGCAAAGAAGTGATGAAGGCTTGACAGAGCCGGCGACCAAGAAACAAAAGGTGTCGCATCCCTCTGAGGCCATTCCCTCGGGGATCGACTAGTATCTGAAAGAGCAATTTCGCGAGCTGCGGAACACGCACGCTCACATCAGAAGTGCTCTAGATCTGCAGTTTGTGGAAATAAAAGGTCTCGCAGGAAGGATTGCGCAGACTCATGCGCCAGCATCCACTTCGCAGGCGCCACAAGAAATTCCAAGTATCGAGCGAGTTGAAGAACTCATAGAAAGGCATACTGTCGTGCATATTCCGCCTACGAGCATGACACTTCCAAATACGCTAGCTGCACTACAGGTAAGCGCCGTTGGGCCCGTTGAAATAAATTTGTCTCTAATTCCTATAGAGACTCTACAGCTAGTGCACGAGAAAGTTTCTCTTGAGTTGAGGGCTAGAGAGCTCTCTACATTCCAGGAAAATCAACGACTGCAATCACAGGAGATAGAGCTAAAGGCAAGTCATAAGAATATCTCCGAGAAACTCACACTTTATGAGGCGCAAGACATCGGCATCAGAAACGCAGTGGATGAGATTGCCCAGGAATTGCCGGCTTGCGAGATTCAACCAGACCTCCCTCTGGCTGAGAAAGTTCAAATTATTGGAGGAAGGGTGAAAACCCTGGAACATGAAATAGTTGCTATGGCAGAGGGCCATAGAACCCAAATCGCGGAGCTAGAAGCCCGTGTTTCCGCGCAGTCTACAGATGATGCGCAGGAACAATTTGAAGCGCTGAGCAGAGCTTCCACACAGATGAAAGACAGAATACAGGAAGCCGAGAACCTGATGAGCCAAGCTATGGAAGCTTGGACGGAGCTTGAGAAGCTCCCTTTCAAAGTTGGTCTTTTGGAACAGGTGCAAGCCGCAGAACAGTCCCTAACTGTTCTGACTGAAGAAGCTAAGGCCTTAACAGGCTTACCAAAAATGAAGAAAATGAGTGAAGTGCGCAGAATGCAACAGCAACTGCACAAGCTCAGAACTGAAGATGAGAAGCTCACCAACAACATTCAGCCATTTATGGATGAGTATGCTGATATCATTGGTCAAGTCGAGGCAAAAATCAAAGAGATTGCTGAATCTCAAGAGGTGATTGATGCCATCACTAAAGAAGAAGGCACTGCAGAAACAGTGCAGACTGCTATGGAATGTGTCGATGAATTGGACCACGCTATTGCGCAGTGGAAGAAAGCATTCGCGCAGACCCAAGCAAAAGCAGATGCGCAAGTAAAGCGACCACACGCTAGTGCGAGTGGCTCGAGGGCGAGCCACAAGTAAGTGTTAGGGGCCTGTTGGAGCCAAGGCCGCAGCTATGGTAAAAGCTACGAATTTTGAGGAAAAAGCACAAGTATGGAAGAATGCTAAGTTTTGAATAAATGCCAATTTTGGGGACAGAAGAAGACGGTGCGCAGTACGGTGCCAGATGGAGGAGCTCAGCGCGGATCACGGACCGGAAATCGCGGAGCTCGCACGCACGTCAGAAGGGAATGAAGGTAGCAGAGTGGAAAGCTCAGCTACCATAATCAATGAAGCAATGGAGTAGAGGGCTCAGCTACCCTCATTTAAAGCGAAGTACAGAATTTATGGTTGCTCGGATCAAGGAAGAGCAACGGACCAAAGCATTGAAGGCGAAGGATGAGGCATCCATACTCGTAAGCTGCGCCGGAATTCATGGAGCCTGCAGGAAGCGGCGACATGACTGCAAGCGGCGCCTACAGTACACCTAGCCATGTGCGTGGTTAGGGTTTTTGGGGATTACTGCTGGGAAAGGCCCACAGTGTTGTAAAGGTGTGACCACCATGGCCACCTATATATATGAATAATTGTAATGGGTAGATGTTAGTTAGTGAGATAGAGAGTCAGTTGGTGAGACAGATAGCTAACTAGTCAGTAAGCGGGTTAGCAGTGAAGCTAATCCTTGAGGTGCAGACAGTCTGAGGCGATGTCTGAACTATTGTAATCTCTGAGAGGAAGAGAATAGATCGAGAGAAGGGCTCCCAGCTGTGTGCGTGGAGTTTCCTGGAAAGATCTAAGGCTGCAGCTGTGTGCGCAGCATATTGTATAAGTCTATCATTTTCTGGTTAATATAAGATACTCCCGTGGACGTGGTTTTCCCCGTGGAGGTGGACTTCATATTTCTCGCTATTATGATGTTGTGATAGAGATGATTACCTGTTTTAACTTACTAACGGTAAATACAGAAATATTGCATTATCTTTAGGAGTGTATTGAGTAAATTCTTGAAGCTTCCTTGAGGACTATAATCGTTAAGGGTCGAAGGACTCGGTAGATAACGTCGCCGCAGCGATAGGAGAACTTGTTGCTGCGATGGACGCGCTCGCGAGACGACGCATAGAATATCCGCGCAGCGGGTAATGGGTCATAGCGCAGGAGGGAAAGTACCGCGCAGCTAGGCTGCTGAGCAGGAGCTTGAGAGCTGTTGCGCTCATAAGTCTGAAGAGGGGTCAGACCGTCGCCTTAGAGGAATCGTCAAGGAGGAAAGAGCAATCTCCGTGTCGCCTAGCTTAAGGAAACCTGATTCCTTAGCCTCCCCATAGCCACTTCGGGTGAGACCTCGAGCTGCCGCGCAGCTCGTTGCCGAGAGGGCCAGTGCGCCAAGGGGTTTTGTTGCTGCGCTTCATTAAAACCCGAGTCTGTCCAAAAAGCAGCCAACATCAACATCAACTCATTCATTCGCATTTCGTTGAGATGTACTATTGATACCTTGGGAATCATTGTCATCATTGGTGATCTCCTTCGCATTTGTTAACGGTCCACATCATTGACTGGTAATCAAATGGTTTCTACCATGTTCGACTTCAACACCTTGTAATCACATGGTTAGATTCGTATCTTTTGCGATCGGATAGAAGACCCTGGGCGCGCCTCAGCATCTTGATCGCGTCCAGGTTGCGATGGAGATGTCCTTTGTATTGTCACACAGATCCACTTATTTTATTGGTCGTGGCTGTGTCATTATAGTCTCATGGATCTACGCTTGTTCATAGTAGCCATGATCTGTCCAAAGTCTATATCATCTCAGTACTCATGGATCTGCAATGTATTGGTCGGTAGCCATGCTTTGAGTTATTTGTTTTCGAGCATGGGGATGCCCGCCTCGATGTATATCTAACACTTTGTTTCTGTTTCAACTCCTTGTCGCTCTCCTCGATGCTATCTCTGCACACTATATTCGTAAAGTCTTTCGGCCATCAGTCCCTTCTGACCTCACACTTTAGGGGGCATCTGTTATACCTCTATATTCCACAGTGTCGCATCTCCACCACAAACAGAGTTGACGACACTTCCCCTGCTGTTTGAACCACCCAGAAGATGAATGAACCTTGAAGGTAAATCTACCCTGACAAGTTCTGACCCAGCTGAGACTTTATTTACCTACACTACCGCGCCTTGCTCATTTATAGGTGCGCGGTACTCCACACTACCGCGCTATGCTTTTTCCACAGAACGCGGTAGTACCGCGCTTGTGCTTGGTAGTACCGCGTTGTGCTAAGACCACAAGCGCGGTACTCTTTTATTGACCTTTTTTCCATGGCTTGTGGGATTTTGGATTTTTGAAGATAGTGGAAGATTGGGGTCCCTGATTCAATCCCAACTCACTTTCTGTGATTAGAAACCTTGATCCACTTATCTCTCCCTAGATCCACCTATCTCTCTTGTTGGTTAACCCTACCATACACTATAAAAGAGAGGCATTCCATGGGGAAAAAGGAGAACTCTTGAAGTACCAAACTTATGATCTTGCAGCATTGTGGAGATAGCTAGAGGAGAAGACACTTGGAGCTGGAGGATAGGCTTGGACATCAAGCAACCTATGTAAGCATTCTTCAAGTTGTAATAAGATAACTTGTCTTGTCTTTCCCATTTCATGTGTTTTAGTATAAGTTCTTAGCATGAAATGTATCTAATCTGTATTTGAATCTAACCTTTACATTCAAGGTATTTGGAAGTCTGCATGTTTGTTCTTTGGTTGATCTTAACAGGTTCTACATCGGAACTTTGGATCAAGAGCTAGAAGCGGTACAAACGTCAGTTGAAAGGTGTGTCTCATCTCTCATTGTTTCTAAATACATTTAATCTTGTTGTAAAAGTTAATTCAGGAATTTCAAGGTAGCATTTGTTTTGACTTGTTTCTTGCTTTAGAGTTAGTTTAAAGTCTACTTTAAAGTTAGGAGAGTTTTGGCTTATCCGTAGGACAAAATTCTACATAACACTAATCATACCTGATACATATCAACATACATGATCTACCTTATCAAACAATGTATCCACCTGATACATCTACAGATACATACACATGATCCAACTAATCATATCCAGCATCCAACATGATCCATACATACATATACATATAAATGATCCAACTAATCATATCCAGCATCCAACATGATGCGTACATACAAATATAAATGATCCAACTGATCGTATCCAACATCCAACATGATGCGTACATACATATACATATAAATGATCCAACTGATCATATCCATCATCCAACATGATGCATACATATACATACAGAGTAGTAATTGGAGCATCGTCCTGATGCTCATCATCCAACACTTATATCAACAGCCATGGAAGGATCCTCCTCTCACCATGCTCGGAATGGCTCCTACAAATGTGTCCATCACTTCTTCCTTGAAGTGTCATTGATTTGAAGAACACCAAGCCTCTCTCTGAAATACTCAAACTTCACTTTGGCTAGTGGTTTCGTCAGTGCATCTGCAATCTTCTCATCCATCACAACATACAGGAGCTTCACTGCTCCTCTCTGCACCATATCTCTGATATAGTGATATTTGATCTCAATGTGTTTCGACCTATTGTGGAACACCGGATTCTCAGACATCTTCACACAACTCTGGTTGTCACAAAAGATACCAGTAGCCTCCAGCGGGAGATCAAATAACTCAGACAGTAGCTTCCAAAGCCATACTGCCTCACAACTAGCTGAACAAGCTGCAACATACTCTGCTTCAGCTGTACTTTGTGCTACACAAGACTGCTTCCTGCTAAACCAAGAGATCACACCTGATCCCATACTGAAGCAGCACCCAGAAGTGATCTTCCTATCTGTAGCACTGCCTGCCCAATCTGAATCAACATAACCATGCAGGTTAAACTTTTGATTCGCATCATACTTGATCCCATAGTCAACCATACGATTCAGGTACCTCAGAATATGCTTTACAACAACTAGGTGAACACCTATGGGATCCGTTAGGAACTAGCTCAATGTGTTCACTACAAAGAAAATGTCTAGCCTCGTGTTCGTCAGGTACATCAAGGACCCAATCATATGACGATACATCATGACATAAACCGGATCAGATGAAGCATCACACAGAAGCTTCAGGTTCGATGCCATAGGTGTGGCCATGGCCTTACAGTCCATCATCTCGAACCTCTTCAGTATCTCTACTGCATACTTCCCTTGTCCAAGGAAGATCCCATCTACACTCTACCACACCTCCATGCCTAGAAAGTAATGCATCATCCACAAGTTCTTCATCTCGAACTCGGCAGCAAGCTTCCGCTGCGTGTCAGCAATCAATCTATCCTCACCTGTAACAAACAAGTTATCCGCATACAAAAGTAGTATCACTAGATGGCCTTCCTCAACCTTGTAGTAAAGGTTGGAATCCGCTTTACTCTTGGTAAATTCCAAATTGGATAGAAAGCTGTCTATCCTACCATACCAAGTTCTGCATATATATGACTTCCCGTCATGTGTCTCATAACCAAGTGGCTGCTCCACATACACTTCCTCTTCGACTACACCATTCAAAAAAGTTGTCTTGACATCCATCTGGTGTATCTTCCATTTCATCAATGTAGCCAGAGCAAGTACTGATCTGATGGAAGTGTGCCTGTCTATAAGTGTAGAAGTCTCTTCATACTCAATCCCTTTTTTTTTTCTGGGAGAAGCCATGAGCTACAAACCTCTTTTTGTATTTCTCCATGCTACCATCTACAGCATGCTTGATCTTATAGATCCATTTGGAAGTCATAGCAGACTTCCCTTCAGGTCTTGGGACTGCATCCCAAAAAACATTCTTCATGATCGACTGATCATGGCATTCTTCCATTACTTCACCCCAGATCCTGGGAACTTTAATATCTTCAATAGATATCTTTGTTGTTGGAACAAATGTTGTAGTCTTTCTTTTGTAGGTGAAGGTATACGATCTTTCCTACAAAACAAGTTAAATTGCATGATTAGAAACATCTCATAGTTTTCAAAACAAATTCTTACACATAAAGAAATATGTCATACAGTCATGCAATTATTTTAGCCAATGCTTCAATACAACATTCATCCATATCCTGTAACTTTCTAGATGCCTTCCAATCTCTACCAGAACATTGTTAAGAGTTTGCACTACTCCCAACGTGTCAGCAAAGAGGTTTCATTCGAGATAAGTAGCAATGGAATGTTGTACATTTCCATAGGCCACTTACCCATCACATGCATATTAGTAGTATATTGTTCATTCATGCAATTATTCTAATATGCATAATACACAACCTAAGTCTAGGAACATAAGCATATACATCATTGAACAACATTATTTAAACAAACAAATATGTAAGAAATGACAATTCAAATACTTATCTTTGTTTGGTTGTTGGGTGGACTCCCTCTAAATCTTTGCAACTCCATTCTAATGTGGATTGTGAGAAGTGGTCGACTCCCTCTGAATATCTGCATCCTTACAGAAACTACTGGAGTGTGCTCCCTCTTGATCTTTGCTTCCTAGATTACCTGTCCTTGAAGTTATATCCATCCTCGATCACTATGCATGCTTACAAGTATCATTATTGCGATATCCTCGAGATCTCATACATAATCATACATTCATTAGTATAGTCTCAATACTACAATAATATTAAACATGTATAGTCATGATCATTTCAAACACAGATAATAAGCATTAGCATTCAATGTTTTAAGGAAGACTTCTCTTACTCATGCATATTCATATTTGACCAAAAGACTTTTCTAGCATATCATCAATCAAGGTAAGAGACATAATTTGCATAAACCCTAGATTACTTAAATTTCTAACTTCATAAATAATCATTATCAATCATGCCATGTATACTTATATAAGAGATCCTAACACAAGGTAGGATTCTAACTTGATATAGGAAAAACATACCTGGATTAGCATGCTAGCTAGTTATGTCTAACATACCCGCATAATGTCTTATTGTTCTCTTCACTGACTTGTGCTAGTAACCTGCATATCTCATAGGTTAACCATTATAGAACCAAGTTATACATACCTTGTAAGTAGATCTTCTGTGTGATCCATGGAAATGGATGAACCTTTGTCTTCATGTCACCATGGTCATATGTTCTTGAACTAGAACATGATTTGTCTTTCTTGATGTACCTTTCATGTTAGTGGGCAACATAAACCTCATACAATACCACAATGCATTAGTACAATCATAAGTGTCAAAACCCTAATCAATGAATATCTTCTATCATGCATTCATATTTTACTAAGGTGATACAACAATTCTAAAGTTAATAAAGATTGTGCTAACCTTAATGAAGACAAACATACCATAAGCTTAATCATGAACAGATCTCGAAACATACCTGGATAAGTCATACCTGTCGAGATTGCTTGTAATCTTCTTATGTAAGGTCTTAGCCTCATCTCCCTCTGAAACAGGAACTTCTTCACTTATGCAGGTGACCAATCCATTCTCTTCTAGGATTAACCCAATCCACTTGATTTGCAAAAACTGGATCTGGAGCTGGATTAGGGTTTGTCAGAGAAACCCTAAAAATTCAAACTTTGAATTTCAAACTTTTGAAAGGATAGAAAGATGCGCCTTGATGAGCTGATCAAGTTGGTATACTCGGAATTTGAAAACTGCAAAGTTTCACCCCTCAAAATTGCCTTTGAAACTTCCAAATATTCTCGACAGGATCTCGAACTAGGGTTTGATAAATCCCACCCTTCTTCCCAACCAAAATTTTTGATTCAAATCTCTAAACTTCAATTTTTCTGAGGAGCTTCCAACTGTGGTCACAGACTTCAAAAATTCCAACTTTTGCAGAAGCCCTAATTTTCTGTTTTTCGGATCAAAGTCCCGAACTATGGTTTGATCAAGCTCGGCCTTCTACCCAACCAAAAAATTTGATCTTGGTCTCTAAATTTCGATTTTGATGAGTAGCATTCAGCCATGGTCTCCGATTACAAAAATTCCACCTTTCTCTGAAACCCTAATTCTGGGAGCCATGAATGAAGGTGCTCAAAATCCAATTCTGTTTTAACAGAAATATGCACCTGATTGTTTCTGGTGTAACTCCGAAATTACGAATCCACAGGGTCTGAAACTTCTACTTGTGGTAGCCCGATCTGTCATCTTTCCAACCCCATAGGTCAAACCACAATTGGATTCTCTAAGAGAATTATGCCAAGTGTCGCAATATGACATGTTTATGGGATAAAACAGGAGAGTGAACTTGTACAGAGTGACACGTGTCACTGGTTCACTTTCGGCCTCTGAACCTTCGGCTTGTGAAAGTAAAGTCTGTTCCCTACTTGTTACTTTTACAAAATTTCATTTGGAGCTTCCTAGCCCAAGTTATGACCTTTTTTCCTAGGTCACCTGTTTATGACTCTGATCTGGAAAAGGCAGAAACCCTAGATTGTACAGATCATAAAACACAAAGTATAATGAATTAAAAGTTTTCCTTTGGACACAAGGTACATGGGGATTGGATATTCGACTTGTAAAATTTTCAGATCCGAAAATTTCGCCAAAATGGATTTATAGCGAAAGTGCTACGATGACTGGTTTTTGCTATATCAAGCCCTAGCATCGCAAGTGCAACAAGTGTCATACATGCCATACCATGCCTTCTTTCAGGATAGCTCTAATACCATGTTAGTTTTTCAGAATTTACTTCAATCTAATATAGGATCTTAACTGATAGAACAACATGTACAGCATATCAATCATGGACACAATAATGCAAGCACACAAGAGACACAGAGTTTACTTGGGGAAAACCATAAAGGTGAAAAACCCCAATAACTTCCTCAGAGATAGATAGAGCAATGATACAACCCAAGCATAAGAGATAGAAATATCCTAGTAGCAGCTTCTCCTTCTCCAAAAGTGCACCACTCTCCAAAGAGTGTGTGTGAGAATAGAATGATCAAATAGAGTGCCTCCCGCACTCTATTTATACTTGACTTGACTTGCCTAATAACCTTTACTAGGTCGGCCTTAACTTAACCACATAACATAATGCTAACTGGGCCAACCCCCAATAGGGTGGTCTAATAACCTTTTGACCCACATGGTCGACACCCAATAGGGTGGTCTAATAACCCTTTGACCCACATGACTTATACAAGGCCGACCCCAACAAGGTGGTCTAATAACCCATCAAGTATAAGTTACGACACTTACAATATAAATGATGACACTTCCGTATAGAGGAATAATAACATCTCTATAGGAATACAATATACATATATGTGAAATACATTCCAAAGTTACATATACATCAACAATGTAAATATCATTATTAAATCATGGTGAGGAGCTCAAAGCCAAGGCCCCGCCATCGATTTAGCGTTTTATGTATAGGCAATTAAAAATCGGTGCATATGGTTCTTGTGCTAGCCACGCACAATAGAAATTAAGACATCATGTAAATATGAATTTTAATAAAATACCCACAACTAGCTATGCAATGCAACAAGAGATGGGGGCATGATTTTTACAAGGAATAGGAAGGGAAATTATTCAAACCCTTGAGCCAATAGTGTCAATCCAAGTGGCAATGAGTGAATCCATAAACCCTAAACTACCCATTTTGACTTTACACCCAATCATTTAATTCTTCCAAGAGTTGGTTGAGGTTGTTAATGCCTTGGAAATGGGGAGGTATGGAAGCCAATTTCGTGTATGGGCAAGCCATCAATCTGGAAATCGTATTTTTGCTTCTTGGGCAAGAAAACACCCACGAAATTGTGCCCAAGGCCATTCTTCACCCATGTTATTTGCTTCCTCACGCAGTCTAAGCTAACTGGGGCATTTTCCTTCACGTTTTCCACCATTTTCCTTCATTTTCCATAGCTGAGCTAGAGATAGAAAAGTAGTGGTGCACCCCTCCACCAGAATAGATGTCGAATATAGTAGATTTAGTAAAATGATGATATCTTGGGCATACGGAAACCTTTTTGAGTGAAAAAAAAAGTGTTTCCCACTGGGAATGATGCTCTGAATGAAATGGAATAGTTCTCATAGCCCAAAAATTCTTAGAAGTATCGAAACCATAACCTCCATTTCGGCCCACCAACACCGGTCCAAGCTCTAAATCAATAGAAGGAAACTCCAAATAATAGGAATTCGACCCCACTACTGTATATGAACATATAACCTGCAATAAATCTCCGTAGAGAAATCTAAAAGTGATTTCACCCCTCAATAATCAGCTGCAATGAAGCACAATGAAAAGATCTAGATGATCTCCTCCTCTCTACTAGCTTGAGTGGAATCTTTCACCACCAAAACTAGATCAATGGCAAGGAAGGTAAACACCTACCGTGCAATGGACAAGCTAAGCTCTCCAAGAGTGCAAAACAACAACAATGATCCAAAAGCTCTTTCACTTGTGTCTTTATCCCTTTTATAAATCTTCATGGAGCATTTACCCCCTCATTCTAGAATTCTCTCACAAATATTTAATAAAATATTAATAAATGTTATTTTTATGAGAGAATGACACATTGGGACCCATTTAATTCCTCTCTAATGTTATTTGGCCAAACAATAACTCCATCTACCTAGGAAATTCGAATTTGAGAGGCTTAGCTTGATTTTAGGGAAGTTACATTAGCATGTGGGCCCACCCTTCTCCTTTAGTGCCCTCCTTGGCTAAATTTAGGACCTGCAACATGTCATAGGTTGTCATAAGTTGTCTTAGGTTGTCATAAGCTATCATAAGACCTAATTATTGTCATAAGTTGCCATATATGTCATAGGTTGTCATAGAATATGTCATTGACTAAAAATAGCCTTGTTACTCTTCACCTTCTCCATGGGATTTACTTATCCTTCCAAATTCGAATTTGAGGATGGTGCCATGTGTAAAGGAGGAATATTCCCTCATGTGGACCCCACATATCCACTTATGCGCCCCCAAGTCCAACTAGGACCCCATGCCACTTCATTTTGGAGCAATTAATGATTTTTTCCATAATTTATTGGCCTATTTTCCACCATCAATTTTGAATTTTGAATTTCCATGAGAAACTATAGGCCTTGGGGTTAAATATCAATATTTTAATTTTACCACATAACACTTAGGAATTGGATAGTCCAACTTAATTGTTTATCTAAAAATTATTTAATTGGGGACATTACAAAAACCGCGGGTTACAGGGGTATGCTCCAAAATTATTTCCAACTATGTGGCAGGTTTCGGACCTGTCCCCAAAAAAGCTCTGATGTCAGCATTATTCATAGAATCATAATTCAAACTATCCTTTAGGATATTTGAATGTTGCAGAACAATCGAGGATCTGTGGGGTTGGCATGGTTCTTAAAATCAGTAGTGGTCATGTTTTCCACCTTTCTCTAAAACCTAGTAAGGAAACCAACACAAGAGCAGAGCTCATTGCATTATGAGGCTTACTGTGGTTTGTCCGGCTAAAAGGTGTAGAGAACTTACAAGTGTTTGGTGATTCTCAATGCATCGTTGATTGGGCTACTGGTATATCTACTCTTCATACATTACTTCTTGTGCAGTGGATGAGGAGAATTAAATCGTTGATTTCATCATTTGAGTTGGTTTCCTTCCGGCATATATTTCAATTGTTTAATTCTGTAGCTGACTCTTTATCAAAGCTATCTCTGGGCCGGATGGATGGCTCTCTTTTCTCTAAGGAGTTTAGAGATTGAGTCCTAATTGGCTCTGATAGTGTCACTTTTTTATTGACGGGGTTTGGCTTGTTGCTTGATGGATCCTTGTAGATCTGAGCTTGTGTTCCCTCTAGACATTCTTTTTTTTGTTAATACTTGTATTGTGGGATATATTTAGATCTAGTTGCATTTTTTTGCATTTTTTTACTGTAGTTCTTTTTGACAAAAGAGAAAGCATCTCGCTTCTCTTTGTTGGAATGTATATTTTGATGCAACTTTGTGCTTAATATAAAGTTGTTTTTGATGTGAAAAAACAAATTTATGATACTTATAATCATAACCTTTTATCATAGTATATTTTTCTTCTATTTGGTTGGTTTTTTATTTCAGTATGTGTTTTGCATTTGGTTGGCATTTCATTATAGTCTCTTTCCTTTAAGATACGCAGATACGCATGAGCACTTTCATGTCTCTAACCTTAGTTAAACAAACATTTTAAACCTATTTTCATATATCTAAGTACATAATATTCTTTTAGTTAATTTAATTATCTAATAAATAAGTAGTTTGTTACAAATATTCTCTTACACTTTCATTCTCTATTAAAATATAAACTCTGACCTTTTTCTTAACGAACATTTTACGCATATATTTTAATCATTTATAATAAGTGAAACTGATATATTTAATGCTAACTGACAGTTATTCATACATGATATTATTTTAAAGTAGTTAATATTCTTTTAAATAATCAATTATTTCAAAGTAGATAATATTCTTTTAATTAATTTAATTATTCAAATAAATAGTTTGTTACAAATATTCCTATCAGGTTTATACCCTCGCTTTTAGGGTGTGCAAATTTATATTCATGTAATGTAAAGCTTTGCCTTTCTAGAATTTAATTATACAAGTCAATTATTGCAATGCTCACATCAATTATTTTATATGTTGCAAAGTTATTGTGCATATTTTTTTAATTTTATTTTTTCTATGGATCATTATTCATGAGATCTGAATTATCCTCATATCAATTCACAAGTTACTATTTTGCAAAGGCAAAGTACATTTTTTTTCATTTCCCGTAATAGCATAAATATAGTATTATAATTATTTATAATAAGTTTAAATACTATAAGAATAATAATAACTTTCCTTAAAGTTCTTATAATATATATAATAATAACATGAAAGGATATATTAAGAGCTCATATTACTCGAATGAAATTTAAGTGTGTTCCATTCATGCGTATATTATTAATTTTTTTTAAGTGACCCACATAAAGATGAGTCTCATTCCAGTTTTTTACATGAAAATAAAAAATAAATGATTAGAGGGACAAAGTTTATATATATATATATATATGAAAATGTATTTTAAATGTTAAAAATTTTATTTTTTTTAAATCTAATTTTTATGATTTAAAATTATATTATGATGTTTGTAATTTATATAAATATGATTATATAAAATTAAATTTTAATTATTATCAAATATTTATATTTATATTGTAGAAATATTTTATATAAATATCATCACCATTAATTTTATATATAATCTTAGTAATTTTTATATTAAATTGTTCTTTATATATATATATATATATATATTAGTAGTTTATATATTAAATTTTTGTTTATATATGTGTGTGTGTGTGTATACATTTCCTGGATGTGGGTGCGATTGAGGATACGAGGCCACAGGAGGGAGGAGACATGGTGAGAGGTAGACACGAGGAGGAGTTTAATACTTAAGCATGTGAGGAGGACAGGTATTAAGGCGCAAGGTGTCATAGATCTATTAATATTAATGAGAGGAGACAGAGAGAAGACTGTTATCCTCGATGTAAACGCTTGGTGGTTGTGGGAATCCAAGGTGACAGAGGAGAGGTACAAAGTTCAACTGGAAGCCAGTAGGGAGAGGTCGATGACAAGATGAGCAGAGCAGGGGAACAATAATTCCAGCTTGAATGTGAATTATGAACCAATGATGACGGCATTGAATGACTTCAGTGCTAATAAGCTACCTAACATGTATAAATTGGAAGAGGCATTGTGGAAAGCGGTGGAAAAGCAAGAAGAGTCTCTATGGGTAAGGCAAAAACTTGATGAATTAGCGCTTTGCAATCTGAGAATGGCCACCTCGACAACGAATGCACAGTCGCCAGGGGGGAGATGTGGTAATGAGAGGGAGAAGAAGATTGAAGAGGTGGAATTTGAGGAAGAATTCATGCAAGGGGTTCCTTCACACATTTATGAACTAATTTTGGCAATGGAAGAATAAGTAATGGAGAGCAAGATGGAATAACATGGAATGGAAGCACATTTAATCCCGTATTGGGTCCTGAGGAAAATTCTAGTGAGGACACTGATGGAGCGGGAAATATTTGGAGACCTAGTCATCTAGGCCATGTCAAACCACAAAGATGATATGATGAGTGGGCTCGTGGACCTGGAGGGAGTCCTTGACTTGGCAAGAGCACCATTAGGCGGTAGCAAAGAGAAAGTGGACTCACCTCCTGCAGCTCATATAGCTCCTGAAGCTCCTGTAGCTCTGGAGCAGGAATCTCCAGTAAGAGAAGTGAACCTGCCAAAGGAATGGCCTTCAAACGCGTCGGGAAAACGATAAGATGTTTTGTTGTTTAGTCTTGTTCTGGTCGGATTTTGTGATGACTGCGTGTCGGGGGAAGGGTCTATCGTGTGTTGGCTATAGACCAAGTATGAAATAAGTTTTGTAATGACCGTAGAGCCAATTATGGACTGTATTTTGGTCTGGCCACGAGCCAGGTATGGGAAACTCTTGTTAGAAGAGTGGGCCAAGCCTGGATTCTATGGGGAAAGCATGGTCAAGAACCAAATTTGTAAGCCTGGAGGAAATTCTCTTTTGAATTCCTCTATAATAAAGTTGGGAATTAGGAGTAGGAGGATTTCTATTTTGCAGCCATATGATGCAATGAATTTAGACAATGTGGGAACAGGGAATATTAGGCCAGCAAGAGGTCATCAAAAACCAATTTTTGTAACACTATGTACACCTCATTTTGAATTATAATAGAATGTTTCTACTCTTATTCACAAATATATATATATATATATATATTATTAGTTTTTATAAAATAAGTATTTTATATTTTTTAATGTTTATACATGATTATGTGAGTAATTTTTTCAATGTGGTTCATAATCTCGGAGAGGAGTTGCTACGTCCACAGGAAGAATTCAGAGGGGGGCCACCCGAAGGAGCCTCACCCCGTCGGCTCTGATTACGGAGCCTAACCTGGTGGGGACATCAAGTGAGGTCCTTATATATATCTATGCATAGCCACTCGAGAATTTGACCCCGGGACCTTTTGCTTACAATTCACAGCTCTCAACAACTTGAGCTAACCCACGGGGCTATGATTATGTGAGTATTATCTCGGTGATAATACTTTTATTATATTTTTTTATTCTTATTATCCATCTAATTATAGAATCATTATGATTGCCTTTTTTAAGCCAACATATGGCTAGAAAGTCACGGAAAACGTGTTAAAGGCCACACAAGATTTAGGAGCTATCATTTAATTATGAACCACCTTGTTACATTTAGGACGATTGTTGAGGAGTGTTGTAAAAATAAAACCAATCTTATGTGTTTATTTGTTGACTTTAGAAAATCATTTGAGATAATGCCCAGAACTAACCTTTCAAATAGAATAGAGGAGGTAAAAATCCCTTTTGAGTTGAGATTTGTTGCAATATGAGAAGGTTATTATCAATTTAAGGAAATATGAGGGCTAGTCAGAAGAAATAATTGTAATATAGGACTCAAGAAAGGTTGTCCCTTGTCCCCTACCCTGTTTGGATATAAATTGACAAGCTCGAGGGTTGTTTGGAAGATGTAGGTTGTGATGGAACAAGTTTGGCTGGTATAGTCATCATCCTTCTTCTTTGCATTGATGATATTTTTCTTATGGTGAGGATTCATTATGATATTGACAAGAAATTAAAAATCCTCAAGTAAGTTTTCTCTAGTACAAGTATCCATGTTAACATTCACAAAATGAAGGTTATGATAATCAAATCTCAAAATATCACTTATGTCAATTTCATGTATGACAACGACAACTTGGAGGAAGTGACTTCAAACAAATATTTTGCAATCGATCTTCATTGCAAGCTTAACTAGAACTAAAGCAATGAGAAAATGATTAATGGAGAGTGTAAAGCTTATTACGAACTTGAAAACAATTGTAAATCAATAGATGTTCGAATTTGGGATAACAAGAAACTCTTATGTGAGACTCTTGCTACTACTGTTATATTACATGGATGTGAAGTTTGGGTTTGCGAGATCTGTAGAGAATCATGAAAAATGATAGAGAATATCCAAAAGTGATTTATAAAAAATAATATCAAAATTAAAGGCAATACACCATATCCTATCATCCTCATACAAGTGAATCTCTTCCCCACTGTGAGCATGGCTATGACTACGCACCTAATGTACAAGAACAAGGTCAACAACATGGAAGACAAGAGGATTCCTAAGATTGCTTCATACTCTTGTAAAAACCACTTATGGTTTAAGCAGGGTTGTCATAAAGATGCTATGTCTTGGCTAAATCATTGGGGAGTGAAGGAAGAGGTCACTCTATAGATTAATGATAATATTAAAAGTAGTATTACATATAAATTTAAGAAGAAGTTGTAGTGCAATAAAGAATTAGAGGATAAGAGAAAAGTAAGATATTATAAGGAGGTGATCAATCCTATTCTAGAAGATCAAAAGTATATCTCTATGTTTTAACTAGGGCAAAGAATAAAATCAACATTGCTAAAATAAGAACAAACTCTCACAAGATCCATAGTGAACTAGGGTGTTAGACAACTCCGAAAACTTTGTGGGATGAAATAATTTGTCATATTTGTGATACTAAGAGGGTTGAAGATGAAAATCACTTTCTCGTAAAATGTCCTATATACATCCACATTAGAGCACAATTTAAAAATATTTGCTATAATAGTGACTTTCCTAACATTTTAACTCATCAAAACTATCATGATCTGGGAATGCTTCTCTTAAAGTTTTTCGACCACAAAAATAAAATTATAAAGAAAACCAAGTGATTCTTTACATTTTTAAGGCCCAATAGACCAAAGTTGGTCTCAATGTACATTAATAACCATCATCGTCACTAATATCAATATAAAGACTTACAATTTATTAGGATGATACCATTAATATTTCTACTCTTTGGTTGGTTGATAGAGTGATTATATTCATGGATCAATCTACCACCATACAACACCTACTAACTAATCGACCAACTAATAATCATCATAATCAAAATGTTTTAAGAATTTTTTTTATGATCACTTAAAATAACGATAAAGGAAACCAACATTTTGTGTTTGTCATTTTGGATTCATTGCAAATATCAATCATTACCATTGTAAAATCAAGTTACATAAAAAAATATTTGAAGGTGCTAAATTTATTTCTCATTAAAAATAATGATTTTAACAATCCAAAAAATTATAATTTTGGCAAATATTTTATTACCAAAAACCAAAAAAACAAAAGCTTAAAATATTTAACTTTCTTCCTAACAATTAACAATTATCACTCGTAAACCCTAATATATGTGTGTGTGTGTGTGTGTGTGTGAGAGAGAGAGAGAGAGGAAGGCATAGTAATGAGGAAGAATTTTATTTAGGAAAGACCCATATGTTAATTGCATTTTAAGAGAAATGATTAGTATTAAAAAATTCAGTATAATTTTCAAGTGCTTATAATGGATACAAAAATCTTATGTCAATGCTATATATATATATATATAATCGGATTGGAGAACGGTATAAATAACTATGCTAAAATTATGGCTCTAAAACTTTTTCTATGCTTTGCCAAAGAAAAGGAGTGTGAATCCATACAATTTTCTGGCGACCCTATGAATATCATAAATTGGATAAAAAAAGTTCAAAACTGTCAAAATATGTTTCTTCTTTCTTTGATAGAAGAGGTGCATCGATTGTTGGACAATTTTGATTCTTATACGTGTCATCATGTCTACAGGGAAAGAAATTCCATTGCAAATAAAATCTCAAAAGATGAGTTGCTCTTAAATTTTCGACAGTGGACGATTGTTGAAGCACAAAATGAGACATTTTTTGAGTACTATCATCGTCCTTTCATCGATGGATTGGCATCTCATTCGTTCAATCCGGAATGACTTTCTCATTTACAGATTTTTTAATGACATACTTTTTGGTTTTGATTTATGCACCAAACCAATATTTACAGACTATTTATTGCACAAGACACTATTTATGACAAAAATTATGGTCCCTTTTATACGATCTGCCAATTTTGATTTTTTATTATACTTTCTCAGACCTTTTTGGTCTTGATGGAGGCTCATCTTTTCTATGATCAAATAGTTTCTTTTGAAACTTTTATATGGACCAATGGGCAACATACTGAAAATGCATAGAAACATGCATTATGAAAATGTAATTTTGTTAATAGACTGATAAAATTATGCATTTTTTCAATGGAATATATATATATATATATAATTTTTAATACTAATAATTTCTCTTAAAATGCAATTAAAGTATAGGCCTTTCCTAAAAAAAATTCCTTCCTCATTATAAAGCATTAATTATGATGTTACAGAAAAGAGGGTGTGTATTTTCTTGAAGCTACTCACATATAAACTTTTAAATACTTCTCGTTTTTGTTTATTTTTACTATGCGTGCATATATCCAAAAATCATTAAAAATACTTTTCAATTTTTGTTTTACTTTGCATGTTTAATATCCAAAAATCATTAATGAGTTGAATATTTAAAGAATTTTTTTAATGAAAATGGTTATGGATTTATATTATCAAAATAGCTGTAAATAGTTAAGTTTTACAAAAATGATGTCACCCGAAAAGAATGTGAACACAGAAAGTCTAAATTGATAATTCTCACAACCAAGTTTTTTAACTTTATAGATAGTATTTTTCCTGCGACTACAAAACCTTTCAAACTATATATGTGAATATACTAGTCTAGCAAAATTATGCACCTATTAAAAATAAAGCATCAAACTAGAAAGGCACAAAGTGCAGAATTTGAATTATGTGCCCCCATCTTGCCTAAAGGAATCCAAGTCTATAAACTCCTTGAAAGGAAGATGAATAGAGTCTTCATCCTGAGCTTGAGCAATTGGAAAGGAGTTGGCCTAACATTGAATCTCTTGAGCAAGATTTATCATTTTAACCATGTCTTCTATAATTTTCTCACCATTCCACCCTGAATGTGGACATGGTCCTTGACATCATCCTGATGTGTCTCCACTAGAGAGATGTGGTAGGATATTTTCCAGGTAGCCTCCACTAAATTATCCCACCAAGACTGCATAACCCTAAGCATGGCCCTAATGTCCTTTATTTTATCCAAAATGTACCTTAATTTTTCTTTCCACGAAGGCATTGAGATGTTTGAACTATTATCCTATCCAAAACCTAGATGCCCACTATTAAAATTCCCATGTCCGACCACCAAAACAAGGTTCAAACAATAGCTCTTTGTCCATACCAATAGAAACTCAAGCATTGAAAGTGTCAACCCATCCAACAAGCTGTGCTTTTCCTAACGACTCTCTACTATCGGTCCCCTATTGCTTATTGTTTCACGAAATTGGTACATGCGGGCTTGGAGAAGACCCAAAGTCTATCCCAAGCCAAGATATCCTCCTACTCAACCATAAACCTTTCAAAGATACCAGAAGAGAAACAAAATTTTCCAATTTGAAACCACAACATGGAGCGAAAAAAATATAAACATTTTGAACGTCCTTAGAGGCTTCTTCGTCCCTAAGAGAGGTAATTTTCACCATTACTCGGATCATGTGAGCGCAGGATACTGGGGTACAGTCTAAGCGCCTCGCATAGGATGCTAACTAAACTCTTAATCTACCTCGATCCAATGCCATGGGACAGGTGGCCATACCTTCCCATGCAACCTCTGACGTGGTAATTACTTGTCAATTCAAACTTCATTTCATTATTCATAAACCCAAACACATGATAATGATTGGCTATGGGACCCATTTATGCCTTGCCCTTGGTATTCATGTTTCATCAACACAAGCTCCTTTATCTTCCAATACTCCTTGGTTTGCTAAATAATCAACATGAGAATTGTTATGCCTATGAATGTGGAATAGGTGGAGGTCCTTTATCTCCTTAAGATGTCAAAAGATGCATCTTTGTGTTCGATCTTGAGAGTGATCATCTTTTTTTAGGCTTTTTGTCATGTCCCCTTCCATCAATCCAATGTAAGGGAGGGAACGTGACCTAAATCCGTGCTTTCCAAACTAGCCCCATCATCATCTTATGAATTCATACAAGTAAAAATATGTGTGCAGATGCATAATCAAAATAAACATAGTAGAAATAATCTCTACTACACACATCTGGTATGCAATTACTAGCATAATTATAACAGGCATCAATTAAAGACATTGCATAATTAAATACAAGAGAACACTTATCTTGAAATGAAGTTGGCCCGAGCAACTGGATATGCAAGTGCAACATTCCACCCAACCATAGGCTAGTTGTGATCATAAATATCTCAACACAATTCACACCCTTGATCTGGGCATGATTTCCATAAGGAAAAGGGAACAACAACTCACACATTGCCAAGTATATACCACATCCCAACCAAGCTAGTCCACAGTTGGGTTTATCTGATTGTCAAGGCAATATAAAGGAAGGAATTGCTAAGTTAGTGAGCTCAACCACAAAGCTATCAATACCTATACAATATTTATCTAGATTGGAACCCACAATACCTACACACCCAACAAAGGAAGTATCCCCTTCACTGCTCCACAATCCCTCAGGCCATACCTTACTTCTAGTGCTCTTCAGGATGTGCATAGAAAATTAGCCAAATTCGTATCATCTTCGGTGAGGTTCACACCATTCACTAGGTTTATCAATCCAATTCCAAATCCTTGTCTACTCTTGGTTTCTTACACACTAGTTCAAGCCAAAACAAGGGATGCACATAACCCAAACTATAGATATATCTCAAACACACAGCAAAGAAAAATTGTTGGGTATAGAAAAACGAAATTTGAGAGGGGAAGTCGACCACTAGGGAAAAAATGATTTTTCCAACAGGTATATAAGCATTCAAATGGGAAAAAACGGCCTCTATGAACCCCCAACTCAAAATTCCCTTCCTCCCAGTCATTTTGGAAACCAAAATGCACTTCTTTCAGCTAGAAATGAAGGAAAACACAGTAAATTCGGGGAGGGAAACACACAGCAAGCAAGAGGAATGTGAGGGAACAAAAATCCTTGATGAATAATGGATTGGGAAGCAAATTCATGGATATTTTCTTGCCTAGGAATCCAAACACATTTTTCCAAAATGATGGCTTTCCCATACACAAAATTTGGACAACCATACTCTCAATTTCCCAAAACAATAACTACTGCAACCACCTATTGGAAGAATTAAATGATTGGATGCATAAGTCAACATGGGTAGTTAATGGTTCATGGGTTCCCTCCTTGACACTTGGCTTCAAGGGTTTGAATATTTTCCCTCCCTATTCCTTGTAAAAATCATGCCCACATACTCTTGTTTCCTTGCATATCTAGTTGTGGGTATTTTTATTAAAATACCTATTTACATCATTTTTATAATTTCCATCATGCCATGTTAGCACGCGATCCACATACATCAATTTTTAATTGTTGATACAAGAATGATAAATCGACATGGTGGGGCCCTAGCCTTTAGCTCCTCACCATGATTTTATAATGATATTACATCATTTACATGTTTAATGTAATGGGGTCAAAATCAAAATATTACACTTTTCCTGATTATACGAATGACTAGGAGAGATTCCCCAAAAACAAATACCTTCTCCATCTACTACGTTCTGAGTGTTTCAACCCCCATCATCATTGCTAGCCTTTATGTCTAATTGTTTGTCGCTCTTCCTAGTCCCCAAGCGAAGGTGTTCATAATTGTTCCCTTAGGGCCCAATAGGACCCCTCCCGCACCTGCCACCCGTGATTTGAATATTTTAAGTTTTCTAACAAAAGCTAAAAAACTATTTAGGGTGAGTGTAAGCTAATGAGGGTCACTTTTGGCATGTTAGATGCAAGAGAAAACTGAAAAATCGGGAATCCCTCAACTTACTTGGTTTTTTTAAGATACTTACACAAGATATATTGCATTAAGTAAAAAAGATTAAATGTAGGAAATTGAGTCACGTTTCCGAATATATAAGTTTTACGTATTGAAAATTTACATAACTATGTCAAATTTCATCTTTTTTAACAATCACTCTTCATTTTTTTGGCAAATGATAAGGTATATGTTTTTGTGGGTGCAGTCTTTGAGTGCTTAATTGATGGTTTCGGGATACAAAAATTGGTATACATGTAGAGAACACGTAGCACTATTTTTCCAAAATTAAATTCTTGGTTTTTATTTTATTTTAAATTATGTAAGTGATCAAACCTCGAGAACGGTACGTCAAATGTGGGTGCAACATTTAAAGGTCTTAATGAAGTCATTTCGACTTGGAATTTTTATATCATGTAGAGGTCGATGTCTACTAGCGCAACATACAATTTTTTTTTTAAATGGTTGTGAAATGAAAAAAATTATGGAAGAAACACTAGCAGCATGTTTTTTTACTTAAGGAGTGATGACACAAGAAAATTAAGAAAAAAATAGAAAAAATCATTATTTTTTTAAATTACATATTTGGAATCTACATAAAAAATTCTATCTGTGCCTAAAATTTCGTCAAAAATGGTCATGTATGTCATGCTGTAAAGAGTGGTGAAAGACGGGAATATTGAGAAAAATGGTGGAAATGCCCAATTAGCTATCATTTAGCACATTCCATAGCACATGTTTGGTAAGTCCGAACCAACCACATAGGACTGTGGATGACATGTGGGTGTGTGAAGAGGTGATTTTTAGGTGTGTTGGCCAGATTTTCTGAATATGGCAAACTAAAGAGAACTAACCCACACAAGGCGCTTAAAACAACCCCCAGTATGTTTGGTATGGCTAATTCTCACAGGTTATGGTCCTGCTACCATCTAAGTTTTACTCTCTTAAGGAGAGTCCTACTACTTAAACTGAGAAAAAGTGTGTCCTAAACTAATTAACAAATTTAAAAGTTAAACTAAATTCTAATGAAAACTATTAAGTTAAACCTAATTATTAATATACAGGTTATATTAATCTATTTAAAATGATATATCTATTTAACAACTATTAAATCAAAGCTTGTTTTCTATATCTAATCTCAGTTTTTATCTCTTAAGGAGAGTCTCACTGTTTAATGATATGAGTTCTAAAACATGCAATTAAAACCCTAAATATGTAATATAACTAATATGCAATATATAACTAATTTATGATGCAAATTCTGTTTTGAAACAAAATTGTAAATAATTTATATTCAATTATATCTATTAGATATAACCTATCATGATCAGGAGCATGATTGAAACTAACATTGACTCAATTTGCACACATAAATTAAACATGTAATAATTTTAAATTGAGAAGAAATTCTACAATAAAAAATATGACATATCTAAATAGCTTCAAAGATCCTGCCAATTAACAAAGCAAGATCACGAAAATTGTTAGAGGCTTTAAGTTATGCAAAATCTAAATCAATTTTCTGTCAATAGATCAAATGATAAAGTAATCATAATTTCCAGAATAAACTTCGAGATATTATGATCTTAAGAAAAGTAAGCGTACCAAAAAACTAAGTTCCGGCAATTTACTTAGTTTCATTGATAAATAATTATAAACAAATATAAACAGTCAATTTCCATTGCTCTGTAAAATAAAAATTTGTACAAAGCTTACAAAACAGTTCTGCAAATACATCTGGAGCATCATTTCTTCATAAACATGTTGATCTACCAACTGTTGTTGGGAGTGCTTCCATGCTGACTTCTTTGAAAGAAACTTTACAAAAGAAAATACATAGAAGATAAAATTCATCCTCTGGTCTCTGGAGACTCTCCTCCTTGTCTCATACCTCTGAGGTCGAAGTTATAGAAGTGAAGAGCAGTGGGAAGGATAGCATCAAATCCCCAGGTGTCCGGTTCGTTCAACTGGAATCCAAATCGGCCGCAACAAATTTCTGGAAAATTCACCTCTATTAGGGCACGTTTTTCTCCCAAACTGTTCATAGATTTCCAAAACTTCCCTCAATTAGGGGTAAAGGAGCCCATTTCGAAATTGTTTTTTTCCATTTGAGCTAATTCCTCACTGTTTGCTCACAATCCTCCATGCAAAAAACATCTATCTGACAGGTGCATGATCCATTTTTTAACTTCATCCTTCACGTGATGGGAACAACATATTAGGGTTTCCATGCAACTATTATGCATTAACACTACTTTGCGCGCCTTGTGTGGGTTAGTTCACCTTAGTTGGCCTTGGTAACACTCGCGCGTTATGTTTAAATTCAAATATGTTTTCACGTGCTTTGTGTCAGAAGAAACACTTAATCGTTTTTGTATATCCAAAACACTCAACCGTTATTATTCACATAACGCTCGAGCATTATTATTGACATAACGTGCGAGCGTTATGTAAATAATAATGCTCGAGCGTTATGAACTTCATAAATTATGTGTTTTAATTGTTGAATGGAGATAAAGGGGGTGAGAGAGAGATGAAGGATACAAGAGGGAGAGAAATGGACATAAATTTAAGGAGTTGGAGAGAGGAATGATGAGGGAGGGAAATTAAAGGCCTAAACTCATAAGTCCTAAGTCCCAAACTCCCTAAATCCCTACACCCCTAAGTACCTAATCCCTTACCCCATTAATAGTCGATCCCTAAATCCATTAACCTATAAATTTATTACTCCTTACAGCCCTAGTCCCTTAATTAACCACTTATATCTCCTCATTGTTGTCCTTATTCTCTAATTCCCTAAGCCCTTAACACTATAACACCTCAACCTTTAATGCCTAACCTCTTAAAACCTAAGCCCCTAATTAAACCCAAAGCCCTGAATCCATTTACCCCTAAATCCCCTAACCATTAAACCCATTAATTCTTTTAATTGTTTACCTCTAATCCTTTAACCATTATCCCTCTAAGCTCTAGTTTACCCTATAGAGATAAAATAATTGTTTACCTCTACACTACATTTGCATGTGAGATATCCCTTGTGCTAATGTGCCCTACATTTGCTTTTGTGCTCTACATTTGCATGTGTGCTCTTCATTTTCATGAGATATATATGTTTTATTGAGCTCTCTTCATATAGATTCATCGCTCCTCTCTCGAGTTTGGAATTCTTGCTTGGGCTTGTGCATTAGTCTCAATGCTCTAATTTACCCCTTATAAGCCTTTAACCCTTTAACCCCTTCACCATTAATGCCTAACCTCATAAACCCTAACACCTTAACCCCAAAGCACTAAATCAATTAACCCCTAAGGACCCTAACCCCTAAACCCTCTAGCCACTTTATCTATAATCCCACAACCCCTAACCCCTAAGAGCTAGTCCACCCCTAACCCCTAAACAACCTAACACATATTACTTAAAGCCCAAATCCCTAAATACCTAAGCCCTTAACCCCTAGAAACAATTAAACCTTTAACTTCTTGGGCCTTAAACCCTATCCCCCTAACCATTGATCCCTAAATTCCTTAACCCGTAAATCTCATAACACATAAAACCCCCTAACCCTTAAATATTTAAACTTGTTAACAACTTTATGCATTTACCTCTAAACTCTTAACCCATAACATCTAAGCCCTAATTAACCCCCTAACCCTAAAACCCCTAATCAATAATCCCTAAATCCCAAAACCCATAAATCCCTAGAAAATCATAATTCCCCATCTCCTAGAAGCCATTAATTCATTAACCCCCAAGCCTTTAATCCTTTAACCCCTTGAAACTTAACCCTTAACCAACTAAAACCTAGCATCCTAACCCTAGATACCTAAAACCATTATCTTGTAAATTTTCTAACCCCTGAAGGCCTCACCTCTTAAATAAACACCAATCCCTTAACCCTTATGTCCTTAACCACTAAGCCCTTAAGCCCTTATTTCTAACAAACCCTTAACACTTAAACCATTCACCCTTAAGGATTAACCTCTTGAACCCTAAACCCCTAAAATTGGTTCCATCAATCCCTTAACCCCTAAAGCCCCTAAATATTAGAATTCAAAACAAGCCAAAGATCTGATCCAAAGAAGTCTTCACTAAGAATTCATCAAAGGCTAGCAAAATTGTGAAGAAAGGTAGATGCAGAAACATGTAGAATGTAATTATGTTAATGTCCATTACATTATGATTGGTATTAAATAATAAGAATACAAATATATTACATCTTATAGAGAGAATTCGAATGCACTAGAGGCAATTTGAGAGGCTCACTAAAAAACCAGGCTTATTTAGCACTAAAAGCCCAATCTAGACAATAAGCTAAAACCAACTCTATGCAAGTGGTCATGAATGGGAAAGTATATGTTTGGTGGACCATGAGTGACATAAAATCAGCAAGAGGATGGATTTCTTGGAGAAAAATATGGAAGTGGTTGGTTTTAAAAGCTAACAACTTGCTTAAAGACACTCTAGTGCAACTTAGGCAACTCAATACAAGAGAAAAGTTGCTAAAAGCAAGCTTGGTATCATAAAATCAGGATAAAAGAAGAATAAATCTATATAGGGCGCATTATATCATAAAATATTAGTAAAAGCAAGTATGAGGATGCATCACTAGTCGAAGATGGTCAAAAAGTGGATAAGGTGGACCCAAGACACTAGACTAGGTGCTAGGTTGCTATATTATGCCAAACAAACTTGGACCAAGGTTCTAAACACTAAGTAAATCAATTAAATGATTAATTTACCCAATGTCTATATGGTTTAATGTTCCAACACCCCCCCCTTAATCCTAACTTTGAAGTGATAATTATTAGATTTGTGCCCAAGCAACAAAGGCTTTTGGTCACCCCATTAAAATTATTATGCCCAAGCAAACTAAGGAAACAAGGAAAACCTCATGGGAATAAAAAAACTCCCTTAAAACAAATGGACATATGCACACCAAAATTTTATTGCATCAACTCCAAACTTTAGTTGGTGAGGTCTGATCAGATGTCTGGAGGTATCTTCTTCTTTGGAAGAAGAGGAATGTGCTCAACTGAAACAAGATCATAAACAGTTGCAGGATGGACAGTAAAACCATGTAGAACAACTGAGATCATTTTATGGTATAGAAAAAATAGATTCTCATTAGACTTGAACCTAATGTATAACTTGCTAGAATCAGGTGCAAATAAGTCTTTATCAACTTGAGAATCAGCCCCAAGCAAGTGATGATGTCCTTCATCTTCAATGTAATTCAGAGAGTTGGTGGTAATCTTCATCATGCAATGGATTAGAAGCTTGTTAGTGAGGGTGAATGAAAAAAATCCAAAATTAAATTCAACCTCTATAGAATCCAATAACACATCAGAATATGAACCAAGAAGAGGTTCTGAGTGTGTATAAGCTGGAACATATGGCTTATCATTCTCAAAATTCGAATGGGAAGATCCATGAGAGAACATTGAAGTTTGGAGATCAACTCCATGTGCTTTTAAATGGTTCCTTGATATATCCTTTGAATCGATGAAGGTGAAATCAGAACCAATTAAATCTTGAAACATTAAATATAAAATAAATAAGTTATGATCAGCGCCAAGAGTGTGGAACATACATTCCAGGTGCGCCCATGTATTGGAAACAACTTGAGGTTCTTCAACTCCAGTGCAATTCTGAAACTTGATGCATGTGAACATGAAGGAATAGGGAGGAGGAATGGGATCAAGGAGTGTGAGTGTAGTAGATCCAATATCTGATCTAACCTCCAAAATATATTGTAGAACAATTTCTTGCACACCAGTGAACTCATTTGAAATAGAGGATTCAGAAACCTCTTCAGAATCTAGAGCATATACTCGCAAATTTTGCTCATAATTAAGAGTAGAAGAATTGCATGAGAACAGGGGGTTTTTAATGGAAATTTATTCAACAAAATAAGCTCCATTTATTATCTCTTATTCATCAGCAGCATGAGAATGCGCACCAGAGGAGAATAATTCCTCAATTTCAGGAGAAAAAGTTGAAGATTCTATAGTTTCTTCAAGAACAACTTCATCAGAAAAATCTGTGGTTGAGACATCTATGAATTCAATGAGTTGATTTGAGGAGGTATTAATGGTACGATATCTCTCCATATGGAAGATCTCTTCCTCATCGGATTGCAATCCAAATTCTATGTGTAATGTGCATCAAAGATCACTTGGAGTATCAGTAGAATCAATGAGGTAGCGCATTTGTGAAGATATGGACAAACACATTGCTATGAAATCTCCATCACTATCATTAAACCAATCATTCTTCTATTCTCAGGATTCTCGTTCTTAAACAGATCCAATAGATGTCTCATAGAGACATTGTCTCTTAAGATATGTGCTCATCCTTTACTTCCATTGAACATAGTTGAATGGTGTGAGAAGAGGAACTGAATTTGAATCCATTGTTGAAGCTGTGTACCTGCAAAACATACTCTGAAAATTATACTGGAAGATTTATCTGGATCTAATCTCTGATATCCCTGGGCTCTGATACCAATATTATAATTCAAAACAAGCCAAAGATCTGATCTAAAGAAGTCTTCACTAAGAATTCATCGGAGACTAGCAAAATTGTGAAGAAAGATAGATGCAGAAACATGTAGAATGTAATTATGTTAATGTCCATTAAATTATAATTGGTATTCAATAATAAGAATACAAATATATTACATCTTATAGAGATAATTCAAATGCACTAGAGGCAATTCGAGAGGCTCATTGAAAATGTAGGCTTATTTAGCACTAAAACCCCAATCTAGACAATAAGCTAAAACCAACTCTATGCAAGTGGTCATGAATGGGCAAGTAGATTTTTGGTGGAACGTGAGTGACATAAAATCAGCAAGAGGATGGCTTTCTTGGAGAAAAATATGGAAGTGGCTGGTGGAAAAAGCTAACAACTTGCCTAAAGGCACTCTAGTGCAACTTAGGCAACTCAATCCAAGAGAAAAGTTGCTAAAAGCAATCTTTGTCTCATAAAAGTAGGATGAAAGAAGGATAAATCTATCTAGGGCGCATTAGCTCATAAAATCTTAGTAAAATCAAGTATGAGGGCGCATCACTAGTATAAGATGGTCAAAAAGTGGATAAGGTGGACCCAAGACACTAGACTAGGTGTTAGGTTGCTATATTATGCTAGATAAACTTGGACCAAGGTTCTAAACACTAATTAAATTAATTAAATGATTGATTTACCCAAGGTATAGATGGTTTAATGTTCCAACACTAAACCCCTATATCTCTAGGCATGTAACACCCAACACCTAAGCCCTAGTTGATCCAAAAACACTTAAGCCCTTAATGTCTAACCTCTAAAACCCTAACTCCCTAAACTTGGATCCCTTTATCCCTTTAACTCTAAGCCCTTAACCCATAACAAAAAATCCGTAATTAACCTCCTAACCCATACAATATGAAACCCAAAATCCTTGAAGATAAGGAGGGATAGGGAAATAATGGAAATATGTTGTTGGTAAGGAAATATTAAACAAGGTTTCAAAGATAATGTTTTGTTTATATATAAAAGGAACGCTCGAGCGTTATGTATTTCTATAAAGATTGAGCATTATGTATTTCTATAATGCTCGAGCATTATGTATTTCTATAATGCTCGACCATTATGTATTTCTATAATGATTGACCGTTATAGAAATACATAACACTCGAGCTTTATGTATTTATATAACGCTCAAGCATTATATAATCACATAACGGTCGATCGTTATGAAAATACATAACGCTCGAGCGTTCATTTTATATCTCAACAAAACATTATCCTTAAAACCTTGTTTAATATTTCCTTACCAATAAAATATTTCCATTATTTCCCTATCCCTCCTTATCTTTAAGGGTTTTGGGCTTGGTGTTGTATGGGTTAGGAAGTTAACTAGGGATTTGGTGTTAGGGGTTAAGGGATTAAAGTTAAAGGGATAAAGGGATTCAGTTTTAGCGGGTTAGGGTTTTAGAGGTTAGACATTAATGGCTTAAGTGTTTGTGGATAAAGTAGAGCTTAGGTGTTGGGTGTTTAGTGCTTAGAGATAAAGGGGTTTAGGGTTTATAGAACACTCTAGCGTTATAAACCACATAAGTTATGTGTTAAGAGATTAATGGAGATAAGGGGGTGAGTGAGAGAGAGAGAGAGAGAGATAGATGATACGAGATGGGGGAGGGGGAAAGGGTCATAAAATTAGGGAGGTGGAGAGAGGAATGAGGATGGAGGAAATTAAAGGCCCAAACCCATAATTTCTACTTGTCCCAAATCCCCGAAATCCCTAAAACCCTAAGCACCTATGGCCTTAACATAAAATTACTTACCACTTTAACCCATTGACACTTAATCCTAACATTTTATACCATACCCCACTAATATTCGATCGCTAAATTCCTTAACCTATAAAGGTCATAATCCTTAAATACCTAGTACCTTAATTAACCCCTTATATCCCATCCTTGTAGTCCTTGTCCTCTAATTCCCTAAGCCCGTAACCCCTTATAATCCCTTAACACTATAAAACTTAATCTCTTAATCCCTGACCTCTTAAATGTTAAAATTCAATATGCTAAGACAGAAAATAGCAGCATTACATTCCATTTCACAATAATAGCATATACAGGATCACTGAAGAAACAACAAGCATAGCATAAATACAAGAGACACAGATTTATCCTGGGAAACCCTCATGGGGTAGAAAACCCAGTAAAGCTTCCTCAATATAGATGACCAGCAATATACAAAGATGCAAACCAAAGACATGATCTCCTTCTCCACTGTAGCAGACCTCTCCTCCAATAGGTGCGCCTTCCTTGAATGAGTGAGTGTGTATAATGAGGAACACACCTCCTCTATTTATACACTACTTTGATATGTATTTTACACAAGTACACGTAGGCTCGTATTTAACCAATAGGTTAAATAACCCACTACAACTAACTTGGGCCGACCCCTCTAGGGTGGTCTAATAACCCTTTGACCCACATAACACATTTAGGGCCGACCCCCACTAGGGAAGTCTAATAACCCGAGTTACCACATTCCGACGGAGGAATAAACATCTCCGGATATACAATAAGATCTTCACGGAGGAATGAATCATCTCCGGAATAATAAAGTACAAATATAATATTCTTTGAAGTTACAATATTTAACACTCCCCCTTAACGAGAAGGATATTATAACAGTATCTGCACGAGCAAGGAGTCATCAACATCATACATGATACATCTATAAATCATTGGAAGCTTTCTCAACATCATCAGTAACTCAAGCAGTTACTGGAACATCTTCAATACTGGAACATCAACATCTTCAGTACTGAGTCTTTATCTTCTGCAGCACTCGAACAACTACAACAACATCAACATCTGGATCCTCACGATCATCAGTATCGTCATCTCACGACCATTAGCATCGTCATCACACGATCATCAAGATCGTTATCACACGATCATCAACATCGTCACACACGATCATTAGCATCGTCATCACACGATCATCAATATCGTCATCACACGATCATTAGCATCATCATCACATGATCATCAACATCGTCATCACACGATCAGCAGCATCGTCATCACATGATCATCAACATCGTCATCACACGATCAGCAGCATCGTCATCACACGATCATCAGCATCGTCATCACACGATCATCAGCATCGTCATCACACGATCATCAGCATCGTCATCAATACAGGTATCCATAACAATACAAGTATCCACATCATTAGTACAAGTATCCTACCGATACAAGTAACCACATCATCAATACAAGTATCCTACCGATACAAGTAACCACATCATCAGTACAAGTATCCTACCGATACAAGTAACCACATCATCAGTACAAGTATCCTACCGATACAAGTAACCACATCATCAATACAAGTATCCTACCGATACAAGTAACCACATCATCAATACAAGTATCCTACCGATACAAGTAACCACATCATCAATACAAGTATCCTACCGATACGAGTAACCACATCATTAATACCATCACTTTCTCGGAGACCATTCGTCTACGGATCAATTCAGGGACCGAAGTCCGGGGATGATACAATCCCCTTCACGTACATTTTGAACTATCAGTTCCGGGATGATGCAATCCCCATCACGTACATTTTGAACTATCAGTTCCGGGATGATGCAATCCCCATCACGTACATTTTGAACTATCAGTTCCGGGATGATGCAATCCCCATCACGTACATTTTGAACTACCAGTTCTGGGATGATGCAATCCCCATCACGTACATTTTGAACTATCAGTTCCGGGATGATGCAATCCCCATCACGTACATTTTGAACTACCAGTTCCGGGATGATGCAATCCCCATCACGTACATTTTGAACTATCAGTTCTGGGATGATGCAATCCCCATCACGTACATTTTGAACTATCAGTTCCGGGATGATGCAATCCCCATCACGTACATTTTGAACTATCAGTTCCGGGATGATGCAATCCCCATCACGTACATTTTGAACTATCAGTTCCGGGATGATGCAATCCCCATCACGTACATTTTGAACTAAGGTCCAGGGACGATGCAGTCCTATCTTCTATTCTCGGAGACCTCACGTCTACGGCTCTCTTTAGGACTGAGAGTCCAGGGATGATCCAATCCCCTCAAGTCCACCAAGGACTTCATTCTCGGAGACCTCTCGTCTACGGCTCTCTTTAGGACTGAAAGTCCAGGGATGATCCAATCCCCTCAACTGTCCACTAAGGACTTCATTCTCGGAGACCTTACGTCTACGGTTCTCTTTAGGACTGAAAGTCCAGGGATGATCCAATCCCCTCAACTGTCCACTAAGGACTTCATTCTCGGAGACCTTACGTCTACGGTTCTCTTTAGGGCTGAAAGTCCAGGGATGATCCAATCCCCTCAACTGTCCACTAAGGACTTCATTCTCGGAGACCTTACGTCTACGGTTCTCTTTAGGACTGAAAGTCCAGGGATGATCCAATCCCCTCAACTGTCCACTAAGGACTTCATTCTCGGAGACCTCACGTCTACGGCTCTCTTTAGGACTGAAAGTCCAGGGATGATCCAATCCCCTCAACTGTCCACTAAGGACTTCATTCTCGGAGACCTTACGTCTACGGCTCTCTTTAGGACTGAAAGTCCAGGGATGATCCAATCCCCTCAACTCTTTTCTCATCCATACAGGTACAATCATATATCACATCAAAACATGTATACATCACATCAAGACATGTGTACATCAAAACATGTATACATCACTTAATCAACACATGTACACATCACATCAAAACATGTGTACAACAAAACATGTATACATCACTAATCAAAACATGTACACATCACATCAGAACATGTATACATCACAACTAGCATGTATTCTTACTAATACATCTAAACATGTATACATCACACCAAAACATGTATACATCTAGCATGTATTCTTACCAATACATCTATCATCAAAAGCATGTATAAGTAAAGCTAAGTATTCTAAGTATAAGAGTCCTAAATCTAAATATTTCTAAGTAACTGGGTGTAGAGAACAGGTTACCTCATCAACGACCTTGTTGTTTGATGAGACAATCTCATCAGTAGTGACTATACTACTCCCCCTTTCGAGGACGGTCCTTTTGAACTACACCAAGCTTGTCTCGGAAGTATTCAAACTTCACTCGAGACAGAGGTTTGGTTGGTAACTTCTTCACTTGACGTAGGGGCTTGGTTAGTACAATGGTAACCTGTTACAAATTCAAACTTTTAGAGTTCATTTCTGTGACATATCTTGTTAGTTCCCTATGTTCTTTGACTTATCATGGAACACTAGATTCTATGTCATCTTGATACAACTCTAATTATCACATAGGATCTCAGTTGGTTCTAACTCTAAGTCAAACAATCCTAAAGCCAAACTTCTTCACAACTAGCAGAGCAAGCAGCCATATATTCCGCTTGTGCTGAGAGTCACACTAGACTGCTTCCAGCTAAACCACGAGATCATGGCTAATCCCAGACAATAACATCCTCTCGAGGTGTTCTTCTTGTCTGATACACTTCCTGCCCAAACAGAATCTGAATAGCCATTTGAAGTCATGATCTTCAAGATAGCATAGATCAAATTCTATCGTGTCCTTTATGTGCCTCATCACATACTTTGCAACTATCAGGTAAACACATCTAGTTTCCACTAGATACTAACTCAAGGTGTTCAAAACAGAGCATATATCTAACCTAGTATATGTTAGATATATCAAAGACCCAATAATTTGACTGTACAGAGTTATATCCACTAACTCTGATGAGTTATCCCCTAACGGCTTCAAGCTGGAATCCATAAGAGTGGCCATTCCAACACCTCAAGTCATATTTCTCATCATACTTTCCCTGATTGATAAATATTCCTTCTGAGCCTTGCCATACTTCCAGACCTAGGAAGTAAAGCATCAAATTGAGATCTTTCATTTTTCATTTCTGTATTGAATGATCTTCTGCATATCTATCTGTGCCATCTCTCGTTAGATGGGTCTACTGATATGAGCCTCAGTATCATTCGAACTCTGTGGTGAGTTCCTTCTTGCATCCATGTCATATGTGTATCATATTCAACCTTGTAGCAAAGGTTGAGATCCACATCACCCATGGTGATCATTAAGCTTAAATTATTATCGATCCTAGGTACCTATACAGAACCTGATTCATACCTCTTCTTTAATTACACCATACTTGGAGCAAACATCTTGTCATGATTCTCTTCCCCTTTCTAAGAGAATCTTCTAGCCATGAGCCTTCTATATTTTGTTTGATTTGTAAATCTTCTTGTTTGAACATCCACCACTTGTACGGTGTCCATCATTCTTCATGACCTTTCCTACAAATCAAAATTAAGTACATGATTAGTAATACTTCATAATCATCAAAAGATAACCCATTATGCATACAGATATCATTTACATAGTGATGCAACTATTTTGACCATTACTTTGGCACAACACTTTCCCATATCCTGTATGCATACAGTGGCTATCTAGATGCCTTCCATCTCTACCAGAACATACTATCGAGAGTGTGCACAACTCTCAGCATGTCAGCAAAGAGGTTTCATTCTAGACAAGCAACAATGGAATGTTTGTCCAAGCATATGCACATTAGTTGTATACTGTTCAATGCTCTATGAATGTTTACACTCAGCATTATATATTCTAGGAATACAAATATGCATGCAGGCAATATCATTACTATTTCAAATAGCAACTCAAATACTTATCTTTTATGTTTGTGTGGCTGCCTCCCGCTTGATCTTCTGTATGTCTTTTGAACTTCTATTCATTCTGTACCACTGTGCATGCTCAAGAGTCATCCTCATGATCTCATATACAAACATACACTCATTAGTATATTCTAAATGCTATCAAAACATTATAGTACTAAATAATCTTGAAAACGTATAGTCATGATTATAGTTAATAAACATTAGTATTCAAGATTTCAGGGAAGTCTTCTTTTACTCATGCGTATCATTGATAAGAGATATAATATGCATAATCCCTTGGTTACTAACTTTATGAATGAGCATAACCAATCATTCCAAGTATACTTATATAAGGGATCCTAACACAAGGTAAGATTCATGGGAAACATACCTGGATTATTATACCTACTTGGTTATGTACAACATACCTCGTAAGTAGAACAAAGATTATGGATGAGTCTTTGTCTTCATGTTTTCATGGTCATGAAGCCTGATTTGTCTTTTGTGATGTACCTGTATCTTGTTAGCAGACAACCTCAACCTCACACAACACCATAATGCATTAGTACAATCATAAGTGTCAACACCCTAACCAATGAATATCTTCTATCATGCATTCATAATTTTGTTAAGGTGATACAACAAATCTAAAATCAAGATTGTACTAACTGTAATAATCATGAAGACAAACATACCATAAACTTAATCATGAACAAATCTCAAAACATACCTCGATGAGTCATACCTATCGAGATCGCTTGTAATCTCCTTATGTAAAGCCTTAGCCTCATCTCCCTCTGAAACATGAACTCCTTCACTTATGTAGGTGACCAATCTATCTTCTTCTAGGATTAACCCTATCCACTTGATTTGCAAGAACTGGACCTGGAGCTGGATATGGGTTTGTCAGAGAAACCCCAAAAATTCAAACTTTGAATTTCAGACTTCCGAAAGGATAGAAATATGCGCCTTGATGAGCTGATCAAACTGATATATTTAGAATTTGAAAACTGCAAAGTTTTACTCCTCAATTTTGCCTTTGAAACTTTCGGATTCACTGGACGTGACCCTGAACTGGGGTTTGATGAAGCCCACTCTTTTGCCCCATCAAAAAGTTTGAACCAAAGCTCTAAGCTTCTATTTTTCTGAGGAGCTTCCAGCCGTGGTCACAGATTTCAAAAATTCCTATTTTTACAGAAGCCCTAATTTTCCACTTTTCTGATCAAAGTCCCGAACTAGGGTCTAATCAAGCCCGGCCTTCTGCCCAACCAAAAATTCTGATCTTGGTCTCTAAATTTCTATTTTGATGAGTAGCATCCAGCCGTGGTCTCCGATTACAAAAATTCCAACTTTCTTCAAAGCCCTAAATTTCGGAAGCCATGAATGAAGGTACCAAAAAATAATTCTGTTTTGACAGAAATATGTACCTGATTGTTTCTGGTGTAACTCCGAAATTTTTGATCCACGGGGTCTGAAAAAGTTTTCTGAGATAGCCTGACCTGTTAGCTTTCCATCCTGACAGGTCTGACCTCAATTGGATGTTCTGAGAGAGAGTTATGCCAAATGTCGCAACGTGACCTGTTTTGGGAAAATACAGGAGAGCGAACTTGTACGGCGTGCCACGTGTCACTGTTTTACCTTCGGCCTCTGAAAAAGTTTTCTGAGATAGCTCGGCCTGTTATATTTCCATCCTGACAGGTCTGACCTCAATTGGATTCTCTGAGAGAGAGTTATGCCAAGTGTCGCAACGTGACCTGTTTATGGGATAATACAGGAGAGCGAACTTGTACGGCGTGCCACGTGTCACTGGTTCAACTTCGGCCTCTGAAAAAGTTTTCTGAGATAGTACAGTCTGTGTACTACCTGTCACTTTTCACGAAATTTCATTTGTATCTTCCTAGCCCAAGTTATGACCTTTTTCCCAAGGTCACCTGATTTTGACTCAGATCTGGAAGAGGCAGAAACCCTATATTGTACAGATCATAAATCACAAAGTACAACGAATTAGAGGTTGTCCTTTGGACACAAGGTACCTGGAGATCTTAGCTTCGTCCTGTAACAATTTCAGATCCGAAAACTTCACCAAAACGGATTTATAGAGAAAGTGCTACGATGACTGGTTTTTGCTATGTAAAACCCTAACCTTCAAATTGTCGTAAGTAAAGCAAGTGTCTTTAGTGCCATACCTTGTCTTCCTTCAGGTTAGCTCTGATACCATGTTAAAATTCAATATGCTAAGACAGAAAATAGCAGCATTACATTCCATTTCACAATAATAGCATATACAGGATCACTGAAGAAACAACAAGCATAGCATAAATACAAGAGACACAGATTTATCCTGGGAAACCCTCATGGGGTAGAAAACCCAGTAAAGCTTCCTCAATATAGATGACCAGCAATATACAAAGATGCAAACCAAAGACATGATCTCCTTCTCCACTGTAGCAGACCTCTCCTCCAATAGGTGCGCCTTCCTTGAATGAGTGAGTGTGTATAATGAGGAACACACCTCCTCTATTTATACACTACTTTGATATGTATTTTACACAAGTACACGTAGGCTCGTATTTAACCAATAGGTTAAATAACCCACTACAACTAACTGGGCCGACCCCTCTAGGGTGGTCTAATAACCCTTTGACCCACATAACACATTTAGGGCCGACCCCCACTAGGGAAGTCTAATAACCCGAGTTACCACATTCCGACGGAGGAATAAACATCTCCGGATATACAATAAGATCTTCACGGAGGAATGAATCATCTCCGGAATAATAAAGTACAAATATAATATTCTTTGAAGTTACAGTATTTAACATTAAAACCTAACCCCTAACTCCAGATCCATTAACCTCTTAAAAACTAACCCCTTAACCACTCTACCTCTAATCCCACAACCCCCAATTCCTAACACCTACTCCACCCCTAACCCCTCAACAACCTAACCCATAATAGTTAAAGCCCAATTCTCTAACCCATAAACATTTAAACTTGTTAACCACTTTATGCCTTTACCTCTAAACATTTAACCCCTAGGTCCTAGTTAACCTCCCAACCCTAAAACCCCTAACCCCTAACCCATAATCCCTAAATCCCAAAACCTATAAATCCCTAGAAACCAATCACTCATCTCCCAGAAGCCATTAAGCCCTTAAACCTAAAATCTTTAATACTTAAACCCCTTAACCCTTAACCCTTAATTGACTCAATGCTAACATCCTAACCTTAGAGCCCTAAATCCCTTAGCCTATAAATCCCTTAACCCCTGAGCCCCTTGACCCCAAACCCTTCACCCTTAATGCTTAACCTCTTGAACCCTAACCCCCTAACATTGGTTCCCTCAATACCTTGACTCATAAATCCCCTAACCCCTAAACCCTTTATCTCTAAGAACTTAACACCGAACACTTGTAGAAGCCCTGGTTTATCCACAAACACTTAATCCCTTAATGTCTAACCTCTAAAACCCTAACCCCCTAAACATGGATCCCTAAATCCCTTTTAAGAACTAAATCCCTAAACCCCTAATCCCCTTGACCCCAAACCCCTTAACCCCTAACACCAAATCCCTATTTAACCTCCTAACCCATACAACATGAAACCTAAAACCTTTGAAGATAAGGAGGGATCTAGGGAAATAAAGGAAAATTATTTTCTTGGGAAGAAATTATCAAATAAGGTTTTAAGGAAACTGTAAATTGTGTGTAGATTGCCATAACATTATAGCATTTATTGATGAAGAAGCGCTAGATCGTTTTCCCCCATTAGATGTTACGTATCCGTGCACCAAACATATTAATTGGCAATGAATTATTTTATCATAGAAGGAATGCTTGAGTGTTATAGATTTAAGAACGCTAGAGCGTTTTTTAAATCCATAATGCTAGAGCGTTTTGGATCTGCATAATTCAACCGAATACTCTGTCTATTTCATCCCCGAATTATGTGTTTCGTCTCCCCGACAGCACTGCAAAGAAGCCTGCACAATTGAATAGTTTTAACAGCAATTGAGGAAGTTTTAACACTATATGTTCATAATTACACATGTTCACAATCAACAAGCTTGAAGAGGATTCTACAGTTAGCATTGAGAATTGAGGATTCTACATTCACAATTAGCAAGCTTGAAGAGGATTCTACATTCACAATTATCAAGCTTGAAGAGGATTCTACATTCGCAATCAAACAAACTTTAATAATTTATGTTTAGAATTGAAGATGAACCTGCATTGAGAATTGAGGAAGCTTGAAGAATCTAAATTCAGGTTTGAGGAAGAATCTATATCCACAATCAAAAGCAAGTTTGAAGAATTTCCATCCACAATTGATTAAGTATCTATATATTCACAATTTCAAGCAAGATTGAGGAATTTATATGAACACAGTTGAAGAAGACTCTACATTCACTGTTGAGCAAGCTTGAAGAAACTATATTTACAAATGAATAATTTTCTATATTCTCAAGTGAGGTAGAAGTTACTTTCACAATTGAGCAAGCTTGAAGAATCTATATTCACAATTGATAAAGTATCTATATTCATAATTGAGAAAGCTTGAAGAACCTATATTCATAATTGAGAAAGCTTGAAGAACCTATATTCACAATTGAGAAAGAATCCATATTCATAGTTGAGCACACCTCTAGAATCTATTTTCATAGTATTTCTCATTGTGGTCATGGATAATTCACGCAATCGAACAAGGCAATCGACAAGGAAAGAGAAGCCTCAAGAAACCATGGAAGAAATTAGAGAAAAGAAAATATTGGACATGTGGAATCGAAGGCATTCCATGGATACTCATCCAATTCCAACCATAAATGATGCCACGGTCGTTCCTACCCATCCACGATAAGAAAAATGGAAGAATTCACTAGAGGGGCCCTCAATTTCAACAACATTTGATGAACAAGCACCCCATGGCACCAGTCAAGAAGTAAAACATAGGTGCTCATCGGGGGATGTTTCAATTCCCACATCAAGTCAACCTCAGACTATGGTATCAAATGACTTGTTGGGTAGTGGTAATATAAGCGATGAAGTTAGGGAGGCGTTGAATGCGGGGTTTATGATGGAAGAAGCAAATGTTATGGATACCATCCAAGAGAAAGTCCAATTTCCCACATCCAGCTACCAACAAGAGAATGAAAGACAAGAGGACCCTATTGAAATGCTAGAACGTCCTGGTGATGTTGTACATGGTCAAGTTCCAACACCCTTACCTCCATTGGAAACTACACGCCGAAGAAATCTGAAACATATACAGGTTGATGAAAGTCTCATTAGTTCACTTAAAGCTATGTTGTCTAAATGCGTTATTGCTTATCAAACTCGACAAATACTTGATAACTTTTTTTATTCTAAATGTGATGGGGACAAGTGCAAATTATTTTTATCATTGTTAAAATCTAGGTCTATGGCTATTGTTAGAAGAACATTAAGGATAAAGATGACCAAAAAGTTTGAACCAAGTTCTCATATTGTTAAAAGTTTAGTAGATGCATTTAGTACAATTGGAAAGAAATATCACTCAAAGGATCGCAATGCAGCTCATCGTGTGTTATCACAATCAATCATGAACAAAAACACTAAGGCGCTTCATTTTCTTAAGCCTACCTCCAAACTTATTAATTTGAATGTCAAGACAATCTGTAGGTATTGTGTTAGAAGAGAACAACTTGAATCTGGTCAAACAAATGTCTAGGTCTTCATTAGTAGGTTTCCATGCTCTGATATGAACCTCATTGATGCGGTGGAGGGATTACTACAAGCTTTTTGGCAGGACAACACTAGACCTTCTTCCAACCAAAAGGATGTATTAAAATTGAGAAGGGGTTTGCAGGATCATGAACCACACATTAAATTTTTTCTTAATATTACACAAACAAAATTATATGAGAGATTTAGGAATGAACATAACGAACTTAACTTGGGACAAAAATCCTTTGAAAAATGAAAATCATGGTGTGCTAAAATAAACACAATTCGTAACACATGTTGTTGTCGATACCACAATGAGTATGGTTACTATTATGACACATATACATATATGTTTCATGTATTGCATAACACTCTTATGTAGGAATGCTTAGCTACATTACCACTGATGCCATCTAGATACTTTATTCATAGCATTTTTTTGAGCAGGCCAAACGGTTTCACATTTGATCAAAAATATTGCATAGATGGGACATACCCAGGGCGTGGTGGAATGGAATTATTGGACAAATGCATACATCTGACCAATGAGCATGAACTTGGGAGGCAGGAGATGAACTTGTAGTCATTCAAATATTTTACGTATGATATTGATGGAGGGAACGAAAGAAATGTTGGTTGTAGAGCCAGGTCTTCCAGTCTCATAGATGATATTGTTTTAGCCATGCACCTCAGAGGACTATACACCCATTCTACATATTTAGGGGTTTGGGGTTGTTTTCGTCAACTGTTTTGCGGGCCCATGGTTTTGGGTATCCCGTGGTATTTTTCCCATTGTATTTTCCCTATAAAAGAAAGACATTGTAATACGGTTAGGGTTGATGTATTAGGTTTTATGCAATGTAAAGACCTCTGAGATCTATGAAGAGAGATTGTGAGACAGTGAAGAGGAAGTGCAGTGGTTGTGCTGCAGGTTGTATCCTTTCACTTTACTGGAAGGAATAATAATAAGGACTGGCAACTTCAGTGTGGATGTAGCCCAAATTGGGGTGAACCACGATATATCTGTGTCTCTCTTGTAATGTGTGTGTGATTATATTTGCATTTATGTTTATTGTTATTGCTCTGCGATCCTGTTTTTCTAACAATTGGTATTAGACCCGAAAGTCTATTTGGATGATAAACCCGCAGGAAGTTAGGGTTTCTGGTTTGAGTGGGAGCAATGGTGGATGAAGGAAAGTTTAAGGTCGAGAAGTTTAATAGCCAAAACTTCCGGTTATGGAAGATGAAAATGGAGGACTATTTGTACCATAAGGATCTATTCCTACCATTGGGAGGAAGAGAAAAGAAGCCGACGGCTATGAAGGACAAAGAATGGGAAGTTTTTGACAGAAAGGCTTTGGGAAAAATACGGCTGAGCCTGGATCCATCAGTGGCTTTCAATATCTCAAAAGAAACGACAACGGAGGGTTTGATGAGCGCATTGGGTAAGCTGTATGAAAAACCCTCGGCCTCCAACAAGGTATCTCTAATGAAGCGTTTATTTAATATGAAGATGTCTGAAGGTGGATCTGTTACTGATCATTTAAATGACTTTAATACGGTTACAAATCAGCTAAGTTCTGTAAGTGTGAACTTTGATGATGAGGTTAGGGCTCTTCTAATCTTATGTTCATTACCAGAAAGTTGGAATAGCTTGGTCATGGTTGTAAGTAACTTGGTCTCTGGTTCAAACACCTTGAAATTTGATGATGTTATTGGTGTTATTCTTAGCGAGGAAATGCAAAGAAAAAGCACAGGTGAGACATCAAGTAATGTGTTGACGGAGACCAAGGGAAGACAAAAGGAGAGAGGAAAGAGCCAAAGTAATTGTGGCAAGTTTAAAACGGGAAGATCTAAGTCCAGAATGGGAAAAATAGAGTGTTGGAACTATGGAAAGAAAGGACATTTGAAGAAAGACTGCAGATCTCTAAAGAAGAGAGGAGATGCACAGAAGGAAACTACCCAGGAAGCAAATGTAGCAGGTGATGTGTTACAAGATGCTTTGATTCTTGCATTAGATAATACTAGTGATTATTGGGTAGTAGATTCAGGGGCTTCATGTCATGCTACACCCCATAGGAAATATTTTCATGATTATGTTCTAGGCGATTTTGGACATGTTTTATTGGGTGATGATGAGCCATGTAAAATTGTTGGAATGGGTAAGGTATGGATAAAAGTTAAAAATGGAACTGATTGGTTGTTAAAAGATGTTAGGCATATTCCTGCTATGAAAAGAAATCTGATCTCAATAGGGCAGTTGGGAGATGGCGGCTATCTATCTACATTTGGAGAAAAGTGGTAGAAGATCACTAAAGGATCAATAGTGATAGAAAAAGGAGACAGGGTAGGTATGTTGTATTTATGTCCTCATAATACTAACCATTCCATCTCTTTAGCTTCCACAGGAACAGATACAACATTGTGGCATCATAGACTTGGCCACATGAGTGAGAAGGGGATGCAGATTCTCCACTCAAGGAAGTTGCTGCCATATTTGAAGCAGGTAAGTTTGGAATTCTGTGAGAATTGTGTTTATGGAAAACAGAAGAGTCATATTTCTCAGAGTTGGGAAATAGAAGAAGAATGAAAAGTTAGAGCTAGTGCATACAGATGTATGGGGACCAACTCAAGTACAATCTCTTGGTGGCTCTCATTATTATGTTAGATTCATTGATGATGCAACTAAAAAAACTTGGGTTTATTGCATTAGACAGAAATCTGATGTGTTTTCTACTTTTAAGAAGTGGAAAGCTTTGGTTGAGAATGAGACAGGAAAAATGTTGAAGTGTCTAAGATCTGATAATGGAAGTGAGTATTGTGGAAAGGAGTTTAATAGTTATTGTTCATACCATGGGATTCATACAGAGAAGACAGTCCTAGGAACACCACAAGAAAATGGTTTCAGAAAGGATGAACGGAACGATCATGAAGCGTGCAAGGTGTATGAGACTGCATGCAGGGTTGCTCTTATAGTTTTGGGCGGATGCTATAAATACTGTTGTTTATTTAATAAATAGAGGACCTTCAAGTGCTTTGGATGGTGGTATTCCAAAGGAGGCATGGACAGATAAAAAGGTACACTAATCATTTCTGAGAACGTTTGGTTGTGAAGCATTTGTCCATATTGATAAAGAAAATAGAACAAATCTTGAAGCTAAATCCAAGAAATGTACCTTTATTGGATATGGGGTTGATGATTTTGGTTATCGTTTATGGGATTATGAAAATTACAAAATCATTAGAAGTAGAGATGTCATATTCAATGAAAAGGTCATGTATAAAGATCAGTTGCAGGGAAAGAAACAGGAAAAGGAAAACACAGAGTACACAGTACTTGATGAAATTCAAGAAAATGAAGTTCCAAAGGTGCCAGAAAATCAAGAACAGCAGCAAGTGCCTGAAACTCCTACAACTCCAAGAAGATCTACCAGGTTAAGTAGACTCCCTGAACGATACTCTCCTTCAATGTATTATTTTTTTATGACTGATGTTGGTGAACCAGAATGTTATGAAGAAGCAATGCAGGTGGAAATTAGAAAGAAGTGGAAGCAAGGCATGAATAAGCAGATGGACTCATTGGTAGAAAACCAAACTTGGGATCTGGTTCAGTTTCCTGCTGGTAAAAGAGCATTGCAGAATAAATGGATTTACAGGTTGAAGGAAGAAGAAGGAGGCAGGAAGAGGTACAAGGCAAGACTTGTTGTAAAGGGGTTTGCACAGAAGAAAGGTATAGATTTTGATGAAATATTTTCTCCTGTTGTTAAGATGACTTCAATTAGGACTATCGTAATTCTAGTGGCGATAGAATATTTGCATCTTGAACAGTTAGATGTAAAAACAACCTTTCTCCATGGGGATTTGAAGGAAGAGATATATATGCAGGAGCCACAAGGGTATGAGGTCAAAGGTAAGGAGAACTTGGTATGCAGGTTGAAAAAGAGTTTGTATGGTTTGAAGCAAGCTCCAAGGCAGTGGTATTTAAAATTTGACAGGTTTATGACAGAACAAGGTTATAGTAGATGTCACTCTGACCATTGTATTTATTTCAAGAAGCTATACAATGAAAGATATATTATCTTGTTATTGTATGTGGATGACATGCTTGTTGCAGGGTCTAACATGCAGGATATAAATGTGCTCAAAAGGAAGCTAGCTAATTCATTTGCGATGCGATGAAGGATTTGGGTGCTGCAAAGCAAATCCTTGGTATAAGAATAACCAGAGATAGAAAAAATTGCAAATTGACATTGTCTCAGAGTGAGTACATACAAAAAGTGTTGGAGAGGTTCAGAATGTAGAATGCAAAACCAGTTAGTACACCTTTGGCCAGCCATTTCAATCTAAGTAAGGAAATGTGTCCCAAGACACAGGAAGAGACAGATTAGATGTCCAATATTCCCTATCAATCAGCAGTTGGCAGCTTGATGTATTCCATGGTGTGCACAAGACCAGATATTGCACATGCAGTGGGAGTTGTGAGCAGATATATGAACAATCCATGTAAAGAACATTGGAGGGCAGTACAATGGATTCTCAGGTATTTGAGAGGTACTACCACTCAGGCATTATGTTTTGGAGGTTCAGACACTGTTCTACAGGGATATGTTGATGCAAATATGGAAGGTGACAAAGATAGCAGGAGGAGCACCACAGGGTATGTGTTTACTGTAGGTGGAACAACAGTAAGCTGAATTTCGAAACTGCAAAAGGTTGTTGCACTTTCAACAACGGAAGCAGAGTATGTTACTATTATAGAGGCTAGTAAAGATATGATTTGGTTGCACAGGTTTACAGAGGAAGTGGGTAAGAAGCAGAAGGATAGAAGGTTGTATAGTGACAGCCAGAGTGCCATTCATCTTGCAAAGAACTCAGCATTACATTCCAGAACTAAACATATACAGCTCAAGTACCATTTCATACGCTCTGTTCTGGAAGATGAACTGTTGAAGTTGGAAAAAGATACATACTAGCGAGAATCCTGCAGACATGTTCACAAAGGTAGTGACCAGAGAGAAACTGAGTTCTTGTTCGGTTTCAGTTGGCCTTCTAGCATGAAGGTGAAGAGGAGAAATTTTCCAAGTCCAAGTCCAGCAAGTGCAGCAACGGTGGAGTTGCTGTAATCAGTCTCCAAGTGGGAGATTGTTGGTTGTGGAGCCATATCTTCCAGCCTCATAGATGATATTGTCTTAGCCGTGCACCCCGCCGTACTGTACACCCATTCTGCATTTTTAGGGGTTTGGGGTTGTTTTCGCCAACTGTTTTGTGGGCCCATGGTTTTGGGTATCCCGTGGTATTTTTCCCATTGTATTTTCCCTATAAAAGAAAGACATTGTAATATGGCTAGGGTTGATGTATTAGGTTTTATGTATTGTAAATATATCTGATATCTGTGAAGAGAGACTCTGAGACAGTGAAGAGGAAGTGCAGCAGTTGTGCTGCAGGTTGTATCCCTTCACTTTGCTCGATGGAATAATAATAAGGACTAGAAACTTCAGTGTGGACGTAGCCCAAGTTGGGGTGAACCACGATATATATGTGTCTCTCTTGTAATGTGTGTGTGATTATATTTGCATTTATGCTTATTGTTATTTCTTTGTGATGATGTTTTTCTAACAAGAAAAAAATATACAATTGGTCACTTCTCAGGTTGGTAATGAGTTATTGAATACTATTTTTTCCTTATATTTCAATTTCATATGTAACAATCTATTGATATATGTCTTTATTGTTGATCTACCAGGTACGGTTTTGCAACTTCTTTGAGGAATTCTTTGAAAAGACACAACAGTATGTAAATCATGTACATGTGGCTCATTGGCAAGATGAGCAGTTTAGAACGTGCATGGATACATTTCCTATTGGGACTATCCTGACAGTGGTCGATTTTGCGGAAAAATACACTCTTTAACCGCAAAATGAGATTCAAATTCAACACTATCACTCATGCCAGGTTAGCATAATGGTCCATATCACCTATAGACATGGGGCATATAGTAATAAAGACAACAGGGTTATATTGGAGGAGTAACACTTCTACATAAGTGATGACAAGTGTCACAACTTGGATTTTGTACAAAACAACTTTCAAACATTTTACAATCACTTGAAGGATAACAATATACAGATGGAACAACATTGGATTTGGTATGATAGTTGTGCAGGGAAATTCAAAAATTCTCGTCTTTTCCAATAGTTGTGTATGCTCCACAAAAGGAACAAGGTGCCACATATTTGGAACTATTTTGAGACCGAACATGGAAAAGGTGAACATGATGGAGTAGTTGTGTGCATCAAGACTGCATTATGTAGGAAAGAAATGAAGTTCACAAATGTATCACTCAATTGAGATGCAAAAACAATCGTTGAATGGTGTTCTTCAGCCATGGGGGAGGGAGCAAGAAAGCAGGAAGATCAGTCAACCAGGAAAGCACGTGTACATAGATATTTTTAGGAGGTGGTGGATGTAGATCGATCACATTTATATGAGTGCAAGACCATCCAAGGAACCCATGTATTTCATTCAGTTAGAACATTGGATAATGCTATTTATAATATAAATCATGGTATAGATGTGTCTACACTAATTAGCTATCTTACTATGAATTAGGTGAGGTTCAATGTCAGAAATGAACAATTATCTAACATTTCCTAAGATATTTAACCATTTAGAATTCAAACTAAACTTGGAGGGAAAAAATGTAAACTCATAAATGGAAGTAAAATTGAATTGTTTCATATAATATCAAATAAAAAAAGATGCTTACTTACAACCTTGCTTGAGATGAATCCATCCTCCTTTGCTTTGAGTTATCCTTCTCCATCCTTGCCTTTGATCCTTCAAGAGATTTGTTGAAGATGAGCTTTCCAACCTCGAAATCCTTCCAGCATGCCTTTGCTCTCACTTTCTCCTCTTTACCATTCCCCAAATGCCTTTTTTTTATAGTATTGGGAAATGAGAATCCAAGTTTCCACTTTCAATGTGGAATAATACATTTTCTTGATTTTTTTATTATTTTTACTCAAAAACCCACTTTCCATAGTATTTTCAAGCTTTTCTCACAAATTCAGAATTCGCAAGCACAATTCATGGAATTTTGTGCATTTCTTCTCACTATTGATTAGTGGAGACTAGATTTGAGCATTTCAATCATTGAACCTTGCATCTTTAGGCTCCCTCTTTCTTCACTCAATCCTTCTGATCATGGAAGTAGTGATTAGATAAGAGAGGATTGTTCTCTTATGTACTTATCTTTTGTATTTATGTTGTGGGCGCATAGTAAAATGTGCTTCTACCTCTCACTTTGTTAAGGGTGCTAATTTGATTGTTAACAACTATAGTTGAAATGTGGACAAGGAAAATCTCATGTTTTTGTTCACCATTCAGTAGTGTGAATGGGACGAATGTGAGTCCATGGATTGGGTTGATAGTTGGGACCATATATCACTCCCCATTGGTCGACGCATAGCTACAAAATTATTCTAGTTGGAGGAGGACCAATCAAGTATTTCACCATACTATGACGACATATCAGATCTTGTACAACCAGGTTCGATTAATATTTTGATATTTTTGATATTTTTGACAACTAGTTGTGTCTAGTTAGTTGAATGAAACGTTGGCACTATATTTTCTCTAGGGCACATATAGGCTGTGGTTTCCCCCAGACGCAATGCATGGCGCACCAACTATTGTCTGGCACGTTGATTGGAGGGGAAGCAAACCCTCAATGTCCCATTACAGAACTCTGAGGTCATTGATTTTTCGATTGGGTTGATGGTTATCAAAGGAGAATATTTGAACCAAGTTTACGACTCATGAAATAGAAAAGGGTATACATATGAAGATTATAGACCATGTGAGCTTGTATACCATTATACAAACTTAGTTATTGGCACAAACCTCCAACTGCAAACAATTCCAAGGAAGAAATCATGAAAGGCACAATACTTATTTCCTTACTCCGAGCACGAGAGGTTAAAGGAAACCATTGGTATTCAAGGTGATCATGATGGTCTAGTCAAATGACCATAGGTAGGTAGTCCGGTATGTGGTTTGCATGTTATATTGTGTACTATGTTATAGGTATGTGGTGTACATGTATGTTATGATTTTGTTTCATGGTCTCATTGATTATTGACATTAATTATTTGACTATTGCAATCAGACATTGATAGCTTAATAGATTGATAAATTGCATAGACTCGGTACAACTTGATAAATTGCACAAGCTTCATCATGGATTTGTTTTCTTTGTTTTTTTCTCCCATATAATTACACCATGATATATGCATCCTCATGCCCATTTTCATGCTCACTATCATCATCACCATCCCCATGTTCAATATCACTATCCCCATGGTCATTGTCACCATCACCATGCCACCATGATCTCCTACCCATGTTGTCACCATCACCATCCTCTTTTTCACCATAATATTCTCATCCATCATCCACACAAATATAACCATTAGATACCTAATTTAGAAACCTAGAAACCCAAACTGTTGATGTATATGTAACTTCGGAATGTATTTCATCTATGTATTTCATATATATTTATTGTACCCTTATAAGAGATGTGTTATTCCTCTATAAGGAAGTGTCATTATGTGGATTGACAAGTGTCGCAAGTGTGTGTACTTTCCGATGGGTTATTAGACCACCATGTGTGGGGTCATCCCTGAAATATATATTATATTGTGGATGTATCTAGATAGACAAGTCGGCCCCATAGTGTAACTGGGCAAACAGGTTAGTATAAATAGAGATCGGGAGATCTCTATTTTGATCATTCAGAAAGTCACACTTCTCTCACTCAAAAAGTGGCGCACTAGTGAGGAGGAGGATCATCTGCTACTAGGAGACTATCTCAGTGTATTTTGGTTGTACTTTGGTTGAGCCATTGCTCTCTCTATCTTTGAGGAAGTTGTGGGGTTTTTCACCTTAGGGTTTTCCCCACGGAAATTATGTGTCTCTTGTCTCTCATGCTTTTGATTCTTGTGATGCTTGCCATACTTATTGTGATTGTTATGCATTGATATAATGTATATGTTATTCTCTCAGTGAAGATCCTATAGTATTGTGAATTAATGCTCAAAATTTAACATGGTATCAGAGCTAACCTGAGAAGAAGACATTTTGCAATGACAGAGACTTGGGTTTCTTGTTTATTGCGTTTCTCTCCACAGATTTTGGAAAAGCACTATAGTAGATTGAATCTACTCATCAAGTTGAATCCATCTGTCCAATCAGAATTCAATTCTGAGCATTTTCAGATTTGGCCCTAAAAATTAGGGTTTCCACAAAAATAGGAATTTCTAAAATTTGAAGACATAGCTGGAAGATCCTTGCAAAAATCGAATTTTAGAGCTTTAGATCGAGATTTTTGGCTAGGTAGATCTCTGGGAAACTCAAATCCTAATTTAGGGCTCTCCCCAATGAACCCGGGAGGACAAAAAGTCAAATCTGAAGGGTAAAACTTTACTGATCTCAAATTCTGAATGCACCAGGCTGATCAACTCATCAAGGTGCATCTTTCTATCCTTTTAGAAAGTTGAAATTCATATTTTAAATTTTTAGGGTTTTTTCGACAAACCCTAATCCGGGACCAGATCCAGTTTTCAGCATTTCAAGTGGTAAGACCTAAATCTTTTCTATTTCCATTTGAAGTACTCTTTAAAATGTCTCACCACACCAAGCTTGAGGATAAGCTTGAAGGGGATGATAACTTCCAAGCTTGGAAGTATAGGATTGGGTTAATCATGGAAGAGAATGAGTTGGACTCATATATAAAAGAAGGCATCCCTATCCTAGAGGATGAAGAGGCTAAAGTATTGCATAAGAAGAACTTGGTCAAGGCAAAGAGAATCATTGTTGATTCTATCAAAGACTATCTCATACCTCATGTGTCTTCTCTAAAGACACCCAAAGAGATGTTTGACTCTTTGACCAAGCTATTTGAAGGGGAGAACATAAATCGGAAGATGACCCTACAGAACCAATTGAAAGGAGTAAAGTTTCAGAATGGAGAAACCATTCAATCTTATTTTTCAAGGGTCTCCCAGATCAAGGAAAAACTAGAAGCAGTGGATAAAATGGTGGAGAATGGTGAATTTGTCATGACCACTCTGAATGGCTTACCTAGGTCATGGGACTCCTTCATTCAAGGAATCTGTGCAAGAAAGAAGTTGATTTCCTTCAGTAGACTACGGGAAGAATGCTCACAAGAAGAAGCAAGGCTTGTGGCACGAGAAGAAAAGATGGGGAATGAAGATCAAGATCTCACAGCTCACACCAAGAAAGGGAAGTCCAAGAGAGAGCCATCTCACTCCAAGAAATCTTCACATCACTTCAAAGAAAGAAGAATATGCTTCACCTGTAATGAGAAAGGACATATTGCCATAAATTGTCCCAAGAACAAGAAGGACAACAACAACTTCAACAAGAAGAAGAAGGGCAGCAAAAGAAGGTTTCATGCTCATGTTGCCGAGGATTATGAACCACCCAAGAAGAAGGATAGGGCAGAAAGTGATGATAGTAATGATGACTCATCAAGTGAAGAAGAGTATGTTCTGATCTCTACTCTCACAGGTACTATCTCCCATGGTTGTAATGATTGGTTAATTGACAGTGGGGCTTCCAAACACATGACTGGGTTTAAGGAATCTTTTGTGAACCTATATGAACATGAATCACCCCATAAGGTGAAACTTGGGGATGATTATCAATACCCAATCAAAGGAAGTGGTGAAGCCTCCTACAACCTAGATTCTAGAAAATCTTTGAAGATGAAAGAAGTCCTTTATGTACCTGGGCTCAAGAAGAACTTACTCTCCATCTCTGCATTGGATGCAAAAGGTATGAGGGTTGCATTTGTGGATGGCCAAGTCCTAATGTAGCCAAAGGGAAAGACCATAGATGATGCAGTAGTGATTAGAGAGCAAGAGGGAGGTTTGTATAAATTAAAGGGACAACCTGAACATGCCATGGTGCATGAATCCATGGATCCAAGTGAACTTTGGCATAGAAGACTTGTGTTGGCTTCTTTTTGGACAGACCTGGGTTTTAATGAAGCGCAACAACAAAAACCCCTTGGCGCACTGGCCCTCTCGGCAACGAGCTGCGCAGCAGCTCGAGGTCTCACCCGAAGTGGCTATGGGGGGGCTAAGGAATCAGATTTCCTTAACCTAGGCGACGTGGAGACTGCTCTCTCGACGATTCCTCTAAGGTGAATGTCTGACCCTTCTTCAGACTCCCAAGCACAGCAGCTCTCATCTCCCACTCAGCAGCCTAGCTGCGTGGTATTTCCTCTCCTGCGCTAGGACCAATTATCCTCTGCGCCGATACTCTATGTATCGTTTCCGCTTGCGCACCCGTCGCAGCCACGCATTCCTCTATTGCTGCGGCGACAGCGTCTTACCGATTCCTTCCGACACTTAACGCTTATAATTCCCAAGGAAGCTCCAAGAACTTACTCAACACACTCATAAAGATAATGCAACATGCAAGTATACGCTGGTAGTAAACTAAAACAGGCAATCACCTCAATCACAGCTTTACACAACGAGAAATATGAAGTCCACCTCCACGCGAAAAACCACGTCCACGGGAGTATCTTATATTAACCAGAAAATGATAGAATTCCACAATATGCTGCGCACACAGCTGCAGCCTTAAATCTTTCCAGGAAACTCCACGCACACAGCTGGGAGCCCTTCTCTCGATCTAGTTTCTTCCTCTTCAGAGATTACAATATTTCAGACGTCGACTCGGACTGTCTGCAACTCAAGGATTAGCTTCACTGCTAACCAGCTCTAACTCCTGTTTTCTAGCAACATGGTAGAAAAACAACCCACAAGATCGTAACAGAGGATGATCAACTCGATCCCTCCTTCTTACATCTAGTATCTACTATCTAGCTAGCTCACTCACAGGCTTAGCTAACTGACTAACTAACTAGCTCACTAACTAGCTAACATCTACCCTTTACAATTATACATATATATAGGTGTATATATAGGTGGCCATGGCAGTCGCACCTTTACAAAACTGTGGGCCTTTCCCAGCAGTAATCCCCAAAAACCCTAACCACAGACATGGCTAGGTGTACTGTAGGCGCCGCTTGCAGTCATGTCGCCGCTTCCTGCAGGCTCCATGATTTCCGGTGCAGCTTGCGGGTATGGGCGCCTTGTCCTTCGCCTTCAATGCTTTGGTCCGTTTCTCCTCCTTGATCTGAGCAACCATAACTTCTGTACTTAGCCTTAATGAGGGTAGCTGAGCCCTCTACTCCATTGCTTCATTTATTGTGGTAGCTGGGCTTTCTACTCAGCTACCTTTATTCTCTTCTGACGTGTGCGTGAGCTCCGCGATTTCCTGTCCGTAATCTGCGTTGAGATTATCCATCTGGCACCGTACTGCGCACCGTCTGCTTTTGTCCCAAAATTGGCGCTTACTCAAAATTTAGCACTTTCTCTTCCACACTTGTGCTTTTCCCTCAAAATTCACAGTTTTTACCCTAGCTGCGACCTTGGCTCCAACAACTTGCTCATATGCACTATAGGGAACTTCAAATTGCAAGCAAGGCTGTAGAGGGTCTTCCTGAAATCAAGACCAAACATGAAGGTGTTTGCAAAGGATGTGCAAAAGTTAAGAACATTAGGAAGGCTTTCCCAAGTAGTGAAGGCAAGGCAAAGAATATCCTGGAAATCATCCACTCAAATGTATGGGGTCCTATGTCATCCAGTTCTCTAAGTGGGTATGTTTACTATGTCTCATTTATTGATGACTTCTCCAGGAAGACTTGGGTATACTTCTTGAAGAACAAAGATGAGGTGTTTGATAAGTTTAAGGAATTAAAAACCTTGATGGAGAATCAAACTAATAAGAAGATCAAAACATTCAGATCCGACAATGGTGGAGAATTCACCTCAGGTGACTTCAAGAAGCTTTGCAATGATTCAGGGATTAAGAGGGAGTTGACTGCTCCTTACAATCCACAGCAGAATGGAGTTGCAGAAAGGAAGAACATAACAATCATGGAAGCAGCAAGAGCAATGCTACATGACCAGGATCTACCTATGCATCTATGGGCAGAAGCAGGTAGAACAGCTGTATATGTGCATAACAGAACACCCCACAAGATATTGGGCAACAAGACACCAGAAGAGGTCTTTTCTGGTAAGAAACCTGAAGTTAGCCATCTCAGAATATTTGGTTGTCCAGTATTCACTCATGTCCCAAAGGAAAAGAGGACCAAACTATATCCTTCAGGAAAGAAGGGTATCTTTGTGGGTTACAGTGAAAGGTTGAAGGCTTACAGAATATACTTTCCAAGGTTCAAGAAGATTGATGTCAGCAGGGATGTGACATTTGATGAAAACTCAACATTCATCAAATCGAGGAAGGCACCTATCGAAGTTTATGAAGAACCTAAGGAAACTAGATTTCAAGACACTACCATGACTGGAGAAATTCCAGAAGTTGTTCATGAGTTTGAAGATCCGCAAGGACCTGTAGATCCACCCCACGAGGATAACTCTCACAAGAGGAAACCTGCATGGGATAGAGAGCTCATTCAAGATGCAGAAAGATTTGGCATTCCAGAATAAGAACACAGAGCAAAGAAGAGAACCAAATCACATACCAGCTATGTTGCTTTAATCTGTGATATTATGAACAAAGAACCTTCCAGTTATGAAGAAGCAGCGGAAAAGAAAGAATGGAAGGATGCCATGGTTGAGGAATACCAATCAATAATGAAGAATGATGTTTGGGATGTTGTCCCAAGACCTAAAGAGAAGTCTGTTGTGACTTCCAAATGGATCTACAAAATCAAGCATGTTGTAGATGGCAGTGTAGATAAATACAAAGCAAGATTCGTAGCCCGTGGCTTCTCTCAGAAAGAGGGAATAGATTATGAAGAAACCTTTGCACCTGTATCCAGGTATACTTCCATCAGAACAGTACTTTCCCTGGTTGCAGCAATGAAATGGAAAATACACCAGATGGATGTCAAGACTGCCTTCTTGAATGGTGTAGTTGAAGAAGAAGTATATGTGGAGCAGCCACTCGGTTTCGAAATACATGACAGGGAGTCATATGTGTGCAGATTGAAGAAATCCTTGTATGGCTTGAAACAAGCTCCCAGAACTTGGTATGGTAGGATGGACATTTTCCTATCTAGTTTGGGCTTTACCAAGAGTAAAGCGGATTCCAACCTTTACTACAAGGTTGAAGAAGGGAATCATGTGATTCTACTCCTGTATGTGGATGACTTATTTGTAACAAGAGATGACAGATTGAAGCTTCTAAGAGGAAGCTTGCTGCTGAGTTCGATATGAAATATTTGGGAATGATGCATTATTTCCTAGGTATGGAAGTGTTGCAGAGTGCAGGTGGGATCTTCCTTGGTCAAGGGAAGTACACAGTAGATATCCTGAAGAGATTCGGGATGATGGATTGAAAGGCCATGGCCACACCTATGGCATCGAATATGAAGCTTCTATGTGATGCTTCATCTGAGCCGATTGATGTCTCTATGTATCGTCAGATGATTGGGTCCTTGATGTACCTGACGAACATGAGACCAGATATTTGCTTTGCTGTGAACACATTGAGCCAGTTCCTGACAGATCCGAGGAGTTTTCACCTGGTTGCAATAAAGCATGTTCTGAGGTACCTGAAGGGTACAGTGGATTATGGGCTCAAGTATGAATCAAATCAAAAGTTTAACCTGCAGGGTTATGTTGATTCAGATTGGGATGGTAGTGCTGCAGATAGGAAGAGCACATCTGGATGCTGCTTCAGTATGGGATCAAGTGTGATCTCTTGGTTTAGCAGGAAGCAGTCCTGTGTAGCACTGAGTACAACTGAGGCAGAGTATGTTGCATCCTGTTCAACTAGTTGTGAGGTAGTATGGCTGCGGAAGCTACTGTCTAAGTTATTTGATCTCCCATTGGATGCTACTGGTATCTTCTATGATAACCAGAGTTGTGTGAAGTTGTCTGAGAACCCAGTGTTTCATGACAGGTCGAAACACATAGAGATCAAATATCACTATATCAGGGATATGGTGCAGAGAGGAGCTGTGAAGCTCCTGTATGTTGCGATGGACGAGCAGATTGCAGATGTGCTGACGAAGCCACTAGCCAGGGTGAAGTTCGAGTATTTCAGGGAGAGGCTTGGTGTTATTCAGATCGAGGACACTTCGAGGACGAAGTGATGGACACATTTGTTGAAGCCATTCCAAGCATGTTGGATGGAGGATCCTTCACATGGCTATGGATGTAAGCACTGGATGATGAGCATCGGGATGATGTTCTAGTTTCTGCTTTGTATGATCAGTTGGATCATTTATATGTATATGTATGTACGCATCATGTTGGATGCTAGATATGATCAGTTGGATCATTTATATTTATGTATGCATCATGTTGGATGCTAGATATGATCAGTTGGATCATTTATATGTATGTACGCATCATGTTGGATGCTGGATATGATCGGTTGGATCATTTGTATGTATTTTGTATATGCATCATGTTGGATGCTTGGACCATGTATCTGGATATGTATCAAGTATGATCAGGTAGATCATGTATGTTGATGGATACATTGTGTGGATCATGTATCTATGTATCAGGTGGATACACTATGTATGATGATATGTATCAGGTAGATACTTGGTGTGCATCAGATGGATGCATTGTATGATCAGGGTGATCATGGATGACGAGCTTCTCCAGATGACATGCAGCAGGATGTTGCAGTGATGATGTTTAGGATGATCATGTGTACATCAGGATGATGTATGGTGAGTATCAGATGATACTTTGTGGCCGTGGATTAGGTTGTGCAAATGAGCATGTCTATGAGATCCTATAGGTCGGAGTTGCGTACCCATAACAGCCTGGGATGCTCTTTCGAGACATTTCTCTGGGAGGACATGTAATTTGTGCCCTGGGAGATCTTCAGGTCGGAGTTGTGTATGTAAGTTTTTAAACCTTAACAGTGAAGTACAAACTTATTTGATTCTTAAGCATTAACAATAAATACACAATGGCACACACATTACACAGAGATTTTCACCTGGAAACCCTTGACCGGGAAAAAACCAGCAAAACTTAGAGCCGCACAGCTCCTTTTTCATTATATGTTTTATTTAACCATGTACAATACAATAAATGGTATTCCGCAGCATCTAACATGTGAAGAGATATAACATACCCAACATTCTCCCACTTGTTGTTCTCTTCACATACAGGAGAAATTTATGACTTCAACAATTCAGGGCAACAATGCCCATGTTCTCTTTACACCAAGAGAACTTATGAGTACTCACAGACTTTGTCAAAGAGTCTGCAACATTTACCAAAGTGTCAACCTTCTCCAGCAACACTTTGTTTTGTTCAACTATGTCTCTGACGAAATGGTACTGCACATCAATGTGCTTTGTCCTCGAGTGATAAGCAGGTTTCTTTGCCAGAAATATTGCACTTGAGCTATCACAGCCAATTTTTACTGCATTCTGAACAAAACCAATACCTAAACACAATCTTTGCAACCATACAGCTTCCTTACTTGCATGGGTAGCTGCCATGTACTCAGCTTCTGTAGTTGAGAGTGCAACTACAGCTTGTCTTCTACTCATCCAACTGATTGCTCCTCCAAATAGATTTAAAACGTAGCCACTTGTAGATCTTCTGTGATCAAGATCTCCAGCCCAGTCAGCATCAGCAAATCCTTGTATATCTATCTCTCTATTTAGACCGGGTCTTCCTTGGTAGCAGATTGCAGAATCTGTAGTGCCACGCAAATACCTGAAGACCCTCTTTACTGCAGTCCAATGTTCTTTTCCTGGTTTTGACATGTATCTACTCAAAACTCCCACTGCATGGGCTATATCTGGTCTAGTACAGACCATGGCATACATCAGATTGCCAACTGCACTAGCATAGGGAACATGAGACATGTCCTCTACCTCTTCTTGTGTCGTGGGACACTGGTCTGCAGATAACCTTACACCTACAGGAATGGGCACCTTCACTGGTTTGCTTTCCTGCATATTAAATCTCTTCAATATCGTTTCAACATATTTCCTCTGATTTAACCAGAGTTTCCTGTTTTCACGATCTCTTTTTATTTCCATGCCCAAAATGAAATTTGCAGCACCAAGATCTTTCATGTCAAATTCGGATGACAGCTGATTCTTGACATCCTTGATGATTTCCTTGTTGTTTCCAATTAGCAACATATCATCAACATACAATATTACATAAATAAAATGATCACCAGTTAGCTTAAAATAAACACAGTGATCAGCTTTGCTTCTTGAGAAACCAAGTCCTAGTATATAAGTATCAAATTTTTAATACCACATTCTGGGAGATTGTTTCAATCCGTAGAGATATTTTTTTAGCTTACAGACAAGCTCCTTTCTTCCTTTCACCACAAACCGTTCTGGTTGCTTCATATAGATCTCTTCATTAAGATTTCCATTTAGGAAAGTCGTCTTTACATCCATCTGTTCTACTTCAAGGTCAAAAGCAGCAGAAATAGATAGAAGAAATCTAATAGAAGTCAATTTTGCAACAGGTGAAAAAATCTCACCAAAATCGATGCCCTCAATTTGGGAATAACCTTTCGCTACTAGTCGAGCCTTGTACTTCTCCACTTTACCTGCTGCATTTAACTTCTTCTTGAATACCCATTTGCTTCCAATAGGCTTTCTTCCTTCTGGCAACTCAACCAGATCCCATGCCTCATTTTTGTCCAAGGCATCCATTTCTTCTATCATGGCCTTCTTCCATAGTTTACTATCTTCTAAATCCATTGCCTCTTTAGCAGTTCTAGGATCATCATCAACAATAGATAAGACAAAATTAGAACGAAAATCAGGGGGACTGTACCTTTCAACTTGCCTTCTTTCTCGGTCAGATCTCCTCAATACCGGAGTCTGTGGATCCACCTCTTCATCTGATTCAGACGATTCTGCCTCCTCATCTGATTCAGACGAATCTGGTTCCTCAAAAGACTCACCTCTTTCATCCGTGATATCAAAGTGTAGCTTCTCTGAATCCTTTTCCTTTGGTACATCCTCAATCTTGGAAGTGCTTTCAACTTCTCTGAAGATCACATCTCGACTGTAAACTGTTTTCCTTTTTACTGGGTTCCACAGCTTGTAACCTTTCACTTCATCCTTGTAACCAATGAAGATACATTTTTCCGCTTTATTATCCAACTTGCTCCTTTTCTCCTTTGGAACATGTACAAAAGCATCACACCCAAACACTCTGAGATGAGAGAGAGAGGGTTTCTTACCAGTCCAAACCTCATGAGGTGTCTTGTCAACCAACGCTGATGTGGGTGTCCTATTCACTAGGTAACACGTAGTGTCAACAGCTTCTGCCCAGAACTGTTGTGTTAGCCCTGCACCACTGAGCATACTCCTTGCCTTTTCCATCAATGTCCTGTTCATCCTTTCTGCAACCCCATTCTGTTGAGGTGTGTATGGAGTAGTCTTTTGCCTTGCTATTCCATACGTTTTACAGAACTCCTCAAATTCACTTTCACAGAATTCTCCACCTTTATCTGTTCTGAGTACTTTTATTTTCTTCTCAGTTTGATTCTCTACAAGAGCCTTAAATTCTTTGAATCTATTAAAAACCTCAGATTTCTTACGCAGGAAATAAATCCAAGTTTTCCTTGAGAAATCATCTATAAATGAAACATAATACACAGATTTACCAAGTGATGGAACAGGCACAGGTCCAAAAACATCACTGTGTATTAACTCTAAGATTCCTTTAGCTCTTACAACACCAGATGAGAATCTTACCCAATTCTGTTTACCATATAAGCAATGTTCACAGAAATCAAAATCTAATGTGAAATCAGACATGCCTTCAGCCATACTTTTACCTTGTAATAGTCGAAGACCCTTCTCTCCAATATGTCCCAGCCTTCGATGCCATAGCGATGTCTTCTCACTAGAGACAGTAAGGACTCTGTCTCCTTCATTTTTACCCTCAGGAACAATAGTACTGTTACATCCATTTTTGAAGGTGCTTCCCAACAACTTGTATAGAGTTCCAATCCGAACTCCCCTCATCAGCACCAGTGATTCTTGAACCATCTTGCATGTGTTCTTTTCAAATAATGTTTTCACACCTGCATCATCCATTTTACTTATAGATATAAGGTTTCTAGCCATCTTTGGAATGTGCAGAACCCCGGGAATAGTTTTAACCCTTCCATGTTTGAGCAGTAGCTTGATCTTTCCTCGACCTATGATTTTCGCCACCGAGTTGTCTCCCAGAAATACATCTCCTCCATCATACTTTTCGTATTCAGAAAACCACTCCCTGTGAGGAGTCATATGATAAGACGCACCTGAGTCAATCAACCATGAATCATGCTCTGCATGTGTACTTGAAGATGCCAGATACACATCTCCTCCTTCCTCTGTAGATTCTTTCCCATCTGCGGATGGAGCATCATTAGGTCCTTTGCTTTTATCAGTATTTTTGGATTTACAATCCTTCTTGTAATGCCCATCTTTACCGCACTTCCAGCATTTTCTTACAGAAGGTCCTGGAGATTTAGATCTCCCTCTAGATTTAGATATACCACCTGAAGACTTATTTTTAGATCTGTCTCCAGGGCGACCTCTTACAAATAAGGCATCCTTGGATGAACTATCTATGGATCTCCGCCTCATTTCCTCTGATAGTAGGGATGCAACCACATCATCGAAGTTTAGTGTGGTTGCATTACTCCCAATAGCTATAACCAGATTATCCCATGAATCTGGCAAAGAGCACAACAGACTAATACATTTTTCATCATCAGCAATTGTAATACCAACAGATGTCAACTGACTTACCAGAGTATTGAAGGCGTTTAGATGCTCTGACACAGAGTCTCCATCAGTCATCCTCAGAAGGTACAATTTCTTTCACAGAAATAACTTGTTTACCAGGGACTTTGACTGATACAGAATTCCCAGTTTATCCCATAGCTTCTTTGCACTGTCTTCTCCAGATACGTTCACCAATACCGAATCTGCAAGGCAAAGACGAATGGTGCTCCTTGCTTTTCTTTCCAGCTTTTCCCATTCTTCTTTTACCGCACCAGTGGGCATGGTACCTGGATCTACTGCGATCCATTGTTCTCTATCTACCAGAAGATCTTCCATTTTGAGCTTCCATAGCTCAAAGCTCTGACCATTAAATTTCTCAATCTTGAATCTAGAACTGCTCGCCATTCTTTAAAGAAAAATAAATCACCGCTGCAAAGCTCCCACTGAAACCAGGTTTATCACAAATCCAAGATCAAGCCAAACCCTTGGAAACAAAGGCGTCCCTCTGAACCCAAAAAATGCTCTGATACCAAATGTAAGTTTTTAAACCTTAACAGTGATGTACAAACTTATCTGATTCTTAAGCATTAACAATAAATACACAATGGCACACACATTACACAGAGATTTTCACCTGGAAACCCTTGACCGGGAAAAAACCAGCAAAACTTAGAGCCGCATAGCTCCTTTTTCATTATATGTTTTATTAACCATGTACAATACAATAAATGGTATTCCGCAGCATCTAAAACCCTAATTCGTTTACCCGAAATTAGGTTACAACCCTAATCCCTTTTACCGGGATTAGATAGAGTACAATGGGTCAAAAATCATGAAAAAGCAAAAAGCAACCCAAAAATTTTGCGCTCCGCGCGGACTCCGGGGGCCTAACGGCCCCCTCTGTGTCGTTTCGGAACCTAACGGTCCGAAACGAAGGGGGTGGGCCCTGTTGGGCTACCCCCCCCCTCTAACCCCCCCCTCCGGACGCGCCCGGGATCGTGTTGTACACGCAACGACCATGTGAAGAGATATAACATACCCAACAGTGTACCCGTAACATCCTAAGATGCTCTTGCGAGGTTTTGTCCTATGGCATGTAATTTGCTCCTGGGAGATCTGGACAGGATGAAAAAGGCCTCAGATGCTTCAGCCAGGTTTTTCCATGACCACATGTAATTTGCTCCTGGAAGATATGGACAGGATGAAAAAGGCCTCAGATGCTTTAGCCAGGTTTTGTGGTAGACCACATGTAATTTGCTCCTGGGAGATCTGGACAGGATGAAAAAGTCCTCAGATGCTTTAGCCAGGTTTTGTGGTGAGATCACATGTAATGTGCTCCTGGGAGATCCGACAGGTAGAGCTGTGTGCTCATAACAGCCTGGGATGCTGCAGCCAGGTTTTGTGACGCATGTAATAAGTCTTGAGGATTCCACAGTATGGCCATTGATGATGAAGACCTGCAGGTGGTGGGCCTATATCCAGTATGAAAAAGGACTAGCTTTGTAGAACTTCCTATGACGAGTAGAGTCATAGATTGGTTGAGATAGCAGCAGCAGTGACAATGATGATGACGATGCATCGATGACGATGATCTCAAGAAGAAGACTTGTCTAGTAGAACTGTGTCGAGAAATACCTTCCTAGTTAAGAGGGAGTGTTGATGTATATGTAACTTCGGAATGTATTTCATCTATGTATTTCATATATATTCATTGTACCCTTATAAGAGATGTGTTATTCCTCTATAAGGAAGTGTCGTCATGTGGATTGACAAGTGTCGCAAGTGTGTGTACTTGCCGATGGATTATTAGACCACCATGTGTGGGGTCGGCCCTGAAATATATATTATATTGTGGATGTATCTAGATAGACAAGTCGGTCCCATAGTGTAACTGGGAAAACAGGTTAGTATAAATAGAGATCGGGAGATCTCTATTTTGATCATTTAGAAAGTCACACTTCTCTCACTCAGAAAGTGGCGCACTAGTGAGGAGGAGGATCATCTGCTACTAGGAGACTATCTCAGTGTATTTTGGTTGTACTTTGGTTGAGCCATTGCTCTCTATATCTCTGAGGAAGTTGTGGGGTTTTTCACCTTAGGGTTTTCCACACAGAAACTCGGTGTCTCTTGTCTGTCATGCTTTTGATTCTTGTGATGCTTGTCATGCTTATTGTGATTGTTATGCATTGATATACTGTATATGTTATTCTTTCATTGAATATCCTAGAGTATAGTGAATTAATGCTCAAAATTTAACACAAACCACAAACAAAAAACCTAATCTAGCCTTAGAAATCTAGTCTACCCTAGAAACTAAAAATATAACCATAGCAACCTAATCCATAAAACTAGAAACCTAATCTATCCTTAGAAACCTCCATCACCATTTGAATCCAAACCATTATGCTACAAATATGTACAAGATTCCGAAAAACCCTAGTTTGTGCATTCATGTGCAACCATTTGAATCCAAACCATTGTGCACAAATATGCACAAGAGTCCAAAAAACTTCATGCTGCAACTATATATACATGCCAAAAAAACTTCATATATTCATGTGCATCCATTTGTGTCTAAACCATTGTGCTACAAATATGTGCAAGAGTCCAAGAAACCATAGTTTTTATTCTAAACCCCTAGCCTAGAAATCATATCCTATAAATCCTAGCCTAGAAACCCTAGTTTGTAGCCACTAACTATCATTGACCAATCGCTAATATCAATTATTCGTTGTCATTGTTTCCCAAATCGGACCTTCACCATACATTAGTGAATTGATATGTGATTTATTTGTGTGAGGGATTTCTTAAGGTGTTCAACTTGTGTGGAAATACACCAATTTAGTTGAACGAGTGAACTCTCACAAAAGATTCCTACCATGGAAATGAATCATCAGTGCATGATATTCCATAACCACTTCATCCATCTTAATGTCGTCATCAAAAAACACTTCATCCATCTTAATGTCATCATCAAAAAATAATTTCATCAGCCAGTCTTATTAGTTAACACACTTCCTTCATCTAGTTTTTGAAGAATCACAACAACCAACCCATGGAACCCTTCCGTAAGCTATAATTATATGTTTTCATGAAACCCATCTACCCCACTAGAAACTAGAAAACACCTCAAGATGGAGTCTATAAGAACCAACTAGGAATGCTTCTTACTAAAATCCTCAATAATCCTCCCTACTTCATATTTGCACCATATGTACCCTAATTTTTATTTATTTCAAATCGCAGTTAATCGTTAGTTTAAAAGTCATTAAGAAGACATCACTTGTTGTTAGGTTCAAAAATAATCTAAAATAATAATCACATCAATTTTAATATCCCTTTGAACTCAATGGGAATTCAAAGGGATGGTAACAATTACCCTTTAAAATTATGAGTATAGTCATCCTTATTATTTTGTTGGTTTTTTTCTTGTATATTCATGTGTATGTGTCCCTAAAATCCTTTGGGTTGCGAGTTTAAACGAGACATAAAATGATTTACATTGCTCGGATCGACAAAAAGTCGACTCCATTGGATTCAAGACATTGAGATAGTGTTAGGGGTTCGTCTCTCCTCCAGGTCCATGGCCCAGGTGTCATATTTTAGGTCGATTTTGGAAAATAGGGTTTTGCTTAGTAAGGGTCTGTGCAATTTTTGCATAAAGGGATCAACTTTGAAAAATCCTTGACCGGGAACTTATGGATAGTGTTCTGTTGTATGAACAACAAATCTCATCTTAAAAATAAGATAGGAGCCCCTTTTATTTCTTATTTGTTTGGATTTCTATTTTTTGTAGTTCACCATTGACTTGATCATTTTCCTAGATATCTGATATTATTTGGATTGTTTCCATTTTTACTAATCTCTAGCTTGTATTTGCTTTTTGATTCATTTGAGTTGGTTCCATGATCTTGGTAGTTAACTTACCATGTTATCCTTCACATTCCCCACCTCGATTTGGTCTTCGTTGCATATACTGATTATTCGAGATGATGGTTGGTTATTACCTTCATTCTGGGATTTTGATTGATCTTATGATTTCTTCTCTCATGAGTTTAGATATTGTATTAGTGTGATGTTTGAGCTTGATGGAGTTTTATTTTCACTTTTGCATACCTGGAATCATAATATAAATATTGTAAATAATCTTAGTCTTTTGGTTTATTTGTTTATATTAGTTTAATATTTTTAACGTTTAATTTAAGCTTATTTAAATCATTTTTAATATTCATGATCATGCTTTTGTTTTTTATTAAATTACTTTGTGAATTTGAAGGAATATTTTCACCAAAAATTATAGTTTAAATTCACATACTTTAATAAACCAACTTTTTAATATTTCCAATTTTAATATGATTTAGAAAATCTATAAATTTTGGAATTATATTTTTGTTTTGATTAGATTACTTTGTGAATTTGAAGGAATATTTTCACCAAAAATTATAGTTTAAATTCACATACTTTAATAAAACCAACTTTTTAATATTTTCAATTTTAATATGATTTAGAAAATCTATAAATTTTGGAATTATATTTTCATATGAGAAACATAAAACATTTGATAATGGATTTTATTCTTTCATTTTTTAAGTTTAAATTGATATTGAAAATATAGAATATTTTTGGTTTCTTTTGCAAATTAAAAATGTCTTATTTATCATTATGCAAAATGAAATATTGAGAATAAAACTAATCAAAGTATTTTATTGTGTTTTATATTTCTTTAAAACTATGTGTTATGCTAGAAAATCTATTTATCGAATTCATTAACTCTCGTATACTATAGGAGTGATTATTTTGCTATACAAGTAACTTGTTTCCAACATTTATTTTTCTTAAGAATTAACTTGTGGATTGTGGAACCTTTAATTTTAATGTTTCTGCATTCTTACAATCTGCATTGCAGATCTCTTTTCTTATTCTTAAACCTTTAATTTTAATGGTTAAATTTTAATGTTTCCGCGTTCTCTTTTTGAACAAATTTGGAAAATTTAATGCGAATTGCAGAAACTACATCATTTTCAAAATCATTTCTGCATTTCCGAGATAAAAAAAATGGTCATTTTATCATTTAAAAAAAAAATCCTCGATTTCCAAAATTTAAAATCATTTTCCATTTTTCGCAATTTTAGGTATTGCGGATTTCGGGGTGTAATATCTTGAGTTCTAGAAGTCCAAATTAAACCCGTGATGGCTCGTTGAAAAGATTTAAAGATAAGGAAGGATTTGAGAATATCTATTTTACCAACTGGATAACGTAACCACCCTAAAAAACTGCTTTAAAATTAATTTCGGATTTGACTTAGACTTTCCTATTTTTATTATGATTTGATTTGAAAATGGTTTTTTATGGATTTGGTTTATTTCATTAGATTTAGAACGTTGTTTCCTATTTTCTCATTTCTCTTTTGAATTGTATATATATGGATTTGTATTTGAAGAGATCAATTGTCATCCCGGATCATGGAGAATTAAAAAAAAATGTCAAGCTTAAAAGCAGTGATTTTCATATGCGATTTCTGGAACTTTGGAGATGAATCAGGAAAATATGAGACATGCGTTTTCTTCAGAGTATGCCCTATTAGCTTACTCATGTGCAGAATCCTCGGAAATTTATTCAATTGAGAGATCCGACTAGTTTTTCAAAATAGAATTTCCTAGATTTTTCTCATGGACGGATTTGCTAAATGGAACAAATCAGCTAGTTAGCTCAACAATTGGGGAAACTGATCTTATCTTCTCCTATCATTTATTTTGTATAAATACCTACCTTCTATGCTTTGAAGAAGGGGGCGATATTAGGAGAAACAAATTTATTTCTTTCTCTGTAATATAAATTGTTATGCATTTTTATGCATACAATTTGCTATTCATATCAGTGGATGACCCTGTGATTTTTCAGCAAGCTAGTTCATTGGATTTGGAGATCTTATGTAAGGTTTTCATCAGTTTATTTAATAAATTGAATTTGGTTTTTTTCTGCAATATATTTTCAGAATATGTTGATTGTCATCCTATATTCACATTTTGTTGCATACGTTTAGACCTCAGAAGTTATTTTCAACTATAGCATGAATCATTTTCAATCTGTGATAAGAAAAATTCTTGATTTTTGTTCATTGCATAACCTATAATGTTTTCTAACATGCCAATTGATATGAATCTCATTTTCCAGCTTGATGGTCCATTAAATACTAATTAAAACTAATATTTTTACTTTTTCAACAATCGGTTTTTGAAAAAAACATTTTTTGTTTTCATTTTGTTAATTCTATTAGATGATTATTTTTATCATTTATCAAAGATTTGTAGGCTGACATGAACTGGTTATCACAATCACATTTAATAAATTACATATTAAGTTAGGTTTGCATTTAGGATTTAGTTTCAGTCATAATTCAAAGTCTTCTCTTTGAGGAGCAACCATCAGTTAGCAGCTAACGGAGCCGTAAAATCCATCGGAGTTAGCTATACCAAACAGCTTGAGGATAGGGTAATCCTTGCGTGGGGTTATTCGAAGCCTTTAGCTGGGCTATCTCCCTTACATTGACATTTGGGACACTTCCATCATATCCTAGGATTCAACATGTTCCCAAGTGGAACCTTTCTAGACACACTTGCAAGACCTCCTGGAACCTGGTTTTATTGCACGGTTGGAATTTTATGCCCCCGGTAGGTATTCAACAGGTGTCCCTGAAATCCTTTGGGATGCGAGTTTAAATGGGCCATAGAATAATGGTCATGCTTGGATCAACAAACCGTCGACTCCGTTGGATTCAATACATCGGTATAGTTCTATGGGTTCCCCTCTCCTCTGGGTCCATGTCCCAAGTGTCATCTTTTAAGTTGATTTTGGAAACTAGGGTTTAGCTCAGTAAGGGACTGTGCAATTTTTGCACATACGGTTCAACTTTGAAAAATACTCGACCGAGAACTTATGGGTAATGTTTCCACATGGAGCCTTCCTAGACACATTTGCAGGACCTCCCAGAACCCGGTTTTGTTGTACGGTTGGAATTTTATGCCCCCGGTAGGTATCCAACAAGTGTCCCTGAAATCCTTTGGGGTGAGAGTTTAAATGGTCCATAGAATGATGGACATTGCTCAGATCGACAAACCGTAAACTATGTTGGATTCAGGACATCGAGATAGTGCTAGGGGTGCCCCTCTCCTCTAGGTCCATGGCCCAAGTGTCATCTTTTAGGTCGATTTTGGAAACTAAGGTTTTGCTTAGTAAGGGACTATGCAATTTTTGCACATAGGGGTCATCTTTGAAAAATACTCGATCGAGAACTTATGGCTAGTGTTCCCACATGGAATCGTCCAAGACACACTTGCAGGACCTCCCGGAACCTATTTTTGTTACACGATTGGAATTCTATGCCCCCAATAAGTATCCAACAAGTGTCCCCCAAAGCCTGTGGGGTGCGAGTTTAAATGGCCCATAGAATGATGGTCGTGGCTCGGATCGATAAACTGTTGAATCCTTTGGATTCAGGACATCGGGATATTGCTAGGGGTTCCCCTATCCTCCGCGTCCATGGCCCAAATGTCATCTTTTAGGTTGATTTTGGAAACTAGGGTTTTGCTCAGTAAGGGACTGTGCAATTTTTGCACAAAGGGGTCGTCTTTGCAAAATACTCGACTGGTAGCTTATGGAAAGCGTTCCCACTTGGAACCTTCCTAGAAACACTTACATGACCTCCCAGAACCCGGTTTTGTTGCACAGTTGGAATTCTATGCCCCTGATAGGTATCCAACTAATGTCCCTGAAATCCTTTGGGGTGCAAGTTGGAACGAGCCATAGAATGATGATCATTACTTGGATCGACAAACCCTCGATTCCATTGGATTCATGACATCAGGATAGTGCTAGCTTGATAGGGGTGCCCCTCTCCTCTGGGTCCATGGCCCAAGTGTCATCTTTTAGGTTGATTTTGGAAACTAGGGTTTTGTTCAGTAAGGGTTTGTGCAATATTTTCACAAAGGGGTCAACTTTGCAAAATCCTCGATTGAAAACTTATGGATAGCATTCCCACTTGGAACCTTCATAAACACACTTGTAGGACCTCCCGAAACTTGGTTTTTTTCACGATTGGAATTATATGCCCTCAGTAGGTATCCAACAAGTGTCCCTGAAAGCCTTTGGAATGCGAGTTGGAACGGGCCATAATCCATCATTTCTACAAACATAGGACCATGACCATCTTATTTTCCTTCATCAAAACAACATTATCAAGGAAGATCATTAAACTAGTTAGGTATTTCATTTTCCATGGATTCTATTTGATTACTTTTGCATTACACATTTTTTTATGCACATTCAACAGATTTAGAGTCATGTTTCACCACTGAGATGTTTTTTACAATGAATCATGGTTCGATGCATGTTCAAGACCCTAAATAACGAAAGGTTGTACACTCAAACCTGAATTAGAATTATGACAAGTGAAAAATGGACATATGAAAGAGGTAAAGCACAAACTAGGGTATTACATACTAGGGTTTATATCTTCAAATTTTTTATGAAAGTGAATTCATGACCAGTTATTGGTTAGCATATTGGAATGAAGTAGGGTCTTACAAACTAGGGTTTAGTTTAAGGCTAGGTTTTAGACCTTCAACAATTTTGCGAAATTGAATTCATGAGAAGCCATTGGTTAGAAATATATTGGAACAAATTAGTTCCTTACAAACTAGGGTTATGCAATGCACTGTGGGAATGGTTTGAGTATCACTTGTATTCCACTTGGTAGTATATTTAAGGCTTCAAGTATAATAATTTTATTGATGTAATAAATGTTCAATCTCAAATTCCAAACAATGAAAAGACATGACAATCCTTTGAAGATATAAGATAAAATAGGGCTAAAATCCCTAGAGCTGAATATTGTTGTATATTTGGCCATACGTACATGAAGGCCCAATGGATTTTATTACACTTTAGTTCATGCATTCCTTGCTATTGTACTTGATACTTTGCCATTGTTTTTAGCATGCTAGAGTAGGCACACTTCAACTGAACTTCATAGATGCTCATGTACTTATCATTTGATGAAATATGGTAGCATTGATGAAATGTGTATCATTTATTAGACTTCCTCTTAGTTTGTGAAAATATCATAGGATTACATTGATGATATGCATAGCATGTTAAATACATGACAGAGGTTATTCAAACATATTTTGACTTATTTTGTTAACTTTTGTTTTTTCCTTGCAACATATTTTCCTTGCAACCATAATCTTGATCAATGGGTATGAACCCTTGGAGTTGACAAAAACCACAATTTTAAATTAGATATCAAATTAGCATGCATTTAATGATTTGTTTGAATTGTTGAAAGATATTATTAGTTTGTTCCATTAAGATATTGTTTTCATAACACAATGGTGACATGTTACTTGATCAATGCAATAAATGTAAGAGAAGAAATATTGCTTAAAATGTAATTATATAAATTTTAGTAGCATGATTTATGAATTTGTGGAAGAGATAAATCATCACAAGAACAAGTGGAAACTCAAGCGAAAATATGCAATATATTGTCTCATGCATTGATAGTCGAATGTTTGTAATACAAAATCTGGCAAAGTAGTCATCCCTTAAATGGCCTGCCAATGTACATGTATCCCTAAGTACAACAATGTACATGTATGTCAAAATACATATATACAAGACTATGACACATCAAAAATCAATCTTTCGCTTGTTTTTTCCTGGCTTTGCTCTATCAACCATCTCTCTAGGATCACTTTGCATCTCAGGAGTCTGCAAATAAAAGATAAATTTTTCTATCAAATAACTGCACTAATACCCTACCATTAACAAAATTAAAAAATTAACTTATGTCCAAATTATTTATGACAAACATTCACCAAATCCAGTCGAGGTATAGATGTCTGCGATGTGCTCATGGAAGTCCTCTCTATAATTGCGCTCTGCAAATAAAATATCATATCTCAAATAATTCAACAATTCAACAATTATAAACATGTCTATGTAGATTGAATAAAAATACTTGGTCATTAACGAACATCTCACCACATGAGGAGACCCAGTCACAACCATGGATTGAGTGGGGGAGTCGGGCACTACTGCTGCTAATGGATACAATCACCAAATCTGGAAATATTTAGACATGCAGGAATAAACAATATAGTAAGATGGTTAAGTACCATGCATTGTAATTGTTGAAATAGTTACCTCTGTATGGCTTGTTTCTATTACAGATGCGGCACTACCTACAACATCAATGACCCTGTTAGGTGAGGTGTAGATGGATCTCCCGTGTGTCTGATATAGAGGACATCCACACCCTTTCTAGGAGTGGATACTCTCTTATACACTTGTCCCTTCTACACATTTGGACTACGAGGAGAGGAAACTATTGATTGTTTTCTAAATATAGCAGGTGATGGCTACAATCACCAATTACTGACGTAGTTAGAAATGCATTAATCAATGAAATAACATGTATTAACAAACTGAAAATGTTGAAATACATACCAATGTACGGTATGCTTCAATTAATTCTAAGACATGTTCTATCGTATACCCTTGCCCTATGGACTGTGTAGCGCTTATCTCCCCATCGAGGGGGGGATCACTAGATGAAATGATTTCCCTTTCTGGGGGATCTACAACTTGCATTTTAGAAAATTGTAAATATTAGACCGTGTAGCAATAATTAAGTAGCATGTGATAACAAACTACCATGTATTAAAATAATTACATGTTGAAATAGTTACCTTAGTGTGAGTTGTTATCGCCGAAGGTATCACAAGATCTTGTACATCAAAGGGTTCTCATGCATCAGCCTCTAGACTATATTGGGCATCGTCGATGGAAAAGTATTGCCCCTCATCCTCTTCTTGTAGAAACTATAAGTTTTAAAATCATTAAAGATATTAGCAATCTATATATGTGTATAGTAAGGAAAAATAATTTTCAAACAACACTAAATTGTTAACCATTTACTTACCTGAGTAAAATACCAAGTACAACTATCACCTGTCTAGACAAGACCAAAGCAGGGATGGACGCACGCTGTGCATGGGTGGGGCTCTCAGCTATGCTCAGATGTGTGGGTCTAATGCCACTACTAGATGCTCCTTGACCACTAGAAGGTGGTGGTTATACCCCACTGGGAGGTGGTGGTTCTACCCCACCGAGAGTTGGTGGCTCTACCCCACCAGGAGGTGGTGGCCCTACCCCACCGGGAGGTGGTGGCTCTGATGGCCCTTCCTAGTACGTACCTTGAATATACGTTCTATGGGGAACAACATCATGTTCCAACAGTAGGAATGACTCCTGCGTTTGTGGGACCAACTAATGTGCAGGAGACACATCTGGCCTAGGTAGCTTCCTGCGAGGTGGAGCTACTAGGTGATTGGGTTCTATGTGCCTCGCATTGGGATGCTGTTGAGGCATCCCCATCCCAAGGCCTTGGTACTCCAAGATATCAAAATAATTAACATGCTTCCCCAAACAAATTTTGCGTAGGTCTTTCTAAGAAAATATAACGACATTTCCCTATTGTTATGTGGTGGTACATCAAACACCATGTACCATTGGTCCATCCAATTATCTATGAATGGTTGATATATACATCACTCAATAGAAATATTCGTTTTGCTTACATCCGGGATTTCACCATCCGTGGATCTCTCAATAGGGAAAATATATGTTGTTTTGTTATCTTCAACTTCTTAACTTCCTTGTAACTAAGTCCATTAGCATATTCTTGCCTCTTTCTCTCTCTATACGTGGCAATGTCTTGGAGTGAACCATTTGAACTACTAAGGGTCTCTATCATTGCATCCACATTGGATGCAAGCATACGATGCCTATCATCAACAATAACAATTGAGGCTCGAATGTCTCTGAGCCTCTGAATTTCTCTTTGAATGTCTATGTGTGCATCCATGGTTTCCACTGCAATAAAAAATAAAAACACAAATCATTAGAAACATATACATGCTATAATGACATCTCTAAAACCAGAAAAATATAAAAACGTTGTGCAAGAACAAATACATTACAAACATAAATATCATCTCAATATACTATAATAACAACTGTAAACCAAAGTGGAAGGTGAGGATCAACTACATGTAAATCGATCAATGATCGATGGTAAAGAGCTCCTGATTCAATTAATACTGAAGGATCGAGATAATGAGGGCCTTAAAACCAATTTAGATCTAAGGTATTGGAGAGGATGTTATTCGTCATCCTCTACCTTTATAAATTTCTCCTTTGTATCTAATTCATATCATGTTCGTGCCCCTTTCCTTGCTCAGAATCTAGTGAATGATGAGGAAGATTTGGTGGTGAAGTCCTCTGCGTCATTAAGAAGGGGAAAGATTTCGAATGTGAGGGTTGATCTATGCTTGATCCATGAAATAAAGGTCTTATCGGTTGAAAGGGATGAAGACCCAAATCCATCGATTGAGTGTCTTGGTAGTGAAGGAGATCAAAAAAGATGTGGTAGTTCATCTTTGCAACAAAGTAAGTGGTGTGTCTGCAAGGAGGGGAACCTAGTCCATTAGGTTTTGGGGGATGATGTAAAATCCATCAAGCCATTGGGTTGGATTCACAAGAACTGGTTGGACGTTTTTAGGGTAAAATAATGTGTGGGAAAAAAACATAGGGTTTGGTTGAGTCGAGTCTAGAAACCAAGACTAAGTTATAGTTCGTAGTTCCTCCTCTTAGCCAAAGGATGGATGGCTTTTATTTTCCAATTTGCAATAGATGTGGTGAAAATATTGAGGAAAAGTTGGCGTTTGGATTCAAATCCCTTATTGATTAGGTGGATGGAAAATTCATTAAGGGGATTGATACTATGGAGGAATTGCCATATGTTATAACAATTTTGAAAAAAATTAGTTTTGGATTTTTCATTTACTTGGATTTATAATTTAGGGCAATATAAAAATTTATATTTTTATTAAGGGAATGAGGCAACATTGAATAGTTTGGACGCCTACCTTTCCAATCCCCCTTGCTCCTCGAATTCACCCTCCACTTACAAGTTAGAATCCCTGAACACTCGAGCATTTTGGTTGACCTTGCCCATGGCTATCGTGAATAGTGGACGCAAAGTGCGGAATGGTTGTCGCGACCTATTTTGCGGTTTTAATATATTAACAGGAATGCTCGAGCGTTATGTATTCCAATAACGCTCGAGCGTTATATAATACATAATGCTCGAGCATTGTTGGAGCATAGGCTGCAGCTATGGCAAAGCTGCCAATTTTGGGGAAGAAGCACTAAGTTTTGAAGGAGAAGTGTTAATTTTGAGGAAAAGCACCATTTTTTACGGAAGTGAACAGTGCGTGGTACGGCGCCAGATGGACGAGCTCACCGCAGAGTGCAGACCGGAAATCGCGGAGCTCGTGTGCACGTCAAGGGAAAGAGTAAACAAGGTGGCCGAGTAGAAAGTTCAACCACCACAGTAAATGAAGGAAGCAACGGAATAGAGGGCTCAGCTACCCTCATTTGAGGCAGAGTACAAAAGTTATGGTTGCTTGGACCAAGGAAGAGCAACAGGCCGAAGCATTGAAGGCAAAGGACGAGGAGCAGAGAACGATGAAGCGACACCCATACCCGCGATCTGCGCTGGAAATCACGGAACCTGCAGGAAGCTACGACGCGACTGCAAGAGGCATCTAAAGTACACCTAGCCGTCAGTGGTTAGGGTTTTTGGGTATCACTGTTGGGAAAGGCCCACAGTTTTGTAAAGGTGTGACCCTCAGGGCCACCTATATATATGTGTAATTGTAAAGGGAAAAGGGTTAGATGGGTCAGAGATAGACAGGTTAGAAGGTCAAGGAGTTAGAGAGTTGGATAGCTGTAGAGCTAGTCACTGAGTTTGCAGATAGTCTAAGTTGATGTCTAAGTCATTGTAATCTCTGTAGAAGAAAAGAGTAGATCTAAGAGAAGGGATCCCAGCTGTGTGCGTGGAGTTTCCCAGAAATATCTAAGGCTGCAGCTATGTGTGCAACACGACTGTGTAATTCCCATCTCAAGGTAATATAAGATACAATTTCCGTGGACGTGATTTCGCCGTGGAGGCGAACCACATAGTTCTTGTTGTTATGGTAATGTTTTATGTGAATGCCTGTCTGTGTGTTGCTATCTATGTTTACATGAACGTTTTTTTTATCTTTATGAATGAGTATATAAAGTAAGTCTTTGAAGCTCCCTTAGAATTTATGCACTGTCGAAGGAGTCTGTAAGAGCACTATCGCCGCAGCGCTTAAGGAGTGTGTTACTGCGCTGTGGCGCGAGAGCAGAGACGATACATCGTGTAACGAACAAAGCAGGTAAACACCTCGCGCAGGTGCAGAGATATCGCGCAGGTGCAGAGATACCGCGCAGCTGGCTAAGGCGAGTAAGCTCCAGCGTTGTTGCACTGTATGACCTGTGAAAGAATCAGACGCTCTATTCAGAAGTTACTGCATAAGAAGGGAAGAGAGAAGACTGTGGATTCCACACCACCCCGATTAAGGAAACCTGATTCCTTAGCCCCCCATAGCCACTTCGGGTGAGACCTCGGGCTGCTGCGTAGCCCGTTGCTGAAAGGGCCAGTGCGCCAAGGGTTGTTTGTTGCTGCGCCTCCTGAAAACCCGGGTCTCTCTAAAAGCAGCCAACAAATGGTTCCATTTCCTTGAGACTTGTTAATCCAACAAATGGTTCCGTTTCCTTGAGACTTGTTAAGCCAACAAATGGTTCCGTTGCCTTGAGACTTGTTAAGCCAACAAATGGTTCTATCGTCGGCTTTAACCCTATTATTTTGAAGGTAATGTGGTGCTGGAATCCTACAACTAAAGAAATTCAAGAGTGGTTTGATTCAAAGGCGAGACAGTTCGCTGAACGTGAAAATAGAATCCCTAGGCTTCACGCAAAGGACTGGTTGTAGAAGCATATTTATACTGACCTTCACGAAATCTTCTTTGTAACATTTGCACTCAAGTTGCATGAGCGGGTATCCAAGCTAGCAGATACTCAACCCAATGTGCATGTTGATCAACCTATCGTTTGGTCGCTTGAGCTAGTTAGCACTGTGAAGTGGGTAGATAATCCTGTGTCCCGTACAATAGACTTTTGGTTGAACAGTCTGCTGGAAGGCTTCATCACCGAGTTTGCGGTAGATACGAGAAAGAGCTTCAGCGAGGCTGAGAGGAGCTTCTTCAAAGCATACAGGGGTAAGTTCTTAAATTCTCTGAACCTGTCGATTAAAATGCTCTTATATGAAAAGGGAAAACTATGCATAGCTTCCAATGAATAGCATAGACAAGTAATGTTTGCAGATTCTGATAGTGATTTTGAAGCTATTGGTTGCACTCGTAGTGGAAAACTGTATAAAGTAGGCCTCGACCAGCATTATTTTGAGTCTAGCCCAGAAGATAGTCGAGCTCGTAGAGCGAGCCATATAGAGAGACAAGGGAGTGTTCATATCCCTTACCACCCTTTTACACCGCAAAAGCCAGACGGGGCTCAGCATAACCCTGCAGTAACACCCTCTAGTAGCCCGCACGGTACTTCTAATACCTCAACTCCACCTTTGTTTAACCATCTTGGAGGCCGTTCCACAGCACCTCCACGTCAACCTAGCGCAAGAAGGATGGGTGATGACATGAAGCTACCAACCTTTAGAGGAATAGGGCTAGAAGACCCTGAGCAGCACTGGTTTCTATGTGAAATCATTTGGACGATTAAGCAAATTAATGATGATGATGTTAAGCTGGTTCAGTTAGCAACCACACTAAGAGAGAGAGCCTTAACCTGGTTTATGAAATACTCAGCAGCACAGAATAGGACGCTTGCTGATGTAAGAAGTGTTATGCTTAAAGAATTCAAGAAACCTAAATCAGAGTCACAGTGTATAACAGAACTCAAAGACATAAAACAGTTACCTACAGAGTCAGTATGGGACTTTGACCAGAAGTTCAAAGCCTTGAAAGATCAAGTAAGCTTTGAGTTTGCACCGCAGCAACATAAGGAATGGTTCATTGTTGCACTGCTTCCTCACATTAGACTTCCTCTTATGCAACAGAATCTCACTACATAAGAACAAGCTCTAGAGATGGCTATGAAACTAGAACAAGCAACGATGTTGCGCAGTTGCAGAACCAAATAGCAAACCTAACCTTGCAAGTGCGTGACATTAAGAAAGGAAAGGATGTCAAAGAAGAAATTTGGTGTACAAAGTGTAGAGCACAAGGACATTCAAAGGACCATTGTCCCGTTTTCATAGATTATATTGCAACTGGAGCACCTAACCCTTTACCATAGGCACAGGGGCCTTGGTGTGAAATCTGTAGAACTAGAGGCCAGAGACCACAAGAGTGTCACTTGTTACATAAATATGTACAAACTCCAAAGAATCTATATTGCAATTTCTGTAAATCAATAGGCCATGATGAGAACAATTGTAGAGCATATGAGCTCATGATAGAAAGAAAACATGATGTTTATAGAGTACAGTCAGAACAACAGGGACCCACAGCAGGTCCGCAGTATGACCAAGCTCGCGAAGGCAGAGGAGGAAATTACAGGGGCCATGGAAGCGCAGCAGGTTTTGGTCGAGGAAGAGGATAGATCACTTGTTACAACTACGGAGCTCAAGGCCATTATGTAAGGGATTGCCAAAATCCTACAACCATCTGCAGATACTGTAAATCTTATGATCATGTCATTGAAGAATGCCCTCAATTGATGGCCAAAATGCAAGAAAAGAAGCCACAGGTTAACCAGAATATCCAGTTGATTGGAGCAGAAAAAAGAGAACCAGATCCTACAGTTAATACAGTGACGTGTAGTCGAGCAACCACTGGTGTGCCAGAGTTAGGAACTGGAAAGCCAGCAACGCAATGGGTGCGCCGCGCTAATATTAAACCATCCCCGCTTGACCTATAGAAGCAAAAAGAAGCATTCAAGCAAGCTCAAGAGCATTTCTCAGATCCGCGAGCTTCAAGTTCTGTTGCAATTCCGCATAACGATATCAGACCGCATGTGCCGCATCAAGAGAACTGGGTACAAGACCAGGCCACTACATCTGGAAGGCCTGATGAGGAGGATGCACTAGGAAGTGTTCATGTTTTTTTGAGAAACTGCTTAAAGTTGTTGCACAATGAAAAAGAAACTATGGAACTCCAACACCTGTTGGATCAGTGTCAGCAATCTGCTTTGATGAATACACCGCAGCGTGTTGTTCATCAGATTGGGAGTCATATTAGAACTGGAAGAGAGATGAGACTCACAGCACAGATTGGAGCATTTGAGATGGATGAAGTCATTTTGGATTTAGGCTCAGAAGTTAATGTTCTCACCATGTAGACATGGGAACAGATGGGTAGCCCTCAGCTTACCAGATCCCCTATCCAGCTAAGACTTGCAAATCAGCAATGAGTTTCTCCATTGGGCAGATTACCCAATGTACCCATTGATATTGAGGGAGTAAGAAGTTCTGCAGACTTCGAAGTAATCAAAATTCTGGATGACAGTAGACCTTACCCAGCACTTTTAGGCATAGAATGGGCATTTGATAATTTGGCTGTCATTAATTTGAAGAAAAGACAGATGACTTTTGAGGATGACCAGATTAGGGTCATTGCACCGCTTGATCCCCTTCAAGGACCACGGTATATTGAACCCATTCGAGCAGAAGAAGAAGCGTGCCACATGGAAAGTTTGTACCAGATGACTGCTAGTCATAATGATTATGTCAATCCCACAGTGGACGACCATATCAGCTGGCGATGCGATAGCTCGTGCGCATCAGATTCGGAAGCAGGATTGGAAAACTGGCAGAATCGCTTACATGAAGTTTCTGCAAGGCGTTGTGCCAAGATGACTAAATCCATTCGATGGATTAGCACAGAATTGAATAACACCCCAATATTTGATGGTTTAACTAGAGTAAGTGAATTCATACATGCATATGGACAAGAAATCCCAGATGAGCAGCGCATACAAGCATTGGATGTAGCACTGCGTGCTACACCCGCGAGATGGTGGGGTGCACATAAAGAAAATATTGACACATGGCAAGACTGTCGCAGGTTGATACTGCGTAGATTTCAAGAGACTACAGCAGGAGTTTTGCGCAAATATGATGGACAGAGTGACCCCAGGTCACACGTGAAAGCATGTATTCAGCAATGGTCAGATATTCCAGAGGATGAGTGGGCTCACCTATTCATCCACACGTTGGATATAGTTCCAAGGAACTGGTACACTAAAACAGAATTGCGCAGAGGCACTGTCACTTGGCCTCTCATGATCGAAAGTTTTCAACTCACTTTTAGCTTTGAGTCAGAACATCCAAGCATCGATCAAGCTTTAAAGTGTATTAGAAAGAAGGTATTTGAACAATGTCCGTTACCAGAGTATTCTCAACCAGACTGGGCTGTCTAGATGGAACATGCCCTGGAATGCTATAATTTCACCGCTGGAGAAGAGGATGATGATCCTCGCAACATCAATATGCCAAAGTCAGAAGGGACGCACAAAGTCGAAGGCCCTCAGCTTGATATCCCTGCCATTACAGAACACATCAAGCTCAAGAAAATTAACATTGGTACAAAAGCCGAACCCAAGGTTGCCTCTATAGGAGATTATTGGGATGATGAAACTGTTGACCACATTGCATATTTACTACATGAGTACCAGGACATCTTTCCTACCAAGTTTACAGAAATGAAAGGCATCCTAGGAGATTTAGGAGTTATGCGCATACCTTTGAAAGCGGATGCTAAGCCAGTAAAACAACGCCCGTACAGGTTGAACCCGCGATATAAAGAAAAGGTCAGAGAAGAAATTGATAAGATGCTCGCAGCTGGTATCATTGAGGCGGTAGAGGAAAGTGATTGGATTAGTCCTATGGTGGTACAAGAGAAAAAGGCAAAAGGTGAAATAAGAATCTGCGTGGACCTGTGCAAGCTCAACGACGCATCAGCGCATGATCCATTTCCTACGCCCTTTATAGATGAAGTGCTTGATAATGTTGGAGGACAAGAGGCTTACTCCTTCACTGATGGCTTTTCAGGATACCATCAGATTAGAATCCATCTAGAGGACCGCCATAAGACCACTTTTGCGACTGAATGGGGCTCATTCCAGTATACGGTAATGCCCTTTGGTCTTAAAAACGCTCCTGCTATCTTCTCTAGAGTTGTTGTTGCTGTTTTTAAAGAATTCATTCATAAGTTTCTAGAAGTCTATTTTGATGACTGGACTGTATTTGGTTTACTAAAGAACCATATAGGGAATCTAAGGATGATGTTAGACAAATGTAGACAGTATCAGATTTCCCTAAAAATGAAAAAATGTATCTTCTGTGCTCCTTTTGGTATTTTTTTGGGTCACATTGTATGCAGACAAGGACTCATGATGGATCCTGCGAAGGTTGCCATCATTGCTAACTTGCCTGCGCCCAACTCAGTCAAACAATTGCGCACTACATTGGGACATACAGGATACTACAGGAAATTTATCAAGGGTTATGCAAAGATTACTACGCCTATGGAAAGACTGTTAAAAAAGGATTCGAAGTTCCAATGGACAGAAGAATGCCAACATGGACACACTTAAAGAAAAGATGATCACAGCGCCTATTCTAGTTTTCCCAGACTGGACAAAACCCTTTCATGTTCATGTAGATGCTTCTTCCATAGCATTGGGGGTTGTACTTACACAATCGGGAGAAGGAGATATCGACCACCCCATTGCTTACTCTAGCAAAAAGCTGTCCACAGCTGAGAAGAACTACACCACTACAGAAAGAGAAGGACTAGCTATGGTGTATGCCTTACAGAATTTCATACACTATCTATTGGGTGCTCATTTTAAAATGTATACTGACCATTTTGCTTTGAAGTACTTGGTCAATAAGCCAGTGTTAGGGGGAAGAATTTGCAGATGGCTACTCCTCTTCCAGGAGTATGATTTTGAGATTATTGTGAAGCCAGGAAGATTGAATGCAGGACCTGACCATTTATCTAGGATAGAGTCAGGGGAGGAACCTACAAATTTGGAGGACAATCTGCCTGATGCGCAGCTGTTCTCTATTCAAGCAGTAGATGGATATTATTCCGATATTCTTGAGTTTCTCACTACAGGGCAAGCACCAGTTGAGTTCACAATATAGCAGAAAAAACAACTTGTTGTCAAAGCAGCAGAATTCACTTTGATAGTAGGCCAACTCTATAAGTTGGGCCCTGATGAAGTGTTGCACAGATGCATTTTACCGCATGAGAAGAACTCCATAATCATAGAATCGCACTCAGGAACCGCAGGAGGCCATTTTGCAGGAAAGCTGACTGCGCAGAAAATCTTAGCCACCGATCTTTGGTGGCCAACATTGCACAAGGATACTAAGGAATTATGCAAGTGTTGCGATGTGTGCCAGCGAACAGGAAAACCTTCAAGAAGAGATGAAATGCCGCTCAGACCCCAGATAACAGTGCGTGCTTTTGATAAGTGGTCCATTGATTTTGTGGGACCTATCAACCCACCAGGAAAGAGAACCGGCGCAAGATACATCATCACAGCTACTGAATACCTCACCAGATGGGCTAAGGCGAAGCCAGTCAAGAATTGCGACGCTGTCACTGCTGCGCAGTTTATTTTTGAGAATATTGTCACTAGATTTGGATGTCCACTCATTCTAATGAGTGATCAGGGCACACATTTCCTGAACAAGACCATAGAGGCCCTTACTGAAGAATTCCACATTAGTCACCACAAGAGTACACCCTACCACCCTCAAGCGAATGGTACGGTGGAGGCATTCAATAAGATTCTGGAGAATGCCCTGACCAAGATTTGTAACCAACAAAGAGATGATTGGGACCTTAGAGTCACAGCTGTGTTATGGGATTACAGAACCACATGCAAGAAACTAACAGGTCACACACCTTTCAGTTTGGTGTATGGACAAGAAGTAGTTATGCCCATGGAATACATTGTTCCTAGTCTCAGAATTGCTCAAATTACAGAAATGGCAGATACTGATACTATGAGTGAAAGGCTGTCACAATTGGTTTCCTTAGAATAAGACAGGCTTTTAGCTGGATTCCATCAACAAGTGCAGAAGGCGAGACAGAAGGCTTGGCATGACAGGAATATTAAGAATAAAGTCTTTCAAGAAGGAGACTTGGTACTCCTCTACGATAGTAAATTCATCAAATTTCCAGGTAAGTTTCATATACATTGGTTAGGCCCTTTTCAAGTAATGAAGATAACTAAAGGAGGAGCAGTTCAGCTTGCGAAGCTTAATGGAGAATTGCTGCCCACAATGATCAATGGGAGTCGGCTCAAGCTTTACCGCGACGGCCACTCCGCCCTGTCGACCTAATCAGCTGCTAAAGTAGTGCAGATGTCCAGTGTAGTTGAAAGAGGCATCGCACTTATCAGTCTACATGGAAGTCGTGAGACATTTTCAGTCTCTGGATTCCCGTGCAGTTCCTCGAACCATCCGCGCAAGTAATAAAGTCTGTTCTGAGCGAGCCTGTTTTCGCTCTTGCGGAGTTCCCCCAGGTTGTTAAACTTTCGGTCTTGCGGAGTTCCCTATTGCCTAATTGTGTTTGCTCTTACGGAGTCCCCGCTGTGGACCCCTCTATATGCACAGTTACCCATGCTGAAGTAACCCACCGAAAATTTGAAAATTTGAATTACGGAAGTTCTGTAGCCGCGTCTGAGTCTTAATGAAGGACGAGACTGCCAATTAATTGTATTTGCTCAGACAAATTTGTCTTGATTTCCCAAAGATCCACATTTAATTAAAGAGCCGAAGGCCTTAGCTTATCTCCCGAAAGGCTGTCAGAACCCGTCCATCACATTTAATGCACCACAGAGGCGCGGGGGTAGGGGGGTTGTCAACTCATATGCATAGGCGCCTACGGTTATTAGCACCACTTGTCCACATCTACTACCGCCTTTAGCTATAAATACCCCTCATTCGTATATGTTTGGGTTACTTTCCTCGAGTTGTATAAGTTGTCTTGTTTGAGTCTAAGTCATTGTTTTCAGAGCCGTGTCGTGCAGACTGCTCCCTTTGCTTTCAGAGTTCGTATCCTACGCTATTATGCCCTTCTCTGATCTGTGTTAAGTTGTGTTTGTAAGTTCATGATGGAGAACTTGTCAACTGAAGAATTCGTCCAACAGTTTAGACGCAGAGGTTTAGATTTCGGTATGGGTACCCCGATCAAGATTGTCGAGCTTCCTGATCCCAGACAGTCCCCGGGCACAAGGGCGTCTCAACCGCACCAGCTGGAGGAACCCGTTCCAGAGCCTTTGGCCACTATGTTTAACTACATTCCTCCGCGGTCGGATAATGCACCCGAGGTGCGTATTCCCAAGAATGCTAAGTATTCGATTTCGTTGCCACCAATGGCGGAAATCGTGCACGAAGAAGGATCCCTGCTTGGACATCTTTGGTTTGTTAAGTTTTTCGACTATAATTTGGGAGATTATAGAACGTATCCACAATTCGCGCCGGATCACTATCTGACAGTGGTCCATAAACCTGTTAAGAAAGTTGACGAATTCGTCCCGCAGCAATTTGCAGTAAATCTTGAGAGGCCTGGCCTATTGAACCTGTTGAAGCTACCGCACTTCGGGCGTAGCAATGAAGTTAATGCGGTTGTTAAGGTCTTGTTATCCTGTGTTCATGGTGGTTATCTTTGGCTAGGGAGGCCAATTGATTTGAATGTGGATCTGATTCATCGGATTACCGGCCTATCTAAGGTTGGTAAGGACCCCAATGTCCACTTCGTTGGTAAAGACAGGGATCAAAAGCTTGCTGCACAGGTGGTGCAGAAATACAACTTGTCGCGAGGAGGTAGGGCCTATGACCTCACTATAGTTGAAGATGAAGCACTCAGATTCACAGGCAGTATGCTCGTAGGCAGACTTTTAACGAAGTGCCGACCTAAAGAAGTCCCTGGAGCTGTTGTAGAGCTCGCAGTCGCAGCTGCGGAAGGAGATCAGTACAACTGGTCTCTCTTCCTTTTGAATACATTCTTGGATGACTACCGCAACGTTCAGGACATCGCCAATTAGCTGTTCCATTTTTCTTGGCTCCTGATCGTGTGCCTTTGTCGGGTGGAAGGAACCTCCCAACACTTAGTTTCTTCCACGTCGTTCAGGAGAGGTTACAGGGATGCATTATGTCAACCTCTGGGATTCTAATAATCCCGTGAAACGCAAGATGAACCGCGTCGTATTCTTTGAGTACTACAATATCCTCAGGGATACCATCTTGCAGATGCGGAGGCTTACTCAGGAGATGGTAGAAATCTATGGAAAGAAGTTGGTCTTTTCTGCCAACTTGCATGAAATCTATTTTCACCCTCGCGGAATTCACTCGAAAGAATGGGCCGTAGGGATCTACTGAATGACTACACAAGATGTGGAGGACACTATGAAGTCTTGGCTAGACGAATGGAAGCAGGCCACTGACATCGCTGCCGCGATGCCACCCCCTGTGGCGCCAGAAAAAGATAAGGGAAAGGAAAAGGCCACGCAGAAGAATGATGAAGGTCCGTCAGGACCGCCTCCAAAGAAGCAGAAGCTGTCGCACCCTGCAGAAGTGACTGGAGATCCCTTTGAGACCCTTGCCGTGGGGTTCGACCAGTACTTGACGGAACAATTTCGTGAGCTGCGGACCTCTCAGGCCAAGATCAGAAGTGCTCTAGACCTGCAGCTCGTGGAGTTGAAAGGTCTCGCAGGACGAGTTGCGCAGACCCATGCGCCAGCATCCGGCTTGCAAGCGCCGCAAGCGTCTACAAGCATCAAACGGGTTGAAGTACCTGTCGACAGGCACACTGTTGTACATATCCCGCCTGTAAGCATGACACTCCTGGATCCTTTAGCTGCACTACAGGTAAGCACGGTTGGCGCTGTTGAAATAAATTTGTCACTTATTCCGTTGGAAACTCTCCATTTGGTTCAGGAGCAGGTTTCTACTGAGCTGAGAGCTAGGGAGCTCTCCACATTCCACGCCAATCAAAGATTGCAGATGCAGGAAATAGAGCTAAGGGAAGACTACAAGGAGATCTCTGCGCAACTTGAACTTCATGAAGCGCAAGACACTGGGTTACGGAATGCCGTAGATGAAATCGCCCAGGAGCTGCCAGCCTGCCAGATCCAACCAGACCTTCCGTTAGTCGATAAAGTGCAATGCATTGGTAGAAGGGTGCAAGCCCTCGAACAACAAGTAGTTGTTATGGCTGAGGACCATAGAAAGCAGCTCGCCGAGTTGGAAGCTCGTGTCGCAGTGCCTCCCGTGGATGAGACGCAAGAACGAATGGAAGCACTGCGCATAGCTTCTATCCAGATGCAGCACAAAATAGATGAAGCCCAGTAGTTAATGATGCAAGCTATGGAAGCTTGGGCTGAGCTTGAGAAGCTCCCTTCTAAAGTTGCTCTTGTATAACAGGTCAAAGCAGCAGAACAGTCCCTGACTGTTCTAAGCGAAGAAGCTAAGTCCTTGGAAGGCTTAGCCAAAATGAGGAAGATGAGCGAAGTCCGTAAAGTCCAGCAAGAACTGCACAGGCTCAGAAACAAAGATGCTACTCTCGCCAACATCATTCAGCCCTTTATGGATGAGTATGCTGAACTTGCTGCCCAAGCAGAGGCCAAGGTCAAAGCATTTGCTGAGTCTCAAGAGTTGGTTCACGACATAGAAGGAGAAGAAGCTACTACAGACATGGTGCAAACAGCTGCGAAGTGCGTCGAAGACATGGACTCCGCTATTGCGCAGTGGAAGCAAGACTTCGCTGCGACCCAAGCCAAGTCAGATGCACAACTAAGTCGATCGCAAGCTAGTGCAGGTGGCTCGGGGACGGGCCACAAGTAAGTGTTAGGGGCCTGTTGGAGCATAGGCCGCAGCTATGGCAAAGCTGCCAATTTTGGGGAAAAAGCACTAAGTTTTGAAGAAGAAGTGCTAATTTTGAGGAAAAGCACCATTTTTTACGGAAGTGAACAGTGCGCGGTATGGCGCCAGATGGACGAGCTCACCGCAGAGTGCGGACCGGAAAACGCAGAGCTCGTGTTCACGTCAAGGGAAAGAGTAAACAAGGTGGCCGAGTAGAAATTTCAACCACCACAGTAAATGAAGGAAGCAACGGAATAGAGGGCTCAGCTACCCTCATTTAAGGCAGAGTATAGAAGTTATGGTTGCTCGGACCAAGGAAGAGCAATGGGCCGAAGCATTGAAGGCAAAGGACGAGGAGCATAGAACGATGAAGCGGTGCCCATACCCGCGATCTGTGCCGGAAATCACGGAACCTGCGACGCGACTGCAAGAGGCATCTAAAGTACACCTAGCCGTCAGTGGTTAGGGTTTTTGGTGATCACTGTTGGGAAAGGCCCACAGTTTTGTAAAGGTGTGACCCTCAGGGCCACCTATATATATGTGTAATTGTAAAGGGAAAAGGGTTAGATGGGTCAGAGATAGACAGGTTAGAAGGTCAAGGAGTTAGAGAGTTGGATAGCTGTAGAGCTAGTCACTGAGTTTGCAGATAGTCTAAGTTGATGTCTGAGTCATTGTAATCTCTATAGAAGAAAAGAGTAGATCTAAGAGAAGGGCTCCCAGTTGTGTGCGTGGAGTTTCCCAGAAAGATCTAAGGTTGCAGCTGTGTGCACAGCAGGATTGTGTAATTCCCATCTCAAGATAATATAAGATACAATTTCCGTGGACGTGATTTCCCCGTGGAGGCGAACCACATAATTCTTGTTGTTATGGTAATGTTTTACGTGAATGCCTGTCTGTGTGTTGCTATCTATGTTTACATGAATGTTTCATTATCTTTATGAATGAGTATATAAAGTAAGTCTTTGAAGCTCCCTTAGAAGTTATGCACTGTCGGAGGAGTCTGTAAGAGCACTATCGCCGCAGCGCTTAAGGAGTGTGTTACTGCGCTGTGGCGCGAGAGCAGAGACAATACATCATGTAACGAACGAAGCGGGTAAACACCTCGTGCAGAGGTGCGAAGATACCGCGCAGCTGGCTAAGGCGAGTAAGCTCCAGCGCTGTTGCGCTCTATGACCTGTGAAAGAATCAGACGCTCTGTTCAGAAGTTACTGCGTAAGAAGGGAAGAGAGAATACTGTGGATTCCACACCACCCCGGTTAAGGAAACCTGATTCCTTAGCCCCCCATAGCCACTTTGGGTGAGACCTCGGGCTGCTGCGCAACCCATTGCCGAAAGGGCCAGTGCGCCAAGGGGTGTTTGTTGCTGCGCCTCCTGAAAACCCGGGTCTGTCCAAAAGCAGCCAACAAGCATTACTAAAATACATAACGCTCGAACGTTGTGGAATTCATAACGCTCGAGCATTATGAATTTCTATAACGCTCGAGCATTATGAATTTCTATAACGCTTGAGAGTTATAGAATTCACAACACTCAAGCGTTTTGATTTCCTATCCTGCGTGTTAAGTGACATGGCCGGCTCAATCCCTCCCATGCCTAGTTCAAAGAAACGCTCAAGAAATTTGATCTCTCTTGATTGATAGATCACGGTTTAAGTTTTAAGTTTTTATTTTATAAAATTACTTTTCATAATATTTTATTTTATGAACCAATATGGATTTTTTTAAATACTTTCCATAATTTTTATTTTATGAGCAAACATGAATTTTTTTAATTATTTGTTAGTAACCAACATTACAACATCTCCCCCATACTGAATTGTAAAGCACTAAAACTAAATACAATAAAACAAGTCATAATTTAGAATTTAGCAATTTACTACTATGATCATTCCTTCCGTTAATTTTTTGCAAAATAACTAACACAAAATACAAAATTTATTGTCCAAAATAAGCATTGAATCTAACGAAGGGCTAATAAAATCTTATATGTTCATTTTCTAAAATTTATTGTCCAAAATAAGCATTGAATCTAACGAAGGGCTAATAAAATCTTATATGTTTATTTTCTAAAATTTATTGTCCAAAATAAGCATTGAATCTAACGAATGGTTAATAAAATCTTATATGTTTATTTTCTTATACGTGGTGTGTAACCATTGACTTTTAAAGGATATAGCTTGGCAAATATATAATTAAGCGAGTGATTGATTGATGGGGCATACACTTGCAACAACTATAAAGAAGAAGAGTTGTCATGGCATACATCAGATTTTGACCATGTTCGTGTGTAGTTTCAATCAAAGCCGACTTTTTATATGACAATTATTTGTCATGGTTTTTGGCCCCCTTAATCTCACTTGCGTGCTTTACACCGACGACAATCATAACAGACAAAGATTCGCACAATACACCAAGCTTTGCCCATGTCTAGTATCAATCAAAGTTAAAGCAAAGCTTAAGAAAATATACTTTAGAATAACAACATTATTTAATACCAAACCTTTAAGTCGGGGACCAATTGAAACGCAATATATGATATAAAAATGTATCAAGCACTCATGACCCCAATCTCTAAAATCCTTCTAGTAGCCCTCAGAAGTAGGATTAAAAAGAAAACCAAGACCACATCACAAATCAAAATGTATAAAGTGAGGCTGCCCGTAGTTTCAAATAGGAATTAAACACCTAGAAAAGCATGAGGCTACCTTTTTTGACGTGTTGCGACGCCCATGCCAACACCTATCTTTCGTGCCTACACTGTATATACACGTCACACGATAAGATATGCGGAGTGGGTTCCCAACTGCTTTATGATAAGAAAATAAATAATTTGTTTAAATAATTTATGCGCGTTATGGGGAACGATTCAACGTTCACCAGAAATCCATGGTAGATATGAACTTTATTTGGTGAAATCGACAAGAAAACAGTCGATTCGGGTAAACTGCTCTGTCTCCACGCGTCTGCGGGGAAAAGGAAACCCGGGCATGCCGTGGCCTTGTTAGGTTTAGCTGTCTCCTCGAGAGCTTCGCCCATAAATGAAGTTACCAACGACCACTCGGCGGGGTCGAGTAGGTTCATTCACTGCCAGACGCTGATTCCGAAGATCGCGGAGGTTCATTCTGAGCCGCTTATTATTCCGAGATAAGACCAAGTAGCCTTTATTTTCAGCCGTTCATTCGTCGGCATGGCGGTGTTTCTGGCACGACCACAACCACAAGCAACATCTGCCAGAGCGTGCTCAGGAACGCATGCAGATACCAACGGAACTGGGCAGCAGTGCCCACTCCTTTCATAAATGCAAGTTCATGCCCGTGGGTATCCAGTGACCTCTGCGCTGTGGCTCTTTTTGGTTCGACACAAAAAAATTAAACAACCTCCTTACAACTCACTGCTCGACACGTCCTCATCGTTACTATAAATGGCGCTGTGTCCATTTCTAACAAATTCCCGAGCATCATCCGTTTGCCTTCCCTTTCTGTCCTTTCGAAAACCGGACGGCAGACAATGATGTCGGTTCCATTTTCCCTCCAACCCCATATCTTTATCCACTAAAGGCGAGTCATGGTTTGTGGAAGAGAAAACCACCCCCGTTGTTTTGTATGCCAATGGCGTCCACTTCAAAACTAGTTTCAACCTTGCACGAGATCTTCACTATTCCACTACAGTAATCAGTGTCCCCATCTCCGTCACCGTCACCGTCACCGTCACGTCCAGTTGTAGCTGGCCATAATGGATCTATTATATTATTGTATGGAGAAACAATAATTTTGATGTACATTGGGACAGCCACGAGCCACAAGTATTTTCATTTGGTCTCATTATTCATGATTTATTAAAAGCAATGGGGAGGAAGTCGTAAAGTCGTTGATTGACAGTTTCGAATTTGTGGACCCATAAATTGCTTTTATTACAAGGAACTCCGCATGTAGCATGTATGGTATATCCTCGACTCCTTACAGCTCCGTCTCCAATATTTCTGGAAATAACTTTTTTTTTAATAATATTTGATTAATAAAATTTGTTTCAATAAAGGTTATCGAAAGATTGGAGCACCCTTTGTTTTATGACATCCACATGAAACGAAACCTGGGAAAATAAAGCACGGTATCTTTTTCTATTTATTAAAACAAAATATGGGAAAATAAAGCACGGTATCTTTTTCTATTTATTATAAAAAAAATTGTGGATCCACACGATGGCAAAGATCAATAAAGATAAAGCAATACATCTCATTCTCTTCGAATTTTCTCGTGCATTTATAACGTATATTTTAAGAAAATAGGATAAGTTAATTTATTTATTTTTATTGCGCATTGAGATGATTAAGGTATTTATACTTTTTCAGCGGAAAATATTATTATTATCAATCGGATAAAGTTCTGTAATGGACAATGGCAATTTGGGAAAATTGTAAGAGTTATATAATGGACAATGGCAATTTGGAAAAATCTTGTGAGTGTTTTAAAGTGGTTATTTTTATATGGATATGTGTTTATATTTACATTGATAGGTGTTTATATCTTATAATTTGTGGTGGATTAGTGCTTATGTTTTTTCTAGATTGCACGAGGATGAGACAAGTGTAGTGTCCAGATTGATTTTATGACCATTGTTCCAAATTCCAAATAAACAATTATAAAAAGAAAGAATATAAAAAATAACTCGTAGCTATGCATGGATAACCGGTAGCTAGTTAATGCATGAATAACTCATAGTTGATGCATGAATAACGGGCACTTCGTGCAACTAAGCATGGAGAACAAGTAACTTGTTCGTGGCACTTAACTTGTGACCTATCGGTCCTCACAAGCCACAAGTTAAGTGGCTGTGCTATTTTAGAATTTCAGGTGGAGAACAAGTAACTTGTTTGTGGCACTTAACTTGTGACCTATCGGTCCTCACAAGCCACAAGTTAAGTGGTTGTGCTATTTTAGAATTCGGGGTGGATTAACATCTATGCTTCTCCTAGATTGCATGAATAACTTGTAGTCGATGCATTGATAATGACAGTTTGTCCAACTACACATGGAGAACAAGTAATGTGTTCGTGGCATTTAACTTGTGACCTATCGGTTTTCATCGGCCTCAAGTTAAGTGGCTGTGCTAGTTTTAAGAAATTGATTGGAAATTGAGAACTTAAATTTTGAGCACTACAAAATCAAAATTTTAATAATTTTAAAAGAAGGTGGTTAAACATGCTACATTCTTGAGGAGAAGTTATGCATGGATAACTAGTAGTTGATGCATGAATAAGGGGCACTTTGTGCAACTAAGCATGGAGAACAAGTAACTTGTTCGTGGCACTTAACTTGTGACCTATCGGTCCCCACAAACCACAAGTTAAGTGGTTGTGCTACTTTAGAATTTGGGGTGGATTAACATCTATGCTTCTCCTAGATTGCATGAATAACTTGTAGTCGATGCATTGATAACGACAGTTTGTCCAACTACACATGGAGAACAAGTAACTTGTTTGTGGCATTTAACTTGTGACCTATCGATGTTCATCGGCCTCAAGTTAAGTGACTGTGCTAGTTTTAAGAAATTGATTGGAAATTGAGAACTTAAAATTTGAGCACTACAAAATCAAAATTTTAATAATTTTAAAATAAGTTCGTTAAACATGCTACATTCTTGGGGAGAAATTTGCTACAAGATTAGATGACTCTCATTATTGATGTTTTATGGTTTTCCATCACTTGAAGTGGCTAAGTATCTTTGTCAAAATTGCAAATTTTTTTATTGATGAAATTATTGTTTCCAATGTAGAAATAGACTCATCACCTTGAATACCCCCACTACAACCAAATTGTGCAATGTTACAATTTGATATCTACAATTTCATTATTCCAAATTAATTCTTGCTTTATCTGAGGCCAAAAATGTTTGTTTACCTTCCTGTTATTTTGAGCATCCGAAAGGGCTAATTTGTAGCACATTTTGATCAAGGCATTAAAAATGCAATTTGAAGGTCTTTTGTTGTCTTTAAATCAATCGAAAACCATTAAATTTACAATATGGACAATGAATTTGTAATTTCAATGATTAATCATTTGTCCTTGAGAAGGTCGACCCAAGTGAAATGAAAATGAAATGTTGTGCACAAAATGCAAATTTTGTTGTCCAATATGGCCATTCAGTCTCATGGATGACATAATAAAATCTATCTATTTATATACCTGGATCTTGCTTCTATCTTGAAGGTAAGGCCCCCAAATCTCACATCCATAAAGAAGATGAGGCATGACCAATGAGTGGAAGAGACAAATCTCTTCTCGTATAATGGAAAACTACTGAAGTTGGAAACATTAATGGTCATGGGAATTTGGGAATTAAACAATACTAATACTAATTCTAATAATACTAATACTAATACTAATAATAAAATTTACTTTTAAGGTCACAACCGAAGCTAGAATCCAAATTGATGTATGAGACCTCCTTATTTGTGGTTTAAGAGAGCCACTCCACGCAATGATTGACACTTTAATCTACAAATGTGTACATACCCTAAGCCCTCTAGATTTGAACCTATGAACTCTAAAGAGGAAACACACGTTCTTAACCGCTAGGTCCACTCAAGCAATACTAAAGTAAGACCTATGTAACCTAGCTTAAAGAAGAATCTATTGTTGTCAAACAGAATCATAATCTATAAAAGAGAACTCGTAAATATGTGTAAGATAATGCCTTCTCCACTTGCTCACCCCTATAAGTGAGAATAACATTATTTTCCTTTCTATTCAAGGTGTTGAATATCGTACCGTTGTTTGTCTAAGTTCACTTGAAACCTATGGGAGTTGAAAAAGATCCTATGATGTCTAATTATTTATAGAGGCCTTTCATTTGCAAAAGAAAAGATAAAGGTATACAATGTAAAGACCAAACAACTATTTGTATATCCAATGTGTCTATTGTAATTTTAATGAAAAATCCAAATATATGTAGAATAGAACTAACAACACTTGTAAAGTATCATAGCTAGTAAGAGTCCTAAGTTGGAAGACCAACAACCGTGACTAAGACTCCTAAGTTGGAATACCAATAATAACCTTCGCCCACCGTTTCCATGAGTAGGCTTTGAAAGATTGTGAAGTATACAAAGTAGAGTAGGCTCTAAAAGATTATGAAGTCCACAAAGTAGCAATTTATTGACCTTCCGTGTTAATGTAACATGTACTATATGTCCAATATTAAAAATAGCAAATAAGGTTAAACTCAAAATCCACAAGTTATATATATATATATATAAACTTTTTTATCTATCAATGAACATCAAAGAGACCTTAGACTTATTCAGGTCATGGTACATGAACTTATTAAAGCGGTGTAAAAGACAAATAAGTACAGATGGAAATTGAGTGCAGCATCATGTATAGAATCCAAACAAACAAGAGTTGGAAGTAAAAGAGAAATTGACTAGCACAAGATCCGAATAAACGATAACTACCTCCTCCGTTATTGACCATTGAGTGAGCAGCGTTAACAAGGAGATAACCATTCATTGATTTGACCATAGGTTAGTAGCTCATGCCAAATTCATATATATACAATGTGGAATGCAATAATTATACTTTTTAAAAGTTTGACATTTATTTATTCAAGGGCTCGTACAAATACAACAACAAGTGGATAAGCTAAGTAAAGTGTATTCAAACCTGACATTCTAAGAGTATTTGACTTAATTTTAAGTACAAGCCCCAACAACTCTGGAACTAGTCAAATACGCTTTAGGCACCAAGCTTTGAGATAGTTGTATTCGTCCATAGGTTCCATTTCTCAATTATTGTACTACTTGTGTGCCCATCCGTTATTTATCCCTTTCCAATATAATTATTAAAACCATCAATGTGTAAATTCTTTTATTTTAATGGATATTAGATATACACCTTCAAATTAGGAGTATTTTAGTAAATTCAAACACCTAAATGTCTTACTTATCCATTTCCATGTAATTTATGTTCACACTTAATCTCAATTCAATTTTATAAGTTGTGATTTAATGATAATTGGGTTGAAGTATAAGTGGTAAGTGGTAAGGTGCTCAGGTTTCAGACTTGATGGTGAGTTCTGATGATTTCCTTGCCAGAAACCAGGGTTCTAATCCTATCGTGGGATCAAAAACACTACCACCACTGAACACAAGTACCACACAAATCTACTCAAAAATATTGCAAAGATCTAATTAAATGAGAATCCTGTAGTGGGATCAAAAACACTACCACCACTGAACGCAAGTACCACACAAATCTACTCAAAAATATTGCAAAGATCTAATTTACCTCATTTAATTAGCAAAAAAAAATACCTAAAATTTATATTTTTACTAACCCAATCTATAATGATCATGGAATCAAGATCTACATAGATCTTAGAATCAATTTATAACCAAGGTGCTAATTTACTACGAAAATGTGTCACTTCGCATGGTCTACTATGTTATCACAAGCATGGCATATGATCTATTTTTAATTTGGTTATAATAATGAATTCTATAACCGAGACAAAGTGTTGCAACCGCTAAATAAATGTCGTCCCCCAAATGGAATTGAGCAAGCTAGGCAGATGTGGGCAAATGCTGTCTTCTAACTAAAAGTAGAAAATATTGAATACCACTCATCGGTTAACTCCACCAAGGTGAGTCTCCTTGATTTCCTCCACAATCATATATTCAACCTAATTTCGTCTATGGTTGATTTGGGATGGTTATTGATTTGACATTTGATTTTGTCCCATACATTTGTGGATTATTTTCATTGTAAAATATTATCAAAGATTATGATAACTTTGTCAGTAGGGTGGGGAATTTTAAGTAAAACATTTGACGGTTCATCTTTTCTAAGTAAACTTGCTCCAATATTTTAAGTTAAAGTCTTAATATGATCATGGTATTGAGGGCATTTAGGGTTAAGTCTCGAAGACAAAAGTAGGGCGGTCACCTTATCTAATTTAGACAAACATGGTGCAATTTTCTAGTGATAAAGTCTAAATAAGATAAGCATAACACATTTTTTTACACATCAGATCATCTAATTTAGAAAAACTTGTTCCAATTTTCTAGAGATAAGCATTACTTGTTAAAGTCTAAATACGATCATGATTGAGACGGCATTTAGTGTTAAGTTGGGAAGAAAGGTCGGAGGGAGGGCGGAGTTTCTTTTTTTCAACAAAAGGGAGGGCAGAGTTAGTAATGGAAAACAGGAAACACAGCAAATGCTTGATCTATAAAATTAAGTCTAGGTTTTGGTTTTGTGGGATCTCGTGCAAGCCGCAGCGTCATGCGGATCCCGCGCATATGCTTTTTACAGCCAATTAATGCAATATCTGCACATTTACTTTTAGAGGCAATTAAGGTTCCGTGTTCTTTCTAATTTTGTTCATGTACAGTAGGGAGAGAGAGGGCAATAATAAGAAGAGAAGGGGGGTTGTTGCTTCCTGCTCATTGCATTGCATGGGACATCGAGAAGAATTGTGTTTATTCGCAGGTACCGCCTGCACGGTTCGCAGCAACAGTGTTGAAGATAAGAGACCTGAACGGCTAGAGAGATCTGGCATTCATTTTTTTAAAACTGTGCTGCACATGTAGTAAGTCCCCATGGTATGGCCGTCTTCTGCCCATTGTTTCTCCTGGTTTTTCGTTCCTTATTGCTCCCCAGTCCCTTGCCCCACACGTCGTTCTGGCTTATTCACTACTGACGTCTTCTTGACCCATGAATTAATGTGTCTATCGTCGCAATTTGTGCAGATCTGAGAAGAGTGCATTTCCTGTTCTTCAGATCTTCACCTGAGGCCCTTTTTCTTGGATATGTAGTTCCAGACTATGTGCTGGTGCTCCGTTAATGGCGGACTGACTTCTGGCAGATCCACTGGTCGATTCTTCGGAGGACCTTATATGCACCGATTGAGTCTTTATTTTCCGAGTTCTTTCTTTGAGTCTGTGGAGGCCGCGCCTCGATCTGTTGAGTGCTGACAGAAGAGAGTGAGCACACATAGCAGGAGCTCATGAGACTATGAGTTCAGCCATGCGTGCTCACGTCTCTTTCTGTCAGCGGCTCATCGGGAGCGATCTCAGGCTTTAGGTTCCTTCCCCTCCTGTGACCCTAAATAATTTGTTCAAAACAAAGTGTCTCCTTCTCCATCTCCAGTCGGCCGCTGTAAAGTTTCCTAAAGAATGCCCCGTGGAAGTCCTATTCATTCACTAGCGCGCGCTCTGCTGCAAAAGGCCAGACAATGGGAGAATCGGGAGTCGGGAAATGATGTTACTGAGGCAAGCACGCTTCTCGAATTGCTACAACTCCATGGCACTCCCTTCAGAGGTTATGCTGATACCGTTGTCTTCCAAATCTTTGACTGATATGTTATTTGTTCCTTTTGTTTTTTACCCGGCACGAGATTCCTGATATCATAGGGATAACAATTTCGCTGAATATTATTTTTTTCTTTCTGCTACCCTAAGAAACACGCAAATCTGTGTGAATCATCGAATACAGGTCTCTCTGGTCCCCGGCGTAGGGAAATCATGTCGGAGGCGTATCTTCTGGCCCTGCGGGTGAAGTATTGCGGTTCCATTCACGGCAGCTCGACCAGGGCCTCTGAAATTCGAGCATTTGAGATCCAAGCGGGCCGCTCAGATGTATTTTGATTTGTTTCGGTTTTCTTTGGACGGTTCAGGGCAGGGCAGTGGAGAATTGAATGAATATAGTAAGAATTAAATGCGCGCCCTCGTTTAGTGCACCGGCACTCAAAGCGAGATTATGGATGAAACTTGATGAAGATATCTTTGAACTAGGCAGGGAAATGTCGAACGCTGCTGGAGTTTTGGCACGGCACAGGTCTCTTTGCTGACTATTTTGCACACATTTAGGCCTAGATTGAGACGATTTTTCCTTCACCCCATCCAACTTTATCGAGAGGAAAAAGTAACAAGTTTGCTTTGTGCGCTAGGGTTGCAGTAGAGGAGCTCCTGGTTAAGGACTAATGCGACTGCGAAACAAGGGACATTCAGCTCTGTAAGTATGATATCCTCTCGTTGTAGCTTCCATATATTGAGATTGAATTGATAAAGACCGTGACAAGGTCTTGTCGTGATTCTACTTTCTATGGCCAAATTGAACTGGAAATTTCCATCCAACGCAGAAGTTCTGATAGCTATAACAAATCTTATGGTTTCTATTCTCACTGAAGATAGAATTGATGCTTTTGAAAAGCTTGAAACAATCTAATGTATGTCACATTCTCATTATAGGTAATATGCGATGATTTACATGTCGAATATCATGGTTTGCTGTTCAGTTCTTGATATTTTTTATACTTTGAGCATGCTTTTCTTTTTCAAGGTCACAGTTCTTGATATTTTCCATATTCTGAGTATGCTTTTCTTTTTCGAAATTATAGTCCTACATGCATCGATCAATGCATTTGCAATGGCTAGTATACTAATGTACTTGAGTCGGAAATGGTAAACAAAAACAGCTTTTTTCTGTAGCAAGATTTCTGTGGTTGTTGTTGATTTCAGGATGTCTCGGAGAATCCACAGTAAATGTGTTTTGTAATACCTGACCGCTTGCCTGCTTTCATTTTGAGCTAAACGACGCTGCATGAGTCTTCTTACGGAGTTGCAGGATTTATGCCTTTATTGAGTCACATTTTGAGCCAAAAAGGTTTTGTGAATCTTCTCACGGAGTTGCAGGATTTATGCCTTTATTGAATCACATTTTGAGCCGAACAAGCATGCATGAATCTTCTCACGGAATTGCAGGATTTATGCCTTTATTGGATCACTTCACGCTATGCTTGTTAAGCTGTGAAAGGAATCTTTCCTTTTCTATTTCTAAATATTCTTTTCTTCTCTATCCGATTCCGTGCTGTCAATGTGAGTGAACTTTTTGTATCCTTGCTTATGCTAAAGACAAATTTAAAGGGAAAGTTCGAGTGACTTTCGTAGATGATTATGTCTCTGTAAAGAGAGTGCTGGAATTAATACTTGTTTCATCCATCAGTCATCATCGGAAGGCACCGACTTGATTTTTCTGAAAAGTCATTCTGAGAAACTAGAATTTCCAATAACGAGTTCAATATGGAGACGAAATCCTTGGTTCCTTAGATGTATGAGAATTACGCAATTTTTATTTAGATATGGTTACATTGTTAGCTTCTTTTACTGGTCATTGGCTGGAAAAGCACATGCATGTACTTATCTGGCTGTTTAAACGTTAGAATAAAGTAATCTGCATTAACATAGATTTACTTGTCTGGAAGATGATTTGGTCCCTTTCTTGCGAAGTAAGTCCTATTTCCATTGGGATTTTTGCGTTAAATTAGCAAATTCAACTTGACATCCATTAATTTACTACGCCCAAGAGTTAACTTAGGCCTTTCCTTATGCTCGATAGCAAAAATTTCAAACTAAAAGTAGTAGTAGTGATGTCTTAAAAGGAAGGGGTATGCCAACTCCTTTCCCAATAAACGCTTGGTATCTTCCTTGTTTAATTTTTGTTTATTCTTTCGTTTTGATCCTTCATTTGGTTTTATTTTGATATTCTGTGGACAACTATCTTCTAATTTTCTTATCGTTTATAGTTTTCAAATTAGTGAAGGATTTATTATTTTCCACTATCATCATGTCATGAATTTTCTACTTCAACATAGACTCTTCACTAAATTCTCTAAATTTTCTGCCAAGAGCGTTAGAAAATGAAATGCCATGGAATTCAATTCTGTCTGTACTTGATGAATTGTGTTCTGTATCATTCTTGGCAACGTTCCATAGAGACCTGAGAATGATGAGAAAGAAGTCATGGGTATGGTTTGAACATTCTGCTTGGAGAGATTAAAAATGCTAGGTCCATCTCATCCCTAGGGAAAATCTTAAGAAATTGACAAGTAAATTTATCTTAAGATAGAATTCGAGACATGGACGCTACTACTGATATCAATATTTCAATCAACAGCTCGGAATTCATAACCAAATGTAATGTCTTGTAGGTCGAACCCAATTACTGCGTACTACAGAATTATTAATATTTCATCGCTCTTAAATATAACCCTTTTGTCTCTGTTTATCCCTTCGTCCTCCATTCGCAATTGTCATTTTAATACGAAGGATGCAGGGACATTGGAATAAATAATAAACCGTAAATAGAGTTTCCTATTAAATTAAAAAATATGCAGTAAGAATATTGTTTCCAATTCAATGCTTTCATTTAACAACTGATCTTCTACAACCTACACGTTTTCTGTGCATTTTCTGAAATACCGTTGTGTGAAACCCCAGATTTCAGCTTAGAGTTTTTTATTGGTTAGATTGGTGATTCTCTGGATAAGTTTGAGGTTAACAAGAACTAAACTATGTAAAATTTCACTCTCAATATTTCTTTCTTTTAAAGCTGTATTCACCTCTCAACTAAATGCTGATATATTTGTCCTTGACTCTCGAGACTCCACTGATTTGATTTGTATGACCATATAATAATGAAGTAGACCTTTATTCTAGCACGAGATACATTAATTTTTACAAGCACAAATTTATATAGAATTTAACTTTCAATAGGTTTGCTTTTAAAATTGTATTCACCTCTCAGTTTGCTGATATATTTGGAGTCTCAACTAGTTTGAATCATCAACATAAATGTTTGTATGATCATATAGTAAAGACGTCGACTTTATTCTAGCACGAGATACATCAATTTATTATTTTCTTTCTTCACTTCTTAATTTATTTTTTTCTCAGTTTTTTCAATGAAGTCATAGTAATCCTGAATAACTTTTTGCAGGTATATGAATTATGCTGGCAACGTCAAAGCATTTTCACTTTGCACTCCCTACTTGAATTACGTGAAGATATCAGAAAGCAGGAAAACGTATTTCAATAACCGTCAATGACCGAAATCATACACGTACGCTTTCAGGTATGAACTTATTGGAGAATCAGATTTGATCAAGTAGCAAAACAATTACAAATATTTATACTGCCAGTAAGCAAATTTCATTCCGATTCTTTAAATGTAATCTGGTATGCAAGGTAGCTACGTACACTCTACAAAATTTTCAGATCCACACCTTGACACCACGAGTATATAGGATTCTAACTATACTACAAAGCAAACGAGATTACAAAAAAATACATTTTAAGTGATCTTGGACTGTAAAATCATGGCTGGAAGCTAGAAACTAAACTTCTTCGATGAAGTCCCTGTAGTTCTTCTTTGATCAAAGTTTCGCCTGTTTACTTATGGCAATCTATATAAGGATAATATGGTTGATGATGTCCCCATGTAAAATCATGGCTGGAAGCTAGAAACTAAACTTCTTCGATGAAGTCCCTGTAGTTCTTCTTTGATCAAAGTTTCGCCTGTTTACTTATGGCAATCTATATAAGGATAATATGGTTGATGATGTCCCCATTTTATTGTGCATGTAATTTCATTTGTTCAGCCATAATTAAAAGGTGGAGGCTTGGAGACCCCTGAAGCGATGGCTGAGGTGATAATCTATTTAAAGGCTTTTGTCTCCTTTACACAAAGTTTGAGGGTGGTTATTGCGCCTAGAGGCGCTCTACAACCTAGTATGAGGGATATCTTGTGAGTCGAGTGTTTGTTGCGCCCAGAGGCGCTCCTAGTATGAGGGATATCTTGTGAGTCGAGTGTTTGTCGAGTTTGTCTAGTGTTTGTCGAGTAACAAAATAATACAAAGTAATTGCACCCAGAGGCCCTCTACAGCCCAGTATGAGGGATATCTTGTGAGTCGAGTGTTTGTCGAGTTTGTCTAGTGTTTGTCCAGTAACAAAATAATACAAAGTAAACAAAAAAGAATAATACAAAGTAAAAAGTAATAAATATTATGTTGGCCATAAACAAAAAAAGAATAATACAAAGTAAAAAGTAAATATGAGACTTAAAAACTAGAGACTTTAGAGCTTAAGATTAGGTGGTAAATATTATGTCGGCCATAAACAAAAAAGAATAATACAAAGTAAAAAGTAAATATGAGACTTAAATTAGAGACATTACATTTTACTTTTAATAAAAAGTAAAAAGTAAATATGAGACTTTAGAGTGTTTGTAGATTTTGTCGAGTAACAAAATAATATAAAGTAAACAAAAAAGAATAATACAAAGTAAAAAGTAATAAATATTATGTTGGCCATAAACAACAAAGAATAATGCAAAGTAAAAAGTAAATACGAGACTTAAAATAGAGACTTTAGAGCTTAGGATTAGGTGGCTCAGGTATTGCATTCAAGGAGCTATTCAAGGAGTTATTCAAGGAGAGGTTTGCACCTCGGGAGATTTGATCCCTCTCGGCTCTTGATAGAGCCTAGGATTTGGATCTATGCTGGTTTATTCAACAAAGATTGGCTGTCAAGAATAGGTTGCACAAAGTCGATATCATTAATTCAAACTGTGCATTTTGTGATGAAGATGAGATAGTTTAATACATTTTTTTGGAAATGTTAGCTTGTTAGAGCTTTTGGGGCATGGCATCAATATGGAATTCAGACCCCTTTTGTAGCTTTGCTCCCATGGAAGGGACTTCTCCTAGGGGACAATTGGATGGTTAGGAACAACGCCAAATTACTTTGGCTTTTAGTTCACCTTGTCTCTTTTTGAGAAAACATTTGTAGCTTTGCTCCCATGGAAGGGACCCCTCCTAGTGGAGAATTGGATGGTTAGGAACAATTGCAAGGGCATGGTATCAATTTGAGTTTTAGTCCCGCTTTGCTCCCATGGAAGGGGCCTATCCTAGGGGACAATTGGATGGTTGGGAACAATTGCAAATTACTTTGGCTTTTAGTTCACATTGCCGCTATTGGCTTTTTGAGAAAACATTTGTAGCTTTGGTCCCATGGAAAGGGTCTCTCCTAGGGGAGAATTGGATGGTTAGGAACAATTGCAAATTATTTTGGCTTTTAGTTCACATTGTTGCTATTGGCTTTGTGTGAAAACATCATTCTAAAGTTACATTCAATTAGGTTCTTCATCCCAAGTACTCTTGGGGATTTGAGGAGCTTTAAGAAAGAGTTATCTATACTCATACAAGTTCACCTATGTTGATTTCCTCCTCATGGGTACACACGCTCATATGATGGCCTTTTAGATCTTGTAGTTTGGGGCTTCCTAGTACCCCTATTGTCTGCATGATTTAACCATGTTGAATCCTAACGTACTTTCTCTTTGAGGTAATATATGAAGCATTTTTAAAAGAAATTGGTCTTAGCTTACACATTCTCACTATTATATTGTCTTTGAAAAGTAATCATGGATGTATACACTCAAGTGTGGAGCAACAACATAGTTCCATCATTCTCTTTAACATGTTGCTTCACTTTCTCCATCATCTCTTATAGCTAACATGTGGACCAGAGCTGCTGGGAATCGACCCCCCCCCCCCCCCCCACGAATTGATCCCGAATCACGCTCCGGAAGGAATTGGTGAGGAATCGATTCTGGAATCGCGATTCCTCATCGATTCCTCCCGGAATCGATTTCGTAATTCGCGCTTCCTTGGAGAAAAAAATGCTCCCTCGAATTTTAGGAATTGATCCAGAATCGCTCTGGAATCTACGCTTCCAGATCGATTCCTCATTGATTCCTGAGCGATCCCGGGCAAAAAAATCGCTCCCGAAAATGCTTCCTGAGCGATTCCTTATTTTATTTTTTTTAATCTTTCTAGATTGGCTAGGGTTAATTTGGGCAAATAAAGTCTATTGGACTCCATTTGGACTCATTCTATGCCCTCAGTGGTAAGCCTCTTTCCATTTTTAAGACTCTGATTTTCTTGTATTTAAGCTGAAAATCCCTGCTTGTGCATGTAGACTTTATGTTTCACCTTCCAGAGAAACTTCCTTCAGAAGATATTTTCATATTCTGGAACCAAATGATATGGAAAAGTCATCATCTATATTTCCCTGGGTATGAAAGTTTGCAGAATCTCAGTGAAGTATCAGGACATGAAAAGCCATAGCTTGGGAGTGTATGGATGGAAAGGAAGAAAAATAATCAGTGTCCATTGATATCCAAGAGTGGTAGATATATGAAATACATGAATATAGTGACGATACATCTATATAAAATTCTTCCCATGGATTGAGACATAGAATATAAATCAATAGGTTTGGTGGGTGGTGGTGTTGCTTGGAAGCTCAGGTGACACATTAGGAGTCCTACAGTGAAGCATAAAGCTCAAATCATATACGTTATTCATCATCTATATACATAAAGCTCCCAAGTGTTTGTTACATAATATCTTTTGCTCTAAACAAATGAATAGTTGGATGACAGTATTCTTCTGATATCTACTGAAGTGTTGGTGTTTCAAAATTTACAGTAGAAAGAGTTGTAGTTCTTTGAGTAACTGTAATACTTCTCAAGGATTACCTAACATTTGTTGTTACTGCATGTATTTTTGCTTCCTTCTCTTTTTTGCTTCCTTTCCCAACACCATTGACATCATTATCTTCAGAATATCTTTTAATCTCTTACTCATCACCTAGTTTCTTCCTATGAAAGAAGCCCTGGTTGCTTGTCTTCTATGTGAAAGCTTTGTCTATTATTCAACAAGCATTGAAATTGTTCACCATTTTTCATTTAATTTGAGCATTATAATGGTTTCCCCAAACACTGGTACCAAAAAAAAAAGTGCATTTGATGCACTGCCTAATTCATAAAATAATCCTTGGTATGAAGTGAGATTAACTTCCAATGACAATTTTGGTGGACCCTAATGAAATGAATCCTTGATCTTACTCGCAAGATACATACATGAGCTATACAAAGGTATATGACATCAACCATGCAGCCAAATCATTTATTCTTTTCACTACAACCAAATGTTCCAAAATTAAAAATAACTCTACTTTTATACTAGGCCCTTACATTCTTCAGTTTATCATGTAAGATGTTGCAATTGCCATGCTACTTTGGAATCTACAATTATTGATGGTGTGAATGGTATAGTGCATTTCACCTTATTCACTAGTGACCTCTTTCACTGATGTGGGCATACACAATCGAATGTAGTGATCCAAAGAAAGGCACATACAAAACATGTGAACATACAAATGGCATACAATGAGGCAAAGAAAGAGACACACAAACAAAAAAGAGAGACAGTCAAGGCGAGAATAGAGAATTGTCGATACTCTACATTGCTATACACTCTTCCATTAGAAGTTAATAGAGCATGACAATGCCAAAAAAAGAGTAGGCATCGAGGATTTTGCAGGACAGTTACAAGGAGAATATTGCAGGTTAGTTACAACTTACAAGTAATACTGTCGATCACTTACATGGAACTTTTAGACTGTCAAGAATATTCAGACAACTGGTCTCAAGAATAGTTACAATCATAGTTAGCATATATGAACTCGGATTTGGATTCAGATTCCATACAATTCTGAAAAAGCCTTGTTGGAAGAATCCATATCCAAAAAAAAATTGGAAGTATGGATGTCATTAATATGAAGAAACATACTAATGATATTTGATCAAATAGAAAACAGTCTGGATGTTAATTTTAATCAAATTCTAATTAATACAGTTTGGTTATATGAGAAAAATGGTATTGACATATGAGGGTCAAATACATGCAGCATTGTCTTAAAGTCGATGCCATCAGCTACACATTTGTACTTCCCTTACAAAAATTCAACTTCTGTTACAAAAATTCAATCATAGAGTTTGTTTTATAAAGTAAATCTTAACAATAACTTAATATCTTTGCAAGTTTGATATTGGATTTAAAGACATCACTTGCAAATGGTCATTGCCATAGCTATGTCATTCCAGAAAATCTTCTGAGATGTTCTAGATGATTGATGTTATATCAATGTGTACTAAATGGTTATATGAATATCTATGTTTTGATGTTTTCTATAGCTAATTTGGCATAATACATGTTTTTTTAATTTATATGCATCAAAATATATTAAAATATATATTATATAAAAAACGCTCCCGAAACGGAAGCTTTTGAAAATTTCGCTTTTCGCTCCCGCTCCCGCTCCCCAATCCCCGCTTCGCTCCCGCTCCCAACAGCTTGGATGTGGACATTATGCATCCTCTGTAATGGAAACTATTTTCTTAGGAAACAAAGGTGGTAGCCCAAGTTAGAAGCCATATAGTTGTAAAGAAATATAGATTATAATTGAAAAACCATACGACATACCAAATTATAATTTTGACATTATTTTTCTAATAATCATGATGCCATCATTTAGGGTTTTTCTCATTCATGGTTTACTTTTGGAGATTTCATGACCCATGATTGTCCATGTGGACTTCACCTTGTTGACCGATATCTTATCACATTCATTCATAAAGGGGCATTTTTAAATTGCAAAACATAGGGTCAATATATTGTAGGTGTTGGGGGATGTAGGGTATATAGGGGGTAGGTGTTGGGGGGATGTAGGGTATAGGGGGTTTATATGTATTAGGGGGTATAAAAAAGGCTATCGGGTAAAAATATGGAATATTCAGTAAAAATAGAGTTTTTTTCATTGGAAAAATGTATTTGGAGGGGGATTAACAAAAGGATTTTGGTAGGTATAAATGTCAATATCTAGTGAAAGTAGGGGTATTCTTTAATATCCCACGAACAAAAGCATTATGGAATAGTTTCACTGAGTGAAAACCCCATGTGATTGACATGTCCCTTAAAATATTTATTAATGAGGTTGCACGATAATTGTCAATAAACTCAAAAGTTTGGTTCATTTCTTTGGATGAAATTGGTTATGGCTATGGTTGGTTTCCCAAATTCATTGTCATGGTGTGTATGAAAAATGAGCTGATCTCCACCAATCCATGCCAATGCTATGAGAAATAGGTAGTGGAAAACCCCGACTTGTAAACGTTCTCCACCAATCCATGCCAATGCTTTGAGAAATAGGTAGTGGAAAACCCTGACTTGTAAACTTGGCCATGGCGTGATTATGGGAGAGTTTGGAGTCCTAGCTAGCTTTTGATAGTTCTAGCATATGATTGCTTGGGATCGGTTATCATTTAAACCGTGGCTTCATAAAAACATGGAGAGGCATAGAAGACAATGAGACTGTAGAAGACATGAAAACATGGAGAGGCATAGAAGCCAATGAGACTATAGAAGACATGCATAGACCTCCTATGTATGCACTCATTTTGATAAAAGTATATAGCCATTGAGTCCACCATTGATAGAGTGCTTGAGTGCAGAGGTCTAGTTACGAAAGAAGAGTAACGTGAGAGGAAAGATTGAGCACAATTATCAATTACAGCATTAGTTGCTACTTATCAAATGTTGCACGAAGCTATGGTGGAGAAAGTGCTTCTCCAATGAATTAACTTGGTAAGCCAACATGCCTTCACAACTAATGCCTTTGTGGGATTGACTGAATTTTGATTAGGAACAACGGCACCAAACCAATGCTACGGTCCTAATATTAAGTTTCACGTACTATTAGTGTAGAATTTGATGATAGCTATAAGCTTGTGCATCTCTATACTTGGATCCATTGGATCACTCCAAGCTTTCCCTGAAACATTGGAACTGAAATTTGCACCTTATTATTATTAGTTCTAATGCCAATGTCCCACTTCCAGTGATTTTATTTCAGTTGATTTTATTGACATGATTAATTTCTTCTTTATCTCCCCAGTAAGAACGAATACAAATTTTCATGGAAAGTAATAAGTTGTGAAGGAAATACTAAACACTAAGCTGAGCTTTTATGGCAATTGTAAATGTATATGAGGAAAAGAGAACCACCAACACTCTATATTTACCCTTTTGGGTACATAATGTTTTGGAACATTTCTCAAGATTTTTTCATTGTCTTCATTTAATATCGGGAATTCCTTTCCTTTTGTTAATCGTGGATGTCTTTGGAGCACTTATGCTTTCAATATTTAATTTTTGGTGTGACATTTAGCCAGTAGAGAACATAGCGTACGACAAAAAAATAATAGCAAACAAGTATCCACAAATATCTTATATGAATATCAATTTGAAATCGAAACAGTCTACAGAAATTGTTGTTATGAAAGATAATTATTGGTCCATCTCACTATTATGAAGATTTAGGCCTTCATTTGTCACCATATGAAGCAATATACTCACAAGAAATCAATTAACAACTCATACAAAAACCGATGATGCCATTTGACGTTGCTCTATCATCTTTGTTTTATTTCAATTTGAAATAGAAACAGTTTACTGAAATTGTTTTTATGAAAGAGAATTAATGGTTCATTCCACCAAGAAGATTGAAGCCTTCATTTGTCTCCATATGAAGCAATATACTAGCAAGAAATCACTTAACAACTTTCATACAAAAACCGATGATGCCATTTGATGTTGCTCTATCATCTTTGTTTTATTTCAATTTGAAATCGAAACAATTTACTGAAATTGTTTTCCTGAAAGAGAATTAACGGTCCATTTCACTATGAAGGAAGCCTTTCATTTGTCACCATATGAAGCAATATACTAGCCAGAAATCACTTAACAAATCTCATACAAAAACCGATGATGCCATTTGACGTTGCTCTATCATCTTTGTTTTATTTCATTATTTGTTGTTCAAACTTCGAAAGCTTCTCTTCCATAACACATCTCTAGTAAGCAATGCAAGAGGCATACCACATCTCTAGTAAGCAATGCAAGAGGCCTAAGTTCTTGAGCAATGCAAGAGGCCTAAGTTCTTGTGCAATTTTATCCATTGATAAAGGATGCATGCTCACTTAAAAGCATTATTATTATCTCAATTTTTACCAAGTAACCTAATTGATTTCTCCATTATTAATTTCTTATTTTAAGATTTGGCTAATTTTCATATACATTGATTCCTTTTTTTTGATTTTATCTATAAATACCAATTTATTTGAACTCTCATTTTCGAAATTCAAATTTTCAAATCGGTTGACTAGATATTTAGCCTATAATTGAATAATTTAATTCATGACTTTTAGTAAATTGTGTTTTTTTTTTAAGGCTTGTATCCATGGAGTTTTGAACCGGTAACCTTACACAACAACTTCCTTAAAAGTACACCCATTCATTGTCTAGTCTACACCCCATAGGCTTTCCTTTTGTCCTATTAATACTAGCTTTTGCAATTTCATTTTACTTAATTCCTTTTCACTATTAGTTTCACAATCTCTAATGTGATGAATATATAGTTATGGGTTGATTCTTTCTCAAAATGATTCCATCTCAAAACTTTCTTGTGGTGCCATGTAGAGTTCTTCCTCCATGAGCGTTCTTTAGGTTGCTTTTGGAAAAACTCAATTGAAGCTAGGTTTCTAATGTGATGAAACATATAGTTATGGGTTGAATCTTTTTTAAAATGCTTTCATCTCAAAACTTTCTTGTGGTGCCATGGAGAGTTTTTCCTCCATGAGCATTCTTTAGGTTTCCTTCGGAAAAACTCAATTGAAGCTAGGTTTGGAAAACTTCGGTGGAAAACTCCCTCATGTATACCTTCCAAGTGCTAAAAACTCAATTGAAGTTAGGGTTGAAAAAAACTTTAGGGGTTTAGGACATTCCTTCTAACGTTGCCCATGAAACTCAAGTGAAATTAGGGTTGAAAAAACCTTTAAGGCTTTAGGACATTCCTTCCAACATGGCCTTTCCCTGAAGTACTTCGTTTACTTCTGTGTGCATACCCTTCCTGAAGTAATTCGTTTACTTGTGTGTGCATACCCTCCCTGCAGTACTTCATTCACTTGTGCGCATAGATGTTTTTTCTTCAGTGGAAAACTGCCTCATGTATACCTTCCAAGTGCTTTATCATATTTCATTATTAATGCTACAAGCTAACAACATATATATTAATACAAGCTAACACCATGTATATTAATATTGATGGACTTTTAAGTGGTTTCAACCTCATTACTTCCTTAGTCATTATGACTTAAGCTGGGAAAGTGAAATGAATTAGCTAATCCTTGGGCTAAATATGATAAATGTGTTTTCTTTGGTGGGAGAGGTTGAAGCCTTCATGCGTCACCATATGAAGCAACACACTAACAAGAAATCACTTCACAACTCCTCTCATAAAAAGCCAATGATGCCATTTGATGTTGCTCTATCATCTTTGTCTTATTTCAAATTGAAATCGAAATAGTCTACAGAAATTGTTTTTATGAAAGAGAATTATTGGTCCATTCCACTAAGAAGATTGACGCGTCCATTTGTCACCATATGTCAATTTGAAATCGAAATAGTCTACAGAAATTTGTTTTTATGAAAGAGAATTATTGGTCCATTCCACTAAGAAGATTGACGCCTTCATTTGTTACCATATGAAGCAATATACTATCAAGAAATCAGTTAACAACTCTCATACAAAAACCGATGATGCCATTTGACCTATCATCTTTGTTTTATTTCATTATTTGCTAAGGTTGTTCAAACTTCGAAAGCTTCTCTTCCATAACACATCTCTAGTAAGCAATGCAAGAGCCATAGCACATCTTTAGTAAGCAATGCAAAAGGCCTAAGTTTTCATGCAATTTTATCCATTGATAGGGATGCATGCTGACTTAAAAGCTTAAATATTATTATTATTATTCTTTTGAAATAAAGATGGAACTCTTATAAAAAACAACTTTGTCATAATCGCTTCTGTGAGTATGAAAGAAAAAGCTTAATTTTATTTCAAGCTATTAACTCAATTTTTCCTAGGAACCTCATCGATTTCTCCATTGGGGATGCATGCTCACTTAAAAGCTTAAATATTATTATTATTATTAATACCATGTCTTTTGAAATAAAGATGGAACTCTTGATAGAAAACAACTTCGTCATGATCCTCTGTGGGTATGGAAGAAAAGCTTCATTTTATTTTGAGCTATATCTCAATTTTTCCCTCAATTTTTACAAGGAAACTCATCGATTTCCCATCGTTAATTTTTCTTATTAAGCTTTGGCTAATTTTCCTACACATTGATTCCTTTTTTTTTCTTCGATTTTATCTATAAATACCAACTTATTTGAACTTCTTGCATTTGCGAAATTCAAGTTTTCAAATCTGTTGCCTAGATACTTATTTTATAAGAACAATTCAATTCATGGATTTTAGTAAGTTGTGTTTTCCTTTATCTTATTAATACTAGTTGTTATAATTTCATTTTACTTAATTCCTTTCCACTATTAGTTTCACAATCTCTAATGTGATTAACATAAATAGTTATAGGTTGAATCTTTCTCAAAAATGCTTTCATCTCAAAACTTTACTGTGGCGCCATGTAGAGGTCCTCCTCCATGAGCGTTGAGCGTTCTTTAGGTTGATTTTGGAGTAACCCAATTGAAGTTAGGTTTATAAAATTTTGGTGGAAAACTCCCTCATCTATACCTTCCAAGTACTAAAAACTCAATTGAAGTTAGGGTGGAAAAAGCCTTTATACCTTCCAAGTGCTAAAATTTCAATTGAAGTTAGGGTTGAAAAAGCCTTTATACCTTCCAAGTGCTAAAATCTCAATTGAAGTTAAGGTTCAAAAAACCTTTAAGGGTTTAGGACATTCCTTACAACATGGCCCCTCCTTGAAATACTTCATTTACTTGTGTGCATAAATATTTTTCTTTAGTGGAAAACTCCCTCTCGTATATCTTCCAAGTGCTTTATCACATTTCATCATTAATGCTACAAGCAAAACAATATGTATATTTAATCTCGAGGCACTATTAAGGAATTTCAACCTCATGACTTCCTTAACCATTAAGGCTTAAGCTTCCTTAACCATTATGACTTAAGTTTGGCGACTTAAACTTCCTTAACCATTATGACTTAAGTTTGGCAAGTAAAATCACTTATCTAATCCTTGTGCTAAATATGATAAATGTTTTTTTCTTCGATGGGACAGATTGAAGCCTTCATTTGTCACCATATGAAGCAATATACTCCCAAGAAATCAATTAACAACTCATACAAAAACCGATGATGCCATTTGACGGTGCTCTATCATCTTTATTTTATTTCAATTTGAAATCGAAACAGTTTACTGAAATTGTTTTTATGAAAGAGAATTAATGGTCCATTCCACTAAGAAGATTGAAGCCTTCATTTGTCTCCATATGAAGCAATATACTAGCAAGAAATCACTTAACAACTTTCATATATAAACCGATGATGCCATTTGATGTTGCTTTATCATCTTTGTTTTATTTCAATTTGAAATCGAAACAATTTACCCAAATAGTTTTTATGAAACAGAATTAATGGTCTATTCCACTAAGAAGGAAGCCTTTCATTTGTCACCATATGAAGCAATATACTAGCAAGAAATCACTTAACAAATCTCATACAAAAACCGATGATGCCATTTGACGTTGCTATATCATCTTTGTTTTTTTTCATTATTTGTTGTTCAAACTTCGAAAGCTTCTCTTCCATAACAACTCTAGTAAGCAATGCAAGCCCTAGTAAGCAATGCAAGAGGCCTAAGTTCTTGTGCAATTTGATCCATTGATAAAGGATGCATGCTCACTTATTATTATTATTATTATTATCTCAATTTTTACCAAGTAACCTTATTGATTTTTCCATTATTAATTTCTTATTCTAAGATTTGGCTAATTTTCATATACATTGATTCCTTCTTTTCGATTTTATCTATAAATACCAATTTATTTGAACTTCTATTTTTGAAATTCAAATTTTCAAATCAGTTGACTAGATACTTAGCTTATAAGAATAATTTAATTCATGGCTTTTAGTCAATTTTGTTTTTCTTTATTTTTATTTTTTAAGGCTCGTACCCATGGACTTTTGAACCAATAATTTTACAGAAAAACTGCTTTAAAAGTACACCCATTCATTTACTATTCTACACCCCATGGGCTTTCCTTTTGTCTTATTAATACTAGTTTTTGCAATTTCAATTTACTTAATTCCTTTTCACTATTAGTTTTACAATCTCTAATGTGATCAACATATAGTTATGGGTTGATTCTTTCTCAAAATGCTTTCATCTCAAAACTTTCATGTGGTGCCATGTAGAGTTCTTCCTCCATGAGCGTTCTTTAGGTTGCTTTTGGAAAAACTCAATTGAAGCTAAGTTTTTAATGTGATGAAACATATAGTTATGGGTTGAATCTTTCTCAAAATGCTTTCATCCCAAAACATTCTTGTGGTGCCATGGAGAGTTTTTCCTCCATGAGCATTCTTTAGGTTTCTTTTGGAAAAACTCAATTGAAGCTAGGTTGGAAAATTTTGGTGGAAAACTCCCTCATGTATACCTTCCAAGTGCTAAAAACTCAATTGAAGTTAGGGTTGAAAAAACCTTTAGGGGTTTAGGACATTCCTTCTAACGTTGCCCATGAAACTCAAGTGAATTTGGGTTGAAAAAACCTTTAAGGGTTTAGGACATTCCTTCTAACATGGCCTTTCCCTGAAGTACTTCATTTACTTGTGTGTGCATACCCTTCCTGAAGTACATCATTTATTTGTGTGCATAAATGTTACTTCATTTACTTGTGTGTGCATACCCTCCCTGAAGTACTTCATTTACTTGTGTGCATAAATGTTTTTTCTTCAGTGGAAAACTGCCTCATGTATACCTTCCAAGTGCTTTATCATATTTCATTATTAATGCTACAAGCTAACAACATGTATATTAATACAAGCTAACACCATGTATATTAATCTTGAGGGACTTTTAAGTGGTTTCAACCTCATTATTTTCTCAGTCATTATGACTTTACCTTGGAAAGTAAAATGACTTAGCTAATCCTTGGGCTAAATATGATAAATGTGTTTTCTTTGGTGTGAGAGATTGAAGCCTTCATGCGTCACCATATGAAGCAACACACTAACAAGAAATCACTTCACATCTCCTCTCATAAAAAACCAATGATGCCATTTGACGTTGCTATCATCTTTGTCTTATTTCAGATTGAAATCGAAATAGTCTACAGAAATTGTTTTTATGAAAGAGAATTATTGGTCCATTCCACTAAGAAGATTGACGCCTTCATTTGTCACCATATATCAATTCGAAATCGAAATAGTCTACAGAAATTTGTTTTTATGAAAGAGAAAATTTGTTTTTATGAAAGAGAATTATTGGTCCATTCCACTAAGAAGATTGACGCCTTCATTTGTCACCATATGAAGCAATATTCTACCAAGAAATCACTTAACAACTTTCATACAAAAACCGATGATGCCATTTGACCTATCATCTTTGTTTTATTTCATTATTTGCTAAGGTTGTTCAAACTTCGAAAGCTTCTCTTCCATAAAACATCTCTAGTAAGCAATGCAAGAGCTTTGTTTTATTTCATTATTTGCTAAGGTTGTTCAAACTTCGAAAACTTTTCTTCCATAACACATCTCTAGTAAGCAATGCAAGAGCTTTGTTTTATTTCATTATTTGCTCAGGTTGTTCAAACTTCGAAAGCTTCTCTTCCATAACACATCTCTAGTAAGCAATGCAAGAGCCATATCATATCTTTAGTAAGCAATGCAAAAGGCCTAAGTTCTCATGCAATTTTATCCATTGATAGAGATGCATGCTGACTTAAAAGCTTAAATATTATTATTATTATTCTTTTGAAATAAAGATGGAACTCTTGTAAAAAACAACTTTGTCATAATCGCTTCCGTGGGTATGAAAAAAAGCTTCATTTTATTTCGAGTTATTAACTCAATTTTTTCCAGGAACCTCATCGATTTCTCCATTAGGGATGCATGCTCACTTAAAAGCTTAAATATTATTATTATTATTAATACCATGTCTTTTGAAATAAAGATGGAACTCTTGATAGAAAACAACTTCGTCATGATCCTTTATGGGTATGGAAGAAAAACTTCATTTTATTTTCAGCTATATCTCAATTTTACAAGGAAAATCATCGATTTCCCATCATTAATTTTTCTTATTAAGCTTTGGCTAATTTTCCTACGCATTGATTCCTTTTTTATTTTATTTTATCTATAAATACCAACTTATTTGAACTTCTTTCATTTGCGAAATTCAAATTTTCAAATCTGTTGAATAGATACTTACCTTATAAGAACAAGACAATTCATAGATTTTAGTAAATTGTGTTTTCCTTTATTTTATTAATACTGGTTGTTGTAATTTCATTTTACTTAATTCCTTTCCACTATTAGTTTCACAATCTCTAATGTGATGAACATAAATAGTTATAGGTTGAATCTTTCTCAAAATGCTTTCATCTCAAAACTTTACTGTGGTGTCGTGTAGAGGACCTCCTCCATGAGCGTTGAGCGTTCTTTACGTTGATTTTGGAGTAACTCAATTGAAGTTAGGTTTATAAAACTTTGGTGGAAAACTCCCTCATCTATACCTTCCAAGTGCTAAAAACTCAATTGAAGTTAGGTTTGAAAAAGCCTTTATACCTTTCAAGTGCTAAAATCTCAATTGAAGTTAGGGTTGAAAAAGCCTTTATACCTTCCAAGTGCTAAAATCTCAATTAAAGTTAGTGCTAAAATCTCAATTGAAGTTAGGGTTGAAAAAACCTTTAAAGGTTTAGGACATTCCTTCCAACATGGCCCTCCCTGAATTACTTCATTTACTTGTGTGTGCATAAATTTTTTTCTTTAGTGGAAAACTCCCTTTCGTATATCTTCCAAGTACTTTATCACATTTCATCATTAATGCTACAAGCCGAACAATATGTATATTTAATCTCGAGGGACTTTTAAGTAATTTCAACCTCATTGCTTCCTTAACCATTAAGACTTAAACTTCCTTAACCATTATGACTTAAGTTTGGCAAGTAAAATCACTTATCTAATCCTTGGGCTAAATATGATAAATGTTTTTTTCTTCGATGGGACAGATTGAAGCCTTCATTTGTCACCATATGAAGCAATATACTCACAAGAAATCAATTAACAACTCATACAAAAACCGATGATGCCATTTGACGGTGCTCTATCATCTTTGTTTTATTTCAATTTGAAATCGAAACAGTTAACTGAAATTGTTTTTATGAAAGAATTAATGGTCCATTCCACTAAGAAGATTGAAGCCTTCATTTGTCTCCATATGAAGCAATATACTAGCAAGAAATCATTTAACAACTTTTATACAAAAACCGATGATGCCATTTGATGTTGCTTTATCATCTTTGTTTTATTTCAATTTGAAATCGAAACAATTTACTGAAATTGTTTTTATGAAAGAGAATTAATGGTCCATTCCACTAAGAAGGAAGCCTTTCATTTGTCACCATATGAAGCAATATACTTGCAAGAAATCACTTAACAAATCTCATACAAAAACCGTTGATGCCATTTGACGTTGCTCTATAATCTTTGTTTTATTTCATTATTTGTTGTTCAAACTTCGAAAGCTTCTCTTCCATAACACATCTCTAGTAAGCAATGCAAGCTGTAGTAAGCAATGCAAGAGGCCTAAGTTCTTGTGCAATTTTATCCATTGATAAAGGATGCACGCTCACTTCTTCTTCTTCTTATTATTATCTTCTCAATTTTTACCAAGTAACCTTATTGATTTTTCCATTATTAATTTCTTATTCTAAGATTTGGCTAATTTTCATATACGTTGATTCTTTTTTTTAGATTTTATCTATAAATACCAATTTATTTGAACTTCCATTTTCGAAATTCAATTCATGGCTTTTAGTCAATTGTGTTTTTCTTTATTTTTATTTTTAAGGCTCGTACCCATGGAGTTTTGAACCGGTAACCTTACGCAAAAACTGCCTTAAAAGTACACCCGGTCATTGTCTATTCTACACCCCATGGGCTTTCCTTTTGTCTTATTAATACTAGTTTTTGCAATTTCATTTTACTTAATTCCTTTTCACTATTAGTTTTACAATCTCTAATGTGATCAACATATAGTTATGGTTGATTCTTTCTCAAAATGCTTTCATCTCAAAACTTTCATGTGGTGCCATGTAGAGTTCTTCCTCCATGAGCGTTCTTTAGGTTGCTTTTGGAAAAACTCAATTGAAGCTAGGTCTCTAATGTGATGAAACATATAGTTATGGGTTGAATCTTTCTCAAAATGCTTTCATCCCAAAACATTCTTGTGGTGCCATGGAGAGTTTTTCCGCCATGAGCATTCTTTAGGTTTCTTTTGGAAAAACTCAATTGAAGCTAGGTTTGGAAAACTTTGGCGGAAAACTCCCTCATGTATACCTTCCAAGTGCTAAAAACTCAATTGAAGTTAGGGTTGAAAAAACCTTTAAGGGTTTAGGACATTCCTTCTAACTTTGCCCATTAAACTCAAGTGAAGTTGGATTGAAAAAACCTTTAAGGGTTTAGGACATTCCTTCTAACATGGCCTTTCCCTGAAGTACTTCATTTACTTGTGTGTGCATACCCTTCCTGAAGTACTTCATTTACTTGTGTGCATACATGTTACTTCATTTACTTGTGTGTGCATACCCTCCCTGAAGTACTTCATTTACTTGTGTGCATAAATGTTTTTTCTTCGGTGGAAAACTGCCTCATGTATACCTTCCGCGTGCTTTATCATATTTCATTATTAATGCTAGAAGCTAACAACATGTATATTAATACAAGCTAATACCATGTATATTAATCTTGACGATCTTTTATGTGGTTTCAACCTCATTACTTTCTTAGTCATTATGACTTAAGCTTGGAAAGTAAAATGACTTGGCTAATCCTTGGGCTAAATATGATAAATGTGTTTTCTTTGGTGGGAGAGATTGAAGCCTTCACGCGTCACCATATGAAGCAACACACTAAGAAGAAATCACTTCACATCTCCTCTCATAAAAAACCAATGATGCTATTTGACGTTGCTCTATAATCTTTGTCTTATTTCAATTTGAAATCGAAATAGTCTACAGAAATTGGTTTTTATGAAAGAGAATTTTGGTCCATTCCACTAAGAAGATTGACGCCTTCATTTGTCAACATATGTCAATTTGAAATCGAAATAGTCTACAGAAATTTGTTTTGTTTTTATGAATGAGAAAATTTGTTTTGTTTTTATGAATGAGAAAATTTGTTTTTATGAAAGAGAATTATTGGTCCATTCCACTAAGAAGATTGACGCCTTCATTTGTCACCATATGAAGCAATATACCATCAAGAAATCACTTAACAACTCTCATACAAAAACCGATGATGCCATTTGACCTATCATCTTTGTTTTATTTCATTATTTTCTAAGGTTGTTCAAACTTCGAAAGCTTCTCTTCCATAACACATCTCTAGTAAGCAACGCAAGAGCCATAGCACATCTTTAGGAAGCAATGCAAAAGGCCTAAGTTCTTATGCAATTTTTATCCATTGATAGGGATGCATGCTGACTTAAAAGCTTAAATATTATTATTATTATTCTTTTCAAATAAAGATGGAACTCTTGTAAACAACAACTTTGTTATAATCGCTTCCTTCGAAAGCTTCTCTTCCATAACACATCTCTAGTAAGCAATGCAGGAGCCATAGCACATCTTTAGTAAGCAATGCAAAAGGCCTAAGTTCTCATGCAATTTTATCCATGGATAGGGATGCATGCTGACTTAAAAGCTTAAGTATTATTATTATTATTCTTTTCAAATAAAGATGGAACTCTTGTAAACAACAACTTTGTCATAATCGCTTCCGTGGGTATGAAAGAAAAAGCTTCATTTTATTTCAAGTTATTAACTCAAATTTTTCTAGGAACCTCATTGATTTCTCCATTAGGGATTCATGCTCACTTAAAAGCTTAAATATTATTATTATTATTAATACCATGTCTTTTGAAATAAAGATGGAACTCTTGATAGAAAACAACTTCGTCATGATCCTCTATGGGTATGGAATAAAAGCTTCATTTTATTTTGAGCTATATCTTAATTTTTACAAGGAAACTCATCGATTTCCCATCATTAATATTTCTTATTAAGCTTTGGCTAATTTTCCTACACATTGATTCCTTTTTTTTCAATTTTATCTATAAATACCAACTTATTTGAACTTTTCGCATTTGCAAAATTCAAATTTTCAAATCTGTTGACTAGATACTTAGCTTATAAGAACAATTCAATTCATGGATTTTAGTAAATTGTGTTTTCCTTTATCTTATTAATACTAGTTGTTGTAATGTCATTTTACTTAATTCCTTTCCACTATTAGTTTCACCATCTCTAATGTGATGAACATAAATGGTTATAGGTTGAATCTTTCTCAAAATGCTTTCATCTCAAAACTTCACTGTGGCGTCGTGTAGAGGACCTCCTCCATGAGCGTTGAGCGTTCCTTAGGTTGATTTTGGAGTAACTCAATTGAAGTTAGATTTATAAAACTTTGGTGGAAAACTTCCTCATTTATACCTTCCAAGTGCTAAAAACTCAATTGAAATTAGGGTTGAAAAAGCCTTTATACCTTTCAAGTGCTAAAATCTCAATTGAAGTTAGGGTTGAAAAAGCCTTTATACCTTCGAAGTGCTAAAATCTCAATTGAAGTTAGGGTTGAAAAAACCTTTAAAGGTTTAGGACATTCCTTCCAACATGGCCCCTCCCTGAAGTACTTCATTTACTTGTGTGTGCATAAATGTTTTTCTTTAGTGGAAAACTCCCTCTCGTATATCTTCCAAGTGCTTTATCACATTTCATCATTAATGTTACAAGCAAAACAATATGTATATTTAATCTCGAGGGACTTATAAGTAATTTCAACCTCATGACTTCCTTAACCATTATGACTTAAGCTTCCTTAACTATTATGACTTAAGTTTGGCAAGTAAAATCACTTATCTAATCCTTGGGCTAAATATGATAAATGTTTTTTTCTTCGATGGGACAGATTGAAGCCTTCATTTGTCACCATATGAAACAATATACTAGGAAGTGATCACGACAACTCTCATACAAAACTAATGATGCCATTTGACATTGCTCTATCATCTTTGTACAAAACTAATGATGCCATTTGACATTGCTCTATCATCTTTGTTTTGGATGACGCCTTTTGACATTGCTCTATCATCTTTGTTTTTTACGACGCCTTTTGACATTGCTCTATCATCTTTGTTTTATTTCGTTATTTGCTAAAGTTGTTAAAACTTCGAAAGCTTCTCTTCCATAACACCTATAGTAAGCAATGCAAGAGGCATAACACACCTCTAGTAAGCAATGCAAAACGCCTAATTTCTCGTGCAATTTTATCCATTGATAGGGGATGCATGCTCACTTAAAAGTATTATTATTATTATTTCCTTTGAAATAAAGATAGAACTCTGTGACAGAAAACAACTTCGTCATGATCCCAGAAAAATCTTCATTTTATTTTGAGCTATTATCTCAATTTTTTAACAAGGAACCTCATCGATTCTTGAAATCTTTGGCTAATTTTCCTTGACATTAATTATTTTTTCGATTTTATCTATAAATACCAACTTATTTGAACTTCTCGCATTTTTCAAGTTCAAAATTTCAAATTGGTTGATGCATGCTCACTTAAAATAATAATAATAATAATTATTATTATTATTATTCCGTTTAAAATAAGATGAAACTATTGACAGAAAACAACTTCGTCATGATCCCTCGATGGTTTGGAAGAAAAAGCTTTATTTCATTTTGAGCTATCATTTCAAATTTTTAACAAGGAACCTCTTTATTATTAATTTTTTTTGTTTGCTCGAATCTCCTTGGTTTGCGGGAGTGGCTCATGGTCTGAGAAACTATGAGCTAGGGGCATCTAAGTCATCAAAATCATCCAGGGATTGCATCCGGCTTGGACCGCACTAGCCTCAATTTGGATGGGTTTTTGGGTGTCGCCTCCCAACTAAATCACCCCTAAGGAGAATTGAACTCGGCTCGCCTTGTTGATGAGACCCACACCTTAACCGAGTGAGCTAGTGAGAATCGACATTCTCCATTATTAATTTCGTGTTCCAAGCTTTGGCTAATTTTCCTACACATTGATTCTTTTTTTTCGATTTTATCTATAACTACGAACTTATTTGAGCTTCTCGCATTTTTGAAATTCAAATCTTCAAATTTGTTGACTAAATATTTAGCTTGTAAGAATAATTTAATTCATGGCTTTTAATAAATTGAAGTTTTCGTTTATCTTATAAATACTAATTTTTGTAATTTAATTTTACTTAATTCCTCTCCACTATTAGTTTTACAATCTCTAATGTGATGAACATATACTTCTAAGTTGAATATTTTCATCTCAAAATGCTTTCATCTCAAAACTTTCTTGTAATGACATGTAGATTTCCTCCTCCATGAGCATTCTAGGTTGAATATTTTCATCTCAAAACTTTCTGAATATTTCTCAAAATGCTTTCATCTCAAAACTTTCTTGTGGTGCCATGTAGATTTCCTCCTCCATGAACGTTCTTTAGATTGCTTTTGGAAAAACTCAATTCAAGTTAGGTTTAGAAAAGCCTTTAGGGGTTTAGGAGATTCCTTCCAACATGGCCCCTCCCTAGTTATTAGGGAAGTACTTCATTTATTTGTGTGCGCATAGATGTTTTTTCTTCATTGGAAAACTCCCTCATGCATACTTTCCAAGTGCTAAAATCTCAATTGAAGTTAGGGTTGAAAAAGCCTTTAGGGGTTTAAGACATTCCTTCCAACATGGACCCTCCTACTTCATTTATTTACTTTACTAAGTTGTCATTTATTTACTTTACTAAGTTGTGTGCATAAGTGTTTTTTCTTTGATGTATATAAGTGTTTTTTCTTTGATGTATATATTTTAAGTGCTTTATCACATTTCATCATTAATGTTATAAGCAAACCACATGTATACCTAATTTCGAGGAACTTTTAAGTGGTTTCAATCTCGTGATTTCTTGGTCATTATGACTTAAGTTTGGCAAGTAAAATCACTTAGCTAATGCTTGTGCTAAATATGATAAATGTTTCTTCGGTGAAAAACTCCCTCATGTATACCTTCCAAGTGCTTTATCACATTTCATCATTAATGCTACAAGGAAACAACATGTAAACTTCATCTTGAGGGAATTTTAAGTGGTTTCAACCTCATAAATTCCTTAGCCATTATTATGACTTTAATGACCCAATCATTGGCTAAATATGCATAAATTTATATAACAATGCACACTAAATTGCCATGCTGAATATCAACTAAATTATTGTTTAAGTTAATATACTTAAATCAAAGTCATTATATTTGATCAAATTGTCATAACTAAACCTTTTTAACAAAACAATAGTATTTTATAGCTCATTTGCATAATAATCTTTAATTACGAATTGTTTTATTATTTTTTTTTGGATTTATAAATTCAAGAAATTTTTTAAAGGTTAAATTTTTATATAGATTATTTTTTTCATATTAGTTTCCAATTTTTTTCCATTTTCCATTTTTTCTAAAACTGATTCACCTAAATTCTATAGAATAAAACCATTTTTTTAATCGATATTTTTAGAAATTATATAAATCTTTAAAATTTTACAATTTTTTTACAAAATTTCTTAAATGTATTATAGTTATGATTTTAAGATTTAAAATTTTTAATGTATTTTACAAAAATATCTTAAATCTTTTATAATTCTTATTTTAAGAATTAAAAGCATTTACCAAGGTTTATACGTTTTTAAGTATGGATCCTTATCATTTCCCCTAAAATCAACTAGGCATATAATTGCTTGGACAAACTAAAAAGTGGTCAACTATGCATATAATTGCTTGGACAAACTAAAAAGTGGTGGATATTCAAGTTCAAGCAAAGGGAAGGATATAAAATGCATATAATTGCTTGGTCAAACTATATTTTTTTTAAACATAAAAGTGCTGGATATTCAAGTTCAAGCAAAGTGAAGGATATAAAAGTGGTGTGTATTCCACTTTAGGCAAAGTGAAGGATATAAAAGTAAAAGTGGTTTGTATTCCACTTTAGGCAATGGGAAGGATATAAAAGTGGTGTATACTCAAGTTTAGGCAAAGGGAAGGATATAATCATGAATGGGAAGATTATATGTATGCAACTTTTTTTTCGACAGAAAAAAAGCTTAGTTTTATTATGAAAATAAGACTACATTTTTTAAGTATGCTGCTACATCTTTTAAATCTCAAATATTTTCCTTCCTTAGATCTTTCAAATCTCAAATATTTTCCTTCCTTAGAGAGGAATTCCATCCAGAACTAGAAATTTAGTAAACTTGATAAAAAATGTTTATTTCATATATATTCTAACATATTTCCTTGATGATAGTATCAAGACTGATCTATCAAAAATATTGGTGTTAACCAAAAAAACAAAAATATTATCAATTATGCATGTCATGCCTTATCAAAGGAAAGCTGAGAAGCTCATTCCAGTCAAAATGTAAGGGTAACATATTTCCTTGATGATAGTATCAAGACTGATCTATCAAAAATATTGGTGTTAACCAAAAAAAATATTATCAATTATGCATGTCATGCCTTATCAAAGGAAAGCTGAGAAGCTCATTCCAGTCAAAATGTAAGGGTTTGTGGGGAATCCGAGAGAAGTCCAGACACTAATTGAATGTATTGTCATACACTAGTTGAATGCATTAACTGAAGGTGTCATAGTATCAATATGAAATTAAGGAAACTTGGTATATGTTCTATATATTAAAGAGCAACCATGCTATGGTATATGTTCTATATGTTTAAAGAGCAAACCTTGCGATAATAATGTTAAGGAATTGGCAGCCATATCAAACGCTGCAAGATATTTAAGTTGTCGTCTATGCCAGCAGCTAGGAGCCGCCATAAAGAAAAAGGTGCCATCACGGATAGAAACGCACAATGTAAGGGGTTTATGGTGAATCCAATAAAGAGAAGTATTGTCATACGCTGGTTGAATGTATTAACTGGAGGAGTCAAAGTATCGATATAAAATTAAGGAAACTTGGTATATGTTCTATATGTTAAAGAGCAACGATGCTATAATAACGTCAAGGAGTTGGCACCCATATCAAGCGCGGCCAAGATATTTAAGCCGTCGTCTATGCCAGCAGATAGGAGCCGCCACCCACTGTGGACTAAAAGCTGCCACCGTGACTATTGTTTGCTAGCTATTGGAAGAGAATAAAAGAGGATTGCCCCCACCATTTGAATGGGTTGCCATATTAATCTGAATATAGTAGTCTGCAATACTAGCACTGTCGAAGAAAAAAAGAGTAGGACTCGAATCATTATTTATTTATCTATGTTGCACAAGTTTTTGGAACTTAGGAAGGTAGGGAATGTGGGTACCGGATACGTTTAGAAGTTTCTCCAAATTTGCAAGAAACTGCAGGCAGATTGGGAACGACAATAATATATATTGAAAAATATAAAAATAAAATAATTAAAAAAACATGAGAACCAAATGACTTCGCACAAACCAGATGACTTAGCTTATTCCTTATATTACGATTGTAACTAGAACCTCTTAGCAATGGAAATGGTAATAAAATCAAGATTACCATCCATGTCATTGATTATATAAGGTAAAATCTTTCTAAAGTGGAAACTTTTAGAAGTTGTAGTCCCTCTTTTAGAAGTTGTAGTCCCTGCATTTGCGGCTATATGTATAGAGTAAGTTTTCAGTTTTGTATCAACTATGATTAAAATGTATTAGAATAGTATATGTTTACAACACATTCTATGCTAGGGTATTTGCAAAGGTGTATAAATAATCAAATTTAAATTATTATAAAATAGAAATCAAGATAATTTTTATTTAAATGTAATATATGAATTTAGTTTTAAAGTAAGATTTAAAACTATTTCCAATTATTTAAAAGTTTATTTTTTTAATTCATAAAGTAAATACTAAAAATTATAAATTTACTTTCTTTTATTTAATATATAAAAAGTCAAAATCAATTTACATTTATTATTGATTAGTGGTAATTGCAATTCAACTTAGGGATGAGTGAATACTCTAACATGGCCGGTAGATGGAGATCAGTGCACCAACTCGATAAGGTAGCACGAAATAGACTTTTATTGCAATTTAGTTTTCTAGAGAAAAGAATTTTGAGTCAACTATGTAAACGTCGAAGAAATATGAATGTTGTTACCAACCTACGTGGCGATCATGAATGCGTGGAAGCTCCCAGTGAAGGAAACGCGCAAAAAAAGTGCCCAAGTTCCCGATTTAAGAGGGTAAAAGTTCCCAACCATTCGGAATGGTTCCTGCTGGATTGGGAAAGTTTCCTACAAGTTCCCAAGTTTCCTAGAACGCCGAAACTTCAGGAACAAGTTTCCTAAAAGCAGGAAGTGGTTCTTGTGCTACATAGTTATTTATCTTCAAACTGCACAAGCATTAAATGTTTAGAAAGGAAGAACCATGCTTTGTACATAAATAGAGGTATTTTATTTTGATATAATGGCTAGAAAGGAAGAACCACACTTTGTACAGAAATAGAGGTATTTTATTTTGATATATTTAAAGAAAATTCTATTTAGGGCACATTAAATTTTAGAAGTCTTTGCAAAATTTATACACAAAAGATGAAGCATAAAAAAAATGAATAGTTTTGACTTTACGGTTTAAATTGTATTTTTGAATCTATAAATAAATTCAGCTCCCTCAAATACCTCCATGGCACCCCAATTATGCAATTTCCTTAGCTAATATATGTGATTTTAAGATTTTTTAAAGATTTCTTATCAAAATACAAACAAAATTAATGCTCAAAAAAATTGAAAAGTAGAATATTTAGACTACACTCCAAAAAAATTTGTTTGCTTTTTTTTTATTCTTTTGATAATTTTATCCATAACCCATAAATATATATTTTTAAAAGTTCTTTCTCAAATAGAAATAGAAATATATATTTTTAAAAGTTCTTTCTCAAATAGAAATAGAAATATATATTAAGTTCCAAAAATCATATGTGGAGACATAAATCATTAGCTAAGGTAGAGATAAATTTTAAGTCTTAGAAGTGTTTATATACCAGGATAAAACCCTAGGTATAAAGAGCATAAGAATAGCAAAGAACATAACTTTTATTTTCCAAATTCATAATTGAATCTCTCATATATATATATATATACAAATTTATATAATTCCCTATATAAGTGTTTTTTTTTTCTTTCATTCGAGAGATCATTATATACAAATTTATATAATTCCGTATATAAGTGTTTTTTTTCATTATAGAGCTCATTGTAAGAGATATTTATTTTCATCAATCACACTATTTCCAAGAAGATTAGATCATTATATACAAATTTATATAATTCCGTATATAAGTGTTTTTTTTTCATTATAGAGCTCATTATAAGAGATATTTATTTTCATCAATTACACTATTTCCAAGAAGATTGCTTCTTGGGGTTTGTGTTTATTTCAATAATTGGGTTTCTGGTGTTTAGTTTTAGTAAATGTAAGATTGACATGGATAAACTTAGTATTTATAGCTAAGTATCTCTATGATTCCATAAATTGAGATTTCTATAGGGAAATTTGATGTTCAACCTTGCATCAACATTTTTTCATGTAGCATAGAAACCTTTACCTCTGTACCTAATTAAAGCATAGGAAAATGAAGACATATAATGATTTCATAATTTAATTGGCCCACACTTAGTATAGAAAGAAGGGATCAAGTGTAGATGATGCTCAAATGGATTGTTGTTGAGAAAGTTAGGAAGTTTATAGATCTTTGGAATTATTCCGTCATAATTTGTTAATGAGACATGCATGTGGATTGTTGTCTGATAAGTGTAGATGATGCTCAAATGGATTGTTGTTGAGAACGTTAGGAAGTTTATAGATCTTTGGAATTATTCCGTCATAATTTGTTAATGAGACATGCATGTGGATTGTTGTCTGATAATTTCATTTGGGAGATCGATAATGTGAGATTTCAAAGAGGTGGAATGTGGGAACTTAAGAATTTGACTTATGAGTTACAACTTTACAAAGGTTACAAAGCATCTTGATGGAGCCTTACTTATTCCAAACAATTGTTTGCTAGAGAGAAGCATTTGAAGAATAAACTAAGAGGGGGCGTTAAGAGTATAAGGCTTATTTGATGTAATAAACTAACAATTTATATAAGTCACATTGTAATGGTAGTACAACTACCTAGCCATTGACATAAATGGGGATTGACACGATTGTATCAAATGTCTTCAAGCTAATAAAATCATTTTTTTTTTCGACTATGTTTCTAATCATGTTTGCAATCTTTCTTGTTTATTTAGAAAAATAGTAGGATATGCTTTGGAGGTGTTTGTTAATTATATTTGGACACTACGACTTATGTTGGGGTATGTTTGTCATAGCTTCACTACTAGATTATCCTATCCTTTCTCCTCAAGCTCTTGAGGAGTCTCCCTATTCTTTGCTATGTATGTTCTACATGGATTAGATAGTTTGAAGCTTTTCTTTTGTCTTGTTTTGATATCTTAGCCATGATAGTCTTCTTGGATGTTTAGGAGAAGATTTTCTTTCAAACTCATGTATACATGGAGGTGTTGTTTCATTGCCCTAAATCAACTTATTTCTTGGTGTTACTAATTAGAGGAAATTTCAACTTAAAATGGGCCTTCTAAGAAAAATGCCACATCGAATCCATGTATGCCACATCACACTGCCATATAAACTAAGACAATCTTAAATTATGCAATGAAAATTAAAAATAATTATTATTATATGGTACTATATAATATATTATATTATATAGTTTTACTTTTTAGTTATAAGTTAGATTTTTTTTTTTTCAAGAAGAAAAAACTATACTTTTGCTATTACTGCGAATCAAAAAGTATATCTCCAAGTTACATGTGCCCATCTATACTTAACATCCAAAGTTAAAAAGCATAGAAGCTAAGACAAACATCTAAAACAGTTTATAGCAGATCCTACTACATAACCAAAGACAAAAAACCATACCCCAAACCATCAAAAGTCTGAGAAAATACTGCCAATCCCTACTTCAGAAAAGGCCCTCATATAGAAACAAAGAACCATAATGCGTCTTCATCCCCTCTGTCCATTCTACCCATAATAACCAACCATCTTCACCATCTAATGCTTCCTTCGAGAGAACATCTGCCACATCATTAAGATTCCTATAAATGTGATCAATAGAGATATCATAGAAGGAAGACATTAAGAAATCAATTCTCTTACATCAATGGGAAAAATGTACCACATTCAACATATACTTTTTTCTAGCCCATTGGATATAGTTTTACTTTTTAATTTATAATTTGTTAGTAGTTTATTATATGGTACTATATATTATGTATTTTTATTTTTATTATATGGTGTATATATATATATATTATGGGTTAGTTTATTATATAGTACTGTATAATATATTTTTATTTTTTAATTATATTATATTATAGATTTTTACTTTTTAATTATATTATATTATATATTTTTAATTTTTAGTTATAGTTGATTATAATAGTTTATTATATGGTGCTATATAATATATAATATATATTATTATTTTTAAATTTAGTTATATTTTGTTAAGATCTATTATATATATATGATTTATTAGGAATTATTATATATTATTATATACTTAAATTAAATAATTAAAAATTACCAAGTACTTAGTCATACTCAAATTAAATAATTAAAAGTTGTCATATAATATTAAAGTGCTTAGTCATATTGGCACCTATTTTGAATTTTAAGGGGTTTTGATTAACTTACACATTATGACAAGGATTTTTTGGATTTTCTTAAACTCCATTTTAATTTGAAATTTCTTCTAATTAATTCTCTTACATTATTCATAGATGTATAACATATAACATTTTTATCCTTGGTATTAATTCACTTGAATCCACACTATCTTGATTAAGAGTGTTTCTCAAACTATTTAAGAGGAGGATCATAACAACCATGCAAGATAGGGGGTATCTCCTTTATTCTAAGAGAATTGGGATTCTTATTTTACTTGTTTTTTAATTATTTTATTATTGAGTATTTTGCTATTTAGATTATATTTTGTTTCAACGTTATTTCTATATGGCAATGAAAAGGGAAAACTTTGCCTTCATTTTGTGGACCAATTAAGCCAACTTTTTATATGACTAAAAAGCTTTTTCCTTTAGTTTATTTGTTTGATTTTGTGTTCTTTTTTGAGAAGGGAGGTAATTCAATAACCTTTAGTAAATCAAAGAGTCCTCTCCATTTTCAACTTTGAATCACATCATATAAAAAGGGAAAAGAAGCCATGTTTGTTTCTCTTGCTTACTTAGAGTTGGGATTATTAGGAAAATATCTAGTTTTAATTTTTCCTTTTATTTTTGTTAAAAATGGAGTAAATTTTATTATTTATTTTTATGGTAATAAAATCATTTTTTTTTAATTTGAGTATGTTTCTAATCATATTCGCAATCTTTCTTGTTTATTTAAAAAAATAATAGGTTATGCTTTGGAGGTGTTTGTTAAGGATCTCTATACTTGGATACTAAGACTTATGTTGAGGTATGTTTATCATAGCTTCATTATTAGATTATCCTATCCTTGCTCCTCAAGCTCTTGAGGAGTCTCCCTACTCTTTTCTATGTAGGTTTTATATGCATTTGATAGTTTTGAGCTTTTGTTTTGTTTTGTTTTGATATCTTAACCTTGACAATCTTCTTATGTTTAGGAGAAGATTTTCTTTCAAACTTGTGTATATATGGAGTTGTTGTTTCATTGCCTTATATCAACTTACTTCTTGTTGTTACACCATTCTCCTACATTATTCATAGATATCTAACATCTTTTGTCCTTTGGTTTTAATTCACTTGAATCTACACTATCTTGATTTGGAGTGTTTCTTGAACTACTTTAAGGGAGGATCATAACAACCATGCAAGGTAAGGGGTATCTCTTTAAGAGAATTGGGATTTTACACGGGGGCTTCACTAGAAGGCAATATAATACTACGTTCATTCATATTGCGGTATTAAATATTCATGAAAACCTAAAAATTATATTGCTTATATATTAAGGGACAAAGGGTTTTTTTATTTAATGTAACAATACAAAAATACTTTGGGTTCTTTTTTATATGGGTGGGCTGGCAAATATCCGCCAAATGGAGATGGTGAGATCAAGGGCGGATGAGAAATCGGGTTGAGGCAAGGCTTGGGCTTACCGGTACGCAGGGAAATCACGTCTTGAGGCATGCTTGAGGCTAAGGGGTTTCGTGGTGAAGTGGGTTTCCAGTCGATCATAGTCGAGAGGCAGTGGTCATTGACAGCCAATTGTTACCAATAGCACTCAGCCAGTTGTTACCAATAGCCTTGGGAAGCTTTAAGCCTCCAAGGCCTATTATAGGCCCTCAATAGGCCTTGGGGGCTTGAATACCCAACCACTAGTGCATATTACAGGCCTTGGTAGGTTTAGTCATCCTCCTAGAGCTTGTTACGGGACCTAGGGGCTTGGATACCAAGCCCACAATAGGCTTAGTTAGCGATTGGGGAACTATAACATGCAATCTAAATGTTGTACTATGTGCATTGGCTCTAGTGACATAAAAGAAGTGATCTCCTATCTCTTCATTAGACCATTAGATGTTGCAAATCATAATGATATGTGGTTGAGTAATTGCATTGTGGGTAAAGTAATGTGCATCCACAATATACATCGAAAGAAGCAAGGTGCATTGTAGAATGCATGTGGGGTCATAAGAGGGGTATCATATCAATATACTAGGTAGAAATATAAAGGGGTATACAAAATGTTAATGAAAAATTTGATACATACAATATCTAGTGAAAATAGGGGTTTTTTTAAATTGGGAAGGCATATTGGGAGGGGATTAAAAAAAATGATTTTGGAAGGTATTTTCTAATATTTAGTGAAATTAGGGGTATTGTTTCATATGCCACAAACGAATGTGCTATAATAATGGTTTATTGAGTGAAGCCCCCATGGATTTTTATTTACTTTATTTTTTAATTATTTTATTATTGAATATTTTGCTACTTAGATTATATTTTGTTTCAACGTTATTTCTCTATGGCAATGAAAGGGAAACATTTGACTTCATCTTATGAACCAATTAAGCCAACTTTTATATGATCAAAGGCCTTTTCCTTTAGTTTATTTGTTTGATTTTGTGTTTTTTTCTCAGATCAGAATCGAGGGATGTAATTCAATCAACCTTTTAGAAAATCAAAGAGTCATTTCCATGTTCACCTTTGAATCACATCATATAAAAGGGGGAAAATAAGCAATGTTTGTTTCTCTCTTGCTTATTTGGAGTTGGGATCAAAGGAAAATATCTAATTTTAGTTCTTCCTTTTACTTTTGTTAAAAAAATGGAGTCAATCTTATAATTGGCTTAAGTTTCTATTTTATTCACTATTTTTTGTTAAAAAAATGGAGTCAATCTTATAATTGGCTTAAGTTTCTATTTTATTCACTATTTTTTATTCTAGCTTAGTTAGATTATATCATATTTATTATAATTCATCCATAATAATTAATTAACACATACTCAAATTTGTTTTAGACATTGCATATGAGCAATGTTGTCTTTAGTTAGCCCTCCCTCATTTTCCTTTTCTTACTTTTCAATATCTAAGTGGGTCTCAAGGCTTCATTATTTAATTTATCAGTCCCTCCCTCATTTTCCTTTTCTTACTTTTCCATATCTAAGTGGGTCTCAAGGCTTCATTATTTAATTTATCAGTATTCACCATTTGTTTTAGTAAGATCAATACATTTAAGCTTCCATTCATTAGGTTTATATGAGTGAAACCCTTAAGCTCACCGACCACCCTGAATGTTGTAGATGAACACATCATACACTCTTCGTTGTATTCTCTCTATATAAAACTATATATATATAAAACTATAAAATTATTGGATAGTGATAAAGAAGTCTTTTAGGATTCAATAAAAGGTGGGTGATCAAGCCCATATGAGTTATGAAGAATGTTGTCTTTAGTCATCCCTCCTTCCTCATTTTCCTTTTCTTAATTTTCTAAAACTAAGTGGGTCTTAAGGCTTCGTTATTTAATTTATCACTCTTCGCCATTTTTTTAGTATGATCAATATCTTTAGGCTTCCATTCATTAGGTCTACGTGAGTGAAACCCTTAAGCTCACCGACCACCCTGAATGTTGTGTATGAACATACATCATAAACTCTTTGTTGTATTCTCAATATATGGCGTATTCTCTATATATAAAACTTTAAAATTATTGGATAATGATAGAGAAGGGTGATCAAGCCCATATGACATATGTATAATTAGATTTGAGATTTAAAATTAAAAGTGCAATTTATAATTATAATACATAGCTTAACTAAGGTCATTAGGAACATAAGGATTAAGTCTCATCACTTTTAGCCTCTCCTAATATGCGTAAGGGGTTGTGTTGTTTATCTAGATGAATTTATGGATTTGAAAGATTAATACCATTACTTTGGTAACAACATTATGGATTTGAAATATTAATACCATTCCTTTGGTAACAACATTAATGATGTTGTGTATAGGCTTGTATGATTGGAGTTTTTATATTCAATTAATACATTTTTATTATATTTTACTCTTGTATAAAGATGTGATCTTGATGAGGAGTGCATACTAGTCTACCTTCTCTCTCTATCTTCATTTATGTTCTCTCTCTCTGAGTTGGAAGGTTACTTGGTATCCTTAGAGAATATTAATGTTTAGTTTTAGGGTTTATCCTTTAGAGGTTTTGGTTTTGTGATAAAACCCTAGGGTGTATTTGATGAAGAAGAAGAAAAGAAGATGACCTTTCTCTCTCTCTCCGAGTTGGTAGGGTTTCTTGGTATTATTGGAGCATATTAATGTCGAGTGTTAGAGTTGATCCTTTAGAGGTTTTGGTTTTATGATAAAACCCTAGGGTGTATTTGATGAAGAAGAAAAGAAGAGGACATCTTTCCTTGGAGGACTTGTTTGAGTGATTCATGCATGTTGGAGCTCCTTGGTTGAGTTAGTGTCTTCATTGGTTCCCCTGCTAGAGTTTTGGAAATCTAGTGGTTTGTAAATAAACTTCATATTGAGCATATTAATGAATTTTTCAACTTACATCCAATAGTTGTGTAAATTGCATATTTCATTTCCAACCATGTATGTTCTTTATGATTTGTAATTTTAGATATATATGTCTTGTTGATTTGACAAAGTTAGGATTACTTTATTACATGATTTGACATCATAATTGAAGAAGTTAAGGGTTGTTTTACTTCTAAAAGTAAGTTTTTAGATTTGGTTAATGCATGACAAGTTTCCCTAGAGGGTTGAAACTTGTCTAATCAGCTTGATAGCTTTTCTCTTTGATTTCCTTGAAGATTGGCTTGTTAGAGAGTGAAATATTGTATCTTTTTCCACTATTGTTTTATGCTATAGTTCATAACACCCCTAAGGATAAAATTCATAGGGGAAGGATATAGGAAATGCTATAGTTCATAACACCCCTAAGGATAAAATTCACAGGGGAAGGATATAGGAAACCTCTAGGATTAGAGGTGAAATTTAAGTTTTTCATTAAAAGTTAAAGTTTGCAAAAATGTATACACAAGCCTTCCCAACCATTAATATTTATGAATTTGGAACTATTTGATTGTTTTCTTTCATTCACTAAGAAATTCCATTTATCATTTCCTTGGTTTCTCTTTCCTAATCAATGAAATCCTTGCCTCTCCCACTTATTCTCCATCATATATAGGAATATTAAAATAGGTCTTTTCTAGGTTTCATTTTCTTCATTACTATGATTTTGGCCCATCTTTTTCCTCATGTTCCTACCATGCTCTATTGACTTTCTAGTTTGTCACAGTTTGGAGAAGTAGATGGAAAAAAAGACACATAACGTATGATGCAACTTCATTTTATTTCTTTTCCATCCCTTTATATAGATGGATTAATAATAGGAGTGGGGAAGTCTCTCTGCCCCCCCACCTTCATGGTCCCTGTCCTAAAGCTTGCTTCATAGGGGAGAGCAAGCTCTTTGAACAATTATGTGCACTCCCAAAATGATATCATTCTGGGAAGGATTATTGTTGCTATTAGATCACAAGAAAATAAATTGTAATTTCTTGTTGTAAGAGGCTTAAGAAATCTTAATAGATACTATAATTGTTTGTCTTTTTCAATTTAGAAGGTAGATTCTAGAACTTAGAATTACTTGTGTATATTATAACCTATTTTGTAAACATTATATGACACTTGAAGTTTGTATTGCTGACTACAAATTACAACTCTTTGGTCATGAAAAACTAGTTCATTTCATGGTTGATATTATTTGTTACAATTTGTTACCAATGAAACTTAAATCTTGATATTATAATCTATATCACAGGGTTCAACGAACTTTAAGCATCAGGTTCAAAGTCCGTCGAACCTAAAAAAAATTCAAGTTCGTTTGGGTACGTTGAAACTCATAACAGCAGAACTTGTCGGATTTTAAAGGAAAATTAAAAAAATTTACAATCGTCGAATTCACAGTTTTTAGAGTTTTTTTTGTTTTCTTTTCGCCCTCACCCTCTGAGTCTCCGACCATGATCTATATCCACCATTTCTGTTTTAGTCTCTAACAGGAACACCCCACATTGTAGAGTTGGAACCCTTGCTCGCAGGTGATGTATTGGGCTTCGACCCAGCACAACCCACGACGCTCGACCTTCGACCCTCGACCCTGGATGACGAAGTCGACGCTTGACCCTCAATCCTGGACGGCGGAGTCTCGACTCTGGACGGTGGAGTCCAACACGATTTTGGATAGCGGAGTGTGGACGAGTTCGTAGACACTAGCCCCCTACGATTTCGTCCTACGATATTATAAAAAGCTAGTATATGTTTATTTTTAATTGTTTTATATATATGTATATTTTAAATTTTTATGTATAATATATATAATTTAATTGGTATATATATATATATATATATATATATATATATATATATAATTTAATTGTTATATATATATATATATATACCATTTAAATTATATATATTATACATCACAATTAAACATAAACATACATATATATATATATATATATATAATTTTTTTAATTTTTTGAAAAATGTATATAGCCGAACCTATGCCAAACCCCATCCGAATCTTATCGGAAAATTCGAACCCGAATCGAACCTGAAGGTCACCGAACCCGAACCTTGTGACACTGATTATAATTGATAATATGATGACAATGTCATAACTTATAATTGATAATTGTTAGATGGTTAATGTTATTTGTATGTAAAGCAATTAAATCTTTACACATATATTCTACAAATAATTTACCATTTTACATATATTTTTGATAATGCATATATCAAAATATATAGGTTTTCATATTTTAAAAAAATCACCATTTTACATGTTTTTTTTTAATAATATATGGATCCTCTATGTATCAAGTATATTAAAATGTATATTATATATAAAACACTGAAGAATGCGTTGCTTTTGAAGCCTTCTAGAAATTGGCACTTCGTGCTCCTACCCTCCTCTTTGCATTCACGCTTTGTTCCTACTTGTGCTCTTTTTCCCAGTAACCCTGGGATTAAGTCAACTTCATTAAATGTTAATGTTGGTTACCTCGTCCACTTATTTTAACCCAAAAATCCTCCTTTGTTAAATAGAAATATAGCTTCAGGTACGTCTCCTCTAACTTTGTGACTATCCTTGTACTAGACTATACTTTTGTATAGTTGAGGCTGGCCTCTCCTTATAGTTTTTTAGCTGGCCTCTCCTTGATGGGAGGCTTGAAACTCAGTTTAGCATAGATTCTTAGAGACTCGAAAATCTTAGCCTATTATCTATAATAGGGTTCGTTTGTCATCAATTCATTTTCCTTAGCATAGATTCTTAGAGACTCGAAAATCTTACCCTATTATCTATAATAGGGTTCGTTTGACATCAATTCATTTTCCTTTTTGGAGGGTCGATGGCAACAACAAGACTGCCTATTTTTGTCTTGGTATAATAGAAACATAAATACCCACTAACTTTACCAAAAAGAATGATAAACACTAAGTTTATAAATGGGTGGAAATTATTGTCTATATGCTTAACAATGAAACTTTGGGTGGAAATTATTGTCTATATGCTTAACAATGAAACATAGGAAAATTTTCTTGTTTACCTCTACATGATATGCCTATTATAAAGAAAATTGTTGATTAGGGAATAACATATCATTACGTAGAGCATATAACATATTTGGTTAGGAAAAATTCTATTGAAAATAGAGAGAAGGGAAAACTCAACTTTTGTGATCAAGGAGAGGCTAGCTGTAAAATTATAAGCCTCCTTTAATAAAATTTTATAGTGAATTTAATAAAAACTATAAAATTATGGCCCCAAAGGGCAATGTGTTTGCCATAATTCAAACTTATAGACCCATATTGTTTGAAAACAAAGTAATTCATATCATAAAATCAGAAAGAAAGGAAGGGGGCATGTGACTTATGTTTTCTTAGGCTGCTCTGGCATGCCTTCCCATTTCCTTTATACAGCGCCGATGTCCCTCTATCCATGCTTGGTCATCAGGATCAACGAATCCACTTCCAGTTGACTAGAAATCATAGAGCTCCAAGTGACAAAGCTTCCATTAGAGCCTTCATGCCCTCCATCTCCTTCACTAATCGTTGCTTCATATCTATTGCCTCTTGGAGCGCCTAACCCACAAAGAATTTAGTTTTCCAATATACATCGAGTTGCTTGAGATAGTGGGTCTAGAGGGTTCTTACTCTAGTAAAATTTGGGCACCAATAACTCTCTTCAATTTCCAGGTTGAGTTCCTCCTGACACTCCAGTTTGTTCTGAGCATCTTGCTCAATGCAATTGATCCAATCTTTGACCTCGGGGCTAGTGAGTCTTCTATATTGAGAAGTTGAATTGCTAGCCTCTGTCTCCACTCGAGGATGACATTGGGGTCGACTAGATTCTTCATGCCCACTGAAGCTTCGATGAGGGGGTCGATTGGATTCCCTATGACTCTTGGAACCTGTTATTAGCTAAGTTGTACTTGGACTTTCAAGTGAGCGCGAAAAGTCTAAACATGTTACATGTTCATTATCAGTGATTTGAAGTCTATCGGGCCTTTTTCGGGGCCCCCTTTTTTTTCACATGTCCATGCCTTGCCGGTTTGTAATAAAGTGTGTTAGCATGGTATTTTTATGTAAAGGACTTGGCCTCCTAGGACTTGTCAATCAAGTCAGGTATTCTAAGGAGTTTTTTCACTTATTAATTGTGTCTTGCGTTTTAGTAGGACATAATTTTTGAGTTTTCTCCTGCTCCTCCAAAGCTGGAATGCCTGTCGTAGTGGCTAGGCCTTAGGAGGTTATTAAAGTCCATGGGTCAATGTATATGAACATGCTAGACACTAGTTTTGAGTCGTATGGATATGTACTAAGTCCCCCTAGTTTTTTCTTATGTTCTGAGGAAATAATTTTTTTCCGTAAAATTAAACCATTTTTTAATGGTTAAATTAAAAAAATTAAAAATGTTGTAAAAGTGTGGTCTAGGGGTATTTTTTTCTATGGGGGTGCTCATTTTCAAGCTCAGAGCACCCACTTTACCTCAAGACTCACTTTCCTAAGTATTCTAGTACTTTATTTTTCATATTTTTTACTTTTCCCCCAAAAGTAAAAAAAGTGAGAAAAAATGCCAAAAAATAAAAAAATGAAAATTTCCAATTCCTAATTCAATGAGATTTGGATGAGGTCAATGTGAGAATTATGTAAGGGATTAATGGGATGATTTCTAGCATGATTTTGGGCAGCATAAAAGAAGGAACCTCATCCCCACTTGAGAGGGGTACATTTACTCATGAGGGGGGTGCATTTCCTTAAGAGAGGGGCACACATTTCAAGGAGTTGGAAGCATGAATTATGGCTACGTTTTGGCTGAGTTTTGGCAGCCCAATAGGTGGGAGCATCCCCCTCCATCAAGCCTTGCTTCATGGCTTGATTCCCTCCACTAGTGCGCCCTCCCTCTCCTTCAATTAATGCACCCCCTCTCATTTTCTTATAAATTGGGGCAACATACTCCTTTCAAAGTTAGTTGGAGTTTGGAGCAGACATCATTGTAATAGTTTTCATCTTTTATTTTTGTGAATAAAGAGACTTTGGAGGTCATACCTGCGTGATTCCTTTTGTGAGTGGATGGAATGATCTCGTGGCATGACGTAACATGTATCTAAATCAATTTTGTGCAAATTTCTTCATCGTAATCTAGTTTACTGAAGGATTGGAGGATTCCTAAACTTGTTTGTTTAAGTAATCTTTTAATTGTCATTTGATTAGAGATCTAACACGTATATTTTTCATTTGTTTATGTTCATATTGTCTTGATTTATGATCCTATGCATTTCTAGATTTGATGGGTTTTGTGTGAGAGTGTTTTAGTTGCAGGTTCACATGATTGGAAGAAGTGGATAGGTTGTTTTCTCTTTGTTTCTCTATCAAGACTTGCTTTGGTGGATCTTTCCCCCAGTGTCCCACATCCATACCTTCAGAACCTTCTGCATTCACAGGCCACTCTACTTCTTTTCTCTTTCTTAGCATAATTTCTATTTTCTTTGGTTACCTAAAATTTGAAAGTTGCAATTTTACTTAGATCTATTTGTAAAAGGATTAATTACAAGTAGATCTAGTTTCTTTCGCAAGTTGTAATAGATTTAGTTGAATTATCAAAGATCAATCAGTCATAATCTAGATCTATTTGTCAACTTCATTACAAAAGTAATTTTATCATAAAATAAAAATCTCAAGTCTTAAGTAGGAAGCTAGTTATTTGGATTTAAAGCTTATCTAGCAATTTAAAGTGCATCTTATTGGCTGCCTCAAAAGCAAGCCAAGATCCCAAGGAAAGCAACTTTCCTTGGTTATTTTTGTTGATTTATCATAGATTAGCTTAGTATTTTTTTCTAGTAAATTTTGTGGTGACCCAGACTCACTTTCTAAGTGTTTTTGGGCACTTTTTACTAACATTTTCTTGTTGTTTTGCATAATTTTATGAACATGTAGGAGGAAACTATGGTCATTTTCCAATAGATTGAGCCAGCCAGAGCACCCAAGAACCATTCCCCTTCAACCAGATACTTTTTCTATGAATTTTGTAAGCCTTTGAGTCAATTTTCAAGGACCGGGGCACTTCTATTTGCATTGTAAAAGAAGATTAAACGAGAGAAAGTGGGCTACCCAGCACCCACACCCCATCCCCCAGGGGGGAATTGTGTCGACTCAAATTTTGTGGTTCGCATTTTTTTAGTTTAAATTTCATTTTCTGCACTTAATAAAATTTAAGTATGATTAAAATTTACCTTGCTGATCCGTTCCATTGGCGGGCCACAAGTTCACTCAGGACCTAGTTTTTCACATTTTTTTAACAATTTCCATTTTTCCAGTTTTAATTAACCCCCCTTACTTTCCCAAAGTACGGATTTCAGGCTAAGGGCTTGCCCGAGTACTGGCCATAAAAGAGACTCTTGGGGTTTTAATAAACAAGAAAACATTGTTCAAAAATTCTTAAAATCAACATGGCTTCATCCCCGTATGCTCTAGATCACTACAACCTTGACTAAACATGTTGATCATACCAGAAAGGGACTTAGTGACTAGTAATTAGAATCATTTTTCCTAATTAACCTCCCATTTAGGAAAATCCTGCGTAATCGTTTATTGACACTATGTGGGGAAATTCTTCAAAGGAAGCGGGAACCACTGGGTAGTGACCTCGAGATACTGTTAGACTACACCCCCGTTTGGTGTAGTGTTGGACACCTCCAAGAGAATCCGATCCATCCCACATTTCCAAGTGAGGAGCCACCTTTGTCATATTCTGGACATATTTCTAGTACCTCACGGTATATTGTAAATTCCCCTCTCCAATAATCCACTCATCACCACAAAAATAATAAAATTTACCAAGAACACTTGCAAAACATTGTCTTTTTTATTCAAGCATTGATTTCTGTCACTTGTCTTATTATTGATTATTTTATGATGTTGGATGTTTATGTTTCAATGATAATGTTGGATAACAAATGATATCATGTTTAATATTGCATTGTTATGTTTAATATTGCATTGTTCTTGTGTTCAAATTTCTAACTCCTAGTTTTAGATTAAACACCTTAGATTTTTTTTTTTCTTAGTGCCCACCCCCTTGGTTTCGCTAGGAGTAAGCCTAGACAAAGGAGTTGAGTTTTAGGTGACAACACTTAGCTCTGGCTTGCCCCCAAGGCCACACCGAGCGGCTTGGAGATTTTTTCTACATTTTCCCAGGTGTAGATCCAGGAGGCAACATAAACTCATCGAGGGGCGTTACTCAGAATTGGACTTGAACAACTACCGAGCAAATTGCAACACTTACACATAAATTTGAATAGTATGCATAGAGCTTCTTCCCAAGGGGCGTTATCATTGGGTAGATGGATTATCTCGGATATACCCTTACCCTACTGCCAAGCCATAATCATCTCTACGCAAGTAGAAATGTATGGTATCCTTCCTCCATCTCTTGTCATAATTCCTGGGGTGGTGGAAGAGATCGGATATGATGTCCCCTGAGTGTGCATGGTACTATTACCCTTTTCGTCGAGGCACTTGGGAGTTCCTTTGAGCTGCCACTTGCCATCAACCATAACTTCTACCACTTGATGTTGGGCCTCAACTTTTAGGCACCCCATCGGGGAACTTAGTGGCTAGCTTATTGATATGGTGGCCTCTAGAATTTATACGATTAGCTTTGTTGCTAATCTTTGTATTTTTAACATTGAATATATTGGTTAGTTGAAAAGACGATGTTATTCCTTCTTGAAAATATAAAGAGGTTCATTCACATTGATTAGAGATGTTATTCACTTAGAATCATAGATTCTTGAGGAAGTATGGTTTACTTTGTTATTACGTTGTGAAATTGATCACACATAATATGCGAAAGAAACAACAAATATGTAATTTACTTTCTCTTAATGATATCTATTAAACTTAATGCTTATTCTAATTGTTCTTTAATATTAAAGTCACTTGTAAAACATGGCTTTATTACATTTAAGTTGTATTGGAGTGTTATGCTCCAACATCCCCTCTTCATGCTACAATATAACTATTAAATTTTACTTGACAAAAAGAAAAGAAAACTTTATCTTAATCGTGTAGGTGCTCCATCATGCTATCTCATCACCCTTATAAGGGTTGAATTCCCACATTTCTGAATATTTTAATTTCTTGATTTCCCAAATTCGTTAAATTCCCAAACTCTCATATTTATTTGAATTCTCGAGTTTCCAAATTCCTCAAGTTCCCAAACTTTTAAATTATTGAAATTGTGAACTCTAGTGTTCCCGCCTACATCGAATATTTGACCACTCAAAAGAAGTAATCCTCCTTTGTTCCATTATCACACTTCTCAACTTGATAATCAGTCTTAGATTATTCTCCAATTGTTAAACTTTATGTATTCAAAGTTATATTAAATTTTTTAATGTTTCCCTTTAAAAAATCACAGAATCAAACTTTACAATTCCACACTATGTAATCTTTTTTTGCAATAATGATGCTCAAGATCTTCTTTAACTGTTTTCTTCCCTATTTTTTTTTCCTATTTCATTTATAAGTAATGCATTTTCTAGATGGAAAGCACATTCAAAGTGTCCTTTATTTAGCCTTTTATCTTCACGGAAGAGATGATATCATATCATTTGAAGACTACGTTTGAATTATTGTAAACATACTAACATAATTGTACATTGAAGGTAAACTATTTAACAATAGGGATTTTGCATGCCACTTTTTCTACTTTTGCACCAATTTTTACTATTTGTCACGCAAGTGACTTCAAATAATATATATGACTCGGAATAGTAATTTCACCAATTATTTTGAATCTAAATAGTTGTAATTTTAAATAAAATTTTGTATTTATCGGTTTCGCACCAAGCAACTTTTCTAATTCATCTTAGATTTCTTTAGAAGATTTGTCTAGATCAACATGCCATTGATGTAATCTAAATTTAAATCACGTTAAACTTGAATATTGATATGTATTATATCAATATGCTTCAATTTTTTCTTTTCCCAAGAGAAAGTCATAATTTCCTTTATTTCAAGCAAAAACAATGAAATTGCATTTAGCAAGATGTCTGCAAAAACACCAAAACTAGAAGTGAGAATTATTCTAAGATAACAATCAAAACAAAGAGGTTTAAGAGATGAGATCTGAAAGCTCCAAATCTCTATTTAACAACTAAAAATCAACTCGTTATATAACTATATGTTCGAATGAGTTTCAAAATTGAAACTAACAACAAGACTAAAACAAGATTGGCCTCACAGAGGACAAGACCCAAGACTGACCATGGAAGGAAATAGAGAAAAAACATCAAGTGAAGAGTTTTCTAGTTGACATATAATGGTGTTTAGAATTTTGAGACTTAATGATATCTAGCAAGCCCATTGGAGCATTTAGCTCTTTTATACAAGCCATAAACAATGACATTTAATTCTTGATAATAGTGACAACATGAAAAATTTACCATATTTCTCGTAATACTTTTAACTAAGTTGACTAGGTAACCCATATCCAAGTTTAAATTCCTACTTCGATCTAAAATCCAATGGATCACAAATTGAGAATTGTTGGACATCTAGATATCCCCAAAACCCCCGAGGCCTAGATTTATCCATTTGGGCTTTCCTAATCAACATTGGCTCCTTGAATTTGATGTCCTTCCAACATCCCACGAAGGCATATTTTTTTTTGAAATAAAATTGTAGAGGGGTGATTATCACATCCTCAAACAACAACCTATTTCAAGTTGTCCAAATTCCCCAAATGAGTAGTAGAGGTAGGACCTCATCCTCTTTTAGGATTTTATTCTCTCACTAGCATTTAAGGTTTTTTTCTAAGCATACTTCTCTTCAATTTCCCCTTTAGCAAGAGTGATCTCTACAGACCATATTTCATGAGAGAAATGGCTTCCAACCAACATGTGAAACATGAACTGTGAAGCTTCTTTACAGATTGGACACCAACCAAGACATTCAAAGGGGCATTTTTGAACGTTGTCCCATTTAAGGATTTTGTTTGAGAGTGTTATCTAAAGAGATAATATACACTTCAAACATGCCCCTATCCTCCATACCTTCTTCTACCACCAAGGAGAATTCAAGTTTAGCTTCGCAGAGAACATTGCCTCATAACCTAGCTTAGTCAAGTATTAACCACCTACTGAGTTCCTAGCTCAAACTAGCTTGTCTTCTTCCTCTCTTAGGTAAATGTTTTCAACAATCAATTGTTGAACTTAAGAGTGCTAGTCCTCCACTTCTAGGCTTTGCATGGCCAAATATGAATACTTCAACTAACTAACTCCCCATAAAGGAAGCCTTTCCACATTCATAACATCAACTATGGGGGTTCTATTGAGAGATCGAAGGAGGCTTGGAGATCCTAGGATATTTTAAATCCACCCCCGCAAATCCAAGGGTCAACTCCTAGCCTTATACGCTTTCTATCTTGAACCTTCCAAGCAAGCAATTGACCCACTAGAGGAAGTTTGAACCAAAGCTTTCCAAACACTTGCATTTACATTATTTTTTTGGGACTCTTGATGCAATCAAGCACACAAAAGGTGTGTATATATTTTTGAACCCTGACATATTGCAACAACTTGGGACTATAATCACATTCCATGGGATTTTGGTAGCACGTTCATTGGAAGAATTGAAAATATTTTGCAGGTCCCAACACCCTTCCTTCTTTAGCCTAGCAAGTATTTCCTATCTAACCAATTCCATTTTCTCATTTACTTGAATACCTAACCATAAAAAATCAATTATATTTATCGTAATACTCTACAACATACCCTTGGGGATATAGGCAAGATTCTACGAGTAGACTGTAATGGCTTCTAGCACCACTTTTATCAATGTTCACCTACTAACTAATTAGAGCCATCTGGTGGACCAAGATGTAACCCTATCTTATATATTACTATAGATCCATAACATATCTTGAATCCATATTCATTTGGGTTTAAGAGAAAACTAATGTACTTAAGATCATTCTTAAATACAATTTCTTGGAAACGACATACTTCTAAAATGGATTGTTGTTGACCTTTCATCGCTCTATGAAACATGATGCCAATATTTTCATGATTTACCTCCATTCTCGTGGCCAGGAAATATTGCTCTAAAGAATAGTGAATAACTCTTCCATATCTCATGGACACGTCCCTAGAAAGTAAAATATCATTAATGAACAAAAAATGGATAAGAGAGATATAGGTCCCAACCCTAATACCTTTCAATCTTCTAGACCCTCTTTCATGGAGAAGGCACCTACTTAACCCTTCAACTATTAGCAAAAAAGGTAAGGAGGTTAGTAGGCACCCATACCTTAATCCTCTAGTGGGATACTATACATAAGAGAAACAACCTTCCACCCAATTTACATAATCACAAGAAAATCTAACATATAACATCATCAATCTAAGATAAGACCAACTAATCTTATAAAAATCCTTGGAATGGTCTAATTTGATAATGAAAGAGGACTTATTTTTTAATTTTATGGTGTGGATACCTTCTTATGCTATGCCAATGGGCTAGTGAATTTTCCCACCATCTAGAAATCCAAATTGTTCACCTAAGATAATAAGAGATAGCACTAACTTGAGGCTTGTGGTGATGATCTTATAAACAATATTGCAAAGAGAAATGGGCCTAAAGTCATCAAAATTATTAGAAATTTCTTTCATGGGAATCATAGCTAGGAAAGTGGAGTTAAAGGCCCCCATAATCCCACTAGAAATCCTAGATTTCTCCATAACATTAAGTAAATCTTTACCCAACAAATTAAGAATTCATTCAAATAATTCAATGACTAACCATCAGTACCATGACTTATATTTTTAGAAAGTCTCCATAACTACTAAATTATATTACTTCATTTAGACCTCTTTCATAAGAGTTGTATTTCAGTCGTGATCCACAAACCTAGAAAAGAAGGATGCCATTTGAACTATTGCTACAATGTTTGATCAAGGGGATCTTTGAAAAGATTATTAAAAATGACCTGTTTCCACTACTGCCATATCCATGAAACTATGAGCCATCTCCCTCCTCTAATTCTTGATGCTCCAAATAGTGTTTACAATTTTCCTCATTTTTGCGTAATTGTGAAAAAAAATTGTGTTTTCATCACCTTTAGCAATCCATGTTAGTCTAATCTTCTGTCTCCATTTTTCTTCTTCCCTATCCATTAGCCCCTTTTAAGAAATTTACTTTAGTTTCATATTCTTCATTGCATCTTCACTAATGATAGAATTCATATCTGAATTGAATATATTTTCTATATCCTCCAAAAAATCCAAATATTTTCTTAGGAGTCTTTGAATTTAACCTTTGTCAAGTTAATAGTTCTCATTTTGATTCTCTTTAGGTTTCACTGAACTAGAACATAGATGAGTCCTCTAGATAAAAAACACAATGTTTTTAGTTTTCTCAAGCAAAATATTTCAATTTTGGTTCTTCATCCAATGAGAGTTAACTTAAATGAACCACGAGATATTGGGGTCATCACCCTTAGTTGAAGAAAAATTATAACATGGTGTATAGAGCCTCCTTCACCTATCCAATATATCATACTACCAATATTGTTTGGAAAAGATGTTTAGCTACTAGAAAGAGATGAAGTCTTTTGGAAATGGCTCCATCCCCTGCCCTATTGTTCCTATAGGTTGGTTTCATATTTAAAGCTTCAATGTCACAAAGACTACCATTATTAATATTCTTTAAGAAATAGATATCTAGTGGGTCTATTCTTCTTGCTCCCCGCACCCCCTCCCACATGCTTCTTTCCTTAGGATAAAATTCATATATCTTCCCACAATTCCTTAGCTCATATTTTTTTTTAAATGAGTTCCCAAAAACTTATGTGTTAGAGAATTCTTCCTACGGATAGTTCAACCCTCTCATAAATCAAACTGGACTCTTAGGTGTTCAATTTATGAAAAAAACAAAACAAATAGACACTAGATTCTTCCTAAATCTGATTCATACATGAACTAATGAGTTATGGGAAGGAGAAACAGATAGGTGGCATACCTTAAACTCGATGGTTGTCCTTGCTTCTCTTGAATTGCTCCAATTCCGATCATTGATCACGGACTTGAGAACTTGTTAAAGAATAGAAGACAATACCTCCTCCAAAGCAGTATATATACAAACCAAGATCTAACTATGAAACATAAACAATTTCATGCATTCAACATTAAAGACACGAAATGGGAAGAATAGGCTAAGTTATCTTATTAGAGAAACCAAAGAAGATCATTACAAGTGTTTTCACCTAGAAATGGCACTTCCTTCCAAGATTCTCCTCTTACTATCTCTGCAAAACCTCTAAGACCATAGGTTTGATGCCTCCAATTGTTCTCCCCTTGGCTTATGGATGGCCTCCTTCTTATAGGATTTGGGAGGCCAACCACTAAGAGAGGAAGGTGGATCTAGGTGAGGAAATGGTGGATCAAGGAATTGAAGCAGGCTAAAGAGGGAGGATGAGGTAGGATTCGAGGGGAATCCCAATCGCAAGAATATCTCTCTGGAGCTAAGATCCAAAATCCAAGTTAAAGAGGTTGTTAAGGAATTTTTGTGCCCTCAACACTGAGCATAATGCAAAAATGTTGAAATTTTCGTGCCCCTGCAGGCATGCAGAGCGCGGAAATGTTGTATTTTCGTGCCTTGCACCATTAGTAGGGCACGGAAATATGGGTAAAGTTGACTCAGTGAGGTGGAATTTGACTCAATGATGTGGCATTTGGCTATCATCAATTGGATTTGCCTCCAAGGAAGGCCAGGGAGGGGACCAACAAGGTGGAAATGAGTCTCAACACTTGCTAGGAGGTAGGACCATTAGGTTCCACATGGTGATATGACATGAAGACTCGAAATGGTGCTCAAATCGACAATTTGAGGTATAACAAATTACGTAGCCAAGTAAGGCTCATAAACATTATGAATTTTGAAAACTTATTCCCAAATTTGGAGATAATAACTCTAAAAAATTGACATTCTCAATAAAAGAGACAAACTTGAATTCAGGAGTCTTGAAGCAAGCTATCACTAGCCCACCATATTTCCCTTCTATAATAAGAGCTTCAAATCTCCATCGAGGAAATGATGAAAATAATAGAGATTCAATGATACTAGCCTTAATATTGATTCTTGGATCAAAATTACCTTAAAATTATTTGCAACTATGACCCGTTCTAGGGATTTTATTATATAGGCACTTTATAGACCTCTAATATTGTATTAGAGAATAATCATTTTGGAACCTTAAAGTGGGATTTTCATACTCTAAGGTTCCCCTAAATAGTATTTTGTTTGCAAGAAAGAAATTCCTTGTTAGCTTGTTTTTTAGCTTGAGCAATGAGAGATTTTGTACCAAGTATGATTTGACAGTCCCCTTGATCCATGCCTATACCACCGACAACCCCTTCCTCCTATAGAACATAAACCTTCTTTTTGGTTGATCTTAAATGATATTTTGTTCTTTTAAAGGAACTGCAATCTTTGTCTAATAACTAGGAGATACTAATACTATTAATAGACTCAACTTCCTTCTTATGTGGGATGGATTCCCCCCTTACCTGTAGAGACTCCTCTTACATGGTTGAAGATGAAGAGGGAGATGAAAGAACCTTAAATCGCTTCCGAGAAGTGAGGTTTTACCCCCAAGAAGTTGTCCACCACATTTAAGACATCCAATTCATATATGGTGTCTAAGCTTACTAAAGGAGGGTCCTCTTGCAAAGGTTTTTTTCCTTGTGGAACTCCCTCATGTTAATAGCCTCTACAAATATTAAGGGATTTTTTTGAGCTAAGGAAATGAAACCTTGAAGAGTATCTTCTTCATTAGAGATCTAAACCGACTCATATATGCTTCAAAATTATACACGTGTGTTGTAGATATATCTATCAAATTAAGTTATTCTGGTTAGGAATTGTTTGAGTTAATTTCATTAAATCATTAACTTAAATTCCATTTATTATGTATGAATTATTTTTCAATTCCAACATTACTTTTATTCATCACATTTATTACTTCTTAGATAAAATAACATTACAATGTATAACCCCCCTCTTAATTCTCCATTACTTTTGACATCTCTCAAAATTCTTGAACTTATCCTTATTGAGTGCTTTAATAAAGATGTCTACTACTTCATCTTGGGACTTGTAATAAAGTTTTTCTATCTCTTTGTTTTGCACTTATTCTATGATTTAATGATAATGATTTCAACATGTTTTGTTTTGAATGATAGATTGGATTCTTTTTCAACTTGATTGCACTTTGGTTGTTACAATGTGGAGTAGTTGGTTGTCTTTGTAGAAGCTTTGAATCACATAAAATTTTACATACCATACTTATTCACATGTTACAATGTGAAGTAGTTGGTTGCATTTGTAGAAGCTTTGAATCATATGAAATTTTACATAACCATACTTCTTCACATGTTATCCAAGTGTGTCTTTGTATTCTATGGTTGTCTAAAGAGTTATTAAAAGTTTCTTTTTATTTCCCTATGAAATAACTTTACACCCAAAAGTAAAAGAATAATCTGAAGAATAACCTGTTGTATATTTTCTCTCATCCATATCACCTACCTAGTATACATCTATAAAACCATTCAATATGAAATGCAATTATGAGACATCTTTGATAGGTTTAAGTACTCTTTTAGTTGGATTTCAATGTCCCTTGGAGACAATTTAAAAACCTTGATAACATAGTACCAATTGAAAAATTCATCTCCGGCTTAACTATTGTAAGATATATCAATGCTCTGACAAGTTGATGATATAACAATTCATTAACCACCTCTCATTTTTCATCTTCAAAAGCTTTAAATATACCTCCATGGGTGTTTTGTTGGGATTGCAATCTTCCATTTTGAACTTGTTTAACAATTTTAAAGCATACTTTGCCCATTGAAACATGTTTGGTTGTTGTCAAAATTCAATACCCCCAAGTTAATCATATCAAATGATTTGCAATAATTATCTTTTTCTTTCTTTAATCAACTTAAAACAATTAGATGTAATGATTAAGTCATCAACATATACAACCATAGTCATAAGTTCTTCATCTTTTTCTTTGATATACAAGTTAGGATCAACATTACTTTTATTGAAACCTCTTGATCTAATATACTTAATCAATATCTTCATACCAAGATCAAAGGGATTTCTTTAATCTATACAAGGCCTTCATAAACTTACATACCAACATTTTTTTCTCTTTCAACAACAAACCTTTTAGGTTGTTTCACTTACACTTCTTGTAAATCCCCATTTAGGTATGCACTTTTGACATCCATTTGGTGTATACTCGATTGAAATTGTGTTGCAACACCTAACAACATTATGACTCAATAATCAATTTTTTTGTGGAAACAAATGTTTCGTCATAGTCTATACCTTCTTTTTGTGCATATCCTTTTGTAGTTAGCCTAAATTTGTATTCATCCATCGAACTGTTTAATTTGAACTCAATTTGATATACCCCCATATAGTCTATTGATTTCTTTTTCAGAGGTAATTTACCTAACTTCAAAGTTTTGTTTTTCATTAATGAATTGTATTTTTTTTTGAAGAAAAAAATAATTATATTTGTATTTCTAATGTGAAATCAAAATGATACATAAGCAAGCCTCATAGTTTTTTCACAAAGACTAATTGTGTTCACAACCCTACCCTTTAGCTACATATTACAATCTTCCATATCACATAACATTTTTAGCAAGATTGTCTTCCATCTAACCTTCAAAACTTTCAAATAGAATCCCTAAGTCCCTTAATTGTTTGTAGCAGTCTATCTCAATGTTCATACAAGTGAAATTGATATTTCAGCAGAGGCCACTTCTGCCTTAACTTCTTGAAAACTAGAATACTTTCTTGCAAGTTGAGAGTGATGTTTGAGAGAGTATGTTGAGCATTTAATTCTCTAAATATATGTGAGAAGGATATAAAATCAAAACTTGATTTTGCGTGCTTCACTCTTGGATAATGGGGCATAGCGCCATATTTGTAATTTGGAAATTTTTATTACATCAGCCCATCAACATCTTTGAGTCTCCCATCTCTTGTAAGTCCTTTACACCTTTATCTAAAACAAATTTGATGAGAACCCATAGTGCAAATAATTTAGCTCTATTATTAGTTCCATGCCCATCACTAAGTTTGAGAGTGAAAGTGATGATTATTTATAAAAATTACATCATCTCTCCATCCTTGTTTATTGTTTTCTTCATAAAAACAAATTAGATCATATGAATTCTCAACTTGACTCATTCAAGAAACACATCTTGATAGGGTGACTTTGACCTTTTTCTTCTCTTAGCTACATCTTATCTAGGTTTTCATCTTGAAGCATCTAATACAACCATTTTGACCTTTTCTGAGAACTACTTCAGTGACTTCATTATTTTCCTTCTAACACCAAATTTTTTTTTTCCTCTTCTTTTTTGTCCTCTTCTTCTCCTTTTATATGTGATAAACGTTTTGGGTTCAAGTTCTTCATATCAATCTGTAAAACTTCACCTTTCCATTTGAATTTTTTCATTATTAGAGGTTCCTCATAAAAAAATCGCATCCCTACTTATTACAATCTTTCTATATACTAGTCCATATAACTTGTATGCATTTGATCAATGTTGTATCCATTAAATATACATTTCTTACTTTTAGCTTCCAATTTATGTCTATCTTTACCTGAAATATATACATATGCCAAACACCCAAAAACTTTGAAATTTGTTACCCTTGATTTCTTTTTTGACCACACTTCATAACAAGATTGACTACAAAAGGTGTTATATATATATGAATGTCTATTATTCTCATTAAAAATCACTCACCTAATTTCATTAAATACATTAACTTTTATTTATTACATACAAGTTTTTTTTCAATTTCTAACATTATAACATGACTCTTATATATTGCATTTAGTACTCCGCTAAAATAAACATTGCAATGTCTAACAAAAATGTTAAGGCCAATGATTGGCGTTATTGTCTACGTTGTTCCACTCAATCATTTTATTAGGATACGTAAGTTTTCAATCCCTTCAACTATTACCCAAAATCTTTTACTCATTAATTGTATTTGAATCTTTAATTTCCATGTGTCAAAGTAATATCCATTGATTTTTTCTAAAGGGATTCCATTCTAAAAAAATTTAGCTAGTCAATATTTAAATGAAAATTTCAAATGGTTTTGATATCAAAAATTTGTTTTAATGAAACACTTGGGATGTTTAGGGTTTTATATTATGCTATAAAATTTTCACGATAGTTATACACTTATGAGTGCTCCGTCTCTCTAAATGTGTGTTTGTTCCCACAATGGCTACCTTGTTTATCACAACCTTCACCAACTTTGGTGAAGGTTGTTAGTCTCTATCAATGAGCAGCTTAGGTTTGGGTCTTGTGGGTACATAGAAGTCAAAGTGTGGTGGCTTCCTTCAAATCAAAAGTTTGATTTGATGATAATGCGACTGTGAATATATGGCTCGTTGAAGGGGTTGCGGCTCTCTCCAATGATGACTTTTGGTGATTCAAAATTTTTAATATCATAAATAAAAAAACCCTTCTCAAACCCTTCTCAAGCTTGATTCATGGATTTCAAATCTTTATAGACTCATCTAGGTTAGTATAGTTCTGATACCATGTTGTGAAATTCATAACACATCATATGAAATATAAACGAAAAGATATTGAATGAATATTTAATTAAAAATGAAATCATTGAATCCATTGATATCAATTCTCTTTTACTTGATTAAGAGATTGTTCCATGATCTAATTTCCTTTTCTTAATCACATTTATTAAATTGGGTTTCGATAGAGCTAACAAGGAATTTTTTTGGTTGACTGTTAGCTCCGACAAGGATGATTATGTGCCTCTAGTTGACTATTCAGAAGGCACATTATCGAAGGACCAAATTTTCTGCTCGCCCCTTAATATTTTGTTTTTGGTCAATCATATCAATAAATCCCTAGGGGATGACAACTTACGTCATGATGACGTTTCGTTATGTACTTTTGACATTTATGGTGGTACTACATCATGTGGGAATATCTCAAAGTATCCATGTCATGTACCAATGCACAGTGAGGCTAGTAGAACAACGGTTTTGAGTGGTGTTTTGGAGAAAAAGGGCTTGAGCTCTAGCAATCAATAATCAATTGTTGTATAGAGTTTGAAACTTAAACCAAGTCTTGCTCACAAGACCTTTCATGATCCTTTCTTTTTCGATCCTTGTCTTGGAGATACAAAGCATTTGGGTGTTGAGGGGGGAGAGGGGTATATGGACTCACATCTTGATCTTTCCACTCTTCAAGGAGAGGAAAATGACCCAAAATTTGTTTTGAAAGTGGAGAAACAATGTAAGGTAGTGAATAGTTGTGATAGTGGGGTTTCCTTGGTAGTGGATGAGGATTTGAAGCTAGAGCAGGTTCTAGATTTATTGGGAACAACCCTTGTGGCAAAATTTGCAGGGTTCCCTATCTCCACTGAGCATATAAATTCTTGGGCTCTTCAAGTGTAGTAACCCTTGTTGGGATATAACTCAAATTTTCACATTTTGGCCCATGGATGGTGTGGTTTTATATCTTGATTGAAGGAAGAGACTTGTAATATTATTAAGGAAGTATGGTTTTTGGATAGTTCTTTACTCTCTCTCAAACCTTAACATCTGTTATTTGATGTTGCGTTTGAAAATTTAGAGAATTCCCTAGTTTGGGTTAAGTTACCGAGCCTTCATATGGAGTTTTGGTCGATGCAAGCAATCTCAACAATAGGGGATCTACTAAGAAAATATATATTGGTTGATGATAGGTTCGTGGAGTGCTTAAAACATTTGGTTGTTAGGTTTTCAGTTGAATTTGATGTCAGCAAGGGTGTCTTTGTGTCCCTCGACTTGATGATTTGAGAGAAGCAGTATACAGAACTACTTGACCATTTACACCTCCCTTTTAGATTTGCACATTTCCATGAATATGACCATATTCTTTCAGACTGTACCAAACCCTTTCTACAAAAATTTTGGTTAGTAAAGAGGATGAAGCGGGGGGGTATAAGTGGGTATCCAGGTCATGATGTCTATGTTTTACAACAATATGCGATTGGTGATAGAAAGGACCCATTAGGATGTTTGGACTAGGGTTTAGATCAAAAGACTCGGGTTGGTAATGCCCCTTCTGAGGTGCAAATCAGATATTTATCTATTCCTCTTACCTAGGGAGTGAATTTTCTTGTGGGTATAGATTTGGATCAGTTTGGTGGTCTCTATCGGGCCTCTTTCTCTCCCACTAGTGAATTGAAGGATTTTCATCCAAGATCTGTGATGGCTCGAGCACAGGTTTCCTCTGGTAAGGTGAAAAATCTTGATAAATCCTCTCTTGAATCTATTCCAACATCTCCTTGCTTGGTAGGTGAGGTGTCTATTTCACCAGTTCGTTATCCCAGTCAATTTAGCAGGTCATGTTAGGAGGATAGTCTTTCTCCTCTTCCTACTAGTTTCTTAGTTGATTTCAAAGATATGAATGATGTCTCAGACTCTTATCAAAGTGTAGTCTCTTTGTTCAGAATGGAGGAAAATTCGGTCTCTTTGGTGGGCTTGCCTAGGGGTTGGAGATTCTACAAGCTTATGCCCATGAAGGGGTCTCTTCCTCTAGACCTATATGTGGTAAGGGGGTCGGGCTATGACTCTCAAAAGGACTTGGGGTTCCATCAATGCGTAGAAATTCAACGTTGAGGATGGCTCTTTAAAAGGTTGTCAAGGAGGTTCACGAAGGGAGGAAAAGGTTTATAACCGAGACCATAGAGCATGCCGAGAACCATTCCCTATTGTCCCATGAATATCCGTTCCCTTAACATAAGGGGTTAGGGGCCAAAGCGAAGATATTGGCTCTTAAAAGGATGATTGATGTTGACAAACCTGCTATTATTATGTTATAGAAGACTATGGGTTTAGGTGATTCATTGGTGATTGGAATGAGTAAGGTTTTAAGGGGTTGGAATTTCTTGGCTATTCACTTTGTGGGGCTATCGAGGGGTCTTATAATAGTTTTGGGATGATAGTGTGTCAATCATTAAGTATTTCTCATTACCATCAAGTCTTTGTACAATTTTGTAGATGAAAATTTTAGGGATATCTGTTACACTGCTCAATATTTATGGGCCATCTAATGGAAATGAACTATTCTAGGACAACCTTTTGAATATGCAGTGTATAAAGTCAGTCAATTTGGTGATTTGAGGGGGTTTGATATTTGAACATGCATAATAGTGTGATTTGGGGGGGGGATTCTTGGGTGGATTTTCTTTCAGAGTTCTTTCTGAAATGTTTGGAAATCGTTGATCTGGTGGACATAGATATTGTTGAACTTAAGTTGACTTGGACAAATAATAGAGTAGGTAGTAATGAAATTTTGAACCATTTGGACTGTTTTCTGATTCAGAATGGTTTTCTATAACATATTCAATGGTATCATTCTTGGATTGGGAAGAATAGGATCTTAGATCACTTTCCCATGTTGGAAATTAATCAATATGAATTAAATCCCAGGGCCCCCTATCAATACAATTATGAATGGTATCTGGAAGAGGATTTCCAATGCTTAGTCAAAGAGAATTGGTAGTCTTTTGATCCTTCTTTGGAAGCCTCAACTAGTAAACAATTTGTCTTGACCCTTAAAATTGTTATAGAGAAGGTCTCGAATTAGACCAATATTAGGTTTAGAAATAGGGATGATCAGATTAGGGGAATTGAAGAAGCCCTAGGAAGGATGCTTGAAGACACTATAGGAGTTATTTTTAGTGAGGAAAACTTGTTTTCTTTGAAACAATTGGAAGCAAAAAAGAAAGTTATTGGTTGATTAAGAGAGAAATGAGAGGCTTAAGAGTTGTGCTACCTAGCTCAATTTGAGTGATAATAACACTAAGCATTTTCACTTATTTTCATCCTACCGAAGGAATCAAAATAAAATTTGGGAATGCCAAATCCGAGCGAGGTCATGAAGGAATTTTTCATGGTTTGGTTGATTTGGGGGTATCTCATTTCACAAATATTTTTAAAGAACTAGATAGAATGAATACTATTGAGATTGTAGAATTAGCTTCATATTTCCCTTGAATGATAGATGAGGATTATTGTGCTTTTATTTTTAGGAATGAGACAAAAGATGAATCAACCCATATATTAGGTTCTTTCAAAACATACCAAAATCCAAGTCCAGATGGATGGACTATAGAGTTTAATATATATATATATATCTTTGACATCATTGGTGAAGACCTACTGAAGGTGGTGGAGGAGGTAGATGTTTTGGTAGGGTTCTAGGGAATGTTAATGCAACATTCCTCACATTTATTCCTAAGGTGGATTGACGAAGCTCATTTGATGAGTTTCACCCCATCTCAGTATGTAACAATCTATATAAGAAATTTTCTAAAATTATAGTTGTTTGATTGAACCTTGTCTTGTCCAAGTAAATCTCTTATGAGCAATTTGGCTTCCTTGAGGGAAGACAAATTCATGAAGCTAGGTTCTACTTGGGAGAGTCTTCAATTTATACAAGTTGGACATGTTCCTGTTGCTATGGTTAAACTTGATCTTTCTAGCACCTGCAATAGGGTATTATGGCAGTATTTACATATGTTGCTCATCCACAATGGTTTTTCTTTTCCTTTGGTCATGTGTATAATGGGTTGTGTGACTTATTTGAATTTTGCAGTTCTTATTAATGGATCAACTTCCTCTTTTTCAAGGCCTTTAGGGGTCTTAGAAAGGGTTGTCCCTTGTCTCCTTATCTCTTTCTCTTAGTAGCATATGGTCTCAGTAGAGCAATTATTGATACTAAAGGTGAGTGATCTTTGCAAGGGCTTTAGATTGGGGGAAATGTGTCACTTTCACATCTACTGTTTGTCGATGATGTTTTTTTTTTTTGCTTTGGTATGGGAAAAGATGGTCTGATTGTTAGTGGCATTCTTCATATTTATTGTTTGGTTGTAGGGATGGAGATTAATGTGGGGAAGCCTACATTGTATAGTGTCAACTTGAATGAGAATCGAGCCTCTTTGGTCCAAGATTATTTCCCTTATCAGATAAAAAATTTAATGCAGAGGGTATCAAATACCCAATTTTCATTCTTAAACCTAACTATTATATGAAATGTGATTTCTTGTGGATGTTGAATAAAGTTGAAACAAGAATCTCTCTTTGGGTAAATAAGTGGCTCTATATAGGAGACATGCTATTCTTGGTAAAAGTTGTCCTTGTGGCTATCCTTGTTTATTGGCACTCTTTGGCTCACATCCCTAAGGGTATGTTGGATAAAATTAGAAAATTTTGCTTTAATTTTCTCTAGCAAGGTAGTAGTGAGTACAAAGGCACTCATTGAGTTAGATGGAAAAAATTGGTGCTTTCAAAAGGGTTGGGAGGATGGGGAATTAAGGTTATTCATATTTTTGGTCATGCTCTTGCTGCAGAATCTTTGGGGAATGTTTTCACAAAAGGACCATGGAAAAGGATTATTTTTCAAAAGTACATGGCGTCGAGTACCATTCTCGATTTGATCATCAAGGAAAATAAGGCATACAAAATATATCGAATTAGTGGAAGTTAATGACACTACCTTTCCTATTCTGATTTCATTTTTAACCTAGAAATTTGAGAATGGACATAAGGTCAGAGTGGGATACAATGCTATTATGGATTGCATCAAATTTTTTTCTTCCAGTGGAGATCACCAACCATTTGTAGGTCAATGGAAAGACAAATCTCAATCAGGTGGCAAGAAGAAAAGGGGACTACTCACTGGTGATAGGGGTGGTTGACTGTAGGTGCCTTATGGAAAGAGGATCAAATGATTCTAGCTTGGGGTCTATTTCTTGATAAATTACAAAAATCACATACTATTTCTCCTGATGAAAATAATGAACTTATTTTGGCTTTTAGTGGGTCTGGTGGTTCATATACACCAAAGCTTGTTTATTCCTCTTTGATTGCATAGGATATTGTCTTGACAAAGTGGTGGTAGAGAAAACTTTGGAGGGTAAAATCTCCTAGGAAATCAAAATTATTGATGTAGCTAGTACTTAATGTCATAGTTTTGACCTAGGACCAATTGCACAAAAGAGGGAAAGAGGCTTTGTGTAACTATATGTTGTGCGAATCGAGTTGTGAGATAAATGAGCACATTTTTTTAACTTTCTCTTATATGACCCGGGTCTAGTTGGGTTTGAAAGAGAAACTTGGTGTTCATCAACTTTGGTAGGAAAAATATTTGGAATCAATTTTATATGGATGGTTTCATAATATAGGGACTTAAAGAAGTGGAGAGCACTCCCATTTTTAACGCTCTAGGGGGTTTGGATCGCTTGAAAGAATTTGATATTTGATGAGAAATATATCTCTCCTTCCCAGTCCTCAACTCAAATTTAGACATTGCTTCCATATTTCATTGATGTTGAACATAAAAAAGGCCCCTCGATTACGAAGGATTTACATATTGACACCTCAACGTCATGGGCTTATTTCGATGGTGCTTGTGAGGATCATGACATATTTCATTAAATTTGCAAATCCACTGTTTATTTACAAATTTAATCTACAAGTATCATGACATCATTATTTTTAATAATCCCTTTGATTTTTGAGGTCCTTGCTTACAAAGATCTTTGTAAAGTTGTGTACTTCCTTAATCTATAAGTATTATGACATCATTGTTTTTAATAAATCCTTTGGGTTTTAAGATCCCTGCTTACAAAGATTCTTGTAAAGTTGTATACTTCTATAATTTAGAAATATCATAACATCATAATTTTTAATAAATCCTTTGAGTGTTAAGGTCCTGGCTTACAAAGATCCTTGTAAAGTTGTATAAATTGCCATAATCTACCGGTATCATGACATCATTATTTTTAATAAATCCTTTGAGTTTAAGGTCCTTGCTTAGGAAGATCCTTTTATTGCTGTGAGAGAAATTCTAAAAATGCCTTTTTTTATTCTCTTTTTGTTGTTAGAGAAATTCTAAAAATGCCTTCGTTATCCTCTTTATATTTATGAAGTTTTGGTATCCATCTCTGTGACCTTATTGACAACTCTTCTCTTCTCTTATTATTATTTTTAAGTGGAAAATATTTATAATCCCTTTTGTAGATGTAGACGGGTCGTATTATGATTTTAGGTTGTATTCCCAATTAGTTTTGCGTTAGTACTGGGTAATTGGATGTTGGTGATCGATGATAATGACATCTTTCGTGTGGACTTTTTGTTTTACAAAACTATGCCCATTGCAAAATTGTACTACCTTCATCGTTTGAGTCAATTGTGGAGTCGTTTGAAATAACTGAATTATTCTTCTTGTTGTTATCACCCTTGTAATGATATAGCTCTATGGGTTTTCACTTATGGTGGACCATTTTTCTTAGACATTTTGGTTCCCACTTTTCAAAGGTAGCCTTGCATAAGTGTGGAGGAATTGAACTTTGTTCATTTGATGGAGTGAAAGCTTCATGTTGGGTTGGAAAGATGCATTCGTTTTAGTAGAACTTCATTTTTCACAAACGAGACCTCTTGGAATGTTTAGCTTTATGCCATAACTTTTCAATAGATTATGCATTTCTATTTTGGATTTAATATTCTCTTTGAAGACAAAAACATATGTTTGAATTAATATATCTAGTAACAAGTTTTAATGCTTAGCTCGAGTGGTCATCTTCGTAGGTTACCTTTGGTGATCATGGGCGAGGATGAGATCTTTCCTCTCAAAATTGACAAGGTCGTAGGCTTGACTCTCTTAATCTCCTTAGGGATAGGACCTGTAACCAGGGTTGACGATTTACCTTGTTTATCATCCACAAATTATGGGGAAGTGCTCAAAAAGTTTTTCGTAAAGTTATTCCTTAGAAAATAATAACTTTAAGATACATATTGCAAGTACTTCCACTCATAAATATATTCATTCTTCTATTGTGTTTTTTCTTTTATAACCAAATATGTTTAAAAAAAATCCTTCTATTCTATGTCCCTCTAAATAATTCAAAGAAACACATCACAATGAAATACCTCAATAATTTAGCCCAAATTTCTATTTCTCCTTTAGCTTCTTGTAGTTTATTCCATTCATAGCTAGGTTTCCCAATAACTTCCTGTAGAAAGAAGTTTGGCTATCAACTCTATTTTTTTATAATTATTTCTTTACATATCAATTTCAAAAATTTCTCATGCAATTTAGGAAAGAATCTTGGATTGGGCTATAAACCAACATAGATCCATCTTAAAGCCGTATCTATTAAGCATAGAGAGTGATCCAATTTCTTAAGGTGTATTTCTTTTTTTAAAATTTAAACTCAAGAAATTTGATCTCTTTTGAAGATCCGGGTTTAAGTTTTAAGTTTTTATTTTATAAACGAACATCTATTTTTTAATTACTTTTCATAATATTTTATTTTATGAACCAACATGGATTTTTTTTAAATACTTTCCATAATTTTCTTTTATGAGTGGACATGAATTTTTTTAATTATTTTGTTAGTAACAAACATTACATCACAAACCTTACAACATCTCCCCCATACTTACTTTACTTTACTTTACTTCTTTTTTCTTTACTTTATTTTACTTAATTCTTTTTACTTTACTTTACTTCTTTTTACACGCAATCACTTTTTACGTTTTATTAGATGTAACGCTACATTTTTACATTTTATTAGATGTAACGCTACATTTTTACGTTTTATTAGATGTAACGCTACATCGCACACGTTAGAAGATCTCCCCCATACTGGGCTGTAGAGCACCTCGTTTCACTCTAAAGGAACATCTATTTTTTAATTACTTTTCATAATATTTTATTTTATGAACCAACATGGATTTTTTTTAAATACTTTCCATAATTTTTTGTTATGAGCGGACATGAATTTTTTAAATTATTTTGTTAGTAACAAACATTATATCACAAACCTTACAACATCTCCCCCATACTTACTTTACTCTACTTTACTTCTTTTTTCTTTACTTTACTTTACTTACTTCTTTTTACACGCAATCACTTTTTACGTTTTATTAGATGTAACGCTACATTTTTACTTTTGATTAAATGTAAAGCTACATCACACATGTTAGAAGATCTCCCCCATACTGGGTTGTAGAGCACCTTGTTTCACTCGGTGCAATAAATGATTACATTAGACATAATTGTGCAAGCAAGTTTTAACCTTTTGTTTCCACTATATGATCTCTCCGTATCTACGTCTATTCATCCAATCTTGACTTTGTCATCTCATCTTTGATTATGTATAGCTAAAAACTGAAGCAATGTTGTAATTTAAGATCTTAAGCAAAGAGTTATACACACATTATCAATTGTAATTTTCCTAAGCATTTGACATAATTCATAATAATAATCATAATCGATCTAAAATGAATGTATATCTATCAGAAAATATAAATTAGAGAGAATGAATGACATCAAAATTATCAACAATTCTCGAAGTTCCATCTATATCAACATAGATCCATCTTAAATCCAAATCTATCAAGTATAAAGAGGGATCCAATTTATTGAGGTGATTTTTTATTTTAATTTATCTTAAATTTTTACATATGAACAAAATTTACACCTCAAAAAATTGGATCCCTTTAGATACTTGATAGATCTAGGTTTACGATGGATCTCTGCTGCACTTAATTTTTTGATTTTATAAGCCAACATGTTATTCTTTTGTGATGTGGCATCAACGTTACCCACGTTACGTGACATCTCCCCCATACTAGACTATAAAGCATCTCATTACTCGATACAAAAATGTCTTTACAATGCCTACCTATAAAAGTTGACTAATGATTAGTTACTAACTAATATACTAGTTAACTACTAATGTATTGAGTAGCTATATATAGAATCGACTGGTTGGCATTGATTACATTTCACATACATTATATTTCCAATAGATATGTTTCTTTACAGGATATCAAATTAAAGAAAACAACAAAGATACTTTACCCGTCATTTCTTCGATTTCATTACGCAACAAACTTAGATTCAGATTAATTCAGTCATGTAAAGTTATCATATTATGTTTAAAATTTGGTGGTATTATTTTATTTTGTTTTGAAAAATTTCAATATCGTTGTTTAGATGAGGAGTTTTCCTCCAATTTGAGAAAGTTTTCTTGGATTTAGAGTGACTACTAAATCAACGAAATAGCAAAATACAAGAGAGTGTCGCGCATCAAACAATTTTATCCTTCCATTCATGAATTCAATGTAAAAATAAGGAAGAGTTTGATCGTGTGAAATGATTCCTACTTTGTAGGTTTATGTTCGTGGAAACTTTATTCTTACCGTTAGAATTTTGTACGAGAAACAACATAGAATTTGGAAAATGAACTGCAACAAACAATGAGGAAACTATCGTGCATTTTAGGAAATAAAAAAGGGTATAATTGGTTGTACGGCACAATAGCTATGCGAGATGGAGAGACATTGAAGTGTGTGTTGGGCAAGAAAATGGTTTATATATTAACCTAATGCTTTAATCAACATATTAAAAAGTACTTGTAGATTTGAGAATATATCTTCACAAAATTTCTAGAAATTAAAGATAAGTGCCCCACTTCTCCATTTGAATTAGTGTTGTCTAATGTTCATCATAACCAAAATAGTGAGAGTTAGTGCATCCACAATCTTATTAAGTTTGTGGGAAATGTTAGACTTAGTTTTGGATAGTCTACACAACCATGACAATGAAAAAGATAATATTTTAAGTTTCTAGATTTAAACTGTGTGAGATAGTTTTTGAAACCAACGTTTCTAGTGGACACTCCACCCATTATCAAGGGAACCATGAAAATATGAAAGAGAGTGGCTTCAAAAACTCACATAGTTTAATTCCAAAAACATAAAATATCAGTTTAATTCCAAAAACATAAATATCATTATGCTTAACTATGAAAACCTTCATTCTTAGATATTGAAAAAGATGATCAATGGACATTACTTATAGAGCATCGCACATGTGACAAGGATCCTATGACCAAGATTTGTAACAATTATAGCGTATGATTTTTTATTTTGTATGTTATCTATATGTTTATGATGTCATCTAGGAGATTATATTATTAGTTGAACAATGGAATTATATTGAGTTCATTCACAATAGCAATATGATGTTTTTTTTCCATGTTTTCAAGTTCACACCTATTAACCTATGAGAAAGAATGAGATTCTTGGTATGTTGCTAGCCCTGATAAATAATCAACTCACAAAGAGCCCCATTTAATAATTGGTTCATGAAGAGATAACATCACATGTGGGATTTGGACCTTGATTGGGGGGATAACAATCTCTCATCTCTATTGCTCGAGCTACACTCAATTGATAATAGAATTATGATATTATAATGTGATTCATGATATGGAATCTTTGATATGAATAAACATAGAGATGACTATTTTGTTGTTATATATTTCTATTGTCATGAAGTTGTATGTTGCATTGTCTAATTGCTTGCGACCAAAGTCACACAACGAAAACCAACACAATATACAACAAAACTACATATACATTAATTAATAATAGGCATTCCACACGCATTTTGCTACCAAATCAATAAGCATGTGAAAATGTATAGAAAATACTTCCAACAAAAATCTTGCAACTTTATTGAGTTGATGGATAATACTCTCGATCCTCATTACATTCACAGAGCTAATGAACAAGTCTTTGGAATCCACAACAACCAACACTAAATCCCAAATCAAAGGAGAATGAAAGGTCCCTATTTAATCAATGTCCCAAGTACTTAAGCCATGAGGCAATGATTGCTTGATTTCCAATAACTTTTATTTCTTTGGGTTTAACCCAAACATTTACTATTCCGATTTATACATGGCTAATAATTATCTTTTCATCTTCTAGAAACAACCAAAATTTTGTAGTTTGAATTTTGAAAGTCAAATTGAAAAATAAGCACGTGGAAGAAATTTTGGGTTTTCCCTATTGTGCTTTAGCTTGGGCATAAATCTTTTTTCTATAAACACACCCTCTTGGACATATTGGTACACATTGTTGCTTCTTGAGTGCTACACAAGATATTTTAGGTCACTCTTCTCTTGGTAGTAAGTTAGCTACAACTCCTTCACTCTGGCATTCTATCAACAACAAGCACTATATACATGTTTTTTTTATTCTCTTGAACTTGACGAAATTTTCCTTCCTTGATATACTCATCTTCTTTCACCTCATATGTTTTCTCTTCTCAGGGCATCTCATTCACTTGCATGCATTCAATTTCATGTATCCCACACTCACTTTCAAGGTTCTTTCTCAACAACTTCTAGAATATATATTTTTTATTTGTCTTATATGTGCTTACACTCTCTTCCTCCAAGGCTAAATAACAAACTTCTTGTGATGAATGCATCTTTGCACAAATATTATTTCCAATGGACTTCTTCCAAACATTTACAAATTTCATAATTTCTTCTTCACTATATCTTACAACATCAACTTCGCATGGAAACTTTACAAAATTCTTCAAAATAATTATTTACACATCTATTATTCTTCTTAAATATCTCTAATCTTTTAAGCATTTCTAAAGCATACTCATCAGTTACAAACTTTCCTCTTAATTTATTGACCATCTTCTCCCATCCCTAGATTTTGACTCTTCCTCTATTCTCCCATCCCTAGATATTGACTATTCCTCTTTTTCTATACATCTTCAATTGTTCACACCATTTAGATGCATAGTTTTTAATTTTCCATAGGTAATTTTCACTTTTGGGGGGTCATCAATGCCATTGCACTTAAAATATTGGTGTAGTTCTTCAAGCAATTTCATGAAATATGCTAGGTATTAACATCGAGAAAACTCATCCACCTCCATCCTCTACACTTCCTTTGGTTCTTCAATGGGAAAATACCATTCCTCTTTATCTTCATTTCTCTTTTGTTGTTGCACTATTCCCTTCTTTAATAACCAAGGTTGTAAGCTCATCAATATCACCATCATCTTTTCTTTTATTATTTATTTTTCTACCACTTCTAAGAAATTATCTTCTTCTTGTCATGCTATCTTATATAGCATGTTCATTCTCAACAATAAAATTTTAATAATATGTTTCTTCAACCACAAATTCATTCAAACACACCTCTATTTCTAGAGATGATTTGTCCTCATGGCATTAGTTCTTGGCAAGGGACTCTCACCAATTACTAACTCTCATTCTATTTTATACAAAATCCCACATACAACCAGTCCTCATGGACACCATTCTCTAGGATGATGAGCACAATTATACTTTGATACCACTTAATAAAGTACCCAAGTGCCTATGATCAAAGTCACTCATTGAAAACTAACATTAATAACTAGCATTCCACACACAATTTGATACGAAAAAAATAATCACATGAAAATGTATAGAAAATACTTTCAACAACAATCTTGTAGCTTTATTGAGTCAATCGACAATGATATTGAATGTCATTACATCCATAGAGCTAATGCACAAGTCTCGGGAATGCATAGAAACCAACACTACACAAACCCAAATCAAAGGAGACTCAAAGGACACTATTACATAATGTACCTAAGAATATCCATGAGGTCATGATTGTTAAGTTCTCGAGAATTTTCATTTATTTTGGTAAGCTAATCATTTACATTTATCTAGTTTATACATGGTTAATAATTGTATTTTTATCTTCTAGAAACAACCCAAAATTTATAGTTTGAATATTTAAAGTCAAATTGAAAAATACTAGCACATGGAATTTTTTTGGGTTTTCCTTATTGTGCTTTATGTTTGCCTTGGGTGCACACTTTAAAATCCATATTCTTAATGAAATTTGGAGGGAGATAGAGAACGCAGATCTCTTCATCATATAAAAATTTAAACCCTTACCCAAGTATTTAATGCACACAAATCAAAATACCAAGTTCTTATTTCTACAAAAATATGTTTCCTGTGTACTGGCTCAGAACATATTCATGATAGCAAAACTCATCTTCTTTTGATGAAATTTGGTGGATACATGGAGGAAGGTGTACTCTAACATATTATCCAAATTTTGGACCTTGACCCCAAGATATGAGATCAAGACAATCAAAATGCTAAGTAACAACTAAGTCCTTGTTATTGCATAAATCAAATATGGAAATCTTTGTGCACTAGTTATGAACTTATGCATATGACTTAAATTCAATATTTTCTTTTGATTAGTGTGAAGGTAGAAAAAGGTGTCATATGCAATTTACCAAAATTCGGGTTCTAAATTTAAATTATGAGAGTGTTTAATCAAAATACCAAAACATTGTCTCTATTGAAAATTTGCAAAAAAAACCCTTAAAATATAACACAATTGAAAATATGTTGTTCATAAGTTTGTAAGATTTCCAAACCCCAAAGACACTTCTTTAAATATTTAGGATCGCCAAACCCCAAAGATGCTTCTACATCATTATAGTAAATGGGTTTGAGATTAATTTGTTAAATTTGTTTTTATGTTATATGTTATACATTAATAATGAGGTTATTACGACCCCCACTTTATATCTTATGGTGAGCATAAGCTCCTTGCTAATAATCTAGTTAGTTTAAGTGAAATTGGAGTAGAAAATGTTGGCGATTGGGGTCATCGAAACTTTGGTGAGTCTTATATTATCCCCATATAATCTAATAGCCTCTTGTAACTTTGTCGATTAATCGACAAGAAACCAATTAATGACTAACACATTGATTTTATGAAGAATTCTTAACTCTATAATGTCAAAAAGTAACTCTTTTGTCCAATTTTAGATCCTCTTATGTAATTCTTGAAAATATTTGTCCTCCACTAGACACTGACATCCAAATGAAAATAAATATTTTGACTTTGGTTAGTACAGGGTAAGGGTGATTCCTTTGATCCATTTTGTTCTCATTCAATATATTCGTTTTGTTTTTAATTCAACATTTTGTTTTTTAATTTAAAATAAAACTACACTACTTCAAAAGAACTTATACACATGACCTTCGCCATCATGTTATTGCCAAATTAGATTTCCCCTCAAAATTAACCCATTAAAATTTAATTCCCCTACATGCTTTTGGGGACTTCATAGTTGTAGGGGTCTTTCTTTGTAAATTATTTCCTATGACTAAAGTTGTTGGTGATAAAAATGTTCAGTAATCTCCTTTATTGAAAATGTCCTTTATAACTATTCCTTTAAGTGTGAAGGATATCATTTTCATCATAGTTTTTTATGCAACAAATTTTCCAAAAGAGCATAAATATACAAGAAAGAGTAGTCCACTTCTTAATAATGAAGAAAAAAGATGAATAACAAACCTCTTCAAGGGGGCAACCTCCTTATACATTGTATTACATACACAAGACAAGACAAGATAAGATGATTCAAATGAAAAGGTATCCTTGATCTATATATATATATATAGGAGACAAAGAGGTACAATTACCACTAATGAACTCGAGCTGACATCAATATTATAACAATACTAATATAAAGTGCCCAATTTAGGGGGGAATGGGCCCAATTTAGGGATTAACATGCCCCTCCCCTTTAGACAAGTGTTTCCCTCAACGCTTGGTTAGTTTTCGATGCTTCTGTATAAAGGTATCATCTTCCCATGTTGAATATTTTACTGGTAAGTTCTTCCACTTGACGAGGTACTCAGTAATAGCCCAATTTCGTAGTTGTTTGGTCCTTATTTTAGTGATCTATTCAGGTTCCAATATGAATTTTCCTTCTTCATCAAGCTCTAGCAAGATAGTTTGAATTGGAATCTTGTTTCCTTTACCTTCTTTAAGCAAGAAACATGGAAAACTAGGTGTACATTTGAATATGAAGGGAGCTCCAATTTGTAAGCCATACTGCCAGTATTTTGCAAAAAATTATAATGACCATACTACCTGGGTGCTAAAATATTGTCCTTATTTAGTTGCTTGAGGGCCATCTATTTGTAAGGTTGTAGCCTAAAAAATTCCCAATCCCCTTCTTCAAAAATCCTTTCACTGCGATGTTGATCTGCTTGTTGTTTCATCCTATTTTTTGATATAACTAGGTTGTCCTTCAATATTTGGAGAAATTTTTGTTGGTGCTCGAAGTGATCTTCGACGGCTTGAACTTTAGATTTTTCTCTCAAGGGAGATGTAATAGATGGAGGTTGGTACGCATAAAGTGCCATAAATGGCAACATTTTTTATTACGTATGGAAGGAAGTATTATACCACCATTCTTCCAAGGATAACCATTTCACCCACTTTGTTTGTTTATCAGATTGAAAGCAATGAAGATATCCTTCCAAACATTTGTTTACTATCTTAGTTTTCCCATTGGATTGAAGATGATAAAATGAACTGTGAACCAACTGGGTACCCAAAGAAGAAAATAATTTGGTCCAAAATTTTATAGTGAAAATTGGACCTCTATCACTTACAATAATCTTCGGGTTTCCATGTATCTTCTGAATTGTTTCCATGAATACTGCAACTACTGTACTTGCGTTAAGAGGGTGAGAGAGTGCACAAAAATGTGCATATTTGGTGAGTCTATCAACAACTACCATAATAACATTATTCCCTTTTGACTTGGGTAGACCTGTGATAAAATCCATTTAGACTTCCTCCCAACACTAACAAGGTATGTCTAATGGTTGTAAAAGACCCGAGATCTTAACTATTTCAACTTTATTTTGTTGGCAAATCGAAGATCCTGCCATGAATATTTGAACATTAGATTTAAGACCTTCCCAAAAAAATTCCTTCTTGACCCTATGGTAGGTTTTTAGGAATCTTGAGTGCCCTCCTATAAGAGAGGTGTGTAATTCCAAAATGAAATTTTGTTTGAGTTGGGAGTTCTTGCATATATATAAGTGGTCCTTATACCATAGTGAATAATTTCTCCAAACAAAAGTATTTGATACACTGGTATCCTTTTGTAGCTTTTGAATGCGCATCTGTATTGATACGTCTTTCTTCCATTCTTCCCTTGCTTCTACTATCTAATTGGGTTATATAATAGAAATAGCACAAAGTGATGCCTCAACATCCTCATATTTTCTTGAGAGTGCATCTTCCACCATATTATGTTTCCCTTTTTTTATAAATGATTCAAATTCATATCTACCATCTTGGTCACCCATTTTTATTGCTCTTTTGAAGAGAGTCTCTATTCCAAGAAGTATTTAAGACTATCATGATCTGTTTTGACCTTGAAGTGCCTTCCTATTAGGTAAGTATGCCATTGCTTAAGTGCACACAGTATTGCTAATGCTTCTCATAAATGGGTTTGTGTAATTTATTTCCCTTAGTTGGCCTACTTTCAAAATCCAGGGGCCTTCCTTCTTGCATTAGAACAACACTAATGTCGTTTCCTGAGGCATCACATTCCACAGTAAAGGTTTTTGTGAAGTCTAGTGTGGTCAATACAAGGGCTTTGCACATTGCCTCTTTAAGTTGTTCAAAAGCTTGAGTTTCCTTTAGAGTCCAAGAGAATAAATCCTTCCTCAGTAATGTTGTTAGAGGTGCTGCTATTCTTCCATAGTTCTGAACAAACTTGCAGTAGTACTCTGTCAAACCTAAGAATCCTCTAAGATTCTTCAAGGTTTTGGGAATTGGCCAATCCATCATGGATTTTTTTTTGTTAGGGTCTACTTTGAAACCTCCGTGAGATACAATATGACCCAAATACTTTACCTCCTTTACCCAAAGAAACATTTGGAAGGTTTTGCATATAGTTGTTTCTCCTTTACTAGCTACAACACAATGTCAACATGTTGAACATGTTCTTCGAAAGACTTGCTATAGATTAGTATATCATCAAAAAATATTAACACAAATTTTCTAAAGAAGGGATTGGAAATATAATTCATCAAAACTTGAAATGTGGAAGGTGCATTCGTAATGCCAAAATGAATGACCAAAAATTCATAATGACATTCATGAGTTCTGAACGTCATTTATGGGATCCCTTCTTCCTTGATTCTAATATGATGATACCTTGAAGGAAGACCCAACTTTGTGAATTAAACTGCTCCATTTAGTTCATTTAACAATTCATCAATGACAGGAATGGGAAACTTATCTTTAATGATGAGCTTGTTGTGCTCTCTATAATCTAGAAACATATTCCATGAGCCTTCCTTCTTGTGTACCATTACCATTGGTGCAGAGTAATAACTTTGGCTAGGCCTAATTATGCCATCCTCTAACATTTCCTCAACCATACGCTCAATTTCGCTCTTATGGACATAAGGGTATCTGTAAGGTTGGATGTTAGGAGGAAGACTTCCTGGAATCAAGTGAATAAAATGATCACGATCTCTAGTAGGTGGAGGACCTTTTGGAATATTTTCAAATACCTCGGAATGCTTAACAATGACTCTTTGGATATCTATGGGAATATGAGGTTTCGATTTTTGAACCTCTAGTGAGCATAATTGTGTAATTACACCTTGATGTCCCTTTTTCAACAATTTTGTCATTCCATTAGAGCTTATCACTTTGCTTGATTTCCCTATGACACCCCTTAACTCAAATTGTTTTCCTTTCGAGGAAATTTCATGAAAAGTTCTTGAAAATTAAAATCCATTGTTCCCAATGATTGTAACCATTGAAACCCTAAGACAACATCAACACCACCCATTGGGATAGAAATCATTGGACTAGTCAATACATATCCTCCCATAGTAAGATTGATATTATGGCATTTCCTTGAGCAATTAATGGTTCCTCCATATGCAATCATTACTTGAAACTCTAGTGCTAGATATATAAAGAAATTTAGAAATTTGGCTAATTTACAATTAATGAATTTATGAGTACTACTAGAATCAATCACACTGATACCTTTTCCTTTTTGATATATGCTTCGATTTTGAGATTTTGAGGAGTGTTAATTCCAACCAATGCATGACAAGATATGGTGGGATTAATCTCTTCGAGAGTAGTCTCTTCTATTTCTTTAGTTTGAGATGGTTCCTATTCTTTTGCTTATTCCTCTTCACAATCTATGTAGAATAATTTTTTCTCACCACACTTATGTTGCTTGCTATACTTGTTGTCACAATTAAAACATAGACCTTTTTCTCTTCTTTCATCCATTTGTTGAGGTGTCAACTTTGTGGGTTGAGGTGGGTTAGAAGAAGTAACATTATTCTCTCTATAGGTGATAGAGGTGGTCCTTTTTGTAGCCATAGCCATGTTTTTACTTTCAACCTTCCTTTCCAACACGAAATCATTTTATAAGAATGTTGGTTTGAAGAGACAGACCTCATGTTGAATGTTATCCTTCAAGATTCCAATAAAGAGCTCTAACAATTTATCATCTGGTATGCCTTCCACTCTGAGACTCAAATTTTGAAATGGTTAAATGTGCTCGATTACTGAACCCTTTTGCCTTAGATTTATCAATTGGTTAAAGATGGAATTGCTCTTAACATCATCATGATATGATATCAATTCTTTTCTAAAAATGGACCAAGATATAATGGAGTTATTTTTATGTTCATAGAGGCATCGGTACCACACAAACTTCTTAGGTTCTACATATAAAGATCCAATAGTTACTTTTTGTAGATTTGGCACTTGGCGTATATCAAAGAATTGTTCCATATGGAATATCCATGTTCTGGGGACCTTTCCATCAAACTTCCTCATGTTAATATTGGGGATTTGGATGCCACATGGGGACCATTCCTGATTAATTCCATTATTATAATTAAATCCTCTTGGAGTATGCTTATTAATGGAAAGTTTCTCAACATGGAAATCATCTTTATCTTCTTGAGTACCCTCGGACACATCATCACGTTTAGGAATATTTTCCGTTGGATTTTGTATGAGTTTAACAATCCTTTCCATATTATTATCCATATGTCCCATCATATTACTCTCCATATATCCCATCCTTTCCTCCAACTTATTCTTTAAATTAACTAAATCAACTACCCTCACGGTCCCTTTAATTAGATCTTCCAACTTGGACACCTAAAAAGATAGGTCTTCACTTTCATCGTAGGTTAGTGATGAATTCTATGATGGTTTGATTGGAGTGTGAATTTTTCCACCACCTTTTGGTTCCATGTGGAACAATAGGAATGAATACCTATAATCTTTATCACACCTTTGAGATCACCCAAAATAGATCCTTCTACTAGAAGTTATTCAAATTTAAAATGGCATACGTTTTTCAAACCCTGATTTGGAGAATGATTTGCTAGCCAACCTTCCAACTGAGGTAAATATGAAATTCTAACCTCTATGACTCTAAAACCTTTTTTTTGCAATATCTAGGTATATCTTCTCTTTAATGCCACAAGTATGACCTAATTTTGATGTGCCAATAAAAATTATGGCAATTTTCCCTTAACACCTGTTATTTTTTACCTTTTCATAAGAGCGAAAGTGTATGAACTTCCATGTGTCCAATTTTTTGTATATGATTATGAAATTGATACCATAGATATTGTGGTACTTATTCTTTCTTATGCAACATGTCTGACTCAATTTGGATCTCGCATGCTTCAGACATAACAATTTTCCCCAGAACACCTATTTGAGACTAGTTTTCGGACTAGTAAAAAACCCTAACTTCCATTGGGTATAAATATGAACTTGTAATGATTCAAGATATGGAAATATTACCATAGATATCTCGGTCTATCCTCTGTGTCCTGTCCGATTTTCACTATTTGAAACTTCGTTAGAAAAAAATTATAGTAAAAATTCCAAGATGACTAGTTTTGGAATTGTCCAAGCTCTTATACCAAATGTTATGCAACGAATTCCCCAAAAGAGCATAAATAGACAAGAAATAATAATCCACTCCTTAATAATGAATAAAAGAGATGAATAGCAAGACTCTTTGAGAGGTAAACCTCCTTATACAATTTATTACATACACAAGACAAAGACAAGCTAAGATGATTAAAATAAAAAGATCTCCTTGATATATATAGGAGACAAAGAGGTACAATTAACACTAATGGAATCAAGCCTACATTAATTATATAACAATACTAATATAAAGTTCCCAATTTAGGGGGAACATGCCCAATTTAGTGCTTAACATAGTTTTCATTTTGTAAAGGCGATATAGCCTAGAACATGGCATAGCAAATACATACCTTGAATTTAAACTTTTTTTTGTTGGTTAGTATTTTTCTTCATAATTTGGTATCAAATTGTAGATGAATAATGGGCAAATAATCATACCTAAAATGGAATTTAAAGAACTTTATTGAAGATCGTTTCCACATATTGATAAAGATTTATTCCTAAACATTAATTAGTTTAACAACTTAAATAGAATCTTATGTTGGACATGATTACCATTTTCTAGTAAAGTGGAAGAAATTATCATTTTATAACAAATGAAAAAATGATAATGTACCTATTTTATCACAATAGCCCAACTTAAATTTAAATATAAAAGTTAACATTTTACATTTTGATGAGACTCTAATGAAATTACTTATTATATTAGAAGTTTATTTTCAAATTGAACATCTTACAAAATCCCAAGATATGGTGGTTGTTGAAATACACATTATAACTCAAGCCCTTCGTGCTAAGTTAATGTATGCCACCTCCATATGTAACTAACATGATGATGGAAAAAGTTAAAAATATGATTAGAGGGAGGTTCTAACCACCTATATATCTTTAGGTTTATCAATTGATTCATTAAATTACCTATCATGCTCAAGGTCACTAATCGATACGAAATATTCATGTTAGAAATTCTTTGGATTATCAATTGATTCAATAAATTACCTATCATGCTCAAGGTTACCAATCGATATGAAATCTTCATGTTAGAAATTCTTTGGAGGATTATCTTTACATTTAAGATTTAAAAGATTTCTTACACCACATATATCAATGTATCCTTCTTATTTTCATTCAATAATTGATAACGAGATTAAGATAAAATATCTCAAAATCATAAATGGACATAAAATATCTAAGAATCATAAACGGACATAAAATATCTAAGAATCATAAGAAATATTCATGTTGAGAATTCTTTGGAGGAATCTCCTTACATCTAACGATTGCTTACACACCACATGCCTCGATGAATCCTTCTCGTTTGTATTTGAATATTCGTAACACGATCCACTTAAAAGATATAGGAATCATAAGTTGATGGTATTTGAATATTTATAACAAGATGTAGTTAAAAGATATAGGAATCAGAAGTTGGTGGTATTTGAATATTAACATGGAGTATTAATAAAATAATGTCAAAAGTTTCAAGAATTAAGAATTAGAATTATTAAATATGAAATAATTGAGAAATATTTTTTATTGATATTTTTTGATCTTTTATTATATAAATAATTTATTTTATTTTTTTCAATTTTTTATAAAAAAATTTTGAGGCAATTTATTTCATGAATCTATGACATAGCATGTGCGATCGTAGGGTATTCAAGAATACATTTAATTTTATTATATATTAAGGAATGTATCTAAATATTGTCTCTTTTCAGGGAGTTCATTTTGTGAACCTACGACATAGCATGAGCGATCGTATGGTATTAAAGAATACAATTAATTTAATTGGATATTAAGGAATGCCTCAAAATATCATTTTGTTGAACCCCCTTCCCAATACACCTTTCCAATTAAAAAGCTTTTATTTTCATTAGATATCCTAGGTATCCATTTTTTCCATTAAATTTTGAATACCCCTTTTTATTTTTACCCTTACTATGGTGACATGAAACAATTCTTATAAATTTAAAAAACCTTGCAACATGAAATATGAAATCTTTGTGAGAGAAAAGATTTCGAGATGGAGAATAACCCCTAAACATATGTTGACTTCATACATAGTCCTTCCATTCAAATTCACACCACATTCACTCACAAATCATGTGTAGTCAAACACCACTTTGACACCAAACACAATTTGATTATTACCACACTAACACATAGATCATACTTATTGAAACACTAATATGACTTCACACATAGTTAGACTCACACCAAATTCAAACATAGAGTATTGACTCAACCACCGGATACTCTATTCAAGTCCTTAGATACATAATTATAAACCCCCTAATACCTATATGTTTTTAATATATTAACATACCCCATTGACCCTTATATACCAGACAATATATTGTTTTCATTTTTTAGAGTATTAAACCCCCAATATGAATTCACACGCTATAATATTGCGCACTTAATGAACATGACCTCCCTCCCTTTAACTTCTACACTAAAATCATAAAAAATGATATGGATTTTAAAATATATGATTAACAAAATGCTAAATACAAAAAGTTCAATCTTGGATTTCAAAGTAGTAGTCATCGACATTAATAGGATAAAAATAATTAATCCCATCATTAAAATTAAGAGTTTGTTCTTAACTAAGATACAAAACCTAGTCACATCTCTCAAATCGACTTAAAATGGCCACCCACAATCTCATGACTCTCTTAGGTTTGAAAAATTGGACTTGTACCTCGATCTTATCACCTATAATATGTGATGACAAATTTAATGAGTTGTTAGTAGAAAAAGATTAACCACATGAAGAGTACATGATCTAAATTTAGAAATGGTAAGAGAGAAATAACACACTTCAATTGAAGTGTTCATTAACCCTCCCTTTCATCTTTAAGACTAAAGTGGTTGAACTTCGTAATGCTATACATACAAGGTTACCTTTAAAAATCATCTTCTAACGAGATGTATGCATGACATTCTTGTGCTATATGGTAATGGTAATGTATTTGAGGAACTTAGGTTCTTCTTACTCTATAAGACATGGGTTACCTTTAAAAATCATCTTCTATTGAGATGTATGCATGACATTTTTGTGCTATATGGTAATGGTAATGTATTTGAGGAACTAAGGTTCTTCTTACTCTATACGACATGGGAAATTTCATTGAATTGTTATTAGGTCAAGAATGTTTAAGTAGCTTGTAATTTTACAATGGAAAATGATCTTCTAGAAGATAAATACACGACTCTTAGTTTACTATTATAGAGTGCTCAACCAACTTTATATCTGTCTCCAAATCAATCTTATGTTGAGTACTTTCAAGTTCATGTGAAAGGTGTAAATGTGTGTAAAATATTGTTTAAAATATTATTTATGTTTAAAAAGTAGATAATCATTGTAATAGTATTGAGTGCTCAACCAAATTTATATCTATCTCCAAATCAATCGTATTTTGAGTACTTTCAAGTTCATGTGAAGGGTGTAAATGTGTGTAAAATATTGTTTAAAATAATATTTATGTTTGAAGAGGTGATAATCATCATGCCATTTAATTTAATTAATATATGAAATACTTTATAAGATATATTATTAATAGTTTTGTTCTTTATCTTGAGAAATTATTTTATTTTATTTTTTAAACTAATGTAATAATATTTTGATATTTAATGATATTTCGATAGTTAAAAAGACATGGTAACAACACACACATCAACATTTATTAGATTCCCATATCTTCCTCAAAATTTGTAAACCATAAACGATCTTAAGAAATGTATAGTATGAGAAGTATTTATTTCCTTCTCTTTTCCCTAGATGATTAGGGGAACCATGTAGATCATGATGAGGGTTGTGCTCCAAAGGAGTGATCTATATGTCATTCTTAAAATAATGAGCTAAATGTCTTGTGTTTTAAAATAATGACCTACAACTTCGTTTGTTATCAAGTTATTATTATTACATTTGAGTATGAAACCCTTTAGAATGTTGAAGCATTTTCCATAAGTACTTATTCTCTAAATCAACTCTAGAAGGTTACCATTACATTTACTTGTAGAATTGATTCATTGAAGCATCCAATCTCTTAAATGTTGTTATGTGCACAATGGGTACACTTACACTCTCAAACATATAATATCGAATATCACTCAACATTCTAGTAAGACAAATAAAATTATAACAATAAAAAAAAGGTTAAATATGCATTGGTTCAAAACATTTAAATAATAGAAAAATACCTTTTTGCAGGTTTTCAATTTATGATCCAAATAGGGATTTTTTTTAACAATTTTTTTTTCTAGGAAACCGAACACATCCTAAACCCCCTCCATGTCTCGTGTCTTTGTGTCAGACACTGACAAAATTCAAACACATGTCAGACACGTGTTTTGGTCGTGTCCTAATTTAGGACACAACCAAAACACGTGTTGGACACGGTTTTGCATTGTGTCCCACATTGTCAACACCATGTCCCGATTATAGGACATGAAAAAGGCAGAAATGAGGGCTTGCGGGGGTTAAAACCAATTTGTGAAATGTGTAATGTGTCTCATTATGATTTTTGATAAGGATATGGTTCTTTTTCGTACTAGAAATTTGATTTATATGACATTGAATTAGCTGCTCTTGAGTCCATATCTCTACTTTCCATTCCTTGCCAAGCATTTTTTACTGCTCCCGTTTCTCCTTTTTAAATGTTTTAGTTTTGGAGACCATGAAAAATTCTATAAATGATCAAGAAGTAGAGAGAAGTATAGTTTGTATTCAAATCTAGATCAATCACATCTAGGATTGATTATGTATTCTATTATTATGTGATAAATTTTCTAAGGGTTTGTTGATGCATCTTCTTTATAAACCTGATTTGTTGAAGTTTTGCTTCAAGCATCAAAGTCATTTTCATCTCCGGGCTTTGGTGAAAAGCAACCCAACAATGGAAGTGAAGAGCAACACATTTCAAAAGTAGAAGAACCATATAAAGATAATTTATCTTTGAATAATGTGGGATCAAGATCCAGATTTCAATGTGTCTCATCATTGATTTGTGAATGTTTAATGTGTATTGATTCTATTTTCTATTGAATATTTGTAAGTGTTATAGTTTCTATAAAAAATTGTATACATACATACATACATACATACATACATACATACATATATATATATATAACGTGTCCTCCGTGTCCATGATAGACACTCGTATTTCCGTGTCCTTTATGTCCCATGTCCTTGTGTCAGGTGACTTAGGTTTTTTTCTTGCTTGTCTATCCTTTATCCAAGATTTTACAATAATATTCAATTTTGGACTAAGTAATCAAATCAAATATTTGAAAGATCTTTACTGATAGGATTCTTATTTTGAGCATATTTTCTCTACTTTGTAATACACTACTAAAGTTAAAATAAAAAACCTTTCCCTCCTTATCACATTCAAGATATATTGTTAAATAAAACAATTATAATATATCCACAAAAACCTTATTTCATGCATATTATCACTCCTTTGAAGTAGGCTATGCAAGTGGATCAATAACCATTCATTGATTATCATATCCATATATAAAGTAAATCAAATCTATAGTATACTTTATGGTAATTTATTTAAACATTATCGAGCATGGGTTTGTTCAACTTTATTAAAATTTGTACATCAATTTAGGATTTAACCCCACTGAGATGTAAATCTAGGTTTATATTGTGGTAGAATGAATTTCATATTGATATAAAACCTAATTCATTAGGAACATAAACCAAAAAAAAAATCATAATTTAAAACCAAATTCTTTTAGGATAAATTTGCAAAAGTTCACTGAATTTTTTTATAGTTAAACTTGATCTTCTTTCTTATGATGGTATCCAATCCCTAATATCTACGTGCCAAATTTTATTTATTTCTATTTATATTTCTTATACTTCAGCATTAGTAATTTAGTCTTAACAAGATGTTGAAGCTTCCATTTCATGTTGACATGTAGTTAGATTGACTAAATGCAAATGATTGGAAGGCCCTCCATGATCATGTGGTATTGTGAATTCATTACATGCAAAAATATATCTTGTTTCCGTCTTCATTAAGTGCACTATACTAAATTAAAGTTTCAAACAATTTTAGTTAACATAGTTCACCTTATAAATTCCTCAAAGCATCACTTGTTATCCCTCAAAATTTCATCAATCCTATTATCAATAGTTAACATCTCAACTCACAAATATTGTCATTAAAGAAAGAAAATGTCTATAATATTTAATCATCCCTATCAACATGGACCAACGAAGATCTAAGTTCAATAATAATAAGGTTTTGACTAAATTTACAATAATATTAATTATCATCATTTCATTTATAGCTAGATCATCACTTGAGATTCCATATAAATGAACTTAATATGAAGAACTCCTCTTATGTTGGCGTCATGGGAGAAGATATTAGTAGATCCAAGTAGAATCATTCTAACTAATGTGAAGAACCCCTCTTCAGTTGGCTTCATGGGATAAACATAGCTATGGAGTTTTAGAAATATGAGGCTTTATCAAGGAGTGTTGCTTGAAATTTGGTCTCTCGAGTTATCTCAAGCCATGAAACGAAGGGACAATGAAAAAGTTAATGACAATTTTCTCCAAGTCAAAACATTCAAGGTATCTTCTTAACTTTGCTAACGTTTCCAAAAAACTGTGGTATACAAGAGTACTATTGCTCTCCGTCCTATTTTTGTTTGCAATCTTAGAAATGTAATGGTTGAAAGAGTACACTTGAGAGATAACATAAAATGTTTATTTTTCTCAAGGAATGTTTCTTGAAAATTAACTGCTTGAGTTATCTCAAGCCATGAAACAAAAAGACAATACAAAAGTTAATGACAATTTGCTCCAAATCAAAACATTCAAAATATCTACAACACAATTATCTTAAATCACTAAAATAATCAAAATTGTGATAAATAATATATATATATATATTTAGAAAAATTGGATAAACTAATAAGATCACCATGACTCAGTTCAAAGCAAATACTAATAAGTCATTATATAACCAAATACCTTCCTCTTTAGAACTTCAAAACTCCAAACATATATTAGATTAACCTCTGATTGATATATGGAATATCATTTGTTTGATTAGAATATTATAATTATCTCAAAGTTCTATTTAATATTAATTAGCCTAAGATATTTTTTAAGAAATGCTAACTTCCTTTATAATCCATGTTGTTCGTAAAAAAATATAAAATTTATTAACTTTAGTTAAACAATTTTCATTAAAAATCCTATTAATAATAAACTAATATAATCCATTCTAAGGCTGTCTTCCCAACTACCTAAAAGTTCACATCAACTCTTTCCTTTCCCAAATTCATGAAAAAGGGACTATTCAAATCATGCCACCCTCATATGTATCTCCTTGAGATCCTCCTTTTATTGTATAAGGTATGCACACTACTATCTACTTTGTGAAACTATGTCGATAAAACTATGTTTTTTCCGTAATTCTATAGGAGAAATCTTATTTAGAAATGCAGTAAATTAAAACTATTATTACTCCTTTCCCATATGCGTAGCAGGGACTATAAAAATCTGTTTTGCGATGATGTATTAGTTTGTACCTATTTTCAAAGCAACATAACCTAAAGTTTTCGTGATGAATTTGTGTTGTGGCCAATAACAAGATTAGAGGTGTTATTTGGCCTCTTACCGGGGCAGGGATCCCAACTCTGTCGGTTATCTAGACGTGTTGATTTATATGTGCCTGTTGATTTGCATGCACATGCACTAATAGGGAGTAAAACATGACTTACAACTGAACTCGAGTCTGCGTCAAGAAGGGAGGCTGCATGAGTGCTTTGCATGGCAGGATGCATGCAAGTAGTGGCTTCATTCAAACACGCATAACTGAGTTCTCAAGTTCATCTCTTTTGCATAATTGAAGGTTGCATGAGTGGCTTCAATCAAACACGCATAATTGATTTCTCCAGTTCATCTCTACATAATTGAGTTTGGCTCTACATAACGATGCTATGAATAATTCATTTCATCTCTGCATACTTTGATAGCACCCATTAATATTGACAAAGATGAATAAGAATCCGAAGAAGGAAATGTTGCTGCAGGGTTTGTGGTAGCTCCAATTCTGGATTTCTTCTTCTTACTACATTTGGATCCATTTGGCTCCATACTTGGCCGTGTTCGTGTCTGGTAAACTCCAATGAATCCTAAATTTGAAAGTGTCCACAACGAAAGGAAGCTCCATATTTTCATAGACGTTAATCCACTTTTCATACACTTATTTTCCATTATCAGAAAAATTCGCCTCATACTCTAAATATGTTGGAACTTGAGGTATTTGAGAAACAACAACAAACAAACTCTTAGCTTTATTTTGATCAAGCAAACTTCTCAGATCTTATTAATGCATTTTCTATGCAAAAAGCAATCCTCCAATCAATGCAGTCATCCAGTCCAATACAGTTCCGCCTCTGGTCGATATTATGAGGAGGAGTGATCTTCCTCAACTCCAGGATGTAAACGAATCGATATGACTCTCACATTCAACAGGAATGGATAGGGCTTCGTATCGATCATATGAATAATTAGTTATGGTAGATGCTCCGCCCCTACTATCGTCCCCTGCTCGACCAACTATGATGAATTTTTTATGATTGAATGATTGTGGTGATTTGGCTAAATGCTATTTATAGTTTCATAAAATCCAAGTGTATGACATGGCAATTATTATAATGATTTCTTTAAATTTCAAGGAAAATCGCAAAAATCATTTTTTTATCTGTAATACTCAAATTCTTAAACAGACAGACAAACAACTATTTATTGATAAAAAAATCCAAAGATTCCAAATATGAAATTATATGACTCTAATCACATTACTGAACAAGCAGGACAAAGTTGCAAACTGCCGTCCATAGCAACCATATATCCATAATCTTAAAGACTAGTAAGGTTCATCGTAAAACTGCCCAGAGATAGCTCTCAACACTAGCAATTTCAAACACCGCAAGGTTCTGTCAACAATTGTACAAGCTTCCCACTGGTATATTTCACAACAATGTCTACAATCAACAAAAAGTAAAAGTCATAATTTAGAAAATTTTGGGCTAAACCAGAGGAATAACTATCTATTGTACAAACTCAATCCTAAATGATATATTCAAATTTTAGATCATATTCATTTTTCGACACAACTTTAATAAGGTTTATGTACCAAGGCCAAATGTAACATAACAATCCAACTTAGACTAAAGAAACAAATTGCCATGTAGTTTTCAAAATGCATGCACATAATACAAGGAAAGGAATCTGTATGGTCCTAAAATGTGAAGTATCAACTAGACATAATGCCACTTCTGCACTTCAAAGTTCAAATGCACAACACAATAAATATTTCAAGAACATACAATTGCCATTTTTCTAAAGAATACTTACAATAATATTGAAATTCTATTTTCGTTTTGCTAAGGTAACTCCTGAAGACTAGCAAAACACATAGGCTCAACATATACAAGAAGAAAACTACCAAACTTCACGTAAGAAGAATCTTGGATGAATCTTGTATGTGCCACTGCTATTCACTAGTTTGGCACTAGAATTTTCCATGTAGTTTTCAAAATGCATGCACATAATACAAGGAAAGTAATCCGCATGGTCCTAAAATATGAAGTATCAACTTGACATAATTCCACTTATGCACTTCAAAGTTCAAATGCACAACACAATAAATATTTCAAGAACAGAAAAATTGCCATTTTTCTAAAGAATACTTATAATAATATTGAAATTATATTTTCGTTTTGCTACAGTAACTCTCTAAGACCAACAAAACACACAGGCTCAATATATACAAGAAGAAAACTTCCAAACTTTAGGTAAGAAGAATCTTGGATGAATATTGTATGTGTCACTGCTATTCACCAGTTTGGCACTAGAATTTGAGAATCTTAGATTTTGTGATGCACAGAATTGCCAAGGCCGAGAAATAACCAGTATCTTGAGCTCGCCAAAATCTCATCTAGAAGGCCAGTTACTTGAATTGTCTTCCAATGCTTAATTACCATTAAGATACAACTGGGAATCACCTTAAACATGACTCAACTTTGGGGTAGAATTTTCATGCATTTATTTGGAAAACACAATCAAGAGCCCATTTTGTGGGCATGCGAAGTTATTCCAGAAAAAATAAACTTTAATATATAAATTCAAAATTTTTAGTAAAACAATACTATTCAATATTACTTGCAAACTCAATATTACTTGCAAACATGGCATATGGTTCCATGTGTCTTTCAACACTGTTGTCATGGCATATGGATCTATGTGTCTTTCAACAATGTTGTCATGATTTATGATTCAGAGAATTTTTTTTTTTAGCCTCCTTTCCTTGAATCATCTTTGACACTTCTGATCCAGGGACCCAATTCAAAACGTTCTAATACCCATTTGGACCATTCTGGCAAATTAAGGTGGTTTTGGGTCTTATACTTTCAAATAAATTTTAGGGTCCTTTCCACAGTAATTTTTCCCCACAATTACATAAAAACGCACCTTGTGGGTGTTTTAGAGGTTTTAACATTGTTATCCTTGTTGAGATATTTCCAATGATATATTGTGTGCCCAAATGCGAGTTCATATGCAAGAGATATGTTTTCGACAAGTTGATAGTCATCTATGAGGTGCACCTAACTCATGACTTTCCACCATCTAGTATTTTTAGCTTCTTGTAATTTTATAACATTGTTGCATCTACTAAATTTACAGGATTTAAAGAAGGTGGTAGTATATAATATAGAAGGTATGCAACAATATTTTTTGGTAGAAACTTTGTTCCAACCAATCACAGTGTTTGAGGCCTTATTTGGCCTCTTTCTAAGGCCGCTCAATGCACTAGGTGATTTTTCATTCATAGCAAAGGACCTCCAACTTACCTAGAATTAGTATTAGTTTGGTGCATGCCTTTATTATTGCATGATGTATGCATGTCCTTCGTACATGGTTCCTTCTTTTAAACCTGGATGCATGCCATACACATGTCACACATCCAACTAGTACTATCGAGCACAATGAGCTAACGAAGGTTTGGGCGAAGGTAACCTCTGGTAAGATTCATGGCCTATCTAATGCTTGGGTTCTTGAAAACTAGTTTTGACCTGTGAATCCCTCTTATTCTTGGAATGCATTATCCTCATCCTCTTCAATCGAACAAAGTAATGCTTTTAGCACCCTTTAATGCTTACTAGATTTTTCGCATTCTTTGACTAGGTATGAGTAATACTGGTACTCTATGATATTTACAGTCAACAAAATTTTCAATTGATACAGGGTTAATTTTCCATATGCATTCACAATGGCCAAGTCCTGACGAGGGTTTTCATCCTTTCTCATTGGTGTACATCAATTCCTAAGTAAGTTTTACTCCATTGGATTCACTATAGTGTTACCTCAGAATCACAGGGGAGATTCTTGCTTCCCTATTATCTTTCTTCCGGCATTCTGTAAATGTTATTGACAAAGGTATTCTTTGACAATTTATTTACTTATGAGTACTAATATTCCTTACCCATGTGTAACTATAGGTATAGATCTTATTTTTATCTACCAAATGCATAATTCTACTTATTCATCACAAACTGCAAATAATCTATGGGTAAGCTTTTTTATTTTTTATTTTGTAATTTATGTTCTATCATTCATTCACCAAATCCTCTACTAGTCATTTCAGTTTTTATATATGGCACTCTGGTTTGGGTTGTAGGTCTACATGGAAATTGTTATTCCTCTTGTGCATCGATTTACATATATGTGATATTTAGGATCAAATTCCCTACCTGGATCTTCAACAGGGTTTGAAGTTGACCATTGTTATGGAATTCCTTCCAAAATGGGTTTTGGATATTCTTAGTTTATAATAATAATGTGTTTGCAATGACATAACTTCTTTTATAAGTATCACTGTCACTTGTGTAACTTAGTAGCACTTTATTTTGTTAGGTGTTTTCCCTAATCAAATTTAGGGCATCCTTATACTTTGGAGCAGTAATATGCAAGTTTTGTTGGTCCTCATTTATTTAGTAAACAAAAATACAAATTGCTAAGTCATTGCAGACCATGGTAATTTCTAGGAAGTTCTTTTACAATTTTAACTCGAATGTATCCCTTCACAAATTTGGATTTTGGGATAGTTTTTTTTTTTTTTTTTTGTAGTAGTAGTAGTATCATTGGTATTACTTTGTGTTCATGATTTAAGGAAATATTTATGCCCTATACATGGATTTTGAACATAAGTGAACTTTAGTTCAAAAATTCAAATGTTGTAACTGTAATAAATATTTTATTCTGCTTCTGGATTGATAAAGCTATACCCACAACTAATAAGGCATAGTTGTGCTTTTCTCTATTATTGTTGTTAATTACTAGTGTGTGTATGTAACTCATGGTTATTTTCGTAAGCATATTTTATGTTATTACAAACAATGTTACTTTGTGTTTTAGCGTGCACATATACCATAGTATTGTTCTAATTTTCTACATTTGTCTTCTACTATATACTGGTAATCAAACTACATAAAATCATATTTTCTTACACTATTTTTGTTAACCATGTGATTACAAGTATTCTTAAACAAGATTGGTGTTAACCATGTGATCACAAGTCTTCTTAAACAAGATTGGGAGGGTAAACTACTAAACAATTACGCTTTCTCCACGATGAGAATATTTGTGAACTGAGAAATTCAACTAGTCGGCGAGAATTATCATCTTGCCAAAAACTCTTTTTCAAATAACAAGGCTTCTCCTTAACTTATAATCATTAGAATATATATAGATAGATAGATAGATCGATATTGTAATGTCCCCATCCAAATAAATCACATAAAGCAAAATTTCCACCAATCTACTAGTTCCCTAGGTTGGGGTGGAAACATTTAGACTTGGAATAAAAGAGCTATAAGACCCCAAATGGACATTAGATTGATCAATATACATTAAAGGGGATAAATAAATAATAATAATAAGAAAATAAGGTGGCACTTGGTCATGGGGGCACATAGGTGGTGTGGGACCCACACAAGGCAAGATTCTCCATGCCACATGGCATCCTATTCTCACCCATTCGAATCCAAGGTGGAGTCTTACGTTCCTGGGGGAGTTGGATAGGAATTATTCATGGCATGAATGAATGAGTGTCGAATTAGAGTGGAAGAGTAACTCCAATAGAAGAGAAAGAGGCATCTTAGAAGTATTGTGACACTTGGAGCTAGATTCCCTAACCTCTATGACAACAAAGATTAAGATTCTATGATACTTATGACAAAGATCATACCTGATTGATGAAATATGAACTATATGACATGTTAGGGATAAAAATAACCTCCAAGAGGGCTCACAAGGGGATTTATGGCATCCAAGATCCCCCCCATTCTAATTGATGGTAGAGGAAGGCTAGGAAGTGTTGGACAAGTGGCACTCATGGGAATCTCTCCCTAATTTGAGTTGGGATGAAGCTCTTGGAGGGAATTCGAGCCATGGATTCCTTGGGATTTTAATAAAATACAAGAAGAAAGAAGTATACCATATTTTTTTTTATCATTTTTCATTTGGAAAAATTTGGAGAGCTTAGCTTGTCCTTGCATGGTGGATGTTCATCCTCCCTACCTTAGAACCAATTTCGAGGATGCAATATTCCCATCCTATTTGGTTGATGGAGAGGCCATTAATACCTATCAACATAGCTTCATGGATATATTTTGATATAGTTTCAAACCCCAACTGAGTTCGAGTTCATCTTCTCTCATTCTTCTCTATGCCTATTCTACTATCTTTCTCTCAATGTCATGTAAATGTGCAAGGGCGCACTTCTTGTTGCATATAGTTAGTGGAGGATTGTTATTTAGAATTCATGGTCATCTTATTTTCTGCATATATCTATAATAATCATATCATGAGAGCCATATCTCGAAAAACCATGTATTTCAAGTGATATTTCCAATCAGTAAAGAGATTCAAGCCATTTTCCCCATAGCATTTGCATAGTGAATTTGGAATGATGTTGTATCTGTTTGGTATCAGAGCTTGCAGAGATATTTATCCATGTTATGAGCTGTATATGAATTTACTTTTATTTCCCAAATTATGTTTTCATACCCCTGAAGTGTCACTATGGTTTATGATTAAATTCGAGACCACTTGTCCACCATTTTCACCACAAATCCTAGACTATAGAAGTTGTTGTTTCTTGGGATACCTATTCGACCATAAAAACAAATATAATGCTGCAAAAATATTTTCCTTAATGTCCTCTAACAGATCCAAGTCCTAGACCAATAATTAGTGAAGTTCGTACAGTGTTTGGAAAATCATTTAATGGAAGACCTAGGGGGGATTTCCACTTCTCAGATTAACTAGTCTTGTCCCGAAACTTATTTAGTTGCAAATTGCAGACCATGGATGGGTATATCAGTTGTTTGGGTGTATTATAGATGTTTTAATGTGTCTTATGCCCCAGCAATACCTTCCTTCAAAAATTTGAAACCATTTGGAGGTGTTTGGAACCAGTTGTAAATTAAAACCCTAGAGTCAAAACAAGGTGAACCCAAGCATTTTACTTTGGAGGGATATTACAGTGGTATCAGAGCATGGTAGTTGCACCTAATTTGGGTGGCCATTTATGAGGTCAATAATTCATCCCCCTCCCTTAGAAACCGAAACTAAAAGTACCTTTGGTGAAGAGGAAGAAGCAAGAGAAGAGGTACACGCTATTGAGACTATGGCTAAGGATGAGAAAAGAACCTCAGAGCTAGAGGAGAAAGAGGAGTTTAGGAAATTCATGAATCCATTTTTTGAGGACATGATAAGGCATATAATGCAATGCTTCTATTTGATGGCTAGTCAAATTGGAAGCAAATTGACAATATGAGGCAACAGTAGTTCCCCTTTCGAGGAAAAGAAGGCATTTGGTGGAAGCATTTTGTCAAATACAGGGCCTCACAACCGACCCAATGAATCCCAGAGCTCAACAAGAGCCACCACACCCAAGTTTATTGATTCCAAAAAGGATCTTAACACCCAATATGGAATGCAAGAAGTTATAGCAGAATGGCAACAGTTGAGTGAAGATTGCAGGAGGACATTACCATTTGATCAATTCCTTATTGTCTCAAACAAGATCAAAACGAGGGGAGGCAACATAACTCCTTTCTGAAAAAATAATTGAATTATTCCATAGGTAAAATGCCCCTTCCTACCTTTGATGGCTCATCTCAAAGTTCTGCAAATACTTGGGTACAAAAGTTAGATGTATATTTTCAGTTGAATCAACCGGTTGAAGAGGATGCCTTAAAAATGACTATTCTGCATCTTGAGGGAGAAGCAAGTGATTGGTGGTTCCATGAAATTAAAACCTTGGGACATGATTCGGTCACATCATATAAAGAGTTTGTTAAAAAGTTAATGAAAATATTTGAGCAAAAAGACCCTGAAATTCCTTTCAAGGAACTAGCACAATTGATTCAAACTGGAACCCCTAAGGAGTACATGTTGGAATTCCAATAACTATCAGTTATGGTGGCTGATGTATATATGGTTTGATTGGTATTTATACTTACTGAAGGATTGGTTGAACCTTTGAAAGGTTTAGTTAAAGCTCACAAACCTACTTCATTAAAAGATGTCGTGAACTTGGCAAGAGATATTCAAAATGTGCTACCTAAGACAAAGTATCCTCCCAAGCCAAATTTTCCTTCCAAGTTCAGATTTTACAAGAGATCATGGAAAAAATATTCATTTGAGAAGGACAACAAAGAGGGACCCAACAAGGAAGAACTTAGAAGAAAGAAACTATGTTACACATGTTTTGAACCATGGGTACTAGGGCATAAATGTGCTAAGGGGAAAGCATAATTCATTGAATTATTTTCTGATGATGAAGGCGACATGGAGGAAGAAGAAAAAATTTCATCCCAATAAGAGGGATATGACACAGGAGAAGAAGATCATCCATCACCCGAAAAAGGGAGAATGGAAGTGCTTTTAGGAGTTCCTCGTTTTCACACCATCTGATGCACGGGAGTGGTACAAGGGAAGAGAGTTTCGATTTTGGTAGATGGAGGAGAAACTCATAAATTCATTGATGCAACCTTGGTGGAGAGGATAAATTTACCTACTAAATCATTCGAAGGGTTCACAATCATCATTCCAGGTAACAATTCTATGGAATGAACACATGTATTTCAAAGCTACAACTTACCATAGGAAATTACACATTTTCTGATAGTTTCTATGTGATGGATGTTTCTGATACAAATGTGGTTTTGGGATTAAAATGGTTGTACTCTATAGGAGAACGTACAATGAACTACCAAATACCTGAAATGAACTTCAAGGATTCGGAAGGAAAACAAAGGGTAGTAAGAGGAATGCACACCTATTCGAACCAAGTGGTGTCTTCCCATAGTATGAGGTCCATATTGAGACATGGGGACATTGAATGGGCTACATAATGTTTCATCAATTCCACGAAATCAAACATAAAGAATGCAGAACATCCAAGGGAGATAAGGCAACTACTACACAAGTATGAAAGGGTTTTTGGAGATCTTCCCCTTGGAAGGCCACTTGACAGAGGAATTGAGCATACCATTGTTTTTGAGGTAGGCACTTCACCTATACAAATACCACCATATAGACATCCAAAAAGGTTTAGAGATGAGAGTGAGAAGGGTATTCAAGAACTCTTGGAACTGGGGCTCATTAGACCAAGCTCAAGTCCCTATGCTTCTTCAGATGTCTTGGTGAAGAAAAATGATGGAACCTTAAGGATGTGCATTGATTTTAGAGATTTAAACAAGAAGACAATAAAGAATAGATATCCCATCCCTCAGATAGATGAGCTCATGGATGAGCTATTTGGAGCAAATTTATTTTCCAAAATTGATCTTAGATCTAGTTACCATGAGATTCGAATGAAGGAGGAGGATGCGTAGAAAACTGCTTTCAGATGTCACTATGGTCATTTCGAATTTCTTGTCATCCCTTTTGGTTTATCCAATGCTCCAGCAACCTTCCAATCATGCATGAACAAAATATTTTGAAAGGAGATCCATAAGTTTGTTTTGGTTTTCTTTGATGATATTTCAATTTATAATAAGACATGGGAGGAACATTTGCACCATTTAGAAGTTGTATTGAAAATCTTGCATGAACAATCTTTGTTTGCTAAGTTGTCCAAGTGTGAGTATGGGTTGAGAGAAATTGTGTATCTTGGGTACATCATTGGGAAAGATGGGGTAAAATTTCACTTGGAGAAAATAAAGGCTATTTTTTAATGGCCATCACTCAAGAACATCCTGAATTGAGAGGCTTTATTGGGATCTGCACTTACTATATGAAGTTTGTGAAGGGGTTTTCCAAAATAACTGCTCCCCTTACTAATTTGACCAAGAAGGACGCTTTCAAATGGGATGAAGAGACTGAAAATGATTTCCAAAGAATGAAAGAGGTAATGAGTAGTTTTCCAGTACTTTTATTACCATATTTTTCTAAGCCATTTGTTCTGGAATGTGATGCATCCGGGGAAGGCATAAGGTAGGTCCTAAAGAAAAATAAACAACCCATAGCTTTTGAGAGAAGAAAATCGTAGCCACATGAGAGGCTCTACTCCATATATGAAAAGGAAATGTTAGCCATCATGCATGCCTTAGCCAAGTTTAGACAATATCTGGTGGGGAACAAGTTTGTGGTCAAAACTGATCATAACAATTTAAAGCATTTCCCTACAAAAAAAGATCTCAATGAAAGGAAACAAAAATGGGTAAGTAAGGTTCAATATTTTTATTTTGACATTGAATATGTAAAGGGGAAGAATAATATTGTAGCATATGCATTGTCTAGGAGACCTTCATTTTCCCTTATGGACATTTCAAAATATTGGAAAGATGTGCTAATAGTAGAGTATGCCAAAGATAGATTTGCTTGTGAATTATTAGATGGGGTCAAGGGAGATGATAGGTACAATATATTTAATTTCCTAATCTACTATAAAGATGGCTATAATTATTTCATGGTTCGAACTTAAAGCACAAGATCTTGAAGGAAGATCATGATCGTCCTTCAGCATGCCATCTTGGTTTCTTTAAAACATATAGGAAGTTGAGGCAAAGGTTCTCTCGGAAAGGGTTGAAGGAATATGTTTTAAAGTATGTGAATGAATACAAGATATGTCAACAAAACAAAGTTGAACACACCCATCTTGCTGGTCTCTTACAACCATTGCCTATTCTAGAACAAAAGTGGGAAAGCATCTCCATGGATTTCATCACAGGTTTGCCCAAGGATTTTGGTAAATTGTATTTATGTTGTGGTGGATATACTCACCAAATTTGCTCATTTATTTTCTATTGCATCATCTTTTACTATTGCATAAGTAGCTGAGCTATTGTTTAGAGATATTTTCAGATTGCATGGAATTCCCAAAAACATTGTGAGTGACAGGGATATCAGATTTATGAGTGCTTTTTGGAAGGAATTGTTCAAATTGGTGGGAAATCAATTGACTCCTAACACAAGCTATCATCCTCAAACTGATGACCAAACATAAGGGTGAACAACTGGTGGGAGGGGCACTTGAGAAACTATGTTGGTGAGTAGTAAAACACATGGGTTAAATGGCTACATTTGGGTGAGTTTTGCTAAAATACTACTTTCCATAGGTCAATTGGCATGTATCCTTTCAAAGAACTTTATGGTTATGAAGAAATCACCTCTATTGATCACATTTTTGGTGATAGTAGAGCTCCAAAAGCTAAATATTGGGTTGAGGAAAGTCAAGATATTTTGAAGCTTTTAAAAGACAATTTGCAGGTTGCCCAAAATCAACAAAAACAATATATGTGGATCAACATAGGAAGGAAATAAATTTTCAAGCACGAATGATTTGGTTTATTTGAGGCTGCAACCATATAAGAAAACCACCTTAAAAGGGAAAGGATCATAAAATATTAAACCAAGGTTCTATGGTCCATATAAGGTAATTCGAAAGGTTGGGGAGGTAGCTTACGAGATAGAACTTCCGGGAGGTAGAAAAATCCACAATGTGTTTCATGTTTCATGCCTTAAGAAGGCTATTGGTTACCAAATTTCTATTTCAGAAACATTTCCTCTATTAGATGATGAAGGACAACTCATACTCATTCCAGAAAAAAATTTAGAAACAAGAGAAAGAAAATTGACGAGCAAAACCATAAGATAATATTTGGTACAATGGAAATATTTTCCAAGTGCAGATGCCACATGGGAAGCGGAACAAATTTTGCAGCATCCTAATTTTGAATTTCTTGAGGACAAGCAATCTTGGGTGGGGAGGACTGTAATGTCCCCATCCAAATAAATCACATGAAGGGAAATTTTCACCAATCTACTAGTTCCCTAGGTTGGGGTGGCAACATTTAGACTTGGAATAAGGGAGCTATAAGATCCCAAATGGACATTAGATTGATAAATATACATTAAAGGGGATAAATAAATAATAATAAGAATAAAAAATGGTGGCACTTGGTCATGAGGGTGCATAGGTGGTGTGGGACCCACACAAGGAAAGATTCTCCATGCCACTTGACCTCCTATTCCCACCCATTCGAATCCAAGGTGGATTCTAATGTTCTTGGGGCGGTTGGAGAGGCATTATTCATGGCACGAATCAAGGAGGGTCGAATTAGAGTGGAAGAGAAACTCCCATGGAAGAGAAAGAGGCATCTTAGAAGTATTGTGACACTTGGAGCTAGATTCCCTAACCTCTATGACAACAATGATGAAGGGTCTATGACACCTATGACAAAGATCAAACCTGATTGCTGACATCTGACCTATATGACATGTCAGGGCTAAAAATATCCCCCAAGAGGGTGCACAAGGGGATTTATGGCAGCCAATATCCCCCCCATTCGAATTGATGGAAAAGGAAGGCTAGGAAGTGTTGGACAAGTGGCACTCATGGGAATATCTCCCTAATTCGAGTTGGGATGAATCTCTTGAAGGGAATTCGCACCATGGATGCCTGGGAGGTTAATAAAATACAATAAGAAAGAAGGAGACCAAATTTTTTTATCATTTTTCATTTGGAAAAATTTGGAGAGCTTAGCTTCTCATTGCACGGTGGATGTTCATCCTCCATGCCTTAGAACCAATTTTGAAGGTGCAAGATTCCCATCCTAGTTGGTTGATGGAGAGGCTATTCAGACCTCTCAATAGAGCTTCATGGATATGTTTTGATGCAAGTTCAAACCCCAACTAAGTTCGAGTTCATCTTCTCTCATTCTTCTCTATGCCTATTCTACTATCTTGATTCTTTCTTTCAATGTCATGTAAATGTGCAAGGGCACACTTCTTGTTGCATATAGTTAGTGGAGGATTGTTATTTCGACTTCATGGATATGTTATTTGTTGTATATCTCTGTAATAATCATATCATGAGAGCCATAACTCGAAACAACATGTATTTCAAGTGATATTTCTAATCAAAAAAGAGATTCGAGGTATTTTCCCCATAGCATTTGCATAGTGAATTTGGAAAGATGTTGTATCTGTTTGGTATCAGAGTTTGATGAGATATTTATCCATGTTATGAGTTGTATATGAAGCGAATTTGATTTCCCAAATGATGTTTGCAGACCCCTGAAGTGTCACTATGGTTTATGATTAAATTTGAGACCTCTTCTCCATCATTTTCACCACTTGAATCCTAGACTATAGAAGTTGTTGTTTCTTGGGATACCTATTCGACCATAAAAAAAATATAATGCTGCAAAAATATTTTCCTTAATGTCCTCTTACAGATCCAATTCCTAGACCAATAATTAGTGAATTCAGTACAGTGTTTGTAAAAAGTTTTAATGGAAGACCTAGGGGGGATTTCCACTTCTCAGATTAACTAGTCTTGTCCCGAAACTTCTTTCCTTGTAAATTGTAGAACATAGATGGGTATATCAGTTGTTTGGGTGTATGATAGATGTTTTAATGTGTCTTATGCCCCATCAATACCTTCCTTCCAAAATTCGAAATCATTTGGAGGTGTTTGGAACTAGTTGTAAACTACAACACTAGAGTCAAAACAAGGTGAACCCAAGCATTTTACTTTGGAGGGATATTACAGTGGTATCAGAGCATGGTAGTTGCACCTAATTTGGGTGACCATTTATGAGGTCAATAATTCATCCACCTCCCTTAGAAACCGAAACTAAAAGTACCTTTGTAGAAGAGGAAGAAGCAGGAGAAGAGGTACACACTATTGAGACTATGGCTAAGGATGAGAAAGGAACCTCAGAGATGGAGGAGAAAGAGGAGTTTAGGAAATTCATGAATCCATTTTTTGCGGACATGATAATGCATATAATGCAATGGTTCGATTTGATGGCTAGTCAAATTGGAATCAAATTGACAATATGAGGCAACAGTAGTTCCCCTTTCGAGGAAAAGAAGGCATTTGGTGGAAGCATTTTCTCAAATACAGGGCCTCAAAACCGACCCAATGAATTCCATAGAAATAAGAGCCAACGCACCCAAGTTTATTAAGTCCAAGGAGGATCTTAACACCCAATATGGAATGCAAGAAGTTACAGCAAAATGGCAATAGTTGAGTGAAGATTGTAGGAGGACCTTACCATTTGATCAATTCCTTACTGTCTCAAACAAGATCAAAATGAGGGGAGGCAGCAGAACTCCTTTCCAAAAAAAAAAAATGAATTATTCCATAGGTAAAATGCCCCTTCCTACCTTTGATGGCTCATCTCAAAGTTCTGCAAATACTTGGGTACAAAAGTTAGATGTATATTTTCAGTTGAATCCAATGGTTGAAGAGGATGCTTTAAAAATGACTATTTTGCATCTTGAGGGAGAAGCAAGTGATTGGTGGTTCCATGGAATTAAAACCTTGGGACATGATTAGGTCACATCATGTAAAGAGTTTGTTAACAAGTTAATGAAAATATTTGAGCAAAAAGACCCTGAAACGCCTTTCAAGGAACTAGCACAATTCAAGCAAACTGGAACCCCTAAGGAGTACATGTTGGAATTCCAATAACTATCAGTTATCGTGGCTGATGTATCTATGGTTTGATTGGTATTTATATTTACTAAAGGATTGGATGAACCTTTGAAAGGTTTAGTTAAATCTCACAAACCTACTTCATTAAAAGATGCCATGAACTTGGCAAGAGATATGCAAAATGTGCTACCCAAGAAAAAATATCCTCCCAAGCAAAATTTTCCTTCCAAGTTCAAATTTTACAAGAGACCATGGAAAAAATATTCATTTCAGAAGGACAAGAAAGAGGGACCAAGCAAGGAATAACTCAAAAGAAAGAAACTATGTTACACATGTTTTCAACCATGGGTACTAGGGCATAAATGTGCTAAGGGGAAAGCATAATTCCTTGAATTATTTTATGATGATGAAGGCGACATGGAGGAAGAAGAAAAACTTTCATCCCAATAAGAGGGATATGACACAGGAGAAGAAGATCATCCATCACCTGAAAAAGGGAGAATGGTAGTGCTTTCAGGAGTTCCTCATTTTCACACCATCTCATGCAAGGGAGTGGTACAAGGGAAGAGAGTTTCGATATTGGTAGATGGAGGAGAAACTCATAAATTCATTGATGCAACTTTGGTGGAGAGGATAAATTTACATATTGAATCATTCGATGGGTTCACAATCATCATTCCAAGTAACAATTCTATGGAATGCAACACATGGATTCCAAAGCTACAACTTACCATAGGAAATTACACATTTTCTGATAGCTTCTATGTGGTGGATGTTTCTGATACAAATGTGGTTTTGGGATTAAAATGGTTGTACTCTATAGGAGAACTACAATGAACTACCAAATACCTGAAATGAAGTTCAAGGATTCGGAAGGAAAACAAAGGGTAGTGAGAGGAATGCACACCTATTCGAACCAAGTGGTGTCTTCCCACAGTATGAGGTCCATATTGAGACATGGGGACATTGAATGGGCTACAGAATGTTTCATCACTTCCACAAAACCAAACATAAAGATGGCAGAACATCCAAGGGAGATAAGGCAACTACTACACAAGTATGAAAGGGTTTTTGGCGACCTTCCCTTGGAAGGCCACCTGATAGAGGAATTGAGTATACCATTGTTTTGGAGGTAGGTGCTTCACCTATACAAATACCCCCATATAGACATCCAAAAAAGTTCAGAGATGAGAGTGAGAAGGGTATTCAAGAACTCTTGGAATTGGATCTCTTTAGACCAAGCTCAAGTCCCTATGCTTCTTCAGTTGTCTTGGTGAAGAAAAATGATGGAACCTTAAGGATGTGCATTGATTTTAGAGATTTAAACAAGAAGACAATAAAGAATAGATATCCCATCCCTCGGATAGATGAGCTCATGGATGAGCTATTTGGAGCAAATTTATTTTCCAAAATTGATCTTAGATCTAGTTACCATGAGATTCGAATGAAGGAGGAGGGTGTGTAGAAAACTGCTTTCAGATGTCACTATGGTCATTTCAAATTTCTTGTCATGCCTTTTGGTTTATCCAATGCTCCAACAACCTTCCAATCATGCATGAACAAAATATTTTGAAAGGAGCTCTGTAAGTTTGTTTTGGTTTTCTTTGATGACATTTCAATTTACAGTAAGACATGGGAGGAACATTTGCAACATTTAGAAGTTGTATTGAAAAGCTTGCATGAACAATTTTTGTTTCCTAAGTTGTCCAAGTGTGAGTATGGGTTGAGAGAAATTGTATCTTGGGCACATCATTGGGAAAGATGGGGTAAAGGTTCACTTGGAGAAAATAAAGGCTATTCGTGAATGGCCATCACCCAAGAACATCCTGAATTGAGAGGCTTTATTGGGATCTGCACTTATTATATGAAGTTTGTGAAGGGGTTTTCCAAAATAACTGCTCCCCTTACTGATTTGACCAAGAAGGACGCTTTCAAATGGGATGAAGAGACTGAAAATGATTTCCAAAGAATGAAAGAGGTAATGAGTAGTTTTCGAGTACTTTCATTACCATATTTTTCTAAGCCATTTGGTTTGGAATGTGATGCATCTGGGGAAGGCATAAGGGAGGTCCTAAAGCAAAATAAACACCCCATAGATTTTGAGAGAATAAAATCGCAGCCACATGAGAGGCTTTACTCCATATATGACAAGGAAAGGTTAGCCATCATGCATGCCTTAGCCAAGTTTAGATAATATCTGGTGGGGAACAAGTTTGTGGTCAAAACTGATCATAACAATTTAAAGCATTTCCCTACAAAAAAAGATCTCAAGGAAATGAAACAAAAATGGGTAAGTAAGGTTCAATATTTTTATTTGACATTGAATATGTAAAGGGGAAGAATAATATTGTAGAATATGCATTGTCTAGGAGACCTTCATTTTCCCTTATGGACATTTCAAAATATTGGAAAGATGCGCTAATAGTAGAGTATGCCAAAGATAGATTTGCTTGTGAATTGTTAGATGGGGTCAAGGGAGATGATAGGTACAATATATTAAATGTCCTAATCTACTATAAAGATGGCTATACGTATTTCATTTTTCGAACTTAAAGCACAAGATCTTGAAGGAAGCTCATGATTCTCCTTCAGTAAGCCATCTTGGTTTCTTTAAAACATATAGGAAGTTGAGACAAAGGTTCTCTTGGAAAGGGTTGAAGGAATATGTTTTAAAGTATGTGAATGAATGCAAGATATGTCAACAAAACAAAGTTGAACACACACATCCTGCTGGTCTCTTACAACCATTGCCTATTCCAGAACAAAAGTGGGAAAGCATCTCCATGGATTTCATCACATTTTTGCCCAAGGATTTTGGTAAATTGTATTTATGTTGTGGTGGATATACTCACCAAATTTGCTCATTTATTTTCTATTGCATAATCTTTTGCTGTTGCACAAGTAGCTGAGCTATTGTTTAGAGATATTTTCAGATTGCATGGAATTCCCAAAAACATTGTGAGTAACAGGGATAGCAGATTTATGAGTGCTTTTTGGAAGGAATTGTTCAAATTGGTGGGAAATCAATTGACTCCTAACACAAGCTGTCATCGTCAAATTGATGACCAAACAAAAAGGGTGAACAATTGGTGGGAGGGGCACTTGAGAAACTATGTTGGTGAGCAGCAAAACACATGGGTTAAATGGCTACATTTGGGTGAGTTTTGCTAAAATACTACTTTACATAGGTCCATTGGCATGTCTCCTTTCAAAGCACTTTATGGTTATGAAGCACTCACCTCTATTGATCACATTTTTGGTGATAGTAGAGCTCCAAAAGCTGAATATTGGGTTGAGGAAAGTCAAGATATTTTGTAGCTTTTAAAAGACAATTTGCAGGTTGCCCAAAATCAACAAAAATAGTGTGTGGATCAACATAGGAAGGAAATAAATTTTCAAGTGAATGATTTGGTTTATTTGAGGCTGCAACCATATAAGAAAACCACCTTAAAAGGGAAAGCATCAGAAAATATTAAACCAAGGTTCTATGGTCCATATAAGGTAATTCAGAAGGTTGGGGAGGTAGCTTATGAGATAGAACTTCCAGGAGGTAGAAAAATCCACAATGTGTTTCATGTTTCATGCCTTAAGAAGGCTATTGGTTACCAAATTTCTATTTCAGAAACACTTCCTCTATTAGATGATGAAGGAAAACTCATACTCATTCCAGAAAAAAAATTTAGTAACAAGAGAAAGAAAATTGACTAGCGGAACCATAAGATAATATTTGGTACAATGGAAATATTTTCCAAGTGCGGATGCCAAATGGAAAGTAGAACAAATTTTGTAGCATCCTAATTTTGAATTTCTTGAGGACAAGCAATCTTGGGTGGGGAGGACTGTAATGTCGCATCCAAATAAATCACATGAAGGGAAATTTTCACCAATCTACTAGTTCCCTAGGTTGGGGTGGAAACATTTAGACTTGGAATAAGGGAGCTATAAGACCCAAAATGGACATTAGATTGATAAATATACATTAAAGGGGAAAAATAAATAATAATAAGAATAAAATATGGTGGCACTTGGTCATGGGTGCATAGGTGGTGTGGGACCCACACAAGGAAAGATTCTCCATGCCACATGACCTCCTATTCCCACCCATTCGAATCCAAGGTGGATTCTAACGTTCTTGGGGGAGTTGGAGAGGCATTATTCATGGCATGAATCAAGGAGGGTAGAATTAGAGTGGAAGAGAAACTCCCATGGAAGAGAAAGAGGCATATTAGAACTATTGTGACACTTGGAGTTAGATTCCCTAACCTCTATGACAACAATGATGAAGGTTCTATGACACTTATGACAAAGATCATACATGATTGCTGACATCTGACCTATATGACATGTCAGGGCTAAAAATAGCCTCTAAGAGGGTGCATAAGGGGATTCATGGCAGCCAATATCCCCCCCATTCGAATTGATGGAAGAGGAAGGCTAGGAAGTGTTGGACAAGTGGCACTCATGGGCATATCTCCCTAATTCGAGTTGGGATGAATCTCTTGAAGGGAATTTGAGCCATGGATGCCTGGGAGGTTAATAAAAGGCAATAAGAAAAAAGGAGACCAACTTTTTTTTATCATTTCTCACATGGAAAAATTTGGAGAGCTTAGCTTCTCCTTGCACGGTGGATGTTCATCCTCCATGCCAAGAACCAATTTCGAGGGTGCAAGATTCCCATCCTAGTTGGTTGATGGAGTGGTCATTCAGACCTCTCAACAGAGCTTCATGGATATGTTTTGATGCAAGTTCAAACCCCAGCTGAGTTCGAGTTCATCTTCTCTCATTCTTCTCTATGCCTATTCTACTATCTTGATTCTTTCTTTCAATGTCATGTAAATGTGCTAGGGCGCACTTCTTGTTGCATATAGTTAGTGGAGGATTGTTATTTCGACTTCATGGAAATGTTATTTGCTGCATCTATCTATAATAATCATACCATGAGAGCCATAACTCAAAACAACATGTATTTCAAGTGATATTTCTAATCAAGAAAGAGATTCGAGGTATTTTCCCCATAGCATTTGCATAGTGAATTTGGAATGATGTTGTATCTATTTGGTATCAGAGTTTGATGAGATATTTATCCATGTTATGAGTTGTATATGAAGTTAATTTGATGGCCCAAATGATGTTTGCAAACCCCTAAAGTGTCACTATGGTTTATGATTAAATTCGAGACCCCTTCTCCATCATTTTCACCACAAATCCTATACTATAGAAGCTGTTGTTCATTGGGATACCTATTCAACCCTAAAACTAAATCTAATGTTGCACACATGTTTTCCTTAATGTCCTCTAATAGAGCCAAGTCCCAGACCAAGAATTAGTGAAGATCGTACAGTGTTTGGAAAAGCATTTAATGGAATACCTAGGGGGGATTTCCACTTCTCAAATTAACTAGTCTTGTCTCGAAACTTCTTTCCTTGCAAATTGCAGACCATGGAAAGGTATATTAGTTGTTTGGGTGTTTGATATATGTGTTAATGTTTCCTATGCCCCATCAAGACCTTCCTCCCCAAATTCCAAAGCATTTGGAGGTGTTTGGAACCAGTTGTAAACTACAACCCTAGAGTCAAAACAAGGTGAACCCAATAATTTTCCTTTGGAGGGATATTACATATATATAATAGGGTGTTATATTTCTCAATTTATTTAATTATATTTAATATGAAATAAAAATAATCAAGCTAATCTAACTAAGAACTAATCAAACTAAATGTAACAAGCTAGCAACAGGGACTTGTTGCCATGCAACTCCACTTGTTTAAATAATAACCCTATGAAAAAACAATTTGCTCTCTCTCACTCAATTTTTGGACACCATTTATTATTGCACCGTGAGGTGCTCTACAGCCAAATATGGGGGAGATCTTGTGAGTGGAGTGTTTGTCAATTAACAAAATAATACAAAGTAAACAAAAAAAGAATAATACAAAGTAAAACGTAATAAATATTATGTTGGCCATAAACAAAATAGAATAATACAAAGTAAAAAGTCAATATGAGACTTAAACTAGAGATTTTACTTTTTACTTTTAATACCAAGTAAAAAGTAAATATGAGACTTTAGAGTGTTTGTCAAGTAACAAAATAATACAAAGTAAACAAAAAATAATAATAGAAAGTAAAAAGTAATAAATATTATGTTGACCATAAACAAAAAAGAATAATACAAAGTAAAAAGTAAATATGAGACTTAAACTAAAGACTTTAGAGCTTAGGATTAGGTGGCTCAGGTATTGCACTCATGGAGCTATTCAAGGAGAGGTTTGCACCTCCAGAGATTTGATCCCTCTCTTTGCTTGATAAAGCCTAAGATTTAGATCTAGGCTGGTATTAAATTTATTTTATAATTCATATTATGTCACCACCATAATTATTATCATGATATATGTTTGCCATCACATCAATTAATTCATAACCTAAGTCGTGTGCAATAATTTTGGCTACTAATGCTACGTTCGTACTAATTAACAAAAGTACTAAGTTTGTGCTCGGGCAAATTATATTTGATTCCTCTCCAAGTAGATAACTTGGAACGCTGGTTTAAAATCTTTAATTCCAACACACTTTTAATACAATATTAATTGGTTTTAATTTGTGTAACTATTCGTTTCATGAAAGGTGCTCGTTTCGTATATATGAGTTGCATTCCCTTGTGGTGTACTATCTACATCTGCTCTTGCTAGTAGAGCATGGTAATATGCTTGTAAAGGAGATGTCCAATCTTTTGACTATTTCACATTTTCTTGTACAATCTTTTGACTATTTCACATTTTCTGGTCACTAGCAAAATTGTATTTTGAAAGGAATGAAGGTTGAAAAAGGTGAGAGAAAGGAATTGGTGGTGAACATCTTGAAAAGTTATTAGTGTTTACCGAGAAGTGTAGAAACATTTTGGGTGTTGAAAGGTTTAGCTTAGGTGACCATTTAGGTGTTGGAAGGTTTAGTTTCGGTGGGTGTTGAAAGGTTTAGCTTAGATGACCATTTAGGTGTTGGAAGGTTTAGTTTAGGTGAGCTTTGTATTGTTGGTCAAGTTATAAATCTTTGTATTCATTAGTGGAAGAGATGGTAAACGGATGTTAAACATGAGGAGGGTTTCATTAAAAGAGGAGGCATATATGGTTGAATGATGTGAGTTGTCATTGATGATGTTAGCAATGTTGAGAGTTTTCACTTTAGGTACATTGATAGTCTATTGTAGGGGAGGTGATTAGATGCATGGTTAGTATAATGTTTATCTTTTAGGGAAATTTTATTAGAAAGAAACTTAATTGAGTAGATGTTAATTATATCTTAGATTCACCTACTTAGAGGATATTTAACTTTTGTTTTATTTATAAAAATGGTTGAACTAGGAAGCTTTCTTATAATTTCAAGTCTTTTTAGTTCATGGGTGTGGACATTCTTTTTGATGTTTTATTTGTATTTCAGTTTTATTTTTCATTTTTAAAAGTAAAAACAGTAATTCCAAAAATTCATATCCATTTGTAAAATACAAAAAATAAAAATAAAAATCACCATAGATCCATTTTAAACTAGGATATATCAAACATTTAATGATATCAAATTTCTTCAAATTTACACTTGAATAAAAATTTAAACCCTCTCCATCCTTAATAAATCTATGTTTAAAATAAATCCAATCTAATCTAGCTTTCAAACTTTCAAAATTAATAAATCTATGCTTAAAATAAATCCAATCTGATCTAGCTTTCAAACTTTCAAAATCATTCATTTTATTTTAATTTTACATTACTTTACCGTTCTAACTGAATAATGACGGATTCAACTGTCCATTCATTTTGTTTTCATTTTACATTCCTTTACTGTTGTAACTGAATAACGAATTTTAAGCAGGATTCAACTGTAAGAGGAGGAATGCACCATATGGGATGGTATTTGTAAGTTGTAACTGCAGATGTGCTTAGAGGCTAGTAATTATATATTCAACAGAAACTAAAGGCTGTATGGAAGGAATGTTGAATGGATAGTTGAAAGATTATTTCTCACTTTCCTTTTGTTCGTTCGGTATTATTCCAGTCCGACCAGTTGAGAGATCTGCACAGCGGTTTCTTAATTTACAACAAACTAAACATCTACGAAGGCGCAAAACTAGGAGGTAAAGTAGATTTACCTTTTTCATAAATATATTATTAATTGGCAACAATGAGCTCTAGTTAGTTCTGATAAGGAATATATCATTTTCATCATTCTCAAAAAAAAAAGAAGCGCCTGTCAGTGCAATGCAACTTATTATACAGCATACTTGGACTTAGTATTCATCAATTGCATCAAATTGTTTTGTGTCATACAGTTAGTATAGTTATTTAATTTGTGGTTGGTAAATATCAATAGGTCTGTTAGTGCAATGCAACCTATTATACATCATACTTCAATTTAGTATTTCATAAATTGCATCAAATTGTTTTGTGTCATACAACTAGCACAGCCATTTAATTTGCGGTTGGTGAATATCTATAGGCCACAACTTAAGTGTTACCATAAGTTATTTGTTACGATTTATCCATGCATTCATGTATCAACCATCGTTATTTTTTTTTCTTTTCTCACATTCATCTAGTTATTGCCATGAACTACTCTTAGTTATCCATTCATCAACTACAAGTTATCCATGCATCTACTAGTAGTTATCCATTTTTTTTATAATTGTTTATTCGAATTTTGAACTACTCTCATAGTATAATCAATCTGGACAGTACACTTGTCTCATCTAGTGATGGAAGTGATGGAATTTGATGGGCAAAATGCCCGGGTCAAATACGCTTTAAAATTTTAATTAAGAGTCAATTATGAAGGGTAAGAAAATTTTTAAAACATGTTTTTGAAGGGCAATAAAATTTCTAAAACGTATTTATATTATTAATTTACTAATAGTATTAATATATCTTATATAAAACTATATTTTGTAAATTCCAACTTCCAAACCATACATTGACTAAAAAAATAGAAACATCTATTAAATTAGAACTAATTCCATGTCTTTCCATTTACAAGTTGCAACTATACATTTAATAAAAAATAGAAATATCTATTAAATTAGAATTATTTTCATGTCTTTTTAGTCTTTCCATTTACAAGTTGCATTTATTTTTCCTAAAATAAAGAACTCCTTTAACTCAATGATTTTTCCATTATTTTTTGACTTTTTTTTATTATTGCAATGAGCTTACAAATTTAGTGCTCAATATTCATTAATTACATGAAAATGTTACAAAAAGTTGGGAGTTGGAGAGTCTTGGAGACACACTTTGAGAATTATTTGCATTATCAAAGGTAATGCATGCACTATTTTTTTGGCATTATATTTAGTGATTTGTTTAGATTCAAACATTTACTTAAATCTATGAGTTTGAAGAAACTTTATAAAGTACTTATTTTTTAATAATTTTAAATAACATAAATAAATAATGTGTAGCGTGTGTATTTAGCAATTCATCCCATAATTTATATAGATTCAGACTCAAAAGTCTTGGTTAAATTTCTCTCCTGGTTAAATTTCAGTGAGAAATGCGAATTTAAATGAAGGCCAATACTAGGCATTGAGAGACATGAAATCTGTGTTCAACATTTGGAATGAAATGTAGTTTGTAGAACAACAAAATATAAAAAAAAGAGCATACAAAGCTATATTTTGTGGAGTCGTCATTCATAATTATTATTTATAATTCTTGTGAACTATGCATGACTGCACTTGGTATGCTTGCATTCTGTAATCGCTTAATTTTAGTCTCCATCATAGCCACCTGCTCCTTGAGATTTTGATTTTGCTGCCTAGACTCATGCATCTGCATCTTCTTGAGGAGCGAAGCCCTCTAATGTATGAGCTCTAGAGTCTCAACTAGGTAGGCATCTTGTGCCTTTATTTTATTTTTAATAGCCATAATAATTTTATCCTTAGTGTCTATAAACTCCTTTACTTTTGTGAAGCATAATAATGGTCTGTCTAGTTGCTTCATCTTTGAGTGCCTTGCCTTGGTCACTACCTTTTCTCAACTTTACCAAGGACAAAGTAAAAAAAGGCAAAGGCATGGACATATTAGATTTACAAAGGCTTGTATCTATTTTATAACGATTAGATTTACAAAGGCTTGTATCTATTTAAAAATCTAGATTCTAATTACTATTTTTTTTAAGAAGACTTCATTGTTGAAAGGTAAAATGTTAAACAAAACGTTTTATGATGGGTAAATATAAAAACCCAAAACGTCAAAAAATATTAATCTGACGGGTAGAATGAAAACCAAATTCCAACATTGGTCTCATCCTTGTACAATCCTAGAAAAGCATAGGCCATAGTCCACCCCAAATTCTAAAATAAAAACAACTATCTACTCGTAACAAGAACAAGAAGATTAAAACAATCCAAATGACATAAGTATTTATTTTTTCTTATGTGAAACTCAATGAGTATTTATTTTTTCTTATGTGAAACTCAATGCGTTTGAAAGTTTATTTCCTTAATGAGTTTGAAAGTTTTTTTTTTCCAAGGAAAAATATATCTTACTATTAATACCACGAAATAGTAAATAGGTCCAATACATCATGTCATCAAAACATGTAGGTATGTGAGTCATATCACATACGGGCCACAGGTTGGGCCCCAAGACATCATCACAATATCCACGATCTATACCAAGACCCATACATAAAACCATAAAGGATGCCAAAAAACAAGTATCAAATCCCCAGCAGCAAAATAAGACCATAACTAGCAGTCCCCATGTGACATAGTATCAAAGTACCATAAAAGTCAAACTAAAGACGTAAATACAAATAATATAAGTCCAAAACAGCTAAAGGCCTGGACACGAATGTCAAATAATAATGAGTTTGAAAGTTTATTTTCATATAGAGTTAACTTGAAAAAGCTGGTTTCTGGACTGTTTGCTCTAACGGACACTTCATCCCGTATACCTCAAAGAATAAAAATAATCTGCAGGTCATTGAATATTCAGCAGAAAATGTTTCTTTCGTTAAATTATTTTAACAGGGCCACGTTCAGTCTCTGACTAGAACAAGTATCATAGGACAGATTCCACAACAATAATTTACAGCAAGCCTTATGTACCAGAAATGGTAAGATATGATGATGTTCAGTGTACTTGTTGTCACAAGAGGCTGAATGAATGAATGAGGTCAGGTCAAAAACATGGCCGTATGTGTGTGTTCATACGTACATTGTCAGACGCAGCTGCCCATTGTCGCTGTAGATGCTCTGTTACAAAACGGACTAATCTGGGCTGCTGAAAGCTCCAGGCTCCAGCATTATACCGCTGTGTCGTAGGATAAAAGAGAACTAAAACGTCTCGTCTCTCTTTTACGGTGGATTTTTCATTAAAACTAGGCAAAATTGTATTTGAAAATTGAAAATGGTTATTTAGGAATGGCACATACTGTTCCAAAACTTGGAAATCGAGATTTTTTTTAGGTGGAAAATATCACCTTTCTGCAAATGTCCGTCATCCAGGTCATCCAAGCCAAAAGATGTCTCAACAGAATAGATAACATCCAGATTTTTTTTTTCAGGTGGAAAATACCACCTTCTTGCTATTCCAAAGGAATCAAAGAAAGCTAACACATGTATACCGGTCATGCAGGTCATCCAAGCCAGAAATATCTCAACTGAATGGATCCCAGATAGATGAAATGAAATTCATCTATTCCCACCAAAATACCACCCTATAAACACTCCAAATTGCAATTCAACATTTCTTCCTCTGCCTGATAAGCAAAAGGTTTTGGTTAGGTTTCGAGTATTGAATGTTCAAAATGCTGCCACGTATGCTTATTAAATACGGTTGGGCTGTTTTCAAGACTGAAATGATCTTGCCCAGCAGTCAGTGCGCCAGAAGGCTGCTAATGGCGGGTGGCCACTGACGTCCATTAGTATTAGGTTTTCCTTTATAAGTCGTTTAAGCAGTAATTACATCCATCATTGAATCTCATCGCGTCAATCATCAGCAAGAGAACAGTCCTACCCTGATGTGATAGGGACCTAGGGTTTATGCTGTATATGACAGTACTCAGGTCAAGATGTCAAAGTCGACATTTACAGGACACTTTTGCTCACAATTTAGAATGCCTTCTTCAGTTTAAAAGCATTCCAATTATTGGATATTACAGTACAAGTGTAATAAATAACTGAGAGAACTTTCCAAAATGCATAACAGCTATCCTAGATTAATAATTAAGTGGTTGATTTCTTAATATGGTCTTGTCTTGTTTGAGTAATTAATTTTTTAATATGGTCTTTTTCTTCCATTAATTTCTAAATATGATATTTTTTTCTTTACTTAAATCATTACTTATTTTTTTACAAATGGTTAAAACTCCAAATCACCAAATCACCATTCCATTTTCTTTTTCTTTAATCCAACCCTTCCCAACCTTTTCAAATCACGACTTTGTTAACTTTATGCTCACACATGCAAAATAATTTCAAATCACAACTTTGTTAGCTTTATGCTCACACATGCAAAATAAAGTGACCACAACTTACCCAATATACTAATCACATCTCATCTAAGCACAACTTGCCCAATATACTAATCACATCTCACATCTCATATGAGCATTATCACATATCTCATCGAATCTCGTGCAAATTAATCTCTTGCATGGTTTCCAACCCCATATCATTTGACATCCTCCATCCACCCATCTTTCTCAATTCTCGCTTCATATCAATGACATTCTCTTCTTTGGACTTCAAGAGGAAATTTATGGTGAAAACACCTTGGAGAGAATTTTTTGTCTCTATTAATGTGAGTTATTAATGCATAAAGGATGTTTCTGTGTTGACATGTATGATTAGGAGATGTCAAGATAATGGTTACAATATCGAGAATTTTTGTTACTATCACTAAGGTTTAGTTTGAGTATTAGAGAGAAGTTAGTATCTTTTATACTTAGGTTCAAATTTCATTTGTGATATGGTTGATTTTTGTGAGTTTATTGTTGATTGAATTTTTAGTGAGTTATTTGTTTTTGTTGGGATTGACAAGGTATGAACAATCTCAATCTTACTTATAGTTATATTTTTTTATGAGCCATGAATTTAGTTACAATAGAATTGTGACCCACGTAAGCACACATATTTGATGATCCTTGTGAGCAAAGCTCACTAGGCCATGCAACAACAAATACTCCTCATGGTCATAAAAGCACAACAAAGGATTGTGGTAAATATAGATATATAATCTGTATTGTAGAGACTAAAACAATAATTTAGTGAAGTGTGCAATAAGTTTAAATATTCTTGTAAGGAAACTATTGCATAGTGAACAATACCAACAAAGAACACATTGTAACATAGAGATGTGATGTCGAGTATTGGTAAAGTTTGCATAATAATAAACGACAAATAGAACAAAACAATGATTGTATTTGAGATATGGGTTGCTTATATATGTGAACTAGAAATTGTTAGGGACTTATCCTAATTGATCCAGGTGGATACTGGTGGTCACCCACCTATTCCACTAACATAGAATGGATCCCCGTCTTGGTAGTTTTAGTACTTTTTTTAAGGTCTCAAACTTTTAGCTTGTTTTTGGGGCATTTCCCTTGTGTCTTTGGCAATTAATATTATGTGGCTTTCCAAAGGCATAAATCATGGTTTAAAAGTTGTAATAGCCCAATAAATGTCCTAAATGAAGTTTGCATGCAAAAGTTGCATCCCTAATAAGTTGACATATCAACTGTGTCCTTGGGGCCCACATCCTTTTTGTGTAGTCAATACATCTGTCTTTAGAGACAAAAATTACCAGCATTCTAGCTAGTTTGTGTTAGAATCCCCTTAGGGAAGATGAAGAGATTGGCTAAACACAAATCTAATTACAGAATGAATAACAAACGCAAAGAAAATTTGAATAGGTGTTAATGCACACAATATTTTCTCATTAACCAAATGTACATATATATAGATATATACAATGAGAAAGGACACTTGGGTTCCAAATTCCCAAGAGGTATCTTCGACTCTCGAGTGACTCTTGGTTTACCCTCAATGACTATTGATCTATTGTGCACGTGAATAGTGCACACCAATCCTAACACCAAGGATTAGGTTCCAACAAATCCCCCCTTAATCCGAAGGGAGTATACGAGTCCAAGAAAAAGAAGAGAGCTGAATAGTGGGAAGTGGACAACTACCACCCGCTGAACATTTCCATCTAGAACATCCTTTTCCAAGAAGGTTAGCTAGAAGCTTGCACTTGCTTCTGCTAAGTACACGAGCTCTCTGAAGGGATGGTTTTGCATAAGTTACATCAACTGAAAGGGGCTAGTAGAAGTTGAAATATTCTACTATGTGTGTGGTTTAAGACTTACCACAAAATCTTGAACTTGGCGACAACACTCACTCATAGGTTATCTGGAACTTGGCGCAAAGGCTCAGAGGTTCTATCTAGAATGGATGGAATGGTGGTTTTAGGCTGACCACAAACCAACTGGAGAGCTGAAAATAGGAAGTGAATAGCTACAACTTGCTGAACATTTCCATCTTGACAACTTTTTTCCAAGTTAGCTAGAATCTTGCACATGCTTATGCTAATATAAGGCGCTCTCGATACCGGCGGTTTTAGGATGACCACCAACTCTGGAGCTCAGTCGAACATAGATCTTCACAAGATCACTTGTTTCAGCTCTCTTGTAGTCTCTCGCATGTTACTAACGATATGCATTCCTCCTTATCAGGAGCAATGTGAGGAGAGGAATATTTTTCAATTGCAAGACATGTCAGTACTCGTGAATGAACTCTCTGATGTGACTTATAAATCTTCTTGGATGTTGACAACCATTGCCAAGAAGCGATCCACGCATAGTGAATCTTATCTCTTGCAGGTTTCTTCAAATGGAAGCATCTATTTGGTGAGTGCGTATGTTTTCCACAATGCTTACAAGGGTGAAGTTCAAAACAATGATCTTTCATGTGGCCATGTAATACCCCTACCCTGCCTTAATAATTATTGGCCTCAATGTAAATATTATGTATATACAAGGTGTGTTTCCCTGGTGCGGAGCTCAAGGCCAAGGCCCCACTAGTGGCTGCTTAATGTTTGTTCGCATAGGAAAGTATTTGACATTTGAATTATTCATGTGCTACAAGCCATGAGATATTGTAATTGATGTAAATGTTCAATATTGCAATGAATTACCAACAAAACTGGTTAAGTGAGAGAACTAATGAGAAGGGGATAAGGTATCCACTGGGGAGAGGTGAGGGGGTTATGGGAGGAGAACCCATGCTGCCACCTATGCATGATAAACTGATTTGATTCCCCATTATGACCTGGAATTCAGTTACAGAAGGTGGGGAAGGTCGGTGCAGAGATTAGAGGAGGGATAAAAAGGACCCTAAAATCCGAAATGGGGGTTCTACTCATTTCACGCTTGAAGAATTCACTCACCTAGGAAACGGAGAATCTTGTTTGGCTAGGCCATAGTGAACCAGAATCTGAGATCCATCACAAAATTATAGAGCCAACCATGAAACATAGAAGGAGAACGCGATTTCTATGTGAGCCGAAAATCGTAGAGCTGAACGCCCTAGAAACCCTGCGTGAATGCATTATATGTTGATAAATACCTTGTAAGCAAACCGTAAGGAAACTATTAGAGCATTAGCAGCTTGAGGAAGCTGTGGAAGGACTGGAATCAGTGGGTAGAGATTCAAGTTGTGGGACAGAGCTTAGTCTGTAACCCTGTGAAGAACCTATCCTGTTTAACAAAAGTAAAAGGTCAAACTTAGGGTTGGAAAGCTTGATAAACCTAGTGAAGTGTTGACGTCCATTTTTGTCACCATTTTTTATCATTCAATGTAATCAAAATGGCGTTATTTCTATCATTTTTTGCTATAGTAAGTTGTTTTCTTTGCCATTCAGCCCATCAAACAGTCCAGGTATGCATATACTCACCTATGACGCAAATCCTATTTATATTTCGTTGTATTATGATTTGTTTACGTTCAAATGACATTTTTTGGACATAATTGACGTTTATGTTTTAATTTGCAGGCTGCATTTTTCAAATAACCTTTCATTCAGACCGTGTGCTTTCGTTACTAAGTTTAAACGTGTTCAGCTCAGCGTTCAGCCTCCCGTTCAGCCCGCGAAATCCACGGTTGGCTTACCTCAGACCGTTAAATGCAAAAAGGGGCACGTGGGTTCTGTTTGCCATGCAATGGGCATGGTTCTAGAAGATCCGATCCTATACTCATTAAACATGACAACGCATCCCACGTATTCATCAACATGCCAAGCCCCGATTTGTTTGTGCATTCAGTCGAGGATCAAGCATGCCTGTTCTTGACTACTCACACCATTGTTCTGGAAGAAACCCGTCTGCCCACGATCAGTTCACCAACACGCTATTCATTCCAGGTCTAAGGTAGATCGACGTTGCAGTAGCTAGGTGAAGGAATCGACCCCATCAAAGTCTGAAGGATGCTCCATGCACTGTTACGCATCAATTAAATCAGTAGTTATAGTCATTAAATGCCTCTATTATTAGAGTGGTTGACTCTGTCGACCCTCTCACCCATTGTAATTTATAATTAGCTTCCTTTAAGACAAAGATGAATTAGCTAGAAGTTTAGAAGTCTGCTAGTTTAGTCTATTTTAAAGAGTTAGCTGTTAGTCGTTTAAGCTACAGGAACTGTAATTCTCTCAAGTTAATGGAAGTTCTAGTTCGTTGATGCTCTGCTGGTAGTAGCGCACTGATTTAGTTTCCCCTCTAATTGCCGGGAAGGGCCCCTCATCGATTGGAGGTTTTATTTATCTTTTTCTGCATTTCTTTTCTTGCAAATAGCTAGTTTATTTTCTTGTGTGTGTAATCAATTTCATTTTCCTGTATATGTCATCTTCTTCATTCCTCTATAATTAATATTCTGCTGTTAATATAATCTCCCTTCTTATGAGCTAGGAATGGTCGACCAATAGTTTAATAATTTGCAGTTTGTTTCCAATTCTTCTTTCATCATTTTAGTTAGATATTGCTTCCAAATTCCTCTATGGTTAGCCTTATCCTCTTTCTCTTCTCCTCTATTAGTCTTTCTTCCTATTGCTGTAGGCTAATTCTCTTCTCCATCTCCATCTTCTTCTCACATCTCATAGAAACAATTATTCCCCTTAGATAAACGATTAGAGTAATTAACTTCTTGTTAGTTTAGCCTCTACTTAATCTCTCCATTGCTTCCTTTGCACTATAGGATCATTTGCATAAAGCCAGTTGGTAATTAAATCATCTAAAACTCTTCTTTTCCTTAACTTAGCTTGTTTTCCTCCATTCGGACTTGTAGGACCCCGGTCCTAGATAATCTAAGTTCATAAATAAAGATCCTTCTAACATTGTTTACATAGTGTTTCATATCTTTGTTTTGTTTCCATTTTTCTAATTTGGTTAAATTTCATGTCTGTAAAAAAAATATAACACATTTTCATTTGCAGGTCAAATTTATTTCTAACATTTGCTACCCTTGTGCAGGTGTACAGTATATATATAAATGCATTTTCTCATTCAAATTTAATTTCCGTTATAACATGAAGTAATGAATATTGACAGAGTTAGAATGGGTCATTATACCTGTAAGGAAAATACCTTCAAATAGCTAGTAGATCCCTTCTTCTGTTTTTTTTGCTGCTTCCTTTGCCCTGTTGTAGCCCTGCAATCAAACTCTTCCCACAACCCTGAAACTCAACCAGCCCAAACTGAGCTACCACCCTGCCAATCGAAGAGGTCTCGCCGACCACTCAGTTCCAAAGGTACCCCTTTGGACCCTTGAGCCCAAACCGAGTACAAGCCAACCAGTATTCACCTTCTGCAAAGTCTCCAACAAGAACCCCCTTTCTTTGCTTCCCTCTCCTCCTATCTCTGCTCCATCTCCTCTCCCCCAAAAAAATATTCCACGTGAAGAAGAACCCTCCTCCTCCTTCTCCTCTCGACCTTATTCCTCCCCCCATCACCGACTCTTTTTCCCTCATTAATGCCCTTATCCTCTTATTAATGGGGTCCCAACCCCCTCATGCCTACTTAGTCAGGCTCCCTCAAACCAATCCATGGAAATATTATTAATTTAATAATAAATCATTTTAATATTCACCCCTCTTTATGAGGGTTACCAACACAACTTACAACAATCATTTTTAAACATTTGTTTCTTATTCAAAGTCCATTTTTTAATTAATAATTAATGTTATATTATTTTTATAATAAAGTTTGGGGTTGGGGTTGGTTCACCCACCAACTGTAAGAATTTTAAACTTACACGTTTCACTAATTCAATTAATTAACATTAATTGTTAATTGATTCATTACTATTAACCTAATCATTTAATTAATGATTTATAATATTTATAATATACTAATTCCTCTTATCATAAATTCAACTAATTCAAATTATCAATTATGAATAATAATCCTATCAATGTAACTCTTATCATGATCAATGTGTAATTATATTAATTAAATAAAATTAACTAAGATTTAATCGACTCATTTACCTAGTTCCATATTAATTACACTTTAGTTGTAATTAAACTAATCAACAATTATTACTAAAGATGAAAATAGTCTTATAATCATTAATTAACATTCTTAACACATAATTAATTTAAAGAAATCAAGTTAATAATATTTTGAATTAGTATTATTAACACCATTAAACTATGATGACGAATTAATTAAACTAACTTATACCATTTACACTTATTAATATTAGTCAACAGTATTAACATTAATCTACGATAATTAACATTAATCCATATTACTAACATTTAATTGACAATACTTAACATTAATCAACATTATTAACATCAATCAATCATGAATAACATTAATCAATATTACTAACATTAATCGACAATATTTACATTAATCAACATTATTAACATTAATCGACCATGACTAACATTAATCAATATTATTAACATCAATCGACAATAATTAATCATTATTACATAATCGTCTTACATTACCACCTAATTCACTCTATTATCCTATTCAGTTATTTAAACCAAAATTTACTAACTCGGCATATTACTTTAATCTCCTAGTTAGATAAATAGTAACAATGTAATTAATGCCTAAACATTATAGTTCAGTTTTATTTCACGCAATTTATAAATATGTAGGCAAGTTATGTAAGCGTAGCTACTACTTACATACCTCGCGTAAGTACACTAACAGTAATAAATCGCACACATTAATCATGATCATGAAACTTACTGTTTACTGACACAGGCTTAAACATAGTTTACAGGGTACAATCTTTTACCTAACTGAAATCTTATTAAGTTATGACAATTCGTACATTACTGAGTTACGACAATTAATCAATCAATGACTTTCAACATACATAGTTAGATCACACTTTCTTCCCAACTTCAAACTACTCATATCTACCTCAATCCCCTACCTAATCACAACTGACTTCCACATCCTATCCTTTCCTCTGCTGGACTAACCTGAAGTGTCAAGCCATGACCGAATCCAATTAAAACCCGTAAGCGGAAGTGTCGACTACATCGACCAAGCTTCCCCAGCAGGCAACCACCAGTCATCATCACACACCTTGGGGAGCGTGCCGTAGCACAACCCTCCCATGACTCTGGGTTTCAGGGATAAACGGTGGGTAAATCCTCCACCCCCCTAATGGAACAAGGGACTATGTCTACCTGACATAATAACTGCGTTGCATCTATACTTGGCTTGTCATCATATAACCAATATGGGCGGTTGAGTTTCATGAAACCCTACCCCACCCATACATCATAATAAACAGCATAATAATCATGCAAAAGTAAATAATGCATCACCTGCATACCGTTTATCTTTCGGAGTCCATGTCCCCAAGGCTCTCCCACCTCGTAGGACCTAGCTATCACTTAGCCATTTTAACCTGTAAGTCAGTCCTCGAAATACAATCTCGAATATCGTGCACAAATCCTCAACATGTATACATGCATTTCGTCATAACATAACAACAATAATCCATTCATTATTTTCACCATACACTTGGTATAACATTCTTTCGTTCAACAATAACTTTAACGGTATCCACTTACCCATCATTCATTAACTTGCATATATGAGACATAACTAACACATTATACATATCTAACATGACTACGTATCCTAATACTAACATCGCACACAAACATATATATATCGACAAAATAATAGAACCACCTGTCCACAGTGTTGTCAAACCATCGAAGTATCATAATCAAGCATATACAACATATAATAATATTTCAGGTAGTAATGTCAAAACGGGGCGTTACATACACCCACCCTTCAGGAAACTTCGTCCCGAAGTTATGGTCAAAATAGTGTGGAACAATCACGATGCATGATATGTGCGTCCTCCCCGGTGGCTGAAACCAGGGTATACTTGCCCTATAGGGCCATCCCTAAATATACATAACGACATCTACAATTTCGTTCCTTTAATCTTAATGGAGGTGTTCTTATATTTTGTTTAACATTCACATAGGTTGTTGTTTTGAGTACTCAAGGTTCATTACCATACTTAATCCATAGAATATTCAACATCCTTGTTAAATTAAATTAATTTACACGTTCTATAACGTGATTCATAAGGATACCTTGTCTTATACCTTACTTTTAATTTGATTCTAAGTCATTGTCATGACTTTTAATCGGATCTCGTCCTTAGTTAATTTCACTTGACTTAATCGATAAATTCTGAAGCCATCATGCTCTTTATTTAAAGGTTGTTGGTTTAAATGATACATCCATTGAGACTGTAGTTTAAACATTATGGAGAAATTTCCATATCATCATTAACAACTTTCCAAGTTCAACTAGAACTTGTCTTCTATTGCATTTCCATTTATCTTGTAATCCTCACATCATTGTCCTATGTTGGTACTATTTCTCTAATTATCCCTTACCTTGACATACCCATTTCCTTCATTCACATCCTTATGTTGATCCATTAATCCTATCCACTCTATTACTTTTAGTATCTAAGTTACACTGATTAGTTCTTCTTATTTAAAATCCATCACTTACACAAGATGATGACTCTTGTTTATTTGTGCACACTAACATTATAGTCCTTACTCATCATTACTTATACTATATTTAAACAATACTCTCATCACAATATGAAAATGAGCTCATTTGTTCTATCACATATACCAAATACTATGGTTGATGCTCATGATGTTTAACACCTTTACTTATCTTAACAATCATTTGTCATCAACGCGCCTATAATGGATATGTTGCAATTGTGTTGTTGTTGTTCTTAAACATACATAAATTCATTCAATGTCCAATATTATTTGTTGTGCGATACCTTTTATTACTCATACATGAATAGGAGAAAGCTCGAAACTAACTCATCATCAACAACCTATGCTAATGTGAGGTACCTTAGGTAATTCCAAACTAGGCACACTCAACAATGTCCTTCAAAAACACTATATAACCATACTTAAGGCTAATAATTAGGTTAAAAATCAAGTCGAATTCGTTCCAAAATCCAAATTTTCCATTAAGTAATTGACTACTTCTAAGCCATACATCGCACACCATTTTCCCATAAATGCAATTACATTATGAACCACTTTCAAGAAATATGACTTATGCATCTTGCGATATATCATTTTTGTTGTTTACAACTTAAATTATGATATAAGGTCATTCCCTTACATGATAGCATCACATCCTCATGAATTTCCTACTAGCATGACTATATAGGCTCCTCATAAAATTTTACAATTTTACAATTTTACAACCCTATCTATTGTCGATCGACTTTTAATTCATCCTTAAAGAGTGAAGGTGAAGATCATGTATTAACTCGACGTACCAAAATTAACTTTATTTCCTACCATGTATTGATGAAACATGCACATATTCATCTATTATGATCTTCCCTTTATTATTACTGCCATCTACTTTAGTTGTCGCAATCTCTCACTATTACATTGTGTGTCATTATACTCTTCCAGTTAGGGACTAAGTTAATGCCTAAATTGCATTTGTGTCACTTTAATCTTTTGTTTGCTCGATAACTCTATGGATAGAGAATTCCATGACTTATGATTAAGCCACTTATATTTCCTTGTCTATATATACACCTTTACGAAAATTTTGTATTACTTCACCCCATAATTATAGTATAATTACTAACTTTTCCTTCATCATTTGTTTACTCTCTTTGCATAACCCTATCTTCCTATGTGGCGATAGTTCCCTTTCCTCCTTCATTACGACCCTAATCTCTCATATATTGATATGAGTTATTTCGTGCACATTCATAAATATCATTTATTAATGCAATCCACTTCATAGGTGCTCCTCGTACTAAATACATAAGCACATTACCCTCTATTGCATCAAGACATCTTACGTTGCATCTATTGCATCTATTGCGTTAAGACATCTTAATTGACTCACGTCTCAATTTCTAAGACTACCTCCCTATCTACTAGTATTATAATAATGATTTCATTTATCACCACCGGGCCCATATGTACATTGTTTAGGGATTGCTCCCTTATTAGGAATATTTTATCCTATGTACCTACTCATTTTAGCCTTCTTGCTACATTAATTGCTCCCTTCCCTTGTCTTGACTCAAGTTGATCATTATTCCCCTCTTACTATCTGAATGACTAGCATAATGGTGCTCATCTTACTATACACCTATTATCCTCGACCTACACCGATTATGTTAATTCTTGCATTTACTATATCCATAACATAATTTTCAATTGCACTAATTACTTGAAATTCTTCTTTATTATTTATTTCCCCATTTATATACCTTATCGTTTGTATCATATTTGGTACCCTCATAATTGTGTGCCTTAACAATTTTTTTCTTCTTCTTAACTTCCCCATCCTTATCGGCACCACATATTCTCATTCATAATTTGCATTACACATGCTATTTAATCACCTTGAGTCATCCTCATGTTACTCATTAATACCCTTCTCTCACTCCTGTGATACTATGCCTTGTAATGATTTAGTTATGCATTGTGTTATCGTTATATTAACCATAATGGCCTCTAACCCTTTTAACATACCCCAACTCCCTTGAGATTCACTGCCCCTACTAATCCTTCCTTGTACAAATGAAGTTTAATCACTGGGGTGACCATGCCCCCTTCTCGCCACAAGATTTAAATCTAACTTTAGTTATTAGAAACGACTTCCTTAAGCTTAATTATAAATGAACTTTCTCTAGGGGATCACTCTAATAAATGCATGGATTGATTCCATTAACTATTTAGCTTAACCATACACTCGTCTATTCATAAGGAGGTAACAATCATTATATAGATGTACCTTACATTATGTAATTGTCTTATTTATTTATTTATCATTTTATCTAACATATAAATGTTACAAAACATTGATATTATCTTCTTATTCTTTTTTTTATAACTCCTCCAAATAATATCATTTAGTAGATTAATAAATATCACATGAATTATACTTTATTAATCTAAAACAATTAAATTTCAAATAACTTAATATAACATGTCCCTATCGAATACATGTTAATATTAATTTTTTTCAACACCATAATGCTTCATTGAATGACTAAATGTCATGTCAGCACCAAACGAAATGTCATTTTCTAAAGCATTAATGTAACATTTCATCTTATCAATCCTACCAAATTCTCCTTCGACATTTTGGTGATTTCTACTATCCTTTCATATTACCTAACATTAAAATCATATCATCTAATTTTACAATTTTAATCATGTTTTATGCCCCTCCATTATTGTATTTATGAATTTAAATAATTAATTGTCTCATATCATTCAGCTCATCATGCTAATCCCACCGGTGTATCATTTTTGAGATTCTATGTCCGTCTCGCCCCTTCGACTGTCAGTCAAAGTCTCAGCAGAAGGACATTTTCGTGTCTTTATTACTTGAAATTATAGTTAAGCATTAATTAACAAAATTATTATTCTTATTTTTTTAAATTTAAACCCTAACTTTACTATTGGCATTTCTTTCTTCCTGCCAACATTGGCTTCAGCAAATTATTCAAGTTCATGAGAAGATTTAACTAACAAAAATGATGCTACTCATTGTTGTTGACGCTTTTCCACTTAGTTAGCGCTACGCTTCTCTTGTTATCATGACGTGGTAACCTTAATCTCATGACTCATTACTTGGAGTGGTAACTAAGTGGTAAAATATAATACGCTTACGCTATGCTCCTTGAGTTGAGTTATTTTATTTAGAGATAGGACAAGTACACACACATGCATGTGTGGCACTTTCCTCAGACCACCAGACCAACCTCTTCCTCGCCGACGGGGTTCGGCTCCACCAACCAAAAGCGGTAACATATCTCCCTTGTCTTGGGATTTAGAACCTTGCATCTAACATCTAATGTTTCACAACCATAAATTTTTAATTTTCATTGAACATCCCTTAACCATAATTTTCAAAATTGTATTAATCTTAAATTAGATTATTTTACTAATTAATCTTAAATTAATTAGTATAAAATTTTAATTATTACTTAGTGTAATTAATTACTTAGAATATTTTATATTAATATTATTCCAACATTACACTAATTAATTATTAATATAATTTAAACATTAAACATTATAATAATTATTAATACTAACACTAACATTAATCAACTATTATAATTAATCTTACCTTAAGCCATGATTAATATCTAATTGAACCCTAATCTAACCTCACCTACCTAGCCCCACGCGGTCTCCCCTGGTCATCCCAGCCATGCATTAAAATATTAAATATTTTTCTATTTATACGAAAAAACCCTAGCTGTGGTCATTTTTCCTGGTTCATTTTTGTTGGGCGCGGCAAGAACCTCTGCTCCGTACCCCGAGCTCGGCTCCAAGGAGAAGCTCCTCCCAGGCGGCCATAGCTAGGGAGAGCTTTGCTCCATCGCGGCAAACATGGCTAGCAGGTATGGCTCTCCTATGTCCCCCTTGCTTTCTCTGCACATTCATGTTTCTCATTATATATTTTGTTTATAAGTAAATTTTAGTTTAGTTTATTTTCATGAGTAAAATGTAATCTTTGTATAGACACATTTTATTTATTTTTACATAGGGGCTGCACCCATTTAGACGGGCTTTTCCCTGTAGTCGGTCGTGCCAGGCCGCAGCCTTGTGGCTACTGGCCGGCTGCCCATGGACTGGGTCAACACTAAGATGCATTTTCTTTTAAACTTCTTCACATAAATAAAAAAATTTACCATTGTATTTAAATATATTTTCTTTTTGTTCGGTTTTATTTTTTTAGTATTTATTTATATTTCCCTTTTTTTTTCGCAGTGTTGCTGACCGAGCTGCCATGGCCGCGGTCTACGGCTACTGGCCAGCCTTGTCAATGGTAGCATGAGTTAAATTTAATGGCAAGGGAAGCTTGTTTGAAAAATTTATTTTGCTTAGTTGAGAGAGATTTAGAGACAGTTTCCGAAGATTGATTTACTTATTAAGAAGAGTTTTTTCTTTTGTAATGATTGTCTTTTTCCCGGCGGAGCTCGGAGCGGAGGAAACCCAACTGGGCATCCTCTCCTTCTCCTCTTTGCATATCAGGGATCTCCCCCACTGGCCGAGGCTGCGCCTCTGGCTGCGTCGAGGCCGCAAGCCAGGCAGTGCCTCTGGCTGCGCCGAGGCCGCGGACCAAGGCCGCTAGCCAGGCAACGCCTCTGGCTGCTCTGAGGTCGCGGGCCAAGGCTACTAGCCTGGCCATAGACCAAGGCTGCAAGCCTGGTCGCTGGCTGGCAAGCCATGGCCACAGCTCTTTGGGTTTGGCCCAAAACAATTCTAACGCAAAAAAACATAAAATTTATTTTCATTCTTTTTTTTTTAACATACATAAATTTTCTTACAATTATTTCATTCGAGTCCTATAGCTCGTATTTCAAATATTTCAACATTTACAAGTTTTTGTTTGTTTGTTTGTTTTAGTTTTGTTTTAAATATATATATATATATATATATTTAGTTTTACTTTTTTTTTTTAAATTTAAATTATATATATATATATGATAAACACCATAATAATAATCTTGGGATATGGAGTTGCACTGAAAGGATGATGGATTTGCTCCAAGAAATGTTACAGAACGGCGGTAAGGTTTTTGAATTGTGCAAGCATTATCTGAGCTCGTGAAGAGCTCCCTCTCCTTGGATCGGGCTCGGAGGGCCATTGCGCGCGCGGGAGAATGTGTGGGGGTATTCTTTGAAGTGTTGAGTGCTTATTGGCATGTTTGTTGGCACCTATAATGGCTGAGATCTCCATGTTTTTCCAGCAATATGAAGTCAGGCGATGACAGACTTCCTGAAGAAATGGGATTTGGTGGAGAGACACAGGCAATATTCTTTTCAATTATAACACCCATTTTCAAACTGAAGGATACGGGTTTTGAGATACCCTTGCTTGGATCTCGATGCCAAAATCCACTGGAATCGATACAGGAAAACATTTGACCATGTTGAACCTGATTTGAAGATGCCACCATGCTGTGACATAGGCATTTGATTTGGTGCTGTGAGATGCAGTGTATTGGATATTGGGGCCGTGTGGAGTAATAGCTGGGGAATGTTGGCGGTCGATCTTGAATCCTTCTTGGAGGAATTCATGGTGAAGAAAGCTGATGGAGTGTTTTGGGGCATGGGGGCCGATCCACTGTTGATTCTGGATTTTTTATTCTGAGATTATTGTTCTGTCCGTGCTGTTGATGCTTGTCTGGGGCCAGGGATAGGTGATCTGGCTGATTTTGGTGACTGGGATTGGTGAACTGGCTGTACTGCGGGCACGTCTGGGGTGGAATGGAGGAGGATGGGGCTTACACCTCAGATGGGGTACATGACAGTGGGGATGTTGCTGCTGGAGTTGACATTGCGGAGATGGATGGGTCAGGGGCATTGAATGGACTCTCGATGAAAGGCGGGGGGGCAGAGGTCTTTTCTGGGCCCAAGGTAGCGAGGGATAGGGATGGGCATCATTTTGAATTACCTACCTTTGCCGGGGAGACTATTCATCGATCCGGGGTTTCTGCGAAGAGGGTTAAAGATCGGAAGAGACAGGATAAGTTGGTGCTGGGGGTGGATGTCATGATGGAAGAGGCGGAGGATTCCACACACATCGCTGTGGTAGGACATGTTCGGGGCAGAAGATTTGGTCGCGGCTTCCTTCAGCGTTGGGCAGCTGAGCAGTGGAAGGATTTAGTGTCTTCTGCCCCTGAGATACGGGTGTTGACGAAGGGTTGGTTTTCTTTTGTTCTACTGAACAATGGGGAGGTTGATAAAGTCTTAAGACGACACTGGTCGATGTTGGGCGTCCCTATCATTCTGAAAATATGGACTCCCTTTTTCGACTCTAAATCAGAGAAAATTGATGCAGAACCGCTGTGGGTGAAGCTTCCTGGATTCCCCATGCATCTATGGAATGAAACTCGGTTTGCTGAGATTGGAAATTTCCTTGGTGATTATGTGTGTTCTGATTACTCCCACCACGAGACTGGCAATTACATGGTGGCAAAGATTTTGGTAAAATTCGACCTTCAGCTGGGGCTATCTGCTGAGATTATTGTACAATCCAAGGATGGGGACTTTGTTCAACGTCCGGATTATGTGGGTGTGCCGTTTAGGTGCCACCGCTGCCACGATCTTGGTCATTTGGTAGCCAGCTGCCCCTTATCGTTTCAGACTTGTAAGCCAATGGTCGAGGAAGGAGTTGCAGATCATGCTGATCCATTGTTGAAGGCGAACCCTCAGATGGTGAGAGTTGAAGGTTGTGGGCCAGCTATTGCCCGTGGAGAGCTCTCTGATATTGGGGTTTCAACTGATCGCGGGATACTTGGGGCTGAGGAAACTTTGCCTCCATCGGTGAACATTGAATTGGAGACTATTGAATCTGCAGATTCGGTTGATGTGGGGGCCTCATTTACAGCGACTTCTATGACTCAGGCCTACACCAGCGAGCTAAGGGAGATGTCCATTTTACGAGGGGGATCATCTGTGAATCCCCAGGGTATGTCTCACTTCATTTCACCTGCTGATTCCTTTTTAGTTGTCTCTGATGATTTGAGGGGGGGAAGTCATGGGCCTCCTCCACTAGCTTGTACCGATATACTTTGTCCTGTTGCAACTTGTTTGATGTTTGATGCGGACTGTGTATCCACGCCATCCATGGTATCCACCAAACACTCCAGCTGTTCTGAGGGACGTAGTATCCGCTACGCACTTAGAAATAGGGAGATAGCTGCTGACGGATCGAGGCGGAAGGGACTTCCTGATTTGGCACTTAGTATTGGGGGTAAGGGTCAGGGACGAAAATCCCTCTTGTCAAAGGCACAGGATCGGGCTAAGGTCGACTTAGTGATGGGCACACAATCTTCCATAGAGTGGGCGCTTAGAGCAGCGAAAGCCCTGGATGGGGGTCTCTAATGAAAATCATGTCCTTCAACTGTCGCGGGTTGGCAAGCCCCATTAAAAAATCGTCTCTTAGTAGGTTGGTGGACTTAAATCAACCGGATATATTACTGTTGCAAGAAACTTTGGGTGGCAGTGTGGATGTTGTTTGGACTTTAGAATCTTTGCTTCTAGGATGGAAGTTTGTAGGAGTGGATGCATAGGGGCGTTCTGGAGGGATGGCCTCGGGGTGGAAGGTGAAGAGCTATAGATATGACTGTTCTTAGGGTATCTCTTCTGGTATCGGTTTGGAAGTATGGGATGCTGAGATTGGTAGGTTGATCACGGTTCTCAATATCTACGGGCCATATTCAAATAGGGTTGGATTCTGGGATTCCTTGTTAAGTATGAATCTTTTTGAAGGCAGGGATGTGATTCTAGGAGGGGATTTAAATCTCTCTCTGGGGTCTTCTGAAGTGTGGTGGCCTCGGGCTGCTCCGGATATATTGGCAAATTTTTTCATTCAAGCCTTCGCCAGGAAGGATCTACTGGACATACTACCTACAAAGTTAACTCCAACTTGGTGTAATAAGCGAGCTGGGGACCAAAGGGTGGCTAAAAGACTGGATAGGTTTCTGGTGGCTGATGTGTTGGTACTGGGGGTTGAGGTTGTCAGGCAGTGGGTAGGGTCAGGTGGGGTATCTGATCACTGCTCCATCTTTCTGGAGTTAAGAGGCAGAAGTAAAAAACCCCCAAGTCCTTTCAAATTCAATCCTAGCTGGATGAAGGAGGAGGATTTTCATAACATGGTTCAGGAAATGTGGGTTCATCGACCTTTAGATTCATCGGAGTATGCGGGTGCACACTTTCATCATAATCTTCAGCGAATTAAAGAGGCCACTATCCTATGGGCACATGAAAAATGGGTACGTGATGAACAGAATCTGCAGGCTGCTGAGTTGAATATCGATAAACTGCTTCATTGTCCGGGAATGGGCTATATGGAAGATCAGCAGAAAGGTGAGTTGATGGAATGGGAAAGACGCAGAAATGTGATTCTGTGTGAGCGAGAAGAGATGTGGAGAATGAAAAGTAGAGCGATATGGCTACAGTGCGGTGATGAGAACACAAAATTTTTTCAAGCATATGCAAAAGGGAGAAAATCCACTAACTCTATCTGGGAACTATCTTCTGCTGAAGGGAAACGAGTCTCCAGTTTTGATGGATTGGCGGAGTTGGGTGTTAGACACTTCGGAGATTTATTCACTGCACAACCTGGGGCTTCTATTGCTGAGGTAATACGTGTGACTCGGCTTTTCCCTCATTTTGTGGGGGAGGAAGAAAATCGACTGTTGATGGAGGAAGTGTTGCCGCATGAGCTCTCATAGGTAATGCATTCCTTTCAGAAAGATAAAAGCCCTGGGCTAGATGGCTAGCCTATAGAATTCTTCTTGGGATTCTATGACTTCTTCGGGGAGGAATTATTGAATGTGGTGGAAGAATTGTGAAAGGCTGGGTTTGTACATGGTCCTTTTAACTCGACCTTTATTGCTCTTATTCCAAAAGCGGACAAGCTTGAATACTTTGATGAATTCAGACCTATCTCTCTCTGCAACTGTATCTATAAGATCATCTCTAAGGTTATGGCGAGGAGACTCAAGAATATTTTGTCTCAGCATATCTCTTGTGAGCAATTTGGCTTCTTGGAAGGTCGACAAATTCATGAGGCCATCGGTGTTGCCCAGGAAGGATTACACACTCTGAAAGTGCAGAAACAGAAGGGTGCTGTGATCAAGATTGATCTCTCAAAAGCATTTGACAGAGTTAGTTGGCTCTATCTCCGGATGCTTCTAACTCACCTGGGTTTCTGCTACGAATTTATCAGATGGATTATGGCTTGCATCACTACGGTGAGCTTTGTTGTACTGATCAATGGCTTTGCTAGTCCTTTCTTCCATGCAGGAAGGGGCCTACGACAGGGATGCCCACTTTCTCCGCTGCTCTTTCTCCTTGTTGTTGAAGGTCTCAGTCATTTTATACTGAAAGCAAAAGCAGATGGTTCCTTTCTTGGCATATCCATTTCTCAGGTACTGTATATCACACATCTCCTATTTGTTGATGACATTCTAATATTTTGTGATGGCATAAGACAGGATATTGATAAGGTGGTTGAAGGTCTCAATTTACTGCAAGTAGCTGTGGGTATGTTAGTGAATATTGACAAGTCATCTATCACATGTTCGCATTTAACCGAGCAGGAGATTCACAGTATGGCACTCAAACTACCTTACAGGACTTTGGATATTGATGATGGATTAAAGTACCTTGGCTTTCACTTGAAACCAAATGCTTATCTGAAGGCTGATTGGTACTGGTTATTAGCTAAATTAGAACAACAACTACATGGATGGAGTCATAAATGGCTCTCACGGGCTAGGAGGCTGGTTCTGATTAAATCAGTTTTGGAAGCAATCCCGGTGTATTGGCTGTCTCTAGCTTGGATTCCCAAAGGAGTATTGGGACAGATACGTCGGTTGTGTTTTGCTTTTCTATGGAAGGGTAAGTGTGACAATGTAGGACCCCTCCTTTAGGGTCCCCTTAAACTGAACCTGAAACTTTAGCAACTTCATACAAACAAATTAGCCATCATAGTTATTGGAAAAATAAAATAAAAAGCGTGAATAACTTAACAAAAATAAGCAAAACCTTAACCTGTCAACTCGATCCGGCTGGTCCATTGTCGCCTTCGTCTTCCGTAGGATCCCTCTAGAAAAGCTCGTTTAACCATTGGTGAAGCAACCGTTAGCTTCGCCACCCAACCATAGGCTCATGCTTTCAGTCGCATGGCCTCCCCCGAGCTTTGGGTCGTAGAGCTCACACACAATAAAAAAAATCATGAAACCCAGTTTGGGATTCCCCCCCACCAAGATTTCCAGCCAAACCCTTAATAGCAGCAAGTCATGAGGTAACTCAATATTACGATAGTCATCCAGGGTCTGGGTCCTTTACCGATCCCTAAAGTCTCCCTTTTAAAAGAAAATCCCTTGTGACACATGTCGCTTCATGCATAAATAATTATTTAATTAATTCTTTAATGAAAAACAACTCCCCCATCCAAGTGTCAGTTTCTCTAGGAGATGCACCAACATCCCTAAGTTTGCTCATGTTTGTCCCCTAGATATTTCACTTAACTCCTAGATTTGTGGTGTAGGTGGAGTTGACTAGGTGTCCATGCCTAGGATTCCATTTTGCTCCTAAATAAATATTTATAATATTTTTAAGTAATCAGGAATATCCTTTTATGTGCAATGCCTAAATAACACTTAATATTATTTAAATTCCAAAGTAATCATTTATGTGCAAATGCCTAAAGTACTCAAATGCATTTATAAGTAAAGTTCTAGGTGCAAAATTATACGTTTCAACGCAATTAAGCTTAGCAATCAACTTTTACTAGGGACCCGGTGTCGTGCCGTTGGGCCTCCTTGTTCCTTAATTTAATTTCTCTGACATGGCACCACTTCGTCGAGTCCAGTCATCCATAGTTTCCATTCCTTGGAAAGGAACCACATCGTTGGGTCCTTGCATTCACTCTTTCCATTCTCGGCAGGGTACCGCACCGTCGGGCCCTCCTGCCGTGATCCTTTCGTTTTGACTTGCGGAAACTTCATGTAGGGATTTCAGGAGTCGTTACCTTCCATCCTCCGTCAACACACTATTAGGGACTAATGGAGTTGAGGAGTGAGTCCGTTCTCACTGCGCGCCCCCCAACTCGTACGTGACCAGCTCCGTAGTGGCCCACCTCGTACGCCCTCACGCTTTCCTCTTGAGCAAGCGGATCAGTGCTTATCTGCTCAAACGTGGTATTCTGTCGGAAGTCGACATCGTCGTCGTTCTCCCTGTGTGTGATTTACTCGTACTCTACGACCCTTCATATTCTTTCATGTGTCCATTGGTGAACCGTTTCACCTGTTGCTACACACATTTCTCACAAACGTAAATTAGTAGCACTGTCCTCAATAATCACAATTTGGTTTATAAATCTGTTGCTTCATTAAGCATCTATAATTTACTTAATCATTACTCATTCGTCTAATCACATAATCAATTGCACAGCTATTCGTTAAGCATCATTCATATGTACAGTTTTCATATCAAAGTTAATCGTTAAACAACATGAAATTGTCCATTCACAATAACTACCCAAATGCACATATATCAATCAATCGTAATCATAAATATACTCAAAATAAAATCATAGGGTTATTTTATTAATGTTTCAAACAGTCAGGTGACTCAGCAGGTGCCGTCAATGTCTATAGTAGTCTAGGGGCACTACATACACCCCTACTTATTTAGAACTTCGTCCCGAAGTTCAGAATAAAAATGGAAAGCTATGATGCATCTCAATTGCGTCCTCCCAAGTTGCAGAGCTAGGAGTGTAACTGTCCTACTGCACTTTGACTTGATCAATCTAGGCTAATCATTAAGCAAGAACTAACCAATCAATTATACCACTCCACACATATAATTTAATTCTTTAATTCCTTTATCAATTATTGACGTCATTCCCATCTTTAGGTTTTCCTCAATCATTTAAGACATAACAAGGCTCAAGAGACCATTATATCAAAGTTGTTCAGCCGGGTCACTCGACAGGTGCCCTTAAGGTCCACAATCATTCTAGGGGCATTACGCAATACCTCCTTAGGAACTCAATCATAATTTTCGTGGAATGCAAATCAAATAATAACTTCATAATTGTTAGTCCAAATTTAGATTTTCTATACCTTCTAGTCATCTATGAAGGTTTACAATGTTCAATTATCTACAAGCTGCATTGCGTCAATAGCCACCCACAATTTTATCAAATCATCATTTCGCATAACAAATCCAAGGATCCCCATCTAATTGGTTATCTTCCCTTCAAGGCGAGAAGGTATACATCATATGACATATAGTCAAATACGGATAGGTAAGAGATAATCATGATTTTTATCAAATCAGGAGTGACTACCAAATGTTCCATAATCCAATCCACAAAAGACTACTTCCAATTCCATGATTGCTAATAAAATGATTCTCCACTCGATACGAAAGTGTCGTAACTTAGCGACTGGGTCGAATGTATTAAATTTTATCTCATAGTCCTTTCATCAGTATCATCACGTCTAGGTTAATGAGTTTATCACATCCTTACCTTATTTTCTCATTTTGTTGTCAATAAGATCACTTCGACAAGCTTGTAAAGTCACATTATGAGCATTTTATTAACCCCATCAAGTTCCATCTCAAGTTCTAGTTGTCGTTTCAATAAGGTCTGATCATGACCTAAGGTTAGGTTCATTGCATTCAGTTTATTCTGCTAATCGTCTCTGTACTTCATTTTATGAAAGTTATCTTCATTTGACCATTTTGATACCATGGTTAAATTTCAAGTTCTTAGTCCTTAGTTTTCATAAAAAAAAATAAAAAATTTCATAATGCAAAGTGCATGTCGATGAGTTCAGTGCATCCTACTGATCAACTTGATATCTCGTTTTCTAGTTTTTGTGTGTAGTTGACCGTCTCGATAGTCTGTAGAATTTTCGACAAGTATGTGAAATTACAATATTGTAGTCATTTTCCCTTATTTATCATAATTATCCCCTAATCTAAGTTAATATACCTTTGTATCAAGAACGCTATCAAGATTTTATAAGTGCAGTACTCGACTATATTGAACTCACTATCATTAAAGTTCATATATTTAACTATTATCTAACCATTAAGCAAAATTAGGTTAGCTTAATATACCCACTTGAGATACTTCTCGATAGTGAAAACTTTAATATATCATATTTACTTTCTCATGAGGGAATGGTTCCTGCTAATCTTAGAGTAATTTTCCCATCATAAGGTAGTTATGATCGCCCTATTATAGAAATACTTCCTCTTACAATTATTCCCACAAGGTAATCATACCATATTTACCTTCTTTAAAAAATCAACTAATTATTCCTTTGAATCACATATATCTACTTTCTCATTTTCTAGTCATTAATATCTCTACATATAATCATATTTTCCAATGTTCCCAAGCACATTTTTATTGATATATACTTAAAACTTTATTCTATGTAGAACCCTTTCAAGTATAGTATGCACTTCTAATATAAATAATCACTAAGACCAGTCAAATATACTGACCCACTTTTGATTAATGTGCAAACTATTTTACTTGCAATTTTCAATGAGCATATATATATAACTTAAACCATTAAGTTAACCCATTACTTTAATTTCCTTCTTCCAAACTAAATACCTATAAGTAATACCCCATTAATATTTCTTTTCTATAAATACAAATCACACACACACACACACCTTACCAATCAAAACCACATGTCAAAAACCCCAAATACACTAAAATTTGGGAAAATTAAAATTTTTGACAAAAACTACTATACTTAGAATTTATCTTAACTTCATTTCCAATAAATGTACTACACACAATTCTTCTATCATATAATTTATGAAATAGAATAGTTCTAATAAACTTGCGTAGCCTTCCCAAACCCATTTTTGAAGTATCTTCGTTAACATATATGTATAATGCATTTTTTATTTTATTTTTATGTATATTATGGACTAAAGTACAAGACTTCTTAAATATTCCAAGTTCCTTGAGTTACCATTTACTTTGTCTTTAATCCTGAGTCTTTACCATTAAGTTAAATTCGAGCTTATACTTAATCCCTTTAATTCATCAATTCTCAACACGTCTATGCATACTAAGGTTTCCATTTCACAATAAACCTTGATAATCATAAATCAATTGTACATTCCCTTTTATGGCAATTCTATAAGCAACCTTGAATAGATATATATACAACTTGACCATTGATAAGATAAACTTACAAGGAAATGACTTAACCGCTTAAATATACATCTTTTTCATTTTTCACACTCATTACAACTCTATAATTGATGCAATATTTATAATATATAAAGCAATCTAACATCTTATATATATACATGTCTTTTTCATTTTTCATAAAATATAAAACAACACTTTACCATCTTTTCTCCTGAGCTCTTATCCTATCGTAATTAGATTACAAAACATAATCATACATTTAAAATTTTCTCACCACACTCTCTTCGTCACTCCTAACCCATAAATAAAGCAAAGACGCTTATACTCACATTCCCCTCTTAACTAGTGTTGATTGCATATTACTTGTATTAACTTAAACTTCTTAACCAATATTAAATAATGATACAATGTTATATGCTTACATATATCACTTCATAAGTTAATATCCGATGTCACATACATTATCATTAACTTATTAACCAATATTGATGCATCGATATATACTTTTATTTTCCATTTCTTAACCATAAGTAAAACAAGGACACCTACGCTAATCATTCATTTCTTGAATGGTGTTAATACTATATCACCTGCATTACTTATGCTTCTTAACAAATATTAAATAATGATACAATGTTATAAGTATACATTGTATCATAACTAAAGGTTGGTATATCCTTCCCTTCATGGTTGATTATCGATGTAATAATATATATATATATATTAACTAAGGTTTGAACAACTCGAATAGTGAGAATGCCAATGCCATTATGTAATTTGTAACAGTCGACAAATTTTTAATATAATTACGCGTGGATAAAACTATGTATTTCCATATTTGAACTACTAACCATCATAATGGAATAAATTTAATTAAGGCAGTTATTGTATCTAAAGTGGAGGTCTAGGGTATCTTTAGGCAGAAATTCAATCCTGACTATACTAAGCCAAGCCATTTAATTCAGCGATCATAGCATGACCGTTCAGTGACTCACGCCGAGCTGTCAGCGAGTTACTCGAGACCTCAAAGGCAGAGAACTGCAGTGGTCATCAATTGTTGACAGATGTCGAGGAGCAGTAACGCAGGGTGCAAGAGGATTAACACTTTTATAATTTAATAAATTCCCACTACCATACGATTTCATTTGAAGAGAGAATAAAAATTTTAGTAAATGAATACGCCATAATGGAATAGCCTAAGTTTGACTTCCACTTCAGAAATATTTTTACCAGATTACTTACATTCTTAAAAAGACAGGACCTTACGCTTTTAGCATAAAGTAGAAACATTTATCTGACATAAAATATGAGTTTTCTTCCATCGATCACAAAGGCTCTCAAACAATAAACAGAATGTATCTTGTATTCACGCTATCTTCCTGATCTCACAAACAAACCTAAGACAGAGTGTAACTAGAATTCATGCTAGCATCTAGATCTCAACAATCATAACAACATGTTCCTTCTGGCATTAGCGCTGATCATGTAGAGACTCACAACATAATGCACAGAGTTTCTAGCATTCACACTTTGAATTGACACCTGGATCAAGCGCTCGGCGCTATCCTCTCCATGAAAATTTACCAACAATGACCGAGGCAGGAATAAAAATCAATTCTTAAACAAGATATCTACATGAAAAATTCTAGCATAATCAAAACGTACTGGGGCAGTCTACAACCATATACCGAGCAACGAACAAACGTTGACGGCTTATAAAGAAACAAATAGCAGAGATCAAACGTTGACAGCTCATAACGATAAATAATCAGAGATCAAACATGTATACATTCTCCATACCGTAAGAAAATCTAAGCGGCAAGATTCATGGTGCATAAGCATTCATTATAGAAAGAAACTAAGACGATCCAATTAGGAAAAATGCAGCATGTAATTATACTATCGCTACAGGAATTGGGATCGGTTTCCAGGTTTCTTCTTTATTCAATGGGATACTCCAGCATTGGCAAAACTCTGGGATACTCCAGCATTTGCAAAACTCCAACAGAACAACAAAATTTTAAAATACAGTTTCCATTGAAACTTTGACTATTTCAGCAGAGAACGAACAACAAAATTTTAGGATGGGATTGAGCTCCAAGGAGCCGTCCTCTCCCATTCGACTTACAGGAAAAAAAAAAAATTCATGCGGTTTCAAACTAATTACAAAAGGGAAGACAACTGGATTCATCTGGATCTCACCGAATGTTTATCGAAATAGAGGTTGAATAATTTTTATATCCGAATCTATTTCTGATAAGAAATCTAGAAACACCAAATGGATTGTAATCCAGAATTAAAATAAATTTAACCTCTAATCGAAAACCAATTTGGAATGCTAAGTAGAATATAACAGAGTTTGAATAATCAATACCCAATCAATTTCTAATAAGAAGACCTGGAGATGCCGAAATGGATTGCAATTAAAATAAGTCTAATCTCCAATCAAAGGACAATTCTGGAACGCTAAGCGGGATTCAACAGTGTTTGAATGAATAATACCCAACCGATTTCTAATAAAAAGATATGGAAACGCCAAGGATTTAAAACGAGGTTGAAAATAATTAAAACCTCGATCGGCTTCTGATAAAGCAAGTCTGGAGCACTAAATGGATTACGACAGGGTTTGAATAGATTTTTATAGATTTCTAGGTTCAAACGTCATTAGATCTTGAATTGGAATGCTACGAAATTTGCAGTCAAATGCTAAGATCTGGATTCAAAGGTTATAAGCTTGAAATCGAAAATGCCATTATCTGGATTTGATTACCTTGAGTTTTGAAAACGAAAACGCCAGAATTGAAGTGCTATAAATTAAGACAAATGCCAAGATCTGATCTGATTTCGAGTACTTCCGAGTTTTGAAGTCTTTAATCCCCACCTACTTGATGAATCAAAATTCTGGAAAATCGGGGCACAGAGTTAAAGAAATTGGCAAAATCATTTCAAACTTATGAAATCTAAAGGCGTTAAGCATGGATGGATACACACTTGTTTGTTTTTTATAATAACCTTATATCATCTGCAATGCTAGAATTTAAAAGGAAATAGATCTGTTTTCGTATGCCATCAATTTTGAATTGCTCAGAATTAAAATCAAAAACCAAGATTGGAACTCAAATTCATATTTGCAGAATTGGAAACACCCTATACTAGATGTACAGAGATTGGATTTGCACAGGTGGGGTTGCCTTTAGATTTTGATGTAAAACACATACGATTATTGAGACGCTAAAAGTTTGCAATTTAAAACCCAGATCTGAAAATGGAATTACTTATGAGTTGGGAGTCAAACGCCAGGATCTAGGTTGATCTACTATGAATTTTGAGTAGCAGAGATTTGAATACAATACCACACATCACGAGGTAAGGCTCACCACAACAGGGACTCAGAGGTTTGAGAAAAAAATTTAAAATCTATTATGGAAATTTGGAAACTCTAAAACAAAGAACAACTTTGGGGTCTGGAAACATTACACCGAAAAGGATAAACGCAGAGCTAAGAACCAAATAAAATTAGCTATGGGATTAATATATATTTCAGAATGGATTCCCTGCGATTTACATTAGCACACAGGATGTAGCTCAGGCACAGGAGGTGGATCACCCTTTTAATGGATGTAAAATCGTCTAAATGAAAACTGCGCTTGAAGGAAAACTGCGAACTAGATTAGATATAAAACAAAAGAACCCTTTTAATGGATGCAATATGAGATCGCCTTTGGATTGGAAAAACACAGAATTAAGAAAACTTATGAAATCCGTAGGTTCCACATCAACACGTGCATTTTAAACAAAGAAAATGAATGGAATACTGATTTAAAAACCAAGTTCAACAAATGGAAGGATCTGTTCGTACGCACAGGGTTTGACTCCCCATTCGTTCCGATGTGACAACGATCTATTTAAAACAATATACAAACTTAAAACAGAGCCCCTTTTTTTTTTGTAAACAAAGAACAAATGGATGGATCCATATTTAGTAACCGCATAAGAAGAAAAAAAAGACTTCATACTTGAGACTAGATCAATTCTTCAATCTTTCTTGAAACCAAATTAAAATATCCGTCCTAATACTGAAAGGAAGAAAATCAAAACTTGAAAGATATTGAACCTGATTAGATCGTTGTTTTTGAGATGGGTAGACCATTGTAGGAACTGTTGATTCAGCTGTGATTCCGATGCCCTCAAGGCTCGATCGGCTCTGATACCAAATGTAGGACCCCTCCTTTAGGGTCCCCTTAAACTGAACCTAAAACTTTAGCAACTTCATACAAACAAATTAGCCATCATAGTTATTGGAAAAATAAAATAAAAAGCGTGAATAACTTAACAAAAATAAGCAAAACCTTAACCTGTCAACCCGATCCGGCTGGTCCATTGTCGCCTTCGTCTTCCGTAGGATCCCTCTAGCAAAGCTCGTTTAACCATTGGTGAAGCAACCGTTAGCTTCGCCACCCAACCATAGGCTCATGCTTTCAGTCGCATGGCCTCCCCCGAGCTTTGGGTCGTAGAGCTCACACACAATAAAAAAAATCATGAAACCCAGTTTGGGATTCCCCCCCACCAAGATTTCCAGCCAAACACTTAATAGCAGCAAGTCATGAGGTAACTCAATATTACGATAGTCATCCAGGGTCTGGGTCCTTTACCGATCCCCAAAGTCTCCCTTTTAAAGGAAAATCCCTTGCGACACATGTCGCTTCATGCATAAATAATTATTTAATTAATTCTTTAATGAAAAACAACTCCCCCATCCAAGTGTCAGTTTCTCTAGGAGATGCACCAACATCCCTAAGTTTGCTCATGTTTGTCCCCTAGATATTTCACTTAACTCCTAGATTTGTGGTGTAGGTGGAGTTGACTAGGTGTCCATGCCTAGGATTCCATTTTGCTCCTAAATAAATATTTATAATATTTTTAAGTAATCAGGAATATCCTTTCATGTGCAATGCCTAAATAACACTTAATATTATTTAAATTTCAAAGTAATCATTTATGTGCAAATGCCTAAAGTACTCAAATGCATTTATAAGTAAAGTTCTAGGTGCAAAATTATACGTTTCAACGCAATTAAGCTTAGCAATCAACTTTTACTAGGGACCCGGTGTCGTGCCGTTGGGCCTCCTTGTTCCTTAATTTAATTTCTCTGACATGGAACCACTTCGTCGAGTCCAGTCATCCATAGTTTCCATTCCTTGGAAAGGAACCACATCGTTGGGTCCTTGCATTCACTCTTTCCATTCTCGACAGGGTACCGCACTGTCGGGCCCTCCTGCCGTCATCCTTCTGTTTTGACTTGCGGGAACTTCATGTAGGGATTTCATGAGCCGTTATCTTCCATCCTCCGTCTACACACTATTAGGGACTAATGGCGTTGAGGAGTGAGTCCGTTCTCACTGCGCGCCCCCCAACTCGTACGTGACCAGCTCCGTCGTGGCCCACCTCGTACGCCCTCACGCTTTCCTCTTGAGCAAGCGGATCAGTGCTTATCTGCTCAAGCGTGTTATTCTGTCAGAAGTCGACATCGTCGTTGCTCTCCCTGTGTGTGATTTACTCGTACTCTACGACCCTTCATATTCTTTCGTGTGTCCGTTGGTGAACCGTTTCACCTGTTGCTACACACATTTCTCACAAACGTAAATTAGTAGCACTATCCTCAATAATCATAATTTGGTTTATAAATCTGTTGCTTCATTAAGCATCTATAATTTACTTAATCATTACTCATTCGTCCAATCACATAATCAATTGCACAGCTATTCGTTAAGCATCATTCATATGTATAGTTTTCATATCAAAGTTAATCGTTAAACAACATGAAATTGTCCATTCACAATAACTACCCAAATGCACATATATCAATCAATTGTAATCATAAATATACTCAAAATAAAATCATAGGGTTATTTTATTAATGTTTCAAATAGTCAGGTGACTCAGCAGGTGCCGTCAATGTCTATAGTAGTCTAGGGGCACTACAGAAAAACGAGCGTTGGTGTGGGTCAGATGGGAAAAAATTGCGGTTCTAAAAGCCCTGGAAGGATGGGGGTTAAAGAATATATTTCTGTTCGCAAAAGCCTTGGGGGCCAAGGTGTCGTGGAGACTTATTCACACACAGAGCCTCTGGACAAGAGTGGTATATCATAAATATATTGCCCCTCTTACTCTACTCGAATGGATCAGGCTGGGCAATAAGTCGAGGGCAAATTGCTCTGTGGTTTGGAAAGTGGTGGTGTAGCATTTTCATTTGGTAGGATCTGGATTAGTGTGGAGGATTGGAAATGGGAGCCTTATTCTTATTGGACTGGACCCTTGGGTTGGATGTAGGGGAGGTCATATGCTTCATGTGGAATTGAGGAATATATTGGCAGCAAGGGGTTGTCATTTCTTGGCTGATATTGCGGATCCGGGTACATCAACACTTTGGCATCAGGGGTGGAACTCTGCACAACGACTTGAGATCCCTGGAGCTATGCATGGGGCTTGGGCGGATTATCTTCGGCACTTAAGACAATCGAATATTCGACTGACCTATAGGACTGATGAACTTATATGGGACCATCATCCCTCTGGAATACACTCCCCAAAGAATGGATATATCCCGTTGAATGTGGATGTACATAATAGGGGATTGGTGTGGTGGTGGAAAACTCTGTGGAAGCTAAAGTGTCTAGGTAAAGCAAAACTACTCTTCTGGGCTATTCTGGAACAAAGGGCCCCAACCTGGGACATTCTGCAAAAATGATTCATACTGGGTCTGGGGTTCTGTCCACTATGTAGGGATGCGGAAGAGACTATCTCTCATCTTTTTGTACATTGTCGGTATTCTCAGGTAGTTTGGGCTGATGCCTGCATATTCCTGGATCTCAATGTGGGCTGGCAGGGTGCGAGTGTTCATGAAGCGTTCCAATTGTGGTGGGCATCACATCAGACATCAACCATCCGGGCTTTCCCTTGTATTTATGCCTGGGGCATCTGGATTACCAGGAATAAGATTATCTTTCAAGATTGCATGGTTCCAATGGAGAGTGTAGTGGCACAAGTCGTGGCTATCACCCTACACTTCAAGGCACCTGTCCATGTGAATAGAACGCGACCTGTGTGTGTGGAATTGATTGAAAAATCCATGCCGTGGGATTTTTTTGATGGTGCTTCAATAGACCATCAAACAGAGTGTGGAGGGGGGGGAGTTCTTTTCAAAACAGAGTCCCAATACTTTCATCTGGTGGCTGGTTTGGGGAGGGAATCCAATAACTATGCTGAACTTATGTCTCTTAGGCTGCTGATGTTATTCGCACTTGAACAAGGATGTCTATCACTACAGATTTTTGGCGACTCCATGTTAGTTATTGAATGGGAAAAGGAGATCACACATTGCAATGTGATGATACTCTTACCTATCCTGGAGGAGGTGATCCGGTTAAAGCAGTCATTTTATCAAATTACATTTACACATGTCTACAGGGAGAGGAATGGGATTGCCGATCTGCTTTCCAAGGAAGCGACGCAGCAGCACTTACCATTTGGCACTTGGAGGATCACTATTCACTCACCCGAGGGCACCTACAGCTATTATCACAGACCATTTCACGAAGATATTGAGGTATAGAATTGAGCAATAGCTCAGTTTTGGGTGACAAACGATGAACATTTTCTCTCTGCATTTGTTGACCGGCGATGGACACATCTTCTCAGCGAAGGAAGCTAATGCAGCCTTTGACAGAACAAGCAATGGACAGTATAGGATTATATATTATTTGGATATATGTGGGCTATAGGGATAGTCGTATACACTTTTATGGAGACCAGGGAACGCAAATGTTTATCTGTAATGGGATAAGTGGGTTGTATAGACAACCGTTATAATTGTAATATGTTTGGGACATTAGATATGATGTTGATATGGGACAGTAATCTGTGACAATGTAGGGATCTTAGTGATCCTATTACATGTGCTGAATGTAATTTTGTTCATTTTATGAAATAAAATTACTGACTTTTTCCAAGGAAATATATATATATATATATATATATATATATATTTTTCAATTTTGATTTAAAATTTCAAATCTCATTTTTTGTTTGTTTAATGTTAATTTAAATTTAAGTTAAATTAATTTAAACATTCATATATATATATAAACGTCTTGTTTATATATATATATATATATATAAAACTCTTGTTCCCATATATAAATTTCAGTTTATATATGTATATAGAATTCCTTTTATATATATATATATATATATATTTATGAGAAAATGTCGATTATAAAAAAATTACCTTTATATATATAGATAATATAGTTTGCACTATATTTTTTTTTTCATCTTTCTTATTTATATAATTTTGTTTTCAAAAATGAAATTATATATATATATATAAAAGTAAGGGTTTCACTTGGTTGTTTTAAATTTTTATTTACATAATATTAAATTTAGACAATATTAAATTTAAACAATATTAAATGTGGGTAAACCTTCTCTTTTTTTTTCATATAACCCAACAATGTCCGTTCATATATATATACATAAAAAAATGTACTGGCTTAGTTTAAATTTAAATTAAATTAAATTAAAATTAACACTAGGTTCAAACTTCATACATATAATTTCCTTTATATTTGTAAATCTAGTTTGAATTTCTAAATTTTTACTCTGTTCCAAATGGTTCACTACCTCTAATGTCCTCTTCTTTTACAGGTGTAAAAACCGGTCCAAGACTTCTGCTCGGAAGTTGCTCAGCACCTATTTCCACGCTTTTACACTTAAGAATTTTTCTCATCATTTTCGTCAATTTTGTGCAAATTAGCAATTTTCCTAAGGTAGGGTAAATCCCGTCTTAATTTTTTTTTACTACAAGTCTTCTCACTATAGTGAGCCCTCTGGTTCCAGATTTGGAACCATGGCTCTGATACCATGTGTAGGACCCCGATCCTAGATAATCTAAGTTCATAAATAAAGATCCTTCTAACATTGTTTACATAGTGTTTCATATCTTTTTTTTGTTTCCGTTTTTCTAATTTGGTTAAATTTCATGTCTGTAAAAAAAATATAACACATTTTCGTTTGCAGGTCAAATTTATTTCTAACATTTGCTACCCTTGTGCAGGTGTACAGTATATATATAAATGCATTTTCTCATTCAAATTTAATTTCCTTTATAACATGAAGTAATGAATATTGACAGAGTTAGAATGGGTCATTATACCTGTAAGGAAAATACCTACAAATAGCTAGTAGATCCCTTCTTCTGTTTTTTTTGCTGCTTCTTTTGCCCTGCTGTAGCCCTGCAATCAAACTCTTCCCATAACCCTAAAACTCAACCAGCCCAAACTGAGCTACCACCCTGCCAACCGAAGAGGTCTCGCCGACCACTCAACTCCAAAGGTACCCCTTTGGACCCCCGAGCCCAAACCGAGTACAAGCCAACTAGTATTCCCCTTCTGCAAACTCTCCAACAAGAACCCCCTTTCTTTGCTACCCTCTCCTCCTATCTCTGCTCCATCTCCTCTCCCCAAAAAAAATATTCCACGTGAAGAAGAACCCTCCTCCTCCTTCTCCTCTCGACCTTATTCCTCCCCCCATCACTGCCTCTTTTTCCCTCATTAATACCCTTATCCTCTTATTAATGGGGTCCCAACCTCCTCATGCCTACTTAGTCAGGCTCCCTCGAACCAATCCATGGAAATATTATTAATTTAATAATAAATCATTTTAATATTCACCCCTCTTTATGAGGGTTACCGACACAACTTACAACAATCATTTTTAAACATTTGTTTCTTATTCAAAGTCCATCTTTTAATTAATAATTAATGTTATATTATTTTTATAATAAAGTTTGGGGTTGGGGTTGGTTCATCCACCAACTGTAAGAGTTTTAAACTTACATGTTTCACTAATTCAATTAATTAACAATAATTGTTAATTGATTCATTACTATTAACCTAATCATTTAATTAATGATTTATAATATTTATAATATGCTAATTCTCTCTCATCATAAATTCAACTAATTCAAATTATCAATTATGAATAATAATACTATCAATGTAACTCTTATCATGATCAATGTGTAATTATATTAATTAAATAAAATTAACTAAGATTTAATCGACTCATTTACCTAGTTCCATATTAATTACACCTTAGTTGTAATTAAACTAATCAACAATTATTACTAAAGATGAAAATAGTCTTATAATCATTAATTAACATTCTTAACACATAATTAATTTAAAGAAATCAAGTTAATAATATTTTGAATTAGTATTATTAACACCATTAAACTATGATGACGAATTAATTAAACTAACTTATACCATTTACACTTATTAATATTAGTCAACAATATTAACATTAATCCATATTACTAACATTTAATTGACAATACTTAACATTAATCAACATTATTAACATCAATCAACCATCACTAACATTAATCAATATTACTAACATTAATTGACAATATTTACATTAATCAACATTATTAACATTAATCGCCCATGACTAACATTAATCAATATTATTAACATCAATCGACAATAATTAATCATTATTACATAATCGTCTTACATTACCACCTAATTCACTCTATTATCCTATTCAGTTATTTAAACCAAAATTTACTAACTCGGCGTATTACTTTAATCTCCTAGTTAGATAAATAGTAACAATGTAATTAATGCCTAAACATTATAATTCAGTTTTATTTCACGCAATTTATAAATATGTAGGCAAGTAATGTAAGCATAGCTAATGCTTACATAACTCGTGTAAGTACACTAACAGTAATAAATCACACACATTAATCATGATCATGAAACTTATTGTTTACTGACACAGGCTTAAACATAGTTTGCAGGGTACAATCTTTTACCTAACTGAAATCTTATTAAGTTATGACAATTCGTACATTACTGAGTTACGACACTTAATCAATCAATGGCTTTCAACATACATATTTAGATCACACTTTCTTCCCAACTTCAAACTACTCATATCTACCTACATCCCCTACCTAATCACAACTGACTTCCACATCCTATCCTTTCCTCTGCTGGACTACCCTAAAGTGTCAAGCCATGACCGAATCCAGTTAGAACCCATAAGCGGAAGTGTCAACTACATCGACCAAGCTTCCCTAGCAGGCAACCACAAGTCATCATCACACACCTTGGGGAGCGCGCCGTAGCACAACCCTCCCATGACTCTGGGTTTCAGGGATAAACGATGGGTAAATCCTCCACCCCCCTAATGGAACAAGGGGCTATGTCTACTTGACATAATAACTGCGTTGCACCTGTACTCGGTTTGTCATCATATAACCAATCTGGGCGGTTGAGTTTCATGAAACCCTACCCTACCCATACATCATAATAAACAGCATAATAATCATGCAAAAGTAAATAATGCATCACTTGCATACTGTTTATCTTTCAGAGTCCATGTCCCCGAGGCTCTCCCACCTCGTAGGACCCAGCTATCACTTAACCATTTTAACCTGTAAGTCAGTCCTCGGAATACAATCTCGAATATCGTGCACAAATCCTCAACATGTATACATGCATTTCGTCATAACATAACAACAATAATCCATTCATTATTTTCACCATATACTTGGTATAACATTCTTTCGTTCAACAATAACTTTAACGGTATCCACGTACCCATCATTCATTAACTTGCATATATGAGACATAACTAACACATGATACATATCTAACATGACTACGTATCATAATACTAACATCGCACACACACATATATATATCGACAAAATAATAGAACCACCTGTCCACAGTGTCGTCAAACCGTCGAAGTCTCATAATCAAGCATATACAACATATAATAATATTTTAGGTAGTAATGTCAAAATGGGGCATTATAGGACTATCATTTGGACCACTATTTAGACAGGCGTTCAGATCGTCATTCGTACCTGTGTATTTTCTGCATTGTTTTAGGCCTTTTTTTAGAATCTAATTTCTTCTACCTCTCAATCATAATTCTTCTTACTCCTGATTAATGGTTTTAGATGTAATTTAACTCTTGTTTTATGTTATGTAGACTTTTTAATTAAACTTCATCATTATTTCCTCCTTTCTCTTAGTTCTTCCTTAACCCTCTTTCAACATTTTTCCATAGTTAAATTCTTCATATCTAATTTGCTAATTAGTTACTGTTTTAGAATTTATCAGTCTTGTTTTCTAAGTAGTTTGTTTTCAAATCATAGTTAATAATTCTATTTTTCCGAGTTGTTTTAACTTGTTAATTATAAGACTAGTTTCCATTCATACAAATAATGAAGATGCTCATGCTATAAGATTTGGATCAGAAATTAATATCTTTATCAAATTTTCTACTTGCATCTATAATAAATTTCTTTATCAAGTTTTCTACTTTCCAAATCAAATCCAATTCAGATTAAACATCTTTATTAAGTTTTCTACTTGCTTCATTTGTTAATCAGTTTCCTGTTTTCATAGATAGAACAAATTCTTGCATTTGAATTATGAAAGTCATGCAAGCAGTTTAAAATCATATAGTTGCATGTTAGCACATTTGCATCTTTAGTAAGCTTAGGTTAGTTCAAGCCTTCAATCCTGCACATATAGTGATTGCATGTCACAAGCTCCCTCCTCGGGTTGACAATTTAAATGTTGAATTAGAGTGCATATATTTTACCCAACATGAAGGCTGTAATATCATAAAACTAGCATTTAAACCCTTCCATGCCCACCCTGAATAACACTAGAAGGGAACGGGCCTTGAGGGACTGTGCAACGGAGAAGAGGGATTTTCGTGTGTTGGGTGAGGTAGATAATGTGGGTTTCATATCCGTTGAGTGTTGATATGCATGTAGCTCTGTGGTTGAGCTCACTGGATTAGCAATATCCTCCTTGTTGTCTTTTATGCTTGATAAGTTCCCAACTGTAGGTTGGCTTAGTATTGGAAGTGGACATTGACCATTAGAGAGACTAATTAGTCCTCCTTAGTGGATACTCAACCCACCTCAGGGGTGGTCTCTCAGCTGAAAGAGTATAGGCTGGACATAGACCTAAGGTTGGGTGGAAAATTGCTCTCACTTATCCAGTTGCTTGGGGAAGCTTCAGTCCAAAGATAATTGTTTCTATGTGTTAAATGATGCAATTTCATGTGTTATAACTATTTGTTAAGTTATGCTTGTTATACTCTAGACTGTCGAATGGATGACTCCATGAATGTGCTCATTAGGAAGCCATGTATAAGCTTGAATCCAAGATTGAATGCAAGTGGGAAGACTTCATTATTTACATTAATGATAGGCATGGATAATTCCTGTAGGTTATTAATATGATTAGTTAACTTAGCCTATTATATATGTTTATTGTGCATGACCTTCACCCTTTAAAGGGAATGTTTGACCTCACCTGGACTTGGGGAAGAAAGGGGATAACCCTGATGTGTCCCAAAGCCCCTTTGGGTTCAGGTGAAGGGGGAGTTCATAGTAGGAAGGCAGAAGAACCCTGGTAGAGGGACAAAGGAGCTTAAGTGGAGTTATGCACATAAATCAGATGGGAAAATGACAAGGTTAGAGACCTCAGTTGGGTAGGGGATTGCACCATTGGATAAATATCTCCAAGAGATTTCCAACAGTACCAACCTTGTCCCATTTGGACCAAGGATGAGGAATATATGACCCTTGGAAGTTGTCTTGGAAAGCTTGCTGGAATAGGGGTATTTAACCCTGACCTTTCCGCATCTGCAATGTGGATTGTGGATTGCAGAGGTCGAGAATCATCCATTGGGGCATATGGAAATCTGCATTTCCACCTCCACAATGCAGGATGCGGAATGCAGATTGCGGGAGGTAAAATCTCCCGAGAGTTGGAATGGAGAATTCCACATTTCCGCACCCGCAATGTGGAATGCATAATGCAGACTGCGAGAGTTAAAATCTATTGGAATGCGGAATGTGGGATGTGGGTTTCCAAGAAGGAAAATTTAGGGATAACTAAAGGAACCCAACTTCCGATTTCAGCATGCGGATAACGAAACTGCGGAAGTCGGAAGGACGGGATTTCGAGGCCAAAATTGGCTTCCGACTTCCACAATGCGGACTGCGGAAGTCGGATGCGTGATTTCAATTGTGGATTGGTTTTGGAAATTCACTTTCTGAATCCCGTATGCGGATTGCAGATCACAATGAGAATTTCGGATCCAAACCCATTGCGACTATGTGTGGAAATTGGTCGAATTAGAACAAAAAAAATACATAGAAGGGTCTCTTGTGGCCTCTGAAGGCCACAAGGGAGGTTGGGGAACGTTACGGGCCAACTCGATCACAGTGTTGGCATGTCAAAATTTGAACTGATGTGGATGAAGATGAACTCTCGTTGAGAAATCCAACACTCTAAAACTGGATGGGCTTGGAGAAATAAGGAATGTGAACTGTCACTTCTTTGTCGTATCTAAGACCAGTTCTGTGCTTGTTATGGACGATTTATTCCCATGGTTTGATGATGGAATTGGAAGGAACAAGCAGAACCTATGCATGCATGTTTTCACCTCCATTTTCTTTCACTTATGTACCGGCGCCACTAATTTTCTCATGTGCTTCTAAAGGGGCATCAATCTGTGTAGGCTGCGGAACTGGATCATAAAGAGGATTATTCTGAACATGAACAAGTTCAAAATGCTTTTCTTCTTATTGGAGCTGCAACTCGAGCTATAGAAAATCAAGTGTGTCTATTGAATCTTGCACACAATTCTTAATATAAGTGAGGGTGGTCTTGTTGACCATGACAATGTTGTTGGTAGAGGAGAAAAGTAGAGTGTTCAGTAACTCTACTAAATCATTTAATCTTGCCATGTGATTAAAATGAAGCTAAATACTCACTGAGGCAAAGGGATTCTTGCAATTCCACCCCTTTTACAAACAAGACTCAACAACTAAAGTACTTGACTCAAAAGAAGGAGGGGTGTTAGATTCTACCAAAAATGCACCCAAGTACAATGCAAATTCATCTTTATTTTGATGAATACAAGTGAATGACTGTTTGCATAATTACCTCTGATTTCTTCGATGTTTGTTGCTTCAACTGTCCACTAGCATTGTTTACTAGTTGGTTTTGCAATACAACCTACCCCACAATATTTGCAATAAGAATATGTGCAAGCACTGATATACAATATCTTCTATGGGATTGGAAACTGGGCGATATCTGGTTAACTTTGAAGTTCAGTCCGAATTGCACATCACTTGAATTTAGATGTCAATAAGCCACATCTTTAAAGAATTTGAAGAAAAAATAATTAATTGCATTTTTGTTTTTGTTTATGGATGGAGTAGACCAACACAATTCCCAATCCTTTCTCCAACCAATGCTTTACATACCATAGGTTTTCTCTTCAAATTAGGAAAAATGCATTTATACCGAACTTGAATACAAAAAATAAGCACTATCAACACTTACACGAGGACAATTGCAAGTACATAAAAAACACAATAAAACTTACAACATTCATTGTATGCAAGTTGAATTGGTCTCCAAAATAATACTCCAAGTCTATTGATGAACGATGATGCTCTTTCTTCATTGTTCAATTGCTTGAAAATGCTTTGCACTGGGTGATATCACAGACTTCACATATCCTCCCTCAGTCAAACTATTTGATTAGAGGTTGTGTTCTTGGTAGAATGGAGGTGTTCAAGGTTTCCACAACATATAATTCTCACCATAAAACCAACAACGACGCAACGCATATAAGCATTCTTCAATTTTTGGCCAATACTCCAATTGTAATTTTCCACATAATGGTAATTTTTACTAGCTCCATAAATTGGAGAGAGCCAACACACTTGGAGATAGTCTAGGGTTTGGTCTTCACTCAGCACTTAACATAACTATCACCAGCTTCACACAAAGGGAAATATATGTGATCACAGGGAAATATATGTGATCACATAGATGTATCCACGAGTCATGAAGAGAGAGACAATATGCACTTGCAGATAGAGTCATGTCTCCTTACAAAATGATTATTTTCTCCAATCATGTATGTGTTTCCAAGTATCTCGATGTAGCATTGATTGGAAGGCCTCCGGGTCGTGGTAATTCACCAAGCACACAAGAAAAGAGTTCAGAGACCAGACTGCAAGAGGAGGATGTTGACTAGGTCGAGGACTTAGATAAATAAACCACGTCTCTTTACGCAGCTCTTCAACAATAGATCACATTCAAAATTGAACTCACGCCCTCTTTTAAAGAAAAATTAGGGTTTCCTTAAATCATGCAAAATATTCGGGGCAAATACATTTGTCAATATAGAATTATAAGTTACCCCGTATCTCCACCAGAATGATACTGCTTCATTGCAGAAGACTCCCTCAAACAAGTTGCCATGCAACAATTTAATGACAAGAAATTCAATACCACACAAGTTGCAACCTCCCGATGTAATACTCCACGCAATCATGGCTCTTCACAACTCCACCAGGGATCACAATCACAAATTGTTCTCCAGGTTCTCGTTAACAGTTGGAAGAGCCCTCCAAAGAAGAACCTGCTCCATGCAGAGGCAACCTATAGCTTTTGGATAAGCAGGTCTACAATCTCTGTCTAACGTGCCGCTAGGAGACTTATATTTCCAACAAATATTCCCCAAAGGCGTCTTTTCTATCGTAACGTCACTTGTAACACAAAAAATTCTTCTACTCAACCAGAAGTTGTGAAACCAATAACTCGTAGCTATTATGGGGCTAAAGGAGAAGTTCTGGTTCGCAGCTCGAGGTAAAATCCTTAGCGGCTCTACGATAAATCGCAGAGGTCTTGGTCTCTCTCTTCCACGCAAAATATGAATAAAATAACTCCAAGTCGCATCAACAACCTTCAATTTTCAACTCAGAGGAAGCTCATAGCTCCAATTTAAATGATATGTAGCTCCATTTTACTAATACACAGCAGTGGAGAGCAGTGGAGAGGGCGTAGGTCGCTCCATTCAAGCATGAGATCACAAGCAGATCCTTAATGCCTAGTCATAGGTGGTTGGTTACCAGCTCACGCAAAGAGAGAACACACACAACTTCATCAAAAGAGGAGGAGAGATCAATTCAAAGGTCACAGGTCTCTTGAGATGATGGAGGTTGCGACTTGTGGTTGTTCTCCAAGGCAGAGAGAGCATCTCTGTCAGGATTCAATAAGGTCGCAACACTTCGTAGGTGGAGAAACACACACCAACCACTTCAAGCTATCACATTCAAGGTCACATCTCGTTAAAATAAGATTTGTGGACCAAGTCAATTGATGTACAAGTATAATATCTCCTCCAAATTTTAAGCCCGTCGATGCAAATATAACATCAATGCCAATACACATCAACCGAAAATACAATTCAACACCTCAATACATTTTAGCTCAACAATAACAAATGAGGGATACCATTATCACGCAACCTCACGCAGTCCCTGGAGAGCAGGTCGTGGGTGGACGTAGTTTCATGCATCTCGCACGAATCGTTCAACAACAATAGTCAATCTTTAATGTGGCTTCAAAATGACCTTCAACGCACCTTGAAAACAACATTTCACATGGAAATATACTAGTATGTTCTTCTTTGCAGGTCCAACAAGACTAGAAGCCATATTGGATTTTCACAACGTAGAACATAATCAGGGTCTCCAAATAGAGTCTATGGCCATGTATCCATGCAAAATATTATTGAGCAGTCCAGGTAACTTAGAGAGCATTCACTACCCTTACGGAGAGAGATATCCTTCAGTTCAAAATCGTCTCATAGGTATCATAATGCAGACCAGAAAGCGCTCAATCATAAAGAAATAAAACTACAATAGACATTACTCAACTAGGCATGGAGATAATTATGAGTTATAATAGAGAAGAAAGTTGTGGGCACATGATCTTGACATGATCATGTCTCATAATCTTATAGATCCAGAGATAAAATTACTCTACCAGGTTGAGAGAGAGAAGGCAAGTGTGAGAGAATTAGGGTTTTTGCTAAGGTAACTTACAGTTTTGAGGAGATAACGTAATGGATAATGGAGAGGAGATAGTGGTATCTTACGCGACTCTTCGATAGCCTCCTAATGCATAAAACAATAAAACATAACTTCACACATAGCAACAATTATCTCACTTGATAATGGTCTCACGCACACATGGAGTATGGATGCAACAATGCACCAGAACATGCAAAGGAGAAAAAAAAGCAGAGGCGACTCTCAAAAGCTCTGATACCACAAACCCAATTACATTGGCTAAACACAAACCCAATTACACAATGAATAACAAACACAAAGACAAGTTGAATAGGTGTGAATGCACATTATATTTTCTCATTAACCAAATGTACATATATATACAATGAGAAATGACCCTTGGGTTCCAAATTCCCAAGAGGTCTCTTGGACTCCCGGGTGACCCTTGGTATACCCTGAATGACTATTGATCTACTGTGCATGTGAATAGTGCACATCAATCCTAACACCAAGGATTAGTTTCCAACAGTTTGTATCACATTGCAATTTACAGTCTTTGTCCATTTCATTATTAATAGAATTTGACTTTTTATACATAACGATGTTCTCTAAAATATCGGTGTGTGTTTCCATTTATATTTTTTCCTTCATTTTGTTCTCTACATAATCCATATCAATGGTATTAGAGCAATCTTCTCTTTATCATTTCTTTGTAAATGTCCACGATGAAGTTAGGGTGATAAGGAGTTGGGACTTGAAGTAATTGAGATTGGGAAAGACCACCCTTGCTAGCCCAAGTGGCCTAACATGGTGGAAGAAAAGAGAGATGATGGAGCACAAGGTCCTATAAAATTGTTTCTCGAGGAATCACTTGCATGACATAGGAATGAGATGATTTATAATCTCACCTAGATACTTTGACGATTACCAATGATGACAAAGACATCTTCAACAAAATCAATTTTAAAGATGTGACACCCTTCAAGGAATAAGTTAATTTTAACATTTCTTTATTTGAAAGATGGAGGGAGTCAAATTCTTCGGAGAAATGGCTAAATATGTTAAAGGGTTTTACTTTGTTAAAAAAATTATGATAAAAAAAATATCACCTTTGCAATTCTTAAGTCCCTTCCCCATGTCAAAGATTAGTGGGATAGTTACTAGGAGAGACATGTTGGAGATGATTCTACAACATTTACCACAAAACCCACTTGGGTGGATTTCCCTTGAAGAAGAATTCTACCATGTTGGAAACTATGATGACCAGTACATGAGACAAACAACTCTACACCAAGAGAGAGATCATTTGGTGTCATAGTACACTAATATCTTCCATACCTTTCACTCAACGACGGGCATCATAGACTTTGAGTGGAACTTGGTTCTAAAGTAATGTAGTGGTCTACATAGGTACATCCAGACAATGATGGATTTCTTGGACATAACCTTGCTGGAATTCCCTTATTGATATGCTATTAAAGTCAAGGAAAGATTTAAGTAGAAGAGTGTAAGTGGGAGTTTGGGTTTGTAAATCCACAACCGTAACATGTTAAATGAAGACTTGACTTATAGAGTAAAGAGCATAGCAAGGAGAGCCAACCTCAGGACAATTGGTCCAATTTTGAAATAAACAAGGGTAATGAGAAGTCAAATAACTCTCAAATAATGACATTGGAAACTAGTGTGAGTTCCACAAACTCCATAGCACAAATATAAAAAACATCACTTGAAGCAATCATTGTTGGTCAATATGAAAGCCTCAAATTCAAACTTTGTCTTAGACTTTGATTCAGAGCCATATAAGGGAAAGTGGATCATTGATGCAAAACCAAATGCTACTATCATAACCACAAAGATCTAACTAGAAGAGCATGAGTGTAATACCCCTATTTTGACCCCTAGATCTTATTGGATTGATATGTAAATATTGTAAATATGTGGTTTATGATTCCTAGCGTGGAGCTCAAGGCCAAGGCTCCACTAGTGAATGCTCGACTTGTAAAGGAAAGTATTTTATATTTTGTGGACAAGTGCCAATAAACCATGGAAAAATGTAACAACATGTAAATATTTATAATGCAAATAAAATGTCTAAGAGCTGGCTATGGAAGCAACTAAAATGAGGGGGTTGTGTTTATGAACTTGGGAGAGGTGAGGGGTTGTGGGATCAAATACTTTGTTTCCAAGTGTCATCTTGAGAACCCATCTTGACTTCCCTTGCTGATCTTTATTTTTGTTGTAAGGATATGGTTGAGAAATCATCTCATGAATTTAATAGAGCATGGGATGACTGCATAAATTCGTATGGAAGGTTATGGGCTTAGTTTACTTGGCCCATAAGTCAGTTTTCCTCAAGGGAATTTGTTTCCTATCCTTCCCATTCCATTGTTGGGAAACCAGAACCAATTATAAGCATGCTATGCATTCCCAACAAGCAAAAATTGCAGAAATCGCAACTTAAGAAAATGCCATCTTTTAGACTATTAAAATCACCTAGAAAATCGTGTTGATCATGAAATAAAGTGGGGAATCCATAGACCCGACCCATGGGTCGAATTTGAGAGTGTTAGAATCCCGAAAATCCATAGGAGAACCCAAATTTGGAAGCCCAAAAGTTGAATTTCATGACTGCAAATTTATGTTTCCCAGAATTAGAAAATCCAAGAGAGCATTGAAGTATGCGAGAGATGAGAGGTTGGAATGGCTTGATAAACCTAGCGTAGGAAAATATCTCTAAAGGTTTAGCATCTTGGACCTTTCTATGCCCACCCCGAATAACACTGAAGGGAAGGGGAGCCTGAGGGACTGTGTAGCAAAGAAGGGGACCTTCCTTGTGTTGGGTGTGGTAGGTATTATTGGTGCCAAGGTTGGATGGGACCAATTGAGATTCCCATAGCTCTATGGATGAGCTCACTAACTTAACATTCACCTTCATTTCCTCTCTACATGCTTGATGAACCTAGCTATGCACTGGCTTAGCATGAGTTTATGTTTCTATGTCTGTGCTTGATCCCGTATAGTTCCTTCTTAGTGGATACACAATCCAGCTCAGGGGTGGCCTCTCAGCAGAGAGATAAAGTGCTAGAGATAGTGCCTATGGATGGGTGGAACATTGCTCTTCCATAGCCAGTTGCTTGGACGACTTCCATTAAAAGATAAGTGTTTATTTGTTAATTTACTGTTGTGTTGAATGAACATGAATTATTATTGTTATTATTCCCATGATGAATATGTTGATATTTGCATGCCATGTGTGTGTGAAATCAATTTAATTTCTTCTGTGTATTTTTATTTATGCATCTACACATGCATTTAAATGTTAATAATTTCGTAATATGGCCATGGGGGCGAAATTTGGAACCCCGTAATTTTTTCATGTCGCCATCGCTGGTCGGATTGATGGGTGGGGAAATGACAGAGTGGTATCAGGGAAAATGGTTGCAGCACTGGGGCTCTTGGGATAGAATCCACACTCGCAGGAAGAACATCAAAATGCATAGGAAGTGATAAAATCATTTTAGTTAAAAATCGTGGGTTAAAAACTACATATGGTTTATTAGCAGAGAGATGAATCTTGATCAATGGATATGGTCACAACACATATGCGAATTGCGCACTGGATAATGGAGAGTGGATGAGACGTTGGGAAGATACCATCTATACATGTGTTCGATTTTAATTGACAACGATTTCCATATTAGATTTTCCAAAACTACTTTTCAGTGAGCCGTTACCACTTTGAAAATGACGGAATTGAGAAATTTGAGGTGGACCCCATTGGTGCCATGTGGGAAAGAGGGGCATGATGTGGACCATCCACATTGGAAGGCATGTGGGTGGATGAAGCATAGAGCACAGATCTGCAATGGTCATTGGTCAACATCATTCGTCGGTCATTGGCATGCATCTGCAAGGATACCGTGAAGAGGAGTTGTGGGAAGCCGCAGAGAATAGTCTGAAGGTGCAGCAGGGAAGAGTCCATAGAAGTCCATGGGGAATAGTTCATGAAAGTACCACTGAGAGAGGTCCATGGGCGCAACGAGAAAAAAGGTGTGTAGTGGTCGGCGGTGCGGATCTGCGGGATTTCCAAAAGCTGCCTTAAGGAATAGGGCGCGAAGAAAGGTCCGTGGGTGCAACCAATTATAGGTCCACGGGGGTTTCCAGTTGGTCATCGGTCTATAGTAGTTGAACATAGATCAATGGTCAGTGGTTGTTAAGCCCTAAATATGGGCACATTTCCACCTATATTGTGGTTCATTACATTAGTTTTGATGTCGACTTTGGTCCATTAGTGGTAATTATCATTAATATGGCTATATTAGTTATGTTGGCTTGGGTCAGCTAGTTGGGATTGTACCCCTTAGTCTCCTATATATAGGAAGGAGACCTTTCATTTGGAGTTTCTTGTCTTGTCTTGTGTACTTATTACATTGTGTAAGGAGGTTTCCCCCTCGAAGAGGCTTTTTATTAAGCTATTATCTTCAATCAAGTCGTGGAGTACTCTTTCTGATCTATTTCTGCTCTTTTTATACTCTTTTTGGAAAGTTGTTGCATAACATTTGGTATCAGAGCTCTTTCCTCGGCACTAGGTTCTTCAAAACGAGTCATCTTGGAATTTTCGCTATAACTTTTGTTCTACAAGGTTCCAAAGGGCGAGATTAAAAACCCACTTCGGAAACAGGCTGAAATATATGTGGCCCAAAATTCAGGTCTTGAGACTTCATAGGTTCGTATATATCGGCATCGGAATCTAGGGTTTTTGACTAGTCCAGAAACTAGTCTAAAACAAGTGTTCTAGGGACAAAGGTCATATCTGAAGAATGCGAGTTCCAAATTGAGTGAGACCAGTTGCGTCAGAAATTGGACGGACCAAAGTATCCGTGGTAGAATTTTCAAACTTAAATCCAAAATATTGGACACATGGCAGTTCGTACAAGTTAGATATTCTAAAAGGACCAAAAATAAGAGGTGTTGGGAAATTCACAATATCGTTCTATTGGAATATTAGAATGTTACAACATAATTTTCCACCTTGTGAGCATCAGCATTGATTGGCCTTCAGGATCAATTTCATTGACTCAGACCATTAGTTTATCCTCTAGGAACACACAATTCCCTATTTTTTTTCCTGTACGCTAGCTATTCCACTATAGCCAGCGTACATGCATGTTGTTCCACTATAGCCCGCAGACACCAAGTAAATTGGTAAAAACTAATAGTAATTACTTTTTACTCCCAAAAAGCGGTCTTAGGGTGACCTTTGGCCCTCCATATACCCCGAAACGACTTGATTCGACCTTTCACTTACCTTTGGAAGGCTATATATTGAGCTCTTATGGTGTATGGAAGATAGAAGAAAGAGAGAGCAAGATAACTCTAGTGGATTTTTGCCGTGACTTGAGTCTACACTCATTGATCCTTGTTGTTGTGAACTCCTTTAGGTTCACCTACCAAACTCCTTTCATAGTTTGAGTTTTCCATTGCATGGGGGATTGAAGTGGTGGAGGAACAAGTGGGGAGACCCAGTTCTTGGTTCAGATTGGTTGCCAGCAAGAGGTCGTATATTGTACTTCTTGTTATTTATTAATGGAAATACTCATTTTCTCGTCCAACTGATGTTGTGAATGTTGTTAATTTACATTGGGTTACATTTGCTTATGATATCATGGACCATGCTATTGATTATGCTAATGTCTTTCAAATTTTATATGCACTTGCTTGTATTCATTGTTGAGACTAATATGCAGTTTCAAGTGTAGAGGTTGAAAGCTCAACGGGGATCTACTTCGAACATCCAGTTGAAGGTTGGTCTTTTCTCCATTATCTTAGCATTGTAATTTATATAGCATTGCATTGGGAATTGAGTTATTTTCTGGTAGTTAACTGTCTGTTGTGGTCTGCCCCAAGCCATAGGAAGTTTTCTCCGTGACATAAATGGCGACTCCGCTGGGGGAGAACATCCATTTTTGGGGATTTTTAGGCATTTGTCCTTATTTTGAGTTGCTGTTTGTCGAGCTTCTGTGTCATTGATTGGCCATCAGGATCTACAGTAGAAAAGTAGCTTTTTCTGGGCTGTTTGACTCTTTTTGGGCTCATTTTCCTTTCCCTGTATGTGGGACAACCCAGTTTTAACCGCATCTACCTGCCTCTGTGTGACCTATAGCCCGCGTCTACCCACAACTTTTCTTTGAATAGTTGCGTACAATTCCAGGATTATTTGATTTTTGGCCTTGGGTGGTTGTTGGGTTGATTCTGAGTGTTCCTGAGTCTTAGTTATCCCGTTTCCTTACTATTCCATGCCTTGTTTGTGACCGGAAACTCCTCTTTCTTTTTATTTTTGAGCTTTTAATTTTTTCACAATTTCTTGTTTTATAGCTCATTAGCTTGGTTGAATCTTACTGTTTGGGTTTTGTTGGGTTGTATATTTGATATGCTCTGCATTTCTTTACTGAATAGTTAGATTTTTGCTTGCATTTTTTCATTTCATTATATTGAAAAATACAAAAACACTGTTTTGCATTTTCCTTGCATTTATAAGAGAAAATACAAAAATATTTGATTTATTTACTATATTTTGCATCTAAGTGCATGTGATTTCATCTAGGACTTGCTTGTGCATTGAAACTTTAAAGAGATTAAATTTTATTTCGAACCATTGGATTGATTGTCATATTAGTGGCATGCTTTTTATTGAATAGATGAGTCTAGTTTTTTTCGGTTGTGAATGCCATCGAGTTCTATACATCATCAGTTTCATGACCATATCCTTTGAGTAATTACAACCATTAAAATCAATGCTTAATCTTAAAATTGATTAGAAACAATTTTTATTTTATAGGGTGCACTAACTAGCTTAGGTTTAGAGTCTTGGAATAGATCATTGTGAGTTAACAATCCAAGACTATTGAACCAACATTATGTGTTTGAACAAGGAGTGGTGAAACCCATGGTATACATCATTGTTGTCAGGAAGATCTACTAAAACCAGAGTTAAGCACGAGGTCACGAGAGGTTGGTTGCAGAGATATCCCTCCAATACTGGCTGAGCGTGGGATATACTTCCAGTATTTGTTCGTGTACGGGGGCTCTTGAGGGATCTGTACCTCTTGAGTTTCAGGATTAGCTACTCTTCCCATATGACGGATCCCACCTGCGACTGTCTGCTTGACCATTGGTTTTATTGTGGTGACCTTAGTTTCCTTACCTAGGTATTGCATAGGGCATTCGTTGCAGTTATTCTGCGATTGTACTGAGTCAGATAGGGGTTGGATAACACAGTTTCCTGTTGTATAGGGATTTGACCCTGTGCACGCAGTGAAGTCTGGGAACCCTTATAACTGATTATGTTACCTCTGGTTATAGTTTGGGAGTCTCAAGCCTCTCCTAGGCGAGACATGCCGGCTGAAGTGTCAGGAGGTCCCTTGATCCAGTCTTGTTTGTGTGCATTTGGTTGTGGTTTCTCTAGGTGTGTCCTCTTTGATCGATAGTTGGACGTTAGGAGGCGTTCTGTTTATTTGGAGTTATAGTGGAGCGAGATCCACCTCTTCGCCGATCTTGTCATTTAGCCAGTTTCCCAGCTGAAGAGGTAGCACGTCCTTTTCATAAGAGACACCGGAGGATCCCCTCCGACACTTTTGAGAATTTTGATAAACTTCACGAGTACATTATGACTTTTACATCTGGCACATTGGGAAGAATTCTTGTGACTCCGTCGATTGAGATCGATGGTTATACCACTCCTCCCACTCCTAGAGAGATTGGAGAGGGAGGTTCGCCCCCACATGTCACTTTTTCAAGTTTTGGGCCATATCCACCCTCAGAGCCAAACCCATTTCATGGTACTTACACATAGGGATTCTGATATGGGATGCCAGATCTTAATGACACCACGAACCCTTCGACCACTAATCCTTATTCAGTTGGTATGCCCAGCTTTAATTTGAATGTTACATCCACTTCGTTGGGTATTCAAGCTAGCACTAGACTTGGAGCTACGGGCATTTCCCCTTCTAGGGGCAGTGCATCCTCTTCTTCTCCTTCTGGAGGTAGTACAACCTCTACTTCTCCCTTCGGAGGTGGCACGACCTTTTCCGCTCCATTTCAATTCAAGTCTGGTCACATCCCTTCAGCTTCTACAGCTGTTGGAGGAGGATCACACCCTAGGACTACCCCTCATTTTAGTGGGAATACTTCACATTAAAAGACTCACACTACACAACCTAACACGCATGTTTCTACACATATACCTGTGACTACGACCACAACCGTTAATCAGCATGTCCCTCCTAACACTAGGGGTGGGAACATTCCCAGCACTGGGGGTGGGCACATTCCCAACACCGAGGGTGGGCACATACCTTATACTAGGGGTGGACACATTCCCAACACTGGGAGTGAGTACATTCCCAACATTGGGGGTGGGCACATTCCTCACACTGGAGGTGGACACATACCTTATACTGGAGGTGGGCACATTCCTAACCCTGTGGGCGGGCACATTCCTAACATTGGGGGTGGGCACATTCCCAACACTGGGGGTGGAAACATACCTTACACTCATGGTCATTACTCGACTGCTCCTGCTACAATAAGCACCTATATGCCCCATAATTATGGTGGTAATCGTTCTTATAATGCAGCGAGTTCTGGCCCTCACTATAACCCCCCTCACTATGGTGCTTACAATCCATATATACCTTCATACCCTTACACGGGACAGGGTGGAGGCGGTTATCAACCCTATGGCCACGGTCACGGTTCATATAATCCTTATGGTCTGCAAGGTCAGTCTCTTTTGGGATCCTTTAATCCAGCTGCACAGCCTCAGCTCCCGTTTCTTGCTCGATTGGACTTACCAGATCTTTTGAAGCTCACGAATGATCCGATGTGTCATGATCCTTATTGGCCTCCAGTCCCTACCAAGCTCCCTTCCGACATTCTGAAGTTTGAAGGGAAAAATGGTGAGGATCTGGGTGATCATGTTACGAATTTTCACCTTTAGTGCTCCTAGAATTCATTAAATCATGACTCTATTCGTCTGAGACTATTTCAATGCACCCTCACGGGGGTAGCCACAAAGTGTTATGTCGATTTTCCTGGGGCACCTACAGGAGTTTTAATGAGATATCTTTGGTTTTCTTGGATCACTTTCAGTTTCCAGTTCGTTATGATATTGGCACTGAACTTTTATCTACCTTCTGCCAGAACAAGGCCACACACATATCTGTTCACATTCAGGAGTGGCATCGATGGAAGAGGCTAGTGAAAGCCAACATTCCTCCATATTTTATGTTGGAATGGTTCCTCAAGTTGTTGCTTCCATATATATCTAAGGACGTTTCAGTGTCCGACGTTACGACTGAGGAACAAGCTATATTCAAGGCCCAATAGCTAGATTTACTCTATGCTCAATCTGACATCCTGTACGATATCATCCCTGACGCACTGCGCTCATGACATGATCCCAAGCATGTTCCTGGACCACATGCTGATGGCATTGTTGGATCCACGAGCACTCGACCCGTAGAATTGGCTACAAACGAAATGAAAAATTTGTCTATTATCCAGTTTACCCCTAGACAGGCTCACGCCTCATCCACTCCTTTCCAATCGTCCGATGTGCATTCTATACAGACGATGAACCCATCAGGTAACCAGCAACTTGGTGGAAAGAAGAAGGGGAGAAATAACTGTAAGGGTGGGAATAATTCGAATAATGGAAGTAATTGAAACACTTGTAGGAAAGAGAACGCCAACCCTCCTTGGGATGGTGGAAATGCTAGCGGGGACCATAAGCTGAGATGTAAAGTGAAACTCCCTTGCAAGCTTTGTGGGGAGGATCACCTGACTCACTTGTGTCCTCGAATTGAAGAAGCATCGAAGCATCTTGCATAGAGCCCAACTGTGTTTAAATATCCCCTTCCGCATCATCAGAATATGGCTTCGAATGCTCCCTCTACTGGCTATGGGACTAATGAAACTACACTGTCTTCTTCCCATGCCGGTGGCTACAGATGTGTGAACATGGTCCAATCTCAGGTTAATGTTGCTACTCATCAACGTGATTATGGTGCACCACAACCAAATATGGGGAACGAGCTTCCTCTTCCTCCTAACACTTCACTGCATATCAAGAATCCCACTACTATGCTGCGGATACCGAAAGATGTTCTTAAGTGCTCGACGCACAATCTCAATGCCCGAGCTGCCCAGAACTACTCTATTGTAGAAGATTTGGGCCAAAATCCATGTTCCATGTCGGCTCATGAGGTGTTACAAGCATGTCCTTCATAGCGGCATGCCCTTTTATCTGCTTTGGGGGTTCAAGATGAGAGTAACCCTAGCATCATTAAATTCGACACTACTGATGTCCAGCCTCACTTACCTTACCATGTGGCTTTTCAAATCCACATGAGGTGCTTGTATAAGTTCGTTAAATGTATGGTGGTTGACGAAGGTGCTTCCACCTCAGTAATGTCGTTGGATTGTTGGAAGGCTCTTGTCTCTCCTCCCCTATCTAAATCTATTACCATGCTTACTGCATTCGATGGTCGATCATTTAGGCTGCATGGTATTCTCCCTTCTCTTGAGGTCCACTTGGGTGGGAGATCCATGCTTATTGAAGTCGAGGTGGTTGATGCACCCATCAACTACAACCTTCTTTTGGGTAGGAATTGGATCTATGCAATGAAAGCGATTTTATCTTCTGTGTTTAGAGTTATTTGCTTTCCTCATGAAGGCATAATTGTGATGATCAATCAGCTAGACTTCCCTAGTGCTAATTCCGTAGCATCGTCGGGAACTGTGGTTTCCCAGTTCAATGATTCTCAGCTGGAAACTGAGAACATTGGTGGAGGATTGTATCCATCCTTGATGGAATCATTCGACTTTATTGCACCAATTTCTTTTATTGGAACCATTTTCGATAGTGCGCCATCCTCTTTAAATAATGTACCTTTCCGGAGCTCGTATTTTAATGATTCATGGACTTTACCATCCACGAGTGCACCGTCTGGAGACATTTTGAACGTTGGAATGGCTATGTCATTATCTACAGCTGAGCTTGCTTACCATGAATTTCTACAAGCCACTATAGATCCAGATCCACCCTCTTCACAGATGGAGGAGGAAGATCTTGTTATGCTATCGGCATGGGTAGCCGACTCGTCTTGCTCGCACGATTTTCTTGATGGTACTTTGCCTTCAGATGAAGCCATCATTGAGGCCATGTGTGGTAGTGAGAGGCCTTGGGAATATTTGCATCATTGCTCTTATTTTCTTCCTAATCTCGATCTTCTTGAGCGAGAAGAGTTTAGTATGACTCTTGCCGAAGGTTGGTCACCCCGTGGTTCCTTTGGATTCACATGGGATTTATGCGGAGGGGAATATGGCCAATATCTCCCCAACCATACCGATCAACATCTCTCACACACTCGGAAAGATAGAGAACGTTTATATCGATGCAGATTGTTCTCCTGATGAGATCCATATATACATCGAACTGTTCAAGGAATTTTGGGACATTTTTGCCTGGTCATATGAGGAGATGCCAGGAATAGACCCTAGTATTGTCGAACATGAGATTGAGACATATCCCAATGCCAAGCCAATTTAGGAATGACTTCGTGCTATGAATCCTAGAAAGGAAGCTGCGATCAAGGCAAAGGTGGAGAAACTACTTAAAGCTAGTTTCATCTACCCGGTTCCCCTTACTGAATGGGTGTCAAATCCTGTTCCTGTAGATAAGAAGCAAGGAACCATCTGTGTATGCACAGACTTTAGAGATCTGAACTGCGCATGTCTGAAAGACAACTTTCCCACACCATTGATAGATCAAATTTTGGATGCGTGTGCGGGAAGCGAAGTTTTTTCATTTATGGACGGTTTCTATGGATATAATCAGATCCAGATAAAGCCCGAGGACCACATTAAAATGGATTTTATATGTCCTTGGGGTACATTTGCGTATCGAAAAATGCCCTTCGGCCTTAAAAACCCTAGAGCTACGTTTTAGCGTGCTATGACCTATGCATTTCATGACCTTAAGCGTATAGTGGAGGCTACTTGGATGATCTTGCCAGCCATTCTCATAAGAGAGTGGACCAACCCAAGCACCTCCGCCTTATTTTCGAAAGGTGCCGATGTTATAAGATTCGTTTGAACCCCAACAAGTGCATCTCTGTTGTGAGAAAGGGTCGCCTTTTAGGGTTCATAGTTTCACAAGAGGGTATAAGAGTCGATCCTCTTAAGGTTGAGGCAATACTTCGGTTGCCTCCCCCACGCAACCTAATTCAACTTCAGAGCCTCCAAGGAAGAGTCACTTTTGTACAAACTTTTGTAGCGAATTATGCTAGTCTCACCAAAGGTTTCACACAACTGTTGAAGAAGGACACATCGTTTATCTAGGATGAACAAGCCCAAAAGTCTTTCAACAATTTGAAGAAAGCTTTGGTATCGGCCCCTCTGCTTAGTCCACCCGATTTTGCTAGAGATTTCTTGCTTTATGTGGCTGCGTCTCTTGAGATGATTAGCATGGTCTTAGTTCAGGTAGATGATGCGCTCCAAGAGCATGTCATCTATTATATTAGTTGAAATTTAGTAGATGCTGAGCTGAGATACACTCATGTGGAGAAGTTGGCACTTGTGACTGTTCATGCAGTCCAACGTTTATGGAATTACATCATGCTTAGGAAAACCACGATTATAGCACATATCAATCTGTTTTAGTTCATGCTGTCACGACGTCTAATAGGGGGGAAGTATGTCACGGCGTCTAATAGGGGGGAAGTATAATAATTGGATTGTGATTCTTCAGGAGTTTGATCTCGATTTTGCTTCGGCAAAGTCGGTGAAATCCTTGATTTTCGTTGAGCTCATGTCATATTTTCCATGACTTGATGAGGACATCATCCATGAAGATTCCTTTGTGGATGAGCATTTATTTCTTATCTTGTTGGTGGACCCTTGGTGTGGGGATATCATCATAGATCTCCAAACTTTGAAGTTCCCTTCACACTATTCATGGGATGAATGATGGCGTGTGAGCCACCAAGCTGAAGATTATGTCATCATCGGTGATACTTTGTATTGTTGAGGAAAGGACTCTATCCTCCATCGTTGTTTGACTCATGAAGAAGCGAAGTTAGTACTGAATGAATCCCATAGTAGGGCGTCAGGTGGTCATTTATCAGGGCTTGCGACAACCCAACGCATCATGCGAGTAGGTTACTTCTAGACTTCAATCTTTAAATATTGTATGAACGCTGTGAAAAGATGTCACCCTTTCTAGGTGTTTTCTCGGAATATACGCTTGCATACAGCACCCCTTCATCCGGTTGTCACCATCGGTCCCTTCACTGAGTGGGGGTGGATTTCATGGATTGCAAACCAGCTTCGGCTGGGGGGGATCACCATATCATTGTGGCTGTGGACTACTTTTCCAAATGGGCTGAGGCCATGCCTACCGTAAAATCCGATGGTGACACAGCAACCCAATTCGTGTTCAATCAGATTATCACTCAATTCGATATCCCAAAGAGATTGTCACTGACCATGGCAGTCACTTTCAAAACAAAATGATGGCATATTTGTCACTCAATATTGGGTTTCATCAAGAGCATTCATCTTCTTACTACCCTCAAGCGAATGGTCAAATTGAGGAAGTCAATAAGTCCTTGAAGACCATTCTCCAACGTACCATCCGGCAAAGCAAGAGCAACTAGCACATTATGTTATATCCTGCTTTGTGGGCATATCAAACCGTAGTTAAGACTGCCACCGGTTTCTCACCTTTTTAGCTAGTACATGGTGTGGAGGCTATTTTACCTATTGAATGCGAAATCCCTTCATTGAAGCTATCCATAGATCTCCTTCCTGATACGTCAGATGTTGAGAAGCGTTTGATCCACCTTGAGCAGCTTGACGAGCAGCATCGAGATGCTGCTGTGGCTATAGATGCCAACAAACGTCGTGTCAAGCTTCAATATGATAGGTTTGTTCATCCCCGACAGTATGATGAAGGTGACTTGGTCCTCTTGTATGACCAAGCTAAGGAACCCCTTGAGGCAGGCAAGTTTAACCCCATGTGGCATGGTCCTTACATAGTGAGGCATATCCTTGCGAAAGGAACCTATGAATTGGAAGACTATGAGGGGAATGCCTTGAAGGAGCCTAGAAATGGGCTCTACCTCAAGCGGTATTACGCTTGAGATTCTAGCTCGAGCTAGTACTTTTGTATACTATTGTATAGTTGCTTCTGTACATAGTTTAGATTTCTTTTGGTTTTTCGGATCTGCTGATTCGCTTCCGTTTGGTTGAAAGATGTCAACGGAATCTACTCTGTTTTTGGGATTCACGGATGGTGCTAGCAGTCATACGCAACAACTCGCTTCTGCTGCATGGGTTATTTATTCACCGGACAATCAGATTGTGTCTTCGGGAGGTGTCTGTCTCGGTATTACATCCAACAATGTGGCTGAGTACAGTGCCATAGTTGAGCTACTTTAGGATGCCATTTCTCATGGTATCCAGTCTTTAGAGTCCCGCCTGGATTCACAATTGGTCGTGTCTCAGTTGAATGGCCGGTAGCGCGTGAGGGATCCTACATTACTATGAATGTTCTTAAGGGTAAGACTCTTGGAGCGTCATTTTTCTACCATTACATACATTCATGTTCTAAGAAGTTTTAATCATGTATTTGATGCATACGCTAATTATGTCCTAGATTGACATTTGTCACATCAATAAAGAAGAACACAAATAAACATTCATTTACACATTTGTACATACACATATAGTAGAACCGGAGAATCACAGTTTTTTATAAATAACATGTCCAAAAAGGTGGTGTCACAGTACAAAACTGGAGCCCATAGCTCTCAAAAATATACATAATCGATACAAAATATGGGACTCTGAGATATCTAAGCCCTAGGAGGAAGCCTGGCTACCTCGGCAGGATGTGTCTGATAATAGTAGTGAACTACATTGGCTATGCGCCACTGTAGTCTCAACCAGGTGCCCGGTACTCCCACAACATGTCATTGCATCGCCTCTGGCAGATGCTCCACCTCAATCATGGGTACTATGTTGGTCATACGGGACAGGTTGAACCGTACGGTCTCTAATGTGTGCTCTGCTATAGCACCAGCTACCTCTCCACCCCTGCCCTGTCGATGATGTCTCGGGAAGCCCTCTGGTCTTCGCAGACCAACATATGCGAGAAAACAATGGAATGTCAATACGTGATACTACACCAAAAATATTTTTTCATTTTCATATATAATAAAAAATCCCAAAAAATTAAATATACAAAACATAAAAATAGTAACATACCGATGTCTCTGAATGCGGCCCCTGGAGGAAGCGGCATGTCGCGATCACCCCAAGAGTCTATCCTGGCATATGGGTAGTCATTGATGGCGATGACCTGTTGATCGCACCAGTGGAAGAACTCATTTGTATATGGCGATGCCTGTCGGCCACAACCCTGTTGTGTCAGTACCTTGGCTCACCGGGTCAAGGCTGGGTCACGGAGACTATGCGGAGGGACTTCAACCCTCGAACTAAGCCCTGGAACTCTCTCAAAGAAAAAACTGCATAGTATACTGCCATACCCGAAGTTATTTGCCTGCCCACGCCTACACTCCATTAACTGGGTCTTCATAGACACTAGTAACGTTGTGCACCAGTCATATACTATGGGCCTCATGCACTCTGAGGCGTAGAACATCACCAGCCTCGAAGCCTATTGTAAAGCTGCTGAACTTGTAATCCTGACGAGGGTGGGCACTATGATCTTCATACTCAAACTGACTATGGCCCCAATGGGTACCTGAATCCCCACCTTCTAGGTACTGGGAAGACAATACCGCTCTATGTAGTCAGGAATGGTGATCCCACCACCTACGATGCTATATCGAAGACTAGCCACCTCCCCTCAGCAGGACAACTCGGTAATGAAATATATGTCATCCACCTCTAAAGAGAGTGTTTGACCATCCATGTTGAAGTTCTGAACGTCTACATCCTAGTAGTCTATCAACCGACGGAGCAATTGGTTTTGGTCCCTTAAACCCCCAATGTTCCAGAATTTATAAAGGCCACATGCTTGTAAGCTTGCTCTGTGGGAAAATCTTGGCGAACCATCTCATCCACAACATCATGTTCTCTTTCCCTCCACTCTAGAACCATCATAGAGGAAGAAACAAAAGTTTTTTTAGCTTTTAAATTTTAAAAAACATTCTTCATGGTAGTACCCATAGGCTATTGAGTAGACAGGGGCATCTACCCGCGGTCAACGCATGTGTTGATTGTGTCTAGTAGGCCCTACCTGCGACCCGTAGAGCTGTAGCTTGCGTACAACGACGTGGATAAGTAGGGCTGGCATAATAAAAATAATGGACCCCTAAAAATTGAAATAAAAGCTATCAAATGAAAGAGGGGGATGAGATGACTAACCTTCTCCAGACGGTTCATGAAATGGACGGCCACAGCTTCCGGAATCAGCAACTGAACTTTGGAGATGAAAACTAACCAAAACCACTATTTGGATGAAAATGAAAATGAATTGGTAAATAGTAATTTATTTTTACTATTTATAGTTTTGCAAACCCACTTTGCTATAGTTTTCACCATTTTAAGTTGTTTCGAACTAATGTAATGCTTTGGAGTACCATTTTGAACAGGTTTTTCCGATGGGAGTTGATTTTTTGACCGTTTCGCGCCTACAACAGATATATTTCACACCCATCATATAGGTTAGATGTCATTTTCACTTGCATTTTTCATTTGACCTTTGACCATTTGTCATTAATCCTAGGTGCGACCCAGCTTTATAACCAACACGGAACCTTCACATTGTTATAGAAGTGTCTTTATTTAGCGGTAGGGCTTGTCCAAACATGGGTGCCCTAGTTAGAGCCTCGTTATGTCTTTTGGCGTCCATGCTGTTGTTTCTCTTTAGGATTGGGAGTCCTTTGTAGTTACGCCATGACTTTGTGATAAAGACTCATACTCTACTTTGTCTTATGCTGGCCATCTCCCATAAGGACTCCCCCATTTTTACCAAGTTGTGATTGCATTGCATCATCCTGCTTGCCGCTTGAGCCTTATCCCGGCTCCCGCTTACTCAATTGTTAACCTAGTGCCTGAGCACTTCCCTTGTCGAGCCCTACAGAGCTTTCATTTTCCTTTCACAACTTGATGACCTTTTGACCTTGAGGGAACACCCCCCTGAGTGTCCACATCCTACACATGCTTCCTTGCATTGATCATAGGTATGCTCCACTACTTGGGACTAGTCTGCTCACTATTTGCCACTCGTTCCCTCACTTGTTCTACTATAAGCAATTTTATTCTTTTCCAAGCTTTCCAAATATGAAAAAGACCAAAAAAATCAAATATTCCAAAAAGCTGGACGAGAGAATATTTAGTTCTTTTTGTTGGAAACTATTGTGTCGCATTTGAATAGAGCATTCTTTCCACTCCATTCACCATGAGTCGGGACTATAGTAGGACCTTAGGAAGCTGTACTTGTTTCTCAAATTTTACTCCACCGATTGGTTAAGCTTCCAATCACTATAGAGCCCTTTGTTGATGCCTCCTGCATTGCACAGTGTCATTACTCGAGTATATGATGCCTGAGTCTATTCATTTGCTCATGCTCTTGTTCAAAGGAAGTCCTGAAACCAGAGTCGGCCACTCCTCAGATCTCTTGACTATTGCATGTCGGCCATCCTTATTGTTTTAGTCCGTTCGTCCGAGTTCTTCCAAATCCTTCAGCATAGCTATTACCTCATGCTGGTTGATGGGGGATGCCTTAATGCCCTCCTTCTAATGATTTTCGTTCCGTTGACTTCAAGTCATTTATTTTGGAATTGAGACTTAGAGTCGGTTGAGTACCTTGAGGCTTGCAGTCATTAGTGGTAGGTTCTCTCACCATCAATAGTTTTGGGAATACATCAATGTCCCCTGATTGATGGATTCATCTTAGTGTTCGACCTCAACGCATCTATTCACACTTTGATGATTTTTCTTTGTGCCTTGATGCCCATTTTTATTATTGGTGAGTTATCTCGTGTCTGTTAACGGTATCCATCATCGAACGGTAATCAGACGATGTCACATCAGGTTTGACTTCAACACCTTTGTTCACTTGATGGGACTTGCACCATAGATGATTTGTGTAGAAGACCCCAGACATTAGTAGCATTCAATATGTTGCTCTTGATCATGACTGTACTCATGAGAGCTTATTTCTCATACATCAGTAGTTTGTACCTCCAGTATTGCACCAGTTGTTTCCTTTTCAATAGGAGACCATATCTTACTGTATGGGTCATGGCTATGACCACTCATGACATGTATTCACGATATACTTTCTATCATGGCTGCTGTGAATATTTAATTAATATTATTATTTATATATTAAATAGATTATTAAATTAATAAGAGAAAGGATGTAACCCTCTGCTATTCTTGCTCAAGCCCTATAAAGGTGAGCTTATTGTAACTTTATCATCATCAATCAATATATTATTATAATTTATCTCAAATATGGAAGACGGTCTCGCTTCTTAACCCTTAACTGAACACGGTTAACTTAGTGAACGAATATGTTCACTGCATTTGGTATCAGAGCTCGGATTCGGCTCCTTCAACCTGAGCTCCGATTCAGCTCGTGCACTCTAAGCTTGGACATAGCTCATCAATTCCTACTTAAGCTCGGACCCGGCTCATCAATTTGTGATTTCTTCGCTCCTTTGATCTCCACTTCTCCCTCAAACTCCATCCTTCTGCTGCCCCATCCACTACACTACCGCACTCTCCATTCGTTCCCCATCTTCTGCTTCGCTCACCATGCCAGCTCCCCTCACACCCTCATTACACCACTTACCATCCTGCACTCCTCGCACTTTCCACCCACTTCCCTTCCTCGCCAGCCACCTCACTCATTTACTCTGCCTGAGTGCCCTCACCATTCCCTCGACCACCACTCCTCACTGCTCCTTCATGTCCATTTCCACCGCCTCCCTCCACCCCATTGCTCCCCCGCACCTGCGTCTAGCTCTCCATACCCATTCCACACCCAATCCTTGATCGTCCTCCCTCCTTTCCACGCCCCCCCTCCAATCCGTTGAAGACTCCCTCTCGGCTCTCATCTGCCCATCCATCCCTCCACGTCGTCCCCTCCCTCCACCACGCCCACGCCCATGCCCAGCTCCTTCGTCCTCTCCACTCTCGCTCCCTCTCACGCATGCACGTCCTCTCCACTCCACCCCCTGCACCTACATGATCTCCAACCTATGCGCTGCCATCCCACTGCACCATTTTCCCACGCCCACTACTTCTCCCAAACCCCACTCCTTCCTTGACTTCCCATACCGCTAGCCCTTCATTCCTCCTCACGTCCCCCATACTCCACCTTCTCGCATAGCCATCCCCAGACTCCCTCGCTAACATGCCCTCTCGCCGGCCTCTCCTCACATCATCCCTCTCCCGCATCCATCCACTCCCCGCCAGCTCGTCCGCCAGCTCCACACCGACTCTCCTTGACACTCTTCTGCCATACACAGCCCACCTGCAATTCCCTAGCTCTTCTGCCACCCATCCCTTCTAGGCAGCTCCACCCTCGCTGCTCCATCCCTCCACTGCAATGCCTTTCCCTGCTGCATTCTTCCACCGCAACTTCAACGCCTCTCCCACTCCCTCCACGTGAAACCCTACCTTTTAATAAAAATTAATATTATTTAATTAATATTTATTTTTGTTAAGAAAAATCTTAATTCAAATTATAATAAAAGTATTTGAATATAATATCTATTATATTTATTATTTTTATTTAATTTCAATCAATAATTATAGTAATAATTATTATTAATTAAATCTCCCTAAGACATTAATTGTCTTTCACAACATATGTCAAAATTGCACCCAAATATTCACCTCCCCACACAAAGCCCAAGACCATGGCGGAATTAAAAGACAAACTTGAGAAATTGGAAAAGGACATCAAGGCCCTCGTTGCCAACCAAGAAAAATTCAGAGAAGAAACGAAAAATAACAAGGCACTTAAGAAAGAAATTAAAGAAGATGTTGTTCTAGTACTAGGAAGAAAACTTGATGACAAAGTAGACATCATGCACGAGAAACAAAAAGAGTTAGATAACAAGATGTGTGCGATGACACAGAACATAAGCACCATGGCATAGAACTTGAGCATCATGACAAAGAACCAGAATACCATAATGGAAATGTTACAAAAACTAAGGTCTAATACAAACCATATTAGTAACTCAGATATGTTGGACCACTATGTAAACAAAAATGAGGGTAAAAAAATTGATCAAGACAATAAACAAGACAAGGAGACTAAATATCATAGGGATGACCAAAATACCAATAATATTTTTGATAAAGATGAGCTCAACCAAGATCATAATGAAAGTCAAGCCAGTATCATTGACAATAAGTACGATCCATACAATGACAAAAGATGGATCCTACAATATGCAAAGGAATCCAATTCAAAGGAATCCGATATCGTAGATTCATCTTCTACCTTAACTCTTCTACCACCCTGGAGAAACCTAAATGTAACACTATCAGGTGACTTTGAGTGTGAGAAGCCTCACGAAACACCTCTTCTCGAGATAACTCGTAAGGATAATAAAATGAAAACATTACGTGATGACATTCTAAATATCGTAGGACAAGCGACTTCTAAAACAAGGCTTGATATGGTTAGTCACAAAAATACTCCTCGTATTCATGTACAAAGAAAATGGGATAACAATAATAAACATAATGGAGTACAAATTTAAGTTACAAATGAAAGGAAGATGGCAAACTATTGCGTAAATACCAAGCATATACCTAATACCAGTTCTAAAAAGGACATAAAGGAAATAATGACATTGTTTCAACACAAAACGAGAATGAAAAGACGACAACAATAATCTAAGCTTTGAGGACAAAGATTTCCAAAAGGGGAAGGCAATGCTGTGAATATTTAATTAATATTATTATTTATATATTAAATAGATTATTAAATTAATAAGCGAAAGGATGTAACCCTTCGCTATTCTTGCTCAAGACCTATAAAGGTGAGCTTATTGTAACTTTATCATCATCAATCAATATATTATTATCATTTATCTCAAATATGGAAGACGGTCTCGCTTCTTAACTCTTAACCGGACATGGTTAACTTAGTGAACGGATACATTCACTGCAATGGCCAATATATCAGATTATTGTATTGTACCGACATGTATTCAAAGATATTATTTTATAACGATGAGTGAGATACTCTCTTCATTTGTGTCTCCATCACTCCCTTTCTAATATTTATAATGTATTTCGGCCATCGTAGTACCTTCTCTGACCTCACACACTAGGGGGCATCTGTTACAACATAATTTTCCACCTTGTGAGCCTCAGTATTGATTGGCCTTCAAGATCTATTTCATTGACTCAGACCATCATTTTATCCTCCAGGAACACACAATTCCCTATTTTTGTTCCTGTACACTAGCTCTTCCACTATAGCCAACGTACACGCAGGCTGTTCCACTATATCCCGCGGACACCAAGTAAAATGGTAAAAACCAATAGTAATTACTTTTTACTCCCAAAAAGCGGTCTTAGCGTGACCTTTGGACCTCCATATACCCCGAAATGACTCGATTCGATCTTTCACTTACCTTTGGAAGGCTATATATTGAGCTCTTATGGTGTATGGAAGAGAGGAGAAAGAGAGATCAATATAACTCTAGTGTATTTTTTCCGTGACTTGAGTCTACACTCATTGATCCTTGTTGTTGTGAACTCCTTTATGTTCACCTACCAAACTCCTTTCATAGTTTGAGTTTTCCATTGCATGGGGGATTGAAGTGGTGGAGGCACAAGTGGAGAGACCCAGTTCTTGGTTCAAATTGGTTTCTGGCAAGAGGTCGTATATTGTACTTCTTGTTATTTATTAATGGAAATACTCATTTTCTCGTCCAATTGATGTTGTGAATGTTGTTAATTTACATTGGGTTACATTTTCTTATGATATCATGGACCATTCTATTGATTATGCTAATGTATTTCACATGTTATATGCACTTGCTTGAATTCGTTGTTGAAACTAATCTGTAGGTTCAAGTGTAGAGGTTGAAAGCTCAATGGGGATCTACTTCAAACATTCGGTTGAAGGTTGGTCTTTTCTCCATTATATTAGCATTGTCATTTATATAGCATTGCATTGGGAATCGAGTTAATTTTTGGTAGTCAATTGTCTGTTGTGGTCTACCCCAAGCCATAGGAATTTGTCTCCGTAACACAAAATTAGGTCAGAACCACGACATCAGAAAGAGGACACAGAATACTAACATAGGCCGAAGTTTCAGACCCAAAGGAGCTGAAAGTTGAATTTTATCTCAGTTGCAAGTCGGCTCTAAAACAATATTCCAATCAGGGTTTGAAAATGTACGCCATTTTTAATTTTGATTAGAAGGATCTATTTGTGGGGACACATAAGGTTTGATATCTATTTATATTGTTCAAAATGCCACCAAAAGGAAGTATAAAGTCTCACACTCCAACCAAGCCACTTGAGGATCCATCCTCGACGTATGATGAAAGGGAAGATCCATCTTTTCAAGTGTCTCAGTTGGAAGATATGATTAAAGGGTCTGTGAAAAAAGTGGATTTGGGTAATTTAGAGGAGAAGTTGAATCAAATGGAGGAAAATATGAAGGGTTCGGCAAGGACACCTGATTTACTCAATTTAGAGGAGAAGTTGAACACTATTGCTAATCTCATTCAAAATTCAAGGGATACTCTTCCTACAGGTGATGTGGTGTTCCAGGATACTATGGAGGATAAAGATAATTCTCATGTTGAAAAACCTTCAATGAATAATAATATTCCAAGAGGAAATTATTTTGGTAATGGAAGTCATCAGGGGTGGTCACCAAGCGGTACCCAACTTCCCAAGATTGACATGAGAAAGTTTGATGGCAATGATCCAATAACATGGATATTCCAAATGGAGAAATTATTTGGTCTACACCAGGTTTCAACTTTGCAAAAGGTAACTATTGCATCATTATATTTAGAGCCTCATCAATTTGTATGGTATCAGTGGCTTTGTGACCGTAAAAAGGACTCTATTATATATTGGTTTATATTCACCGAAGAATTGATTTCACATTATGGGGATATTAATAGAATTACATTCTTCAGCCAGTTAATAAGTCTCAAGCAAAAAGGTCCAGTTGCAGAGCACATCAAACAATTTCAGAAGCTAAGTCTTTGAGTGAAGAATATTTCAGAAGATAATATGTTGGATCTCTTCATTAGCACCTTGAAGGATAACATTCAACATGAGGTGCATATCTTTGAACCACCATCCTTGGAGAAGGCCTTCATGATGGCAAGGAAGGTTGAAAGTAAAAATATGACGATGGCTACTAGAAAGATCACCTTCAACACATACCGAGAGAATACTGTTACTTCTTCTAACCCACCTCAAAGGTTGACACTTCAACAAATAGAGGAAAGAAGAGTAAAAGGCCTATGTTTTAATTGTGATAGAAAGTATAGTAAGGGACATAAGTGTGGTGAGAAGAAATTATTTTACATAGAATGTGATGCTTTAGGAAATGGCATTGGCATTGTTCTAATGCAAGGACACCCACTTGATTTCACAAGGCATCCAATCAAGGGAAAGAACTTACAAAAGCACATTTATGAGAAGGAAATGTTGGCAATACTACATGCTCTTAAGAAATGGCATCCTTATATAATATGTAGGCACTTCAAGGTCAAAACAGATCATGATAGTCTTAAATACTTCTTGGAATAGAGACTATCTTCATAAGAGCAACAAAAGTGGGTAACCAAGGTGTTGGGATATGACTTTGAAATCATTTATAGAAAAGGGAAACATAATGTTGTGGCAGATGCACTCTACAGAAAAGATGAAGATGTTGATACATTACTTTGTTCCATTTCCATTCTACAACCATATTGGATAGTAGTAGCAAGGGAAGGATGGAAAAAAGACCTAGTATCTTTGTGGACACTTATTCAAAAGCTACAGAATGATCCCAGTGTATCAGATACTTTTGTGTGGAAAAATGATTCACTATGGTATAGGGATCTCTTACATTTATGCAAAAACTCCCAACTCAAGCAGAAGATTTTTTCTGAATTACATGCCTCTCCTATAGGAGGGCACTCGGGATTCCTGAAAAACTTACCACAGGGTCAAGAAGGAATTTTTCTGGGAAGGTCTTAAATCTTATGTTCAAAGGTTTGTGGTTAAATGCTTGGTTTGCCAACAGAATAAGGGTGAAACAGTTAAGACCCTAGGACTTCTACAACCATTAGAAATACCTTGTCAGCGTTGGGAGGAAGTCGCCATGGATTTTATCACAGGTCTACCCATGTCAGAAGGAAATAATATTATTATGGTGGTTGTTGATAGACTCATGAAGTATGCACACTTTTGTGCACTTGCTCACCTTTTTAATGCAAGCATAGTAGCTGCAGCCTTTATGGAGACTGTTCAGAAGTTACATGGAAATCCGAAGATTATTGTAAGTGATAGAGATCCAATTTTCACTGAAAATTTTTGGACTGAATTATTTTCCTGTTTGGGTACTCAATTGGCTCACAGTTCATCTTATCACCCTCAATCTGATGGGGAAAATGAGATCGTGAACAAGTGTTTGAAAGGCTATCTACGTTGTTTTTCATCTAATAAACAAACACAGTGGGTGAAATGGTTGTCTTTGGCAGAATGGTGGTACAATACTTCCTTCCATACATCATAAAAAATGTCTCCATTTATGGAACTTTATGGTTACCAACCTCCCTCTATCACATCTCCCTTAAAAGGAAAATCTAAAGCTCAAGCCGTGGAATATCACATAGAGCACCAACAACGAGTTCTGCAGATACTTAAAGACAACCTGACTATGTCACAAAACATGATGAAACAACAAGCTGATCAACATCGCAGTGAAAGGAGTTTTGAAGAAGGGGATTGGGTATTTCTCATGCTACAAACTTACAAGCAGATGTCTCTGAAGCTATTAAAGAAGGACAATAAATAAGCACCCAAGTATTATGTTCCTTATAAAGTGTTGCAGAAGATTGGTAGTATGGCCTACAAATTGGAGCTCCCTTCATCTTCAAGAGTACATCCAGTTTTCCATGTTTCTTACATAAAAAAGGTAATAGGAGACAAGATCCCAATTCAAACAATCTTGCCAAAAATTGATGAAGAAGGAAAAGTCATATTGAAACCTGAACAAATCACTGAAACAAGGACTAAACAACTATGAAGTCAGGCTATTACTGAGTACCTCATAAAGTGGAAGAACTTACCAGTTGAAGATTCGACATGGGAAGATGAGTCCTTCATATAGAAGCATCCACAACTAATCAAGTGTTGAGGACAAAACTTGTTTGAAGGGGAGGGGCATGTTAAGCCATAAATATGGGCACATTCCCCCCTATATTATGGTTCATTACATTAGTTTTGATGTCGGCTTTGGTCCATTAGTGGTAATTGTCATTAATATGGTTATATTAGTTATGTCAGCTTGGGTCAGTTAGTTGGGATTGTACCCCTTAGTCTCCTATATATAGGAAGAATACCTTTCATTTGGAGTGTTTTGTCTTGTCTTGTGTACTTAGTACATTGTGTAAGGAGGTTTCCCCCTCAAAGAGGCTTTTTATTCATCTATTATATTCAATCAAGTCGCGGAGTACTCTTTCTGATCTATTTCTGCTCTTTTTATACTCTTTTTGGAAATTTGTTTCATAACAGTGGTTGGCGATGTGCATTCACGGGGTTGTCGAAACATGTCTCGAGGAAAATTCCACAGGGATAATTCCACGGGTGCGACGGAGTATAGGTCTGCAGTGGTCTCTAGTCGTCGGTAGTTGGATGTCGCTCTTCCGTTTGTGGGGGTGAAAAATTACCTCCCAAGAAAAAGTCTGCGATGCATCAGCGATTCCACTTCGGGGTTCTGTTGTGGGGGTATCCGAGGTGTAGTTATGAGAAGGGTCGACAAGGAAGGTCCAACCCCGTAGTGGTGATTCAAAAAAAGTCTAGAGCCCAAAAATTGTTTTGGCCATAGCAAGAGCAGTCTAACTCAAAAATTGATGAGACCTGAAGTGCTCGGTCTCCATTGATGAATGTCACAGAAAAACTGGTGAGAGGCCCGAGCCCATCTGGCTCTGATTTGGTGGAAATTCCAAATTAGTGAATTTCAAAGATTTGTGTCCAAAGATCTAATGGGTGCTCGGTTTGGGCCTAAATTGATATGGTGCATTTATCGACTAGGTACATAACTATATCCCGAAGCTTGGATCCAAATTCAAAATGGTGTGAGGCCGGGGTGCAAAAGAAGACCAAAGTTCACTATTCCGTAGCACTTTTTGGGCATCTTGGAAAAATTGCAGGAGGTAAAAGTGACTTTAGATGTTGAAACCAGAAAATTTATTGAACTCGACATTTTACCTACTCATCGAGATGGACAACTTTCGTTAGACGAATTTTTTCTAGAAATGCTTAGTTAATGAGATAGCCATTTTGGTAAAAATTCCAAGTTTGAGAAAAAGTGCAAAAGTTAAAAGTAGTCAAACCTAGAATTTTATAGAGGTTGAATGGAGCATCGGATCAGATATATGAAAGTCGCTGTGTGATCCTTGTTGTATGCTCTAACTTCTCCTGATATAAAAAAATTCTATTTATTTCTATATTTTCTTCTGCAGACGGTTAAAGTTGCTTTCCGAAGCTAATTGCACCTGTAAACATAGTGCAGAATTGGGCATAAATATTATTTTTGGGAGGATGTAACTTTCATATCCAAGGTCAGAATGAAGCATGGAGATAGGCATTGAAAAGCTTATCCAGACGAATAATGGTGCATGGTTAGAATTTGAATGAGTATATCATATGTCTCAGAGATCAGAACAGAAAAGTGCCTATAGCCTTAATTTGACATAAATTGTCAATAGGGGTATTTCTGGAATGCATGAAAAGTCAATATTGTGAATTTCTAAGAATGTAATGAAGCTAAAATACAAGAGAATCAAATTGAAGGTGTTATTTTTGAACCATGTTTCTAGTTGTTTCAAATAACAAGCAGAGCAGAGCCTCTAGGCTTGACTGAGTAAGAAATTCACAATGTGGGTGACCTCTAAAGCGACCAATTTTTTTGAAAAGTTTTGTGTGACAGTACAGGTGTGTGCCAAAAGTGAGAGTAATTAGTTGTACTATGCTTGAGAATTGGCAACCGTGTCTAATTATGAAAGAACAAAAGAGACCAATACTGGACATTGGTGCCATGGATAAGAATGCATCTAGGGTGTTATTGTGAATCAATATGTGCAATTTCAATTGCGTGGAAGAGTCATGGAAGCTATTGATTGTTGAATATGGATATTTTCTAAATGAATTCTCAACAAGGCATGGCTTAGGCTAGCAGGTGAATTACATGCATATTGTAAAGGTGATGGGCGAATTAGTCTTGTGAGCAAGTGCATGTATGCTAAGAGAAGTTGCAGGGTGGTACAAGATATGAACCAACAACTTATGTGTAAGAAATGGTAATGGAGTTGCAGAAAATATTTTCCATGGGAAAATAAGGCAAGTTTCATAGTTGAATTAGGCGCAAGGGAAAACAATGGAGTTGTAATGGAATAAATTGTTGTGCTATTCAGTGCTATGGAATCCATGAAAGGGTCGAGGTGGACTTGACTAGAATTTCCCAAAGCAATTGGAGCAGCAAGGAAATGTGAGTAGAGTGCAATGAGAGCTATTGTAATGGACAAGTAATGATACATAAGGATAATAAATTTATGTAGTAGAAATTGGAGAATGATCTCCATAAGGAAACATTGATGAAAAGGGAAATTTATCACCTTAAACTATTTTGCTTATAGCATAAGAATTGCATGCTAGGAATGTGGCCGGTTTAAATGCCATACATGTGTATATGTATTGAATTGCGACTTGGTGATAAAATCGTATCTAATGATCCCTTGCGTGCTTGAAAGAGATTCCATGAATTGGACCAGCTATAATGAGGAATAGTAATTCCATGCTATGATGAGGAATTGAAGAGAGATAATTCCTCAACTCTTCTCTTGCTATTATATCTATAACTTTTGAGTTTATATATATAGAAAATTATGGCATAGGAGTGTTGAAAATGCAAGAGATTAGATAGATTGAATGCATATGCACTCGTGGGAATATTAAGACATAATGCATAGTGCATGTGGACTTACTTGTGCATGAATATGATATTGCATATTGATAAAATTAGTGAGGTTTTACATATGCAATTAGCCACTTATGATAATTATTGTGGTTGATAATAATTATTGTTGTTGGTATTGGTTGTAGGAACAAAGACAACATAAATATGGCTGAAGATGTTGAGGATGATGTTTCATGTGACCAACAACCTCGTGAGGAAATGCTAGAGAAAAAAAATATGATCAATAGGTTGGTGGAAGGACTATGTAATCCTTGGTAAGAGGTCAATTGATCAGGTAACATCATATATGTTGATGGCATCCATGCAGGTAATGTTTTAATTATGTTGATTGTAAAAGTGTTGAAAGAGGATGGGTAAGAATCCCTTCAACCATGTTTTAATCATCATAAAATGCTATGTCTATAATAGTGAATGCATTTGTGTGAATGAAATCCCACCAGGTTTGGTGAGGTGTGGGGTAGTAAAGGAAAATAACTTTATACCATGTGATTGTTTAAAATTTTGAATGCATTCGTAGGAAATAAGAGCATGCCATGTGTGAGACCATGAGGATGTTGGGTTGTGAAGCCTGCAGTGCTAGACAAGTATCCCATGAACTCCTTATTTGGTATTAATCTAGGATGAAACCTATTTGCCAACACACAGGGAGTGAGTGAACTCCCGATGTTGTGTTCGGGTGAAGAAGGAAGGCACCTAGATAGTTAACCAAGTGATTAGGGAGATGGTTGGGTCTTGTGTTGAAGCATGGGTTAGGATGTCCAACTTACCATGGTAGGACACCTGTATAGGCACAAAAATGTTTTAGAACAATGTCGTAGTGCATTGGGTGAATTGAGTGAATGTGCATTAAAATATTTTGTAAATCTTGTTGATTATACATGCATATATGCAGGTATATATGCTAAGATGTATTGTGTCAATACGTGGTTGTGATGTAGACATCATTGTAATTCACTAATAGATGAAATGATATAATTATTGACAATTCTAAGAACCTTTCATGAGATACTATGAATTTAGGGGAAAGAATTGCATGAAGAATGTAGTCATGTTTGATGGCCTACCACAATGCTCTGTTGAGAGGATAGAGTTGCATGAAATGATATGGTTGTGTAATAATGAGTATTTAAAGTTTTATTTGATTGCGTAGGAACTTTATTGTGATAATGATGCATATAAAGTAAATGTATTTCATTGCATTTGAAATATTAACATCCTATAGTGTTGGATTAATATGTCTTATGATTCTAACATCACATTAGTGATTGTTGTAACTGTTGCAATGAAAATATTATATGCATGGGTACTCACGACTTGTTGGCTAATTGAAAAATTTAGATCGCAAGTTGAATTGTCTTGGACACGACAATGCATGTAAATCCATAATAAATGCTATAATCGACCGCGTGCAACAACCAACATTGAAACACATTTTTAAATTTCATATTTGAAAATTTTCCAATGATTGTTTGGTTGATATATAACTGTGTCAAAAGGATAGATTTTCCACATCCCCTCCCGTTGATTTGATGCAAGGAAGGGAACATGACTAATATTCTGGGATTATTTGGCAAACTCAGCCCCATTCATGAATAACAAATTCATAATAAATAGAACTCATGTGTGTAGATTTATACTCAATTAAACACAACGGAATGAAAACATTATCCACACACAATTGCATCATGCATTCATCATATCAATAACAATCATCAAATTAAAACATTGTAGAACACAGAATGGACATAATTTCAACCACAGAGAATACTTATCTTTAAGATGAATATTTCCAAGCAACTGGCTACGTGAGAGCAACGTTCCAACCAGCCATAGGTCTCTATCTTGCCTATATTCTTTTAGATGAGAGACCACCCTCGAGCTGGGCTGTGTATCCATTAAGGAGGAACTAAACAGGCTTACTCACAGCCATGGTTTCACACAAACAATCATGCTAAGCCAACACACAGTTGGGTTTATCAAGCATGCAAGAGACAAAGGACGAGAATGCTAAGCCAATGATATCAACCAAAGAGCTACATGAATCTCAACTAAATCCAAACAACCTTGGCACCCACAATACCTACCACACCCAACACAAGGAAGGTCCCCTTCTCTGCTACATAGTCCTTCAGACACCCCTTCCCTCCCATGCTCTTCAGGGTGGGAATAGAAAGGTCCAAGATGCTAAATCCTTGAGATCCTAGCCTTCACTGGGTTTTTCAAGCAATTCCAACCTCTGTTCTATCTTCTTCTCTATCATTCACGCTTGGATTTTCTCAATGCTATGGCCAAATGACTATGTCCTGTAATTGGATTTTAGGGCTATCAAATCGGGGTTTTCCTATGGATTTCTGGGCATCTTAAACTCTGAAATTCGCCCCAAGGTTCAGGTCTATGGATCCCCCATTGTATTTTACTGTCCACACAAATTTCTAGGCGTTTTTGGCACTTCAAAACATGGCTTAACTTAGAGTTGCGATTTCTGTTTTTTTCACTATTGGGCATGTGTAATGGATGGAAACTAATGCCTCCTCATCAACAATGGAATGGGAATGAGGAAAAACAAATTACCATGGGTAGAGTTTCTTGTGGGTCAAGTAAACAAAGCCCATAACCTGCCATATGAATTTTTGGGCTGCCCATGCTCCATTGAAGCCATGGACTGATTTCTTCAACCGCTTCCTTACAACATAATTAAATGTCAGCAAGGAAAGTCAAATGGGTTCTCAAGATGACATTTGGAAGCATATGGTTCAACCCCGCAACCCCCTCACCACTCCCTAGTGGATACACATAGCCCCCTCTTATTAGTTGCTTCCATAGCCAGTTTTTTTTGGTATTTTATTGCAATATTAATATTTACATCATTTTACAATGTTCCATGGCTTAATAGCACATGGATAACATAATATCAAATAATTTCCTTTTTAAATAAAATCCAACCATCCAATAGTGGGGCCTTTGTCTTGAGATCCACGTTAGGGAAACATACATCGCATGTATACAATATTTACATTAAAAACCAATATATCCTAAGGGTCAAAATGGGGGTATTACATTCCCCTCCCCCTAATAACAACACCGTCCTCTGTGTTCTCAAAACTGAACAAAAATGGGAATGCCTCTCTCATGGCATCCTCAAGCTCCCATGTAGCCTCATCGAGACTAAGGTGCTTCCATTGCACCTTTACCTGTCCGATGGCTCGATTCTAGAGCAATATGAACTTCTTGTCAATGATGCACATAGGCTCCACTTGGAACTCTCCCTCGAGTTCCACCTGTATCACATTCCAATCAATTATGTGATTAGGATCATGTACATACTTCTTAAGCAAATAAACATAGAAAACATTATGAGCTCTCATGTTAGCAGGCAATGCAATTCTATATGCAACTAGTCCTATCCTATCAAGGACTTCAAATGGCCCACAATATCTTGGTTCCATCTTGGCACAAATCGTCAACTTTAGGGAAATTTTCCTTGGTTTCACTCTCAAATAAACATGATCCCCAATCTTAAATTCCTTATGCACTCTTTTCAAATCTGCATAACTCTTTTTCCTTTCCTGAGCTTTCTTTAAATTTTGCATGATCCTAACAATTTCTTGTTCCATTTCCTTGATCATCTCTGGTCCAAGCACTACCCTGTTCACCAGACTATCCCAATTCACTGGAGTCCTGCATCCTTTTCCATATAATTCCTCAAATGAACTCATTCCCAATGATGCTTGATGTCCATTGTTGTATGCAAATTCTACCAAGTGTAGGTAATCCTCCCACTTGGATGGTTTATCCATCACATACATTCTCAACGTGTCCTCAAGAACCTGATTCACCCTCTTAGTTTGGCCAACTGTTTGAGGATGATATGTTGTACTAAAATTAAGTCGAGTTCCCAATTCCTAAAATAATCCCTTCCAAAAATTTCATATGAACTTTACATCTCAATATGAAATTATTTCCCTGGGAAATCCATGCAATTTGAATATATCCTTCATGAAAATATTCTCTATGTCACTTGTCTTATGAGTGGACTTGAATGGAATAAAGTTAGCTACCTTTGATAGCTTTTCCACAACTACCATAATTGAATCATGCTTCCTCACTGTCATTGGAAAACCTGTTATAAAATCCATGGAAATTACTTCCCACTTCCATTCTGGAATGGGAAAAGGCTGCAATAATCTCACTGGATGTTGATGCTCTACTTTGAATTGTTGGCATTTTTGACACATAGAAATGTATTCTTCTATGTCCTTCTTCGTCCCCGCTAATAGTATTGCTTTCTTGCTGTTGTTATTGTCTTTTGATATCCTGGATGTCCAAAGTATGGAATTTGATGTATTTCATCCATCACTAGCTTCTTTAAATCCGCACAATTTGGAATATACAGTCTATCTTTATAGAGGAGAATATCATCTTCACCAAGCTGATACCCTGCACACTTTTCATCTATTTCCCTGCTACAACTTTTATTTAATTTGAAGGTAATTTTCATCACCATTTTGGGCTTCAAGAACTCTTGTCTTCAAATTTGATTTGCACATACTTAATGCTGCAACATGAAATTTTTTGCTAAGAGCATATGCAACCTTATTCTCTCTCTTTTACATGCTTAATTTCAAAATCAAATTCACAGAGAAATTCCAACCATCTAGCTTTCCTAGCATTCAATTTTGGTTGATCAAACAAATACTTCAAGCTCATGTGGCCTGTCCTAAGCTCGAATCTTCTTCCCAACAAATAATGTCTCCACATCTTGAGAGCAAGCACTATGGCTTCTAATTCTAAGTCATGAGTGGCATAATTCTTTTCATGCTCTTTTAATTTCCTTGACTCATAGCAAATCACAAGTCCTTTTTGCATGACCGCTCCACCTAGCCCTTCAATGCAAGCATCTGTGCACACTACAAAATCCTTCATTGGATCTACAATCTTCAAAACAAGAGCACTGGTAAGTAATTTCTTTAGCTGCTGAAATATTTTCTTACATTTTCCAGACCATACAAACTTGACATTCTTCCTCTACAATGATGTAGTTGGATGAGCTATCTTGGAGAATCCTCCAATGAACCTTCTATAATATCCTACAAGACCCATAAAAGATATAACATCTATAACATTCTTTGGAGTAGTCCAATCCATTATGGCTTCAATCTTTCCAGGATCCACTGCAATTTCTTCATCTGAGATGACATGACCCAAATACTGTACCTTCCTTCGATGGAAGTCACACTTGCTCAACTTTGCATACAATCGGTGTTCTCCAAGAACTTGCAACACCATTCTTAGATGTTCATCACGCTCTTCTTCATTCTTTGAATAAACAAGAATGTCATCCAAGAATACTAACACAAACTTATCCAAATACTTGTTGAAGACACTATTCATGAGACACATGAATGTAGCAGGTGCATTGGTAAGACCAAATGGAACCAATGTGAACTCATAATGGCCATATCTTTTTTGGAAAGATATCTTATGAATGTATTCTTCTTTTATCCTCACTTGATGATAGCCAGACCTCAAGTGAATATTTGGAAACACTTTAGCTTCCTTCATTTGATCAAACAAATAATCAATTCTTGGCAATGGGTACTTATTCTTGATTGTCACTTTATTTAGCTTCCTGTAATCAATACACAACTTTAAAGTCTCATCCTTTTTCTTGACAAATAACACCGGTGCTCCCCAAGGAGATACACTTGGGCCGATATACTTGTTTTCCATTAATTATTGTAGCTGCATCTTTAAATCTATCAATTCTTGCATGCTCATTCTATAAGGAGTTTTGGAAATTGGTTTCTATCCCTGGAACAAGATTGATGGTAAAATCAATATCTCTCTTTGGTGGCAGTCCCAACACTTCATCTAGAAACACATCTTTGAACTCTTACAACAACTGGAAGTATTCTATCCTTGGTCCTTTGTCCTCCGATGAATATGATATATGAGCTGCATATAATTGGAAACCCTTCTTATAAAACCTTTTCAATTGTAAGGCCGGAATCCGTCTTACTGAAACTTGCTTGGGAATTCCTCTTACCAATCTTGGTCTTCCCTCTTCATCAATGCACTCAAGTACCTTTTCATAACAATCTATCTTAGCTCTATGCCTTTCTAACCAATCCATACCAATTAGAGCATCATAATATCCTAATGGTAGGACATTAAAATCTACTTTTGTGTGGAATCTATTCAAATCCATGGGGCACTCCATCACTACTTCATTCACTTTTCTCTTGGTCCCCGTGGCTAATTGAACTAGCCAAGACTTACTATGATTCATTTTTCTAAGAGAACGACCTTCAACCAATTTTGGAGAAACATAACTATGAGTAGATCCTGGATCATTCAAAATAGAAATATATTGCTTATTCAATCTTACCTTCAACTTCCACCACTATTGATTGATGGTCTTCCTGATGATTATCCAACGCTACATAAATTTGAGGTGCTTCCATTTCCATATCCTCCACTATTGTTGATCCCTTTAGGTTATGCAAGCTACAGGGATTCTCCCTCCGATGTGGACAATCCATAAGCATTTGGTTTCCTTCACATCCCCAACACTGAAGTTGCCCTGTTGATGATTTTTCTACTGCTACTGCTAGCTTGTTCCCACTTCGTGCTTGCTGGCCCTGTGGAAAATTCCTTGGATGATTTTTTGAATGGTTGCTTGAATCCATTTTTCCTTTGATCAAACCTCCCTCTTGGCTTTCCTTTCCATTCTAGGTGAACTTCTGATTTTCCTTTACTCTACTCATAGCAATGCATTTCCATCCTAATGGCTTCATCAATATTTGGTGGATTAACAAAATCAATCCTATCTTTGAAATTTTGAGGTAGAATCCCAAGGAAGCATTGGATCTTTACCCTCTCATCTTTGATATAGTCCACATACCTCAACAATTCCAAACATTTATGGACATATTCTTCCATAGATTTCTGTCCCAAGTTGATTTTATTGAATTATTTCCTCTTACCATCATAATACCTAACAGAAAGACATTTTTCCTTGAAATACCTCTTAAATTGCTCCCAGCTGATCCTGCTTTCATAGATCCCTTTTACTTGCAAGAGGTGTTCCCACCAAATTGAAGATATACCATTTAGATTGTAAATGGAAATTTTGGCCTTTTTATTCCCTTAGTAATCATGAATCCTAAAATATTTCTTCATCCCAAGAAGCCATGTCTCTGCCCCTTGGCCAATCCTATCTTCTCCATCAAATGTGGGATGCCTTGCCTTCCTGAATTCTCCCTGTGGAATTCCTTTGAATTTATTTCTTCCTTCAAATCTACTAGAAGTATGTCTTGGACTTCTTTGAGAACCTCTGGAGTCACATGACCTGCTGGAAGAAGATCTCGGGAGGGTGTTCTATGCTTTTTGCTCACAGAACTCTTTCTTGGGATTGGAGTCCTCCTCCTAGAATGACCTCTAGAGCGACTCTCTGCATCTATTCCTTCTTTACCTACATTGCTTGGGTTGGAACCAAGGTTTATCCTCTGCTGCATATCAGTGAGGCTTTGCAAAATAGAAGCATTGAGCTGGTTCTGTTCCTCCCAAGACTTCATCAACCTTTCATTGAAGCTTATCATGGTTTCCACCAAATTCTGAGGAGATATTTGCTCCCTTCTCCCATTGGATTCAGTCTCAACATGTTCTTCTTGCACATTTTCTCCTAGCACATATTCATCATGCTCATAAGGATCCTAAGCATCATTCATGGTCACCATTTTCCTTTGGAGACCCCTTTTCCTGTATACTACCTCTGCTACAACTATTCAAATTTTATCAGTTGCAACCACTGTGCATTGTAAAGGTATTTATTAGACATCTTAGGAATGCATTTATAAACATAAAACATCAATATTTAACATAATTAAACTCATGGAATAATTCACAGAGCTTTTATGCCTTCTTTTCTTTAGCCCCATTCATGTAATTCTAGAAATTGCCCATATTGACAACAATTCTTTTTTTTTGTCAAAACAGTCATTGGCACTTTTCTGCTCTAAATATCTATGATATATGAAAACCTCGTTCAAATTATGGTTATGCATCACTGTTCCCTGCTAGATAAGCTTTCCAATTCCTATCTACATGATTCATTCCAACTTCGGGTGTGGAAATCACATTACTTCAAAAATGGCCATTTTTACCAAAATTTTGCACTTTTTTACACAACTGCATTTTATGTAGAAGCAAATATCGAAAGAACCATGAAAATTTTATATCGGGAGAAGTTAGTACATATAACAAGGAACACTCAACAACATTCGGATCCTCGTTCCGATCCACCAATTAACTTCTATAAAATTCCGGGTTTGACTATTTTTTACTTTTAACTTTTCCCAAAATTTCAAAATTTTGGCCAAAAATGGCTATCTTCCAAACTGAGCATTTTTGGAAAATATTTGTCTAACAGAAAATGTCCATGTTAATGAGAATATGAAATGTTGAGTTCAGTATATTTCTTGAATCCTACATCTAGGGTCTCTTTCATCCACTGCAAGCTTTTCAAAATCCTCAAAAAGTGGCCCGGAATAGTGCTTTTTGGCCTTCTCGCTCACCCCGATTCCACATCCTTTGGATTTTGGCTCCAAGATTCCAAAATTAACACTTTTCCTGATCCGTGGCTGCTCCATTGCGATTTCAACTCAATTCGACCTTTTGCAAAGCTTTGGGACACCAATTTACAAGTCATTATTTCCCATTTTATGCCAAATTGGAGCAAAATGGGCTCAAGACCCTCTCTGGTTCTTTCATGGCCTTTGTTAATGGCCTCAGAACATCACATGACTCATCTAGTTCTGATTCCTACTAATCCTGCTATCCAAAAATCGAGTTTCAGGCTCTCTATTTTTGTTTTTGAACCCAATCCACAATGTGGGAGTCAGAAAGCCCAACGTGCGACTTTGAAAAATTACACCCCTACAATACGCAATGCAAAACTTTGAAATGAGGAGCACCAAATTTACAACTTCGAAAAAACTTCACTTCCACAATCCGCAATCCACAATGCAGAACACCAAAGTTCCCAACTCCAGAAAATATCACTTCCGCAATCTGCAATGCGGAACTCGGAAATGCAGAACACCAATTTTTCCAACTCTGAAAAATATCACTTCTACAATCTGCAATCTGCAATGCCGAATTCAGAAATATGAACGCCAATTCACAACCCCGACAAAAATGCCCTTTCGACTTCCGCAATCCACATTCCGCAATGTGGGTTCGGAAAGTCGGAAGCCCAACTGCATAACTTCTCAGGCCCGTAACTTTCTCATACTAAGTCCATTTTTTGAAAACTTGGTACTGTTGGAAAGCTCTCGGAGAGCCCTATGCAACGGTGTGATCCTCTGCCACACCTAAGTACTCTAATTTTGTCATTATTTCAATCAAAATGTTTTCCAAACTTCATCAATACCTCTTTTAAACATTTTGATATCTTCCTGTAAACTAATAGTTTGGCCCAAGCAACCCCAACGCTGCAACATGGGTTCTGATACCACTCTGTCACATCCCCTCCCGTCGATCCGATGTAAGGAAGGGAACATGACTAACATTGTGGGCTTATTTGGAAAATTCAGCCTCATTCATGAATAACAAATTCATAATAAATAAAACTCATGTGTGCAGATTCATACTCAATTAAACACAGTGGATTGAAAAAATTATCCACACACAATTGCATCATGCATTCATCATATCAATAATAGTCATCAAATTAAAACATTGCAGAACACAGAATGGACATAATTTCAACCATATAGAATACTTATCTTTAAGATGAAGCTGTCCAAGCAATTAGCTATGTGAGAGCAACATTCCACCCAACCATAGGTCTCTGTCCAGCTTATATTCTTTCACCCAAGAGACCACCCCCAAGCTGGGCTGTGTATCCACTAAGGAGGAACTAAACAAGCATACTCATAGCCATGGTTTCACACAAACAGTCATGCTAAGCCAATACACAGTTGGGTTTATCAAGCATGCAAGAGACAAAGGAGGAGGATGCTAAGCTAGTGATCTCAACCACAGAGCTACATGCATCTCAACTAAATCCAAATAACCTTGGCACCCACAATACCCACCACACCCAACACAAGGAAGGTCCCCTTCTCTGCCACATAGTCCCTCAGGAGTCCCTTCCCTACCATGCTCTTCAGGGTTGGCATAGAAATGTCCAAGCTACTAAATCCTTGAAATCCCATTCTTCACTGGGTTTGTCAAGCAATTCCAACCTCTGTTCTATCTTCTTCTCTGTCATTCACACTTGGATTTTCTCAATTCTATGGCCAAATGACTCTGTCCCGTAATTGGATTTTCAGGCTATCAAATTGGGGTTTTCCTTTGGATTTTTGGGCATCTAAAACTTTCAAATTCACCCCAAGGTCAGGTCTATGGATCCCCCATTGGATTTTATTGTCCACATAAATTTCTAGGCATTTTTGGCACTTCAAAACATGGCTTAACTTAGAGTTGCGATTTCTAGTTTGTTTCACTGCTGGGCATGTGTAATGGATGAAAATTGATGCCTCCTCATCGACAATGGGATGGGAATGACGAAAAATGAATTCCCATGGGTAGAGTGACTTGTGGGTTAAGTAATCAAAGCCCATACCATTCCATACAAATTTATGGGTTGCCCATGCTCCATTGAAGCCATGGACTGATTTCTTCAACCACTTCCTTAGAACAAAATTAAATGTCAACAAGGAAAGTCAAATGGGTTCTCAAGATGACATTTGGCAGTATATGGTTCAACCCCACAACCCGCTCACCACTCCCTAGTGGATACACATGCCCCCCTCTTATTAGTTGCTTCCATAGCCAGTTTTTTTGGTATTTTATTGCAATATTAATATTTACATCATTTTACAATGTTCCATGGATTAATAGCACATGGATAACGTAATATCAAATACTTTTCTTTTTAAATAAAATCCGAGCATCCACTAGCGAGGCCTTGGCCTTGAGCTCCACACTAGGGAAACATACATCGCATGTATACAATATTTACATTAAAAACCAATATATCCTAAGGGTCAAAATGAGGGTATTACAAGATTGTATGTGGATATCCAGGTTATGGAAGCAAGTGTAAATCCATAAGGGACATCTTCATTCCACTTACAAGAGCCAAATGATATGAGGATGGCCTCATGGTTAAATAAATATAATTTCTATAGGATACATAATTGTAAATTCATAATTGAATTTGATTATTAATATGGTTGGTTTTTGTGGAGTGTTTTAGGAGGACACGTTGAAGGAAGACCATGTGTTATGGTCTACGAGATACAAACATCATGAGAAGGACCTCATCTTTGGGAAATCTAGTTTCCATATTAAAAAAAAGAAAAGAAAAGAGAGAATTGCGAATTTCTAATTGAAATTATTATGATAAATATCTCATGGCGATGAGATTCAACATGTATTGCTTCAGCTTTAAATTTTGTTTAAAATTTTTGATGATATATCATGAGAGTTGCATGCTTGTATGTAATGCAGGTGAGATGGTGAAAACATGCCAGAGGGGAAAATGTTGGCGTCTAAAGCTGAAAATGTAAAGTTCCTTGCATGTGTGTGTCTCTCCGTAGTGATATTAAATCCAGTAAGAGCATGGGTACTCAGGAGGCTTTCATGGGTATTGGTAACGTTTCTACGCTCACATTGAATAGCACTAGAGGGATGGATATGCTCAAGGGATTGTGTAGTAGATAAGGGGTACCATCCTTGTGTTGTATGAGTGAGTATTGTGCGGTCGTGCTAGCCTGCAGTCAAGTGAGTTACCTATGGAGTTCCTAGAGGGGACCACTGGTTTGCATAGGAGAAGGAATCATGTAGTGGTATTTATTTATTTTTATTGCCTGATAAACCTAGTAGAGGTGCTAGCTTGGAAATGGTTGTTATGTACTTGATAAACCCAGTCGGAGAGCTGGTTTAGCATATTGGTTAATGGAATGCCTGATAAACCTAGTATGTGCACTGGCTTGGAATTGGTTATTTGAATGTTGTGGCGTAGCCAGCGTAATGGCACAACATTTGTGTTATATGTATGCACAAGTGATTTGAGGCTTGCAGAAACTTGGTTACCTTTCGATGCACACCCTAAAGAGCACTGGAAGGGGTGGGTATGCTCAAGGGACTATATAGAAGAGAATATGTACCATCCTTGTGTTGGGTGGGGTAGGTCTTGTGGGTGCCATGGTTTTCTGAATTAAAAGTGGGATACCTATGGAGCTTCAAGAATATGCTTATGCAGATAAGTATTTGGTTTGTTTTTCATCTTCTAGTTGATCTAATGTGAATGCACACCTGTATATGTTTTGGCTATGGATTTGAAAATTATGTTAAGGGATGAATTATATAAAAAAATAAATTTGACATGTGAATCGATTCATTGTTTGAGCATAGGTGTTGCTGGATATGAGGACCTTGAAGGCATCCTAAGGATGTAGTTGGGCATGTGGCTGTCCTAAAAATCTTAGCATGAGAATCTAAAGATTGGAAAGAGATCCAATGAATGTCGATGAAGAGAAAGAAAAGCATCGTGTGAGTAGTTCGAAGCCAAATAAATAATTTCCTGAGGTAGTGAAATGATGTGAACACCGAGGATGGTGTTATTCCAAGGGGGAGGGTAATTTAATACCCCCATTATTGGCTTGATATGTAAATATTGTAAATATGCGATCTATGATTCCTAGTGTGGAGCTCAAGGGCAAGGCCTCGCTAGTGAATGCTCGACTCGTAAAGGAAAGTATTTTATATTTGTGGACATGTGCTAGTCGACCATGGAAAGATGTAACAACTTGTAAATATTTATAATGCAAATAAAATGTCCAAGGGATAGCTATGGAAGGAACTAAAATGAGGAGGCTTTGTTTATCTACTAGGGAGAGGTGAGGAGTTCCGGGTTCAAATACTTTGTTTCCAAGTGTCATCATGAGAACCCATCTTGAATTCCCTTGTTGATCTTTATTTCTATTGTAAGGAGATGGTTGAGAAATCATCTCATGAATTTAATAGAGTATGGGATGACTGCAAAAATTCATATGGAAGGTTATGGGATTAGTTTACTTAGCCAAGATTCATTTTTCCTCATGGGAATTTGTTTCCTATCATTCCCATTCCATTGTTGGGAAACCAGAGATCAATTCCCAACATGCTATGCATTCCCAGCAAGCAAAAATTGCAGAGATTGCAACTTAAGAAAATTCCCTATTTTAGACTATTAAAATCACCCATAAACTTGTGTTGATCGTGAAATAAAGTTGGGGATCCATAGACCCCGACCACTGGGTCAAATTTGAGAGTGTTAGAAGCCTGAAAATCCATAGGAGAACCCAGATTTGGAAGCCCGAAAGTTGAATTTCGTGATTGCAAATTTGTGTTTCCTAGAATAAGAAAATCCAAGAGACCATTGAAGTCTAAGAGAGATGAGAGGTTGGAATGGCTTGATAAACCTAGTGTAGGGAAATATCTCTAAATGTTTAGCATCTTGGACCTTTATATTCCCACCCCAGATAACACTGGAGGGAAGGGGCGCCTGAGGGACCGTGTAGCAGAGAATGGGGCCTTCCTTGTGTTGGGTGTGGTAGGTATTGTGGGTGCCAAGGCTGGATAGGTCTAATTGAGATGCCCATAGCTCTATGGATGAGCTCACTTGATTATCATTCACCTTCATTTCCTCTCTGCATGCTTGATAAACCCAGATGTGCGCTGCCTTAGCATGAGATTATGTTTGTATGGTTGTGAGTGAGCCCGTATAGTTCCTCCTTAGTGGATACACAACCCAACTTGGGGGTGGCCTCTCAACAAAGAGATAAAGTGTTGGACAAAGTGCCTATGGATGGGTGGAAGGTTTCTCTTCCGTAGGTAGTTACTCGGACGAATTCCATTAAAATATAAGTGTTTATTTGTTAATTTACTGTTGTGTTGAATGAGCGCGAATTATTATTGTTATACTACATGTGATGAATATGATGGTATTTGCATGTTGTGTGTGTGTGAAATCAATTTAATTTTTGATGTGTATTTTTATGTATGCATGTGCAAACACATTTAAATGTTAAGAATTTCGTAATATGGCCATGGGGGCGAAATTTGGAACCCCGTAATTCGTTCATGTTCCCATCACTGGTCGGAATGATGGGTGGGTATGTGACAATGAGGAAGGTGAATGTCTCTTCCATTCATAGACATGGGTGAAGGGGATTTCTGTATATTCATTATTTAGAGAAGTAGTAAAAAAATGATCTCAATTGATTTTATCAGAGATTGAAGTCGTCGACAATGCCACACACTCAACCATACACCATTGGTTGGTTGAGCTGAGGATGGGACACTTGTATCAATCAATAATGTCACTTCCCCTATGACATCAAGCCCTTGAAAGATAGGGTATTGTGTGATGTTTCCCCACTTGAAGTTTGTGATGTTCTTTTAGGACAACCCTATATGTGGAAACATCTTTTTACTTACAAGTTTAGGCCTTGTAGTGTCATTGTTACTTTGGGAGGTCAATTCTACAAGGTTCCATAGGTAGTTTTGACTACTGCAGTTTCCTTGATCTACATTAAACAGTGTAGGAAGTTAATCTTACAAACTAGGATATTTTCCTTTCCATGATTTAGTCATAATTTGAGTGAAATATTACCACAATTTCCATGGCCTATTCATAGGGTCTCTCTACACAATATAAGTAGGTGCAAAAGATAGTGGAAGAGTATAGAGATAATTTGTATTTGTCTATAGGGCTTCCTTTTCACTGTTAGATCTAGCATTTAATTGATTTGATACTTGGTGCTTCTTTACCTATGGCCAATATACTAATGCTTTCCAATGGAGAATGAAGAAATATAATGCCAAATTTAAGAGCTAATAAAAAAGGTCACATTCGACCTAACTCCTCACCTTGCATGAGCCTAATTATGTTGGTGTAGAAGAAGGATGGGACATGGAAACTTTGTATTGGGGTGTTCCCATGAATATGGGTAACACATTTTGGCAAGTGGAGGGCGTGAATATGGTAAAAAATCACCTCGATCGAGCTTTTAAAAAATCGAATGAGGGTTTAATAAAGTGCTTGATCGAACTATTTTTAAATGCTCAATCAAGGGTTTGTCTAACCCTCAATCAAGCTTCCTCGATTGAGGGTGGTTACTCAAATGAGTTTTAGTGTACAAAGGAAATTTTAAAATCAAAGGTCTAGGACAATTTGTTCTTATGGAATTTAAGAGCTTGATCGAGACAAGCTCTTGCGACAGTTATAAAAATATAAAAAATAGACCACAACTTATTTCATTGCATCTGTTTCCTAAGAGATCAAACTAAGAGTACAGAGCAGCTCGAATGAGGGGTGAAGAGAACTACGGCTTTCTACCACCACAAACTGTATCGGCTCGACCGATGACTGTGACTAGCCACAAACAACCACCTCTTGCTAACATGGCCTCCACATTGAGAGGTAGGTAAATCAAATGTCAAAACCCAAAAAAAGCAGTTCTTCTATGCATTTATTGAAATTATTATTATTTTAATAATTTTAATGAAATTTTGTGAAATTTGTTCAAAATCCCCAAAAACCAAAAATCAATTCTATGCATTGATTGAAATTGTTTTATTTTTTTAGTAATTTTAACAATTTTGTTGTAAAATTAGTTATTTTTATTGTACATGTAATCCAAACATTAGTTCAAAATAAATGATCGATATTCAGAGTAGAGTATTATTGTTTAGAGTGAACTTGTATGGTACATGATGCATCCAATTTTATATCTATAGGTGTGATTTTTGTATTTGAGACAACAAAATTTTTCTTCTTTCCAACTCCATAGGTGGAACTCAATTGGGGTCATTGTGGCTTCATATATGGTTATTTCTCCTAAAATATGTGTTTCAGATTAGTTTCAGAAGTAGGAAAAACCTAATATGAGCAATGTGTAACTCCAAAAATATGTTAATCGTATTTGTTTATAGGTATATCTTCCAAAAAAATTGGTAATGTGCATTATCTTAGAGATGTACAACCATCTATGTATTAAATGTACAACCATGATGGGGATGCTAATATTAGTTGTTACTGGATGCAACAAATAGGTCCTAGAGATAGCTCAACCAAATTTCAAATATATAGTTCAATAAGTTTACACAAATTTCATCACGAACTATTCCCATTCAATATGACTTTCATAAAAGTGTGTCTAGAGTCATAAGGTTAGGGATCTAGGTGTTTCCATGTTAAGTATATAATCAAGAACATATATTTGTGGGGAAATCCATTTATAGGTAGAGTTTTCTTAGAAAATTTATCTCATTAATTGTTGTAGAATAGAATACACGAGTATGTACAAAATTTCAATTTTATCCAAGCTCTATAAATGTCTTTCTAGAGCCATAAGTGTTTGTGAGCTTGCAAACTAGGGATTTATTTTTATATGATAACCTCTTGTTGCAACCTGTAAGGATTTTATTATTTGATTCATTTGACATTGTCCACTTTAGTGCTTCATCTTTGTAGCATTTAACTGGATATTCCAATTTAGAATGACTATGAGGTGACACATATTTTGACTGGTCAGTGTGAAACACTAGAGCCAATGGCAAGAACACCCCTCGAATGACATTTGTAGTGGGAAGGGAGGATCCAAGGACTAGATCAATGTCATGTTTAATATCATGTTTAGTACGCTGGGATAGTGGAAAAATTTGAGGTTTGACAAAAACCTTACGAGAAAGTAATCATCATAATCATTGTCATCACCATCATCATCATTTTCGTTCTTGTCATTATATTCAAAGGATGACATATATATGTTTTATCTTATTGTTTCATGCAAATAATTATCTAGACCGGGATTCTTCCGTCCAAAAATTGTGTTCATCAGGACGATCTGGTGCTATGACACCCCCCCTTCCACGTTGCAAGAAGACTCGTATGTGAACTATTTACAGATTGTATTTTTTATTGAGTTACATATAGAAGTAAATTATTGTATACATGTACATGCAATTATTAATTGTTGTTTGTTTCTACTTTCATAGGCACCCTTCCAACTAGGGTGTCTGGTGATCATGCATCTGGTAGAATGGTGGCCATTGTATGGAATGATCTCCATGACATGTTGAACTTCTCAGAATGGTATGAGGAGGTTCCTCATCATGTAGGTACATTAAATTCATATTTTTTTTTTCAGCTACTAGTATGTTTATTTTGTATTGGTATTTTGTACTCTGACTGATATAATTTTTGTATCTGTCTATGAGGTGTTGTTCTCAACCTCCTTGGGAGGATAAGATAACAAGGATCATGATCGAGGATATCACATCGTAGCGTTATTGTCTGTACACCCAATTAGGGGCCATGGACTCTAATTTCCCATATAGATAGTCGATGAGAATGATGATCAATGCAGTTGATGGGTTGTTGGAGGTCCACTAGAGGTCAAGGCCTCTTAGTGACATTTGACATGCTACTTTCCAAAGGATGAGGTACCAGGCATTGTGGTTTGAAAAATTGGAGGTTGTGAAAGCCATAGTAAGAGGAAAGGATTTCAAGGGAACTTCATTTGACATCCCTCTTGGGCGTGCTCTAGTACAGTCACTCCGATTACGAGAGTTTAGGATTGAGGATATTGCGCCTAAAATTTTGATAGGTTTATTGGATCATGGGGAATATTCCCCCACCATGACTAGGTCTCATTGTACTTCACCAAATATTTGTATGTAGATTTTGTGCTACACATGTGTCCTGATTACATGAGTATGTTGTCATCTTTCTATGGAATCCGATGTAGATGTAGTTATGAGCATCTTAGGGATTATGGAGACCATGTTGATGCACCAACCCCTCCTTGAATACTTCCCATTCTTAGTCAGAGTGTTATTCAGTCAGATGATGTAGTAGATCCATTGCAGCTCGAAGTTAAGACACAGGATTTGATGGCAGGCGCCATGTGCACAGCATTGGCAAATGAAACAGTTTCCATGAAAAAGGAGAGGTATATACCACCCACTGGACCTACAAATCCCGAGTTATCGTAGGTGGATGAGTTTATTATTCGGGTGCTTGACCATGAGACTTGAGCTACGTATGTTTTGAGTGCCCGAGATGAATACTATCATCTATACGAGAGATGCAAGCCAACATCAACACAGTAGGTATATTTATGTACTTAATTTTTTTCATTTTATGCCTTTGAATAATCATCTTTAATACATGTACATAAAAAATAATCAATTGAGAATACTGATTCGATTTTTGTTGCTCGATGTAGAGGATCGTCTTTATGGATTTGCTCAATGCCACTTCCCCATCGAACGAGCATCCAACCATTTGCCTTGGTGATGTCTCTGTGGTACATATGATAGTTCCCTCATCTTAAATTTGTAAGTTACAAACATGCATATAATTACAATTATTTTATCATAACTTTCATCTTGTCCCTCACTCAAATTGTACAGGGTAGAGGCAAGGGGATTGAAGAGGAGTAGGAGATGCATGCTAGTCAATGAGGTACTGTAACTTATATTGCAATGCAATATAGAATTCAAGTTGATGTTTAATTTATAATGTTCATTTATTGTTCTTTTATTGATTACATGCATAATTTCACCATAAACAGAATCAAGCACAACTAATTGTCGTTACTGTAGTGATGTTCACATAGTAGTGATAAAGGTTGACTCAACATCATCTTAGTGAGGGCCCATTGAGTTAGCATCGCCCTTGAAATGCTACACAACAGGATTTGGACAATATTTCCATGGACTCGAATCAAGTAAGTTGATCCATCCACTTAAAATTTTAAAAATTTGTCATCTTATAAATTTTAAGTACTAAAATCTAACTTACATAGTTCAAAATTTTAATTTTTTTAGTCCCCATATTTAGAAACCTTTTTTGATCATGTGTCATCCCATGTATATACTACACATGAAATATAAATTTAAAAGTGGGAAAGGTTGACTCAACATTGTTCTGGTGAGGGCCCATTGAACCAACATCATCCTAGAGCTTCCACACAATAGGATTTGGACAATCTCGCCATGGACTCAAGTCCTGTAAGTTGATCCATCCACTTAAAATTTTTAAAATATGTCATCTTATAAATTTCAAGTACTAAAATCTAACTAAATTACAAAGTTCAAAATTTTAATTTCTGTAGCCTGCATCTTTAGACACCATTTTTTTATCATGTGTTGCCCCATATATATACTACACATGAAATATATATATATATTTGAAAATCCAATGACTACTAATTAATCAATGTGATAATTTTGTAACTAATTTCAACATGATAATTGAAAGAATGGGGTAAGAGGAGAAAATTAAGAAACTTGTTTAAAATAATTAGCATTTGAAGAATGAAGTAAGAAAAATACCAATATCACCCTCAATTGGAGCTAGATCCACCAAAGGTTGGCCTGCATCCTCTTCTTATTGCTCTCTCAATGCTACTGATTGTTGTCTCATCCCTTCTTTGGTATTTTCTTGTATTTCTTCTTCATTAATTTGATCACAACCATGTTTCATGCTTCGTCGTTTATTGTTTCCCATGTTGATTGGTGAGTAAGAAATGAAAATGTCCAATTTACTTTGAAATCTTCAGAAAAATGTACACCATGGGACACTCAAGAGGCTTAAAATGGCATTACAAATGATAAAATTGAGTTTATATTTGTGTGTTGTATAGAATTGTTTTACAATTCAGTTCATTAAATCAAAAGGTGGATAGATAATCCACGCTATTAGTTAGAGGGAAGGAAGTGAAGCGAAATCAATGGAAAAAAGGGAATATAGAAAAGCTCGATCAAGTTTTTCTAAATGCTCAATTGAGGTTTTTAAAAGTTAGATCGAGCTATTAGTTTGAATGAGATAATAGATTGATCAAGATTTCGGATTAACCAGACATAAACCCTCGATCAAGGAATTTAAAAAGAGCACATAAAATATCGATTAAGGGTTTTAAAACCCTCGACTGAGCTAATAGCTTGATGGAGGGATTTAAAATAGGATTTTAACCCTTTTTCCTGCAAATTTAATTTTATTGGACTTTTTTCCAAGCCTAAACCCTATATCGGGATGAACCTTAGTGGAAGAATTCATACCAATGGATTTGTCAATGAATGGTCTATCCATTGACATATAATTTATGGATTTCTGAGTTCATATGATAATTTGTTTTCAAACTTACACTTACAAAACCATGTCCACAACTTGGAATCAATACAATTAAAAATCAACAACTTAAAAGTACACTACCAAAAAATTTCAAAATATATATGCCCCACATCAATGCGTCCTCTTCAAAAGGGTATTTTTTTGTTTTTTAATTTTTGTAACCAGTAAAAAAAAGTTTACGTGCACACATATATGTAGGAAATGCGATTAAAATTTTCAATGGTCAGTTTCGAAAATTAATAAAATATATAATTTTCCAACATAAATTTAAAAAAATATGTGCGCTCGAGTGCATTTTGTGTAGATTGTGTTCATATATATTTTTCAAAAATTATGCATTTATCACTAAATTATTTTATGTGCACACAAGTCACTTGTTAACGTTTCCTGAAATTTACAAGAACAAACCTATCATTAAATGCAATTTTGGAATATTTGTGAAATCTAACTCACAGTAGCATCTACTAGCTAACAATTACCTCACAATCAATAAATTTGACTAAGTATGCAAGAAATAGTGTAAAAGAAGCATTCTGGACACATAAATGATCAAATTACAGACACAAATGATCAAATAACAGGTTTATTATTAACTGTGCAACCCAAAAATGAGTTGTGATTATCATTATATAACATTTGGGAAAAATCATGAGCCTTTGGAGGCATCAGTAGTGGCTACAAGTGGCTAGCTTACATTGGACCTCAATCCCCCCTAGGTTGACCAATAGGCTCCCAAATCACCTCAAACAGTCACGAATTGTCAATCTGAACATTGGTTAGGAATGGGAAGGCATTAATGATGGTGACACATGAGTTGTGGAGGATTTGGTGGAGTGTAGGGGGGCAAGGATAGGAAAAAACAACCAAAAAGGGGCCAAAATTTCCACATACAATGCATGGGCACCTAACTCAAAGCCAGATCCTTAAATCAGGGGATAAGGGCATGTTATCTCAGGTAGTGGCAATAAATGAGGGTGCCTAACAACCAGTTTGAGTAGATTTTGTCCTAGAAGTGGTGGATTGTGCCATAAATGCCCCAACTAACTTCTAACAACCTTGGATTATCATCATTAACCATATTTTGGACCAAATAATCATCAAATTAATGTCTGAATATGGTCCTAAGGTGTAATAATGTTATAACACCCCCCCTTAAGATAGACTTATGTAGCCAATAATAAAAAATGAGGCCTTGTCAACTAAGGCTCAAGTCACCTCTTACAACAACAATTTTTATTAGTCCATGTAACCAAGGTAAGGAGGAAAACCACATGGGAAATAAAACCTCCCCTAAAAAATGGAAATGAAAAAAATATGGAAAATATACCAGTCTTCACCATGCATGAGTCACCCCAAGGAGTGATCTAAGGTAAGTGAAGGTCTTCTCAGTGAAATTCTTGGTGAACATATCAACAGATGGGCAATACTGCAAGGCAATAATATGGTCATGCACCAAGCCTCGAATGTAGCACTTGTGAATCTATATGTGCTTGGTCCTTTGCCTATGTACTAGATCAATGGAGATCTTGATTGCACTTTGATTATCACACCAAATGACCATGGGTGAATCAATTGCAAATCCAAACTATCCAAGAATACCTTGAAACCACACACATTGTGTAGCTGCATTCACTGTTCCCCTGTATTTGGCCTTAGCTGAAGATAAGGAAATAGTTTGTTGCTTCTTGATAGACCAACAAATGGGACCATGTGCAAGCATAAAGACATAACAAGAAGTGGAATTTCGGTCATTCCAATCTCCAGCCCAATCAGAATAAGTAAAACCAACTAGTTCAAGTAATGAACTAGTTGCATAGTGTATCCCAAAATGCTTGGTTCCTTGCACATAAATATAATTTTGGAATCCTTCCAATGGATCTCATGAGGCTCTTGCATGTACCTTTCAACAACTCCTACTACATAAGCCAAATCTGGTCGAGAGTGAGTGAGATACAACAAGCTCCCAACTACTGTCTATACAACGAACTATCAACCAATGGTGATGAACTCCAATCATGAAGATTTACCCATGAAAGGAAGGGAAAATTAGCATCCTTACATACATCCATGTTGAACTTCTATATCATATCTGAAGAATAAATTGATTGTGAAACTTTGATCCCTTCATTAGGTTGATCAATCTCCAAACCAAGAAATTGTTTCAACAATCCTAGACTTGACATGGAAAATGCACTATGCGATGCAACTTGAACTGATCCTAGTTTTTTAATGCAACTACCAATGATCAATAGATCATCAACATATAATACAATAATCAAAATCTCACTAACATGCTACATGTAAATATTTGGATCAAATTTTCATCTCTCAAAGCCTTGTGATAACAGAAAATTGTCCATCTTGGCATACCAAGCTCTTGGATCTTGCTTGATACCATAGAGGGACTTCTTCAACCTGGAAACAAGTGTGGGATATGTAATGAAACCTTCAAGCATTGGCATATATATATATATATATCCTCATGAAGATACCCATGAATAAATGCACTCTTCACATCCATGTGATGAAACTCCCATCGCTTGGAAGCTGCAATGGCCAAAACTAGCTTGATTGAGTCCATCTTTTCCATAGGTGTGAATTTATATGTGTATTCTAATCCATGGAATTTGGAGAAGCCTTTATCTACGAATATGGCCTTATACTTCAGATCATAACCATAAACAACCATCTTGATCCTATACACCCACTTGCATTGCAGTAGCTTCCTCTTGGAAGGAAGAGGGACCAACTCCCAAGTTTCATTATCATGGAGAGACTTCATCTATTCTTGCATGGATGTTTTCCATATTGGATCATGTGATGCTTCTTCATATGACTGTGGATAAGATCCAACCATGATAAAACACCTCCCATGAATATTTAAATCACAGATAGACAATGCATTGTTAAACTGTGATCTAGGCTTCCTTGGTTCTTGTGATCACCTGCAAGTTCACCAGCTTCTTGTATGGTTTTTGCAGCCCACTTGGGCCTTGTAGGAGGATCATTATATGCATGCATGTCATCATATTCATCCTCAACACCAGAACCATAAATATTGTAATAATAATCATCACTTACATCCTCTTCAGGAAGGGGGTTTGAGCATTCCCCTTCTCCTTATTCTACTGTATGCATGGGCTCTTCTTCAAACTGAACACTCCTCTCAATGAAAGTATTTTGAGATGAGGGGTCAAAGAGATTGTATCCCTTTGAATCTTATACATATCCAACCATGATGGAATCCTTGCTTTGGGGCTGTAAGGCCTTTCTCTTCTCTGGAGGTATTCTAGCCCATGGTTCCATCAAGATTGTGTCCCATCCAAGCCTCGAATGGAGTATTTCCTTCCATGTATTTGTTTGGTACTATGTTCTGAACATATGCATAAAAGATAATAGCTTCAGACCATATTTTAGGAGACAAAGACTTAGCCTCCATCGTACAGGTAGCCATCTCCTTCAATGCTCTATTCTTTCTCTTTGCAACACCATTCTGCTGGGGTGTGTAAGGCACATAATGTTGCATTTGAATGCCATATTATTCACATAGCTGTTGCAGGTCCTTATTGACATATTCCCTTCCATTATCAGTCCTTAATACCTTTATATTCCTCCCACTGAAGTTCTCCACAGAAGCTTTGAAAAATTTGAAAGAATGGAAGACTTCAGATTTTTGCTTGAGAAAGAATACCCAATAGTACCTTGAAAAATCATCAATGAATTTTAGGACATACTTTGAGTTGGAATAGGAGGGTGTAGGAAGAGGTCCTATCACATTTGAATGGACCAAACGAAGAGGATGAGAATCTCTTATTGCCTTCCCCTTCTCATACTTGCACTTTGCATGCTTCCCAACAATGCACCCTTTGCAAGTGCCTTTGGAAAATATGATGTTTGGAAGTCCTTCAACCATGTTTTCTTTACTCAATGCACGAAGATATCTATAGTTGAGGTGTCCACACCTCTCATGCCAAAGTTTAGTGACTTCATTAGCATGTGACATAAGTGCATTAGGAGAGGAGTACTCAAGAAAGTGAGAGAACTTGTACATTATTGACTCATGATCTGCAACACCAACTACTACCACTTTGCCTATAGAAAATTCATAAATTTCCACATCTTCTTGAGTGAAAATCACTCTCTTGGCCAAACCAGTGTGGGTCATTTGGTACACAGAAATAATATTTGCTGCAATATCAGGCACATACAGTACATTGCTGAAGTACCCATTTTCTAGACTGATCTTTCCAATGCCTCTCGCTGGGATCTCTGAATCATCACCCATGAGAATAAGAGAACCACTGTAAGGTGAAAGAGTAGAGAAAGTATCTCTTGCAGAAGCCATGTGCCTTGAGGAACCTAAATCTATAATTAAAGAGGAATATTTTGAGGTACTACCATCAATGCATGGCACATCTCCTTGTCTTCAGAAACATCCTCCTTCTTCTTTGAAATTTATGGAAGAGGAATGCTATTTTTTTGAAGGAGATGGGTAATCATATCAATGGTATTCTTCATGCATGCACTTTCAGGGTGCCAACCCTTTTGACAGTAAGTGCATTTGGTCTTATCTTTCTTCTTTCCTTTCTCCTTGATAGGATTCGAACCCCCATCAGAAGATTTTGGCTTCTCCTTGCCTTTCTTCTTATCTTGCTGCTTTGAACCCTGGGGATTTTGCTTTCCTCTTGCTTGCTTTGAATCCCCAGTTGCAAGAACTTGATTCTTTTGCTTGATGGATCCCATTAGGACCAACTTATCTTGTTCTTGTGTAATCATCTCCATGAAATCTTCCAAAGATGGAATCTTCCAGTTTCAAACAGTGAGCTTGGTGGAATGAAATGTAGAAACAAACACAAAGTACTCAGGACCCAACTTCGAAAGTATGGAAAAAACCAGTTGTCCGTCCTTCTTCTCAATGCCACATTGCTTGAGATGCAAGACCAAGGATATGAACTTGGTGAAGAAGTCTTGGATAGTTTCGAAACTGCTTGGGCTCAGTGAGATCAAATCATTCTCAAGTTGGTGGCCCCTCATCTCATCAGTATTCCCAAACAATGACTCAATCTTGAGCCACACTTCATTTGGAGTAGTGATACTGCCAATATGGAACAAGATGTCTCTTGAAATGCTAAGACAAAGCATGCCAAAAGCTTCATGCATTCTGTTGAAGAACTTTGAATTATCTACTGCAGAATTTGGCTTAGTTTTAGTCCCCATGGTAACTCTGAAGAGACCCTTAGATCTCATCTGGATTATCATTTTGGCCTTCCAATCAAAGTATTTGAATGGATTCAACAAGATGACATGAGACTGCTCCATTATGTAGCTTGCGCACTAGGTGACAAAGAACACTAAACCTGCAAGACAAACACTCTATCACTCAGGAGGGGATCCTAAATAGCTAATTATAACCCTGCATTGGAAGAAGGGACATTCGGGAGCACGTCGCACCCTAGGTATACTTCAAAGGATTGCTCCAATGGATTCAAGGAAATGGCCCTAGGGACTTATGTGGTTTCTCCACTGTTTCTAGTGCACTTCTGAAGCAGTATTGCTTCGACTAGAAGCTCCAATATCTCTGATACCATGTGAAATATAAATCATAGAAGGATATAATAGCTAAATATTACCTCACGATCAATAAATTTGACTAAGTATGCAAGAAATAGTGTAAGAGAATCATTATGGACACACAAATGATCAAATTATAGACACAAATGATCAAATAGTAGGTTTATTATTAATTGTCCAACCCAAAAATGAGTTGTGATCATCATTATATAACATTTGGGAAAAATTATGAGCCTTTGGAGGCATCAGTAGTGGCTACAAGTGGCTAGCTTACATTGGACCTCAATCCCCCCTAGGTTGACCAATAGGCTCCCAAATCACCTCAAAAAATCACGGATTGTCAATTTGAATGTTGGGTAGGCATGGTAAGGCACTAGTGATGGTGACTTATGAGTGGTGGAGGATTTGGTGGAGTGTAGGTGGCCAAGGATAGGCCAAAACAACAAAAAATGGGCCAAAATGTCCACATACAGTGCATGGGCGCCTCATTCAAAGCCATATCCTTAAACAAGGGATAAGGGCGTGCCTTTCTTAGATAGTGGTAATAAATGAGGGAGGTGGCAATAAATGAGGGCACCTAACAACTAGTTTGACTAGATTTTGTCCCAAAAGTGGTGGATTGTGCCACAAATGCCCCAACTAACTTCTAACAACCTTGGATTATCATCATTAACAATATTTTGGACCAAATAATCATCAAATTAATGTATGAATATGGTCCTACGGTTTAATAATGTTCTAACAATATTAAATAATATTATTATTTTTTGAAAAAAATATAGGTGGAAAGACAACATAATTTCCTACAATTTGTTTTTCTGTTGCATGTTAGAATTGACAATTCATATATGAGTTTTGAGGGATTTGATTTAATAAATGAGTAAAAAATCAAATTTTCACCATCACTTTTGGCCAAATTTTTTTACCCATGTTCATGGATTCATCCATTGATTACAAAGTGACGAACGAAATCATAATAATGAATTGATAACCAATCCAAGTACCAATTGAGAAAACTAATGTATTGAAGACAACTTTCAAGTTTAAAGAAGGCATTTTTGAGTGGTTGTTCATGCCTTTTGGCTTGACTAATGCTTTGACAATGTTCAATAGGATGATGGAGAATATCCTATGGTAATTCACAAACCATTTTTTAGTTGAATATTTGTATGACATCCTCATCTTCAAAAGAACTTGGGCATAATACTTATAACACATTCAATAGATACTAAGCACCCTACGACAACACAAGTTATATTTCAATTTGAAGAAATGCTCATTTGTAATGCAAGGAATTCATTAACTAATTCATGATTTCCTAGTTCTCATGTCTATAATAGAGATTCATAGTTTCTTAGGCCTTCTAACATCCACCATAAGTTTGTGTTGGGGTTCTCTCATATCACCACATCCCTATGCCAAGTGCCCAAGGGTGGGGCCAAAACCAAGTTTATTTGGGTCAAGTCATAACATAAAAAAAATAAAGTATCTAAAATAACACCTTTGTTCAACACTACTTCTCACTCTCCCTAACTTGCAATAGCCCTTCATGATTTAGAAAACTACTTAAGATTATTCTATCTGCATATTCCTCACTCAACATGTACATCTGGTGGCATATCATAATGAGACACCTAATTTGGTTCATAGGTACCCCAACTATGATGAAGAGATAACTCCATTGTGTAGGCATATTGCCAATGGAAGCATTACATTCTGGAGATTGAGACGATAATCCAAAGTGATCAAAAGCCCCCGTGGTTCATGCAGACACAAGGAACATTATAGAGGGATTACCATTAGAAATGATGGGCCATGTACCGACATTAGTTCCACCTAAACATACTTATAACAAGGGATATAAAAATCATGTTGTAGATTGTCTCAACCAACCTCCTGTTGTTCACTAGGTTGTACCCCTCACCATCCATAAAATAGTACCATATTTCTTACTTCTTTCTTCCCGAAGGAGTTGAGGTTATGCTTAAGGATGCAACATGTGTAAAGAAAGATTAAAGGACTCCATGAGAAGGGTTGCAAGGGGAGGGAGAGCTATGTAGAATGCACCTATCTATGCCACTTTAGGCCATCAAGTCAGCCCTTGTGCTAAGGGAGGGTACCCTATATTTTTGAGGTAAATATTCTAGTTTGTCACTCAAGGATGACCTTTTATTTCATTAAGCTTTAGTGACTGGATTTACAGTAGAGGTATGTGGTGAATGTATTCTTCCTTTGCTATTAAGGGATGGTTTCTAATGTTGTTTTTAAAGAAGAAAGGGAATGACATAGTACAATTAGAAAAAACTAAAACCAAATTGATGCTTCTAGGCTTCCTTAATGTAATGTCCCCTTCACCCAATCCAGATAGAATAGGAGACATTAACTAAATCGAGGCCTCTAAATCTCGCCCCTTGTCCATAATTACGAATTGATAACATCTAAAATGCATGTGTAGACATGGAAATAAAAACACACAGTGGAATAAGCTCAATCCACACACACAACATGCAATTTACAAGCATAATCATCACATGAATAAAAATAAAAATAATTGCACATCAAATATATAAGAATAGTTATCTTTAAACAAAGAAGATCCAAGCAATTGGCTATGTAAGAGTGATTTTCCACCCATCCATAGGCACTCTGTTTAGCATATACTATTTCTACTAAGAGGTGTTGGTTTTCCTAGGATGACCTAGGTTTGACGAAGTTATTGTAGAAACAAAAAAGCCCCTTTCACTGGCCCTTTCGGGATCAACCTGTAAACAGGATGAAGTCTCACCTGAAGCGAAGATGGTGGTTACAAAATTAGGTTTCTACAACCGTGGCGATGTGCAGATGTGGTTAATGACCTCACAACACATCTCTTACTTAACATCTATTAACAAGACAAACTTATGACTTCAGACTTCGCAGTTACCAATAGTCTACATACTACGTTGAATCACTATTGTCTTTACTAGTTAACTACGCATTCATCATACTTTGTGTTACTTCACAACATTCATTCACTTGTATTCCATTTACTTAACATATGATTACCATTCACATACATATGAAATAAAATGCATAAACATATCATAACATGGACACAAACATGTCATAGACTCATACACATAACACATAGATTTACGTGGTTCACCCCTAGATGGGAGCTACATCCACAGGCACTATTCTTATATTACTTGGAACGGTAACAGTTCCAGTCTCCACACTCAACTACATAGTCTTATCTACAATCATATCTCTATGCACTCAGCTGTAGAGTTTGTTCTCTCTCAGTCTAGATATAACAACTCAAAACCAACAACACTCTGATAAGCTAGTGTCCAACCAACCCTTCCTTATACAAAAATTCCCTTATATATAGATGATCTAGATCTTGGGAGCTGAGAACCGGAAAGCTTGAATGCCGAGAGAGGAGGAGATTAAACCTGCAAAGTTTCTATCATTTGATCCATAAACAAGATCAGAGGTGAGGCTCAGAGAGCCTCACCTCTCAGAACAACAACTTAAATGAATTAACCAAGAAAAAAATAAAAAAACTACACACAATTATAAGTCCCAATGTAGGATGTCAGAAATCATTGAGAAGGCATAAAGTCTTTATATAACATTATTACAATGTGCCTTGGGGCCATACCATGGGCCAAAACCATGGGCTACCAAATACCATGGATGGGTGTATTCTAAATTATGGGATTCTAGAATCGCTTGGAAGAATCCAAAACCATGGATGGGAGATGGTGGCCTCTTCATTTAATGCTTTTATGATGAATACATCTAAATTTATACCATATGCCCCCTAAAATTTGGATCATTCCCCCCCCCTTAGAAAATGATGGTCCCCATCATTTCACCCATTCTAAAAAGAGACCCATGATTATAATGTGACAATTCCCAATGAAGAGAAGGGTTTTGTGTGGTTGACCCATAACCATGGGTTTTTCATGGTTGACCCATAGCTGTGGGTTTTGTGAGGTTGACCCATAAATAACCATGGTGGCAATGACAAGCTTGATTCCAATGAAGAGAAGAGTTTTGTGTGGTTAACCCATAACTGTGGGTTTTGTCTGGTTGACCCATAACCATGGGTTTTGTATAGTTGACCCTAACCATGATTAAAATACATAACTGTGGGCTTTATGTGGTTGACCCATAACCATGGGTTTTGTGTGGTTAACCCATAACCATGATTACAATAGGATTTAATAAAAGTCCAAAAATTGAAAAAATCATGATCTTTGGTGAAGTTGATGTCTTGCTGCAAATGCATTCATAGCTTATGATACAGGTAATGAAATTCAATTCCGTTGAAGACCCATTTGAGATCTCAAAGAGACATTTCCATCCATATAACATATCTACTCTAGGGTGGCCCTAAGAGTGAGAAAATGTTTTTTGAAGCTCAAGAGACGCGAGCACACTATTTTGCAGACATGCGTTTCTTCAGTCGATGGTATCTCTCAAACCAAATATCCAAATGAAAAAATGAGAAATACCCATTTTAGCTGACGAAAATAGATTTCCAATGAGCTATTATAGAGCCTCTGAAACGTTCTTTGGATTCTGTAGCACTTGTTTAAAGTTTTTGTACGTGCAGTCGCATTGTGTACAAACATGCGCTACTTCAAACAAGTATATCTCACAAACCAGGAAATGAAATGAAATTCCGTGAAATACCCATTTGAGATGATAGAAAAAAATTTCAAATGAGATATGGTATACCCTCTGAAATGTCTAGTAGATTTCACAACATCCCTCTAAAGTTTTTTGAATGTGAGAGTGTCGAATGTAGAGGGCCAAGGGTCTGTAGAGCAACATGGGTTGTTGCAGAGCTTGTGGAACCTACATGGGAAGCATTGACACCTTGTAAAATTATTGAAAATGTTGAATATGAATGGATGTATTAGATCCATGTATGGTTCTCTTTGTAATGGTGGACAAAGATCCGAGGCTAGAAAAATCTTTGAACCCGCAATAATCTTCAAACCGTTGTTCCGAAGGAGAACGTACCTAGTCTGATACCATTGATCCAGATATTGGGAGCTGAGAACTATAAAGCTTGAATTATGAGAGAGGTGTAGATTAAAATTGCAAAATTTCTATCATTGGATCCATAAACAAGATCGGAGGTGAGGCTCAGAGAGCCTCACCTCTCAGAACAACAACTTAAATGAATTAACCAAGAAAAAAATCACAAAACTACACACAATAATAAGTCCCAATGTAGGATGTCAGAGATAATTCAAATGCTTTATTGAGAAGGCATAAATCCTTTATATAACATTATTACAATGTGCCTTGGGGCCATACCATGGGCCAAAACCATGGGATATCAAATACCATGGATCGATGTATTCTAAACTATGGGATTCTAGAATCGCTTGGAAGAATCCAAACCCATGGATGGGAGATGGTGGCTTCTCCATTTAATTCTTGTATGATGAATACATCCAAATTTATACCATATGCCCCCTAAAATTTGGATCATTAATGAATTTTTATACCATATGCAAATTTTTAACTGTATCGAATCGATTTTTTGAATTTTTGAATTATTTATCATAGTATGACGAATTTGGTAACTATGGTACAAAGTGTCACATACCCACCTATCTATCCAATTCGTGGAAGGGAACATGATAGAAAATCCTGGGGCTTTTACATAAACTCAACCCGTACATTAGATTTTAAAGCAAAGAAATACATGTGTGCAGATGTAAATCAATTAAACATGCATAGCGGAATGAAAACCTCATCCACACACATTACATGATGCCATTCAATTTAACATAGCCAACAAATTAATACATTTGCAGAAGTAATTTCATAAGAAAATACTCATCTTGATGTAATGCTATCCCAACAACTAGCTATGTCGCTGCAACGTTCCTCCCAACCGTAGGTCTCTACGTAGCTTGTATTATTTCAGCACTCAGAGACCACCCCCGAGCTGGGCATGATATCTACAAGGAACTTGGGACTCTCAAACCCTTGATGTAATGTTGTCCCAACAACTAGCTATGTCGCTGCAACGTTCCTCCCAACTGTAGGTCTCTGCCCAGCTTGTATTATTTCAACACTCAGAGACCACCCCCGAGTTGGGCATGATATCTACAAGGAACTTGGGACTCTCAAACCCTGAATGGCCAAAGCATTGGATACCCATTTCAACCCCAACATTCTTTTACACACAGTAGCTCAAAACTGGCATTGATACACAATTCAACCATGGATTCACAGAATAGGGTCTATGGGTTTTCCCCAAAACGTGGGCACACCAAAAACGGATTGTGAGAAGAGAGAATCAACCCCAGGGAAGAAAACCAATTTCTCCCATAGATGTATGAGTAGTCAGTGGGCCAAAATGGCCTCAATTGAACCCCAAATTGTTTCCCCTCTCTTCCCAACTGTTAACCACAACAAAAATGTCCTTCCCAGCTAGGAAACAAAAGGTAAACATAGGAGATTCATGGAGGGAAATGCCTAGGAAGCTCTAAACTTGTGGGAGAGCAAAGCTGGTTGATGAGTAATGGCTTGGGGGGTAATTCATGGCTCTTTTCTTTCCCAAGAAGCCAAACACGTTTTTCCATGCAGGGTGGCTTTCCCATACTCAAATTTGGACAACCATACCTCCCATTCCCCAAGGCATTAACTACCTCAACTAACTCTTGGGAGAAATCAATGATTGGGTAGAACAATCAACATGGGTAGTTGAGGGTTCATGGGTTCTCTCATTGACACTTGGCTTGACTCAATTTGCTCAAGGGTTTGAATATCCTCCTCCCAATTCCTTGTAATATCATGCCTCCATCTCTTGTTGCATTGCATAGCTAGTTATGGGCATTTATATTAAAATTCATATTTACAATTCCCATGGTTCTCTAGCACATGGGTAGCATAATTTCAAATACTTGCCTCTTAAAGGTCGAGCATTAACTAGCGGGGCCTTGGCCTTGAGCTCCACACTAGGAATCATACATAATATACATACAATATTTACATTATAGCCCAAAATATTACAAGGGTCAAAATGGGGGACGTTACATTCCCCTCCCCTTGGAATAACACCGTCCTCTGTGTTCCAATACCTAGGAATACATACACGCTATATACATGTCCCAAATTGACAAAATATGGCAGGTATGTCCTGCATCTCACCCTTTACTTGGGTTTTCGGGACCAAGTCCTTTGGTCTTCACAAACTGCTCCCGGTGGCTGGGACCTTCTAGCTCTGCATGAGGGCATTGTTCCAAAACAATCCCTTCCCTTTCTTTACCTTCCCGTTGATCTACAAGTCTGGAAACTTTTTGGCGGATACCCTCTTGATGCTCCATTGTTGGGCAGTCACGAAGGCAATGTTTTCCTCCACAACCCCAACATTTCATTGGTTGCTTTACCCTTTCTTGCTCAAATTCCTTTGATTCTTCCCACCTGGAACGTTTCTTCATTGGCCGATTGGATGAATGATTCTTCATGGATCCACTTTCCTTTCCTTTATTGATTGCTCCCAGAATGCTTTTTACCTCTTTTTGCAGGCGAATAGAGTCTTGCAAAACCTTGTGGTTCATCTCATTCTGTTGCCTCTGTAGCTTGAGCATATCTCCAATATTTTCATGGGTCCTGACAATTGTTTGAACAAGAATTTCAGCCAACTCTGATAGCCCTCAGTCTGCTGACATGGTTAATGGAAACAACTGACCACACGTTGCTTATTAGCAACACTTTCTTGTGCTGGCTTCAACCAATTGTTTCAATTTCTTACCTATGAAATTCATCATGGAAATTCTTTGTTAGGACAAGCATAATATAAACATTAAAATTAGTCAATTATTTTCCCAATTGACATGGAATGTCCATGCTTTATTCATGGGACTTCCACACTTTCATGCTTTCCACATACACATGAACTCATTCATGTTCATTCTTTCACAAGAAATTTACTATTTCAGCATTCACAATTCATTTCAAGCAATTAAACACAATCTATTTTCATCCATGACATGCACTCAACAATCTTTTTGTTTATGAATGCATCAATCGAAAGGAAAGAGAAGAGTAGGAGTTTCTCCCTCTTAGTCTTGTTCTATTATGGAGCTACACCATTGCCATGGTTTCATGCTCCTAGTCTTGTTCTATTATGGAGATACACCATTGCCGTGGTTTCAAGCTCCTTAGTCTCTTTCACTTCACTGTGAATGCTTTGACTTTCCTTTCTTGGCTATGACACTTAGTGTCTAAGGTCTGTCTAAGGATTTTCAACTAGGAACCCCCCTCCATAGTTGCCTACAAAACCTTTGGCTACTATGACCCACTTATGTCCACTAGCACCATATTTCATTACTGCTCATACTGAGCTCTTTAGGATGGTCACATGTCCATCTACATCCCTATGATGCCTTCATGGTCCTTGCTTCCAACAATACCTACACTCAAACATTGAATCGATTCACATGTTTAGTTCATTTTCATAGGTTTTATCTCTAAACAAGAGTTTAGGAAATCATAACCAAATTATATACACATGTATATTCATAAGCAAAAAGCTGCAAGATAACCGAATACTTATATGTATTGGATGTCTTCACTTTATTCCAAGGGATCCTTCTTTGCTTTACGAGCCTTGGATTTCCCGTGAACACAATTATGAATGTTGGGCCAGCATGTGGGCTACTCCACAATCATTCGAATAGGCAATGCCAAGCCAGTACGCCGACTAGGTTTATCAATTATTTCCTTTAGCAATATGCTAGGCCAGTGCTTCGACTAGTTTTATCAATTGTTTAAGGGGTGTTGGGCCAGAGTACACGCTGCTTTACCATATCAAGTAGTTAATGCCCAACTAGTCACTCTCTGGACTTATCAAGAACTTTATAGCGTTCAACCAGCTACTCCCTGGATTTCTCAATAATTTATATCGCCCACTCATTTACTCTCTGGATTTACCAGCAATTTATATCGCCCACTCATTTACTCTCTGTATTTACCAGCAATTTATAGTCTTTCAGGGTCTTGCCTTCCTGCAATGACCAAGGTTTCCAATAAAGAAACAATAGTGTATCAGCTTAGCTATTAGAAGAATTATACCTGAAATCTTCATTATTCCAAACAAGACAAATGAAAATGAATACTTATCTGTATTGCGCATTTCCCCTCTAGTCCAGAGGGTCCTACTTCTCTTTGCAAGCCTTGGAATCGCCTATGGACTTGGATATAGTTAATGCTTAACCAATACACTTCCCTATCAGCTGGATTTACCAAGCATTTGGTGGTGCCCAACCAGTCCCATACCTGGTTGGCCCTCTCCAGTGCCGAGCCAACACATTCATCTCGGTCATCGACCAATGGAAGGAAACTATGCCACCTCACCATTATAGGTCAAGGCTCTACAATGGAGCCATAGGCATCTCAGGGTTTTCAGTCAGTCTTGGTGCCCGCCCTCCTACTGCTGACCCAATAGAGATTTTATGCCTTCACCAATGTCACCACACCTTCTTTCACCATAACCCTTCACACACATATCAACTCTTCATTCATACAAGGACGCCACTCCTTCTCTTGGGAAAATCGGTGGTTCCTTTTAGGAACTTTATAGGTGACTTTCTTGACTGCAGGTTAACATGGCCCCACTCACATAAGCATGATACCCCTTTTCACTACATAGCTCCCTGGGTTTGTCCATCCCTTCCAATTTTATTTAGTGTGAGCATAGAAATGTTGCCAATTCCTATATAGTCCTTCTGCGTACCCTTCTTCACTTTTCCTCTTAATGTGTAGTACCAATTGGTATCTGTGCAGGCTGACAGCAAAAGAAGAATAAGTTGGCTTATCAGTATTGCTTCTCAAAATCGCAACCACATTCCATAACATTCACCATCAAGTATTGAAACACCAGGAATGCGTCCATTCCCTTAGGGTGTAGTCAATATTGACAACCCTATCATGACCCGCCACCAGAAAAGGTGTGCACCCTCTTTCCAATGTGAGCCATGTAGGCCCTAATCATACTTAAGCAGTCTGAAATGATATATAAATAAAGTAGAGCATGCTCTGCATATTAACCCTAATAATTTAGACATGCATGTTCTTATCTAGGGTCATGGAATACTCATTCATTTTGTAGATGTATCTTTTCTTCATTTGCGAAGAATGGGGGCTCCCTTCTCTGAGTCAACAGTTCTTCGGTTTGCCACCCCAATATTTCCACGTTCCATAAACCACACATGCCTTATTGGTGTAGCTTTACCATTTCACTCTCATGGTTTTCAATCATACAACTTAGCTGAGATGTCATTCTTAAAATATGAAATGGTGTTTCACCCGAAACCCATTTCCAAAGCATGGGGTTCTTCCCATGGAGTTTGGCTTCTACAGGTCATCACACATGGTCTTCCTGCAATGTGTCTACCTGACACATTTATCAATAGCCAAACAGTCAGCAACATTTCAATAAAATTCAAATCTGATTTTCCTTAATCATTCGATGACATCGATAATTAAATTCAAGTATGAATTTGCAATTCTCTCCTCTGCATGATTGATTTGCTTAGCCATGAGTCTGTCCTCATATCGTTTGGCTCTTTCTCATGGTAGATTCCAATCTTCATCATGGACTTACCCACATTTTCCATGCCCAAAACAATCTACCTGAAATCTGAAAATTCAATTAGCCAAACCTGTTGTGAGTATCTATGCATATAATCCTTTCATTGCTACAACAGTCATTGAAGTGATCTCAGAATTATAACCCTCAATAATTCAAACACCTTCAGCTGTCAACATTTGAAATGCAATGAAATATATGTATATATCTATATATGCATCGTTATCATAAATAAAATTGCAAGACATGGGTACACTATCCGTGCAATTTAAATAAATTGTAAGTACTCATTACTTCACATTCCAAGCAATCTCTGTCCTTCCACAGAGCACTCTGGTAGCCCATCATCATGTCTACCTTCTTCATGCAATCTTTCTCCTGCATTCATAGTAGCTCATGAAATTCTCTCATTATTAACAATGGTTCACCATTTGATCTATTATCTAAATGCATTGAAACCTATACATATCACAACCATGCATTCTCGCAATGCATCTCAACATGTGCACTTACACATATGCATGCACATTCACAACATTTACATAATATTTTAATGTGCATTCACTCAATGCATAACCACTCAATACAACCTTGCATTAATCCATGAATACTATGCATTCCGACATATTATGGTCTAACCATGACTATCTCATATGGCATACACTACAATAGGACCATAAGTCATTACTTGCTTTGGTTGTTAAACTCACAACCAACATACACAAATGGCATGATATAATTTCATATGAATGCATTGAGGTTTCTAAAAAACTATAGGGTGTGAGGTTCCTTACCTTCACTTACGCACTCCTGACCATACTTGGTAGGATTATATTCACATTCAGGCACTCAATACCACATGCAAACCAATCAACATAGTTTAAACATAGTTGAAGGGATCTTACCAAATCCTCCTTCAATCATTCATGCAATTAAGCATAAACAACCATTACCTGCATGGCTGTCATTAACATTGCTTGATGTTACTTGATCAGTTGGTCTCTTACCAAGGCTACACAGTCCTTTTTCCAACCTCACGATCACAAATTTTTTGCACCATCCTTTCTTCATAAGGTTGTTGGTCATATGCAACAATCACCATTCACATTTTTAGCCATGCTTTGTTTGTCTTTGGTCCTACAACCAATGCGAACACAACTAATTATTAGCAACCCTCATAATGATCTTAAGTGTCTCATTGCATATGTAAGACCTCACTATTTTACTAATATGCAGTATCATATACATGTACAAACATTTTCACATGCACTATGCAATGTCTGTTAGTATTCCAACTAGTACATATTCACTTCATCTATTTATCCTTTTGCATTTTCAATCATGCTTCTATGGTCTGATTCCCACAACCATTATCAACAACTTTAATTGTCATCACCCATAGGGAATAACATTAATGGGCTATTGCATGTGTAGCCTCACTACCTTTACCCATATGCAACATCATGCTCATGCATAAGCAATCCACATGCACCATGCAATGATTCTTCAATCATGCCCACTAATTCATATGCATTACTCTCTTGCATTTCCAGCATCCCTATGCCATAATTTTCAGTATATAAAACTCGGGAAATATAAATATGGTAACAAGAGAGGAGTTAAGGAATTCTCCCTTTTCAATTTCCCCTCATGACATGGAGTTCCTCCTCCACATCATAGATGATCCTTTTCTTGGCTTCTCTACCAAGCATACAAGCAATCATTAGCTATGATCTCCTCATGAATTAGCAATTCAATATATATATACATAAGTGTATAACATTTATTCTTGCTATTTTTCAAACATGCAATTCTTATACTATAAACAAAAATAGTTTAAGGTGAGGAACTTCCCTCTTATCAACATTTCGTTGTTGCTCCCATTGCTCTTCCGCAATGTATATTACAGTCAATTACTCTTAATAAGGCCTCCACAACCTTCTATGCAATCCCTGCTTCTCATCCCAAGCATAGAGAATGCATTTCGCACTTTCCACGACTGTCTCCGGGGGACGACAGGGGTCAAGGGGGCTTGCGCACTTTGTAAATCCTTCGATTTCGCGCAATCTGGCGCATAAGTTCCATGGCGTTTTTCTATTTTGGGCACCTGAAAATTTCACTGAAAAACTGTTGTATTTTCTCTGTTTCGGCGGACTTTGTCATTCTCTTCTGACCCGTTGCGGACGAACTTGCTGAGTTTTTCCGGTCGAAAACTCAGTTTTTCCTTCTGCCATTGCGGCGGAAACTCACCAACCTTTTCCGCCATTGCGGCACAAACTCGCCAGCTTCCTCTGACATTGCGGTGCAGACTTTCCAACTTTTTCTGCCATTGCAGATGAACTCACTCATCTCTTCCGTCGTTGCGGAGCAACTTGCCCATCTCTTCCGCCGTTGAGGAGCAACTTGCCCATCTCTTCCGCCGTTTCGGCAAAAACTCACGAGTTCTTTCTGCTATAAACACTTAGAAAAATTTTGAAATTTTTCGGACCAACTCATCGATTCCTTTCGTCATTGTGGACCAACTCGCTGAGTTCTTCCACTGTTGCGGACAAACTTGCTAATTTCTTCTGGTCGAAAACTCAGCTTTTCCTTCAGTCACTGCGACAAAAACTCTCGAACTTTTCCGCTGTTGCAGACGAACTTGCTGAGTTTCGTCGCCGTTGCGGATGAACTCGCCGAGTTCTTCCGATTTGGCAAACTTAAAAATTTCTGGTCGACCATTTTGACAAAAAATCGTCAGTTCCTTCTGCCGTTGTGGACGAACTTGCTGAGTTTTTCCGCCATTGCAGACGAAAACTTGTAAGTTCTTTCCGATACAGACTTAGAAATTTTTTCAAAAACACTTAAATTTTTTTTTGAAAATTTGAAAGTTTGAAATTTTTCTTAATGGTCTATAATGAGCAGGAAGCATACAAACCCCTACAAGCTGTGATAGGTAGCCCATGAAGGCCCAAATGTTGCAACCTTCACTCTGATACCATCTATCACGTACCCACCTATCTATCCAATTCGTGGAAGGGAACATGATGGAAAATCCTGGGGCTTTTATATAAACTCAACCCATACATTAGATTTTAAAGCAAAGAAATACATGTGTGCAGATGTAAATCAATTAAACATGCATAGCAGAATGAAAACCTCATCCACACACATTACATGATGCCATTCAATTTAACACAGCCAACAAATTAATACATTTGCAGAAGTAATTTCATAAGAAAATACTCATCTTGATGTAATGCTGTCCCAACAACCTATGTCGCTCCAACGTTCCTCCCAACCGTAGGTCTCTGCCCAACCTGTATTATTTCAGCACTCAGAGACCACCCCCAAGGTGGGCATGATATCTACGAGGAACTTGGGACTCTCAAACCTTTGATGTAATTCTATCCCAACAACTAGCTATGTCGCTGCAACGTTCCTCCCAACCATAGGTCTCTGCCCAGCCTATATTATTTCAGCACTCAGAGACCACACCCGAGCTGGGCATGATATATACAAGGAACTTGGGACTCTCAAACCCAGCATGGCCAAAGCAGTGGATACCCATCTCAACCCCAACAGTCTTTTACACACAGTAGCTCAAAACTGGCATGGATACACAATTCAACCATGGATTCACAGAATAGGATCTATGGGTTTTCCCCAAAATGTGGGCACACCAAAAACGGATTGTGGGAAGAGGGAATCAACCCTAGGGAAGAAAACCGATTTCTCCCACAGATGTATGAGCATTCAGTGGGCCAAAACAGCCTCAATTGAAACCCAAATCATTTCCCCTCTCTTCCCCACTTTTAGCCACAACAAAAACTCCCTTCCCATCTAGGAAAAGAAAGGTAAACATAGGAAATTCATGGAGGGAAATGCCTAGGAAGCTCTAAACTCGTGGGAGAGAAAAGATGGTTGATGGGTAATGGCTTAGGGGGCAATTCATGGCTCTTTTCTTGCCCAAGAATCCAAACATGTTTTTCCATGCAAGGTGGCTTGCCCGTACTTGAATTTGGACACCCATACCTCCCATTCCCCAAGGAATTAACTACCTCAACCAACTCTTGGGAGAAATCAATGATTGGGTACAAAAGTCAACATGGGTAGTTGAGGGTTCATGGGTTTTCTCATTGACACTTGGCTTGACTCAATTGGCTCATGGGTTTGAATATCCTCCTCCCAATTCCTTGTAATATCATGCCCCCATCTCTTGTTGCATTGCATAGCTAGTTGTGGGCATTTATATTAAAATGCATATTTACAATTCCCATGGTTCTCTAGCACATGGGTAGCATAATTTCAAATACTTGCCTCTTAAAGGTCGAGCGTTCACTAGCGGGGCCTTGGCCTTGAGCTCCACGCTAGGAATCATACATAATATACATACAATATTTACATTATAGCCCAAAATATTACAAGGGTCAAAATGGGGGACGTTACACAAAGCATGGTTGGTAGAAAAAGGGTTCTCTCAATGAGAGGGCCTTGATTACGAGGATACCTGTTTTTCCCAGCTTTCTATTTTTCATCCCATTTCAATTGATTGAGTATGCCACCTATTTCCTTTTTTCAACATGTTTAAGTTGATTGAGGATGTCACCTATGTTCTTGAACCCTCGATTACTTCCTGATTAACTAATATCTTTTTGTTGGGTGGTTGTTGCACTCTCTTCCTCTTCATAGGGAAGTTTCTCAAGAATCTCTTCCCTTTCTAGAGGTTGTTTTTCTATTATGGATTTCTTCCCACTTGTTGTGAGGATGGATCCTTCTTTATGGAAACTAGGGGGGAAACCTTACTATAAATTAGAATCACTTGAGGTGGTCTAAAATGTATAAGGGACCTCTTGTATTATTGGCCCCATTTGTTGATAAATAAGTGTGGGAGGGGTGAAAGTTTAGTTTCGATCTATCCTTCTGGTTTGGAGTATGCTTGGATCTACTCTCAATCCTAATTCCTTTGGCCTTTGCTCCATCTTGATGGGTTTTTTATCTCTTGGATTTCTTTCCTTATCCCTTTGTATTTCACAAACACCATAAATTTCATAATGGGGAAGGAATTAGGATATGGTAATGAATTTTGTAGTTTTAGGAGGTTCATAAGTCTCATATTCAACTTTTTCAACTAGCTCTTTCATAGGAATTGTTTCTCCTATTTCTTCTCTCATCCCGACCTCCTATTCATCATGGATGTCATCATGAATTTTATTAAACTCTTCATCTTGAGGGATGATTTGGTAAGGGTACTTTTCCTTCCTCAAGTATATTCTCATCCTCCACTAGGACCCTCTTTTGTGTTTTTTGAAACCATCTCGGTGGATCTCATAATACCTTACAATCCATAGGAGCTTTGAATGCCATATCTTATTTAGTTACTATGTTTCAATCTTAGTTATTGATTCACGATCTTAGGGATTTGAAAACTTCTTCCCTTTCTTAATGCTAATAAAAAAATGTAGGGCAGACTTCCATTGTTGATCTAAAGGGAGGTCAAGTTTCTTTAGGATTTTAAGAGCCTCTTTGATGCCCTTTTTGTAAATAATGGCATATCCTCCCATTACAATAGGAATATTCAACTTGCCCTTCATTTTTTTCTTTCAAAAAATGAATCTCATCTATCTAAGTTATTTGTCTAACATATTCCAAACAAATATCATGGGGTTCATCAACTTGGGTAGTTTGTGAGGGGCAGACTGAACCATACAACCTAATCATGTAAAGCTAGGTCCTAGGAACCAATCTCATTTTTATGTGACTTCCCCAACTGAAAATATGGTATGATTTTCCCTAGCATTCTCTTAATATGTCTCCCAAGGATGATAGAGTAGGCCACATACATGAAGTTTGAAACATATTTGGAAAATGAATCCCTAGTTTCCCCCTTTTTAAACCCATTTTAACCAATCAAAACCCCATGTAGAAAATCCTTTTTTCGATTTTTTGTAATTTGAGGGATTCGAGGTGATTTCCTTAACGATAGATGAATATGTGGACAAGGTATGAATGGAATCTAAAAAATATAGGGGTTGATAATTTTTCTAAATGTGGCCTCATGCCTACAATGATGGTGTTTTCATACTTGAAATATATGCCTTCATCTATATATTTGTCACTCTCTCTTCCCATAATTAAAGAAAAATATTTAGGTAGTCCTCATAGGTAATCCTATGGGAAAAACCTTTTTATTTTCCAGGTGGTGGGGGAAACCTCATGCTACCCTTGATTGTATTGCTACTTTTGGAATATAATGACTGTCTAGGCCCAATTTAGGTTCCTATATATTTATTTTTGGATTTCATGGGATAAGATGACTATAACTATATATTTTCCCAACATTTCCATGATAGATAAGGAATTACTGTGAAACAACATAGTCCAATCATCTACAAGGTGGTAATTTCGATTTCACTTATCCAAAAATTATGGAAATGAGAAGGTACCATGAATGATATGTTGGGAAAATCCTAATGCCCGAAGGGTGTTGCTTAATTGGACCTGTATAAATATTCCATAGGTGGCCCCTATTATTTTATTAGGAGACATCACTAGTATTAGACTGAGCACTGATGGAATAGAAGGAGGGGCTACTTGAGGTTCTCAATGTGGTTGTAGAGGATGGTAAATATGGGAGGTGGGTTTAATATTGAAAAAAATGGACTAATATTTAGGTCCTCAATAAATAAAAGGAAGTCGACAAGGTTTGAGGTTCTTGGGATGTTGCTAGCACTCTTAGTAGCTCAAACTTGAATGCTTGGGTAGCTTATGAGTGATCTCAACTTAGAGGAGGATTTGGTAGTTTGTATGGTGGATCGAACACAATGAGAAATAGGTGAATGCAAAATCCTAATAATTTAAACCAGGGAAAATATTCATTAATGGTTGAGCATTTAGGTAATAAGTGGCATTGTCTTTTATAGTGATAGCATTTTTTTGTTCGATCTAGAGGGAGCCATGGCGGTCCATAATTGGTTGTCAAGGGATGATATTGGCAAATCCCATCTTCAATATTATACCATTCGTGGGAAAGTTACTTCCAAGACTTTTCCTGAAATAGTAGGATGTCACCAAGGAATATTCTTTTTCTGGTTGAATCCCAATAAAACTCTTGGGGTGTTGATATGGGGTGCAATTGAATCTACGTCATTGGTATAGATGTCTCATGTGCAAAATGGATGCCCTAATTTCATAGTGTGAATGGCCCAAATATATTGGTCCAATTTGCATAATTTAATCTTAACCATTGGAAGGACCATACTCAAATAATTCCCGACCACCTTCCATTGAGAGGATGGATGTGATTAAGATTTGAGAACTTCTCAATCAAATCTAAGCATTGTAAGATGCCCCCCTTCACTACCGGTCGATCAATTCCCATTGCATAAATGGATAGGATTAAAAATTGAGAGATGCATGATTAGATTCGTGCCATTGTCTAAAGAACCCCTTCATTACTTCTCAATCACCTCCCATTATGTGAATGGAGGGGATCATAAGTTGAGTGATGTGCAATCAAATCTCAGATATTCACAGGAGATCCTTATTCATTACCGTGTGATCACCTCCCATTTTATGAATGGATGGGATTACAAGTTGAGAGCTACATGATTAGCTCTAAGCCATTTGTGGGAGAGCCACCTTTATTATCATCCAATCACCTCCCATTGCGAAAATGTTTGGGATTAAAAGTTGAGAGATACGTGATTAGGTTTTGACCATTCATGGGATACCTCCCTTCATTATCAACTGATCACCTCCCATTGTACGAATGGATGGGATTAAAATTTGAGAGCTATGTGATTAGACCTAAGACATTTATGGGATACCTCCCTTTGCTAAATATTGAATAGGTTGTTATGCATGAACGACCTATATCCAATGATTAGATGTATCTATTTTTATTTGGATTATTACTGGGGGGATTTTTCTTGTTGTCTCCCAATTGGGTGTACTCCTGCAGATGATCTAGATCAGTTAAACCTCATACTATGACATGGTATTGGCCATCAGTGCTATACAATTTGTTCTTGACCCAGTACTATCCCCTTTTTGTGTGGTTGGGATAGGATTTTGAATTATCAACATGGGTGATATTAGTTGTTTAGGTGGTCAGTACATTCAATGAGACAACACCTCAAATTATGGTGTTGATCATCGTTTTCAACTCTTGTAGACACCAGACCTCCCTGGGACCCTAATTAGATGAGAACAACCTTGAATTCATTGTTTCTTATTAGACATTGGGAATAGGTAATTTAGTCTAAAACTTTCATCTCCTGGATGAAATTTAATTCCAAATGGACCATCTTTATGTTCCTTCAAGTGATCATGACGTTCTAATTTTGGAGGTGCATTATAATAGAGTGGAAAGGCACTTAAGTGTGGATAATATAGTGGCAGCGATGCAAAAGTAATTTTACTTGCCAAATCTCAAATAGAATGTTAGCAAGTATATCTAATTGTGCACTTCCTATGTCGTTTCCAAATGTTCCATCAAGAAGAAGGGTTTGTATATTCCTCTACCGACCATAGTTAAACCCCGTGACTCCATCTCAATGGAGTATATGTCTGGCCTACCTTCAACCAAGCATGGAAACATATGTGTATTTATGGTTATTGATTGTCCTTCTAAGAGGTCCATTTTGACCCCTTGCAAGAAGAGCATCGCAATAGAGCCCACTATTAAGCTCTTATTTGATAATGTTTGGGTTTATTTTTGTTAAAGAAATGTAACTGCGGAAGATATTCTAATTGTATTATTATTATTCCTCCTTTGAGAGTTGTCATTGATGTAATTGGTCATGTAAGAGTCATTGAAAGAGTCAATGTAAACCCTAGAAGTTGTGTCGGCCTAGAAGAATCCAAAAAAATATATTTTATTATGTAATTGATAGGTCGACCTAGTAAACTAGGAGAGGTCAGCCTAGTTTGAGTAAAAATTCACCCAACTGAGTAAAAAGTCAAGTTTGTAATTTGTATCACTCACTCACTTGTGCAAGTTCACATAAGAGGAAGAGAGAACTTCGCTAGAGAGGAGAAGAAGTTGTTTTTGTCTTGGGGATTTATCTTGTATTAGTGAATTCTATATTGAGGAGTTTTTGTCAGGGTTTTCTCCCTTGTGGTTCCCCTGAGAGAAATGTTGTGTTCTTTGTGTTTCCATGCTTGTATTTCTTTCAGTGTTCTATTGTTTAATGTTATTATGCTAAACAAAGTAAAAAATTAACATGGCATCAGAGCAGGCCTGAAAGAAAATATTGTGCAACCACTACAACTGTAGAAGCTAGGGTTTCTTGTTCTGGGAGCTCTCTCCACAGTTTAGCTAAAAAAGAGGGTACATATAACTCACCTCACTAGGGTGCATTTTTTTTGTCGAAGCATAATTCAATTTTGAGAGCTTTCATTTCTAGGTCCACCACTACAACCAGAAGAACTAGGGCATCGAGTTTTTGGAAGATCTGCTCACATATTTGGGAGAAAGAGTACATTTCTCAATTTTCCTTGGGGAGGCACATATTTTCCTCCAATCAATTTCCAAAGATCCTGAAGATGAAAAATTAGGGTTTCTTTATCAAACCCTTGGTCAAGGTAGAATCCATTTTCAAAAGACAACTTTACTAGTAAGTACTATCTCTATTCTATTTACATTTGAGGTTCTCATATTATCAAAATGAAAACTTCTACCAAGCTTTATGAGAAGCTTGAATGAGATGCGAACTTTAGCGCATGGAAATATAGAGTCATTCTCATTCTTGAAGAACATGACCTAGAGGGATTCATAAAGGAAGAAGTTGCACAACCAGAAGGAGATGAGGCCAAATCAAAACACAAGAAGAATATGATCAAGGCTAAGAGGATCATAAATGGATCTATTAAAGATCACTTGACTCCTCAAGTGTCCTCAAAGAAGAATCCAAAATAAATGTTTGATGAATTGACCAATCTATTTGAAGGAAAGAACATCAATAGAAAGATGACCTTGAGAAATCAACTCAAAGGTGTGAAGATTCAAAAGTCAAAGACCATGCGGTCATATTTCACTAGTGTATCTCATATCAAAGAACAATTATAAGCCATTGGAGACATGATAGAAGAAGCAGAGGCTGTGATGACCACCTTGAATGGTATCCCAAGGGATTAGGAACCTTTTCTTTGTGGCATATGCTCAAGGAAGAAATTGATTATGTTCAGACAGCTATGGGAAGAGTGTGTGCAAAAAGAAGAAAGGATAGCAGTAAGAGAAGAGAAGCTAAATGATAACGAATATCAAGCTTTAGAATCCCATGCCAATGGAAGGAACAAAAGGAAGAATAATGTACATTCTCATGAACACTCTCCTAGAAGATCTCAAATATTTCAAAGGAACAAAAGGGTCAAGAAACACTTATCCTCCTTTGAATGTTTTTCTTGTCACAATATGGGACACATTACAAGAAATTGTCCTCTTAGAGCTGAACAATTCAAGAAGCAGAAGAAAAGATTTCATGTCCATGCAGCTGAGGATGATGAACATGATGATGAAAAGAAGACTTGAGAAGATGAAGATTCCAGTGAAGAATATGTTCTAATTTCATCCCTCACTGGTTCAGTATCTCATGGATGTGATACTTGGTTAGTAGATAGTGGAGCCTCCAAACACATGGCAGGTTACAAAGGTTTTCTCTCACATCTTGTGCAGAAATATTCTCCACACAAAGTGAAGCTTGGAGATGATTACCAATATCCTATCAAAGGAATGGGAGAAGTCTCTTACAAGTTGAACGCCAGAAATTCCATGAAGATGAAGGAAGTCCTATATGTCCCATATTTGAAAAGGAATATCCTTTCTATCTCAGCTTTAGATAAGAAAGGTATTATAGTTTCCCTTGTAGATGGTGAAGTTCTCATGTGGCCAAAAGGGAAGACAATAGATGATGTAGTTGTTATCAGAATTAAAGAAGGAGGAATCTATAAACTAAAGGTACATGTAGATTATAGTACTGTGAATCCTTGTGAATTATGGCATATAAAACTCGCTGATGTACACTACAAAGGATTACCAATAGTGAGCAAAGTGGTGACTGGATTACTAGAAGTCCAGGTTGATAATGAAGGAGTGTGCAAAGTATGTGCACAAAGAAAGAGTACAAAGAATTAATCTCCAAGAAGTGATAGCAAAGCAAAGGGAATATTGGACATTGTCCATTCATACATTTGCGGACCAATGTTGACCACTTCCTTAAGTGGGTATGTTTATTATGATTCCTTTATTGATGATTATTCCCGCAAAACATGGATTTATTTCTTAAAGAATAAAAGTGAAGTATTTGAAAAGTTTAAGGAGTTTAAGGAGTTTAAGGCTCTTGTGGAAAATCTCTCTTAAAAGAATATCAAGATATTAGGGTCAAATAATGGAGGAGAATACACTTCAGGCGATTTCAAAGAATTCTGTAAAGAAGCAGGGATTAATAGGGACTTTGCCATCCCCTATAATCCACAACAAAATGGTGTAGCTAAAAGGAATAATAGATCTATCATGGAATAAATAAAGGCCATAATACCTAATCAATATCTACCCATGCATCTATGGGATGAAGCAGCTAGAACCGTAGTCTATGTGCAGAATAAAATCTCCCACAATGCTCTTGTCAACAAAACTCTAGAAGAGATGTTTACCGATGAGAAGCATGAAGTCAATCACCTAAAGATATTTGGTTGTCCGGTATTCATACACATTCCCAAATAGAAGAGATGAAAGTTGGAACCTTCGAGAAAGAAGGGGATATTTGTGGCTTATAGTGATAAATAAAAGGCTTACCAAATCTACATCCCAGGATACCGTCATATTGAACTTAGTATATATGTTACATTTGATGAGGATACAAATTTATACAACTCTAAAAAGACTCATGAGGATGAAGAGGAGCATGAAGATCATAGAGTTAAAGAAACTAACAATACACCAGAAAGAAATGTTGAATAAGAGAATATACCAGAAGATCATAACATGATAGAACCTCAAATACTCGACGATCCACCTCATGAGAGAATTTCACGAAAGAGAAGACTCGCTTGGGCACGGGAAATAATCAAAGAAGAAGAAAAATATGGTGCTCTAGAAGGCGCAAGAAGTGAAAGCAAGAAACCAAGGCCATACTCCAGTTATGTAGCCTTGATATGTAACCTTATTGAAGAAGAACCCACATGCTTCGAATAAGGAATGGATAGATGCCATGATTGAGGAATACCAATCCATAAAAAAGAATGCTGTTTTGGATTTGGTACCGAGACTGAAGGACAAGTCAGTAGTATCGTCAAAATGGTTTTTCAAAACAAAACATTCAACGTATGGAAGCATTGAAAAGTATAAGGAAAGATTCATAGCTCGTGGGTTCTCTAAAAAAGAAGGAATTGATTATGAGGAGACTTTTGCTCCTGTGTCTAGATATACTTCAATTAGAACCATCCTTTCCTTGGAAGCTAAGATGAAATGGAAGTTACATCAGATGGATGTAAAGACAACTTTCCTGAATGGAAAGATAGAAGAGGAAGTCTACATCGAGAAAGCAGAAGGATTTGGAATAGATGATAGAAAAACAAATGTATGTATATTGAAGAAGGAATTATATGGGTTGAAGCAAGCACCGAGAGCATGGTATGGAAGAATTGATGGTTTACTAATGAGCTTGGGATTTACCAAGAGTAAATCGGATTCCAATCTTTATAATAAGGTTGTATATGATGAACCTATGATATTATTATTGTATGTGGATGTTCTATTTTTGATAGGAGAAGAAAATCCCCATCATTGAATGTAAGAAGAGGCTTGCTGTAGAATTTGAGATGAAAGACCTTGGAATGTTGCACTACTTTATAGGTCCTGAGGTGTGGCGCTTTCCAAATGAGATTTTCCTAAATCAAGGAAAATACGATGTTGATATCCTAAAGAGATTTGGGATGTTGGACTGTAAGGACATGCCTACTCCGATGTTGACAAACTTGAAGCTCTTGAATGATGATTCATCAAAACAATAGATGTTACATTGTACATACAGATTATTGGCTCATTGATGTATTTTTCCAATAATAGACTAGATATATGTTTTGCTGTGAACACCTTGAGCCAGTATATGGTAAATCCTAGACGTGTTCACCTAGTTGCAAAAACACATGTGATGAGGTTTATAAAGCATACGTTGGATTATGGAATTAGAAATGTGTCAGACAGTGAGTTCAAATTACACAGTTATACAAACTCAGATTGGGAGGGAAGTGATGAAGACATAAATATCACTTCAGGATGTTATTTTAGTTTGGGATCAGGTATGATCTCATAGTTCAGTAGAAAGAAGAGCAGCATTTCTCTAAGTATGGTGGAAGTTGAATACATTACAACATGTTCAGCTTGTAGCGAAGTAGTTTGGCTTCACAAAATGTTGGAAGGATTGTTTGATAGAGAAATATATGTGCTTGATATCCTTTGCGATAATCAAAGTTGTATCAAGATACTAGATAACCCAATGTTTCATGATAGATTGAAGCATATCGAAATCAAGTATCACTACATCTAGGATATGGTGCAGAAGGGAGCTGTAAAGCTCAAGTATGTTCCTACAGAGGAACAAGTTGCTGATGTGTTGACTAAGCCTCTGTCTCGTGTAAAGTTTGACCACTTTCAAGACAAACTTGGTGTGATCTGAAAGGAACTCCCTAGAAAGAGGGAGTGATGATGATGATGGGTCCAAAAGGACCTCCCTCGAAAGAGGGAATAGTTTCCTGGAGCCTTGGTGTGGCAGCTCAGTGTAGGATTGGTATGTCAGTCTAACAAGGCCTAGTTGATTCGAAAGGATTGGTATGTCATTATGGCTAGATCCTAGTGAGATTGGTATGCCTGGCTAGGCTTGTTTGGTCCGAGAGGATTAGTAATCTAGGCATGGCCTGTTTGGTGCCCAGGTAGATTGGTATGTATGACTAGGATTGTTTGGTCTGAAAGGATTAGTAAGTCAACATCATCTACCAAAGTTCCACCATAGTGCATATTCTAGATGATGATGATGATGATGATGTTGTTCCAGCATTTACATGCTATTGCTGATGATGTTGTTCCAAAATTTACATGCTATTGCTGATGATGTTGTTCCAAAATTTACATGTTGATGATGATGATGTTGTTCCAACATTTACATGTTGTTGATGATGATGTTGTTCCAACATTTACATGTTGATGATGATGATGATGTTCTAGCATTTACATGCTACTGCTGATGATGTTGTTCCAGCATTTACATGCTCTGATGTTGTTCCAATAGTTACATGATGATGATGATGATTTTGTTCCAGCATTTACATGTTGCTGCTGATGATGTTGTTCCAGCATTTACATGCTACTGCTGATGTTGTTGTTCCAACATTTACATCCTGCTGCTGTTGATGTTGTTCTAGTATTTACACACTGATTGTAAAATATATATCATAGTAGGATCTAGTACTATAGCTTACCTCACAATTGAAATATTTATCTTACTATGCAATAAATATGTGCAAGAATAATTCTAGAAAACAAATGATAAAAAACAGTCATAAATGATAAAAAACAAGTAATACAAATGATAAAAAAACAGTAATATAAATGATCAAATATCAGATTCTATTAACAGTCCAACCCAACAATGAGTTGTCATCCTACTTATATAAAAATAGGAATAAATCAAATTCCTTAGAGGCTATGACAAGTGGCTAGCTTACATTGGACCTCAATCCCCCCTAGGTTGACCAAAAGGGTCCCAAATTATCCCAAACTAGTATGAATTGTCCATGTGAACGTTGGGTGAGCATGGGAACACATCAATGAGGCTCACACATGTGAAGGAGGTGATTGGGTGGATGTTAGGTATCCAAGGAGAGGCCAAAACAGTCAAATAAGGGCCAAAATGACTAGATATAATGCATAGGCGCCTAAGTCAAAGATAGTTTCCTTAAAACTAGGAAAAATGGTGCTTTTTCTTAGATACTGGTAATAAATGTTGGAGGTGGCCATTAATAGGGCACTCAACAACTATATTGACCAATTTTGGCCCATAGTTTGGTGGATGAGTCATCATTTGGCCTAACTAACTTCTAACAACCTTCTAACAACCTTGGATTGTAATTATTAACCTGTTTTGGACCAATTAATCAACAAAGTGATGTATGACTAAGGTAATAAGGTGTAATAATGTTCTAACACCCCCCAATAAGCTATACTTGTGTAGATAATAAAAAATAAGGCCTTCGCAACTAAGGCTCAAGTCACCTTTTACAACAACAGTTTTTATTTGTCCATGTAACCAAGGTAAGGAGGAAAACCACATGGGAAATAAAACCTCCTCTGAAAATGGACATGTGGCATATCTAGATACTAGTCTTCACCATCCATCACTCACCCCAAGGAGTGATCTAAGGTAAGTGAAGGTCTTCTCAGTGAAACTCTTGGTGAATATATCATCAGTTTGCTCATAAGATGGGAAATACTACAATGCAATGATCTGGGCATGCACCAAGCCTCGAATGTAGTGCATGTGAATTTGTATGTGCTTGGTCCTCTGTCTCTGTAATGGATCAGTGGATATATTTATTGTGCTTTGATTATCACACCAAATGACTGTGGGCGAATCAAACATAAACTGAAACTCTCCAAGAATGCCTTGCAACCACACACATTGTGTAGCTGCATTCATTTCTCCCTTGTATTTGGCCTCAGATGAATATAAGGAGATGGTGTGCTACTTCTTGCTTGACCAAAAAATGGGACCATGTGCAATCATAAACACATAACCATAAGTAGACTTCCAATCAGAACCATCACCAACCCAATCAGAATTAGTAAAACATACTAGTTTAAGAGATGAACCAACTGCATAGTGGATGCCAAAATGTTTAGTACCTTGTACATAATGTAGGATCCTCTTGTCTGCCTTCCAATGGACCTCATGAGGCTCTTGCATGTTCCTTGCAACAGCCCCAACAACATAATACAAATCAGGTCGAGAGTGAGTGAGATACAACAAGCTCCCAACTAGTTGTCTATACAATGAGATGTCAACCAATGGTGAAGAACCCCAATCAATAAGCTTAACTCCATAAAGGAATGAAAATTTTGTAGACTTACATTCAGACATCTTGAACTTATGTAGTATATCTGAATGATATCTTGATTGAGAAAAAAATATCCCATCCACAGTTTGATCAATCTCCAAACCCAGAAATTGTTTCAACAATCGTAGATCGGTCATGGCAAATGCACTGTGCAATGCAACCTTAACTGAGCCCAATTATTTGGTGCAGATACTAGTGATAAAAATGTCATCAACATACAGTACAATAATAAATATCAGGTCACCAACATGTTGCATATAGACATTAGGATCAGAATTACATCTCTCAAAGCTTTGTGACAGTAGAAAATTGTCCATCTTGGCATACCAAGCTCTAAGAGCTTGCTTGAGACCATAGATAGACTTCTTCAAACTGAAAAAAATTGTAAGATATGAAATGAATCATTCAGGATGCTTCATATATATCTCCTCATCAAGATACCCATGAATAAATTTAGTCTTCACATCCATGTGATGAACCTCCCATCGCTTGGAAGCAACAATGGCCAAAACTAGCATGATTGAATCCATCTTTGCCACCGGTGCAAATGTCTCTATATAGTCCACTCCATGGACTTGAGAGAAGCCCTTAGCCACCAAACTGGCCTTATACTTTATATCAGAGTCATCATATTTCATGTTGGTTCTATAAACCCATTTACATTGCACTAGTTTTCTCTTGGGAGGATTAGGGACCAAATCCCATGTTTCATAGTCATGAAGGGAGTTCATTTATTCTTGCATGGATTTTTTCCACATTGGGTATTTTGATGCTTTTGCATGCAATTGAGTATCATATCCAACCATAAGGAAACATATACCATGAATAACTGGATCACAAGATGTAAAAACATTGTGAAATTGAGATCTATTTTTCCTAGGATCTTGAGGATCTCCTGCAAGCTCACCAACAACTTGTATGGTTTTCTCATCCCACTTGGGCCTTGAGGTAGGGTCAATATATCCATAAATATCATCATCTGCATCCTCTATATCATAATCATAAATATCAGAGAAAGAACCATCACTTACATCATCTCCAAGCAGGGGGTTTGAGCATTCCCCATCATCTTGTTATGTTGCATGCACTAGATCTTTTTCTTCGAACTTGACACTTCTTTCAATGAATGTTTTGTGAGATGATGGATCAAAGAGATTGTATCCCTTTGAATATTCTGCATATCTTAACATGATAGAATCCTTTCTTTGGAGCTACAATTCCTTTCTCTTCTCTGGAGGAATTCTAGCCCATGCTCTTGAGCCAAATACCCTGAAATGATATACATTGGGCTTGTGGACCATCCAAGCATCATATGGAGTCATGCCTTCCAAGGATTTATGTGGTTCTCTATTATGAATATATGCAAAAAAATTCATGGCTTCAGCCCATAGTTTAGGAGAAAAAGACTTAGCCTCCATCATGCATGTGGCCATCTACTGCAATACTCTATTCTTGCTCTCTGCAACACCATTTTGTTGAGGTGTGTAGGACACAGAATGTTGCATTTGGATGCCATTATATTCACAGAGTTGCTGCATGTCCTTATTGACATACTCCCTTCTATTATCAGTCCTCAAGACCTTCATATTCCTCCCATTAAATTTCTCCACAGAGTTTTTGAAAACTTTGAAACATTGGAAAACTTCAGATTTTTGCTTGAGAAAGAATAACCAACAGTACTTTGAGAAATCATCAATGAAGGTAAGCACATACTTTGAGTTTCCATAGGAGGGAGTGGAAAGAGGACCAATCAGATATGAATGCACTAAACCAAGAGGTTCAGCAACTCTCATTTCCTTCCCTTTGTCATACTTTCTCTCAACATGCTTCCCAACAATGCACCCTTTGCAAGTGCCATTGGAAAATATTATTGTTGGAATCCCTTCAACCATCTCTTCTTTTCTCAAATATTGAAGATATATGTAGTTGAGGTTTCCAAACCTCTCATGACATAGATTTATGACTTCATTACCATTTGACAGAAGTGCATTTGGAGAAGAGTACTCAAGAAAATGAGATAACTTGTACATTCTCGAATCATGGTCTGCAACACCCAATGCTACAACTTTTCCAGTCGAAACTTTTGAGATCTCGACATCATCCCGAGTGAATATCACTCTCTTGGCCGAACCAGTGTGGGTCATTTGGTACAAACAGAGTAATTTTTCTATCAGATCAGGCACATACAATACATTACTAAAGTACCCATTTTCTAGTGAAATTTCCCAATGCCTCTAGCAGGGATTTCAGAGTCATCTCCCATGAGAATGGAGGAAACACTGTATGGAGAAAGAGTAGAGACTGAATCTATTGAATAATCCATGTGCCTTGACACAACTAAATCAATGATGAAAGAAGAGGAATCTGAGGTACTAGCCATCAATGCATGGCACCTCTCCTTGTCTTCAGAAAAACCCTCTTTATTATTTGAACTCTCTGGAAGAGGAATGTTATTTTTCTGTAGGAGATGGGTCATCATATCAATATTTTTCTTCATGCATGCACTCTCAGGGTTCCAACCCTTTTGACAGTAGGTGCATTTTTCTTCTCCTTCTTCTTTCCCTTTTCTTTGACAGGATTCGAACCCCCATCAGAAGATTTGGGCTTCTCCTTGTCTTTCTTCTTCTCTTGTGGTTTCAAACCCTTGGGATTTTTCTTTCCTCTTGCTTGTCTCGAACCTCTAGCAGCAAGAACTTTATATTTTTGCTTAATGGAACCCATCAATACCAAATTATCTTGCTCTTGAGTTATCATCTCCATGAAATCAACCAAAGATGGCATCTTCCAATTGCGAACTGTAAGCTGGTGGAGTGAAATGTAGAGACAAATACTGACTACTCAGGTGTTGATGTATATGTAACTTCGGAATGTATTTCACCCATGTATATTGTACAACTATAGAGATGTTATTATTCCTCTATACGGAAGTGTCATCATTTATATTGTAAGTGTCGTAACTTATACTTGATGGGTTATTAGACCACCTTGTTGGGGTTGGCCCTGTATAAGTCATGTGGGTCAAAGGGTTATTAGACCACCCTATTGGGGGTCAGCCATGTGGGTCAAAGGGTTATTAGACCACCCTATTGGGTGTCGGCCCAGTCAGCATTGTGTTATGTGGTTAAGTTGAGGCCGACCTAGTAAGGTTATTAGGCAATTCAAGTCAAGTATAAATAGAGTGCGGGAGGCACTCTATTTCATCATTCTATTCTCTCACACACTCTTTGGAGAGTGGTGCACTTGTGGAGGAGGAGAAGCTGCTACTAGAAGATGTCTATCTCGTATTCTTGGGTTGTATCATTTCTCTATCTATCTCTGAGGAAGTTGTTGGGGTTTTTCACCTTTATGGTTTTCCCCAAGTAAACTCTATGTCACTTGTGTGCTTGCATTATTGTGTCCATGATTGATATGCTGTAGATATGTTGTACATGTTTTTCTCTCAGTTAAGATCCTAGATTAGATTGAAGTAAATTCTGAAAAACTAACATGGTATCAGAGCTAGCCTGAAAGAAGGCATGGTATGGCATGTATGACACTTGTTGCACTTGCGATGCTAGGGCTTGATATAGCAAAAACCAGTCATCGTAGCACTTTTGCTATAAATCCATTTTGGAAATGTTTTCGGGTCTAAAACTTTTACAAGTTGAATATCAGATCCCCATGTACCTTGTGTCAAGAGAAAAACTTCTAATTCGTTGTACTTTGTGTTTTATGATCTGCACAATCTAGGGTTTCTACCTCTTCCAGATCTGAGTCATAAACAAGTGACCTAGGAAAAAAGGTCATAACTTGGGCTAGGAAGCTCTATATGAAATTTCATAAAAAGTGACAGGTAGTGTACAGACTGTACTTTCTCAGGTAACTTTTGTAGAGGTCGAAATGGAACCAGTGACATGTGGCACGCTGTACAAGTTTGCTCTCCTATTTTATTCCATAAACAGGTCATGTTGCGAAACCTGACATAACTCTTTCTCACAGAATCCAATTGAGGTCAGACCTATGGGGTTGGAAAGATGACAGGTCAAGATACCATAATTAGATGTTTCAGACCCTGTGGATTGGAAAGTTCAAAGTTACACTAGAAACAATCAGGTGCATATTTCTGTCAAAACAGAATTATTTTTGAGCACCTTCATTCATGGCTTCGGGAATTTAGGGTTTTGGAGAAAGTTGGAATTTTTATAATCGGAGACCACAGCTAGATGCTACTCATCAAAATCGAAATTTAGAGACCAAGATCATATTTTTTGGTTGGGAAGAAGGCTGGGCTTGATCAAACCCCAATTCAGGACTTTGATCGGAAAGATGGAAAATTAGGGCTTCTGCAAAAGTTGGAATTTTGGAAATCTGTGACCATGGCTGGAAGCTCCTCATAAAAATAGAATCTTAGAGATTTGAATCAAAATTTTTGGTTGGGTGAAGCTCCAAGAAACTCAAACCCTAATTCAAGGTCCTCCCTAGTGAATCCGAAAAACTAAAAGGCCATTTTGAGGGGTGAAACTTTGCAGTTTTCAAATTTTGAGTATACCAGCTTGACCAGCTCAGAAAGGTGCATCTTTCTATCCTTTCAGAAGTTTGAAATTCAAAGTTTGAATTTTTAGGGTTTCTCTGGCAAACCCTAATCCAGCTCCAAATCTAGTTCCAGTAAATCAAGTGGATCAGGTTAATCCTAGAAGAGAATGGATTGGTCACCTGCATAAGTGAAGAAGTTCCTGTTTCAGAAGGAGATGAGGCTAAGGCCTTACATAAGAAGATTACAAAGCAATCTCGACAGGTATGACTCATATAGGTATGTTTCGAATTCTGTTCATAATTAAGTTTATGATATGTTTGTCTTCATATTATTACTGTTAGTACAATCTAGGTTATTTTTAGACTTGTCGTATCACCTTAATAAAATGATGAATGCATGATAGAAGATATTCATTGTTTAGGGTTTTTGACAGTTATGATTGTACTAATGCATTGTGATGTTGTATGAGGTTGATGTTGTGTGAGGTTGATTTTGTATGAGGTTGATGTTGTCCACTAACATGAAAGGTACATCAAGAAAGACAAATCATGTTCTAGTTCAAGAACATATGACCATCATGACATGAAGACAAAGGTTCATCCATTGTCATGGATCACTTAGAAGATCTATTTACGAGGTATGTATAACTTGGATCTATAGTGGTTAACTTATGAGATATCCAGGTTACTAGCACAAGTCATTGAAGAGAACACGAAGACATCATGTGGGTATGTTAGACATAACTAGCTAACATACTAATCCAGGTATGTTTTTCCTATATCAAGTTAGAATCCTACCTTGTGATAGGATCTCTTATATAAGTATACATGGCATGATTGATAATGATTATTGATAGGTTTGAATAATCATGGGTGTATGCATATTATGCTTCTTACTTTAATTTATGATATGACTAACGATAAGAGTCCTTGAATACTAATGCTTATTATTTCTGTTTGAAATGATCATAACTACACATGCTTAAGATTATTGTGTTTTGATAGTATTGAGAATATACTAATAAATGTATGATTATGTATGAGATCTCGAGGATATCAAAATAATGATACTTGTAAGCATGCATAGTGATCGAGGATGGATATAAGTTCAAGGACAGGTAATCCATGAAGCAAAGATCAAGAGGGAGCACACTCCAGTAGTTTCTGCAAGGATGCAGATATTCAGAGGGAGTCGACCACTTCTCACAATCCACATCAGGATGGAGTTGCAAATATTCAGAGGGAGTCCACCCAACAACCAAACAAAGATAAGTATTTGAATTGTCATTTCTTACATATTTGTTTGTTTAAATAATGTTGTTCAATGATGTATATGCTTATGTTCCTAGAATTAGGTTGTGTATTATGCATATTAGAATAATTGCATTAATGAACAGTATACTACTAATATGCATGTGATGGGTAAGTGGCCTATGGCACTATACAACATTGCACTGCTACTTATCTAGAATGAAACCTCTTTGCTGACATGTTGGGAGTAGTGCAAACTGTTAACAATGTTTTGGTAGAGATTGGAAGGCATCTAGAAAGTTACAGGATATGGATGAATGTTGTATTGAAGCATTAGCTAAAATAATTGCATGACTGTATGACATATTTCTTTATGTGTAACAATTTGTTCTGAAAACTATGAGAAGTTTCTAATCATGCAATTTAACTTGTTTTGTAGGAAAGATTGTATATGAGCACCTACAAAAGAAGGACTACAACATTTGTTTCAGCAACAAAGTTATCTATTGAAGATATTTAAGTTCCCAGGATTTGGGAAGAATGCCATGATCGAGGAGTACCAGTCGATCATGAAGAATGATGTTTGGGATACAGTCCCAAGACCTGAAGGAAAGTCTGTTGTGACTTCCAAATGGATATACAATATCAAGCATGCTACAGATGGTAGCATAGAGAAATACAAAGTGAGATTTGTAGCTCGTGGCTTCTCCCAGAAAGAGGGGATAGGCTATGAAGATACTTTTGCTCCTGTAGAAAGGTACACTTCCATCAAATCAGTACTTGTCCTGGATGTAGTGATGAAATGGAAGATACACCAGATGGATGTCAAGACAATTTTCTTGAATGGTGTAGTTGAGGAGGAGGTGTATGTGGAGCAACCACTTGGTTTTGAGACACATGACAGACAGTCATATGTGTGCAGATTGAAGAAAGCCTTTTATGGCTTGAAGCAACCTCCTAGAGCTTGGTATGGTAGGATAGACAACTTTCTATCCAGTTTGGGCTTTACCAAGAGTAAAGCGGATTCCAACCTTTACTACAAGTTCGAGGAAGGCAATCCAATGATACTACTTTTGTATATGGATGACCTGTTTGTTACGGGTGAGGATAGATTGATTGCCGACACATAGCGGAAGCTTGCTACCGAGTTCGAGATGAAGATCTTGGAGATGATGCACTATTTTATAGGTATGGAGGTGTGGCAGAGTGCAGATGGAATCTTCCTTGGACAAGGGAAGTATGCAATAGAGATCCTGAAGAGGTTTGGGATGATGGACTGCAAGGCCATGGCCACACCTATGGCATCGAACTTGAAGCTTCTGTGTGATGCTTCATCTGAGCTGGTTGATGTCACTATGTATCATCAGATGATTGGGTCCTTAATATACCTAACGAACATGAGACCAGATATTTGCTTTGTAGTGAACACATTGAGCCAGTTCCTGACAGATCCGAGGAGTGTTCACCTGGCTGTTGTAAAGCATATTCTGACGTACCTGAAGGGTATAGTTGATTATGGGCTCAAGTATGATGCAAATCAAAACTTTAACCTATAGGGTTATGTTGATTCAGATTGGGTAGGCAGTGCTGCAGATAGGAAGAGCACTTATGGGTGCTGCTTCAGTATGGGATCAAGTGTGATCTCTTGGTTTAGCAGGAAGCAGTCCTGCATAGCACTGAGTACAGCCGAGGAAGAGTATGTTGCAGCCTGTTCGGCTAGTTGTGAGGTAGTATGTCTTCGGAAGCTATTGTCTGAGTTATTTGATCTACCACTAGAGGCTACTCGTATATTTTGTGACAACCAGAGTTGTGTGAAGCTGTCTGAGAACCCGATGTTCCATGATAGGTCGAAACACATAGAGATCAAATATCACTATATCAGGGATATGGTGCATAGGGGAGCAGTGAAGCTCCTGTATGTTGTGACGTATGAGTAGATTGCAGATGTGTTGATGAAGCCACTAGCCAGAGTGAAGTTCGAGTACTTTAGAGAGAGGCTTGGTGTTCTTCAGATTGACGACACTTCGAGGAAGAAGTGATGGAGACATTTGCTAAAGCCATTCCAAGCATGGTGGAAGGAGGATCCTTCACATGGCTATGGATATAAGCGCTGGATGATGAGCATCAGGATGATGTTCTAGTTTCTGCTCTATATGATCAGTTGGATCATTTGTGTATGTATGCATCACGTTGGATGCTGGATATGATCAGTTGGATCATTTATGTATGTATGCATCATGTTGGATGTTGGATATGATCAGCTAGATCATTTATGTATGTATGCATCATGTTGGATGCTTGGACCATGTATCTGTATATGTATCAAGTGGATATATTGTATGATTAGGTAGATCATGTATGTTGATGGATACATTGTGTGGATCATGTATCTATGTATGTATCATGATATGTATCAGGTAGATACTTGGTATGCATCAGGTGGATGCATTGTATGATCAGGATGATCATGGATGATGAGCTTCAGGATGTTGCTTAAGATGACATGCATCAGGACGATGTAGTGATGATGATCAGGATGATCATGTGTACATCAGGATGATGTATGGTGAGTATCAAGTGGATACTCTATGGCCATGGACAAGTTGTGCAAATGAGCATGTATGTATACCTAGGAGATCTGGACAGGATGAAAAAGGCCTCAGATGCTCTTTCGAGGCATTTCTCTAGGAGGACATATAATAGCGCCCTGGGAGATTTGCAGATGCTCTTGCTAGGTTTTGCCGCTGGCATATAATAGCTCCCTGGGAGATCTGGCAAATGCTCTTGCGAGGTTTTGTCCTATGGCATGTAATGTGTCCTTGAGAGATCCGATAGGTAGAGATGTGTGCTCGTAACAACTTGGGATGCTCTTGCAAGGTTTTTCCATAACCACATGTAATATGCTCTTGGGAGATCCGACAGGTAGAGTTGTGTGCTCGTAATAGCCTGGGATGCTTCAGCTAGGTTTTGTGGTGAGATCACATGTAATGTGCTCCTAGCAGATCTGACAGGTAGAGCTGTGTGCTCGTAACAACTTGGGATGCTTCAGCCAGGTTTTGTGATGGGTCACATGTAATGTGCTCCTGGGAGATCCGACAGGTAGAGCTGTGTGCTCGTAATAGCCTGGGATGCTGCAGCCAGGTTTTGTGATGCACGTAATAAGTCATGAGGATTCCACAGTATGGCCAGTGATGATGAAGACCTGCAAATGGTGGGCCTACATCTAGTATGAAAAAGGATTGGCTCTGTAGAACTTCCTATGACGAGTAGATTCAGAGATTGATTGAGATAGCAGCAGCAGTGATGATGACGATGATTCGAGGATGATGATCCAGAGAAGAAGACTTGTGCTAGTAGATCTATGTCGAGAAATAAATTCCTAGTTAAGAGGGAGTGCTGATGTATATGTAACTTCGGAATGTATTTCACCCATGTATATTGTACTCCTATAGAGATGTTATTATTCCTCTATATGGAAGTGTCATCATTTATATTGTAAGTGTTATAACTTATACTTGATGGGTTATTAGACCACCTTGTTGGGGTTGGCCCTGTATAAGTCATGTGGGTCAAAGGGTTATTAGACCACCCTATTGGGTGTTGGCCCAGTCAGCATTGTGTTATGTGGTTAATTTGAGGCCGACCTAGTAAAGGTTATTAGGAAATTCAAGTCAAGTATAAATAGAGTGTAGGAGGCACTCTATTTCATCATTCTATTCTCTCACACACTCTTTGGAGTGTGGCACACTTGTGGAGGAGGAGAATCTGTTGCTAGGAGATGTCTATCTCTTATGCTTGGGTTGTATCATTGCTCTATCTATCTCTGAGGAAGTTATTGGGGTTTTTCACCTTTATGGTTTTCCCCTAGTAAACTTTTTGTCACTTGTGTGCTCGCATTATTGTGTCCATGATTGATATGCTATGGATATGCTGTACATGTTGTTCTCTCAGTTAAGATCTTAGATCATATTGAAGTAAATTCTGAAAAACTAACATCAGGACCCAACTTCAAAATGATGGACAGAACCAACTATTCTTCTTTCTTGTGAATGCCACACTATTTGATTTGCAAGACCAAGATCTTGAACTTGGTGAAGAAATCCTAGATGGATTCAAAGTTGCTTGGGATCAGTGAGATTAGCTCATTTTCAAGTTGATGGCCCCTCATCTCATCAGTCTTCCCAAACAAAGTCTCAAGCTTGAGACATACTTCATTTGGTGTATCTAGACTTTCAACATCAAATATTATATCTCTTGAAATACTGAGACAAAGCATTCAAAATGCTTCATCCATTCTGTTAAAAAACTTGGATTTCTCTACAGCAGCGTTTGGCTCAACCTCACTTCCCATGGTGATTATGAAGAGACCCTTGGATGTCAGCTGGATAACCATTTCATCCTACCATTCAAAATAGTTGAATGGAGTGATAGTATTTACATGATTTTGCTCCATATTTTGTTGCTTGCGCACTTGGTGACAATGGTGCACTTTGTACCTGCAATAAAAATTCTCAACACTCAGGAGGGGATCTACACTAACAGATTCAAACCCTGCTTGATAGAAGGAACATTCGAGAGAGCATCACACCCTGGGTAGACTCCAAAGGATTTTTCCAATGGATTCAAGGAAATGGCCCCTAGGATTTCTATGGTTTCTCCACTGCTTCTTGTGCACTTCTAAAATAGTCTTGGTTCGAATAGAAGCTCCAAGAGCTTTGATACCATGTAAAATTTCTATCATAGTAGGATCTAGATACTATATATTACCTCACAATTTAAATATTTATCTTAATATGCAATAAATATGTGTAAGAATAATTTTGGAAAACAAATGATAAAAAAGAAGTCAGAAATGATAAAAAAACCAATAATACAAATGATAAACAACTAGTAATATAAAAGATCAAATATCAAATTCTATTAATAGTCCAAACCAACAATGAGTTTTGATGATCCTTATATAACAATAGGAATAAATCAAATTCCTTAGAGGCTATGACAAGTGGCTAACTTACATTGGACCTCAATCCCCCCTAGGTTGACCAAAAGGCTCCCAAATTATGCCAAACTCATGCGAATTGTCCATGTGAACATTGAGTGAGCATGGGAACACATCAATGAGGCTCACACATGTGAAGGAGGTGATTGGGTGAAGGTTAGGTATCCAAGGAGAGGCCAAAACAGTCAAATAAGGGTCAACATGACTAGATATAATGCATGGGCACCTAAGTCAAAGACAATTTCCTTAAAATAGGGAAACATGGTGCCTTTGCTTAGATAGTGGTAATAAATGTTGGATGTGGCCATTAAGAGGGTGCCCAACAACTATATTGACCAATTTTGGCCTATAGTTTGGTGTATGAGTCATCATTTGGCCTGACTAACTTCTAACTAACTTCTAACAATCTTGGATTGTAATTATTAACCTATTTTGGACCAATTAATCAACAAAGTGATGTATGAATAAGGTCCTAAGGTGTAATAATGTTCTAACACTGAAGATTGATTGATATTTTTATTCCATTATTTACATATTGATGATGATGATGATGATGTTCCATTATTTATATACTGATGATTGATTGATGTTGTTGTTCTAGTATTTACATACTGATGATGATGTTCTTGTACATATGATGTTGTTGATGATGTTCCAATAGTTCCTTGCGGACGATGTTGTTGATGATGTTCAAGCAGTTCCTTGTTGATGATGATTTTGATGACGATGATGTTGTTGATGATGTTCCAATAGTTCCTTGCTGACAATGTTGTTGATGATGTTCCAATAGTTCCTTGCTGATGATGATGTTGATGATGACGATGATGTTGATGATGCCCCATACATATGATTATGTTCCAAAACTTCCTATGACATATAGAGTTTCACCAGTCAGTTGTATATTTGTTGATGTCTGTATAATACCTTCCTAGTTAAGAGGGAGCGTTAAAGAAATGTAACTGCAGAAGATATTCTAATTGTATTATTATTATTCCTCCTTTGGGAGATGTCATTGATGTAATTGGTCATGTAAGAATCATTTAAAGAGTCAATGTAAACCCTAGAAGTTGCGTCGGTCTAGAAGAATCCATATAAATATATTTTATTATGTAATTGATAGGTCAGACCAGTAAACTAGGAGAGGTCGGCCTAGTTAGGGTAAAAAGTCACCCAACTGAACAATATAAATAGAGAGGTCGAGTTTGTCATTTGTATCACTCACTCACTTGTGCAATTTTGCATAAGAGGAAGAGATAAGTTCACTGGTGGGGAGAAGAAGTTGTTTTTGTCTTGGGACATTATCTTGTATTGGTGAATTTTATATTGAGGAATTTTTTCCGGGGTTTTCTCCCTTGTGGTTTCCCCGAGAGAAATATTGTGTTCTTTGTGTTGTCATGCTTGTCTTTCTTTCAATGATTCTATTGTTTATTTTTATTATGCTAAAAAAGTAAAAACTTAACAATTTTGAGCTCCCATGGACCATTATTTTAGATGGGTATAGTAGGTTCCTAGGTTCCTTTTGGTCTAGACTATGGTCATTAATGGACACCAAATTGACCAAATCGACTTCTTTAAATTGCCAAATTGATGGATAAAGAGAGGTAGTCAATGGGATGATTGTACAAATATAAAAAATATGCAACACTAAACATCTATGCACATGGGATGATATCCTTCCTTATGTTCACCATAGCTACAACAAATCCCTTCATATATTAATTGGATAAAAACAAAACTTTGCAAGTGTGCTTTGGTTTCTAGCCATTCACCCCAATTAATGTAGATCTTCCCATTTCACCTACGCAAGAAGAATTCTCCCATGTTTAGATTCAAGATGACAGAACAAGAAAACTTGTTGAATATATCTAGCACATTCAACAAGTTCATGATATTTTGTAGAAATCCATTGGAAAGCATAAACAATGCTATTATAAACATTAGGTTCCTACAAATTTTAGGTGGGATATAAGGTATGGTTTCATTTGAAGAATAGCCTTACAATATACCATTACAGTGCCAAGTGCCACTTTGATATAGGCTTTACACCATCACCATGGTTGTGGGTAAGAATGATTTTGAATTAAGTATTCTCCCTTTCATTGCTTTGTACCTTGTATTTAAGGTGGATATGCTTCAACCATAATTTCCACCTTTGTTGAACACCTCAAGGGTGGTTGAGCAGTTGTGTCACATACCCAACCACCCATTTACACTTTTAAGATGACTAACTAGTCTATTTACCACCATTAATGGACATTTCTACTATGATGATTCATTTGCATTTCCATGGATTTGCTATAGAAATATTTTTTAAAATCAAAAGTATACTTATAAAATCCAATTAACTAAAATTCTTCATTCTAAAATATGCAATAATCCCTATCATGAATGCATCCATACAATGAGCATTAAGTTCACGCACACATATTCAAATATACTACAAAATAAGCACACACAAAACATAATATAAATATAATCATGGCAATTCATAACACAATTATAAACTTATATTTTAATACCATCCAACTGGCTGCAAAAAAAAGACATTCCTCTCAACCATAGGCACCCTACCACACTTATTATTTTTATGGAAGAGGACACCCCTGAGATGCGACTATCAGTCCAAAAGGGTGAAGTTTCCCCATTTCCTCTACTTATCCCAAACTCAAGAAATTATCTAGAACACACACTCTTTCCTCATCAACCCACACACACAAGGAATGACCAAAAATTAGACACATAAGTAGTGCCATACCTCTCTACAATTGTCTCAATCCCTAGCACTCCTCCCCCATCATCTTGCACAACACAAGGAATGTGACGCCTTTCTTTGTGAACAATACTTTATGCTATCCCAATTCCCTTCCAGTGATACAACATAGGCTGACCAAGGATTTTAAACCTAGGAGCTAAATTATGATGCCAGGAGACAAAATATCCTACACCATTCTTGTTCCTTGCAATATTGCATAGTTTTTGGCATCCCACATTCAATGCACCAACATGGACTAATCACTACACCTTGGTGGCATCCCAAGACTTAGGACATCATAATGTACATACCAATCATTAAAAATAAATATGCATGATATAACTATTTTGATGCTACAATTATTATTCCCGTAATAACTCTCAATATCACCAAGTAACCATGTATATTCATATTGGCAAATAAGTATGAAATTTTAATTCAATACTTATTTGTATGAATATATCCTTCTGTCACATGGCTATCACATGAAATAATTCAAATCACTGCTCTTCTTGACGCACCCTTCCCGATTCAAGTAGACTTATCACATGAATCTCTCATAGAAGATTCATTCAAGTTGCCTTGCAGTCACTCAACTTCTAGGATAAGGCATACCCTTCTATGCTAAACAATCCCTTGGGCGATCCATTATTCACTAAGGATTTCCTACACAAGAAGAGCACAACTTACATAGTCTTACTACCAGATATCCCATTGGAAACCTCTAGTTAACCAATAATATGTGGCAATCCTAGGGTTCCAGTGTGCTTGCAGTGGAAATAGTGCCACAACATTAGCTTTACCTTCTCTTCCTAGCACTTCATAGTGTTGGAATAAATTCCATTCCGGCTCCATTTGGAGATTTTTCAATTTGCATTCTTCTTTGCAAACCATGCCAATTTTGAACATAAATTTCACTTGTATGAATCATTCATAGTTTCATTCTAGAAGTTACAGTAATATCTTATGTCCTTCTTAATTTGTTGTTCTTAAGTTTCATTTAATTATGGAGCTCTCTTTCCTTTTCCATGGAACTCTTCAACACAATTTTGAGCCACATAATAGACTCACACTCTTTGGAATGCCTCAATCCTAATTAATTCTTCCACATGAGTGACATTTCATCACTTCTTCCCATTCTTTACACATAAGTTGTTGGTCCATATCTTGCAACTTTTTTGAGTATGCATACACTTTCCCACTAACATGATTCACCAATATTCTATATGTGTTGCATGTTCTTGTCACGTTCCCTCCAATTGATCCAATGCAAGGGAGAGAATATGACACTAAAACTGCGCTATTTCTACTTCTCAGCCCCATGATCTTTAACAAAATTCATAGCAAGTAAAAATACACATGCAGATGTATAAATGCAATAAACACAACGGAAATAAAATTCTACTACGCATACATATAACATGTACTCATAAGCATAATCATAACATTCAATAATTAAATACATTCTAGAATTAAAACAAGAGAGTACTTATCTTAAAATGAAGTAGTCCCGAGCAATTGGCTATGCAACTGCAATGTTCCACCCAACCATAGGCCAATTGTGCTAATCAATATCTCAATGCAACTGCCACCCCCCAAACTGGGCATGATTTCTAATTTTTTGCAACGAAAAAGGGAACATTAGACTCACACATAGCCAAATATACACCAAAAATCATCCAATCAAATCCATAGTTGGGTTTATCAGGTTGCTAAGGTGATAGAAAGGAAGAATTGCTAAGCTAGTGAGCTCAACCACAGAGATATTGGTCCCTCTACAAGATCTAGCCAGCTTGGCACCCACAATACCTACACACCCAACACAATGAAGTATTCTCTTCACTGATATACTATCCCTCAATCCATACCTTCCCTTCTAGTGCTCTCAGGGTGTGCATAGAAAAGTATCCAAAGCCCTTTTATCTTGAGTAAAGTTGCACTCTTCACTAGGTTTATCAAGCCAATTTTGGATCCTCTTGTACTCTTGGTTGCTTACACCCAATTCAAGCAAAATCAAGGGACACATATAACCAAAGCCAAAGCTATATTGAAAAAACACATATGTACACAACTATGGGGCATGAAGGAAAACGTTTTAACTATGGGATGCCCAAAATGAGATTGCCATGAGTTTTCCCAAATCATGGCACAACAAAAACGAATTATGGGACAGGGAAATAACCACAGGGAGAAAAACGATTTCTCCCACAGCTATATGATAATTCAATGGGCCAAAACGACCTCTATGAACCCCAAATTGATTTCCCCTTCTTTCCCACTGTTCTGCAACACAAAAACGACTTCCCAGCTATGGAAAATGAGGGAAAATGCCCAGGAATCTCAGACTACACGAGGGAGCAAAAACAATGGGTGAAGAATGGTTGAGGAAGCAATTTTGTGGGTCTTTTCTCGCCTAAGGAGCCAAACATTATTTTCCAAATTGATGGCTTTCCCATACACGAAATTGGGCATCCATACCTGTCCATTCCCAATGCATTAACTACCTCAACCAAATCTTGGAAGAATTAAATGATTGGGTGCATAAGTCAAAATGGGTAGTTGAGGGTTTATGGGTTCTCTCATTGACACTTGGATTGACACTATTGGGTCAAGGGTTTGAATATTTTCCCTCCCTATTCCTTGTAAAAATCATGCCCCCATACTCTTGTTGCATTGCATAGCTAGTTGTGGGTATTTCATTAAAATGCATATTTACATGATGTTGAAATTTCTATTGTTCCTAGATAGCAAGAGAACCATATGCATCGATTTTTAATTTCCGATACATAAAACGATAAATCGATGGTGGGGCCTTGGCCTTGAGCTCCTCACCATGATTTTATAATGATATTTACATCATTTGCAATTTTAATGCAATTGGGTCAAAATCAAGATATTACAGTTCTTGACCTGGTAGTCCATTCCACATTTTCCATTAAGTGTCATTGCTACTTGGTTGCAAACAACAACCAACTACAATGGTCATGACTCCCATTTATTTTATGTATTTGCTAGTATCTTCCATACTTTTCCAAGTATTCTCATATGACATAAAATATCTATGCCAATAATCAAGATGTCCCATAACTCTTCTTTGCAATCCATATTGCACATATGAATCACAATAGTTACCTAGGATTCCATCTTATTCTAGAAACAAATATCCATTACTAGTCTCTTTGTTTCCTTCCTAATAAGACTAGATTTTCATTGCTCACTAGTAGTATTATGATATTTGCAAGCACTCAACCATCCTTGGTTTAATCTTGCATCTTTTGGTTAACAAGCAACTTTAGTATGCTTTTGAACAGTCGAATGAGCCTCTACACCATTGTAAAAACACCATTATGAAGGAGATGAAGTCATAAATGCTCAATTTTAGATATGGAATGTTCCTATATCATCCACTAACTTCTTCCCAAAGTTTAGGATACTTTGAAAGTTACTGAGATTGAAAACTGTTTTGTCCAATCAAACCCAAAGGCTTTGTTTTGATCACTTTCTGAAACAAACAAAAAAATATTTCAAAATTTGGAACCTTGTATTCTATTATGATGTACATTACATTTTCAATGACTATACTTAGGATTAATTATGGTTTATGTCACGTCCCCTCCCACAGAACCAACTGACGGAGGGAACATGACAGGTCCGCGGGGTGCTAAGACTCACCTCTAAGGCCGTATTATCAAATTCATGGACATTTAAATGTGTGTGCAATAAATATTAAAAATACACAGTGGAATTAAAATCAATTACACACAACATGCATGTATTGGCATGTTCATCATAGGAATAACAATAAACTTATGCATAGAAATATACTCATCTTATGCTATTCACATGGATTCAATTGCAACAATTCAAATTGGCTCATTCCTTAAAATTAACATAAGCAAACAATCACTCATAATACATAATTTTTGGCATAATTAAAAACAACATTGAACACTTATATTTGAATGGAAATTGTCGAAACCACTGGCTATGGAAGAGAAACGTTCCACCCAACCATAGGTCTCTATCCAGGCTATATTACTTTAGATGAGAGACCACCCTTGAGTTAGGTTTTGTATCTACTAAGGAGGAACAACTCAGGCTCACTCACAACCACAATCACAAATACTCATGCTAAGCCAACACACAACTGGGTTTTTCAAGCATTCAGGGATATAGGGAAGGATAATGCTAAGCCAATGAGATCAACCACAGAGCTACAAGCATCTTAACTGATCTTAGAAAACCTTGGCACCCACAATACCTACCACACCCAACACAAGGAAGGTCCCCTTCTTTGCTACACAGTCCCTTAGGCACCCCTTCCCTTCAGTGCTATTTAGGGTGGCATAGAAAGCTCCAAGCTACTAGATCCACATAGATTCTTTCCTTTAATAAGTTTATCAAGAAATTTCGACCTCTGATCTCTTTCCCAATTTGATCCACTCTTGTATTTTTCCAAATTCTGGCCACGTGACTCCCAAAAACGGAATTGAATTTCCCATCTTCCAAATCTAAGTTTTCCTATGGATTTCTGGGCATTTGGCACTGTCAAATTCACCCCAACGTTTATGTCTATGGATCCCCAATTGGATTTTGATGCTCACAACAAATTCTGAGCATTTTTGGCACTCAAAATCATGGCTTCCTTTTTGGTTGCGATTTTTACAATTCTTCACTACTAGGAATGAATAATGGTTGAGAATTGATGTCTGGATGTTGTGCAATGGAATGGGGATGGAGGAAAAACAAATTTCCATGAGGAATTTAACTTCCAGGCCAAGTAAACTGATCCCATCCTACCATACGAATTTCCGAGCTTTCCCATGCTCCATTAATTCCATGAGCTGATTTCTCAGCTACCTCTTCCTAATAGAATTAAATGTCAGCATACTAGTCTAGAAGGGTTCTCAAGATGAAACTTGGAAACAAAGGATTGAATCCCTGAACCCCTCACCTCTCCCTAGTGGATACATTCATCCCCCTCATTTTTAGTTGCTTCCATAGCCAGTTCTTGGAATTTTATTTACATTCTAAATATTTACATTATTTTACAATTCCCATGGTTTACTAACACATGGTTCACAAAATATAAAATACTTTCCGTTACAAGCTCTAGGTTTGTTAGAACGTCCTTGGCCTTGAGCTCCATGCTAGGAACCATAGACCGCATATTTACAATATTTACACATTAAGCCAATAATTCCAAGGGTCAAAATGGGGGTATTACATGTTATGAGCTAAAAGTTACAATTCCCCAAAACTAGTACTTTTTCCCATATTTTCATTGCTATTGTAGCTTCTCTAAATCTCAGAGACCATCTTTGAAGACCTATAGAAGAAAATATGGAAATATTCAAGAATAGTTTTGTATTGCCCACTGATATCCTTCATGATTGTGAGTTTTTAGCAACTTCCATATCCTTGATCCAATGCTCCAATCAATTTTTTTCAAAATTGTGGAAATGTCAATTTTTAATTTTTGTATTTCTCTAGACTTGAAATTTTTGGCAAAAAATGTTATCTCACAAATGGAGCAAAACTGGGAGAAATTCCTTAAGAAAATTCGTTCAGCTCATTGAGAAGGTAAAATGTCATGTGAATAAATTTTTCAAGTTTTGATACCTTGGGTCACTTTTACCTCTACCAAGTTTCTCAAAATCCCCGAAAAGTGCCCTACAATAGTGGATGGTAACCTTTTTTTCATCTCTGTTCCATGTCCTTGGAATTTGACTAAAACATCCCTGGGTTTTCTCTATGCCTATTCAAGGACTACACCATATAAATTTCATCCCCACCAGGTCGCTTCTCAATCAATTGGGCACCAGCCTTCAAAATTCACTATTTCACATTTTCAAGAAAACTGGAGCTAAACAAGGCCATGCCTCTCTTTTGCATTGTTGTAATCCTCATTGTGGAAAAACACCCAAAATTTCATTGAATTACAACTTCACATGCTCCTTTTATGGCCAAAACAAGTTTTTGGCTCTAGAATTCATTTACTTATTTTACCAATTTTCCATATCCTGACATGGAAAGATACTAATGTGAAATTAAACATGGTGGAATTGATATCAAATTGGGTCCTACATGTCATCCAGGTGATATTCCATGGATTTCTCTGCCTTCACCAAGTCATGTTTCCATTCACTGGGTCATCGTTGTCATCATGACCTTTTAAACCTTGCAGATTTGTTCATGTTAAACACCATTGGCTTAATCCTTGCATGAATGGCTTTGATTAACCCATAAAACTTGCCTAATTCAATCTTGGCCATTTGTGGCAGTGCCACATGTGCGATATCTCATTCACCTCTCCATGCTTGAATGATCACAATATAATGTTCACAATCATTCAATGAAATCTCAACCATTCACGACACTTAACCCTATGTTAAACTTTGTGCACTTAGCCTTGCACGAATGGATAATATCTAACGATCTTGTGGACCTAGCTCAATCATAGCCATTTGTGGTATGAACTCTTTTGTTAAACTATGTTCACCTGTCTATGTGGGAATGTTCTATATCTTTTGATCTTACATGCATGCTTTAATATTTTCCATTCATGGTGATATCCCCACATGTTAAGTCTCGATGACCTTTCTGTGTATGAATGCTTGAGATATGCTAATATCATGCCTAATTTATTCATATCCATTCAGGATAGATATGATACTATTATACCTTGTTGAATCCCATTTGTGCAGATGTATTAGATATGCGTATATAACTTGCATTATTTAAACTAGGATATGCATATGACAATTCTCTTCTAAACTCTGCTCATGCTTATTTGGGCGAATGTTCGGGATTTAAAGATATGATTTTCTTGATCAAATCTTAGTTGTTCACAACAAGGGTCCCTGCGTTAAGGCTCAAGCATCTCCCTTTGTGAGAATGGTTCATATCTCATGATATAGGTCCTTTGATTTAATCATGGCCTTCATGCAGTGACCCATCATGTTAAGGTACACACACTTTCTTCTATGTGAATGGTCACAATCTACTGATTTGGATGGATTTATTTAATCTAGGCCATCTATGGCATCAAATGGGTTTTCTATCTATTATATGTGGATGCCACCCATGCATATGAACTTTGTAGGCACTACCACTTGTAGATCCATTCCATGTGTCTCCTCTATGTCATACCCCTTCCCACATGGGATTTGTGGGGCCCACATGAATTCTTTTTCCAAAATTTTGAATTTTTCATAGATACATATTTTTAATTTCTAAACGACTCCCTAACACGAAATTACACTTGACATTTATCCCAATTGGTAATTTTTTTGTCTATTAACATATATGAGCATCTTAATAAAATTTCAACATTTACCCAATATTTATCAGATCGAATTTCATAACTCATGACATTATAACTAGCTTCCATTCCATCCCCTATACTAGTTTTGAAAAATGTCATATAGGATTTCGAATCCATGAATTTTTTCATGGATATGTTGTCAAAGAGTTTTCTTGTAAACTGTATTTTCCACCCAAATTCCACAAAATCAACTATGAAACTCAAGAATTTACTTTTTCCACCTTCCATATTTGGCACAACTATTCAAACAATTGTTCAATCTTTTAATTACAACATTGAATTAATCAAATAAAGGATTCAACATGGCTTTTCCCAAAAACGTTTCTCATGCATATTCCATTGAAGATTTCATGAGCAAACTTGAATTCTTCCTATAGTGGCTAATTCAGGCATAACCCCAGTGCTGCAACCTAAGGCTATGTTAAACCACGATCTAACAATTTAAAACATAAATAATCTCCAACATAGCCTTTACACAATTTATAGGTATTTAGTCAACATTTATCCAAATAGTGAATATTTCCCCAAAGTTTTCTTTAATACATTTTGTCAAACACTTCATCTACAACCTATAACTTATTCTTGTGCATATAATTTATGGCCCCTGTAGTCCCAATGTTGCAACCTTGGGATATGAGATCACTTTGTCATATACCTAACCACCAATTTAACACTTTTGAGATAATGAGGTACTCCATTTACCACCATTAATAAAAATTTATGCTCTAATTCTTAATTCGCATTTCCATGCACTTGGAATACAAATAATTTTTAACAACAAAAGTACACTTATAGTAGTCAATTAACTAAAATTCATCATCCTGAAATATGCATTAATTTTTATTATGAATGCATCCATACAATGAGCATTAAGTCCATGCACATAGATTCACATATAGTGTAAAATAAATATGCATAGAAGATAATGGAAATATAATCATGGAAATTCATAACTTGCTAGAAACATATAATTTAATGTCCTCCAATTGGCTACAAATAAATGATGTTCCTCCCAACCATAGGCACTCTACCACACTTTTTTTTTTTTTTTTTATGGAATACAACCTTTAAGCTGAGGCTATCAATCCACATGGGTGAAGTTTCCTCATTTCCTCTACTTAGCCCAAACTTAGGCAATTATCTGGTGCCAAATCCAACACTCTTTCCCCATCAACCTGCACACACAAAAAATGGCCAATAATTAGACACATAACCAGTGCCAAATCCACTCTATAGTTGTCCAAATCCCTAGCACTCCTCCCCCATCATCTTGTAAAATGCAAAAAATGGAAATCCCTTCCTTGTAAATAGTCCCTCAAGCCATCCCAATTCCTAGAAAATGGTCCAACAGAGATCGTCCATGGATTCTCTATGCTGGAAATATTTAGTGACAAACCCCCTCAAAACCATCCCAACCCACTATCACTTCTCCCCGATTAGCCTGCACAATAGAAGGAATGTGATCCACTTATTTCCATCCCAACCCACTAGCACTTCTCCCCCATTAGCCTACACAATAGAAGGAATGTGATCTACTTCTTTTCATGCAGCCCTTTAAGTTATCCCCATTCCCTTCCAATGCTCTAGTATACATCGGCCAATGAATCTATGTGTTAGGGCTCTAGGGACCTCTGTTATAGCCTAAGTTTCCTCTCCTAGGTGCCATCCTCGAGGGTGTTAGTTTTTCAACATTTAATTCAATATGATCTGGGATCTTCACTGAGAGAACAACATGTACAGCATATCAAACACAAGAGACAAGAGACACAAAGCATTTCACTGGGGAAAACCAAGAAGGTGAAAAACCCCGCAACCTCCTCAGAGATAGAATGAGCACCAATACAAAGATCACAAATATCAAACCCCAAAACAAGATTTCTCTAGCAGCTACTCCTCCTCCACAAGCACACACTCCTCTCTTTCAACTATGCGATTTGGATGAGTGAGTGAATGAATAGAATGAGAGAGTCACACTCTCTATTTATACAATGACTTGACTTGCCTGTAACCCTAACTGGTCCAACTTCCTAAGGAAGCCTAATAACCCATCCACATGTCACTGGGCCGACCCTACTAGGGTGGTCTAATAACCCTTTAACCCACACCGGGATGACCCCTCTAAGGTGGTCTAATAACCCATAAAGTATAAGTTACAACACTTACAATATAACTTGCGACACTTGCAAATACAAATGACGACACTTCCAATCGAAGGAATAATACATCTCTGTTGGGGATACAATAAAGTACAAATGTAATGCATACAAGATACAAGTGAATATCTTCCGAAGTTACAAATACATCAACACTCCCTCTTAACTAGGAAGGTATTCTCCTGACACAGGTCATCAATACATATAAGTACAAGTCTTCAATTCTAGAGCTGGATCATCGTCACTGGATCACGGAGCATCATCATCACTGCTACTGTACTCGTCATATTGATCACTGGGGCTATCTCTCAATTCTTCTCTTTATAGGAAGTTCTATAGAGCCAACCCTTTTTCATGCTGGATGTAGGCCTAGCCTCATGTAGGTCTTCATCATATCCGCGAGCGGCCTGATAGAGGTGGAATCTTAAGACTGATTATGTGCCACTGGAAAACTTGACAAGAGCATCCCAGGATCCTTTATGTGCCTTAGCATGACCGGGAATATCTCCCAGGACTGATTACATGCATCCTTCACAAAACCTTTAAAGAGTATCTCAGGATCCTTTATGTGCCTAGCATGATCGACAAGATCTCTAAAGAGCATCCCAGGACTGATTACGAGCTTACTTCTCAACCTATCGGATCTCCAAGACTGATTACATGTGAACTTCACAAAACCTTAAAAGAGCATCTTGCGACCTGCAAGATCTATAAAGAGCATCCCAGGACTTTTACGTGAATAGCACAACCTATCGGATCTCCAGGTCTAATTACATGTGAACAGGAAAAACCTTAAAAGAGCATCTTGCGACCTGCAAGATCTCTAAAGATCATCCCGGGACTTTTACGTGCTTAGCACAAGCTATAGAATCTCCAAGACTGATTACATGCCAACCTCGCAAAACCTTGAAAGAGCATCCCAGGACTGATTACGGGCTTACTGCTCAACCTAACGGATCTCCTAGGGAGCTATTATATGCTACTGCACAACCTGCCACATATCCATGGCCTCGAAGTATCATCTTGATACTCATGATCAACCTGATCATCCTCGCACGGAGCATCATCCTAATGCTCATGATCATACTGATCATCATCATACAGTGCATCATCCTGATGCACATCATCATCACATGATCATCCTGATCATCATCATATATAGCATCATCCTTATGCATATCATCATCGCATGATCATGCTGATCATCATCATTTGGAGCATCGTCCTGATGCTCATCACACAACACTTACATCCATAGCCATGGGAAGGATCCTCCTACCACCATGCTTGGAATGGCTCTTGCAAATGTGTCCCATCACTTCCTTCTCCAAGTATCTTCTATTTGAAGAACACCAAGCCTCTCTCTGAAGTATTCAAACTTCACTCTGGCTAGTGGTTTCGTCAACACATATGCAATATACTCCTCTGTCGCAACATACAAGAGCTTCACTGCTCCTCTCTGCACCATATCCCTGATATAGTGATATTTGATCTTGATGTGCTTTGACTTGTCATGGAACACCAAGTTCTTAGACAACTTCACACAACTCTAGTTGTCACAGAAGATACAAGTAGCATCCAATTGGAGATGAAATAAATCTGACAGTAGCTTCCTTAGCCATACTACCTCGCAACTCGCCGAAAAAGCTGCGACATACTCTGCTTTGGTTGTACTCAGTGTTGAAATATTGTAACCTCAAAGAATATTATATTTGTACTTTATTATTCCGTAGATGTTTCATTCCTCCATGAAGATCTTATTGTATATCCGGATATGTTTATTCCTCCGTCGGAATGTGGTAACTTGGGTTATTAGACTTCCCTAGTGGGGGTCGGCCCTATATGTGTTATGTGGGTCAAAGGGTTGTTAGACCACCCTAGTGGGGTCGGCCCAGTCAGCTGTAATGGGGTGTTTAACCCAGTGGTAAAGTTGGGGCCGACCTAGTTAATATAAAGTACAAGTCGGATATGTGTATATATAGAGGAGGTGTGTTCCTCATTTGACACACTTCTATCACTTAGCATATAGTGCACTTGTGAGGGAGAGGTCTACTATGGAGGAGAAGGATCTCATGTATTTGGTTTGCATCTTTGTATTTTCTGGTCATCTATATTGAGGAAGCTTTGCTGGGTTTTCTACCCCATGAGGGTTTCCCAGGATAAATCTATGTCTCTTGTGTTTATGTTGTGCTTGTTGTTTCTTCAGTGATCCTATATATGCTATTGTTGTGAAATGGAATGCAATGATAATATTTTATGTCATAGCATATTGAATCTTAACATGGTATCAGAGCTAACCTAAAGGAAGGCAATGTATGGCACTTACGACACTTGCTTCACTTACGACAATCTGAAGGTTAGGGTTTTATATAGCAAAACCCAGTCATCGTGGAACTTTCGATATAAATCCATTTTTGCGAAGGTTCAGGATCTGAAACCTATATAGGTCGTAGATAACATCCCCATGTATCTTGTGTCCAAAGGACACCCTCATATTTGTTGTACTTTGTGAGTTATGATCAGTACAAGTTAGGGTTTCTGCATCTTCCAGATCTCAGTCATAATTAGGTGACCTAGGAAAAAAGATCATAACTTGGGATAGGAAGCTCCAAATGAAACTTAGTAAAGAGTGACAGATAGTACATAGACTGTACTATCTCAGAAAAATTTTTCAGAGGCCGAAGTTGAACCAGTGACACGTGTCACGTCATACAAGTTTGCTCTCCTGGTTTATCCCATAAACAGGTCACGTTGCGACACTTGGAATAACTCTCTCTCAGAGAATCCAATTGAGGTCAGACCTGTCGGGATGGCAAGATGACAGGTTAGGATACCATAGAAAACGTTTTTAGACCCTTTGGATTTAAAAGTTTGGAGTTACACCAGAAACAATCAAGTACATATTTATGTCAAAACAAAATTATTTTTGAGCACCTTCATTCATGGCTTCCAGAATTTAGGGTTTCGGAGAAAGTTAGAATTTTTGTGATCAGAGTCGATGGCTGAATACTCCTCATCAAAATAGAAATTTAGAGACCAAGATCAGAATTTTTTATTGGGCAAAAGAGTGGGCTTGATCAAACCCTAGTTCAGGATTTTGATCGGAAAGGTGGAAGATTAGGGCTTCTGCAAAAGTTGGGATTTTTGAAGTCTGTGACCACGGCTGAAAGATCCTCAGAAAATTAAGAGCTTAGAGATTTGGATCAAACCCTTTGATTAGGAAAAAGGGTGGGCTCCATCAAACCCTAGTTCGGGATCCTGTCCAGAAGATCTAGAAGTTTCAAAGGCAATCTTGAGGGGTCAAATTTTGGAGATTTCAAAATTGAAGTATGCAAGTTTTATCAGCTCAACAAGACACATCTATCCATCCATTCAGAAGTGTGTGAGTCAAAGATTGAATTTTTAGGGTTTCTCTAACAAACCCTACTCGAGCTCCAGATCCAGTTTCAGGGGGAGTTGAGGGTAAGGCCTTACATAAGAAGACTACAAGAAGTCTCGACAGGTATGTCTTAAGGAGATACATGTATGTCTTGAAATTTGATTCTTGATTAAGTTCATAATATGTTTGTCTTCATATTATTTAGATTAGTACAATCTTGATTAATGTTAGAATTGTCTTATCACCCTAGTAAAAGTATGTGAATGATAGAAGACATTCATTGATTAGGTTATATAATTGTACTAATGCACTGTGGTGTTGTATGAGGTTGATGTTTTCTGCTAACAATATACAGGTACATCACGAAAGACAAATCAAGTTCCATGACCATGATGTCATGAAGACAAAGACTCATCCATAATATTTGATCACATAGAAGTTCTACCTACGAGGTATGTATGACTTTGTTCTACTATGCTTAACCTATGAGATATGCAGGTTCTAACCCAGGATCTCTAAATCATTGAAGAGAACAAAGAAGATATTGTTTAGGTATGGTATACATAACTAAGCAGGTATACTAATCTAGGTATGTTTTCCTATGTCAAGTTAGAATCCTACTTTGTGCTAGGCTCTTAGTATACCCATGTATTGAATGATCATGACCATACATATTCAAGATTATTTAGAATTATAATGTTTTGATAATATTGAGATTATACTAATGAATGTATGTTTGTGTATGAGATCATGAGGATGCAGAAACTAGTGCACACTTGAGCATGCACAGTGGTACAGATTGAATGGAAGTTCAAAAGACATATAGAAGATCAAGCGGGAGGCAACCACACAAACATAAAAGATAAGTATTTGAGTTGCTATTTGAAACAGTAAATGATATTGCTTGTAATAGATTGCATGCATATTTGGAATATATCATGCTGAGTGTAAACATTCATATAACATTGAACATTATACTACTAATATGCATATGATTGGTAAGTTGGACAATCATTCCATTGTTGCTTGTCTAGAATGAAACCTATTTGTTGACATGCTGAGAGCTGTGCACACTCTCGATAGTATGTTCTGGTAGAGATGGAAGGCATCTAGATAGCCACTGTATGCATACAAGATATGGAAAAGTGTTGTGCCAAAGTATTGGTCAAGATAGTTGCATAACTATGTAAATGATATCTGTATGCATAATAGGTTATCATGTCAACATGATTTGATGATTATGAAGTATTACTAATCATGTACTTAATTTTCATTTGTAGGAAAGATCATGAAGAATGATGAACACCGAACAAGTGATGGATGTTCAACAAGAAGATTTACAAATCAAACATAATATAGAAAGCTTGTGGCTAGAAGATTCTCTTAGAAATAAGAAGAGGATCATGACGAGATGTTTGCTCCAAGTGGATAGATAAGACCATTCTCTTAATAGTGTAATTGAAGAAAGCTTTGTATGGATGCCTAGGATCGATAGTCATTTGATGAGATTAATAATCACCATGGGTGATGCGGATCTCAACCTTTGCTACAAGGTTGAATATGGTTTCTATATACAGATGACATGAATGCAAGAAGGAACTCACCACAGAGTTCGAATGATCTCAAGGCTCATATCAGTAGACCCATCTGATGAGAGATGGCACAGATAGATTTGCAGAAGATCACTCAATGCAAAGTGTTAATGATGTTCAGTCACAAAGGGAGAATTGACAGTTTCTTGATAAGCTTGGGCTTTACCAAAAATAAAGCTGATCCGTTACGAATGATGAACCTGTCATACTATTACTGTATGTGGATGATCTATTTTACAAACAGATCATGAAAAGCAAGAAGAAGATGGCTGCAGATTTGAAAATGAAAGATCTCAGATTGATGCATTACTTCCTAGGTCTGGAAGTATGGCAAGGCTCAGAAGGAATATTTCTCATCCGAGGAAAGTATGCTGTGAAAATCTTGAGAAGAATTGATATGTTGGAATGTGAAGCCATGGCCACTCTCATGGGTTCCGACATGAAGTTGTTAGCTAATGACTCCTCAGAGTTAGTTGATGTGACTCTGTACAGACACATTATTGGGTCATTGATGTATCTGACGAATACTAGGCTAGATATATGCTTTGCTGTGAACACCTTTAGGAAATATCTAGTGGAAACTAGATGTGTTCACCTGATAGTTGCAAATCATGTGATGAGGTACCCAAAGGGTATGATAGACTTTGGTCTATGTTATCTTGGAGATCATGAACTTAGATTGTATGGCTACATAGATGTTAATTGAGCAGGAAGTGTATCAGAAAGGAAGAGCACATCGGGAGGATTTTATTGTATGAGATCAGCCATGATCTCGTGGTTTAGCAAGAAGCAGTCTAGTGTGGCTCTCAGCACAAGTGGAACATATGACTGCTTGCTCTACTAGTTGTGAAGCAGCATGGCTTTAGGATTGTTTGACTTAGAGATAGATACAAATGTGATCCTGTGTGGCAAACAGAGTTGTATCAAGATGGCAGAGAATCCAGTGTTCCATGATAAGTCAAAACACATAGAGATTTGATATTTCTATAGACAAGATATGGTGTAGAAAGGAATTATAAAGATCGAATTTGAAGGCACTAATGAACAAGTTACCGATGTACTAACCAAACCTCTACCTCAAGAAAACAAGTTACTGATATACTAACCAAACCTCTACCTCAAGTAAAGTTTGAGTACTTCCGAGACAAGCTTGGTGTAGTTCAGAAGGACCCTCCTCGAAAGGGGGAGTGATGTGGTCACTTATGACGAGATTGGTTGCATCGACAATGAGGTCGATGATGTGGATACCTATATTGGTGATGCCGACAGAGAGGTTGGTGGATGGTCCTTAGACAGGGTCTAAGTTGACAAGGGGATTTCATCATCCTTGAACACATGTTCTAAAAGGATCCGTAGACATATGTCTTTGAGAATGAAGTCCTTAGTGGACAGGAGGGGATTGTATCGTCCCCAGACTTCGGTCCTAGAATTGATCCGTAGACAAGATGGATTCGAAAATGAAATATTTAGTGGACGGGTGGGGTTTGTATCGTCCCTAGACTTTGGTCCCTTGAATTGATCCGTAGACATGTGTCTCTGAAAATGAAGTCCTTGGTGTACAGGTGGGGATTGTATCTTCCCCAGACTTCGGTCCCAGAATTGATCCGTAGACAAGATGTCTCTGAAAATGAAGTCCTTGGTGGACAGGTGGGGATTGTATCTTCCCCGGACTTCAGTCCCAGAATTGATCCGTAGACAAGATGTCTCCGAGAATGAAGTCCTGAATGAACAGGTAGGGGATTGTATCTTCCTCGGACTTTGGTCCTAGAATTGATTCCTAGACAAGATGTCTCCGAGAATGAAGTCCTGAATGAACATGTAGGGGATTGTATCTTCCCTGGACTTCAGTCCTAGAATTGAGCCATAGACTGGGTCTCCGAGAATGAAGTCCTGAATGAATAGGTAGGGGATTGTATCTTCCCCCGACTCCGGTCCCAAAATTGAGCCATAGACTGGGTCTCCGAGAATGAAGTCTTGAATGAATAGGTAGGGGATTGTATCTTCCCCGGACTTTGGTCCCAGAATTGATCCGTAGGCATTTGTCTCCGAGAATTAATGATAGGACTGTATCATCCCTGGACTCTTGGTTCAAAATGTACATGATGGGATTGCATCGCCCCTAGACATGAGACTTGTCTTAAAGTGATAAGGATTGATCATCCTGGAACTTGATCTGGATCTGGATTGTATCATCCATGGACCTATGTCCTAAAGAGAGCGGGATTGATCATCCTCTAATATGATCATGTGTGTTGCAGGGTATGCTACTATTATGTATACTTGACTGATGAGGATACTTGTATTGATGCATTGATACTTGTATTGATGATATGTATTGATGAGGATACTTGTATGTATACTTGTATTGATGATAATATGTATTGATGAGGATATGTATTGATGAGGATACTTGTATTTATACTTGTATTGGTGTAGATACTAATACTGATGATCGTATGATGATGATGCTAATGATCGTATGATGACGATGCTGATGATCGTGTGATGACGATGCTGATGATCGTATGATGACGATGCTGATGATCGTGTGATGAGGATGCTGATGATCGTATGATGACGATGCTGATGATCGTGTGATGACAATGCTGATGATCATATGATGACGATGCTGATGATCGTGTGATGACGATGCTGATGATCGTGTGATGACGATGCTGATGATCATATGATGACGATGCTGATGATTGTGTGATGATGATGCTGATGATCGTGTGATGATGATGTTGATGATCATGAGGATCCAGATGATGATTTTGATGTTGCTATAGTTGTTCAAGTGCTGTAGAATATGAAGACTCAGTACTGAAGATGTTGATGTTCTAGTAACTGCTTGAGTTACCGATGATGTTGAGAAAGCTTCCAATGATTTATAGATGTATCATGTATGGTGTTGATGACTCCTTGCTCATGCAGATGTTGTTATAATATCCTTCTCGTTAAGGGGGAGTGTTGAAATATTGTAACTTCAAAGAATATTATATTTGTACTTTATTATTCCGGAGATGTTTCATTCGTCCGTGAAGATCTTATTGTATATCCGGAGATGTTTATTCCTCCATCGGAATGTGGTAACTTGGGTTATTAGACTTCCCTAGTGGGGGTCGGCCCTGTATGTGTTATGTGGGTCAAAGGGTTGTTAGACCACCTTAGTGGGGTCAGCCCAGTCAGCTTTAATGGGGTGTTTAACCCAGTGGTAAAGTTGGCGCTGACCTAGTTAATATAAAGTACAAGTCGGAGATGTGTATATATAGAGGAGGTGTGTTCCTCATTTGACACACTTCTATCACTCAGAATGTAGTGCACTTGCGAGGGAGAGGTCTGCTATGGAGGAGGAGGATCTCATGTCTTTGGTTTGCATCTTTGTATTTGCTAGTCATCTATATTGAGGAATCTTTGCCAGGTTTTCTACCCCATGAGGGTTTCCCAGGATAAATCTGTGTCTCTTGTGTTTATGCTGTGCTTGTTGTTTCTTTAGTGATACTATATATGCTATTGTTGTGAAATGGAATGTAATGCTGATATTTTCAGTCATAGCATATTGAATCTTAACACTCAGTGCTACGTAGGATTGCTTCCTGCTAAACCAAGAGATCACACCTAATCCCATACTGAAGAAGCAACCTGAAGTGCTCTTCCTATCTGCAGGACTGCCTGCCCAATCTGAATCAACATAACCCTCTAGGTTAAAATTTTGATTCGCATCATACTTGAGCCCATAATCAACCATACCCTTTAGGTACCTCGGAATATGCTTTACAACAATCAAGTGAGCATGTCTAGGATCCGTTAGGAATTGGCTCAAGGTGTTCACAGCAAAGCAAAAATATGGTCTCGTGTTCATCAGGTACATCAAGGACCCAATCATTTGACGATACATCATGGCATCAACCGAATCTGATGAAGCATCACTCAATAGCTTCAGGTTTGATGCCATAGGTGTGGCCATGGCCTTGTAGTCCATCATCCCAAACCGCTTCAGGATCTCTACTGCATACTTGCCTTGTCTAATGAAGGTTCCATCTGCACTCTGCCACACCTCCATACCTAGAAAGTAATGCATCATACCCAATTCCTTCATCTCGAACTTGGAAGCAATCTTCCTCTTTTTATTAGAATCAATCCATCCTCACATATCAAAAACAAGTCATCCACATAGAATAGGAGTATCACAGGATTTCCTTCCTCAACCTTGTAGTAAAGGTTGGAATCTACTTTACTCTTGGTAAAGCCCAAACTAGTCAGGAAGCTGTCAATCCTGCCGTACCATGTCCTGGGTGCTTGCTTCAAGCCATATAAGGCATTCTTTAATCTGCACACATATGACTCCCTGACATGTGTCTCAAATCCGAGTGGCTGCTCCACATATACTTCCTCTTCAACTACACCATTCAAGAAAGTTCTCTTGACATCCATCTAGTGTATCTTCCACTTCATCACTACAACCCAAGAAAGTAATGTTCTGATGGAAGTGTATATGGATACAGGTGCAAAAGTTTCTTCATAGTCTATCCCTTCTTTTTGGGAGAATCCACGAGCCACAAACCTTGCCTTGTATCTATGTTTCCATCTGCAGCATGCTTGATCTTGTAGATCCATTTGGAAGTCACAACAGACTTCCCTTCTGGTCTCGGGACAACATCCTAGACATCATCATTCATGATCGAATGGTACTCCTCGATCATGGCATCCTTCCATTACTCTATCTCTGATCCTGGAAACTTCATATTCTTCAATATCTTCAATAGGTAGTTTTCTAGATTTGTTGAATCTTCGTCGCTTGTTCTTTGAAACAAGTCTCTCTTGTAGGTGATGGTACACAGTATTTCCTACAAGACAAGTTCAATTGCATGATTAGAAACATCTCATAGATTTTAGAACAAATTCTTACACATAAGAACATATGTCATACAGTCATGCAATTATCTTAGCCAATACTTCAATACAACATTTATCCATATCCCGTAACTTTTTAGATGCCTTCCATCTCTACCAGAACATTTTCAAGAGTGTGCACAACTCCCAACATGTCAGCAAAGAGGTTTCATTCTAGATAAGAAGCAATGGAATGTTGTATAGTACCATAGGCCACTTACCCATTATTTCTATATTAGTAGTATCTTGTTCATTAATGCAACTTTTCTAATATGCATAATATACATCCTAAATATAGGAACGTAAGTATGTACATGACTGAACAACATTATTTAAGTAATCATATATACAAGAAATGACAATTCAAATACTTATCTTTGTTTTGTTGTTGGGTGGACTCCCTCTCAATCTTTTCTTCCTTACAGGAACTACTGGAGTGTGCTCCCTCTTGATCTTTGCTTCCTTATAGGTGTTAAAATTCAATATGCTAAGACAGAAAATAGCAGCATTACATTCCATTTCACAATAATAGCATATACAGGATCACTGAAGAAACAACAAGCACAGCATAAACACAAGAGACAGAGATTTATCCTGGGAAACCCTCATGGGGTAGAAAACCCAGCAAAGCTTCCTCAATATAGATGACCAGCAATATACAAAGATGAAACCCTGAGACATGATCTCCTCCTCCACAATAGCATACCTCCCCTCCACAAGTGCGCTATCCTCAAGTGTGTGAGTGTGTCAAATGAGGAACACACCTCCTCTATTTATACACTACTCTGATATGTATTTTACACAAGTACATGTAGGCTCGTATTTAACCATTAGGTTAAATACCCCATTATAACTGACTGGGCCGACCCCCACATGGTGGGTCTAATAACCCTAGTTACCACAACCAACTCGGAGGAATAAACATCTCCGGATTTATAGTATAATCACATCGGAGGTATGGAACATCTCCGGAATAAATAATATACAAATATAATATTCTTTGAAGTTACAATATTTCAACACTCCCCCTTAACGAGAAGGATATTATAACAGTATCTGCACGAGCAAGGAGTCATCAACATCATACATGATACATCTATAAATCATTGGAAGCTTTCTCAACATCATCAGTAACTTAAGCAGTTACTGGAACATCTTCAATACTGGAACATCAACATCTTCAGTACTGAGTCTTTATCTTCTGTAGCACTCAAACAGCTACAGCAACATCAATATCTGAATCCTCACGATCGTCAGCATCGTCATCACACGATCATCAGCATCGTCATCACACGATCATCAGCATCGTCGTCACACGATCATCAGCATCGTCACACACGATCATTAGCATTGTCATCACACGATCATCATCATCGTCACACACGATCATCAGCATCGTCATCACACGATCATCAACATCGTCATCACACGATCATCAACATCGTCATCACACGATCATCAGCATCGTCACACACGATCATCAACATCGTCATCACACGATCATCAACATCGTCATCACACGATCATCAACATCGTCATCACACGATCATCAGCATCGTCATCACATGATCAGCAGCAGTACAAGTATTCATGCCAATACAAGTGACCATATCAACAATACGAGTATCCTACCGACTCAAGTAGCCACACCATCAATACAAGTATCCTACCGATACAAGTAACCACATCATCAATACAAGTATCCTACCGATACAAGTAACCACATCATCAATACAAGTATCCTACCGATACAAGTAACCACATCATCAATACAAGTATCCTACCGATACAAGTAACCACATCATCAATACAAGTATCCTACAAGAAACCATATCATCAATACAAGTATCCTACCGATACAAGTAACCACATCATCAATACAAGTATCCTACCGATACAAGTAACCATATCATCAATACAAGTATCCTGCCGATACAAGTAACCACATCATCAATACAAGTATCCTACCGATACAAGTAACCATATCATCAATACAAGTATCCTACCGATACAAGTAACCACATCATCAATACAAGTATCCTACCGATACAAGTAACCACATCATCAATACAAGTATCCTACCGATACAAGTAACCACATCAAAAATCACTTTCTCGGAGACCATACGTCTACGGATCAATTCAGGGACCGCAGTCCGGGGATGATACAATCCCCACTTCTCAGAGACCACACGTCTACGGATCAATTCAGGGACCAAAGTCCGGGGATGATACAATCCCCATCACGTACATTTTGAACCAAGGTCCAGGGACGATGCAGTCCTATCTTCAATTCTCGGAGACATCAGTCTACGGATCAATTCTGGGACCTCAGTCCGGGGACGATGCAATCCCCTGCCTGTTCATTCAGGACTTCATTATCGGAGACCCAGTCTACGGCTCTATTCTGGGACCTCAGTCCGGGGACGATGCAATCCCCTGCCTGTTCATTCAGGACTTCATTATCGGAGACCCAGTCTACGGCTCTATTCTGGGACCTCAGTCCGGGGATGATGCAATCCCCTACCTGTTCATTCAGGACTTCATTATCGGAGACCCAGTCTACGGCTCTATTCTGGGACCTCAGTCAGGGGACGATGCAATCCCCTGCCTGTTCATTCAGGACTTCATTATCGGAGACCCAGTCTACGGCTCTATTCTGGGACCTCAGTCCGGGGACGATGCAATCCCCTGCCTGTTCATTCAGGACTTCATTATCGGAGACCTCACGTCTACGGCTCTCTTTAGGACTGAAAGTCCAGGGATGATCCAATCCCCTCAACTGTCCACTAAGGACTTCATTCTCGGAGACCTCACGTCTACGGCTCTCTTTAGGACTGAAAGTCCAGGGATGATCCAATCCCCTCAACTGTCCACTAAGGACTTCATTCTCGGAGACCTCACGTCTACGGCTCTCTTTAGGACTGAAAGTCCAGGGATGATCCAATCCCCTCAACTGTCCACTAAGGACTTCATTCTCGGAGACCTCACGTCTACGGCTCTCTTTAGGACTGAAAGTCCAGGGATGATCCAATCCCCACCTGTCCACTAAGGACTTCATTTTCGGAGACCATACGTCTACGGATCAATTCAGGAACTGAAGTCCAGGGATGATACAATCCCTCTTCTTTCTCGGAGACACCTGTCTACGTCTCACTTTAGAACAAGTGTTCAAGGATGATACAATCCTCACATGTATTCTCATCAATACATCTATCATCAAAAGCATGTATTCTCATCAATACATCTCACGTCAAAAGCATGTATAAGTAAAGCTAAGTATTCTAAGTATAAGAGTCCTAAATCTAAATATTTCTAAGTATCTAGGTGTAGAGAACATGTTACCTCAACATCGACCTTGTTGTTCGATGAGACAATCTCATCAGTAGTGACTATACTACTCCCCCTTTCGAGGAGGGTCCTTTTGAACTACACCAAGCTTGTCTCGGAAGTATTCAAATTTCACTCGAGACAGAGGTTTGGTTAGTATGTTGGCAACTTCTTCACTTGAGGTAAAGGTTTGGTTAGTACAACGGTAACCTGTTACAAATTCAAACTTTATAGTTCCTTTCTGCGTCATATCTTGTTATTTCCCTATGTTCTTTGACTTATCATGGAACACTAGATTCTATGTCATCTTGATACAACTCTAATTATCACATAGGATCTCAGTTGGTTCTATCTCTAAGTCAAACAATCCTGAAGCCAAACTTCTTCACAACTAGCAGAGCAAGCAGCCATATATTCTGCTTGTGCTGAGAGCCACACTAGACTGCTTCCAGCTAAACCACGAGATCATGGCTATTCCCAGACAATAACATCCTCTCGATGTGTTCTTCTTGTCTGATACACTTCCTGCCCAATCAGAATCTGAATAACCATCTGAAGTCATGATCTTCAAGATAGCATTCTATTGTGTCCTTTATGTGCCTCATCACATGCTTTGCAACTATCAGGTGAACACATCTAGTTTCCACTAGATACTGACTCAAGGTGTTCACAACAAAGCATATATCTAATCTAGTATATGTTAGATACATCAATGACCCAATAATTTGACTGTACAGAGTTATATCCACTAACTCTGATGAGTCATCTCCTAACAGCTTCAAGTTGGAATCCATAAGAGTGGCCATTCCAACATATCAAGTCTTCTCAAGATTTCTTAGCATACTTTCTCTGGTTGAGAGAGATTCCTTCTGAGACTTTCCATACTTTTAGACCTAGAAAGTAATGCATCAATCTGAGATCTTTCAATTTCATTTCTACAGTCATCTATCTGTGTCATCTCTCATCAGATGGGTCTATTGATATGAGCCTCAACATCATTCGAACTCTGTGGTGAGTTCCTTCTTGCATCCATGTCATATGTGTATAGAAGCCATATTCAACCTTGTAGCAAAGGTTGAGATCCATATTACCCATGGTGATCATTAAGCTCATCAATTGATTATCGATCCTGGGAACCATATAGAACTTGATTCACACTTCTTCTTTAATTACACCATTAAGAGAATGGTCTTATCTTAGCCACTTGGAGCAAACATCTCATCATGATTCTCTTCCTCTTTCTAAGAGAATCTTCTAGCCATGAGCCTTCTATATTTTGTTTGATTTGTAAATCTTCTTGTTGAACATCCATTGCTTGTTCAGTGTTCATCATTCATCATGATCTTTCCTACAAATCAAAATTAAGTACAGGATTAGTAATACTTCATAATCATCAAATCATATTGACATGGTAACCTATTATGCATACAGATATCATTTATATAGTTATGCAACTAATTTGACCAATACTTTGGCACAACACTTTCCCATATCCTGTATGCATACAGTGGCTATCTAGATGCCTTCCATCTCTACCAGAACATACTATCGAGAGTGTGCACAGCTCTCGGCATGTCAGCAAAGAGGTTTCATTCTAGACAAGCAACAATGGAATGTTTGTCCAACTTACCAATCATATGCACATTAGTTGTATACTGTTCAATGCTCTATGAATGTTTACACTCAGAATTATATATTCTAGGAATGCAAATATGCATACAACCTATTACAGGCAATATCATTACTATTTCAAGTAACAACTCAAATACTTATCTTTTATGTTTGTGTGGCTGCCTCCCGCTTGATCTTCTGTATGTCTTTTGAACTTCTATTCATTATGTACTACTGTGCATGCTCAAGAGTCATCCTCATGATCTCATGCACAAACATACACTCATTAGTATATTCTAAATGCTATCAAAACATTATAGTGCTAAATAATCTTGAAAATGTATAGTCATGATTAAAGTTAATAAACATTAGTATTCAAGATTTCAGGGAAGTCTTCTTTTACCCATGCATATCATCAATCAAGATAAAAGATATAATATGCATAATCCCTTGATTACTAACTTTATGAATAAGCATAACCAATCATTCCAAGTATACTTATATAAGGGATCCTAACACAAGGTAAGATTCATGGGAAACATACCTGGATTAGTATACCTACTTGGTTATGTACAACACACCTAAACAATCTCTTCAATGATTTAGAGATCCTGAGCTAGAACCTGCATGTCTCATAGGTTAAGCATAATATAACAAAGTCATACATACCTCGTAAGTAGAACAAAGATTATGGATGAGTCTTTGTCTTCATGTTTTCATGGTCATGGAACCTGATTTGTCTTTTGTGATGTACCTGTATCTTGTTAGCAGACAACATCAACCTCACACAACAACATAATGCATTAGTACAATCATAAGTGTCAACACCCTAACCAATGAATATCTTCTATCATGCATTCATAATTTTGTTAAGGTTATACGACAAATCTAAAATCAAAATTGTACTAACTGTAATAACCTGAAGACAAACATACCATAAACTTAATCATGGACAAATATCGAAACATACCTCGATGAGTCATACCTGTCGAGATCGCTTGTATTCTTCTTATGTAAGGCCTTATCCTCATCTCCCTCTGAGACAGGAACTTCTTCACTTATGCAGGTGACCAATCCATCTTCTTCTAGGATTAACCCAATCCACTTGATTTGCAAGAACTGGACCTGGAGCTGGATATGGGTTTGTCAGAGAAACCCAAAAAATTCAAACTTTGAATTTCAAACTTTCGAAAGGATAGAAATATGCGCCTTGATGAGCTGATCAAACTGGTATATTCAGAATTTGAAAACTGCAAAGTTTTACTCCTCAGTTTTGCCTTTGAAACTTTTGGATTCACTGGACGTGACCCTGAACTGGGGTTTGATGAAGCCCACTCTTTTTCCCCATCAAAAGGTTTGATCCAAAGCTCTAAGCTTCTATTTTTCTGAGGAGCTTCCAGCCGTGGTCACAGATTTCGAAAATTCCCATTTTTACAGAAGCCCTAATTTTCCACTTTTCTGATCAAAGTCCCGAACTAGGGTCTAATCAAGCCCGGCCTTTTTCCCAACCAAAAATTCTGATCTTGGTCTCTAAATTTCTATTTTGATGAGTAGCATCCAGCCGTGGTCTCCGATTACAAAAATTCCAACTTTCTTCAAAGCCCTAAATTCCGGAAGCCATGAATGAAGGTACCAAAAAATAATTCTGTTTTGACAGAAATATGTACCTGATTGTTTCTGGTGTAACTCCAAAATTTTTGATCCACAGGGTCTGAAAAAGTTTTCTAAGATAGCCTGACCTGTTAGCTTTCCATCCTGATAGGTCTGACCTCAATTGGATGTTCTGAGAGAGAGTTATGCCAAATGTCGCAACGTGACCTGTTTTGGGAAAATACAGGAGATCGAACTTCTACGGCGTGCCACGTGTCACTGTTTGACCTTCGGCCTCTGAAAAAGTTTTCTGAGATATCTCGGCCTGTTATATTTCCATCCTGATAGGTCTGACCTCAATTGGATTCTCTGAGAGAGAGTTATGCCAAGTGTCGCAACATGACCTGTTTATGGGATAATACAGGATAGCGAACTTGTACGGCGTGCCACGTGTCACTGGTTCAACTTCGGCCCCTGAAAAGGTTTTCTGAGATAGTAAAGTCTATGAACTACCTGTCACTTTTCACGAAATTTCATTTGGAGCTTCCTAGCCCAAGTTATGACTTTTTTCCCAAGGTCACCTGATTTTGACTCAGATCTGGAAGAGGAAAAAACCCTATATTGTACAGATCATAAATCACAAAGTACAACGAATTAGAGGTTTTCCTTTGGACACAAGGTACCTGGAGATTTTATATTCGTCCTGTAACAATTTCAGATCCGAAAACTTCTCCAAAACGGATTTATAGCGAAAGTGCTACGATGACTGGTTTTTGCTATGTAAAACCCTAACCTTCAAATTGTCGTAAGTAAAGCAAGTGTCTTTAGTGCCATACCTTGTCTTCCTTCAGGTTAGCTCTGATACCATGTTAAAATTCAATATGCTAAGACAGAAAATAGCAGCATTACATTCCATTTCACAATAATAGCATATACAGGATCACTGAAGAAACAACAAGCACAGCATAAACACAAGAGACAGAGATTTATCCTGGGAAACCCTCATGGGGTAGAAAACCCAGCAAAGCTTCCTCAATATAGATGACCAGCAATATACAAAGATGAAACCCTGAGACATGATCTCCTCCTCCACAATAGCATACCTCCCCTCCACAAGTGCGCTATCCTCAAGTGTGTGAGTGTGTCAAATGAGGAACACACCTCCTCTATTTATACACTACTCTGATATGTATTTTACACAAGTACATGTAGGCTCGTATTTAACCATTAGGTTAAATACCCCATTATAACTGACTGGGCCGACCCCCACATGGTGGGTCTAATAACCCTAGTTACCACAACCAACTCGGAGGAATAAACATCTCCGGATTTATAGTATAATCACATCGGAGGTATGGAACATCTCCGGAATAAATAATATACAAATATAATATTCTTTGAAGTTACAATATTTCAACAATAGGAACTACTGGAGTGTGCTCCCTCTTGATCTTTGCTTCCTGGATTATCTGACTTTGAACTTATTATATCCATCCTGGACCACTATGCATGCTTAAGTGTGCACTAGAGTCATAATTGTGTCATCCTCAAGATCTCATACATAATCATACATGCATTAGTATAATCTCAATACTATCAAAACATTATGATTCTGAATATGTATGGTCATGATCATTTCATACATAAGTAATTTATCACAAGCGTCAGTATTTCAATGTTTCAGGGAGGACTTCTTTTACTCATGCATATTCTTATTTGACCATAGGACTCTTCTGGTTTTTCATATCATCAATCAAAGTAATATGCATAAACCCATGATTACTCAAGCTTATAACTTCATGAATAATCATTATCAATCATATAAAAAATATACTTATATAAGATCCTAACGCAAAGTAGGATTCTAACTTGATACAGGAGAAACATACCTAGATTATCATGTTTGCCAGTTATGTCTAACATACCCAAACAATTGCTTCTTTGTTCTCTTGTCCTAGTAACCTGCATATTTCATAAGTTAAGCATTGTAGAACCAAATTATACATACCTCATAAGTAGAGCTTCTATGTGATCAATGGATATGGATGAGTCTTTGTATTCATGTCACCATGGTCATATGTTCTCGATCTAGAACTTGATTTGTCTTTCTTGATGTACCTTTCCTTTTAGAGGTCAACATCATCCTCATACAACACCACATTGCATTAGTACAGCCATAAGTTTCATAACCCTAATCGATGAATGGCTTCTATCATTCATATGCATTCATACTTTTACTAAGGTGATAATATAAGTCTAAAATTAATCAAGATTGTACTAACCTCAATAATATGAAGACAAACTTAATCATGAACAGATTTCAAAACATACCTATATCTCCTCAAGTTATACCTGTCGGGATTGCTTGTAGTCTTCTTTTGTAAGGCCTTAGCCTCATCTCCCTCTGGAAATGGAAATTCTTCACTTATGTAGGTGTCCAATTCATTCTCTTCTAGGATTAACCCAATCCACTTGATTTGTTGAATCTAGATCTGGAGTTGGCTAGGGTGTGATAGAGAAATGCTAAAAATCCAAACTTGGAATTTCAAACTTCTTTCTGGACAGGGATATGCAGATGATTAAGGCGAGCAAGATGGTGTGCTCAGATTTTGAAAAACCAAATATTAACTCCTCAAAATTGACCTGCGAGTTTCAGATCTACAGCTTCTATCAAATTCTGGTTTTCTGGTTGTTCTGGTTTTCTGGTCAAAATCCCGAACTAGGGTTTGATAGAGCCCGGGGTTCTACCCAACGAAAATATTCAATCTTGGTCTCTAAATTTTGATTTTTATGAGGAGCATCTAGCCCTAGTCTCAGATTCCAAAAATCCCAACTTTTGCAGAAACCCTAAATTCCCACAACAGTGACAAACCAAAAATGAGAGTGCTCAGAATCCAATTATGTTTGGACAGAAATATATTCCATATTGTTTCTAATGTATCTATTGTTGGTCACCCTATATGCTAAATAATTATAACTAACACACAAGATGCTCAATATGAATTTTCAACCCAGGGAAGTCTTTTATTTCAATGGCAATAAGCACAATCCATGCATAAACATTTCAAGTAGTTGATTAAATAAGTGGAGATGAATGATCCTACCTATCTACTCAGCCAAACTCATTTCATGACTAAAAATAATCTAACTTATCTATCTAGGAATTCAAAGTACAATTACCTTCCTACAGAAATCAACCCAACAGTTACTGATCTAAGAATAAGAATGAACTAGATTACTTTTGCAAGAAGTTAAATGCTATAATTATCAAACTACAGTATTCAGTCTTTACCAAACTGATTCATCTAGCAGCTACTGTAACTCAATTATAATCTGCCTAATCTAATGAATTCAAGAAAGATACAACAAAAACCAGAATTAGAAATAAGCTTGAACTCTAATTTGATTAATATTGGAAATACTATAAAGCATAAATGACTGAAACGAATTGAAATTGAGCTTGGCTATAACAGCTAATTCTAACACACCATGCATCAAATAAACTATCCTACACAGTCGATTGTCACACCACATAGTTGCATCTATTCAGGATGCAATGATAAATTACCAGGAAAGAATGCAATTATAAACTCTCTGTTGCAGCTAACAGTAATACGCCTAATGCGATTACACACCACACAACAGGAAATAAATTAAACTACCTACTTAACTCGACAATCTCTGTGAGAAGGCGAGCCCTAGCCTTCTAACAGAGACGCCGTGAACTACCACGAATTAAGACACCGAAATATGAAGAACTATGCTCTTTATATTAAAGATGGTAATCCACAGTCTCAGCTCTCTATTACAACCCGTACAAACTGATAATTAACCAACCCAAGAATTTGAAATCCTTCCCATATTTATACATGCAAAATACAATTCGTGATCCACTAATTTCGTGCAGCAATGAAGATATCTAATCTTCATGCTGCGAGTTACAACCGAAATGTTACAAGCATATTGAATGAGGCCATTGTACATGAAGGATGTTGTTACTCTGGCAGTCAATGGATCAATGGATTAACCAATGGGGAGGCATCTTGTCCATTGTAGCAATGCTCTGTTTCAACGAAGGCCTGTTACAGCTTCACGTGGAAAGATGTGCCATCCCTTTTAATATGAGGAATTAAATTAGAAGAGTAACAGTTGGAACCACATGTGATTCTTTCCCAAGGCATTGCGATTGATACACCTGTTCTTTGATCTTGACTTAATGAAATCAACACAAGTTAGCATAAATCAAAGGCTAGAATTCATAACCATAACAATCTTAGGCATTAAATAAATGAAACAATAATGGATTATACCTTGTCAGGATTGTTGATTGATCTGGAAGAAGGCATGTATATGGTTTATGAAAGTAGGGTGTAATAGGGAAAAATGATACAATAAGTGTGGTAAAAAAGGGGCATTTCCAGGGCCCAACATCTCCCCCCAAATATCAATTTGCATGTCCTCATACAACAACCGATTAGTCTGAATCTAAATCTCGTCCTCATTCATATTGTGTAGATGAGTTGAAGGGGATAGCAGGTTCCTTACCTGCGCCCCATGATTTCAATAAAAACAAGAGTAACAGTTTCTCCTTTCGACACTATTGTAGTAGCCTCTGTCTATCTTTCAGATTTTACAATTAATCATTGGAGACGCTGGTTCTTGTGTAACAACATCCCTCTATCCTCAGCAGCTTCAACCTATGTTGGAATTCAAAAGATTTTTTCAATAGTGTTGATTCTTGTGTAACATATTCTATCCCTTGTATCTCAGCATCTTCTAACTGAGCTGCATTTTAAGTCCACTTTTCGAGGACTCTAGCTCTTGTGTAACAATGTCATGTTTCTCGATTCTTTTTAGCCTGCTGAGTTTGATTCAATGACCCCAAAACAATGGGACTGAGCCCAAGAATAGTTCCTCTGATTATTTTACTCCTGCAGATCTTTGTCCCGCTAAGTCTAGCACTGTAAATTTATGCCCTGCCGAATTAAATATGTCTCCACATTCCGGGCATATCATTTCTTTCCGTCCTTCATTCTCTAGAATGGAAGATAAATTCTCCACCTGGTCTGCAGCCTCTACCATTGTATTCACATACTTCCTTGCATGTTTCCTACATGTTTCCTTCTATCTCTCTAATTCTTTGCGAAGCATTTGCACCTCCTCGTTTAGTAGCTCATTTTCAAAAAGAAGATTCTCTATTTGAGGTTCCTCTACAGTAGGTTCTTGTGTATAAGTAGGTGGTCGAGGTTTTAAGATGGGAATTCCAATATTTGCCCCGACCGAGTGACCCGCTTCTATTGCAATAACAATTTTGATTCTTCTCTTTTTCGCTGGGCTGGACGTCTGGCCCTTTATCATTAGCCCTTCCTTTCTCCTTTGAAACAGAGAAACTCTTATCACTTCAGAAACAGGGCCGAATCCCTCCTCTTGAATTAAAGTTCTTCTTATCTCAGGGGAGGATTCAACATTCATAATTTCTAGGCTGCTTCCTGCTACTGCTTTTGCTTGATATTCTTCTTCTTCTATTTCAGTTTTAGCTGCTCCAATTTCAACCCTTTCTATATCTATCTCCTCTTCATCCTCCAATCGAACTTCTGGTGTTCCAACCCTCCCCCCAACTAAGTTTGAGGAATTCCAGTCCTCATCCACTATTTTTAAAGAAAATTCATGAGGTACCTCTGAACGAACCAGAAATTGTTCCCATGTCAAACTGTATTGTGCAAGGGCCTGTAAGACTAATAGTTTAATTAGCCCATGATTTGTGAGGGATGGTAAGGGATGTTGAGCACCTCTACCATAGTAAGCCATGCATTGCAGAGATTTAAAAAGATAGTATGGCATATTTAATAGCCAACGATGACGTAAATGTGATAGGAGGCAAAATTAATAAATGTAAACAACACTATAACTCCCCTCACATGTGCTGTATTTCTTCAGAAAGAGTGCAACTTGGTCCCAAGGACTTGGAAGGGTATCCAATGTTGTTTCTCTACCCCATGGTCAAACACTTTCTTCAGCTTCCAAAAAATCTTCAGTTGTAGTCGGATGATGGAGTTTCCAACTAAACCAGCGCTGCCCAGTTCTTGGCAATCCCGTTACCTCCGCCAGGATTGCCTCTGAAACATGTATCCTTATACCTTGAACCTCTGAATGGGTGCTCATTAGATTTTGAGCAAATTCAAGGGCTGTTTCCTCATGAAAACCATTTAGGCACTGAAAATAATCTGTCCACACTACTTCTTGAAAGATAACAAAGGCTTCTCCATTCTTATACAGAGATTCTATTGTTAGATGCTCATATCTCACAGGGATACCCATACTATTGAGCTTCTGCGAAATATTTTAACGAATGCACCAGTTATAGTTTCAAATGTCAAGCTAACTGCATGCAAACAAGGTTGATGGATAGTTGGAGGTTGAATTGAGTATTTTTGGAAAGGTGGCACAGTTAGTTTTGGAATAAAATTCGTGGCAGGATTATCGCACAAGTTGGGTAGAATGACGGTCATAATCATAAGTATGGGTAACAGCTTAAACGTGGTTTTGGTTTAGTTGATTGGATGAGGATAGATGATAGGGATAAATGAAAAATATAACCATTATTGCTTGCGATGCCAATAGATGCCTAATCATGATTATAATTAGAATCTGTACCTTCAAGATTAATGCTCAAGCCGTCATTCTGCCATAGCATTATATTTCACAGTCGCATCACTGGTAAAATATGCATGTGCATCCATGAGTTGGCTATCGTTGATCGGACAGTTGATATCAATCAATAAGAGTGCATGGTGATTGTAGAGAAAGCTTATCACAAGTTGGCGAAGATAATTCGTAGTCATAGGAACTAGCAGAGTCCGGCAAAATATGGCGGAGTCATAGCTGCAAAAATTGGCAGAATGGACAAAGGTAGCGGAGTTACAGATGCAAAATTTGGTAGAAATGGACAAGAATAACGGAGTCGCAGCTACTAGAAAAAGTCGAAATGGATGAAAATAACAGAGTTACAGCTGTGAAAATTGGTAGAATGGGCAAAAGTAGCGGAGTCGCAACTGCTAGAAAAAGGAGAAATGAATGGAAATAGCAGAGTCACAGCTTCGAAAGTTGGAAGAAATGGGCAAAAGTATTGGAGTCATAACTGCTGGAAAAAGGCAAAAAAAATGAAAATAGCGGAGTTATAGCTATGAAAATTGGCAGAATGGGAAAACGTAGCGGAGTCGTAGCTGCTGGAAAAATGAAGTAACATGCAATTTTTCAGCTGGCTACTGAAAGTTGACGAATCATCTATCTTCTTCAAAGAGCTTATTCGATCAGGAAAGCAAGATAAGGTGCCTGCAATCATTTGGCCCAGTCAAGATCGTTGATCCTCAAATCAATTCCCGTACATAGTTCTTCAAAACAAACCCAATCAAGCGTAAAGGAAAAATAGATAAAATAACATAAAGAAAACAAATTATTTATGTACAAATTATGTGTGGAAATTGCAGTTTTTTTTTTTTAAACTCACAGGGTTTGAGAAAAATCCCTGCCCTAGTGTTAACGAATAATCTGGATCAGTTGCAACATGTGAAATGAAGGCATTCTTTGAGATCGGTTTGTGAAATAGTCGCAGTCGATGACCATTTGCAAACAATGGTGTCTTGTTTTCATCAATGGTGATCAACCGAACTGTTCCATTATCAAATACTCGATTTATCTGATAAGGTCCCAACCAAAGTCCTCATTTCAAATTCAATTGGGAAAACAACATTCTTTCAATACACCAATTCATATGGGGAAAAACCAGTGGTGTTGCATCACGTAGTGCAATAGGCCCACAGTGCCTCTGGAAGTCTCTCAGCCCAATCTTTATGGTGACTTTTCACTGTTTTTGTTAAAATAGCTTCGATGACCTTGTTTGTACTTTCCACTTGGCCATTTTCCTATGGATGATATGGAGAGGTTATTTTTTGCTGAATGTGAAACTTTTGTAACAGAGCTTCCAATTTGTGAGACACGAACTGTGGTCCACCATCTGTAATGAATTCCCTGGGTACTCCAAACCGAGTAAAAGTCTCTTCATATAGGAAATCAATTACAGCCTAATCATTCGCTTTGACAAAGGCTATAGCTTCCACCCATTTGGTCATGTAATCCATGCAAACCAATATGTGAACTTTCCATTTTGAGGGAGGGTTGATAGGCCCTACGAAATCCAGATCCCATCTATCAAATGGTTCAACCAGGAGCTGTGGCTAAAGAGGAATTTCATCTAATCTGTTGGGATGGCCCCTCCTGTGGCAGTTATCACATGCCTAAACATACTTCTTCACATCCCTGAACAATTTAGGATAGAAATAACCCATCCTTAAAACCTTATGACCTGTCCTTTTGTCAGCAAAGTGTTCCCCACAGGGCTCATCATGGCAAGCTTTCAGGATACTGAAGATTTCATCTTCTCTTACACATCTTCTGATTTCTAAGTCAAGCCCTATGTAGAAAAGATGTCCATCGATCTAACAATACCTAGCACTCTGTTGTATGATATTTCTTTTTTCTCTCTTCGATAGATGTGCTGGAATCTTACCTGCAGCCAAAAAGTTAGTAGTATGCACATACCATGGGGAATGAGCTGATACTGCAAAAAAATGTTCATTAGTGAAGGAATCTTCAACTGGTAAATTGTCATCACTGTTAGTAAGTTGAGATAAAAAGTCTGCAACAACGTTTTCCTTCTCTGGTCTATCAATAATTGTGATGTCAAATTCCTATAACAGTAGCATCCATCTAGTAACTCTAGCATTCATGATTGGTTTATTCATTAAATATTTGATGGAAGAATGATCATTTTGCACAAAAGTGGAGTATCCAGTAATGTAGTGTCTAAATTTGTTGATGGCATAAACTATGGCAAGGAATTCTTTCTTTGTCATAGTATAGTTTATTTCAGTAGGGGATAAGTTCTTGCTAACATAATAAATTGCATATGGGGCATGACCTTCCTATTGTCCTAAAATTGCTCCAATGGCAGTGTCTGAAGCATCTGAAGAGATATGAAAAGGTAGAGCCCAGTTGGGCCCTCGTAAGATGGGTGCTGTAGACAGCCTTTTTCTTAAATTCAGTAAACGCTGTTTGGCATGCATCATTCCAAACAAACTATGCATCCTTCATCAACAAAGTGAACAAAGGAGAAACTAGTTTGGAAAAAAATTCTATGAACCCTCTATAATAGCCAGCATGCCCTAAGAAGCTATGTACATATTTTTGTGTTCTAGAAGTTGGTATATTTTCAATTATCTTAATTTTGGATGGGTCTACCTGGATACCATCAGAAGAGATGAAGTGCCCCAGAACTATGCCTTCGCTCATCATCATATGGACTTCTCAATGCTTAACGATAGCTAGCTTTGTTCACAGCATTTCAAAACATTTTCTAAAATTTTCAATGCTTCTTCATAACTACTACCGTATGTAGTGAAGTCATCCATAAAAGTTTCCATGCAGTCATTTACCATCTCTGAAAATATTCCAATCACTTCTCTTTGAAATGTGGCTGGTGCATTGCATAATCCGAAATGAAGTACCATGTATGCAAAGGTGCCCCAGGGAAAGGTGAAAGTGGTTTTGTATTGGTCTTCTGGAGTAATTTGGATTTGGTTATAACCACTAAAGCCATATAGAAAGGAAAAATACTTCTTCCCATACAAGGTATCAACGACCTGATCGATAAAAGGTAGGGGAAAGTGATCTTTCTTCGTTTCTTTGTTCAATTCTCTGTAATCCACACAGACCCTCCATTTTCGATTCTTTTTTGGCACAATCACGAGTGGTGAAACCCACTCGCTGTCTGAAATTGGGTATATAAACCCTGCTTCCAATTTTTTTTGGATTTCCTCTTTCACTACATCCCTTAGGTTCAGGTTCATCCTTCGTTGTGGTTGGCATACTGGCCTGGAGTCACTCTTAATATAAATGTGATGGGTACACAGATTAGAAGGGATACCCTTCATGTTTTGGTATTCCCAAGCGAAATCTCCTTTGTGTTTTTTTAGCTGTGTGATCAGCTGTTCCAGCTCATTGGGCACAAGGTTTGGATTGATCAGTGTTTTACCTGGCTCAATTTCTACTAGAACACTTTTCAAATTTTTAAGTACTAGAATTATACTGGCATCACTGACTAGAGTTTCTTCTGTAATATTTTCTTGTTATTTCTCATCTAATGCACTGTTAAGAATCTAGTAAACATGTTTATTGACAGACGTGGGCTTACTGATGAAACTTTTAATGGTATCGTTCTCTGTTTCATCCTTAAAATTTAAGTCTCTCCCTATCATTAATAATGGTTGAACACCTTCCTCCTCCTCCTCAAAATATACCCAAAGTGGAGTTTCAGCTTCTGTGCTTGGTCGGGATGGAGGGTATAAAGTCAGACTTTTGATTTCAGTCCCGTCTGAGATAGTCATGGTTCCTAACTGATAGCTGATGCAGGCATCTGCTGTGGCCAACCAAGGTCTCCCCAGGATCAGCGGGTGTTCCCCTAACTGAGACTTCAGCTATAACACCAAGAAGTTTGCAGGGTATTCCCAAAAGTCAATAGATATTACTAGGTCTTCCAGGATCCCCTCAGGCTTGATTGTTGATCTATCAACAAGTTCTAAAATGGTAGGGGTTGGCCAAAGATTAGTGAGTCCAAGTTTCTTCGCAGTTTCTATGGTCATAACATTGATAGCCGTGCCTAAGTCTACCAATACATTGGGGATTTGTGTGTTTCCTATGTGAACTGTAACAGTAGGATTTCCAGGATCATCATATTTTGCCACAAGAATCTTCCCCATTTTTAATTCGGAAAGCTTTCCCAATACATGGATAGTGGGAGGATCCCTAGGCTTTCTTCCTAGTTTCTTGACACATAAATCTCTAACAGTCTTAGCTTAAATGGGCACGTCATGGAGGGCTTGTAACAATGGGATTTTGGCATAAAAATTCTTCAATTCTCCTAAGAGATTGAATCGAGGTTGTTCCATTGTTTTATGTAGGGCCAATTGTTCAGGATATGGCGGTTCTCTCATCAATTGTGGAGATTGTGCTTCATTGCGTGTTACTTCCTGAGTTTTAGCTACTGTTTCAGTAGGAATTTCTGCATCCTCGATGATGGGGATTGTTGAGTTAACCATATTCTCAAAGTGCTGATTCAATCCAGTTTCAGTCAATGGGGATGGGACATCCTCAGTGATGATGGGTTCCACTACCCTCCCTGATTGTAATTGTATGTCATTGCAGGGAATTTGGGAGATGGAATACGCAAGCATGTTGGCAATCTCAAACTGATGAACTGCCTTATTATTCGGGTTTGGGTTAGGTTGTGCAGGTAGCTGTGGTCGAAGTGGTGCATTCATAGGTGCAGCTTTATTTTGGAATTACAGCTGTGGTTCCTGATATGGTTGGTGAGGATACTATTGAGGAGGGTACTGTTGATATTGATTCTGGTGATGGGGAAAGTTATTTCCTTGGTAAGAATTTCTCCAGTTGGAATTCCAGGGAGTTTGATTGTTCGATTGTTGTGACCATGGTGTCCAAGAGTTAGGATTTTGCATTGGGTTCTAAGATGGATTCCACTGGTTATTAGAATAATGTGAAGGGAATTGTGTATTCATATTATTCATACCATTCATATTATTCAAGAAAATTGATGGATCTGGATTCATACCTTGATTGTGAGGCTACCAACATTTCTTCTGTGCAATAAAGTAAGCCTGTTCCACATCTGAAGTGGATTCCTATAGCACTGCTTTGACTTTGGGTAATGAAGTACATTCCTTGGTGTCATCCTCCAATTCACATATCCTACATATCTCCGCCTTGTCCAGCGGGCGTTCTTTCAATGGGTGCTTTTTCCTACATTTAGGACAGAATACACCAAGTGTAAGATCTTCTACTACTTGCCTCTATTTTTCTCTCAAAACATATAACTCTGAGGAAATGGAGCTCATCATATCTGTTTTAAAATTCTCCAGTTAGTTGCCTATCTCTGCTTGAGTGGCTCCTCCACTAGCTGACTTTTGTGTCCTAGTGAAGACATCCTAATCTCGATCCTTGTACTGTTTGTTAGTTCTAGAGGATCCCCTTGAGTACCTTCGGCATAATTCAATGATCTTCTCAAAGGTTCCTTCGAGATATCCCCTTTCCCTAACAAATTCAACATATCAAGGAAATATTCTCTAACTCCTCGTAGCAAGATAATCTTGAGTACATCTTTTCCAATCGCAGCATGGCCAGACCTTTGTAAATTATACAACAATTTTTCCACAAAATCTTCCAAGCTCTTTGTTATCACTCCAGGAAACTCTCCTAGGTTGTATTTTCAGAGATGCCTGGTAACTTAACTAATCTTTGCAATGTTTCACTCACATACGAATGAGGGGTTGGATCGAGATGAATGTCTAACTGACTAAAATGTATGTCAAGACTATCTAAACATATCCAAACAATGCAAGGCCTTCAAGAGATACTATCAGATAAGTGTTGTATTAAATAGGATAGAAATTAATCACATCAACCAAAACATATACATGAAAAACGATGCATCTGAAGGGTTAAGAGACTAATATGATTTCTTATGATTCTTGCTTAAATAATCAAAAGTGAGCTGACAATCACCATAGGACATTTAAACACAGACAGAGAATGGTATTCAACTCATAAGCATAAATATAGAAGAAAAGAAGATCTAACAATTTCAAATAAGGAAGCTTACAGGATGAATATGGAATAGAACAGGTCTCTCTTACAAATGGAGTATAATTATCAACTCAAAATGAATTCCCCCTGTTTTTCATAAGTCCCAGGCTTTATAGCCTTTACAAAACATTTCAAGATCCTCAAAAACTAGATTGAATCTGCTAAATATAACTAGTTAAAACTGATTTTTGAAACGTAGGAAAGAGTCCTATTTAAAAGGGTAACCGCCATCTTGCCAGTCCTCATATATTCGACAGTTGTAATGAGCCTTCAAAGGCTGATGAATAAGGTTGAACCCGCCAACTGGAGGATCGACAGGCCATCTTTTGCCAAAAATAGATAAGAAGCTTCCTCTTTTCTCCTTGCTAGCGCTTTCAACACTAGAACAAAACCTTAATAATGATGCCTTTAATTATTATCTAACATTAGAAAACATCATCAAGACATCTGGATCAGAGAATCTTGGATCTGCACGAAAATGATAGTATTCTTCCTTGTTGGTGCTTTTGATGGCTTGTAGGCCTAAAGTAGAGTGGGGTTAGCTACCGAAAGCAGAGCTTTCGACAGCTAACAACACCCGTTTGAAAAGGTTCTAGCAGCCAAATGCACAGTTTTCACACTTGCTTCAAAATTGCAAAATGCAAAAGGCCTTTAACCTTTTTAATCTTTCATCATGACATCTTCAAGTTGTTCATTTTGATTTTGTGCACCAAATTATTGTTGTTGACTCGTTGTAGGCTAGACCCTATAGATCATAGTATTCAGATGCCAACAACCCAGCATTTGTGGCATTTTAATTTGCAATAGTGGCCATAGGTGACTGCAATGCTTTGATGAGAATTCATTAATGCATCTATGCTGCAAAAGAGAGCATCAGTGATATGTTCAGGAGCTTTGGCAACTGATATTCTGCAGAAAAACATCATACACCCATCTTAAATAAACAATATCATTCACCAGGTTTCACACGACTAGCACTGCCTGTCCTTTACGTGCCTGTCATTATCCTGCTTAAATTAACTAGTGAAAATTCGTTGTATTCATCAACAATGAATTCGTAGCTGAAATTCTTCAATGGCGGCCCATCTAGAGATCTCCCAGTAATCAGTTCCAAGGCACACAATGAATAGTAATGTGTGCTAGCGCTTTTTTTCCTTTCGTTCCAGTTTTCAACAGGGTATGTGAAAGCGAGTTGCCAATGACCTGGGTACTAGCTAACACTTCCCAAAACTCTCCATTGAATTTTCCATAAAATAAGTGATCCCAGCAATAAGAGTGTTTTTTATAGAAAAAGTTCTATCATATCATTGATTATCTCTGGATTGCTTTCCAAGGGTAGAAGTAATCTCCCAAAACGCAAATGTTGATGATTTCATGATCAAACCTCCATCTGCGTTCCAATATTTGCCAAATATTTGTAGGAAATTCTTCTGCCCACCAGGTCTCTTCCTGTGCGCCATATGAACTTACAAAAGGTTTATTGAACTCCTGCGTGTTCTTTTTAAATCCGTAGCTTCCAACTTGATGCTTGAGCCAGTAATGATATCTGTTGTGGCCTCTTCTCATGGATCTGCATCACAACCTGATACCTTCCACCTTACAAAGGTTCGAAACCCAGCTGTATTTACTATATGACAGATGCACACTCATTTTCTGCTTTCAAATCAGACATTTAACAATTGTCGACTTGTGGTTTGACTTGAGACTTAACTCGTGGCTCCATCTTGTGCGACCTCTTGACATGTGGATAAGCTATATATTAATTCGTAGGCTGACTTATGGTTGATTCATAACCTAACCTATGACTTGGATCATATGTCGACTTAAGTTGTTGGTTTGTGGCTTGAATCGTGGGCCTTCAAATCTTTTATTAGAAAACCATAAGACCTGAGAGAATAGAATATAGGTTTGCTATGGCAATGATTATAACTCGGGATTTAGTATCAAGAATCTCGATTATGATATGGCTTGGTTTTGGAAGCACTTCAAGCACGCACCATGTTACAACAAAATGTATATTATTGTTTGACAGTATAAAAATCGATAAAACTAAGTTTCTAGGCAATATAACCCTTACGTGTTGGTGTAATGCAGGCTAAAGAGAAAGAGACCAAAGGATTTCTGAGCAAGAGAGATCAATGAGAGATGGATGAGGAATCTGGAGTTTAAGATATTGGCCAAAAGCAATAAATCAAATAGAGAGAGATGAAAATGCTCTCAAAAGTCATTTACATTTTGATCGCTAACATCTAGCTCCTACTCGAGGATGAAAGCCTCCCTGTGAGGTCTCAAGAACCTAGTAGTTCCAGTCGCTTTTACCCTTGGCCTATGGAGTCATTTGGCTGCCACCAAATCTTTGCAATCTGTCCACAAATGTTCAACTATAAACCTGCTAGCAACGCTTTGCATTCATTTGGCTATGGAGTCTTAAATGCTACTTTCAAAACCTAATCTGAATCCTGCAACCCTGCTCATCATTTGAAGCCACACTACCCCTTCCAATAGTTCCTTATATCCATTGGGCATGGAGTCTTTATTTCGAAACTAAAAACACAATACTAAATGCAAGCCTCACGCATTATGCAAACTTGAAATGCTCAGCCATGAGCTTATTCATCTATGCTACCCTACTCTAACTAACTACACTGCTTCTTATCAAGTGACGTCATGCTTCCAATGAGGCCATGTCAGAAACTGATATACTGATAACATCCTTGATCTTGACCCGAAAAATAGAGGAATCCCTATCACGCAGAAATGTAGTTGGGAAAGATAACAGAAACAACTTTCGTCTGACAAGAAAATTTTGACATTTATACTGCTCATGGATTCCAAATAATCAGCAATAGGGTCATCAAAGTCACAAAGAAATACATGTCCTTGTTGTTGTTCCAAGTGACTGAAATGTTGTTGTTGATTGCCTTCATTGGTCTCAATATCGAACATAGACTGCTTGATCTCCATCTGAAAAGAATGCATGATGAACTGCTGGTCTAAACCTTTCGACTCACCTTCACCATCTCCTTCTTCATGTCTACCACAAATTCCCTTTTTCTGCAAATCAAAAAGCTGAGGGATGCCCTTACTATCTGCTGCATGTTCAAAACTGTTACATGTTGTTCCTTCAATCTGCTCAATATCTTTTAAATTTTCAAATGGAACAATCCGATCTTCATGACAATCTAAGATAGTAGAGGCATTTAGTACAATGTCAAAATCATCTGCATTATGGTTAACACCTTGAAGGTCATCAATAGCCCGATCATAATGAGAAGTATCTTCTACTGCAGCCAAATCTTCATGAATGTTTAGTTCTCTATTCAATAAATTGAATTCATGACAGCACTTGGGATAGAGAAAGTCAACTGGAAATTTATCTTTACAAAACACATGAAAGGTAGCATGACAATCTGCCAAAGAACTGATACTGGCAATAGGAAGGGACCGGTACCAATCACGAGCAGTCCCCTCTAATGAATACCAAAACAGTTTAATCTGAACATCTTCATGTACAATTTGCAACCGATGAATGCAATCATGAAAGTCAAGCAAATGTTCAGTTGGCACTTCCCATTCTTCTCCTCGAAATCTGGGAAGGCTGCCATCCCATTCATCTCTACTAGGCACTGGATTAGGGAAACCAACAATCTTTGAAAAATCGCAGAAAGCATACCTCTTTGCCAAGATTTTGTTCATGTCATACCAATGGAGTCGCCAACATATTTCTGAACAATGAAGTCGCCAATGAATTCGTCCTTCATGGAGTCGCCAGATAGATGATTACAACCAAAATAATGTCTAGGCTTTGTCTATCATCAAAGCTAGACCTATGTCATTCTCCCAGGGAAGCTGAGCTTCAAACTCCTCTCCCTGGCAACGGCGCCAAAATGTTATCACTCCAGGAAACTCTCCTAGGTTGTATTTTCAGAGATGCCTGGTAACTTAACTAATCTTTGCAATGTTTCACTCACATACGAATGAGGGGTTGGATCAAGATGAATGTCTAACTGACTAAAATGTATGTCAATACTATCTAAACATATCCAAACAATGCAGGGCCTTCAAGAGATACTATCAGATAAGTGGTGTATTAAATAGGACAAAAATTAATCACATCAACCAAAACATATACATGAAAAATGATGCATATGAAGGGTTAAGAGACTAATATGATTGCTTATGATTCTTGCTTAAATAATCAAAAGTGAGCTGACAATCACCATAGGACATTTAAACATAGACAGAGAGCAGTATTCAACTCATAAGTATAAATATATAAGAAAAGAAGTTCTGACAATTTCAAATAAGGAAGCTTGCAGGATCAATATGGAATAGAAGAGGTCTCTCTTACAAATGTAGTATAATTATCAACTCAAAATGAATTCCCCCTGTTTTTCATAAGTCCCAGGATTTATAACCTTTACAAAACATTTCAAGATCCTCAAAAACTGGATCGAATCTGCTAAAAATAGCTAGTTAAAACTTATTTCTGAAACGTAGGAAAGAGTCCTATTTAAAAGGGTAACCGCCATCTTGCTAGTCCTCATATCTTTGATAGTTGTAACAAGCCTTCAAAGGCTGATGAATAAGGTTGAACCCACCACCTGGAGGATCGACAAGCCATCTTTTTCCAAAAATAGACAAGAAGCTTCCTCCTTTCTCCTTGCTGGTGCTTTCAACACTGGAACGAAACCTTAATAATGATGCCTTTAATTATTATCTAACATTAGAAAACCTCATCGAGACATCTGGATCAGAGAATATTGGATCTGTGCGAAAATGATAGTATTCTTCCCTGTTGGTGCTTTCGATGGCTTGTAGGCCTGAAGCAGAGTGGGGTTAGCTACCGAAAGCAGAGCTTTCGATAGCTAACAATGCCCCTTTGAAAAGATTTTAGCAGCCAAATGCACAGTTTTCACACTTGCTTCAAAATTGCAAAATGCAAAAGGCCTTTAACCTTTTTAATCTTTCATCATGACATATTCAAGTTGTTCATTTTGATTTTGTGCACCAGATTACTGTTGCTGACTTGTTGTAGGATAGACCCTATAGATCCTAGTATTCAGATGCCTACAACCTAGCATTTGTGGCATTTTAATTTGCAATAGTGGCCACAGGTGACTGCAATGCTTTGATGAGAATTCATTAATGCTTCTAAGCTGCAAAAGAGAGCATCAGTGATATGTTCAGGAGCTTTGGAAACTGATATTCCACAAAAAACATCATACACCCATCATAAATAAACAATATCATTCACCAGGTTGCACACGACCAGAACTGCCTCTCCTTTATGTGCCTGTCATAATCCTTCTTAAATCAACTAGTGAAAATTTGCTGTATTCATCAACAATGAATTCGCAGTTGAAATTCTTCAATGGCGGCCCATCTAGAGATCTCCCAGTAATCAGTTCCAAGGCACACAATGAATAGTAATGTGTGCTAGCGCTTTTTTGCCTTTCGTTCCAGTTTTCAATAGGGTAAGTGAAAGAGAGTTACCAATGACCTGGGTACTAGCTAACACTTCCCAAAACTCTCCATTGAAGTTTCCATAAAATAATTGATCCTAGCAATAAGCGTGTTTTTGACTGAAAAATTTCTATCATATCATTGATTATCTCTGGATTGCTTTCCAAGGGTAGAAGTAATCTCCCAAAACACAAATGTTGATGAGTTCATGATCAAACCTCCCTCTGCGTTCCAATATTTGCCAAATATTTTTAGGAAATTCTTCTGCCCACCAGGTCTCTTCCTGTGCGCCATATGAACTTACAAAAGGTTTATTGAACTCCTGCGTGTTCTTTGTAAACACGTAGCTTCCAACCTGATTCTTGAGCTAGTAATGATATCTATTGTGGCCTCTTCTCGTGGCTCTGCATCACAACCTGATACCTTACACCTGCCAAAGCTTCGAAGCCCAGCTATAATTACTATATGACAGATGCACACTCATTTTCTGCTTTCAAATCATACATTTAACAATTGTCAACTTGTGGTTTGACTTGAGACTTAACTCGTGGCTCCATCTTGTGCGACCTCTTGACAAGTGGAGAAGCTATATATTAATTCGTAGGCTGAATTATGGTTGATTCATAACCTAACCTGTGACTTGGCTCATATGTCAACTTAAGTTGTTGGTTTGTGGCTTGGCTCGTGGGCCTTCAAATCTTTTATTAGAAAAGCATAAAACCCAAGAGGCTAGAATATAGGTTTGTTATGGCAATGATTATAACTCAGGATTTAGTATCAAGAATCTCGATTATGATATGGATTGGTTTTGGAAGCACTTCGAGCACCCACCATTTTACAACAAAATGTATATTATTGTTTGACATTATAAAAGTCAATAAAACTAAGTTTCTAGGAAATATAACCCTTACATGTTGGTGTAATGCAAGCTAAAGAGAAAGAGACCAAAGGATTTCTGAGCAAGAGAGATCAATGGGAGCTGGAGTTTAAGATACTGGCCAAAAGCAATAAATCAAATAGAGAGAGATGAAAATGCTCTCAAAAGTCAATTACATTTTGATCGCTAACACTCTCTTCTTCCTTCTGAACCATTTTAAACAACTCTTCTTTTCTATCTCTGGTTCTACAATATTCTTGATATTTAGAAAGGAAGGTTTGCTTCATTTGATCCCAAGTAGTAATGGTCTCACGACCTAGACTCATGAACCAGCGCAGAGCATTTCCTTTCAAGGTGGCTGGGAATAGTTTCAGCTTCTGAGCACTGGAGGTATAGTCATAAATGCGATAGAGAATGTCAAACTCAAAAAGAAACTCATCGGGATATTCAGAAGATTTACCATGGAAATTCGGGAGAACTGATGGTGAGATATTTTTCATAGCAGCTGCCCCAAGTGTCTGGAGGATAGGGAATTCAAGTGTGACCACAGTGCCACTAGGCTGATTATCTTCCACTTCCTCTTCACGGATCTCTTGATGTTCATTCTCTCCTTCATGTTCTCTATTAGCCATGTTGTTCCAAAATTCAATGGACTTCTTCATTCGTTCTTCCTCTGCTTTTGCTTCTTCTGTTTTCCTCCTTTCTTCTTCTCGCATTCTCTCTTCCTCTGCTTCTCGGTGAGTCTCCAACCACACTTCCTTAGTAACTCTAGTCCTGTTAATATGATAAATATCCTCTCTATACAGTGCACCGACAATGCTTCCCTTGTCTTCAGGAGGTTTCTTCTCCGCAATGGGAGTAGATGGTCCCATTGCGTTCTCCACAGTTGATGTTGAGTTCTCAAGATTGGGAGGAACAAAATTTCCTCTTGTTGTAGATGTTCGCGGTGGTCTGGTGGAAGAATTAGTTCTAGCAATTATATCGTCGATAAAATTTTTTCTTCCCAGACCGGTATTACGACCATGACCTATTCCACCTGCAATGTTAGTATTCAAAGGGGGTTCCCGATTTCTTTTTCTTGTATTCATGCATGCTGTAAATAATCAAACCAAAATGAAATCAATAAACCAACTACTAACTATGTCTATCAATTACCATCCCAACAGCGCCAAAATGTTGGTCACCCAGAATGAATTCAAGAAAGATACAACAACAACCAGAATTAGAAATAAGCTTGAACTCTAATTTGATTAATATTGGAAATCCTAGAAAGCATAAATGACTGAAAGGAATTGAAACTGATCTTGGCTGTAATAGCTAATTCTAACACACCATGCATCAAATAAACTATCCTACACAGTCGACTGTCACACGACACAATTGCAGCTATTCAAGATGCAATGATAAATTACCAGGAAAGAATGCAATTATAAACTCTCTGTTGCAGCTAACAGTAATACGCCTAATGCGATTCCACACCACACAACAGGAAATAAATTAAACTACCTACTTAACTTGACAATCTCTATGAGAAGACAGGTCCTGGCTTACTAATAGAGACGCCATGAACTACCACAAATTAAGACACATAAATATGAAGAACTCTGCTCTTTATATTAAAGATGGTAATCCATAGTCTCAGCTCTCTATTATAGCCCATAGAAAATGATAATTAACCAACCCTAGACTCTAAAGGTCTTCCCATATTTATACATGCAAAATACAATTCGTGATCCACTAATTTCGTGCAGAAATGAAGATATCTGATCTTCATGCTGCAGAGTTACAACCGAACTATTGCAGCCGTATTGAATGAGGTCGTTGGACATGAAGGATGTTGTTACTCTGGCAGTCAACGGATCAATGGATTAACCAATTGGGAGGTGTCCTGTCTGTTGAATCAATGCTCTGTTTCAGCGAAGTCCTATTACAGCTTCACGTGGAAAGATGCATTGTCCCTTTTAATATGAGGAATTAAATATGAAGAGTAACAACTGGCACCACGTGTGACTCTTTCCCAAGGCATTGCGGTTGATACACCTATGCTTTAATCTTGACTTAATGAAATCAACACAAGTTAGCATAAATCAAAGCCTAGAATTCATAACCATAACAATATTAGGCATTACATAAATGAAGCAATAATGAATTATACCTTGTCAGGATTGCTGATTGATCTGAAAGAAAGGAATGTATATGGTTTATGAAAGTAGGGTGTAGCATGGCAAAATGATATCATAAGTGTGTTCAAAAAGGGGCATTTCCAGGGCCCAACATGTATGAAATTTTGGATCCTCAGGGTCTGAAACTTTGCCATGTGGTAGAATGACCTATCATCTTTCCAACCCCACAGATCTGAGCTCTAATGGATTCTCCATGAGAGAGATATGCTAAGTGTCGCAACATGACCTGTTTATGGGATGAAACAACATAGCAAACTTGTACGGAGTGACACGTGTCACTTTTTCAACTTCAGCCTCTGAAACCCGGATGTGTGAAACTATAGTCTGTGCTCTAATTGAAAATTTCTACGGAATTCCATTTGGATCTTCCTAGCCCAAGATATGACCTTTGTTCCTAAGTCACCTGTTTATGGCTCATTTAGGAAGAGGCAGAAACCCTAACTTGTACGAATCATATCTCACAAAGTACAATGAATCTGAGGCTGAGCTTTGCATACAAGGTACAAGAACATTCAATCTTCGGTTTGTAAAAGTTTCAGATCCTGAACCTTCACCAAAACATATTTATAGCGAAAGTTCCACAATGAATATTTTTTTCTATATCAAGCCCTAGCTTCCAATTTGTCACAAGTGCAATAAGTGTCGTAAATGCCATACATGCCTTCCTTTAGGTTAGCTCTGATACCATGTTATTTTTTCATCATTTAATTCAATATGATCTAGGATCTTAACTGAGAGAACAACATGTACAACATATCAAACACAAGAGACAAGAGACATAAAGCATTTCACTGGGGAAAACCAAGAAGTTGAAAAACCCCACAACTTCCTGAGAGATAGAATGAGCAGCAATACAAAGATCACAAAGATCAAACCCCAAAACAAGATGTCTCCAGTAGCTACTCCTCCTCCACTTGTGCGCACTCCTCTCTCTCAACTATGCGAGTTGGATGAGTGACTGAATGAATAGAATGACAGAGTCACACTCTTTATTTATACAATGACTTGACTTGCCTTTAACCCTAACTGGGCCGACTTCCTAAGGAAGCCTAATAACCCATCCACATGTCATTGGGCCGACCCCACTAGGGTGTTCTAATAACCCTTTAATCCACACTGGGCCGACCCCTCTAAGGTGGTCTAATAACCCATCAAGTATAAGTTACGACACTTACAATATAACTTGCAACACTTGCAAATACAAATGATGACACTTCCAATCAGAGGAATAATACATCTTCGTTGGGGATACAATAAATTACAAATGTAATACATACAAGATACAAGTGAATATCTTCCAAAGTTACAAATAGATCAACATAGGGTGAGATTGATAGATTGAATGTATGAATTTTAGAATGTATGAAGCTCTAATCTTAGTTCTCACATCATATATGCATAGCTATAATTTTCCAAGTGGAACTCAAGAGGATCCCACTTTTCCCTTCTTAATCCTTAGCTTAGGATAATAATAAAGTAAATATAATCAAGCCAGTCTCATAAACATGGGTTTATAAATTTTGATATGAAATCATCTACTAAGGTTTCAAGTAAGGATAATGATTTAGATTAAAAGTCACTAGGTTCATAATCCCCTTATTTGTCCTTTCAATTCCCTCAGTTGTGGAATCATATCACCCCATCTTTTCTTCGTCCTTCTTCATCTGCAACAATTAGGGATTTATATTAAATAATATTGTACATAATTACAATATATCTAGTCAACATACGCCATTTATATCTAACTTTTAGAGATATAAGTGATAAATCCATCATTAAATTATGGGGTTAAAAACATGGTGTTACAACTTGCCCCCTGCAAAACTCAATCTTGACTACATTGAGCAGGAAACAATTTATTGAACCACGGGCATTAAGATGAAAAGAACCTACCAATATAACATTCAATTATATTGATTCATCAAAGCAAGCTAGCTCCATGACTAGGGAAAGTCTCAGTAGGAGTTAGATTCAATAGAGGTTTCCCCACCTAATGGAGAAACATGATGCAAAGGGGACCATTTATCCTAATATGGGACAAATGATACTGGTGGCCACCCACCTATAACACATTATACAACTTGACAAGAATCCTCTAGATTTCTTGTTTTTTTATAGGTTGCATTTAATGACTATTTTTACCTCGAATCGAAAATTGTTTCTATTGGTAGAAACCTTTTTTTCTAGGTCTAAAATTACAAGATTTTTAAAGCTCGATTAGTGCCATTGCAATCAAAACCACAAATTGACCCCCGAATCGAAAAAAAATTTCTATTGATAGCACCCTTCTTTTTTGGGGGCTAAAATCACATATTGTTTGAAACCCTGAGCTTAACAATCAACGTCATTGCAATGAAAACCTTAAATAAACTCCCAACTTGAAAAGTGGTGCTACCATGGCACCTGTATTTTTTTCGAGGCTGTAATTACAATGTTTTTGAAACTATGGCCTTAACAGTCGACAACGTTGTAACGAAAATGCCAAAATTGACCCGAACCAAAAAAAGGTACTACCAATAACAACCCTTTCTTCAGTGAAATTATAATTACAAGCATTTGGAAACCACAACCTAAAAAATAGATTGAATTTAAAAAAATCACTAAAAAAAGACAAATTTAAAAGAAACATAAAAACCTAAAGTTTTAAGAGAAAAAATTATATATTTTTAAAATAAAATAAATTTAAAGAAAAAACAAGATACATTAGACATAAAACAAAGTTAAGAAAAATGAAAACTTTGAAACTTAAAAAGGAAAACCTAAAGTTTTAGAGAAGAATTTATATTTTTTTTAAATAATATAAATTTAAAGAAAAAACAAATACATTAAACATAAAACAAAGTTATAAAAATGAAAACTTTGAAACTTAAAAAACAAATTAACGTGATGAAAACTCAAAAAATTTAAACCGTGAAACGTAAAAAATTAAAAATATTACACATTATAATTGTGAAAACTTGAAAAATAAAATCAAATTAAAGAGGTGAAGGTTTAAAAACGTTAAAATGTAAAAAGTAAAAGATTAAAAAGTAAAAAAATAAAATTATTATGCATTATTTAAAAAATAAAATTAAAGTGTTAGAATAATTAAAAAAAGAAATTAAAGGGATGAAGAGAAAATTAAAGTGTGAAAAGTAAAAAAAATCAAAATATTACACCTCATAGTTCCTCCCCACACCTCCTTTATATGTAGGGGTACTATACACATCCTTTACATGTAGGGGTACTATAATGTGTAATATATATATGTTTTTTAATTTTATTTTATTTTTATACTTATTTTTTACTATAATGTGTAATATATATATATATATATATGTTTTTTTATTTTATTTTATTTTTATACTTATTTTTTAATTTTAATTTTAAAAAAGTTTTCATCACTTTAATTTTATTTTTTAATTTGTTTTTTTTTAAGATTTAAAGATTTTTTAGTTTTGTTTTATTTTTTTAATGTATTTATTTTTTTTTTAACTTTCTTTTATTGAAATTTTAAATGGTTTAGTTTTTTTTTTTTTTATTAGAATATTTAAAATGAATAAAAAAACAAAATTATTTTAGGTCATGATTTCAAAATATCTACGATTTTAATCGCACAAAAGAAAGGATTTCTATTGGTAGTAACTTTTTCGATTTGAGGGTCGTTTTTAACATTTTCGTTGGAACATCGTCAATTGTTCAGGTCACTGTTTTAAAAAAGTTGTAATTTCAACCTCGAAACAAGATGGGGTGTCATTGTAGCATTATTTTTCTAGTTGGGGGTTTATTTAGGGTTTTTATTACAATGAGGTCGATTGTTAAAGCAAGGGTTTCAAATAATATGTAATTGCAGCCCCGAGAAAAAAGAGTGCTACCGATAATACCCCTTTTCGATTTACGGATCGATTTATGGTTTTGATTGCAATGACACCAGACAAGCTTTAAAAAAAAGTTGTAATATTAACTTGTAATTTAGTCCCGAAAAAACAGGGTTTCTACTGGTAACAACAATTTTTTATTCAGGGGTTGTTTTTTGTGTTTTTGACGCAAAAATATGAGTTTTTATGGCTAGAGTTCTCATTTTGAGTATAAAGTTCTTGTAAAGTTGTATATTGTGTTCTATTCTTTTGACTCAAAATGGGTCCAAGTCTTGGTACTTTTACTAGAATTTTTAGGTTTCTTGGGAAGTTGGGTTTCTTTGCTTGTAGACATGCAACAACAAGTTTTTCAATGTGCAGACCACTTCCTACCCATCACATCCAATTGAGCAGAGTAGCAAGTGGAACACACCATTAGTGCATCATACATAGGAGGAGGGAATCACACTAGGCCACCCTTTTATTATAATAAACAAAATATGTGGCACATATCTCCTAAAGTGGACCCAAACAAGTTTGATGCTTTTGACCTGCTGGGTGAGGTTACCCAAATGAATGATTACTTCTCTATCCAATGTATTATTGATGACTTGATGAAACTTTGTATGGCTATGTTATACTTGGATCAAGAATGTTGGTAATGGTGGCATCAGAAGTCCTATGGGGGGTAAATTGCTTGGAGCTAGTTTGTGAAAGCCATTTATGATTATTTAAAAAAACACTCATTTTTTAGGATGGTTGAACAAGTTTCACTAAAAAAGTACAATTGAAAAATTTATAGTATCCTTTAAACAATTGGAAATCTACACAAAGGGCTTGATTGATTATTTTTTCAAAGAATATTTAATTAGTGGCTTAAAAGAGGAGATTAGCAACAATATTGATGGATCCCCCATCTACTTGGTTGGAGGCCTCTCAATGAGATATAGAAGAACATGTGGTGGCCAATGCAATGAAAATACCTCCTTTTATTCCCCACCTATGCCTCTCTCTAGAACCTACAAAATTGGTCACTTTTACCCCAAATTGAAAATTGTTGCTACTAATATTTTTTTTTGGAGCCAAAATTACAACTTTTTTTAAAGATTGACTGGTGGCCAGTTGGCGTCATTGTAGTCATAACCATAAATCGACCCCAAATTGAGAAAATGTGCTATTAGTAGCACCCTTTTTTCTGGGGCTAAAATTTCGTATTGTTTGAAACCCTTTCCTTAACAACTGACGTCGATGCAATCAAAACTCTAAATCAACCCCCAAATTGAAAAGTGGCTCAAAAGTACAACTATTTTGAAACCATGACCTTAAAAACCAACGCAATTGCAACAGAAATGCCAAATTGATTCCTAAGTCAAAAAAATGTGCTACCAATAGTAACCCTATCTGCTATAGGGTTAAAATTGCAAGCATTTTGGAACCACTATTTAAAAAATATATTGATTTTTTTTTAAATCATTTAACGAACAATAAAAGAAGATTAATTAAACTCAAAATCATAAAATTAAAAAAAATAATAATAAAAATTTGTAAAAATAAGATAAATAATAAAATTAAAACTATACCTAAATCCTTAAAAATAAAGCAAATTAAAAAAAAAAAAAAAAATTAAAACTTAAAATAAAATTAACATGGTAAAAAGTAAAAAAAAAAACTAAAAATTTAAAAGTTTTTTTTTTTAAAAGTGAAGATTAAATTATTGAACCTTACATAAAAGGGGTGGAAGGGGGCACATAGTGGTGGTAAGGGAGTGGGGCGGGGCTCATAGTGGTGGTAAGGGAGTGGGGCGGGGCTCATAATGGTGGGGGCTCGATTCCATAATCAAGGAATCAAGCCGCCACCATTATGCACTCCTACGCATCCCCTTTACATGTAAGGGATCAATGCACCCCCTTTACATGTAAGGGGGTCAGGGGGTCAATAATGTTTACTCTTTTGTTTTTGTTTTTATTTTTTTATTTAATTTTGTTTTATTTTAATGTTTTTGGTATATATATATTTTAATTTGTTTTATTTTTATAAACTTTTATCATTTTTTATGAAACATTTATGATTTTGAGTTTAATTAGTCCTTTTTATTGTCTTTAAAGTGATTGAAAAAATTAATATATTTTTTAGGTTATGGTTTTGAAATGCTTGCAATTTTAACCCCAAAGAAGAAATGATTGATGCTGGTAGCACCCTTTTTTAATTCGGGGTTGATTTTGGCATTTTTGTTGCAACAATGCTAGTTGTTAAGGACATGGTGTTATAATCTTAGCCTCAAAAAGAAATTAGGTTGCCATGGTAGCAACACTTTTTAATTTGGTTGATTTAGGGTTTTGATTCTAGCGATGTTGGTTGCTAAGGTTAGGGTTTCATACAATACATGCTTTTATACCCAAAAAAGGGGTGTTATTGCTAGCACCCCTTTTCGATTCGGGGGTCAATTTATGGTTCTGATTACAATGCCATTGGTTGACCACCAACCATGCAATAAAAAACTTGTAATTGTAGCTCCCCCCCCCCAAATTGTTTCTACCAATAGCAACAATTCTCAATTTGGGGGTTGTTTTTTACGCAAAAAGCCGAGTTTTTATGGATAAATTTCTCATTTTGAGTGCAAAGATCTTGTCATGTTGTATAATGTGTTATGAGATTCGATAAGGAGGGGAATAAACATACCCTTAAGAGGCTCAATACCGACTCCCAACACTATAAGGAAAACACCTTCTAGGGGAGGTTTCGGTGGAACCTCCAATGAAAAATTGCCGTTATCCATTTATAAAGGAGGTCAACATTGAAGGAGAGAAATCATAGGTTTTTACAAATGTTTTTTCTCTGTTGCACTTCTGATATATAACCGCACCAGTGGGGGATTTATTATTTATGAACACATTAGATAGTTCAAATTACCTACCAATTTCAATTTAAAAAATATACAAAATAAAACAACCAGTGCTCCTAATATAGACATAATCACTACTGCTTTGACAAACAATGCACCCAAAATCTTATCATAACCCCCCCCCAAAAAAGCCTGAAATTTTACAATGCGCCTTTTCTAAATAAACACACCGATGCATTTTAGAAAAATGAACCTGACATCATTGAAATGATTTAAAAATTTAGAATACAATCTATATAGTATTTGATGTGCTTTGTAACTACAAACACACTAGTTCATTTCAACTAGAAAGCTTATACTTTTTGCCAAAAAATGAAAAAATATTTCAAATTGCATGGTGTGTTATTTTTGCACTAATGCACTGGTGCGGCTAAATTTCAATATAAGCACCAATGCATTTTATCAAAATGCACCAGAAATAATTGAAATGATTAAAAATGTGAAATATAAAATATACTTTTTCAGTGCTCTTTGTCTCTACAAACGAAACAATGCATTGATAAATTTGCCTATGCACCACGTTACGGTAGAATAAAAAAAATACTAGACTATAAAATCATTGTTTACATTGTTACAATGCTTCAGTAGAGCCATACAAGCGCTAATGCTTAATTATCTACATAGGTTCCCTATGTCATAATGTTCCTGTACCACCATACTTGTTGATTTGTGTGCATACTAGGTTGATTTGTGTTTGTTTTGGAGTTTCCAAACAACATGATTTTTTCATCTTTCCCATACATGACAACCATGGCTTGTTTGCACAAAAGGAACTAGGTAAATCAGTTGTTATCCTTCAATTTAAATTCTCAGTAGCTTAAATTTCAAAATTTGTCTTAGTATCCTTAAAATTCTCAAAAAATAAAAAACAATGGCTAACACTCCCTAGGAACTTAGGTCACACTGTAAATTGGTGCATTTACAGGTCACACTGAGACACTGGTGCATTTAGAGGTCACAATGTGTTTTGTGCATATGTTTCATATAAACACACTAGATTGTTCATGTCGAATGTGTTGCAATTATTTTTAGATAACCACACTGGATCTTCCCAATAATGAAGCTGTGCATCATATGCACTGGTGCATTGCTTGATGCACTGGTGCATTGCTTGATGCACGGGTGCATTGCTTGATGCATGAGTGAATAGCTTGATGCACCATCAATAGTGCATCCTTCGGTGCACCAATAATGGTGTGTTATTCTATATTAGACATTGATGCACCATCCACCACCAAACAAATGAGGAGCAAGTGTGATGTAAGGCACACTGTTTTTTCGATGTGCTTAATTATAGATAGTGCATTTCCAAGCTTGGAAATAGTCACCTAAAAATATGCAACGATGCATTATATGGTGCATTGGTACTCGTGCATTAAATTAGATGAGGTACACCACTAATACAAATATAATTTGTCAATTCTTGTTAGCTCATTCGGTTAAGGTGTGGGTCTCGTAAGCAGTGCAACCCGAGTTCAATTTCCATTAGGGGTGAGTTAGTTGGGAGGAGACACCTAAAATCCAACCAGTTGAGGGTTGGTGTGGCCCAATCTGGGCGAGATCCCCAGGTGATTTTGACGGATTAGATGCCCTTGGGTCATGGTTTCTTAGACTAAATTCCACTCCCTCAAGTCAGGGAGATTCTATCAAAAACAAATAAAAAATATAATTTAAATTCAAACATAATTGCTCATTAGCGTGTTGTCTGGTGTACCATGACCGGTGCATCTTGCATATAAATGTCATTGGTGCATTCTAGCATGTTAGGTGCATCGTAAAACACCAAAAAAAATCCACCAACTCATTGTATGGTGCAACTAGTTAGATTAGCTGCACTGATAATACATTTATAATTGAAAAACTGAAAAATACCCATTGGTGTGTTATGTTGCGCACCATTAACAATTCCTTCAACTAGATTCGGTGCATTGATAATGCATAAATAATTAAAATACGAAAATATCCACAAGTGCATTTTGTGGAGAAATATTTATGGTGTGACATGTAAAGCACCAGTACTAGTGCTTTTTATTGTCATGGGAGCACCGATAGTGCATATAAATTTTCAATAGTTGTGTTTTATGTTTTCTTAATTTTGTTTTCAAGCACACTATGTCTGATGTTTTATGTTGAATGTGTATGTACCATTGGCTGTATGCTCATGTAAAAAATGGTGCACCATGAATGGTGTGGTCCTGTAAAAATGGTGCACCATTGATGATGGACCTTTTTGAAAACATACACACCAGTGATGGAAATGCTTGTTGGGCCCAATTTTTTTAAGATAATTCTAATAAGTATTTCATGTACCTATTTTGTATTGATATTTAATTTTATTGATATAATTGATGATGAAATTTTTATGTAAATTAGGGACAAGCACCATTGCAACCTCAGATCGATTTATATAACGTTTTTCAGGTATGACAAGATAGAGAGAGGGAAATAGATTTTTTTCCTCGTCCTATTGTTGGTGTGGCTTGACATATCTTATTTCAAGTTGGACTCCTCAAGTTTTATGAGGAGGCTACTTCACTCAAAGGGTAGACTGAGCTACCAATAGAGTTGATCCATATTTGGGATCATGATATACATGCATTCAAGGTTGGTCCCGATATTTGGTACCAAACCATAGAGTAGATGTGTATTTCATCATAGACTTATCTAGGAGGGGGAAGGACTTTCTTCATTTTCCCCATCTACCACCCCCTCCTATAGCAGGCCCACCACCACCCCCTCTTGCAGCAAACCCATCACCATCATCCCCTCCTCTAGCAATCCCACCACTATCCCCTCCTACAAGAGGTATATCACTCACCACCCCCTCCTGCAACAGGCCCACCACCACCACCCCCTCCTCCAACAGGACCATAACCAACATCCATTGATGTAGAATTCACTAGTGCACTAGCCGTAGCATCCACTGATGCACCAAGTAATATACATGATCTCATGTTATTGAATGATATAGTTCTTGATGGAGAGATACATCAGTTTTTGGTCCTTGCATTGTTATTTGACACATGTAGTGGTTTACCCTCTACCTCTTCTCGAGTACATCGACCTCATGAGTGTTACAATGTAATCTTCCACCTTATGAGCATCAGCTTTTTTTGGCCTGCAAGATCCATTTGACTGTCTCAGATCCACTTTATATCCTTCAGACACTATTTTTCCCTATTTTTTCCCTTGTATGCTAGCTGCATCTCTATAGCAAGCGTACCCGTGAGTTGCATCATTATAGCCCGTGGGTAACATGTAAAATGGTAAAAACCACTAGTTTATTACTTTTTACTCCCAAAAAGCGGTTATTGGGTGACCTTTGACCCTCCATCTGCCTAAGAAACGACTCGATGTGTCCTTTCACCTACCTTTGGGAGGACTATATATTGAGCACATATGGCTTATGGATGGGAGGAGAAAGGAGAACAAGAGAACTCTAGTGGATTTTTGCCCTATATTGAGTCTACACTCATTGATCCTTGTAGTTGTGAACCCCTTATGTTCACCTTCCAAACTCCTACCATAGTTTGAGTTTGCCATTCATGGAGGATTGAAGTGGTGGAGGCACAAGTGGATTGACCTAGATCTTGGTTCAGATTGGTTGCCAGCAAGAGGTCGTATCACATTGTACTTCTTCTTGTTTATTAATAGAAATACTCATATTCTTGTCCATTAATGTTGTAAATGTTGTTTATCTTACATTAAGTTGCATTTACATGTTAAATCATGGACCATTGCTATTGATGATGTTAATGTCATTTATATATTATATGTACTTGTTGTATATTGGCTGTCAAGACTAATTTGCAAATTCAAGTGCACGGATTGAAAGATCCAACAAGGATCTACATCAAACGTTTGGATCGAGGTTGGTTACATTCTCCATTATCTTAGCATTGTCATTTATAATAGCATAGTTCTGAGAATTGAGTTAATTTCTGGTAGTCAGCTGTCTGTAGTGGTCCCCCAAGCCATAGTGAGTTTTCTCCAATACAGAAATGGTGGCTTCATTGGGGAAAACATCCATGTTTGGGAATTTTTGAGCATTAGTCCATAATTAGAGTTGCTATTTGTCGAAGCTCTGTGTCATTGACTGGCCGTTGAGATACACTATAGAAAACTTGCTTTTTTGGAGCCATTGGACTCTTTATTTGCCTATTTTCCTTTACTCACCCGCGGGCTAGCTTAGCTCTGCCCGCATACACCCACCTCTGTTTACTCTACTACTTGCGGGTACCCACAGGTATTCCTTCGACAGTAGCGTACAACTCTGGATTTTGTTGATTTATGAATTTTGGTTGTTGCTAGGTTGGCTTTGGATCCTGAGTCTTTGTTGGCCTGTTTCTTGACTGTTCTATGCCTTGGTTGTGACCAAAACTCTTCTTTTCTCTTGGTTGAGCCTTGTTGGTTTTTTACCCATCTTTGGATTTAGCCTTGTTGTTTTTTTCCTTTTGAGCTCATTCCTGTGGCTAGGTCTTATTGTTTGGGATCTGCTGGGTTGTCTTAGTGATCTTCTCGGCACTTCAGTGACTGAATAGTAGGATTTTGCTTGCATTTTTCATTTCTTTATATTGAAAAATACAAAAAAAAAAACATATAGTTTTGCATTTTCCTTTTGCTTATAAGAGAAAATACAATTTTTTTTTTTAGTTCCATGTATTGCATCTTGCATTGAGTGCTTGCTGCTTTCATTTAGGTTCTGCTTGTACATCGAAAAATATACAAGGATTGCATATTTATTTCGAAACCATTGGTTTGATTGTGCATGTTAGTGGCATTGTTTTCATTGGATAGATGAGTCTAGGATTTGACGATTTTGCATACTATTGAGTCTTACACATCACTAGTTTCATGATCGTATCCCTTGAGTAATCACAGCCATTAAAATTAACGCTTAATCTTAAAATTGATTAGACTGATTTTATTTATAGGGTACACCAACTAGCATAGGTTTAGAGTCTTGGAATAGATCATTGTGAGTTAACAATCCAAGACTAATAGACGAAATATTAGGTGTCTGACCAGGGAGTGGAGGAATCCATGGTATATATCGGTGTTCTCAGGAAACTCTACTCAAACCAGAGTTAAGCACAAGGTCACGGGAGGTTGGTTGAAGGGATATCCCTCTGATACCGGCTAAATGTGGGAAATATTTCCAGGATTTGTTTGTATCTGGGGGTACTCGAGGTTTTTCCTCTTGTGCTTCGGGCTTAACTACCCTTCCCATATGACGGATCCCACCTACAACTGCCCCCCTGAGCATTGGTTATATTGAGGTGACCATAGTTTCCTTACCTAGGTATCTCATAGGGTACTTACAGTTGTTATGTTGTTTGTGTCCTAAGTCAGATAGGGATTGGACAGCACAATTGTGTTTGTATAGTGGACTTGACCATGTGCATGCAGTGAAGCTTGGGTGTATCTATAACTGATTCTGTTACCTCCGGCTATAGTTTGGGAGTCTCAAGCCTCTCCTAGGCGAGACATACTAGCTTTAGTGTCAGGAGCTCATTTAGCCACTCTGTTTGTCTGCTCTTGGCTGTAGTTTCTCTAGGTGTGTGCTTTTGATTTACTATTTTTGATTGACAGTTGGCCGTAGCAGACATTGTGATTCGATTCTCTCCAGAGATATCATGGCGCAGATTCCTACTCTCCGTCGATCCCGTCGGTTAGTTGGTTTAGAACCGGCCGAACTTTCACGCCGTGTTGCTTGGGGACGCCGATGGGCTCCCTCTGAGTCTTCGGATTCTTATGAGACATACGTCATGACGGCTGCACATTCCGATACTTAAGATATACCTACAACTCCATCGGGTAGAGTCAAGCACACTATAGACTCCCCTACTCCTTGTGAGGCGTGGGGGGTGATCCACCTGAGACTCAACCTGGTTCGGTTTGGCCAGATCCACTTGAACACGATCCGTTCTATACTTCAAATCCAGATAATTATCTTTATGGGATGCCAACCTTACCCGAGGACGAAGATCAGGACGACACATTCGTTCCTTTGTTTCCACGTAATTATAGACACGGGATGCCAGAGTTACATGACGACAATGGTCCTACAGTCAACCCAACCGCACTCTCTTTTGGTATGCCTAATTATTGTACAGTTGAGCCTTCCACTACATTTGGTAGTCACACTGCAACTAGTCATGGTGTTAGCCATACTATACCCACTGGGGGCACTACCCTCACTGGGGGCACTACGTTGTCCACTCACGCACATAGTATGGGGACTGGTCATGTTTCTCCTAACAATGCTAATGTTGGAAGAAGACCACCTCCTAGGTTTTCCCAACCTAGTAGGAATGCAGTTCGAAACATGACTCGCCATCCACCAACTAATACATATGCTGCTACTCGTCAACCCAGGACTACTTTCACAAATGTTAATGCTCCTCCTAACCACGGGGGTGGACATATACCGCATAATTTTGCATCCACTGCTACCACTAGTAATGCCAATGTAGGGGGTGGGAATATATCTTATCCACATGCACATAACGCCACCATCCCTGCTACTAGTAACACCAATGTTGGGGCTGGGAATACATCTCATGCTTCTGGTCACCACACGACTGCTCAAGCTGATCCTAATGCTGGGGGTGGGAACATACCATACCATTATGGTCATTACAACTCGATTCCTACTACAAATAGTATGTATGTGTCCCATACTTATGGTGGCAACCCTTACTACAACACAGTCGATGCTGGCCACCAATACAACCCACTGCCCCAATATGGTGCCCAAAACATGCACATACCTGCTTACTCTCAAATGGGTCAAGCAGGAGGAGGTTATCAATCCTATGGCCATGGTCAAGCTTTTGGTCCATCTTATAATTCGGTTCCGTTCAACCAACCTTTTATGGGAGCTTATAATCAATCTTTCCAGGCTCAGCTCCCATTCCTTGCACACTTTAATCTTCCAGATATTTCAAAGCTGACGAATGATCCGGTGTGTCACAACCCTACTTGGCCCCCAGTCCCTACCAAGCTCCCTTCGGACATTCCTAAGTTTGAAGGGAAAGGTGGTGAGGATCCGGGAGATCATGTCACGACATTTCACCTTTGGTGCTCCTCCAACTCATTGAATCACAATTCCATTAGATTGTGACTATTTCAATGCACCGTCATGGGGGCAGCCGTGAAGTGGTACGTCGAGTTGCCTGGAAACACTTATAGGGGTTTTAACGAGGTTGCTTTGGTTTTCTTGGACCATTTTCAGTTGTCGGTTCACTATGATATCGGTACTGAACTTTTGTCCACCTTCCGTCAGAACAAGGCCACACATATTTCTGACCATGTTCAAGAGTGGCATCAGTGGAAGAGGTTAGCGAAAGCCAACATTCCTCCAGAGTTCCTTTTGGAATGGTTCCTCAAGTCTCTACTCCCATACATTGCTAAGGATGTTTCGATGTCTAGCATTGTGACTGAGGAACAAGCCATCTTGAAAGTCCAGTAGTTAGACTTATTATACTCTCAGTCTGGCATTTTATATGACATTATTCCCGATGCACCCCGAACATGACATGAGCCCACGTCAGTTCCTGGACCACATGTCGATGGCATCATGGGATCCGCAAGCACTCGCCCTGTAGATTTGGTAGCTAATCAAATGCAAAATTTGTCACTAAACCAGGCTACTCTCGGACAGGTTCACACCTTGTCCACTTCCATCCCGTCGTCTGATGTTTACAATGTGCAATCAACGAAACTGTTAGGTAAACAACAACCTGGTGGTAAGAAAAAGAGGAGAAACAATCATAGGGGTGGATACAATGGGAATAACAATAACAAAAATTGCAATACTCCTCGTAAAGATAATGCCAACCCTCCTTGGGAAGGCGAAAATGATGGTGAGGACCGTAAACCTAGGCATAAGGTGAAGTTTCCTTGCAAGCTCTGTGGGGAAGACCGTCTTACTCACTTATGTCCTTGAATCGAAGAAGCATCGAAGCATTTGGCATAGAGCCCAGTTGTGTTAAAGGATCCCCTTCCTCATAATCAAAACATGGCTTCGCATGCTCCCACCGCTGGTTATGGACCTACTGAGATGGCAACGTCTTCTTCCAATACTAGTGGTTATGGATGTGTGAACATGGTTCAGTCAGAGGTTAGTGCTGCTACTCGTCAACGCGATTATGGTGCAACACAACCTAATATGGGGAGTGAGCCTCCCACTCCTCCTGACAATTCCTTGCATATCGAGAAGCCCTCTCATATGCTGTGGATACCAAAAGGTGTTCTCAAGCATTCTACGCATAATCCTAATGCTTGAGCCGCCCGGAACTACTATATTGTAGAATATTTGGGCCAAACTCCGTGTGCCATGTCAGCTCTTGAAGTCTTGCAGGCCTGTCCTTCTCAGAAGCATGTCCTTTTGAGTGCGTTAGGAGTTCAGGATGGGGGAAATCCCAGTGTTATTAAGTTCGATACTACTAATGTTCAACCTCGCTTACCTTACAACGTGGCTTTTCAAATCTAGGTGGTGTGCCTTCAGAGTTTTGTCAAATGTACTATGGTTGACGAAGGTGCCTCTGCGTCAGTAATGTCGTTAACTTATTGGAAATATCTTGGCTCTCCTCCTCTACTCATGTCTATAACCACGCTCACTGCATTCGACGGTCAGTCATTTAAGCCGCATGGAATTATCCCTTCCCTTGTTTTCTGCTTGGGAGGTAAATCTGTGCCTATTGAAGTCGAGGTGGTTGATGCACCCATCGACTACAACCTTTTACTGGGTCGGAATTGGATGTGTGCTATGAAAGCTGTTGCGTCCACTGTATTCAGACTTATTTGCATTCTTCATGAAGGAAATATTGTGACCATCGATCAGCTGGATTTCGTTAACTCCTCTTCTATAGCATCCACGGGATCCATAGTCCCAGAGGTTACTCATTCTCAGCCGGAAACTGGGAACATGGGTGTTGGAATGTACCCTTCATTGATGGGAATGTATGATTTTTCCGCACCTATGAATTTTATTGGAACCATTATCGACGATGCATCTCCTCCCTTGCATAATATGTCGTTTCGGACTTCCTATTTCTATGATCCATGGAATTTACCATCCATGAGTTCCATGTCTAGAAACATTAGGCATATCGAGATATCTATGCCGCTGTCTGTAGCTGAGCTTGCATACCAGCATATTCAACAAGCCATTGCAGAGCCTGATCTCTCTTCTTCTCAGATAGTCAAGGAAGATCCCGTTACGCTGCCAGTTTGGGCAGCCAACTCATCTTGTTCACATGACTGCCTCAATGATACTTTTCCTTCTGACGAAGCTATTATGGAGGCCATGTGTGGTAGTGAGAGGCCTTGGGAGGATATGCATCATCGCTCTTATTTCCTTCCCAACCTTGAGCTCACTGAGCAAGAAGAGTTTAGGATGACTCTAGCAGAGATGGTTGGTCACCCTGTGGCTCTTTTGGAGTCGCATGATCTTTTTGTGGAGGGGAATATGGCCAATATTTCCCCAACCATGTCGATCAACATCTCTCGTACTCCCGGAAAAATGGAAAATGTCTACATCGGTGACGATTGCACTCCTGAGGAGATTGCTATTTACACTAAATTGTTTACAGAACTCCGGGAAGATTTCTCCTGGTCATATGAGGAGATGCCAGGAATAGACCCCCGCATTATTGAACATGAGATTAGAACGTATCCCAATGGTAAACCGGTTCGACAATGCTTACGTGCTGTGAACCCTAGAAAAGCAACCACTATCAAGGTAGAGGTGGAGAAACTGCTCAAAGCTGGTTTCATCTACCCTGTTCCCCTTACCGAATGGGTGTCAAACCCCGTTCATGTGGATAAGAAGTAGGGAACAATCCGTGTATGCACTAATTTTAGATATTTGAACCATGCATGTCCGAAAGACAACTTCCCCACACCATTCATAGATCAAATCTTGGATGCTTGCGCCGGAAGTGAGATTTTTTCCTTCATGGACAGCTTTTCCGTATATAACTAGATTCAAATCAAACCCGAGGACCAACATAAGATGGATTTCATTTGTCCTTGGGGAACGTTTGCATATCGGAAAATGCCCTTCGGCCTTAAAAACACTGGAGCTACATTTCAGCGTGCCATGACCTACGCATTTCACGATCTTAAGAAGATTATCGAGGTTTTCTTGGATGATCTTGCTGGCCATTCTTGCAAGAGAACAGACCACCCCAAGCACCTTCGTATGATTCTCGAACGATGTATACACTACAAAATTCGATTGAATCCCAATAAATGCATCTTCACTGTAAGGACTAGTCGCCTTCTAGGCTTCATAGTTTCAAAAGAGGGTATTAGAGTTGATCCTCTAAAAGTTGAGGCAATACTCCGGTTTCCTCCTCTGCGCAAATTGTTACAACTTCAGAGCCTCCAAGGGAGAGCCATTTTTCTGCATCGATTTGTAGTCAATTATTGTAATCTTACCAAAGGTTTCGTGCACCTATTGAAGAAAGACACACCTTTTATCTGGGATGAGTGAGCCCAGCAGTCTTTCGACGCTCTTAAGAAAGCTTTGGTATCGACCCCTGTGCTTAGTCCACCAGACTTCGCACAAGATTTTATACTTTATGTGGCCACGTCTCAAGAGACGATTGGCATGGTCTTGGTTTAGGTTGATGATGCGCTTGTCGAGCATGTCATCTATTACCTTAGTCGAAATCTAGTAGATGCTGAGCTAAGATATACTCACGTGGAAAAGCTGGCGCTTGAGACTATCCATGTAGTCTAGCGGTTACGACATTACATTTTGCTTAGAACAAACACAGTTGTAGCTCACATCAATCCATTTCAGTTCGTGCTATCATGACTTCTTATAGGGGGGAAGTATAATAAATGGATTTTGATCCTTCAAGAGTTCGAACTCGATTTGCTTCAACAAAATCGATGAAATTGTTGGTGTTTGCTGAGCTCATGTTGGACCTCCCAAGACTTGATGAGGATATCATTCATGAAGATTCCTTTGTGGATGAGCACTTATTTCTTATCTCTTCTGAAGACCCTTGGTATGGGGATGTCATTGTATATCTCCAAACTTTGAAGTTTCCTCCGCATTATTCACGATACGAGTGACAGCATGTGAAACATCACGCTAAAGATTATACTATCGTCAGTGACACTTTGTATTGCCGAGGAAAGGATTCTATTCTCCGTCGTTGCTTAACTCACGAAGAAGTGGAGCAGATTCTTAATGATTTCCATGCAAGGGCGTGTGGCGGTCACTTATCCGGGTTTGCTACAGCCTAGCGTATTATGCGAGTTGGTTATTTTTGGCCTTCCATCTTTAAGGATTGTGTTAACTCTGTGAAGACATGCCACCCTTGCCAGGTGTTCTCTCTAAATATACACTCGCATCCAACGCCCCTTCATCCGGTTGTCACCGTCGGTCCCTTCACCAAGTGGGGGGTGGACTTCATGGATTGCAAACCAGCTTCGGATGGGGGGCATCACCATATCATAGTGCCCATGGACTACTTTTCCAAATGGGCTGAGGCCATGCTTACCGTAAAAGGCAACGATGCTACTACAGCCCATTTCATGTTCAATCAAATTATCACTCGTTTCGGTATTCTGAAAGAGATTGTCACTAACCATGGCAGTCATTTTCAAAACAAGATGATGGAGGATTTATCTCTCAAGCTTGGGTTTTGTCAAGAACACTCGTATTCCTACTATCCCCAAGCGAATGGTTAAGTCGAAGCAGTTAATAAATCTTTGAAGACCATTCTCCAGCATACCATCCAACAAAGAAAGAACAACTGGCACATCATGTTATATCCTGCTTTGTGGGCATATCGAACTGCAGTCAAGACTGCCACTGGATTCTCACCATTCCAGCTAGTTCACGGTGTGGAGTCATTTTTACCAATTGAATGCAAAATACCTTTGCTTAAATTGGCCATAGAGCTCCTCCCTGATACGACAAGTATTGAGCAACATTTAATCCACCTTGAGAAACTTGATGAGCAATGTTGAGATGCTGCTGTGGCCATAGATGCCAACAAATGTCGTGTCAAGGTTCAGTATGCTAGGTCTGTCCATTCCCAGCAGTATGCTGAAGGTGACTTGGTCCTCTTATATGACCAAGCTAAAGAACCCCTGGGGGTAGGCAAGTTCAATCCCATGTGGCATGGTCCTTACATCGTGAGGCGTGTCCTAGAAAAAAGAGCCTATGAATTAGAAGATTATGAGGGGACTGTCTTGAAGGAGCCTATAAATGGGCTCTATTTCAAGCAGTATTACGCTTGAACCACTAGTTCAGGCTGATACTTTTGTATACTATTGTATAGTTGTTTCTGTACATAGTTTAGCTTGCTTTTTGGTTTTTGGGTCTGTTGATTAGCTTATGTTTGCTTGACAGATGTCAACGGGATCTCTTACATGCTTAGGTTTCGCGGATGGTGCTTGTTGACATACGTAGCAGCTTGCTTCTACTTCCTGGGTTATTTCCTCAAATGAACACCTAGTTGTGTCCTCAGGAGGTGCTTGTCTCGGTTCTACATCTAACAATGTGGCCGAGTATAGTTCCATCATTGAGCTACTTCAGGATGCTATTTCGCATGGCGTCTAGTCTTTAGAGGTCTGCCTGGATTCACAACTAGTTGTGTCTTAGTTGAATGGGTAGTACCGTGTGCGAAACCCTATGTTACTACGGAAATTCCTAAGGGTAAGACTTTTGGAGAGACATTTTGTTTCAATTACATACATTCATGTTCCGAGAAGTGTTAATCATGTATCTGATGCATACGCTAACTATGTATTAGATTGGCATTTGTCACATTCACCATGATGCACACAAATAAAAGAAGACATTCATACATTTGTACATACACACATATCGTAGAACCGGAGAACCATAGTTTATATATAAATATGTCCAAAAATGGTAGTGTCATACAAAACTAGAGCCTGTAGCCCTAAAAAATATACATATCAATACAAAAATGAGATCCTGGGATATCTACTCCCTACGAGAAGTCCTAGCTTCCGCCCCGATAGGATGTGTCTAGTAGAAATACTGAACTGCATTGGCTACCCACTGCAGTAACTGCACCCAGTCACCCAGAACCCCCACTACTTGGCGCTGCATGGCCTCGAGTGGTCACACCACCTCTATTTGTGGAACCCTAGCAACCATCCATGATAGGTTGCACCGCAAGGTCTGTAGAGTGCGCCCTGCTGCAGCATCAATTGCCTCATCACCCCTGCACCAACGATCATGTCTCTGGAAGCCATTGGGTCTCACTGGGCCTTTGTCTGCGAGCAAACAGTCAACCATTAGCATTTGATACTATGACCAAAAAGATTTTTGCATTCACATCTATAATAAAAAATCCATAAAAATTTAATAACAAAAAATTAAAACGAGTACTCACCAATGTCTCTGAACGCTGTGTCTGGTGGGAGTGGCATGTCCCGATCTTGGCAGAAGTCTATCCCTGCATAGGGGTAGTCCTCTATGGAAGTGACCTGTTGGTCCCATCAACGGAAGAACTCCTTAGTATATGGTGATGCCAGACGGCCACCACCTTGTCGTGTCAAGATCTCAACCCACCGGGTCAGGGTTGGATCGTGGAGACTATGAGGAGGGACATCCACCCTTGGACTAAGCCCTGGAACCCTCTCAAAGAAGAAGCTGCACAAGATACTACCATACCCGAAGTTTTTGGCCTTCCCTTCTTTGAATTCTGTCAGTTGGGTCTTCATAGACCCTAGTAGCATGGTAAACCAATCAAATACTATAGGTTGTATGCATTTTGATGCATAGAACATCACTGGCCTGGATGCCTGGTGCAGAGCTTTGGAACCCGTTATCTGCACTAAGGTAGCCATAATGATCTTCATGCTCAGATTTTCTATGGCATTGATGAGCACCTGACTTCCCACCGTGCATGTGTTTGCAGGACAATACCGCACTATGTAGTCAAGGACGGTGATCCCACCACCCACAGTACGAGACTAAGGACTAGCCTCCTCACCTCGACGGGACAAATCGGTAATGAAGTAGATGTCATCCACTTCCAGTGTGAGTCCACTTCCAGTGTGAGGATTTTCCCATTGATATTGAAGTTCTGTGCATCAACATCCCAATAATCTATCGAGCGACGCAGTAGTAGGTTTTGGGCCCTCAAACCCCCTATAATCCAGAATTTGTACAACCCACATGCTTGAAATGCCTGATGTGCTTGCGCATCATTGCGCATGGCCTCATCTACTTGGTCATGCTCCCTCTCCCTCCACTCTAGAACCATCCTGGAGTAAAGAAAAACAAGGATTTTAGTGAATTTTATTTGCAAAATCAACTTCATGGTCGTACCCATGGGCTAATTTGTATACAGGGGCGGGTACCCATGGTCAACCTATGCGTTGACTGCGCGTATCATGCCCTACCCATGACTTGCATAGCTATAGCCTGTGGGTAGCGCTAAAGCCATCTAGGGCTTGGCCAAACTAAAAATCCCACCGCTGAAAACTCAATGAATGCAATGAAATTAAAGGTATGGATGAGACTACTAACCTCCTCTAGACATTTCGACGAACGGACGCTTGTAGCTCCCAGAATTGGCAACTAAAATTTCGGGTGAAAACTAACCCCAGAGCTCCAAATGGATGAATAGTAAAAAAGAATTGTAAATTGTAAATTTTTATTACTATTTATAATTTTTAGGACCCACTTATCTATAGTTTTTACCGTCTGATGCCGTTATGGACTAATATAATGTCATGGAGTAGAATTTTTAATCAGATTTCTTCAGCGAAAGTTGTTTTGGACCATTTCATGCCTATGGCAGGTACGTTTCACCCCTGGCATATAGGTAAGATGCCATTTCCACATGTATTATGCATTTGACCTTTTTCACAAACCCTAGGTGCGACCCCACTTCGTAACCGACACGGAACCTTCACACTGCTATAGAAGTGTCGTTATGTGGTGGTAGGGCTTTTCCGAACATGGGCACCCTAGTTAGAAACCCTTTGTGCATTCTGGTGTCCATGCCGTTGTTTGTACTTAGGATTGGGAGTCCTTTGTAGTTACGCCATGATGTTGCGATAAAGACTCATACTCTACTTTGTCTTATGCTGGCCATCTCCCTTAAGGACTCCCCTCAGTTATATCATGTTGTGATTGCATTGCATCATTGTGCTTGCCGCTTGAGCCTTGTGCCAGTTCCCGCTTACTCAGTTGTTAGCCTAGTGCCTGAGCACTTTTCCCTGTCGAGCCCTGCAAAGCATATATTTTTCCTTCACAATTTGATGACCTTTTGACCCTGAGGGAACACCCCCCTGAGTGTCCACATCCTGCATGCACTTCCTTGCATTGATCATAGGTATGTTCCACTGTTGGGAACTAGTCTGCTTGCTATTTGACACTCGTTCCCTCACTTGTTGTACTATAAGCAATTTTATTCTTTTTCAAGCTTTCCCCAAATATGAAAAAGACCAAAAAAAAATCAAATATTCCAAAAAGCCGGACATGATTATGGTTACTACTTCTTGTTGGCAGTTGTTGTGTCGCCTTTGAACATAGCATTCCTTCCACTCCATACACTATGAGTCAGGACTATAGTTGGACCTTAGGAGCTGTACTTGTTTCTTAGTTTCTCCACTGATTGGTTAAGCTTCCATTCATTATGGAGCCCTTTGTAATGCCTCCTGCATTGCACAGTTTATGTCAAGTCTATGCTTCCTACGTCTATCCATCTGCTCATGCTCTTGTTCAAAGGAAGTCCTAAAACCAGTGTCGGCCACTCCTCAGATCTCTTGACTATTTCATGTTAGCCATCCTTATTGAGTCAGTCCGTTTCACTTGAGTTCTTCCAAATCTTTCCACGTAGCTGGTACCTCGTGCTAGTTGATGGGGGATGCCTTAATGCCCTCCTTCCAGCGAGTCTCATTCCATCGACTTCAACCCATTTATTCCAGGACTTGAGGCTTATAGTTCGGTTGAGTACCTTGAGGCTTGCAGTCATTAGTGGTAGGTTCTCTCGCCATCGACAGTTTTGGGAATACATCAATGTCCCCTGATCAATGGATTCATCCTACTGTTCGACTTCAACTCATTTATTCACACTCCGATGATTGTGCTCTGTGCCTTGATGCGCATTTTCATTATTGGTGGGTCATCTCGTGTCTGTTAATAGTATACATCATTGACCGGTAATCAGATGATGTCACATTAGGTTTGACCCCAACTCCTTTATTCACTTGATGGGACTTGCACCGTTGAAGACTTATGTAGAAGACCCTAGGCGATAGTGGCATTCAGTATGCTACTTATGACTTTGACTTTACATCTGAGATATCACCTCTCAGCTATCAGCAGTTTGTACCTCCATTTTGCACCAGTTGTTTCCTTTTCAGCAGGAGACCATACCTTCCTATAGAGGGATCATGGCTATGATCACTTATGACATGTATTCATTATGTACTGCCTATTCATGGCCATTGTATCCGATTGTTGTACTATACCGACATGTATCCAGAGACACTATTGTATTATGACGACTAAGATGCTCTTTCCACTTGTGTTTCCATCACTCCACTTATGAGTTTTATAATGTATTTCAGCCATCATAGCATCAGTCTCTGACCTCACACATTAGGGGGCATCTGTTACAACGCAATCTTCCACCTTGTGAGCATCAACATTCTTTGGCCTGCAGGATCCATTTCACTAACTCAGATCCACTTTATATCCTTCAGACACTATTTTTCCCTATTTTTTTCCTTGTAAGCTAGCTGCATCTCTATAGCCAGTGTACCTGCGAGTTGCATCACTATAGCCCGTGGGTAGCATTTAAAATGGTAAAAATCACTAGTTTATTACTTTTTACTCCCAAAAAGAGGTTATGGGGTGACCTTTGACCCTCCATCTGCCCAAGAAATGCCTCGATGTGTCCTTTCACCTACCTTTGGGAGGACTACATATTGAGCAGATATGGCTTATGGACGGGAGGAGAAAGAAGAGCAAGAGAACTTTAGTGGATTTTTGCTCTATCTTGAGTCTACACTCATTGATCCTTGTAGTTGTGATACCCTTATGTTCACCTTCCAAACTCCTACAATAGTTTGAGTTTTCCATTCATGGAGGATTGAAGTGGTGGAGGCACAAGTGGATTGATCCAGATCTTGGTTCAGATTGGTTTCCGAAAAGAGGTCATATCACATTGTACTTCTTCTTGTTTATTAATAGAAATACTCATATTCTTGTCCATTAATGTTGCAAATGTTGTTTATCTTACATTGGGTTGCATTTACGTGTTATATCATGGACCATTTTTATTGATGATGTTAATGTCGTTTATATATTATATGTACTTGTTGTATATTGGCTGTCAAGACTAATTTGCAGATTCAAGTGCACAGATTGAAAGCTCCAATGGGGATCTACATCAAACGTTTGGATTGAGGTTGGTTACATTCTCCATTATCTTAGCATTGTCATTTATAATAGCATAGTTCTGAGAATTGAGTTAATTTCTGGTAGTCAACTATCTGTAGTGGTCCCCCAAGCCATAGTGAGTTTTCTCCAATACAATGAGTCTAGATTTAGTAGCAGACCTAGCTAGTATATTTGATTGTTGATATATGAGTTGACATGTATATTGATTGTTGATATGTATGTTTCACACACACACACACACACACACATGTTATTGTTCGTATATATTATTCATTTTCATATCATGTTCATGTTGACGTCAATTGATTTTTATATTATGCCTTTTCATATCATGCCCATGTTGATGTTATTGGGTAATTTTTTAAATATCGAATATTGTTCCATATATTCATTTGATAATATTTATTACTAAAACAATTGGAAATATTGTTATGGTTGGGATCCTTATATAGCATTGAGATATCTATTATTGTGGAATCATAAGGCCAACTACTATTGCTTATAACGAGATTTTGTCTTTTGAATTTATAATAGTTTTCTTATTGTTAAAATATCAACATGAGGGCTCTGGTAACGGCTTTGTCCTTAAAATGATAAACTAATAATCATTAAACAATTATTTGAGTTCTCTTTCTTATAATTGAGTGTATTTCAAAGGAATTGCAAGCCTTAATAGTTAGTAGATGAGGTTACTACACTAGATATGGATGGTTATAATATGTTTTAGAAAAATTTATTTGTGCAAGTAGGTAAACCATAACATAAATTTCAAATGAATTTCAAATATGTAATCGACTTTTTATCCAACCCTATATCATGTTCAATGAATGTTTGGGTTTAATCTTCAAGCTCATGTTCATGATTATTCTACAATATAAAAGAATGTGCCAAAAGTTGTAATGCCTTTTTAGGTGAATGATTTGGGCTCATAGATGAGTATTCATGTTCAATTCAATATGTACAAAATGAAAATATTGGCATTGGATTTATACATGCTTGTTATTAATTACAATGCTCATTATGTTGTTGGTTAGTTTTTAACTTGAAGGATGTTTTGTAATTGCTAGTTTGCATGTTAATTTGGTTTGTTTAAATGGAAATGTTTTTTTTCTACGATTTCATTAGTAAATAAGAACTCATACATGATTGATTGCGGATAACTAATTAAGGATCTCATACTCATATATATTATTCATTTTCATATCATGTTAACTATAATTTTAAATCAAATTATTGTCATTTTTAATTAAAAAATATTTTATTAATTGAAATTTAAAAACCAATGAATAGAAAAATATTTTTAAAGTCGAATGGGGACGATTACAAACAAAAACAAGAATTATATATATATATATATATACACACACACATACTTTTCAATGGACATTGTCTATTTTTTACACATTTTTAAATAGATATTGTATTTATATATATCCATTTTTCTTATTATATCACCTTATAAAAAATATCATGTCTTTACGTATTTTTATATATTATATTCATTCTTTTTTATTTATCACAATCTCAAATGAATTATAAACAATATTATATATCATGCATATAAAATCAAAACAAATGAAAAACTAATATCACACACACATTCTATCATACAATGTTATTATATATAAAACAATGTTTTATAGCTTATCAAATAAATGTTCTATAGTGAAATGTTATATATCAAATAATGGAAAAAACAATATTATATATAATGAAGTGTTTATATCCAATAAAAATAAAATGTGATATTGAAAAAGGTTATATTATCCAATCAAAACATATGTTGTTTACGTTAGACTTGTGGTCATGCTTGTGTTTGTTGTTGTAGTGCTTAGGGTAATACGATATGGTATTATAGTCATTGAAAACACTAGGGCCTACTGGACCTATGTGCTTCATAGTGCTTTGAATAAAGCATGTTGGATTTTGTATGTAGCTGTTTGTATCACTATTATGCCAAGGCCATTATGATATGACCATGAAAAATGGATATTTTTATTTGCTTCTTTTTTACTCTATTAGTAGTGTAATTTATTGAGGTATACAAAATTATTCAAATAACTTTATATATGGAATAAATATTTAGCATGAATTTGTGGATAACATTAAATAATATCAATAACATCAATAGGTTAATAAGTGAATTTGTGGCGAACATTCAAATAACATCAATAAGTTAATCTTGTTGCTTGAAAGTAAAGTTGAATGATGGCTAAATGTATGAAACTAATTTGGAGTTTTCTTACCCAACATCATAATTATTTTATAAAACGAGACAACATGCATATGTTACAATTTGAAATGTTTCATAATTCATTAAAGGCCTTAAAGTTCCACATTATTTTAATTTTTGTTCAACATGATGGTTGTAAATGGTAGTCAAGTTTTCATATCCAGCATCATAAAATGAAGAAAAAAAAACATCAATTATAGATACCCATAATAAAATGCCACAACCATAATATAAATGTCCAAATAAAACATGTACATATCACTATTAGTTTCCACCACCCTAATTATATTCCTCACTTGGAATTATACCATTGTTATTCTCAAAAAGATGTTTTGATCTCAAATCGTTTCCTAGTACGAACCACTAATCCCTATCCAACAAATCCAGGTAAAAGAAAACTTGGTTGTAGTGTTTTGGGGAAACATAAGGATCCTTTTAATCCCACATCCTTTTAGATTTGATACATATTATCCCACTATCATGATCTACCTTTACATCAATCCATTTGAAAGTATCCTACTACTTGCACCTAAAAATAAAACATTGGAAGTCAACTTCCATGATCTCTTGTATCTTTCAAACGTAACCTAGATTCCCCTCTATTAGTTTATGATCATGATGGCTAGCATGACTAGATTGGTAGAAATTGACCTCCAATCCATAGTTAAATGTGACATGCCCATCATCGCTATACTCAATGTGAAAATGATGTCCATATGCCTATATAGATGGGTACAAGTGCACCTATAAACATGTGAACATTGGATGTTGTCATATGTCTAGTAACTCAAGCATTAATAAAAACAAAATACATGCCAAACAAGCATTATAAAATGAATACTCTACATGGATAGATTATTACAGAGTTTCTACACCCAATCTCTATGTTTAGTTCATCCTCTTCACCATGTGAGTAATGAATGAACACATCATATTTCTCTTTGATTTGGTCAGCCACCCAACTATTGGGACAAATCATTGGCATATTTTTCTTTTAAATGATCAGGATATGGAATTATTCTACCATTTAGCTTCGTAAATCCTTTATACTTCTATCGTTCAACTGTCTAAATTATTTCATGTCACTATCCCATTTCATTCTCTTCTCTTGAGTCTTCATACAACGCGACCCATGGTTGCGTTGCCTACTAATTGTAAAGAGAAAATTTATTGATGGCATCAATTTCTGCATTTGATGATGTATTCATGAAATGAAACGGATTAGTATGGGATCAAATATATATTATCAAGTTCAGTGTAAATAGTTACTATGTAGAAAATTGACAAAATTTAAGTAACTTACTCTCTATCATGTTCCTTTTTCCATTCATTCAAAGTAGCTCCCATTCCCTTTGGCTCTCTTCCCATAGGTTGTCACAAACCACTTTTCTCGGCGTGTCATTAATTTGCTTGATGTATTCACTAGCGTAATAGAACAACTCGTATTTTATGTACCCCTTTTCCATAGACCCATCAGGTTTTTCCCTTAGTCAAAAAACCCCTTCATTTTTTTCATGTACCATAACATTTTACCCACTTATACAATGTATCCTATATCATTAAGAAAATTAATGAAGGCATGTCAAAATATTCTTTTCTTTGTAAAAATATGTTATTTTTTATTGGCTAGAAATTCCAGATGCTTTTGGAAATATAATTTTTTTATTGTATGGAGGGTCCATGGATTAATGAACGAAAGATAATTTATAGGGATAGTTGAAAATTAAGGAAATTTCTCCGAAAAGAGATGGATAAACTAGCTAGGTTTTTGGTTAAATATGAGTTAGCCAGCAGGAAATTATAACTGATGGAGGGTTTATCATAGGTTAACTAACTAACGATTCTAATTTTCATTAAATACCAACCGGTTTCAAAAGTGAAACCTACAATTAATTTTTTTAATGTCTACATAGTTAAGATTAAGGTGGTGTTGTTATGATAATGATGACATTAGATCTGCGTGGATTCATTTCATTAAATACCAATCGCATTAAAAAATGAAACTTGCAATTAAATTATTTTTTTAATGTCCATGCAGTTAAGATCAGGGTGGTGTAGTTATGATAATGGTGGCATTATATTTGTGTGGATGAATGAAATCGATTTAATGGCCAATCAATCTAGTAAGTAACTTGAAAATTTTCATTGATAAATGTTTTTATTCCCGTATAGGTAAGATGCATCCTTTGGAAAATTGGTAATTGCATGAGCCATTTTTGACCAATACTATATGATAAATTTGTGGGTTCTATGTTCATTTAATTCATAAAATTTAGTTCATATTGCTGCATTGATGGTATTTCACGATAACTACCTCAACTGTGTTTTATTAGTTGTTGGTGCTAGCGGGTCTATTTCTAGTTTGCATGGACATTGGATGTCCTATTTTTATTTATTTATTAGCAAGTGGATATAAGCTACTCAAAGCCGCAACTAAATTACATTAGGGTGTTCCTTTATTTTCGGAATGCTTTGTTCTGTGACCACTCTGTCTCATGGAGAAGCTATAATTTTGCACTTCACGTTGATTTCAATGTTAACAATACAATAGAACTATTGATTGTATACATTTTTTTTAAAGAAAAAAACATATGTGCTACTCTAGTAAAGAACAAAAAATACATTCTAAAGGTGTTCTAGGAACTATAATAGTGATAGGGAGAACTTGAGCTCTTCACAATCATTAAATTTTTTATATAGAAAGTCTACCTTTAATAGGATCATAAGTTTTCATATGGCCTGAAAAATAAAGCTTGCATAGACATGCAAAAGAACCTATAATCTTTCCAAAAAGAAACTTTGAAACATAAAGTATATCAACACTATCATTAAACCAAATCAAATATTTCATTTAGATAAGAGCTCAAACTGAAGTTGTTAATAGTGACATTTCTATACAATATTTCTTCAATGACAACCTACCCCATAGGGGAAAGTAGGCCTTACTTTTATAAAACATCTTCCAAGGAATTGTGCTCTTGAAAGTTGTAAATCATTGAAATCTTTATTTTTGTTTATGATCAAACCAAAACAATGTTTTCATCCAAATAAGAGCTCAAATCCCAATTATTGACAATGACATGTTCATCTAGTATTTATTCAATGGAAACCTGCTCCATAGGTGAAATTAGACCTTCCTTAGATAAAGAATCTGCCAAAGAATTGTTCCTTTTAAAGATGCAAATCATTGAAAATATCACTCTTAGGTAAATCATACAAAAAAATGTCGAAGTTGCCTAGATTTCTGGAAATGCACGGACATGAACACTAAAATGCACACACATGCCTCATAATGAAATCAAATTGAGTGGTTCAAGTTGGATAAGATTTATTTTTTCATATTTTACCCTTATACACTTCCACATCTTCATTTTCTACCATAAGAGTGGGTTTTCAACAAGAATGATATATTTGCATTAAGTATGCAGTATAAAAAAGAGTCAATTTTTATCAAAGTTAGTCATAGTAAACTACACGCCAAACTCTATACACATGGCCTTTTATGAAATTAAGATTACATAATTGAATTTATATACATTTTTGACAAAAAAATTTCTTATATTTCTTGGAATCAAAGAATAATGTTTGAATTAAACTTGCAATTTTAGCATTTTTTCATAAAATTGCCTAGCTTAGAAAAATGCACGCACATGCTTCTTATTTGGGACTTTTTTAGTGTTTTCAGTTAGAAATGATGTATTTCCTCATTTTAAATCATTATGAATTATAATAATTTAATTTTAAGTCTGAAAATATCCTCGTTTGCAAATATTTCTAAGTTGCCTAATTTTTTTAAAATGCATACACATGAACACTAAAATGAACGCACATGCCTCGTAATGAAGTCAAATTGAGTGGTTAAAGTTGGATAATATTTATTTCTTCATTCTTTATCCTTATACACTTCCACATTTTCATATTCTATCACAAGAGTGGTTTTTCAACAAGAACTAGATATTTGCATTAAGTATGCAGTATAAAATAGAGTCATTTTTTTTATCAAAGTTAGGCATAGTAAAATGCACGCCAAATTCCATATACATGGAATTTTATGAAATAAAGATTACATACTTGAATTTTGTATATGTTTGAAAAAAAACTCTCTCATATTTCTATCAATCAATGTATAATGTTTGAATTAAATCTCCAAAGATGGCAATTTTAGTATTTTTACATAAAATTGCTCAACTTAGAAAAATTCATGCATGTTGATGTAATTGTAACTTCAGAATGTATTTCACCTATGTATATTGTATTCCTATTAGAGATGTTATTATTCCTCTATACAGAAGTGTTTGTATTCATATAGAGATGTTATTATTCCTCTATACGGAAGTGTCATCATTTATATTGTAAGTGTCGTAACTTATACTTGATGGGTTATTAGACCACCTTGATGGGGTCGGCCCTGTATGAGTCATGTGGGTAAAAGGGTTATTAGACCACCCTAGTGGGGGTCGGCCCTGTCATCATTATGTTATGTGGTTAAGTTAAGGCTGACCTAGTAAGGTTATTAGGCAAGTCAAGTTAGTGTATAAATAGAGTGCGGGAGGCACTCTATTTGATCATTCTATTATTCAGTTGTCTCTCACACACTCATTGGAGAGTGGCACACTAGTGGAGGAGGATAAGCTGCTGCTAGGAGGACTATCTCCTGTACTTGGGTTGTATCATTGCTCTATCTATCTATGAGGAAGTTGCGGGGTTTTTCACCTTCTTGGTTTTCCCCGGTGAAACTTTGTGTCTCTTGTGTGCTTGCATTATTGTGTCCATGATTGATATGCTGTAGATATGTTGTACATTTTATTCTCTCAGTTAAGATCCTAGATCATATTGAAATTCTGAAAAAACTAACATGGTATCAGAGCTATCATGAAAGAAGGCATGGTATGGCATTTATGACACTTGTTGCACTTGCGAAGCTAGGGCTTGATATAGCAAAAACCCGTCATTGTAGCACTTTCGATATAAATCAATTTTGGAAAAGTTTCAAGATCTAAAACGTTTATAGGTCGAATATATGATCCCAATATATCTTGTCTCCGAAGCACAACTTCTAATTCATTGTACTTTGTGTTTTATGATCTGTACAATCTAGGGTTTCTGCCTCTTCCAGATCTCAGTCATAAACAGGTGACCTAGGAAAAAAGGTCACAACTTAGGATAGGAAGCTCCAAATGAAATTTCATCAAAAGTGACAGGTAGGGAACGGACTGTACTTTTACAGGCGGAATTTTCAGAAGACAAAAGTGAACCAGTCACACGTGGCACTCCGTACAAGTTTGCTCTCCTGTTTTATCCCATAAACAGGTCACGTTGCTACACTTGGCATAAATCTCTCTAAGAAAATCCATTTGAGGTCAAACCTATGGGGTTTGAAAGAAAATAGGTCAGAATACCACAAGAAAACTTTTCAGACCCTGTAGATCTGAAATTTCAGAGTTACAACAGAAACAATCAGGTGCATATTTCTTTCAAAACAGAATTGGATTTTGAGCACCTTCATTCATGGCTCCGGGAATTTAGGGCTTCGGAGAAACTTGGAATTTTTGTAATCCGAGACCACAGATGGATGCTCCTCATCAAAATATAAATTTAGAGACCAAGATCAAATTTTTTGGTTGGGAAGAAGGTCGGGCTTGATCAAAGCCTAGTTCAGGACTTTGATCGGAAAGGTGAAAAATTAGGGCTTCTGCAAAAATGGGAATTTTTGAAATCTATGACCATAGTTGGAATCTCCTTAGAAAAATATAAGTTTAGAGCTTTGGAACAAACCATTTGTTTGGGTGAAGCTTCGGGAAACTCAAACCCTAGTTCAGGGTCCTCTCTAGTGAATCCAGAAGATCGAAAGGCAAATTTGAGGGGTTAAACTTTGTAGTTTTCAAATTCTGAGTATACCAGCTTGATCAGATCATTAAGGCGCATCTTTCTATCCTTTCAAAAGTTTGAAATTCAAAGTTTGAATTTTTAGGGTTTCTCTAACAAACCCTAATCCATCTCCAAATCCAGTTTCTGCAAATCAAGTGGATTGGGTTAATGCTAGAAGAGAATGGACTGGTCACCTGCATAAGTGAAGAAGTTCTTGTTTCAGAGGGAGATGAGGCTAAGGCCTTACATAAGAAGATTACAAGCAGTCTTGATAGGTATGACTTATCCAGGTATGTTTCGAGATCTGTTCATGATTAAGTTTATGGTATGCTTGTCTTCATTAAGATTAGTACAATCTTGATTAATTTTAGACTTGTTGTATCACCTCAATAAAATATGAATGCATGATAGATGATATTCATTGATTAGGGTTTTTACACTTATGATTGTACTAATGCATTGTGGTGTTGTATGAGGTTGATGTTGTACACTAATATGAAAGGTACATCAAGAAATACAAATCATGTTCTAGCTCAAGAACATATGACCATGGTGACATGAAGACAGATTCATCCATTGCCATGGATCACATAGAAGATCTACTTACGAGGTATGTATAATTTGGTTCTACAATGCTTAACCTATGAGATATGTAGGTTACTAGCACAAGTCATTGAAGAGAACAAGAAGGCATTGCTAGACATAACTAGCAAATATGATAGCCAGGTATGCTTTTCCTATATCAAGTTAGAATCCTACCTTGTGTTAGGATCTTATACTGTTGTATGGTTGATAATGATTATTCATGAAGTTAGAAATGTAAGTAATCAAGGGCTTATGCATATTATGTCTCTTACCTTGATTGATGATATGACTAACCTGAAAAGTCCTTTGGTCAAATAAGAATATGCATGAGTAAAAGAAGTATTCCCTGAAACCTTGAATACTAATGTTTATTATCTGTGTTTGAAATGATCATGACTATACATGTTTAAGATTATTGTGTTTTGATAGTATTGAGATTATACCAATGAATGTATGTATGAGACCTCGAGGATAACAAAATGATGATACTAGTAAGTATGCATAAGTGATCGAGGATGGATATAAGTTCAAGGACAGGTAATCCATGAAGCAAAGATCAAGAGGGAGCACACTCCAGTAGTTCCTGCAAGGAAGCAAATATTGAGAGGGAGTCCACCCTACAACCAAACAAAGATAAGTATTTGAATTGTCATTCCTTGCATACTTGTTTGTTTAAATAATATTGTTCAATGATGTATATGCTTATGTTCCTAGACTTAGGGCATGTATTATGCATATTAGAATAATTGCATTAATGAACAGTATACTACTAATATGCATGTGATGGGTAAGTGGCCTATGGCATTGTACAACATTCCATTGCTACTTATCTAGAATGAAACCTATTTGCTGACATGTTGGGAGTTGTGCACACTCTTAACAATGTTCTGGTAGAGATTGGAAGGCATCTAGAAAGTTACGGGATATGGATAAATGTTGTATTGAAGCATTGGCTAAGATAATTGCATGACTGTATGACATATTTCTTTATGTGTAAGAAATTGTTCTGAAAACTATGAGATGTTTCTAATCATGCAATTTAACTTGTCTTTAGAAAAGATCGTATACCATCACCTATAAAAGAAGGACTACAACATTTGTTCTAGTAACAAAGCTATCTATTGAAGATACTGAAGATATTGAAGTTCCCAGGATCCGGGATGAAGTAATGAAAGAATACCATGATTCATCGATCATGAAGAAAGATGTTTGGGATATGGTCCCAAGACCAGATGGAAAGTCTGTTGTGACTTCCAAAGATCAAGCATGCTGCAGATGGCAGCATAGAGAAATACAAAGCGAGGATTGTAGCTCGTGGCTTCTCTCAGAAAGAGGGGATAGACCATGAAGATACTTTTGCTCTTGTAGTTAGATACACTTCCATTAGATCAGTACTTGCTCTGGATGCAGTGATGAAATGGAAGATACACTAGATGGATGTCAACACAGCATTCTTGAATGGTGTAGTCGAAGAGGAAGTGTATGTGGAGCAGCCACTTGGTTTTGAGACACATGACAGAGATTCATATGTGTGCAAGTTGAAGAAAGCCTTGTATGGCCTAAAGCAAGATCCTAGGACTTGGTATGGTAGGATAGACAACTTTCTATCTAGTTTGGGATTTACCAAGAGTAAAGTGGATTCCAACCATTACTACAAGGTTGAGGAAGCCAATCTAGTGATACTACTTTTATGTGGATGACCTGTTTGTTATAGGTGAGGATAGATTGATTGTTGAAATGAAGAGGAAGCTTGATGCCGAGTTCTAGATGAAGGACTTGGAATGATGCACTACTTTCTAGGCATGGAGGTGTGGCAGAGTGCAGATAAGATCTTCCTTAGACAAGGGAAGTATGCAGTAGAGATCCTGAAGAGGTTCGGGATGATGGACTACAAGGCCATGGCCACACCTATGGAATCGAACCTGAAGCTTCTGTTTGATGCTTCATCTGATCCAGTTGATGTCACTGTGTATCGTCAGATGATTGGGTCCTTGATGTACCTGATGAACACGAGACCCGATATTTGCTTTGCGGTGAACACATTGAGCCAGTTCTTGACAGATCCCAGAGGTGTTCACCTGGTTGTTGTAAAGCATATTCTGAGGTACCTGAAGGGTACAGTTGACTATGGGCTCAAGTATGATGTGAATCAAAAGTTTAACCTACATGGTTATGTTGATTCGAACTAGGAAGGCAGTGCTGTAGATAGGAAGAGCACTTCTGGGTGCTGCTTTAGTATGGGATCAGGTGTGATCTCTTGGTTTAGTAGGAAATAGTCCTATGTAGCACTGAGTATAGCCAAAGCAGAGTATGTTGGAACTTATTCGGCTAGTTGTGAGGCAGTATGGCTGAGGAAGCTACTGTTTGAACTATTTGATCTCCCGTTGGATGCTACTGGTATCTTTTGTGACAACCAGAGTTGTGTGAAACTGTCTGAGAACCCGGTGTTCCATGACAGGTTGAAGCACATTGAGATCAAATATCACTATATCAGGGATATGGTGCAGAGAGGAGCAGTGAAGCTCCTGTATATTGTGACAGATGAGCAGGTTGTAGATGTGCTAAAAAACCACTAGCCAGAGTGAAGTTCGAGTACTTCAGTGAGAGGCTTGGTGTTCTTCAGATTGACGACACTTCGAGGAAGAAGTGATGGACACATTTGCTGGAAGCCATTCCAAGCATGGTGAGAGGAGGATCCTTCCCATGATTGTGGATATAAGTGTTGGATGATGAGCATCAGGATGATGCTCCAATTACTACTATGTATATGCATCATGTTGGATGTTTGTTATGATCAGTTGATAATGTATATGTATATGCATCATGTTGGATGCTTGTTATGATCAGTTGGATCATGTATATGTATATGCATCATGTTGGATGCTTGTTATGATCAGGTGGATCATTTATTTGTGTATGTATTAGGTGGATACATTGTATGATCAGGTAGATCATGTATGATGATATGTATCAGGTATGCATCAGGTAGATGCACAGTATGATCAGGATGATCATGGATGACGAGCTTCAGGATGTTTCTCCAGATGATATGTATCAGGACGATGCTATGATGATGATCAGGATGATCATATGTGATGAGTATCAGGACGATGCTCTGGATTATATGCATCAGGATGATGCTATGATGATGATCAGGATGATCATGTACATCAAGACGATGTATGGTGAGTATTAGGTTGATACTTTGTGGCTGTGGACAGGTTGTGCAGATGAGCATATAAGTAGACCTCGGAGATCCGATAGGTTGGGCTGTGTTCCCGTAATAAGTCCTGGGATTCTCTTTCGAGGCATTGCTCTGGAGGACATATAAGTAGACTTGGGAGATCCGACAGGTAGAGCTGTGTGCTCGTAACAACCTGGTATGCTCTTTCGAGGCATTATCCTATGGCATATAAGTAGACCTGGGAGATTTGACAGGTAGAGCTGTGTGCTCGTAACAACCTGGGATGCTCTTTCGAGGCATTGCCATGACCACATGTAATAAGTCCTGGAGATCTAGACAGGTTGTGCTAGTCATGTAAAAGGCCTCAGATGCTCTTTAGAGTTCTTGATTGACACTCTTTTAAGGTTTTATGGTGGGGGTCACATGTAATACGTCCTGGAGATCCGGACAGGTTGTGCTAGTCATGTAAAAGACCTCAGATTCTCTTTAGAGTTCTTGTTAGTCAAGACACTCTTTTAAGTTTTTGTGACAGTCACATGTAAGTTGACTTGGGAGATCTTGCCTGTTGTGCTTCGGCACATAAAGGATCCTGGGATACTCTTTCGAGGCATTGTGACGCATGTAATAAGTCCTAAGGATTCCACAGTATGGCCAGTGATGATGAAGACCTGCAGGTGGTGGGCCTACATCCATTATGAAAAAGGATTGGCTCTGTAGAACTTTATATGAAGAGTAGTTCAGAGATTGATTGAGATAGCAACAGTAGTGATGATGACGATGATTCGATGTCGATGATCCAGTGACGATGATCCAGAGAAGAAGACTTGTGCTAGAAGACCTGTGTTGAGAAATACCTTCCTAATTAAGAGGGAGTGTTGATGTAATTGCAACTTCGGAATGTATTTCACCTATGTATATTGTATTCCCATAGAGATGTTATTATTCCTCTATACGGAAGTGTCGTCATTTATATTGTAAGTGTTGTAACTTATACTTGATGGGTTATTAGACCACCTTGCTGGGGTCGGCCCTGTATGAGTCATGTGGGTAAAAGGGTTATTAGACCACGCTAGTGGGGGTTGGCCCTGTCATCATTATGTTATGTGGTTAAGTTAAGGCCAACCTAGTAAGGTTATTAGGCAAGTCAAGTTAGTGTATAAATAGAGTGCGGGAGGCACTCTATTTGATCATTCTATTATTCACTTCTCTCTCACACACTCATTGGAGAGTGGCGCATTAGTGGAGGAGGAGAAGTTGCTACTAGGAGGACTATCTCTTGTACTTGGGTTGTATCATTGCTCTATCTATCTATGAGGAAGTTGCGGGGTTTTTCACCTTCTTGGTTTTCCCCGGTGAAACTCTGTGTCTCTTGTGTGCTTGCATTATTGTGTCCATGATTGATATGCTGTAGATATGCTGTACATGTTATTCTCTCAGTTAAGATCCTAGATCAGATTGAAATTCTGAAAAAACTAACAATGCACATGATTCTTATTAGTGTCAATATTAATGATTCCAGTTGTATTGTAGATGATGTAATGACTCATTTTACATCATAATTAAATATAAAATTTTAATTTTGAGTCCGAAAATATCTCATTTTACAAATATTTCTAAGTTGCCTACATTTTTTAAAATGCACGAACATAAACACTAAAATACATGCACATGCCACATAATGAACTCAACTTGAGTGGTTCAAGTTGGATAAGATTCATTTATTTGTCTTATACACTTATACACTTCAAAAGTTTCATCTTCTACCACTAAAGTGGTTTTTCAACAAGGATGATATATTTTCATTAAGTATGCAGTATAAAATAGAGTCAGTTTTTATCAAAGTTAGGCATAGTAAAATGCATGCCAAACTTCGTACACATGGAATTTTATGAAATTAAGATTACATACTTGAATTTATAATTATGATTGATAAAAACATCTCTCATATTTCTTGGAGTCAATGTATAATGGTTGAATTAAACCTGCAAAGCTAGCAATTTTAGTATTTTTACATAAGTTGCCCAGCTTAGAAAAATGCACGCACATGCTTCTTAATTGGGTCATTTTTAGTGATTCCAATGAAAATGATGTATTTCCTCATTTAAAATCATCATGAATCATAATATTTTAATTTTGAGTCTGAAAATGTCCTCATCTGCAAATGTTTCTAAGTTGCCTAGATTTTTTAAAATGCAAGCATATTCTTCATAACGAAGTGAAATTGAGTGGTTTAAGTTGGAGAAGATTTATGTATTCATACTCTACCCTTATACACTTCCATATTTTTTTTTTATCTTGTGTCAGAAAAATAGTATATTGGGAAAGAGTACTTGTAGTTATTCATTGTAAAGTTAAGTCTGCAATATTTGTTATGTAAAAACAAATATGACAATCATATTATAGGTAATTTATTGAAATTGATACTATATATACACACACACACAAACACTTTTGACAAAAAATCCTTCATAATTATGAAATTATGTTTTATTTTTTCTGTAGTAATTTTTTCACAATTACAATTTTTATGTTTTGAACTTAATTTTCCCAGTTTAGTAAAAATGCATGCACAACCGTAATTTTTTAATATTTTTGAGTGAGCTCAATTTGATATGGTGTTTCGTATTATTTTACTCCATCTTGTACTTTTATTTTATCAATTTGGGTTAAAATAATTCATGATGTGAAAAAACACTACACGGCTTCCTTGTAAATGTGAAATGCTCACTTAGTTTAGTAAAATGCAAGACAAGGTCTATCCTTAGGTATTTTTAAGTGGCTTAAATTAGAGAAGATATTTTGTTCCTCCCATATTCTTATAAAAGTACATATTTTCTTATTGAGTCATAAAAATAATTTTTATTCAAAAAACGCTATACATTGTATTAATGTTTACTCTGAATAGAAGTTCAGGGGGGATTCTTAAAATGCATGCAAATCACTCTTATTAAATGATCATAGCAAATTAATTTGGTACTATGATAGCTATATATTTTAGGAAGTGTTTCCAAGTGTTATTTTTTCATAATTAACCACCATAATACAATTTGTGAGTTAGAACTTAACGCAACTTTATAAACATTAAATGATTGACATGAGCACATATGATGATGCTTAATGTTAGATGAAATCCCATACATAGATAATGACCTTTTAGCCATGCATTTACAGTGCATGTCAGACATTTTTTAAGTTTTTATATACACAGTTATCATAAATTACATTTTTTTTTTAAATTGAGAAATTTAATCTCTCTTCTAATGCTAGTGTTGATTTTGTAGAGTAACTCACTAATGGATCATTCAAACCAACCATATCAAGAAAATATTCATTGAAAAAGAGGTTGATGAAAGGAAGACTATTTTTCTAATGTTCCAATTTTGGAACTGCATAAAATTGTCATTCAATTCACGCTTGCTAGAGGTAAAAAAATTGTTATCCACGTTTTCTGTCAACAACATCAAGGATTTACAAATAAAAAATCCATACCACAAAATGATACAGTGTGTTTCCATTAAACAATAGGAAATCATGTAGCAATTGTTGGAAATAAATGCCTAATATGTGAGCAATATATAACAAGCAACAATGTTGCTCAACAACATAGGCAATCTTTGTCTCCAATTACCGTTGAAGGGAATGGTTGTTGAACTTAGGTTATCATCGATGTCAACTAATGTCAAAGAGGAATCGGTATTCCTATTCCAATTTGAAGAAGTATATGAAATATACTTTGAAGAAGTAGATTGAAACCACTTTGAAGAAGTATGTGCACAAGAAATATGGAGAAGGGCATGGATGCTAGCCTAAAGAAGTTTGAATAGTACATAAGGAATACATTTAGTACATGTGGTACATGAGCAGATCTCAAGTTCATCCAGTCACAGTCCTTCAAGTTAAAAGATGAAGTGTTGGTTGGACAAAAGTTTGGGAATGCGCAAGCAAGCCAGAGAGATGATTGGACAAGGTTCGAGAGTGCGCAAGCAAGTCAAAGAGTTGATTCTACAAGGTTCAAGTGCACAATCAAGTCAAATAGTTGATTGGAAAAATTTCAAGTGCGCAACCAAGCCAAAGAGTTGATTGCAAAATGTTCGGGAGTGAACAAGATACTTGGAACAAGAAATGGTCAAACAATTATGCAAGTCTCGAAAGTGCGCAAGACTCACCAATCGGAAGAAGCTTTTAGTTGTTGAAGCACACAAGAGTACCAATAAGAACGTAGCGGTTGAAGATGTCATATTATGCACAAAATCCATAGGGAATGGTACATCAATGGCACAAGACTGCACCATGAGGGTGAAAGTACCACTAAGGTGAGGACCATGTATGCGCAAAGACCCACAAGAGATGACACCTTAGTGGTGCATAAGATGAAAAGTGGCAGAAGCATGAATCATGAAGCAAAGAAGAAGGAAAGCCACAACCAACTTGTGGACATACAATCCGTGTAGTACACGTAGAAATAAGAAGCAAGTTGGAGATTTGATATAAGCTTGAGAGAAAGGATGAAGAGCTTGTAAGTGGAAATCTAGAAGATACAGATTTATCAAGCTTCTAATACTTGGGGCATCAAGGGCTTGTGGAACCAGAAGAGGATGATTTAGAAAAGAGATGAGTGTGCAAAAGTAGAGGAATGTAATAGATGATGGTGCACAGAATTGATGCTATACATCTGTGATAGTTGCGCAAATGATGAAAGGAAGAATTATAGAAGATAAACAAGTGTGTGATGATTGAATGACAGTATCGAAGATAGCACGCAGACAGTCACATATGTTCTAAGATAGAAGCACATAGATAGATTTAAGGTATATTTTGTGATGCACGAAGTGAAGAAGTTTTTCTAGTGCACTAATACTGAGTTGAAGTGTGTGAAGTAAGGAAGTCCAACATATACATAAAAATAGAGTTGCAACAGGTTATGATTTGATGCATAGTATTAGTTGAGATTGTAGATGCATGATAGCAGAATGGAATATTGAACCTTGGCTCAGACTACATAATTTGATGAAGCAACACACAGTATATGTAGTGCGATGCCAGATGAAGTGAAGTGTTGAGTGTGAAGTCAAGTGATGTATGTAGAAGAATGACATCTATATTACAACATATAGAAGGTTCACACATTATAAATAAAAACATCATATCTGAAGTGTGCGCAGATCATAATTTCAACAGTTCAATATCTTAGTCTTATATATCTAGGTGATAGGACAGGGAAAGGAGCAGGGGGTTGTAGCCTCCTTCTAGTTGGTGCTGTAGAACTCGTGGATTGAGTGCTTCCTTCAGGTTGGTTCCTGTAAAACTAGGGGGTCGGTGCCTCCTTCTCATTGGTGTTGGATAACTTAGGAAGTTGGTGCTTCCTCGAATGTAATCTTTTCATTATAAAAGAGCATTCCATGGTTTTCTCCCATTTGGGTTTCCACATAAAAATCTCATGTGTTCTATGTTTTGTGTTTTTGTGCATATGTGGATGGATGTTTTATTTATGGTGGATGCATAATTAAACTTCAGATTAATTTTTCAAGAAGTTAAAAAATGTTCATAATTGCACTAATATTGATTCAACCCCCCTTCTCACATAAGAGCTTAACATATGGAAGATAGATCCATGCGCAAGTATTGACAAAAAGGAGATTACCCTTCAAAGGGAAGCACCATGGTTACAAGAAAATAGAGACCAATAAAATCTCTCTATCGTAGAAGCAAGGAATATCATTCACACACAAAGGAAAACAATAGAAGAGGTAAAAATGGTAGCAACCAACATTATGAAAACCCTAGAAAGGAAAGAAAAATAACCAAAAGGATTGGCGGCATACTTTACCATCCAAATACATGAAATGGATGAGATTTTTCAAGCTGAAAGATTGAAGAATGATAGTCTATAAAGCAAACTGAAGAAGCAATTCACATAGAATCAAAGTATCTCAAATGAGATTACACTTCTAAAGAAAAAATTGGGAGAAACTAAAGAATAGTAAGAAGAAAAAGTCAAATAAGTTTTGTCCCTGAAGGACCAACTTCAAAAAAAACATGACGATCAAATTCAACTTCAAGCAGGGCAAATGGATTCCATCTTTCTCAAATAAAATAATTTAGAGTACAAAAGAATGCTTGACAAACAAAGGTTCCAATTACGAGAAAAAGAAAAGGAAGTTGAAAAGATGGAAGATGAATTTAGGACAAATGAAAAGTTTTTCAAAAACACAGAAGTATTGAATGAGATTCTAAGCAAGAAAATATCACAATCTAAGAAAACTAGTCTGGGCTACAATGTTGATTGCAAAAAGGTTGATCAAGAGAAAAAGAAGATCACGCAAATGAAGGAGGTGACTATGAGCATAACTGTTCAATGTTGAAAATGCATAATGACTGGACATATTGGAAAATACTGTAACAATATTATTTGTTACAAGTGTAACAATATTGGTCACAAAGATCATAACTGTGGAAATTCAAGAGAACCTGTCAAATAATGGAAGAAGAAAACAGGTGAGGAATCCCAACCTATTATCTATAACATATGCAATTATTCTACAAATCAAGGAAAAGAACAATGCAGGATGATTTGGAAAAGGAAGGCAGTGAACAATGGCTTAGACACTGTCATATATCTAAATGAAATGTGGATATCTTGGGAGACCAATCCATCTCCACTCCAACACGAGTTTAACTCACAAACAATTGGACTTGTTGCAGTAAAACATTTATGTGTCAACATAGAATGCGACAAAAGGTGATCATTGATGATAAGTGGAGTAGTGTAATGGGTTATAATAAATGTTTGGATGGAAACAACATATAATGATGGAAAGTGGTCAGTTGAATTTGGACAAGATCAATTCAAATCTTGATAAAAATTGAAACTTTCTAGTTCTCTAAGTAGAAAAAATCTAGGTAAATCCGTAGGTGGAAATCAGTAATGATAGAGGACATAAGATAGTATTGTATAAAACATGGATATCCTCAGTATGAACTCCTGGATCTATTGAGAATAATAGCTACAAAGTGTGAAAAATTTAAGCTTGGAATCCATGGAACCCAGGAGACAATGCAGATGAAAGAACCCATCAGTAAATGAGCAGAAGTCAAGAAAAAGCTCTTGGAAAGAAGATGGTTGAAAAATATGGAACTCAACAAGAAAACAAAGTATTTCAGTTGCACAAATTAAGGACGATGCTGTGAGATTCACTGCCCAGTTACTAGCATGTAATCTATTCTTGAAGAGTTTCCAGGACCAAGTTTCAGCAACAATCATTGCAACAACATATAAATGTGTTGAATGATTTCATATGAATTAGTCAACATTCTTGCTGAATGAGTTTATTAAAGAAGGTTTGGAAGCACAAGAAAAAGGTAATCCCTTTCATTATACTTGGTTATTGATCTGTTTTGCACTCATGGGATGGAAGGAACCTGAGAGGATTCAATTCTTTAATAGAAACAAGAGGTCCTTGGAAGTTGCAAGATATACAAACATGTGGTTTTCCAATATTTCTAGTAGATAGAAGGAAAACAATCTCAACGTTTTATTATACTATGAGGAAATCAGATTCATTTTACGAGAGACTCCATGCGTACATCCTCACATAGTTGAAGCATACAAAGGTATTATGCATTTAAAAATTGGATTGCATCATACTTACATATAGGAATAAAGGGACCCTAACAAACAGTGGCTTCCCACCATGCTTATTTGTTCTGAAGAAGATATTGCACAAATTGTTCAAGAATGGGATGTAGAGTGGAAGGTTCCATTGACAGAAGAAGAAGAGGTAGCACAATAGGAACAACCAAATAATCCAACACCCATAGTGAAGGAAACTGTCAACACATAAATTCCTCCTAATCCCACACAATAGTCTGCACAAGTTGAGAAGAGAATGGAAATGATGCAACATGAAGGGGATTCAAAGAAGAAAATAAAATCATCCAATCCTAGCTCTACTCAAACATTGACGAGAGATGATTTTGCACAGATTGTTAGAGAAGTTAGAAATGCTACCGAAGAAGCAATTGAGAATGTGATTACGAAGAGTGAAATCAAAGAGCTTGCTTCACAACAAGAATAAATTGTTAGAAAAACAAGATCACAGAGCAATAACAATAAAAAAGATGGAAATATAAATCACATAATACTCATTACAAGAGAGACACCAATATAACGTGGTTAACCCAAGATGGGCTATGTCCACATAGAAATTGCTAGTCCTTATTATTATACCATCCAACAAATGAAGCGATACAACCTGCAACACATTCGCTGTAACTTCCTCTACACTCTCTCATAGTCTCTCTTACACAATCATAGAGATCTTTACAATGCTACAATACACAGTCATATTACAATGCCTTCCTTTTAAAGAGGGATTACCATTGGAAAATACTATGGGACACTCAATACCATGGGTGCTTCCCTTGAACCCCAGCCAAGGTGGGGAGGTGACTATATTGGGAAGGAAATCCCCCCCAAATCCCCTCCTCATGGGATGGGATATAGACACAGTTGAAATAAAACCTCTGAATAAGGAAGATCATGCTCCACAACTAACATAAATCTTGCTAAAAATCGAAGAAAAATTTGTGCAAATGAAGCAGCCGATGCAGATGAATAGGGGAGAACAAAAAAATGTCGAGGAATCTCACTCAGAGGAACATCCAAGCAGTTCTCAATCACACCCCATTTCACAAATGAAGGAAACTGAGCCGCACCAAAAAATGAAGATCTCATCTACAACCTTGATGCTTCCCACTCAAGAGATGCAAAATGTGTTAAGTCATGTACAATTAAATCTGTTACACTTACCTTTGAATGAGCTACATGCACTACATACATTTATTGCACATGAAATCAGATGGAGACATGAGGCTACTATAGTTGAGCTATAAAAAATCTAGAGTCGAAGAACTACTACCAAAACAACCTCCAACAACCCCTCCAGAGGTCAGTGAATAACATGAAAGCAGGTTAGAAAGGATAGAAATTGCAATTGAGAACATTAAGACCTTGGAGTTGAAGTGTACAAAGCTACATAAAGAAAGTGTTCAACTGTGGACAAAATTGGTTGAAGATGAGCAGCTAAAGGAAGTAAACCAAAAGCTACAAAATGCATAAGATTTAGAGAAAAAGATCTGTGATAGTTTGGTGTCCCTACCTGTGTTGAGAAGATGAGAAAAATGGGAGAATACAAAAAGCAACAACAAGAAATAAAAGAATTCAGGAAGAAAAACACAATTTAATTGAAAAGGTTGAACCTCTACGGGAGGAAGCCTTCAACCTCACATAATCCTTACCACAGTTACAAGGGGAAATTAAAGAAGCAATTGATGACTTCCTAGAAACTCTAGAATTTGTCTCTATGAAAAAGTGGAAGCAACCATTATGACCAAAGAAGAGGAACTGAAAATAAGAGTTGCAACTGTAAATACAAACCTACAAAAGATTAAGACTACATTTCTTTCATTGAAAGACTAAAGCATGAATACAGGTGGAGTTATTCCAATAAGGAGTTGATTGAATCCCAACGCAAAACAAAAGAAAGAAGAACCAATATTTGCATAGTAATGGCACCTCTTTGCCATTGATGTCAAAGGGGAAGAAAGAGCATGAATATGACCATTAAGTTGATCACAAAGCATAAAATCTACGCAAAAGTAACAGACAACAAAAAAATCATTGACAACATAATGTGCAAATGGAAAAGGTTCAAAATGGAAAAGAACCTTGGGGGAGGACTTCAACAAGCAAAAATGAAGCATGCAAACTTTAGGAGATGATTATGTACAACTTCATAAGGTGATGACATCATTTCCAAAGAGAGATATTGTTGAACTTTGGTTTTCATGGATTTCAACTAATGTCAAAGAGGAATCAATATTCCTATGCCAGTTGGAAGAAGTATATGAAAGACACTTTGAAGAAGTAGATGGAAGCCACTTTGAAGAAGTATATGCGCAAGAAAGATGAATAAATACATGGATGCCAACCTAAAGAAGTTTGATTAAGTACATAAGGAATACATTCAGTACATTTGGTACATGAGCAAGTCTCAAGTTCACCTAGTCATAGTCCTTCAAGGTAAAAGCTAAAGTGTTGGCTGGACAAAAGTTCAGGAGTGCGCAAGAAAGATAGAGAGCTAATTGGACAAGGTTTGGGAGTGTGCAAGCAAGTCAAAGAGTTGATTGGACAAGGTTCAGGTGTGTAAGAAATTCAAAGAGTTGATTGGAAAAGGTTCAAGTGTGCAATAAATCCAAATAGTTGATTGGACAAAGTTCCGTAGTGCGCAATCAACTTGGAACAAGAAATGGTCGAACAATTATGCAAGTCCCGAAAGCATGCAATACTCACCAATCGGAAGAATCTTTCAATTGTTGAAGCATGCACAAGTACCAAGAAGAATGTGTTGAGATATTGTAACTTCTAAGAATATTATATTTGTACTTTATTATTCCGGAGATGTTTCATTCCTCCGTGGAGATCTTATTGTATATCCGGAGATGTTTATTCCTCCGTCGGAATGTGGTAACTTGGGTTATTAGACTTCCCTAGTGGGGGTCGGCCTTGTATGTGTTATGTGGGTCAAAGGGTTGTTAGACCACCCTAGAGGGGTCAGCCCAGTCAATTGTAGTGGGGTGTTTAACCCAATGGTAAAGTTGGGGCCGACCTAGTTAATATATTATACAAGTCGGAGATGTGTATAAATAGAGGAGGTGAGCTCCTCATTTGACACACTTCCCTCACTTAGAATGTAGCGCACTTGTGGAGGAGAGGTCTGCTATGGTGGAGGAGGAGATCATGTCTTTGGTTTGCATATTTGTATATTGCTGGTCATCTATATTGAGGAAGCTTTGCTGGGTTTTCTACCCCATGAGGGTTTCCCGGGATAAATCTGTGTCTCTTATGTTTATGCTGTGCTTGTTGTTTCTTCAGTGATCCTGTATATGCCATTATTGTGAAATGGAATGTAATGCTACTATTTTCTGTCTTAGTATATTAAATCTTAACATGGTATCAGAACTAACCTGAAGGAAGGAAAGGTATGGCACTTACAACACTTGCTTTACTTACGACAATTTGAAGGTTAGGGTTTTATATAGAAAAAACCAGTCATCGTGGAACTTTCTCTATAAATCCATTTTGGCGAAGGTTCAGGATCTAAAACCTTTACAGGTCATAGATAACATCTCCCAGTACCTTGTGTCCAAAGGAAACCCTCATATTCGTTGTACTTTGTGAGTTATGATCAGTACAAGTTAGGGTTTCTCCCTCTTCTAGATCTTAGTCAAAATTAGGTGACCTAGGAAAAAAGGTCATAACTTGGGCTAGGAAGCTCCAAATGAAATTTCGTAAAAAGTGATAGGTAGTACACAGACTGTACTATCTTAGGAAACGTTTTTAGAGGCCGAGGCTGAACTAGTGACACGTGACATGCCGTACAAGTTGGCTCTCCTATTTTATCCCATAAACAGGTCATGTTGCGACACTTGGCATAACTCTCTCTCAGAAAATCCAATTGAGGTCAGACCTGTTGGGATGGAAATATGACAGGTCATGCTACCAAAGAAAAAAATTTCAGACACTGTGGAGCTAAAAGTTTGGAGTTACAACATAAACAATTAGGTACATATTTCTGTCAAAACAGAATTATTTTTGGAGCACCTTTATTCATGGCTTCCGGAATTTAGGGTTTTGGAGAAAGTTAGAATTTTTGGAATCGGAATCCACGGTTGAATGCTACTCAGGAAAATTGAAATTTAGAGGCCAAGATCGAATTTTTTGGTTGGGTAGAAGACCAGGCTTGATCAAACCCCAGTTCGGGATTTTGATCGGAAAGATGGAAAATTAGGGCTTCAGCAAAAGTTGGAATTTTTGAAGTCTGTAACCACGGCTGGAAGCTCCTCAGAAAAATAAGAGTTTAGAGCCTTGGATCGAACCTTTTGATTGGGTAGAAGGGTGGGTTTCATCAAACCCTAGTTCGGGATCCTATCCAGAAGATACAGAAGTTTCAAAGGCAATTTTGTGGGGTCAAATTTTGGAGATTTCAAAATTGAAGTATGCTAGTTTGATCAGCTCAGCAAGACACATCTATCCATCCATTCAGAAGAGTGTGAGTCAAAGATTGAATTTTTTTAAGGGTTTCTCTAACAGACCCTACTCAAGCTCCAAATCCAGTTTCAGGGGGAGTTGAGGCTAAGGGTTTACATAAGAAGACTACAAGAAGTCTCGACAGGTATGTCTTAAGGAGATACAGGTATGTCTTGAAATCTGATTCTTGATTAAGTTCATAATATGTTTGTCCTCATATTATTCAGGTTAAGTACAATCTCGATTAATGTTAGAATTGTATTATCACCCTAGTAACAGTATGAATGCATGTGAATGATAGAAGACATTCATTGATTAGGGATATATGATTGTACTAATGCACTGTGGTGTTGTATGAGGTTGATGTTGTCTGCTAACAAGATACAGGTACATCACAAAAGACAAATCAAGTTCCATGACCATGACAACATGAAGACAAAGAATCCTCCATAATCTTTGATCACATAGAGGTTCTACTTATGAGGTATGTATGACTTTGTTCTATTATGCTTAACCTATGAGATATGCAGGTTCCAGCACAGGATCTCTAAATCATTGAAGAGAACAAAGAAGATATTGATTAGGTATGTTAAACAGATATACTAATCCAGGTATGTTTCCTATGAATCTTACCTTGTGTTAGGATCCCTTATATAAGTATACTTGGTATGATTAGATATGCTTATTCATAAAGTTAGTAATCAAGGGATTATGCATATTATGTCTTTTATCTTGATTGATGATATGCATGAGTAAAAGAAGACTTCCCTAAAATCTTGAATACTAATGTTTATTATCTATGATCATGACTATACATATTCAAGATTATTTAGAATTATAATGTTTTGATAATATTTATAATATACTAATGAATGTATGTTTGTGTATGAGATCATGAGGATAACACTAGTGCACACTTGAGCTGGAAGTTCAAAAGACATTTACAAGATCAAGCGGGAGGCAACCACACAAACATAAAAGATAAGTATTTGAGTTGTTATTTGAAATAGTAAATAGATTGTATGCATATTTGTATTCATGCTGAGTGTAAACATTCATAGAGCATTGAACAATATACTACTAATATGCATATGATTGGTAAGTTGGACAAAACATTCCATTGTAGCTTGTCTAGAATGAAACCTCTTTGCTGACATGCTGAGAGTTGTGCACACTCTCGATAGTATGTTCTGGTAGAGATGGAAGGCATATAGATAGCCACTGTATGCATACAGTATATGGAAAAGTGTTATGCCAAAGTATTGGTCAAGATAGTTGCATAACTATGTAAATGATATCTGTATGCATAATAGGTTATCATGTCAACATGATTTCATGATTATGAAGTATTACTAATCATGTACTTAATTTTGATTTGTAGGAAAGATCATGAAGAATGATGAACACCGCACAAGTGATGGATGTTCAACAAGAATATTTACAAATCAAACATAATATAGAAGGCTCATGGCCAAAAGATTCTCTTAGAAAGAGGAAGAGAATCATGACGAGATGTTTGCTCAAAGTGACTAGATAAGACCATTCTCTTAATGATGTAATTAAAGAAGAAGTGTGAATCAGGTTCTGTATGGGTACCCAGGATCGATAGTAAATTGATGAGCTTAATGATCACCATGGGTGATGTGGATCTCAACCTTTGCTACAAGGTTAAATACACAGATGACATGGATGCAAGAAGGAACTCACCATAGAGTTTGAATGATGTTGAGGCTCATATCAGTAGACCCATCTGACGAGAGATGGCACAGATAGAGGGCTGCAGAAATGAACATGAAAGATCTCAGATTGATGCATTACTTCCTAGGTCTGGAAGTATGGAAAGGCTAAGAAGGAATCTTTCTCAACCAGGGAAAGTATGCCGAGAAATATTAAAAGAATTGATTTGTTCGAATGTACAACCATGGCCACTCTCATGGGTTCCGACTTGAAGTTGTTAGCTGATAACTCCTCAGAGTTAGTTGATGTGACTCTGTACAGACATATTATTGGGTCATTGATGTATCTAACAAATACTAGGTCAGATATATGCTTTGCTGTGAACACCTTGAGTCAATATCTAGTGGAAACTAGATGTGTTCACCTGATAGTTGCAAAGCATCTGATGAGGTACCTAAAGGATACGATAGAATTTGATCTATGCTATCTTGGAGATCATGACTTCAGATGGCTGCACAGATGTTGATTGGGTAGAAAGTGTATTAGATAGGAAGAACACATCGAGAGGATGTTATTGTCTAGGATCAGCCATGATCTCGTGGTTTAGCAGGAAGCAGTCTAGTGTGGCTCTCAGCACAAGAGGAATATATGGCTGCTTGCTCTGCTAGTTGTGAAGAAGTATGGATTCAGGATTGTTTGACTTAGAGATAGACCCAACTGTGATCCTATGTGACAAACAGAGTTGTATCAAGATGACAGAGAATCCAGTGTTCCATGATATGGTGCAGAAAGGAACTATAAATTTTGAATTTGTAACAAGTTGCTGATGTACTAACCAAACCTCTACCTCAAGTGAACAAGTTACCGATGTACTAACCAAACCTCTACCTCAAGAAAAGTTTGAGTATTTTCCGAGACAAGATTGGTAGGACCCTCCTCGGGAGGGGGAGTGATGTGGTCACTTATGACGAGATTGCCTGCATCGACAGTGAGGTCTATGATGTGGATACCTATATTGGTGATGTCGACAGAGAGGTTGGTGGATGGTCCTTAGATAGGGTCTAAGTTGACGAAGGGATTACATCCTCCTTGAACACATGTTCTAAAAGGATCCATAGACATATGTCTCCGAGAAAGAAGAGGGATTGCATCATCCTTGAACACATGTTCTAAAAGGACCCGTAGACATATGTCTCCGAGAAAGAAGAGGGATTGCATCATCCTTGAACACATGTTCTAAAAGTGTTCATAGACATATGTCTCCGAGAAAGAAGAGGGATTGCATAATACTTGAACACATGTTCTAAATTGATCCGTAGATAGATGTCTCTGTGAATGTGGTCCCTAGTGGACGAGAGGATTGTATCATCCTTGGACTTCAATTCTAAAGTGATCCGTAGACAGATGTCTCCGAGAATGTGGTCCCTAGTGGATGAGGGGATTGTATCATCCATGGACACATGTCCTAAAAGAGATCCGTAGACATATGTCTCCGTGAATGTGGTCCCTAGTGGACGAGAGGATTGTATCATCCATGGATGCATGTCCTAATAGAGATCCGTAGACATATGTCTCCATGAATGTGGTCCCTAGTGGACGAGAGGATTGTATCATCCCTAGACTTTAGTTCTAAAGTGATCCGTAGACAGATGTCTTCGAGAATGTGGTCCCTAGTGGACGAGAGGATTGTATCATCCCTAGACTTCAGTTCGAAAGTGATCCGTAGACAGATGTCTCCGAGAATGTGGTCCCTAGTGGACTATGGGATTGTATCATCCATGGACACATGTCCTAAAAGAGATCCACAGACATATGTCTCCGAGAAAGTGGTCCCTAGTGGACGTGATAGGACTGCATCGTCCCTGAGCATTTGGTTCAAAATGTATGTGATAGGATTGCATCATCCTTGGACTTATGTCCTAAAGTGATAGGGATTGATCATCCCGTAAGTGGATCAGGATTGCATCTTCCTTGGACTTATGTCCTAAAGTGATAGGGATTGATCATCTCGTAAGTGGATCACGATTGCATCATCCTTGGACTTATGTCTTAAAGTGATAAGGACTAATCATCCTGTAAGTTGATTTGGGATTGCATCGTACCTAGACATGGTGAGGTGTCTTAAAGTGATAAGGACTAATCATCCTGTAAGTTGATTCGGGATTGCATTGTCCCTATACATGGTGAGGTGTCTTAAAGTGATAAGGACTAATCATCCTGTAAGTTGATTTGGGATTGCATTGTCCCTAGACATGGTGAGGTTTCTTAAAGTGATAAGGACTAATCATCCTATAAGTTGATTCGGGATTGCATCGTCCCTAGACATGGTGAGGTGTCTTAAAGTGATAAGGATTGATCATCTTGTAAGTTGATCTGGATTGCATCATCCATAGACATGAGAGATGTCTTAAACTGAGAGGGACTGATCATCCCGTAAGCGGATCAGGAATGTATCATCCTTGGACCTATGTCCTAAAATGAGAGGGATTGATCATCCCGTAATTGGATCATGTGTGTTGCAGGGTATGTTGCTATTGTGTATACTTGTATTGATGATATGTACACTTGTATTGATGAGGTTACTTGTATTGATGATATGTATACTTGTATTGATGAGGATACTTGTATTGATGATGTTTATACTTGTATTGATGAGGATACTTGTATTGATGATGTTTATACTTGTATTGATGATGTGTATACTTGTATTGGTGTGGATACTTGTATTGATGATGTTTATACTTGTATTGATGAGGATACTTGTATTGATGATGTATACTTGTATTGGTGTGGATACTTGTATTGATGATGTATACTTGTATTGGTGTGGATACTTGTACTAATGATCTAAATGACGATGCTACTGATCGTGATGATCTAGATGACAATGCTACTGATCCTAATGATCTAGATGACGATGCTACTAATCGTGATGATCTAGACGACTATGTTGCTGATCGTGATGGTCTAGATGACGATGCTGCTGATCGTGATGGTCTAGATGATGACGCTAATGATCGTGTGGTGATGATGCTGATGATTGTGTGATGACGATGCTGATGATCGTATGATGACGATGCTGCTGATCGTGATGGTCTAGATGATGATGTTGATGATCATGAGGATCCAGATGTTGATGTTGCTGTAGGTGTTCGAGTGCTGCAGAAGATAAAGACTCAGTACTGAAGATGTTAATGTTCCAGTATTGAAGATGTTCCAGTAACTGCTTGAGTTACTGATGATGTTGAGAAAGCTTCCAATGATTTATAGATGTATCATGTATGATGTTGATGACTCCTTACTCATGTAGATGTTGTTATAATATCCTTCTCGTTAAGGGGGAGTGTTGAGATATTGTAACTTCTAAGAATATTATATTTGTACTTTATTATTCCGGAGATGTTTCATTCCTCCATGGAGATCTTATTGTATATCCAAAGATGTTTATTCCTCCGTCGGAATGTGGTAACTTGGGTTATTAGACTTCCCTAGTGGGGGTCGGCCCTGTGTGTGTTATGTGGGTCAAAGGGTTGTTAGACCACTCTAGATGGGTCGGCCCAGTCAATTGTAGTGGGGTGTTTAACCCAATGGTAAAGTTGGGGCCGACCTAGTTAATATATTGTACAAGTCGGAGATGTGTATAAATAGAGGAGGTGAGCTCCTCATTTGACACACTTCCCTCACTCAGAATGTAGCGCACTTGTGGAGGAGAGGTCTGCTATGGTGGAGGAGGAGATCATGTCTTTGGTTTGCATCTTTGTATATTGCTAGTCATCTATATTGAGGAAACTTTGCTGGGTTTTCTACCCCATGAGGGTTTCCCAGGATAAATCTGTGTCTCTTGTGTTTATGCCGTGTTTGTTGTTTCTTTATAGATCTTGTATATGCCATTATTGTGAAATGGAATGTAATGCTGCTATTTTCTGTCTTAGCATATTAAATCTTAACAGAATGTAGCAGTTGAAGATGTTATATGCACAAATTCCAGAGGAAATGGTACATCAATGGTGCAAGACCACATCACAAGGGTGAAAGTCCCACTAAGGAGAGGATCATGTATGCACAAATACCCACAAGAGATGACACCTTAGTGACACATAAGATGAAAAATGGCAGAAGCATGAACTATGAAGCAAAGAAGAAGGAAACCCACAACCAACTTGTGGACATACAATCCATGCAGGACAAGTAGAAATAAGAATCAAGTTGGATACTTGAAGTAACCTTGAGAGCAAGGATGAAGAGATTCCAAGAGGAAAGCTGGAAGATATAGATTTATCAAGATTCTAATACTTGGGGCATTAAGGGCTCGTGGAAGCAGAACATGATGATATAGCAGAGAGCTGAGTGTGCACAAGAAAAGGAATGGAGTAGATGATGGTGCCAAAATGATGTTGTAGATATGTGACAATTGTGCAAAGACAAAAACGTAGAATTACAGAAGATGCACAAGTAAATGAGGATTGAATGAGAGTATCGTAGACATCACACAAATAGTCATAGATGTTCAAAGAAAGAAGTGCAGACACATATTTGAAGTATATATTGTGATGCACGAAGTGAAGAAGTTTTTCTGACGCACTAATACTGAGTTGAAGTGTGTGAAGTAAGGAAGTCCATCAGATGTGCGAATATAGAGTTGCAACATAGTCAAGGATGCCTTTCATGATGAGGATGGTTTAAGACAAGTGCATTAAACAAAAAGGATGAATCATATGATGTACATAAGGTCATAGTTTTTCTAAAGACTTTTGCACCTCAACAAAACAGACACATCCTTTAAGGTGCGTAGTTCCATATGATACTGGTGCACAAAGTCAGAAAAACAGGGTATCAGTTGATGTGAAGTATTAGTTGATATTGCAGATGTGCAGTAGCAGAATGGAATATTGAACCTTGGCACAGACTGCAGAATTTGATGAAGCAACACATAGTATATGTAGTGCGACCTCAGATGAAGTGAAGTGTTGAGTGTGAATTCAAGTGATGTATGTAGCACAGTGACATCAATATTAAAACATACAGAAGGTGCGCACATCATAAATAACAACATCATATCTGAAGTGTGCATGGATTAGAAGTTCAGCAGTGTAATATCTTATTCTTATATAGCTAGGCAGTAAGACGAGGCAAGGAGTAGGTGGTTGTTGCCTCATTTTAGTTGGTGCTGGAGAACTCATGGATTTGGTGCTTCCTTTAGGTCAGTACCTGTTTAACGATGGGGCTAGTGCCTCCTTCTAGTTGGTGTTGGAGAACATAGGAAGTTGGGGCTTCCTCGAATGTAATATTTTCATTATAAAAGAGCATTCTATGGTTTTCTCTCATTTGGGTTTCCACATAAAAATCCCGCGTGTTCTGTGTTTTTTCGCATATGTGGATGAATTTTTTATTTATGGTGGATGCATAATTAAAGTTTATATTAATTTGTTAAGAAGTTAAAAATTGTTCATAAATGCGCTATTACTGATTCACCCCCCCTCTCAGTATTAAATAAATTTCAGCAATGGTAATGTACAAGATATAACTCTTTACCACAAAATTAAATCTATTTCACAGAATGTGGTCCAAAATATTCCTCAAAGATCAGTTGTCGATGTTGATTCCGTTACATATAACCCTTATCAATGTATAGAAGGTTTTGTTGCTCAACAACCTAGGCAACCTTTTCATCTATTTATAGTTGAAGTGAATGCTAATGTTCAAAATAGAACTCCTTACCACAAAATTAATTCTATTTCATAGAATGTGGTCCCAAATGCCCCTCGAAGATCAAATGTTGATGTTGCTTCCATTATAAATAACTCTACTCAAAGTATACAAGGCTACCTTGCTCAACAACCTAAACATCCTTTGTCTCCAATTATAGTTGAAGGGACTGGAAATGTAGTCCTATCCAGTGGAAAACAATGTGAGCATACATCCCTTTAGAATTTGGATGCAACCAAAAGTCATGAAATAGTTAAAAGAACTACCTTCCAAGAACAAATGGATAGAAATGAAAATGCAATTGGAAATAATAAAATAATTGAAAGAATTGCATTTGATGATCAAATGGTTACAAATGCACCTACATAAAATCAAAATTATATATATGTACAAGATTTAGTAGAAATCCCTAAATGGTGTTCAGTAGATCAAACTATGCATGCTTCAAGAAGGTCAACAAGAAACCACCTAAGGACATCCTTATTGGGTCTTAATAAGCAGTTAGGATGGTATAACTGTTGACTAACAATGAGGGCAAGAAAAAAATTAAGGATATTGGTAGATGGTTCTATTGGAATTCACTTCAAGATGTACTAGATGAAAATGACATTATTAATGGAATTAGGCACTTCCCAAGAAAAAAAGTATAGTGAAGAGTCTAAAATTGAGGATGTTCTTGAACACCTAGATGGAGTGCTTAATAAACTTCGATCAATTGTTATGCAAGAGATCCATAATGATTTTATGCCTAGGAACATGGCTCCAATATTTATTGTCAAGGATGAGCCATAAGGCTTTGCAATGTTTGAATCAGATTGATAGTCATGGTGTATTGAAGGGGGTTAATCCAACTTCAGTTTCCAAAAAAATGAAAAAGTGGAGCAAAGAAGTTGAGGATATTGATATGGGTTTGGAGAGAACTGATGGTTTCACATATGGAGTTAGAGTGAATCAAGTAGAGTTATATGCTTTCTTTATGGTTGATTCATACAAAAAGAGGATTGGAAGTAGAGTCATTGAAGTTTCTTTCAAACTTGGTATTTATTCTCATGTACATTATGATCAAGGTGGGAAAGTATGCAAGATATTATTTTAGTTACTAGAATATAATGGCTTGATGTCTTGTGTAATTATTGGAAAATGGGATGGAAAGGAAAGATATAAGCATGTTTTATCACATGCTGTTGATCCTATAAATGAGGAGAACTTAATGAAACAATTAAATATGATTTCAGAGGAGGGGATCCTAGTGGTAGATGGAAGGGTAGTGAAAGTGAATTTGTTTGAGTATCATGATCTAGTGGCCATATGCAGTTTAGTATGCAATAATAATGTTTCTCCAATGGGAAATAATTTTTGTCCTTGGTGATTATGCCATAAAAAGTATATACACATGGTTATAGAGGAAATCAAATCCAATATGGGGATACTATTCATGGTATTTCCAAGTTCTATGTGATGTCATCCAACTTATTCCTAGTAAGCTATACATCTTTATTACAAGTTTACATTTATGTTGATATATTTCCATTACTTACTTAATATTATTTTGTTTGAAAACATTAGAAGTTGAATCGTACTTTGGAACAAAGCAGGGATTGTGAAGAAAAGATGGATGAGCTTATTACAGACATTCAACCAGCCTTATCTAGTGGAAAATTCAATATTATCAAGAAGTATCCCATGGATAGTGTTGTGGGGAAAATGCACCTATAGTTCAGGGGAGAAACTACCAACTTACGGTGATAAAGATAGACTTACAAGCATTCTGTAAGTACAACAAATAAATGAAGAGATTAGGGTTTAGAGATGTAGGCACCTCATTCAGAAGGTTGATCCTAGCTTTGCTTCCCTCGCTCTTCAATGCTTATCCAGTGTCGCAATGCCCAGACCTGCAAAACAACTTGATACCCTTCTCAAACACATTTGACTACACATATAAGACTGATATTCATAGTAGAAGAAGACATCAGATTACAAACAAACTGTAATCAAATTTGAGACACATTAATAGGTCATATTTGGAAAGAGAAGAACGTCTGATCTTTATTAATGAATGAAAGCAAGTACATAAATTTATACCTTCCTCCAAGCTTGGCACTTCACGAAACCTAGATTCAAGGTCTTCTGCTTCTATTCTCCAAGGATTCTAGCCTCTAATCAACTGTGCTAGGGTTTACCAAAACTGAAGCACAAGAGAGGGGGATGAGGGTCTCCATTCCTCTAGCATAACTTTTTAATTGGGATTAGTCCCCTCACATGGCCCTTATAACCTCCTTATATAATCAGTGAAGGAGAGGAAAATAAGTTATAACTGAGTAGGAGGTTCCCCAACCAACTTAACTTCCCAAAATTTCGAGATTTTGACCAAAATAGTGGTGTACTCTACTCTACAGTAGACAAAGTAGCGTACTTATGGAGTTGAGTGCTACTATTTCACAGTGGAGTAGCACTCAAAAGGTTTGAGCGCTACTATTGTACACTAGAGTAGGGTACACACGCTACTATCATGCCTGTGTACCAGCGCTCATGTTAAAAAATGGCCAAAAACAGGCTTTTCTACTCATTTTCAGGAGATGGTTTGGTCTGGAAAAATGTTCCCAAGGGTCATATACATCAAATGGGTCAAGGATGAGGTAATTTCAACTATTTTTAGTGTCCCAAATGACTCCTCCATCCACAAATGTCCTGTTGTGTGACTGAACTTGATCTCAAGAAATGTCGTCATGCGACCAAGGGAAGCAAGTGTCATCATGGATGGAGAGGTGTGATTTCAAGCTATAACAGATGCCCCCTAATGTATGAGGTCAGAGGGAGTACGGGAAATGATGGCCAACATACATTATAAATAACAAAGAGTTGAATCATGGAGGAATGGAGAAACCAAGAATCATAGTCTCAAATGAAGTACTTGAAAGCAAAGGCAATGTCAGACAAACTTATACTTAGGGTAACTGTCCATGTTCAAATGGTGGAACATTACCTCCAAGAGGATACAATAATGATCCAAAATATTGATGCATATATCATGGCCACTAAAATACAAGTGTGTATCCATGAGGAACATAAGTGTAAACATAGCCACATAAATACAAGGTGGATCTATGTCAAAACTGGAGAACATAGCCATAGAGAACAAGCTGGATCTATGTCTCATCAAGAGACAAAAAGAGTGTGGCTCAGTCTTGCGCAACTTGGGTGATAACATAAATGAGGTGATGCTATTGAGTATCCCAAGGTCTTCATCCAAAAACAACCCAAGGTACAAACCTATCCATGCGAATAAATGAGCTGATGTCGAACATGGGAGGTATCATTTGATTACTGGTCATTGATGTATACTGTTAATAAACACGAGGGTGTCCACCAATAATGAAAATGGAACCCAAGGTACCTAGTACATTCAAGCAAGTGCGAATAAGTGGTCTTACCGTCGAACACTTGAAGAATCCATCGGATAGGAGACACTGATGTATTCCCATCTATCCAATAGCGAGGGAAACTGCCACTAATGACTGCAATCCCCAAGGTACTAACCGAAAATCTAAACTTCATTTCGAGAGTACAATGAGTTGAAGTAGATGGGAAGAAGTCCGTTGGAAGGGAGGCCTTAATGCATCCTCCATCATCCAACACGAGGGACACTCAACAAGTATGAGCTGATTTGGAGTAGGACTGAACACATGATGAAACATACTGACACCAAGGAATGGCAGACACATGAGGTCAAGGCAACTGCAGAATGGCCGACAGAAGTTATATCCTTGAACAATGAGCACGACACAAGAGTGACTTAGGCAGCTTTGAACACAAAGAGACCATGATGAAAATCTTCAATGTAGGAGACATTAACAGATTCTCCATATGATTGGAAGACTAACCAAATGGAGGAGTAAGAACTCTGAGATCAAGTTTACCCTAAGGCCAACACTAGAACCCAACTTGTTTGATAGACTCAAAACAGGTGCTTTGTTCAAGGAAATAGTTGACTTGCTACCATCATATTGAAAGATAATTTAACATTCTTCCCTTCCCCTTCCTTTTTCATTTTTTAATGAGCTTGAAAAAGAACTAAAGCATGCTCAACGGTATTTTCATATTTAAGGAGTCTGAAAAACCTAGAAGAAAACTCCATACACCTATCCGTGGATTTTATATCGAGCCCAGATTAGTCTGTGCTCGGTGGTGTTTTCTTGCTTATAGAGTTGAAAACATAAATAGTCCTCTATACAACTATCTATGGATTTTATATCGAGCCTGGATTGGTATGTGCTCGCTTGGTGTTTTCACATTTCGAGAGTCTGAAAACCCTAAAGACGACTCCAAAGGTCCTTTTTTGTAAAGTTAGTCTCCTTCGCCGAAAAAGTGTAAAATGATGGAAGAAGAACTCTTCTAGCGCATACAAGAGTATACCTAGAGTATACCTTTTCCATAAATTATCCACCAAGGCCCGGAAAAGGGGTAATTCTATACCTAAGTGGATGTCGGTTCAGTTATTTTAACAAGCCCGAAAAGACACCTATGCTCGGAAAACTTTTCCTATTTAAGGAGTCTGAAAAGGGCTTAAAAGAACTCCATAGGGATCTTTTCTGTAAAGGTTTAACGAGTCTGGAAAAGTAAACTCATGACCTCCTTATTGTTTTTAATGAGCTCAAAGGAGATACAAAAAATGCTCACAACCTCCTTGCTGTTTTTAATGAGCTCGAAGTGAAGATGAAAGAAATGCTCATAGCCTCCTTACTGTTTTTAACGAGCTCGAAGGAAAGGTGGAAGAAATGCTCGTAACCTACTTACTGTTTTTAACGAGCTCGAAGTGAAGAAGAATTCTCAAAAACTACTTACTGTTTTTAACGAGCTTGAAGTAAAAGAAGAATGCTCGAAACCTACTTACTGTTTTTAACGAGCTCAAAGTAAAAGAAGAATGCTCGCTTGGGAGGAGATGAGTGTCAGGGACATGCGAAACTAGCTCCAAGCGCATGGAACAAAACTATGCCTAATGCAAGGAACATGAGCAAGATAAGTACACTCAGGGTGTGTCTCCTCCAGGTAAAAGGTGTCAAATTGTTAGGGAAAAATGATACAGGGCTTAGTGGAAATGAGATCAGAGATGGAGGCTGATACAACGGGCTAAAAGCGTGGAAGCCGACATCAGGCTCATTAGCGCACGTGAGATCATAACAGATGCACATACAACTTGAACATAAAGATGGGAGCCTTATCAGGGATGGCCAGAAATAGATGAGGAAGAAACATAAGAGGCTTCTTCTCAAAGTCATGGTAAATCTAAAAAGGCTCCTGAGCCTATGAGAAAAACTCAGCATGGACACCAGAATGGCGTAAGGGTGCTGACTAGGGTGACCCATGTTAGGTAGACTTTGCTGTCAGACTGGTGCGCGATGCATAAAGAGATGGCTAACACACCAATATCCAACAGGTTCAACCCTATGGCGAATTCATATGACAAAAAGTTCAAATGCAACATAACAATGGGGAAGCCTAAACCTATATGCAAGGTTCGGAATATACCTGACATGGTCGCACAAGGTGTCGAAAAGGACCAGTAAGAAAGTATACATCCAGCTAAGAATCCTGTCTCTAAGAAACATCAGTACCAAGATCATATCTAAAACATATGTAAAGAAAGACCTGATACAATTCATTGTGGTAGAAATACTTTCAACTTCACTATCATCAACAGCAGGCATAAACAAGGCAGAGTTTTCAAATGAAGACTCTATGGCACCCAAGCTCAAGGACTTACAGTCAACAAGATCAAATTCAGGATGAAGATGAAAGTTGAAGGACATGATGGAATCTACAAAAACAAATTCATCATCATGGGAGTTGAAAATTCTAGAAGTAGAATCAAACTCAACAGGAACACCGATTTGCGGATCTATAGGAGAGTCCAAAGACTCAACCGTAGGAAGATTAGACTTTAAGGTCAAACCAAGGCTGGACATAACTGCGACTGGATCAACATCCAAATGAATGGCAGGCTTTACTATGGACTCTAGGAAAACTTCATCGAAAGGAAGTATATCATCCCAGATAGAACACATATTTAAACATTCAGATGGAGGTGTCACTTGGTCAAAAGCTGGGACCAAGTCCCGAGAAGGTAAGCATGAACTCAGAGACTTCTTCTCAGTAGCAGTTTAACTCAAGGAACAATATGCCACGTAAGTACCATGTGACATAGTAGTTCCTAATGACGAGGGATTTGACTGGTCTACAATTGGGTAATAAGGAGGATCAACGAATGCAAGCTGGTCGATAGGGACGATGCTTTCGTTATGAGGGAAATGCATCACACGAAAGAGTGTAGACACCACAGCATGCATAGCATAAACGTAATCACACTCGAGGATCATATCAAAATCCACAGGGTCCTTTAAAACCATAAAATCAACTAAGACTGTTTTTCCACCCAAAGTAACAAGTGCCTAACGAAGGAATCCGATAGGTTCACTAGGTATTCTATCAAAGGTCAACGGCCAATTAGGAGCTAGAATAACATTAGGGAAACCCAAATCTCTCTAAGCATAAGTGGATAAGATACTAACAGAAGCACCTTCATCAACAATGCATCGATCAACTGTATGGTTCCTAATATCAACCTTTATCTGGAAAGGTGTCGAAGAAGGAAGACGAGGCTCGGCTAGACTATTCCAATCAAAGGAAACAATCCTAGGGCTTGGTAGGGGTTCACATGGCATAGATGAAGTGCCCCCTTTTTCAAGAATATCCAAATTGGTAATGCAGAAGACTTCAGCAGTAGGTGCATCAATCTCCAAAGGATTGATGGGATCGGTCAAAGATTGCATCGATTTGATCACTTCACTCTCCAAAGGAAGAGTGGGGTCGACCAAAGATTGCACTGGTTCAACCACTTTATCAACCAAAGTTTGATCTGACAACAGGGAATCTATAGACAAATCAGGAACAGAGGTTCCTTCAGACATGGACCACACTCTTTGTGCCTCTGGAATGGCAGGGCATCGGTGAGTAAGGTGATCTCCCTTACAAAGTTTACAAGGGAACTTTGGTTTCTGTCCTATAGGTTTAGACTCCTTTACAATGTCAATACTCTCAGCATGACTAGCATTGTCTGACAGCTTTCCCCCAACATGACTCACAGAGGCTGGTTGCTCAGAAGCATTAGAATTTTGAACTAAGGACCACACTTTTTGCACTTCTGGAAGTACAGCGCACAAGTAAGTAAGGTGATCTCCCTTGCAAAACTTAGAAGGGAACTTAAGCTTCTGTTTGTTTGGTTTGTCGATAGTGTCAACTCCCTCAGCATGACTTGCAGTGGCTGATCTGGTGTCTCCAGTATGACTCACAGGAACTGGTGACTTGTCATTAATATGACTAGCAGTGATCAATGACATGTCCTCAACATGACTGACAGTGGTTGAAGAAAAACTTTCAGTATGATTTTCAGTGACTAAAATTTTTCTCCCAGCATGACCTCCAGAGGCTGGGTAGGTGCCCCCTGCATGACTTGCAGAGGAAGGGTGCTTGCCCCCAGCATGACTTGCAGAGGCTGGGTTGATGGCCCCTTGTTTTGGCATCTTCTTCCTATTCTTCCTCCGTCTATTCCTTTTAGATTGCTGGCTACTAGTATTGCTACTTTCGCCATATGAGCTAGGAGGAGGAGAATATGTTACTGGCATAGGAGGCACAGGGTTCTGATGCTCTTGATTTGAGGTGCTCACAAAAGAAGCGTCAGGAGCATGCAAGGCATTCAGAGTGGAAAAAAACCAAACCAGCAGCCCTATGGTGAATCCAGGAAGATTCAAAGTAGCCATTAAGGGAGTACCAATGTTTCCAATGAATGGAACAACACAAGGATCCCCCGGAACAAGGGTACCTTGATTGGCACTTGCCGGAATGCTAGACATAGTTTCCTGCTCAAATGAGCAAGAAGTTCTCTAAGGCAAACTAAGACAAGTAGCACAAAGAGCACACCACTAAAAAGGTCCTAGGTAAATCAAACCAGGAAAACAGATGCCTTCTGGAGAAGAGTATGGGATGATGAGGGCCTAGAACAGATCAACGAAGGATGAAGAACAGTTACCCGGGGTCCACAATACAATGAATAAGGGTGCAAGCACTTGAATCACCCAACTGCCTTCCAAAAGACCTGCAAGGGATTTCCTCCCACATCTATCCTAGGTACAGCAGATATACCCTCTGTTGTCACTTGTGTATGAATTTATGGTCAGATACTAAGGATACCACCACACCGAAAACTCCTGGGGGAACAGTCGCTGGTCGAATCAGAAGGCATGGGAAGGGTAACTGAGCCCGAAACTCAAAAGAGTCCCCAAACGCGATCCAATCCTGGTATATGCTTGAAATAGAAAGTAGGAGGAGTATTCCCAACAATCTGATCTCACAAGACCTACTACATAGATCCCAGGTAAGCTTTGAATGAAGTGGGTTTACCTATGATAGTCAAACTACGATTTTTGTGTAATGTGTGATCTTGGGTGGTTTAAGGCGTTTTAAACCCAAGATCCTAACCAAGACTAGTGGGTGTAGTGTAACCTAGAAAAGAAAATGTTACTAGTATATTTTATTAGGGTTCATTTTAAAGGTTACTTGCTTACTCAAAAAGGTAGTGGGTGTGTGAGAGTGGTTATAATAGAGATAGAGTACTGAAAATGAAATATTTACCACCAAACAAATCTTTTTCTTTTCAATGCAAGTCTTAAAATTCTGATCTAGAATGCATGTGAAAATGCAACTTTTAATCTTTCAAATGCAAAAAAGGTAAAAATAAAGTCTAAATGTACAAAATTAAACTCAAAACCTAAGAACGCAGCTACTCAAACGAATAGGTATGCAAAAGAAAACTTGTTCTTTTTGATGCAAAGCACTCTAAAATCTTTTAATCCACTTGCAAGGTACTCTATTCAGAAGATAAATCAAAATTCTTTATGCTTTCCAAAGGTAAGAAACAAAACTGAAACTAACCTACTATCAAAGCAAAGCAAAGAAACTTTCAGGTTCTCTTTATGAAATAGTAAAAGCTACCAAAAATAACTTTCAAATTCTTATTGATGTAAGCATGCCAACCATTGGGAAAAGAGTACAAAAACTACTTTTAGACCCAAACGAAGCAAATAACCTACGAAGAAGTATGGTTTGGTAAATTCAGGTTTGCACATAAACAATGCAAACAAGGTCTTGAACAACAGCCAAAACACTTGAGCTTTCACTACAAAAGAAAAACTAAAAGCATAAGGGAGGATAAAAAACCAATCTAAAAGAGAAATTTCACTCAAATAGATACAAACAGGGTCAAGAAGACTCAAGAGGTTTCAAATCCAGTGGAAATGGGGCAAGCAGGTCCAGTCAGACTCAAATTAGGGCACAAAACACCAAACGGGTCCACAACCCCCCAACTTGGGTCAACAAGCCCCAAAACTTTCCAAACAAGCCCAAATTGATCAAAAGAGGTTCAAATCATGAATGTAGGATCAGTACAAGGATGGGAGACCACTTACAGTGGTTTAACTTAGACCTAGGGTCATCAGGGACCCCAAAAAATGCAGCCACAACCCCCAGATTTGGGTCCACAACCCAAAAACTCAAAAATTTCAAACGCAGATTTTGAGCGCTACTGTGTATGAGGCATACCAGCGCCCATAGCAGGATGGGCGCTACTGTGTAGAGGAAAAGTAGCATATGGGTGCTACTGTGTTGTACAAATAGTAGCATACAAGTGGAAAAAGTTGGAAAAATGTGGTTAAAACCCCCACACCTGGGTTCACAAGGGTTTGCAAGGGCTGGGAAGGGTCTGTAAGAGCCAAGGAGGGTCAAACAGAGCCTACTAACTAATCCTAATCATGAAAATGAACAAAGACCATCAAACAAGACTGGAGAAATGACCTTGGATACCCCTAAGAAGTTAGGCATTCCCTAGTGGAGTTGCCATTCTTTTGTGGGGAAAATGCACCTATAGTTCAGGGGAGAAACTACCAACTTACGGTGATAAAGATAGACTTACAAGCATTCTGCAAGTACAACAAATAAATGAAGAGATTAGGGTTTAGAGATGTAGGCACCTCATTCAGAAGGTTGATCCTAGCTTTGCTTCCCTCGCTCTTCAATGCTTATCCAGTGTCGCAATGCCCAGAGCTGTAAAACAACTTGATACCTTTCTCAAACACATTTGACTACACATATAAGACTAATATTCATAATAGAAGAAGACATCAGATTATAAACAAACTGTAATCAAATCTGAGACACATTAATAGGTCATATTTGGAAAGAGAAGAACGTCTGATCTTTATTAATGAATGAAAGCAAGTACATAAAGTTATACCTTCCTCCAAGCTTGGCACTTCATGAAACCTAGATTCAAGGTCTCCTACTTATGTTCTCCAAGGATTCCAGCCTCTAATCAACTATGCTAGGGTTTACCAAAAATGAAGCACAAGAGAGGGGGATGAGGGTCTCCATTCCTCCAGCATAACTTTGTAATTGGGATTAGTCCCCTCACATGGCCCTTCTACCCTCCTTATATAATCAGTGAAGGAGAGGAAAATAACCGAGTAGAAGGTTCCCCAACCAACTTAACTTCCCAAAATTTTGATATTTTGACCAAAACAGGGGTGTACTTTACTCTACAGTAGACAAAGTAGCGTACATATGGAGTTGAGCGCTACTATTTCACAGTGGAGTAGCGCTCAAAAGGTTTGAGCGCTACTATTGTACACTAGAGTAGGGTACACACACTACTATCATGCCTGTGTACCAGTGCTCATGTTAAAAAATGGCCAAAAATAGGCTTTTCTGCTCATTTTCGGGAGATGGTTTGGTCTGGAAAAATGTTCCTAAGGGTCATATACATCAAATGGGTCAAGAATGAGGTAATTTCAACCATTTTTAGTGTCCCAAATGACTCCTCCATACACAAATTTCTTGTTGTGTGATTGAACTTGATCTCAAGAAATGTCGTCATGCGACCAAGGGAAGCAAGTGTTGTCACGGACGGAGAGGTGTCATTTCAAGCTATAACAGATATAAAAAATGACGAAAAGTGAAGAGGCCTATCAAGTGTCACATCGCTTTGGAAATTGCAAGGAAGAAAATAATGTTCAAACAAAATATAAACAACATGGTTTTCCCTCCATTAGTGAGTGTTATGCAATGCAATTATGACTTTGTCCATCTATCTTATTTTTGTAAAGTAGATTTTTTACTTGCACTTTGACGTTGTCAATGTTGCTAATTTTATGAAATGGGATAGTCTAGATATATCATACACAACAAATGCAAGGTGCCATCATTACAGATACATCAATGCTATTTGATGATAATAACAGTAGAACAACAAGTGTTTTATCCAAGAGAAAAAACACAAACTGGATAAATGAAACACAAGAAATGAATGGGGTAGTTTTTTGACATAACTATGATGGAATTTGAAAATCATAGTAAAACTGATGTTTCATCCGCTAAAATTGAGGTAGGGAAAATGTTTGAAACACAAAAATTGTATGAAGCAACTACTACTGATATGCCAATGATGGATGTTATGACTCATGATAAAGTGGGTGTTCCATCATTTATAAATGGTGCGGGGTAGAGTGGTGAAACACAAGAAATTGAAGGGGCGGTACTTGATTTCAAAAGTATGGAAGTTGAGAATCCTGTAATAATTAGTGTCATTATAAGAAGTATGAGACAATAAAAAAAGAAAAGGTTCTATATGATCGGAATGCAAGATTGTATGCAAAATGGTGAAAGAATTCTATGATGCAATAAGCATTTCTAATAATATTTCCATAATGAAAAACCATTTTATTGGGGTATCATTTATGTTACATGTGGTTAAATTTATGTTACAATTTTTTCAGAGGAAAATAATAAGAAATTATCAATCATATTAACTCCATACAAAAATATACAATGTTGAGAAATACTTTTATTGTAATACCCCATTTTGACCCTTAGGATATATTAGCTTTTAATGTAAATAATGTATACATGTGATGCATGTTTTCCTAGCGTGGAGCTCAAGGCCAAGTCCCCGCTAGTGGAGGCTTGAATTTTATTTAAAAAGAAAGTATTAGATATTATGTTACCCATGTGCTATTTAGCCATGGAACATTGTAAAAATGATGTAAATAAACATCGTGCAATAAAATACCAAAACTGGCTATGGAAGCAACTAATGAGAAGGGGCCATGTGTATCCACTAGGGAGTGGTGAGGGGGTTGTGGGATTGAACCATAGGTTTCCAAATGTCATCTTGAGAACCCATTCGACTTTATTTTCTAGCATTTAATTCTGTGTAAGAAGGTTGTCGAAGAAATCAGTCCATGGCTTCAATGGAGCATGGGCAACCCAGAAATTCATATGGAAGAGTATGGGATCTGTTTCCTTGACCCACAAGTCACTCTACCTCAGCGGAAGGGGGGTTCTTCCTCATCCCCATTCCATAGTGGAAGATCCCAGCATCAGTTTGCATCCATTACGAATTCCCAAAAGTGAGAAAAAACAGATATCGGAACTTTACAAGAACCCACGTTTTGAAGAGCCATAAATGCCCAGAATTGGTATTTGACAGTAAAATCCAATAGGGGATCCATAGATATGAACCTTGGGGCGAAATTCAGAGGATTAGAGACCCCGAAATCCATTGGAAAACCCAGTTTTTATAGCCCAGAAACCCAGTGATGGGATGGAGTTATTTGTTGACAGAAATGTGAGAAATCCAAGTGTGGATGTTTGAACAAAGGATTGGATTACTTGAGTTTAGATTGAGATGTCTGTAGCTCTATGGTTGAGCTCACTGGCTTAGCATCCTCATCCTTTTCCTATTGTGTGCTTGATAAGCCCAACTGTGTTTTGTCTTAGCATGACTGTTTGAGTGAAACCATGGCTGTGAGTGAGTCCATCTAGTTCCTCCTTAGTGGATACACAACCCAGCTCGGGGTGATCTCTCATCTAAAAGAATATAGGATAGATAGATATCTATGGTTGGGTGGAACGTTGTTCTCACATAGCCAGTTGTTAGGATAGCTTCATCTTCAAGATAAGTATTCTTTGTAGTTTCATTTATATGCATTCTGTGTTCGATATGTGTTAATTCTGAATGTTAATTATTCATGTTAATGGAATTGATATGAAGCTTGTCCATAGCATAAGAATGAGATTGATTCTCTGTATGTTGATTCATCATCTGCTTGTGGTAAATATGTTGATGCATTATAATTGTGTGTGTGCAAATATGATTTAATTTCACTATGTATTTATTGAGTATGAACTTACACACAAAAGTTTTTAATTGTTATGAATTTTTGAGTAATGTATGGGGTTGAGATTGTCAAATAAGTCAGTGTGTTTGGCCATGTTTCCTTCCTTGCACTGGATTGATGGAAGGGGACGTGACATTTATATATTAAACCTTTGATTGTATTTATATCTTATAGCATATGTACACAATGTTATTATAGAACTCCAGGTTGTTTAAGAGGTTTCTACAAGCAGTCCTCTTGACAAGAAGAAAATTGGGTACAGTCTCTCTTGCCTTTTGTAGAAGCCTCTTGTTGGAGCATAGGCCGCAGCTATGGTAAAGCTGCCAAGTTTTGGGAAAAAGCACTAAGTTTGAAGGAAAAGTGATAATTTTGAGGAAAAGCACCATTTTTGGCAGAAATGAACAGTGCGCGGTACGGTGCCAGATGGACGAGCTCACCGCAGAGTGCGGGCTGGAAATCTTGGAGCTCACGCGCACAAGCCAAAGAAGAGTAAATGTGGCCGAGTAGAAAGCTCAACCACCACAATAAATGAAGCGGTGAAATAGAGGGCTCAGCTACCCTCATTAAGGCAAAGTACAAGAGTTATGGTTGCTGGGACCAAGGAAGAGCAACGGGACGAAGCATTGAAGGTGAAGGACAAGGAGCAAAGAATGATGAAGTGGCACCCATACCCGCGATCTACGTCGGAAATCACAGAGCCTGCAGGAAGCTGCGACGTGACTGCAAGAGGCGTCTAAAGTACACCTAGCCATGTCAGCGGTTAGGGTTTTTGGGGATCACTGTTGGGGAAAGGCCCATAGTTTTGTAAAAGTGCGACCCTCAGGGCCACCTATATATATGTGTAATTGTAAAGGGAAAAGGGTTAGAAGGGTTAAGGAGTTAGAGAATTGGATAGTTGTAGAGCTAGTCACTGAGTTTACAGATAGTCTAAGTTGATGTCTGAGTCATTGTAATCTTTGTAGAAGAAGAGAATAGATATAAGAGAAGGGCTCCCAGCTGTGTGCATGGAGTTTCCCAGAAAGATCTAAGGCTGCAGCTGTGTGCACAGCGGAACTGTGTAATTCCCATCTCATGATAATATAAGATACAACTCCCGTGGACGTGATTTCCCCATGGAGGCGAACCACATGATTCTTGTTGTTATGGTGATGTTTTGCGTGAATGCTTGTTTATGTTTTACTATCTATGTTTACATGAATGTTTCATTGTCTTTGTGAATGAGTATGTAAAGTAAGTCCTTGAAGCTCCCCTAGAAGTTATACTCATGCAGTGTCGAAGGAGCCTGTGAGAACACTATCGCCGCAGCGCTTGAGGAGTGTGTTATTGCACCGAGGCGTAAGGCCAGAGATGATACAGAGTATCAGCGTAGTGGGTAAAAGCCTTGTGCGCAGGGGCGGGGCTTCCGCGCAGCTAGGATGAGATGAGTAAGTTCCAGCGCAGTGGCGCTGTGAGGCCTGTAGAAGAGTAAGGCGCTCTGTACAGGGGTTACCTACAAGAAGGTAGGAGAAAACTGTAGACTCCGCACCACCCAGGTTAAGGAAACCTGATTCCTTAGCCCCCCCATAGCCACTTCGAGTGAGACCTCGGGTTGCTGCAGCCCATTGCCAAAAGGGCCAGTGTGCCAAGGGGTGTTTGTTGTTGCACCTCCTAAAAACCCGGGTCTGTCCAAAAGCAGCCAACAAATGGTTCCATTGCCTTGAGACTTGTTATTCCGGCGACGTGTGAGATTGATGCGAAACCGAGAGGAAGAGCGAGCCAACAAATGGTTCCGCTGCCGATTTTAACCCTATTATTTTGAAGGCAATGTGGTGCTGGAATCCTATAGCTAAAGAAATTCAAGAGTGGTTTGATTCAAAGGAAAGAGAGTTCGCTGAATGTGAAAATAGAAGCCCTCAGCTTCAGACAGAAGATTGGTTGTAGAAGCATATTTATGCTGACCTTCACGAAATCTTCTTTGTATCATTTGCACTCGAGTTGCATGAGTGGGTATTTAAGCTAGCAGATACTCAAACCACTGTTCATGTTGATCAACCTATCGTTTGGTCGCCTGTGCTAGTTAGCACTATGAAGCTGGTAGATAATCCTGTGTCTCGCACAGTAGACTTTTGGTTGAACAGTCTGCTGGAAGGCTTCATCATCGAGTTTGCAGTAGATACGAGAAAGAGCTTCAGCGAGGTTGAGAGGAGCTTCTTCAAAGCATACAGGGAATAAGACAGGATTTTAGCTGGATTCCATCAACAAGTGTAGAAGGCCAGACAGAAGGCTTGGCATGACAGGCATATTAAGAATAAAGTCTTTCAGGAAGGAGACTTGGTACTCCTCTACGATAGTAAATTCATCAAGTTTCCAGGCAAGTTTTGTGTACATTGGTTAGGCCCTTTTCAAGTGATGAAGATAACTGAAGGTGGAGCAGTTCAGCTTGTGAAGCTTAATGGAGAATTGCTGCCCACAATGATCAACGGGAGTCGGCTCAAGATTTATCGAGATGGCCACTCCACTCTATCGACCTAATCAGCTGCTAGAGTCGTGTAGATGTCCAGTGTAGTTGAAAGAGGCATCGCACTTATCACAGTCTACATGGAAGTCGTGAGACATTTTCAGTCTCTGGCTTCCTGCGTAGTTCCTCGAACCATCCACACAAGTAATAAAGCCTGTTTTGAGTGAGTCTATTTTCGCTCTTGCGAAAATCCCCCAGGTTGTCAAACTTTCACTCTTGTGGAGTCCCCTGTTGTCTAATTTTTTTTTGCTCTTACGGAGTCCTCGGTGTGGACCCCTCTATATGCATAGTTACCCATGCTGAAACTACCCGCCGAAAATTCAAAAATTTGAATTACGAAAGTTCTGTAGCCGTGTTTGAGTCTTAATGAAGGATGAGACCGCCATTTAATTGTATTTACTCAGTTAGAGTCTGCTTGATTTCCCTAAGATCCGCATTTAATTAAGGAACCGAAGGCCTTAGCACATCTTTCGAAGGCTATCAGAACCCGTCCATCGCATTTAATGCACCACAGAGGCGCCGAGGTAGGGGGGTTGTCAACTCATCCGATTAGCTGCCAACGGTTATTAGCCCCACTTGTCCACATCTACTACTGCCTTTGACTATAAATACCCCTCATTCGTATATGCTTGGGTTACTTTCCTTGAGTTGTATAGTTGTCTTGTTTGAGAGTCTAAGTCATTGTTTTCAGAGCCGTGTTGTGCAGAATGCTGCCCTTTGTTTTCAGAGTTCGTATCCTACGTTGTTCCGCCCCTCTGTTCTGTATTAGTCGTGTATGCAAGTTCATGATGGAGAACCTGTCGATTGAAGAATTTGTCTGTTAGTTTAGATGCAGAGGTTTAGATTTCGGAATGGGTACCCCGATCAAGATCGTCGAGCTTCCTGATCCTAGACAGTCCCCAGGCACGCGGGTGTCTCAACAGCACCAGTAGCAGCAGACGGAGGAACCCGTTCCAGAGGCCTTGGCCACTCTGGTTAACTACATTCCTCCACAGCCAGATGATGCACCCGAGGTGTGTATTCCCAAGAATGCTAAGTACTCGATTTCGTTGCCACCAATGGCAGAAATCGTGCAGGAAGAAGGATCCCTCCTTGGACATCTCCCGCTGGTTAAGTTCTCTGACCTTAACTTGGGAGATTATAGAACGTATCCACAGTTCACGTCGGATCACTATCTGACAGTGGTCCATAATCCTGTTAAGAAAGTTGACGAATTTGTCCCACAGTAATTTGCAGTAAATCTCAAGAGGCCTGGATTGTTGAACCTGTTCAAGCTACCACACTTCGGGCGTAGCAATTAAGTTAATGTGGTTTTCAAGGTCCTATTATCCTATGTTCATGGTGGTTATATTTGGCTTGGGAGGCCAATTGATTTGAATGTGGACTTGATTCATTGAATTACCGGCCTATCTAAGGTTCGTAAGGACCCCAACGTCCATTTCATTGGTAAAGACAGGGACCGAAAGCTGGCTGCACAGGTGGTGCAGAAATATAAATTGTCGAGAGGAGGTCTGGCCTATGACCTCACTATAGTTGAAGATGAAGCACTAAGATACACAGGCAGTCTTCTCGCAGGAAGACTTTTAACGAAGTGCTGACCTAAAGAACTCCCTGGAGCTATTGTAGAGCTCGCAGTCATAGCTGCGGAAGGAGAGGAGTATAACTGGTCTCTCTTCCTTTTGAATACATTCTTGGATGACTACCACAACGTTCAGGACACCGCAAATCAGCTGTTCCATTTCTCTTGGCTCCTGATCTTGTGTGCCTTTGTTGGGTGGAAGGAACCTCCCAACACTCAATTTCTTCCGCGCCATTCAGGAGAGGTTACAGGGATGCGTTATGTCAACCTCTGGGATTCTAATAATCCCGTGAAGCACAAGATGAACCGCACCGTATTCTTTGAGTACTACAATCTCCTCAGGGATACCATCCTGCAGATGTCGAGGCTTACTAAGGAGACGGCAGAAATTTATGGAGCGAAGTTGGACTTTTTTGCCAACTTGCATGAAATCTATTTCTACCCTCGCGGAATTCAGTCGAAAGAATGGGCCGTAGGGCTCTACTGAATGACTACCTAGGATGTGGAGGACATTATGAAGTCCTGGCCAGATGAATGGAAGTAGGCCGCTGACATCGCTGCCGCGATGCCACCCCCTGCGGTGCCAGAAAAAGATAAGGGAAAGGACAAGGCCACACAGAAGAATGATGAAGGTCCGTCAGGATTGCCTCCCAAGAAGTAGAAGCTGTCGCACCCCACAGAAGCGACTGGAGATCCCTCTGAGACCCTTGCCACAGGGTTCGACTAGTACTTGAAGGAGCAATTTCGTGAGCTGCGAACCTCTCAGGCCAAGATCAGAAGTGCTCTGGACCTGTAGCTCATGGAGTTGAAAGGTCTCGCAGGACGAGTTGCGCAGACCCATGCGTTAGCATCCGGCTCACAGGCGCCGCAAGCATCTACAAGCACCAACCGGGTTGAAGTACCTACAGAGAGGCACACTATTGTCCACATCCCACCTACAAGCATGACACTCCTAGATCCTTTGGCCTCACTGCAGGTAAGCACGGTTGGCCCTGTTGAAATAAATTTGTCACTAATTCCATTGGAAACGCTGCAGTTGGTTCATGAGTAGGTTTCTACTAAGCTGAGAGCTAGGGAGCTCTCCACATTCCACTCCAATCAAAGACTGCAGACGCAGGAAGTAGAGTTAAGGGAAGGCTACAAGGAGATCTCTGCGCAGCTTGAACTTCACGAAGCGCAAGGCACTGGGCTAAGAAATGCTGTTGATGAAATCGCCCAGGAGCTGCCAGCCTGCCAGATTCAACCAGACCTTCCATTAGTTGAGAAAGTGCAATGCATTGGTAGAAGGGTGCAAGCCCTAGAACAACAAATAGTTGCTATGGTTGAGGACCATAGAAAGCATCTCGCCGAGTTGGAAGCTTGTGTCGCAGTGCCTCCAGTAGATGAGACGCAAGAACGACTTGAAGCACTGTGCATAGCTTCTACCCAAATGAAGAGCAAAATAGAAGAAACCCAGCAGTTAATGACGCAAGCTATGGAGGCTTGGGCGGAGCTCGAGAATCTCCCTTCTAAAGTTGCCCTGGTGGAATAGGTGGAAGCGGCGGAACATTCCCTAACTGTTCTAAGCGAAGAATCTAAGTCCTTGGAAGGCTTAGAGAAAATGAGAAAGATTAGCGAAGTCCGCAAAGTCCAGCAAGAACTGCATAGGCTCAGAAACAAAGATGCTACTCTCGCCAACATTATTCAGCCATTTATGGATGAGTATGTTGAACTTGCTGCCTAGGAAGAGGCCAAGATCAAAGCATTTGCTAAATCTCAAGAGTTGGTCAATGCTGTAGAAGTAGAAGAAGCCACTTCCGACCTGGTGTAGACAGCCATGGAATGCGTACAAGAGATGGACACCATTATTGCACAGTGGAAGCAAGCTTTCACTACGACTCAAGCCAAGTCAGATGCACAACTAAAACGACCGCAAGCTAGTGTGGGTGGCTCAGGGATGAGCCACAAGTAAGTGTTAGGGGCCTGTTGGAGCATAGGCCACAGCTATGGTAAAGCTGCCAAGTTTTGGGAAAAAGCACTAAGTTTGAAGGAAAAGTGCTAATTTTGAGGAAAAGCACCATTTTTGGTGGAAATGAATAGTGCACGGTACGGTGCCAGATGGATGAGCTCACCGCAGAGTGCAGGCTGGAAATCGCGGAGCTCGCGCGCACAAGCCAAAGAAGAGTAAATGTGGCCGAGTAGAAAGCTCAACCACCACAATAAATGAAGCGACGGAATAGAGGGCTCAGCTACCCTCATTAAGGCAAAGAACAGGAGTTATGGTTGCTCGGACTAAGGAAGAGCAACGGGACGAAGCATTGAAGGCGAAGGACAAGGAGCAAAGAACGATGAAGCGATGCCCATACCCGCGATCTGCGCCGAAAATCACGGAGCCTGCAAGAAGCTGTGACGCAACTGCAAGAGGTGTCTAAAGTACACCTAGCCATGTCAGTGGTTAGGGTTTTTGGGGATCACTGTTGGGGAAAGGCCCACAGTTTTGTAAAGGTGCGACCCTCAGGGCCACCTATATATATGTGTAATTGTAAAGGGAAAAGGGTTAGAAGGGTTAAGGAGTTAGAGAATTGGATAGCTGTAGAGCTAGTCACTGAGTTTACAGACAGTCTAAGTTGATGTCTGAGTCATTGTAATCTCTGTAGAAGAAGAGAATAGATCTAAGAGAAGGGCTCCCAGCTGTGTGCGTGGAGTTTCCCATAAATATCTAAGGCTGCAGCTGTGTGCGCAGTGGAACTGTGTAATTACCATCTCATGATAATATAAGATACAACTCCCGTGGACATGATTTCCCCGTGGAGGCGAACCACATGATTCTTGTTGTTATGGTGATGTTTTGTGTGAATGCTTGTTTATGTTTTACTATCTATGTTTACATGAATGTTTCACTGTCTTTGTGAATGAGTATGTAAAGTAAGTCCTTGAAGCTCCCCTAGAAGTTATACTCGTGTAGTGTCGAAGGAGCCTCTGAGAACGCTATCGCCACAACGCTTGAGGAGTGTGTTATTGTGCCGAGGTGTAAGGCCAGAGATGATATAGAGTATCGGTGTAGAGGGTAAATCCTTGTGCACAGGGGCGGGGCTGCCGTGCAGCTAGGTTGAGATGAGTAAGTTCCAGCGTAGTGGCATTGTGAGGCCTGTAGAAGAGTAAGGCGCTCTGTACAAGGGTTACCTACAAGAAGGTAGGAGAAAACTGTAGACTCCGCACCACCCCGGTTAAGGAAACTTGATTCCTTAGCCCCTCCATAGCCACTTCGGGTGAGACCTCACGCTGCGTAGAGGTCCAGTGTGCCAAGGGGTGTTTGTTGCTACGCCTCCTGAAAACCCGGGTCTGTCCAAAAGCAGCCAACACCTCTATTTATTCAGAAGCTGCAATAGGCACTTGTTGTAATTTTTATTCTAAGTCTTTCACTTTATTTACATAATTTTGCAAACTAGTTTGCAATTTACTTTGATCATATGCATACTTCTTCAAAAAATCCACATTATTATTATATTTGTCTGAGTGTTGAAGAACATTCTTTGTAGATTCTATATGAGATTGAATTTCATCCAATATTCTCATGAGATTCTGTACCTCCTCCTCAAACTGCTGTTCCCTCAAATATTTTCATCTGGAGTATACAAAATTGATACTAGCTGAAGAAAGGATTTATGCTGCAAAGAGGAAATTTGGAATTTCAGTTTTTCAATTTCAATATCACATCACAAATGTTGTGCTTTTCTATTCTCCAATAGATTATTTATGAGCTCTATAATAATGATTTCCTTCTTCATTATTTTATTCTTCAATGATTCATGTAATGACGATGAGGAAAAAATATCACCTCCATCATTCATTGCTGCAAGCGCTTCCTACAAGTTCCTCTCTCATTTTTGTAAGGACTCCTCATACTCAATTAAGGACTTTTGGTGTGCACTTTTTTTGTATGGTTTATATTAACTAGATATTTACTCTCACTGTTAGCAGCTCCAATGTTCCTTTCTTCTTCCTCCTTATTTACCTTACCCTTACTTTATTTTTTACCCTAAGATTCTTTTCCTTTTATAAGTCTACTAGTGTTGGCCATTGCAACAATTCTATCAGAATATATATCTCTCAACAACCCATTTTTCTCATCAATCCAAGCCTTCAATTATGCCATGTAATATTCATATTTTTCAATATCTTGTTTATGTTTAATGCACTCTTTGTTTAATTTCTCTTTGAATAGAGATTTACCTTTCAATGTTTCAAAAATCCTTTCAATTTTTGTACCTCCCAACAACTCATTTTTCTTATCAATTGTCTCCTTCATTCCTACCACTCTTTTTTCATATTATGCAATCCCCTCTTTATGTTTAATGTATTATTCTTTGAATTTATGTTCAAAATAAACCTTTAAAAAATTAATTAATTATTCTTTTTTATTTAGTTGACATTGAAGTTCGGCTTCCTGACCAACCGTTGTATTTACTGGAGGTATGTTGACAACCTCATGCCTATTTTTTAGCTCATTTTAAAGTCTTTGTATATGTTCTGCATAATTTATATTCTTTTCAACTTGATACTTTTCAAGGATTTTGTCCAGTTCATTATTCTCATAAGATATAACCATGTCTATTTGAGAAGACAATCCTTGAATAATTTTGTCCTTGTTCTTTGTGTCTATTTTTTATTTTTGTGCAATTTCCACAATTGATTTCTGTAACAGTGCAACCTAGGGTAGGAAATCAACAATCTGGTTATCCTTAACCTTGCACAATTATGAATTCTTCATACATGAATCCTCCTCCATGGTATCTTGTTTTTTGAAATGCACCATTTTGTCGAATAGAGAAAACAAACTCTACCCTAAAAAAGTATGTTGGAGACATTGAACCAAATATGTTAGAGGAAAGTTGATAACCTACCAACTTTTGAGCTGAAACTCTATCAAATTGAGTCTTTGGACAAGGAGAAATATTATCATCACTTGGTGCCATATCATTTTTCACAAATTATTTCCACTGATATGCACTTTCATATCCTTGTAAGTTTGTCAAAGCTTCAATAGCATCAACTTCTGCAAGGTTGACTGAACCATTGTCATTTCTCATACCTTCCATATTATGCTCTGAAGGTTGTTCATGTAATTCAAATTCATCAATTTTGAGTAAACCAATTCCATTTCCCACACCTTACATATCATTCTCTGAAGGCTATTCATGTACATTTGTAGTTGTGGCAGTAGAAATTCCTTCCACATTGTTCTCTAGAGACTAATGTCATTCTTCCTCATTTTTTTGCTGCATTTTAGACCTCCTAGTGTATGTTTTATTAGTGAAAGATTGCACAACATTGGGTTGATGTAAACTAATAATATTTTGTAGTGTGCCAGGGTAGTTGAACTTGATTTTAATCTTCTTACTATCCAATGATGCAAAGTGCAATTTCTTAGCCAATAGGTGAGGGTCATCTAGGGCCATGTCTTCAACCCAGTGTATGACCAACTTCATGCACTCACTTGAATTATCATGCCTATGGTGATTCAAAATGGTCCTAACGAAAATATGCATCAAAGTTTTGTTGAGTCCTAGGGGAACATCTTGCATTTTTAAACCATTCCTGGTAAAAATTACCCTTTTCCCATAAATTTTACTAGCCACCTCAATATTTTCTAGCTTGGGGGTTTTTATAGAGATAAGAATTACTTCCCCTCTACATGGAATTTTAGTTTATTTGGAAACCATAGAGTGGTTCAAATAAATCCTATTCTCGAAAATTTACAATTCCATGCCCTCATGATCATAATTAATGACGGAATCATCTATCTTGTTGTTTTCAAAATTGAACTATCCAAAAATAAAATGATGCACTCCTTCTATTAGAAGGGTATTTAGAATACATGTTGGCCACTCGTTTCTATCAATCCATGCATCAACACACTCTTTGAATTTTTTCAATGTGAACCTCACTACCTGGGAACCCTTTGTTTTACTTGTTTCTATGGTATAGGACACCCTTATTTTAACTGTTTCCATGGTAGATAACGCCCATGTTTCAACTACAGCCATGGCATAGGATGCCCCTATTTCAACTTCAGTTGTTGTTGCCTTACTGAAATCATGGGCAACAAGCTTGTTCATTGCAATTTTGAGTTTATTCCCATAATGAACTTGTTTGGTTATGCATGCTGAGGAATGCATGCAAATGATATTTATTTTCTTTTAATTTTTTTTTTGGGAATATTGGTAAATAAAGTACTTTTTATAACTTAGTTTAACACTAATACCAAATTGTTTGTTAATTTTTTATAACATATTTTTACCCTTGTTAATGGCTAAATTTCGCACACATGCGGCATTTTGGCTAATCTTGTAGTAAGGCGTCATCAACACACAACATGCATCCCACTGAAGGCCTCCTCATTAGATACAAAAAGCAACATGAGTCCAAAAATAACAAAAAAAGTAAAAAACAAATACAACGTGGTTCATCCTATGATATGGCATGCTACAGTGTTTATTATCAGTTTTGTGTTCCTGCTATAACAACATGAGTTTCCCTTTGAAATCCATACTGTTGTAAAAATGGTGGGATATCAACCACCCATGGTGCATTGAAGGCTCATCATGGCCCCTTCACCTCCAATAATTTGAATTTGGCCTCCCTATGTACTTGGGTTCATTGAATTGACACCCTTTGTGTATTTTGAAGCCAAATCGTGTAGTTAATAGGTTCACATTTGGATCTAGTTGTTTCTTGGCCACCTCTTGGCCTATAAAAGGAAGCCATGGGAATCCATATAGTAAGGAGAAATTAGAGCAAGGTTATGCTTTGGTAATTGCATTGGAACTTCTTCCACCTATCCCCATATCTCCAAGCATCCTTCAAGCTCCCCTTCCACCTTCCTCCAAGGGGCAAGTGTTTCTCCCATTGCTCCCTCTCAAGTTATCTATCATTTAGTGTGGACAAAAAGGACCTCCGTAAGGGAGATTGCCGGCTTCCATTTGAAGCCCATACCTCCCAGATGACTCTTCTTGTGACAAGCTTGACCATTGGCCAATCTAAATTGGTTCATGCATTTTCTTTTTGTTGTGGTTTGTATCTTGTCACCCCTCTTTGTTTTATTTCAAGTTTTTGTTTTTATTTTGTTGTGAATCACTAACAAGAACTTGTAGGATCAATTTGGGGTTAATCAAATTTGCTTTCTGTACTACAATACCGGTCTTTGCTGAATACCTCAACGGCTTCTACCAAAGTGGGAATTGTTGCACTTCTTTTGTGTATTTTTTCCCAAATCAATATTTATGACGATTGCACTCTATTTTTGTCCACTTATATTTAATTAGGTTGTTGCTTGTTAGATACATAATTCTGGGTGATTTTTTTGTGTAGGTGAAGAGGTCCATACGCTTCCTCCTTGGAGTTTGATATCCTTTGGGCCGTAATTTCTATTTACATAGGTGCACGGATCTCAACGTCCTGAGCGCGCTACTAGACCAATTTTTTATTTGACAGTCGTGTTGCCCACATGCATTAACTAACTCTCGCCCGCCTGTTAATTTTTTTCCCTATCTGTGTAGCCCTACTGTGTTGTAATCACACTGTTACCCGCTAGTGACTACTCTTTCTATGCTACTGTGTCTATTTTTTCTTTGTCCATGCTATTGTCACTTTATTTTCGTTTTATCAGTTCAACATGAAATCTTGTAGTCCCAATGAATTCTCACTACCAAATTAAAATTAACTTGCAATAATTAGTTTTTCTTTAGTAATTAGCCCACCTAGACTAATATTAGGGAGTAAAGAGTCATTCTCTCTTGAAATCTACTTAGGTAACCAACCTTGAGGCTTTCAACGAGCCTCATTGTTGTCACTAATATTCAAGATATCTCATGTTCTTTGTTTAATTTTCATTTTTTTAGGCTAAGTAGTATAAATCCACTTTTTGCACACAAGAAAGGACCTAAAGAATCTCCTCTCCCCAAGTATTCTCTTCAACTCACACTTCTAGTGAACTTGATGATTCTGAAGAGGGTGAGAAGAGTGAAATACATCCATTGCACACTTTTACTTCATTAGCATTTTATTTTGCAAGCAACATTAGTATCTTTAGAGTTGAATTTAAATATCCATTTGCATTTATATCATGATATTTAGTTAATTGCAAGAATAAATTTTCTTATCTCACATGTGTTTGCATCACCAGCACACCTAAGGCACCTAAAATCTCTTTCATTCTGAGTATCATCTTCACCTCTCACTTCGTGTAAGCTTTCTGAATCATAAAGGAAGGGAATTGTGAAATACCTCTCTTAAACTCCTTAAGTGAATTTGGACCCTTAAAATCGACATTTGTAAATGCCAACCAACTAAAATACTCCATAAGAGGTTACAAAACAACATTTTAGTTTCGTAGGATTTATTGGGCTAGGTATCCATTAATGCCCACCAATCTAGTTTCATTAAGTTTTTGAAACATATCATTGTTGACTTATAGGGTACTATCAAATCCTAATATGAACAAGTGTTAAAAGAATATCTGGATAAGAAGTGCACTGTGCCCTAGGAGTTCAAATCTGAGTTATAGTTTCCCTTCCCTCTCCAAAGGGCCACTCATATTTTTGTAGAGGCAACACTATAACGCCCAGGAAGAACCACTTATCCACACTTGATGAAATGTATCTTAGTGTCCAAAATTAGGACATCGCCAAGGAGCAATTATGAGTGAACTTGTCTCCTGAAGTCATATATTTCCATTGGGAAGTGTTTCCAGTCCTTTTAAAACATAACCCAATCACTGGTATAGCTGAATCTTTGTTACCTTCACTATGCGTTTGGTGTGTGGATCCCATTATCACCATCAATTGTGATTTTGGAAGGACCAATTAAATTTGAGAGGAAGGACATTAGGTATTTAGGGAATTTGTACTTATTTTCTTTTTAAACAAAACACAAGTTCACTAACTCGTAATTAAAAAGAACCTGCATGTGGGGACTCTTGCACTAAACCTACATAACACATATCAATCACTTTGCACCATTTTTCATCTAATATGGTTGGCATATTTTTGCATTTGTTCAATTGTGTTTATTTCCACCATCACCCTCACTTGTCACTAAGCTTTCACCATTGAGGAAAAAACACCCATAAGGTAGTTTCTCAGATTGCGAGGCCTTTCTCCTCTCTTGAGGGGTGTTTTCATGCTTTATTCCCATGGTTCACGTGGAAGATACTCTAGCCAGGGCCGCTCCAAGGCCACTTTGATAGAATCATTCAGGTGATGCCACTCCTTAGTCGAATTATTCTCTCCCCTTAGAAGGTGTAGATCCTTTTTCCTCACCCTCTCATGGAAGAGGTAACCCTTCCTTTTCTCCCCTCGGAGATACTTTGGATCCCTTTGGTTCTCCCTATCATAGAAGAGGTTCCCCTTTCTTTCCACTCTCAGTGTAAATCTACCTATATCTTCTCCCTCTTTGGGAGGAGGGTACACAACATCCTCATCTTCCCATTAGAGATAAAGATTACTACCACACATAGCCTAGTATCCACCTCATGGAAACCATACTCAAAATACAATGGCAGGACTCACTCCCAACCTACATTTCAGGGCTAGCCAAAATATACCTGATTTGTCCAAATTGATCAATGAACCTATGGCACATGATCAAGCATGGCCAACTATGCCAGATAAACTCTCCTCTGATATTCCTAAATTTGAATGGAATCAAGGAGATGACCTAGCCAACCATGTCATGTCATTTCACTTATGGTGACCCTCCAACAACATAGTGTAAGACTCAGTGAGGATTCAACTCTTTCAACGAATGCTCACAGGGACAAAAACCAAATGGTATGTGAGCTTGCTAGGATAGACCCATGCCACCTTTGCATTATTGGCCACCAGATTCATTACATACTTACAGCTTCCTATTTTCCATGACCTTGGTCTTGAAATTCTCATATAATTTCACCAAAACACATCTACACACATTGCTGACCATATCCATGAGTGGCATAGATGTCGAACATTGTGTAAAATTGAGATACAACCTCCATTCATGTTGGATTGGTTCTTCAAGTCACTCCAACTGGCCATTGCAAAATATGTAGCCACATCCATACTACAAAATGAGGAATAGGCCATCCCAAAGGTACAACATTTTGATCTTATCTATGCACAATCCATATACTTATACACCATATTTCCTGATGCCCCTTGGCATTGGTCATTGGATCCTACACCTATGGGTTCATCACACTCAGCAGATGGGATTATAGGGTCCATTTCCCAAGAAGGAAAGGTTCCTCCCCTTCTTACTTCTATGCCATTCAACATGGACCTGAATTATCCAGCCATCCCTCCCATGTCAACACCCGCTTATCCTATACCTACTCCTCCACTTGGTCAGTTATAGTATGGACCATATAGTCCTATTTATCCCAATGCCAACCAAGCATCGGTGGTACCTACACCTCCAACGGAAAAAGCCGCTCCTACGTCAACATCCTATGGAGCGCAAATTGCATTTATCCCACCACTTTGGTATAAACCTTACTACATGTTTCCATGTCCTCCTGGTTCTTCCCCCATGCCGCATTTGGGGGTTAATTTGGTCTAGCCTTATTTCACTCAACAAGTTCAACTATTTGAGTAGTTGAACACCAAAAACCCCAAAAATCCTTAAAATTAGGGGAAGAAGAAAGGAAAGAACAAACATAACTAGCAGCAGGGGAAAGGGGGAAATCACCCCTCCCAACAAAACTAGAACCTGGTAACTAGAATGCAAGGGAAATAACCCCCCCAAATAAGGGAATAAATCTAACCTGAGGTCCAATTAATCCTACTCCATTGGCAAAGAATATGGTCACTACACTCACCATTGTTCTCTTATCCCTGTCTTCCTACAGTTGGTGGAAGCCAAAAACAAGACAACAGTTAATCCCCCTCAGGTTCTTAACCCTACACAACACCAAACTATTGTATTACAACAACCCTTTTTCAATCTAGGGGTTGTTACTCAACAACATGAGCCTCACCCCTCTAGTGATGGCTCCTTCCAGAACATCTATACTTTATATGTTAACCTTCAAACTAGAGGAACAATTTATAGTGGTCTCGGCGCCCCCAAAGTAGAGGATATACCTACCCCTTCTGAGGTCCATTTGCATATAAACACCCAAGTGGTGAGCACATCCCAAAAATACCAAAGGAACCACTTCATCGCACCCCTAATGACCCCCATATGAAATTCGTACACAATTATAGTATTGTGGATGACTTATCTCATTTCCTCATGACCATGTCCATGTTAGAGGTGTTGTAGTCTTTCCCAACCTAACTAAAGCCATTACTTAATGCACTTGGAACCGTCAACCCTTACAAATAACACCTTATGACTTTCAAACTTGATAAAGATGAACCATGGCTACCCTTGTCAATTTCCTTCCAAGTACCCACTACAGTAAAAGAAATTATGATTCATCGATGAAGGAACATCCCCATGCATCATGTCCTCTAATGTTTGTAAGTGATTAGGATCACCTGAGCTATTCCCCTCATCTATCACTCTTTGTGCATACAATGAGAGGCCATCTGAATCTAGGTGATTGTACCTTAATGTCCCCATCGAGCTAGGGGTCAAGATGGTCATGATCAATATCAAAGTAGTCAATTCAAAACTCGACTACAACATCCTCTTAGGCTGTAGTTACTTGTATGCCATGAAGGTGATCACCTCCTTATTACTCCACATCACGATGTTTCCTTTCAATGGGAAAATAGTCACCCTCAACCAATTGAATTACAATGACCCCCACACCAACACCAATACCTACAATGTCCTCCCCACCATTGCCGAGACTAGTCAACCCCCTTACATTGATGTTGGCCCAAGAGTGTAAAAGGAAAATAAATTGCTAGGGGTATATTTCGGTCCACCAATTAAGATCCCCGCATCAAATGATGGCCTTATGTGCACAATTTTCACTGCAAAAAATGTGCCCACCTCTTTCGCAGCATCGTCATCAGGACATACGTTGAGTCATGGCGTTAAAGAAACGTTGAGTCCATTAGTGCCTCGTATATTCCATGTTGATGTATTTGTAACTTCAGAATGTATTTTATATATGTATTCTTATAGAGATGTTATTATTCCTCTCTACGGAAGTGTTTGTATTCCTATAGAGATGTTATTATTCCTCTATACGGAAGTGTTGTCATTTATATTGTAAGTGTCGTAACTTATACTAGATGAGTTATTAGACCACCTTGTTGGGGTCAGACCTGTATAAGTCATTTGGGTTAAAGGGCTATTAGGCCACCCTATTGTGGGTGGACCCTGTCAGCATTATGTTATGTGGTTAAGTTAAGGCTGACCTAGTAGAGGTTATTAGGCAAGTCAAGTCAAGTATAAATAGAGTGCGGGAGGCACTTTATTTGATCATTCACTTTCTCACTCATACACTTATTGGAGAGTGGCGCACTAGTGGAGGAGGAGAAGCTGCTGCTAGGAGGACTATCTCTTGTACTTTGGTTGTATCATTTCGCTATCTATCTCTAAGGAAGTTGCGAGGTTTTTCACCTTCTTGGTATTCCCTGGTGAAACTCTGTGTCTCTTGTGTGCTTGCATTATTGTGTCCATGATTAATATGCTGTAGATATGTTGTATATATGCTGTACATGGTATTCTATCAGTTAAGATCCTATATCATATTGAAATTTCTGAAAAACTAACATGGTATTAGAGCTAGCCGGAAAGAAGGCATGGTATGGCATTTATGACACTTGTTGCACTTGCGAAGCTAGGGCTTGATATAGAAAAAACCAGTCATCTTAGCATTGTCACTGTAAATTCATTTTGGAAAAGTTTCAAGATCTTAAAATCTTACAGGTCGAAGGTAATATCCTCATGTACCTTCTGTCCAAAGGAGAGCCTCTAATTCATTGTACTTTTAGATTTATGATCTGTACAATATAGGGTTTTTCCCTCTTCCAGATCTCAGTCATAAATAGGTGACCTAGGAGAAAAGGTCACAACTTAGGCTAGGAAGATCCAAATGAAATTTCGTAAAATGTGGTAGGTAGGGCACAAACTTTAATTTCCCAAGTACAATTTTCAGAGGCCAAAATGGAACTAGTGACACATGGCACTCCGTACAAGTTTGCTCTCCTATTTTATCCCATAAACAGGTCACGTTGCGACACGTAGAATAAATCTCTCTCAGAGAATCCATTTGAGGTACAACCTATGGGGTTGGAAAGGTAACAGGTCAGGCTAGCACGGGAAGAATTTTCAAACCTGGAAGATCTGAAATTTCAGAGTTACACCAGAAACAATCAGGTGCATATTTTGGTCAAAACATAATTAGATTTTGAGCACCTTCACTCATGGCTCCGGGAATTTAGGGTTTCGAAGAAAGTTGGAATTTTTGTAATTGGAGACAACGTCTGGATGCTACTCATCAAAATCAAAATTTAGAGACCAAGATCGAATTCTTTGGTTGGGAAGAATGTTGGGCTTGATCAAACCCTAGTTCGGGACTTTGATCAGAAAGGTGAAAAATTAGGGCTTCTGCAAAAAAATGGGAATTTTTTAAATCTGTGACCATAGCTGGAAGCGCCTTGGAAAAATTGAAGTCTAGAGATTTGGATCAAACTATTTGGTTGGGTGAAGATCCGGGAAACTGAAACCCTAATTCAGGGTCCTCCCTAGTGAATCTAGAAGATTGAAAAGCAAATTTGAGGGGTGAAACTTTGCAGTTTTCAAATTCTGAGTATACCAGGTTGATCATGTCATCAAGGTGCATCTTTCTATCCTTTCAGAAGTTTAAAATTCAAAGTTTTAATTTTTAGGGTTTCCCTAACAAACCCTAATCGAACTCCAGATCCATTTTCTGCAAATCAAGTGGATTGGGTTAATCCTAGAAGAGAATGGATTGGTCACCTGCATAAGTAAAGAAGTTCCAATTTAAGAGGGAGATGAGGCTAAGGCCTTAGATAAGAAGATTACAAGCAATCTCGACAGGTATGACTTATCTAGGTATGTTTCGAGATCTATTCATGATTAAGTTTATGGTATGTTTGTCTTCATTAAGGTTAGTACAATCTTGATTAACTTTAGATTTGTCGTATCAACTTAATAAAATTATGAATGCAAATATTCATTGATTAGGGTTTTTGACACTTATGATTGTACTAATGCATTGTGGTGTTGTATGGGGTTGATGTTGTCCTCTAACATGAAAGGTACATCAAGAAAGACAAATCATGTTCTAGTTCAAGAACATATGACCATGGTGACATGAAGATAAATATTCATCCATTTTCATGAATCACATAGAATATCTACTTACGAGGTATGTATAACTTGGTTATATAATGATTAACCTATGAGATATGCAGGTTACTAGCACATGTCATTGAAGAGAACAAGAAGACATCATGTGGGTATGTTAGACATATCTAGATAACACATTAATCTAGGTATGTTTTTTTTTTTCCTATATCAAGTTAGAATCCTACACTATGTTAGGATCTTATACTATTGTACATGATTATTCATGAAGTTATAAGTTTGAGTAATCATGAGATTATGTTTCTTACTTTAATCGATGATATGACTAACCAAAAGAGTCCTATGGTCAAATAAGAATTTGCATGAGTAAAGGAAGTACTCCCTGAAACCTTGAATACTAATGCTTGTGATAAATTATCTGTCTATGAAATGATCTTGACCATACATGTTTAAGATTACTTAGAATCATAATGTTTTATAGTATTGAGATCATACTAATGAATGTATCATTGTGTATGAGACCTTGAGGATAACACAATGATGATACTAGTAAGTATGCATAATTATCGAGGATGGGAATAAGTTCAAGGACAGTTAATCCAGGAAGCAAAGATTAAGAGGGAGCACACTCCAGTAGTTCCTGCAAGGAAGCAAATATTGAGAGGAAATCCACCCTACAACCAAACAAAGATAAGTATTTGAATTGTCATTTCTCGCATACTTGTTTGTTTAAATAATATTGTTCAATGATGTATATGCTTATGTTCCTAGACTTAGGGCGTGTATTATGCATATTAGAATAATTGCATTAATGAACAGTATACTACTAATATGCATGTGATGGGTAAGTGGCCTATGGCATTGTACAACATTCCATTGCTACTTATCTAGAATGAAACCTATTTGCTGACATGTTGGGAGTTGTGCACACTCTTAACAATGTTCTGGTAGAGATTGGAAGGCATCTAGAAAGTTACGGGATATGGATAAATGTTGTATTGAAGCATTGGCTAAAATAATTGCATGACTGTATGACACATTTCTTTATGTGTAAGAATTTGTTCTGAAAACTATGAGATGTTTCTAATCATGCAATTTAACTTGTTTTGTAGGAAAGATCGTATACCATCACCTACAAAAGAAGGACTACAACATTTGTTCCAGCAAAAAATCTATTTATTTAAGATATTGAAGTTCCCAGGATCCAGGATGAAGTAATGGAAGAATACCATGATTCGTCAATCATGAAGAAAGATGTTTGGGATGTGGTCCCAAGACCAGATGGGAAGTCTGTTGTGACTTCCAAAGATAAAGCATGCTGCAGATGGTAGCATAGAGAAATACAAAGCGAGGTTTGTAGCTCGTGGCTTCTCCCAGAAAGAGGGATTGACTATGAAGAAAATTTTGCTCCTGTAGCCAGGTACACTTCCATTAGATCAGTACTTGCTCTGCCTACAGTGATGAAATGGAAGATACACCAGATGGATGTCAAGACATCTTTCTTGAATGGTGTAGTCGAAGAGGAAGTGTATGTGGAGCAACCACTCGGTTTTGAGACATATGACAGGGAGTCATATGTGTGCAAGTTGAAGAAATCCTTGTCTGGATTGAAGCAAGCTCCTAGGACTTGGTATGGTAGGATAGACAACTTTCTATCCAGTTTGGACTTTACCAAGAGTAAAGCAGATTCCAACCTTTACTACAAGGTTGAGGAAGGAAATCCTGTGATACTACTATTGTATGTGGATGACCTGTTTGTAACAGGTGAGGATGGGTTGATTGCCAATACGAAGAGGAAGCTTGCTACCGAGTTCGAGATGAAGTACTTGAGTATGATGCACTACTTTCTAGGTATGGTGGTGTGGCAAAGCACAGATGGAATCTTCCTTGGACAAGGGAAGTATGTAGTAGAGATCCTGAAGAGGTTCGGGATGATGGACTGCAAAGCGAAGGCCACACCTATGGCATTGAACCTAAAGATTTTGTGAGATGCTTCATCTAAGCCAGTTGATGTCGCAATGTATTGTCAGATGATTGGGTCCTTGATGTACCTAACGAATACGAGGCCAGATATTTGCTTTGCGGTGAACACATTGAGCCAGTTTCTGATGGATATGAGAGGTGTTCACCTGGTTGTTGTAAAGCATATTCCGAGGTACCTGAAGGGTACAATTGATTATGGGATCAAGTATGATGCGAATCAAAAGTTTAACCTAGAGCGTTATGTCGATTCAGATTGGGTAGGGAGTGCTGTAGATAGGAAGAGCACTTCTGGGTGTTGCTTCAGTATGGGATCAGGTGTGATCTCTTGGTTTAGCAAGAAGCAGCCCTATGTAGCATTGAGTACAGTCGAAGCAGAGTATGTTGCAGCTTGTTCGGGTAGTTGTGAGGCAGTATGGATGAGGAAACTACTGTCTGAGTTATTTGATCTCCTGTTGGATGATACAGGTATCTTTTGTGACAACCAGAGTTGTGTGAAGCTGTCTGAGAACCCGTTGTTCCATGATAGGTTGAAACACATTGAAATCAAATATCACTATATCAGGGATATGGTGTAGAGAGGAGCAGTAACGCTCCTATATGTTGCAACAGATGAGCAGGTTGCAAATGTGTTGACGATGTTAGGATTTTCCTATACTCCATCCTAGTCCTACTAGCTTTCCATTCATTTTCATTTTCAGTCATGCATGCACTTTTAGGGTTTGCATGCATTCTAGTCATCAGTCCCAACACCTAGCCCTCAGTTAGCTAGCCCCCATAGCTTCTTCCTGATCAGTTTCAGCTGTCCTAGTGCCTACTACACCCTCCTTTCACCTACTGCATGAGAGAGGAGCACTTCTTCACCTACCAGTCTAGTTATGTTCAGTTAACAAGAGTTCTCTCCCTAATTTTAGGCTTGACTCACTCTCAACTGACCTTATCACTCTGATGGACCTCCAGTGTGACTAGATAACATGTTTTGACTCCAGTTAGATCCATGAGCACCCTCCACTGAGCCTCCTTCACTACATTAGTGCTTCAATGTGCCAATTACACCTACCACATTAAGTTAGACTCAGTTTGACTTTTGGTTGACTATTACTTGTGCATTGATGACTTCACTGATGATGAGTTGGAATCCTAGTTATGAATTGATGACACTCCACCGATTATGGATCTGTCCGTGCAGGCTAATTCGAATCACACCTAGTGTATTCGAATCTTGAGCATTGTATATTTACCATTTTACTATTCAAATTAATGTAACATGTGTAATTATTCTGCCTCTATCTGATCTCCTTTGGATCTATGTTCTTTTGCTCTATTCTTCTTCTTTCATTCCTAAATTCTTTCATTGTGAGGTTTACATCATCTCTTTGGATCTACTGTGAGCATTTTCATAGACGAAACCACTAGCCAGAGTGAAGTTTGAGTACTTCAGAGAGAGTCTTGGTGTTCTTCAGATTAACGACACTTCGAGGAAGAAGAGATGGACACATTTGCAGGAGCCATTCCAAGCATGGTGAGAGGAGGATCCTTCCCATGGTTGTGGGTATAAGCACTATGTGATGAGCATCAGGACAATGCTCCAGTTACTGCTCTTTATGCATCATGTTGGATGCTTTGTATGATCAGTTGGATCATGTATTTGTATATGCATCATGTTGGATGCTTGATATGATCAGTTGGATCATGGATTTGTATATGTATCAGGTGGATACATTGTATGATCAAGTGGATCATGTATTTTTGAATGTATCAGGTAGATACATTGTATGATCAGGTAGATCATGTATGATGATATGTATCAGGTAGATACTTGGTATGCATCAGGTGGATGCATTGTATGATCAGGATGATCATGGACGATGAGCTTCAGGATGTTGCTCTAGATGGTATACATCAAGATGATGATCAAGATGATGATCAAGATGATCATATGTGATGAGTATCAAGATGATGCTCTAGATGACATGCATCAGTGCAATGCAGTGACGATGATCAGGATGATCATATGTGAGTATCAAGACAATGCTCTGGATGACATGCATCAAGACGATGCAGTGACGGTGATCAGGATGATACTTTGGATGATATGCATCAGGACGATGCTATGATGATGATTAGGATGATCATGTACATCAGGATGATGTATGGTGAGTATCAGGTTGATACTCTGTGGCCATGGACAGGTTATGCAGATGAGCATATAAGTAGACCTGGGAGATCTGATAGGTTGGGCATTGTGCTCGTAATAAGTCTTGGGATTCTCTTTCGAGGCATTGCTCTGGGAGGACATAAAAGTAGACTTGGGAGATCCGATAGGTTGGGCTGTGTGCCCGTAATAAGTCCTGGGATTCTCTTTCGAGGAATTTTCCTATGGCATATAAGTAGACCTGGGAGATCTGATAGGTTGGGATGTGTGCCCGTAATAAGTCTTGGGATTCTCTTTCGAGGCATTTCCATGACCACATGTAATACATCTTGGAGATCCGAATAGGTTGTGCTAGTCACGAAAAAGGCCTAAGATGCTCTTTAGAGTTCTTTCTAGTCAAGACATTCTTTTAAGGTTTTGTGGTGGGGTCACATGTAATATGTCTTGGAGATCCGGACAGGTTGTGCTAGTCATGTAAAAGACCTTGGATTCTCTTTAGAGTTCTTGCTATTCAAGACACTCTTTTAAGGTTTTGTGACAGTCACATGTAAGTGGACCTGGGAGATATTTCCGGTCATACTTCGACACATAAAGGATCCTGGGATACTCTTTCGAGGCATTGTGATGCACGTAATAAGTCCTAAGGATTCCACAGTATGGCTAGTGATGATGAAGACCTGCAGGTGGTGGGCCTACATCCAGCATGAAAAAGGGTTGGCTCTGTAGAACTTCCTATGACGAGTAGACCAGAGATTGATTGAGATAGTAGCATCCATGTCGATGATGATGATCCAGTGATGTTGATCCAGAGAAGAAGACTTGTGCTAGCAGATCTGTATCGAGAAATACCTTCCTAGTTAAGAGGGAGTGTTGATGTATTTGTAACTTCGGAATGTATTTCATATATGTATTCCTATAGAGATGTTATTATTTCTCTATACGGAAGTGTTTGTATTCCTATAGAGATGTTATTATTCCTCTATACGGAAGTGTCGTCATTTATATTGTAAGTGTCATAACTTATACTTGATGGGTTATTAGACCACCTTGTTGGGGTCGGCCCTATATAAGTCATGTGGGTTAAAGGGTTATTAGACCACCCTATTGGGGTTCGGCCCTGTCAGCATTATGTTATGTGGTTAAGTTAAGGCTGACCTAGTAAAGGTTATTAGGCAAGTAAAGTCAAGTATAAATAGAGTGCGGGAGGCACTCTATTTGATCAATCACTTTCTCACTCATACGCTCATTGGAGAGTGGCACACTAGTGGAGGAGGAGAAGCTGTTGCTAGGAGGAATATCTGTTGTACTTGGGTTGGATCATTTCTCTATCTATCTCTGAGGAAGTTGTGGGGTTTTTCACCTTCTTGGTTTTCCTCAGTGAAACTCTGTGTCTCTTATGTGCTTGCATTATTGTGTCCATGATTAATATGCTATATATATGCTGTAGATATTCTATACATGTTATTCTCTCAGTTAAGATCCTAGATCATATTGAAATTTCTGAAAAACTAACATTCCAAATACCATTCTTGTACCCTCCCACATGAGTACAAGGGATGTCGATTATGGCTCAACTGACTCTACCTGGGCTCACCTTGGGTATACCTATGTGGTTCCTTACACCACCATACCTAGATATGGATTCAAAACCTGTATACCATTATGAGTTTGTTCCTATTTAGTCTGTTGTGCCATCTAGGCTAATCATGTCATTTGTACCAAAAGATGAGCCTACATCACCTATGAATAAACCAACACTGGTTGTCACTAAAACCACCAATGGGGGCATGAGAAAACCTAAGTTGAAAGCATCCCTCATACCAAACCCTACTCTCGAATATTCATTGGGGTTCACTAATCCTAAAGCAGGGACAATAACCCAACAATGCTTAAAACCCCCAATATTGACCACCACTACTCCTACGACAAGGGTCACTCCACGATGTGCTCTATATATGTAACAAGGCCATGCGACCATCCTGTTCCCTACCCTTTCAAATATAAGGAATCTTCTCAATACCCCCGTCAGTATGTCACATGCGCCACCTATGGTAGCATGGGGCACCTTGTCTTCACCCAACTTGACACCTTAGTGCAAATCATTGTGTACCAATCATGCATGTTTGATTTGATCACAGTTTGGGAATTACACACATCATTGTCCTGACCTCCGTTTATTTTTTGATGCTTGGCAACCATTCACCTCACCCTACTTTTGGTTGAGAGTACCTAACCTTCACTCGAGGAAACAACCTCCATAAATGATGTCAGTACATCAGGATCAACACCCATTGCACCTAAATATAAGCTTGTCATCACGATAGTCCTTGCTATTGAGCCTATGATGTCGCAAGACTCCCCACCTATGGATCTTAAGATGAAAACACAACATGATGGATGAACATATTGTAGGCATCATATGCACAAGATCCCCTCTAAGTCCATCACAACCATTCTTGATCACGCCAAATTACTTTCGGCACATGCACCTTCTTGTGGTATGGTTCCATGCCCATGTCGAATATGTGGTGATACTTCTCACTTCTCGTTCCAGTGTCCCATCTTATGCACCAAATGAGAGGCACGATTTGAATTGATGAGGCCACAATATCAACTCTCCTACCTCAGCACAGTATCGCAAGGCTTACCATTGATACCACATCCTCTTTGGCCAATTTACTGTAATTTCCCCATTTTTGATACCACCATGGTCCACCATTACCCATTCAATCCCATGGGTCCTAGTGATAGCTTTTAATTAATTAATTAATGAGGGGTTAAGTTTTGAGGCATTAATTTCCAACGTATTTAATTTTATTTCTTCAAGTTTGAGATGCACTTAATATAAGTTTATTTTCATTAATAAATATTTATTTTAATGAAATAAAGTGGATAATGATTCACAAGGGTGCATTAGACGATAAGCTTTGACCAAGAAATAACTTGCAAAAGAAGAAAAGATGAAAGCAATTAAAGCTAGGAAAAAAGGAAAAAGAAAGGAAAATATGGCACAAGGAAGAAAAGCAGTAAAGCTCAGGAAAATAAGAATAATGCATAAAAGAAGATAAAAGTAGAAAGTAGGATAAAGTAGAATAGTAGGAAAAAGCATTCAAAAGCAAAAAAAAGGATAGAAAAGCAAAAGCAGGATAAAGCAAAAGCAGAAAGAAAAGAAAAAAGAAAAGCTAAGTCACATCAAGTATATAAAATAAGGAGCACACCACATTCACATCTTTTGACATTTTGAGAATTGGATTGAGAGCAATTTTGCCTCTTTGACTTGGGAGATGTGCCCCTAGTCCAAGCTAGGAGATGCGCCCCTAATTATTATGAGAGGATGATGACATCCAGTCTTCATCATTGAGTTTATTTCAGTCCTAAATTCTGATCTAGTGAAGTTTGATTTTGTTTGCAGAAATTGGGAAGCCTCCCATTTGATATCATGATGATTTCTAGTCTTCTTATGATGAAGAGTTTTGTCTCTTATGTATTTATTTCCTGATAATTATATGATATGTATTTCAGCTTTTGTTGGATGTGATTAATTTAATTTTTAACCTTTGAATTCCATTCTACATATTGAATAAAGAGAATTCTGATTTTCATATCAATTTCTTGTACCTAGTCTAGATTGCCATGGAGAATAGCTAGTTTTTAGTGTTTGATCAATATATGAACCTCTACAGATCCAATTTGATTTCTTTCAGTTTCTTCTATCATTTAACATGTCAATAAACTATTTCCATGTATAAAACCAAGAATTGGAATCCTTCTCCCCCTACTTGGGAAATCTTGAAGTTGAACTAGTTGTGTAGTCCTAAGAAACAATTTTACTGACAATTTTGCTTGCTTTCTTTTGAAACCTCATCAAAAATTCCTCAAACTTGTTGGTGTGAACCCAAAATTATATTTAATAGTCAATTAATTTTTTTAAGTCTTCCTACATCCATTCAAGTCACTAGTTTTCATTGTTTTTCCTTAATATATTGTAGGAGAGCCAATTAATGTACAATCAAAGATGATTGGTACATTACAGTGGTATCATATCCAGGTTCCTATACTCCTATGGAATGTAATCTCTCAATTTGAATAATTTTCAGCCATGATACTCAGACTTGCTTGGGTTAATATTTGCAGCAAGGCCAAGCTTCTTTGATTTATTGAAGAAGTCACCACCATGTCTTTCCTTGGTTTTTCTGATGGGAAGAATAGAGATGAGATGATCAAATCTATGAAAAGGTGTAATGAATACATTGATTTGAGTTTTTATTGCATAAAGGAATTGTACTTCATAGAGTACTATGTTTGGCAAGATAGACTTGAATCAAGAAGGTATGCTAAAAATTCAAATTCTCTCAAGAAGAACAAACCATCTATCTATGGAAGATTCATGAGACAATTTACAACCAAGGGTACCAAAAAATCTTGTGGAGAATATGTTTCAAGGAAGAGGGAAACTACAATCATAGAACAACCTACAAATCAGCTTACTCATAATGCAAATCCTCATACTACACAAGATGGAGAGGCTTCAAGTTGCATGATGGAGGATAGAGAGGAATCATATTCACTTGAGCATGAAGAAGGATCTAATCAGTTATCATGTTCCCAGTAAGAATCCAGACCACTATATTCGCTCCTATTTGATCTCCAGCCAAAGAAAGATGAATTCACATAGGATGAGGAGAAAGAACCTCATATGATGATGGGGTATAGAGAGGACAAAGATGAATATTGGATGACATGTGGATCATATTTGGAGGAGGAAGGTGAGCTTCATGAGGAGTTGAGAATATCACATTTTCCATATTTCATGGAGTATAAGCGGGAACACATGGCCAAATGAACTCCTGAGGAGAAGGAGGAGTTTCTTAACTTGATGGTGCATGAAGATCTACATGTGCATAGAGGATATTCAGAGTTGCTTGTGTATGATGAGAGGGATGATATCGAGGATGTGGACCAATCAATTGTCTTGATTCCAAAGGTGGACATACCATTCAGATATGTTGGAATATTCTCCCCATATTTTTTTAGTTTTGTATGCATGCATGCATGCATCCTGCATGCATCCAGTCATCTGCATGCATCCAATCATCATCATTGTGGATCTCGCAGCTCCTAGAGCTTGGATCTAGCTCTCCATAGCCTGTCTACAGTCCCCAGGGGGGATCCCACCTACCAAAGGCTCCCTTCTCTAGTCTTCTACATGGCAAGTGCGCCTTTCTCACCCACCACAGATAGTTAGGCACCTCTCTCACCTACCAGTCAGTTATCACTCAATTCTTCCTTGATTTAAGGCTATATTGACTCCACCACTAACTATTTCACTCCAATGGACCTCCAGTGAGACTAGTCTGGCCATTCTGACTCCAATTATCTCCTCATGCACCCTCCATTGAGCCTCCTTCATTCAGTTAGTACCTACCTCACTCAGTTAGACTCAATTAACCACTCTTGATGTTAGTTTTTCAGAATTTACTTCAATCTGACCTAGGATCTTAATTGAGAGAACAATATGTACAACATATCTACATCATATAAATCATGGACATAATAATGCAAGCACACAAGATACAATAGACACACAGAGTTTCACTGGGGAAAACCATAAAAGTGAAAAAACATAGAACTTCCTCAGAGATAGATAGAGCAATTATACAACCCAAGCATAAGAGATATACTCCTAGCAAGAGCTTTTACTCCTCCACTAGTGCGCCACTCTCCAATGAGTGTAAGAGTGAGTAAGTGAATGATCAAATAGAGTGCCTCCTGCACTCTATTTATACTTGACTTGACTTGCCTAATAACCTTTACTAGGTCGGCCTTAACTTAACCACATAACATAATGATGACAGGGCCGACCCCCAATAGGGTGGTCTAATAACCCTTTAAACCACATGAGCTATACAGGGCCGACCCCAACAAGGTGGTCTAATAACCCATCAAGTATAAGTAACGACACTTACAATATAAATAATGACACTTCCGTATAGAGGAATAATAACATCTCTATAGTAATACAAAAACTTCCATATAGAGGAATAATAACATCTCCATAGGAATACAATATACATATATGAAATACATTCCGAAGTTACAAATACATCAATACTCCCTCTTAACTAGTAAGGTATTTCTCGACACAGGTCTTCTAGCACAAGTATTCTTCTCTGGATCATCATCACTGGATCATCGACATCGAATCATCATCATCGTCACTGCTGCTGCTATATCAATCAATCTCTAATCTACTTGTCATAGGAAGTTCTACAGAGCCAGCCCTTTTTCATGTTGGATGTAGGCCCACCACCTGCAGGTCTTCATCATCACTGGCCATACTATGGAATCCTTAGGACTTATTACATGCGTCGCAATGCCTCGAAAGAGTATCCCAGGATCCTTTATGTGCTGAAGCACGACCGAAAAGATCTCCCAGGTCCACTTACATGTGACTGTTGTTAATTTTTGAGCATTAATTCAATATACTCTAGGATCTTTACTGAGAGAATAACATGTACAATATATCAATGCATATCAATTATAGCAAGCATATCAATCATCACAAGGTGCAAGCATAAGAGACAATAGACACACAGAGTTTCTATGGGGAAAACCCTAAGGTGAAAAACCCCACAACTTCCTCAGAGATAGATAGAGCAATAATACAACCAAAGTACAACCCAAGTACACAGAGATAGACTCCTCCTAGTAGCTGATCCTCCTCCTCACATGTGCACCACTTTCCGAGTGATGGATAAGTGAGTAATGAAGTGATCAAAATAGAGATCTCTCGATCTCTATTTATACTTGTCCTAATTTCCCAATAAACTTATGGGGCCAACTTGTATAGCTTAGCATAATAACCCAAGGTTAACTTAATCAGGGCCGACCCCACACATGGTGGTCTAATAACCCATCAGCAAGTTACAACACTTGCGACACTTGTCAATACAAATGACGACACATTCATATATAGGAATAATAACATCTCTATAGGAGTACAATATACATAGATGAAATACATAGGTGAAATACATTCCGAAGTTACATATACATCAACACTCCCTCTTAACTAGGAAGGTATTTCTCGACACAGATCTGCTAGTACAAGTCTTCTTCTCTAGATCATCATCATCGAATCATCGTCCTCGAATCATCGTCATCGTCACTGTTGTTGCTATCTCAATCAATTCCTGAATCTACTCATCATAGGAAGTTCTATAGAGCCAGTCCTTTTTCATACTGGATGTAGGCCCACCACGTGCAGGTCTTCATCATCACTGGGCATACTATGGAATTCTCAGGACTTATTATGTGTGTCACAAACCCTTGCAAGAGCATCCTAGGACTTATTACGGGCACACAGCCCAACCTATTGGATCTCCAAGGTCTTATATGTGACCCTCATCACAAACCCTCGAAAGAGCATCCCAGGACTTATTACGGGCACACAGCCCAACCTATCGGATCTCCCAGGTCTTACATGTGATCTCCACTACAAACCCTTAAAAGAGCATCCCAGGACTTATTACGGGCACATAGCCCAACCTATCGGATCTCCCAAGTCTTACATGTAGTCACCACCACAAACCCTCGAAAGAGCATGCTAGGACTTATTACAGGCACATAGCCCAACCTCTCGGATCTCCCAGTTCTTACATGTGGTCATAGGACAAACCCTCAAAAGAGAATCCTAGGACTTATTACGGGCGCACAGCCCAACCTATTGGATCTTCCAGGTCTTACAAGTCCTCTCAATCACAACCTGTCCACGGCCATAGAGCATCATCCTGATACTCACCATACATCATCCTGATCATCATCACTGCATCGTCTTGATGCATGTCATCATCGCATGATCATCTTGATCATCATCACTGCATCATTCTGATGCATATCATCTGGAGCAACATCCTGAAGCTCATCATCCATGATCATCCTGATCATACAATGCATCCACCTGATGCATAAACAATATCTGCCTAATACATATCATCATACATGATCTACCTGATCATACAATGTATCTAGCTGATACATCTACAGATACATACACATGATCCAATTGATCATATCTAGCATCCAACATGATGCATGTATACATATAAATGATCCAACTGATCATATCCAACATCCATCATGATGCGTACATACGTATACATATAAATTATCCAACCGATCATATCCAACATCCAACATGATGCGTACATACATATACATATAAATGTTCCAACCGATCATATCCAACATCCAACATGACGTTTACATACATATACATATAAATGATCCAACCAATCATATCCAGCATTCAACATGATGCATATACAGAGCAGTAACTGGAGCATCGTCCTGATGCTCATCATCCAGCTCTTACATCCACAGCCATGGAAGGATCCTCGTCTCAACATACTCAGAATGGCTGCTGCAAATGTGTCCATCACTTCTTCCTCGAAGTGTCATCAATCTGAAGAACACCAAGCCTCTCTCTGAAGTACTCAAAATTCACTCTGGCTAGTGGCTTCCTCAGCACATCTGCAACCTGCTCATCCATCGCAACATACAGGAGCTTCACTGCTCCTCTCTACACCATATCCTTGATATAGTGATATTTGATCTTGATGTGCTTCGACCTGTCATGGAACACCGGGTTCTCATACAACTTCACAAAAATCTGGTTGTCACAAAAGATACCAGTAGCCTCCAATGAGAGATCAAATAACTTAGACAGTAGCTTCCGGAGCCATACGACCTCACAACTAGCCAAATAAGCTGCAAAATACTCTGCCTTGGCTTTACTCAGTGCTATGTAGGACTGCTTCCTACTAAACCAAGAGATCACACCTGATCCCATACTAAAGCAATACCCAGATGTGCTCTTCCTATTTGCAGCACTTCCTGCCCAGTCCGAATCACCATAACCCTGCAGGTTAAACTTTTGATTGGGATCATACTTGAGCCCATAATCAATTGTACCCTTCAGGTACCTCAGAATATGCTTTGCAACAACTAGGTGAACACCTCTCGGATCCGTCATGAACTGGCTCAATGTGTTCACTGCAAAGAAAATATCTGGTCTAGTGTTCATCAGGTACATTAAGGACCCAATCATCTGACGATACACCGTGACATCAACTGGATCAGATGAAGCATCACACAGAAGCTTCAGGTTTGATTTCATAGGTGTGGCCATGGCCTTGTAGTCCATCATCCTGAACCTCTTCAGGATCTCTACTGCATACTTCCCTTGTCCAAGGAAGATTCCATCTACACTCTGCCACACCTCCATGCCTAAAACGTAGTGCATCATCCCCAAGTCCTTCATCTCGAACTTGGCAGCAAGCTTCCTCTTGGTATTAGCAATCAAACCATCTTCTCCTATAACAAACAGGTCATCCACATACATAAGTAGAATCACAGGATTGCCTTCCTCAACCTCGTAGTAAAGGTTGGAATCTGCTTTAGTCTTGGTAAAGCCCAAATTGGATAAAAAACTGTCCATCCTACCATACCAAGTCCTAGGAGCTTGCTTCAAGCCATACAAGGCTTTCTTCAGTCTGCACACATATGACTCCCTATCATGTGTCTCAAAACCAAGTGGCTGCTCCACATACCCTTCCTCCTAGAATACACCATTCAATAAAGCTATCTTGACATCCATTTGGTGTAGCTCCCATTTCATCACTGCAACCAGAGAAAGTACGGATCTAATGGAAGTGTATCTGGCCAGAGGAGCAAAAGTCTCTTCATAATCAATCCCTTCTTTCTGGGAGAAGCCACGAGCCACAAATCTCACTTTGTATTTCTCTATGCTGCCATCTGCAGCATGCTTGATCTTGTAGATCCACTTGGAAGTCACCATTGAGTTCCCTTCAGGTCTTGGGACTACATCCCAAACATCATTCTTCATGATCGACTGGTATTCTTCGACCATGGCATCCTTCCATTCTTTCTTTTCCACTACTTCTCCATCACTGGAAGGTTCTTTGTTCATAATATCACAGAGTAAAGCAACATAGCTGGTATGTGATCTAATTCTCTTCTTTGCTATGTGTTCTTCTTCTGGAATGCCATATCTTTATGCATCTTGAATGAGCTCTCTAGCCCATGCAGGTTTCCTCTTGTGAAAGTTATTCTCATGAGGTGGATCTACAGGTATTTGTGGATCTTCAACTTCATGATCTGCTTCTGGAATTGATTCAGTCATGGTGGTGTCTTGAAATTTGTTTTTCCTTTGGTTCTTCATGATCTTCAACAGGTATCTTTCTTGATTTGATGAAGGATGAGTTTTCATCAAATGTTACATCCTGGTTGACATCAATCTTCTTGAACCCTGGAAAGTATATTCTGTAATCCTTCACTATAACCCACAAAGATACCCTTCTTTCATGTGTGTATACTAGATAGCCAAATATCCTTAGATGGCTGACCTCAGGTTTCTTACCGGTGAAGACTTCTTCTGGTGTCTTGTTGTCCAATATCTTGTGAGGTGTTCTGTTATGCACATAAACAACTGTCTTAGCTGCTTCTACCCATATATGCATAGGAAGATCCTGGTCATGCAGCATTTCCCATTCTGCTTCCATGATTGTTCTATTCTTCCTTTCTGCAACTCCATTCTGTTGTGGATTGTAGGGAGCACTCAACTCCCTCTTAATCCCTGAATCACTGCATAGCTTTGAAGTCACCTAAAGTGAATTCTCTGCCATTGTCTGATTTGTATGTCTTTATTTTCTTATTAGTTTGATTTTCCATCAAGGCTTTGAATTCCTTGAACTTATCAAACACTTCATCTTTGTTCTTCAAGAAATAAACCCAAGTCTTCCTGGAGAAGTCATCAATGAAAGAGACATAGTAAACATACCCACTCAGAGAACTGGATGACATCAGACCGCATGCATCAGAGTGGATAATTTCCAAGATTCCTTTAGCTTTGCTTTCACTGCTTGGAAATGCCTTCTTAATTTTCTTTCCTTTTGCACATCCTTTGCAAACACCTTCATGCTTTGTCTTGATTTGAGGAAGACCTTCTACAGCTTTGCTTGCAATTGGTAGTGCTCTATAGTGTACATGTGCAAGCCTTCTATGCCTAAGTTCACTTGGCTCCATGGATTCATGTACCATGGCATGTTCAGGTTGTCCCTTCAAATTGTATAATCCTCCCTCTTGCTCTCTAATCACTACTGCATCATCTATAGTTTTACCCTTTGGCCACATTAGGACTTGGACATCTACAAATGCAACCCTCATACCTTTTGTATCTAGTGTAGATATGGAGAGTAAGTTCTTCTTGAGCCCAGGTACATATAGAACATCTTTCATCTTCAAAGACTTCCCAAAGTCTAGGTTGTAGGATGCTTCACCACTTCCTTTGATGGGATATTGATAGTCATCCCCAAGTTTCACCTTATGGGGTGACTCATGTTCAGATAGATTTGCAAAATATTCTTTAAACCCAGTCATGTGTTTGGAAGCCCCACTATTAATAAGCCAATCATTACAACCATGAGAGATAGTACCTATGAGAATAGAGATTAGAACATATTCATATTCACTTGATGAGTCATCCTCATCACTTCCTACTCTAGCCTTCTTCTTGGGAGGTTCATCATCCTCAACAGCATGAGCATGATATCTTCTTTTGTTGTCGTTCTTCTTCTTATTGAAGTTGTTTTTTTTGTTGTCTTTCTTCTTCTTGGGACAATCTGCAGCAAAGTGTCTCTTCTCATTGCATGTGAAGCATCTGAGATCTTTCTTATCCTTATGATAATGGTGGTGTGAAGTTTTTATGAAGTGGCATGGCTCCCTCTTGAACTTTCCTTTCTTGGTGTGTGCTATGAGAGCTCAATCTTCATTCCCCATCTTTTCTTCTCATGCCACAAGCCTTGCTTCTTCTTTTGAGCATTCTTCCCACAGTATGCTGAAGGATACCAACTTCTTTCTTGCACAGATTCCTTGGATAAAGGAATCCCATGACCTAGGTAGGCCATTCAGAGTGGTCATGACAACTTCACCATTCTCCACCATTTCATCCACCGCTTCTAGTTGTTCCTTGATCTAAGAGACCCTAGAAAAATAAGATTGAATGGTTTCTCTATTCTGAATATTTACCCCTTTCAATTGATTTCGCAGAGTCATCTTCCGATTTATGTTCTTTCCTTCAAATAGCTTGGTCAAAGAGTCAAACATTGCCTTGGGTGTCTTTAGATATGACACATGTGGAATGAGATGGTCCTTTATAGAATCTGTAATGATCCTCTTTTCCTTGACCAAGTTCTTCTTGTGAAGAGCCTTAGCCTCTTCTTCCTCTAGGACAGGGACCTCTTCACTTATATAAGTGTCCAGCTCATTTTCTTCCAGGATTAACTCAATCCTATACTTCCATGCTCGGAAGTTATCATCCCCTTCAAGCTTATCCTCAAGCTTGGTGTGGTGAGACATTTTTAAAGAGTACTTCAAATGGAAATAGAAAAGATTTAGGTCTTACAACTTGATTTGCTGAAAACTGGATTTGGTCCCGGATTAGGGTTTGTCAGAGAAACCCTAAAAATTCAAAATGTGAATTTCAACTTTCTGAAAGGATAGAAAGATGCACCTTGATGAGTTGATCAGCCTGGTGTATTCAGAATTTGAGATCTGTAAAGCTTCACCCGTCAGAAATGCCTTTTAGTCTTCCTGGATTCACTAGGGAGGACCCTGAATTAGGGTTTGATTTTCCCGGAGATTTACCCAGCCAAAAATCTTGATCCAAAGCTCTAAACTTCGATTTTTCCAAGGAGCTTCCAGCTATGTCTTCAGATTTCAGAAATTCCTATTTTTGTGGAAACTCTAATTTTTAGGGTCAAAACTGAAAGTGCTCAGAATTGAATTTTGATTGGACAGAAATATTCACTTTGCCGAGGAGAGTTAATCTATCATATTGCTTTTACAAAATCTATGGAGAGAAACCCAATAAACAAGAAACCCTAGTTTCTGCCACTGCACAATGTCTTCTTCTCAGGGAAGCTTTGATACCCTGTTAATTTTTTAGCATTAATTCAATATACTCTAGGCTCTTTACTGAGAGAATAACATGTACAGTATATCAATGCATATAAATCATAGCAACTATATCAATCATCACAAGATGCAAACATAAGAGACAATAGACACACAGAATTTCCATGGGGAAAACCCTAAGGTGAAAAACCCCACAACTTCCTCGAAGATAGATAGAGAAATAATACAACCAAAGTACAACCCAAGTACACAGAGATAGACTCCTCCTAGTAGTTGATCCTCCTCCTCACATGTGCACCACTTTCCGAGTGATGGATAAGTGAGTAATGAAGTGATCAAAATAGAGATCTCCCGATCTCTATTTACACTTGTCCCGACTGCCCAATAAACTTATGGGGCTGACATGTCTAGCTTAGCATAATAACTGAAGGTTAACTTAATCAGGGCCGACCCCACACATGGTGGTCTAATAACCCATCACAAGTTACAACACTTGCGACACTTGTCAATACAAATGACGACACATCCATATAGAGGAATAATAACATCTCTATAGGAGTACAATATACATTGATGAAATACATAGGCGAAATACATTCCAAAGTTACATTTACATCAACAACTGTCACAAAACCTTAAAAGGGTGTCTTGACTAGCAAGAACTCTAAAGAGCATCCGAGGCCTTTTATGTGACTAGCACAACCTGTCCGGATCTCTAGGACATATTACATGTGATCTCCACCACAAAACCTTAAAAGAGTGTCTTGATTAGCAAGAAATCTAAAGAGAATCCGAGGCCTTTTACATGACTAGAACAACTTGTCTGGATCTCCCGAATGTATTGCATGTGGTCATGGCAATGGCTCGAAAGAGAATCCCAGGACCTATTACGGGCAGACATCCCAACCCATCGGATCTCCCAGGTCTACTTATATGCCATAGGACAATGCCTCGAAAGAGCATCCAAGGACTTATTACAGGCACACAGCCCAACCTATCGGATCTCCTAGGTCTACTTATATGTCCTCCCATAGCAATGCCTCAAAAGAGAATCCCAGGACTTATTACGAGCACACAGCCCAACCTATTGGATCTCTTAGGTCTACTTATATCCTCATCTGCACAACCTGTCCACGGCCACATAGTATCAACCTGATACTCACCATACATCGTCCTAATGTACATGATCATCTTGATCATCATCATAGCATCATCATGATGCATATCATCCAGAGTATCATCCTGATCATAGTCACTACATCGTCCTGATGCATGCCATCCAAAGCATCGTTCTGATACTCATCACATATGATCATCCTGATCATCATCACTGCATCGTCCTCATGCATGTCATCTAGAGCATCGTCCTGATACTCATCACATATGATCATTCTGATCATCATCATATCATCATCCTGATGTATATCATCTGGAGCAACATCCGGAAGCTCATCATCCATGATCATCCTTATCATACAACGTATCCACCTGATAGATATATAAATACACAATCCACCTGATCATGCAATGTATTCACCTGATACATATACAAATCCATGATCCAAATGATCATATCAAGCATCCAACATGATGCATATACAAATACATGATCCAATGGATCATACAAAGCATCCAACATGATGCATATAGAGCAGTAACTGTAGCATCGTCCTGATGCTCATCACACAGCGCTTATACCCACAGCCATGGGAAGGATCCTCCTCTCACCATGCTTGGAATGGCTCCTGCAAATGTGTCCATCACTTCTTCCTCGAAGTGTCGTCAATCTGAAGAACACCAAGCCTCTCTTTGAAGTACTCAAACTTCACTCTGGCTAGTGGTTTCGTCAACACATCTGCAACCTACTCTTCTGTCGCAACATACAGGAGCTTCACTGCTCCTCTCTACACCATATCCCTGATATAGTGATATTTGATCTCAATGTATTTTGATTTGTCATGGAACAGCGGGTTCTTAGACATCTTCACACAACTCTGTTTGTCACAAAAGATACCAGTAGCATCCAATGGAAGATAAAATAATTTAGACAGTAGCTTCCTCAGCCATACTGCCTCACAACTAGCCGAATAAGCTGCAACATACTCTGCTTCGGCTGTACTCAGTTCTATACAGGACTGCTTCCTGCTAAACCAAGAGATCACACCTGATCCCATACTGAAGCAGCACCCAGAAGTTCTCTTCCTATCTGCAGCACTGCCTGCCCAATCTGAATCAACATAACCCTCTAGGTAAAGTTTTTGATTCGCATCATACTTGAGCCCATAATCAACTGTACCCTTTAGGTACCTCAGAATATGCTTTATAGCAACCAGGTGGACACCTCTTGGATCCGTTAGAAACTGGCTCAATGTGTTCACCGCAAAGCAAATATCTGGCCTCGTATTTGTCAGGTACATAAAGGACCCAATCATATGACAATACATCGTGACATCAATTGGATTAGATGAAGCATCTCACAGAATCTTCAGGTTCGATGCCATAGGTGTGGCCATGGTTTTGCAGTCCATCATCTCGAACCTCTTCAGGATCTCTACTACATACTTCCCTTGTCCAAGGAAGATTCCATCTACACTCTGCCACACCTCCATACCTAGAAAGTAGGGCATCATACCCAAGTCCTTCATCTTGAAATCGACAGCAAGCTTCCTCTTCGTATCGGCAATCAACCCATCCTCACCTGTTACAAATAGGTCATCCACATACAATAGTAGTATCATAGGATTTCCTTCCTCAACCTTGTAGTAAAGGTTGGAATTTTATTTGCTCTTGGTAAAGCCCAAACTGGATAGAAATCTGTCTATCCTACCATACAAAGTCCTAGGAGCTTGCTTCAAGCCTACAAGGCTTTCTTCAACTTGCACACATATGACCCCCTGTCATATGTCTCAAAACCGAGTGGCTGCTCCACATACACTTCCTCTTCGACTACACCATTCAAGAAAGATCTCTTGACATTCATCTGGTATCTTCCATTTCACCACTGTAGCTAGAGAAAGTACTGATCTGATGGAAGTGTACCTGTCTTTAGGAGCAAAAGTTTCTTCATAGTCAATCCCTCTTTCTGGGAGAAGCCATGTGCTACAAACCTCACTTTGTATTTCTCTATGCTACCATCTGCAACATGCTTGATCTTATTGATCCTCTTGGAAGTCACAACAGACTTCCCTTCAGGTCTTGGGACCACATCCCAAACATCATTCTTCATGATCGACTGGTACTCTTCGATCATTACTTCATCCCAGATCCTGGGAACTTCAGATTCTTCAATAGATAACTTTGTTGCTGGAACAAATGTTGCAGTCCTTCTTTTGTAGGTGATGGTATATGATCTTTCCTACAAGACAAGTTAAATTGCATGATTAGAAACATCTCATAGTTTTCAGAACAAATTGTTACACATAAAGAAATATGCCATACACTCATGCAATTATCTTAGCCAATGTGTTAATACAACATTTATCCATATCCTGTAACTTTCTAGATGCCTTCCAATCTCTACCAGAACATTGTTAAGAGTGTGCACAACTCCCAACATGTCAGCAAAGAGGTTTCATTCTAGATAAGTAGCAATGGAATGTTGTACAATGCCATAGGCCACTTACCCATCACATGCATATTAGTAGTATACTGTTCATTAATGCAATTATTCTAATATGCATAATACACACTTCAAGTCTAGGAACATAAGCATATACACCATAGAACAATATTATTTAAACAAACAAATATGCAAGAAATGACATTTCAAATACTTATCTTTGTTTGGTTGTAGGGTGGACTCCCTCTCAATCTTTGTTTCCTTGCAGGAACTACTGGAGTGTGCTCCCTCTTGATCTTTGCTTCCTGGATTACCTGTCCTTGAACTTATATCCATCCTCGATCACTATGCATGCTTACTAGTATCATCATTGTGTTATCCTCGAGATCTCATACATAATCATAAATTCATTAATATAATCTTAATACTGTTAAAACACAATAATCTTAAGCATGTATAGTCATTTTCATTTCAAACACAAATAATAAGCATTAATATTCAAGATTTATATAGGACTTTTCTGGTTAGTCATATCATTAATCAAAGTAAGGAACATAATATGCCTAAACCCATGATTACTAACTTCAATGAATAATCATTATCAATCATACCAAGTATACCTATATAAGAGATCCTATCACAAAGTAGGATTCTAACTTGATATAGGAAAAACTTGGATTAATATGTTAGTTGGCTATGTCTAACATACCCACATGATGTCTTCTTGTTCTCTTAACTGACTTGTTCTAGTGACTTGCATATGTCAGAGGTTAATCATTATAGAACCAAGTTATACATACCTCGTAAGTAGATCTTCTATGTGATCCATGGCAATGGAAGAATCTTTGTCTTCATGTCACCATGGTCATATGATCTTTGAACTAGAACATGATTTGTCTTTCTTGATGTACCTTTCATGTTAGCGGACAACATCAACCTCATACAACACCACAATGCATTAGTACAATCATAAGTGTCAAAACCCTAATCAATGAATATCTTTTATCATGCATTCATATTTTTATTAAGGTGATATGACAAGTATAAAATTAATCAAGATTGTACTAATCTTAATGAAGACAAACATATCATAAACTTAATCATGCATAGATTTCGAAACATACCCATAAGTCATACCTGTCGAGTTTGCTTGTAATCTTCCTCATCTCCCTCTAAAACTAGGACTTCTTCACTTATGTAGGTGACCAATCCATTCTCTTCTAGGATTAGCCCAATCCACTTGATTTGCAAAAACTGGATCTGGAGCTGGATTAGGGTTTCTTAGGGAAACCCTAAAAATTAAAACTTTGAATTTCAAACTTCTGAAAGGATAACAAGATGCACCTTTATGAGCTAATCAACCTGGTATACTCAGAATTTGAAAACTGCAAAGTTTCACCCCTCAAATTTGCTTTTCAATCTTCCGAATTCACTAGGGAGGACCATGAATTAGGGTTTGAGTTTCCCGGAGCTTCATCCAACCAAATAGTTTGATCTAAAGCTCTAAACTTCAATTTTTCCAAGGAGCTTCCAGCTATGGTCACATATTTAAAAAATTTGTATTTTTGCAGAAGCCTTAATTTTTCACCTTTCCGATCAAAGTCCCGAACTAGGGTTTGATCAAGCCAGACCTTCTGCCCAACCAAAAAATTTGATCTTGATATCTAAATTTTGATTTTGATGAGGAGCATCCAGCCGTGGTCTCCGATACAAAAATTCCAACATTCTCCGAAACCCTAAATTCCCAGAGCCATGAATGAAGGTGCTCCAAATCCAATTATGTTTTGACAGAAATATGCACCTAATTGTTTCTGGTGTAACCCTGAAATTTCATATCTACAAGGTTTGAAAATTCTTCATGTGGTATCATGATCTGTTATCTTTCCAAGCCCACAACTATGCCCTCAAATGGATTCTTTGAGAGAGAGTTATGCTAAGTGTCGCAATGTGACCGGTTTATGGGATAAAACAAGAGAGTGAACTTGTACGGAGTGCCACGTGTCACTGGTTCACTTTCAGCCTCTTAAAATCATATCTGTGAAAGTACAGTCCATGCCCTACCTACCACATTTTATGAAATTTCATTTCGAGCTTCCTAGCCCAAGTTGTGACCTTTTTTCCTAGGTCACCTGTTTATGACTAAGATCTGGAAGAGGCAGAAACCCTATATTGTACAGATCATAAAGAGGAAAGTACAACGAAAGGCTCTCCTTTGGACACAAGGTACATGGGATCTTATATTCAACCTGTAATATTTTCCAATTCTGAAACCTCGCCAAAATGAATTTATATCGAAAGTTCTACGATGACTTGTTTTTGCTATATCAAGCCCTAGCTTCGCAAGTGAAACAAGTGTCATAAATGCCATACCATGCCTTCTTTTAGGCTAGCTCTGATACCATGTTAGTTTTTCAGAATTTACTTCAATCTTATCTAGGATCTTAACTGAGAGAACAACATGTACAACATATCTACATAATATCAATCATGGACATAATAATGCAAGCACACAAGAGACAATAGACACACAGAGTTTCACTGGGGAAAACCATAAAGGTGAAAACCCCCACAACTTCCTCAGAGATAGATAGAGCAATGATACAACCCAAGAACAAGAAATATACTCCTAGCAGCAACTTCTCCTCCTCCACTAGTGCGCCACTCTCCAATGAGTGTAAGAGTGAGTAAGTGAATGATCAAATAGAGTGCCTCCCATACTCTATTTATACTTGACACGACTTGCCTAATAACCTTTACTAGGTCGGCCTTAACTTAACCACATAACATAATGCTGACAGGGCCGACCCCCAATAGGGTGGTCTAATAACCCTTTAACCCACATGACTTATACAGGGCCGAACCCAACAAGGTGGTCTAATAACCCATCAAGTATAAGTTACGACACTTACAATATAAATGACGACACTTCCGTACAGAGGAATAATAACATCTCTGTAGGAATACAAACACTTCCGTATAGAGGAATAATAACATATCTATAGGAATACAATATACATATATGAAATACATTCCGAAGTTACAAATACATCAACACTTCATTGACTGTTACCATTAACTGGATGATGACTCCACTATCAACCAAGCCACACTTTGAGTTAGGAATTCGAATGCCCTACTTGGCCTATTCGAATCCTATATGATGCTATCTTCATGGCTATTGTACTCATTCACTTACATTCTTATTCATTGTATAATACTGAGATATTGTTCTATTCTACTGTGTTTATGAGTGATCATTGAGTGTCTCCTTCTCTTCTACTTTGCAACATTCTTGATAGTTGATTGTGAGTTGCTACATCTGCCAGATCTCTTGCAGATTCTACATGGTATTAGAGCAGGAAGCAACTATTCGAATTGCAGCAGCTGTAGTAGCATCGGTTGTAACATTTCTTTGAGCAGCTATCTTTCATTTGTGCACCAGAAGCCTCTGAGTTTCCACAACAAATCCTGGTGCTATTACTTGATTTCATTGGAGAAATATAGTGAGGTCTAGCCAGGTGTGAAGGACTTAGTCCATGTGCCAAGTGTCCTTAAGGTAGTGTTCAGTCGAAGTGTAGCATTCTCCATCAGCACATCTTTTATTGTTTTGTAGGTTATTCACCCGTTCAGAATCTTCTTCAACTATTCGACCTTCTCTGTTCATATGGATCTAAAGCTTACATCTTCCAACTATGTTGAGTGGAAAGCCAAAATTTCTCTTTTCATGAGATCAAAGAGCTTCACCCGAATACCCAACGGAATGATGGTAGAACCAACCAGTGCAGTTGAAAAGTCCAAGTACTTGGATTGGCTTGATGAAGCAATTGGTCTCCTCCTTCTCTCAATTTCTGATGATCTACACTTTCATGTCATCGATCTTACATCTCCCAAAGAGGTGTGGGACAAGCTCGAATCTCTTTTTGGGCCAAAGGATGATATGGAAGCACACAAATTGGAGAATGAGCTCATATGTTTGAGTCCTAGAAGCTTCGAATATATCAATGCCTTTCTCACCAAGTTCAAAAGCTTGATATCATAGTTGAAAAGATATGAGATAGTGAAGCAAGGTAAGCAGCTTATTCTTACCATTCTCTCAAAGTTGGGGGCAAACTTCTCAGTTTTTGTCTCTACTTTCCAGCAAGCTAGGCTGTCCATTCCAAAATGGAAGTTTCCCTCATTTGATGATTTCACACAATCTATTACCCAAGAGGAAGAGAAGTCGATTTCGATGTTAATGATCAAACCCAAATTGGATTCAGCCCTTACAGTTGCAGAGAGAGCGAATGATATAGGAAAGCATAAGATTTATGGCAAGAAATTTAATGGTACAAGGCCTACAAATAGTCCAGATCAATCAGATATGGTTTCAAACCCTAGGAAGACCAAACATTCTCACAAGAGAAAACCAAATTGCAACTATTGTCTTAAAGGAATTCGTCCTGAGAGTGCTTGTATGAAGAAGGACATAGATTTGATGGCTCAATTACTCGAGAAGAACAATCTTGCTGTTCCTGCATATACAAGGAAGAAAGATCCCGATCCTGAATCTTCTAGATCCGAAGGTAAAGAAAGATGTCATGCTCTCATGGCAAGTCATCATCAGATTCTTCTTTTATTATAGATTCAGGAGCCATAAGACACATGTCTTCCTCCAAATGTCTCTTCTCCAAGTTCGAGAGCTCAAAAGGCCCTTCCATCAGATTGGGCAATGATTCAAAAATCCCTTCTCAAGGTAGCAGAAGAATTGATCTTAACTCTGGATACTTTTCTAATGTGCTTTATGTTCCTTCTCTTGCAGCAAATTTACTCTCTGCATATCAAATGACTCATGTTGGAAAGCCCAAAAGAGTAATCTTCTCTCCAAATGAAGTTGAAGTATAGGACATGGTCTTAGGGGAAATCATTTCAAAAGGTATTGCAAATCATGAGTCCAAGCTCTATGAATTCTCACACTTCTTACCTCTCTCAAAGAAATCTGCTCTTCGCTCTCACACTCATGAAGATAACAAGATTAGAAAGATTTCTCATGGCACATACAAAGGTTGCTTGAAAGGAAAAAATAGATCCAAGAAGACTGAGAAAAAGAGGACTCTTAAAGAAGTACAAATGCAAGATCCATATTTACAAGAACCTGAAGATCTGGAACCTATTGATTCCAAACCCATGGAAAAAGGGGTCATCACCACTACATCCACTAGTGATCTTCCATCTTTGTTTGTTTCTAGTTCTTTTGGAAAAGATATCACTAGTAATAGCTCAAGAGATATATCAGAGATTTACATGCTTCTTCAAAAGCAGGTTCATGGTGGTTACATATCTGATTATGTTTCCACTTCTTCAGAATCAGAGGTTGGGAGCGATGATGAGTAAGTTTCATCTACTTCTTCACATGAGCCTTTGGATTCAGATATTGAGAATGGTGATGAGTTTCAAGAGAACAAATCTCCATCATATGGCAGTTCAGATTCTGAGTATGAGACATCAGCTTGACATGTTTCTCTTCATGAGAATTCAAATTCAAAGTTTGTGTGTGATGTTGAGCCAGTTTTGCTTGCTCCTCCTCATGAGGTTTCAGATTCAGAGCTTGAAAGTGTTGGTGATTTCCAAGAGAGCGAATCCTCAACATATAGTAGATCAGATTCAGAAGATGATAGTGATGAAGAGAAAATGTTGAATCTAGACCCACAAGAACCTGAAGATCTAAAAAATACTAAAGATGAAGAGGAAATGGAAGTTTCAGTTCCATATGATCTTTCAATTGACTTTCCTCCTATTCCAAGAAGGGAATCCACTACTTTCACATCTTTTGGTGAACCAGCTAATCGATGGAGAACCAATTCAGATTTTCATGATGAAGGGACTCATCCTTCTCACATTTTTTCATGTTGGATCGATCAACCCTTCCTATAGAAGGTCACTTGCCTCCTTCAAGAGTAAGTCATGATGCTACTTTAGTACCTTTTAGTCTATTTTGAGGGAGGGATTTCTTCCCACTAGGTTTTACCTCTTTCCTCACTTAGTTTATTTTTAGATTGATTGTACGGAGTGACCTTTGGTTTTAGTCACCAGGGCCCTACTCTTCAGTTATTTTCTCATAGTATAGCTTGCGAGGGAGTGTTGGAATATTCTCCCCATCATTTTTTAGTTTTGCATGCATGCATGCATCCAGTCATCATCATGGTGGATCTCCCAGCTCCTAGAGATTGGTTCTAGCTCTCCACAGCCTGTCTACAGCCCCCACAGGGCCTCCCACCTACCAAAGGCGCCCTTATCTAGTCTTCTGCATGGAAAGTGCACCTTTCTCACATACCACATCCAGTTAGGTGCCTCTCTCACCTACCAGTCAGTTATCACTCAGTTCTTCCTTGATTTAAGGCTAGATTGACTCCCCCACTGACTGTTTCACTCCGATGGACCTCGAGTGAGACTAGTTTTCCCATTCTAACTCCAGTTAGCTCCTCATGTGCCCTCCATTGAGCCTCCTTCATTCAGTTAGTACCTACCTCACTCAGTTAGACTCATTTAACCACACTTGACTGACTATTACCATTGATGACTGATACATTGACTGGATGATGACTCCACTATCATGCAAGCCACACTTTGATTTAGGAATTCGAATGCCCTACTTGGCCTATTCAAATCCTATATGATACCATCTTCATGGCTATTGTACTCATTCACTTACATTCTTATTCATTGTATAATACTAAGATATTGTTCTATTCTACTGTGTTTATGAGTGATCATTGAGTGTTTCCTTCTCTTCTTCTTTGCAACATTATTGATAGTTGATTGTGAGTTTCTAAAGCTACCAGATCTCTTGTAGATTCTTACAGATATACAATAAAAGGAAATTTTTTGTATAAGTATTGGATATATAATTACATAGCGGAGATAGAGATCCAAGGGTGCACTAGACTTGCATACTTTGGAATAAGGAAAATTGGCATGTCTCTCAAAGAGTCACTGAGTGAACAATAAAGTCCACATGCATGTCATATGATTGAGGAGCATTCATATCTACAAATGAAGAGGGTATATTCATTCATGACTATTAGGTCATCCAACAATAAAGTATTTCCATTCATCATTTTGGTGGGTGTATCTTGTAGAAATTTTGAGGTTGAATGGATTTTATCCATTAGGGAGCCTATTTTTCACTACCAAGTTTCTAACTTGAGATTTTTTATGAAGTATGAGTCCATTCAATGTAAATCCATGAACATGTATGATAATTTTGGAGACATTAGAGGTTTTATATGAATGCATGATAAGGGATCAGAAGGTATCCCACCAAGTAGACCACATGATAAGGTGAAGAAGCATAAGGATGAATTGAGGATGGATGTTCAATCCATGAATATATTTCATTACAATCATTTGAAAAGGTTCAAGGAGGGAAATGAAAGGGACATCAAGAGTTACTTTGACTGGGGATAGATCAAACAAAGTCCTCTTGCATTTCTTATGGACCTAGTGAAGATGAAGATCATAATAGAGTGTATGTGCTTAAGGAACAAAATCCTTAACATGGAGATCAATGAGGCCTTACACATTCTCCATGACACACATGTTTCAGTGTCACAATCTTGTTGGAGATCTGCTTCATTGGAAGATTCATCTTTATTTGAAGCCATGGAAAAGATCCATAAAGCAATGACTACAATCCAAGGTTATTTTTCACATATGCTTTCTGATAGAGATTACTTGTATGAGCTTGTTCATATGTTGTAGGGAGCATCCTTGAAGGATGATGAGGATATTTGAAAGATCAATGATGAGTTTATGGCCACCCAAGATTCTTTGAGAAGCACTGAAAGTGCCCTCTTGGAATCCAAGATGGATATAGAAGACATTCACCAGGAGTTGCAGAGATCACACATTCCCTCCTACATTCCATTCAGCCATTCTCTTTTGGTTGATGACATTCTGATTTCTATGGAGGAACCTAATGAGATGGTGGTTCATGAGCTTCATAATGACCAACATGTGTTTGAGGATTTTTTGGATGCAGATTATAAGTTCCAAGCACATATTGTGTCCCAGAGATAAATTGAGCTTCTTCCTGGAGTGCGTCATAAGAGATCCTGTTTGATGGACCAGCCTTTGATGGAGTTGATGCATCCATTAGCTCGATGGATGAGGGTTGCAGTGATGAGATTATGTTCCATGATACTACAACATTTATTCCTACTTGTACCATGTCAATTGAGGGGGAAGTTTGGGTCAATAATTTCTTCTCGATGGTGCCTGAAAAGGAGAAAAAGGATCCCACACTCGCTCCAGTTGATTCAAGGATAGCACCACCTCCCTCCCAGCAGTTGTAGAGGAATACCATGCCTACCTTTGATGTCTTCACACAAAAAGGTGCATATGGTTCCAACTTGACTTCATGTAGCAGGGAACATTCTGATTGCATGCACCTTTTGACCAGTTGCAGAGAGTTGAGCCATTGGGAGTATTCACATAGGGAAGCACCTTGATTTCTAGTTGGATCATTGGGTTGGAGTGTATCTTCTTTTCCTATTTGGGAGAAAATACACATGAGTCATATTCCTTCTTGCAATGCCTACTTCATTAAATTTGGACTTATTAGTCAAAACTTGAACTAAAAAAGTGTGAATTTAGACTTTGAAAGATTCAATATCAACCTTTCTAAAGTGAAAATTAAGTTCTGAAATTGGCAATATTGGCTTTGAAAAGTGTGTTTTTCTATTTGAATAGTGTTTTTTTTACTACTTATGAACCCTAAAATTGCAATTTTTTATTATGAAACTATGAATTTCAATTCAAAAAGTGTGAATTTCAAATAAAAAAATGCAAATTTTGATTTGAAAAGTGCAATTTTCTTTTGGAAATGTGCAATCTTTTAAGGTGAAAAGTGCGATGTCTATAATATTCAGTCCTTATTTGAATAACAAGTTTATCAGTTCTTGTTTCTTTTTTGATATAGTATCAAGAATATCTATCTTTTTACATATATAATTTTAGTAGTTTCCAAATGAGGGAGGAATTCTCTGCATAATACACCACAATCCTCACAATTGCAGAAGACTTTATGAAGTAAAATACAAAACTCACCAACATCTAGTGGTTTGAATTGTACAATGTCTCCTTCAAAAACACTTGACACTATTCCCTGAGCAACATAATGGTGCTTTAAAGGACATTGATGTATCAAATTAACTTTATCTCCCACAAACTTGATATTGTGATTTTGGATTAATACTTTCAAAGTACTTTTATATTGATCATTGTTGAAATTGATTTCAACAAAAATCAATGTTTTTATATTAAAATATATAATTCTTTTAATCGTCCATACAACAAAACCTCCACTGGGTGAAAACGAGAAGTTTGGAAACACTTTTATGACAATGGGGTAAAAAAAACATTAGGCTATGCGGATGATCACATGAAAAAAAGTCAACCTCAAACTATAGGCCAAGAGTTTCAAAAACTCTAGTCCGAGAGTTTATGAGAGTTCAAACTATCGACCGAAATTTTAATAAAACTCTAGGCCGAGAGGTTGAACCAATCACCGTGCTGTATTTTAAAAAAAACTCTCAGATGAGAGTTTGAACTAAACTCTCAGCCGAGAGTTTGGAAGATATTTTTTCGGCCGAAAGTTCATGGTCAACGAAACCCACAAAAATATTTGGCATCTTTCTGGAACCTGCAACTTCAGCAAGCCCAAACCCCTACAAATTTTAAATATTATTTGTTGGACTTGGTAGAAATGGATTCATCTTTGAATCTAGTTTCCAATGATATAATAATTGTTTCATTTCGATTTGAATTTCTATTTATTAATAATTTTTTTCTAAACCTTATCCCTTAAGAATTTTATTACTTTGAAAATCACCCAAAATGAAAATTCAATATCATAACAAAGACAACACCAAACATTTGAAATCTTCATAGAGATATTCCTTGTCCCATCCTTGTCACGTCCCCTCCCATCCAACCAGCTAGATGGAGAGGGTCGTGACGGTTAAACCGGGCATCGAGCCCCCATATCCATTCATTAAACCAGCATTCAAATTCAAATGACAAAGAAAATATACATATACAAATGCATAACATATGTGATATTAAAATGGGCGTCTAGCCCTATGAAGCGTTTAATCATAAGCATGAACATAATATAACAGGGATAGATGGGACTGTATGGTTTTAAGAAAATCACAGCGGAATATTTAAGAATTTCACATCCATCATACATTTAAGATGTTCATCAAATAAGTAATTGCAATTTAACACAAGAGAATACTTATCTTATACAAAAGTAATCCCACGCAACTGGCTATGCAACTGCAACGTTCCACCCAACCGTAGGCCAGTGTGCTCCTCAATCTCTCAGCACCACTTCCACCCCCGAGCTGGGCATGATCTCTACAAGGAACCAGGGAATAGCAGACTCACACATAGCCAATCATACACCAAGATGAGCCAATCCAATCTGCAATTGGGTTTATCAGGCTGCTAGGACATGGCAGGGAAGAATTGCTAAGCTAGTATGCTCAACCACAGAGCTGAGGATGCCCCTCCCAGATCTATTCAGCTTGGCACTCACAATGCCTACACACCCAACACAAGGAAGTATTCTCTTCACTGCCACACAGTCCCTCAAGCCATACCTCCCTCTCTAGTGCTCTCAGGGTGTGCATAGAAAAGTATCCAAGCCCTCTTGATCTTCTTGAGAGGCTACACCCTCTACTAGGCTTATCAAGCCAGTTCTATCCACTACCAGTCCAAAACTTCAGCTCACAGGTTCAAACCAAAACGAGAATGCACACAATAGCAGAACACCATTATGGGGCAAGACAAAACGTTTTTACAGTGACAGGCAGGAAAATGATCCCCTAGGCTTCAGAAAAACGTGGGAAGGTTAAAAACGAGCAATGGAGGTTTGGAGAAAACCCAGGTAGCAGAAAACGTTTTTAGGAAAAATGCCCATGGCAAATCGGGGACAAAATGAACTCCCTACAGTCCCAAATCGCAGCCCCCCTTCCCAGCTACTATCCAAAACCAAAAAAACGGGTTTTTGGGCAGGGAGAACCCTGCGTTTTTGCTCAAAAACGTGACTGTAACTCCCAGCCTTCTCTATCTGCGTGAAATGAGTGGAGACTCCCCATTCAGAATGGCTTTGGGCACCATTTCGTGGGTGGTTTCTTGCCCCACAAGCAAAAACACGATTTTCCAAGTTGATGGCTTGCCCATGCACGAAAATGGCTTGCCCATACTCTTTCATTCCCAAGGCATTAACTGCCTTAACCAATTTCTTGGAAAAAAATTAAATGATTGGGTACATGAGACAAAATGGGTAGTTGGTGGTTTATGGGTTTCCCCATTGACACATGGATTAATACCATTGGCTCAAGGGTTTGAATAGTTTCCCTCCCTTTTCCTTGTAGAATCATGCCCCATCTCTTTTGTTGCATTGCATAGCCAGTTGTAGGTTTTTTTTTTCATTACAAATTCGTAATTACATGATGTCTTATATACATTGTGCCCATCTCGCACAAGAGCCGTAGGCATCTATTTTAATTGCCGATATATAAACGCTAAATCAATGGTGGGGCCTTGGCCTTGAGCTCCTCACCACGATTAAATATCAGTATTTACATCATTTACAATTTGATACAAAGGGGGGGTCAAAATGGGGACGTGACAATCCTATGTGAAAATGTACTTTTAGTTTTTTCAATAATAGTCACACTAAAAAGATATTTGATGCTCACCAACATGTGTCGATAATGTACCATTTTCTGAACATATGCTATTTCGATAAATAATAAAAAATAGTTCACAATTCCAAAAAACCTCAAAATATAGTCCATGCACAAGTGCGGTGTGTGTAGATTATGATCATACATTGTTTTACCTAAAATGAATAACCATCTCTAAAAAAACTAGTGTTCACGCTGGTCACTCATTATCCATACCTAAAATTTTTGAGTATATGCCGTTGATGAGCACCAAATTTGTCCCACGATATGTCCATAGAAAAATACGAGTAGAAAGATAATTCAATTCTATAAAACATTTGTGCTTACTTCAAGTCGAAATTCCTAAGGGAGATATGGGTTGGAAGAGCTCAAAGTTGAAAAACATAAAATTTAGCAGTTTTGTTTGTAAAAAACAAGCCAAAAGTGTTACCCAACTTCGTGTTTTCACCCCACTACTTAACACTAGAAATCCTGCCATACAAGAAAACACCACTTGATCCACCAGAATACCAAAGGAGAAGTCACCCAAAATGTTTCCCCAAAAAAATCAGTCCCACTCACATTTGTTACAAAACCTATGGAAATGCAATCCTTACATTTTGAACATTTATGTAACAACTTAAATTTTCTCATAATAAAAGATGATTTATTCTTAGTTGTTATGATATGTTCTACACTCATCGAAGTAGAAGCTGGTATATGATTCATCTCCTTCTCTTGAAGAGCATATCCAATGTGGTTAATGATCTCACATGCATGCCATTGAATATAACCACCAATTGCCTCTGACAATGTATATGCACCTTCCGATGGATAGGGAAATTGAAGACCTGCATTTAAAATCTTGGTAACATTTATAATGATACATCCATCATGAATGTTGATATTATGCAATATTTTTTCTTTATGGAAAAAAGATTCCTTCATCAAATTTTAATCCATTCAAAAGGAGGTCCACACATTGTTGAGAACCAAAATCCATTTCAGAAGCGATTTCTGAAATACAAAATAACATGAGCACATTAAAAATAATATTTATTTTAAACAAATAATAATTTTTTCCACTAGTATATATTATCAAATAAGTCAATGCTCTACAGGTTAACAGAATTATTGTACGCTATCATTCTCCATAAGATGATAAATGAGAAAATGTTCCTCACTATGAAGAAAATGTTCATAGTTCTAGTAACAACAATCTCATATAGATTTACCATGCTATTTTTTTTTAGATGTAATCAATTTTAGAAGGAGCGGATGATCCTTCCTAATTGGGTACAATGTAATTGTTGTTTAGAATAAATCCATGAGAGAAGGAGGTTCCACCGAATGCTCAAAAGGTAATCTATCGTTTTCATTGGAAGGCGCTCAAAGCGATAATGGATGAATGAGTGCTTAATTATTTGAGGAAGGAGCATTTGTTCCTTCTTAAAAGGGTCCCTTGGACCATAGAGGTTGGAAATATTTATCGAGATAATATATTATTAGTAATATTTAAATATTATACATGAATTTTCTTTACGTATTTGAATTATGAATTCTAGTAGGCGGTATCAATAAAGGATGGGCATCCTTAGCCGTCTAACACACATATGTCTGAATGGAGTGCACTAGATTTGAAAAATTGACAATTTCATTGAAATCATATATCATCTGCTACATTCCTCACCTCCAAAATTAAACCACTCATGGAAGGAGCGGTTGCTCTTTTGCTGATAAAATTCTTGAAATCCTCACCAAAATCATATACAATCTGCTGAATTCTCAGAAATCCAAAATGGAACTACTCGGTAAAATGGTAGTGACTCTTTCTTCTAACCATCTACTTCCCCAACCCCAAAATGGAAACCCTTCAGAAATGATAAACCTCTCTTTCTGATATAATAATATTTTCTAAAAGGGTCCATACATGTAAAGATAAACCGTTCATTTTCCATCCTGTCCCCGTGCTCCTCGCAGGGGTTGACACTCTTTAAATGATTTACATATTCACATAAATCATATATGTTCTTCAAAATTACCAAAACTCCATAGTAGACCTACTTGGGGATAAATTGGTAGCTCTTTCTCCTTAGCATCTACTTTCAATGCCCTAAAATAAAACAACTTGAGGAAGGAGCGACCGTTCTTTCTCTAAGAAAATTTATACTTTTCAAGCAAATGGATGAAGCAAATTTCCAATGATATTTTTTGTTAAAGTGTCGATATCTACTTTCTGCACACCTAAAAATGAACCCCTTGAAGAAGAATCGACTTCTCTTTCCCCTCAGCTTCCAGTTTCAACACAACAAAATAGAGCAACTTGAGGAAGGAGAGACCACTCTTTCTTTGAGAAAATTTCCACTTGACAGTAAACTGTTTGAAGCAAGGTTCCTATGAAATTTTCGGTGAAATTGATGGTATCTACTTTCCCCACCACTTAAAAAGAACCCCTACATGAAGGAGCTGGAACTCTTTCTGCTCAGCATCTACTTCCAACACCCCAAAATAGAACAACGTGAGGAAAGAGTGGCCGCTCTTTCTCTGAGAAAATTTTCACTTGTCAACAAACTATTTAAGGACAAAATCCTACTAAATTTGTGCTTAAGCTGTTGATATCTGCTTTCACTACCCCTTAAAAAGTGCACCTGGAGAAAGGAGCATATTCTATTTCTCCTCATCATATACTTTCAACTCCCCAAAATAGAGCAACTTAAGGAAAGAGTGACCGCTCTTTCTCTGAAAACATTTCCACTTTCCAATAAACTGTTTGAAGAAAATTTCCTATGAAAATTGTGTTTAAAGTGCCAATGTCTATTTTTCTCATTTTTAAAAAAGAACCCATGAGAGAAGGATCAAACACTCTTTCTCCTCAGCATCTACTTCCAACACCCCAACATAGAACAATTTGATGAAAGAGCGTTCTCTCTTTCTCTGAGAAAATTTCCGCTTGCAAGCAAACTCTTCGAAGGAAAATTACTATGATTTGTTGTTAAAATGATGAGATCTATATTCCTTCCCCCAAAATAGAACCCCTGTAGGAAGGAGCGAATTCTCTTTCTCCTCATTATCTAATTTCAACACTACAAAATAGCACACGTTGAGGAAAGAGCGGTCGCCTCTTGCTCTGAGAAAATTTCCACTTTCCAGAAAACTATTTAAATCAAATTTCCTATCAAATTTGTGATTAAGGTACCAACATATACTTTCCTAACCCCTTAAAAAGAACCCCTGGATGAATGTAATGTCCCTTGTTAGGAATTTTATTAAAATGACAATTTTTCACTTTTTTTACCTAGTTCGACCTTTGACTAGTTTTGAGCTCTAGGTCTCCAAATTGCTCTAATTGCTCCCAAATATTCTAAGAAGGTATATGGATGATGTTAGAACATAAATATGTGTTTCAGGGATGCTTTTGAACCTTTAAAATACTATTTCAAATCATCTTTCAATTTTGGCCAATGTAGGGAACTTTACTAGTAATTTCCCTTTGACTAGTATTGGTCTCTAGGTCTCAAATTGGCTCCAAATGCCTTAAAATATTAAAGGAAGGTGTATGAATGATATTAGGACATGAATATTATGTTCAGAGATGATATATGGCCACCAAAATACCTCTTCAAACTTTCTTAAGATTCTGGACCAAGTATGTAATTTTACTAGTAATTTGGGGTTCAAATCCCCCTGGGGTAAGTACTGAAAATGGCTTCCCAAATGCCTCCAAACCCACTTGAATTTATGAAAATAGGTAGGGGATGTCCCAAGTATTTTATTAAGTTCCCAAATGAACTATTAATTATTTATTAATTCTGTTCCAAACCTCTCCCAAACAACAACAAAAGTCACTAGTTCGACCCTTGGGGAAATGGCACCGAATCATCTCCAAATGTAAATAAACTGAGTAAAATGACTTCAAATGCTTGATCACTGAACATAAAACTTGTATAATACATCAATAAAATTCCAGTCATCAATAAACCATCATCATTTTACTTATCCATTCGAATCCATCAACATGACATTGGTTCACAACAAGGTAGTGGGGAAATTGCACTGTTCTTTCATTAAAAATGAGATTTATACATTTATACTTGGGATTTTGACCTGAAAATTTCTATAGATTAAGAAAAGAGTATTTAATTTGAATTACAAAATAGATTGGGCATTACAATCTCCCCCAAAGAGTACAATAGCTCACCAAAAATGCCCTCCCTCAAGGACCAAGAATATGCCTTCAAAACTGGAAATGGTTGAGAGAATGTGATGCGTTAATCTTACCTGTAGCTTATACCTGAAAAAAATGACTCCATTAAATTTGAAAATGAAAGGTCTGAATGGCCTTTCCAATTACCAACTTGGATGGGAATCTTTCACCCTCGAAATTGGCTAAGACAAGAAACTAGTCATCCACTAGCTCTCCCTCTTCACAAATGCAATTGCAAATTTCTCAAATGATCAAAAGCTGGTTTCATTCTTTTTTATTGACATTTATAAACTTCTAATGTCATCCATGGGTCGAATTCCTTCCAAGAGACTCATTCCAACTCAAGTTGGGAAGAGATTCCAAGGAACGCCACTTGTACAACAATTCCTAGTTTCCCACTTCCACCAAATCACATGTGGAAGCATCTTAGCTGCCCTAACTCCCTTGAGCGCCCTATTGGAGTTTATTTTTAGCCCTAACATGTCATATATGTCATATTTCATCATTTAGGTCTGATTTTTGTCATAGGTGTCATAACGTCTTCATCATTGTTGTCATAGAGCTAGGGAATCTAGCCCAAGTGTCCCACTAGCTCCAAATTGCCTCTTCCTCTTCCATGGGAGTTACTCTTCCTCTATATTTAGACCTTGTATGATTCATGCCATGGATAATACCTTTTGAACTCCCCCAAGTATGTTACCATTCACCTTGAATTCAAATTGGTGAGAGAATGATGCCAATTGTAGTGGGGAAATCTAGCCATATGTGGGTCACACTTCCTCTATGTGTCTTCATGATCAAATGCCACTTTTATTTTCACTTGCATATATTTATTTAGATCCTTTATTAAATATTTATGCCATTCTAATGTTCAATCATCATTTATTATCCTCCTTATTCCAAATCTCGAGGTTTCCACCCCAAACCTAGGAAACTAGTAATTTTCCTCCTTGGCAATTATTTGACCCTTAACATCAGTTTGACAAACTCTAATGAATATGGCCAATGTGATTAGGCCATTGTGACCCAGTGCCAAATTTGGGACATGAAAAATCCTCCCTTCCCAATATTTCTTGTCCTCAAGCAATTTCAAACATGGGTGTTGAAGAAACTGTTTTCTGTATAATTCTTTGAAGTTGCCATTGAATTGCCCAACCTTGAGCCTTTGAGTTTCCATGAATATTTTAGAGAGGAAACACCATGTTTGCTACTGCACTACTCTGATAAAAATCACTTTATTAAGTGGGAAATCCATCTCCCATACTGCTTGTTTCCCCAAAAAAATTTAAACCAATGAGATAAAAATTATTCCAGGGTCCCATTGCTTGTATTGCACCCCAACAATTAAGAGTGCTCTCCAACCCACACCATTAGATAAGAGGATTCATGGATCCCATTTTCTTGTATGCATTCTTCCAAACATCATGAGTACAAAATATATATCATCAAAGTACATAACAACATAATGAAAATGTACATCAAGGAGGTGCTTCATCAAAGAATCATGAAAGTGCTTATACCTCAAAGCAAGTAGACCACCATTTTCTAAGTACATACAAGCATCAAGTGAACAATCAAATATGCTCCAATGACATAGGTGAGTATCCCATGTCCTATAATGCTGCTCCAAAAATATGTAAGATGCATCAAAACAATCATCCTTGTATTCTTTCATCCAAGTAGTTAATGAAGTTCCTCCAACATCAATTGAACTAACCAAGGAGCAAGGAAGATCATGAGTCTTCAAGTGACTCAAGTGAACATCATAAGTGTATCCATGAAGATATGTATCATCATAAGGGAAGAAAATATTATGCTTCAAATGTAAATATTGAGGTGCTCTATTCATGTCATCATAAAAAGGAGAGGTAGGAGCTTCATACCCCTTATGTGGCACCACTAGAAAAAAACCTTTCACCCAATTTTCATCCCCAATTGATGTGGCTGAAAAAGAAGTAGGTGTTGATGTATTTGTAACTTTGGAATGTATTTCATTTATGTATTGTATTCCTATAGAGATGTTATTATTCCTCTATATGGAAGTGTCATCATTTATATTGTAAGTGTCGTAACTTATACTTGATGGGTTATTAGACCACCTTGGTGGGGTCGGCCCTGTATAAGTCATGTGGGTCAAAGGGTTATTAGACCACCCTATTGGGGGTCGGCCCTGTCAGCATTATGTTATGTGGTTAAGTTAAGGCCGACCTAGTAAAGGTTATTAGGCAAGTCAAGTCATGTATAAATAGAGTGCGGGAGGCGTTCTATTTTATCATTCACTTTCTCACTCATACTCTCATTGGAGAGTGGCGCACTTGTGGAGGAAGAGAAGCTGCTACTAGGAGAAGACTATATATTATGCTTGGGTTGTATCATTGCTCTATCTATCTCTGAGGAAGTTGTGGGGTTTTTCACCTTTATGGTTTTCCCCAGTGAAACTCTATGTGTCTATTTTATCTTGTGTGCTTGCATTATTATGTCCATGATTGATATGTTGTACATGTTATTCTCTCAGTTAAGCTCCTAGATTATATTGAAGTAAATTCTGAAAAACTAACATGGTATCAGAGCTAGCTTGAAAGAAGGCATGGTATGGCATTTATGACACTTATTGCACTTGCAAAGCTAGGGCTTGATATAGAAAAAACCAGTCATCGTAGCACTTTCTCTATAAATCCATTTTGGAGAAGTTTCAGGATCTGAAAAGTTTATAGGTCGAATATAAGATCACAATGTACCTTGTGTCTGAAGCACAACTTCTAATTCGTTGTACTTTGTGTTTTATGATCTGTACAATATAGGGTTTCGGCCTCTTCCAGATCTCAGTCATAAACATGTGACCTAGGAAAAAAGGTCACAAATTGGGCTAGGAAGCTCCAAATGAAATTCCATAAAAAATGACAGGTAGGGCACGGATTGTAGTTGCTCAAGTAAGGTTTTCAGAGGCCTAAATTGAACCGGTGACATGTGGAACTCCGTACAAGTTCACTCTCCTGTTTTATCCCATAAATAGGTCATGTTGCGACACTTGGCATAACTCTCTCTCAGAGAATCTATTTGAGGTTAGACCTGTGGGGTTGGAAATTTAACAGGTCCGGATACCACAAGTAGAATTTTCAGACCATATAGATCTGAAAATTTGGAGTTACACTAGAAAAAATCAGGTGCATATTTCTGTCAAAATAGAATTGGATTTTGAGCACCTTCATTCATGGCTCTAGGAATTTAGGGTTTCGAAGAATGTTGGAATTTTGTATCGGAGACCACGGCTGGATACTCCTCACCAAAATATAAATTTAGAGACCAAGATCAAATTTTTTGGTTGGGTAGAAGGCCGGGCTTGATCAAACCCTAGTTCTGGACTTTGATCGGAAAAGTGAAAAATTAGGGCTTCTGCAAAAATGAGAATTTTTTAAATCTGTGACCATAGCTGGAAGATCCTTGGAAAAATTGAAGTTTAGAGCTTTGTATCAAACTATTTGGTTGGGTGAAGCTACGGGAAACTCAAACCCTAATTCAAGGTCCTCCCTAGTGAATCCGAAAATCTAAAAGGCAATTTTGAGGGGTGAAACTTTGTAGTTTTCAAATTCTGAGTATACCAGCTTGACCAACTCAGAAAGGCACATCTCTCTATCCTTTCCGAAGTTTGAAATTCAAAGTTTGAATTTTTAGGGTTTCTCTGACAAACCCTAATCCAGCTCCAAGATCCAGTTTCTACAAATCAAAGTGGATTGGGTTAATCCTAGAAGAGAATGGATTACTCACCTACATAAGTGAGAAGTTCTTGTTTCAGAGGGAGTTGATGTTAAGGCCTTACATAAGAAGAATACAAGCATTCTCGATAGGTATGACTTATCCAGGTATGTTTCAAGATCTGTTCATGATTAAGTTTATGGTATGTTTGTCTTCATTAAGGTTAGTACAATCTTGATTAACTTTAGATTTGTTGTGTCACCTTAATAAAATTATGAATGCAGATATTCATTGATTAGGGTTTTGACACTTATGATTGTACTAATGCATTGTGGTGTTGTATGAGGTTGATGTTGTCTGCTAACATGAAAGGTACATCGAGAAAGACAAATCATGTTGTAGTTCAAGAACATATGACCATGGTGACATGAAGACAAAGATTCATCCATTGTCATGGATCACATAGAAGCTCTACTTATGATGTATGTATAATTTGGTTCTACAATGCTTAACCTATGATATATGCAGGTTACTAGAACAAGTCATTGAAGAAAACAAGAAGACATCATGTGGGTATGTTAGACATAACTAACTAATACATTAATCCAGGTATGTTTTTCCTATATCAAGTTATAATCCTACCTTGTGATAGGATCTCATATATCAGTATACTTGGTATGATTGATAATGATTATTGATGAAGCTATAGGTTTGAGTAATCATGGGTTTAGGTATATTATGTTTCTTACTTTAATCGGTGATATGACTAACCAGAAGAGTCCTATGGTCAAATAAGAAATTTGCATGAGTAAAGGAAGTACTCCCTGAAACCTTGAATACTAGTGCTTTTGTATGAAATGATCTTAACCATACATGTTTAAGATTACTTAGAATCATAATGCTTTATAGTATTGAGATTATACTAATGAATGCATGATTGTGTATGAGACCTCGAGGATAACACAATGATGATACTAGTAAGTATGCATAAGTGATCGAGGATGGATATAAGTTCAAGGACAGGTAATCCAGGAAGCAAAGATCAAGAGGGAGCACACTCCAGTAGTTCCTGCAAGGAAACAAAGATTGAGAGGGAGTCCACCCTACAAACCAAAAAAATATAAGTATTTGAATTGTCATTTCTTGCATGTTTGTTTGTTTAAATAATAATGTTCAATGATGCATATGCTTATGTTCCTAGACTTAGGGTGTGTATTATGCATATTAGAATAATTGCATTAATGAACAGTATACTACTAATATGCATGTGATGGGTAAGTGGCCTATGGCACTGTACAACATTCCATTGCTACTTATCTAGAATGAAACCTCTTTGCTAACATGTTGGGAATAGTGCACACTCTTAACAATGTTCTGGTAGAGATTGGAAGGCATCTAGAAAGTTATGGGATATGGATAAATGTTGTATTGAAGCATTGGCTAAAATAATTGCATGACTGTATGACATATTTCTTTAGGTGTAAGAATTTTTTCTGAAAACTATGAGAAGTTTCTAATCATGCAATTTAACTTGTTTTGTAGGAAAGATCATATACGAGCACCTACAAAAGAAGGACTACAACATTTGTTCCAGCAACAAAGTTATTTATTGAAGATATAGAATATATTGAAGTTCCCAGGATTCGGGAAGAATGCCATGATCCGTTGATCATGAAGAATGATTTTTGGGATGTGGTACCAAGACCTGAAAGGAAGTCTATTGTGACTTCCAAGTGGATCTATAAGGTCAAGCATGTTGCAGAAGGCATCATAGAGAAATACAAAGAAAGTGATGAAATGGAAGATATACTAGATGGATGTCAAGACAACTTTCTTTCTTGGTGTTGTTCAGATTGACGACACTTCGAGGAAGAAGTGATGGACACATTTGCAGGAGCCATTCCGAGCATGGCAAGAGGAGGCTCCTTCCCATGGCTGTGGATGTAAGCACTATGTGATGGGCATCAGGATGATGCTTCAGTTACTGCTTGGTATGTGCATCATGTTGGATGCTTGGAATGATCAGTTGGATCATGTATATGTATATGCATAATGTTGGATGCTTGATATGATCAGGTGGATCATGTATTTGTATATGTATCAGGTGGATACATTGTATGATCAGGTGGATCATGGATGTGATATGCATTAGGATGATGCTGTGATGATGATCAGGATGATCATGTGATGATGTATCGTCAGATGATTGGGTCCTTGATGTACCTGACAAATACGAGACCAAATATCTGCTTTGCGGTGAACACCTTGAGCAAGTATTTGACAGATCCGAGACATGTTCACCTGATAGATTCAAAGCATATTTTGAGGTACCTAAAGGATACAGTTGACTATGGGATGAAGTATGAGGTGAATCAAAAGTTTAACCTTGAGGGTTATGTTGATTTGGATTGGGCAGGCAATTCCATTGATCGGAAGAGCACTTCGAGGTGCTGCTTCAGTATGGGATCAGGTGTGATCTCTTGGTTTAGCAGGAAGCAGTCCTATGTGGCACTGAGTACAGCCGAAGCAAAGTATGTTGTAGCTTATTTGGCTAGTTGTGAGGCAGTATGGCTTAGGAAGCTATTGTATGATTTGTTTGATCTCCATCTGAGTGCTACTTGCATATATTGCGACAACTAGAGTTGTGTGAAGTTTTCAGAGAACCCAGTGTTCCATAACAAATCGAAGCACATTGAGATCAAGTATCACTATATCAGGGATATGGTGTAGAGAGGAGTAGTGAAGCTCCTTTATGTTGCGACGGACGAGCAGATAGCCGATGTGTTGACCAAGCCACTGGCCAAAGTGAAGTTTGAATACTTCAGAGGGAGACTTGGTGTACTTCAGATCAATATTCCCTCCAAAGGGAAGTGATGAGTCCAGAGACACAAATGCACATGAGCCATTGTCACATAGTGGTAGGTATGGTCCTCCTATGGTGAGATGTAAGGGCTGGGGCCATTCTAACATGGTGGTAGGTATGGTCCTCCCATGGTGAGATATAAGGGATGTTGGGATTTTTCGACATGATCGTAGGTAGTTCCTTCCATGGTGACATGGTGATATGAGAGGCCTCCCATGGTCGTTGATGTAATTGCCGGGCTTTTCCAACATGATGGTAGGTAGTTCCTTCCATGGTGACATGGTGATAGGAGAGTCCTCCCATGGTCATTGATGTAATTTTCGTGCCTTTCCAACATGATGGTAGGTAGGTCCTCCCATGGAGACATGGTGGTAGGTAAGTCCTCTCATGGTCGTTGATGTAAGTGCTGGGCCATTCCAACATGGTGGTAGGTTAGTCCTCCCATGGTCGTTGATGTAAGTGTTGTTCCTTTTCGACATGGTGGCAGGTAGTTCCTTCCATGGTGACATGGTGATATGAGAGTCATCCCATGGTCATGATGTAAGTGCTGAGCCTTTCACATATGGCAGTAGGTTGGTCCTCCCATGCCAATGAGTGTAAGTGCTGTGTCTGTGCATCTGGGTTGTGCTTCGTGGACGATGAAAATGATCTGAAGATGATGATGTGACAGTATGGTACATAGGTTCTGCAGAGGCATATGATCAGTCCTAAGATGCTCTTGCAGGTTTTGTAGAGGTAGTGTAATCAGTCCTGGGAGATATTGCAGGTTTTGCAGAGGCAGTGTAATCAATCCTGAGGTGTACCTACTTGATGGTTTGCTCGTTAAGATGACATGATCAGTATGATCATGAGTATCAAGATGATACTCCATGGCAATGGACAAGTTGTGCAGTCACATATAAAAGATACTAGGATATCCGATAGGTTGAGCAGTATGCTCGTAATCAGTCCTGGGATGCTCTTTCGAGGTTTTGGCTTAACGCAAGTAATTAGTCCCGAGGAATCCATAGTATGGCCAGTGATGATGAAGACCTACAGGTGGTGGGATTGCATCCAGTATGAAAAATGACTAGATCTGTAGAACTTCCTATGATGAGTAGATGAGAGATTGATTGAGATAATAGAAGCAGTGATGATGCTGATGATTTGATGACGATGATACAACAAGAAGACTTGTGCTAGAATACGTGTCAAGAAGTACCTTCTTAGTTAAGAGGGATTGTTGATGTATTTGTAACTTCGAAATGTATTTCATATATGTATTGTATTCCTATAGAGATGTTATTATTCCTCTATATGGAAGTGTTTGTATTCCTATAGAGATGTTATTATTCCTCTATACAGAAGTGTCGTCATTTATATTGTAAGTGTCATAACTTATACTTGATGGGTTATTAGACCACCTTGGTGGGGTCAGCCCTGTATAAGTCATGTGGGTCAAAGGGTTACTAGACCACCCTATTGGGGGTTGGCCTTGTCAGCATTATGTTATGTGGTTAAGTTAAGGCCGACCTATTAAAGGTTATTAGGCAAGTCAATTCATGTATAAATAGAGTGCGGGAGGCACTCTATTTTATCCTTCACTTTCTCACTCATACTCTCATTGGAGAGTGGCGCACTTGTGGAGGAGGAGAAGCTGCTACTAGGAGAAGACTATCTCTTATGCTTGGGTTGTATCATTGCTCTATCTATCTATGAGGAAGTTGTTGGGTTTTTCAAGTTTATGGTTTTCCCCAATGAAACTCTGTGTGTCTATTGTCTCTTGTGTGCTTGCATTATTATGTCCATGATTGATATGTTGTAGATATGTTGTAGATGTTGTTCTCTTAGTTAAGATCCTAGGTCAGATTGAAGTAAATTCTGAAAAACTAACAGTAGGGGGTGAGGAATTATGAACCAACCTTAAATATTTACAACTCTTACCCATCAAAATCTTTAACTCATCTTCTCCATAATTGGCTGGTCCAACTGTTGTGAGATCATGTGCCTCCTTCAAGACTTTGCAAATCTCTCCACGAGGAAACTCATAATCCCTCTGAACAAAGACAAGTGCTTGTCCTTCTTCTTGTTTGAGTGTAGAATCTTCAAGCACCTGCATATCCTCATGTACCTCATGTTCCACCATTACATGAGGTTCCTCCTTTGTGGCATAAATTATTTCATCCATTTCCTTCTTTTCCTTGAAAAGAGAACCATTGCTCATTCTTTTTTCCAAGTTGCTTCCAAATCCACTAACCAACAATTTGAACTCTTGCATGAATTGCCTCCACTTGTCTTCAAAGGATGGTTTCAATAATTTTCTAAACTCCTCATTCTCCTCTAAGGTTCCTTTCTCATCCTTACTCATGGTGACCAAGGAATGCACTTCTTCTCCTACTTCTTCCCTTTCACCAAAGTACATCCAGTTTCAGTTTCTAAGGGTGGTGGCTTATTTATTTGACTCTTGGTCTTCATTAATGTTCTACCACATCAGGTTCCAAGACCATGCTCTGATACCACTGTAATGTCCCTTGTTAGGAATTTTATTAAAATGACAATTTTTCACTTTTTTTCCCTAGTTCGACCTTTGACTAGTTTTGAGCTGTAGGTCTCCAAATTGCTCTAATGTTAGGAACCTATGTAAACCCTTCTCTTTACTATGTTAGTATATTGTTGTTGGACGCATATGCTTTGTAAGTCGTCCCGTAGTATTTGTCGATCCGTAGTTTATATTAGCCCATAGTATTGACCCATAGTATTGGACGCATATGCTTTGTAAGTCGTCCCGTAGTATTATATGTCCCATGGTTTTGACTCATGGTATTGGGCATAGACTTAGTATATAAGTGTGTGTTGAGGTCATTGAAGGCACCGTGAAGTTAATTGTATTGAGCTTGCTCAAAGGAGGTTGCCCCCTCGAAGTGGCCCGTGATCAATATAAAAGCGATTCTGTTCTATTATTTCTGATATCTCGTGTATTTGCATTAATTAATTATTGCAGGTACATCACATCTGGTGTCAGAGCACTTTCCTTGGCACAAGTGGGAATTTTTTTTTTCTTTTTTTGAGCGGCGACTTTCAGATCAATTTCTGAAACTTTCTACACAAAATTAGAAGAAACCGATTGCATATATGAATTCCTCTTTCAACAATACGAAGTTTCAAAAAAACAATCATCTCATTTGGAGTTCTAAAAGTGGAGATATCACGGATTTAAAATCAGCAATCTTTCAGAATTTCGGTGATGGCCGCGGAAATTGCGGCGATAAAATCTTTTGACCGAGTGCCCAGATTTCTATTCCGCTTTCATGGGTAGAAGCAGAGTGGTTGTTCCAGTTCCGGAAACTTGCTATAATAGCAATTCTGAGCAATATAGATCCGGTTTTTGAACATTGGGTGGAATTTCTGCCCAAATTTTTTCTGTTGCAGGTTCGGATCTGGGAATAATCCCTATCCGCTTAACTGTGGGAAGTACTTGGACATAAGCCCTAAAAATCATTGTGAGGAGTACCACAGGAACCCCGGAGTAGCTGGCCATTGAGAGGACCTGCCAAGCGAAAAGGGAAACGACCCCTACCTAATTGACTAGTTCCCACCTGTGAGGTAAACCAAGAGCTGTCGTTTGTGGCAAAGAGGTTATCAGTTTTACCTGAGCCGTGGAGTGAGGGGTACTGCCCCAATATGCAAGCCGTTAGACAGCATTGGTGGCTGAGTGAAAACCCTGAACTGTTAGGAAGCCGCACATACCTGGGGTCCATATCTACTTTCAGCTGAACTATTGTCGATCACTACTGCGCCGTTTTAGATCCATTTTGCAAGCTATTCTAGATCCAGCCATTTGGCGTTGTTCCAGATTCCTTCCGAGCCGTAGCCGCTCTAGTCTGATTAAAAAAAAAAAAACACCTGGTTATGGTTGTCACCCGTGCAGGAGCAAACACCATGGAGGAAGCACTTGCAACCATCCAAACCAAACTCCGAGATCTAGATGAAAAATTTCTCAGCCTCCATCTTCAGCATTCAGCCATGAACAATAACCGACAGCCAGAATCTTTTGCAGCCACCGAGTTCTCTTCTTCCAACAATTTTCGTGGGCCGAAGCTTGATTTTCCTTGCTTCAATGGTACTGATCCGACTGGATGGATATACCGAGTAGACCAATATTTCAGTCTGCATAATACTTTTGATGTCCAGAAAGTTCCATTTGCATCCTTTCATTTGGAACAAGAATCCCTTCAATGGTACCGTTGGTACATCAAAGCTCATCCCGAGCCAAACTGGACAGATTTTTGCCAACTCATTTTGCCACGATTTGGCCCTAGTGCTTTTGATGATTTCACAGGAGCACTCACTAAACTTCACCAAATTGGCACAGTGAGAGAGTATTAGACAAAATTTGAGAAATTGGCCAACCACACAGAAGGATTGTCTGATGAATTCTACAGGATTTGTTTTATAAGTGGTCTCAAGGATGAAATTCGCTCTGAGGTCAAAATGTTCTGTCCCAACACAATGACGAAAGCACTAGGGTTGGCTAAGTTCGCAGAAGACAAGATTGTAGCCCAACAACGCTCCAAACCCACCTTTATTCCCTTCATAAATATGGGTTCCCAATGACCTCCCATCACGCCTGCTCCTCAACCAACTCCTATCAAGCATTTGTCTGAAATAGAAATGCAGGCACGCCGAGAAAAAGGGCTTTGCTATAATTGTGATGAGAAATTCACTCGGGGACATAGATGTGTTCAACAAAAGCTCTATCTCTTGGATGTGGATTCTCCGCTTGCCTTAGAACTTGGTGAAGAAGCTACAGATACAGTAGATGATCAGGTCGACATTCAACACCCGCCTGTTGACACCCCATCTCAGGACGACCCACCTGAGATATCTCTCCATGCTGTAACCGGCATCACCACCCCACAAACAATGCGGGTTAGGGGATACTTCAAGAAGCTCCCTCTTACCATACTCATTGATTCTGGTAGCACTCATAACTTCATTGACCCTCGGATTGCCAAACAGGCGGATTGTTTTGTCCATCCTTGCTCCAACTTTGAAGTCATGGTTGCCAATGGGGGCACCTTACCTTGCAAGGGGAAGTTTCATGATGTGCGTATCTCTATGGAAGATTATAACCTACGCTCTGACATGTTTTCCTTGCCCTTAGGCGAATGTGATGTGGTTTTGGGCATTCAATGGTTACGCACACTTGGCCCCATCTTATGGGATTTTGCTGAACTTTGGATGCAATTTAAAGTCAATGGGGCACAACACAAATTTATGGGCTTACAACCAGGGTCTCTCTGCATCATCAGTTCACATCGCCTGGAAAAAATCCTTAAGAAGAATTCACATGGTGTCATTGCTTAGCTCAATTCCATTCAGATGCACCCATCAACAATCTCCACTACTTCCTTGGATAGATATGCAGGTATCTTTGCTGAACCAATGCGCTTGCTACCTTCATGAGACCTTTCGGGTAAGAATTTAGCCACATCTACCTCTCAGCAGGAAATGATGGTTATTTTGCATGCAGTACAAAAGTGGCAGCCATACCTATTAGGGAATTATTTCTGCACCAAGACTGATCTCCCGAGTCTGGAAAATTTTCTGGAACAATGGGTCTCCTCCCCAACACACCTAAAATGGGTTATCCAACTCATGGGTTATCCCTATGTGATCACTTACAAGAAGGGTAAGGACAATATGGTGGAAGATGCTCCTTCTTGCACAATTGATGACCCAGTTTCTCTTACAACTCTTTCTCTGCTTGTTCCAAATTGGGTGCAATATGTTCAACAGGGCTCTCTCTTCTATTAACTCCATGCTTCTTCATCAACAGGGCACTCTGGGTTCTGCAACAGGTATGACCAAGTACAATGTAACTTCTTTTGGCAGGGACTAAAAATGACAATTCAACAGATGGTGGCTGACGATGATACTTTCCAAGTCAACAAGGGTGAAATGACACTCCTTTCAGGATTGCTCAAACCCTTGCCCATCCCTAAACAACTTTGGCCAACTATTTCTATGGATTTCCTAGCAGCGCTCTGGTGGTACAATACCACATTTCACAGGACACCATATGAAGCGGTCTATGGACAAACACCGCCAGTTCTTCTTCCATACACCCTTAGTAGCTCCCCAGTTCAGGTAATTGACTCGGTTCTTCGAAACCGCAATCAGATTCTTCTCATTCTGCAGGAAAATCTTCACATGGCCAGAATTTGCCTGAATCAACAAGCCGATCAGCACCGTTCTGAGCGCATTTTCCATGCAGCTGACAGGGTTCTTCTTCATCTACAGCCTTCCAAGCAATCCTCCTTGACACTCCAAAGGCATCAGTGGCCTGAAATGCAACCCGAGGATGCTACTAGGGAACCACTCCTTCAGCTTCTGCAGCAATTTCTCCAACCAAAGCTTTGAGGACAAAGCTTTTTCTAAGGGAGAGGGGATCTTAGGAACCTATGTAAACCCTTCTCTTTACTATGTTAGTATATTGTTGTTGGACACATATGCTTTGTAAGTCGTCCCGTAGTATTATATGTCCCATGGTTTTGACTCATGGTATTGGGCATAGACTTAGTATATAAGTGTGTGTTGAGGTCATTGAAGGCACCGTGAAGTTAATTATATTGAGCTTGCTCAAAGGAGGTTGCCCCCTCGAAGTGGCCCATGATCAATATAAAAGCGATTCTGTTCTATTATTTCTGATATCTCGTGTATTTGCATTAATTAATTATTGCAGGTACATCACATCTAATTGCTCCCAAATATTCTGAGAAGGTATATGGATGATGTTAGAAAATAAATATGTGTTTAAGATATGCTTTTGGACCTTTAAAATACTTCTGCAAATCCTCTTTAAATTCTGTCCAATGTAGGGAACTTTACTAGTAACTTCCCTTTGACTAATATTGGTCTCTAGGTCTCAAATTGGCTTCAAATGCCTTAAAATATTCAAAAAAGGTGTATGAATGATATTAGGACTTTAATATGATGTTCAGGGATGATATATTTCCACAAAAATACCTCTGCAAACTCTCTTAATATTCTGGACCAAGTATGCAATTTTACTAGTAATTTTGGGTTCAAATCCCCTTGGGGTAAGTACTGAAAATGGCTTCCCAAATGCCTCCAAACCCACTCAAATTTATGAAAAGAGGTAGGGAATGTCCCAAGGATTTTATTAAGGTCCCAAATGAACCATTCATTAGTTATTAAGTCTGTTCCAAACCTCTCCCAAACAATAGCGAAAATCACTAGTTTGACCCTTGGGGAAATGGCACCAAATCTTCTCCAAATGTAAATAAACTGAGTAAAATGACTTCAAATGCTTGAGAACTGAACATGAAACTTGTATAATACATCAATAAAATTTCATTAATAAATAAAACATCATTGTTTTACTTATCCATTCGAATCCATCAACATTACATTGGTTCACAACAAGGTAGTGGGGAAATGACACTGTTATTTCATTAAAAATGAGATTTATACATTTATACTTGGGATTTCAACCTGAAACTTTCTGGAGATGAAGAAAAGAGTATTTAATTCATATTAAAAAATAAATTGGGCATTATAAGCCCCCCCAAATAGTACAATAGGTCACCAAAAATGCCCTCCCTCAAGGAGCAAGAATATGCCTTCAAAACTGGAAATGGTTGAGAGAATGTGATGCATTAGAAGAAACCATGATCTTCCCTGTAGCTTAAAACTATAACAAATTACTCCATTAAAGCTCCAAATTAAAGTTCTGAATGGCCTTTCCAATTACCAACTTGGATGGGAATCTTTCACCCTCGAAATTGGCTAAGGCAATAAACTAGTCATCCACTAGCTCTCCCTCTTCACAAATGCAATTGCAAATTTCTCAAATGATCAAAATCTGGTTTCATTCTTTGTTATTGACATTTATAAACTTTTAATGTCCTCCATGGGTCAAATTCCTTCCAAGAGACTCATGCCAACTCAAGTTGGGAAGAGATTCCAAAGAACGCCACTTGTACAACAATTCATAGTCTCCCACTTCGACCAAATCACATATGGAAGCATATTAGCTGCCCTAACTCCCTTGAGCATGCTCTTGGAGTCTATTTTTATCCCTCACATGTCATATATGTCATATGTCATCCTTCAAGTTGATTTGTGTCATAGGTGTCATAGCATCTTCATCATTGTTGTCATAGAGCTAGGGAATCCAGTCCAAGTGTCCCACTAGCTCCAAATTGCCTCTTCCTCTTCCATGGGAGTTACTCTTCCTCTATATTTCGACCTTGGATGAGTCATTCCATGAATAATACATTTTGAAATCCCCCAAGTATGTTACCATTCACCTTTAATTCGAATTGGTGAGAGAATGATGCCAAGTGTAGTGGGGAAATCTAGCCATATGTGGGTCCCACTTCCTCCATCTGTCTTCATGATCAAATGCCATTTTGATTTTCACTTGTATATATTTATTTAGTTCCTTTATTAAATATTTATTTCATTCTAATTTTCAAACATCATTTATTATCCCCCTTATTCCAAATCCTGAGGCTTCCACCCCAAACCTAGGAAACTAGTAATTTTCCTCCTTGACAATTATTTGACCCTTAACATCAATTTGACAAACTCTAATGAATATGACCAATGTGATGAGGACATTCTGACCCAATGCCAAATTTGGGACATGAAAAGGAAGCAGCAGATGCTCTTTCTCCCCAGCGTATACTTTCATTAGCCCAAAATAGAACAACATGAGGAAAGAGCTTCCTCTCTTTCTCTGAGAAAATTTTCACTTTCCAAGGAATTTTTTCAAGAAACGTTCCTACGAAATTTATGTGTAATGTGCTGATATCTACCTTCCCCACCCCTAAAAAATAACTACTGGAGAAAGGAAGGAATGCTCTTTCTTCTCGCCGTATTCTTTCAAAAACCCAAAATAGAACAACTTGAAGAAACAGTGGTTGCTCTTTCCCTGAAAATATTTTCACTTAGTAGCAAACTGTTTGAAGCAAAGTTCCTATGCTAATTGTGTTTAAAGTTCCCATGTCTACTTTTCCCATTTTTAAAAAATAACCCCTGAGGGAAGGAGCGGATGCTCTTTCTCATAATTATCTACTTCCAACACCCCAACATAGAACAATTTGATGAAAGAGCATTCTCTCTTTCTCTGAGAAAATTTCCGCTTGGAAACAAACTCTTTGAAGAAAAATTACTATGAATTTTTTTGTTAAACTGATGATATCTACATTCCCCACACCAAAATAGAACCCATGGAGGAAGGAGAGGACATCTCTGAGAAAGAAAGTACGGTCTCCTCTTAAGGAAAGAACGGTCTCCTCTTTCTCTGAGAAAATTTCCACTTGCCAGCAAACTCTTTAAAGCAAAGTTCCTATCAAATTTGTGATTAAGGTACCAACATATAATTTCCTCACCCCTTAAAAAGAACCCCTAGAGAAAGGATTAGATGCTCTTTCTCCCTAGCATATCCTTTCATTATCCCAAAATAGAACAACATGAGGAAAGAGCAACCTCTTTTTCTATGAGAAAGTTTCAACTTTCCGGTGAACTATTTCAAGCAAAGTTCCTACAAAATTTATGTTTAATGTGCCGATATCTTCTTTCCTCACCCCTAAAAAATATATCCTGTAGAAAGGAACAAATTCTCTCTCTCCTCACCATATTCTTTCAAAACACCAAAATAGAACAACTTGAAGAAAGAGCGACGACTCTTTCTCTGAGAATATTTCCACTTTCCAACATACTGTTCGAAGCAATGTTCCTATGAAATTCGTGTTTTGAGTCTCGATATCTACTTTCCTCACTCCTAAAAAAAATTCGTGGTGGAAGGAGCGGACGCTCTTTCTCCTCAACATCTACTTCCAACACCCCAAAATAGAACAACCTGAGGAAAGAGCGACCTCTCTTTCTCTGACAAAATTTTCACTTGCCAACAAACTCTTTGAAGCAAAATTTCTATAAATTTTGTTGTTAAAATGTCGATATCTAGTTTCCTAGGGTTACATGTGGAACACTCATATTGTGACACATGCCATATTTGATTTTGAAAATTAGTTTAAATATTGCATAAACGAATATTAATGGTACCATTTCAATATAAACATATGGATTTAAGTTATATAAATTTTTGGAATAGGTATCAGGGATCAAATTTGAAGGGATGACCTTAATTTTAGGTTGAAGGGTATATATTCATACCACCCTTCTAGGATGAAGTGCTTTAAAAAAATTACACTTCAATCGAAAATAATAAATTAACTCAACATTTCATTAAAAAAATGCTAACTAAAACATTAGTAGATATGAATCATACATTAGATATTTCCTTGCATACACTAAAAGAAAGTGAAGTCTATCCTGTTTGCAAAGAAAATGGGCCTGAATGGATACTAATTTTGCAAGAATAGAACTCTATTATTGATTACTGAGCAGTATTTAAAAATCTCATATGGGACTATATATTCTCAATGCCATGCCACCTAGCTTAATAAGGAACATCTAACAAACTGTTCAACTGAAATTGATCCTATGGACAACTATATCTCCCTTGTTGATAAAACTACAACTCCATTCAGAAAACCCCTACTCTACTTTAGGAACTTCTCAAGAATGTTGGAAACACAATGGCGTATAGGAGCATAAATTTAAGAAAATTACTTTCTGAGCTATTTTGTGGGACTGTTCTATCAGCGAGCACTATAATCATCTCTACTATCAATTGATTTTATTGGATGGCACTGGTGTCAAACAATTTCTGAACTGAGCTTTGATTTGCATTTATACCACCAGTTTGTATTGTGATGGCATTTGCATTTCTAAAACAAAAAGATGCAGAAATATCTGCCTATTATATGCATTATTATATGCATTCAATTATCCATTATTCCATGGCTATATTACTTGCCTATTCTCGGGAATCGATAACCATAATAAGACGTGGAAAACCTAAATAAAGCACACACACATAATTTTTTCAAAGCAAAACTTGATTCATATTTGGTATTACACAAAGAAAAAATTGATTCATATTTGATTCTCAAGGGTTAATGATGCTAGTCCATAGTCAAGTTGAAATAGACAAAGAGATTTGGACTTGATACACATTGTCATTCACCATAATCCTTTTAGTCAAAATGTATTGCATAATATCCTAAGACATATCAGGGGTTAAAACATACTATTTATGGAATCTATCAACAACAATATTTATATTAAAACATGGAATCATGTCAACCTCTTATGACATAGAGGTTCGATAAACTATAAGCTAGTTTAAACGGCTTAGTGTTAAATTTTATGCAAAATATGTTCATCATGTTTATAAAAAATAATATATAAATTAGTCAAGGTCCTGTATTTAAAGTCGCAGTGAAAATAATAATTAACGCCATCTCCGATATTTGTTTAGATAATATTTCAATAGCTTGGAACCTACGTGGAATTTGGAGTAGACCGATCCTAGAATGGGAACTTGTGTGGCAGCCTGCAACTGGATTTTGGACCGAGCATAGAACCTACATAGGGCTTGAGCTACATCAAATGTAGATGGGACCTAGTGTAAAATAGAGCCTGCTGCATGGAACTGTTACCTGAGCTTCGACTGCCACGCCAGAGCTTTCTTGATGTTGCAGGGGAAATGGAACCCAAATCCTCGAAAATTCTATCTCATAACTACTACCCAAAACTACTGCGAATATTTTGGTTGTCGGGTAAATACGACAGCGGCTAAACAATGACTGTGAAACTTGATGCATCACCTGAATTAAAGACAAAATTCACCTTTATTACATGTTTCCTCCAAGAGAACACGGGATTAGTTGCTATTTGCAGAAGTCATAGTTCGTATTGGATTGGATCGGAATTAATCGCCGATTTCTATGTCAAAGATTTGACTTGGATCATTTGGGAAATGATTCAACAACATGATCTAAGGTTATAAAGAAAGGCATTAAAGGAACAAGGGCTAAAATTTATTTTTTGGGAAAAACACTCCATGTGATCATGAGCTAAGTTAAAGAGGGGTAAAAATGGTTAATGAAACGTCTTGTAAAATTTTATAAGAAATCAACGGTTTAGATTCGTGGAGCGATGAGATATGTGTAAGTCAGGGAATTTGCTAGGAAAAGGTGCATGTTCTATAACATTGGAAACTTTTGGCGAAATGATGGTTGGTACGTGCTAAATTCAAGAAGCAATCTACAGTGGATGAGCAGCGGAATAAAATATTGATGGTTGATGTTGATTTCGCACTTTCAATTAGCGCAAAGAATGAAAAGGGTAGGCAGTAGCAGAATTTTTACCACTTACCATGTGTCGAGTCGAGGATCATTCCACTGAATGAAAAATTATAATGGAAAACCACTTGTCGTGATCTCGAAACCAAATACACGAGATATTATAAAAGGAAAAGGGGTCATGGGGAATATTTGTCACTTCACGCATGAGGAATAATATGTCGTTGGCACATCTGGAAGCCCAGTCAGAGTTATTCCCTCCAACATCAGCTTCTAGGTAGGCCACAATATCCCTAAAAAACCAATCATTTTGTAAAGATGGAGGGAGAAAGTGAAGCAAAAGTTCAAAATAGGGAGTGTAATAGGTTGGAGGAAATTTTTGAAGATAGAGATGGTGATGTTTTTGATACAGTCCTATCCCTTGGTCCCATCCATGAAACTAAAAATAAATTAAATATTTTAGAAGCACAAGGAATAGATGTAAATGAGGTTCACAGGCCTTATATTTACCATTTTTTCCCAAAACAAACCCTAAATTTTCCTAATTTTGTTGTTGGCTTGCTTAGGCAGACCCAGGTTTGGTGAAGTTAGTGCAACAACAACAAAACCCATTTGACTAGCCCTTTCGGCATCAACCTTTAAACAGGATGACGTCTCACTGAAAGCGAATATGGGGGGTTACAGAATCAAGCTTCTGTAACCATGGCGATGTGTAGATGTGGTCAACAACCTCTCTAAAATCCCTATTGAACATCAACTAGCAGAATAGAATGAATAGATGACTTCACACTTCGCATCTTATCAACAGTATACAGAAATACGCAGAATCTCTATTGTATTCACCATTTAGCTACACATTTATCATTCTAAGTGTTCCTCCATAGCATTCATACACATATGTTCCATTTACTTAGCATACAATTACCATTAGAATCCACATGAAATAAAATACATAAACAAACCATCAACTCTCATACAAAGCATGTCATAAACTCATATACATAAACACATTGATTTACATGGTTCACCCCAAGGTGGGAGCTACGTCCACATGAACTGTTCTTTCTATTAGCTTGGAAGGGTAAGAGTTCCAGTCTTCACACTTAGCTACAGACTCTTCTCTATAATCATATCTCTACGCACTCAACTATAGATTCTATACTCTCTCTGATTACTATTCTTCTATTACAATTTGAAGCTAACGTCGAACTTCTAACAACCAACCCAACCAACCAACCCTTCCTTATACAAAAATACCCTTATATGCAGGTGTACCCAAAGGTCACATATTACAATAACTATGATCCAAAGCCCATAGTACCAAAATACCAAAAACCCTGTGGTTCCCCTGTAGACCTTGCTAAGCTTTAACTCCATTGTCCCTTTGGTTCCACTTCCTCTGACTCTGTCACTTTTTCTGACTCTAGCACTTTCTCTGACAGTGCACCTCTGACTTCTGTAGTGGTGTGTCCTTTACACCATTCTGCTTCTTAACTTCCTGTTTCTGTAGCAGTTAGGCTGCCACATAGCCCTTAACTGCTCCAATCACCTCTGGTTGTCCTTAGTACTTTTTATTTATTGTGGAAACATGTCCTTTCTTCTCAACTGAACTTCGATCCATACCCTCTGCCCAGGATTTGCAGAGTCACCTTTCTAACAAAAATGATCAGTGTCAGGCCTCGCCTAACTGTACTTTCATTCATAAATTCCTCTTCTTGGGACATGCCCAATAGGCCCCTAACACTTACTTGTGGCTCGCCCCCAAGTCACTTTCATTGGGTTTTGTTGACTTCACATTGCTTGGGATCTTCATCATTGCTTCTAACTATTGATATGTTGCGCTCAAATTCGCAACAACCTCCTTAGTTTCTTGCTCATATTCTTTCACTATATCGAGCAGCATCGCACATATAGGTTCTTGCATCTAGTCCTTAACTGTCGTTTCTAATTTTTGAAGATCTTGTAGCTTCACCTCAATCTATTTAGAGAGTGCCAAGCATCTTCCTGCATTGGTTGCAACTTTACCACAATCTCTACTTCCTTGGTCCATAATGCCTTCAACTCTTTCTGGAGCTGCTTTGTTTCTATGAACTTCTGTATTCTCTGCCTCTGCAGCAAGTCCTTCATCACCGTGTTCAATGAGTCAAGGTCTTTCTTCTTCTTTTTCACTTCACCCTGAACTTTATGTAATTATGGGTCTTCTTGTAGTATGTCCCATGACTTGGTCATTTCTTCTAACAAGTCTTGGCACCTTGCAACTTCCACGAAGATGCTCTCTGTCAAATCTTTTAGCTCTTCAGCTCTTGCTATCTTTACTTCTGCTAGAGTGTCACGTTTTTGTCTAGCCTCCAAGTCTGCAATCTTCTCTTTGTATCTGATTTCCATGTCCTCCATATTTTCTTTAATATTGTCAAATGCAACACCAATATTGACTATAGTTGCTTCTACTTCATTTTCTTTGTCGAAATCTGGGAGCTTCGCACATACTTCCTCTACAGCCTTCTTCAGCTTCTTCAGCCTCTCACGAGCATCCACTAGCTCATCCGTCTTCAGTCAGCATTTATTCTTCAACTCGTTGTAGCTCTCTTCCAGCTTCAGATGCTAGTTGTATGTTATCATGTACCCATCCTTGATCTCTTCTATGACCTGCAAATGTATATCATGTAGTCCTTCTATAGGTAACATTCCCATATTAATATCTAAGTGTGCGAGCTGATTCACACCTTCAATGACTTTGTCTAATGGGAATATGACTTTTTTGGTTCGATGTGCACCAGTCAAGGTCACATCATTAGTGCAGGTGCTTTCCTTTTTCTCTAACTTATTTCCTCTGATCTATATTCAGAGTCTGATCCTTTAATTATATCCCTTTGTACCTACTCTACTCTTTTCATCATATTATTCAACTCGACGATGCTTCCTGCCATGCTTGCTTGAAGATTCTCTTTCTTCTTGTATTTTTCTGCAAGTGTTTCTTCAATATGGGCACATAATCTGGCTGCGATGCAGTCATTGTCATCATCTTCCAACTTTGCATCAAGCAGATTGTTACTCACTTTTTGTTTCTTTCTTTTTGACCCCTCCGGCACATCTATGGTGGGGTTCTTTCTCTTTCCTCGTACTAGAGGATCTCCAGTCTGCTACTGTTCTTGTTCTTTCTCGTCTTCCTACTGATCATCGCCTCCTTCAGCACCATCTTTCTCTTGCTTGTCACCGTCATTGGCACTATCATCATATTTCGTAAGCAGAGTCTCTATGGCATAAAATTTCCATTCCTGCGGCCAATCCTCAATAATGAGGTCAATATTCTAAGCATCCGACTGATATTGACCCTCATACCATTTCGGATTTGTTGGCTCTCTAGGATGTATAGAGATAGAATGGAGAGCATCCCTAAATATCATCCTCCGAATGTACACCGCTATCACCTCTTTTGGAATATGTGAAGTGCGTGTAACCACCTCACATAATTGATAGTAGAATGTGTGTAGTTGCACATTTTTCAACCTTTGTCTTTATGGCCTTGTGTTACTCCACATATTTGTGTACCAAGGTCCGCGACAGTCTCCAGGGAATGCTGGTACATTCTATTGGTACTTTGGCTCTATCCAACCCACAAATGTGATCAGGACTATCATCCAACTCTATTGAAACTAATATCCATTGTCTTGTGCATTCGCTACATCATCCATAAATTCATTTAACAGGTATCCTTCCTAGTTGAATGGTATCCCCTCCTTAGCCTTATCAGCTAGGGAGATCGCAGTAATCGACAATTTTGTCGGTCTGAATTTTCAAAGTACCATCTTGAATCTAGTATTCCTGATAGCCTCGAGTTCCTTTAACTAATTTGAATGTTCTCTTCATATGCTTGGCGAGGTATTTATCCTTATTATTACCCACAAATTCCATTGTGGGGTCAGTACCTCATTTTCTTAGATGCGTAATCCTGTAGATCAGATCAATATTTATATCTATCTTGCGGTCTAGCCATAAGTATCCCTGGTGTTTGCATGAAAACAATACATGCACAACGACTGTTAGCTCTGGGCTTCGCTCGAAGTGTGGAATTCTCAAGAGGTTCAATAGTCCTGAAGACTGTAATAGTGCAATCTAGTCCCATGATTGTATGGTTGTCTGCTTAGTGGTTTCATTGAAATTTTTGCACATATATCGGTTTGGTTGGAACCGCGGATACTTGTTTTCATCCAACAGATTGTAATCTGTGAAATTAACATATGGGATATTTCCCAACAAGTTGTCCTTTTCCCGAACATGTCTTGATATTGTTATGTAGAATTTTGTCCTACTGATAAGCCAAAACTCTCTTAACTTTAAAGCAGACTTTAAACTAACTCTAAAGCAAGAAACAAGTCAAAACAAATGCTACCTTGAATCCCTAGATTTAACAAACGTCTCAAGATTAAAATGCTAGAAAGAGTAGAAGAAGTTTAACTGACCTTCTATCCAAACGCTTGTCTTTGTAGTTGCTCCAATCTCCAAGCCCTCACAAATGAACCTGTCAAAATGGAACCAAGACACAAGAATGCACTATTCTCTAGCAACTTGAAACATGAGTTGGAATCTAAATCTATGAAAGATACAAATCATATCATTAAAACAGAATTAATCCAAATGATTTGGGGAAACAAGACAAGTTATTCCATTACAACTTGAAGAATACTTACAAAAGGTGCTTGATGTCCAAGCCAATCCTCTAGCTCCAAGTGTCTTCTCTTCTAGCTATCTCCACAATGATGTAAGACCATAAGTTTGGTACTCTCAAGAGTCCTCCCCTTTCCCAATGGAATGCCTCTCTTTTATAGTGAATGGTGAGGTTAACCAACAAGAGAGATGGGTGGATCTAGGGAGAGATAAGTGGATCAGGGTTTCTAATCGAAGGAAATGAGTTGAGATCGAATCAGGGACCCCAATCTTCCATTATCTTCGAAAATCCAAAATCCCACAAGCCAAGGGAAAAAGGCTAATAAAAGAGTACCGCGCTCTACAGTCTTAGCACAACGCGGTACTGCCGCGTTTTGGGGAAAAAGCATAGCGCGGTAGTGTCTAGTACCGCGTTTTGATAAATGAGCAAGGCGTGGTAGTGTGTGTAGATAAAGTCTTAGGTGGGTCAGAACTTGTCAGGGTAGATTCACCTTCAAGGTTGACTCATCATCTGTCTCTTCTGGATGGTTTAAAACAGTAGGGAAAGTGTCGTCAACTCGTTTTGTGATGGAGATGCGACACTGTGAAACATGGAGGTATAACAGATGCCCCCTAAAGTGTGAGGTCAGAAGGGACTGATGGCCGAAAGACTTTACCAATAGAGTGTGCAGAGATAGCATCAAGGAGAGCGACACTGATCTGAAACAGAAACAAAGTGTTAGATATACCACCGAGGCGGGCATCCCCATGCTCGGAAATAGATGACTCAAAGCATGGCTGCCGACCAATACATTGCAGATCCATGAGTACTGAGATGATGTAGACTGTGGACAGATCATGGCTACTATGAACAATCGTAGATCCATGAGACAATAATGACACAGCCACGACCAATACAATAAGTGGATCTGTGTGACAATACAAATGACATCTCCATCGCAACCTGGACGCAATCAAAATGTAGAGGTACGCCCAGGGTCTTCTACCCGATCGCAAAAGATACAAATCTAGCCATGTGATTACAAGGTGTTGAAGTCGAACATGGTAGAAATCATTTGATTACCGGTCAATGATGTGAACCGTTAACAAATGCGAGGGAGATCACCAATGATGACGATGATTCCCAAGGTATCAATAGTACATCTCAACGAAATGCAAATAAATGAGTGGATGTCAAGCATCTGAGAGATCGCTTGGTCAGAGGTCAATGATGTGAGCCTACTGTCAAACACGAGGAAACCTACCATTGAGGGATGCAGGTACCAAGGTACTAGTGGTTGATCTCTAAGTCTAATTCCCGGATAGTGATTTGGCGTCGACAGGAATAGACTCGTCGAAGGTGGGCCATGATGTTTCCCACATCATCGACGTGAAATTGGCACAAACGATAAGATGATGAAACAATGGAGTATGTACTGACACAGCGGAGGCCTGACACAATGAACGACTTGAAACAATGCAATCCTTTGAACATATAACGGCATGTAACAGGACTTGGCAGCAGGGATTATTGATAAATAGAGGATAGACACCGGATGAGTGGACTTCGTGGCCAGGGAGACGACTCATGATGATGACCATGACTCAGTGAAAAATGGATACCCAATATAGACAAGAGATGGACACATGCCATGTTCAAAGGTAACGACTGACAAGCTGCCATAAATAAACTTGACTTATCCCCCCATATTTCCCCGACATGATAGACGAGTACCTCTTTGTTGTTTGCGAGCTTGAAGAGGATAACAGATGCTCGGTGAAGCTCATCTCATGGATGAGTCCAATCTCACATGTTTTACGAACCTGAGAAAGGAGGGGTTCGTCCCAAAGTGGGTCCTTCGATGTTAACATTTTAACGAGTCCAAGGAAGGAAAACTCGGTAGTTTTTCATATTTAGAGAGCCTGAAAAACTTAAAGGAAGCTCCATAATGTACTTTTTTGTAAAATTTAGTCCCTCGATCCTGTAAAAGTGTAAAACAATTCCTGAGAGAACTCTCCCAGTCGAGATTGACTGAGGTATACCTTTCTCGTAAATAGTCTAGACGGGCCGAAAAAGGGGTAACCTATCACCGAATAGACGACCTTTCAAATACTTTTACAAGTGAAAGAGTCAAGATCACTTGGCAATCTTTTCAATTTTAGGGAGTCTTTTTCGTAATTTTTGATTATTCTGGTCCGAAAAAAGAATAAAATACAACCAGGATAATACTTTCCTCATCGTTTAACGAGCATGAGTAAAGCTGACCGTACTCGACACCATTTACTTGAGTTTGACAAGCACGACACGGGTGTAAAAGCGCTTGGAATCTTTTTCAAGTTTTAAATCCAGAGCACGAAAAAGATAAAGTATGCTCAAAATGAAGGTCAAATCATGAATAAACACTAGTGTGAATGTATCGCATTTTTACTGAGGATCCTGTCAATAAATGCTCAAAAACTGGACATTAGCAATGTGAACAAGGGTTTATTTTAACTATTTAAAATAATAATTAAAAAAGATATTTGAAAATGCTATATGAGGAATAGTTAAAAATAGAAATTACTATTCATTTTTGTTTTTTACCCAAAGGAGAAATTTTCACCTATTTAGGAGCAAGATTTCAAGGATCCATACTGGGAGTTCTAGGACACCATTTGGACAGCCGTCTGCTCCAGGTAAGAGATCTTGAGCCCCTCTTTCATTTTATGTAAGAAATTTTTGCTTTCACTAAGAAAAAATTGATTCTTTAGTGAGTCCTTTTGGGAAAGAATCGCCCTTCACACTACCACGTGGGGGCTCTATCGAAAAACACGGTACTGTCTAACAGTACTGCGCTGGATCTCCAAACCGAGGCATGGTAGTGTGGACTGCCATGCGGTAGAATGTTCCTCAGGAACGGCAGAGGCGAATTTTTAGTTCAAAAAATCAAATTTTCTCCAATTTTCTGCTGGAACTAAGTTGCTAAATAGTTACTAACTGCTTTGCTTGATCTTTTGCAGGAGTTTGCAACTTGTTCGGAGCAAAATGGTAAGCTGGAAAGAAAGAGAGCACGAAGCGGATGATTTTGCAGCTGAAAATGACTTACCGACCATGACCGCATTGTGAGAATGTGGTTTGCTAAAGTTGTTTAAAACCAAAGGGATTCGTCAGCAACCCAGGCTTCTCACTCATCTCGTCCAATTGTGGGACCCTGACATTCGAGCTTTCCGAGTGGGAGAGCATGTTCTTGAAATCCAACTCGAGGATATTTATTTCCTCACGGGCCTCTCTAAAAGAGGGGCCCGGGTGAACTTCACTGGATACTCAGCTTCAGAATCAAGTACAGATGACTTGATTTCTCGGTATTGTCATCAGGGTTCAAGTAAGAAAAGTGGGAAGGTGGCCATAAAGGAGGTCATAGAACTTCCTGTAAAAACCGTACTATTCACTATCACGCGTGCAGCAGGAAGTGTGAGTCCACATCAGGAATCCCGCACACAAGTGAATCTCGTAGCAGAGTGCATGGGGGGAACAGTTTTTAACTGGTGTGAAGCGGTGCTATCCAATCTGAAGGAACAAGTGCACAAGTGTAGGATTGGGAAAAATTCCCAATTTGGCTATGGGAGCATCCTGGTCACTTTCTTTTTGGCGAGGGTGCCATTACTACGTCCACAGATATCTATGCGCCCTCGTCCACCTACCGAGCCATGGATGGCTCGATGGAGTGACTACACTGGACGCCTCGGGGGACCTCAGTGGCTAGCCTTTGGCGAGGACTTCTTCTCCTGGCTAGAGGAGTAGATAGTTATGATTGACGACTATACCTACTCAGGGGTAGATTTTCGTGAGGACATTGACTTGGCATTGCCAGAGGATGATGACTGGGACGACTCTGGTATGACCTTCATGGATATGTATTTTTTCCTTTTTGAATATTTAATTTTTATTACTTTTTTAGAATGTGTAAAAGATGTCTAATGTATGTTCGCATGCATGTTGCAGACCGTGGACCACAGAGACCAGCTAGGTACTCGCCACTACGTCGTGGTGGTGTTGACCGTCAAGCCGTTCCTGACGAGGAGGAGGATGAAGACGAGGCAGGAGGTGTTCGGGACATTGAGAGGAACTTGTAGGGATTGACTCATGGTATCCCTGCTATGCGGATGGATGAAGTCCCTTACCACCTCCAACGGCATACCGTAGGTGTGCCTGGTCGTATCAGTCGACTTCTTCGCAAGGTGGTTCGAGCTGTAGTATGTTACCACCAGCAGCGGGAGGAGTCCGATGAGGGACATGATAGGCCTCCTAGATCTCCATAGATGGTCTTTTGATCTTTTTTCGGCATGTACACGATATGTAGGCTTTGAGGGCCAAATTTTATATATGGGATTTGATCCCCAATTTTGTCTTTGACACAAACTTTATGTATTTTTGAAAAAACACTCTTATATACAGTGATATGGACCTATTTATGATCTAAATGCTTACAATGACTTGTGTATTTTATTTTTTATGCTGTGTTTATGTGTGGGCAAGATGCCAATCCAAAATGTAATTAGCCAATGAATCAGCAATACAATTGAATTCTCTTGGTATGTGATGATATGTAATAAAATTAAATGATCATTCCAAGAGGCGTACTCTCCGAAATAAATGAAGTAGCGTAGGATTGCGAACTATGTAAACACGGTTTAGATGAGAAACCATGAGTTGGGAGTCTAAAAAGACTGATAAGGAGTCAATCCCGAGTGAAGCAACCTCCGTCAAGAGACCAATGACTGCATGGTACTCCGCGATATTGTTGGTTGCAGGACCTAAACAATTGGCTCCTGAAGAAATCAACTCGCCAGTGGGGGAATAGATTACCCATGCTGCAGAAGCGAGATTCCGGGTATGTCAGCTTGCACCATCGGCGAATCCAAAGTAGGCAGACATCTGTGCATAAAGTCACGAGTCAAAGTAAGAGTGGATACATGAGGTCCACGCGCAAACCAAAAAGAAAGCAAAAACAAACTAAGTAGATTATGTACAACAAGTAACCCGCGTAGGGTAACCTCACGCGTAGAAAAGTTTGAGGTATAGCCCGTTGCGGGGCCGTGCCAATGGTGTACCATCACAATCGATTAGTTCAAAGGCTCCTTTTTCTAAGACACATTTTACAATGAAGGGGCCGTACCACATAGATTCAAGTTTACCTTTTCCAAGCTTATCATGCATCTGATCATATGTAAGTACGAGGTCACCCTCATTGAAGATCCGAGGTTGAACGGATTTGTCATATTGAGCTTTGACGCATTTTTTGTGAGCTTAATTAGCCAAAGCAGCGTCGCGGCGGGTTTCATCTAGCTTAGCTAGGTATAGAAACCGTTCCTCTTCGGAAGTAGTGTGTGGAAGTAGCTCTATGGCTATCTTGAGTGATGGAATTTCACATTCAATCGGGAGAATGGCTTCTAGGCTGTACACCAGTTGAAATGGTGTAAACCCAGTAGCACTTTTCACTGATTTTCGGTATGCCCACAGTGCTGAGAACAGAGCTGAGTGCCAATTTGATTTTTGGGTACCCACAATGCGCTGAATCATTCGTTTCAGGACTTTATTAATGGCTTCAACTTGTCCATTAGCTTGTGGGTAATACGGGGTTGAGTTTTCATGGTGGAAACCCAGTTTGGCACTTAGTTCTTCGATCATATGGTTCCTGAAATGGGAACCATGATCGGTCACAATGGACTGTGGGACACCGAATCTAGCTATAATATGATTGAATATGAACTGCGCTGCTGTTTTGCCGTCCTCAGCATATGTAGGCATTGCTTTAGCCCATTTTGTAAAATAGTCGACAGCTACTATGACATAGCTATGCCCCCCGGCTGAAGTGGGCTTACAGTGTATGAAATCTATGCCCCATTTGGAAAAAGGGCCGACGGCAATAACAGGATGGAGGGGAGCAGGGTGCAAGCATGCTTTACTATGAAAGAATTGGCATGGCGGACACTTCTTTACTGTTTCAATGCAGTATTTGAAAATTGAGGGCCAGAAGTATCCTGCTCGCAGTATTTTATGGGCCGTAGCCATCCCAGAGAGATGACCACCACATGCTCCGGCGTGGTAGTCATTAAGTACGCGTTCTGCCTCATCTAAGGTCAAACAACGTCGGAGAACGGTGTCGACACCATGTCGATAAAGAGTATCGTTGAATATGAGGTAGTATTTTGTGTGATGTCGGATGCGTCGCCGTTCGCCGCGAGTGAGGTCAGGACGGAAGCGTTGGGTTTGGAGATATAAAAGAATATCCCCGTACCATGGATCAGATGTGCTAATGAGGAACAATGATTCGTCAGGAAGAGAATCAATAGGCTTGGATTGCTCAGTAGCACGGGGCAAGTTACAAATTAATTTCGCGAAGACCAAAGACTTCTTGGACTTAGCCTTGACAAACTCCAAGTCAAACTCCTAAAGGATGACAATCCAATGAGAGTATTTCCCCAAAGCACTTGACGTGTGAGGATGTAATACATTGGGTTGAAATCGGCTATAACAGTGGTCCGGTGGAGTAAGATGTAATGACGGAATATCTGGACAGCAAATACTGTTGCCAGAGCCAGCTTTTCAACATGCGAATATCGAGATTCGGAGTCAAGAAGACTCTTACTGAGATAGTATACCACATGTTCTATACCGTTTTAGTCTTCCTGGACTAGCACCATACCAATGGTGGAAGTTGAGGCTGCGAGATACAGAATGTAGTCCCGTGTGTAATCGGGGGGTTGAATCACAGGATCTTTGGTTCAGGCTACCTTTAAATTGTCAAAGGAGCGTTGGGCTTCATCATCCCAGATGAAGGGAACATTCTTCTTGAGAAGCCGCATGTAGCCTTTTGTTATCTCGGACAGATTGCAGATAAAACGGCGTAGAAAGTTTGCATTCCCTTGCAAACATTGAAGTTCTGGAATATTGGTAGGTGAAGGTAGGGCTAAAATAGCTGCTACCTTTGTAGGATCTAAACGTATCCCGCCTTTGGAGACTATGAAGCCCAACAGTTTTTCGGCTTCTACACAAAAAACGCACTTATGCGGGTTCAAACGTATATTATAGCGCCGGCACCTTTCGAAAATGGCACTCAAGTGGTCTGGATGGTCTTCCCAAGTTCGAGAATGAGCGGGAAGATCATCAAGATATGGCTCTACAATATGTTTGATGTCATGAAATGCGTAGGACATCGCCCGTTGGAAAGTTGCCCCGGCATTTTTCAGGCCAAAAGGTAACTTTCGATATGCAAAGATCCCCCAAGGGCAGATAAAGGCCATTTTGTGCTGGTCGGCTGGGAGGATATCGATCTGATTATAGCTAGAGAAGCCATCCATAAATGAAAAGATAACACTTCCGGCACAGTTATCGATGATTTGGTCGATAAACGGAGTTGGGTAGTTGTCCTTGGGACAAGCCTTGTTCAAATAACGGTAATCAACACAGACTCTAATCGTTCCCTGTTTCTTGGCTACAAGAACGATGTTGGATACCCATTATATCAATGGGACAGGATAGATAAAACCAGCACACAAAAGTTTTTCAACTTCTGCTTTAATGGCGGCTGCCTTACGAGGATGAACGGGTCGAAGCTTTTGCCGAACAGGTCGGGCACTAGGGAAAGTTGGAATTTCGTGGACCATGATCGAGGGGTCAATTCTTGGCATCTCTTCATAACTCCAAGCAAAAACATCGCAGAAAGTTTTAAAGTAGGCGCTATAGAACTCCGTTTCGAGGGGAGTACATGTTTTGCCAATGTGTACGTTTTCCAAGATACCAAGCTTTACTGAAATATCGATGGGAGTGGTTGCCATAAGATTGGCCAAGTTTCCTTCAGAAAATACCTCGTCGAGGGAAGTGGGGAACTTGGTTTGAACGATCCCAAGTGAAGCGCTGGGTTTGGTATCAGGCTCAAGTGACTGGATGGTGGGGAATGAAGATCGATGATGAAAATCTCCCCATGGTGGCTCATCACCTCACATAACCTCCATGATTGATTCATCAGTGGGAAAAATCAAGTTGAGAGGATCAAAAAATGGTGGATGAGTTTCATCTGAGAGCTGTGCCATGGTGTGATCAGTAGAACAATCGACCCAATCTCTGGCTGATTGGATCGCGTCATATGCTGCAAGGTTTCTGTTCAAAGGCATGGAATTGCCATAGCCTTGAATCTGAGTGGGACTCGGAATCACCCATGAATCATCGGAAGGGGTGACATGCGATGAAATCATGTTGACTGGTTGAAGATGGGTTCCCAGATCTGGAAAAACTCCAATGAGGGAAGAATCCTTCATGAGACCAACACCTATGTCTTGGAACCAGTACCGAGGTTGATCCAATAACGGGACGGTATTGGTGGAGTTGGAATGGGAGTCTGGGATACAGTAATCTAGTTGATCAATAGTGACAATTTTCCCTTCATGAGGAAATTGTACAATCCGGAAGACTGTAGATGCTATGGCGGTCATGGCATAGAACCAGTTCCGACCAAGTAGGATATTGTAATCCAAAGGTGCATCTACGACTTCGATGTGTACGGATACTGTTTGTCCCCCAGTTCAACACCGATTGAGGGAATGAGTCCATATGGTTGAAAATCATGTCCATCAAATGCCCTGAGAGTAGTAGGAGAAGTTGTGACCTCGGGTGAGCCTAAGGCTCTCCAGCAGTTCAAAGACATGATCAACGTGGAAGCACCCTCATCTAACACAGTGCGATGGATGACATTTCCACGGATTTTTGTATGCACTTGGAAGGCTAGCTGGTGAGAAAGCCTAGGTTTAGCGTGCTCCAAGTTAAACATGATGGAGTTTGAAGTATCTGGGTCCATTGCCCCCAGTGCTGAAAGTAGGGTTCTATGCTGCGTGGGGCAGTGTTGGAGAACCTCGAGAGTCGACATGGCGCAAGGTGCTTGAGCCAAATCCTCAACAATGTTGTAGTTTTGGGCAGCTCGTGCATTAGGATTGAATGTCGCCTTTCGAATAGTGCCCTTGGGTGGGCGTAGCACTGTGTCCGTCAGCGGTCTCTCGATATGGAGATGACCGGTAGGAGGGGGAACAGGAATCGGATCTTCAACGGGAGATTTGCCTTTTGCTATCTCCTATTGTTTGTTTAAACTTGGGGGGTTGTCATACGTCTTTGAACGAGTGGTGATATTAATCTCCTCATTACTTGTCATTAGGATTTCACGGTTTGTGGACGTCTCTCCGTGGGTGGGATTGGTCGGGTTGCCCCCTTGTGGGGTTTCTTGGGAAACCATCTGCTGTTGCTGTTGTGGGAAAGGGTCAGTTAACACTGCCGGGCGAGAGGATCCTTTAACGAACTTGTTGACCTCATCCTTGTAGGGACAGTCACGCGTATAATGATCATCTTGACAAATCAAGCAGGGAAACTTAGCTTTCCAACGTGGTTTCTGGTCATTCTGGGTAGGTTGTGGCTTGGGATTCTCCTGGTGGTTCTTCTTGGGTTTGCCACGATTGTTTTTCTTCTTTCCTCCGGATGGTTGTGACGTAGATTGAACTGCGTTCACTTTGGAGGATATAGTAGGAGAGGTGGAAGCTTTTGAAGCGGCCTGGGAAAAAGTGGGGGAAGCAGAAGCTTCTTGTCTCGTCGAGTTGGTAGCAGGCTTAGCCTTGACTGAACCGACAATACCATCAATGGGTGGTTCAGTAGTAGGCTTTGTTGGATCAGTATGAACGTGGGAGGCGTGTGGAAGAAGTTCATGTAAAGTATCGGATTGAGTATATACTAAATCCATGTACTGTGCTGTCGAGATGGCTTGTTCTTCTGTAACCGGCCCGCGCATAGCGATGTCTCTGGCTATGGGAGGCAAAAAGGATTTTGTGAACCAATCAGCAAGTAGCTGATTGGGAATAGGTGCCTTAGTTAACCTACGGCGTCTTCGCCACTCGTGGATGTGATCCGAAATATGTGTAGAAGTGGTTTGACGCAGTGAAGATAGCAGTTCTGTTCCAGTCTCATACTGGATGGGGAGCTGGAAATGTGTCAAAAACTGCATAGCCAAAGTGTTGAAATCACGAAAAGAGTGTTGTGGCAGCTCGATGTACCATTTTGCTGCCGTTCTGGTAAGCGTGCGTTGGAAGAGCCAAAGTCGGATGGGATCATCCATCAAGGAGTTGGATGAACACCAAAGATGGAAGGTCATCATGTGGCTCTTGGGTCTTCCCCGGGCTTGGCATCGAACTTGGGAATGTCCGATGGTAGTTTGGCTAGAATAGGTGGCCAATGAGGTTCATGCCATATAGGATCATTGATAAGCCTCGACAAATCAGGTAGATCAAGTGTGGCCAAAAAGGGAAGTTGACGGTTGGTCTGTGGGAATGAGTAATAACCATGTGGTGTAGAGAAACCTGGAGGTCCCTGCATAGCATGCTGCTGTGTGTTATACCCATATGTGTTTCCCACGGGATACTGCTGGAAATTCTGAGGATAGTAAGCCATCTGGTTAACCGGTTGATTGTAGGCAACCAGTTGGTAAGTGTTATGCTGAGTGGGTATGGTACCCTGGGGTTGTTGATACCCAGGAATGGTTGTTGTTCCTTGTTGGGGAAAAGTTCCTTGGAATTGTTGTGTTCCAGGGATGTTGCCACTATACTATGTAAGTGGAGGATTTCCCATAGCAGGATTGGGGGGTGGCTGCGACGGTGGTGTCCATGGAAGGCTCGTTCCTGCTTGAGGAGCGAGTGGGAATTGAAGTGATGGGTCCCGTGGAGTTGTAGCAGCTGAAGGGTAAGGGAAGCCAGAATTCAAGTTGGGGGAAATCACTTTTTGGTTCCAGTTTCCAAAAAGTGAGTACCCCCCACTCTGTGGGATTTGAGGATCCCAAGAAGGAAGCATGCCTGGCAGGGGTTGTTGAGAGTAAGGGCTGGTTGGAACACTGGAATAAGGTTTCCCATTGCCCGGTGGATTGTACATACCGAACTAAGTAGACGCTGTTGGTTGGGAAGCTTGTTGGATCGAGCCAATAGGTTGTCCGCCAGCAGGTAGGTTGGATGGCCCAATATGAGGAGGCTGTTGACTGGGAACGGGGTTCCCAGCAAAAGGTTGTCCTCCAACAGGTTGGGTTGATGGCCCACCATTTGGAGGTTGTTGACTTGGAACAGGGTTCCCAACAAAAGGTTGTCCACCAACTGGTTGGGTTGATGGCCCACTAGGGGGAATTTGGTAGTTAGAGTTGGGGACCACTGTAGTCGGTTGTCCACCTCCTAAAATAGTATAAATAGGGGCCGAAGTTGATCCTCTAGTCCAACCGGAAGATCCAGCAGTGTGACTAAGCATTCTTCCGCCGCTGGTCAAATATGATAATGTGGATTGGCCAACGGCACCAAAGGTACCAATTTGCGGAGGGGGTCGTCCATATCGAACATGTGAGGACGGGGAAAAAACTGGGTTATCCCTCATAGAATGTGCACCAAAGATAGGTGATGACAACAAATGCGGGGAATTTATCCCAGGGGTATCGGCATCATCCATAACGTGTTCACTGGTAGGAGGACCCTCGAAAACTGGGTCCAAGTTCATGTCCTGGAAAAGGTTTTGGGGATCCGGCAGGAACCTAGGTATGGTAACGTCCGAAGGTCCGGCGCCGTCTGCAAAGCAGTGATGAAACTCTGTGCTGGACGGGATGTTGGGATCCCTATAGTCAGAAGGATGAGTAACAGGGGGATATCTAGAAGCTGACAAGAGCATTTGCTCTGTGCTGCGTCTAAACCATGCCGATGCTAATGGGGAGTTCGCTAGACTAACCATACTAGACTGGATGGAAGCCATGATTTCGTGTCCCGGAGGGAGGTTGGGTAGAGATATAGTACGAGGTACGTTGCTAGAAGAACTCGTTTCCTGCGGGTGAACACTGGGTGATGTAGTGATAACAGGCGGGAGGTCCGCCTGGGAAGTGATGAAACCATAATCAGGTTCAAAGGGTGTGTCAGGAAGTCGAGTATCTTCAATGATTTCAACGTACCCGCCTGGGACTGAAATCAAGCCAGGTATGTCCTGGTCGGACCCTTCTGTGGTGCCAACAGATCCATCTGTATTATTGTGAAAAGTGTCTGATGGACGGGAAGTGTTGACATCTGGTAGAAGGATGACCTCTGGTCTAGTACTTTGGGTTGTGCTAGGTTCAGCTGCTATAACTATGTCCACTTTAACAGATAAATCTGGAATGACAGTGGGTGAGGTGACAATGGAAGTCTCAGACATGCTAGTGGTTGCAAAAGCTGCAATAGGTTCTGAGACTGTGCTGTGTGTGGCAGTTACGGGCGTAACTAAAGATGTTGTACGTATCAGCGGTGGAATGTTGCCTCGACCAGCACCGCGTCCAGGAGGAGCAGGAATGCGTGATGTAGGCAGACCAGAAGTCCGTGGCGGTGGTGGTGGTGGAGGGCTTAGGCCCTGTTGTCTTCGTGATCTTCGTGGTTGATCTGACATGATGACAGGAAAATGAAAATCGAGGGCAGTATCGTAAACAAAGAACTCAAAAACTCTAATGCAGCCGAGTGTGCAGAAGAGGAGCTAGAAAAACCAAGGCTCATAGGCCAAAAAAGTAAGCTCTAAAATCTATACTGAGACCGATGTCTCAATAAGCGAGCTGATGCAAAAAAAAGGCCAGAATGCCAACAAGTAGTCCCTACAAAGAAAAAATGACCCTCTATGAAGATGAGACGCCAAGCAAACTCCTAACTAAGAGCTAGAGACCTCAACAAGCTGTATCCTTCGCAAGGTGATGAAATCCAAGTCGAACAATACAACATGAGAGACAGATATAAGAAGGATATCCCTCTACCAAAAGGGATCCTGGGTAAAAGAGCCCTAGTAGAATAGATACTAAGCTACCTCGTTCATGACACGTCGGAAAAGGTTTTGGGCACTTCAGCCTTCCGAAGAAGACAACGATCGATGTTGCCTTAGGGCTAATTGGAGTGCGGTATTCCACAGAGTCTGTCCGGTTCTCAATCTCGCGGCCGTTTAACCCCTGAAAGTTAAAAACAGTCAGGAGGCCCCTCCACAAACTAGCTGTGACCGTGTCAATAAGTACTAGAGGATTTTAGTTCCCTAAATACAACGACTATGTCTCAGATGAAAATGACAAGGGGGAATTATTTTGATGCCTATCCCCGGTGTCCTACCTAACTACCAAATTCTTTTGATTTCCTCAAGTGAGGTTAAAGTTGGTTTAATTAGGGTGATTAATTTTAGTGGCTGTCTTACTCAATCAGGTAGTGGACGTGAAACTTGATGGTGTTATGATGACTCAAACCATGCAAATGAGAATGAATCAAAAATAAGCCTTTGTCTTCGATGAAATCTAGCTAAGGTAAAGATAGAGGTTCTTCGATCAAATATGCATGAAATTTTTCACAAGCAAACATCAAAGCAAGAGATTTTTTCTTTTTGATTTATAAACAAAGCCAAACTAAAGTAAACACTCTTTTCAATGTACTGATTCTACAATCTACAATGCTTCTACAATGAGAATTTCTGTGGCAAAATCAATGGTTCATTTCCCTATGCAAAATACTACTAGACTTTTTCAATTTAAACAACAAAATTGCTCTCAAATGATAACTTTTTGATTACTGAAAATGATAGAAATAATATGACTGTAAAATTTACAGGGTTCAGTAATAGAGAACAGTGGTGTTGAGTTGGTTATGGTGAAAAAATCAAGTGAATGCAATCAAACTGGAAAAATGACCAATATTTCAAAAATGCCACTAATTCAATCAACAATCAAGCTCACAAACTGGGTAATAAGCACACCATGCAGACTGGAAATTGACCAGGATGCTAATAGGCAACAATAGATACTACCTAAGGTAGAGAGAGACTCAGGAAACCAAACAAAGATAAAAAATTTAAAAACTTGCAGACACTACCGCGGGTAAAGGTCTGACTGGAGCGTGGCACTGTGACAGTACCGCTCTGGTACTAAGGACTAGAACGCGGTACTACCGCGCTGGAGGCAGTTCAGGGGGCGCGGTACCGTGACAAGGTAAGGAAAAAGCGCAACTTGAGAAAAGAAAATGAAATTTTCAGGGTTGTTGCTGACCCAGGGGACTCAGTGATCAAACAGGGAGAATAATACAGCGAGGAGGGGTGAATAAAGGTCAAAAAAGGACCAAGATTCAAACTAGTTTGAAGTGCAACAAAAACTCACAATCAAAAGATAAATGACAGTGAACTGAATCAATCAAGCAGTAATCAAACCCAGCGGAGTCGCCATTCTTGTTATGTAGAATTTTGTCCTACGGATAAGCCAAAAATCTCTTAACTTTAAAGCAGACTTTAAACTAACTCTAAAGCAAGAAACAAGTCAAAACAAATGCTACCTTGAATCCCTAGATTTAACAAACGTCTCAAGATTAAAATGCTAGAAAGAGTAGAAGAAGTTTAACTGACCTTCTATCCAAATGCTTGTCTTTGTAGTTGCTCCAATCTCCAAGCCCTCACAAATGAACCTGTCAAAATGGAACCAAGACACAAGAATGCACTATTCTCTAGCAACTTGAAACATGAGTTGGAATCTAAATCTATGAAAGATACAAATCATATCATTAAAACAGAATTAATACAAATGATTTGGGGAAACAAGACAAGTTATTCCATTACAACTTGAAGAATACTTACAAAAGGTGCTTGATGTCCAAGCCAATCCTCTAGCTCCAAGTGTCTTCTCCTCTAGATATCTCCACAATGCTGTAAGACCATAAGTTTGGTACTCTCAAGAGTCCTCCCCTTTCCCAATGGAATGCCTCTCTTTTATAGTGAATGGTGAGGTTAACCAACAAGAGAGATGGGTGGATCTAGGGAGAGATAAGTGGATCAGGGTTTCTAATCGAAGGAAATGAGTTGAGATCGAATCAGGGACCCCAATCTTCCATTATCTTCGAAAATCCAAAATCCCACAAGCTAAGGGAAAAAGGCTAATAAAAGAGTACCACGCTCTGCAGTCTTAGCACAACGCGGTACTGCCGCATTTTGGGTAAAAAGCATAGCACGGTAGTGTCTAGTACTGCGTTTTGATAAATGAGCAAGGCGCGGTAGTGTGTGTAGATAAAGTCTTAGGTGGGTCAGAACTTGTCAAGGTAGATTCACCTTCAAGGTTGACTCATCATCTGTCTCTTCTGGATGGTTTAAAATAGTAGGGAAAGTGTCGTCAACTCATTTTGTGATGGAGATGCGACACTGTGAAACATGGAGGTATAACAGATATCGATAGGAAAGGGATGTCATACTGTGGGTTCCTCTTCAATACTACCACTGGTGCATCATCTTTTCGCAGTGGAATGTACTCAGGTATCAACAGAATCGACCTCTCATGAGGTCACTCTTCTTGGTTCTCTCTTGGTGTTTCTATAGCCTGCAACTTATGTTGTTCCTTCGATTTATTGTTGGAATAATTAAGCCTTCCTCCCATTTATTTAATTACACAAGATGCATTAATTAATCACTTGTTGGTTAATTCTATGTAATAAATGAGGAAATTGCCATTGTGTGGTCCACAAGGCAACATGGGAGGATAAGATTCCATTCAAGGTGTGATCTACAAGTCACCTAGGCCAGTTGGGCACATTCCTAAATATTTTTGGATAAGATTTAGGAAGGAGGGCTCATTTGTGAAGAAAGTTGCCGCTTTTATTGCTTTTTTCCCCAAAGGAAAGAGTTAGTCAACCTAGGAAAGTGTTTTTTACACCAAAAACTTTTCTTAACACCATTTCCACTCAAATTTCATATTTGTCATTGCTTTTACCTATATTTCACCTTCAGCTCACTAATTTAGAAATTAATGAGCTTTTGAGCAGATTTGGAAAGCCAACTTGCCACCTGGGGGGGATGGGCAATTTTAGAAAGTCTGATGGATAGAAGATTCTTTTGGAATATTTAGCCATTCAAATTATTGCTGTAATTTTATTTAATAACAGCCTACAACATTCATATGTAGGCTGGTGTAATTATTATTCATAAGAAGTAATACAGAATTCCATTCTTGTGCATTATTTTTGTGTCTTTGAGCAGTTGTGTGAGATTTTTTATATGAGAGAGGTTAATTTCTTGCATAGTTCTTGGATGTGATCTAATTTTCACAAGTTAATTTCAGGCTGCCATGGATCAACCACATAAGATATCAGAGCTTAGGGAGCTCATATCTTCATGAGATGAGCCTTCCAATATAAGTTTCAAAATTGTTTTGTAGGTAAAACTTCATGGGTTCGATTTCAGTTCCTCTTCTTACACCATTCAACTATGATGAATGGAAGCCAAAGATAAGCGCATATTTGAAGAGTCAAGATCTCTTTGATGTGTCTATTGGAGCTGTTGCAGAGCCTGAATACTCGGAAGAGAAATATGGTTGGCTAAATGATTGTGATAGAGCATTTGGAGCCATGTGTCTAGTTTTTTCTCCATGCATGCACTACCTTATTGATTCTGCTGAATACCCAAAGGATCTATGGACCAAATTGGATAGAATCCTTGGCAAGCACAATGAGGCTCATATCAGAAATATGGAGAGAAATTCTGACACCTCCTCATATGTTCTTCCTCCTCCCATCTTAGCCTCAACCATCTCTGAAGAAGTTGTTCTCGAAGAAAAAGAAATTGCAGAAATTTCTTCACAATTAGTTCATGTTGATGATGATCTTCCTGATTCAAATGCTTCTTGCCATGAAGCAGTAATTGAAGAGACTTCTTCTATGGCTCTAGAAGTTGAGAAATCAGATCTCTCTCCTTCATATGTGGCTATTTATAATGAAGAAAGATCAACTAATAGAACTACCATTGTTGAAAAAGTTTCCAGCCATTCACAGTTATATTTTGATCTTGAAAATGATAAGCTAGTTTTTAATGATTATGTGCATACATCACAAGCTAATGGTGTGCAATATGCTGATATGTTGAATGATTTGGAGTCTATTTCAGATTTCAAGAGTGATCCATTTGCAATCAACTATTGTGATCTCATGCTTTCTACCCATTCCTACAGGATGACTAGCGCATGTCCTCAAAGTCTCATTGAAGATGGAGACATTGCCATCACATTGGCATATTTTCTTGGAGCTGATTTAACTTCCCATGATTTGAAGGTTCAGTTTCGAGACAAATCAGATCTGATTGGAGCTGAAAATTTTAAGTTCCAGAATGGTCTGCATATTCATGGATTTGTTCAGTTCAAGAGCAAGCTCAAAGAGCTTCCAGATTTGCTTGCATCCACTGAAGGAGAATTCAAGCACATGTTCTTGGAGCATGATCCACTTCTTCCCAAGCGGAATATACCTCCAGACATTTGACCAAGTTCACACCTACTTGTGTTTGGAGCAGCAACAATTTTTGGTGTGCACATGTCCATTTTGAGGGAAGGTTTTTCCCATGAGGTTTTCCTTCTATCCTTGCTCTTTTGGACCAGCAGTACTGTACAAGGTGACCAAGTCTTGTTACTGGGCCCTTAGTATTTTATTTTCTGATATTTAGTTCATTTAATTCAGACTTAAGAGGGGGTGTTGGAATAATTAAGCCTTCCTACCATTTATTTAATTACATAAGATTCATTAATTAATCACTTGTTGGTTAATTCTATGTAATAAATGAGGAAATTGCCATTGTGTGGTCCACAAGGCAACATGGGAGGATAAGATTCCATTCAAGGTGTGATATACAAATCACCTAGGCCACTCGGGTGCATTCCTAAACATTTCTAGATAAGATTTAGGAAGGAGGGCGCATTTGTGGAGAAAGTTGCTGCTTTTACTGCTTTTTCTCCCAAAGGAAAGAGTTAGTTAACCTAGGAAAGTGTTTTTTACACCAAAAAATTTTATTAACACCACTTCCACTCAAATTTCATATTTGGCATTTCTTTTACCTATATTTCACCTTCATCTCACTAATTTAGCAATTCGTGAGCTTTTGAGCAGATTTGGAAAGCCAACTTGCCACCTAGGGGGGATGGGCAGTTTTAGAAAGTATGATGGATAGAATATTCTTTTGGAATCTTTAGCCATTCGAATTATTGCTGTAATGTTATTTAATAACATCCTACAACATTCATATGTAGGCTGGTGTAATTACTATTCATGAGAAGTAATATAGAATTCCATTCTTGTGCATTATTTTTGTGTCTTTGAGCAGTTGTGTGATATTTTTTATATGAGAGAGGTTAATTTATTGCATAGTTCTTGGATGTGATCTGATTTTCACATTTATTCTTATCCTTCTGCTTGGATTCTGGTGCATTCCGAGGTGAATCTCTAGAAGACCCACCCTTCTCTTGAGTTGCTTTCTTCATAGGAGTTTTCATAACTGCTTCTAAACCGAACTGTTCGAATTTATTTAATACCTCTTGTAGTTCTTCTTGCTCATACATGTATTGTTGGAATGTTCTATTCTTCACTGATAAACGCTCATAATTTACTCACGGTAAAAATAACAATCACAGTAAAACATGTAATTGTGTGCTTTTGTTTTATTTATAGCCATAACCCAAACTGAGACGCTCCCAAAAATGGCTAAGTTAACATTAAATGCTATTTCAGTTGTCCAAATCTAGCTTAGATCCCGGTCCTTCCCTTACATTAAAGGCTATGTTAGTTGTCCAAATCTAGCTTATATCCGGGTCCTTCCCTTACATTAAATGTGTCTTCAATGGACAAGTAAGCCTTAAAGAGGAAAAATCCGATTTCCCCAAAATACTATATAACGACTAGTTTCCAGAAAAAACTGTAACTGCTAGTTTTCTCTTCCTTTGCCGAATTTTAGGTGAGTGGCAAAGCTTACTTCACGTTCCCCTTCTCTTAATGGAACTTCGTAACACTACCCCCTTCTTTACTTCGCAACTTGACTTTCTATGTGTGCTTCACAACACATCTTCAAATATGTGAACTTTGCATTATGGCAAAATTGTTGTGTGTAGACTCTACTCTCTGTTTAGTGTCTAATTTCATTTGCACTTGACACTTAAATACCATTGCATTGTTTAATTTTTGGTTGTAGGAGTAGGGCCATCCCAGTAAGGCTTTAACCTACTCCCATTGACAAGTCCTTGTAATCTTTTCCCAATAATGTGGCTAATTGCACCGCGCCACCATTAGTAAGATGTTTAACAGTGTATGGCCCTAATGAGCGCATTCTAAATTTTCCAATAAATTTCAAAAAAATTCTATCATATAGGAGAACCAAGTATCCTACCTAGAAGAACTTGTGTTTGATTTATCTATCATGCCATACCTTTCCTCTAGATTTCTGCACTTGTTGGTGAAAGCCTGTAATGAAGCGGTCTTCCTCCAATCCAATCATCTGTAATAGTATTTCATCCATCGTTTCATCATCAGCCATGTCTATGAATAATGCAATTCTCAAGATTATTACTATGTATTCCATGGGTATGATAGCTTCCTGTCCATATGCTAACCTGAAAGGTGTATGAATTGCCAAATTTTTACAAGTTGTTCTATATTCCCATAATACTACTGGTATTATGAGATCCCAATCATCCCTGTTTGTATTGCATACTTTGGTCGATGCATTCTCCAATAATTTATTAAAGGCCTCCACAGTGCCATGAGCTTGTGGATGATATGGTGTACTCTTATGATGATATATCTAAAATTCTTCTATCAGGCCTTCAATTGTTCGGTTTAGGAAGTGATTTCCCTGATCACTCATCCAAATATTTGGACATCCAAATATTTTCAAGATGTTCTCAAAGATGAACTGCACTTCTGTATCTGCACTAGAATCCTTCACTAGTTTTGCTTCTAACCATCTAGTTAGATAATTTGTAGTTGTAATGATGTACCTTGAGCCAGTTCTCTTCCTTGGTGGGGTAATAGGTCCCACAAAGTCAACAACCCATTTATCAAATTTGCATCAATGGAATCTCATCTCTACGAGATGGCTTTCCTATTCTATGGCATACATCGCAACTCCTCCAATGCTCCTTTGAATTTTTATGTATAGTAGGCCACCACAGTCCCGCTCTCAAAATATTCTACGTAGTGGATTTATCTGCATAGTGTCCTCCAATTACTCCTGAACGTGCTTCAACAAGTATGATAGGTCTCTCATGCTCTAGTACACAGTGATGCCACACTTCATCTGGTCCCAATTTATATAATTGTCCTGTAATCAAGGTAAACGCTTGATCTTACCACTAAAATTTTCTTCTACTACGTAGTGAATTCTACATGTGCTAACCTTGTGGTTAGATATTCTACAATGTCTCTGAAGTAGTCATCTTCTATATGAATATCAAACAACTACGCATCTGGTAGGTTATCCTCCAAATTACTAGGTTCCTCTCCTAATTCAATCTTCATGGTTTCACTATGATCTCAAAATCATATTCCTGAAAAAATAGAATCCATCTGCATATTCTTCCCCCTAACACTAATTCTGTTGGAATATTCTCACCATCATTTTTATATTTGCATGCATTCTGCATGCATCCAGTCATCAGTATGGTAGTCTCCCCAACACCTAGATCTTATTTTCATCCACTTGGAGCCTATTTTTATCCCTTAGTAGCCCTCCTAACTACCTAGTGTGCCTTGTTTTCCTCACTTGGATGACAAATGTGCCCTACTACACCTACTTGGATTCCAACAGTCAGTTGCAACATTGATTTCCCAGTTCATGCATTTATTGTTCAATTTAACTACCTGTAGCTTTTAGTTGTCTATATCGGACTGCCACTTGACCTACTGACAGCCTCATTCTCCCTCCTTGGAGTCTCCTTCCCTTGATTTATGCTCACATGGCTCAGTTAGACTCAGTTAGTCTCATTTGACTAATATTTGACTATTTGTGACTACTACCACTGATTGGGTGATGTCTCCAATGTTATCCAAGCCACACATTGAGCAGAATTCGAATTAACTTAGGTGTATTGAATTCATTTGATTGTATTGAGTTATTATTCAGTTTCACACTGCCAGTTTACATCTAATGTATGATTATACTGGATATTACCATTTTTGAGTTTATGAGTGAATATTGATTCAATTATTCTTATTCTTCTTTGAAATTCTTGAGTGAGATTAGTGAGATTTACTCTAGCTGTGTGATCTATCTTGTAAAATATCACATGTTATCATAGTTGGAGCCAGCTATTCGAATTGCAGCAGCAACAGTTGTAGCAATTCATTGAACAACTGCCTTTCATTGAGCACTAGAAGCCTATGTATTTCCACAACAATTCCTGGTGCAATTGTATTGAATTCATTGGAGGAATCCACTGAGGTCTATCCAAGTGTGAAGGATCGAGTCACATGTGCTCATTTTCCTAAGGCAGTGTTCATTCGAATTTGTAGCAAATCTCCATCAACAATTTCATTTGTTTTGCAGTTTATCTCCATCTTCAATTCAAATTGAGCAGTATCAATGGATCTAAAACTGAACTCCTTCAATTATTTCGAATGGAAATCCAAGATGGACATCTTCATGAAGTCCAAAAGCCTTCCTAGAGTATTGAATGGCACTGCAATCGAACCCACTAGTGCATTTGAGAAATCTAAGTACTTGGATAAACTTGATGAAGCAGTAGGACTACTACTCCTCAACATTTTCAAAGACCTCCATTTTCATGTCATAGATCTAAAAACTCCTAAAGAAGTTTGGGACAAGCTTGAATCTCTTCTTGGATAGAAATATGACTTGAAAGGTCACAAGTTGGAAAATGAGCTTATCTCACTGAGCCCTTGTAGTTCCGACTCAATCACTGAGTTTCTTACCAAGTTTAAAAATCTGATTTCAAAATTGAAGATGTATGGAATAGAGAAAGAAGAGAAGCATCCAATCCTAGCCATTCTATCAAAATTGGGCCCTAGTTCCTCAGTGTTTATCTCTAACTTCCAGAAAGAAAGGATATCCGTCCCAAAATGGAATTTTCCCACTCTTAAAGACTTAATCCATTCTCTCACACAAGAGGAGGATAAGTTGATTCACATGGGAATGATTAAACCCAAGATGGATTCAACACTTGCAGCTACTGAAGTGAAGAGAGTGAATGGAAAAGGAAAGAAAAAAGTTTTAGACTGAAATTTGAATGAGCAGAAGCAGAAGGAATCTCCCTATCAATCAAAAGGGGGTTCAAATTCCAAGAAATACAAGCAATATCACAAGGGGAAATCCAAATGTACCTATTGCAATAGAGGATTTAATCATGAGAGTAGCTGTATGAAGAAGACTATAGATCTGATGGTTGAGCTACTTGAAAAGAGTAACCTTCAGTACCTGCATGTTCTAGGAAGAAAGAAGATGAATATTCAAAATATGAGGACAAGGAGAGATGCCATGCTCTCATGGAAGGTGCATCAAGAGAATCCTCCTTCATCATATATTTAGGAGCATCAAGACACATGTATTCCTCCAAAGATCTATTTACTTGTTTCGAATCCACTCTTGTCCCTTCAATCATGTTGGGGAATGATTCAGAGGTATCCTCTAAGGGGATTGGAAGGATCAAGCTTGATCATCGGTACTTCTCAGATGTGCTCTATGTTCCTACACTTAATGCCAATCTACTTTTATTCTACCAGATGACCCATACTGGAGATTCCAAGAGGGCGATATTATCTCGAAATGAGGTTGAAATACAAGACATGGTATCAGGATCTACCATTGCAAAAGGTGTTTCAAACTACAAGTCGAAACTCTATGAGTTCTCCCACTTTATACCTCTCTCCAAAAAGTCTTCTCTTCACAGTCATGCAAATGAAGAGAGTAGGATATGGCATGAAACATTTGGGCATCTCAACTACAAGCACTTGCAAGACATGAAAACTCAAAATATAGTTGAAAGTATACCCAATCTCAAGTTTTCCCAAGGTACCTATAAATGTTGCTTGAATGAAAAGATCCAACAAAGAAGGTTGAGAAAGAGAAGATTCATAGAAAAGAGCGAATGCTAGATCCAAATCCACAAGAACCTGAAGATATAGTACCTAAAGATCCAACTCCTATTGCAAAATGGGCCATCACGACTGATTAAGTTAATCCCTTTTCTAATTCAAATTCTGAGCAAGATATGTCAGCTACTGCTCTAGAATTTGAAGAGACTTTTGAAATCTCTACTTCCCATGTTCTTGTTGATGTGCAATATGATGATATACTGAGTATTTTGGAGGTAAAATCAGATCTTGGAGGTGATGCATTCTCCCTCCTTAATCAAATGCTTCCTATGAACTCCTATTTGGTCATTGGCACATGTTTTCAGAGTTTCACCGAAGATGGAAGACACCATCATTTGCTTGGGTTCAAGTCTCATGCATATCCTTATGATTTTGGTTTTGTTCTCACCCCTGCTGGTTCAAAGGAGATCATAAGAAGCCATTTATCAATTCTTGGATCTGATTTGAAGTCCAAGCCACCACCATCATGTATTAGTTCATTTGGTTATGATCTCACCTATGCTAGTTCAAAGGAGATATCAAAGAACTACCTACACATTCATGGATTTGATTCTACTTCAGTTGGTTCGAATCACATTCTCCATAATGATCTTCATATTTTTGGATTTTTTCTCAGCATGCTTGGTAGAAATAGCAAGTTCAGGAAGCCTCCATATTCGCTTGCATCCATTGTTGGATAATTCAAGCACATGTTTTTGGAGCATGATCCACTTCCTCCCAAGAGGAAGATAACTCTTTTTGAGAGAATGCTAGATCCAGAGCCACAAGAACCTGAAGATCTATCACCTGACAGTGAAGATGAGCGAATGGAAGACCAAGATCTAGATCTACAGCCTACATATCCTCCTGTTCCTATGTGGGAAACCACTACTCGTAGATCTGCCAGATATCTTGTTGGTGATCCAATTGATCAAAGGGGAACCATATATGATTTTTAGAATGGAAGGTTTCATCCTTCTCACATTACTGATCCATTTCTTGCCGATAGATCCTTCTTCGGTGGAGAAGTCCACTTACCTTTTGGGGTGAGTGATGTACATGATTGATTACCTTCTACAGTCTATCTTGAGGGGGGACCTTTCTTCCCACTGGGTTTTCCCTCTTTCCTCACTTTATTTCTTTAGATTGTTGTACGGGGTGACCTTTGGTCTCAGTTATGAGGGCCCTACTACTTTTCAGTTATGTGTTTCCTCATAGTCCAGCTTGCAGGGTGTGTTGGAATATTCTCACCATCATTTTTATATTTGCATGCATTCTACATGCATGCATCCAGTCATCACTATGGTAGTCCCCCCAGCACCTAGAGCTTATTTTCATCCCCTTGGAGCCTGTTTTTATCCCTCGGTATCCCTCCTACCTACCTAGTGCGCCTTGTTTTCCTCACATGGATGACAAATGAGCCCTACTACACCTACTTGGATTCCAACAGTCAGTTGCAGCATTGATTTCTCAGTTCATGCATTTATTGCTCTGTTTAAATACCTTTAGTTTCCAATTGTCTAAATCCAAGTGCCACTTGACCTATTGACAGCCTCATGCACCCTCCTTGGAGTCTCCTTCCCTTGATTTATGCTCACATGGCTCAATTAGACTAATTTAGACTCATTTGACTATTTGTGACTACTACCACTTATTCGGTGATGTATCTAATGCTATCCAAGCCACACATTGAGGAGAATTTGAATGACCTCAGGTGTATTCGTATTCATTTGATTGTATTGAGTTATTATTCAGTTTCACAGTGCCCTCTTACAACTGATGTATGATTATATTGCAGATTTACCAATTTTGAGTTTATGAGTGAATATTGGTTCAATTCTTCTTTTTCTTCTCTGCAATTCTTGAGTGAGATTAGCGAGATTTACTCTAGCTGTGTGATCTATCCTATAAAATATCACAGTTTTATTGACCAAGTACTTGAAATATGAATGGTCAGTGAACATGCACAAGTGTGAACCTAGAAAATAATGCCTGAATTTCTGCAATGCGTACACCATGGCTAAGCCTTCTCTCTTTGTTGTGGTGTAATTATTTTATGCTGAAGATAGTGTTCTACTAGAAAATGAAATTGGATGGTCGATGCCTCCTTCTCCAGGTTGTGACCAAGTTCTATTTATGAAGCATATACGTGTACATGAAATGACTTATTCCAGTCAAGAAAGATTAGAATAGGTGTTGTGACCATTTTTTCTCTTTCAGTGTATCCAATCCTCTTTGGAAATCTTCAGTCCACTCATACTTCGCTTATTTTTTCAATATTTTCTCCATAAGCACAGTTATTTGTGCATATCCCTTAATGAATTTTATATAATATTCTGTGTGTCCCAATATAGTGCGTAGCTGCTTAACTAAATTAGGCGATGGGATATTTACTATGATAGCTATCTTCGCTGGATCAACCATCAATCCTTTTTTCATACTATGTGTCCTAAGAAAATCCCACAAGGAACACAAAAGACACACTTATTTAAGTTCAAGGAAATCTGACAATGTCTACACTTTGCTAACATCATCCTTAAGTTCGCATGATGGTCCTTCAAAAGTCCAACTACTGTCTAGTCATCAAATTAAAATTCCAGGAATTTATGAATATAATCCTTAAATGCAGCTACAACCACCTTTGAAAAAATAGCAGGTGTGTTCTTGAATCCAAAAGGCATAAAAATGTACTGAAATGATCCCATTCAGTAGAAAATGTAGTCTTGTGTCTATTTTCCGCAAAAATTCTGATCTGATGGTAGGCAGAAAATCCATTAGTGAAAGAGTATGCCTCCTATCCACCTACATTATCTAGTACTTCATATGTGAATGGAGTAGGAAATGGGTCATGCATAGATGCATCATTCAATTTTCATAGATCCACACAAATTTTGATTTCTCCTTTAGCTTTCTTGTCTTGAATCACCATGGGACTTATCCATTCTGACTCTTCTACTAGTTCAATGATCCCCGCCTCCAGCATTTTATCAATTTATGCTTTCACTCTTTCCTTATATATGGGATTCAATCTGTAAGGTATTTTTTTGATGGGATTCACATCATGCTTGAGAGGTATTTTCATTACTCCCAAGTCACCTAAAATGGATTTCATTTCCGAAAACTTGGTAGGAAACAAATCCTGATATTCACATAGTAGGTCTACGATCTGTCCCACTATTTCTTCATCCCAGTAATATCCAATAGAGGTGAACTTTGGTTCTTCATCTGTGCTAATATTGATCTTTTTATTCTTAATGGGGTTACTCATATATGGAATTTCCAAGTCAGGTCCTTGTACATCAAGTTTTCCTTCAGATTCTGGTATATTCACATCACGAGGGTCTTCCTTTTCATCTTCATCTAGTGTAAAATTATAACACTCAAGGGATTGTTCCAAATGTATTTCCCAATATGGTTGACTATACACAGGCAATGGGACATCATCAAATATCTTCTTTTTAATGATCTGCAGAGCATCATTAATGCTCAGACAGTCATCCTCAAAACTAAAATATAGCTGAAAGCTCTTTCTCATCATGTGCCAATGTGTTGTACCATGTTGAAGTTCTGTTTCTATATACCAGTTCTTTGCTATTGGATCCAATGTATGCACAAAAATATGGACCCACTCTGTCTTTGGTATATGCCTCCATTCTTTCAAGCAAGATTGTATATGATCTCTAGGATCAGTTTGTCCATTGTACTTTGCTTGTACATTCTCAGTTTGTTTAGCAAATCTAACTTCCATTAAGTGCTTACATTCTTCCCATGTGCTCAATTTGTTGATCCACATCATAGTTGGAAAGTCATCGATGTCGATACAACTTCGACAAGTTTCGACTCGACATGATTTTGACAACTTCAACAGGTTTCAATTTCGACACAACTCTAACGAGTCTCGACTTTGACATACTGCTACATGTTCCGCACCTTCGACATGTTTAGCAACCTCATAGTCGTGACATCGACAAGTAGCATCGACATGTGACCAATGACTATCGAACTTCAATAGACTATCTTTCTTTCTTCCAGTCGACTGTAATGTTTGAACTGTTGAAACCGTTCTAACTTCTTCTTTATAACTGAATGTAACGGGTAGGCACCCAAGCATATCAAAATTCTATATAAGCATGTATAACATTGTAACACATATAAGTTTTGATCTAATTTCCAAGTAATAAAAGAACAGTTTGCATTCCTGCATATTGTCTGTATGTATTTGTGTTTATTTGTGTTGCGAATCCTGCTTTTCTCATTCGGTTTATTAAGCTTATGCCATAATAGAGTTGACTCATTCAGTCGAACTGTTGTCCCCCTCGTGCTTCTTGGACACGACATGTATCATTGGTATCAGAGATGTCAGTTTTGTTGGTGCTTAAGTTCTACGTATACACTTCTCTCGAAGTTACTTGACTTATACCGGTTCAAACTCGCTCGCAATCTCAACAATCCAAGCAGACACGATCTCCATAAATGACAGAAGAAATAGACGATAGACATGCAGCCAACGAGACAACACAGCTTATTGAGCAAGCTCTGACTCGACAATGGAATGAAATATTCTCCTAGTTAAATGAGATTCTCTTGCGATTTACTTTGACATCCGGAGGATCCTTGATGATAACTCACTCCAATAAAATCAGCCCCTTCAAACTGAAAATGAATCTGGACATACCGAATCTTGAAGGTAAGATTGACACGAAATCCGTTAACAATTAGGTGCAACAATTGGAATCCTATTACACTGTAAATCAACTCTCTGAGGCTGAAAAATTCACCATTGCGTCCTTAAAGATGTCAACCTCCGTGCACTGATGGTGGGAGAACCTCTCGACAAAGATGGAGAAAAGCAGAGAACCCATCGATACATGGGATGAATTCGCCGAACACATCCGAAAGGAATTCTACCCGCCTAGGTACCTCGAGCAGTAGTATAAGAAGTGGCAGCAGCTAGGAAATGGAAATACAAATCAGTACAGAGTTACACCGATGAGTTCTATCGACTCATGGCGAGACTTGGCGTCCAAGAAGAAAGGAATTGCTTGTTGAAGTACGTTAGCGAATTGTCCCACTACATTCAGTAGGAGATGGAATTGTTGATGTATATGTAATTTCGAAATGTATTTCACCCATGTATTTCATATATGTATTTTGTACTCCTATAGAAATGGTATTATTCCTCTATGTGGAAGTGTTTGTATTCCTATAGAGATGTTATTATTCCTCTATACGGAAGTGTCATCATTTATATTGTAAGTGTCGTAACTTATACTTGATGGGTTATTAGACCACCTTGTTGGGGTCAGCCCTGTATAAGTCATGTGGGTTGAAGGGTTATTAGACCACCCTATGGGGGGTTGGCCATGTGGTTCAAAGGGTTACTAGACCATCAAGTGTGGGGTCAGCCCAGATTAAGTTAACCATGGGTTAAGCTATACATGTAGGCCCCATTAGTTTATTGGGCAGTAGAGAACAAGTATAAATAGAGACCGGGAGATCTCTATTTGATCATTCATTCACACACTTCTCTCATTCAAAAAGTGGCGCACGTGTGAGGAGGAGGCTCTGCTGCTAGGAGAAGACTATCTCTTGTATTCTGGTTGTATCATTGCTCTATCTATCTCTGAGAAAGTTATTGGGGTTTTTCACCTTTATGGTTTTCCCCAAATAAACTCTGTGTCTCTTGTGTGCTTGCATTATTGTGTCCATGATTGATATGCTGTAGATTTGTTGTACATGTTGTTCTCTCAGTTAAGATCCTAGATCATATTGAAGTAAATTCTGAAAATTTAACATGGTATCAGAGCTATCCTGAAAGAAGGCATGATATGGCATCTATGACACTTGTTTCACTTACGATGCTAGGGCTTGATATAGCAAAAACCAATCATCGTAGAACTTTCACTATAAATCCATTTTGGCGAAGTTTTCAGATCTGAAATTGTTACAAGTCGAAGCTAATATCCCCATGTACCTTGTGTCCGAAGGAAAACCTATAATTTGTTTACTTTGTGATTTATGATATGTACAATATAGGGTTTTTGCCTCTTCCATATCTCAGTCATAAACAAGTGACCTTGGAAAAAAGGTCATAATTTGGGCTAGGAAGCTCCAAATGAAATTTCGTAAAAAGTAACAGGTAGTACACAGACTGTACTATCTAGGGAAACGTTTTCAGAGGCTGAAGTTGAACTAGTGACACATGGCATGCCATACAAGTTCTCTCTTCTTTTTTATCCCATAAACAGGTCACGTTGCGACACTTGGCATAACTCTCTCTCAGAGAATCCAATTGAGGTCAGACCTATTGAGATGGAAAGATGACAGGTTAGGCTACCACAGAAAATGTTTTGAGACACTGTGGATTGAAAAGTGTGGAGTTACACTAGAAACAATCAGGTACATATTTATGTCAAAACAAAATTATTTTTGAGCACCTTCATTCATGGCTTTCGGAATTTAGGGTTTTGGAGAAAGTTGGAATTTTTGTAATAGGAGACTACGGCTGAATTCTACTCATCAAAATATAAATTTAGAGACCAAGATCAGAATTTTTGGTTGGGCAGAAGTCTAGGCTTGATCAGACCCTAGTTTGGGACTTTGATCGAAAAAGTGGAAATTTAGGGCTTCTGCAAAAATAGGAATTTTTGAAATATGTGACCACGGTTGGAAGCTCCTTAGGAAAATAGAAGCTTAGAGCTCTAGATCAAACCTTTTGATTGGGCAGAAGGGTGGGCTTGATCAAACCCTAGTTCTGGGTCATGTCTAGTGAATTCAGAAGTTTCAAAGGCAAATTTGAGGGGTGAAACTGTGCAGTTTTCAAATTTTGAGTATACCAGCTTGATCAGATCATCAAGGCACATATTTCTATCCTTTCGGAAGTTTGAAATTCAAAGTTTGAATTTTTAGGGTTTCTCTGACAAACCCTAATCCAACTCTAGATCCAGTTCCTACAAATCAAGTGGATTGGGTTAATCCTAAAAGAGAATGGATTGGTCACCTGCATAAGTGAAGAAGTTTCTGTTTCAGAGGTAGATGAGGCTAAGGCCTTACATAAGAAGATTATAAGCAATCTCGATAGGTATGACTTATCCAGGTATGTTTCAAGATTTACTCATGATTAAGTCTACGATATGTTTGTCTTCATATTATTACGGTTAGTACAATCTTGTTTAAATTTAGACTTATCGTATCACCTTAATAAAATTATGAATGCATGATAGAAGATATTCATTGGTTAGGGTGTTGACACTTATGATTGTACTAATGCATTATGGTGTTGTATGAGGTTTATGTTGTCTGCTAACATGAAAGGTACACCAAGAAAGAAAAATCATGTTCTAGTTCAAGAACATATGATCATGATGACATGAAGACAAAGATTCATCCATTGTCATGGATCTCTTAGAAGATCTACTTACGAGGCATGTATAACTTGGTTATACAATGGATAACTTATGAGACATGCAGGTTACTAGCACAAGTCATTGAAGAGAACCAGAAGACATTATGCGGGTATGTTAGACATAACTAGCTAGCATACTAATCCAGGTATGTTTTTCCTATATCAAGCTAGAATCCTACCTTGTGTTAGGATCTTATACTATGGTGTTGTTTATAATGATTATTCATAACGTCATAGGTGTTAAATTTTGAGCATTAATCCACAATATTCTAGGATCTTTACTGAGAGAATAACATGTACAATATATCAATGCATAACAATCATATCAAACATGTCAAGCATCACAAGAATCAAAAGCATGAGAGACAAGAGACACAGAGTTTCCGTGGGGAAAACCCTAAGGTGAAAAACCCCACAACTTCCTTAGAGATAGAGAGAGCAATGGCTCAACCAAAGTACAATCAAAATACACTGAGATAGTCTCCTAGTAGTAGATGATCCTCCTCCTCACTAGTGCACCACTTTCTGAGTGAGAGAAGTATGAGTTTCCAAGTGATCCAAATAGAGATCTCCCGATCTCTATTTATACTAGTCTGTTTGCCTAGTGACCTTATGGGGCCGACTTGTCTAGCTAGGTATATCAACCATATAATATATATTTTAAGGCTGACCCCACACATGGTGGTCTAATAACCCTTCACCAAGTACACACACTTGCGACACTTGTCAATACACATGATGACACTTCCTTATAGAGGAATAACACATCTCTTATAAGGGTATAATAAATATATATGAAATACATAGATGAAATACATTCCGAAGTTACATATACATCAACACTTCCTCTTAACTAGGAAGGCATTTCTTGACACAGTTTTGCTAGACAAGTCTTCTTCTCAGGATCATCGTCATCATTATCGTCACTGCTACTGCTATCTCAACCAATCTCTGACTCTACTCATCATAAGAAGTTCTATAGAGCTAGTCTTTTTTCATATTAGATGTAGGCCCACCCCCTGTAGGTCTTCGTCATCACTGGCCATACTGTGGAATCCTTAGGACTTATTACGTGCATCACAAAACCTTGCAAGAGCATCCCAGGACTTATTACGGGCACACAGCCCAACCTATCGGATCTCCCAGGGAGCTATTACATGTGACCCTACCACAAAACCTTGAAAGAGAATCCCAAGACTGATTACGAGCACACAGCTCAACCTATCGGATCTCCTAGGGAACTATTATATGTGGTCATCACAAAACCTTGCAAGATCATCCCAGGACTTATTATGGGAACACATCCCAACCTATCAGATCTCCCAGGGCGATATTACATGTGGTCATGGCAAAACCTTGCAAGAGCATCCCAGGACTTATTACGAGCACACAGCTCAACCTATCGGATCTTTTAGGGCGCTACTATATTCCATAGGACAAAACCTCGAAAGAGCATCTGCTAGATATCCCGGGCCAAATTATATACCATAGGAAAAACCTTGGAAGACTATCTGCAGATCTCCTAGGGCCAAATTATATGTCCTCCTGGAGAAAACCTCAAAAGAGCATTTGTCAGATATCCCAGGGCCAGATTACATGCCATAGGAAAAACCTCGAAAGACTATCTGCAAATCTCCCAGGGCCAAATTATATGCTCATCTACACAACCTGATCCATAGCCATAGAGTATCATCTTGATACTCACCATACATCATCCTGATGTATACATGATCATCCTGATCATCATCACTACAACATCCTGCTACATGTCAACTAGAGCAACATCCTGAAGCTCATCATCCATGATCATCCTGATCATACTTGACACATATCAACATACCTAATCTACCTAATCATACACAGTATCCACCTGATACATATACAAACACATGGTCCAAGCATCCAACATGATGCATATACAAATGATCCTACTGATCATATCCAGCATCCAACATGACGCGTACATACATACACATATAAATGATCCAACTGATCATATCCAGCATCCAACATGATGTGTACATACATATACATATAAATGATCCAACTGATCATATCCAACATCCTCTTGATGCATATACAGAGCAGTAATTGGAGCATCGTCTTGATGCTCATCATCCAATGCTTACATCCACAGCCATGTGAAGGATCCTCCTTCCAACATGCTTGGAATGGCTTCTGCAAATGTGTCCATCACTTCTTCCTCAAAGTGTCATCAATCTGAAGAACACCAAGCCTTTCCATGAAGTACTTGAACTTCACCCTGGCTAGTGGCTTCGTCAGCACATCTGCAATCTGCTCATCCATCACAATGTACAGGAGCTTTACAGCTCCTCTCTGCACCATATCCCTGATATAGTGATATTTGATCTCTATGTGTTTCGACCTGTCATGAAACACTGGGTTCTCGGACAGCTTCACACAACTCTGGTTATCACAAAAGATACCAGTAGCATCCAATGGGAGATCAAATAACTCAGACAGTATCTTCCAAAGCCATATTGCCTCACAACTAGCTGAACAGGCTGCAACATAATCTGCCTCAGCTGTACTCAGTGCTACGCAGGACTACTTCCTGCTGAACCAAGAGATCACACCTGATCCCATACTAAAGCAACATCCAGATGTGCTCTTCCTATCTGCAGCAGTGCCAGCCCAATCTGAATCAACATAACCCTACAGGTTAAACTTTTGATTCACTTCATACCTGAGCTCATAATCCACTGTACCCTTTAGGTACCTCAGAACATGCTTTACAACAACAAAAGTGAACACCCCTCGGATCCGTCAGGAACTGGCTCAATGTGTTCACCGCAAAGCAAATATCCGGTCTCGTGTTCGTCAGGTACATCAAGGACCTAATCATCTGACGATACATATAGACATCAACTGGCTCAGATGAAGCATCACATAGAAGCTTCAGATTCGATGCCATAGGTATGGCCATAGCCTTGCAATCCATCATCCCGAATCTCTTCAGGATATCTACTGTGTACTTCCCTTGACCAAGGAAGATCCCACCTGCACTCTGCCACACCTCCATACCTAGGAAATAATGTACCATTCCCAAATATTTCATATCGAACTCGGCAGCAAGCTTCCTCTTAATATCTGCAATCAATCTATCATCTCCTGTTACAAATATGTCATCCACATATAGGAGCAGAATGACAGGATTCCCTTCCTCAACCTTGTAGTAAAGGTTGGAATCCGCTTTACTCTTGGTAAAGCCCAAACTAGATAGGAAACTATCCATCCTACCATACCAAGTTCTGGGAGCTTGCTTCAAGCCATACCAGGCTTTCTTCAATCTGCACATATATGACTCCCTGTCATGTATTTCGAAACCGAGTGGCTGCTCCACATATACTTCCTCTTAAACTACACCATTTAGGAAAGCAGTCTTGACATCCATCTGGTGTACTTTCCATTTCATTGCCGCAGCCAGGGAAAGTACTGTTCTGATGGAAGTATACCTGGCTACAGGTGCAAAAGTTTCTTCATAATCTATTCCCTCCTTTTGAGAGAAGCCACGAGCTATGAATCTTGCCTTGTATTTCTCTACACTGCCATCTGCAACATGCTTGATTTTGTAGATCCATTTGGAAGTCACAACAGACTTCCCTTTAGGTCTTGGGACAACATCCCAAACATCATTCTTCATTATTGATTGGTATTCCTCAACCATGGAATCCTTCCATTCTTTCTTTTCCACTGCTTCTTCATAATTGGAAGGTTCTTTGTTCATAATGTCACAGAGTAAAGCAACATAGCTAGTATGTGATCTGGTTCTCTTCTTTGCTCTGTGTTCTTCTTCTAGAATGCCAAATCTTTCTGCATCTTGAATGAGCTCTCTAGCCCATATAGGTTTCCTCTTGTGAGAGTTATCCTCATGGGGTGGATTTACAGGTTCTTGTGGATCTTCAAACTCACGAACAACTTCTGGAATTGCTTCAGTCATGGTAGTGTCTTGAAATCTAGTTTCCTTAGGTTATTCATAAACTTTGATAGCTGCCTTCATTGATTTGATGAATGCTGAGTTTTCATCAAATGTTACATCTCTGCTTACATCAATCTTCTTGAACCCTAGAAAGTATATTCTGTAAGCCTTCGAGGTTTCACTGCAACCCACAAAGATACCCTTCTTTCCTGAAGGATCTAGTTTGGTCCTTTTCGTTTGGGACATGAGTGTATACTGGACAACCAAATATTCTGAGATGGATGACTTCAAGTTTCTTACCAAAAAAGACCTCTTCTGGTGTCTTGTTGTCCAATATCTTGTGGGGTGTTCTGTTTTGCACATATACTGCTGTTCTAGCTACTTCTGCCCATAGATGCATAGGTAGATCCTGGTCATGCAGCATTGCCCTTGCTGCTTCCTTTCTGCAACTCCATTTTGTTGAGGATTATAAGGAGCAGTTAACTCCCTCTTAATCCCTGAATCACTGCAAAGCTTCTTGCAGTCACCTGAGGTGAATTCTCCACCATTGTCGGATCTGAATGTTTTGATCTTCTTGTTAGTTTGATTCTCCATCAAGGTTTTGAATTCCTTGAACTTATCAAACACCTCATCTTTGTTCTTCAAGAAGTATACCCAAGTCTTCCTGGAGAAGTCATCAATAAATGAAACATAGTAAACATACCCACTCAAAGAATTGGATGACATAGGACCACATACATCTGAGTGGATGATTTCCAGGATACCTTTTGCCTTGCTTTCACTGCTTGGGAAAGCCTTCTTAATGTTCTTACCTTTTGCACATCCTTTGCAAACACCTTCATGTTTGGTCTTGATTTTAGGAAGACCCTCTACATCCTTGCTTGCAATTGGAAGTGCCACATAGTGCATATGAGCAAGTCTTCTATGCCAAAGTTCACTTGGCTCCATGGATTCATGCACCATGGCATGTTCAGGTTGTCCTTTCAATTTATACAAACCTCCCTCTTGCTCTCCAATCACTACTGCATCATCTATGGTCTTTCCCTTTGGACACATTAGGACTTGGCCATCCACAAATGCAACCCTCATACCTTTTACATCCAATGCAGAGATGGAGAGTAAGTTCTTCTTGAGCCCAGGTACATAAAGGACTTCTTTCATCTTCAAATATTTTCCAGAATCTAGGTTGTAGGAGGCTTCACCACTTCCTTTGATTGGGTGTTGATAACCATCCCTAAGTTTCACCTTATGGGGTGATTCATGTTTAGATGGGTTTACAAAAGATTCCTTAAACCCAGTCATGTGTTTGGAAGCCCCACTTTCAATTAACCAATCATTACATCCATGGGAGATAGTACCTGTGAGAGCAGAGATTAGAACATACTCTTCTTCACTTGATGAGTCATCATCACTATCATCACTTTCTGCCATAGCCTTCTTCTTTGGAGGTTCATCATCTTCTGCAGCATGAGCATGGAACTTTCTTTTGTTGTCCTTCTTCTTCTTGTTGGAGTTGATGTTATCCCTTTTGTTCTTGGGACATTCTGAAGCAAAGTGACCCTTCTCATTGCATGTGAAACATCTTATATCCTTCATATTCTTTTGTTGGTTGTGATAGGATCTCTTGTGGTGAGAGTGCTCCTTCTTGGGCTTGCTTCTTTTGGTGTGGGCTGCGAGAGCTTGATCTTCAACTCCCATATTTTCTTCAAGAGATACAAGCCTAGCTTCTTCTTAAGATCATTCCTCCCATAGTTTTCTGAAAGAGATCAATTTCTTTCTTGCACAGATTCCTTGAATAAAGGAGTCCCATGAACTAGGAAGGCCATTCAGAGTGGTCATAACAACTTCACCATTATCCACTACATCATCCACAGCTTCAAGTTGTTCCTTGATTTGAGAGACCTTGGAGAAGTAAGATTGAATGGTTTCTCCATTCAACATCTTGACCCCTTTCAATTGATTCCGCAGAGTCATCTTCCAATTTATGTTCTTCCCTTCAAATAACTTGGTCAAAGAGTCAAACATCTCCTTGGGTGTCTTTAGAGAAGACACATGGGGTATGAGATGGTCTTTGATGGAATCAACAATGATTCTCTTTTCCTTTACCAAGTTCTTCTTATCCAATACCTTAGCCTCTTCATCCTTTGGGATAGGGATGTCTTCTTTTATGTATGAGTCCAACTCATTCTCTTCCAGGATTAACCCAATCCTATACTTCCAAGCTCGAAAGTTATCAGCCCCTTCAAGATTATCCTCAAGCTTGGTGTGGTGAGACATCTTAAAGAGTACTTCAAATGGAAATAGAAAAGATTTAGGTCTTACCACTTGAAATGCTGAAAACTGGATTTGGTCCTGGATTAGGGTTTGTCGAAAAAACCCTAAAAATTCAGAATGTGAATTTCAACTTTCTGAAAGGATAGAAATATGTGCCTTGATTAGCTGATCAGCTTGGTGTATTCATAATTTGAAATCAACAAAGCTTTACCCTTCAAATTTGCCTTTTTGTCCTCCCGGGTTCACTAGGGAGAGCCCCGAATTAGGGTTTGAGTTTCTCGGAGATCTACCCAACCAAAAATATCGATCCAAAGCTCTAAACTTCGATTTTTGCAAGGCGCTTCTAGCTATGTATTAAGATTTCAGAAATTCCTAATTTTGTGGAAACCCTAATTTTTAGGGCCAAATCTGAAAAAGGTCAGAATTGAATTCTGATTGGACAGATAGATTCTCCTTGATGAGTAGAGTCAATCTACTATACTGCTTTTCCAAAAACTCTGGAGAGAAACCCAATCAACAAGAAACTCAAGTTTCTGTCACTGCAAAATGTCTTCTTCTCAGGTTAGCTCTGATACCATGTTAAATTTTGAGCATTAATTCACAATACTCTAGGATCTTTACTGAGAGAATAACATGTATAGTATATCAATGCATAACAATCATATCAAACATGTCAATCATCACAAGAATCAAAAGCATGATAGACAAGAGACACAGAGTTTCCGTGGGGAAAACCCTAAGGTGAAAAACCCCACAACTTCCTCAGAGATAGAGAGAGCAATGGCTCAACCAAAGTACAATCAAAATACATTGAGATAGTCTCCTAGTAGCAGATGATCCTCCTCCTCACTAGTGCACCACTTTCTGAGTGAGAGAAGTATGAGTTTCCGAGTGATCCAAATATAGATCTCTCGAACTCTATTTATACTAGTCTATTTGCCCAGTGACCTTATGGGGCCGACTTGTCTAGCTAGGTATATCAACCATATAATATATATTTTAGGGCTAACCCCACACATGGTGGTCTAATAACCCTTCACCAAGTACACACACTTGCGACACTTGTCAATACACATGACGACACTTCCTTATAGAGGAATAACACATCTCTTATAAGGGTACAATAAATATATATGAAATACATAGATAAAATACATTCCGAAGTTACATATACATCAACAATAGGTTTGAATAGTCATGGTTGTATGCATATTATGTTTCTTACCATAATTGATGATATGACTAACCAAAAGAATCATGAAGGTATAGGTTTGAGTAATCATGGGTTTAGGCATATTATGTTTCTTACTTTAATTTATGATATGACTAACCATAAGAGTCCTATATAAACCTTGAATACTAATGCTTATTATTTATGTTTGAAATGATCATGACTATACATGCTTAAGATTATTTTGTTTTGATAGTATTAAGAATATACTAATGAATGTATGATTATGTATGAGACCTCAACGATAACACAATGATGATATTAATAAGCATGCATAGTGATTAAGGATGGATATAAGTTCAAGGACAGGTAATCCAGGAAGCAAAGATCAAGAGGGAGGACACTCCAGTTGTTCTTGCAAGGAAGCAACGATCAAGAAGGAGCACACTTCAGTAGTTTCTGCAAGGATGCAGATAGTCGGAGGGAGTTGACCACTTATCACAATCCACATCAAGATGGAGTTGCAAAGATTCAGAGGGAGTCCACCCAACAAACAAACAAAGATAAGTATTTGAATTATCATTTCTTGCATAGTTGATTGTTTAAATAATACTGTTCAATAATGTATATACTCATGTTCCTAGAATTAGGTTGTGTATTATGCATATTAGAATAGTTGCATTGATGAATAGTATACTACTAATATACATGGGTAAGTGGCCTATGGCACTGCACAACATTCCATTGCTACTTATCTAGAATGAAACCTCTTTGCTGATATGTTGGGAGTTGTGCACACTCTTAACAATGTTCTGGTAGATATTGGAAGGCATCTAGAAAGTTATGGGATATGGATAAATGTTATATTGAAGCATTGGCTCAGATAATTGCATGACTGTATGACATATTTCTTTATGTGTAAGAATTTGTTCTAAAAACTATGAGATGTTTTTTAATCATGCAATTTAACTTGTTGTGTAGGAAAGATTGTATACCATCACCTACAAAAGAAGGACTACAACATTTGTTCAGCAACAAAGTTATCTATTGAAAATATTGAACATATTGAAGTTGCCAGGATCTGGGAAGAATGCCATGATCAAGGAGTACCAGTCGAGATGTTTGGTATGCAATCCCAAGACCTGAAGGGGAGTCTGTAGTGACTTCCAAGAGGATCTACAAGATCAAGCATGATGCAGGTGGTAGCATAGAGACTTTTGCTCCTGTAGCTAGATACACTTCCATTAGATCCGTACTTGCTCTAGCTGCAGTGATGAAAGGGAAGATACACCAAATGGATTTCAAGACAGCTTTCTTGAATGGTGTAGTTGAAGAAGAAGTGTATGTGGAGCAGCTACTTGGTTCTGAGACACATGATAGGGAGTCATATATGTGCAAAACTTGGTATGGTAGGATAAACAGCTTTCTATCTAGTTTGGGCTTTACCAAGAGTAAAGCGGATTCCAACCTTTACTACAAGGTTGAGGAAGGCAATCCAGTGATACTACTTTTGTATATGGATGACCTGTTTATTACAGGTGAAGATAGATTGATTGCCGACATGTAGCGGAAGCTTGCTCCTGAGTTTGAGATAAAGAACTTGTGGATGATGCACTATTTTCTAGGTATGGAGGTGTGGCAGAGTGCAGATAGAATATTCCTTGGACAAAGGAAGTATGCAATAGAGATCCTGAAGAGGTTCGGGATGATGGACTACAAGGCCATGGCCACAACTATGGCATCGAACTTGAAGCTTCTGTGTGATGCTTCATCTGATCCGGTTGATGTCACAATGTTTCGTCAGATGATTGGGTCCTTGATGTACCTAATGAACATGAGACCAGATATTTGCTTTGTGGTGAACACATTGAGCCAGTTCCTGACAGATCCGAGGAGTGTTCACCTAGTTGCTGTAAAGCATATTCTGAGGTACTTGAAGGGTATAGGTGATTATGTGCTAAAGTATGATGCAAATCAAAAGTTTAACCTGCAGGGTTATGTTGATTCAGATTGGGCAGGGAGTGCTGCAGATAGGAAGAGCACTTCTGGGTGTTGCTTAAGTATGGGATCAGGTGTGATCTCTTGGTTTAGTAGGAAGCAGTCCTGCGTAGCACTGAGTACAGCCAAGGCAGAGTATGTTGCAGCCTGTTCGGCTAGTTGTGAGGCAGTATGGCTTCGAAAGCTATTGTCTAAGTTATTTGATCTCCCGTTGGATGCTACTAGTATCTTCTGTGATAACTAGAGTTGTGTGAAGCTGTCTGAGAACCCAGTGTTTCACGATAGGTCGAAACACATAAAGATCAAATATCACTATATCAGGGATATGGTGCAGAGAGGAGCAATGAAGCTCCTGTATGTTGCGATGGATGAGCAGATTGCGGATGTGCTAGCCAGAGTGAAGTTCGAGTACTTCAGAGAGAGGCTTGGTGTTCTTCAGATTGATAACACTTCGAGGAAGAAGTGATGGACACATTTGCAGAAGCCATTCCAAGCATTTTGGAAGGAGGATCCTTCACATGGCTGTGGTTGTAAGTGCTAGATGATGAGAATCAGTACGATGCTGTATGTATGCATCATGTTGGATGTTGGATATGATCAGTTGGATCATTTATATGTATATACATGTACGCATCATGTTGGATGCTGGATATGATCAGTAGGATCATTTGTATGTATTTTGTATATGCATCATGTTGGATGCTTGGACCATGTATCTGTATATGTATCAGGTGGATACTGTGTATGATTAGGTAGATCATGTATGTTGATATGTATCAGGTATGATCAGGTGGATCATGTTTTTGTATTTGTATCAGGTGGATACATTGTATGATCAAGTGGATCATGTATGATGATATGTATCAAATAGATACTTGGTATGCATCAGGTGAATGCATTGTATGATCAAGATGATCATGGATGGTGAGCTTCAGGATGTTGCTCCAGATGACATTCATCAGGATGATGTAGTGATGATGATCAGGATGATCATATGTACATCAAGATGACATATTGTGAGTATCAGGCTGATACTTTGTGGCCGTGGAATAGGTTGTGTATATAAGCATATAATTTGGCCCTGGGAGGTTTGCAGATAGTCTTGCAAGGTTTTTCCTATGGCATGTAATGTGGCCCTGGGATATCTAGAAAATGCTCTTTCTTGGTTTCGCTTTGGAAGTACATATAATTTGGCCCTGGGAGATCTGCAGATAGTCTTGCAAGGTTTTTCCTATGGCATATAATTTGGCCCTGGGATATCTGGCAGATGCTCTTTCGAGGTTTTGTCCTACGGCATATAATTTGGCCCTGGGAGATCTGATAGGTTGAGCTGTGTGCTCGTTATAAGTCTTGGGATGATCTTGAAAGGTTTTGCCATGACCACATGTAATATGGCCCTGGGAGATCCGATAGGTTGGGCTGTGTGCCCGTAATAAGTCCTGGGATTCTCTTGCAAGGTTTTGTGGTAGGTGTCACATGTAATAAGTCCTGGAGATCTGGACAGGATGAAAAAGGCCTCAGATGCTCTTTAGGGTTCTTGCTAGTCAAGAGAGTCTTTTAAGGTTTTGTGACAGCCACATATAATATGTCCTTGGGAGATCCGACAAGTAGAGCTATGTGCTCATAATAGCCTGGATGATCTTGCAAGGTTTTGTGACACATGTAATAAGTCCTGAGATTTCCATAGTATGGTCAGTGATGATGAAGACCTGCAGGTCGTGGGCCTACATCCAGTATGAAAAAGGATTGGCTTTGTAGAACTTCCTATGATGAGTAGATTCAGAGATTGATTGAGATAGCAGTAGCAGTGATGATGATGATGACTCGATGATGATTATCCAGTGACGATGATCCAGAGAAGAAGACTTGTGCTAGCAGACCTGTGTGGAGAAATACCTTCCTAGTTAAGAGGGAGTGTTGATGTATATGTAACTTCGGAATGTATTTCACCCATGTATTTCATATATGTATTTTGTACTCCTATAGAGATGGCATTATTCCTCTATACGGAAGTGTTTGTATTCCTATAGAGATGTTATTATTCCTCTGTACGGAAGTGTCGTCATTTATATTGTAAGTGTCGTAACTTATACTTGATCGGTTATTAGACCACCTTGTTGGGGTCGGCCCAGATTAAGTTAACCATGGGTTAAGATAGACATGTAGGCCCCATTAGTTTATTGGGCCGGGGAGAACAAGTATAAATAGAGATCGAGAGATCTCTATTTGATCATTCATTCACACACTTCTCTCATTTGGAAAGTGGCACACTTGTGAGGAGGAGGCTCTACTGCTAGGAGAAGACTATCTCTTTTATTCTGGTTGTATCATTACTCTATCTATCTTTGAGGAAGTTATTGGGGTTTTACACCTTTATGGTTTTCCCCAAGTAAACTCTGTGTCTCTTGTGTGCTTGCATTATTATGTCCATGATTGATATGCTGTAGATTTGTTGTACATGTTGTTCTCTCAGTTAAGATCCTAGATCAGATTGAAGTAAATTCTAAAAATTTAACAGGAATTTCTTCCTGTCAATATGCTTGTAGATGCTTTCCACTATGCCAGCAAACTGGAAACCAAGCAGAAAGGAAAAGCACATTTCATGACGAAGCCGACATAAGGACAACCACCCAACAAGAAGGCACCAGCCAACTTTGACAAGTTGAAATATTCTGAGCCGACGCCACCAAAGCCAGACCATGGAAAGAAGCCTTTTCACAAGAGGGAACGTAGAAAACAACTGCGGACCGGAAAATGGTGAGATTACCACCACTCATCTTGGCATGATACATCTAAATGAAAAGATCGAAATACATTTTTAACAAAAGTATCGATCTCTGACATGATCGACAAGACGGTGGAAGAATCGGATCTAGAGACAATGACCCTTTTGACCTCGACCACTCCAGCAGCCTCGACTATCATCGACGAGGAGGAATGAGAGCACTTGTTCCATACACGGATATGGGTCCAAAGCAACCCATTTGCATCTGATTGTGGACAATGGGAGCCAAAAGAACTTCATTTTTGAAGAACTTGTTGTTGCTTGGTTTTTCAACCAAGAATGTGCAAGGATGCACCTACTAACTAGTAGTAGCAGTCTCAATAAAAGTATGTAAAAACTAATAAAACTAAATCTAACATTAACATGTGGAAGAACATAAGCAATAAGATCTATGGGAAAAATAAGAAATTTAAAAATATTTGATTTTGTATTACCTCAAATGGTGAGGATGATGAGTGTTGAGCAACTCCAAGTTGTTAAATTTTCAGAATTTACTTCAATATGATCTAGGATCTTAATTGAGAGAACAACATGTACAGTAAATCTACAGTATATCATTCATGGACACAATAATGCAAGCACAGAAGAGACACAGTGTTTACTTGGGGAAAACCATAAAGGTGAAAAACCCCAATAACTTCCTCCGAGATAAATAGAGCAATGATACAACCAGAATACAAGAGATAGTCTTCTCCTAGCAGCAGAGCCTCCTCCTCCACAAGTGCACCACTCTCCACAGTGTGAGTGAGAGAATAGAGAGACACACTCTCTATTTATACACTAACTTGACTTGACCTTTACTCAACTAGGTCGTCCTCAACTTAACCACTTAACATAATGTTGACTGGTGTGAGTATTTTGATCACAGAAGATCGAGGAGCTATGGAGAACCTCACAAAATCGAATTAATTTGCAATTACAGTGGAAAAATTTTAAAAAAGAGATAAATTTACACACAATGTATGCTCAAATCTTTGATTAACTGACTGTCTAACATGTGAAAATGTTAGTAACAGGTTTTTATTACATTCATGAGAAAATCGAGAGCATTAGGTGGCTCAAGCTGAGTGTACAAGTCATCAATGCCAAATTGGCCTCAATCCCCCCTAGGTGGGTCCAACTCAATCCCAATCATCCCAAACAGCTACGAATTCTGGTGTGGAGGTGGCTGAAGCATGCTGAGTCATTAATTAGCTCAAGGCAGGCGTGGGTGAGCAAATAGAGGAGGTTTGGGGGCCCAAGGGAGCATTAAATGCTCCAAATCTAGCCAAAAGTGGGCAAAAATCCACCCTAGCGCCCTTGGTCAACTAAATTCCCCAAAACAAGGAGAGAGGGCGCACCAGCAATAAATGAGGGTGCACTTGTGGACAAAACTGGAGGCTGGGTGAACTGGTTTGCTCAGAAGTGGGTGTGAACACTCTCAAAGTGGGTTTTTGACTAACTATAGTCACTTAATCCAAAACATGGTTTAATTAAGCACATGGGCAATTAAAAATTTATGGATTATGGTACTAAGTGTGGTTACTGTTCTAACACCCCCCCTTAACCATAACTTTGTACATCTCATGAAAGATAAGTGGGAGGACTTGGCAACAAAGGCTCAAGTCACCTCAATACAAACAGAAATTTTATTTGTCCATATGAACCGAGGAAAAGAAGTAAAACCTCATGGGATAAAAACTTCCCTCAAAAATGGACATGGGGATGAACCTGCAATTAAATTGCAGCAATCACCATCCATCACTCACTCCAAGCAAAGATCTCAAGTAAGTGAAGGTCTTCTCTGTAAAGCACTTGGTGAAAATATCAGCAGTTTGCTCGGTGGATGGGCAATACTGCAGTGAAATCACCCTGTCATGCACCAAGCCCCGAATGTAATGCATGTGGATCTCAATGTGCTTTGTTCTTTGCCTCTGTACTGGATCAGTAGATATCTTGATGGCACTTTGATTATCCACCCAAATATTGGTTGGAGAATCAATAGCAACACCAAACTCCCGAAGAATGCCTTGCAACCAAACACACTGTGTGGCTGCGTTCACTGCTGCCCTGTACTCGGCCTCTGCTGATGAAAGAGAAATTGTATGCTGTTTCTTACTTGACCAGCAAATAGGACCTTCAGCAAACATAAACACAAAACCTGAATTGGACTTTCTATCGATGGGATCTCCCGCCCAATCGGAATCAGAAAATCCAGCTAGTTGAAGTGAAGAACCAGCTGCATAGTGTACCCCGAAGCTTTTTGTTCCTTGGACATAATGAAGGATCCTTTTGGCTGCCTTCCAATGGATCTCATGTGGCTGCTGCATATACCTTGCTACAGCACTTACAGCATAAGACAAATCAGGTCTTGTATGTGTAAGGTACAGCAAACTTCCGACTAGCTGCCTATAGAGTGTGCAATCCACCACCGGAGAGTCTTCAAATTCACCTAGTTTTATGCCTGAAAGGAATGGGCACTTGGCTGCCTTACATTCAGCCATTTTGAACTTGAATAACAGGTCTGAAGCATACTTAGATTGACTCAGCAAAATACCTCTCTCAGATTGCTCAATTTCCAAACCCAAAAATTGCCTTAGCAATCCTAGGTCGCTCATGGCAAATTCACTGTGCAAAGAAGCTTTAATTGAGCCAATTTGTTTGGTGCAGCTCCCTGTAATTAAGAGATCATCAACATACAGTACAATGACCTTCAAATTACCATCACAATGCTGCAAATAAACATTTGGATCAGACTTGCATCGACAGAAACCAATTGAGAGCAAAAAAGCATCCATTTTGGCATACCAAGCCCTGGGGGCTTGCTTGAGTCCATAGAGTGACTTCTTCAACCTGCATACAAGTGTGGGATCCTCTTGGAATCCTTCAGGCTGCTGCATATATATCTCTTCCTGTAGCTCACCATGCAAGAATGCACTTTTGACATCCATGTGGTGAACTTCCCAACCTTTACTAGCTGCCATGGCTAGAGCTAGTCTAATTGAGTCCATCTTTGCAACCGGTGCAAAGGTCTCTGTATAATCCACACCATGGATTTGTGAGTAGCCCTTAGCCACTAACCTAGCCTTATACTTCAGATCAGAACCATCAGCAACAGGTTTGGTTCGAAAAATCCACTTACATTGCACTAGTTTCCTCTTGGGAGGAAGAGGCACCAAATCCCATGTTTTGTTCTCTTGCAGAGATTGGATTCTTCTTGCATTGCTGCCCTCCACCTTGGATCATGATGAGCTTCCTGATATGATGTTGGATCAGATCCAATCATCATATAACAGTGATCAGCAAGCTCACTCTCATTTGCAAAGGAAGCATTGATTGTTTGGGATCTAGTCTTCCTAGGCTCTTGGGGATTGCCTGCCAATTCACCTGCAGCTTCTATGATTTTTTCAGCCCACTTGGGCCTTGATGGTGACTCATGTACAGAAATGTCATCTTCAGCTATGTCATCTTCAGCAATATCATAAAAATCAGAGGAAGAATCATCACTAATCTCATTGAGGTGTGGAGGAGAGGAGCTTTCCCCCGGTGCAAGCTCAAAATCTGGAATTGGTTCTTCTTCGAATTGCACACTTCTCTCAATGAAAGTTTTAAGTGTGGATGTGTCAAAGAGCTTATAGCCCTTTGTGTCCTCACCATAACCAACCATGATACATTCCCTGCTCTGTGGCTCCAAAGCCTTCCTCTTTTCTGATGGAATTCGAGCCCATGCTCTAGACCCAAAAATCCTGAAATTTGACACATTTGGTTTTTGGCCAAACCATGCCTCATAGGGGGTTTTTCCTTTGACTGATTTGTGAAAGGCTCTGTTCTGAATATGAGCAGCACAATTGATGGCTTCAGCCCATAGCTTAGGGCTTAGATCCCTAGCTTCAATCATGCAAGTAGCCATCTCCTTGAGAGATCTATTTTTCCTCTCTGCCACACCATTTTGCTGAGGTGTGTAGGGGATTGAATGTTGCATTTGGATGCCACATTCCTCACAAAGGTGCTGAATGTTATTATTCACATATTCCTTTCCATTATCAGTCCTAAGGATCTTTATCTTCTGACCACTATGGTTCTCCACTAGGGCTTTCCAAATCTTCAGTTTCTCAAACACTTTTGACTTCAATTTAAGGAAGTAAACCCAGCAGAATCGAGAGTAGTCATCTATGAATGTAAGTACATACCTTGATCCACCATATGATGGAGTGGGAAGAGGACCAATGAGGTCTGAATGTACCAATCCAAGTGGTTGAGTGGCTCTCCTTGCCATTCCCTTCTCATAGCTGCGCTTAGGATGCTTTCCAACTACACACCCAATGCATGCACCATTTGATGATCTGATTTCTGGAAGCCCTTCCACCATCTCGTCCCTGTGCAATTGCTGGAGATATTTGTAGTTCATGTGGCCAAATATTTCATGCCACAACTTGGAGGTCTCGTTGGCATGAGAGACAAGAGCATGGTCACTAGAATTTGGAATGAAATTTGAGAATTTGTACATTCTCTCATCATGATCTGCATATCCTACAGCCACAACTTGATTTGAGGAGATTTCTGAGATTTCTACCAAATCTGGAGTGAATGTCACTCTCTTGGCTTCTCCTGTATGGGTCATTTGATAGACTGATAGCAAATTTGCAGCCAATGAAGGTACATAGAGCACATCACTGAAATAGCCATGCTCCATGTCAATCCTACCAATCCCCTTGGTTTGGAGTTCTGAATCATCTCCCATTCGAACTGTTGGGCCACCATTCGAATGCAAAGAGGAGAAAAGCTCTCTGGATGAAACCATATGTCTGGAAGCTCCTGAATCAATGATGAAGGAAGAGGGATTCGAAGTACCTGCTACCAAAGCATGACACTTCTCCTTATTGTCAGGGTTTGAGGTGCTTTCTTTCTTCCTTGCGCCCTCAGGGACTGGGATGTTGTTCTTCTCCAGCAGCTGCGCCATTGAGTCAATGGTTTTCTTCATACATGAGCTCTCTGGATGCCATCCCCTATGACAATAGGTGCATTTGGTCTTTTCCTTTCCCTTCTTGTCCTTCTCCTTTGACAGATTCGAACCCCCATCTGCAGACTTGGTCTTGTCAAACTTGCTCTTCTCTTGCTGCTTCGAATTCTTGGCTTTCTGCTTTCCTTTGCTTGCATTTGAAACACCCATTGCCAATGCTTGGTCCTTTGATTTTATGGTGCCCATCTGAACTAGTTTGTCCTGCTCCTGAGTGAGACACTCCATGAAGGTAGCTAGTGATGGCATTTGCCAATTTCGAAGGGTCATTTTGGCTGAGTGAAATGTGCTAACAAATACTGAAAACTCTGGGCCTAGCTTCGAAAGGATGGACAGAATCAGTTGTTCCTCCTTCTTAACAATTCCACATTGTTGCAGTTGAAGCACCAGTGACTTGAATTTCGTGAAGAACTCCTGGATGGTTTCAAAATGCGCTGGGCTCAAGCTAATGAGCTCGTTTTCAAGCTGGTGGCCTCTCAGTTCATCAGTTTTCCCAAAGAGTGATTCTAGCTTCACCCATACTTCATTGGGAGTTGTCAAACTGTCTGTATGAAACAAGAGTTCCCTTGAAATGCTCAGGCATAGCAATCCATAAGCTTCATCAAGTCGATTGTAGTACTTTGCTTTCTCCACAGCAGAATTTGGCTCCACTTCTGTGCCCATGGTCACTCTATAGAGACCCTTAGATCTCAGCTTGATGACCATCTCAGCCTTCCAATCGAAAAAATTGAAGGGTGTGAGCAACATTTGGTTTGCTTCCATGACTGCTACGTTAATGGTGAGAAAACTACTGAAACACCTGCAAAAAACACTCAATTTGTGTCTGGAAATCCTCTCTAGAATGCAGTTCAACGCTCAATGTTGGCCTGCAACTCACTAACTCCACGATGGATCTGATACCATGTGAGTATTTTGATCACAGAAGATCGAGGAGCTATGGAGAACCTCACAAAATCGAATTAATTTGCAATTACAGTGGAAAAATTTGAAAAAAGAGATAAATTTACACACAATGTATGCTCAAATCTTTGATTAACTAACTGTCTAACATGTGAAAATGTTAGTAACAGGTTTTTATTACATTCATGAGAAAATCGAGAGCATTAGGTGGCTCAAGCTGAGTGTACAAGTCATCAATGCCAAATTGGCCTCAATCCCCCCTAGGTGGGTCCAACTCAATCCCAATCATCCCAAACAGCTACGAATTCTGGTGTGGAGGTGGCTGAAGCATGCTGAGTCATTAATTAGCTCAAGGCAGGCGTGGGTGAGCAAATAGAGGAGGTTTGGGGGCCCAAGGGAGCATTAAATGCTCCAAATCTAGCCAAAAGTGGGCAAAAATCCACCCTAGCGCCCTTGGTCAACTAAATTCCCCAAAACAAGGAGAGAGGGCGCACCAGCAATAAATGAGGGTGCACTTGTGGACAAAACTGGAGGCTGGGTGAACTGGTTTGCTCAGAAGTGGGTGTGAACACTCTCAAAGTGGGTTTTTGACTAACTATAGTCACTTAATCCAAAACATGGTTTAATTAAGCACATGGGCAATTAAAAATTTATGGATTATGGTACTAAGTGTGGTTACTGTTCTAACAACTGGGCCGAACCCCACTAGGGTGGTATAATAACCCTTTGACCCACATGGCTGACCCCCAATAGGGTGGTCTAATAACCCTTTGACCCACATGACTTATACAGGGTCGACCTCAACAAGGTGGTCTAATAACCCATCAAGTATAAGTTACGACACTTACAATATAAATGACGACACTTCCATATAGAGGAATAATAACATCTCTATAGGAATACAACCACTTCCGTATAGAGGAATAATAACATCTCTATAGGAATACAATATACATATATGTGAAATACATTCCGAAGTTACATATACATCAACACTCCCTCTTAACTAGGAAGGTATTTCTCGACACAGGTCTTCTAGCACAAGTCATCTTCTCTGGATCATTGTCACTGGATAATCATCATCGAGTCATCATCATCATCACTGCTGCTGCTATCTCAATCAATCTATGAATCTACTCGTCATAGGAAGTTCTACAGAGCCAGTCCTTTTTCATACTAGATGTAGGCCCACCACCTGCAGGTCTTCATCATCACATGCCATACTGTGGAATTCTCAGGACTTATTACATGTGTCACAAAACCTGGTTGCAGCATCCTAGTCTATCATGAGCACACAGCTCTACCTGTAGGATCTCCCAGGAGCACATTACATGTGACCCATCACAAAACCTGGCTGAAGCATCCTAGGCTGTTACGAGCACATGGCTCTACCTGTTGGATCTACTAGGAGCACATTACATGTGATCTCACCACAAAACTTGGCTGAAGCATCCCAGGCTGTTATGAGCACACAACTCTACCTGTCGGATCTCCCAGGAGCACATTACATGTGGTACACCACAAAACCTGGCTGAAGCATATGAGGCCTTTTTCATCCTGTCCATATCTCCCAGGAGAAAATTACATGTGGTCATGGCAAAACCTGGCTGAAGCATATGAGGCCTTTTTCATCCTGTCCAGATCTCCCAGGAGCAAATTACATGCCATAGGACAAAACCTCAAAAGAGCATCTGCCAGATATCCCAGGGCACCGAATTACATGCCATAGGCAAAAACTCGAAAGACTATCTGCAGATCTCACAGGGCACAAATTATATGTCCTCCCAAGCAAAACCTCGAAAGAGCATTTGCTAGATGTCCCAGGGAACCGAATTACATGCCATAGGAAAAACCTCGAAAGACCATCTGCAAATCTGCCAGGGAAAAAATTACATGCTTACCTGCACAACCTGTTCCACGACCACAAAGTATCAACCTGATACTCACCATACACCATCCTGATGTACACATGATCACCCTGATCGTCATCACTGTAACATCCTGCTGCATGCCATCTGGAGAAGCTCGTCATCCACGATCATCCTGATCATATAATGCATCCATCTGATGCACACCAAGTATCTACCTGATACATATCATCATACATAGTGTATCCACCTGATACATATCATCATACATAGTGTATCCACCTAATACATAGATACATGATCCACACAATGTATCCATCAACATACATGATCTACCTGATCATACCTAATACATATCCATATACATGATCTACCTGATCATACCTGATACATATCCATATACATGATCTACCTGATCATACAATGTATCCACCTGATACATATACAGATACATGGTCCAAGCATCCAACATGATGCGTACATACATATAAATGATCCAACTGATCATATCCAGCATCCAACATGATGCATACATACATATAGATATAAATGATCCAACTAATCATACAAAACAGAAACTAGAACATCATCCTGATGCTCATCATCCAGCGCTTACATCCACAGCCATGTGAAGGATCCTCCTTCCAACATGCTTGGAATGGCTTCAAAAAATGTGTCCATCACTTCTTCCTCAAAATGTCCTCGATCTGAAGAACGCCAAGCCTCTCTCTGAAGTATTCGAACTTCACTCTGGCTAGTGGCTTCGTCAACACATCTGCAATCTGCTCGTCCGTCGCAACATACAGGACCTTCACAGCTCCTCTCTGCACCATATCCCTGATATAGTGATATTTGATCTCTATGTGTTTCGACCTATCATGAAACACTGGGTTCTCGGATAGCTTCACACAACTCTGGTTATCACAGAAGATACCGGTAGCATCCAACGGGAGATCAAATAACTCATACAGTAGCTTCCGAAGCCATACTACCTCACAACTAGCTGAACAGGCTGCAACATACTCTGCCTCAACTATACTCAGTGCTACGCAGGACTGATTCCTGCTAAACCAAGAGATCACACCTGATCCCATACTGAAGCAGCACCCAGATGTGCTCTTCCTATCTGCAGCACTGCCTTCCCAATCTGAATCAACATAACCCTACAGGTTAAACTTTTGATTGACTTCATACTTGAGCCCATAATCCACTGTACCTTTCAGGTACCTCAAAATATGCTTTACAACAACCAGGTGAACACTCCTCAGATTTGTCAGGAACTGGCTCAATGTGTTCACCGCAAAGCAAATATCTGGTCTCATGTTCGTCAGGTACATCAAGGACCCAATCATCTGACGATACATAGTGACATCAACTGGTTCAGATGAAGCATCACATAGAAGCTTCAGGTTCGATGCCATAGCCTCACAGTCCATCATCCCAAACCTCTTCAGGATCTCTACTGCATACTTCCCTTGTCCAAGGAAGATTCCATCTTCACTCTGCCACACCTCCATACCTAGAAAGTGGTGCATCATACCCAAGTTTTGCACATATATGACTCCCTGTCATGTGTCTCGAAACCAAGTGGCTGCTCCACATACACTTCTTCTTCAACTACACCATTCAAGAAAGTTGTCTTGAATCCATCTAGTGTATCTTCTATTTCATCACTTTTATATTTCTCTATGCTGCCATCTGCAGCATGCTTGATCTTGATAGATCCAGATGGAAGTCATAACAAACTTCCCTTCAGGTCTTGTGACTACATCCCAAACATCATTCTTCATGATCGACGGATCATGGCATTCCATTTCTTCATCCCAGATCCTAGGAACTTCAATATCTTCAATATCTTCAATATCTTCAATATCTTCAATAGATATCTTTGTTGCTGGAACAAATGTTGTAATCCTTTTGTAGGTGAAGATATACAGTCTTTGCTACAAAACAGGTTAAATTGCATGATTAGAAACATCTCATAATTTTCAGAACAAATTCTTACACATAAAGAAATATGTCATACAGTCATGCAATTATCTTAGCTAATGCTTCAATACAACATTTATCCATATCCCGTAACTTTCTAGATGCCTTCCAATCTCTACCAGAACACTGTTAAGAGTGTGCACAACTCCCAACATGTCAGCAAAGAGGTTTCATTCTAGATAAGTAGCAATGGAATGTTGTATAGTGCCATAGGCCACTTACCCATGCATATTAGTAGTATACTGTTCATCAATGCAATTATTCTAATATGCATAATACACAACCTAATTCTAGGAACATCAGTATATACATTATTGAACAGTATTATTTAAGAAATGACAATTTAAATACTTATCTTTGTTTGTTCGCTGGGAGGACTCCCTTTGAGTCTTCGCTTCCTTGCAGGAGCTACTGGAGTCCTAATCTGAAGTAGCTTCTTCTACACCTTTCTGTTGTGGAATGTAGAGAGATAGTCAACTCCCTTTCAATATCTGCACCCTTGCAGAAACCACTGGAGTGTACTCCCTCTTGATCTTTGCTTCCTGGATTACTTGTCCTTGAACTTATATTCATTCTCAATCCCTATGCATGCTTGTTAGTATCATCATTGTGTTATCCTCTAGGTCTCATACGTAATCAAACATTCATTAGTATAATCTTAATATTATCAAAACACAATAATCTCAAGCATGTATAGTCAGGATCATTTCAAACACAGATAATAAACATTAGTATTCAAGGTTTCAGGGAAGTTTTCTTTTACTCATGCATATTCTTATTTGATCATAGGACTCTTTTGGTTAGTTAAATAATCAATCAAGATAAGAGATATAATATGCATAAAACCTGTGATTACTCAAACGTATACCTACATGATTCTTCTGGTTAGTCATATCATCAATTATGGTAAGAAACATAATATGCATACAACCATGACTATTCAAACCTATGACTTCATGAATAATCATTATCAACAACACAACTGTTGGAGCATAGGCCACAGCTATAGTAAAGCTGCAAATTTTGAGGAAAAAGCACAAGTGTTGAATGCTAATTTTGAGTAAGAACCAATTTTGAGCAAAAGTGAACAGTGCACAGTACGCCGCCAGATGGACGAGCTCAGCGCAGATTACGGGCCGAAAATCGTGGAGCTCGCGCGCACACGTCAAAGGAGAGTGAATGTGGCCGAGTAGAAAGCTCAGCTACCACAATAAATGAAGCGATGGAATAGAGGGCTTAGCTACCCTCATTAAGGATAACTACAGAAGTTATGGTTGCTCTGACCAAGGAAGAGCAATGGACCAAAGCATTGAAGGTGAAGGACAAGGAGCAGTGAACGATGAAGCGGCGCCCATACCCGCAATCTGTGCCGAAAATCACGGAGTCTATAGGAAGCGGCGACATGAATACAAGTGGTGCCTACAGTACACCTAGCCATGTCCGCGGTTAGGGTTTTTGGGGATTACTGCTGGGAAAGGCCCACAGTTTTGTAAAGGTGCGACCCTCAAGGCCACCTATATATATGTATAATTGTAAAGTGAAGAAGGTAGATGTTAGATGGGTTAGAGATAGATTGGTTAGAAGGCCATTGTAAGTTGACGGCTGAGTTGCAGACAGTCTAAGTTGATGTCTGAGTCGTTGTAATCCCTGTAGAAGAAGAGAGTAGATCTAAGAGAAGGGCTCCTAGCTGTGTGCATGGAGTTTCCCAGAAAGATCTAAGGCTGCAGCTGTGTGTGCAGCGTACTGTGTAATTCCCATTTTGAGTTAATATAGAATACAGTTCCCGTGAATGAGATTTCCTCGTGGAGGCAAACTGCATAAATCTTGTTGTTATGGTGATGTTTACATGAATGCATGTCTATGTTTTACTATCTATGTTTACGTGAATCTTTCGCTAAATCTATGAATGAATATGTAAAGTAAGTTCTTGAAGCTCCCTTAGAAGTTATACTCGTGCAACGTCAAAGGGGCCTGCGAGACACTATCGCTGCGGCGCTTGAGGAGTGTGTTATTGCGTTGAAGCGCAAGGCCAAGGATGATATGTAGTTAGACATAGCTTGTAAACACTTCGTTCGCAGGTGCAGAGATACAGCGTAGCTAGGATGGTAAGAGTTTCTGCGCTGTCGCACTGAGAGGTCTGCGAAAGAGTAAGATGTCCCGCTCTGAGGAATCCTCCGGAATAGAAGGGAAAATATTAGAATCTCCACATTGCCTCGGTTAAGGAAGCCTGATTCCTTAGCCCCCCATAGCCACTTCGGGTGAGACTTCGGGCTACTGCGCAGCTCATTGCCGAGAGGGCCAGTGCGCCAAGGGGTGTTTGTTGCTGCGCATCCTGAAAACCCAGGTCTGTCCAGAAAGTAGCCAACAAATGGTTCCGTTGCCTTGTGATTTGTTAAGCCAACAAATGGTTCCATTGCCTTGAGACTTGTTATTCCGGCGACGTGCGAGATTGATGCGAAACCTAGAGAGAAAGGGAGCCAACAAATGGTTCTGTTGCCTTATGATTTGTTAAGCCAACAAATGGTTCCACCATGGGCTATAACCCTATTATTTTGAAGGCAACGTGGTGCTGGAATCCTACAGCTAAAGAAATTCAAGACTGGTTTGATTCAAAGGTGAGAGAGTTCGCTGAACGAGAAAATAGAACCTCTAGGTTTCAGACAGAAGACTAGTTGCAGAAGCATATTTATACTGACCTTCATGAAATCTTCTTTGTAACATTTGCCTTCGAGTTGTATGGGTGGGTATCCAAGTTAGCAGATACTAGACCCACTATACATATTGATCAACCCGTTGTTTGGATGCCTAAGCTAGTTAGCATTTTGAAGCAGGTAGATAATTTTGTGTCCCGTGCAGTAGACTTTTGGTTGAATAGTCTATTGGAAGGCTTTATCACCGAATTTGCAGTAGATACGAGAAAGAGCTTCAGCGAGGCTGAGAGGAGTTTCTTCAACACATACAGGGGTAAGTTCTTAAATTCTCTGAACCTGTCGATTAAAATGCTCTTATATGAAAAAGGAAAACTATGCATAGCTTTCGATGAATAGCATAGACAAGTAATGTCCGCAGATTCTGATAGTGATCTTGAAGCGATTGGTTGCACTCGTAGTGGAAAATGGTATAAAGTAGACCAATACTCTTTTGAGTCTAGCCCAGAAGATAGTCGAGCTCCTAAAGCAAGCAATATAGAAAGACAAGGGAGTGCTCATATCCCTTATCACCCTTTTACACCGCAAAATCCATATGGGGCTCAGCATAACCCCGTAGTAACACCTTCTAGTAGTCCGCACGGTACTTCTAGTACCTTAGCCCCACCTTTGTTTAACCATCCTGGAGGCAGTGCCACAGCACCTTCACATCAACCTAGCGCAAGAAGGATGGGTGATGACATGAAGCTACCAACCTTTAGAGGAACAGGGCTAGAATACCCTGAGCAGCACTGGTTTCTATGTGAAGCCATCTGGATGATTAAGCGAATTAATGATGATGGTGTTAAGCTGGTTCAGTTAGCAACCACACTAAGAGAGAGAGCCTTAACTTGGTTTATGAAATACTCAGCAGCACAGAATAGGACGCTTCCTGAGGTAAGAAATGCTATGATTAAAGAATTCAAGAAACCTAAATCAGAATCACAGTGCATAACAGAACTCAAAGACATAAAACAGTTACCCACAGAGTCAGTATGGGACTTTGACCAGAAGTTCAAAGCCTTGATAGATCAAGTAAGCTTTGATTTTGCACCGCAGCAGCATAAGGAATGGTTCATTGCTGCACTACTTCCTCACATTAGGCTTCCTCTTATGCAACACAATCTCACTACACAAGAACAAGCTCTAGAGATGGCTATGAAACTAGAAGCTTCACCAATTGTAGGAACAAGCAACGATGTTGCGCAGTTGCAGAACCAGTTAGCAAACCTAACCTTGGAAGTGCATGATATTAAGAAAGGAAAGGATGTTAAAGAAGAAATTTGGTGTACAAAATGTAGAGCGCAAGGTCATTCAAAGGACCATTGTCCCGTTTTCATAGAATATATTGTGACTGGAGCACCTAACCCTTTACCATAGGCTTAGGGGCCTTGGTGTGAAATCTGTAGAACTAGAGGTCACAGACCACAAGAATGTCACTTGTTACAAAAATATGTACAAACTCCAAAGAATCTATATTGCAATTTCTATAAATCAGTAGGACATGATGAGAACAGTTGTAGAGCATATGAGCTTATGATAGAAAGAAAACATGATGTTTATAGAGTACAGTCAGAACCACAAGGACCCATAGCAGAGCCGCAGTATGACCCAGCTCAGGAAGGCAGAGAAGGAAAGTACAGGGGCCGTGGACGTGCAACAAGTTTTGGTCATGGAAGAGAATAGGTCACTTGTTATAACTACGGAGCTCAAGGCCATTATGCAAGGGATTGCCAAAATCCTACAACCCTCTGCAGATACTGTAAATATTATGATCATGTCATCGAAGAATGCCCTCAGTTGATGGCCAAGATGCAAGAAAAGAAGCCACAGGTTAACCAGAACATTCAGTTGATTGCAGCAGAAAAAAGAGAACCAAATCCTACAGTTAATATAGTGACGCGCAGTGGAGCAACTATTGGGAAGTCAGCAATGCAATGGGTGCACCGCACTAATATTAAACCAGCCCCGCTTGATCTACAGAAGCAGAAAGAATCATTCAAGCAAGCTCAAGAGTATTTATCAGATCCGCAAGCTTCAAGCTCTGTTGCAATTCCGCATAACGATATCAGACCGCATGTGCCACGCCAAGAGAACCTGGTGTGAGAGCAGGCTACCACATCCGGAAGGCCTTATGAGGAGGATGCACTAGGCAGTGTTCATTCTTTCTTGAGAAACTGCTTAAAGTTGTTGCGCAATGAAAAAGCAACTATGGAGCTCCAACACCTGTTGGATCAGTGTCAACAATCTGCTTCGATGAATACACCGCAGCGTGCTGTTCATCAGATTGGGAGTCATAGTAGAACTGGAAAAGAGATGAGACTCACAGCGTAGATTGGAGCATTTGAAATGGACGAAGTCATTTTGGATTTAGGCTCAGAAGTTAATGTTCTCACCATGCAGACATGGGAACAGATGGGTAGCCCTCAACTTACCAAATCTCCTATCCAGCTAAGACTTGCAAATCAGCAACGAGTTTCTCCATTGGGCAGATTACCCAATGTACCCATTGACATTGAGGGAGTAAGAAGTTCTACAGACTTTGAAGTAATCAAAATTCTAGATGACAGTAGACCTTACCCAACACTTTTAGGCATAGACTGGGCATTTGATAATTTGGCTATCATTAATTTGAAGAAAAGACAAATGACCTTTGAGGATGAGCAGATTAGGGTCATTGCACCACTTGATCCCCTTCACAGACCACGGTATATAGAACCCATTCGAGCAGAAGAAGAACCGCGCCACATAGAAAATTTGTATCAGACGACTGCTAGTCATAATGATTATGTCAATCCCACAGTGGATGGCCATATTAGCTGGCGATGCGATAGCTCGTGCACATCAGATTCGGAAGCAGGATTGGAAAACGGGCAGAATCGTTTACATGAAGTTTCTGCAAGGCGTTGTGCCATGATGACTAAATACATTCGATGGATTGGCACAGAATAGAGTAACACCCCAATCTTTGATGGTTTAACTAAAGTAAGTGAATTAATACGTTCATATGAACAACAAATCCCAGATGAGCAGCGCATACAAGCATTGGATGTAGCATTGCGCGCTACACCCACAAGATGGTGGGGTGCGCATAGAAAAAATATTGACACATGGCAAGATTGTCGCAGATTGATACTGCGCAGATTTCAGGAAACTACAGCAGGAGTTTGGCGCAAATATGATGGACAGAGTGACCCCGGGTCACATGTTGAAGCATGTATTCAGCAATGGTCAGATATTCCAGAGGATGAGTGGGTTCACCTATTCATCCACACGTTGGATACAGTTCCACGGAACTGGTATACTAAAACAGAATTGCGCAGAGGCACTATCACTTGGCCTCTTATGATGGAAAGTTTTCAACTTACCTTCAGCTTTGAGTTAGAACATCCAAGCATCGACCACGCTTTAAAGTGTATTAGAAAGAAGGTATTTAAACAATGTCCTTTACCAGAATATTCTCAACCAGATTGGGATGTCCAAATGGAACATGCCCTAGAATGCTATAATTTCACCACTAGCGAAGAGGAAGATGATCCTCGCAACATTAATATTCCAGAATCAGAAGGGACGCACAAGGTTGGAGGCCCTTAGCTTGATATCCCTGCCCTTACAGAACACATCAAGCTCAAAAGGATTAACATTGGTACGGAAGCCGAACCCAAGTTTGCTTCTATAGGAGATTATTGGGATGATGAAACTGTTGGCCATATTGCAGATTTACTGCGTGACTACCAGGATATATTTCCTACCAAGTTTACAGAAATGAAAGGCATACTAGGAGATTTAGGAGTTATGCGCATACCTTTGAAAGCGGATGCTAAGCCAGTAAAACAGCGCCCGTACAGGTTGAACCCGCGATATAAAGAAAAGGTTAGAGAAGAAATTGATAAGATGCTCGCAGCAGGTATCATTGAGCTAGTAGAGGAAAGTGATTGGATTAGTCCTATGGTGGTACAAGAGAAAAAGGAAAAATGTGAAATAAGAATCTGCGTGGACCTGCGCAAGCTCAACGACGCATCAACGCATGATCCATTTCCTACGCCCTTTACGGACGAAGTGCTTGATAATGTTGGAGGACAAGAAGCTTACTCCTTCACTGATGGCTTTTCGGGATACCATCAGATCAGAATCCATCCAGAAGACCGCCATAAGACCACTTTTGCGACTGAATGGGGCTCATTCCAGTATACAGTAATGCCCTTTGGTCTTAAAAACGCTCCTGCTATCTTCTCTAGAGTCGTTGTTGCTGTTTTTAAAGAGTTTATCCATAAGTTTCTCGAAGTCTATTTTGATGACTGGACTGTGTTTGGTTTACTAAAGAACCATATAGGGAATCTGCGGGTGATGTTAGAAAAATGTAGACAGTATCAGATTTCCCTTAACTTGAAAAAATGTATTTTCTGTGCTCCTTTTGGTATTTTGTTGGGTCACATTGTATGCAGACAAGGACTCATGATGGATCCTGCGAAGGTTGCCATCATTGCTAACTTTCCTGCGCCCAATTCAGTCAAGCAATTGCACACTACATTGGGACATATAGGGTACTATAGGAAATTTATCAAGGGTTATGCAAAGATCACTGCGCCTATGGAAAGACTGCTGAAAAAGGATTCAAAATTCCAATGGAAAGAAGAATGCTAATAGAGCTTGGATACACTTAAAGAAAAGATGATCACAGCGCCTATTCTAGTTTTCCCAGACTGGAGAAAACCCTTTCATGTTCATGTAGATGCTTCTTCCATAGCATTGGGGGTTGTGCTGACACAATCGGGAGGAGGAGGTATTGACCACCCCATTGCTTACTCTAGCAGAAAACTATCAACAACTGAGAAGAACTACACCACTACAGAAAGAGAAGGACTAGCTATGGTGTATGCCTTACAGAAGTTCAGACACTATCTATTGGGCTCTCATTTTAAAATGTATACTGACCATTCTGCTTTGAAATACTTGGTCAATAAGCCAGTGTTAGGGGGAAGAATTTGCAGATAGCTACTGCTCTTCCAGGAGTATGATTTTGAGGTTATTGTGAAGCCAGGTAGATTGAATGCAGGACCCGACCATTTATCTAGGATGGAGTCAGGGGAGGAACCTACAAATCTGGAGGACAATCTGCCTGATGCGCAACTGTTTTCTATTCAAGCAGCCGATGAATATTATTCTGATATTCTTGAGTTTCTCACTACCGGGCAAGCGCCATTTGAGTTTACAATCTAGCAGAAGAAGCAACTTGTTGTCAAAGCCGCAGACTTCACTTTGATAGCAGGCCAGCTCTATAATTTGGGCCCCGATGAAGTCTTGCGCAGATGTATCTTACCGCATGAGAAGAACTCCATAATCGTAGAAGCGCACTCAGGAACCGTAGGAGGCCATTTCGCAGGAAATCCGACTGCGTAGAAGATATTAGCCATAGGTCTTTGGTGGCCAACATTGCACAAGGATACTAAGGAATTCTGCAAGTGTTGCGATGTGTGCCAGCGAACAGGAAAACCTTCAAGAAGAGATGAAATGCCGCTAAGACCCCATATAACAGTTCGTGCTTTTGATAAGTGGGCCATTGATTTTGTGGGACCTATCAACCCACCAAGAAAGAGAACCGGCACAAGATACATCATCACAGCTATTGAATACCTCACCAGATAGGCTAAGGCCAAGCTAGTTAAGAATTGCGATGCTGTCACTGCCGCGCAATTCATTTTTGAGAACATTGTCACTAGATTTGGATGTCCACTAATTCTAATGAGTGACCAAGGCACGCATTTCCTGAACGAGATTATAGAGGCCCTTACTGAAGAATTCCACATCAGTCACCACAAGAGTACACCCTACCACCCTCAAGCTAATGGTACGGTGGAGGCATTCAATAAGATTCTCGAGAATGCCATGATGAAGATCTGTAATCAACAAAGAGATGATTGGGACCTTAGAGTCACAGCTGTGTTATGGGCTTACAAAACCACATGCAAGAAATTAACAGGTCACACACCTTTCAGTTTGGTGTATGGACAAGAAGCAGTTATGCCCATGGAATACATTGTTCCCAGCTTCAGAATTGCGCAAATTACAGAAATGGCAGATACTGATACTATGAGTGAAAGACTCTCACAATTGCTTGCCTTAGAAGAAGACAGACTTTTAGCCAGATTCCATCAACAAGTGCATAAGACAAGACAGAAAGCTTGGCATGATAGGCATATTAGGAATAAAGTCTTTCAAGAAGGAGACTTGGTACTCTTCTATGATAGTAAATTCATCAAATTTCCAGGCAAGTTTCATGTACATTGGTTAGGCCCTTTTCAGGTGACGAAGATAACAGAAGGAGGAGCAGTTTAGCTTGCGAAGCTTAATGGAGAATTGCTGCCCACAATGATTAATGGGAGTCAGCTCAAGCTTTATCGCGATGGCCACTCCGCCCTGTCGACTTAATGAGTTGCTAAAGTAGTGCAGATACTCAGTGTAGTTGAAAGAGGCATCGCACTTATCACAATCTACACGGAAGTCATGAGACGTGTTTCAGTCTCTGGCTTCCCACGTAGTTCCTCGAATCATTTGCACAGTAAATAAAGTATTATGAGTGAGTCTATTTGCACTCTTGCGAAGTTTCCCCCAGGTTGTCAAACCGTCGCTCTTGCGGAGTTCCCTGTTGTCTAATTTTGTTTACCCTTACGGAGTCCCCGCTGTGGACCCCTCTATATGCACAGTTACCTATGCTGAATTAACCCGCCAAAAATTTGAAAATTTGAATTACGGTAGTTCTGTAGCCACGTCTGAATATTAATGAAGGATAAGATCGCCATTTAATTGTATTTGCTCTGACAGATTCGGCTTGATCTCCCTCAGATTCACATTTAAGTAATGAGCCGAAGGCCTTAGCTCATCTCTCGAAAGGCTATCAGAGCCCATCCATCGCAATTAATGCACCGCAGAGGCATGGGGGTAGGGGGGTTGTCAACTCATATGCATAGGCACCTACGAGTATTAGCCCCACTTGTCCGCATCTACTACCACCTTTAGCTATAAATGCCATGCACTTGTATATGTTCGGGTTACTTTCCTCGAGTTGTAGTGTCTTGTTTGAGAATCTAAGTCAGTGTTTTCAGAGCCGTGTCGTGCAGACTGCTCCCTTTGTTTTTAGCGTTCGTATCCTACATTGTTCCACCATTTGTCTATTCAAGTGCTTCTTGTGTATACCAGTTCATGACGGAGAACCTGTCAACTGAAGAAGTTGTTCGTCAGTTCAAGCGCAGAGGCTTAGATTTTGGCATGGCTACCCCGGTGACGACCTCAGCTTACATGCATCCTGGTTGGACTGATCCCAGACAATCCCCAGGCTCAAGGGCGTCTCAGCAGCAGCAGCCAGACAAAACCGTTCCAGAGCCATTGGCCACTATGGTTAATTATATTCCTTCGCGGCCAGATGATGCACCCGAGGTGCATATTCCCAAGAATGCTAAGTATCTGATTCCGCTACCACCAATGGCGGAAATCGTGCGAGAAGAAGGGTCCCTACTTGGACACCTTCCACTCGTAAGGTTTTCTGACTTCAACTTGGGAGACTACAGGATGTATCCTCAGTTCATGCTGGATCGCTATCTGACGGTAGTCCATAATCCCGTTAGAAAGGTTGATGAATTCATCCTGAAGGAATTTGCAGCAAATCTAGAGAGGCTTGGACTGTTGAACCTGTTGAAGCTACCACACTTCGAGCGTAACAATGAAGTAAATGCAGTTGTTAAGGCCCTCCTATCCTGTGTTCATGGTGGTTATCTTTGGCTGGGGAGGCCAATCGATTTGAATGTGGACTTGATTCATTGTATTACCGGCCTAGCTAAGGTTGGTAAGGACCCCAATGTTCATTTTGTTGGTAAAGATAAGGACAAAAAGTTGGCTGCACAGCTGGTGCAGAAATACAAATTGCTGAGAGGAGATCGGGGTTATGACCTCACTATAGTTGAAGATGAAGCACTAAGATTCATAGGTAGTCTGCTTGCAGGCAGACTTCTAACGAAGCGTAGACCCAAAGAAGTCACTGGAGATGTTGTAGAGATCGCAATCGCAGCTGCGGAGGGAGAGCAGTATAACTGGTCTCTCTTCCTCCTGAACTCTTTCTTGGACGACTGCCAGAACGTTCAAGACACCACCAGTCAGTTGTTCCATTTTTCTTGGCTTTTGATTTTATGTGCCTTTCTCGGGTGGAAGGAGCCCCCCAACACTCAGTTCCTTCCGCGCCGCGCAGGAGAGGTTGCAGGGATGCGCTATGTCAACCTCTGGGATTCTAGTAATCCCGCGAAGCGCAAGATGAACTGCGCCGTGTTCTATGAATATTACCATCTCCTCAAGGACACCATCCAGCAAATGCCAAGGCTGACTGAGGAGATAGCACAAATCTATGGAACGAAGTTGGTCTTTTCTGCCAACTTGCATGAAATTTACTTTCGCCCTTGCGGAATTCAAGAAGAATGGGCCGTAGGCCTCTATTGTATGAATACTCAGGATGTCAAAGAAACTGTGAAGTCCTGGCCAGAAGAATGGAGGCGGGCCGCTGAAGTCGCTGCCGCAACACCACCCCCTGATGCGTAAGAGAAAGATAAGGGCAAGGAAACGACTGAGCCAAGGAATGATGAAGGTTCGCCAGAACCAGCCCCCAAGAAGCAGAAGCTGTCGCATCCCTCTGAGACCCTTGCCTCGGGGTTCGACCAGTACCTGAAGGAGCAATTTTGTGAGCTGTGGACATCTCAGGCTCACATCAGAAGTGCTCTGGACCTGCAGCTCGTGGAGTTGAAAGGTCTCGCAGGAAGAGTTGTGCAGACCCATGCACCAGCATCTGGTTCGCAGGCACCGCAGGCATCTACAAGCACCGAGCGGGTTGAAGTACCTGCAGAGAGGCATACTGTTGTTCACATCCCGCCTACAAGTATGACATTCCCGGATCCTTTGGCTGAAACCCAGGTAAACACGATTGGCCCTATTGAGATAAATTTGTCATTGATTCTGATAGAAACTTTGCAGTTAGTACAAGAGCGAGTCTCTATTGAGCTGAGAGCTAGAGAGCTCTCCACATTCCATGAAAACCAAAGACTGCAATCGTAGGAAATAGAGCTGAAGGCAGGCTATAAGAACATCTCTCAGCATCTTGCACTTTACGAGGCACAAGACACTGGGATAAGAAACGTAGTTGATGAAATCGCCCAGGAGATGCTAGCCTGCCAGATTCAACCAGACCTTCCTCTGGTTGAGAAAGTGCAAATTATTGGCGGAAGGGTGAAATCCCTAGAGCAGGAAATAGTTGCTATGGCTGAGGACCATAGAATGCAGATCACCGAGTTGGAAGCTCGTGTCGCAGCGCATCCTACAAATGATAGGCAGGAACAATTTGAAGCACTGCGCATAGCTTCCACACAAATGAAGTGCAGAGCAGATGAAGTCCAGAACCTGATGACGCAAGATATGGAGGCTTGGGCTGAGCTTGAGAAGCTCCCTTTCAAAGTCGGCCTTTTGGAACAGGTGCAAGCAGCAGAACAGTCCCTAACTTTTCTAAGTGAAGAAGCTAAGGCCTTAGAAGGCTTAGCCAAAATGAGGAAAATGAGCGAAGTGTGCAGAGTACAACAACAACTGCACAAACTCAGAAATGAAGATGCTAATCTCACCAACAACATTCAACCATTTATAGATGAGTATGCTGAACATACTTCCCAAGCTCAGGAAAAGATCAAAGAATTTGTTGAATCTCAACAATTGGTTGATGGCATAACTGAAGAAGAAGCTACTGCAGACATGGTGCAGACAGCTGCGGAGTGCGTGGATGAAATGGACTCTGCTATTGCGCAGTGGAAGCAAGCATTTGTTGTGACCCAAGCAAAGGCAGATGTGAAAATAAAGCGACCACACGCTAGTGCGAGTGGCTCGAGGACGAGCCACAAGTAAGTGTTAGGGGCCTGTTGGAGCATAGGCCGCAGCTATAGTAAAGCTGCGAATTTTGAGGAAAAAGCACAAGTGTTGAATGCTAATTTTGAGTAAGCACCAATTTTGAGCAGAAGTGAATAGTGCGCAGTACGCCACCAGATGGATGAGCTCAGTGCAGATTACGGACCGGAAATCGCAGAGCTCGCGCGCACATGTCAAAGGAGAGTGAATGTGGCCGAGTAGAAAGCTCAGCTACCACAATAAATGAAGCGACGAAATAGAGGGCTTAGCTACCCTCATTAAGGCTAAGTATAGAAGTTATGGTTGCTCTGACCAAGGAAGAGCAATGGACCAAAGCATTGAAGGCGAAGGACAAGGATCAATGAACGATGAAGCGGTGCCCATACCCGCAATCTGTGCCGAAAATCACGAAGTCTACAGGAAGCGATGACATGACTGCAAGCGGCACCTATAGTACACCTAGCCTTGTCCACGGTTAGGGTTTTTGGGGATTACTGCTGGGAAAGGCCCACAGTTTTGTAAAGGTGTGACCCTCAAGGCCACCTATATATATGTATAATTGTAAAGGGAAGAAGGTTAGATGTTAGATGGGTTAGAGATAGATTGGTTAGAAGGCCATTGTAAGTTGACGACTGAGTTGCAGACAGTCTAAGTTGATGTCTGAGTCATTGTAATCCCTGTAGAAGAAGAGAGTAGATCTAAGAGAAGGGCTCCCAGCTGTGTGCATGGAGTTTCCCAAAAAGATCTAAGGCTGCAGCTGTGTGCGCAGCATACTGTGTAATTCCCATTTTGAGTTAATATAGAATATAGTTCCCGTGAATGAGATTTCCCCGTGGAGGCGAACTGCATAAATCTTGTTGTTATGGTGATGCTTACATGAATGCATGTCTATGTTTTACTATCTATGTTTACATGAATCTTTTGCTAAATCTATGAATGAATATGTAAAGTAAGTTCTTGAAGCTCCCTTAGAAGTTATACTCATGCAGCGTCGAAGGGGCCTGTGAGACACTATCGCTGCGGTGCTTGAGGAGTGTGTTATTGCGGTGAAGCGCAAGGCCAGGGATGATACGTAGTCAGACGTAGCTTGTAAACACTTTGTTCGCAGGTGCGGAGATACCGCGCAGCGAGGCTAGTAAGAGTTTCCACGCTGTCGCGCTGAGAGGTCTGCGAAAGAGTAAGACGTCCCGCTCTGAGGAATCCTCCCGGAATAGAAGGGAAAAGATTAGAATCTCCACATCGCCTCGATTAAGGAAGCCTGATTCCTTAGCCCCCCATAGCCACTTCGGGTGAGACTTCGGGCTACTGCGCAGCTCATTGCCGAGAGGACCAGTGTGCCAAGGGGTGTTTGTTGCTGCGCATCCTGAAAACCTGGGTCTGTCCAGAAAGCAGCCAACAACAACAGTATAAGATCCTAACACAAGTTAGGATTCTATCTTGATATAGGAAAAACATACCTGGATTAGCATGCTAGCTAGTTATGTCTAACATAGTCACATGATGTCTTCTTGTTCTTCTTCAATGACTTGTGCTAGTAACCTGTATATCTCATAGGTTAACCATTATAAAACCAAGTTATACATACCTCGTAAATGGATCTTCTATGAGATCCATGACAATGGATGAATCTTTGTCCTCATGTCATCATGATCATATGTTCTTGAACCAGAACATGATTTGTCCTTCTTGGTGCACCTTTCATGTTAGTAGACAACATAAATCTCATACAACACCATAATGCATTAGTACAATCATAAGTGTCAACACCCTAATCAATGAATATTTTTTATCATGCATTCATAATTTTATTAAGGTGATACGACAAGTCTAAAATCAAGATTGTACTAACCGTAATAACATGAAGACAAACATACCATAAACTTAATCATGAACAAATCTCAAAACATACCTCGATGAGTCGTACCTGTCAAGATTGCTTGTAATCCTTTTATGGAAGGCCTTAGCCTCATCTCCGTCTGAAACAGGAACCTCGATGATCGAACTTGTACGTTGTACCACGTGTCACTGGTTCAACTTCGGTCTTTGAAACATTTTCCTGAGATAGTACAGTCTGTGTACTACCTGTCACTTTTTACAAAATTTCATTTGGATCTTCCTAGCCCAAGTTATGACCTTTTTCCCAAGGTCACCTGATTTTGACTCAGATCTGGAAGAGGCAGAAACCCTATATTGTATAGATCATAAATCACAAAGCAAAACGAATTAGAGGTTGTCCTTAGGACACAAGGTACATGGGGATTTAATCTTCGACCTGTAAAGATTTCAGATCCGAAAACTTCTCCAAACAGATTTATAGCGAAAGTGCTACGATGACTGGTTTTTGCTATATCAAGCCCTAGCATCGTAAGTGCAACAAGTGTCATACATGCCATATCATGCCTTCTTTCAGGCTAGCTCTGATACCATGTTAAATTTTCAGAATTTACTTCAATATGATCTAGGATCTTAACTAAGAGAAAAACATGTACAGTAAATCTATAGCATATCATTCATGGACACAATAATGCAAGCACAGAAGAGACACAGAGTTTACTTAGGGAAAACCATAAAGGTGAAAAACCCCAATAACTTCATCAAATATAGATAGAGCAATGATACAACCAAAATACAAGAGATAGTCTTCTCCTAGCAGCAGATCCTCCTCCTCCACAAGTGCACCACTCTCCACAGTGTGAGTGAGAGAATAGAATGTCTAAAATGAGAGAGACACACTCTCAATTTATACACTAACTTGACTTGACCTTTACTCAACTAGGTCGGCCTCAACTTAACCACTTAACATAATGCTGACTGGGCCGACCCCCACTAGGGTGGTCTAATAACCCATCAAGTATAAGTTACGACACTTACAATATAAATGACGACACTTCCGTATAGAGGAATAATAACATCTCTATAGGAATACAACCACTTCTGTATAGAGGAATAATAACATCTCTATAGGAATACAATATACATATATGTGAAATACATTCTAAAGTTACATATACATCAACACAAGTTTGAGAAGCTCCAATGTCCAATGGTCTCTTCTTCTCCAATGCTTCAATGAGGATCTTCAAACTCGAAATGGGAGGCAATAGCTCTCAAAGGGAATTTGGCAGCATAAGAATAGGATGAAATGTGGATGAATAGTGAGGAGGCCCTATCACCTTTTTATAGTTTTTGGTGATGGGGAATACCGTTATGGTTTTAAGGAAACCAATGGTATTAACCAACATGGTTTAGGTCTCTTTTTCCCTCTTTTTCCTTTTTTGAATATTTTTTATATTTTTATTCCCTTTTAATATTTTTTTGGAATTTTGGACCCTTTTTGAGGGTTTTTTGTGTTTTTTGAGGAAAAATACATATTTTGAGGGGGGAAAAGTGTATTATGGTCTTTTTGGTGACCTTTTGAAGGTTTTAGAGGCTCAAGTAGTGGAAAAAGTGTACAAATGGGTCATGTGAATAAGGGAATGAGCTAGTGAGCACTTTTTGGGTGTTAATAGATTGCCCCCTGATGTGTGAGGGTAGAAGTTCATTATATGGCTGATAGACATCATAGCTCTTTTGTCTTTTTCTAGGGCTTGGAGAAGAGAAGAGACCGATTGGAGACTGAAACAACAGCCCCTTGGAAGCTGCAAAAATTGAAAAAATACATGGCCTCAAAATGAATGAGAAATAATCTCTGATAATGGACAAGGAGGGCATACCCATGCTCGTATCAAGACATATACATAACAATTAGGCCCAAGAAGGGGGACCTGAATTATACATAAAAATATATTGGTACATCATAATGGTCTAGAGGGGACACAATGCTGGGACATACTCATGGTCATACCATGACTAATCTCAATAACTAATACACTAGAGAAGAGAAACAACCATTCTGAATAAGGTTTCAGAAGGGTTGATGAACTGTTGGAGTTGAAGTTGTCCAACATATGTAGGGATTCAATGACTGTGAGTCAACTCCTAAGGAGTATATGTAACTATATACTCGAGGGAGTATAAAACTACGGTACATCTGAAAAATTGTCTCCAAGCACAACCCAAATATCCATAGGAATATGTAACTAGTTGTTTCCTCAATTAGACTCTCAAATGTGGTAGAGTTAGGTGATATCCGAGGTCTTCAACAAATAACCGAAAGGAACGATACCCTATACGAGTCTCAATGATGTTATCAAGTTGTTGAAGTGGAGCATGTGAGAAATAATCATTTGGAGAGGCATTGAGGACTCCTTTCGAAATGATCCATAGGCACTCATCACTAATGGTGATGAGTCCAAGGTACAAGCACCTCTGGGTCTATCCTCTGGAATAGATTTGGTTGGCGTCGATAGAGGGAGATCGGAAACTACCAAGGAAATGATGTTTCCTTGATAGGAGCACGAGGTGTACAAATGAAGTGTGATAGTACTGATGGTAGGATTGACAAACTGTGGGGATGGGGAATAACTGGGGTCATAGAGTGGGTGGACTCAAACTTCCTTTTTTTAGAGCATGATGACATTGTTGACCTGGAAGCATATGAAACTAATGTTTAGGTGTGGGGATCATAGCTTAAGGGATTGTTATACCTCTATATTTCACAGTGTCGGATCTTCACCACAAAAAGAGTTGACGACACTTCCCCTACTGTTTAAAACACCCAGAAGAGAAAAATGATGAGTGATCCTTGAAGGCAAACCTGCCCTGACAAGAATCAACCTAGCTAAGACTTCATTTACCCTCACTACCACGCCTTGCTCCATCTTAGGTGCGCAGTAGTCCATACTACCTCGCTATGCTCTTTCTCTGCCACGTGGTACTACCGCGTTATGCTCTGTTCTAGAGGCGCGGTACACCTTTTTTAGCCTTTTTGCCATGGCTTATGGGATTTTGATTTTCGAGAGATTTTTGAGGATTGGTGTTCCTGATTCGATCCTAACTCACTTTCTGTGATTAGTAGACCTGATCCACTAAAATCTCCCAAGATCCATCCTTCTCTCTTGTTGGTTAACCCTACCACACAATATAAGAGAGAGGCATTCCATGAGCAAAAGGGAGGACTCTTGGAGATATCAAACTTATGATCTTGCAGCTTTATGGAGATAGCTAGAGGATGAAGCACTTGGAGCTGTAGGATTGGCTTGGACATCAAGCAACCTTTGTAAGTAACTTCAAGTTGATAATAGAATATAACTTCTCTTGTTTCCCAAATCACATGTATTGATCTTGTTTCAATGATATGATTTGTATCTATTGTAGATTTAGATCCTAACTCATATTTCAAGTTGCTAGAGAATTGTATATGCTTGTATCTTGGTTATCATTTTGACAGGTTCATTCGCGAGGACTTGGAAATTGGAGCAACCATAAAGACAAGAGATTGGATTGAAGGTCAGTTAGATTTCTTCTACTTATTCTAGCATTTTAATCTTGAGATGTCTGTTTAGATCTAGGAATTCAAGGTAGCATTTGTTTAGTTTTGTCTTAGTTTAGTGTCAGTTAAAGTCTACTTTAATCTAAGAGAATTTTGACTTATCCGTAGGGAAAAATTCTACCAATAAGAATGGCGACTCCACTGGTTTGAACTCCATTTGATTGATTGAGTTCACTTTCACCCATTTTTTGATTGCGATTTTTTTCATTTCTCTTCAAACCAGTATTGAATTTTAGTCTCTTTGACCTTTATTCACCCCTCCTCTGTATTTTTCCTCCCTGTGTGATCAGTGAGTCCTCTGGGTCTGCAGCAACCCTGAAAATTTCATCTTTCTTTTCAATAGTTGCGCTTTTCCATACTTTGCAATAGTACCGCACCTTAAGCATTGACCACAGCGTGGTAGTACCGCGTATCCTGCATTATTACCAGAGTGGTAGTGTAATAGTACCGCGCTCTAGTCTTATTCTGCCATGCGGTAGTGTCTGCATACTGTCAATTTTTTCTTCCCTGCTTGGTTTCCTGAGTCATTTCTCATTTTTCTCTTCCTTAGTTGGTGTTTTCTGTTGCCTGTTACCATCCTGTTCATTACACTGTCTTTGCAGTGTGTTTATTTCTTTTGTGAGCTTGATTATTTTGTGAGTTAGTGGCATTATTTGCACATTGGTCACCCCTTCAGTTTGATTGCATTGGCTTGATCTTCTCATCACAACCAGATCATTACTGCTATTCTCTTTTACTGGATCGTGTAACTTTCATAGTCACATTGTTTCCATTATTATCATTAAAATCTATATTAAAAAAAAATTTATCATTGGAGAACATTTGTATTGTTTTGATTAAAATGGTCTAGCAGTATTATTGTGCATTGGGAAGTGAACCATTGAAATTTGCCACAGAAATTCTCATTTTTTGAAGCATCTTAGTTGTAAGATCAGTGAATTGGAAAGAAGTGTTTATTTCAGTTTGGTTCTATGTACAAAAAGAAAACAATTTTTTTTTGTTTTGGTTTTTAATTGCTTGTGAAAGTTTCATGCATTTATGATCGAAGAACTCTCTCTCTCTTCCATAGCTAGTTTTCATCGAATACAAGGCTTATTTCGATTCATTCTCACTTGCATGGTTTGGGTTGTCACAACACCACCAAGTTTCACGTCCATTTACCTGATTGAGTAATACAACCACTAAAATTAATCTCTCTAACTAAACCAACATTAACCTCACTTGAGGAAATCAAAAGAATTTGGGAGTTAGGTAGGACACCGGGGATAGGCATCAAAATAATTCCCCCTTGTCATTTTCATCTGAGACATAGTTGTTATCCTCTAGGGAACTAAAATCCTCTAGTATTTATTGACACGGTCACAGCCAGTTTATGGAGGGTCCTCCTGACTGTTTTTAACTTTCAGGGGTTAAACGGCGGCGAGATTGAAAACCGGACGGACTCTGTGAAATGCCGCACTCCACTTAGCCCTAAGGCAACATCGATCATTGTCTTCCTTGTAATTCATAATAATGCAAGGGTGATAAGACATAAGCGCCCAAAACCTTTTCCAACATGTCATGAACGAGGTAGCTTAGTGACTTTTGTACTAGGGCTCTTTTACCCAGGATCCCTTTCGATAGAGGGATATCCTTCTCATATAGGTCTCTCATGTTCTATTGTTCGACTTGGATTTCATCACCTTGCGAAGGATACAGCTTGTTGAGGTCTCCAGCTCTTAGTTAGGAGTTTGCTCGTTATCTCATCTTTATAGAGGGTCATTTTTCTTTTTTGGTGACTGCTTGTCGGCATTCTGGCCATTAATTTTCTTAGCTCGCTTACTACGACACCGGTCTCAGTATAGATTTTAGAGCTTGCTTTTTTGGCCTGCGAGCCTTGCTTTTTCTAGCTCCTCTTCTGCACACTTGACTGCATTAGAGTTTTTGAGTTCTTTGTTATGAAACTGCCCCCAGATTTCATATTCCTACCATCATGTCAGAACCACCACGGAGATCATGACAAGTACAGGGAAAAAGCCCTCCACCACCACCACCACCAAGGAGCTCTGGTCCACCTGCATCATGCATTCCCGCTCGTCCTGGCCGCGGTGCTGGTTGAGGGAACATTCTACCGCCGATACATACTGTTAGGATATTCCTATACTCCATCCTAGTCCCACCAGTATTTTGATCATTTACATTTTCAGTCATGCATGCACCTTTTAGGATTTGCATGCATTCTAGGGTTTGCATGCATTTTGCATGCATCCCAGTCATCAGTCCAGCACCTAGCTCTCAGTTAGCCAGCCCCCAGGAGCTTCTCACTATTCATTTTTAGCCCTCCAGTTGCTTAATGCGTCCTTCTTCCTTGATTTTAGGGAGCAACTCACCCTCCTTCACCTACTAGTCCAGTTGTCTCAGTTACACTCAGTTACACTCAGTTACAGTCAGTTACAGTCAGTTACACTTAGTTACACTCATTTACACTCAGTTACACTCAGTTACACTCAGTTACAGTCAGTTACAGTCAGTTACACTTAGTTACATTCAGTTACATTCATTTACACTCAGTTACACTCAGTTACATTGAGTTACACTCAGTTACACCTACCAGAGTTAGTTTGACTGATGGTTGACAGTTACTTGAGCATTGATGACTCCATTGATGATGATGAAGACTTCCAGTTGCGCTCCGATGATCATGAGGACACCTAGTTGTGCTCCGATGACACTCTAGTGATCCTTTGATCACTCCATGAAGGCTAATTTGAATTGCCACCTTAGGCATTCGAATTCCTCATGCATTGTATTATTTATATGTCCATTTGTGATTAATAATCTAGTATGTCCGAAGTATTATTGCTTCTATCCGAGTTCTACTGTACCATATTATTCTATTGCTCATTATACTGCATGTATCACTATTCTTCTATTTTCTTGCTTAATCCATTACTCTCTTGTGAGGTATACATCATCTCTTAGATCTACTGTGAGGATTTTCACATGGTATCAGAGCATGTTGAGAGAATTGTTTATCTCCATTCTTGAGAGTTTTTTTTTGCAGGTTATTACCAAGATTTTGAGTGCAGCAGTTGCAGCAGTTTCTGCATTTTTGCAGCAATAACAGTTGCAGTTATTCTATATTGTTTTTGCAGGTCCTCTACAGCTTCAATGTATTCATCAGGAATTACTCCTCTTGATCCACTCAACTATGATGAATGGAAACCAAGAATGATAGCAGACTTGAAGATCCATGATCTTTTTTATTGTTATTTTGAAAGAGAGTTCGAATCCCCTGAAGAGAAGATTGACTGGTTAAATAAAAGAGACATGCACTTTGCAGCAATAATGTTTTCTTTGTGTGCATACCAGAGATTCCAATTCAAATACCGTGATGGTGTTGAAATTCCAAGAGAGTTATGGACTCCAAAAGAGATATGGGCTCACCTGGATGGAAAATTTGGCAGAGAGAATGAAGGACTTGGTCCCAACCCATTCGAAAGAAAACAAAGTGATGCATTCGCTCCTCTTGATGGTCTCTCAGATCATGAACCAGTATCATCTCATATTGAAGTTGTTGACAAAGAACTTGCAGATTCTCCGCTCATGCTCAAACTTTCTTCTCTTTCTGTGACAGCTCACACTCTAGATATTGCAGAAGGTCCTAAATCCTCTCTTGTACCAGAGTCTGTTGGTTTGCATCATGATCACATGATTATTTAAGTGGTCAAATCAGCTAATGGAGGTAATGCATTCGCTCCTCTTCAGCAAACATCTCTTTTATACTACTATATGATCATAAATTCATGCTTTCAGAAGGTCATTGAAGAATATGGCCATTGCCATTCGCTTGGGATAATTTCTCATGCATCTACTGTTTTTGATCTCACCTCTCATGGTTCAAAGGAGATCTCAAGAAGCCATGATTCAAGTCTTGTATCTAATTTGGGTTCTAAGCAATTACTGCTTGGGAAAATTTCTCATGCATATGATAGTTTTGATCTCACCCCTGCTGGTTCAAAGGAAATCTCAAGAAACTGTTTTGAAAGTCTTAAATCTGATTTTGATTTCAAGCAAACATGTAATAGTTCTTTTTGGCATAATCTCACCCATGGTGGTTCGAAGGAGAAGACAAAGGACTATATGCACATTCAAAAATTTGATCCTACCTCACCTGATTTGAATCACAGGTTCAAGGATCATTCTAATACTGTTGGATTTGTTCTCATCACATTCAATCTGAAGAGAAAGTACAAGCACATGCTTTTTGAGCATGATCCACTTCTTCCCAAGAAGAAGATACCTCCAGACATATGACCAAGCATCACACATGCTTGAGTTTGGAGCTTTTATTTTTTATGTGTGCCTTACAGTCTATTTTTTGAGGAGGGGGTATGTTTCCCATGAAATTTTCCCACTTCCTTGGTTTATTGATTGTTATTATTCATTGTATTGGGTGACCTTTGGTCTTAGTTACCAGGGCCCAAGATGGATTAAGGGGGGGTGTTAGGATATTGCTATACTCCATCCTAGTCCCACCAGTATTTTGATCATTTACATTTTCAGTCATGCATGCACCTTTTAGGGTTTGCATGCATTCTAGGGTTCACATGCATTTTGCATGCATCCCAGTCATCAGTCCAGCACCTAGCTCTCAGTTAGCCAGCCCCCAGGAGCTTCTCACTATTTAGTTTTAGCCCTCCAGTTGCTTAATGCGCCCTTCTTCCTTGATTTTAGGGAGCAACTCGCCCTCCTTCACCTACCAGTCCAGTTGTCACTCAGTTACACTCAGTTACAGTCAGTTACACTCAGTTACAGTCAGTTACACTCAGTTACACTCAGTTACAGTCAGTTACACTTAGTTACATTCAGTTACATTCAGTTACACTCAGTTACACTCAATTACATTGAGTTACACTCAGTTACATTGAGTTACACTCAGTTACACCTACCAGAGTTAGTTTGATTGATGGTTTACAGTTACTTGAGCATTGATGACTCCACTGATGATGATGAAGACTTCCAGTTGCGCTTCGATGATCATGAGGAAACCTAGTTGTGCTCCGATGACACTCCAGTGATCCTTTGATCACTCCATGAAGGCTAATTCGAATTGCCACCTTGGGCATTCGAATTCCTCATGCATTGTATTATTTATATGTCCATTTGTGATTAATAATCTAGTATGTCCGAAGTATTATTGCTTCTATCCGAGTTCTACTATACCATATTATTCTGTTGCTCATTATACTGCATGTATCACTCTTCTTCTATTTTCTTGCTTAATCCATTACTCTCTTGTGAGGTATACATCATCTCTTAGATCTGCTGTGAGGATTTTCACACATACTACATCTTTAGTTCCGTCTGTAATCGTTACTCACAACACAGTCTCAGAATCTCTTGCAGCTTCTGCAACCACTGGCATATCTGAGATTCCCACTGTCACTTCACCCACTGTTATTCCAGATATATCTGCCACAGTGGACAACATTACAGCGGCTGAATCTAATACAGCCCAAAATATTAGACCAGAGGTCATCCTCCTACCTAATGTCAACACCTCCCTTCCACCAGAAACTTTTCACGATGTCACAGATGGATCTGTTGGCACCACCGAAGGGTCCGACCAGTATATACCTGGCTTGATTTCAGTCCCGGGCGGGTACGTCGAAATTATTGAAGATACTTGACTTCCTGACACACCTTTTGAACCTGATTATGGCTTCATCACTTCCCAGGTGGAGCTTCCTCCTATTATCACCACGCCATCTAGTGTTCATCCACAGGAAACCAGTTCTTCCAGCAACGTACCTCGTACCTTATCTCTCCCCAACCTCCCTCCAGGACATGAGATCATGGCCTCCATTCAATCTAGTATGGTTAGTCTAGCGAATTCCCTATTAACATCCGCATAGTTTAAACGTGACACATAGCAAATGCTCTCGATAGCCTCCAGATATCCCCCTGTTACTCGTCCTCCTGACTATCGGGATCCCAACATCCCGTCCAGCTCATAGTTTCATCACTCCTATGCAGACGGTTCCAGAGCTTCAAATGTTACTATACCTAGGTTCTCGCCAGACCCCGAAAACCCTTTCCAGGACATGAACTCAGACCCAATCTTCAATGGTCCTCCTATCATTAAACATGCTATGGATGATACCCCCGATACCCCTCGGTTAAATTCCCCACATTTGTTGCCATCACCCATGTTTGGCGCACATTCTATGAGGGATAAACCAGTTTTTTCCCCGTCCTCGCTTGTCAGATATGGAAGACCCCCTCCACAAATCGACACTTTTGGCGCTGTTGGCAAATCGACACTATCGTATTTGTCTAATGGTGGAAGAACACCAAGTCATACTGCTGGATCTTCCATTTTGACCGGAGGTTCACCTTTGGCCACTATCTACACTATCTCAGGAGGTGGACAACCGACTGCCATGGTCCCCAACTCCAACAACCAAACTCCTCCTGGTGGGCCATCACCCCAACCAGCTGAAGGACAATCCTTTGTTGGGAACCCCGTTCCTAGTCAACAACCTCCCCCTATAGGGCCATCCAACCCATCTGCTGGAGTACAACCCATTGGCTCCATCCAACAACCTTCCCAACCAGCAGCATCTGCTCAGTATGGTATGTACAACACACCTAGTAGAGGACAACCTTATACCGGTTTTCCAACCGGGCCTCATCCTCAACATCCCCCGTCAGGTATGCTTCCTTCTTGGGAACCTCAAATACCACAAAGTGGGGGGTACTCACTATTTGGAAACTGGAACCTAGCTGGGGGGCAATCTTAGATTCCCCCCAACCTGAACTATGGATTCCCTTCTCCTTCAGCTGCTACAACTCCATGGAACCCATCCCTTCAATTTCCACACGTTCCTTAAGGAGGAACAAACCTTCCATGGACACCACTGTCGCAGCCACCCCCCAACCCTGCTATGGGAAACCCTCCACTTACTCAACACAGTGGTAACATTCCTGGAACACAACAACTCCAAGGAAATTTTCCCCAACCAGGAGTAGCAACCATTCCTGGGTTTCAACAACCCCAGGGTACCATACCTACCATCTCCACTCAGCAGAACATCCACCAACCGGTTACCAACACACAACCGGTTAACTAGGTGGCTTACTATCCATAGAACTTCCAACAGTACCCCCCCGGAAACACATATGGGTATAACACACAACAATATCCTATGCAGGGCCCCCCAGGTTTCTCTGCACCATACGGTTATTACTCATACCCGCAGACTAATCGTCAACTTCCCTTTTTGGCCACGCTAGACTTACCTAATTTGTCGAGGCTCATTAACGATCCCATATGGCATGAACCTCACTGGCCACCCATTCCAGCCAAACTTCCATCAAACATTCCTATGTTCGATGCTAAGCCCGGGGAAGACCCCAAGAACCATGTAATGACCTTCCATCTTTGGTGTTCATCCAACTCCTTGATGGACAATTCCATTCGACTACGACTCTTCCAACGTACGCTTACCGGCATGGCAGCAAAATGGTACATCAAGCTGCCACAACACTCATTCCACGATTTCAACACCTTGGTTATGCATGTAGCTAGGGTTTTACCCCTAGCTTGTGCAAATGAGCACCTACTAAGGAGAAGGGACTCCTTAGTAGCAGTTCAGTAAATGGAAATAACTAAGCTAAAACAGAAATAGAAACTACTCTAAAACATATGCATGAAACATAAACAACAAGATGTATATAATGGCTTCTTGTATTAATATTACCTCCAATGTGAAGGTTGATGAAGCTCTTGCAATGTCCAAGAGGGTTGCTCCAAGCTCCAATGTGCTCCTTCTCTTTCTCCAAGGGGTTGGAAATGGGCCAAAAGGGGCTCTCAAGATGAAAGTAGCTCAAGGGTGAGCTAGGGTTTCGAGAGAGATTTTGGCAGAGTAAGGGTATACTTGATTGTGGATGTGAAATAAGGGATCTCCATCACCTATTTATAGTTTTTTGGTGGTGGAGTGCTGACCCATGGTTTTGGGAACCATATGGTTTAGGGCAGCTGTATAGGGTTTTTTCCTCCTTTTCCTCATTATTTTATATTTTTTATTCCCTTTTTAGGGGGTTTTTGCTATTTTTGGAGGAAAAAGGGGGTTTTTAGCCTTTTTGAGGCTATTTTGATGGTTTTGTGGCCTTTTGGAGGCATTTTAGGCCCTTTGGAGGCTTTTTAGTGGGATTTTTCGGGTTTTTAAGGGAAATAAGGTAGGAAAATGGACAAATGAGCCATATAATGTGGTAGATGAGGTAGTGAACACTTTTTGGGTGTTAACAGATTGCCCCCTGATGTGCGAGGGCAAGAGCTCATCGTATGGCCGATGGACATCATAAGTCATGAATGGTTTTCCTGGGGTGTGGAGAGAAGAGAAGAAACAAACTGAAGCCCAGAACAACGATTCCGAACAAACTGCAAGAACTAAGAGTACATAACCTCAATAATGGATGAGGAATCATCTGATCATATGGACGAGGCGGGCATACCCATGCTCGTATCAGGACATAACATATAATAACAATGGGGACCAAAAAATGGGAACCGGAAATATACATGACCTCAAATACTGACTGAGGGATAATCTCAATATATGGACGAGGCGGGCATACCCATGCTCGTATCAAGACACATAAACAGAACTATGAGGCCCGAAAAGGGGGACCTGTGAGATACATAGAGAACCACTGTGTACATCATAAGTGTCCAGAGGGGACACAGAATCTGGGACATACTGCTGGGCTAATCATGTCTGAGCTGAAGAACTGGTGCATTGGAATATCAACAGTGCTGCTGACTGGGGTACCAGAGGAACTGATGAGCTGCTGGATCATAATGACTGGGAGCAATAACCTCGATGGTACACTAAACTGGAACTGAAATGGGTACTCAAGGAAGCATATAACTGGATGGATTCCGAATACAAACGCCAACGCAGCCCCGAAATCCACGGGAACATACAACTGGGCGTCCCGAAGTGACTCACCAATGTGCTAGAGTTGGGGGAAATCTGGGGTCTTCGACTAAAAAGTGATGGGATATAACCCTACGTGATTCTCAACGATGCAATCAAGGTGCTGAAGTCGAGCATGTGTAGCTAGGGTTTTACCCCTAGCTTGTGCAAATGAGCACCTACTAAGGAGAAGGGACTCCTTAGTAGCAGTTCAGTAAATGTAAATAATTAAGCTAAAACAGAAATAGAAACTACTCTAAACATGTGCATGAAATATAAACAACAAAATGTAAATAATGGTTTTTGTATTGATATTACCTCCAATGTGGAGGTTGATGAAGCTCTTGCAATGTCCAAGAGGGTTTCTCCAAGCTCCAATGTGCTCCTTCTCTTTCTCCAATGGTGGAAATGGGCCAAAAGGGGCTCTCAAGGTGAAAGTGGCTCAATGGTGAGCTAGGGTTTCAAGAGAGATTTTGGCAGAGTAAGGTTGCTTATGATTGTGGATGTGGAATAAGGGATCTCCATCACCTATTTATAGTTTTTTGGTGGTGGAGTGCTGACCCATGGTTTTGGGAACCATATGGTTTAGGGCAGCTGTATAGGGTTTTTAAGGGAAATATGGTAGGAAAATAGACAAATGAGCCATATAATGTGGTAGATGAGGTAGCGAACACTTTTTGGGTGTTAATAGATTGCCCCCTGATGTGCGAGGGCAGGAGCTCATCGTATGGCCAATGGACATCATAAGGCATGAATGGTTTTCCTGGGGAGTGGAGAGAAGAGAAGAAACAAACTGAAGCCTGGAACAACGACCCCGAACAAACTGCAAGAACTAAAAGTACATAACCTCAATAATGGATGAGGAATAATCTCAATATATGGACGCGGCAGGCATACCCATGCTCGTATCAAGATACATAAACAGAACTGTAAGGCCCGAAAAGGGGGACCTGTAAGATAGAGAGATAACCACTGTGTACATCATATGTGTCAAGAGGAGACACAAATCTGGGACATACTGCTGGGAAAACCATGTGTAAGCTGAAGAATTGGTGCACTGGAATATCAACAGTGCTGCTGACTGGGGTACTAGAGGAACTGATGAACTGCTGGATCATAATGACTGGGATCAATAACCTCGATGGTACACGGAACTGGGTACTCAAGGAAGCATAGAACTGGATGGCTTCTGAATACAAACACCAATGCAGCCCGGACATCCACGAGAACATACAACTGGGCGTTCCGAAGTGACTCACCAATGTGCTAGAGTTGGGGGAAATCCGGGGTCTTCGACTAAAAACTGATGGGATACAACCCTACGCGATTCTCAACGATGCGATCAAGGTGCTGAAGTCGAGCATGTGAGAAACAACCACTCGGAGAGGCAATGATGACTCCTCTCAGAATGATCCATAGGCACTTACCACAGATGGTGATAAGTCCAAGGCATAGGGATCTCTGGGCCTATCCTCTGTAATAGAGGGGTTGTCGTCGACAGAGGGAGACCTGCAAATATCAAGGCAATGATGTTTCCTTGACAGGAGCGCGAGGTGTATAACCGAAATGTGATAGGACTGATGGCAGGATTGACCAAACTGTGGGGGGAACAACTGGGCAAGTAGAGTGGGTGGACTCAAACTTCCTTTGTTCAGAGTATGATAATGGGGATGATCGGGCAGCATATGAAACTGACTGAGGGGGAAAAGATCATAGCTGTATTGGATCGCAGAGGGTGACTGGTCTGAGGGAGACTCAGGTTGGTATAAAATGGCAGGAGACTGCAGAATACTCTAAACAAAGGCGACCTGATTGGGGGTGCTGCCAAGATGATCGATCATAGTGCCAGGAGGCACGGGAGGGGACTTCTTCATGGGTTAAGGAACTAGAAGAAGTGTGTGTAAAGTGATACTGTCGTGTGGATTTATACGAGCCCAGGATAGTTCATGCTCGTGGTTGCCTTCAATTTTAAGGAGTCTGGAAGCAAATAAGAAGACTCTGAAGTAATGGAATGGTACTATCGTGTGGATTTGTACGAGCCCAGGACAGTTCATGCTCGTGGTTGCTTTCAATTTTAGAGAGTCTAAAAGTAGATAAGAAGACTCCAGGGGGTTGCTTTTTCGTATGGTTAGTCTCCAAGGCCCAAAGAAGCATAAAAGGATGCAATGAAGAACTCTTCTAGCCGGTGTGACTAGAGTATTCCTTTTTCGTAATTAGTCTACTAGGTCCGGAAAAGGGTTAAACTTATACCAGATAGATGCCCTTTCAGGTACTTTAACGAGCATGAAAGGAAGCAAGATTGCTCAGCGATCTTTTCATTCTTTTAGGAGTCAGAAAAGAGCTTAACGGAAACTCCCTAAGTGCCTTTTTCGTAAAGGACTTGTCCGGCCCGAAAAAGGGGTAAAATTATACTAAACAAAAGGAATGGCCAGGAAAGGAGGAAGTGTTCAATCAAGGAACAGTAATGATGACCAAGAACGAGGGTAGTGGGGAAAACTGGTGGGCCTCCTTGCGGGGTGAATGAAATGGTGGAAAAATAATGAAACATTTGCAGTATGATAGGAGTGAATGGCTCATGTAAAAGTGTGGAACAATCCGATGGCAGCCAATGTGGTGTGCAAACCGAGGCAGCAAGGTGTTGGGACACAATGTTGAAATTGTACCAAGTGAGAGTGAGAAGTGATCTCAAGCATCATCACAAGCTCGGAAAGATGAATCCGGTGATATAAAGGGTGTCAAAAATGGATAACGGTCGATGTGGCACGCAAACCGAGGCGACAAGGGCATTTTGGAAAAATACCCAAAAAATCTGGGGGTGAGAGCGAGAAATGATCGCAAGCATCATCACTGGCTCGAAAAAATGAATCCGATGATATAAAATATGCAAAAAATGGAGAACGGACGAAGTGGCGCGCAAACCGGGGCGACGAGGTGTCGGGACACAACGTTGATATTGGTCCTGGTGAGAGCGAGAAATGATCTCAAGCATCATCACGAGCACGGAAATATGAATCCAGTGGTGCAAATGGTGCGAAACACGGGGGTCATAAGGACTCCGGAATGGTCAAAGGAAATAACTAGGTTAAAAAATAAAGGTGAGCCCACCAAGCGAAGGATGCAGTGGTGGGGAAAAATGATGACCCGTGGGGGCAGAATACTAGGTGTATCAAATCAAATCAAATATACAAGTGACATGTGACTGCAAAAATGGTTGAGATCACATATGTAACAAAGTGAGTAGGGTTAATGACCTGCCCCCATGCTATGTGCATGGGGTTTGTGATTATGGATCACATATGTGTGGGTTTGAACAATGGGTTCATTGACATGCTGAGATAAATGTGATGGGGAAGGTTCAAAATGATTGATCATGCCCCTTATCCTAGGGTCGAGGTAATCTATTATGCCCCTTGACTCATAGGTGTCAAGGTGGTGTTGTTTCTGGCGAACAGGGGGTACATCAGGCCAGGTGTCAATGTGGTGCTCTATAATGGCAGGGTCAAGACCAGGCATTTCGGTATAGGACCAGGCAAAGACATCACGAAATTCTCGGAAGAGTTTTCTGTACTCCTCAATTTCTTGTTCACTGCAGGAAGCTCCTAAGGCAATGCATTCATTGACGCCAGGGGGGTCAGAGATATCTATGTGGATGACGGGTGAGATGTTGGCCATGTTACCCTCCTCGAAGGCATCAGGGGCAGGAATAGGGTCCTTGAACCAGTCGACCTTGGTGGGAAGGAAATATTTAGATTCAACTGCAAATTGGGTAACGGTGCTAGAGGAGGATTCTTCTGGGGTGAAATAGGAACGGTGGTGCATATCATCCCAGGGATAATCGGGGGGCAGTAAGGGCCTCAAGAATCTCCTCATCAGTACGGAAAGTTTGCATCGTCGAATCGATTGACGAGGGAATAGTGGTTGAAGAGATCATATAAATGGTATTAACCTCTCCTGAAGGGGAGGAGACTGGAGGGTGGATCTCCTCAATGGTGGGTGGTGCCGTCTCAAGATCCAGATTGTTCATCTCATAGAGAGATGCTCTGTAATCCGGGAGATCGGGACAATGATGTGAGTAATGCCCGTAAACACCGCATATGGAACAGGGGTGATTGGTACGCAGGGACTTATCTTTAGGCTTGGGAGTGGGGTTTAGTTCGACAGTTGGGATGTTAGGGTCATCGTCGAGCATCTGCATGTGCTTCTATAAGGCTGGTAACTATGGGAACTGATGAGTGGCATGGCCTAACTCATCGCACAACGAGAATTTAGGAGGAGCGCAAAACACGGGGGGGTTTTTGACTGTCTTGGGAGGTGGTAAAGCAGTGTAAGGTTGTGGACCTCTGCCCCCAGTAGATTTGGGAGTAGGAGGGGGAGTCATGGAGGACGAAGGGGTAGAGACACCGGGGGGTGGCTGAGTGGTAGTAGCCATGGGTTGCACCGGTTGGAGGACGATGCTTGGTGTCGGCGGGGGAACGGGAGGCGAAAGGTACCAGACGGGTAATCCCAAGGTTAACCCAGGGAGGCTAAGGGTAGCCATAACTGGGGCACTTACTACTCCCGATGGAGGGACTAGAAAGGGGATTGTATGGATAGGTGTAACACCAATGTGGCTAGGTACCAATGGTGGTTTAGGCAACAAGGGTGGTTGATTTTTAGGAGGTTGGTTATCGTGAGACAAGGTACATAAGTCAGACACATCAGGTGTAGATGCCGGGGGAGGCATAAACTGAAAGGTGGAGGTCATCGGCGCGTCTGAGTAAGCTCCGGGCCCCGTAGAAGAAACAAACGAGGTGGTTGTACTAGAAACAGGCTGCTCAACCATGGGGAGAACATTTTCGGGTGCCACGGGAGCACTGGGATCATAGTAGGTGAGTTGGTCAACCTTGACCACGCGTCCCTCATGGGGGAACATCATGGTGCAAAAAATGGAAGAGGCAACCGCCCGCATGGCATACATGTAGCTGCGGCCAAGTAAAAGGTTGTAATCCAATTGGGCATTGATTACCTCAATGTCAATGAGTACAGTTTTGCCACTTAACTGGATGGGGACATTGGCTAGGAGGCCTTGGGGTTGAGCCAAATGACCGTCGTAGGCGCATAATGCAGTGGTGGACTGCTGGAGAGTAGGAGATCCCAACTTCTGCCATACGAATGTAGACATAACGCATGTGGAGGCACCTTCATCGATGATGCACCGATGGATGACAAGATTCTGAATGGAAACAGAAACTTGGAATGCTAGGGTGGAAGGCAGGCGAGGTTCGGACTGGTCCAAATCAAATTCCATCAAATTCGAATCATTTGGGTCAATCCCCCTAATGGCGGAGAGTAAAATCTTGCACTGGGAAGGGCAGTTCTTCAAGACTTCTAACGCAGACATGGCTGCGGGAGACTGGGCTAGGTCATCGACAATGTTGTAGTTTGACGCAGCCCGCGCATTAGGGTTATTGTTGATACGACGAAGTGGGAAACAAGGTGCCTTGGGAGCGCCATCAAGTGGAGGTGGAGGTATACGTAATGCTTGATCGGTGGGGTGGGCATTAGTAGGTTTATCAGTGGGAAGGACTTCAGTGGTGGAGCCATACTGGTTCCGACGAGTCTGGAGGTTGACGTTAGCGGATGACATCATCAACAAGTGGTGAGTTCCTGAGTCAAACATGGGTTGATCGGGAGCAGCGTACGTGATTTGCTGTTGGGGTTGCGCGTTGGCTTGAGGGGGAGCCAACGGCAGAGTGTTCATGACACCTTGGTTTGGTAATGGGTTTTGCAGCACCAAAGGTGGCTGCTGAGGTTGAGGGGGGTTAGGTGGCGCCTGAGGAGCTACATGCCCTTGGCGGTGGGCATCGTTAACCCAGAGTTGCCTAGCTCGCTCCAAGTGTGGGCAAGCATGCGTGTAGTGGCCATAGACCCCGCAAATAGAACAAGGGTGGTTTGTTCACAAATTGGGGTTTTTAGCCTGCTTGGGCGGGCGATCAGGGTTTTGGTTAGCAGGGGCTGCGTTATTATTGTTGGGGGGATTCACCGGTTGACCAGCTTGGTCTGCAGGTTGGTTATTCCCTCGATTACGGCCCTTGCCGTGGTTTTGTTGGCCCTGGTTGCGTTGGTTGTTTTGGTTTTGCTGCGGGTTTTGTTGGGCATAAACTTTCCCTTGGGCAGCAGGTGGATTCTGAGGTTGCACAGGTGCTGGAGCAGGCTGCGGTGAATGATATGTAGGTGGAGGCTGCGTAGGTGCAGCAACTGCAGGGGGTTGCTGATAGGGCTGCGGAGCAGGTGGTGGGTTTGCCGCAGGGGCTGCCTATGGCGGATAATAAGCGGGTTAGGCTTGTGAAGGCGCAGGAGCCGGTGTAACCTGCTGGTGGTAGTAGGGTTGAGGTGCAACCGGGGGGGCATAAGCAGGAGTCGCATGACCGAAACACTGAGGTGGACATGAGGGTCCATGGTGGTTGTGGTGTGTCAGGGGAGCATATGAGTTGGTTGCTCCAGACTGTGTGGTAGCCCGTGAAAGGTCGGGGCCAGGGGTGGGACGTGTTATGGAAAATGGTTGTGGATGCGAAGAAACACGGCCAATGATGCCGTCTGCAGCATGGGATTCCCTCGGTGCATCGTGAGGGGAGGGGTCTCCGCGAGGGGCGTCAGGTATAATGGTATAAAGGTAACCCAACTGGGCATAAATGAGGTCGAACTGTTGGGCCTTAAGGATGGCCTCTTCTTCAAACTGGGGTCTTTTTGATGCCACATCCTTAGCAATGACAGGGAGAAGGGACTTGAGGAACTAATCTAGGAAGATACGATCGTCTAATTTGATCTTGCATAAGCTACGGCGTCGACGCCACTCATGAATGTGGTCCGTGATGTGGGTAGCCGTGTTTTGTATGCAGGATAGGAGGATCTCAACGCCCGCGTCGTAGCGGACAGGAAACTGGAAGAACTGCAGGAAGGTCGAGGCAAGGGAAGCAAAGGTGGCATGGGTCCCGTGGGGTTGCTCGATATACCACTTGGCTGCAGAGCCAGTGAAAGTGCGCTGTAAGAGACGGAGGCGAACAGAGTCGTCCACTATGGAGTTGGAGGAACACCATAGCTGGAAAGACATGATATGGTTTTGTGGGTCCTCATCGGCCTTGCCCTCGAACTTAGGGATGTCAGAGGGATGCTTGGTAGGAATATGAGGCCATGCAGGGTCATGTCGGATAGGGTCGTTGGTCAATCTGGCTAGGTCAGGTAGGTTGAGGATAGCCATGAATGGCAAACTAGAAGAAGGATGTGACACAGTAGTGGGTTGGACCAAGTTGGGGCCAATTCCCCCAAGTGGAGGGACACGGTTTGGAATTTTGCCCCCAAGTGGGGGAACGGAGGTAGTATAGGAGGGGCCTGCACCACCATGGGTAGTGTGAACCACTTATGAAATGGGAATAGGTATCTCGGCTGCGGGAATGGGTGCAGTGAGGGGAACAATAGATGGGGGCCCCATGGAGGGCATACCCAAAGAAGGTGTAGTAACTGGTGCGGTGGTGGATGTGCCACTAATGGTCCCTACAACAAAAGGAGTGGAAGTCACGCCAGCCATAGGGCTAGTAGGGGCAGTGTAAATAGGGTTCTCAGACTCTTCGTCAGAATTGGAGGTAAAGTAAGGGGCATCAATATCTAGTGACGGAGTCCTATGCCGTTGACAAGTGGAGTCAAGTGACAAGGCTCTAGATCTGTGATGAGTTGTATCAACGGATGATGATCGGAATCCATGACGGGTGGTGTCAAGTGAACCGTGCTGTGGGGGCTCGCCCCTGAGGCGCCAAGAATGTCTCGGGGACTCAATGGTGACAGGTGGTGTCACATCTCTGTGGGTTGAGCTGAGTAGAAAAACAGCTCAAAAAATCCTAATGCAACCGAGTGTGCAGAAGGAGAGCTAAAAAACAAGGCACTTAGGCCAACAACCAACTCAAAACACCCACTGTAACAGCTGTGATACGATAGGTGGAGTATCAACAAAGATGGTCAGAATACCAACAAGCAGCAGGTTTCCTAAAAAGAAAATAAAAATAAAAAAATGGTGGACTCACTAGACCAAAGGGAGGTAAAGGAGCATGCAAACACCTAACTAAAAGTATTATGACTCAACTAGACATATCCTCTGCAAGGTGATGAAATCCAAGTCAGACAATATGAATAGGAAAGCCAAGTGGCTATGATATCCCCCTACCGGGAGGGACACCGGGTAGTCAATCCTAGAAGAATGGCAACTAAGATACCCCGTTCATGACACGTCCAGAAAGGTGAATCTGTCGTTTAGTCCGTTTACCGCAATACCCCTATACAGGGATATCCCGCGAACCATGAAAGGTATCCCTTCGGTTACTGAATGGAGTGCGGTATTCTACTCAGGCCTCCGGAACCAGTCTCCCAACTTCAACCCTCCTAAGGGAGAGGCCCTCTGATAAACTGGTCGTGACCGTGCCAAAAAGCACTAGAAGATTTTGGTTCCCTATTTGGACAACAACTATGTCTCAAGTGTAAGTAACCGAGGGGTGTTATTGGAAGCCTATCCCCCCGATCCTACCTAAGTACAAAGATTCTTTTGTGTTCCCCAAGTGGGGTTAGAATATTGGTTGAGTTAGGTACTTTTTAAGGCTCACTTGAATTATGTGATAGAGTATGTGCTCGTGAGGTGATGAACCCAAACTAGAAGTGCCACAAGGGGGACAACTTCTTAACTATCAATAATGCTGGAATTGAAACTTTAACTTGCAAAATTTTATGAATTAAAAATACTGAAATTTTAAAAAGATTCTGTAAAGGGAACAGAAATTATGTTGCAGAAAGGCTGTAAGGAAGTGGGGCTGCAGGTAGGACAGAGGGCTGTTCAGATGCAGAAAATATTGCAGCAAAGGGGGCTGGGCTCAAAACAGGAAAAATACAGAAATCAGACCGTGGGTCTGTGGCGAATCAGAACAGGCGGACCGCGGGTTTGAGGGAAATAGACGCGGTCAGGTTGCAGCAAAAAGGCTAACAGACACAGTCGGGATGCGGGAAAGAGGATGAAAGCCGCAGTCAGGACGCGGGAAAATGGCCGACAGGCGCAGTCAGATCGCAGCAAACAGGCTGATTAGCCGCGGTCGGATCGCAGGTAACAGACTTGAATCCGCTGGTAGGGAATTGGAAACTGTCTGAGAGCCGCGGTCAGGTCGCAGGTAAAGGCCTGAAAGACGTGGTCGGGACACGACTGCAGAGGGAAAAGATGCAGTGTACGGCGGCCGAAAGGGATAGCCGAAAGGAATTTTTTTTATTTTTTTTTTTAAACGAAAACCAGAAATTCAAAATCTAGGGGAGTCTCCAAAACTGTAGCTAGGGTTTTACCCCTAGCTTGTGCAAATGAGCACTTACTAAGGAGAAGGGACTTCTTAGCAGCAGTTCAATAAATGTAAATAATTAAGCTAAAACAGAAATAGAAACTACTCTAAACATGTGCATGAAACATAAACAACAAAATGTAAATAATGGTTTTTGTATTGATATTACCTCCAATGTGGAGGTTGATGAAGCTCTTTCAATGTCCAAGAGGGTTGCTCCAAGCTCCAATGTGCTCCTTCTCTTTCTCCAATGGTGGAAATGGGCCAAAAGGGGCTCTCAAGGTGAAAGTGGCTCAATGGTGAGCTAGGGTTTCAAGAGAGATTTTGGCAGAGTAAGGGTGATTATGATTGTGGATGTGGAATAAGGGATCTCCATCACCTATTTATAGTTTTTTGGTGGTGGAGTGCTGACCCATGGTTTTGGGAACCATATGGTTTAGGGCAGCTGTATAGGGTTTTTAAGGGAAATATGGTAGGAAAATAGACAAATGAGACATATAATGTGGTAGATGAGGTAGTGAACACTTTTTGGGTGTTAACAGCATGTGAGAAACAACCACTCGGAGAGGCAATGATGACTCCTCTCATAATGATCCGTATGCACGTACCATAGATGGTGATAAGTCCAAGGCGTAGGGACCTATGGGCCTATCCTATGGAATAGAGGGGCTGTCATCGACAGAGGGAGACCTGAAACTATCAAGGCAATGATGTTTCCTTGACAGGAGCGCGAGGTGTATAACCGAAATGTGATAGTACTGATGGCAGGATTGACCAAACTGTGGGGGGAACAACTGGGCAAGTAGAGTGGCTGGACTCAAACTTCCGTTGTTCAGAGTATGATAATGGGGATGATCAGGTAGCATATGAAACTAACTGAGGGGAAAGGGATCATAGCTGTATTGGATCTAGGAAGGTGACTGGGCTGAGGGAGACTCAAGCTGTGGTACAATGGCAGGAGACTGCAGAATACTCTGAACAAAGGTGACTTGATTGGGGGTGCTATCGAGAGGATCAATCATAGTGCCAGGAGGCACGGGAGAGGACTTCTTCATGGGTTAAGGAACTAAAAGAAGTGTGTGTAAAATGATACTGTCGTGTGGATTTATACGAGCCCAGGATAGTTCATGCTCGTGGTTGCTTTCAATTTTAAGCAGTCTGAAAGCAAATAAGAAGACTCTGCAGTAATGGAATGGTACTGTAGTGTGGATTTTGACGAGCCCAGGACAGTTCATGCTCGTGGTTGCTTTCAATTTTAGAGAGTCTGAAAGAAAATAAGAAGACTCCAAGGGGTTGATTTTTCGTATGTTTAGTCTCCAAGGCCCAAAGAAGCATAAAAGGATGCAATGAAGAACTCTTCTAGCCGGTGTGACTAGAGTATTCCTTTTTCGTAATTAGTCTACTAGGTCCGGAAAATGGTTAAACTTATACCAGATAGACGCCCTTTCAGGTACTTTAACGAGCATGAAAGGAAGCAAGATTGCTCGGCGATCTTTTTCATTCTTTTAGGAGTCAGAAAAGAGCTTAATGGAAACTCCCTAAGTGCCTTTTTCGTAAAGGACTTGTCCAACCCGAAAAAGGGATAAAATTATACCAAACAAAAGGAATGGCCAGGCAAGGAGGAAGTGTTCAATCAAGGAACAGTAATGATGACCAAGAACGAGGGTAGTGGGGAACACTGGTGGGCCTCCTTGCGGGGTGAATGAAATGGTGGAAAAATAACGAAATATTTGTAGTATGGCAGGAGTGGATGGCTCATGTAACAATGTGGAACAATCCGATGGCGGTCGATGTGGCGTGCAAATCGAGGAAGCAAGGTGTTGGGACACAATGTTGAAATTGTACTAGGTGAGAGTGAGAAATGATCTCAAGCATCATCACGGGCTCGAAAAAATGAATCCGGTGGTATAAAGGGTGTCAAAAATGGATAACGGTCGATGTGGCACGCAAACCGAGGCGACAGGGGCATTTTGGAAAAATACCCAAAAAATATGGGGGTGAGAGCGAGAAATGATCTCAAGCATCATCATCGGCTCGGAAAAATGAATCCGATGATATAAAATGTGTGAAAAATGGAGAACGACCGATGTGGCACGCAAACCGAGGTGACTAATGGTGTCTAAAAAATGGGCAAAAAATGACGGGGCAAAAATAAAGCAACAAGGTGACCATCATGATGGTGGCGTCGTGCTGATTCCAGTGGTGGAAAAGGTTCGAAAAATGGACTCCGTATGGGGTCATAACGGTCGAAACAAGAAAAAGTCAACTGACACACAGCCGCGGGTCGCCGCGGATGTAGACATGGAGGACATGCTGGAGAGATACTTTGGTCACGAGGCGAGGGTGCATAGGAATGCACTCTTCGTGAGGGACCTACAGGAGCCATCAGTGCAGGCCTTGGTGGCATGTGTGGTTCGGGTATTGGGGTCTCAGTCACCTGAGAAGGTGTCGGGGGGCCAGATGCAGATGATAGAGCGCGTACTGGATAGGGTGTACTATGCATGGGGCCAGATGTTCCTGACCTGCGTTCAGCGGCAGCTGACAGCAGTGAAGGAAGCTGGAAAGGGATTTTGCTATGGTTCCTTCTTGTGTGCCTTCTTTATGGAGAGGGTACCCACACTGCGGCCGCGGGTGTCGATCAGAGCAGGAGGTTTGAGGGAGCCGCGGATGGTGCGGTGGGGCGAGATGATGCGCCACCGTGGTGGAGGTGATGTTGGCAGGTATTTTACGTAGGAGTTGTACCTGCAGGGACATGGACTACACGGGAGATCCAGAGGCGCCACGAGCACCAGGACAGGCATGGGGATCCGATGGTACGTATGTGTTTGCTTGCATGTTATGGATGCCAAGGTTTTTATATATATGATAGTTTACTGATATATGGTTACTGACATATGGGTGATCTACAGATGTGGGCCCAAGGCCGCCTCCAGGACATGTGGCACGGAGAGGGATTGTGGCCGTTCCAGCTCTGCCTGGGCGAGGAGAGGTCCGTCGTCGCGATGCGGAGGGGACACTGGAGTCGGTACGGGAAATACTAGACCATTTGCTGGTGGGGGTGACTGACGAGGGATGGCGGGACGTCGATCCGGACGTGGTTCAGGATTGCATGAGGGCACCCCGAGAGTTCAGATCCATTGCCATCCAGGTGGCTATCTTGGTGGACAGGGAACGGGCACAGGGGCCCGTAGAGGATGAGGACTTGCCGGAGGAGGAGCGCGGGGAGGACTCAGAGGCAGCCGATGCAGGCAGTGATGCGGGGTATGACTCTCATTAGGGAGTGCAGGGGACTCCCCCCGAGTTTTGTATCTATGGCATGTATTTTGATGAGGCTTTAGGCATGTATATCCATTTTTGTATAGCTGAGTACAGGGGTACTCAGGACATGTATAGCACTGAATATGTATTTTTTGATATATATATATATGCACGTGGATGCACCGTTTTGTGATGTTGTTGTGTAGTTGTACGCACATGGATGCAAATAGTCTAGGATGTTGGGCACGTGGATGCCCCTTGTGTATTTTATCTGGTTTTATGATGTATGTATGATTAGGCACGTGGATGCCCCTATGGATATGCATGTGGTTTTATGGTTTATGTACATGGTTGCAAATGTTGATGCGATGCAATCTTTTTGGGTTTTTTATATATTTTTATGAGATGTTATGGGATGATGATGCATGATGTTACATGGTGTGATTGATATGCCAATCTAGGATGTTGTTTGCCATTTGATCTGTGACACTATTTTGGGCTCTTGGGACATGTGTGAATGTTATGGATTCAAACTGTCGGCTGAGTTGTTTTGCGCGTAGGAATTTTCTAAAAAGACAGGGATCACGCACCTGGTAGCAGTTGTTGAGCTGGGAGACAAGTAGCTGGGAGTCAAGGAACACATGAAGGTGACATATGCCCATCTGGAGGGCAGTAGTCAGGAGACTGGTCATAGCATCATACTCTACCTGGTTATTGGTAGCAGCGCCTATACATATTCCGTCAAGGTGAATCATGTCGTTGGAAGGGGAGTACAAGACCCATGCTGCAGAAGCCAGGTTGGGAGACCAGCGGCTTGCGCCATCAGCGAAGCCAGTGTAACGAGGTGGAAGATGGTCCATCTGTGGTCATGCAAAATTGATGATTGTGAGAGGATGGTAAAAAAGGTGAAAAACAAAAAAGATAGCAAACTGTACAATGCGGACCAATAAGGCCGCGGTTTCATTTATGGATAGAAACGCTTAAGATACAACCCATTACGGGGGTTGCGCAAAGGGTGACCTTCGGAGTCAGCCAAGATGTATGCCCCCTTTCCGAGACAACTTTGCAGGATGTAAGGACCTTGCCACATGGATTCAAACTTCCCTTTACCGGTTTTGTCATGGGCTTGGTCATATGCGAGGACGAGGTCCCCTTCGTGGAAAGTTCGAGGGTGAACATGTTTATCATAACCAGCTTTGGAGCGGTTTTTTGCAGCTTCGATGTTCTGGAGAGTGGCACGACGGTCTTCATCAGCTTGTTCGAGTGTCAGCAGATGCTGCTCGAGGGGGGAAGTGTCGGGGAGAAGCTCAACGGCGATATGTAAGGCAGGAATCTGACACTCGATGGGGAGGACAGACTCGACACCGTGAACTAAATGAAATGGGGTAAAACCAGTGGCGGTCTTAGGGGAGGTATGGTAATCCCATAAGGCAGGGAATAGCATGTGGTGCCAATTGGACTTATGCTTATCAACAGTGCATTGGAGGATGGTTTTTAGGATTTTGTTGATGGCCTCTACTTGGCCGTTCCCTTGGGGGTAGTAAGCAGAGGAAAATTGGTGTTCAAATTTGAGGAGGGTGGATAACTCACGCCAGACAGCATCTTCGAAGTGCGAACCATGGTCTGAGACTAACTGTTTAGGGACCCCGAAGCAAGTGATAACATGGTTGAAAAAGAAATGGGCAATGGTATCAGTGGTACAATTGAAGGTGGGCATGGCTTCCGCCCATTTGGTGAAGTAATCCACGGCGACGATGATATACTTGTGGCCGTTGGCAGACGAGGGTCTACACTCCATTAAGTCGATGGCCCACTTACAAAAGGGAATAATGGTGACGACTGGGTGTAACGGAGCGGGAGGTGTCTGGGCCTTGGGGGCAAAAAGTTGGCAGTTATGGCAATGTTTGACCGCAGTGATGCAGTCGGTGAACAAGGTGGGCCAGAAGTATCCGGCGCAGATGACCTTTTGGGAGGTGGCCATTCCCGAGAAATGGCCGTCGCAGGCACCGCTATGATAGTCATTGAGGACGTGTTCAGCTTCCTCGTGTGTAAGGCAACGACGAAGAATGGTGTCAACCCCTCGCCGATAAAGGACATCGCCTAAGAGGATATATCGAGAGGCTTGGTGACGAATGCGATGGTGTCCATTACGGGTGACTTTGGGTCTGAACTTCTGCGTGCACAGGTATAACAAAATATCACCGTACCATGGGTCATCAGACGAGATAGTAAACAAATGGTTGTCGGGTAACTCATTGGAGATTGGTTTGGCCGGGAGAAGGGAAGAGAGATCAGTAATGAGCTGGGCAAGCGCGAGGGCTTTAGTGCTCTTAGGTGTTTTGAACGTAAGGTCATATTCCTGGAGGATAATGACCCATTTAGCAACACGACCTTGCAGTAGCCTCCAGTTGAGGAGGTAGACCATGGGGTTAGAGTCGGTGACGACTGTGGTATGACTCATTAAGATGTAGTGTCGTAATTTTTGGACGGAAAATACCACTGCTAAGGTGAGTCTCTCCTCATATGGGTAACGTAAAGGCGGGCCAGACAAGGTCTGGCTGATGTAGTAAATGACATGCTCTTGGTGAGAGACGTCTTCTTGAACCAAGACTCCGGACACAGCATGCTCAGATGTCGAGACGTAGAGGATGAAGTCCTGGGAGAAATCCGGAGGGGAAATCAAGGGGGCTTGGGTGAGAGCTTTCTTGAGAGCTCCAAATGCAGCTTCTGCTTGCTCATCCCAGATGAAGGGTACGTGGGTACGAAGCAGACGCAAGAAACCATGAACGGTAGTGGCGTAATCGGGAACGAATCGTCAAAGAAAATTGGATTGCCCCTATAGACTTTGGAGCTGCTGGAGCGTGCGAGGAGAGGGAAGGTCCAAGATGGCTTGGACTTTCAGGGGATCAACAGTAATTCCTTTCTGGGAAACAATAAAACCCAACAATCGGCCTGTCGGAACGCAAAAGAAACACTTGTGTGGGTTCAAGCGGATTTGGTATTTGCGACAACGCAGAAACACTTGCCGAAGGTCGTTAAGGTGGTCAGATCGTTTCCGGGAACGAGCTATAAGATCGTCAAGGTAGACTAGCAGGATATGGACCAAGTCATGAAAGCAATAGGTCATGGCCCTCTGGAAGGTGGCACCAGCATTTTTGAGGCCAAAAGGCATGACGCGATAGGCAAAGGTGCCCCGTGGGGTGGTAAAAGTAGTTTTGTACTGGTCTTCCTTACGGATCTGAATCTGGTTGTATCTGGAAAAACCATCCATGAAGGAGAGGACTTCATGCCCCGCACATGCATCGATGAGTTGGTCAATAAATGGCGTGGGGAAATTGTCCCTGGGACAAGCGCGGTTTAAATCATGGAAGTCAGTGCATACTCGAATGGTGCCTTGTTTTTTGTTAACGGGAACGGGGTTTGAAACCCAAGTGGTATAGGCAATAGGATAAATGAACCCTGCCTTGCGCAGTTTCTCAATCTCGGCTTTGACAGCTGGAAGCTTTGAGGGATGAATGGGGCACTGTTTCTGACGGATGGGGGGTACATCAGGCCATGTATCGATGTGGTGCTATATAATGGAGGGGTCAAGACCAGGCATCTCAGTATAGGACCAGGCAAAGACATCCCAGAATTCTCGGAAGAGTTTTCGGTACTCCTCAATCTCTTGTTCACTGCAGGAGGCTCCTAAGGTAATGCATTCATTGACGCCAGGGGGGTCAGAGATATCTATGTGGATGACGGGTGAGATGTTGTCCATGTTACCCTCCTCGAAGGTGTCAGGAGCAGGAATAGGTTCCTTGAACCAGTCGACCTTGGTGGGGAGGAAGTCTTTGGATTCAACCGTGAATTGGGTGGCTATGCTAGAGGAGGATTCTTCTAGGATGAAGTAGGAATGGTGGTGCATGTCATCCCAGGGATAATCCGGGGCAGTAAGGGCCTCAAGAATCTCCTCATCAGTACGGAAAGTTTGCGTCGTCAAATTGGTTGACGAGGGGATAGTGGTTGAAGAGATCATATAAATGGTATTAACCTCTCCTAAAGGGGAGGAGATCGGAGGGTGGATCTCCTCAATGGTGGGTGGTGCCATCTCAAGATCCAGATTGTTCATCTCATAGAGAGCCGCTCTGTAATCTGGGAGATCGGGACAATGATGGGAGTAATTCCCGTAAACACCGCATATGGCATAGGGGTGGTTGGTATGCAGGGATTTGTCTTTAGTCTTGGGAGTGGGGTTTAGTTCGACAGTTGGGATGTTGGGGTCATCGTCGAGCATCTGCATGTGCTTCTGTAATGCTGGTAACTGTGGGCATTGATGAGTTGCATGGCCTAACTCATCGCACAATGAGCATTTGGGAGGAGCACAAAACACTGGGGGGTTTTTGACTATCTTGGGAGGTGGTATAGCAGTGTAAGGTTATGGACCTCTGCCCCCAGTGGGTTTGGGAGTAGGAGGTGGAGTCGTGGAGGACGAAGGGGTAGTGACACCGGGGGGTGGCTGAGTGGTAGTAGCCATGGGTTGCACCGGTTGGAGGACGACGCTTGGTGTCGGCGGGGGAACGGGAGGTGAAAGGTACCAGACGGGTAATCCCAAGGTTAACCCAGGGAGGCTAAGGGTAGCCATAACTGGGGCGCTTACTACTCCTGATGGAGGGACCAGGAAGGGGATTGTATGGATAGGTGTAACACCAATGTAGCTAGGTACCAATGGTGGTTTAGGCAACAAGGGTGGTTGATTATTAGGAGGTTGGTTATCGTGGGACAAAGTATATAAGTCAGACACATCGGGCGTAAATGCTGGGGGGGGAATGGACTGGAAGGTGGAGGTCATCGGCGCGTCTGAGTAAACTCCAGGCCCCGTAGAAGAAACAAACGAGGTGGTTGTACTAGAAACAGGCTACTCAACCATGGGGAGGACATTTTTGGGTGCTGCGGGAGCACTGGAATCATAGTAGGTGAGTTGGTCAACCTTGACCACGCATCCCTCATGGGGGAACATCATGGTGTGAAAGACGGAAGAGGAAACCGCCCGCATGGCATAGATGTAGCTGCGGCCAAGTAAAAGGTTATAATCCAATTGGGCATTGATTACCTCGATGTCTATGAGGACAGTTTTGCCACCTAACTGGACGGGGACATTGGCTAGGAGGCCTTGGGGCTGAGCCGACTGACCATCGTAGACACGTAATGCAGTGGTGGACTGCTGGAGAGTAGGGGAGCCCAACTTCTGCCACACGAATGTAGACATAACGCATGTGGAGGCACCTTCATCGATGATGCACCGATGGATGACAAGATTCCTAATGGAAATAGAAACTTGGAATGCTAGGGTGGAAGGCAGGCGAGGTTCGGACTGGTCCAAATCAAATGCCATCAATTTTGAATCATTTGGGTCAATCCCCCCAATGGCTGAGAGTACAGTCTTGCACTGGGAGGGGCAGTTCTTCAAGACTTCTAACGCAGACATGGCTGTGGGAGATTGGGCTAGGTCATCTACAATGTTGTAGTTTGACGCAGTGCACGCATTAGGGTTATTGTTGATACGACGAAGTGGGAAACGAGGTGCTTTGGGAGTGCCGTCTAATGGAGGCGGAGGTATACGTAATGCTTGATCGGTGGGATGAGCGTTTGTAGGGTTATCAGTGGGAGGTACTTCAGTGGTGGACCCATACTGGTTCCGACGGGTCTGAAGGTTTACATCAACGGAGGACATCATCAGCAAGTGGTGGGTCCCTGAGTCAAACATGGGTTGATCAGGGGCAGCGTAAGTGATTTGTTGTTGGGGAGGCGCATTGGCTTGAGGGGGAGCCAATGGCTGAGTGTTCACTATGCCTTGGTTTGGTAAGGGGTTTTGCAGAACCAATGGTGGTTGTTGAGGCTGTGGGGGGTTGGGTGGGGCTTGAGGAGCCGCATGCCCTTGGCGATGGGTATCGTCAACCCAGAGCTACCGAGCTCGCTCCAAGTGTGGGCAAGCATGCGTGTAGTGGCCATAGACCCCAAAAATAGAACAAGGGTGGTTTGTTCACAAATTGGGGGTTATAGCCTGCTTGGGCAGGCGATCAGGGTTTTGGTTAGCGGGGGATGCCTTATTATTGTCTGGGGGATTAGCCGGTTGACCAGCTTGGTCTGCAAGTTGGTTGTTCCCTCGATTATGGCCCTTGCCGTGGTTTTGTTGCCCCTGGTTACGCTGGTTGTTCTGGTTTTGCTGTGGGTTTTGTTGGGCGTAAACTTGCCCTTGGGCAGTAGGTGGATTTTGAGGTTGCGCAGTTGCTGGGGCAGGCTGCGGTGGATGATATGCAGGTGGAGGCTGAGCAGGTGCAGCAACTTGAGGGGGTTGTTGATATGGCTGCGGAGCGGGTTGTGGGTTGTCCGCAGGGGCTTCCTGTGGCGGATAATAAGCAGGTTGGGCTTGTGAAGGTGCAGGAGCTGGGGCATCCTGCTGGTGGTAGTAGGGCTGAGGTGCGACCGGGGGGGAATAAGCGGGAGTCGCATGACCGAAGCACTGAGGAGGACATGAGGGTCCATGGTGGTGGTGATGTGTCATGGGAGCATACGAGTTGGTTACTCCAGACTACAAGATATCCCGTGAAAGGTCAGGGCCAGGGGTGGGACGTGCTATAGAAAATGGTTGGGGATGCGAAGAAACACAGCCAATGATGCCGTCTGCAGCATGGGATGCCCTTGGTGCATCGTGCTGGGAGGAATCTCCGCGAGGGGCGTCAGGTATAATGGTATAAAGATAACCCGACTGGGCATAAATGAGGTCGAAATGTTGGGCCTTAAGGATGGCCTCTTCTTCAGACTGGGGTCTTTCTGATGCCACATCCTTAGTAATGACTAGTAGAAGGGACTTGAGGAACCAATCTAGGAAGATACGGTCATCTAATTTGATCTTGCATAAGCTATGGCGTCGACGCCACTCATGGATGTGGTCCGTGATATGGGTAGCCGTGTTTTGTCTGTAGGATAGGAGGATCTCAACGCCCGCGTCATAGCGGACAGGCAACTGGAAGAACTGTAGAAAAGTCGAGGCAAGGGAAGCAAAGGTGGCATGGGTCCCATGGGGTTGCTCGATATACCACTTGGCTGCAGAGCCAGTGAAGGTGTGCTGTAAGAGACGGAGGCGAACAGAGTCATCCACTTTGGAGTTGGAGGAACACCATAGGTGGAAAGACATGATATGGTTTTGTGGGTCCTCACTGGCCTTGCCCTCGAACTTAGGGATGTCAGAGGGGAGCTTGGTAGGCATATGAGGCCACGCAGGGTCGTGTCGGATAGGGTCGTTGGTCAATCTGGCCAGGTCAAGTAGGTTGAGGCTAGCCATGAATGGCAAACTGGAAGAAGGATGTGACACAGTAGTGGGTTGGACCAAGTTGGGGCCAATGCCCCCAAGTGGAGGGACATGATTTGGGATGGTGCCCCCAAGTGGGGGAACGGAGGTAGTATAGGATGGGCCTGCACCACCATGGGTAGTGTGAGCCACTGATGGAGTGGGGATAGGTATTCTCGCTGCGGGAATAGGTGCCGTGAGGGAAACGGTAGATGGGGGCCCCATGGAGGGCATACCCAAAGAAGGTGTAGTAACTGGTGTAGTGGTGGATGTGCCACCAATGGTCCCTATAACAAAAGGAGTGGAAGTCATGCCAGCCATGGGGCTAGTAGGGTCAGTGTAAATGGGGTTCTCAGACTTTGCCTCAGAATTGGAGGTAAAGTAAGGAGCGTCAATATCTGGTGACGGAGACCTACGTCGCTGACGAGAGGAGTCAAGGGACAAGGCCCGAGATCTCTGATAAGAGGTATCAAGTGATGATGATCTGTGACGGTGACGGGTGGTGTCAAGTGAACCGTGCTGTGGGGGCTCACCCCTGAGGCACCGAGAATGTCTCGGGGACTCAATGGTGACAGATGGTGTCTAATCTCTGTGGGTTGAGGTGAGTAAAAAATAGCTCAAAAACCCTAATGCAACCGAGTGTGCAGAAGGAGAGCTCAAAAAACAAGGCACTCATGCCAACAACCAACTCAAAACACCCACTGTAACAACTGTGCTACAATAGGTGGAGTATCAACAAAGATGGTCAGAATACCAACAAGCAGTAGGTTTCCTAAAAATAAAAAATGGTGGACTCACTAGACCAAAGGGAGGTAAGGGAGCAGGCAAACACCTAACTAAAAGTATTCTGACTCAACTAGACATATCCTCTGCAAGGTGATGAAATCCAAGTCAGACAATATGAATAGAAAAGCCAAGTGGCTAAGGTATCCCCCTACCGGGAGGGACACCGGGTAGTCAATCCTAGAAGAATGGAAACTAAGATACCCCGTTCATGACAGGTCCAGAAAGGTGAATCTGCCATTTGGTCCATTTACCGCAATACCCCTATACAGGGATATGCCGCGAACTGCGAAAGGTAGCCCTTCAGTTACTGAATGGAGTGTGGTATTCCACTCAGGCCTTAGGAACCAGTCTCTCGACTTCAACCTTCCTAAGGGAGAGGCCTTCTGATAAAATGGTCGTGACCATGCCAAAAAGTACTAGGGGATTTTGGTTCCCTATTTGGACAACAACTATGTCTCAAGTGTAAGTAACTGAGGGGTGTTATTGGAAGCCTATCCCCCCGATCCTACCTAACTACAAAGATTATTTTGTGTTCCCCAAGTGGGGTTAGAATATTGGTTGAGTTAAGTAGATTTTAAGGCTCACTTGAATTATGTGACAGAGTGTGTGCTAGTGAGGTAATGAACCCAAAATAGAAGTGCCACAAGGGGGGCAACTTCTAACTATCAATAATACTGAAATTGAAACTTTAACTTGCAAAATTTTCTGAATGAAAAAATACTGAAATTTTAAAAAGATTCTGTAAAGGGAACAGAAATTATGTTGCAGAAAGGCTGTAGGGAAGCGGGGCTGCAGGTAGGACAGAGGGCTGTTCAGATGCAGAAAATATTGCAGCAAAAGGGGCTGGGCTCAAATTAGGGAAAAAATGCAGAAATCAGACCGCGGGTCTGTGGCGAATCAGAACAGGCGGACCGCGGGTTTAAGGGAAACAGACGCAGACAGGTCACAGCTATTGGGCCGATAGTGGCAGTCGGGATGCAGGAAACAAGGAAAAAGATGCAGTTGGGTCGCGGGAAAAAATTCTAACAGATGCAGTTGGGACGCTGGAAAGGGGCTGAAAGCCACAGTCGGGACGCGGGAAAATGGCCGACAGGCACAGTTAGATCGCAGCAAACAGGCTGATTAGCCACGGTTGGATCGCAGGTAACAGACTTGAATCCGCCGACAGGGCGTCGAAAACAGTCTGAGAGCCGCGGTCAGGTCGTAGGTAAAGGCCTGAAAGACGCGGTCGAGACGTGACTGCAGAGGGAAAAAACGCGGTTGACGGCGGTCGAAAGGGACAGCCGAAGGAAAACATTTTTTAAACTGAAACCAGAATTTCAAAATCTAGGGGAGTCGCCAAAACTATAGCTAGGGTTTTACCCCTAGCTTGTGCAAATGAGCACCTACTAAGGAGAAGGGACTCCTTAGTAGCAGTTCAGTAAATGGAAATAACTAAGCTAAAACAGAAATAGAAACTACTCTAAAACATGTGCATGAAACATAAACAACAAGATGTAAATAATGGCTTCTTGTATTAATATTACCTCCAATGTGAAGGTTGATGAAGCTCTTGCAATGTCCAAGAGGGTTGCTCCAAGCTCCAATGTGCTCCTTCTCTTTCTCCAAAGGGTTGGAAATGGGCCAAAAGGGGCTCTCAAGATGAAAGTAGCTCAAGGGTGAGCTAGGGTTTCGAGAGAGATTTTGGCAGAGTAAGGGTATGCTTGATTGTGGATGTGAAATAAGGGATCTCCATCACCTATTTATAGTTTTTTGGTGGTGGAGTGCTAACCCATGGCTTTGGGAACCATATGGTTTAGGGCAGCTGTATAGGGTTTTTTCCTCCTTTTCCTCATTATTTTATATTTTTTATTCCCTTTTTAGGGGGTTTTTGCTATTTTTGGAGGAAAAAGGGGTTTTTTTAGCCTTTTTGAGGCTATTTTGATGGTTTTGTGGCCTTTTGGATGCATTTTAGGCCCTTTGGAGGCTTTTTAGTGGGATTTTTCAGCTTTTTAAGGGAAATAAGGTAGGAAAATGGACAAATGAGCCATATAATGTGGTAGATGAGGTAGTGAACACTTTTTGGGTGTTAACAATGTAGTTTCTGACCCATTTCCAACTCCCCATCCGGTACGAGACTGGAACAGAACTGTTAACCTCACTGCGTCAAACCACTTCTACACACATTTCAGATCACATCCATGAGTGGCGTCGATGCCATAGGCTAATCAAGGCACCCATTCCAGATCATCTACTCGCTGATTGGTTCACGAAGTCCTTTTTGCCTCCCATAGCTAGGGATATTGCTATGCACGGGCTGGTCACAAAAGAACAAGCCATCTCGGCAGCTCAGTACATGGATTTGGTATACACCCAATCCGGCACTTTACACGAACTTCTTCCACATGCCACCCACGTTACCATTGATCCAACGAAACCTGCCACTGAACCCCCCATTGATGGTATTGTTGGTTCAGTCAAGGCCCATCCTACTACCAACTGGATGGGGCAACAAGATTCTGGTTCCCTCTCTCTCCCTCAGGCTCCTTCAAAAGCTACTACTTCTCTTACTATCTCCTCCGAAGTGAACGCAGTTCAATCTGCATCACAACCATCCGGAGGAAAGAAGAAGAACAATTGTTCTAAATCCAAGAAGAACGAGCAAGAGAACCCCAAGCCACAACCCACCCACAATGACTAGAAACCATGTCAAAAGGCTAAGTTTCCCTGCCTAATTTGTCAAGTCGATCACTACACGTGTGACTATCCCTACAAGGATGAGGTCAACAAATTCGTTAAAGGATCCTCTCACCCAGTAGTGTTAACTGACCCTTTCCCTCAACAGCAATAGCATATGGTTGCCCAAGAAACCCCACAGGGGGGCAACTCGAGCAACCCAACTCGCGGAGAGACATCCACAAATCGCGAAATCCTGATGACGAGTAATGAGGAGATTCATATAACCACTCGTTTAAAGACATATGAGAACCCTCCAAGTTCAAACAAACAATAAAAGTTAGCCAAAGGCAAATCTCCCGTTGAAGATCCGACTCCTATCCCTACCCCTATCGGCCATCTCCATATCGAGAGACTGCTTACAGACACAGTGCTATGCCCACCCAAGGGCACCATAGGAAAAGCGACATTTAATCCCAATGCGTGAGCTACCCAAAATTACAACATTGTTAAGGATTTAGCTCAAGCACCTTGCGCCATTTCGACTCTCGAAGTTCTTCAACACTACCCCACGCAGCGTAGAACCTTACTTTCAGCACTGGGGGCAATGGACCCAGATACTTCAAACTCTATTATGTTTAACTTGGAGCACGCCAAACCTCGGCTTTCTCACCAGTTAGCCTTCCAAGTTCATACAAAAATCCATGGAAATAGCATCCATCGCACTGTGTTAGATGAAGGTGCCTCCACGTCGATCATGTCTTTGAATTGCTGGAGAGCCTTAGGCTCACCCGAAGTCACGACCTCTCCCACTACTCTCAAGGCATTTGATGGACACAGTTTTCAACCTTATGGACTCATTCCCTCAATTGGTGTTGAACTGGGGGGCAAAACAGTATTCGTACACATTGAAGTCGTAGATGCACCATTAGATTACAATCTTTTACTTGGTAGGAACTGGTTTTATGCCATGACCACCATAGCATCTACCGTCTTCCGGATTGTGGAATTTCCTCATGAAGGGAAAATTGTCACCATTGATCAACTTGATTACTGTATCCCAGACTCTCATCTGAACTCAGCCAACACCATTCCGTTGTTGGATCAACCTCGACACCGATTCCAAGACATTGGTGTTGGTCTCATGAAATATTCTTCCCTTATTGGAGTTTTTCCAGAGCTGGGGACCCATGTTCAACCAGTCAACATGATTTCATCAAATGTCACCCCTTCCAATGATTCATGGGTGATTCCGAGTCCCGCTGAGATTGAAGACTATGGCAACTCCATGCCTTTGAATAGAAACCTCGTAGCGTATGAAGCGATCCAATCAGCCACCGATTGGGTCGACTATTCTACCCATCACACCGTGGCATAGCTCTCATCTGAGACTCATTCATACCCACCACTTATCAATCCTCTCAATTTGATTTTTCCCACTGACGAATCAATTATGGAGGTTATGTGCGGTGATGAGCCACCATGGGGATATTTTCATCATCGATCTTCATTCCCCACCATTCAGACGCTTGAGCCTGATACAAAACCCAGTACTTCACATGGGATGGTTCAAACCAAGTTTCCCACTTCCCTCGATGAAGTATTTTCCGAAGGAAACTTGGCTAACCTTATGGAAACCACTCCCATAGATATTTTAGTGAAGCCTGGTATCGTGGAAAACATAGATATTGGCAAAACATGTAGTCCCCTTGAAATGGAGTTCTACAGTGCCTACTTCAAAACCTTCCGCGATGTTTTTGCTTGGAGTTATGAAGAAATGCCAGGAATAGATCCCTCGATTATGGTCCATGAAATTCCAACTTTCCCTAGCACCTGACCTATTCGGCAGAAACTTCGACCTGTCCATCCTCGTAAGGCAGCCGCTATTAAAGCAGAAGTTGAAAAAATTTTGCATGTTGGTTTTATCTATCCTGTCCCATTGACAGAATGGGTATCTAACATCGTTCCCGTAGCCAAGAAATAGGGAACGATTAGAGTCTGTGTCGATTACCACGACTTGAACAAAGCTTGTCCAAAGGACAACTACCCAACTCCATTCATCGACCAGATCATCAATAACTGTGCCAGGAGTGTCATCTTTTCATTTATGGATGGATTTTCTGGCTATAATCAGATCGATATCCTCCTAGTCGACTAGCATAAAACAACCTTTATCTGCCCTTGGGGGATTTTTGCATATCGAAAGTTACCTTTTGGCCTTAAAAATGCTAGGGAAACTTTCCAACGGGCGATGTCATACTCATTTCATGACATCAAACATATTGTAGAACCATAACTTGATGATCTTCCCACTCATTCTCAGACCCGGGATGACCATCCTGATCACTTAAGTGCCATTTTCGAAAGGTGTCGTCGCTACAATATACGTTTGAATCCACATAAGTGCGTCTTTTGTGTAGAAGCCAGAAAATTTTTGGGATTCATAATCTCCAAAAGTGGGATACGCTTAGATCCTGCAAAGGTAGAAGCTATCTTAGCCCTACCTTCCCCCACAAACATTCTAGAACTTCAAAGTTTGCAAGGGCATGCAAACTTTCTATGTCGTTTCATCTGTAATCTTTCCGAGATAACAAAAGGCTATATGAGGCTTCTCAAGAAGAACACTCCATTCATCTGGGACGATGAAGCCCAACGCTCCTTTGATAATCTAAAGGCAGCCTTAACCAAAGATCCTGTCATCCAACCCCCCGATTACACACGGGATTACATTCTTTATCTCACAGCTTCGACTTCCACCATCGGTATGGTGCTAGTCCAGGAAGACCACAATGGCATAGAAAATGTGGTTTACTATCTTAGTAAGAGTCTTCTCGACTCTGAAACTCGTTATTCACATGTTGAAAAACTGGCTCTAGCAATAGTTTTCGCTGTCCAGAGATTCCGTCATTACATTCTACTCCGCCGGACCACTGTTATAGCCGATTTCAATCCAATGTATTATATCCTCACGCGTCAAGTGCTTGGGGGCAAATATTCTTGTTGGATCGTCATCCTTCAAGATTTTGACTTGGAATTTGTCAAAGCCAAGTCCAAGAAGTCTTTGGTCTTTGCTGAGTTGATTTGTAACTTGCCCCGTGCTATCGAGCAATCCGAGCCCATCGATTCTCTTCCTGATGAATCATTGTTCCTCATTAGCATGTCTGATCTGTGGTACAGAGATATTCTATTATATCTCCAAACCCAATGCTTCCGCCTCGACCTCACTCACTATGAACGTTGATGCATCCGGCATCACGCCAAGTACTACCTCATAGTCAACGATACTCTTTATCGACGTGGTGTCGACACCATTCTTCGACGCTGTTTGACCCTAGATGAGGCGGAACGCGTTCTTAATGACTTCCACGCTGGAGCATGTGGTGGTCATCTCTCTGGGATGGCTACGACCCAGAAAATACTGCGAGCAGGATATTTTTGGCCCTCGATTTTCAAATACTGCATTGAAATGGTCAAGAAATGTCCACCATGTCAATTCTTTCATAGTAAAACATGCTCGCACCCTACTCCACTCCATCCTGTTATTGTCGTCGGCACCTTTTCCAAATGGGGCATAGATTTCATGCACTGTAAGCCGACTTCAGCCGGGGGGCATAGCTATGTCATAGTAGCTGTCGACTAGTTCACAAAATGGGCTGAAGCGATGCCTACTTATGCTGAGGACGGCAAAACAGTAGCATAATTCATATTCAATCACATTATAGCTAGATTTGGTGTCCCACAATCCATTGTGACCGATCATGGCTCCCACTTCAGGAACCATATGATTAAGGAACTAAGTGCCAAGTTAGGTTTTCACCATGAAAACTCAACCCCATACTACCCACAAGCCAATGGCCAAGTTGAAGCCATTAACAAAGTCCTGAAACGAATGATTAAGCTTATTGTGGGTACTCAGAAATCCAACTAGCACTCAGCTCTATTTTTAGCGCTATGGGCATACCGAACCTCAGTAAAAAGTGCTACTGGGTTTACACCATTCCAACTGGTGTATGGCCTATAAGCCATTTTACTGATTGAATGTGAAATTCCATCACTTAAGATAGCCATAGAGCTACTTCCCCACACCACTTCCAAAGAGGAATGGTTTCTATACCTAGCCAAGCTAGATGAAACTCGCCGCGACGCTGCTTTAGCCAACGAAGCTCATAAAAAACGCATCAAAGCTTAGTATGAAAAATCCATTCAACCTCGGATTTTCAATGAAGGTGACCTCGTACTCACATATGATCAAATGCACTATAAACTCGGAAAGGGAAAACTAGAATCCATGTGGTATGGCCCCTTTGTTGTAAAACGTGTCTTGGAGAAAGGAGCCTATGAACTCATTGATTGTGATGGCACACCATTGGCATGGCCCCACAATGTGCTATACCTCAAATGCTTCTACGCGTAAGGTTACCTTACGCGGGTCACTTTTTGTACATAATGTACTTAGCTTGTTTTCAATCATCTTTTTGGTGTGCGCACGAAACTCATGTATCCATTCTTACTTTGACTCGTGATTTTATGCACAGATGTCTGCCTACTTTGGATTCACCGACAGTGCAAGCCAGCATACCCGGAATCTCACTTCCGCAACATGGGTAATCTATTCTCCCACTGGTGAGTTGATATCTTCAGGAGCCAATTGTTTGGGTCCTGCAACCAACAATATCGCAGAGTACCATGCAGTCATCGGACTCTTGACGGAGGTTGCTTCACTCGAAATTGACTCCCTATCAGTATTTTTAGACTCTCAACTCGTGGTTTCTCATCTGAATCGTGTTTACACAGTTCATGATCCTATCCTACTTCGTTTATTTCGGAGGGTACGCCTCTTGGAACGATCTTTTAATTTCATTTCATATCAACACGTACCAAGGGAATTCAATTGTATAGCTGATTCATTAGCTAATTACATTTTGGATTGGCATCTTTCCCATACATAAGAACACATCACAAAAATAAAGACACAATTCATTGTAAATAAATAGATCATAAAAATAGGTCCACATCACTGTATATAAAAGTGTTTTTCCAAATACATAAAGTTTGTGTTTAAAGACAAAATTTGGGACCAAATCCCATGCAAAAATTTGGCTCTCAAAGCCTACATATCGTATACATGCCGCAAAAAGATAAAAGCTACCATCTAAGGAGATCTAGGAGATCTATCATGTCCCTCATCAGATTCCTCATGTTGCTGGTGATAACACACTATAGCTCGAACCACCCTACGAAGGAGTCAGCCAATACGCCTAGGCACACCTACACTATGTCGCTGGAGATGCAAGGGGATGTCGTCCACCCTCATAGCAGGGATACCGTGGGTTAAACCCTGCAAATTCCTCTCTATTTCCTCCACCCCTCCTGCTTCATCTTCATGTTCTTCTTCATCTGGGGCAACTTGGTGATCAACACCACCTCGGCGTAATGGCGAGTACCCTATTGGTCTCTGTGGTCCACAATCTGCGACATGCACACGTACATATATTAAAGTCTTTTACACATTCTAAAAAACAATAAAAATTATATATTCAAAAAAGAAAAAATATATCCATGAAGGTCATACCTGAGTTGTCCCAATCCTCATCTTCTGGTAGTGCCAAGTCTATGTCCTCGCGGAAATCCACCCCTGCATAGGGGTAGTCATCGATCATCACTATCTGTTCCTCAAGCCATGAGAAGAAATCCTTACCGAAAGCCAAAAGCTGCGGTCCCCCAAGTCGTCCTGCATATTCACTCCATTGAGCCATCCATGGCTCGACAGGTGGAGGGGGGGGCATGGCTATCTGTGGACACAACAACGGCACCCTCGCCAAAAAGAAGGTGACTAAGATGCTCCCATACCCAAATTGAGAATTCTCTCCAAGCCTACACTTGTTCACTTGCTCTTTGAGGTTGGTCAACACTGCCTCACACCAGTTGAATACTATTCCTGCCATACAATCCACTGCAAGATTCATCTGTGTACAGGACGCCTGATGGGGACCCGTGCTCCCTGCTGCATGTGTGATGGTAAATAACACGGTTTTTATAGGAATTTCTATAATGTTTTTAATGACCACCTTGCCGCTCTTCTTCCCCGAACCTTGACGGCAATAACGAGCAATCAAAGCATCCGTGCTCGCCTCCGAGGCTGTGTACCCAGTAAAACTCACCCGGGCTCCTCTCTTTGAGAGTCCCGTGAGGAAATAGATATCCTCGAGTTCAATCTCGAGGGTGTGTTCTCCCACTCGGAAAGCTTGAATGTCAGGGTCCCACATTTGAATAATGTGGGTGAGAAGCTTTGCTTGCTTGCGAATACCTTTGGTCTTGAAGAATTTTAACAAACCACATTCCCGTAGTGCAGTCACAGTCCTTTGGCCATTTTCAGCCAGCAAATCATCCACTTCATGTTCTCTTTCTTTCCAATGGACCATTTTGCTCCAAACAAGTTACAAACACCTGCAAAAGGTCATAGGAAACATTCAGTAATTATTTAACAACTTGATCTCAGCTAGAAATTTGGGAAAAAATGATTTTTTCATCTTAATTTTCGCTTCTATCGCGCATGGGGAAAACTTGACTACGTGGTACTGCACAGTACCATGCCTCTGTTTAACTTCACAGCGCGGTACTGTTGCACAGTACCACGCTTCCCAATATACCCCCCACGCGGTACTGTGGAGGGCGAATTTTTCCAAATAGGGCTTGCCCAAAAAATTACTTTTTCCTACTGAAAACAAGTTATTCATACATGAAATGAAAGAGGGGCTTGAAAGCTCTTACCTGGAACAGACGGCTGTTGAAACGGTGCCTCGAATCTCCAGATATGAACTCTTGAAGTTTTGCTCCTCAAATGGGTAAAATCTCCTCTTTTGGTAAATGCACAAGTGAAATGGTAACTTTCTATATTTACCCATCCTTTATATAGCTTTTTCACTTATTTTTTACTCATTATTTTATCTGGTTAAAATAAAACCCATTTCACATTACTAATATCCAGTTTCATGAGCATTTGTTGACAGGATCTCCTTTAAAAAATATTCACATTGGCGTTCATCTATTGTTTGACCTTCATTTTGAGCCTACTTTATCTTTTTCGTGCTCTGGATTAAAACTTGAAAAAGATTCCAAGTGCTTTTACACCCATGTCATGCTTGTCAAACTCAAGTAAATGGTGTCGAGTTTGGTCAGCTTTACTCATGCTCGTTAAACGATGAGGAAAGTATTATCTTGGTTGTATTTTATTATCTTTTCGAACCAGAATAATTAAAAATTACGAAAAATACCATTGGAGTCCATAGTTAATCTCTTTTCAAACTCCCTAAAATTGAAAAGATTGCCAAGTGATCTTGACTCTTTCACACTTGTAAAATTATTTGAAAGGTCATCTATTCGATGATAGGTTACCCCTTTTTCGGCCCGTCTAGACTATTTACGAGAAAGGTATACCTCAGTCAATTTTTGGCTGGGAGAGTTCTCTCGGGAATTGTTTTACACTTTTTCGGGATCGAGGGACTAAATTTACGAAAAAGTACACTGTGGAGCCTCCTTTTAAGTTTTTCAGGCTCTCTAAATGTGAAAAACTATCGAGTTTTTCCTTCCTTGGACTCATTAAAATTTAACATCGAAGGACCCACTTTGGGACGAACCCCTCCTTTCTCAGGTTCGTAAAACATGTGAGATTGGACTCATCTGTGAGATGAGCTATACCGAGCATCTGTTATCCTCTTCAAGCTCGAAAAATAACAAAGAGGTACTCATCTATCATGTCGGGGGAATATGGGGAACAAGTCAAGTTTGTTTTGGCAGCTTGTCAGTTGTTACCTTTGAACATGGCATGCGTCTGTCTCTTGTCTATTTTGGGTATCGTCACTAAGTTATGGTCATCATCATGAGTCATCTCTTTGTCCATGAGCCTACTCGTTCAGTGTCTATCCTCTGCTATCAATAATCCCTGCTGCCAAGTCCTGTTACATGTTGTTATATCTTCAAAGGGTTGCACTATTCAGAGTCATTCATTGTGTCAGGCCTCCGTTGTGTCAGTACATACTCCATTGTTTCATCATCTTATACTATCTTTCGTTTCGATTTCATGTTGATGATGTGGGAATGATTATGGCCCACCTTCAACGAGTCTATTCCCGTCGATGCCAAATCACTATCCGAGAATTGGACTTACGGATCAACCATTAGTACCTTGGTACCTGCATGCCTCAATGGTAGGTTTCCTCATGTTCGACAATAGGTTTACATCACTGACCTATGATCGAACGATCTCTCGAATGCTCGACATCAACTCATCTATTCGCATTTCCTTGAGATGTACTTCATATACCTTCAGGATCATCATCATCGTTGGTGATTTCGCTCGCATTTGTTAATGGTTCACATCATTGACCGGTAATCAAATGGTTTCTACCATGTTCGACTTCAACACTTTGCAATCACATAACTAGATTCGTATCATTTGCGATCGGGTAGAAGACCCTGGGCGCACCTTTGTATCTTGATTGCGTCCAGGTTGCGATGGAGATGTCCTTTGTATTGTCACACAGATCCACTTTTTGTATTGGTCGTGGCTATGTCATTACTGTCTTATGGATCTACGCTTGTTCATAGTAGCCATGATTTGTCTACAGTCTATATCATCTCAGTACTCATGGATCTGCAATGTATTGGTTGGTAGCCATGCTTTGAGTCAATTGTTTCCGAGCATGGGGATGCCCGCCTCGGTGGTATATCTAACATTTTGTTTTTGTTTCAGCTCCTTGTTGCTCTCCTCGATGCTATCTCCGCATAGTATTTATAAATTCTTTCGGCCATCAGTCCCTTTTGACCTCACACTTTAGGGGGCATCTATTATACCTCCATATTTCACAGTGTCGCATCTTGACCACAAAAAGAGTTGACGACACTTCCCCTACTGTTTAAAACACCCAGAAGAGAAAAATGATGAGTGATCCTTGAAGGCAAACCTGCCCTAACAAGAATCAACCTAGCTGAGACTTCATTTACCCTCACTACCACGCCTTGCTCCATCTTAGGTGCGCAGTAGTCCGTACTACCTCGCTATGCTCTTTCTCTGCCATGCGGTACTACTGCGTTATGCTCTTTTCTAAAGGCGCGGTACACCTTTTTTAGCCTTTTTGCCATGGCTTGTGGGATTTTGATTTTCGAGAGATTTTTGAGGATTGGTGTCCCTGATTCGATCGTAACTCACTTTCTATGATTAGTAGGCCTGATCCACTAAACTCTCCCAAGATCCAACCTTCTCTCTTGTTGGTTAACCCTACCACACACTATAAGAGAGAGTCATTCCATGAGCAAAAGGGAGGACTCTTGGAGATATCAAACTTATGATCTTGCAGCTTTGTGGAGATAGCTAGAGGAGGAAGCACTTGGAGCTGGAGGATTGGCTTGGACATCAAGCAGCCTTTGTAAGTAACATCAAGTTGATAATACAATATAACTTGTCTTATTTCCCAAATCACATGTATTGATCTTGTTTCAATGATATGATTTTTATCTATCGTAGATTTAGATCCTAACTCATATTTCAAGTTGCTAGAGAATTGTATATGCTTGTATCTTGGTTATCATTTTGACAGGTTCATTCGCGAGGACTTGGAAATTGGAGCAACCATAAAGACAAGCGATTGGATTGAAGGTCAGTTAGATTTCTTCTACTTCTTCTAGCATTTTAATCTTGAGATGTCTGTTTAGATCTAGGAATTCAAGGTAGCATTTGTTTAGTTTTGTCTTAGTTTAGATTCAGTTAAAGTCTACCTTAATCTAAGAGAATTTTGACTTATCCGTAGGGAAAAATTCTACCAACAGGGATCAGGGGTATGTATTGAAGACTGGAGTGACTTTGGGGGGACAAGCTGATGGATGCTATTGGGAGACTCTCAGTGTGATATATTGCAGAATACTCTGAATAAAGGTGACCATAATGGGCAAGCTAACATATGAGTAGACATGATCTGTGGTGGCACTGAAAAGCACCGTTGGGTCCTTCTTCATAGTTTTAATGAGCTCTAAGAAGGGATAAAAGTGTGCTCTGAAATGGTACTGTCCTGTGGATTTATGCAATCCCAGGACTATTCATGCTCGTGAGTGCTTTCAATTTTAGAGAGTCTGAAAGCGGTAAGTAGACTCCATTGGTGTTCTTTTTCGTGGGTTAGTCTCCAAGGCCCAGAAAAGCATAAAATGATGCAAATGGAGAACTCTTCTAGCCGATGTGACTAGAGTATTCCTTTTTCGTAATTAGTCTACAAAATCCAGAAAAGGGTTAAAATTATACCAGGTAGACGCCCTTTCAGATACTTTTAGCAAGCATGAAAGGAAGCAAGATTGTTCGGCGATCTTTTCATTGTTTTAGGAGTCAGAAAAGAGCTTAACAGAAACTCCCTAAGTGCCTTTTTCATAAAGGAATTGCTCAACCCGAAAAAGGGATAAAATTATACCAAACAAAAGTAATGGGGAGGCAAGGAGGAAGTGTTCAATCAAAGGGTGTGTATGGGGATCAAGCATGGTGATAGGGGGGAACACTAATGGGGCCTCCTTGCGGGTTGATGGATGGTAGAAAAACAATGCCAAGATTGCAGTATGTATGGAGTGGAGGGCTCATGTATAAGTTGTGACACAAAAATTTGTAAAATTTGATGGCTGCCGATGCGGCATGCAAATCGAGGGGATGATGGGCATGTGAAAAAGTGCCCAAACATTCTAGGGGTGAGAGCGAGAAATGATCTCAAGCATCATCATGAGCACGGAAAACTGAATCCGGCAATATAAAATTAGTCAAATACGGATAACGGTCAATGTGGCACACAAACTGAGGCAATGAGGGGCATGGAAAAAATGCCCAAAAAATTAGGTGGTGAGAGTGAGAAATGGTCTCAAGCATCGTCACGAGCGTGAAAAACTGAATCTGGCGATATAAGACTCGTAAAAAATGGACCTTGGCTGATATGGCATGCAAATCGGGGCGACAAGGTGCATGTAAAAAATGCCTAAAAATGGGACATGGTGGAATCAAAGAAAGGAGTGGACTATCGTGAATTTCTTGCTGCGCTGATTCCAATGGTACCAATGGTTTGAAAAATGGACGTCGTATGATGTCGAAATGGTTGATTGAAAATTGGTCAAATTTCTATAAATAGCAAGTGGACCCAATGTGAAAAGTGTCATTTTCACGGTTGAGTTTCGAAGAGTAATTTAGTTGGGTCAGAGCATTTTCTTGATTTGTGGGAGATTCGACCCTCGGTTTTTTATTCCACGAGTTTTAGGTAAGCCTATGTGCCTTAGCCTTTCCGTTTATTTACTTTTGTTGAGCGTCGGGGTCTCAGAAGCTGCGAATATTCCATGTTGGCTTGCCAACGCGCAATATCGTAGGTTTTGGGTCTTTTTCCGCGATGCACATCGCGGGTATGGGCTGGATAGCTGCGATGTGCATCGCGGCTATGGGTTTGAAAGTCACGATGTTCATCTGGGTTCTTACAGCCGCGATGTTCATCATGGCTGTGGGTGCTTATAGCCGTGATGTGCATCACGGCTGTGGATCTGACAGTCACGATGCACATTACGGCTATGAGGGATTACAGTCGTGATGCACATCATAACTGTGAGGGTTGACAGCCGTGATGAGAATCACGACTGTGAGGGTTGAAAGTCACGATGTTCATCGCGGCTAGGGGCCCGAAAGTTGCAATGGGGATCGCTTGGTCAGGAAAAAATTTTGTTTTACTTTTCTAAAAATTTATGTGTTGTTTTGGCAAGATGCTGAGGAGGCCGATAGTGTCATGGAGGGAGAGGGAGATTGATGAGGGACTGATTGGGAATTATTCGAGAGATCCCGAATGTGTAGGTGGCCTTGGATTTGGCTAGACTACTGAAGTTCTCTCAGATTCCTATCATGCGTTCAGGCAGGGAGCTGCTGAACAAGTTGGTTGACTTCTGGGACCCAGAGGAGGTAGCTTTTATTGTGCAGGGTGAGTGACTGGAGCTTACCTTGAATGATGTCTATTTTCTTACTGGTTTTCCTCATTTGGGAGAGATAGGGGAGACCCATCCTAGGATTTCGGCTAGTATGGATATTGCGGATCTCCTTGAGAGATTCTGCATTCCAAGGGCCCATTTGCAGAACAGTGCACTGAGTATCTCGGATTTGTGGGAGCCAGAGATGCAGGCAGTGGTGGCTTGTGTTTTGCGGGTGCTTGGTGCACATGCGCCCCATCGTTTGTTGGGGGGGGGGAATGATGATGGTTCACCGTGTCTTGACGGGGACCTATTTTGCTTGGGGCCAGATGTTTCTAGCCTGTGTTCGGTGAGAGTTGAACAAGGTTAGCTGGGAGGGAGGAGAGTTTAGTTATGCCTCTTTCCTCTGTTGTTTCTTTTTCAAGCAGGTACCTACCTTGTGGCCACGTGTGTCGGTTCAGGAGGGACTGAGGAGTGAGCCGCGGATGGTGCGGTGGGGGGAGATTATGCCCCGGGGTGGTGGTGGCATTCGACGGTTCTTCTCATCGGAGATGTATGATCAGTGGGAGAAGATGCCCGTTGTGATTGACGACTATCCATATGTGGGTATCAACTTCTGGGGAGACCCTGAGATGCCTCAAGCTTAGGGACAGGCTTGGGGGTTAGACGATACGTCTTTATTTTTATTTCTCTATTATATCATGTTTAGATGTTTTTTTATGAGTATATCTAGAGATGTTTATATGATACTAACTTGTTTCAGTGTGGGTGATGGCAGATGTTGGTCCGAGGCCTCCAGTGGATCATATGGGTCCCAGGGGATGGGTGATGGTGGTGGTACCTCCACCGATACTAGCACCCCCCCCTCATGTACGAGGAGTTGTGCGCCATCGATATGATTCCCTAGAGGACGTACATGATACCTTGGAGGCGTTGCTAGTGGATGTACCAGTTGATGGTTGTAGGGATCTAGATCAACATGTTTTCGATCGTTGTTACGATGCTCCCCGTGAGTGGAGATCGATCCTATAGAGAGTAGCTGTAGTGACAGCTGAGAGGAGGGATCGAGAGCTATATGATCCATAGGAGCCATAGGATCCCAGTTATCGTGATGATTAGGTGATCTTGTACCTTCCCCCAAATGCTGATGAGCATATGGGGATGTATTTTGTTGATACACATTTTGTACGGCTAGTGTACCTTTTGTATATTTGGGTGCTGAGAGCACTCCTGACATTGTGACTCTTATGATGATATATATATATATATGTATGCGTTTTTGGTATATATTCCTATATGTACATGGATGCACATCTTGTCTTTCCATTTATGTTGTGTTGCACGTGGATGCAATGATATGTGTTTTATTTTTTGTATGCCCGTGGAGGCACTTGTTATGCACATGGATGCAATACTTTTGTTTTTTGTATGCTCGTGGAGGCACATGTTATGCACGTGGATGCAATACTATGATGGCTAGTTTGTTTATTTTGATTTTTTGATGCTTTATGTGATGCATGTCATGATGTCCTACATGTTTTGGTTGACGTGCCAATCTAGAATGTTGTTAGCCATTTGGTCTGCTACATTGTTTAGATTTCTTGGGACATGAGTGAATGAAATGGATTCAAAGTGTCGAATCATTTATTTAGTGCGCGAGAATTTTTTAAATAGACAGGGATCGCGTACCTGGTAATAGTTGTTGAGTTGGTAAACAAGGAGCTGGGAGTCCAGGAAAACATTAAGGTGACTTATACCCATTTGGAGAGCAGCAACCAGGAGATCGGTCACGGCATCGTACTCAGCTTGGTTGTTTGTGGCAGTACCTATGCACACACCATCGAGGTGGATCAAATCATGTGAAGGGGAATAAATTACCCAAGCTGCTGAAGCGAGATTTGGAGACTAGCGACTTGCACCATTGACAAAGCCGATGTGGTAGAGTGGAACAGGATCCATTTTTGTTCATGCAGGAAAAAATGAAAATGTAATATTTTGGAAGTTTATAGCGAAAAAAAAATTAAAAAACTGTACAATATGGACTCTGGTGTCGAGGAGATTTTTATGGATAGAATTGTTTGAGCTACAACCCATTACGGGGGTTGTGCATGAGTTTTCCTTCTAAATCGGTCAAAATGTATGCCCCATGTCCAAGGCAAGTGTGTATGACTTATGGGCCTTGCCACATGGACTCGAATTTGCCTTTGCCTGTTTTATCATGGGCTTGGTCATAAACAAGTACCAGGTCTCCTTCACTAAATGCTTATGGGTGAACATGTTTATTGTAATGTAGTTTAGATCTATTCTTTGTGGCTTTGATTGTTTGGAGAGCTGCGCGGCAATATTCGTCGGCCCGCTCTAAAAGAAGTAAGCATTCTTCAATTAGTGAAGTATCCAGGAGGAGTTCTATGGAAATTTGTAGTGTCGGTATCTGACACTCAATGGGGAGGGTAGATTCTACACCGTGAACTAAATGGAAAGGGGTAAAACCGGTGGCAGTTTTAGTGGACGTGCGATAAGCCCATAATGCAGGAAAAAACATGTGATGCCAATTGGACTTATGTCAGTCGACAGTGCACTAGAGGATGGTCTTCAAAATTTGGTTAACAGCTTTGACTTGGTCGTTCCCTTGGGGGTAGTAGGCAGAGGAGAAATGATTTTCAAACTTAAGGAGTGTTGACAATTCTCTCCAAACGGAGTCCTCGAAGTGACAGCCATGGTATGAGACAAGTTGCTTTGGTACTCCTAAGCAAGTGATAAGATGGTTGAGGAAAAAACGGGCTACAGTGTCGGCTTTGCAATTATAAGTAGGCATGGCTTCTTCCCATTTGGTAAAGTAATTGACAGCCACAATAATGTGTTTGTGGCTATTGGCTGATGCAGGATTGCAATCCATGAATTCGATGGCCCATTTGCAAAATGGTCCAACGGTGATGAGTCGATGAAGGGGGCGAGGGGGCTTCTTGCCTTGGGGGCAAAGAGCTAGCAGTTTTCGAAATGTTTGACTACTATGATACAATTGGTGAATAATGATAGCAAAAAATAACCTATGCGAATTACCTTTTGGGTGGTGGCCATTCCATAGAAATGGTCGCCGCAGGCACCGCTATGAAAGTCATTAAGGACTTGTTCTGCCTCTTCTTGGGAAAGGCACCGTAGTAGGATTGTGTCGACACCACATTGATAGAGGACATCACCCAGGAGGAGATAATGGGGATCATGGTGGCGAATGCAACGGCGTCCATCACGGTCGATATTGGGTTGAAACTTCTGTGTGCGAAGGTATACCAAAATGTCACCGTACCAAGGGTCATCTGACGAGATGATGAACAAATGTTTGTTGATGTATATGTAACTTTGGAATGTATTTCATCTATATATTTATTATACTCCTATAGAGATGTATTATTCCTTTATACGGAAGTGTCCTCATTTGTATTGACAAGTCTCGCAAGTATGTTAACTTTCCAATGGGTTATTAGACCACCTTGTAAGGGGTCAGCTCGATATAATGTAATATGAAGTTATTTTACCTAGCTAGACAAGTCGGCCCCATAAGGTTATTGGGCAAACAGGACAAGTATAAATAGAGATAGGGAGATCTCTATTTGGATCACTTCAGAACTCACACTTCCTTCACTCGAAAAGTGGCACACATGTGAGGAGGAGGATCAACTGCTAAGAGGAGTCTATCTCTTGTACTTTGGTTGTACTTTGGTTGTGCTATTTCTCTATCTATCTCTGAGGAAGTTGTGGGGTTTTTCACCTTAGGGTTTTCCCCACGGAAACTCTATGTGTCTATTGTCTCTCATGCTTTTGCTTCTTGTGATGATTGACATGCTTGTTATGATTGATATGCATTGATATACTGTACATGTTATTCTCTCAGTAAAGATCCTAGAGTATTGTGAATTAATGCTCAAAATTTAACATGGTATCAGAGCTAACCTGAGAAGAAGACATTGTGCAGTGACAGAAACTAGGGTTTCTTGCTTATTGGGTTTCTCTCCACAGATTTTGGAAAAGCAGTATAGTAGATTGACTCTACTCATCAAGAAGAATCTATCTGTCCAATCAGAATTCAATTCTGAGCATTTTCAGATTTGGCCCTAAAAATAAAGGTTTCCACAAAAATAGGAATTTCTAAAATCTGAAGACATAGCTGGAAGCTCCTTGGAAAAATCAAAGTTTAGAGCTTTGAATCGAGATTTTTGGCTGGTTAAATCTCCAGGAAAATCAAACCCTAATTCAGGGTCCTCCTGAGTGAACCCGAGAAGACTAAAAGGCATTTCTGAAGGGTGAAGCTTTGTAGATCTCAAATTCTGAATACACCAAGCTAATCAGATCATCAAGGCGCATCTTTCTATCCTTTCAGAAAGTTGAAATTCACTTTTTGAATTTTTAGGGTTTTTTTCGACAAACCCTAATCCAGGACCAGATCTAGTTTTTAGCAAAGCAAGTGGTAAAACCTAAATCTCTTCTATTTCCATTTGAATTACTCTTTAATATGTCTCACCACACCAAGCTTGAGGATAACCTTGAAGGGGCTGATAACTTCTGAGCCTGGAAGTATAGGATTGGGTTAATCCTGGAAGAAAATGAATTGGACTCCTACATCAACTCTGAGGTCCCTATCCCAGAGGATGAAGAGGCTAAGGTATTGCATAAGAAGAACATGGTCAAGGCAAAGCGAATCATTGCTGATTCTATCAAAGACCATCTCATACCACATGTGTCATCTCTAAAGACACCCAAGGAGATGTTTGACTCCCTGACCAAGTTATTTGAAGGGAAGAACATAAATCGAAAGATGACTCTGTGGAATCAATTGAAAGGGGTCAAGATGTTGAATGGAGAGACCATTCAATCTTACTTCTCCAAGGTATCTTAGATCAAGGAACAACTTGAAGCTATGGATGAAGTAGTGGACAATGGTGAAGTTGTTATGACCACTCTGAATGGCCTGCCTAGGTCATGGGACTCCTTTATTCAAGGAATCTGTGCCAGAAAGAAATTGATCTCGTTCAGTAGACTGTGGGAGGAATGCTCTCAAGAAGAAGCTAGGCTTGTGGAACGAGAAGAAAATATGGGGAATGAAGATCAATCTCTCACAGCTCACACCAAGGGAAGCAAGGTTAAGAGGGAGAAATCTCATAACAAGAAACATTCTCACCCTTATCACAAGAAGAAAGATCTATCTCATGTTCAATGTTTTGAATGTAATGAAATAGGACACTTTGCTTCAAATTGTCCCAAGAAGATGAAAGAAAACAACTTCAACAAGAAGAAGAATAATAAAAAAAGAAGATATCATGCTCATGCTGTTGAAGATGATGAATCTTCTAGGAAGAAAGCTAGAGCAGAAAGTGATGATGATGACTCATCAAGCGAAGAAGAGTATCTTCTAATCTCTGCTCTCACAGGTACTACCTTTCATGGTTGTAATGATTAGTTAATTGACAATGGGGATTCTAAACACATGACTGGATTTAAAGAATCTTTTGTAAATCTGTCTAAACATGAATCACCCCATAAAGTGAAACTTGGGGATGATTATCAATACCCCATCAAAGGAAGTGGTGAAGCCTCCTACAACCTAGATTCTGGAAAATCTTTGAAGATGAAAGAAGTACTCTATGTGCCTTGGCTCAAGAAAAACCTTCTCTCCATATCTGCATTGGATGCAAAAGGTATGAGGGTTGCATTTGTGGATGGCCAAGTCCTAATGTGGCCAAAGGGAAAGACCATAGATGATGTAGTGGTGATTGGAGAGCAAGACGGAGGTTTGTATAAATTGAAGGGACAACCTGAACATGCCATGGTGCATGATTCCATGGAGCCAAGTGAATTTTGGCATAGAAGACTTGCACACATGCACTATAGAGCATTACCAATTGCAAGTAAGGTGGTAGAAGGTATTCCTAAAATTAAGACCAAGCATGAAGGTGTTTGCAAAGGATGTGCAAAAGGAAAGAACATAAAGAAGGAATTTTCAAGCAGTGAAAGCAAGGTAAAAAGTATCTTGGAAATTATCCACTCCGATGTATGCGGCCCAATGTCATCCAGCTCTCTGAGTGGGTATGTTTACTATGTCTCTTTCATTGATGACTTCTCCAGGAAGACTTGGGTTTACTTCTTGAAGAACAAATATGAAGTGTTAGATAAGTTCAAGGAATTCAAAACCTTTATGGAGAACCAAACTGATAAGAAGATCAAAACACTCAGATCCGACAATGGTGGAGAATTCACTTCAGGTGACTTCAAGAAGTTAGGCAGTGATTTAGGGATTAAGAGGGAGTTAACTACTCCTTACAATCCACAACAAAATGGAGTTGCAGAAAGAAAGAATAGAACAATCATGGAAGAAGCAAAGGCAATGCTGCATGACCAGGATCTACCTATGCATCTATGGGCAGAAGCAGCTAAGACAGCTGTATATGTGCAAAACAGAACACCCCACAAGATATTGGACAACAAGACACCAGAAGAGGTCTTTTCTGGTAAGAAACCTGAAGTCAGCCATCTCAGAATATTTGGTTGTCCAGTATACACTCATGTTCCAAAAGAAAAGAAGACCAAGCTAGATCCTTCAGGAAAGAAGGGTATCTTTGTGGGTTACAGTGAAAGCTCAAAGGCTTACAGAATATACTTTCCAGGGTTCAATAAGATTGATGTCAGCAGGGATGTGACATTTTATGAAAACTCAGCATTCGTCAAATCAAGGAAGACACATGTTGAAGTTTATGAAGAACCTAAGGAAACTAGATTTCAAGACACTACCATGGCTGAAGCAATTCCAGATGTTGATCGTGAAATTGAAGATCCGCAACAACCAGTAGATCCACCTTGTGAGAATGACTCTCACAAGAGAAAACCTACATGGGCTAGAGAGCTCATTCAAGATGTAGAAAGATATGGCATTCCAGAAGAAGAAAACAGAGCAAAGAAGAGAACTAGATCACATACCAGCTATGTTCCTTTACTATGTGATATCATGAACAAAGAACCTTCCAATTATGAACAAGCAACGGAAAAGAAAGAATGGAAGGATGCCATGATCGAAGAATACCAATCAATAATGAAGAATGATGTTTGGGATGTTGTCCCAAGACCCAAAGGGAAGTCTGTTGTGACTTCCAAATGGATCTACAAGATCAAGCATTTTGCAGATGGAAGCATAGAGAAATACAAGGCAAGGTTCGTAGCTCGTGGCTTCTCTCAGAAAGAGGAAATAGATTATGAAGAAACTTTTGCTCCTGTAGCTAGGTACACTTCCATCAAAATAGTATTTGCTCTGGCTGTAGCAATGAAATGGAAGATACACCAAATGGATGTCAAGACTACCTTCTTGAATGGTGTAGTTGAAGAGGAAGTGTATGTGGAGCAGCCACTCGGTTTGAAACACATGGCAGGGAGTCATATGTGTGCAGATTGAAGAAAGCCTTGTATGGCTTAAAACAAGCTCCTAGAACTTGGTATGGCAGGATGGACAGTTTTCTATCTAGTTTGGGCTTTACCAAGAGTAAAGCGGATTCCAACCTTTACTACAAGGTTGAAGAAGGAAATCTTGTGATTCTACTCCTATATGTGGATGACCTATTTGTAACAGGAGATGACAGATTGATTGCCGATACAAAGAGGAAGCTTGCTGCCAAGTTCAATATGAAGGACTTGGGGATGATGCACTATTTTTTAGGTATGGTGTGGCAGAGTGCAGATGGGATCTTCCTTGGACAAGGGAAGTATACAGTAGATATCCTGAAGAGGTTCAGGATGATGGATTGCAAGGCCATGGCCACACCTATGGCATCGAACCTAAAGCTTCTATATGATGCTTCATCTAAGCCGGTTGACGTCTCTATGTATCGTTAGATGATTGGGTCCTTGATGTACTTGATGAACACGAGACCAGATATTTGCTTTGCGGTGAACACATTAAGCCAGTTCCTGACGGATCCAAGAAGTGTTCACCTGGTTGCTGTAAAGCATATTCTGAGGTACCTGAAGGATACAGTTGATTATGGGCTCAAGTATGAAGCGAATCAAAAGTTTAACCTATAGGGTTATGTTGATTCATATTGGGTAGGCAGTGCTACAGATAGAAAGAGCACATCTCGGTGCTGCTTCAGTATGGGATCAAGTGTGATCTCTTGGTTTAGCAGGAAGCAGTCCTGTGTAGCACTCAGTACAGTCGAGGCAAAGTATGTTGCAGCATGTTCGGCTAGTTGTGAGGTAGTATGGCTCCAGAAGCTACTGTTTGAGTTATTTGATCTCTTGTTGGAGGCTACTGGTATCTTTTGTGACAACCAGAGTTGTGTGAAGCTATCTGAGAACCCAGTGTTCCATGACAGGTCGAAGCACATTGAGATCAAATATCACTATATCAGGGATATGGTGCAGAGAGAAGCAGTAAAGCTCCTGTATATTGCGACAGATGAGCAGATTGCAGATGTGCTGATGAAGCCACTAGCCAGAGTGAAGTTCAAGTACTTTAGAGAGAGGCCTGGTGTTCTTTAGATCGATGACACTTCAAGGAAGAAGTGATGGAGACATTTGCTGAAGCCATTCCAAGCATGGTGGAAGGAGGGTCCTTCACATGGCTATGGATGTAAGCACTAGATGATGAGTATTACAATGATGTTCTAGTTTCTTCTCTATATGATCAGTTGGATCATTTATAGGTATGTATGTACGCATCATGTTGGATACTGGATATGATCAGGTAGATCATGTATTTGTATATGTATCAGGTGGATACTTGTCTGATTAGGTAGATCATGTATTTGTCTATGTATCAGGTGGATACTTGTATGATCAGGTAGATCATGTACTTATGTATGTATCAGGTGGATGCATTATGTATATTAGATGGATGCATTTGTATGATCAGGTAGATCATGTATGATGATATGTATCAGGTAGATACTTTGTATGCATCAGTTGGATATACTATTTGATCAGGATGATCACAGATGACAAGCTTTAGGATGTTGCTCCAGATGATATGCATCAGGTTGATGCTATGATGATGATCAGGATGATCACAGATGACGAGCTTCAGGATGTTGCTCAAGATGATATGCATCAGGTTGATGGTATGACGATGATCAGGTTGATCATGTGATGATGTACATCAGGATGATGTATGGTGAGTATCGGTTTGATACTCTATGGCCGTGGACAGGTTATGTACGTAGCATAGAAAATACCCTTTAAAAACCAGATAGGTAGAGCAGTGTGCTCGTAACATCTTGGGTTGCTCTATCGAGATCCAGACAGGTAGAGCGATGTGCTCGTAACATCCTGGGATGCTCTAAGTAGGTTTTGCTACAGTTTTGCATAGAAAAGATCCTTTAAAATCCGTACAGGTAGAGCAGTGTGCTTCTAACATCTTGGGATACTCTATCGAGATCTAGACAGGAAGAGCGGTGTGCTCATAACATCCTGGGATGCTCTGAGTAGGTTTTGCGAAAGTTCACATAGAAAAGATCCTTTAAAATCTGGACAGGTAGAGCAGTGTGCTCGTAACAGCCTGGGATACTCTATCGAGATCCAGACAGGTAGAACGGTTGGCTCGTAACATCCTGGGATGCTCTGAGTAGGTTTTGTGAAGGTCAACATGTAAAAGAACCTATAGTTTGTGCTAGGTTTTGTTGACGCATGTAATCAGTCCTAGTTTCCACAGTATGGCCATTGATGATGAAGACCTACAGGTGGTGGGCCTACATCCAGTATGAAAAAGGACTGGCTCTGTAGAACTTCATATGACGAGTAGATTCAGAGATTGATCGAGATAGCAGCAGCAGTGATAATGACGATGATTCAAGGAAGATGATTCGCTGATGATGATAGAAAGAAGAAGACTTGTGCTAGATGATCTGTGTCAAGAAATACTTTCCTAGTTAAGACGGAGTGTTGATGTATATGTAACTTCGGAATGTATTTCATCTATATATTTATTCTACTCCTATAGAGATGTATTATTCCTCTATATGGAAGTGTCGTCATTTGTATTGACAAGTGTCCCAAGTATGTTAACTTGCCAATGGGTTATTAGACCACCTTGTAAGGGGTCAGCCTGATATAATGTAATATGAAGTTATTGTACCTAGCTAGACAAGTCGGCCCCATAAGGTTATTGGGAAAATAGGACAAGTATAAATAGAGATCGGGGGATCTCTATTTGGATCAGTTCAGAACTCACACTTCCTTCACTCGAAAATTGGCGCACATGTGAAGTGGAGGATCAGCTGCTAAGAGGAGTCTATCTCTTGTACTTTGGTTGTACTTTGGTTGTGCTATTTCTCTATCTATCTCTAAGGAAGTTGTGGGGTTTTTCACCTTAGGGTTTTCCCCATGGAAACTCTATGTGTCTATTGTTTCTCATGCTTTTGCTTCTTGTGATGATTGACATGCTTGTTGTGATTGATATGCATTGATATACTGTACATGTTATTCTCTCAGTAAAGATCCTAGATTATTGTGAATTAATGCTCAAAATTTAACAGTGTTCGTCAATTATATCAGTATGGATAGTTGGTGATGACGACAAAGATGATAGGTCTGTGATGAGTTGAATGAATGCTAGTGCTTTAGTGCTCTTTGGGGTTTTAAAAGTTAGGTCATATTCTTGTAAAATAATCACCCATTTGGCAACACGGCCTTGTAGAAGGCGGTGATTCAAGAGATAGACCATTGGGTTGGAATTTGCCACAAACGTAGTATGGCTTAGGAGAATATAATGATGCAGCTTTTGTACTGAAAAGACGATGGTGAGGGCCATTTCCTCTTCATGTGGGTAGCACAGTGGTGGGCCAAATAAGGTTTGGCTTACATAGTAAATGATATGCTCTTGATGAGTGGAGTATTCTTGGACGAGTACTTTGGAAACATCGTAATCTGAAGCCAAAATGTAAAGGGTAAAGTCTCTTGTGAAATCTGGAGGAGAAATCAAGGGGGGAACTTGTAAGTGCTTTCTTCAGGTCTATGAAAGCTCCTTCCGCTTGGTCATCCCATACAAAATGGGTATGAAGTTGTAGAAAGTAGAGGAAACCATGTGTTGTCATGGCGTAATCTGGGACAAAGCGACGAAAGAAGTTGTACTTCCCTTGAAGGATTTGTAGTTTTCTTAATGTACGAGGTGACAGTAGGTCTATTATGGATTGGACCTTTAGAGGGTCGACAGTGATCCCTTTCTCTAAAATGTGAAACCCAACAGACGGCCTGCTTGAAAGCAAAAGACACACTTGAGTGGGTTCAAGCAGATTTTGTATTTTAGACAACGCAAGAAGACTTGTCGAAGATTGTCTAAACAGTCAGATCATTTCTTAGATCGAGTTGTGAGGTCGTCTAGATAAACTAATATGATGTTATTTAGGTCGTGAAAATAATAAGTCATGGCTCATTGGAAAGTGGCTCCATCATTCTTGAGACCAAAAGGCATGACGCAATAGGCGAAGGTGCCCCATGAGGTAGTAAAAGCAGTCTTGTATTGATCTGCTTTACATATTTTGATTTGGTTGTATCCGGAGAAACCATCCATAAAAGAGAGTACCTCATGCCCCGCACATGCATCGATTAGTTGGTCAATAAATGGTGTTGGGAAGTTGTCTTTGGGACAGGCTAGATAGAGGTCACATAAGTCAGTACAGACGTGGATGGTGCCTACTTTCTTATTGACTGGTAGTGGGTTTGAAACCTAGGTGGTATATGCAATAGGGTATATGAAACCTACTGCTAGAAGCTTCTCAATTTCTACTTTGACGGCTGGAAGCTTGGATGGGTGAATGGGGCGTTGTTTCTGGAAGACCAGTGATATGTTGGGCCAAGTGTCTATATGATGTTCTACAATGATAGGATCAAGACCAAGCATCTCAGTATAAGACCAGGCGAAGACATCTCAAAATTTTTGAAAGATTTTCTTGTAGGATTGGGTTTCCTTTTCAGTGCATGATGAGCCTAAAGAGATAAGTTCGGGTTTGTCGGCGGTGGTGGAGATGTCGATTTTTATGATTGGTGAAATGTTGGCCATGTTACCTTCCTCAAAGGCTTTTGGAGCTGGGATAGGATCTTTGAACCAATCGATCTTGGTTGGTAAGAAGTCTTTGGATTCAATGGATAGTTGGTTCTCCATGGTGGAGGTAGATGCCTACGGGATGAAGTATGATCGATGGTGCATATCATCCCAAGGGTAGTCCAATGCAGTGAGTGTTTGTAGGATTTTCTCATCGATGCGGAAGTAGTGTGTCATTAAATCAATTGGTTCAGGTTTGTAGGTAGTTGAAATCATATAAATGGTATTGATTTCTTCTGAACGGGAAGATTCTGGGGGGAATATTTCCTCAAAGAGCAGTGGGGATATCTCTAGGTCGGAATTATTCAATTCGTATAGTGCGGCTCTGTAATATGGGAGATCGGGGTAGTGATGTGAATAATGGTCGTAGATGTCACATATCGCACAAGGGTGGTTTGTGAGCAATGATTTATCGCGAGGCTGAGGAGGTACTTCTAGTTTGACAACTGGAACGTTAGTGTCATCATCCAACATATTCATGTGTTCTTGAAGTGCTGGTAGTTGTGGACATAGATGGGTAGCATGGCCTATATCATCGCACAAGGAGCACTTGGGGGGTATGCGGATTGTTGGAGGATTCATCGCTAATTTGGGAGTTGCTCAAGGGGTGCGAGTTGTGGGTCTGGTGGTATAGGTTTCTGGACCTCTGCCCCCATTGTAGAGATATTGAGGGGGAACCTAACTAGAGGTTGATGTAGTATCCCCCATTGGAGGTGGTTGGCTTTAGGGGTTCAGTGCACCAGGTGGTGGACGGTTTTGGGGGTTCGGTATGCCAGGTGGTGGATGGTTCAAAATATTGATGGGTTGTATCGTTGTAAAATGACATTCAGTGTCGAGGGAGGGGTTGGGGCAGGTAGGTACCACACAGGTAGTCCTAAAGTTAATCCTAGGAGATTAAGTGTAGCCATGACGGGTGTGTTGATGGCGCCTGAAGGGGGAAATAAAAATGGGATAGTATGAATTGGTGTGGCTCCTATGTGACGAGGCACTGTGGGTCGTTGTGGCAGTGGTTGAGGTTTTGGAGTATGCTACGATGTGTTGTGCGAGAGGGTGTACAAATCGGATATTTCAGTTATCCGGAGAGGGGGTGGGATAGATGGGAAAGTGGTGATCATGGGAGTATCCAAATATATTCCGGGTCCGACTGAGGAGACAAATGATGTGGGTGCACTCTGAACAGGTTGTTCGATCATGGGAAGAACATTTTCAGGTGCTTTGGGGGCATTGGGATCATAGTATATTATCTGGTCAATTTTGACTACGCGTCCTTCATGGGGGAACATCATGAGGCAAAAAAATGAAGAAGCGACAGCTTTCATTTTATACATGTAGCTTCATCCCAGAAGGAGATTGTAATCAAGTTGGGTGTTGATGACCTCTATATCTATGAGAACTAGTTTGCCCCCAAGCTATATGGGCACGTTTACTAACAGACCCTGAGGTTGAGTTGCACGACCATCGTAAGCTCGCAAAGTGGTAGTTTACGGTTGTAGCGTTGGGGATCCAATATTCTACTAGACAAAATTCAACATAACGTAGGTGGAGGCACCTTCATCGATTATGCATCGATGAACGACGAGGTTGTGGATGGACATAAAAACTTGAAAAGCTAGTGATGAAGGCAGACGAGTTTCGGCTTGGTCTAATTCGAAATCCATCATGTTGGAGTCGTTAGGGTCTATGGAACCAATGGCAGATAACAATAATTTTCTCTGTCCAGGACAATTTTTTAGGATTTCTAGAGTGGACATAGCGACAAGGGACTGGGCTAAGTCTTCTACGATGTTATAGTTCAAAGCTGCATGAGCATTAGGGTTATTGTTGATTCATCTTAAAGGGATGCGAGGTGATTTTGGACCCCCATCCATGGGAATATTAGGTATGCGAAGTGGCTGATCAGTTGGGAGGGTACTTGAAGATGGATCAGTGGGCGTGGGCTCAGGGGCTGAGCCATATTGATTTTGACGAGTTTGAAGGTTGACATCATTTAATGACATCATTAGCAAATGGTGAGTTTTGGACTCTGTATGCTGGTAATCGGTTTCCGCATAGGTAATTTGCTGTTGTGTTGCAGCGGATCCTTGCGGGGGATCCATTTGACAAGTGTTTACTACTCCTTGGTTGGGTAGAGGATTTTGCAATATCATGGGTTGCGGAGGAGGAGGTGGTGCTGGCTGTGCATCATGTCCTTGCCGTTGGGCATCGTTGGTCTAGAGTTGACGCGCTCGATCTAAATGGGGGAAATGATGCGTGTAATGTCCGTAGGCTCCGCATATGGAACATAGGTGGTTTGTTCTCAAATTAGGATTTTTGCCCTATTTTGGTGGACGATCAGGGTTTTGATTTGCAGGAGCTGCGTTATTGTTATTGGGAGGATTAGGTGGCTATTCTCCTTGGTTTTTTTGTTGGTTATTTCCGTAGTTTCGTCCTCTTCTGCGATTCTGTTGACCTCCTTGATTACGCTGGTTGTTCTGGTTTTGAGGTTGGTTTTGTTGTGCGTATACATGCCCTTGGGAAGTAGGTGGGTTTTGAGGTCATGCAGGTGCTGGAGCAAGCTGCAGTGGGTAGTAAGAGGGAGGGTTCTGAGGTGGACCTGGTGCTTGTTGTAGTTGTGGGTAACCTTGGGCTACTGGAAGTGTTGGAGCAAGAGGTGCTTCTTGTTGAGGATAATAAGCCGATTGGGCTTGTGGGTGAACCAGAGTCTAATGGGCCTGCTGGTTATAATATTGAGGTGGTGCATAAGCTGATGGTGCTTTCCCATAACATTGTGGTGGAAATGAGGGTCCATGAGTGTGGTGGGTGTGCATTATTGGAGCATACGAAGTTGTAGTTCCAGAATGAGACATAGCCCTAGAAAGGTCTCGGGTGTTGTTTGTACTCATCATTGTGAAAGGTTTGTTTTGTGCCATAACCTGGCCAATGATACCTTCAGTGGCCTGCGATGCCCTCAGCACGTTGCTCCAGGATGGATCACCTCGAGGGGCGTCCCGTAAAATTGTGTATAAATATCCAGACGGTGCATATATGAGGTCGAACTGCTGAGCTTTTAAAATGGATTCTTCTTCCGACTGGGGTCATTCAGAAGCTACATCTTTGGCTATGAGAGGGAGGAGTGATTTCAAGAACCAATCCAGGAAGATACGGTCGTCAAGCTTAATCTTGCAGAGACTACGACGCTTATGCCACTCATGGATATGATCGGTGATGTGTGTAGCGGTGTTTTGTCTACAATACAACAGTATTTCCTCTCCTGCATTGTTAGAACAGTAACCACACTTAGTACCATAATCCATAAATTTTTAATTGCCCATGTGCTTAATTAAACCATGTTTTGGATTAAGTGACTATAGTTGGTCAAAAACCCACTTTGAGAGTGTTCACACCCACTTCTGAGCAAACCTGTTCACCCAGCCTCCAGTTTTGTCCACAAGTGCACCCTCATTTATTGCTGGTGTGCCCTCTCTCATTGTTTTGGGGAATTTAGTTGACCAAGGGCGCTAGGGTGGATTTTTGCCCACTTTTGGCTAGATTTGGAGCATTTAATGCTCCCTTGGGCCCCCAAACCTCCTCTATTTGCTCACCCACGCCTGCCTTGAGCTAATTAATGACTCAGCATGCTTCAGCCACCTCCACACCAGAATTCGTAGCTGTTTGGGGTGATTGGGATTGAGTTGGACCCACCTAGGGGGGATTGAGGCCAATTTGGCATTGATGACTTGTACACTCAGCTTGAGCCACCTAATTCTCTCGATTTTCTCATGGATGTAATAAAAACCTGTTACTAACATTTTCACATGTTAGACAGTCAGTTAATCAAAGATTTGAGCATACATTGTGTGTAAATTTATCATCTTTTTCAAGTTTTTCCACTGTTTTTGCAAATTAATTCGATTTTGTGAGGTTCTCCATAGCTCCTTGATCTTCTGTGATCAAAATAATCACATGGTATCAGAGCCATCGTGGATTTAGTGAGTTGCAGGCCAACATTGAGCGTTGAACTGCATTCTAGAGAGGATTTCCAGACAAAAAAATTGAGTGTTTTTTGCAGGTGTTTCAGTAGTTTTCTCACCATCAACGCAGCAGTCATGGAAGCAAACCAAATGTTGCTCACACCCTTCAATTTTTTCGATTGGAAGGCTGAGATGGTCATCAAGCTGAGATCTAAGGGTCTCTATAGAGTGACCATGGGCACAGAAGTGGAGCCAAATTCTGCTGTGGAGAAAGCAAAGTACTACAATCGACTTGATGAAGCTTATGGATTGCTATGCCTGAGCATTTCAAGGGAACTCTTGTTTCATACAGACAGTTTGACAACCCCCAATGAAGTATGGGTGAAGCTAGAATCACTCTTTGGGAAAACTGATGAACTGAGAGGCCACCAGGTTGAAACCGAGCTCATTAGCTTGAGCCCAGCGCATTTTGAAACCATCCAGGAGTTCTTCACGAAATTCAAGTCACTGGTGCTTCAACTGCAACAATGTGGAATTGTTAAGAAGGAGGAACAACTGATTCTGTCCATCCTTTCGAAGCTAGGCCCAGAGTTTTCAGTATTTGTTAGCACATTTCACTCAGCCAAAATGACCCTTCGAAATTGGCAGATGCCATCACTAGCTACCTTCATGGAGTGTCTCACTCAGGAGCAGGACAAACTAGTTCAGATGGGCACCATAAAATCAAAGGACCAAGCATTGGCAATGGGTGTTTCAAATGCAAGCAAAGGAAAGCAGAAAGCCAAGAATTCGAAGCAGCAAGAGAAGAGGAAGTTTGACAAGACCAAGTCTGCAGATGGGGGTTTGAATCTGTCAAAGGAGAAGGACAAGAAGGGAAAGGAAAAGACCAAATGCACCTATTGTCATAGGGGATGGCATCCAGAGAGCTCATGTATGAAGAAAACCATTGACTCAATGGCGCAGCTGCTGGAGAAGAACAACATCCCAGTCCCTGAGGGCGCAAGGAAGAAAGAGAGCACCTCAAACCCTGACAATAAGGAGAAGTGTCATGCTTTGGTAGCAGGTACTTCGAATCCCTCTTCCTTCATCATTGATTCAGGAGCTTCCAGACATATGGTTTCATCCAGAGAGCTTTTCTCCTCTATGCATTCGAATGGTGGCCCAACAGTTCGAATGGGAGATGATTCAGAACTCCAAACCAAGGGGATTGGTAGGATTGACATGGAGCATGGCTATTTCAGTGATGTGCTCTATGTACCTTCATTGGCTGCAAATTTGCTATCAGTCTATCAAATGACTCATACAGGAGAAGCCAAGAGAGTGACATTCACTCCAGATTTGGTAGAAATCTCAGAAATTTCCTCAAATCAAGTTGTGGCTGTAGGATATGCAGATCATGATGAGAGAATGTATAAATTCTCAAATTTCATTCCAAATTCTAGTGACCATGCTCTTGTCTCTCATGCCAACGAGACCTCCAAGTTGTGGCATGAAATATTTGGCCACATGAACTACAAATATCTCCAGCAATTGCACAGGGACGAGATGGTGGAAGGGCTTCCAGAAATCAGATCATCAAATGGTGCATGCATTGGGTGTGTAGTTGGAAAGCATCCTGAGCGCAGCTATGAGAAGGGAATGGCAAGGAGAGCCACTCAACCACTTGGATTGGTACATTCAGACCTCATTGGTCCTCTTCCCACTCCATCATATGGTGGATCAAGGTATGTACTTACATTCATAGATGACTACTCTCGATTCTGCTGGGTTTACTTCCTTAAATTGAAGTCAGAAGTGTTTGAGAAACTGAAGATTTGGAAAGCCCTAGTGGAGAACCATAGTGGTCATAAGATAAAGATCCTTAGGACTGATAATGGAAAGGAATATGTGAATAATAACATTCAGCACCTTTGTGAGGAATGTGGCATCCAAATGCAACATTCAATCCCCTACACACCTCAGCAAAATGGTGTGGCAGAGAGGAAAAATAGATCTCTCAAGGAGATGGATACTTGCATGATTGAAGCTAGGGATCTAAGCCCTAAGCTATGGGCTGAAGCCATCAATTGTGCTGCTCATATTCAGAACAGAGCCTTTCACAAATCAGTCAAAGGAAAAACCCCCTATGAGGCATGGTTTGGCCAAAAACCAAATGTGTCAAATTTCAGGATTTTTGGGTCTAGAGCATGGGCTCGAATTCCATCAGAAAAGAGGAAGGCTTTGGAGCCACAGAGCAGGGAATGTATAATGGTTGGATATGGTGAGGACATAAAGGGCTACAAGCTCTTTGACACATCCACACTTAAAAATTTCATTGAGAGAAGTGTGCAATTCGAAGAAGAACCAATTCCAGATTTTGATCTTGCACCGGGGGAAAGCTCCTCTCCTCCACACCTTAATGAGATTAGTGATGATTCCACCTCTGATTTTTCTGATATTGCTGAAGATGACATTTCTGTACATGAGTCACCATCAAGGCCCAAGTGGGCTGAAAAAATCATAGAAGCTGCAGGTGAATTGGCAGGCAATCCCCAAGAGCCTAGGAAGACTAGATCCCAAACAATCAATGCTTCCTTTGCAAATGAGAGTGAGCTTGCTGATCACTGTTATATGATGATTGGATCTGATCCAACATCATATCAGGAAGCTCATCATGATCCAAGGTGGAGGGCAGCAATACAAGAAGAATTCCAGTCTCTCAAAGAGAACAAAACATGGGATTTGGTGCCTCTTCCTCCCAAGAGGAAACTTGTGCAATGTAAGTGGATTTTTCGAACCAAACCTGTTGCTGATGGTTCTGATCTGAAGTATAAGGCTAGGTTAGTGGCTAAGGGCTACTCACAAATCCATGGTGTGGATTATACAGAGACCTTTGCACTGGTTGCAAAGATGGACTCAATTAGACTAGCTCTAGCCATGGCAGCTAGTAAAGGTTGGGAAGTTCACCACATGGATGTCAAAAGTGCATTCTTGCATGGTGATCTACAGGAAGAGATATATATGCAGCAGCCTGAAGGATTCCAAGAGGATCCCACACTTGTATGCAGGTTGAAGAAGTCACTCTATGGACTCAAGCAAGCCCCCAGGGCTTGGTATGCCAAAATGGATGCTTTTTTGCTCTCAATTGGTTTCTGTCGATGCAAGTCTGATCCAAATGTTTATTTGCAGCATTATGATGATAATTTGCAGGTCATTGTACTGTATGTTGATGATCTCTTAATTACAGGGAGCTGCACCAAACAAATTGGCTCAATTAAAGCTTCTTTGCACAGTGAATTTGCCATGAGCGACCTAGGATTGCTAAGGCAATTTTTGGGTTTGGAAATTGAGCAATCTGAGAGAGGTATATTGCTGAGTCAATCTAAGTATGCTTCAGACCTGTTATTCAAGTTCAAAATGGCTGAATGTAAGGCATCCAAGTGCCCATTCCTTTCAAGCATAAAACTAGGTGAATTTGAAGACTCTCCGGTGGTGGATTGCACTCTCTATAGGCAGCTAGTTGGAAGTTTGCTGTACCTTACACATACAAGACCTGATTTGTCTTATGCTGTAAGTGATGTAGCAAGGTATATGCAGCAGCCACATGAGATCCATGGAAGGCAGCCAAAAGGATCCTTCATTATGTCCAAGGAACAAAGAGCTTTGGGGTACACTATGCAGCTGGTTCTTCACTTCAACTAGCTGGATTTTCTGATTCCGATTGGGCGGGAGATCCCATCGATAGAAAGTCCACTTCAGGTTTTGTGTTTATGTTTGCTGAAGGTCCTATTTGCTGGTCAAGTAAGAAACAACATACAATTTCTCTTTCATCAGCAGAGGCCGAGTACAGGGCAGCAGTGAACGCAGCCACACAGTGTGTTTGGTTGCAAGGCATTCTTCGGGAGTTTGGTGTTGCTATTGATTCTCCAACCAATATTTGGGTGGATAATCAAAGTGCCATCAAGATATCTACTGATCCAGTACAGAGGAAAAGAACAAAGCACATTGAGATCCACATGCATTACATTCGGGGCTTGGTGCATGACAGGGTGATTTCACTGCAGTATTGCCCATCCACCGAGCAAACTGCTGATATTTTCACCAAGTGCTTTACAGAGAAGACCTTCACTCACTTGAGAGCTTTGCTTGGAGTGAGTGATGGATGGTGATTGCTGCAATTTAATTGCAGGTTCAGCCCCATGTCCATTTTTGAGGGAAGTTTTTATCCCATGAGGTTTTACTTCTTTTCCTCGGTTCATATGGACAAATAAAATTTCTGTTTGTATTAAGGTGACTTGAGCCTTTGTTGCCAAGGCCTCCCACTTATCTTTCATGAGATGTACAAAGTTATGGTTAAGGGGGGGTGTTAGAACAGTAACCACACTTAGTACCATAATCCATAAATTTTTAATTGCCCATGTGCTTAATTAAACCATGTTTTGGATTAAGTGACTATAGTTGGTCAAAAACCCACTTTGAGAGTGTTCACACCCACTTCTGAGCAAACCTGTTCACCCAGCCTCTAGTTTTGTCCACAAGTGTGCCCTCATTTATTGCTGGTGTGCCCTCTCTCCTTGTTTTGGGGAATTTAGTTGACCAAGGGCGCTAGGGTGGATTTTTGCCCACTTTTGGCTAGATTTGGAGCATTTAATGCTCCCTTGGGCCCCCAAACCTCCTCTATTTGCTCACCCACGCCTGCCTTGAGCTAATTAATGACTCAACATGCTTCAGCCACCTCCACACCAGAATTCGTAGCTGTTTGGGGTGATTGGGATTGAGTTGGACCCACCTAGGGGGGATTGAGGCCAATTTGGCATTGATGACTTGTACACTCAGCTTGAGCCACCTAATGCTCTTGATTTTCTCATGGATGTAATAAAAACCTGTTACTAACATTTTCACATGTTAGACAGTCAGTTAATCAAAGATTTGAGCATACATTGTGTGTAAATTTATCATCTTTTTCAAGTTTTTCCACTGTTTTTGCAAATTAATTCGATTTTGTGAGGTTCTCCATAGCTCCTCGATCTTCTGTGATCAAAATAATCACATGCATCATAGCGTACAAGTAGTTGAAAGAACTGAAGGAAAGTTGAGGTGAGGGATGTAAACGTGGGGTGCGTCCCATGTGGCTACTCAATATACCATTTGGCTGCAAAGCCAGTGAAAGTTCTTTGTAAAATTTGGAGTCGAATAGAATCATCTACTATGGCGTTTGAGGAACACCATAGGTGAAACGACATGATATGGTTTTGGGGGTCTTCCCCATCTTTTCTTTCAAATTTTGGGATGTCGGAGGGGATCTTTGTGGGCATGGGGGGTCAAGTGGGGTCATGTATAATAGGATCATTAGTTAGTCTTGCCAAGTTTGGCAAATCCAGACATGCATAAATGGAAGACTAACCGAGGGGTGTGATGTAGTGGCTAGGGCATATGTGCTAGTGGTAGCATTATGGTGTGAGCCACTGCCCCCGAAGGGTATCTGATTTGTGAAAGGGATCCGTCCCCCAATCAAGGGTGTATGGGTGAAGCCTATGTTCCCAAGTGTAGCTTGAGTTATAGATGGGTTTGGATTAGGTATAGTAGACCTAGGGTTTGGTATGCTGGAAGTGGTTCCAGTCAAAGGTATACCTATAGCAAGTGTAGGTTCCGTGTTGGGAATCCCTAGAGTAGATGTAGTTCCCATATTAGGCATGCCTAGAGTGGAAGCAGTTCCCAGGTTGGGCATACCAACATTGGTTGTGGGAGTGGTGGCTAATGTAGTAGCCAGGATGGTGGAAGAAGTTCCACCAACAATCCCTGTGTTGAAAGGGTTGGAAGAAAAATCGGCCATGTGGCTAGTGGGTGTGGTGTATGTGGGATTTTTGGATTCTACCTTAGAGTCAGATGTGAAATGAGGCGCGTCTGAATCAGATGATAGGGTTCTGTGCCAATGATGTGTGGAGTCAAGGGATCCGTACTGCAGGGGTTCACCCCGGAAACGTTGATAACGTCTCGGGGACTCAATGGTGACAGTTGTGAATTAAATCTACTAGGTGGTGGTGAGTGGAAAGCTCGAAAGCCCTAATGCAACCGTGTGTGCAAGAGGGGAGCGTAAAAAATAATGGCACTCAGGCCAAAAACCAAACTCAAAACACTTACTATAACAACTGTGCTATAGTAAGTGGAGCAATAAAAAAATGTAGTAAAAGAACCAACATGCAAACGACTCCTAAAAATAGAAAAAAGGTGTTCTCACTGACCAAAGGGAGGTAATGGAGGATGCAAACACCTAACTAAAAGGTATTATGACTCAACAAGGTATATCCTCTGCAAGATGATGAAATCCAAGACATAAAATATAAATTGTAGAATCAAAGGCTAGATATCCCCCTACCAGAAGGGACACCGGGTAGACAATCCTATAAGTTTGGCCACTAAGGTACCCCGTTCATGACACGTTCGGTTGGGTGAATCTGCAGTTTTGTTCTATCACCACTGTAATCTCATAAGGGTGGTACAACGAGAACTATGAAAGGTATCCTTCGGTTACTGAATGGATTGCAATATTTCACTCAAGATTTTGGAACCAGTCTAGCTACTTCAACCCTCCTAAGGGAGAGGCCTTCGCAATAAATTGGTGTTAAACCATGTCAACAAATAATAAGGGATTTTGGTACCCTAAATGTCAACCACTATGTCTCAACATGAAAAATGAGTGAGGGGTGTTATTTGGATACTTATCCCCTCAGTCCTACCTAGCTACAAAATTCTTTTGGTGTTCCCCAAGTGGGGTTAGAATGTTTGTTGAGTTAAGGTAATTTTTAAGGCTCACTTGAAATTATTGTGACAGATTGTGTGATGTTGTGGTTGTTTGCCAAATCAGTTTACCTCGCATGGGCGAGTTATCACAAAATAAAATAATGATTTCAATTCGCAAAAAATGAAAGACGTTTCAAATTTAAATGCTTTAATAATCTTTTCAAAAAATATGGATTCTTTAAAAAGTTTTGTAAGGTAAAGCAAATGACATATGTAAAAATAAATGGATTTCTAAAGTCTATTTTGGGCAAAATATTGAGCAATTTAGAAATATGGTTCTAACCTTGCAATGTATGAAAAACACTTAACAAATCTTTCTTTCAATTAACTGAAAATTTTCCAGAAGATAAGTGAAGCATATAACCGAATATTAATTAATAATGCTACAATAATGACACAGTAGGCTGTAAAAAATTGCAGAAATTAATGTTGAAAAAATGGGCTGATTGGGCGAATTTTTTTGGAAAAAAATGGCCGAAATGAAACAGGAAATATCGCGTCTGTGAGGTCAAAACCCATGGTGAGCCGTGCGGTGATGTGGGTGAAATCCGTGATGTGAATCGCTACGCGGTGGGAAAAAGTCGGGATGAACCGCGTGGAAAAATGCCTAAAAGTCACGATGGACCGCGCGGGAAAAGGTCACCCAGCCGCGATGGGCCACGCGGGAAAAAGCCACATGGGTGTGATGCACCACGCGGAAAAAAGGCTTAAAGCCGCGATGGACTGCACGGAAAAAGGGCGCACAGTCGCGATGGACCGTGCAACTGTGGGTGCCAAAAGTCGCGATGTACGGAAAGAAATCGGCCCACGAAAAACGAACCCGAAAATTGAAATTTTGGGCTGTTTCGGGCTGCAAAAAGGGCCAATGGCTAATGAAGCTATCAAGAAGCTGACTAGTATGGCAGATCTACAGTTTTAAATGGGAAAAATGACTAAAATAAAGATCTAAAGCAAAGATTTAAAGTTTGAAAACCAGTGGAGTCGCCAAAAATTGTTGCTTGGTTTGTCAGCCAAGCATGTGCAAGGATACACCTGCTAACTAGTAGCAGCAGTCTCAATAAAAGTATGTAAAAACTAATGTAACTTAATCTAACATTAACATGTGAAAGAACATAAGCAATAAGATCTATGGGAAAAACAAGAAATTTAAAAATATTTGATTTTGTATTACCTCAAATGGTGAGGATGATGAGTGTTGAGCAACTCCAAGGTTGAGAAGCTCCAATGTCCAATGGTCTCTTCTTCTCCAATGCTTCAATGGGGATCTTCAAACTCGAAATGGTAGGAAATGGCTCTCAAAGGGAATTTGGCAGCATAAGGATAGGATGAAATGTGGATGAATAGTGAGGAGCCCCTATCACCTTTTTATAGTTTTTGGTGATGGGGAATACCATTATGGTTTTAAGGAAACCAATGATATTAACCAACATGGTTTAGGTCTCTTTTTCCCTCTTTTTCCTTTTTTGAATATTTTTTATATTTTTATTCCCTTTTAATATTTTTTGGGAATTTTGGACCCTTTTTGAGGGTTTTTTGTGTTTTTTGAGGAAAAATACATATTTTGAGGGGAAAAAGGTGTATTATGGTCTTTTTGGTGACCTTTTGAAGGTTTTAAAGGCTCAAGTGGTGGAAAAAGTGGACAAATGGGTCATGTGAATAAGGGAATGAGCTAGTGAGCACTTTTTGGGTGTTAACACTTTTGAAGAAATTAGGTCTTGTTACCACTCCGCATCCTCAGCCTTAAAACATCAATTGGATGAAGGATGGACAAGAACTACGGATCACTCGACAATGCAAACTTGCTTAGTTCATAAATCCTTTTGAAGATGAAGTATTCTGTGACGTGGAACCACTCTCCGTAGTTGACGCCTTGTTTGGGAAGCATTACCTCGAGGATAGACATGGAAGTTATTAGTCATGGCCTCAGAAGGTGATTGTCAAAATCCAAAATCGATGGTTTAGCATACCAGAGTGTCAACCTACACCAACGGTCACACTGATATCTTCCAAACAGACAAAGAAGCTCATCAATCATGCTCAGAAGTTAGCATTAATCATGATCAAGCCGCAACATTCTAAGAAGACTGTAGGAATGAGTCGAGTCACCAAGAAATGCAGTTCTCGACAGAAGCAGCAAGTCGATCATATTCTCGATGAACCCAGAACCTCCTTCAAGCTGCAGATGGAGTACCTCAACATTGTCAGGTAAAACACTCCATTGAACTTGTTCCTGGTTCTTCTTTTCCTAACGCCTCTGTTTACAGAAGATCCATTCTAAAAAATGAAGAGATTCACAGACAAATCCAAGAATTAATTGACAAAGGTCACATCCAACCCAACTCCTCTCCTTGTGGAAGTCTAGTCGTCCTAGTTCCAAAGAAATATGGGACTTGGCGCATGTGCATCGACTACAACTCTCTCAACAAAATATCGGTGAAGAATTGGTACCATCTATCATAGATAGACAAGCTCATAGACTATCTAAAAGGTGCTAATTATTTACTAATCTCAACCTCAAGTCGGGATACCATCAAATTCCAATCAAGCTCTCAAATGTGTGGAAAAATGCATTCAAGACCAAGGAAGGATTGTTTGAATGGTTAGTCATGCCTTTCGACTTAACCAATCCACCTGCGACCTTCATGCGACATATGGATAACCTTCTTTGACATTTCATCGACAAATGGGTTATTTTCTATCTCGACGATATATTGATTTTCAGTTGATCATGGGAAGAACATGTCAGACATATTCAACAAGTCCTCAACAGTCTCCAACAACATTGACTCTATTTGAATATGGGCAAGTGCTCTTTTGCAATGACCAACATCAAATATTTGGGGTATGCAATTGACTCTATAGGAATTCACGTCAACCCAGACAAAGTATAGATCCTCAAATATTGTTCCATTCCTAGAAGCATTCAAGAACTAAGAAGGTTTCTTGTTTTGGCGAATTTCTATCGACGGTTCATACTCGACTTTAGTCATATAGCCTGGCCCTTGAATAAGTTGATGAAAGGAAACAAGAAAACTATCTTCCAATGGATATCAACACAACAAGCATCTTTTGAGCAGCTCAAACACAGGCTCTGCATTGCACCAATACTTGTGTTACCTGATTTGGATCATCCCTTTGAGATTAAGATGGACGCATCGGACTATGCCTTGGGCGCAGTGATCACCTAGTCTGGTCACCCATTCACATTTCATTCCGAGACTTTTAATGACATAGTTAGAATCTACTCGACGTACGAAAAAGAACTATACGCCATTGTGAAATCTCTCAAGCAATGGAGGCATTACATCCTTGGAAAGGAAATGATAATTCTCACTAATCACAAGCCTCTACAGTTAGTTCCGACACAATCAAAGTTGCAGAACAACCGACAACTCAAGTGGATTAATTACCTACAACAATTCCAGTTGGCGATTAAGTATTGGAAAGGTAAATCTAACATTGTTGCCAATTTCCTCAGTCAACCATGCATTACTCTCCTTTTGACAATGATGAGTATGCAGGGATACAAAATGATCACTTGGAAACAATTGTATGAGGACAACAATGACTTATCAGTAGTCTACCAATAGTTACAGACTAACAAGTCATCGACACTAGCCTCCGACTATTTCCTAAAAGACACCTTGCTATACAAGCTTGGACAACTTTGTGTATCGACCGATGAGCATCGACAGCAGCTCATTTGGGATGCACACTGCAATAAGACTACATTACACTTTTGAGTAGCAAATAAACTTTCTATTCTGGAGAAGTATTTCTTTTGGCCTACACTTAAATCCAACATCAACAAGTACATTCGATCATGCATGGTTTGTGCCCTTTCTAAGACACCTAATCGATGATAGGGATTGTATACACCGCTGCCAGTTCCTAGTCGGCCATGGGAATCTATTTCTATGGACTACTTGATGGGTTATCCTACTACCAGACATCATCATGATGCGATATTAGTAGTAGTCGATCGATTTTCCAAGATGTCCATTCTCATACCATGTAAGAATACCACGACAGTGTAGCATACCGCTTAGCTCTTCTTTACACATGTTTGGAAACACTTTGGTTTACCCACGACCATCATTTCCAACCGAGATGCCGTCAGCATCTTTTGGAAGACCCTCTGGAAATAGCTGGACAAACAACTCTCAATGTCGACATCTTTCCATCCTCAGATCGACAGACAGATGGAAATTGTGAATCGCTTGGTATTACAACTGCTTCGCATGTACAATCACCAGCATCGACACACATGGGATGAAATTCTTCCATACATCCAACTTAGCTACAATCGTGCTCAGCACAACTCTATAGGAAAGAGCCCATTTGAAGTCTGTAATGGATTTCAACCCTCGGTGCCTAGCGACTTGACCAACTCCTCGACACAGCCAAAATCCGACATAGATCACAACCAACGAGAAGTTGATAAAGCAATCAAGTTTCAAGAACAGATTTGCGACATCCAGAAGCAAGCACAAGATATGTTGCACAAAGAAAATGAGAAATCTAAGTCCCGACACGACAAGAATCATATTCCACATACATTCCAAATTGTGGATAAGGTCTGGCTACATCTTAAGAGGGAGTGCTTCACTGGTCCTTTCAAGAAGCTCAAACCTTTGCGATATGGTCCATATAGTATTCTTCGACAAATTGGCGAAAACGCTTTCTAGCTTGACATTCTTGCATGCTTGGGTCTGCATCCAGTCTTCAACGTGGATCTCCTTCAACCATACCATGCACCCTTGTTGGAACATAATGACTTCTCAACAGCATCATGCAAAGACATCCATCCAGATGTCCAGGAGCCTCTTCCTTGCGACACCATTGTCAGACGACAAGTACACCTTACAAGGATGAACACAATTCCCTTGTTTTAGGTTTCCAAGGCTGGCCAGCTCCCATCTCAAGGAAAGTGGTACTCTGCTACTGAAGTGATCAAAATGTTTCCTCACCTTCACAGGCAAACAATGGGGTCCATTGTTTCTTACAGAAGGAGGTCTGATCCACATCATAGTTGGAAAGTCATCAATGTCGATACAACTTTGACAAGTTTCGACTGGACATGAATTCAACATGTTTTGATTTCAGTACAATTCCGATGAGTCTCGACTTTGACATACTGTGACATGTTCCACACCTTCGACATGTTCAGAAACCTCCCAATTTGTGACATCGAGAAGCAACGTCGACATGTGACCAATGACTGTCGAACTTCGACAGTCGATTGTAATGGTTGAACTGTTGAAACCGTTCTAACTTCTTCTTTGTAACTGAACGTAATGGGCAGGCACCCAAGCATCTCAAAATTCTATATAAGTATGTATAACATTATAACATATATCGGTTTTGATCTAATTTCCAAGTAATAGAAGAACAGTTTGCATTCCTGCATATTGTTTGTATGTATTTGTGTTTATTTTTGTTGAGTAGTCTTGATTTGCTCATTCTGTTTATTAATATTCTGCCATAACAGATCCGACTCATTCCGTCGAACTGTTGTCCCCCTTATGCTTCCTGGACATGACACAGATCATTTGTCCTTGTGCACATCCCACCACCTAGCAGGTGTAGCTCGCAATGCTATATCCAGAGCTGATAGCCTATGTTCATCTAAAACTGATGCTAGATATTCATGACAGAATGCATGTATGCTACTTTAACCATCATAACTATGAATTTGGATTACCTCTATTCCAATAAAGCAAAGTGACTTTGTCATCCTCGCACATCGTCTACCTGATACTTCATGCATTCTACTCTGCCAGTTCTCCAGTCATGTGTCTGACTCTGATACGCATGAACTATCACATCTCCAGCTCAACATTCCATCTTATGTAGGATTAGTGTAATCTCCTTGATTAAATATTATCTTGTAGATGTTATCTAGTTCTTGAGCTCTGCATTCTTTTCTTATTGGATCAACATACCGCATTCCTTGTGAAGGATCCAGGGGTGCAATAACCTTGATTTCCCGTCCTTCAAATATCATTTGTTTTTTCTTCAAGTTGATAATTTTTGAGGTTATCAATTTACCATTCAATCCCTAATAGTGAAGGATAAGGATTACTATCGTCTATGATATCAATCACCTCAAAGTTTGCTTTACTTCGCACACCATCAATGTCAACAGGAACACCTGATAGCCTCCCAAAAGGTATAACCTTCCGCTGTTTAGATCATATCAACTATATAGGAGACCGAGATAGCTTTGGTTTCCCCATGTTTGTTTTGTAAGCATGTTCACCTTTGAACCCAAATTGAGAATGACCTAGTTCATTTCAAAATCTCCAATCTACGTGCTTAACCTCATTTTTCTTCTTGTCCTTTCATGGTTGTTAATGTGATGGAATGCTCTATGTGCGTCATTTATTGTATTGTGCTGCTCGTAATGGCCCATTACATTGTGTAATTCCCCTAAGGCATGCTCATGTCTTATCATATTCATGCATCTCTACATAATCTATGTTATAGGACTTGTTTGTTCTGGTGAAGCTTGCGATCCGCCATACAAGAATGGCATACCTAGTATAGGTGTGTGATCACTTCGCAAATGAATCCTTTTAGTCGAAGCTCCCAAGTCCTGAAATGCTTTTCTTGCTTCCATGAATACTTATTTTTCTCTGTTAGGGATGAATACAGGTATCTTTCCAACTTCTTTCCTTACCTAAGGTCCATCAGTAGGCTTTGGCCTGTTTATGTGATTATAAGAAGTTGAAGCTTCGTTTGTCCTATCATCTCTTGTCGAAGCTCCACTTTGCATCACAACATGGATGTTGCAATCTTCATTCCTTTTCTTAGCTACGATCATATGAATATTCTAGTTCTTTCCTTCTGGTCTTTTTTCTTGCATTTTTCCTAGAAAAATAGGACATACTTCAATGATATGGTCATAATATTTACAATGCTTACAAGTAGTTCAACAGTTTTGACAATCTCTTGCCGAATGTCTAGCTTGACCATAGTTATAACATGCAATCTGAACTCTACCTCATCCTGAGCTAGCATTACGTCCTCTTCCTCTAAATCTACCACGTCCTCTGTATGCACCCTGATCATACTATGCATTCTCATTGTTGTTCTATATCTCTCCTTGGACTCTGTAGACATCATACTTTCTTTCTATCATGAGGTCATATGCTCTATAGTTAGTGTCATCATGGCTAACTGACTTACAAAATGTGTAGTATAGGTTCTTTGGTGTCTATACATACCTATGGAGTAGGAAAAAGTCCTCTGGTCGATTTCCTCTACATCAAAAAATATTGCACCATGTTCCTTGCGGTTGATTTAATGGTTTTGGTGCCCCATTGGCGAGGTAATATTTGAATACATGGAAATGTTCCTTCAAATGTCTTTCTCCTTTACTTTTAGTACACCAAACCTCTTCTCTTACTTCATTTCCTTTTTGTATATCTTGTAGCTGTAATGTCAGGTTTGCTAGTCGTGTTTATATTTTTACCATACCTGGGCTAGTTTCTCCTACGGGCGAAGCTTCGAGCTTCATCAAAATTTTCAATGCTTCTGATGGTGATGCAACCTTCTGTTGCATAAATGGTAATATAATGTGGGGAAACAGTGAACTATAAACCACTCTTGGTGTTGTTTCAGTGCAATGCCAAAGCTAACTTGATCCAACAAGGCTTTGAACTTCTAATCAAATTCCCACACAGTCTCATTAGGTTTATGTTTTATCTCTTTCAATTCTGTAATGCATTGAGACTTTGATTTAGGCTTCTTAAATTCTCTAAACAATGCATCTTTGATGTCAGCTAGTGTTTTGTTCTGTCCAACATAGTAGTTCATGAACCATGTTAAATATCTATCTCTAAATGTAGTGATTAGTCGAGCTTGCTTTATATCATCTTCTTGCACTTGTTTAATGTTCCAGACAACACCTTAGAGAAACGAATGTTGCTATAGATCTTCTAGACCGGTTCATTTAAAAACAAGTAGCTTTATATCATCTTCCATCCTTCTGCTAGGAGGTGTAGGGTTCTGAAACACTACAGTACTACCCGTGGAGTGAAATGGTGAAGGTACACCACCACTTGGATGATTCTTTGTACTTGTTTCTGCAGTATTACTACTACTAGTGTTCTACGAACTAGTAATATTTCTTTCAACGACTATAGGTTTCTGCGGAGTAATAGGTTGATAGACAATATGTCTTGGTTATTTTTCACTATTATAATAAACTTGAGACGTGTTTATATCACTCTCTAATTCAGTTTCTAGGAATGTGTGAGGCTCAACTTCACGATACCTCTTTCTAGTGCTATGTTTATATCTTTTTCCACTACAAAGAATGTCGATGTCTTCGTCTATGTCACTATCTGTGTTTTTTAACATTACAGGCTCAAAACCTAGGAATCTGACTCCATTCTTAGCACACCCTTTTCAGATAATAACATTTTAATCCATAAACTCAGGTTTTTCAAGTACTTACCTCTAAATCCCTTGAAAAAGTATCTTTCAACTGCGTTGTAGGACTTCAAAGTGTCGATATAAAAATCTATAATGTAGCCTTCCAACAAGCTATCCAGCTAAAATTCTACTGCTATTGAAATATGTTTATTAATCCCTATAAGCTTCTGTATCAGCTATGGATTCCAAACTGTAGGTTTTTCACCCTGAAAACAATTCTTTCTTTCTACTACCCTAGATATCCCCTCTTGTATCTCATTAGCAAAAGATGCGAAGAAAAATTCATACAACTCAGTAAATATGTATCTTTGTAGCCATTGTTCTGTAGTAAGCCAATGATGTATGTTTTCTTTCTTCGCAAAATCGCGTTCTATCTGACTCACCCAATTCTATATTTCACTCTTTTGTGGATTCCACATCAACATGAAACATCACTAGAATGTTTGTCCAAAGTCAAAAACAGAACCATTTGTTGGCTTGCTTAAGAAGACCCGGGTTCAACAAAGTTAGTGTAGCAACAAAAAAACCCCTTTCACTGGCCCTTTTGGCATAAACCTGTAAACAACCTGAAGCGAATATGGGGTGTTACCAAAACAAGCTTTTGTAACCGCATTGATGTGTAGATTTGGTCAACAACCTCTCTAAAATCCCTATTTAACATCAACTAGTAGAATAGAATGAACATATGACTTCGCACTTTCTATCTTATAAACAATATACAAAACTATGTTGAATCGCTACCGTATTCACCAGTTATCTACGCATTCATCATTCTAAGTGTTCCTCCGCAACATTCATACACATGTGTTCCATTTACTTAGCATACAATTACCATTAAAATCCACATGAAAGAAAATACATAAACACACCATAAACTCGCATACAAAGCATGTCATAAAATCATATACATAAACACATTAATTTACGTGGTTCACCCCCAGGAGGTATCTACGTCCAAAGGAACTGTTATTTCTATTAGCTTGGAAGGGTAAGAGTTCCATTCCATGCACTTAGCCGTAGAATCTTCTCTACAATTAGATCTCTACTCACTCAGCTTTAGAGTATGTTCTCTCTCTAATCACTATTATTCTATTACAATCCGAAGCTAACGTGTAACTTCTAACAACCAACCCAACCAACCAACCCTTCCTTATACAAAAATACCCTTATATATAGGTGTGCTTGAAGGTCACATATTACAACAACCCATGGGCCAACCCCCATAGTACCCAAAACCCAAAAAACCTCATGGTTCTCCTATAGAGCATGATAATATTTAACTCCATTGTCCCTTTGGCGTTGCCTCCTCTCACTATGTCGCTTTTCCTAACTCTAGTGCTTTCTCTGACATCGCACCTTTGAATTTTTTAGTGGTGTGTCCTTTGCTGCATTCTGCTTCTTAACTTCAAGTCAGGCTGCCACTCATCCCTTAACTGCGCCAACCACCTCTGGTTGTCCATAGTACTTCATCTTTATTAGGGAAACCAATACTTTCTTCTCAATTGAACTTCACTCACTACCCTCTTCCTGGTATTTGTGGAGTATTCTTTCTCCCAAAAATGGTCGATGTCAGGCCTCGCATAACTGTACTTGCCTTCATAACTTCCTCTTCTTGGGCCATGCCCAACATTTGTCTCATTATTCTCAACAAATTATTCCCAGTTAGAGAGGGTTATTATGGATTTCAGCGGATCAAAAATCATTTTTCCCATTAATTCCCTGGTCATTATAGGTTCCCCTTATTTTCCCAAAACCCTGAGGATTTCATGGAAGAAAATAAAATTAATTTGTACAGACAGTCTACAATGGACATGAAACAAGCCTTCCCGTTGAAAATACTTAAACCTGATGTTTCAGTAGAAAATTTACCCTTCCATCTGGACATTGCCTTGTTTACTAAAGATTCCCAATGTGTCCTTTCTTTACTGTGTCAGTTTTTAGGGATAGATAATGATAAGCTCATTCCAGCAACCTTGTTAAGCTTGTTGTTTAGATTGAGTTTGCACTAGTTTGAGTCTTATTTCAGTTAGTACTTTTCTCTTAAATTTGATGAATTCTTAGCTGACAATATTCATATTCAGCTAGTGAATTTCCACACAACCAAACATTTTAGGTTTCAATCGTATTTGGTGAGAATGTTTCTATACTTCAATGAAGAGAATTTAGATTTTCATGAAGTAGTTTTCACTTCCGAGATTAGAAATAATGCTTTCAATTATATGAAACTTACAATGTAAGAGATATACAGATTCTTCTTCCAGGAAAACCTACCCAGAGTATTACCATAAATGAAAGATGTGTTACAGTTCAGTCTTGAGAAGAGGTTTGGTGATTGGTTCCTTTTAAAGGAACATACCATTATCAGGGTTTATGGTTTTGTTCTTGAACCTTATATTCTACTTGCCTTCTTAACATCAAGAGTTTTTTCTTTAGAACTCATTAGACATAAGCTTATTGTGGAGAAAGAACATTTATTAAATTTTAGAAAGGCTTCTGAGGTTATATTTCCTTTGAAAATTGGTCCCTTCATTGTAAAGAATAAAGTTGCTCTCTCAGTGATAGAATGATTTCTACAAGACATGAATTTCAGGAAGGCTTCAAAGATTAATTATGATCCACATCATATTATTTCTCAGAGAAGACAACAAAATAAGAACAAAGTTTTTGATCATCAAGAAGTGGAGGGATTGGATGAGAGAGCCAATATGATGGAATATCAATCAAGTGTAGAGAGTTCTGAAAGCTTACAATCAAATCCCTTTGCATTGATTAAGTCTTCTACTATGTTAGTACCTACTCCTAGTAAAGCTAAAATTACTGGTAAAAGAAACTTTTCAGATACAACTGATGTAGAAGTTGAAGACCGTGATGCCACAAAAAGACCTAGACTTGATCAAGGGAAAGAAATGGTGGATTCAAAAGGAAAGAAGACTAAAGAAAAATAAAAGGTTCATGGTCCATCCTTTCAGATACTGGAGTACAATTTTTTTGAGGTACAAGAAGCTGGTTCAAGTGACAGGGATCATTCTAAATCTGATTTGTATGTTAAATATGGTCTAGATAAAAGGGCTTCTTTTGAAAAGGTTCAGAAACTTCTTCCTAAAGTTAGAGATGTATCAAATAAGGCAATTTCATTAATAATAGTCAAATACCATGCAAATAATACTCTAAATTTGGCAGTGGCTTATCAAGAGAAAGCTTCAGAGATGAAAATTGACTTGCAGTAGATCACAATCAAAGATAAAATTCATTTACATAAGCAGATTGGAGAAGTTATTTATATTGACTTGTTAAAGGCCACTCTGAAGGTTTCAAAATTATAGTTTATAGTGGGTAGACTAGAGAACCAATTGAAGCAAGAGAAAATTGAAATAAAGCTTACCAACAGCAAATAAAGAAGCTTCAGACTGATCTTGTGGCAATGGATAGTGAACCAGATAAAGGACAAGCCACAAAGAATATTCTAGCTGAGAAAGAAAGTATAATTCAATTTCTCAAGAAGAAATTGAAAATTCCAGCTACTAAGTTAATTCAAGCATCTGAATTAATAGCCTTGGAACAGGAGAAGGATGCTTTATCCTAGCAATTGAATGATAGTAATGCAAAGCTACTAAAATTTGTAGAACAATATGGTAAATGGGAGAAGGAAAGAGCTTATCTCATAACTCAAATTGATGTTTTGAATGAAAATCAGATAGGTCTAGAGAAAGAGAATCAGAAAAACAATTTGAAATAAAAGAGACATGCTAGAAAAGTACGGAAGCACGCACATAGGGTATAGTCCAAGCCATGTCTCAGGTTATCCTGAAAGAGGAAGAAGTCAAGGTACTTAAAAGGGAAAATCAAAGGCTAAATGAAGTAATTAAGAAAAAATAAGAATAAAGGAAAGGTTCTAAAGATAAAAGTAAAGAATTGCGTGCGAAAAATGAAAATTCTTTGACAAGAGTATCAGGGCAGTTACCAGTACAAGGATATAGACATTTAATTTGGGAGTTGGTGACTATTGAGGCTACTAAATTAATACCTTATTTGAACTTTATTAAATATGAGACAGTGAGAAGTACAACAATGCAGAGTTGTGCAGTTATGAAAGAGACTTTGGATAAAAGATCAACACAGATAACTCAAGATACCATTGATTTTCTCAATACTTTATTAGGAAAGGAATTGAAAACATTAGAAATTAAGGATAGAATTATAGTGATAACTTGGGAATAGAGAGCTATTGGAAAGCATCACCATGTTGAGAGTGTCCAAGCAAAGGATAATCAAATTTTGCAATAGGTTAAGTATTTTAAAGGATTACTTAAAGAGTTATTTCAGAAAGAACTCCCTTCTTTTTGGGATGAAGAAAATAAATTGATCCCCCAGCCTGATTATCAATATTTATTAGTTCAAGCTCGAATGGATCATAATAAATTTGAAGATATGATTCAAAATTTAACAGGGAAGGAAATAATTGATAATATTGCAGTGGACTTTGAAATTTTAAATCAATTTAAAATGATAGGTGCCAAATTATCTCCTATTTCTTTTGTAGAGCATGTAGAATTAAGAGTTTTGGTTAAAGAAATGATTAATTATGAAGTCCCCTCTATGGAGAAATGGAAGACAGGTGAAAATTTTGGGAGGTTGAAGTACGAATTGCACCAATGAGGACACCTATCAGTGATACTCAAGTGAAAGTTATGGCAAACAAGGATGTAATTTGAAAGGCAAGTTTCCCGTCAAATACAAGAACAATTTTCCAGTAACCATTGAATATCTTAGTTAAAATGTCTAAAACATTCGAATATTTGAAAGTAACTATCAAAATTGATGGGCAGGTTGGATTTGAAATTCCATCCCTGATGCCAAAGCCCACTTCAAGGTGGCATCAAATTTTCTTTCAGCAATTTGAGGATTATTAATACTTAGTTTTGTGATATATGTAAGTAGTTATAAAATTCCTATTTTCAAGCAAATATTTAAGCAGACAGTTAGATATCAACTCAATGAGATTTTTTATGTATAAATACACACTTTTTAAATGTAATTGGGTTTGGAACCCATGAGAGCAAGACCTATTTGACTTAGCAATTTCAAGATTAATAAAAAATTTGCAGAGTTAAGCAAAGACTTTTCTGAGCAGGGATTCTCCTGTTGTTATTTTGCAGTTTGTATTTCCTTTCCTTATGTGAATGTTATTATTGTTATATATTTCCATTGTGTTGTCTTTTCATGCTTGAATGAGATTATGTTGAGACAAAATTCATATTGATATGCTCTGGTTCATAGGATTCAAGTATTCACAAAAACCTTCTTCTAAAGTTAATATTGGATCCATAAAAGAACACATACAAAAAAAAAGTTAATATTTGATTCATAAAAGAACACATACAACAAAATAAGTTAATATTGGATTCATAAAAGAACACATACAAAAAACTAAATTACTATTGGATTCATAAAAGAACACATACAACAAAATATTGCAATTTGATCATGTTAAAATTACATTATATATATATATATATATATTCATCCGATAAATTTCATAAGGGTTTCCAACTGAACCAGATAACTAGATAAATCAGTTAAACTGTCATTCATCCCAATTATACAAAATGAATGGAAGACCCTTTGCAAAATAGGTTAGTCTGAAATTATCCTTCCATTCTTCTACTGTCCCTCTAAAATTACAACCCTTACAAAAGACCTTCCTATACAAAATGAAAAGAAGGTCCTTTGTAAAATAGGACAAAATCCCTCGCCCAAACTAACATAAAACAAAAATCTAAAAACATACCAGTAAAACTAATAGAAAACAAAAAAATAAAAGTTATCCTAAAAATATCAAGAGAGCATGGTGGGTGGGACGCGTGGTTCCCTTAGTCAATCTCCATTTATTATTCCCCTGAGGGAGTGCTATCAGCTAGAGGGGACTGTCCATAACCTACCGAAGTCGATGGGATCCTCTCGATGTCACGTTGAGCTCGGATGGTTGCGTCGTGTTCGACAAGGAGCCTTCACATCCGTTCAATCAGTTTGCCATTATTATTTTCAAACTTGCGGTTGATGGTGTCCTTGATTATCTTATCCATGGATTCCAAGTCCTGTTTGTTGCATATCCTCTCCAACTTCTGTCGAGGCTCTGCTATCTTCTTTTCCAACTGCTCCACTCTTCAGCTATATACATCCCTACCGCTAGTCCTTCCAATAGGACCACGACTGCTAACTTACGCCATTATATAACAAGGAGATAGGCCTGAAGAATTGCAGGAACAAAGATTCTCGTACGTGAGATTTCCACCAATAAGCAGAGCACTGGTCGGAATTCGGTGCCTGCCCTTTTCTGAACCTTCAAAAACCATGTTATCACTCAATATTCTCTCGGGTTACAACAGAAGGGATCATGAGGTAACTATTTCAAACAAAGCTTTGGTGGATGGAAACTAGCCTTTCCAACCACAGAGAGGGCTCTCTCTTTGTTGATGTATTTGTAACTTCGGAAGATATTCACTTGTATATTATATTTGTACTTTATTGTATCCCCAACGGAGATGTATTATTCCTCCGATTGGAAGTGTCGTCATTTGTATTTGCAAGTGTTGCAAGTTACATTGTAAGTGTCGTAACTTATAATTGATGGGTTATTAGACCACTTGTGTGGGGTCGGCCCTGTATGAGTCATGTGGATGGGTTATTAGGCTTCCTTAGGAAGTTGGCCCAGTTAGGGTTAAAGGCAGGTCAAGTCATTGTATAAATAGAGAGTGTGTGTCTCTCATTCTATTCATTCACTCACTCATCCAACTCACATAGTTGAGAGAGAGGAGTGCCCACAAGTGGAGGAGGAGTAGCTGCTGGAGACATCTATCTTTTGGGGATTGATCTTTGTATTTGGACTTATTCTATCTCTGAGGAAGTTACAGGTTTTTTCACCTTCTTGGTTTTCCCCGGTGCAATGATTTGTGTCCATTGTCTCTTGTGATTGTTATGCTGTGCTTGTTATTCTCTTAGTGATCCTAGATAATATTGAATGAAATTATCGAAAAATAAACATGGTATCAGAGCAGTACTAAGAAGAAGACACTATGCAGCTGCGGAAGCTAGGGATTCTTAATTTTTGGGTTTCTCTCCACAATTCATCAAAGGAAGGAGGCTATATTAACTCTCCTAGCAAGGACACATATTTCTGTCAAGACAAAATTCAATTCTGAGCATTTTTAGTTTTTGGCCTGTCACTGCTATGGGAAATTAGGGTTTCAGAGAAAGTTGGAATTTTTGGAATCTGAGACCATGGCTGGATGCTCCTCAGAAAAATCGAAGTTTAGAGACCAAGATCAAACATTTTGGCTGGGCATAACCTTGGGCATTATCAAACCGTAGTTCGGGATTTTGACCAGAAAACCAAAAAACCAAAAACTGCAGATCCAAAAGTTTCAAAGTCAATTTTGAGGGGTCAAATTTTGAAGATTTCAAAATTTGAGTATACCAGCTTGATAAGCTCAGCAAGGCACATATTTCCATCCATTCATAAGTTTGAAGTTCAAAGTTTGATATTTTAGGGTTTCTCTGACAAACCCTAGTCCAGCTCCAGATCCAGTTTCAGCAAATCAAGTGGTAAGACCTAACTATTTTATTTCCATTTGAGTTTCTCATTAAGATGTCTCACCACACCAACCTTGAGGATAAGCTTGAAGGAGCTGAAAAATTCTGAGCATAGAAGTATAGGATTGGGTTAATCCTAGAAGAAAATGAATTGGACACCTACATAAGTGAAGAGGTTCCAGTTCCAGAGGGAGATGAGGTTAAGGCCTTACATAAGAAGAACTTGGTTAAGGACAAGAGAATCATTGTTGATTCTATCAAAGACCATATCATACCCCATGTGTCTTCCCTAATGACACCTAAGGAGATGTTTGATTCCTTGACCAATTTGTTTGAAGGAAAGAATATAAATCGGAACATGACTCTGTCGAACCAATTGAAAGGGTTAAAGATCCACAATGGAGAGACCATACAATCCTACTTTAATAAGGTCTCTCAAATCAAAGAAAAAATTGACGCTGTGGATGAAGTAGTGGAGAATGAAGAAATTGTGAGGACCACATTGAATGGTCTACCTAGGTCATGGGACACCTTCATCCAAGGTATATGTGCAAGAAAGAAACTGATCTCTTTCAGTAGACTATGGGAGGAATGCTCACAAGAAGATGCTAGGCTTGTGGCCTGATAAGAAAATATGGGAAATGAAGATCAAGCTCTCACAACATACACCAAGAAAAGTAAGTTCAAGAGGGAGCAACCTCATCACAAGAAATCCTTTCACCACCATCAAAGAGAGAAGAAAGATCTGAGATGGTTCACATGTAATGAGAAGGGACACTTTTCCGCAGAATGTCCCAAGAACAAAAAGGGATTCAACAAGAAGAAGAAGAAGAATAAGAAGAGATATCATGCTCATGCTGCTAAGGATGATGAACCTCCCAGGAAGAAGACTAAGGTAGAAAGTGAAGACTCTTCAAATGACGAAGAGTATGTTCTAATATCTACTCTCACAGGTATTGTTACACGTGGGTGTAATAATTGGCTTATTGATAGTGGGGCTTCCAAACATATGTAAAGAATCTCTTATGGACCTATCTGAACATGAGTCACCTCATAAGGTGAAACTTGTGGACAACTATCAATACCCCATAAAAGGAAGTGGTGAAGCCTCCTACAAGTTAGAATCTGGGAAGTCTTTAAAGATGAGAGATGTTCTATATGTACCTCTCAAGAAGAATCTTCTCTCCATATCATCTTTGGATGAAAAGGGGATGAGAGTTGCATTTGTGGATGGCCAAGTACTTATGTGGCCAAAAGGTAAGACTATATATGATGCAGTAGTGATTAGAGAGCAAGAGGGAGGATTGTTCAAATTGAAGGGACAACCTAAACATGCCATGGTACATGAATCCATGGAGCCAAGTGAACTTTGGCATAGAAGGCTTGCACATGTGCACTATAGAGCACTACTAATTGCAAGCAAAGCAGTAGAAGGTCTTCCTTAAATCCAGTCAAAGCATGAAGGTGTTTCCAAAGGATGTGCAAAAGGAAAGAACACAAAGAAGGAATTTCCAAGCAGTGAAAGCAAGGAAAAAGGAATCTTGCAGATTATCCACTCCGATGTATGCGGTCCGATGTCATCCAGTTCTCTGAGTGGGTATGTATATTATGTTTCTTTCATTGATGATTTCTCTAGGAAGACTTGGTTTTATTTCTTGAAGAATAAAGATGAAGTGTTTGATAAGTTCAAGGAATTCAAATCCTTGATAGTAAACCAAATTGATAAGAAGATCAATACCTTTAGATACGATAATGACAGAAAGTTCACTTTAGGAGACTTCAAAAATTTATGTAGTGATTCAGCGATTAAGAGAGAGTTGACCACTCCTTACAATCCACAACAGAATGGGGTGGCAGAAAGGAAGAATAGAACAATCATGGAAGCAGCACGGGAAATGCTTCATGACCAAGATATACCCATGCACCTATGGGAAGAATGGTGAGCTCCCAATATGGATGCCTAATGAGGGAAGCTATACTAAGAGCCTACTTTAATTATCAACCCGGGGGACGTACAAACTTTAGAGGTGCAGGCACTATATGTACTCTTATAGGATAATATTTGTCGCAGTTGGGTATCGGTATCAATGTTTTAAGGGTTTCCTACTCAATACATAAAACTGTTTATACTAGGGAATTAAATACTGGGAAACAGTAAATCTATTTTAAAGAATTAAAATACTAAAAGCAGTAAATCTATTTTTAAAGAATTAAAATACTAAAAGCAGTAAATCTATTTTTAAAAAATTAAAATACCAAAAGCAGTACATCTATTTTAAATAATTAAAATACTAAAAGCAGTAAATATATTTTAAAGAATTAAAAATGCTGAAAGTGAAAGAGATATTCCTATGAATCTACCTAATGCAGAATGGTGAATCTAGACTATGAAAGTGAAATGCCATAATAGATCTATTCTAAATTAAAGAAAGCAAGGTCTGTAATTACTTATGCATAAAACTAGAATTCTAATCTAACATCTCATGCTACACATCTATTATTAAGAAATCAAAGAAATCAATCTCGAGAAGAAATTAATCATGATGGGAAACATTCATAAACATTAGATCTAAACCATGATTTTTCAAGGCAATGCTAATATATATATGGAATCGTTGTTTAAAATGTGCGTTGGAAGAAAGCAGCTATAGGACTACTAAAACCGTATTGCTGAACTACAGAACGTGTTATAAATTACTACAGAATCAAGACATCATTCAAATACTTCCATATGCGATATAAATTTTCATCACTGTAAAACACATAATCGAAAATACCTGAAAAATGGAAATCCCCTGACTTATGTGTTAGAGGGGCCATCTCCAACCTGTACTTAGGAGGGAACAAAACTTATAAACGCTGACTGGGATTTAACATCAATATTATATTAAAATATAAACTCCATGTCTTCACAAAGGTCTGTAACTCAGAAGTATCTCAATAGTGAAAAAACATGAAACAATGTTTCTCCAAAAATGTTAACAGAGACCTCTTGCTACCCGAGAGGTCCATATTTATATAATTATTAATGCTGAACCTAACTAAATGTCTAAATGTCGATTCTCCTTGAATAGGAGTGCGTTCTCTACAAATCAAGAAAAAGGCGCCGAGCTACATGATCCCTCAGTATTCTACGTGTTTGTCCTTTAATTCCCTTGAACCTACTCAATCATGCTCGATTTCCACAGAATTAGTTTATTGAACACGCATTTTAAACATACAAGAATAATCGTCAAAAACAAATTCATTAAATAATTAAGGTAAAACATTTTTCCCACAAATGAGTGTGTTTCTTCGCCATTGCTTGAGCTTTACTACAGGAAAAATGTTATCAAATACCTGAAAATTGGACTCATCATTCTCTCTCATACTTGAAGGATTCACCCATCCTTGGGTGACTTATTCAATTCGTTGATGACCTCCTTGATGTCCCATGCTACCACCCTAGGGATCCCTGCCTACCTGTGATATCCAAAATTCTGATCCTCCTTGGCCCATGCCCTCCTCTCTTCCTCTTCATTAATATGTCCCTTGATGACTGGGGAAAGAAAGAATGGGGGTTTCAGCCTCATGCCTATCCATCTGAGTTTATTTCTTGCCAGAGATTCCTTGTAGATTGTGGCTTTGAAAAGAGCATCATTAAGCCTGAGGGGGGAGTGGAGTTCTTTTCCTTTCAAATCGTTTGCCACTCTGCTCCACCTTTCCTTAATGGACTCATGAACTTCCTTCTGTGTGCTTCAGAGTGTAATGTCAAAATGAGTCATAGACTCCTACTATTTTGCAAGGATAATGGGGATGAGTTCCTCATCCTGGGTGAGGATCCTATGGTTGTAGATTATCCCTTCATGGTGAGTTGGCTCTTCTCTGACCATCAATGGGGTTTTCCATTTTGTTGTGACATAGATATGGTAGTCCTGGGCTCGCTCAATTTCATGGTTCATCCACAAACATAATTCCCTCAACTAGAAATCGCCCACATAAGGGTTTGGCGACCAGTTGGGCGAGCCAGAAACTACAAAATTATGGAAGAAAAATTCACTCAATTGGTCCTTCTCCAGCTCTGTGGAGTTCAAAGATGCATCCATAAATTCTTTGGCAGTAATTATCTCTATAGGGAGTCCTTGCTTCAACCTCTGGAGCTAGAATTTGCCCCATTTCTCCTGTACATAAACTGCATATATTGCCGACGGCAGTCTAAGGTCCCGCAGTCTATCATATATGTCAGTAGTGGTGGCCAAAACGTCCTTCAATTTGGTAATCTCCTGGTCCTTTTTGGCTAATTCGTTTTGTGCCTCGGCCAATTTTTATTGAAGCACTGAATTTTTCTGCTTAGTCAGCTGTAGCTCCCCTGCATAATGCATCTTTAGGATTTGTGTCTTCTCAAGTGAGAACGGGGAAGGTGTGGGATGGATTCCTGGCCCAATTCTTAACGTTGCCAGCTCATTTCTAAGCTTTTCCAATTCTGCCCGTGCCTCAGTGAGTTGGGTAATGACCCCGGAGTTTTCATTGTGCTCTGGAGGGTTCCCATGGAAGTTGTCTTGCTCTTGTATGCTCTGCTATTCTTCTTTATCCATTTCTTCTTCTTCATCCCGCATTTCTTGCTCATCCTGCTCCTCTTTTGTAGTGGGGTCTCTCTGATATACCCACTGATCATCGTCCCCATCTGACACATTTTGAACAATGGGACTGGGTTCCCTACTCTTTTCCTTGTCTATTCGGATTCGGGATGCTTGGGTGAATCTCTTACTCCTTCTCTTCGGCTATTGATTTTTGGCAGGAATCTCTAGGTTTTCCTTGGGGGAGTCCTCTCTTGAATGTTTGATTTTCACCAAGGTCTCTGCCACATGGTCCAGGTCAATCTTCCTTTTTTCCCTTGATGCAGAGGCAACTTTGTTCATTTCTCCTGGTGGTATGCTAGCTGTGGGTGTACTTTTCATCCTTTGAACATCTTTTGTGGATACCAACACGAATTCTTCCCATGAAAGCTTTGGTATCTATGCCTTTAATTCCTCGCAAATGATTAACTTGATTAGCCCATGATGGGCCAAGGCATCCTCCTTACCTTTAGCCACCTTCTTGCTCATTTCTGCTAGGGATTGGAGCAGGTAAAATGGAATACTAATGTTGTTGTTTGGTGGATGATGGGTTCTGTGTCTTAACAGCTCTAGGATTCGAAAATGAAAGATTGGAACACAACTTAACCTACCAGAGCATGTGATGTACCTCAGAACAATTTCAGCCACGTCCTCCCATGGCGCTGGCATGGAGAGTCTTTTGACTCTGTTTTTGTCTTCGTCATAGACGTCTCCTTGCTTGAAGAATGTTGTTTTTGCTTGGTGATTTGCCTCCCTGTCATCCCTGCACCAATACAAACCTCTCTGTAGACCAGTGAATTTGGCAATTACCTCCTCATCCAACTTGATATGTAACCCCTTCACTCGAGTGACATATTTTTCATCCTTAATATGTTTGAAGTTTCTTGCAAACTCCTGAGCTCACCCTGTATCATATCCTCTCAGTCCAAGGATGAAAGGCATCTAGCCTACATTGTGAATGATCTGCAGGACTCTCAGGATATGATAAATGGTGATGTGATCCTCTAGTTCACTTTTCTTGAAACCCTTTGTCATTTTAGAATCTTCTTTATGATCAAACAAAAATGGAACTTTGGAATGTGGTTTATACCCTCAATTGGTCGGGCTCTACCTACAAGCTCGATGATTGCAATGCTGGCTGAGTGAGCGCACTAGCTTTTGGTTTGTTGCTTCTCATGAATTCTGATAGGTTCCTTATATGCAAAATCGTGGAATATTATGCAGCCTTACTTACTGTCTTTCTGCACCTATCCTTTCCATCATTCTTGTACTTGCCATTTTTAATCCCCTTTTTCCCATGATCGATCTTTGTACTTCATATGATGAGGGTTGTGATCATGATTTGTTGAGGGTGACAAGACTTAGGTAGTGATCATGACTTAGTAAGGTGATAGGACTTAGGTAGTGATCATGACTTATTAAGGTCATTCTACCATGCTGCCAATTTTAAAATAGAAGCTGTCCTCAGCTGACTAGAAATGAATGTAGTGTGAGATAATGTTTTACCTTAAGAATAAAATAAAATTGTTCTAGAGATTACCTTGCTATGTATGCGTACCTGCATTGATGATCTGGTGCATTTCTCATGTATGGCAGATTCTATAGTAGATTTCTGCATGTCAGTAGTTACGTGTGTGGGCTGCTTTTTCCTTTTTTCTTGTTTGAATTTGCTGAACTGTCTTCTTTTGAAAGTTGTGCCAGTTGTTGACATGACTCATGTGATGATGCTGCATATTGGATGATTGCATGGCAGTATGTGACTAGCTCTCTTGAATAAATTGTAGGCTCGCGTGAGTATGTTGAAAAGAATGGAATGGCACGTTTGAATAATTCCGTAGTAGTTGATGATTGATTGTTGAATGTAGACGTGGTTGGCTCGCTTGAGTGCTGATATGTAATGTATCTGGCTCGCTTGAATTGAATTGCAAGCTCGCTTGAGTGATGATATGTAATGTATGTGGCTCGGTTGAATTGAATTGCAGGCTCGCTTGATTGCTGATATGTAATGTATCTCGCTATTTGTAGGGTGGATGCTTCACATTGGATGTTTTTTCTCTTTTCTCTTTTTGTCTTTTTTCTTTTTTTCATTTTTTTTTAAATGAGTTGAATTTCACTGATTTGTCGCGTCCTCTATCAACATCAATTGTTGCTGGTAGAGTACCTATGTAAATTCTTCTTTTGATTGCAGTTTCTTGTCGAGTTTTAGGCAATGCCCATTCACTATCATGGGGAACTCCTCTTCATCAATTGTAATAATTCTCACAGGTCCATTTTCATAAATCTTCTGTATAATGTAAGGTCCAAACCATCTAGTGGTTAGCTTCCCCTTGAATGTGTGCAATATGGAGTTGTAAAGTAGTGCCCAATCACCTTCGTTGAACTTTTTATCCTTCAGATGTTGGTCATGCCATTTTTTTCTTTGTTGTTGGATGATTTCGGTATGTGTAAGTGCTTATTGGCGGTGCTCATCCAGTTGATTCAACTATAGCATGCGTTCTTTCTAAATTTCTGATAGGTCCATATGTAAATCTGCTGCAATTCTTAATGTCTTTATTTCCAATTTGATTGGCAGCATGACCTTTTTTCCATAGACTAGTTCATAAGGTGTGAATCCTGTATTTGTTTTCCATGTAGTATTGTAAGCCCAAACTACCTCACTAAGTCTATTAGCCCAATCCCTTTTGTGAAGTTGGACATTTTTTGTCACTATTCTTTCTAATTCCCTATTGTTTATCTCAGCTTGACCATTTGCTTGCGGGTGGTAGGAGGATGACTGTCTGTGCTTTACATTGTTTATTTTCATCAAGTCTTCAATTAAATTTGATGTAAATTGTGGGCCCTAATCAGAAACCACTTCTCTTGGCACCCCAAACCTATGAAAGATCTGCTTAGTAAAGAATTTGGCCACATTGGTTTCATTTGCAGTAGCCAGTGCTGCTAAATCTGTCCATTTTGTAAGGTAATCAGTGCATACGAGGATGTAGCTTTTTTTATTAGACTGTGGGTTGAATGGGCCAACAAAATCAAATCCCCACTTTTCAAATGCCTCCAAGGAGATTTGTGTATGGAGTGGCATCTCTTGTTTTTGTGTTGGTTTTCCCATTCTCTGGCAATCATCACAGTGTGAAACATATTCGTAAGTATCCTTGTGGAGTGTTGGCCAATAATATCCTGTTTGCAAGATTTTATGGGTTGTCCTTTTTGCAGCATAGTGTCCTCCACATGGTTCATTGTGTGTGGCATGCATTATGTCATGCACCTCATATTCTCTTATGCACCTTCTGAGTATCTAATCTGGTCCTTGTTTGAAAAGCATGCCTTCTATCCATGTGTATGTGGCACTTTTCCTTATTACTTTTGTTTTCTCTTTGTGACTGTAATGTTCTGGAAACTTTCCAGACACTAGATAGTTTGCTATATCAGCAAACCATGGGATTTTTTTGGATATGGAAAAAAGGTGCTCATATGGAAAACTGGCATCGATTACCTCACTGTCTTGTCCATGTGTCAGTCTAGATAAAAATTCAGCCACTACATTGTGCTTTCCTGGCTTGTCTAAAATTGTAATGTCAAATTCTTGGAGGAGCAGCTACCATTTGATGATTCTGGCACTTGTGTTTGGCTTGTTCATGAGATATCTTATGGCTAAGTGGTCTGTATGAACAAAGACCCGGTAACCAGTGATATAGTGTTTGAACTTATTAATGGCATGTATGACAACCAAAAATTCATTTTCTGTGACAATGTAATTCAATTCTGCCCCTGCCAAATTTTTGCTTGTATAATATATTGCATAAGGATTTTTCTCTTTTTCTTGTCCAAGGACAGACCCGATTACTTTATCTGATGCATCTGAGTGGATGTGGAATGGAAATGCCCAATCTGGTCCTTGGAGTACTGGAGCTGTAATTGTTTTTTTCTTAAGGTTATCAAATGCTATCATGCAATTGTTTGTCCATATGAACTCAGTATCTTTTGTGAGAAGTGCAAACATTGGGGCAGCAATTCTGCTATAATTTTCAATAAATCTTCTATAGTACCCTGTTTGTCCAAGGAAACTTCTCACATCCCTTTGTTTAACAGGTGGTGGTAGCGTTTTAGTTATTGAAACTTTTGCTTGATCAACCTCTATCCTCTCTATGATATATGATGGCCGAGAACAATACCTTCTTCCATCATCATCTTGCATTTGTCATTGCTCAGACATAGGCTCATCTCAATACATTTTTTCAATACCAATTCTAGATGGGTCAATGCCTGGTCGAATTTTTTTCCATAGGGTGTGAAATCATCCATGAAGATTTCCATTTGATTATTTATAAATTCTGAAAATATGCTGAGAATTGCCCTCTGAAAGGTTGCAGGAGCATTGCAAAGTCCAAATGGAAGCACTCTGCAAGCATAAGTACCCCATGGGCATGTGAAGGTTGTTTTGTCCTGGTCAGCTGGGTGAATGAGGATTTGATTGTAACCACTGAACCCATCCAAGATGGAGAAAAACTTGTTACCTGCTAAAGTATCCAGTACTTGATCTATAAATGGGAGAGGAAAGTAATCCTTCTTGGTTGCTTTGTTAAGTTCTCGGTAGTCCACACAAATTCTCCATTTTCCTCTCGTTTTAGGGACTATGACCAGTGGTGATACCCACTCACTATCAAAGATGGGATAGATGAACCCTACATCTGATAAATTTGTAGTTCGATTTTGACTATGTCCTCTAATGCTGGGTTTAGTCTCCTTTGTGGTTGTCTTATAGGAATAGAACATTCCTTGATGTAAATATAATGCTTGCAGATATAAGGATGAATACCTTTCATGTCTGCATATGTCCATGCAAAAGATCTATTTTGCTCTGTCAATACCTTCATCAGCTGTTCTTCCTGTTGGGGATGTAGATTAGAATTGATGTTAACTGTTTTCCTTGGTATAATTTCTACAATCTTTGTTTTGTCTGTTTGTTCTTCCAGAGATGTCAGTTCTGCCCACATGTTGTTCAAGTTCTTGCTTGAAGATTCACCTTCATTTTGCTGATCTGTGTCAAAAAAACTTTGTAGACCATCATTGTTAGAAAAATCATTTTGTATAAACCTATCTATATGACCATCTTCATCTATGGCTTTTAGTGTTAACGCAACATCAATTTTCAGGACAGGTCTCATGTTTTGATTCAGTGTGTCATTGTAATCGTCAGTCCAATTTTGATATTCTATGTCTAAGGATTTTCTAGATGGTGGGTAAATGATGATTTTTTTCCTAGACTGTCCATTGGTGATGGTCATGTTGCCTGACTTGCATCCTATGTAAGCATCTGTAGTTGCCAGCCAGGGTCTTCCGAGTATAATAGGATATCCACTAAGTTTACTTTTTACCTTGATGACTATGAAATTAGCTAGGTATTCCCAGGATTCTATATTGATTATAATGTCCTCGAGCATTGCTTCAGGCTTCACAGTGGATGTATCTACTAGCTGGAGTACTGTAGTTGTTGGTCTGACCTCTGATTGGAGACCTAGGTGTATCATAGTATCTTTGTTTATTACGTTTATAGCTGCTCCTAAATCAATTAGGCTCCTGTCAATTTGTCTGTTATTGATGTTGACTTGGACCACAGGGCTACCTGGGTCTAGATATTTGGGGTTAACCACGATACCCAGCATTAGATCAGCTAATTGGCCCACTACATTAATAGTTGGTGGGTCACGCTTTCTCCTTCCAAGTTTCTTCAAACAATTCTCTTTTATATATTTGTTGCAGATGGGTACGTCTCTGATGGCTTGTAAGATGGGGGTTTGGATATTCAAGAGTTTTAATTCATTCAGAATTGCGTTTTCCTCTTCATCTTTGGTACTTCATACAAGATTTTTAGGAAATGGAGGGTTTCTAGTTTGTGTGAGTGGTATAATTTCTTCCTCTGGAAGGTTTGGTTCATCAGGATGCTGAATATGAGGTTGAGTCCTTTGCTCCTGGTGCTCTGGTTGTTGTATGTTTTGTGTAGGTGTATTTTGGAGCATTTTTCTAGACCTTAGGTGAATCTCATTTATTTCCATAGTATCTACTACGTAAGTGGGAAATTGCATCGTTTCAGTATTGTAGGCTTGTTGCTGCCCTGGCCTGTTGTTGTTAGGGTTAGGGATTGGCTAGGCAGAAATTGGTGGAGGTCTGGGGGGTGGTTGATTAGGTGGTGGTGGCATGATAAGTGGATGTTGTTGCTGTAGCGGAGCTCTCCAATTTGATGAGGAATAAGGATATGGATTACCATAATTTGTGGATGGTTGAGTAAAAGGTGGGGGGTATGAGGGGTAGGATTGTGGGTAGTATGATTGATTATAAGGCTGTTTTTGCTGCTGCTGATTTGAAATTTGCTGAGATGGCCATAAGGTTGGTATAGAGTTCCAATTCTGCTAGTTATTTCCCTGGTTATAGTAATGTTGGTTGTTGTGTTAGTACGGTTTGGGAAAATTATTCCTCTCCTGATTTACAAAGAAGAGTTGTTCTAATGAGGGCAGCTGTACTAAGAGCCTACTTTAATTATCAACCCAGGGGACGTACAAACTTTAGAGGTGCAGGAACTATCTGTGCTCTTATAGGATAATCTTTGTCGTGGTTGGGTATCGGTATCAATGTTTTAAGGGTTACCTACTCAATACTAAAAATTGTTTATACTAGGGAATTAAATACTAGGAAATAGTAAATCTATTTTAAAGAATTAAAATACTAAAAACAGTAAATCTATTTTTAAAGAATTAAAATACTAAAAGCAGTAAATCTATTTTTAAAGAATTAAAATACTAAAAGTAGTAAATCTATTTTAAAGAATTAAAATACTAAAAGCAGTAAATCTATTTTAAAGAATTAAAAATGCTGAAACTGAAAGAGATATTCCTATGAATCTACCTAATGCAGAATGGTGAATCTAGACTATGAAAGTGAAATGCCATAACAGATCAATTCTAAATTAAAGAAAGCAAGGTCTGTAATTACTTACACATAAAACTAGAATTCTAATCTAACATCTCATGCTACACATCTATTATTAAGAAATCAAAGCAATCAATCTCGAGAAGTAATTAATCATGATGGGAAACATTCATAAACCTTAGATCTAAACCATGATTTTTGAAGGCAATGCTAATATATATATGGAATCGTTGTTTAAAATGTGCATTGGAAGAAAGTAGCTACAGGACTATTGAAACCATATTGTTGAACTACATAACGTGTTATAAATTACTACAGAATCAAGACATCATTCAAATGCTTCCATATGCGATATAAATTTTCATCACTATAAAACACATAATCGAAAATACCTGAAAAATGGAAATCCCCTGACTTACGTGTTGGAGGGGCCCTCTCCAACCCGTACTCAGGAGGGAACGAAACTTGTAGACACTGACTAGGATTTAACATCAATCTTCTATTAAAATATAAACTCCGTGTCTTCACAAAGGTCTGTAACTCAGAAGTATCTCAATAGTGCAAAAACATGAAACAATGTTTCTCTAAAAATGTCAACAAAGACCTCTCGCTACCCGAGAGGTCCATATTTATATAATTCTTAATGCTGAATCTAACTAAATGTCTAAATGCCGATTCTCCTTGAACAGGAGTGCATTCTCTACAAATCAGGAAAAAGGCACCGAGTTGCATGATCCCTCAGTCTTCTACATGTTTGTCCTTTAATGCCCCTGAACCTACTCAATCACTCTCGATTTCCACAGAATTAGTTTATTGAATACGCATTTTAAACATGCAAGAATAATCATCAAAAACAACTTCATTAAATAATTAAGGTAAAACATTTTTCCCACAAATGAGTGTGTTTCTTCACCATTGCTTGAGCTTTACTGCGGGAAAAAGGTTATCAAATACCTGAAAATTGGACTCATCAAAGAAGCAGCAAGGACAATTGTATATGTGCAAAACAGAACACCTCACAAGATACTTGACAACAAGACACCAGAAGAATTTTTCTCAGGTAAGAAACTAGAAGTCGTCCATCTCAGGATATTTGGCTATCCAGTATACACACACATTCCAAAAGAAAAGAGGACAAAGTTAGATCCTTCAGGAAAGAAGGGTATATTTGTGGGTTACAGTGAAAGCTCGAAGGCTTATAGAATCTACTTTCTAGGGTTCAAGAAGATTGGCATCAGTAGGGATGTGACTTTTGATGAAGACTCATCATACATCAAATCAAGGAAGACACCTGTTGAAGACAATGAAGAACCAAGAGTACCCAGAATACAAGACATCACCATGAACGAAGAAATTCTAGAAGTGGATCGTGAAATAGAAGATCCACAAGAACCTGTAGATACACCCCGTGAGAAGAAATCTCACAAGAGGAAACCAACATGGGCTAGAGAGCTCATCCAAGATGCAGAAAGGTATGGTATTCCAGAGGAGGAACACAGAGAAATAAAAAGGACAAGGTCACACACCAACTATGTTGCCTTACTCTATGAAATAATGAACAAAGAACCTTCCAGTTATGAAGAAGCAGCAAAAAAGAAAGAATGGAAGGATGCCATGGTCGAGGAATACCAATCAATCATGAAGAATGATGTTTGGGATGTGGTCCCAATACCAGAAGGGAAGTTTGTTGTGACTTCCAAGTGGATAAACAAGATCAAGCATGTTGTAGATGGTAGCATAGAGAAATACTAGGAAAGGTTTGTGGCTTGTGGCTTCTCCCAGAAAGAAGGGATAGATTATGAAGAAAATTTTGCACGTGTAGCCTAATACACTTCCATCAGAATAGTGCCTGCTCTGGCTACAGTAGAGATCCTGAAGCGGTTCAGGATGATGGACTACAAGGCCATGGCCACACCTATGGCATTGAACCTAAAGCTATTGTGTGATGATTCATCAGAGTTAGTTGATGCCATGATGTATCGTCAGATGATTGGGTCCTTGATGTACCTGATGAATAGGAGACTCGATATTTGCTTTGCGGTGAACACTTTGAGCCAGCTCCTGACGGATCCTAGACATGTTCACATGATTGTTGTAAAGCATATTCTGAGGTACCTAGAGGGTACGGTTGATTATGGGCTCAAGTATGATGTGAATCAAAAGTTTAACCTGGAGGGTTATGTTGATTCATATTGGGTAGGAAGTGTTGTGGATAGGAAGAGCACTTCGGGGTGCTTCCTCACTATGGGATCAGGTGTGATCTCTTGGTTTAGCAGGAAGCAATCTTGCGTAGCAATGAGTACAGCCGAAGCAAAGTATGTCGTAGCTTGTTCAGCTAGTTGTGAGGTAGTATGATGAGGAATCTACTGTCTGATTTATTTGATCTCCAGTTGGATGCTACTTGTATCTATTGTGACAACCAGAGTTGTGTGAAATTGTCAGAGAACCCAGTGTTCCATGACAAGTCGAAGCATATTGAGATCAAATATCACTCTATTAGAGATATGATGCAGAGAGGAGTAGTGAAGCTCCATTATGTTGCGACGGATGAGCAGATTGCAGATGTGTTAACCAAACCACTAGCCAAAGTGAAGTTTGAGTACTTCAGAGAGAGGCTTGGTGTTCCTCAGATAGAAGATACTTTAAGGAGGAAGTGATGGGACACATCTGTAGGAGCCATTCAAAGCATGGTGGTAGGAGGATCCTTCCCATGGCTATGTATGTAAGTGTTGTGTGATGAACATCAGGACAATGCTCCTGATGATGTTCTATATGATTATGATCAAGATGATCGTGTGATGATGATATGCATCAAGATGAGGCTATGATGATGATCATGATGATCATGTGATGATAATATGCATCAAGATGATGCTATGGTGATGATCAAGACGATCATATGATGTGATGATGTGCATCAGGATGATGTACTTTATGATGATGATTAGTATGATCATGAGCATCAAGATGATGCTTTGTACGAGAATGCTCAGGTTGATCATGACTATTAGGATGGTACTCTGTGGCCATGGACAGGTTGTGCGAGGGTAGCATGTAGTAAGTCCGGGAGATCCGGACAGGTTTTTCTAGGCACATAAAAGTCCTCAGATGATCTTTAGAGATCTTGTAGGTCGAAGACACTCTTTTAAGGCTTTGCTAGACCACATCTAATAAGTCCTGGAGATTCAGACAGGTTGTGCTAGGCAAGTAAAAGTCCTCAGATGCTCTTTAGAGATCTTGCAGGTCACAAGACACTCTTTTAAGATTTTGTGGATACCACATGTAATCATTTATGGAGATCCAGATAGGTTGTGATAGGCACGTAAAAGTCCTCGGATGCTCTTTAGAGATCTTGTAGGTTGCAAGACACTCTTTTAAGGTTTTGTGGAGGTCACATGTAAAAGTGCTGGGAGATCCGATAGGTCGAGCAGTAAGCTTGTAATCATTCCTGGGATGCTCTTCCGAGGTTTTGTTGATGCACATAATCAGCCCTAAGGATTCCATAGGATGGCCAGCTTGTAGATATGATGAAGACCTATAGGAGGATAGGCCTACATCTAGCATGTAAAAGGGATGGCTCTGTAGAACTTCCTATGATGAGAAGAATTGAGAGATAGCCCCAGTGATCGAGATGACGAGTACAGCAGTAGTGACGATGATGCTCCGTGATCTAGTGACAATGATCCAGCTCCAAAATTGAAGACTTGTGCATATGTGTATTGATGACCTGTGTCAAGAGAATACCTTCCTAGTTAAGAGGGAGTGTTGATGTATTTGTAACTTCAGAATATATTCACTTGTATATTATATTTCTAATTTATTGTACCCCAACGGAGATGTATTATTCCTCTGATTGGAAGTGTCGTCATTGTATTTGCAAGTGTCGCAAGTTACATTGTAAGTTTCGTAACTTATAATTGATGGGTTATTAGACCACTTGTGTGGGGTCAGCCCTGTATGAGTCATGTGGATGGGTTATTAGGATTCCTTAGGAAGTCGTCCCAGTTAGGGTTAAAGGCAGGTCAAGTCATTATATAAATAGAGAGTGTGTGTCTCTCATTCTATTCATTCACTCACTCATCCAACTCGCATAGTTGAGAGAGGAGTGCGCAGAAGTGGAGAAGGAGTAGCTGATAGAGACATCTATATTTTGGGGATTGATCTTTGTGATCTTTGTATTAGGGATTATTCTATTTTTAGGAAGTTGCGGGGTTTTTCACCTTCTTGGTTTTCCCCGGTGAAATGCTTTGTGTCCATTACCTCTTATGATTGTTATGATGTGCTTGTTATTCTGTTAGTGTTCCTAGATAATATTGAATGAAATTATCGAAAAATTAACACTCTTTCACAATTCTCTCAACACTTAGAATATTATTTGCACAGTATGGTTATAGGTAAAGTGGTGGCTAGACCTTCAAATAATGACTTATAGGGATTTTTCAGCTTGTTGGGGTTAAGGACAAGAGCACCATTTGGCATGGAGTCAAACTTCAGTCGATTTATAGTCACAAAAGACTGATTTAGACCACAATTTAAGAGGCAGAGGCAAGGTAGATGAGGTTTCTTCAAGCCAAATATATCTGTAGATGAAGGCAGGAATGGAAACACATTCCATCACAGAGCTAGCACATTTGAAAATGAATTCTAACCTACAACTTCAGGAAGAAAGGGTGGAATACCTAGTCATATGCATCTGAAGCATAAAATATGACTTTCAGACCATGTAGTCTTGATCTAGATACTACAAAAGAAAACAATCAATGGAAATAGAAATGAAGAACACATGCACCGGAAATAACATACATCAAAACACTCATCACAAGAATTTATGCTCCAGAATCGGGTCTTCTCATGAATTAAAAGGCCGAGTTCAACACTTATGCAAAGCTTTTAATATCTTAGAATCCAGAAACATCCAGCCATTTGGTTTAATTCAAAATCTACCTTTATAGGCTTACAAAATATCAAAAAAATCCTAACTAACTGACAATAGTCTTGAACTGGAAAGGATGAGGCCGTTCATGCCAAACTGCTCGAACCAATTACCTCTGATTCTATTGGACACGTCGGTCAGAAAATCTATGCGCTGTCAGTGTGCATTTGGGCCTTAGAAACCACCTATTTTTCCTTCGGATTGGGACTTTTAAGGTTGGTTTGGATAGGTAACCAGGCTGTGCTTATCTTTGGATTACAAATTGGCTTCCAATCGTGCCATTTTTCTGTGAAATTCTACATTTCCGCAGCCAAAATTTTCCCTGTAAAACATCTCTGATCCGCAATTATCCTCCCGTAATCCACAATCCGCATTATGCAATGCATGTTGCGGAAATCGGAAAGCCATTCCAAAACTTTGTGGAAATCACATCCGCAATCTGCATTCCGCAATGCAGGTTGTGGATATCAGAAACTTGAATTTGTGCCCTCGGAAATATTATGCCTTCACAATCTGCTTTCCGCAGTGCAGGTTGTGGAAATCAGAAACCCAACTTTGTGCTCTTGGAAAAATACCGTTCCGACTTCCGCAATTTGCAATGCAGGTGAGGAAATTTGGACCTGTGGGAATGCAGAAAATGGAAAATATCTTGATAGGTTGTGCTGAGTATCATCTCCCAGCCGATGATTTGGCCCTGCTCTTCAATCTTGACTGTCCATTTTCCCTTTGAAAGCGAAAAATCATTAGATCAAATGGGTCTTCCGCAACTATTTTGGGCCCTCTGATCCGGATTTCTGCCACCACTTTGGCCATTAAATTTCGAGCTCTTTCCCCGACGAAATCCATCCTCCACCATCAATCTCCTTATCTTGATTTGGAGCGCTCCTTCTTGCCCGAGTGAAGAAAACCTCCATTTCTTCATCCCTTTCATTGTGGCTTCATCGTTTGGATTGGATTTGCTTGACACTTAGCCAGTTTTTGGGATTTCTGATTCTTCCTTTGGTGTAAGAGGTCAATGGGAACACATGGGGGTTTAGGTATGGGGTTCCATTTCCTTATTTGGAGGGAAAATTGATAGAGGTGATAATAACGGCTCCAACTGGGGATGTTATCCTCCCTATCAGGTACCAAGAACAGTATACTAGTGGCCTCTTTTTACTTTAAAATAAAACTAAAAAATGGCTAACTGAAACAAATGCTTGATATCCAAGCTTCTTACACACAGTCTATCCTACCTTACTTTGTTGAACACAATCATTGGATCAAGTGATATAAGATACCCAATGTATCCAATCTATCAAATGACCACTTGACTATACTTTTCTTAGACCCTCTTCAAAAATAAAGATAAATTGTAAATATAACAATTCAACCCACCATCCAAAACAGATTCATGTATCCATGAATTCTGCAAAATTCTCTTTCCTTGATGATTGCAATATACTTGTGAAAGGATCTTTAAGACCATGAACTATTGCCTCTTGTTGATGATCAGAAAAAGAATTAGTATGCTTTCATTCTCAACTAGTGGTTGTTGTCCTACTTCATTAAATTCAAGATCATACTTAAAGGAAATAGTAGCCATCTACTTATCTTCCTTAAGATTCATAGCAGGGAAAAACTTTGTAGACCTTTGAAAAACTTCAAATGCAACAACCACCTTTTGAATATGAGGAATTTCCTTTTCACTATCTTCCTATAAATCCAGATTATCATTTTGTTGACCTTGTAGACTATCATCCCTCTCAATCAAAATATTTATGCTTAGTTCTTCATGCAACTTAACAAGAATATCAAAGACTGACCCTGCTTGTGATTCAGCAAGAATAACACTTGGGTCCTCAAAAGAATAAGGGAAAGTAGTTCCTTCATTATCAGAGAGATCATACACAACCTGCTTCCCTTGACTAACTTCTTGCAAGTCTGGATAATTATGAATGGGTTTACTATTCAAGGTTCCCATAGATGTAATTTTATCAATCTAATTTTGACCTACTTCTTCGGGAGACAAAAACTTAGGAAATGACTGACTTGAAGGACAACTTGAATGATTGATATTATGTATGTCTTGGTCATTTGAAAACTGAAAACATTGTCGAATATCTTCATTGGACACAAGAGAACAAACCTGCTCTTATTCAATGATTGCCCCAAAGAGAAATAATTGTAGAAAATACTGACTGACTATCCATATTCTTCTCTTGATCATTTAAAAACTGAATATCTTCAACCAACTTAAAGAAAAGAACACAAGTTTCAGCATTAACACCCTGATTGTTTTCCATTCAACTTTTCATATGGATGAATCTTAAGAATATATGAACCCTGAATGGCTTCTCCCTCGTCCTCTAAAACTTCTAAAGGTTGTTGAATTTTTTCATCATTTTTAGGAGAAGGAATTTGAATAGTAAGGTTCTAATTTTCTTTACTTATATTCAAAGAAGAAATTATTGTCTGTTGAATATCATGGAAGCTATTATCTAATATCTCTTCTTGATGTTGAAAGTAATCTTCCTAAAATTCTTGGATCTCTTCATCCATTAATGCTTCATTACCATGATCATTTTGCATGTGTTGAATAAATTTTTCAAGATTTACTCTACATCAATTTTCAAACAGTGATCAAGATGAATAACTTTCCCTATAATTTTCATAGAATGTTGAATGAAAATATTCCAGAGAATACAAACTAGCAGTTGGCAAATTTTCATACCATGTTCTTGCCTTTCCTTCTAAAGTATCTATGCACATTTTCATAAGGCAATCTTCATGAAATTTCACCTTTAGGGTATATATATGCATATGAAATTTAATTAAATGTAGAGTTGCATCATCTCATTCTCCATCTTTAAATTTGGGTAAATATGTTTGCCAATCCATACAGGGCATACGATTTGGAAAACCTGGAATGCGTGAATGATCCATGGAAGCATCCCTTGCATATTTGTAAGTTTCCCTGGAATTCATCTTCAGACAGTGGAGTTGCATGTGATACTTTGAATTTTGTATTTTGTTGATAGTAGATCCACCAAGTGAATAATGTACAACCACTATATGCCTGACCTCTATTCACCTCCAGAAGTCAGACCTAGTCATCGTCGTTTCTTCAAGAAACCCATCAATTGTCTCTTGTGGAATTGTAAATTTGAATGTTGGAGTCGCCAAGGAAAATGTTACAACCTTTATGTATCTAATCCTCTGTTTTCCCTTAGAGATTTTATTTGAAGCTTCAAAATTCTTTTTCTGGGAAATAAGTCTTTTGAAGTCCCCAGTATGGTCGCCAGAATGTTATCAGTCAAGATTCTCCTAGGTTGCAGCAGAAGGGATCATGAGGTAACTGTTTCAAACCAAGATTGGGTGGATGGAAACTATCCTTTCCAACCACATGAGGGCTCTCTCTTTCATAATTCTCTCAACACTTAGAATATTATTTGCACAAGCTAGTTATAGGTAAAGTGGTGGATATACCTTCAAATAATGACTTATAGGGATTTTTCAGTTGGTTGGGGTAAAGGACAAGAGAACCATTGGGAATGGAGTCAAACTTTAGTGGATTTATAGTCACAAAAGACTGATTTAGACCATAATTTAAGAGGAAAAGGAAAGGTAGATGAGGTTTCTTCAAGTCAAAGATATCAACAGATGACGTAAGAAAGGGAAACACATTCCATCACAGAGCTAGAGCATTTGCAAATCAATTCTAACCTGCAAATTCAAGAAGAAAGGGTGGAATACCTAGTCATATGCATTTGAAGCATAAAATATTAATTTCATACCATGTAGTCTTCATCTAGATACTACAGAAGCAAAAAATCAATGTAAATACAAATGAAGAACACATGCACAGGAAATAACAAACACCAAAACACTTATCACAAGAATCTCTGCTCTAGAATCAGGTTTTCTCATGATTTGAAAAGACAAGTTCAACACATACACATAACTTTTAATCTTTTAGAATCCAGAAACATCCAACACTTTGGTTTAATTCAAAATCTTCCTTTATAGGATTACAAAATATAAAAAAACTCCTAACTAACTGAAAACAGTCTTGAACTGGAAAGGGTGAGTCTGTTCATGTCGAACTGCTCGAACCAAATGCCTTTGAGTCTATTAGGCATGTTGGTGGGAAAATCTATGCACTATCAGTGTGCATTTGGGACTTGGAAACCACCTCTTTTTCCTTTGGATTGGGTCATTTTAGGTTGATTTGGAAAGGTAACCATGCTGTGCTTCTCTTTGGCTTCCAAATCGGCTTCTAATCGTGCCATTTTCCTGTCAAATTCTTCATTTCCACGACCGAAATTTTCCCTGTAAAACATCTCCGATCCACAATTATTCTCCCGCAATTTGTAATTTGTAATGTGGATATCCAAAGTCAGAAAGTCAACTTTATGCCTCCAGAAAAACGTCACTTCCGCAATCTGCATTCCACAATGTAGGTTGTGGAAATGGGAAATCCATTGCACAACTTCATGGAAATCACCTCCACAAGGTGGGTTGTAGATATAGGAAAAATGATTTTGCGCCCTCGGAAATATTATGCCTCCACAATCCGCATTCCGCAATGCGGATTGCAGAAATCATAAACACAACTTTGCGATCTTGGAATGTAATACCCCAATTTTGACCCTTAGGAAATATTGGCTTTCATGTAAATATTGTATACATGTAATGTATGTTTTCTTAGCGTGGAGCTCAAGGCCAAGGCCCCGCTAGTATATGTTTGGATTTTATTTAAAATGGACAAGTATTTGATATGTTATTACCCATGTGCTATTAAGCCATGGGATATTGTAAATTGATGTAAATATTTAATATTGAAATAAAATTCCAAGACTGTCTATGGAGGCAACGAATGAGAAGGGGCCATGTGTATCCACTAGGGAGTGGTGAGGGGGTTGTGGGGATGAACTATATGCTGTTAGATTTTAAGAATTTACTTCAATATGATCTAGGATCTTAACTGAGAGAACAACATGTACAGCATATCTACAGCATATCAATCATGGAGACAATAATGCAAGCACACAAGAGACACAAAGATTTACTTGGCGAAAACCATAAAGGTGAAAAACCCCAATAACTTCCTCAGAGATAGATAGAGCAATGATACAACCAACCATGAGAGATAGACACAACCTAGCAGCAGATCCTCCTCCTCCATAAGTGCGCCACTCCTCCTTGAGTGCATGTGTGAGAAGTGAGTGAGCAAATAGAGTGCCTCCCGCACTCTATTTATACTTGACTTGACTTGCATTTTTACCTAACTCATGTAGGCTCGAACTTAATCACATAACATAATGCTGAGTGGGCCGACCCCCAATAGGGTGTTCTAATAACCCTTTGACCCACATGGCCGACCCCCAATAGGGTGGTCTAATAACCCTTTGACCCACATGACTTATACAGGGCCGACCCCAAACAAGGTGGTCTAATAACCCATCAAGTATAAGTTACGACACTTACAATATAAATGACGACACTTCCTTATAGAGGAATAATACCATCTCTATAGGAATATAATATACATATATGTGAAATACATTCCGAAGTTACATATACATCAACACTCCCTCTTAACTAGGAAGGTATTTCTCAGCACAGTTCTTCTAGCACAAGTCATCTTCTCTGGATCATCGTCACTGGATAATCGTCATCGATTCATCATCATCATCGCCACTGCTGCTGCTATCTCAATCAATCTCTGAATCTACTCGTCATAGGAAGTTCTACAGAGCCAGTCCTTTTTCATACTGGATGTAGGCCCACCACCTGCAGGTCTTCGTCATCACTGGCCATACTGTGGAATCCTCAGGACTTATTACGTGCGTCACAAAACCTCGAAAGAGCATCCCAGGATGTTACGGGTACATAACTCCGACCTGTAGGATCTCCCAGGGCGCTATTACATGTGACCCCACCACAAAACCTCGAAAGAGCATCTCAGGATGTTACGGGTACACAACTCCGACCTGAAATCTCCCAGGGCACAAATTACATGTGGTCCACCACAAAACCTCGCAAGAGCATCTCAGGATGTTACGGGTACACAACTACGACCTGAAATCTCCCAGGGCGCTATTACATGTGGTCATGGCAAAACCTCGAAAGAGCATCTCAGGATGTTACGGGTACACAACTCCGACCTGAAATCTCCCAGGGCCCAAATTACATGCCATAGGACAAAACCTCGCAAGAGCATCTCAGGATGTTACGGGTACACAAATCCGACCTGAGATCTCCCAGGGCACAAATTACATGTCCTCCTAGAGCAATGTCTCGAAAGAGCATCCCAGGCTGTTACGGGTACACAACTCCGACCTATAGGATCTCCCAGACATGCTCATCTGCACAACTTGATCCACGGCCACAGAGTATCAACCTGATACTCACCATACATCATCCTGATGTACTCATGATCGTCCTGATCATCATCACTGCAACGTCCTGCTGCATGTCATCTGGAGCAACATCCTGAAGCTCACCATCCATGATCATCCTGATCATCATCACTGCAACGTCCTGCTGCATGTCATCTGGAGCAACATCCTGAAGCTCATCATCCATGATCATCCTGATCATCACTGCAACATCCTGCTGCATGATCCACCTGATCATCAATGCATCCACCTGATGCATACCAAGTATCTACCTGATACATATCATCATACATGATCCTCCTGATCATACAATGTATCCACCTGATACATGATACATATCACCATACATGATCCACCTGATCATACAATGTATCCACCTGATACATATACAGATACATGGTCCAAGCATCCAACATGATGCATATACAAAAATACATACACATGATCCAACTGATCATATCCAGCATCCAACATGATGCATTCATACATAAATGATCCACCTGATCATATCTAGCATCCAACATGATGCGTACATACATACATAAAAATGATCCAACTGATCATATCCAGCATCCAACATGGTGCGTACATACATAAAAATGATCCAACTGATCATATCCAGCAGAAACCAGAACATCATCCTGATGCCCATCATCCAGCGCTTACATCCACAGCCATGTGAAGGATCCTCCTTCCAACATGCTTGGAATGGCTTTAGCAAATGTGTCCATCACTTCTTTCTCGAAGTGTCCTCGATCTGAAGAACGTTGAGCCTCTCTCTGAAGTACTCGAACTTCACTCTGGATAGTGGCTTCGTCAGCACATCTGCAATCTGCTCGTCCATCGCAACATACAGGAGCTTCATAGCTCCTCTTTGCACCATATCCCTGATATAGTGATATTTGATCTCTATGTGTTTCGACCTGTCATGAAACACTGGGTTCTCGGACAGCTTCACACAACTCTGGTTATCACAGAAGATACCAGTAGCCTCCAACGGGAGATCAAATAACTCAGACAGTAGTTTTCGTAGCCATACTGCCTCACAGCTAGCTGAACAGGCTGCAACATACTCTGCCTCAGCTGTACTCAGTGCTACGCAAGACTGCTTCCTACTAAACCAAGAGATCACACCTGATCCCATACTGAAGCAACACCCAGATGTGCTCTTCCTATCTGCAGCACTGCCAGCCCAATCTGAATCAACATAACCCTGCAGGTTAAACTTTTGATTCGCCTCATACCTGAGCCCATAATCCACTATACCCTTTAGGTACCTCAGAATATGCTTTACAGCAACCAGGTGAACACTCCTCGGATCTGTCAGGAACTGGATCAATGTGTTCACAGCAAAGCAAATGTCTGGTCTCGTGTTCGTCAGGTACATCAAGGACCCAATCATCTGGCGATACATAGAGACATCAATCGGCTCAGATGAAGCATCACATAGAAGCTTCAGATTTGATTCCGTAGGAGTGGCCATGGCCTTGCAATCCATCATCCCGAATCTCTTCAGGATATCAACTGTGTACTTCCCTTGACCAAGGAAGATTCAATCTACACTCTTCCACACCTCCATGCCAAAAACAAATAGTGCATCATCCCCAAGTTCTTCATCTCGAACTCGGTAGTAAGCTTCCGCTGCGTGTCAGCAATCAATCTATCTTCACCTGTAACAAACAGGTTATCCGCATACAAAAGTAGTATCACTGGATTGCCTTCCTCAACCTTGTAGTAAAGGTTGGAATCCGCTTTATTCTTGGTAAAGCCCAAGATGGATAGAAAGCTGTCTATCCTACCATATCAAGTTCTGCACACATATATGGCTACACCATGCTGTCTTGAAATACATCTGGTGCATCTTCTATTTCATCACTTTTGTATTTCTCAATGCTGCCATCTGCAACATGCTTGATCTGATAGTTCTATTTGGAGGTTACAACAGACTTCCCTTTTAGCTCTTTGGGATCGCATCCCAAACATCATTCTTCATGATCGACGAATCATGGCATTCCATTTCTTCATCCCAGATCCTGGGAACTTCAATAACTTCAATAGATATCTTTGTTGCTGGAACAAATGTTGTAGTTCTTCTTTTGTAGGAGATGGCATACTATCTTTCCTACACAACAAGTTAAATTGCATTATTAGAAAACATCTCATAGTTTTCAGACCAAATTCTTACACATAAAGAAATATGTCATACAGTCATGCAATTATCTTATCCAATGCTTCAATACAACATTTATCCATATCCCGTAACTTTCTAGATGCCTTCCAATCTCTACCAGAACATTGTTAAGAGTGTGCACAACTCCCAACATGTCAGCAAAGAGGTTTCATTCTAGATAAGTAGCAATGGAATGTTGTACAGTGCCATAGGCCACTTACCCATGTGTATTAGTAGTATACTGTTCATTAATGCAACTATTCTAATATGCACAATACATATCCTAAGTCTAGGAACATGAGCATATACATCATTGAACAATTTTATTTAAACAAACAAATATGCAAGAAATGATGATTAAAATACTTATCTTTCTTTGTTCGTTGGGTGGACTCCCTCTGAGTCTTTGCTTCCTTGCAGGAGCTGCTGGAGTCCTAATCTGAAGTAGCTTCTTCTATACCTTTCTGTTGTGGAATGTAGAGAGATGGACAACTCCCTTTGAATATCTGCATCCTTGCATAAACTACTGAAGTGTTCTCCTTTTCTTTATTGCAGGAACAACTGGAGTGTGCTCCTTTGCTTTCTGGTAGGAGCAACTGGAGTGTGCTCCCTCTTGATCTTTGCTTCCTGAATTACCTGTTCTTGAACTCATATTCATCCTTGGTCCCTATGCATGCTTATTAGTATCATGATTCATATAAAATCATACATTCATTAGTATACTATTAAAACACAATAATCTCAAGCATGTATACTCATGATCATTTCAATCAGAAATAATAAGCATTAGCATTCAAGGTTTATGTAGGATTCTTATGGTTAGTCAAATCATAAGAAGCATAACATGTCTAAACCTATAATTACTCAAACCTATGACTCTTCGCGTTAGTTGAATCATCAATTAAGATAAGAGATATAATGTGCATAAAACCTGTTATTATTCAAACCTATACCATCATGAATAATCATTATCAACAACACGATAGTATAAGATCCTAACCCAAGGTAGGAATCTAGCTTGATATAGGAAAAACATACCTGGATTATCATGTTAGCTAGTTCTGTCTAACATACCCGTATAATGTCTTTTGGTTCTCTTCAGTGACTTGTGCTAGTAACCTGCATGTCTCATAAGTTAACCATTATAAAACCAAGTTATACATACCTCGTGAATGGATCTTGTATGAGATCCATGACAATGGATGAATCTTTGTCCTCATGTTATCATGATCATATGTTCTTGGACCAGAACATGATCTGTCTTTCTTGGTGTACCTTTCATGTTAGTAGACAACATAAACCTCATACAACACCATAATGCATTAGTACAATCATAAGTGTCAACACCCTAACCAATGAATATCTTCTATCATGCATTCATAATTTTGTTAAGGTGATACAACAAATCTAAAATCAAAATTGTACTAACCGTAATAACATGAAGACAAACATACCATAAACTTAATCATGGACAAATATCGAAACATACCTCGATGAGTCATACCTGTCGAGATCGCTTGTAATCTTCTTATGTAAGGCCTTATCCTCATCTCCCTCTGAGACAGGAACTTCTTTCACTTATGCAGGTGATCAATCCATCTTCTTCTAGGATTAACCCAATCCACTTGATTTGCAAGAACTGGACCTTGAGCTGGATATGGGTTTGTCAGAGAAACCCCAAAAATTCAAACTTTGAATTTCAACCTTCCGATAGGATAGGAATATGCGCCTTGATGAACTGATCAAACTGGTATATTCAGAATTTGAAAACTGCAAAGTTTCACTCCTCAATTTTTCCTTTGAAACTTCCGGATTCACTGGACGTGACCCTGAACTGGGGTTTGATGAAGCCCACTCTTTTTCCCCATCAAAATGTTTGATCCAAAGCTCTAAGCTTCTATTTTTCTGAGGAGCTTCCAGCCGTGGTCACAGATTTCAAAAATTCCCATTTTTACAGAAGCCCTAATTTTCCACTTTTCTGATCAAAGTCCCGAACTAGGGTCTAATCAAGCCCGGCCTTCTGCCCAACCAAAAATTCTGATCTTGGTCTCTAAATTTCTATTTTGATGAGTAGCATCCAGCCGTGGTCTCCGATTACAAAAATTCCAACTTTCTCCAAAGCCCTAAATTCCGGAAGCCATGAATGAAGGTACCAAAAAATAATTCTGTTTTGACAGAAATATGTACCTGATTGTTTCTGGTGTAACTCCAAAATTTTTGATCCACAGGGTCTAAAAACGTTTCCTGAGATAGCCTGACCTGTTATCTTTCCATCCTGACAGGTCTGACCTCAATTGGATTCTCTGAGAGAGAGTTATGCCAAATGTCGCAACGTGACCTGTTTTGGGATAAAACAGGAGAGCGAACTTGTACGGCGTGCCACGTGTCACTCTTTTAACTTCGGCCTCTGAAAAAGTTTTCTGAGATAGCTCGGCCTCTTATATTTCCATCCTGACAGGTCTGACCTCAATTGGACTCTCTGAGAGAGAGTTAGGCCAAGTGTCGCAACGTGACCTGTTTATAGGGTAATACAGGAGAGCTAACTTGTACGGAGTTCCACGTGTCACTGGTTCAACTTCGGCCTCTGAAAACGTTTTTTGAGATATTACAGACTGTGTACTACCTATCACTTTTTACGAAATTTCATTTGGAGCTTCCTAGCCCAAGATATGACCTTTTTTCCAAGGTCACCTGATTTTGACTCAGATCTGGAAGAGGCAGAAACCCTATATTGTACAGATCATAAATCACAAATTACAACGAATTAGAGGTTGTCCTTTGGACACAAGGTACCTGGAGATCTTAGCTTCGGCTTGTAACAATTTCAGATCCGAAAACTTCGCCAAAATGGATTTATAGCGAAAGTGCTACGATGACTGGTTTTTTCTATATCAAGCCCTAGCATCGTAAGTGCAACAAGTGTCATACATGCCATATCATGCCTTCTTTCAGGCTAGCTCTGATACCATGTTAGATTTTAAGAATTTACTTCAATATGATCTAGGATCTTAACTGAGAGAACAACATGTACAGCATATCTACAGCATATCAATCATGGAGACAATAATGCAAGCACACAAGAGACACAAAGATTTACTTGGGGAAAACCATAAAGGTGAAAAACCCCAATAACTTCCTCAGAGATAGATAGAGCAATGATACAACCAACCATGAGAGATAGACACAACCTAGCAGCAGATCCTCCTCCTCCATAAGTGCGCCACTCCTCCTTGAGTGCATGTGTGAGAAGTGAGTGAGCAAATAGAGTGCCTCCCGCACTCTATTTATACTTGACTTGACTTGCCTTTTTACCTAACTCATGTAGGCTCGAACTTAATCACATAACATAATGCTGAGTGGGCCGACCCCCAATAGGGTGGTCTAATAACCCTTTGACCCACATGGCCGACCCCCAATAGGGTGGTCTAATAACCCTTTGACCCACATGACTTATATAGGGCCGACCCCAAACAAGGTGGTCTAATAACCCATCAAGTATAAGTTACGACACTTACAATATAAATGACGACACTTCCTTATAGAGGAATAATACCATCTCTATAGGAATATAATATACATATATGTGAAATACATTCCGAAGTTACATATACATCAACATATGCTGCCAAATGTCATTGTGGGAACCCATTTGACTTTCCTTGCTGACATTTAATTTTGTTGTAAGGAAGTGGGTGAAGAATTCAGTCCATGGCTTCAATGGAGCATGGGCAACCCAGAAATTCGTATGGCAGGTATGGGCTCTGTTTTTCTTGTACCACAAGTCACTCTACCTCATGGGAATTAGTTATTCCTCATTCCCATTCCATTGTTGAATGGCCCAGCATCATTTATCATCCAGTACGAGTTCCCGGCAGAGAGCAAAAAACCAGAAATCGCGACTGTGAGAGAACCCACGTTTTGAAGAGCCATAAACGCCCAGATTTGGCATTGGACAGTGAAATCCAATGGGGGATCCATAGATATGAACCTTGGGGTGAATTTGGGAGCATTAGCTATCCCGAAATCCATAGGAATACCCAGCTTTTGCAGCCCAGAAAACCAGTGACGGAACTAGAAATCGCAACTTTGAAAGGACCCACGTTTGAAGAGCCATAAACGCCCAGATTTGGCATTGGACAATGAAATCCAATGGGGGATCCATAGATATGAACCTTGGGGTGAATTTGGGAGCATTAGCTATCCCGAAATCCATTGGAAAACCCAGTTTTTACAGCCCAGAAATGAAGTGACGGGATTGAGTTATTGGATAACAGAACTGTGAGAAATCCATGTGTGAATGACTGAGCAGAGGTTTGGTTTGCTTGATAAACCCAGTGAAGGCTAGAATCTCAAGGAATTAGCAGCTGGACCTTTCTATGCCCACCCTGAAGAGCACTGGAGGGAAGGGATGCCTGAGGGACTGTGCAACAGAGAAGAGGACCTTCCTTGTGTTGGGTGCGATAGGTATTGTGGGTTCCATGACTGCTGAGTTCATTTGAGATGCCTATAGCTTTGTGGTTGAGCTCACTGGCTTAGCATCCTCCTCATTTGTCATTTGTATGCTTGATAAACCCAACGGTGTGTTGGCTTAGCATAGCTGATGACCGAAACCATGGCTGTGAGTGAGCCCAGCTAGTTCCTCCTTAGTGGATACACAGCCCAGCTCGGGGCTGATCTCTTAGCTGAAAGAATATAGGCTGGACAGAGATCTATGGTTGGGTGGAGCGTTGCTCTCACATAGCCAGTTGTTTGGACATCTTCATCTTCAAGATAAGTGTTCTATGTATTATAAATTATTTGCATTTTGTGTTCTGCAATATGTTAAATTGTCCATGTTTAACAAAATGAATTAGTTATCTTAATTTGGAATCTATGCATGGCATTGGAACGAGATTGAGTCTTTATATGCTAAATCATCCTCCGCTGTCATATATATATATATATGTTAGGCATTACTGTTTGTGTGCTTGCTAGTATGTTTATTCCGCCGTGTTTTATTGAGTTGAAGCTGCACACAAAAATGTTTAATTGTTATGAATTTTTGAGAAACAAGGATGTTGGGGCTAAGTCTGCCAAAAGCCCCGTATGATTGGTCATGTTCTCTCCCCTGCATTGTTGAAGGTGGGAGGGGACGTTACAGAGAGGTATCAGAGCCCATGTTGCAACACTGGGGCTGCTTGGGCCAAATTCTGAGTTACAGGCAGGTAACATAATGTTTTAACGAGGTATTGGTGAAGTTTGGGGCGTCATTTTGATATGAAAAAATAACAGGGTCAGATTTCTCAGATGTGGCAGAGGATCACACCATTGCATAGAGATCTCCAAGAGCTTTGCAACGGTACCAAATTTGTCTTATTTGATTAAGGGACGAGGGAGATATGACCCCCGCAAGCATGCGGATCGCATGCAGATTGCGCGCAGATCGCGCCGAGATTGCGCGCGGATCGCGCACGGATTGGGTGCGGATCGCGCGCAGATTGCGCACGGATCGCGTGCAAATTGCGTACGGATTGCGTGCGGGTTGCGCGCGGATCGCGCACAGATCGCACGCAGATTGCGTGCGAATTGCGCGCGGATTGCGCATGGATCGCGCACAGATGGCGTGTGGTTTGCACGCGGATCACGCACAGATTGCACGCGGATTGCGTGCAGGTTGCGCGCAGATAGTGCGCGGATGGCGCGCAAGTTGTGCGCAGGTGGCGCATAGATGGAGCACAGGATGCAAAGGGAGTTAAAAATGTGAAAAGTAAGAAGTAGTTAAACCCAAAATTTTATAAAAGATGAATGGTGCATCGAAATTGAGATCCGCGAAGTGCCGAGTGTTCCTTGTTATATGGACTAACTTCGCTCGATATAAAAGTTCTATGATTCTTCATATATTTTCTTCCACAGGTGGCTGAAGTTGGCATTCTGGACCAAAATACAACTGTGTAAAATGTGCAGAATTATTGGTAAGAGTTGTCATTTTTGAAACAACGTTGTTTCCACACCCGATGTCAGAATGGAGCACGGGGACAGGCATTGGAAAGCTTGTCTAGCAAGGAATAATGGTGTATGACCGAAATTTGAATTGGGTTAACAGACATCATAGATAATTAGAGCAGAAATGTACCAGCGACTGTTTTGACAAATTATTGATAAATATGGGCAGTTTCTAGAATTGCATGAATGGGCAAAAGAATTGAATGAGTAACAGCTATGTGAATTATTCCATGAGTTCTATTATGTTAAATATTGATTGTGTATATTTCTATATGCATTCTTATGATGTCTGGAAAATATTTTCATAATGCACAGTGCTTGCAGCTCATAAAATTTATATTGTAGCAGAGGTAGCATACAGGAAAGATGGTGACCATAAATGATGCTCAAGATCCTTATGAACACGAAGAAGATGTTCTAGGAGAAAATGTACATTTAGAAAATGCGGAGACTGAATCCAATGGGAGAAGGGAGCGGGTGACTCCTCAGAATTTGGTTGAAACCATGGTGAGCTTCAATGAAAGATTGATGAAGGCTCAAGAAGAACAACACCAACTCAATGCTACTATTTTGCAAAGCCTCACTGATATGCAGCATAAGATAAATCTTGAGTCCAACCCAAGCAATATGGGTGCAGAAAGAAGAGATGCAGGTAGTCATTCTAGAGGTCGTTTGAAGAGGAGGACTCCAAGCCCAAGGAAGAGTTCGGTGAGCAGAAAGCATAAAACATCTTCATCAAGGTCTTCTTCCAGCAGGTCGTGTGACTCCAAATGTTCTAGGAGAAGTCCAAGACGTGCACCTAAGAGATTGGATGGAAGAAATAAGTTCAAGGGCATCCCACAGGGAGAATTCAGGAAGGCAAGACCTCCCACATTTGATGGGGAAGGCAAGACTGGCCAAGAGGCAGAAGCATGGCTTCTTGGAATGAAGAAATACTTCAGAATTCAAGACTACTCAGGAAATGAGAAAGCCAGAATTGCCATTTACAATCTAAATGGCAGAGCTTCCATTTGGTGGGACAATCTCTTGCAAGTGAAAAGAATTAATGAGAGAAAGATCAGTTGGGAAAGATTTAAGAGGTACTTCAAGGAGAAATACCTTTCTGCTAGGTATTATGATGGTAAGAGAAAAGAGTTTAATGAACTCAGGTTGGGACTAAAGTCTATGGAAGAGCATGTCCACAAATTCTTGGAATTACTGAGGTATGTTGACTACATTAAGGATGAGAGAGTAAAAATCCAATGCTTCCTTGTAGGTCTACCTCAAAGTTTCAGAGATCGTATTGAGTTTGTTAATCCACCAAGTTTGGATGAAGCCATTAGGATGGCAATGCATTATTATGAGCAGAATAAAGGAAAAACAGAGGCTAACCCACCATGGAAAGGAAAGCCAAGAGGGAAGTTTGATCAAAAGAAGAATGGCTTCAAGCCACCATTTAGAGGTCGGCCTAGAACCTTTCCACAGGGGCAGCAAGCAAGGAGTGGATTCAAACCAGCAGTGGCAGCAGACAAAGCATCCAAGGGACCACTTCAGTGTTGGGGATGTGGAGAAAACCACATGCTGAAGAATTGTCCACATCGAAAAGACAATTCTCGAAAGTTGAACAACCTGAAGGGAGTAGCTACGGTGGAGGACATGGAAAGGGCAGCACTTCAGATTTATGCAGTGCTGGATAATCATCAAGCAGACCATCAATCATCAGTGGTGGAAGTCGAAGGTAAGATTGCTACGCAATCTATTTCTGTTTTGATTGATCCAGGATCTACTCATAGTTATGTTTCTCCAAAAGTGGTTGAAGGTTGTTCTCTTAGAAAAATGAAGCATAATAAGTCTTGGCTAGTGCAATTAGCCACGGGAACCAAGAGGAAAGTAAGTGAGGTAGTGATGGAGTGTCCCATAGAATTGAATGGATTCCACACATGTGCTGAATTGAATGTGTTACCATTAGGATCCTATGATGCATTAATTGGCATGGATTGGTTAGAAAAACATAGAGCCAAATTGAACTGTTATGAGAAAGCACTTGAGTGCATTGATGAAAAGGGGAGACCAACATTGGTAAAAGGGATTCCCAAGCAAGTTTCAATAAGGTAGATTTCAGCCCTGCAGTTGAAATTTTTTTATAAGAAGGGTTGTCAATTATATGCAGTCCATATGCCAGATTCATTAGAGGACAAAGGGCCAAGACTAGAAGACTTCAGGATATTGCAAGAGTTCCAAGATGTGTTTCCGGATGAGGTACCAGGGTTGCCACCAATGAGAAATATTGATTTTACCATCGATCTTGTTCCAGGGGCAGCGCCGAATTCCAAAGCTCCTTATAGAATGAGTACACCGGAGTTGGTGGAATTGAAGATGCAGCTGCAAGAATTAATGGATAAAAAGTATATCAAGCCTAGTGTGTCTCCTTGGGGAGCACTGGTGTTATTTGTCAAGAAGAAAGATGGGAATTTAAGGTTGTGTATTGATTACAGGCAGCTCAATAAAGTGACAGTTAAGAACAAGTATACATTACCAAGAATTGATGACTTGTTTGATCAAATGAAGGAAGCCAAATTATTTTCAAAGATTGACTTGAGGTCTGGCTACCATCAAGTGAGGATTAAAGAAGAAGACATTCACAAAACGGCTTTCAGAACTAGATATGGTCATTATGAGTTCACTGTGGTTCCATTTGGCCTTACCAATGCACCTGCCACATTCATGTGTCTCATGAATAGCGTATTCAACAAATATTTGGATAAGTTTGTGATTGTGTTTTTAGATGACATTCTTGTCTATTCAAGAAATGAAGAAGAACATGAGGAGCATCTAAGAATGGTGTTGCAAGTTCTTAGAGAACATCAGCTGTATGCCAAGTTAAGCAAGTGTGAATTCTATCAAAAGAGGATTCAATATTTGGGTCATGTCATTTCAGAAGAAGGAATTGCAGTGGATCCGGAGAAGATTAATTCCATCATGGATTGGCCAACTCCAAGAAATGTTTCAGATGTTAGATCTTTTATGGGCCTTGCTGGTTACTACAGAAGGTTTATTGAAGGATTCTCCAGGATAGCTCATCCGATCACTTCGTTGCAAAGTAAGAACATCAAATTTGTATGGTCTGAAAAATGCGAGAAAAGTTTTCAGAAATTAAAGGAGTTACTTACCAGCGCTCCTGTTTTGAAGATAGCAGATCCAAGGAAGGATTTTATAGTGTGCACAGATGCTTGCATTGAAGGACTGGGTGGGGTTCTCATGCAAGAAGGAATTGTGATTTGCTATGAATCCAGGAAATTAAAAGAGCATGAAAAGAATTATGCCACACATGATTTAGAATTGGCAGCCATAGTGCATGCTCTTAAGATGTGGAGGCACTACTTGATGGGAAGAAGATTCGAGCTTAGAACAGACCACATGAGCTTGAAGTATTTGTTTGATCAGCCAAACTTGAATGCTAGGCAAGCTAGATGGATGGAATTTCTTTGTGAATTTGATTTTGAAATTAAACATGTAAAAGGGAAGGAGAATAAGGTTGCCGATGCTCTTAGCAGAAAATTTCATGTTTCAGCAGTAAGTATGTACAAATCAAATTTGAAGACAAGAGTTCTTGAAGCCCAAAATGGTGATGAAACTTGCCTTCAAATTAAAGAGAATTTGCAGCACGGTAATGTGGATGAAAAGTGTGCAGGATATCAGCTGGGTGAAGACAGTATCCTCATCTACAAAGATAGGTTGTACATTCCAAATAATGCAGATTTGAAGAAACTAGTGATGGATGAAATACACCAAATGCCGTACTCTGGACACCCAGGATATCAAAAAACTATAACAGCGGCAAGAAAGCAATACTTTTGGCATGGTATGAAGAAGGACATAGCTGAGTACATTGCTAGGTGTCAGAAGTGCCAACAAGTCAAAGCAGAACACCAACATCCAGCAGGGTTATTGCAGCCCTTACCCATTCCGGAATGGAAGTGGGAAGTGATCTCCATGGATTTTATAACAGGTCTACCCATGACAGTGAAGAAGCATGATTCAATCATGGTTGTGGTGGATAAGCTATCGAAGGTAGCTCACTTTATTCCAGTGAAGTCCACTCACAAGGCTAGTGACATTGCGAACATCTTCATGAGAGAGATATTCAGATTGCATGGATTACCTAAGGCAGTAATTTTTGATCGTGATACAAAGTTTACTTCCAATTTTTGGAAAGGATTATTTCAGGAATTGGGAACTAAATTGAATTTCAGTACAGCTTACCATCCTCAAACGGATGGCCAAACCGAGAGGGTGAATCAAGTTCTTGAAGACATGCTGAGAATGTATGTGATGGACAAACCATCCAAGTGGGAAGATTATTTACCCTTAGTTGAATTTGCATACAATAATGGACACCATGCATCCTTGGGAATGAGTCCATTTGAAGCATTGTATGGCAAGGGATGCAGGACAACAGTGAATTGGGACGGCCCAGTGAACAGGGTAGTGCTTGGACCAGAGATGATCAAGGAAATGGAACAGGAAATTGTTAAGATCAGGCAGAATTTAAAGGCAGCTCAGGACAGGCAAAAGAGTTATGCAGATTTGAAAAGAGTACATAAGGAATTTTAGATTGGGGATCATGTTTATTTGAGAGTGAAACCAAGGAAGAGTTCCCTCAAGTTGGGGAGTTGTGCCAAGTTGTCACCAAGATATTGTGGGCCATTTGAAGTCCTTGATAGGATAGGGCCAGTTGCATATAGAATTGCATTGCCTGCTAACATAAGAGCTCATAATGTTTTCCATGTATCTTTGCTTAAGAAGTATGTACATGATCCTAATCATATGATTGATTGGAATGTGATACAGGTGGAACCCGAGGGAGAGTTCCAAGTAGAGCCTATGCGCATCATCGACAAGAAAGTCACTTTGCTTCGGAACAGAGCCATCAGACAAGTAAAGGTCCAATGGGAACACCTTAGTCCCGATGAGGCTACATGGGAGTTGGAGGATGCCATGAGAGAGGCCTTTCCATTTTTGTTCAGTTTTGAGAACACTGAGGATGGTGTTGTTCTAAGGGGGAGGGGAATGTAATACCCCAATTTTGACCCTTAGGAAATATTGGCTTTCATGTAAATATTGTATACATGTAATGTATGTTTTCTTAGCGTGGAGCTCAAGGCCAAGGCCCCGCTAGTATATGTTCGAATTTTATTTAAAATGGACAAGTATTTGATATGTTATTACCCATGTGCTATTAATCCATGGGATATTGTAAATTGATGTAAATATTTAATATTGAAATAAAATTCCAAGACTGTCTATGGAGGCAACGAATGAGAAGGGGCCATGTGTATCCACTAGGGAGTGGTGAGGGGGTTGTGGGGATGAACTATATGCTGCAAAATGTCATTGTGGGAACCCATTTGACTTTCCTTGCTGACATTTAATTTTGTTGTAAGGAAGTGGGTAAAGAATTCAGTCCATGGCTTCAATGGAGCATGGGCAACCCAGAAACTCGTATGGCAGGTATGGGCTCTGTTTTTCTTGTACCACAAGTCACTCTACCTCATGGGAATTGGTTCTTCCTCATTCCCATTCCATTGTTGAACGGCCTAGCATCATTTATCATCCAGTACGAGTTCCCGGCAGAGAGCAAAAAACCAGAAATCGCGACTGTGAGAGAACCCACGTTTTGAAGAGCCATAAACGCCCAGATTTGGCATTGGACAGTGAAATCCAATGGGGGATCCATAGATATGAACCTTGGGGTGAATTTGGGAGCATTAGCTATCCCGAAATCCATAGGAATACCCAGTTTTTGCAGCCCAGAAAACCAGTGACGGAACCAGAAATCGCAACTTTGAAAGGACCCACGTTTGAAGAGCCATAAACGCCCAGATTTGGCATTGGACAATGAAATCCAATGGGGGATCCATAGATATGAACCTTGGGGTGAATTTGGGAGCATTAGCTATCCTGAAATCCATTGGAAAACCCAGTTTTTACAGCCCAAAAATGAAGTGACGGGATTGAGTTATTGGATAACAGAACTGTGAGAAATCCATGTGTGAATGACTGAGTAGAGGTTTGGTTTGCTTGATAAACTCAGTGAAGGCTAGAATCTCAAGGAATTAGCAGCTGGACCTTTCTATGCCCACCCTGAAGAGCACTGGAGGGAAGGGACGCCTGAGGGACTGTACAGCAGAGAAGGGGACCTTCCTTGTGTTGGGTGCGATAGGTATTGTGGGTGCCATGACTGCTGAGTTCATTTGAGATGCTTGTAGCTTTGTGGTTGAGCTCACTGGCTTAGCATCCTCCTCATTTGTCATTTGTATGCTTGATAAACCCAACGATGTGTTGGCTTAGCATAGCTGATGACCGAAACCATGGCTGTGAGTGAGCCCAGCTAGTTCCTCCTTAGTGGATACACAGCCCAGCTCGGGGCTGATCTCTTAGCTGAAAGAATATAGGCTGGACAGAGATCTATGGTTGGGTGGAGCGTTTCTCTCACATAGCCAGTTGTTTGGACAGCTTCATCTTCAAGATAAGTGTTCTATGTATTATAAATTATTTGCAATTTGTGTTCTGCAATATGTTAAATTGTCCATGTTTAACGAAATGAATTAGTTATCTTAATTTGGAATCTATGCATGGCATTGGAACGAGATTGAGTCTTTATATGGTAAATCATCCTCCGCTGTCATATATATATATATATATATATATATATGTTAGGCATTACTGTTTGTGTGCTTGCTAGTATGTTTATTCCGCTGTGTTTTATTGAGTTGAAGCTGCACACAGAAATGTTTAATTGTTATGAATTTTTAAGAAACAAGGATGTTGGGGCTAAGTCTGCCAAAAGCCCCGTATGATTGGTCATGTTCTCTCCCCTGCATTGTTGAAGGCGGGAGGGGACGTTACATGGAAAAATATTGTTCCGTCTTCCGCAATACGCAATGCGGGTGTGGAAATTCGGACCTGTGAGAAAGCAGAAAAGAGGAAATTATCTTGATAGGTTGTGCTACAGATCATCTCCCAACCATTGATTTGGCCCTGCTCTTCAATCCTAACCATCTATTTTCCCTTTGAAAGCAAAAAATCAGTCGATCAAATTGGTCTTCTGTAGTTGTTTTGGGCCATCGGATCTAGACTTCTGCAACCGCTTTGGCCATTAACTTTCGATCTCTTTCCCAGAGAAATCCCTCCTCTGCCGTCGATCTCCTTATCCCGTTCTAGACCTCTCCTTCTCACCCGAGTGCAAAAAAACTCCATTTCTTCATCCCTATCACCGCGACTTGATCGTTTGGATTGGATTTGCTTGACACTTAGCCATTTTTTGGGCTTTCTGATTCTTCGTTTGGTGTAAGAGGTCAATGGGAACACTTGTGGGTTTAGGTAGGGGGGTTCCCTTTCCTTCTTTGGTGGGAACATTGATAGAAGTGATAACAAACCAAATGATGAGGAGGGCCAGTGGAGGGAGAAACCATCAAAGGCCAAGCTAAGTTAGAAATTGTTTTTGGAAAACACCAAGGAATAAGGGCATATCCGATTTAAAGGATAAAAAATGAACAAAAAACCTGAACATAGATAGGAATAAATCTCCACAACCATAAAAAATAAATATCAAAGTAGTTGAAAGAGGGTTATATGACATTACGAGTCAAAGACCTTATCCGAGACCTTACCTTGACGAACCTTTGAATTAACTGATGGGACATATTGACTGCTAGGGTTCGCCGATATAATCAAGGGTAGGGTCCCATTTCACTTTGACTGGCTATGAGATATTGAACCCTATGATGGCATGTAAAAATAAATCATTCTTTTCATTTGAAAATGTAATAGTACATCAAAATTTCATTGTCGCTTTTACAAATTTCTTAATATAGTGACAATATTTGCATTGTTCCTCTCTATAAACTTCAATAAGTAATGTTATATTAATATGAGATACTTAAATAACCCAAGAATCCATATAGAATCAATTTAAAAAATAGAAAGACAAAAAAGCTAACAATATGAAGAAATCACTCGTTTTATCAATTATACCAATTCTAGACATTGTTTGTAGATGGGTTTGTAGAATATCTAGTGTATGTAACATGGGAAAAAGTCAATGAAGAAGAGGGAGAGATGACCATAATATATAAGAGAGGTCTGAACAACAAGATCAATCTTCCAAGATGGCATTGAGATTAAACATAATTAGGAAAAGAAGGAGAGATAACATGCCCTAGGAATAACATCTAAGGTTGGTGTTAATTTTTTACACAACTCATTTCATATTATATGTAGAATTCTACAGTTCAAGGTTTGGAAATTGAAATAAATGGTAGTGAGCTTGTACAATATCGGAAGTGTGATTTTTTGTTGGTTCATTAGTGTGCGTCATTTGATACTTTCCCTCTATAGACCAGTCGCACAATGCATTACAAATTTTAAACAATTTGTCCGTGGAAAGTTAAAATCCTACATCTAACTCTGTTGTCCACATACAAAATGCTACACATATTTGAAAATCCAATCCACAGTGAAAAATTATGCACATACCTGCAAATTCACAACAACCCAGTCATATAAGGAGCCCACTTGATGAATCAAGAATGCAAATGTTGCAAAAGATGTTTGTAAGGAGCCTGTTGGACAAATCACGAATGCATAGTGAAGAAAATGAGGTGGAAATGACAATGGGGATGAATTACCCAAGCTAAAATCCATTTCAAGTTTCACCCCTACACAGTTGCGGCATAGGGCATGGATGCATCCAATTTATCAAAAAAACAAAAAAAATTTGCATCGTTCTACTCTATAGATTTTAATAAGCAATGTCTAACCCAAATAAACCAATAACCCATATAGAGGAAATTTTAGAAACATAAAAAATACCTAACAATATGAAAAAATAATTTAAAAAATATTTATAACCATGGATATTGAATTGACAAGTAATCAAACTTCTAATAGAAAAATCAAGGTTGGATGGAAATGAAATAGAATCTATACAATGTCCAATTAATATAGAGATCGATAAATACAAAAGAGGGAGTGAATCTAAAAAATATGTTCATGAATACAAAAACTATTATCCTGAATCACTTCAATAGAAAAATCCACTCCTTTGAAGCCCTTTGGCAACTTGAAAGCGAACAACAAAGTGCAAAGGTATTTGGAAAGTGACTGCCACAAATTACCCATTGGGAACTAGTGGTCCCTTAAGTACTCTAATGTTATTTCAACATTAGTAATATTCTAATAAGATATGAGATTTAATATTTAAATTGAGTGTGCTTTTAAGATTTATCCATATCTCTAAATCCGCTCCCCACTTGTCTACCATTGCATCACCAATTATGATTCCTTATAAATAATCAAACTATGCAACATCATCTCTATTTTGATTTTATAGATTGGATTTGTACTCATCCTTCTTATACATATCACCATTCCCATCCCATGGATGAGGTAAACCAAGACTAATGCAAGACTTTTCTTTATAAAGACCTTTGAATCTAATAATCTCTTCAACCAATGCTTTAGCTTTGTATTGAGTTATGCACAACAATAAATCCTTGGTAATCATTTGGTTGGATATATTTATCAGATGAGTCCTATTTTCAACCTACAAGTCCTCCAATTGCTTCTTAGCTATACTAGTATTCAGGAAATTTATTATTGTAGCATCCTACTCAGTGATTTCTCCAAGATTATTTTCAACATCTTTGGTTTCCTTTTGACATGTTTCATACATCTCTAAATCATCTTGTATAATATCAAAATAATCCCATATATCTAGCATTCTAACTGATATTTTATCCCAAAGGGTCTTCCTAGGTCTTTATTATCTCTGACTCTTGATCATCAGTACCTTTTCACTTTGTTGTTCACTTTCAATTTCATGAGAAAGGTCAAGAGTTACTCAAGCTAAAGATAGAGACATAGATAGTTTTTGTGGCTTTGTGACAGAGACAATGATTGTTTCATTGTGACAAACAGAGATTGTGATAGTGACAGTAACAAAATGATTATGACAATGACAGATATAGGTATAGGGACAATGATACAGGTACAAGGACATAGATATAGGTATAGGTTGATGGAGAAAGTGATACAATGGAGGTGTAATATTGTTCTTCTTATTCATATCAGAGTGGAAGGGTGGGGCAAGGATAGGAGATTGAAGTCTCCTTTAGGTTGGTTCTTGTGATCTTAGGGAGTTGGGGCTTCCTTCCAGTTCGTTTTGGTAAAACTATTGAGTTGGATTTTACTGAGGACTGGAGTCCTATATATAGGTTGGAACTTATGAAAACCAGGGGGTTGTAGCCTCCTTCTAGTTGGAGCTAGTAAATCAAGGAGTTGGAGATTCCTTCAAGTTGGAGCCTATAAATTAGGGAGTTGGAGCCTCCTTTCAGTTGGTGCTGGTAAATCAGGGAGTCAGAGCTTCCTTAAAGTTGGATCTTGTAAATTAGGGGGTGGGTGCCTCCTTGCAGTTGGTGCTGGGGTGCTTCCTATGAATGAAATCTTGTTATTTTTATATAAGAAAAGCATTATGTGGTTTTCTCTTGTTTGGGTTTTGGATCCACGTTAAATATCTTGTGCATTGTGTATGATGTTATGTCTTGGTTTTATGTGACAGTGAATGACATTGTTAATGGCTAATTTTACATGTTGTATTTAAGGTTAAAAGTGTTAAAAAGTGATAAATATTGATTCACCCCCCCCTCTTAGTATAATTTTCCAATAATTGGTATTAGATTCAATTCCTTCAAGAGAGTCTGATAGCTGGAAGGAAGATCTCTAGAACACATGGATGAACATGAAAGTATCTATTCTACAGATGGGGTTCAACTATTCTATGGATCAAATTTTGATCATTGGATTATAAGGATGAGACTCCATTTACAGGCACAAGGTTTTGATATATGGAAATTTGTTGTAAATGGTTAAATCGCTCCAAAAAGACCACAAAAAATGCATCCATGAAGGAGATAAGAAATAATAATTGAATGGAAATGGATATCATCTTGCATGGAATATCTGATCATGTGAAAGATAAAGTTGGAAAGTGTTCACCAGCTAAAGAGATATGGGACAAGGTACAAAAGCTCTGCACAAAAGGGACCCTGTTGTTAGCACTATTTTTTTCCCAAGTACCTAAGAAGATCAGGTAAATAGTTCATGAGGTTTGGAGTCCAAAGAAGGCTTAAAAAGTATAAGGGAAGTAAGACTTAGGTAGCCTACAAATTTATTCCAATAGGCCCAAGCGCTTAAAATATTAAGCAGAGGAGTTAGAGCATCAAATACACATGACCCTAGCCGATGACTAGGGCGCTATGCGGCAGGTGTTGGTTTATCCAACAATACTGAGAGGTGGGGGGTGAATCAATATTTCCTTTTCAAACCTTTTATAAACAATTAGTATTAAGCATAATTTAGATAATCATAAGTAACGGGAATAAGAGAATTAAAAATTTGAACACATAGATTTATCATGGAAACCTCAAAGGGAAAACCAACAAAAATTTCTTATTAATAAGATAATATATTACACAATTGTTTTAAAAGCACCTACTTGATGGAGAACTTAATCTCCTAGATTCTTATTACACTACATAAAGGATGCACCTACACCCCTGGGTTTCTTCCTGCTCAACAAACAAGGATGCCCCAACACCCTAATTATCTATCCATGACTGGAAGGAGGAAACAAACCCCTTCGTAGGTCTCAACCTACCCCAAGCACCACCCAACCACCCTCTGTTCTATAATAGTTTTAAATTCAGTGTTTCATATCTTCAATCGAAGCTTGAACTTTTGTAATGCTTCATCTATCTCACTGACCTCTTTCTTTCTTTTGGTATGCAATTATCAAAAATTCAGAGACACCTCTTCATACATTTGACTTGTATGGTTATATATGTTTTCAAAGAACTTTATTATTTGAAACATTGTGTCTTTTTAGGAAAATCATGCCTCTTCATATAAAATATTGTATCCTTTTAATGGCATCGATTCATCATTGATATTCATAGTCTTTCAATCTTGCTTTAATTAATAAGGAATTACTATTTTGTAGAGTTAACCAATTTTGGCATTCTCCAAAGTTGGCAATTTGGCCAAATTGTTCTCCAAATATATTATTGCCAAACCTCCGTTCAACATAGTGGATGTCAAATCGGTGGTTAAATAAGATTTACAATATTTTTTGTCTATTGTGTGATCATTTTAGTTAATCCTCGATCATCTTTCAACAACGAACTTATTCAAAACTGTTGGATCTTCGTCAATCCACATCAACAGTGAACTTAAACATATGCTTAGCTAGATTTCATACATATTTTGCATCACATCCTGAGATTTAAACTCTGAACAACTTAACCCAGCGAAATTGTCTTGGATGGTTGGATTTCCCCATCCAAGATCGGCAGTGGACTTGAAAGGTTTATGAGCCCAATTAAAAGTGGATTTCGGGTCACATTCTTAGGTTGAAATTCATGCATGTTAACCCAATGATATGTGTGTGATCCATTGGATTTCATTCCTCTGAAATCAACATTGTTATTTGCAATTCAACTTCATGGGATTCATGATTGCATGCAGGGGCTTCAAATGACCAAGGGTGGAGATGGAAAATGCGCTAAACAATTGAACAAATCACACCAAAAGTTGAAAACGTGTATACCCGTGGTGGAATAATGATGTAGGCCCACCCAGAATCAAATTGACGGTGGAAAGGGGTTTCAGCGCTAGAAAGTGCACGATGGTTAAACTTGGAAAGGTGGAGCAGAAATTAAATTGCTTACAACATGCAAAGCATTGGTAGAGTCCTCTATGAAAAGTGGTAAAAGTTAAACTACTCATCGTAAGTTATGAAACCACCTAAGCATATGTTATATACAAGGTTTGTTCGAAGTTTGAAAAAAAGAATTTGTTGATTATTGCCTGGAGGAAAAGAAGCCATTGGAAACATGTCACTTGTCTTCATTAACAAGCAGATAATTCAATAAGCTCACTTCAAATGTAGCTAGAATCCCTCACTCTTCATATTTTGTTTCCCAAATGGAGAAAATTGAAGACCTTGTTCCATTCAATGAAAGTTTAGATGAAAAAGAGGAGGTTGTAGTTGACATGGAAAGGGATATTTTTTACCCTGTTTTGTCTATTGGTAGTATTTTGCAGTATAAAGAGAAATTAATGGATTTTAAGTCACATGGAAAGGCTGTATTTAATGTTTTTGGTTCTTTCCTGTATTTTTTTTTTTCAAACAGACCCTACACTTCCCCGAATTCGTTGGTTGGTGTGTGGCGAATTATTCGCAGGCCGAAAGGGTAATCATTTCTGTAAATACAACCAAAATTCTATGTCAAGTCAATGCGTAGACTGTCCGTGAGGTTCTAGGTTTTCCTGGAACATTTCCAAAAATCCCTCAGTCGTTTAACGAAGAAAATTTTGTAAATTTTTATAGAAATTGTAGTCCGGAAGAAAAATAAAAGTTTTTATTACAAGTCTTGAAAGATGGTTAGTCGCATGAAAACTTATCCTTCCCTTTGACTATTTATTTATTTCAGCAAGATACCCAGTAAGTTTTGTCTTTGTTGAGTCAAATTTTAGTTCTAATTAGTGATAATTCAATCATGGAAGTTATGTTAGGTTTCCGTATGCAAGTCATTTCACCCAAATCACAGTCAAGTCTAGTATGTGGTTTTAATTTTGATGAATTCCTAGATGAAGTGATTCATGTCCAGTTGGTGAATTTCCACGAGTTGAAGCATTTCAGATATCAGTCATATCTCCTGAAACTGTTTTTGTGTTCAAATATTTATGAATTGAAGTTTCTTGCTACCATGTTTTCTCATGACCTTCCTAAACAAATCGATATGTTTGAGTTCACCAATACAATCATGCCAGAAGTTTACATAATTATCTTTAATGCTGAATTGCCCCAAGTGTTAAAAGAAATGAAAGAAATACTGCAACCTACACCAGAAGGTCAAACAAGTGATTGGTTCTTGTATAAATAACATACTATAATTAGAGTGTATGGTTTTACTAGATCACCATATATGTTGCCAGCCTTTTTAACACCAAGGTTTTTGCCTTAGAATTTATTATACAAAGGTTGCATTCAGAAGAACATTTCAGTGTTTTCAAAAAATCATCAAATGTGAAATTTCCTCTTAAAGTTGGTCCATGCATCATTAAGACAAAGGCAGCCCTGTCAATAGTATAAAATTTATTGAAGATCATGGATTTCCAATAAGATGAAAGGATTAATTATGATCCTCATCAAATTATATCGCAAAGAAGACAACAAAATAGAAACAAGTCTTTTGATCATCAAACAATTGAAGGATTAAAATAAATGACAAATTTATTCAAATTTGAAAAAGATAAGAAAGAATTGAATATGGAACAAACAAGAAATTTCGCAATGTTGGTTCAGACATCAGTTAAATCTGATATCACCAACAAGAGAACTATTTCAGAATTTGATAGTTTGGAATTCAATGAAGAAGTTTCAAGCAAGGAATCAAAAGTGGAACAACATAAGTAAATTATTAGTATGGAGGAACGAGATTTAATTGTTCTAGAAAAAACTACTTTGATTTCGCAACCACCTGTACATATGCAACAATATTATTTTTTATAAATAAAGGAATCTAGAAGTAACTATCTGTTATGTAGAATTTTTTCCTACGGATAAGCCAAAACTCTCTTAACTTTAAAGCAGACTTTAAACTAACTCTAAAGCAAGAAACAAGTCGAAACAAATGCTACCTTGAAATTCCTAAATTAACTTTTACAGCAAGATTAAATGTATTTAGAAATGATGAGAGATAAGACACACCTTTCAACTGACGTTTGTCCCGCTTCTAGCTCTTGATCCAAAGCTCCGCTGTAGAACCTGTTAAGATCAATCAAAGAACAAACATGCGAACTTCCAAATACGTTGAATGTAAAGGTTAGATCCAAATCCAGATTAGATACATTTCATGCTAAGAACTTAAACTAAAACACATGAAATGGGAAAGACAAGACAAGTTATCTTATTACAACTTGAAGAATGCTTACATAGGTTGCTTGATGTCCAAGCCAATCCTCCAGCTCCAAGTGCCTTCTCCTCTAGCTATCTCCACAATGCTGCAAGATCATAAGTTTGGTACTTCAAGTGTCCTCCCCTTTCCCCATGGAATTCCTCTCTTTTATAGTGCATGGTAGGGTTAACCAACAAGAGAGATAGGTGGATCTAGGGAGAGATAAGTGGATCAAGGTTTCTAATCACAGAAAGTGAGTTGGGATCGAATCAGGGACCCCAATCTTCCACTATCTTCGAAAATCCAAAATCCCACAAGCCATGGAAAAAGGGCTAATAAACGAGTACCGCGTTCTGTAGTCTTAGCACAACGTGGTACTACCGCGTTCTGTGGAAACATCATAGTGCGATAGTGTGGAGTACCGCACTCAGATAAATGAACAAGGCGCGGTAGTGTAAGTAAATAAAGTTAAATAAAGTCTCAGCTGGGTCAGAACTTGTCAGGGTAGATTTACCTTCAAGGTTCATTCATCTTCTGGGTGGTTCAAACAGCAGGGGAAGTGTCGTCAACTGCAGAGGAAGTGTCGTCAACTTTGTTTGTGGTGGAGATGCGACACTGTGGAAATAGAGGTATAACAAATGCCCCCTAAAGTGTGAGGTCAGAAGGGACTAATGGCCGAAAGACTTTACAAATATAATGTGCAGAGATAGCATCGAGGAGAGCGACAAGGAGCTGAAATAGAAACAAAGTGTTAGATGTACCACCGAGGCGGGCATCCCCATGCGCGGAAACAAATGACTCAAAGCATGGCTGCCGACCAATACATTGCAGATCCATGAGTACTGAGATGATATAGACTGTGGACAGACCATGGCTACTATGAACAAGCGTAGATCCATGAGACAATAATGACAAAGCCACGACCAATACAATAAGTGGATCTGTGTGACAATACAAAGGACATCTCCATCGCAACCTGGACGCAATCAAGATACAGCGATGCGCCCACGGTCTTCTACCCGATCGCAAAAGATACGAATATAACCATGCGATTACAAGGTGTTGAAGTCGAACATGGTAGAAACCATTTGATTACCGGTCAATGATGTGGACCGTTAACAAATGCGAGGGAGATCACCAATGATGACGATGATTCCCAAGGTATCAACAGTACATCTCAACGAAATGTGAATGAATGAGTTGATGTCGAGCATCCGAGAGATTGCTTGATCAGAGGTCAATGATGTGAACCTACTGTCAAACAAGAGGAAACCTACCATTGAGGCATGCAGGTACCAAGGTACTAATGGTTGATTCCTAAGTCTAACTCCCGGATAATGATTTGGTGTCGACAGGAATAGACTCGTCGAAGGTGGGCCATGATGTTTCCCACATCATTGACACGAAATCGGCACGAACGATAAGATGATGAAACAATGGAGTATGTACTGACACAGCGGAGGCTCGACACAATGAACGACTCGAAACAATGCAACCCTTTGAACATATAACGGCATGTAACATGACTTGGCAGCAGGGATTATTGACAAATAGAGGATAGACACCGGATGAGTAGGCTCGTGGCCAGGGAGACGACTCATGATGATGACCATAACTCAGTGAAAAACGGATACCCAATATAGACAAGAGACGGACACATGCCATGTTCAAAGGTAACGACTGACAAGCTTCCATAAATAAACTTGACTTATCCCCCCATATTTCCCTGACATGATAGACGAGTACCTATTTCTTATTTTGCGAGCTTGAAGAGGATAACAGATGCTCGGTGTAGCTCATCTCACGGATGAGTCCAATCTCACATGTTTTACGGACCTGAGAAAGGAGGGGTTCGTCCCAAAGTGGGTCCTTCGATGTTAAAATTTTAACGAGTCCAAGGAAGGAAAACTTGATAGTTTTTCACATTTAGAGAGCCTGAAAAACTTAAAGGAAGCTCCATAATGTACTTTTTCATAAAATTTAGTCCCTTGATCCCGAAAAAGTGTAAAACAACTCTCGAGAGAACTCTCCCAGCCGAGATTGACTGAGGTATACCTTTCTCGTAAATAGTCTAGACAGGTCGAAAAAGGGGTAACCTATCACCGAATAGACGACCTTTCAAATACTTTTACAAGTGTGAAAGAGTCAAGATCACTTGGAAATATTTTCAATTTTAGGGAGTCTGAAAAGAGCTTAACTATGGACTCCTATGGTCTTTTTCGTAATTTTTAATTATTTTGGTCCGAAAAAAGAATAAAATACAACCAGGATAATACTTTCCTCATCGTTTAACGAGCATGAGTAAAGCTGACCGTACTCGACACCATTTACTTGAGTTTGACAAGCATGACACGGGTGTAAAAGCGCTTGGAATCTTTTTCAAGTTTTAAATCCAGAGCACGAAAAAGATAAAGTATGCTCAAAATGAAGGTCAAATCATGAATAAACACCAGTGTGAATATATCACTTTTTTACCGGGGATCCTGTCAATAAATGCTCAAGAAACTGGTCATTAGCAATGTGAAAAAGGTTTTATTTTAACCATTTAAAATAACTATTAAAAAATATGTGAAAATGCTATATAAGTGTTAACACCCAAAAAGTGTTCACTACCTCATCTACCACATTATATGGCTCATTTGTCCATTTTCCTACCATATTTCCCTTAAAAACCCAAAAAATCCCACTAAAATGCCTCCAAAAGGCCACAAAACCATCAAAATAGCCTCAAAAAGGCTAAAAACCCCCCTTTTTTCTCCAAAAATAGCAAAAACCCCCTAAGAAGGGAATAAAAAATATAAAATAATGAGGAAAAGGAGGAAAAAACCCTATACAGCTGCCCTAAACCATATGGTTCCCAAAACCATGGGTCAGCACTCCACCACCAAAAACCTATAAATAGGTGATGGAGATCCCTTATTCCACATCCACAATCAAGTATACCCTTACTCTGCCAAAATCTCTCTCGAAACCCTAGTTCACCATTGAACTACTTTCACCTTGAGAGCCTCTTTTGGCCCATTCCCACCATTGGAGAAAGAGAAGGAGCACATTGGAGCTTGGAGCAACCCTCTTGGACATTGCAAGGAGCTTCATCAACCTTCACATTGAAGGTAATATTAATACAAAAACCATTATTTACATCTTGTTGTTTATGTTTCATGCACATGTTTTAGAGTAGTTTCTATTTCTGTTTTAGCTTAATTATTTACATTCACTGAACTGCTACTAAGGAGTCCCTTCTCCTTAGTAGGTGCTCATTTGCACAAGCTAGGGGTAAAACCCTAGCCACTATTTTGGCGACTCCCCTAGATTTTGAATTTCTGGTTTCTGTTTAAAAAAAATTTCCTTTCGGCTGTCCCTTTCGGCCATCGTACACTGCGTCTTTTCCCTCTGCAGTCGCGTCCCGGCCGCGTCTTTCAGGCCTTTACCTGTGACCCGACCGCGGCTCTCAGACGGTTTCCGACGCCCTGCTGGTGGATTCAAGTCTGTTACCTGCGATCCGACCGCGGCTAATCAGCCTGTTTTCTGCGATCTGACTGCACCTGTCGTCCATTTTGTCGCGTCCTGACCGCGGCTTTCAGCCTCTTTCCCGCATCCCGACTGCATTTGTTAGCCTTTTTGCTGCGACCCAACTGCGTCTTTTTCCCGGTTTCCTGCGTCCCGACTGCGTCTGTTGGCCCGAAAGCCGTGACCTGACAGCGTCTGTTTCCCTAAAACCCGCGGTCTGATTTCTGCATTTTTTCCCTAATTTGAACCCAGCCCCTTTTGCTGCAATATTTTCTGCATCTGAACAACCCTCTGTCCAACTTGCAGCCTCACTTCACTACAGCCTTTCTGCCACATAATTTATGTTCCCTTTACAGAATCCTTTGAAAAATTTAGTATTTTTAATTTAGAAAATTTTGCAAGTTAAAGTTTCAATTTCAGTATTATTGATAGTTAGAAGTTGCCCCCCTTGTGGCACTTCTATTTTGGGTTCATCAGCTCACGAGCAAACACTCTGTCACATAATTCAAGTGAGCCTTAAAAAGTACCTAACTCAACCAATATTCTAACCCCACTTGGGGAACACAAAAGAATCTTTGTAGTTAGGTAGGGTCGGGGGGATAGGCTTCCAATAACACCCCTCGGTCACTTACACTTGAGACATAGTTGTTGTCCAAATAGGGAACCAAAATCCCCTAGTACTTTTTGGCATGGTCACGACCAGTTTATCAGAGGGCCTCTCCCTTAGGAGGGTTGAAGTCGGGAGACTGGTTCCGGAGGCTTGAGTGGAATACCGCACTCCATTCAGTAACCGAAGGGCTACCTTTCGCGGTTCGCGGGATATCCCTGTATAGGGGTATTGCGGTAAACGGACTAAACGACAGATTCACCTTTCTGGACGTGTCATGAATGGGGTATCTTAGTTGCCATTCTTCTAGGATTGACTACCCGGTGTCCCTCCCGGTAGGGGGATATCATAGCCACTTGGATTTCCTATTCATATTGTCTGACTTGGATTTCATCACCTTGCAGAGGATATGTCTAGTTGAGTCAGAATACTTTTAGTTAGGTGTTTGCATGCTCCTTTACCTCCCTTTGGTCTAGTGAGTCCACCATTTTTTATTTTTAGGAAACCTGCTGCTTGTTGGTATTCTGACCATCTTTGTTGATACTCCACCTATTGTAGCACAGCTGTTGCAGTGGGTGTTTTGAGTTGGTTGTTGGCCTGAGTGCCTTGTTTTTTAGCTCTCCTTCTGCACACTCGGTTGCATTAGGCTTTTTTGAGCTATTTTTCTACTCACCTTAACCCACAGAGATTTGACACCATCCGTCACCATTGAGTCCCCGAGACATTCTCGGTGCCTCAGGGGCGAGCCCCCACAGCACGGTTCACTTGACACCACCCGTCATAGATTCCGATCATCCTCCGTTGATACCACTCATCACAGATCTAGAGCCTTGTCACTTGACTCCACTCGTCAGCGACATAGGACTCCGTCACCAGATATTGACGCTCCTTACTTTACCTCTGATTCTGATGAAGAGTCTGAGAACCCTATTTACACTGCCCCTACTAGCCCCATGGCTGGCACGACTTCCACTCCTTTTGTTATAGGGACCATTGGTGGCACATCCACCACTACACCAGTTACTACACCTGTTTTGGGTATGCCCTCCATGGGACCCCCATCTACCGTTCCCCTCATGATACCTATTCCCGCAACGGGAATCCCTATCCCCACTACATCGGTGGCTCACACTACCCATGGTGGTGCTGGACCATCCTCCACCACCTTAGTTCCCCCACTTGGGGGCACCATCCCAAATCCCGTCCCTCCACTAGGGGGCATTGGCCCCAACTTGGTCCAACCCACTACTGTGTCACATCCTTCTTCCAGTTTGCCATTCATGGCTAGCCTCAACCTACCTGACCTGGCCAGATTGACCAACGACCCTATCCGACACGACCCTGGGTGGCCTCATATGCCTACCAAGCTCCCCTCTGACATCCCTAAGTTTGAGGGTAAGGCCGGTGAGGACCCACAAAACCATATCATGTCTTTCCACCTATGGTGTTCCTCTAACTCCATAGTGGACGACTCTGTTCGTCTCCGTCTCTTACAGAGCACCTTCACTGGCTCTGCAGCCAAGTGGTATATCGAGCAACCTCATGGGACCCATGCCACCTTTGCTTCCCTTGCCTCGACCTTCCTGCAGTACTTCCAGTTGCCTGTCCGCTATGACGCGGGCGTTGAGATCCTCCTATCCTGCAGACAAAACACGGCTACCCATATCACGGACCACATCCATGAGTGGCGTCGACGCCGTAGCTTATGCAAGATCAAACTAGACGACTGTATCTTCCTAGATTGGTTCGTCAAATCCCTTCTCCCTGTTATTGCTAAGGATGTGGCATCAGAAAGACCCCAGTCTGATGAAGAAGCCATCCTTAAGGCCCAACAGTTCGACCTCATTTACGCCCAGTCGGGTTACCTTTATACCATTATACCTGACGCCCCTCGCGGTGAGTCCTCCCAGCACGATGCGCCGGGGGCATCCCACGCTGCAGACGGTATCATTGGCCGTGTTTCTTCGCATCCTCAACCATTTTCCATTGCACGTCCTACCCCTATCCCTGACCTTTCGCGGGCTACCTCACAGTCTGGAGCAACCAACTCGTATGCTCCCATGACACATCACCACCACCATGGACCCTCATGTCCACCTCAGTGCTTCGGTCATGCGACTCCCGCTTATGCTCCCCTAGTCACACCTCAGCCTTACTACCACCAGCAGGCTGCCCCAGCTCCTGCGCCTTCACAAGCCCAACCTGCTTATTACCCGCCACAGGAAGCCCCTGCGGCAAACTCACAACCTGCTCCACAGCCATATCAGCAACCCCCTCAAGTTGCTGCACCTGCTCAGCCTCAACCTGCACACCATCCACCGCAGCCTACTCCAGCACCCGCATAACCTCAAAATCCACCTACTGCCCAAGGGCAAGTTTATGCCCAACAAAACCCGCAGCAAAACCAGAATAACCAACGTAACCAGGGCCAACAAAACCGCGGCAAGGGCCGTAATCGTGCGAACAACCAACCTGCAAACCAAGCTGGTCAACCGACGAATCCCCCCGATAATAATAATGTGGCCCCTACTAACTAAAACCCTGATCGCCCGCCCAAGCAGGCTAAAAACCCCAATTTGTGAACAAACCACCCTTGTTCTATTTGCGGGGTCTATGGCCACTACACGCATGCTTTCCCACACTTAGAGCGAGCTCAGCAGCTCTAGGTTGACGATGCCCACCGCCAAGGGCATGTGGCTCCTCAGGCTCCACCTAACCCCCCTCAGCCTCAGCAGCCTCCTTTGGTTCTGCAAAACCCCTTACCCACCCAAGGCATCGTGAACGCTCAGCCGTTGGCTCCCCCTCAAGCCAACGTGCAACCCCAACAACAGATCACGTACGCTGCTCCCGATCAACCCATGTTTGACTCAGGGACCCACCACTTGTTGATGATGTCATCTGGTGACGTCAACCTCCAGACTCGTCGGAACCAATATGGCTCCACCACTGATGCACCTCCCACTGATAAACCCACTAACGCCCATCCCACTGATCAGGCATTACATATACCTTCACCTCCACTAGATGGCGCTCCCAAGGCCCCTCATTTCCCACTTCGTCGTATCAACAACAACCCCAATGCGCGAGCTGCATCAAATTACAACATCGTCGACGACTTAGCCCAATCTCCCGCAGCCATGTCTGCATTAGAAGTCTTGAAAAACTGCCCTTCTCAGCGCAAGACTCTACTATCCGCCATTGGGGCGATTGACCCACATGATTCGAATCTAATGGCATTTGATTTGGACCAATCCGAACCACGCCTGCCTTCCTCCTTAGCATTCCAGGTTTCTGTTTCCGTTCGGAATCTTGTCATCCATCGATGCATCATCGATGAGGGTGCCTCCACATGCGTTATGTCTACATTCGTATGGTAGAAGTTGGGATCCCCTAGTCTCCAGCAGTCCACCACTGCATTACGCACCTACGATGGTCGGTCGGCCCATCCCTAAGGCCTCCTACCCAATGTCCCCGTCCAGTTAGGCGGTAAAACTGTCCTTATCGACATCGAGGTAATCAATGCCCAATTGGATTATAACCTTTTACTTGGTCGCAGTTACATGTATGCCATGCGGGCGGTTGCCTCTTCCGTTTTTCGCACCATGATGTTCCCCCATGAGGGACGCGTGGTTAAGGTTGACCAGCTCACCTACTATGATCCCAGTGCTCCCGCGGCACCTGAAAATGTTCTCCCCATGGTTGAACAACCTGTTTCTCGTGCCACCACCTCGTTTGTTTCCTCTACGAGGCCTGGAGTCTACTCAGAAGCGCCGATGACCTCCACCTTTCAATCCATTCCTCCCCCGTCATCTACACCCGAAGTGTCTGACTTATGTACCTTGTCCCACGACAACCAACCACCTAACAATCAACCACCCTTGTTGCCTAAACCACCATTGGTACCTAGCCACATTGGTGTTACACCTATCCATACGATCCCCTTCCTAGTCCCTCCATCAGGAGTAGTAAGCGCCCCGGTCATGGCTACCCTTAGCCTCCCTGGGTTAACTTTGGGATTACTCGTATGGTATCTTTCGCCTCCCGTTCGCCCAGCGACACCAGATGTCGTCCTCCAACCGGTGCAACCCATGGCTACTACCTCTCAGCCACCTCCTGGTGTCTCTACCCCTTCGTCCTCCACGACTCCCCCTCCTACTCCCAAACCCAATGGGGGCAGAGGGACACAACCTTATACTGCTGTACCACCTCCCAAGACAGTCAAAAACCCTCCAGTGTTTCATGCTCCTCCCAAATGCTCGCTGTGCGACGAGTTGGGCCATGCGACCCACCAATGCCCACAGTTACCAGCATTGCAGAAGCACATGCAAATGCTCAACGATGACCCCAACATCCCAACTGTCGAACTAAACCTCACCCCTAAGCCCAAAGACAAATCCCTGTGTACCAACCACCCCTGTGCTATATGCAGTGTTTACGGGCATTACTCCCATCATTGTCCCGATCTCTCGGATTACAGAGCGGCTCTCTATGAGATGAACAATCTGGATCTTGAGACGGCACCACCCACCATTGAGGAGATCTACCCCCCGGTCTCTTCCCCTTCTGGAGAGGTTAATACCATCTATATGATCTCTTCAACCACTTCCCCCCTCGAGTAGCCTTTGTTGACACTCGAACAAGCTGATGAAGAGCGTCGTGCCACTCTCCAGAACATCGAGGCTGCCAAGAACCGCTCCAAAGCCGGTTATGACAAACATGTTCACCCTCGAACTTTCCATGAAGGGGACCTCGTCCTCGCCTATGACGAAGCCCATGAAAAAACCGGTAAAGGGAAGTTTGAATCCATGTGGCAAGGCCCTTACATTGTGCAGACCTGCCTCGGCAAGGGGGCATACATCTTAGCCAACTTTGAAGGCCATCCTTTGCGCAACCCCCGTAATGGGTTGTATCTTAAGCGTTTTTATCCATAAATGAAACCGCGGCCTCATTGGTCCCCATTGTACAGTTTGCTATCTTTTTGTTTTTCACCTTTTTTACCATCATCTTACATTCATCATTGTTGCATGACCACAGATGGACCATCTTCCACCTTGTTACACTGGCCTCGCTGATGGCGCAAGCCGGTAGTCTCCCAACCTGGCTTCTGCAGCATGGGTCTTGTACTCCCCTTCCAACGAGATGATTCACCTTGACGGAATGTGTATAGGCGCTGCTACCAATAACCAGGCAGAGTATGATGCTGTGACCGGTCTCCTCATTGCTGCCCTCCAGCTGGGCATATGCCACCTTCATGTGTTCCTTGACTCCCAGCTACTTGTCTCCCAGCTCAACAACTGCTACCAGCTGCGTGATCCCTGCCTTTTTCGAAAATTCCTGCGTGCAAAACAACTCAGTCGACAGTTTGAATCCATAACATTCACCCATGTCCCAAGAGCTCAAAATAGTGTCGCAGATCAAATGGCAAACAACATCCTAGATTGGCATATCAATCACACCATGTAACATCATGCATCATCATCCCATAACATCTCATAAAAATATATAAAAACCCAAAAAGATTGCATCGCATCAACATTTACATCCATGTACATAAACCACATCCATACCCATAGGGGCATCCACGTGCCTAATCATACATACATCATGTTGCATCACATAAAATACACAAGAGGCATCCACGTGCCTAACATCCTAACCTACTTGCATCCATGTGCAATGTAAACATATCACAAATCATAAAGCGCATCCACGTGCATACAAATAAAACAACATCATATAAAAAGGTGCATCCATGTGCATATATATATATATATATATATCAAAAAATACATGTTCAGTGCTATACATGTCCTGAGTACCCCTGTACTCAGCTATACAAAAAATGGCTATACAACCCCAAAGCCTCATCAAAATACATGCCGTAGCTACAAAACTCAGGGGGAGTCCCTTGCACTCCCTAATGAGAGTCGTATCCTGCATCACTGCCTGCATTGGCTGCCTCTGAGTCCTCCCCTCGCTCCTCCTCCGACAAGTCCTCATCTCCTACGGGCTCCTGTGCCCGTGCCCGGTCCACCAAGATCGCCACCCGGATCGCTATGGATCTGAACTCTCAGGGTGCCCTCATGCAATCCTGAACCACGTCAGGATCGACATCCCGCCATTCCTCGTCGGTCACCCCTATCAATAACCGATCTAGTAGTGCCCGGACCGACTCCAGTGTCCCCTCCGCATCGCGGCGACGGACCTCCCCTCACCCAGGCAGAGCTGTCATGGCCACAATCCCCCTCCGTGCCACGTATCCTGGAGGTGGCCTCGGGCCCACATCTGCAAGATCACCCATATGTCAGTCACAGTATATCAATCTACTATCATATAAATAAAACTTGACATCCATAATATGCAAGTAAACACATACGTACCGTCGGGACCCCATGCCTGTCCTGGTGGTCGTGGCGCCTCCGGATCTCCCGTGTAGTCCATGTCCCTATATGGGAAGTCATCCAATGTCAATGGTATCTAGAGCCACTGCAGGTACAACTCCTGTGTAAAATACCTTCCCACATCGCCGCCACCACGGCGACGCATCATCTCGCCCCACCGCACCATCCGCGGCTCCCTCATCCCTCCTTCCCTGATCGGCACTAGTGGCCGCAGTGTGGGTACCCTCTCCATAAAGAAGGCACACAAGAAAGAACCAAAACAAAATCCCTTGCCAGCTTCCTTTGCTTCCGTCAGCTGCCGCTGAACGCAGGTCAGGAACATCTGGCCCCACGCGTAGTACACCCCATCCAGTACGTGCTCTATCATCTGCATCTGGCCCCCCAACACCTTCTCAGGTGACTGGGACCCCAATACCCGAACCACACATGCCGCCATGGCCTGCACTACTGGCTCCTATAGATCCCTCACCAGGAGTGCATTCCTATGCACCCTCGCCTCAGGCCCACAGTATCTATCCAACATGTCCTCCATGTCGACGTCCGCGGCAACCCGTGGCTATGTGTCTGCTACCCTGCCTAGACAGGGCAACCCTGTCAGAAAATATACATCGGTCAGGGTGAGGTCCACCCTCTCACCCTGTACTTGGAAAGCCTGTATGTCCAGCTCCCAGAAGCTGATCAGTCGGTTCAGCAGCAATGCTACTGACCGTATCATGGGTATCTGTGCGAACTTCAGTAGTCCGCACATTCCCAGCACAGATCGCACATGGCGCTCCCCTCGGACCACAACCATGATCTCATCGAGGATCTCCCGCTCTCTCCAAAGCACCTGGGGCATCCTATCAATCACACAAAGTAGACTCATTAGACTCATGCCAAATAAATAAGCCATTCCCCTCCCTCCGGAAGACCCTCTTAGCTCGGCCCAAAACCGTGACTTTAGGGCTTCCTGCCTCGGTTTCTGACCGCGGCTGTTAGGCCTACACTCGCGGTCCTTAATCGCGACTGTTTGACCTAACCTTGCGGTTTCGAACCGCGTGTTCCTCCCTGGAACACGCGGTCCACGACCGTGTTTCCAGCCGAGAAACCCGCGGTCCCCAACCGTGTGGGTCATCCCAAAACTTGCGGTCTCCAATCGCGATTTCGTCCCCCTAACCCGCGGTCCACCCCACGTGGACCATACAAGTAACCCTGGGACCCACTACCCAACCCCCGACCCTAAAAAACATGCAGGTATGAGTTTGACGGCATACCTGTATCTCCCGGATCTGAAATCGGCCGGTCGGATCGTCCAGCAATGCAACCTCAGCTCTGGTCCACTATAATCACAGGTCAAAGTCAAATAGTACAAATGACACATGTCATGTTGGACCCACTCACTATTTATAGTCAGTTGACTTTTTCTTGTTTTGGCCATTTTGACCCCATAAGGAGTCCATTTTTCGAACCGTTTCCACCACTGGAATCAGAACGACGTTACCATCATAATGGTCCCCTCGTTGCATTTTTTCTTCCCCGTTATTTTTTGCCCATTTTTTAGACACCACTAGTCGCCTCGGTTTTCATGCCACATCGGCTGTTCTCCATTTTTCACATATTTTATACCCTCGAATTCATTTTTCCGAGCCGGTGATGATGCTTGAGATCATTTCTTGCTCTCACCCCCCGATTTTTTGGGTATTTTTCCAAAATGCCCCCATCGCCTTGATTTGCATGCCACATCGACTGTTATCCATTTTTGACACCCTTTATATCGCCGGATTCATTTTTCCGCGCTCGTGATGATGCTTGAGATCATTTCTCGCTCTCACCTGGTACAATTTCAACATTGTGTCCCAACACCTTGCTGCCTCAGTTTGCGTGCCACATCGGTCGCCATCGGATTGTTCCACCTTTTTACATGAGCCATTCACTCCTGTCATACTGCAAATGTTTCGTTATTTTGCCACCATTTCATTCACCCCTCAAGGAGGCCCACCAGTGTTCCCCACTACCCTCGTTCTTGGTCATCATCACTGATCCTTACTTGAACACTTCCTCCTTGCCTGGCCATTCCTTTTGTTCGGTATAATTTTATCCCTTTTTCGGGCCAGACAAGTCCTTTACGAAAAAGGCACGTAGGGAGTTTCCGTTAAGCTCTTTTCTGACTCCTAAAAGAATGAAAATATTGCCGAGCAATCTTGCTTCCTTTCATGCTCGTTAAAGTACCTGAAAGGGCGTCTATCTGGTATAAGTTTAACCCTTTTCCGGACCTGGTAGACTAATTACGAAAAAGGAATACTCTAGTCACACCGGCTAGAAGAGTTCTTCATTGCATCCTTTTATGCTTCTTTGGGCCTTGGAGACTAAATCTACGAAAAAGCAACCCCCTGGAGTCTTCTTATTTGCTTTCAGACTCTCTAAAATTGAAAGCAACCACGAGCATGAACTGTCCTGGGCTCGTAAAATCCACACAATAGTACCATCCCATTACTTCAAAGTCTTCTTATTTGCTTTTAGACTCCTTAAAATTGAAAGCAACCACGAGCATGAACTGTCCTGGGCTCGTACAAATCCACACGACAGTATCATTTTACACACACTTCTTCTAGTTCCTTAACCCATGAAGAAGTCCCCTCCCATGCCTCCTAGCACTATGATCGATCATCCCGGCAGCACCCCCAATCAGGTCGCCTTTGTTCAGAGTATTCTGTAGTCTCCTGCCATTTTACTACAGCTTGAGTCTCCCTCAGACCAGTCACCTTCCTCGATCCAATACAACTATGATCCCTTTCCCCTCAGTTAGTTTCATATGCTGCCCGATCATTCCCATTATCATACTCTGAACAAAGGAAGTTTGAGTCCACCCACTCTACTTGCCCAGTTATCCCTCCACAGTTTGTCAGTCCTGCCATCAGTACTATCACATTTCGGTTATACACCTCGCGCTCCTGTCAAGGAAACATCATTGCCTTGATAGTTGTAGGTCTCCCTCTGTCGACGACAGCCCCTCTATTCCAGAGGATAGGCCCAGAGGTCCCTACGCCTTGGACTTATCACCATCTGTGGTAAGTGCCTACAGATCATTCTGAGAGGAGTCATCATTGCCTCTCCGAGTGGTTGTTCCTCACATGCTCGACTTCAGCACCTTGATCGCATCGTTGAGGATCGCGTAGGATTATATCCCATCAGTTTTTAGTCGAAGACCCCGGATTTCCCCTGACTCTAGCACATTGGTGAGTCACTTCGGAACGCCCAGTTGTATGTTTCCGTGGATGTCCGGGCTGCGTCGACGTTTGTATTCGAAAGCCATCCATTTATATGCTTCCTTGAGTACCCATTTCAGTTCCAGCTCAGTGTACCATCGAGGTTATTTCTCCCAGTCATTATGATCCAGTAGCTCATCAGTTCCTCTGGTACCCCAGTCAGCAGCACTGTTGATTGTTCCAGTGCACCAGTTCTTCAGTTCACACATGATCAGCCCAGCAGTATGTCCCAGATTTGTGTTTCCTCTTATCACATATGATGTACACAGTGGTTATCTATGTATCTTACAGGTCCCCCTTTTCGGGCCTTACAGTTTTGTTTATGTATCTTGATACGAGCATGGGTATGCCCGCCTCGTCCATATATTGACATTATTCCTCAGTCAGTATTTGAGGTCATGTATATTTCAGGTCCCCATATTTTGGACCCCATTGTTGTTATTATGTTATATCTTGATACGAGCATGGGAATGCCCACCTCGTCCATATGATCAGATGGTTCCTCATCAATTATTGAGGTTATGTACTTTTAGTTCTTGCAGTTTGTTTGGGATCGTTGTTCCGGGCTTCAGTTTGTTTCTTCTCTTCTCTCCACACCCCAGGAAAACCATTCATGACTTATGATGTCCATCGGCTATACGATGAGCTCCTGCCCTCGCACATCAGGGGGCAATCTGTTAACACCCAAAAAGTGTTCACTACCTCATCTACCACATTATATGGCTCATTTGTCCATTTTCCTACCATATTTCCCTTAAAAACCCAAAAAATCCCACTGAAAAGCCTCCAAAAGGCCTAAAATGCCTCCAAAAGGCCACAAAACCATCAAAATAGCCTCAAAAAGGCTAAAAACCCCCCTTTTTCCTCCAAAAATAGCAAAAACCCCCTAAAAAGGGAATAAAAAATATAAAATAATGAGGAAAAGGAGGAAAAAACCCTATACAGCTGCCCTAAACCATATGGTTCCCAAAACCATGGGTTAGCACTCCACCACCAAAAACCTATAAATAGGTGATGGAGATCCCTTATTCCACATCCACAATCAAGTATACCCTTACTCTGCCAAAATCTCTCTCGAAACCCTAGTTCACCATTGAACTACTTTCACCTTGAGAGCCTCTTTTGGCCCATTCCCACCATTGGAGAAAGAGAAGGAGCACATTGGAGCTTGGAGCAACCCTCTTGGACATTGCAAGGAGCTTCATCAACCTTCACATTGAAGGTAATATTAATACAAAAACCATTATTTACATCTTGTTGTTTATGTTTCATGCACATGTTTTAGAGTAGTTTCTATTTCTGTTTTAGCTTAATTATTTACATTCACTGAACTGCTACTAAGGAGTCCCTTCTCCTTAGTAGGTGCTCATTTGCACAAGCTAGGGGTAAAACCCTAACCACAATAAGGAATGGTAAAAAAAGGAAATTACTATTCATTTGTGTTTTTACCCAAAGAGGAGATTTTCACCTATTGAGGAGCAAAACTTCAAGGATCCATATCGGGAGTTCCAGGACACCATTTCGACAACTGTCTGCGCCAAGTAAGATTTCTTGAGCCCCTTTTTCATTTCATGTAGGAATTATTTTCCTTCACCAGGAAAAAATTGATTTTTGGGCAAGCCCTATTGGGCAAAAATCACCCTTCACAGTGCCACGTGGGGGCTCTATCGAAAAACACAGTACTGTCTAACAGTACCACGCTGGAGCTCCAAACAGAGGCGCGGCAGTGTAGAGTGCCGCGCGGTAGAACGTCCCTCAGGCGCGGTGAAGGCGAATTTTTAGTTCAAGAAATCAAATTTTCTCCAATTTTCTGCTGGAACTAAGTTGCTAAATAGTTACTAACTGCTTTCCTTGATCTTTTGCAGGAGTTTGCAACTTGTTCGGAGCAAAATGGTAAGCTGGAAAGAAAGAGAGCACGAAGCGGATGATTTTGTAGCTGAAAATGACTTACCGACCATGACCGCATTGAGAGAATGTGGTTTACTGAAGTTCTTTAAGACCAAGGGGATTCGTCAACAACCCAAGCTTCTCACTCATCTCATCCAATTATGGGAACCTGACATTCAAGATTTCCGGGTGGGAGAGCATGTTCTTGAAATCCAACTCGAGGATATTTATTTCCTCACGGGCCTCTCTAAAAGAGGGGCTCGGGTGAACTTTACTGGATACTCAGCCTCAGAATCAAGTACAGATGACTTGATTGCTCGGTATTGCCATCAGGGTTCAAGTAAGAAAAGTGGGAAGGTGGCCATAAAGGAGGTAATAGAACTTCCTGTAAAAATCGTACTATTCACTATCACGTGTGCAGCAGGAAGTGTGAGTCCGCATCAAGCATCTCACACACAACTGAACCTCACAGCAGAGTGTATGGGAGGAACAGTATTTAACTGGTCTGAGGTGGTGTTGTCCAATCTGAAAGAACAAGTGCACAAGTGTAGGGTTGGAAAGAACTCCCAATTCGGCTATGGGAGCATCCTGGTCACCTTCTTTCTGGCGAGGGTGCCACTGTTGCGCCCGCAGATATCTAGGCCCCCCCGTCCACCTACTGAGCCATGGATGGCTCGATGGAGTGATTATGCTGGACGTCTCGGGGGACCTCAGCGCTTAGCCTTCGGTGAGGATTTATTTTCCTGGCTCGAGGAGCAGATATTTATGATTGATGACTATCCTTACTCCGGGGTAGATTTTCGTGAGGACATCGACTTGGCACTGCCAGAGGACGATGATTGGGACAACTCTGGTATGACCTTCATGGATATGTATTTTTTCCTTTTTGAATATTTAATTTTTATTACTTTTTTAGAATGTGTAAAAGATGTCTAATGTATGTTCGCATGCATGTTGCAGACCGTGGACCACAGAGACCAGCTGGGTACTCACCACTACGTCGTGGTGGTGTTGACCGTCAAGCTGTTCCTGACGAGGAGGAGGATGAAGAGGAGGCAGGAGGCGTTCGGGACATTGAGAGGAACTTGCAGGGATTGACTCATGGTATCCCTGCTATGAGGATGGATGACGTCCCTTACCACCTCCAGCGGCATACCGTAGGTGTGCCTGGTCGTATCAGCCGACTTCTTTGCAAGGTGGTTCGAGCTATAGTATGTTACCACCAACAGCGGGAGGAGTCCGATGAGGGACATGATAGGTATCCTAGATCTCCGTAGATGGTCTTTTGATCTTTTTGTGGCATGTACACGATATGTAGGCTTTGAGAGCCAAATTTTGTATATGGGATTTGGCCCCAAATTTTGTCTTTGACACAAACTTTAAGTATTTTGGAAAAAACACTCTTATATACAGTGATATGGACCTATTTATGATCTAAATATTTACAATGACTTGTGCATTTTATTTTTTATGATGTGTTTATGTATGGGCAAGATGCCAATCCAAAATGTAATTAGCCAATGAATCAGCTACACAATTGAATTCTCTTGGTATGTGTAGATATGTGATAAAATTAAATGATCGTTCCAAGAGGTGTACTCTCCGAAATAAACGAAGTAGTATAGGATCGCGAACTGTGTAAACATGGTTTAGATGAGAAACCACGAGTTGGGAGTCTAAAAATACTGATAAGGAGTCAATCCCGAGTGAAGCAACCTCTGTCAAGAGACCAATGACTGCATGGTACTCCGCGATATTGTTGGTTGCAGGACCTAAACAATTGGCTCCTGAAGAAATCAACTCACCAGTGGGGGAATAGATTACCCATGCTGTGGAAGCGAGATTCCGGGTATGTCGGCTTGCACTGTCGGCGAATCCAAAGTAGGCAGACATCTGCGCATAAAGTCACGAGTCAAAGTAAGAGTGGATACATGAGGTCCACGCGCACACCAAAAAGAAAGCAAAAGCAAACTAAGTACATTATGTACAACAAGTAACCCGTGTAGGGTAACCTCATGCATAAAAACGTTTGAGGTATAGCCCGTTGCGGGGCCGTGCCAATGGCATGCCATCACAATCGATTAGTTCATAGGCTCCTTTTTCTAAGACATGTTTTACAACAAAGGGGCCATACCACATAGATTCAAGTTTACCTTTTCCAAGCTTATCATGCATTTGATCATATGTAAGTACGAGGTCACCCTCATTGAAGATCCGAGGTTGAACGGATTTGTCGTATTGAGCTTTGACGCATTTTTTGTGAGCTTCATTAGCCAAAGCAGCGTCGCGGCGGGTTTCATCTAGCTTAGCTAGGTATAGAAACCGTTCCTCTTCGGAAGTAGTGTCTGGAAGTAGTTCTATGTCTATCTTGAGTGATGGAATTTCACATTCAATCGGCAGAATGGCTTCTAGGCCATACACCAGTTGGAATGGTGTAAACCCAGTAGCACTTTTCACTGAGGTTCGGTATTTCCACAGTGCTGAGAACAGAGCTGAGTGCCAATTGGATTTTTGGGTACCCACAATGCGCTGAATCATTCGTTTCAGGACTTTATTAATGGCTTCAACTTGGCCATTAGATTGTGGGTAATACGGGGTTGAGTTTTCATGGCGAAAACCCAGTTTGGCACTTAGTTCTTCGATCATATGGTTCTTGAAATGGGAACCATGATCGGTCACAATAGACTGTGGGACACCGAATCTAGCTATAATATGATTGAATATGAACTGCGTTGTTGTTTTGCCGTCCTCAGCATACGTAGGCATCGCTTCAGCCCATTTTGTAAAATAGTCGACAGCTACTATGACATAGCTATGCCCCCCGGCTGAAGTGGGCTTACAGTGCATGAAATCGATGCCCCATTTGGAAAAGGGGCCGACGGCAATGACAGGATGAAGTGGAGCAGGATGCGAGCGTGTTTTGCTATGAAAGAATTGACATGGCGGACACTTCTTGACTGTTTCAATGCAGTCTTTGAAAATTGAGGGCCAGAAGTATCCTGCTCGCAGTATTTTCTGGGCCGTAGCCATCCCAGAGAGATGACCACCACATGCTCCGCCGTGGAAGTCATTGAGAACGCGTTCCACCTCATCTATGGTTAAACAACGTTGAAGGACGGTGTCGACACCATGCCGATAAAGAGTATCGTTGACTATGAGGTAGTATTTTGCGTGATGTCGGACGCGTTGCCGTTCGTCACGAGTGAGGTCGGGACGGAAGCATTGGGTTTGGAGATATAAAAGAATATCCCCGTACCATGGATCAGACATGCTAATGAGGAACAATGATTCATCAGGAAGAGAATCAATGGGCTCGGGTTGCTCAATAGCATGGGGCAAGTTACAAATTAATTCCGCGAAGACCAAAGACTTCTTGGACTTAGCCTTGACAAACTCCAAGTCAAACTCTTGAAGGATGACAATCCAACGAGAGTATTTGCCCCCAAGCACCTGACGTGTGAGGATGTAATACATTGGGTTGAAGTCGGCTATAACAGTGGTCCGGCGGAGTAAGATGTAGTGGCAGAATCTCTGGACAACAAATATTGTTTCCAGAGCCAGTTTTTCAACATGTGAATAGCAGGTTTCGGAGTCAAGAAGACTCTTACTGAGATAATATACCACATGTTCTATGCCGTTTTGGTCTTCCTAGACTAGCACCATGCCGATGGTGTAAATCGAGGCTGCGAGATAAAGAATGTAGTCCCATGTGTAATTGGGGGGTTGAATCACAGGATCTTTGGTTAAGGCTGCCTTTAGATTGTCAAAGGAGCGTTGGGCTTCGTCATCCCAAATGAAGGGAACATTCTTCTTGAGAAGCCGCATATAGCCTTTTGTTATCTCGGATATATTGCAAATGAAACGGCGTAGAAAGTTTGCATGCCCTTGCAAACATTGAAGTTCTGGAATATTGGTGGGTGAAGGCAGGGCTATGATAGCTGCTACCTTTGCGGGATCTAGATGTATCCTGTCTTTGGAGACTATGAAGCCCAACAGTTTTCTGGCTTCTACACAGAAGACGCACTTATGCGGGTTTAAACGTATATTGTAGCGACGGCACCTTTCGAAAAGGGCACTTAAGTGATCTGGATGGTCTTCCCGGGTCCGAGAGTGAGCGGGAAGGTCATCAAGATATGGCTCTACAATATGTTTGATGTCTTGAAATGCATAGGACATCGCCCGTTGGAAAGTTTCCCCGGCATTTTTCAGGCCAAAAGGTAACTTTCGATATGCAAAGATCCCCCAAGGGCAGATAAAGGCCGTTTTGTGCTGGTTGGCTGGGAGGATATCGATCTGATTATAGCCAAAGAAGCCATCCATAAATGAAAAGATGACACTCCCGGCATAGTTGTCGATGATATGGTCGATAAATGGAGTTGGGTAGTTGTCCTTTGGACAAGCCTTGTTCAAATCACGGTAATCAACACAGACCCTAATCGTTCCCTATTTCTTGGCTACGGGAACAATGTTGGATACCCATTCTGTCAGTGGGGCAGGATAGATAAAACCAGCACGCAAAAGTTTTTCAACTTCTGCTTTAATGGCGGCTGCCTTACGAGGATGGACGGGTCGAAGCTTTTGTTGACCAGGTCGGGCTCTAGGGAAAGTAAGAATTTCGTGGACCACAATCGAGGGGTCTATCCCTGGCATTTCTTCATAACTCCAAGCAAAAACATCGTGGAAAGTTTTGAAGTAGGCACTATAGAACTCCATTTCGAGGGGAGTACATGTTTTTCCGATGTGTATATTTTCCACGATACCAGGCTTCACTAAAATATTGATGGGAGTGGTTGCCATAAGATTGGCCAAGTTTCCTTCTGAAAATACCTCGTCGAGGGAAGTGGGGAACTTGGTTTGAACCATCCCAAGTGAAGCGCTGGATTTTGTATCAGGCTCAAGTGGCTGAATAGTGGGGAATGAAGATCGATGATGAAAATCTCCCCATGGTGGCTCATCACCGCACATAACCTCCATAATTGATTCGTTGGTAGGAAAAATCAAATTAAGAGGATCGAAAAGTGGTGGGTATGGATGAGTCTCAGCCGAGAGCTGTGCCACGGTGTGATCAGTAGAACAGTCAACCCAATCGATGGCTGATTGGATCGCATTGTATGCTGTGAGGTTTTTGTTTAGAGGCATAGAGTTGCCATAGTCTTCAATCTGAGAGGGACTCGGAATCACCCATGAATCATTGGACGGGGTGATACTCGATGAAATCATGCTAATTGGTTGAACATGGGTTCCCAGCTCTGGAAAAACTCCAATAAGGGATGAATCCTTCATGAGACCAACACCAACGTCTTGGAACCGGTACCATGGTTGATCCAATAACGGGACGGTGTTGGCAGAGTTTGGATGGGGGTCTGGGATACAGTAATCCAATTGATCAATAGTGACAATTTTTCCTTCATGAGGAAATTGCACAATCCGGAAGACTGTAGATGCTATGGCGGTCATGGCATAAAACCAGTTCCGTCCAAGGAGGAGATTGTAATCTAATGGTGCATCTACGACTTCAATGTGTACGGATACTGTTTTGCCCCCCAGTTCAACACCAATTGAGGGAATGAGTCCATAAGGTTGAAAACCGTGTCCATCAAACGCCCTGAGAGTAGTAGGAGAAGTGGTGACCTCGAGTGAGCCTAAGGCTCTCCAACAGTTCAAAGACATGATCGACGTGGAAGCACCTTCGTCTAATACAGTACGATGGATGGTATTTCCACGGATTTTTGTATGTACCTGGAAGGCTAACTGATGAGAAAGCCTAGGTTTGGCGTGCTCCAAGTTAAACATGATGGAGTTTGAAGTATCTGGGTCCATTGTCCCCAGTGCTGAAAGTAGGGTTCTACGCTGCGTGGGGCAGTGTTGGAGAACCTCGAGAGTCGACATGGCGCAAGGTGCTTGAGCCAAATCCTCAACAATGTTGTAGTTTTGGGCAGCTCACGCATTCGGATTAAATGTCGCCTTTCGTATGGTTCCCTTGGGTGGGCGTAGCACTGTTTCCATTAGCGGTCTCTCGATATGGAGATGACCGTTAGGGGGGGGAATAGGAATCGGATCTTCAACGGGAGATTTTCCTTTGGCTATCTCCGATTGTTTGTTTGAACTTGGAGGGTTGTCATACGTCTTTGAATGAGTGGTGATATGAACCTCTTCGTTACTAGTCATCAGGATTTCGCGGTTTGTGGATGTCTCTCCGCGGGTGGGATTGGTTGGGTTGCCCCCTTGTGGGGATTCTTGGGAAACCATTTGCTGTTGTTGTTGGGGGAAAGGGTCAGTTAACACTGCCAGGTGAGAGGATCCTTTAACAAACTTGTTGACCTCATCCTTGTAGGGACAGTCATGTGTATAATGATCATCTTGACAAATCAAGCAAGGAAACTTAGCTTTCCGACGTGGTTTCTGGTCATTCTGGGTAGGTTGTGGCTTGGGGTTCTCCTGCTGGTTTTTCTTGGGTTTAACATGATTGTTTTTCTTCTTTCCCCCAGATGGTTGTGACGTAGATTGGACTGCATTCACTTCGGAGGAAACAGCAGGAGAAGTAGTTGTTTTTGAAACAGCCTGGGTAAAAGCGGGGGAAGCAGAAGCTTGTTGTCTCGTCGAGTTGGTAGCAGGCTGGGTCTTGACTGAATCGACAATACCATCAATGGGGGGTTCAGCGGTAGGCTTCGTTGGATCAGTGTGAACGTGGGAGGCATGTGGAAGAAGTTCATGTAAAGTACCGGATTGAGTGTATACCAAATCCATGTACTGGGTTGCCGAGATGGCTTGTTCTTCTGTAACCGGTCCGCGCATAGCGATATCTCTGGCTATGGGAGGAAAAAAGGATTTTGTAAACCAATCAGCAAGTAGCTGATCCGGAATAGGTGCCTTTATTATCCTACGACGTCGTCGCCACTCATGGATGTGATCTGAAATGTGTGTAGAAGTGGTTTGACGCAGTGAAGTTAACAGTTCTGTTCCAGTCTCATACCTGATGGGGAGCTGGAAATGAGTCAGAAACTGCATAGCCAAAGTGTTGAAATCATGAAAAGAGTGTTGTGGTAGCTCGATGTACCATTTTGCTGTCGTTCTGGTAAGCGTACGTTGGAAGAGCCGAAGTCGGATGGAATCATCCATCAAGGAGTTGGATGAACACCAAAGATGGAAGGTCATCACGTGGTTCTTGGGGTCTTCTCCGGGCTTAGCATCGAACTTGGGAATGTCCGATGGTAGTTTGGCTGGAATAGGTGGCCAATGAGGTTCATTCCATATAGGATCATTGATAAGCCTCGACAAATCAGGTAAGTCAAGTGTGGCCAAAAAGGGAAGTTGACGGTTGGTCTGCAGGTATGAGTAATAACCATGTGGTGCAGAGAACCCTGGAGGGCCCTGCATAGCATACTGCTATGTGTTATACCCATATGTGTTTCCCGCGGGATACTGCTGGAATTTCTACGGATAGTGAGCCATCTGGTTAACCGGTTGATTGTAGGCAACCGGTTGGTAAGTGTTCTACTGAGTGGGTATGGTACCCTGAGGTTGTTGATACCCAGGAATGGTTGCTGTTCCTTGTTGGGGAAAAGTTCCTTGGAATTGTTGTGTTCCAGGGATGTTACCACTATACTGTGTAAGTGGAGGGTTTCCCATAGTAGGGGGGGTGGCTGTGACGGTGGTGTCCATGGAAGGCTCGTTCCTGCTTGAGGAGCGAGTGGGAATTGAAGTGACGGGTTCCATGGAGTTGTAGCAGCTGAAGGGTAAGGGAAGCCAGAGTTCAAGTTGGGGGAAATCTGAGATTTCCCCCCAGCTTGGTTCCAGTTTCCAAAAAGTGAGTACCTCCCACTCTGTGGGATTTGAGGATCCCAAGAAGGAAGCATGCCTGACGGGGGAGGTTGAGAATGAGGTCCGGTTGGAATACCGGAATAAGGTTGCCCGCTGCTAGGTATGCCGTACATACCATACTGAGCAGATGCTGCTGGTTGGGATAGTTGTTGGATAGAACCAATAGGTTGTCTGCTAGCGGATGGGTTGGATGGTCCTATGAGAGGAGGCTGTTGAGTAGGAACGAGGTTCCCAACAAAAGGTTGTCCTCCAACTAGTTGGGTTGATGGCCATACAGGAGGAGGTTGTTGACTAACAATGGGGTTCCCAACGAAATGTTGTCCCCCAGCTGGTTGGGTTGATGGCCCACCAGGGGGTGTTTGCACGTTGGAGTTAGGAGCCATCGCAGTCGGTTGTCCACCTCCTGAGATAGTGTAAATGGTGGCTGAAGGTGATCCTCCGGTCCAACCGGAAGATCCACAAGTATGACTAGGTGTTCTTCCGCCACTGGTCAAATATGATAGCATGGATTGGCCAACAGCACCAAAAGTACTGATTTGCGGAGGAGGTCGTCCGTATCTGATAGGTGAGGACGGAGAAAAAACTGGGTTATCCCTCATAGAATGTGCACCAAACATAGGTGATGACAGCAAATGTGGGGAATTTAGCCCAGGGGTATTGGCGTCGTCCATAACGTGTTCAATGATAGGAGGACCGTCGAGAACTGGGTCCGAGTTCATATCCTGAAAAAGATTTTGGGGATCCGGTGGGAACCTAGGTATCGTAAAGTCTGAAGGTCCTGAGCCGTCTGCAAAGGAATGATGAAACTCTGTGCTAGACGGGACATTGGGAACCCTATAGTCAGAAGGACGAGAAACGGGGGGGTATCTAGACGCTGTCGAAAGCATTTGCTCTGTGCTGCGTCTAAATTGTGCCGATGCTAACGGAGAGTTCGCTAGGCTAACCATACTAGACTGGATGGAAGCCATGATTTCATGTCCCGGTGGGAGGTTGGGTAGATCTAAACTACGAGGTACATTGCTAGAAGAACTTGTCTCCTGAGGATGAACACTGGGTGACGTAGTAATAACAGGTGGAAGTTCTGCCTGGGAAGTGATGAAGCCATAATCAGGTTCAAAAGGTGTGTTAGGGAGTCGAGTATCTTCAACGATTTCAACGTATCCGCCTGGGACTGAAATCAAACCAGGTATGTCCTGGTCGGACCCTTCGATGGTACTAATAGATCCATCTGTGTCATCGTGAAAAGTGTCTGATGGACGGGAAGTGTTGACATCCGATAGACGGATGACCTCTGGTCTAGTACTCTGGGTTGTGCTAGGTTCAGCTGCTGTAACTGTGTCCACTATGACAGATAAATCTGGAATGACAGTGGGTGAAGTGACAGTGGAAGTCTCAAATATGCTAGTGGTTGCAGAAGCTGCAATAGGTTCTGAGACTGTGCTGTGTGTGGCAGTTACGGTCGGAACTGAAGATGTTGTACGTATCGGCGGTGGAATGTTGCCTCGACCAGCACCGCGGCCAGGAGGAGTAGGAATGCGTGATGTAGGCAGACCAGAAGTCCATGGCGGTGGTGGTGGTGGAGGGCTTAGGCCCTGTGTTCTTCGTGATCTTAGTGGTTGTTCTGACATGATGACAGGAAAATGAAAATCGGGGGTAGTATCGTAAACAAAGAACTCAAAAACTCTAATGCAGCCGAGTGTGCAGAAGAGGAGCTAGAAAAAGCAAGGCTCACAGGCCAAAAAAGTAAGCTCTAAAATCTATACTGAGACCGCTGTCTCAATAAGCAAGCTGATGAAAAAAATGGCCAGAATGCCAACAAGCAGTCCCTACAAAGAAAAATGACCCTCTACTAAGATGAGATACCAAGCAAACTCCTAACTAAGAGTTGGAGACCTCAACAAGCTGTATCCTTCGCAAGGTGATGAAATCCAAGTCGAACAATACAACATGAGAGACCGATATAAGAAGGATATCCCTCTACCAAAAGGGATCCTGGGTAAAAGAGCCCTAGTAGAATAGATACTAAGCTACCTCGTTCATGACACGTCGAAAAAGGTTTTGGGCACTTCATCCTTCTGAAGAAGACAGCGATCGATGTTTCCTTAGGGCTAAGTGGAGTGCGGTATTCCACAGAGTCCGTCCGGTTCTCAATCTCGCGGCCGTTTAACCCCTAAAAGTTAAAAACAGTCAGGAGGCCCCTCCACAAACTAGCTGTGACCGTGTCAATAAGTACTAGAGGATTTTAGTTCCCTAAAGACAACGACTATGTCTCAAATGAAAATGACAAGGGGGAATTATTTTGATGCCTATCCCCGGTGTCCTACCTAACTACCAAATTCTTTTGATTTCCTCAAGTGAGGTTAAAGTTGGTTTAATTAGGGTGATTAATTTTAGTGGCTGTCTTACTCAATCAGGTAGTGGACATGAAACTTGATGGTGTTATGACGACTCAAACCATGCAAATGAGAATGAATAAAAAACAAGCCTTTGTCTTCGATGAAATCTAGCTAAGGGAAAGATAGAGTTTCTTCGATCAAATATGCATGAAAAATTTCACAAGCAATCAAAGTAAAAGATTTTTCTTTTATTTTTGTAAACAAGCCAAACTGAAATGAACACTCCTTTTAATGCACTGATCCTACAATCTACAATGCTTCAACTATGAGAATTTTTGTGGCAAAATCAATGGTTCATTTCTTAATGCAAAATAATGCTGATAGACTTTTTCAAATTAAACAACAAAATTGCTCTCGAATGATAATATTTTAATTACTGAAAAATGATAACAATAATGTGACTGTAAAAGGTACAGGATTCAGTAACAGAGAACAGTGGTGTTGAGTTGGTTGTGGTGAAAAAATCAAGCCAATGCCATCAAACTGGAAAAATGAGCCAATATGTCAAAAATGCCACTAATTCAAACAAATCAAGCTCACAACAAGAAGATAATCAGTCCACATAGACTGTAAATTGACCAGGATGCTACCAGGCAACAGTAAACATTAGCTAAGGGAGAGAGAGACTCAGGAAACCAAGCAAGTGTAAAAAAATTTAAAAACTTGCAGACACTACCGCGAGTCAGGGTCTGACTGGAACGCGGCACAGTAGGAGTACCGCTCTGGTACAAATTAAGAGAACGCAGTACTACAGCGCTGGAATCAGTTATGAGGGCGCGGTACTGTGGCAAGGTAAGGAAAAAGCGCAACTTGAGAAAATAAAATGAAGTTTTCAGGGTTGTTGCTAACCCAGGGGACTCAGTGATCAAACAGGGAGAAAAATACAGCGAGGAGGGGTGAATAATGGTCAAAAAAGACCAAGATTCAAACTAGTTTGAAGTGCAATAAAACAAATCACAATCAGCAGATGAATGACAGTGAACTGAATCAATCAAACAAAAATCATCCCCAGCGGAGTCGCCATTCTTGTTATGTAGAATTTTGTCCTACAGATAAGCCAAAACTCTCTTAACTTTAAAGCAGACTTTAAACTAACTCTAAAGCAAGAAACAAGTCGAAACAAATGCTACCTTGAAATTCCTAAATTAACTTTTACAGCAAGATTAAATGTATTTAGAAATGATGAGAGATAAGACACACCTTTCAACTGACGTTTGTCCCGCTTCTAGCTCTTGATCCAAAGCTCTGCTGTAGAACCTGTTAAGATCAATCAAAGAACAAACATGCGAACTTCCAAATACCTTGAATGTAAAGGTTAGATCCAAATCTAGATTAGATACATTTCATGCTAAGAACTTAAACTAAAACACATGAAATGGGAAAGACAAGACAAGTTATCTTATTACAACTTGAAGAATGCTTACATAGGTTGCTTGATGTCCAAGCCAATCCTCCAGCTCCAAGTGCCTTCTCCTGTAGCTATCTCCACAATGCTGCAAGATCATAAGTTTGGTACTTCAAGAGTCCTCCCCTTTCCCCATGGAATGCCTCTCTTTTATAGTGCATGGTAGGGTTAACCAACAAGAGAGATAGGTGGATCTAGGGAGAGATAAGTGGATCAAGGTTTCTAATCACAGAAAGTGAGTTGGGATCGAATCAGGGACCCCAATCTTCCACTATCTTCGAAAATCCAAAATCCCACAAGCCATGGAAAAAGGGCTAATAAAAGAGTACCGTGTTCTGTAGTCTTAGCACAACGCGGTACTACCGCGTTTTGTGGAAACATCATAGCGCGGTAGTGTGGAGTATCGCACTCAGATAAATGAGTAAGGCGTGGTAGTGTAAGTAAATAAAGTTAAATAAAGTCTCAGCTGGGTCAGAACTTGTCAGGGTAGATTTACCTTCAAGGTTCATTCATCTTCTGGGTGGTTCAAACAGCAGAGGAAGTGTCGTCAACTCTGTTTGTGGTGGAGATGCGACACTGTGGAATATAGAGGTATAACACTATCAATATAAGTCCATATTTGATTTCCTTCCACAATATGCAAAAAAGAAGAAGCAGTCTTTGGTAGAAACTCAAAAATTGTTCGCTCGAGTAAGAGAATTGACAGAACAAAAATTTTCCCTTCTCATAGTTAAGGATCCATAAAGAAACACTATATGGTTGCAGTGGTGAACGATGAAAAAGTTTCTGTAATGGAAGTTAAGCTTGATGAGATTCATATACCCGATAAGATTAAATTGCATAGACAAACATGAGATGTCATGTATTCTGATTTATTACAATCCACTTTAAAATTTTCTAAATTGTAGTCTGTGCTACAGAGTCAATTGAGGCAAGAGAAGGTAGAAAACAAAGCAAATTTGGTCCATATTAAAAGACTACAAATGGACCTTGTGACTGTGGGAGATGAGCTAGGGAACACTAAGTGTACCAAAAGGCTCCTTGATAAAAAAATAAAATACCATTCAAATGCTCGAGAAAAAAATGAAGGTGCCAAATAATCAACATGTGCAATCTCCAAAGTTGACAATATTACAACAAGAAAAGGAATCCATATATCAATAAATGATGGATCACAAAGGTAAAATGTTAAAGTTACAAGATGAAAAGCATGTTTGGGAAAAAGAAAGGATTGAATTGTTGTCACAAATTTCAATGTTAAATACCAGTGAGATTGAAACTATGAAAGTGTCATAGAAGCCAAGGGATCAATCTCTATGTACAGACGAAGGAAAAATGGATACGTCCTCCATAGAGGAACTGACCAGTGCTATGTCACAAATTAGTCTAAAATATGTATAGATAGAAGAGTTGAAAGCAGAAAACCAGAAGTTGAAACATGAAGTAATTCAAAATTGTGAAGAAAAGAAAAAAACTTTGAGTGATAGAAAACAATTGCAAAAGAAAGTTGATGAATTAAAAGATAGATTGACAGGTAAGATTCCATTACAAGGAGCTAAACACCTTATATTGGATGTAATATGAGTGGAAGTCACCAAATTCTAGTCACATTTGAATTTTATGGAAGATAAATATGCTATAGCAAACATAGCTCTCCAGAGGTGTAAAGTGGAAAATGAGACATTAAGAAAAAGGCCTTCAGAAACAACTCAAAATATAGACAGTTTTTTAAACACTCTAACTCAATCAAATATGTAGAGTTTTGGAATCAAAGAGAGACCAACAATCATCATTTGGGTAAGAAGAATTATTGGCAAGCATGATCATGCTAAAGAAGTACAAGACAAAGCATAAAAAATGCCCCTTCAAGTTCAAAAGTTTAAGAAATTATTTCAAGGGATTTTTGAAAATGGTCTACCTTCTTTTTGGAGTGATGAGGGAAAATTAATGACTCAAGAAAATTGTCACAGTTTGATAGTACATGCCCGTATGGATCACTTAAAATTTGAAGGTTTGGTCAAAGGATTAACTAGAAAGACAACAATTGATAAATTGACCGATGATTTTGAAATATTTGATCAATTTCTAATGATTAAGAAGGATCTTCCAGCTGTATGTTAAAATGCATGCATAGAATTGGAGGTGATGGTGAAAGAAATGATGGATTATGAAATCCCAAATCAAGAGCAATGGAAAATTTTTGAAAAAATTGGGAAAACAAAATACAAGTTATAACAAGAATGAATATTCAGGTGTCTTAATTTGAAATGAAGTTGTGGTTCCTTTGTTAATTGCACGAGTATTACATCATCCCAAATCAAAGCAACATGATACCATCTTGGTCAACAACAAAACAAATGTTCCTGATGAAATTTCTATTTTTAGAGAAGAATCAGTTGGTGTTTATTCAAATAAAATTTTGTATAAATTTTGATTTTACAAAGTAATTGGGGTTGGATCCGAGAGCAAAAAATACAATGATGTTTTTTGAAGACTTTAATGAAGAGCATAAGTACAAGTCTATTGGAAATATAGATTCATATGTTGTCACTTTCTTCAGTCTATTAATTTCTCTTTTGTGAATGTATTTCATGTTACACCATCTTATCACTTTGGCTCATATTTGGCTGAACTATGTGAGTTAGAATTCATTTTATATGCTTTGATTCACACATTTATTTCAATGTTCTTTCTTCCAAATTAATGCAGAATTCATCCTAGTTAGTGTTAATTTTTCAGAATTTACTTCAATATGATCTAGGATCTTAATTGAGAGAACAACATGTACAGCATATCAATCATGGACACAATAATGCAAGCACACAAGAGACACGGAGCTTACTTGGGGAAAACCATAAAGGTGAAAAACCCCAATAACTTCCTCGGATATAGATAGAGCAATGATACAACCCAAGAATAAGAGATAGACATCTCCTAGCAGCAACTTCTCCTCCTCCACAAGTGCGCCAATATCCAAAGAGTGATTAAGAGAATAGAATGATCAAATAGAGTGCCTCCCGCACTCTATTTATATATGACTTGACTTGCCTAATAACCTTTACTAGGTCGGCCTTAACTTAACCACATAACATAATGCTGACTGGGCCGACACCCAATAGGGTGGTCTAATAACCCTTTGACCCACATGGTCGACCCCCAATAGGGTAGTCTAATAACCCTTTGACCCACATGATTTATATAGGGCCGACCCCAACAAGGTGGTCTAATAACCCATCAAATATAAGTTACGACACTTACAATATAAATGACGACACTTCCGTATAGAGGAATAATAACATCTCTATAGGAATACAAACACTTCCATATAGAGGAATAATAACATCTCTATAGGAGTACAATATACATAGATGAAATACATAGGTGAAATACATTCCGAATTTACATATACATCAACACTCCCTCTTAACTAGGAAGGTATTTCTTGACACAGATCCACTGGCACAAGTCTTCTTCTCTAGATCATCATCATTGAATCATCATCCTTGAATCATCGTCATCATCACTGCTATTGCTATCTCAATCAATCTCTGATCTACTCGTCATAGGAAGTTCTACAGAGCCAGTCCTTTTTCATACTGGATGTAGGCCCACCACCTGCAGGTCTTCATCATCACTGGCCATATTGTGGAATCCTCAGGACTTATTACGCACATCACAAAACCTGGCGGTAGCATCCCAGGGTGTTACGAGCACACAGCTCTACCTGTCGGATCTGCTAGGAGCACATTACATGTGACCCATCACAAAACCTGGCTGAAGTATCCCAAGCTGTTACGATCACACAGCTCTACTTGTCGGATCTCTCAGGAGCACATTACATGTGATCTCACCACAAAACCTGGCTGAAGCATCCCAGGCTATTACGAGCACACAGCTCTACCTATTAGATCTCCCAGGAGCACATTACATGTGGTCCACCACAAAACCTAGCTGAAGCATCTGAGGCCTTTTTCATCCTATCTAGATCTCCCAAGTCCACTTACATGCCATAGGACAATGCCTCGAAAGAGCATCTGAGGCCTTTTTCATCCTATCCAGATCTCATAGGTCTACTTACATGTCCTCCCAGGGCAATGCCTCGAAAGAGCATCTGAGGCCTTTTTCATCCTGTACAGATCTCCCAGGTCTACTTACATGCTCATCTGCAAAACCTGTCCACGGCCACAGAGTATCAACCTGATACTCTCCATACATCATCCTGATCATCATTACTGCATCGTCCTGATACATGTCATCTGGAGAAGCTCATCATCCACGATCATCCTGATCATACAATGCATCTACCTGATGCATACCAAGTATCTACCTGATACTTTTCACCATATACAGTGTATACACCTGATACATACATAGATACATGATCCACACAATGTATCTACCTGATACATATCAACATACATGATCTACCTGATCATACAATGTATCCACCTGATACATATACAGATACATGGTCCAAGCATCCAACATGATGCATACATACATAAATGATCCAACTGATCATATCCATCATCCAACATGATGCGTACATACATAAATGATCCAACTGATCATACAGATAAAAAACTAGAACATCATCTTGATGCTCATCATCCAGCGCTTACATCCATAGTCATGTGAAGGATCCCCCTTCCACCATGCTAGGAATGGCTACAGCAAATCTCTCCATCACTTCTTCCTCGAAGTGTCATCGATCTGAAAAAAACCAAGCCTCTCTCTAAAGTACTCGAACTTCACTCTGGCTAGTGTCTTCGTTAACACATCTACAATTTGCTCGTCCATCGCAACATACAGGAGCTTCACTACTCCTCTCTGCACCATATCCATGATATAGTGATATTTGATCTCTATGTGTTTCAACCTATCGTGGAACACTGGGTTCTCAGACAGCTTCACACAGCTCTGGTTGTTACAAAATATACTAGTAGCCTCCAATGGTAGATCAAATAACTCAGACAGTAGCTTATTTAGCCATACTACCTCACAACTAGCCAAACAGGGTGCAACATACTCTGCTTCAGCTGTACTCAGTGATATGCAGGACTGCTTCCTGCTAAACCAAGAGATCACACCTGATCCCATACTGAAGCAGCACCCAGAAGTGCTCTTCCTATCTGTAGCACTGCCTGCCCAATCTGAATCAACATAACCCTGTAGATTAAACTTTTGATTCACATCATACTTGAGCCCATAACAAACTATACCCTTCAGGTACCTTAGAATATGTTTTACAACAACTAGGTGAACACTCCTCGAATCCGTTAGGAATTGGCTCGCAAAGCAAATATCTGGTCTCGTGTTCATCAGGTACATCAAGGACCCAATCATCTGATGATACATAGTGACATCAACCAGCTCAGATGAAGCATCACACAGAAGCTTCAGGTTCGATGCGATAGGTGTGGCCATGGCCTTGTAGTCCATCATCCCGAACCTCTTCAGGATCTCTACTGCATACTTCCCTTGTCCAAGGAAGATTCCATCTACACTCTGCAACACCTCCATACCTAGAAAATAGTGCATCATCCACATACGGAAGTAGAATCACTGGATTTCCTTCCTCAACCTTGTAGTAAAGGTTGGAATCCATTTTACTCTTGGTAAAGCCCAAACTGGATAGAAAGATGTCTATCCTACCATACCAAGTTCTGCACATATATGACTCCTTGTCATGTGTCTCAGAACCGAGTGGCTGCTCCACATACACTTCTTCTTTAACTACACCATTCAATAAATCTATCTTGAAATCCATTTGGTGTATCTTCCATTTCATCACTGCAGCCAGAGCAAGTATGGATCTAATGGAAGTGTAACTAGCTACAAGAGCAAAAGTCTCTATGCTACCACCTGCATCATGCTTGAACTTGTAGATCCTCTTGGAAGTCACTATAGACTCCCCTTCAGGTCTTGGGACTACATCCCAAACATCTTCATGATCAACTAGTACTCCTCGATCATGGCATTCTTCCTAGATCCTAGGAACTTCAATATCTTCAATATTTTCAATAGATAACTTTGTTCTTGAACAAATGTTGTAGTCCTTCTTTTGTAACTGATGGTATACGATCTTTCCTACACAACAAGTTAAATTGCATGATTAGAAAACATCTCGTAGTTTTCAGAACTAATTCTTACACATAACGAAATATGTCATATAGTCATGCAATTATCTTAGCCAATGCTTCAATACAACATTTATCCATATCCTGTATCTTTCTAGATGCCTTCCAATCTCTACCAGAACATTGTTAAGAGTGTGCACAACTCCCAACATGTCAGCAAAGAGGTTTCATTCTAGATAAGTAGCAATGGAATGTTGTACAGTGCCATAGGCCACTTACCCATGTATATTAGTAGTATATTGTTCATCAATGCAACTATTCTAATATGCATAATACACAACCTAATTCTAGGAACATGAGTATATACATTATTGAACAGTATTATTTAAACAATAAAATATGCAAGGAATGATAATTCAAATACTTATCTTTGTTTGTTTGTTGGGTTGACTCCCTCTCAGTCTTTGCTTCTTTTCTGCAACTCCATTCTGATGTGGATTGTGAGAAGTGGTCAACTCCCTCTGAATATCTGCATCCTTGCAGAAACTACTGAAGTGTGCTCCTTCTTGATCTTTGCTTCCTTGCAGGAACAACTAGAGTGTGCTCCCTCTTGATCTTTGCATCCTTGCAGGAACAACTGGAGTGTGCTCCCTCTTGATCTTTGCTTCCTTGTAGGAACAACTGGAGTGTACTCCCTCTTGATCTTTGCTTCCTTGAAGGAACAACTGGAGTGTGCTCCCTCTTGATCTTTGCTTCCTGGATTACCTGTCCTTGAACTTATATCCATCACTGGATTGGTATGTTAGCTAGTTATGTCTAACATACCCACATGATGTCTTCTTATTCTCTTCAATGACTTATGCTAATAACCTGCATATCTCATAGGTTAACCATTATAGAACCAAGTTATACATACCTCGCAAATAGATCTTCTAAGTGATTCATGAGAATGGATGAATCTTTGTCCTCATGTCATCATGATCATATGTTCTTGAAATAGAACATGATTTGTCTTTAATGGTGTACCTTTCATGTTAGCGGACAACATAACCTCATACAACACCATGATGCATTAGTACAATCATAAGTGTCAACACCCTAATCAATGAATATCTTCTATCATGCATTCATAATTTTATTAAGGTGATACGACAAGTCTAAATTTAATCAAGATTGTACTAAACATAATAACATGAAGACAAACATACCATAAACTTAATCATGAACAAATCTTGAAACATACCTGGATGAGTCATACCTGTCGAGATTGCTTGTAATCTTCTTATGTAAGGCCTTAGCCTCATCTCCCTCTGAAACAGGAACTTCTTCACTTATGCAAGTGACCAACCTAATCCACTTGATTTGCAGGAACTGGATCTAGAGCTGGATTAGGGTTTGTCAGAGAAACCCTAAAAATTCAAAATTTTGAAAGGATAGAAATATGCGCCTTGATGAGCTGATCAAGCTGGTATACTCATAATTTGAAAACTGCAAAGTTTCACCCCTCAAATTTTCCTTTGAAACTTCTAGATTCACTAGACATGACCCCGAACTAGGGTTTGATAAACCTTACCCTTCTTCCCAATCAAAAGGTTCGATCCAAAGCTCTAAGCTTCTATTTTTCTAAGGACCTTCCAGCCGTGGTCATAGATTTCAAAATTTTCCATTTTTGCAGAAGCCCTAATTTTCCACTTTTCCGATCAAAGTCCCGAACTAGGGTCTGATCAAGCTCGGCCTTCTGCCCAACCAAAATTTCTGATATTGGTCTCTAAATTCAATTTTGATGAGTAGCATTCATCCGTAGTCTCTGATTACAAAAATTCCAACTTTCTCTGATGCCCTAAATTTTGGAAGCCATGAATGAAGGTGCACAAAAATAATTCTGTTTTGACAAAAATATGTACCTGATTGTTTCTGGTGTAACTCCTAACTTTTCGATCCAAAGGGTTTGAAAATGTTTCTTGAGATAGCTTGACCTGTCATCTTTCCAACCCTACAGGTCTAACCTCAAATGGATTCTCTGAGAGATTTATGCCAAGTGTCGCAACGTGACTTGTTTATGGGATAAAATAGGAGAGCGAACTTGTACAGTGTGCCACGTGTCACTTGTTCAGTTTCGGCCTCTGAAAATGTTACCTAAGAAATTAAAGTCCATGCACTACCTGTCATTTTTTACGGAATTTCATTTGGAGCTTCCTAGCCCAAGTTATGACCTTTTTTCCAAGGTCACCTGTTTATGACTGAGATCTGGAAGAGGCAGGAACCCTATATTGTACAGATCATAAATCACAAATTACAATGAGTTAGAGGTTTTCCTTTGGATACAAGGTACATGGGGATCTTAGATTCGCCCTGTACAATTTTCAGATCCTGAAACCTCACCAAAATTTATTTATAGCGAATGTTCTACGATGACTATTTTTTGGTATATCAAGCCCTAGCTTTGCAATTGCAACAAGTGTCATACATGCCATACCATGCCTTCTTTCAGGCTAGATCTGATACCATGTTAATTTTTCAGAATTTACTTCAATCTAATCTAGGATCTTAACTGAGAGAACAACATGTACAGCATATCTACAGCATATCAATCATGGACACAATAATGCAAGCACACAAGAGACATAGAGTTTACTTGGGGAAAACCATAAAGGTGAAAAACCCCAATAAATTCCTCAGAGATAGATTGAGAAATGATACAACCCAAGCATAAGAGATAGACATATCCTAGTAGCAGATTCTCCTCCTCCACAAGTGCGCCACTCTCCAAAGAGTGTGTGAGAGAATAGAATGATCAAATAGAGTGCCTCCCGCACTCTATTTATACATGACTTGACTTGACTAATAACCTTTACTAGGTCAGCCTTAACTTAACCCAATAACATATTGTTGACTGAGCTGACACCCAATAGGGTGGTCTAATAACCCTTTGGCCCACATGGTCGACCCCCAATAGGGTGGTCTAATAACCCGTCAAGTATAAGTTATGACACTTGCAATATAAATGACGACACTTCCGTATAGAGGAATAATAACATCTCTATAGGAATACAAACACTTTTGTATAGAGGAATAATAACATCTCTATAGGAGTACAATATACATAGATGAAATACATTGGTAAAATACATTCCGAAGTTACATATACATCAACAGTTATATGCTCTGTGTTATTAATGTATTGTTTTCTTTAATCTTCTATCATTCCTAAAATTTCTATTTGTTTGGAAAAATGATACCTACTTTGCCTCTGTTAAAGATTTATCCTACCACCAGGCTCTTAAATAATTTTTAGAAATGTGTGTGTTAACTCCATACCTAATGGATTATTTTTTTTATTCAAACACTTTGTTAAACTGTGTGTTGTAACTAAATATCTGGACATTGTTTTAAAAAGGTGAACTGTTATGAGTGACCGATAACATATAAAAATGTTTTTCTTGACTTTAGAATTTCAACAAGAAGGGTCGGTCAACCCTTCAGTTATGAGAGAAAATAGAAGAATGAACGATCGACCCTTCCTATATTGTAGTATTAGTAGGAATAGTAATCACCAGAAGGATTGGTCACCCCTTCTTATATCCTTGAAATACCATGAATATCATGAAGAGAAAGGATCGACCTCCCCTTCGTTTAGTAGATAATTGTGAACACCTATATCTAGAATGGTGAACACAAGAAGGATCAACAGAACCTTCTTGCAGTATAGAACTATTATGAAAAGAATACTGGGGAGAATATTGATAGAGAGCACATTAAGAAACCAAAACATGCATTTTAAGATGTTTAAATCAAAACAACTACAATATGGACTTTTCTTATTATTCTTATGGCATACTATTGCCATTGAATTCAAACCTTGGATCTAATTTCTATCATCTACATGACGTTCGAGCTTCATATTACAGAAAAATGGTTTTAGCGAGTATTTTTTGGGGGGAGAAGAAGAGTCTCCAGGGCTCTCACCATCCAGACAGATGATATTTGCACTGGTTAATGTTTTCCATGTGGAGGAAATCTCTTTACTATATAATGTAACCACGACAGTGGTTATAGTGCTGCAATAGGTTTTTTGGGGTTTCATGGAAGGGAAATTTCAGAAGGGAGATTCTATGTTGATGCTGCACTTTTCATATGGAACCATGAAGAAGGACATCCAAGCCTATGTAGTTCATGCAGGTGCCCATGTAATCGAAGTTCATTTTCCTTTTCCAGTATCGTCGAAAGAAGAGATCATTGGGGTTTTCAGGAAAGCTCTGGAGCAGGGTAAGGATCAGTCCGGGAGAATCAGATTAGCATTCCTTGATCATGTGACTTCGATGCCATTGGTTTTTTTCCCATATAAGAACTTATTAGGATTTGCAGGGAAGAGGGTGTGGACCAAGTTTTTGTAGATGGAGCTCATGCTATTGGGAATTTGGACATTGATATGCAAGACATTAGTTCAGAATTTTACACTAGAAATCTTCACAGATGGAATTTTTTTCCGCCATTGATTGCGTTTCTCTATTGCCGTCATTCCCTTATTCCTAATCTACATCACCCAGTTGTTTCGAGTGAATATGGAAATGGATTGGCTATAGAGTCTTCCTGAGTTGGAAACAAGGAATATAGTGCGCAACTTTTTGTGCCTACTGCTGTGGAGTTTGTTAAGCAATTCGAGGGTGGTATTGAAGGCATTAGGAAAAAGAGTCATGATTCCATTGTTCACATGGGGGAGATGCTCGCAAAGGCATGGGATACCCATTTGGGTGCCCCTCCAAAATTATGCTCGTCAATGGTGATGGTTGTTTTACCAGATTCTTTGAAGGTTGGCTTTGAAAAGGATGCTATGGAATTGAGGACCCGCTTGCGAAAGGAGTTTGGAGTGGAGGTTCCAATATATTACAGATGGCCAATAGAAAAAACTAACTGTGACCTAACTGATAGTCCACCAGCATTTTCATCTTATGCAAGAATATCCCATTAAATATACAATACTAAGGGTGATTATCTAAAGTTTCGCGATGCTATAAATCAACTTATGTTGGTACTCTACTTTAATCTTTATGTTTTTTTATTAAATCCTTGGTTTATTTCTTCTTTTACCAAGAGGTACATTCTACAGTCCAGGTAGGATATCTAGGTGTTAAATGGTATCATCTACAGTCTACTTTATTTCATATTCAGAAATTTATTTTTAGAATTTCCTCACCCTTGAATATGAAGTTCAAGCTTATGGGAAATGTGATACAAGATGACAGTATAATGAAATGCAATGCTTTATCGATATCCCATTGGAAAAATGAAAGTGGTAATTGCAACTTTATACTGTTCATTACAAGAACATTTGAATGTCTTTCAGACAATGGTGAAGACCTTTCTTCTTGAATGGAAACCTTATGACATTCCATTTAAACTTTTTATATCAACTCTCTTTATTTCATGCTTGTTATGGCCTACCTAATTTTGATGATCTTTCTTTCTAGATGTGTCTGCCATAAAATAAGTTTTCTGACAGCCTATCCTATTGGAACACATACAAAAAAATTTATTACCAGTTTCTGTTTTCTTAGACTTGGAATTATAGAGTGGAGTTTATCATAGCGTTCTAGAAAGTAAAATGGTTATTTGGGATGAATATATCTAAATACCTTAAGAATCAATAGTTTTGAGAATTTCTGCTTTTGATCATGTATTGGTTTATTTTCCCTCTAGGTACTTTAGTTTGTATGTCTTGATTATGTGTTTGGTGGAAAAACATACCAACTCAACCATGTTTACAAAGTAGTTGGCTACACCAAAGTAACTTATAAAGGCCATTTTTTCATATCTACTACAGGGTGAAGAAAGGAGTTTTGAACTATCATTACCCAAAAGAGTGATCTTTTCACAATAATGTATACTAGTGGCACAACTGGTGAACCTAAAGGCGTATTAATAACAAATGAAAGCATTGTTTCTATGGTTGCCGGAATTGCTTATTTTATTAAATGTCAGAATGAAGAGGTAAAATATTTCAATTACATGGTTAATTGTTCTAGTTCATATTATAACTTCATAGATTGAATCTTCATCTATTCATACATATATCAAACATTTTCAGAACTTATCTATTGGTTCTAGTAGTCTTGGCATTCTCTTTAACTCACTCACGATTTTATGTGCTGGAATTTGTTTTTGCAAAACCTTGCACCTCACAGAGAAGGATGTTTATTTATCATTTCTTCCTCTAGCACATATATTTGATCGGGTGATAGAGGAATTTTTCATATAAATAAGTGCTTCAATAGGCTTCTCGCATGGGGTATAATGCTTGGCATTATTTTCTCTTAATTGTCTACCATATTTATACATTGAAAATTCAGTACTAGATTCTCAATTTCACAGTAATGCTTGTTTATTTCTTCAAGATGTAAAACTTTTGGGAGGATATCGCAGAATTAAAACCAATTGTCTTTTTTGGTGTCCCATGTGTCTTTGATCACATATATTTAGGTACCATATGCAAAACTATAACTGATGATTTTGTATATATCTGCTTTCAAATCCATGCCTGATGCATTTTTATTTCTAATTGTTCATTGGAGACATCAGCTGATATTTATTTATCATCTCAATGTCATTTCTTCCAGGTTTAAACCAGAAGATCGCTACTGGAGTAATTATGAACAGAAAGGTGTTTGAATATGCATACAAATAGTACTATTTGAAAATACCAATCTCCCTAGTTTGTAATTGTTTTATGGAGTCGTTGATGTCAGATCATAAAACTCTTTCTTCCTCAGTGATTCACAATTTTCATCTAGTACATGTGTCCTCAATAGTTCCAGATTTCTAATTCATTCTTGTTTGAAATAAAAACACAGCAAGCTTAATAACATGCGCAAGGGGTTGAAACATGAAAAAGCATCTCCAATTTTTGATAAAATTGCCTTTAGCAAGGTTGGTGAAAGGTCCTTTTCCTATCGACCCCTACTTCATTATGGGATTGGTGATATTTGAAAAGAGGTAGCTTCAGTTATTATATTTCTAACATGTCTTGTTGTTTTGAGTGGACTTGGTTTTCATTGATATAGATTAAACAATTCCTGGGAGGATGTGTTTGTGTAATGTTATCAGGAGCAACTCCACTTGCAAAACATGTGGAAGAATTTCTATGAGTAGTCACATGTTGCCATGTTGTACAGGGATATGGTATGTGCAATTTTCCTATGTTTGACAGCTTAAATTTTGTTGTCAATGTGATAGACATGTTTAATACATTTTTAAAAAAATGCACTCATGTAAACTAGATTTTTTCCCAAGGCAAATATGTTATTGAAAATTGGAAGTTTGTTAAATCCATCAAATGATTTTGACCATATTGGTTTTTATCTAAATAATTGATCTATTCATTGTATTGTTTATATAATCCGTATACATCTTCACTCCACCATTCATTTTGTTACAGATGAACTCTTCCATCTTGGAGAGATGGTTGAGCGGACCAAATTGGTGGATTTTATATAGTATATTTGAAATTGGAATTCATGAAACTATGAGTGGATTTTCTGGAAAGCATCAGGAAATTCAAATGAAATCATTAGTCTCTCTGAATGGAGGGTGGAAAATCTACTTTAATCTTATAATTCTTTGAAAGTCAATTGCACAAGGTGTTAACTTGTTCAAGGCATTTGATGATTCATTTGTAAAATTCTTGTTCCCTTGTTATGTTACATGGCATTTGGTTGTGATCCTTTATGTTGCAAATGAAGAAACAATATTTAGGAATGATTAAACCTCCTTGATAACTCTAATGATTATTTCCCCACTATATAAAAATTGACGTTGAGATCATCTTTACCCTAGTTATAGTTAGGGCCTATTGAAAGATGTTTTAGAGAGTTCCATAAATTATAACATTTTGTGAAATCGTTGATAACTAATAACTTCAATATAAATCTCTAATAAGGAAAACCAATGATACAGTTGATTCTGTGAGCAGTAACCAAATATCCACTAACCTATTTAGGACTAAGAGCTTTACCTAAGAGACATTTATATTGAAAATTTTAACTTGTCAAACTTGCAATACAATTTCATATCTCAATTTAGAAAATGTTTTATTATATTTGAATTCTATATAATATTTGATGTTTTGATTTAGTTATGAACATCAAAATTAGGAAATAGAAACACTGGTTTCTTATCATTTAGAAAATGGGCTCTTAAGGAATGATCTGATCTAGGCATGGAATTTGAATCACCCTTGCATGTTAGTGGTCACTATTTTTTGTGATATTTTGAGTTGAAACTGTTCTTGCATTCAAGATAAAGATGTAGCTCCTATTTTAGTTGGGTACCCTATTTTTCAATGTTAGCAGTGAAATCAAAATAATACATTTAGAAGCCTTTCATATCCTTTTAAAATCCAGAAATGTCGTCAAACTTATCCTTAAACTACATATTACAGTCTTCCAGTCTTTCATTCGACAAAATAGTACAATGCCTCTGATCATGCATTCATGAACTGCAGTTTCACCATATGCCTTGCATAGGATTCATCTGTTTGGCTTATTCTAATTCCTTTTGCGGTCATTATCCCATATAAGAATCTTATTGGAAAGAGCAGAGTGAAGATCCTGATTTCGAGAGGAAATTCTAGCTTCCAAGTCAGCTTTCACCACCCGAGCCTTTCTCTATTCAGTGTTGGAATATTCACACCATCATTTTTGTATTTTGCATGCCTGCATGCGAATTTGCATGCTTTGCATGCCACTCCATGCATCCAGTTATCATCATGGTTGTCTCTCCAGCACCTAGAGCTTGCTTCTAGATCTCCAGAGCCCGTCTTCATCCCCCATTTGGAATCCTACCTACCTAATGTGACATCCTTGACTTTTTTGCTTGACAAGTGCACTTTTCCCACCCACCATATCTAGTTTGGGTGCCTTTTCTCGCCTACCACCAGTTATCACTCAATTAGGGCACCTTTTCTCACCTACTAGGAGTTATCACTCAGTTAGTGCATTGATTGAGTAGTTGTTCCACTGATTGCTCATGTTGACTGCTTGTAGCTTCTAGTTAGCTAGTTCTGGAGTTCCACTTGACTATTTGATAGCCTCATGCGGCCCCCTTGGAGTCTCCATTCCCTGATTTATGCCTAGATGGTTCTTTTAGAATCAATTAGACACACTTGACTGACTATTACCATTTATGACTAATACTGTTGACTGGATGATGTATCCATTTTTATCCAAGCTAGACTTTGATCTAAACAGCCTCATTCACCCTCCTTAGAGTCTCCATTCCCTTATTTATGGCTAGATGGTTATGTTAGGCTCAGTTAGACACACTTGAATGACTCTTACCATTTATGACTGATACTACCAACTGGATGATGTCTCCACAAGTAGAATTTGAGCTCAGATTTGAATTCCCTACTTGGATAATTCGAATCCTATATGATGCCTCATCATTGATTATTGTAACACATTATTTACATTCATTATTCATTGTATGATATTGACATTGTCCATTATTATGTGTTTATGAGTGATTTTTGAGTGCATGCTTCTCTTCTTCTTTGCAAATATTCTTGAGAGTTTGATTGTGAGATTGTTACAATTGCTAGATCCCTTCAGATTATCACATGGTATTAGAGCAGTTAGCAGCTATTCGAATTGCAGCCATTGCAGCAGTTGGAGCAGCAATAGTTGCAGCATTTCTTTGAGAAACTATCTTTTACTTGTGCACCAGAAGCCTCTTAGTTTCCACAGCAAATCCTGGTGCTATTACTTGAATTCATTGGAGAAATCCAATGAGGTCTATCCAGGTGTGAAGGACTTGGTCTATGTGCCAAGTGTCCTTAAGGTATTGTTCAGTCAAAGTGTAGCATTCTCCATCAGTAAAAACTTCTCTTGTTTTGCAGGTTTATTCACCCGTTCGGAATCTTCTTCAACTTTTAAACTTTCTCTGTCTAGATGGATCTAAAGCTCACATCTTCCAACTATGTTGAGTGGAAATCTAAGATGTCTCTCTTCATAAGATCTAAGAGCTTCACCTGAATACTCAATGGAATGATGGTAGAACCTCTCAGTGCAGTTGAAAAGTCCAATTACTTGTATAGGATTAATGAAGCAATTGGCCTCCTCCTTATCTCAATTTCTGAAGATCTTCACTTCCATGTCATCGATCTTACATCTCCTAAAGAGGTTTGGGACAAGCTCGAATCCCTTTTTGGACAGAAAGATGATATGAAAGGACACAAATTGGAGAATGAGCTCATATGTTTGAGTCTTGTCAGCTTCGAATCTATCAATGCCTTCCTCACCCAGTTTAAAAGCTTGATATCACAGTTGAAAAGATATGAGATAGTGAAAGAATACAAGCAGCTTATACTTTCCATTCTCTCAAAGTTGAGGCCAAACTTCTCAGTTTTTCTCTCTACTTCCTAGTCAGCTAAGATGCCCATTCCAAAATGGAAGTTTCCTTCACTTGATGACTTAATCCAATCTCTTACTCAAAAAGAAGAGAAGTTAATCTCCATGGGAATGATCAAACCCAAATTGGATTTTTCCCTTACAGGTGCTAAGAGAGCAAATGGTAAAGGAAAGCAAAATATTTCTGACAAGATATCGAATAATACAAGGTCCAGAGATAGTCCATACCAGTTAGATGGGGCTTCGAACTCAAGGAAGACCAAGCATTCTCGGAAGAAAAGACCTAAGTGCACTTATTGTCTTAAAGGTTTCCATCATGAGAGTGCTTGTATGAGGAAAGCTATAGATTTGATGGCTCAGTTACTTGAGAAGAACAATCTTCCTATGCCTGCATGTACAAAGAAGAAAGATCACGATACTGAACCTTCTAGATATGAAGAAAAATAAAGATGTCATGCCATCGTGGCTAGTGCATCAACAGATTCTTCTTTCATCATAGATTCAGGAGCATCGAGACACATGTCTTCCTCCAAAGATCTCTTCTCCAATTTCGAAAGCTTAGTTGGCCCTTCCATCAAATTGGGAAATGATTCCAAAGTCTCCTCTCTAGGGATTGGAAGAATCATTCTTGACTCTGGTTACTTTTCTGATGTACTTTATATTCTTTCTCTTCCAGCAAATCTACTTTCAGTGTACAAATGACCCATATTGGAGAGCCCAAAAGAGTGATCTTTTCTCCAAATGAGGTCAAAGTACAAAACATGGTTTCAAGGGAAATCATTTCAAAAGCTGTTGGAAATCATGAGACAAGACTCTATGATTTTTCCCACTTCTTACCTCTCTCAAAGGAATCTGTTCTTCGCTCTCATACTCATGAAGAGAGTAGACTATCTCATCTCAACTACGAGCTAGCTCAAGATGTGGTTGAAAGTCTTCCAAACAGCAAGATTGCTCATGCCACCTGCAAAGATTGTTTGAAAGACAAGGATCAATCTAAGAAGATTGAGAAAAAGAGGAATCTTGAAGAATTGCAAATGCTAGATCCAGATCAACAAGAACCTGAAGATCTAGCACATATTGGTACAAATCCTATGGTCAAAAGGGACATCACTACTACATCCACTAGTGATCTTGTTGAAGATACATCATCAGATTCTAGTTCTTTTGGTAAAAATATCACCTATGATGGATCGAGGGAGATATCAGAGATCTACATGTAGCTTCAGAAGTAGTTTCATGATGTTCCCACTTCATCAGATTCATAGTTTAGAAGTGATGATGAGCCAGTTTCACTTGCTTCATCACATGAGCTTTCAAATTCAGAGTTTGAGAATGATGATGACTTTCAAGAGAGCGAATCCCCATCACATGATAGTTCAGATTTGGAGTATGGGACATTAGCTTCACATGTTTCTTCACATGAGATTTCAAATTCAGAGTTTGTATGTGATGATGAGCCAGTTCTACTTGCTTCTCCTCATGAGATTTCATATTCAGTGTTTAGATGTGATGATGAGCTAGTTGTAGATACATCTTCACGTGATTCAGAATATGAAGATGGAGATGATGATGGAATGCTAGATCCAGATCCAAAAGAACCTGAAGGTCTAGCAACTAATGATGAAGATGAGCGAATGGGAGATCCAGATCCACAAGAACCTGAAGATCTCTCACCTGATATTTCTCCTCTTTCTCGATGGGAAGCCACTACACTCCGATCTGTCGGTAGTTTGGTTGATGATCCACATGATCATAGAAGAACCAGATCAGATTTTCAGAATGGAAGGTTTCATCCTTATAACATTACTGATCCATTTCAGATCGATCAACCCTTCTTTTGAAAAGAAGGACACTTACCTCCTTCAGGGATGAGAGATGATATGTTATTTTAGCATCCTTCAGTCTATTTTGAGGGAGGGATTTCTTCCCACTGGGTTTTCCCTCTTTCCTCACTTAGTTTATTTAGATTGATTGTATGGGGCGACCTTTGGTCTTAGTCACCAGGGCCCTATTTTCCAAATTTCAGTTGTTTCCTCATTGTATAGCTCGCGGGGGGGTGTCAAAATATTCACACCATCATTTCTGTAATTTGCATGCCTACATGCAAGTCTACATGCTTTGCATGCCACTGCATGCATCCAGTCATCATCATGGTTGTCTACCCAGCACCTAGAGCTTGCTTCTAGCTCTCCAGAGCCTGTCTTCAGCCCCCATTTGGCCTCCTACCTACCTAATGCACCCTCCTTGAATTTTATTCTTGACAAGTGTGCCTTTCCCACCTACCACAGCTAGTTTGGGTGCCTTTGCTCACTTACCACCAGTTATCACTCAGTTAGGGCACCTTTTCTCACTTACCAGGAGTTATCACTCAGTTAGTGCATTGATTGAGCAGTTTTTCCACTGATTGCTCATGTTGACTGCTTGTAGCTTCTAGTTAGCTAGTTATGGAGTTCCACTTGACTATTTCACATCCTCATGTGCCCCCCTTAGAGTCTCCATTCCCTGATTTATGCCTAGATGGTTCTGTTAGATTCAGTTAGACACACTTGATTGACTATTACCATTTATGACTAATACTACTAATCGGATGATGTCTCCATTTTTTTCCAAGCTAGACTTTGAGCTAGACAGCCTCATGTACCCTCCTTAGAGTCTCCATTCCCTGATTTATGGCTAGTTGGTTCTGTTAGAATCATTTAGATACACTTGACTGACTCTTACCATTTATGACTGATACTACCGACTAGATGATGTCTCAATAGCTAGACTTTCAGCTCATATTCGAATGCCCTACTTGGCTAATTTGAATCATATATGATGCCTCATCATTGATTATTGTAACACATTCTTTACATTCATTATTCATTGTATGATATTGACATTGTCCATTATTCTGTGTTTATGAGTGACTATTGAGTGCATGCTTCTCTTCTTCTTTGCAAATATTCTTGAGAGTTTGATTGTGAGATTGTTACAGTTGCTAGATCCCTGCAGATTATCACATTCAGATCATCTTCAATCAGAGCCTCATACCCTAATTTTGCAATTGGTATTCCTATACCTTTATTTCAAGTCCACATGAGCTCACCATCTTGATCCTGGAGGACTATGGCACTATCATTTAACTAAGAAATGTAAGACAATTCTGTTGGCTGATCGCCTTGCAAATTCTAATTGTAATCAAACTTCCAGGTTTGATACCATCCTCCAGGGGCCCATAGACCAGCCACATGCTAGTCTTGAAAAACCATGTGTATGAATTTATTCAATCAGATAAATAGGTAAGCTATAGTTGTTAAGATTTAATATGCTAAGACAGAAAATAGCAACATTACATTCCATTTCACAATACTAGCATATACAGGATCACTGAAGAAACAACAAGCATAGCATAAACACAAGAGACACAGATTTATCTCAGGAAACCCTCATGGGGTAGAAAACCTAGCAAAGCTTCCTCAATATAGATGACCAACAATATACAAATATGAAACCTTGAGACATGATCTCCTCCTCCACCATAGCAGACCTCTCCTCCACAAGTGCGCCATCCTCAAGTGAGTGAGTGTATCGAATGGGGAATACACCTCCTCTATTTATACACTACTCTAACATATCTTATACATAATACATGTAGGCTCGTATTTGACCAATGGGTTAAATTGTTAAATTTTCTGAATTTAATTCAATATGATCTAGGATCTTAACTGAGAGAACAACATGTACAGCATATCTACAGCATATCAATCATGGAGACAATAATGCAAGCACACAAGAGACACAAAGATTTACTTGGGGAAAACCATAAAGGTGAAAAACCCCAATAACTTCCTCAGAGATAGATAGAGCAATGATACAACCAACCAAGAGAGATAGCCATAACCTAGCAGCAATCCTCCTCCTCCATAAGTGCGCCTCTCCTCCTTGAGAGCATGTGAGAGTAGTGAGTGAACAAATAGAGTGCCTCCCGCACTCTATTTATACTTGACTTGACTTGCCTTTTTACCTAACTCATGTAGGCTCGAACTTAACCACATAACATAATGCTGAGTGGGCCAACTCCCAATAGGGTGGTCTAATAACCCTTTGACCCACATGACCGACCCCCAATAGGGTGGTCTAATAACCCTTTGACCCACATGACTTATACAGGGCCGACCCCAAATAAGGTGGTCTAATAACCCATCAAGTATAAGTTACGACACTTACAATATAAATGACGACACTTCCTTATAGAGGAATAATACCATCTCTATAGGAATACAATATACATATATGTGAAATACATTCCGAAGTTACATATACATCAACACTCCCTCTTAACTAGGAAGGTATTTCTCAGCACAGTTCTTCTAGCACAAGTCATCTTCTCTGGATCATCGTCACTGGATAATCGTCATCGAGTCATCATCATCGTCACTGCTGCCGCTATCTCAATCAATCTCTGAATCTACTCGTCATAGGAAGTTCTACAGAGCCAGTCCTTTTTCATACTGGATGTAGGCCCACCACCTGCAGGTCTTCATCATCACTGGCCATACTGTGGAATCCTCAGGACTTATTACGTGCGTCACAAAACCTGGTTGCAGCATCCCAGGCTATTACGAGCACACAGCTCTACCTGTAGGATCTCCCAGGAGCACATTACATGTGACCCATCACAAAACCTGGCTGAAGCATCCGAGGCCTTTTTCATCCTGTCCAGATCTCCCAGGAGCAAATTACATGTGGTCCACCACAAAACCTGGCTGAAGCATCTGAGGCCTTTTTCATCCTGTCCAGATCTCCCAGGAGCAAATTACATGTGGTCATGGCAAAACCTGGCTGAAGCATCTGAGGCCTTTTTCATCCTGTCTAGATCTCCCAGGAGCAAATTACATGCCATAGGACAAAACCTCGCAAGAGCATATCAGGATGTTACGGGTACACAACTCCGACCTGAAATCTCCCAGGGCACAAATTACATGTCCTCCCAAGCAAAACCTCGCAAGAGCATTTGCCAGATGTCTCAGGGCACCGAATTACATGCCATAGGCAAAACCTCGAAAGACCATCTGCAAATATCCCAGGGCACAAATTACATGCTTTCCTGCACAACCTGATCCACGGCCACAAAGTATCATCTGATACTCATCAAACATCATCCTGATGTACACATGATCATCCTGATCATCATTACTGCAACATCCTGCTGCATGTCATCTGGAGAAGCTCGTCATCCACGATCATCCAAGTATCCACCTGATATATACATAGATACATGATCCACACAATGTATCCATCATACATGATCCACCTGATCATACAAAGATACATGATCCACACAATGTATCCATCAGCATACATGATCTACCTGATCATACAAAGATACATGATCCACACAATGTATCCATCAGCATACATGATCTACCTGATCATACAAAGATACATGATTCACACAATGTATCCATCAGCATATATGATCTACCTGATCATACAAAGATACATGATCCACACAATGTATCCATCAGTATGCATGATCTACCTGATCATACAAAGATACATGATCCACACAATGTATCCATCAGCATACATGATCTACCTGATCATACAAAGATACATGATCCACACAATGTATCCATCAGTATGCATGATCTACCTGATCATACAAAGATACATGATTCACACAATGTATCCATCAGCATATATGATCTACCTGATCATACAAAGATACATGATCCACACAATGTATCCATCAGTATGCATGATCTACCTGATCATACAAAGATACATGATCCACACAATGTATCCATCAGCATACATGATCTACCTGATCATACAAAGATACATGATCCACACAATGTATCCATCAGCATCCAACATGATGCGTTCATACAAAAATACATACACATGATCCATTCGATCATATCCAGCATCCAACATGATGCATATACAAAATACATATACATGATCCAACTGATCATATCCAGCAGAGACCAGAACATCCTCCTGATGTTCATCATCCAGCGCTTACATCCACAGCCATGTGAAGGATCCCCCTTCCAACATGCTAGGAATGGCTTCAGCAAATGTGTCCATCACTTCTTCCTCGAAGTGTCCTCGACCTGAAGCACGCCAAGCTTCTCCCTGAAGTACTCGAACTTCACCCTGGCTAGTGGCTTCGTCAGCACATCTGCAATCTGCTCGTCCGTCGCAACATACAGGAGCTTCACAGCTCCTCTCTGCACCATATCCCTGATATAGTGATATTTGATCTCTATGTGTTTCGAACTGTCATGAAACACTGGGTTCTCAGACAGCTTCACACAATTCTGGTTATCACAGAAGATACCAGTAGCCTCCAACGGGAGATCAAATAACTCAGACAGTAGCTTCCGTAGCCATACTGCCTCACAACTAGCTGAACAGGCTGCAACATACTCTGCCTCAGCTGTACTCAGTGCTACGCAGGACTGCTTCCTGCTAAACCAAGAGATCACACCTGATCCCATACTGAAGCAGCATCCAGATGTGCTCTTCCTATCTGCAGCACTGCCATCCCAATCTGAATCAACATAACCCTGTAGGTTAAACTTTTGATTTGCTTCATATTTGAGCCCATAATCCACTGTACCCTTCAGGTACCTCAGAACGTGCTTTACAGCAACCAGGTGAACACTCCTCGGATCCGTCAGAAACTGGCTTAATGTGTTCACAGCAAAGCAAATATCCGGTCTCGTGTTCGTCAGGTACATCAAGGACCCAATCATCTGACGATACAAAGAGACATCAACCGGCTCAGATGAAGCATCACATAGAAGCTTCAGATTCGATGCCATCGGTGTGGCCATGGCCTTGCAATCCGTCATCCCAAATCTCTTCAGGATATCTACTGTGTACTTCCCTTGACCAAGGAAGATCCCACCTGCACTCTGCCACACCTCCATACCTAGGAAATTGTGCATCATTCCCAAATCTTTCATCTCGAACTTGGCAGCAAGCTTCTGCTGCGTGTTGGAAATCAATCTATCTTCACCAAGTTCTGCACACATATAAGACTGCACCATGCTGTCTTGGAATCCATCTGGTGCATCTTCTATTTCATCATTTTTATATTTCTTAATGCTGCCATCTGCAACATGCTTGATCTGATAGTTCCATTTGGAAGTCATAACAAACTTCCCTTCACATCTTGGGACCGCATCCCAAACATCGTTCTTCATGATCGACGGATCATGGCATTCTTCCCGTATCCTGGGAACTTCAATATCTTCAATAGATAATTTGTTGCTGAACAAATGTTGTAGTTCTTCTTTTGTAGGAGATGGCATATGATCTTTCCTACACAACAAGTTAAATTGCATGATTAGAAAACATCTCATAGTTTTCAGAACAAATTCTTACGCATAAATAAATATGTCATACAGTCATGCAATTATCTTAGCCAATGCTTCAATACAACATTTATCCATATCCCGTAACTTTCTAGATGCCTTCCAATCTCTACCAGAACATTGTTAAGAGTGTGCACAACTCTCAACATGTCAGCAAAGAGGTTTCATTCTAGATAAGTAGCAATGGAATGTTGTATAGTGCCATAGGCCACTTACCCATGCATATTAGGAGTATACTGTTCATCAATGCAATTATTCTAATATGCATAATACACAACCTAATTCTAGGAACATCAATATATACATTATTGAACAGTATTATTTAAGAAATGATAATTCAAATACTTATCTTTGTTTGTTCGTTGGGTGGACTCCCTCTGAGTCTTCGCTTCCTTGCAGGAGCTGCTGGAGTCTGAATCTGAAGTAGCTTCTTCTACACCTTTCGGTTGTGGGATGTACAGAGATGGTCAACTCCCTCTGAATATCTGCATCCTTGCATAAACCACTGGAATGTACTCCCTCTTGATCTTTGCTTCCTGGATTACCTGTTCTTGAATCTCATATTCATCCTTGGTCCCTATGCATGCTTATTAGTATCATGAATGTGTTATCCTTGTGATCTCATATAAAATCATACATTCATTAGTATACTATTAAAACACAATAATCTCAAGCATGTATAGTCATGATAATTTCAAACAGAAATAATAAGCATTAGCATTCAAGGTTTATGTAGTATTCTTATGGTTAATCAAATCATAACATGTCTAAACCTATAATTACTCAAACCTATGACTCTTTGGGTTATTTGAATCATCAATCAAGATAAGAGATATAAAATGCATAAAACCTGTGATTATTCAAACCTATACCATCATGATTCTTCTGGTTAGTCATATCATCAATTATGGTAAGAAACATAATATGCATACAATCATGATTATTCAAACCTATGACTTCATGAATAATCATTATCAACAACAGTATAAGATCCTAACACAAGGTAGGATTCTATCTTGATATAGGAAAAACATACCTGGATTAGCATGCTAGCTATTTATGTCTAACATACTCACATGATGTCTTCTTGTTCTTCTTCAATGACTTGTGCTAGTAACCTGTATATTTTATAGGTTAACTATTACAAAACCAAGTTATACATCGTAAATGGATCTTCTATGAGATCCATGACAATGGATGAATCTTTATCCTCATGTCATCATGATCATATGTTCTTGAACTGGAACATGCTTTGTCTTTCTTGGTGTACCTTTCATGTTAGTAGACAACATAAACCTCATACAACACCATAATGCATTAGTACAATCATAAGTGTCAATACCCTAACCAATGAATATCTTCTATCATGCATTCATAATTTTGTTAAGGTGAAACGACAAATCTAAAATCAAAATTGTACTAACCGTAATAACATGAAGACAAACATACCATAAACTTAATCATGGACAAATATCGAAACATACCTCGATGAGACATACCTGTCGAGATTGCTTGTAATCTTCTTATGTAAGACCTTAGCCTCATCTCCCTCTGAAACAGGAACTTCTTCACTCATGCAGATGATCAATCCATATTCTTCTAGGATTAACCCAATCCACTTGATTTGCAAGAACTGGACCTGGAGCTGGATATGGGTTTGTCAAAGAAACCCCAAAAATTCAAACTTTGAATTTCAAACTTTCGAAAGGATAGAAATATGCGCCTTGATGAGCTGATCAAACTGGTATATTCAGAATTTGAAAACTGCAAAGTTTTACTCCTCAATTTTGCCTTTGAAACTCCCGGATTCACTGGACGTGATCCTGAACTGGGGTTTGATGAAGCCCACTCTTTTGCCCCATCAAAATGTTTGATCCAAAGCTCTAAGCTTCTATTTTTCTGAGGAGCTTCCAGCCGTGGTCACAGATTTCAAAAATTCCCATTTTTACAGAAGCCCTAATTTTCCACTTTTCTGATCAAATTCCCGAACTAGGGTCTAATCAAGCCTGGCCTTCTGCCCAACCAAAAATTCTGATATTGGTTTCTAAATTTCTATTTTTATGAGTAGCATCCAGCCGTGATCTCCGATTACAAAAATTCCAACTTTCTCCAAAGCCCTAAATTCCGGAAGCCATGAATGAAGGTACCAAAAAATAATTCTGTTTTGACAGAAATATGTACCTGATTGTTTCTGGTGTAACTCCAAAATTTTTGATGCACAGGGTCTGAAAAATTTTCCTGAGCTAGCCTGACCTGTTATCTTTCCATCCTGATAGGTCTGACCCCAATTGGATTCTCTGAGAGAGAGTTATGCCAAATGTCGCAACGTGACCTGTTTTGGGATAAAATAGGAGAGCGAACTTGTACGGCGTGCCACGTGTCACTGTTTTAACTTCGGCCTCTGAAAACGTTTTCTGAGATATCTCGGCCTGTTACCTTTCCATCCTGACAGGTCTGACCTCAATTGGACTCTCTGAGAGAGAGTTATGCCAAATGTCGCAACGTGACCTGTTTATGGGATAATACAGGAGAGCTAACTTGTACGGCGTGCCACGTGTCACTGGTTCCACTTCGGCCTTTGAATAAGTTTTCTGAGATATTACAGACTGTGTACTACCTGTCACTTTTTACGAAATTTCATTTGGAGCTTCCTATCCCAAGATATGACCTTTTTCCCAAGGTCACCTGATTTTGACTCAAATCTGGAAGAGGCAGAAACCCTATATTGTACAGATCATAAATCACAAAGTACAACGAATTAGAGGTTGTCCTTTGGACACAAGATACCTGGAGATCTTAGCTTCGGCCTGTAACAATTTCAGATCCGAAAACTTTTCCAAAATGGATTTATAGCGAAATTTCTACAATGACTGGTTTTTGCTATATCAAGCCCTAGCATCGTAAGTGCAACAAGTGTCATACATGCCATATCATGCCTTCTTTCAGGCTAGCTCTGATACCATGTTAAATTTTCTGAATTTAATTCAATATGATCTAGGATCTTAACTGAGAGAACAACATGTACAGCATATCTACAGCATATCAATCATGGAGACAATAATGCAAGCACACAAGAGACACAAAGATTTACTTGGGGAAAACCATAAAGGTGAAAAACCCCAATAACTTCCTCAGAGATAGATAGAGCAATGATACAACCAACCAAGAGAGATAGCCATAACCTAGCAGCAATCCTCCTCCTCCATAAGTGCGCCTCTCCTCCTTGAGAGCATGTGAGAGTAGTGAGTGAACAAATAGAGTGCCTCCCGCACTCTATTTATACTTGACTTGACTTGCCTTTTTACCTAACTCATGTAGGCTCGAACTTAACCACAGAACATAATGCTGAGTGGGCCGACTCCCAATAGGGTGGTATAATAACCCTTTGACCCACATGGCCGACCCCCAATAGGGTGGTCTAATAACCCTTTGACCCACATGACTTATACAGGGCCGACCCCAAATAAGGTGGTCTAATAACCCATCAAGTATAAGTTACGACACTTACAATATAAATGACGACACTTCCTTATAGAGGAATAATACCATCTCTATAGGAATACAATATACATATATGTGAAATACATTCCGAAGTTACATATACATCAACATAAATACCCCACTACAATTAACTGGGCCGACCCCTCTAGGGTGGTCTAATAACCCTTTGACCCACATAACACATACAGGGCTGACCCCCACTAGGGAAGTCTAATAACCCAAGTTACCACATTCCGACGGAGGAATAAACATCTCCGGATATACAATAAGATCTTCACGGAGGAATGAAACATCTCCGGAATAATAAAGTACAAATATAATATTCTTTGAAGTTACAATATCTCAACACTCCCCCTTAACGAGAAGGATATTATAACAGCATCTGCACAAGCAAGGAGTCATCAACTTCATACATGATACATCTATAAATCATTGGAAGCTTTCTCAACATCATCAGTAACTCAAGCAGTTACTGGAACATCTTCAATACTGGAACATCAACTTCTTCAGTACTGAGTCTTTATTTTCTGCAGCACTCGAATAGCGATCATCAGTATCGTCATCTCACAATCATCAGCATCATAATCACACGATCATCAGCATTGACATCACACGATCATCAACATCATAATCACATGATCATCAGCATCATCATCACACGATCATCAACATCATCATTACACGATCATCAGCATCATCATCACATGATCATCAGCATCGTCATCACACGATCATCAACATCATCATCACATGATCATCAGCATCGTCATCACATGATCATCAGCATCGTCATCACACGATCATCAGCATCAGGATCATCTTGATCTACAGCATCTGGATCATCTCGATCTACAGCATCTGGATCATCATCAAATACAAGTACAGGTATCCTCAACCATACAAGTACATTAATCAATATCATCAAAAGTATGTATTCTTACCAATACATCTATCATCAAAACATGTATTCTTACTAATACATCTATCATCAAAAGCATGTATTATCACTAATACATCTATCATCAAAAGCATGTATTCTCACTAATACATGTATTCACACAATAGCAGCATACCCTGCAACACACACGATCATATTACAGGATGATCAATCCTGCTCTCTTTAGGACATAGGTCCATGGATGATGCAATCCTGTCATGTACCTTTTGAACCGAGGTCCAGGGACGATCCAGTCCTACCATGTACCTTTTGAACCGCGGTCCAGGGATGATCCAGTCCTATCATGTACCTTTTGAACCAAAGTCCAGGGACGATCTAGTCCTACCATGTACCTTTTGAATCGAGGTCCAGGGATGATCCAGTCCTACCATGTACCTTTTGAACCGAGGTCCAGGGATGATCCAGTCCTACCATGTACCTTTTGAACCGAAGTCCAGGGATGATCCAGTCCTACCATGTACCTTTAAGACAAGTCTCATTTCTAGGGATGATGCAATCCCGATCAAGTTCCAAGATGATCAGTCCTTATCACTTTAAGACAAGTCTCATGTCTAGGGATGATGCAATCCCGATCAAGTTCCAGGATGATCAGTCCTTATCACTTTAAGACAAGTCTCATGTCTAGGGACGATGCAATCCCGATCAATTTCCAAGATGATTAGTCCTTATCACTTTAAGACAAGTCTCATGTCTAGGGACGATGCAATCTCATCACGTACATTTTGAACCCAGTTCATGGATGATGCAGTCCTCACCCGTACATTTAGGACCATGTCCAAGGATGACTTAATCCTCAACCGTACATTTAGAACCACGTCCAAGGATGACTTAATCCTCAACCGTACATTTAGGACCACGTCCAAGGATTACTTAATCCTCAACCGTACATTTAGGACCACGTCCAAGGATGACTTAATCCTCAACCGTACATTTAGGACCACGTCCAAGGATGACTTAATCCTCAACCGTACATTTAGGACCACGTCCAAGGATGACTTAATCCTCAACCGTACATTTAGGACCACGTCCAAGGATGACTTAATCCTCAACCATACATTTAGGACCACGTCCAAGGATGACTTAATCCTCAACAATACATTTAGGACCACGTCCAAGGATGACTTAATCCTCAACCGTACATTTAGGACTATGTCCAAGGATGACTTAATCCTCACTTGTCCACTAAGGACTTCATTCTCGGAGACATATGTCTATGGCTCACTTTAGGACTGAAGTCCAGGGATGATCCAATCCCCTCATGTCCACCAAGGACTTCATTTTCGGAGACATCATGTCTACGGCTCTCTTAAGGATGATGCAATCCTATCATGTCCACCAAGGACTTCATTCTCAGAGACATCATGTCTATGGCTCTCTTAAGGATGATGCAATCCTATCATGTCCACCAAGGACTTCATTCTCGGAGACATCATGTCTACGGCTCTCTTAAGGATGATGCAATCCTATCATGTCCACCAAGGACTTCATTCTCTGAGACATCATGTCTACGACTCTCTTAAGGATGATGCAATCCTATCATGTCCACCAAGGACTTCATTCTCGGAGACATCATGTCTACGGCTCTCTTAAGGATGATGCAATCCTATCAAGTCCACCAAGCTCTCTATCGGCATCACCAATATAGGTATCCACATCATTGACCTCACTGTCGATGCGGGAAATCTCATCATAAGTGATCACATCACTCCCCCTTTCGAGGAGGGTCCTTCTTAACTATATTAAGTTTGTCTTGGAAAACTTTACTTGAGGTAGAGGTTTGGTTAGTGCATTGGTAACTTGTTACGAATTTGAACATTAACCATATCTTGTATAAGGAAATGTCAGATCTCTATGTGCATGGAACACTGGATTCTCTGCCATTTTGGTACAACTCTATTTGTCACATAGGATCATAGTTGGGTCCATCTCTAAGTCAATCAATTATGAAGCCATACCCTTTTACAATTAGTAGAGCAAGCAGCCATATATTCCGCTTGTGCTGAGAGCCACACTAGACTGCTTCCTGCTAAACCACAAGATCATGGCTGATCCCAGACAATAACATCTTCTCGATGTGCTCTTCCTGTCTGATACACTTTCTGCTCAATCAATATCTGTGTAGCCATCTGAATTTATGATCTCCATAGATCAAAGTCTATTGTATCCTTTAGGTACCTCATCACATGCTTTGCAACTAACAAGTAAATACTTCTAGTTTCCATTAGATACTGACTCAAGCTGTTTATAGCAAAGCATATATCTGACCTAGTATTCATTAAATACATCAATGACCCAATAATTTGTCTGTACATAGTTATATATACTAACTCTGATGAGTCATTCACCAACAGCTTCAAGTTGGAATCCATGAGAGTGGACATTCCAACATCTCAAGTCCTTTTAATATTTATCAGCATACTTTCCCTGGTTGAGAAAGATTCCTTCTGAGTAATACATTAATCTGAGATCTTTCATTTTCATTTATGCAGCCATCTATCTGTGCCATCTCTCGTTAGATGGGTCTACTGATATGAACCTCAACAGCATTCAAACTCTGTGGTGAGTTCCTTCTTGCATCCATGTCATCTGTGTATAGAATCCATATTCAACCTTGTAGCAAAGGTTAAGATTCACATCACCCATGATGATCAGTTCATCAATTTACTACCAATCCTGGGTACCCATACAGAACCTGATTCATACTTCTTATTTAATTACACCATTAAGAGAATGATCTTATCTATCCACTTGGAGCAAACATCTTGTTAAGATTCTCTTCTTCTTTTTAAGAGAATATTCTAGCCATGAGCCTTTTATATTTTGTTTGATTTGTAAATCTTCTTGTTGAACATCCATCACTTTTTCGGTGTTCATCATTCTTCATGATCTTTCCTACAAAACAAAATTAAGTATATGATTAGTAACACTTCATAATCATGAAATCATGTTGACATGATAACCTATTATGCATACAGATATCATTTACATAGTTGTGCAACTATCTTGACCAATACTTTGGCACAACACTTTCCCATATCCTGTATGCATACAATGGCTATCTAGATGTCTTCCATCTCTACCAGAACATACTATCGAGAGTGTGCATAGCTCTCAATATGTCAGCAAAGAGGTTTCATTCTAGACAAGCAACAATGGAATGTTTGTCCAACTTACCAATCATATGCATATTAGTAGTATACTGTTCAATGCTCTATGAATGTTTACACTCAGCATGAATACAAATATGCATATAATCTATTTATTATTTCAAATAACAACTCAAATACTTATCTTTTATGTTTGTGTGATTGCCTCCCGCTTGATCTTCTAAATGTCCTTTGAACTTCTATTCATTCTATACCACTGTGCATGCTCAAGTGTGCACTAGTGTTATCCTCATGATCTCATACACAAACATACATTCATTAGTATATTATAAATATTATCAAAACATTATAATTCTAAATAATCTTGAACATGTATAGTCATGATCATAGATAATAAACATTACTATTCAAGATATCATCAATCAAGATAAAAGACATAATATTCATAAACCCTTTATTACTAGCTTTATGAATAAGCATAACCAATCATACCAAGTATACTTATATAAGGGATCCTAACACAAGGTAAGATTCTAACTTGAGATAGGAAAAACATACCTGGATTAGTATACCTGTTTAGTTATGTACAACATACCTAAACAATCTCTTCAATGATTTAGAGATCCTGAGCTAGAACCTGCATGTCTCATAGGTTAAGCATAATATAACAAAGTCATACATACCTCGTAAGTAGAACAAATATTATGGATGAGTCTTTGTCTTCATGTTGTCATGGTGATGTACTTGTATCTTGTTAGCAGACAACATCAACCTCACACAACACCATAATGCATTAGTACAATCATATAGCCCTAATCAATGAGAGTCTTCGATCATTCACATGCATTCATACTGTTACTAGGGTGATAAGACAATTCTGACATTAATCAAGATTGTACTAATAAATAATATGAAGACAAACACATCTTGAACTTAATCAAGAATCAAATTTCAAGACATACCCGAACCTCCTTAAGTCATACCTATCGAGACTTCTTGTAGTCTTCTTATGTAAGGCCTTAGCCTCAACTCCCCCTGAAACTTGATCTGGAGCTTGATTAGGGTTTGCTAGAGAAACCCTAAAAATTCAATCTTTGACTTTCACACTTCTGAATGGATTGAAGGATGTGTCTTGCTAGCATACTTCAATTTTGAAATCCCCAAAATTTGACCCCTCAAGATTGCCTTCGAAACTTCTGGACCTTCTGGACAGGAACCCGAACTAGGGTTTGATGAAGCCCACCCTTCTATCCAATCAAAAGGTTTGATCCAAGGCTCTAAGCTATTATTTTTCTGAGGAGCTTCCAGCGATGGTTACAGACTTCAAAAATTTCAACTTTAGTTGAAGCCCTAATTTTCCATCTTTTCGATCCAAATCCCGAACTAGGGTTTGATCAAGCCCGGTCTTCTAACCAACCAAAAATTCAATCTTGGTCTCTAAATTTCGATTTTCCTGAGTAGCATTCAGCCGTGGATTCTGAGTCCAAAAATTCTAACTTTCTCCGAAACCCTAAATTCCGGAAGCCATGAATAAAGGTGCTCCAAAAATAATTCTGTTTTGACAGAAATATGTACCTGATTGTTTCTACTATAACTCCAAAATTTTTGCTCCACAAGGTCTGAAAACTTTTTCTGCAGTATCCTAACCTGTCATCTTTCCATCCTGACAGATCTAACCTCAATTGGATTTTCTGAGAGAGAGTTATGCCAAGTGTCGCAACGTGACCTGTTTATGGGATAAAACAGGAGAGCAAACTTGTACGGCATGCCACGTGTCACTATTTGAACTTCGGCCTTTGAAATCTTTTCCTGATATATCTCACCTTGTCATCTTTCCATCCTGATAGGTATGACCTCAATTGGACTATCTGAGAGAGAGTTATGCCAAGTGTTGCAATGTGACCTGTTTATGGGATAAAACAATAGAGAAACCTTGTACAGCGTGCCACGTGTCACTGGTTCAACTTCGGCCTCTGAAAACCTTTCTTGAGATAGTACAGTCTGTATACTACCTATCACTTTTTACAAAATTTCATTTGGAGCTTCCTAGCCCAAGTTATGACCATTTTTCCAAGGTCACCTGATTTTGATTGAGATCTGGAAGAGGCAGAAACCCTCACTTGTACTGATCATAACTTACAAAGTACAACGAATCTGAGGGTTTCCTTTGGATACAAGATACCTGGATATGTTAGCTATGACCTGTAAAGGTTTCATATCCTGAACCTTCGCCAAAATGGATTTATGGTGAAAGTTCCACGATTGCTGGTTTTTGCTATATAAAACCCTAACCTTCAAATTGTCATAAGTAAAGTAAGTGTCGTAAGTGCCATACCTTGCCTTCCTTCAGGTTATCTCTTATACCATGTTAAGATTTAATATGCTAAGATAGAAAATAGCAGCATTACATTCCATTTCACAATACTAGCATATATAGGATCACTGAAGAAACAACAAGCATAGCATAAACACAAGAGACACAAATTTATCCTGGGAAACCCTCATGGGGTAGAAAACCCAACAAAGATTCCTCAATATAGATGACCAGCAATATACAAATATGAAACCTTGAGACATGATCTCCTCCTCCACCATAGCATACCTCTCCTCCACAAGTGTGCCATCCTCAAGTGAGTGAGTGTATCGAATGAGGAATACACCTCCTCTATTTATACACTACTCTGACATATCTTTTACATAATACATGTAGGCTCGTATTTAACCAATGGGTTAAATACCCCACTACAATTGACTGGGCCGACCCCTCTAGGGTGGTCTAATAACCCTTTCACCCACATAACACATACAGGGTCCACCCCCAATAGGGAAGTCTAATAACCCGAGTTACCACATTATGACAGAGGAATAAACATCTCCAGATATACAATAAGATCTTCACGGAGGAATGAAACATCTCTGGAATAATAAAGTACAAATATAATATTCTTTGAAGTTACAATATCTCAACAATAGTTTTCACTACAACCAACCCAAGGATCTTACCCTAGTTGGACCTCATCATCTCTTCCTCTTTTCGAGGAAACCCTTTTACCCATAATTGGAATTTACCAATCCTTTCCAAACAATTGAGGCTCCTTTAACAGATTTTCCCTATGATCTAATCCATTCTTTAAAGGAACTATCTTTGAAATGTTGATCTCTCATTACTTTTCCCCAGAGGCCCTCATTAAAAAAGGTTCTCCACAGACTTTTTGCAGTCAGAGCCTAACCGAAGGAATAGATGTTTTTTAGGCCCCAAACTCTAACCCCTTTTGGCCTTGTTAAATTTGTCCATTTGAGAAGAGGGATACCTTCAGTTCGCTTCTTCCCTTTCTAGAGAAAACTAAGCATTTTTTCCTAATCTTATCCATTATTCCTTTAGCGATATGGGCTATCAATAAGTAGTAAACTGGAATGCTTTCCAGAAATGACTTTACCAATACGGATCTACCTCCATGAGACTAATCCTGGATTCTGTTTTCTTATGTAATCACAACTAATGTGAAAACCTGTAATCATTAGGTTTCGATTTGAAACTAATGTACTTACTCTTTGGTATATAAAACCTGAAGAAAGGGGAAACCAAAGAGATCTACCTTTCCAGATCATCCCATAGACCATTAAAAAACATACAGGATTTATTAAATTTTACCTCAATTCTTGTTGCACTATAAAATGTTTCCAAAAGAGATTTAAATTGCTTCATTTGTTTGAGAGTTCCATGGCCAAATAGCAAGATGTCTTCTACAAATAGTGATTTTGTAAGAGTCACATCACCTGCCACTTTAATTCTTATGATGGTACCTTCTGTTTTATCCTATGAAATCATCATGCTTAAACCTTCAGTCACCAGTAGAAACAAGAAAGGAGATGGGATAGCCTTACTTGAGACCCCTTGTAGTAGGAAAAAGAATTTGATGGAGATCAATTTATTAGGACTGTAAAGGAGTTTGAAGACACACAACTCATGATCCAATTCACTGAGTGCAAGTTGATCCCCATTTGCAAAACAACCAATCTTAAATACAACCAATTTATCTATGCAAAAGCCTTCGCTAAATCAATCTTCAACACTACAACTGGGAGTTTGTCAATTTTGATAATGTAGGCCCTCTTGGGCATAACCCATAGCATCATGGATCTGTCTATTAAACAAGAACCCAATTCTCTTTAGATCACAGTGGACAACATCTCTTTGAGCCTGTTAGCTGAAATCTGTGTGGTAATTTTGTAAATGAGATTGCAAAAATAGGCCTGAAATTTTGACAAGAACCATGATCATTTTTTAGGGGGATCAAGGCAATGAAAGTTGAATTGAGGTCCACACTTTCCCAAAAGTTATGGATTCTTCAATCACCCTTAAGATATCCCCTTATAGCATCTCATAGAAACCAATATAAATCTCCATAGTCTAGAGATCAGGCCTAGGATTCTCTTCTTTCTTAAAAGAGTGCAGGACTCCCTTCAATTCCTTTTTGGTTACTTCTTCTTATAAGCTCTCATTCATCCTCCGATCAAAGATTCTTAGAAAGTGCCAAATCACCTTCATTAGATCTATTATGTGATTAATTTCGGGATTCTTAAACAATTTTTGAAATTGATCCTTTCCTGGTCCTGGAATTTACTTGCCTTGGGACCATCAGGTAGATCAATCTCCCAAATTGTGTTTACACTTTACACCTTTTCTATAGTTGGTATGTTTATTGAAGAAATTACTATTACTGTTACCCCTCCGATCAAATGACTCTACTTTTGAGCCTCCATTCCATCTCTTTTTCCAAAAGCTCCTTTTCATTTCTTTTCTAGTGATCACAAGGAAAGGAGTTCTTCATCATTGAAAACTGTTGAAACATTGTTTTCAAAGAGAGTGTGATATCTGCTTCCACCTTGGCTAGGTCCATTTGTGGTACTCTTTTTTCTTCCTTTCCCAACCTGCTACTATCTTTTTAACATGTTTGAAATTGCATGAAAATTAAAGGATAGCAGAGTCAACAGAGGTGGGATCATATAATTTCCAGTTATTGATAACAAGAAGTTTAAAATATTCTTTATCGAGGCAAGCATGATTAAATTTAAATGGGGTTGGAGGCCTTGGATCCTTTTTATCAATTTGAGACAGAATAGGAAAACAATGAGAGGAGACCCTGTACCCTACCCAAGTCTTGTATATTTCAACAACTTCTACTAACTTTTCTGTCATTAAGAAATTGTCAGTTGTTTGGACCTGGCCACTTCTCCCCATAATTCCTTTGGAGGTAAGGTCAAGTTCAAATTCCCCTTCCACCCCACCCCTCCCCCCTTAGTTTAATGCTGTCACCTTTTAGGGTTCCTTGATCCTTTAGTTGTTCCTAGAAGGCCATTCTATCATTTTAAAGCCCATAAAGGTTGACAGTATTAAAATCCTTCACTAAAGCCTTAGTTTCCCCTTCTAAAATCATACCTTCAGCAATAATGAGTAGAAATAGCATCAATGCTAGTGTTCCATCCTATCAACAACCTCCATGACAAACCCTCAAAGTCTATGGAACATAAATGCCAGTTCTTCAACATTGGAGACAGAATGTCAATCGCTTTGGAACCTAAACACGGTCTCTTGAAGTAGAATAACAAGATTATAAACATAAAACAATCTTCTAAGGGCTTATTTTTTGGGCACCCCCCACCCCTCTTATGTTAATGGAGAGAATAATCATGAGGGAATCATCAGTGGTGATTTCCCTTCTCTAAGTACCTCTTAGATGGTCAATTGATTCATTACCTGGACTTCCTTGGATGCTTTAGACTTTGCTAGAGAGATGCTTGAATTCCTTCCAATTAGATTTGAATTATCTACTGATAGGGATAAAAATCCTTCCACGTCCCCTTTATTCTCCATTTAGTTGTCTTTCGAGATCGAATTTGATAGAGGGAAGGCAAATGAGGCCTGGACATCTCCTCCCTAGCATACCTTGTGAATGGAGAAGATCTTCTTGGATCAGGGGAGCCTGTAGATATTTACTTGAGAGAGGAATTGGATTATAAACACAAACGAAAGTTGATTTATGAGTCTCATTTTGATAGCTTCATATTTTGCAACAAGACTCCAGAGCCTGGGATTTTTTTACCCATTCTAAGGGAGCCAATTATTGGGTTTTTAACTTTTTTACAGTTCCTCTATAAATGTCCTATTTTGTGGCACAAAAGACAATGAAAAGGTAACCTCCAAAATTTCAGTTTCTGAGAATAAGACCAATCCTCCCACTCTATCTCCAATTCAGTTGGAATACCACCCCTTAAATCAAGTTCTAAAACTCTTTCCATCCTCTTATCCGAGTTGTTCCAGAAGTCTTCTAGTGCTACAATCTTCCCAAGAAAATTTGCAATGGCCATTAAGGAGTCTTCGTTCCAAAGTTCTAAAGGCAAACTGGGAAGCAAAACCTAAACATGTTGGTTGATCGAGTGTCCAACATTTAAAAATTAAGATAGAAGGACCTCAAAGCTTGTGTCCATGGGATTTTTTGCTACCAATCCTTAAATTCTGAAAGTAGTTATTTTGTGGGGTTTGTTTGTGTGTAATTAATTTGCTTGCATGCTATATTATTTTGATCATTCTGCAAAAACTAAATTCTTTATTTTTTTGGGAATGAATTATGCATATTGCTTGCATAGTTGGCTCATAACTAAATCTCTAGGGCTCTATGTAACTTTATGTAGCTTTGTTCTTATATCTTGAATTTTTTTCCTCTTGCTTTTAGTGTAGCTATAGGAGCTGCTTTTGGACTACCCCATGTATTACACTGTTTGTACTCTTTTAGTCCAGTTGGCCAACTAATTGTTGTCCTTTTTTGGGCATTAATATCCTATTGACTTATTTTTCTGGCCTTTCTTGGACATTAGTGAAATTATATTATCTTATATATGTCCACTTGGATCTTCAGCGTGGGGAGGCCTTGTCTCAACCACTAAAACACAAATCAATGGACTAAAGCATTAGTTCTATGAACAAGAGTTACATAATGTTAATGCCATCCTTTAAAAAGCAATACAATGAAAAATTTAAGAACACCAAAATATATATGAAATGCATACGAGTGAGTGTATGCCTCCAAGGAGTGTGTCCATGTAAGATCCCAACTTACTGCTAATGTGTTTTTGTGTAGTAGATTTGATTGGTTTGTGTTATATGGGCTCAATTTAAGATTGGTTTCTTGCTATTTCCATATGTTTGCATGCATGTACATAGGATGGAAATAATAGCATAATCATGATGAAGATAACATCATTACATTCAACTGATATTTACATAACCAAAAATTGTCTTAAACTGATATAAAATTTAAAGAGGATCATAAAGACATGCCTGGAATATAAATGGCGGATCAACTATGTAAATATTCCTCAAGGCTTGAGAGTGATTTATTAATGTTGTAGATGATGATTAGAAATTGCAATATTTAATTCCAATGTTGTAGATCACCCAAAAGACAATGTTTGTGTGGTAGCAATGAACCACGCTTACATCTTCTGTTAATTCCCCCCCTCTTTGTTTGTGTATTTCTGACTTCTTTGAATAATGCACTTCATCAAAGACTTTTGATGTCAACCATTGGGTTTGTTGGTTTGAAGTTCACGGCTTCCAAGAATATTGCATTGACAAAAGAGAGCATAAATTGTCGCAAAGTGACAACCACTATAACAATAGATAACAAATGGATCCAAAGGGATTTAATCACACTTTTTTTAACAAGGGAAATGCATATTAGACACCATAGATTGGATGTACTAAATAGTGGAAATTACAGCAGCAAAGAAACTCAAGTTTACATAAGAAACTCCACACCTGTACGTCACTTCCCACTCTAGAAGACTTGTGGCTGCCTCAATCAATTTTATCCTCCAAATGTAGAAGTACTCTCCTCAAAGATGGATTTATCCGTTAAATAGGAGATTGCTGATCAAGAAAAAAAAAACGCTGCCAAATATGGAAGAAGTGAAACTAAACTGATTGAATGCTTGTTGTAACTGTTTAACTGCAATAGGATTGTGAACTAGATAAACACATCTATCAAATTGTATCATGTTCTTGGGAAATAGTACAAGTTAGCTAGCATTGAGTGGTAGTTATCTAGCATTAGAGTTGCAGAGAGTCTTGCGCATAGCTTGGCATGTAGTCATTTGTACATTTCCACCTCAAAACAATAAAACATGGCATTTATTAGATATTGTTTGGCAGGTCCTCACATGGTTCTATCAATTGCAATGCCAAGCTATAACATTGTGCATGTACATATTTATTTTGCTAAAATGAATTTGTTGTTTGGGACATGGATATCTTGTTATATTGTGCATAATACGTGACCATGGTTTGTGCACATACAAGATCACACTTCCTCTATAAGACAGTCTCTACATGAATTGGGTTGTCCCATTGGCCTAATCATGGATTTCAATCAATTATTATCAGAGTATATCTTTCCAAAGTTGATAAATCATATACACATAGGCTTCTACAACAACAAGAAGTACTATCTATTGCTTCCAGGAGATGGATACAACCAGCAGAAAGCTATTTTTGTTTTTGACTCAAAAACTGATGATTCATCTTTGAATCTCTTTTTTGTTTGTGAGATGCTTGAAGCATGGACTTGTATTGCATTATTTGAATACACCAGATGAATATTTTGTGAGAACCCCATTACTAGATAATATATAGTTGTATCTTATTATGGGTCTAAATTCAACATTAGAGGGTGTTTCACTTCCAAGAGATACATGGCATTCCATGACACAAAATTTTGACGAGTAGAGAATTCAATTATACCTGCTAGGAAGTGCTAGCAAAAGCACTTGATGTGGGAACACAAGACCAACTTGAAAATGTCCAGAGAGGAACAATTTCAAGTGATTATTTTGGAGGTTCTAAAATATTGAATCAGATAGAGGGATCACTGCAAGGCTATACCAATGAAAGGTGGCCTTGAATTTTCCCTTCAACCATCAGACCATATCTTTTTGGTTCTCTTTTGTAGTGGGACAATGAGTTGATTTGTTCAATGAGGGATAATATAATTATACCAAAGGTGGTTTAAATTTAGATCCCCTATTAGAATTTAGAACAAACAAAATGTGGTTGTGGCTTGTTCTATAGTAACTCATGATGAATCCATTTTATGGTTAGATTAATTGTATTATATGCATATGACATATACGGTATTTTGCTTGTAGTTATGTACATTGCCTCAAATTCTAATGGACAACATAGTCTACTTTTTGTTCCAAAAAGTAGGGACATTTTCATGGTTTGTGTTTCCTAGCCTCTCTTTGTGGGTAATATTTTTCTCATGCTTCTCGATTTGGATATTCTTGTTTTCTGAAAATTAATGGTTAATGGTAGAGTCATTATTTAAATAATTATTAGTTATCATATTTAATTTTATCAATACATCATTGTACATAATACTTCTCCCTTGTTCACATTTTGTTATTCACTAACACTCTACAGTATATATTTTCTTTTGTGGCAAACGCCTTTCCTATTTATATGGATTACAAGGTACGATCCAAGGTTATTTCCTTGCCTTTAAAGATTGAATCTTGTAGGATTTATATTTTATATGTATGTCATTTATACAACATAGAGGGTCCAAACATTAATTTATCTTTGTGCAAAGGTTGTTGGATATGTATTTTGACATTAAATACACATCTGCATAATCAGCTTTACAGGAGTTACCCCTTTGGTGCAGGTTTTCTCCTTCAACATGGATTTTGCGAGCTTGCATCAGTGAGTATTTTATTTTCTAGAACCTATTTATGAGTGATTAAATATGGAAGAAGTGAAACTAAATTGGTTGAATCCTTGTTGTAAATCTATAACTTCTATAGTATTGTGAACTAGATAAAAACATCTATGCCATTTTATCATGTTCTTGGGAAATAGTACAAGTTAGCTAGCATTGAGTGGTAGTTAGATAGCATTAGAGATGGAGAGATTCTTGTGCATAGATTGATATGTTGTCATTTGTACATTTCGACCTCAAAACAGTAAAACATGGCATCTATTAGATATTGTTTGGCAGGTCCTCACCTAGTTCTATCAATTGCAGTGCCAAGCTATAACATTCTGCATGTACAGATTTATTTTTCTAAAATGAATTTGTTGTTTGGAAAATGGATTTCTTGTTATATTGTGCATAAGAGGTGACCATGGTTTGTCCACATACAAGAAGATCACACTTCCTCTATAAGACCAAGGAAAGTACTAAGCAACTATGCTACTTATCTTACTTGTTTAGTAAAATATTCACCAAGACCTTACAAAGTTTTATAATTTAATGAAAGTTTTAGAATTTAGAATTTACAAAGTTTCAAGGTCTAATTTTTTGAAGGGTGATAGATCAATGGAAGAGCACTTTCTTTACAAGCAGGAGGTTGGTGGTTCGATTCCATCGTTCCCTAATATTCACAGGGAATGGTGACGATCGCTATTCGTTCCTAAATATGTATCAATATTGAGGGTCATTAAAAATGCATCATCAAAATTCATTTTTTATATATGAAATGGTGATGGTAAACGAATGTCGCTATATGTATGCATCAATAGTGAGGGCCATGAAAGGTCCATCACCATAAATCACAGTTGTTCATAAATGATGTTTGTCACTATCCGTCATTATAATGATCATTTGTGATGGACCTTGAATGTCACCACATCACCTATACTTTTGGTGACATGGCCTTTGGCGACATTCAATTTTTGGTGACAAAATATCTTTTGACCATCACCAAGAAGCTTATGGTGACATTTTTCAACCCTTACCAAAATATGCAATGGTGGCAGTCAACGAACGTTACCATAACAATAGTGAGGGCCATGAAAGGTCCATCACCATAAATCATAGATGTTCATATGAAATGGTGAGGGTCATGATCCGTCATTATAATCATTATTCGTGATGGACCTTGAATGCCACCACTTCACCTATACTTTTGGTGACGAGGCCTTTGGCGACATTCAGTTTTGGGTGACGAACACTCTTTTGACCCTCACCAATGAGCTTATGGTGACCTTTTTAGACCCTCACCAATGACCTTTTTTCTTGTACTGTATAGCATTCAATCTTGGTTCTATGTTTTTCCAACCAGTCCATACCTATTAGAGCATTATAATATCCTAAGGGTAGGACATTCAAGTTCACCTTGTTGAGAAGTCCATTAAGCTCGATGGGGAATTCCACCACTACTTCACTCACCTTCCTCTTAGTTCCAGTGGCTAATTGGACTAAACAATACTTACTATGCTTCACTTTACTAAGAGAAAAAATTCCAACCACCTTAAGAGATACATAACTATGAGTAGATCTTGGGTCAATTAAAACAGAAATAGATTGCTTATCAATCATACCTTCAACTTCTACCACTACTGATTAGTGATCTGCTTGGTGATCATCCAATGCTGCATAGATTCGAGGTGTTTCTCTAGACATATCTTCTATTATGTTTTCTTATCCTAGTTTGTGTAATCTTCGGGGATTCTCCCTTCGATTTGGACAATCTCTAAGCATATGGTCTCCTCCACATCCCCAACACTGAAGCGTCCCTTTTTATGTTTTCTCTGCTGCTACAGCTGGTTTGAATCCACTTCTTGCTTGCTGTCCCTCTGGAAAGGTTCTAGACTGATATCTGACAAAGCCAGATATCACGGAATGGTTCCACAAGAAGATGAAATAATTTACTGAGGAAGAAAATTAGAACCCTGGATGGTTGACGACTCAGTGGTTGCAGAAGCACATCTACTCTGATATCCATGAAGTATTCTTCTGCAAGTTTCTTACACTGCTATATGAATGGTTGGCGCAACTAACTTTTTCAGAAGAAGAATTTCCAAGGAGGTGAGCCTGAACACTGGAACCCAGAACTTATCCAGTAGTTGGGACAGATGGACAACAAAGCTTCAAGGCCTGTCAAGGTTTGGGTAGACAACGTTTTGGAAGGATAGATTACTAAATTTGTTTTCGACACAGTTAATTCATACAATGATGCATAAAGGAAATTTTTCAAGGGAACTAGAGGAAGGTATATATTGTCACTAAAAATGTGGATCAATATGCTCATTTTTTAAAAGGGCATATTAAAGATGAACTCCGACAAGTAAATCCTGGGTGACATGTGGAGGATGTGGGTACCACACAAATGAGGGTCTGATAGAATGATGCAGGGAAGATGGATATGAGCTACAAAGAAATTGAGAGGGAAGCTGAGGAAGATTTTGGTTTCCTCAGAAGTGGAGTGAGGTTCCCGCCAGAGAAGAAGAGGAGGACTGAGATAGAGAGAGAGTCTCCTAGTGCAACGGAAAAAAAGAACTTCAAAATGGGACCACAAGAGACTAAGAGACCCTACTATGATGAAGAGGATAACCATGATACCCCTGAACCTGAGGAAGGACAGACCCAAAGCTACAACGTACCCACAACCTCGTGCACTACACGAAACTTCAGAAGAAGAAATATAAGCTTTTCACAGGGTTGTCCTGTGTGCCAGAATAGTAGTAAGAGTAGCGGATCTACAAACACCAGTAGAAAACCAAGGATGGCATGCAACAACATAAAGATGCCTATTTTTCAAGGTAATGGGAACGAGGATCCTGAACAATACCAGTTCTTATGCGAAGTGGTATGGATGGTGAAACAAGTCTAGGATGATGATATTAAGAAGGGACAATTAGCGATGACCTTTAGGGTCCATGCACTGGATTGGTTTATAAAGTTTGTACAAGTACCTACGGGGAATCTGCAGAAAACCTTGGCACAAATCAGATTAGGATTGATCGACGAATTTAGGAAACCGAAATTGGAATTGCAGTATATCATAGAGTTGAAGGAAATAAAGCAATTTCCTAATCAATCAGCATGGGAATTTGATCATAGGTACAAGAATCTGATGGCCATAGTAAGTTTTGGGATGAGTGACATGCAGCATAAAGAATGGTGTATTATAGGAATGATACCACACATTCGGATGTCATTGATGCAGCAGAAGATTGTATCCCAGGAAGAGGCATTGGAAATTGCGATGACACTTGAGGCTTCACTGGTTGGCGAAATAGGGATTGTCATGAACCAGATCCAAGTACAGATAGGGAACTTGACTATCCAACTACAAGCTATCAATAAGGGGAAGGAATTTCGCGAAGAAATATGGTGCAGTCAATGCAAGTCTAAAGGACACCATAAGGATCAGTGTCTTGAATTCCTGAATATTTACAGTCTGGTGCACCAAACCCACTCAGTTAAGGAGGAATGCCATGGTCTCAAAATTTTCAAATGAGGGGACATCGCTCAGAAGAATGTGTGTAATTATAGAATATTGTGTCGAATCCAACTAACCTTTTTTGTAACTTTTGTCGATCGGTTGGTCATGAGGAGAGGGATTGTATAGCATATGATCTACTCCAAGAAATATTTGTAGATGCATTTTTTATGAAGGGAGAGAAGAAACCCCCTGTACAACCGCAACCACAGTATAATATACCGCAACCACAGTATAATCAACCAAAAAATCAATTTAATCAACCACAGTACAATCAACTGCAACTACAGTATAACCAACCACGGTATCATGCACTGCAATATAACCAACATCTGTACAATCATCCATGAGGCAGATTCAAAGGAGGATTTCGTGCAGGTCGTGGTGGAGGTTTTGTTCATGGAGGAACCTTTAGTAGAGGTCGAGGACCGGTTACGTTCTATAACTGTGGCTAGATTAGACATTATCAGAGAGATTTCCTGAATCCAACCCCGCAGTGTACCTACTGTAGTGCAGTGGACCACAATGCAAAGATTGTCCTCAGTTAATCGCGAAGTGGCAGACTAAGAAAGCACCAAAGCCACAACCGAATCTGAATGCAAATCAAAACCTAAATCTGAATCCAAATGTACAGAAGATATCAACTAGGATTAGAATTCGACTAGTAAATGTCGCAGTGGTAACTAGAGGAGGAGTTGCGATAGGAGAAGATAGGCCACTACCTAGTGTGCAACCTACAACTCGGAAGCAGGTGCGACTTGACGTCAAGGCAAAAAAAAATGTATTTTTGGAAGTGTGAGATGAAATGATCAAGAACAATGGGAATTCACCATCTATAGGGCTGAAAGATCTTGTCTATGAGATTCCACTGATTTTTTATACGAAGAATTCAAAAAGGTCACCAGGGAAGAGAAGTACTCTGAGAAATTTTTTGGAAAGCTACTTGACATTAGAGAAGGATCAAGATGCGCTGACAATGAAAGACAGTCTCTTGTATCGATAGGGGGGGATGATAGGATTGGATACTGAATCGATTGCAAAAGAAGAAGATGGGAAGAGAGATGAGGATGGATGCCCAAATTGGTGCATATGATGTAGATTCTATCATTTTGGACCTAGGATTAGACGTAAACATACTGACTAAGAAAATGTGGGAAATAATGGGAAAGGCGCAGTTAGTATGGTCCCCAGTGCAGCCTCGACTAGAAAATCAGAGCAAGGTCACACCAATTGGTTGATTATCTCATGTACCTGTCAAAGTAGAAGGACTGAAGACTTACGCAGACTTCGATGTCATAGAGATAGTTGACAACACAAGCCCATATCCGGTGTTGTTGGGAATAGACTGGGAAATGGAGAATCAGGATGTCATCAATTTTAAGAAAATGATGATGTCTTTTGAAAACCGCGACATGAGGGTAATCGCCCCACTTGATCCAATAGAAGGGAAAAGATATGTCGAACCAATGAGGGATGAATTCACAGAAGGATGGGACAATTTCTACAACATTTTAGAGGATTTCATCAATCCCACCACCGATGGGGAATTGGGGTGGTGAATTGTTAGTTTGGCATCGTCAGACTCTGACAAGGCAATATCAAACTAGCAGAATTGGTTACATGAGGTGTCATTGAGAAAATGTGCACGAATCACTCAGTCGTTGAGATGGGTAGAGATGAAGGTATGCGATTTTCTGACATATGAAGGATTACCTAATATGTCCATCTTCATAGTTGAATTCGAAGACAAGGTATTAGAACCACAGTGACTACTAGAATTAGAATAAGCACTAAAGGCTACTCCAACAAAGTGGTGGGATATGCACAAGTCATCGATAATGAATTGGAAAATATGTCGACAATTGATGGAAGTCATATTTGGGGAGAGGGAATGCTACTATGGAAAGAAGTACAATGGAAGGGGTGATCTAAGGGATCATCTGGGAGAATGTCAAAGCTCATGGGGAATGAGACCAAAGTAGAAATGAGTTCATGCGTTCATCCATATGGTAGATGAAGTACCATAGAGTTGGTACATCGAAGCAAAACTGCGATGAGGAACAACTACGTGGGAAGAATTGACCACTAGTTTCAGTCAGACATTCAGCTTCACTAATGAGAATCCTTTCATCCACAGTGCATTGTCGTAGATCCGCAAAAAGGTACTCGAAACAGTTCCAATAGAAATACCAATGGGGCTACAATGGATTGTGACACCGAAAATGATGATGTAATGCTATAATGTGTCGAGACGACCTAATGATGATGAATATCCCAGAGCCGTCTATGTCTTGGAGTCGAAAGGAAGCCACGATGTAGAAGCACCAGAGATGCCATTCGAAAAATTCCAGCAGCCACTGAAAATTAATAAGGTTAATATTAGGTCGGAGTAAAATCCCAAGTTCGCTAGCATTGGAGATCACTGGGGCAATTCAACAATTGGAAAGGTTACTAATTTACTACATGAGTTTGAAGACTTGTTCTCGACAAAATATTTAGAAATGAAGGGAATTTCTAGGGACATGGGTGTGTTGATGTATATGTAACTTCGGAATGTATTTCATCCATGTATTTCATTTATATATTATTGTACTCCTATAGAGATGTGTTATTCCTCTATAAGGAAGTGTCGTCATGTGTATTGACAAGTGTCGCAAGTATGTGTACTTGCCGATGGGTTATTAGACCACCATGTGTGGGGTCGGCCTTGAAATATATATTATATGGTTGATGCACCTAGCTAGACAAGTCGGCCCCATAAGGTCACTGGGAAAACAAGTTAAGTATAAATAGAGATCGGGAGATCTCTATTTGGATCATTCGAAAACTCACACTTCTCTCACTTAGAAAGTGGCGCACTAGTGAGGAGGAGGATCATCTGCTACTAGGAGACTATATCTATGTATTTTGGTTGTACTTTGGTTGAGCCATTTCTCTCTCTATCTCTAAGGAAGTTGTGGGGTTTTTCATGTTAGGGTTTTCCCCACGGAAACTCTGTGTATCTTGTCTCTCATGCTTTTGATTCTTGTGATGATTGACATGCTTGTTATGATTGTTATGCATTGATATACTGTACATGTTGTTCTCTCAGTAAAGATCCTAGAGTATTGTGAATTAATGCTCAAAATTTAATAGGGTGAGATGAAGATTCCTCTCAAACCTGATGCGAAGCCAGTAAAGAAACAACCACATAGAATTAATCCCACATATAAGGATAGGTTGAAGGATGATATAGAGAGAATGTTGGACGCGGGAATCATTGAACTTGTCGAAGAGTCGAAATGGATCAACCCAATGGTCGTCCAAGATAAGAAGACCAAGGAAATTCATATTTACGTCAATCTAAGGAATCTAAACGATGCATGCCTTCATGATCGATTCCCTACGCCATTCACTGATGAAGTACTGGTGTGATATTTTAGAAGTAGGATCACTCAATTGTATCAGACCTCGCTAAAAATCACTCAAGAAGTGTAGAAAGAAGAAGAAAAAATGTTGATTCAATAATCACTCATACACAAGAAATGACAAAAATTGTTGTATCATACATCAGCTGTGAGATGGAACTCTTAATAGTGAATAATAATAGAATACAATCAAATGAATTCGAATGCATCCTAAGGTCATTTGAATTCTCCTCAATGTGTGGCTTGGATGAGATTGGAGACATCATCCAATCAGTAATAGTGGTCACAAGTGGTCAAACATCAATCAAATGATTCTAACTGGTGCATGTGGCACAAATGTAGGGAAGGGGACTCCAATGCGGGCGCATGAGGAGATGTCAGTAGTCAGTATAGCTGATCTAGTCTCTATGGAGGTCTATCTAAGTGGTTCAGTCAGTTAAACTAGTAATCAGTCCTCAAATCAAGGAACATATCCACTAATCATGGAACTAACTGAAGAATATCCTAACTAGGTGGAAGAGGGCGTAGTTGTACTCCAGTGATGGAAACAAGGGTGCATATGTGGCTAGGAGAGATATAACTAAGCAGAAACAGGCTCCTGGGGCTGAAAAACTGGGGACTAGATGCTAGGAGAGTACCATACTAATGAATGGATGCATGCATTTTTATGCATGATGACTCGATGCATACAGAATTCATGCAGGCATGCAGATATACAAAATGATGGTGAGAATAATCCAACACCCCCCACAAGCCAAACTATGAGGAACAATTGGAGGAACTAATGGTAGGGCCCTGGTAACTGAGACCAAAGGTCACCCCGTGCAACAATCTAAAGAAATAAAGTAAGGAAAGAGGGAAAACCCAGTGGGAAGAAATCCCCCCCTCAAGATAGAATGAAGGATGCTAATGTAGCATGTCATCACTCACCCCAAATGGTAAGTGCACTTCTCCACCGAAGAAAGATCTATAGGCAAGAAATGTATCTATAATGTGAGAAGGATGAAACCTTCCATTCTAGAAATCATATATTGTTCTCCTCATATCAAGTGGATCTCCCACAAGATATCCAAGAGATCTAAGAGTAGTGGATGCCCATATAGGAAGAGGAGGATCATTAGGTGCAAGATCATCAGGTTATTGTGGATCTAGATCTTCCATTCACTCATATTCACTAATAGGTGTTATATCTGTAGGTTCTTGTGGATCTGGATCTAGCATTCGCTCTTCATCATCTTCACTCTCATACTCTGAATCAGAACTTTCATGTGATGAAGATTCGCTCTCTTGGATCTCATCAAGAAATAGATGTGTTGTAGGAAAGGAGTCTCTTTCTCAACAGGATGAGCATCATGTAGAGGCCATTCCTCAAACTATACACTCATATTAAGGAATTTTGTCATAGTAGAAGGATCAAGAAGCTTCTAGGCCTTTTCATTCAATGCATAACCCACCATAATACACTCTCTTCTTTATGGATCTAGGGCTCTCCTTTTCTCAGTTGGAATACTTTCCCATGCTCTGGATCCAAACACTTTAAAATGAGACACATTAGGTTTGTATCCCATCCATGCTTCGAAATGAGTCATATATTTGAGTCCTTTGTGAGAAACTCTGTTTTGAAGATAGGTGGCACAGTTGATGGCTTCTTCCCAAAGACTAGGGTGCAACCCTTTTGACTTGAGCATGCAGGTGGCCATCTCTTTCAATGTTCTATTCTTCCTCTCAGTAACACCATTCTGTTGTGGTGTATAGGGAACAATATGTTTTATCTCAATTCCTTCTCCATCACAAAAGGTTTGGAAATCACCCTTGATGTACTCTCTTCCATTATCAGTGCGAATGGCCTTTATCTTTCTATCTAAAAAAAATTTCTGCAGAAGACTTGAAAAACTTAAAGAATCCAAATACTTATGACTTTAATATGAGAAAGTATACCCATGTAATTCTTGAATAATCATCAATCAAATTAAGAATATACCTTGCCTTGTTCAAAGATAGATCTGGAAATGGCCCTGCAACATCACTATGAATCATATCTAGAGGTGGAGAGGCTTTCCTTTCCTTCCCCTTCTCAATTTCTTTTTTAGGATGCTTTCCCATCAAACAATCATGATAGTTTCCCTTGGAAAACTTGATCTTGGGCAACCCTTCAACTATCTATTGAGTATGCATGTCTTGCAAGTATTGATAGTTGAGATGCCCAGATATTTCATGCCATAGCCTACTCTCTTCATTTGCATGAGTGTGAAGAGCAGACTATTTAGAGAGACATAGAAAATGGGATAACTCATAGAGTTTCGAATTATGATTTGCAACACCTTTTTCAATGGTAGAACCTGATACCATGTCTTGAATTTTGACCTCATTTGGAGAGAATATCACCCTTCTACAGTATGGGTCATCTGATAAATTGAAATTAGATTTGTAGTGAGTGTGGGGACATAGAGCACATCTGAGAAGTACCCATGATCAAGTTTGATTCCTCCAATCCCCTCAGAGGATACCTTAGAATCATTCCCCAACATAATGGATGGTCCAATAGTAGCTTCGAATCCAGTGAAGAGATCCTTGGAGGAAGACATGTGTCTCGATGCTCCAGAATCTATGATAAAGAAGGATTGTGTTGATGCACTTGCCATGAGGGAATGGCATCTCTCATTGTCCTCATATTTTGATGGTTCACCTTCTTTCTTTCTAGCACATGCAGGTAATGGAAGATTATTTCTTTTCAAGAAGTGAAGCCATGAGATCAATGGTATTCTTCATACATGAACTCTCAGGGTGATATCGTCTATTGCAGTATGTGCACTTGAATTTTCCCTTTTGAGTTGGCTTGTCCTTCCTAGGATTCGAAGCTCCTTCTGCTTGGTTTGGAGCCTCCTTCTACTTTTGGTCATTTGACCTTCTTTCAGAAACTTTTTGTTTCCCTTTACCATTCTCTCTTCTCATCTCAGTGGCTGCAAGAGCTGAATCCAATTTGGTTTTTATCACTCCCATGTGCACTAGCTTCTCCTCCTCAAGTGTGAGAGACTGGATCAAGTCTTCAAGCGAAGGGAAATTCCATCTTGGAATGCACAACTTTGCTGACTGGAAGGTCAAAAATAAAACTGAATAATCATGGATTAGCTTCGACAGAATGTACAAGATGAGTTTTTTTTCTTCCTTCTCAATCCCATACCTTTTCAACTATGAAATCAAGTTCTTGAATTTATTAAGAAACTCAGTGATAGTTTCGAAACTGCTTGGGCTCAAGGAGATGAGTTCATTTTGTAACTTATGACCCTTCATGACCAAGAAGAGATTCGAACTTGTCCCAAACCTCCTTTGGAGTCTTCATATCGATAACATGAAAGTGTAGGTCTTCAGAAATGCTAAGTAGCAGTAGTCCTACTACTTCATCAAGCTTGTCTAAGTACTTGGATTTCTCTACTACACTAGTGGACTCAACTGCAGAGCCATTCACCAATCTAGAAAGGCTCTTTGAATTCAAGAAGATGTCCATATTTTCCTTCCATTTGAAGTAGTTTAATGAATTCAACTTGAGATCCATGATACTTAAGAATTCGAAGTTGAAGAGGGGATAGTAAATGAGAATTATGAAATGGAGATCTGATGCAATTCGAATTGAACACTGCCTTAGGACACTGGGCACATGTGATTGGGTCCTTCACACCTATATAGACCTCACTGGATTGCTCCAGTGAATTCAAGGAAATAGCACCAGGACTTTCTATGGAAACTTAGATGCTTCTGGTGCTCAATGAAAGACAACTGCTCAAAGAATTATTGCAAATGTTATTGCTGCAATTCGAATAGATGTTGTCAGCTCTGACACCATGTGATATTTTAGAAGCAGTATCACTCAATGTAGCAGACCTCACTAAAAATCACTCAAGAAGTGCAAAAAGAAGAATAAGAAATGTTGATTCCATAATCACTCATACACAAGAAATGACAAAAATTGTTGTATCATACATCAGCTATGAGATGGCACTTTGAATAGTGACTAATAACTTAATACAATCAAACGAATTCGAATACCTCCTAAGGTCATTTGAATTCTCCTCAATGTGTGGCTTGGATGACATTGGAGACACCATCCAATCAGTAATAGTGGTCACAAGTGGTCAAACATCAGTCAAATGCGTCTAACTGAGTCTAACTGGTTCATATGGAACAAATGTAGGGAAGGAGACTCAAATGTGGCTACATGAGGAGTTTTCAGTAGTCAATATAGCTGATCTAGTCTCTCTAGAGCTGTATCTAAGTGGTTCAGTCAGTTAAACTAGTAATTAGTCCTCAAATCAAGGAACAGATCCACTAATCATGGAACTAATTGAAGAATATCCTAAATAGGTGGAAGAGGGCAAAGTTGTACTCCAGTGAGGGAAACAAGGGCACATATGTGGCTAGGAGGGATAGAATTGAGCATAAACAGGCTCCTATGGATGAAAAATTAGGGACTAGGTGTTGGGAGACTACCATACTGATGACTGGATGTATGCATTTGCATGCAAATGAATGCATGATGACTGGATGCATGCAGGCATGCAAATATAAAAAATGATGGTGAGAATATTGTTAAATTTTCAGAATTTACTTCAATATGATCTAGGATCTTACTGAGAGAACAACATGTACAGCATATCTACAGCATATCAATCATGGAGACAATAATGTAAGCACACAAGAGACACAAATATTTACTTGGGGAAAACCATAAGGTGAAAAACCCCAATAACTTCCTCAGAGATAGATAGAGCAATGATACAACCAACCATGAGAGATAGACATAACCTAGTAGCAGATCCTCCTCTTCCATAAGTGCGCCACTCCTCCTTGAGTGCATGTGTGAGAAGTGAGTGAGTAAATAGAGTGCCTCCCGCACTCTATTTATACTTGACTTGACTTGCCCTTTTACCTAACTCATGTAGGCTCGAACTTAACCACATAACATAATGCTGAGTGGGCCGACCCCCAATAGGGTGGTCTAATGACCCTTTGACCCACATGACTTATACAGGGCCGACCCCAAACAAGGTGGTCTAATAACCCATCAAGTATAAGTTACGACACTTACAATATAAATGACAACACTTCCGTATAGAGGAATAATAACATCTCTATAGGAATACAATATACATATATGTGAAATACATTCCGAAGTTACATATACATCAACAAATATTCCAACAACTGGAAGGTGTTGGAGGCCAGGAGGTATATTCATTTACAGATGGATTTTCAGGATACCACCAAATTAGGATTGTGAAGGAAGATCGACATAAAACTACCTTCATGACAGAATGGGGTTTCTTTCAATACACGATGATACCGTTTGGTCTCAAGAATGGTCCCGCAATTTTTTCAAGGTTAGTCGTTGCTGTGTTTAAGGATTTCATTCACAAGTTTCTGCTAGTGTACATGGACAACTTGAATGTATATGGGTTGGTTAAGGACCACATTGCGAACCTAAGGATGATGTTGGAAAGGTGTCGAGAAGATTATATTTATCTGAATTTCATGAAGTGTATTTTTTGTGCACCATTCGATATCCTATTGGGCCATATTGTATGCAAGGAAGGCATGTTGGTCGACCTAGCGAAGATAGCGTCGATCATTGTCGATTTACCATCACCAATGATAGTGAAGCAAATCAGGGAGACGTTGGGACATACTCGATATTATAGGAATTTCATCAGGGGATATGCAGTGATTACTGCACCGATGGAGAAGCTGTTAAAGAAGGATGCAAAGTTTGAGTGGAATGACGAGTGCCAGACGAGCCTTGACATACTGAAGGATAAGATGGTCGCAACACCGATATTAGTTTTCCCTAACTCGAAGAAATAATTCCATGTCCATGTGGATGCATCATCGGTAGCACTCAGAGTGATATTGGCCTAGCCAGGAGAAGGGTCGATTTACCATCTAATCGCATTTGTGAGTAGAAGGTTGTCTACAATGGAAAATAATTATACGACAACGGAGAGAGAAGTCCTGATGATGGTATATGCATTGCAGAAATTTCGACACTACCTGCGTGGAGGACTTTTCAAAATGTTTACTGACCACTCTGCATTAAAGTACTTAGTCTGTAACCCTGTGTTGGGGGGGAAGATCTGTCGATGGTTTCGCTATTCAAGGAGTTCGATTTTGAAATAACTGTGAAACCAGGGAGATTGAATGCAGGAACTAATCTCCTGTCGAGGATTGAGTAAGGAGAAGAAACAACGAGCATTGATGAAGGCTTTCCCGACGTGAAACTATTCAGAATCGGAATGGTCGATGACCATTACAAACAAATTATTCAGTTCTTGGCTACAGGAAGAGCACTAGAGGATTTCACTACCATTAAGAAGAAGCAGCTAGCTGTTAGGGTTGCTTATTTTCAACTAATCACAGGAAAACTATACAAGATGGGACCAAATGAAGTCCTTCATCGATGCATCCTTCCACATGAACAAGAAAGAGTATTGGCAGAATCTCACAATGGGATCGTAGGAGACCATTATGGAGGGCGCACGATTTCCAGGAAGATACTTAGGGCTATACTATGGTGGCCAATAATGCATGGTGATGTCATGGACTATGATAAGAGCTACAACATATGTCAAAGGACAGGGAAACCATCGGAAAGGAATGAAATGCCACTAGAACCTCAGTTGACGTTACAAGCCTTTGAAAAATGGGCAGTAGATTTCGTGGGACCCATTAACCCACCAGGAAGAAGAACAGGTGCAAGATACATTATTACTGTGACTGACTACTTGACCAGATGGGCTGAAGAAGCACGAGTAAAGGATTTCACAATTGCGACAACAACGTGGTTTCTCTTTGACATTGTGGTCACCAGATTAAGGTGTCCCAAGATATTGATGAGTGATCAAGGAACACATTTTTTCAATCAAACCATCAGAGCCATGACGGAGGAATTTCAAATTCAACATCGAAGGAGTACCCCATATCATCCACAGGCGAATGGCGTAGTTGAGGCATTGAACAAGATATTGGAGCATCCTCTCACCAAGGATTTCAATACAAACCGTGACGACTGGGACTTGAAGATTCCAGTGGTACTATGGGCCTAGAGAAAGACATGCAAAAGGTTGACAGGCCAGAGTCCTTTCAAGCTAGTATACAGACAAGAAGTGGTGATGTCGATGGAATACATTGTCCCTAGTCTGTGCATCGTAGAAGCGACAAGAATGAGCGATGAAAAGCCATTGAAGAACGATTGGCGTAAAGAATTCAACTTGAAGAAGATCGCTTTATCGCATGATTTCATCAGTAGGTAGAAAAAGATCAACAAAAGGAATTGCATGATCGCCACGTAAAGGAAAAGCACTTTCAACGCAGAGACATGGTTTTTCTATACGATAGTAAGTTTGTGAAGCACCCAGGTAAGCTCCAGATGCATTGGCTAGGTCCCTACATTATCAATTTCATTACTGACAAAGGTGTAGTGTAGCTACAAAATCTAGATGGAACACTATTGGAAAATTTAGCGAATGGGAGCTGGCTAAATCCCTATCGGGATAGCCCAACGCACATCGACTGAGAATGGAACTCAGTCGACATGAAAAAAAATAATAAAAATGAATGAAACAGTTATATTGTGAAGTGTGGGAGTCTGTCGACGGCACTATGGCTATCAATGGAATAGGAACAAAGTTTGAAACAGAGACCAGGTTTGGATCTGGCGAAGTGTGAACGAGTCAAATCGAGAAATAAATGCAATAGGTAAGGCACGGAGGACGATGGTGCAATGAGAGGAAGATGCATTTAATGACCAATAATTGTGTTGGATGACAACAAAAGTGGATGAAGATGCAATTAATGACCAATGAGTACACATGATTCGGTAAATCGATGGAGGATTTGGTAAATCAATGGAGGATTCAGAAATCATTATACGAAAGTGATTCGATGGATGCAAAGCGGGAAATCGAAAGTTAGAAAAGCATGTCGAAGCAACCATTTCGTTCCATTGTGCAATTTGAGAGCTATAGAAGAAGAGTTAGAGCGAATATTAAGAGTGAAGCTAGAAAGTTGCTATTACACATTTCATGTCTAGCACGAGCACACAAGATGCACCAAGGGCGAGGGCGAGCATCATCCAAGAACAACCAGAAATTGCATTAGCGCAGTCATTCATAAAAATTAGAAGTGCCAGTTGGTCAGTGGATACCGACCGAAGGACGAAGAGGGAGACCCATAGTTCAGCACGGGCTGCGACAGGAGAAGCGGGCACATTAGGTGTCACAGAGGAAGAAAGGATAGTAATAGGATGGCACCATGGCCCAAGAATAGAGAACATACTGGGGTATGTACCATCATAGATGGAAGGGTCACCAACAATACAACTGGGGAAGAATTCCAAGTATACTATCAAAGAGTCGACGATACCACAGGGTGTCCATACCGCCGGGAACATAGTGCAGCGATTGCAAAAGTTGCATTACAATGACCATGAAATTATGGCATATCTAAAGTGCACTAAGGACACACATGTTGAGATAGCACATGGAGAAGGAGTTCTGATCACAAGAGAGCCAACAAAGTGGGCATCGAGGCTGGAGCAATCAGGACTTTTATCCATCATTCAAATGCCGCATTTTGGGAGATCGGCAGAAGCGAATGCATGCCTAAAGAATCTGTTGTCCTTCTTTCATGGTGGATAATTGTGGTTGGAAACAAACATTCACATCATGGTCAATTTGATTTCATGGATCATAGGATTACCCAAGGCCGAGGTAGATCCTTCACAATATTTCCATGGGAAGGATAATGACAAGAATCTTGCTACGAAGCTGAAGAAAAAATACGGGGTGGAGAAGAACACCAGAGGATACCTCATCAACACAATCAATGATCAAGCGGTTAGGATTGCAACAAAGTTGATGGAGATCAAGATAGTAAGAAAGAATCGACCAAACCAATATACATCAGGAGTGATTGCGTCCGCGGAGCAATGCGCAGTTGGATTTCAAATGAACTAGACACTATTTTTGTTGAATGAGTTGATGGAGGACGTAGTAGCAGTGCAAGAGAAATGAAATCCATTCACATACTCATGTTTGTTAATATTAATCGTGCTGGTCAAATGGAGGGAACCATCGCACTTGTTATCACTCAAGATTCTTCTAGGTTGTAGCAGAAGGGATCCTAAGGTAACTATTTCAAACCAAGATTGGGTCGATGGAAACTAGCCTTTCCAACCATAGAGAGGGCTCTCTCTTTCACAACTCTTTCAACACACATAATGTCTTTAAATGAGATGGTAATAGGTAAAAGGTGGTGGCTAGATATTTAGATAAGGTTTTTTAGGGATTTTTCAGCTGGTCGGGGTTAGGGATAGGAGCCTCATTGGGCATGGAGTCAAAATTTAATGGGATTTCTGTTACAGATGACGGATTTGGACTACAATTCCAGGGGCAGAGGAAAGGTATATGCAGACTTTTCAATTCAAAGATAATCAACATATGGTAGCAGAAAGGGAGACATATTCCATCACAGAGGTAGAGCATTTGTAAATGAATTTTAACCTGCAACTTCAAGAAGAAAGGGTGGAGTACCTAATCATATGCATATGAAGCATAAAATATGAATTTAGGGCCATGTAATATTTATCTAGATACTGCAAAAGAAGACAAATAATGGAAAGTAATAATGAAGAACACATGCACAGGAAATAACAAATATCAAAATGCTCATCACAAGAATCTCTGCCCCAAAAATAGGTATTCATATTGATTGAAAGGCCAAGTTAATTACATACGTAGATATTTTATCTCTCAGAATCCCCAAAATCTAACCCTTGGGTCTCATTCGGACCATGCCTTTATAGGCTTACAAAATATCTAAAACCTCTAGAACACTTCAGCCAGGTGTGGCCTTCTATTAAACTGGTAAACTGTAACAGATTCTTGATTTGTTAAATGCGTAGATGAGGAAAATTTAGTGCACTTTTAGTGTACATTTGGGATATGGAAAACAACTTGCCTGCTCTTCAGACTGGGTCATTTCAGGATGATTTGCATGGATAACCAAGACGTGCCTCTCTTATGCTTCTAGATTGACTCCCATTCGTGTATTTTCCCTATGAAATTATGCATTTTTTTGCAGTTGCAATATGCTCTGATATTCAGTCTATGATCCACAAATACCATTCCGATTTCCGCAATCCATAATGCGGGTTTCGGAAATTGGAATCTTAAATTCATTCCTTTGGATAACTCAGGAAACCACAATCCGCATTCCGCAATCCTGGACTCGAGAATCAGAACTGTCGAGTGGACGCCGCCAAATGTTTCCTCTACGATCCACAGTTCACAATGTTGGTGTCAAAAATCTGAAATGCCAAATGGACCTTGTAAAATTTCCCTTCCGACTTCCGCAATCCGCAATGCAGGATTCGAAAACTTGGAATGCCATCGCAAAACTTTGTAGAAATTTCCTCCACAATCTGCATTCTGCAATGTGGGATTTAGAAAACAGAAACTTGGTTTTGTGTCTTTGGAAATATTGCACCTCTGCAATCCACAGTACACAATGTAGGACTCAGAAGCCGGAAACCTGAATTTGCGCCCTTGGAAAAATTGCACCTCCACAATTTGCATTTCGCAGTGCGAGTTTCGAAAATTGGAAACTCAATTTTGCACCTTTGGAAAAATTGCACCTTCGTATCCACAGTCCGCAATGCATGACTTAGAAGTCAAAAACCTGAATTTGTGCCCTTGGAAAAATTACACCTATGCAATCTGCATTCCATAGTGCGGATTTCAGCAATCGAAAAATCGAGTTTACACCTTTGGAAAAATTGCACCTCCACAATCTGCATTCCACAGTGCGGGTTGCAGAAATCAGAAACTCAACTGTGCCATTTTGAAAACAAATGTCGTTCCAACTTCCACAATCCGCAACATGGGTTCGAATAGTCAGAAAGTTGGAAAGGCGGAAAGGAGGAAAACCTCTTGATCAGATGTGTTGCGGGTTGCTTCGTGGCTGCAGATCTAGATTTTTTATTCAATCCTGACCATTCATCTTCTTTTGAAAGTGGAAAACCAGGGGCTAAGCATCGAGCAAGTGCACCTTCCACAGCTGCATGGACCGACGAATCCGGACTTCCACAACCATTTAGAACTGTTGGATCAGCTCCATGGTGGGGTTAATTTGGATTAGGGGGAAATGGATGAATATTTCATGTCCGATTTGGCCATTAACCTCCAAGATTTTCCTTTAGCGAAATCCTTTGCGAACCGTTGATTATTTCATGGCCTAGCTCGGCCATTGATCTATGATCAAGTGCGGAACCTCCACTTTGGATTTCAGAGGTCTAATGTCTGCGCATTTTCACCCAGCGAAATCATTTTTCCACTTCGGTTGATCCTTTGGCTTGAATTTCTTGATACTTAGCCATTTTTTGGGTTGTTTGCTTCTTCCTTTGGTGTAAAAGGTCAATGGAAATGCTTGAGGTTTCAATAGGGGGTTTCCTGTTCCTTCCCTTGCGGGAGATTTACTAGAGGTGATAACAACAGCCCCAACAGGGGATGCTATCCTCCCTGTGAGGTAGAAAGAATAGTAGACTAGTTACCTCTTTTTTCTTTCTCTTTTTTGTAAAATAGAACTGAAAAACAGTTAACCGAAACTTAAAAATTGTAATGTACAATGAGGGTGGGTCGATGGACTTGTTTTTCACTGGAGATAGTGCTTCAAGAACCGCCCGTTGACGGGTCTCTTTCCCACTTGTTCACCATCTTTGTCCTATAAGAAGAAAACATTGTTCACATGGCATGAAATGACTATATGGGGGCCCTTCCAGAGGTTATCAAATTTTTGGTCTTGGTATTTTCTTCTAGCATCCCATTTTAGTACTAAATCCCCCACTTGGAAATCATCAACCTTGGTATTTCTGTCAAAATTCCTTTTGACCTTCTCTTGAGCTAGAATGGATTCAACATGTACTTTGTCTCTGATTTCCGGTATCTCAATCAACTGATTGGTTCTCCTTAGCTCAGGGTTTGTCTCTTATTATTTATCATGTAGCATCCTCATTGCAGGCCCTCTGAGGAACTCATGAAATATCACCTCTGTTCCATATACCAATTTGAAAGGTGAAGTTCCAATGGATCTCTTGGAGGTGATTCTATTAGCTCATAGAGCTTTTGGGAGCAGCCCAAGTGTAGGAAGTTTTGATGACAAAGGTATAGTTAGGCAAGGCCTAACATTGACCAGTTTTGGGACAAACAAATCCACAATTCCTGGGAGCAAGGTATGGAGCAAAGCAAAGTTGACAGGAAAGGACATGTCCCCTTAGTAAAGATGCAGTACTAAGGACTGACAGAGGTAGTTGGAGTAGTTATGAATGAAGCATAAACATGTCAGCTACAGAATCAGAGAGTAAATAAGTGGAATGGTGAGAAGGACATGCCACTATAGAGTCAGAGCCGCGCAGTCAAAACTGCGATTGTCAGAAGAATTGTTAGAGTCAGAGGAAGCGAGGAAAAGGGACAACAAAGCTCCAGGGAAGTTAAATCAAAGCATGGTCAACAGGAGAACCATGCCATTTTGGGTTTAAGGGTACTATGGGGGTTGGACCATAGTTATTGTAAATATGTGACCTTCGGGCACAATCTATATAAAGGGAAATTTTTTATGAGGAAGGGTTATATATGAATAGATAAGAGAGATATTTTTATATCTAGACTGAGAAATATCTAAGAGAGGAAAAGACTCTGCAGCTGAGTGCATAGAGATATATTGTAGATAAGAGTTTAAAACTGAGTGCATAGACTAGAACTTGTATCCCTTCAAAGTAATATAATAATGGTTCTTGTCAATGTAGATCCCATCTAGGAGGTGAACCACGTAAATATTTGTGTATGTGTGAGAATATATGTTATGCTTTGTGTTCATGTATGATTATACTCATGTATTTTCTTTCATATATATGTGAATGAGAATATTATGTTAAGTAAGAGGAACACAGATGTATGAATGTCATGAAGTCATGATAAGTATGATGAATGTGTAGTTTTAATACTAAGGATAAAAAAAATTCAGAAGAGTCTGTAGGTTTTTTATAACTGTGAGGTGCATAGTTACATGTTTCTATTGTTATGTTATGTATATGTTAAGCAAGGCGTACATCACAAGCTCGCATAAAAAAACCATGCATAACCAGGTTACAAAAACCTAATTCTGTAACCACCCATCTTCGCTTCGGGTGATACTTCATCCTGTTCGCAGGTTGATGTCGAAAGGGCCAATGAAGGGGATTTGTTTGTATCTAAGAGAGGAACCTTGCCGAACCCGAGTCAACTAGAAAGTAAACCAACAAGAGAAAAGGTCAACTTGGTATGCGAATCCCTTTTGTTTTCTTTTAGTAGCTTCTTAATGATCCTGACAAGTATTTTGTTAGAACACTCAACTAATCCATTCCCATGGGGGTGGTAAGCAGTTGAATGGCCCAATTTGATGTGAAAATTATTGCAAAATTTAACCATTTTCTTGTACTTGAAATCTTGGGCATTGTCAGTGATTATTTTAATAGGGAAACCAAACCTTGACATTATATTTTCCTTCATAAATTTGATAATAACTATGTGTATGGCTTGTCTAGTTGGTATGGCTTCAATCCACTTGGTGAAGTAGTTAGTGGTAGTCAATATCCACCTGTGTTGTCTAGAGGAGTTGGGAATAATTTCACCAATGAAATCTAGCCTCCATTGTTGGAAAGGGGATTCCATAGATATTTTCTTTAAAGGAAAGGGTAAGAGCTTCCTCCTTCATTAGAAAATATGGCATTCATGGCAAGTGGCTACTTCCTTGTATTCATCATTGAACATGGTGGGACAATAAAATCCTTCCTTTATGATTTTGTTGACGGTGTCCTTCTAGTAATGATGCCCCCTATAGACACCTTTCTGAAATTCTTTTAGGGTCACTTTGGCTTCATCTTCCATTATACAGTTCAGTAAGACACCTCCAGGGTCTTTTCAATAAAGGATTCCATTCAATATGCAAAATTTTGTTGCCTTCATATTTGTTGACATATATTTGCTTTTATTTATATAAGAGGGTGCTTGTAAGTTCTGCAAAACATATTTAATATTAAAGTACCAAGGAGATGATAATAATTTTTCTGATACCTGTAATAGTGGGTCTTGAATGGTTTCTTCCAGCATATGTGAGAACAAATTCACACTCAGAAAATCCTAATTTGATTCAGCCATAGGCCTAGATAGTCCATGTCCTTTGATAAGCTTTGTAGGTTTGATCTCTAAGTCATATTCCAAAAGCACAACTATCCACTTAGCTTTTCTACCCTCTGGATCAGGTTGTGTCAATATATCTTTCACAACAACATTATGAACATAAGCAACAAGATGGGAATGTAAAACATAAACTCTGAAATCTTTCAAAGTTTTGATCATGGAATATGCTTGCTTTTCCATGATATTGTCACTAGTACAAAATGAGAGATAAGTGACTAGGTGACTAAAAAAGTTAGTCACCTAAAATGACCAAAATTGAGCCACAGTTTTTTCAAAAGATAAATGACCAAAATTGAGCAATTTTAAGTGAGCCAACTAAAAACGACTAAGATAAACAACTAATTTAGTCACGTGATAAAATGTATGACTATATAACAAGTGACTAAAATAAAAATGACTAACGTAAACGACTAATTTAGTCACATGAATATAAATATCACTAGATAAAAATGTGTAAGAATATGAATTAGTCATTTTTAGTTTTGTCACCGAGGCAATGGAAAATTACAATTTTGAAGATGAATTTGTACAATTTACTAATTTTTAACACTGTAGGTGGATCCATAGACCCCTTTTATCCTTGAATCCATTTGCAATGTTAAAATTTAGTAAATTGTAATATTGTAGATGGATTTAGAGACCCAAGTGACGTTAACTATGTCACTCGACAATGGAAAACTACAATTTCAATAATGAATTTATAATACCTTGGACTTACAGTTGATAATACCTTGAATCAGGTTTATGTTGATTCTTGAGTACCACTTTTCCATTTTGGCTTTGATTACTTAGCTATACTTGAAGCTCTTGTTATTCTTAGCATATTGATAAATATTTTTGCGAATTTCATAGGTTCTGGCCCAGTTTACTAAATTAGGAGGTGAAGTCAATATTTAGATCTCCAATATTCTTTAGTAGAGTGGTGAGTGGTTACCTTCATGCATTGTTTATATATGCTCTAGGGGAGGTGAGGGGTGGATCCCTCGAAGTTAAAATTTTACATACAGTATTGTATAACATAAAATCATATGATGTGGGAACCATGTAACTAACACGTAGTCTAAAAGTTCTACGGTTTCAAATAGAAAATTTTTAATTTTCCAACACGATTTTGAAAAAATCCGATAGAAATTTTTAAAAATCATGGTTACAATTCTCAAACTCTAAAATTTTGGGTGCCCCAAGGGTTTTTGATGGTGTTGAATTGGTTTCTACCATCAAAATCACCATTAAAACATAGTTAAATTCTGATTTTGCAAAATAAAAAACATCAAATTACGGTGAAAACCCACGTCCAATCCAAATCGTCAAATTTTTAGCCAACTCTTATAACTAATAAACATGGTTAATGTTAATAATTATTATTAACATCATATTTTATATATTAAAGTTAATAATTCCTATATAAAAAGAATAATATACTTATAAATAATACAACATAAGTGAGTAATAACTTATATATTGTTGATGTATTTGTAACTTCGGAAGATATTCACTTGTATATTACATTTGTACTTTATTGTATATCCAACAGAGATGTATTATTCCGCTAATTGGAAGTGTTGTCATTTGTATTGTGTTAAATTTTGAGCATTAATTCACAATACTCTACGATCTTTATTGAGAGAATAACATGTACAGTATATCAATGCATATCAATCATAACAAGCATGTCAATCATCAGAAGAAGCAAAAGCATGAGAGACAATAGACATAGAGTTTCCATGGGGAAAACCCTAAGGTGCAAAACCCCACAACTTCCTCAGAGATAGATAGAGAAATAGCTCAACCAAAGTACAACCAAATGCACAGATATAGACTCCTCCTAGTAGCTGAACCTCCTCCTCACAAGTGCGCCACTTTCTGAGTGAAGGAAGAATGAGTTTTTGAGTGATCCAAATAGAGATCTCCCGATCTCTATTTATACTTGTCCTGTTTTCCCAATAACCTTATGGGGCCGACTTGTCTAGCTAGGTACATCAACCATATATTACATAAATCAGGGCCGACCCCACACATGGTGGTCGAATAACCCATCTGCAAGTTAACACACTTGCGACACTTGTCAATACACATGACAACACTTCCATATAGAGGAATGAAACATCTCTATAGGAGTACAATAATATATAAATGAAATACATTCTAAAGTTACATATACATCAACACTCCCTCTTAACTAGGAAGGTATTTCTCGACACAGATCTTCTAGCACAAGTCTTTTTCTCTGGATCATCATCATCGATGCATCATCCTCGAATCATTGTCATCATCACTGCTGCTGCTATCTCAAACAATCTTTGAATCTACTCGTCATAGGAATTTCTACAGAGCCAGTCCTTTTTCATACTAGATGTAGGCCCACCACCTATAGGTATTCATCACTGGCCATACTGTGGAATCCTCAGGACTTATTACGTGCATCACAAAACCTGGCGGTAGCATCCTAGGCTGTTACGAGCACACAGCTCTACCTATCGGATCTCATAGGATCACATTACATGTGACCCATCACAAAACCTGGCTGAAGCATCCCAGGCTATTACGAGCACACAACTCTACCTGTTGGATCTCCCAAGAGCACATTACATGTGATCTCATCACAAAACCTAGCTGAAGCATCCCAGGCTATTACGAGCACACAGCTCTACTTGTCAGATCTCCCAAGAGCACATTACATGTGGTCAACCACAAAACCTAGCTGAAGCATCTAAGGCCTTTTTCATCCTGTCCAGATCTCCCAAGAGCATATTACATGTGGTCATGGCAATGCCTCGAAAGAGCATCTGAGGCATTTTTCATCCTGTCCAGATCCCCCAGGTCCACTTACATGCCATAGGACAATGCCTCGAAAGAGCATTTGAGTCCTTTTTCATCCTGTCCAGATCTCCCAAGTCTACTTACATGTCCTCCTAGAGCAATGCCTTGAAAGAGCATCTGAGGCCTTTTTCATCCTATCCAGATCTCCCAAGTCTACTTACATGTCCTCCCAGAGCAACGCCTCGAAAGAGCATCTGAGGCCTTTTTCATCCTGTCCAGATCTCCCAAGTCTACTTACATGCTCATCTGCACACCCTGTCCATGGCCACAGAGTATCAACCTGATACTTTCCATACATCATCCTGATGTACACATGATCATCCTGCTCATCATCACTGCATCGTCCTGATGCATGTCATCTGGAGAAGCTCGTCATCCACGATCATCCTAATCATACAATGAATCTACCTGATGCATACCAAGTATCTACCTGATACATATCACCATACACAATGTATCCACCTGATACATACATAGATACATGATCCACACAATGTATCTACATGATACATATCAACATACATGATCTACCTGATCATACAATGTATCCACCTGATACATATACAAATACATGGTCCAAGCATCCAACATGATGCATACATACATAAATGATCCAACTGATCATATCGAGCATCCAACATGATGCATACATACATAAATGATCCAACTGATCATATCCAACATCCAACATGATGCGTACATACATAAATGATCCAACTGATCATATCCAACATCCAACATGATGCATACATAAATAAATGATCCAACTGATCATACAGAGCAGAAACTAGAACATCATCCTGATGCTCATTATCTAGTGCTTATATCCACATCCATGTGAAGGATCCCCCTTCCACCATGCTAGGAATGGCTATAGCAAATGTCTCCATCACTTCTTCCTAGAAGTGTCGTCGATCTAAAGAACACCAAGCCTCTCTCTAAAGTACTCAAACTTCACTCTGGCTAGTGGCTTAGTAAACACATCTGCAATCTGCTCGTCCGTTGCAACATACAGGAGCTTCATTGCTCCTCTCTGCACCATATCCCTGATATAGTGCTATTTGATTTCTATGTGTTTCGACCTATCGTGGAACACCGGGTTCTCAGACAGCTTTACACAACTCTGGTTGTCACAGAAGATACCAGTAGTCTCCAATGGTAGATCAAATAACTCAGAAAGTAGCTTCCCCAGCCATACTTCCTCACAACTAGCTGAATAAGCGCAATGTACTCTGCTTCGGTTGTACTCAGTGCTACGCAAGACTGCTTCCTGCTAAACCAATAGATCACACTTGATCCCATATTGAAGCAGCACTCAAAAGTGCTCTTCTTATCTGTAGCATTGCCTGCCCAATATGAATCAACATAACCCTGTAGGTTAAACTTTTGATTCACATCATACTTGAGCCCATAATCAACTATACCCTTCAAGTACCTCAAAATATGTTTTACAACAACCAGGTGAACACTCTTCAGATCCATCAGGAACTGGCTCAATGTGTTCACCGCAAAGCAAATATCTGGTCTCGTGTTCGTTAGGTACATCAAGGACCCAATCATTTGATGATACATAGTGACATCAACCGAATCAGATGAAGCATCACATAGAAGCTTAAGGTTCGATGCCATAGGTGTAGCCATGGCCTTGCAGTCCATCATCTCGAACCTCTTTAGGATCTCTACTGCATACTTCCCTTGTCCAAGGAAGATTCTATCTGTACTCTACCACACCTCCATGCCTAGAAAATAGTGCATCATCCCCAAGTCCTTCATCTCGAACTCTGCAGCAAGCTTCCGCTGTGTTTCAGCAATCAAGCTATCCTCACCTGTAACAAACAGGTTATCCGCATACAAAATTAGTATCACTGGATTGCCTTCCTCAACCTTGTAGTAAAGGTTGGAATCCACTTTATTCTTGGTAAAGCCCAAACTAGATAGAAAGCTGTCTATCCTACCATACCAAGCTCTAGGAGCTTGCTTCAAGCCATACAAGGCTTTCTTCAATATGGACACATATGACTTCCCATCATGTGTCTCAAAACCAAGTGCCTGCTCCACATACACTTCCTCTTCAACTACACCATTCAATAAAACTATCTTGACATCCATCTGGTGTATCTTCCATTTCATCACTGCAGCCAGAGCAAGTATTGATCTGATGGAAGTGTACCTGGCTATAGGAGCAAAAGTTTCTTCATAATCTATTCTCTCTTTCTGAGAGAAGCCACGAGCTACAAATCTTGCCTTGTATTTCTCTATGCTACCAAATGCAACATGCTTGATCTTGTAGATCCATTTGGAAGTCATAATAGACTTCCCTTCAGGTCTTGGGATTGCATCCCAAATATCATTCTTCATGATCGACTGGTAATCCTCGATCATGGCATACTTCCCGAATCCTGGGAACTTCAATATCTTCAATAGATAACTTTGTTGCTGGAACAAATGTTGTTTTCCTTCTTTTGTAGGTGATGGTATACGATCTTTCCTACAAGACAAGTTAAATTGCATGATTAGAAACATCTCATAGTTTCAAAGCAAAAAACTTACACATAAGAATATATGTCATGCAGTCATGCAATTATTTTATCCAATGCTTCAATACAACATTTATCCATATCCTGTAACTTTTTAGATGCCTTCCAATCTCTACCAGAACATTGTTAAGAGTGTGCACAACTCCCAACATGTCAACAAAGAGGTTTCATTCTAGATAAGTAGCAATGGAACGTTGTACAATACCATAGGCCACTTACCCATTATTTGCATATTAGTAGTATCTTGTTCATCAATGCAATTATTCTAATATGCATAATACACAACCTAAGTCTTATGAATATAAGCATATACATCACTGAATAACATTATTTTAAACAAACAGAATATACAAGAAATGACAATTCAGATACTTATCTTTGTTTGTTTGTTGGGTGGACTCCCTCTGAATCTTTGCTTCCTTGCAGGAGCTACTGGAGTCCTATTCTGAAGTAACTTCTTCTACACCTTTCTATTGTGAATTGTAAGGAGTGTTCAACTCCCTCTTAACCCCTGAATCACTGCATAGTTTCTTGAAGTCACCTGAAGTGAATTCTCCACCATTGTTGGATCTGAAAGTCTTGATCTTCTTACCATTTTGGTTCTCCATCAAGGTTTTGAATTCCTTGAATTTATCAAGCACTTCATCTTTGTTCTTCAAGAAGTAAACCCAAGTCTTCCTGCAAAAGTCATCAATGAAAGAGACATAGTAAACATACCCACTCAGAGAACTGGATGACATTGGACCACATACATCGAAGTGGATAATTTCCAAGATATCTTTTGCCTTGCTTTCATTGCTTGGAAATGCTTTCTTTATGTTCTTTCCTTTTGCACATCCTTTGCAAACACCTTCATGTTTGGTCTTGATTTCAGGAAGACCCTCTACAGCCTGCTTGCAATGGGAAGTGCCCTATAGTGCATATGAGCAAGTCTTCTATGCCAAAGTTCACTTGGCTCCATGGATTCATGCACCATGGCATGTTCAGGTTGTCCCTTTAGTTTATACAATCCTCCCTCTTGCTCTCCAATCACTACTGCATCATCTATGGTCTTTCCCTTTGGCCACATTAGAACTTGGCCATCCACAAATGCAACCCTCATACCTTTTACATCCAATGCGGATATGGAGAGTAGGTTCTTCTTGAGCCCAGGTACATACAAAACATCTTTCATGTTCAAAGACTTCCCAGAGTCTAGATTGTAGGAGGCCTCACCACTTCCTTTGATAGGGTATTGGTAGTCATCCCCAAGTTTCACCTTGTGGGGTGACTCATGTTCAGATAGATTAGCAAAGGATTCTTTAAACCCAGTCATGTGTTTTGAAGCCCCACTGTCAATAATCCAATCATTACAACTATGAGAGATAGTACCTGTGAGAGGAGAGATTAGAACATACTCTTCTTTGCTTGATGAGTCATCATCATCACTTTCTGCTCTAGCCTTCTTCTTGGGAGGTTCATCATCCTCGGCAGCATGAGCATGGTACCTTCTTTTGCTGCCCTTCTTCTTGTTGTTGAAGTTGTTGTTGTCCTTCTTGTTCTTGGGACAATTTATGGAAATATGTCCCTTTTCATTACAGGTGAAGCATATTCTCCTTTCTTTATGGTGATGTGAAGATTTCTTGAAGTGAAATGGCTCTCTCTTGGACTTCTCTTTCTTGGTGTGAGGTGTGAGAGCTTGATCTTCATTCCCCATCTTTTCTTCTTGTGCCACAAGCCTTGCTTCTTCTTGTGAGCATTCTTCCCGTAGTCTGTTGAAGGATACCAACTTCTTTCTTGCATATATTCCTTGAATAAAGGAGTCCCATGACCTGGGTAGGCCATTCAGAGTGGTCATGACAACTTCACCATTCTCCACCATTTCATCCACTGCTTCTAGTGGTTCCTTGATCTGAGAGACCCTAGAAAAATAAGATTGAATGGATTCTCCATTCTGAAGTTTTACCCCTTTCAATTGGTTCCGCAGAGTCATCTTTCGATTTATGTTCTTCCCTTCAAATAGTTTGGATAGTGAATCAAACATCTCTTTGGGTGTCTTCATAGATGACACATGGGGGATGAGATGGTCCTTGATAGAATCAGCAATGATTCTCTTTTCCTTGACCAAGTTATTCTTATGCAATATCTTAGCCTCTTCATCCTCTGGGATAGGGACCTCAGAGCTGATGTAGGAGTCCAATTCATTTTCTTCCAGGATTAACCCAATCCTATACTTCCATGATCGGAAGTTATCAGCCCCTTCAAGCTTATCCTCAAGCTTGGTGTGGTGAGACATCTTAAGGAGTACTTCAAATGGAAATAGAAGAGATTTAGGTCTTACCACTTGTTTTGCTGAAAATTGGATCTGGTCCCGGATTAGGGTTTGTCGGAAAAACGCTAAAAATTCAAAATATGAATTTCAACTTTATGAAAGGGTAGAAAGATGCGCCTTGATGAGCTGATCAGCCTGGTGTATTCAGAATTTGAGATCTGCAAGGTTTCACCCTTCATAAATGTCTTTTAGTCTTCCTAGGTTCACTAGGGAGGAACTTGAATTAGGGTTTGAGTTTCCGGGAGATCTACCCAGCCAAAAATCTCGATCCAAAGCTCTAAACTTCGATTTTTGCAAGGAGCTTCCAGCTATGTCTTCAGATTCCAAAAATACCTATTTTTGTGGAAACCCTAATTTTTAGGGCCAAGTCTGAAAATGCTTAGAATTGAATTTTGATTGGACAGATAGATTCTCCTTGATGAGTAGCGTCAATCTACTATACTGCTTTTCCAAAATATGTGGAGAGAAACCCTTGGTTTCCATTACTGCACAATGTCTTCTTCTCAGATTAGCTCTGATACCATGTTAAATTTTGAGCATTAATTCACAATACTCTAGGATCTCTACTGAGAGAATAACATGTACAGTATATCAATACATATCAATCATAACAAGCATGTCAATCATCACAAGAAGCAAAAGCATGAGAGACAATAGACACAGAGTTTCTGTGGGGAAAACCCTAAGGTGAAAAACCCCACAACTTCCTCAGAGATAGATAGAGAAATAGCTCAACCAAAGTACAACCAAATACACAGAGATAGACTCCTCCTAGCAGCTGAACCTCCTCCTCACAAGTGCGCCACTTTCTAAGTGAACGAAGAATGAGTTTCTGAGTGATCCAAATAGAGATCTCTCGATCTCTATTTATACTTGTCCTGTTTTCCCAATAACCTTATGGTTTCGACTTGTCTAGATAGGTACATCAACCATATATTACATAAATAAGGGCCAACCCCACACATGGTGGTCTAATAACCCATCGGTAAGTTAACACACTTGTGACACTTGTCAATACACATGACAACGCTTCCGTATAGAGGAATGACACATCTCTATAGGCGTACAATAATATATAAATGAAATACATGGATGAAATACATTCTGAAGTTACATATACATCAACATATTGATGGGTTATTAGACCACTAGTGTTGGGTTGTACCTAGTTAGGTCATGTGGTTGGGTTATTATACTTCATTAGCAAGTCGGCCCTGTTAGGTTATTGGCAGGTCAAGTCAGTGTATAAATAGAGAGGTTGTGTCTCTCATTCTATTCATTCACTCACTTCTCAAGGTCACATTGCTAAGAGAGAAAGTGGCGCACAAGTGGAGGAGGAGGAGTATCTGGTAGAGACATCCCTTTAGGTTTCATCATTGTGGTCTTGGTTTGTGGCTTATTCTATCTATGAGGAAGTTGCAGGGTTTTTCACCTTCTTGGTTTTCCCTGAGGAAACTCTTTGTCTATTGTCTCTTGTGTTTATTATTGATATGCTGTACATGTTATTCTCTTAGTGATCCTAGATAATATTGAATGAAATTATCGAAAAATTAACATATATTATAAAAATTATTTAGTATTCATATTTATATATGTAATATAGAAATTATATATACTATATGTTATAGTTTTTTTTAGAAGAAAAATCACCTTCCTGCTATTCCGAAGGAATCAAGGAAAGCTAACATGCATAGAGAATGCCAACAAACTTCCTCATATATTGTGGATGGTATATCGAGCAAACCGTTAGTCGGTAATCCAAGCCAAAAGATGTCTTAACAAAATTGAACCTAGGTGGATGGAACGAAATCCATCTATCCCCACCAACGGACCACTCTATCCTTGACATACTATATGTTATAGTTATAATTAGTATTAATACATATAAATATAAAAATAATAAAATAAAATAACATATAATAAAGAAATAAAATACATCAAGAATTCGTTGGCCATAGCAGGAATGGTTAGAAAAGGCCACAATGGGAAATAATGTGGTGATTTAATTTTGGTGGAAAAGGGAAATTCTTTGGATGGAGTGGCCACATCCATAATTGAGGATTTAAATTGAGGACTGATTTTGATTTGCAAGTTTTGCATCAAATTGAACTTGTAGACATTATGGGGTTACAGTTAAAACCCATTGAGACAAGTAGATGGTATGGAGGACATAAGAATCTTACAAGAACCATCATGGATTCAACAAAACGTTTTTTCAGAATGCAAATGAGCTTTTCCAGTGTGGGGAGTTATGTGCCGCCTTCATTAATCCCTATATTTTCCACATCGGGATTTTTGTGTTACATGTACGGCTTTTACTTGAAAATAAATAACAAACCGTTTTCATGAAAACCTTGTTGGATTTTATATCATCTACGTTTAAATTTATTCATGACATTTTACATAATCATCCCTGATCTTTAATCACTCATCATATGGTAGATACAATCATCAACACAAATTCTCATTTTTCTTCTATTGTTCCATATGCTTGCATTATGTTTCTTCTATGAAAATCATTGCTTTTGTTCCTTTACTTCTTAATACTATTGTATATTAATCAGCATTATATTGTATATTAATTAGTATTATAGTGTAGGGAAAACAAAACCCACCTATACCAATGAACACAAAGATTTACCCTAGTAACCAAATAGGGAAAATCGATAGTAAAGAAGGCATTTATCTCTTCTTGTCTTTATTTAATGTAAAAAACAAGGGGATATTTAAGAGAATCTACTTTTGTGTTGGAAACTTCTACATACACAGAGCGATTTACCTCTTATAGTATGGCAGTCTTTCCTCCAACAATTTATACAATAGTTGGTCAAGACAAACATTCTCCCCCTTTCCTCTGCTTTGGCAGAATGGCGAGTTCTCTAGTAGTCGGTTGTTGGGATATTTTTTTTTAAAATGATTAAACTAGTCTGGAAGATGCTGAATTACACAAAATATCATAGTTTTAGGGTAGATAAAAATATGACATGCTCGAAAAGCAAGTTTAAGTGATAAATATGAAATTTTTTATTTTTACAATGAGGCCTTGAACAATTTTTCGGATATAATGGGGACGGAGAACTAAATGAGCAATAACTGAAGACTCTGAGGAAAGATTCATATATTGAAGAAAACAATTGTTGTGGAAGAGAGGTACAAGGGATCATTATAATATCTGACATGATATAATTACATTTTGAAAAATATAGAAGGTATCTAACATCACCATGAAAGAGATAGTGATGGTCTATGATTGCAAAAATGGATTTTCGAGTATCAAGAGCAGGAAGCGAAAGAAGGAACCTGTTGAAGTCAAGGATGAAGTACTATCAAGGAATATATGCCAGTTATTTATTGCAAATGGTGAACTTGTTTTCTGTAATTTAGAAGCTGATATAACGAGCTTTATAAAAGATAAAGGGCATACCCCTGTCTATATGTTGCCTGAAATTACCAGATGGAGTTGACATATTATCTATCAATTGGATGTCATCTAGACATATACCAGTTTTATGTATCTCCTCCAGGACTCCCCTTTTATGATCTCGTCCCCAGCTAAGTATGTTTCATTCTCATAAATATAAGGAGTTAAGAGATAGATTCAGATAACTTCATGTAAATTATCACACATGAAGTGTTGGAAAATCTTGGAATGTACTGATCCTTTGGGGAGATACTAGATTTGTGTTCTTCAACCATTTAGGACTGGCATTAGACTGATAATTTATTTTCTAATAATTGTTTCAACATGTTTTCTTAAAACTGAAGTTCCTTGCACAATAAATCTTACACGAGCAGTAAAATTCATATCATTCTGACTTTACTCAGATACTGAGAAACTCCTGTATTCTATGTGACAATATTTGAACAATGAATACCTTTCTTGCCTATTGTTATCTTTGTATTTTACCATATATATACTGTCGAAGATGATTTTTTATCTTAGAATGATGTAGGTTGCACTCATGCATGGATTAGTAGACTATTTCATATGAGATTATGCAATGTTAAAAGGGGATGAGGGCCTAGTGCAAATCCCAAGCAAATTCAGAAGAAAATATAAACTAAGAAAAAATATTTATGTGGTATATGGTGCAGCCCCTTGGGGCATATATCTGGAAGTAATTACCAACAATAGAAAGTATTTCCTATCTCACAATAGAAATCCAGGGTCTACTTTGGCCAAATTTTTTTCCATGTTTTCTGATTGAAAATTCTGTAATGCGTTGATTGACTGAAGGAGTTGACTTTTGAAATATTCTTCATCTTTTGGAGAAATGCTCCTGTTTTTGGTTCTATTATATATATAATTTGTTATGGAGCAATGCTCCAGTTTTTGGTTCTATTTAAATGTTTTGTGTTGCTTGAGAAAGAGAAACATGACATTTTATTGCTTATTTATGCAGTGGCCAAAATAACATCAGTGTTTGATGATCCAACTGTAGAGATCCAAGAGCTTACAGTTGTTATCAAGCAGGATATTACTGCATTACATTCTACAGTTGTAGACCTGCAAATCCTCTGCAATTCTCATAATGAAAGTGCCAATACCTCAAAAGACATAACAAAACATTCAACTACAGTTGTAGATAACTTAAAGACTCGATTAATGAACACTACCAAAGAGTTCAAGGATGTTCACTATGCAAACTGAGGTAACCAAAAATTCCTTTGTATTTACAAATACATCCTAAACAATTCAAGGGTCCATATCAAATCAATTCATCAATGGTGTATGGATTCTTGGTCAAATTTATGGTTATTGTAAATCTTATTGGTCAAAGGTTGTAGTGTAAGAGCTTCATCAGAAGTGTAGAATTGTAGATGACTATCTTACTCTTTTAATGGAGTGCTTGATATCATTGCTTAAATTTTTTTGACATGGACTCATTCACATGAGGTTGAATTGTATACCCTGTAGAATTTGAAGGTACATGAGAATAGAAGACAATTGTTTTATGCTAGTGTGATTCAAAAGATTCTACAAGTCCTTTAATCCGACAATGCCCTCTTGCAAGTACTAGTCGCTCTAGTGTTTCCCCTCCTCCTTGGGCCAATGGATCAACATCTTCATCACATATTTTCAACCCACGGTATGGTAGTAGTGATAGTACTAATATTCATTTTAGTTGAGAAAATGTTATCGTATAATCATTAGTAATTTTTTTTTATCCATATCAATTCAATTTCTCAACATAATTAAAATGGTTGCAAAATAGCCCTTAATATTGCTTGTGGTCAAAGTTCATTTTCTTAACAAATAGATTATGCATAGTTACAAGGTACACCATATCTTGGGCTTGGTGCACAAATTATTCATGTACCTTCCCTATGCACTATTATGTGCAAATTTGTTTGGAAAATCTTATCGTACTTATCCGTACATTTTTGGACCATGTAACTCCCTCCCCAGCTCAAGAAACTTAAGAGTATGGTATTATGTCCTTCAGAAAATAATTGTGGGTATGTTGTTGCAGGGTTTGGGGAGGGCTATTAGTTTTTGGGGAAACATATATAGAAATAATAAAGAGGGAAGTTATATTAATTTCTATAATTGACCTATAACAAACAGTGGGAACTTACAATTGTAAGTCAATTTAAAGCAACAACAAGGGAATATATCTAACTATGACATCTCCAACCAGAATGTAGGAGTGTTATTGGTAATATTGACAAAACTAATTGTCACACAGAGTGCAAAGCAAAACTAGTTGATAGTGTGGTAAAGTTGGTTTTGTTGCTATGGGTGGAGATCAAGTGCCCGACTTTTTCTGTTACCATTAGCATTCCTTGTCATAGCATCAAGATCTTATCTGTGAAGCCCTAAGCACTTATAAGCATCAATTCTTTTAATATAATCTGGGGCTAGACTTGCAGTTGTCTGACTGTTGGCTTATGGGATTTTTGATAAATATCTGTTGAAGTGGCATTATCACTCTTTTGAGGTAAAGCCTCCAAGTGATACTTTCTTTCTCCTTGGCAATAACTCCTAGGAAAATACTGGGCAGGATGGTACCCATTGTGAAGCAGGTGGTGTAGAATTAATGCACCTAATCCTGTCGGAATTGAACTGTGGACCTGCACAGTGTGTTCGATTATCGACAACGCCCTGGAAAAAGTTGCACTAACCAATTGAGATAACCTGTGGGGCTCTTCTGAGTCCTGGTGATACAAAGTAATGAAAAATTCTTGTTTAAAAGAAGAGAACTCCCTGAAATCTGATTGCATGCACTTTGGAATGGAAGGGTCTTATTTTATATTAAGATGCTTGTTCGAGTCAAGTAGGAAATTCTATGGTAACTAGTAATGTTGGTTACATAGTTGCATACAGTTATGTAGCATGTTGAATAAGGTGGTTGTTTTCCATGAATTGTCTTTTCATTTTTGTTTGTCAGATAACATAAGTGCTTGTAAGAGAGCATTGGAATTTCAATCCATTTTCTTCCGACCTTGCCATTCTGTATTTCTCTGAAATGCCACTTGAGATCAACAACTCCCTCATCTTCTTAAATGCGATTACTTCTATGTTAATTATAGGAGGAAATCTCTAATCTCTTTGGATCAAGAAAGCTTGTTATTTGTTAAAGGAAATATTGATGATGATTTTGAAACAATTAAGCCATAAACTAAAGAATATCACAGTTAAGATGCACTAGGAGCAATAGATCTGTACTAACCTCGGTTTGAAAGATTGTGAAGTTTTGGATTTCTTCTACCTTACAATACATGTTATGTTCAAATTGTACTCATTCTAATCTTACAGGATTGCAGCATGGTTAAGCTCTTTATTTCTATTTGTTGTTTTTGGAGCTAAAATTTATTGGTTCATGATACTAGGTGTCAATCGAGTGGAGAGCCTCCCGCATCTCCCAGTACGCAAACACAGCTTCAACAAAAAATGGTTCCTTTACAAGATAGCTATATGCAAAGAAGAGTTGAAGCTCTCCAAAATGTAGAATCAACTATTTTGGAGCTAAGTAACATCTTCACACAACTGGATACCATGGTTTCTCAACAAGAGGAGTTGGCAATAAGGTGTTATGTCTACCTTATTTAACTTCTTTGGTACTCTAGAAAATATTCTAGGATAATATTGATCATAGTGTAGATTTACCTACCTGCGGGATTGATGAGAATATGGATGATACTTTGGAAAATTTACCTACCTTACATGGTACATACATGAGTAGAATTTGCATATTTTGTCTCTAATAGTTTGGAATCTTTAAAATATTTTTTCCCTTGAAAATTTGAATATTTTATGTATTTTTTTTTAAACTGAGTAATTGAAATTAAACCAGTCTGAGTCATTGCCGAGTCCGAGTTCGAGCCGAGTTGACCCTCATCAGGTTCCTAGTATGATTCTGAGTTTTAAAACATTGGGTCAAACCCACTCATGGGATCTCTTATCGCTAAGTGTGCCTACTTTTAATTGAGAGTAATAAGTTGATGAAAATTGCTCTCATTTGAGGCATTCAGAGTCAGAGAGTCTTAGTATTCAGACTTTGTATGCTCTTCACCTTGCACCCTTAAGCAAACTTGGTGAAACAAAAAAAGACCTACATGTTATAGTTGAGTCTACAATGAGTCTGTATGAGATAGATGTTGTGTATGCTCTCTGCCCTACACCCATTATGGTGACCCTGGTAGATAAAAAACAGATCTATTAAAGTCTTTAATTGAAACCTATGTTGGAAAATAAAAGTTGAAGTTTGCATATTATTCTCATGTGATGATTTATAATAGATCTTGGATATATATATATATATATATATAGATATAGATATAGATATATAGATATAGATATAGATATAGATATATATTATCGAAGGAAAATTTTGAGATGTGTTTGTTTGGTCCAGTCCTTTTTGTCTAATATGGTAATAAGCGAAGAAAATAGAACCACTGCAGTTGATTGCCTTTCTGTTGTTGAGTTTCATTCCCAGATGGAATTATTGGTTTGATATATATGTATATCGAAAGAGAGTGAGAGTTTTACAAATTTAACACAACTGTTTGCTACTCTTGGAAATGAAATCTAAATCGAAGGATTGTTGAATTAGAGTCACCAAATGGAAAAGTGCTCCAAACAGATTCATCCTCCAACATAATACCATCCAAAGAAAAGAAACATTATAGATAAGGGCAACAACTATTCTCCATATTTAAGATCAATAAGGCCATCAAGGAATCAAACTCAACAACAGAAAGGTAATCAACTGCAATACTTATATCTTCTCGCTAAAACTTTTGATCCCCTGAAAAGAGTTTTTCGATACAAGTATCATGCACATGCATCCCTAATCCAAGAAAATCTTATATAGTGGCAAGTTCCTACTTAAAGAAAAAATGAAGCGTAAGAAAATAGAAGAAATCATCTCTCAAAATACATATTCTGTGGATGCATCATTAAGGAGGACAATCACAAATTAAGAGAGTAACTACTAAATGGAGCAATTATTCAACCACAATTGTAAGGAAAAGAGTACCATCTATTATGATGTCACTACTTCAGGGTGGAACAACATAAAGGAATTTAGAAGGTCATATGTAGTATCATTTATAAAGGAATCTTGGTGAACTGCCTTGATTTAGAAATTATCTACTACTGTGATTTGGTACAAAAATAGGAGTCTCTGTTTATTAGTCATGGGAAAAGTGCCAAAGGAAACTATGCCAACTTTGCAATGTGTCATTTTTACATTGCCTTGTTAAACAGAATAATTATAACATTCAGGAAAATTTAATCTTTTGCATTGTTTATTCACAGTTGTTAATTCGACAGTCATGTGTTCTTCCCACTCAAACAAGAATACTGAAAATCTATAAAGTGGATCAACCCCGACTTCAGAAAAAAGAGTCATCTCTGAAGAAAACTTGGTATTTTGGCCATGGATGCTTTAACCTTTTCATCTAGGTATTCTAGATCTACCATCTGACCTTTCAGATATTTTTCACAGGAAGAGAGATCAGAATGTCCATGTGTTAACAATCAAATTAACACCCCTAGTTATGTGACAGAAGAAGCACATTTTTAGTATGTGTCCGCAACATGAAGACAGAACACAAGTACATTCAGAGACAAGTCCTCTCTGATCTAATCACTTCTCCCATAAATGGAAGGATTAGGTGAAGACAGTAAGAACCTAAGGAGATCAAGTTCAATAATTGAACCACTCATAAAAGGTCCAAAACTAAGCTACACCAATCAAAAAGTGAAGATGAATGCATTAAAGTAAATTAATTATATTTAAAGTATGCTAAGTTGTGCAAAAAAGCCTAAAAACTATGGAAAAGTGAGTTTTTGAGAAAAAATAATAAAAAAACATGAAAAGGGGAAATCCCATATTGAAAATAATTATGAGTGGTTCAATTACTAAAATTGATCTCCTTAGGATCTTACTATCTTTACCTAATCCTTCCATTTATGGGAGAAGTGATTAGATCAGAGAGGACTTGTCTCTGAATGTACTTGTGTTTTGTCTTCATGTTGCGGGTGCATAGTAAAAATGTGCCTCTTCTGTCACATGACTATGGGTATTAATTTGATTGTTAACACCATGCCCACATAAGGTGATGCAAGGCGCCTTATGAGATAAGGTTCTTGCTTAACAATTACACACCACACACACGTTCACATAGATAAGATGTAAACAATGTGCCAGAATTTGTCTTATATTACTTCTACCGAATCGATTACAATGCAAAGTGAAAGGAATGAAAATAACTAATTAACTATCGGCCTCAGCCGTTACAATATAGAAATAACTGTGTGTTATCTCAGTGTGTCGACCATCCCCTCTCCTGGTTCACTGCGGAACTCTGAGCTATGGCTCAATCTTCTCTGCGTTCGGAAGCTATGTGACTGTTCTCTCCAATCTACAGATCTTCTCCCTGAACTCTACCCTGCCAAGTGATCCAACTGATCTACACTCCTTGGCCTTCTACTCTGCTACTGCTATTCCCGATATGATTCTAACCCCCGAGACATGCATCCTCTGTCTCTCGATCTCCTCAGATCCTGCAGACCTACAACTGTCAGCACCCCAACCATGTTGTACCATCTCTGTCAGTGTTGACATCTGTCATGATCCCAACTACCCTCAATAACTACCATTAACTTCCTTAACAACCCTAAACTGTTCCCAAGTACTCTCCTCGACTTCTTTGTGTCCTTCTGACAACAGTAATCCGTCATGTCGGCCATACTATCTGTCAGCTTCGACTTACCCGTCGAATTTATTTTGGCACTCCTTAGGCCTTGCCAGTCTACCACTTCTTGCTTGCTTGGATCATGCCCAAACCTGTCGGATTTGTGGTTCGATGCATGTGGACCATCGACGCCTCCACTACACTCTATCAGCTGTCGGCTCCCAACATGTCGACTCTCGACTTTCGCTACACCTGTCGGTCGCATACCTGACTGCTCCTCCTCAACTTATTGAATTCGACAAGACAATCTTCTCTTCCACACTAGTGGTCATTGGCACTCCTTCTAGTTGGACTTCCTCATGTCGACTAACTTTGACTGATTTTCCTAGGCCCCGATGCTCTTGCATAATACTTCCCAGGTGAAAAAGAACTCGACTGCTCCGTCAGTCTCCTGAACTCTTCTTCCAAAATCCATGTCTCCTCGTACAAATCATCATCTTTCCATCGCACGAAGTGTTCCTTCCTTCGCGAACTTTGCATACGCCCAACTTCGCGTTCCTCTATTGCTTTTGTGATTTCTTCTTTCTGTCGATCTAGAATCTACTCTGTCTAATCGATCTTTGACACTTCTATGCTTCCACTACTTGAAACTTCTTCGAACTTGTACAGATCCGAGACATTGAATGTTGGTGAAATGCTCAAGTCATTTGGCAACTCCAACACATAAGCATTGTCCAAAATTTTCTTCGGAATCTTACATGGTCTAATCTTCTTCAGCTTTAGCTTGTATATGTCCCCGTCAGAAATCTATCCTTCCGCAAATGTGCATAGATCAATTCTCCTTCGATGAATGAATGTAGTATTTTCCTCCTATCGGCTCTCAACTTGTATGCCATGTTACTCTTTTCTATGCACTTTCGCACAACTTCATTCACTTCTTTCATATGCTCTGCAAATGATTCTGCATCTACGCTTTTCCTGGTTTCTGTCGGTAACTCGACCAAATCCACCACTCCATGTGGGATTATTCCTTGAACAATATGGAATGCGTTGAAGCCTATCGACCGATTCACAGAATTGTTGTATGCAAACTCTACTTGTGCAAACACGTTCTCCCACTGCTCAGGTATGTCGGCTATCAAACATCTCAGAAGGTTTCCCAAACTTCTGTTCACCACCTCGGTCTGTCTGTCCATCTGTGGATGATATGCTAAGTTGAACTGCAACCTTGTGTCCATTTTTTCCATAGGGTTCTCCAGAAATGTTCCATAAACTTGGTATCTCTATCCTATGTGATACTCTTTGGTAACCCATGCAATATGACTACTTCCTTGAAGAATAGTACAGCAATGCCTGTGGCATCCCTTGTCTTCCGACACAGAATAAATTGTGCCATTTTTGAAAATCTTTTGACTACAACAAATATTGAGTCACTCCCTTGCTACGTCTCAACAATCCTAGCACAAAATCCATTCTTAGGTGCTCCCATGGGGTATCCGGTACAGGTAATGGTGTATACAACCCCTTGTTATGACTTCTCCCTTTTTCCAACTGGAAAAATATACATTGTCGAACCCACTTTCAGACATCTGTTGTCATTTCTGGCCAATAATACTCTTATTTGACCAATTCCCTGGTCTTGTCAATGCCAAAATGACTTACTAATCCACGTCTATGAAACTCTCAAATTAGGTTCTCCCTTATGGATCCTCTGGGAAAACACAACTGTTGTCCCTTAAACAAGTATCCCTATTGGATAAAATAATCCAAGTATGGAGTCCTGTTGACACTCCACGGTTCATGATAAGATCCCCATGCTTTCGCAAAATCCTCATCGGTCTCGTACTATGTCTTCACCGAATCTATTCCCATTACCTGAACTGTCGTTGTGTTCAGCAATGCAACTCTCCAACTTAGCACATCGGCAACCTTATTTGACTTGCCCGACTTATGTCACAACATGAATGTATATCCCTACAGGAATTTGACCCATTTCATGTGTCGTTGATTCAACTTCGATTGAGTATTCAGGTACCTCAATGCTTGGTGATCTGTGTATAACACAAATTCCCTGGGAAACAAATAATTCCTCCACTTCTTCAATGCCTGGACAATAGCATAAAATTCCTGGTCATAGAAGGAATACTTTCGCTTCACATCAGCCAACTTCTCACTGAAGAATGCAATTGGTCGGCCCTCCTAGCTCAACACTGCTCCAATTTCCATTCCACTCCTTTCGCAATCCACTTGGAAAACATTGTCGAAATCTGGGAGCGCTAACACTGGGCTCTCAGTGACCTTTTCCTTCAACTTGTCGAAAGCTCGCTGGGCTGCTTCTGTCCACTTGAACTCACCTGTTGTTCGGGAATTCTACCCTATAGAGAGGAGAGGGACACTACCAACTTTTGGGGGGACAAGTCAATACATTAATCATATCACATAAGCTTCTACAAAAGGAAAGAGATCAAGGTTCTTTAAGGCATACCTTATTAACGACGTTCGATCCTAGATTTCGCTTGCTCCTTCGATCGATCCTCCACTTGATCTTCCATTTGATGAACCTACAATACAAAGATACCTTCCTCAACGTATCTTAACTGATATAACAATGATGAAATTGAAATACAATTTAAACATCAAGTACAATCAAGCATTTAATCCAAACAAATATACAATCCATTAGACATTTGATTGGGACGGGAATGGCATTTCAACCTTTATTGTCAAAAGCAAATAATCAGTACAAGTATACTTGATCATTCAGAGTGCTTGTGCAACAGGATCCTGGGCTCCTGCTCTTCACACTAACTTTGGAATTCCTCCAGTGTAACAACCCTTAATGCATAGTTTCTCCACCTCTCTGTCATCTATCCCCCTTGTATTTATGGGACAAGGTAGGCAATTTGGATCAAGAGGTAGTTTGATTGGGAAGTTGGGGAAGTTTCAAAACCAATTGCAACTAATCCCAATTCATCAAATTAATATATTTTTAATTAATTTTTAAGATGTGCGTGAGTATTTCACAGTAGAGTAGCGCACCATATGCAACTTCATTGCCTTACAACCAGCGTTTGCATGATTTTTTAAGGTGTGCGCTAGTTTGCTTAAGCAAAGTAGGGCATACTAGAAGGTGTCTGCTACTATTATGCTTGTGGAGTAGGGAACACTTCAAGAAACTATGATGCCTGTACGGTAGCGCACATGTCAAAAGGTAGGTTAAAACAGGGTTTTGTTAGCTATTGAGGGGTAAACCAAGTCCATGTATCATCTAGGGAAATCTTGCTCTTCAATCCATGTTGTCCTTTTGTGTGATCGACAGCTTAATGTGATCACGGATGGAGAAGTGTAGATTTGAACTATAACAGATGCCCCCTAATGTGTGATGTCAGAGGGAAACGATGGCCGAAATACATTATAATTCCAGGTCAGCGAAGGAGCAAGAAAGCACAAAACCAAGTCACAAAAGTACCTAAAATAACGATCAAGTTCAGTGAGCAATTACAATCTTGACATCATATAGACGTGTAGCATGATACAACATGATCTCCGATACATAACTAGGAGATGTATATATAGCATGGCCACTGAAATACAAGCGTGGATCCATGTCAAAATGAGAGATCATAGCCATAACAACAAACTGTATCTATGTCTCATGGAGAACCAAAATGAGTGAGGCTCAGTCTTGTGCAGCTTGGGTGATAACATAATGAGGTAATGTTATCAAAATCCCAAGGTCTTCATCCAAAACAACCCAAGGTGCAAACCCTAACCATGTGAATAAATGAGCTGAAAGTCGAACATGGGGGGTATCGTTTGATTACTGGTCATTGATGTATACCGTTAACAAACGCGAGGGCTTCCACCAATAATGATAATGGGGCCCAAGGTACCTAGTACGATCCAACAAGTGTGAATAAGTGGACTTGGCGTCGAACACTTGAGGAACCTATCAAATAAGAGACATTGATGTATTCTCATAATTTGACAGTGAGGGAAATTGCCACTGGTGACTACAATCCCCAAGGTACTAATTGAAACTCTAAACTTCATTCCCAGAGAAAAATGAGTTGATGTCGATGGGAAGAAGTCCATTGGAATGGAGGCCTTAATGCATCCTCCATCATCCAACACGAGGAACACTCAAATGGTATGAGCTGATGTGATGTAGTACAAGTAACAAGACTGACACTAGGAAGGCCAACACATGAGGTCAAGATAAGTTGTAGAATGGCCGACATGGGATGTATCCTTGAATAGTGAGCACGACACAAGTGACTTAGGTAGTTTTCAACATGATGGGGAAGTGATATAAGCATGCAATGTAGGAGACATTAGCAGACCCTCCATATGGTTGGAAGAAGAACCAACCGAGGGAGTAAACAACTCGGAGATCAGGTTCACCCTATGGTCAAAAAACTAAACCCAACTGAAATGATGGACTCAAATAGGTGGTGTGTTCAAGGATAGGACTGACTGAACTGCCTTTGAAACTGCAAGATGTGATATACCCTTCTTATCCCTTATTCTTTTTAGATAAAAGAATACCTTTCTTGTTGTTTTAATGAGTCCAAGAAAGAATGAAAACTCAATAGATCCAACCATGTAAAGAGTTTAACGAGCCCATGGGAGGAAGACTCAGGACCTTCTTCATTATTTACATAGTTTGAAGAAGAGATAGAAGAATACTCTATAATACTGATCTCTGGATTTTAATATCGAGCCAAGATCTGTTCTTGCTCGCTGGTGTTTTCAATTTTAAGAAGTCTGAAAAACTTAAACAATAATTCCATACACCTACTCATGGATTTTAATATCGAGACCAAGTAGGTTAATGCTCACCGTTGTTTTCCTGTTTATAGAGTCTGAAAAACTTAAACAATCCTCTTTTTACCATCTCGTGGATTTCACATTGAGCCCGAGTAGGTGAGTGTTCGCTTGGTGTTTTCATGTTTCGAAAGCCTGAAAACCCTAAAGAAGGCTCCAAAAGGTCCTTTTTCGTAAAGTTAGTCTCCTCCCCCGAAAAAGTGTAAAACAATGGAAGAAGAACTCTTCTAGCCACAGATGACTAGACTATTCCTTTTTCGTAAGTAATATGCAAAAGTATGGAAAATGGTTAAAATTATACTTAAGCAGATGGGCCTTCAGTTCCTTTAACGAGCTTGAAGAGGACAAGTTTACTCGGCAAGCTTGTTTAGGTTTCAATAGTCCAAACAAGAGCTTAAAATGACTTAAATTACAGCTTCGAGGATCATGACTCATGACCTACCAAAGACTAGGATCTCAACAACCAAGTTAGTATTAACGACAAAAAATCTTCAATGAAATGAAATTTCATCCATAAAGTACTTAACATGGTCTGTCAATAAAGAAATTAAGTCATAATAGATTGATGCTATGAAAATCTAGTGAAAATTTGAGAGACATAGGTTAAAATCATTCTACCAACATTTGTAGGTATTTAATGATTAAATAGATCATTTTTTATGCAATTTGAAACTATAGACTTTTCACAAAAGTGGGTAAAAATCAAATTCAAATTCATATATGTAATTTCAACTTGAAAACTCAAATATCACATTTGGAATTTGTAGGGTAAGTTTTTGGAGTAAACCCTTGATCTTCAACCATTCATAGCGATCAAATCGGGCAACTATTCAACTTCAAACCTCTTCCAAGTAAGATCTTTTCATCCCAACTTGCATTTTGATGGTTTATTTGTCAATTTTTATGCTTAAAAATCAATTTCTAGCCATGCTCAACTCGTGAAGAGCATGTGCACTATTGTGTAAGAGGAAAAGTAGGGCATACTGGAGGTGTGCGCTACTCGTCCTCAAGGACATTAGCGCCCAAACGTGACTATCTACCTTAAGGAGTAGCGCACACCCCTGAACATGAAGAAAAACATGTCGAGGACTAAAAAATGGACTTTCTTTTGCAGGATGGTGCTTGTTTGGAGGGAAAGGGAGCATTAAGAGATGGATAGGGTGGCTATGCAAGACCTGGAAACTCTACATGCACTCCGAAGGTGTGGTTTGTTAAAATTATATAGAACCGTCAACATGAGGGCACTCAACCGATTGCTTCAAAGACTCATTCAGTACTGGGATGCAGATTCCAATGTGTTTGATATCTAGGGAGAGACCCCAGACCTCACCATTGATGACATATACTTCATTACAGGACTCTCTAGGAGGGGAGATCTTGTAAACTTGAAAGGGTCCTCACGCAATGTGGGTACCATGGCTGTGCAAGAATATGTGAATGCATACTATGTGACGGGTACTAAGAAATCAGGAAGTCAAATTCTTATTTCTACTATTGACAGCCTCCCTTTGAAAGTTATTGTAAGTATGTTGAACTGAACGGGAGGGAGTGCCACACAACACTTAGCCTCAAGGCACTATATGCATATTGGTATCAAATGCTTGCAAGGTCATGTGTATGACTGGTGCACTAGTCTGTTGGAAAACATGAAGCTTCAACTCTCGAGGTGTAAGACCAGAAGAATGAAGAACTTTGGATATGGCAGCATTCTTTGTACCTTCTTGTTTGAGAGGGTACCTGCTCTTAGTGTAGGCATGCCTTTGCCCCCTGTAATTCCTCGTGAGCCGATATTGGGCCATTTGGGTGACATTTTTCTCCGCCAGGGTGGTGGTGAAAGCCACTTTTGTTATCATACCGATGATTTCTGGGGATGTTGGGAGAGACAGGTGCCAGCATTTGAGCAGTTTCCATAAGTTGGCTTAGACTTCCGTCATGATCCAGAGATGGTACTTCCTCTAGGTGGTGCCTGGGGAGAGATGGGTATGTTTATGTTTTGAAAATTATTTAATTTTTTCAATTTAAAGTATATTATTTTTATGATGAGTTTGAAATACTAAAACAAAGTGTCATATGCAGATGTTGGATGAGTCCTTCCAGATGGACATCCTACTATTTTCATGAGGCCCATTGATGTGGGTGCAGTTGATGCTATGCTAGGGGCTATAGAGAGGAAGATGAGTTGGTTGACTCATGATATTCCCACATATCACATTGAGAGGATGCATGCTGATATGCAGGAGGATGTAGTAGGTGTGCCCCCAGCCTGGATTAGATTGCTGTGGAAAGTAGCCAGGCTGGTCATATGTTACCGAGAGGAAGTGGATGGTGATGAGGCCCCACCTTCTCTATAGGAGAAGGATATTTTATGTATATTTTTGAGGCCATCGAGCCCAAGTTTGTATCTTATGACTTGACTTTGTGATAGACTTATGTTCCAAACTCATACTAATTTTTGATACAGTATTAGATATATATACAGTATCGGCTTATATTTACATGCATGTGTTTAAATTTATGTGCAATGCTTATTTATGGAAGTGTATGATACAAATGCCAATCTAGAACATAATTTGCAAATGAATCAGCTAATGCATTCAAATTTCTTGGAATATGTTGATATATGATGGAATCAAACTGTCTTTCCAATAATTTAACTCACAGAAACTGTCATAGCAAAACAGGATCTCTGATCTAATAAACACCCATCAACTGAAATACAACTAGTTGCGAATCAAGTCTTACCTCTAAATGTGAAATGCCTTGGGTAAGAGCATCCCGGAGAAGTTCTATGACCGCACTGTACTCAGCTACATTATTCATTATGGGGCCCAAACAAACCCCTCCCCCCCCGAAGAAACCAGTTGGCCAGTCGGTCAGTAAATGACCCAAGCTGTTGAAGCCAACTATCGGGTGTGGTGACTGGAGTGTAATGTCTCCATTCAAATAAGTGCATAGTATGACAATCGCATCAATCCTACTAGTTTCCTAGGTTGGATGGGCACATGTGGGAAGGTAATAAGGAAGCTAATAAATGATATTTAGATATTAGAAGGGTTCAAGCATTTAATAAATATGGTGAATAAATAAATTCAAGAGAAATTCTAAGTGGCAAGTGGTTTTGGAAACATATGGAGGTGGTGGGACCCACACTAGCTTGATTTTTCAATGACACATGGCAGCTCTCTCTTGCCAATTCGAATTCATGGGAAGGTGAACACTCTTGGGTGAGTTGGTAAGTCATAACACATGGCATTGAGCATCTTAGGTTGAAATGGGATGGAATAGTAACCTCCATGGGACAAGAAGAGTCAAATTGGAGACTAGTGGACACTTGGGCTAGATTCCCTAGTTTTATGACAACAATAATGAAGCATCTATGACATTTATGACAAAATTCAGACCTGAATTCTTACACCTGACCATTATGACATGTTATCCCCAAAAATAGGCTCAAGGAAGACACTCATGGAGTTGGGGGAAGCTAAAGAGACTCAAATTCGAATTTGGGAGAAGATAGAAGGTTGGGACTAGGAGACAAGTGGCAAATGAGGAATATTTTCTAAATGGAAATTTATTGAATCTATTGAGAGGATTTCGCCCCTTGAAGGATAATGTTGGTTATAAAATGTAGAAATCAAGTATGAGAATGGCTTTTGATGATTTTAGAAAAATTGCATTTGTGAAGAGAGAACTAGTGGATGATTAGTTTCTTGCCTTAGCCAATTTTGAGGGTGAAAGATTCCCATCCAAGTTGGTGTTTGGAGAGGCCACTCAGGTCTTTCATGGTGCTTTAATGGATTTTTATTTTCAGGTAGAAGCTACAGGAAGTTTCATGGTTTGGTTTAGTGCAGCACTTTCTCTCCACCATTTCCAATTTTGAAGGCATATTCGGGCTCCTTGAGGGATTGCACTTTGCGTGAGATCTTGCACTCATTAGGAGAACTTTGTATGATATTTTTCTGATTGTAATAGCTTCATATACTCTTTTATTCATATTCAAAGACTCTCAGGTTGAAATACCCATTGACTGTATGCAAAATTATTGATTAATGAGCAAATAATGTCCATTTCCCCAATGCTTTGATGTATGACACTATAAGGTTGATTATTTCGAATGGATGGATGATTCTATGATTTATTTTTAATTCATATACTTCCATGGATATATTCTACAAGTTTCATGTACTGTACTTGAGCATTTGAAGCATTTTTACTCAGTTTGTTTGTATTGAGAGGTGAAATAGTGCCATTTCCCCAAGGGTCGAATTGGGGGTTTTTGCTGTTGAATGTGAGAGAGTTAGAACAGTAGTAAAAATAAATTAATGGTGTATATGAGACCTTAATAGCATACTTAACACATTACATACCTCTGTTCATAAATTTGTGGAATTTTGGAGGCATTTGGAAGGCCATTTGCAGTGTTACCTAGGGGGGGTTTGATGCACAAATTACTAGTCAAAATTACATATATTGATCAGAATACAAATCAGGTTTGCAGTAGTATTTGGAGGGCCATAAAACATTCTTAAACCTAATATTCAAGTCTAAATACCATTCATACACTCCTACAAAATATTTGGGAGCATTTGGGTTGATTTGGAGGTCAAAACAGTAAAACTAGTCAAAGGTCGAAATTGGGGAAAAAGTGGAAAAATTGGCATTTTAATAAAATTTTGAAAAAGGGTCATTACAAGTGGTATTAGAGCATGTTATTGGCACCTAATGGTATTAAAAAGAAGTCAAAAGAATAATCCACGACCCCTTGAACCAGTAGTTGAAAATATTTTTGTTGAAGAAGAGGTAGTAGAAGAAGAGAAATCTTTTACTGAAATCATGGGTAGAGAGGAGGAGGACAAAGCAAGATATAAGGAGGAACTTATTGCAACCTTAGATCCATGTTTATCTAAACTTTCAACAAACATGGATAGGATAGGTGGCAGATTGTTGCAAGGATTCGAATTGTTGATTAGCCAGCTTCAAAGCAAAGGGACTATAGGAGATAATAGTGGTTCACACTCAGGGGGAAAAGATAAAGGGGAATGAGCATATTTTCTCAAGTACATGACCTCATAATAGATCTGATGAATTTCAAAGCACACAAAGGCATATTGCACCTAAATTTCTCACACCCAAAGAAGAGCCCAATCTTGAATTGGATTACAAGAAACTAGTAAATGATCGGAATGATTTGAATGAAGAGTGTAAAATAGGTGTACCACTCAGTGACTACATTGATGCTATGCAAAAGATTAAAAGGAAGGGAGACAATAGGAGTCCATTCCAAAACAAAGAATTAAATAGTTTTATTGGAAAAATATCACTTCCTACTTTTGATGGTTCTTCTCAAAATTCTGCCAACACTTGGGTGCAAAAATTGGATGTATATTTTCAGCAGAATCCTATGTTGGAAGAGGATGCATTAAAAATGGCCATTTTTCATTTGGAAGGAGATGCCAATGAATGGTGGTTTCATGGGATGAAAACATTGGGTCATAATCAGGTTAAAACATATGGAGAATTTGTTGAAAGGGTACTAGAAAGATTAGAACAAAAAGATCCAAAATTGCCTTTCAAAGAACTAGCTCAATTGAAGTAAACTAGGTCCCCTACTGAATATATGTTGGACTTTAAAAAATGATTAGTCAAGGTGGCTGATGTATCTATGGGAAGATTGGTATTTATATTCACTGAAGGTTTGTATGAACCATTAATAGGTTTGGTAAAAGCCCACAAGCCAACTACATTAAAAGATGCAATGAGCTTGACTAGGGATCTCCAAAATGTGCTTCCTAGAACGAGATTTCCTCCTAAGCCTAGCTACAAATTTGAAAAGAAACCTTGGAAAAGGGATGGATATGATAAGAAACCTTGGAAAAGAGAGTCATTTGAGAGGAATAAAAAAGAGGGACTAAACAGGGATGAATTTAGAAAAAAGAAACTGTTCTTCACATGCTTCCAACCATGGACACAGGGGCACAAATGTACCAAAGGAAAGGCTCAATACATAGAAGTATTTTCTGATAATAAGGGGTATGATGGGGGCATGGATGAAGATGGACATATTTCAAATCAAGAAGAGGCATTGTTGGAGAGAACTTCCGCAGCATTTAGGAAGCTGCTAATTTTGGGAAAGATAACTATTTTTGGGGAAAAAGTACCAAATTGGGCGACAAGACAAAGATATCGCCGTAGCGCAAATCCCGACGGGAATTGCGGCGATATGTACAGAAAAGTCAGAATGTATGTTACAAGGAAGAGGCCGAAGGGAGAGCTCAACCACCATAATAAAGGCGCCGAAGATGAAGGGAGGGTTCAGCTACCCTCATTATGAAGAAGGACCACAGTCAGCGTTGCTTGAACCAAGAAGAAGCAATGGGCCAATGCATTAAAGACTAAGGACTGCAGGAAGCGGCGAAGAGACAGGAGGCGGCTATGGAAGTACAGCTAGTTGACTGTAAGTGGTTGGGGTTGAGTCACTGTTGGGATAGGGCCCACAGTTTTGTAACTGCGATGAGACCTTCGGGCCATCTATATATAGGAGTCTTTTTATATGAAAAGGGGTTGGCCACATAGTGATAGGAGTTATTAAGTAGAGGGTAGTTGAGTCTTTGTGATGCAGAGTCTGAACATCCCCCAGAGACAGGGGCCGACCCATTGAGAGATTGTGCAATCCACTGGGATTGAAAAAGAAAGAGAATGCATTGTAAGAGGCAGGAGAAGAAGAGAGGTCTATAGAGAAGGGCTCCTACTGAAGGGGAGTTTCCCAGAAGACCCCTGTTGCAAGAGTTGTGACAGAACTGCGTTTTACTCTCCTTGATTGCTAACAGGGAGCACAGTCCCCGTGAATACAGCTCCTCTCCTGGGGGTGACAACGTGCTTATCCAAGTAGCGCGATTGTAGTTGTGTAGCTGTTGCTCTTATTTACTTATCTCTATTATACATGAATGCTTCCTTCAGTTTATGAGTACTGTGTATGGTTGTCAGTTTAGTTCTGATTGATGTTTAACCATTGTAAGAATCATATCCAAATCCTAGCGAATTAGGTCTCCGTTTAATAAATGATAAGGCTCGAATATGAAGTGAATGTAATGCATGAAGAGTGTAACTAGAACAGTGCTCAAAGTAATACTCTATATAGTCACATCGTCACAAACATCAAGGGGCGGACACATTAGCAAGGGTTATGCTTAGAGATTAAAATGATATCACTATCTCAGTAAAAGGATAAGGGAGGGAGAGACCTCCTATTAATCTAGGAAGCGGTAAGAACCACATACCGCAGGGACGGAAAGGAGGAAGATATCGCACCCGCGATATCTTGGGTATCGCTAGGCAGGCTCATAGAAGGGGAAGACTTATCGCACTTTCTGCGTGATGCGATAAGGCAGGGGTATAGCCGGAGTAATGTGGTAAGGTAAGTTAGCCCTACTGAGGAGAGAGCAAAGGTGGGTTTAAGCACCCTGGATGCCTCGGAACTTGGTTGAGGACACTTGAGTCTTCCGCCACCCATTAGAATCACTTCGGGTGAGACTTCAGGTTGCTTCTGCGACCTGTTGCCGAAAGGGCCAGTGAGCTAAGGGTCTATTGGTCTAGAAGGCACAGCTAACCCGGGTCTACCGAGAACAAAGGACCAACAAATGGTTCCGTTGCCGGTTTGAACACATTAAGCTGATGTTCTGTTGGTATCCTACCAAGAAAGAACTTAACCAGTGGGTTGAGTCAAAAGAAAGAGAGTTTGCTGTAAAAGAAAACCAGAATCCTAGATTGAGCACTGAGGCTTGGCTACAGAAGCACATTTTTACAGATCTCCATGAGATATTCTTCGCAACCTATGCTATTGACTTATATGATTGGTTATCAAAGCTTGCTGACAACAGCCGTTTCAAGAAGAATCGAGAAGTTGTCTGGACAGCAGGGCTGATTCAGACCTTGAAAGGTGTCGATAATCCCATATCACGCGCAGTAGACTTCTGGCTCGCGAGTTTGTTGGAAGGCTTCATCACAGAGTTCGCGGTTGATCAGAGAAAGAGTTTCAGTGCAGCAGAGCAATACTTCTTCAAGGGTTATCGCGGTAAGTACCTAAATTCTCTAAATCTGTCCATTAAGCAATTACTATATGAAAAAGGAGTACTGGATATGATCTTAGATGAATAGTAGTATGATACTGTAATGTCAGTAGACTCTGAGAGTGATTACAAGCATCTTGGACATACACGTAGTGGTAAAAGATATAGAGTCAACGATTCATCCTCCTCTGAAGAAAACAGCTCAGATCACCCTAGTCAGCCGATTCAGAACCCTAGGACTCCTCAAAAACCAGTCGGGACTCAGAGTAATCCCGCAGGAACCCCGTCCAGTAGCTCTCATACAGCGCATACTACCGCTACACCCTCTACATCTATACCACCGAGTAGTAGTAATACAGCAAACCAGAACCCACCATCTAGAAACAGAATGGGAGATGATATGAAGTTACCAACCTTCAAAGGTACAGGGTCGGAGGATCCTGAGCAGCACTGGTTCTTATGCGAAGCCATATGGACCATTAAGCAAATACAAGATGATAATGTCAAGCTTGTCCAGTTGGCCACCACATTCAGAGAAAGAGCATTAACTTGGTATATGAAGTATACCACTGGACATAACAGAACGCTTGCACAGGTTAGAACTGCTATGATTAAAGAGTTTAAAAAACCTAAATTTGAGTCACAGTGCATAGCAGAACTTAAAGATATTAAGCAATCACCTACGGAGACTGTTTGGGATTTTGACCAGAGATTCAAAACCCTCATTGATCAGGTAAGCTTTGAGCTTGCGCCTCAACAGCATAAAGAATGGTTTATCGCAGCAATGTTACCACACATCAGACTTCCACTAATGCAACAGAAATTAAATACACAAGATGAAGCATTAGAAATGGCAATGAAACTAGAGGCTTCACCTCTAGCGGAGACTAGCACAGGTATCACTAATCTGCAAAATCAGCTAGCTAACCTCACCTTACAGCTGCATGAAATTAAGAAAGGAAAGGAGGTTGCGCATGAAATTTGGTGTACTAAGTGTAAAGCGCAGGGACACAGTAAGGATAACTGCCCTGTCTTTGTTGACTATATTGCCAGTGGAGCTCCTAACCCATTGATGCAGAATCAGGGGCCATGGTGTGAGATTTTTAGAACCAGAGGACACAGTCCTCAGGAATGTCCTCTCCTTCAGAAATATGTGCAGACACCAAAGAACCTATATTGCAATTTTTGTAAATCTGTGGGGCATGACGAAAACAACTGTAGAGCTTATGAGTTAATGATAGAAAGAAAGCATGACCTTTACAGAGTTCAGTCAGAAGCATCTGGACCAGCAGGACGTCCACAAACTGATCCGGCTCAGGGAGGCCGTGGAGGAAATTTTAGAGGTCGAGGACGTGGAGGAGGCTATGAATCTGGCCGTGGCCGTGGCCCTATTACCTGTTATAATTGTGGAGGCATAGGACATTACGCTAGGGACTGCCAGAACCCTACTACAACGTGTAAGTATTTTAAATCTTATGATCATACAATAGAGGAGTGTCCCGTATTGATAGCTAAGATCAAGGACGCCAAGCCAGCAACCAATCAGACTATCCAGTTTATCGCTGCTGAGCAGAAAGAAACAGAACCACGAGTTAATATTATAACTCGCAGTGGTCTTTCTACAAGTAACATCTCGCCGGATGAAGAAAAAACGACAGGAACGCAGTGGGTGCGCAAAGCTCCAGAAAAACCTATCCCACTTGATCTACAGAAGAATAAGGAGGCATTTCAGCAAACTAAGACCTCCTTTGCTGAACAGACACATTCCAGATCACCATTATTACCATCTCAGGGTATACCGCGGAAGCCACCACATGATGCTAGTACTGTGCAGATACCGCAGGTTAGCACATCTGGAAGATGCGACGAAGAGGTAGTGACAGAAAACGTACAATCCTTCCTGCAGAGTTGTTTGAAACTTCTGAGAAATGGGAAAGTTGTAGAGGAACTGCAGAAAGTTATCGATCAATGTCAGCAGAGCCCTCCCTTGAGCAACACACAGCGAACTATTCACCATATAATGGGCCACACAAGGACAGGAAGAGAGATGAGGCTCACAGCGCAGATTGGACTATTTGAAATGGATGAGGTTATCCTAGATTTAGGATCAGAAGTAAATGTCTTGACTAAGCAGACATGGGAACAGATGGGTATTCCAAAACTAAGCAGATCCCCTATCCACCTGAGACTAGCCAATCAGCAGAGAATATCACCGATGGGTCGCCTATCGCATGTCCCAGTGGACATCGATGGAGTTCACACGTATGCCGATTTTGAGATCATAGAAATTATTGGTGATACCAAACCCTATCCAGCTCTATTAGGTATTGATTGGGCTTTTGATAACAAGGATGTTATCAACTTGAAGAAAAGACAGATGACATTTGAAGATGCTCAAGTCCGGGTTATCGCACCACTAGACCCTTTACAGGGTCCTCGCTACATTGAGCCGATCAAAGCGGAAGAGGAGGTGCATAACATGGAAAACTTGTACCAGATGACTTCTAATCAGACAGATTACATTGATCCTACAGCCGATGGACATATTAGCTGGAGATGCGATAGCTCATGCAAATCAGATTCAGATGTCGGCTTAGAGAATTGGCAAAATAGACTCCACGAAGTTTCTACTCGCAGATGCGCATTCATGACTAAATCACTGCGATGGATTGGGGCAGAAAACAGGTATATTCCAACGTTTGATGGATTAGCGGACGTCAATGATTTCTTGCAGCAGTTTGAACAAGAGATTCCTCAAGAGAAGAGGATGGAGGTTTTTGACCTCGTAGTTAGAGCCACACCTGCAAGATGGTGGTACACACACAAGGAACATATCGCATCGTGGTATGATTGTAAGAGACTGATGCGTATCAGATTCTCTAAAGAAAGAAACTGTACACAGCAGAAATACACAGGAGAAAGCGATCCCAGAACACACATTATGATCTGTGAACAGAGTTGGCTAAAAATTCCAGCAGATGAGTGGGTTCATTTGTTTATCCACACACTAGATACAGTTCCAAGGAACTGGTATACAGAAACAGAGCTAAGGAAAGGAACTATTTCATGGCCTATTATGATTGAAAACTTTCTGCTTACTTTCAGTTTTGAATCTGAGTATCCAAGCATTGATCGGGCCTTGAAGATCATAAAGACTAAAATATTTGAGGATTGCACATTACCAGCGCATTCGCAACCCGAGTGGGCTATTCAGATGGAACATGCTTTGGAATGTTACAACTTCGCACAAGATTCAGGCGACGAGGATGAAGATCCTCGCAGTATCAATATCGCAGAAACAGAAGGTACGCGTGAAGTTGAAGGTCCACACTTAGAAGTCCCAGCTGTAACAGAACCAATCAAGATTAAAATGAGCAATATTGGCACAGAAACAGAACCTAAGTTTGCCTCTATTGGAGATTATTGGGATGATGAGACAATCGGCCAAATCACAGACCTATTACATGAGTATCAGGACCTATTTCCTACCAACTTTACAGAAATGAAGGGGATAGTGGGTGACTTAGGAGTCATGAGAATACCGCTTAAGGAGGATGCTAAGCCGGTTAAGCAACGTCCATACAGGTTGAACCCGCGGTATAAAGCAAAAGTAAAAGAGGAAATAGATAAGATGCTAGCAGCAGGCATCATTGAACCTGTTGAAGAAAGTGAGTGGGTTAGCCCCATGGTAGTACAAGAAAAGAAAACAAAAGGAGACATCAGGATCTATGTCGACTTGCGCAAACTGAATGATGCATCGCTGCATGACCCATTTCCGACACCATTCACTGATGAAGTCTTAGACAATGTTGGAGGACAAGAAATATATTCATTCACTGATGGCTTTTCAGGCTATCACCAGATAAGAATCCATCCAGACGACAGGCATAAGACCACGTTTGCGACAGAATGGGGCTCCTTTCAGTATACGGTAATGCCCTTTGGTCTTAAGAATGCCCCAGCAATTTTTTCTAGAGTAGTTGTTGCTGTCTTTAAGGAATACATCCATCGATTTCTAGAAGTTTATTTTGATGATTGGACTGTATTTGGACTACTCAAGAAGCACATAGGAAATTTGAGATTAATGTTTGAAAAATGTAGACAGCACCAGATTTCCCTTAACTTAAAAACATGTATATTTTGTGCACCTTTTGGTACGTTGTTGGGTCACATTGTGTGCAGACAAGGCTTGATGGTAGACCCTGCGAAGATCGCCATCATTGTCAATTTACCAGCACCTAACTCAGTAAAGCAATTGAGAACTACACTTGGTCATACCGGGTACTACAGAAAGTTTATTAAAGGATATGCGAAGATTACCGCACCAATGGAGAAATTATTGAAGAAGGATATCAGATTTCAGTGGAATGAGGAATGTCAGAAGAGTCTCGACACTCTTAAGGAAAAAATGGTTACAGCACCTATTTTAGTATTTCCAGATTGGAACAAGCCTTTTCATGTTCATGTGGATGCATCTGGCATCGCACTAGGCATTATCCTCACGCAACCAGGAGAAGGGGGTATTGATCACCCTATCGCATACTCGAGCAGGAGATTATCGACAGTTGAGAAGAATTACACCACCACAGAGAGAGAAGGGTTAGCAATGGTGTATGCTTTACAGAAATTTCGGCACTATCTGTTGGGTGCCCCGTTCAAGATGTTCACTGACCATTCTGCATTAAAGTACTTGGTCAATAAGCCAGTGTTAGGGGGAAGAATATGCAGATGGCTGTTGTTGTTTCAGGAATATGATTTCGAAATCATTGTCAAGCCAGGAAGACTAAATGCAGGACCTGATCACCTGTCAAGGATAGACTCAGGCGAAGAACCAAGTAACTTAGAGGATAACTGGCCTGATGCGCAATTGTTTTCTATTCAGGTCGCAGACGAATATTATGAAGACATAATTCAATTTCTCACTACAGGGTGGGCACCGTCTGAGTTTACTAAGAAACAAAAGAAACAATTAGTGGTGAAAGCATCAGACTTCACCTTGATTGCAGGACATCTCTATAAGTTGGGCCCAGATGAAATTTTGCGCAGATGCGTTATGCCCCATGAGAAACAGACCATTCTTAAGGAAGCACATTTGGGCATCGCAGGAGGTCATTTCGCAGGGAAGCCTACTGCTCAGAAAATCCTATCAGCCGGATTATGGTGGCCTACATTGCATAAAGACAGTAAAGAGTTTTGCAGATCATGCGACATCTGCCAGAGGACAGGAAAGCCCTCCAGAAGAGATGAAATGCCGTTGCGACCACAGATAACGCTACGCGCATTCGATAAGTGGGCTATAGACTTTGTAGGTCCTATTAACCCCCCAGGAAAACGAACTGGTGCGAGATATATTATTACAGCAACAGAATACCTCACCAGGTGGGCTGAGGCAAAACCAGTCAGGAATTGTGATGCTGCTACAGCAGCACAATTTATTTTTGAAAACATCATCACTAGATTTGGATGCCCAGTGACTTTGATGAGTGATCAAGGCACACATTTTTTGAATTGCACCATAGAAGCCTTGACAGAGGAATTTGAAATCCAGCACCATAAGAGTACACCTTACCACCCTCAAGCTAACGGTACGGTGGAGGCTTTCAATAAGATACTAGAACATGCTCTTACAAAGATCTGTAACAGTCAAAGGGATGATTGGGACCTTAGAGTTAATGCTGTATTATGGGCTTACAGGACCACGTGCAAGAAATTAACAGGACACACACCTTTCAGCCTGGTATATGGACAAGAGGTTGTTATGCCTATGAAATACATCTTACCCAGTCTAAGGATTGCTCAACTTACAGAGATGGCTGATTCTGATACCTTAGAGGAGAGATTGGCACAGCTGCTCAATCTGGAGGAAGACAGATTTATCGCAGGATTCCATCAGAAAGTGCAGAAAGCATGAGAAAAAGCTTGGCACGATCGGCATATCAAGAACAAAACCTTTCAGCTTGGAGACTTGGTACTCCTCTATGACAGTAAGTTTATAAAGTTCCCTGGAAAATTCAAGACTCATTGGTTAGGGCCATATCAAATTCAGCACATAACAGATGGAGGTGCTATCCAGTTTCGTACTATGAGTGGGGAGTCTCTTCCTACCTTGATCAATGGCAGTAGGCTCAAGCTGTATTGTGAGGGCCATGTTACCTCCTAACCCTAGCCCAGAAAAGAAGCAAATGGTGCAGATGTCCAGTGTAGTTGAAATGAGGCATCGCACCCTAAGGAGTCTACACCGGGAAATATTTTAGGTAAGAATTCGCAGCAAACCTTTCTGGCTGTTGCGACAATTTTGATACGATGCGAGTTTTTTGCACTTTGCATTTCCAAGCGACGCGATATCGTATCGCAGAGGACAGAAAACAGCTCGATGCGATACCCATTTTTGAATTGATCAGAGGGCTAGTCACTTCGCCTTCTGACAAGCATTAACTGCACGGCTGACAAGTATCTGTTGTACTAAGATTTGGCAGCAGTACGACGATTCTTCTAGATTTGGAAAATCCGATGCGACACCACTCCGGCGCACAGTTTCCCAGTGAAATTTCAAACGGCGTTTTCAATAAATGGGTGCGGGGTGCTGTCTTGTCTATGCATTAAATGCCGCCAACGGGCCCAGTTACTGGTCCGTTGCCGTTTGAAGTTCCCTCCTTATGATAAATACATGTCTTATTCAAAGAACGGGGCTACTTGGTCATTTTCACCGAAAGAGTTGAGCGCAATTGAGCCGAGCCAAGCGTATTCTCAGCAGAATTCTTAGCAGGGAAGCTAAAACGGTTGCAGACTTTGATTTGTATCAGATTAGCAATCATAGGAAGTCCAGAGTACTACAGGGGAAGGTTCCTCGCGCCAGACGAGCCTCTCGAAGACGTGTTGCAGAGATTCCAAAGGGGTGGAATTGAGTGTGCTATGACTTCCGCTGTGGCTAAGAAAGGAAAGAAAGTTACTGCTGATTCTCCATCCACACGCCAGTCACCAAGAACTTTAGCTAATATGGAGTATAGCGAGACCCCGAGTAGCACAGAGTCAGAAGAACCGGAGCAGGAAATTTCGGAAGAAGTCACAGTCGCTACTGTATACTTCCCACCTAGGATAGAAAATGCGCCAGCAATTGTCCTTCCAAAAGATTTTAGATATGAACTCGTACTCCCACCACTGGATAAGCGAGTGAAGGAAGAAGGTAACCTGTGGGGGAATATGCATGCTGTTAAGTTTGCTGACTATAACCTAAGAGATTATAAGCTTTACCCACACTTCCGTCGCGATCATTATATGACGATTCAGAGGAACCCAAGGACAGAGCGCGACGAGTTCGTCCCCATGGACCATGTAAGCCATCTAGCACCATCGGGACTGCTCAATCTCCTGGACATTCCACACTTTGGACGAGGCTTAGAGGTAAATGCTATAGTGCGGATGCTACTCTCATGTGTGCATGGTGGTTACTTATGGTTGGGTAACCGGATAGATGTTAATGTTGACCTTATTCACCGCATTACCAGTCTGTCGAAGACTGGCTTCGACCCACAGATAAATATTGATGGCGCCACAAAGGATACCAGGCTCTCAACCAAGCAGGTTGCGGAGTATAAGCTGCAAAGAGGAGGTCGCGCCTACGACGTCAACTCAATACAGGATGACGCCTTGCGATTTACTGTTAGTCTGTTGGCAGGAAAGCTCCTCCTCAAGGTGAGGCCAAAGGAAGTCACAGGCTCAGTCATCCGCCTGGCGATTGAAGTCATAAAAGGTAAACCTTAGAACTGGAGTTTATTTTTGCTGAATAGTTTCTTTCAAGACTGTGCGTAGGCGCAGCAGGATCCACTTCACAGCTTCCACTTCTCGTGGTTGCTGATCCTTATGGCTTTTATTGGATGGAAATAGCCGCCCAATTCGTAGTTCCCACAACTGGCACCAGGGGCGTGCAGAGGCACGAGGTATTCAAATCTTTGGGCGAGTAATCACCCAGAGAAGCACAAGAATAACGCAACGGTATTCCACGACTACTATATGCTATTGCTTGAGTCCGTAGCAACGATTCCGCGTGTCGACTCGCCGGTCGTTGATCTTTATCAGTCCAAGCTGGAATTTAAAGTCGACAGGGATAAAACATATATTAGACCCAAGGGATTCAGGAAACATAAGGAATGGGCCCCTGGCCCATATCGCATGGAAATCCAGCAGGTTGAAGACACCATTAAGAACTGTTTTGATGAAGAAATGAATCAGATGTATGATGATCTATCCTCTGGCCTAGTTCCAGTTGATACTCCAGTTGAGGATCCAGAAGATGTTCTGGAGGTAGATCCCAAAGATAAAGTGAAAGAGCCAATAGGTTCTAAGAGAAAGGGTATTGAAGGCCCTTCTCCGCTGCGAGCAAAGAAGAAGAGAACAAAGGCGGTTACTTTCAAAGAACCGCAGGCACCGACTATGACAGAGGATGAGTATGATCTCATCGCCAGCCGAATACATGAGAAGATGCGGGATAAATTCGCTGCGATTCAGTCATCGCAGGATATGATGCGCATCAGCCTTGACAAGAAATTGCGAGAGCTGAAGGAAATAACTGAGAAGACTGCTTCCAAGCAGATTCAGCCAGCTCCAACCGCAGTAGCAGAAAGTTCGCAGCCCCCTTTGCAGACCAGAGAAGAAAGTATTGCAAGGGACCGCACGAACATTGTTCATATACCGCCGGGAAGCATTAAGTTCCCTGTTCCTATGGAAGTAAAGATGGCTCATCCTCTTGAGGTGAACCTACTAGAAGTACCTGTGGACCAGTTGTATGAAATTTTCCAGCAAATAGGCACGGAGCTGAGGCACAGAGAACAAGCCACATATGAGCATAATGTTTTCCTTTCTAACGAAAATGTGCAGCTCATTGCGCAGCATGAGGCAGAGAGTGCCCAGTTGACGCAATATGTTCAGCGAGAGCAGGATGTCTCTCTTGTTTTAAAGAATATCGCAACAGAACTTCCACAGTGAGATATCAGGCCTGAGTTAGAGATAACTCAAAAGATCAGAAAAATAGCGGAAAGAGCAAAGGCTCTAGATGAAGAAAAGAAAAAGATGGAGGAAGAATATGAAGCAAGGATTGCTGCACTGGAAGCGAATAGGCCGCTTACCCCAGAGGAAATCCAGGAAGCAAGAGTGCAAGCTATCAGAATTGTACAGACACAGATGCACTGTCGAGTGGAAGCAACAGAGGCTATCCTAGAGGAAGCATCAAAAACATGGCTAGAGCTAGAGGAGCTCCCACAGAAATCCGAGCTCAGTCAGCATATTAAGCACTTTGAAGATGCGATATCAAGAGCTGAAGAAGAGTACAAGGGATTGAGTGCTCTTGTGAAGATAAGGAAGAAAGGAGAAATCACACAATTTCAACGGCAAGTGCAGAAGTACAGAGAACAACAGATCAACCTGGCTAACGAAGTTAGCCCGCATGAAAGCAAAGTCGCACATCTGGTTGATGAGCTGGAGAAAAAGGTGAAAAGCTTCACCTCAAGTAAAGGAGTCATTGAGAGCACAGAAGACTCCTTGGTAACAACTGAGCTGCTAAGCGCAGCACAGGAAGAAGTAACAAGCATGGACGAAAGTATTGCAGCGCTTAAGGCACAATTCGCAACAATCTCGCGGGCAGCAAAGGATAAGCTTAAGCAGATGAAGCAGGCTGATGTTGCGAGTGGCTCGGGGACGAGCCACAAGTAAGTGTTAGGGGAGTTGTTGGAGAGAACTTCCGCAGCATTTAGGAAGCTGCTAATTTTGGGAAAGATAACTATTTTTGGGGAAAAAGTACCAAATTGGGCGACAAGACAAAGATATCGCCGTAGCGCAAATCCCGACGGGAATTGCGGCGATATGTACAGAAAAGTCAGAATGTATGGTACAAGGAAGAGGCCGAAGGGAGAGCTCAACCACCATAATAAAGGCGCCGAAGATGAAGGGAGGGTTCAACTACCCTCATTATGAAGAAGGACCACAGTCAGCGTTGCTTGAACCAAGAAGAAGCAACGGGCCGATGCATTAAAGACTAAGGACTGCAGGAAGCGGCGAAGAGACAGGAGGCGGCTATGGAAGTACAGCTAGTTGACTGTAAGTGGTTGGGGTTGAGTCACTGTTGGGATAAGGCCCACAGTTTTGTAACTGCGATGAGACCTTCGGGCCATCTATATATAGGAGTCTTTTTATATGAAAAGGGGTTGGCCACATAGTGATAGGAGTTATTAAGTAGAGGGTAGTTGAGTCTTTGTGATGCAGAGTCTGAACATCCCCCAGAGATAGGGGCCGACCCATTGAGAGATTGTGCAATCCACTGGGATTGAAAAAGAAAGAGAATGCATTGTAAGAGGCAGGAGAAGAAGAGAGGTCTATAGAGAAGGGCTCCTACTGAAGGGGAGTTTCCCAGAAGACCCCTGTTGCAAGAGTTGTGACAGAACTGCGTTTTACTCTCCTTGATTGCTAACAGGGAGCACAGTCCCTGTGAATACAGCTCCTCTCCTGGGGGTGACAACGTGCTTATCCAAGTAGCGCGATTGTAGTTGTGTAGCTGTTGCTCTTATTTACTTATCTCTATTATACATGAATGCTTCCTTCAGTTTATGAGTACTGTGTATGGTTGTCAGTTTAGTTCTGATTGATGTTTAACCATTGTAAGAATCATATCCAAATCCTAGCGAATTAGGTCTCCGTTTAATAAATGATAAGGCTCGAATATGACGTGAATGTAATGCATGAAGAGTGTAACTAGAACAGTGCTCAAAGTAATACTCTATATAGTCACATCGTCACAAACATCAAGGGGCGGACACATTAGCAAGGGTTATGCTTAGAGATTAAAATGATATCACTATCTCAGTAAAAGGATAAGGGAGGGAGAGACCGCCTATTAATCTAGGAAGCGGTAAGAACCACATACCGCAGGGACGGAAAGGAGGAAGATATCGCACCCGCGATATCTTGGGTATCGCTAGGCGGGCTCATAGAAGGGGAAGACTTATCGCACTTTCTTCGTGATGCGATAAGGCAGGGGTATAGCCGGAGTAATGTGGTAAGGTAAGTTAGCCCTACTGAGGAGAGAGCAAAGGTGGGTTTAAGCACCCTGGATGCCTCGGAACTTGGTTGAGGACACTTGAGTCTTCCACCACCCATTAGAATCACTTCGGGTGAGACTTCAGGTTGCTTCTGCGACCTGTTGCCGAAAGGGCCAGTGAGCTAAGGGTCTGTTGGTCTAGAAGGCACAGCTAACCCGGGTCTACCGAGAACAAAGGACCAACAGGCATATGAGATAGCAGTACAAGAGGAAAGACAAGAAGAAAATCAGCCTTCACTGAACAAAGCAAGAATGGCAGTGCTTTCAGCAGTACCTCGCTATCATACTATCCGATGCAAAGGTGTGGTACAAGGACAAAGAACTTCAGTTTTGGTAGATGGAGGAGCCACTCATAATTTCATTGATGCAGATATGGTAGAGAAAAGAAAGATACCTATTGAACCATTTGATGGCTTCACAGTTGTCATTCTCGGTCACAACACAATGCAATGCAAAACATGGGTTCCAAAGCTACAAGTCACCATAGGTAACTATAATTTTGTTGATAGTTTTTATGTGGTTGATGTTGCTGATACTAATGTGGTTTTGGGAGTGCAATGGTTGTATTCAATAGGAGAGCATACAATAAATTATCAAATTCCCGAAATGAAATTCCAAGATTCAAAAGGAGTACAAAGAATTGTGAGAGGGCAGCACACTTATCCAAATCAAGTAGTGACTTGAAATAGTATGAGATCTATATTGAGGCATGGGGATATAGAATGGGCTGCTGAATGTCATATTACATTTCCCAAGCCAACTATAAATATTGTCAAACACCCAAAGGAGATAGAGAGACTTCTGCAAAAATATGAAAAGGCTTTTAGAGACCTTCCACATGGTAGGCCACCGGATAGGGGGGTTGAGCACAATATTATTTTGGAGGAGGGTACTTCACCCATTCAGATACCACCTTATAGACATCCTAAAAAGTTCATAGATGAGATTGAAAAATCTATCCAATAAATCCTAGAGTTGGGACTCATTAGACCAAGCTCTAGCCCTTATGCTTCTTTAGTAGTGCTAGTGAAGAAAAAAGATGGAACATTGAGAATGTACATAGATTTTAGAGCCTTGAACAAAAAGACTATCAAGAATAGGTATCCTATTCATAGGATTTATGAGCTCATGGATGAGCTACATGGGGCCAAATACTTCTCAAAAATTGACCTTAGATCAGGGTATCACCAAATTCGAATGAAAGATGAAGATGTGCAAAAGACCGCTTTTTGATGTCATTTTGGCCACTTTGAATTTCTTGTCATGCCTTTTGGGTTAACTAATGCTCCAGCCACCTTTCAAGCATGTATGAATAGGATATTTTGCAAGCAACTAAGAAGGTTTGTTTTGGTTTTCTTTGATGATATTCTCATTTACAGTAAAACATGGGAAGAGCATTTGCAGCAGTTAGAGATTGTGTTGAAAATATTGCAAGAAGAGTCCTTATTTGCTAAGTTATCAAAATGTGAGTTTGGGATGAAAGAACTATTGTATCTTGGGAAAATTATTGGGTAAGAAGGAGTGAAGGTACACATGGAAAAAATCAGGGCTATCTTGGAATGGCCATCACCAAAAAATATTACCGAATTGAGAGGCTTTATTGGCATATGCACCTACTATAGAAAATTTGTGAAAGGGTTCTCCAAGTTGACTTCTCCACTCACTGATTTGACTAAGAAGGATGCTTTCAAGTGGGATGAAGAGGCTGAAAAGGCCTTCCAAAAAATGAAAGAGGTAATGAGTAGTTGTCCCATACTTGCACTTCTTGATTTTACTAAACCTTTTGTTGTGAAATGTGATGCTTCAGGTGGAGGAATAGGGGCTATCCTAAAGCAATGCCAACACCCCATAGCCTTTGAGAGAAGAAAGTTGCAGCCTCATGAAAAAATTTACTTCATATATGATAAAGAAATGCTGGCCATTATGCATGCATTGGAAAAATTCAGACAATACTTGGTGGGCAGCAAGTTTGTGGTGAAAACTAACCACAATAGTCTAAGACACTTTCTCACCCAAAAATATCTAAATGAAAGGAAACAAAAATGGGTAAGAAAGATTCAAGCTTATGATTTTGATATTGAATATGTCAAAGGAAAAAATAATATAGTAGCAGATGCTTTATCAAGAAGGCCTTCTTTTTCTCTCATGGATATTGCCAAGGATTGGAAAAACATGATGCTAGTTGAATATGCCAAAGACAAATTTGCTTGTGATGTTTTGGATGGAATCAAAGGGGATGATAATTATAGGATTTTGAATGGGCTGATATATTACAAAGGAAGAATTTATTTAGTTCATAACTCCAAGCTCAAGTACCGAATTTTGCAAGAAGCACATGATTCCCCACTAGGGGGCCATCCGGGGATCTTCAAAACTTATAGACAGTTGAGGCAAAGATTTTTTTGGAAGGGGCTGAAGGAAGATGTTCAGAAGTATGTGAATGAATGTAAAGCATGTCAAAAAAACAAATCAGAACTTACATGTCTAGCCAGCCTATTACAACCATTGCCCATTCCGGAGCAAAAATGGGATAGTATTTCCATGGATTTCATCACCGGATTGCCTAAATCCTTGGGTAAGGATTGCATCTATGTGGTAGTTGATAGGTTGAAAAAATTTGCTCATTTCTTTGTTGTTACATCATATTTTAGTGCTGCACAAGTGGTTGATATTTGTTTCAAAGAAATCTTCAGATTTCATGGGCTCCCCAAGAGCATTGTCAATGACAGAGATAGTAGATTCATGGGTGATTTTTGACAAGAACTTTTTAGATTGGTAGGCACTCAATTGACTCCAAGTACCAGCTATCATCCACAAACTGATAGAAAAACAGAGAGGGTAAACCAATGGTTGGAAGGATACCTAAGAAACTATGTGGGAGGGCAACAAAAAGCATGGGCAAAATGGCTACACTTGGGTGAGTTTTGCTACAACACCACTTATCATATGTCAATAGGAATGTCTCCTTTCAAAGCATTATATGGTTATGATGCACTTACATTTGCTGACATTATATTTGGTAATAGTAGAGCCCCAAAGGCTAAAGATTGGTGTCACGTCCCCTCCCATCCTACCAGCTAGATGGAGAGGATCGTGAGGTTAAATCGGGCATCTAGCCCCCATATCCATTCATTAAACAAGCATTCAAATTCAAATGAAAAGGAATATATACATATACAAATGCATAACAGATGTGATATTAAACTGGGCATCTAGCCCTATGAAACGTTTAATCATAAGCATGAACATAATATAGCAGAGATAGATGGAACTGCATGGTTTTAAGAAAATCACAGCGGAATTTTAAGAATTTCACATCCATCATACATTTAAGATGTTCATCAATAAGTAATTGCAAGTTAATGCAGGGGAATACTTATCTTATGTGAAAGTAATCCCACGCAACTGGCTATGCAACTGCAATGTTCCACCCAACCGTAGGCCAGTGTGCTCCTCAATCTCTCAGCACCACTGCCACCCCCCGAGCTGGGCATGATCTCTACAAGGAACCAGGGAACAGCAGACTCACACATAGCCAAGCATACACCAAGATGAGCCAAGCCAATCTGCAATTGGGTTTATCAGGCTGCTAGGACATGGCAGGGAAGAATTACTAAGCTAGTATGCTCAACCACAGAGCTGAGGATACCCCTCCTAGATCTATTCAGCTTGGCACTCACAATGCCTACACACCCAACACAAGGAAGTATTCTCTTCACTGCCACACAGTCCCTCAAGCCATACCTCCCTTTCTAGTGCTCTCAGGGTGTGCATAGAAAAGTATCCAAGCCCTCTTGATCTTCTTGAGAGGCTACACCCTCTACTAGGTTTATCAAGCCAGTTCTGTCCACTACCAATCCAAAACTTCAATTCACAGGTTCAAACCAAAAACGAGGATGCACATAACAGCAGAACCCCACTTGCTGGGCATGAGAAAAACGTTTTCCACAGTGGGATGCATGAGAGGGGGTTTCAACCAACTCAGAAAAACTTGGGAACCCACAAAAACGAAATGGGAAGTTGGTGAACAACCCAGGAAGCCAAATCCATTTTTTGTAAAACGTCCAGGGTCAATTCGGGGCAAAAACGACCTCCCTCCTAGTCCCCAATTCGTGGCATTCCTCTCCCAACTATTATACCAGGCAAAAACGACCCCCAGGCATGGAAAAATGCAGTATTTAGATGAGAAACGTAAATGGAAAAGACCCAGCTAACTCCAACTGCGTGGATGAATGAAGACTCCCCTTCCCCATGGCTTTGGGCACCATTTCGTGGGTGGTTTCTTGCCCCACAAGCAAAAACACGATTTTCCAAGTTGATGGCTTTCCCATGCACGAAAATGGCTTGCCCATACTCTTTCATTCCCAAGGCATTAACTGCCTTAACCAATTTCTTGGAAAAAAATTAAATGATTGGGTACATGAGACAAAATGGGTAGTTGGTGGTTTATGGGCTTCCCCATTGACACATGGATTAATACCATTGGCTCAAGGGTTTGAATAGTTTCCCTCCCTTTTCCTTGTAGAGTCATGCCCCATCTCTTTTGTTGCATTGCATAGCCGGTTGTGGGTTTTTCATTGAAAATTCGTAATTACATGATGTTTTATATACATCGTGCCCATCTAGCACAAGAGTCACAAGCATCTAGTTTAATTGCCGATACATAAACGCTAAATCAATGGTGGGGCCTTGGCCTTGAGCTCCTCACCATGATTAAATATCAATATTTACATCATTTACAATTTAAATCAAAGGGGGTCAAAATGGGGACGTGACATACCCCTCCCCTTACATTAGCACTGTCCTCAGTGCTCATCAAAATTGAACAAAAATGGATATGCCACCCTCATGGCATCCTCCAGCTCCCATGTAGCCTCATCGGGACCGTAGTGCTTCCATTGCACCTTTACCTGTCCGATGGCTCGGTTCCGGAGCAATGTTACTTTCTTGTCTAGGATGCACAATGGATCGGTTTGGAATTCTCCCTCGGGTTCCACCTGGATCACATCCCAATTAATCACATGGTTAGGATCATGTACATATTTCTTAAGCAAGGAGACATGAAAAATATTATGAGCTTTAGTGCTAGCAGGCAATGCAAGTCTATATGCAACTGGCCCTATTCTTTCAAGCACTTCAAATGGCCCACAATATCTAGGTGATAGCTTGGCACAGCTCCCAAGCTTCAAGGAACTCTTCCTTGATCTTACTCTAAGATACACATGATCCCCAACATTGAATTCCCTATTCATTCTGTGTTTATCTGCATAGCTTTTGTGTCTATCCTGGGCTGCTTTTAAATTTTGCCGGATCTTTGCAACCTCTTGTTCCATTTCCTTAAGCAATTCTGGCCCAAGTACAATTCTGTTCACTGGATTGTCCCAAGTCACTGGTGTCCTACACCTTCTTCCGTACAAAGCCTCATATGGACTCATTCCCAATGATTCTTGCTGCCCATTATTATATGCAAACTCTACCAGGTGTAAATAATCCTCCCACTTGGATGGCTTGTCCATTACATACATGCGGAGCATGTCTTCAAGTACCTGATTTACTCTTTCTGTTTGCCCGTCTGTTTGAGGATGGTACGCGGTGCTAAAGTTCAACTGTGTACCCAAATCTGCAAAGAGAGCTTTCCAAAAATTAGAAGTGAACTTGGTATCCCTGTTAGAAATTATTGCCTTAGGCAACCCATGTAATCTGAAAATTTCCTTCATGAAAATATCTGCTATGGCATCGGCTTTATGTGTGGACTTAACCGGTATAAAATGTGCTGCCTTTGTTAACTTGTCCACCACAACCATGATGGAATCATGTTGTTTCTTAGTCATTGGCAATCCTGTAATAAAATCCATGGAAATTATTTCCCATTTCCATTCTGGGATCGGCACTGGGTGCAATAAACCTGCTGGGTGTTGGTGTTCAACCTTCACCTGCTGACATTCCATGCACTTAGAGATGTATTCAGCTACATCCTTCTTCATGCCTGGCCAGAAATAATATTTTCTTGCTGTAGCAATTGTTTTCTGATATCCTGGGTGACCAGAGTATGGAGCTTTATGGATCTCATCCATAACCATTTTCCTTAAATCTGCCGCATTTGGAATATAGACTCTATCCTTATAAGTAAGAAGTCCGCCTTCTTCCAAGTGATAGCCTTCATTCTTCTTGCCAAGGTCTTGCTGCTGCAATTTGTCCTTTATCTGCTCATACACTTCATCCTCAACCATATGGTTAACAATCTGCTGCTTCAAATCTGGTTGGCAAGTACTAAGCGCTGCCACATACATTTCATGTACCTTCCTGCTGAGTGCATCCACCACCTTGTTTTCTTTCCCTTTTATGTGTTTGATCTCAAAATCGAATTCACACAAAAATTCCAACCATCTAGCTTGCCTAGCATTTAACATTGGTTGATCAAATAAGTACTTCAGACCACAATGGTCTGTCCTTAACTCGAATTTTCTTCCCATTAAGTAATGCCTCCACATCTTCAAGGCATGTACTATGGCTGCAAGTTCTATATCATGACTAGCATAGTTCTTCTCATGCTCCTTCAACTTTCTTGACTCATAGCATATCACATGGTTTTCTTGCATAAGAACTCCTCCAAGTCCTTGATTGCATGCATCGGTACACACCACAAAGTCCTTTTCCGGGTCTGCAATCTTCAGAATAGGTGCACTTGTAAGAAGATTCTTCAACCGTTGAAAACTTTCTTCACATCTTGGTGACCATTCAAACTTTATCCCCTTCTTTTGCAAAGAAGTGATCGGGTTTGCAACCTTGGAGAATCCTTCGATAAACCTCCTGTAGTAACCAGCAAGGCCCATAAAAGATCTCACATCAGTCACATTCCTTGGATTTGGCCAATTCATAATGGCTTCAATCTTCTCAGGGTCTACAGATATTCCTTCGTCGAAGATGATGTGACCCAAATAATGAATTCTATCTTTATAAAAGTCACATTTGCTCAACTTGGCATACAGCTTATGCTCCCTTAGTAATTGCATGGTCATTCTCAAATGTTCCTCGTGTTCTTCTTCATTCTTAGAATAGATGAGAATGTCGTCTAGGAATACAAGAACAAACTTGTCCAAATACTTGCTAAAAACATTATTCATGAGACACATGAATGTAGCTGGTGCATTTGTGAGACCGAATGGTACCACTACAAACTCATAGTGTCCATACCTCGTTCTAAAGGCTGTCTTATGAATATCTTCTTCTTTGATTCTTACCTGATGGTAACCAGACCTCAAGTCAATCTTTGAAAATACCTTTGCTCCTCTCATTTGATCAAAAAGGTCATCAATTCGGGGCAATGGGTATTTGTTCTTCACAGTGACTTTGTTCAACTGCCTGTAGTCGATACATAACCTGAGTGTTCCATCTTTCTTTTTCACAAATAGAACGGGCGCTCCCCACGGGGATACACTTGGCCTAATATATTTCTTTTCCAGCAACTCTTGCAATTGCATCTTCAATTCTAGCAATTCCGGTGTACTCATCCTGTACGGTGTCTTAGACACTGGTCCCGCTCCTGGCACAAGTTCAATTGTAAAGTCAATGTCTCTCTTTGGAGGAAGTCCTGGAATCTCATCTGGAAAAACATCCATGAATTCTTGCAATACACGATAGTCCTCCAGTTTCAGAGTCTCATTCTCTGCTGCCTCTAAAATGTGGGCTGCATACAATTGACATCCCTTCCTACAGAACTTCTTCAGCTGCATGGCTGAAATCTGTCTAACAGAAGTCCCATTTGGAACTCCTTTTACAACCCTCGGATTTCCTTCTTCGTCCATGCATTCAAATGTCTTATTGTAGCAGTCAAGTTTAACCCTGTGTGCTTCTAACCAATCCATTCCAATAAGAATATCATAGGAACCAAGTGGCAAAATATTCAAATCTGCATAAGTGAATAGCCCATCCATCTCTAATGGACATTTCTCTACTATTTCACTAACTTTCCTCTTGGTTCTAGTGGCTAGTTGAACTAACCATGATTTAGTATGCTTTACTTTCTTGAAAATACACATCTCAACAATTCTAGGAGTGACATAACTGTGAGTAGATCTAGGATCAATCAAAATAGAAACAGATTGCTTAGCAATCTTACCTTCAACTTCAACCACAGTTGACTGATGATCCGCCTGACGGTCTTCTACTGCTGCATAGATTCTAGGGATTGTCCTCGCCACTTGACCCACAGTCCCAGCTCCCTGGATGTTGTGAACTTGATTTGCATTCCCACTCCGATGTGGACAGTTCCTAAGCACGTGCTCTCCTCCACAACCCCAACATTGAAGTGGTTCTCTTGGCTCTTTTGGATCTCTCGGCTTGTCTCCCATCGTCCTGGTTGGCTTAGTCACAACCTGTGATGGCTGCCTTTGCTGATTCGTGAATTGAGGAGGCTTGAACCCCTTCTTCCTTTGATCAAACTTTTCATTTTTCTTATCCTTCCACGCCTTATGGAATTCTGGTTTGCTTCTGTTTTGATCAAAGCAATACTTGGCCTTTCTTATGGCCTCCTCTAGAGTTCGAGGTTCATCAAACTCAATTCTGTCTTTATATGACTGGGGCAGTCCACTTAGGAAACGCTGAATTTTGACCTTATCATCTCGAATATACTTAACATACCTCAGTAGCTCCAAGAACTTGTTTGCATATTCTTCCATGGTCGATTGTCCCAATCTCAGCTCATGGAACTCTTTGATCTTATCATCATAGTACCTATCAGAGAGGTACTTCTGCTTGAAGTATTTCTTGAACTGCTTCCACACAATCTTCCGTTCATTGATCCTCTTCACTTGCCTGGTGTGTTCCCACCATATAGATGCTCTTCCGTTCAAGTTGAAGATGGCTACCCTTGCCTTCATATTTCCCGAGTAGTCTTGGACTTGGAAGAATTTTCTCATCCCAAGAAGCCAAGCTTCAGCTTCTTGACGAGACTTTACTTCTCCATCAAATGTAGGAGGTTTTGCCTTCTTAAATTCCCCATGTGAACTGTTCTTGTAGTGCTTCTTCCTCTTGCTCCTGTGAGATGAAGAGCTTGAACCCTTAATGGATTCTTCAGAGTCAGATGATTCAGTAGAAGAGATTTCTGGACTATATGTGTTGTCTGTAGAAATTCTTCTTGGGCTACTGGCCCTCTTGCGGGAATTCCTTCTAGAGGTACTCCCACCCCTTTCTAGATTCGATATTTGATGCCCAGAGTTTATTTGCCTTTGGATGTCTGTTAAACTCTGCAGCTTCGCTGCATTCAGCTGATTTTGTTCTTCTTGAGCTTTAATCATTCTTTCATTATCTTCCCTACAACTCTGCAATTCCACCCTTAGGCTTCTCATGGTGGCTGCAACATCCGGAGGGGTCTCTTGATTCCTTCTCCCATTAGATTCTGTTTCAGCATTCTCAACCTGTATGTTCTCCCCCATGGCATCTTTCTCAGGCTCATAGGGATCTTGTGCATCATTCATGATGTTCATTTTCTTGGCCCAACCAAGATCCAAAATTTCCAACTGTATTAACTAGAGTGTTACCCTGCTGTAACTGTGGCTCTCTGGAATGTGTTCATCAACACAATTGTTAGCTGCATTACATTCTCAAAATTTACAAATTACTTTATGCACATGGGAAAACATTACGTTGACAATTCGTCAAATCACAACAACGAAATATGAGGGGAAAAAGAAAAAAGGGGGGTCAAGGGGGCTTTTTTTATTTTACGAATCACGCCGCGTCGGGCGGTTCGCGGAATCCTGCCGCAACGGGCAGTTCGCTGAATCCGGCCGCGACGGCGGTTCGCAAGGTGTTGCCACAATGGGTGGTTTACTATATGCTCCCGCAACTGCGGGGCGGTTGGCTGAAGCCTTCCGCAGTTGCGGGGCGCTCGGCTGAAGGTTGCCGCAATTGCGGGGCGCTCGGCTGAAGGTTGCCGCAATTGCGGGGTGCTTCGGCAACGGCTTCCGCAATTGCGGAGCAGTTCGCCGAACGCTTCCGCAATGGTGGGGCGATTTGCCGAGCGGAGCCATTCGGCGAAAGCTTCCGCAGTTGCGGAGCCATTCGGCGAATGATCCCGCAATTGCGGAGCCATTCGGCGAAGGCTTCCGCAATTCCGGAGCCGTTCACGGAATGCTTCCGCCGGAATGCTTCTTCAATTTCGGGTGATTTTTCGGAATGATTCGACAAAGTCTTCAGTAGTTGCGGAACGATTCGCCGAAGTCTTCCGCAGTTGCGGAACGATTCGCCGAAGTCTTCCGCAGTTGCGGAACGATTCGCCGAAGTCTTCCGCAACTTCGGAATGACTCGCCAAACTCTTCCGCGTTTCGGAACGATTCGCGGAATCCTTCCGAAATTTCGGAAGAGAATTCCTTCCGCAATTTCGGAAGAGAATTCTTTCCGAAAAATTCTAATACTTAGAAAAAAAATTTCACTTTAAAAACATTTTTCTCCGCTGTTTCGGAGCCATTGGCTGAATTCTTCCGCAATTTCGGGAAGGTTCGCAGAATCCTTCCGCAATTTCGGGAAGGTTCGCCGAACTCTTCCGCAATTACGGGAAGGTTCGCGAAACCTTTCCGAAATTTCGGAACGACTTCCCGAAACGGCTTAAAACGCAATTTTTTTTTCAAAACAGACTTAAACCAAATTTTTTTTCAAAACTCATAAGACAACAATTTTATTGTAGTTGCTATCAGATTTGGCCCATAGAGGCCCAATGCTGCAACGCAGCTCTGATACCATTCTGTCATGTCCCCTCCCATCCTACCAGCTAGATGGAGAGGATCGTGAGGTTAAATCGGGCATCTAGCCCCCATATCCATTCATTAAACAAGCATTCAAATTCAAATGAAAAGGAATATATACATATACAAATGCATAACAGATGTGATATTAAACTGGGCATCTAGCCCTATGAAACGTTTAATCATAAGCATGAACATAATATAGCAGAGATAGATGGAACTGCATGGTTTTAAGAAAATCACAGCGGAATTTTAAGAATTTCACATCCATCATACATTTAAGATGTTCATCAATAAGTAATTGCAAGTTAATGCAGGGGAATACTTATCTTATGTGAAAGTAATCCCACGCAACTGGCTATGCAACTGCAATGTTCCACCCAACCGTAGGCCAGTGTGCTCCTCAATCTCTCAGCACCACTGCCACCCTCGAGCTGGGCATGATCTCTACAAGGAACCAGGGAACAGCACACTCACACATAGCCAAGCATACACCAAGATGAGCCAAGCCAATCTGCAATTGGGTTTATCAGGCTGCTAGGACATGGCAGGGAAGAATTGCTAAGCTAGTATGCTCAACCACAGAGCTGAGGATACCCCTCCCAGATCTATTCAGCTTGGCACTCACAATGCCTACACACCCAACACAAGGAAGTATTCTCTTCACTGCCACACAGTCCCCCAAGCCATACCTCCCTTTCTAGTGCTCTCAGGGTGTGCATAGAAAAGTATCCAAGCCCTCTTGATCTTCTTGAGAGGCTACACCCTCTACTAGGTTTATCAAGCCAGTTCTGTCCACTACCAGTCCAAAACTTCAATTCACAGATTCAAACCAAAAACGAGGATGCACATAACAGCAGAACCCCACTTGCTGGGCATGAGAAAAACGTTTTCCACAGTGGGATGCATGAGAGGGGGTTTCAACCAACTCAGAAAAACGTGGGAACCCACAAAAACTAAATGGGAAGTTGGTGAACAACCCAGGAAGCCAAATCCGTTTTTTGTAAAACGTCCAGGGTCAATTCGGGGCAAAAACGACCTCCCTCCTAGTCCCCAATTCGTGGCATTCCTCTCCCAACTGTTATACCAGGCAAAAACGACCCCCAGGCATGGAAAAATGCAGTATTTAGATGAGAAACGTAAATGGAAAAGACCCAGCTAACTCCAACTGCGTGGATGAATGAAGACTCCCCTTCCCCATGGCTTTGGGCACCATTTCGTGGGTGGTTTCTTGCCCCACAAGCAAAAACACGATTTTCCAAGTTGATGGCTTGCCCATGCACGAAAATGGCTTTCCCATACTCTTTCATTCCCAAGGCATTAACTGCCTTAACCAATTTCTTGGAACAAAAATTAAATGATTGGGTACATGAGACAAAATGGGTAGTTGGTGGTTTATGAGCTTCCCCAGTGACACATGGATTAATACCATTGGCTCAAGGGTTTGAATAGTTTCCCTCCCTTTTCCTTGTAGAGTCATGCCCCATCTCTTTTGTTGCATTGCATAGCCGGTTGTGGGTTTTTCATTGAAAATTCGTAATTACATGATGTTTTATATACATCGTGCCCATCTAGCACAAGAGTCACAAGCATCTAGTTTAATTGCCGATACATAAACGCTAAATCAATGGTGGGGCCTTGGCCTTGAGCTCCTCACCATGATTAAATATCAATATTTACATCATTTACAATTTAAATCAAAGGGGGTCAAAATGGGGACGTGACAATTGGGTGGAAGAGAGGCAATAAATTTTAAATCTCTTGAAAGACAATTTGCAGGTTGCTCAAAATCAACAAAAACAATATGTTGATAGGAATAGAGAAGAAAGAACCTTTCAAGTCAATGATTTAGTATATTTAAGGTTGCAGCCTTATAAACAAACATCTCTCAAAAAGAATGGAGCAGAAAAATTAAAACCAAGGTACTATGGGCCATACAAGGTAGTGCGGAAGGTTGGAGAAGTAGCATATGAACTAGAACTTCTGGAAGGAAGTAAAATCCAAAATGTATTTCATGTCTCTTGCCTCAAGAAAGCTCTTGGTCAGCAAATCATCACTTCAGAAATTATTCCTCCTTTGGATGATGAAGGTCAGCTCACACTTGTACCGGAAAAGATTTTGAAGACACAGGAAAGAAGGTTGAGGAGTAGAATCATCAAAGAATATTTAGTGCAATGGAAGGACTTACCAAATGAAGATGCCACATGGGAAGAGGAGAATATTTTTCAGCATCCAAATTTGAAATTGCTTGAGGACAAGCAATCTTGGGTGGGGAGGACTGTAATGTCCCCATTCAAATAAGTGCATAGTAAGACAATCCCATCAATTCTACTAGTTTCCTAGGTTGGATGGGCACATGTGGGATGGTAATAAGGAAGCTAATAAATGATATTTAGACATTAGAAGGGTTCAAGAATTTAATAAATATTTTGAATAAATAAATTCAAGATAAATTCTAAGTGGCAAGTGGTTTTGGAGACATATGGAGGTTGTGGGACCCACACTAGCTCGATTTTTCAATGACACATGGCAGCTCTCTCTTGCCAATTCAAATTCATGGGAAGGTGAACACTCTTGGGTGAGTTGGTAAGTCATAACACATGGCATTGAGCATCTTAGGTTGAAATGGGATGGAATAGTAACCTCCATGGGAGAGGAAGAGTCAAATTGGAGACTAGTGGACACTTGGGCTAGATTCCTTAGTTTTATGACAAAAATAATGAAGCATCTATGACATTTATGACAAAATTCAGACCTGACTTCTTACACCTGACCATTATGATGTGTCATCCCCAAAACTAGGATCAAGGAAGGCGCTCATGGAGTTGGGGGAAGCTAAAGAGACTCAAATTCAAATTTGGGAGAAGATGGAAGGTTGGAACTAGGAGACAAGTGGCAAATGAGGAATATTTTCTAAATGGAAATTTATTGAATCTATTGAGAGGATTTCGACCCCTTGAAGGCTAATGTTGGTCATAAAATGTAGAAATCAAGTATGAGAATGGCTTTTGATGATTTGAGAAAAATTGCATTTGTGAAGAGAGAACTAGTGGATGACTAGTTTCTTGCCTTAGCCAATTTCGAGGGTGAAAGATTCCCCTCCAAGTTGGTGTTTGAAGAGGCCACTCAGGTCTTTCATGGTGCTTTGATGGAGTTTTAATTGCAGGTAGAAACTATAGAAATTTTTATGGTTTGGTTTAGTGCAGCACTTTCTCTCCACCATTTCCAATTTTGAAGGCATATTCGGGCTCCTTGAGGGATTGCGCTTTGGGTGAGATCTTGCACTCATTGGGAGAACTTAATATGATATTTTTTCTGATTGTAGTAGCTTCATATGCTCTTTTCTTCATATTCAGAGACTCTCAGGTCGAAATACCCATTGACTATATGAAAAATTATTGATTAATGAGCAAACAATGTCCATTTCCCCAATGCTTTGATGTATGACACTATAAGGTTGATTATTTCGAATCGATGGATGATTCTATGATATATTTGTGATTCATATACTTTCATGGATATATTCTACAATTTTTATGTACTGTACTTGAGAATTTGAAGCATTTTTACTCAGTTTGTTTGTATTGAGAGGTGAAATAGTGCCATTTCCCCAAGGGTCGAATTGGGGGTTTTTGCTATTGAATGTGAGAGAGTTAGAACAGTATTAAAAATAAATTAATGGTGCATATGAGACCTTAATAACATACTTAAAAAATTAAATACCTCTTTTCATAAATTCATGGGATTTTGGAGGAATTTGGAAGGCCATTTGCAGTGTTACCCCGGGGGGATTTGATGCACAAATTACTAGTCAAAATTACATATATTGATCAGAATACAAATCAAGTTTGCAGCAGTATTTGGAGGGCCATAAAAAATCCCTAAACATAATATTCAAGTCTAAATACCATTCATAAAATCCTACAGAATATTTGGGAGCATTTGGGTTGTTTTGGAGGTCAAAACAGTAAAACTAGTCAAAGGTCAAAATTTGGGAAAAAGTGAAAAAATTGGCATTTTAATAAAATTTTGAAAAAGGGTCATTACATGGCGCCATCAACAAATCCTAAAAAGTGTTCAATTGACATCTGAAACACGAAGCGAGAAAACACACATAAGGTCAACTAACTGTCAAGCACTCTATTTGCAGATAATTAAATATCAAACACACAGAGCATATGAAATTTATTGTCAACCTGGGAAAGTCTTTTTATTTCAAAGGATAAGTGCACAATATATGCTTAAACACAAAACCATTAGAAGCAATTACTTTTACCTTCTATCATCCATATTCATCCCAAGAATCTATGCAATCCCAAGTGCCTTCTAACTGATATACTATAATTCTTTTCTATTATGCATCAGGAAGAAATGATATCAGATCTAATCAACGATTGCAACAAGGAAATCTCATTCGTATTCTAAAATAATCACTTTTCTAATCTAATCAAGATGGAAATCATAAAACATGAACTGAACATTACTCTAGAATTTCAAATGAAAGGAACTGAAGCAACTGTTCTAAGAAACTGAATTGTGAAATAAAGATCAATCAACACATAACAGGAAAGCTAATTTGTAAGAGCTTCTGGGATCACGGCTCAATTGTAGGATGAACACGGTAGTGCGAACAGAAATTGAAATGTGTAAATCAACCCTGACTCAGTCGACTATTATTCTATACCATTCACCAATCTCACAGAAATATAATCTTTCACCAATAAATCCACACAATAATTATTGCCGCTGCGTACAAAAGAAAGAACAAAACATCACACAACAAGAAAGATGAAATCCTATTTTAACTCAGCAATCTCTGTGGAAGACGGGCCCAGTCTTCACACAGAGACGCTGGTTGAACAACACCCTTTTTAACTCAGAAGTAACCCCTTATATTAACAGAAGAATGAGTACACCGTTTTGGCTTGGCTGCTAATACAAGATAAATTAATTGTTTGCTGTCCAACCCCTGGGTCGAGGCAACTCCCCATATTTATACATACAACTTGTAACATCTAATCCTATAATTGGGCAGCCATGAAGATCTCTGATCTTCAGGCGCCCTAAATAATCTAGATGTTACAATGCGTGGCAGAACTGAAATATCCAAATATGAGAGAGTTATTAATTGCCCCAAGAGTGGCGGTCCTTCCAGCTCACAGCTGGACTCGAGCAGCGACATACTTAAGATAGCAATTTCTGTTACAGCTGCCCTATCACGATTGTGCCTTGATTGACGATTCGAGCCCCAAGGAACCTTTTACAAGCAATGAACGTCCCTTCCTTCATGACTTGTTCAGCTCCGATCTTCCTGCAGTCTATTTGTCTCACTACCTTCATAAATCGCATCATGTTAGCACGAATTAAGAGATGCACAGCTTTAATCATCACAATCATAAGTATTAATACAATAAACAATAATCGGCCATACCTTGGTAATTTGGGGAATAAAATAAGGACAATAAGTCTAATTGCCAAGGTAATTGGTGTAGGACAAGGGAAGGGAAGAGGATAAATGATGATAAAAAAGGGCCAATTCTGGGCTCAACATCTCCCCCCAACTATCCTGTTGCATGTCCTCATGCAACAACCTGCATCTGAATCTTGAACTGAGCTCTGTCCAGGAGAGAGGAAGGAATGTAGGGAACTCAGGAATCTCATCTATCCCTTGAAAGCTTCTGTGAGTAACCCAACATCTTCCAACTTCACTGTTTCCCTTCCACTGCTACTTGCTGATATCTGGGAATGTACTTGGTGTGGTGGGAATCTTTCTGCGGTCTCATTATGCTGTGCCTGGGGGAGTTGAAAAGAAATCCTCAATCTGAATCCAACTCAATGACATCTCTAGGAGGTGGAAGCACTGGTTCTCGTGGGACAGTGTCTTCCAGCGCATCTAATGTTGACAGGAGAGTTGCTGGTTCTTGTGTAACAGCAACATCCTTTAAACCTTCTTCAGCAGCTACTTTTATTGCTTTTGGAGACACTGATTCTTGTGTAACAGTGTCTTCTTTGTCCTTCTGCTGCTGAGACTGGATATCCTTTTCAATTTGCAGCTCCTCCTCCAAGATTTCAGTGTCACCTGAGCATGGTGTCTGTACCTATTCATCTTCACTCCCCTGTGTATCAGGAATGATATCCACTCCCATGTTATCTCCCAACTGCAATTCAGGAGTCTTTGCTGCAGCTTCCAAGGATGTTGGTTCTTGTGTAGCAACATCCTGCCTTACCTCTTCATCCTTCTTTTGCTGCAGCTCCTCTTCTATGAGTTCTGTATCATGGGAGTCCTCTGGGGTTACAACCCAGAGTTCATCATTAAAATCCAGAGTATCCTCTGTCCCAGCTTCTTCTCCTGTCTGCTTGGCTGGTTGGACAGTTATATTCAGGGTTGTTGGTTCTTGTGTTGCAGCATCCTGTTCCAATTTATCACTGTCCTGCCTTTCTGTCTCTTCTTCTAAAATTATTGTGTCCTGGGAACGTTCTGGGGTTACAGCATAAAATTCTTCACTAACCTCCAGAGTATCCTTCGGCTCCATGATCTCTGTATCGTGGGAACATTCTGGGGTTTCACTATATTCTTTTATAAGCTCCAGAGCATCCTTCATTCCCCGTTCTTCTCCCATCTGTTCTATAATCTCTATGTTGTGGGAGCATTTTGGGGTTACCATACATTCCTTATAAATCTCCAGGGCGTCCTCCACTCCAAGTTCTTCTCCCATCTGTTCTATAATTTTTGCATCATGGGAAGTGGCAGCTGTAGCGAGGATGTTTAAAAGTGTTGGTTCTTGTGTAACAGCACCTTCTTTTTCCACTGCTTTCCCTACTGTGGCTGCAGGCTGTTGTGTTGAATAAGTACTAAGTAAAATTTTATGGCCTGCTTCCTCAAAGATTTCTCCACAGGTGGGGCAGAGTATTCGCTCATCCTTTTCTCCAGCTCCAGCAGAAGCTGATTCCTCCACTTGGTCTGCAACCTCTATTAATGTGTACATTTTTCTTCCACCCTGCTTTCTGCAGGTTTCCTTCCAAGTTTCAGCTCCCTTCTAAGTGCTTGGAGGTCCTCTTTCAGCATTGAATTCTCATACAGGAGTCCCTCAATTCCTAGTTCCTCCTCCACTGGTCTTTGTGGAGCATCCCTCGGTCTTGGTGTAAGGATTGGGGGCTCAACCTATGTCTCTAAGGTTGCCCATTTTTTCCTAGCTGCCTCTGCTGCTGTGACTGATCGAGTTCGTTTCCTTCTGATTGGTGCTACTAAATCAAACTCATTGATGGCCCTCTTCCTTTTCTGTGGCGTTTTCTTTTGTGACTTTTCTTTTTGTGGTGTTTCTTCTTGTGGAGCTGGAATATAGGGGGGAAAAACTGAAGTTAAAGGAATATTTCCCTGCCCCCCGTGGCGTTCTTCTTCAATCACAGCTCCTCCTCCTACCCACTCAGGTGAAGACTCGATTGTGACCAGCTCAATATCTTCTTCCATTGCTCTAGCTCCGTCATCTTCAGGTTCCATTGTCGCAGCATTTGATGCTGCTCCAATTTCACCTTCTGCTGTCGGAGCTGCCCTGTTATCTAGGTTTTCCATGAGGGTTTCATCTACATTGTCACCTAATGGCTCTGTTTGTGCTTCCCCTCGCTCTCCTTCAAATGCAGTGTCATCCCCAACTGGTTCTGCTTGTGCTGGGGATTCATACACCTCGAATGGCTCTGCCTGTGCCCCTGGTTGTTGTTCCTCTGTGTTTTTACCCACCCTGGATGGTCCTGCCTGTGCCCCCAGTTGTTCTTCTTCTATTTCATCCCTCCCCCCAACTTCACTGGAGGAACTCCGGTCCTCCTGTTGTGGCGGAACCGGTAATTGCTGCAATGGGATGACCCTCAAGGGAACAGGTTGCTGTGGTCGGGTTATAAATTGTTCCCATGTTATATTATGTTGGGCAAGGGTTCTTACAATAATTAACTTAATGAGGCCATGGTGGGTGAGAGAGGACAGTGAGTGCTTTGCAGACTGAACAAATGTTGCCATATGACGCAAGTCGTGCAATAAATAAAATGGAATATTCAACAAAATGCCATGGCGGAGATGAGAAAGCAAAGGAAGTTCAGAGTTGTACATGGTTTGGTATCTACCTTCGCAGGTAATGTACTTCTTGAGGAAGACAGCAACCTGGTCCCATGGCTGCGGAAGTGACTTCAGTGCAATCCCTCTCCTGGATGCTTCAACTTGCTCGCCTGGAAGTAAAAATTCTTCTCGTGCAACCGTTGCAGGGACTCGACGGTTAAACCAAGGTTTTCCCACCATCGGGATAGCTATAACCTCGGAGATAATGACCTCAGAGACGTCTATACACAGCCCCCACACCGTGGAGTGCGTTTTAGTAAGATTCAAGGCAAATTGCAGGGCTGCGTCCCGATCGAATCCGTCCAACCGCTCAAAGAACTCGACCCAACCAGCAGCTTGAAAAATGGCCAGAACTTGCAGATTTCGTCTGAGTTCCTGGGTATTGAAAGGTTCATGGCGAACTGGAATGCCCATGGTCCTGGATGCAAGATGAGACTGCTATTCGACATATTACAGGATCCCAGAATGGAAGTTGCAGCACAGAGAATGCACGAATCGTTGAGCGGAGACGTTGAGCGAATGAGCTAATTCGGAAAGTTAAGCACAGAGAAGAGTTTAAAATTTCCATGCCAAATTGGGGAAGGTGGCAGTTATTAGTATTACGTCGTACGAGGGAGAGGTTTAATCAGGTATAAATGGTGGTATGAGTGAAGGTACGGCCAATATCGTTTAAATGATATCAATGCTTAATCACGTGATAAATGAAAGCCATACCTCATAAAACTGTGCGTCGGAAGGCTGCGGAAACTGGTGGAGCATGCAGTTGGTGACGTCACGGAGCTGAATGCGTGCACAGTCAGACGTGGGATCATGATGACTCGGATAAGGCACTAATTTGCTTCGCCGGTGAAACACAAGCCATCGCGTCCTCAGGGTGAAATGATGAGTTTGTCGGCATGACTGGGATGAATCAGCATCATGATTAGCAGGTTGCAACAATTCTTCTGTTAACACGAGAGTTACCACTGCAAGTTGCCAAATAAATGATAACACGGCCGATGAAAAAGCTGTTGCAGCTGGAGGGAAAGAAGTTGCAGCCACCGGAAACAAATTCACGGCAGTCGGAAAAAGAATTTTACGATATCAGGGAAAATTACGGCTGTCACGGAAAAGTTTTACGGCGGCGGGAAAAAACTTACAGCTGGCGAGAAAAGATTTTACGACTATGGGAAATGTGTTGCAGCCGCTGGAAAGAAATGGCAGCTGTAGGGAAATGATGTGGCAGTGACTGGTCGATGAGGTGGCAGCCACCGAGAAATGAAGTGGCGGCTGCGAGAAAAAAATGTTGCAGCTTCCGATGTTGCAGCCGCCGAAGTTGTAGCTGCCGAAGTTGCAACTGTCGGAAAAGATTTGACGGCTGACGGAAGAAGGACATTACGGCTATCGGGAAATGAAATGGCCATGGCTGGTAAATGAAGTGGCAGCGGCTGGGAAATGGAATGGCAGCTGCGGAAAATGAGATGGCAGCCGTGGGAAATGAGGTGGAAATAGCTAGTGAATGAGGTGGTAACCATGGGGAAGATGAAGTGGCAGCCGTGGAAACTGGAGTTGCAGCTGCCGATGTTGCAGCCGCCGATGTTGCAGCCCCCGAAGTTGCAGCCGCCGATGTTGCAGCCGCCGAAGTTGCAGCTGCCGGAAAAGATTTGACTGTTAGGATATTTAGACACTTAGGAGTTAGTTAAGATCAACTTGTGTAATATATCCGTTAGGGATAGTGTGTTTCTTTAGTATGCATTAGTATGCATTTGTAAATACTTAATCCGACGGTCACGATATGTTTCCGACATAGAGTGATCCGACGGCTCAACTTCTCTTAGATCAAACCTAACCTTGATCCGTGGCTTAACACCCGATTGGTCCATGATCTCTATTTAAAGAGCATGGAGGGTCATTGTTTAGTTGATCGATTATGAGAAGCTCATTTGTAACTTTCTTTCTTTGCATAATAAATTGTCCCGTAGAAGCTATTTGGCCGGGGCCGTGGAGTGTTTCCCTCAAGAGGGTTTAAACCACGTCAAAACATCGGTGTGTTGATCTGTGATCTGTTTATGTGAAGTGGTTGCTCTTGGTGTTCGGTCCTTTGGTAGTACGTTGTGTACCCGAACATGGTATCAGAGCTTTTATGAAGTGCCGCTTCCGGTTATGATCTAGATCTTGAACTGTTGTTGCCGAAACTCGAAAGGGTTTCTAGTTCTGGTATTTCTGTGCATTTCTGGGCTGTGGGAGGTGTTCCATTGCGTCCGGAGCGTCGTTTCCATTGGAAAATAGTTTTCGTTTGATCGAAAACGGTTCCCGGTTGCTCCAGAAACGCGTTTTTCATCAGATCTGAAGGTATAATGTTACAGTGACGCATTTTTTTTATTTCGTTTTTTAAAAGAAAAATCTCATATTTCATTTTTTTTACTGTTAGATTTTTTTGGTTCGGATTGTTGCTTTCCCGTCTGCGTATGCTCTTTGCCGTGCACCTTGAGCGATCTCGGCAAATCAGAAACAGAAAGGGAAAGGGTTTTTTTCGGCTGCGTATGCTCTTTGCCGTGCACCTTGCGCGATCTCGGCAAATCAGAAACAGGGAGAAAACGTAGACTTTCCGGGCAAGCTAACAAGATCTAACTCCACAAGTGTGGAAAAGTTTTTTTTGTTTCGTTTTTGTGGTTTGTTTTGCAGGAAAAAGGGCAAGCACGCAAACCGAGCAAGAAGAGTTAAAAAAAAAAAAAAAAAAAAAAAAAAAAAAAAAAAAAAAAACAAGCCCCCTTCCTCATTTCCATATTTTACATACCTTTTAAACTAGCTCACTTGGTCCAAAGTTGCTTTATTCCTTAATAGGTCTTGAGTTCAAGTCTTAGGAAGTTACTTTTAAAAAGAAAAGTGCATGCAATTTCTATTTTCAAGTTACTTTATTGTAAAAGTGCATCTCACTTAAATAATAAAAAAAATAAAAATACAAGTGAGTCACTTAAGCTTTTTATTTATTGTTGCACTATTTAAAAGTAATATCATGGTAAAAGTGAAATCACTTATTTTACAAAAGTGATTCACTTAAAAGCAACTTTTTTGTAAAGTGATTGTCAAAAGGTTCATCTTGGGAAGAGGGGGGTTCTTTTTTTTGCTGGACATTCTCCAGCTGCCACGTCACTATTTGGGACATCTTCAACAGTTTCTTTGTTCAAGCATAACTTCATCATACAGAGTCCGTTTTCAGTGCCGTTTTTTTTTGAAACCGCCTATTTTTTTGAGCTCTTCACATCCAGACTATTGGTTTCTGCTTTTACAGCCATTAATTTACAAATATGGCCGCCCTTTGTGATATTCTACTTAACAGTTCCAACTATTTCTCATGGAAATCTCGTATGGAGGATGTTCTACGAAGTAGGGGACTTTTCAGAATTACAACAGGGAAAGAAAAAGAACCCACTGATGATGATAAGAAAATAAAATGGGCAAATAGATGTGATGAAGCTCGTGGATTGATTGGGATGTCAATCTCTACTGATTTGCGATTCCACATATCTGGAATTGATGAACCTAATGCTGCTTGGGACAAGTTGGAAACTGTGTTTGGTAAACACAATGAAATTCGAGGTCACCAACTCGAAAATGAGTTGATTTCTTTAAATCCAAGTGAATTTTCATGCATTCAAGATTATTTATCTAAGTACAAAACTCTCAAGCTCTTATGTGCAGAATGTAAGATTGAGAGGGAAGACAAACAATGCATTTATCATATTCTTTCCAAACTTGGACCTGCATATTCTGTTTTTGTATCTACATTTTACTCCATGAAAGCGTCATTGAATGCAGCTAGCTATCAAGAGCCTAGTCTTGAATCCTTTTGTGATTCCTTGATTAGAGAACAAGATAAACTCATTCATCTTGGAATAATCAACAATGCAGATACATCTGGGAAAGCCTTATTGTCCCAACAGAAAGAAAAGTCCAAGCCTCCCAAGAAACAAAATTTTCGCAATAATAAGTCAAACAAGGGTCCAAAACCCTCTCAGTCAGCTCCTTCTTTAAAAAATGACAAAGGATCCAAGCCAAAAGGCAAGAAGACTGAGCGTCATTGCAACTATTGCGGGAAAGATAATCATGATGAATCTAAGTGTTTCAAGAAGATGGCAGCCTTGGAAGCAGCAATGAAGAAGCACCACATCATCCTAGATTCGCCTTCAGAATCTACCTCTCACGGACATGCACTTTGTGCTTCTGGTTATTCTTATAATGCATCTTCTTCTTCTACTTCAAATGAATGGCTCATTGATTCTGGAGCATCTTATCATATGGCTAAGGATCAAGCCATCTTTTCTACTATGCATGAATGTAACACCAAACAAATATTTGTTGGTGATGATAGATCTCTAAGTGTTGTAGGAGCTGGAACAGTTCCAGTAGATAATGGTCATTTTAGTGATGTACTATGTGTTCCAAGAATTTCCTGCAATTTGTTATCAGTCTATCAGATCACTCATTCTGGTGAAGGTAAAACTGTGACCTTTACACCTCACCAAGTTGTAATCAAGGATTTTAAAGATCCTCAACAAGTTCTAGCTACCGGAATTGTTGATGATATTACCAGGTTGTACAAGTTTAACAACTTTGGGTCATCACCTTTCCCTTCAGTTTTTGTTGCTCATAGTGATAACTTGAGCAAACTTTGGCATGAGCGATTTGGTCACTTAAATTATCGCTCATTGCAACAACTATGTAAAGAAAATATGGTGACAGGTCTTCCGATGGTATCTTGCAGAGATGGTGTTTGTTCCGGTTGTGTACTCGGAAAACATCATCGGGACAGTTTTGACAAACGTGCCTCTTGGCACGCCTCGGTTCCCTTGGAGCTTGTGCATAGTGACTTGTGTGGTCCTCTTCCATCTGCTTCATTTTCTGGTTTCAAGTATTTCTTAACTTTCATTGATGATTACACCAGACGCACTTGGGTTTATTTCCTAAAACTTAAGAGCGAAGTATTTAACATGTTCTTGGCCTACAAGGCCCTTGTTGAAAAACAATCTGGTCATCAAATTATTAAGTTAAGATCTGACAATGGAGGAGAATATGTTAACAAACAGTTCAATACTTTCTGCACTGAACAAGGCATCCAACAACAACACACTGTTCCATATACACCACAACAAAATGGTGTAGCTGAGCGGAAGAACCGCACTTTAAAAGAAATGGCTAATTGTATGATCCAATCTAAGGGACTAAGTCTTCAATTTTGGGCTGAAGCCATAAATTGTGCAAATTACATAGTTAATCGCACCCCCACAAAAGCATTACAAGGTATAACACCGGAAGAAGCATGGAGTAAAGTTAAACCTGATGTAAGTCACTTTCGTGTGTTTGGTAGTGAAGCATGGGCTCACATTCCGGATGAAAAACGGAAAGCATTGCAGCCTAAAAGTGAAAAGTGCATATTTGTTGGATATTCTGAAGATGTAAAAGGTTATAGACTTCTTCAACCACATTCTCATGCTATAATCATTAGAAGAGATGTTAAATTTGATGAAAATATCTTGGCCTGCGAGCCTAACTCGGCGAGTGTGCCATCTTTGGCCTGCGAGCCTGATTCGGCGTTTGTGCCTTCTTCTTCTTCTTCCAACTTCCTTGACAGGTTTCCAACTCCAGTTTCTGATGATGACAGTGAGGATGAAAATCCACCTCCTCCTGCTCATGTTCCTCCAGTTGCACCAGCACAAGTGCTTCCTCGATGGGTCCGTTCAACATGTGAAGCAGCTGGTGATCTTGCCGGTGATCCTAGAGATCAACGTCGAACACGTTCTCAGTTTCAGCGAGCCTCTTCTCTTTTGGCTCAAGTTTCCGAGAATCATGATCCAGAAACTTTTGCAGAAGCTTCAGGGAATCCAGATTGGGATGCAGCCATGGATGAAGAATATCGTTCCTTAATGACGAACGATACTTGGGATCTTGCACCTCTTCCAAAAGGAAGAAAACTTGTCAGATGTAAATGGGTCTACAGAACTAAGTATGCATCAGATGGAAGTGTTGAAAGACTTAAGGCAAGGTTAGTTGCCAAAGGTTTTTCTCAAGTTAAAGGGATTGACTACAATGAAACCTTTGCTCCCGTTGCCAAAATGAACTCCATCCGCCTTGTTCTTTCCCTTGCAGCCTTACACAACTGGGAAGTCCATCAAATGGATGTCAAGTCTGCCTTCTTACATGGTGATTTACAGGAGGAAATTTACATGGAACAACCTCCTGGCTATGTTCAGAATAACTCTAGCCTTGTCTGTCGCCTTAAGAAATCCTTATATGGCCTTAAGCAAGCTCCTAGAGCTTGGTATGCCAAAATGGATAACTTTCTCCTTGACACTGGTTTTTCTAGATGCCATTCTGACCCCAATGTCTATACCAAGAAAGTAGGAAACCATCTCATCATACTTGTTCTATATGTTGATGACCTTATTCTTACTGGTAGTGACCCTAAGCTTATAACCCACGTGAAATCCAGTCTTAAACAAACTTTTGAAATGTCAGACTTAGGACATTTGCATTATTTTCTTGGTCTCCAAGTTCTGCAAACCAAAGAAGGAATCTTTCTTTCTCAGTCTAAGTATGCTTGTGACCTTCTTCGTCGCTTTCACATGGAAGATTGTAAACCAGCCCCTTCTCCCTTCCAGTCTGGAGTCAAACTTTCTGCCACTTGTACTTCACCTGAAGTAGATGCCACATTGTATCGTCAGCTTGTTGGTAGTCTTTTATACTTGACTCATTCCCGTCCTGACCTTTCCTTTGCCGTTGGTCGAGTTGCCCGTTATATGCAGACACCTCATGAAAGTCACTGGAAAGCAGCTAAAAGAATACTTCGATATATTCGAGGTACAGTTCAGTTTGGGATTCATTACAGTACAGGGGGGAAACCTTTGTTGGTTGGTTTCACTGATTCAGATTGGGCCGGCGATCCTGATGATCGAAAGTCTACTGCAGGTTATGTTTTCAGTCTGGGATCTGGACCTATTACTTGGGCTTGTAAGAAACAACAAGCTCTTGCTCTTTCTTCAGCAGAGGCAGAATATCGAGCAGCCGTCAATGCCAGTCAGGAAGCTTTATGGCTTCGATAGATCCTTTCAGAGTTTGGATTCGAGCAGCAGCAGCCTACTCCACTTTGGTGCGACAATCAAAGTGCCATGAAGCTTGCCAAAGATCCAGTTCTACATCAACGCAGCAAACACATTGAGCTACATATGCACTTCATCAGAAATCTTGTTCATGATCGTGTTCTCGAAGTGCTCTTTTGCCCTACAGATGATCAAGTTGCAGACATCTTCACCAAGTCTCTTACAGAAGCGAAGTTTTCTAAACTTCGATCTATGTTAGGAGTTCAGGAAATTGTCATTAAGGGGGGATAGGCTCTAATGCCTCCTTCCTTCTCCTAATAGTGTCATTTTTGTAAATCCTTCAATCCTATCCCAAGTTGTTCTTAAGGGGGGATGTTAGGATATTTAGACACTTAGGAGTTAGTTAAGATCAACTTGTGTAATATATCCGTTAGGGATAGTGTGTTTCTTTATTATGCATTAGTATGCATTTGTAAATACTTAATCCGACGGTCACGATATGTTTCCGACATAGAGTGATCCGACGGCTCAACTTCTCTTAGATCAAACCTAACCTTGATCCGTGGCTTAACACCCGATTGGTCCATGATCTCTATTTAAAGAGCATGGAGGGTCATTGTTTAGTTGATCGATTATGAGAAGCTCATTTGTAACTTTCTTTCTTTGCATAATAAATTGTCCCGTAGAAGCTATTTGGCCGGGGCCGTGGAGTGTTTCCCTCAAGAGGGTTTAAACCACGTCAAAACATCGGTGTGTTGATCTGTGATCTGTTTATGTGAAGTGGTTGCTCTTGGTGTTCGGTCCTTTGGTAGTACCCTGTGTACCCGAACATTGACGGTTGACGGAAGAAGGGCATTACGGCTACCGGGAAATGAAGAATGTGGTTGCCGGAAAAGGATATACAGCTGCCGGAAAATATGTTGCAGCTACCGGAAAATATGTTGTAGCTGCCGGAAAATATGTTGCAGCTGTCGGAAATTTTTTATTTTTATTTTTATTTTTATTTTTATTTTATTTTTAGAGCAAGGACGGCACAGGGAGATTTTCCTTACGGGCCCAAACTGATCGTTCTCCTGGCGCTTCCCTGAAAATTTTTAAAAGACGACAGCAAGAAAAGAGATCAAATGCAAAAAAGAAAGAAAACGACAACTATACGCTACAGCAAGAAATTATTTATGTACAGCAAATACAATTTTCAGTTTAAGATTTGGCAAAGGTAGAGAAATGTTCCTGCTCTGGTGCCAATTGATAGTCTGGATCAGCAGCAATCTGTGAAATGAATGCATCTTTCGAAATGGGCTTCCGATACAGTCGCAGTCTGTGGCCATTAGCAAGTAATGGTATACGGTTTTCATCAATGGTGACCAGGCGAATAGTGCCGTTGTCAAATACCCTGTCAACCAAATATGGACCCAGCCATCTTGTGCGTAATTTCCCCTTAAAATCCTTCTTGAATCTGGAGTCGTATAATAGTGCCCAGTCTCCTTCACGGAAGATTTTCTTTTTGATGAATCGGTCATGCCAATTAGATCTCTGTTGCTGAAGCAGCACAGTCTGGTCTACTGCAGCTAACCGTTTCTCATCCAATTCATTTAATTGATTCAATCTTCTTTTCTGGGCTTCTGTTACATCCAGGTTCATTTCAATGGTTGTTTTCAGGGTCTTAATCTCAAATTCAATTGGAAAGATGGCACTCTTTCCATATACCAAATCATAGGGAGAAAAGCCCGTGGTGTTACGCCAAGTCGTGCGATATGCCCACAGTGCTTCTGGAAGCCTGTCATCCCAATCCCTTCGATGGCTTTTAACTGTTTTAGTAAGGATTGCTTCGATAACTTTATTAGTGCTTTCCACCTAACCATTGGCCTGGGGATGATAAGGTGAAGCTATCTTGTGCTGCACATGATACTTCCGGAGCAAGGATTCAAATTGGTGTGAAATAAATTGTTGTCCCCCATCGGTAACTACTTCCTTTGGTACCCCAAAACGGGTAAAAACTTCACTGTACAGGAAATCAATCACCGCCTGGTCATTTGCCTTAGCCAAAGCTACAGCTTCTACCCACTTGGTCATGTAATCTGTACACACCAAAATGTAAACCTTCTGTTTGGAAGGAGGTTTGATAGGACCAACAAAGTCCAATGCCCATCTATCAAACGGTTCTAGTACCACTTGGGGCTGTAAAGGCATCTGATCTGTCTTATTAGGTTGGCCCATCCTTTGGCAGCTGTCACAGGACTGAACATATCTTTTAGCATCTCTGAACAGTGTCGGCCAATAATAGCCCATCCGCAACGCCTTATGCCCTGTTCTTTTGTCTGCAAAGTGTCCTCCGCAAGGTTCATCATGACAGGCCTTCAGTATATGAAAGATCTCATCTTCCCTTACACATCTTCTAATTTCAAGATCAGGTCCTGTGTAAAAGAGATGGCCTTTGAGCCAACAATACCTGGCACTTTGCTGAATAATTTTTCTTTTCTCTCGTTTAGACATATGTGGTGGAAGCTTCCCTGCAACCAAATAATTAGCAACATCTGCATACCAGGGTGAATGAGCTGAGAGTGCGAATAAATGTTCATCCAGGAAAGCATCCTCAACAGGTGAACTGTCATCACTGTTAGTAAATCGTGATAAAAAATCAGCAACAACATTTTCTTTTCCAGGTTTATCTATAATAGTGATATCAAATTCCTGTAATAATAAAAGCCACCTGGTTACTCTGGCATTAGTGACAGGTTTGTTCATTAAATACTTAATGGCAGAGTGGTCAGTATGCACAAATGTAGGATACCCAGTAATGTAATGCCGAAACTTATTAATAGAATAAACAATAGCAAGGAATTCTTTTTCAGTAACAGTATAATTTAGTTCAGCAGGGGCTAAGTTTTTACTAACATAATAAATAACATAAGGTACTTGACCATCCTGCTGTCCTAGTACTGCTCCAATGGCAGTATCAGAAGCATCTGAAGAAATGTGGAAAGGTATGGTCCAATTAGGTCCCCTTAAAATAGGGGTTGTGGACAGTTTCTCTTTAAGCTGATCAAATGCTGTCTGGCATGCTGCGCTCCACACAAACTGTGCTTCCTTCATTAACAATGAAAACAAAGAAGAAGCAAGTTTGGAGAAGTTTTCTATGAATCTCCTGTAATATCCAGCATGTCCCAGAAAACTTCGCACCTCTTTCTGAGTTGAAGGAGTTGGTATATTTTTTATCACCTTAATTTTTGAAGGATCCACTTGAATACCATCAGTAGAGATGAAATGTCCTAATACCACTCCCTCACTCATCATCATGTGGCATTTTTCAGTGCTTAGTGAGAGGCGAGCCTGTTCACAGTGAATTAAAACTTTCTTTAAATTTTCCAGTGCTTCCTCAAAATCCTTGCCATAGGGAGTAAAATCATCCATAAAAACTTCCATGCTATCATTAACCAATTCAGAAAATATGCCAATCACAGCTCTTTGGAACGTTGCAGGTGCATTGCACAAGCCAAAGGGAAGCACCCTGTAGGCGAACGTTCCCAAGGGGCAAGTGAAGGTGGTCTTATCCTGATCCTCTGGAGCAATCTGAATTTGATTGTACCCACTGAACCCATCCAGGAAGGAGAAGAACTTCTTCCCTGATAGGGTATCAAGTACCTGGTCAATAAAGGGCAGAGGAAAATGATCCTTTTGTGTAGCTTTGTTCAGCTCCCTATAATCGACACAGACTCTCCATTTACCATTTTTCTTGGGCACAATTACAAGTGGGGAAACCCACTCACTATCTGAGATAGGATAGATAAATCCTGCTTCCAAGAGTTTATGGATCTCCTCCTTCACTATATCCCTCAAATTGGGGTTCATGCGTCGTTGGGGTTGACATACAGGCCGGGAGTCATTTTTGATATAAATATGATGAGTGCACAGACTGGAAGGAATACCCTTCATGTCTGTATACTCCCAGGCGAACGCCCCCCTTATGTTCCTTCAAGAGATTGGTTAGGCGCATCTGCTCTTCTGAGGAGAGACTAGGGTTGATGTTCAAATTTTTTCCAGGCTCTACCTCAATAGGAATGCTTCTCGAATTTTTCAAAACTGGGATTATGTTTGTGTCATTGACTAGTGCTTCCTCCGAAAGCTGTTCTTGTTCTTCCTTCCCAAGGGTACTGTTCAGGAGTTGATAAACTTCCTTATCTACTGAAGCAGGTTCGCTAATGAAATTATTAATGGCATCGTCTTCTGTTTCGTTTTTGAAGGTTAGTGCCTTCCCTATTGTTAGTAATGGATGAACATCTTCCTCCTCTTCCTGTTCTATCCAAAGGGAAGTTTCAGTTTCTAGACTCGGCCGTGCTGGAGGGTACAGGGTGAGGTTTTTGGTTTCCATACCATCAGATATAGTCATAGATCCTGATCGACAGCTGATGCAAGCATCAGCTGTAGCCAACCAAGGCCTCCCCAAGATCAATGGATGTCCCCCCAGCTGTGATTTTGGTTGTAATACCAGAAAGTCGGCAGGATATTCCCATGAGTCTATTGAAATAACAAGGTCGTCCAAAATCCCTTCAGGTCTGATGGTGGATCTGTCTGCCAATTCTAAGATGGTAGGGGGTCGGTCTAATATTGGTAAATCCGAGCTTCTTTACAGTCTCCATTGTTATAACATTGATCGCAGCTCCTAAATCTACTAGTACATTGGGTATCTGCGTTTGTCCTATGTGTACAGTGATAGTAGGATTGCCAGGATCCTCATATTTGGTTATAGGGGTTTTTCCAGTCATTAAAGCAGATAAATTCCCTATGACATGAACAGTAGGAGGATCTCTGGGTTTCCTTCCCGGTCTTTTAGTGCACAGGTCCCGAACAGTTCTAGCATAAATAGGTACATCTTGAAGGGCTTGTAAAAGAGGAATCTTAACATAAAGGTTCTTCAATTCTCCTAAGAGATTGAACTGAGGTTGCCCCCCCTATTTGTGGCAGCATCAATCTCTCAGGGTATGGTGGTTGCCTTACCAGCTGGGTAGGCTGCGTGTTATCCACTTTATTGTTTAATGTTTCAGTCGTCCCATCTGAGGGATGCTCAGCACCTTCAGTGTTAGGAACCGGATCAAATAGATGTTGGGAACTCTCTTCTTTGTCATGCACAGATGGTGGAATATTTTCTAAAATTACACGTTCTACTATCTTCCCAGACTGTAAGCGAATATCTTTACAAGGTACAGGGGAAAGAGAGTAGGCCGGCATATTGAGAGCTTCCAATTGCTGGACTGCTTTATTATTTGGGTTAGGGTTGGGTTGGGCAGGCAGCTGAGGCTGTATTGGTAAGTTAGGAACAGGATTATTTTGCAGCTGCAGCTGCGACTGCTGAGGTGGGTATTGAGGATATTGATGAAATTGAGGATATGGAGGATACGGTAACTGTTGAGGTGGAGGTGGTTGAGGAAACTGGTTCCCAGGATGGAAGTTCCTCCATCCAGGAGACCATGAAGTAGGTTGGTGTGGAGGCTGTGTCCAAGGACTCCATGAATTATAACCTTGCATCGCAGGTTGAGGGGAATTCCACTGAGCATAATTTGAAGGGAATTGTGTATTCACATTTTGCATATTAGTATTCCAATTATTCAAATTATTCAAAAATGGAAATGAATCGGGGGACATACCTTGATTCCGGGGCTGCCAGGGTTTCTTCTGTGCAATGAAGTAGGCTGATTCCACTTCTGGGTTTGATGCCTGTAGAACAGCCTTCACTTGGGGCAATGTGGGACATTCTTTCATATCATGGTTCAGTTCGCACAGCTGACACACTTGTATTTTGTCAAGAGGGCATTCTTTCAGTGGATGAGTCTTTCTACATCGGGGACAGAACACCCCCAGTGTGAGATCCTCCACTGCCTGTCTTTGCTTGGCCTTCAAGACATCAATCTCTGAAGAGATAGAGCTCATCATTTCTGTTTTAAAATTTTCAAGAAGATTGCCTATCTCCGCACGTGTAGCTCCCCCATTGGATGACTTCTGAGTTCTGTCGAAGACATCACGTTCCAGCTTATCTCGTTTGTTCTGCTTGTTATTCCTAGAAGATCCCCTGGAGTATCTCTTACATAATTCCACAATTGTCTCAAAAGATTCTTTAGAGATATCTCCCTTTCCTAATAAATTTAGCATGTCTAAACAATCATCCCTGATCCCTCGGAGTAGGATTATCTTAAGCACATCTAGTCCCATGTTCGTCTGCCCAGCTCTCTGCACATTGTACAGCAACCTCTCCACAAAATCCTCCAAACTTTCATCCTCCTTCTGTACCATCTTGAATAACTCCTCCCTTTTGTCCCTGGTGTTACAATATTCTTGATATTTTTCCAAGAACACTTGCTTCATCTTATTCCAATTAGCAACAGTTCCTCCCCCAAGTCTCATGAACCATCGTAATGCATTGTCCTTCAGGGTGGCAGGAAAAAGCTTCAACTTTTGAGCATCTGTGACATAATCATAGCTGCGACAGAGGATATCGAATTCAAAAAGGAATTCGTCTGGATCCTCTGCCGCCCTACCATGGAAGCGAGGTAACACCGACGGTGAGATGTTTTTCATAGGAGCTGTCCCCTCTAGCTACTATATTGGGAATTGCAATGTAGCCATAGTTTCTGGCGGGGAATCATCTTCATGATGGTATTGTACCACTGCTTCTTCCTCTTCGTTCTCATGTCTGTTATTCATCTTTTCTTCTGTATCTTCTCCTTCATTTGTTCCTTTGTTCCTTACCTCAGTTGTAACAGCTGCGTATTCTTCAGTTGTAACAGCTGCGTATTCTTCAGTTGTAACAGCTGCGTATTCTTCAATTGCAACAGCTGAATCAGCCGTTCCTTCTTTAGCAGGAGTATATGCAGGAATCACAGCTGCTCCTGTATCTTTCACTGTAGATCCTGATGCTAGCGCTCCAGGATCAGCAGGGCCTCTTTTGATCGGAGTCTCCCGTTGACGAGATCTGACAGCTGAATCAGTTTTGTCAACAAGGTCGTCGATAAATGTTCTTCTACCCAGCGGTGGACCTCGACCACGACCCGAACCACCTGCACTGTTAGTAATTTGTGGGGTTTTGGGGGTTGGGAGGTGATCGCGTTTTACCCTCCTCGTATTCATGCGAAGCAGATCATTTAAAAAAAAAACAACCAAAAGACTGACTAAAAGCAATTATCAGATACAACTAATGACTAGTGTTTAATTTTCATCCTTCCCCGGCAACGGCGCCAAAATGTCAAGCACTCTATTTGCAGATAATTAAATATCAAACACACAGAGCATATGAAATTTATTGTCAACGCGGGAAAGTCTTTTTATTTCAAAGGATAAGTGCACAATATATGCTTAAACACAAAACCATTAGAAGCAATTACTTTTACCTTCTATCATCCATATTCATCCCAAGAATCTATGCAATCCCAAGTGCCTTCTAACTGCTATACTATAATTCTTTTCTATTATGCATCAGGAAGAAATGATATCAGATCTAATCAACGATTGCAACAAGGAAATCTCATTCGTATTCTAAAATAATCACTTGTCTAATCTAATCAAGATGGAAATCATAAAACATGAACTGAACATTACTCTAGAATTTCAAATGAAAGGAACTGAAGCAACTGTTCTAAGAAACTGAATTGTGAAATAAAGATCAATCAACACATAACAGGAAAGCTAATTTGTAAGAGCTTCTGGGATCACGGCTCAATTGTAGGATGAACACGGTAGTGTGAACAGAAATTGAAATGTGTAAAGCAACCCTGACTCAGTCGACTGTTATTCTATACCATTCACCAATCTCACAGAAATATAATCTTTCACCAAGAAATCCACACAATAATTATTGCCGCTGCGTACAAAAGAAAGAACAAAACATCACACAACAAGAAAGATGAAATCCTATTTTAACTCAGCAATCTCTGTGGAAGACGGGCCCAGTCTTCACACAGAGACGCTGGTTGAACAACACCCTTTTTAACTCAGAAGTAACCCCTTATATTAATAGAAGAATGAGTACACCGTTTTGGCTTGGCTGCTAATACAAGATAAATTAATTGTTTGCTGTCCAACCCCTGGGTCGAGGCAACTCCCCATATTTATACATACAACTTGTAACATCTAATCCTATAATTGGGTAGCCATGAAGATCTCTGATCTTCAGGCGCCCTAAATAATCTAGCTGTTACAATGCGTGGCAGAACTGAAATATCCAAATATGAGAGAGTTATTAATTGCCCCAAGAGTGGCGGTCCTTCCAGCTCACAGCTGGACTCGAGTAGCGACATACTTAAGATAGCAATTTCTGTTACAGCTGCCCTATCACGATTGTGCCTTGATTGACGATTCGAGCCCCAAGGAACCTTCTACAAGCAATGAACGTCCCTTCCTTCATGACTTGTTCAGCTCCGATCTTCCTGCAGTCTATTTGTCTCACTACCTTCATAAATCGCATCATGTTAGCACGAATTAAGAGATGCACAGCTTTAATCATCACAATCATAAGTATTAATACAATAAACAATAATCGGCCATACCTTGGTAATTTGGGGAATAAAATAAGGAAAATAAGTCTAATTGCCAAGGTAATTGGTGTAGGACAAGGGAAGGGAAGAGGATAAATGATGATAAAAAAGGGCCAATTCTGGGCTCAACACTAACAATCACAAGCAAAAACTCGTTCTACAAAATGTACAACTATAATACATGAAAAAGCACAAATGCCTAAGTGTAGTACTTCTTCAGTTAGAGCCCATTTCTAGGCTCGGGTAGCTTATTACCCTCGTATTCTGTTAGCTCATAAGCTCCTTTATTTAGTACCTTCAAGATTATGTAAGGACCGAGACACATGGACTTGAACTTGCCAACCCCTAAAGGTTCCTTGTCCTGATCCCAAAGTAGAACAAGGTCTCCTTCAAGAAAAACCCTAGGTCTGACAGACTTATCGTACTGTTCTTTGACTTGTTTCTTATGGACTTCATTTGCTGTGAGTGCATCGCAGCGTTGCTCGTCTAGATGCTCTAAATGTAGCAAATGTTCTTCTAGTACTTAATTTTCTGGTAACAGTTGGACATCCAACTTTAATCAGGGAATCTCACATTCAATCAAAAGGACTGCTTCTATCCCATGCACAAGTTGGAAGGGAGAGAACCCAGTAGCAGTCTTTACGTTTGCTCGGTAAGCCCAAAGAGCAGGATACAACATGATGTGCTAGTTATTTCTACTGACAATAACGGTTCTTTGTAGAATAGTCTTCAAAGTTTTGTTAACTGCTTCGACCTGACCATTCTCCTGTGGATAGAATGAAGACGAATGCTCCTGACGAAAACCTAGCATGGTATAAAGATCGATCATCATGCTATTCTAAAAATGACAACCGTGATCTGTCATGATTAGTTTGGGTATGTCGAACCTTGCGATAATCTGATTGAATACGAAATAAGCAGTGGTTTCTCCATCCTCTTTAATAGTAGGCATTGCCTCATCCCACTTGGTGAAGTAGTCGATGACAACGATAATATAACGATGGCTTCTAGACAAAACTAGATTACAAGTCATATAATCAACCCCCCATTTGGTGAAGGGACCTGCTGTGATCACAGGATGAAGAGGAGATGGATGTGCTCTCATTTTTCTGGTGAAAAAATCACACGGACGACAGCGTTTCATAGCTTCCACACAATATTTAAAGATTGTAGGCCAAAAATACCTGGCACGCAGTATTTCCTGAGTTGTTGCCAACCCAGAAAGATGACCCCCACAAGTTCCACTGTGAGCATCATTCAATGCTGACTCTGCTTCTTCTAAAGTCAAACAACGTCGTAAGATGGAGTCTATCCCACGTCTGTACAAAGTGTCAATAATAATGAGATAGTTTTTCGCATGACTTTTCAGTTTGTGCCGTTCTTCTCTAGAAAAAGAGGCAGAACACCTCAAATTATGGAGATATACTAAAATATCTCCGTACCATGGGTCAGAGGAAGCAATAAGGAAGATATGTTCATCCGGGAATGATGACTCTTCTTCAATATGCACTAAGTCACTCGGAAATTCTGAAATCAATTGATCGAACACTAGTGATTTCTTCGACTTGGCAGACTGAAAAACCAAATCGAACTCTTGCAAGATTACAATCCATTTATTATATTTCCCACCGATGATACGTCGAGTGAGAACTTATTGGAAAGGATTGACCTCCGCAATCACAGTAGTGGTTCGTAAAAGGATATAGTGACGAAGCCTCTGCACTGCATAGACCGCAGCTAGTGCTAACTTCTCAACATGTGAATACTTAATCTCAGGAGCTATCAATGCACGTGAGAGATAATCAACGACCTGCTCTTGGAGTGTGTCATCCTCCTGAACTAGTACTATGCCAATTGTGCAAAGTGATGCCACCAGATATAATCAGGCTGGCTTAACAAGGGGGCTGATAGTAATGCCTTTTTCAGGGCATCAAATGATGCTTGAGCAGTCTCATCCCACAAAAAGTAGGTATCTTGTTTAAGCAGTCTCATGAAACCCTTTGTAATTTTGGCATAGTTTATGATGAAACGTCGTAGGAAGTTAGACATGACTTGCAGACTTTGGTTTTGTCCCAAAGTGCGAGGAGGAGGCATATTTACAATTTCTATAACTTTTAACGGGTCGACCATTATGCCACGACTGGATATAATGAAACCCAGTAATTGTCCAGACTCGACGCAGAATACACACTTATTAGGATTCAATCAAATCTTGTATTGTCTGCACCGTTCAAACACAAGTCTCAAATGAGTTGGATGATCCCATCTCTTGCGAGATCGTGACGGGAGGTCATCCAGGTAGGGTTCAACTATGTACTTGAAAAGCGAAATTCATTGCTCGTTGGAACGTAGCTCCAACATTCTTTAAGAAAAATGTCATCTTTCGATAAGCAAAGGTTCCCCATGGGAAAATAAAATCTGTTTTGTGTTGATCTTCGGGTTTGATTTGAATTTGATTATATCCTGAAAATCCATCCATGAAAGAAAACATCTCGTGTCATGTGCACGCATCTATGATCTGGTCAATAAATGGTGTGGGGTAGTTATCTTTAGGACAAGATTTGTTCAGATCCTGGAAGGAAGTAAAAACTCAAATGGTACCTTGCTTTTTATCAACCAGAACAGGATTTGAAACCCATTTCGTCATGTCGATTGGATAGATAAATCTGGCTTTAAGCAATTTTTCAACCTTCGCCTTAATGGTGGCCACTTTTAGAGGATTTACTAGATGGAGCTTTTGTCTCACAGGTTTCGCATTAGGATATGTTGTGATGACATGCTCAATGATGGTTGGATCGATGCCTGGCATCTCCTCATAAGACCAGGAAAAAATATCACAAAATTCTTTAAAAATTTTGGTATACAAAGCGATCTCTTCTGGAGAAAAATCTACTACAATAAAAATGTTTTCCACGACCCTAGGTTTGGTGGAAATGTTAATCGGGATGGTTCTCGATATATTATCCATATTCCCTTCAGTGTACACAGTTCTTGAAGTGGAAGAGGAAAAATCAACATTCCCACCAGGTCTCATCAAAAAGTCTCCTCTCTCTATCATGTCTAGATTTGGAAGCAGGTAGGACCTGTGGTGCATGTGTTCCCAAGGTTGGTCCAGGCCCATCATGGCTTCCAAAATGGATTCTTCAGAAGGAAAAACCGTGTCTAAACAATCAAAAGAGTGGGTCGAGTCTACTGACCATGCAGGATCATAGTCCATATCCGACTCAACAGAGACTGGCGGAGTCATGATATGTTCCGTTGCAGCATGTTGTGCTTCCATGCATGCTACTTCTGCAACGGATAAAGGCACTAAGGGTTCTGATATAGTAGGAAGGATCCATGGATCAGTCCTTAAATCAACCATGAAAGTTTCAGTAGATTTACCTTCATCATAATGCATAAAAAAATGGGAGAGGGTACGTCAAAAGTGCCTATTAATGACCCATAAAGCCCTGCTCCTAAACTCTCGCTTACTGGGGCAGATTGATCAACTAAAGGAACAGTGGATTCCGATGAAGTCTGGTTGTTTTACCAAGAGAATTAAAGCTAATCGACCGTGATGATCTTACCTTCGTGAGGGAACATAACAACTCGGAAAACTGTCGATGCAATAGCTCACATGGCATATGTCCAGCTCTTGCCTAACATCATATTGAAATCAAGTGGAGCATCCAGAACTTCAATCTCTATAGCAACTCTCTTACCAGCCAGTGTGACGTTGAATGATGGCAAGACTCCATGTGGATGGAAGGTTCTTCCATCAAATGCAGTAAGCAGTGTGTTAGAGGGGGCTAACTTGGGAGAACCCAAGGCTTTCCAACAATAAATCGACATTACACAAGTAGACGTGTCCTCATCTATGATATCTCATCTAATGGTCATAGGACCATGAACTACCTCTATCTGAAGAGCAACGTGGTATGGCAACCGGTATTTGATATTAGACATATCAAAACGCGCAGTCATGTTGGCTAATTCCATACTTCCAATCCCTGCCAGAAGTGTATTTCATTGTAATGGACAACTTTGCAAAACTACTAAGGTGGACATAGCACAAGGGGTTTGGGCTAGATCTTCCACCAAATTGTAGTTGGCAGCAGCTCATGCATTGGGATATTTGTGCGAAGCCCATTTCAAGACACATTTCGGGATCTTGGGCACTGAATCCACAGGTATGTGGAGAGGAGTGGAAGATTCAGGAATATCTTTATCCTTATTCTATGAATCTGGGGTATAATTTCTTGCCCGCATTTGTAAAAGAGCGTCCGATTTAACCATATTAATAAAACTTTGATCAACTAAAGTGTGGGTGGTGCCCCCAATGTTGGAGGTGCCAGAAACTGATCCCTTCCCTTTTGGAAATGGATCTTTAAGGACGACAGGTTTCTTTTCTTGAAGCAGCTTCTAGGCTTCTTCGATTAGAGGGCATTGGTGAGTGAGGTGGTCCTACTTGCAAATCTTGCAAGGTAACTTGACCTTCTTCTTCTCTATGTTACCCTCCTTGGCATTTTCTTTGTTTTTTGGATTTTGTTGGTTCCCCTCTCCCTTCTTTCCCTTCTTTTTATTGTTGGGCTGCCAAGGGCCCTTTTGATTAGTCTGAACCTGTTGTATAGATTCAGTAGTAGAAGGAGAGGTTGCGATATGAGTCGCTTCTGCAGTCGATTGTTTGACCGATAAGGCATGAACCTGTTTAGTCAATACTTCGAAGGCTACAGAATCAACTGAACCTACTATACCATCAGCATGTGGCCCTGGTTTTGGTCTACCTAGATCAATGTTTGATCGCGTTGCATCAGATATAATCTCATAAAGGAGCCCATACTAAGCGTAAATCAAGTTTAGTTGTTGGGTCCTTAGAATGGCTTCTTCTTTTGATGACACCCCAGACGTAGCTACTTCCTTAGAAACGTAAGGAAGGAGTGATTTCAGATACCACTCTAATAAGAATTCTGGGGGGATATTGGCCTTAATGAGCCTCTTCCATCTTTGCCACTCCTGAATATGATCAGATAAGTGGGTGGCTTTGTTTTGTCTAAAGGTAGACAAAAGATATGTCCCGGCATCGTGCCGAATAGGAAGATGGAAGTGGTTCAAAAAGACTACGACGAGATCCCAAAAGTTAAAAAAAGTGGCTGCAGGTAGCTCAATGTACCATTTGGCTGCAGCATCAGTCAAGGTTCTTTGAAAAAGTCTCAACCTAATGGAATCTTCATTCAACGAGTTCGAAGAACACTAGAGATGAAAAGTGGTAACATGATCACCAGGATCCTCACCAGTTTTACCTTCGAATTTTGGAATGTCCGAAGGTAGCTTAGTGGGAACTGGTGGCCACGTAACGTTATGGCACATCAGATCGTTCATTAACTTGGAAAGATCTAGCAAATTCATAGTTTCCAGAAATGGTAAACGAGGTCTCTAAGATGGCATTTGATGAGATGGAGTCATGAAGGGGGAACCACCCATAGTTTGACCCATAAACTACTGGTTAGGGTTGCCCCTAGCCATTTTTTGGTAGGGGTTGCCCCCAACCATCTGCTGGTAGGGGTTTCCCCTAGCCATCTGTTGATAAGGGTTTTCCCTAGCCATCTGTTGTTGTGTGAAAGTGTTGTTGAAATTTCCCCACCCAAATGAAAGTGGGTTGGTGCCCTATGTATTCGTCCACTGTGGATGGGTGTTAGCCCCACCATATTGTTGGTTAAAAATATTACCCCCTCCTCCAAAAAACAAAGAAAAGGGGATATTTCCTGCAGGTATATTACTTTGATTCATATTGTAACCTGCAAAGGTGTTAAAACCAGGGGTAGTCGAGGTGGACAGCGCAGTCATGGTACTCATGACAGGCATAGTTGCAGAGGCATTCGACCCTACATTGGGTGTGGAAATCCAAGTACTAGGTATATGGTATGAATTTTGAGTCATAGGAGGTGGGGTGACATTCACTACATTATTGGGTAGAGGTGGATGTCAAAGCTGTTGAGCTTGGCATGCCTAACGTACCAACGTTAAAACTGAAGGATGGAGTTGAAACAGAAGTTGTCTGTGTCGAACACAGTGTAGCAGTGGAAGGAGGATTTACAATACTTGTATTCATACCCATTGTGGGAGTCTCTGGAACTCCCTGTTCATCTCCTGGGTTAGTCATAATATGCCCAGGTGTGAAAAAATATGCACTATACTCGGGTTGCTAGAAACCAATAGGTACCAGAATCGGATCATTAGTCCAGTAAGAGGAGGGTTAAAAGGAGTGTAAAAATCACTAGAACTAATATCCTCAACCTCGACAGTATTAAGAACTTGTTGATCCGGGGTTCTAGGTTGTGATTCACCAGGAACCTCTATTTCACTAGTAAGTTCAAAAGGACCACTAGAGTTAGTCCTCCATCGTCGTGGTGGCGGTAGTGGCTCCACACTGGGTGGCAAAATTTTTTGCAACCTCCTAGACCTACGAAGTTGTTGGTCTTCCACAATTATATAAAAATAACACTAAGTAAAAACCTAGTGGCCAATAAGACTAAGGGGCAAACAGCATACCACTAAAAAATATTAAGTAATCAAACCAATCAAACGGGTAGCAAATAATCTCGGAAGTAAGTCTGGGATGATTAGGGCCCAGAATAGACTAACAGAGTACTGATGGTCAGTTTCGTGGTGTCCACCGGAGGTCCACTGGGTGCAAACGCTTGAATCACCAAACCACTTTCCCGGGATTACTGCTAGAGGGTTACCTTCCACGCTTGTCCGAGGTGAAGTGGGAATAACCACCCACTCTACCTGTGTAGGATCCTAAAGGTTTGATACTAAGGCTACCATACATACGAAATATCCTGGGGGGACAGTCGTTAGCCTAGTCAAAATGCATGGGCAGGGTAGCAAATCCCGAAGTCCAAAAGGACCCTCGTACGCGAATCGACTCTGGTTTATGCTCAAAAGGAAAGTGAGGGGATATCCTCAACAATTCTAATCTCCCACAGCCTCGTGGTTAACTCTGGTTTGAGTAGAGCATACCAGGGTTATTTGATATATATGGGTTTAGCTAAATGAAAGTTGTACTACGATTGTTGCGTAATGAAGCCAGTTGCGAGCAGTTTAAGGTGATTTAAGCTCGTAACTCTAGCCTAAGTTAGTTGATGTTGTGTACACCTAAAAAAAAAATTTCTAGTTGATTTTATTAAAAATTCCTTTTAAGGCAACTTTTTCTCAACAAGGTAGTGCATTGTGTGGAAATGGTTTGACAAAGTAAACTGTGAAAGAAATAACTTTCAAAGCAACAAAAGACTCTTTTTCTTTTTCCGTTTATGCCCTTTCCAAAATGAAAACCAAGCAAAACCAAAAACAAATCTCTTTTTTCTTTTCTTTTCAAATTCAAAACAAAGTAAATTACGCTACTTCAAAATGATCATAATTCTTACTACTTTAACCTACCAAACTCATTTTTTTCTTTTTCTAATATACGTAAACGAAAAGGAACTCAAAAATGGAAGCAAGTAAGACCTAAAAGAGCAATGTAAGTAATGAAAAGCAAATCTAAAGCTCACAACAAAAAAATCGATGATTTGACGAAGACTTGCCCTACAAAGTTTTTCAAAGGAAAAAGCTTCAGGCTTGGAAAACAAAGTGAAAAGAAAAGAAGGATAAGAGATGCTTCAAATGGAAAGGTAAACCTCAAAGCATCAAGAACCCTAAAAAGAACTAAGCCAAGCAAACGGTAGGCAAGCGAACCAAAGATGGCCTTACAATCACAAAGACTCAAATGGAAGCAAACTAAAAGACTTCGACTTACTTGAAACTGAAACTGACAAAGCAATCAGGAAGTGTCTAGACTCAAAAAGTTTTTGAAAACACCCTAAGGACTCCAACTTGGGGTCAAACCCCAAATCAAAGGCCAAGACACTGTCAAAGTATGCTTAGTGTTGCTACAAACAACAACTGTCATAAACAAAGGTTTGTATACCTGTAACAAGCAACTAGGGTACAGACAAACAACTATGTTCAACTAGGAACAAAGCATTGTCTTCAAAAAGAGTCACTAACAACAAGACACCTCAAAAATACTCAGGCAAGCAAAAGATGACCTAAGGGACTTAGGAGAGGAAAACAAGACTCAACAAGGGCATAAAGACCTCAAGGATTAGTTAAGAAATAAAGGCAAGAGACTGAACGTCAAACCAAACAAGTGCAAATCAAAACCCTATAGAAAACAAAGAGTTACAGGGGTATGCACTATTGTGTAGTGCATAAACAAGCGCACACTGGGAGATGTGCCCTACTGTATAGTAGAGAAAGTAGCACTCATCATCAGGTATGCGCTACTGTATATAAGGAAGACTAGCGCACATGTCAGAGGAGGTCTGAAACAGGCTCTAAAATTTCAAACTGGGATGAGTCAAGCAATGGAGATAGGCTACAGTAACCTACAAAACCTCTCAGAGGATCAAAAAGATCAAAAAGTACTGGAAGGAAAGTTAAATGAGTCTCCTAGAACAGAAAACAACCAGTCCCTAGCGGAGTCTCCAGTCTGGTGTTCGGGAATTCTACCCTATAGTGAGGAGAGGGACACTACCAACTTCTGGGGTGACAGGTAAATACATTAATCATATCACATAAGATTCTACAAAAGGAAAGAGATCAAGGTTATTTAAGGCATACCTTATTAACGATGTTCAATCCTAGCTTTCCCTTGCTCCTTCAATTGATCCTCCACTTGATCTTATGTTTGATGAACTTGCAATACAAAGATACCTTCCTCAGCGTATCTTGACTGATATAACAATGATGGAATTGAAATACAATTTAAACATCAAGTACAATCAAGCATTTAATCCAAACAAATATACAATCCATTAGACATTTGATTGGGATGGGAAGGTCATTTCAACCTTTATTGTCAAAAGCAAATAATCAGTACAAGTATACTTGATCATTCAAAGTGCTTGTGCAACCATATCCTAGGCTCCTACTCTTCGCACTAACTTTGGAATTCCTCCAGCGTAACAACCCTTAATGCATAGTTTCTCCACCTCTCTCTCATCTACCCCCCTTGTATTTATGGGACAAGGTAGGGAGTTTGGATCAAGAGGTAGTTTGATTGGGAAGTTGGGGAAGTTGCAAAACCAATTGCAACTAATCCCAATTCGTCAAATTAATATATTTTTTATTACTTTTTAAGATGTGCGCAAGTATTTCATAGTAGAGTAGCACACCATATGCAACTTCACTGCATTACAACCAGTGTTTGCATGATTTTTTAAGGTGTGCGCTAGTTTGCTTAAGCAAAGTAGGGCATACTAGCAAGTGTGCGCTACTATTATGCTTGTGGAGTAGGGAACACTTCAAGAAATGCGCTACTATGATGCCTGTAGGGTAGCGCACATGTCAAAAGGTAGGTTAAAATAGGGTTTTGTTAGCTGCTGAGGGGCGAACCAAGTCCATGTATCATCTAGGGAAATCTTGCTCTTCAATCCATGTTGTCCTTTTGTGTGATCGACAACTTAATGTGATCATGGACGGAGAAGTGCAGATTTGACCCATAACATCGCCCTTTTTCATGCACTCTATCAACGGTGCACAAATCCGACTGAATCCCCAAATGAACTTCATGTAGAAACTGGAAAGTCCATGGAAACTCCTTACTCCAGTCATACTTGTCGGTTCCATCCAATCCAATATTGCCTTCACCTTTTCTGGGTCCATCACCAACCCTTTAACCAAGATTACAAATCCCAAGTACATTAGGTCTTCCTTCATGAAGAAACACTTTTGCAGGTTCACCATTAGCTTCTCTTCCTGTAACTTTTGCAATACCTGTCGAATGTGTCCCAAGTGTTCTGTCTTGGTTTGATTGAAAATCAGAATGTCGTCTAGGTAGACTACGACAAACTTTCCCAAGAATGGCTTCAGTACCTCATTCATCGATTGCATGAATGTACTAGGTGCATTAGTCAATCCGAATGGCATGACTAACCACTCATACAGCCCTTCCTTTGTCTTGAATGTTGTCTTCCACTCATCTCCTTCTCTAACCCGAATCTGGTGATAACCTCTCTTTAGGTCTATCTTCATGAAGTACTTCGCTCCACTCAAGAAATCCATCAAGTCATCCTTCCTCAGCAATGGAAACCAGTACTTGATCATGATCTTATTGATTGCTCTGGAGTTTGTACACATTCTCCATTCTCCACCCTTCTTCGGCACTAATACTGTTGGTATCGTACATGCACTCAGACTCTCTCTGATCAACCCTCTATCCAACAACTCTTGGACCTGTCGGTTGAGTTCCTCACCTTCCGTCGGACTCATCCTATGCGGTGCTTTGTTTGGTAGACTCAACCCTGGAATCAAGTCGATCTGATGGGATATGCTTCTTGTTGGTAGTAATCCCATTGGCATCTCATCGACCATTATGCTCTAAAACTCGTCAAGCATCTTTCCGACTTCGACCAGAATCTTCTCCATTGTTGACCTCTCGACACATGGTCCTTTTGGAATGATAGCATAACACCCTGGCTTCTTTTCCTCCTCTAAAAGGAATTCTTTTGTTGAGCACATCAGCACTCGCTTCTCCCAAAAGTTGCTCTCGCCGTGCTTACCATCGGCTTGCTCCTATGGCTTTGGCTTAAGAGTCCTCTGCATGCCATTTTTCCACATTGTAACTGTGTTGGCTCGACCATCATAGATCATTTTCTGATCATATTTCCATGGTATCCCTAACAACAGATGGCATGCGTCCATTGGGATTACGTCGCAAAGTACATTGTTTTCAAATCTTTCAACTCTGAAGTTAATCAGGCACTGTTGGTCACCTTCACATGACTCCCTTTCTGCAACCATGAGATCTTGTATGGGTGTGGATGTTCCTGAAAATTTAACTTTGCCTTATCTATCACCTCTATCAACACAAGATTCTCAATGCTTCCACCATCAACTATGGTCTTGCAACTCCATTCTCCAATTCACACTTTAGTTCGAAAGATCACCTTCCATTGTGTCGGCTCTTGCTCACCGCGTCTGTCGTCCAAAACTAGTGTCATCTTGGCTTTCATGGCCCAACTTTTCTTCTTACCATCCTCACTGCTGTCGGATGTTGATTCTTCCCTCTCGTCAACTTGCTCATCTCTTCGACTTCTAGGTTTCGACTCCTCTGTAGCATGTAGGTTCTGTGGGCACTCATATGCCTTGTGTCCCTCTCCTCAACACTTGTAACATATTATGGCTGGTATTTTAGCTCCCTTTTTGTCGGATGGAACAATTCGACCATACGCACCTCAACCGTGGTTTTCATGACTATCGCGTCGATTCTCTTGTGATTTCTCCCTTGTCGATGTCCCTTCCGTCCATCGATTTTCTTCGAAAGATTCCTTCCTGTAACAGCTACTTTGACCTTTCACAGAAACAATCTTTGCACCCTGACCAATCATCCTACCTCTAGTCACTGTGGTCTTTCTCGACAGTTTCTCTTCTGCCTTCAGAGCTAACTAGTAGGCTTCACCGATCGCTCTGAATCTTGACATTCTCAATTCGTCCTGAATGGCATATTTCAAGCCATTCACATATCTAATGACAATTTCTTCTCCTTCGTCGGTCTAAACAGACCTTATCGACAATCTGTAGAACTCTTCCATGTATTCCTTCATGGTCATCTCTTTTTGTCGAAAGTTCTGCAACTTACAAAACATGGAAATCACATAGTCATTTGGCAAGAGCTTCCCTTTCAGCTTGGAGACCATCCTATCCCAAGACTTGATTTTCTACTTTCCCTTCTTGACTCTGTCATCCTGCACATTGTCCCACCACAATGAGGCATCACCCTTCAACCTCAGACATGCAGTCTTAACCCATTTAGGATCCTCGATCTACTCTATGTCGAAGTATTTCTCCATCTCTCTGAACCAGTCGATCAAGTCTTCTAGATCCATACTTCTTGAGTAGGTACGTACATCTATGTTTGTCCGACCTCTCATAACCGTCAGAAGTTTGATCAGTTTGTCTTCTGGTGCTTCTCCTACTACTTCCCGTGGTTCCATTTCTTCAAATTCCTCATCGATGTGGTCTAATGCATCGGGAATACAACCACACCTTTGGATTTCTTTGATCGATGCGACTTAATTTGTCAAATTTCACATTGTTCGGACACACTCTTCGAACATATCACGATCAACTATGACTGTTGTGTCACGTGCTATTTGTCCAACACCTCGAATATTAACACCTCTGTAAGCCATTTTCAACCTCGGCTGAAACTCCCACTCCATCCAATCGCAACTAGACTTCAACAAGTCGTTTACAACTCTACCCAACCTCAGCTGGAGCTGTAAACAAACTTGCAGGTTCGATACCACCTGACGTTTTCTTTCTCGCAGGATTCTTCCCTGCTGATATGGCTATCCTCCATATCTCAGGATGCTATAGCTCTGATACCAAGTGACGCAAGGTTCCTTATGAGATAAGGTTCTTGCTTAACAATTACACACCACACACACGTTCACATAGACAAGATGTAAACAACATGCAAGAAGTTGGTTTATATTACTTCTACCGAACAGTTATAATAAAAAGTGCAGTGAATGAAAATAACTAATTAACTGTCAGCTTCAGCCGTTACAATACAGAAGTAACTATGTGCTATCTCAGTGTGTCAATCGCCACCCTCTCCTAGTTCACTGTAGAACTCTGAGCTATGGCTTGATCTTCTCTACGTTTGGAAGTTGTGTGACTATTCTCTCCAATCTACAGAATTTCTCCCCAAACTCTGCCTTGCCAAGTGATCCAACTGATCTGCACTCCTCGGCCTTCTACTCTTCTACTGTTGTTCCTGAGATCATTCCGACCCCCGAGACACACATCCTCTATCTGTCGATCTCCTCAGATCCTGCAGACCTGCAACTGTCAACGCCCCAACCATGCTGCACCATCTCTGTCGGTGTTGACATCTGTCAGGATCCCAACTACCTTAAATAACTTCCATTAAATTCCTTAGAAACCCCAAACTGTTTCCAAGTACTCTCCTTGACTTCTATGCATCCTTCTGACATGCTACAGTAATCCATCATGTTGGCCATACTGTCTGTCAGCTTCGACATACCCGTCAACTTTCTTTTCACACTCTTTAGGCCTTGCCAGTCCGCCCCTTCCTCCTTGATTGGCTCATGCCCAAACCTATTGGAGTCATGGTTCGACACATGTCGACCATTGATGCCTCTGCTACACTTTGTTGTCTGTTGGCTCCCAACATGTCGACTCTCAACTTTTGTTGCACCTGTTGGTCACATACCCGACTTCTCCTACTCAACTTATTGACTTCGACAAGACAATCTTCTCTTCTGCACCAGTGGTCGTCAGCACTCCCTTTGGTTGACCTTCCTCATGTCGACTAACTTCGACTGATTTGCCTATGCCCTAATGCTCCTTCATAACAAGACTATCAAAATTACCTTAGCTTCCCTTGTCTCCTTGCATTGCAAGGCTTCCGTGATTGCTGCAGCAATGGCATGAGTTGGTTGAGGAGCTGGGATAATCCCCTTTGCTTGTCCAAACTTTATTGCTCCTTTTCAAAAAAGGAAATTTGCAGATAATGTATCATTAGGAATGATCTAATCTAGAAAACACACATTACATGGATCACAAGACTACCATAATTTTAATTTACTTGTATTAGATACTAAAGTCCATTGGTAGCCACATATGACCAATGGGGATATAAAAGTACACTGATGATTAAGCATTGAGAGTGTTAAAGCATCTCTGAAAAAATTGTAAAGGAAATAAAAGAGTACAAGGATAATGTTGAAACAGATGCCATCAAACCCTAGAGAGCATGTTGCACCTCATATTTTATGAAGTTTCACATTTATGGAATTGGTAGTTGGTACCTTTGGAGCATTGGATGGACTTTGGGGCATATACATATTCATGGCGCCTCTTCTCTTTTTGGCATTCTTGACAGATATTTTCGGTGGAGGTTGCTTCAACTGCATATCATGTATCTTCTTTTTGTTGGAGACACTTTTGTTTGGTTGATCATGTTGGAGAGATCATCTTATTATTCCCTTTGCTCATGATGATCTAGTAAGCACTTTCAATTGGTTTTTGCATGGTAGGTTCATGTCTTGGTCTTAGTTGTTTGTATCCCCACGGTGGTGTACTTTCCTAGTGTTTTTCCTTGATATCACTCACTTTCATCAGCTTTCCATTATTGTACCTGGGTAACTTCCATATTTCATTACAATTCTACTTTGTTCCTAGGAACAAGTTATAACTTATAACCCATATCACACTCATATTCCATTATATCCCCATTCCTAGAGTGTGCATGAGCCATGAATAATTTCATCTGTATCATTATAAGTTTCCATTTATAATTAACCTTTCATTTTTCAAATTTCGTTATTTAACCTTTCCCATGTGTGAACATGCCAAAATTGTTTGGGAAATTTTTATTACTGACTAACTAAACCCAAACCTTAGTTTGAGCACTTCCTCGTCAAAGCAAGTAAGTAGACCTTGTCAAAACACCAAATAAATGATATAATACTCCTCCAGGTAGTGCCCCCTCCTAGAATAGAAACAGAAAACCAATAAAATATAACCCAAATGGTGCACTGCTGAAATATGCTTCAAATGTGTGAGAGAATGAATAAGATAGTAGGATGCTCCTCAAAATATGTGCATAACCTCCTCCATCAAGGCATGTTTGGTCTCCGAGGTGAAACCAAGTCAACCAACCATAAACGAAACAATTGATCAATAACTATCTCAACAAAATCCAAAAAGAGAGGGACGACCCAAAAAGGGAATACAATAGTCATAAAGTGATGATGGTGTCCTCAACATGTATGCCCATTTAGTTGGTGTTATCTCCTCAAATAAACATAGACTAGTCATGGTATCTAGGTGATAGGGTGTCTTTAAATTTTTCATTTTTACATGCATTTGAGTTTCAATTTGATAAGTTTGAAGTAGGTAATGAAGCTTGAAATGACATTTCGAAGTTGCTCCCCTCCAAAAAGAACTTTCCGGTTTCAGTATCTTAGGCGGACCTAGCGATGGTTCATTAGTTACTGAAAGCCCTGTTTTCGGCAGCTTACTAGATGAAAGACAAAACTCTCCAACTACCAAAAGGGCAGACATACACCGTGAGTCAAGGGGCATTTTTCGGTTGCTTGGGCGAATATGATGGTGTTCATTAGCCACTGAAAGGCAGATGCTTTTCGCAGCCCGCAGTTCAAGAATGAAACTTCTACAGCTGTCAAAAGCAGAGACAATTTTCATTATTCATGGGACCATTTTCGGTGGCTTGGGTGAATACGATGGTGTTCATTAGCCACCGAAAGGTAAGTTTCTGGAAACTTACAGTTCAAAGGAAAAATTGTTCGAAGCTACCGAAAGCAGAGGCCTTCTCGACACTATTTTGGTAGCTTACAAGTCAAAAGCAAAATTGTCTACAACTACCGAAAGCAAAGGCATTTTCAACACTTTTCGTTTCTTATATAGTTCATACTCTATTTTTTTCCTTGAAGAAATAGGAGCATGAATGACAGACTTGGATTAGCAGATCTACTTCAGAAGTCTGACGATACTAAACTCTTTCAGATCACTTATTTGAATACATGTGTTCCAAAAGCTTACACTAGTGATATGTAAACTAAGAATAGATACATAGTACGAATGTTGAGTAGTATTATAGTATATAAACATATCCTTACAAGTCTAGAATAAGAAGAAGATCCCAAGCTATAAATAGTGATTCAATTTTGCATATTTTGAAGCAGAGCTTTCGGTAGCTTAGGCGGACAAGGCAATTGCTCATTAGCCACCGAAAGCAGAGCTTTCGGTAGCTTACAGATTTAGACTTTGGCTTTCCTAGCTATCGAAAGCTAAAAACTGGACAGAATGTTACCATTTTTGCACAGACCTGATTTTCACTGATCCAAACACCTTAAGGGTGGTTTATAATGTTATATAATAATTAAAGGCATCATGGTCAAGGTTCTGTTCCAGATTTAAAGGTGCCAGCAATGTGAGAAGAGGAATCCTCTTGTTTATTTTGGGAAAAAGATGGCCTATCAATCCTTCAGGTGGCAGTTTCAACCTCACTCATCAGCCTTGAAGGCTTTTAAGCTTGTCAAATATTGTTGTAGTTGTCGAAAACATGAAGACTATCAAGATGGAGGCAAGGATATTTGCTGCAAAAATGGCGTTTTTACTGTGCAGAGTCATCATTTTCAAATGATGATTCTGAGCGACTGGAGAATCGTTTTGCAAAATGCTCAGAGGTTTTTGTTCCTAACATGTCAGAGAACAATAACCTCTATATGTTTTCCTATAGGTGTTTCATATTTAGATAATCGAATTCATATCTGAGCCCCAATTTTTGGATCTCAGAATCTGCTTGTTTGACACATGTTTTTGAAATATAGATCCCAGGCAAAGGAAAATGAATCTCAAGAAACCGAGAGAGTTTTTTTCTCAAAAAAAATCAATATACAATAACCTCTTTTTGTTTATACACAGGTGTCACAGATTTGGAGAGATGAACCCATCTCTGAGCCCATTTTTCAGTAGTTTGGCCAAATTAATGGCGTTTTATTATGCAGAGTCATCATTTTCAAATGATGATTCTAAGCGACTGGAGAATCATTCTGAAAAACGCTCAGAGGTTTTTCTTCCTAACATATTAGAGAACAATAAACTCTGTCATTTTTCCTACAAGTGTCACATATTGAGAGAATCAAATCCATCTTTGAGCCCCATTTTTCAGCAGTTTGGCCAAGTTAAAAAATGATTTTTCTCGGTTTGTTAAAAAATGGTTTTGATCTTCTATCTTTATGATTTCGATCTAGCTTCTGAGGATATGGGGGAAGATGTTGTAAAGTCTATAAAGCCTAGAGATTGAGAGAAAGAAAGAGTTGGTTTTTGGATTGAGTATGCTGCTACTATAATAGAGATTGTTTTTCGCATATATCCAGGCTTATAAGCTTCTTTCATTTGATGTATCAGACCTCTTCTTTCTTATATTCTTTCTTATATGTTCATGCTTATGAGTGAATGCTATTCTCTGTCTATGGTTATATAGTCCATAGGTGACTGTCATCTCACCATATGATTGTTAAGCAAAGGATCATAAGTGGTTATGCTAGTTTCCAAACCCATCATACTTATTGTTTTATATGTGTGATCTGGTTAGGTGATTAATTTATGTTCTATTTAATACACAAACCTATCTAGTTGCATCTCTTGGGAGTTTTGTATTGTTGAAATATCCCTATATAGTCTTGAATATACAGTCTAGTTAGTTATACATTCGTCTTGATCCAACCCCTCATTCATAATTGAGTGAACTATTTCAAGATTAGTTAAGTTACCAGGCATCTCTGAAATACAACCTAGGAGAGTTTCCTAGAGCGATAACAGTTGGGTGTTGTTGGCCCGGTTTTGCAACCAGGCTTAGTGCTATGGGCACCTGCTAACTAGTAGCAGTAGTTTCAATAGAATTAAACAAGAAACTAATCTAAACAAAACTAATCATGGATCTATGCAAGAATATAAGCAAATAATGGAAATATTTTAAAACAAGAACAAGAAACTATGAAAAAATAAATTTGTATTTGAAAATGGGGCAAGCTAGTGCTTGCAATAGGATTAACTCCAATGGTGAAGGTTGATGTAGAGCAACTCCCAAGATGAGTGGCTCCAAGCTCCAAGAGGTCTCCTTCTCCAAGGTTGCTTCAATGGCTAAAATGCTCAAGGGAGATTTCAACAGCATAAGGATGAGATAATGGATGGATGTGAAATGAGGAGACCCTACCACCTTTTTATAGGTTTTGGTGGTGGGGAATACCATTTGTGGTTTTGTGGAAACCAAATGGTATTGACCAACATGGTTTAGGTACTTTTCCCTCCTTTTTCCTTTTTTGAATAAAATTAATATTTTTATTCCCTTTTTAATATTTTTGGGAATTTGGACCCTTTTTGAGGGTTTTTTATGCTTTTTTAGGAAAAACATCTTTTTTAATGGAAAAAGGGGTGTACTCAGGTCTTTTGGTGACCTTTTGTTGGTTTCAGAGGCTCAGATGGTGAAAAAGTGGACAAATGGGTCATGTGAATAGGGAAATGAGCTAGTGAGCACTTTTTAGGGTGTTAACAGATTGCCCCCTGATGTGTGAGGGCAGGAGCTCATCGTATGGCCGATAGACATCATAGTTCATTTGTCTTTTTCTGGGGTTTTAGGGGAGAGAAGAGACCGGTTGGAGATTCGAGCCACGGCCCTTGGAAGCTGCAAAACAAAACATATTACAAGACCTCAATATGAATGAGGTATAATCTTTGATAATGGACGAGGCGGGCATTCCCATGCTCGTATCAAGACATATACATAACAATTAGTCCCAAGAAGGGGGATCTAATACATAAAGAATCTACTGGTACATCATAATGGTCCAGAGGGGACATTATTTTGGGATATACTCTTGATCATAACTGATCTCAATAACTGATACACTGGAATAATTGGTGAACTGCTGAAACTGAAGGTGTCCAACATCTGTAGGGACTCAAAGATTATGAGTCATCTCTGAGAATTAATGTAACTGTGTACTCAAGGGAGTATGAAACTGGGGTACATCTGAATACTGTCATCATGCACAACCCGTATATCTATAGAAAAAATGTAATTGGTTGTATCCATAGGTAGACTCTCAAATGTGGAGGAGTTAGGTGGCATCCGGGGTCTTCGACTAATAACTGAATGGACCAATACCCTGTGCGAGTCTCAACGATGCGATCAAGGTGTTGAAGTCGAGCATGTGAGAAACAACCATTCAGAGAGGCACCGAGGATTCCTCTCAAAATGATTCGTAGGCACTCATCATAAATGGTAATGAGTCCAAGACACAGGGACCTCTAGGTCTATCCTCTGGAATCAATGCGGTTGTCGTCGACAGAGGGAGACCAGCAACTAACAAGGCAATGATGTTTCCTTGATAGGAGCACGAGGTGTAGATCTGTAGTGTTGTAGTACTAATGGTAGGATTGACATACTTGTGGGGATGGGAAATATGTGGGTCATAAAGTGGGTAGACTCAACCTTCCATTGTTCAGAGCATGATGACATGGTTGACCTGGCAGCGTAGGGAACTGACTTGTCGGTGTGGGTATCATTGCTTTTATTGACTAAATGGTACATATTGACTCTGGGGGGGGGAGGACGAGATGATAGGTGCTGTTGGGGGATTTTCAAGGTGACATACTGCAGAATACTCTGAACAAAGGCGACCAAAATGGGGAAGCTGCCATATGAGTAGATGTGATCTGTCGTGGCGCCGAGAGGCACCATTGATTCCTTCTTCGTAGTTTTAATGAGCTCCAAGAAGGGATAAAAGTGTGGTCTGAAATGGTACGGTCCTGTGGATTTTGTGAGCCCAGGACGGCTCATGCTCATGGTTGCTTTCATGTTTAGAGAGTCTGAAAGCGGTAAGTGGACTCTATTGGTGTTTCTTTTTCGTAAGTTTAGTCTCCAAGGCCCGAAAAAGCATAAAATGATGCGGATGGAAAACTCTTCTAGCCGATGTGACTAGAGTATACCTTTTTCGTAATTAGTCTACGAGGTCCGGAAAAGGGGTAAACTTATACCAGGTAGACGCCCTTTCAGATACGTTTAGCGAGCATGAAAGGAAGCAAGATTGCTCGGCGATCTTTTCATTGTTTTAGGAGTCAGAAAAGAGCTTAACAGAAACTCCCTAAGTGCCTTTTTCGTAACAGGGATTGCTCGGCCCAAAAAAGGGATAAAATTATACCAAATAAAAAGGGATTCCTGAGGGCGAGAAGAGGTCTCAAGCATCATCATCAGTGCAGAAAACTGGATCCGGTGACAAAAAGATTGTCGAAAAGGGGCCACGGCCAATATGGCACGCAAACCGAGGTGATGAGTGGCATTTTGAATAAATGCCCAAAAAAGATGGGCGTGAGAGCGAGAAATGATCTCAAGCATCATCATGGGCGCGGAAAACTGAATCCGGTGATATATGACATGTCGAAAACATAGAACGGCCGATGTGGCACGCAAACCTAGGTGACGAGGGGGCATGGAAAAAATGCCTGAAAAATCTAAAAGTGAGAGCGAGAAATGATCTCAAGCATCATCACAAGCGCGGAAAACTGAATCCGGCGGTATAAGGCATGTCAAAAAATGGAGAACGGCCGATGTGGCACGCAAACCAAGGCCACAAGGGAGCATGGAAAAAATGCCCAAAAAATCTAGGCGTGAGAGCGAGAAATGATCTCAAGCATCATCACGAGTGCGGAAATATGAATCCGACAGTGCAAATGGTGTGAAAAACGGAGGTCATAAGGACTCCGGAATGGTCAAAGCAAATAACTAGGTTAAAAAATTGCTACAAATAAAGGTGAGCCCACCAAGCCAATGATGCAGTGGTGGGGAGAAATGATGACCCGCAGGGGGAAATACTATCTTCATAAAATTAACTCAAATATACAAGTGACACATGACCTCAAAAATGGTTGAGATGACGAATATGAAAAGGTGAGCAGGGTTAATGACCTGCCCCCATGCTATGTGCATGGGGTTTGTGATTGTGGATCACATATGTGTTGGTTTGAATGATGGGCTCATTAAGGTGTTGAGATAGAGATGATGGGGAAGGTTCAAAATGATTGATCATGCCCCCTATCCCGGGGTCGAGGTAATCTATTATGCCCCCTAACTCAGAGGTGTCAATGTGGTGCAGATGTTGTCTCAGAGAGAGATCAATAGGGCATTGAGCAACTGCTGGCGGGGTGTTATACCATGAGGCTGTGGGCTGTGGTGGCATACTGAAGTGATGATATGATGATGGGGGATTCCCTTTGTGGGGTGGATGCCCCCAGTATCTCCGACGAGAATCACGATGATGATGAGTAGGCAAGTTTTTGGGCCTGCCCCCATGTTGTGGACATGTGGTTTCCTGGTCAATTTGAAAGGGTTGAACCTGTGTGTCAAAGGGATCAATGGAAGTGGTCGACCGGACAGAGGGGTATCCAGTGGAAATCGTGTAAATGGTGTTAATTTCTTCCGAGGAGGAAGATGGTGGGGGATGAAATTCCTCAATTGTGGGGGGCGCCGTCTCACGGTCCAAATTATTCATCTCGTAGAGAGCCGCTCTGTAATCTGGGATGTCAGGACAGTGATGGGAGTAGTGGCCATAAATACCGCATATCGCACATGGGTGGTTGGTACGCAGTGATTTATCACGAGGCATGGGGTTTGGATCTAATTTGACCACCGGGGTGTTGGGGTCGTCGTCCAACATTTGCATGTGTTCCTGCAATGCAGGTAACTGTGGACACTGATGGGTTGGATGGCCTAACTCATCACACAGCGAGCATTTTGGAGGAGCACGAAATACGGGGGTAGGTTTAACTGCCTTGGGTGGGGGTACCGCAGTGTATGGTTGTCGGCCTCTGCCCCCAGTGGGCCTGACGAATGGAGGGGGATTCGTCGACGACGAAGGAGTCATGATACCGGGAGGTGGTTGGGTAGAAGTGACAATGGGTTGCACCGGTTGCAGGATGACATTTGGCGTCGGCAGTGGAACGGGAGGCAAAATATACCACACGGGTAATCCCAAGGTTAACCCGGGTAGACTAAGGGTAGCCATAACCGGGGTGCTTACTACACCCGAAGGAGGAAATAGAAAGGGGATTGTGTGGATGGGTGTAACCCCAATGTGACTAGGGACCAATGGTGGTTTGGGTAACAAGGAGGGTTGATTACCGGGTGGTTGTGTATTTTGTGAAAGAGTACAGAGGTTCGCGACGTGGGTCTCCGGTGATGGTGGTGGAATGGCCTGGAAAGTAGAGGTCATCGGTGCCTCGGAGTAAAGTCCGGGTCCTACTGAGGAAATGAATGAGGTAGTTGCACCACAAACAGGTTGTTCAACCATGGGGAGAACATTTTCAGGTGTGGCAGGGGCCTTGGGGTCGTAATAGGTGAGCTGGTCGACCTTGACCACGCGTCCTTCATGGGGGAATTGCATGGTGCGAAATACGGATGAGGAAACAGCCCGCATGGCATACATGTAGCTGCGACCAAGTAAAAGGTTATAGTGTAGTTGGGCATTGATGACCTCAATGTCAATGAGCACGGTTTTACCTGCCAGCTGGATGGGGACATTGGCTAAAAGACCTTGGGGTTGAGCCGAACGGCCGTCGTAGGCTCGTAATGCAGTGGTGGACTGCTGGAGAGTAGGGGATCCCAACTTCTGCCAAACGAATGTGGACATGACGCATGTGGAGGCCCCTTCATCGATAATGCACCGATGGATGACAAGATTCCGAATAGAAATGGAAACTTGGAATGCTAAAGAGGAAGGCAGGCATGGTTCAGACTGGTCTGGATCGAATGCGATCAGCTATGAATCGTTGGGGTCAATGGCGCCAATGGCAGAGAGCAAAGTCTTGCACTACGAAGGACAGTTTTTTAAAACTTCTAAAGCAGACATGGCTGTAGGAGACTGGGCTAAATCATCGACAATGTTATAATTCGACGCAGCGCGAGCATTAGGATTACTGTTGATGCGACGAAGTGGGAAGCGAGGTGCTTTGGAAGCACCATCAAGTGGAGCCGGAGGTATACGTAACGTTTGCTCTGTGGGATTAACATTAGTATTCTTGTCGACGGGAGGTGCTTCAGAAGTGGAGCCATATTGGTTCCGACGAGTTTGGAGGTTGGCATCGGCAGTTAACATCATCAACAAATGGTGAGTACCTGAATCAAACATGGGTTGATCAGGGGCTGCATATGTGATCTGCTGTGGTGGCACGTTGCCCCGAGGGGGGCCTAATGGCTGAGTGTTCACTACACCCTGGTTTGGAAAGGGGTTTTGCAGCACCAAGGGTTGATGTTGAGGTGGTGGAGGGTTGGGTGGTGGCTGAGGAGCCGCTTGCCCTTGACGATGTGCATCGTCGGTCCAGAGTTGCCGAGCTCACTCCAAATGTGGGCAAGAATGCGTGTAATGACCATAGACTCCGCAGATAGAACAAGGGTGGTTTGTTCTGAGGTTATTATTTCTAGGCTGCTTAGGATTCCGATCCGGATTGCGGTTGGGAGGAGCAGCATTGTTATTCTGCGGAGGATTGGGAGGTGGAGGACCTTGCTGATGTTGTTGGTTATTACCGCGGTAATGACCTCTACCACGGTTCTGTTCCGCACCTTGGTTGCGCTGGTTGTTTTGGTTCTGGGGCTGGTTGTGCTGTGTATACACTTGCCCTTGAGCAGTGGGAGGATTTTGGTTCGCCGCAGGTGCGGGAGCAGGTTGTGGTGGATAATAAGCCTATGGTGCTGGGGGTGGTCCAGTTACCTGCTGGGGTTGTTGGTAACCCTGAGCTATTGGATAGTACAATGGTTGAGGTGCAACTGGGGGGAGTATGTAGGTGGTGCATGACCAAAACACTGAGGTGGACATGAAGGTCCATGGGTATGGTGGTGATGTGCCATGGGAGCATATGAACTAGTTGCTCCAGACTGAGATGTAGCCCGCGAAAGGTCAGGACCATGGTTAGGATGTGTAATGGAAAAGGGTTGGGGATGTGCGTCCATACGACCAATGATGCCATCAGCGACATGGGATGCCCCCGGCGCATCATGTTGGGATGACTCGCCCCGAGGGGCGTCTGGAATAATGGTATACAAATAACTCGATTGGGCGTAAATGAGATCAAATTGTTGGGCTTTGAGGATGGCCTCTTCTTCAGACTGGGGTCTTTTGGATGCCACATCCTTCACAATGAGAGGGAGAAGGGTTTTTAGAAACCAATCTAGGAATATACGGTCGTCTAACTCGATTTTGCAGAGGCTTCGGCGTCGACGCCACTCATGAATGTGGTCAGTGATGTGGGTGGCCGTGTTCTGTCTGCAAGACAGTAGGATCTCGACACCCGCATCATAGCGGACAGGTAACTGGAAAAACTGCAGGAATGTCAAAGCAAGGGAGGTAAAGGTGGCATGCGTCCCATGGGGCTGCTCGATATACCACTTAGCTGCAGAGCCAGTGAAGGTGCGCTGTAAAAGCTGGAGGCGGACAGAGTCGTCCACTATGGAGTTGGAGGAACACCATAGATGGAAGGACATGATATGGTTCTGGGGGTCTTCACCTGCCTTACCCTCAAACTTAGGGATGTCAGAGGGGAGTTTGGTGGGCATATGAGGCCACGCAGGATCGTGTCTAATGGGGTCATTAGTGAGCCTAGCTAAGTCTGGCAGGTTCAGACTTGCCATGTATGGTAAGCTAGCAGATGTAGTGACTGGGACTGGGACCTGCCTAGTCATTATGGTATGATGTAGGGGTCCAGTAGTGCCTAAAGGTATGCTAGGTATGGAGGGTATGTGCCCTCCAATAGGTGTGGTCTGGTATGGGCCAGCGCCTCCAAGTGCAACATGGGTTACACTTGGGTTAGGAATAGCAGTAGGGATTCCTGGGATAGGGTTTGTGGAAACCAGAGGGGGTGTGACCCCTATGTTGGGCATACCCATAACAGGTGGTGGCCCTGTGTTGGGCATTCCTAAATGTGGAGTGTTGCCCATGTTGGGCATACCCAGGGGGGTGGTTGTTTCCATGGATGGCACGGCCACAGAAGGGTCTGTGGATATCTCGCCTATGGTGCTGGTAAATAGTGGGTCAAATGGTGTTCCAGCCATAATGGTGGGTGGTGGTAATATAACGTAGTTTTCAGATTCTGCCTCAGAATCAGAGGTGAAGTGAGGCGTGTCAGAATCGGATGACCGTCTGGTTGACCGACGATGTGTCGAATCAAGGGATAAGGCTCTGCGTCGGTGACGTGGAGTGCCAAGGAGGCTAAACTCTAGGAGTTCGCCTTGTAGACGACGAGAGCGTCTAAAATTCTCAATGGTGAGAAAATAAGTTTTTGTGAAAAAATTTGTTTAAGTATCGGGTGGTTATATATAAAAAAGATCAAAACCCTAATGCAACGAAGGGTGCAAGAAGGTGAGTGAAAAAGAAGGCTCTCAGGCCAAAAAATCAACCTCAAAAAAGGCACTTATTCTAGCAGCTGTGCTACAATAAGTGGAGGAATGCAACAAGTGGTCAGAGTACCAACATGCAAACGGCTTCTAGAAAAAATAGGTGTAACTAGACCAAAGGTGGGTTGAAGCATGCAAACACCTAACTAAAAGTATTGTGACTCAAACAAACGATATCCTCTGCAAGGTGATGAAATCCAAGTCAGACAATATGAGTGTTGAGACAACGGCTAGATATCCCCCTACCGGGAGGGACACCGGGTAATCAATCCTAAAGAAAGGCTACTAGGATACTCCGTTCATGACGCGTCGAGAAAAGGTAAATCTGCCGTTTGGTCCTTTGATCGCAATATCCCAATACAGGGATATCCCGAGAACTGCGAATGGTAGCCCTTCGGTTACTGAATGGATTTCGGTATTCTACTCAGGCTTCCGGAACCATCCTCGCGACTTCAACCCTCCTAGGGGAGAGGCCTTCCCACAAACCGGTTGTGACCGCGCCAAAAAGTACTAAGAGATTTTAGCTCCCTAATTGGACAGCTTCTATGTCTCAGATGTAATAACTGAGGGGTGTTATTGGAACACCTATCCCCCCAATACTACCTAACTACAAAAGTTCTTTTAGTGTTCCCCAAGTCGGGTTAAAAGTGTGTTGAAATTAGGGTACGTTTTAAGGCTCAGTTCAATTAAGTGATCGAGTGAGTGCACGTGAGGTATTTGTAAACTGAGCTTGAAAAAGGTAAATGCTTTACAGGAAATTTTCAAAAAACAAAGGAGCTTTTGAAAATAAAAAAGCAAATATTTATGACTTTTTCAAATAAATGGAATTTAAATGCTTTTGCAAATATCAACTCAAAAAACAAAGGATCTTGTGAATTATGAAAGCAAATAATAGATTTCTTTTAAAGAAATAAATGGACTTCTTCTTTCAAGGAAATTGCTAAGGGCAAGATTTTAAAGAAGTAAACAGGAAAAATTTTAATCTAGATAAAGATGCCAAAATAAGTCCTTCTTTCAAAAATTTTTTTTAAAAAGATTTCTAGATATGCATTTTAAATAGTAAAATTTTTTCAAGGCTGTAAAATATGCAGGATTTAATACTGTAAAAAATGTGCTATGTGGGCAGAAAATACAGTAAAAATAAATTTTTAAAATCGAAATGGCCGAATGAAAAATTCAGCAACGCGGGTTTTAACAGCAAAGCCACGATGGACCGCGCGGGTTTCGGTCGCACAGTCGCGATCGACCGCGCGGAAAATGTACGTAAAGCTACGGTGTGCAGCGCGCAAATAGGCCACGAAGTCGCGGTGAACCGCGCGGAAAAGGGCCGCCCAGTCACGATGTGCAGCGCAGTAAATGACCGCGATGCCACGATGTGCAACGCGGAAACCGGAAGCAAAGCCGCGGTGAACCGCGAGGAAAAAAGGGAAAAAGCCGTGATGGACCGCGCGACTGTCAGGCTAAAAACCGCGAGGCGAAAGCCGTGCACGAATGCCGAAAAACGAACCCGAAAATTGAGAATTCTGGGCTGTTAATGGCAATAGATGAGGCCAAAAATTCGAACAGCAATGGATCTGCTGTCTAAGATGGCAGATCTATGGATCTAAAGGCTAAAAACTAATAAAAAACTAAGATTAAAAGCAAAACTAGAGATCTATTGTTCAAAACCCAGCGGAGTCGCCAAAAGCTGTTGGCTCGGTTTTGCAACCAGGCTTAGTGCTATGGGCACCTGCTAACTAGTAGCAGCAGTTTCAATAGAATTAAACAAGAAACTAATCTAAACAAAACTAATCATGGATCTATGCAAGAATATAAGCAAATAATGGAATTATTTTAAAACAAGAACAAGAAACTATGAAAAAATAAATTTGTATTTGAAAATGGGGCAAGCTAGTGCTTGCAATAGGATTACCTCCAATGGTGAAGGTTGATGTAGAGCAACTCCCAAGATGAGTGGATCCAAGCTCCAAGAGGTCTCCTTCTCCAAGGTTGCTTCAATGGCTAAAATGCTCAAGGGAGATTTTAGCAGCATAAGGATGAGATAATGGATGGATGTGAAATGAGGAGACCCTACCACCTTTTTATAGGTTTTGGTGGTGGGGAATACCATTTGTGGTTTTGTGGAAACCAAATGGTATTGACCAACATGGTTTAGGTACTTTTTGTTGAGATATTGTAACTTCAAAGAATATTATATTTGTACTTTATTATTCCGGAGATGTTTCATTCCTCCGTGAAGATCTTATTGTATATCCGGAGATGTTTATTCCTCCGTCGAAATGTGGTAACTCGGGTTATTAGACTTCCCTAGTGGGGGTCGGCCCTGTATGTGTTATGTGGGTCAAAGGGTTATTAGACCACCCTAGAGGGGTCGGCCCAGTCAGTTGTAGTGGGGTATTTAACCCATTGGTTAAATACGAGCCTACGTGTACTTGTGTAAAATACATATCAGAGTAGTGTATAAATAGAGGAGGTGTGTTCCTCATTATACACACTCACTCATTCAAGGAAGGCGCACTTTTGGAGGAGAGGTCTGCTACGGTGGAGAAGGAGATCATGTCTTTGGTTTGCATCTTTGTATATTGCTGGTCATCTATATTGAGGAAGCTTTACTGGGTTTTCTACCCCATGGGGGTTTCCCAGGATAAATCTGTGTCTCTTGTGTTTATGCTATGCTTGTTGTTTCTTCAGTGATCCTGTATATGGTATTATTGTGAAATGGAAAGTAATGCTGCTATTTTCTGTCTTAGCATATTGAATATTAACACTTTTCCCTCCTTTTTCCTTTTTTGAATAAAATTAATATTTTTATTCCCTTTTTAATATTTTTGGGAATTTGGACCCTTTTTGAGGGTTTTTTATGCTTTTTTAGGAAAAATCATCTTTTTTAATGGAAAAAGGGGTGTACTCAGGTCTTTTGGTGACCTTTTGTTGGTTTCAGAGGCTCAGATGGTGAAAAAGTGGACAAATGGGTCATGTGAATAGGGAAATGAGCTAGTGAGCACTTTTAGGGTGTTAACAGGTGTTCCACTTCTAATCATAAGAGAAAGGCTACCAAACATCATCCAATGTGAATCCAAACAACATCAGGTAGGGTGCTCACATGATGGCTCCTCTTTTAGTCAAAAGATTGTCAAAATCGTTGTTAGGATTCCTAGAATCTTCATTCCAAGTGTGTACATAGTGAGTGCTCCCCTATCAGGCAAAGGTAAACCCATTATAATCATCTCCAAGTGAACACGGGTGTTCCAACTTCAAGAAGTAACCTTTTCAAGTCAAACTAAAATCAAATCCACCATCATGCTATCTAATTAACCTCCACTTGTGTGACAAAGAAGGGGGTGCTCTTCAAATAATAAAGCATATGTTATATGTTCAACCAATTACCACTTGCCTATAAAGTGTTATGTTGTCATTGTAAGTACTAAAATTAAAAAAATAAAGAAAAAAAGGTGCAAGTAAAAGGAACTTTGATTGGAATGCTGCCAAGAAAAGACAAAGGGAGAGGAAGAGTGATGTAGTTGGGGAGTTGAAGAGATGGGTATGCTTGGCCTTCTAGTTGCTCCCGAGTCCCAACAAACCAACACTATGTATAAACTCTTGCACAATGATGGAGAACAGGTTACTTGGTGGGAACTGCTGCATTCAGCAAACTAGCTTTCTAAATCTTGAATGGAACAAAAACTTCGAGGCTTTTATATATACAAAAGGTGCATTTAGTTAGAAACAATACAACGATTAACCACACAAAGCATTTAGATGCTTCTTGCATGCTTTTTCCATGTGCCCTACATGCACATTTATACGCAAATATAATATTCCAATGAGTAAGAACCAATCATCTAGTAGATTGATGGTGGACATTCACCACCACTGATAAAATGGCATTTACTTTCTATACTCTTAGGGGGATTAGAATAGAGTTGGAGTTCTAGTTTGCAACATTTCTCTAGTATATTCTCAATCAAAAAATTTTTTTACATCATTTTAAGATATGTTGTATCCAATCCCATTTTATGCAAGTTATTCTAAAACTTTAATGTGTTATGATCCATGCCCATATCCCGGTAACTTAGAGGTTATAATTAATATGATTTATTTCTCTTTTTTCAATAATAGGGAGCTATCATCAAAGATAAAAAGTTAATATCTCTCCTAATCTTAAAATGAAAGATTTGGGAGAGTTAAATTAATGTTTAGGAATACAATTATTTTAAACTTTATGGACTATTTTCTTGAAAGATCATATCTCAATGGTATTCTTAAACAAAACTCTATGGAGGATTGCAAACTGGTAAGAACATATTTGGAAGTTAATTATAGATTGTTAAAAGACATGTGCCCTAAATATGAAGATAAGAGGAAGAATAAGAAGACTATTCCATATCAAAAAGTGGTAGGCAATTTGATACACAATGGTTGATACAACACTACAGATTGCATATACACTTACAGTGAGCAAAGTAAGACAAGATATGGGTAGTCCAAAACATTAGGTTGTAGGGTATGGTTGATTACAATATGTATTTTGGGGAAAAATTCCAGTGGCCATAATACATTTCAAGTTATAGGATACTATTGATGCTGATTGTGGAAAAGATGGGAAAATGAAGATTGGAGTGGTGATGTCGATATCCAACAATCAAACTATAGGTTACACCTTTATCATGTAGAAATCCCTACTTATCAGAACACCATGAGGCAATCTACAATTGCCTTGTATAACTCAAGCATAATATTACGTAGCTATTGATGCAACAACATATTCAATTTGGCTTGATATGTTAATCACAAACATTGGTTTTCTATGTAAACATTGGTTATCATTAGAAGGGCTATTATGAGCACACAACAACAAAAATAAGAGAGCACACAATAGAAAAAATAAGAGAGCAATATTTGATCACAAGTGAACTGTCTCCGAAACTCCCTATTTGTCACAACCAGACTTGCATTTCCATGGTAAAGAATGTTGAGATATTGTAACTTCAAAGAATATTATATTTGTACTTTATTATTCCGGAGATGTTTCATTCCTCCGTGAAGATCTTATTGTATATCCGGAGATGTTTATACCTCTGTCGGAATGTGGTAACTCGGGTTATTAGACTTCCCTAGTAGGGGTCGGCCCTGTATGTGTTATGTGGGTCAAAGGGTTATTAGACCACCCTAGAGGGGTCGGCCCAGTTAGTTGTAGTGGGATATTTAACCTATTGGTTAAATACGAGCCTACGTGTACTTGTGTAAAATACATATCAGAGTAGTGTATAAATAGAGGAGGTGTGTTCCTCATTATACACACTCACTCACTTGAGAAAGGCGCATTTGTGGAGGAGAGGTCTGCTATGGAGGAGAAGGAGCTTATGCTCAGGGTTTGCATCTTTGTATATTGTTGGTCATCTATATTGAGGAAGCTTTGCTGGGTTTTCTACCCCATGAGGGTTTCCCAGGATAAATCTCTGTCTCTTGTGTTTATGCTATGCTTGTTGTTTCTTCAGTGATCCTGTATATGCTATTATTGTGAAATGGAATGTAATGCTGCTATTTTCTGTCTTAGCATATTGAATTTTAACATGGTATCAGAGCTAACCTGAAGGAAGACAAGGTATGGCACTAAAGACACTTGCTTTACTTACGACAATTTGAAGGTTAGGGTTTTACATAGCAAAAACCAGTCATCGTAGCACTTTCGCTATAAATCCGTTTTGGCGCAGTTTTCGGATCTGAAATTGTTACAGGACGAAGATAAGATCTCCAGGTACCTTGTGTCCAAAGGACAACCTCTAATTCGTTGTACTTTGTGATTTATGATCTGTACAATATAGGGTTTCTGCCTCTTCCAGATCTGAGTCAAAATCAGGTGACCTTGGGAAAAAGGTCATATCTTGGGCTAGGAAGCTCCAAATGAAATTTCGTAAAAAGTGACAGGTAGTACACAGTCTGTACTATCTCAGAAAACGTTTTCAGAGGCCGAAGTTGAACCAGTGACACGTGGAACTCCGTACAAGTGCGCTCTCCTGTATTATCCCATAAACAGGTCACGTTGCGACACTTGGCATAACTCTCTCTCAGAAAATCCAATTGAGGTCAGACCTGTCAGGATGGAAAGATAACAGGCCGAGCTATCCCAGAAAACTTTTTCAGAGGCCGAAGGTCAAACAGTGACACGTGGCACGCCGTACAAGTTCGCTCTCCTGTATTTTCCCAAAACAGGTCACGTTGCGACATTTGGCATAAATCTCTCTCAGAGAATCCAATTGAGGTCAGACCTGTCAGGATGGAAAGCTAACAGGTCAGGCTATCTCAGGAAACGTTTTCAGACCCTGTGGATCAAAAATTTCAGAGTTACACCAGAAACAATCAGGTACATATTTCTGTCAAAACAGAATTATTTTTTTGGTACCTTCATTCATGTCTTCCGGAATTTAGGGCTTTGGAAAAAGTTGAAATTTTTGTAATCGGAGACCACGGCTGGATGCTACTCATCAAAATAGAAATTTAGAGACCAAGATCAGAATTTTTGGTTGGGCAGAAGGCCGGGCTTGATTAGACCCTAGTTCGGGACTTTGATCAGAAAAGCGGAAAATTAGGGCTTCTGTAAAAATGGGAATTTTTGAAATCTGTGACCACGGCTGGAAGCTCCTCAGAAAAAATAGAAGCTTAGAGCTTTGGATCAAACTTTTTGATGGGGCAAAAGAGTGGGCTTCATCAAACCCCAGTTCAGGGTCACGTCCAGTGAATCCAAAAGTTTCAAAGGCAAAATTAAGGAGTAAAACTTTGCAGTTTTCAAATTCTGAATATATCAGTTTGATCAGCTCATCAAGGCGCATATCTCTATCCTTTCGGAAGTTTGAAATTCAAAGTTTGAATTTTTGGGGTTTCTCTGACAAACCCATATCCAGCTCCAGGTCCAGTTCTTGCAAATCAAGTGGATAGGGTTAATCCTAGAAGAAGATGGATTGGTCACCTACATAAGTGAAGGAGTTCATGTTTCAGAGGGAGATGAGGCTAAGGCTTTACATAAGGAGATTACAAGCGATCTCGATAGGTATGACTCATCGAGGTATGTTTTGGGATTTGTTCATGATTAAGTTTATGGTATGTTTGTCTTCATGATTATTACAGTTAGTACAATCTTGATTTTAGATTTGTTGTATCACCTTAACAAAATTATGAATGCATGATAGAAGATATTCATTGGTTAGGGTGTTGACACTTATGATTGTACTAATGCATTATGGTGTTGTGTGAGGTTGAGGTTGTCTGCTAACAAGATACAGGTACATCACAAAAGACAAATCAGGCTTCATGACCATGAAAACATGAAGACAAAGACTCATCCATAATCTTTGTTCTACTTACGAGGTATGTATGAATTTGTTATATTATGCTTAACCTATGAGACATGCAGGTTCTAGCTCAGGATCTCTAAATCATTGAAGAGGTTGTTTAGGTATGTTGTACATAACCAAGTAGGTATACTAATCCAGGTATGTTTCCCATGAATCTTACCTTGTGTTAGGATCCCTTATATAAGTATACTTGGAATGATTGGTTATGCTCATTCATAAAGTTAGTAATCAAGGGATTATGCATATTATATCTCTTATCAATGATATGCATGAAGACTTCCCTGAAATCTTGAATACTAATGTTTATTAACTATAATCATGACTATACGTTTTCAAGATTATTTAGTACTATAATGTTTTGATAGCATTTAGAATATACTAATGAGTGTATGTTTGTGTATGAGATCATGAGGATGACTCTTGAGCATGCACAGTGGTACAGAATGAATAGAAGTTCAAAAGACATACAGAAGATCAAGCGGGAGGCAGCCACACAAACATAAAAGATAAGTATTTGAGTTGCTATTTGAAATAGTAATGATATTGCCTGCATGCATATTTGTATTCCTAGAATATATAATGCTGAGTGTAAACATTCATAGAGCATTGAACAGTATACAACTAATGTGCATATGTTTGGACAAACATTCCATTGTTGCTTGTCTAGAATGAAACCTCCTTGCTGACATGCTGAGAGCTGTGCACACTCTCGATAGTATGTTCTGGTAGAGATGGAAGGCATCTAGATAGCCACTGTATGCATACAGGATATGGGAAAGTGTTGTGCCAAAGTATTGGTCAAAATAGTTGCATCACTATGTAAATGATTTCTGTATGCATAATGGGTTATCTTTTGATGATTATGAAGTATTACTAATCATGTACTTAATTTTGATTTGTAGGAAAGGTCATGAAGAATGATGGACATCGTACAAGTGGTGGATGTTCAAACAAGAAGATTTACAAATCAAACAAAATATAGAAGGCTCATGGCTAGAAGATTCTCTTAGAAAGGGGAAGAGAATCACGACAAGATGTTTGCTCCAAGTATGATGTAATTAAAGAAGAAGTATGAATCAGGTTCTGTATAGGTACCTAGGATCGATAATAATTTGATAAGCTTAATGATCACCATGGGTGATGTGGATCTCAACCTTTTGCTACAAGGTTGAATATGATACACATATGACATGGATGCAAGAAGGAACTCACCACAGAGTTCGAATGATATTGAGGCTCATATCAGTAGACCCATCTAACGAGAGATGACACAGATAGATATGCAGAAGATCATTCAATGCAGAAATGAAAAATGAAAGATCTCAATTGATGCTTTACTTCCTAGGTCTGGAAGTATGGCAAGGCTCAAAAGGAATATTTCTCAACCAGGGAAAGTATGATGAGAAATATGACTTGAGGTGTTGGAATGGCCACTCTTATGGATTCCAACTTGAAGCTGTTAAGGGATAACTCATCAGAGTTAGTGGATATAACTCTGTACAGTCATTTATTGGGTCTTTGATATATCTAACATATACTAGGTTAGATATATGCTTTGTTATGAACACCTTGAGTTAGTATCTAGTGGAAACTAGATGTGTTTACCTGATAGTTGCAAAGTATGTGATGAGGCACATAAAGGACACGATAGAATTTGATCTATGCTATCTTGAAGATCATGACTTCAGATGGCTATTCAGATTCTGTTTGGGCAGGAAGTGTATCAGACAAGAAGAACACATCGAGAGGATGTTATTGTCTGGGATTAGCCATGATCTCGTGGTTTAGCTGGAAGCAGTCTAGTGTGACTCTCATCACAAGCGGAATATATGGCTGCTTGCTCTGCTAGTTGTGAAGAAGTTTGGCTTTAGGATTGTTTGACTTAGAGATAGAACCAACTGAGATCCTATGTGATAATTAGAGTTGTATCAAGATGACATAGAATCTAGTGTTCCATGATAAGTCAAAGAACATAGGGAACTAACAAGATATGACACAGAAAGGAACTCTAAAAGTTTGAATTTGTAACAGGTTACCATTGTACTAACCAAGCCTCTACGTCAAGTGAAGAAGTTACCAACCAAACCTCTGTCTCAAGTGAAGTTTGAATACTTCCGAGACAAGCTTGGTGTAGTTCAAAAGGACCCTCCTCGAAAGGGGGAGTAGTATAGTCACTACTGATGAGATTGTCTCATCAAACAACAAGGTCGTTGATGAGGTAACCTGTTCTCTACACCCAGTTACTTAGAAATATTTAGATTTAGGACTCTTATACTTAGAATACTTAGCTTTACTTATACATGATTTTGATGATAGATGTATACATGATCTTGATGATAGAGTTATACATGTTTTTGATGATGATGATACATGTTTTGATGATGTTGATACATGCTGTGATGATGATGATACATGTTGTGGTTATACATGTTTTGATGATGTTGATACATGTTGTGGTTATACATGTTTTGATGATGATGATACATGTTGTGGTTATACATGTTGTGATGATGATACATGATTGTACATGTTTTGATGATGAGGATACATGTTCTGTCTTGGTGAACATGTGAAGGGATTGGATCATTCCTGGACTTTCAGTCCTAAAGAGAGCCGTAGACATGAGGTCTCCGAGAATGAAGTCCTTAGTGGACAGTTGAGGGGATTGGATCATCCCTGGACTTTCAGTCCTAAAGAGAGCCGTAGACGTGAGGTCTCCGAGAATGAAGTCCTTAGTGGACAGTTGAGGGGATTGGATCATCCCTGGACTTTCAGTCCTAAAGAGAGCCGTAGACGTGAGGTCTCCGAGAATGAAGTCCTTAGTGGGCAGTTGAGGGGATTGGATCATCCCTGGACTTTCAGTCCTAAAGAGAGCCGTAGACGTGAGGTCTCCGAGAATGAAGTCCTTAGTGGACAGTTGAGGGGATTGGATCATCCCTGGACTTTCAGTCCTAAAGAGAGCCGTAGACGTGAGGTCTCCGAGAATGAAGTCCTTAGTGGACAGTTGAGGGGATTGGATCATTCCCGGACTTCAGTCCTAAAGAAGAGCCGTAGACATGAGGTCTTCGATAACTGAATGACAGGACTGAATCGTCCCTGGACCTCGGTTCAAAATGTACGTGACAAATCCTAGAATTACTCTAGGTTACATCCAGCATGAAACAGGGCTGGCTCTGTAGTTGTGATACATCCAGCATGAAACAGGGCTGGCTCTGTAGATGTGATACATCCAGCATGAAACAGGGCTGGCTCTGTAGTTGTGATACATCCAGCATGAAACAGGGCTGGCTCTATAGATGTGATACATCCAGCATGAAACAGGGCTGGCTCTGTAGTTGTGATACATCCAGCATGAAACAGGGCTGGCTCTGTAGTTGTGATACATCCAGCATGAAACAGGGCTGGCTCTGTAGTTGTGATACATCCAGCATGAAACAGGGCTGGCTCTGTAGTTGTGATACATCCAGCATGAAACAGGGCTGGCTCTGTAGATGTGATACATCCAGCATGAAACAGGGCTGGCTCTGTAGTTGTGATACATCCAGCATGAAACAGGGCTGGCTCTGTAGTTGTGATACATCCAGCATGAAACAGGGCTGGCTCTGTAGATGTGATACATCCAGCATGAAACAGGGCTGGCTCTGTAGTTGTGATACATCCAGCATGAAACAGGGCTGGCTCTGTAGTTGTGATACATCCAGCATGAAACAGGGCTGGCTCTGTAGTTGTAATACATCCAGCATGAAACAGGGCTGGCTCTGTAGTTGTAATACATCCAGCATGAAACAGGGCTGGCTCTGTAGTTGTGATAAGGATTGATCATCCTGGAACTTGATCTGGATTGCATCATCCATGGACTCATGTCCTAAAGAGAGCAGGATTGATCATCCTGTAAATATGATCGTGTGATGACGATGCTGCTGATCGTGTGATAACGATGCTGCTGATCATGTGATGACGATGCTGATGATCGTATGATGACGATGCTGATGATCGTGTGATGACGATGCTACTGATCGTGTGATGACGATGCTCCTGATCATGTGATGACGATGCTGCTGATCGTGTGATGACGATGCTGCTGATCATGTGCTGCTGATCGTGTGATGACGATGCTGCTGATCGTGTGATGACGATGCTGCTGATCGTGTGATGACGATGCTGCTGATCGTGTGATGACGATGCTGATGATCGTATGATCGTGTGATGATGATGCTTATGATCGTGTGATGACGATGTTGATGATCGTGTGACGATGATGATGATGATCGTGTGATGACGATGCTGATGATCGTATGATGACGATGCTGATGATCGTGTGATGACGATGCTTATGATCGTGTGATGACGATGTTGATGATCGTGTGACGATGATGATGATGATCGTGTGATGACGATGCTGATGATCGTATGACGATGCTGATGACGATGTTGATGTTCCAGTAACTAGTCAAGTTACTGATGATGATGAATTGAAGAAAGCTTCCAATGATTTATAGATGTATCATGTATGATGTTGATGACTCCTTGCTCGTGCAGATGTTGTTATAATATCCTTCTCGTTAAGGGGGAGTGTTGAGATATTGTAACTTCAAAGAATATTATATTTGTACTTTATTATTCCGGAGATGTTTCATTCCTCCGTGAAGATCTTATTGTATATCCGGAGATGTTTATACCTCCGTCGGAATGTGGTAACTCGGGTTATTAGACTTCCCTAGTAGGGGTCGGCCCTGTATGTGTTATGTGGGTCAAAGGGTTATTAGACCACCCTAGAGGGGTCGGCCCAGTTAGTTGTAGTGGGGTATTTAACCTATTGGTTAAATACGAGCCTACGTGTACTTGTGTAAAATACATATCAGAGTAGTGTATAAATAGAGGAGGTGTGTTCCTCATTATACACACTCACTCACTTGAGAAAGGCGCATTTGTGGAGGAGAGGTCTACTATGGAGGAGAAGGAGCTTATGCTCAGGGTTTGCATCTTTGTATATTGTTGGTCATCTATATTGAGGAAGCTTTGCTGGGTTTTCTACCCCATGAGGGTTTCCCAGGATAAATCTCTGTCTCTTGTGTTTATGCTATGCTTGTTGTTTCTTCAGTGATCCTGTATATGCTATTATTGTGAAATGGAATGTAATGCTGCTATTTTCTGTCTTAGCATATTGAATTTTAACAAAGAACCCAACATTCCATGCTAGATCTCGGCATATTGAGATCGACATATTTTTTTCTGGAAAAAGTTAGTCCAAGAAATGTGACTTTTTTTTTGTGAAACTAATTTAATGACAATATATATTCTTACTAATAAGTAATACATCTGAATTGGCAGATGTTGGGATTGGTTAAGATTGACCTCATATTTTGCTTGCTGAGTGGGGATGTTGGGATGACATCAAAATATTTTTATTGTATGCAATTTATTTTGACAGGTAGAAATTTTAGCTAGTGTGCAATCTATGTTCTTGTAGTTTAAGGAATAATAATTTTGTGTAATCTATTTGATGCAGACAAAAGTGGGGATATGTCCAAAACACAAACAGTGTGCTTAATTTAAAAGCTCAGAAATTCTAATACACATAAATTTACACTGATTACACAATCAGATTACATCATTAGGTAAGATTCAAATATTCTTGGACATTACATGTAATAAAAATGCACATGAAGCCTGCAGGTGCACATATAAAACCAACCCTGTCTCTCTGTTGGAATTAAACAACTACAATATTGCATCCTTAGGGAAACCTAGGCTCAATTTCATATTACACTTTGAAAACTATAGGCACACAGGCTACATGATTTTGTTTAGCCAATTTTCAATGCCCTCTGGCATGCACAGCTCCTCTGAGTGTATATGCAATGCTCGTGAGTTTCCTTGCCACCACTGCTGTGGAGCACCTCTTGTACATATATTAATGAGATGTGGACCTTCATTTTCCTACAAGATTGCTACATTTTAGGATGCATAGTGTAGTCTATCAATTGAGTGGAGGTTTCCAAAACAGTGATGAATGCTCCACATCATGCTTCCCTTGTTTAAAATAATATTCTCAACCTCCTGGTTCAGAGTCATTGGGATTTTTGTTTCCCACATTTCTCCACCAATCAAACAATGACTCAATCTGCACATTGTTCCACCTCATTGCTCCATATTCTGCTTCAGCTACAATCCCAACACAATCAATTATATTGTTAAGTTTATAAAAACATGATTGAGTGATGGACCCCATAGTCACAAGTTCTGAGTTTCATATTTCTGGAAGAATTGTCTTGTTTGTTATTAGGGCTAGTTTTGATCTTGCCTTTGTCCTGTATGTGTCCATTTTGGAAGATATTTTCTCCCCCTGTATTTTGTGATTGCACTGTGTTTTTTCTGATATTTTTGTGTCCACACACACTCCCTTGGACTCGCCTCTTTGGACACATTTTGTTGTTGAAGTTGGTCTTCCTATTTGAACTCCCTCATCTTTCCTCAAAACAGTCTGTATATCACCTTGAAGCTCCCTACGAGTAGTGGCTTGTGTATTGCCATAAAGCCTCCTGTTAATAGTGTCTTATGCAATTCCCTCCCAGATTGGATATGCGGTGTTGTCATATTTCCAAATAACCTGTTAATTGTTTCAATGATCCAAACCAAAACAACATGCCTATATTTATAACTAACTTTGTGTATTTTCTTACCTTCAGCCATCCTGTAAGTACCTTCTATATTTGACATGCTTTTTATGCTTTTTCTAGGTATATATAGTCTAATATGAATTTGACCAGCTAGTTGTATAGTATTACACAAATAAGCATCAACTTTGTAAATGGATTCCTTTGTTATGTACATGATTTGGGTTTTCTTTCTGTGTTTGGTCTTGAAGTGGCAATACAATGCTTATTTATGCATTGAATCAACTAGTTTAGGTTTCACATTACATTCTTTTTCATCCTGATAATTGATTACAAGGTTTACACAGAAGTCTCTCTAATGTGCAAGACTCACAAACTGGATATGATTTTGGTCCATAAGAGCTTCATTCCATTTGTAAGTCATTTAGGGTGCAACAAGGCACTGTGCAAGGGAAAGGAATATTTACTGTGTCATATTAGTCAAACATCTGTTGTAAATTGACAATTATTCATATTTCCTAGAGAAAGTGCTTAAAACTAAAAGTTCTTTCAAAGGGAAGAAAATTTGAAATCCTGTTTTAGTAATTGCAAGTACTAGATTTTTATATTTATTGTTTAATTTATTTTATGTTTCAGAACATTCAAAGTTGTTGTTTGGTTGTTAATGCACCATTATTGTCTGTAACCCTCTGAAGTCTTTATATGAAAACATGTTTTATATAAAAGTTCCATTTGGTATAATGGTATGTCATGAAACTGTATCTGTATGTGACATGCCATTCTAACTCCATCATTGTATTCAAGTATTCTCTTTTTATCACAATTAATGTTATCTTATTGATGTGCATGGGGAACAGTGTCTGAAGTCGAAACAGATAAAATCAGTACTTGGGATCAGGAGTCATTAATATTGAAGGTTAGTTTTCAAGTTTTGACATATGCAGTGAGTGTAAATTTGGAGTTTAGTAGCAAGCATGCAAAGTTTTTTTGTTGTGAAGTTGATTCACTCCTAATTTTATTTTGCAAGTCCAATGTTCAATTGTATATCATGACTCTTGAGTGCTACGATTTGGGTGCCAACGTTCGAGTATGTGGAACAACGATGTATTTATTGAGTTTCATATTCCTAATAAGAGATTTTCAGTGTAGAAGAAGGCTGAAGAGATTATCCCAAATTTGAAAGGAAAATGTATATATCTTGTTGGTTATTTGTTAGTAATTGGATATATGTGGCTTCTACCCAGGACAGACAGCTTTTGGTGGCTACTTGTTCTAACAATATATAAGCTATTTTCTATTTACATTGTGGTGTAAACCAAAATTTTCTTTTTGCAGGTATGATGGGTAGTGGAAAGACAACTGTTGGAAATATTTTAGTAGAAGTCTTGGGATATTACTTTTTTGACAGGTTTTTTTCTTGTGAACTTTTAGGTGTTGATTACCATTTCACCTTTCTGATTATTATTGTGTCTTTGTCATTTCACCTTTACTGAAATCTCATAACCCTTAACCATGAACCCATGTCCTTTAAATCCATATAAAATATACTAACACAACACATAACTAGAAAAATATACTTATTATAAACATCTCAACTTTCCTTGAAATAAGAAATCCCACCTTAAAAAAACATGCCAACTCATGACATGTCCATCGACACAAAATTAAAATCTACACCTAGTTGTCTTTGATAAATAAATTCAAAACATCTGCAACAAGTATTCTTGATAAATAGCTTAAGACTACATTGGATAATTTAAAACTCAATCCAAGTGCTTCACCATAACATCTAAGGGAGCACTGAACATTCAATCCATGGTAGAGGATAACATTAACAGGTATGAAAATGCTATTCTTATCCATTTATAGGCATTTTCTATATAACAATTCCTTCGGGTTTCTTTGGAGGGTCTCACCTCGAACTAATTTCATGTTTTCAATTTCCTTTTGTTTTGTTTAAACAGTGGCATTCCATGTGGGCATTTTGGACAAAGTTGAATAGGTGTGGGAAATTATCTAGTTCTCTTTTGAGTTATATATGTGTAACATCCCTCAATTTTGAACCCTATTGTTATTATTTTTGTAAATGTAATTATAATTGTGTAAGTGGCCCTGGTGAGGAGCTCAAGGCCAAGGCCCCACCAGTGGACCTTGAAAAGTATTGTTGTGAATTACTCTTAATTGGACGGATGCAACTCAGTGACAAGCAAGTGAATCCACTAAGGAAGAAGGTGTGGTAACTAGAGCATGAGTAGATGATAGGTGTCATCTTAGTATCTCAAGCATTTACATGATAACCTTAAATATTTCTAGATAAAACCATCCTAAGTAGATGATCGGGCGATAGTGGTTATTTACTTACATAACTACTATTCTATTTTTCTATTACCTTTTAGTATCAAAAGATCAGCTATTGTCCTTATGGACTATATAAATCATACCCTACGAGAGGATGTTAGAAAGAACTCTTAAAGAAGCTTAACATATTGGTTAAGTGTTATCGCTAGATACTATGAACTATGACAAGAGTATCAAAAAAAGTATCCTTATTAACGCAAAAAAGTTATAAAAGTAAGTTTTTATATTATATATATGACCTTGAGATAAAGGTGAAAAAGAAATTCCAAATAATATTATAAAGTTAATTCTCTTTCCAAAAACTTTTTCACCTAGAGCATAAGGTGGGAGAAAGATAATCTCTTTCTTATTCCTTTTACAAATCCTAGTGATAATTACAATTATGCAAAAGTTGCTTATTTATGTAAAATAGTCCGGGATTGGGAGATTAAAATGATCTTGAAATATTATATACATCGTTTTATGTATAAGTCATACAATAATTATATACACATAAAGAACAAGAGGAGGATTATCCCTTGGATGAGGTATGATTAAAACCTTATTATAAATTTTGAAATCACCTTATGGAGGGGTCGAAGCTTGACGACCTAGCTAGTGAAACGTTTCAACATACTATAGTCTTTTGGTAAGATTAATGAGGGCATTATTACCATTAGAAATTATTTATGAACCTTATGAATGCTAAGGTCAATGTATATATACAGCTAGTAATAAAAGTTCGACGACAAATTTTGCAAGGTCGTTGAAGTTTTTAGATAACCAATGAAGTGGGTCAAAAATAATGAATTTGGTAGAGGCATTCTTTATACCTACAAGGTGCTTAGGAAAATTGTAAATAGACCGAACTATTTTGCTATTAAACGACTAAAAGATTTGAAAATATAAAACTAATTTAAATACATTCGTAAATACTTTATGGTAGACGTGTCTCCACGAATGGAGCACTCCAGTAAGTGCAAAATTAAGGCATTTAATTTTCTTAGATCTTTTAACTGTGCCTTTTAATTAACTTAAGATGCCACTCACCTCACCAGCGGTTGCCGAGTAACCCACTACTTGTCTCCATAATGTTTCACTCCGCCGTTTGGTTCTGTCGACTCTGCCAGATATCCTTTTGGGAAGTGGAATTTGGCCGCCTTCTTAAAGGTAGGCTTCATCTCTGCGAAGAAAAGTTCTCTCGCTGAGATCGATTGGAGGTAATGTTGATAGGCATTTGGGAAATACGGAGAAGAATTAAATCTGGGGATCTAGAGATAGTTAGGCAGTAATAGAGGGAATGAAGATAGAGGATAATTCGCAGCTAATGGGATGGCAACGTGCAGTAGAAAGGAGACTGTAAAATTGAAGGATGAAGATCAGTATTGAGAGGATCAATTTCGATCTTGGGTAAATTCTTTTTGGATTTGATGCATGCCTTCAGAATTGGCGAATTTCGGAAGGATAGATTTCGCCTGATTTGAAGAGATTGGTTGATAGGTGTATCACTTCCACAATCAGAAAGCTTGACGCCCCTAACTGTAAGTATATGGCAATAATGTGTTTATAATTATTGCATAGATTGGTAGAACTCTAGTGTCCTCATCCGGATGGTAATCATGTAGTACTGGGAAGGGATGGCCATGAGCCGGATCCCTGATTTTAATCCTTAGTGAATTATTTTCTTTGTTGCTTAAGGTAGCGTGGAAGGCATGAATCCGACTGGTATTACTGTTCAGTTTTTCAATCTACATTTTTATGTTATTAGTTAGGTTGTTGCGAGATCTATGTAGATGCATAAGATACTAGAATATCTCTGCTATTGTTATTTTTATTTTCAGAACTCTTCTATTGCCAGTTGCAAGTCGATCGAGATCCGCAAGATCTCTATAGATGCGTAGATTCTGAAATTATCCCTGTTATTGCAAGTTATGTGTCAGGTAAGATCCGCGAATCTATGCGTGATTCCATAGCAATCGATTATAGGTATTGATGGGTAGTTTAAATGTGTGTATTTAATTTTATATTTGAGATGGGCGATCGCTCTCTTTAAGAAGATCGACCTTTGTTCATTTATATATGCCCACGTAAGGATGATAGAGGAGAATCTCTCTTAAAAATGTTGTGTTGAAGGTGATTCTTTTTCCTAAATCTTTCGGAGATGAATGCGGATGAATTCTGAATGTTTCCACTTGGATTTTTCTGGTGGTGAACGAATGCGTTATTCCATTTAGTTCTCTTAGTGTTTCCCGTAGGGATCCTTCTTATATTTATGTTTCCATAGGAGGATTCCACATTAACCCTGTGGATTCCACAATAGCTTATTTGTTTGATACCGAAATCTGGGAGGTAACAGTATTAAGGCTTGATCCCTCTAGATCCTTTAATTTGCGGTGATTATCGTTTTCTATAGGATGATCTCTACCCTTAGTTGTATAACGGCGCCGATTCTTGCAAAGACGTAGTGCCCCCATAGTTTTACGAGTGGGGTTACAAATATTCATCTTCAAATTATTATATATATATATATATTCTTCCGTTAATGTAGGAAATTCAAATGTTCTCTTGTGTGCACTTGAAAAGGAGTGAGAAGTAAAATCCCTTATATACTTCATCTCCCAACTTAGGAATTTAAGTAGGTTTCAATAAATATTTATTTAATGGCTTACTCCTTTGTTTAAAACGTGTATGATGCATTCGTTTAGTAAAATACCTTTTAGTTACATCTAAACATTTCTTATCTAGTGTTATTATTACTAGGAAATATAAAAAGGTTAGATGTACGTTATAAAACAAGTAATTCTTTTTAGCCATCTCATCCCCTTATCATTAAAAAGGGATGTAGCTTTGTTAAGCTAAATAGAAAAGAAGTATAAATATAGGTAAGACACCATAGCATAAAAGGAATGTTATCCTTGAATAAAGATAAAATAACAAAATATATTGATAAGGAGAAACCTCAAAAAGAAACTAGCATAATAGTACATAGTCTTTTCTCTTGATTTGGAAATTCATTATCAACATGAAAATAACGTTTTGTAAAAAGGAGGAGATTCCCCTTTTAAATACTAATTAAAATATTTGGATAGAGATTATGAAAATTATATTGAGGGTTTGATCCTATTATCGTAACATAATATAAATTCTGGTTATGTTATATATTTTGAGGGGGTTTAGAGACCCATGTCATGGTCTAGACCTCAGAATTAGATACCTTATAGTGCTCTCGAGAAGAGAGGATGTGGAAGTTTGATTAGTGCAAATGAACAAGTTGCATATGTAATTTCTCCCCTTTACTCAATAATAAAACACAACCCCTTTCTTGGACATAGCCCAAGATACGGGTGAACCACGTGAAAATGTTCTCGTAGTATGTATTCCTTTTGTGTGTATCTCTCTGAATATTTATGGTTGTACTTGTGCATCTCTTTTGTATATTGTGTCTTGTTATTACTTCAGTGTGGTTTACTTTTGTGTACCTTAGGCATTCCACTATTATGATGATCTTTATTAATATCTTTGTCTCTCGTTTACATATAGTTAAGTTAGGAGTAATCCATTATAAGTGTAGTTCATGGATCACTTGATTTTATATATATATTTATTAGATGCTTACATAAATAAATTATTTCTCTCATAAATGTGTATCATGTAAGATAAGTAAGTGTATTAAAAATTTGTAACCTTCAAGGGTGAATAAATATGAATGTCTTTTTGGATGACTAAGGAAAGTTTGAGTAAAGTGTATTGTTCATTTCACTTTTAATGTTTAAGATAGTAGAAGAAATTGATTAAGGTGGAAGAACATTATTAAATTTTTCTATTAAAATAAGATCTGTTATAAAGAGTTGTATGTTATAGTTGGGATTGTTTGTGGATTTATAGAAGACTCTTGTGTTGACAAGCAAAGTGTTATTATGGGTTACAATCGAAAATAAAGGTTGAAAATTGTGAGATGTTGTATTAATGTTTTTAATGTACATACAATTTATCTTTCACATAGTATTAAATGATGATTATCGCTTAGAAAATATCAAAATAAAATTTTTGAAATTTTGGGTGTGTGGCATATGGTATCAGAGCGTTAGGTTTAAACACTCGAGCACAATGGGCTCAACATGAAATAAATATGTATGAAGTTTAACTAATCAAGTTGTTTTGTTTGTTTTGGATGCATGAACGTGGATGGGAAAGGGTTAATGTCATCCAAGTTGAACATCAAGATCTCCAAAGGGAGTAAAGATAAGTATCTTCAACATTGGAAATGAGTTATGTTATCCTTGTCATAAGGTGTCTTGCTAGATAAATGGTGTAGGTACTCATATGGTTGAATAGCATTATCGAGCAATGTGATGTTTAGTTGAATTGAATTCAATACATGTGATAATGATTTTTGTATTTTATTGACTTCGTTAAAAATAATAAAAGAATTATAATCTTTATGTTGGGTTATTGATTTATAATTCTATGTCATTGGTTAGCACTCAGACTATATAAAATTGGAATCAGGGAATCAGACTCCGAAGAAAAATTGGAGGAGTCAATCCAAAGAAAAATAAAAGTGCCTGCACTAATGATGCGACCTTGGTTAGTCTACATAGAGCCGACGAACGTGCTATTCCCATCTGATGAAATCACCAAAGGTGTGAAGTATCTTGCACACTTGGATATTAATGTGGGAATGTTTCCCATTGAAGGACTAAATGGATATAGATGGATATAGATGGATATTAGATGGATATAGATGGATATTAGATGGATATTAGATGGATATTAAGGTGTGAAGTATCTCGCACACTTGGATGTAGATGGATATCTACATCTGCAAGTTGTAAAATAAATTAAAGATAGAGGTATGATCTCTTACAACCAACATCTCAAGCTAGAATAAAGTTATAAAGAGTTGGGGAATGAATGCAAAGATAAGACCAATGAGCTAGCAAAGCGGCTCATGACAAACAGAAGAAGCTGAAGAAGGATGTAGAGGAAGTCTGTGCGAAGATCCCAGATTTCATTGGAGAACCTGAAGTAGAAGCAACCATTGTTAAGATTGGTGCTGCAGTAGACACCTATCAAAGAAAAATTGTAATATATGGAGATTGGTTACAAAGAAAATATTGCTGACTTAGAGTCTAGGCAACAACCTGACATGCCTCCAGAAGTAAAAGAAGCAAGGGATGAAGAACTGAAGACTTAAATAGAGAGCATCTCTGTAGAGGTTGATTGGTGTCAATATTTGCTAGAAGAAGTGACTAAGTCATGGGCCACACTATAGGAAGACCGGGAATTACAGAAAGTTCAGGATGAATTCCAAATGAAGCATAAAGACATTGACACAATGAACACGAATATGAAGCATTTTCCTCCAAGGCAAAGAATAAAGAAGTTCGCTGAGACAAAGGAGCTTAAGAAAGAATTAAAGGAATTAAGAAAGAAGGAAGTGAAAAATTCAGCAAAGTTGCAACCTATGCAAGAAGAGGCATTGGCACTCTCTGAGGAGATCGAGATGAAGCTGCAAGAGATTCACATGATAAAGAGCATGGTAAAGGACCAAATTCAAGAAACAATATCCGCGATGTTGCTCGATACGGTGAAAGAATACAAGCAAGAGACTAAGGAGGTTGTTGTGAAGCTGACCGCAAAATATCAAGAGTTTGTAGCGAAGATGTACACACCAAGTGTTGCGAAATCAAGGAATCCCAGTGTAGGTGGCTTGGGGATGAGCCACGAGTAAGTGTTAGGGGCCTATTGTAAACATCCAAAGTAAAGGAAGTTTTGGATGCAAAGTACAGTTAGGAGAGGCCTGACATTGACCAGTTTTGGAGACAAGCGACTCCGCAAATCCTAGGCAGAGGGTATGGAGCGAGGTACAGTCGACAGGAAATAACATGTTTCCTTAGTAAATACTAAGTACTAAGGACAACCAGAGGTGGTTGAATAAGTTAAATTTCGAGCGGCGACTTGATTGCTACAGAAGCAAAAAGTAAAGAACCAGAGTGATGTAAAGGAAACGCCACTGCAGAGTAGGAATTGCTCCTGCCGAAGAAGCATCAGAGTCAAAAGAAGCAACACCGAAGGGACAATGAAGTTAAAGCTAAGCATGGTCTATAGGAGAACCAAGGGATTTTTGGGTTTTGGGTACTATGGGGGTTGGCCCATAGTTATTGTAATGTGTGACCTTCGGGCACATCTATATATAAGGGTAATTTTGTATAAGGAAGGGTTGGTATTTTTTTCAACAACCAAGTGTTGTTGTTGTTTTGATTGTAGATCTAGAATGAGAGAGAACAGACTCTACAGCTGAGTGCGTAGAGATCTGATTGTAGTGAAGAGTCTGCAGTTGAGTGCGTAGGCTAGAACTGTTACCCTTCCAAGCAATATAAGAATAGTTCCTATGGATGTAACTCCCTCCTAGGGGTGAACCACGTAAATCTATGCATTATGTATGAGTTTATGGCATGTTTTGAGTTCATGTTATTATATGTTTATGTATTTTATTTCATGTGTATGTGGATGGAAATCACATGTTATGTAAACAAAACTCATGTGTATGAATGTTGCAAAGCAACATTAATTATGATTAATGCATATTTATAAGGGTAAAGAAAACAACTATTCATCATAGTTCTGTAGGTTGTGGGTAATTGCGAAGTGTGGAATCATCTGTTTATATTGTCTTCTTAAGTATATGTTGAGTAAGGGATACATTGCAAGGTCGTTAACCACATCCGCACATTGCCATGGTGTTAGAATTCTAATAATTTCATTCAAAATATTATCTAGGATCCTACTAAGAGTAACAAGCACAACATAAAAATCATAGACATAAGAGACACAATGTTTTCTTGGGGAAAACCAAGAAGTTGAAAAACCCTGCAACTTCCTCAGAGGTAGAATGAGCACCAATACAAAGATAAAAAATATAAAACCCCAAAAGATAAATGTCTTCAGCAGCTACTCCTCCTCCACTTGTGCGCACCCTTCTATCCCAACTATGCGAGTTGGATGAGTGAGTGAATGAGAAAATAGAGTGGTGAAACCACTCTATTTATACTTTAACTTGACTTTCCTTTTACCCTAACTGGGCTGACTCCCTAAGGGAGTCTAATAACCCTTCCACTTAACTCATACAGGGCTGACCCCTTTAAGGTGGTCTAATAACCCATAAAATATAAGTTGCAACACTTACAATATAACTTGCGACACTTGCAAATACAAATGATGACACTTCCAATCGGAGGAATAATACATCTCCGTTGGGGATACAATAAAGTACAAATGTAATACATACAATATACAAGTGAATATTTTCCAAAGTTACAAATACATCAACACTCCCTCTTAAATAGGAAGGTATTCTCTTGATAGAGGTCATCAATACATATAGGCACAAGTCTTCAATACGGGAGCTGGATCATCATCACTGGATCACTGGAGCATCATCGTCACTGCTGTTGTACTCATCATCTCGATCACTGGTTCTATCTCTCAATTCTTCTCGTCATAGGAAGTTCTACAGAGCCAGCCCTTTTTCATGCTAGATGTAGGCCTAGCCTCCATGTAGGTCTTCATCATCTCGGTGAGCGGCCATCCGGTGGAATCTGAGGATTGATTATGTGCATCTTGCAAAACCTTGAAAGAGCATCCCAGGACTGATTACGTGCTAAGCACAACCTGCAAGATCTCCCAGGGAGCTATTATATGCAAGCAGTCAAAACCTCGAAAGAGCATCCCAGTACTGATTACGTGCTAAGCACAACCTGCAAAATCTCCCAGGGCATTATTATATGCCACGGACAAAACCTCGAAAGAGCATCCCGGGACTGGTTATGTGCTAATCACAACCTGCAAGATCTCCCAGGGAGTTATTATATGTCACCTCCAAGAAAAACCTCGAAAGAGCATCTACGAGATCTCCTAGGGAGATATTATATGCCATAGGAAAAAACTCAAAAGAGAATCTGCAATATCTCCCAGGGAACTATTACATGCTACTGCATAACCTAACAAGATATCCACGGCCACAGCCTTAGAGCATCATCCAAATGATCATCATCATACGGAACATCATACTGATGTTCATGATCATACGGATCATCATCACATGGAGCATCATACGAATGCTTGTCACATAGCACTTACATCCACAACCATGGGAAGGACTCACCCACAACCATGCTTGGAAGGGATCCTGCATTTGTGTCCCATCACTTCCTCTTTGAAGTATCTTTGATCTGAAGAACACCAAGCCTTCCTCTAAAGTACTCGAACTTCACCCTGGCTAGTGGCTTGGTCAACACATCTGCAATCTGCTCGTCCGTCGCAATATACATGAGCTTCATTGCTCCTCTCTTCACCATATCCCTGATATAGTGATACTTGATCTCGCTATGCTTCGACTTGTCATGGAACTCCGGGTTCTCGGACAACTTCACACGGATCTGGCTATCATAGAAGATACATGTAGCATCGAACTGGAGATCAAATAAATCAGATAGTAGCTTCCTAAGCCATACTGCCTCACAACTGGCCGAACAAGCTACGACATACACTGCTTCAACTGTACTCAGTGCTATGCAGGACTGCTTCCTGCTAAACCAAGAGATGACCCCTGATCCCATACTGAAGAAGCACCCCGAAGTGCACTTCCTATCTACAACACTTCCTTCCTAATCTGAATCAACATAAACCTCCAAGTTAACCTTTTGATTCGCATCATACCCGAGTCCATAATCAATCGTACCCATCAGTTACCTTAGAATATGCTTTACAACAATCAAGTGAACATGTCTAGGATCCATTACGAACTAGCTCAATGTGTTCACAACAAAGCAAATATTTGGTCTTGTGTTCATCAGGTACATCAAGGACCCAATCATTTGACAATGCATCGTGGCTTCAACTGACTCTGATGAAGCATCACTTGGCTTCAATCGATACATAGGTGTTGGCTGCTTTTTGGACAGACTCGGGTTTTAATGAAGCGCAGCAACAAAACCCCTTGGCGCACTGGCCCTCTCGGCAACGAGCTGCGCAGCAGCTCGAGGTCTCACCCGAAGTGGCTATGGGGGGGCTAAGGAATCAGATTTCCTTAACCTAGGCGACACGGAGACTGCTCTTTCCTCCTCGACGATTCCTCTAAGGTGAATGTCTGACCCATCTTCAGACTCGTGAGCGCAACAACTTTCAAGCTCCTGCTCAGTAGCTTAGATGCGCGGTACTTCCACTCCTTCGCTAGGACTAATTATCCTCTGCGCCGATACTCTATGCGTCGTTTCGCTAGCGCGCCCGTCGCAGCAACACGATCTCCTATCGCTGCGGCGATGTTGTCTTACCGATTCCTTCGACCCTTAACGATTATCATCCCCAAGGAAGCTCCAAGAACTTACTCAACACACTCATAAAGACAATGCAATATTCCTACGTACGCAGTTAGTAAACTAAAACAGGCAATTGCTTCAATCACAACATCACAATAGCGAGAAATATGAAGTCCACCTCCACGGGGAAAACCACGTCCACGGGAGTATCTTATATTAACCAGAAAAGATAGATTTATACACTATGCTGTGCACACAGCTACAGCCTTAGATCTTTCCAGGAAACTCCACACACACAGCTGGGAGCCCTTCTCTCGATCTAGTCTCTTCCTCTTCAGAGATTACAATAGTTCAGACGTCGCCTCTGACTGTCTGCACTTCAAGGATTAGCTTCACTGCTAACCAGCTCTAACTCCTGTTTTCTAGCAACACGGTAGAAAACAATCAACAAGATCGTAACAGAGGATGATCAACTCGATCAATCCTTCTTACATCTAGTATCTACTATCTTAGCTAGCTCACTCACAGGCTTAGCTAACTGACTCGCTAATTAACCAGCTCACTAACTAGCTAACTAACATCTACCCTTTACAATTATGCATATATATAGGTGGCCATGGTGGTCGCACCTTTACAAAACTGTGGGCCTTTCCCAGCAGTAATCCCCAAAAAACCTAACCAGACATGGCTAGGTGTACTGTAGGCGCCGCTTGCAGTCATGTCGCCGCTTCCTGCAGGCTCCATGATTTCCGGCGCAGCTTACGGGTATGGGCGCCTTGTCCTTTGCCTTCAATGCTTTGGTCCGTTGCTCCTCCTTGGTCCGAGCAACCATAACTTCTGTATTCAGCCTTAATGAGGGTAGCTGAGCCCTCTACTCCATTGCTTCATTCATTGTGGTAGCTGGGATTTCCACTCAGCTACCTTCATTCTCTCCTGACGTGCGCGCGAGCTCCGCGATTTCCGGTCCGTAATCTATGCTGAGATTATCCATCTGGCACCGTACTGCGCACCATCTGCTTCTGTCCCAAAATTGGCGCTTATTCAAAATTTAGCACTTTCTCTTCCATACTTGTGCTTTTTCCCCAAAATTCGCAGCTTTTACCATAGCTGCGGCCTTGGCTCCAACACGCCCCTAACACTTACTTGTGGCTCGCCCTCGAGCCACTCGTATTAGCGTGTGGTCGCTTTACTTGCGCATCTGCTTTTGATTGGGTCTCCGCGAATGTTTTCTTCCACTGCGCAATAGTGGAGTCCAATTCATCGACACACTCCACAGCTGTCTGCACCGTTTCTGCAGTGGCTTCTTCTTTAGTTATGGCATCAATCACCTGTTGAGATTCAGCAATTTCTTTGATTTTTGCCTCGACTTGGCCAACGATGTCAGCATACTCATCCATAAATGGCTGAATGTTGTTGGTGAGCTTCTCATCTTCAGTTCTGAGCTTGTGCAGTTGTTGTTGCACTCTACGCACTTCACTCATTTTCTTCATTTTTGCTAAGCCTGCTAAGGCCTTAGCTTCTTCAGTCAGAACAGTTAGGGACTGTTCTGCGGCTTGCACCTATTCCAAAAGACCAACTTTAAAAGGGAGCTTCTCAAGCTCCGTCCAAGCTTCCATAGCTTGGCTCATCAGGTTCTCGGCTTCCTGTATTTTGTCTTGCACTTGTGTGGAAGCTCTGCTCAGCGCTTCAAATTGTTCCTGCGCATCATCTGTAAACTGCGCAGCAACACGAGCTTCCAGCTCGGCGATCTGGGTTCTATGGCCCTCAGCCATAGCAACTATTTTTTGCTCTAGGGTTTTCACCCTTCCTCCAATAATTTGAACTTTCTCAACCAGAGGGAGGTCTGGTTGAATCTCACAAGCCGGCAACTCCTGGGCAATCTCATCCACTGCGTTTCTTATACCAATGTCTTGCGCCTCATAAAGTGCGAGCTTCTTGGAGATATTCTTATGGCTTGCCTTCAGCTCTATCTCCTGCGATTGCAGTCGTTGATTTTCCTGGAATGTAGAGAGCTCTCTAGCTCTCAACTCAACAGAAACTTTCTCATGTACTAGCTGTAGAGTCTCTATAGGAATTAGGGACAAATTTATTTCAACGGGCCCAACTGCGCTTACCTGTAGTGCAGCTAGAGGATCCGGAAGTGTCATGCTTGTAGGTGGAATGTGCATGATATTATGCCTTTCTGTGAGTTCTTCAACTCGCTCAGTATTTGTTGTTACTTGTGGCGCCTGCGAAGTAGATGCTGGCGCATGGGTTTGCGCAATCCTTCCTGTGAGACCCTTTAATTCCACAAACTGCAGATCTAGAGCACTTCTGATGTGAGCGTGCGTGGTCCGCAGCTCGCGAAATTGCTCTTTCAAATACTGGTCGATACCTGAGGGAATGGCCTCAGAGGGATGCGACACCTTTTGTTTCTTGGTTGCTGGTTCTGTCGAGCCTTCATCACTTCTTTGCTCGGGGGCTTCCTTGCCCTTATCCTTCTCTTGCGCAGCGGCGGGTGGCATCGCGGATGCGATGTCGGTGGCTTCCCTCCATTCATCCGACCAAGACTTGATAGTTTCTTCGACATCTTCGGTGGTCATCCTGTAAAGGCCTACGGCCCATTCCTCTTGAATGCCGCAGGGTCGGAGGTAAAGTTGATGCAAGTCGGCAGTAAAGGCCAACTTTCCTTCATACATTTTTGCTGTCTCCCCGCTCAGCCTTGGCATTTCCTGAATGGTATCTCTAAGGAGATAGTAGTATTCACAAAATACAGCGCGATTCATCTTGCGCTTCGCAGGATTAGCAGACTCCCAAAGGTTAACATAGCGGATTCCGGCAGGTTCTCCTGCGCGGCACGGGAGGAACTGAGTGTTCGGGGGCTCCTTCCACCCGACGAGAGCACATAAGATTAAAAGCCAAGAAAAATGGAACAACTGACCGGGGTTATCTTGGACGTTCCGGCAGTCTTCCAAAAAAGAATTGAGGAGGAAGAGGGACCAGTTGTACTGTTCTCCCTCCGCAGCTGCGATGGCGAGTTCCACGACAGCTCCAGTAACTTCCTTCGGTCTGCACTTTGTGAGAAGTCTGCCTGCGAGCAGACTTCCTGTAAATCTAAGTGCTTTGTCTTCTACTATAGTGAGGTCATAAGCCCGACCTCCTCTTATGAGGTTGTATTTCTGCACCAGCTGTGCAGCCAATTTTCTATCCTTGTCTTTTCCCACAAAATGAATATTGGGATCTTTACCAACCTTAGATAGGCTGGTAATACGGTGAATCAAATCGACATTTAAATCGATTGGCCTCCCCAGCCAAAGGTAACCTCCATGAACGCAGGATAGCAGTGTCTTAACAACTGCGTTCACTTCATTGCTATGCCCGAAATGCGGTAGCTTTAACAGGTTCAGGAGTCCAGGGCGCTCAAGATTTGCTGCAAATCCCTTCGGGATGAATTCGTCAACCTTTCTGGTGGGATTATGCAGTACGGTCAGATATCGATCTAGTGCGAACTGAGGATATGTTTTATAGTCTCCCAGGTTGAAATTAGAGAACTTGACCAGTGGAAGGTGTCTGAGCAAGGACCCTTCTATTCGCACGCCAGCCGGTAGTGGAGGTAACGGATGCGGATACTTTGCATTCTTAGGAATATGCACCTCTGGTGCATCGTCTGGACGCGGCGGAATATAATTCACCATAGTGGCCAACGGCTCTGGAACGGGCTCTTCTGGCTGTGGCTGAGACGCTCTTGTGGCCGGAGATTGTCTGGGATCCTGATAACTAGGGTGCACATAAGTCGAGGTCGTCACGGGGGTAGTCATGCCGAAATCTAGGCCTCGGCGCAGGAATTGGCGAACAACTTCTTCAGTCGACAGGTTATCCGTCGTGAACGGGTATAGGTAACAAGAACTTGGACAGAAACAGCGGAACAGCGTGGGATATGAACGCTGACAACAAAGGAAGCACTCTGCACAAGTCGGCTCTGAAAACAATGGCTTATATTCTCAAACAAGACTATGCAGCTCGAGGAAAGTAACCCGAAAATATACAAGTGTGGGGTATTTATAGCCAAAGATGATAGTAAATGCGGGCAAGTGGGGTTACTAGCTATAGGCGGCTATGCATGATTTGACAATCGTTCTATCCCCCTCGCCTCTGCGGTGCATTTATTGTGGTGGACGGGCTCTGACAGCCTTCCTGGAGAAGCTAAAGCTTCTGGCACATGAGTTAAATGCAAATTTTACGGAGATCAAGCCGAATCTGTCAGAGCGGCTACACTTAAATGGCGGGCTTATCCTTCATTTATTCTCAGACGCGGCTACATAACTGCTGTAATTCAAATTTTTCGGTGGGTCATTTCAACTTAGGAAACTGTGCCTATAGAGGGGTCCACAACAAGAACTTCTTCAAGCGGCAAATTATCATAGGGAGCTCCGCAAGAGCGACAGTTCAACATCCCGGGGAAAAACTTCGTCAGAGCGCAAAATAAGGTCGCTTCTTACAAACTTTTACTGATATGCGCAGATGGTTCAAGGAACTGCGCGGGAAGCCAAAGACTGAGGGTCTCGCGACTTCTGTGTAGACTGATAATGCGATGCCTCTTTCAACTACACTGGACATCTGCATTTCTTTGAGCAGCTATTTAAGTCGACAGGGCGGAGTGGCCGTCGCAGTAAAGCTTGGGCCGACTCCCGTTGATCTTTGTAGGCAGTACTTCTCCATTCAGCTTTGCAAGCTGAACTACTCCTCCTTCTGTTATTTTTATCACCTGAAAAGGGCCTAACCAGTGTACACGAAACTTGCCTGGAAACTTGATGAATTTACTATCATAGAGGAGTACCAAGTCTCGTTCCTGAAAGACTTTATTCTTAATATGCCTGTCATGCCAAGCTTTCTGTCTTGCCTTCTGTACCTGTTGATGGAATCCGGTTAAGAGTCTGTCTTCCTCTAAGGCAAGCAATTGTGAAAGTCTTTCGCTCATGGTATCCGTATCTGTCATTTCTGTAATTTGCACAATTCTGAGACTGGGAATAATGTATTCCATAGGCATAACTGCTTCTTGTCCATACACCAAACTGAAAGGTGTGTGGCTTGTTAATTTCTTGCATGTGGTTCTGTAAGCCCATAATACAGCTGTAACTCTAAGGTCCCAATCATCTCTTTGTTGATTACAGATCTTCGTCAGGGCATTCTCAAGAATTTTATTGAATGCCTCCACCGTGCCATTAGCTTGAGGGTGGTAGGGTGTACTCTTATGGTGACTAATTTGGAATTCCTCAGTAAGGGCTTCTATAGTCTCATTGAGGAAATGTGTACCTTGATCACTCATTAGAATCAATGGACATCCAAATCTAGTGATAATATTCTCAAAAATGAACTGCGCGGCCGTGGCAGCGTTGCAGTTCTTCACTGGCTTAGCCTCAGCCCATTGGGTGAGGTATTCAGTAGCTGTAATGATGTATCTCGCGCCGGTTCTCTTTCCTGGTGGGTTGATAGGACCTACAAAATCAATGGCCCATTTATCAAAAGCACGCAGTGTTATCTGAGGTCTTAGCGGCATCTCATCTCTTCTTGAAGGTTTTCCTATTCGCTGGCACACATCGCAACATTTGCAGAATTCCTTAGTATCCTTGTGCAATGTCGGCCACCAAAGACCTGCGGCTAAGATCTTCTGAGCAGTCGGCTTTCCTGCGAAATGGCCTCCTACGGTGCCTGAGTGCGCTTCTGTGATGATAGAGTTCTTTTCATGCGGTAAAATACAACTGCGCAAGACTTCATCGGGGCCCAACTTATAGAGCTGGCCTGCTATCAAAGTGAAGTCTGCAGCTTTGACGACAAGTTGTTTCTTCTGCTGGATTGTAAACTGAACTGGCGCTTGTCCGGTGGTGAGAAACTCAAGGATATTAGAATAATATTCATTTGCTGCTTGAACAAAAAATAGCTGTGCATCAGGCAGATTGTCCTCCAGATTTGTAGGTTCTTCTCCTGACTCGATCCTAGATAAGTGGTCAGGTCCTGCATTCAATCTACCTGGCTTTACAATAACCTCAAAATCATATTCTTGAAAGAGCAGTAGCCATCTGCAAATTCTTCCCCCTAACACTGGCTTATTGACCAAGTATTTCAAAGCAGAATGGTCAGTATACATTTTAAAATGTGCGCCCAGTAAGTAGTGTCTGAACTTCTGTAGGGCGTACACCATAGCTAGTCCTTCTCTCTCTGTAGTAGTGTCGTTCTTCTCGGCTGTGGACAGCTTCCGGCTAGAGTAAGCAATGGGGTGATCGATACCTCCTTCTCCCGGTTGTGTAAGTACGACCCCCAATGCTATGGAAGAAGCATCAACATGAACATGAAAGGGTTTATTCCAGTCTGGGAAAACTAGAATTGGCGCACTGATCATCTTGTCTTTAAGTGTGTCCAAGATCTGTTGGCATTCTTCTGTCCATTGGAATTTCGAATCCTTTTTCAGCAATCTTTCCATAGGTGCTGTGATCTTTGCATAACCTTTGATAAATTTTCTGTAGTATCCTGTATGTCCCAATGTAGTGCGCAATTGCTTGACTGAGTTGGGCGCAGGTAAATTAGCAATGATGGCAACCTTCGCAGGATCCATCAGGAGTCCTTGTCTACATACAATGTGACCCAACAAAATACCAAAAGGAGCACAAAAGATACATTTTTTCAAGTTAAGGGAAATCTGGTGCTGTCTACATTTTTCTAACATCATTCGCAGGTTCCCCATATGGTTCTTTAGTAAGCCAAACACAGTCCAATCATCAAAATAGACTTCTAAAAAATTATGGATGAATTCTTTAAAAACAGCAACAACGACTCTAGAGAAGATAGCAGGAGCGTTTTTAAGACCAAAGGGCATTACCGTATACTGGAATGATCCCCATTCAGTTGCAAAAGTAGTCTTATGGCGGTCCTCTGGATGGATTCTGATCTGATGGTATCCCGAAAATCCATCAGTGAAGGAGTAAGCCTCTTGTCCTCCAACATTATCAAGCACTTCATCTGTAAAGGGAGTAGGAAATGGATCATGCGCTGATGCGTCATTGAGTTTGCGCAAGTCCACGCAAATTCTTATTTCACCTTTTGTCTTCTTCTCTTGTACAACCATAGGGCTAATCCAATCGCTTTCTTCTACTGGCTCAATAATACCTGCTGCGAGCATCTTGTCAATTTCTTCATTGACTTTTTCTTTATAGCGCGGGTTCAACCTGTATGGGCGCTGCTTTACTGGCTTGGCATCTGCTTTCAGAGGTATGCGCATCACTCCTAAGTCTCCTAGGATGCCCTTCATTTCTGTGAACTTGGTAGGAAAGATATCCTGGTAGTCACGTAATAAATCTGAAATATGCCCAACAGTTTCATCATCCCAATAGTCTCCTATAGAAGCAAACTTGGGTTCGGCTTCTGTACCAATGTTAACCTTTTTGAGCTTGATGTGTTCTGTAATGGTAGGGATATCAAGCTGAGGACTTTCAACATTGCACGTCCCTTCTGATTCTGGGATATTGATGTTGCGAGGATTATCCTCCTCTTCTCCAGCGGTGAAATTGTAGCACTCCAGGGCATGTTCTATCTGAACAGCCCAATCCGGTTGGGAATATTCTGGTAATAAACATGGTTCAAATACCTTCTTTTTACTAAACTTCAGAGCCTGATCAATACTTGGATGCTCTGACTCAAAGCTGAATGTAAGTTGAAAACTTTCTATCATAAGAGGCCAAGTAAGAGTGCCTCTGCGCAATTCTGTTTCAGTGTACCAGTTCCTTGGAACTGTGTCCAATGTGTGGATGAATAGGTGAACCCACTTATCGTCCGGAATATCCGACCATTGTTGAATGCATGCTTCAATGTGTGACCCGGGGTCACTCTGTCCCTCATATTTGCGCGACACTTCTGCTGTAGTGTCTTGGAATCTGCGCAGTATCAATCTGCGACAGTCTTGCCATGTGTGAATATTCTCTTTATGCGCACCCCACCATCTTGCGGGTGTAGCGCGCAGTGATACATCTAATGCCTGTATGCGCTGCTGTTCTGGAAGCTGTTGTTCATATGCCTGTATGAATTCGCTTACTTCAGTTAAACCATCAAAAATTGGAGTGTCAGTCAATTCTGTGCCAATCCATCGAATGGATTTAGTCATCAGGGCGTAACGTCTTGTAGAAACCTCATGTAAGCGATTCTGCCAGTTTTCCAATCTTGCATCTGAGTCTGATGTGCACGAGCTATCGCATCGCCAGCTGATATGGCCATCTGCTGTGGGATTGACATAGTCACTCTGACTAGCAGTCATCTGATACAAACTTTCCATGTGGCGCGCTTCTTCTTCTGCCCGAATGGGTTCTATATATCGTGGTCCTTGAATAGGATCAAGTGGTGCAATGACCCTAATCTGGTCGTCCTCGAAGGTCATCTGTCTTTTCTTCAAATTAATGACAGCCAAATTATCAAATGCCCAGTCTATACCTAAAAGTGCTCGGTAAGGTCTACTATCATCCAGAATTTTGATTACTTCAAAGTCTGCAGAACTTCTTACTCCCTCGATATCAATAGGTACATTGGGTAATCTGCCCAATGGAGAGACTCGTTGCTGATTCGCGAGTCTTAGCTGGATGGGGGATCTTGTAAGTTGAGGGCTCCCCATCTGTTCCCATGTCTGCATGGTGAGAACATTAACTTCTGAGCCCAAATCTAAAATGACTTCGTCCATCTCAAATGCTCCAATCTGCGCTGTGAGCCTCATCTCTTTTCCAGTTCTAGTGTGACTCCCAATCTGGTGAACAGCACGCTGCGGCGTGTTCGTCGAAGCAGATTGTTGACATTTATCCAATAGGTGTTGAAGTTCCATAGTTGCTTTTTCATTGCGCAACAACTTTAAGCAGTTCCTTAAAAAAATATGGACAGTGCCTAGTGCATCTTCTTCATCAGGCCTTCCGGATGTAGTGGCCTGTTCTTGTACCAGGTTGTCTTGTCTTAGCACTTGCGATCTAATATCATTATGCGGAGTTGCGACAGAACTTGAAGCTCTGGGATCTGAGAAATACTCTTGGGCTTGCTTGAATGCTTCTTTTTGCTTCTGCAGATTAAGTGGGGCTGGTTTAATATTAGCGCGGCGCACCCATTGCGTCGCTTGCTTTCCAGTTCCCCTCTCTGGCGCACCAGTGGTTGCTCCACTGCGCGTCACTATATTAACTGTAGGGTCTAGTTCTCTTTGTTATGCTCCAATCAACTGAATATTCTGATTGACCTGTGGCGTCTTTGCTTGCATCTTAGCCATAACCTGAGGGCATTCTTCAATGGCATGATCATAAGATTTGCAATATCTGCAAAGGGTTGTAGGGTTTTGGCAATCCCTTGCAAAATGACCTTGCGCTCCACAATTATAACAAGTGATCTGGCCTCTTCCGCGGCCAAAATTTGTTGCGCGTCCGCGGCCTCTATAATTTCCTGTTCGGCCGTCGCGGGTTTGGTCATACTGTGGACCTGCTACGGGTCCTTGTGCTTCTGATTGTACTCTATAAACATCATGTTTCCTTTCCATCATAAGGTCATATGCTCTGCAATTGTTTTCATCATGGCCTACTGATTTACAGAAATTACAATATAGATTCTTTGGAGTTTGTACATATTTCTGAAGTAAGTGACATTCTTGTGGTCTATGACCTCTAGTTCTACAGATTTCACACCAAGGCCCCTGTGCCTGTGGTAAAGGGTTAGGTGCTCCAGTTGCAATATACTCTATGAAAACGGGACAATGGTCCTTTGAATGACCTTGTGCTTTACATTTTGTACACCATATCTCCTCCTTAACATCCTTGCCTTTCTTAATATCATGCACTTGCAAGGTTAAGTTTGCTAATTGGTTCTGCAACTGCGCAACATCGTTGCTTGTTCCAGCAATTGGTGAAGCTTCTAGTTTCATAGCCATCTATAGAGCTTGTTCCTGAGTAGTGAGATTCTATTGCATAAGAGGAAGTCTAATGTGTGGAAGCAGCGCAGCAATGAACCATTCCTTATGCTGTTGTGGTGCAAACTCAAAGCTTACTTGATCTATCAAGGCTTTGAACTTTTGGTCAAAGTCCCATACTGACTCTGTAGGTAACTGTTTTATGTCTTTGAGCTTTGTTATACACTGTGATTCTGATTTAGGTTTCTTGAATTCTCTAATCATTGCATTTCTGACATCAGCAAGCGTTCTATTCTGTGCTGCTGAGTATTTCATGAACCAAGTTAAGGCTCTTTCTCTTAGTGTGGTTGCTAACTGGACCAGTTTAACAGCATCATCATTAATTTGCTTAATTGTCCAAATGGCTTCACATAGGAACCAGTGTTGCTCAGGGTCTTCTATCCCTATTCCTCTAAAAGTTGGTAGTTTCATGTCATCACCCATCTTTCTTGCGCTAGGTTGAGGTGGAGGTGCTGTAGCAGTTCTTCTGGGCTGGTGGAACAAAGGTGGCACAGAGGTACTAGAAGTACCGTGTGGGCTACTAGAAGGTGTTACTGCGGGATTATACTGAGCTTCGTCTGGCTTTTGCGGTGTAAAAGGGTGGTAAGGGATATGAGCGCTCCCTTGTCTTTGTATGTGGCTTGCTCTAGGAACTTGACTGTCTTCTGGGCTCGACTCAAAAGAATGTTAGTCAAGGCCTACTTTATACCGTTTTCCACTACGAGTGCAACCAATAACTTCAGGGTCACTATCAGAGTCTACGGACATTACTTGTCTATGCTATTCATCTGAAGCTATACATAGTTTTGTTTTTTCATACAGAAGCATTTTAATCCATAAGTTCAAAGAATTTAGGAACTTACCTCTATGTGCTTGAAAGAAACTCCTCTCAGCTTCACTGAAACTCTTTCTTGTATCTACTGCAAACTCAGTGATGAACCCTTCCAACAGACTGTTCAACCAAAATTCTACTGCGTGGGACACAGAATTATCTACCCGCTTCAAAATACTGACTAGCTCAGGGGTCCAAGCGACTGGTCGATCAATATGCACAGTGGGTCTAGTATCTGCTAACTTGGCTATCCAAGCATGTAACTCAAGTGCAAATGTGACAAAGAAAATTTCGTGAAGGTCAGTATAGATATACTTCTGCAACCATTCTTCTGGCTGGAGCCTAGAGCTTCTATTTTCTTGTTCAGCGAACTCTTTAGCCTTTAAATCGAACCACTCTTGAATTTCTGTAGCTGTAGGATTCCTGTAACACATTTGTTAGCTGAGCAAGTCTCAAGGCAACAGAACCATTTGTTGGCTTCAGCAACAATCTCCTACGTCGCAAAAACAGCAAGTCTCACAGTAACAAGTCACAAGGCAATAGAACCATTTGTTGGCTCAACAACAGGGTTCAAAGCAACGGAAGTGACGTGTTCAAGAAGTCATAAGGAAACGGAACCATTTGTTGGCTCAACAACAGGGTTCAAAGCAACGGAAGTGACGTGTTCAAGAAGTCATAAGGCAACGGAACCATTTGTTGGCTCAACAACAGGGTTCAAAGCAACGGAAGTGACGTGTTCAAGAAGTCATAAGGCAACGGAACCATTTGTTGGCTGCTTTTTGGACAGACCCGGGTTTTAATGAAGCTGTTATACCTCTATGTTTCACAGTGTCGCATCTCCATCATAAAACGAGTTGACGACATGTTCCCTACTATTTTGCACCATCCAGAAGAGACAGATGATGAGTCAACCTTGAAGGTGAATCCACCCTGGCAAGTTTTTGACCCACCTTGGACTTTATTTACACACACTACCACGCCTTGCTAGTTCGACAAAACGCGGTACTAGACACTACCGCGTTCTGCTATTTCCCCAAAGCGCGGCAGTGCCGCGTTCTGCAGTCTTTGCAAAGCACGGTACTCTTTTAATAGCTTTTTTCCCTTGGCTTGTGGGATTTTGGATTTTCGAAGATAATAGAAGATTGGGGTCCTTGATTCGATCTCAACTCATCTCCTTCGATTAGAAACCCTGATCCACTTATCTCTCCTTAGATCCACCCATCTCTCTTGTTGGTTAACCTCACCATTCACTATAAAAGAGAGGCATGCCATTGGAAAAGGGGGAGGACTCTTGAGAGTACCAAACTTATGGTCTTGCAGCATTGTGGAGATAGCTAGAGGAGAAGACACTTGGAGCTGGGGGATTGGCTTGGGCATCAAGCACCTTTGTAAGTATTCTTCAAGTTGTAATGGAATAACTTGTCTTGTTTTCCCAAATCATTTGTGTTAATCTTGTTTTAATGATATGATTTGTATCTTCCATAGATTTAGATCCTAACTCATGTTTCAGGTTGCTAGAGAATAGTGCATTCTTGTGTCTTGGTTCCATCTTGACAGGTTCATTTGTGAGGGCTTGGAGCTTGGAGTAAATACCAAAAGCAAGCGTCTGGATAGAAGGTCAGTTAAACTCCTTTTACTCTCTTTAGCATTTTAATCCTGAGATGTTCGTTAGATCTAGGGATTCAAGGTAGCATTTGTTTTGACTTGTTTCTTGCTTTAGAGTTAGTTTAAAGTCTACTTTAAAGTTAAGAGAGTTTTGGCTTATCCGTAGGACAAAATTCTACATAACAAGAATGGAGACTCCGCTGGTTTTGATTACTGCTTGATTGATTCAATTCACAGTCATTTATCTTTGAATTGTGAGTTTTTGTTGCACTTCAAACCAGTTTGAATCTTGGTCCTTTTTGACCCTTATTCACCCCTCCTCGCAGTATTTATCTCCCTGTTTAATCACTGAGTCCCCTGGGTTAGCAACAACCCTGAAAATTTTATTTTTTCTTCTCAAGTTGCGCCCTTTCTTCCCCTTGCCACAGTACCGCGCCCTCATAACTACTTCTAGCGCAGTAGTACCGCGCCCTAGCACTTAGTACCAGAGCGGTATTGTCGCAGTGCCGCGCCTCAGCCAGACCATAACCCGCGGTAGTGTCTGCAAGCGTTTAAATTTTTTTATCTTTGCTTGGTTTCCTGAGTTTCTCTCTGCCTTAGGTAGTCTTTACTGTTGCCTGTTAGCATCCTGGTTAATTTCCAGTCTGCATGGTGTGCTTATTACCTATTTTGTGAGCTTGATTGTTGATTGAATTAGTGGCACTTTTGACATATTGGTCATTTTTCAGTCTGATTGCATTGACTCGATTTTTTCACCACAACCAAGTCAACACCGTTATTCTCTGTTACTGAATACTGTAGTTTTTACAGTCATATTATCATTATCATTTTCAGTAAATTAAAAAGATCATTAGTTGAGAGCAATTTTGTTGTTAAATTGAAAAAGTCTAGTGGTATTTTGCATAGGGAAATGAACCATTGATTTTGCCATAGAAATTCTCATTGTAGAAGCATTGTAAATTGTAAAATCAGTGCATTGAAAAGAGTGTTTACTTCAGTTTGGCTTTGTTTATAAATCGAAAAGAAAAGAAAAATCTTTTACTTTGATTGCTTGTGAAAATTTTCATGCATATTTGATCGAAGAACCTCTATCTTTACCTTAGCTAGATTTCATCGAAGACAAAGGCTTATTTGTGATTCATTCTCATTTGCATGGTTTGAGTCGTCATAACACCATCAAGTTTCACGTCCACTACCCGATTGAGTAAGACAGCCACTAAAATTAATCACCCTAATTAAACCAACTTTAACCTCACTTGAGGAAATCAAAAGAATTTGGTAGTTAGGTAGGACACCGGGGATAGGCATCAAGATAATTCCCCCTTGTCATTTTCATCTGAGACATAATCGTTGTCTTTAGGGAACTAAAATCCTCTAGTACTTATTGACACGGTCACAGCTAGTTTGTGGAGGGGCCTCCTGACTGTTTCCAACTTTCAGGGGTTAAACGGCCGTGAGATTGAGAACCGGACGGACTCTGTGGAATACCGCACTCCACTTAGCCCTAAGGCAACATCGATCGCTGTCTTCTTCGGAAGGCTGAAGTGCCCAAAACCTTTTCCGACGTGTCATGAACGAGGTGGCTTAGTATCTATTCTACTAGGGCTCTTTTACCCAGGATCCCTTTCGGTAGAGGGATATCCTTCTTATATCGGTCTCTCATGTTGTATTGTTCGACTTGGATTTCATCACCTTGCGAAGGATACAGCCTGCTGAGGTCTCCAGCTCTTAGTTAGGAGTTTGCTTGCTATCTCATCTTTGTAGAGGGTCATTTTTTATTTATAGGGACTGCTTGTTGGCATTCTGGCCATTTTTGTTGATCAGCTCGCTTATTGAGACACCGGTCTCAGTATAGATTTTAGAGCTTGCTTTTTCTAGCTCCTCTTCTACACACTCGGTTGCATTAGAGTTTTTGAGTTCTTTGTTCACGATACTGCCCCCGATTTTCATTTTCCTGTCATCATGTCAGATCTACCACGAAGATCACGAAGACAACAGGGCCAAATCCCTCCACCACCACCACCGCCACAGACTACTGGTCCGCTTGCATCACGCATTCCTGCTCCTCCTGGCCGCGGTGCTGGTCGAGGCAACATTACACCGTCGACACGTACAACATCTTCAGTTACGCCCGTAACTGCCACACACAGCACAGTCTCAGGATCTATTGCAGCTTCTGCAACCACTAGCACATCTGAGACTTCCACTGTCACCTCACCCACTGTCATTCCAGATTTATCTGTTACAGTGGACACAGTTACCGCAACTGAACCTAGTACAACCCAGAGTACTAGACCAGAGGTCATCCTTCTACCGGATGCCAACACTTCCCGTCCATCAGACACTTTTCACGATGATATAGACGGATCTATTGGCACCACAGAAGGGTCCGACCAGGACATACCTGGCTTAATTTCAGTCCTAGGCGGATACGTTGAAATCGTTGAAGATACTCGTCTACCTGACACACCTTTTGAACCTGATTATGGTTTCATCACTTCCCAGGCGGATCTTCCGCCTGTTATCACTACGTCACCCAGTGTTCATCCTCAGGAGACAGGTTCTTCTAGCAACGTACCTCATACTATAGCTCTACCCAATCTCCCACCGGGACATGAAATCATGGCTTCCATTCAATCTAGTATGGTTAGCCTAGCGAACTCTCCGTTAGCATCAGCGCGGTTTAGACGCAGCACAGAGCACATGCTCTCGTCAGCCTCTAGATATCCCCCTGACACTCATCCTTCTGACTATAGGGATCCCAACATCCCATCTAGCACGGAGTTTCGACACTCCTTTGCAGACGGCGCAAGACCTTCAGATGTTACCATACCTAGTTTCCTGCCGGATCCCCAAAACCTTTTCCAGGACATGAACTCGGACCCAGTTATCGAGGGTCCTCCTACCATTGAACATGTCATGGACGACGCTAATACCCCTGGGCTAAATTCCCCGCATTTGCTGTCATCACCTATATTTGGTGCACATTCTATGAGGGATAACCCAGTTTTTTCCCCGTCCTCACCTGTTCGATATGGACGACCCCCTCCACAAATAGGTACTTTTGGTGCCGTTGGCCAATCCACGTTATCATATTTGACCAGCGGCGGAAGAATGCTTAGTCTTACTGCTGGATCTTCCGGTTGGACCGGAGGATCACCCTCAGCCACCATTTACACTATCTCAGGAGGTGGAAAACCGACTACAGTGGTCCCCAACTCTAGCTACCAAATCCCCCCTGGTGGACCATCAACCCAACCAGTTGGTGGACAACCTTTCGTTGGGAACCCTGTTCCGAGTCAACAACCTCCAACTGGTGGGCCATCAACCCAACCAGTTGGAGAACAATATTTTGCTGGGAACCCACTTCCCAGTCAACAGCCTCCTCATATAGGGCCATCCAACCTAACTGTTGGTGGACAACCTATTGGCTCGATCCAACAAGCTTCCCAACCAGCAGCATCTACTCAGTTCGGTATGTACAATCCACCTGGCAGTGGGCAACTTTATTCCGGTATTCCAACCGGACCTTACTCTCAACAACCCCTGTCAGGCATGCTTCCTTCTTGGGATCATCAAATCCCACAGAGTGGGGGATATTCACTTTTTGGAAACTGGAACCAAGCTGGGGGGCAATCTCAGATTTCCCCCAACTTGAATTCTGGCTTCCCTTACCCTTCAGCTGCTACAGCTCCATGGAACCCATCACTTCAATTTCCACTCGCTCCTCAAGCAGGAACGAGCCTTCCATGGACACCACCGTCGCAGCCACCCCCCAACCCTGTTATGGGAAATTCTCCACTTGCACAGTATAGTGGTAACATCCCTGGAACACAACAATTCCAAGGAACTTTTCCCCAACAAGGAACAGCAACCATTCCTGGGTATCAACAACCCCAGGGTACCATACCCACTCAGCATAACACTTACCAACTGGTTGCCTACAATCAACCGGTTAACTAGATGGCTTACTATCCTCAGAATTTCCAGCAGTATCCCGTGGGAAACACATATGGGTATAACACACAGCAGCATGCTATGCAGGGACCTCCAGGTTTCTCTACACCACATGGTTATTACTCATTCCCACAGACCAACCGTCAACTTCCCTTTTTGGCCACACTTGATCTACCTGATTTGTCGAGGCTTATCAATGATCCTATATGGCATGAACCTCATTGGCCACCTATTCTAGCCAAACTACCATCGGACATTCCCAAGTTCGATGCCAAGCCCGGGGAAGACCCAAGAGCCACATGATGACCTTCCATCTTTGGTGTTCATCCAACTCCTTGATGGATGATTCCATCCGACTTTGGCTCTTCCAACGCACGCTTACCAGAACGGCAGCAAAATGGTACATCGAGCTGCCACAACACTCTTTTCATGATTTCAACACTTTGGCTATGCAGTTTTTGACACATTTCCAGCTCCCCATCCAGTATGAGACTGGAACAGAACTGCTAACTTCACTGCGTCAAACCACTTCTACACATATTTCGGATCACATCCACGAGTGGCGAAGACGCCGTAGGTTAACTAAGGCACCTATTCCCAATCAGCTACTTGCTGATTGGTTCACAAAATCCTTTTTGCCTCCCATAGCCAGAGACATCGCTATGCGCGGGCCGGTTACAGAAGAACAAGCCATCTCGACAGCACAGTACATGGATTTAGTATATACTCAATCCGATACTTTACATGAACTTCTTCCACACGCCTCCCGCGTTCACACTGATCCAACAAAGCCTACTACTGAACCACCCATTGATGGTATTGTCGGTTCAGTCAAGGCTAAGCCTGCTACCAACTCGACGAGACAACAAGCTTCTGCTTCCCCCACTTTTTCCCAGGCCGCTTCAAAAGCTTCCACCTCTCCTACTATATCCTCCAAAGTGAACGCAGTTCAATCTACGTCACAACCATCCGGAGGAAAGAAGAAAAACAATCGTGGCAAACCCAAGAAGAACCACCAGGAGAATCCCAAGCCACAACCTACCCAGAATGACCAGAAACCACGTTGGAAAGCTAAGTTTCCCTGCTTGATTTGTCAAGATGATCATTATACGCGTGACTGTCCCTACAAGGACGAGGTCAACAAGTTCGTTAAAGGATCCTCTCGCCCGGCAGTGTTAACTGACCCTTTCCCACAACAGCAACAGCAGATGGTTGCCCAAGAAACCCCACAAGGGGGCAACCCGACCAATCCCACCCACGGAGAGACGTCCACAAACCGTGAAATCCTAATGACAAGTAATGAGGAGATTAATATCACCACTCGTTCAAAGACGTATGACAACCCCCCAAGTTTAAACAAACAATAGGAGATAGCAAAAGGCAAATCTCCCGTTGAAGATCCGATTCCTGTTCCCCCTCCTACCGGTCATCTCCATATCGAGAGACCGCTGACGGACACAGTGCTACGCCCACCCAAGGGCACTATTCAAAAGGCGACATTCAATCCTAATGCACGAGCTGCCCAAAACTACAACATTGTTGAGGATTTGGCTCAAGCACCTTGCGCCATGTCGACTCTCGAGGTTCTCCAACACTGCCCCACGCAGCGTAGAACCCTACTTTCAGCACTGGGGGCAATGGACCCAGATACTTCAAACTCCATCATGTTTAACTTGGAGCACGCTAAACCTAGGCTTTCTCACCAGCTAGCCTTCCAAGTGCATACAAAAATCCGTGGAAATGTCATCCATCGCACTGTGTTAGATGAGGGTGCTTCCACGTTGATCATGTCTTTGAACTGCTGGAGAGCCTTAGGCTCACCCGAGGTCACAACTTCTCCTACTACTCTCAGGGCATTTGATGGACATGATTTTCAACCATATGGACTCATTCCCTCAATCGGTGTTGAACTGGGGGCCAAACAGTATCCGTACACATCGAAGTATTCCTGGGTATCAACAGCCTCAGGGTACCATACCCACTCAGCAGAACACTCACCAACCGGTTGCTTACAATCAACTGGTTAACCAGATGGCTTACCATCCACAAAATTTCCAGCAGTATTCCGTGGGAAACTCATATGGGTATAACACACAGCAGTATGCTATGCAGGGCCCTCCAGGGTTCTCGGCACCACATGGTTATTACTCATTCCCCCAGACCAACCGTCAACTTCCCTTTTTGGCCACACTTGATCTACCTGATTTGTCGAGGCTTATCAATGATCCTATATGGCACGAACCTCACTGGCCACCTATCCCAGCCAAACTACCATCGGACATTCCTAAGTTCGATGCAAAACCCGGGGAAGACCCCAAGAACCACGTGATGACCTTCCATCTTTGGTGTTCATCCAACTCCTTGATGGATGATTCCATCCGACTTCGGCTCTTCCAACGCACGCTCACCGGAACGGCAGCAAAATGGTATATCGAGCTGCCACAACACTCTTTTCGTGATTTCAACACTTTGGCTATGCAGTTTCTGACACATTTCCAGCTTCCCATCAGGTATGAGACTGGAACAGAACTGCTAACTTCACTGCGTCAAACCACTTCTACACACATTTCGGATCACATCCACGAGTGGCGAAGATGCCGTAGGCTAATAAAGGCACCTATTCCAGATCAGCTACTTGCTGATTGGTTTACAAAATCCTTTCTGCCTCCCATAGCCAGAGATATTGCTATGCGCGGACCGGTTACAGAAGAACAAGCCATATCGGCAACACAATACATGGATTTGGTATATACTCAATCCGGTACGTTACATGAACTTCTTCCACATGCCTCCCACGTTCACACTGATCCTACAAAGCCTACCACTGAACCACCCATTGATGGTATTGTTGGTTCAGTCAAAGCTCAGCCTGCTACCAACTCGACGGGACAACAAGCTTCTGCTTCCACCGCTTTGACCCAGGCCGCTTCAAAAGCTTCCGCCTCTCCTGCTGTTTCCTCCGAAGTGAATGCAGTCCAATCTACATCACAACCATCCGGAGGAAAGAAGAAAAACAATCGTGGTAAACCCAAGAAGAACCAGCAGGAGAACCCCAAGCCACAACCTACCCAGAATGACCAGAAGCCACGTCGGAAAGCTAAGTTTCCCTGCTTGATTTGTCAAGATGATCATTATATGCGTGACTGTCCCTACAAGGATGAGGTCCATAAGTTCGTTAAAGGATCCTCTCGCCCGGCAGTGCTAACTGACCCTTTCCCCCAACAGCAACAGCAAATGGTTGCCCAAGAATCCCCACAAGGGGGCAACCCGACCAATCCTTCCCGTGGAGAGACGTCCACAAACCGTGAAATCCTAATGACAAGTAATGAGGAGATTAATATCACCACTCGTTCAAATACGTATGACAATCCTCCAAGTTCAAACAAACAATCGGAGATAGCCAAAGGCAAATCTCCTCTTGAAGATCCGATTCCTATTCCCCCTCCTAACGGTCATCTCCATATCGAGAGACCACTTATGGATACAGTGCTACGCCCACCCAAGGGCACCATACGAAAGGCGACATTCAATCCGAATGCGTGAGCTGCCCAAAACTACAACATTGTTGAGGATTTGACTCAAGCACCTTGCGCTATGTCAACTCTCGAGGTTCTCGAACACTGCCCCACGCAGCGTAGAACCCTACTTTCAGCACTGGGGGCACTGGACCCAGATACTTCAAACTCCATCATGTTTAACTTGGAGCACGCTAAACCTAGGCTTTCTCACCAGCTAGCCTTCCAGGTGCATACAAAAATCCATGGAAATGTCATCCACCGCACTGTGCTAGATGAGGGTGCTTCCACGTCGATTATGTCTTTGAACTGCTGGAGAGCCTTAGGCTCACCCGAGGTCACAACTTCTCCCACTACTCTTAGGGCGTTTGATGGACATGGTTTTCAACCATATGGACTCATTCCCTCAATCGGTGTTGAACTGGGGGGCAAAACAGTATCCGTACACATCGAAGTCGTAGATGCACCTTTGGATTACAATCTCCTACTTGGTCGGAACTAGTTCTATGCCATGACCGCCATAGCATCTACAGTCTTCCGGATTGTACAATTTCCTCATGAAGGGAAAATTGTCACTATTGATCAACTGGATTACTGTATCCCAGACTCCCATCCGAACTCCACCAATACCGTCCCGTTATTGGATCAACCTCGGTACCGGTTCCAAGACATAGGTGTTGGTCTCATGAAGGATTCATCCCTCATTGGAGTTTTTCCAGAGCTGGGAACCCATCTTCAACCAGTCAACATGATTTCATCGCATGTCACCCCTTCTGATGATTCATGGGTGATTCCGAGTCCTACTCAGATCCAAGGCTATGGAAATTCCATGCCTTTGAACAGAAACCTTGCAGCATATGACGCGATCCAATCAGCCACAGATTGGGTCGACTGTTCTACTGATCACACAGTGGCACAGCTCTCGACTGAAACTCATACACACCCACCATTGTTTGATCCTCTCAACTTGATTTTTCCCACTGACGAATCAATCATAGAGGTTATGTGCGGTGATGAGCCACCTTGGGGAGATTTTCATCATCGATCTTCATTCCCCACCATTCAGTCACTTGAGCCTGATACCAAATCCAGTGCTTCACTTAGGATGGTCCAAACCAAGTTCCCCACTTCCCTCGACGAAGTATTTTCTGAAGGCAACTTGGCCAATCTTATGGCAACCACTCCCATCGATATTTCAGTGAAGCCTGGTATCGTGGAAAACGTACACATTGGCAAAACATGTACTCCTCTCGAAACAGAGTTCTATAATGCCTACTTTAAAACTTTCCGCGATGTTTTTGCTTGGAGTTATGAAGAGATGCCAGGGATTGACCCGTCGATTATGGTACACAAAATTCCAACTTTCCCTGGCGCCCGACCTGTTCGGCAAAAGCTTCGACCCGTTCATCCTCGTAAGGCAGCCGCCATTAAAGCAGAAGTTGAAAAACTTTTGCGTGCTGGTTTTATCTATCCTGTCCCATTGACAGAATGGGTATCCAACATCGTTCCCGTAGCCAAGAAACAGGGAACGATTAGAGTCTGTGTTGATTACCGTGATTTGAATAAAGCTTGTCCCAAGGACAACTACCCAACTCCGTTTATCGACCAGATCATCGATAACTGTGCCGGAAGTGTTATCTTTTCATTTATGGATTGCTTCTCTGGCTATAATCACATCGATATCCTCCCAGCCGACCAGTACAAAACGGCCTTTATCTGTCCTTGGGGGATCTTTGCATATCGAAAGTTACCTTTCGGCCTCAAAAATGCCGGGGCAACTTTCCAACGGGCGATGTCCTACGCATTCCATGACATCAAACATATCGTAGAGCCATATCTTGATGACCTTCCCGCTCACTCTTGAACTCGGGAAGAACATCCAGATCACTTGAGTGCCATTTTCGAAAGGTGCCGGCACTACAATATACGTTTGAATCCGCATAAGTGCATCTTCTGTGTAGAAGCCGGAAAACTATTGGGCTTCATAGTCTCCAAAGACGGGATACGTCTAGATCCCGCAAAGGTAGCAGCTATCATAGCCCTTCCGTCACCTACCAATATTCCAGAACTTCAATGTTTGCAAGGGCATGCAAACTTTCTACGCCGTTTTATCTGCAATCTATCCGAGATAACAAAAGGCTACATGCGGCTTCTCAAGAAGAATGTTCCCTGAATATGGGATGATGAAGCCCAACTCTTCTTTGACAATTTAAAGGAAGCCTTAACCAAAGATCCTGTGATTCAACCCCCCAACTACACACAGGACTACATCCTTTATCTCGCAGCCTCGATTTCCACCATTGGTATGGTGTTAGTCCAGGAAGATCACAACGGCATAGAACATGTGGTGTATTATCTTAGCAAGAGTCTCCTCGACTCTGAAACTCGCTACTCACATGTTGAAAAGCTGGCTCTGGCAACAGTATTTGCTGTCCATAGATTCCGTCATTACATCTTACTCCGCCGGACCACCGTCATCGCCGATTTCAATCCAATGTACTACATCCTCACACGACAAGTGCTTGGGGGCAAGTACTCCCGTTGGATTGTCATCCTCCAAGAGTTTGACTTGGAATTTGTCAAAGCCAATTCTAAGAAATCTCTGGTCTTTGCTGAGTTAATTTGTAACTTGCCCCGTGCTACTGAGCGATCCAAGCCCATTGATTCTCTTCCCGACGAATCATTGTTCCTCATTAGCACGTCTGATCCGTGGTATGGGGATATTCTCTTATATCTCCAAACCCAACGCTTATGTCCTGATCTCACCCGCGATGAACGACGATGTATCAGACATCACGCAAAATACTACCTTATAGTGAACGATACTCTGTATCGACATGGTGTCGACATTGTCCTTCGACGCTGTTTGACCTTAGATGAGGCGGAACGCGTTCTCAACGACTGCCACGCTAGAGAATGTGGTGGTCATCTCTCTGGGATGGCTACGGCCCAGAAAATACTGCGAGCAAGATACTTCTGGCCCTCAATTTTCAAAGACTGCATTGAAACAGTCAAGAAGTGTCCGCCATGTCAATTCTTTCACAGCAAAGCATGCTCGCATCCTGCTCCACTCCATCCTGTCATTGCCGTCGGCCCCTTCTCCAAATGGGGCATCGATTTTATGCACTGTAAGCCCACTTCAGCCGGGGGGCATAGCTATGTCATAGTAGCTGTTGACTATTTTACAAAATGGGCTGAAGCGATGCCTACATATGCTGAAGACGGCAAAACAGCAGCGCAGTTCATATTCAATCATATCATAGCTAGATTCGGTGTCCCACAGTCTATTGTGACCGATCATGGTTCCCATTTCAAGAACCATATGATCGAAGAACTAAGTGCCAAACTGGGTTTTCGCCACGAAAACTCAACCCCGTATTACCCACAAGATAATGGCCAAGTTGAAGCCATTAATAAAGTCCTGAAACGAATGATTCAGCGCATTGTGGGTACCCAAAAATCCAATTGGCACTCAGCTCTGTTCTCAGCACTGTGGGCATACCGAACCTCAGTGAAAAGTGCTACTGGGTTTACACCGTTTCAACTGGTGTACGGCCTAGAAGCCATTCTCCCGATTGAATGTGAAATTCCATCACTCAAGATAGCCATAGAGCTACTTCCACACACTACTTCCGAAGAAGAACGGTTTCTATACCTAGCCAAGCTAGATGAAACCCGCCGCGACGCCGCTTTGGCTAATGAAGCTCACAAAAAATGCGTCAAAGCTCAATACGACAAATCCGTTCAACCTCGGATCTTCAATGAGGGTGACCTCGTACTTACATATGATCAGATGCATGATAAGCTTGGAAAAGGTAAACTTGAATCTATGTGGTACGGCCCCTTCATTGTAAAACGTGTCTTAGAAAAAGGAGCCTATGAACTAATTGACTGTGATGGTACTCCATTGGCACGGCCCTGCAACGGGCTATACCTCAAGCGTTTCTACGCGTGAGGTTACCCTACGCGGGTTACTTCTTGTACATAATGTACTTAGTTTGCTTTTTGCTTTCTTTTTAGTGTGCGCGTGGACCTCATGTATCTACTCTTACTTTGACTCGTGACTTTATGCGCAGATGTCTGCCTACTTTGGGTTCGCCGACGGTGCAAGCCGACATACCCGGAATCTCGCTTCCGCAGCATGGGTGATCTATTCCCCCACTGGCGAGTTGATTTCCTCAGGAGCCAATTGTTTAGGTCTTGCAACCAACAATATCGCGGAGTACCATGCAGTCATTGGTCTCTTGACAGAGGTTGCTTCACTCGGGATTGACTCCTTATCAGTCTTTTTAGACTCCCAACTCATGGTTTCTCATCTAAACCGTGTTTACATAGTTCGCGATCCTACATTACTTCGTTTATTTCGAAGAGTACGCCTCTTGGAATGGTCATTTGATTTTATCACATATCAACACATACCGAGAGAATTCAATTGTATTGCCGATGCATTGGCTAATTACATTTTGGATTGGCATATTGCCCATACATAAAAACATCATAAAAAATAAAATGCACAAGTCGTTGTAAATATTTAGATCATAAATAGGTCCATATCACTGTATATAAGAGTGTTTTTTCAAAAAATACATAAAGTTTGTGTCAAAGACAAAATTGGGGATCAAATCCCATATACAAAAAATTGGCCCTCAAAGCCTACATATCGCATACATGCCGCAAAAAGATCAAAGGACCATCTATGGAGACCTAGGAGACCTATCATGTCCCTCATCGGACTCCTCTCGCTGCTGGTGGTAACACACCACAGCTCGAACCACCCTGCGAAGAAGTCGACTGATACGACCATGAACACCCACAGTATGCCGCTGGAGGTGGTAAGGGACGTCATCCATCCGCATAGCAGGGATGCCATGGGTCAATCCCTGCAGGTTCCTCTCAATGTCGCGGACACCTCCCGCCTCGTCTTCATCTTCCTCTTCGTCAGGAGCAGCTTGACGATCCACACCGCCACGACGTAGTGGAGAGTATCCAGCTGGCCTCTGTGGTCCACGGTCTACAACATGCATGCGAATATATATTAGGCGTCTTTTACACATTCTAAAAAAGCAATAAAAATTAAATATTCAAAAAGGAAAAAATATATATCCATAAAGGTCATACCAGAGTTGTCCCAGTCATCATCCTCCGGCAATGCCAAGTCGATATCCTCACGGAAATCTACCCCTGAATAGGGATAGTCGTCAATCATGACTATCTGCTCCTCTAGCCAAGAGAAGAAGTCCTCTCCAAAGGCTAACCGTTGAGGTCCCCCGAGACGTCCAGCATAGTCACTCCATCAAGCCATCCATGGCTCAGTAGGTGGACGAGGGGGCATAGATATCTGTGGGCGCAGTAGTGGCACCCTCGCCAAAAAGAAAGTGACCAGGATGCTCCCATAGCCAAACTGGGTATTTTTCCCAGTCCTACACTTGTGCACCTGTTCCTTCAGATTGGACAACACTGCATCACACCAGTTGAAAACTGTTCCTCCCATGCACTCTGCTGCGAGATTCACCTGCGTGCGGGATACCTGATGTGGACTCACGCTTCCCGCTGCACGCGTGATAGTGAATACCACGATTTTTATAGGAAGATTTATGACCTCCTTTATGGCCACCTTCCCACTTTTCTTACTCGAACCCGCCTGGCAATATCGAGCAATCAAGTCATCTGTGCTTGATTCTGAAGCTGTGTACCCGGTAAAGTTCACCCGGGCCCCTCTTTTCGAGAGGCCTGTGAGGAAATAAATATCCTCGAGTTGGATCTCAAGCACATGCTCTCCCACTCGGAAAGCTTGAATGTCAGGGTCCCACAATTGGATAAGGTGAGTAAGGAGCTTAGGTTGCTGGCGGATCCCTTTGGTCTTGAAGAACTTTAGCAAACCACATTCTCGCAATGCGGTCATGGTTGGTAAGTCATGCTCGGCTGCAAAATCATCCGCTTCGTGCTCTCTCTCTTTCCAGCTTACCATTTTGCTCCGAATAAGTTGCAAATCCCTGCAAAAGGGCAAACAAAACAATTAGTAACTATTTAACAACTTACTTCCAGCAAAAACTTGGAGAAAATTTGATTTTTTGAACTTGAAATTCGCCCGTGCCACGTCTGGAGGACACCCTACCGTGCGGCAGTCCACACTACCGCGCCTCAGTTTGAGGATACAGAGCGGTACTGTTCAACAGTACCACGTCTTTCGATAGGGCCCCCACGCAGTAGTGTGGAGGGCGATTCTTGCCCAAAAGGGCTTGCTAAAAAATTAATTTTTTCCAGTGAAAGCAAAAATTTCTTACATGAAATGAAAGAGGGGCTCAAGCACTCTTACCTGGCGCAGATAGCGGTCGAAATGGTGTCCCAGAACTCCCGGTATGGATCCTTGAAATCTTGCTCCAAAATGGGTGAAAATGTCTCCTTTGGGTAAAAAACACAAATGAATAGTAATTTCTATTTTTACCATTCCTTATATAACATTTTTTCACATTTTTTAATTAATTAATTAATTACTATTTTTAATAATTGAAATAAACCCTTGTTCACATTGCTAATGTCCAGTTTTTGAGCATTTATTGACAGGATCCTCGGTAAAAATGCGATACATTCACACTGGTGTTTATTCATAATTTGACCTTCATTTTGAGCCCACTTTATCTTTTTCGTGCTCTGGATTTAAAACTTGAAAAAGATTCCAAGCGCTTTCACACCTGTGTCGTGCTTGTCAAACTCAAGTAAACGGTGTCGAGTATGGTCAGCTTTACTCATGCTCGTTAAACGATGAGGAAAGTATTATCCTGGTTGTATTTTATTCTTTTTTCGGACCAGAATAATTTAAAATTTACGAAAAAGACCATAGGAGTCCATAGTTAAGCTCTTTTCAGACTCCTTAAAATTGAAAAGATTGCCAAGTGATCTTGACTCTTTCACACTTGTAAAAGTATTTGAAAGGTCGTCTATTCGGTGATAGGTTACCCCTTTTTCGGCCCGTCTAGACTATTTACGAGAAAGGTATACCTCAGTCAATTTCGGCTGGGAGAGTTCTCTCGGGAATTGTTTTACACTTTTTCGGGATCGAGGGACTAAATTTTACGAAAAAGTACATTATGGAGCTTCCTTTAAGTTTTTTAGGCTCTCTAAATATGAAAAACTACCGATTTTTCCTTCCTTGGACTCGTTAAAATATTAACATCGAAGGACCCACTTTGGGACGAACCCCTCCTTTCTCAGGTTCGTAAAACATGTGAGATTGGACTCATCCATGATATGAGCTACACCGAGCATCTGTTATCCTCTTCAAGCTCGTAAAACAAGAAAGAGGTACTCGTCCATCATGTCGGGGAAATATGGGAGAACAAGTCAAGTTTATCTATGGCAGCTTGTCAGTCGTTACCTTTGAACATGGCATGTGTCTATCTCTTGTCTATATTTGGGTATCCGTCTTTCATAGAGTTATAGTCATCATCATGGGTCGTCTCCCTGGCCACGAGTCCACTCATCCGGTGTCTATCCTCTATTTTTTAATAAACCCTGCTGCCAAGTCCTGTTACATGCCGTTACATGTTCAAAGGGTCGCATCGTTTCGAGTCATTCATTGTGTTAGGCCTCCGCTGTGTCAGTACAAACTCCATTGCTTCATCATCCTATCATATGTGCCGATTTCGTGTCGATGATGTGGGAATCATCATGGCCCACCTTCGACGAGTCTATTCCTGTCGACACCAAATCACTATCCGGGAATTAGACTTAGAGATCAACCATTAGTACCTTGGTACCTGCATGCCTCAATGGCAGGTTTCCTCGTGTTTGACAGCAGGTTCACATCATTGACCTCTGATCAAGCAATCTCTCGGATGCTCGACATCAATTCATTCATTCGCATTTCGTTGAGATGTACTATTGATACCTTGGGAATCATTGTCATCATTGGTGATCTCCCTCGCATTTGTTAACGGTCCACATCATTGACCGGTAATCAAATGGTTTCTACCATGTTTGACTTCAACACCTTGTAATCACATGGTTAGATTCGTATCTTCTTGCGATTGGGTAGAAGACCCTGGACGCACCTCTACATTTTGACTGCATCCAGGCTGCGAAGGCGATGTCCCTTGTATTGTCACACAGATCCACTTATTGTATTGGTCGTGGCTGTGTCATTATTGTCTCATGGATCTACGATTGTTCATAGTAGCCATGATCTATCCACAGTCTACATTATCTCAGTACTCATGGATCTGCAATGTATTGGTCGGCAGCCATGCTTTGAGTCATCTGTTTTCGAGCATGGGAATGCCCGCCTCGGTGGTATATCTAACACTTTGTTTCTATTTTCAGCTCAGTGTCGCTCTCCTCGATGCTATCTCTGCACATTATATTCGTAAAGTATTTCGGCCATCAGTCCCTTCTGACCTCACACTTTAGGGGGCATCTGTTATACCTCTATGTTTCACAGTGTCGCATCTCCATCATAAAACGAGTTGACGACATGTTCCCTACTATTTTGCACCATCCAGAAGAGACAGATGATGAGTCAACCTTGAAGGTGAATCCACCCTGGCAAGTTTTTGACCCACCTTGGACTTTATTTACACACACTACCGCGCCTTGCTAGTTCGACAAAATGCGGTACTAGACACTACCGCGTTCTGCTATTTCCCCAAAGCGCGACAGTGCCGCGTTCTGCAGTCTTTGCAAAGCGCGGTACTCTTTTAATAGCTTTTTTCCCTTGGCTTGTGGGATTTTGGATTTTCGAAGATAATAGAAGATTGGGGTCCTTGATTCGATCTCAACTCATCTCCTTCGATTAGAAACCCTGATCCACTTATCTCTCCTTAGATCCACCCATCTCTCTTGTTGGTTAACCTCACCATTCACTATAAAAGAGAGGCATGCCATTGGAAAAGGGGGAGGACTCTTGAGAGTACCAAACTTATGGTCTTGCAGCATTGTGGAGATAGCTAGAGGAGAAGACACTTGGAGCTGGGGGATTGGCTTGGGCATCAAGCACCTTTGTAAGTATTCTTCAAGTTGTAATGGAATAACTTGTCTTGTTTTCCCAAATCATTTGTGTTAATCTTGTTTTAATGATATGATTTGTATCTTCCATAGATTTAGATCCTAACTCATGTTTCAGGTTGCTAGAGAATAGTGCATTCTTGTGTCTTGGTTCCATCTTGACAGGTTCATTTGTGAGGGCTTGGGGCTTGGAGTAAATACCAAAAGCAAGCGTCTGGATAGAAGGTCAGTTAAACTCCTTTTACTCTCTTTAGCATTTTAATCCTGAGATGTTCGTTAGATCTAGGGATTCAAGGTAGCATTTGTTTTGACTTGTTTCTTGCTTTAGAGTTAGTTTAAAGTCTACTTTAAAGTTAAGAGAGTTTTGGCTTATCTGTAGGACAAAATTCTACATAACAGAAGCGCAGCAACAAAACCCCTTGGCGCACTGGCCCTCTCGGCAACGAGCTGCGCAGCAGCTCAAGGTCTCACCTGAAGTGGCTATGGGGGGGCTAAGGAATCAGATTTCCTTAACCTAGGCGACGCGAAGACTGCTCTTTCCTCCTCGACGATTCCTCTAAGGTGAATGTCTAACCCCTCTTCAGACTCGTGAGCGCAACAACTTTCAAGCTCCTGCTCAGCAGCTTAGATGCGCGGTACTTCCACTCCTTCGCTAGGACTAATTATCCTCTACGCCGATACTCTATGCGTCGTTTCGCTAACGCGCCCGTCGCAGCAACACGATCTCCTATCGCTGCGGCGATGTTGTCTTACCGATTCCTTCAACCCTTAACGATTATCGTCCCCAAGGAAGCTCCAAGAACTTACTCAACACACTCATAAAGACAATGCAATATTCCTGCGTACGCAGTTAGTAAACTAAAACAGGCAATCGCTTCAATCACAACATCAGAATAGCGAGAAATATGAAGTCCACCTCCACGGGGAAAACCACGTCCATGGGAGTATCTTATATTAACCAGAAAAGATAGATTTATACACTATGCTGTGCACACAGCTGCAGCCTTAGATCTTTCCAGGAAACTCCACGCACACAGCTGGGAGCCCTTCTCTCGATCTAGTCTCTTCCTCTTCAGAGATTACAATAGTTCAGACGTCACCTCTGACTGTCTGCACTTCAAGGATTAGCTTCACTGCTAACCAGCTCTAACTCCTGTTTTCTAGCAACACGGTAGAAAACAATCAACAAGATCGTAACAGAGGATGATCAACTCGATCAATCCTTCTTACATCTAGTATCTACTATCTTAGCTAGCTCACTCACAGGCTTAGCTAACTGACTCGCTAATTAACCAGCTCACTAACTAGCTAACTAACATCTACCCTTTACAATTATGCATATATATAGGTGGCCATGGTGGTCGCACCTTTACAAAACTGTGGGCCTTTCCCAGCAGTAATCCCCAAAAACCCTAACCAGACATGGCTAGGTGTACTGTAGGCGCCGCTTGCAGTCATGTCGCCGCTTCCTGCAGGCTCCATGATTTTCGGCGCAGCTTACGGGTATGGGCGCCTTGTCCTTCGCCTTCAATGCTTTGGTCCGTTGCTCCTCCTTGGTTCGAGCAACCATAACTTTTGTATTCAGCCTTAATGAGGGTAGCTGATCCCTCTACTCCATTGCTTCATTCATTGTGGTAGCTGGGCTTTCCACTCAGCTACCTTCATTCTCTCCTGACGTGCGCGCGAGCTCCGCGATTTCCGGTCCGTAATCTATGCTGAGATTATCCATCTGGCACCGTACTGCGCACCATCTGCTTCTGTCCCAAAATTGGCGCTTATTCAAAATTTAGCACTTTCTCTTCCATACTTGTGCTTTTTCCCCAAAATTCATAGCTTTTACCATAGCTGCGGCCTTGGCTCCAACAATAGGTGTGGCCATGGCCTTGCAGTCCATCATCCCGAATCACTTTAGGATCTCTACTACATACTTCCCTTATCCAAGGAAGATTCCATCTGCACTCTGCCACACCTCCATACCTAGAAAGTAATGCATCATACCCAAGTCTTTCATCTCAAACTCGGCAGCAAGCTTCCTCTTCGTATCAGCAATCAACCCATTCTCACTTGTCACAAAAAGGTCATCTACATACAGTAGGAGTAACATTGGATTTCCTTCCTCAACCTTGTAGCAAAGGTTGGAATCCGCTTTACTCTTGGTAAATCCCAAACTAGTCAGGAAGCTATCAATCCTGCCATACCATGTCCTGGGTGCTTATTTCAAACCATACAAGGCTTTCTTCAATTTGCACACATATGACTCCCTGTCATGTGTCTCAAAAATGAGTGGCTGCTCCACATATACTTCCACTTCGACTACACCATTCAAGATAGTTGTCTTGACATCCATCTGATGTATCTTCCACCTCATCACTACAACCAGAGAAAGTACTATTCTGATGGAAGTGTATCTGGCTACAGGTGCAAAAGTTTCTTCGTAATCTATCCCTTATTTCTGGGAGAAACCACGAGCCACAAACCTTGCCTTGTATTTCTCTATGCTACCATCTGCAGCATGCTTGATATTGTATATCCACTTGGAAGTCACAACAGACTTTCCTTCTGGTCTTGGGACCACATCCCAAACATCATTCTTCATGATCGACTGGTATTCCTCGACCATGGCCTCCCATTCTTTATTTTATGTCGCTTCTTCATAACCGTAAGGTTCTTTGTTCATTATATCACATAAGAAGGCTACATAGCTGGTGTGTGATCTTGTCCTTTTTCTTTCCCTATGTTCCTCCTCTGGAACACCATACCTCTCTGCATCTTGGATGAGCTCTCTTTCCCATGCTAGTTTCCTCTTGTGAGAGTTCTTCTCATGGGGTGGATCTACATGTACTTGTGGATCTTCCATCTCACGATCCTCTTCTCGAAATTATTTGTTCATGGTGGTGTCATGTGTTCTAGGTTCCCTTGGTTCTTCATTATCTTCAACAGGTGGCTTCCTGGATTTGATGTATGATGAGTCTTCACCAAAGGTCACATCCCTCCTTATATCAATCTTCTTGAAACCTAGAAAGTAGATTTTGTATGCTTTTGATTTTTCACTGTAAACCACGAATATACCCTTCTTTCCTGAAGGATCTGGCTTTGTCCTCTTTTCTCTTGGAACATGTGTGTATACTAGACAGCCAAATATCCTGAGATGGCTAACTTCTGGTTTCTCAATAGAGAAAGCTTCTTCTAGTGTCTTGTTGTCATGTATCCTATGTGGTGTTCTATTTTGTACATATATAGTTGTCCTTGTTGCTTCTTCCCATAGATGCATAGGCAGATCTTGGTCTTGAAGAATTGCCCATGCTGCTTCCATGCTAGTTCTATTCTTCCTTTCTACAACTCCATTCTGTTGTGGATTGTAAAGAGTGGTCAACTCCCTCTTAATCCCTGAATCACTGCATAACTTCTTGAAGTCTCCTAAAGTGAATTCTCCACTATTGTCAGATCTAAAAGTCTTGATCTTATTTTCAATGTGGTTTTCTTTCAAGGCTTGGAATTCCTTGAATTTGCTGAATACTTCATCTTTGTTCTTCAAGAAATAAATCCAAGTTTTCCTAGATAAATCATCAATGAAAGAAACATAATATACATACCCACTCAGAGAGCTGGATGACATCGAACCACATACATCGGATTGGATAATTTCCAAGATTCCTTTTTCCTTGCTTTCACTACTTGGAAATGCCTTCTTTGTTTTCTTTCCTTCTGCACATCCTTTGCAAACACCTTCATGCTTTGACTAGATTTCAGGAAGACCTTCTAATGCTTTTCTTGCAATCGATAGTGCTCTATAGTGCACATGTGCAAACCTTCTGTGCCAAAGTTAACTTGGATCCATGGATTCATGTACCATGGCTTGTTCAGGTTGTCCCTTCAATTTGTACAAACCTCCCTCTGGCTCTCCAATCACCACTGCATCATCTATGGTCTTACCTTTTGGCCACATGAGTACTTGGCCATCCACAAATGCAACTCTCATCCCTTTTGCATCCAAGGATGATATGGAGAGAAGATTCTTCTTGAGTCTAGGTACATATAGAACATATTTCATCTTCAAAGACTTCCTAGAGTCTAACTTGTGAGAGGCTTCACCACTTCCTTTTATAGGGTATTGATAGTCATCCCCAAGTTTCACCTTATGAGGTGACTCATGTTCAGATAGGTCCATGAAAGATTCTTTAAATCCCGTCATGTGTTTGGAAGCCCCACTATCAATAAGACAGTCATTACACCCATGTGTAACAGTACATGTGAGAGTAGAGATTAGAACATACTCTTCATCACTTGAAGAGTCTTCACTTTCTTCCCTATTCTTCTTTTGGGAGGTTCATCATCCTCTGCAGCATGGGCATGATATATCTTCTTGTTGTTGTTGAAGCCTTTTCTATTCCTGGGACAATCTCAAGCATAATGTCCCTTCTCATCACATGTGAAGCACCTAATGTGGGAGAGATCTTCCTTAATGTTTTCCCTTTCATGATGGTGAGAAGTTCTCTTGTGATGAGTTTTCTCCCTCTTGAACTTACTTTTCTTGGTGTGTGCTGTGAGAGCTTGGTCTTCACTTCCCATCTTTTCTTCTCATGACACAAGTCTAGCTTCTTCTTGTGCGCATGCTTCCCATAGTCTACTGAAGGAAATCAATTTCTTTCTTGCACAAATTCCTTGGATGAAAGAGTCCCATGACCTAGGTAGGCCATTCAAAGTGGTCATAACAATTTCTCCATTTTCCACCACTTCATCCACAGCTTCAATTTGTTCTTTGATTTGAGAGACCTTAGTAAAGTAGGATTGGATGGTCTCTCCATTCTGGATCTTCACACTATTCATTTGGTTCCGCAATGTCATCTTCCGATTTATGTTCTTTCCTTCAAATAGATTGGTCAAGGAATCAAACATCTCCTTGGGTGTCTTTAGGGAAGACACATGTGGTATGAGATGGTCTTTGATAGAATCTACAATTATTCTCTTAGACTTGACCAAGTTCTATTAAATTTTGAGCATTAATTCACAATACTCTAGGATCTTTACTGAGAGAATAACATGTACAGTATATCAATGCATATCACTCATAACAAGCATGTCAATCATCATAAGAAACAAAAGCATGAGAGACAATAGACACAGAGTTTCCTTGGGGAAAATGCTAAGGTGAAAAACCCCACAACTTCCTCAGAGATAGATAGAGCAATAGCTCAACCAAAGTACAACCAAAGTACGAGAGATAGACTCCTCTTAGCAGCTGATCCTCCTCCTCACATGTTCGCCACTTTCCGAGTGAAGGAAGTGTGAGTTCTGAAGTGATCCAAATAGAGATCTCCCGATCTCTATTTATACTTGTCATGTTTTCCCAATAACCTTATGGGGCCGACTTGTCTAGCTAGGTACAATAGCTTCATATTACATTATATTGGGACAACCCCTTACAAGGTGGTCTAATAACCCATCGGCAAGTTAACATACTTGCGACACTTGTCAATACAAATGACGACACTTCCGTATAGAGGAATAATACATATCTATAGGAATACAATAAATGTATAAGTGAAATACATTCCGAAGTTACATATACATCAACATTCCCTCTTAATTAGGAAGGTATTTCTCGACATAGATATGCTAGCACAAGTCTTCTTCTCTGGATCGTCGTCATCGATGCATCGTCCTCGATTCATCGTCATCATCACTGCTGCTGCTATCTCAAACAATCTCTGAATCTACTTGTCATAGGAAGTTCTACAGAGCCAGTCATTTTTCATACTGGATGTAGGCCCACCACCTGCAGGTCTTCATCATCAATGGCCATACTGTGGATCCCAGGACTGATTACGTGCGTCAACAAAACCTAGTGCAGACTATAGGTTCTTTTACATGTTGACCTTCACAAAACCTACTCAGAGCATCCCAATATGTTACGAACAAACCGCTCTACCTATCTAGATATCGATAGAGCATCCCAGGCTGTTACGAGCACACCGCTCTACCTGTCCAAATTTTAAAGGATCTTTTCTATGATACTTGTAGCAAAACCTACTCAGAGAATCTCAGGATGTTACGAGCACACCACTCTACCTGTCTTGATCTCAATAGAGCAACCCAGGATGTTACGAGCACACCGCTCTACCTGTTTGATTTTTAAAGGGTCTTTTCTATGCTACCTACGCAACCTGTCCATGGCCATAGAGTATCAAACCAATACTCACCATACATCATCCTGATGTACATCATCCTGATGTACATCATCCTGATGTACATCATCCTGATATACATCATCCTGTTGTACATAATCACATGATCAACCTGATCATCATCATACCATCAACCTGATGCGTATCATCTGGAGCAACATCCTGAAGCTTGTCATCTGTGATCATCCTGATCAAACAGTATATCCATATGATGCATACAAAGTATCTACCTGATACATATCATCATACATGATCTATCTAATCATACAAATGCATCCATCTGATATACATAATGCATCCACCTGATACATACATAAGTACATGATCTACCTGATCATACAAGTATCCACCTGATACATATACAAATACATGATCTACCTGATCATATCTAGCATCCAACATGATGCATACATACATACATATAAATTATCCAACTGATCATATCCAGCATCGAACATGATGCGTACATATATAAATGATCCAACTGATCATATCCAGCATCCAACATGATGCGTACATACATACATATAAATGATCTAACTGATCATATAGAGCAAAAACTAGAACATCATCCTAATGCTCATCATCCAGTGCTTACATCCATAGCCATGTGAAGGATCCTCCTTCCACCATGCCTGGAAGGGCTTCAGCAAATGTGTCCATCACTTCTTCCTCAAAGTGTCATCGATCTGAAGAATGCCAAGCCTCTCTCTGAAGTATTCGAACTTCACTCTGGCTAGTGGCTTCGTCAACACATCTGCAATCTGCTCATCCATCGCAATATACAGGAGCTTCACTGCTCCTCTCTGCACCATATCCCTGATATAGTGATATTTGATCTCAATGTGTTTCGACCTATTGTGGAACACCAGGTTCTCAGACAGCTTCACACAACTCTGGCTATCACAAAAGATACCAGTAGTCTCCAGTGGGAGATCAAATAAATCTAATAGTAGCTTTCGAAGCCATACTGCCTCACAACTAGTAGAACAGTCTGCAACATACTCTGCCTCGGTTGTACTCAGTGCTACGCAGGACTGCTTCCTGCTAAACCAAGAGATCACACCTGATCCCATACTGAAGCAGCACCTAGATGTGCTCTTCCTATCTACAGCACTGCCTGCCCAATCTGAATCAACATAACCCTAAAGGTTAAACTTTTGATTCGCTTCATGCTTGAGCCCATAATCAACTATACCCTTTAGGTACCTCAGAGTATGCTTTACAGCAACCAGGTGAACACTCCTCGGATCCATTAGGAACTGGCTCAATGTGTTCACCCTAAAGCAAATATCTGGTCTCGTGTTTTTCAGGTACATCAAGGACCCAATCATTTGACGATACATAGAGACATCAATCGGCTCAAATGAAGCATCACATAGAAGCTTCAGATTCGATGCCATAGGTGTGGCCATGGCCTTGCAATCCATCATCCCAAACCTCTTCAAGATATCTACTGTATACTTCCCTTGTCCAAGGAAGATCCCATCTGCACTCTACCACACCTCCATACATAGAAAATAGTGCATCATCCCCAAGTCCTTCATATTGAACTCGGCAGCAAGATTCCTCTTTGTATCGGCAATTAGTCTATCATCTCCTGTTACATATAGGTCATCCACATATAGGAGTAGTATCACAGGATTTCCTCCCTCAACCTTGTAGTAAAGGTTGGAATCCGCTTTACTCTTAGTAAAGCCCAAACTAGATAGGAAACTATCCATCCTACCATACCAAGTTCTGGGAGCTTGCTTCAATCCATACAAGGATATCTTCAATCTTCACACATATGACTCCCTGTCATGTGTTTCAAAACTGAGTGGCTGCTCCACATACACTTCCTCTTCAACTACATCATTCAAGAAAGCAGTCTTGACATCCATCTGGTGTATCTTCCATTTCATCACTGCAGCCAGGGCAAGTACTGATCTGATGGAAGTGTACCTGGCTAGAGGAGGAAAAGTTTCTTCATAATCTATTCCCTCTTTCTGAGAGAAGCCACGAGCTACGAATCTTGCCTTGTATTTCTCTATGCTGCCATTTGCAGCATGCTTGATCTTGTAGATCCACTTGGAAGTCACAACAGAATTCCCTTCAGGTCTTGGGACAACATCCCAAACATCATTCTTAATTATTGATTGGTATTCTTCGACCATGGAATCCTTCCATTCTTTCTTTTCCGCTGCTTCTTCATAACTGGAAGGTTCTTTGTTCATGATATCACAGAGTAAAGCAACATAGCTGGTATGTGATTTAGTTATCTTCTTTGCTCTATGTTATTCTTCTAGAATGCCATATCTTTCTGCATCTTGAATGAGCTCTCTAGCCCATGTAGGTTTTCTCTTGTGAGAGTTATCCTCACAGGGTGGATCTACAGGTTGTTGTGGATCTTCAATTTCTCGATCAACATCTAGAATTGCTTCAGTCATTGTAGTGTCTTGAAATCTAGTTTCCTTAGGTTCTTCCTAAACTTCAATAGATGTCTTCCTTGATTTGATGAATGCTGAATTTTCATTAAATGTTACATCCCTGCTGACATCAATTTTCTTGAACCCTGGAAAGTATATTCTGTAAGCCTTCGAGCTTTCACTGTAACCCACAAAGATACCCTTCTTTCCTGAAGGATATAGCTTAGTCCTCTTTTCCTTTGGCACATGGGTATATACTGGACAACCAAATATTCTAAGATGGCTGACTTCAGGTTTCTTACCAGAGAAGACCTCTTCTGGTGTCTTGTTGTCCAACATCTTGTGGGGTGTTATGTTCTGCACATATACAACTTGTCTAGTTGCTTCTGCCCATAGATGCATAGGTAGATCTTGGTCATGCAACATTGCCCTTGTTGCTTCCATGATTGTTCTGTTCTTTCTTTCTGCAACTCCATTCTGTTGTGGATTGTAAGGAGCAGTGAACTCCCTCTTAATCCCTGAATCACTACATAGCTTCTTGAAGTCACCTGAGGTGAATTCTCCACCATTGTTGGATATGAATGTTTTGATCTTCTTATCAGTTTGGTTCTCCATCAAGGTTTTGAATTCATTGAACTTATCCAAGTCTTCTTGGAGAAGTCATCAATGAAAGAGACATAGTAAACATACCCACTCAGAGAGATAGATGACATCGGGCCGCATACATCGGAGTGGATAATTTCCAATATACTTTTTTCCTTGCTTTCACTGCTTGGAAATTCCTTCTTTATGTTCTTTCCTTTTGCACATCCTTTGCAAACACCTTCATGATTGGTCTTAATTTTAGGAAGACCTTCTATAGCCTTACTTGCAATTGGTAATGCTCTGTAGTGCATATGTGCAAGTCTTCTATGCCAAAGTTCACTTGGCTCCATGTAATCATGCACCATGGCATGTTCAGGTTGTCATAACAACTTCACCATTGTCCACTACCTCATCCACAGCTTCAAGTTGTTCCTTGATCTGAGAGACCTTAGATAAGTAAGATTGAATGGTCTCTCCATTCAACATCTTGACCCCTTTCAATTGATTCTGTAGAGTCATCTTCCGATTTATGTTCTTTCCTTCAAATAACTTGGTCAGGGAGTCAAACATCTCCTTGGGTGTCTTTAGAGATGACACATGTGGTATGAGATGGTCTTTGATAGAATCAGCAATGATTCTCTTTGCCTTGACCAAGTTCTTCTTATGCAATACCTTAGCCTCTTCATCCTCTGGGATAGGGACCTCAGAGCTGATGTAGGAGTCCAATTCATTTTCTTTCAGGATTAACCCAATCCTATACTTCTAGGCTCGAAACTTATCAGCCCCTTCAAGCTTATCCTCAAGCTTGGTGTGGTGAGACATCTTAAAGAGTACTTCAAATGGAAATAGAAGAGATTTAGGTCTTACCACTTGCTTTGCTGAAAACTAGATCTGCTCTCGGATTAGGGTTTGTCGGGAAAACCCTAAAAATTCAAAAAGTGAATTTCAACTTTTTGAAAGGATAGAAAGATGTGCCTTGATGATCTGATCAGATTGGTGTATTTAGAATTTGAGATCTGCAAAGGTTCAGCCTTCAAAAATGCCTTTTTGTCTTCTTGAGTTCACTAGGGAGGACCCTGAATTAGGGTTTGAGTTTCCCAGAGATTTACCCAGCCAAAAATCTCGATCCAAAGATCTAAACTTCGATTTTTCCAAGGAGCTTCTAGCTATGTCTTCAGATTTCAGAAATTCCTATTTTTGTGGAAACCCTAATTTTTAGGGCCAAATCTGAAAATGATCAGAATTGAATTCTGATTGGACAGATAGATTCTCCTTGATGAGTAGAGTCAATCTACTATACTGCTTTTCCAAAATATGTGGAGAGAAACCCAATACGCAAGAAACCCTGTTTTCCATCACTACACAATGTCTTCTTCTTAGGTTAGCTATGATACCATGTTAAATTTTGAGCATTAATTCACAATACTCTAGGATCTTTACTGAGAGAATACCATGTATAGTATATCAATGCATATAAATCATAACAAGCATGTCAATCATCACAAGAAGCAAAAGAATGAGAGACAATAGACACAGAGTTTCCGTGGGGAAACCCTAAGGTGAAAAACCCCACAACTTCCTCAGAGATAGATAGAGAAATAGCTCAACCAAAGTACAACCAAAGTACAAGAGATAGAATCCTCTTAGCAACTGATCCTCCTCCTCACATGTGTGCCACTTTTCAAGTGAAGGAAGTGTGAGTTCTGAAGTGATCCAAATAGAGATCTCTCGATCTCTATTTATACTTGTCCTGTTTTCCCAATAACCTTATGGGGCCGACTTGTCTAGCTAGGTACAATAAATTCATATTACATTATATCGGGACGACTCCTTACAAGGTGTTCTAATAACTCATCGGCAAGTTAACATACTTGCGACACCTGTCAATACAAATGATGACACTTCCATATAGAGGAATAATACATCTCTATAGGAATACAATAAATATATAAGTGAAATACATTCCGAAGTTACATATACATCAAGAAGTTCTTCTTATGTAAGGCCTTAGCCTCATCTCTCTCTGGAATTGGAACCTCTTCACTTATGTAGGTATCCAATTCATTCTCTTCTAGGATTAACCAAATCCTATAATTCCATGCTCGGAAGTTATCAGCCCCTTCAAGCTTATCCTCAAGCTTGGTGTGGTGAGACATCTTAATGAGAAACTCAAATGGAAATAAAAGATTTATGTCTTATGACTTGATTTGCTGAAACTAGATCTGGAGCCAGCTAGGGTTTGTCAGAGAAACCCTAAAAATCCAAACTTGGAATTTCAAAATTTTGTCTGGACAGGGAGAAGCAATTGACTAAGGTGAGCAAGCTGGTGTGCTCAGATTTTGAAAACTCCAAAAATTGACCCCTCAAAATTGACCTGCATATTTCGGATCCGTAGCTTCTGTGAAAACATGGTTTTCTGGTCAAAAACCTAAACTAGGGTTTGATAGAGCCCAGGGTTCTTCCCAACCAAAAAGTTTGATCTTGGTCTCTAAACTTCGATTTTGCTGAGGAGATCAATCCTATGCTGAGAGAACTATGAAATTCCACTTCTGTCAAAAGCCCTAATTTCCCATAGCAGTGATAGACCAAAAATTGAAAATGCTCATAATCAAATTCTGTCTCGACAGAAAGATGTGCCTTCCTTAGGAGAGTTAGCCTAGCCTCCTTCCTTTGATGATCTATGGAGAGAAACCCAAAAATCAAGAATCCCTAGCTTCCATAGCTGCATAGTGTCTTCTTCTTAGTCTCGCTCTGATACCATGTTAGAATTCTGATAATTCATTCAAAATATTATCTAGGATCCTACTAAGAGAATAACATGCACAACATAACAATCATAGACACAAAAGACACAATGTTTTCTCGGGGAAAACCAAGAAGGTGGAAAACCCTACAAATTCCTCAGAGATAGAATGAGCACCAATACAAAGATCACAAAGATCAAACCCCAAAAGATAGATGTCTTCAGTAGCTACTCCTACTCCACTTGTGTGCACTCTTCTCTCTCAACTATGTGAGTTGGATGAGTGAGTGAATGAGAAAATAGAGTGGTGCAACCACTCTATTTATACTTTAACTTGACCTGCCTTTTACCCTAACTGGGACGACTCCCTAAGAGAGTCTAATAACCCTTCCACTTAACTCATATAGGTCCAAACCCTTCAAGGTGGTCTAATAACCCATCAAATATAAGTTGCGACACTTACAATATAACTTGCGGCTCTTGCAAATACAAATGATGACACTTCCAATCGAAGGAATAATACATCTCCGTCGGGGATACAATAAAGTAAAAATGTAATACATACAATATACAAGTGAATATCTTCTAAAGTTACAAAAACATCAACACATGGTTGCAGAAACCTGATCTATAACCCCCCATACTTCGCTACGGGTGAGAATTCAGCCTGTTTACAGGTTGATGCCGAAAAGGCTAGTGAAATGGGTTTTTTTGTGTCTACAATAACTTCTCTGAACCCTGGTCATCCAAGAAAGGACCAACAATGGATCAATTGACGATTGAGGAGAAATGATGTAGAATAATGTCATATAAAGTGCTTGATTGTGAATATATCAAATCCAAATGTTGGGCCTGAGGTATTGCTTGTTCCTTAGTTACAGACCCAACCATAGAAACATCATGAGAAATGGGAGGTAAAAGTGATTTCATAAACCAATTCACTAATATCTGGTCAAAAATAGTAGCTTTTACAAGCTTCCTTGATCGCCTCCATTGATGAATGTGATTAGAGATATGTGTGGCATTATTTTGATGTAATGATATCAAAAGATTGATTCTTGTCTCATAATGGATACATAGTTAGAAATGTGTTAAAATTTCTATCGCTAAAGCATTGAAGATGGTGTTGGAGGCACTAGGAAATTCAATATACCATTCAGAAACAATTCCAGTTAGGGTACAAGGGAAAAGACACAATTTGACACTGTCCATCCAACATCAAGTTAGAGACACACCAGAAATGATAAGTCATTATATGTTTGGATGCATCATCCCCCATTTTACCATCAAACTTTGGGATATCAGATGAAATATTTTGTGGAATCATCGACCATAAGGGGTTATGCAAAATGGGATCATTTTTCAACCTTGAAAACTCTGGTAAATCAAGAGTATCCAAGAAAGGAAACTGCATGTTATAAAATAGGTTTTGTGACAAAGGTAGCTGGATTTTTCCTATTGGGTACTCCCCAATTTAGGAAGTAGATGATTATGTGTATGTCTCAGGTACCACAAGCACTTCCCACTTGCAGTCACCCATGTAGGAACCTAGGAATATAATCTAAGTTTTCCACTTCACAAAATGATGACTGAGCGAAGCAATCATAATTCAAGGTCAAACATGTGGGAAGGTAGCATAAGAAAAAAGTCTTACACCCAAATCTCGGCCAGAAGGTGTCACCTAGAGGACTTTCTTACTAAATATAACACCAATACACACAAGAACCCACTAAGTACATCGAGAGGGGATATCTCCCAATTGTACCTAGCTTGACCTCGCTCTTCACTCTTTTGTTGGAAAATATTTCTCGGCAAGTTCCTTTCACTATTAATGCATTTTCACTCTTTATTGACTCTAGTTGCATTTTATGGCCTTGGAGAGTGTCCTCTCCAATCTCAATCCAAGGACCTATAATCTAAATTAATGTTGGTTTGCTAGAACAAAGAAAATTTCTAATCAATTTTAATTAAGTGATTATTTTTAAGGATGTTTATTAATCAATCAAGGTAAATGGAATGAGACTTGGTGATGTTAGAGGCTCTTGATTATTCAAATAGAAAGGATGCAAAAATGAGAATGCACTATTTTCATTCAATGAACACCTATCTATGAGAGGGAAGAGAGATATTTTCCTTTTTCAATAATAAAAATGAAGCACACAAAAATCCCAATAAGACATCAAAACATCCAAAATGTTGATATCATCATATGAAATATTCACATGCAATGTAATCAAACCAAAGAAGGAACACCAAAACAAGAAGCTATGAACATGCCCAATGTAGTCTGATATTTTGTTTTTCATTTTTTTTCCAAACATAAAATAAACAAACAATATGAAATTGCATGCAATGGACAACTTCAAACAATGGCAATCATATTAGCAAGATGAAACAATGATCACTAAGCCAACTAATAACCCCATGTACTCATTGCACAAATCCCAATGTTTGGTATACCTTATGTGACAATGAAAGACAAAAGGTTTATGTGCTACAAAATGACTCAAACAGATATGAATGGACAACAATAGTGATCTGAACATTCCTCCAAGATTAGGACCAAACCAAAGGGAGTGAATTAGAGATGAACTCACTAATTCAATGTATTACAAGACACACTAAATAATAGTGATATGAAATCAATCAAATCATTGAAACATAGGAAAAAATCATCACCTGAGTGTTACATAGAGGTCATGACATCAAAACATAGTTCTGGGAACAACTTTACAATGGATCTGAGAAAAAATGGACCAAAACTCATCAAACAAGAAATCCTATAGCATGATCTCTATGTCCCTTACTTGTAGGGAGTGATGGAATGTTGAGCATTCCATCCCCCTAAAGTGAAGTAGAGAGTGATGGTATTTCTATGGCCTTCCAAGGGAGGGGGTGATGGCCCTCAAAATAGCCCAAAATTTGACAATCAGTCTCATATATGATTGGTTCAATAGATTTGATAGGTCCGGAACTTATGCAATAAGAATCTAATGATCAATGAAAGACTTAGGAAGGTTAATAAACTAGGAATTCAAAGAATTTAAAATATTAAAGTTAGGGAAAGTATAACAAAATTTCCTAGTGGATTCGTTGGTTATGTTATGGAGAATTATTTCCTGCGGACATGTGAGAGCTCCCTTGGATCCTTTACCTAATCCAAGATAGATAGAGGGGGTATACCACTATTACTTCAACCACTAGATATACTAATTCACTCAATATATGCAATTATTAATTCACACTCAATATATGAAGAGAGAGGGAAGGAAGATTGACAAACCTTAACTTATATGAGTTCCTTTGGTGAAGATCAATCGTAGTTTCTATAGATCTTATATATTTGGCTTCAAATCCACTTGCTATCACCCTACACACAAATTTACAAGTAATACCTTTCTTAAAAACCTTCTAACATATATACTAAATGACATAAAACATGTATATCTAAGCAATATCTAATCTAGATCTAATCTGATCTACTCAAGGAAGATCATATCCACCATAAACATCACATTAAACATATATATATGAATCACATACGTTCATAAAAACCATGATGTGGGGTGGGGATGCATATATATATATATATATATACACTCATAAATAGGAAGAAGCAGATCAAATCATACCTTGATTCATGATGTAGATAACCTCCAATCTTTGTGCTCCAAACCTTCCTTGACTCAACCAAGATGATCACAAGATGGTTGTAGGATGCACTAGGGATTCCAACAACATAACAATACTAAGCAAAGAGTCTCCACTTTCTCATAAAATGGAATCAATGTATAGGTGGATGGTGAATGAAAGGGGGATGATTGTATACTCCAAAGGACACATGGACTCGAGATGGTGTGTGAGTTCCTATGCCAAAATGAGATGGAATCTAGTCACAACAGTGATCCTGTCGAAACTCATCCAAAAAAATGCATGGGAAGACCATTTACCCACTAAGGCAGAGGAAGGAGTGATTGTGTCACCCCCTAATAGGAATTCAAGGAGTGATAACAATGTGATCATCAATCCCTCATAGGCATGCACGGGATGGTGGTGATAAAAAATAAGCCATAGAAAGGTATAATTATGTGGTTTCAACTGAGAAGATTTGTATGGTCCCTAAGGAGCTCATAGGGTAGCAAATAAGTGTATAACATGTATAAAAAATGCTAGTTTTTATTTTTCCACTCATTGATAACATTATAGTCATGTAATGTAGGGCATCACTTCGGGATGAAAAGTGCTCGACTCCTATTCATGTGTGGCATTCATTGCTAGATGGTAGTGCAAAATTACTTTTGGGAAAGCCTAGGTTGTCAAAATATGCAAATAAAATAACCTTCAAACATGGATGAAAATAAATAGAAGCATATATTTCATTTAGTATCCAAGGGATTGAGAAGTGTCAATTACCTAGTAAACGCATGATGCCTTTGGGGACATGTGGTACTCAAATTACTATCTGGAATAATCTCTAATACTTAGTTTTTTTTTCCATTAATTTAATTATCAATGTAATAACCAAATTAAATATATATGACTGATTTGCCAAATTAATATATAAAAAAATAAATATACAGGAAATTACTACATGAATGCATTTATAAAAAGTCATGAAAACCATACAATCAATAAATTTATAATAGTGAATTGAAAAGTTTGCATAACATAATTTAATACATGGAATTTCATACATAGATAGAAGCTTATCTAAAAATATCGAGCAATTGTCTGCAGACCAAGGACATTCCTCCCAACCGTAGGCACTCTTTTCTACTAGTTCTCTCTATAACATAGGCCACCCATGAGATAGGGCTATCAATCACAATAAGGTGCCAAAATTCCCCGCTATAGCTATCCCAATTTTCTATCATTCTTTCCCCATCGGGATGCATAAACCAAGGAATGAGGTTCCCTTCTCTGAGTTAACAGTCCCTCAGACTATTTCCCCCCAACTCCCTTACAAGGATCCATCACAGGCCAGCCAGTGACTCTCCATGTCGTGACTCCTAAGAACTTAGTTTTTCTTGGGTACAACTTCAAAATATAATACGGTGATGGCTCTATTCTATGTTATGGGTGATGGTGGCTTAGTACTCATAATCGCTAATGGTTGAATCATGGAAGAATGAAAAAAAGAACTAGTTTTCAATAATTTGTATGCATTTTGAGAACTAGCCAAGTGTCATGCAAGGATGGGGAGAATTGGACAAACAAAACACTCATGGGATTTGGAAGTTCACATTTTTCCCCAGTAATCCCCAAGTTTTGGATACTTAGCCTAGGTTAAGGCTAATGCACTTTAATTCAAGATAAAAGGGAATAACAAAAGGAAGTAATATAATTTAGTATAAAATGAAATAATAAAGATAGTGACTTAAATTATAAGTCACTAGGGTCATATTTCCCTTAACCACACCCCCCCTTCTCTCTCTCTCTCTCTCTCTCTCTCGTGTGGAATTATAGGCCCCCGTCTCTTCTTTGTTCTTCTTAGTATGCAATAGTTTTGGTTTTTATATGAATATAAAATGTACATAATTACATCATATGATCACACTAGACCATTTATGTATGGCTTCTAGCCATTTCATTAATATTTGAATGATTACATTATTACATATTGGGGTAAAAAATGGGGTGTTACTTTCTCCTCCCCCTTAATTTATGCATCATTCTCATTATATATCAACACGATGTACATATGCAAAATTTCAAAACAAATGCAGTTATGACTCTCGCATAGTATCCTCAAGTTCCCATGTTTCTTCTTTAGGGTTGTAATGGGTCTAGTGGACCTTTACCTGCGTGATGGCCCTATTCCAGTGGAATTTCTTGTCCATGATAGGAACTGGTAGCACTGGTACATCTCCTTCTAGTTCCACCTGAATCAAATCCCATTCAACAATGTGGTTAGAATCATGCACATAATTTTTCAATAAAGACACATGAAACACATTATGCACTCTAATGTAGGAAGGAAAAGCATGCTCATATGCAACAAGCCCTATCCTAGCTAATATTTCAAATGGCCCACAATATATGGGCACTAGCTTAGAACATTTCTCAAGCTTCATAGAACTTTTCTTTGGCTTGACTTTTAGATACATGTATTTCCCAATTATGAACTCCCATGGTACTCTTTCCTTGCATGCATAATGTTTGTTTGTCTTCTGCTTTTTTCACATTCTTCCTAATATTAACTATATGCTCTTCCATTTCTTTAAGCAGTTCTGGCCCAATTACTACTCTCTCTGTTGGATTATCCCAGTTGATTGGAGTATTTAATTTTTTGTGATACAATGCTTCAAATGGAATCATTTTTAAAGATTCATGACATCCATTATTATCAGTGAACTCCACCAAATTCAAGTAGTCTTCCCACTTTGATGGATAATCCATCACATACATTTTGAGCATGTTTTCAATAACCTGATTAACCCTTTCATTATTCCCATCCGTCTATGGGTGATATGCTACACACATATTTATATTTTCCCCAAATACTTTAAATAGTACTTTCCAAAAATTTGAAGTAATCTTTGAATCCCTATCTAAAACAATTTCTCCAAGTATTCCATGTAATCTTGCAATCTCTTTCATATAAATTTTTTCTATGTTAGTTTCCTCACGAGTTGAGTTGATTGAAATTAAATGTGTAGCATTTTCCAACTTATCTATAACTACTAACATGTTTGAATCATGTTGTTTTGTTGTCATGGGAAATTTGGTGATGAAATATGTTGTCACCACATCCCATTTCCATTGTGGAGTTAGCAATGGATGAAGTAACCCTGCTGGATGTCCATGATCAACTTTTACTTTCTAACATTCCTTACATCTTTCTATATATTGTATGTATTTCTTTATTCTTGACCAGAAGTATTGACTTTTTAATGCTGTAATAGTCTTTTGATATACAAGTGTCCTACATATGGTACCTTACATATTTCATCCATTACTAGCTCCCTTAATTCAATAGAATTAGGAACGTAAATTTTGTTGTTATTCATAAGAATCTCATCATTTTCCATTTTGTATCCTTTAAATTTATGTTTTAAATTTTTTTGTTGCATTCCTTCTTTTACTTAAATATAATGCTGATATGAAATAACAACTTCAAGAATTATGGTTTTCAAATCTAATTTTCCCATGCTAATGGTTGTAACATGCATTGTATGTTCTCTTCTGCTGAGTGTATCTGCAACCTTATTCTCTTTTATTTTAATATGTTTGATTTAATAATCAAAACCAAATAGAAATTCCAACCATCTTGTTTGTATTTCATTTAAAGTATGTTGCTCAAATAAATACTCCAACCCACTATGATATGTTGTTAATTATTATTTTTTTCCCATGAGATAATGTCTCCACATTTTTAAGGTATGCACTATAGAAACCAACTCTAAATCATGTGTGACATAAATTTTCTCATATTTCTTCAACTTCCTTGATTCTCAACAAACCAAATTCTCATTTTGCATAAGTAAACCACCAATTCCTTATTTACAAGCATATGTACATACCACAAAATATTTTTTTGGATCAACAATTTCAAGGATTGGTGAACTGGTGAGGAATCTCTTCAACTATTGGAAACTTTATTCACACTTGGGTGTCCATTCAAATTTGGCTCCCTTCTTCTACAAGGATGTAATTGCATGTGCTACTTTTGAGAATCCTTCTATGAATATTCTGTAATATACATCTAATCACATAAATTATCTTACCTCTAATACATTCACGGGTGTATTCCACCCCATGATAGCTTCAATCTTCTTAGTGGTATACTATTACCCCTTTCTTAGATATGACGTGTCTCATGTATTGAATTTGTTTATGGTAGAAAGATCATTTAATAACTTAGCATATAATTGATTCCCCCACTAATCTTAAATGCTTCTCATGTTCCTCCACTAAGTTTGAATAAATAAGAATGTCATCTAAAAATACAATGACAAACTTATCCCAATACTTTATAAATATGCAATTCATTAAGCACATAAAAGTAGATGGTGCATTTTATAATCCAAATGGAAGTACTACGAAATCTTAATGACCATATCGAGTTTTGAAAGTTGTTCGGTTGATTTCTTCATCATTTATTGTAAACCGATGATATCCTAATCTCAAGTCAATCTTGGAGTAAATATTTTCCCTTTTCAAGTGGTTAAACAAGTCATCATTTTTGTTGTAAATTTTTTTGTTGCATTCCTTCTTTTACCTAAATATAATGTTGATATAAAATAAAAACTTCAAGAATTATGGTTTTCAAATCTAATTTGCACATGCTAATGGTTGTAACATGCATTGTATGTTCTCTTCTGCTGAGTGTATCTACAACTTTATTCTCTTTTATTTTAATATGTTTTATTTAATCATCAAACTCAAATAGAAATTCAAACCATCTTGTTTGTATTTCATTTAAAATCTATTGCTCAAATAAATACTCCAACCCACTATGATGTGTTGTTAATTATTATTTTTTCCCATGAGATAATGTCTCCACATTTTTAAGGTATGCACTATAGAAACCAACTCTAAATCATGTGTGACATAAATTTTGTCATGTTTCTTCAACTTCCTTGATTCTCGACAAACCACATGCTCATTTTTCATAATTAAACCACCAATTCCTTCTTTACAAGCATATGTACATACCACAAAATCTTCATTTGGATCAACAATTTTGAGAATTGGTGAACTAGTGAGCAATCTATTCAACTATTGGAAACTTTATTCACACTTGGGTGTCTATTGAAATTTGGCTCCCTTCTTCTACAAGGATGTAATTGCATGTGCTACTTTTAAGAATCCTTATAGGAATATTCTTTAATATCCATCTAATCACATAAATGATCTTACCTCTAATACATTCACGGGTGTATTCCACCCCATGATAGCTTCAATCTTCTTAGTGGTCTACTATTACCCCTTTCTTAGATATGATGTGTCTCATGTATTGAATTTGTTTATGGTAGAAAGATCATTTAATTAACTTAGCATATAATTGATTCCCCCACTAATCTTAAATGCTTCTTATGTTCCTCCACTAAGTTTGAATAAATAAGAATGCCATCTAAAAATACAATGACAAACTTATCTCAATACTTTATAAATATGCAATTCATTAAGCACATGAAAGTAGATGGTGCATTTTATAATCCAAATGGAAGTACTACAAAATATTAATGACCATATCGAGTTTTGAAAGTTGTTTGGTTGATTTCTTCATCATTTATTCTAAATGTGATGATATCCTAATCTCAAGTCAATCTTGGAGTAAATATTTTCCTTTTCAAGTGGTTAAACAAGTCATCAATTCTGGGTAGAGGATATTTGTTCTTCAGTCTGACTTTATTTAATTACTTGAAGTCAATACACAATCTCAATGTCCCATATTTATTCTTTACAAAGATTCTTGGTTCTCTCCAAGGAAACAAATTTGGTTCTATGTACCCCTTCTTAAAAAATTCTTCAAGATGCATTTGTAACTCTTTTAACCCATGTGTAATCATTCTATATGGTATTTTTGAAACTGGGGAATCCCTAGGCATTATGTTAATAGAGAATTCAATCTCTTTTTGGTGATAACCCAGGTATTTCTTCAAACACATCTATGTATTCCTGTATTACTAGAAAATATTCCAGGTTGGCGATTTCATAATTGTTCGGTTCCTTCACATGAGCTGCATATACTTGACGCCCTTTTTTGAAACACCTTTTTAAGTGCACAATTGAAACCTTTCTTATAGAAATAGGCCTTGGAATGCCTTTCTCTATCGTATTCTCTTATTATTCATCAAGACAAGTTAGATTCTTGTTTTGGAAATCTCAAATGACATGATGTGCATCATGTTTAACCCGAAGTGATACTAGGAGGGAGGGGGGGTAAATCAGTATCAAGCACAATCTTAACAATTTATACAATTTTTCTTCTTATATATTATACAACAATGATAGAGCAATTAATAACATAGAAAAATTGTGTGCAAAGTATTTGTAAAGAAACTTTATATATAAAATATTTGATTACATAGATTGTTGGGAGACACAAATCTCCAATAATGGTGTGAGAACCTACAAACATAATTTGTAGACACCAATCTAATAGGGAAGCCAATATCTTATGCAGGAAACAACTTGCTATTTATAGGATCCAACCTATCTAATGGATGAGAACACCAATTATCCTGAGCACCAACTCAAATCTGTAGGCACCAACTTTTAGGAGACCTCAGTCTCTTATACTTGCCCCTTCCTACCTCCCTTGAAAAGATGCGAATGTAACTATGTTCCACTATCAAACTTTATTTTTTTCTTCTTGGTCTACACACTCTGTTCTTGAATAAAATCCCCAGCACTCCTTTCTTTTGTGCACACTGCTTCACAGATTCTACTCTTTTATGTTTTACACAGTTTCTCCTTGTACTCTGTTATATTAAGGACCTAACCACGAAATATGCAGGATTTGCACACTCAACCAAGTTCTATGCTTTTCCTTTATTCTACGCGCTCAACACTCTGTTATTTCCACGACTGCAACTTCGTATATGACTCAATTTTGTACTATCATGTTCTACCGATCAACAAGATGTTGATTTCACTTCATCCCTAGAGTACTTCTTTCCACTCCTCCACAAAAAGACATCAATATTTTGTTTATTTATAATCATTTTAGCATCAATACTTATTTCCTAGACTCCATTGATTTGTCCAAAAGTAGGAGATTCTCTACATTGGAGACACCCCTTCTTCCTTTATTTATGGTCAAGTTTACCAAAATATTCAACATGAACCAACCACATTTCTTATTCTTTTTTCAGCATGTAATTTGTGCATTTTGATATATTTACTTCCTGTGCAGTATTTGTGAGACTAGCACATGTATTTGACTTTCACAAATGGATTTCTATGACTAGGTGGCACTTGCACACGTATTCCATTTGACAACTATTTTTCAAACTGGCTTCTATACTTCATGCTTCATACTTGAAATCAATCTTGGTGGGACTTGCACATGTACTCCCCTTGACAACTATTTATTATATACTTCTTCAAAATGGATTCTAGATTTCATGCTTCTTATTGTTGATGTATATGTAACTTCAGAATGTATTTCATCTATGTATTTCATGTATATTTATTGTACCCTTATAAGAGATGTGTTATTCATCTATAAGGAAGTGTCGTCATGTGTATTGAAAAGTGTCGCAAGTGTGTGTACTTGGCAACGGGTTATTAGACCACCATGTGTGGGGTTGGCCCTGAAATATATATTATATTGTGGATGTACCTAGATAGACAAGTCGGCCCCATACTATAACTGAGAAAACAGGTTAGTATAAATAGAGATCGAGAGATCTCTATTTTGATCACTCAGAAACTCACACTTCTCTCACTCAGAAAGTGGCGCACTAGTGAGTAGGAGGATCATCTGCTACTAGGAGACTATCTTAGTGTATTTTGGTTGTACTTTGGTTGAGCCATTGCTCTCTCTATCTCTGAGGAAGTTGTGGGGTTTTTCACCTTAGGGTTTTCCCCACGGAAACTCTCTGTCTCTTGTCTCTCATGCTTTCGATTCTTGTGATGCTTGTCATGATTATTGTGATTGTTATGCATTGATATACTGTATATGTTATTCTCTCAGTGAAAATCCTAGAGTATTGTGAATTAATGCTCAAAATTTAACATGGTATCAGAGCTAACCTGAGAAGAAGACATTTTGCAGTGACGGAAACATGATTTTCTTGTTTATTGGGTTTCTCTCCACCGTTTTTGGAAAAGCAGTATAGTAGATTGACTCTACTCATAAAGGACAATGTATCTGTCCAATCAGAATTCAATTCTGAGCATTTTCAGATTTGGCCCTAAAAATTAGGGTTTCCACAAAAATAGGAATTTATGAAATCTGAAGACATAACTAGAATCTCCTTGCAAAAATTGAATTTTAGAGCTTTGGATTGAGATTTTTGGTTGGGTAGATCTCCGGGAAACTCAAACCCTAATTCAGGGCTCTCCTTAGTGAACCCGGGAGGACAAAAAGGAAAATCTGAAGGGTAAAGCTTTGCTGATCTCAAATTCTGAATACACCAGGCTGATCAGCTCATCAAGATGCATATTTCTATCCTTTCAAAAAGTTGAAATTCACGTTTTGAATTTTTAGGGTTTTTCTGACAAACCCTAATCCGAGACCAGATCCAGTTTTCAGCATTTCAAGTGGTAAGACCTAAATCTTTTCTATTTCCATTTGAAGTACTCTTTAAGATGTATCACCACACCAAGATTGAGGATAAGCTTGAAAGGGCTGATAACTTCCGAGCTTGGAAGTATAAGATTGGGTTAATCTTGGAAGAGAATGAGTTGGACTCATATATAAAAGAAGACATCCCTATCCCAGAGGATGAAGAGGCTAAAGTATTGCATAAGAAGAACTTGGTCAAGGCAAAGAGAATCATTGTTGATTCTATCAAAGACCATCTCATACCCCATGTGTCTTCTCTAAAGACACCCAAGGAGATGTTTGACTCTTTGACCAAGCTATTTGAAGGGAAGAACATAAATCAGAAGATGACCCTACGGAACCAATTGAAAGGAGTAAAGTTTTAGAATGGAGAAACCATTCAATCTTATTTTTCTAGGGTCTCCCAGATTAAGGAACAACTGGAAGCGGTAGATGAAATGGTGGAGAATGGTGAAGTTGTCATGACCACTCTAAATGGCCTACCCAGGTCATGGGATTCCTTTATTCAAGGAATTTGTGCAAGAAAGAAGTTAATCTCCTTCAACAGATTGCGGGAAGAAAGTTCTCAAGAAGAAGCAAGGCTTGTGGCCCGAGAAGAAAATATGGGAAGTGAAGATCAAGCTCTCACAGTACACACCAAGAAAGGAAGGTCAAAGAGAGAGCACTCTCATGCCAAGAAATATTCACACTATCATCAACATAAAGATAAGAAAGATCTCAGATGCTTCACATGTAATGAGAAAGGTCATTTTGCTTTAGAATGTCCCAAGAACAAAAGGAACAACAACATCAAGAAGAAGAAGGGCAGTAGGAAAATATATCATGCTCATGCTGCTGAAGATGATGAACCACCAAAGAAGAAGGCTAGGGCAGAAAGTGATGATAGTGATGATGACTCATCAAGTGAAGAAGAATATGTTCTAATCTCTGCTCTCACAGGTACTATCTCCCATGGTTGTAATGATTGGTTAATTGACAGTGGGGCTTCCAAACACCTGACTGGGTTTAAGGAATCTTTTGTAAACCTATCTGAACATGAATCACCCCATAAGGTGAAACTTGGGGATGACTATCAATACCCAATCAAAGGAAGTGGTGAAGCCTCCTACAACCTAGATTCTGGAAAATCTTTGAAGATGGAAGAAGTCCTTTATGTACCTGGGCTCAAGAAGAACTTACTCTCCATCTCTGCATTGGATACAAAAGGTATGAGGGTTGCATTTGTGGATGGCCAAGTCCTAATGTGGCCAAAGGGAAAGACCATAGATGATGCAGTGGTGATTGGAGAGCAAGAGGGAGGATTGTACCAATTGAAGGGACAGCCTGAACTTGCCATGGTGACATAAAGACAAAGATTCATCCATAGTCATGGATCACATAGAGGTATGTATAATTTGTTTTTGCAAAAGTTAACTAATGAGTTATGCAGGTCATTGAAGAGAACAAGAACACATTGCTAAACATAACTAGCAAATATGGTGACCAGGTATGTGTTTCTTATATCATAGGATCTATTATATAAGTATGCATGACATGATTGATGATGTTTATTCATGAAGTCATAGGTTTGAATAATCATGGGTATATGCATATTATGTGTCTTACCTTAATTAATGATATGACTAACCAAAAGAGTCATAGGTTCGAGTAATCATAGGTTTAGACATGTTATGTTTCTTATGATATGAATAACCATAAGAGTCCTATATAAACCTTGAATGCTAATGTTTATTATTTCTGTTTAAAATAATCATGACTATACATGCTTGAGATTATTGTGTTTTGATAGTATTGAGAATATACTAATGAATGTATGATTTTGTATGAGATCACAAGGGTAACACAATCATGATACTAATAAGCATGCATAGGGACCAAGGATGAATATAAGTTCAAGGACAGGTAATCCAGGAAGAAAAGATCAAGAGGAAGCACACTCCACAGCTCCTACAAGATTGCAGATATTCAGAGGGAGTTGACCATCTTTCTACATTCCACAACAGAAAGGTGTAGAAGAAGCTACTTCAGCAGCTCCTGCAAGGAGGCAAAGACTCAGAGGGAGTCCACCCAACAAACAAACAAAGATAAGTATTTTAATTACCACTCCTTACATATTTGTTTGTTTAAATAAAATTGTCCAATGATACATATGCTTATGTTCCTAGACTTAGGATATGTATCTTGCATATTTGCATTAATGAACAGGATACTACTAATATGCATATGATAAGTGGCCTATGGCACTGTACAACATTCCATTGCTACTTATCTAAAATGAAACCTCTTTGCTGACATGTTGATATCTCTTAACAATGTTCTGGTAGAGATTGGAAGGCATCTAGAAAGTTATGGGATATGGATAAATGTTGTATTGAAGCATTGTCTTAAATAATTGCATGAATGTATGACATATTCCTTTATGTGAAAGAACTTGTTCTGAAAATTATGAGATGTTTCTAATCATGCAATTTAACTTGTTTTGTAGGAAAGACCGTATATCTTCACCTACAAAAGAAGGACTACAACATTTGTTCAAGCAACAAAATTATCTATTGAAGATATTGAAGTTCCCAGGATATGGGAAGAATGCCATGATCCGTCGATCATGAAGAATGATGTTTGGGATGTAGTCCCAAGACCTGAAGGGAAGTTTTTTTATGACTTCCATATGGATCTATCAGATCAAGTATGCTGTAGATGGCAGCATAGAGAAATATAAAAGTAATGAAATGGAAGATACACCAGATGGATTTCAAGACAACTTTCTTGAATGGTGTAGTCACTTGGTTTTGAGATACATGACAGGGAGTCATATATGAGCAGAACTTGGTATGGTAGGATAGACAGCTTTCTATCTAGTTTTGGCTCTACCAAGAGTAAAGCAGATTCCAACCTTTACTACAAGGTTGAGGAAGGCAATCCTGTGATTCTGCTCATGTACATGGATGACTTATTTGTAATAGGAGATGACAAATTGATTGCAGATACTAAGAGGAAGCTTGCTGCTGAGTTCGATATGAAATATTTGGGAATGATGCATTATTTCCTAGGTATGGAGGTGTGGCAGAATGCAGGTGGGATCTTCCTTGGTCAAGGGAATTACACAGTAGATATCCTAAAGAGATTCGGGATGATGGATTGCAAGGCCATGGCCACACCCATGGCATCGAACCTGAAGCTTCTATGTGATACTTCATCTGATCCAGTTGATATCTCTATGTATCGTCAGATGATTGGGTCCTTGATGTACCTGATGAACACGAGACCAAATATTTGCTTTGCTGTGAACACATTGAGTCAGTTCCTGACAGATCCGAGGAGTGTTCACCTGGTTGCTGTAAAGCATGTTCTGAGGTACCTGAAGGGTACAGTAGATTATGGGCTCAAGTATGAAGCGAATCAAAAGTTTAACTTGCAGGGTTATGTTGATTCAGATTGGGCAGGCAGTGCTGCAGATAGGAAGAGCACATCCAGGTGTTGCTTCAGTATGGGATCAGGTGTGATCTCTTGGTTTAGCAGGAAGCAATCCTGCGTAGCACTGAGTGCAGCTGAGGCAGAGTATGTTGTAGCCTATTCAGCTAGTTGTGAGGCAGTATGGCTAAAGAAGCTACTGTCTGAGTTATTTGATCTCCCGTTGGATGCTACTGGTATCTTTTGTGATAACCAGAGTTGTGTGAAGCTGTCCGAGAACCCAGTTGTTGGCTGCTTTTCTGGGCAGACCCGGGTTTTAATGAAGCGCAGCAACAAAACCCCTTGGCGCACTGGCCCTCTCGGCAACGAGCTGCGCGGCAGCTCGAGGTCTCACCCGAAGTGGCTATGGGGGGGTTAAGGAATCAGGTTTCCTTAACCGGGGTGACGCGGAGATGGCTCTTCCTTGAATGGTTCCTGTGAAATCGGCGGTCGGACCTTCCCGCAGGCCGCTCGTCGCAGCTGCGTGGGTCCCTTCCTTGGCAGGTCTACTGCGCAGTTTCTTCTCTCTAGCGCAGCAGGCAACTATCCCTTGGGTCGACGCGCTAAACACTTTCTCGCCCTTCGCATCTAGCGCAGTAACGCAGTCTGCTCTCGCCGCAGCGACCATGCGTTACTACCTCTTTAGTACTTAAGACACTTATAGTTATCAAGGGATCTTTCCAACTCGCTCAAACAGTCACAAAGATAAGACAGAAGTCTTGCATACACAAATAATGAACTCTAAATAGTTATCATTCACGCAAACATTATAACAAGAAGATATAAGTGAAGCTCATCTCCTCGAGGAAAACCACGTCCACGGGAGCGTTCTATTAACCAGAAAATGATAGAGTTATACAATATGCTGCGCACACAGCTGCAGCCTTAGAACTTACAGGAAACTCCACGCACACAGCTGGGAGCCCTTCTCTCAAGCTTGTCTCCTCTCTATGGAGATTACAAAGGCACAGACGTCGACTCAGACTGTCTGGCAACTCAGGGATTAGCTCCTCGGCTATCCGATTTCCTCTCTCTAGTTCTACACACCGGGTAGAAATTACAGTGAAGGATAATCAACACATGATCTATCCTTTAGACTGGCTCTCTAACAGTCTAGTGTCCAACTCTCTAACTCTCCAAAAGGAAGGAACTGAAGGAAGGGAGGAAGAACCCCCTACCCATTACAATGATTCATCTATATAGGTAGCCATGACGGTCACACCTTTACAAAACTGTGGGCCTTTCCCAACAGTGATTCCCAAAAACCCTAACCACGCACATGGCTAGGTGTACTGTAGGCGCCGCTTGCAGTCACGTCGCCGCTTCCTGCAGGCTCCGTGAATTCCGGCGCAGATTGTGGGTATGGGCGATCGTCCTTCGCCTTCAATGCTCTGGTCCGTTGCTCCTCCTTGATCCGAGCAACCATAACTTCTGTACTAAGCCTTTAAATGAGGGTAGCTGAGCCCTCTACTCCATCGCCTTTATTTATTATGGTAGCTGAGCCACCTTCATTCTTTGATGACGTGCGCGCGATCTCCGCAATTTCCGGTCCGTGATCTGCGCTGAGATCATCCATCTGGCACCGTACTGCGCACCGTCTCCTTCTTACCCAAAACTTAGTGCTTGTCCCAAAATTAGCACTTTCCTTCCATACTTGTGCTTTTTCCCAAAATTCGCAGCTTTTACTATAGCTGCGACCTTGGCCCCAACAGGCCCCCAACACTCACTTGTGGCTCGCCCTCGAGCCACTCGCACTAGCGCGTGGTCTTTGGATTTGCGCCTCATAGAGTGCAAGCTTCGCAGAGATATTCTTATGACTTTTCTTCAGCTCTATCTCCTGCGATTGCAGTCGTTGGTTTGCCTGGAAAGTAGAGAGCTCTCTAGCTCTCAACTCAAGAGAAACTTTCTCCTGTACTAGCTGTAGAGTTTCTATAGGAATCATAGACAAATTAATTTCTACAGGTCCAACTGTGCTTACCTGCAGTTCAGCTAGGGGATCTGGAAGCCATTTGTTGGCTCAATCAACAGGGTTCAAAGCCATGGAAGTAATGTGATCAAAAAGTCATAAGGCAACAGAACCATTTGTTGGTCACTAGGCAACGGAACCATTTGTTGACTCTTCTATCTCGCGCGTCGCCAAAATAACAAGTCTCATTCGCGCGGCAACGGAACCATTTGTTGGGTCCTCTATCTCGCGCGTTGCCAAAATAACAAGTCTCATTCGCGCGGCAACGGAACCATTTGTTGGCTGCTTTTCTGGGCAGACCCGGGTTTTAATGAAGCGCAGCAACAAAACCCCTTGGCGCACTGGCCCTCTCGGCAACGAGCTGCGCGGCAGCTCGAGGTCTCACCCGAAGTGGCTATGGGGGGGTTAAGGAATCAGGTTTCCTTAACCGGGGTGACGCGGAGATGGCTCTTCCTTGAATGGTTCCTGTGAAATCGGCGGTCGGACCTTCCCGCAGGCCGCTCGTCGCAGCTGCGTGGGTCCCTTCCTTGGCAGGTCTACTGCGCAGTTTCTTCTCTCTAGCGCAGCAGGCAACTATCCCTTGGGTCGATGCGCTAAACACTTTCTCGCCCTTCGCATCTAGCGCAGTAACGCAGTCTGCTCTCGCCGCAGGGACCGTGCGTTACTACCTCTTTAGTACTTAAGACACTTATAGTTATCAAGGGATCTTTCCAACTCGCTCAAACAGTCACAAAGATAAGACAGAAGTCTTGCATACACAAATAATGAACTCTAAATAGTTATCATTCACGCAAACATTATAACAAGAAGATATAAGTGAAGCTCATCTCCTCGAGGAAAACCACGTCCACGGGAGCGTTCTATTAACCAGAAAATGATAGAGTTATACAATATGCTGCGCACACAGCTGCAGCCTTAGAACTTACAGGAAACTCCACGCACACAGCTGGGAGCCCTTCTCTCAAGCTTGTCTCCTCTCTATGGAGATTACAAAGGCACAGACGTCGACTCAGACTGTCTGGCAACTCAGGGATTAGCTCCTCGGCTATCCGATTTCCTCTCTCTAGTTCTACACACCGGGTAGAAATTACAGTGAAGGATAATCAACACATGATCTATCCTTTAGACTGGCTCTCTAACAGTCTAGTGTCCAACTCTCTAACTCTCCAAAAGGAAGGAACTGAAGGAAGGGAGGAAGAACCCCCTACCCATTACAATGATTCATCTATATAGGTAGCCATGACGGTCACACCTTTACAAAACTGTGGGCCTTTCCCAACAGTGATTCCCAAAAACCCTAACCACGCACATGGCTAGGTGTACTGTAGGCGCCGCTTGCAGTCACGTCGCCGCTTCCTGCAGGCTCCGTGAATTCCAGCGCAGATTGTGGGTATGGGCGATCGTCCTTCGCCTTCAATGCTCTGGTCCGTTGCTCCTCCTTGATCCGAGCAACCATAACTTCTGTACTAAGCCTTTAAATGAGGGTAGCTGAGCCCTCTACTCCATCGCCTTTATTTATTATGGTAGCTGAGCCACCTTCATTCTTTGATGACGTGCGCGCGATCTCCACAATTTCCGGTCCGTGATCTGCGCTGAGATCATCCATCTGGCACCGTACTGCGCACCGTCTCCTTCTTACCCAAAACTTAGTGCTTGTCCCAAAATTAGCACTTTCCTTCCATACTCGTGCTTTTTCCCAAAATTCGCAGCTTTTACTATAGCTGCGACCTTGGCCCCAACACCAGTGTTTCATGATAGGTAAAAACACATAGAGATCAAATATCACTATATCAGGGATATGGTGCAGAGAGGAGCTATGAAGCTCCTGTATGTTTCGACGGACGAGCAGATTGTAGATGTGTTGACGAAGCCACTAGCTAGGGTGAAGTTCAAGTACTTCAGGGAGAGGTTGGGTGTTCTTCAGATTGAGGATGCTTCGAGGAAGAAGTGATGGACACATTTACTGAAGCCATTCCAAGTATGTTGGAAGGAGGATCCTTCACATGGCTGTGGATGTAAGCGCTGGATGATGAGCATCAGGATAATGTTCTGGTTTCTACTTTGTATGATCAGTTGGATCATTTATATATGTATGTACGCATCATGTTGGATGCTTGATATGATCAGTTGGATCATTTATATGTATATGTATGTACGCATCATGTTGGATGCTGGATATGATCAGTTGGATCATTTGTATGTATTTTTGTATATGCATCATGTTGGATGCTTGGACCATGTATCTATATATGTATCAGGTGGATACATGGTATGATTAGGTGGATCATGTATGATCATATGTATCAGGTGGATACAGTACATGATCATTTGGATTATGTGTGATGAGTTCCGAAGACACAGATGCACAGTGCCTTTCCGACATGGTGGTAGATGCATTCTCCCATGTGCATTGATGTAAGTGTAGAGCCTTTCCGACATTGTGGCAGATGCATTCTCCCATGTGCATTTATGTAAGTGCAGAGCCTTTCCGACATGGTGGCAAATGCGTTCTCCCATGTGCGTTGATGTAAGTGCAGTGCCTTTCCGACATCGTGGTAGATGCGTTCTCCCATGTGCATTGATGTAAGTGTAGAGCCTTTTCGACATGGTGGTAGATGCATTCTCCCATGTGCGTTGATGTAAGTGCAGAGCCTTTCTGACATGGTGGTACATGCGTTCTCCCATGTGCATCAATGTAAGTGCAGAGCCTTTCCGACATGGTGGCATATGCATTCTCCCATGTGCGTTGATGTAAGTGCAGTGCCTTTTTGACATGGTCATAGATGCGTTCTCCCATGTGCGTTGATGTAAGTGCAGAGCCTTTCCGACATGGTGGTAGATGTGTTCTCCCATGTGCGTTGATGTAAGTGCAGAGCCTTTCCGATATGGTGGTAGATGCGTTCTCCCATGTGCATCGATGTAAGTGCAGAGCCTTTCTGACATGGTGGTAGATGTGTTCTCCCATGTGTGTTGATGTAAGTGCAGGGCCTTTCTGACATGGTGGCAGATGTGTTCTCCCATGGTCGTCGATGTAAGTGCTATGAGACCTTCACGGATGGTGGTAGGTTGGTCCTGCCATGGTGTTGAGTGTAAGTGCTATGTGTGTGCATCTGGGTTGTGCTTCGTGATACTCTGTGGAATAGGTTGTGCAGTAACATGTAAAAGATCCTCGGAGATCCGATAGGTTGAGCTGTGTGCTCATAATCAGTCCTGGGATGCTCTTGCGAGGTTTTGTTGACTCACGTAATTAGTCCTGAGGATTCCACAGTATGGCTAGTGATGATGAAGACCTGCAGGTGGTGGGCCTACATCCAGTATGAAAAAGGACTGGCTCTGTAGAACTTCATATGACGAGTAGAGTCAGAGATTGGTTGAGATAGCAGCAGCAGTGACGATGATGATGATGATGCATCGATGACGATGATCCCGAGAAGAAGACTTGTCTAGCATAATTGTGTCGAGAAATACCTTCCTAGTTAAGAGGGAGTGTTGATGTGTATGTAACTTTGGAATGTATTTCATCTATGCATTTCATGTATATTTATTGTACCCTTATAAGAGATGTGTTATTCCTCTATAAGGAAGTGTCATCATGTGTATTGACAAGTGTTGCAAGTGTGTGTACTTGGCAATGGGTTATTAGACCACCATGTGTGGGGTCGGCCCTGAAATATATATTATATTGTGGATGTACCTAGCTAGATAAGTCGGCCCCATAGTGTAACTGGGCAAACAAGTTAGTATAAATAGAGATCGGGAGATCTCTATTTTGATCACTCAGAAACTCACACTTCTCTCACTCAGAAAGTGGCGCACTAGTGAGGAGGAGGATCATCTGCTACTAGGAGACTATCTCAGTGTATTTTGGTTTTACTTTGGTTGAGCCATTTCTCTCTCTATCTCTGAGGAAGTTGTGGGGTTTTTCACCTTAGGGTTTTCCCCACGGAAACTCTATGTCTCTTATCTCTCGTGCTTTTGATTCTTGTGATGCTTGTGATGCTTATTGTGATTGTTATGCATTGATATACTGTATATGTTATTCTCTCAATGAAGATCCTAGAGTATTGTGAATTAATGCTCAAAATTTAACACTTATTTGGAATCAATGACAATACTAAGTTCAACAATCTCCCCCTTTGGAATTGATGTCAAGAACAAGTGAAACTGAGCCCCCTTGAATATGACCATCCTGTACTTTTGTGATTTATGTCTTTGTGCAATTCCTACACAATTTGTGTTGCAGTTTACTTAATGATTTCTTCATAGTATATGCAATTTATCCCCCTTTGACATCAATGGGAAAGGGATTCCCATTTTTGTTTTGATTATTGATGGTAGTCTTTGGCGAATCTATAATTTTGTAATTTATCCTCCTACACAGTTCTATTTCTACAATTTCTGCCCTTGTAATAATGCTTCTCTTTCTTCCTTTTGTCGCTCTTCCTTTGATTGTGTTGGTTCCAACTTCTATATTGCGCATTATCTTGTGTTGTCACATTGTTTTCAGTTTTGATATTGCTTGAGAAAATTACTAGGGAGTGGGAATTACTCCCAGTTTCTGTCTAAGATACTCAAAGGTATCCCTTGGAAGAGGATTTGTGAATATATCTGCAATTTGTTCCTTGGTTTCAACATAGTCCATCCTGACATTGTTTTCAATGACTTGCTCTCTTAAGAAATGGTATTTGATAGGAATATGCTTTGTCTTGGAGTGCATTACAATATTTTTGGAAATAATAATTGCACTTGTGTTGTCACATCAAATTGGAATAGGCTGATCAAAATCCTCAAGGACATACTTTATCTCTTCATTATTTTTGCCTTAAATAATCTTTGAATATTTCATCCTTCCAATCATCTTGACTACTTCCCTTATCACGTGCCATAATAATTTGAAGTATGAGACAAAAGAGATTGCACATGTCAACTAACTCATTTTTCTTCAAACTATTTAGAAATTCATCCATATGATTTAATTTCATCGAAATCCAGATTCGGTTGACATATATGCATGCGAATGATTTAGTTATCCATCATGTGCAACCTTTTATCATTCATTTAGGTAGAAATAAAGTTGTCAAATCATTTATGTTGTCAATTATGAATGTATTTTTGATTTTCGACATTTTCACACCGATAATTCCTAATCACAACCAACCATAATTATGAATCACATATGATCATAAATTATTCCATATGCCCCACATGTTTGTGCATCTCTGGTACAAAATATCTAGGTGTTGTTTTAGAAAGTATTCGCGCTTTCATTTGGAATTTCCCTCACTATGTTGAATCCCCTTGAGAGAATTGATTCTACCATGATAAATCACTCTGAGGCGATTCAATCTCAATAGCGAGAGTTTACTAGCCTCAAATGCAATATGGAAAATTGGGAATCTCATACAAGCGAGTATGATGTTAAAGAATGGTATGTGCAGACACAGGTGAATAAAAAACATGCAGAGGAGATTGTGGTTCTGAAATATCGACTTGATTGATTAGAGAAGCAGCACAAGCACATTATATTCCTCTTGCAACAATTTCAGTCAATGCACATCAATTTAGGTTTTGAGAAAAAATATCTACCAAATACAAAATTGCATCTATCATTGCATAATTTGGGGCAATAGCTTGAATTACATCAATCGAACATCTTCCCACAAATGCAGTTTGTAATTTTTGACTTGTTCTACATATTTTACCAAATTTGTAAATCAGTGATGTTGATAGATTTGCCAAATATTTTATATATGTACTTCTGTCAATGTCTGTCTCTTGCAACATAGACCCTTTTATATGAATTTTGACATTTGGGATGGTGACTTCTTTCGAAACTAATGGACTTGCCAATTATGACCAAATTTTAATATATTTACCTTTTAATCTTGCGATAGCAGCTCCTTTAAATAAAATGCAAATTCTGATTGTTTAGTGATTGTAGATGTATTATTGTATGGAAGTTTACAAATGTTTTATGGATCCAAATTTTCCTCGTCATTATGTTCTACATATTTTGGCCTTGATATCGTGATTCCCAAATAGCTTTTTGATCTCAAGGATCCTCATATGCAATTATGGAATTTAGCAAGATATGCAATAATATCTTGATGCTTGAGAACTGTTGTTACTAACTTCATCAACATATGACTATGAAGATTTCATTATCCATTTTTTTGAATGTGCATTCCTTTGTTTAAGTGACATGGTGTACATTCTTTTCATCCATGCCTTACTAGTTTTGTTTCCTATATTATATGGAGTATTTCTTTCTGACTGTTCGTTTTCCTTTAGAAAATATTTTTCTTTCTGTCCAAATCCATCACAGATATAACATCTTAAGGTAGGATAGTATTTTGTACTATGTCCACAATATTTGCACCTTAAGGATTTCACTATATTATTGGACCTCTTTCTACCATAATTTTCACATTCGAATGCTTTATGCCAAAATTTATTACAAGAAAAACAACAAGCATGAAAAGTATTTTTGTACCTGATTATGTGTTGTCTCCTCCTGTACTCACTTTTGTCAGACTTTGGATAACTATGCTTCTCTCCCATGTTGGTTTCTTCTTTGCAAGTTGCATTTACTTCATCTTTCTCCCCAAATTAATTGGGGATTTCTTTAAGAGTGTTCTGATTGTTTTCAAACCCAGGACCATTCTTATCATAAGGTGATCTTTGAAAACTAAAGATGTGATCTAAGATCATAGCGATTTTTTCAAATTTTGACTTTGTATCCAACTGCGAAACTATCTTGTCCAAATATTCCTTTACTGAAAGGACCTCAACCTCTTGCTTTTGGCAAATCTCCTTTTTCTCTTGAATCTGTCTTGTCAGACTTTCTTCAAGTTTTCTTGCTTCTTCCACTTGAAATCTTAGACTGATGATAGTCTTTGTGGTCTCTTCATGGTATTCATGTTTTTCCCTTTTTGATTCTTTTAATAGGTCTTTTAGCAATGCATTTTTCTTTTTGAACTTATTGACTTCATCTAGGACACATAATAATTGTATCTCAAAATTAAGTTTGTAATTCTTGTCATCTAATTAGTGAGGAACTTTATTTTCACTTTCAAAGAGATCTATTGTATCTAAATCAAAGAAGACTTCTTTCATATTACTCAAAGGTTTCTTCGTCCCTTCTTGATTGTTATTTGTTTCCTCGGAGGTTACTTCCTCTTTTGGTTTCTCTTGATTTTCATCATCTTCATTATCTTGATCTTGTTAGGATATTCCTATACTCCATCCTAGTCCCACCAGTATTTTGATCATTTACATTTTCAGTCATGCATGCACCTTTAGGGTTTGCATGCATCCCACTCATCAGTCCAGCACCTAGCCCTCAGTTAGCCAACCCCCAGGAGCTTCTCACCATTCAATTTTAGCCCTCCAGTTTCATAATGCGCCCTTCTTCCTTGATTTTAGGAAGCAACTCACCCTTCTTCACCTACCAGTCCAGTTGTCACTGAGTTACACTCAGTTACACTCAGTTACACTTGTTAAATTTTGAGCATTAATTCACAATACTCTTGGATCTTTACTGAGAGAATAACATATACAGTATATCAATGCATAACAATCACAATAAGCATGACAAGCATCACAAGAATCAAAAGCATGAGAGACAAGAGACACCGAGTTTCCGTGGGGAAAACCCTAAGGTTAAAAGCCCCACAACTTCCTCAGAGATAGAGAGAGCAATGGCTCAACCAAAGTACAACCAAAATACACTTGAGATAGTCTCCTAGAGCAGATGATCCTCCTCCTCACTAGTGCACCACTTTTTGAGTGAGATAAGTGTGACTTTCCGAGTGATCAAATAGAGATCTCTCAATCTCTATTTATACTTAACCTGTTTTCCTAGTGACACTATGGGGCCGACTTGTCTAGCTAGGTACATCCACAGTATAATATATATTTCAGGGCCGACCCCACACATGGTGGTCTAATAACCCATCGGCAAGTACACACAATTGCGACACTTCCTTATAGAGGAATAACACATCTCTTATAAGGGTACAATAAATATATGAGAAGTACATAGATGAAATACATTCCGAAGTTACATATACATTAACACTCCCTCTTAACTAGGAAGGTATTTCTTGACACAGATCTACTAGTACAAGTCTTCTTCTCAGGATCATCTCATCATCATTGTCACTGCTACTGCTATCTCAACCAATCTCTGAATCTACTCGTCATAGGACGTTCTATAGAGCCAGTCCTTTTTCATATTGGATGTAGGCCCACCACCTGTAGGTCTTCATCATCACTATCCATACTGTGGAAATCTCAAGACTTATTACGTGCGTCACAAAACCTCGAAAGAGCATCCTAGGATGTTACGGGTACACAACTCCAACCTGTAGGATCTCCTAGGGCCATATTATATGTGACCTCACCACAAAACCTCACAAGAGTATCCCAGGCTGTTACGAGCACATAGCTCAAACTATAGGATCTCCCAGGGATAGATTACATGTGGTCACCACAAAACCTCGCAAGGGCATCCCAGGCTGTTATGAGCACACAACTCTACCTATAAGATCTCCCAGGGACATATTACATGTGGTCATGGCAATACCTCATAAGAGCATCCCAGGACTTATTACGGGCACATAGCCCAACCTATCAGATCTCCCAGGGACATATTATATGCCATAGGACAAAACCTCGAAAGAGCATCTACCAGATATCCCAGGGCTAGATTATATGCCATAGGAAAAACCTCGAAAGACTATCTGTAGATCTCCCAGGGCCAAATTATATGTCCTCCCAGAGAAAAACCTTGAAAGAGCATTTTCCAGATGTCCTAGGGCCAAATTATATGCCATAGGAAAAACCTTGAAAGACTATCTGTAAATCTCCCAGGGCCAAATTATATGCTCATCTGCACAACCTGGTCCATGGCCATAGAGTATCAACCTGATACTCACCATACATCATCCTGATGTACACATGATCATCCCGATCATCATCACTGCAACATGCTGCTGCATGTCATCTGGAGCAACATCCTGAAGCTCGTCATCCATGATCATCCTGATCATACAATGCATCTACCTGATGCATACCAAGTATCTACCTGATACATATCATCATACATGATCCACCTGATCATACAATGTATCCACCTGATACAAATACAAATACATGATCCACCTGATCATACAGTGTATCCACCTGATACATATACAGATACATGGTCCAAGCATCCAACATGATGCGTACATACATATAAATGATCCAACTGATAATATCCAGCATCCAACATGATGCGTACATACATATACATATAAATGATCCAACTAATAATATCCAGCATCCAACATGATGCGTACATACATATACATATAAATGATCCAACTGATCATATCCAGCATCCAACATGATGCATACATACATATATAAATGATGCAAATGATCATACAAAGCAGAAACCAGAACATCATCCTGATGCTCATCATCCAGGGCTTACATCCACAGCCACGTGAAGGATCCTCCTTCCAACATGCTTGGAATGGCTTCAACAAATGTGTCCATCACTTCTTCCTCGAAGTGTCATCAATCTGAAGAACGCCAAGCCTCTCCCTGAAGTACTCAAACTTCACCCTGGCTAGTGGCTTCATCAGCCCATCTGCAATCTACTCGTCTGTCACAACGTACATGAGCTTCACAGCTCCTCTCTGCACCATATCCCTGATATAGTGATATTTGATCTCTATGTGTTTCGACCTGTCATGAAACACTGGGTTCTCGGACAGCTTCACACAACTCTGGTTATCACAAAAGATACCAGTAGCATCCAACGGGAGATCAAATAACTCAGACAGTAGCTTCTGTAGCCATACTACCTCACAACTAGCTGAATAGGCTGCAACATACTCTATCTCAGCTGTACTCAGTGCTACGCAGGACTGCTTCTTGCTAAACCAAGAGATCACACCTGATCCCATACTGAAGCAACACCCAGATGTGCTCTTCCTATCTGCAACACTGCTAGCCCAATCTAAGTCAACGTAACCTTACAAGTTAAACTTTTGATTTGCCTCATACTTGAGCCCATAATCCATTGTACCCTTCAGGTACCTCAGAACATGATTTACAACAACTTGGTGAACACTCCTCAGATCTATCAGGAACTGACTCAATGTGTTCACAGCAAAGCAAATATCTGGTCTCGTGTTCATTAGGTACATCAAGGACTCAATCATCTAATGATACATAGAGACATCAACCAGCTCAGATGAGGCATCACATAGAAGCTTTAGATTCGATGCCATAGGTGTGGCCATGGCCTTGCAATACATCATCCCAAATCTCTTCAAGATATCTATTGTGTACTTCCCTTGACCAAAGAAGATCCCACCTACATTCTGCCACACCTCCATACCTAGGAAATAATGCATCATTCCCAAATCTTTCATATCGAACTTGGCAGCAAGATTCCTCTTAGTATCTGCAATCAATCTGTCATCTCCTGTTACAAATAAGTCATCTATGTACAGAAGTAGAATCACAGAATTCCCTTCCTCAACCTTGTAGTAAAGGTTGGAATTCGCTTTACTCTTGGTAAAGCCCAAACTAGATAGGAAACTGTCCATCCTACAACACCAAGTTCTGGGAGCTTGCTTCAAGCCATACAAGGCTTTCTTCAATCTGCACACATATGACTCCCTGTCATGTATTTCAAAACCAAGTGGCTGCTCCATATATACTTCCTCTTCAACTACACCATTCAAGAAAGCAGTCTTGACATCCATTTGGTGTATTTTCCATTTCATTGCTGCAGCTAGGGCAAGTACTGTTCTGATGGAAGTATACCTAGCTACAGGTGAAAAAGTTTCTTCATAATCTATTCCCTCTTTCTGAGAGAAGCCACGAGCTACGAATCTTTCCTTGTATTTCTCTACACTGCCATCTGCAACATGCTTGATTTTGTAGATCCATTTGGAAGTCACAACAGACTTCTCTTTAGGTCTTGGGACAACATCCCAAACATCATTCTTCATTATTGATTGGTATTCCTCAACCATGGCATCCTTCCATTCTTTCTTTTCCACTGCTTCTTCATAATTGGAAGGTTCTTTGTTCATAATGTCACAGAGTAAAGCAACATAGCTAGTATGTGATCTAGTTCTCTTCTTTGCTCTGTGTTCTTCTTCTGGAATTCTAAATCTTTCTGCATCTTGAATGAGCTCTCTAGCCCATGCAGGTTTCCTCTTGTGAGAGTTATCCTCATGGGGTGGATCTACAGGTTCTTGCAGATCTTCAAACTCACGAACAAATTCGGGAATTGCTTCTGTCATGGTAGTGTCTTGAAATCTAGTTTCCTTAGGTTCTTCATAAACTTCGATAGGTGCCTTCCTTGATTTGATGAATGCTGAGTTTTCATCAAATGTTACATCCCTACTAACATCAATCTTCTTGAACCATGGAAAGTATATTCTGTAAGCCTTCGAGCTTTCACTGTAACCCACAAAGATATCCTTCTTTCCTGAAGGATCTAGTTTAGTCCTCTTTTCCTTTGGGACATGTGTGTATAGTGGACAACCGAATATTCTGAGATGGTTGACTTCAGGTTTCTTACTAGAAAAGACCTCTTCTGGTGTTTTGTTGTCCAATATCTTGTGGGGTGTTCTGTTCTGCACATATATAGCTGTTCTAGCTGCTTCTGCCCATAGATGCATAGGTAGATCCTGGTCATGTAGCATTTCCCTTGCTGCTTCCATGATTGTTCTGTTCTTCCTTTCTGCAACTCCATTTTGTTGAGTATTATAAGGAGCAGTCAACTCCCTCTTAATCCCTGAATCACTACAAAGCTTCTTGAAGTCACCTAGGTGAATTCTCCACCATTGTCGGATCAGAATGTTTTGGTATTCTTGTCAGTTTGATTCTCCATCAAGGTTTTGAATTCCTTGAACTTATCAAACACCTCATCTTTTTTTTTCAAGAAGTATACCAAGTCTTCCTACAGAAGTCATCAATAAATGAGACATAGTAAACATACCCACTCAGAGAACTTGATGACATAGGACCACATACATCTGAGTGGATGATTTCCAGGATGTCTTTTGCCTTACTTTCACTGCTTGGGAAAGCCTTCTTAATGTTCTTACCTTTTGCACATCCTTTGCAGACACCTTCATGTTTGGTCTTGATTTCAGGAAGACCCTCTACAGCCTTGCCTGCAATTGGAAGTGCCCTATAGTGCATATGAGAAAGTCTTCTATGCCAAAGTTCACTTGGCTCCATGGATTCATGCACCATGGCATGTTCAAGTTGTCCCTTCAATTTATACAAACCTCCCTCTTGCTTTCCAATCACTACTGCATCATCTATGGTCTTTCCCTTTAGCCACATTAGGACTTGGCCATCCACAAATGCAACCCTCATACCTTTTGCATCCAATGCAGAGATAGAGAGTAAGTTCTTCTTGAGCCCAGGTACATAAAGGACTTCTTTCATCTTCAAATATTTTCCAGAATCGAGGTTGTAGGAGGCTTCACCACTTCCTTTGATTGGGTATTGATAATCATCCCCAAGTTTCACTTTATGGGGTGATTCATGTTCAGACAGATTTACAAAAGATTCTTTAAACCCAATCATGTGTTTGGAAGCCCCACTGTCAATAAACCAATCATTACAACCATGGGAGATAGTACCTGTGAGAGCGGAAATTAGAACATACTCTTCTTCACTTGACGAGTCATCATCACTATCACTTTCTGCCCTAGCCTTCTTCTTTGGGGGCTCATCATCTTCGGCAGCATGAGCATGATATCTTCTTCTGTTATTCTTCTTCTTGTTGTTGAAGTTGTTGTTGTCTTTCTTCTTCTTGGGACAATCTGAAGCAAAGTGTCCCTTCTCATTGCAATTGAAGCATCTAAGATCTTTCTTATATTTATGATAATGGTGGTGTGAGAATTTACTATTATGAGATTATTCCTTCTTGGACTTGCCTTTCCTGGCATGTGCTGTGAGAGCTTGATCTTCATTTCCCATATTTTCTTCTCAGGCCACAAGCCTAGCTTCTTCTTGAGAGCATTCTTCTCGCAATCTGTTGAAGGAGATCAACTTCTTCCTTGCATAAATTCCTCAAATAAAGGAATCCCATCACCTGGGTAGGCCATTTAGAGTGGTCATCACCACTTCACCATTCTCCACCATTTCATCCACTGCTTCTAGTTGTTCCTTGATCTAGGAGACCCTTGAAAAATAAGATTGAATGGTTTCTCCATTCTGAAACTTTACTCCTTTCAATTGGTTCCGCAGGGTCATCTTCCGATTTATGTTCTTCCCTTCAAATAGCTTGGTCAAAGAGTCAAACATCTCCTTGGGTGTCTTTAGAGAAGACACATGGGGTATGAGATGGTCTTTGATAGAATTGGCAATGATTCTCTTTGCCTTGACCAAGTTCTTCTTATGCAATACCTTACCCTCTTCATCCTCTGGGATAGGGATGTCTTCTTTTACATATGAGTCCAACTCATTCTCTTCCAGGATTAACCCAATCCTATACTTCCAAGCTCGGAAGTTATCAGCTCCTTCAAGCTTATCCTCAAGCTTGGTGTGGTGAGACATCTTAAAGAGTACTCAAATGGAAATAGAAAATATTTAGGTCTTAGCACTTGAAATGCTAAAAATTGGATCTAGTCCCGGATTAGGGTTTGACAGAAAAAACCCTAAACGTTCAAAATGTGAATTTCAACTTTCTAAAAGGATAGAAAGATGCGCCTTGATGAGCTGATCAGCCTGGTGTATTCAGAATTTGAGATCAGAAAAGCTTTACCCTTTAGATTTTCCTTTTTGTCCTCCTGGGTTCACTAGGGAGAGCCCTGAATTAGGGTTTGAGTTTCCCAGAGATCTACCTAGCCAAAAATCTCGATTCAAAGCTCTAAACTTCAATTTTTGCAAGGAGCTTCCATCTATGTCTTCGGATTTCAGAAATTCCTATTTTTGTGGAAACCCTAATTTTTAGGGCCAAATCTGAAAATGCTCAGAATTGAATTCTGATTGGATAGATATATTCTCCGTGATGAGTAGAGTCAATCTACTATACTGCATTTCCAAAATCTGTGGAGAGAAACCCAATAAACAAGAAACTCGAGTTTTCATCACTGCAAAATGTCTTCTTCTCAGGTAAGCTCTGATACCATGTTAAATTTTGAGCATTAATTCACAATACTCTTGGATCTTTACTGAGAGAATAACATATACAGTATATTAATGCATAACAATCACAATAAGCATGACAAGCATCACAAGAATCAAAAGCATGAGAGACAAGAGACATAGAGTTTCCATGGGGAAAACCCTAAGGTGAAAAACCCCACAACTTCCTCAGAGATAGAGAGAGCAATGGCTCAACCAAAGTACAACCAAAATACACTTGAGATAATCCCCTAGAGCAAATGATCCTCCTCCTCACTAGCGCGCCACTTTTTGAGTGAGAGAAGTGTGACTTTTCGAGTGATCAAATAGAGATATCCCGATCTCTATTTATACTTAACTTGTTTGCCCAATGACACTATGGGGCCGACTTGTCTAGCTAGGTACATCCACAATATAATATATATTTCAGGGCCGACCCCACACATGGTGGTCTAATAACCCATTGGAAAGTACACACACTTGCAACACTTGTCAATAGACATGACGACACTTCATTATAGAGGAATAACACATCTCTTATAAGGGTACAATAAATATATATGAAGTACATAGATGAAATACATTCCAAAGTTACATATACATCAACAACACTCAGTTACACCTACCAGACTCAGTTTGAATGATGGTTGACAGTTACTTGAGCATTGATGACTCCACTGATGATGATGAAGACTTCTAGTTGTGCTCCGATGATCATGAGGAAACCTAGTTGTGCTCCGATGAGACTCTATTGATCTTATGATCACTCTGAGAGGCTAATTCGAATTGCCACCTTAGGCTTTTGAATCCTCTCTACCATTGTACTATTTATTTGTCCATATTGTGATTAATTAACTAGTGTGTGTGAAGTATTATTGCTTCTATCTGAGTTCTACTGTACCATATTATTCTGTTGCTCATTATACTGTATTGTTCACTTTTCTTCTATTTTCCTACTTAATCATAATTACTCTTGTGAGGTACACATAATCTCTTAGGTCTGCTGTGAGGATTTTCACAGATCTGTGATCATAGTGAGAGATACCTTTGTGTGAATATTTTGTAGGTTGTTCTAGAGCTCTTTGACTAACTTACACTATTGCACTTTAGTTTTCTCAAAATATGACAAGCCACTCAAAATTGCATTCATTTCCTCTGCATTGTCCTTTTGTAACTTTATTTCAGCTTCCTCCGTTGATGGGGTCTTCGGAACTTTATAGTCATTTTCAATTGTCTACCAAATATAAATTCCAATTGATTGTAAAAAACTTCCATTCTTATACTCCAAAGTAAATAGTTTGTTCCATTGAATAAAGGGTCTTTGTCCATGCTAGGATCAAATTCCTCACAGGCCATATCTGCACAATAATTTGCGTTCCATTTGTTAGACTCTATCTTAAGGAACCTGCTCTGATACCAATTATTGAATCCGAATTGATTCTCAGAAGGGGGGGGTGAATCAATATCAAGCGAAATATTAACAATTTATACAATTTTTCTTCTTATATATCATACAAAAATGACAAAGATATTAATAACATAGAAAAATTGTGCGCAAAGTATTTGTAAAGAAAATTTATATAAATAAAATCTTTGATTACATAGATTGTTGGGAGACACCAATATCCAATAATGGTGTGAGAACCTACTATAGAATTTGTAGATGTCATGTCTCCTCTTACCAATTTTTTTATTTTGCATGGGCCCACAACCCTTCAATACTGTTTGCAGTTACACCACTAGGTGATAAATATACTTACTAAAATATTTAAGAAGCATAACAAAATTTACGTAAACTTGTCACACCTTGCTCGTTGTGGTTCTTTACCGAAGTGCTATAGTCCTTTAGACTATAAGCACCCTTACGTCTTTAGTGTCATGACATGGACGTACTAGAACAATGTGGGTGACATGGAGGTACTTCATGCCGACATGATGACGCAACTACCTATCTGCACTAAGGGTGTAACCCTTTATAACAATGCCTAAGCAGTACGCATACATCACTGAGTCTAAGGAATAGTACATAAGCAACACATTAAAACAATGATGCCCTAGACCTGGAATCCTTTCCAGCTCACTCAACCTATACCACAAACTGTAAGTATTTAATGCTAAGCTTAGATGTACCGTCCGAAATTATTATTGTCATTAATGCTTGAATGGACTTAGCCAAAACTCTCTTCTTGGAGTACATGCACACTAATTACATAAACCTGTAACTACTTACACACTACATTATATTAATGATCTACATTAATATAATATGCATATAGGTTAATGTGCTATAGTGCAAAACTTGTTAATTAAAACAATTTACAACTATATAATAATACCACTATGGCTACTAGTACATATATATATAATCACATGTATATATATTAATACTTGGCATAACATAAACTCAAGGCATAATTAATATTATAACATATTAATTCTAACACCTTACACTACCAAGCAAATCGAATTAACGAAACTAACCCTATGCATATTAAAGTTAGGGTCACAACATAACTTATGCATACAAGGGTTATCAATATATATATAGGGTCTATACATATATATTACACACGTTAAAGTGCTCCTCTACAAGGTGTAAGTGCCACTCCAATTAAACATATAGTATGGACATTCAACATAATGAATAATTAAATGCATTAGCCTTAAAGCTAAATGCGCACCCTTAACATATAACAATGTAAGTTAAATACTGATCATAAGAAGCATTAGCCTTCGAGCTCAATGCTTGTACTTAACATATATATATATAATAGTTGATTATAAATAATATGTGGTCATTGATGGGAGCTAACCCTACCACCTCGACATGGCTCACATCATACGTTAACACTTAACGTTTTAAACTTGTGACCGGACAACACATAACCGTGTGAGGTTTACCATACTTCCACGATGGTAAAAATACCCATATCCTATGAATCACGTAGCTCGACTTCAATCATTAAACATGGACAGGGATGCATGACTCAGTTGGTGGTCAACCAGCTCATTCTAATGGATGGCCTACGTGGTTTGTAGCTTACGCCACTAAAGCTTACCAACTCGCTTCAATGTTTTAACCCCTCTCTCGTTTTCCCTATTGGCAGGTGATAGTGCTCACATGGATGGTGGTTTGTTCAAGCATTGTGTTGGACGTCTGGTTGATGTGGTGACTACAGTGCCTCATCCCAATTTATGAGCTCTGTCAGTGAGAGTTATGCCCGGGCATACCATACACCCAACTCTGCACAGCATTTACACTTCCTTCATTATGTGCCGTCGATCATGATCTGAGACCCTGCATGGGAGTTTCTGATGCACTCGGCATCATCGATCCAGACATTGGGTTTTCGGGCCCAACTGTCTCCACTCTTGCATTAACTCTAGCCTTCACCGGCAGCAGTGGTATCCACCTCTCTCTCCGGTATCATGCATTGAAAGATTATCACTTGGTTATTTGGTTCATTGTTGCTCATCTGCGATGCAAGCTTCGGCTCTGCGTAGGGTATGGTGGAGGTATTCGGCCAAACCATGGTGCTTCTCTTCCTCAGATGCATGTTGCACCGACTGTGACCATACACGGTGTGAACACAAACAATGTAAGTGGTAGTTACTGTTCGCCCCATTGTTTAGTTTTGTAATGTCATTGCTTACTGCATTTCACATTTACGTTAATGTTTGCAAGTTTAAAGGACCAGGTTTGACCTCTTTGGTTTTTTGTGATGATAGGTGCCGATGGAGTCAGGCTACAGTGTGATTCATTACACAATCAGGTATTATCACCACACCATTCGGTTTTCCTCTTGTGTTAAGTTGCTTGCTTTAACAACCATTAAAAGATTAAGTTGTTCATCCCACGATTTAACCCTTCGCCACATTTCGCTGTGTAGGAAAATGATGGTGAGTGGTGGAGTGAAACACTCTTGCTAGCTCGTAGCATACATTGGGTTCGTGGAGACTTGTTGGCTCACATAGGTGACTGGCCAATCCCACTCCTTCAGGTTTGGCTCACCCCATTGGTGGGGATAGAGTTACTAAAATGCTTGGTTGTTACGGTTAGGGTTACTCCTGTCTTCTTCAGTACGTTTTTAAGGAGTTCGACCCTTGGCCAAGAGGATAGAGGCATGAATCCATCCTCTGAGAGTGTCACTGTGACCTCTATTTCACTCTACTTCTATTGCAAGGTTAATATGTGCATAGCAAAATGATGTGGGTCTTCCCACAATCATACGTCACTTGACAGTCTATCCAATGAATCTCTACCCCTGAAAGAGGCGTCGGGAATATGTACACGAATTTGCAGTTAATTTTAAGTGGCCATGCCATGACCCTTTTGATTCCAACTTTGTCTGTATATTAATTTTAAAGCTTGGAACTCATGATGTAAACTCTTTTGCAAGCCCAGCTTGACTTTGCAACCCTCGATGATTCTCATCGGGTTTGTGGATTAATTACTTGATATGCATTTTGGTATTACATACTTGGATTGTATAGATTCCCTCAGCACTTTGATATTAATATACAATGTAATTGTTTTGCTTCTCCAATATTTGTGCATAACACAATCTGATTCGATGCATACGTTTTTAATGTTATAAATGCATACCCAGCTCTTATATTATCAGCATACTTGCATTTGTTTTTTTAAATGCTTCTAGGAAGGAATCAACCTCATCGCATTCTTCCATGATTCGTTTGCATTCGAAAAGGGTATACTGTAATGTTGTTTTGACTTCATGCATTAAAATGTTTAGGGTTGAGGCATTTATCCTACCCATCGTATGCACATGAATATGCAATGCATCGAGACGAAGTCTCAATCTCTATCAATGTATCGTCACACTACTGTGTTTAAATACTGCAATGTTTGATGATTCATTTTATGTGAATTCGTTTATGCCTAGAATCGTTTTCATTTTAATGTCTTTAATATACTATTTAGCAATAGTTGAAAACACTAGGATAAAACAAATGCATAGATGAATGTCTCAATGTATATCATCATATATTAATACTATAGCATCCATGCTAAGGGCCAAACCCTTAGGTGCTTGAATCGTTTGCACTCACCCCTTTGGCAATTCAAACGCATTCAATCAATATGTTTATACATAGTTGGCGACCTAGCTTTCGCATGGGTCGCATGATGCCACTGCCAATACATTCACGTCTATATTTATAATGCATATTATTATACTATTTGCATAAGAATTTCCATTAAATGCAGAGTGACAGATAGGCATATATTTACTCAGAAATATAGCAATGCCTCACTTATTCAATACTCAACAATTTAAACTGAAATGCCATGTAAATGCATAATGTCGATTATGATCTCAACTATATAACTGGATAACAGAGATCTAGTTATCTATCTATGATTCATGCTTAGAAATAATCAAGAACAATACATATATGATCAGATCTGATACATTTACATTTCAACAGTAAACCATATATATTCAGAAACACATATATAATTATTGTCCAAACAAATACTCTGCAAGTCAGATTATAAACACTTATCTAAATCTGATGACTAGTGGAACCAAGCACAAACCTCCCAGCCTTTGACCAACAAGTACTCCTTACTCTCAGGTCACCCCCAAGCTGAGTTCACAGTCCCCTAGGCAGAGTATTTATTTTAGTTACCCTTAAATTGTCATTTACCCAAGTTATTCAAGATACTTCAAAGGAAATAGGAAACCCAACTCCCAACTCAATACTCTTGAGCTCCAGGATGCTCCAGGGGCTTTTAATCCATAGCCATGGAGAGAATCACTATCACAGTCTATTCAAGTAACAACATTACTCCTACAAGCTTGGGGTAGCTCTCCTACCTGCACACAATTAAGTGGCCAAGCTCATACCAAACTGCATGATTCCTCCTTATCTGAGTCAGTTTGGTCCTCTAAAATCTGCACTCAATCACTTGGCTTCAGGACCAGCTTGGTTCTCCCAAGTCTATCCTCCCTCACCAGCATTCATTGTCTCAAGTTCAGGTTTTCCTTTTCCCATTGCTCTTGTATATTCAGCTCTTGAGATTGTGAATGATGCATAATGAATTATTGTCATGAGAGTTTCAATGAGTTTTCACCTTTTATTCAATTAGGCGAATTTTTCTCATTATGTGAATTCTTTTAATTCAATAATCTCTCAATTATTTTCTTTAGGGTTTTCCAATTGTCTCCAATCATAATTTCTTCTTCTTATTATTAAGTGGCAGTTTCCCTCTAACCTTAGGAGACTGTGACTCCCTCTTTTATTGTGCTAGTCCACATGGTCAATAGAAACCTCTTTAGCATATTTCTAACTTTCCTAAGTATAAATGAAATAATACTTCGAAGAAATTATCAAAGGGGTTCAAAGTCTAAAATAGGGGTATTACATTCCCCCTCCCCTTAAGTTTTCACCGTCCTCGGTGTTAAACAGTTTTGCAAAACAACAAAAATTAATATAAACAAAATTCAGTTTTTGTCACGGTCTTCATCAAACAGGAAGGGGTATGCTACCTGCATTTCCCTTTCCATTTCCCAAGCAGCCTCATCAGGCTTGTAGTGCTCCCATTACAATTTTACTTGAATGATGGTTCGATTCTGAAGTACCACCTCTTTCCGATCCAGTATGCATATAGGGTCTGTCTGGAAATATTCTTCCGATTCCACCTAAATCACATGCCAGTTCACAATATGCTTAGGATCATATACATACTTTTTCAGCAATGAAACATGAAATACATCATGTACTTTAAAATGTGCTGGTAAAGCTAACTGATAAGCAGCAGGTCCTACTCTAGCAAGTATTTGGAAAGGGCCACAAAATCTAGGTGCAAGCTTGGAAACCTTGCCCAAGCTCAAAGAACTCTTTTTTGCCTTCACTCTTAAAAAGACATGATCCCCAACTTCAAATTCTTGGTTTTCCCTATGCATATCAGCATAGCTCTTCTACATATCTTGGGAAGTTTTCAGATTTGTTCTAACTTTCTACAAAATGTTTTCTAACTCAGTTAACATTTCGGGACCCATCACAATCTAATTTACTAGATCGTCCCAAGTCATGGGGTCTTACACTTTCTTCCATACAACACTTCGAATGGACTCATTCCTGCAGAAGTTTGGTAACCATTATTGTAGGAAAATTCAGGTAACTGTAGGTAGTTTTCCCACTGCTTCGGGTTGTCCATGACATACAAGTGAAGCATGTCCTCAAGGACTTGGTTCACCCGTTCAGTCTGCCCATCAGTTTGTGGATTGTAGGATGTACTAAAACTCAGTTTAGTCCCCAAACCTACAAACAGATCTATCCAAAAGTGTGAGGTGAACTTGGTGTCCCTATCGAATATAATCACCTTGGGAATTCCATGAAGTCGGAAGACTTCCTTCATGAAAACCTCTACAATATTTATTGCCTTAAAAGTGGATTTGACAGGTATGAACTATGTTGCCTTAGTCATCTTATGCACAACAACCATGATTGCATCATGTTGTTTAATGTTTTTAGGCAATCCGGTGATAAAGTCCATTTAAATGGTTTCCCACTTCCATTTTGGCACTTGTAAGGGCTGTAGCAAACCAGCCGGATACTGATGTTCTATTTTCACCCGCTGACAGTCCATACATTTAGCAATGTATTCAGCAATTTCTGATTTCATTCTTGGCCAATAATGTTGTTTTTAACAGCAGTCAACATTTTTTGGTAGCCAGGATGACCAAAATATGGTCTTACGCGAAATTCATCCATAATTAATTGATTTAAGGCTATATTTTCCTGTATGTATAGCCTATTCTTGAACAACAACAGTCCATCCTTAGACATGTTGAAATCTGTCGCTTGCTATTCTGAATTTTCTACAAGACATTTTTGTCTTATATTCAGACTTTTTGATCTTTTTCAGCGGCTATTCAGATCTGCACTATTAAATCATACTGAAAATTGTTAACTGATGCCATAGTTAGTAGATGCATGTGTCTACTAAGTGCATCAACAATTTGATTTTCCTTACCTTTGATGTGCTGAATTTCAAAATCAAATTCACTTATGAATGCCAACAACCTTGCTTTCCTTTTTTTTAGATTTGGTTGTTCGAAAAGATATTTCATCCCTATGTGGTTGGTTTTCAACACAAACCTTTTTCCAAGAAGGTAGTGTCACCACATTCGCAAGGCATGAATGATAGCAGCCGACTCTAAATCATGCGTTGCATAATTCACTTCATGTGTTTTCAGTTTTCTTGATTCATAACCAATTACTGCTCCATCTTGTGTAAGCATGCCTCCCAATCCATCCTTGCATGCATCCGTGCATACAACAAAATCTCCATAAGGATCTACCACTTTTAGGATAGGGGTAGAAGTGAGCAACTGTTTCAGCTTTGCGAAACTTGCTTCACACTTGGCTGCCCACAGAAATTTTACTTCCTTTCCCTGAAGCGAAGTAATGGGATGGGTTACTTTGGAAAATCCTTCAATAAATTTTCAATAATACGCAGCCAATCCCATGAAAGAACAGACATTGCTTATGTTTTTGGGTGTAGGCCATCTCATAATGGCCTCTATCTTGTCAGGATCCACTGCAATACCCTTTGCTGATATAATATGACCCAAATATTGAATTTGGTCCTTATAAAAATCACACTTGGATAACTTGGCATAAAGTTGATTTTCTCTCAAGACATGCAACACTAGTCTTAAGTGTTCCTCATGCTCCTTTTCATTATTCGAGTAGATGAGGATGTCGTCAATAAACACCACAATAAATTTATCCAAGTACTTTCTGAAAACATTATTCATTAGGCACATGAATGTGGCTGGTGCATTCCTCAAACCGAATGGCATCACCACAAACTCGTAATGTCCATAACGAGTTCGGAAATCTTTTTTGTGCACATATTCCTCCTTAATCCGGATTTGATGATAACCTGATCTTAAATCAATCTTAGAAAAGATAGTGGCACCCCCAACCTTATCGAACAGATTGTCTATCCTTGGAAAAGGATACTGGTTCTTGATGGTTACTTTGTTCAATTGTCTATAGTCTATTCACAATCAGAATGTGCCATCCTTCTTCCGCACAAAGATTACTGGTGCTCCCCATGGGGACACACTTGGGTGAATATAACCTTTCTTTAATAGTTCTTGCAATTATGCTTTCAACTCAGTTAGTTCATGTGTACTCATTCGATATGGTGCCTTAGAGTTTGGAACAATTCCCAGTCACAGGTCAATGGTAAAATCCAGCTCTTGTCTAGGAGGTGGCTCTGGAATTTCCTTAGGAAACAAATCCTTAAACTTAGCCAATACAGGATGCTTGATGAAATCTGTACTTTCAGTTTGCTGATTTTCTGTCATGTGCACAGCATACAGTTTCCACCCCTTTTGTGCATTCCTTTTTAGTTGGAGAGAAAAAATTTCCCTTAATTTTACTGCTCTCACCATCCCTTGGATCTTTTCCTGCTGTCCCACATCATTAGTAAATGCAATATATTTCTGGTAGCAGTCTATAACAACCCTATGTTTTTCTATCTAATCCATACCGATGAGCACATCATATGATCCTAAAGGAAAAACATTTAAATATGCACTAGTGCATGATTTATTTAACTGCAAGGGACACTGATTTACCACCTCTGAAACCTTCCGTTTTGTCCTTGTTTCCATTTGTACCAGCCAAGGCCACGTGTATTTGTTCTTGTTAAGTTTGCATGACACACACAGTTTTGGATCTATGTAACTATTACTTGCTCCAGAATCAATTAAGATAGACACGGGTGTCTTGGAAAGCATACCTTCAACCTCGATTACCGAAGCTTGATGTTCATCTTGACAGTTGTTCAATGCCGCATAAATCCTTGGACTTCTTGCTACGTCTTGGACCATAGAAGCCTCTTGTAGATTGTGCACAAGTTTGCTTATGTCCTTTTTGTGAGGACAATCATACCATCGATGATTCTCTCCAAAGCCCCAGCACTTGATAGGTGGCTTCGATGGTGTTGGTTCTGGTTTTCTAGTGCCTTCACTACTGAAATTTTTGGTGGGAGGAACAAATTTAGACTGTGGCATGCTGCCCTCAAATTTGTTGCTAGAATGTGTCCATGAACTTTGGTTTCTGAAATGGTTGGGTTTTTTATCCTTCTACCTTATTTCATATTTATGTTTCTTCTTTTCATTCCACTTCTTGGACACTTCATCCCTATTCCGCCCCTATTCACAACACAGTCTAGCCTTCCTGAATGCATCTTCCAAGGTCTTGGGATCATTAAACTCTATCCGATCTTTATACCCAAATGGTAAACTATTCAGGAAACGCTGAATTTTGACTTTTTCTCCCTGAATGTATGGAACGTACTTCAGCAGTTCTAGGAATTTGTTGATCAGCTCTTCCATGTTTTGTTGTCCCAGATTAATGTCATAGAAGTCTTTTACCTTTTTGTCGAAGTACCTCTCAGATAGGTACTTCTGTTTGAAGAACATTGCAAAATTATTCCACATTAATTCCTTCTCGTTGATAGAGCAGGTCAGCTTGAGATCGTCCCATCAAGCTGATGCCTTACCCTGCAGATTGAAAACAACAATTCTAGCCTTAATGAGGCTGGAATAATCGAACATGCATAGGTACTTGTCCATGTCTCGCAGCCACAGTTTTGCTTCTTCTCCGGTTTTAATTTCTCCATTAAAAGTAGGAGGCTTGATCTTCCACAATTCTGAATGTAAGTGTTGTACTTTTGTTGTTTTCTTTTTCTTTTTAGGAACGTACTCTTCATAATCCTTAGCATGTGACTCTTCGTCACTAATGTCCATATTAAATCTAGCAGAATTTCTTGGAGGTGTAGATTTGAACTTGGAATTTCTCTTAGTGAGTGATTTTTCTACATGTTGTTCCTCTGGTGTTGGGAGGTGATTGTTCTCCTTTTCTGTCAGTTTTTGTAGCAGGATAGCATTAATTTCTCACTGCTCTTCAAAATTCTTATTGTTGTCTTCTTTGATGCTCATTAATTCTACTTTTAGACTTTTCACTGTTTCCAACATCTCGTTGGATGGTGTATCTCTTGGAGAATTTGGATTTCTTCCATGCCTGTTGGCCATCTCTTAGTGCTAGGTTGATGTTTCTATAGCCATCCCACCTTCTTGTTTTGCAGAATTAAATTCTGCCATTTAAAGTTTCGCTACTCTACTGTCTATGTGTGGCCAAATAGCTGTTTGTTAGACATTAAAAACAACAAGTAATTAAAATTTCAGGCAAGATGCTATAGGCAAAGTAAATAAGCATTTATTATACACAATGTGAAAACATATTGAAAGCATTTAAAAGCATAGCATACACGCAATGAGCTTAAGGTCCTAGTGTAGTGACCGTGCTCTAATACCAATTTGTCATGTCTCCTCTTACCAATTTGTTTTTTCTTGCATGGGCCCATGGCCCTTCAATACCGTTTGCAGTTACACCACTAGGTGATAAATATACTTACTAAAGTCCTTCAATACCACTTGCAGTTACACCTTGCTCATCGTGGTTCTTTACCGAAGTGCTATAGTCCTTCAGATATATGCACCCTTCTTTAGTGTCATGACACAGAGTACCAGAACAATGTGTGTGACGTGCAGGTACTTCATGTCGACATGATGACACAACTACCTATCTGCACTAAGGGTGTAACCCTTTATAACAATTCCTAAGCAGTACACATACATCACTAAGTCTGAGGACTAGTACATAAGCAACACATTAAAACAATGATGCCCCACACCTAGAATCCTTTCCAGCTCACTCGGCCTATACCACAAACTGTAAGTATTTAATGCTAAGCTTAGGTGTACTATCCGAAATTATTATTGCCATTAATGCTTGAATGGACTTAGCCAGAACTCTCCTCTTGGAGTACATGCACACTGATTGCATAAACCTGTAACTACTTACACACTACATTATATTAATGATCTACAATAATATAATACGCATATAGGTTAATGTACTATAGTGCAAAACTTGTTAATTAAAACAATTTACAACTATATAATAATACCACTATGGCTACTAGTACATATATATATATATATATATAATCACATGTATATATATTAATACTTGGCATAACATAAACTCAAGGCATAATTAATATTATAAAATATTAATTCTAACACCTTACACTACCAAGCAAATCAAATTAACCAAACTAACCCTATGCATATTAAAGTTAGGGTCACAACATAACTTATGCATACAAGGGTTACCCATATATATAAGGTATATACATATATATTACACACGTTAAAGCACTCCTCTACAAGGTGTAAGCACCACTCCAACTATACATATACTATGGACATTAAACATAATGAATAATTAAACGCATTAGCCTTACAGCTAAATGTGCACCCTTAACATATAACATTGTAAGGGAAATATTGATCATAAGAAACATTATCCGGTCGCTGATGGGATCCGACCCTACCACCTCATCGTGGATCACACCATACGTCAACACTTAACATTTTAAATGTGTGACCAGAACACACATAACCATGTGAGGATTAGCATACTTCCATGATGGTAAAAATACCCATAGCCTACGAATGGCGTAGCTCGGCTTCATTCGTTAAACGAGGATAGGGATGTATGACTCAATTGGTGGTCAACTGGCTCGTTGTCACATCCCCATTTTGACCCTACTGCATTAAAATTGTAATTGGTGTAAATATCATTATTAAATCATGGTGAGGAGCTCAAGGCCAAGGCCCCGCCATCAATTTAGATTTTTATGTATCGGCAATTAAAAAAAAAATATGCCTATGGTTCTTGTGCTAGACATGCTCAATGTAAATTAAGACATCATGTAAATATGAATTTTAATGAAACACCCACAACTAGCTATGCAATGCAACAAGAGATGGGGGCATGATTTTACAAGGAATAGGGAGGGAAAATTATTCAAACCCTTGAGCCAATGATGTTAATCCATGTGTCAATGAGAAACCCATAAATCCTCAACTACCCATTTTGGCTTATGCACCCAATCATTTAATTCTTCCAAGAGTTGGTCGAGGTAGTTAATGCCTTGGGAATGGAACGGTATGGCAGCCAATTTCGTGCATGGGAAAGCTATCAATATGGGAAAACATAATTTTGCTTCTTGGGCAAGAAAACACCCATGAAATTGTGCCCAAATCAATTCTTGACCCATGGCCTTTGCTCACACATGCAATCTGAACTAGCTGGGATTTCCCCATCATGTTTTTCATCATTTTTCCATGGATGGGAGCTTGTTTTTGTGTTACACACTAGATGGGAGATGTTAAATTTCCAGAATTTACTTCAATCTGATCTAGGATCTTAACTGAGAGAACATGTACAACAAATCGACAACATATCAATCATGGACACAATAATGCAAGCACACAAGAGACACAGAGTTTACTTGGGGAAAACCATAAAGGTGAAAAACCCCAATAACTTCCTAAGAGATAGATAGAGCAATGATACAACCAGAATACAAGAGATAGTCTTCTCCTAGCAGTAGAGCCTCCTCCTCCACAAGTGCGCCACTCTCCCAAGTGTGAGTGAGAGAATAGAATGTGTAAAATGAGAAAGACACACTCTCTATTTATACACTAACTTGACTTGACCTTTACTCAACTAGGTCGGCCTCAACTTAACCACTTAACATAATGCTGATTGGGCCGACCCCCACTAGGGTGGTCTAATAACCCTTTGACCCACATGGCCAACCCTCAATAGGGTGGTCTAATAACCTTTTGACCCACATGACTTATACAGGGCCGACCCCAACAAGGTGGTCTAATAACCCATCAAGTATAAGTTACGACACTTACAATATAAATGACGACACTTCCGTATAGAGGAATAATAACATCTCTATAGGAATACAATATACATATATGTGAAATACATTCCGAAGTTACATATACATCAGCACTCCCTCTTAACTAGGAAGGTATTTCTCGACACAGGTCTTCTAACACAAGTCATCTTCTTTGGATCATCGTCACTGCTGCTGCTATCTCAATCAATCTCTGAATCTACTCATCATAGGAAGTTCTACAGAGCCAGTCCTTTTTCATACTGGATATAGGCCCACCACCTGCAGGTCTTTGTCATCACTAGCCATACTGTGGAAATCTCAGGACATATTACGTGCATCACAAAACCTTAAAAGAGTCTCTTGACTAGCAAGAACCCTGAAGAGCATCTGAGGCCTTTTTCATCCTGTCCAGATCTCTAGGACTTATTACATGTGACCCCACCACAAAACCTTGAAAGAGAATCCCAAGACTGATTACGAGCACAAGGCTCAACCTATCGGATCTCCTAGGGCACAAATTACATGTGGTCACCACAAAACCTTGAAAGAGCATCCTAGGACTGATTACGAGCACAAGGCTCAACCTATTGGATCTCCCAGGGCACAAATTACATGTGGTCATGGCAAAACCTCGAAAGAGCATCCCAGGACTGATTACAAGCACACAGCTCAACCTATCGGATCTCCTAGGGCACAAATTACATGCCATAGGACAAAACCTCGAAAGAGCATCTGCCAGATATCCTAGGGCACAAATTACATGCCATAGGAAAAACCTCGAAAGACTATCTGCAGATCTCCCAGGGCACAAATTATATATCCTCCCAAGCAAAACCTCGAAAGAGCATTTTCCAGATATCCCAGGGTACAAATTACATGCCATAGGAAAAACCTCGAAAGACTATCTGCAAATCTCCCAGGGCACAAATTACATGCTTATCTACACAACCTGTTCCACGGCCATAGAGTATCAACCTGATACTCACCATACATCATCCTGATGTACACATGATCATCCTGATCATCATCAATGCAACATCCTGCTGCATGTCATCTAGAGCAACACCCTGAAGCTCGTCATCCACGATCATCTTGATCATACAATGTATCTACCTGATGCATACCAAGTATCTACCTGATACATATCATCATACATGATCCACCTGATCATACAGTCTATCCACCTGATACAAATACAAATACATGATACATATCACCATACATGATCCACCTGATCATACAATGCATCTATGTGACGCATACCAAGTATCTACCTGATACATATCATCATACATGATCCACCTGATCATACAATGTATCCACCTGATACAAATACAAATACATGATACATATCACCATACATGATCCAAGCATCCAACATGATGCATATACAAAATACATACAAATGATCCAACCAATCATATCCAGCATCCAACATGATGTGTACATACATATACATATAAATGATCCAACTGATCATATCCAACATCTAACATGATGCATACATATATAAATGATCCAACTGATCATATCCGGCATCCAACATGATGCGTATACAGAGCAATAACTGGAGCATCATCCTGATGCTCATCATCCAACACTTACATTCACAGCCATGTGAAGGATCCTCCTTCCAACATACTTGGAATGGCTTCTGCAAATGTGTCCATCACTTCTTCCTCGAAGTGTCATCAATCTGAAGAACACCAAGCCTCTCCCTGAAGTACTCAAACTTCACCTTGGCTAGTGGCTTCGTCAGCACATCTGCAATCTACTCGTCTGTTGCAACGTACAGGAGCTTCACAGCTCCTCTCTGCACCATATCCCTGATATAGTGATATTTGATCTCTATGTGTTTCGCCCTGTCATGAAACACTAGGTTCTCGGATAGCTTCACACCACTCTAGCATCATCCAACAGGAGATCAAATAACTCAAACAGTAGCTTCCAAAACCATACTGCCTCACAACTAGCTGAACAGGCTGCAACATACTTTACCTCAGCTGTACTCAGTGCTATGCAGGACTGCTTCCTACTGAACCAAGATATCACACCTGATCCCATACTGAAGCAACATCTAGATGAACTCTTCCTATTTGCAACACTTCCAGCCCAATCTGAATCAACATAACCCTGCAGGTTAAACTTTTGATTCGCTTCATACCTGAGCCCATAATCAACTGTACCCTTCAGGTACCTCAGAATATGGTTTACAGCAACCAGGTGAACACTCCTCGGATCCGTCAGGAATTGGCTCAATGTGTTCACTGCAAATCAAATATCTAGTCTCATGTTTGTCAGGTACATCAAGGACCCAATCATTTGACGATACATAGAGACATCAACCGGCTTAGATGAAGCATCGCACAGAAGCTTTAGGTTCGATGCCATGGGTGTGGCCATGGCCTTGCAATCCATCATCTCGAACCTCTTCAGGATATCTACTGTGTACTTCCCTTGACCAAGGAAGATCCCACCTGCACTCTGCCACACCTCCATACCTAGGAAATAATCCATCATTCCCAAATCTTTCATATCAAACTCGACAGCAAGCTTCCGCTGTGTGTTGGCAATCAATCTGTCATCTCCTGTTACAAATAAGTCATCCACATACAGGAGTAGAATCACAGGATTCCCTTCCTCAACCTTGTAGTAAGGGTTGGAATCCACTTTACTCTCGGTAAAGCCCAAACTAGATAGAAAGCTGTCTATCCTACCAAGTTCTGCACACATATATGACTACACCATTCAAGAAAGCTATCTTGAAATCCATCTAGTGTATCTTCTATTTCATCACTTTTATATTTCTCTATGCTGCCATCTGCAGCATGCGTGATCTGATAGTTCCATTTGGAAGTCACAACAGAATTCCCTTCAGCTCTTGGGACCGCATCCCAAACATCGTTCTTCATGGTCGACGGATCAAGGCATTCTTCATGTATCCTGGGAACTTCAATATCTTCAATAGATAATTTTGTTGCTTGAACAAATGTTGTAGTTCTTCTTTTGTAGGTGAAGGTATACTGTCTTTCCTACAAAAGAAGTTAAATTGCATGATTAGAAACATCTCATAATTTTCAGACAAATTCTTACATATAAAGAAATATGTCATACAATCATGCAATTATCTTAGCCAATGCATCAATACAACATTTATCCATGTTCCATAACTTTCTAGATGCCCTCCAGTCTCTACCAGAACATTGTTAAGAGTGTGCACAACTCCCAACATGTCAGCAAAGAGGTTTCATTCTAGATAAGTAGCAATGGAATGTTGTACAGTGCCATAGGCCACTTACCCATCATATGCATATTAGTAGTATCTTGTTCATTAATGCAATCATTCTAATATGCACAAAACATATCCTAAGTCTAGGAACATGAGCATATACATCATTGAACAATTTTATTTAAACAAACAAATATGCAAGAAATGATAATTAAAAATACTTATCTTTGTTTGGTTGCTGGGTGGACTCCCTCTGAGTCTTTGCAACTCCATTCTGATGTGGATTGTGAGAAGTGGTCAACTCCCTCTGAATATCTGCATCCTTGCAGAAACTACTGAAGTGTGCTCCTTTGCTTTCTTGCAAGAACAAATGGAGTGTGCTCCCTCTTGATCTTTGCTTCCTGGATTACTTGTCCTTGAACTTACATCCATCCTTAATCACTATGCATGCTTATTAGTATAATCATTGTGTTATCCTTGAGGTCTCATACATAATCACATATTTATTAGTATAATCTCAATACTATCAAAACACAATAATCGTAAACATGTATATTCATGATCATTCACAGATAATAAACATTAGTATTCAAGGTTTCATGGATGTCTTCTTTTACTCATGCATATTCTTATTTGATCCTAGGACTCTTCAGATTAGTTAAATCATAAATGCATAAACCCGTGATTACACAAACCTATACCTTCATGATTCTTCTGGTTAGTCATATCATCAATTATGGTAAGAAACATAATATGCATACAGCCATGACTATTCAAACCTATGACTTCATGAATAATCATTATCAACAACACAACAGTATAAGATCCTAACACAAGGTAGGATTCTAGCTTGATATAGGAAAAACATACCTGGATTAGCATGCTAGCTAGTTATGTCTAACATACCTGCATAACGTCTTCTAGTTCTCTTCAGTGACTTGTGCTAGTAACCTGCATATCTCATAAGTTAACCATTGTAGAACCAAGTTATACATACCTCGTAAGTAGATCTTCTATGTGATCCATGTCAATGGATGAATCTTTGTCTTCATGTCACCATGATCATATGTTCTTGAAGTAGAACATGATTTGTCTTTCTTGGTGTACCTTTTATGTTAGCAAACAACATAAACCTCATACAACATCACAGTGCATTAGCACAATCATAAGTGTCAAAATATTCTAATAAGGTGATACGACAAGTCTAGTAATTAATCAAGATTGTACTATAATGATATGAAGACAAACATATCATAAACTTAACCATGAATATAATTCGAAACATACCTATAAGCCATACCTGTCAGGATTGCTTGTAATCTTCTTATGGAAGGCCTTTGCCTCATCTCCCTCTGAGATAGGAACTTCTTCACTTATGCAGGTGACCAATCCATCTTCTTATAGGATTAACTCAATCCACTTGATTTGCAAGAACTGGACCTGGAGCTGGATTAGGGTTTGTCAGAGAAACCCCAAAAATTCAAACTTTCGAAAGGATAGCAATATGCACCTTGATGAGCTGATCAAGCTGGTATATTCAGAATTTGAAAACTGCAAAGTTTTACCCCTCGAAATTTCCTTCTAGATTTCCAGATTCACTACAGAGGACCCTGAATTAGGGTTTGAGTTTCCCGGAGCTTCACCCAACCAAAAGATTTGATTCAAAGATCTAAGCTTCAATTTTTCTAAGGAGCTTCCAGCCGTGGTCACAGATTTCCAAAATTCCAAGTTTCTCCGAAGCCCTAAATTCTGGAAGCCATGAATGAAGGTGCTAAAAAAATAATTATGTTTTGATAGAAATATGTACCTAATTGTTTCTGGTGTAACTCCGAAATTTTCGATCCACGAGATCTGAAAATTTTTCTTGAGATATCCCGACCTGTTATATTTCCGTTCCGATAGGTCTGACCTCAATTGAATTCTCTAAGAGAGAGTTATGCCAAGTGTCGCAACGTGACTTGTTTATGGGATAATACAAGAGAGCTAACTTGTACGGTGTTCCACGTGTCACGGGTTCAACTCCGGCCTCTAAAATTTTTTTTTGATATAGTACAGTCTATGTACTACCTTTCAATTTTTATGAAATTTCATTTGGAGCTTCCTATCCCAAGTTATGACCTTTTTCCCAAGGTCACCTGATTTTGACTCAGATCTGGAAGAGGCAGAAACCCTATATTGTACAGATCATAAATCACAAAGTACAATGAATAGGTTTTCCTTTGGACACAAGGTACATGGGAGTCTGATATTCGACCTGTAAAATTTTCAGATCCGAACACTTTGCCAAAACGAATTTATAGTGATAGTGCTACGATGACTGGTTTTTGCTATATCAAGCCCTAGCATCGTAAGTGCAACAAGTGTCATACATGCCATATCATGCCTTCTTTCAGGCTAGCTCTGATACCATGTTAAATTTTCAGAATTTACTTCAATCTGATCTAGGATCTTAACTGAGAGAACAACATGTACAGCAAATCTACAGCATATCAATCATAGACACAATAATGCAAGCACACAAGAGATACAGAGTTTACTTGGGGAAAACCATAAAGGTGAAAAACCCCAATAACTTCCTCAGAGATAGATAGAGCAATGATAAAACCAGAATACAAGAGATAGTCTTCTCCTAGCAGTAGAGCCTCCTCCTCCACAAGTGCGCCACTCTCCCAAGTGTGAGTGAAAGAATAGAATGTGTAAAATGAGAGAGACACACTCTCTATTTATACACTAACTTGACTTGACCTTTACTCAACTAGGTCGGCCTCAACTTAACCACTTAACATAATGCTGACTGGGCCAACCCCCACTAGGGTGGTCTAATAACCCTTTGACCCACATGACTTATACAGGGCCGACCCCAACAAGGTAGTCTAATAACCCATCAAGTATAAGTTACGACACTTACAATATAAATGACGACACTTCCGTATAGAGGAATAATAACATCTCTATAGGAATACAATATACATATATGTGAAATACATTCCGAAGTTACATATACATCAATAGGAGAGGAGGACCACGATTTGGGGCTATTATGGAGGTCGTTTTTTCCCTGGAATGTCCATGTACATTTTTCTGGAAATGGATCTGGCTTCCCAGGGTTGTTTCCTCATTTAGCTTTTCATTTTTGGCTGCCCACATTTTTCTGAACTGGTAGAAACCACATTTTGGGCATCTCACTGTAAAAACATTCTCTTTATGCCCAACACTTGTACTTTTGTTGTTTTGTTCATCCCTTTTTTAGTTTGAACTTTGAGCAAGAAATTAGGAGTGGAAGTGGACCTGAGTTGGCTTGATAAACCTAGTGGGGAAAATAACCTCTCAAGAAGATCAAAAGGGCTGGCTACTCTTCTATGCACACCTTGAACAACACTGAATTGGAAGGTGTGGCCTGAGGGACTGTGTAGTAGTGAAGGGAATACTTCCTTGAGTCAGGTGTGTAGGCATTGTGGGGAACCAAGCTGGATAGATCTTGTAGAGGTATCCATAGCTCTATGGTTGATATCACTAGCTTAGCAATTCTTCCTTTCCATTGCCTAGAAGCTTGATAAACCCAACTGTCGATTGGCTTGGTTGATTTTGATGTATATTTGGCTATGTGTGAGTCTATTGTTCCCTTTTTCCTTGTAGAAATCATGCCCAGCTCGGGGGTGGCAGTTATATCTAGAGATTGATAAGCACAACTGGCCTATGGTTGGGTGGAACATTGTAGTTGCATAGCTGGTTGCTCGGGGACTACTTTATTTCAAGATAAGTACTCTCATGTGTTAAATTCTGCAATGTATTTATTTAATGTCTGTCATGAAAATGTTTGAATGTATGCTAGATATGTAGATGATTTTTATTCTATTGTGTTTAATTACAATATGCACATGTATATGTCTTTTCTTATCAATGAGTTTTACTTAATGGATATGGGGCTAGATGCTCGGATTTAGTGTCATGTTCTCTCCCTTGCTTGGTCTAATGGGAGGGACTGTGACACTCGTTCCAATGGATGGCCTACGTGGTTTGTGGCTTATGCCAATAAGGCTTACCAACTCACTTCAACATTTTAACCCCTCTCCTGTCTTCCCTGTTGGAAGGTGATGGTGCTCACATGGATGGTAGTTTATTCAAGCGTTGCATTGGATGTCTGGTCGACATGGTGAATGTAGTGTCTCATCCCAATTTATGAGCTCTGTCAGTGGGAGTTATGCCTAGGCATACAGTACACCCAACTCTGCACAGCATTTACGCTTCCTTCGTTCTGCGTCGTCGATTGTGATCTGGGATCCTACATGGGAATTTGTGATGCACTTGGAATCGTCGATCCAGGCGTTGGGTTTTTGCATCCAACCATCTCCACTCTTGCATTAACTCTACCCTTCACCGGCAACACTGGTATCCACTTGTCTCTGGTATCACGCATTGAAAGACTTTAACTTGGTCATTTGGTTCATTGTTGCTTGTCTATGACACGAGCTTCGGATACACTCAGGGTATCGTAGAGTTCTTTGGCCAAACCATGGTGCTTCTATTCCTTAGATGCATGCTGCACCAGCTATGACCATACATGACGTGAACACAAACAATGTAAGTGGTAGTTACTGTTCGCACCACTGTTTAGTTTCGCAATGTTGTTGCTTACTTCACTTCACATTTACGTTAATGTTTGCAAGTTTAAAGGCCCAGGTTTGAACTCTTTGGTTTGTTGTGATGATAGGTGTCGATGGGGTCGGGCTATGCTGTGATTCATTACATAGTCAGGTATTAGCACCACACCATTTGGTTTTCATCTTGTGTTAAGTTTCTTTCTTTGACAGCTGTTAAAATATTAAGTTGTTCATCCCATGATTTAACCCTTTGTCAGGTTTCGTTGTGCAGGAAAAAGACTGCGAGTGGTGGATTGAAACACTCTTGCTATCTCATAGCATACGTTTCGGTTGTGGTGACATGTTGGCTCACACAGGTAACTCGCCAATCCCACTCCCTCGAGTTCGGCTCACCTCGTTGGTGGGGGAAGAGTTACTAAAATGATTGGTTGTTACGGTTAGGGTTACTCTTGTCTTCGTCGGTACATTTTTAAGGAGTTCGGCCCTTGGTTGAGAGGATAGAGGCATGAATCCATCCTCTAAGACTGTCACTGTGACCTCTATTTCACTCTACTACTATTGCCGGGTTAATATGTGCTTAGCGAAATGATGTGGGTCTTTTCACAGTCATACATCACTTGACAGTCTATCCAACGACGCTCTGCCCCTGGCACATGTGTCGGGAATATGTACATGAATTCCCAGTTAATTTTAAGTGACCATGCCACAGCCCTTTTGATTCCTAATATGTCTGTATATTAATTTTAAATCTTGGAACTCGTGATGTAAACTCTTTTGGAAGCCTAGCTTGACTTTGCAACCCTCGGCAATTCTCGTCGGGTTTGTGGATTAATTACTTGATATGTATTTTGGTATTACATACTTGGATTGTATAGATTCCCTCGGCTCTTTGATATTAATATACAATGTAATTGTTTTGCTTCTCCAATGTTTGTGCATAACACAATGCAATTCGATGCATACGTTTTTAATGTTATAAATGCATACCCTGCTCTTATATTATCAGCATACTTGCATTTGTTGTTTTAAATGCTTCTGGGAAGAAATCAACCTTGTCGCATTCTTCCATGATTCATTTGCATTTGAAAAGGGTATATTGTACTGTCGTTTTGACTTCATGCATTAAAATGTTTAGGGTTGAGGCATTTAGCTTGCCCATCATATGCACATGAATATGCAATGTGTTGAGGCACAGTCTCAATCTCCAGGAATGTATCGTCACACTATTGTGTTTAAATACTGCAATGTTTGATCATTAATTTTATGTGGATTCGTTTATGCCCAGAATCATTTTCATTTTAATGTATTTAATATACTATTTAGGAATAGCTAAAAATGCCAGGATAAAACAAATGCATAGATGAATGTCTCAATGTATATAATCATATATTAATACTATAGCATCCATGCTAAGGGTCAAACCCTTAGGTGCTTGAATCGTTTGCACTCATCCCTTCGGCAATTCAAACGCATTCAATCAATATGTTTATACACAATTGGCGACCTAGGTTTCGCATGGGTTGCATGATGCCATCGGCCAATACATTCACATCTATATTTATAATTCATATTATTATACTGTTTGCATAAGCATTTCCATTAAATGCAAAATGCAAGATAGGGATATATTTACTCAGAAATATCTCAATGCATCACTTATTCAATATTCAACAATTTAAACTGAAATGTTATTTAAATGCATATATTCGATTATGACCAGATCTGAATAAAATACAACTTTTGTCAACAACCAAATTAATTCATATCTATATCTGATTTGCATTCTATGATTTTCAGGGTTTATCTTTATGCCATATACTTTATCATGGAAAAATGATTGATAAACATATGGGATAGGCATGTAAACCTTCAGGTTTACTTACCTTCTGTATTTACAGCATTATGATGCAAAACATAATATCTTATGTAAATACTGGAATATATTTAACCTACAGCAACGTGCAATATGAAGACATGTCTCACCAAACCCTAGGTTAGCACATGAATCATATTATTATTATTTCAAATGTTGCATACATTTATAACTGTATATAGCATCTTAATACTGTAAATATACTGCCATTAGAATGTAGATATTTTAACAGTCATCCCATCACATCAATATTCCAGATCTGTAAAATGACCATAAGATAACTCATAACAAAGATCTAGTTATCTAGCTGAGATTCATGCTCAGAAGTAATCAAGAACAATACATATATGGTCAAATCTTATACATTGACATTTCAACAATAAACCAGATATATTCAGAAACACATATATAATTACTGTCCAAACAGATACTCTATAAGTCAGATTATAAACACTTATATGAATCTGATGACCAATGGAACTAGACACAAACCTCCTAGACTTTGACCAGCAAGTACTCCTTTCTCTCAAGTCACCCCCGAGCTGAGTTCACACTCCCCTAGGTAGATTATTTATTTTATTTACCGTTAACTTGTCATTTACCCAAGTTATTCAGGATACTTCAAAGGAAATAGGCAACCCAACACCCAACTCAATACTCTTGAGCTCTGTTAGTTTTTCAGAAATTTCAATCTGATCTAGGATCTTAACTAAGAGAATAATATGTACAACATATCTACAACATATCTATAGCATATCAATCATGGACACAATAATGCAAGCACACAAGAGACACAGAGTTTCACCAGGGAAAAACAAGAAGGTGAAAAAACCTGCAACTTCCTCAGAGATAGATAGAGCAATGATACAACCCAAGTACAAGAGATAGTCTTCTCCTAGCAGTAGCTTCTCCTCCTCCACAAGTGCACCACTCTCCAATGTGAGTATGAGTGAGAAAGTGAATGATCAAATAGAGTGCCTCTCACACTCTATTTATACTTGACTTGACTTGCCTAATAACCTTTACTAGGTCGGACTTAAATTAATCACATAACATAATGCTGATGGGGCCAACCCCCAATAGGGTGGTCTAATAACCCTTTGACCCACATGACTTATATAGGGCCGACCCCACCAAGGTGGTCTAATAACTGATCAAGTATAAGTTACAGCACTTACAATATAAATATGACACTTCCGTATAGAGGAATAATAACATCTCTATAGGAATACAAACACTTCCATATAGAGGAATAATAACATCTCTATAGGAATACAATATACATATAGGAAATACATTCTGAAGTTACAAATACATCAACACTCCCTCTTAACTAGAAAGGTATTTCTCGACACAGGTCTTCTAGCACAAGTCTTCTTCTCTAGATCATTGTCACTGGATCATCGACATCGAATCATCATCATCGTCACTGCTGCTGCTATCTGAACTACTCATCATAGGAATTTCTACAGAGCCAATCCTTTTTCATACTGGATGTAGGCCCACCACCTACAGGTCTTCATCATTGGCCATACTATGGAATCCTCAGGACTTATTACGTGTGTCACAAAACCTCGAAAGAGCATCCCAGGCCTTTTACAAGGACACAGCTCAACCTATCGGATCTCCCAGGATCTTTTACATGTGACTATCACAAAACCTTAAAAGAGTGTCTTGCCAAGCAAGATCTCTAAAGAGCATCTGAGGCCTTTTTCATCTTGTCCAGATCTCCAGGACTTATTACATTTGACCCCTACCACAAAACCTTAAAAGAGTGTCTTGCTAAGCAAGATCTCTAAAGAGCATCTGAGGCCTTTTTCATCCTGTCTAGATATCTAGGACTTATTACATGTGGTCCCCACAAAACCTTAAAAGAGTGTCTTTCCAAGCAAGCTCTCTAAATACCATCTGAGGCCTTTTTCATCCTATCCAAATCTCCAGGACTTATTACATGTGGTCTAGCAAAACCTTAAAAGAGTGTCTTGCCAAGCAAGATCTCTAAAGAGCATCTGAGGCCTTTTTCATCCTGTCCAGATCTCCAGGACTTATTACATGCTACCCTTGCACAACCTGTCCACAACCATAGAGTATCAACTTGATACTCACCATACATCGTCTCGATGTACATGATCATCCTGATCATCATCACTGCATCGTCCTGATGCGTGTCATCTGGAGCAACATCCTGAAGCTCATCATCTATGATCATCCTGATCATACAATGCATCCACCTTATGCATGCCAAGTATCTACCTGATACATATCATCATACATGATCCACTTGATCATACAATGTATCCACCTGATATATATCAACATACATGATCTACTTGATCATACAATCGTATCCACCTGAGACATATACAGATACATGGTCCAAGCATCCAACATGATGCATATACATATACATGATCCAACTGATCATAACAAGAATCCAACATGATGCATATACATATACATGATCCAACTGATCATAACAAGCATCCAACATGATGCATATACAGAGCAATAACTGGATCATTGTCCTGATGCTCATCATCCAGTGCTTACATCCACAGCTATGGGAAGGATCCTCCTCTCACCATGCTTGGAATGGCTCCTACAAATGTGTCCATCACTTCATCCTCGAAGGGTCGTCAATCTGACGAACACCAAACCTCTCTCTGAAGTACTCGAACTTCACTCTGGCTAGTGGTTTCGTCAACACATCCACAACCTGCTGATATAGTGATATTTGATCTCAATGTGCTTCGACCTGTCATGGAACACCGGGTTCTCAGACAGCTTCACACAACTCTGGTTGTCACAAAAGATACCGGTAGCTTCCAATGAGAGATCAAATAGCTCAAACAGTAGCTTTTGGAGCCATACTGCCTCACAACTAGCCCAGCAAGCTACAACATACTCTACTTCGGCTGTACTCAGTGCTACACAGGACTGCTTCCTGCTAAACCAAGAGATCACACCTGATCCCATACTAAAGCAGCACCCAGAAGTGCTCTTCCTATCTGCAGCACTGCCTGCCCAATCTGAATCAACATAACCCTACAGGTTAAACTTTTGATTCGCATCATACTTGATCCCATAATCAACCGTAGCCTTCGGGTACCTCAGAATATGCTTTACAGCAACTAGGTGAACACCTCTCAGATCCATCATGAACTGGCTCAATGTGTTCACCGCAAAGCAAATATCTGGTCTCGTGTTTGTCAGGTACATAGACAACCCAATCATCTGACGATACATAGTGACACCAACCGGCTCAAATGAAGCATCAAACAGAAGCTTCAGGTTCGATGCCATAGGTGTGGCCATGGCCTTACAGTCCATCATCCCGAATCTCTTCAGGATCTCTACTGCATACTTTCCTTGTCCAAGGAAGATCCCATCTACACTCTGCCACACCTCCATGCCTAGAAAATAGTGCATCATCGCCAAGTCCTTCATCTCGAACTGGGCAGCAAGCTTCCTCTTTGTGTCGGCAATCAATCTATCCTCACCTGTTACAAATAGGTCATCCACATACAATAGTAGTATCACTAGATTTCCTTCCTCAACCTTGTAGTAAAGGTTGGAATCTTCTTTACTCTTGGTAAATCCCAAATTGGATAGAAAGTTGTCTATCCTACCATACCAAGTCCTAGGAGCTTTCTTCAAGCCATACAAGGCTTTCTTCAACTTGCACACATATGACTCTCTGTCATGCATCTCAAAACCAAGTGGCTGCACCACATACACTTTCTCCTCGACTACAACATTCAAGAAAGATGTCTTGACATCCATCTAGTGTATCTTCCTTTTCATCACTGCAGCCAGAGCAAGTACTAATCTAATGGAAGTGTATCTAGATATAGGAGCAAAAGTCTCTTCATAATCAATTCCTCTTTCTGGGAGAAGCCACGAGCTACAACCACGCTTTGTATTTCTCCATGCTACCATCTGCAGTATGCGTGATCTTATAGATCCACTTGGAAGTCATGAAAGACTTCTCTTCTGGTCTGGTACCACATCCCAACCATCATTCTTCATGATCGAAGGATCATGGCATTCTTCCATTACTTCATCCCGGATCCTGGGAACTTCAATATCTTCAATATCTTCAATAGATAGATTTGTTACCGACAAGACAAGTTAAATTGCATGATTAGAAACATATCATAGTTTTCAAAACAATTTCTTACACATAAAGAAATATGTCATACAGTCATGCAATTGTTTTAGCCAATGCTTCAATACAACATTTATCCCTATCCCGTAACTTTCTAGATGCCTTCCAATCTCTACCAGAACATTGTTAAGAGTGTGCACAACTCCCAACATGTCAGCAAAGAGGTTTCATTCTAGATAAGTAGCAATGGAATGTTGTACAGTGCCATAGGCCAATTACCCATTACATGCATATTAATAGTATACTGTTCATTAATGTAATTATTCTAATATGCATAATACACAACCTAAGTCTAGGAACATAAGTATATACATTATTGAACAATATTATTTAAACAATCAAATATACAAGAAATGACAATTCAAATACTTATCTTTGTTTGTTTGTAGGGTGGACTCCCTCTCAATATTTGCTTCCTTGCAGGAGCTACTGGAGTGTGCTCCCTCTTGATCTTTGCTTCCTGGATTACATGTCCTTGAACTTATATCCATCCTTGATCACTTATGCATACTTACTAGTACCATCATTGTGTTATCCTCAAGGTCTCATACATACATACATTCATTAGTATAATCACAATAATCTTAAACATGTATAGTCATGATCATTTCAAACACAGATAATAAACATTAGTATTCAAGGTTTCGGGGAATACTTCTTTTACTCATGCATATTCTTATTTGACCAAAGGACTTTTCTGGTTAGTCATATCATCCATCAAGGTAAGAGACATAATATGCATAAACCCTTGATTAATTGCATTTCTAACTTCATGAATAATCATTATCAACCATACAACAGTATAAGATCCTAACACAAGGTAGGATTCTAACTTGATATAGGAAAAACATACCTTGTTATCATATTTGCTAGTTATGTTTAGTAATGTCTTCTTGTTCTCTTCAATGAATTGTTCTAGTAACCTGCATATCTCATAGGTTAAGCATTGTAGAACCAAATTATACATACCTCGTAAGTAGATCTTTTATGTGATCCATGACAATGGATGAATCTTTATCTTCGTGTCACCATGGTCATATGTTCTTGAACTAGAACATGATTTGCCTTTCTTGATGTACCTTTCATGTTAGAGGACAACATCAACCTCATACAACACCACAATGCATTAGTACAATCATAAGTGTCAAAACCCTAATCAATGAATATCTGCATTCATAATTTTATTAAGGTGATACAACAAGTCTAAAGTTAATCAACATTGTACTAACCTTAATGAAGACAAACATACCATAGACTTAATCATGAATAGATCTCAAAACATACCTGAATAAGTCATACTTGTCGAGATTGCTTGTAATCTTCTTATGTAAGGCCTTAGCCTCAACTCTCTCTGAAACAGGAACTTCTTCACTTATGCAGGTGACTAATCCATTCTCTTCTAGGATTAACCCAATCCACTTTGATTTGCAGAAACTCGATCTGGAGCTGGATTAGGGTTTTTCAAAGAAACCCTAAAAATTCAAACTTTGAATTTCAAACTTATGAAAGGATAGAAAGATGCGCCTTTCTGAGCTGGTCAAGTTGGTATACTCAGAATTTGAAAACTACAAAGTTTCTCCCCTCAAAATTTCCTTTTAGATTTCCGGATTCACTAGGGAGGACCCAGAATTAGAGTTTGAGTTTACCAGAGCTTCACACAACCAAATAGTTTGATTCAAACCTCTAAACATTGATTTTTCCAAGTAGCTTCCAGCTATGGTCACAGATTTCAAAAATTCCCATTTTGTAGAAGCACTAATTTTTCCCTTTTCCGATCAAAGTCCTAAACTAGGGTTTGATCAAGCCCGGCCTTCTACCCAACCAAAAAATTTGATCTTGGTCTCTAAATTTTGATTTTGATGAGTAGAATTTAGCTGTGGTCTCCGATTACAAAACTATCAACTTTATTCGAAACCCTAATTCCTGGAGCCATGAATGAAGGTGCTCAAAATCCAATTATGTTTTGATAGAAATACGCACCTGATTGTTTTTGGTATAACTCTGAAATTACGAATCCACAGGGTCTGAAACTTTGAACTGTGTTATTCCGACCTGTCATATTTCCAACCCCATAGTTCTAACGTCAATTGGATTCTCTGAGATAGAGTTATGCTAAGTGTTGCAACGTGACCTATTTATGGGATAAAACAAGAGAGCGAACTTGTATGGCATGCCACGTGTCACTAGTTCAACTTCGGCCTCTGAAAACCTAACCTGAGAAACTACAGTCCATGCCCTACCTGTCAATTTTTATGAAATTTCATTTGGAGATTCCTAGCCCAAGTTGTGACCTTGTTTCCTAGGTCACTTGTTTATGACTGAGATCTGGAAGAGGCAAAAACCCTAGATTGTAGAGATCATAAAAAACAAAGTACAACGAATTAGAAATTGTGCTTCAGACATAAGATACATGGGGATCTTATCTTCGACCTGTAAGAGTTTCAGATCCTGAAACCTTGCCGAATTGTATTTATAGCGAAAGTGCTACGATGACTGGTTTTTTCTATATCAAGCCCTAGCTTTGCAAGTGCAACAAGTGTCATAAATGCCATACCATGCCTTCCTTCAGGCTAGCTCTGATTCCATGTTAGTTTTTTAGAGATTTCAATATGATCTAGGATCTTAACTGAGAGAATAATATGTACAGCATATCTACAGCATATCAATCATGGACACAATAATGAACGCACACAAGAGACACAGAGTTTCAATGGGGAAAAACAAGAAGGTGAAAAACCACACAACTTCCTCAGAGATAAATAGAGCAATGATACAACCCAAGTACAAGAGATATTCTTCTCCTAGCAAAAGCTTCTCCTCCTCCACAAGTGCGCCACTCTCCAATGCGAGTATGAGTGAGAAAGTGAATGATCAAATAGAGTGCCTCCCGCACTCTGTTTATACTTGACTTGACTTGCCTAATAACCTTCACTAGGTCACCCTTAACATAACCACATAACATAATGCTGACGAGGCCGACCCCCAATAGGGTGGTCTAATAACCCTTTGACCCACATGACTTATACAGGGATGACCCCACCAAGGTGGTCTAATAATCCATCAAGTATAAGTTATGACGCTTATAATATAAATGACGACACTTCTGTATAAAGGAATAATAACATCTCTATAGGAATACAAACACTTCCGTATAGAGGAATAATAACATCTCTATAGGAATACAATATACATATAGGAAATACATTCCGAAGATACAAATACATCAACAAGCTCCAGGATGCTCCAGGGGATTTTAATCCAAAGCCATGGAGAGAATCACTATCACAGTCTATTCAGGTAACAACAGTACTCCTGCAAGCTTGGGGTATTTCTCCTACCTGCACACAATTAAGTGGCCAAGCTCATACCAAACTGCATGATTCCTCTTGATCTGAGCCAGTTTGGTCCTCCCAAATATGCATTCAATCACTTGGCTTCAAGACCAGCTTAGTTCTCCCAAATATGTCCTCCCTCACTAGCATTCATTATCTCAGGTTCAGGTTTTCCTTTTCCCATTGCTCTTGTGTATTCAGCTCTTGAGATTGTGAATGATGCATAATGAATTATTGTCATGAGAGTTTCAATGAGTTTTCACCTTTTATTCTCTTAGGGAAATTTTGCTCATTATGTGAATTCTTTTAATTCAATAATCCCTCGATACTTTTCTTTAGGGTTTTCCAATTGACTCTAATAATAATATCTTATTATTATTATTAAGTGGCATTTTCCCTCTAACCTTAGGATACTGTGACTCCCTCTTTTACTGTGTTGTTCCACATGGTCAATAGAAACCTCTTTAGCATATCTCTAATTTTCCTAAGTATAAATGAAATAATACTTAGCAAAAATTGTCAAAGGGGTTCAAACTCAAAAATAGGGGTATTACAGTAGACACCAATCTAAAAGGGACACCAATCCCTTATCCAAGCACCAACCTATGAGGACACCAATCCTCTTATGAGCACCAACTTGTAATCAGCAAGCACCAACTTCTGTAGTTAGGAACCAACCTGTCTAATGGATGAGAACACCAATTCTCCTGAGCACCAACTTAGGTCTACATGAACCAACCTGTAGGAGACCTAAGCCTCCTATCCTTTCCCCTTCCTAACTCCCTTGAAAAGATATGAATGTAACTATGTTCAAATGTTGCTTTATATCCTACAGAGTCTGTACTTATTGCACAAACTCATCGGCATGTTGATGTATTTGTAACTTCAAAAGATATTCACTTATATATTACATTTGTATTTTATTGTATCCCCAATGGAGATGTATTATTTCTCTGATTGGAAGTGTCATCATTTGTATTTGCAAGTGTCGAAAGTTACATTGTAAGTGTCGTAACTTATATTTGATGGGGTTGGCCCTGTATGAGCTATGTGTAAGGGTTATTAGGCTTCCTTAGGAAGTCGGCCCAGTTACGGTTAAAGGCAGGTTAAGTTAATGTATGAATAGAGATTGTGACTATCTCATTCTATTCATTCACTCACTTATCCAACTCACATAGTTGAGAGAGAAAAGTGCACACAAGTAGAGGAGGAGTAGCTGCTGAAGAAATTTATCTTTTGGGGTTTGATCTTTGTGATCTTTGTATTGGTGCTTATTCTATATTTTAGTAAGTTGTGTGGTTTTTCACCTTCTTGGTTTTCCCTGAGGAAACTCTATGTCTCTTGTGTCTATGATTGTTATGTTGTGCATGTTATTCTCTTAGTAGGATCCTAGATAATATTTGAATGAAGTTATCAAAATTCTAACATGGTATCAGAGCGGGACTAAGAAGAAGACACTGTGCAGCTATGGAAGAGAGGGATTCTTAATTTTTGGGTTTCTCTCCACATATCATCAAAGGAAGGAGACTAGGCTAACTCTCCTAAGGAAGGTGCATCTTTCTGTCGAGACAAAATTTGATTTTGAGCACTTTCAGTTTTTGGCTCGTCACTGCTGCGGGAAATTAGGGCTTTTGACAGAAGTGGAATTTTGGAGTTCTCTCAGCATAGGAGTGATCTCCTCAGCAAAATCAAAGTTTAGAGACCAAGATCAAACTTTTTCATTTGGAAAAACCCTGGGCTCTATCAAACCCTAGTTCAGGATTTTGACCAGAAAACCATATTTTGACATATTTGTATCCTCGTCAGTCCATTAGCGACTTCAAACAGTTTCATGCATGTTGTGAACCAATGAATCCCAAACCACTTCCTTATTCTGGATTCTGTCCTGGAAAATCCTTTTGTTTCTCTCTTTCCATAAATTCCAACGCATGACGGGGAACATTTTCCAGATGAAATCAATAATAGGGTTATTAAAAGCTTTGACATCCTAGTTACATAGAAAAATCCCCGGTTGGCCATGAGCCCGGTCACTTCTTTGAAAGATCATGGCCCCTTTGTCCCAGAGGAATGACGAAAACTCACACTCATCTAGTAGGTGGCATAGAGTTTCCTCACTGTTCCTACAAAGCGGACAATAGGATGGTCCTTGGATTCCCCTTTTCTTGAGGTTCTCTCCCGTCAGGACTCTTTGCCAAATAACCAGCCAACAAAAAATGGCAGTTTTTGGCCAAGGGTTCATATGCCAAATCTTAGCCCAAGGGTTGTCCTCATCATCTACTCTGTTAGTCTGGATGTTATAGGCTTCCTTGATGCTAAACAACCCTTTCTTTCGATAACCCCAATGAAGCTTGTCAGGGCCGGTTTTTATTCGAATATATCTCTCTTGCATAATTTCCCCAAAAGCTTGCCCATCCTTGCTATTAGTGATATCAATCCACCATTGTTGGTCCAGCCAAGTCCTGCTAAAATCACCAGGTGTATTAGACCAATAGTGACACACCTTTGATTTTCCTTCCATCAAACTTTGGTTTCTGATGTCCTGCCACTGCTGATCATTCCCAAGCTTTGGGAATTGGTTCCATGAGTCGTCCTAGAAGTTGGCTAACCGCCTATCTCCAATTTCCCAAAAGCTATGATCCTGAACCAATTTCCTTCCTGACAGTGCTTTCCTCCAAATGTGAGAGCCTTCGACATCTGAATTGAAACAGATTAATTGGTTGGAAGGATGGGTCCTAGCATACTTGACTTGCCACAGTTTTTCCCATGGCTCATTATTGTGATTACACCAGTGCCACCATAGATTTTCACCATGAATATCACTGACAACTTCAGGATCACGAAATCCTAATCCTCCCTTGTCCTTTGGATGACATAAGACATCCCATCTAATGAGGGAAAATTTAGATTTGGATTCCCGACCAACCCATAATAAATTGTGCTAAATACTTCTCATTTCTCTGAGAACAGACTTGGGAGCAGATAAAAGAGAAAAAAGATAAATAGGCATGGCCTGAAGGACAGATTTAACCAGAGTGGGCCAACTAGGAAGGTTTAGGGGTATATTAATCCAACTATGCAGTCTATTCTTTAATCGGTTCAGAAGATCATGCCAAGAGATCCCCCTAAGGGAGCTCTTAGAGAGAGGAGCCCCCAAAAATTTAGTGGGGAGGGAGCCTTTGGAGAAATTGAGAATGCGAAGGATATTACATTGAGTGACATTAGGGGTGTTAAAAAAGAACACCTAAGATTTATTTGGATTCACTTCAAGCCCTGATGCCTTGGAAAAAACATTGAGGCTTTTTTTAAAGGCATGGGATTCTTGCACTGAAGGGGGCCCCATGAGCATAATGTCATCCACAAATTGTTGATGAGTCTGTTTTTCCAAACTAGCATGGAGGTCCAGCCCACGTATTTCACCTTCCATCATTTTATCCTGAATAAGGCGATCCAGCCCGTCCACCATTTGGATGAAGAGGAAAGGGGGCAATGTGTCACCTTTCCTGATGCCACGAGAGGATTGAATGAGCCTTGTAGGGGATCCATTAAACAAGATGGAAAAAAGGGGGTAGTGACGAGATTCATAACCTAACTCACCCACACATCACCAAAGCCAAAATATTCCAACACTCCGTGCATATATTGCCAGTTTAATTTGTCATAAGCTTTGGAAATGTCTAGTTTGATTAACATACCTAGTTTTGTGGTAGATTTCAGTGAATGAATGGTTTCATGGGAAAGAATAATACCATCCAAGTTATGCCTTCCTTCCACAAAACTCGACTGTTCTGCACTAATCAAGAGAGGGAGAAGAGGATTCAGAAGGTTAGCAACAACCTTGGTAATAATATTGTAAATAACATTGCATAAAGCAATCGGGTGAAATTTGTTTGGCACCTCCACCCCATCTTCCTTGGGAATTAAGGCAAGAAAGGTGGCATTGAAAGCCTTCAGAACCCCCCCACTTCTGCGAGATTCTTCCACTATGTCAACAACTTCTTGCTTAATAAGATCCCAGAAGAAATGGAAAAAATTAGTGGTGAAACCATCTATGCCAGGGGATTTTCCAAGAGCCATCTGCTGCATAGCTTCCTCTAGATCTTGCATGGAAACTGGTTTGAGCAGAAGCTCATTGTGCTCATTTGTGACTAGTCTATGGATATGCTTGGTTATCTTAGTAATAGAAGGGCTACGATCCACATGGTCCTCATTGAGAATGTAAGAAAATTGAATGACAAGTTCGTCTTCAATCTCCTGTTGATACTCAACATGGTTGCCATCAACCTTTCATAGCTTATAAATTTTCGATTTATGGCGATTGTGAACCACAGAATTATAGAAGAATTTTGTGTTCCTATCTCCTTCCTAAAGCCATTGAGTCCTAGATTTTTGCCTACAAAAAAATATTCCTTTTTTTCATGAGCTTCACGTTGGGTCAACAGATTGAACTCCTGTTCTTTAAGTTCATGTGTCCATCATACTTCCATGCCATGATGTTGCACCATCTCCAAATCAACCACCACCCTAGCCTTGTCCTGGAAGATGTTCCCAAAGTTTGACTTGTTCCAATCTTTGATTTTGACATTTAAGGATTTTAATTTCTATTGGAACTGAAATATCCCTATCTCCCTAGGAGGGACAATCTTTTGCCACCACTAACTAACCAACTCCTTACAATATTTATGTTCTATACAAAATTGTTCAAACTGTAAAGGTTTGAAATGGGAGGTATTAGAGCCTTCCCATTGGAGGCAAAAGGGCCAATTATCAGAGCCAGCTGCCAGTAGGATAACAACGTGGGTCTCACCTCCATTTCTAACCAAATCTTCTGTGGTAAAAAATCTATCAATTTGTGAGGCCACCAGGTGGGTGCCCCGCCTCTTATTGTTCCAAGTATACAACCCATTGCCCGTTTCAATGTCAATGAAAGGACCCTGGGTAATGAAGTTCCCAAAATCTTCCTGGTATTTATCCAAGTTTCTCCTTCCCCCTTTTTTCTCCTCCAGAGATGCGATTAGATTAAATACCTCCCCAATGATCCATCATCCATAAGAAACTTGGTCTCGTAGCGAAGATAATTGTTGGAGAAAAGCCCTTTTATGAGGGAAAGCACGTCGTCCATAAACATTTACAAGCCTTCCAGAAGAGCCAGACACACGATCTTTAAATAGGGCGCTAAGGGAAAAGCAATTAGCCCACCAATCCAACAGACCCACTGCATCAGGATACCATAAAATAGCCATGCCTCCCACCAAACCTATGACATCAATGCCCATGCATTCACTTCCTTTCCAAATTTTCTGCTTTATTTGCTCCAAAAAAAGAGAATTACACTTTGTTTCTTGGAGAAATAGTATATCTGGTTTTTCTTGCTTCATCTTTTTGGCCAGAGTTTTGACCTTCCTAGGGTGATTGCACCCTCAAATATTCCATGATATCATCTTCATTGAGCAACCTTATTGACTTCAGAAAAGGCTTCCTGTATCGTGGGATATTGGCCAGACTCAATTAGCTTTACTCCTATCTCACCAATTCTCTGGTTATTTATTTTTCTGCCTCTTTTTAGGTCGTCCTCCGGAGGTTTCCTCTTATTACCTTTCTAAGGATCAGAGGCTATACCTAATTGTCTGGGGACTTTGGCACTGATGATAGCTTCCTTAAGAAGCTCTAGGTGTTGTCTGGTAACTTAACCTTTCCCTTTTTTGTCCCATTCTCTCTCAATCTCATCAATATTTGATTCCCTGAGCTCCATGTCATCCTCATCATCCTCTGCCATTGGTTCTTCTGGATCTATCCCTTCTTGAAATTGCTCACTTTCCTTGGTTACACCTTCCATGGGATCAACTTTTGCTTTTTCTTTGTTCTTAATTGTTGTCCCATCTTCCTGGTGATTCTCCAAAATCTGAAATGGGTTAGATGATTCGATCCCCTTTCCCGGGATCTCCTTAACCACCTTATTGTGTCCTGCCATTTTGTTTCTTCTCATATTACGAACCCGGGAAAAACCTTCCTTGTCCATATCACCTTCTAAGCCATGTTTCGGGGGGGAGGGGGGGTCGATCTTACCTGTGGGAAATTCCTACCCAAATGGCCATATGCATGACATTGACGACAGTGAAAGGGAAGTTGCTTGTAATCAAGAGGTTGGATCCATTCCTCATTTTCATATTTTAGACTGATTCCTTCAGGAAGCTCCTTTGAAATATCCATGTAATCACATATCTGAGCATATGCTGTGTATCGTTGCTGTTTAGTCTGGTATGTGATTTTAACAAATTCGCTCAAAGTGTTGTTGTTGGTAGAATTTTTCCCTACGGATAAGTCAAAATTCTCTTAAATTAAAGCAGATTTCTAACTGACTCTAAGATAAGAACAAAACTAAACAAATGCTACCTTGAATCTCCTAAACTAACTTTCACAACAAGATTAAACGCATTCAGAAGAGATGAAAGACATAACTCACCTTTCAATCTGACGTTTGTCCCGCTTCTAGCTCTTGATCTCAAAGCTCCAATGTAGAACTTGTTGAAACCAAACAAGGAACAAGCATACAAGCTTCCAAATACCTTGAAGTAAAGATTGGATTCAAATCTGAACTAGATACATTCCATGTCAAAAACTCATACAATGCACATGAAATGGGAAAAACAAGACAAGTTATTTTATTACAAACTTGAAGAATTCTTACAAAAGGTTGCTTGATGTCCAAGTCAATCCTCCAGCTCCAAGTGCTTCCTCCTCTAGCTATCTCCACAAGGCTGCAAGATCATAAGTTTGATACCTCTAAGAGTCCTCCTCTTTGCTCATGGAATGCCTCTCTTTTATAGTGTGTGGTAGGGTTAACCAACAAGAGAGAAGGGTGGATCTTGGGAGAGATAAGTGGATCAGGCCTACTAATCATAGAAAGTGAGTTAGGATTGAATCAGGGGCCCCAATCCTAAAAAATTTCTCGAAACTCAAAATCCCATAAGCCATGGCAAAAAGGATAAAAAAGGTGTACCGTGCTTCTGGAATAGAGAATAACGCGGTAGCACTGTGTGGCAGAGGTAAAGCATAGCGCGGTAGTATGGACTACCGCGCACCTAACATGGAGCAAGGCGCGGTAGTTAGGGTAAATGAAGTCTCAGCTAGGTTGAATCTTGACAGGGTGGATTTACCTTCAAGGATCACTCATCATTTTTCTCTTCTGGGTGTTTCAAGCAGTAGGGGAAGTGTCGTCAACTCTTTTTGTGGTGAAGATGCGACACTGTGGAATATGGAGGTATAACAGATACCCCCTAAAGTGTGAGTTCAGAAGGGACTGATGGCCGAAAGACTTTACAAATACTGTGCGGAGATATCATGGAGGAGAGCGACAAGGAGCTGAAAAAGAAATACAATGTTAGATATACCACTGAGGCGGGCATCCCCATGCTCAGAAACAAATGACTCAAAGCATGGCTGCCGACCAATACATTGTAGATCCATGAGTACTGAGATGACATAGACTGTGGACAAATCATGGCTACTATGAACAAGTGTAGATCCATGAGATAGTAATGACATAGCCACGACCAATACAAAAAGTGGATCTGTGTGACAATACAAAGGATATCTCCAACGCAACCTGGACGTAATCAAGATACAAAGGTGCGCCCATGGTCTTCTACCCGATCGCAAATGATACGAATCTAGCCATGTGATTACAAAGTGTTGAAGTTGAACATGGTAGAAACCATTTGATTACCGGTCAATGATGTAAACCGTTAACAAATGTGAGGGAAATCACCAATGATGACGAGGATCCCCAAGGTATCTGAAGTACATCTCAAGGAAATGTGAATAGATGAGTTGATGTCGAGCATTCGAGAGATTGTTCGATCAGAGGTCAGTGATGTAAACCTACTGTCGAACACGAGGAAACCTGCCATTGAGGCATGCAGGTACCAAGGTACTAATGGTTGATCCCTAAGTCCAATTCCCGGATAGTGATTTGGCGTCGACGGGAATAGACTCATCGAAGGTGGGCCATAATGATTCCCACATCATCGACACGAAATCGGAGTGAACAATAGTATAAGATGATGAAACAATGGAGTATGTACTGACACAGCGGAGGTCTGACACAATGAACGACTTTGACCAATGCAACTCTTTGAACATATAACGACATGTAACAGGACTTGGCAGTGGGGATTATTGATAGCAGAGGATAGAGATCGAATGAGTAGGCTCGTGGCCAGGGAGATGACTCAGGATGATGACCATAACTCAGTGAAAAAAGATACCCATTATAGATAAGGGACAGACACATGCCATGTTCAAAGGTAACGACTAACAAGCTGCCAAAACAAACTTGACTTGTTCCCTATATTCCCCCGACATGATAGACGAGTACCTCTTTGTTGTTTTTTGAGCTTGAAGAGGATAATAGATTCTCGGTGTAGCTCATCTCATAGATGAGTCCAATCTCACATGTTTTACGAACCTGAGAAAGGAGGGGTTCGTCCAAAAGTGGGTCCTTCGATGTTAAATTTTAACGAGTCCAAGGAAGGAAAACTCAGTAGTTTTTCACATTTAGAGAGCCTGAAAAACTTAAAGGAGGCTCCACAATGTACTTTTTCGTAAATTTAGTCCCTCGATCCTGAAAAAGTCTAGAACAATTCCCGAGAGAACTCTCCCAGCCAAAATTGACCGAGGTATACCTTTCTCGTAAATAGTCTAGGCGGGCCGAAAAAGGGGTAACCTATCACCGAATAGACGACCTTTCAAATACTTTTACAAGTGTGAAAGAGTCAAGATCACTTGGCAATATTTTCAATTTTAAGAAGTCTGAAAAGAGCTTAACTATGGACTCCAATTGTCTTTTTTGTAATTTTTTAATTATTCTGGTCCGAAAAGAGAATAAAATACAACTAGGATAATACTTTTCTCATCGTTTAATGAGCATGAGTAAAGTTGACCGAACTCGACACCGTTTACTTGATTTTGACAAGCACGACACGGGTGTAAAAGAGCTTGGAATCTTTTTCAAGTTTTAATCCAGAGCACAAAAAAGATAAAGTAGGCTCAAAATGAAGGCCAATAAATGAACGTCAGTGTGAATATATTGTCTTTAAAGGAGATCCTGTCAATAAGTGCTCACAAAACCAGATATTACTAATGTGAAATGGGTTTTATTTTAACTAGGTAAAATAATAAGTAAAAAATAAGTGAAAAAGCTATATAAAGGATAGGTAAAAGTAGAAAGTTACGATTTCACTTGTGTATTTACCAAAAGAGGAGATTTTACCCATTTGAGGAGCAAAACTTCAAGAGTTCATATCTGGAGATTCGGGCACCATTTCGACAACCGTCTGCGCCAGGTAAGAGCTTTCAAGCTTCTCTTTCATTTCATGCATGGATAACTTGCTTTCAGTAGGAAAAAATGATTTTTTGGGCAAGCCCCATTAAGCAAAAATCGCCCTTCACAGTACCGCGCGAGGGACGTATCGAGAAGTGCGGTAATGTTTAACAGTACCGCTCTGTAATATTAAAATTGGGCACGGTACTGTGCAGTACCGTGCGGAAAAATTTGTCCCAGACGCGATAGAAGCAAATTTTATGATGAAAAAAGTCATTTTCTCTCAATTTTTTTGTTGAGACCAAGTTATTAAATGACTACTGAATGTTTTCCATGACCTTTTGCAGGAGTTTGCAACTTGTTTGGATCAAAATGGTCAGTTGGAAAGAACGAGAGCATGAAGAGGATGATTTGTTGGCCGAAAATGACCAAAGGAATGTGACCATACTATGGGAATGCGGTTTGTTGAAATTTTTCAAGACCAAAGGCATTCGTCAGCAAGCCAAACTTCTCACCCATCTTATTCAACTGTGGGACCCCGACATTCAAGCTTTCCGAGTGGGAGAACACACCCTTGAGATTGAACTCGAGGATATTTATTTCCTCACGGGCCTTTCAAAAAGAGGAGCTCGGGTGAGTTTTACCGGGTACAATGCCTCGGAGGTGAGCACGGATGCATTGATTTCTCGATATTTCTGTCAGGGTTTGAGTAAGAAAAGCGTCAAGGTGGTCATCAACGATGTTATAGAACTTCCTATAAAAACCGTGTTGTTCACCATCACACGTGCAGCAGGGAGCACGGGTCCCCATCAGGCATCCCATACACAAATGAATCTCGCAATGGATTGTATGGCGGGAACAGTATTCAACTGGTGTGAGTCGGTGTTGACCAACCTCAAAGAGCAAGTGCACAAGTGTAGGGTTGGAGAGAATTCCCAATTTGGTTATGGGAGCATCCTAGTCACCTTCTTTTTGGCGAGGGTGCCATTATTGCGCCCACAGATAGCTATGCCCCCCCGTCCACCTACCAAGCCATGGATGGCTCGATGGAGTGATTATGCAGGATGTCTTGGGGGACCTCAGTGTTTGGCTTCTAGTGAGGATTTCTTCTCATGGCTCGAGGAATAGATAGTGATGATCGATGACTACCCCTATGCAGGGGTGGACTTTCGTGAGGACATAGACTTGGCATTGCCAGAAGATGAGGATTGGGACAACTCAGGTATGACCTTCATGGATATATATATATATATATATATATATATATATATATATATATATTTTGAATATATAATTTTTATTGATTTTTAGAATGTGTAAAAGACTTTTAATGTATGTACGTATGCATGTCGCAGATCGTGGACCACAAAGACCGGCTGGGTACTCGCCATTACGTCGAGGTGGTATTGATCGCCAAGCTGCCCTAGACGAAGAAGAAGATGAGGATGAGGCAGGAGGAGTCCGGGATATAGAGAGGAACCTACAGGGCTTAACTCATGGTATCCCTGCTATGAGGATGGATGACGTCCCTTTGCATCTCCAGCGGCATACTGTAGGTGTGCCTAGGCGTATTGGCCGACTTCTTCGTAGGGTGGCTCGGGCTGTAGTGTGTTACCACCAGCAGTGTGAGGGATCTGACAAGGGACACAATAGGTCTCCTAGATCTCCTTAGATGATGGATTTTGATCGTTTTGCAGCATGTATACGATATGTGGGCTTTGAGAGCCAAATTTTTGTATGGGACTTGGTCCCAAATTTTGTCTAAAACACAATCTTTATGTATTTGGGAAAAACAATTTTATATACAGTGATATACATGTGGACCTATTTTTATGATCTTATTTATTTACAATGACTTGTGCGTTTATTTTTATGATGTATTCTTATGTATGGGCAAGATGCCAATCCAAAATGTAATTAGCCAATGAATCAGCTATACAATTGAATTCTCTTGGTACGTGTTGATATGAAATGAAATTAAATGATCGTTCCACGAAGCGTACTCTCCGAAATAAATGAAGTAGAATAGGATCACGAATTGTGTAAACACGATTCAGATGAGAAACCACGAGTTGGGAGTCTAAAAATACTGATAGGGAGTCAATTCCGAGTGAAGCAACCTCCGTCAAGAGTCCGATGACTGCACGGTACTCTGCGATATTGTTGGTTGTAGGACCCAAACAATTGGCTCCTGAAGATATCAACTCGCCAGTGGGAGAATAGACTACCCATGTTGCGGAAGCGAGATTCCGGGTATGTCGGCTTGCACCATCGACGAATCCGAAGTAGGCAGACATCTGCACATAAAATCATGAGTCAAAGTAAGAATGGATACACGAGGTCCATGCGCACACCAAAAAGATGAGTAAAAACAAGATAAGTACATTATGTACAAAAAGTAACCCGCATAGGGAAACCTTACGCATAGAAGCGTTTGAGGTATAGCCCATTGCGGGGCCGTGCCAATGGCGTGCTATCACAATCGATGAGTTCATAAGCTCCTTTCTCCAAGACACGTTTCACAATAAAGGGGTCGTACCACATGGATTCTAGTTTTCCTTTTCCGAGTTTATCGTGCATTTGATCATATGTGAGTATGAGGTCACCTTCATTGAAAACCCAAGGTTGAACGGATTTATCATATTGTGCTTTGACGCATTTTTTATGAGCTTCATTGGCTAAAGCAGTGTCACGGCGGGTTTCATCTAGCTTGGCTAGGTATAGAAACCGTTCCTCTTCGGAAGTGGTGTGGGGAAGTAACTCTATGGCTATCTTAAGTGATGGAATTTCACATTCAATCAGTAAAATGGCTTCTAGGCCATACACCAGTTGGAATGGTGTAAACCTAGTAGCACTTTTTACTGAGGTTCGGTATGCCCATAGTGCTGAAAATAGAGCTGAGTGGCAGTTGGATTTCTGACCACCCACAATACGTTGAATCACTCGTTTCAGGACTTTGTTAATGGCTTCAACTTGGCCATTGGCTTGTGGGTAGTACGGGGTTGAGTTTTCATGGCGAAAACCCAACTTGGCACTTAGTTCCTCGATCATATGGTTCCTGAAGTGGGAGCCATGATCAGTCACAATGGATTGTGGGAGACCAAATCTAGCTATAATGTGATTGAATATGAATTGTGCTGCTGTTTTACCGTCCTCAGCATAAGTAGGCATCGCTTCAGCCCATTTTGTGAAATAGTCGATAGCTACTATAACATAGCTATGCCCCCCGGCTGAAGTGGGCTTATAGTGCATGAAATCTATGCCCCATTTGGAAAAAGGGCCGACGGCAATAACAGGATGGAGTGGAGCAGGGTGCGAGCGTGTTTTACTATGAAAGAATTGACATGGTGGACACTTCTTGACTGCTTCAATGCAGTATTTGAAAATTGAGGGCCAGAAGTATCCTGCTTGCAGTATTTTCTGGGCCATAGCAATCCCAGAGAGATGACCACCACATGCTCCAGCGTGGTAGTCATTAAGAACGCGTTCTGCCTCATATGGGGTCAAACAGTGTCAAAGAACGGTGTCGACACCATGTCGATAAAGAGTATCGTTGACTATGAGGTAGTATTTGGCGTGATGTCGGATGCGTCGACGTTCATCGCGAGTGAGGTCGGGGCGGAAGCATTGGGTTTGGAGATATAATAGAATATCCCCATACCACGGATCGAAGTGCTGATGAGGAACAATGATTCATCATGAAGAGAATCGATGGGCTCGGATTGCTCGGTAGCACGAGGAAAGTTACAAATCAACTCAGTAAAGACCAAAGACTTCTTGGACTTGGCTTTAACAAATTCCAAGTCAAACTCTTGAAGGATGACTATCCAATGAGAATATTTGCCCCCAAGCACTTGACGTGTGAGGATATAATACATTGGATTGAAATCGGCTATAACAGTGGTCCAGCGGAGTAGAATGTAATGACGGAATCTCTGGACAGCAAAAACTGTTGCCAGCTCAAGTTTTTCAACATGTGAATAATGAGTTTCAGAGTCGAGAAGACTCTTACTAAGATAATATACCACATGTTCTATGCCATTGTGGTCTTCCTGGACTAGCACCATACCGATGGTGGAAGTCGAAGCTTGGAGATAAAAAATGTAATCCCGTGTGTAATCGGGGGGTTGGATTACAGGATCTTTGGTTAAGGCTACCTTTAGATTATCAAAGGAGCGTTGGGATTCATCATCCCAGATAAAGGGAACGTTATTCTTGAGAAGCCTCATATAGCCTTTTGTTATCTTGGAAAGATTACAGATGAAACGACGTAGAAAGTTTGCATGCCCTTGCAATCTTTGAAGTTCTGGAATGTTTGTGGGGGAAGGCAGGGCTAAGATAGCTTCTACCTTTCTAGGATCTAAGCGTATCCTGCTTTTGGAGATTATGAATCCCAAAATTTTTCCGGCTTCTATGCAAAAGACGCACTTATGCGGATTCAAACGTATATTGTAGTGACGACACCTTTCGAAAATGGCACTTAAGTGGTCAGGATGGTCTTCCCGGGTTCGAGAGTGAGCGGGAAGATCATCAAGATATGGTTCTACAATATGTTTAATGTCGTGAAATGCATATGACATCACCTGTTGGAAAGTTTCCCCAGCATTTTTAAGGCCAAAAGGTAAATTTCGATATGCGAAAATCCCCCAAGGGCAGATAAAGGTTGTTTTTTGCTGGTCGGCTAGGAGGATATCGATCTGATTATAGCCAGAAAAGCCATCCATAAATGAAAAGATGACACTTTCGACACAGTTATCGATGATCTGGTCGATGAACAGAGTTGGGTAGTTGTCCTTTGGACAAGCTTTGTTCAAGTCGCGGTAATGGACACAGACTCTAATCGTTCCCTGTTTCTTGGCTACGGGAACGATGTTAGATACCCATTCTGTCAATGGCACAGGATAGATAAAACCAACTCACAAAAGTTTTTCAACTTCTGCTTTAATAGCGGCTGCCTTACGAGGATGGATGGGTCGAAGTTTCTGCCGAACAGGTCGGGTGCCAGGGAAGGTTGGAATTTCATGGACCACAATCGAGGGATCTATTCCTGGCATTTCTTCATAACTCCAAGCAAAAACATCATGGAAGGTTTTGACGTAGGAACTGTAGAACTCCATTTCGAGGGGAGTACATGTTTTGCCAATATGTATGTTTTCCACGATACCAGGCTTCACTGAAATATCAATGGGAGTGGTTGCCATAAGGTTAGCCAAGTTTCCTTCAGAAAATACCTCGTTGAGGGAAGTGGGGAACTTGGTTTGAACCATTCCAAGTGAAGTACTAGGCTTTGTATCGGGCTCTAGTGTCTGAATGGTGGGGAATAAAGATCGATGATGGAAATCTCCCCATGTTGGCTCATCACCGCACATAACCTCCATAATTGCTTCGTCAGTGGGAAAAATCAAATTGAGAGGATCGACAAGTGGTGGGTATGAATGAGTCTCAAATGAGAGTTGTGCCATGGTGTGATGGGTAGAACAGTCGACCCAATCAGTGGCTGATTGGATCGCTTCATATGCTGCGAGGTTTCTGTTCAAAGGCATAGAGTTGCCATAGTTTTCAAGCTGAGCGGGACTCGGAATCACCCATGAATCATTGGAAGGGGTGACATTTGATGAAATCATGTTAACTGGTTGAACATGGGTCCCCAGCTCTGGAAAAACTCCAATAAGGGAAGAATCCTTCATGAGACCAACACCAATGTCTTGGAATCGGTACCAAGGTTGATCCAATAACGGGACGGTTTTGGCAGAGTTCTGATGAGAGTCTGGAATACAGTAATCAAGTTGATCAATGGTGACAATTTTCCCTTCATGAGGAAATTGCACAATCCGGAAGACTATAGATGCTATGGCGGTCATGGCGTAAAACCAGTTCCGACCAAGTAAAAGATTGTAATCTAATGGTGCATCTACGACTTCAATCTGTATGGATACTATTTTTCCCCCCAGTTCAACACCAATTGAGGGAATGAGTCCATAAGGTTGAAAACCATGTCCATCAAACGCCCTGAGAGTAGTGGGAGAATTCGTGACTTCGGGTGAGCCTAGGGCTCTCTAGCAATTCAAAGACATGATTGACATGGAGGCACCTTCATCTAACACAGTGCGATGGATGCTATTTCCACAGATTTTTGTATGATCCTGGAAGGCTAACTAGTGAGAAAGCCGAGGTTTGGCATGTTCCAAGTTAAACACAATAGAGTTTGAAGTATCTGGGTCCATTGCCCCCAGTGCTGAAAGTAAGGTTCTACGTTGCATGGGGAAATGTTGAAGAACCTCAAGAGTCAACATGGCGTAAGGTGCTTGAGCTAAATCCTCAACAATGTTGTAATTTTGGGCAACTCGCGCATTTGGATTAAATGTCGCCTTTTGTATGGTGCCCTTGGGTGGGCATAGCACTGTGTCCGTAAGCGGTCTATCGATATGGAGATGGCCGGTAGGGGGGGAATAGGAGTCGGATCTTCAACAGGAGATTTGCTTTTGGCTATCTCTGATTGTTTGTTTGAACTTGGAGGTTTCTCATATGTCTTTGAATGAGTGGTTATATGAATCTCTTCATTACTCGTCATCAGCATTTCGTGGTTTGTGGATGTCTCTCCGTGAGTTGGGTTGGTCGAGTTGCCCCCCTATGGGGTTTCTTGGGAAACCATCTGTTGTTGCTATTGGGGGAAAGGGTCAGTTAACACTACTGGGCAAGAGGATCCTTTAACGAATTTGTTGATTTCATCCTTGTAGGGATAGTCACGCATGTAGTGATCATCTTGACAAATTAGGCAGGGAAACTTAGCCTTTCGACGTGGTTTCTGTTCGTTGTGGGTGGGTTGTGGCTTGGGGTTCTCCTACTGGTTCTTCTTAGATTTACCATGATTGTTTTTCCTCTTTCCTCTGGATGGTTGTGACGTAGATTGGACTGCGTTCACTTCGGAGGAGATAGCAGGAGAAGTAGTAGTTTTTGAAGCGGCCTGAGGTAGAGCGGGGGAAGTAGAAGCTTGTTGTCCCGTCGAGTTGGTAATAGGCTGGGCTTTAACTGAACCGACAATACCATCAATGGGGGGTTCAGTGGTAGGTTTCGTTGGATCAGTGGTAATGCAGGCGGCATGGGGAAGAAGTTCATGTAAAGTACCGGATTGGGTGTATACCAAATCCATGTACTGAGATGCCGAGATGGCTTGTTCTTCTGTAACCGGCCTGCGCATAGTGATATCTCTAGCTATGGGAGGCAAAAAGGATTTCGTGAACCAATCAGCGAGTAGCTGATCCGGAATGGGTGCCTTGATTAGCCTACAATGTCGACGCCACTCATGGATGTGATCCAAAATATGTGTAGAAGTGGTTTGACGCAGTGAGGTTAACAATTCTGTTCCAGTCTCATACCGGATGGGGAGCTGGAAATGGGTCAGAAAGTGCATAGCCAAGGTGTTGAAATCGTGGAAAGAGTGTTGTGGCAGCTTGATGTACCATTTTGCTGCCGTGCCGGTAAGCGTACGTTGGAAGAGCTGTAGTCGAATGGAATCGTCCATCAAGGAGTTGGATGAACACCAAAGATGGAAGGTCATTACGTGATTCTTGGGGTCTTCCCCGGGCTTAGCATCGAACTTAGGAATGTCCGATGGAAGTTTGGCTGGAATGGGTGGCCAGTGAGGTTCATGCCATATGGGATCGTTAATGAGCCTTAACAAATCAGGTAAGTCTAGCGTGGCCAAAAAGGGAAGTTGACAATTAGTCTGCGGGTATGAGTAATAACCGTGTGGTGCAGAGAAACCTGAGGGGCCCTGCATAGCATACTGTTGCGTGTTATACACATATGTGTTTCCCAGGGGATACTGCTGGAAGTTCTATGGGTGGTAAGCCATCTGGTTAACCGGTTGATGGATATTCTGCTGAGTGGGTATGGTACCCTGGGGTTGCTGAAACCCAGGAATGGTTGTTGCTCTTGGTTGGGAAAAATTTCCTTGGAGTTTTTGTGTTCCAGGAATGTTACCACTATATTGAGTAAGTGGAGGGTTTCCCATAGCAGGGTTGGGGAGTGGCTGCGATAATGGTGTCCATGGAAGGTTTGTTCCACGTTTGTTCCTACTTGAGGAGCGTGTGGAAATTGAAGGGATGGGTTCCATGGAGTTGTAGTAGCTGAAGGATAAGGGAAGCTGGAGTTCAAGTTGGGGGGAATCTAAGATTGCCCCCCAGCTGGGTTCCAATTTCCAAATAGTGAGTACCCCCCACTGTGTGAGATTTGAGGTTCTCAAGAAGGAAGCATACTTGACGGGGGATGTTGAGGATGAGGTCCGATTGGAAAACTGGTATAAGGTTGTCCGCTGCTAGGTGTGTTGTACATACCATACTGAGTAAATGCTGTTGGTTGGGAGGGTTGTTGGATGGAGCCAATAGGTTGTCCTCCAGCAGATGGGTTGGATGGCCCTATAGGAGGAGGTTGTTGACTAGGGGTGGGGTTCCCAACAAAGGGTTGTCATCCAGCTGGTTGGGTTGATGGCCCACCAGGGGGAGGCTGGTAGTTGGAGTTGGGGACCATGGCAGTCAGTTGTCCACCTCCTGAGATGGTGTAGATAGTGGCTGAAGGTGACCCTCCAGTCAAGATGGAAGATCCAGTAGTATGACTTGGTGTTCTTCCGCCGCTAGCCAAATACGATAGTGTCGATTGGACAACGGCGCCAAAAGTGCCGATTTGTGGAGGGGGTCTTCCATATCTGACAGGCGAGGATGGAGAAAAAACTGGTTTATCCCTCATAGAATGTGCGCCAAAGATGGGTGATGGAAACAAATGTGGGGAATTTAACCGAGGTGTATCGGGGGTGTCGTCCATAGCATGTTCAATGATAGGAGGACTATCGAAGACTGGGTCCAAGTTCATGTCCTGAAAAGGGTTTTGGGGATCCGGCGGGAACCTAGGTATAGTAACGTCCGAAGGTCCGGGGTCGTCTGCATAGGAGTGATGAAACTCTGTGCTAGACGGGATGTTGGGATCCCGATAGTCAGGGGGATGAGTAATAGGGGGATATCTAGAGGCTGTCGAGAGCATTTGCTCTGTGTCGCATTTAAACTGTGCCGATGGTAACGGGGAATTTGCTAGACTAACCATACTAGACTGAATGGAGGCCATGATCTCATGTCCCGGAGGGAGGTCGGGAAGAGATACAGTATGAGGTACGTTGCTGGAAGAACTGATTTCCTGTGAATGAACGCTGGGTGGCGTGGTGATAACAGGCGGTAGCTCTGCCTGGGAAGTGGTAAAGCCATAATCAGGTTCAAAAGGTGTGTCAGGAAGTCGAGTATCTTCAATAATTTCGATGTACCTACCTGGGACTGAAATCAAGCCAGGTATATCCTGGTCGGACCCTTCTGTGGTGCCAATAGATCCGTCTATGTCATCATGAAAAGTTTCTGATGGGAGGGAGGTGTTGACATTAGGTAGGAGGATGACCTCTGGTCTAGTATTTTGGACTATACTAGATTCAGCCGCTGTAATGTTGTCCACTGTGGCAGATATATCTGGAATAACAGTGGGTGAAGTGACAGTGGGAATCTTAGATATGCTAGTGGTTGCAGAAGCTGCAAGAGATTCTGAGACTGTGCTGAGAGTAACTGTTATCGGTGGAACTGAAGATGTAGTATGTATCGGCGGTGGAATGTTCCCTCGACCAGCACCACGGCCAGGAGGAGCGAGAATGCGTGATGCAGGTGGACCAGAGGTCCGTTGCGGTGGTGGTGGTGGAGGGCTTTTTCCTTGTACTCATCATGATCTCCGTGGAGGTTCTGACATGATGGAAAGAAAATGAAAATCGGGGGCAGTTTCATAACAAAGAACTCAAAAACTCTAATGCAGTCGAGTGTGCAGAAGAGGATCTAGAAAAAAGCAAGGCTCGCGGGCCAAAAAAGCAAGCTCTAAAATCTGTACTGTGACTGGTGTCCCAGTAAGCGAGCTGATAAAAAGAATGGCTAGAATGCCAACAAGCAGTCACTAAAAAGAAAAATGACCCTCTATAAATATGAGATAACAAGCAAAATCCTAACTAAGAGCTGGAGACATCAACAAGCTGTATCCTTCGCAAGGTGATGAAATCCAAGTCGAACAATACAACGTGAGAGACCGATATGAGAAGGATATCCCTCTACCGAAAGGGATCCTAGGTAAAAGAGCCCTAGTAGAAAAGTCACTAAGCTACCTCGTTCATGACACGTTGGAAAAGGTTTTGGGCACTTCTGCCTTCAGAGGAAGACAATGATTGATGTTGCCTTAGGGCTAAGTGGAGTGCGGCATTCCACAGAGTCCATCCGGTTCTCAATCTCGCGGCCGTTTAACCCCTGAAAGTTAGAAATAGTCAGGAGGCCCCTCCACAAACTGGCTGTGACCGTGTCAATAAATACTAGAGGATTTTAGTTCCCTAGAGGACAACAACTATGTCTCAGATGAAAATGACAAGGGGGAATTATTTTGATGCCTATCCCCGGTGTCCTACCTAACTACCAAATTCTTTTGATTTCCTCAAGTGAGGTTAATGTTGGTTTAGTTAGGAAGATTAATTTTAGTGGTTGTATTACTCAATTGGGTAAATGGATGTGAAACTTGGTGGTGTTGTGACGACCCAAACCATGCAAGTGAGAATGAATCAAAATAAACCTTGTCTTCGATGAAAACTAGCTATAGAAGAGAGAGAGTTCTTTGATCATAAATGCATGAAACTTTCACAAGCAGTTAAAAACCAAAGCAAAAAAAAAAAATTGTTTTCTTTTTGTAAAATAGAGCCAAACTGAAACACTTCTTTCCAATTCACTAATCCTACAACTAAGATGCTTCAAATATGAGAATTTCTGTGGCAAATTTCAATGATTCACTTCCTAATGCACAAATGATGCTACTAGACCATTTTAATCAAAATAACACAAATGTTTTCCAATGATAACTTTCAATATGAATTTTAATAATAGTAATGGAAATAATGTCACTATGAAAACTACACAATTCAGTAACAGACAACAGTAGTAATGGTCTGGAAGATCAAGCCAATACAATAAAACTGGAGGGGTGACCCAATGTGTCAAAAATGCCACTAACTCACACAATAATCAAGCTCACAAAAAGGCAATAAACACACCACACAGACTATAAAATGAACAGGATGGTAATAGGCAACAGGAAAGACTGACTGAGGCAGAGAAAGATGAAAAATGACTCAAGAAACCAAGCAGGGGAGAAAAAATGATAGTATGCAGACACTACTGCATGGCAGAAGAAGGATATAGCGTGGTACTATGATACTACCGCTCTGGTAATAATGCAGGAAACGCGGGTACTACCGCGCTGTAGTCAGTGTAGAGGGCGCGGTACTGTTGCAAAGCATGAAAAAGTGCAACTTTTGAAAAGGAAGATGAAACTTTCAGGGTTGTTGCAGACCCAGAGGACTCACTGATCACACAGGGAGAAAAAATACAGAGAGGAGGGGTGAATGAAGGTCTAAAAGACCAAAAATCAATACTGGTTTGAAGAGCAATAGAAAAAAAAAAAATCACAATCAAAAGATGGATGACAGTGAACTCAATCAATCAACAGAATTCAAACCAGCGGAGTCGCCATTCTTGTTGGTAGAATTTTTCCCTATGGATAAGTCAAAATTCTCTTAAATTAAAGAAGATTTCTAACTGACTCTAAGATAAGAACAAAACTAAACAAATGCTACCTTGAATCTCCTGAACTAACTTTCACAACAAGATTAAACGCATTCAGAAGAGATGAAAGACATAACTCACCTTTCAATCTGACGTTTGTCCCGCTTCTAGCTCTTGATCTCAAAGATCCAATGTAGAACCTGTTGAAACCAAACAAGGAACAAGCATACAAGCTTCCAAATACCTTGAAGTAAAGATTAGATTCAAATCTGAACTAGATACGTTCCATGTCAAAAACTCATACAATGCACATGAAATGGGAAAAATAAGACAAGTTATTTTATTACAAACTTGAAGAATGCTTACAAAAGGTTGCTTGATGTCCAAGTCAATCCTCCAGCTCCAAGTGCTTCCTCCTCTAGCTATCTTCATAAGGCTGCAAGATCATAAGTTTGATACCTCTAAGAGTCCTCCTTTTTGCTCATGGAATGCCTCTCTCTTATAGTGTGTGGTAGGGTTAACTAACAAGAGAGAAGGGTGGATCTTGGGAGAGTTAAGTGGATCAGGCCTACTAATCACAGAAAGTGAGTTAGGATCGAATCAGGGGCCCCAATCCTAAAAAATCTCTCAAAAATCAAAATCCCATAAGCCATGGTAAAAAGGCTAAAAAAAGGTGTACCGCGCTTCGAGAACAGAGCATAACGCGGTAGTACCGCGTGGCAGAGGTAAAGCATAGCGCGGTAGTACGGACTACCGTGCACCTAACATGGAGCAAGGCGCGGTAGTTAGGGTAAATGAAGTCTCAGCTAGGTTGAATCTTGACAGGGTGGATTTACCGTCAAGGATCACTCATCATTTTTCTCTTCTGGGTGTTTCAAGCAGTAGGGGAAGTGTCGTCAACTCTTTTTGTGGTGAAGATGCGACACTGTGGAATATGGAGGTATAACAGTTGCCTATATCTTGAAGAATCTCCAGATCCCAGTATTCACAGGGAAGGGAAAACATCCTGATCCATACCAGGGAAACTATCACATCCTCAGTTTCAGGGTTGAACCTTTCCTTTGTTAAAATTCAATATGCTAAGACAGAAAATAGCAGCATTACATTCCATTTCACAATAATAGCATATACAGGATCACTGAAGAAACAACAAGCATAGCATAAACACAAGAGACACAGATTTATCCTAGGAAACCCTCATTGGGTAGAAAACCCAGCAAAGCTTTCCTCAATACGATGATAAACCAAAATACAAGATGTGGTCCCTCCTTCTAATCCTCCTTAGAAAATCTCCCAGACAAGTGCTCCTCTTTTCAAGTGTGTGAGTGTGTCAAATGAGGAACACACCTCCTCTATTTATACACTACTCTGACATATATTTTACACAAGTACATGTAGGCTCGTATTTAACCATTAGGTTAAATACCCTATTATAACTGACTGGGCCGACCCCCACATGGTGGGTCTAATAACCCTAGTTGCCACAACTCCTCGGAGGAATAAACATCTCCAGATACATAATAGAATCACCTCGGAGGGATGGAACATCTCCGGAATAAATAATGTACAAATATAATATTCTTAGAAGTTACAATTTTCAACACTCCCCCTTAACGAGAAGGATATTATAACAACATCTGCAGGAGCAAGGAGTCATTGACTACATCATCTATATATCATCGGAAGCTTTCTTCAATTCATCATCATCAGTAACTCAACTAGTTATTGGAACATCAACATCATCAGAGTTGATATTACTCGATCATCAGCATCGTCATCATCATCGTCATCACATGATCATCAGCATCGTCATCACACGATCATCAGCATCGTCATCACACGATCATCAGCATCATCATCACACAATCAGCAGCATTGTCATCATACGATCAGCATCGTCATCATACGATTAGCATTGTCATCACACGATCAACAGCATTGTCATCATACGATCAACATCATCATCACACGATCAGCATCGTCATCACACGATCAGCAGCATCGTCATCATACGATCAACATCGTCATCACACGATCGACAGCATCGTCATCACACGATCATATTACAGGATGATCAATCCTGCTCTCTTTAGGACATAGGTCCATGGATGATGCAATCCAGATCAAGTTCCAGGATGATCAATCCTTATCTCTTTAAGACAAGTCTCATGTCTAGGGACGATCCAATCCCAACCACAATGCCAGTCCTTTTTCATACTAGATGTGACCTAGATCAGATCTAGGATTTACCGCCACAGAGCCAGTCCTTTTTCATATTCGATGTGTCACATCTACAGAGCCAGCTCTGTTTCATGCTAGATGTATCACATCTACAGATCCAACCCTGTTTCATGCTAGATGTATCACATCTACAGAGCCAGCCCTGTTTCATGCTGGATGTATCATATCTATAGAGCCAGCCCTGTTTCATGCTGGATGTATCACATCTACAGAGCCAACCCTGTTTCATGTTGGATGTATCATATATATAGAGCCAGCCCTGTTTCATGCTGGATGTATCATATCTACAGAGCCAACCCTGTTTCATGCTGGATGTATCATATCTATAGAGCCAGCCCTGTTTCATGCTGGATGTATCATATCTACAGAGCCAGCCCTGTTTCATGCTGGATGTAACCTAGAACAATTATAAGATTTGTCATGTACATTTTGAACCGAGGTCCAGGGACGATCCAGTCCTATCATGTACCTTTTGAACCGAAGCTCAGGGACGATCCAGTCCTATCATGTACCTTTTGAACCGAAGCTCAGGGACGATCCAGTCCTATCATGTACCTTTTGAACCGAAGCTCAAGGACGATCCAGTCCTATTCAATTCTCGGAGACCTCATGTCTATGGTTCAATTCACAGGACCAAAGTCCGAGGATGATCCAATCCCCTTACCTGTTCATTTAGGATTTTGTTCTCAGAGACATCATGTCTACGGCTCTCTTTAGGACTGAAGTCCAGGGATGATCCAATCCCCCAAGTCCACGAAGGACTTCATTCTCGAAGACATACGTCTATGGCTCTCTTTAGGACTGAAGTCCAGGGATGATCCAATCCCCTCAAGTCCACCAAGGACTTCATTCTCAAAGACATATGTCTACGGCTCTTCTTTTGGATTGAAGTCCAGGGATGATCCAATCCCCTCACCTGTTCACCAAGAACTTCATTCTCGAAGACATACGTCTACGGCTCTTCTTTCGGACTGAAGTCTAGGGATGATCCAATCCCCTCACATGTTCACCAAGAACTTCATTCTCGAAGACATGCGTCTATGGCTCTTCTTTCGGACTGAAGTCCAGGGATGATCCAATCCCCTCAAGTCCACCAAGGACTTCATTCTCGAAGACATATGTCTACGGCTCTCTTTAGGACTGAAGTCCAAGGATGATCCAATCCCCTCAAGTCCACCAAGGACTTCATTCTCGAAGACATACGTCTACGGCTCTTTTTAGGACTGAAGTCCAGGGATGATCCAATTCCCTCACAACATGTATAACAAAACATGTATTCTCAGCATCAAAAACTGTTGAGATATTGTAACTTCAAAGAATATTATATTTGTACTTTATTATTCCGGAGATGTTTCATTCCTCCGTGCAGATCTTATTGTATATCCGGAGATGTTTATTCCTCCGTCGGAATGTGGTAACTCGGGTTATTAGACTTCCCTAGTAGGGGTCGGCCCTGTATGTGTTATGTGGGTCAAAGGGTTATTAGACCACCCTAGAGGGGTCGGCCCAGTTAGTTGTAGTGGGGTATTTAACCTATTGGTTAAATACGAGCCTACGTGTACTTGTGTAAAATACACATCAGAGTAGTGTATAAATAGAGGAGGTGTGTTCCTCATTACACACACTCACTCACTCACTTGAGAAAGGCGCACTTGTGGAGGAGAGGTCTGCTATGGAGGAGAAGGAGCTTATGCTCAGGGTTTGCATCTTTGTATATTGCTGGTCATCTATATTGAGGAAGCTTTGCTGGGTTTTCTACCCCATGAGGGTTTCCCAGGATAAATCTCTGTCTCTTGTGTTTATGCTATGCTTGTTGTTTCTTCAGTGATCCTGTATATGCTATTATTATGAAATGGAATGTAATGCTGCTATTTTCTGTCTTAGCATATTGAAATTTAACATGGTATCAAAGCTAACCTGAAGGAAGACAAGGTATGGCACTAAAGACACTTGCTCTACTTACGACAATTTGAAGGTTAGGGTTTTACATAGCAAAAACCAGTCATCGTAGCACTTTCGCTATAAATCCGTTTTGGCGAATTTTTCGGATCTGAAATTGTTACAGGACGAAGATAAAATCTCCAGGTACCTTGTGTCCAAAGGACAACCTCTAATTCGTTGTACTTTGTGATTTATGATCTGTACAATATAGGGTTTCTGCCTCTTCCAGATCTGAGTCAAAATCAGGTGACCTTGGGAAAAAGGTCATATCTTGGGCTAGGAAGCTCCAAATGAAATTTCGTAAAAAGTTACAGGTAGTACACAGTCTGCACTATCTCAGAAAACTTTTTCAGAGGCCGAAGTTGAACCAGTGACACGTGGCACTCCGTACAAGTGCGCTCTCATGTATTATCCCATAAACAGGTCACGTTGCGACACTTGATATAACTCTCTCTCAGAAAATCCAATTGAGGTCAGACCTGTCAGGATGGAAAGATAACAGGCCGAGCTATCTCAGAAAACTTTTTCAGAGGCCGAAGGTCAAACAGTGACACGTGGCACGCCGTACAAGTTCGCTCTCCTGTATTTTCCCAAAACAGGTCACGTTGCGACATTTGGAATAACTCTCTCTCAGAGAATCCAATTGAGGTCAGACCTGTCAGGATAGAAAGATAGCAGGTCAGGCTATCTCAGGAAACTTTTTCAGACCCTGTTGATCAAAAATTTCAGAGTTACACCAGAAACAATCAGGTACATATTTCTGTCAAAACAGAATTATTTTTTGGTACCTTCATTCATGACTTCCGGAATTTAGGGCTTTGGAGAAAGTTGGAATTTTTGTAATCAGAGACCACGGCTGGATGCTACTCATCAAAATAGAAATTTAGAGACCAAGATCAGAATTTTTGGTTGGGCAGAAGGCCGGGCTTGATTAGACCCTAGTTCGGGACTTTGATCAGAAAAGCGGAAAATTAGGGCTTCTGTAAAAATGGGAATTTTTGAAATCTGTGACCACGGCTGGAAGATCCTCAGAAAATTAGAAGCTTAGAGCTTTGAATCAAACTTTTTGATGGGGAAAAAGAGTGGGCTTCATCAAACCCCAGTTCAGGGTCACGTCCAGTGAATCCGAAAGTTTCAAAGGCAAAATTGAGGAGTAAAACTTTGCAGTTTTCAAATTCTGAATATATCAGTTTGATCAGCTCATCAAGGCGCATATCTCTATCCTTTCGGAAGTTTGAAATTCAAAGTTTGAATTTTTGGGGTTTCTCTGACAAACCCATATCCAGCTCCAGGTCCAGTTCTTGCAAATCAAGTGGATAGGGTTAATCCTAGAAGAAGATGGATTGGTCACCTACATAAGTGAAGGAGTTCATGTTTCAGAGGGAGATGAGGCTAAGGCTTTACATAAGGAGATTACAAGTGATCTCGACAGGTATGACTCATCGAGGTATGTTTTGAGATTTGTTCATGATTAAGTTTATGGTATGTTTGTCTTCATGTTATTACAGTTAGTACAATCTTGATTTTAGATTTGTTGTATCACCTTAACAAAATTATGAATGCATGATAGAAGATATTCATTGGTTAGGGGGTTGACACTTATGATTGTACTAATGCATTATGGTGTTGTGTGAGGTTGAGGTTGTCTGCTAACAAGATACAGGTACATCACAAAAGACAAATCAGGCTCCATGACCATGAAAACATGAAGACAAAGAGTCATCCATAATCTCTGTTCTACTTACGAGGTATGTATGACTTTGTTATATTATGCTTAACCTATGAGACATGCAGGTTCTAGCTCAGGATCTCTAAATCATTGAAGAGATTGTTTAGGTATGTTGTACATAACCAAGTAGGTATACTAATCCAGGTATGTTTCCCATGAATCTTACCTTGTGTTAGGATCCCTTATATACGTATACTTGGAATGATTGGTTATGCTTATTCATAAAGTTAGTAATCAAGGGATTATGCATATTATATCTTTTATCAATGATATGCATGAGTAAAAGAAGACTTCCTTGAAATCTTGAATACTAATGTTTATTAACTATAATCATGACTATACGTTTTCAAGATTATTTAGTACTATAATGTTTTGATAGCATTTAGAATATACTAATGAGTGTATGTTTGTGTATGAGATCATGAGGATGACTCTTGAGCATGCACAGTGGTACAGAATGAATAGAAGTTCAAAAGACATACAGAAGATCAAGCGGGAGGCAACCACACAAACATAAAAGATAAGTATTTGAGTTGTTATTTGAAATAGTAATAATATTGCCTACAATAGGTTGTATGCATATTTGTATTCCCATAATATATAATGCTGAGTGTAAACATTCATAGAGCATTGAACAGTATACTACTAATGTGCATATGATTGACAAGTTGGACAAACATTCCATTATTGCTTGTCTAGAATGAAACCTCTTTGCTGACATGCTGAGAGTTGTGCACACTCTCGATAGTATGTTCTGGTAGAGATGGAAGGCATCTAGATAGCCACTGTATGCATACAGGATATGGGAAAGTGTTGTGCCAAAGTATTGGTCAAAATAGTTGCATCACTATGTAAATGATATCTGTATGCATAATGGGTTATCTTTTGATGATTATGAAGTATTACTAATCATGTACTTAATTTTGATTTGTAGGAAAGGTCATGAAGAATGATGGACACCGTACAAGTGGTGGATGTTCAAACAAGAAGATTTACAAATCAAACAAAATATAGAAGGCTCATGGCTAGAAGATTCTCTTAGAAAGAGGAAGAGAATCACGACAAGATGTTTGCTCCAAGTATGGTGTAATTAAAGAAGAAGTATGAATCAGATTCTGTATAGGTACCTAGGATCGATAATAATTTGATAAGCTTAATGATCACCATGGGTGATGTGGATCTCAACCTTTGCTACAAGGTTGAATATGATACACATATGACATGGATGCAAGAAGGAACTCACCACAGAGTTCGAATGATATTGAGGCTCATATTAGTAGACCCATCTAACGAGAGATGGCACAGATAGATATGCAGAAGATCATTCAATGCAGAAATGAAAATGAAAGATCTCAATTTGATGCTTTACTTCCTAGGTCTGGAAGTATGGCAAGGCTCAGAAGGAATATTTCTCAACCAGGGAAAGTATGATGAGAAATATGACTTGAGGTGTTGGAATGGCCACTCTTATGGATTCCAACTTGAAGCTGTTAGGGGATATAACTCTGTACAGTCAATTTATTGGGTCTTTGATATATCTAACATATACTAGGTTATATATATATGCTTTGTTATGAACACCTTGAGTTAGTATCTAGTGGAAACTAGATGTGTTTACCTGATAGTTGCAAAGCATGTGATGAGGCACATAAAGGACACGATAGAATTTGATCTATGCTATCTTGAAGATCATGACTTCAGATGGCTATTCAGATTCTGTTTGGGCAGGAAGTGTTTCAGACAAGAAGAACACATCGAGAGGATGTTATTGTCTAGGATTAGCCATGATCTCGTGGTTTAGCTGGAAGCAGTCTAGTGTGGCTATCAGCACAAGCGGAATATATGGTTGCTTGCTCTGCTAGTTGTGAAGAAGTTTGGCTTTAGGATTGTTTGACTTAGAGATAGAACCAACTGAGATCCTATGTGATAATTAGAGTTGTATCAAGATGACATAGAATCTAGTGTTCCATGATAAGTCAAAGAACATAGGGAACTAACAAGATATGACACAGAAAGGAACTCTAAAAGTTTGAATTTGTAACAGGTTACCGTTGTACTAACCAAGCCTCTACGTCAAGTGAAGAAGTTACCAACCAAACCTCTGTCTCGAGTGAAGCTTGAATACTTCCGAGACAAGCTTGGTGTAGTTCAAAAGGACCCTCCTCGAAAGGGGGAGTAGTATAGTCACTACTGATGAGATTGTCTCATCAAACAACAAGGTCGTTGATGAGGTAACCTGTTCTCTACACCTAGTCACTTAGAAATAGTTAGATTTAGGACTATTTTTATTTCTGTTTAGTTTTACTCATACATGATTTTTGATGTTAGATGTATTGGTGAGAATACATGCTAGAGGTATACATGCTTTTGATGTTAGATGTATACATGATGTTAGATGTATTAGTGAGAATACATGCTAGATGTATACATACTTTTGATGTTAGATGTATACATGATTTTGATGTTAGATGTATTGGTGAGAATACATGCTAGAGGTATACATGCTTTTGATGTTAGATGTATACATGATGTTAGATGTATTAGTGAGAATACATGCTAGATATATACATGCTTTTGATGTTAGATGTATACATGATTTTGATGATAGATGTATTAGTGAGAATACATGCTAGATGTATACATGCTTTTGATGTTAGATGTATACATGATTTTGATGTTAGATGTATTGGTGAGAATACATGCTAGAGGTATACATGCTTTTGATGTTAGATGTATACATGATGTTAGATGTATTAGTGAGAATACATGCTAGATATATACATGCTTTTGATGTTAGATGTATACATGATTTTGATGATAGATGTATTAGTGAGAATACATGCTAGATATATACATGCTTCTGATGTTAGATGTATATATGATTTGATGATAGATGTATTAGTGAGAATACATGCTTTTGATGACAGATGTATACATGATTTTAGATGTATTAGTAAGAATACATGCTTTTGATATATGACGTATACATGCTGTTGATGCTAGATATTGATTATGTACTTGTATGGATGAGGATACTTGTACTTGTATTGATGAGAATACAGATTGAGGGGATTGAATCATCCCTGGACTTTCAGTCCCAAAGAGAGCCGTAGACGTAAGGTCTCCGAGAATGAAGTCCTTAGTGGACAGTTGAGGGGATTGAATCATCCCTGGACTTTCAGTCCTAAAGAGAGCCGTAGACGTGAGGTCTCCGAGAATGAAGTCCTTAGTGGACATGATAGGATTGCATCATCCTCAAGAGAGCCGTAGACGTATGTCTTCGAGAATGAAGTCCTTGGTGGACATGAGGGGATTGGATCATCCCTGGACTTCAGTCCTAAAGAGAGCCGTAGACAGGTGTCTCCGAGAAATAAGAGGGATTGTATCATCCTTGAACACATGTTCTAAAGTGAGCCGTAGACAGGTGTCTCCGAGAAAGAAAAGGGATTGTATCATCCTTGAACATCTGTTCTAAAGAGAGCCGTAGATGTATGTCTCCGATAAATGAAATCCTGAATTAACAGGTAGGGGATTGCATCGTCCCCGGACTGATGTCCCAGAATAGAACCGTAGACTGGGTCTCCGATAATGAAATCCTGAATGAACAGGTAGGGGATTGTATCGTCCCCGGACTGAGGTCCCAGAATAGAACCGTAGACTGGGTCTCCGATAATGAAATCCTGAATGAACAGGTAGGGGATTGTATCGTCCCCGGACTGAGGTCCCAGAATAGAACCGTAGACTGGGTCTCCGATAATGAAATCCTGAATGAACAGGTAGGGGATTGTATCGTCCCCGGACTGAGGTCCCAGAATAGAACCGTAGACTGGGTCTCCGATAATGAAGTCCTGAATGAACAGGTAGGGGATTGTATCGTCCCCAGACTGAGGTCCCAGAATAGAACCGTAGACTGGGTCTCCGATAATGAAGTCCTGAATGAACAGGTAGGGGATTGTATCATCCCCGGACTGAGGTCCCAGAATAGAACCGTAGACTGGGTCTTCGAAAAATGAAGTCCTGAATGAACAGGCAGGGGATTGCATCGTCCCCGGACTGAGGTCCCAGAATTGATCCGTAGACTGAAGTCTCCGAGAACTGAAGATTGGATTGTATCATCCATGGACCTATGTCCTAAAAGGAGCAGGATTGATCATCCTAGGAATATGATCGTATGATGATGATAGTGATGACGATGCTGATGATCGTGTGATGACGATGCTGATGATCGTGCTGATGACGATGCTGATGATCGTGTGATGACGATGTTGATGATCGTGCTGATGACTATGCTGATGATCGTGCTGATGACGATGCTGATGATCGTGTGATGACGATGCTGATATGACGATGCTGATGATCGTGTGATGACGATGCTGATGATCGTGCTGATGACGATGCTGATGATCGTGTGATGACGATGCTGCTGATCGTGTGATGACGATGCTGCTGATCGTGAGATGACGATGCTGCTGATCGTGTGATGACGATGCTGCTGATCGTGTGATGACGATGCTGCTGATCGTGAGATGACGATGCTGCTGATCGTGTGATGACGATGCTGCTGATCGTGTGATGACGATGCTGCTGATCGTGAGATGACGATGCTGCTGATCGTGTGATGACGATGCTGCTGATTGTGTGATGACGATGTTGCTGATCGTGTGATGACGATGCTGCTGATCGTGTGATGACGATGCTGCTGATCGTGTGATAACGATGCTGCTGATCGTGTGATGACGATGCTGCTGATCGTGTGATGACGATGTTGCTGATCGTGTGATAACGATGTTGCCGATCGTGTGATGATGATACTGTTGATCGTGATGTTGATGTTGATGTTGACATTGATGTACCAGTAACTGTTTGAGTTACTGATGAAGAAAAATTGAAGAAAGCTTCCAATGATTTATAGATGTATCATGTATGATGTTGATGACTCCTTGCTCGAGCAGATGTTGTTATAATATCCTTCTCGTTAAGGGGGAGTGTTGAGATATTGTAACTTCAAAGAATATTATATTTGTACTTTATTATTCCGGAGATGTTTCATTCCTCCGTGCAGATCTTATTGTATATCCGGAGATGTTTATTCCTCCGTCGGAATGTGGTAACTCGGGTTATTAGACTTCCCTAGTAGGGGTCGGCCCTGTATGTGTTATGTGGGTCAAAGGGTTATTAGACCACCCTAGAGGGGTCGGCCCAGTTAGTTGTAGTGGGGTATTTAACCTATTGGTTAAATACGAGCCTACGTGTACTTGTGTAAAATACACATCAGAGTAGTGTATAAATAGAGGAGGTGTGTTCCTCATTACACACACTCACTCACTCACTTGAGAAAGGCGCACTTGTGGAGGAGAGGTCTGCTATGGAGGAGAAGGAGCTTATGCTCAGGGTTTGCATCTTTGTATATTGCTGGTCATCTATATTGAGGAAGCTTTGCTGGGTTTTCTACCCCATGAGGGTTTCCCAGGATAAATCTCTGTCTCTTGTGTTTATGCTATGCTTGTTGTTTCTTCAGTGATCCTGTATATGCTATTATTATGAAATGGAATGTAATGCTGCTATTTTCTGTCTTAGCATATTGAAATTTAACAAAAACATGTATATCAAAACATGTATCATCATCATCATCAAACATGTATATCAAAACGTGTATCATCATCATCATCAAACATGTATATCAAAACATGTATCATCATCATCATCAAACATGTATATCAAAACATGTATCATCATCATCAAAACATGCATAACAAAACATGTATCCTCATCATCAAAACATGTATAACAAAACATGTATCCTCATCATCAAAACATGTATAACAAAACATGTATCCTCATCATCAAAACATGCATAACATCTATCATCAAAAGCATGTATACATCTATCATCAAAAGCATGTATACATCTATCATCAAAAGAAAAAATATAAGATTCCTAAATCTAAATAATTCTAAGTAACTAGGTGCAGTAAATAGGTAACCTCATCATTGATGAGACAGACTTGTTATCAGATACTATGCTACTCCCCCTTTCGAGGAGGGTCCTTCTGGACTATACCAAGCTTGTCTCGGAAGTATTCAAACTTTACTCGAGACAGAGGTTTAGTCAAGATATTAGCAATCTGATCCTTAGTGCTTATATACTCGAGCTTGATAGCTCCTCTCTGCACCATATCTCGTATATAGAAGTATCAGATCTCTATGTGTTTTTGACTTATCGTGGAATACAAGATTTTCTATCTTGATGCAGTTTTGAATGTCACACATAATCATAGTGGAATTCATTTCTAAGTCAAACACTCCATATAATAGCTTCTGAAGCCACACTGCTTCACAGCTGGCAGAGCAGATAGCTATATATATATTCTGCTTCAGCAGTACTGAGAGCCACACTAGATTGTTCCTTGCTGAACCATGAGATCATGGCAGATTCAAGACTATAACATCCACCTGATGTACTCTTTCTGTCTGAGGCACTTCCTGCCCAATCAGAATCTGAGTAACCATGTAAACGGAGTTCATGATCTCCAAGATAATATAGACCAAAATCTAATGTACCTTTTAGGTACCTCACTACATGCTTTGTAGTTATTAAGTGAACCTTTCTAGGTTCTACTAGATACTGACTTAGGGTATTTGCAGTAAAGCATATATCTGGCCTAGTATTTGTTAAATACATCAATGACCCAATGATTTGTCTATATAGGGTTAGGTCCACTAAATACGATGAGTCATTAACTAACAACTTCAAGTTGGAGTCCATGGGAGTGGCCATGGCTTTATACTCCAACATATCAAATCTTTTTAGAAACTTCACAGCATACTTACCTTGAATTAAAAGATTCCTTTTGGATCTTGCCATACTTCTAGACCTAAGAAGTAGTGCATTAATCCGAGATCTTTCATTTTCATTTCTGCAGCCATTTTCATGACCTGTTTCTCATTCCTTGTCAGAAAGAGATCATCGTCATACAATAATGGTATGATAGGTTCATCATCCACAACCTTAAGGTAAAGGTTAGGAACAACTTTACTTCTAGTAAAGCCCAAGCTTTGTCATGAAGCTGTCAATTGTCCATTATTCACACTCAGCATTGAGTGATCTTCTGTATATCTATCTGTGCCATCTCTCGTCAGATGGGTCTACTAATATGAGCCTCAAAATCATTCGAACTATGTGGTGAGTTCCTTCTTGCATCCATGTCATATGTGTATAGAACCCATATTCAACCTTGTAGCAAAGGTTGAGATCCACATCACCCATGATGATCATTAAGCTCATCAATTGACTACCGATCCTGGGAACCCATATAGAACCTGATTACATTATTAAGAGAATGGTCTTATCTAGTCCCTTGGAGCAAAACATCTCATCATGATTCTCTTCCTCTTTCTAAGAGAATCTCTTAACCACAAGCTTTCTATAGTGTGTTTGATTTGTAAATCTTTTGTTGAACATCCATCGCTTGTCCAGAGTTCATAATTCATCATGATCTTTCCTACAAATCAAAATTAAGTACATGATTAGTAATACTTCATAATCATCAAATCATATTGACATGATAACCTATTATGCATACAGATATCATTTACATAGTTATGCAACTATTTTGACCAATACTTTGGCACAACACTTTCCCATATCCTGTATGCATACAGTGGCTATCTAGATGCCTTCCATTTCTACCAGAACATACTATCGAGAGTGTGCACAGCTCTCAGCATGTCAGCAAAGAGGTTTCATTCTAGACAAGCAACAATGGAATGTTTGTCCAACTTACCAATCATATGCATATTAGTAGTATACTGTTCAATGCTTTATGAATGTTTACACTCAGCATGATATATTCTAGGAATACAAATATGCATACAAGCAATATCATTTACTATTTCTAATAACAACTCAAATACTTATCTTTTATGTTTGCGTGGTTGCCTCCCGCTTGATCTTCTGTATGTCTTTTGAACTTCTATTCATTCTCTACCACTGTGCATGCTCAAGTGTACACTAGTGTCATCCTCATGATATCATACACAAACATACATTCATTAGTATATTCTCAATATTATCAAAACATTCTAACTCTAAATAATCTTGAATATGTACAGTCATGATCATTAGTATTCAGGGTTTCAAGGAAGTCTTCTTTTACTCATGCATATTCTTGTTTGATCTAGTTAATTAAATCATCAACCAAGATAAGAGACATAATATGCATAAACCCTTGATTACTAACTAATCATACCAAGTATACTTACACAAGGTAAGATTCTAACATGACATAGGAAAACATACCTGGATTAGTATACCTGCTTAGTTATGTACAACATACCTAAACAATCTCTTCAATGATTTAGAGATCCTGAGCTAGAACCTGCATGTCTCGTAGGTTAAACATAATATAACAAAGTCATACATACCTTGTGAGTCTTTGTCTTCATGTTGTCATGGTCATGGAACTTGATTTGTCTTTTGTAATGTACCTGTGTCTTGTTAGCAGACAACATCAACCTCACACAACACCATAATGCATAAGTACAATCATATAGCCCTAATCAATGAATGTCTTCGATTATTCACATGCATTCATATTGTTACTAGGGTGATAAGACAATTAATATCATTAATCAAGATTGTACTAATAAATAACATGAAGACAAACACATTATGAACTTAATCAAGAATCAGATTTCAAGGCATACCTGAACCTCCTTAAGTCATACCTGTCGAGACTTTTTGTAGTCTTCTTATGTAAGGCCTTAGCCTCAACTCCCCCTAAAACTTGATCTGGAGATTGATTAGGGTTTGCTAGAGAAACCCTAAAAATTCAATCTTTGACTTTCATACTTCTGAATGGATGGAAGAATGTGTCTTGCTGAGCTGATCAACCTAGCATTCTTCAATTTTGAAATCTCCAAAATTTGACCCCTCAAAATTGCCTTCGAAACTTCTGGATCTTCTGGACAGGAACCCGAACTAGGGTTTGATGAAGCCCACCCTTCTATCCAATCAAAAGGTTCGATCCAAGGCTCTAAAATCTTATTTTTCTGAGGAGCTTCCATGCATGGTTACAGACTTCAAAAAATTCCAACTTTCTCTGAAACCCTAAATTCCGGAAGCCATGAATAAAGGTGCTAAAAATAATTTTGTTTTGACAGAAATATGCACCTGATTGCTTCTGCTATAACTCTGAAATTTTTGCTCCACAGGGTCTGAAAACTTTTTCTGCAGTAGCCTAACCTGTCATATTTCCATCCTGACAGGTCTGACCTCAATTGGATTTTCTAAGAGAGAGTTATGCCAAGTGTCGCAACGTGACTTGTTTATGGGATAAAACAGGAGAGCGAACTTGTACTACATGCCACGTGTCACTGGTTAACCTTCGGCCTCTGAAAAAGTTTCTTGAGATATTACAGTCTGTTTACTACCTGTCACTTTTTACTAAATTTCATTTGGAGCTTCCTAGCCCAAGTTATGACCTTTTTTCCAAGGTCACCTGATTTTGACTGAGATCTGGAAGAGGTAGAAACCCTAACTTGTACTAATAATAAATCATAAAGTACAACGAATCTGAGGGTTCCCTTTGGACACAAGGTACCTGGGGATGTTATCTTCGACCTGTAAACGTTTCAGACCCTGAACCTTCGCCTAAATGGATTTATAGCGAAAGTTCCACGATGACTGTTTTTTGCTATGTAAAACCCTAACCTTCAAATTGTCGTAAGTAAAGCAAGTGTCGTAAGTGCCATACCTTGTCTTCCTTCAGGTTAGCTCTGATACCATGTTAAAATTCAATATGCTAAGACAGAAAATAGCAGCATTACATTCCATTTCACAATAATAGCATATACAGGATCACTGAAGAAACAACAAGCATAGCATAAACACAAGAGACACAGATTTATCCTGGGAAACCCTCATGGGGTAGAAAACCCAACAAAGCTTTCCTCAATAAGATGATAAACCAAAATACAAGATGTGCTCCCTCCTTCTAATCCTCCTTAGCAAATCTCCCAGACAAGTGCTCCTCTTTTCAAGTGTGTGAGTGTGTCAAATGAGGAACACACCTCCTCTATTTATACACTACTCTGACATATATTTTACACAAGTACATGTAGGCTCGTATTTAACCATTAGGTTAAATACCCTATTATAACTGACTGGGCTGACCCCCACATGGTGGGTCTAATAACCCTAGTTGCCACAATTCCTCGGAGGAATAAACATCTCCAGATACATAATAGAATCACCTCGGAGGGATGGAACATCTCCGGAATAAATAATGTACAAATATAATATTCTTAGAAGTTACTGTTGGAGCCAAGGCCGCAGCTATGGTAAAAGCTGCGAATTTTGAGGAAAAAGCACGAGTATGGAAGGAAAGTGCTAATGTTGAACAAGCATTAAGTTTTGGATAGAAGGAGACAGTGCGCAGTACGGTGCCAGATGGAGGAGCTCAGCGCAGATCACGGACCGAAAATCGCAGAGCTCGCGCACACATCATAGAAGGATGAATGTGGCTGAATAGAAAGCTCAGCTACCATAATAAATAAAGCGACGGAGTAGAGGGCTCAGCTACCCTCATTTAAGGCTAAGTGCAGAAGTTATGGTTGCTCGGATCAAGAAGGAGCAACGGACCAAAGCATTGAAGGCGAAGGACAAGGCACCCATACCCGTAAGCTGCGCCGGAAATCATGGAGCCTGCAGGAAGCGGCGACATGACTGCAAGCGGCGCCTACAGTACACCTAGCCATGTTTGGTTAGGGTTTTTGGGGATTACTGCTGGGAAAGGCCCACAGTTTTGTAAAGGTGCGACCGCCATGGCCACCTATATATATGAGTAATTGTAATGGGTAGATGTTAGTTAGCTATTTAGTGAGTTGGTTAATAAGCGAGTCAGTTAGCTAAGCCTGTGAGTGAGCTAGCTAAGATAGTGGATACTAGATGTAAGAAGGATTGATCGAGTTGATCATCTTCTGTTACGATCTTGTTGATTGTTTTCTACCGTGTTGCTAGAAAACAGGAGTTAGAGCTGGTTAGCAGTGAAGCTAATCCTTGAGTTGCAGACCGTCAGAGTCGACGTCTGAACTATTGTAATCTCTGAAGAGGAAGAGACTAGATCGAGAGAAGGGCTCCCAGCTGTGTGCGTGGAGTTTCCTGGAAATATCTAAGGCTGCAGCTGTGTGCGCAGCACAGTGTATAAATCTACCTTTTCTGGATAATATAAGATACTCCCATGGACGTGGTTTTCCCCGTGGAGGTGGACTTCATATTTCTCGCTATTATGATGTTGTGATTGAAGCGATTGCCTGATTTAGTTTATTAACCGCGTATGCAGAAATATTGCCTTATCTTTATGAATGTGTTGAGTAAGTTCTTGGAGCTTCCTTGGGGACTATAATCGTCAAGGGTCGAAGGAATCGGTAAGACAACGTCGCTGCAGCGATAGGAGAACGTGATGCCGCAACGGGCGCGCTAGCAAAACGATGCATAGAATATCGGCGCAGAGGATAATTGATCCTAGCGCAGGAGTGGAAGTACCGCGCAGCTAAGCTGCGGAGTAGGAGTTTGAAAGTTGTTGCGCTCATGAGTCTGAAGAGGGGTCAGACATTCACCTTAGAGGAATCGTCAAGGAGGAAAGAGCAATCTCCGTGTCACCTAGGTTAAGGAAACCTGATTCCTTAGCCCCCCCATAGCCACTTCGGGTGAGACCTCGAGCTGCTGCGTAGCTCGTTGCCGAGAGGGCCAGTGCACCAAGGGGTTTTGTTGCTGCGCTTCATTAAAACCCGGGTCTGTCCAAAAAGCAGCCAACAAATGGTTTCGTTGCCTTATGACTTCTTGAACACGTCACTTTCGTTGCTTTGAACCCTGTTGTTGAGCCAACAAATGGTTCCGTTGCCTTATGACTTCTTGAACACGTCACTTCCGTTGCTTTGAACCCTGTTGTTGAGCCAACAAATGGTTCCGTTGCCTTATGACTTCTTGAACACGTCACTTCCGTTGCTTTGAACCCTGTTGTTGAGCCAACTAATGGTTCCGTTGCCGCGTGACTAAGACTTGTTATTTCAGCGACACACGAGATTCTCGCGAAACCCAGAGAAAGAAGGAGCCAACAAATGGTTCTTGCTCAGCTAACAAATGTGTTACTGGAATCCTACAGCTACAAAAATTCAGGAGTGGTTCGATTTAAAGGCTAAAGAGTTCGCTGAACAAGAAAATAGAAGCTCTAGGCTCCAGCCAGAAGAATGGTTGCAGAAGTATATCTATACTGACCTTCACAAAATTTTCTTTGTCACATTTGCACTTGAGTTACATGCTTGGATAGCCAAGTTAGCACATACTAGACCCACTGTGCATATTGATCGACCAGTCGCTTGGACGCCTGAGCTAGTCAGTATTTTGAAGCGGGTAGACAATTCTGTGTCCCGCGCAGTAGACTTTTGGTTGAACAGTCTGCTGGAAGGGTTCATCACTGAGTTTGCAATGGATACAAGAAAGAGTTTCAGTGAAGCTGAGAGGAGTTTCTTTCAAGCACATAGAGGTAAGTTCCTAAATTCTTTGAACTTATGGATTAAAATGCTTCTGCATGAAAAAACAAAACTATGTATAGCTTCAGACGAATAGCATAGACAAGTAATGTCCGTAGACTCTGATAGTGACCCTGAAGTTATTGGTTGCACTCGTAGTGGAAAACGGTATAAAGTAGGCCTTGACCAACATTCTTTTGAGTCGAGCCCAGAAGATAGTCAAGTTCCTAGAGCAAGCCACATAAAAAGACAAGGGAGCGCTCATATCCCTTACCACCCTTTTACACCGCAAAAGCCAGACGAAGCTCAGTATAATCCCGCAGTAACACCTTCTAGTATCCCACACGGTACTTCTAGTACCTCTGTGCCACCTTTGTTCAACCAGCCCAGAAGAACTGCTACAGCACCTCCACCTCAACCTAGCGCAAGAAAGATGGGTGATGACATGAAACTACCAACTTTTAGAGGAACAGGGATAGAAGACCCTGAGCAACACTGGTTCCTATGTGAAGCCATTTGGACAATTAAGCAAATTAATGATGATGCTGTTAAACTGGTTCAGTTAGCAACCAAACTAAGAGATAGAGCCTTAACTTGGTTCATGAAATACTCAGCAGCACAGAATAGAACGCTTGCTGATGTCAGAAATGCAATGATTAGAGAATTCAAGAAACCTAAATCAGAATCACAGTGTATAACAGAGCTCAAAGACATAAAACAGTTACCTACAGAGTCAGTATGGGACTTTGACCAAAAGTTCAAAGCCTTGATAGATCAAGTAAGCTTTGAGTTTGCACCACAACAGCATAAGGAATGGTTCATTGCTGCGCTGCTTCCACACATTAGACTTCCTCTTATGCAACAGAATCTCACTACTCAGGAACAAGCTCTAGAGATGGCTATGAAACTAGAAGCTTCACCAATTGCTGGAACAAGCAACGATGTTGCGCAGTTGCAGAACCAATTAGCAAATTTAACCTTGCAAGTGCATGATATTAAGAAAGGCAAGGATGCTAAGGAGGAGATATGGTGTACAAAATGTAAAGCACAAGGCCATTCAAAGGACCATTGTCCTGTTTTCATAGAGTATATTGCAACTGGAGCACCTAACCCTTTACCACAGGCACAGGGGCCTTGGTGTGAAATCTGTAGAACTAGAGGTCATAGACCACAAGAATGTCACTTACTTTAGAAATATGTACAAACTCCAAAGAATCTATATTGTAATTTCTGTAAATCAGTAGGCCATGATGAAAACACCTGCAGAGCATATGACCTTATGATGGAAAGGAAACATGATGTTTATAGAGTACAATCAGAAGCACAAGGACCCGTAGCAGGTCCACAAAATGACCAAACTCACGACGGCCGAACAGGAAATTACAGAGGCCGCGGACGCGCAACAAATTTTGGCCGCGGAAGAGGCCAGATCACTTGTTATAATTGTGGAGCACAAGGTCATTTTGCAAGGGATTGCCAAAACCCTACAACCCTTTGCAGATATTGCAAATCTTATGATCATATCATTGAAGAATGCCCTCAGTTGATGGCTAAGATGCAAGCAAAGACACCACAGGTCAACCAGAATATTCAATTGATTGGAGCAGAAAAAATGGAACCAGACCATACAATTAATATCGTAATGCGCATTGGAGCAACCACTGGTGTGCCAGAGTTGGGAACTGGAAAGCAAGCGACGCAATGGGTGCGCCGTGCTAATATTAAACCAACCCCACTTAATCTGCAGAAGCAAAAAGAAGCATTCAAGCAAGCCCAAGAGTATTTCTCAGATCCCGAAGCTTCAAGTTCTGTCGCAACTCCGCATAATGATATTAGATCGCAAGTGCTAAGACAAGACAACCTGGTACAAGAACAGGCCACTACATCCGGAAGGCCTGATGAAGAAGATGCACTAGGCACTGTCCATACTTTTCTAAGGAACTGCTTAAAGCTGTTGCGCAATGAAAAAGCAACTATGGAACTTCAACACCTATTGGATAAATGTCAACAATCTGCTTCGACGAACACGCTGCAGCGTGCTGTTCACCAGATTGGAAGTCACATTAGAACTGGAAAAGAGATGAGGCTCACAGCGCAGATTGGAGCATTTGAGATGGATGAAGTCATTTTAGATTTGGGCTCAGAAGTCAATGTTCTCACCATGCAGACATGGGAACAGATGGGAAGCCCTCAACTGACAAGATCCCCCATCCAGCTAAGACTCGCGAACCAGCAACGAGTCTCTCCATTGGGAAGATTACCCAATGTACCTATTGATATCGAGGGAGTAAGAATTTCTGCAGACTTTGAAGTAATCAAAATTCTGGATGATAGTAGACCTTACCCAGCACTTTTAGGTATAGACTAGGCATTTGATAATTTGGCTGTCATTAATTTAAAGAAAAGACAGATGACCTTTGAGGATGACCAGATTAGGGTCGTTGCACCGCTTGATCCTATTCAAGGACCACGATATATAGAACCCATTCGGGCAGAAGAGGAAGCGCGCCACATGGAAAGTTTGTATCAGATGACTGCTAGTCAGAATGACTATGTCAATCCCACAGCAGATGGCCATATTAGCTGGCGATGCGATAGCTCGTGCACATCAGACTCAGATGCAGGATTGGAAAACTGGTAGAATCGCTTACATGAGGTTTCTACAAGACGATGCGCCATGATGACTAAATCCATTCGATGGATTGGCACAGAATTGACTGACACTCCAATTTTTGATGGTTTAACTAACGTAAGTGAATTCATACAGGCATATGAACAACAACTTCCAGAACAGCAGCGCATACAGGCATTAGATGTATCACTGCGCGCTACACCCGCAAGATGGTGGGGTGCGCATAAAAAGAATATTCACACATGGCAAGACTGTCGCAGATTGATACTGCGCAGATTTCACGACACTACAGCAGAAGTGTCGCGCAAATATGAGGGACAGAGTGACCCCAGGTCACACATTGAAGCATGCATTCAGCAATGGTCGGATATTCCGGACGATGAGTGGGTTCACCTATTCATCCACACATTGGACATAGTTCCAAGGAACTGGTACACTGAAACAGAATTGCGCAGAGGCACCCTTACTTGGCCTCTTATGATAGAAAGTTTTCAACTTACCTTCAGCTTTGAGTCAGAGCATCCAAGTATTGATCAGGCTCTGAAGTGTATTAAAAAGAAGGTATTTGAACCATGTTTATTACCAGAATATTCCCAACCGGATTGGGCTGTTCAGATAGAACATGCCCAGGAATGCTATAATTTCACTGCTGGAGAAGAGGAGGATGATCCTCGCAACATCAATATCCCAGAATCAGAAGGGACGCGCAATGTTGAAGGTCCTCAGCTGGATACCCCTGCCATTACAGAACACATCAAGCTCAAAAAGGTTAACATTGGTACAGAAGCCGAACCCAAGTTTGCTTCTATAGGAGACTATTGGGATGATGAAACTGTTGGGCATATTTCAGATTTATTACGTGACTACCAGGATATCTTTCCTACCAAGTTCACAGAAATGAAAGGCATCCTAGGAGACTTAGGAGTGATGCGCATACCTCTGAAACCAGATGCCAAGCCAGTAAAGCAGCGCCCATACAGGTTGAACCCGCGCTATAAAGAAAATGTCAAAGAAGAAATTGACAAGATGCTCGTAGCAGGTATTATTGAGCCAGTAGAAGAAAGCGATTGGATTAGCCCTATGGTTGTACAAGAGAAGAAGACAAAAGGTGAAATAAGAATTTGCGTGGACTTGCGCAAACTCAATGATGCATCAGCGCATGATCCATTTCCTACTCCCTTTACAGATGAAGTGCTTGATAATGTTGGAGGACAAGAGGCTTACTCCTTCACTGATGGATTTTCGGGATACCATCAGATCAGAATCCATCCAGATGACCACCATAAGACTACTTTTGCGACTGAATGGGGATCATTCCAGTATATGGTAATGCCCTTTGGTCTTAAAAACGCTCCTGCTATCTTCTCTAGAGTCGTTGTTGCTGTTTTTAAAGAATTCATCCATAAGTTTTTAGAAGTCTATTTTGATGATTGGACTGTGTTTGGATTACTAAAGAACCATATGGGGAACCTGCGAATGATGTTAGAAAAATGTAGACAGCACCAGATTTCCCTTAACTTGAAAAAATGTATCTTCTGTGCTCCTTTTGGTATTTTGTTGGGTCACATTGTATGCAAACAAGGACTCCTGATGGATCCTGCGAAGGTTGCCATCATTGCTAATTTACCTACGCCCAACTCAGTCAATCAATTGCGCACTACATTGGGACATACAGGATACTACAGAAAATTTATCAAAGGTTATGCAAAGATCACAGCACCTATGGAAAGACTGCTGAAAAAGGATTTGAAATTCCAATGGACAGAAGAATGCCAACAGAGCTTGGACACACTTAAAGACAAGATGATTAGTGCGCCAATTCTAGTTTTCCCAGACTGGAATAAACCCTTTCATGTTCATGTCGATGCTTCTTCCATAGCATTGGGGATCGTACTTACACCACCAGGAGAAGGAGGTATCGACCACCCCATTGCTTACTCTAGCCGGAAGCTGTCCACAGCCGAGAAGAACTACACTACTACAGAGAGAGAAGGACTAGCTATGGTGTACGCCCTACAGAAGTTCAGACACTACTTACTGGGTGCACATTTTAAAATGTATACTGACCATTCTGCTTTGAAATACTTGGTCAATAAGCCAGTGTTAGGGGGAAGAATTTGTAGATGGCTACTGCTCTTTTAAGAATATGATTTTGAGTTTATTGTAAAGCCGGGTAGATTGAATGCAGGACCTGACCACTTATCTAGGATTGAGTCAGGAGAAGAACCTACAAATCTGGAGGACAATCTGCCTGATGCACAGCTATTTTTTGTTCAAGCAGCAGATGAATATTATTCTGATATCCTTGAGTTTCTCACCACCGGACAAGCGCCAGTTGAGTTTACAATCCAGCAGAAGAAACAACTTGTCGTCAATGCCGCAGACTTCACTTTGATAGCAGGCCAGCTCTATAAGTTGGGCCCCGATGAAGTCTTGCGCAGATGTATTTTACCACATGAAAAGAACTCTATCATCGCAGAAGCGCACTCAGGCACCGCAGGAGGCCATTTCGCAGGAAAGCCGACTGCTCAGAAGATCTTAGCCGCAGGTCTTTGGTGGCCGACATTGCATAAGGATACTAAGGAATTCTGTAAATGTTGCGATGTGTGCCAACGAATAGGAAAACCTTCAAGAAGAGATGAGATGCCGCTAAGACCTCAAATAACACTGCGTGCTTTTGATAAATGGGCCATTGATTTTGTAGGTCCTATCAACCCACTAGGAAAGAGAACCGGCGCAAGATACATCATTACAGCTACTGAATACCTCATCCGATGGGCTGAGGCTAAGCCACTGAAGAACTGCGACACTGCCACGGCCGCGCAGTTCATTTTTGAGAATATTATCACTAGATTTGGATGTCCACTGATTCTAATGAGTGATCAGGGTACACATTTCCTCAATGAGACTATAGAAGCCCTTACTGAGGAATTCCAAATTAGTCACCATAAGAGTACACCCTACCACCCTCAAGCTAATGGCACGGTGGAAGCATTCAATAAAATTCTTGAGAATGCCCTGAAGAAGATCTGTAATCAACAAAGAGATGATTGGGACCTTAGAGTTACAGCTGTATTATGGGCTTACAGAACCACATGCAAGAAATTAACAAGCCACACACCTTTCAGTTTGGTGTATGGACAGGAAGCAGTTATGCCTATGGAATACATTATTCCTAGTCTCAGAATTGCGCAAATTATAGAAATGACAGATACGGATACCATGAGTGAAAGACTGTCACAATTGCTTGCCTTAGAGGAAGACGGACTCTTAGCCGGATTCCATCAACAGGTACAGAAGGCAAGATAGAAAGCTTGGCATGACATGCACATTAAGAATAAACACTTTGCAGAAGGAGACTTGGTACTCCTCTATGATAGTAAATTCATCAAGTTTCCAGGCAAGTTTCGTGTACACTGGTTAGGCCCTTTTCAGGTGATAAAAATAACAGAAGGAGGAGCAGTTCAGCTTGCGAAGCTGAATGGAGAAGTACTGCCTACAAAGATCAACGGGAGTCGGCTCAAGCTTTACCGCGACGGCCACTCCGCCCTGTCGACTTAAATAGCTGCTCAAAGAAATGCAGATGTCCAGTGTAGTTGAAAGAGGCATCGCATTATCAGTCTACACGGAAGTCGCGAGACCCTCAGTCTCTGGCTTCCTGCGCAGTTACTTGAACCATCCGCGCATCTTAGTAAAAGTTTGTAAGAAGCGACCTTATTTTGCGCTCTGACAAAGTTTTTTCCCAGGATGATGAACTGTCGCTCTTGCGCAGTTCCCTGTGATAATTTGCCGCTTGAAGTTCTTGTTGTGGACCCCTATAGGCACAGTTTCCTAAGCTGAAATGACCCACCGAAAAATTTGAATTACCGCAGTTATGTAGCCGCGTCTGAGAATAAATGAAGGATAAGCCCGCCATTTAAGTGTAGCCGCTCTGACAGATTCGGCTTGATCTCCGTAAGATTTGCATTTAACTCATGCGCCGAAAGCTTTAGCTTCTCCCGCAAGCCTGTCAGAGCCCGTCCATCACAATAAATGCACCGCAAACGCGAAGGCGATAGAAGGGTTGTCAACTCATGCATAGCCGCCTCTAGCTAGTAACCCCACTTGCCCGCATTTACTATCACCTTTGGCTATAAATACCCCACACTTGTATATTTTCGGGTTACTTTCCTCGAGCTGCATAGTCTTGTTTGAGAATCTAAGCCATTGTTTTCAGAGCCAACTTGTGCAGAGTGCTTCCTTTGTTGTCAGTGTTCATATCCCACGCTGTTCCGCTATTTCTGTCCGAGTTCTTGTTACCTATACCCGTTCACGACGGAGAACCTGTCGACTGAAGAAGTTGTTCGTCAATTCCTGCGCCGAGGCCTAGATTTCGGCATGACTACCCCCGTGACTGCTTCGACTTATGTACACCTTGGTTATCAGGATCCCAGACAATCTCCGGCCATAAGAGCGTCTCAGCCACAGCCGGAAGAGCCCGTTCCAGAGCCGTTGGCCACTATGGTGAATTATATTCCGCCGCGTCTAGACGATGCACCATAGGTGCATATTTCGAAGAATGCAAAGTATCCGCTTCCGTTACCTCCACTACCGGCTGGCGTGCGAATAGAAGGGTCCTTGCTCGGACACCTTCCACTGGTCAAGTTCTCTGATTTCAACCTGGGAGACTATAAAACATATCCTCAGTTCGCGCTAGGTCGATATCTGACGGTTGTGCATAATCCCACCAGAAAGGTTGACGAATTCATCCCGAAGGGATTTGCAGCAAATCTTGAGCGCCCTGGACTCCTGAATCTGTTAAAGCTACCGCATTTCGGGCGTAGCAATGAAGTGAACGCAATTGTTAAAACACTGCTATCTTGCGTTCATGGAGGTTACCTTTAGCTCGGGAGGCCAATCGATTTAAATGTCGATTTGATTCATCGCATTACTGGCCTATCTAAGGTTGGTAAGGATCCCAATATCCATTTTATGGGAAAGGAGAAGGATAGAAAACTGGCTGCAAAGCTGGTGTAGAAATACAATTTAACAAGAGGAGGTCGGGCTTATGACCTCACAATAGTAGAAGACGAAGCACTTAGATTCACAGGAAGTCTGCTTGCAGGCAGACTTCTCACAAAGTGCAGGCCGAAGGAAGTTACTGGAGCTGTCGTGGAGCTCGCCATCGCAGCAGTGGAGGGAGAGCAGTACAACTGGTGCCTCTTCCTCCTCAATTCTTTTTTGGAAGACTGCCGGAACGTCCAAGATAACCCCGGTCAGTCGTTCCATTTTTCTTGGATTTTAATTTTATGTGCTCTCGTCGAGTGGAAGGAGCCCCCGAACACTCAGTTCCTTCTGCGCCGCGCAGGAGAACCTGCCGGAATCCGCTATGTTAACCTTTGGGAGTCTCCTAATCCCGCAAAGCGCAAGATGAACCGCGCTGTATTTTGTGAATACTAATATCTCCTCAGGGATACCATTTAGGACATGCCAAGACTGAGCGCGGAGACAGCAAAAATGTATGAAGGAAAGTTGGCCTTTACTGCCGACTTGCATCAACTTTACCTCCGACCCTGCGACATTCAAGAGGAATGGGCCGTAGGCCTTTACAGGATGACCACCGAAGATGTCGAAGAAACTATCAAATCTTGGTCGGATGAATGGAGGGAAGCCGCCGACATTGCATCCGCGATGCCACCCACCGCTGCGCAAGAAAAGGATAAGGGAAAGGAAGCCCCCGAGCAAAGAAGTGATGAAGGCTCGATAGAGCCAGCAACCAAGAAACAAAAGGTGTCGCATCCCTCTGAGGCCATTCCCTCGGGGATCGACCAGTATTTGAAAGAGCAATTTCGCGAGCTGCGGTCCACGTACGCTCACATCAGAAGTGCTCTAGATCTGCAGTTTGTGGAATTAAAGGGTCTCGCAGGAAGGATTGCGCAGACCCATGCGCCAGCATCTACTTCGCAGGCGCCACAAGTAACCACAAATACTGAGCGATTTGAAGAACTCGCAGAAAGGCATACTGTCATGCACATTCCGCCTACAAGCATGACACTTCCGGATCCTCTAGCTGCACTACAGGTAAGCGTAGTTGGGCCCGTTGAAATAAATTTGTCTCTAATTCCTATAGAAACTCTACAGCTAGTACATGAGAAAGTTTCTGTTGAGTTGAGAGCTCGAGAGCTCTCTACATTCCAGGAAAATCAACGACTGCAATCGCAGGAGATAGAGCTGAAGGAAAGCCATAAGAATATCTCCGAGAAGCTCGCACTTTATGAGGCACAAGACATTGGCATAAGAAACACAGTGGATGAGATTGCCCAGGAATTGCCGGCTTGCGAGATTCAACTAGACCTCCCTCTGGTTGAGAAAGTTCAAATTATTGGAGGAAGGGTGAAAAACCTGGAGCACGAAATAGTTGCTATGGCTGAGGGCCATAGAACCCAGATCGCCGAGCTGGAAGCTCGTGTTGCTGCGCAGTTTACAGATGATGCGCAGGAACAATTTGAAGCGCTGAGCAGAGCTTCCACACAAATGAAAGACAAAATACAGGAAGCCGAGAACCTGATGAGCCAAGCTATGGAAGCTTGGACGGAGCTTGAGAAGCTCCCTTTTAAAGTTGGTCTTTTGGAACAGGTACAAGCCGCAGAACAGTCACTAACTGTTCTGACTGAAGAAGCTAAGGCCTTAGCAGGCTTAGCAAAAATGAAGAAAATGAGTGAAGTGCACAGAGTGCAACAGCAACTGCACAAGCTCAGAACTGAAGATGAGAAGCTCACTAACAGCATTCAGCCATTTATGGATGAGTATGCTGACATCGTTGGCCAAGTCGAGGCAAAAATCAAAGAAACTGCTGAATCTCAACAGGTGATTGATGCAATAACTAAAGAAGAAGCCACTACAGAAACGGTGCAGACAGCTGTGGAGTGTGTCGATGAATTGGACTCTGCTATTGCGCAGTGGAAGAAAACATTCACGGAGACCCAAGCAAAAGCAGATGCGCAAGTAAAGCGACCACGCGCTAGTGCGAGTGGCTCGAGGGTGAGCCACAAGTAAGTGTTAGGGGCCTGTTGGAGCCAAGGCCGCAGCTATGGTAAAAGATGCGAATTTTGAGGAAAAAGCACGAGTATGGAAGGAAAGTGCTAATGTTGAACAAGCATTAAGTTTTGGATAGAAGGAGACGGCGCGCAGTACGGTGCCAGATGGAGGAGCTCAACGCAGATCACGGACCGGAAATCGCGGAGCTCGCGCGCACATCATAGAAGGATGAATGTGGCTGAATAGAAAGCTCAGCTACCATAATAAATAAAGCGACGGAGTAGAGTGCTCAGCTACCCTCATTTAAGGCTAAGTACAGAAGTTATGGTTGCTCAGATCAAGAAGGAGCAACAGACCAAAGCATTGAAGGCAAAGGACAAGGCGCCCATACCCGTAAGCTGCGCCGGAAATCATGGAGCCTGCAGGAAGCGGCGACATGACTACAAGAGGCGCCTACAGTACACCTATCCATGTCTGGTTAGGATTTTTGGGGATTACTGCTGGGAAAGGCCCACAGTTTTGTAAAGGTGCGACCGCCATGGCCACCTATATATATGAATAATTGTAATGGGTAGATGTTAGTTAGCTATTTAGTGAGTTGGTTAATAAGCGAGTCAGTTAGCTAAGCCTGTGAGTGAGCTAGCTAAGATAGTGGATACTAGATGTAAGAAGGATTGATCGAGTTGATCATCCTCTGTTACGATCTTGTTGATTGTTTTCTACCGTGTTGCTAGAAAACAGGAGTTAGAGCTGGTTAGCAGTGAAGATAATCCTTGAGTTTCAGACCGTTGGAGTCGACGTCTGAACTATTGTAATCTCTGAAGAGGAAGAGACTAGATCGAGAGAAGGGCTCCCAGCTGTGTGCGTGGAGTTTCCTGGAAAGATCTAAGGCTGCAGCTGTGTGCGCAGCATAGTGTATAAATCTACCTTTTTTGGATAATATAAGATACTCCCGTGGACGTGGTTTTCCCCGTGGAGGTGGACTTCATATTTCTCTCTATTATGATGTTGTGATTGAAGCGATTGCCTGATTTAGTTTATTAACCGTGTATGCAGAAATATTGCCTTATCTTTATGAATGTGTTGAGTAAGTTCTTGGAGCTTCCTTGGGGACTATAATCGTCAAGGGTCGAAGGAATCGGTAAGACAATGTCGCTGCAGCGATAGGAGAACGTGATGCCGCGACGGGCGCACTATCAAAACGACGCATAGAATATCGGCGCAGAGGATAATTGATCCTAGCGCAGGAGTGGAAGTACCGCACAGCTAAGCTGCGGAGTAGGAGTTTGAAAGTTGTTGCGCTCATGAGTCTGAAGAGGGGTCAGACATTCACCTTAGAGGAATCGTCAAGGAGGAAAGAGCAATCTCCGCGTCTCCTAGGTTAAGGAAACCTGATTCCTTAGCCCCCCCATAGCCACTTGGGGTGAGACCTCGAGCTGCTACGCAGCTCGTTGCCGAGAGGGCCAGTGCGCCAAGGGTTTTGTTGCTGCGCTTCATTAAAACCCGGGTCTGTCCAAAAAGCAGCCAACAGTTACAATATTCAACATCCTTCTAAGGTCTAAGACATAACTCGGCTGAGTAAAAGAAGTATGGGCCTTCTTCCAGAATTTGATCCTGATCCTCTACATTGAAGAAGATAATGGTGAAAACCCCTTTGGCACCCAATTGGAGATCATAATGGCCCTTAGGTTTCCATGTGAACTTGATCCAATTCACCAGATCTCTTTCTTTAGGGCCAATACCCACAAACTTCACTATTAGGGATTTTTCGCGCCATTCTTCAATTCTCTGTCGAATCTTGTCTGATTTGATTTGTATGGCTGAGATCTTCAAATATTTAGGAAGGCATCCTCCTAGACTCATTCTTTGTTTAACACCCTGTCCAATTGTAGCCTGGGACTCCATAGAACTTCCCACCGGAGGGCCTATCGGTGACTGCCGCATGGGGAAGCTCGTTCCCATCAGGAAACCCAGGGAGAGGGCCCCGAGCCCGAGTCAGACGGTCTGTCAGGGCTAGGATCGCGATCCAGTCGGAACCATCCCCTGAACCTAGAGCGCGAAAGCTCTGAATACGCTACCCTGTAGAGCTAGGGATTCTCTCAAATTCAGATCGATACCTCTCCGCAATCATACCCTGAGAAGAAATCTTGAACATATGAACCAAGGTTGTTACATTTAGGGTTACTCTTCTCTTCATCGGTATGTTTTTAAGGAGTTCGTCCCTTGGTCAAGAGGATAGAGGAATGAAGCCATCCTCTAAGAGCGTCACTGCGACCTCTATTTCACTCTACTGCTATTGCAGGGTTAATATGTGCTCCATGAAATGATGTGGATCTTTGCACAGTCATAGGTAACTTGATAGTCTATCCAATGAAGCTCTGCCCCTGGCATAGGCATCGAGAATATGTACACGACTTCCTAGTTAATTTTAACTGGCCATGCCACATCCCTTTTGATTCCAAATCTATCTGTATATTAGTTTTAAAGCTTGGAACTTGTGATGTAAACTCTTTTGGAATCCCAGGTTGACTTTGCAACCCTCGGCGATTCTCGTCGGGTCTGTGGATTAATTAATTTATATGCATTTTGGTATTACATACTTGGATTGTATAGATTCCCTCAGCACTTTGATATTAATATACAATGTAATTGTTTTGCTTCTCCAAAGTTTGTGCATAACACAATGCAATTCTATGCATATGTTTTTAATGTTATAAATGCATACCCAACTCTTATATTATCAGCATACTTGCTTTTGTTGTTTTAAATTCTTATGAGAAGGAATCAACCTCATTGCATTCTTCCATGATTCGTTTGCATTTGAAAAGGGTATACTGTAATGTCGTTTTGACTTCATGCATTAAAATGTTTACAGTTGAGGTGTTTAGCCTACCCATCGTATGCACATGAATATGCAATGCGTCGAGGCGCAGTCTCAATCTCCATGAATGTATTGTCACACTACTGTGTTTAAATACTGCAATATTTGATCATTAATATTATGTGGATTCGTTTATGCCTAGAATCATTTTCATTTTAATGTCTTTAATATACTATTTAGGAATAGTTGAAAATGCCAGGATAAAACAAATGCACAAATGAATGTCTCAATGTATATAATCATATATTAATACTATAGCATCCATGCTAAGGTTCAAACCCTTAGGTGCTTGAATCATTTGCACTTACCCCTTAGAAAGTTCAAACGCATTCAATCAATATGTTTATACACAGTTGGCGACCTAGGTTTCGCATGGGTCGCATGACGCCATCAACCAATACATTCACATCTATATTTATAATGCATATTATTATATTGTTTACATAAGCATTTCCATTAAATGCAGAATGACAGATAGGCATATATTTACTTAGAAATATAGCAATGCATCACTTATTCAATACTCAACAATTTAAATGGAAATGTTATTTAAATACATATAATCGATTATGACCAGATTTGAATAAAATACAACTTTTGTCAACAACCAAATTCATTCAGCTGTATATTTGATTTGCATTCTATCATTTTAAGGGTTTATCTTTTATGCCATAGACTTTAGCATGGAAAAATGATTGATAAACATATGGGCTAGGCATGTAAACCTTCAGGTTTCCCTGCCTTCCCTATTTCAACATTATGATGCAAAACATAATATCTTATGTAAATACTGGAATATATTTTACCTACAACAACCTGCAATATGAAGACATGTCTCACCAAACCCTAGGTTAGCACATGAATCATATTGTTATTATTTCAGATGCTACATACATTTATAACTGTATAGAGGATCTTAATACTGTAAGTCTACTGCCATTAGAATGTAGATATTTTCACAGTCATCCCATCACATCAATATTCCAGATCTGTAAAATGATCCTAAGATAACTCATACCGGAGATCTAGTTATCTAGCTAAGATTCATGCTTAGAAATAATCAAGAACAATTAATATATGGTCAGATATGATATATTTACATTTCAGTAGTAAACCAAATATATTCAGAAACACATATATAATTACTATCCAAACAAATACTCTGCAAGTCATATTATAAACACTTATTTGAATCTGATCACCAGTGGAACCAGGCACAAACCTCCTAGCCTTTGAACAGCAAGTACTCCTTGCTCTCAAGTCACCCCCGAGCTGAGTTCATAGTCCCCTAGGTAGAGTATTTATTTCAGCTACCCTTAACTTGTCATTTACCCAAGTTATTTAGGATTTCAAAGGCAATAGGCAACCCAACGCCCAACTCAATACTCTTGAACTCCAGGATGCTCCAAGGGATTTTAAGCCATAGCCATGGAGATAATCACTATCACAGTCTATTCAAGTAACAATAGTACTCCTACAAGCTTGGGGTAGTTCTCCTACCTGCACATAATTAAGTGGCCAAGCTCATACCAAACTACATGATTCCTCCTGATCTGAGTCAGTTTGGTGCTCCCAAATATTTACTCAATCACTTGGCTTCAGGACCAGCTTAGTTCTCCCAAATATGTCCTCCCTCACTAGCATTCATTGTCTCAGGTTCAGGTTTTCCTTTTCCCATTTCTCTTGTGTATTCAGCTCTTGAGATTGTGAATTATGCATAATGAATTATTCTCATGAGAGTTTTAATGAGTTTTGACCTTTTATTCTCTTAGGGGAATTTTGCTCATTATGTGAATTCTTTTAATTCAATAATCTCTCGATTCTTTATTTAGGGTTTTCCAATTGTCTCCAATAATAATATCTTTTTATTATTATTAAGTGGCATTTTCCCTCTAACCTTAGGAGACTGTGACTCCCTCTTTTATTGTGTTGTTCCACATGGTCAATAGAAACCTCTTTAGAATATTTCTAACTTTCCTAAGTATAAATGAAATAATACTTAGCAAAAATTGTCAAAGGGGTTCAAAGTCCATAATAGGGGTATTACAGAAGACACCAATCTAGAAGGGACACCAATCCCTTATGCAAGCACCAACCTGTGAGGACACCAATCCTATTATGAGCACCAACTCGTAATCAGCAAGAACCAGCTTCTGTAGTTAGGAATCAACTTGTCTAATGGATGAGAGCACCAATTCTCCTGAGCACCAACTTAGGTCTACATGAACAACCTATAGGAGACCTAACCCTCCTATCCTTTTCCCTTCCTAACTCCCTTGAAAAGATATGAATGTAACTATGTTCAAATGTCGCTTTATATTCTACACAGTCTGTACTTCTTACACAAACTCATCGGCATGTTGATGTATTTGTAACTTCAGAAGATATTCACTTATATATTACATTTTTACTTTATTGTATCCCCAATGGAGATGTATTATTCCTCTGATTGGAAGTGTTGTCATTTGTATTTGCAAGTGTCGCAAGTTACATTATAAGTGTCGTAACTTATATTTGATGTGGTCATCCTTGTATGAGTTATGTGGAAGGGTTATTAGGCTTCCTTAGGAAGTCGGCCCAGTTAGGGTTAAATGCAGGTTAATTTAATGTATGAATAGAGAGTGGGACTCTCTCATTCTATTCATTCACTCACTCATCCAACTCGCATAGTTGAGAGAGAGGAGTGTGCACAAGTGGAGGAGGAGTAGCTGCTAAAGACATTTATCTTTTGGGGTTTGATCTTTGTGATCTTTGTATTGGTGCTTATTCTATCTACGAGGAAGTTGCGAGGGTTTTCACTTTCTTGGTTTTTCTCGAGGAAACTTGATGTCTCTTGTGTCTATGATTGTTATGTTGTGCATGTTATTCTCTTAGTAGGATCCTAGATAATATTTGAATGAAATTATCGAAATTCTAACATGGTATCAGAGCGGTACTAAGAAGAAGACAATTTCTAGATATGAAAGCTAGGGATTCTTAATTTTTGGATTTCTCTCCACATATCATCAAAGGAAGGAGACTAGGCTAACTCTCCTAAGGAAGGTGCATCTTTCTGTCGAGACATAATTTGATTCTAAGCACTTTCAGTTTTTGGCTCGTCACTGCTGCGAGAAATTAGGGCTTTTGACAGAAGTGAAATTTTCGAGTTCTCTCAGCATAGGAGTGATCTCCTCAACAAAATTGAAGTTTAGAGACCAAGATTGAACTTTTTGGTTTGGTAGAACCCCCGGCTCTATCAAACCCTAGTTCAGGATTTTGACTAGAAAACCAGATTTTGACAAATTTTTGTCCTCGTCAGTCCATTGGGAACTTTGAATAGTTTCATGGATGTTGCGAACCAGTGAAGATCAAACCACTTCCTTATTCTGGCTTCTGTCCCGGAAAATCCTTCCATTTCTCTCTTTCCATAAATTCCAACAAAGCATGCCGAGGAACATTTGCCAGATGAAAAAAATAACAAGGTTATTAAAAGCTTTGACATCCTAGTTACACGGAGAAAGCCCCGGTTGGCCATGAGCCCATTCGCTTCTCCGAAATATCATGGCCCCTTTGTCTTAGAGGAATGATGAAAACTTACACTCATGTAGTAGGTGGCATATAGTTTCCTCACTATTCCTACAAAGCGGACAACAAGATGGTCCTTGAATTCCCCTTTTCTTAAGGTTCTCTCCCATAGAGACTCTTTGCCAAATAACCAGCCAACAGAAAATGGCAATTTTTGGACAAGGGTTCATCTGGAAAATCTTAGCCCAAGGTTTGTCCCCATCATCTACTTTGTTAGTCTGGATGTCATAGGCTTCCTTGATGATAAAAACCCCTTTCTGTCGATAACCGCAATGAAGCTTATCAGGGCCGGTCCTTATTCAAATATATCTCTCTTGCAAAATTTCCCCAAAAGCTTTCCCGTCCTCGTTATTGGTGATATCGATCCACAATTGTTGGTCCAGCCAAGTCTTGCTAAAATCACCAGGTGTATTAGACCAATAGTGACGCACCTTTGATTTTCCTTCCATCAAACTTCAGTTTCTGATGTCCTGCCACTGTTGATCATTCCCAAGCTTCAGGAATTGGTTCCACGAGTCATCACAGAAGTTGGCTAACCCCCTATCTCCAATTTCCCAAAAGCTATGATCCTGAACCAATTTCCTTCCTGACATCACTTTCCTCCAAATGTGGGAGCCTTCCACATCTGAAGTGAAACGAATTAATTGGTTGGAAGGATGGGTCCTAGCATACTTGACTTGCCACAGTTTTTCCCATGGCTCATTATTTTTATTACACCAGTGCCACGATAGCTTTGCACCTTGAATATCAATGACAATTTCAGGATCATGAAGTCCTAATCCTCCCTTGACGTTTGGCCGACATAAGACATCCCATATGATGAGGGAAAATTTAGATTTGGATTCCTGACCACCCCATAATAAATTGCACTGAATACTTCTGATTTCTCTGAGAACAGACTTGGGAGCAGATAAAAGAGAAAAAAGATAAATAGGCATGGTCTGAAGGATAGATTTAATGAGAGTGATCTGACTAGGAAGGTTTAGGGGTCTATCAATCCAACTATGTAGTCTATTCTTTAATCGGTTTAGAAGATCATGCTAAGAGATCCCCCTAAGGGAGCTCTCAGAGAGAGGAGCCCCCAAAAATTTAGTGGGGAGGGAACCTTTGGAGAAATTGAGAATGTGAAGGATATTACATTGAGTGACATTACGGGTGTTAAAAAAGAACACCTGATATTTATCTGGATTCACTTCAAGACCCAATGCCTTGGAAAAAAGATTGATGCTTTTTTTAAAGGCATGCACTTCTTGGACTGAAGGGTGCCCCATGAGCATAGTGTCATCCACAGATTGTTGGTGAGTCTATTTTTCCAAGCCAGCATGGAGGTCCAACCCACATATCTCACCTTCCATCATTTTAGCCTGAATAAGGCGACCCATCCCTTCCACCATTAGGATGAAGAGGAAAGGGGACAGTGGGTCGCCTCTCCTGATGCCACGAGAGGATTGAATGATCCTTGTAGGGGAGCCATTAAGTAGGATGGAAAAAAAGGGGGTAGTGATGAGATTCATAACCCAATTCACCCACACATCACCAAAGCCAAAAGATTCCAACACTCCACACATATATTGCCAGTTTAATTTGTCATAATCTTTGGTGATGTCTAGTTTGATTAACATACCCCGTTTTCTGGTAGATTTCAGTGAATGAATGGTTTCATGGGAAAGAATAATACCATCCAGGATCTTCCTTCCTTCAACAAAACCCAGCTGTTCTGGGCTAATCAAGAGAGGGAGAGGAGGCTTCAGATGGTTAGCAATAACCTTGGTAATAATCTTGTAAATAACATTGCATAAAGCAATCGGGAGAAATTTGTTTGGCACCTCCGCCCTGTCTTCCTTCGGAATTAAGGCAAGAAAGGTGGCATTGAAAGCCTTCAGAACCCCCCCACTTCTGTGAGATTCTTCAACTATGTCAATAACTTCTTGCTTAATAAGATCCCAGAAGAAATGGAAAAAAATAGTGGTGAAACCATCTAGGCCAGGGGATTTTCCAAGAGCCATCTTCTGCATAGCTTCCTCTACCTCTTGCATGGAAACCGGTTTGAGCAAAAGCTCATTGTGCTCATTCGTGACCAGTCTAGGGATATGCCTAGTTATCCTAGCAATAGCAGGGCTGTGATCCACACGGTCGTCATTGAGAATGTCAGAAAAATGAATGACAAGTTCATCTTCAATCTCCTGTCAAGACTCAACATGGGTGCCATCTGACTTTTGTAGCTTATAAATTTTCGATTTATGGCGATTGTGAACAACAAAATTATGGAAGAATTTTGTGTTCCTTTCTCCTTCCTGAATCCATTGAGTCCTATATTTTTTCCTCGAAAAAATTTCTTCCTGTTTTTCATGAGCTTGAAGTTGGGTCAACAGATTGAAATCTTGTTCTTTAAGTTCATCTATCCATCCTACTTCCATGCCACGACATTGCACCATCTCCAAATCAGCCACCACCCTAGCCTTGGCCTGGAATATGTTCCCAAATTCTGACTTGTTCCAATCTTTGATTTTGACTTTTAAGTATTTTTATTTTTGTTAGAAATGAAACATCCCTATCCCCCTGGGATGGATAATCTCCTGCCACCACTGACCAACCAACTCCTTAAAATCTTTATGTTCTAGCCAAAATTGTTCAAACCTGAAAGGTTTGAAATAGGAGGTATTAGAGCCTTCCCATTGGAGGCAAATGGGCCAATGATCAGAGCCAGCCATCTGCAGGACAACAGCATGGGTCTCACCTCCATTTCTGACCAAATATTCTGTGGTAAAAAATCTATCAATTCGTGAGGCCACCAAGTGGGTTTCCTCCCTCTTATTGTTCCAAGTATACAACCCATTGCCCGTTTTAATGTCAATGAAAGGAACCTTGGTAATGAAGTTCCCAAAAGCTTCCTAGTATTTATCCAAGTTTCTCCTTCCCCCTTTTTTCTCCTCCAGAGATGAGATCATATTAAAATCCCCTGCAATGATCCATGAGCCATAAGAGGCTTGGTCTCGCAGCCAAGATAACTATTGGAGAAAATCCCTTTTATGAGGGAAACCGCTCGGTCCATAAACATTTACAATCCTTCCAAAAGAGCCAGACACACGATCTTTAAACAGGGCACTAAGGGAAAAGCGATTATCCCACCAATCCAACAGACCCACTGCATCAGGATACCAAAAAATAGCCATGCCTCCCACAAAACCTGTGGCATCAATGGCCATGCATTCACTTCCTTTCCAAATTTTTTGCTTTATTTGCTCCAAAAAAAGAGAACTACACTTTGTTTCTTGGAGAAAGAGTATATCTGGTTTTTCCTGCTTGATCTTTCTGGATAGAGTTTTGACCTTCCTTGGGTGATTGCACCCTCTAATATTCCATGATATCAACTTCATTGAGTAACCTTATTGACTTCAGAAAATCCTTCCAGTATCGTGGGATACTGGCCAGACTCAATTAGCTTTACTCCTATCTCAGCAATCCTCTGCTTATTTGTTTTTCTGCCTCTTTTTAGGTCAATTTCAGGGTTGAACCTTTCCTTCTAGGGTCTAAGATATAACCCGGATGAGTAAAAGAAGTATCGGCCTCCTTCCAGAATTTGATCCCAATCCTCTACATTGAAGAAGATAATGGTGAAAAACCCTTTGGCACCCAATTGGAGATCATAATTGCCCTTAGGTTTCCATGTGGACTTGAACCAATTCACCAAATCTCTTTCTTTAGGGACAATACCCACAAACTTCCCTATTAGGGATTTTTCACGCCATTCTTCAATTCTCTCTCGGATCTTGTCTAATTTGATTTGCATGGCTGGGATCTTCAAGGATCTAGGAAGGCATCCTCCTGGACTGATTCTCTATTTAGCACCCTGTCCAATCATAGCCTGGGACTCCATAGAATTGCCCACCAGAGGGCCCGTCGGAGGTGGCTGCAGGGGGGAGCTCGTTCCCATCAGGAAACCCGAGGAGAGGGCCCTGAGCTCGAGTTAGACGGTCTGTCATGGCTAGGCTCATGATCTAGTTGGAACCAGCCCCTGAACCCTGGAGCACGAAAGCTCTGAATACACTACCCTATAGAGCTAGGGTTTCTCTCCAATTCAGATCGATACCTCTCCGCAATCATACCCCGAGAAGAAATATTGAACATATGAACCAAGGTTGTTATGGTTAGGGTTACTCTTGTCTTCGTCGGTACATTTTTAAGGAGTTCGGCCCTCGACCGAGAGGATAGAGGCATGAAGCCATCCTCTAAGAGCGTCACTGCAACCTCTATTTCACTCTACTACTATTGCAGGGTTAATATGTGCTCAGCGAAATGATGTGGGTCTTCGCACAGTCATACGTCACTTGACAGTATATCCAAGAATGCTCTGCCCCTAGCACAGGCATCGGGAATATGTACACGACTTCCTAGTTAATTTTAAGTGGCCATGCCACAGCCCTTTTGATTGCAAATCTATCTGTATATTAGTTTTAAAGCTTGGAACTCGTGATGTAAACTCTTTTGGAAGCCCATCTTGACTTTGCAACCCTCAGCGATTCTTGTCGGGTCTATGGATTAATTACTTGATATGCATTTTGGTATTACATACTTGGATTGTATAGATTCCCTCAACACTTTGATATTAATATACAATGTAATTGTTTTGCTTCTCCAATGTTTGTGCATAACACAATGCAATTCGATGCATACGTTTTTAATGTTATAAATGTAGACCCAGCTCTTATATTATCAGCATACTTGCATTTGTTATTTTAAATGCTTTCGGGAAGGAATCGACCTCGTCACATTCTTCCATGATTCGTTTGCATTCGAAAAGGGTATACTGTAATGTCGTTTTGACTTCATGCATTAAAATGTTTAGGGTTGAGGCATTTAGCCTGCCCATCATATGCACATGAATATGCAATGCATCAAGGCACAGTCTCAATCTCCAAGAACGTATGTCTTTACAACTCGAAGGAAAAAAAACTTAGGATTACAAAACTGTCACGATTTTCCCTTAACTGGACTGCTAGATTCTAGTAGCGAATATTCCGTCGTGGCTGCCTTCAGCGCATGCTTCATGTCGCTATCGGCCTTCCTGTCGCACTCATGCCAATAGGTCACTTTCATCGAGTCGTTCTTCCTCTAACGGTCTCGTGCAACTGGTGCAGGTAGTGGTTCTTTCGCTTATGCATCCAATCACTTTCTTCCACTTCTGCTCCTTACCCATCGCCTGACACTCCTTGAGAATCTTTACCAAAAATAGACCATTGAAGGTCTAACCAAAATCTATGTTGTCTTCCATCCAACACTCTGCTTTGACGGATCCACCTAGACTGGATGCATCGCAGTGCTATCTCCTCGCAGCACGGATCTTCGCAGCTCCTTTGACACTGCGCTGCGAGCGACTTTGGAACATCCCAAAAAATTATACAAAAAATATTCCAGCTGAACTACACTCATCTTCGCAGTTCCAAAAATCCTTCTTGCTCAAAATTCCCCATTTGGGCTCGGCCCAACAGGCCCCTAACACTTACATGTGGCTCGTCCCTGAGCCACCTGGAACTTCATATTCCCCAAGTTGTTCCCCCGCCTAAGGAGCTAGCTTTGCAGTGAACTCATTGTATGTGACAATCAACTTTTCAACTACTTCCTTCATGTCTTTCTCAACTTGCTTGACTGTTTCCAACATATCAGGTGTTATCTCGTCGCCAATCTAGCCTTCCACCTGTTCTTGATTTTCATGCAACTCTTTTAACTTTTGCTCGATGTCCTACAAGATTGTGTTGGTGTCCTCCAGCAAGGGTTGAGACTTGCCTCCCATTTCAGTCTCTTTTTCTCTTAATGCTTGCACTTCTTTCTTCAGCGCATTGATATCCTGGTACTTCTGAATCCTTTCTCTAGGTTGCAGGGCTTTCACTTCTGCATCCATTTGTTCTAGTGCTACTTGCTTATCTTTCATATCATTCTTTACTTGCAGAAATCTTGGGTCCTCTTCGAGGGCGGTGAATTCATTCAACACCGCATTTAACAAACTCTGGAATTTAGCCACTTCGGCAGCAATATTCTCTCCTGCGGCCTTCGCTACCCCTGCTCTTAACTGCTACAAATTTGGTGGGGTTTGTGGGTTGCTCTGTGCTTCCAAGGCATCAATATTAGATTCATGGATGATCTCCATGTCTTGCATTTCTGTCTTAATGCTATTAACCAGTTCACCGATCTTAATGACAGTGTCTGCGGGGTCTACCTGTACCTCAAATTCTTCTATATCATCTGCGACCGCAGTGATCATGGACTCTAGTCTTTTCTAACGATCATGCTCATCCTGCATTTCCATAGCTTTCCATGAGCTAGATTCCTCCAACTTCTTATTAGCTGCTTGCAGCTCAGCCTGACCTTTCAGCGCGTCAGTAGTTCTCTCATGCATTTCTTCAACAAACTATAGATGCAAGTAGTGTAGACCAGGCAGTGGTATTTTCGCAAGGTCGAGCTCCACACGCTCAACGTCCTTTGTGTCCAACACTATTTGCTCTAGAAGTGGTAGCCTTATGGTTAATGGATCAAGCTGAACAACACAAGACTTCGCAGGCACAGTTATGGTTATCTGCGGCTCCTTCTACTACGAAGTTCCTCCTGACTTCCCTTCAGACTCTGAGTCCTACGGTAGGGGTAATCTTTTGTATACTTCTTCAATTTTCTCTGTGATCCCCTGCAACATAGTCAGATTCATCTGCAAACTTTTCTGAATTGGTTTTTCCTGTTTATCCTTCTCACTCATCATATCTTCCATTTGTTCTATGACCTTTGCCAGGATTGTTTCATAGTCCTCATCATGGAGTACTGCGTCTGATTGGATTTTATCAGCTTTCTGCTTCTTCCGTGCTCCCTTTTTCTATCCTGGGCTCTCAGGTTCTTTCCTTTTCCCCATTTCCCTTGATTCAGCAATAGGACATGGAATAGGTTCGTCCTCGCCGGAGTCACTTGCGACATCTACGATTTCCACTCGAAACTTGAGAGGCCATTCCTTCATGATACTATCAATATCATCTTCATACATGTGGTAGTTTCCTGTGAACCATTCCACGTTCCTCTACTGTTCTTTGGTTGAAATATGAATACTATGCATGTCAGCATAAAAATCAACAGTGCGAATGTACTTACTCATTACCTGCTTTGATATCTGCGACGTGATCAGGATTGCGTCATGTAGATGCCTATAATATTGGTAGAAAACCTCAGTTGTTGCATGCTAACTCTGCGAGTTCATATTTTCCCAAAGGTTTGAATAGCGGGCCCCTCTATAGTCATTGGTATTGGTGATTACACCAACATAATATTTCAGCTCCTTCTAGCCTATGAAGGTAATCATCACAATTAGCCATGTGTAATGGAAGTTTCCTCCATTGAGTTGCGTGTCATTTAGTTCCTTGAGCTGCGTGATAAAATTCATTGCTTTATCATCTATGTTGTTCGTCTGAAAGCCCCTCTTTCCTTTGACGACAGTTTGAGTTTTCTTCATCTTTGCCACGACTTCTTTGTCCTTGCTTTTCCCTTGGAAAAACTACTTCGGATATTTTCCCCTTTTACTCAACCCAGTGATGCAGTTGATAATGTCAATGGTCAGGTCAACATTGCGGTCAATCCACAAATATCCTTGGTGAATGCGTGCCATCAGATTTTGCACCAATACGTTTAGCTCTGGCAATCAGTCAAAATGCAAGAGTCTGGGCAAATTGAGCAGTCCTGACTTGACTACTCTCGATAACCAGCTTTCCGCGACCAAGGCAAGGTCGCCCTTCACATCTTTCTTCCAACACATGTACTGGTCGGGATGGAACTACGAGAACCTTAGTTCATTGGGATTCTCCTTCTACATCTGAAGAAGATCATAGCCTTCCCACTTATAGTCTAGAATTTTACCCAACAAATTCTTATCGACGTCGACATGCTTTGATATGGGTGATAGTGGGATGTCATATTTGGAATTCTTTTGTAATTTGAAGACCGGTGTGTCCAGTGCACGCAATGATATGTAATGTGGGTTCATTATCAGAGGTGTCTCCTTATCATCTATCAACGGCTTCTACACTGTCGAACCCATCTTCGGTATGTTCGTTCTCAGCCCCACTGGATCTTTTCCTTTGTCCTGCATTGTTGGACTGTGTCGGGGTGATCTTTTGGATGCTTGACCCTTTTCTATAATGATGGGCTTGGATGGGATTCTCATTAACCCTTCTATCCCTCCGTATTGAAATACCTTCACAGTCTCCTGGACCGTGAATTCTTCTTCAATGGAAGACCTCTCAGACATTCACTGGACAACTTCCACAAGGTTTCGGACGGCTTACTTAAAACAACTTACAAAGTAGTATGTGTTAACACCCAAAAAGTGCTCACTACCTCATCTACCCCATTACATGACTCATTTGTCCACATTTCCTACCATATTTGCCTCCAGAACCCCAAAAAACCATTAAAAAGCCTCCAAAAGTCCAAAAAATCCCTTTTTTCCCCAAAATAAGTTAAAATCCTCTAAAAATAGAAAAAACCCTCTAAAAAGGGAATAAAAAATACAAAAAAGAGGAAAAAGAGGGAAAAAAGGAAGCAAAAACCCTATACAGCTGATCTAAACCATATGGTGCCCAAAACCATGGGCCAGCACTCCACCACAAAAAACCTATAAATAGGTGATGGAGGCTCCCTATTTCACATCCACAATCATCCCTATCCTCACGCTGCCAAAAATTCCCTTGAAACCCTAGCTCTCCATTTGGAGCTAATTCTTGAGAATCCTTTGGGCCCCATTTCCAAAACATCTTTGGAAGAAGGAGAAGGAACAACACTGGAGCTTGGAAGCAACCCTCTTGGACTGCTACAAGGGCTTCATCAACCTCTACACCTCAGATCATTTTTAATACAAAAAGAGAGATCTTCACCATATTTTCATTTTTGTTATTTATGTCAATGCTCAAGTTACTGTTTTCATTTACTGTATTGCTTTTACTGTTTTTACTGAACTGCTACTAAGGAGTCCCTTCTCCTTAGTAGGTGCTCATTTGCACAAGCTAGGGTGAAAACCCTAGCTACAGTTTTGGCGACTCCACTAGTGTTCCTTTGAATTTATGGTTATAGTTTTTAGATGCTTTTAGTCTTTTGCAATATTTTCCTGTTTTCTGCTTTCGACTGTCCCTTTCGGCAGTTGGGTTTGCTACCGTAAATCGCGTATTTTTTCCCAACAGTTCCGATCTGACTGCGTCTTTCAGACTGTTACCTGCGATCCAACCGCGGCTCTCAAACTGTTTCCCACGATCTCCCGACAGTTTTTAGTTTATTACCTGCGATCTAACCATGGCTCTCAGCCTATTTTGTGCGATCCGACCGTGGCTGTTTACCGCTTTTCCTGCAATCTGCCTGTGGCTTTCAGCCATTTTCCTGCAATCTGCTTACGGCTTTCAGCCATTTTCTTGCGATCCACCTACGGCATTCAGCCATTTTCCTATGACCTGCCTGCAGTTTTCATCCATTTTCCTGCCATTCGCCTACGGCTTTCAGCCATTTTCCTGCCATCCACATGCGGCTTTGAGCCATTTTCCTGCAATCCGCCTACGGCTTTCAGCCGTTTTCTTGCGATCCGCCTGTGGCTTTGAGCCATTTTCCTGCAATCCACCTGCGACTTTTAGCCATTTTCCTACAATCCGCCTGCGGCTTTCAGCCATTTTCCTGCGATCCACCTACGACTTTGAGCCATTTTCCAGCAGTCCGCCCACGACTGTCGACCTATTTCCCGCGATCCGACCGCGCAGTTTCGCCGCAGACCCACGATCTGTTTTTTGCATTTTTTCCCTGTTTAAACCCAGAACTTTGCTGCAATATTTTCTGCACCTGCACAGCCACCTGTCCTACCTGCATCCATACTTACCTACATCCTTTTCCTGCAGTATTATTTCTGTTCCATTCACATAATTTTTTAAATTTCAGCATTTTAATTGAAAAGAGAAAATTTTGCATTTCAAAGTTTAATTTCTGCATTATTATTGTTAGTTAGAAAGTTGCCCACCCCATGGCACTTTTACTTGGGTTCATTATCTCGCATGCACACACTCTGTCACCTAATTCAAGTGAGCCCTAAAATACTACTTAACACAAGCAACATTCTAACCCCACTTGGGGAACACAAAAGAATATTGTAGTTAGGTAGGTTCGAGGGGATATGCATACAAATAACACCCCTCGGTTGCTTACACTTGAGACATAATTGTTGTCCATTAGGTAACCAAAACCCCCTAGTATTTTTTGACACGGTTTAAAACCAATTTATCGGGAAGGGCTCTCCCCTAGGAGGGTTGAAGTAGCCAGACTGGTTCCGGAAGACTGAGTGGAATACCGCAATCCATTCAGTAACCGAAGGATACCTTTCATAGTTCTCGGTGTACTACCCATATGGGAGTACAGCGGCGATAGAACCAAACTGCAGATTCACCCAACCGAATGTGTCATGAACGGGTTATCTTAGTTGCTTTTCTTCTAGGATTGACTACCCAGTGTCCCTCCTAGTAGGGGGATATCTTTATCCACTTGGCTCTACTATCCATATTGTTTGACTTGGATTTCATCACCTTGCAGAGGATATGTCTGGTTGAGTCAGAATACTATTTAGCTAGGTGTTTGCATGCTCCCTTACCTCCCTTTGGTCTAGCGAGTCCACTATTTTTTATTTTTTAGGAAACCTATTGCTTGTTGGTATTTTGACCATTTTTTTTGATGCTCCACTTATTGTAGCACAGCTATTATAGTGAGTGTTTTGAGCTGGTTGTTGGCCTGAGTGCCATTTTTTTTTTGCGCTCTCCTTTTGCACACTCGGTTGCATTAGGGTTTTTGAGCTATTTTTCACTCAACACAACTCCCATATACTTGACACCATCTGTCACCATTGAGTCCCCGAGACATTCTTGGTGCCTCCGGGGCCAGCCCCCGCAACACAATTCACTTGACACCACCCGTCATAGACGTAGAGCTTCATCACTCGACTCCACTCGTCGTAGCCGCAGAGCTTCGTCTCTCGGCACTGACGCCCCTTATTTTACCTCTGATTCTGAGGCAGAGTCTGAGAACCCCACTTATACTGCACCAACCAGCCCCATGGCTAGCATGACTTCCAACCCTTTCTCTGTAGGGACCATTGGTGGAGCATCTACCACCACCCTAGCTACCACACCCGCTTTGGGTATGCCCTCGATGGGACCCACATCCACCATTCCAGTCACTGTACCTATTCCAGTGGCTACCATACCCATCCCAACTCCACTAGTGACTCACACTACCCTTGGAGGTGCAGGACCATCCCATACCACCTTCGTTCCTCCACCTGGGGGCAACATCCCCAACCCAAACCCAGTTCCTCCACTTAGGGGCATTGGCCCCAACATGGTCACAACCACCAGTATGTCACATCCTTCTACTAGTTTGCCATTCATGGCTAGTCTTAACCTTCCTGACCTAGCTAGATTGAGTAATGATCCCATCAGACACGAACCTGAGTGGCCTCACATGCCCACCAAGCTCCCATCAGACATCCCTAAGTTTGATGGAAAGGCAAGTGAAGACCCCCAGAACCATATTATGTCCTTCCATCTATGGTGTTCCTCCAAATCCATAGTGGATAACTTTGTCCACCTCCATATATTACAGTGCACCCTCACTGGCTCGGCAGCTAAGTGGTACATCGAGTAGCCCCATGGGACCCATGCCACCTTTACCTCCCTCGCCTCGACCTTCTTGCAGTTCTTTCAGTTACCTGTCTGCTATGACACGGGAGTTAAGATCCCACTGTCTTGCAGACAGAACACGGCCACCCACATCCCTGACCACATTCATGAGTGGCATCGACGTCGCAGCCTCTGCAAAATCAAGTTGGATGACCGTATCTTATTAGATTGGTTTCTAAAATCTCTCCTTCCTGTCATTGCCAAGGATGTGGCATTCGAGCGACCCCAGTCCGAAGAAGAGGCCATCCTCAAAGCCCAACAATTTGACCTTATATATGCTCAGTCTGGTTATCTATATTCCATCATACCTAACGCTCCCCGCGGTGATTCTTCCCGACACAATGCGTCGAGGGCATCCCATGCCGCAGATGGCATCATTGGCCATATAGCCTCACATAACCACCCCTTTTCCATAGCACGTCCTAGCCCTGGCCCCGACCTTTCTTGGGATACATCCCAGTCCGAAGCAACCAATTCGTATGCTCCCATGGCACATCATCACCATTCCCATGGACCCTCATAACCACCTCAATGCTTTGGTCATGCATCCCCTACTTACACCCCCCAGTCGCACCTCAGCCATATTACCACCTACAGGCCGTGCAAGCTCCTGCATCCTCTCAAGCACCGCCTGCTTATTATCCACCCTAGCTAGCCCCTGTGGCAAACCCACAACCCATTGCATAGGCATATCAGCAACCCCCACAAGTTTCAGCACCCGCGCCGCCTCCACCCAATTATTATCCACCGCAGCATGCTCCCGCACCTGCACAACCCCAGAACACACCTTCCACCCAAGGGCAGGTGTATGAGCAACAAAATATGCAGCCCAACCAAAATAACCAACGCCAGCAGGGCCAGCAAAACTGCGGTAAAGGTCGTAACCATGGGAATAACCCCCCTCCAGACCAAGGTGGTCAACCTCCCAATCCCCCAAACAATAATAACGCGGCACCTGCCAACCAAAACCTTGAACGGCTTCCCAAACAAGCCAAAAATCCTAATTTGTGAACAAACCATCCTTGTTCTATTTGTGGGGTCTATGGCCACTACACACACACTTGCCCACATTTGGAGCGATCTCGGCAACTCTGGACCGATGATGCCCACTGCCAAGGGCACGCGGCTCCTTAGGCGCCGCCCAACCCCCCACCACCTCAGAATCCACCCTTGGTGTTACAAAACCCTTTACCAACCCAAGGCGTAGTGAACAATCAGTTGTTGACTCCCCATCAAGGAAACGCACCACCACAACAACAAATCACCTATGCCGCTCCTGATCAACCCATGATAGACTTAGGTACCCATCACTTGCTAATGATGTCATCCATCGATGTCAACCTTCAAACCCATTGGAACCAATATGGCTCCACCCCTGAAGCCCCTCCCGCCGACAAAAACACCAACGCTCATCCCACCGATCAGTCGTTATGCATACCTCCGGCTCCACTAGATGGAACCTCCAAAGCCCCTCGCTTCCCACTTCGCCGCATCAACAATAACCCTAATGCTCGCACTGTGTCTAATTACAACATTGTAGATGACTTAGCCCAGTCCCCCATAGCCATGTCTACGTTAGAGGTTTTAAAAAACTGTCCTTCACAGTGCAAGACTTTGCTCTCCGCCATTGGTGCTATTGACCCAAATGATTCATGAATGATGGCCTTCGATTTGGACCAATCCGAACCATTCCTGCCTTCCACATTAGCATTCTAAGTTTCTGTATCCGTACGGAATCTTGTCATCCATCGGTGCATCATCGATGAAGTTGCCTCTACATGTGTTATGTCCACATTCGTTCAGCAGAATTTGGGATCCCCTACTCTCTAGCAGTCCACTACTGCGTTGCGAGCCTACGACGGCCGTTCGGCTCAACCACAAGGTCTCTTAGCTAATGTCCCTGTCCAGTTGTCTAGTAAAAAAGTTCTCATTAACATCGAGGTCATCAATGCCCAACTTGATTATAACCTCTTACTTGGACACGGTTGCATGTAAGCCATGCTGGCAGTTGCCTCATCCATTTTTCATACCATGATGTTCCCCCATGATGGACGCGTGGTCAAGGTTGATCAACTCACCTATTACAATCCCAATGCCCCTGCTGGACCCGAAAATGTTCTCCCCATGGTTGAACAACCTGCTTACAGCGTAGCTACCTCGTTGGTTTCCTCAGTGGGACTCGGCATCTACTCAGATACACCAATGACTTCAACATTCCAAGCCATTCCACCCCCGTCACCCACGACCAAAGTATCTGACTTATGTACCCTTTACCACAATACACCAAAACCCAACCATCAACCACCCTTGCTACCCCAACCACCATTGGTACCTAGTCATGTTGGTGTTACACCCATCCATATAATCCCCTTCCTATTCCCCCCTTCAGGAGTAGTAAGCGCCCCGGTTATGTCTGCCCTCAACCTCCCCAGTTTAACTTTAGGATTACCTGTATGGTACATCACGCCTCCCGTTACCCCTTCGACACCAAATGTCATCCTACAACCGGTGCAACCCATCACCACTACTAGTCAACCACCTCCTGGTGTCACTACCCCTTCATCATCCACTAATCCATCCCCTATTATCAAGCACACTGGGGGCAGAGGCCCACAACCATACACTGCTTTACCACTGCCTAAACCAGTTAAGAATACCCCCATGTTTCATGCTCCTCCCAAATGCTCATTGTGTGATGAGTTAGGCCATGTTACTCATCAATGTCCTTAATTCACCACATTATAGGAACACATGCAAATGCTTGATGATGACCCCAACATCCTGGTTGTTCAACTCGACCCAACCCCGAAGCCTCGTGATAAATCACTGCGTACCAACCACCCTTGTGCAATATGCGGTATTTACGGCCATTACTCACATCATTGCCCAAATCTCCCATATTATAGAGCAGCTCTCTATGAGATGAATAATTTGGACCTTGAGACGGTTCCCCCCACCATTGAGGAGATCCACCCCCCAGTATCCCCCTCATCCGGAGATATTAGTACCATTTATATGATCTATTCTACTACCATTCCCTTGTCAACCGATTTGACCACTCAAAGTTTCCACAATGATGAGGACATTCTAGAGGCTCTTAATGCCCCTGATTACCCCTAGGAGGATATGCACCATCATTCATATTTCCTCTTGGAAGCCTCCTCCCCCACCACAGCCACCCAATTCTCGGTCGAGTCCAAATATTTCCTTCCTGCCAAAGTCGACTAGTTTAAAGACCCCATTCCTGCCCCCGATGCCTTCGAGGAAGGTAACATGGCCAACATCTCACCCATCATCCACATTGATATCTCTACCCTAGGCGGTGCTCCTGAAATCATTTCGTTAAGAGCTTCCTACACCGAGCATGAGATCGGAGAGTACAAGAAACTTTTCCAAGAATTCCGCGATGTCTTTTCCTGGTCCTATACCAAAATGCCTGGTCTTGACCCTGCTATTATAGAGAATCACATTGACACGTGGCCAGATGTACCCCCCGTTCGCCAGAAACAACGCCCCATTCATCCATCAAAGCTCCCCATCATTAAAGCAAAGATTGAAAAACTTCGTACAGCAGGATTCATTTATCCTATTGCATAGACCACTTGGGTTTCTAACCCCGTCCCTGTCAACAAGAAACAAGGCACCATCAGAGTATGTACTGACTTCCATGATTTAAACCGAGGATGTCCCAAAGACAACTTCCCCACACCATTCATTGACCAACTCATTGAAGCATGTGCGGTCCATGAGTTCTTATCCTTCATGGACGGTTTCTCAGGATACAACCCGATTCAGATCCGCAAGGAAGATCAAGACAAGACTGCCTTTACCACCCCATGGGGCACCTTTTCCTATCGTGTCATGCCTTTGAGCCTTAAAAATGCTGGTGCCACCTTCCAGTAGGCCATGACCTATTGTTTCCATAATTTGGTCCATATCCTGTTAGTCTATCTTGATGATCTTACAGCTCGTTCTCGGAAACGATCAGACCACCTTAACGATCTCCTGCAAGTCTTTTTGCATTGTGGCAAATATCAAATCCGCTTGAACCCACTCAAGTGTGTCTTTTGCATTCCGGCAGGCCGGTTTTTGGGTTTCATTGTTTCTCATAAAGGAATCGTTGTTGATCCCCTCAAAGTCCAATCCATCATAGACCTGTCTGCACCACGCACGCTCTGGAAGCTCCAGAATCTGTAGGGGAAATCTAATTTCCTTCGTTGCTTCGTTCCTGATTATGCCACCACAATTCATGGTTTCTTACACCTGCTTCGTACCCATGTACCCTTTGTTTGGGATGACTAGGTGCAAGCTACATTTGAAGCCCTTAAGAAATCTCTCACACAAGCCCCTTTGATCTCCCCTCCGGATTTCTCTCAGGACTTCATCCTTTACGTCTCAGCATCCGATCATGCCGTGTCCGGAGTCCTTGTCCAAGAAGATGCTGCTCGCCAGGAGCATGTCATTTATTATGTCAGCCAGACCTTATTTGGACCACCCCTACGTTACCCGTATGAAGAGCGGTTGGCCCTCGCCATCGTCTTTTCTATGCAAAAGTTGCGACATTACATTTTACTTAGTCATACCACAATTGTCGCCGACTCCAACCCCATGGTCTATCTCTTGAACCGATGACTTCTGCAATGTCGCGTTGCTAAATGGGTAACTATCCTCCAAGAATATGACTTAACTTTCACAACCCCTAAGAGCACTAAAGCCCTCGCACTTACCCACCTCATCACCGATCTCTCATCTCTTTTGCCATCCCCACAAATCTCCAATGAGTTACCCGACAATCACTTGTTCATCATCTTGTCTGATGACCCATGGTACGGTGATATTTTGATATACCTTCACACGTAGAAGTTTCGACCCAATGTAAATTGTGATGGAAGTCATCGTATCCATCACTAGGCCTCTCGATATCTCCTTTTGGGTGATGTCCTTTACCGGCGAGGGGTTGACATGATTCTCCGTCGTTGTCTTACACAAGAGGAAGCCGAACAAGTCCTCAATGACTACCATAGCGGTGCCTGTGGTGGCCATTTCTCCATAATGGCCACCACCCAAAAGGTTATTCACGTCAGATACTTCTGGCCTACACTCTTTACCGACTGCATCACAGCGGTCAAACATTGCCATAATCACCAACTTTTTGGCCCTAAGGCTCGGACACCACTCGCTCCATTACACCCAGTCATCACCGTTGGTCCCATTTGTAAATGGGCCATTGACTTCATGGAATGTAAACCCTCATCCACAAATGGCCATAAGTACATCATCATCGTCGTCGACTACTTCACCAAATGGGCTGAAGCCATGCCCACCTTCAATTGTAAAGCTGACACCACTGCCCGTTTCTTTTTTAACCATGCTATCACATGATTCGGGGTCCCCGAACAGCTAGTCTCAGACCATGGTTCACATTTTGAAGATTCCATTTGGCGCAAGTTGTCCACTCTACTGAAGTTTGAACATCGGTATTCCTCTACTTACTACCCCCAAGGGAATGGCCAAGTAGAGGCCATCAATAAAATTTTAAAAACCATCCTCCAACGCACTGTTGACCGGCATAAGTCCAACTGGCATCACATGCTTTTCCCTGCATTATGGGCTTACCGTACATCAACTAATACCACCACCAATTTTACCTCGTTCCATTTGGTTCACGGTGTAGAGTCTGTCCTCCCCATCGAGTGTCAGATACCTGCCTTACACATAGCCGTCGAGATTCTCCCAGACACCTCCCCACTCAAGCAACATCTGCTATTCACTGGAGCACACTGATGAAGACCGTCGTGCCACCCTCCAAACCATTGAAGCTACCAAGAACCGCTCCAAAGCTAGTTACGACAAACATGTCCACCCTCAAACTTTCTGTGAAGGAGACCTTGTTCTCGCTTATGACCAAACCCACGACAAGACCGGTAATGGAAAGTTTGAATCCATGTGGCAAGGCCCTTACATTGTGCAAACCTGCCTCAGAAATGGGGCATATATTTTAACTGACTCCGAAGGCCACCCTTTGCGCAACCCCCGTAATGGGTTGTATCTTAAACGCTCTTATCCTTAAACAAACCCGCGGCCCCATTGGTCTGTATTGTACAGTTTGCTTTCTTTTTGTTTTTCAACTTTTTTACCGCAACCTTACATTCATCATTTTTGCATGATCACAGATGGACCATCTTCCACCTTATTACATTGGCTTCGCCGATGGAGCAAGCCGCTGGTCACTTTCTGTCTTGTCACACCAAGCCCAGATTTCTTTCTTTTCTGGATACCAAAACTCGACACCCAGCTCAACTTCTTCTACTTTGCACATCACGAATTCAACTCATCATAGATTCTTAACGTGGTAATAGAACCATTTGTTGGCTTAAGATATTGATCTAGAGGTTTCCAATGTAGAACCAGGTTCTTCACGGTTTCAAGGAACCAACAAAACCCCTTCTCACCTGCCCTTTCGGCAACAGCCTATGAATAGGCTGAGGTCTCACCTGAGGTGTACCTATGGGGGCACTGTGGAATCAGGTTTCCATAGTGAAGTGATGAGTTGTTTTGACAAGACTACTACATAACGCACTATTAGACTTGTGCTGCGGGATGGGGACTGCATGATAATAGACTACATCGCGGTCCTTACTTCTGCAGGCGAAGATACTTGCGCAACTAGCACATCTACGGACTGCGCGGTTCAGACAGAATGTAAATCACAGGATAGCACAACTACCTTATACACATCATATTCCAAACTTAACCACTATGAAGACTTTACTTTAACACTTAATCATCCATCTACTACCTTAGAGTATTTATCTTTATAAAACATATGATGCTGCGCACTTCCAGTGTGGTGTGTCGAAAGAGTTACACAACCCAGACTCTACATACACTTGTGATTATTTCATAAGCTAATACTTTCGCAGACTTAGAGTACCAAGCATTCATCATTCATCCATTCACACAATACTTAACATATTATTCCCATCTTTCTCCTATGGCGAATACATATAAAAGCATTAACATACAGCTAATAAATGATAACTCAGACATTCATTCGTAAGCAAACGGACAAGTGCAAAACGTAAACAATCACACTACACAGTATTTGACGTGGTTCAACCCTAGGATGGAGGCTATTTCCACAAGAACTATTGTTATGTTAGTCTTTGGGAAGGGTACAACAGTTCTTTATTTGCGCACTCAGCTGTAGAATCTCTTCTCTCTCTCAATAGGCCTCTATGCATAGAGCTTGCAGAGCCTTTACAAAATTATCTCTCAACAGAGATCTATTCAGTTAATGACAATACAAAACGAGAGATTCAACAACCCTTTCCCTTACAAAATATTCCTTATTTATAGATCATGCCCATAGGTCATGTCTTTACAACTTGAAGGAAAAAACCCTTAGGTTTACAAAACTGTCACGGTTTTCCCTTAACCGGACTGCTGGATTCTGGTAGCGAATATTCTATCGTGGCTACCTTCAATGCATGCCTCACGTCTCTATTGGCCTTCCTATTGCATGCATGCCAACAGGTCGCTTTCACCAAGCCGTTCTTCCTCTAACGATCTTGTGCGACTGGTTTAGGTAGTGGTGCGTTCGCCTGTGCGACTAGCCGCTTTCTTCCACTTCTGCTCCTTACCCATCGCCTAGCACTCCTGGAGCATCTTTAACAAAAATAGACCACCGACGGTCTAATCGGAATCTATGTCGTCTTCCGTCCAACCCTCTGCTTTGTCGGATCCACGTAGACTGGACACATCGTAGTGCTATCTCCTCGCAGCACAGATCTTCGCAGCTCTTTCGACGCTACGCTATGCGCTGTTCGGGTACACAGGGTACTACCAAAGGACCGAACACCAAGAGCAACCACTTCACATAAATAGATCATAAATCAACACACCGATGTTTTGACATGGTTTAAACCCTCTTGAGAGAAACACTCCACGGCCCCGGCCAAATAGCTTCTACGGGACAATTTATTATGCAAAGAAAGAAAGTTACAAATGATCTTCTCATAATCGATCAACTAAACAATGACCCTCCATGCTCTTTAAATAGATATCATGGACCAATCGAGTGTTAAGCCATGGATCAAGGTTAGGTATGATCTAAGAGAAGTTGAGCCGTCAGATCACTCTATGTCGGGAACATATCGTGACCTTTGGATTAAGTATTTACAAATACATACTAATGCATACTAAAGAAACACACTACCCCTAATGGATATATTACACAAGTTGATCTTAACTAACTCCTAAGTGTCTAAATATCCTAACATCCCCCCTTAAGAACAACTTGGGATAGGATTGAAGGATTTACAAAAGTGACACTATTAGCAGAAGGAAGGAGGCATTAGAGCCTATCCCCCCTTAATGACAAGTTCCTGAACTCCTAACATAGATCGAAGTTTAGAAAACTTTGCTTCTATAAGAGACTTGGTGAAGATGTCTGCAACTTGATCATCTGTAGGGAAAAATAGCACTTCAAGAACATGATCATGAACAAGATTTCTGATGAAGTGCATATGTAGCTCAATGTGTTTGTTGTGTTGATGTAGAACTGGATCTTTGGCAAGCTTGATAGCACTTTGATTGTCACACCAAATTGGAGTAGGCTGTTGTTGCTCAAATCCAAACTCTGAAAGGATTTGTCGAAGCCACAAAGCTTCCTGACTGGCATTAATTGCGGCTTGATATTCTGCTTCTACTGAAGAAAGAGCAAGAGCTTGTTGTTTCTTACAAGCCCAAGTGATAGGTCCAAATCCCAGACTAAAAACATAACCTACAGTAGACTTTCGATCATCAGGATCGTCGGCCCAATCTAAATCAGTGAAACCAACCAACAAAGGTTTTCCCCCTGTATTGTAATGAATCCCAAATTGAACTGTACCTTGAATATATAGAAGTATTCTTTTAGCTGCTTTCCAGTGACTTTCATGAGGTGTCTACATATAACGGGCAACACGACCAATGGAAAAGGAAAGGTCAGGACGAGAATGAGTCAAGTATAAGAGACTACCAACAAGCTGACGATACAAGGTGGCATCAACTTCAAGTGAATTACAAGTGGCAGAAAGTTTGACTCCAGACTGGAAGGGAGAAGGAACTGGTGTACAATATTCCATGTGAAAGCGACGAAAAAGGTCACAAGCATACTTAGACTGAGAAAGAAAGATTCCTTCTTTGGTTTGCAGGACTTGGAGACCAAGAAAATAATGCAAATGTCCTAAGTCTGACATTTCAAATTTTGTTTAAGACTGGATTTCACATGGGTTATAAGCTTAGGGTCACTACCGGTAAGAATAAGGTCATCAACATATAGTGTTAAATTTTGAGTATTAAATCACAATACAATAGGATCTTTGCTGAGAGAATAACATCTACAGTATATCAATGCATGACAATCATAATATGACAAGCATCACAAGCATCACAAGAATCAAAAGCATAGAGACAAGAGACACAGAGTTTCCGTGGGGAAAACCCTAAGGTGAAAAACCCCACAACTTCCTCAGAGATAGAGAGAGCAATGGCTCAACCAAAATACAACCAAATAATACAGAGATAGTCTCCTAGCAGATGATCCTCCTCCTCCTCACTAGTGCGCCACTTTTCAGAGAGAGAGATAGATGCTTTTCCGAATGAGTAAAATAGAGATCTCCTATCTCTATTTATACTCACCTTTTTGCCCAGTGACCTACTGGGGCCGACTTGTCTACTTGAGTACATCCACATTATATTATATATTAATTAGGGCCGACCCCATAAGGTGGTCTAATAACCCATCGGCAAGTACACACACTTGCGACACTTGTCAATCCACATGACGACACTTCCTTATAGAGGAATAACACATCTCTTATAAGGGTACAATAAATATAAATATAATATACAGATGAAATACATTCCGAAGTTACATATACATCAACATATAGAACAAGTATGATGAGATGGTTTCTTACTTTCTTGGTATAGACATTGAGGTCAGAATGGCATATAGAAAAACTAGTGTCAAGGAGAAAGTTATCCATTTTGGCATACCAAGCTCTAGGAGCTTGCTTAAGGCCATATAAGGATTTCTTAAGGTGGCAGACAAGGCTAGAGTTATTCTGAACATATACAGGAGGTTGTTCCATGTAAATTTCCTCCTATAAATCACCATGTAAGAAGGCAGACTTGACATCCATTTGATGGACTTCCCAGTTATGTAAGGCTGCAAGGGAAAGAACAAGGCGGATGGAGTTCATTTTTGCGATAGGAGCAAAGGTTTTATTATAGTCAATCCCTTCAACTTCGGAAAAACCTTTGGCAACTAACCTTGCCTTAAGTCTTTCAACACTTCCATCTGATGCATACTTAGTTCTATAGACCCATTTACATCTGACAAGTTTTCTTCCTTTTGGAAGAGGTACAAGATCCCAAGTATCGTTCGCCATTAAGGAACGATATTCTTCATCCATGGCTGCATCCCAATCTGGATTCCCTAAAGCTTCTGCAAAAGTTTCTAGATCATGATTCTCGGAAACTTGAGCCAAAAGAGAAGAGGCTCGCTGAAACTGAGAACGTGTTCGACGTTGATCTCTAAGATCACCGACAAGAGCACCAGCTGCTTCACATGTTGAATGGACCCATCGAGGAAGCACTTGTGCTAGTGCAACTGGAGGAATATGAGTAGGCGGAGCTAAATTTTCATTCTCACTGTCATCATCAGAAACTGGGGTTGGAAACCTGTCAAGGAAGTTGGAAGAAGAAGAAGAAGAAGAAGGCACAAATGCCGAATCAGGCTCGTAGGCCAAAGATGGCACAATCGCCCAGTTAGGCTCGTAGGCCAAGAGATTTTCATCAAATTTAACATCTCTTCTAATTATTATATCATGAGAATGTGGTTGAAGAAGTCTATAACCTTTTACATCTTCAGAATATCCAACAAATATGCACTTTTCACTTTTAGGCTGCAATGGTTTCCGTTTTTCATCCGGAATGTGAGCCCATGCTTCACTACCAAACACATGGAAGTGATTTACATGAGGTTTAGTTTTAATCCATGCTTCTTCTGGTGTTATACCTTGTAATGCTTTAGTGGGGGTGTGATTAACTATGTAATTTGCACAATTAATGGCTTCAGCCCAAAATTGAAGACTTGGTCCCTTAGATTGGATCATACAATTAGCCATTTCTTTTAAAGTGTGGTTCTTCCGCTCAGGTACACCATTTTGTTGTGGTGTATATGGAACAGTGTGTTGTTGTTGGATGCCTTGTTTAATGCAGAAAGTTGTGAACTTTTTGTTAACATATTCTCCTCCATTGTCAGATCTTAACTTAATAATTTGATGACCAGATTGTTTTTAAACAAGGGCCTTGTAGGCCAAGAACATGTTAAATACTCCGCTCTTAAGTTTTAGGAAATAAACCCAAGTGCGTCTGGTGTAATCATCAATGAAAGTTAAGAAATATTTGAAACCAGAAAAGGAAGCAGATGGAAGAGGACCACACAAGTCACTATGCACAAGCTCCAAGGGAACTGAGGCGTGCCAAGAGGCACGTTTGTGAAAACTGTCCCCATCATGTTTTCCGAGTACACAACCGGAACAAACACCATCCCTGCAAGATACCATCGAAAGACCTGTCACCATATTGTCTTTACATAGTTGTTGCAATGAGCGATAATTTAAGTGACCAAATCACTCATGCTAAAGTTTGCTCAATTTATCACTATGAGCAACAAAAATTGAAGGGAAAGGTGATGAACCAAAGTTGTTAAACTTGTACAACTTGGTAATATCATCAACAATTTCAGTAGCTAGGACCTGTTGAGGATCTTTAAAATCCTTGATTACAACTTGGTGAGGTGTAAAGGTCACAGTTTTACCTTTACTAGAATGAGTGATCTGATAGACTGATAACAAATTGCAGGAAATTCTTGGAACACATAGTACATCACTAAAATGACCATTATCTACTGGAACTGTTCTAGCTCCTACAACACTTAGAGATCTATCATCACCAACAAATATTTGTTTGGTGTTACATTCATGCATAGTAGAAAAGATGGCTTGGTCCTTATCCATATGATAAGATGCTCTAGAATCAATGAGCCATTCATTTGAAGTAGAAGAAGAAGATGCATTATAAGAATAACCAGAAGCACAAAGTGCATGTCCATGAGAGGCAAATTCTGAAGGTGAATCTAGGCTGATGTGGTACTTCTTCATTGCTGCTTCCAAGGCTGTCATCTTCTTGAAACACTTAGATTTATCATGATTATCTTTCCCACAATAGTTGCAATGATGCTCAGTCTTCTTGCCTTTTGGCTTGGATCCTTTGTCATTTTTTAAAGAAGGAGCTGACTGAGAGGGTTTTGGACCCTTGTTTGACTTATTATTGTGAAAAAAAAAAATTTGGGAGGCTTGGACTTTTCTTTCTGTTGGGACAATAAGGATTTCCCAGATGTATCTGCATTGTTGATTATTCCAAGATGAATGAGTTTATCTTGCTCTCTAATCAAGGAATCACAAAAGGATTAAAGACTAGGCTCTTGATAGCTATCTACATTCAAGGATTCTTTCATGGAGTAAAATGTAGATACAAAAACAGAATATGCAGGTCCAAGTTTGGAAAGAATATGATAAATGCATTGTTTGTCTTCCCTCTTAATCTTACATTCTGCACATAAGAGTTTAAGAGTTTTGTACTTAGATAAATAATCTTGAATGCATGAAAAGTCACTTGGATTTAAAGAAATCAACTCATTTTTGAGTTGGTGACCTTGAATTTCATTGTGTTTACCAAACATAGATTCCAACTTGTCCCAAGCAGCATCAGGTTCATCAATTCCAGATATGTGGAATCACAAATCAGTAGAGATTGACATCCCAATCAATCCACGAGCTTCGTCACATATATTTGCCCATTTTATTTTCTTATCATCATCAGTGGGTTCTGTTTCTTTCCCTGAGGTAATTCTGAAAAGTCCTCTACTTCGTAGAACATCCTCCATACGAGATTTCCATGAGAAATAGTTGGAACTATTAAGTAGAATATCACAAGGGGCGGTCATATTTGTAAATTAATGGCTGTAAAAATAGAAAACAATAGTCTGGATGTGAAGAGCTCGAAAAAATAGGTGGTTTAAAAAAAAACGGCACTGAAAACTGACTCTGTATGATGAAGTTATGCTTGAACAAAGAAACTGTTGAAGATGTCCCCAATAGTGACGTGGCAGCTAGAGAATGTCCAGCAAAAAAAAAGAACCCCCCTCTTCCCAAGATGAACTTTTTGACAATCACTTTACAAGAAAGTTGCTTTAAGTGAACCACATTTGTAAAATAAGTGATTTCACTTTTACAATAATATTACTTTTAAATAGTGCAACAATTAAAAAGAACTTAAGTGACTCACTTGTATTTGTATTTTTTATTATTTTAGTGAGATGCACTTTTACAATAAAGTAACTTGAAAATAGAAATTGCATGCACTTTTTCTTTTAAAAGTAAATTCCTAAGACTTGAACTCAAGACCTATTAAGGAATAAAGCAACTTTGAACCAAGTGAGCTAGATTAAAAGGTATGTAAAATATGAGAATGAGGAAGGGTTTTTTTTTTTTTTTTTTACTCTTCTTGCTCGGTTTGTGAGCTTGCCCTTTTTCCTGCAAAACACACCACAAATTGAAACAAAAAAAAATTTCCACACTTGTCGAGTTAGATCTCGTTAGCTTTCCCAAAAAGTCTATGTTTTCTCTCTATTTCTGCTTTGCCAAGATTGCGCAAGGTGCACGACAAAGAGCATACGCAGTTGAGAAAAACCCTTTCCCTTTATGTTTCTGATTTGCCGAGATCACTCAAGGTGCATGGCAAAGAGCATATGCAGACGGGAAAGAAACAATATGAACCCAAAAAAAATCTAACAGTAAAAAATGATAAAATATGAGATTTTTTCTTTTAAAAACAGAAAATAAAAAATGCGTCACTGTAACATTATACCTTCAGATTTGATGAAATATGCGTTTCTGGAGCAACCGGGAACCATTTTCGATCAAACGAAAACTATTTCCCAATGGAAACGATGCTCCAGATGCAATGAAACACCTCCCACAGCCTAGAAATTCACATAAATATAAGAAACAGAAACCCTTTCGAGTTTCGGCAACAACAGTTCAAGATCTAGATCATAAGCAGAAGCGACTCTTCATAAAAGCTCTGATACCATGTTCAGGTACACAGTGTACTACCAAAGGACTGAACAACAAGAGCAACCACTTCACATAAACAGATCACAGATCAACACACCGATGTTTTGACGTGGTTTAAACCCTCTTGAGGGAAACACTCCACGGCCTCGACCAAATAGCTTCTACGGGACAATTTATTATGCAAAAAAAGAAAGTTACAAATGAGCTTCTCATAATCGATCAACTAAACAATGACCCTCCATGCTCTTTAAATAGAGATCATGGACCAATTGGGTGTTAATTCATGGATCAAGGTTAGGTATGATCTAAGAGAAGTTGAGCCTTTGGATCACTCTATGTCAGGAACATATCGTGACCATCGGATTAAGTATTTACAAATGCATACTAATGCATACTAAAGAAACACACTATCCCTAATGGATATATTACACAAGTTGATCTTAACTAACTCCTAAGTGTCTAAATATCCTAACATGCGTGACTTCGCAGCATCCCAAAAACTTATACAAAAAATATTCCAGCTGAACTGCGCTCAGCTCCGCAGATCCAAAAATCATTCTTGCTCAAAATGCCCCACTTGGGCTAGGCCCAACATTTTGTAATGGGGTTTTTGGGTTATGTTGTATCCTGCAATGGGTAACTCCACGGTGAATGTAAGGCTCGAGGCCGTGATATTGTTTCTCTAATGAAGATATGTTAATATGATGAAAGAAATTGTTGGATCCCTATAAATTTTTGTATTGAATGTGTCTCTGTGATGTTTTTGCACTTGTCTCTACAAATTTTTCACATATATGTTTATGTTTTATAATAATTCAATGGATGAATGGTGAATCTGCTGCAAGTATAGTTTCAGTATAATGAATATGGTTGTAGTGATTACTATTATAAAACCTTTTCACAACCATATAGTTAACTAATCCTTTTCCTATGACTGTCTTGGTGGTGCTTCGAGTGATACCTTACCCCTTAAGGGGATTGAAAATTCTAGCACTGTAGACAATAACAACGCCCTTTTGTTGGTCGATTCGTAGGAAACCTAGTCTCCATTTTGCACCGACAAATGATTATATTGCAAGGACCTAGTTTTTAAACATGAATCTGTTAACTATATGGATGAATTAGTGATAACAATTCAGATTCATGATTGGTGGGAAAAGAAACTTGACCAATTTGTATCCTCAGAAGCTCAACTACAAGAGAGGGAAGTAACAAAGTTCATACAATACCTTTTCTATGGAGGACCACTTATAGATCGATACAGAGTATTGTGGGTTAAAATTCCAGTAAATCTAGCAAAGTTGTTATGGCGACTCGCGGAAGCACCTAAGTATCACAATAGATAGATGAAAGCTATGATGTGGACTGTAAGAGATATGATCTGGTTGATTAAAATAGACTCACGCGTAACTGGGGCTGTTGATTTTTGGGTAGACAACACTATGTTTGGCTATATTTTGGAATTCACAACTAAAACAATCAATCTGCATTGAAATATAAAGACAAACTCATGATAGGATCTTTTAGAAGACTATTGAAAGATATTCCCCTATGGTTCAAGACCTTGTTAGTGGAATTTGGGTTTCTACCTCTAGACTGGATTAGAATGGAGTAGTAAACTCCTCACACCTAGGGGGAAAGTCAGGGTGATGCTTCTACATTACGAAGGTAGATCTATCATCAATGAGGAGGATCAACAATGCATAATATAGGTGTAAGAAAGAAAAACATAGAGCAGTGATTAAATAAAAATGGTTTAAGGACCAATTAAGATAAGCATGGAGGAGAAGTGCACAACTAGAAGAAAGAACAAGGAATGGGGAAATTAGTGAACAAAACTAAGAGGATATACATTAGATGAAGTAGAGAGAAGAACTAAAAAGCACCAAATTGAGAGGGAAAGGGATGGATGTTCTAGAGAAACTAGTAAGAGGAAGCTGGGAGGAAGCAACAAGTGGGAGGCATAATCATGAAGACCAGTTGCCGCACAATGAAGTGCTTTATCATATGCCATACTCAGCCCTGAACGTAGGAGAATATCATCAAGAACTATCTGGACATGTAGGAAATAGAAGTACTCCAAAAATTGAACCCCTCATTGAACAATAAACTATGAGCAATGAAGCTATCTCTCCCCTGACTGACCCTCGAGCTCCCTTGCAAAATCTGGTAACAAATTCTCAAAATATTGTTTTACAGTTTCCTTGGTAACGATTAGATGAACAATAGTAGTAATAGTTATCAAAGCAATTCAATAGTAGGAGGAAGCAACAGTAGTTCTCTAGCTGCACAAATGGTGGGGGCACCCATAGGACTGCCCTTAAGATTCCTAGAATTTTGGGGAAATGGGGAAGATGATGCAGCTTATCATTGATTTCTCTGTTAAGCTATATATAATGCTAGGGAAACCCCGATGACATCCAATTTGGTGTAATTTTAGACAAACCTATGAGGAAGGGAATCATAGTGGTATATAAGATTTGTTGAAAGGCAAGTCCCGAATGCACTAGCACCTACCTTAGTGGAAACTAAAAATATGTTTTTAGATGAATTTGCATAGCTGAAATATGAATAGTAGGGTGTTGCATAACTAAGGGAAATATGACAAAGTCCTAGATAATCCACATGGGTGAATGCGCAAAGATTCAGATATGTGCTAACAGAGATTACATATCCAATACATGAATCCCATCATAAGGAGTGGTTCATTTAGGGTATACTAACTCTCATAAAGATACCCTTATTACAACAAGTAATATACTCTCCCAAGACTGATACAGAGAAAGTAATGAAGATTGAAGTGATGGAAAACAATCTATACTTAATGGGAATGGGAGGAGGAGAGGAAGATTCATCATCAATTGGTGAAATAGAACAAGTGCATCACAATCTAGCATATATAACTAAGATACTCGAATACCTAAATACACCAAAGGCATAATGACCCTAGGTATGATTCACTAGTTGTTTGATTGAAGTACATCACACCTTTGAATGTCTATAGACGAAAGGAGTAAAATTTCCACTAGGAGGACCGTTCAACATCTGACTTAGTGCAACAATTGTGCAGGTTGCTATGGAAAATCCATTTCATTCCATAGGATGGTTGTCATATCTAGAACCTCCAACATGGTCTCCTAATGACTACTACGAAATTTGTAAGTAATTTGATCACCACCCATGGATTTGTCCTTTTTTCCAGAAGTACATAATGGTACCTAACATGGTCTACTATGAATTCTATGTATATACTACACACAATACTGAGAAGTGTAGATCTTTAGATTCCCTCATAGAGAGGCTGGTCTGATCTATCTTCCAAGTGGCTAATAAATCCCAAGATACAGGAGGGGAAGGACACAAAGCAAGATTTTGGGATGGAAGAGGAGGATGTTGTAAAATTAGTCACAACAGATCTATTGAACAAGAATATCAATCACAAAGATGTAAAACAATTTGGAGTAAAAACTGTGCAAGAGAGATGCATCAGTGCTCTATAATCTAGAATGGTAGAATTACAATACAATACTATCACAATGAGTGGGCAATTCGAATTAACCAAGGAGGTCATTCGAATATTAGCATGGTGTATCTTGGCTCCAACTAGGAGTCCTCATCCTCAATCAGTGGTGGTCATCAATGCACAAATAATTGTCAGACAGGTGTCGAACTGAGTCTAACTGTGTCTAAATGAGTGTAATAAGTGTAATTGATGGTAAGTGGCACTAATATAGGGATGGAGGCTTAGTGGAGGGTGCATGAGGAGTTAACTGCACTTAGAATAGGTAGTCATGATTGGAGGTCAATTGGAGTGATAACAACAGTGAGAAGTTAGTCTAGCCTCAAATCAAGGAAAGACTGGTGGCTAACTGAAGTAAACTGGACTGGTAGGTGAGAAAGGCACCCTTCTGCAGTGGTAGGTGAGAAGTGGGAGCATGACTGGCTAGGAGGGCTAAATCTGAGTGGAAAGTAGCTCCCGAGTGCTGGGAGACTAGGGACTAGGTGCTGGAGGCATCATATTCGTGACTGGGCAGCATGCGGGTGCATGCAATGCGTGCAGAATGCATGCATGCATGCAAAGTATAAAAGTGAGTGATGAGATATCCTCACACCCCCCGTCAAGATATACTATGATGTAAAAAATAAAATGTAGCACCCTGGTTACTGATACCAAGGTCACCCCAATACAATAATCCAAAAAATGCTAAAAATGAGCTAATTGAGGAAAAAGGGAAAACCCAGTGGGAAGAAAGCCCCCCCTCAAGCTAAACATAAAAATGGATCTAATATGTCTCCAGCATGATGGAACTCACCCCGAACAGTGAACGGAGGTAAGAGAACTTCTTCTCAGTGAAGCTCTTGGTGAAGATGTCTGCAATTTTCTCATCAATAGGGCAATATTGCAAAATGATGGTGCGATCATGCACCAACTCTCAGATGTAGTGCATATGAATATCAATGTGTTTGGTCCTATGCCGCTGAACTGGATCGGTGGAGATCTTAATAGCACTTTGATTGTCACAAAATAGGACAGTCGAAGTAGTGCTACCAAAATCAAACTCGAAAAGAATACCCTGCAACCAAACTGTCTGAATGCAGGCATTGACTGCCCCTCGATACTCTGCCTCTACTGAAGAAAGTGCGATGGCTGCCTTCTTTTTTCTTGACCATAAAATAGGCCCATCTCCAATCATGAAAACATATCTGTAAGTAGACTTCCAATCTATGCTATCACCTGCCCAATCTGAATCAGTAAAACCAATGAAATCTAGCTCAGAATCTGCAGCATAATGTATGCCAAAATGTTTCGTACCTTGCACATACTGCAAGATCCGCTTGGCTGCCCACCAATGAAGCTCATGGGGATGATACATATACCTTGATATAGCACTCACGACATAATATATATTAGGCCTTGAGTGTGTCAAGTAGAGTAATGAACCAATCAACTGTCGATACATAGTGCAATCTGCATGTGATGTGGAATTTCCCTCTTCAAGACTGATTCCTAAGAGGAATGGAAATGGAGCAGCCTTACATTCTGCCATATTAAACTTTAATAGCAGGTATTTAGCATACTTTTTCTAAGATAATGTGATCCCATCAAAGTTTTGAGCTATCTCCAAGCCCAAAAATTGCTTATGCAAGCCCAAATCGCTCATATCAAAAGCTAGATTTAAAGCCGTTTTCAGCTTGTTAATTGTAAGGAGAGTGCTACCAGTAATGAGAAGATCATTAACATATAAATCAACAATCAAAAAATTACCTTTAACTTGCTGTAGGTACACATTCGTATCAGATTTGCATCTTTTGAAATTCTGAGAAAGAAGGAAGGAGTCCATCTTTGCGTACCAAGCTCTTGGGGTTTGTTTCAATCCATACAAAGATTTCTTCAACCTGCAAACTAATGATGGATCTGATATGTATCTTTCTGGCTTCTTCATATATAATTCTTCATCAAGGTCACCATGTAAAAAAACACTCTTCACATCCATATGGTGCATTTCCAAGTGCTTGGATGCAGAAATGGCCAAAACTAGGCGGATGGAATCCATCTTTGCAACCGGTGCAAAAGTCTCAGTGTAGTCCACACCTTGGACTTGGGAGAAACCTTTTTCCACCAAACTAGATTTGTTTTTGCTAATAGAGCCATCAACAACAACTTTCGTGTGGTAGATCCACTTTCATTGGACTAATTTTCTTCCAGGTGGAAGAGAAACTAGCTCCCATGTATTATTCTTTTGAAGAGAACTATACTCTTCATCCATGGTGGTTTGCCATCGTGGATCTCGGTGGGCATGATAGTATGATTTGGGATCTGAAAAAATCATCAAATAACATTTCTCATATAATAATGGATCAAAAAAAGAAAGATCCATACCTACTCTTTGATAGTCTGCTCTTGTTCTCCTTGGATCAGCAAGATTTCCAATGTTTGGAGCAATAGAATGTAGAGTGTTTTGGGCCCACTTTGGTAACTGAGGAGGATCATTATGGTCTGATTCTGAACCTGATATGTAATGGCCATCAAATTTTGATAAAATATCAGATATATTGGATCCAATGCTTTCTTCATACTCACTTGGATCTTCTTCTTGTGGAGGGTGTAGATCAACAGTGTTTTCCTCAACTAGTTTCAGATCTGGCAGCGGTTCTTCAAACATCACACTTCACTCTATGAATACCTTTTTAGATCTGATATTCATGAGTTTATATGATTTTGATTCTTTCCCATATCCTATTAGGATACATTCAATACTTTTTGGATCCAAATCTTCCCTCTTATCAGAAGGAATTCTAGCCCATGCAATGGAGCGAAAAACCATCAAATTGGACACATCCGGTTTGTGACCAAAGAATGCTTCAAAAGGAGTTTTACCTTTCATGGATGAATGTGGAACTCAGTTCTGAATGTATGTAGCAACATTAATGGCTTTAGTCCAAATATTTTCAGCCAAACCTTTTGACTGAAGCATGCAGGTAGCCATCTCTTTCAGTGACTGATTCTTCCTTTCCGCTACATCGTTCTGCTGGGGTGTGTAGGGAACTGTATGTTGGATCTGAATTCCACTTTCAGCACAAAGTTGTAGCAACTCAGTATTGATATATTCCCACCATTATCAAATCTAAGAGCTTTGATATTGCTCTCAGTGGCGGTCTCAACAGAAGCCTTAAAATCCTTGAATTTTCCAAGCACTTTTGACTTGTTTTTGAGAAAAAATACCCAAGTAAAGTGGGAAAAGTCATTGATGAATGTCAAAACATACCTTGAACCATTCATGGACATATTTGGAAGCGGACCACTGATATTAGAATGTATGAGGCCCAAAATGGTAGAAGCTCTGCTAGCTTTGCCACGGTCGAACCTGTGCTCACGGTGCTTCCCAACAATGCAACTGGGGCAAATTCCCTTCGAGGAATGGAGTTGCGGAATACCATCAACCATGGATTTCTATTGTAACATGTAATGTCCCCTCCCATCATACCAGCATGATAAAGAGGACGTGATGCTAAAGCAGGGCATCTAGCCCCATGAACTTTTAAATAAGCATTCACATAATAAAAAAAAGACACATGGAAATGTATAATTATAAGAAAACACAACAGAAGTAATTTCAATTACACATCCATCATACATTCAATATATTCATCAAATAGATAATTTCAAAGTTAACATAAGAGAATACTTATCTTAACAAAGTAATCCCAAGCAACCAGCTATGCATCTGCAACGTTCCACCCAACCATAGGCTAGTTGTGCTTATCAACCTCTTGATACAACTGCCACCCCCGAGCTGGGCATGATTTCTACAAGGAACCAGGGAACAACAAACTCACACATAGCCAAGCATACACCAAGATGAGCCAAGCCAATCTACAATTGGGTTTATTAGGCTGCTAGGAAATGGAAAGGAAGAATTGCTAAGCTAGTGAGCCCAAGCACAGAGCCAAGGATACCTCTACAAGATCTATCTAGCTTAGCACCCACAAAGCCTACACACCCCACTCAAGGAAGTATTCCCTTCACCAATGCACAGTCCCTCAAGCCATACCTTCCAATCTAGAGTGTCTAAGGTGTGCATAGAAGAGTAGCCAGCCCTCTTGATCTTCTTGAGAGGTTATTTCCCCCCCAACTAGGTTTATCAAGCCAATTCTGTCCACTACCACTCCAAATCTCTTGCTCATAGATTCAAACCAAAACAAGGATGCACATAACAGCAGAACCACAATTATTGGGCATGATAAAAACGTTTTTACAGTGAGATGCCCAAAGATGGGGTTTCTACCAACCCAGAAAAACGTGGGAAGACCCAAAAATGAAATGGCAATTGGGGATTCAACCCTGGAGAGAAAAAACCGTTTTCAGAAAAATGCCCATGGGTATTTTGGGGCAAAAACGACCTCCCTCACAGTCCCCAAATCGTGGTCCTCCTCTCCCAACCACTATGTAACACAAAAACAAGCTCCTAGCCTTGGAAAAATGTAGGAAAATGATGAAAAACATGATGGGGAAAGCCCAACTAGCTCAAGTTGCATGAGAGGGAAAAGGCCATGGGTTCAGAATGGCTTTGGGCACCATTTCGTGGGTGTTTTCTTGCCCCAGAAGCAAAAGTACGTTTTTCTAGGTTGATGGCTTGCCCATGCATGAAATTGGCTGCCATACCTCTTCATTCCCAAGGCATTAACTGCCTCAACCAATTTCTGGAAGAATTAAATGATTGGGTGCATAACCCAAAATGGGTAGTTGGTGGTTTATGGATTTTCTCATTGGCACATGGATTAACACCATTGGCTCAAAGGTTTGAATAATTTCCCTCCCTATTCCTTGTAGAATCATGCCCCCATCTCTTTGTTGCATTGCATAGCTAGTTGTGGATTTTTCATTAAAATTCGTATTTACATGATGTCTTATTTACATTGTGCCTATCTAGCACAAGAACCATAGGCATCTATTTTTTTTAATTGCCAATACATAAAATGCTAAATCAATGGTGGGGCCTTGGCCTTGAGCTCCTCACCATGATTAAATAACAATATTTACATCATTTACGATTTAATGCAAAGGCGGTCAAAATGGGGACATTACATTCCCCTACCCTTACATTAGCACTGTCCTCAGTGCTCATCAAAATTGAACAAAAATGGACATGCCACCCTCATGGCATCCTCCAGCTCCCATGTAGCCTCATTAGGACCGTAGTGCTTCCATTGCACCTTTACCTGTCCGATGGCTTCATTCCGGAGTAATGATACCTTCTTGTCTAGGATGTACAATGGATCAGTTTGGAATTCTCCCTCGGGTTCCACCTGGATGACATCCCAATTAATCACATGGTTAGGATCATGTACATATTTATTAAGCAAAGAGACATGAAAAACATTATGAGCTTTAGTACTAGCAGGCAATGCAAATCTATATGCAACTGGCCCTATTCTTTCAAGCACTTCAAATGGCCCACAATATCTAGGTGATAGCTTGGCACAACTCCCAAGCTTCAAGGAACTCTTCCTTGATCTCACTCTAAGATACACATGATCCCCAACATTGAATCCCCTATGCACTCTATGCTTATTTGCATAGCTTTTCTGTCTATCCTGGGCTGCTTTTAAATTATGTCTGATCTTGACAACTTCTTGCTCCATTTTCTTAAGCAATTCTGGCCCAAGTACAACTTTGTTCACTTGATTGTCCCAAGTCATTGGTGTCCTACACCTTTTGCCGTACAAAGCCTCATAAGGACTCATTCCCAACGATGCTTGTTGCCCATTGTTATATGAAAATTCTACCAAGTGTAGATAATCCTCCCACTTGGATGGTTTGTCCATTACATACATGCAAAGCATGTCTTCAATCATCTGATTTACTCTTTTTGTTTTCCCATCTATTTGAGGATGGTATGCGGTACTAAAGCTTAGCTGTGTACCCAAATCTGCAAAGATGCCTTTCCAAAAATTGGAAGTGAACTTGGTATCCCTGTCAGAAATTATTGCCTTAGGTAACCCATGTAATATGAAAATTTCCTTCATGAAAATATTTGCAATGGCATCGGCTTTATGTGTGGACTTAACTGGTATAAAATGTGCTGCCTTTGTTAACTTTTCCACCACAACCATGATGGAATCATGTTGTCTCATAGTAATTGGCAATCCTATAATAAAGTCCATGGATATTACTTCCCACTTCCATTCTGGAATTGGCACTGGGAGCAATAAACCTGCTGGATGTTGGTGTTCACTCTTCACCTGCTGACATTCTATGCTCTTAGAAATGTATTCAGCGATGTCCTTCTTCATGCCTGGCCAGAAATAATATTTTCTTGCTGTAGCAATTATTTTTTGATATCCTGGGTGACTAGAGTATGGAGCTTTATGGATTTCATCCATAACAATTCTCCTCAAATCTTCCCCATTTGGAATATAGACTCTATTCTTATAAGTAAGAAGTCCGCCTTCTTCCAAATGATAGCCTTCATACTTCTTGCCAAGGTCTTGCTGCTGCAATTTGTCCTTTATCTGCACGTACACTTCATCCTCAACAATATGGTTAACAATCTGCTGCTTCAAATCTGGTTGGCAAGTACTAAGTGCTACCACATGCATTTCATGTACCTTCCTGCTGAGTGCATCAGCCACCTTGTTTTCTTTCCCTTTTATGTGTTTGATTTCAAAATCAAATTCACACAAAAATTCCAACCATCTAGCTTTCCTAGCATTTAAAGTTGGCTGATCAAACAAGTATTTCAGACCACAATGGTCTGTCCTTAATTCAAATTTTCTTCCCATTAAGTAATGCCTCCACATCTTTAAAGCATGTACTATGGCTGCAAGTTCTATATCATGAGTAGCATAGTTCTTCTCATGCTTCTTCAACTTTCTTGACCCATAGCATATCACGTGGTTGTCTTGCATAAGAACTCCTCCAAGTCCTTGATTGCATGCATCGGTACACACCACAAAGTCTTTTTCTGGGTCTGCAATTTTCAAAATTGGTGCACTTGTAAGAAGATTCTTCAACAGTTGAAAACTTTCCTCACATCTTGGTGACCATCCAAATTTTATCCCCTTCTTTTGCAAAGAAGTGATTGCGTTTGCAACCTTGGAGAATCCTTCGTTAAACCTCCTGTAGTAACCAGCAAGGCCCATAAAATATCTCACATCAGTCACATTCCTTGGAGTTGGCCAATTCATAATGGCTTCAATCTTCTCAGGGTCTACAGCTATTCCTTCATCAGAGATGATGTGACCCAAATAATGAATTCTATCTTTATAAAAGTCACATTTGCTCAACTTTGCATACAGCTTATGCTCCCTTAGTAATTGTATTGTCATTCTCCAATGTTCTTCATGCTCTTCTTCATTCTTATAATAGATGAGAATGTCATCTAGGAATACAAGAACAAACTTGTCCAAATACTTGCTAAAAACATTATTCATGAGACACATGAATGTAGCTGGTGCATTTGTGAGACCGAATGGTACCACTACAAACTCATAGTGTCCATATCTCGTTCTAAAGGTTGTCTTATGAATATCTTCTTCTTTGATTCTTACCTGATGGTAACTAGACCTCAAGTCCATCTTTGAAAATACCTTTGCTCCTCTCATTTGATCAAAAAGGTCATCAATTTGGGGCAATGGGTATTTGTTCTTCAAAGTGACTTTGTTCAACTGCCTGTAGTCAATACATAACCTAAGTGTTCCATCTTTCTTTTTCACAAATAGAACAGGTGCTCCCCATGGGGACACACTTGGCCTAATATATTTCTTTTCCAACAACTCTTGTAATTGCATTTTCAATTCTAGCAATTCCGGTGTACTCATCCTATAGGGTGTCTTAGACACTGGTGCCGCTCCTGGCACAAGTTCAATTGTAAAGTCAATGTCTCTCTTTGGAGGGAGTCCTGGAATCTCATCAGGAAAAACATCCCTGAATTCTTGCAATACGTGATAGTCCTCCAATTTAAGAGTTTCATTCTCTGCTGCCTCTAAAATGTGGGCTGCATACAATTGACATCCCTTCCTACAGAATCTCTTCAGCTGCATGGCTGAAACCTGTCTAACAGAAGTCACCTTTGGAATGCCTTTTACAACCCTTGGGTTTCCTTCTTCGTCCATGCATTCAAATGTCTTATTGTAGCAGTCAAGTTTAACCTTGTGTGCCTCTAACCAATCCATCCCAATGAGAATATCATAGGAACCAAGTGGCAAAATATTTAGATCTGCATAAGTGAATAGCCCATCCATCTCTAATGGACATTTCTCTACTATTTCACTAACTTTTCTCTTGGTTCTAGTGGCTAGTTGAACTAACCATGATTTACTATGCTTTAATTTCTTGAAAGCACAAATCTCAACAATTCTAGGAGCGACATAACTGTGAGTAGATCCAGGATCAATCAAAATAGAAATAGATTGCTTAGCAATCTTACCTTCAACTTCAACCACAGTTGACTGATGATCTGCTTGGTGGTCTTCTAGTGCTACATAGATTCTAGGGATTGTCCTCGCCACTTGACCCATGGTTTCAGCTCCCTGGATGTTGTGGACTTGATTTGCATTCCCATTCCAATGTGGACAGTTCCTAAGCATGTGGTCTCCTCCACAACCCCAACATTGAAGTGGTTCTGTTGGCTCCTTTGGATCTCTTGGCTTGTCTCCCATCATCCTAGTTGGCTTAGTCACAACCTGTGATGGCTGCCTTTGCTGATTCTTGAATTCAGGAGGCTTGAACCCCTTCTTCCTTTGATCAAACTTTTTCTTTTTCTTATCCTTCCATGCCTTATGGAATTCTGGTTTGCTTTTATTTTGATCAAAGCAATACTTGGGCTTTCTTATGGCCTCCTCTAGAGTTTGAGGTTCATCGAACTCAATTCTATATTTGTATGACTGGGGCAGTCCACTTAGGAAACACTGAATTTTTACCTTATCATCTCGAATACACCTGACATACCTCAGCATCTCCAAGAACTTGTTTGCATATTCTTGCATGGTCAATTGTCCCAATCTTAGCTCATGGAACTCTTTGATCTTATCATCATAGTACCTATCAGAGAGGTACTTTTGCTTGAAGTATTTCTTGAACTGCTTCCACACAATCTTCCTTTCATCGATCTTCTTCACTTGCCTGATTTGTTCCCACCATATAGATGCTCTTCCATTCAAGTTGAAGATGGAAACCCTTGCCTTCATATTCCCAAAGTAGCCTTGGACTTGGAAATATTTTCTCATCCCAAGAAGCCAAGCTTTAGCTTCTTGACCAGACTTTATCTCTCCATCAAATGTAGGAGGTTTCGCCTTCTTAAATTCCCCATGTGAATTGTTCTGGTAGTGCCTCTTCCTCTTGATTCTGCGGGATGAAGAGATCGAACCCTCAATGGATTCTTCAGAGTTAGATGATTCATTAGAAGAGATTTCTGGAATATATGTTCTGTCTGTAGAAACTCTTCTTGATCTACTGGCCCTCTTACGGGAATTCCTTCTAGAACTACTCCCACCCCTTTCTGGATTTGATGTCTGATGCCCAGATTTTATTTTCCTTTGGATGTCTGTCAAACTCTGTAGCATGGCTGCATTCAACTGATTTTGTTCTTCTTGAGCTTTAATCATCCTTTCATTATCTTCTCTACAACTTTGCAACTCCACCCTTAGGATTCTCATGGTGGCTGCAATATCTAGAGGAGTCTCTTGATTTCTTCTCCCATTAGATTCTGTTTCAGCATTTTCAACATGTATGTTCTCCCCCATGGCATCTGTCTCAGGATCATAGGGATCCTGTGCATCATCCATGATGTTGATTTTCTTGGCCCAACCAAGGTCCAAAACTTTCCAACTGTACTATCTAGAGTGCTGCCCTGATGTAACTATGATTCTGCAAAATGTGTTCATGAACACAATTGTTAGCTGCATTATATTCTCAGAAATTCATAAATTACTTTCATGCACGTGGGAAAATGTTATATTGACAATTTGTCAAATCATAGAATTTTCTCACAATCAATGACATATGAGGGGGATGACGGGGGTCAAGGGGGATTTCCCCCTTATGGCTTCCTTGCGCCACTGCAGGGCGGGTCGAGGGCAGCACCCCCATTTTTTTTTTTGTAAATATTTCATTTCGCGCAATCTGGCGCATAAGTTCCATGGCAATTTTTCCATTTTCAGCACCTGAAAATCTCCCTGAAAAATGGGTGAAATTCCTTGTTTCAGAGCAACTCAGCGAGTTCTTTCGACCTATTTCGGGCCAACTTGTGGAGTTCTTCCACAATTTCGGGAGAGAATTTGAAAGTTCCTTCCGCAGTTTCGGAGCAACTTGCCGAATTCTCCCGCTTTTCGGAGCAATTCGCCAAATTTTCCCGCTGTTTCGGAGCAATTCGCTGAATTCTCCTTCTGTTTCAGAGCAATTCGGTGAATTCTCCTACTGTTTCGGAGCAACTCGCTAAATTCTCCCACCGTTTCGGAGCAATTTACCGAATTCTCTCGCTGTTTCGGAGCAATTTGCCGAATTCTCCTGCTGTTTCGGAGCAACTCACCGAATTCTCCCACTATTTCGGAGCAAATCGTCGAATCCTCCCACTGTTTCAGTATAATTCACCGAATTCTCCTGCTTTTTCGGAGCAATTCACCGAATTCTCTCGTTGTTTCGGAGCAATTTGCCAAATTCTCCCACTGTTTTGGAGCAATTCGCCGAATTCTCCCACTGTTTCGGTGAAGACTTCCGAGTTCTTCCCGAAACAGACTTAAACAAAATTTTTCAAAAACACTTAAAACAATTTTGGATTCTTCTTTTCTTCTTCTTGTGATGACTGCTTCCCAGCAGGAGGTAACCTTACCTCTGTAAACTATCCAACTTAGCCAGTTTAGGCCCGATGCTAAGACCCATGGTGATCAGGAAGAGACCTTCCCATGTGACTGTAATCTGATTTGGCCCATAGAGGTCCAATGCTGCAACCAGCAACTCTGATACCAAAATGTAATGTCCCCTCCCATCATACCAGCATGATAGAGAGACGTGATGCTAAAGCTGGGCATCTAGTCCCATGAACTTTTAAATAAGCATTCACATAATAAAAAAAGACATATGGAAATGTATGATTATAAGAAAACACAATGGAAGTAATTTCAATTACACATCCATCATACATTCAAGATATTCATCAAATAGATAATTTCAAAGTTTACATAAGAGAATACTAATCTTAACAAAGTAATCCCAAGCAACCAGCTATGCATCTGCAACGTTCCACCCAACCATAGGCCAGTTGTGCTTATCAACCTCTTGATACAACTGCCACCCCCGAGCTGGGCATGATTTCTACAAGGAACCAGGGAACAACAGACTCACACATAGCCAAGCATACACCAAGATGAGCCAAGCCAATCTACAATTGGGTTTATCAGGCTGCTAGGAAATGGAAAGGAAGAATTGCTAAGCTAGTGAGCTCAAGCACAGAGCCAGGGATACCTTACAAGATCTATCTAGCTTGGCACCCACAATGCCTACACACCCCACTCAAGGAAGTATTCCCTTCACCAATGCACAGTCCCTCAGGCCATACCTTCCAATCTAGAGTGTCTAAGGTGTGCATAGAAGAGTAGCCAGCCCTATTGATCTTCTTGAGAGGTTATTCCCCCCCCACTAGGTTTATCAAGCCAATTCTGTCCACTACCACTCCAAATCTCTTGCTCATAGATTCAAACCAAAACAAGGATGCACATAACAGCAGAACCACAATTATTGGGCATGATAAAAATGTTTTTACAGTGAGATTCCCAAAGATGGGGTTTCTACCAGCCCATAAAAACGTGGAAAGACCCAAAAATGAAATGGCAATTGGGGATTCAACCCTGGAGAGCAAAAACCGTTTTCAGAATAACACCCATGGGTATTTTGGGGCAAAAACGACCTCCCTCACAGTCCCCAAATCATGGTCCTCCTCTCCCAACCACTGTATAACATAAAAACGAGCTCCCATCCTTGGAAAAATGCAGGAAAATGATGAAAAACATGATGGGGAAAGCCCAGCTAGCTCAAGCTACGTGAGAGGGCAAAGGCCATGGGTTCAAAATGGCTTTGGGCACCATTTCATGGGTGTTTTCTTACCCCAAAAGCAAAAGTACATTTTTCCAGGTTGATGGCTTGCCCATGCACGAAATTGGCTGCCATACCTCTTCATTCCCAAGGCATTAACTACCTCAACCAATTTTTGGAAGAATTAAATGATTGGGTGCATAACCCAAAATGGGTAGTTGGTGGTTTATGGGTTTTCTCATTGACACATGGATTAACACCATTGGCTCAAGGGTTTCAATAATTTCCCTCCCTAGTCCTTGTAGAATCATGCCCCCATCTCTTTGTTGCATTGCATAGCTAGTTGTGGGTTTTTCATTAAAATTCGTATTTACATGATGTCTTATTTACTTTGTGCCTATCTAGCACAAGAACCATAGGCATCTATTTTTTCTAATTGCCGATACATAAAACACTAAATCAATGGTGGGGCCTTGGCCTTGAGCTCCTCACCATGATTAAATAACAATATTTACATCATTTACGATTTAATGCGAAGAGGGTCAAAATGGGAACATTACATAACAACAACACACACTTGTAATTAAGGTGTCCAAACCTTTCATTCCAAATCCTACTAACCTCATTTCCATGACTGAGGAGAGCAGTGGGATTTTCAAGCGGCACAAAGTGAGAAAACTCATAGTATTTTGCAATATGGTTTGCTTTTCCGACTACAATAAGTCTCCCACTTTTGATATAAAAATTTCAAAATTGTTAGGGCTGAATGTAACTTGGTTCGGTTCACCGATGTGTGTCGTTTGATACACATAATGTAGATTTGAAGCCAAGGAAGGCACATAGAGAACATTCTGGAAGCTTCCATTCTCTACATGGATGGTACCTTTTCCCTTCGAAGAAATTTTTGAGTCATCTCCCAAATGGATGGGGATGGAGCTACTTGGATCAAATAAAGAAAATAAGTCAATTTTTGCAGCCATATGATTCGAGGCATCGGAATCTATCAGTAGAGTGGTGGGTTTCGAGACAGTTTACATGAGTGCTTGACCTCTTTCATGATCATCATTTCTATCCTTCTTCCGTACACTGTCGGGAAGACATATGTTGTTATTTTCCAAAAGGAGGGCCATTTGATCTATTGTTTTCTTCATGCATGAACTTTCAGGATGAAAGCCACGGTTGCAATATGAACACTTAGATTTTCTTTACCCTCTTTACCCTTTTACTTGTTCCTTGAACCGGATGGTGCATCCAATTGCTTTCTTTTCTCTCGTTGCTTGTTAGGTTCGAATTTGGGATTCTCTTTCTTTCGCTTTCCTTTGCCATTCAAATTCTTGGATCCTTGAACAAATAGGGCTGAATCTTTGGAGTTTATGGACCCCATTTGAATCAACTTGTCATTCTCTTTGGTAACGGATTCAATGAAGGAATTTAAGGTAGGCATCTTCCAATTCGGGGTAGTTAGCCAACCAGAATTGAAAGTAGAGACAAATACTGAGTAATCTTTCCCAAGCTTTGTGAGAATGGAGAGGATCAATTGCTTATCCTCTTTCACAACACCACTGTTCTTCAACTGCAATTCCAAGTGCTTGAATCTTGTGAAAAACTCATTGATGGTCTAGAAATTCTCAGCACTAAGAGCAATCAATTCATTCTCTAATTGAAAATCTCTAAGCTCATCCTGCTTGCCAAAAAGTTTGTCAAGTTGCTCCCATATTTCTTTTGGAGTCTTCAATCCGCTGAGATGGAAGTGAAGATCCCTGGAGATGGATAGACAAAGAAGACCAAAAGCTTCATCAATCTTATTGAAGTATTTTGATTTTTCAATGAGAGTGTTTGGCTCCAATTCGAGGCCCATGGTGACTCTAAAGAACCCTTTTGAGTGCAATATTATCTCCATATCATCTTTCCAATCAAAATAATTGAAAGGAGTTAGCATAGGCTTTGAAGAAGTGGAATCCATCATTGGAAACGAGTGTAATTGATGAAGGAGAACCTGCAAATCACAAGGTAGCGAATGCACTTGATGGAGAAGATTATCCTACAAATCACAATCAAAACAAGAACAGTAAGGTTGAACAATCCACCCTTTTAGAGTTGCATCACACTTGGGATTGGAGATCAAGAAATGTTCAATGGGTCCAATGTATCAAATCCAGGAATTATGTGTAAAACTCAAGCTTCCGGAGTGGATTGGAGTGTATTTTTATGCTTTGCATGCACATGAGCGAATGCACATGAGATCTTTCATGCCAAAACTTCAGTAATTTTTAACAAATTCACTCAAATCATCATGTAGAACACCTATAGAAGAGAGATCTTGTCCCTGCAATGGCTCTGATACCATGTAAAATTAGTCACAGCAGATCTATTGAACAAGAATATCAATCACAAAGATGTAAAACAATTTGGAGTAAAAACTGTGCAAGAGAGATGCATCAGTGCTCTATAATCCAGAATGGTAGAATTACAATAGAATACTGTTACAATGAGTGAGAAATTTGAATTAACCAAGGAGGTCATTCGAATATTTGCATGGTGTAGCTTGCACTAGTACAAAATGAGAGATAAGTGACTAGGCGACCAAAAAATTTGGTCATCACAGCTTTTTCAAGGGATAAATGACCAAAATTGAGAAATTTTAAGTGAACTGACTAAAAATGACCAAGATAAATGACCAATTTGGTCACGGGATAAGAACTAAACTAAAAATGGCTAAGATAAATGACCAATTTGGTAACGAGATAAGAAATAAATTAAAAATGACCACATAACAATTGGTCATTTTTAGTTGTATCATTCCAACAGTGGAGAATTATATTTTTTATAATGAATTTGTACAATTTACTAAAATTTAACACCGCAGATGGATTCGGAGATCCCCTGCGGTGTTAAAATTTAGTAAATTGTAACATTAATAGTATACAACTTGGATTTTTTTCAATACATGTCTTCTAAGGGATCATTTCTTTGAAGCCATCGATATAAAGTTTCCTGAGGGTACATACATGGATTTTAGACCAAGCCTAAGAGCATTTGTGACATTTGGAGATTTTAGACCAAGGATAAGAGTATTTGTGATATTTGGGCTTATAGGGGGTGTAGTGAAATATTGTTGGTCAACTCTTTGGGATATTGGAGGTATGGAATTACTAAACGTTCCTTTGGGATGTGTGGTGATCCACCTTACCCGCCATGTATGTGTTCACCATTCTAAGTGTTGAAGGGCTATATTTAACTTATCTTTTTTATTATGTGCCTCAGACACCTAAAGCCTAGTTTGATTTTTCTTTGAATCCACATATACACTTCAACTTCACCTCTAAAACCATATTATGAAATCTTCATTTAAATGTTATAGGAGATCTTAGGATTGTCATTTCTTTCCAAAGCATTTTTAGTTGATATCATTATCCTAAAAAACATTTAAGATGATTAATAAACTTCATTTCATGAAAGGGTTTTGACCCGGATATATATTAAAGGAGAAATATATATATATATATATATATCATTTTACTTTTAACTTTTATAACTAATTTTACAATGCACAATAAATTTTATTTTTATATAAAACTAATTGTACAATATTACATATTACATTTTAAAAGATTTCTTATATTATTTTCATTCTATAATGCACATTACATCTTAAAAAATTATTTAATTCTATAAAAAGTAATTATTTTCACACAATATTTTTTTATCTTAATTCTATAACACATTTTGTATTTTAAAAATTAATAAAAAAATAAAATTGATTATATATATATATATATATATATATGCTATGTTCTACCCTCTCCTCACACAATAGTTTGACGATCCCAGGGCCATTACAGGGCGCTTGGTTATGAATTCAATCTTGGAAATATTGTGGAAGATTGGATTGATACGGTGATGTGATGAATTTGTGTATAGCCCAGACAAGTCCTCTGTCTATTCTTCCTGCTACTTCCTTGCCTCACTCGCATATGAAAATAACCTAGGTACTAGTGGAAAAGTCGATCACAGCATTGTATGGTATCTAGGGCACGCGAAATGAATACATAAATTTTGGGCTGGGAACTAGCTCCATGTATCTAACCATTGCTGGATATTCTGGCAACTCCCCTTCTGCAAGTGAAATTTAATGAAATATTAATCTCAAATCTCAGATCTTCAGGTTGGATTCCAAGGGTTTCTGCAATGGAAATCCAATTTTTTTACCTTGTCATCTCTCTGTGGTATGTCTTTTGTGTGTGTGGAGTATTACCAGGAAAATTAGCAGGGATAATTCCCAGTAAGCATAAATAAGAATAGTGACCCAATGTCACCTTGGTCATCGTTCTAACTTCTTCGGAAGTGGAAACCTCCAAGAAGAAGTATCCTTATGCAATCCTGTAAGCCACTAAGACAACCAACAAACTATGCTCTATGCAATCTTAGGGTTAGATCAGTGCCTAATGGAGTTAAGTATATATAATTTCATCCAATGAACCACTGAAGTGTATGCACGCATATTGAGTTAAACAATATTGGATCAAAAGACTATGTTGTTAATAAACCTCAACCATTAGCCAAATATGCATTAAGTAATACTTTCCAAAATCATTCTCTATGCAATTCAGTGTGATGGTATACCTTCTAAGAGTAAATTGCTTTCACTATTATGTTTACCAATCATATATGCTAACTACACATGTAAAGATATATTGTTAGCAAGTAGAAGAGTGTAGAAAACGATATAAGTTGTGAGGGCAGTAATGAACCATGAGATAATGACTATTCACCCAAGTAGACTCAAGATCAAATGTAAGAAATGCGTGCCCATGTACTACGACAATCAGTATTGGATCAAAAGACTATATTGCCCAAAAAAACCTCAACCAAATATGCATTAAGTCACTCAGTGTAAGTTCAATCCATTCATTGATATAATCACTGTAGTGTGTGGTGGATAATGATCATATAGATTACAATTATGATTAGGCAAGCTTAAATACTAATTGTAGACAACTCTCCTTTAATTCAATTCATAAACAAAGTTCTTGGAATCAAATTATCCAACAATGTACATGCCAAATTAACTAAAAAGTGAAACAATAAATTAGATAGGTATATCATTAACAAGGCATTAAGGCCCAACAATCAAATGTTTCCGGTAGAAAAATATTATAAGTCTCAAGGCTCTAACAACATCAATAATTCCTTGGCATTCAAATCAGTTGATATCATCCACCAATTGAGTATTCAAATAAATCATTTAAATTTAAGTAGGATACCAATTTATTCAAATTTAGAGTAAAATGAGATCTAATCTAGATTAGCCACCATTACCACATAAATTATTAAAAGAAAAACTAAACTAACTTAATTTCCTTTTTTTTTGGTTTGTTTTTGTGTAGATGAGAGGCAAGATGAGACATGCAAGGGCTGCCCCACAGGGAAGTCCTGTGTAGAGGGATGAAGAGGAGGCAGTGATGGATGGATAAAGGAGGCTCGGGTGGAGTAGAGGCTGAGTTAGGAGGAAGGGTTGCGAGGAAAAGGGAGCAGCAGAGATGGAAGGGGGTTGGAGAGGTTCGGACTGTGGTAAGGCCATGGCCTAGCTAAGGGAAGAACATGCTGTAAGTAGGAGAGGGCTGCAGATAGGAGCAGAGCGTGTGGAGAGGGGACGCAGAAGGGAGGGGCCTCGAATATCTGTTGAATATTGTAACTTCTAAGAATATTATATTTGTACTTTATTTATTCCGGAGATGTTCCATCCCTCCGAGGTGATTCTATTATGTATCCGAAGATGTTTATTCCTCCGAGGAGTTGTGGTAACTAGGATTATTAGACCCACCATGTGGGGGTCAGCCCTGAGTTTATGTTTTAGGGGTTATTAGACTTCTCTAGGAGAGGTTGGCCCCATTAGGTATTTTTGGTGATTGGGAGTTAGTATAAATAGAGGAGGTGAACTCCTCATTAGACACACACACTCAATTGAGAAAATTGGTGCACTTGTCTGGGAGATCTGATAAGGAGTTAAAGAAGGAGGGAGCACATCTTGTATTTTGGTTGATCATCTTATTGAGGAAAGCTTTGCTAGGTTTTCTACCCCATGAGGGTTTCCCAGGGTAAACTCTGTGTCTATCTTGTGATTATGCTTCTTTAATTGATCTTGCTAGTCTATTTGGTTTAAACTTAACATGGTATCAGAGCTAGACTGAATAGGAAATCTTTCACAAGGTAAGAATACCTATCTCTCTCTCTCCGGTGAAAGTTAGGGTTTCAGCACAAAGTTGGTATTATTGAATTTTGGTTACATGGATGGATAGCCCTCTTCAATACCAATCTTTTAAGCCCTAGATCGAACTTTTTGGTTGGGTAGAACTCCGGGAAATCCAAAACCTAATTCTACCAAAAGTGCGATAAGTCAAAATTTGGTTTCAGAAAAAAGTTGGCATTTTTAAATTCTAATTACATGGCTGGATAGCCCTTCTCAAGACCATTCTTTTGAGCTATAGATTGAACTTTTTGGTTGAGTAGAACTCCGGGAAATTCAAACCCTAATTCTACCAAAAGTGTGATAAAATTCTGTCCCAGATTCCGGAAAAGTGAAAAGTAACATTTCCAGGTAAGTCTACTCTATCTCTTGGACTCCCCCAATAGAAGATGGCTCCAAACACTAATCTTTAAGACAAGCTAGAAGGTATAGAGAATTTCCGGGCATGGAAATACATAATTGGTCTCATTCTTGAAGAGAATGATCTTGCTCATTATATCAAGGAGGAAGTTGCAGAACCAGAAGGAGATGAAGCCAAAGAAAAGCATAGGAAGGATTTGATTAGGGCAAATAGAATCATAGCTGATTCTATTAAAGACCACTTGATTCCCCAAGTGGCCTCCAAGAAGACTCCAAAGGAAATGTATGATTCCCTAGGAAGAATGTATGAAGGAAAGAACATCAATAGGAAGATGAACCTAAGGACTCAGTTGAAAAGCACTAAGATGCACAAAGGAGAATCCATTCAAGACTACTTCTCAAGAGTCTCCCAAATCAAGGAGCAACTAGATGCCATTGGTGATACTCTTGATGAAGATGAACTTGTGATGACAGCTCTAAATGGTCTCACTAGACCTTGGGAGTCTTTCATTCAAACCTTGTGTGCCAAAAAAGAAAGTATGAAGTTTGATGTAGTCTGGGAGGATTATGTACAAGAGGAGGCTAGGGTTGCAAACCAAGAAGCCTTACTCAAAGAGGATGACCAAGCCTTGGCCACCCACACCAAGAGAAGAAGGAATCAATCCTACTCCAAAAAGGTTAGTCACAAGGAGTCTCATCCTCCACACGGATTTCAAAAGAAAAGAGGAACTACCCAAAGAAGAGATTACTCTTCTTTCCAGTGTTTTTCTTGTCACAAAATAGGACATCTTGCTAGATATTTCCCTCTACAGAAGAAAAAGGGTTCTCATTACAAAATACATCAAGCACATCTTGCAGAAGATGATAGTGAAGAAGAAGAAGTAGAGGAAGAAAGGTCTCACAACAAAAGACAAAGAAATGAAGAGGAAGAAGAAGAAAGGACCTTCTTCAAAAGAAGATCAAGGAGAAATACAGAAGAAGATGCAGAAGAATATGTTCTTTTCTCCGCACTCTCTGGATCTATAACCCCTGGAGAGGATACATGGCTTATTGACAGTGGTGCTTCAAAGCACATGACAGGTCAGAAAAAGGCTCTCTCAAGTCTTGAAGAAAAGACTTCTCCCCAAAAGGTATCTCTAGGAGATGACTTTCAATATCCCATCAAGGGAATTGGTGAAGCAAGCTACAAGCTTGATTCTGGTACCTCCATGAAAATGAAAGAAATATTGTATGTACCAGGATTAAAGAAGAACCTGTTATCCATCTCAGCATTGGATAAGAAAGGCTACAGGATTGCATTCATTGATGGACAAGTATTAATGTGGGCCAAAGGTAAGACTATCAAGGATGCAATTATCATTGGTGAAGAAGAAGGAGGCTTATACAAGCTTAAGGGCCTTCCAGAAGCAGCTCTTGTTCATGAAACTATTAGCCCAAATTAATTATGGCATAGGAGACTTGCTCACATTAACTACAAGGCACTACCCATGTAAGCAAGGTAGTTATAGGTTTTCCAGAATTAAAGACTAATCATGATGGCACATGCAAAGGATGTGCAAAGGGGAAGAATGTCAAGAACTCATTTCCCAGAAGTGAAACTAAGACTAAAAGTATCCTGGAGTTAATACACTCTGATGTATGTGGACCAATTCCCTCCACATCTTTGAGTGGATATGAATATTATGTCACATTCATTGATGACTACTCAATAAAAACTTGAATATTCTTTCTAAAAGGTAAGAATGAAGTCTTTGGAAAATTTAAAGAGTTTAAGGCCTTAATAGAAAATCTCTCAGAAAAGAAAATCAAGATTCTCAGAAGAGATAATGGTGGAGAATATACTTCAAAAGAATTTGAAGACTTTTGTAAAGAAGCTAGAATCAAAAGGGAACTAACCACTCCCTACAATCCCCAACAAAATGGGGTTGCTGAAAGGAAGAATAGAACTATCATGGAAGCTGTAAAGAATATGATACATGATCAAGATCTTCCTATGTATCTATGGGATGAAGCAGCCAGGACAGCTATCTATGTTCAAAATAGACTTTCGCATAGTGCTCTTGAATTTAAGACTCCAGAAGAAGACTTCACAGGAAGGAAGCCTGAGGTAAGTCATCTCAAAATATTTGGATGTCCTATGTACATTCACATTCCAAAAGAAAAGAGAACTAAGTTGGATCCCTCTGGAAAGAAAGGAATATTTGTTGGATATTGTGAAACATCCAAAGCTTTTAGAATTTACATACCTGGTTTTCATCGTATGGAAATAAGTAGAGATGTAACATTTGATGAAGAAGCAGCTATCAAGAAATCTAGGAAGTTCCAACTTGAAGAAATCTATGAAGAAGATTCACCTCCTAGAGCTACAAAAGTTGTACCCATTCCTGAAGATGATACACCAGAAGATCATGATATGATAGAACCCCAAGAACCCTCCCTTCCAAATATTTCTAGAAAAAGAAGACCAGCATGGGCTAGAGACATTATTCAAGGAGCTGAAAAATATGGAGCTCTTGAAGGCTCCACTAGAGAAAGGAAGAAACCCAAATTTGTATCCAACTATGTGGCATTAATGTGTGATCTTGTGGATCATCAACCCACCAGCTATGAGGAAGCAGCTCAAAGAAAGGAGTGGGTAGAAGCTATGACAGAAGAGTACCAGTCAATAATGAAAAACGATGTTTGGGACATAGTCCCCAAACCAAAGGATAAAAGTGTGGTTTCTTCCAAATGGATTTTCAAAGTAAAACATGCTGCAGATGGTAGCATCGAAAAATATAAAGCAAGATTTGTAGCTAGAGGGTTCTCTCAAAAGGAGGGAATAGACTATGAAGAAACATTTGCACCAGTTGCTAGGTACACTTCAATTAGAACTATCATGGCTCTTGCATCTATGATGAAGTGGAAATTACACCAGATGGATGTTAAAACAGCCTTCCTGAATGGTGTCATTGAAGAAGAAGTGTACATGGAACAACCACAAGGTTTTGAGGTTAAAGATAGAAGAACTCATGTATGCAAGCTGAAAAAGGCTTTGTATGGATTGAAGCAAGCTCCCAAAGCTTGGTACGGAAGGATTGACAATTTCTTAACAAGTATGGGTTTTACCAAGAGTAAAGCTGACCCAAATCTCTATCTCAAAATTATGGATGATGAACCTATTATATTACTACTGTATGTGGATGATCTATTTCTGATAGGCAATGAAAACCAAATTATCGAATGTAAGAAGAAGCTTTCTTCCAAATTTGAAATGAAGAATCTAGGATTAATGCACTACTTCCTAGGTCTAGAAGTATGGCAAGAACTAAAAGGAATCTTCCTAAATCAAGGTAAGTATGCTGTGGAGATCTTGAAAATATTTGACATGTTGGAATGTAAGGCCATGGCCACTCCCATGGACTCCAACTTGAAATTATTAGTTGATGACTCATCAGATTTAGTGGATGTAACTCTATATAGACAAATCATTGGGTCATTGATGTATTTGACAAATACCAGACTAGATATATGCTTTGCTGTAAATACTCTGAGTCAATTTCTAGTAGAACCAAGAAAAGTTCACCTAATAACTGCAAAGCATGTAATGAGGTATCTAAAAGGTACTTTAGATTTTGGTCTTTACTATCTCAGACATCATGAACTTAGATTACATGGTTATTCAGATTCTGATTGGGCAGGAAGTGTTTCAGACAGGAAGAGTACTTCAGTTGGATGTTATGGACTTGGATCTGCTATGATCTCTTGGTTCAACAAGAAATAATCCAGTGTGGCTCTCAGTACTGCTGAAGCAGAATATATAGCTGCCTGCTCTGCTAGCTGTGAAGCAGTATGGCTTCGGAAACTACTATCTGGAGTATTTGACTTAGAATTGGATCCTACTGTAATTATTTGTGACAATCAAAGTTGTATCAAGATGAAAGAAAATCCAGTATTTCACGATAAATCTAAACACATAGAGATCCGACACTTTTATATACGAGATATGGTGTAGAGAGGAGCCATTAAGCTCGAGTATGTAAGCACTGAGAATCAAATTGCTGATATCTTGACCAAACCTTTGTCTCGAGTGAAATTTGAATACTTCCAAGACAAACTTGGTGTGGCTCAAAAGGACCCTTCTCGAAAGGGGGAGTAGTGTGATCTCTATTGATGAGATTGCCTCATCGACAGCAAGGTCGATGATATGAATACCTATTTTAGATACTTAGACTTAGGACTCTTATATTTAGAAATACTTATTTTCTCTCACTTACTTTTATTTACTGATGTATTGATGAGGATACATGTTTTATTAATGTATTGATGAGGATACATGTTTTATTGATGTATTGATGAGAATACATGTTTTGATGACATCTGTATTGATAAGGATACAGATAGGGATTGTATCATCCCTGAATATTGGTTCCTTGAATTGATCCATAGACGTATGGTCTCCGAAAATGAAGTCCTTAGTGGACAGATAGGGATTGTATCATCCCTGGACATTGGTTCCTTGAATTGATCCGTAGACGTATGGTCTCCGAAAATGAAGTCCTTAGTGGACAGATAGGGATTGTATCATCCCTGGACATTGGTTCCTTGAATTGATCCGTAGACATATGGTCTCCGAAAATGAAGTCCTCAATGGACAGATGGGGATTGTATCATCCCCGGACTTTGGGCCCTGAATTGATCCGTAGACATATGGTCTCCAAAAATGAAGTCCTTAGTGCACAAGTGGGGAATGTATCATCCCCGGACTTTGGTCCCTGAATTGATCCGTAGACCTATGGTTTTCGAGAATGAAGTGATGGGGATTGCATCATCCTGGAACCACGAGTTCAAAATTTACGTGATGGGGATTGCATCATCCCAGACTTTGGTCCCTGAATTGATCTGTAGACGTGTGGTCTCCGAGAAGTGGGGATTGTATCATCCCCGAACTTTGGTCCCTGAATTGATCCGTAGACGTGTGGTCTCTAAGAAGTGGGGATTGTATCATCCCTGGACTTTGGTCCTTGAATTGATCTGTAGACGTGTGGTCTCTGAGAAGTGGGGATTGTATCATCCTCGGACTTTGGTCCCTGAATTGATCCGTAGACGGATGGTCTTCGAGAAAGTGTTTTTATTGATGATGTGGTTACTTGTATCGGTATGGATACTTGTATTGATGATGTGGTTACTTGCATCGGTATGGATACTTGTATTGATGATGTGGTTACTTGCATCGGTATGGATACTTGTATTGATGATGTGGTTACTTGTATCGGTATGGATACTTGTATTGATGATGTGGTTACTTGTATCGGTATGGATACTTGTATTGATGATGTGGTTACTTGTATCGGTATGGATACTTGTATTGATGATGTGGTTACTTGTATCGGTATGGATACTTGTATTGATGATATGTATACTTGTATTGGCATGAATACTTGTACTAATGATGTGGATACTTGTATTGTTATGGATACCTGTATCGATGATGATGCTGATGATCGTATGATGATGATGCTGATGATCGTGTGATGACGATGCTGATGATCGTATGATGACGATGCTGATGATCATGTGATGACGATGCTGATGATCATATGATGACGATGTTGATGATCGTGTGATGACGATGCTGATGATCGTGTGATGACGATGCTGATGATCGTATGATGACGATACTGATGATCGTGTTATGACGATGCTGATGATCGTGTGATGATGATGTTGATGATCGTGTGATGACGATGCTGATAATCGTGTGATGATGATGCTGATGATCGTGTGATGACGATGCTGATGAACGTGTGATGACGATGCTGATGATCATGTGATGACGATGCTGATGATCGTGTGATGATGATGCTGATGATCGTATGATGATAATAATAAATTGAAGAAAGCTTCCGATGATATATAGATGTATCATGTATGATGTAGTTGATGACTCCTTGCTCCTACAGACATTGTTATAATATCCTTCTCGTTAAGGGGGAGTGTTGAATATTGTAACTTCTAAGAATATTATATTTGTACTTTATTTATTCCGGAGATGTTCCATCCCTCCGAGGTGATTCTATTATGTATCCGGAGATGTTTATTCCTCCGAGGAGTTGTGGTAACTAGTGTTATTAGACCCACCATGTGGGGGTCGGCCCTGAGTTTATGTTTTAGGGGTTATTAGACGTCTCCAGGAGAGGTCGGCCCCATTAGGTATTTTTGGTGGTCGGGAGTTAGTATAAATAGAGGAGGTGAACTCCTCATTAGACACACACACTCACTTGAGAAAAGTGGCGCACTTGTCTGGGAGATCTGCTAAGGAGTTAAAGAAGGAGGGAGCACATCTTGTATTTTGGTTGATCATCTTATTGAGGAAAGCTTTGCTGGGTTTTATACCCCATGAGGGTTTCCTAGGGTAAACTCTGTGTCTATCTTGTGATTATGCTTCTTTCAGTGATCTTGCTAGTCTATTTGGTTTAAACTTAACAATATCAAGGGGATGGCCGCGGGAAACAAAGGTCACGGAGTATGGAATTGTGGAGGGGGAGCCACAAACAGGAGGGAAACGGGGATGTGAAAATGCCAAGGAGAGGGGGCTGCAAAATGGCAAAGGGAGCAGCCGGTGGATGGATCATGGGTAACAGAGAGGATACGGGCAAGCTATGGAGGCCACATATTGGGCGAGGGTGGCAGTCAAAGGAGGCCACAGATTGGGCGATCTATGGAGTCCACAGATTGGGAGAGCTATGGAGTCCAAGAGTTTCTCCAATGGAAATCCAATTTTTTTACCTTCTCAGTTCTGCGTGGTCTGTCTTTTGTGGGTGTAGAGATTTATGCTCTGCTATTCAACAAGGTATGCTCTTTCTGCATTCAGATTTAGTATTTCCGATTGTTGGTTGCCTTGTCTGGATTTGCATAGATCTGTTTTGCTGATTGTGAATTTATTTCTGTCAATTGCTAACAGATTGTGATCTTAGAGTTGATTGGGGATCTGGTCTAGTTGGTATTGAATTCTAATAACATTTGTTATGGATTATCAAATCAATCCTCCAAGGAAACATATATATGAAAAGAAAATTGATAGGATGAAATTAGGCACCTGTGGTGGAAAATATAATTTCTTAGGGATCAGTATGGGACACCTGTTAAAGTGTGCAAAATGTTAACATAGTTGTAGAAACAATTTCACAATTTCCTTTTGAAGTAGATAGTGTTTGTTTTCAATTTCAAGAACATATATATAGATCTGGTTGTCTTTTTCTTAGATCGACAGAGGATTAAAAGAATGTGCGTCCAAGGCGCGATGCTGGTGTCTTTTTCTTAGAATTTCCTTCCTTGAAAGGTTTGGCCGAATTTCCAATTAGAAGGAGCGACGTTATACAAAACAGCCACTACCACCATAGAACGTAGCATGGGTTGATTTCCAGCCACCATATCCATAAGCTCGAGCAAACATTCCTAACAATACCAACAATGGTATCAATGCAATGCTATGTATCGGTGCCATTAAGCTACAAACAAACAAGTTCTTCAATCCACATGGCTATACATACGCATAGAAAATAATTCAAAGCATTGTATCTACATTTTTCACATAGAATCGAAGGACTGAGACATTATACCTGAGTCAGGTCGAAATCTCTCTAAAAAAGCAAGCAAAAAACACAGATCTGAAAAACATGGGCTTTTTAATTTGTTGGGAAGATGAAGGGCGAGTGAGCCAATATATAGAACCGACCCTTGGATCTATTGTAGATTTTACGTTTTTGTCACACTGCAAAGCCACATAAAGCATGCCACACAAGAATTAATGGGTTTGTGCTTTTAACAAGTACGATAGGGCCACCTTCACATGGAATGGTTGGCATGCAATGGCTTCACCTCCCAATACTGTACATACATTTTTCCAATGCGTTGCAGTCCAGGTATAGTGAAATATCTCATCTCACTACGTAATAGTGCTTTTCTCTCAGCCTTAATTTAATGTAGAAGACCTTTTATTAATAAAACTAGTACCATTGTTTTTAGAACCGCCAGGTTACTACTGATCAGGCCTGGAAGAATTTCACATCCCGTCGCCTGGTAAGATGGAAATTTGATGACGGTGTTGAGTTTGTCATGTGGTTCATTTAGGTTTTATGCAAATTTAAAAGTGTCCATTTCTTTAACCATACAATTTTGTGTGAGTGACCTATATGATCTTAAAAGTGCAAATTCATAATTATCTTAATTTTTTCCCAATATATATTCACTCTCAGAGCCTTTGCTCTTATCATTTTTTATCCTTGTTGAAAACCCTAATAATGGTCTAAGAAATTTTGGATAAAAATAGAATGGTCGCAGTACAGAAATATACAGATAAAACATACTTATATACATAAGCAACATGGAAACGAAGATTGAGATCTCCTCTTCCCACATCTAAAATTTTCCCTGTCTCCCATAAGATCCCCTTTAGATATGTTCCTACTCAACAGGAAGAGAAGCACAGTTTGCTCACAAAACAATTTTCATAAGAAACCTCCTGAACATATTCCAATGTGCCCGAGCAGACACCCACCAGGCCACATTTCTGCATGAATGCAAATGGAAAAAATGCTACCAATAATTGAATCAAGAACAACCCAATTGGACGAGAATGCAACTTTTAGAAGAAGCCTCCAATTCTTCTAAGAGAGCCAAGTCCATAAACTATCAGTTAATATAGGTCAAACAACTATAAAACATTCCCAAACTAAGCATTTAGTCTGTAGGGACAAAAACCAATATTTTGCTTGATGATCATGTTTTGATGGTAAAGTTTGCAGGTGTGTGGAAAAATATCAAAACCCTAGAGTCTTGGATCCAAATCCAGTGCAAGAAAAAAAGGTAAACTACTCTAAAGTTTGGCCCATAGAGAACTTTATATACCATGTGACATATAAAGGTCCATAGTGGTAGTAGTGCTTTCTATTTGGATATATGGAACAATTAGTCACTTCAATTGTTGGTCAATGCTTGGTAACCAAGTTCTGTTTAAGTAGAAAGGAGAAATTTGGCCACTGGACATATATAAGTGTAGAAAACTAATCTGATCCACTATGTACTACCCATTATTTGTGCACAATTTAGATAGCAAGACTTATGTGGAACAATCACTTTGAGGAAGGACGCCACTAATATGTCCTATTTGCATGACATGAAAACTTGATTAAGATCCTATTACGTCTCTAATCAAGGAGTAGCAATACCTATGTTCTCACGCAAGAAAAGATAAAATGTTTCCTAGTCTCAATCTCCATCAAACATATCTTATGTATTTTCCTATCATGAGCAATGCAAAGTTTTTCTTTTATGTAAATTTTGGTGAAAACTTTCTTTGAGATGTCCTGTGGAATTTCTCATACCTTGTGACATATAAAGGTATAGAATCTAGATATGTTGGTTTTTAGATTGCAACAGAGGGACATAGTAAGTACTTGTACTGTATTACTATCAATTAATGAATTTTCGTGGATGGATATCCATGTTGCCCAAGATGTGTACAATATCTATATCATCTCTGAAACTTTTATAGCCTTTTCCGTGACAGAATGAAATTTATGATGTGCTTAGAATATAGTGGGAATTATGCATGTAGTGGACCATTTAAAGAAAAAAGGGTGTCCTAGTATATTGGCAACTTGCAATGCCTATGATGAAATCCATAGTGTCAAGATCCTATGTGATGCAAATGGTAAATGTAGTAAATTAGCATCTGATTTCTCATTAAGACCATTGATTTTGTTTCCACACAGTCAACAGCTATTCAATCTATCAGATCCCTTGTGTCTTTCAATTCTGCTGTGTTATGCTTTGCTTCAAGCAGAGTTGCAAGATATCTAGAAAAGAATGGAGCTCGTTACACTGATTTATCACTTTTGCGAAAGCCATTGAAGTGGAGGTTAAATTTGTGGCAAGCTTAGATTAAATTAATATAAATCAATATATTTTATAGAAACCATTTTGTGCCTGACAATGTATCTGTTGGAATTAATAATGTACAGTTTCTCCTTTGTCCATTTTTGCCTCTTGTTTTGGTTAAATCATTTGCCCTGGAACTTCTTGTTCTATGGTCATAATTGTGCATCTCTGAGTTTGGCTTTCTTTAGCCAGTTGTTTTTTACAAACTGCATTTGCATATAATTTCTTGCCCAACTGGGTGTGTATTTTAATGTTCTTTTCTCTTTGAAACACATATTTTAATCACTCTGCATTGTCAATAAATATTGTTGAAAAGTGATGTCGGTTTCTCATCATGACAATGCTTTCTTATAGGTGATAAAAGCATCATTATCATGCTAAAATCATGAAAGCATGGCATCTTATGGAAAGCGTGAGAGCCAAAGGGCCATGTCTGATGGTTATTTGTCCTTTCCTTTTGTTGCAATATTTTAGAGAAATTTTATTGCTGACACATGAAGTTCAACATTTTTTTGGTTACATGAAAATTGGCCTATCCTGAAGGAAAATTTTACTGCAGAAATGTGGGGCATACACCTCTTTTACTATTCTCATCTCAAGTGAATGATGGTAGGTGAATTTCCATGTTTCTGATTCAATTCTTTCTTATTGATTTCAAAATCTAAACCATCTTGACAGGAATATATTTTTTTGGTCAAAATCACGAGTGGAATTATTTCACACAAATACATAGGTAGCATTACTATTGTTTCTATATTCATACGTTGATTTGACGAATTTCCTTGTATTTTCACAGACACCACAGGTTATATCTTTGCTTTTTGAGTTAGACAATCCACATGTTAGGTATGGAGAAACTATAGCAGTTGGTGTTTCTTGTGCTAGTACATGACTGAGTGAAGCCATTTCACTGCTAGAGCCTCTGACATTAGATGTAGTTGATTTTGTTTGTCAAGGAGCTCTTATAGCAATGGCTATGGTTCTTGTTCAGACAAATGAATCACATGAACCACGAGTAGGTAACTTCAGGTATGTTCTCCCTTGGACTTTACAATGGCTAATGAGTACTACATAGAAATTCAAATTTTAAAAGCAAATAGTCCAACAGTTCACCAAATTGTTTTCAAAATGTTGGTCTATACTATAGTGCAATTTTCACTCTGTTCAAATGCTTCATGCAATTGTTTCAGGCGTCAATTGGAGAAGATAATTCTTGATAAGTACGAGAACACCATGAGTAACATGGGTGCAGTTATGGATTCTTGTATTTTAGATGCAGGTGGTAGAAATGTAACTATTAAAAAACTTTCCAGGTCAAAACATGATAGAATGACTGTTGTTATTGGAATGACAGTCTTCACAGAATTTTGGTATTGGAATTTGGTATCCACTTATCTATTTTTTGAGTTTGTCTTTCCCACCATCTGCTTTTATTGGGCTTAAATATGACTTGAAAACCCCAAAGTTTGAATTTATATCTGATGCAAAACCTTCATTGTTTGACTATCCTCTCCCAATGGCACCTCCCACAACTACCTCAGCTGCAAAGCTATCGACAACTGTTTTGTCAACACCAGCAAGGGATAAAACCAGAGGAAAAAAAGAAGCAGATCATACAACTATAGTTGAAAAATTATCTGGTGATGATGGTAACACATCTTTATCTGCTAATGGTGGTGCAGGATCTGGAAAGGGCCCAAAATCTAGTTATAAGGATGGCGAACCAATGCAGGTAATTAATGTTCCTGTTAAGGTGCTTTTTGTTAAGAGGGGTTTCTATTAAAAATGAACCATAAAAGTACTAAATAACATATTGGTGGCATTTAATACAGGGATAATGGTGATTTTTGTTTGTTTGTTTCTCAGTTTACTTGTTTTTTTGGTAAATAGTAATGTTCTTCCTCCTATTCTGATTTGATAATGGTCATTTGGATCTAAATTTGGATATTATTATTGATAACAAAAGGCTAAAAATTTGATTCATCCTATGCATAAATCATCCCAAATTTTTTATCCAGTGTCTTGTACATTACTACAGATGCAGTCGCTAGTGCTCTTAAGCAGTACCACTATCAGCCCATATTTACTCTATATGGTTGTCCATATAAATCAAAATAAATATCCACACATCCTCTGTCTCAGACAAATGACATTCCACCCACCCGTACCCCTCTCCTAACCATACCTCCAACTCCTTAGTCCAATTCTTCCCTACCATCCATCTTCCTCATTTGGGTCTATGGGTACTTGGAGTCTCCAAGAAATATGGCATTTTTTGGTGTGTGTGTGTGTGTATGTCTAAGTTCTAACCAATAGCATGTGTATCTAATAACAACAATTTCGATCATGCTCACTTTCTTGCTCTCTTTTTGTGGATAAACACACACACACACACATTACATTTTCCAATCTTGATTTATTGGTTATTATTGCAGGTTGATGGTACATCTGACAAGATAACTTAAGTGGAGCTATCTTCAGAGGTTTTCACAAATCCAGCTAGGGTTGTACTAGCACAGGAAAACTATATCAAGTTTTTTGAAGGGAGTAGATACATGCCTATTAGGCCAGCACACTCGGGTTCTGTTCTACTAAGGGACATGCATCAATCTGAAGCAGAAGTACTTGTTTCAAGTGATGCACCTAATGTGTTCAAATTTGGAGACAATAGTATAATTGCTAGATGATTGATGTTATATCAATGTGTACTAAGTGGTAAATATTTTAATGATCGTCGTTAATCCAGCAGTTACATCTATATTTTCATTTTTTTCTACAATCAATTTGACATTCTAGAAGTGTTTTTCAAATATAAAAATATATATTATTTAAAAAACACTCCCAGAAGCTTTTGAAAATTATGCTTCCTTCTCCCGCTCCCGCTCCCATGCCCGTGTTATCCGCTCTAATAACTTTATTTTAAAGAGAGATTGAAGTTGCATTGTGATTGAGGACAGTGAGGGGCTTTAAGGGTGCTAGCTCAATGGTAGAGCACCTGCCTTATAGGCAGGAGGTTGGTGGTTCGATTCCACCATGCCCTATTTATATTTTGAAACCAATAAAAAGAGATAAATGACTAAAACAATGACCAAAATTTGCATACAAACGACCACCGATACAACATGAGGGATAAGTGACAAAAAAATGACCAAAATATGCATATAAATGACCACTTTTGAGTTGGCGATCGCTGGTAGCAAATTAGCAATCATTTATCACGTGACAAAAAATGTGGTAATTAATTGTGACAATTAATGACCAAATATATTACCAAATTAATGACCAAATATACGACCAAATATGTGACCACAAGATAAGCTATAAATGACCAAGCTAAATATGGCCACATATTTGCTACCAGTGGTCACCAACTCAAAAATGGTCATTTATATGCGGATTTTGGTCATTTTTTTGGTCATTTATCTCTCATTTTGTACTAGTGTTGGATCCAACTAGGAGTCCTCATCATCAATCAGTGGTGGTCATCAATGCACACGTAACTGTCAGACAAGTGTCAAACTGAGTCTAACTGAGTGTAATAAGTGTAACTGATGGTAAGTGGCACTAATATAGGGATGGAGGCTCAGTGGAGGGCGCATGAGGATTTAATTACACTCAGAATAGGTAGTCATGTCTCATCGGAGTTTAATCAGAGTGATAACAGTAGTGAGGAGTCAGTCTAGCCTCAAATCAAGGAAAGACTGGTGGCTAACTGAAGTAAACTGGACTGGTAGGTGAGAAAGGAGCCCTTCTGCAGTGGTAGGTGAGAAGTGGGTGCATGACTATCTAGAGGGCTAAATCTAAGTGGAAAGTAGCTCCCGAGTGCTGGGAGACTAGGGACTAGGTGTTGGAGGCATCATACTGGTGACTGGGCAGCATGCGGGTGCATGTAATGCATGCAGAATGCATGCATGCATGCAAAGTACAAAAGTGAATGATGAGATATCCTAATAGTTATTTCAGATCCAAATGATGAGTTGATTGCATAGGGCCATTGCAATGCTGCAATTGTAATAAAGTGCATCATCTGGCCTATGATTGTCCTTTTCCCGAAAGACTGTGGTGTACCTACTACCACACCAACACCCATGCAATATAATAATTCCCTAAGGTCATTGCTAAATGGGAGGATTGCGCAAGAAGGCCAGCCAATTTCATAGTTTGTGAACCCCGATAAGATCGAACATTAGTAGGTTTTGTTGTCACTCAGGTAGGCACGAAATATGGAGTAGATCAATGATAATCAAACTCCCAAGTGATACAGAAGGCAACCCATAAAAGGACTAAATATGTTCTACTGCAATAGAAATAAATATACCAGGAATCTACATATATGTTTGGTCAAATATCAACCCCGCTATCCTAAAAGGGGACAACATCACAACAACCATACTAACCAGATAACATTGAAGTTGAGGGAGAGGGTTCAGGTACTAAGAAGACAAAAGATTATGTTTTTTTGTGGTTTCAATTGCTTAAAGATATTCTAGTATATGAGAAAGCTACCTAGATGATGTGAAGTACGCTACGCTTCTTGGTTGATGTTGCAGACAATGATGAAGAAATTTGTGCTCTGCTCCCAGAGTGGAATATATAGTTGGTGCAATGACAACAAAGAAAATGAATGAGTCAAGAGTTCAGTCTAAATGTGCATGTACACAATTATGATATAAAAAATTTAATGTTGGACCTCAATTCCGATGTGAACATATTACCAAAAAATTATTGGGAAGCAATGGGCTCCCCCAAGCTCGTCTATTCCCCCATTCAAATACAAATGGATAACCAATGTCATATCTTCCCCATTAATCGCCTAGAGAATGTTGAAGTAGATTTAGGTGGTGTCAAGGAAACCACAGACTTTGAGGTTATTGAGATCATGGGAGAAATGGATCCTTATCCAACATTGCTCGGTATTGAATGGTACCATGAGAACTATTGCATAATTTATCTAAAGAATAGAATGATGACCTTATAGGTGATGGTATGAAGGTTAATTAGGAATTAGACCCACACCAAGGTCCACCATACACCGATCCCATTCAAGAGAACATGGAATGAAATGTGTTAGACGGGATCTAATCTCTAACTGCAGGATAGAGGGATGACCATGTGAATCCAACAATAGAAGGTTTCGTGATCTAGAGAAGCATCAATTTATTTTAGAGTAACTTTAAGGATGCTTGGGATAGTTGGAAAAAAAAAGTAATGCTATCTCTACACGGCGCAATGGTGAAGTCTGTTAGGAGGATCTATATAGAATTTAGTCAAGCACCAACATATGATGGAACAAATTGAATCGATACATTCCTACAAGAGATGGAAGCCATGGTAAAAGATAAATATTGTATGGATTTATTGGATATGGTTCTTAGAGTCACTTTTGCATCATGGTGGGAAACACGTAGATATGAATTTACTAACTGCGATACCACACAACTTACTTTAATGATCAGGTTCAAGTTGTTCCTACATGTTAACATAGTGAAGGAAGTCTACATGTGGGAGTCTAATCCTTATCAACATATTGTGCTATGTGAGAACGAATGGGAATCAAGAGGATTACAACCAAATTTTTTTGTGCACCAATTCTTCCATGAGCTTGGGATTATCCCAAAGGCTTGGTACCTACATGAAGGAACAAGATGGAAAACTGAATGTTGGAAGAAGTTGCATGCAAAGTTTTGTGAAGAATTTCCCTTCTATGCAACAAGTGATACTGTAACAAAAGCATTAACGACCATCAAGGATTTATTATTTGCTGACTGATTTCAGAAGCTTAGCCACTCATACATTTTCTCGAAACATAAAAAATTTGTAGACTTTCATGTAGAAATGCAATAGCTTGTATGTTGCGCAAAATTAGAGCAAGGAGAACCAGAACCAGACAAAATAGAACACTTGCGACACCTCAGTTTCTAGGAGTTTGAGGGTGTGAGAGAAGTCAAACATACAAGACCTCAAGATACCATATATATATAAACCCAACCTATACATTTGAATAAGATCAATATTGGCACCAGAGATAAACCAAAGATGGCAGAAATTGGGGATTACTAGGATGATCAGGAAATCTCAAAAGGCACATCTCTTTTTAAATAATATGAATATTTATTTCCACAAATCTTCACCAAACTTAAGGTAATTTAGGGATACCTATTAGAGATTAAGATCATATTGAATCCAGATGCAAATCCTATAAATCACCATTTGTATCGGCTGAACCCTCAAGTCAAGAAAAACGTTAAAAAGGACATGGACCATATCCTTAATGTCGAATTAATATTCCCAGTTGATGAATTTTAGTGGATAAACCCCATTGTGATCCATATAAAGAAGTATACCAAGGATGTATGAGTTTGTGTATATTACTGTGGCTTGAATACTACTTTTTTCCATGATCCCTTTCCAACGCCCTTCAATGATGAATTATTAGACCAAGTGGAAGGAAAACAAACATACTCTTTCATAGAGGGCTTCTCTGGATATTACCATTTCAAAATCGCGGAGGAGGATAAGCAGAAGACCAAATTTACTATTGAATGGGGATCATTCACATACAATGTAATGCCATTTGGGATAAAGAATGCACCAATAGTCTTCTCAAGGATAGTAATAGAATATCTTCATGAGTTCCTTCATAATTTCATAAAATTTTACCTAGATTACTGGACAATTTATAGTCTTCTCAAAGACCATGTTTCTCTCCTTTGACTCATGTTGGATCATTACAAATAGATGGGGATCTCATTAAATATGAAATTTCATATATTGCGTACCTTTTGGTAACCTACTGGGACATATTGTCTGTAAAGATGGTGTGTTGGTTGACCTTGTGAAAATTTCTGCTATTGTAAATTTGTAGGTGCCAATGATAGTAAAATAGTTGCAATCCACATTGGTTCATACTAGATATTATCGAATATTCATCTGCAACTATGCATTTAATATCTCCCCATTGGAGAAACTATTAAAGAAGATCAATCTTTTTCAATGGAATGAAGAATGTGAGCAAGCATTCAACATGCTCAAAGACAGAATGGTAAATTCCCCAATCCTCTAATTTCCTGGTTGGAAAAAGGAATTCCATATTCATGTAGATGCATCAAGGATCACCTTGGGAGTTTTACTAGCCCAACTTGGTGAAGGTGAGATGGACCATATCGTGTATTTTTATAGCAATAAGCTACCACAAGCAAAACAAAACTACACTACCACAGAATGGGAGGGATTGTATATGATTTATGCATTATAGAAGTTATGCCACTATATTCTCGGAGGAGCTTTCAATTTATTCATAGGCCATTCTACCCTAAAGTATTTGGTGAACAAGAAGATATTAAAAGGAAGAATATGTTGATGGTTATTTTTGTTTCATGGATTCTCATTTGAGGCTATTGTGAAGCCCGAGAAACATAACCATGGACCAGGTCATTTGTATCACGTTGAATCCATAGAAGCTAACAACCCGGTAGATGATCAACTACCAAATGTTTCATTATTTAGAATAGAAGTCATTCCATACGAATTAGAAGAGATTACATTGTTTCTCACTACAGGGAATGATCCAGATGATGTTTTTCCCACATATAAGAAACACTTGGTGGTAAGAGTGGCATAATTCCAACTAGTTGCATGACAACTGTATAAAATAGGGATTGATGCCATATTGTGTAGATGTGTATTGGACCATGAGCAAAAACATATTTTATAGGAATTCCATGCTAGAGTTCTAGGAAGACATGTTGGAGGAAAATTTACAGGAAGAAAGGTGTTACAATTCATAATGTGGTGGCATACATTATTCAAATATGCTAATGCGTATGTGAGGAAATGTGACGTTTGTCAACATGTTGGTCAATTGTCCCACAGAGATGAACTTCCATTGAATCTAGTCCAAGAACCAACCTTTTGAGAAATGGGAAATTGATTTCGAGGGAGCAATTCATCCACCAGGAAAACACTCCAAATCCTAGTACATTATTACAACAACAAATTATCTAACCAAGTGGACAAAAGCTGCATCCATCTGCGACTGTTTTGTAGAAACCACCACTTAGTTTATTTTTCAAAGTATTATAACTCGCTTTGAATGCCAAAGAAGTATCACAAGTGATCAAACAAAGAACTTTCTCAATATTACCATTGAAGAATTGAAAATTGATTTCATGATCTAACATCATAAGATCAGTTCATATCACCCTCATAAAATGGCATGGTCGAGGAATTCAACAAGATTTTGGAGACATGATTGACCAAATTCTATTGTGCAAATAGAGATGATTGGGAAAAATGGATTCAAGATGTCCTATGGGCCTACATAACTACCTCTAAGGTATTTCACAAGTAGACTTATTTTCAGTTGGTCTATGGTAGAGAAGCAGTGATTCCGGTTGGGTTCATTCTTCCAATTCTATACATTACGAAATCAACTCAGATGATAGAGGATGAATCAGTTACATAACATATGGAAGAACTCATGGAACTTGAAGAAAATCAGTTTCTAGTAGAATATCACGCAATAGTAGAAAAGGGCAGAGAGAAAGCATGGAACAATCACCACATCTAGAAAAAAAAAATCTATTGGTGAAAAATTACTTTTGTATGCAGATAACAAGTTTTTGAAGAACTTGAAGAAGCTGCAAATGCATTGGATAGGACCATTATTTGTGGCATAAATCAAATACTTAGTTTTGGTGAATCTTTCACAGATTGATGGTATTTTGCAACATGGATGGGTGAATGGAGCATGCCTGAATCCCTATGTTTCTGATCAGTAATTCTACAAGAGACCACTATTGTTTGTAGTAGTGCATTAGTTAGGAGTTAGAGTTTGTTTCAGTAATGTTCATTCGGTGATGTTTATTTCTAAGTCTTTAGTTAAGTTCCACCTTCCACTCTATTACCGTAGATAATTTATAAATCAGTACAACTATATCTATATCATTTATGAGTAGTATTGATCGAGTCATTTTGGAAGACGCTTGCTTGTGTGAGTACAATAGTGGAAGAAGTTCAAGAATTAGTCACAAAGCATAGTTGACTAGAGGGAAAGTTAACCTTTGTGGTTGGGGCCTATTGGCTCCTTCATTTTGAAATGGGCCAAGAAAGAAGTGGAAGAAGAGGAGTCAACGGAATGAATTCGCAGGAGAATGCTAGAAGTTGCGGAAAGGATGGAAGTAGCGGAAATTACGCAAAAACCAAAACTATTTTGGACCTGTTTTGGATCCAACACATGTCAAGTATAAAAGGAAGAGGAAGATGAAGAGGAGAGAGGTATGAAGACCCAGAAGAACGTATCCAAGCTAAGGAAATATAAGCATCAGAAGAGTCAACTGCATACATATATATCCATATCTGTGTTATGGTTTTTGTAAATGGGTTTTTGGGTTCTATTTGGGTGATTCTAAGGTGAATGTAAGGCTTGAGGCCATGATATTACTGATATAATGAAGATATGTTTATATGATGAAATATATTGTTGGCCCACCTACAATTGTTTGTATTGATGTGTCTCTGTGATGTTTTTGCACTTGTCTCTGTAATGTTTTCGCATATATGTTTCTGTTTTATATTAATTCAATGGATGAATGGTGAATTTGATCCAAGTATAGTTGTGGTATAATGAATATTGTTGTAGTGTTTTTTTTTTATAAAAACTCTTCAAAACCATATAGTTAAATAATCCATTTCCTATGCTGGACTCGGCCATGCTTTAGGTGATACCTTCCCCTTAAGGGGATTGAAAATGAAAGAACACTAGACTAAAACAACGCCCTTTTTTTGGCCCATGGATGAGAACCCTAGTCTCCATTTTGCACCAACAAATGGTTATGTTGCTAGGACCTGGTTTTTATACAAGACTCTTTTACTGTATGGATGAATTAGTGATAACAAGTCATATTCAAGATTGGTGGGAAAATAAGCTTGATGATTTTGCATCCCAAGGAGAAACTATGAGGGATATAAGTAACAAAGTTAAGATAATACCTTTTCGATGGATGAACACTTCTAGATCTGTACGAAGTATTGTAGGTTGAGCTACCGGTAAATATAACAAAGCGGTTACAATGACTCACAAAAGCGCTTGAATATCACAATAGACAAAGGAAAATTGTGGTGTGGTCTATAAGAAATTTGATCTGGTTGAATAAGCTAGGATCACCCCTTACTAGGGTTGTTGATTTCTTGGTATAAAGCACTATGTTTGGAAATAGTTTGGAATTCATAGATGAAAAATCAATTCTCATTGAAAGCTAAATATGAACTCAAGACAGAAGCTCGCAAAAGACTGTTGAAAGAAGTTCCCCTATAGATCAAGACTTGGTTAGTGGAATTTGGGTTTCTATCTCTATACTTGGTTAGAATGGAGGTGAAATTGTTAAAGAAGACCGAGTTTTTTCAATGGAATGAAGAATGTGAGAAAGCATTCGACACGCTAAAAGATAGAATGATAGATGCCCCAATCCTCACATTTCCTAATTGGTAGAAAAAATTCCATGTTCATGTAGATGCATCATGGATCGCCTTGGGATATGTACTATCCCAACCTAGAGAAGGTGAGATGGACCATCCCGTGTATTTTGCTAGCAGAAATCTATCACAATCATAATGCAAGTACACTAGCACAAAATGGGAGGGGCTGGCTATGATTTATGCATTACCGTTTGGGAGGACCTTTCATGTTCTTCATAGACCATTATTACCTGAAGCATTTGGTGAAAAATCCAGTATTAGAAAGAATAATATGTTGATGGTTATTGTTGTTTAAAAAATTCTCATTCCAGGTTATCATGAATCCCAGGAAACATAACCATAGACCAGATCATTTGTCTCACATTGAATTTGGTTAAGCTAATACCCCAATATATGATCAACAACTAGAATCTACATTATTTAGAATAGAAGCCATTCCATACCACTTAAAAGAGATTGCAGTGTTCCTCACTATATGGAAGTATCTAGATGACTTTTCTCCCAAACAGAAGGAACAATTGGTGGTAAGAGAGGCAAAATACCAACTAATTGCAAGATAACTGTATAAACTAGGGATTGATAGTGTTGGCACATTTATTTTTGAAAGTTTTGTTGAAAAGATTATAAATGATGTGAGAAAAAAGAAATAAAACCTTATGATTTGTTTTTACATAACCAAGAGTAAATGGAAAAATGATAAAGGAAGGAAGAACCAAGTCCTGAAAAGAAACATTCCATATGACTAGAGGCCACTTTAAGGCAAAGCTAAAAAGTTGAATGAAAAACCTTGAGATGTCACATAAGGAAATTAAATTCCCATATTGAAGCAGAGAAATAGGATCAATGACGGAGAAAGGTTTCGCCGAAGAACATATGAGGCATATAACACAAGAAAAGGTCTCTGAAGTGAGCATTGGAGCGTCGTTAAATGGAAGACAAGATCAATGGTCAGTTGATCGGTTGATCAACAGGTCGAAGGCTCATATGAATTTCTTGCTACCAACATGCGCGTAGAAGTGAAGCGCTTGGTGGTTGTGAAATACCAAAACACCTTCCACCTATCAACATCATAACATTTCACAACTTGGGAGAGTGGTAAAGGAAACTACCTCCTAGTGTTGTGAAACCACTTTCAGAGGATATAAAGACCAAGCATACATTTTTCAGATTGAAAAATATTTCAAGCACAAAATCAGAATCATCAATCCCAGATCTCAAGCAAGTTATCTTCATTCCATTTTTAGGATATTACTTCCACAAATTAAGGAAGCAGTTGAATATTTGAAAGGAATCGAATAAATCTCTCATGGGAAAAAAGAAAGAGAAATAGGACACTTAGCAGCAGTTATTTTCCTGCAGTTTTGAAGATTATGGAAATTTAGTTTTCTGACAGATGTAATAAGTAGTTAAAGTTTCCTATTTTTAGAAAATAGGCAGTTAGATATCAGCTCGAGGAGATTTTTGATGTATAAATACACATTTTTGCAATGTAATTGGGGTTGGAACTCGAAAGAGAGACTTGTTTTGTATCGAGCATATTCAAGAATCAATAAAAAAATTCCTGTAGAGTTGAGCACACTTTCCAAAGAAAAGATTCATGTGTTAATTATTTACAGTCTGTAACTTTCTCTTTCTCATGTGATTTGTCATTCCTAAATATATTTTCCATTATGTTTTCTTTCATGCTTAGATGATATTTTACTTAGATCATAATTCATGTTACCATGCTCTGATCTATGAGATCTAATTATTCATAATATTTCTTATAAAATTGGTGTTGGATTCATCTAAAATTGGTGCCCAATATTAGTGGACTATTTCTTTTTCTTCTATTATCACTTGCAAACAAGAACTTGATAGTGAAGCAATGAATTTCTTTCCTTTGTAAAAATTCATATTGTTCAAACTCTATTTAACTTTAAAAATATTTTTTATTTTGACTCCATGCCCAATGGCATCCTTGTGTTTCATCCTTTTACAAGATTAAAGCATAATCATTTTGACATATTACATTTTTTTTTAGAGATCCCTCTCTAGTAGGAAAAAGGCCATTTTCTCTCCTAAATATTGGTTTGAAATAGTTACCTTAGGATTATCTTTCCACAACCAAGGGATAAATTTTGAGTGCTAACAGATGGCATCTTGCACAGATTCATATTGGTCTATGAGCACGAAGGAATTTTATGGGAATGCCATGTTGGAATTGTGAGGGGACATGTGAGCATAAAATCTAAATGAAGAAAGGTACTACAAGCCAGACTGTAGTGGCCTACATTATTCAAACATGATAAGGAATATGCAAGGAAATGAGACATCTATCAACATGTTGGCCAACCATCCCACAGACAAGAAATTCCATTGAATCCATTCTAAGCACTGCAACCTTTTGTTAAATGGGAAATTGATTTCATGGGAATGATTCATCCACTAGAAAAAAATTCCAAATCCTGGTACGTTATTAAAATGATAGATTATCTAACCAAGTGGAACAAAGTTGTAGCCATCTATGACTATTCCACAGAAACCACTGCTCAATTTATTTTTGAAAATATTATAAATTACTTTGGATGCGTGAGAAGTCCCAAAAGTGATCAAGGAAATCACTTTCTTAATAATACCATTGAAGAATTAACAACGAAATTCCTAATCCAACATCATAAGAGAATTCCATATCACCCTTAGGTGAATGGCATAGTTGAGGCATTCAACAAGATTTTAGAGACAAGATTGACGAAAGTTTGTTGCGCAAACAAAGATGATTGGGATGAACAAATTCTAGATGCGTTACAGTCCTACAAAAATAACTCTAAGAGACTTCACAAGCATACTCCTTTTCAATTAATATATGGTATAAAAGTAGTGGTTCATGCCGAGTTCATTGTTCCAAGTCTATACATTGCAAACACAACTCAGATGACAGAGGGCGAATCAGTTGTGAAAAGTTTGGTAGAACCCATGGAACTTGAAGAAACTCAATTTCTAGCATAATTTCACACAACAATAGAAAAGGGGAGATAGATGGAATGGCATGATCACCACATCAAGAAAAAATAGTTTTCTATAGGTGACAAAGTACTTTTGTATGACAACAATTTTATGAAGCACCTAGGGAAGATGCAAATGCTTTGGTTGGGACCCTTCTTTGTGGTGTAAATCAAAGACTGAGGGGTAGTGAATCTTGCACAAATTGATTGTATTTTGCATCCCGGATGGGTGAATGGAGCATGCCTAAATCCCTATGTTTGTGATCAGTAATTATGCAAGAGACCATTACTACTTGCGGTTATGCATTAGTTAGGAGTTAGAGTTTGTTTCTTTCTTGTTTTTAATTCAGTGATGTTTCTTTTCAATTCTTTAGTTTGGTTCCACAATTTATTTCAGTTGCAATTTATTTAGCACCATTATGGCCAGGGAGGGCCCCACTTTCCACTATATTACCAAAAATAATTTATAAAGTAGTACAACTGTCTCCATATCATTTATGAGTAGTAACCACCAAGTATTTTTTTTAAATGCTTTGTCATGTGAATGCAATAGTGGTAGAAGTTCAAGAATCAATCACGAAGTAGATTTGACTTGAGGGTGAGTAAACCTTTATTGTTAGGGCATGTGTAACATCCCCCTCACCCAATCCGACCATCGGGAGGGGACGCTAGACAAACCTGGGATCTAAAAAATTCGCCCCAAATGCATAATATGATTTTTCAACCAATGTAATGTGTGCAGAAGTGTAATTTAACATGAAGAATGAAATTAAAGTCTAACCACTCACATCTAATTATGAAAATACAAGAATAAACATTACATGCATCAAATAAAACAGTTCATATTCAAATACATGAGAGTACTTCTCTTTAAGAAACGCAGATCCAAGCAATGGGCTGTGTAAGAACTCTTTTCCACCCAACCATAGGCACTCCATCCAGCATATACTCTTTCTGCTGGGAGGCCACCCCCAAGTTGGAATATGAGGCCATCGGGGTGAAAGAAACACCTATAGGCTTCTATCTCTCATCCCACAACCCATTGTTCTCTCTGTGCTTATCCAAATGCTCATACAGAGCTCTACAGGGGTCTCACTTAGCCCTGACAGCCTTGGCTTCCACAATACCTACCCCACACAACACCCTTCTAGCTCAAGCATCCCCTTCATCGATCCACGGTTCTCTTGGTAGATCCATATTGTTGAGTGCTTCCAGTGTGTGCATAGAATAAGTCCAACATGATATGGCTTCTATAGAACCACCTGTATCCTTGATTTGTGACTTCTCAAGCACCTATGAGCAGCATAAATCCATGGGTAAGGTTCCTAGCTTGCCCCACCTCTCTGATCACCTACAACCAAATATATTCCCTTCCAAAAATGAATCTTTGTATTCTAATTCAAAATTCTCGGTTTAACACACAGTATGGTAAAAATATACATGTTGCGTAGTGTAGCATCTTGCATGAAAGAGAATGGAAATGGAATAATGATCAAAAGAGTGTTGACTCTAAGGATATGAGGTAAGAGTGAAAAGAAAACTGACATGGCTTCTAACCTAAGAAGAAATAGGACTGATGATAGCTGACATAACTGTCACAACCCCCATGCTTCAATAACTACATGAAGTGACTTTCCCACCAACCTCACATGTGCAATCAATGATTGGAACATGGTAAAAAAAAGAGATAATTGGCTTATTTAAGGTACATGGAATATTTTGGATGAGTTCTAAGGTTGGCACATGGCCACAAAGGATTTGGTTTCCCATAGCCCCCCTTCCTCTTCCCCTCTGGTGGAATCATAGCCTCCTTTGGTGCTCTTTACACAGCCATTGTTGGACCATTTTATTAATTTTCAGCATAATATTTATATACATTTCGAATCAGACCTAAAATCCAACCAAACAGTCCAAATAAAATATAACATCATACATCCTAGGTCGCAGATCAAATGGCAAACAACATCCTAGATTGGCACATCAATCACACCATGTAACACCTACATCATGCATCATCATCCCATAACATCTCATAAAAAATATATATAAAAACCCAAAAAGGTTGCATCGCATCAACATTTGCATCCATGTACATAAACCATAAAACCACATGTATATCCATAGGGGCATCCACGTGCCTAATCATACATACCTCATGCTGCATAACATAAAATACACAAGGGGCATCCACGTGCCCAGCATCCTATACTACTTGCATCCACATGCAATACAAACATATCACATATCATCAAGCGCATCCATGTGCGTACAACTCAAACAAACATCATAAAAAGGTGCATCCACGTGCATATATATAGATATCAAAAAATACATGTTACAGTGCTATACATGTCCTGCCGCGATTTCCGACCGTGGCTGTCAGGATGATAGTCGCGGTCCGTAACCGCGCCTGTCAGCCCTCACCTCGTGGTTTGGCACCGTGTGTTCCTCCTTGGAATGCGCGGTACCAGACCGTGTGTCCAACCGAGAAACCCGCAGTATCCAACCGCGTGGTTCACCCCGAAACTCGTGGTCCCCAGCCGTGGTTTCACCCCTCTAACCTGCGGTCCACCCCACGTGGACCGTACAAATAGTACCTTGGGACCCACTACCCACCCCTCGAACCCAATGACAAAGCAGGTATGAGTTTGATGGAATACCTATCTCTCCCGAATCTGTAAACGGCCGATCGGATCATCCAGAAACGCCACCTCACCTATGGTCCACTCTGATCACTAAGTCAAAGTCAAATAGTACAAATGACACTTGTCATCTGGGGCCCACTCACTATTCATAGTTTGTTGACTTTTTCTTGTTTAGGCCATTCCGAGATCATACGGAGTCCGTTTCTCGAACCGTTTCCACCATTGGAATCAGCACGACGAGACCATCACTATGGTCACCTCGTTGCATTATTTTTTCTACTTCATTTTTTGCCCATTTTTTAGACGCCACTAGTCACCTCGGTTTGCGTGCCACATCAACTGTTCTCCATTTTTCACATATTTTATATCATCGAATTCATTTTTCCGAGCTCATGAGGATGCTTGAGATCATTTCTCTCTCTCACCCTCATATTTTTTGGGTATTTTTTCCAAAATGCCCCTGTCGCCTCGGTTTGCGTGCCACATCGGCCGTTATCCATTTTTGACACCCTTTATATCGTCGGATTCATTTTTCCGAGCTTGTGATGATGAGACCATTTCTCGCTCTCACTTGGTACAATTTCACCATTGTGTCCTAACACCTTGCTGCCTTGGTTTGCACGCCACATCGGCCGCCATCGGATTGTTCCACATTTTTACATGAGCCATCCACTCCTGTCATACTGCAAATGTTTCGTTATTTTGCCACCATTTCATTCACCCCACAAGGAGGCCCACCAGTGTTCCCCCCTACGCTTGTTCTTGGTCATCTTCAATGTTCCTTGATTGAACACTTCCTCCTTGCCCGACCATTCCTTTTGTTTGGTATAATTTTATCCCTTTTTCGGGCCGGACAAGTCCTTTACTAAAAAGGCACTTAGGGAGTTTCCATTAAGCTCTTTTCTGACTCCTAAAAGAATGAAAAGATCACCGAGAAATCTTGCTTCCTTTCATGCTCGTTAAAGTACCTGAAAGGGCGTCTATCCGGTATAAGTTTAACCCTTTTCCGGACCTGGTAGACTAATTACGAAAAAGGAATACTCTAGTCACACCAGCTAGAAGAGTTCTTCATTGCATCCTTTTATGCTTCTTTGGGCCTTGGAGACTAAACATACGAAAAAGCAACCCCCTGGAGTCTTCTTATTTGCTTTTAGACTCTCTAAAATTGAAAGCAACCGCGAGCATGAACTGTCTTGGGCTCGTATAAATCCACACGACAGTACCATTCCATCATTTCAGAGTCTTCTTATTGCTTTCAGACTCCTTAAAATTGAAAGCGACCACGAGCATGAACTGTCCTGGGCTCGTATAAATCCACACGACAGTACCATTTTACACACTTCTTCTAGTTCCCTAACCCATGAAGAAGTTCCCCCCCGTGACTCCTGGCACTATGATTGATCATCTCGACAGCACCCCCAATCAGGTCGCCTTTGTTCAGAGTATTCTGCAGAATCCTACCATTTTATACCAGCTTGAGTCTCCCTCCGCCCAGTCACCACCCTTGATCCATTACAGCTATGATCCCTTTCCCACCAGTTCGTTTCAGATGCTGGCCAATCATCCCCGTTATCGTGCTCTGAACAAAAGAAGTTTGAGTCCACCCACTCTACTTGCCCAGTTATCCCCACCCGTTTGTCAGTCCTGCCATCAGTACTATCACATTTCGGTTCTCCACCTCGCGCTCATGTCAAGGAAACATCATTGCCTTGATAGTTGCAGGTCTCCCTCTGTCGACGACAGCCCCTCTATTCCAGAGGATAGACCCAGAGGTCCCTGTGCCTTGGACCCATCACCATCTGTGGTGAGTGCCTACGGACCATTTTGGGAGGAGTCATCATTACCTCTCTGAATGGTTGTTTCTCACATGCTCGACTTCAGCACCTTGATCGCATCGTTGAGAATCGCGTAGGATTTACATCCGTTCCATTATTTGTCGAAGACCCCTGATTTCCCCCGACTCTACCACATTGGTGAGTCACTTCGGAACGCCCAATTATATGTTCCTGTGGATGTCTGGGCTGCATTGGTGATTGTATTCGGAATCCATCCAGTTCTATGCTTCCTTGAGTACCCAGTTCCGTCCCAGATCAGTTCCAGTTCAGTGTACCATTGAGAGTATGACCCTTGTCACTCTGATCCAGCAGCTCATCAGTTCCTTTGGTACCACATTCAGTAGCACTGCTATCATTCCAGTGCATCAGTTTTTCAGCTCAGACATAGTCAGCCCAGCAGTATGTCCCAGATTTGTGTCCCTTCTGGACCCTTATGATGTACACAGTGGTTCTCTATGTATCCTACAAGGTCCCTCTTTTCGGGCCTCACAGTTATTTTTATGTATCTTGATACGAGCATGGGTATGCCCGCCTCGTCCATATATTGAGATTATTCCTCAGTCAGTATTTGAGGTCATGTATATGTCAGGTCCCCATTTTTGGACCCCATTGTTATTATTATGTTATATCCTGATACGAGCATGGGAATGCTCGCCTCGTCCATATGATCATATGATTCCTCATCCATTATTGAGGTTATGTACTTTTAGTTCTTGCAGTTTGTTCGGGATTGTTGTTCCGGGCTTCAGTTTGTTTCTTCTCTTCTCCACTCCCCAGGAAAACCATACATGACTTATGATGTCCATCGGCCATACGATGATCTCCTGCCCTCGCACATCAGGGGGCAATCTATTAACACCTAAAAAGTGTTCACTACCTCATCTACCTCATTACATGGCTCATTTGTCCATTTTCCTACCATATTTCCCTTAAAAACCCTAAAAATCCCACTAAAAAGCCTCCAAAGGGCCTAAAATGCCTCCAAAAGGCCATAAAACCCTCAAAAAGGCTAAAAAACCCCTTTTTCCTCCAAAAATATCCGAAATTCCTCTAAAAATCTTATGAATGTTTGAATAAAGTTTGAGCCCAGTCTTCACATTTCATTTGATTTTGGTCATTTTTATATTGGAAGTGGGTCAATATGAGTTATATATTCAAAAGAAGAATCAATTATGACTTTAGAGAATAGCTAAATTAGTGGCCTAAACCAAAAAGCTGCTAAAATCTCCGATAAATTTGGCAAAAGTTAGAAAATCTGCTAAAATTTGGTTTAAAGATATTCTTGTAGTGCTACACCAAAGTTTAACACAGAGTGCGCTACAGGAATATCGTGGCATGAGTTTTTCGTAAAATCTTGATCTGATTTCAATCATCATGAAGAGTGTGAGAGTCTAATCGTATTTTGTGAAGTGTCTAACACGTGTATGCAGCATTTTAGCATGATGTTTGTGGTTTGATAATCACGAAGAGAGGCAAGGCCATCATTACAGGTAATGCGGGTTTCAGTTGCACAGATACCAGCCAGTTCCGGGTTTCGCTGTCAAATCTCCCTTGTCACACGCATAATCACTAAGGATTTAGTGTTTGAGGAGGAGTCTTCATCGTTCAACATTGGATTACGTTGCTGTGGAAAGAGACACCTGTGATTCCGGCGCCAGCAGAAATTAGGGCTTTGAATTCGTTTCACCTGCAGCCAAGAAAACGTTAGGAGGACACCTGTGCTCGAAGAGAAACGTTATTGACACCTCAATTTGAAGACATCACGCCACGATGCAGGAGTAATTGACAGGTATTACGTAAACCCTCATAACTGAAGATTTTGGGGTTTTTGCTGCTGCATGTCCTTCTGAAAAAATTGGTCGCTGAGAAAGGTGTAATAGAATGAAAGGATGAAGAATTCATCACTGGAATGGTTAGCTGAAGCATGATAGCAGGAATTAGCATGATTGTTCCTTTTATGACCTAATCTGAATAGGGCGTTGAAAAACTCACAGAATTTCCTGTAGAATTCAGTTTGTTTAAACAGAGGGAAGTCTGCTAGTTTGATATGGGTGTTACACAGGAAGGTTTGTAGATTTATACATGGGTTAAATTGGTATAACCTGCAGTACTATTTGCCCAGAAAGCAGCTTATAAAACCATTCTGAAACCTAAAACTTTATTGTTCCAGTTCCTTGACAAGAAAGAGATGGGAAAAAACAGTAAAAGTGGTAAGATTAATAGGGCTGAACCCACAGACTTGACATGGATCCAAAAGCTTCCAGATTGTGCAGAGCTGTTCCAACAGGCAGGATGGTTGAAATTCTTCAAGAAGATAGATGGTTTTAATGCCCAAGTATCATGCAATTTTGCCAAAGGACTTAAGAATGAGATGATCATAATAGGTCCTTTAAAATTCAAATTGACTGTTGATTTAATTTCAGAAGCCACTGAAATTGATAATGAAGGCGAGCTCTGGTTTAAGAAATCTCCTTTTGAGTTTGACCCTCAAAGATACTTATTGCCCAATGTTATTCCTGACTGGAACAAAGGTATCATCATTCATAATTTCAAAAGGGAATGGATTGAACCTTTAAGAATTCTTCAGAGTTATATAACTTGTGAAGGGAGGTACTCATTAGTTTTCAAATACCATTTCAGGTTCTTGCAGCATATGGCAGGGGTGTCAAAAATGAATTTGCCATTCTTTTTCTTCAAAAGCTTGCAGAAGATGTCTAGCAAAATTAAACAGCAGGATGATCATACCTCCCAATCATTGTTTCATCATGGTCTCATCAAGTTGATCATCTCTACAGTGTTGCAGAAGGAAGAAAAAACTTGGGACTTTTTTCTATTTTGGTCAGGGATTTATTCCAAAGGAGAAGAACAGCAACCCAAAAGGAAAACTGATAAGGGAAGAGTAATGGTACAAAAGTTGGGGTATTCAATTAAACCTGCAAACAAACATGGCATTAAAGTTAAAAAGGAAACAAAGCAGGTGGCATATGAAGGACAGACTGACATTCAGCCTCAGGAAATTCCACAGCACAGTGAAGTCAAATTCTCATTATTTGATGACAAAAAGGAAAAGGAAATTCCTGAAAATAAGTCATCTTTTATAACAGTAGTTCATGAAGAGAGGAAAATTGATATCAAGGTTATTCCTGTAGCAAAAGAGGAAGTCCAGAATCTCCCCAAAAGCCCTATCACAGTCCTCTCAGATGATGAGGGCTATATGTTAGAGGATGAGCAGTTCATTCCAGAGATCAAGGTTAAAGCTGAGACTAAAGAAAATCAAGCTGTAGAGGACAAAACTACCAAGCCTAAGAAGAAGATAAAAAAGCTAGAAGTGATAGAGTTATCATCTGTCCAATATCAAGGGAAGACACTAAAAATGATGGGAGAGCCAGCTTCTTTATGGAGACCTAAAACTAGGTCTAAAAACAAATTAAGACTAAATATGAAAAAGTTGTTGAATCCGAAATTGAAGACTGATAAGGTAGACATTTCTGATGAAGAATCCATGGAGGAGCAGTCAAAGAAAAATGAATTGCAGTCAGTTAAAAAAGAGGATGTTGGGTCTGTAAATGTAACAGGTGAAGAAAGCTCTAAATCCATCGTTGAAAACAATTCTGGGAAGTTGTTAACAGAAGATATTAAATCATCACAGGTAATAGGTGTTTCAAATCCCATCATTGAAGATATTGCTGTAAGACCATTGACAGAGGAATTGATGTTTAAGAAGTATAACATGTTTTGGAAACCAAGTGAAGATCAGGATGCTGCAATAGAAAAGCTGGTAAATTCTGACAAGGATAATTTGAAGAAGACTGTGAAGCAGTACAAGCATCAAATGAACTATATGCAAGAAGTAAACGATGGTTTAATGCTAGCAAATAGAAGATTGAGGGAAGATCTTCAAGATACTCATGACAATTTTCAGGAGCTGGTGATTGATGCAAAGGAGGCACTCAGGAGGAAAAGGATGGCTGACAGAAATTGCTCAGAATTAGAAAGGACAGTTCAGACCTTGCAGCATGAAAATGAACACCTACATAGAAGGATAGCTGAGCTGGAGCAAAAGCACAAAAAGGTGAAGAAAAGATCCTCAAGTCCAGATGGCATAGCTTTGCTAGTGGAGGCATCGAAAGAGATCTAGGGCAGTTAGGTTCATTTAAAGCTTTTTGTTAAGAATTTGCTATTTTTAGCAAAATTGTAATTTGTAAAAATGTAAATGTTATTTTGCCTAATCTAGCCATTCGATGGAGGATTAATAGGAGAAACCCTAACTGTTTTTGGGGGATGAAAAACTATTTAGAGAGGTAAAAAAGACATTGTAAGGGTTCGAACTTTTGGAGCTAGAGGAGGTCTGCATACTGTACTTTCATCCAGGCTTGTTCACTGCTAAGTATTGCAAACTCTCATATTGCATTTTTTATGAAATTATGAATATATGACTCCTTATTCCACTTCTGATATGTGTTGGCTTCATTTTAAACTTGTATGGTTTCTTGATTGACAATTTCATTTCTGGTTTTATGTATGATTTCCAGTAAGTGCTTGTCTTTTATTGAATGAATTTCAGTGCAATCTTTTGGTGAATTTCTGAGATATATGTACATCTTCATGGACAACTGTATATGAATTAGTTTTTACTTATTGTTGAATGTATTCCCTTATGCTCTTGAAGTTTTCTTACCAAAACCTACAAAATTAAAACCCTAAAAACCTAGTTTGGATTGATTTTATTCTTGAGATTGTGTTGGCTTGTTACCCTAGCCTTAGTAACAATTTCTGACACAAACACCATTAATTAATGCCTCCACATTTTTAAAGCATGTACTATCGTTGCAAGTCCTAAATCATGAGTAGCATTGTTATTCTCATGCTCCTTCAACTTCCTTGACTCGTACCATACCACATGGTTATCTTGCATAAGAAATCCTCCAAGTCCATCTTTACATGCATCTGTGCATACCACAAACTCTTTTTCCAGATTTGCAATCTTTAGAATTGGGGAATTTGTGAGAATCTTTTTCAACACTTGGAAGCTTTCTTCACATCTCAATGTCCAAACAAAATTTATCCCCTTCTTTTCCAAAGAAGTGATTGGGTGTTCAACCTTTGAGAACCCTTCAGAAAAACTGCTGTAGTAACCAGCAAGACCCATAAAAGATCTCACATCTGTCACATTTCTTGGAGTTGGACAATTCATGATGGCTTCAATCTTCTTGGGATCCACCGATATTCCCTCCTCGAAAATAATGTGACCCAAATAATGAATTTCATTTTTATAAAATTCACATTTGCTTAGATTTGCATACAACTTAGGCTCCCTTAACAATTGCAAATCCAACCTCAAGTGTTCTTCATGCTCTTTTTCGTTCTTGTAATAAATAAGAGTGTTGTCTAGAAATACAAGAACAAACTTGTCCAAATACTTGCTGAAAACACTATTCATGAGACACATGAATGTAGTTGGTGCATTGGTGAGACCAAATGGCACCACCACAAACTCATAATGCCCATACCTTGTTCTAAAGGATGTCTTGTGAATTTCTTCTTCCTTGATTCTCACTTGATGATAACCAGACCTCAAATCAATCTTTGAGAACACCTTTACCCCTCTCATTTGATAAAAAAGATCATCAATTCGAGGCAAGGGGTACTTTTTATTCACTATAACCTTGTTAAGCTGTCTGTAATCAATACATAACCTTATCGTTCCATCTTTCTTCTTCACAAAAATTACAGATGCTCCCCATGGAGACACACTTGGCCTTATGTACTTCTTTTCCAACAACTCTTGTAGTTGCATTTTCATCTCTAATAATCCTAGTGTACTCATCTTGCAAGGAGTTTTGGAAACTGGAGAAGCTCCTGGAACAAGATCAAATGTAAATTCGATGTCTCTCTTTGGAGGAATTCCTAGAACTTCGTCGTGAAACACATCCCTGAATTATTGCAAAATAGAATGGTCTTCCAACTTGGAAATTTCATTTTCTATTTTCTCCAAAATATGGGCTCGATACAATTAGAAACCTTTCCTATACAATTTCATCAACTGCATAGCTGAAATATTCCTAACAGGAACTACCTTTGTAATGCCCTTTACAACCATTGGGATTCCTTCTTCATCAATGCACTCAAAAGTATTGTTGTAGAAATCAAGTTTAACTCTATGGACTTTCAACTAGTCCATTCCAATGAGAATATCATAGGAACCAAGTGACAAAACATTCGTATTTGCAAAAGTGGAAAGTCCACCCATTTCCAATGGACATTTCTCCACGATTTCACTAGCCTTCCTCTTGGTTCCAGTGGCTAGTTGGAATAACCATTACATACTATGCTTTGATTTCTTGAAAGCACAAATCTCAACAATCTTAGGACTGATATAACTGTGAGTAGATCCAGGGTCAATCAAAATAGAAATAGATTGCTTAGAAACCTTACCTTCAACTTCAACCACAATTGACTCATGGTATTCTTGGAGGTACTCTAGTGCTGCATAGATCCTAGGGATGGTCCTTGCCACTTGACCCATTGTTTCAGCTCCTTGGATGTTGTGAACTTGATTTTCACTCCCATTCCGATGTGGGCGGTTCCGAAGCATGTGGTCCCCTCCACATCCCCAAAATTTAAGAGGCTCTCTCATATCTCTTGGCTTGTCTTCCAACATCCTAGCTAGCTTAATCACACCCTGTGGTGGTTGCCTTGGCTGATTTTTGAATTGAGGAGGCTTGAACCCCTTCTTCCTTTGGTCAAACTTTTCATTTTTTTTGTATTTCCATGCCTTATGAAATTATGTTTTGCTTTTTTTTTATCATAACAATACTTGTCCTTTATTATGGCCTCCTATAGAGTTCGAGGTTCATCAAACTCAATTCTATCTTTATATGATTGGTGCAGTCCACTTAGAAAACGCTGAATTTTCACCTTATCAACCCTGATATATTTAACATATCTCAACAGTGCTAAAAATATGTTTGCATATTCCTCCATAGTAATTTGTCCCAATTTTAGCTCATGGAACTCTTTGATTTTGTCATCATAGTACCTATCAGAAAGGTACTTTTCCTGGAAGTACTTTTTGAACTACTTCCACACAATCTTCCTTTCATTGATCCTCTTTACTTGTCTAAGGTGTTCCCACCATATAGATGCTCTTCCATTCATATTGAATATGGCCACTCTTTCCTTCATATTTCCTTAGTAGTCTTGGACTTGGAAATGCTTCCTCGGCCCAAGAAGCCATGCCTCGGCTTCTTGACCAGATTTAACTTCAGCATGAAAGGTAGGATGTTTGGCCTTCTTAAATTCTCCATGATAGTTGTTCTTGGAAGACCTCTTGCTCTTAATATTATGAGATGAATAGCTTGAACCTTCCATGGATTCCTTAGATTCAGATGAATCACTAGAAGATACTTCTGGAGTGTATGTCCTATCTCTAGAAACCCGTCTTTAACTATGGGATCTCTTGTGGGAATGCCTCCTTGAGCTACCCCCACTCCTTTCCTGATTTTCTAAATTCTTCCCATTGTTTATATTCCTTTGAATGCCAGTCAAAATTTGAAGCATAGATGCATTCAACTTATTATAATCCTCTTGGGCTCTAATCATCTTGTCATTGTCTGCTTTGCAACTCTGCAGTTCCACCCTTAAGCTCATCATGGTTTCTGCAATGTCTAGGGGAGTTGCTTGGTTTCTTCCACCATTAGATTTTGTCTCTGCATTATCTACTTGTACATTCTCTCCCATTGCATCTATGTCAACCTCATAAGGATCTTGTGCATCCTCCATGATGATACTCTTCTTCTTGGTCCAACCAAGATCAAATACTTCCCAACTGCACTAGACTGGAATGCTGATCCTTAACTATCACTGATAGGATTGTGAATATGAAAAAGTGTTTATAAACACATTTTTTAGATTTATTACAGTCTTATAAAATTATAACACTAATCTTCATGCAACCTAGGAACGACCCATATTGATAATCACAGAACTTTTTCACACCCTTGCTTTTTTTTTGTCAATAATTCGATTTCACGCAATCTGGAGCATAAGATCAACTACAATTTCCAATTTCGGGCACCTAAGAATCAACTGTGAAAAATGTCGCATTTACCCTGATTTGTACCCTTCATAAGCCACCTACCTTCTTGTTGGCGCGTTCTACAAAATGATTATAGATCAACCATTCATACTGAAGCGGAGAACAAGATCAACGGCGGAGGTAAGTTTCATTGGAGGAAAAAGCAAGGAATATAGCACATTCCAAATCACCAAAATAACCATTGAGACATGGTTAAATAGGGGAGAAGATTAATGGTGGTTGATTGATTGGAAGAAAATAAATGGACAACATCTGTTTCGCATCACTAACATGCATGCTAGGAAGGAGTGGTGGTTAGTTGTGAAATCCTAAACCACTCTCCACATGTCAGTACCATATTATTTCACAAGTCGGGAGAGTGGTAAGGGAAACTGCCTTCAGCCATTGCGAAACCGCCTTCACGCTTCATCCCTTATGGTTACATGTGCACCCAGATCTAATGTGTCCAGTACATGTCACACCCTCTACCCATGCATCTCCTCCACGTCGGACCTCCTTCCCACATGGCTCCTCCATGTCACCCTACCACCTGGCACAGGTGGGGCCCAACTAAATTTTCCCCAATTTCAAAATTTCAGTTTTGTGCAAGGTTTTCATTGGTCAATGACACAGAATGTTTCAAAGCTCTTTTCGAACTTACTCCACAGCGGTTAACTTTCATTTAAATGTAATTAAACAAAACTTAACCCTGCACATCCATTTCTGATCCTTTTACCTGTAGATCATGCTTTCTGGCCCATACAGCTCTGACAGTGCAACTAGAAGCTCTGATACCACTCTGTAACATCCCCCTCACCCAATGCAACCATCGGGAGGAGACGTTGGGAAAACCTGTGCTCTAAAGAATTCTCCCCAAATGCATAATACGATTTTTGAACCAATGTAATGTGTGCAAAAGTGTAATTTAAGATGCACAGCGGAATTAAAGTCTAACCACACATCTAATTATGCAAATACAAGCATAAACATTACAGGCATCAAATAAAACAATTCAGATTCAAATACATGAGAGTATTTATCTTTGAGCCCACAACCCATTCTGCTCTCTGTGCTTATCCAAATGCTCATACAAAGATCTACAGGGGTCTCACTCAGCCCTCACAACCTTGGATTCCACAATACCTTCCCCACACAACACCCTTCTAGCTCAGGCATCCCCTTCACCGATCCACAAGTCTCTTGGGTGATCGATATTGCTGAGTGCTTCCAGTGTGTGCATAGAAGAATTCCAACTTGATATGGTTGTTATAGAACCACCTGTATCCTTGATTTGTGACTTCTCAAGCACCTACGAGCAGCATAAATCCATGGGTAAGGTTCCTAGCTTTCCCCACCTCTCTGCTCACCTACAAGAAACTATATTCCCTTCCAAAAATGCAGCTATGTCTTCTAATTCGAAATTCTCAGTTTAACACATAGTATGGTAAAAATAGACATGAAAAACAATGGAATAACTCTGCATAGTGTAGCAACTTGCATGAAAGATAATGAGAATGGAATAATGATCAAAATAGTGTTGACTCTAAGGATATGAGGTAAGGGTGAAAAGACAACTGACATGGCTTCTAACCTAAGAAGAAATAGGACTGCTGGAAGTTGACATAACTGTCACAACCCCCATGCTTCAATAACTACATGAAGTGACTTTCCCACCAACCTCACATGTGCAATCAATGATTGAAAAATGGTCAAAAAAGGAGATAATTGGCTTATTTAAGGTACATGGCAGATTTTGGATGAGTTCTAAGGTTGACACATGGCAGCATAGTATTTGGTTTCCCATAGGCCCCCTTCCTCTTCCCCTCTGTTGGAATCAAAGCCCCCTTTGGTTCTCTTTACACAACCATTGTTGGACCATTTTATTAATTTTCAGCATAATATTTACATACATTTCGAATTAGGCATAAAAGGAAACCAAACAGTCCAAATAAAATATAACATCATACATGCCTATCCATTCACTATTAGGGCCTTGGCCTTGAGCTTCACACTAGGAATTCACATTAGCATATTTACATCATTTACGTAATATTGGATAAATACATCCCAAGTCAAAACTAGGGGTATCACCGCATAAGGAAGTAGCGAAAGTAGCGGAAGTTACACAACAACCACAATCATTTTGGACTTATTTTGGACCTAGCATGCAAGTATAAAAGGAAGTGAAATATGGAGAAGAGAGAGAGAAGAAGGCCTAGAAGAAAGTATCTAATCTAAGGAAATATGAGCATCAAAAGAGTCATCTACAGAGAGAGATATCTAGATCTATGTTACGGGTTTTCTAATGGGGTTTTCGGGTTTTGTTGTATCCCATGATGGGTAAATCCATGTTGAACGTAAGCCTTGAGGTCATGATATTGCTATTGTAATGAAGATGTATTAATATGATGAAAGATATTTCCCTCCCCCCTATAAATGTTTGTATTGATTGTGTCTTTGTGATGTTTTTGCACTTGTCTATGGAATGTTTTTGCATATATGTTTCAATTTTATATTGATTCAACAAATGAATGGTGAATCTGCTCTAAGTATAATTGTGATATAATGAATACAATTGTAGTGTTTTCTATTATAAAACCTCTTCACAACCTTACAATTAACTAATCCCTTTCCTATGCCGCTCTTGGTTGTGATTCAGGTTATACTTCCCCCTTAAGGGGATTGAAAATGCTAGCACAATAGACTATAGCGATGCCATTTTTTTGTCCCATGTGGAAGAAACATGGTCTCCATTTTGTGCCAACATTTCCTATAGTGATATTCTTTCCTTTGGCTTCTTCTCCCAAACTATATGAAAGTTCCCTTCCTTCCACCCTTACTTCTCTACTTTCGTTCTATGTTGTGATAGTTGTGAACCTATGAAGTGTAGAAACATGTTGTACCAATATATACAACACGTTCATATAATCAATTTTTTTAGATAAACCATTTTCAAAATACCATAAAAAATTCAAGCATACATAAAAATCTTAGGAAATACCCATTGGACAATTTTCGACAGATTAGGCTACATGCCACTTTTTTATTAAATTTATGTAATAATAGGAACTACTGATCCATAATAAAATGCATTGTACTTTATATCCCACTGATACGTTTTCTAATGGCTATATGCATATTCATTTCTGATTTAACGGTTGAAAGTTACATCTCTCATAAATCTTAGTGTTTTCCCAATTTTACCATATTCGTATAACTGCACTTATTCTGAAGGACAAACTTGTTAGACCTATATAAGAAAATTTGTAAGGAACTAGGATTTTTTTTATATTGGGAACTGATAGTGTTTTTGGACAATCCGTCAGTGCAGACACCAACTGATCTCCCTAGTATAAATGTGATAGATCTAGAACAAATCAAGATAGAACATGCAATCTTTCCTAGATTAAGCAAATTACCAAGAATGAAGATGGATTACTCACCTTTGCAAACGTAGTGATGTCTCCTTCCTTAACATAGCTCTTGATCTTCAGTTGCAACACAAGAAACAACAAACAAGTGGAAACATACAAGTGATAGTAATTTTCAATATGAATTAGTCTAAAATAGTGGTCAAGGAAACTAATTCTAAAGATCTATAATGAACAACAAATATTTATGGAAAGAATGTATATTTATTGTATTAATGAAAAATAAAAGAAGAGGATATTACAACCAAACCTTGACGTTGCAATTCCTTCCAAATGACCTTTTCCTCAAGGATCCAATCTAGTCTTCAACATAAATGGTTCTTACTCCAACAGAATTTCACCAACATTTAGATTCTCTAGTCCTTCCTCCCTTCACCATGAAGAGGAGGCTTGAATATATAGGCCAAAAGTGATAGAAGGGGTTGACGATTTGATGGAAAAAGCTAAGGGATCATCCCAAGAAGTTAGGGTGTCAAATGCCACCTTTGTTGATTTCTTGGGATAAGCCTCCATGAAGATATTCGTTCTAGAAGGCGCTCGAAGCTTCTCTTTTTCTCCTCTAACTAACATTGACATGCTTTCAATAGGAAGCATGCATATTTGAAGGGTGACACACTCTGTTCAAAGAAAAAATATGTCCATGACGCGCTCTATCAACGTGAAAAGCGTGTCGCCAAGGGTTTGATGCACTTTGTCAATGTGCAAGGTGTGTCAGCATGAAAACATCAGGGAAATACCATAACAACTCCCTTCCTTTTGTCAATTTAGGGTCAATGCTTCAGGAATTGGGGCAAGTGAAGGAAACATAACTCATGATGATGATATTTTGGTGTAACAGAATACCCCCCAAAGCATGAAGCTATAGGAATAGGATAGGTGAAGTGATTTGACATATGGAAATTTAAGGAAAATATCATCGATTGGAATGTTGAGCAAGGACTTCTGTAGTAGAATAGACTCTAAGATACATGTCTCAAATGACTCAAAACATGGTTATCAACCAATACGTTGCAGATCCATGCTAGTACTGACTGATTGGACACAATCATGGCTATTAGACACAAGCATAGATCCATGATGAGATAATTACACAGCCACAACCAATACAAGATTGGATCCATGTGATATGACTCAAAAAATATTCGTCCCAGCCTGGGTAAGATACATAAGTTATTGCAGGGTCTTCAACCCAAACCCGCAATGATACGAATCTAACCATGTGATTACAATGTGTCGAAGTCAAACATGGTAGAAACCACTTGATTACCAGTCAATAATGGAAACCATGAACAAGCACAATGGAATTCATCATTGATGTCAATGATCCCCAAGGTATCATAATACATACCACCGAATGTGAATCAATGAGTCGAGTTTGAACATTTGGTGGAATCTTTCAATCAGAAGTCAATGATGTAAACTTACTATTGAAAGCGAGGTAACCTCCCATTAAGGCATGCAAGCCCAAGGTACTTGATTGGTCTCTAGGTTCAATCCTTGAATGATGTGTTGAAGTCGACAAGGATAAACCCGTCGAAGGAGGGCTATGATGTTTCCCCCATCATCCACACGAAACATGATAAAATATCTTTTGGAGCATATCATACTGTAGAATGAATTTTGAGACTAACTCAGAGGTGACCTACACAAAGGAAGGTAAAATGAATGTAGATGTTGACTCAAAAACAGACTTCCCTTGAACATGATATGGCATGACTCGGCAGCATTGACATGACAAGATAGACACCAAGACCTAATACAACAAATGATTGATGCATTATTCGGATGACCCAAAGGAGTATAATGACTCATGGAAGTGACATGACTCGAAAAAAGAATATTATCGAAGTTGTTGAATGAGATGCAAAATAACGCCATGTTCAAGGGTGACTATAATCTGCCACTAATATGGGTAGATACACACTCTTTCCTTATTCTGTTTCATGATTAACGAGTACCTTTGTGTTTATTAACAAGTTTGAGGAGTATAACAGATGCTCAATATAGCTCGTCCTTAGGACGAGTCCAATATCACATGTTTTACGAACCTGAGATAGGATGAGTTCGTCCCTATAAGGGCCCTTGAATGTTGAATTTTAACGAGTCCATCGAAAGAAAATGCGACGTCATTTCATTTTTAGAGAGTCTAAAAAGACTAAAGAAGACTCAAAGGTGTACTTTTTCATAGATTTTAGTCTCCTCACCCGAAAAAGGATAAAACAACGTGAGAGAGAACTCTTCTAGTCATGATTAACTAGAGTAGACATTTTTCATAAATAGCCCACACAGTCCGAAAAATGGGTAAACTATCGCCTTGTAGATGACCTTTCAAATACTTTGACAAGTGTGAAAGAATCAAGTTTGCTTGGTGATCTTTTCCTATTTAGGAAATCTCAAAAGAGCTTAGAGGAGACTCTAGGGGGTTTCATTTTCGTACTAGTTTTAAGAGACCGAAAAAGAGATAAAAGTTAGCTCGATGACTTATTCTCATTGTTGGCAAGCGGTTTGGTAAGATGATATCGCAGCATCTCCAATGATGCGACAAGGCAGAAGATGGCGTGAAAGGCGACGAGCGGAAGATTATTTTTCACATATGTGGGTCAATTGTACCGCGGATTGCGTGTTTTGGGTCATTTGGACCACATATTATGTATTGTTGAGTCAGCAATACCGCAGAATGTGGGTTTTTGGTCATTTTTGGACTAGGTCAGTTAGATATCGAGTCATTTGTCCATAGTGTCGGTTAACAAGTTGTTAGAAAGTGGACAAGAGTTGTAAGGCAGAAGCCTATATATAGATAAGAATTGTAAGTGTTTAGAGGGGAATGGAATGCTGGAGAATAATGCGAAGCTCTGATGTTGGTTGTATGATTTTCAGGTATGTTTTGATGCCAAGAGTCATTGCGGAGATCTAGTTTTTGCAGAGACATTGTATCTGGGTTGAAAATGATAGTATGATGAAGCTATTTTGGTACAATCTCTGCGTTCAATCTGTTCAGTTATGGTAATGCGATGTTGCACTATACAAATAATGTCATGCTTATTTGATGCGATACTTGCTTTACAATTACTGTTTCTACAATGATGAATGTTTGGGTTGAATATTGCTTTAATACTATGTTCAATGCTTAAAGATATATGTCCTAGTGTTGCAATAAGTTTAAGTATTATAGCCGCAACCATCCTCCTTCATTCGGCAGAAACATGGTTCCCTTTGCTCTTCCTGGATGCCTCAAGTGAGACCTCATGTGCTCCGCAGGTGTTGCTGGGTGGGATAAAACCTATCCGGGCCGGTGGCTAGGGAGACTGCGGTATGTGTCGACAGTGAGTGGAACCCCTATTGAGTGGGTTTGAGTCAACAAATGGTTCCATTGTCAGGATCGTGTTCGAAGTGAAAGGAGGATATGTTGTGGCACCCAATGAAACCAGAGATCTAGGAATGGTTTGATTAGAAGTTGCAAGAATTCACTGAAGAGGAAATCCAAAACACTTGATTAACAGTAGGACAGTGGGTAGATAGATACATTCATGACGGTCCACACAAATGGTTCTTCTGTGAGTTCTCGGTCCTATTGTTTGAATGGTTCACAAAGTTGACATTCCAAAAGAGGAACTTCCAACGTGGTGAACCGACAATCTGGACCCCCAAATTGATTTAGGAACTGCAGGAAGTTGATAATAAAGCATCGCGGGCTATCGAAGTGTGGTTCGATAGAATCCTAGAGGGCTATATCATAGAATTCGTGGTTGATACTCAGAAGTCCTATAGTGAAGCTGAAAGATATTTTTTCCGTGAACCTCGAGGCAGGTTTTTACTATTGCTTCAATTGTCGATCAAGATGCTTATTTGCGAAAAGGGTATATTGAAGATGCATCTTGATCAGTAGACAACCTGGTGGGCAGAGGTCGTGGGTACCACGACAATTGGGGGGAGGTACATGGAATGTTAAGGGGTAGATGGGTGCAGGTCATGATGAGACTGTGAGTGAAGCCGAGGAAGAGAGTGGTCTTACGAGGGGAGGAGCGAGGTTCCGATAGGAAAAGAGGCAGAGGATGGGAGAAGGTCCTGCTGCATTCGAACCGCAAGACCGTGAAGGAAGACCACATGGGACAAACCAACCTCATAGTCCTGACAAGGACAGCCAGGCTATGCCCAGGATAGAGGCAGGACCAAACCCCAACACCAACGTATCCACACCTATGCTCACTATCTCTCAGATAGCAAGAAATACCACTTTGACACTGCAAAGTTTGTCAATCCCACAGAAGCTAATTGGTAGTAGTACAACGAAAGGAGGAAGGAAGCCCAGAATGGAGGGTGATGATGCTAAGTTACCGTTGTTCCACAGGAGTGCAATAGACAACCCAGAACAGTATTGGTTTTTGTGTGAAGCAGTTTGGACCATAAAACAAATCACTGATGATGCTGCTAAAAAAGGAAAGTTAGCGACAACTCTGCGAGGTCGTGCATTAGACTGGTTTATGAAGTTTGTTTTAGTCCCTACAGGAGCCCCAAAGAAGTCACTGGATGAGATTCAGGATGGGTTGATTGCCGAATTTAGAAGGCCCAAGTCTAAGGCTCGATATATTATAGAATTGAAAGAAATTAAGTAGTATCCCAATGAGACGGTATGGGATTTCGACCAGCAATTCAAGACACTGATGGTGAAGGTTAGTTTTCATATGAGCATCGTCCAACATAAAGAATGGTTCATCGCGGCACTACTACCACATATTCGGCTACCATTGATGCACCAAAACATCTCGACGCCCAGTGAAGCTTTGGAGATTGCAATGCGATTGGAGGCGTCGCCGATTGGAGAAAATGCAGCCGGGATGTCACAGATACAAACACAACTTGTTAACTTAATGACAAGGTGGATTTGGTTGTGGAGGAGGACGAGGTGGTCATGAACTTGTTCAATGCTATCATTGTGCGGTATGAGGACACTATCAATGAGACTGCACACTACTGCAGAACCAGTGTATGTTTTGTTTTGTTAATGATCACATGGTTGAGAATTGTCCATAGTTGATTGCACAATGGAAAGCAGGAAATAATCCCCAGTTGTAGACCCAACCCTAGGCACAGCAGCCCACCCAGAACCAAGTGCAACAACTAGTGCAAAACCAAAATATGCGGCAGAATCAGAATCAAAATGTGAACCCACCTGGGAATCCGCCGCTGAACTAGACCCAGGGTGCAAACATGACGACAATTTCTGTAGAGCCAAGACAGCAAGATGCTTTTGTTGTTGTGGTCACTCGCGACGAAAAGACAACTAGAGCGGAAAGCTCAATGATCAGGTTATCCAGACAAAAGGAGGTAGCATTTGAAATTGATGAGGAGCGAGAGATGTTTCTTCAAACATGACATGCACTAGGAAACGACTGAGGTAAAGCTGTTATGTATGACATGCCCTCTACTTTTGATGTTACTTCGGAGGCCAACCCGTCCCAATGGTCCAGCATGCTTCGATCATTTTTGGAACATTGTTTTTCCCTTGCAAGAGATATTGATGCTCTTGCTATGATTAAAGCCTTGTTGTGAGGACCAGCCTAGGATCGACAGGAGCTCATGGTTAATTCCCTGCAACGATGGATGACGGTTAAGGAGATGCGGATGAATATTCAAATTGGAAACTACGATGTTGATTCAGTTATTCTGGACCTTGGTTCGGATGTCAACATATTGACCAAGCAGGCTTGGCAGAAGATGGGGAGCCCCCCATTGAGTTGGTCTCCTGTACAGCTCCGATTAGCTAATCATGCTAAGGTGACACCAATTGGGAGAGTTCCACGAATGGTGGTGGACATTGAGGCAATGAAAACATATGCCGACTTTGATGTAATAGAAGTAGTCGAGGACGGAAGCTCTTATCCAGCAATACTAGGGATTGGATGGGCTAATGATAGTGGAGCTGTAATCAACTTCAAGCGATGAATGATGACTTTTGAAAATCGCGATCTCAAATTTATCTCCCCGTTGGATCCGACTGAGTGATGCCGATACATAGATCCAGTGAAGGACGATGATCGTAGTGGATGGGACCTTGCATTCAATATTTTTGAATATTATATCCATCCGACTGCCAATGGTGAGCTAGGATGGTGCAGCGACAGCTCTGTGTCCTCCGAATCCGATGATGCACTAGAATATTAGCAGAACCGCTTGCACAAGGTATCACTCCATAAGTGTGGGTTGGTTACACAGTTAGTATGCCATATCACAACTGAAACAATTACACTACCCATATATGACGGGCTGCCTGGCTTATCTAACTTTCTGACAGAGTTCGAAGAAAGAGTTTCCAAACCTCAGCGATTGTTGGCATTGAACAAAGCATTGAAGGCTACTCTAGCACACTGGTGGGAAACAAACAAGGCATCAATTGATGGATGGTTGAAATGCAGAAGATTGATGATGGTACACTTTGGCGATACCGAGGTCTACCACATTAGGAAGTATGATGGTTGGGACGACACTGGTGGTCATTTGATGGAGTGTCAGTGGTTATGGGTATCGCGACCAAAATATGAGTGGGTCCATGCTTTTATCCATACTTTGGATGAGATGCCCCGCTCATGGTATACTGCAGCTGAGTTGCGAGGGGAAATTTCTACTTGATTGGAGCTCACCCTGTGTTTTACCCATACATTTAGTTTTGCAGATACCGATCCCGAGGTCAATAATGCATTACAGCTCATCCGTGATGTAATTCTACAGGTTGTCCCTATGGCCTATCCCATGGATCCACATGCACATTGCCAGATGTAGTCTCTCATGGAATGCTTCAATATCAATGGTGGGCCAGAAGATGGTGATGATCCGCGGAATGTCAATATCCCAGAATCTGAACGAAGTCGTGCTGTGGTACCACCTGATGCGCCAAGCGATCCTATCAGTCAGCCGTTGAAAATCTGCAAGATTAACATTGGGACATAGGACACTCCGAAGTTTGCAAATGTTGGGGATTACTGGGATGATGAGCTGATCAACAAGGTCACTGATATGCTCCACGATTTTTAGGATGTATTTCCAACAAAGTTTTTCGACATGAAGGGGATCCTGGGCGATTTAGGGGAGATGAAGATTCCATTAAAACCAGATTCTAAGCCAGTCCAGTAGCGACCCTATCAGCTAAATCTACGACATAAGGAGAGGGTCAAGGCAGAACTTGATCGCATGTTGGACGTTGGTATTATTGAACTGGTTGAGGAGTTGGAATGGATCAGTCCTATGGTGGTGCAGGACAAGAAGACTGGAGAGGTGCACATCTGCATGGATTTACGAAAGTTGAATGATGCCTGCTTGCATGACCCCTTTCCGACCCCATTTACTGACGAAGTGCTCGAAGGAGTGGGAGGCTAGGATATGTACTCATTCACAGATGGGTTCTCTGACTACCATCAGATCCGCATTGATAAAGAAGATCGCCATAAGACAAATTTTGTTACCGAATGGGGTTCCTTTCAGTACACCGTGATGTCGTTTGGCTTGAAGAATGCACCTGCAATATTTTCACGGGTTGTCATTGCTACATTCAAAGATTTCATTCAGAATTTTTTATAGGTATACATGGATGATTGGATGATCTATGGGTTGGTCCACGATCATCTGGAGAATCTGTGGTTGATGCTGGAGCAATGCTGACAGCACCAGATATCGCTGAATTTGAAGAAATGCATCTTTTGTGCACCGTTTGGCATACTATTGGGTCAGATTGTGTGTAAGCAAGGATTGTTGGTTCATCAGGGGTTATGATGCGATTACTGCCCCTATGGAGAAATTGTTGAAGAAGGATGTGGCATTCCAGTGGAGCCTGGAATGTTAGGATAGCTTTGAAATAATGAAAGCGAAGATGGAGTCGGCACCGATATTGGTATTTACAGACTAGAGTAAGGAATTCCATGTCCATGTTGATGCCTCATCGATTGCATTGGGCATCGTATTGGCTCAACCAGGAGAAGGGGATCTTGATCGCCCCATTTCTTTTGCTAGTCAGAAGTTGTCATCTGTAGAAAGAAACTACACTACTATGGAAAGGGAAGGTCTGGAAATGGTTTACCATTTGCAAAAGTTTCTCCATTACTTATTGGGAGGCCATTTCAACATGTTCATAGATCATTTTGCATTAAAATACCTGGTCAATAAGCCTGTGTTGGGGGGGAAGATATGTTGCTATCTACTTCTTTTTCAGGAGTTCAATTTTGAAGTTAGTGTGAAGCCCGACCGATTGAATGCCGATCCTAATCATCTCTCATGGATCGATACAGGAGAAGAGCCGACCAACATTGAAGATGGTTTACCGTATGCTCAACTGTTTCGGTTTGAGGTTGCAGATGGCTACTTTATGGAAATCATTCAGTTTCTAACAATAGGTACTGCACCCGGTGAGTTCACCACTAGTATGAAGAAGTAGTTGGTAGTCAAGGCTGCAGACTTCCAGCTAATCGCAGGAGAGTTATACAAAATGGGTGCCAATGAGGTATTGCACAGATGTGTCTTACCGCATGAGCAAGCGCAGATATTAGTAGAAGCGCATGAAGGAGTAGCTGGAGGACACTATGGTGGTCAGGCGACTGCTAGGAAAGTGCTGTGTGCTGGGCTGTGGTGGCCCACACTGCATAATGATGTGACAGACTATGCGCGGTCCTATGATGTCTATTAGCGAACCGAAAAACCATCTCGACGCGATGAGATGCCACTCATGCCTTAATTGACATTGTAGCCATTTGACAAATGGGCAGTGGATTTTGTAGGTCCGATCAATCCACCAGGGAAGCACATGGGTGCGCGCTACATTATCACAACGACAGAGTATTTGACTTGATGGGCAGAGGTGGCACTAGTAGTTGATTTTTCTGTAGCAACGGCGGCGTGAATTTTGTTTGATAACATCATCACTCGTTTCGGCTACCCCAAGATACTGTTGAGTGACCAGGGTAGCCACTTTCTCAATTACACCATCAGTGCATTGATGAAGGAATTGCAGATCCTACATAAGAAGAGTACACCCTATCATCCGCAAGGAATGGCACGGTGCATGCCTTCAACAAGGTATTGGAGCATGCACTGTCAAAGGTGTGTAACGTGAACCGCAATGACTGGGATCTGAAAATCCCAGCAGTATTGTGGGCCTATTGCACGATGTGTAAATGGTTGACAGGTCAAACACCATTCATGTTAGTATATGGACAAGAAGCAATTATTCCCTTGGAGTATATTGTCCCGAAGTTGCGCATCATAGCCACAACAGGCCTAAATGATGCAGCGGCACTAGATGAACGTCTAGAGGAGTTGGTGAAGTTGGAGGAAGATCATTTCATTGCTGGGTTCCACCAAGGGGTAGAGAAGGATCGCCAAAAGGCATGGCATGATCGACACATAAAAAACAAATAGTTTCAGCAGGATAACTTGGTGTTGTTATATGACAGCAAGTTTATGAAACATCCAGGGAAGTTGCAGATGCATTGGCTTGGTCTGTATTGCATCAATAGTGTTACTTCAGGAGGCACAGTTTAGCTACAACAGCTGGACGGGGCGATGCTCCCAAAACTGGTGAATGGTCATAGGTTGAAGCCCTATCAGTCGAGCTTGGAACAGCGCGATGCCTGAGTCGCATGAAAAAAAAGAAATGTGTGTGTTGCAGAATGATTGGTGGTAGGATGGCACACCAACAAAACCGGAACGCGGAAGCAGGGAGGCTTTGGCTACAAGTTTGGAGCAGTTTGAGACATGTAGTAGTGCTGCACTTGGGTCACATCTGAAATCATTATGCAGATGGGACTTTTTCCTTTTTGACAGATATGATCGTTAGTCGATTTCCATTGTGTCAGAAGAACGCACGTTTGGGCTTAGGGATACACCATGGCAGCATGGCCGATGGCACTTGCCAAGATGGTCCACATGGTTGGCATGAGGCATCCACTATGTCGGCCTGACCAAAGAAATGCTTCACACATTTTTGCATGAAGGGAACCAGGAGGAGTTATGATTCCTCCGTAGTACGGACAATTGTCACATGGAACTGTGGAATATTATGATTACCCTAGCATGCAAGCAGGTGGTGCAACAGATTGCCGAGGCAGATGAATGGTAGAGTGCATTGTATAAATATAGGACCCAAGGGGAGTAAGAACATAGAGGTTGTTTTAGTTAAGAAGGGTTATGCTATGAAAGGCTCTGGCATTTTGTTAAGTTAGGAATTCCAAGGAGGTTGTGGAAATGATCCATTTTATTTTGCGGGGTAGCACACCCAGTGCGCTAAGGGCCCGAACCACAAGTGTCCATGAGTGGTTAGAGAAAGCTACGCTTCAGATGCTCCGGCGTCACAAGCATGAAGTCTCATCCAGGATGTCTAGGCAGTTGGTGATGGTTCAAAGTCTCGTGGTCCCTGCGACCACACAAAGGGGGGGGGGGGGTTTCATCCCTTGGTCCATGTAATGTATGCTTACTGGTGTGAAACAGACGTGTCGGAATCACTGGCCTATTTTACACCTTGGCGTTGCTTGTGAAATTCCTCTCCATCTACAATTGGTCTCTCGAGACTGGAGGATGAGTTTGCAAGGCCTGCAGTAGTAAGCTGGGAAGAGTCCACTTTTGGGTAAGAAGTACATGACAGCAAGTAGATGATCAGTGCACCAGAAGGAGCAGAACAACATCACAAGATCCAGATAGCAAGAACAGTTGCAGAACTCGAGTTCCACCTTAGTAGAGTAAAAATGACCAAGTACACTGTATCCAGTTGACGTGGCTTGAGGGCGAGCCATAAGATTGTGTTGGGGGCTTGTTGGCAGGCGGTTTGGTAAGATGGTATCGTAGCATCTCCGATACTTTGACAAGGCAGAAGATGGTGTGAAAGGTGACGAACGAAAGATTATTTTGCGCATATGTGGGTCAATTGTACCGTGGATTGCAGGTTTTGGGTCATTTGGACCACATATTATGTATTGTTGAGTCAGTAATACCGCAGAATGCGGGTTTTTTGTCGTTTTTGGACTAGGTCAGTTAGATATTGAGTTGTTTGTCCATAGTGTCGGTTAACAAGTTGTTAGAAAGTGGACAAGAGTTGTAAGGCAGAAGCCTATATATAGATAAGAATTTTAAGTGTTGAGAGGGGAATGGAATGCTGGATAATAATGCGAAGCTCTGATGTTGGTTGTATGATTTTCGGGTATGTTTTGATGCCAAGATTCATTGCGGAGATCTAGTTTTTGCAGAGACATTGTATCTGGGTTGATAATGATAATATGATGAAACTATTTTGGTACAATCTCTGCGTTCAATCTGTTCAGTTATGGTAATGCAATGTTGCACTATACAAATAATGTCATGCTTATTTGATGTGATACTTGCTTTACAATTATTGTTTCTGCAATGATGAATGTTTGGGTTTAATATTGCTTTAATACTATGTTCAATGCTTAGAGATATCTGTCCTAGTGTTGCAATAATTTTAAGTATTATAACCGCAACCATCCTCCTTCATTCGGCAGAAACATGGTTCCGTTTGCTCTTCCTGGATGCCTCAGGTGAGACCTCATCTGCTTCGCAGGTGTTGCTAGGCAGGATAAAACCTATCCGGGCCGATTGCTAGGGAGACTGCGGTATGTGTCGACAGTGAGTGGAACCCCTATCAACTGGGTTTGAGTCAACACTCATGTATTCACAAGCACGAGAAAGAACAAAGACTAAGCTTGATGCCTTTCGCATTTAGTTTTAATGATGATAATAATGATATCAAAAAGCACTCCAAGGACTTTTAACACTTGATAAGGAGCATGAAAGGTCAAACAATGGTCTTTTTTGTATTCAAATGTTACTAACCTCATACTGCAACCTTTAGAACAAATTTTAGAACCATTATGAGGATTTAAAACACAAAAATAAGATCAACTTAGCAAAAAACATATGGAATAATAAAAAATTAAAATAGGAATATTCCATTTTGATATTAAAAAGGGTAAAATGCAAGAATTATTTACCATTTGTTTTTTTACCAAGTTGAAAGTGAGAAAATATCCCTTTCAAGCTCGAATTTGTAGTGAATATTCCGGGAGCGTCGGTCAACTATTTGTCATCTTGTCAATTCTAGGTGATCATGCTCTCTTTTCCCTTCGATTTCATGGTTGAATTTTTTTTTTTATGCATATTTTGGTGGTTTTTAGGGGTCATTGCATAGGGGGAAGTGTGCTCCCTAGGTGACGCACTTCTCTCTTTCGGGAAGTGCATCACTCATTGGTGATGCACATCCCGTATGGGCTAAGTGCTTCACTGACACCCTGTCTTCAAAGACAAGGTGCAACGATGCAGAGTGGCCCAAAAAAATTGAAATGGGAACCAAAAAATTATTTTTATTGGTATTAAATGGACCTAATAAGTCTTCAATTGATGTGTATGTAGGGTTTATCCATGAAAATGGTTAAATGGAAGGAATGGGAGAACAAACTAGAAGACGTTCAAGACACCAATGATCCATACTCAGTCAATGCTTTAATAGGGTTTGGGTTGTCGAAGTTCTTCCAAGTGAAAGGGATGAGGGCCAAACTACAATTATTGGATTATTTGATCTGAATGTGGGATCTAGATCAACAAAATTTCCAAGTGGCCATACAGATCCTTTATTTGGACATTGATGATGTCTATTTATTGATGGTATTGTCAAGGCAAGGGGACCTAATATCATTATCCGGTCCTACAGGTGGTGACAGGACTATCGAGGACCTTATCGCACAACTCTGCACTCCTAGTACACAAATGTTGGGTGGGAATATTCCCATCAACAACATGCAGGATAGTCCCTTGAGGACTATTTTGTTCACGATTGAGTGAGTGGCAGGGATTAGGGCTCCACACCAAGCCACCAAGGCTCATATGTTGTATTCCATCGAGTGCATGGTTCCTACTGTGTTCAACTGGTGCGAAGGGATCCTTGTAAACTTGAAGGAACAGTTGACCAAATGCAGGAGAGGGGAGCTCAAGTAGTCTGGTTACAGGTGCATCGCGTCTCTTTCTTCTTGGAGAGGGTCCCCTACTCCATCCACAGGTGGATATCAGTGATCTTGATCCGCAAGATCTATGCATGTTGAGGTGGATTGAGGTGATGTCCCTTCATGAATTTGGTGGGCCCATGATTACCCATGGATCTATGTTGCAGATATTTCTCCCTACGGATAAAGAGAAACTCTCTTAGGATAAAGTAGACCAAACTGACTCTATTCTAAGACAAAAATAAAACAAATGTGATCTTGAATCCTAGACTAAACAAGTATTTCAGAGCTTTTACATCAAAGGGAAAGAGAGAAAGTAACTTATCTCCACTCTCGACGTTTGTCCCGCTTGTAGCTTTGATCCCGAAGCCCTCGCGATGAAACTACTGAGACAAAACAATATACAAGCACATGCAATCCTACAATATCCCTGAATTATAAGTTAGAATCCAAATCTATACAGATATAACTCATGAAACTGAAACATAATCAATATACACGAATTAGGAAACAAGGCAAGTTATACTTTATTGGGAACTCAAGAGTGCTTACAAAATAGTTGCTTGATGTCCAAGCTAACTCTAGCTCCAAGTTCTTCCACCTCTAGCTATCTCTACAAAGGCTTATGATCATAGGTTTGATGCCCCAAAAGTCCTCCGCTTGGCTCATGGAAGGATTCTCTCTTATAGCATGTGGGAAGGTTAACCAACAAGAGAGAAGTATGGATCTATGGAGTATTTAGTGGACCAAGCCAGCTAAACAGAGAGGGGGTTGGGATTGAATCAAAGGTGGCAATCCCAACAAAATATCTCGAAGGTTGAGATCCCAAATTCCATGGAAAAAAGGCTATAAGTGGACTACCGTGCCCTAGGATCAGTGCATAACGTGGTACTACCGTGCCCCAAGGAAAGAGAAACATGCGGTAACCCTAACTACCGCATCCCCGTAGATGTGCAGAGTGCGGTAGTGTTTGCAAAGAAGATCAAGTTGGGTGACAGATGGCAGAAAAAAGGTTTGTCTTCAGTGTTCAGTCAATGGTCTTCTTTTCTGGTTTCCAATTAGTAGGGGGAAGTATTGTCTATGTTATTTGGTGCAAAGATGTGATACTAGGTTGTCATGTGTAATATTAAGGTATAACAGATGCCCCCTAAAGTGTGAGGTCAGTAGAGACTGATGGCCGAAAGACTTTACAAATACTATGCGGAGATAGCATTGAGAGGAGCAACAAGGAGCTGAAACAGAAACAAAGTGTCAGATATACCACTTAGGCGGGCATTCCCATGCTTGGAAACAATTGACTCAAAGCATGGCTGCCGACCAATACATTGCAGATCCATGAATATTGAGATAATATAGACTGTAGAATAATCATGGCTACTATGAACAATCGTAGATCCATGAGACAGTAATGACATAGCCACGACCAATACATAAGTGGATCTATGTGACAATACAGAAGAAATCTCCATCACAACCTGAACGTAATCAAAGTACACAAAGGTGTCCAGGGTATTCTACCCGATCACAAATGATACGAATCTATCCATGTGATTACAAGGTGTTGAAGTCGAACATGGTAGAAACCATTTGATTATCAGTCAATGATGTGGATCGTTAACAAATGCGAGGGAAATAACCAATGATGATAATGATTCCTGAGGTATCTATAGTACATCTCAACGAAATGCGAAGAAACGAGTTGATGTCGAGCATCCGAGAGATCATTCAATCATAGGTCAATGATAAAAACCTACTGTCGAATACGAGAAAACCTGCCATTGAGGCATGCAGGTACCAAGGTCCTAGTGGTTGACTCCTAAGCCTAATTCTTGGATAGTGATTTGGCATCGAAAGGAATAGACTCATCAAAGGTGGGCCATGATGATTCCCCCATCATCAACATGAAATCAGAATGAGAGATAGTATGAAACGATGAAACAATGGAACATGTACTGAAATAGCGGAAGTCTTGACACAACGGATGACTTAGAACAATACAAACCCTTCGAACATATAACGACATGAAGTAGAACCTGGCAATAGGGATTATTGATAGCAGAGGATAGACACAGGACAAGTAGGCTCGTGGCCAGAGAGATGATTCGAAGTGATGACCATAACTCAATGAGAATAGATAAATACCCAAAAGTAGACAAGGGACAGACGTATGCCATGTTCAAAGGTAATGACTGATAAGCTGCCAACAAAATAAACTTGACTCATTTCACAATTTCCCCTGATATGATGTATGAGTACCTCTTTGTTGTTTTACAAGCTTGAGGAGGATAAGAGGTGCTTGATATAGCTCATCTCATAGATAAGTCCAATATCACATGTTTTACGAACTTGAGAAAGGAGGGGTTCATCCCAAAGTGGGCCCTTTGATGTTAAATTTTAATGAGTCCAAGGAAGGAAAACTCGGTAGTTTTTCACATTTAGAGAGCCTGAAAAACTTAAAGAAGGCTCCAAAAATGTACTTTTTCATAACTTTAGTCCCGCAGTCCCAAAAAAGTGTAAAACAATTCCTGAGAGAACTCTCCTAGTCAAAAGTTGACTGAGGTATACCTTTCTCATAAATAGTCTAGATGGGCCAAAAAAGGGGTAACCTATCACCGAATAGACGACCTTTCAAATACTTTTACAAGTGTGAAAGAGACAAGTGCACTTGGCAATCTTTTCAAAACGAGGGAGTCTAAAAAGAGCTTAAAGAGAACTCTGATGGTCTTTTTCGTAAATTTAAATCATTTTGATCTGAAAAAAGAATAAAATAAAACTAAAATAATACTTTCCTCATCATTTTACGAGCACGAGTAAAGTCGACTAAGCTCGACACCGTTTTCTTGAGTTTGAAAAGCACGATACGGGTGTGAAAGGCGCTCGAAATCTTTTTCAAGTTTTAATCCAAAGCACAAAAAAGATAAAGTCGGCTCTAATGAAGGTCAAATAAATAGAAAAATGCCAGTGTGAAAGGCTTAGGAAGATCATGTCAAAGAATACTTGTGAAATCTCGAAAAGATATTAGTAATGTGAAAACAGAGTTTTAACCTAGAAAGATAAAATAATGAGCAAAAAATAAATATGTAACTTATATAAGCAAGGAGTGAAAATGAAAAGTTACCATTTCACTTTGGTTATTTTGCTCATAGAGGAATTTCATCCATTGAAGGGAAAAACTTCAAGTGTCCATATCTGGAGATCCGAGGCATCGTTTTGACATCCGTCTGCGCCAGGTAATAGCTCTCAAGCTCCTTTTTAAATTCATAGCTTAAACTATTGATTTTAGTTTAGTTTTTTCATTTTTTGAGGAAGCCCTATGGGGCTCCTTTCTCACCTGGAACTACCGCGGCCTCCGTATATCGTGAAGCACGGTAGTACTGCTCTGTGGGGTTAAATGGGGGCGTGGTAGTTCTCCTTTACCATTTGCCCAGCTTGAAACTAGGTGCGGTAGTGGCGAAAAGAGAATAAAAATAAATTGTTTTTCTTCATTTTTGGACTGAGATCAAACTATCACTTTACTCTTGAGTGCTTCTTTTGACCTTTTGCAGGGTTTTAAACCTCATTTGAAGCAAAATGGTTGAATGGAAAGAGAGGGAGCATGAAAATGATGATTTATTGGCTGAAAATTACCAAAATACCCTGAATGCATTGCGAAACTGTGAGTTATTAAAATTCTTCAAGACCAAAGGTATCCGCAAGCAAGCCAAGCTTCTTACTTACATAATACAAATGTGGAAACCTGACATTCAAGCCTTTCGAATTGGAGATCATACCCTCGAGATTGAGCTTGAGGATATCTATTTTCTCACTGGCCTCTCAAAGAGATGGGAATGGGTGAAATTAACAAGTTATAGGGCCTCAGAAGAGAGTACCGATAACTTGATTGCTTGTTACTGTCATTAAGGTTCCGGGAAGAAAAGAGGGAAAGTGGTCATTAAGGATGTTCTAAATATTCCAATGAGAACCATGTTGTTTTCCATCACCTGACCTGTGGGTAGTACAAGTCCCCATCAGGCATCTCGAACACAAATGAATCTTGTCGTGGAGTGTCTGGCACCAACTCTGTTCAACTGGTGCGAGGGGGTGTTGTCCAACCTCAAAGAGAAAATAACCAAGTGTAAGAATGGAGAGAACCACCAATTTGGTTATGGGAGTATCTTGGTCACTTTCTTTTTAGAGAGGGTGTCGTTGTTGTGTCCGCAGATGGTCATGCCTATCCACCCTATCACCGAGCCTAGGATGGGTCGATGGAGTGAGTATGTAGGGTGACGTGGGGGGCCACAACGTTTATCCTTTGGCGAGGACTTCTTTTCGTGGCTCAAGGAGCAGATCGTGATGATAGAGGACTACCCCTATGTAGGGGTGGACTTCCATGAGGACATTGACTTGGCATTGCCCAATGACGAGGATTGGGATGAATCAGGTATGAGCTTCACCAATGTCTTCTCAATTTTTTGAATATGTAATTTTTAGTTGTTTTTGAAATGTGTGAAAAAGACCTAATGTATGTACATGTGCATTTCATAGATCGTGGACTAAGGAGACCCGAGGGCTACTCGTCATTGCGCCGAGGTAGGGTCGTGCACTAGGTTGCTTCGGAGGAGGAAGAAGAGGAAGAAGATGAGGAAGAAGTAGGAGGGGTCCGTGATATAGAGCAAAACTTGCAGGGTTTGACTTTTGGAGTCCTAGCTATGAGGATGGATGATGTTCCCCTCAATCTTCAGCGACATACTATGGGTGTGCCTAGACGTATTGGTCTACTGCTCCATATGGTGGCTAGGGCTGTGGTTTGCTACCATCAACGGTGTGAGGAATCCGAGGAGGCTCGTGATAGATCTCCTAGATCTCCTTAGACAACAGTATTTTATCTTTTTGCGGCATGTACACGATATGTAGGCTCGAGAGCCAGCTTTTGTATGGGACTGGATCCCAAGTTTTGTCTTTTAAACAAAAACTTTATGTATTCAGAAAAACACTTTTATATGCGATTATATACATGTGGACTTATTTCTATGAATCCTTCATTTACAATGGCTTGTGTATTATTTTATGATGTATTTTTATGTATAGGCCAGATGCCAATCCAAAATGTAGTTAGCTAATGAATCAGCTACAAAATTGAATTCTCTTGGTATATGTTAATATGAAATATAATCAAAAGATCGTTCCAAGAGGCGTACCCTTTGAAATAAGCAAAGCAAGATAGGATCACAAATAGCATAGATACGATTCGAATGGGACACCATGAGTTGGGAGTCTAGAAAGACTGACAAGGAGTCGATTCCAAGGGAAGCAACCTCTGTTAAGAGTCCAATGACTGCATGGTACTCTGCAATATTGTTGGTTGCGGGGCCCAAGCAAGTGCCTCCTGAAGATACCAACTCGCCAGTAGAAGAATAAATTACCCAAGCTGCGGAAGTGAGGTTCCGAGTGTGTCAGCTCACACCATTAGTGAATCCGTAGTAGGAAGACATTTGCGCATAGAAGCACAAGTCGAGGTAAATGGGGATACATGAAATAAAATCCATGCATACACACACAAAAGAAGAAAATGAAAACAAGCTAGGTACATTATGTACAAAAATGTCTCGCGTAGGATATACCTACACGTAGAAGCATTTTAGGTACAGCCTATTGCAGGGTCGTGCCAATGGTGTGCCATCACAGTTGACCAGTTCATAGGCTCCTTTCTCCAATACACATTTTACAACGAAGGGGACGTACCACATAGACTCTAGCTTTCCTTTTCCTAGTTTGTCATGCATCTAGTCATATGTGAGTATGAGGTCACCTTTGTTGAAAACCCGAGGTTGAATGTATTTGTCATACTGTGCTTTGACACATTTTTTATGGGCTTCATTGGCTAAAGCAGCATCTTGGCGGGTTCCATCTAGCTTGGTTAGGTATAGAAACCGTTCCCCTTCGGAGGTGGTATTCAGAAGTAGCTCTATGGCTATCTTGAGTGACGGGATTTCACATTCAATCGGTAAAATGGATTCCAGGCCATACACCAGTTGGAATGATGTGAACCCGATAGCACTTTTCACTGAGGTTCGGTATGCCCATAATGCCAAAAAGAGAGCTAAGTGCCAATTGGACTTGTGGGTACCCACAATGCGCTGAATCATGCGTTTCAAAACCTTGTTAATGGCTTTGACTTGGCCATTGTCCTGTGGGTAGTATGGGGTTGAGTTTTCATGACGAAAACCCAACTTGGCACTCAATTCTTCAATCATATGGTTCCTAAAGTGGGAACCATGATTGGTCATGATGGAGTGCAGGACTCTGAAACTAGCTATGATGTGATTAAATATGAAATTTGTGGTTGTTTTACCATCTTCAGCATAAGTTGGCATCGCTTCAGCCCATTTTGTGAAATAATCCACAGCTACTATGAAATAGCTATGCCCCTCGGCTGAAGTGGGCTTACAGTGCGTGAAATTGATGCCCCATTTAGCAAAGGGGCCGACGGCAACTACAGGATGGAGTGGAGCAGGATGCAAACGTGTCTTACTGTGGAAGAATTGGCAGGGTGGACATTTCTTAACCATTTCGATGTAGTCCTTGAAGATTGAGGGCCAGAAATATCCCACTTGTAGTATCTTCTGGGTCGTAGCCATCCCAGAGAGATGACCCCCACATGCTCCAGCATGGAAGTCATTAAGAACGTGTTCAGCCTCATCTAAAGTTAAACAACGTTGAAGAATGGTATCAACACCACAATAGTAAAGGGTATCGTTGATTATAAGGTAGTACTTGGCGTGATGTCGGATACGTCGACATTCATCATGGTTGATATTGGGGCGAAAACATTGGGTTTGGAGATATAGTAGGATATCCCCATACCATGGGTTGGACATGCTAATGAGGAACAATGATTCATCAAGGAGAGAATCGATGGGCTTAGGTTGCTCAGTGGCACGGGGCAAGTTACAAATTAACTTTGCAAAGACCAAAGATTTCTTGGATTTGGATTTGGCAAATTCCAAGTCAAACTCTTGGAGGATAACAATACAATGGGAATATTTTCCCCCAAGCACTTGACATGTGAGGATGTAGTACATTGAATTGAAATCCTCTATGACAGTGGTCTGGCAGAGCAGAATGTAGTGGCGGAACCTCTAGACAACGAAGATTGTAGCCAGAGCCAGCTTTTCAACATGTGAGTAGCAAGTTTTGGAGTCAAGGAGACTCTTACTAAGATAATATACTACATGTTCTATGTTGTTGGTATCTTCTTAGCCCAACACCATGCCAATGGTGGAAGTTGAAGCTGCAAGATATAAAATGTAATCCCATGTGTAATTAGGGGGTTGGATTACGAGATATTTAGTTAAGGCTGCCTTTAGATTATTAAAGGAGCATTGGGCTTCGTCATCCCAAAAGAAGGGGATGTTCTTCTTTAGAAGCCTCATGTAGCCTTTTGTTATCTCGGGAAAATTGCATATGAAACGTCGTAGAAATTTTGCGTGCCCTTGCAAACTTTGAAGTTCTGGTATGTTCGTGGGGAAAGGAAGGGATAAAATAGCTTCTACCTTCGCTAGGTCCAATCGTATACCATCTTTGGAGATTATGAATCCCAAAAAAATTTCGGCTTCAACGCAAAAAACGTACTTATATGGATTCAAACAAATGTTGTAGAGACAACACCTAGCGAAGATGGCGCCTAAGTGATCAGGGTGATCTTCCCGAGTTTGAGAATGAGCAGGAAGGTCATCAAGATATGGTTCTACAATATGTTTGATATCGTGAAATGCGTACGACATCGCCCGTTGGAAAGTTGCCCCGACATTTTTTAGGCCAAAAGGTAACTTTCGATACACAAAGATTCCCCATGGCCAAATAAAGGTTGTTTTATGCTAGTCCACTGGGAGTATCTCGATTTGATTATAGTCAAAAAAGCCATCCATTAATGAAAAGATGACACTCCCGGCGTAATTATCAATGATCTAGTCAATAAATGGAGTTGGGTAGTTATCCTTTGGACAAGCCTTGTTCAAGTCGCGGTAATCGACACAGACTCTAATTGTACCCTATTTCTTGGCTACGGGAATGATATTGGACACCCATTCTGTCAGTGGGACAGGATAGATAAAACCAGCATGCAAAATTTTTTCAACTTCGGCTTTGATAGTGGCTGCCTTACGGGGGTGGATGGGTCAGAGTTTCTGCCAAACTAGTCGGGCACTAGGAAAAGTTGGAATCTCGTGGACCACTATAGAAGGATCTATTCCTGGAATTTCTTCGGAACTCCAAGCGAAAATGTCACAGAATGTTTTAAAGTAGGCACTATAGAACTCCATCTCGGTGGGAGTACATGTCTTGCCTATATGAATGTTTTCCATGACACCAAGCTTCACTGAAATGTCAATGGGAGTGGTTGCCATGAGACGGGCCAAGTTTCCTATGAAAAATATTTCATCGAATGAGGTGGGAAACTTGGTTTGAACTATTCTGAGTGAAGTGTTGGGTTTAGTATCTGGCTCAACTACCTGGATAGTGGGAAAAGAAGACCGATGATGGAAATCTTCCCAGGGTGGTTCATCACCGCACATAACCTCCATAATCCATTCGTTAGTAGGAAAAATCAATGTGAGAGGATCAATAAGTGGTGAAGATGAACTAGCCTCAGATGAGAGTTGTGCCACGACATGATACATAGTAGGATCAGCCCAATCTGTGGTTGATTGGATCGCATAATAGGTTGCGAGGTTCCTGTTTAGCGGCATGGATTCACCATAGTTTTCAATCTCGGTAGGACTCGGTATCACCCAAGATTCAGTGGATGGGGTGATATTTGATGATGTCATGTTGATGGACTGTACGAGGGATTTGAGCTCTAGGAAAACTCTGATGAGGGAGGAATCCTTCATAAGACCAACGCCAACATCTTGGAAATGGTACCGGTACTGATCCACTAATGGAACAGTGTTGGCATATTTCGAATGAGAGTTTGGGATACAGTAGTCTAAATGATCTATAGTAACAATCTTTCCTTCATGAGGAAATTGTACTATTCGAAAGATAGTAGATGAAATGGCAGTCATGTCATAGAACCAATTCCGGCCAAGTAGGAGATTATAATCTAACGGCGCATCTACAACTTCGATGTGTATAGATACTGTTTTGCCCCCCAATTCAATGCCAATCTCAGGAATGAGTCCGCATGGATGAAAGACATGTCCGTCAAATGCTCTGAGAGTAGTGGGAGAAGTTGTGACTTCAGGTGAGCCTAAGGCTCTCCAAAAATTCAAAGACATGATCGACGTGGAAGCACCCTCGTCTACGACAGTGCGATGAATGGTGTTTCCACGGATGTTTGTGTGAACCTGGAAGGCTAACTAGTGGGAAAGCCGAGGTTTAAAATACTCCAAGTTAAACATAATTGTGTTTGAAGTATCTAGGTCCACGGCCTTCAGTGCAGAAATTAAGGTTCTACGCTGCGTAGGGTAGTGGTGGAGAACCTCGAGAGTCGACATCACGCATGTTGCTTGAGCTAGATCCTCAACAATATTGTAATTCTGGGCTACTCGTGCGTTAGGATTAAATGTCGCTTTTCGTATGGTGCCCTTGAGTGGGCGTATCACTGTGTCTGTAACAGGTCTCTCAATATGGAGATGACCGTTGGGGGGAGGTATGAGAGAGGGATCTTCAATAGGAGACTTTCCCTTGGCTGTATTTGGTTGTTTGTTTGAACTTGGGGGATTATTATACATCTTCGAACGAGTGGTTATGTGAATCTCTTCATTACTCGTCATCAAGATTTCGTGATTTGTGTACGTCTCTCTACGAAGTGGGTTGTTCAGATTGCCCCCTTGCAGGGATTGTGGGAAACCATCTGTTGTTGCTGCTGGTGGAAAGGATCGGTTAACACTACCAGGCGAGAGGATCCTTTGACACATTTGTTGACTTCATCCTTGTAGGGATAGTCACGTGTGTAGTGATCTTCTTGGAAAATTAGGTAGGGAAACTTTGCTTTCCGACGTGGTTTGGGATCGTTATTGATAGGTTGGGGCTTGGGGTTCTCCTGTTGATTAGAATTTTTCTTGGATTTCCCACGATGTTCTTCTTCTTTCCCCCAAATGGTTAGGACGTGGATTGAACCGCGTTCACTTTGGAGGAAGGACCAGGAGAGGGAGAAGCTTCAGGGGTAGCCTAAGGTGGCGAGGGGGTAACATTAGTTTGTTTCCCACTCGGTTTGGTGGCAGGCTGATCCTTAACTGAACCGACCATGCCGTCGATGGGAGGTTTAATGGCAGGCTTGGTTGGATTAGTCATGGTGCGGATGGCATGGGGAATAAGCTCGTATAAAGTTCTAGATTGGGTATATACCAAATCCATATACTCAGCAAAAGAAATTTCTTGTTCCTCCATGAACGATCTGCGCATGGCAATATCCCTGGCGATGGGAGGCAAAAATGACTTTGTGAACCAATCAGCGAGTAACTGGTTCAAAATGGGTGCCTTGATTAACCTACAGCATCGATGCCACTCATGAATATGGTCTGAGATGTGCGTAGAAGTGGTTTTTCGTAGTGAGGTTAACAGTTCTATTCCAGTCTCGTATTGAATGGGTAGCAAGAAATGTGTCAGAAATTGCATAGCCAGGGTATTGAAATCGTGAAAGGAGTGTTATGGCAGCTCGATATACCATTTTTCTACCGTACCGGTTAGCATATGCTGGAAGAGCCATAATCGAATGGAGTCATCCATCAATAAGTTCGAAGAACACCAAAGATGGAAGTTCATCACATGGTTTTTGGGGTCTTCCCCAGGTTTGGCATCGAACTTAGGAATGTCAGATGGTAGTTTGGCTGGGATGGGTGGCCAGTGTGGCTCATAACAGATGGGATCGTTGATAAGCCGCGACAAATCAGGTAAGTCTAGCATATCTAGGAAAGGAATTTGACAGTTGGGATTCGAGTATGAGTAGTAATTGTATGGTGTAGGGATTCTCGTAGGGCCCTGCATAGCATAATGTTGCATGTTGTACCCATACATGTTTCCCGCAGGGTACTGTTGGAATTCTATGGATAGTAAACCATGTGGTTAATCGATTGTGTGTTTGAAATCAAGGGGTTGACCTTTTGATTCGGAATCACATTAGCAGTCAGTTCATGAATGTTCTACTGAGTAGGGATGACTAGGATGGTAGCCTAGGGTTGTTGTGTCCCAGGACTGTTTCCCATTCCTTGTTGAGGTATAGTTCCCTGGGATTGTTGCATCCCAAGAATGTTTCCAGCACTTTGATTGGGTGGAGGGTTTCCCATACTAGGGTTAGGAGCTGCCTGCAAAAGTGGTGTCCATGGAATATGGGTTCCACCCTGATGAAGAGGTGGGGGTTGAAGGGATGGGTTCCATGGAGTATTTGCGGTTGAAGGATAAGGAATGCCGGAATTCAAGTTGGGTGGTATGAAAGGTTGAGAAGGTTCCCCCCCAACTTGATTCCAGTTCCCAAACAAAGAGTGTCCCCCACTTTGTGGGTTCTGGGATCCCCAAGAAGGAAGTGTACCTAATGCGAGATGTTGGAAATAGGATCTGGTTGGGATACCGGCATGAGGTTTTCCGCTGCCAAGATTATACATGTCTAACTGAGCAGAAGCTGTTGGTTGCGAGGGTTGTTAGATGGTGCCAATGGGGGCGTTAACAAGTGGTTCTCGTCCAATAAAAGGGCTCTGTTGAGTCAATGGGAAAGAAGGAGGTGGTTGTTGAGTGGACCCACTTTGAATGGTACCAAGGGGTTTCCCTCTAGCAGGTGGGTTAGATGGTCCAGTGGGAGGAGGTTGGTAACGGGGACCAGTGTTCCCAAACGATAGTTGTCCTCCAATAGGCAGGTTGGATGGTCCGTGGTGAGCTCCTAATATATATGCCTAATGAGGGTAGCTGTACCAAGAGCCTACTTTAAATGTCAACCCAGGGAATGTACAAACTTTAGAGATGCATGCACTATTTGTGCTCTTATAGGATAATCTCTGCCACAGTTGGATATCGGTATCGATCTTCTAAAGGTTGTCTACTAAATATGTAAACTGGTTATGCTACGGAATTAAATACTGGAAAGCAATAAATCTAATTAAAAGAATTAAAGTGTTGAAAGCAGTAAACCTGTTCTAAGAAATAAAGATAACAAAAGCAGTAAATCTGTTCTAAGAAATAAAGAAGTAAATCTATTTTAAATAATTAAAATGTTGAAAGTAAAGGGGATGATCTTATGAAATTACTTAATGCAGAATAATAAATCTAAAAATGAACATGCCATAACAGATCTATTCTAAGATTGGGGAAAACAAGGTCTATAGTTATTTTATGCCTAAAACTAGAATTCTGATCTAAACCATTTTAAATCCCAAGACTAAAATTGAAGTGCAATCGTTTCAAGCTATCCATCTACTACTAAAGAAATTGATCACGATGAGAAACAGTCAAAAACCTCAGATATAAACCGTGATATTGAAAGCAAAACTGATACACATGCAATCGTTGATTCAAATATGCGTTGAAGAAAGAACCTACAAGACTACTGAAACTGTTCTGCTGTACTACAGAATGTATTATAAACTATTACAGAAATAATAAATCATTCAAGCGCTTCCACATGCAATATAATTGTTCATCAATGTAAACGCATAATTGGAAAAAAATACATGCAAACAGGAATCTCCTGACCTACATGTTGGAGGGGCCCTCCCCAACCCGTACTCAGGAGAGAATAAAAACTTAGAAACATTGGCTGGAATTAATCATCAATCTCTTATTAAAATATAAAATCCATGTCAAAACAAAGGTCTGTACTTCGCAGTATCGATAGGGCAGAAAACGTTAAAACAATGTTTTTCTCAAAATAACAGTAGGGGCCTCTCGCTACCCGAGAGGTCCATATTTATATGATTTCAATGCTGATCCTAACTAATTGTCAAAATGCTAATTCTTCTTGAAAGTGGGAGTGTATCCTCTTTAAATGAGGAAACAGGGCACCGAGCTTGGTGATCCTTTAGTGTTCTACACGTCCATCCTTTAATGACCCTGAACCTGCTCAATCACGCTTGGTTTCCATATAATTAGTTTATTTGATATGCATTCTAACATACAAGAGTAATCATAAAAAAAATTTCATTAAATAATTAAAGTAAAACACTTTTCCCACAATTGAGTGTGTTTCTTCACCATTGCTTGAGCTGGATTGTGGAAAAAGGGTTATTAAATACCTTAAAATTGGACCCATCATTCTCTCCCCTACTTGAAGGATTCACCCATCCTTGGGTGACTTATTCAATTTGTCGATGACCTCCTTGATATCCCATGCTACCACCTTAGGTGTCCCTGCCTGCCTGAGATATCCAAAATTCTGATCCTCCCTGGCCCATGCCTTCCTCTCTTCCTATTCATTAATTTGTTCTTTGAGGACTAGGGAAAGAAAGAATGGGGGATTCAACCTCATCCCGATCCATCTAAGTTGGTTTCTTGCCAGGGATTCTTTGTAGAGTGTGGTTTTGAAAAAATCATCCTCAAGCCTGAGGGGAGAGTAGAGTTCTCTTCTTTTTAGATCATTTTCCACCTTGCTCCACCTTTCCCTGATGGAATCATTAACTTCCTTTTGTGTGCTGCGGAGTGTAATGTCAAAATGAATCACCGCCTCCTGTTGTTTTGCGAGGAGAATGGGTATCAATTCCTCGTCCTAAGTGAGGATCCTATGGTTATAGATTATTCCCTCAGGGTGAGTTGGCTCTGGTCTGTTCATTAATGGGGTTTTCCATTTGGATGCAACATAGAGATGGTAGTCCTGGGCTCTCTCAATTTTGTGGTTCATCCATGAACACAATGCCCTTAACTAAAAATCACCCACATATGGGTTTGGCGACCAGTTGGGCAAGCCAAAAACTACAAAATTATGCAAGAAGAACTCACTCAATTGGTCTTTCTCCAGCTCTGTGGAGTTCAAAGATGCATCAATAAATTCTTTGGGAGTGCTTACCTTTATAGGGAGACCTTTCTTCAACCTCTAGAGTTGGAATTTGCCCCATTTCTCTTGTAAATAAATTGCATATACCACCGACAGTGGTCTGAGGTCACGCAGTCTCCCATATATGCCGATAGTAGTGGCAAAAACATCCTTAAATTTGATAATCTCCTGGTCTTTCTTTGCTAATTCGTTTTGTGCTTCGGCCAACGTTTCTTGCAGTGCTAAATTCTTCTGCTTGGCTAGCTAGAGCTCTTCTGCATGATGCATCTTTAGGATTTGTGTCTTCTCGGCTAGCCAGAGCTCTTCTGCATGATGCATCTTTAGGATTTGTGTCTTCTTGGCTGAGAATGGGGGAGGTGTGGCCTGGCTTCCTGGCCCAATTCTTAATGTTTCCAACTCATTTCTGAGCCTTTCCAATTCTGCTCATGCTTCAGCGAGCTGGGAAACAACCTCGGGGTCTTCATTACGTTCTGGAGGGTTTTCCTAAAAGTTGCCTTGCTCCTGTAAGCTTTGCTCTTTTTCTTTATCCATTTCTTCTTCTGTATCCTGTTTTTCCTCTTCATTCCTTTCCTCTTCTTCTTTTTCTTCTTCGTCCTCTTCTTCATATGTAGTGGGATCCTTCTGATCTATAAAAGGATCAATGTCATCATCAGACACATTGGTAATCAGGGGGTTGGGTTCCCTTTCTTTCTCCTTGGAGACTCGGATTTTAGATACCTGCGTGAATCTCTAGATGCGCCTCTTCGACCCCTGACTACTGGTAGGAATATCTGGGTCTGATTTGGGGGAGTCCTCTTCGGAGTGTTTTATTTTGACCAAGGTGTCAGCCACACTGTCCAAGTCAATTTTTCTTTTTTCCCCTGTTACAGAGGTGGTATTACTTTTCGATTCAGGTGGCAAGGGTGTAGTCCTCATTCTCTGAACGTCCTCAGCAGCCACCACAATGAACTCCTCCTAGGAGAGCTTTGGAATCTGAGCTTTTAGCTCCTCACCAACTATTAGTTTGATTAGCCCGTGATGGGCCAAAGCATCATCTTTTCCCTTAGCCACCTTCCTGCTCATCTCTGTTAGGGATTGGAGCAGGTAAAATGGAATGCTAATATTGTTGTTTGATGAAATGTGACTTCTGTGACTGAGAAGCTCTAAAATATGAAAATGGAAAATGGGAACATAGCTTAATCTTCCAGTGCATGTAATATACTTTAGGACAATTGCAGCCATTTCATCCCATGGTGCTGGCATGGAGGGTCTTTTGAATCCATTTTTGTCTTCATCATAAACATCTCCATGCTCAAAGAATGTTGCTTTTGCTGTGTGGTTTGCCTCCCAGTCGTTGCTACTCCAATGCAGGCCCATTGGAAGACCAGTGTGTTTGGCTATCATGTCCTCATCCACTTTTATGCTTAACACCTTCACCTGGGTGACATACTGTTCATCCTTAATATGCTTGAAGTTTCTTGCGAACTCCTAGGATACCCCTGTATGGTATCCTCTCATTCCAAGGATAAATGACATCTAGCCTGAGTTGCGAATGATCTGCAGGACTCTCGGGCTTTGATAAATGGCACTGTGATCTTCTGGTTCACTCTTTTTAAAACCCTTTGTCATTTTTAGAATCTTTTTTATAACCAAAAAAAACTAGGGCTTTTGGAATGCATTTTTATACCTTTAACTTGGTCGGGCTCTGCCTACAGGCTCAAGGAATACAATGGTGGCTGCTTCTTGGGAATTCCAGGTGGTTACTTATATGCAAAAACGTGGAATATTTTGCACCCTAATTCACTGCCTTTCTGCACCTATCCTTTCCATCATACCTGTACTTGCCACTTTTAATCCCCTATTTTTCATGATTGATTTCTTCCTTCTCATGATTGACCTCTGTACTTCATGTGGTGAAGGTTGCGATCATGATTTGTTGATGGTGACGAGACTTTGGTAGCAATCATGAGTTATGAAGGTCATTCCACCATGCCATCGATTTGAAATGGAAGTTGTCCTCAGCTGACTAGAAACGAATGTATTGTGGGAAAATGTTTTACCTTAAGAATCAAATAAAATCATTTTAGAGATTACCTTGGTATGTATGCGTACCTGCATTGATGATCCGGTGCGTTTTTCATACATGGTAGATTCTGTAGTATATTTTGGTGGTGTCTGTAGTTGATTTCTGCATGTTAGTAGTTACATGCATAGGCTGCTTTTTCCGTTTTGCGCATTTTGAATTTGCCGAATATGCGCTTTTGAAAATTGTGCCAGTTGTTGATATGACTCAGGCGATCGTGCTTTATATTTGGATGATTGCATGGTTGGATGTGATTGGATCCCTTGAATAACTTGCAGGATCACTTGAATATGTTTGAAAAAGGTTGGCATGGTGTGTATTGAAGAATTCGGTAGTAGATGAAGACTGATTTCTGCATGTAGACATGGCTGGCTTGCTTGAATTGGTTTCAGGCACACTTGAATAAATGGCAGCCTCACTTGATACATTTTGCAGGCTCGCTTGATACATTTTGTAGGCTCGCTTGAATTGATGGCAGCCTCGCTTGAATCATTGTGCAGGCTCACTTGAATAGGTTGATGCCCTGTAAACTTCTTGTTACTCCCTTTTTTTTTGTTTTTTCTCTCTTTTTTTTTATATATATATATTTTTCTCTTTTTTTTTTTTCAAGATATGTGTTGCAGTTTACTGATTTGCAGCATGCTCTATCAGCATCAATTGTTGTTGGTAGAGTACTTGTGTAAATTCTTCTTTGGACTTTGGTTTTTTGTAGAGTTTTAGGCGATGCCCATTCACTATTATGGGGAACTCATCATCATCAATTGTAATAATTCTCACAGCCCCATTGTCATAAATTTTATGTATATTGTAAGGTCCAAGCCATCTAGTGGTTAACTTTCCTTTGAATGTGTGAAATCTGGAGTCGTAGAGTAGTGCCCAATCACCTTTGTTGAATTTCTTATCCTTCAAATGTTGGTCATGCCATTTCTTTCTTTGTTGTTGGATGATTTTAGTATGTGTAAGTGCTTGTTGGCGGTGTTCATCGAGTTGATTTAGCTATAGCATGCGTTCTTTTTGAATGTCTGATAGGTTCATATTTAGATCGGCGACAATTCTTAATTTTTTTACTTCAAATTCGATTGGTAGCATGACCTTTTTCCCATAGACCAGTTCATAAGGTGTGAATCCTGTTGTTGTTTTCCATGTAGTATTGTACACCCAGACCGCTTCGCTAAGTCTATCAGCCCAATCCCTTTTGTGAAGTTGGACAGTTTTTGTCAAGATTCTCTCTAATTCCCTGTTGGTTACCTCAGCTTGACCATTTCCTTGAGGGTGGTAGGAGGATGACTGTCTGTGCTTTACAGTGTTTCTTTTCATTAAGTCTTCAATTAAATTTGATGTGAATTGTGGACCTTGATCAGAAACTACTTCTCTTGGCACCCCAAATCTGTGAAAGATCTGCTCAGTAAAGAATTTGGCCACACTGGTTTCATTTGCAGCAGCCAGTGCTGCTACCTCTGTCCATTTTGTAAGGTAATCAGTGCATACAAGGATGTAGCTCTTCTGATTGGACTGTGGGCTGAATGGGCCAACAAAATCGAATCCCCACCTATTGAATGCCTCTAACGAGATTTGTGGATGCAGTGGCATTTCTTGTTTTTGTGTTGGTTTTCCCATTCTCTGGAAATCGTCACAATGGGACACATACTCATAAGCATCTCTGTGGAGTGTTGGCCAATAATACCCTGTTTGCAAGATCTTGTAGGCTGTCCTTTTTGCAGCATAGTGTCCTCCACAGGGTTCATTGTGGGTGGCATGCATTATGTCATGTACCTCATCTTCCCTAATGCACCTTCTAAGTACTTGATCTGGTCCCTATTTAAAAAGCATGCCCTCTATCCATGTATATGTGGCACTTTGTCTTATTACTTTTGTCCTTTCTTTAAAGCTGTAATGTTCTGGAAACTTCCCAGATACCAAATAGTTTGCTATGTCAACAAACCATGGGCTTTTTATTGATATGGCAAAAAGGTGCTCATCAGGGAAGTTATCTTGAACCAATTCATTATCTTTCCCATGTGTTACTCTTGACAAAAAGTCTGCTACGACATTATGCTTGCCTGGTTGATCTATTATAGTGATGTCGAATTCCTGTAGAACTAGCATCCATCGAATAATTCTTGCACTGGTATTAGGCTTGTTCATAAGATATATGATCGCTGAGTGGTCAGTATGGATAAAACTTTGGTACGTTGTAATGTAATGCCTAAATTTATTGATTGCATGTATGACTGCCAGAAATTCCTTCTCTGTGACTATGTAGTTGAGTTCTGCCCCAGCCAAATTTTTGCTTATATAGTATATGGCATAGGGTTTCTTGTCTTGTTCTTTCCCAAGCACAGATCAGATGGATTTATCTGATGCATCGGTGTGAATGTGAAATGGAATTTCCCAGTTTGGTCCTTGAAGTATTGGTGCTATGATGGTTTTCTGTTTAATAATTTCAAAGGCTGGCATGCAGTTGCTTGTCCATATGAACTCATTGTCTTTTGTGAGAAGTGCAAACATGGGGGCAGCAATTCTGCTATAATTCTCAATAAACCTTTTGTAGTATCCTGTCTGTCCAAGGAAGCTTCTCACATCTCTTTGCTTGACAGGTGGGGGCAGTGTTCTGATTACTGAGACTTTGGATTGATCCACTTCTATACCTCTCTGTGATATATGCTGTCCTAGAACAATTCCTTCTTCATTAATGTCACGTCCCCTCCCATCCTACCAGCTAGGTGGAGAGGATCGTGAGGTTAAACCGGGCATCTAGCCCCATAAATCAGTAATTAAACATTCAATTTGAGAAGAAGATGAACATATGCAATTGCATAAACATTTGAATACACAGCGGGAGTAAATTCGTTTGACACATCCATCATACATTCAATATATTCATCAATTAACAATTGAGAGATAGCATAAGAGAATACTTATCTTAATGAAGCAGTCCCAAACAACCAGCTACGCTTCTGCAACGTTCCACCCAACCATAGGCCAGTGTGCTCTTCAATTTCTCAGCACCACTTCCACCCCCGAGCTGGGCATGATCTCCACAAGGAGCTAGGGAACAACAGGGTCTCACATAGCCATAGATACACCAGAATCAGCCATACCAACCAGCAGTTGGGTTTCTAACAGTTCCAGGAAAACGTGGGCAACCAAAACGAAAAGGAGAAATGGGAAATCAACCCCAGGAGAGCAGATTCGTTTTCAGAAGAATACTCATGGGCATTTCGTGGGCAAAAGCGGCCTCCATAACCCCAAAATCGTGGCTCTCTTCTCCCCAGCCAATGAGCTAACCAAAAATGAGTCTATGGGCATGGAAAAACACAGGAAAAGGTGAAAAACGTGAAGGATAGAACCCCCACAGGCTCCGACTACGTGAGAGAGTGAATGCCATGGGTGAAGAATGGCTTTTGGGCCAATTTCGTGGGGGTTTTCTTGCCCCACAAGAAAAACACGATTTTCCTAGTTGATGGGTTTCCCATGCACGAAAATTGACAGCCATACCTCTCCCATCCCAAGGCATTTATTGTCTCAACCAATTCTTGGAAGGATTAAATGATTGGGTGCATGAGACCAAATGGGTAGTTGAGAGTTCATGGGTTTCCTCAATGAAATGGCTTAACACCATGGCTCAAGAGTTTGGTTATTTTTCCCTCCCTATTCCTTGTAAAGATCATGCCCCCATCTCTTTGTTGCATTGTGTAGCTGATTGTGGGTTTTTCATTAAAATTGCATATTTACATGATGTCCGATTTTACATTGTGCACCCCTAGCACAAGAAATCTATGTATCTACTCTAATTGCCGATTCATAAAACGACAGATCAATGGCGGGGCCTTGGCCTTGAGCTCCTCACCATGATTAAGTTACAATATTTACATCATTTACGATTTAATGCAAAAAGGGGGGTCCAAATGGGGACGTGACAATTAACATCCTGCATTTGTCATTGCTTAGGCACAAGCTCATTTCAATGCATTTCTTTAATACTAATTCAAGATTTTTCAATGCCTGGTCAAAGCTCTGTCCATAAGGTGTGAAATCATCCATGAAGACTTCCATTTTGTTATTCAGAAAATTGGAGAAAATACTCAGTATGGCTCTTTGAAATGTTGTTGGGGCGTTACATAGACCAAAGGGTAGGACCCTATAGGCATAAGTTCCCCATGGGCATGTGAAAGTCATCTTATCTTGATCAGCTGGGCGTATTAAAATTTGATTGTACAGACTGAAACCGTCTAAGAATGAGAAGTACTTGTTTCTAGATAATGTATCCAGCACCTGGTCTATAAATGAAAATGGAAAATGATCTTTCTTTGTTGCTTTATTCAGCTCCCTATAGTCCACACAAATTCTCCATTTGCCTCCTTTTTTGGGCACTATGACTAGTGGTGAGACCCACTCACTATCATATATTGGATAGATGAACCTTGCATCTAATAAATTTTGTAATTCCACGTTGACTATGTCTTTTAGTGCAGGGTTCAGCCTTCTTTGTGGTTGCCTGATTGGAGTAGAACCTTCTTTTATGTAAATGTAGTGTTTGTAGATATCAAGATGTATTCCTTTCATATCTGCATATGTCCATGCAAATGCTTTACTTTTTTTTGCTAGTATCTTCATCAATTTTTCTTCTTGCTCCGGTTCTAAATTGGAATTTATGTTGACTATTTTGCCAAGGTGAATTTCCATGACTTTTATCTTCTCAATCTGTTCTGGCAGTACTTCTATCCATAAGTCATCCATGTTCTGTTTTGAACTTTCACCTGTTTCCGTAGAAATAAATTATTGAATAACATGATTGTTAGGAGATATATTTTGTATAAATCTATCTATATGGCCATCTTCATCTACTGCCTTTAAAGATATTGCAGCATCAATTGTTAGGATAGGTCGGAGGTCGTGATTTGGTGTGTTCTGCAAATCATCAATCCAATTTTGATATTCTAACTCTAAAGATTTCATTGCTGCTGGGTAGATTGTGATTTTCTTCCTGGTATGTCCACTGGTGATTGTCATATTTCCTAATCTGCAACCTATGTAAGCATCCACAGTTGCTAACCAAGGTCTACCCAGGATAATTGGGTAGCCACTAAGTTTGCTTTTGATTTCGATTATTATAAAATCAGCTGGGTATTCCCAGGACTCGATATTGATCATAATGTCTTCTAGCATTCCTGCAGGCTTCACAATGGATGTGTCTGCTAGTTGGAGTACCATTGTGGTTGGTCTGACCAGTGATTGGAGTCCGAGGTATAACATGGTTTCCTTAGTCATGACATTGATTGCAGCTCCCAAATCTATTAAGCTTTTATTTATTTTCTTGTTATTTAAGGTGACGTTTACTACAGGACTAGTAGGATCAAGATATTTAGGATTTATTATGACACCTAGCATTAAATCGGCCAATTGTCCCACTACATTAATAGTTGGTGGGTCACGCTTCCTCCTTCCTGGCTTTTTTAGACAATTTTCTCTAATGAATTTGTTGTAGATGGGCACATCCCTTATGGCTTGTAAAATCGGGATTTGGATGTTTAGGTGTTTGAATTTGTTTAAGATTGTATTCTCTTCCTCTTCTTTTGTATTCCAGACAAGTTTTTCTAGAAATGGGGGATTTATGTTGCGTGGAAGTGGCTGGGTTTCATCCTCGGGAGGTTCTGGTTCATCAGGATGTTGAACATAGTGTTCTGATGTGTGGTCTTGAGCTTCAGGTACAAGTTGTTGGATGTTGTGTGGGGATGTATTCTACAACGTTTTTCCAGATCGTAGGTTTATTTCATTTATCTCTATGGTGTCTACAACATAAGTTGGGAATTGTGTGATATCAGTGTTATAAGCCTGCTGTTGTTGTGGGGGTATGTTATTATTAGGATTTGGGATTGGTTGGGATGGAATAGGTGGAGGTCTGGGGGGTGGTTGAGGTTGTGGGGGTGGCATAATAAGTGGCTGTTGTAATGGCGCCCTCCAATTTGATGGATGGGGGTACTGGTTTGCATAATTTGTGGTGGATGGAAAAGGTGGGGGGTATTTGTTAATATTTAATATGCTAAGACAAAAAATAGTAGCATTACATTCCATTTCACAATAATAGCATATATAGGATCACTGAAGAAACAACAAGCACAGCATAAACACAAGAGACAGAGATTTATCCTGGGAAACCCTCATGGGGTAGAAAACCTAGCAAAGCTTCCTCAATATAGATGACCAGCAATATACAAAGATGAAACCCTGAGACATGATCTCCTCCTCCACAATAGCAAACCTCTCCTCCATAAGTGCACTATCCTCAAGTGTGTGAGTGTATCAAATGAGGAACACACCTCCTCTATTTATACACTACACTGACATGTATTTTACACAGGTACACGTAGGCTCGTATTTAACCAATGGGTTAAATACCCCACTACAACTGACTGGGCCGACCCCTCTAGGATGGTCTAATAACCCTTTGACCCACATAACACATACAGGGCCGACCCCCACTAGGGAAGTCTAATAAATCGAGTTACCACATTCCGACGGAGGAATAAACATCTCCGGATATACAATAAGATCTTCATGGAGGAATGAAACATCTCCGGAATAATAAAGTACAAATATAATATTCTTTGAAGTTACAATATCTCAACAGTATTGAGGATAAGATGGTGGATAATACGGCTATTGATAGGATGGTTGATATGCTTGCTGGTTTTGTTGCCATTGGTTTTGATTTGGCTGTGCTTGCCATGGAGTCCGTGCAGAGTTCCAATTTGGCTGCCCTTGATTATAGTAAGTTTGATTGCTCTGCTGATATGGCCTAACAAAATTATTCCTCCTCTGATTTATAAAACAGAGTTGTTCTACGATTCCTTCAGTTGCTGGGTCTTGAATAGCTGCCTTACATGAGGGTAAGAGGGGACATTTAACAGTGGAATGGTCATCGATGCAGAGACCACATAATTCTATTGTTTTCAAGGTGCACTGCCCCTTCTCATGCTTCTTTCTACAACGAGGACAAAATACTGCCAAGGCTTGGTTAATTTCATCCTGTTTCTTTTTTATTTGAAGAGCATCAAGTTGCATGGCTAGGGATTACAGTATGTCAGTTTTCATGTCATCCAGCAAGTTTCCTAAATCATATTGTGTAAGTGTTGGTGTTGAGGATGATGATCCACCAGTGGTTGTATGTGTATCCATCGTCCCATTCTTTGTTTTCCTAGATCTTGAGTAGCTTTTGAATATTTGCAGGATCTGGTCAAAATATTTTTGGAATATATCTCCATCTCTAAGGAGATTTAAGACTTCAAAATTCTCCTCTTTTACACCTCTGAGAAGGACATGTTTTAGTGATTCAGGATCCAATGTGCAATGGATGGCTCGTTTGTAGCTGAGTTGAAATCTTTGGGCATAATCTTCTAATGACTCTCTATCTCCTTGTTGCATCCTAAAGATTTCATCCCTAGTATCTTTGGCCTTGCATTAGTCCCTATATTTTTCTAAGAAAGACTGTTTCATTTGATCCCAACTAAAGATACTATTTCCTTCAAGGCTCATGAACCACCGAAGTGATAGGTCTTTCAGTGTGGAAGGAAAAAGCCTTAGCTTTTGTGCATCATTAGTGTAATCAAATGATCTGCAAACTACCTCAAATTCAAATAGGAATGTGTCAGGATCTTCTAAAGTCAAACAATGAAAGTTTGGCAGATTATTTGGATTTATGTTCTTCATTCTGGCATCTCTGAGAGGTATGCTAATGGGAAAAGTGAAAATCTCCCTAGGTTCCTCCTCTTCGTTTTCCATTGAGGTGTTTGAGCTGGAATTGGTAGTGAAGTTTTCTCTATTTGGGTCGTATGTGTGGTCAATTTCGTCTTTAGAGTGTACCAAGTCAAACTGAGAATGGTCAGAACTGTTATTAGTGTTCTTGCTCATGGTGTTCTTGGGAAGAAAGTGGCCAAATCTATCCCTTTGCCGACAAGGCATTCATTGGTACAGATATTTATGTTTTTGTTTTATGTAATTTTTGTTTTCTTTTTGTGGTTTTTAGGTGGTGTCTACTAAAAGATTTATCACCTCCCCGGTAATGGCACCAAAAAGTGGTGAGCTCTTAATATGGATGCCTAATGAGGGCAGCTATACCAAGAGCCTACTTTAAATGTCAACCCGGGGAATGTACAAAATTTAGAGATGCATGCACTATCTGTGCTCTTATAGGATAATCTCTGTCACAGTTGGATATCGGTATCGATGTTCTAAAGGTTGTCTACTAAATATGTAAATTGGTTATGCTACGGAATTAAATACTGGAAAGCAATAAATCTAATTAAAAGAATTAAAGTGCTGAAAGCAGTAAACCTGTTCTAAGAAATAAAGATAACAAAAGCAGTAAATCTGTTCTAAGAAATAAAGCAGTAAATCTATTTTAAATAATTAAAATGCTGAAAGTAAAGGGGATGATATTATGAAATTACTTAATGCAGAATAATAAATCTAAAAATGAACATGCCATAACATATCTATTCTAAGATTGGGGAAAACAAGGTCTGTAGACATTTTATGCCTAAAACTAGAATTCTGATCTAAAGCATTTTAAATCCCAAGACTAAAATTGAAGTGCAATCGTTTCAAGCTATCCATCTACTACTAAAGAAATTGATCACGATGAGAAACAATCAAAAACCTTAGATATAAACCATGATATTGAAAGCAAAGCTGATACACATGCAATCGTTGATTCAAATACGCGTTGAAAGAAAGAACCTACAGGACTACTGAAACTGTTCTGCTGTACTACAAAATGTATTATAAACTACTATAGAAATAATAAATCATTCAAGTGCTTCCACATGCAATATAATTGTTCATCAATGTAAAACGCATAATTGGAAAAAAATACCTGCAAATAGGAATCTCCTAACCTACGTGTTGGAGGGGCCCTCCCCAACCCGTACTCAGGAAAGAATAAAAACTTAGAAACGCTGGCTAGAATTAATCATCAATCTCTTATTAAAATATAAAATCCATGTCAAAACAAAGGTTTGTACTTCACAGTATCGATAGGGCAGAAAACGTTAAAACAATGTTTTTCTCAAAATAACAGCAGGGGCCTCTCGCTACCCGAGAGGTCCATATTTATATGATTTCAATGTTGATCCTAACTGATGTCAAAATGTCAATTATTCTTGAAAGTGGGAGTGCGTCCTCTATAAATCAAGAAATAGGGTGCCGAGCTTGGTGATCCTTTAGTCTTCTACACATCCATCTTTTAATGACCCTGAAACTGCTCAATCACGCTTGGTTTCCATATAATTAGTTTATTTGATATGCATTCTAACATACAAGAATAATCATAAAAACAATTTCATTAAATAATTAAAGTAAAACACTTTTCCCACAATTGAGTGTGTTTCTTCGCCATTGCTTGAGCTGGACTGTGGAAAAAGGGTTATTAAATACCTGAAAATTGGACCCATCAGTCTGCCGGGGGGAGGTTGGTTTTTGGGATCAATGGTACCAATAGTCGGTATTCCGCCTCCACAAATGGTGTAGATGATGGCCGAGGATGAACCTCCAGTCAACATGGATTATCCAGTAGTATGACTAGATGTTCTTCCAATACTAGAAAGGTGGGGTATGGTTGTTTGGCCGATGGCACCAAAGGTGCCTATTTGTGGGGGGGGGTCTTCCATACATTACAAGCGGGGATGGAGAGAAAACTGGGTTATCCCTCATAAGTGGTGTGTCCCTTGAAGATGTGCCAAACATGTTGTATGGTAGAAAATGTGGGGAATTTAACCGAGGGGTATCAAGAGTCACATCCATGGGGTCTTGAAAAATAGGAGGACCATCGAGGGCTTATATCTCGTGGGGGGTCAAAAATGTGAGCTGTTTGTTCGGGATCCAGAAAATAATGAGGTGAGATAAAATATGAAGGTTTAGAGCCGTCAGCAAAGGAGTGATGAAATTTTGTGCTAGACAGAGCGTTCGGAGCTTGGTAACCGGGAGGACGGGTGGCAGGGGGATATCGAGAAGTCATTGAGAGCATTTTCTCTATATCACATTTGAACTATTCCATCGCTAAAGGGGAGTTAGCGAGACTAACCATGCTAGATTGGATCGACGCCATGATTTCTTGTCCTGAGGGGATATTAGGGAGGGATATGGTAAATGGTATGTTACTATAAGAACTAGTTTCCTAAGTGTGAACACCTGACGGCATAGAGGTGGAAGGCGGAGGTTCCACCTAGGAAGTAAGAAAGTCAAACTCAGGTTCAAAAGGTGTGTTAGGTAGTTCGGTTTCTTCAATAATTTCGACGTATCCATCCAGGACTGCAATCATCTCAGACACATATTCGTCAGATCCTTTGATGGTTCCAATAGATCCTTCCAGAACATCGTAGAAAGTGTCTGTTGGAAGGGTAGTGCTAACATTTGGGAGGGTGATAACCTCCAGACTAGTATCATGTGCAGTACTAACTTCAGCAGCTGCCGTGTTGTCCACTGTGAGAGGTATGTCCAGAATAACATTGGGTTGAGTAACAGCCGGAATCTCAGGTGTGTTACTGGTTGCAAAAACTACAAGAGGTTCTAAGACTGTGCTGTGAGTTACAGTTACAGGCGGAACTGAAGATGTAGTGCGGATGGGTGGTGGAACATTCCCTCAGTCAGCGTCGTGGCCAGCAGGGGCAGGAATACATGATGTAGGTGGACCAGAAGTCCATGGTGGTGGTGGCGGGCTTCGTCCCTGTATTCTCCGTGATCTCTGTGGATCAGACATAATTGTAGGAATACAAGTTTCGAGGACAGTCTCATGAAAAAGAACTCAAAAACCCTAATGCAGCCAAGTGTGCAAAAGGGGAGCTAGAAAAAGGCAAGGCTCACAGGCCAAAAAGAAAGCTCTAAAAACTATACTAAGATCGGTGTCACAGTAAGCGAGCTACAACAAAAATGGCCAGAATGCCAACAAGCAATCACTAAAGAGAAAAATGACCCTCTAAGAAGATGAGATAGCAAGGAAAACCTTTTAACTAAGAGCTGGAGACCTCAACAAGTTGTATCCTTCGCAAGGTGATGAAATCCAAGTCGAACAATACAAAATGAGAGACCAATAATGGAAGGATATCCCTCTACCAAAAGGGATCCTGGGTAAAAGATCCCTAGTAGAAAAGTCACTAAGCTACCTCGTTCATGACATGTTGGAAAAGGTTTTCGACGCTTCTTTCTTATCACCCTTGTATCACCAGTATGGTGGCCGGAGAATACAAGGAAGACAATGATTGATGTTTCCTTAGGGCTAAGTGGAGTGAGTCATTCCACAAAGTCCGTCCAGTTCTCGATCTCGCGGTAGTTTAACCGCTGAAACAACAGGAGACCCCTCCACAAACTAGTGTATGACTGTGTCAACAAGTACAAGAGGATTTTAGTACCCTAGAGGACAACAACTATGTCTCAGATGAAGATGAAAAGGGGGAATTATTTGGATGCCTATCCCCGGTGTCCTACGTAACTAACAAGTTCTTTTTCTCCTCAAGTGAGGTTATGATATGTTGAGATAGGGAGTGTAAATTTTAGTGGTTGTATTACTCAATCGGGTAAATGGGAGTGAAACTTGTGATGTTGTGACAACCCAAACCATGCAAATGAGAATGAATCGAAATGAGCCTTTTATTCAATGAAATCTAGCTAAAGTAAAGAGAGAGTTCGATCACAATGCATGAATTTTTCAAAGGAATGAAAAGAAAACCACTCCAAAAACAACTTTTTGTTTCTTTTTTCAAATAATCCAAACTGAAGTAAACACTACTTTCAAATGTAACTGATCTACAACTATAATGCTTCAGAATGAGAATTTATGTGGTAAACAGAGATGAATGATTCACTTCCTAATGTGCAAAAGTATGACTAGATCTTTTCAAATAAAAGAAAGACAATGTTCTCAAAAGATAATTTCCAATATTGATTTTGATAACAGTAATGGAAAAGATATTGCTTGTAAGAACAATGTAATCTTGAGAATTATATAATCAAGGGAAAGGAAATAGTGACAAAAACTTGATTATGATGAAAGGATCAAGCTAATGCAAAAATAATGAAGGGGTGATCAATATGAATATGATGCCACTAACTCAAAGAATTCAAGCTCGAACCAAAAATATAAACAAACCAAAAAGACTTGCAACTGGCTAACAGTGATAGAGTATGTAGACAAGAAGCAATTGGGAATAAAGAAGTGGATATGGTGATAATGAATGACCATGAACCCAAAGTTTTGAAGTTGTCTACAAGGCTTTACACAATGAAGTGGAAGCACTATGTTGTGGCTAAGCAAGTTGCAGGGTGCTAGTGACCAATAGGAAAATCAACCCAAGGTAGAGAAGGTCACAGATGACCTATAGGAACCAAAAAAAGTAAGACACAAAAATTTTTACAGGAATTACAGCGTGCATGCCATAACTCCAGGTGCGGTACTGGTATACTACCGCATTAAAGATAGTGTGAAGGGCATGGTACTACCACTCTGTAGGCAATTACGGGGACATGGTACGTCTGAAATAGATGGACAGGGCGGTACTTTAAGAAAAGTTATGGACTTTTCAAGGGTGTGCAGACCTAGAGAACTTACTGATCAAAGGTAGAGAGTTAATGTAGAGGGGAGGGGGGGTGAATGGAGGTCAAAAATACCAACTTCCATTACTGGTTTGAAGGAAGATAAAGATCACAATCAAGGATTACTGAAAGTGAAAGAACTCAATCAAAAAAGGTTCAAACCAACGGAGTCACCAGTTTTTGTTGCAGATATCTCTCCCTACAGATAAAGAGAAACTCTCTTAGGATAAAGTAGACCAAACTGACTCTATTCTAAGACAAAAATAAAACAAATGTGATCTTGAATCCTAGACTAAACAAGTATTTCAAAGCTTTTACATCAAAGGGAAAGAGAGAAAGTAACTCACCTCCACTCTTGACGTTTGTCCCACTTGTAGCTTTGATCCTGAAGTCCTCGCAATCAACCTGTTGAGACAAAATAATATACAAGCACATGCAATCCTCCAATATCCCTGAATTATAAGTTAGAATCCAAATCTATACAAATATAACTCATGAAACTGAAACATAATCAATATACACGAATTAGGAAACAAGGCAAGTTATACTTTATTGAGAACTCAAGAGTGCTTACAAAATAGTTGCTTGATCTCCAAGCCAACTCTAGCTCCAAGTTCTTCCACCTCTAGCTATCTCTACAAAGGCTTATGATCATAGGTTTGATGCCCCAAAATTCATCCCCTTGGCTCATGGATGGCTTCTCTCTTATAGCATGTGGGAAGGTTAACCAACAAGAGAGAAGTATGGATCTATGGAGTATTTAGTGGACCAAGCCAACTAAAAAGAGAGGGGGTTGGGATCGAATCAAAGGTGGAAATGCCAACAAAATATCTCGAAGGTTGAGATCCCAAAGTCCATGGAAAAAAGGCTATAAGTGGACTACCGCACCCTAGGGTCAGTACATAACGCGGTACTACTGCACCCCAGGGAAAGAGCAACATACGGTAACCCTAACTACCCCATCCCCATAGATGTGCAGAGCGCAGTAGTGTTTGCAAACAGGACCAAGTTGGGTGATAGATGGAAGAAAAAGGGTTTGTCTTCAGTGTTCAGTCAATGGTCTTCTTTTCTGGTTGCCAATAAGTAGGGGGAAGTATCGTCTATGTTATTTGGTGCAAAGATGCGACACTAGGTTGTCATGTGTAATATTAAGGTATAACAATCTATCTTCTTTAGATGGTTACGTAGTCATTTGATCATGGTGGAGGACTACACATACACTGGAGAGGATTTCCGAGGAGATATGGACTTATCACTTTCAGAGGGAAAGCAGTGGGAAGAGATAGGTAAGAAAAAGACTCTCTTGTTTTTATCTATTTTATGATTTTATGATTTTTTTTGGTAGTATTGATACGCTATAACTTGCTTACATAGATATTGCCCCTTTGATACCAGTGGGATCCTCGCCCATTGAGAGGCGAGGGGTAGTTTGTGAGATGGCAGTCATTCATCAAGAGGCTATGGAGGAGCTCGAGGAGATCGAAGAGATAAAGGAGAACCTGCAGCGGATGACCACATACATTCCAGATATCTCTATAGACAACCTTCCGTGAAACTATTAGTGTCAGACAATTGGAGTTTCAGGTCGTTTTGGTCGATTACTCCGCTAGGCAGCTAGGTCCATCATATGCCACCATGAGAACCATTAGTGATAGCATGTATATTCGATGATATACTGAAAGCCACGAGCTTCAAATATTTTAGATGTGATAGGATGAAAACCATGGTCTTCATATTTTTTGTACCATTACCTTTTTGTAAAACATTTTCCTAGACTTAATATAAAATATTATCTAGCGATTTACATAATGTGTCCTTATGATGAATGGGGGTCTTATGTATGTTTTCTTATATATTAATGGATAATTTACATGTCATGCCAATTATACATCCTTAATAAAATGTTGACAAATCTACAATGTGCCAATCTAATACAAAGTTAGCCAATGAATCGACAATCATGTTCATATGTATTGGGATATGTTCGTATTGAATGAACTCAAACTACCTTTCCAATAGACGTACTCGCTGGAACAAGTGAAGTAGTGTGGGGTCACAAATGGCATAGAAGCTGTTTAGATGGGATACCACAAGTTGTGAATCCAAATAGATGACAATGTGGTCCACACCAAGGTAAGATGCATCGATTAACAATCCAATCACCATGTGATATTCGACGATGTTATTAGTTGCAGGACCTAGGAAGGTTCCTCCTGCATTTATCAGTTCACTAGTAGGGGAATAGATTACCCAAGCTATCGAGGAAATTTTTTGGGTGTACCGACTAGTGCCATCCATGAATCCATAACAGTTTTCCATCTGCACATCCAGGAAGAGCATGGTATAAGAAATAATTGAGATAAGACCCTAACACACTAAAATGAAAGTGTCACACCAATACAAACACATTTTATGTACAATATATACAGGGTACTGATGCTTGATAACCTAAGAATAGTACCTCTTTTGGTAGATCCCATTTCAAGGCTCCCCCAGGGATATTCTATCGTATTCGACCAACTCGTAAGATCCTTTTTCCAAGACACATTTTACAATGTATGGGCCATGCCACATGGACTTAAGTTTACCTGCCCCCAGTTTATCAGGTTTTTGGTCATAATTCAAGACCAAATCACCCTCATTGAAGAAATGAAGTTTTATATATTTTTCATACTGGGCCTTGATGCGTTTCTTATGTGCTTCATTGGCTAGAGCTGCATCATGACGAGTCTCATCGAGTCTAGCTAAGTGCAACAATCTCTCTTCCTCATCGGTAGTGTTTGGTAAGAGTTCAACAGCTAGATTTAAAGATGGAATTTCACACTCAATAGGTAATATTACCTCTAGTCCATACACCAGTTGAAAAGGCGTGAAACCAATGGTGGTTTTGATATAAATCCTATATTCCCACAAGGATGAAAAAAGAATCACATGCCAATTGGACTTGTGAGTTCCTACCATATGATGAATCATGGTTTTCAAGATCTTGTTAATGGCCTCTACTTGTCCGTTTGATTGAGGAAAGTAGGGGGTTGATTTTTCATGATGAAAGCCCAACTTAGTGCTTAATTCAGTTACCAATAAATTTTAGAAATGTGATCTGTGGTCTGTGACGATGGCTTGTGGGACTCCAAATCTAACGTTGATATGATTGAACATAAAGAGTGCGACAGCTTCACCATCTTCCTTGTATGTAGGCATAGCCTCGGCCCATTTGGTGAAGTAGTCTACAACTGTTGATGTATATGTAACTTCGGAATGTATTTCACATATATGTATATTGTATTCCTATAGAGATGTTATTATTCCTCTATACGGAAGTGTCGTCATTTATATTGTAAGTGTTGTAACTTATACTTGATGGGTTATTAGACCACCTTGTTGGGGTTGGCCCTGTATAAGTCATGTGGGTCAGAGGTTTATTAGACCACCCTATTGGGGGTTGGCCATGTGGTTCAAAGGGTTATTAGACCACCCTAGTGGGGGTCATCCCAGTCAGCATTATGTTAAGTGGTTAAGTTGAGGCCGACCTAGTTGAGTAAAGGTCAATTCAAGTTAGTGTATAAATAGAGAGTGTGTCTCTCTCATTTTATACATTCTATTCTCTCACTCACACTTGGGAGAGTGGCGCACTTGTGGAAGAGGAGGCTCTACTACTAGGAAAAGACTATCTCTTGTATTTTGGTTGTATCATTTCTCTATCTATCTCTGAGGAAGTTATTGGAGTTTTTCACCTTTATGGTTTTCCCCAAGTAAACTCTGTGTCTCTTGTGTGCTTGCATTATTGTGTCCATGGTTGATATGCTGTAGATTTGTTGTACATGTTGTTCTCTCAATTAAGATCCTAGATCAGATTGAAGTAAATTCTGAAAATTTAACATGGTATCAGAGCTAGCCTGAAAGAAGGCACGATATGGCATGTATGACACTTGTTGCACTTACGATGCTAGGGCTTGATATAGAAAAAACCAGTCATCGTAGAACTTTCACTATAAATCCATTTTGGAAAAGTTTTTGTATTGGAAACTTTTACAGGTAGAATATAAGATCAACATGTACCTTGTGTCCAAAGGACAACCTCTAATTCGTTGTACTTTGTGATTTATGATCTGTACAATATAGGGTTTCTGCCTCTTCCAGATCTGAGTCAAAATCAGGTGACCTTGGGAAAAAGGTCATAACTTGGGATAGGAAGCTCCAAATTAAATTTAGTAAAAATTGACAGGTAGTGCACAAAATATAATATCTCAAGAAATGTTTTCAGAGGGCGAAGTTGAACCAGTGACACGTGGCATGCCGTACAAATTTGCTCTCCTGTATTATCTCATAAACAGGTCACGTTGTGACAGTTGGCATAAATCTCTCTCAGAGAATCCAATTGAGGTCAGACCTATTGGGATGTAAATATAACAGGTCTGGATATATCAAGAAAAATGTTCAGAGGCCGAAGTTGAACCAGTGAAATGTGGCACACCGTACAAGTTCGCTCTCTTGTATTATCCCATAAATAGGTCACGTTGCGACACTTGGCATAACTCTTTCTCAAAGAATCCAATTGAGGTCAGACCTGTCGAGATGGAAATATAACAGGTCAGGCTATCTCAGAAAAAAAATTTCAGACCCTGTGGATCAAAAAGTTTGGAGTTACACCAGAAACAATCAGGTACATATTTTTGTCAAATCAGAATTATTTTTTAGCACCTTCATTCATGGCTTCCAGAATTTTGGGCTTTGGAGAAAGTTGGAATTTTTGTAATCGGAGACCATGGCTGAATGCTAATCATCAAAATAGAAATTTAGTGACCAATATCAGAATTTTTGGTTGGGAAGAAGGCCAAGCTTGATCAAACCCTAGTTCGGGACTTTGATAAAAAAAGTGGAAAATTAGGGCTTCTGCAAAAATGAGAATTTTTGAAATCTGTGACCACAGCTGGAAGCTCCTCATAAAAATAGAAGATTAGAGCTTTGGATCAAACCTTTTGATTGGGCAGAAGAGTGGGCTTCATCAAACCCCAGTTTGGGGTCACGTCCAGTGAATCCAAAAATTTCAAAGGAAAAATTGAGGAGTGAAACTTTGTAGTTTTCAAATTCTGAATATACCAGCTTGATTAGCTCATCAAGGTGCATATTTCTATCCTTTCGGAAGTTTGAAATTCAAAGTTTGAATTTTTGGGGTTTCCTTGACAAACCCTAATCCAGCTCCAGGTCCCGTTCTTGCAAATCAAGTGGATTGGGTTAATCCTAGAAGAAGATGGATTGGTCACCTGCATAAGTGAAGAAGTTCCTGTCTCAGAGGGATATGAGGCTAAGGCCTTCCATAAGAAGCTTACAAGCAATCTTGACAGGTATGGCTTACTGGCATGTTTCATGGTTAATTTTATCATATGCTTGTCTTCATATCATTACAGTACAATCTTGATTAATTACTAGACTTGTCGTATCACCTGAATAGAAGATATTCATTGATTAAGGTTTTGACACTTATGAATGTACTAATGCATTGTGATGTTGTATGAGGTTTATGTTGTTCGCTAACAGAAAAGGTACATCAAGAAAGAAAAATCATGTTCTAGTTCAAGAACATATGATCATGGTGACATGAAGACAAAGATTCATCCATTGTCATAGATCACATAGAAGATCTACTTTCGAGGTATGCATAACTTGGTACTACAATGGTTAACCTATGAGACATGCAGGTTACTAGCACAAGTCACTGAAGAGAACCAGAAGACATTATGCGAGTATGTTAGACATAACTAGCTAGCATGCTAATCCAGGTATGCTTTTCCTATATCAAGCTAGAATCCTACCTTGTGTTAGGATCTTATACTGTTGTGTTGTTGATAATGATTATTCATGAAGTCATAGGTTTGAATAATCATGGTTGTATGTATATTATGTTTCTTACCATAATTGATGATATGACTAACCAGAAGAATCATGAAGGTATAGGTTTGAATAATCATGGGTTTTATGCATATTATATCTATTATCTTGATTGATGATTCAACTAACCAGAAAATTCCTATGATCAAATAAGAATATGTATGAGTAAAAGAAGACTTCCTTGAAACCTTGAATACTAATGTTTATTATCTATGAATGATCATGAATATACATGTTTAAGATTATTGTGTTTTGATAGTATTAAGATTATACTAATAAATGTGTGGTTATGTATGAGACCCCAAGGATAACACAATGATGATACTAATAAGCATGCATAGTGATTAAGGATGGATGTAAGTTCAAGGACAGGTAATCCAGGAAGCAAAGATCAAGAGGGAGCACACTCCAGTTGTTCCTGCAAGAAAGAAAAGGAGCACACTTCAGTAGTTTCTACAAGGATTCAGATATTCAAAGGGAGTTGACCACTTCTCACAATCCACATAAGAATGGAGCGGCAGAAAAGAAGCAAAGACTGAGAGGGAGTCAACCCAACAAAACAAACAAAGATAAGTATTTGAATTGTCATTACTTGCATATTTTATTGTTTAAATAATACTGTTCAATAATGTATATACCGATGTTCCTAGAATTAGGTTGTGTATTATGCATATTAGAATAGTTGCATTGATGAATAGTATACTACTAATATGCATGGGTAAGTGGCCTATGGCACTGTACAACATTCCATTGCTACTTATCTAGAATGAAACCTCTTTGCTGACATGTTGGGAGTTGTGCACACTCTTAACAATGTTCTAGTAGAGATTGGAAGGCATCTAGAAAGTTACGAGATATGGATAAATGTTCTATTGAAGCATTGGCTAAGATAATTGCATGACTGTATGACATATTTCTTTATGTGTAAGAATTTTTTCTGAAAACTATGAGATGTTTTCTAATCATGCAATTTAACTTGTTGTGTAGGAAAGATCATATGCCATCACCTACAAAAGAAGAACTACAACATTTGTTCAGCAACAAAATTATCCATTAAAGATATTGAAGTTCCCAGGATATTGGAAGAATGCCATGATCCATCGATCATGGAGAATGATGTCTGGGATGTAGTCCAAAGACCTGAAAGGAAGTTTGTTATGACTTCCATATGGATCTATCAGATCAAGCATGCTATAGATGGCAGCATAGAGAAATATAAAAGTGATAAAATAGAAGATACCCAGATGGATTTCAAGACAGCCTTCTTGAATGGTGTAGTCATATATGTGTGCAAAACTTGGTAGGATAGATAGCTTTCTATCCAGTTTTGGCTTTACCAAGAGTAAAGCGGATTCCAACCTTTACTACAAGGTTGAGGAAGGCAATCCAGTGATACTACTTTTGTATATGGATGACCTGTTTATTACAGGTGAAGATAGATTGATTGCCGACACGCAACGGAAGCTTGCTGCCGAGTTCGAGATAAGAACTTGGGGATGATGCACTATTTGTTTTTGGCATGGAGGTGTGGCAAAGTGCAAATGGAATCTTCCTTGGACAAGGGAAGTATGCAGTAAAGATCCTGAAGAGGTTCGGGATGATGGACTGTGAGGCTATGGCATCGAACCTGAAGCTTCTGTGTGATGCTTCATCTGAACCAGTTGATGTCACTATGTATCGTCAGATGATTGGGTCCTTGATGTACCTAACGAACACGAGATCAGATATTTGCTTTGCGGTGAACACATTGAGCCAGTTCTTGATAGATCTAAGGAGTGTTCACCTGGTTGTTGTAAAGCATATTCTGAGGTACCTGAAGGGTACAATTGATTATGGGCTCAAGTATGATGCGAATCAAAAGTTTAACCTGCAGGGTTATGTTGATTCAGATTGGGAAGTCACTGCTGTAGATAAGAAGAGCACTTCTGGGTGCTGCTTCAGTATGGGATCAGGTGTGATCTCTTGGTTTAGCAGGAAGCAGTCCTGCATAGCATTGAGTATAGCTAAGGCAGAGTATGTTGCAGCCTGTTCATCTAGCTGTGAGGCAGTATGGCTACGGAAGCTATTGTCTAAGTTATTTGATCTCCTGTTGGAGGCTACTAGTATCTTTTGTGACAACCAGAGTTGTGTGAAGCTGTCCGAGAACCCGATGTTCCATGACAGGTCGAAACAAATAGAGATTAAATATCACTATATCAGGGATATGGTACAGAGAGGAGCGGTGAAGCTCCTGTATGTTGCGATGGACGAGTAGATTACAGATGTGCTGATGAAGCCACTAGCCAGAGTGAAGTTAAAGTACTTCAGAGAGAGGCTTGTTTTTCTTCAGATCGACGACACTTCGAGGAAGAAGTGATGGACACATTTGCTAAATCCATTCCAAGCATATTGGAAGGAGGATCCTTCACATGGCTGTGGATGTAAGCGTTGGATAATGAGCATCGGGATGATGTTCTAGTTTCTGCTTTGTATGATCAGTTGGATCATTTATATGTATATGTATGTATGCATCATGTTGGATGCTGGATATGATCGGTTGGATCAGTTGTATGTATTTTTTATATGCATCATGTCGGATGCTTGGACCATGTATCTGTATATGTATCAGGTGGATACATTGTATGATCAGGTAGATCATGTATGTTGATATGTATCATGTATTTGTATTTGTATCAGGTGGATACACTATATGATCAGGTGGATCATGTATGATGATATGTATCAGGTAGATACTTGGTATGCATCTGGTGGATGCATTGTATGATCAGGATGATCATGATTATGAGCTTCAGGATGTTGCTCCAGGTGATATGTACCGGGATGGTACAAGTGATGATGATCAGTATGATCATGGGCATCAGGATGATGCCTCGTGCAATGATGATTCGTTGGATCATGAGTATCAGGTTGATACTTGGAGGTTAGAGATGATATGTGGCAGGTTGTGCAAATAGCATGTAATCAGTCCTGGGAGATCTTGTCGGTTGTGTTGTGGCACATAAATGTTCCTGGGGTACTCTTTTCGGTATTGCTATGTAGTATGTAATCAGTCCTCAGATATCCGATAGGTTGAGCTGTGTGCTCGTAATCAGTCCTGGGATGAGTTATTACTACAGAGACATGTAATCAGTCCTGGAGATTCGAGAGGTTGAGCTGTGTGCTCATAATTAGTCCTGGGATGCTCTTTAGAGATCTTGCCAGTCGTGCTGTGGCACATAAATTTTCCTGGGATGCTCTTTAAAGGTTTTGTCTATCCACACGTAATCAGTCCTTGAGATCCGATAGGTTGAGATGTGTGCTTGCAATAAGTCCTGCGATGCTCTTTAGAGATCTTGTTAGTCGTGCTACGGCACATAAATGTTCCTGGGATGCTCTTTAAAGGTATTGTGGAGGAGATGCATGTAATTAGTCCTAGGAGATCTTGTCGGTCGTGCTTAGGCACATAAATGTTCCTAGGATACTCTTTCTGGTATTGCATCTGCACATAAAATTAGTCCTGAGAGGCCACCTCTATCAGACCATTCGCACAGATGATGAAGACCTGCAGGTGGTGGGCCTACATCTAGTATGAAAAAGGACTGGCTCTGTAGAACTTCCTATGATGAGTAGATTCAGAAATTGATTGAGATAGCTGATCCAGGTGGATATCGGTGGCAGCCAACCGCTTCCAACTGGCTCAAAACAGTCTTTTGGCAATTTTGGCAAATTGCTATTTTTAGCAGTTTTTTGGGTCCTAAACTTTCGAAGCCATTTTGAGGCCCTCAACAACATTTTTTGGCGATTTGGGGGACCAAATGGTTGCCATCGGCATTCATTTGGGCCCAGTCGAAAGTTGTAAATATCAGTTAGACCTTTCCAACGGGCTACCAAGCGCCCTAAATGGAGATCGTATGCAAAAGTTATGACCCCGGGAAGTTGACTGTTCAACTAACCACCTTGGGGCCGCAAACTTTATGATGGTTCATCTTCTAGGGTTAGGTTTTTGGATGTTTGGGATTCTTTCGCTCATGCTTATGATAAATAGTCCCTTTCAGCCTCTCTTTGTATTCATCCTGGCACGAATGAGCATAGCGGCCACATCTCTTCTCAAGGATAGCTACCACCATTCTAGCTATTGTATTTTACAGTTTGTTCTATTTCCGCTATTTAATAGAATATGTGTTTACTGTATCACTGTGTTATTTGCAATATATCTCTGTATATGATTCTGTATATGCTATCTTTTGTTTCGTTCCCACATAAATCCGGATCAATAGCAGCAGCAATGACGATGATGATGACTCGATGACGATTATCCAATGACGATGATCCAGAGAAGAAGACTTGTGCTAGAAGACCTTTGTCAAGAAATACCTTCCTAGTTAAGAGGGAGTGTTGATGTATATGTAACTTCAGAATGTATTTCACATATATGTATATTGTATTCCTATAAAGATGTTATTATTCCTCTATACGGAAGTGTCGGCATTTATATTGTAAGTGTTGTAACTTATACTTGATGGGTTATTAGACCACCTTGTTGGGGTTGGCCCTGTATAAGTCATGTGGGTCAAAGGGTTATTAGACCACCCTATTGGGGGTCGTCCATGTGGGTCAAAGGGTTATTAGACCACCCTAGTGGGGGTCGGCCCAGTCAGCATTATGTTAAGTGGTTAAGTTGAGGCCGACCTAGTTGAGTAAAGGTCAAGTCAAGTTAGTGTATAAATAGAGAGTGTGTCTCTCTGATTTTATACATTCTATTCTCTCACTCACACTTGGGAGAGTGGCGCACTTGTGGAGGAGGAGTCTCTGCTGCTAGGAGAAGACTATCTCTTGTATTCTGGTTGTATCATTGCTCTATCTATCTTTGAGGAAGTTATTGGGGTTTTTCACCTTTATGGTTTTCCCCAAGTAAACTCTGTGTCTCTTGTGTGCTTGCATTATTGTGTCCATGGTTGATATGCCGTACATGTTGTTCTCTCAGTTAAGATCCTAGATTAGATTGAAGTAAATTCTGAAAATTTAACAACAACGACAATAATATAACCATGCCCTCGACCATGGTAGGTTTACAGTGCATGAAGTCAATGCCCCATTTTGCAAAGGGGTCAAAAGCGATAACTGGATGGAGTGGGGCATGGTGTGTGCACTTTTTATGGTGAAAAAGATGGCAAGGAGGAAACTTCTTGACTGCTTCCATACAATCTTTGAAAATTGAAGGCCAGTAGTATCCAATGCGTAAAATATTCTGGGATGTATCCATCCCAAAGAGATGACCACCACATGCTCTCGAGTGGAAATCATTCAAGACATGCTCAGCCTCTTCGTGAGTTAAGAAGCGCTGTAAGATGGAATCAATTCCATGGAGATATAGGGTATCACTGATGATTAGGTAATATTCCGTGCGGTGATGGATACGATGGTGTTCATCATGGGATAGGTGAGGTGCAAAGTGTTTTGTTTGGAGATACAAGGTGATATCTCCATACCATGGATCAGAAGTACTGATCAGGAACAATGAATCATCGGGGAGAGAGTCAATGGGCTCAGATTCTTGATCAATACGAGGAAGATCACAAATTAGCCCCGTGAATACTAATGAATTTTTGGATTTAGCATTTTCAAACTGGAGATAGAATTCATGGAGAATGGTGATCCAGCAGGAATATTTGTCCCCTAGTACCTGATGAGTTAATACGTGGTACATAGGGTTTGAATCATAGATTATAGTAGTAGTTCGGAGCATGATGTAATGACAAACTATCTGGAAACCGATGACGGATGCTAGATCCAACTTCTCAACATGCAAATAACGAGTTTTAGAGTCAATAAAACCCTTACTAAGGTAGTAAATCACATGTTCTTGCACATTGCTCTCCTCATGCACTAAAACCATACCAATAGTCGAAGTAGAGGCAGCAAGATAAGGTATATAATCCTTGGTGTAATCAGGTGGTTGTAAAGTAGGTGCATTGGGCGTAGTCATCCCAGATAAATGGGATGTCCTTCTTTAACAATCACATATAACCCTGTGTTTTCCCCGTGAAATTAAACACGAAGCAATGAAAGTAGTTTTTCTTCCCCTAAAAATTTTGAATTTTGGTGATGTCTGTGGGTGGGGGTGGGTATAGAATAGCGTCTACCTTGAGGGGATCGATGTTGATTGCATATTTGGAGATGATGAAGCCAAGGAGACATCTAGAATCCACACAAAATATGCAATTGTGAGGATTTAAATAGTTGTTAAACTATCGACATATGAGGAAAACAACTGTCATATGATCGATGTGAAACTCTTGACAATTTGAATGAGCTTTCAAATCATCGAGGTAGGGTTCAACAAAATCCTTGATATCATGTAAGGCATACGACATGGCCTGCTGGAATATGGCACCAACATTTTTAAGGCCAAAAGGTAATTTTTGATATGCAAATGTACTCCATGGGAAGATAAATGCAGTCTTAAGTTGGTATGTTGGGTGGGTATCAATTTGATTGTATCCGAAAAAGCCATCCATAAATGAAAAGATGACAATACCGACACAGTTGTCAACCATTTGGTCGATAAAAGGGGTGGGGTAATTCTCCTTAGGACAATCCTTTTTTAGATCCCTGTAATCAACACAAACTCTGATGGTTCCTTGTTTTTTGGTAATCGGAACGACATTAGAGACCCAATCTATCAAGGGGACAAGATAAATGAAACTAAATTTCAATAGCTTTTCAATTTATGCTTTGATAGCCACAGGATTTCTAGGGTGCACTGGATGGATTTTTTTTTGGACATGTTTTGCATCGGGATACGTTTTTATTTCATGTATAATGATACCAGGATCAATCCCAAGCATTTCTTCATAGCTCCATGCAAATAGCTCGCGGAATTGTTTGAACCCATCCATATAAGTCTTGATTTTGTCAACAGAACAATTTTGGACAATGTGGATATGTTTTACAATGCCTGGTTTGTTCTAGGATATTTAGACACTTAGGAGTTAGTTAAAATCAACTTGTGTAATATATCCGTTAGGGATAGTGTGTTTCATTAGTATGCATTAGTATGCATTTGTAAATACTTAATCCGACGGTCATGATATGTTCCCAACACAGAGTGATCTGACGGCTCAACTTCTCTTAGATCAAACCTAACCTTGATCCATGGCTTAGAACCCGATTGGTCCATGATCTCTATTTAAAGAGCATGGAGGGTCATTGTTTAGTTGATCGATTATGAGAAGCTCATTTGTAACTTTCTTTCTTTGCATAATAAATTGTCCCATAGAAGCTATTTGGCCGGGGCCGTGGAGTGTTTCCCTCAAGAGGGTTTAAACCACATCAAAACATTGGTGTGTTGATTTGTGATCTGTTTGTGTGAAGTGGTTGCTCTTGGTGTTCGGTCGTTTGGTAGTACCCTGTGTACCCGAACATGGTATCAGAGCTTTTATGAAGTGTCACTTCCTGTTATGATCTAGATCTTGAACTACTGTTGCCGAAACTCGAAAGGGTTTTTATTTCTGTTATTTTTGTACATTTATGGGTTGTGAGAGGTGTTCCATTGCATCCGGAGCGTCGTTTCCATTGGGAAATAGTTTTCGTTTGATCGAAAACGGTTCCCATTTGCTCCAGAAATGCGTATTTCATCAGATCTAAAGGTATAATGTTACACTGACACATTTTTTTATTTTTTGTTTTTAAAAGAAAAAAAATCTCATATTTTATCATTTTTTACTGTTAGTTTTTTTTTTGGGTTTGGATTGTTGCTTTCCTGTCTACGTATGCTCTTTATCATGCACCTTGAGCGATCTCGGCAAATCAGAAACAGAAAGGGAAACAGTTTTTCTCGGCTGCGTATGCTCTTTGCCGTGCACCTTGCGCGATCTCGGCAAATCAGAAACAGAGAGAAAACGTAGCCTTTCTGGGAAAGCTAACGAGATCTAACTCCACAAGTGTGGAAAAGTTTTTTTTGTTTTGATTTGTGGTGTGTTTTGCAGGAAAAAGGGCAAGCACGCAAACCGAGCAAGAAGAGTAAAAAAAAAAAAGCCCCCTTCCTCATTCCCATATTTTACATACATTTTAATCTAGTTCACTTGATTCAAAGTTGCTTTATTCCTTAATAGGTTTTGAGTTCAATTCTTAGGAAGTTACTTTTAAAAGAAAAAATGCATGCAATTTATATTTTCAAGTTGCTTTATTGTAAAAGTGCATCTCACTTAAATAGTAAAAAATAAAAATACAAGTGAGTCACTTAAGTTTTTTTTATTGTTGCACTATTTAAAAGTAATATCATTGTAAAAGTGAAATCACTTATTTTACAAAAGTGGTTCACTTAAAGCAACTTTCTTGTAAAGTGATTGTCAAAAGGTTCATCTTGGGAAGAGGGGGGTTCTTTTTTTTTGCTAGACATTCTCTAGCTGCCACATCACTATTGGGGACATCTTCAATAGTTTCTTTGTTCAAGCATAACTTCATCATACAGAGTCAGTTTTCAGTGCCATCTTTTTTTAAACCGCCTATTTTTTCGAGCTCTTCACATCCAGACTATTGGTTTCTAATTTTACAACCATTAATTTACAAATATGGCCTCCCCTTGTGATATTCTACGTAACAGTTCCAACTATTTCTCATGGAAATCTTGTATGGAGGATGTTCTACGAAGTAGGGGACTTTTTAGAATTACCTCAGGGAAAGAAACATAACCCACTGATGATGATAAGAAAATAAAATGGGAAAATAGATGTGATGAAGCTCGTGGATTGATTGGGATGTCAATCTCTGCTGATTTGCGATTCCACATATCTCGAATTGATGAACCTGAAGTTGCTTGGGACAAGTTGGAATCTGTGTTTGGTAAACACAATGAAATTCGAGGTCACCAACTCAAAAATGAGTTGATTTCTTTAAATCCAAGTGACTTTTCATGCATTCAAGATTATTTATCTAAGTACAAAACTATTAAACTCTTATGTGCAGAATGTAAGATTAAGAGGGAAGACAAACAATGCATTTATCATATTCTTTCCAAACTTGGACCTGCATATTCTGTTTTTGTATCTACATTTTACTCTGTTGGCTGCTTTTTGGACAGACCCGGGTTTTAATGAAGCGTAGAAACAAACACCCCTTGGCGCACTGGCCCTCTCAGCAACGAGCTACGCAGCAGCTCGAGGTCTCACCCGAAGTGGCTATGGGGGGGCTAAGGAATCAGGCTTCCTTAACCTAGGCGACACGAAGAGTGCAATCTTCCTCCTCTCTTACGAGAGGATTCTTTGAAGCGGAGCGGCTTACTCTTCCGCCGACCTCTCAGTGCAACAGCGCTGGACTTCGCACTTACCAGCCTAACCGCGCGGTATCTCCGCTCCGACACACAAGGCGATTACCTTCGGCATTCGATACTATAACGTTTCCTGCCCTGCGCCACGACGCAGCCACACACTTCTCAAAGCACCGCAGCGACGGCGTTCTACAGACTTCTTCAATACTTAACAATTACGTCTAAGGGAGCTTTGAGAATGTACTTACAACATATTCATAAAGATAACGCAATGTTCATGAAAGCACAGATAACACACAGACATGCATTCATGCGGAACATCATCATAACAACAAGAGTTATGGAATTCACCTCCACGGGAAACCACGTCCACGGGAAGAGTATCTTATATATCACGAATGGAACTTATATAATAATGCTGCACACACAGCTGCAGCCTTAGATCTTTCCAGGAAACTCCACGCACATAGCTGGGAGCCCTTCTCTAGATCTAGTCTCTTCTCACAGAGATTACAATGGTTCAGACGTCTACTCAAACTGTCTGCATCTCAGGGATTAGCCTCACAGCTATCCAGTTCTAACTCTTGTCTTCTAACAACACAATAGAAAACAATCAAAAACCAACCAACCAACTCTTCTCTCTTATCAATTATACATACATATAGGTGGCCCTGAGGGTCGCACCTTTACAAAACTGTGGGCCTTTCCCAGCAGTATTCCCCAAAAACCCTAACTGCGTACATGGCTAGGTGTACTATAGGCACCGCTTGCAGTCACGTCGCCGCTTCCTGCAGGCTCCATGATTTCCAGCGCGGATTGCGGGTATGGGCGCCACTTCATCATTCACTGCTCTTTGTCCTTCGCCTTCAATGCTTTGATCCGTTGCTCTTCCTTGGTTAGAGCAACCATAACTTCTGTACTTAGCCTTAATGAGGGTAGCTGAGCCCTCTACTCTGTTGCTTCATTTATTTCGGTAGCTGAGCTTTCTACTCGGCCACATTCATTCTCCTTTGACGTGTGCGCGCGAGCTCCATGATTTTCGGTCCGTAATCTGCGCTAAGCTCTTCCATCTGGCACCATACTGCACACTTATTTACTTCTGCCCAAAAATTGGTGCTTATTCAAAATTAGCACTTTCCCTTCAACACTTGTGCTTTTTCCTCAAAATTTGCAGCTTTGCCGTAGCTGCGGCCTAGGCTCCAACAGGCCCCTAACACTTGCTTGTGGATCATCCCCGAGCCACTCGCACTAGCGTGTGGTCACTTCAGCTGCGCATCTGCCTTTGCCTAGGTCTCAACAAATGCTTTGTTCAACTGCGCAATAGCGGAGTCCATTTCATCCACGCACTTGGCAGCTGTATGTACCATGTCTGAACTGTCTTCTTCTTTAGTTATGCCATCAACCAACTATTGAGATTCAGCAATTTCTTTAATCTTTGCCTCAGCTTGGGCAGCAAGTTCAGCATACTCATCCATAAATGGCTGAATGTTGTTGGTGAGTTTGGCATCTTCATTTCTGAGCTTGTGCAGTTGCTGTTGTACTCTGCGCACTTTGCTCATTTTCCTCATCTTTGCTAAGCCTTCTAAGGTCTTAGCTTCTTCGCTCAGAATAGTTAAGGACTGTTCTGCTGCTTGTACCTGTTCCAAAAGGCCAACTTTGAAAGGGAGTGTCTCAAGCTCCGTCCAAGCCTCCATAGCTTGTGTCATCAGGTGCTCAGCTTCATCTGCTCTGGACTTCATTTGTGTGGAATCTCTACGCAGTGCTTCATATTATTCCTGGCTATCATCTTCAGGATGCGCTGCAACACGAGCTTCCAACTCGGCGATCTGCGTTCTATGGTCTTCAGCCATAACAACTATTTCCTGTTCTAGGGATTTCACCCTTCCTCCAATAATTTGAACTTTTTCAACCAGAGGAAGGTCTGGTTGAATTTTGCAGGCCGGAATCTCCTGGGCGATTTCATCAACTATGTTTCTTATCCCAGTATCTTGTGCCTCATAGTGTGCGAGCTTCTCAGAGATGTTCTTATATCCTTCCTTCAGCTCTATTTCCTGCGATTGCAGTCTTTGGTTTGCATGGAATGTGGAGAGCTCTCTAGCTCTCATCTCAATAGAGACCTTTTCTTGCACTAACTGTAAGGTTTCTATCGGAATTACAGACAAATTTATTTCAATGGGGCCAACTGCGCTTACCTGCAGTGCGGCCAGAGGATCCGGAAGTGTCATGCTTGTAGGCGGGATGTGCATGACAGTATGTCTCTCGGCAAGTGCTTCAACTCTCTCGGTGCTTGTGGGTACCTGCGGTCCCTGCGAACTAGATGCTGGCGCATGGGTCTACGCAATTATTCCTGCGAGACCTTTTATTTCTACGAACTGCAGGTCCAGCGCACTTCTGATGTGAGCGTGTGAGGTCTGCAGCTCACGAAATTGTTCCTTCAAGTAATTGCTGATCCCCATGGCAAGGGTCTCAGAGGGGTCTTCTGTCGCTTCTGCGGGGTGCGACAGCTTCTGCTTCTTTGGGGGTGGTCCTGCCGGAAGTTCATCAGTCTCCTATGCGGCCTTTTCCTTGCCTCTATCTTTTTCTTGCGCAGAAGGGGGTGGCATTGCGGATGCGATTTCAGCGGCCTCCCTCTATTCATCCAACCAGGACTTGACAGTTTCTTCGACATCTTCAGTAATCATCCTGTAAAAGCCTACAGCCCATTCTTCCTGAATGCCGCAAGGGCGGAGGTAAATTTCATGCAAGTTGGAAGAAAAAACCAACTTTCCTTCATATCTTTGGGCTGTCTCCTTACTCAGCCTTGGCATTTCCTGAATTGTATCTTTGAGGAAATGATAGTATTCATAGAACACAGCGCGGTTCATCTTGCGCTTCGCGGGATTGTTAGAATCCCAGAGGTTAACATAGCGGATTCCGGCAGGCTCTCCTGTGCGGTGCGGAAGGAACTGAGTGTTCGGGGGCTCCTTCCACTCGACAAAAGCACATAAAATTAAAAGCCAAGAAAAATGGAACAACTGACAGGAGTTGTCTTGGACGTTCCGACAATATTCCAAGAAAGAATTGAGGAGGAAGAGAGACCAGTTGTATTGCTCTCCCTCCACAGCTGCGATAGCGAGCTCCACGACAGCTCCAGTAACTTCTTTAGGTCTACACTTCGTGAGAAGTCTGCCTGCAAGAAGACTGCTTGTAAATCTCAGTGCTTCATCCTCGACTATAGTGAGGTCATAAGCCCGACCTCCTCTTGTCAATTTATATTCTGCACCATCTGTGCAGCCAATTTTCTGTCCTTATCTTTTCCAACAAAATGAATATTGGGGTCCTTACCAACCTTAGATAGGCCGGTAACATGATGAATCAAGTCGACATTCAAATCGATTGGCCTCCCCAGCCAAAGATAACATCCATGAATGCAGGATAGTAGTTCCTTAACAACTGCATTGACTTCATTGCTACGCCCGAAGTGCGGTAGCTTCAACAGGTTCAAAAGTCCAGGCTGCTCAAGATTTGCGGCAAATTCCTTCGGGACGAATTCATCAACCTTTCTGGTGGGATTGTAGACTACCGTTAGATAGCGATCTAGCGCAAACTGAGGATACTTTCTATAGTCTCCAAGGTTGAAATCAGAAAACTTGACCAAAGGAAGGTGTCCAAGTAGGGACCCTTCTTGTCGCACGACTTCCGCCATTGGAGGGAGCGGAATCGGGTACTTAGCATTCTTCGAAATGTGCACCTTGGGTGCATCATCTGGGCGCGGCAGAATGTAATTCACCATAGTGGCCAAGGGATCTGTAACGAGTTCATCCGGCTGTTGCAGCTGAGATGCCCTTGTGCCCGGAGACTGTCTAGGATCAGTCCAACCAGGGTGCGTGTAAGTCGAGGCCGTCATGGGAGTAGTCATGCCGAAATCTAAGCCTCGGCGCATAAATTGACGAACAACTTCTTCAGTTGACAGGTTCTCCGTCGTGAACCGGTATAGACAACAAGGATTGGAACAGACGAATGGCGAGATAGCATAGAATACGAACACTGAAACAAAGGAAGCAATCTGCACAACTCGGCTCTGAAAACAATAACTTAGATTCTTAAACAAGACACTATGCAACTTGAGAAAAGTAACCCGAAAATATACAAGTGCGGGGTATTTATAGCTAAAGGCGATAGTAAATGTGGACAAGTGGGGTTAATAGCCGTAGGTGCCTATGCATGAGTCGACAACCCCCCTATCCCCCGAGCCTCTGTGGTGCATTAATTGCGATGGACGGGCTCTGATAGCCTTCCGAGAGAAGCTAATGCTTTCGGCACATGACATAAATGCAAATCTTAGGGAGATCAAGCCAAATCTGTCAGAGCGGCTACAATTAAATGGCGAGTTTATCCTTCATTAATATTCAGACGCGGCTACATAACTACTGTAATTCAAATTTTCGGTGGGTCATTTCAGCATAGGTAACTGTGCATATGGAGGGGTCCACAACGAGAACTCCTCAAGCAGTAAATTGACATAGGGAACTCTGCAAGAGCGACGGTTTTGACAACACGGGAAAAACTTCGCAAGAGCGCAAATAGGGTCGCTCCAAACAAAATTTTATTGCTATGCGCGGATGTTTCAAGGAACTGCGCGAGAAGCCAGGGACTGAAAGTGTCTCGCGACTTCCATGTAGACTATGATAATGTGATGTCTCTTTCAACTACACTGGGCATCTGCACGTCTTTAGCACTTAATTAAGTCAAGGCGGAGTGGCCGTCGCGATAGAGCTTGAGCCGACTCCCATTGATCATTGTGGGCAGCAATTCTCCATTAAGCTTCACAAGCTGAACTGCTCCTCCTTCTGTTATCTTTATCACCCGGAAAGGGCCTAACCAATGTACACGAAACTTGCCTGGAAACTTGATGAATTTACTATCATAGAGGAGTACCAAGTCTCCTTGTTGAAAGACTTTATTCTTAATATGCCTGTCATGCCAAGCTTTCTATCTTGTCTTTTGTACTTGTTGATGGAATCCGGCTAAAAGTCTATCTTCTTCTAAGGTAAGCAGTTGTGAAAGTCTTTCACTCATAGTATCAATATCTACCATTTCTATAATTTGTGCAATTCTAAAGCTGGGAACAATGTATTCCATGGGCATAACTGCTTCTTGTCCATACACCAAGCTGAAAGGTGTGTGACCTGTTAATTTCTTGCATGTGGTTCTGTAATCCCATAATACAGCTATGACTTTATGGTCCCAATCATCTCTTTGTTAATTACAGATCTTCGTCAGGGCATTCTCGAGGATCTTATTGAATGCCTCCACCATACCATTAGCTTGAGGGTGGTAGGGTGTACTCTTATGGTGACTAATGTGGAATTCCTCAGTAAGGGCCCCGATAGTTTCATTCAGGAAATGTGTACCCTGATCACTCAGTAGAATCAGTGGACATCCGAATCTAGTGATAATGTTCTCAAAAATGAATTGCACGGCAGTGGCAGCGTCGCAACTCTTAACTAGCTTCACCTCAGCCCATCTGGTGAGGTATTCAGTAGTTGTGATGATGTATCTTGTGCCGGTTCTCTTTCCTGGTGGGTTGATAGGTCCTACAAAATCAATGGCCCATTTATCAAAAGCATGCAGTGTTATCTGGGGTCTTAGCGGCATTTCATCTCTTCTTGAGGTTTTTCCTATCCGTTGGCATACATCGCAACATTTGCAGAATTCCTTAGTATCCTTGTGCAGTGTTGGCCACCAAAGTCCTGCGGCTAAGATCTTCTGCACAGTCGGCTTTCCTGCGAAATGGCCTCCTGCAGTACCCGAGTGCGCTTCTGCGATGATGGATTTCTTCTCATGCAGTAAGATACATCTGCACAAGACTTCATCAGGGCCCAACTTATAGTGCTGTACTGCTATCAAAGTGAAGTCTGCGGATTTGACAACAAGTTGCTTCTTCTGCTGTATTGAAAACTCAACTGGCGCTTGCCCGGTAGTGAGAAACTCAAGAATATCATAATAATATTCGTCAGCTGCTTGAACAGAAAACAACTATGCATCAGGCAGATTGTACTCTAGATTTGTAGGTTCCTCTCCTGACTCTATCCTAGATAAATGGTCATGTCCTGCATTCAATCTACCTAGCTTCACAATAACCTCAAAATCATACTCCTGGAAGAGAAGTAGCCATCTACAAATTCTTCCCCCTAACACTGGCTTATTGACCAAGTATTTCAAAGCAGAATGGTCAATATACATTTTAAAATGTGCGCCCAATAGGTAGTGTCTGAACTTCTGTAGGGCGTACACCATAGCTAGTCCTTCTCTTTCTGTAGTGGTGTAGTTCTTCTCAGTTGTAGAGAGTTTTCTGCTAGAGTAAGCAATGGGGTGGTCAATACCTCCTTCTCCTGGTTGTGTCAGCACAACCCCCAATGCTATGGAAGAAGCATCTACATGAACATGAAAGGGTTTTCTCCAGTCTGGGAAAACTAGAATAGGCGCAGTGATCATCTTTTCTTTAAGTGTGTCCAAGCTCTGTTGGCATTCTTCTGTCCATTGGAATTTCAAATCCTTTTTCAGCAATCTTTCCATAGGCGCAGTTATCTTTGCATAACCTTTGATAAATTTCCTGTAGTACCCTGTATGTCCCAATGTAGTGCGCGATTGCTTAACTGAGTTGGGCGCAGGTAAGTTAGCAATGATGGCAACCTTCGCAAGATCCATCAGGAGTCCTTGTTTTCATACAATATGGCCCAACAAAATACCAAAAGGAGAACAGAAGATACATTTTTTCAAGTTAAGGGAAATCTGATACTGTCTACATTTTTCTGACATCATGCGCAGGTTTCCTATATGGTCTTTTAGTAAACCAAACACAGTCCAGTCATCAAAATAGACTTCGAGAAACTTATGAATAAATTCTTTAAAAATAGCAACAACGACTCTAGAGAAGATAGCAGGTGCGTTTTTAAGACCAAAGGGCATTACCGTATACTGGAATGATCCCCATTCAGTCTCAAAAGTGGTCTTATGGCGGTCTTCTGGATGGATTCTAATCTGATGGTATCCTGAAAAGCCATCAGTGAAGGAGTAAGCCTCTTGTCCTCCAACATTATCAAGCACTTCGTCTATAAAGGGAGTAGGAAATGGATCATGCGCTGATGCGTCATTCAGCTTTCGCAAGTCCACACAGATTCTTATTTCACCTTTTTCCTTTTTCTCTTGTACCACCATAGGACTAATCCAATCACTTTCTTCTACTAGCTCAATAATACCTGCTGCGAGCATTTTATCAATCTCTTCTCTAACCTTTTCTTTATATCGCGGGTTCAACCTGTACGGGCGCTGTTTTACTGGCTTGGCGTCTACTTTCAGAGGTATGCGCATCACTCCTAAATCGCCTAATATGCCTTTCATTTCTGTAAACTTGGTAGGAAAGATATCCTGGTAGTCACGTAATAATTCTGAAATATGGCCAACAGTTTCGTCATCCCAATAATCTCCTATAGAAGCAAACTTGGGTTCGGCTTCTGTACCAATGTTAATCTTTTTGAGCTTGATGTGTTCTGTAATGGCAAGGATATCAAGCTGAGGACCTTCAACATTGCGCATCCCTTCTGATTCTGGAATATTGATGTTGCGAGGATCATCTTCCTCTCCACCAGTGGTGAAATTATAGCATTCCAGGGCATGTTCCATCTGGACAGCCCAATCTAGTTGAAAATATTCTGGTACTGGACATTGTTCAAATACCTTCTTTTTAATACACTTTAAAGCGTGGTCGATACTTGGATGTTCTGACTCAAAGCTGAAGGTAAGTCGAAAACTTTCTATCATAAGCGGCCAAGTGATAGTGCCTTTGCACAATTCTGTTTCAGTGTACCAGTTCCTTGGAACTGTATCCAACGTGTGGATGAATAGGTGAACCCACTCATCTTCTGGAATATTTGACCATTGCTGAATACATGCTTCAACGTGTGACCTAGGGTCACTCTGTCCATCATATTTGTGCAACACTTCTGCTGTAGTTCCCTGAAATCTGCGCGGTATCAATCTGCGACAATCTTGCCATGTGTTGATATTCTCTTTATGCGCACCCCACCATCTTGCGGGTGTAGCGCGCAGTGCTATATCCAATGCTTGTATGCGCTGCTCATCTGGAATCTGTTGTTCATATGTATGTATAAATTCACTTACTTCAGTTAAACCATCAAAAATTGGAGTGTCATTCAATTATGTGCCGATCCATCGAATAGATTTAGTCATCATGGCGCAACGCCTTGCAGAAACCTCATGTAAGCGATTCTGTAAGTTTTCCAGTCCTCCTTCTAAATCTGATGTGCACGAACTATCGCATCGCCAGCTAATATGGCTGTCCGCTGTGGGATTGACATAGTCACTATGACTAGCAGTCATCTGATACAAACTTTCCATGTGGCGCACTTCTTCTTCTGCCCGAATGGGTTCAATATACCGTGGTCCTTGAAGTGGATCAAGCGGTGCGATGACCCTGATCTGCTCATCCTCAAAGGTCATCTGTCTTTTCTTCAAATTAATGACAGCCAAATTATCAAATGCCCAATCTATGCTTAAGAGTGCTGGATAAGGTCTACTATCATCCAGAATTTTGATTACTTCGAAGTCTGCAGAACTTCTTACTCCCTCAATATCAATAGGTACATTGGGTAGTCTTCCCAATGGAGAAACTCGTTGCTGATTCGCAAGTCTTAGCTGGATAGGAGATCTTGTAAGTTGAGGGCTACCCATCTGTTCCCATGTCTGCATGGTGAGAACATTGACTTCTGAGCCTAAATCTAAAATGACTTCATCCATTTCAAATGCTCCAATCTGCGCTGTAAGTCTCATTTCTTTCCCAGTTCTAATATGACTTCCAATCTGGTGAATAGCACGCTGCAGTGAATTCATCGAAGCATATTGTTGACACTTATCCAATAGGTGTTGAAGTTCCATGGTTGCTTTTTCATTGCGCAACAACTTTAAGCAGTTTCTCAGGAAAGTGTGGACACTGCCTAGTGCATCCTCCTCATCATCATCAGGTCTTCCAGATGTAGTTTCCTGTTCTTGTACCAGGTTGTCTTGTCTTAGCACTTGCGATCTGATATCATTATGTGGAATTGCGACGGAAGTTGAAGTTCTCGGATCTGAGAAATACTCTTGAGCTTGCTTGAATGCTTCTTTTTGCTTCTGCAGGTTGAGTGGAGATGGTTTAAGATTAGCGCGGTGCACCCATTACATCGCTGGCTTTCCAGTTCCCAATTCTGGCGTACCAGTAGTTGCTCCACTGCGCGTCACTATATTAACTGTAGGATCTGGTGCTTGTTTTTCTACTGCAATCAACTGAATATTCTGGTTAACCTGTGGCATCTTTGCTTGCATCTGAGCCATCAATTGAGGGCATTCTTCAATAATATGATCATAAGATTTACAATATCTGCAGATGGTTGTAGGATTTTGGCAATCCCTTGCATAATGACCTTGAGCTCCGCAGTTATAGCAAGTGATCTGTCCTCTTCCACGAGCAAATCCTGCTGCGCGTCCACGGCCCCTATAATTTCCTGCTCGACCTTCGCGAGTTTGATCATACTGCGGACCTGCTGTGGGTCCTTGTGCCTCTGATTGTACTCTATAAACATCATGTTTTCTTTCTATCATAAGGTCGTATGCTCTGCAATTGTTCTCATCGTGGCCTCCTGATTTACAAAAATTGCAATATAGATTCTTTGAAGTTTGTACATATTTCTGTAACAAGTGACATTCTTGTGGTCTATGACCTCTAGTTCTACAGATTTCACACCAAGGCCCCTGGGCCTGTGGTAAAGGGTTAGGTGCTCCAGTTGCAATATACTCTATAAAAATGGGACAATGGTCCTTTGAATGACCTTGCACTTTACACTTTGTACACCAAATTTATTCTTTAATATCCTTTCCCTTCTTAATATCATGGACTTGCAAGGTTAGGTTTGCTAATTGGTTCTGCAACTGCACAACATCATTGCTTGTTCCAGCAATTGGTGAATCTTCTAGTTTCATAACCATCTCTAGAGCTTGTTCCTGAGTAGTGAGATTTTGTTGCATAAGAGGAAGTCTAATATGTGGAAGTAGCGTAGCAATGAACCATTCCTTATGCTGCTGTGGTGCAAACTCAAAGCTTACTTAATCTATCAAGGCTTTAAAATTCTGGTCAAAGTCCCATACTGACTCTGTAGGTAATTGTTTTATGTCTTTGAGTTATGTTATACACTGTGATTCTGATTTAGGTTTCTTGAATTCCTTAATCATAGCACTTCTTACCTCAGCGAGCGTCCTATTCTGTGCTGCTGAGTATTTCATAAACCAAGTTAAGGCTCTTTCTCTTAGTGTGGTTGCTAACTGAACCAACTTAACAACATCGTCATTAATTTGCTTAATTGTCCAAATGGCTTCACACAGGAACCAGTGCTGCTCAGGGTCTTCTAGCCCTATTCCTCTAAAAGTTGGTAGCTTCATGTCATCACCCATCCTTCTTGCACTAGGTTGATGTGGAGGTGCTGTAGCACTGCCTCCGGGATGGTTAAATAAAGGTGATGCTGAGGTACTAGAAGTACCGTGTGGGCTACTAGAAGGTGTTACTGTGGGGTTATACTGAGCCTTGTCCGGCTTTTGTGGTGTAAAAGGGTGATAAGGGATATGAGCACTCCCTTGTCTCTCTATATGGCTCGCTCTAGGAACTTGACTATCTTCTGGGCTAGACTCAAAGAATGCTGGTCAAGGCCTACTTTATACCGTTTTCCACTACGAGCGCAACCAGTAAGTTCAAGATCACTATCAGAATCTGCAGACATTACTTGTCTATGCTACTCATCGGAAGCTATGCATAGTTTTCCTTTTTCATACAGAAGCATTTTAATCCATAAGTTCAGAGAATTTAAGAACTTACCCCTATGTGCTTGGAAGAAGTTCCTCTCAGCTTCGCTGAAGCTTTTTCTCATATCTACTGCAAACTCGGTGATGAAACCTTCCAGCAGACTGTTCAACCAGAAGTCTACTGTGCAGGACACAGAATTATCTACCCGCTTCAAAATGCTGACTAGTTCAGGCGTCCAAGCGACGGGTTGAGCAACATTCACAATGGGTCTAGTATCTGCTAGCTTAGCTAGCCACGCATGCAACTCAAGTGAAAATGTGACAAAGAAAATTTCGTGAAGGTCAGTATAAATATACTTTTGCAACCAGTCTTCTGTCTGAAGCCTAGAGCTTCTATTTTCTCATCCAGCGAACTCTCTAGCCTTTGAATCAAACCAGTCTTGAATTTCTTTAGCTGTAGGATTCCAATAGCACATTGCCTTCAAAATAATAGTGTTGAAGCCGATGACAGAAGCATTTGTTTGCTGAGCAATTCTCAAGGCAACAGAACCCTTTGTTGGCTTAACCAACCATAAGGAAACACAGAACCATTTGGCTTCCTTTTCTCTAGGTTGCGCATCAATCTCGCACGTCGCCAGAATAAGAAGTCTCAAGGAAACGGAACCATTTGTTGGCTACTTTTTGGACAGACCCGGGTTTTAATGAAGCGCAGCAACAAACACCCCTTGGCACACTGGCCCTCTCGGCAACGAGATGTGCAGCAGCTCGAGGTCTCACCCGAAGTGGCTATGGGGGGGCTAAGGAATCAGGCTTCCTTAACCTAGGTGACACGGAGATTGCAATCTTCCTCCTCTCTTATGGGAGGATTCTTTGAAGCGAAGCAGCTTACTCTTCCATCGACCTCTCAGTGCAACAGCGCTAGACTTCACACTTACCAGCCTAACCGCGCGGTATCTCCGCTCCGACACACAAGGCGATTACCTTCGGCATTCGATACTGTAATGTTTCCTGCCCTGCGCCACGACACAGCCACACACTTCTCAAAGCGCCGTAGCGACGACGTTCTATAGAATTCTTCGATACTTAACAATTACGTCTAAGGGAGCTTTGAGAATGTACTTACAACATATTCATAAAGATAACACAATGTTCAGGAAAGCACAGATAACACACAGACATGCATTCACGCGGAACATCATCATAACAACAAGACTTATGGAATTCACCTCCATGGGAAACCACGTCCACGGGAAGAGTATCTTATATATCACGAATGGAACTTATACAATAATGCTGTGCACACAGTTGCAGCCTTAGATCTTTCCAGGAAACTCCATGCACACAGCTGGGAGCCCTTCTCTAGATCTAGTCTCTTCTCACAGAGATTACAATGGTTCAGACGTTGACTCAAACTATCTACATCTCAGGGATTAGCCTCACAGCTATCCAGTTCTAACTCTTGTCTTCTAACAACACAATAGAAAACAATCAACAACCAACCAACCAACTCTTCTCTCTTATCAATTATACATACATATAGGTGGCCCTGAGGGTCGCACCTTTACAAAACTGTGGGCCTTTCCCAGTAGTATTCCCCCAAAACCCTAACCGCGTACATGGCTAGGTGTACTGTAGGCGCCGCTTGCAGTCACATCGCCGCTTCCTGCAGGCTCCGTGATTTTCGGTGTGGATTGTGGGTAGGGGCACCGCTTCATCATTCACTGCTCTTTGTCCTTCGCCTTCAATGCTTTGATCCGTTGCTCTTCCTTGGTTAGAGAAACCATAACTTCTATACTTAGCCTTAATGAGGGTAGCTGAGCCCTCTACTCCATTGCTTCATTTATTGCGGTAGCTGAGCTTTCTACTCGGCCACATTCATTCTCCTTTGACGTGTGCACGTGAGCTCCACGATTTCCGGTCCGTAATCTGCGCTAAGCTTGTCCATCTGGCACCGTACTGTGCAGTTATTTACTTCTGCCCAAAAATTGGTGCTTATTCAAAATTAGCACTTTCCCTTCAACACTTGTGCTTTTTCCTCAAAATTTGCAGATTTGCTATAGCTGCGGCCTAGGCTCCAACATACTCCATGAAAGAATCCTTGAATGCAGCTAGCTATCAAGAGCCTAGTCTTGAATCCTTTTGTGATTCCTTGATTAGAGAACAAGATAAACTCATTTATCTTGGAATAATCAATAATGCAGATACATCTGGGAAAGCCTTATTGTCCCAACAGAAAGAAAAGTCCAAGCCTCCCAAGAAACAAATTTTTTGCAATATTAAGTCAAACAAGAGTCCCAAACCCTCTCAGTCAGCTCCTTCTTTAAAAAATAACAAAGGATCCAAGCCAAAAAGCAAGAAGACTAAGCATCATTGCAACTATTGCGGGAAAGATAATCATGATGAATCTAAGTGTTTCAAGAAGATGGCAGCCTTGGAAGCAGCAATGAAGAAGCAGCACATCAGCCTAGATTCGCCTTCAGAATCTGCCTCTCATGGACATGCACTTCGTGCTTCTGGTTATTCTTATAATGCATCTTCTTCTTCTACTTCAAATGAATGGCTCATTGATTCTGGAGCATCTTATCATATGGCTAAGGATCAAGCCATCTTTTCTACTATGCATGAATGTAACACCAAAAAAATATTTGTTGGTGATGATAGATCTCTAAGTGTTGTAGGAGCTGGAACAGTTCTAGTAGATAATGGTAATTTTAGTGATGTACTATGTGTTCCAAGAATTTCCTGCAATTTGTTATCAGTCTATCAGATCACTCATTCTGGTGAAGGTAAAACTGTGACCTTTACACCTCACCAAGTTGTAATCAAGGATTTTAAAGATCCTCAACAGGTCCTAGCTACCGGAATTGTTGATGATATTACTAGGTTGTACAAGTTTAACAACTTTGGGTCATCACCTTTCCCTTCAGTTTTTGTTGCTCATAGTGATCACTTGAGCAAACTTTGGCATGAGCAATTTGGTCACTTAAATTATCGCTCATTGCAACAACTATGTAAAGAAAATATGGTGACATATCTTCCGATGGTATCTTGCAGAGATGGTGTTTGTTCCGATTGTGTACTCAAAAAACATCATCGCGACAGTTTTGACAAACGTGCCTCTTGGCACGCCTCGGTTCCCTTGGAGCTTGTGCATAGTGACTTGTGTGGTCCTCTTCCATCTGCTTCCTTTTCTGGTTTCAAATATTTCTTAACTTTCATTGATGATTACACCAAACGCACTTGGGTTTATTTCCTAAAACTTAAGAGCGAAGTATTTAACATGTTCTTGGCCTACAAGGCCCTTGTTGAAAAACAATATGGTCATCAAATTATTAAGTTAAGATCTGACAATGGAGGAGAATATGATAACAAAATGTTCACTACTTTCTGCACTGAACAAGGCATCCAACAATAGCACACTATTCCATATAGACCACAACAAAATGGTGTAGTTGAGCGGAAGAACCACACTTTAAAAGAAATGGCTAATTGTATGATCCAATCTAAGGGACTAAGTCTTCAATTTTGGTCTGAAGACATAAATTGTGAAAATTACATAGTTAATCACACCCCCACAAAAGCATTACAAGGTATAACACCGGAAGAAGCATGGAGTAAAACTAAACCTGATGTAAGTCACTTTCGTGTGTTTGGTAGTGAAGCATGGGCTCACATTCCGGATGAAAAATGGAAAGCATTGCAGCCTAAAAGTGAAAAGTGCATATTTTTTGGATATTCTGAAGATGTAAAAGGTTATAGACTTCTTCAACCACATTCTCATGATATAATCATTAGAAGAGATGTTAAATTTGATGAAAATATCTTGTCCTGCGAGCCTAACTCGGCAATTGTGCCATCTTTGGCCTACGAGCCTGATTCGGCATTTGTGCCTTCTTCTTCTTCTTCCAACTTCCTTGATAGGTTTCCAACTCCAGTTTCTGATAATGATAGTGAGGATGAAAATCCACCTCCACCTGCTCATGTTCCTCCAGTTGCACTAGCACAAGTGCTTCCTCGATGGGTCCGTTCAACATGTGAAGCAGCTGGTGATATTGCCGGTGATCCTAGAGATCAACGTCGAACACGTTCTCAGTGTCAGCGAGCCTCTTTTCTGTTGGCTCAAGTTTCCGAGAATCATGATCCAGAAACTTTTGCAAAAGTTTCAGGGAATCCAGATTGGGATGCAGCCATGGATGAAGAATATCATTCCTTAATGGCAAATGATACTTGGGATCTTGTACCTCTTCCAAAAGGAAGAAAACTTGTCAGATGTAAATGGGTCTATAGAACTAAGTATGCATTAGATGGAAGTGTTGAAAGACTTAAGGCAAGGTTAGTTGCCAAAGGTTTTTCCCAAGTTGAAGGGATTGACTACAATGAAACCTTTGCTCCCATCGCAAAAATGAACTCCATCCGCCTTGTTCTTTCCCTTGTAGCCTTACATAACTAGGAAGTCCATCAAATGGATGTCAAGTCTGCCTTCTTACATGGTGATTTACAGGAGGAAATTTACATGGAACAACCTCCTAGATATGTTCAAGATAACTCTAGCCTTGTCTGCCGCCTTAAGAAATCCTTATATGGCCTTAAGCAATCTCCTAGAGCTTGGTATGCCAAAATGGATAACTTTCTCCTTGACACTGGTTTTTCTAGATGCCATTCTGACCCCAATGTCTATACCAAGAAAGTAGGAAACCATCTCATCATACTTGTTCTATATGTTGATGACCTTATTCTTACTGGTAGTGACCCTAAGTTTATAACCCATGTGAAATCCAATCTTAAACAAAATTTTGAAATGTCAGACTTAGGACATTTGCATTATTTTCTTGGTCTCCAAGTCCTGCAAACCAAAGAAGGAATCTTTCTTTCTCAGTCTAAGTATTCTTGTGACCTTCTTCGTCGCTTTCACATGGAAGATTGTACACTAGCCCCTTCTCCCTTCCAGTCTAGAGTCAAACTTTCTGCCACTTGTACTTCACCTGAAGTCGATGCCACCTTATATCGTCAGCTTGTTGGTAGTCTCTTATACTTGACTCATTCCCATCCTGACCTTTCCTTTTCCATTGTTCGTGTTTCCTGTTATATGCAGACACCTCATTAAAGTCACTGGAAAGCAACTAAAAGAATACTTTGATATATTCAAGGTACAATTCAGTTTGGGATTCATTACAGTACAGGGGGGGAAACCTTTCTTGGTTGGTTTCATTGATTCAGATTGGGCCGGCGATCCTGATGATCAAAAGTCTACTGCAGGTTATGTTTTCAGTCTGGGATCTGGACCTATTACTTGGGCTTCTAAGAAACAACAAGCTCTTGCTCTTTCTTCAGCAGAGGCAGAATATCGAGCAGCAGTTAATGCTAGTCAGGAAGTTTTATGGCTTCGACAGATCCTTTCAGAGTTTGGATTCAAGCAGCAACAGCCTACTCCGCATTGGTGCAACAATCAAAGTGCCATCAAGCTTGCCAAAGATCTAGTTCTACATCAACGCAGCAAACACATTGAGCTACATATGCACTTCATCAGAAATCTTGTTCATGATCGTGTTCTTGAAGTGCTCTTTTTCCCTACAGATGATCAAGTTGCAGACATCTTCACCAAGTCTCTTACAGAAGCAAAGTTTTATAAACTTCGATCTATGTTAGGAGTTCAGGAACTTGTCATTAAGGGGGGATAGGCTCTAATGCCTCCTTCCTTCTCCTAATAGTGTCACTTTTGTAAATCCTTCAATCCTATCCCAAGTTGTTCTTAAGGGGGGATGTTAGGATATTTAGACACTTAGGAGTTAGTTAAGATCAACTTGTGTAATATATCAGTTAGGGATAGTGTGTTTCTTTAGTATGCATTAGTATGCATTTGTAAATACTTAATCTGACGGTCACGATATGTTCCCGACATAGAGTGATCTAACGGCTCAACTTCTCTTAGATCAGACCTAACCTTGATCTGTGGCTTAACACCTGATTGGTCCATGATCTCTATTTAAAGAGCATGGAGGGTCATTGTTTAGTTGATCGATTATGAGAAGCTCATTTGTAACTTTCTTTCTTTGCATAATAAATTGTCCTGGAGAAGCTATTTGGCCGGGGCCATGGAGTGTTTCCCTTAAGAGGGTTTAAACCACGTGAAAACATCGGTAACCACGTCAAGAGGGTTTAAACCACCGAGATGTCAAGGGTGGTGGTAGGAATGATGTTTTCCAAATTCCCTTCGGTTACCATATCCTGGGTGAGAATAGGAGGTTGAGGGTTGGGAATGAAATCCGGTGAAACAATGGTTTGAATCACATTATCTACCATGTTTAAAGTCTAAAGGAAGGACGATTGATGATGATGGTACTCCCATGGGGGATCATCTAAGCTCATAATATCCATGATTGATTCACAAGAGTGAAAATTCTGGAGGAGATAATATAATGATGGCGAGGATGAGTTCCTCCAGGATGGAAGAGAACGTGAGTCAGATGCCACCAAGTGGTGGTCATCGAGTGGATTGGATTCCGATTGGATGGACTCATAAGTGGCTTCAGTTGGGCTAAGAGGCATTTGATCTCCAATCGAATCAATGCCAATGATATCGGGAACAATTCATGGGTCTTCTAAGTTGAGGGAGTATGGGATCATGGATGAGATCATGTTAACCGTGGCAACATGTGATGGGGGATCAGGTGTTGTAAATACTCCCATTAGGGATGAATATTTTAGGAGTCCTATCCCCACACTCTCAAATGTTTACGAAGACTTCCCTAAAAGAGGGACATTATCCATAGGATGAGATGTGGTGTCTGGTGTACAACAATCTAATTAGTCGATAGTGACAATTTTCCCTTTATGGGGAAATTGCACGATGTGGAAAACATAAGATGCAATAGCAGTCATATCATAGAACCAATTTCGACCAAGAAATAAGTTGTAATCCAATGGAGTTGTGAATACTTCCATGTTAATGGAAACAATATTAACTCCTAACTCAACCATTAGAGATTGTAGAATCCCATGTGGTTGGAATCCACGTCCGTGAAATGATTTTAGAGTGGTAGGAGAACGTTTCAATTCATGAGATCTATTGGCTCTCCAATAGGATAATGACATTACTGAAGTAGAGGCTCTTTCGTGTGAGACAATACGATGGATACTTTTCCCAGTGACATTGGTAATGATTTGAAATACTAATTGGTGGGAAAGCCTCGGCTTGAAGTATTCCAATACAACAATGATGGTGTTAAATGAATCAGGATCCACGACTCCAATAGCAGATAGCAGATTCTTACATTGATTGGGACAATTTTGTAAGACATCTAAGGTCGACATAGCACATGGTTCTTGGGCTAGATATTCCACAATGTTGTGGTATTGAATGGCCTGAGAATTGGGATTGAAAACTATCATTTGGATTGTGCTTTTGGGTGGATTCAATACTGCATATGGTATATGTTTTTCTATGGTCAAAGGACCCTGTGACAGAGGAATACTGGATGTGGATGTGGAGGATTTTTAAGTATTACCTCCATTAGATTCCTTGTCAAGAATAGAATCTTGCGTACATGTACTGGTAGATAAGTTAACCGATTCACTACGTATCATGAGAACATGAGCGATTATGGATGGTTCTCCTTGAGGAGGAGTTTGTTGTTGTGCAACCATTATCTGTTGCTGGGTGGGGAAGGGGTTCATTAAAACTGTGGGTGTAGGGTTCCCTTTGAGAAACTTTTAGAATTCTTCATGATGTGGGCATTCTTTTGTGAAGTGGTTGTCATCGCATAGTAAGAATGGATATTTATCCTTTTGTATCGGTTTATTATCAGGAGGATCAGGATTGTTCTTTGGTTCCTGCTGGTTAGAATGTTTCTTAGATTTCCATTTGTTTTTCTTCTAACCACTGGATTTCTGAGATTTAGCAGATTGGACTAAATTCACCTCTACACTGGAAGTAAGACTAGGTGATTGGTTGGTGTTATTTCCATCCTGTGAGTATGTGGGGGTTGGAGCCATGTGGATTTGTGATCCACCCGATTGAGTAGCAGGCTAGTTGTGAACAAAACCATGATACCATGGGCATGTGATCCTGTGGGTGTTTTCGTTGGGTTGTATGTGGGGCAAGGAGCATTTGGAATTATGTCATATAACATGCCATATTGAGCAAAGAATAAGTCTAAGTATTGGGAACATGAAATGGCTTGTTCTTTCGTAACTTCCGCACCCATAGCGTTGTCTTTGGCTATGATATGTAACAATGACTTAGTAAACCAATCAACTAATAGTTGATCTGGAATGGGAGCCTTAATGAGCCGACCTCTTCTTCTCCATTCATGAATATGATAAGAAGTATGAGTGGAGATTGATCTTCGGAGAGAGGTTAAAATATTCATTTCGTTTTCATAGCGGATCGGTAATTGGAAATCTGTAAGGAAATCCATAGCCAAGGATTGAAAATAGGTGAAAGAGTGTGGTGGTATCTCGATGTACCATTTGGCGGTCATGCCGGTGAGGGCTCGTTGAAAGAGCCTCAAATGAATAGAATCACCCATTAATGATTTTGAGGAACACCAAAAATGGTATGTCATTACGTGGGTTTTGGGATCCTCGTTGGGTTTGTCATTAAATTTGGGTATGTCGGACGACAATTTCACAGGAATGTGTGGCCAATTCATGCCATGTTGAATGGGATCATTGGTCAAATGTGACAGATCTGGCAGATATAAAGTATCCATAAATGGTAATTGTCGGTTTGGTTGCATATATTGGTAATATCGTTAAGGAATTTTAGTACTAGTAGGACCATAGATCGATTGACCATAAGGTCCTCCCATAGAGGGTTGTCCAAATAGAGGTGGTCCTACTCCTTATTGCAGGGGTCCTCCTCCTAAATGTGGGGTTCCTCTAGAGGGTGGAGGTGGAGGTGGGACAGGTGGTGGAGGAGGTGGTGGTGGAGGTGGTGGGCTACCAACTGGAGGTCTAGTTGGTGGAACATTATGATATCCCCATGGGGTATTCATATTTCCGGGGAAAGGTGCTCCAGGATAAATATTTCCTTTAGTATTTTGATAGGTGTGACCTATTTCTATATTGTGATTACCTAGATATGTGTTTTCCCATGGGGGTTGGGTCCACGCATATGCTCCCCCCACGTGATGATCCCACGAAGGTTGTCCCATTATTGGATATCGACCTCCAATCGTATTATAGGGTATGAATGAAGGTTGTCCTCCACTTGATTTTTTTCTGCTAATTAGGGGTTGTCCCCCAGTAAAGAGTTTTAGTTGATTAGGGGTTTCCCCCTATTTAGATATTGTCCACTACCCGAAGTTTTCCTGGTTATTGTGCTTTGACCACTAACCATAGGATTCCCTTTAGTCATATATTGACAACTAAATAGAGGGTGGCCTTCACTTAGATTTTTCATTGAAGGTTGTGTTCCAGTTATGAAGTTAACAGTGGTTGAATTTTTCCCTCCAATTGTTGGGGTCAACAGAGGTCTAGAACCAACTGTTAGTACTATTATCAGCTAAGGGAAACTCGTAACCAGACTGAAAGAGTATCCCAGAAGAGGATTTTAGAGTAGTAAAACAGCGCAGGAGAAGAAGACTTTTACGTCATAGTATCCAGATGATACAGCTAAAGCTCAGAGGAGCAGTTCTTCACAAACCAGCTGAAAGCAAGTGCAGTTAGGACCCTTAAGCACTTCACGCTTATTCAGCCCAAATCACCTCGAACAAAAAATTGTCGTGGATGCATGTCAGCCCCACAGGTTTTCAGGGGTGTAACATCCCCTTCTCTCATTCCTATGCATGTTAACAATCAAATTAACACCCTAGTCATGTGACAGAAGAAGCACATTTTTACCATGCGCTCACAACATGAAGACAGAAACATAAGTACATTGAGAGACAAGTCCTCTCTGATCTAATCACTTCTCCTATAAATGGAAGGATTAGGTGAAGATAGTAAGAACCTAAGAAGACCAAGTTCAGTGATTGAACTGCTCATAAAAGGTCTAAAACTAAGCTACATCAATCAATAAGTGATGATGAATGCATTAAAGTGCAATAATTGTACTTAAAGTATGTTAAAGTTGGGCAAAAAGCCTAAAAACTATGGAAAAGTGGGTTTTGAGCTAAAATAATAAAAAAAATATGAAAAGGGATAATCCCACATTAAAAAGAGAAACATGAGGGATCATTTCCCAATGCTATATAAGAAAGGCATGGAAGGCATTGTAGAAGAGAAAAAAGGAGGAGCAAAGGCATGCTGAAGAGATTCTGAAGGAGGAGAAGGAGCTCAAATTCTTCAAAAGCAAGGGTGAAGGAAGGGAAGCTCGTGACAATGGAAGAGGGATTCACACCAAGATCATTGGTAAGGATGTACTTCTTCTTAGTTTTAATATGAATGGATTCAAGTTTCTACCATCTAATAGTTTGAATTTGGCTTATCATGCATGAATTTAATTCTTAAATGAATCTAGATCTTAATGAGTTTTGATTAATGAATATAGATCTTTGTAAACTTGCGATAATCTTTTCATGTTGCTGACATAGGAACTCACCATTTCTTAGTAAGATAGATTGATATGTTGCAGATCTAAATCCCTACATGCAAACATCATAATCTATTATCAGTGCAAGGGAGGGAAACATGACCAAACATACCGGGCTTATTTGAAAATTTCGGCCCCCATACATTACTCACAAATTCATAACAATTAAGAACTTATGTGTGCAAACTCATATTCAATATAAACATGGCAGAAATAAACATATTTACAAGCACATAAATAGTAATGCATCCTCATATATACCACAGGCATATGATGGCTCATCATGCAAATAATTCAATCTCATTCTCATGCTATGCATAGACTTCATGTCGATTTAATTAAGACAATCATTTCGTTTCATTAACATGGGCAATTAACATTCTGCAAAACACATAATGCATAATGTAAATCACAGAGAACACTTGTCTTGAAGATGAAGTTGTCCAAACAACTGGCTATGTGAGATCAACGTTCCACCCAACCATAGATCTTTGTCTAGCCTATATTCTTTCAGTTGAGAGATCACCCCTGAGCTGGGTTGTGTATCCACTGAGGAGGAACTAATTGGGCTCACTCACAGCCATGGTTTCACTCAACAACTATGCTAAGCCAACACACAGTTGGGTTTATCAAGCATACAAATGAAAAATGAGGAGGATGCTAAGCTAGTGAGCTCATCCAAAGAGCTACAGGCATCTCAAGTTAATTCAATAGTCAAGGCACCCACATTACCTACCCATCCAACACAAGGAAGGTCCCCTTCTTTGCTGCAGAGTCCCTCAGGTGTCCCTTCCCTCCATTTCTCTTCAAGATGGGAATAGAAAGTTCTAACTACTAATTCCTTGAGATTCTATCCTTCACTAGGTTTATCAAGCAAACCCAACCTCTGCTCAGACATTCACACTTGGATTTCTCACAATTCTGTCATCCAATAACTCAATCCTGTCACTTGATTTTCAGGTTGTAAAAACTAGGTTTTCCAATGGATTTCGGGGTATCTAAGACTCTAAAATTTGCCCCAAGGTTCATATCTGTGGATCCCCCATTGTATTTTACTGTCAAATACCAAATCTGGGCATTTATGGCTCTTCAAAACGTGGGTTCTTGCAAAGTTGCGATTTCTGGTTTTTCTCACTACTGGAAATTCTTTTTTTTTTAATGGAAAATGATGCCAGGTTCTTCCACACTGGAATGGGAATGAGAAAGAAGCAACAAACATGAGGTAGGGTGACTTGTGGTATAAGAAAACAGAGCCCATACTCTTCCATACAAATTTATGGGCTGCCCATGCTCCATTGAAGCCATGGACTGAAATCTTGAACTACTTCCTTACAATAGAAATAAATATCATCAAGGAAAGTCAAATGGGTTCTCACAATAACATTTGGCAGCATATGGTTCATCCCCATAGCCCCCTCACCACTACCTAGTGGATACACATGGCCAATTCTCATTCATTTCTCCCATAGCCAGTTTTGGTATTTTATTGCAATATCAAATATTTACATCAATTACAATATTCCATGGCTTAATAGCACATGGGTATCAAAATATCCAATACTTGTCTATTTAAATAAAATATGAGCATACACTAGTGGGGCCTTGGCCTTGACCTCCATGCTAGGGAAACATAAATAGCTTGTATACAATATTTACATTAAAAGCCAATATATCACAAGGGTCAAAATTGGGGCATTACAAGGGGCCTTAGAGCGGTCTCCCCAGACCACTATTCGGGGACCCTGAAATGACTAAAACCACCATGGCGATTTTATGTATTACGAGGCGCTAGATAAGGAAGCCGTGCATGGAGGGGAGACCCATTCTTAAAAGTTGCATCATCTTTGCACAGATCTTGAGGTGTCTTAAGCAAAAGATCGATGGTCACCCGAACGTCAGGATGTTGAAGTTGCACGAGGTTTATCACTTCTGGTCCCCCCCTGAAGCAAAACAGCTACTTCCATGTGGCAATCCTAGGATCGTTCAAGGGGATTTAAGCGGGTTCCTTGAACCACTTTTTGGGGGTCCTGAAAACCGCTAGTGGTTTTTGGTATACAACCACTCGATGGATTTTTCACGTGTTTTAAGGAGATTCCTTTTCAGTATTTTTAGCTCCCACTGTCACTTTCAAGAAGCGCCTCCTAGTTCTCATTGTTGTTTTCATCACCGTACAGAGTACAGTCTGCTCTCAGCACGTAAAGCTCGAAAAAAAACTATGTAATCATTTCCCAGGTACAGCGTGTCCTTTAAGGATCAAGTGAGTGAGGTTACAAATACTCCCATTGTTACATAAGGTTGAATCATGAAGCTCCTGAGTGCCACTGGTCCAGAGTGTAGAGCTTGAAATGCACAGGTTGATAACGGTTGATTAGATTAAGCTAAAAGATAGGTGTTCTCAATGGCACATTTTATCTCTAGTGGAGGCTCGCAGGGAGCGTTAAGGAATTGGACAACCAACATCCATGAGCAGCCCACAGACGGGCATTTGTAGACATTCAAGTGGGGAATCCTGAGGTCTCACTCAAGATGTCCATGGAGAGTTCATCATTTACAGTGGTTAAAAAGGAGATGGGCCTTCTTATTGCGGAAGCACGGAAGGAAGGGGCACGCCGGTCCCAGCAAAGGATGATGAAACGATGAAGCAGTAGCACCTGAGCAGTCTAATTGGAGATTGAAAGAATCAGGTCCTGTTTCACATATCAGTAGCATAGATGACTTTCTGCCCCATTGAAAACAAGGTTTGAGAGCAAAGGGCTTGGATGGGGTAGAAGGGATAAATGATAGAGGTCATGCAAAGCAACATCCTACAACAGGTTGGCCGCATCTACATCTTCATAAGACCTTAAGTAGTCCGGCAAGTGTGTCAAAATTTCTTGATAGATCTGTAAGAAGGGAACATTGCTAATACATGTATGTCTCATATTGGTGAGATTTTTGTCGAGCCGGATGCACAACTTTGCTAGACAAGTGGTCTTGGGTCATAGTCATAGAATATCCAGTAATATTCCACATAATTGTTTTGTGTAACAGACTCGGTTAGAGAGTACAAACATAAATACTTAAAGCTATTGGGCTGTAACAAATTATGTTATAGATGATATTAAGGCTATATATAGCCAAATAGGCAGTATCCAAAGGGTCAGCTCTCTTTTGTAAGAAGTATCACTTCTAATATTTGACAGTTTGATCAATACAGAAAGAAGAATATCATTTCCATATCTTGAAGCTTTTATGGATTCAAATTTTTAATGTGTACAATTAGTATCTTCTCTTGTTATTCATCTCTTTCATGTATGTTTGATTCATAGATATATTTTGGGTTTAATATGAGTGCAGCTTCTTAAATTTATTTCTTCTATGATGGTTAGTAAGTGAAGTTTTCATGCTAATTGGTCTGGAGGTGATATGCTTGTATTATTTGGTAGCGGTTCTTTGTTCATTTTGTTAAGACTGTTGAATTCCTCTCCTAGGCTCAACACATCATTCTTTAACATAGAATAAGGATTTACTCTCTGCAGTACCTTTATTTTATGCCATTTCATTTTCCATTTGATACTCAAAGTTTGGTTTCTGGCCCATTGAAATACTGCCCATATATTTCAAGATTTGAATTCTACATTATTTTTTGTCAATTGTGATTTTGATCCAGTAAAGAATTCAGAAGATATTATTGATGCCCAGGAATAGTTCTAAAGACAGCCTTAGAACATGTCTAGGACTAACATCTTTTTTGGCACCACTACCGGGGATATGCAATCAAGAAGATAAATCTTCCCTGGGAACAATGACAAAATTATATGCTTCTAGTTGTAAAATTAGTCACAGCAGATCTAATGAACAAGTAAATCAATCACAATAGATGAAACTCAAAAAAATGGTGTAAAACTGTGCAAAACATGCATCAGTGCTCAATATCCCAGTAAGGGTGAATGATTACAATAGAATACAGTAACAATGACTGAGCAATTCGAATTGTCTAAGTAGGTCATTCGAATCACTGAATGGAGTAGCTTGACTCCAACTAGGAGTCCTCATCATCAATCAGTGGTGGTCATCAATGCACAAGAACCAGTCATCTAGGTGTCAAGCTGAGTCTAATTGAGTGTGTCATGTGTAACTAAAGTGTGTAGCACTGATATAGGAAAGTGGGCTCAGTGGAGGGCACATGGGAGGCTAAATGAAGTCAGAACAAGTCATCTAGTCAATCTGGAGATCCAACGGAAGTGAAACAGTCAGTCGGGAGTGAAACTAGCCTCAAATCAGGGAGAATCGGAGCTAACTGAGTGTAACTAAAGTGGAACTACAGTGGTAGGTGAAGAAGTGTGCCCTTCTCTGGTAGTAGGTGAGAAGTGGGCGCCTTCCTGACTAGGAGGGCTAAAACTCTGAAGTAAGTGGCTCCTGGGTGCTAGAATAAGGTGGCTAAGATACTAGAGGCATCAACCTGGTGATTGGGATGCATGCAAAGTGCATGCAAACCCTAGAATTTGCATGCAAGATCCTGAAAAATATGATGTGTATATCCGAACACCCCCCCTCAAGCTAGACTATGATGTGCAAAAAATAATGTGGGGCCCTGGTAACTAAGACCAAAGGTCACCCCAATACAATAATCCAAAAAATGCTAAAAATAAACTAAGTGAGGAAAGAGGGAAAACCTAGTGGGAAGAAAGCCCCCCCTCAAGCTAAAGCATAATAATGGATCAATCTGTCTCCACCATGATGGAACTCACCCCCAATAGTGAACGGAGGTAAGAGAACTTCTTCTCAGTGAAGCTCTTGGTGAAGATGTCTACAATTTTCTCATCAGTAGGGCAATATTGCAGAATGATGGTGCGATCATGCACCAACTATCGAATGTAATGCATATGAATCTCAATGTGTTTGGTCCTCTGCTGCTAAACTGGATCTGTGGAGATCTTGATATCACTTTGATTGTCACAAAATAGGACAATCGAAGTAGTTCCACCAAAACCAAACTCGGAAATAATACCCTACAACCAAACTGCCTGTATGCAGGCATTGACTGCCCCTCGATACTCTGCCTCTGCTGAAGAAAGTGCAATGGTTGCTTGCTTTTTGCTGGACCAGCAAATAGAACCATGACCAATCATGAAAACATAACCGGAAGTGGACTTCTAATCAATGCTATCACTTGCCCAATCTGAATCAGTAAAACCAATGAAATCAAGCTCAGAATCTGTAGCATAATGTATGCCAAAATGTTTCGTACCTTGCACATACTGCAAGATCCGCTTGGCTGCCCACCAATGAAGCTCATGGGACTGATACATATACATTGACATGGCACTCATGGCATATGAAATATCATGCCTTGAGTGTGTCAAATAAAGTAGTGAACCAATCAACTGTCAATACATACTGCAATCTGCAAGCAGTGTAGAATCTCCCTCCTCAAGACTGATTCCTGAGAGGAATGGGAATGGGGCTGCCTTACATTCAATAATATTAAACTTCAATAACAGGTCGGAAGCATATTTTTGCTGAGATATAGTGATCCCATCAAAATTTTGAGCTATCTCCAATCCCAAAAAGTGACTCAGCAAGCCCAAATTGCTCATGTCAAAAGCTAGATTTAAGGCAGTTTTTAGCTTGTTTATTGAAGTAAGAGTGCTACCGGTAATGAGAATATCATCAACATAAAGTACAATAACCAAAAAATTACCTTTAACTCGTTGAAGATACACATTTGTATTAGATTTGCATCTTTGGAAATTCTGAGAAAGAAGGAAGGAGTCCATCTTTGCGTACCAAGCTCTTGGGGCCTGTTTTAACCCATACAAAGATTTCTTCAATCTGCAAACTAATGATGGATCTGATGTTTAGCCCTCTGGATGCTGCATATATACCTCTTCAGCAAGGTCTCCATGTAGAAATTCACTCTTCACATCCATGTGGTGCACTTCCCAGTGCTTGGATGCAGAAATAGCCAAAACAAGGCAGATGGAATCCATCTTTGCAACCGGTGCAAAGGTCTCAGTGTAGTCCACTCCTTGGACTTGGGAGAAACATTTTCCCACCAACCTTGCTTTGTATTTTCTGATAGAGCCATCAGCAGCAACTTTCGTGCAGTAGACCCATTTACACTTCACTAATTTTCTTCCAGGTGGAAGAGAAACTAGCTCCCATGTATTGTTCTTTTGAAGAGAACTGTACTCTTCATCCATGGCACTTTGCCATCTCGGATCTCGGTGGGAAGAATAGAATGATGTGGGATTTGAACCAGACATCAAATAAAAAATCTCAGGAAGTAATGGATCAGCAATAGAAAGAGCCATACCTGCTCTTTGAAAGTCTTCTCTTGTTCGTCTCGGATCAGCAGGATTTCCAAGGTTCGAACCAGCAGATTAGAGAGTGTTTTGGGCCCACTTTGGTAACTGAGGAGGATCATAATGGTCAGATTCTGAACCTAATATGTCATGATCATCATGTGCTACTAAAATATCAGAAATATCAGAACTCATACCTTCATTATCACTGCACGGATCTTCTTCTGGTGAAGGCGGTGAATCGACAGTCTCTTCCTCGACTAGTTGCAATTCTTGAAGTGGTTCTTCAAATTGCACACTGCGCTCTATGAATATATTTTTAGATCTGATATCCATGAGTTTATATGCTTTTGATTCTTCCCCATATCCTATCATTATGCACTCAATACTTTGTGGATCCAAAGCTCGTCTCTTCTTGGAAGGAATTCTAGCCCATGCAGTAGAGCCAAAAAATCTCAAATTTGACACATCCGGTTTGTGACCAAAGAATGCTTCGAAAGGAGTCATACCTTTCACGGATGAATGTGGAACACAGTTCTGTATTTATGCAGCAACATTGATTGCTTCAGCCCAAAGATTTGTAGCCAAACCTTTTGATTCAATCATGCATGTAGCCATCTCTTTCAGTGACCGATTTTTCCTTTCCGCTACACCATTCTGCTGGGGTGTGTAGGGAACTGTATGTTGGATCTGAATTCCGCTTTGGGAACAAACTTGCAGAAACTCATCCTTGATATATTCTCCACCATTATCATATCTAATATCTTTGATCTTGCTCTCAGTGGCAGTCTCAACAGAAGCCTTAAAATCCTTGAATTTTCCAAGCACTTCTGACTTGTTTTTGAGAAAAAATACCCATGTAAAGTGCGAAAAATCATCAATAAATGTCAAAACATACCTTGAACCATTTAATGATGTATGGGGAAGCAGACCACTTATATCAGAATGTATCAACCCCAAAACTATAGAAGATCTGCTAGCTTTGCCGTGGTCAAATCTGTGCTCGGGGTGCTTCCCAATAATGCAACCAGTGCATATTCTCTTCGAGGAACAGAGTTGTGGAAGACCATATACCATGGAATTGTTTGATAGTAGTAGCAAATACTTATAATTAAGATGTCCAAATCTTTCATGCCAAATCCTACTAACCTCATTACCATGTGTGCGAAGAGTAGTGGGCTTTGCAAGCGGAATAAAGTGTGAAAACTCATAGCATTTTGCAGTGTGGTTTGCCTTTCTGACTGCAACAAGTCTTCCACTTTTGATATCATAAATTTCAACTGTATTAGGGCTGAATGTAACTTGCTTTGTTTCACCAGTGTGTGTCATTTGATACACAGAAAGAATATTTGAAGCCAAGGAAGGCACATAGAGAACATTCTGAAAGCTTCCATGATCTACATGAATCGTACCTTTTCCCTTTGAAGAAATTTTTGAGTCATGTCCCAAATGGATGGGGATGGAACTGTTTGGATCGAATGAAGAAAAAGAATCAATATTTGTAGCCATATGATTCGATGCACCCGAATCTATCAAGAGACTAGTGGGCTTTGAAACAATTGCCATGAGTGCTTGTCCTCTTTCATGATCATCATTCCTATCCTTCTTCCTTGCACCGTCAGGAAGAGTTATGTTGTTCTTTTCCAAAAGGAGGGCCATTTGATCTATAGTATTCTTCATACATGAACTTTCGGGATGAAAGCCATGGTTGCAATAAGTACATTTAGATTTTTGGTTACCTTCTTTGCCCTTTTGCTTGAACTTTGAACTGGATGGTGCATCCATCTGTTTTCCTTTCTCTCTTTGCTTGTGAGGTTCGAATTTGGGCTTCTCCTTCTTTTGCTTTCCTTTACCATTTGAGATCTTGGGTCCTTCAACATATAGGGCTGAATCTTTGGAGCTTATGGACCCCATTTGAATCCAACTTGTCATGCTCTTTTGTGACGGACTCAATGAAGGCATTCAAGGTAGGCATCTTCCAATTCGGGGTAGTTAGCCAACTGAAATTGAATGGAGAGGATCAATTGTTTATCCTCTTTGATAACTCCACTATTCTTCAACTGCAAGTTCAAGTTCTTGAATTTTGTGAACAATTCATTAATGGTCTCGAAATTCTCAGAACTAAGGGAAATCAATTCATTCTCTAATTGAAAAGCCCTAAGCTTGTCCTGCTTTCCAAATAGTGTTTCAAGTTGCTCCCATATATATTTTGGAGTCTTCAATCTGCTGAGATGGAATTGAATATCTTTGGAGATGGAGAGACAAAGAAGACCATAAGCTTCATCAAGCTTGTTGTAGTGTTTGGTTCTATCTGACAAGTTGTTTGGCTCCAATTCAAGACCAAGAGTTACACAGTAGTAACCTTTTGAACATAATAGGATCTCCATATCATCTTTCCAATCAAAATAATTGAATGGGGTGAGGATAGGCTTTGAAGAAGAGTATTCCATTGTTAGGAGCAAGTGCACACTGATGTAGAGAATCTTGCAAGGGCAGAGTAGCGAATGCAAATGATGGAGACAATAACCTGTAAATCACAATAAACCAAGAACAATGAGGTCGAACAATCCACCCTTTTAGAGTTGCATCACACTTGGGATTGGAGATCAAACAATGTTGAATGGGTCCAATGTATCAGATCCAGGATTTATGTGGAAACTCAAGCTTCTGGAGTGGTATTGGATGTATTTTCAAGCTTTGCATGCACAGGAGCAAATGCCCTTGAGATCTTTCATGCCAAAACTTTTTGTAATTTTTGAGGAATTCACTCAAATCTTCTTGTAAAAACACCTGTAGAAAAGAGATCTTGTCCCTGCAATGGCTCTGATACCATGTAAAATTAGTCACAGCAGATCTAATGAACAAGTAAATCAATCACAATAGATGGAACTCAGAAAAATGGTGTAAAACTGTGCAAAACATGCATCAGTGCTCAATATCCCAGTAAGGGTGAATGATTACAATAGAATACAGTAACAATGACTGAGCAATTCAAATTTCCTAAGGAGGTCATTTGAATCACTGAATGGAGTAGCTTGACTCCAACTAGGAGTCCTCATCATCAATCAGTGGTGGTCATCAATGCATAAGAACCAGTCATCCAGGTGTCAAGCTGAGTCTAACTGAGTGTGTCATGTGTAACTGAAGTGTGTAGCATTGATATGGGGAAGTGGGCTCAGTGGAGGGCGCATGGGAGGCTAATTGAAGTCAGAACAAGTCATCTAGTCAATTTGGAGGTCCAGCGGAAGTGAAACAGTCAGTCGGGAGTAAAACTAGCCTCAAATCAGGGAGAATCAGAGCTAACTGAGTGTAAATGAAGTGTAACTGAAGTGGAACTGTAATGGTAGGTGAAGAAGTGCACCCTTCTCTAACAGTAAGTGAGAAGTGGGTGCCTTCCTAACTAGGAGGGCTAAAACTTTGAAGTAAGTGGCTCCTGGGTGCTAGAATAAGGTGGCTAAGGTGTTGGAGGCATCAACCTGGTGACTGGGATGCATGCAAAGTGCACGCAAACCCTAGAATTTGCATGCAAACCCTAATTTCATGCAAGATCCTGAAAAAGATGATGTGGATATCCGAACAATAGTTTCATAATGGATGAAATTGGGTTGCAGGATGTAATCCACTTGGCGACAGTGGTGGTCATCAATGCATAAGAACCAGTCATCCAGGTGTCAAGCTGAGTCTAACTGAGTGTGTCATGTGTAACTGAAGTGTGTAGCATTGATATGGGGAAGTGGGCTCAGTGGAGGGCGCATGGGAGGCTAATTGAAGTCAGAACAAGTCATCTAGTCAATTTGGAGGTCCAGCGGAAGTGAAACAGTCAGTCGAGAGTGAAACTAGGCTCAAATCAGGGAGAATCGGAGCTAACTGAGTGTAACTGAAGTGGAACTGCAATGGTAGGTGAAGAAGTGCACCCTTCTCTAACAGTAGGTGAGAAGTGGGTGCCTTCCTAACTAGGAGGGCTAAAACTCTGAAGTAAGTGGCTCCTGGGTGCTAGAATAAGGTGGCTAAGGTGTTGGAGGCATCAACCTGGTGACTAGGATGCATGCAAAGTGCATGCAAACTCTAATTTCATGCAAGATCCTAAAAAAGATGATGTGGATATCCGAACACTAGTTTCATAATGGATGAAATTGGGTTGCAGGATGTAATCCACTTGGTGACTCCACAGTAGCAAACCTAGCATCTGGACGAAGACATACCCGCCAGAACCCAAGCCACGAAGAATTTGTGGCCTTAGAAGATTCAGTTTCTGGGAGACATAAATGTGGGAGATACCAGTCTACTTCACCAAGATATCAACGAATTTTCTCCTCCCCTTTATTTGGCCCTCAATTCCCTTCGTCTGAATTCATTGTCCAAACCCCTGAAAAAGAACCTTTTTCCCCATGATCCTCACACTCCATGTGATTTTCCTATTTTTCAAAGAATCCCTGCTGTAAGTGAAGAGTTTGCGGCTCACACAAATCCACCCAAGTCTTTCGTTGCCTCATATGTAGAGAATTTAGACGCCATCCACCTCATGTTAGGAGGAGGAGGTAGAGCACCACCTCCACCACCACACAGAACACCAAGATGGGTGGAAAGCCCACATGGACCTCTGTAATTACCTACAACCCTGAATGATATGGCTACCCACTACCTAAAGTTGTTGCCAAAGTATGATGGTAGTAAAGGAACATCTACTGAGGATCATGTGGACTGATTCTAGGATTTCACGGACAATATCCTGATTGAACATGATGATATATTTATGCGAATTTTTGCTAAGTCATTGGAAGGAGAAGCCAGAAAATGGTTCAGATCATTACCTAATGCCTCCATCAGTACAATGGAGATCCTGGAAACCACCTTTGTCAATAAGTGGGGAGTTAAACGTGATAGTCTCTACTATCTAATGGAATTCTCCGCCCTAAAGAAGAGCAACTCAGAAAATGTGGTTGATTTTACAGCAAGATTTAACAATTTGTACTTCAGAATTCTTGAGGACATTCGTCCCACCAAATCAGCAGCTCGAGTCACTTATGCAGATGCTTTCCCCTCAGATTTTTCCATAACATTAAGGGAAAGAAGACCACTCTTGCTCAACAACATGCAGGATGATTCCATAGACGTCGAAGGAAATATGAGAGCAGGAGGCAAGATTAAAATGATCAGTGACATTGAATCAAAAGACAAGGGAAAGGCCAAAGAGGAAGGTGTTTCTTCATAAATAAGAGACTCTCAAGATGTGAAAATTGATGAGATTACACACATTATCAAGAATCTTTCAAATAAAGTCACCATGATGGAATTAGAGGGTAGCATTCCTAACAGACAATCACCCGTTCATCCTCCGAATCAATTCAGAAGACCTTTTAATCTGCAGATGGCATATAGAGAAAAGAGGAATGATGAACAACCATTAAGGCCTCCTGTCCATGAGAAGGAAAACAATCTGGTCGGAATCACAACAGAGGAAGATTATGAAGATTTTGAAGAACAACTGAATTGGATGGAGGAAGATTGCCACCTCATGCACCTTACTAGAGAAGACTATGAGAGTTCACTTTTATATGAAGAAGTTGGCTCAGACCTTCTGGACTCCCAAGAAAATGACCAATTCCTTGATGATCATCCTTCTTTTTATAGCGCTCAACCAGATAAACCACAAAGAAAGTACGACTTGATACCAAGGCCAAAGGTGACAAATAAACAGAGCAGACCCATTCCTAAAAGGTCCCCACGGAAGCTGGCTCAAGCGAAGTCTCCTCAAGCATCCTCCCTATCCAAAGTCAAAAACCTCCCCAAGGACAAGGAAGTTGAGGCCATAATCCCAGATAGTCCAAGTCAACTAGGCTCGATTCCTCAAAACCTATGATACTACCATAATACAACATAGGATTCCCTTAAAACCTGATGCTAAGCTAGTAAAGCAAAATTTGAGACAGGTGAACCCTATCTTGTTTCCAATAATTAAAAAATAAGTGAGGAAACTTCTTGATGTGAAAATCATCATTCCACTAAGATATTCAAAGTGGGTGTCTAAACTAGTTCTAGTCAGAAAGAAAAATGGAAAAATGAGGTTATGTGTTGATTTCAGAAACCTGAATAGGTGTTCTTCGAAGGATAACTACCCCTTACCCACAATGGATCATATTCTGCAGAAGGTGGTTCAGTCGACTAGAGCATATATGATGGATCGGTTCTCAGGCTATAATTAGACTGCCATGCACCTAGAGGATAGGGAAAAGATAGCTTTCACTACACCATGGGGAACTTTTTTACGAAGATTTATTCCTAATTTTGCTAAAACAATGAAAGAAATTACTGACATGCTAAGAAAAGATACTGAGATAAAATGGACCACAGCTACGAGGAACTATTTTAAACAAATAAAGAATTCCCTGGGAGAGGTGCCTATTTTGACTAGCCCATATTATACTAAGGAGTTTGTAATTTTCTCTTTTTCCTCTGAGGTCACTATTGCAGCAGTCCTTTTACAAAAAAATCAGGAAGGGCATGAACAAGCCATTGCTTTCTTCAGCCGAGCCCTGACGGATGCAAAATTGAAATATAGCACAATGGAGAAGTGGTCCTATGCAATTGTTAAAGCACTCAAGTCGTTTAGGAGATACCTCTTCCATTCCAAGATCATCGCTCATGTCCCAAGGAGTACCATTAAAGATATCTTGTGTCAACCTGATAGTGAAGGAAGGAGAGGAAAGTGGATTTCCAAGATCCAAGAGTACGATATGGAGATTAAACCTACCAAGTTGGTAAAAGGACAGGGATTATCTAAGTTGTTGGCTGATTCGAACTACCAAGCCCTCGAGATCAATTTGATCGATCAATTCCTCAGTCAGGAAAACGAAGAGGGTCAGCAAAACCTTCTCGACCAACTAGCTGAGAAGTTTATGGGGTCAGAGTGGTACATGGACATAGTCTACTATTTACAACATCTTACCTATCACCCCGGAATGGATAAAATCTAAAATAAGATCCCTTAAACTCAGAGTGGTCAAATACTGTGTTTTGGATGGTTACCTCTTCTGGAAGGACCCACTTGGAATCCTGCTAAATTGTATTGTAGAAGAAGAGATAGATGGCACAATTACTAAGTTTCACAAAGGTATGTGTGGAGTGCATCATGCATGGAGGGAAACTGCTCATAAAATTTTGCGAGCAGGCTATTTATAGCCCACTCTATTTACCAATTCCAACAATATCGTCAGAGCATGAAAAGAATGCCAACTATTCGTCGGAAAGCAGAAGTTGAAACCATTACCTCTCAAACCCATCAAGGTGGAAGAACCTTTCCAGTAGTGGAGTCTTGATTTTATCGGGTAAATAAACCCTCACTCTAGCGGCCAACACAGATGGATTTTGACGGCCACTGACTACTTCACTAAATGGGTGGAAGCGATTCCCACTAGGAACGCAAATGATTCAGTCATAATAGGCTTCCTAGAAGACAATATTTTAGAAAGGTTTAGTTGTCCAAGGAAGATCATGACAAACAATGCTCAAGCATTCAAATCATATAAAATGATGAGTTTTTGTCAAAATTATAATATCCAGTTGATTCATTCAAAAACATACTACCCACGGGGAAATGGCCTAGCTGAATCTTCAAACAAAATTTTGGTGACTATTATCAAAAAGATGCTCAGTACAAACAAAAAGGCCTAGGACTCCCAATTAAAGTTCACATTATGGGCAAACAGAATCAGTGTCAAAAGGGCTATAGGCACTTCATCATTTCAGTTGGTTTATAGAAAGGAAGTTCTCCTCCCGATTTAGTTGGGCCTCCCGTTAATGAAGCTATTACAATCGGAAAGCGAAGAGACAGATGATATGGAAAGGAGAATTCATCAGTTTATAGAGATTAAACAGGTCAGAGAACAACTGGACGACTCCTCTAGAATCTACCAGGACAAGATGAAAGTAACTTTTGACCGAAGGGCTATTGCTTGAGATTTTCAGCATGGAGATCTTGTTCTGAAATTGGATGCTAGAAGAGAAGAAATATATAAACATGGAAAGTTCAACAACATATGGTAGGGTCCTTTCAAAATCATCACAGTCCAGGACAACAACACTTACGAGTTGTCCTAACTTAATGGTGAAAGCTTTGGAAACCATGTGAATGGGAGATTCCTAAATCGGTTCTTTCATTACTAGTTCCTTATCCTACTCTATGAATGGATCCAATGTACCATATTTGTAACATATTTTTCTTCCTTTCTGTTTTTCAAAGTTATTATCAATTTTGTTACCTATTCTTTGATTATTTTCTGTAGCTTATTTTTCAAAAGGAGAATAATGGACAGGTATGACTCCACAACCCAATGGACTACAAGGCACTAGTCTACTATTCTCAACCTCTCCCAGGAGGAAGAGGGTGTCCTCGCTGAATCCAATGTTAGTAATATTATCCATCGAGGGAAAATCGTCACCAGACTGAAAGAGTATCCCAGGAGAGGAGTTTAGAGAAGTAAAATGGCACAGGTGAAGAAGACTTTTATGTTGTAGTATCCGGATGATACAGCTAAAGCTCGGAGGAGCATTTCTTCACAAACCAATTGAAAGCAAGCGCAATCGGGACCCTTAAGTGCTTCACGCTTATTCATTCCAAATCATCCCAGACAAAAAACTGTCGTGGACGCGTGTCAGCTCCATAGGTGTTCACGGGCCTCAGAGCAGTCTCCCCGGACAACTATTTGAGGACCCTGAAATGACTAAAATCACCATGGCGGTTTTATGTATCATGAGGCTCTAGATAGGGAAGTCGTGCATGGAGGGGGGACCCATTCTTAAAAGTTGCATCATCTTTGCACAAATATTGAGGTGGCTTAAGCAGAAGATCGATGGTCACCCAAACTTCAGAATGTTGAATTTGCACGAGGTTTATCACTCTTGGTCCCCCTGATGCAAAACCACTACTTCCACATGGTGATCCTGTTAACACCCAAAAAGTGCTCACTACCTCATCTACCCCATTACATGACTCATTTGTCCATATTTCTTACCATATTTGCCTCCAAAACCTTAAAAACCCATTAAAAAGCCTCCAAAAGGCCAAAAAACCCCTTTTCCCCCAAAAAATAATCCAAAATAGCAAAAACCCTCTAAAAAGAGAATAAAAAATACAAAAAAGAGGAAAAAGAGGGAAAAAGGAAGCAAAAACCCTATACAGCTGACCTAAACCATATGGTGCCCAAAACCATGGGCCAGCACTCCACCACTTAAAACCTATAAATAGGTGATGGAGGCCCCTCATTTCATATCCACAGTCAACCACACCCTTACTCTGCCAAAATCACTCCTGAAACCCTAACTCACCCTTGAGCTACTTTCACATTTGAGTGCCCCTTTGGCCCATTTCCAAAACCCTTTGGAGAAAGAGGAAGGAACAACATTGGAGCTTGGAAGCAACCCTCCTGGACTGCTGCAAAGGCTTCATCAACCTTCACATTGGAGGTATAATCAATACAAAAACCATTTTTACTATCTTGTCTTTTCTGTTTATGCACATGCTTAGAGTAGTTTAATGTTTTACTATACTGTCTTTTATTTACTATTTTTCTGAACTTCTACTAAGGAGTCCCTTCTCCTTAGTAGGTGCTCATTTGTACAAGCTAGGGTGAAAACCCTAGCTATAGTTTTGGTGACTCCCCTTATGTTCCTTTGAATTTATGGTTAAAATTTTAAACATTTTTAATTTTCTGCAATATTTTTCTGTTTTTTCCTTTTGGCTATCCCTTTCGGCCGCCACAAACTACGTCTTTTTCCCCCCGCAGTTGCGTTCCAACCGCGTCTTTTAGGAATTTACCTGCAATCCAACCGCTGCTCTCATATTGTTTCCAGCGATCTACCGGTGGTTTCCAGTCTGTTAACTGCGATCTGACCGTGACTATCAGCTTGTTTTGTGCGGTCCGACCGCCGCTGTTAACCCATTTTTCTGCGGGCCGTCTGAGGCTCTTAGCCATTTTTCTGCAACCCGTTTGTGTCTTTCGGCCTTTTTCCTACGTCCCGCTTGCGGCTTTCAGCCATTTTTCTGCAACCCACCTGCGTCTTTCGGCCTTTTCCCCACGTCCCGCTTGCGGCTTTCAGCCATTTTCCTGCAACCCACCTACATCTTTCGGCCTTCTTGCCACGTCCCGTCTGCAGCTTTCAGCCATTTTCCTGCAACCCACCTGCGACTTTCAACCTTTTTCCCGCGGTACACCTGCGTCTTTCGGCCAAAATCCCGCAACCTGCCCGCGACTGTTGCGCTGTTTCCCGTGGTCCGACTGCTCAGATTTGCCACAGACCTACGGTCTATTTTCTGCACTTTTTTCACTGTTTTGAACCCAACACTTTGCTGCAATATTTTCTGCACCTGCACAGCCATCTGTCATATCTGCAGCCATACTTCCCTACAGCCTTTTTTTTGCAGTATTATTTCTGTTCCATTTACAGAATATTTTTTAAATTTCAACATTTTAATTGAAAAGAGAAAATTTTGCATTTCAAAGTTTAAATTATGTATTGTTAGTTAGAAAGTTGCCCACCTCGTGGCACTTTTACTTGGGTTCATCATCTCACACGCACACACTCTGTCACCTAATTCAAGTGAGCCCTAAAAATACTACTTAACACAACCAACATTCTAACCCCAGTTGGGGAACACATAAGAATTTTTGTAGTTAGGTAGGATCGGGGGGATAGGCATCCAAATAACACCCCTCGGTTGCTTACACTTGAGATATAGCTATTGTCCATTAGGGAACCAAAATCCCCTAGTATTTTTTGACACAGTTTAAAACCAATTTATCGGGAAGGCCTCTCCCCTAGGAGGGTTGAAGTCGCCAGACTGGTTTCGGAAGCCTGAGTGAAATACCGCAATCCATTCAGTAACTGAAGGATACCTTTCACGGTTCTCGGTGTATCACCCGTATGGGGATACAGCGGTGATAGAACCAAACGGCATATTCACCCAACCGAACGTGTCATGAATAGGGTATCTTAGTTGATTTTCTTCTAGGATTGACTATCCGATGTCCCTCCCGATAGGGGGATATCTTTAGCCACTTGGCTCTACTATCCATATTGTCTGACTTAGATTTCATCACCTTGCAGAGGATATGTCTAGTTGAGTCAGAATACTATTTAGCTAGGTGTTTGCATGCTCCCTTACCTCCTTTTGGTCTAGGGAGTCCACTATTTTTATTTTTTAGGAAACCTACTGCTTGTTGGTATTCTGACCATTTCTGTTGATACTCCATTTATTGTAGCACAGTTATTATAGTAAGTGTTTTGAGTTGGTTGTTGGCCTGAGTGCCATATTTTTTGTGCTCTCCTTCTGCAAACTCGAGTGCATTAGGGTTTTTGAGCTGTTTTTCACTCAACACAACCCCCAGATACTTGACACCATCTGTCACCATTGAGTCCCCGAGACATTCTCGGTGCCTCCGGGGTGAGCCCCCACAGCACGGTTCACTTGACATCACCCGTCATAGACATATATCTTCATCACTTGATACCACTCATCATAGATCTCGAGCTTTGTCACTTGACTCCACTCATCAACAGCATAGAACTTCATCACCCGATCTAGACGCCCCTTAGTTTACCTCTGATTCTGAGGTAGAGTCCGAGAACCCCACTTACACTGCACCAACCAGCCCCATGGCTGGCTTGACTTCCACCCCTTTCTTTGTAGGGACCATTGGTGGAGCATCCACCAGCACACTAGCTACCACCTCTACTTTGGGTATGCCCTCAATGGGGCCCACATCTACCATTCCGATCACTGTACCCATTCCAGTAGCTGGCATACCTATCCCCACTCCATCAGTGACTCACACTACCCTTGGAAGTTCAAGACCGTCCCATACCCCTTTCGTCCCTCCACTTGGGGGCAACATCCCAAACCTAGCCCCTCCACTTGGGGGCATTGGCCCCAACATGGTCACAACCACTAGTATTTCACACCCTTCTACTAGTTTGCCATTCATGGCTAGTATCAACCTTCCTGACCTAGCTAGACTGACTAACGATCCCATGAGACATGACCCTATGTGGCCTCACATGCCCACTAAGCTCCCCTCCGACATCCCTAAGTTTGAGGGCAAGGCAGGTGAGGACCCCCATAACCATATTATGTCCTTCCATCTATGGTGTTCCTCCAACTCCATAGTGGACGACTCTGTCTGCCTCCGTCTGTTACAGCACACCCTCACTGGCTCTGTAGCTAAGTGGTACATCATGCATCCCCATGGGACCCATGCCACCTTTACTTCCCTTGCCTCGACTTTCCTATAGTTCTTTTAGTTACCTATCCACTATGACGTAGGAGTTGAGATCCTATTGTCTTGCAGATAGAACACGACTACCCACATCATTAACCACATTCATGAGTGGCGTCGACACCGCAGCCTCTGCAAAATCAAGTTAGACGACCGTATCTTCTTAGATTGGTTTCTAAAATCCATCCTTCCTGTCATTGCCAAGGATGTGGCATCCGAACGAGCCCAGTCCGAAGAAGAGGCCATCCTCAAAGCCCAGCAATTTGACCTTATTTATGCCCAGTCGGGTTATCTGTATTCCATCATACCTGATGCCCCTTGTGGTTATTCATCTTGACACGATGCGCCGGGGGCATCCCATGCCGCAGATGGCATCATTGGCCATATTTCCTCACATCCTCAACCCTTTTCCATAGCACGTCCTAGCCATGGCCCCGACCTTTCACAGGCTACATCTCAATCCGGAGCAGTCAATTGGTATGCTCCCATGGCACATCACCACCATTCCCATGGACGCTCATGTCCACCTCAATGCTTTGGTCATGAATCCCCCGCTTACACCCCCCGGGTCGCACCTCAGCCATATTACCACCCATAGGCTGCACCAGCTCCTATGTCCTCTCAAGCCCAACCTGCTTATTACCCGCCCCAAGCAGCCCCTGCGACAAACCCACAACCCATTCCATAGACGTATCAGCAACCCCCACAAGGTTAAGCACCTACACAACCTCCACCTACTTATTATCCACCGCAACCTGCTCCCGCAGCTACATAACCCCAGAACCCAACTGCTGCCCAAGGGAAAGTGTATGCCCAACAGAATCCACAATAGAACCAAAACAACCAGTGCCAACAGGGCCAGCAAAACTGTGGCAAAGGCCGTAACCGTGGGAATAACCCCCCTCCAGACCAAGGTAGTCAACCTCCCAATCCCCCAAACAACAATAACATGGCACCTACCAACCAGAACCCTGATCGGCCACCCAAACAAGCCAAAAATCCTAATTTGCAAACAAACCATCCTTGTTCTATTTGCGGGGTCTATGGCCACTACACACATGCTTTCCCACATTTGGAGCAAGCTCGGCCACTCTAGATCGATGATGCCCATCGCCAAGGGCACGCAGCTCCTTAGGCACCTCCCAACCCCCCACCACCTCAAAATCAACCCTTGGTGTTACAAAACTCTCTACCAACCCAAGGCATAGTGAACACTCAACCGTTGGCTCCCCCTCAAGGAAACACGATAGCACAATAGCAGATCACTTATGCCGCTCCTGATCAACCCATGTTAGACTCAGGTACCCATCACTTGTTAATGATGTCAACCTCCAAACCCGTCGGAACCAATATGGCTCCACCCCTGAAGCCCCTCCCGTCGACAAAAACACTAACGGTCATCCCATTGATCAGACGTTACGTATACCTCTGGCTCCACTAGATGGCGCCTCCAAAGCACCTCGCTTCCCACTTCGTCGCATCAACAATAACCCCAATGCTCGCGCTGCATCTACTTACAACATTGTAGATGACTTAGCCCAGTCTCTCGCAGCCATGTCTGCGTTAGAAGTCTTAAAAAACTGTCCTTCACAACGTAAGACTTTGCTCTCCACCATTGGTGCTATTGACCCAAATGATTCACGACTGATGGCCTTCAATTTTGACCAGTCCGAACCATGCCTGCCTTCCACTTTAGCGTTCCAAGTTTCTGTTTCCATTTGGAATCTTGTCATCCATCGGTGCATTATCGATGAAGGTGCCTCTACATGCGTTATGTTCACATTCGTTTGGCAGAAGTTGGGATCCCCTACTCTCCAGCAGTCCACCACTGCGTTGTGAGCCTACAATGGTCGTTCAGCTCAACCCCAAGGTCTCTTAGCTAATGTCCCCGTCCAGTTGGTTGGAAAAACTGTTCTCATTGACATAGAGGTCATCAATGCCCAACTTGATTATAACCTCTTACTTGGCCACAGCTACATGTATGCCATGCCGGTGGTTGCCTTATCCATTTTTCGTACCATGATGTTCCCCCATGATGGATGTGTGGTCAAGATCGATCAACTCACCTATTACGATCCCAATGCTCCCGCTACACCCGAAAATGTTCTCCCCATGGTTGAACAACCTGTTTGTGGTGCAAATACCTCGTTTGTTTCTTGCATGGGACCCGGATTTTATTCAGATACGTTGATGACCTCAACATTCCAATCCATTCCACCCCCGTCACCCACGACCGAAGTATCTGACCTATGTACCCTTTCCCACAATACACAAACACCCAACAATCAACCGCCCTTGTTACCCAAACCACCATTGGTACCTAGTCACATTGGTGTTACACCCATCCACACAATCCCCTTCCTATTCCCTCCCTGGGGAGTAGTAAGCGACCCAGTTATGGCTACTCTCAGCCTCCCCGGGTTAACCTTAGGATTACCCGTGTGGTATATTTCACCTCCCGTTCCCCCATCGACACCAAATGTCATCCTACAACCAGTGAAACCCATTGCCACTACTAGTCAACCACCTCCCGGTGTCACTACCCCTTCGTCATCTACGAATCCCCCCCCCCTTATCAAGCACACTAGGGGCAGAGGCCCACAACCATACATTGTTGCAACCCCGCCCAAAACAGTTAAAAACCCCCCATGTTTTGTGCTCCTCCCAAATGCTCGTTGTGTGATGAGTTAGGCCATCCGACTCATCAATGTCCACAATTACCTGCATTACAGGAACACATGCAAATGCTTGACGACAACCCCAACATCTAGGTTTTCGAACTCTATCCAACCCCTAAGGCTCGTGATAAATCACTGCGTACTAACCACCCTTGTGCAATATGCGGTATTTACGGCCATTACTCACATCACTTTCCTGATCTCCCCGATTACAGAGCAGCTCTTTATGAGATGAATAGTTTGGACCTTGAGATGGCACCCCACACAATTGAGGAGATCCACCCCCCAGTATCACCCTCATCCAGAGAGATTAACACCATCTATATAATCTCTTTGACTACCACTCCCTCATCAATCGATTTGACAACTCAAAGTTTCCGCAATGATGAGGAGATCCTAGAGGCTCTCACTGCCCCAGATTATCCCTGGGAAGACATGCACCATCATTCCTATTTCCTCCCAGAAGAGTCCCCCTCCACCACAACCACCAAATTTGTGGTTGAGTCCAAAGATTTCCTTCCCACCAAAGTTGATTGGTTTAAGGATCCCATTCCCACTCCTGATGCCTTTGAGGAAGGTAACATGGCCAATATCTCACCCACAATCCAAATTGATATCATTGCCCTAGGAGGTGCCCCTGAACTCATCACTTTAGGAGCCTCCTGCAATGAATATGATATCAGAGAGTACAAAAAACTTTTCCAAGAGTTTTGCGATGTCTTTGCATGGTCCTATACCGAAATGCCTAGTCTTGACCATGTTATCATTGAGCACCACATTGACACCTTTGAGTTAGGGGGTATAATAGATTACCTCAAACTTGGGATAAGGGGCATGATCAACCATTTTGAACCTTCCCCATCACATCTATCTCAGCGTTTCAATGATCCCATTTTTAAAACCAACACATATGTGATCCACAATCACAAACCCCATGCTCATAGCATGGGGGCAGGTCATTAACACTGCTCACTTTTTCACATTTGCGATCTCAACCATTTTTGAGGTCACGTGTCAATTGTATATTTGATTTGATTTGATACGCCTAGTATTTTGCCCCCGTGGGCCATCATTTCTCCCCACCACTACATCCTTCGCTTGGTGGGCTCACCTTTATTTGTAGCCATTTTTTAACCTAGTTATTTCATTTGACCATTCCAGAGTCCTTATGACCTCCATTTTTTCGTACCATTTGCACCATCGGATTCATATTTCCATGCCCATGATGATGCTTGAGATCATTTCTCGCTCTCACCCAAAACTTTTGGAATTTTTTCTAGACACCCCTCGTCGCCTTGGTTTGCGTGCCACATCGGCCGTAGCCCATTTTTTATATACTTTATATCATCGAATTCATTTTTCCAAGCCCGTGATGATGCTTGAGATCATTTCTCGCTCTCACCCCCAGATTTTTTGGGTATTTTTTCCAAAACGCCCCACATCGCCTCGGTTTGCATGCCACCTCGGATGTTCTCCATTTTTGACATTTTTTATATTGCCGGATTCAGTTTTCTGAGCTCGTGATGACGCTTGAGATCATTTCTCTCTCTCACTAGGTACAATTTCAACATTGTGTCCCGACACCTTGTTGCCTTGGTTTACATGCCACATTGGCTACCATTGGATTGTTACACTTTTTTACATAAGCCATTCACTCCATTCATACTGCAATTATTTCGTTATTTTGCCACCATTCATCACTCCGCAAGGAGGGCCACCAGTGTTCCCCTCCACCCTCGTTCTTGGCTCTATGTTCCTTGATTGAACACTTCCTCCTTACGTGGCCATTCCTTTTGTTCGGTATAATTTTATCCCTTTTTCGGGCCAGACAAGTCCTTTACAAAAAAGGCACTTAGGGAGTTTCTGTTAAGCTCTTTTCTGACTCCTAAAACAATGAAAAGATCACCGAACAATCTTGCTTCCTTTCATGCTCGTTAAAGTACCTGAAAGGGCATCTATTTGGTATAAGTTTAACCCTTTTCCGAACCTGGTAGACTAATTATGAAAAAGGAATACTCTAGTCACACTGGCTAGAAGAGTTCTTCATTGCATCCTTTTATGCTTCTTCGGGCCTTAGAGACTAACACACGAAAAATCACTCCCTTGGAGTCTTCTTATTGCTTTCAGACTCTCTAAAATTGAAAGCAACCACGAGCATGAACTGTCCTGGGCTCGTACAAATCCATACGACTGTACCATTCCATTATTTCAGAGTCTTCTTATCGCTTTCAGACTCCTTAAAATTGAAAGCAATCACGAGCATGAACTGTCCTAGGCTTGTATAAATCCACACGATAGTACCATTTTGAACACACTTCTTCTAGTTCCTTAACCCATGAAGAAGTTCCCCCTGTTCCTCTCGGCACTATGATCGCTCATCTCGGCAGCACCCCCAATCAGGTCGCCTTTGTTAACAGTATTCTGCAGTCTCCTTCCATCTTACACCAACTTGAGTATCACTCATCCCAGTCACCATCCTTGGTCCATTACAACTATGATCCCTCTCCCACCAGTTAGTTTCATATGTTTCCCGATCATCCCCCGCCATCATACTCTGAACAAAGGAAGTTTGATTCCACCCACTCTACTTGCCCAGTTATTCCCTACCCCCACAGTATGTCAGTCCTACCATCAGTACTCTCACACTCCGGTTCTCCACCTCGTGCTCCTATCAAGGAAACATCATTTCCTTGCTAGTTGTAGGTCTCCCTCTGTCGACGCCAGCCCATCTATTCCAGAGGATATACTTAGAGGTCCCTGTGTCTTGGACTCATCACCATTTGTGGTGAGTGCCTACGGACCATTTTGAGAGGAGTCATCATTGCCTCTCCGAGTGGTTGTTTCTCACATGCTCGACTTCAACACCTTGATCGCATCGTTGAGAATCACGGAGGTTATATATCCCTTCAGTTATTGGTCGAAGACCCCGGATCTCCCCTGACTCTAGCACATTGGTGAGTCCCCTTAGAATGCCCAGTTATATGTTATTGTGGATGTCCAGGTTGTGTAGGCGATTGTATTCAGAAGCCATCTAGTTATATGCTTCCTTGAGTACCCAATTTAGTTCCAGTTCAGTGTACCATTGAGGGTATGACTCCTCGTCACTATGATCTAGCAGCTCATCAGTTCCTCTGGTACCACACTCAGCAGCACTATTGTTATTCCAGTGTATCAGTTCTTCATCTCAGACATGGTTAGCCCAGCAGTATGTCCCAGATTTGTGTCCCCTCTGGACCCTTATGATGTACACAGTGGTTCTCCATGTATCCTTCAGGCCCCCATTTTTGGGCCTCATTGTTATTTTTTATATATATCTAGATACGAGCATGGGTATGCCCACCTCGTCCATATATTGAGATTCTTCCTCATTTGAGGCCATGTATATATGGGTACCCCCTTGTTATTGTTATATATCTTGATACGAGCATAGGAATGCCCGCCTCATCCATATGTTCAGATTATTCCTTATTCATTATTGAGGTCATGTACTTTCAGTTTTTGCAGTTTGTTCAGGACCGTTGTTCTAGGCTCTAGTTCGTTTCTTCTCTTCTCCACATCCCAGGAAAACCATAAAAGACTTATGATGTCTATCGGCCATACGATGAGCTCCTTCCCTCACACATCAGGGGGCAATTCGTTAACACCCAAAAAGTGCTCACTACCTCATCTACCCCATTACATGACTCATTTGTCCATATTTCCTACCATATTTGCCTCCAAAACCTTAAAAAGCCATTAAAAAGCCTCCAAAAGGCCAAAAAACCCCTTTTCCCCCAAAAAATAATCAAAAATTCCTCCAAAATAGCAAAAACCCTCTAAAAAGGGAATAAAAAATACAAAAAAGAGGAAAAAGAGGGAAAAAGGAAGCAAAAACCCTATACAACTAACCTAAACCATATGGTGCCCAAAACCATGGGCCAGCACTCCACCACTAAAAACCTATAAATAGGTGATGGAGGCCCCTCATTTCATATCCACAGTCAACCACACCCTTACTCTACCAAAATCACTCCTGAAACCCTAACTCACCCTTGAGCTACTTTCACATTTGAGTTCCCCTTTGGCCCATTTCCAAAACCCTTTGGAGAAAGAGGAAGGAACAACATTGGAGCTTGGAAGCAACCCTCCTAGACTGCTGCAAAGGCTTCATCAACCTTCACATTGGAGGTATAATCAATACAAAAACCATTTTTATTATCTTGTCTTTTCTGTTTATGCACATGCTTAGAGTAGTTTAATGTTTTACTGTATTGTCTTTTATTTACTTTTTTTCTGAACTGCTACTAAGGAGTCCCTTCTCCTTAGTAGGTGCTCATTTGCACAAGCTAGGGTGAAAACCCTAGCTACAGATCCTAGGATCATTCAGGGGGCTTTAAGCGGGTTCCCTAAACTGCTTTCTGGGGGTCCTAAAAACCACTCATGGTTTCTGGTATACAACCACTCGATGGATTTTTCACGTGTTTTAAGGAGATTCCTTTTCAGTCTTGTCAGCTCACGCCATCACTTTGAATAAGTGCCTCCCAGTGCTCATTGTCATCGCTGTCATGTACAGAGTACAGTTTGCTCTTAGCACGTAAATCCTGAAAAACAGCTGTGTAATCATTTCCCAGGTACAGCGTGTCCTTCGAGGATCAAGTGAGTAAGGTTACAAATACTCTCATTCTTGAATAAGGTTGAATCATGAATCTCTTGAGCGCCACTGGTCCGGAGTGCAGAGATTGAAATGCACAGGTTGATCACGGACGACTAGATTAGGCTAAAAGATATGTGTTCTCAATGGCACATTTTATCTCTAATGGAGGCTCGTAGCAAGCGCTAAGGACTCGGACGACTAGTGTCCATGAGCAGCCCGTAGACGTGCATTCGCAGACATTCAGGAGGTAGAAGCCTGAGGTCTCATCAGAGATGTCTATGGAGAGTTAAGCATTTATAGTGGTTAAAAAGGAGATGGTCCTTCTGATTGTGGAAGCATGGAGGGAAGGGGCACACCGGTCCCAACAAAAGGATGATCAAACAACGAAGCAGTATAACCTGAGCAGTCTAACTGGATATTGAAAAAATTAGGTCCTGTTTCACATCTCAGCAGCATAGATGAATTTTTGCCCCGTCGAAAACAAGGTTCGAGAGCAAAAGGCTTGGATGGGGTAGAAGGGATAGATGATAGAGGCCCTGCAAAGCAACATCCTACCGCAAGCTGGCCGCATCTACATATTCATCAGACCTTAAGTATTTCAGCGAGTGTGTCAAAATTTCTTGATAGATATGTAAGAAGGGAACATTGCTAATACATGTATGTCTTAGATTGGTGAGATTTTTGTCCAGTCGGATGCACTAATTTGCCAGCAAAGTGGTCCTGGGTCATAGTCATAGAATAGCTAGTAGTATTCCACATAATTGTTATTTGTAACATACTCGGTTAGAGAGTAAAAACATAAATACTTAAAGTTGTTGGGCTATAACAAATTGTAACAACTTCTGTTATAGATGATATGAAGGCTATATATAGCCAAATAGGAAGTGGCCAAAGGGTCGGCTCTCTTTTGGAAGAAGTATCACTTCTAATATTTGACAGTTTGATCAATACAAAAAGAAGAATAGCATTGCCATATATTGAAGCTTTTATGGATTCAATGTTTTAATTTGTACAGTTAGCATCTTCTCTTGTTATTCATCTCTTCCATGTATGTATGATTCATAGATCTGTTCTGGGTTTAATATGAGTGCAATTGCTTAAATTTATTTCTTCTAAGATGGTTAGTAATTGAAGTTTTCATGCTAATTGGTATGGAGGTGATATCCTCGTATTATTCAGTGGCAGTTCTCTGTTCATTTTGTTAAGACTATTCAATTCCTCTCCTAGGCTCAACACGTAATTCTTTAACATAGAATAAAGATTTACTCTCTGCAGTACCTTTATTTTATGCCATTTCATTTCCATTTGATACTCAAAGTTTGGTTTATGGCCCATTGAAATACTTCCCATATATTTCAAGATTGGAATTCTACATTATTTTCTGTCAATTGTGATTTTGATTCAGTAAAGAATTCAGAAGATATTATTGATGCCCAGGAACAGTTCTAAAGACATCCTTAGAACGTCTCTGGGACTAACACCAACCAAATGACTTTGATGTGCATTCGGTGGGAAATATGGTTGGCCTGGTTCATAGGTGGTCATATTAGGAACATACATTTCTGGTGAAGGGAGGGTAAAATAATGTATAGGGGAGTGGTGTTCAGGAATGGCTACCTCTGGATTGGATTGGGAAGGGAAGCTCTGGTGCCTTACCTGATCTCCAAGTTTCCTTATCGAGCCACAGTCTCTTCATTTGGTGCGAAAAAATCCATTTTTGGAACAAGTCTGGTAGGGCGCGGAGGTGGTGGAGTCTCCACAATCGGTGGTGAGCCGAAATAAAAAATGACATGTCCTAAGGAGGTCCCCCAAAATGATGTAGTTGGACCAAAATCAGTTGTTATCAGATCATATGGGGGTTGAGTGTAGATCCAATCGACAACACCAAGGTGACCTTCTAGCGAGTGATGGAATGATGTGTTGTGTGAAGGAGGTTGTTCCACCACCAATGGTCTTGTAGGATCAGTGACGAGTGGATCTACACGAGGAGAAAAATCTCCTCCTGATTCAATAGTAGGAATCCCTTCCTCGCATGCTCCAGATGTAGTGGGTTGGTCCATACTTGTTCCTATGTTCTCTTCTCTACTAAGGGGATATTCAGGTGGCAAGTTGAGTATTCTACGGTATCTCCTTAATGTTTTTTCAACCATAATGGCTGATGAAAGTATTCTCCTAAGAGTCTTCTAAAGAAAAAAACAATTCAAGCACTACTCAAACTAAACTCGCAAGAAAACTTATACGATAGGTGGGATTTAAGAGCTGGAACCTCACAGGAGTGTCAAGGCATCGCAACTCACAATATACTATAGGGTCCAAAAGCAATACTTGGCCCAATTTCTCATAGCACTAACCAGGGAGGATTGGGACTATACCCCTGACCATATTACTCGAATACCTAGAAATACATGCGAAGTATCTCCCTGAGTGTTTTTCTCGGTGTATTGCAACACAAAGATGGCCAATGGTTGAATCAGATGGTTTTAGGATCCTAGTGGGGTCTCCTGATATACACAAGGTATGTGGGAGCTCCAATACGTAGTAGTGTTTCCTATGCACAAATGTTCGACAGGAGCCTTCCTATATAGCATCGAGTATGTGAATTCCTTTCTATATACCTGCAGGTACGTGAAAGGCCGTTTGATATACCGACTAGTACGTGGAAGAACTAAAACCCTTCGGGATGCAGTGCATGCAAATAACGACAACTGTTGTGTTTTAAGATGTCAAAACACTTCTAAAGCCTATCACATGAGTTTCTAAATATTTTAACTTAAACTACCACTTTAATTTTATCTTATCCAGTTAGGTGAATGCATGAAGTGTAGACCTTTAGGAATATGCATGAACAAGCTACATGAAATGCAAGTCTTTTTTTTTCAATCAATACAAGCTAAAGAGAGGAGAGACATCTTTCTTTCCTTAAGATAAATGAACAAAACACTCCTTTTCACTTTATTTTCCAATCAATCCAAAATTCTAAAAACACTCTCTCATTCAATCCAACGAACCAATAAATAAAATAACACACCGAACCATAAATATTTTTTCTTTTTCCTTTTCAACGAATCTTGATTTGTAAGCCAAAATGAAAAGATGCACTTCTTATGATTGCAATGTTTCTGATTTTTAAACCAAGGAAGAGAATAGGTTAGGAGAAATAAAAAAATTATAAGTGTGTTCTCTACTCGTTCAAATAGCTTTGAGAAGGCCTAATTTCCACTTAATCCTTTTGGATAAATGAAGATAAATCCTTTTAAAACCAAGAAGAAATAAGTGTGTACAATGTTTATCTCTTTCAAAGTATTTTCAACAACTATCACAATCACAAATGCTCTTTTGAACAATCTCAAGCAATGCACTCAAGGTGAAGAGAGTAAAAATTCTTTGATTTTATCTACCAATGCATTCAACAATAACAAGAATGATATAACTTCCTCTACTTGATTTCAAATATGGGAGACTACTCAATACCGCAATTATTAAACAAACCAAAGTTCTTAAGAAATCAATCACCCAAAAAGTAACAATTCAAGATTCACACCCAATTGTACAAAAATCACAACGACATAAACTTCTCAAAGACTTAGAATTCAGAGAAAAATGGATCAGGGATCCTCATCAAGTCACAAAACTAGCTGCACTTGTAAGGGATTGACACTACCCAATACCAAGGAAGAAACCGCTTGACTACATAGGACTGTTAAGAAGACTAATCAAGCTTTAAATCTCAAAGCAAACTAAGGAAAGAAGCAAACCAATCTGAGAAAAATTATTCCTAAGACAAGAAAGACACAGATCTCAGAAATCCAATCTAATCATTTTTTTGTGGGAAATCAACCCCTAAATGAAAATATTTACAAGGTCATGCAGGTTGCAGGCATGCAACAGGGCATCAAAGCCTCAGCGGGAAAGCGCGTGAGTGACGCTTTCTACACACTAGTAATAGGTGTCAGTGTCGTAGTCTTCCTTAAGACAACGTGCGTTAGAATTACAGTGACACAGGTACGACACTACCCAGGTGCATAGGGCAGAATCTAGGATTGAAAAAATAAGAAATCCCAAACAAAGAAGAGGTAATTGGCTGAGTAAAAGGTCCCTAACAAAGACTGGATCACCGAGTGACTCACAGGAAGATAGATCCAAAGGAATGAGGCAATTTGAAAGGTTTTAAGAGAACAAACAAAAACAATGCAAATCACAACTTAAACATCCTAAATACTATGGAATCAAGTCCCCAATATGGTATCCAATTTTTTTTCTGGACAATCCGTCGGTGCGGACACCAACTGATCTTCCTAGTCTAAATGTGATAGATCTATAACAAATCAAGACAAAACATGCAATCTTTCCTAGATTAATCAAATTACCAAGAATGATGATGGATTACTCACCTTTGAAAATGTAGTGGTGTCTCCTTTCTTAACGTAGCTCTTGATCTTTAGCTGCAACACAAGAAACAACAAACAAGTAGAAACATACAAGTCATGGTAATTTGCAATATGAATTAATCTAAACTAGTGGTCAAGGAAAATAATTCTAAAGATATATAATGAAAAAAAATATTTATGGAAAGAATGTATATTTACTCTATTAATGAAAAATAAAATAAGAGGAGATGACAACCAAGTCTTGACGTTACAATTCCTTCCAAATGACCTTTTCCTCAAGGATCCAATCTAGTCTTCAACAGAAAGGGTTCTTACTCTAGCAAAATTTCACCAGCATTTAGATGCTTTATTCCTTCCTCCCTTCACCATTAAGAGGAGGCTTGAATATATAGGACAAAAGGGATAGAAGGCATTGAGAATTTGATGGAGAATGCTAAGGGATCATCCCAAGAAGGTAGGGGATCAAATGACACCTTTGCTGATTTCTTGGGATAACCATACATGGAGATATGAATTCTAGAAGGAACTCGAAGCTTCTCTTTTTCTCCTCTAACTAACACTGACACACTTTTTCAATCGGAAACATGCATATTTGAAGGGTGGTGCACTCTATTCAAAGGCAAAAGGTGACAGTGATGCCCTCTCTCAATGTGCAAAGCGTATCGCCAAGGGTCTGATGCACTTTGTCAATGTGCAAGGTGCATCAACATGACAACATAAGGGAAAAACCATAAAAACTCCCTTCCTTTGGTCAATTTAGGCTCAATGTGTCAGGAATCAGGGCAAGTGAAGGACACATAAATCATGATGACGATATTTTGGTGTAACAGATAGCCCATATGATTATGAGTACCCAAATATTTTCATCATCAAAATCTGATGCTCCCATCAAATTTTATAAAATTATGGAATCACCAATTTCTAATTTCTACAATTCTTCCAAACTTGAAATTTTCACTAAAAACCACTATCTCACAAACTAAGCATTCCTGGAAAAATCACTTGTAAGAAAATTCGGTCAACTCAATGAGTAGGAAAATTTTTGAAATCCTAAAATTTTCTGATTATGGGTTCTTGGGTCACTTTTTCCTCCTACAAGTTTTCAAAAATTGAGACCATGCACCCAAATAGTGGATTTCAGCCTTCTTTCACATCTTGGCTCCACACCTTTTTTAACTTGGCCACATGGTTCCAAATTTACCTATGTGCTTAGATCACAAATGCACCTTAACTATTTGGGCCTTAACAGAACTGTCATCCATCCTTTGGATACGCACCTTCAAACCCATCAAATTGAAATTTATGTAAGACTAGAGTAGAATGGGTCCATACTCCTCAATGGAAATCTTGTAGCCTCCATAAATGGTGTCTAAATGATGCATATCTCATTAATTTTTGTGTTGAAATTCTCCTGTTATGGCCACAATAATTTTTTGGCTCCAAATGTGGCATGATGCTGATGTGGCAAGGTGTTGTTGTGTCATGACACATGTCTATTGATGTGTTAGATGGAACCTATGTGTCATCCCATAATAAATCCAGGTTACCATTCACATTTACCAAGTCACCATATCACCTACTATTGGGTAGAAAATCTTTGTTAGTATTCCATTATGAGAAGTGGTAAGAACTTGTCGAGAAGTGTTTTTGGGAAGGTTGTTGTTAGAGCTATTACTAGTTAAAATATAATGTGTTGATAGGTAGTATCCTCCCAACATTTTTCATGGTTGTAATTAAATAGTGTGAAATTTATGGGTGCATTATGAGTCATAACAATCAATCGTGGGTGCCTCTGATTGATCTTGTTCGTCGACAATGTTTAGCCCCTTTTTTTCAAGCCTTTAGTTCTCACCCCCTTATCACATGGTTTGGCGATCTAATGCTCTGGTTCTAAGTTCCTATAATCCTATGAAATAGGTTCTATCACTTATTTGATGTGGCTAGTCAACATCACAACCCCTCACCCATGTGGCAACTCCACATAATCTAAAATTCATGTGGCACCTCAAGGTCTGCACATTGTCCATGTTGCACTTGTGTGGTCCATATAATTTTTTTTAGAAAAATACCAAAATTCAAATTTTTGATAGGTGGCTATGTGAATTACACTTGTCATTTCTTCATAAACACGTGGAAAACCTGAAATTACAACTAGCCCCTCCCATTACGGGAAAATCATTTTTTCAACCAACTTAATTGGGTATTCCTAGTTCTTCCCTTATACTGGTTTTTCCATCGGTTATCATAACGATTTATTTTGCACTAATTTATAATTTCACCCCAAATTTGGCTAAAAATCATATTTTTGACCATAGATTCCCTCTGAATTAATGCATGGAAGGATTAAACATTGATTCCCAAACATTTTCTTTGGTACATTCATCAAATACTTCCTATGTAGTCTATAAATTTTGCTATAGAATTCAAATATGGCTTATGCAGTCCTAGTGCTGCAACCTTGGGCTTTGAAACCAATATGTCACGTACTGGATGACCACACAATTCCTTTGGGGCCACATGGTACTCAAATTACTATCCAAAATAATATTTAAACCTTCATTTAATTTTTCTATTAATTTAATTATCGAAGTAACAATGGAAGTAAATATATATGAATGATTGCCCAAATTAATATATATATATATATATATAACTAAATATGCATGTAATTACTACATGAATTCATTCATAAAATTCCATGAAAACCATGCAATCAATAATTTTATAACAAAGAATTAAACATTATGGATAATAGAATTTAATACATGGCATTTCATACACATATAGAAACTTATCTGAAAATATCCACCAGCTGGTTTTAGACCAAGGTAATTCCTCTCAGTTGTATCCACTCTATTATACTAGTTATCTCTATAACAAAGGAAAACCCCGTACTAGGGATATCGATCCATATGAAGGTGCCAAACTTCCCCTCTACATATATCCCAATCTACTAGCACTCCTCCCCCGTCAACTTGCACAACCCAAAGAATGGGTTCTCGTCTATGAGTTAATAGTCCTTTGGGATAGTTTCTGATGCCAATTCCCTTCCAGGGCTCTAGCACAGACCGACTAGGGACTCTCTATGTCAAGACTCTAGGGAATTTAGACATTCTTGGATATGGCTTCAGAATATAGTATGGCGATGGTGGCTCCATACTCACGATGGTAGATGGCTAAATCATGGAACAATGAACTAGTTCTCAATAACTTGTATTCATCTTGAGAACTAGCCAAGTGGCATACAAGGTCGAGGAGAACCAGAAAAATGAAACTCATGGGAAGTTCACCTTTTTCCCCACTAATACCCAAGTTTTGAATAGCTAACCCAAGTTAAGGCTATTACTTTACTTCAAGGTAAAAGGGAATAATAAAAAATAAAATAAAAATCGGATAAAAGAGAATAATAAATATAGTTAAATTATAATTCACTAGGTTCATCTCTTCCTTAACCCCCCCCTTTCAAACTCTCCCTCCTGTGGAATTATAGCTCCCCATCTCTTCTTCGTCCTTCTTATTCAGTAGTAGTTGTGGTTTATATATGAATATAAAATGTACATAATTACATCATATGGTCACACTAGACCATTCATGTCCAACTTCTATCCATATCATTAATATTTACATGATGACATGATTACATTATGTGGTAAAAAATTGGGTTTTACAAGAAGGGAGGTGAATAATTTTGGTGTCCCAAGTTAATTTATTGGGAGGTTATATATATATCTTTGGGAAGCCCCTTCCAAAGTGTTGATCTATCAATAACTAATTTTTGGCCATCAACAAGGAAGGAGATATAGAAAAGTACACCTAAAAAATTCTCACATGAAATTATGAATGCCTACTTCAAGGAAAATATTCTTGCATTTGAGTATTGTTATGTTGGACCTGCATGCAACAAGCCTAGAGATGAATTCATTCCAAGAGTAGATGGTGTAAATGGACAAATGGTCATTGTGCAATCACCAAAGCTAGATTGTGCAATATGGTTGGGTAGGGCTATTGGTGATATTTATTAAGATTTAGATGCTATTGTTTAGTCTTACAAAGTAGAGTTGCAATGGTGGAAGCCTGTAATGTACCCATTTTAGAGGCTCTGTGATAATTCCCCTAGCCTATTCATCCCCATGGGTTCAAGAAGAAATAAAATAAATTAGATAGGAATAATATTAGTCCATGGTCATTTAATTTAATTAAATGACACTTTAGAGAAATGTTATAGTCTTAAAAGGTAAATATTGTATTATCATTTAATTTTCCTATGAGTGATTAATTCATAGGAGGGGCCAAGAGGGAGTACGGAGCTTATTTGTCCTTCTAATATTTTTCCAAAATAAAATTAGAAGAAAGAAGCACAAAGCAAGGCGTCAATGAAAAGAAGGAAGCTAGAAGAAAAGAGGAGCAAAAGCAGAAAAGATGGAAGGCAACAACAAAAGTAAGGAAACTCAGAAAATCAGGAAAGTAGTTGTTAGTACTAATATTCGTGATTTGGTCGTCTGAAGACAACATCCTAGTTCATGAACCTGATGAAGGTATGTTAACAATCAAATTAACACCCTTAGTAATGTGACAGAAGAAGCACATTTCTACTATGCGCCCGTAACATGAAGACGGAATACAAGTACATTCAGAGACAAGTCCTCTCTGATCTAAACACTTCTCCCATAAATGGAAGGATTAGGTGAAGACAATAAGAACCTAAGGAGACTAATTTTGGTCATCGAACTGCTCATAAAAGGTCCAAAACCAAGCTACACCAATCAATAAGTGAAGAGAAATGCATTAAAGTGCATTAAATGTGCTTAAAATATGCTAAGTTGTGTAAAAAAGCCCAAAAACTATGGAAAAAGAGGTTTTTAAGTGAAAATGATCTAAAATCATGAAAGAGGATTATCCCACATTCAAAAGAGAAGCCTAAGGCCCATTTCCCAATGCTATATAAGAAAGGCTTTGAGGCATGGTAAAGACACACAAAGGAAGAGCAAAGGCATGCTGGAGAGATTTTGAAGGAGGAGAAAGAGCTCAAATTCTTCAAAAGCAAGGGTGAAGGAAAGGAATCTCATGGCAATGGAGGAGGGATTCACACCAATTTCCTTGGTAAGTATGTACTCATTCCTTGTTCTAATATGAATGGATTCAAGTTTCTACCATATATGATTTTGAATTTAGCTTATCATGCATGAATTTAATTCTTAATTGTCTTTAGATCTTAATGAGTTTTGATTAATGAATCTAGATCTTTGGAAACTTGTGATAATATTTTCATAATGCTGACATAGAATTTCACTAATTCTTAGTAAGATATATTGATATGTCACAGATCTGACTCCCTACATGCAAACATCATAATCTATTATCAGATTGGCGATCATATGGCTTGAAATCTCTTGAAATTTCTGCATATTTCATGATTTTTCTTCATTTTTTGGTGATCTCCATCCTTTAGATCTACTCACTTTGAGCTTAAATATCAGTTCAAGATCCATAGATCCAGCAATATGACCTCCAAACTGGACTCCTCCCACCTTTCTTGCAGCAAATGCTTCAAAATCCCACTCTACATCTAGTTTCTTGAATTTTATGTTTCCAATTTGCAGCTCATCCACCTAGTTTGTGAGAAACTTGTTTTAGATCTGTTTTGGAGGCTTAATAAGTGAATTTGCAGACCTGTTTTGGAAGATTAATTTTCTGCTCATTATCAGCCTATCACTCATTTAACAAGTGTTCATATGCTTTGCATGATTTTAACTTAGATCTTCACCTTTGGACTCATCTTTCAATAACTTGTAAATCTGCCCCAAATTTGAATTTCTATGTCAAATTATGATGGATCCTTTACATCTTTGCTTGTGTTCTTTAGCTCAAGATCGGTTTTTTGATCCTACTTAGTTTATTACTCCTTTTTGAGATCCTTTGAAAATCTTTTGCATCATTTGGATCAAAGATATCTCCCATTGGAATTCCCTTCCAAAACATTAAAAATTGCTCCAAATTTGCTTTCTCTTTTCAATCTTTTCTTCAAGTTGTAATAGATCCTGTAGCTTGAGAGCATATTAGCTCCTATATCCCTGCTATGGAATACTTATGACTGATATTTAACTTCATTTGAACCTCCTTTACCTCTTTGCAAAGTTTACACACCTTCCAAGCACATTAATTCAAACTTGTAATCTTACACTAGTTGGAGGAGATCTCTTTCATCTTTGGATCTGTTTTGAGACTTGTTTTGTATGACATTTACACACTTGTTTAGCTTTAAATCAGCCTTATACTCTTCTTGAAAAGTTAAGAAACTTTTATAACATTTTTATCAAGACATTCACAATTGGAATCCACTTCCAAACACCTTTAAAATCTGCTCCAAATTGTAATTCATTTTCAATCTTTTTCAATTGGTAGTAGATCTATTTTGCTTACAACCTTATGAGATGATAGATCCCTGCTTTAACATGTTTAAGGACTTATATTAACCTAACTTAATGTCTCTTTACATGGCTGCAAGTCTCCAAAATCACACTTAAGAAATTGTTTACCAAAACACCTTAAGCACTTTCAATATTTCAGACCTTTACCATATGCTGATTGGAAACATTAATTAAGCATAAACCATACACACTTTGAAAAACCTTTCACAAACATTTTCATTTTAAGAACACCTTGAACATCACATGATTGAAATAATTTGAGAATAATTTCTTTCCAAAAAATAGAATTAAAACTTTAATTAGTGGCATTTTGTTTTGGAGTTAGAATGTTTTCATGATTTTCATGCACAATTAGAGAGAGTTTCACCTTTAAAGTTCAATTTTCTTGAGATATATTGTGCATGAGGCACCGTATCCTTTTCACTCGCATCTTATGATGAGCTTGTGAATGAGAAAGTGTATCTCGCTTGTAATGGTTTAGGAGTTCACTTTTCAAAGCATCTTACATCGAGCCACCGTATCCTCTTCACTCGCATCTTATGATGATCTTGTGAATGAGAAAGTGGATCTCACTTGTAATAGAGTAGATTTAATTTTTGCATGCTTTTTTTTAAGCCACCGTATCCTCTTCACTTGGGACTTATGGCGATCTTGTGAATGAGAAAGTGGATCTCACGTGTAATAGTTTAGGATTTAATTCAAAAGCATTCCAAAGGGCTTTGCGTATCCTCTTCACTTGGGCCTTATGGCGATCTTGTGAATGAAAAATAGGGATCCCCCGTGTCATAGAATTAGATTCATGTTTACTTGAGATATCTGTTTGGGTTACATTGGTCTTTACCCATCAATTATTATCCATATTTCAGAAAAACTGTGCATAAACATACAAAATCTACTAGAAATTTTGCATGACTGAAAAAAACTTATGAACCTCTCACTCTTCCTTAATTTAGAATATTCATCGAATTGAAAGGTAAAGTAGTGAGTATTTTGCATTGTTTGGTTCATTTTTCTGTTTTCGAGTCAAAACACCACCAGTTTCACTTCCACTCCTGAAACTAAGCAAACTTCCACAAAAATTGGCGCTTAATCTAAAATTGACAAACTTTTGATTTTAATATCACCAACAAGATTAGGTTAGTGCCCTGAATTAGGTTTGGAGAGTTGAAACTAGCATTGATTAAATAGAGTAAATCCACTATCGCAAAAAATGCTTGTCGAGAAAGCGCTCTGAAACATGCGTCAAGCACGAGGTCAATCTGGATAAGTAAAGGTGGTTCCCCCTTCTTGCTTATTTAGTGGGACATGAGCTTATCGAAGGGATTCTATGTTCAGTGACAAGTCCTCGAGGTGACATCACTGTTTCTAGAGTTTCTAGTAATAAGAGTTATCCTCGACTTACAACTATCTGCCCGACCGTCGATTGTGAAGTGGTAACTTTAGTGGCTATTCTTAGGATATCACATAGGCTGTTGTGGGTGGGACACTCTTGAAATACCTAAGATAGACTTTGGAACTTTTACTCCTTGGGAGGGTGAGTGATCAGGAACCAACACTTGTACCCCTGGTGATTAAAGTTTATTGTAAATGTTTCTCACACCTTCGCTCCTAGAAATTGTATGAGGACATGAAATCCCTCAGCAGCTACTAGTTTCAGAAGGCCCTACAATCCAGCTTTTCACTGAGCTTCAGTTCTTTGGAAAAGTAAGTTTGCTTGCTTGAAATCTCTAGGGAATTTTTAATGTGTGGACACTTTTTATTTTGTTGAGTCTAGAAAGCCATAGGATTGTCTGATTCTGTTTGCAAAAATATTTTCAAATACATCCTTTTATCAAAATTATTCAAAGTGGCTACTCTCCCGATCCACCAGTCACGGCGGTAGCGAGGTGAGTCACTAGAACTTGAAGGCCCCGCTACATTGCGGAGATGACTACAAAATACAAGACACTTTGACTTTGAAACCAACACACTTCTAACTGCAATAATCAATAGTAGAGAAGAGACACATCAAACAAAGACTACAACACCACCTACCAAGGAAAACATAGAAATTGTTGATACTCTTGCTCCAATTTCAATTGAAACATTAGAAAACAACACTGCAAATCTTGTAAATCCACCTCTGACAAATCTTTCAGACCCAGTGATACTCCACATCAGTGAACGTTTGAATACCATCAATCCTCTTGTGGCACACTTGGTACACATGCTAAATTCAACATCTAATCCCATGGATTCATCAGGAGCACAAGGGACCACATCAACACCATCTCAAACAAGTGTTGGAGGTAGCAATACTCCCAACATCCCTATGGCTTCATCAGGAGCACAAGGGACCACATCATCACAACCGCACATGGTTGCTGGAGGTAGTAATATTTCCAACTTGACCTCTACCGTGACTCCACCAATTAGTTTACCTGTTTCTACCATAAGTTCAACTAGCACTTCAGTGCTAGTTGGTACAGTTTCGGGTCCCAATCCTACAAGTACATCCACTTTACCTACAGGAATCCCTACTGGAGGGTCTTCCTTACCAAAATTGGGTTTCCCATATGGTTTGGCTACTCAAGTTCAAAACAATTCAGGATTCAACCAAAATCCCATTGGCATACCAAACATTTTTCCAAATCCTAACCCTAGGGGGAATCCTTCACTTTGGATTCTCAGCATCCCTAGTGGACTTAATGGACCATGGAACACTAATTCTAATTGGATTAATACTCCACAAGTTAGTGGAAGTGCCTCGAGAAACCTTTATCCAAACTTTCCTAGCACAAATCCTGGGGGTAGTCCCATTCCCTCAATAGGTAGCACACCCGGAGGCAACCCATCCACCAACTTCATTCCACCATGGAGTGGGCAAGTTCCAGGAAATACCTAATATTCTTGGGCACCACCCCCGCAAGGGAGCAATCAACCTTGGAACGCTTTTCGAAACCAAGGAAACACTCAAGGGAATGGTAATGTTCCACCAAGTAGCAAATCTCAATGGAACATACCCCTGCAAGGCAGCAATCCACCCATGAATCCCAACCAACAATGGAGTGGTAATGTTCCAACAAGTAACCAATCTCAATGGAACATACCCCCGTAAGGGGGCAATCCACCCATTAATCCTATGCCATAGTGGGGTGGCAATGTTCCACCAAGTATCCATCCTCAATGGAACATACCTCCGCAAGGGGGAAATCCATACATGCATCCTATCCCACAATGGAATGGACAATATTCAGGAAATAACCCACCTTTTTGGATGCAATCTCCATAAGGAGGTAACCCTGCTTGGAATGCTTTTCAAGCCCAAGGACCACAACAGTGGATCCATCAAGCTTCACCTAGATATCAAGCATTTTCTACGGCATCATCCAAGTCACCATTTCTAGCTACATTTAATCTATCGAATTTATCCCGACTGACCAATGACCATGTTCTACATTTGAATGGGTGGCCAACCATACCAACCAAACTACCCTTAGACATACCCAAGTTTGACGAAAAACCAGGGGAAGATCCATCAAATCATGTGATGACATTCCATTTATGGTGTTCATCCAATTCCCTAGTTGATGAAAGTACTAGATTGAGGTTGTTTCAGCGGACCCTAACCGGAAATGTTGTGAAATAGTACATTGAGTTGCCCCATAATACATTTATAGAATTTTCATCTTTAGCTATGGCATTTTTTACACATTTTCAATTACCTATCGGCTATGAGATGGGAACTGAACTTTTAACCTTCACTTGGGAAATCCACCACTACTCACATCTCGGATCATATCCACGAGTGGAGGAGACATTGAAGGCTTATAAAAGTTGAAATCCCTGATCAATTCTTAGTGGATTGGTTCATTCAATCACTATTGCCTACTCTTGCTAAAGATGTAGCCATGTCAGGAGCCATGACTGACGAACAACTCATTCAGAGTGCTCACCATATGGATTTAGTATATTCCCAATCGGGCACACTTTATGATTTAATACCCCATGTTGTAAGACCCGCGTCTGATATAGCTAGGGCGCCAAAAGGAACTCATACCGATGGTGTGATTAGATCCATGAACCAACTTGAATAGATTACCCAGCAATTGGGAAAAATGTCAGTTCAAAACCCGCAACCCACAGCTGGCCAGGAAACTCAGCAAGCTACAACTCTTGCCCAAACTTTCGATGTCCTTACGGTTCAAACTATGGACCCAAAAGGAAAAAAGAAGAATCAAAAGAAGAAACCTAATGCAAACCCTAGGACAAGAGAGGCACCTAAAGTGAATAAACCCACAGGAGGCAATCAGGAAAATAGGAAAAACAAATATCCTTGCAAAATTTGCAAAGAAGATCATCCTACTCATATTTGTCCTCATATGGATGATATTCATCGCATGTTGGCACAATGAGGAGGGAAAAAACCACAACCTACTGTCCTAACTCAACCCTTCCCCCAGCAACAACAAATGGTTGTTGCAGCGCCAGCACCTCTAGCAGGAGGAAACCAGGCGAACCCCCCACAGGGGGGCAATCCACCCAATGCAATTATCTTCACAATTGGTGAACATAACATTCATATCCAAACTAGGGCCCATTCTTATGACATACCTTCAAAATATGTTGAAGCAACTAGATCTCAACCTAGTGGTTTTCTAAATATTGAAAAAACAACCATAGACATGGTGCCTCGACCTCCAAAAGGGGTCCTCCGCAAAACAACACACAATCCCAATGCGCGAGCTGCTCAAAACTACAATGTGGTTGAAGATTTAGCTCAAGCCCCTTGTGCAATGTCTACCTTGGAGGTGTTGAAAAGTTGTCCCACTCAGCGGAAAGCACTATTGTCCACCATCAGTCCTATTGATCCATCAGATTCCAATTTAATCACATTTGACTTAGAACAACCCACAGGTAGGCTTCCCTCACAAATTGCTTTCCAAATTAAAGTAACTTTACATGGGAAGAATATTTTTCAAACCATTGTGGATGAAGGAGCCTCCACTTGCATCATGTCCCTAGCTTGTTGGAAAGCTTTGGGATCACCCACCTTAGTACCATCCCAAATAATACTCAAGACATTTGATGGACATTCGTTACCACCTCATGGACTCATCTTGGCTTTCCCAGTTGAACTGGGGGGGAAAACAATTCAAGTAGATGTTGAGGTAGTGATGAACCCATATACTACAATTTTCTATTGGGACGCAGTTGGATACACAAGATGACGATGATAGTTTTTTCCATATTCCAAGTCATTTGGTTCCCCCACCAAGGGAATATTGTTACAATCAATCAAATAGATTACTGCTCACCTGAAACTGGTATCCATTTGAATGTACCTTATGTAGGGGATGGAACGACGATTATTCAAGATGTTGGGGTAGGAATGTTTAAAGACTCGTCCTTTTTGGGAACTTTCCCACTTCCACCACCAATATTGACCCCTAACATTTCTCCAATTTTCACCATAACATTGGAGGTATACTTTCCATTAAGAGTTTTCTCTAATTCTGTTCCGGAGGTCGGTTCCACCTCATCGGTTGGAACCTCCAAAGAAAACACCTTAGATGAAAATAATGATGGTAAGATACATGCTTCTGCACACCATGAGTAAATGGAGAGTAGTGTTCCCTTTTCTGCCATGGAGCTCGCTTATCAAGCTATTCAGATGACTTCGGTAGAACTGGATCAAAAACCTCCCAAGATGGAGGAGTATGATCCCTATACTTCACCTATAATGCCTCTCAAGGGCATTAAGAATTTTAAACTAATTAAGTATCTATTTTTTATTTATTTTTGAAATGTATAAGAGTGTTAATACAAGCTCAATATACATCATGTAACCATAGCAACATATAAACAACACATAAGCATTTTACAATAGCATCTAACAAATTTACAACATTATATAAACAATTTGAAACCACAAGAAAAGTACCTCGATATAAGAATGTGATGAAGTCCAAACTAAAGCAAGCTTCCTTCTTCATCTCGAGTTGCTTCTATCTTCATTTCCCAAAGCAAAACCACGGTTTACCTCCCAGCCAACTAGGGGCCTAGCTAGCTCCCTAGCCCCAACAAGCCATCTAAATGATCCCATCCAAATGGCTCTTGGCCCTCCGTGCCCGAGACCCCCAGAGAACAGAAAAGTGATGCCCCAGTAGGATATGTATCAAATCTTCCAAGAGTTCTCAAACTCTTCCAACTCTTCAAAACTTTTCATACCCCAAAATACCCAAAATTCTCCATCCTAGAATACTCTCACCAAAATAATCTTCAAGAGAAAAAGAACCTCCCTCCTTCCACTCTCAAGTCTCATATTTATATAAAAAATCCTCATCATCCTCCTCATCCATCAATAAATTTCCATAAATAATAATCATCAATCAATAAATTCATTTTCTCCAAAAAAATAGAAATTTGATTTAAATAATTAAAATATTAATAAACATGGATGCAAAGTATCACTTGTCATGCTTCCATCTTAATGCAACTATGACAACCATTTTCTAAAAATTTGTGCAAATCCTATCTATCCATTTATTTATATTATCCTTTCATTCATAAGTCAAATAAGATATTTTCATATACTATATTATACTATGACATATTTTATATTATATGTATATAATTATATATGTTATTTAATAATCCAATCGATTTATATAAATCTAAATCATATTAAACAAGTCAACAAACTCATACTTTCAACACACAAGTAATGCTTTCATCAATTCGTCAACCAAGTTACTAATAGATAATATAATCATATTAATTTATTCATCGATCGACCAATCATAGTAATGTAATCACGAATTGACGTATGCATGGCCAGTGTACACGTCTTAAGCATGCGTACTAATAATCACATTTAATGCTCCTAATAAATCATTATTACATCCTCACAAACAACATATAGAAGAACAATTAAACACTGCATCATTCATCATTCATAATCATTCATACAGAAACATTAAGACAAAATTAGATAAACATAATGGTGAAATCAAACATATAATCATGATGGTTAATAACAATCAAGAACACCATCCAATCCATCATTGGTACCATCCATCACATCAGTAATCCAGCCCCCAAATCACCACTACTTCCATCTCCTGACCTCACCATCCCGTCCTCTGCTGCAATATACTGTGGCGTCGACTGCACGACCTAACCACATATAGAACCCGTAAGCGGAAGTGTCGATCGACTACATCGACTAAGCTTCCCCAGCAGGCATCCGGTAGTCATCATCACACGTCTAGGGGAGTGCGCAACACAAACCTCCCACGACTCCAGGTTTCGGGGGATAAACGGTGGGAAATTCCTCCACCCCCCCTAATAGTACTAGGGTCAACACCCTACATGAACCACACTGTGCCATCACTGTTCTAAGGGGTCCCGTCATTGAAAAACCACTTTGGGAAAGTCACAATTCCTGTCAAAACTCACACTCACCCACAAGTCATAGAAATATTGGAATTCACAATTAAATAGCATGAAATTTGATATAACATCATTATACTCATGATGTTTAATACATCTCGTGCCCCTTGGCAATATAGGAATCCACCTATCTCATAGCCAATCAACATGTGGAATAGTTCATCATTAACATGAAACATATATAAAGCCATACCCAACTTTTTCAAGTGTTAATCCATTTCACTAATACAACATTTACAAATAATCATGTAAGTACTTTTGCAAACAACTAAATTAGCATTCCTCATATGGATATTCTATATTCAATTTTGAATGTTCAAATGAAATAACATATTCATTGTCATTAATAAATTAAAACATTATATTCCATTTACTGTCCACACATAGGGAGTCCATATATTCAGATAACAATAGTCTTACTCAACTTAGATGAGTCTAACATATAATAAATGAATGAAAATGTTAAGCTAATTCACATTAGAGTTTTAATTACTAAGTGTGCAAATATGGGGCATTACATCACCTATTTGGGCCTTGAACTCACAAAGTAACCATGATATCCTAGATCAAACCTTCCCTTCGGATGAAGCCATCTTAGAGGTTATGAACATCTCAGAATGACCCTGGGAGGATATGCATCACAAATCCTCGTTTCTTCCTAAGATCGACTCATTAGAAGTTAAACCTGAAAATTTTTACGTCGATGGTAACAACCGTAAGTACCAATGCCCCGTCCGAATCTATGATGTGAATTCAGAAGGAAATTTGGCGAACATTTCGAAAACCATCCAAATTAATATCTCTATCAAACCTGCCATCGTTGAATATATAAACATAGATGCAGATTGTTCTCCTGGGGAAATAAAATTTTACACTGCTTTATTTAAAAAGTTTTGTGATATATTCGCATGGTCTTATGCAGAAATTCCAGGCATCGATCCCAGCATCGTAGAACATGAAATCAAAACTTATCCCAATGTTAAACCTGTGCGGCAAAAACTACGTCCAATGAACCCTAAGAAATCAGCTGCCATTAAAGCAAAAGATGAAAATCTCTTGAATGTTGGATTCATCTATCATGTTCCTTTGACTGATTAGGTATCCAACCTTGTTCCAGTTAACAAAAAACAAGGAACTATCCGGGTTTGTACCGATTTTAGAGATCTAAACTTAGACTTTCCTAAGGATAACTATCCCACACCCTTCGTCGATCAGATCATCGATGAATGCACCGGGAATGAAATCTTCTCGTTTATGGACGGCTTCTCCGGTTACAACCAAATATAGATTAAAAAGGAAGACCAACATAAAACAACTTTTATATGCCCTTGGGGGACCTTCGCTTATAAGAAAATTCCATTTGGCCTTGAAAACGTCGGGGCTACCTTTCATAGAGCAATGTCATATGCATTTCACGATATTAAAGATATCGTCGAAGTTTACCTTGATGATTTGATAGCTAAATCTAAAAAGAGAGTTGAACATGGTGCACATTTACAAGCCATATTTGAGCATTGCCGCAAGTACAACATTAGGTTAAATCCACATAAATGCATGTTTTGTGTGGACTCTGGGAGGTTACTTGGGTTCGTAGTATCCCAAAAAGGGATCATGGTTGATCCCATCAAGGTTGAGGCAATACTTCAGTTGCCTTCCCCAAAAGCAATCACTCAACTTCAAAGCCTTCAAGGAAAATCCAACTACTTGAGAAGATTTGTCGAAAATTTTGCTGAAAAAGATAAAGGTTTCATGTGTCTCTTAAAACAAGATGCAACATTTACATGGGATTACCAAGCTCAACGCTCATTCGACGAACTAAAGAAAGCTTTGGTCTCTGCCCCGGTGCTTAGTCCACCGAACTATAATCGAGACTTTTTTCTATATTTGGCCACCTCTCCTACCACAATTGGGATGGTCTTAGCACAAGAAGATGAATCCTCTCAAGAACATGTTGTTTACTATCTTAGTAAGGGCCTTGCAAGTCTCGAACTGAGATATTCCCAGGTCGAGAAGTTGGCCTTGGTAGCAGTCCAAGCTGTCCAACGACTTAGACATTACATACTTCCAAAGAAAACAACCATAGTGGCTGAATTGAACCCCATGAGACACATTTTGTCCCGCCATGTCATTGGTGGCAAATACTCAAAATGGATAGTAGTTTTACAAGAATTTGACCTCGAATTCAAAAACGCTAAAGCCAAGAAGTTGTTGGCGTTTGCCGAATTAATGTCTGAGTTACCCATAGAGAAGGAGGGTACTATATCTATTGAAACTTGGGCAGATGAACATGTATTCCTCATTGCAACTTCTGATCCTTGGTATGGAGCATTCATTATATATCTTCAAACCCAAAGGATAGATCCTCAACTTTCTAGTATTGAACGACGTCGTATTCGACATCGAGCTTGAAGATACCTCATCATCGGGGATACTTTGTACCGTCGGGTAATCGATATGATATTGAGATGTTGTTTAGTACATGAGGAAGATGAAAAAGTTTTGAATGATTGCCATGTTGGAGCATGTGGTGGTCATATTTCTGCGTTGGCAACTGCCCAAAAAACATTGCGTGCAGGATACTTTTGGCCTACAATTTTCAAAGATTGCATTAATGCTGTAAAAAAGTGTCACCCTTTCCAAATCTACACAAGAAAAATGCGTGCACATCCTACTCCTTTACACCCTGTAGTAACCATGGGTCCATTTTCAAAATGGACCATTCATTATATGACAGTCAACCCACCATTAGCCGATGGCCACCACTACATCATTGTAGTAGTGGATTACTTCATCAAGTGGGATGAGGCAATGCCTACATTCAATTGCACAGGTAAAACTGCAGCATACTTTCTATTCAATCATGTGATAGCAAGGTTTGGTGTACCCAAAGAGATCACTACAGAAAACGGAAGTCATTTTAGGAATTCCTGTATGGATGAACTTACAAACCGGTTAGGATTGCGGCAGGACTTCTCCTCGCCATACTATCCTCAAGCTAACAGACAAGTAGAAGCCATCAACAAGTTTTTGAAAACCATGTTACAAAGGATGATTAATAAAAACAAGAATAACTAGCACTTGATGTTGTTTACTTCTCTTTGGGCCTACCGAACAACTGCTAAAACTACAACCGGATTCACTCCTTTCCAACTGGTTTATGGAGAAGAAGTTGTGTTACCGATTGAATGTGAAATCACATCATTAAAGATAGCTGTCGAACTCCTACCTAACACTTTGGCAGAAGAGAAAAGGCTTCTCCATCTCCATGATTTGGGTGAAACTAGAAGAGAAGCCTCTCTAAACATAGAAGTACATAAGAAGAGGGTCAAAACAGAGTATGACAAGTCCATTCATCCTCGAATCTTTTTTGAAGGTGATCTGGTGTTAGTTTATGATCAAGACCAAGATAAAATAGGAGAAGGAAAATTTGTACCTAAATGGTTTGGCCCACTTATTATCAAAACTGTGTTAAAAAGGGGAGCTTATGAATTGGTCAATTTTGATGGGGAACCCATGTCGGAGATCAGAAATGGTCTCTATTTGAATAAATACTTTGCGTAGGCACTGATTCCTCGCACCATTTGTTGTATTATGTTGTATTTTTTGTATAAACTTTTGTACATTAGTTATTTCGGGCACACACTTATCTTGCTTGGCATTGTCACTTTGGCAGATGGCACAAGAATCTTTCACATATTTGGGATATGCGAAAGGTGCCAGCCGTAGTTCTCGGAACGTTGCTTCCGCCGCATGGGTTGTTTTTTCACCTAATAACGAAGTTCTTAATTTAGGAGGCACTTTTCTTGGATCTGCAACCAACAATGTTGCATAATATAGCGCAGTCATTGAGCTTCTTGTCGAGGCTATCACCCTTGGTATCCGACGAATAATCATCAAAATGGACTCATAATTAGTTGTATCCCAGTTAAATGGTCAGTATTAGGTTCGACATCCTACACTGTTTAGAAATTTTCTGCAAATACGTCTTTTAGAGCATCAGTTCGAGTTTATTGAATATATACACGTTCCTAGAAGTCTAAATAGTTTGGCTGACTCTTTGGCCAACTATGTACTTGATTGGAATATAAGTCATTAACATTATACCAAAAAGAAAGCATGTACATTATTTCATGGCCAATTTAATTGAACACGTCAGTTAAAGACATAAGTGAAACCGAAATAATCTAGCTTACATCATAACCCAAAAAGTGTGTAAATTTTTCACACACCAAAATGAATAGTGTAAATACTATTTCCCTTTTTTATTCTTTTTCTTACAGATAAGACCCAAAAAATGTTCATACAAACAAAAAAAATGAAAAATTTGGAAAAACTTGAAAACATGGGAAACTGTTTCAAAATTTTCTAGTTCGACATCGAAATTAATTCACTATTGGCAGATCAAAGACTAAAGGTTAATAGCTTCTAGGAATTCAAGCTGAAAGGGAATGCTTCCTCTCATACATCAGCTGCACAATGAACACATATGGTAAATCATGAGTATTTTTACTTATCTTTTATTCATACATGTACAAACCGTATCCTTTTGAATGATAGAAAGAGGCATAATTCCTCAATTTTGGCTATCTTTTTAGATATTAAATGCACACCTGAACCAGTGTCTAACTAAATTGTTGGCTAGTGAAATGGTTTTTGATTTCAAGACTTGAAGACTTTGACAGTTCAAACTATTTGACTCGGGTATTTGAGACAGACCATGATTCATGATGATCTATGATTTTGGCATTTTTCACAAAACTCAAGCAGAAGTAAACCTCATTGAACCATTCCTACTTGGCCATTTCCCCAAATCGGATAACTTCAGTCACATGGTATTATTTCAGCGTCCATCGACACATAATCCTACTTCAGATAGACTCCCCTAGGAAGGAACAACTGTAAGAGTGTGCACAACCAACTTAGCCCTTGTTTGCAATATGGATCTTTGCCTTGACCTAACCCGTGCCCTTGAAAAATAGGCGTACGCCCATGCAACACAAGTTCCTTTCTATGTATCATAGCATTCTTTATTCTTTTTTACAAAAATGAAAAAGCATAAAAATTAAAAAAACACAAAAATCCAAAAAAGGGAGAGACTTGAATCAGTTCATATTATAATCCTTGAAGAAAACAGCAACAGTCAGTCCTTTTCGCTCTTGAACACGACACATAATTTGGTCCCCGCTGTCAGTACACCATCTACATTTGCCTTAGGAAACTGTAGCAGTATTTTGAATAGATATCCACCGATGGCTTATCCTTCCTGTCACCAATGGAGCTTTCGTTAATGCATCTGGCATTAGCGGATTTCATTAAAGTCGGTTACTCAAAGTCCTATGTTGGCAAGTGTCCATTCAGCGTCATGCTATGTGTTTAAGGGAAGTCCAAACCGAGTCGGCCATTCCTCAAATATTCTTGACCAATCATGTCCACCTTCCTTGTGTCAGTATACAGTGTTGGATCTTGCAGTTCTACCAAATTATATCATACTATTGATCTTTGTTTCATATCGGTTGAGGTGGGATACATCAATTCCCTCCTTCCGATGGATCTATTCCTATCGACATCAAATAATCATCTAGGACATGGATCTAGAAACCCGAGAGTACCTTGGATCTTATAGTCATTAGTGGCAGGTTTCCTCGCAAATGACAGTGGCTATACATCAATGACCCCTGATTATTTGATTCTACAAGTGTTCGACTTTAGAACATTTCTTCACACTTGCTAATTTGTACTCAGTACCTTAGAGTCCATCATCATTATCGGTGGGTCTCTTCTCATTTGTTAACGGTATACATCAATGACCGGTAATCAAATGGTGTTTTATTATGCTTGACCTTAGATCACTTATTCGCATGATATAAACTCGTACTATCGTCGATTTGTATTGAAGACCTTGGGAAGAATAGTTGTATCACTCATCAATGCACTGCCCGAGCTGTACAACATTAGACTGCCATGTTAGAAGCCCAAAAAGACCTTATTCTCGCACTCATCAAAGTGCACATTTACATTTTCAGAAAAAATTGCTTTTGACATGGATCCACTGTGTATTGTTCATGGCCATGCTTGTTTACTACTGAGCATGGGTATGCCCACCTCAGGAAGATATTATATATTTGAGAAATTTCTATGTTTTACAGGTGTGATCCTCAATCCATCGCATGTGAGCTTTCCTTCCCTTATCCTTGTTTTGAACAATAAAGAGTATCAGTATAAAGAGTATCAATATACCTAGTATAAATTACAGTAATGTATTTCGGCCCTTAGCTCTGCTTCGGACCTCACACAATAGGGGGCATATGTTAACAATCAAATCAACACCCTTAGTCATGTGACAGAAGAAGCACATTTATACTATGCGCCCGCAACATGAAGATGGAACACAAGTACATTCAGAGACAAGTCCTCTCTGATTTAAACACTTCTCCCATAAATGGAAGGATTAGGTGAAGATAGTAAGAACCTAAGGAGACTAAGTTCGATCATCGAACCACTCATAAAAGGTCCAAAACCAAGCTACACCAATCAATTAGTGAAGAGAAATGCATTAAAGTGCATTAAATGTGCTTAAAATATGCTAAGTTGTGTAAAAAATCCCAAAAACTATGGAAAAGAGGTTTTTAAGTGAAAATGATCTAAAATCATGAAAGAGGATTATCCCAAATTCAAAAGAGAATCCTAAGGCCCATTTCCCAATGCTATATAAGAAAGGCTTTGGGGCATGGTAAAGACACACAAAGGAAGAGCAAAGGCATGTTGGAGAGATTCTGAAGGAGGAGAAAGAGCTCATATTCTTCAAAAGCAAGGGTGAAGGAAAGGAAGCTCATGGCAATGGAGGAGGGATTCACACCAATGTCCTTGGTAAGGATGTACTTCTTCCTTGTTCTAATATGAACGGATTCAAGTTTCTACCATATATGAGTTTGAATTTAGCTTATCATACATGACTTTAATTCCTAATTGTCTTTAGATCTTAATGAGTTTTGATTAATGCATCTAGATCTTTGGAAACTTGTGATAATCTTTTCATGATGCTAACATAGAATTTCACCAATTCCTAGTAAGATAGATTGATATGACGCAGATCTAACTCCCTACATGCAAACATCATAATCTATTATCAAGGTATCTAGCTGAAACTCAGAGTTGCTAAGGCACAAGAAAGAAGAAAGAAATCTCACCTCATGTGTAAAGATGGATCGATCGAAGAATCAAAGGAAGCTCCAGTTGAGATGGTTGTTCGATCTAAAGTCAATGACTGATATTCCATTCAGGGGCTCAAAGTGTGTGACGTTTATCAAGCTCGGAGAACCCCTGAATCAAATCCTCTATGGACACCTGTCAGCCTCAGAATCATTCAGGGCCCCAAAAGAGGTTCCCCTAAACCTCTTTTGGCGAGCCCTAAAACCATTAAGAAGCTGCTAATATGGTGTACAACTACGAGAATCTAGTCAGTGGGTCATCAGAAATGAGGGGCCCTCTCTGAAATTTTTTTTCCAACTAGGCGTAGATCTCAAGAAAACAGGGAAAGGAAATAGAAGGAAACCTGATCCTCAGGATGGTTAACACACTCGAAGTTTAACACCCCTGATGCGCCCCTGAATGAAAACCATCATTTCCACATGGAAGCTTCACATTCATTCAGGGCCCGAAAAGCAGTCTGTCTAAACTGCCTATTCGGAGGCCTGAAACCACTTATGGTTTGTAGTTATTCCCCTTTTCCTCAGTTTATGTTGCTCGAGTTTTTACTTAATCCACCCCTAACGGTCATTACCATTGCCATTTAGGAGGTAAACGTTCCTCTTGCATTTAAAGGAACCAGCTACCCCTCGATGGTGGACCAATCTCCAGGTTCCACATATACCCCACATTAAAACCCACCAATTTCAAACTCCTTCCTATAAATATGGCCCTGGGGAATTTACAAGGCAATTTTTTTCTAGCACCCTGAGCTCCTCCTCCAGCACTCTCTGCGCCAACCTACTCACTTCCTAGAGTCGAACATTCACCAGCTTTCCCTTCACCCCTCGAACATCGCCATGGCCTTTGCGTCTGCACCCTAAGCTCCCTCTGCATTTGAAGTTCTCAATGAAGATGACCACCTTGTAGATGAGTTTTTTGATGTCCACGATTTTGTATCCTCCTTCCCAAACCTACACAAATTAGCCAGTGAGGCCTAGGAGTAGGAAAAAAGTGGCATTGACTTGTTCAATTTGTGGAAGTCTGGATTTTCCAAAATGATTCTACCGTAGGAGAGGTTGTTCCCCGAGTTGGTACAATGGTGCGCAGAGAGGTATGCACCAGAAAGAAGAGATGACATCTCCAGGCTGGGAAACACCGTTTTCCCAATTACTAAGGAGATAATTATGGAATTTACCGACACCGAGGAAGATGCCTCAAGGATTCAGTTCAACAAGGAAGTTCTGACAGGAAATATTAGAGAGTTCTCCTTAGAAAGCAGGGAAGCTTTCATCTGTATGATAGTCTCTCCTGAGGACAATTTGCCCAGTACTCAGGCTATGTTCAGTTTGGAGGTATTCACAGGTTTAGCTAGGCCGGTACTATCAATGATATGTTAGGTCCTCGGATATGACCACGACCTAGTGATCGATGATGCATCTTTGGGATTCCTTTTTCTCATGAACTTATCTCAGCAGGACACCCCCATCATGTTAGATATTTTGTCTTTCCTCGTCGATTCCATCCACCTTCAACTCAAAAATTTCTCATCTAAGAAGATATTAAGATTATGTTCCCTCCTATTTTATATGATATTCTATCACAAAAAAAGTTTCTTTAGTAAAGGTGACCTTGATAGATCATTTATTTCAGTCCCCCAACAGGAAGGTTTTTCTCTGTTCATAGACACTGTTATGTCTGAAGTATATGAACTATTATTTGATTGTCCTCCTCCTCGAGTATTCCCAAAGTGCAAGCAGTTGCTTCAAGTCAACCTGAATGAGGCTATCAAAGATTGGTTCTGTTTTGAGACCCACATTGAAATACGGGTATATGGAGCAAAGCTCGATCCTTACAAACTCCCACTATTTTTAACTCCCGAAGTCTTTTCCTTGGAATACATCTGTCCAAGATTCAACTGCGACAATGTACATTTTATGAAGGTAAACAGTGTCAGGACTTTCAAAGTCCCTAGTGAGGTGGGACCATTCAAGGTTAGGAGTAAAGCTTGTTAGAAAGTACTTGAAGAACTACTAGCATCTTTTGGATTCCCATTGAGCATAGTGTGCAAGTATGATCCCAAAGGGATCATCTCTCAAAAAAGACAGGCTTCCAGGTCAGCAACATACTCCCATGAACCTGATCCACTATTGGACAAAATTGCCAATTTAGATAGCTCGAAGCATATTCAAGCTGCGTTGGACCCTAGCAAGGCCATTGGGGCACCGGTCAGCCCATCACCTCTTAAGGTGGACACATTGGGAAAAAGGGACACGTCATATCCCACATCTGCAACCGAAAAATACGGATCAAGGAGCATGGGATCAAAGGTGAAGAGATTAAAAGAGGAAGGAACATCCAATGCAACATCAAAATCTGTGCCAACGCCCACCTCTTTGGGACCTATCATTCTATAAAGTTTCCCATTCGCAACGTGGCCCCAAACGCAGGATGTACAGTCTACATAATGCACTTTGGTCACTACATCACCTGTTAAATCGGGTTTGTTTGGGCTATACGCTCAAATTAAAGACGAGAACGTTGACCTTGAGAAATCCTTGTTCCCAAATAAGGAACTTGACACAAGGACATAATCTAGGATGCTCTCTGCACTAGATTTGAGGCAGGGAACCCTGAAAATGGCGATTCTAGAACCACTGGTGCCTAGGGGGAAGAAAGTACCCTCGAATTTCAAGACTACTTAGGTGACAGTAAATTTGGATGCATTCCCTTCCTAAGACATCATGGAAATTCACCGTAAGACAGGTGAAGGAGTGTACTGAGATGTGATGAAGTACACTATGAGCACGAATAAGTTGCAAGCCATTGTCCAGAAGCTGTATAAGCAATTGAAGAATGAGAAATCTTCTAACAAGGCCAAGCAGTTAAAAATAGTTGAATTGGAGCATAAAAGTGTAAGAATGGTGTAGAATCCAAATGACATGTCCCCATTACAAGCCATGCTAAAAGAGAAGGACACAGAAATATCAGGCTTAAAAAAGAAGCTCAGCATCCCCACAGTTGAGCATTCACAAACTATCGAAGTGTCGGTAATACAGTCAGAGCTAGAAAAAGAAATGGTTGATAGCCAGGCATTTAAAGAGAATATTGTCTCTTTATAAAGTGAGTTGGAGGATCTAATAAATTTGAATCAATATTGTCTCAAGGATGCTCAATTAAATCAAGCACGGGACCATCTGAAGAAAAGTGCAAGGAGCTCTTCAACATAAATGAAAAATTGGTTATAAGAGATCAAGTCATCTCCGAGTTACAACAGTCTAAGGAGGGGCTCTGGCAGGAATTCGAGGACTTGTCCAGAAGACTAACTAGTAAGCCTCTGCTTAAGAGTGCCAAGTTTGCAGTCTAGGAACAAGTGGCGGATTTGATAACCACGCAGTGGAACCATTTCATCCTGACTCAGGAAGATTCTAAGATTGCTGAAACTGCCACCCAGGATGCTTGATCAGCCTCAAATAGTGTAGGTAAGAAGACCGATTTATCCAAAGCAATGATCGACTTTTTAAATGAAAAAACCTTTGAAGAGCTTCAGATGTATGACATATGGGACAGAACTAAAATAGTAATGGAATCAAATAAAGTGATCACTAAGGGAATGATGGCTCAGAACGTTGCTGATATGGCAGCCCAGCTGAAGCAGGATATTGACTCATTCAAGGAGCTATTTAAAATAGTTTTTTCCCTTGGTCTCCCATCCTTTGGGATGGACATGGAGATCTATATCCAAAAGAGAACTATAATGTCATGATATTAGATGCAAGGAACATTGAAGTTCACACGATGGATACTCTTCAAGAGCTTAATGGAATAATGATCATAGACAGGTTGCACACTAATTTCGAGATGCTCAATTGCTTCCATTCTATTTTCAAAATTCTGTCTAATTCCTCATTTGAGCGCTATACCGAGATGGATTTATCCCTTGGAGATTTTAGAGTCTTCCAATATCCTATGGGAAAGTATTGGAAAGGTATCATGAAAATCCTACAGATCCAGCAGTTAGAGCAGTCTACGACGGTGCAAGCAATGGTTGGAACGTCCTCAACACAGCCAGTAGTGGGAGAATCTTCAACGCAATAGGGCATTCCTCCACTTCATCAGGGTGAACCCCATTCGTCACAAAATACCAGCCAGCATTAGTCCAATGGATTAACCTTTTGTAACTATTTTTTGTTAAAAACACAAATAGAAAACTGTAAGTCGTTGGGCTGTAACAAACCATTTTGTAAACTTTGTAAAGCCTATCAAGGCTATATATAGAAGAAAAGGCCAATGATCCTAAGTTCAAATCTTTTTGTAGTGTAACTTCAGATAATTGAATTCTGATCAAGATATAAAGAAATAATTTCCAGCTCCATTTTGGTGTTTTGTGGATTCAAAGCTTTGATATGTCCAGTTAGTAATTTCTTATTTTGTGATTCCATCCTTTCTTTCATATATTTATATGATTTTCAAAGTTAGTCTAGATTCAAATATGAGTTCTCTTGGATTATAATATTGTTTCTAGATGTTTATGTCATGATGTGTTCATGGTATATTATCTGGTTATATTATCCTCATAACGTTTGGATTTAGCTTTGTAATCATTCTGTGTAAACTACTGAATTCCTTCTAGATCAATACGTTATTTCATGCATATAAGTAAATATTTACTTTTATTGAGTACCTTTGCTTATGACATTTTCATCACCACAAACCCATTCAAGTCTTTTTTACTGGCATATTAAAGTACTGCTCACATTACTCCAAGCTTGGTTATCAGGATTATTTTTTAACAATAATAAATGTGATTTCGATTAAGTATAAAAGATGGACAGTAAATCTTATTGATGCCCAGACACAGTTCTAAAACATCCTTAGAACGTCTCTGGGACTTGTTAAATTTTGAGCATTAATTCACAATACTCTAGGATCTTTGCTGAGAGAATAACATATACAGTATATCAATACATGACAATCACAATATGACAAGCATCACAAGAATAAAAAGCATAAGAGACAAGAGACACAGAGTTTTCATGGGGAAAACCCTAGGGTGAAAAACCCCACAACTTCCTCAGAGATAGAGAGAGCAATGGCTCAACCAAAGTACAACCAAATAACACTAAGATAGTCTCCTAGAAGTAGATGATCCTCCTCCTCACTAGTGCGCCACTTTCTGAGTGAGAGTGAGTTACTTTTCCAAGTGAGTAAAATAAAGATCTCCGATCTCTATTTATACTAACCTTTTTTCCCAGTGACCTTATGGGGCCGACTTGTCTAGCTAGGTACATCCACATTATATTATATATAATTCTGGGCCGACCCCACAAGGTGGTCTAATAACCCATCGGCAAGTACACACACTTGCGACACTTGTCAATCCACATGATGACACTTCCTTATAGAGGAATGACACATCTCTTATAAGGGTACAATAAATATATATAAAATACACAGATGAAATACATTCCGAAGGTACATATACATCAACACTCCCTCTTAACTAGGAAGGTATTTCTCGACACAGATCTGCTAGACAAGTCTTCTTCTCGGGATCATCATCATCGATGCATCATCATAATCATCGTCACTGCTGCTGCTATCTCAACCAATCTCTGACTCTACTCGTCATAGGAAGTTCTATAGAGCCAGTCCTTTTTCATATTGGATGTAGGCCCACCACCTATAGGTCTTCATCATCACTAGCCATACTGTGGAAACCTCAGGACTTATTACGTGCATCACAAAACCTGGCTGCAGCATCCCAGGCTATTACGAGCACACATCTCTACCTGTAGGATCTCCCAGGAGCACATTACATGTGACCCATCACAAAACCTAGTTGAAGCATCCCAGGCTGTTACGAGCACACGTCTCTACCTGTCAGATCTCGCAGGAGCACATTACATGTGATCTCACCACAAAACCTGGCTGAAGCATCCCAGGCTGTTATGAGCACACGGCTCTACCTGTTGGATCTCCCAAGAGAACATTACATGTGGTCCACCACAAAACCTGGCTGAAGCATCTGAGGCCTTTTTCATCCTGTCCAGATCTCCCAGGAGCAAATTACATGTGGTCATGGAAAAACCTGGTTGAAGCATCTGAGGCCTTTTTCATCCTGTTCAGATCTCCCAGGAGCAAATTACATGCCATAGGACAAAACCTCGAAAGAGCATCTGCCAGATATCCCATGGCAACGAATTACATGCCATAGGAAAAACCTCAAAAGACTATCTGCAGATCTCCCAGGGCCAAATTATATGTCCTCCCAGAGCAAAACCTTGAAAGATCATTTGCCAGATATCCCAGTGCACCGAATTACATGCCATAGCCAAAACCTCGAAAGGCTATATACAAATCTCCCAAGGCAACGAATTATATGCTCATCTGCACAACCTGTTCCACGGCCACAGAGTATCATCTGATACTCATCATACATCATCCTGATGTACACATGATCACCCTGATCATCATCATTACAACATCCTGCTGCATGTCATCTAGAGAAGCTCGTCATCCATGATCATCTTGATCATACAATGCATCCATCTGATGCACACCACGTATCTACCTGATACATATCATCATACATAGTGTATCCACCTGATACATAGATACATGATCCACACAATGTATCCATCAAAATACATGATCTACCTGATCATATCTGATACATATCAATATACATGATCTACCTGATCATACAATGTATCCACCTGATACATATACAGATACATGGTCCAAGCATCCAACATGATGCATATACAAAATACATACACATGATCCAACCGATCATATCCAGCATCCAACATGATGCGTACATACATATAAATGATCCAACTGATCATATCCAGCATCCAACATGATGCATACATACATACATAAAAATGATCCAACTGATCATATCCAACAGAAACCAGAACATCATCCTGATGCTCATCATCCAACACTTACATCCACAGCCATGTGAAGGATCCCCCTTCTAACATGCTTGGAATGGATTCAAAAAATGTGTCCATCACTTCTTCCTCGAAGTGTCCTCGATCTGAAGAACGCCAAGCCTCTCTCTGAAGTACTCGAACTTCACTCTGGCTAGTGGCTTCGTCAGCACATCTGCAATCTGCTTTTCCGTCGCAACATACAGGAGCTTCACAGCTCCTCTCTGCACCATATCCCTGATATAGTGATATTTGATCTCTATGTGTTTTTACCTGTCATGAAACACTGGGTTCTCGGACAACTTCACACAACTCTGGTTATCACAGAAGATACCAGTAGCATCCAACGGGAGATCAAATAACTCAGACAGTAGCTTCCGTAGCCATACTACCTCACAACTAGCTGAACAAGCTGCAACATACTCTGCCTCAGCTGTACTTAGTGCTATGCAGGACTGCTTCCTGCTAAACCAAGAGATCACACCTGATCCCATACTGAAGCAGCACCCAGATGTGCTCTTCCTATCTGCAGCACTATCAACCCAATCTGAATCAACATAACCCTGCAGGTTAAACTTTTCATTCGCTTCATACTTGAGCCCATAATCCACTGTACCCTTCAGGTACCTCAGAACATGATTTACAGCAATCAGGTGAACACTCCTCGGATCCATCAGGAACTGGCTCAATGTGTTCACACCAAAGCAAATGTCCCATCTTGTGTTCGTTAGGCATATCAAGGACCCAATCATCTAACAATACATAGAGACATCAATCAGCTTAGATGAAGCATCGCATAGAAGCTTCAAATTCGATGCCATAGGTGTGGCCATGGCATTGCAATCCATCATCCCAAATCTCTTCAGGATATCTACTATGTACTTCCCTTGACCAAGGAAGATACCACCTGCACTCTGCCACACCTCCATGCCTAGGAAATAGTGCATCATTCCCAAATCTTTCATATCAAATTCAGCAGCAAGCTTCCTCTTAGTATCTACAATTAGTCTGTCATCTCCTGTTACAAATAAGTCATCCACATATAGGAGTAGAATCACAGGATTCCCTTCCTCAACCTTGTAGTAAAGGTTGGAATCTGCTTTACTCTTGGTAAAGCCCAAACTAGATAGGAAACTGTCCATCCTACCATACCAAGTTTAGGGAGCTTGTTTCAAGCCATACAAGGCTTTCTTCAATCTGCACACATATGACTCCCTGTCATGTATTTCAAAACCGAGTGGCTGCTCCACATATACTTCCTCTTCAACTACACCATTCAAGAAAGCAGTCTTGACATCCATCTGGTGTATTTTCCATTTCATAGCTGCAGCCAGGGCAAGTACTGTTTTGATGGAAGTATACCTGGCTACAGGTGCAAAAGTTTCTTCATAATCTATTCCCTCTTTCTGAGAGAAGTCACGAGCTACGAATCTTGCCTTGTATTTCTCTACACTGCCATCTGTAGCATGCTTGATTTTGAAGATCCATTTGGAAGTCACAATATATTTCTCTTTAGGTCTTGGGACAACATACCAAACATCATTCTTCATTATTGATTGATATTCCTCAACCATGGCATCCTTCCATTCTTTCTTTTCCACTACTTCTTTATAACTGGAAGGCTCTTTGTTCATAATGTCACAAAATAAAGCAACATAGCTAGTATGTGATCTGATTCTCTTCTTTGCTCTGTGTTCTTCTTCTGGAATGCCAAATCTTTCTACATCTTGAATGATCTCTCTATCCCATGCAGGTTTCCTCTTGTGAGAGTTATCCTCACGAGGTGGATCTACAGGTTCTTGCAGATCTTCAAACTCATGAACAACTTCTGGAACTGCTTCAGTCATGGTAGTGTCTTGAAATCTAGTTTCCATAGGTTCTTCATAAACTTTGATAGGTGCCTTCCTTGATTTGATGAATGCTGAGTTTTCATCAAATGTTACATCCCTGCTGACATCAATCTTCTTGAACCCTGGAAAGTATATTCTGTAGGCCTTCGAGATTTCACTGTAACCCACAAAGATACCCTTCTTTCCTGAAGGATCTAGTTTAGTTTTCTTTTCTTTTGGGACATGAGTGTATACTGGACAACCAAATATTCTGAGATGGCTGACTTCAGGTTTCTTACCAGAAAAGACCTCTTCTGGTGTCTTGTTGTCCAATATCTTGTGGGGTGTTCTGTTCTGCAAATATATAGTTGTTCTAGCTACTTCTGCCCATAGATGCATAGGTAGATCCTGGTCATGGAGCATTGCTCTTACTACTTCCATGATTGTTCTGTTCTTCCTTTCTGCAACTCCATTCTATTGTGGATTGTAAGGAGTAGTCAACTCCCTCTTAATCCCTGAATCACTGCAAAGCTTCTTGAAGTCACCTGAGGTGAATTCTCCACCATTGTCGGATCTGAATGTTTTGATCTTCTTGTCAGTTTGATTCTCCATCAAGGTTTTGAATTCCTTAAACTTATCAAACACCTCATCTTTGTTCTTCAAGAAGTATACCCAAGTCTTCCTGGAGAAGTCATCAATAAATGAGACATAGTAAACATACCCACTTAGAGAACTGGATGACATAAGACCACATACATCTGAGTGGATGATTTCCAGGATGTCTTTTGCCTTGCTTTCACTGCTTGGGAAAGCCTTCTTAATGTTCTTACTTTTTTCACATCCTTTGCAAACACCTTCATGTTTGGTCTTGATTTCAGGAAGACCCTCTACAGCCTTGCTTGCAATTGGAAGTGCCCTATAGTGCATAGGAGCAAGTCTTCTATGCCAAAGTTCACTTGGCTCCATGGATTCATGCACCATGGCATGTTCAGGTTGTCCCTTTAATTTATACAAACCTCCCTCTTGCTCTCTAATCACTACTACATCATCTATGGTCTTTCCCTTTGGCCACATTAGGACTTGACCATCCACAAATGCAACCCTCATACCTTTTGCATCCAATGCAGAGATTGAGAGTAAGTTCTTCTTGAGCCCAGGTACATAAAGAACTTCTTTCATCTTCAAAGATTTTCCAGAATCTAGGTTGTAGGAGGCTTCACCACTTCCTTTGATTGGGTATTGATAATGATCCCCAAGTTTCTCCTTATGGGGTGATTCATGTTCAGATAGATTCACAAAAGATTCCTTAAACCCATTCATGTGTTTGGAAGCCCCACTATCAATCAACCAATCATTACAACCATGGGAGATGGTACCTGTGAGAGCAGAGATTAGAACATACTCTTCTTCACTCGATGAGTTATCATCACTTTCTGCCCTAGCCTTCTTCTTGGGTGGTTCATCATCCTCGGCAACATGAGCATGAAACCTTCTTTTGCTGCCCTTCTTCTTCTTGTTGGAGTTGTTTTTGTCCTTCTTGTTCTTGGGACAATTTATGGCAATATGTCCTTTCTCATTACAAGTGAAGCATATTCTTCTTTCTTTGAAGTGATGTGAAGATTTCTTGGAGTGAGATGGCTCTCTCTTGGACTTCCCTTTCTCGGTGTGAGCTGTGAGAGCTTGCTCTTCATTCCCCATCTTTTCTTCTCATGCCACAAGCCTTGCTTCTTCTTGTGAGCATTCTTCCCGTAGTCTACTGAAGGAGATCAACTTCTTCCTTGCACAAATTCCTTGGATAAAGGAATCCCATGACCTCGGTAGACCATTTAGAGTGGTCATCACCACTTCACCATTCTCTACCATTTCATCCACTGCTTCTAGTTGTTCCTTGATCTGGGAGACCCTTGAAAAATAAGATTGAATGGTTTCTCCATTCTGAAACTTTACTCCTTTCAATTGGTTTTGTAGGGTCATCTTCCGATTTATGTTCTTCCCTTCAAATAGCTTGGTCAAAGAGTCAAACATATCCTTGGGTGTCTTTAGAGAGGACACATGGGGTATGAGATGATCTTTAATGGAATCAACAATGATTTTCTTTGCCTTGACCAAGTTCTTCTTATGCAATACCTTGGCTTCTTCATCCTCTGGGATAGGGATGTCTTCTTTCACATATGAGTCCAACTCATTTTCTTGCAGGATCAACCCAATCCTATCCTTCCAAGCTCGGAATTTATCAGCTCCTTCAAGCTTATCCTCAAGCTTGGTGTGGTGTGGTGAGACATTTTAAAGAGTAATTCAAATGGAAATAGAAAAGATTTAGATTTTACCACTTGAAATGCTGAAAACTGGATGGTCCCAGATTAGGGTTTGTCAGGAAAAACCCTAAAAATTCAAAATGTGAATTTCAAATTTCTGAAAGGATAGAAAGATGTTCCTTGATGAGCTGATTAGCCTGGTGCATTCAGAATTTGAGATCAACAAATTTTTTCCCTTCATAATTGCCTTTTTGTCCTCCCGGGTTCACTGGGGAGAGCCCTGAATTAGGGTTTGAGTTTCCCGGAGATCTACCCAGCCAAAAATCTCGATCCAAAGCTCTAAACTTTGATTTTTGCAAGGAGCTTCCAGCTATGTCTTCAGATTTCAGAAATTCCTATTTTTGTGGAAACCCTAATTTTTAGGGCCAAATCTGAAAATGCTCGGAATTGAATTTTGACTGGACAGATAGATGCGCCTTGATTAGTAGAGTCAATCTACTATACTGATTTTCAAAAATCTGTGGAGAGAAACCCAATAAACAAGGAACTCAAGCTTCCGTCACTGCAAAATGTCTTCTTCTCAGGTTAGCTCTGATACCATGTTAAATTTTGAGAATTAATTCACAATAATCTAGGATCTTTGCTGAGAGAATAACATATGTAGTATATCAATGCATGACAATCACAATATGACAAGCATCACAAGAATCAAAAGCATAAGAAATAAGAGACATAGACTTTTCGTGGGGAAAACCCTAAGGTGAAAAACCCCACAACTTCCTCAGAGATAGAGAGAGCAATGGCTCAACCAAAGTACAACCAAATAACACTGAGATAGTCTCCTAGAAGTAGATGATCCTCCTCCTCACTAGTGCACCACTTTCTGAGTGAGAGTGAGTTACTTTTTCGAGTGAGTAAAATAGAGATCTCCGATCTCTATTTATACTAACCTTTTTGCCCAATGACCTTATGGGGCTGACTTGTCTAGCTAGGTACATCCACATTATATTATATATAATTCTGGGCCGACCCCACAAGGTGGTCTAATAACCCATCGGCAAGTACACACACTTGTGACACTTGTCAATCCACATGATGACACTTCCTTATAGAGGAATGACACATCTCTTATAAGGGTACAATAAATATATATAAAATACACCGATGAAATACATTCTGAAGTCACATATACATCAACAAGACTAACATTTTTTTTGTCGTTGTTGTCGGGGAACAGAAGCAAGAAGATAAATCTTCCCCAGGACAACGACAAATTATACACTCCTGATTTCATAGTGGATGAAACCAGGAAGTAGGCTATACTCCACTTGGTGACTCCACTGACGAAAACCTGGCATCTGGATGTAGACATATTTGCCAGAACCCTAGTCACGAAGAAATAGTGTCTCTACAAGACTCTATATCCTGTAGACAAAGACGAGGAAAATATCAGTCCACCTCTCCAGGCCATCTGCGAAGTTTCTCCCCATCTCTGTTCGGCTCTCAATTCCTTGAATTTGAATTCATTTTCCAAACCCCGAAAAGAGAACTTTCTCCCCAAAATCCACATACTCCTTTTGGTTTTCCTGACTCTCAAGCTATTCCCACCGGAAGCGGAGAATCTTCAGCTCATAAAAATACGCTCAAATCCTTTATTACTCCTCAAGCCAAGAAACTAATCGCATATCACCTCATGTCAGGAGGAGGAGGTGGCAGAGGACCACCACCACCCAGAACATCTCGATGGGTGGCTAGCCAGCATGGACTGTTGCAATTACCGACACCCTTAAATGATATGCCTCAAGCAGATATAAAGCATTATACATAGAATAATCAAGACCAAGAGAATGAGTCAAATGTTCAACTACTTTATTCATTCTTGATGGTATTATTTATACATGAAGAGAGAAGTTGGATTAGTTACACCCGCTCCAACATATCATTCATTATATCTTTAAATAATACATTCATTTGATGATAATGACGACATAGGGAAGGCCTTACGGACCCCTCAACATCTCCCCCACCAACAAATACTTTCTTTGTCCCGAAGAAAACAAAGAAAAATGTATCAACATCCTAGGTTTATGCTCCTGCAGAAGCAGTCCTCACTGTGAATCAACCATGCATATCGGTCTGCATCGGTAACTTAGCCACAAAAACTGCCAACTTAATAAGAAGACACACGTGTACAAGGCTCTACTATGACTAGTTACTCTTCAGCCTCCATATTCAATCTGGTAGTAGTCCATCGAAGTCTCACCCTCTCACAACCACGGTTTACTATCCTCTTCTGCAACGAGGTCTTTTGGTTTAAATCCTCACCCTAGCTCATCTGTTCGGCACTCATATCCATTGAATCAGGCATGCGGGGCCTTTTGTCTCTTCGAATTTCTATGCCATTTCTCTGTCTTCTAGATTTCTGAGGTCACAATCCAGGAACATCTTTACAATACAACACCGAGGGGTTCAATCAATTCAAATGTTCTGATGTCATCATCTACCATTAATCTCTTCTTCTGTGTTTTGTATGGTGGCTTTTGCTTGAATGTGGTCATTGTCAACTTCATCTGTCGTGAGGCTTCCTGCAATTTTCTAAATGTGTCATTGCTTTGTGGTCGATACCGACTGATATATATGATTTTGGTTATGGCCGACTGACTCGACTGGAATCCGACTGAACTCGACTCGACTAAGTATGTCGGATAGAAATCAACTAAATTACCTAGATTGGAGGGGATCGCCTGCCTCAAAAAGAGTCTCACGTTTCACCCCCTCTTGAAGAAAATTTTAAAATAGAGTCACTTCAAAGCAACTGATTCAATTGACTCAAAAAGGACTTCAATTGAATAATGATCATCGACCATATTTTAAATCCATAATATCACCCACATCAATCAAATAAAAAGTCTTAACCTTGACCACATTTTTATTTTATACATTGACCAATAAACTATTTGACATACCGACCCAAGTGAACTGCGACAAAATGTTAGCACAAACCATGGGATCATCGACCTCAAAACTAATAACTTCATCGCTTGATAAAGGTTTGGAAAAATGATAAGACTTCGACCATTTTTTTTTCATTTACCCTATCACCATATTTATATACTTTTACAACATTTACCATCAACTCGACCATAATTTTAGTATCGACCACATGATAGGGTCAACCCATAAAGTATATCCAACAACTAAACTAACTTATTGATGAAAATGGGAAGACCGTAAGCAATATCAAGGTCTTATTTTGCTCCATTTAGAATTTAAAACTCTAGCGGTCAAAGATAATAATAAATCACTTACGTACATCTCACTGGTAGACAAGAAATCTCGATCATTTGTAATTTTTGGTGTCAATAGGATGGTGACTACTCTAGTCGCTAGGTATACGATTTCCTGAAATAATAAAACCAATCAAGCATACTTCCTTGGTATGCATGTCTCCATTCACCATGCATTGTCTTCACCATTAAGTGCAGCACATTGGTGTCCCCAGACCCCATATGCAGCATATTCTGATCAAGACAGTCGTTTCGGTGAACACTTGTGATGACATATTCAGTCGAACAGGTTTAGCACATGCTGGTCGCTTTGGCTGTAATGATCAATAGTGGATTGATGGTTGAATTATTAGCTGGTCAGTGCGTTGGTGGTCAACTTCCCTAGAGGACGGACTTCGATAGATTTTGATGTCAATAGGTTAGCGATGGTAGTGACCAACTACTGGGGTTGACACTCTCTTTCTCCTCACAACCACTGTCACTAACTTCTTTTCATAGTTGATATTCATGAGATGGTTTATTGCTCGTCAGTGGTCGGTTTTCTCATTTAGATGAAAAGTAGGTTCTCGTAGGCCATCAATGCTTTAACTCCTACAATGTGGAGTGACTATTTACCAAAAATGCACAAGCAATCCTTCTTCTTTTTGTAGGATTCTTGAGTCATTCCTCTTGCAAGTTCGACCGCCACATTTTTGGGAAACTATTTACTCGGCTACAATCATACCCGTGTAGTGTGGATTAGAGGACCTCAATGCATAATAGAGACATCAATATTGAACAACGCCCACCAACAACCGACAATTTTCATAGAGCATCGATCTTTCTTCTTGCAGGATTTTCTACAACGAACATCTCCATGTATTCTTCACATATTCTTCCAGGTTTGAGCCACTCCCATCCGCATGCACACAGTCATGAGATATACAACAATGAAAATATTCTAAGAATATAAAATAAAACAAACATCTTATCTTTCTTTTCGCAACACACGAGCATTCTTTTGAGCAAAGGATTTCTTGATCAACGCGTAGGCAGTCTTCGATTTCTTATGCACAGGAATCCATTTTAATATTTTCTTTTGCAGGAATCTTTACATGAGCTTCTCACAGTCTTGAAAGAGGCAATGACACGAATGCTGTATTCAAGTAGATATAAGCATTATACACAGAATAATCAAGAGAGAATTTGGAGTAGTTATACATGAAGAGAGAATTTGGAGTAGTTACACCTGCTCCAACTTCTCATGCATTATATATTTAACTAATACATTCATTTGATGATAATGATCACATAGGAAAGGCCTTATGGACTCCTCAACACCTACCCACTATCTGAAGTTGTTACCAAAGTATGATGGAAGTAAGGGGACATCTACAGAGGATCATGTAGATCGATTCCAAGCTTTCATTGACAACATTCTTATCAACCATGATGATGTGTTTAGGAGAGTCTTCTCCCAATCATTAGAGGGAGAAGCTAGAAAATGGTTTAGATCGCTACCTAATGCTTCCATCAGCACTATGGAAAATATGGAAACCACCTTCATAAAAATGTGGGGAATTAAGCGTGATAACCTCTACTATCTAACAGAGTTTTCTTCCCTAAGAAAAAGAACTTCTGAAAATGTGGTGGATTTCACTGCAAGATTCAACAAAGTATACTATATAATCCTCGAATATATCTGACCTACAGAAGCCACGACCCAAGAAATGTATGAAGGATCTTTCCCCTTCGACTCCGCCATCATGCTAAGGGAAAGGAGATCACCCCCACTTAGTGTAATGCAAAATTATGCTATAGATATTGAAGAAAATATGAGGGAAGGAGGAAAGATCAAATTGACTAGTGATATTGAGCTGAAAGATAAAGGGAAGGCCAAAGAAGAGAGTGGATCCTCAGGAGTTAAAGACTCTCAAGAAGCAAAGATTGATGAAATGACTCACATTATAAATAATCTATCAAATAAAGTTACTGGAATGGAATTATAAAGTAGCAGTCCTAAAAGACAATCTCCTAATCGCCCTCCTACTCAGTTCTGAAGGCTTTATAACCCTCAGATGGCATACACGGAAAAGAGGAATTATGAATAACCACTAAGGCCACCCATCCAAGATAACGATAATAATCTAATCGAAATATAGGAGGAATAAATCTATGAAGAAGTTGAGGAACAACTCAATTGGATGGAAGAGGATTCTTATCTCATGCACTTCACTAGGGATGATTACGAAAATTCACTCCCACATAATCAGATGGGTGGGTATCCTAAAATACCTCGATAAAATTATTCATTCCCTGATGAGTATCCATTATTCCCGAATGCTCAACGAGCAAGATTGCAAAAGAAATATGACTTGAGGCCAAGACCCAAGTCAACAAGTAGACAGAATGATACTCCTCCCAAGAACTCTCCCTAGAAGGCGGCCCCAACTAAGCCTCCTCAAGCATCATACCCTGTCAAAAAGTAAATACCTACTGAAGGATAAAGAAAATAAGGTTGATATCCAAAAAAATCTAGGCATCATCCCCCATAAGAAAATAGAGCCAGATCCTAAAAAGCACAAAGAATGCCCTACACCTTTCAATTTGGAACACAAATTGAGCAAACTAAAAATAATTATCCCCCTGTCTGGATTGATAAATAATCCCCTGTATTAGAAACAAATCGATAAGATGTTGCACAAAGTTGAAAACATTGACCAGTGGGATTCTATAAATCGGAATGACGAAGCCCCAGCTTTTCAATGTGGCCCTCACATCGACGATAAAGAAGATCCCACTACTCCTTTTTGCGTTACCCTAAATGTGCATGATAAACTCCTCCACAATTGTATGCTGGACTCTAGAGCATCTCACAATTTGATGTCCAAATTTAGCATGGAACAATTGGGACTAGAGATTACTAGGCCCTATCATGATCTCTAGAGTTTTGACTCCAGAAAAGTAAAGTGTATAGGTATGATAAAATATTTGGTAGTCACTCTCGCCCAATTGCTAGCTAAAAGCATAATGATGGATGTAGTAGTAGCAGATGTCCTGGCCAAATATGGTATACTTATATCAAGAAGTTGGGCTAAAAAATTGGGATGCACCATGTAGATGGATATGAAATACGCTACAATACTTGTATTTGCTGGGGAGACTAGACAATTATACAGAGAAGCTATGTTTTCCTATGTAATAAGTGATAAGGATATTCCTATGAATTATCTCATATATGCAGCTGAAGAGGACATGGGTTTTTATCTGTTATCATTAGGTGATCCCTTTGAAGAGGAAATTGTGCAACCTCAAGTGACTGAACTTATTTCCAAGGATAGTCGGAATCAAGTTTGGAAACTATATTTTGATGGATCCTTGGCCAAGGAAGAGTCTGGAGCTGGTGCATTACTATCATCACCAGCAGGAGAAGAGATTAGTATGCCTGACAAGCTATATTTTTATACTAATAACAATGTCGTTGAATATGAGGCCCTCATCTTAGGCCTCTGAGATGCTAAAGATTTGAAAGTCACTAAGTTGGCAGTGACTCTAAGTTGGTGGTAAACGAGATCAAAAGTATTTACCAAACGAATCATCCCAGGCTCAGAGAATACCAAAATCTTTCATGGGACCTTATTGAGAATTTCTTTGATGCTTTCAATATAAATTTTGTCCCTAGGGAATGCAACCAATAGGATGATTCATTGACCTTGACGTCTAGCTCTTTCAAACCTCCCAAGAAGCCGAAGCTAAAATATGAAGTGGAAATATGATAGCGTCCCTCTATCCCTGACAATATAAACAATTGACAAGTATTTGAGTATGATCAATAGATCAAATGCTTTTTGCAGCTTATGGATGAGTTTTCAAACACCAACATAGACAGCGCTGAAGAAGATGGGAGAACCCCTGGGTTAAATCGATAGATTGCTAGACAAAAGATCCTTCAACTAAAGAATAACTTTATTCCTAAAGGATCGGTTCCTCTAGAACAATTGTTCGACAGGAACGAGATCCCAGTGAAACCAGCAATGCAGCCAAATACTGAGGTTGTACAAGAAGTGAATCTTGGTACCCTAAAAGAACCAAAGTTCGTAAAACTTTCACAATCTCTTACAGCCGAGAAAAATCAAAAGTATAAATACCTATTTGAAGAGTACATAGATTTTTTTTCTTAGAAGTATGAAGATCTGAGAACTTATGATACAACTATCATACAACATAGGATCCCGCTAAAGCCATATGCTAAGCCGGTAAAGCAAAAGTTGATGCATGTAAATCCTCTCTTAATCCCTGTAATTGAAAAAGAAGTGAGGAAGTTACTTGATGCAAAAATCATCATCCCTCTCAGATATTCAGAGTGGGTGGCTAACCTGGTACCATTCATGAAGAATAATGGAGAAATTCAGCTACGTGTTGATTTCAAAAATCTGAATAAGTGCCCTTTAAAGGACAATTACCATTTTACCAAAATGGATCACATTCTCCAGAAAGTGGTCGAGTCAACTAGAGTGTCTATGATGGACGGATTTTCAGGCTATAACCAGATCGCCATGCACCTAGATGATAGGGAAAAGACATATTTTACCACACCATGGGGAACTTTCATGTATGATAAAATGCCCTTTGGTCTTATTAACGCTGGTGCAACATTTCAAAGGGCTATGGATATAGAATTCATAGGTGAAAAGGAAAAATTTATTCATATATATCTGGATGATATGACAATATTTTCGAAATATGACGAAGATCATCTTCAACATCTGAAGCATACCTTCAGGAAATGTAGAAAATTTTCTTTGTCTCTCAATCCCAAAAAGTCATTTTTGCAATGACAGAGGGAAAGTTGTTGGGGCACATTGTCTCCAAAGATGGAGTGAAGATAGATACTAATAGAGTAGCCGCTATCAAACTAATTGAGGTCCCAAGGAATAAAAAGGAAGTACAATCCTTCATTGGAAAAATAAATTTTCTATGAAGATTCATCCCCAATTTTCCTGAAATAATGAAAGAAATCAATGATATGTTAAGAAAAAACGTTGAGATCAAATGGACCACATCTACAAGAGATTATTTTAAATAGATAAAGGATTCCTTAGGAGAAGCACCTATTTCGACTAGTCCTAATTATAAAAAGGAGTTTCTTATATTGTCATTTTCTTATGAGATCACCATTGCAACAATCCTCTTACAGAAGAATGGCGAAGGACATGAGCAACCCATCACCTTTTTCAGCTGAGCATTGAGAGATGTTGAGATAAAATACAACACGATGGAAAAATAGGCTTATGCATTAGTCAAAGCCCTTAAGTCATTCAGGAATTATGTCTTGCACTCCAAAATCATAGCCTACATCCCAAGGAGAACCATCAAGGATATCCTTTGTCAGCCATAGAGCGAAGGAAGAAGAAGAAAATGGATCTCCAAAATATAAGAATATGACATGGAAATCAAGCCTACTAAACTGGTGAAAGGACAAGGACTAGCTTTACTCCTAGCCGAGTAAAATTATCAAGCTCTCGAGGTCAACCTGATAGATCGACTCCCTAGTCAAGAGGAGTAAGGTATTCAACAAAATATTCCTGATAACGTATCTGAGAAATTTTCTTGTTCGGAATGGTACAAAGACATTGTTTATTACCTACAACATCTGACTTGTCCTCCTAATCTAGATAAATCCAAAATGATATCCCTTAAACTCAAAGTTGTCAAGTATTGTATTATAGATGGATATCTCTTATGGAAAGATCCTCTTGCGATTCTATTAAATTGTATTGTGGAAGAAGAAACTGAAGGAATAATGGTAGATTTTCACAAAGGCATGTGCAAAGGACATCATGCATGGAGAGCCACTGCCTACAAAGTTCTGCGAGCTGGATATTTATGGCCTACATTGTTCACTGGTGCTAATAAGATTGTTAGAGCATGTAAGGAATGTCAGTTATTTGTGGGGAAGAAAAAAATTAAACCATTCTCCCTTAAACCAATCAAAGCGGAAGCACCATTCCAACAGTGGGGCATTGATTTTATAGGAGAGATAAACCCTCGTTCCAGTGGCCAGCATAGATGGATCCTTACGGCTACTAACTATTTCACAAAATGGGTGGAGGAAATTCCGACAAGAAATGCCAATGATACAGTCATAATAAATTTCCTGGAAGAAAATATTTTAGCAAGATTTGATTTCCCAAGGAAGATCATTACAGACAATGCTCAGGATTTCAAATCCTCCAAAATGATGAGTTTCTGTCAAAACTACAACATTGAATCAACTCATTCAACAACCTATTACCCTAGGGGAAATGGCTTGGAAGAATCCTCTAATAAAATATTAGTTACTATCATTAAGAATATGTTGAATACAAATAAAAGGTCTTGGTACTCCCAGCTGAAATTTGCACTATGGGCAGATAGAATTAGTGTCAAACGTGCTATAGGCACTTCACCATTCCAACTTGTCTATGGAAAAGAAGCAGTCCTTCCTATTCAATTGGGTTTACCAGTAATGAAACTATTACAGCCAGAGAATGAAGAACCAAATGATATGGAGAGAATTATTCATCAACTGATCGAAATTCAACAGGTTAGGGAACAGTTGGATGAAGCTACCAAGATACACCAAGACAAGATTAAGGTGACATTTGATCGAAGAGCCATCGCTCAGGATTTTCAACATGGAGAACTTGTCCTGAAATGGGATGCTAGAAGGGAAGAAAGACCTAAACATGGGAAATTTGATAGCTTATGGATGGGGCCATTCAAGGTTGTTGCAGTCCATGAAAACAACACTTACAAACTGGCGCAACTCATTGACGAAATCTTCAGAAATCCTGTAAATATCTATCATGTTTTGTCAATGATATTTTGTATCATATATGTAATATAGGTTTTTCCTCTTTTCTTTCTGCAAAAATTTATGCTAAAGCTCACATGTTTCTCTTCTCTCTCACGTTCTCCGTTACTTGATGTTCAAAATAGAAGACAGATATGACTCCACAACCCAATGAACTTAAATGCACTAGTCTACTGTTCTCAACCTCTTCCGAAGAAAGGGTTGTCCCCACTGAAGCCAAGGTTAGTACTAATATTCGTGACCTGGTCGGCCAAAGACAACATTGTAGTTCATGAACCTGATGAAGATCTCTAGCTAAAATTCAAAGTTGCTACGGTGCGAGAAATAAGAAAGAAATCTCACCTCATGTGTAAATATGGATCGATTGAAGAATCAAAGGCAACTCCAGTCGAGATGAATGTTCGATCTAAAATCAATAGTCTATTTTCCATTTAGGGGCTCAAAGTGCGCGATGTTTATCAAGATCGGAGCACCCCTGAATGAAATCCGCTATGGACACATGTCATCCTAAGAAACATCCAGGGCCCCAAATGTGGTTCCCCCGAACTGATTTTCGCAAGCCCTGAAACCATTAAGAAGCCGCTACTGTGGTGTACAGCTACGAGCCACCAGTCAGTGGGCCATCATAAATGAGGGGCCCACCCCGTAAAATTTGTACCAACTAGTCGCAGAACTCAAGAAAACATGGAAAGGAGATCGATGAATGCCTAATCTTCAGGATGGTTAACGCGCTGAGAGTTTAACACCCCCGATGCGCCCCTGAACAAAAACCACCATTTCCATGTGGCAACTTCACATTCATTCAGGGCCCGAAAAGCAGTCTATTTAAACTTCCTATTCAGAGTCCTGAAACCACTTATGGTTTGTAGTTCTTCCCCTTTTCCTCAGTTTATGTTAATTGACTTTTTACTTAAGCCACCCCTAACGGTCATTACCGTTGTCGTTTAGGAGGTATTTATGTTCCTCTTGCATTTAAAGGAACTAGCTACCCATCGGATGGAGGACCACTCTCCATGTGCCACGTCTACCCCGCATTAAAACCCGCTAATTTCAAACTCCTTCCTATAAATATGCCCCCGAGGAATTTACTGGGAACTTTGTTTCCAGCACCCTGAACTCCTCCTCCAACACTCTCTACACCAACCTACTCGCCTCCCAGAGCTGAACATTCACCAGATTTCCCTTCACCACTCTAGCATCACCATGGCATCTGCGTCTGCACCCCAAGCCCCCTCTGCATCTGACGTTCTCAATCAAGATGACCACCTTGGTGATGAGTTTTTTGATGTCCACGATTTTGTATCCTCTTTCCCAAACCTACACAAATTAGCTAGTGAGGCCGAGGAGCAGGAAAAAAGTGGGAGTGACCTATTCAATTTGCGGAAGTATGGATAGGCCAAAATGATTCTACCGCAGGCCAGGTTGTTCCCCGAGTTGGTACAATGGTGCATAGAGAGGTATACACCAGAAAGAAGAGCCCTCATCTACAGGCTTGGAAATGTCATTTTTCCAATTGCCAAGGAGCTAATTATGGAATTGATTGACACCGAGGAAGATGCCTCAAGGCTTCAGTTCAACGAAAAAAGTTATGATAGGAAATATTAGAGATCCCTCCTTAGAAAGCATGGAAGATTTCATCTTTATGATAGTCTCTCCTGAGGCTAATTTTCCCAGTAATCAGGTTATGTTCAGTTTAGAGGTATTCGCGGGTTCATTTAGGCCGATACTTTCAATGATATGTCAGATCCTCGGATATGACCACGACCTAGTGATCGACGATGCAACTTTGGGATTCCTTTTTCTCATGAACTTATCTCAACAGGAGACCCCCATCATTTTAGATATGTCATCTTTCCTCGCCCAGTCCATCCATGTTAAGCTCAAAAAAAATCTTATCTAAGAAGATATTTAGATTTCATTCCCTCCTCTTGTATATGATATTCTATCACAATAAAATTTTCTTCAGTAAAGGTGACCTTGACGGATCAGTTGTTTCAATCCCCCCACATGAAGGTTTTTCTCTATTCATAGACATTGTTATGTCTAAAGTATATGCACTATTATTTGATTGTCCTCCTCCCCAAGTATTCCCCGAGTGCAAGCAGTTGCTTCAACTCAACCCGAATGAGGTTGTTGGAGATTGGTTATGTTTTGAGGCCCACACTGAAATCCGAGTGTATGGAGCAGAGCTCGCTCTTTACAAACTCCCACTATTTTTAACTCCTAGATTTTTTTCCTTGAAGTACATCTGTCAAATATTCAATTGCGATGATGTACATTTTATGAAGCAAACTAGTGTCAGGACTTTCAAAGTCTCGAGTGAGGCTGGACCATTCAAGGTTAGGGGAAGAGTTGCTCAAAAAGTAGTTGAAGAACTACTAGCGTATTTTGGATTCCCATTGAGAATAGTGTGCAAGTATGATCCCAGAGGGATCGTCTCTCAAAAACGACAGGTTGTCAGGTCAGCAACATACTCCCATGAACCTCATCTACGGTTGGAAGAAATTACCAATTTAGACAGCTAGGAGCAGAGTCAAGCTGCGTTGGACCCTGGCAAGGCCATCAGGGCACCGATCATCCCAACACCTCTTAAGGTGGAAACATTGGGAAAAAGGGACACACTAGAGCCCACACCTACTACTGAAAAAGAAGGATCAGGGAGGGTGGGATCAAAGGTGAAGAGGTTAAATGTAGAAGGAACGTCCAGTGCAACATCAAAAGCCGTGCCAATTCCCAACTCTTTGGCACCTATCATTTTGGAAATTTTCCCATCTGCAACATGGCCGCAGAAGCACAAAGCGTAGTCCACAGAAGGCGCTTTGGTTAGTACATCACCTGTTAAATCGGGTTTGTTTGGGCTATACGCTCAAATTAAAGATGAGAATATTGACCTTGATAAATCCTTGTTCCCGAAGAAGGAACTTGACATAGGTAAACAATGTCGAATGCTCTCTGCACTAGATTTGAGGAAGGGAACCCTGAAAATGGAGATTCTAGAACCACTAGTGCTTGGGGGAAAGAAAGTACCCTCGAATTTCAAGACTACTTAGGTGGCAGTAAATTTGGACGCGTTCCCTTCCAAAGACATCATGGAACTTCACCTAAATATAGGTGAAGGAGTGTACCGATATGTGATGAAGTACACTATGAGCATGAATAAGATGCAGGCCACTATTCAGAAGCTGGAGAAGCAGTTGAAGAATGAGAAATCTTCTAACAAGGCCAACAGTTAAAAATAGTTGACTTGGAGAACCAAATTGTAAGAAGGGTGCAGAATCCAAGTGACATGGATCCATTACAATCCATGCTAAAATAGAAGGACAAAGAAATATCAGGCTTTAAAAAGAAGCTCAACATCCCCACGGTTGAGCATTCACAAACTGTTGAATTGTTTGCAATACAGTCAGAGCTAGAAAAAGTAATGGTTGATAACCAGGAATTTAAATAGAAGATTGTCTCTTTAGAAAGCGAGTTGTATTATCTAAGAAAGTTTAATCAAGACACCCTCCAACAAAGGGAAGCCTTGCTACAAGTTTCTTCATCTACAGATCCAACCGACAAACTGGCTCAAGTAGTTTCCAAAATGAGTCTCAAGGATGCTCAGTTAAATCAAGCACAGGACCAGCTGCAGTCAAACCCTTGAAATAATTCCTAGAATAGGGATTTTTTCCTTGAAAGGATTTGTTGGGCCTGTCCCAGATGGGGCATTTTTTAACAGGAAGAATTTTGAGAAATGTGGAGCTAAGTGTAGTTAAGTTTGAACAATTTTGGGATAAGTTTTGGTATGCTACGAAGTTGCGCATAGCATAGTGTTGGAGGAGCTGCGAGGTCGGTGCTGCAAGGAGTACAGTGCCATGATGTGCCACGTCAACGCAGATCCAGCTAAGCAAAGCATGGATGGATGAAGGCAGTTATTTTGGTTAGGTCACAGAAGACTTATTTTTGGCAAAGATCGTCGATAACTACCAAGCAGTGGGTAAGTGTAGATCGTAGGTAGGTGACTGATCACAATAGGCAGAAGACTACTACTACTCGAACTAGTCATCTAAGGTCAGAAAAGAAGCAACATCTCGGCGGAAGCAACCTATTGGCGTGCATATAACAGAAGATCCACTACGAGATATCAGTAGTCCGGTTTTGGGAAAACCGCAACAGTTTTGTAAACCTAAGGGTTCTTCCTTCAAGATGTAAAAGACATGACCTACGGGTCTTGATCTATAAATAAGGCAATTTTGTAAAGGAAAGGGGTTAATTCTTCATTTTGTCGATTAGTATTGAATATTGTGAGATCTGTTAGAGTAAAGCATTATAAAGGCTCTGTAGCTGAGTGCGCAGAGACCTAATTTTGAGAGAGAAAGAGAATAGCGTCTGCAGTTGAGTGCGCATATGAAGAACTGTTGTACCCTTTCCAAGATAAATAAACAACAGTTCTTGTGGATGTAGCTTCCCATCCGGGGGGGTGAACCACATTAAACCATTGTGTTATGTGATTGTTGTGTATGATTTCCATTAATTCGTGATCTAATTTACTTATAGTGCATGCATGAAGTTACTATTGTCTGTTATATGTTTACTATTATCTGTATTCATTGTGGAAAGGATGGAATAAGATGCTAAGTAGTTCATGTATGGAGGAATATTAACAGTAAAGCACCTATAAGTCTCGAATGAATGGATCAATGAGATAACCACACAGTTAATTGTTAAGGATGGGATCGCAATATCAAAGTACACAGCACTGTGCATCTCACATATTTGCATAAGTTATGATGTTTATCAAGCTAAGTAATGATGAATGATTAAGGATTATTGAATAAGAATTGAATATAAGTGATCAGATCTCATAAACCCACTGCGTGGCTTGGGGACGCACTGAAGGTGCAAATATCTTTGTTCCTGAAAATACTCGACGCGGAGTATAAGACTCCGCGCAGTCATTGACCGCAGCACGCAACGCGTACCGCACTGTACATAATTCATTTGAAATCACTCGCATCACAAGGTTGTGGAAACCTGCTTCTGCAACCACCCCCTCAACTTCGCCTCGAGTGAGACCTCAGGCTGCTTGTAGTCTGTTGCCAAAAGGGCCAGTGAATAGGGGTTTTGTTGGTATCTCGTAACGCAAAGTACCTGGGTCTACATTGGAAAACCTCTAGAACAGTGCTGCGACCAACAGGAATTTCCTTTTGTCAAATTCCAAGGTCAAATATTTTTATTCATCTGGGAGAAAGTAGATCTTTCCAATCCACCCTCCCATCCCATCTTTTTCAATCTTCTTTGGGTTTGTGGTCTAGTCAATCTTTTTTTTTGAGATTTTCAGTAGGAGGTATGGGAACTTTCCCGTAATTGGAGAAAAATCACTTCATTTCCCTTTTCAGTCACTTTGGAACAATAATTCTTAATGTAAATTTATCTATCATTCTTGGTGGCTAGAAAACGTGTTTAAATATCAGTTTCATCTCTTCTCTATTCTTGAGCAACAAGTGGGATTGATTTTGATTTTTCGTCTTCTAAGCTTTAATTTGTCCCCACTTGGTTTTTGTTCCATCATTAATCCCAGGGAGAACCAAATTGATTATGTGAGAGAAGTGAATGACGAAAGTAGTTTGTGTAAAAAGAGTTTGAATCACGTGCCATATGTTTTCCCTCCAATTTTAAACAATAACTTGTGTAAATTTTACGATCCTATCAATTCTTTGATGGAGGATGTTTGCATTAGTCAGTCTTCTCCTTGGCATGATTTCATTTTTCACCATTCAAACCCTTCTTCAATTTTTTAACAAGTCAGGAATATTGTGTTATCAAATTCATTTATCTTTAAACCAATCCTGACTTGTTTTACTAATGAAAATCAAAGAAGAATCATTAACCTGTTTGATGAATGGTTGCACTAGATTTATGATTTTACCTAGCATTTGTCTGACTGGTTAGAGTATGTAGGTATTTGAATAAGCTCACTTGAGTAGTAGGATTTGAGTGCCTTTTTATTTTTCTGAGTGTTGAGTATTGTGAGCCTTTTGTCCTATTTTGAGTGCTTCTCCTTTTGCTGAGTTTCTTGAGTGAGTTGAGTCTGCTCCTTTCTAAGCCCTTCTCATCTCCTGCATTCAAAGTAATAAAATAAAATGTTAAAGTGTGTTTGAGTTAGTACTTTCATTTGCATGCATTTTAATTTCTGCTTTAGATTAGAATTTCATTTATGCAATTTATTTTAATTTTACCCCATACATGCTTCATGTGGTAGTTTGATTTCCTTGTGTGTATAAATATGTACAAATAAAGATGAAAGAAAAACAGTTGAGTGATGGATTGAAGATTGATGCAGCTAGTGTTGGGGACCAAAGATTCTGAGGTTCTGAAGCACTCTCTCTTAAATTTTTAGAATTTACTTCAATCTAATCTAGGATCTTAACTGAGAGAAAAACATGTACAGCAAATCTACAGCATATCAATCATGGACACAATAATGCAAGCACACAAGAGACACAGAGTTTACTTGGGGAAAACCATAAAGGTGAAAAACCCCAATAACTTCCTCAGAGATAGACAGAGCAATGATACAACCAGAATACAAGAGATAGTCTTCTCCTAGCAGCAGAGCCTCCTCCTCCACAAGTGCGCCACTCTCCAAAGTGTGAGTGAGAGAATAGAATGTGTAAAATGAGAGAGACACACTCTCTATTTATACACTAACTTGGCTTGACCTTTACTCAACTAGGTCGGCCTCAACTTAACCACTTAACATAATGCAGACTGGGACGACCCCCACTAGGGTGGTCTAATAACCCTTTGACCCACATGGTCGATGCCCAATAGGGTGGTCTAATAACCCTTTGACCCACATGACTTATACAGGGCCAATCCCAACAAGGTGGTCTAATAACCCATCAAGTATAAGTTACGACACTTACAATATAAATGACAACACTTCTGTATAGAGGAATAATAACATCTCTATAGGAATACAATATACATATATGTGAAATACATTCCGAAGTTACATATACATCAACACTCTCTCCCTTAGAACACTTGTCCCATATGGAGCCAGATGTTATCACATACATAGTAGCTGGGCTACCATGTTTGCAGAGCAGATATCTGCACTTTTCTGAGCTTTTCCTTTGCACATATTTAGTGAGATCAGCTATGATGAGCATTATTGTTTTTGATCACTCACACATCAAACCAACCTTATATCAGTAATGAAGTATACCTTATGCCAAGGCCGAGCCTTAAGAACTCATATTCGATGACTGAGATGACCTTTTATTCCATACAGGTACATGGAAGTGTTCAGAGTTTCAGATGCAGTGTTCTCGGTGGGTATAGTTGGTCCAAATTACAAATATTGGTATATGACCCAGTATATATATGATGTGCATTGGTATTATTATCTTGTTGTTTAGGTCATTTTGATAGCATCGACTTGCAATATAGTAATTATGATCTGGAAGTATATATATATGTGTTAAAATGAAATTGGTTGCTATGGATTTTATGCATGATTGTATTACTGACATTTGGAAACTCTTGCTTTATACTCATTGGTATTTACCTTCCTAGGAATGTGGACATGATCACTTTTGTCTTTTTGACTTGCTAGATTAGGCACCATTTTCACTTGTTTCCATCCATCCATTTATTGTTCCTCATTATTGATCTATACCCTAACTTACACCTTGACTTGTGATCAAGGATGATTTTAAGGGCGAATTTATTGGGGTAAAAAAAAGGTTGGGCGAATTTTTTAAATGGAATGAGTTTTTTTAATTTAATATAATATCCCACCATTTATTAAAACCCATAACCATGAGAAATCCGATCGTCCACATGGTGAAAGAGGGAAAATGGAGAAAATGAAATTTAGCCCAGTTAAATATGGGTCAAATCGTGACTTTGCCCGTGCATTTTTGGTAATGGTGGTGAATAACACTTGGATCCCCTGGAAAATTCAGTTTTGGAGGAGAATAGCAGGTAGTTCGCCCCAATTTATGGATCAGAGGGTCAAAATTTGGTAATTCACCCTGATTTATGGATCAGAGGGTTGGGATTTGGTACTTCGCCCCAATTTATGGATCATAGGGTCGAGCTTTGGTACTCCATGAGGCCAAATTGTTAGATTAAAAATATTTTTACTCCAAAATGGTCCATATTTAAGAAAAAAATGGAAATATTTACTCAATTGGGGTCCAGGGACGATTTTATACCTATATAATGCCCCAAGACTCAAGAGTCAGCATGAATCTTAAGTTCGATTGCAATTTGAGTCTTTACAGTGGCTGAGTGGAAATCTCATATTGGCTAAGTGGAAAATATCTGTATTTGTTCAAGGTTCCTTCGGTCTGCAGATTTTGTACAGGTTAGTTTATTCTTGATGTTACAATTTAGTTAGCATGAATGTTCATTTTTTTGTTGGATTTAAATATCTATATTCCTTCCCAACCTGTGGTCTAGATCATTCCCTCCTATCCATGTCTATGAGAAAAACCTACTTGCAAATATGTGACATTCGATCATTTTTCCCATACACTCTATCGAGCTAGTTGAAGTTATTTTCCTGTGTAAATTTTATCTCATAGAAACCCTACTCCGATCATTTTTCCACCCTATTGTTGAATCTGCTTGCTTTCCTGGGTGAAAATCATGATGATGGCATAATCCACTATCATTTTTGGGCCATGTCGTAATACACAAGTAGATATTACTATGTCCCCATGCATTCCTAAACACTTGACTACTTGTACTCTTAGGTACAATTCAACTCCTTCAAACTACTTAATCCAACTCTCCTCTTAGTTTCTATACTCGCCTTGCTTAGGTCACTGCATATAGATGTGAAAGAAATATTTTAATAAGGACATATGATTTCATTATTGTGAATACTGGATATTATTTTGAGATATTTGATTACATATTGGGTCAGGAAATTTCAAGGGTAATATTGCTCATGTTCTATTGAAATTGTGGTTTGACTCCTTCATAGAATGTCATTTATCCTTGAAGTTAAAATATCTTCCATTTAATAGAACCCGTCCAAAATTTTTATTTCATCACATTGTAATGTTGATCTTGGTTATCATTACCAATCCCATCTTTTAGTTATTATTGTCGTGAGTTCTGTTGCAGAGGAGCATGGTTCCAGTTTATGTGCAAATAATTGTACAGGCCAAGAAAAATTCTCATCTTTCAAACTTTTCCTTTATCTCATATCATAGTTAATTATCATGCCCATATTCGATCATCTTTGCTCATATGCCCATTCCCTGATACCTACTGGAAAAACAAAGAAGTGGCATCATTGTATGAAGAATGGTTGAGCTCGCTTCAAATATAGAATGTATATGTTAATACACTAATAATAGAAGAAAGACTTTTGTTCCATCCATGATGATTTTTCGGCTATGTATGTGACCTCCTGTATAATGCATAGAATCTATTCCTAGGTTCACTAGTCAAATTTTGATGCTTCTACAAAATCTATGTATTTTGAAAGAAATAAGTTCGACCCCTCTGAAATTGGTCAATTACTAAGCCACGAATCCAATCTCAAAGTACATTTAGTATCCCTTACCGATCATTATTGTGCTAAAAAATGGTGAAATTCCAATAATTATTTATCATATGATCTTGTAACCTACTCATATGGCACATCCTGTGTGAAACTGGGTTACTAATTCTCGCTTATGGTGATTTAGGGAGACATGCATGTACATCACTCTATTTAAAAGATACATGAACAAATTATGTATCCTCAAAGTATCCTAGCCTTTTTTCAACATTTTCCCAGTTGGAAACTTCTTCATACTCATTCTATACATCTGTATTCCTATAAAAAGTTGTAGGACACCATAGGTGGGGCTGGTGAAACATAATCACAATCCAATGAGTTCCACTTCATTTGAGGGAGTTTAAATACAATGCTACATGGTTGTTGGGGCCAAGGTCGCAGCTATAGTAAAAGCTGCGAATTTTGGGAAAAAGCACGAGTATGGAAGGAAAGTGCTAATTTTGGGACAAGCACTAAGTTTTGGGTAAGAAGGAGACGGTGCGCAGTACAGTGCCAGATGGATGATCTCAGCGCAGATCACGGACCGGAAATTGCGGAGATCGCGCGCACGTCATCAAAGAATGAAGGTGGCTCAGCTACCATAATAAATAAAGGCGATGGAGTAGAGGGCTCAGCTACCCTCATTTAAAGGCTTAGTACAGAAGTTATGGTTGCTCGGATCAAGGAGGAGCAACGGACCAGAGCATTGAAGGTGAAGGACGATCGCCCATACCCACAATCTGCGCCGGAATTCACGGAGCCTGCAGGAAGCGGCGACGTGACTGCAAGCGGCGCCTACAGTACACCTAGCCATGTGCGTGGTTAGGGTTTTTGGGAATCACTGTTGGGAAAGGCCCACAGTTTTGTAAAGGTGTGACCGTCATGGCTACCTATATAGATGAATCATTGTAATGGGTAGGGGGTTCTTCCTCCCTTCCTTCAGTTCCTTCCTTTTGGAGAGTTAGAGAGTTGGACACTAGACTGTTAGAGAGCCAGTCTAAAGGATAGATCATGTGTTGATTATCCTTCACTGTAATTTCTACCCGGTGTGTAGAACTAGAGAGAGGAAATCGGATAGCCGAGGAGCTAATCCCTGAGTTGCCAGACAGTCTGAGTCGACGTCTGTGCCTTTGTAATCTCCATAGAGAGGAGACAAGCTTGAGAGAAGGGCTCCCAGCTGTGTGCGTGGAGTTTCCTGTAAGTTCTAAGGCTACAGCTGTGTGCGCAGCATATTGTATAACTCTATCATTTTCTGGTTAATAGAACGCTCCCGTGGACGTGGTTTTCCTCGAGGAGATGAGCTTCACTTATATCTTCTTGTTATAATGTTTGCGTGAATGATAACTATTTAGAGTTCATTATTTGTGTATGCAAGACTTCTGTCTTATCTTTGTGACTGTTTGAGCGAGTTGGAAAGATCCCTTGATAACTATAAGTGTCTTAAGTACTAAAGAGGTAGTAACGCACGGTCGCTGCGGCGAGAGCAGACTGCGTTACTGCGCTAGATGTGAAGGGCGAGGAAGTGTTTAGCGCGTCAACCCAAGGGATAGTTGCCTGCTGCGTTAGAGAGAAGAAACTGCGCAGTAGACCTGCCAAGGAAGGGACCCACGCAGCTGCGACGAGCGGCCTGCGGGAAGGTCCGACCGCCGATTTCACAGGAACCATTCAAGGAAGAGCCATCTCCGCGTCACCCCGGTTAAGGAAACCTGATTCCTTAACCCCCCCATAGCCACTTCGGGTGAGACCTCGAGCTGCCGCGCAGCTCGTTGCCGAGAGGGCCAGTGCGCCAAGGGGTTTTGTTGCTGCGCTTCATTAAAACCCGGGTCTGCCCAGAAAAGCAACCAACAAATGGTTCCGTTGATGAATCGCGCTGTTTTTTGTGAGTATTACTATCTCCTCCGAGAGACCATACAAGATATGCCAAGGCTGAGCGAGGAGACAGCCACATTGTATGACGGGAAGTTGGCTTTTACTGCCGACATCCATCAACTCTACCTTCGGCCTTGCGACATTCCAGGTGACTGGGCGCTAGGTCTTTACAGGATGACCACAGAAGATGTCGAAGAAACCATTAAGTCATGGTCGGACGAATGGAGAGCAGCAGCTGACATCGCACCTGCGATGCCACCCGCCGCTGCGCAAGAAAAAGATAAGGGCAAGGAAGCCCCTGAGCAAAGAAGCGATGAAGGCTCAACAGAACCAGCCACAAAGAAGCAGAAAGTGTCGCATCCCACTGAGGCCATTCCCTCGGAGATCGACAAATATTTGAAAGAGCAATTTCGTGAGATGAGGAACATGCATGCTCACATCCGAGGTGCTCTAGACTTACAATTTGTAGAACTAAAAGGTCTCGCAGGAAGGATTGCGTAGACCCATGCGCCAGCATCTACTTCGCAGGCGCCACAAGAAATTCCAACTGGTGAGCGAGTTGAAGAACTCACAGAAAGGCACACTGTCGTGCATATTCCGCCTACCAGCATGACACTTCCAGATCCCCTAGCTGAACTGCAGGTAAGCACAGTTGGACCTGTAGAAATTAATTTGTCTATGATTCCTATAGAAACTCTACAGCTAGTACAGGAGAAAGTTTCTCTTGAGTTGAGAGCTAGAGAGCTCTCTACTTTCCAGGCAAACCAACGACTGCAATCGCAGGAGATAGAGCTGAAGAAAAGTCATAAGAATATCTCTGCGAAGCTTGCACTCTATGAGGCGCAAGACACCGGCATCAGACACGCAATAGAAGAGATTGCCCAGGAATTGCCGGCTTGCGAGATTCAACCAGACCTCCCTCTGGTTGCAAAAGTTCAAATTATTGGCGAAAGGGCGAAAACCCTGGAGCAAGAAATAGCTGCTATGGCAGAAGGCCATAAAACCCAGATTGCTGAGCTAGAAGCTCGCGTCGCTGCGCATCTTATGGATGATGCGCAGGTACAATTCGAAGCATTGAGCAGAGCTTCCACATGAATGAAAGGTCGAGTACAGGAAGCCAAGAACCTGATGGACCAGGCTATGGAAGCATGGTCAGAGCTTGTGAACCTCCCTTTTAAAGTGGGACTATCAGAACAGGTGCAAGCTGCAGAACAGTCTCTCACTGTTCTGAATGAAGAAGCCAAGTCCTTAACATGCTTGCCAAAGATGAAGAAAATGGGCGAAGTGCGCAAAATGCAGCAGCAACTGCACAAGCTCAGAACTGAAGATGAGAAGCTCACCAACAGCATTCAGCCATTCATGGATGAGTATGCTGAAATCGTTGGCCAGATTGAGACAAAAATCAAAGAGATTGCCGAGTCTCAAGAGATCATTGATACACTCACTAAAGATGAAACAACCGCAGAAACAGTACAAACAGCTGATCAGTGTATTGAGGAATTGGACTCCGCTATTGCGAAGTGGCAGAAAACATTCGCGGAGATTCAAGCAAACGCAGCGGCGCAAATCCAAAGACCACGCGCTAGTGCGAGTGGCTCGAGGGCGAGCCACAAGTGAGTGTTGGGGGCCTGTTGGGGCCAAGGTCGCAGCTATAGTAAAAGCTGCGAATTTTGGGAAAAAGCACGAGTATGGAAGGAAAGTGCTAATTTTGGGACAAGCACTAATTTTTGGGTAAGAAGGAGACGGTGCGCAGTACGGTGCCAGATGGATGATCTCAGCGCAGATCACGGACCGGAAATTGCGGAGATCGCGCACACGTCATCAAAGAATGAAGGTGGCTCAGCTACCATAATAAATAAAGGCGATGGAGTAGAGGGCTCAGCTACCCTCATTTAAAGGCTTAGTACAGAAGTTATGGTTGCTCGGATCAAGGAGGAGCAACGGACCAGAGCATTGAAGGCGAAGGACGATCGCCCATACCCACAATCTGCGCCGGAATTCACGGAGCCTGCAGGAAGCAGCGACGTGACTGCAAGCGGCGCCTACAGTACACCTAGCCATGTGCATGGTTAGGGTTTTTGGGAATCACTGTTGGGAAAGGCCCACAGTTTTGTAAAGGTGTGACCGTCATGGCTACCTATATAGATGAATCATTGTAATGGGTAGGGGGTTCTTCCTCCCTTCCTTCAGTTCCTTCCTTTTGGAGAGTTAGAGAGTTGGACACTAGACTGTTAGAGAGCCAGTCTAAAGGATAGATCATGTGTTGATTATCCTTCACTGTAATTTCTACCCGGTGTGTAGAACTAGAGAGAGGAAATCGGATAGTCGAGGAGCTAATCCCTGAGTTGCCAGACAGTCTGAGTCGACGTCTGTGCCTTTGTAATCTCCATAGAGAGGAGACAAGCTTGAGAGAAGGGCTCCCAGCTGTGTGCGTGGAGTTTCCTGTAAGTTCTAAGGCTGCAGCTGTGTGCGCAGCATATTGTATAACTCTATCATTTTCTGGTTAATAGAACGCTCCCGTGGACGTGGTTTTCCTCGAGGAGATGAGCTTCACTTATATCTTCTTGTTATAATGTTTGCGTGAATGATAACTATTTAGAGTTCATTATTTGTGTATGCAAGACTTTTGTCTTATCTTTGTGACTGTTTGAGCGAGTTGGAAAGATCCCTTGATAACTATAAGTGTCTTAAGTACTAAAGAGGTAGTAACGCACGGTCGCTGCGGCGAGAGCAGACTGCGTTACTGCGCTAGATGTGAAGGGCGAGGAAGTGTTTAGCGCGTCGACCCAAGGGATAGTTGCCTGCTGCGTTAGAGAGAAGAAACTGCGCAGTAGACCTGCCAAGGAAGGGACCCACGCAGCTGCGACGAGCGGCCTGCGGGAAGGTCCGACCGCCGATTTCACAGGAACCATTCAAGGAAGAGCCATCTCCGCGTCACCCCGGTTAAGGAAACCTGATTCCTTAACCCCCCCATAGCCACTTCGGGTGAGACCTCGAGCTGCCGCGCAGCTCGTTGCCGAGAGGGCCAGTGCGCCAAGGGGTTTTGTTGCTGCGCTTCATTAAAACCCGGGTCTGCCCAGAAAAGCAGCCAACAATGGTCCACGAATATATTAAACATAGGGTATCCCATGGGGTCCCTTTTCTTCAAAGTAGGTGGAAACATAATCCATCTCTCATGAGCATCCAATAGATCTTCAATGTAATATGTATTTATAACTTCTTCATAATGGGAGATCACCAACATTTAATTCTATCTCATCTTATTTGTGTGCTTGGGGTCTAATAAAGTCCATTAGTGATCAATAATTATAATAGCATATAGTGTAAATTCATCCTAAACAAATAAATTAGATGTGATCTCAACTATGCCAAACAGATCCCATTCATTTTTCCATTATCACTAAGATGGGATAATCCCTTATCTTGTCCATTGTTTATAATTTATTCTGAGTGCTAAAGGGAACTATTTTCCTTCAATGTAAATTTTTCCTTCCTACTCAACATCTTTTCTATTTGATACCTCATCTTTGATGTAATTTATTTTTCCTACATGAATGATATGCCACTGTTAGAAGCCTAAATTTTTTTGTCTTATATTTTTGCTTGAAAAGAATGACTCAAATCAGGGTTGCACATAAGAAAACCACATAACAAAACCTGTGTCGAGAAGAATTTACTTTGTAAGAAAGATCTAAAGGACCCTGAATATTGTGGATTGGTTAACTACATGCTTTGCTTATGAAAGATATAACTGATACCACAATTTGTGCATAAAATATTGAAATGCTGATAACTTTATTTTTCCCTTATATTCTACATTTTGTCTTGAAAAGTTCATTGTAAAATTTTAAACCCAACTTGCATGTAACAAAATATTTCTCAATATGAAGGAAGAGCTTAGGGAGTGAGCTCACTTTTCAAGATCATATTTGAACCTTATTGTTTTACTAGCCTTTAACTCTCCCCCTTTGACGACAATGGAAAATGATATCTATGTTTCTTCTCAAATGTCAATATAGTTTCTACTTTTTCTTCTTTGTTTCTATAGGAATATACTTTAAGGATCTTCGAATGTTATTATGGAAGTATTCAAGTTACCAGGCTTCCATACTACATTTGTTCATTATCCATGAGAGTAATATCTCTACCTTGACCTTCATAAATCTGCTATGAATCTCAAACTGAGTTTTTTAAGTTTGAATCTGCCCATTCAAGAAAATGCCCACCATTGAGTGAAAAATTGCATGTTAAGTGTTGGAGTTGAGTGGATTAGGATTTGCGCTCTTTCAACTTCAACTACATGTGCTTAAGAAACTCTTATCAAAGATCATCACGTCAAAATTTTTCTCAAAACTTGCATAACATTAAAGTGTTATGATCTCCTATTTCTTCCTCTTTGCTACAAATATCCTAGGTCTCATCACTGTAATAGGATAATTTTTTGGTTGGGTAAGAAAATTGCTCCTGTGAACATCCTTCATATACTTCTGATTATTGTCCAAGGCCCTCTACATTTTTTGTCTCAATCCCTGATTGATATAATGATAACTCTTTATTGGTATACCTTATTCTGAACACTTAGTTAGCTTCCCCTTTAAAAGTGCATCCTTTTGTTAAATTATTCTGCCTCAGGGCTTCTTTAAAGACTGCTATGAAATTAATCCAAAAATATTCTAACTAAGCACACTTCATCTTATCAACCCAAGTCAAAGTTTGTTCTAACTCTCTTTCTGTATTCCTGTCTTTGTCTTTTATCCAACTCAGTCTATAGGTGTTCTTTCAACAATACTTCAGGGATGAACAGTCTGCCACCCAATTGTCAGTCAAATTCTCTCTCTAAGTGAATTATACAGGTCATATCACTTCAGATCTACTTGAAATTTTTGGGTCATGGCAATTTGCATTGTTCCAAGCAATTTTATAGCTTCTATATGATTGTTCAAGGTGCTATAAACAAATTTTGACAAGGACTGATCTTGTGTTGTAATATTGGACAATAATGACAAGGGGGTGAATCAATATTGATAACTTTTAACAATTAAAACCATTTTTTACTTATTCATTAACCCACGGGATCAACAAGATACAAGGAACACAACTTTTATCGTGGAATCACAATTGGGAAAACCAAAAACACTTTCTATAACTGCAAAATTATATTTACAATTGTTTTTGCAAGCTACAACTTGTTGGAGACTTCAATACCCAAGTTTCTTAGGTACAACAGAAGGATGATACAACACCCTGGATTCTTCCTGCTACAACAGACAAGGATGCTATAACACCCTTTTTATTAGCTACTACTAGAAGGAGACTACGAACCCCTAGTTTATCAGCTACTACTGAAAGGATGCTTCGACACCCTATTTACCAACTACCACTGGAAGGAGGCTACGACCCCCTGGTTTATCAGCTACTAAGGAAAGGATGCTTCAACACCCCAAAAACCACTGGAAGGAGGCTACAACTCCCTTTCAGGCCTGTAGACTGCCCTAGCACCACCCTACCTCCCTATTCTTTGTTTTTCATAGCTTCAATAAATTCTTACAGTATCTTCTGTTCTCTATCCTCTGTTGTAAATCATCAATTCTAACCACAAAGACAATACTGTTCTTTTCTTACATTCTCTGACTTCTGTACTACATCAGATATTCATATTAAACACTGAGCAAACATCCTCTGTTATTCCTTTTATTTCTTGGTTCTCTGTAAAGCTTCAGATCTTCATGTTCCTTCAAGTCTATTACTAGAGCTTCTTTATTTCCTTGGTCTCTGTTTTTCTCTAAGCTACATCAATCTAGACTTCAGAGCCCCCTTTCTTGCACTTTGAACTTCTGTTTAAATAATTCTTTCATCATGTCTTTTGAACCATTGTGTCTTTTCACCATTGTGTCCCTTCATTAAAACCTTTTCACCAAATGCATCTCTTCATTCTAGAAACATGCATTTTCATCAAAACGCATCCCTTTACTTCTATGTTTAATTAACATACTATGTTTATTAATCCTTCTATGTTTTAAGTAATCATGTAAAATACTTCTCTATTTAATTAATCTTGTAGCTTATTTATCCTTCTTCGTTTAATTAATAATAATTTACTCTGCTACAGGAATAATATATTTATGTTTATACTTTTCTTTATTAATAATACTTTGCTTAAGAATAATATACTTCTGTTTATATCTGCTTCATGATTTTTAATTCCATTTTAATCATAAACATGTTGTTTCTCAGAATTCTTGTTTATATATCTGTTTATAATTTATACAATCACGTCTTTTCTTATTAATCATAACTCTTCAAATATTAATGTTTGCATTCTTCATATTCATTAATAAATACTCCCTTCAGCATAGATAAAACATTCAACCTCCTCCATCTTCAGATTTTCATTGCAGTTACAGATTTCTTCCTTTTATTATGCATAAAGGAGTTTTCTAGAAATGCCTTAATTATCTTTCCTTCCATATTTTTTTCAATTTGGTTGATTTATATCTCACACGTGTGATCACCAAATGGAGAACTAAGACCAAGAATGGATGGACAGATCACCAGAGAACATATTCATGCCATTGGATTATTTTACTGGAGAAAATACAGCCTTTGGCGTGCATTTCCAAATGGCCTTTCATATTTCCTGTGTTTAACACTCAGACAAATTTTATTTATTTTTAACAGGCAAACATAATTTTTCTCGATTTGGCAGGTTTATATCTCACACATGTGACCACCAGAGAGGAAACTAAAACCATGGATAGATAGATAGATCACCAAGTAACATATTCATTCCATTAGATTATTTTATTGACATAAAGATAACATTTGGTGGGAATTTGCAAACGGCCTTTTGTAACTGGTTTTAACACTTACACAATTTTATCAAAACCTAGGTTCACTAAGGTGATTTTTTTATTTTACCAATATTGGAAACATGAAGCATTAAAAGCATGGGGGACAACATGCTTATTCCCTCCATGCCAATTTCATCCTCTGAAACCTCATCCTCTCTCCTTGGCGGGCATTTTACTGGAACAATGCAAATCAAGGCAGAAGGCACTTTTGGAAGACTAATAACTTCACCCTTAGAGACGTTTTGGACAAACTAATCATATGGTCAGATTCACCAATAAACAACATAGGTCCCTATGTCCTCATAATCATTTCATCCATCAAATACAAATTATGGCATGCATTTCCCAGAGGCCACTTAGGCAGTTTTACCAGCATTGGTGCAAAACAACCTGAAACCCTATTTTGGCAGACCTATAACTTTGTCATCCAACACCCTTTTAGAGAACTGATACCATGGTAATATAACCTAGTCAACAATCCATATCCTTATACTTTCATATAATTTTTATCATTCACTTATTAGATATGTCGGGAATTTTCCCGAGGCCACTTATACCAGTTTTCCAACAATTAGTCAATTTCCATATTTTTACCAACATGCCATATTTTTACAGTATGATGTCAGATTGAACAATTAATTCATGATAGAACTAGAACACTATCATATGTATTATCAACCTCATCATACATTCCATGTCATCACTTCCTTTCTTATTCCTTTGTTTACTCTTTTACCATTCACTAAGTTTTCCCTACCATCATGTCTTTTGTTATCCTTTGTCATTAATGAAATAATTTGATATCAATGAAAATCACACTCAACATTATCCCCCTTTGGAATTGATGGAAACATCTAAACACTCTCCCCCTTTGACAACAATGACAAAGGATAACTTGTTATGCCCTTGCTAGTAACCATCTTGACAGAGAATTTCCATTTTTTCTCCTTTTTGAAAACTAGCGTTTTTTTTTGCTCTTCCTCCTGTTAACTTGGACTTGGTGCTTACCATCTAGTTAACATTCTTATTTACCTTATTTTATTTGGTCTTTGAATAAGAGATTGGATGATAAGTTCATAGACTCCCCCTATCAGTGTTCCTCCTCTTATCAACATTTTCTTCATCTTGTGATAGAGTTTACACTCATCAGTTTTATTTTGAGTTCTTACATTCAATCCTTAGCGCTCTTCCATATATTTATCTTCAAATATGCAACATATAACTTGTTTTTTTAAGGATTCTTCAATTCCATACAAGCAACTTCTCAACTTTACATGTTTGCTCCCCTTTTTTACCAAAGATCAAAATGATATGCACTAGATTCATTCATACTATACTCTTCTTCCAGTGTTACTAAGATCATTCTTTTCCCATTACTTTTCATCATAGTTATTATTTTATTTATACTTTAGCTTTCACTTATCGTTCTACACTTCACTTGTCACATGGATGATCTTGAGGTAAGTACTCTTATGACTCTTCAATCTATCACTCTACTTCTTGTCTTTGAGGAAGATAGCTTTTAGATTTTTTCAATGTCTTTTATCCTTACCAAATGATAGTAATTAATTTCAAATACCAATTTCATTTTTCTGACATTAACTCCCCTTGAGTATATGATCCCTTCTAATGCTAATTTCAGGGTTCTCTTCTAGGTCATGAGAGATTTAAAAAAAACACTCTTTTTTAGTTCTACCATCATCACTATATTCTTCTTCATCATTTTTATCTCCATCGGTGTATTATTTTACATCTTCATCTTGATTTCCATCATAATGGATGTCAATCTTATTTATAGCACTATTATTCTCAACATCATCTTTTGAAACTTTATTGATGCTTGGAATTTGTGTTTCTTTTGAATCTTTGTAGTATTCATTTCTTCTCCACATATTTCCATGAGGTACCCTACTTACCGGTCTTCTATTTCTTTGTCTTTTGGATTTCATATTACATATATTCTCTTGTGTTTCCTTAGACAGTCTGTATGTTCTATTCTTGCAATGTTTTGCAAAGTGTCCAATATTGTGACATATGAAACATTTAATAAATCTTCCACCATTTGAGATGTTAGTGTCTTCTTTCCTTTTCATACCTTGATCTTCTTCCTTGATTCTACAATTAGAATCCTTGTGACCAAACTTGTGATAGCCGCATGATAATATCCATAGAATGTTCTTTTATATTTGGAGAATCTCTGGTTTTTCTGCTTGTAATGACTCTTTTCATTTGTATGTCTTATGAAATTTTTCATCTTAGGAGGATGAGCAGAATTCTGATGACTGGAATTCATTTTCTTGTGATTCTTCTGCTACCTAGATATATATTTTGAAGCATTATCCCAACTTTTAAAATTTTCAACATTTTCTTGAGTGATGGAGCTTGATCCTTTAATGACATGTTCTTGAGCATATCCAAGACCTGTTTTATTCATGGTGTATCTTTGCAAGATGGGGATTTTATTAAGTGCTTCAGTACTTTCCTTGAACTTCTCATTGATAGTCTATTGATATTTTAGCCTCTCTAATTCTTCTTTGAGTTTAGCAACTTCTTGTTTTAAGCTCTCGACCTCTTTCATGTTAGCCAACACTTTTTGTCTTGAATTGTGCAGCTCTTCTTGGAGGGTCTTGACTTCCTCGTCTTTTGATTTCTTCTCTTCTTGGTGTTTTGACAATTGTTCTTTCAAAGATGTGTTCCTTCTTCTACATTTTTCAAGTTCCTCAAGAGTACTTATAAGTTCAGCCTTTAGGTCCACCTCTCCTTCCATATTTAAATCATATTTTGAATCTTGATTTAATGTCCCCATGCATAGAATTTCTTCATCTTCACTTATCTCTTCATATTCACTATCTTCCATGGAATGGAAGGTTTTATTCCTTTTATTAACTTTCTTCTTGTATATGGTTTTACTCTTTTGATCTTCCTTATGACTGCAAAGTTCTTCATCATCACTGAGAATAGTAGGGATTGCTTCTGTTATCTCTTCAACTGAATAAAGCTTCTCCAATTTGATCTAGAGTTCCTTAGCTGAGATACATTGTCCTATATTCTCCTTGATGGGTTGAGGTAACCCATCAAGTATGGCCTCCATTTCCATTGAGTTATTTTTCTTGGACTCTTTCTGAGATGTAGTCCTTATTAGTTTTGGTGGGATATAATCAAAGATTACTGAATTCCATATGCCATATCCTAATGATCGTAAGTATACACTCATTCTTTTGCTCCAAAATGCATATTCTTCTTTATTAAGTACTGGAGCTATGTTGGAGGCAATCCCTTCTTGTTTATCCATAGTGGTTTTTAATAGGATATTCCTTCAAGTGGTTTAGACTGTAGTGAAGGATCCTGATCTGATACCAATTGTTGGAATATTGGACAATATTTAGAGGGGGGGTGAATCAATATTGATAATTTGTAGCAATTAAAACCACTTTTAACTTACTCATTAACACACAGAATCAACAAGATACAAGGAACATAGCTTTTATCGTGGAAGCCCAATTAGGAAAACCACAAACACTTTCTATAACTGCAAAATTATATTTACAATTGTTTTTCCAAGATACAACTTGCTAGAGACTTCAATCCCCAAGTTTCTCAGCTACAAATGAAGGATTCTAGAACACCCTAGTTTCTTCCTACTACAACGAACAAGGATGCTACAACACCCTTTTTATTAGCTACTACTGAAAGGAGGCTACGACCCCCTAGTTTATCAGCAACTACTGAAAGGATGCTTCAACACCCTATTTACCAACTACAACTGGAAGGAGGCTACGACCCCCTGGTTTATCATCTACTACTGAAAGGATGCTTCAACACCCCAACAACCACTGGAAGGAGGCTACAAACCCCTTTCATGCCTATAGCCTGTCCTCGCACCACCATACCTCCCTATTCTTTGTTTTTCATAACTTCAATAACTTCTTACAGTATATTTTGTTCTCTGTCCTCTACTGCAAATCATCAATTATGACCACAGAGACAATATTTCTCTTTTCTTACATTCTCTAACTTATGTACTGCATCATATCTTCGTATTAAACACTCAGCAAACATCCTCTATTATTCCTTTTATTTCTTTGGTCTCTGTACAACTTCAGATATTCATGTTCCTTCAAGTCTATTACTGGATCTTCTTTATTTCCTTAGTCTCTGTTTTTCTTGAAGCTACATCAATCTAGACTTCAGAGCCCCCTTTCTTCCACTTTGAACTTCTGTTTAAATACTTCTTTCATCATGTCTTTTGAACCATTATGCATTTTCATCATTTTTCCCTTCATTAAAACCTTTTCACCAAATGCATGTCTTCATTCTAGAAATGTGCATTTTCATCAAAACGCATCCCTTTTTATTCTCTGTTTAATTAACATACTATGTTTATTAATCCTTCTATGTTTTAAGTATTCCTATAAAATACTTCTCTGTTTAATTAATCCTGTAGTTTATTTATCCTTCTCTATTTAATTAATAATAATTTACTTTGCTACAGGAATAATATATTTATGTTTTTTCATGTCCCAAATTTGGCATTGGGTCACAATGGCCTAAGCAAATTGGCCCTATTCATTAGAGTTGTCAAATTGATGCTAAAGGTCAAATAATTGCCAAGGAGGAAATTACTAGTTTCCTAGGTTTGGGGTGGAAGCTTTGGGATTTGGAATAATGGAGATAATAAATAATATTGGAACATTAGGATGGCATAAATATTTAATAAAGGAGATAAATAAATTAATACAAGTGAAAATCAAAGTGGCATTTGATCAGGAAGACACATGGAGGAAGTGGGACCCACACAATTTATGTGCCACATGGCATCCTCTTCTTGCAATTTCGAATCCATGGGAAGCCTAATGTTCTTGGGATGATTTATAAGGTCAATAATACTTGGCATGATTCAACGAGGTTGAAATATAGAGGAAGAGTAACTCCCATGGAAGAGGAAGAGGCAATTTGGAGCTAGTGAGACACTTGGGCTAGATTCCCTAGCTCTATGACAACAATGATGAAGATGCTATGACGACACAAATCATACCTGAAGGATGACATATGCCGTATATGACATGTCATGGCTAAACCTAGACTCAAAGAGGGCGCTCAAGGGTGTTAGGGAAGCTAAGATGCTTCCACATGTGATTTGGTGGAAGTGGGAGACTAGGAATTGTTGTACAAGTAGCATTCTTTGGAATCTCTTCCCAACTTGAGTTGGCATGAGTCTCTTGGAAGGAATTCGACCCATGGAGGAAAATAAAACTTTATAAATGTAAATAACAAAGAATGAAAGCAGTTTTTGATCATTTGTAGAATTTGCAATTGCATTTGTGAAGAGGGAGAGCTAATGGATGACTAGTTTCTTGCCTTAGCCAATTTCGAGGGTGAAAGATTCCCATCCAAGTTGGTAATTGGAAAGTCCATTCAGACCTTTCATTTGGAGATTTAATGGAGTATTTATTTTCAGGTGTAAGCTACAGGGAAGCTCATGTTTTCTTCTATTTCAGCTCACTCCTTCAACCATTTCCAGTTTTGATGGCATATTCTTGATCCTTGAGGGAGGGCGTTTTGGTGAACTATTGTAATTCTTGGGGGAGATTATAATGCCCCATTTATATTTTAATATGAAATAAATACTCTATTCTTCATCTCCAGAAATTTTTAGGTCGAAATTCCAAGTAGAAATGTATAAATCTCATTTTTAATGAAAGAACAGTGCCATTTCCCCACTATCTTGTTGTGAATCAATGTAATGCTGATGATTTCAAATGAATGGATGATTATCTGATGAACTTGTAATTAATGGACTGCCATGGATGTATTTTACAATTTTCATGTACTGTAGTTGAGCATTTGAAGTATTTTTACTCAGTTTAATTGCATTGGGAGAAAAAATGGTGCCATTTCCCCAAGGGTCGAATTGGTGATTTTTGCAACTGAATGGAAGAGGTTTGGAACAGATATAATAATCAATTAATGGTGTACATGAGACCTTAATAATATCATTAATACATTCTGTACCTTTTTTCAGAAATTTGAGTGGGTTTGGAGGAATTTGGGAAGCCATTTTCAGTACTTACCCCAGGGGGATTTGAACCCCAAATTACTAGTAAAATTACATACTTGATACAGAATCTTAAGAGAGTTTGCAGAGGTATTTTGGTGGCCATATCTCATCCCTGAACTTCATATTCAAGTCCTAATATCATTCATACACCTTCCTTGAATATTTGAAGGAATTTGGAGTCAATTTGAGACCTACAGACCAATACTAGTCAAAGGGAAATTGCTAGTAAAGTTCCCTACATTGGCTAGAATTGAAAGAGGATTTGCACAACTATTTTAAAGGTCCAAAAGAATCCATGAAACACACATTTATTTTCTAACATCATCCATATACATTCTCAGAATATTTGGGAGCAATTGGAGCAATTTGGGGACCTAGAGCTCAAAACTAGTCAAAGGTCTAACTAGGGAAAAAAGTGAAAATTTGCCATTTTAATAAAATTCCTAACAAGGGACATTATAGTGGTATCAAAGCATGGTCCTTGAACCTATGGATTAGGTACATACATTCAAGAATAATTGGCAACCATGTCTTACTATTATGATGAATCCTACGAGTACAATTCTTATGAGGAATATGCAGATGCTTATGAGCAATATGAAGCAGAATGTGAATGGTATGAGGAAGAGGTTCCATCATGCAACACTTCTTACAATTTCAAGAGAAATAAAGATTATTCTTATGACTTGAAATCTAATGAATATGAATGTTCCACACCAACCAAGGATAATTCTATGAGTGAGTTCCAAAGATGGAGAGCAACATATAAAACCTTTCCCCAACAATATCAAAAATATCAAGAATATCTTGCTTTTAGCAAAAATACACAAAATGCCATGTATTTTGAGTACTATGCTGAACATGTTTTTGAAAATAGGCCCAACAATGAAGATGTGGAGTTAGTAAAGAAAGGTTTATGCCCTTCTTGTAAAGAACCTTGGAGTGAGTATCATATATGTGTGCATGAAATAATGTCCCACTTGAGGAGAGCTTTTGGGAATTCATCAAAAAGAGATTCCAAAGATATTGATCCTAAGGAAAACAAGGGGAAAAATGCATTAGCTTGCTTGAAGGATAAAAATTAAGAGACATCACAAGAGCATGAAGAATATTCTATTGAAAATATGGAAGATCATTTCGAGACACCTTCTAGCTTAGACATGAACCAAAGAGCATCTACTGATGTATGCTTAAACTATGAAGAAGTACCTACTAATGGGTGCTCACACCTCTATGTTGGTGACATAGAGATCACTTTTGAAAGTGTTGCTACAATCCCAAGTTCCCTTAAGCATGATAATGAAGGCCCTGTAGCAGTTGAAGAAGAACCAAGATCAACTTCCCCATCACCACTTGAGCTTCATGAAGTTGGTCCAAGCAAAAATGAAGAAGATGAGGAAGTTCATTTGCAAGAGCCTCGTTTTCTTGAAGGGTCCTTAAATATGAATGAAAATAATATCCAAGAGTCCCTCAGCATTCTCCATGACACTCAAGCATTGGTGTCAAATTCTTGTTGGAGAGCTACTTGATTGGAGGAAACATCCTTCCTTGAAGACATGGAGAAGATTCAAAGAGCAATGTGCCACACCAAAGGTAATTTAATGTCTTTTCTTTTTGATAGAAACCATTTGTTTGAGCTTAATGAATTGTTACATGATGCATACTTGAAGAATAATGAGGATAATCATAAGCTCACACTTCAAAATGAGCAACTTCTTGAAAAGTTGCAAGATACTTGTTTTTCCTCCTATGTTTCGGATTTTCAAATGGTAGATTGTTTGGAGGATTCTCATGACATGGTGGATCATGAGAAATGTGGAAATTTGAATGTTCTTGATATGTTTGAAGATGAACTTGAAGAGATCCAAACACTTGATGTGGTGGAAGAGGAACCTGAATTGTCTCTTGATGAAGGTTATGCAATTTTTAAAGAAGAGCATGATTCCTCTACATTGGAACCAATCTACGACAAAGGTTTCACACTTTTGAAGGAGCTACATGATACTACCCATATGGATCATTTCCATGATGAAAATTTTGCATTTTTTGATCATTTGGGTGAGTTAATTCATTCTCCTACATCCTACAATTCCATGTTTTGCAGCATTAGTCTCAATGAAGTATGGGTCAAAGGATTCTTTTTTATGGTGCCACATGAGGAGTATGGAACTCCTAGATTTACCTTTTATGATGACATCGTTGGAGCACATTCTTATTCACATTTGCAGTAGCATCATTTGTCACTTTCTGATGATGCACATCTACATGGATGCATCTATGATATGCATTTTGTTAATTTTTTAGTATTAATTCAATATACTCTAGGATCTTTACTGAGAGAATAACATGTACAGTATATCAATGCAACATCAATCATAACAAGCATATCAATCATCACAAGATGCAAACATAAGAGACAATAGACACAGAGTTTCCGTGGGGAAAACCCTAAGTTGAAAAACCCCACAACTTCCTCAGAGATAGATAGAGAAATGATATGACCAAAGTACAACCCAAGTATATAGAGATAGTATCCTCCTAGCAGCTAATCCTCCTCCTCACATGTGTGCCACTTTCCGAGTGATGGATGATTGAGTAATGAAGTGATCAAATAGAGAGATCCCGCTCTCTATTTATACTTGTTTTGAGCAGCCTAATAAACCTATGGGGCCGACTTGTCTAACTCAGCCTAATAACCCCAGGTTAACTTAATCAGGGCCGACCCCACACATGGTGGTCTAATAATCCATCGGCAAGTTACGACACTTGCAACACTTGTCAATACAAATGACGACACTTCCGTATAGAAGAATAATACATCTCTATAGGAGTACAATAAAATACATAGATGAAATACATTCCGAAGTTACATATACATCAACACTCCCTCTTAACTAGGAAGGTATTTCTTGACACAGATCTGCTAACACAAGTCTTCTTCTCTGGATCATCATCAGTGAATCATCATCCTCGAATCATCATCATCATCACTGCTACTGCTATCTCAATCAATCTCTGAATCTACTCATCATAGGAAGTTCTACAGAGCCAGTCCTTTTTCATACTGGATGTAGGCCCACCACCTGTAGGTCTTCATCATCACTGGCCATACTGTGGAATACTCAAGAATGATTACGTGCCTCAACAAAACCTTGAAAGAGCATCCCAGGAATGATTACGAGTACACTACTCAACCTATCGAATCTCCTAGGATCTTTTACATGTCGACCTTCACAAAACTTACTCAGAGCATCCCAGGATGTTACGAGCAAACTGCTCTACCTGTCTGGATCTCGATAGAGCATCCTAGGCTGTTACAAGCACACCGCTCTACTTGTCTAGATTTTAAAGGATCTTTTCTATGTGAACTTTCACAAAACCTACTCAAATCATCCCAGGCTGTTATGAGAAAACCGCTCTACCTATCCGGATCTCGATAGAGCATCCCAGGCTGTTACGAGCACACCGCTCTAGCTGTCTAGATTTTAAAGGATCTTTTCTATGCGAAACTATAGCAAAACATACTCAGAGCATCCCAAGATGTTACGAGAACACTTCTCTACCTGTCTGGATCTCGATAGATCATCCCAAGATGTTACGAGCACACTGCTCTACCTATCCAGATTTTAAAGGACCTTTTCTATGCTACCTGCACAACTTGTCCACGGCCACAGAGTATCAAACCGATACTCACCATACATCATCCTGATGTACATCATCACATGATCAACCTGATCATCATCATAGCATCAACCAGATGCATATCATCTAGAGCAACATCTTGAAGCTCGTCATCTGTGATCATCCTGATCATCATCATAGCATCAACCTGATGCATATCATCTAGAGCAACATCCTGAATCTCATCATCTGTGATCATCCTGATCATCATCATAGCATCAACTTGATGCATATCATCTGGAGCAACATCCTGAAGCTCGTCATCTGTGATGATCCTGATCATCATCTGATGCATACGAAGTATCTACCTGATACATATCATCATACATGATCTACCTGATCATACAGTGCATCCTCCTGATACATACATCAGTACATGATCTACTTGATCATACAGTGCATCCTCCTTATACATACATCAGTACATGATCTACTTGATCATACAGTGCATCCTCTTAATACATACATCAGTACATGATGTACCTGATCATACATAAGTACATGATCTACCTGATCATACTATGCATCCATCTGATACATACATAAGTACATGATTTACCTGATCATACAATGCATCCACCTGATACATATACAAATACATGATCTACTTGATCATACAAGTACCCACCTAATACATATACAAATCCATGATCCAACTAATCATAACAAGCATACAACATGATGCATATACAAATACATGATCACACTGATCAAAGCATCCAACATTATGCATATACAAATACATGATCACACTTATCAAAGCATCCAACATGATGCATATATATAGAGTAGTAACTAGAGCATCGTCCTGATGCTCATCATCTAGCTCTTACATCCATAGCCATGGGAAGGTTCCTCCTCTCACCATGCTTGGAATGGCTTCTGCAAATGTGTCCATCACTTCTTCCTTGAAGTTTCATCAATCTGAAGAACACCAAGCATCTCTCTGAAGTACTCGAACTTCACTCCGGCTAGTGGTTTCGTCAACACATTTGCAATCTGCTCGTCTGTCGCAACATACAAGAGCTTCATTGCTCCTCTCTGCACCATATCCCTGATATAGTGATATTTGATCTCGATGTGCTTTGACCTATCGTGGAACACCGAGTTCTCAGACAGCTTCACACAGCTCTAGTTGTCACAAAAGATACCAGTAGCCTCCAATGGGAGATCAAATAAATCAGACAATAGCTTCTGGATCCATACTGCCTCACAACTAGCTGAACATGCTGCAACATACTCTGCTTCGGCTGTACTCAGTGCTACACAGGATTGCTTCCTGCTAAACCAAGAGATCACCCTTGATACCATACTGAAGCAACACCCAGATGTGCTCTTCCTATCTGCAGCACTGCCTACCCAATCTAAATCAACATAACCCTGCAGGTTAAACTTTTGATTCGGATCATACTTGAGCCCATAGTCAACTATACCCTTCAAGTACCTCAGAATATGCTTTACAGCAACCAGGTGAACACCTCTGGGATCCGTCAGGAACTGGCTCAATGTGTTCACCGTAGAGCAAATATCTAGTCTAGTGTTCGTCAGGTACATCAAGGACCCAATCATCTGATGATACATAATGACATCAACTAGATCAGATGAAGCATCACACAAAAGTTTCAGGTTTGATGCCATAGGTGTGGCCATGGCCTTGCAGTCCATCATCTCGAGCCTCTTCAGGATCTCTACTGCATACTTTCCTTGTCCAAGGAAGATACCATCTGCACTCTACCACACCTCCATGCCTAGAAATAGTGCATCATCCCCAATTCCTTCATCTTGAACTCGGCAGCAAGCTTCCTCTTGGTATCAGCAATCAAACTATCTTCTCCTGTAACAAACAGGTCATCCACATACAAAATTAGTATCATTGGATTGCCTTCCTCAAACTTGTAGTAAAGGTTGGAATCCGCTTTACTCTTGGTAAATCCCAAACTAGATAGAAAACTATCCATCCTACCATACCAAGTCCTAGGAGCTTGCTTCAAGCCATACAAGGCTTTTTTCAATCTGCACACATATGACTTCCTGTCATGTGTCTCAAAACCAAGTGGCTGCTCCATATACACTTCCTCCTCGACTACACCATTCAAGAAAGCAGTCTTGACATCCATTTGGTGTATCTTCCATTTCATCACTGCAGCCAGAGCAAGTACTGATCTGATGGAAGTGTACCTGGCTATAGGAACAAAAAAAATTTCATAATCAATCCCTTCTTTCTGGGAGAAGCCACGAGCTACAAATCTCACTTTGTATTTCTCTATCCTACCATTTGCAACATGCTTGATCTTGTAGATCCATTTGGAAGTCACAATAGACTTACCTTTAGGTCTTGGGACTACATCCCAAACATCATTTTTCATTATTGATTGGTATTCCTCGACCATGGCATCCTTCCATTCTTTCTTTTCTGTTGCCTCTTCATAACTGGAAGGTTCTTTGTTCATGATATCATAGAGTAAAGCAACATAGCTGGTATGTGATCTAGTTCTCTTCTTTGCTTTGTGTTCTTCTTTTGGAATTCCATACCTTTCTGCATCTTGAATGAGCTCTCTAGCCCATGCAGGTTTCCTCTTGTGAGAATCCTTCTCATGAGGTGGATCAATAGGTTCTTGCGGATCTTCAATTTCACGATCAACATCTGAAATTTCTTCAATCACAGTAGTGTCTTGAAATATGGTTTCCTTTGGTTCTTCATGATCTTCAACAGGTGTCTTCCTTGACTTGATGAATGCTGATTTTTCATCAATTGTCACATCCCTACTGACATCAATCTTCTTGAACCCTAGAAAGTATATTCTATAAGCCTTCGAGCTTTCACTGTACCCCACAAAGATACCCTTCTTTCCTGAAGGATCTAGCTTTGTCCTCTTTTCCTTTCGAACATGTGTATATACTAGACAACCAAACAAATTCTGAGATGGATGACTTCAGGATTCTTACCAGAGAAGACCTCTTCTGGTGTCTTGTTGTCCAATATCTTGTGAGGTGTTCTGTTTTGCACATATACAACTGTCCTAGCTATCTCTGCCCATAAATGCATAGGAAGATCCTGGTCATGCAACATTGCCTGTGCTGCTTCCATGATTGTTCTATTCTTCCTTTCTGCAACTCCATTCTGTTGTGGATTGTATGGAGCAGACAACTCCCTCTTAATCCCTGAATCACTGCATATCTTCTTGAAGTCACCTGAAGTGAATTCTTTGCCATTGTCTGATCTAAATGTCTTTATTTTCTTATCAGTTTGATTTTCCATCAAGACTTTGAAGTCCTTGAACTTGTCAAACACTTCATCTTTGTTCTTCAAGAAATAAACCCAAGTCTTCCTGGATAAGTCATCAATGAAAGAGACATAGTAAACATACCCATTCAGATAACTGGATGACATCGGACCACATACATCGGAGTGGATAATTTTCAAGATTCCTTTTGATTTGCTTTCACTACTTGGAAATGCCTTCTTTATGTTCTTTCCTTTTGCACAACCTTTGCAAACACCTTCATGCTTGGTCTTGATTTCAGGAAGACCTTCTACAGCTTTGCTTGCAATTGGTAGTGCTCTGTAGTGCACATGTGCAAGCCTTCGATGCCAAAGTTCATTTGGCTCCATGGATTCATGTACCATGGCATGTTCAGGTTGTTCCTTCAATTTGTACAATCCTCCCTCTTGCTCTCCAATCACCACTGCATCATCAATAGTTTTACCCTTTGGCCACATTAGAACTTAGCCATCTACAAATGCAACCCACATGCCTTTTGCATCCAATGCAAAGATGGAGAGTAGGTTCTTCTTGAGCCCAGGTACAAATAACACATCTTTCATCTTCAAGGACTTTCCAGACTCTAGGTTGTAGGAGGCTTCCCCACTTCCTTTGATAGGATATTGATAATTATCCCCAAGTTTCACTTTATGGGGTGATACATGTTCATATAGATTTACAAAAGATTCTTTAAACCTAGTCATGTGTTTAGAAGCCCCACTGTCAATTAACTAATCATTACAACCATGAGAAATAGTACCTATGAGAGCAGAGATTAGAACATACTCTTCTTCACTTGATGAGTCATCATCATCACTTTCTGCTCTAGCTTTCTTCCTGGGAGGTTCATCATCCTCAGCAGCATGAGCATGATATCTTCTTTTGTTATTCTTCTTCTTCTTCTTGAAGTTGTTGTCTTTCTTCTTCTTGGGACAATTTGAAGCAAAGTGTCCCATTTCATTACATTCATAACATCGAACATGAGATAGATCTTTCTTCTTGTGATGAGGGTGAGAATGTTTCTTGTTATGAGATTTCTCCCTCTTAAACTTGCTTCCCTTTGTGTGAGCTATGAGAGCCTGATCTTCATTCCCCATCTTTTCTTCTCTTGCCACAAGTCTTGCTTCTTCTTGTGAGCATTCTTCCCACAGTCTGCTGAAGGATACCAACTTCTTTCTTGCACAGATTCCTTGGATAAAGGAATCCCATGACCTGTGTAGGCCATTCAGAGTGGTCATGACAACTTCACCATTCTCCACCATTTCATCCACTGCTTCTAGTTGTTCCTTGATATGAGATACCCTATAAAAATAAGATTGAATGGATTCTCCATTCTAAATCTTTACCCCTTTCAATTGGTTCCGCAGAGTCATCTTCGGATTTATGTTCTTCCCTTCAAATAGCTTGGATAGGAAATCAAACATCTCTTTGGGTGTCTTCAGAGATGACACATGGGGGATGAGATGGTCCTTGATAGAATCAGCAATGATTCTCTTTGACTTGACCAAGTTCTTCTCATGAAGGGCTTTATCCTCTTCTCCCTCTGGGATAGGGACCTCTTCCCTTATGTAAGTATCCAATTCATTTTCTTCTAGGATTAACCCAATCCTATACTTCCATGCTCAGAAGTTATCAACCCCTTCAAGCTTATCCTCAAGCTTAGTGTGGTGAGACATCTTAGAGAGTACTTCAAATGGAAATAGAAAATATTTAGGTCTTACTACTTGATTTGCTAAAAACTGGATCTAGTCCCGAATTAGGGTTTGTCAGAGAAACCCTAAAAATTCAAAATGTGAATTTCAACTTTCTGAAAGGATAGAAATATGTGCCTTGATGAACTGATCATCCTAGTGTATTCAGAATTTAAGATCTGCAAAGCTTTACCCTTCAGAAATGCCTTCTAGTCTTCCCAGGTTCACTAGGGAGGACCCTAAATTAGGGCTTGAGTTTCCCGAAGATTTACCTAGCCAAAAATCTCAATCCAAAGCTCTAAACTTTGATTTTTCCAAGGCGCTTCCAGCTATGTCTTTAGATTTAAGAAATTCCTATTTTTGTGGAAACCCTAATTTTTAGTGCCAAAATTGAAAGTGCTCAAAACTGAATTCTGATTGGACAGAAAGATTCACCTTGCTGAGGAGAGTCAATCTATCATATTGCTTTTCCAAAATCTATGGGGAGAAACCCAAAAACAAGAAGCCCTAGCTTCTGCAACTGCACAATGTCTTTTTCTCAGGTTAGCTCTGATACCATGTTAATTTTTTAGTATTATTTCAATATACTCTAGGATCTTTACTGAGATAATAACATGTACAGTATATCAATGCATATCAATCATAACAAGCATATCAATCATCACAAGATGCAAACATAAGAGACAATAGACACACAGAGTTTCTGTGGGGAAAACCCTAAGGTGAAAAACCCCAGAACTTCCTCAAAGATAGATAGATCAATGATACAACCAAAGTAGAACCCAAGTACACAGAGATAGTCTCCTCCTAGCAGCTGATCCTCCTCCTCACATGTGCGCCACTTTCCAAGTGATGGATGATTGAGTAATGAAGTGATCAAATAGAGAGATCCCGCTCTATATTTATACCTGTTCTGAGTAGCCTAATAAACCTATGGGGATGACTTGTCTAACTTAGCCTAATAACTCTAGGTTAACTTAATCAGGGTTGACCCCACACATCGTGGTCTAATAACCAATCGGCAAGTTACGACACTTGCGACAATTGCAACACTTGTCAATACAAATGACGACACTTCTGTATGTAGGAATAATACATCTCTATAGGAGTACAATAAAATACATAGATGAAATACATTCTGAAGTTAAATATACATCAACACATTTGAGTCACTTGAAGACTCATGTTTTTTCTTGCTCAACACTTGGTTCATTTGATGTCAGAGGAACTTCATCCAACACTTGGGTGAATAAATTTATGATTGGAGAAAAATTTTGTTGGCAGCCACATACTTTGATATATCTTTATTGTTCTCACATTCATGGATGTATGGGTGAGACTTCTTTGATTCCTTTGAAGTCTCCTTGTTTTTTCTACTCATTATTTGGTTCAGATTTTAGTGGAGATTCTTCATTCACTTCTTGGATGAAAGAATACATGGATGAATATTTTCATGGATATCACATCCTTTTGGAGAAGCATTATAGGACATGGGATCCTCACCTATGTCATTGGAGAAGATTTGATGGGTCACTTTAAGATTGTATGCACTTGGAAAATGGTGGTCTACTTGCTTTGAGGTATAAGCACTTTCATGACTCTTTGATGAAGCATATCCCTCATGTACATTTTCATTATGGCGTTATGTCCTTTGATGATATATATTTTGTACTCATGATGTTTGGAAGAATGCATACAAGAAAATGGGATCCATGAATCCTCTTATTTGATGGTATGGGTTGGAGAGCACTCTTAATTGTTAGGGTGCAATACAAGCAATGGGACCCTGAAATAATTTTTATCTCATTGGTTTCAAATTTTTTGGGGGAACAAGCAGTATGGGAGATGTATTTCCCACTTAATAAAGTGATTTTTATCAGAGTAGTGCAGCATCAATCATGGTGGTTCCTCTCTAAAATCTTCATGGAAACTCAAAGACTCAAGGTTGGGCAATTCAATGGAAACTTCAAAGAATTATACAGAAAGCAGGTTCTTCAACACCCATGTTTGAAATTGCTTGAGGAAAAGAAATATTGGGAAGGGAGGATTTGTCATGTCCCAAATTTGGCATTGGGTCACACTGGCCTAAGCAAATTGGCCCTATTCATTAGAGTTTGTCAAATTGATGCTAAAGGTCAAATAATTGCCAAGGAGGAAAATTACTAGTTTCCTAGGTTTGGGGTGGAAACTTTGGGATTTGGAATAATGGGGATAATAAATGATATTGGAACATTAGGATGGAATAAATATTTAATAAAGGAGATAAATAAATATACACAAGTGAAAATCAAAGTGGCATTTGATCATGAAGACACATGGAGGAAGTGGGACCCACACAAGCTAGAATTTATGTGCCACATGGCATCCTCTTCTTGCAATTTCGAATCCATGGAAAGCCTAATATTCTTGGGATGAGTTATAAGGTTAATAACACTTGCAATGATTCAATGAGGTCTAAATATATAGGAAGAGTAACTCCCATAGAAGAGGAAGAGGCAATTTGGAGCTAGTGAGACACTTGGGCTAGATTCCCTAGCTCTATGACAAAAAGGATGAAGATGCTATGACACCTATGACACAAATCAGACCTAAAGGCTGACATATGACATATATGACATGTCCTGGATAAAAATAGACTCCATGAGGGTGCTCAAGGGTGTTAGGGCAGCTAAGATTCTTCCACATGTGATTTGGTGGAAGTGGGAGACTAGGAATTGTTGTACAAGTGGCGTTCTTTGGAATCTCTTCCCAACTTGAGTTGGCATGAGTCTCTTTGAAGGAATTCGACCCATGGAGGACATTAGAAATTTATAAATGTAAATAACAAATAATGAAAGCAGTTTTTGATCATTTGTAGAATTTGCAATTGCATTTGTGAAGAGGGAGAGCTAGTGGATGACTAGTTTCTTGCCTTAGCCAATTTCGAGGGTGAAAGATTCCTATCCAAGTTGGTAATTGGAAAGGCCATTCCGACCTTTCATTTGTAGCTTTAATGGAGTATTTATTTTCAGGTTTAATCTATAGGGAAGTTCATGGTTTCTTCTATTGTAGCTCACTCCTTCAACCATTTCCAGTTTTGATGGCATATTCTTGATCCTTGAGGGAGGGAATTTTTGGTGAGATATTGTACTCCTTGGGGGAGATTATAATGCCCCATTTATCTTTTAATATGAATTAAATACTCTTTTATTCATCTCCATAAAGTTTCAGGTCGAAATTCCATGTAGAAATGTATAAATCTCATTTTTAATGAAAGAATAGTGTCATTTCCCCACTATCTTGTTGTGAACCAATGTAATGCTGATGATTTGGAATTAATGGATGATTCTCTGATGCATTTGGGATTAATTGATTTCCATGGATGTATTTTACAAGTTTCATGTACTGTACTTGAGTATTTGAAGTATTTGTACTCAATTTAATTGCATTGGGAGAAGAAATAGTGCCATTTCCCCAACGGTTGAATTGGTGATTTTTGCAGCTGAATGGGAGAGGGTTGGAACAAATATAATAATAAATTAATGGTTTAAATGAGACCTTAATAACATCATTAATACATTACCTACCTATTTTCAGAAATTTGAGTGGGTTTGGAGGCATTTGGGAAGCCATTTTCAGTACTTACCCTAGGGGGATTTGAACCCCAAATTACTAGTAAAATTGCATACTTGGTACAGAATCTTAAGAGAGTTTGAAGAGGTATTTTGGTGTCCATATCTCATCCCTGAACCTCATATTCAAGTCCTAATATCATTCATACACCTTCCTTGAATATTTGAAGGAATTTGGAGTTAATTTGAGACCTACAAACCAAAACTAGTCAAAGGGAAATTACTAGTAAAGTTCCCTACATTGACCAGAATTGAAAGAGGATTTGCAGAAGTATTTTAAAGGTCCAAAATAATCCCTGAAACACATATTTATGTTCTAACATCATCCATATACCTTCTCAGAATATTTGGGAGCAATTGGAGCAATTTGGGGACCTAGAGCTCAAAACTAGTCAAAGGTCTAACTAGGAAAAAAATGTGAAAATTTGTCATTTTAATAAAATTCCTAACAAGGGACATTAAATGTTTACACTTTGCTTTATTAATCATAATATCCTTATTTATCCTTAATTTTGTTTGATTTTTTTATCAAATTCAATAGATTGCAACATTTCTTTTCATATTTAAATTTGTAGTTGTGTCATCAAGTTTGAAATAATTTCCAAGTTACCAACAATGTAATATTCAACTATATCATCTTAATACATCCATATGAATTTTTTAATGAGTCTAAGATATTCAAGCATTCTAGATTTGTTCTTCAATTTGTTTCTCTAGTATTCATATCATGATTCTCCAAGTACTACATCTTACTATCATCTTTAGCTTCTTGAATTTTTGCAGACTTGAGCTTTGTAACCAAATTCATTACATATGTAGCATCTTCAAATGGATCTAATCAAATTCAGAAAGAATGGGATAACACAAATGATAATTATCTTAGCTTTGTTCATGCTGTTGTAATTTATTTGTTACTATGTTGCTCCCCCTTTCTGTGTTCTTTCTTTGTCTCCATTCTATGCTCTATCCTTGAGTTTTTCTTCCATCATCTGATGCACTCAAGGATTCTAAGGTCATTTTGAGAGACCTTAGAGTAAAAATTCCATATGACATCCTTTCTCTCATTCATGGTTACAATTAGTAGCTCCATCCATGATGAATTCTCTGCTTTGCACTTATTTCCTTTTCCAAACCTTTTTGGTTCCTTATCTAGGGGATATTTCCATGTCAATTCTACTATCTCTTGCAAAGTGTCCAAGGTTGTGTCAATTCAACAATATCTTTCTTTAAAAACCCTAACCTAAAATTCCTTTAACTTGTATACTAAAAGTTGGACAAGGTTTGTAAACCATGAGAAAGACAAGAGCACTAGTGTCGAAGCCTAAAGCATGGCGATATGCTTTGATTGGAAGTATTGTAGCTTGATGTAATGCCATGATTGATAAAGCTTGGGGAGAATCCTTGCATGGGAAAGTAGTTGTCATGTGATGTGATGATGTACTTGAAGGTACAATCGTACAGGGTATGGAAAAATTGAAATGCTCTAATGTCTACTCATTTAGAATTTGTTGGTCTTCTTCCAGCCTATCTTTAGCTTTAACTATACTCAATTAGGAAATTTCTTGGATATGATTCTTAATATAAGCATAGATGCCACAACTTAAGTGGTTTTCAGTCCTGGGAGAGCCATAAAAAGCCTGGCGAGTAGAAGTGGCCCCTCAGTCCAAGTATTAAACACTTGTGAGTTGTAGCATCCCAGTGGTCCTGTCAGGAGAGTCCCATGGTTCAGATAGGAGAGCCATAAAAATTTAAAAACCCATTAAAAACTCATAGTAAAAAGCCACACCCACAGTAAATAATGGCAGTAAATTTGTAAAAATGACAACGGAGAATCAACGGGAATCTAGGATTTGTGGAGATACCTTTCAATGTAAATATAAGCGTACTTTTTAATTATATAAAAGATCTAGATTTATTAATTTCAACAGATCATACATTGCACTTCTTGGATAATATTTGGCCTCATATGTGATTTGTCCTCTTTCTTTATTTTCCATTTAATATTTCTATTTTGGGAAAAGATGTGTGTGTATTCCATGGCAACTGATAGCTTTTGACTTTGTGTCTTAATGAGTATTTTTATATTAGTCCCAAGGGTTATGGGTATTTTGTTGTTTCATGGACTCTGTTTCTAGCTGTGACTATATTTTTTCTTGCTTTTGTATTTCTCCTTATTTTAAATGGAGTAGCCCATTGGTTTTAGGGATGTTACCAATCTGTGATTCAACTTCTAGTTTCAATTCTATTATTATCCCTCTTTGATGGCAGATCGTTTTGGCTTGGGGATTAACTCACAGAAGCACCATTTGCACTCTAGTTTAATCTTGTTGCTTTGATTATGTGATAGCCAATTCTACATGTGTGATATCGTTCAATTATTGTGCTTTGTGTAACCTACCAAAGAAATACCATTAAAAGACTTTAAATGCACCTTTTAATATTATGTTCAATGTTACGGAAATGCTTTAGTTATTGTAGAATCACACAAGTAGACAAAAACCAAATATTACCATGTACTGTAGATTTAACAATGTTCATAATACATGGTCAATATTTAAGTCTAATGTTCACATGGTTTGGTATTAACATTGTCTCTTAGCCTGCAATGAATATATAGGAGCTCTAACAATGTTCATGCATTACAACCTGAATTGCATTTAATTGTTCATGAATCGCAGTTGTGGGTTTTTTTTAGATATTGATTTTCTATTACTATTCAATTAGTGAGTGTTTATCCATTTACATAAACGTCATTATAGGCTATCAATCCAAGGAAAATTAGAACTTCCTGATATAAAATGGCCCAAAGGTGTGAGGGATGATTTGATTGGTAAATGGGTTAATCATCCTTCTATAGAGATTGATGGCTTTAAAAATGTATCCAATTGTATTTAGGAAGGAGTTGCAATTTTCCTCTTTGTTCTACTATTCAGTCATTTCTATTCCGGAACATTTTTGTTCCAGTTGCAGATTGATATAGGTTCCATTTTATGTTTTGCATCAGTTCATCATTTCGAGGGATTTTCACATAGTTTTTTGTTTTGCATTAGATCATTATTTCTTATTTTTTGTGAATAATTCCCATTTATACTCACATAGTTCACTCCTCAAGTCTTTGTTTCTTTCCTCAAGGTGTTTCTTTCATAATCTAGAGTTTTTCTTAAAAGGTAAACAATCAAGTTGTGAGTTGCTACAGCCATTACTCTATGTCCTTGTTTTATAATCTATTGGTATCTTCGACACTGTAATGTCTCCACCTTGCACCTTTCTAGATCCATCAATAGATTTTGAATTTGAATACCCTTGGCCTAATCAATCCCTATATCCTTATGTTTTGCAATGCTTTGTTTAGTATTGTGAGGAGTGGGAACAACCTCATCTTTGTTGATGTTGGTATCCTTGGGTGGAGTGATTTATATCTTCTTGGTAGATTGTGGTCTAGTATTCATTCTCTTACTTGTTAACAATCAAATTAACACCCCTCGTCATGTGACAAAAGAAGCACATTTTTAATATGCGCCCGCAACATGAAGACAGAAACACAAGTACATGTAGAGACAAGTTGTTAACACCCAAAAAGTGCTCACTAGCTCATTTCCTTCTTCACATGACCCATTTGTCCACTTTTTCACCATTTGAGCCTCTAAAGCCATCAAAAGGTCACCAAAAGACCTTAATACACCCCTTTTTCCACTCAAAATGAATATTTTTCCTCAAAAAGCATAAAAAACCCTCAAAAAGGGTCCAGAATTCCCAAAAATATTAAAAAGGGAATACAAATATTCAAAATATTCAAAAAATGAAAAAGGAGGGAAAAGGTACCTAAACCGTGTTGGTCAATACCATTGGTTTCCTCAAAACCATAATGGTATTCCCCACCACCAAAAACTATAAAAAGGTGGTAGGGGCTTCTCACTTTCCATCCATCCATCATCCTATCCTCATGTTGTCAAAATCTCCCATGAGGTTTTGACCATTGTAGCTATCTTGGAGAAGAGAGCTTGGAGCTACTCACCTTGGAAGTTGCTCAACAATCTTCACCACTTGAAGGTATCACCATTGCAAGCACTTGCTTGCCCCTATTCTTAATACAAAATTATTTTTTACATATTGTCAATTGTTTTTGCTTTCGATAATATTTCCATTGTTTGCTTATCTATTTTATATAGATCCATGATTAATGTAGTTTAAAGTAGTTTGTTATTTATTTCTATTGAGACTGCTGCTACTAGTTAGCAGATGCCCATTGCACTAAGCTTGGTTGCAAAACCAAGCCAACAGTTTTTGGCGACTCCGCTGGCTTCGAATTCTTAGATCTCAGTTTTTTGCTTTAGATCTTAGTTTTTGTTAGTTTTAATCAGTTTATTTCATAGATCTGCCATCCTAGATAGCAGATCTATTACTGTTCTAGATCTTGGCCCCTTCTATTGCCATTAACAGCCCAAAATTTCCATTTTCGGGTTCATTTTTCAGCGACTGTTTTCGGCTTTCGCCTCGCGGTTTTTTGCCTGACAGTCGTGCGGCTCATCGCGACCTTGCAGCTTTTTTCTGCGCAGCTCGCTGCGGCTTCGCGGCCAATTTACGCGCTGCACATTGTGGCTTCGCGGCCGAAACCCACGCGGCCCATCGCGGCTGTTTTCTCGAAACCTATGATGCAAGTTTTTTCAATTCGGCCAATTTTTTGAAAAATATTTTCTGTTGTATTTTCTGCCCATTTAGCATATTTTACAGTATTAAATTTCCTGCATTTTTACAGCCATAAGAAATCTTTTACTATTGAGAATGATTCATTAAAAGTCTTTTTACAAAATTTTCAGAAATTGAAAGAGAGATTTTTCTGCATTTTATCTAGATCAAGGTTTTACTGTTTATTTGCTCGATACTTTGCCCAAGCAATTTTTAAGAGATCCATTTATTTCTTGAAGTATTCATGTTATTTGCTTTCCTTCAAATTATTTCAAAGATCCATTATTTTTTAATAGTTTTTTCAAAGCATTACAAATTTCCAAAACGCCTTTATTTTTTGCAAAACTGGAAGCGTATTTTCTTTCATTTGTAAAATCGCCCAAGCGAGGAAAATCAATTTCAGTTTAAATACCACACTTGCACCCACTCTGCCACATAATTTGAACTGAGCCTTAAAATTTACCTTAAACTCAACCAACTTTTAACCCCACTTGGGGAGCACTTACAAGAATTTTGTAGTTAGGTAGAATTGAAGGGGTAGGTGTTCCAATAACACCCCTCAGTTATTACATTTGAGACATAGTTGTTGTCCATTAGGGAACCAAAATCCCCCAGTATTTTTTGGCACGGTCACAACCAGTTTATCAGAGGGCCTCTCCCCTAGGAGGGTTGAAGTCGCGAGACTGGTTCCGGAGGCCTGAGTAGACTACCGCAATCCATTCAATAACCGAAGGCTACCTTTCACAGTTCTCAGGGTATCCCTGTATGGGGGTACTACGGTAAAAGGACCAAACGATAGATTCACCTTTTCTAAACGTGTCATGAACAGTGTATCCTAGTTTCCACTCTTTAGGATTGTCTACCCGGTGTCCCTCCCAGTAGGAGGATATCTAGCCATTGATTCAACACTCTATATTGTCTGACTTGGATTTCATCACCTTGCAGAGGATATCGTTTGTTGACTCACAATACTTCTAGTTAGGTGTTTGCATGATACATTACCCACCTTTGGTCGAGTAGCACCTCTTTTTTTTCTAGAAACTGTTTGACTATTGGTATTCTGACCAATTTTGTTGCATCCCTCCACTTATTATAGCACAACTGCTATAATAAGTGATTTTTGAGGTTGATTTTTGGCCTGAGAGCCTTTATTTTCACTCCCCTTTTTTGCACTCTTTGTTGCATTAGGGTTTCGAGTTTTTTACATCACCACCTTATACTGAAATTTTTTATTTCTCACCATTGAGAATTTTAGACGATCTCGTCGTCTTCAGGGTGAACCCCCTCAGTTCAGTCTACTTGGCTCTCCACATCACCGACGTCGATCCTTATCCCTTGACTCGACACATCATCGGCCAAACATACATTCATCCGATTCTGACATGCCTCACTTCACATCTGATTCTAAGGCTGAATCCGAAAACCCTACTGAATTATTACCAACCAACCTCATGGCTGGAACACAATACGACCCACTTTTTACCAGTACTATTGGAGATACATCTACAAACCCTTCCACTACCGTGCCATCCATGGTAACAACAACCCCTCTAGGCATGCCTAATATAAGGGACACTCCACCTTTAGGTATGCCCAACACATGACTACCTCCTATTATGGGTATCCCAAACATAGGAATCACACCACCTGTCATTACCACAACCCAGATCCTAGGAATTCCTGGCACTATTCCTAACCCCGGTGTAACCCATGTTGCACTTGGAAACACTGGTCCATACCAAACCATAGCAGTTGGAGGACACATACCTTCAATACTTAGCATACCCTTAGGGGCTACTGGAGCACTACATAATGCCACCATGAATAGTTATGTCCCAGTCACTACGCCACACCCATCTGCTAGTTTACCTTACATGGCTAGTCTGAACTTACCAGACTTAGCCAGGCTAACCAATGATCCTATCAGGCACAACCCTACATGGCCACCCATGCCTATGAAGCTCCCCTCGAACATACCCAAGTTTGAAGGAAAACCTGGGGAGGACCCTCAAAACCACATAATGTCTTTTCACCTATGGTTTTCATCTAACTCCATAGTGGATGACTCCATTCATCTAAGACTATTGCAACGAACGTTCACTATCTCTACAGCCAAGTGGTACATCGAACAACCACATGGGAGCCACCAAACTTTTATGTCTCTCGCCTCCACTTTCCTCCAGTTTTTTCAGCTACCTGTACATTACGATGCAGGAGTTGAAATACTGTTGTCTTGCAGACAAAACACAGCTACCCACATCACGGACCACATCCATGAGTGGTGCAAGTGTTGTAGCCTCTGTAAAATTAAACTGGATGACCGTATATTTTTGGACCGGTTCCTTAAATCACTCCTACCCCTCATAGCAAAAGACGTCACTTCCGAACGACCCCAGTCAGAGGAAGAAGATATCCTAAAAGCTCAGCAATTCGACCTAATCTATGCCCAATCAGGCTATCTCTACACCATCATACCAGACACCCCACGAGGTGATTCTTCACGCGGTGATGTGCTGGGGGCATCACATGCCACTGATGGTATTATTGGCCAAGTCATGCCGCAAATTAAACCTTTTAGCATGGTGAGCACCATAAATGCCCCAGACCTCTCTAGGGCTACATCTAATTCTGGAGTGACAACTTCCTATGCTCCAACGAATCAGACTCATCACACTCATGGACCCTCTTGTCCACAACATTGCTATGGGCAAGTGCCATCGGCATATGTACCTCCCACATACTATAACCAACCTACCACCTAGAACCCAATTCAGTTCTCGCCACAACCATTGTATTACCCACAGCAAGTTACAACAGCTAACCCAACACCTCCAATAGCTCAGGGTTACCAACAACCCCAGCAGGTAATTGGACCACCTCCAGCCCCACCAGCTTATTATCCACCGCAACCTACTCCCGCACCTGTGGCAAACAAAAATCCTCCCACTGCTCAAGGGCAAGTGTACACACAACACAATCAGCCCCAACATCAAAACAACCAACGCAACCAGGGTGGACAACAAAATCGTGGAAGAGGACGTAACCGTGGAAACAACCAACAACATCATCAAGGTCCACCACCTACCAATCCTCCGCATAATAACAACACTGCTCCTCCCAACCAGAATCCGAATCGTCATCCCAAGCAGCCTAAAAACAATAACCTCAGAACAAACCATCCTTGTTCTATTTACGGGGTCTATGGCCACTACACACATGCTTTCCCACATTTGGAGTGAGCTCAGCAACTCTGGACTGATGATGCTCATCGTCAAGGGCAAGCGACTCCTCAGGCACCATCGAACCCCCCACCCCCTCAGCAGCAACCTTTGGTGCTGCAAAACCCCCTACCAACCCAAGGCGTAGTGAACACTCATCCATTGGCTCCCCCTCAAGGAAACACGCCACCACAACAATAGATCACTTATGCCGCTCCTGATCAACCCATGTTCGATTCAGGTACCCACCACTTGTTAATGATGTCATCTGCTAATTTCAACCTCCGAACCCGTCGGAACCAATATGGCTCCACCCCTGAAGACCCTCCCGCCAACAAAAACACTAACGCTCATCCCACTGATCAGACGTTACGTATACCTCCAGCTCCACTCGATGGCGCCTCTAAAGCATCTCACTTCCCACTTCGTCATATCAACAATAACCCCAATGCTCGTGCTACGTTGAATTACAGCATTATAGATGACTTAGCCCAGTCTCCCGCAGCCATGTCTGCTTTAGAAGTCTTAAAAAACTGTCCTTCATAGTGCAAGACTTTGCTCTCTGCCATTGGTGCTATTGACCCCAATGATTCACAACTGATGGCATTCGATTTGGACCAGCCTGAACCATGCCTACCTTCCACTTTAGCATTCCAAGTTTTTGTTTCCGTTCGGAACCTTGTCATCCATCGATGCATTATCGATGAAGGTGCCTCTACATGCGTTATGTTCACATTCATTTGGCAGAAGTTGGGATCCCCTACTCTCCAGCAGTCCACCACTGCCTTGCGAGCCTACGACGACCGTTCAGCTCAACCCCAAGGTCTGTTAGCTAATTTTCCCGTCCAGCTGGCTGGTAAAACCATGCTCATAGACATAGAGGTCATCAATGCCCAACTTGATTATAACCTCTTACTTGGTCGCAGCTACATGTATGTCATGCGGGTAGTTGCCTCATCCATTTTTCATACCATGATGTTCCCCCATGATGGACGCGTGGTCAAGGTTGACCAACTCACCTATTACGATCCCAAGGCCCCCGCTGCACCCGTAAATGTTCTCCCCATGGTTGAACAACCTGTTTGTGGTGCAACTACATCGTTTGTTTCCTCTGTGGGACCCAAAATTTACTCCGACACGCCGATGACTTCTACATTCCAATCCATTCCACCCCCGTCACCAGCACCTAAAGTATCTGACCTATGTACCCTGTCCCATAATACACAAACACCCATCAATCAACCGCCCTTGTTACCCAAACCACCATTGGTACCTAGTCACATTGGTGTTACACCCATCCACACAATCCCCTTCCTATTCCCTCCCTCGGGAGTAGTAAGCGTCCCAGTTATGGCTACCCTCAACCTCCCCGGGTTAACGTTAGGATTATCCATGTGGTATATTTCGCCTCCCATTCTCCCGCCGACACCAAATGTCGTCCTACAACCGGTACAACCCATTGTCACTACTAGTCAACCACCTCCCAGTGTCACTACCCCTTCATCATCTACAAATCCCCCTCCTCTTATCAAGCCCACTGGGGGCAGAGGCCCACAACCATACACCGCTATACCCCCTCCCAAGGAAGTTAAACCCCCTCCTGTGTTTCGTGCTCCCCCCAAATGCTCGTTTTGTGATGAGTTAGGGCATCTGACTCACCAATGTCCACAATTACCTGCATTACAAGAACACATGCAAATGCTTGACGACAACCCCAACATCCCGGTTGTCGAACTAGATCCAAACCCTAAGCCTCGTGATAAATCACTGAGTACCAACCACCCTTGTGCCATATGCGGTATTTACGGCCACTACTCACATCACTATCCTGATCTCCTAGACTACAGAGCAGCTTTGTACGAGATGAATAATTTTGACCTTGAGACGGCACCCACCACAATGGAGGAGATCTACCCTCCCGTATCACCCCCATTCGGAGAGATTCACACCATTTATATGATCTCTTCGACTACCACTCCCTCGTCAAACGATTTGACCACTCAAAGTTTCCACAATGATGAGGAGATTCTAGAGGCTCTTACTGCCCCTGATTAGCCCTGGGAAGACATGCACCATCATTCCTACTTCCTCCCAGAACAGTCCTCCTCCACTACAGCCACCCAATTTACAGTCGAGTCCAAAGATTTCCTCCCCACCAAAGTCGACTAGTTTAAGGATCCTATTCCTGCTCCTAATTCCTTTGAGGAAGGGAACATGTCAAACATTTCCCCTATTATCCAAATCAACATTTCCACCACACCTGGAAAACTTGAGCTCATCTCGCTAGGTGCATCATGCACTCAAGCGGAAACTCAAGCATATAAGAAACTCTTCCAAGAGTTTCGTGATGTCTTCGCCTGGTCTTACACAGAGATGCCTGGCCTTGACCCACCATTATAGAACACCACATTGACACATGGCCTGATGTATCCCCCATTCGTCAGAAACAGTGCCCCATTCATCCTTCCAAGCTCCCCGCTGTTAAAGCCGAGGTTGAGAAACTTTGCAAAGCAGGATTCATTTATCCTATTGCTTATACCACCTGGGTTTCAAACCCCGTTCCCGTTAACAAAAAGCAAGGCACCCTTATAGTATGCACTGACTTCCGCGATTTAAACTGAGCTTGTCCCAAGGACAACTTCCCCATGCCATTTATTGACCAACTCATCGATGCGTGTGCGGGGCATGAAGTCCTCTCTTTCATGGATGGTTTTTTCGGATACAACCAGATTCAGATCCGTAAGGAGGATCAGTACAAAACTGCCTTTACCACCCCTTGGGGCACCTTTGCCTACCGCATCATGCCTTTCGGCCTTAAAAATGCTGGTGCCACCTTCCAGAGGGCCATGACCTATTGTTTTCACGACTTGGTCCATATCCTGCTAGTCTATCTTGATGACCTTACAGCTCATTCCCGGAAACAATCCGACCACCTTAACGACCTCCGGCAAGTTTTCCTGCGTTGTCGCAAATATAAAATCCACTTGAACCCACACAAATGTGTCTTTTGCGTTCCGGCAGGCCGGTTGTTGGGTTTCATTGTTTCCCAGAAAGGGATTACTGTTGATCCCCTGAAATTCCAAGCCATATTAGACCTTCCCTCTCCTCGCACGCTTCGGTAGCTCCAAAGTCTGTAGGGACGATCCAATTTCCTTCGTCGCTTCGTTCTTGATTACGCCACTAAAGTTCATGGTTTCTTACGCCTACTTCATACCCACATACCCTTTGTTTGGGATGAGCAAGCAGAAGCTGCATTCGAAGCCCTCAAGAAAGCTCTCACACAAGCCCCTTTGATCTCCCCTCCGGATTTCTCTCAAGACTTCATCCTTTACGTCTCAGCATCCCAACATGCCGTGTTTGGAGTCTTGGTTCAAGAAAATGCCTCTCACCAAGAGCATGTCATTTATTACGTCAGCTAGACTTTGTCTGGACCACCCCTACGTTACCCATACGAGGAAAGACTAGCCCTAGCTGTGGTCTTTTTTGTCCAAAAATTGCGACACTACATTTTGCTCAATCATACCACAGTTGTCGTCAACTCCAACCCTATGGTCTATCTCCTAAACCAGAGGCTCCTGCAAGGTCATGTTGCTAAATGGGTCATTATCCTCCAGGAATATGACCTCACTTTCCAAACCCCTAAGAGCACTAAAGCCCTCACGCTTTCCCAGCTCATCACCGATCTCCCCTCCCTTCTATCGTCCCCACGCCCTATTTATAGAAATTCCACCACATTTCGAAGAACCATTCCGCTGTCATATGACGTCTGTTCCACAAACCGTTGGTACCATTGGAATCAGCACAACGAGAACTTCATGATAGTTCTTTCCTTTTTCTGTTTTCACTAGGTCCATCTTTTGACAATTTTTTTTCACACCCTTGTCACCTCGGTTTGCGTGCCACATCGGCTGTCGTCCATTTTTGAAAAGCCTTATATTGTCGGATTCAGTTTTTCGTGCTCGTGATGATGCTTGAGATCATTTCTTTCCCTCACGCCCAGATTTTTCAGGCATTTTTCCCATGCCCCCTTGTCGCCTCGGTTTACACACCACATTGGCCGTCATCCGTTTTTAACGAGTCTTATATCACCGGATTCAGTTTTCCACGCTCGTGATGAGTCTTGAGATCATTTCTCACTCTCACCCCATAATTTTCCAGGTATTGTTTCAAAATGCCACCCATCCTCGGTTTGCGTGCCACATTGGCCGTTGCCCCTTTTTGACAATCTTTATGTCACCGGATTCAGTATTCCGCAAACATGATGATGCTTGAGACCTTTTCTTGCTCTCATCAATCCCTTTTTTGTTCGATATAATTTCTGACTCCTAAAACAATGAAAATATCACCGAGCAACCTTGCTTCCTTTCATGCTCGCTAAACGTATCTGAAAGGGCGTCTACCTGGTATAAGTTTACCCCTTTTCCGGACCTTCTAGACTAATTATGAAAAAGGAATACTCTAGTCACATCAGCTAGAAGAGTTCTCCATTTGCATCATTTTATGCTTTTTCGGGCCTTGGAGACTAACTTATGAAAATGAACACCAATGGAGTCCACTTACCGCTTTCAGACTCTCTAAACATGAAAGCAACCACGAGCAATCACCATCCTGGGCTCGTAAAACCAACAAGATAGTATTCACAACCACTGCAGAGTCTTCTTATCATTTTCAGACTCCTTAAAAATGAAAGCACTCATGATCACGAACAGTCCTGGGCTCACAAACTCCACAGGACAGTACCATTTCAGAGCACACTTTTATCCCTTCTTGGAGCTCATTAAAACTACGAAGAAGGACCCAATGGTGCTTTTCGGCACCACAACAGATCACGTCTACTCATATGGAAAATTCCCCATTTTGGTCGCCTTTGTTCAGAGTATTCTGCAGTATGTCACCCTAAGAATCCCTCGACAACACCCATCAACTTGTCCCCTTAGTTAATACATACCCTTTGGTCCTTAAAAAGCTATGATCCCCACACCTACAAGTCAATTCCCTACGCTGCCAGGTCAACCATGTCATCATGCTCTGAACAAAGGAAGTTTGAGTCTACCCACTCCATGACCCCAGTTACTTCCCATCCCCACAAGTATGACAGTCCTACCATCAATACTACCACACTTCAGTTCTACACCTCGTGCTCCTATCAAGGAAACATCATTGCCTTGTTAGTTGTCGGTCTCCCTCTGTCGACGACAACCAAATTTATTCCAAAGGATAGACCTAGAGGTCCCTGTGTCTTGGACTCATCACCATTAACGATGAGTGCCTATGAATCATTTCGAGAAGAGTCCTCAGTGCCTCTCCAAATGGTTGTTTCTCACATGCTCGACTTCAACACCTTGATCGCATCGTTGAGACTCGCACAGGGCATTGGTCCGTTCAATTATTAGTCGAAGACCCCAGATACCACATGACTCTTCCACATTTGAGAATCTACTTATGGAAACAACCAGTTACATTTTTTCTATAGATATCTGGGTTGTGCATGGCGACAGTATTCAGATGTACCCCAGTTTTATACTCCCTTGAGTATACAGTTACATATACTTCCCAGAGATGGCTCACAATCATTGAGTCCCTATAGATGTTGGACACCTTCAGTTTCAGCAGTTCATCAACCCTTCTGAGACCTTATTCAGAACGGTTGATGCTTTATTCCAATGTATCAGTTATTGAGATCAGTCATGTTATGATCATGAGTACATCCCAAAATGATGTCCCCTCTGGACCATTATGATGTACCAGCAGATTTTTTATGTATTTTTCAGGCCCCCCTTCTTGGGACTAATTGTTATGTATATGTCTTGATACGAGCATGGGTATGCCCGCCTCGTCCATTATCAGAGATTATTTCTCATTCATATTGAGGCCATGTAATATTGTTTATTTTGCAGCTTCCAAGGGCCGTGGATCCAGTCTCCAATCAATCTCTTCTCTTCCCCAAACCCCAGAAAAATGATAAAAGAACTATGATGTCTATCGGCCATATGATGAGCTCCTACCCTCACACATCAGGGGGCAATCTGTTAACACCCAAAAAGTGCTCACTAGCTCATTTCCTTCTTCACATGACCCATTTGTCCACTTTTTCACCATTTGAGCCTCTAAAACCATCAAAAGGTCACCAAAAGACCTTAATACTCCCCTTTTTCCACTCAAAATGAATATTTTTCCTCAAAAAGCATAAAAAACCCTCAAAAAGGGTCCAGAATTCCCAAAAATATTAAAAAGGGAATAAAAATATTCAAAATATTCAAAAAAGGAAAAAGGAGGGAAAAGGTACCTAAACCATGTTGGTCAATACCATTGGTTTCCTCAAAACCATAATGGTATTCCCCACCACCAAAAAATATAAAAAGGTGTAGGGGCTCCTCACTTTCCATCCATCCATCATCCTATCCTCATGCTGTCAAAATCTCCCTTGAGCTTTTGACCATTGTAGCTATCTTGGAGAAGAGACCTTTGGAGCTTGGAGCTACTCACCTTGGAAGTTGCTCAACAATCTTCACCACTTGAAGGTATCACCATTGCAAGCACTTGCTTGCCCCTATTCTTAATACAAAATTATTTTTTACATATTGTCAATTGTTTTTGCTTTCGATAATATTTCCATTGTTTGCTTATCTATTTTACATAGATCCATGATTAATGTAGTTTAAGGTAGTTTGTTATTTATTTCTATTGAGACTGCTGCTACTAGTTAGTAGGTGTCCATTGCACTAAGCTTGGTTGCAAAACCAAGCCAACACAAGTCCTCCTTGATCTAATCACTTCTCCCATAAATGGAAGGATTAGGTGAAGAAATTCAAAACTTAAGAGACCAAGTTCAGTAAATCAACCACTCACCAAAGGTTTGAAACTAATCTACACTAATCAAAAAGTGAAGAGAAATGTATTAAAGTGCATTAATTATGCTTAAAATATGCTAAGTTGTGCAAAAAGCCAAAAAACTATGAAAAAGTGGGTTTTCAAGTTAAAATAATCTAAAATGAGGAAAATGAGTAATCCCACATTTAGAAGAAAAGCTTAAGGCTCATTTCTCAATGATATATAAGAAAGGCATGGGAGGCATTGTAGAGCACACAAAGGAAGAGAAAAGACATGCTGAAATGATTTTGAAGGAGGAGAAGCTCAATTTCTTCAAAGCAAGGGTGGAGAAAGGAAAGCTTATGGCAATGGGGGAGGGATTCACACCAAGATCCATGGTAGGAATGTATATCTTCATTGTTTTAATATGAAATGATTCAAGTTTGTTTCATTTGAATGTTTGAATGTAATTGCTTATCTTGCATGATTTAGATGTTTAAAGTGGCATTAGATCTTAGCTTTGCTTATCTTAATTGATGAATGAATGTAGATATGATTAATGACTTGTGATAATCATTTTAATATGTTGAAGTAGAGGCTCACCACTTCTTAGTAAAATAGCATGTTTAGAGTAGACACAAACCTACACTAATTGCTATTATCAGATTGGCGACCATACATTTTGTTGAAATTTCTTGAAGTTTCTTGATTTTTCTTCATTTTTTTGCTATTCTTTCTTCAGATTTACTCCTTTGTGGCTCAAAGATAATGAAAAGAACCTTAGATCCATCTTGAGAAGCTCAAAACTAACGTAGCCATGCCTTTAATTCATCAAATCACCTCAAATTGCACTAAGATATGAGTTTCTTGCATTTTGAGCTTTTTGAATGTTGAGTTTCTTGAATGATGAGTTTGAGGAATTTCGAATTTCTGGAGTTTTGAGCTGGTAGCTCTATGTGATTTCTGGTAGCACTACGTGATTTCTGTAAAATATGCTAAGATTTTAAACTTTGAAGATCTTAAATCTTTGAGTTGATAGCTCTTTAACCTCTAAGTTGAAGAACTTTAAGCTCTGCGTGTCTTCAAACTCTGACATACATCAGCGTTGAAGATCTCTCTAACCTCTACGTGTGAATTCAACCTCTGCGTTTTCATTAGATCTCTGCCTATTTTCTTAATCCCTGGATCTTCTGCGTGTGGCTAGACAGCTCGGCGTTTTTTCTCTAGATATCAGCTTCAAACTCTGCCTAGAGCTCAAAGCTCTGCTTGGTTATGAAACCCTGCACATCTCAGCAATTAAATTTGTCAACAGCATGAGTTTTGGAAGTTTATAGATCTCAGCATCTCAACGTTCTGTGTTGGTGTTTCTTCAACTATGAAATCCCTGCATTAAGGTGTTAATACCTACGTGAAACCTTTAAATTGCAAACTTAGCGTGAAAGTGTTTCAACCCCTGCGTGAAACCTTTAACTCTCTATGTGTTCAAATCCAGAATTGCATGGTACAGTGAATGCACGTTTATTTCCATTGTATGTGTTTTCATGGTGACTGTTGTACTGCTACATACGTTGTCATTTCAAGATTGACTGTCATATGGTGAAGTGGTTTTGGTATTGGTGAAGCGTTTGGGTGAAGGCGTTTTGAGATTCCTTTGAGCTGTATTGCTGAATGCATTGTCATTTCAAGAATTGACTGCTGATTGGCTGCATGTTGTTTGATTGAAGGCATTTTGGTTTTTAGTATTGAGTTTTGGTGAATGGGTTTTGGTAATTTTGAAACCATATTAAAATTGAATTTTGAATGCATCAAACTTGAGCGCTAAAACAACATTTGAACTTACCTTCTAGAAATTGTTCCAAACACTCATTTCCAAAGTTTTTAATTTTTTTTTGCATATTTAGATTCTAGTCTTTAATTTTGGATTACAAAAAAATTTGCAAAATTTTTGAAGTTTTTTCAAATCTTTAATTTTGGATTACAAAAAACAATTTTGCAAAATTTTTGAAGTTTTTCAAATCTTTAATTTTGGATTACAAAGAAAACAAATTTGCAAATTTTTTTGAAGATTTGCATAGTAGGTTCAAATCTTTAATTTTGGATTAAAAAGGAAAAAAATTGCAAAATTTTTTACAAATCTTGAAAAGTTTGGATTAAATTGAGATATGTTTGGATTTGTATGCCTTTGAAGGCGCCATTCACACACTTGGAACATCACATGTTGAGATAGTTTGAGCCAATTTCTTTCCAAAAAACATAAATAAACTTTGATTTAGTTACATTTTGTTTTGGAGTTGGAATTTTTCATAACTTTCATGCACAATTAAAGAGAGTTGCACCTTTAGAGTTCAGTTATCTTGAGATATATTGTGTATGAGGCACCATATCCTCTTCATTCGCACCTTATGGTGATCTTGTGAATGAGAAAGTGTATCTTGCCTGTAATAGTTTAGGCATTGATTTTATTTTCAAAGCATCTTATATCGAGCCACTGTATCCTCTTCACTCGCACCTTATGGCGACCTTGTGAATGAGAAAGTGGATTGTCATGTCCCAAATTTGGTATTGGGTCACAATGGCCTAATCACATTGGCTCTATTCATTAGAGTTTGTCAAATTGATGCTAAAGGTCAAATAATTGCCAAGGAGGAAAATTACTAGTTTCCTAGGTTTGGGGTGGAAGCTTTGGGATTTGGAATAATGGGGATAATAAATGATGTTTGAACATTAGAATGGAATAAATATTTAATAAAGGAGATAAATAAATATATACAAGTGAAAATCAAAGTGGCATTTCATGATGAAGACACATGGAGGAAGTGGGACCCACATATGGCTAGATTTCCCCACTACATTTGGCATCATTCTCTCACCAATTCGAATTCAAGGTGAATGGTAACATACTTGGGGGAGTCCAAAAGGTATTATTCATTGCATGACTTATCCAAGGTCGAAATATAGAGGAAGAGTAACTCCCATGGAAGAGGAAGAGGCAATTTGGAGCTAGTGAGACACTTGGGCTAGATTCCCTAGCTCTATGACAACAATGATGAAGATGCTATGACACCTATGACACAAATCAGACCTGAAGGCTGACATATGACATATATGACATGTCAGGGCTAAAAATAGACTCCAAGAGGGCGCTCAAGGGTGTTAGGGCAGCTAAGATGCTTCCACATGTGATTTGGTGGAAGTGGGAGACTAGGAATTGTTGTACAAGTGGCGTTCTTTGGAATCTCTTCCCAACTTGAGTTGGCATGAGTCTCTTGGAAGGAATTCGACCCATGGAGGACATTAGAAGTTTATAAATGTCAATAACAAAGAATGAAACCAGCTTTTGATCATTTGTAGAATTTGCAATTGCATTTGTGAAGAGGGAGAGCTAGTGGATGACTAGTTTCTTGCCTTAGCCAATTTCGAGGGTGAAAGATTCCCATCCAAGTTGGTAATTGGAAAGGCCATTCAGACCTTTCATTTGGAGCTTTAATGGAGTCTTTATTTGCAGGTGTAAGCTACAGGGCAGCTCATGGTTTCTTCTATTGCAGCTCACTCCTTCAACCATTTCCGGTTTTGATGGCATATTCTTGATCCTTGAGGGAGGGCGTTTTTGGTGAGCTATTGTACTCTTTGGGGAAGCTTTTAATGCCCCATTTCTTTTGTAATATGAAGTGAATACTCTGTTCTTCATCTCCAAAAATTTTCAGGTCGAAATTCCAAGTAGAAATGTATAAATCTCATTTTTAATGGAAGAACAATGCCATTTCCCCACTACCTTGTTGTGAACCAATGTATTGATGATGATTTCGAATGAATGGATGATTCTATGATGAATTTGTGATTAGTGGACTTCCATGGATGTATTTTACAAGTTTCATGTACTGTACTTGAGCATTTGAAGTATTTTTACTTAGTTTAATTGCACTGGGAGAAGAAATAGTGCCATTTCCCCAAGGGTTGAATTGGTGATTTTTGCAGTTGAATGGGAGAGGGTTGGAACAGATATAATAATCAATTAATGGTGCACATGAGACCTTAATAACATCCGTAATACATTACCTACCTCTGTTCAGAAATTTGAGTGGCTTTGGAGGCATTTGGGAAGCCATTTTCAATACTTACCCCAGGGGGATTTGAACCCCAAATTACTAGTAAAATTGCATACTTGGTCCAGAATCTTAAGAGAGTTTGCAGAGGTATTTTGGTGGCCATATATCATCCCTGGACATCATATTCAAGTCTTAATATCATTCATACACCTTCCTTGAAGATTTGAAGGCATTTGGAGTCAATTCGAGACATGGAGACCAATACTAGTTAAAGGCAAATTACTAGTAAAGTTCCCTACATTGGCCAGAATTGAAAGAGTATTTTCAGAAGTATTTTAAAGGTCCAAAGGCATCCTTAAAACACATATTTATGTTCTAATCTCATTCATATACCTTCTCAGAATATTTGAAATCATTTGGGGCAAATTTGGGACCTAGAGATCAAAACTAGTCAAAGGTCGAACTAGGGAAAAAAAGTGGAAAATTGCAATTTTAATAAAATTCCTAACAAGGGACATTACAGTGGTATCAGAGCATGGTCTTGGCACCTTATGTGGTAGAACATTAATGAAGACCAGGAGTCAAAGAAATAAGCCACCACCCTTAGAAACTGAAACTGGATGTACTTTGGTGAAAGGGAAGAAGTAGGAGAAGAAGTGCATTCATTGGTCACCATGAGTAAGGATGAGAAAGGAACCTTAAAGGAGAATGAGGAGTTTAGGAAATTACTTGAACCATCCTTTGAAGACAAGTGGAGACAATACTTTCAAGAGTTCAGATTGTTGCTTAGTGGAATCGGAAGCAACTCGGAAAAAGTAATGAGCAATGGTTCTCTTTTCAAGGAAAAGGAGGAAACAATTTATGCCACAAAAGAGGAAACTAATGTAATTGTGGAACATGAGGTACATGTTGATATGCAGGTTCTTGAAGATACTACACTAAAACAAGAAGAAGGACAAGCACTTGTCCTTGTTCAAAGGGATTATGAGTTGCCTCATGGAGAGAGTTGCAAAGCCTTGGAAGAGGTACATGATTTCACAATAGTTGGACCAACCAATTATGGAGAAGATGAATTAAATATTTCAATGGGTAAGAGTTGTAAAGAATTAAAGTTGGTTCATAATTCCTCACCCCACACTTCTTTTCCAGCCACATCACATTGGGATGAAAATTGGGTGAAAGGTTTTTTCCTAGTGGTGCCACATGAGGGGTATGAAACTCCTACCTCTCCTTTTGATGATGACATGAATAGAGCACCTCATTATTTAGAATTGCAGCAGCATATTGCTTTACCTTATGATGATACATATCCTCATGGATGTATGGATGAGACTTCTTTGAGTCCTTTGAATTCTCCTTGTTTTTCCTGCTCATTATTTGGTTCAGATTTTAGTGGAGATTCTTCATTCACTTCTTGGATGAAAGAATGCATGGCTGAATATTTTGATGCATATCACATTCTCTTGGATCAGCACTATTGGACATGGGATCCTCACCTATGTCATTGGAGCAGATTTGATGGGTCACTTGAAGATTGTATGCACTTGGAAAATGGTGGTCTACATGCTTGGAGGTATAAGCACTTTCATGACTCTTTGATGAAGCATCTCCTTTATGTACATTTTCATTATGTTGTTATGTACTTTGATGATATATATTTTGTACTCATGATGTTTGGAAGAATGCAAACAAGAAAATGGGATCCAGGAATCCTCTTATCTCATGGTATGGGTTGGAGAGCACTTTTAATTGTTGGGGTGCAATACAAGCAATGGGACCCTGGAATAATTTTTATCTCATTGGTTTCATATTTTTTGGGGAAGCAAGCAGTATGGGAGATGGATTCCCCACTTAATAAAGTGATTTTAATCAGAGTAGTGCAGCATCAAGCATGGTGGTTCCTCCCTAAAATCTTCATGGAAACTCAAAGACTCAAGGTTGGGCAATTCAATGGCAACTTCAAAGAATTATACAGAAAGCAGGTTCTTCAACACCCACATTTAAAATTGCTTGAGGACAAGCAATATTGGGAAGGGAGGATTTGTCATGTCCCAAATTTGGTATTGGGTCACAATGGCCTAATCACATTGGCTCTATTCATTAGAGTTTGTCAAATTGATGCTAAAGGTCAAATAATTGCCAAGGAGGAAAATTACTAGTTTCCTAGGTTTGGGGTGGAAGCTTTGGGATTTGGAATAATGGGGATAATAAATGATGTTTGAACATTAGAATGGAATAAATATTTAATAAAGGAGATAAATAAATATATACAAGTGAAAATCAAAGTGGCATTTCATGATGAAGACACATGGAGGAAGTGGGACCCACATATGGCTAGATTTCCCCACTACATTTGGCATCATTCTCTCACCAATTCGAATTCAAGGTGAATGGTAACATACTTGGGGGAGTCCAAAAGGTATTATTCATTGCATGACTTATCCAAGGTCGAAATATAGAGGAAGAGTAACTCCCATGGAAGAGGAAGAGGCAATTTGGAGCTAGTGAGACACTTGGGCTAGATTCCCTAGCTCTATGACAACAATGATGAAGATGCTATGACACCTATGACACAAATCAGACCTGAAGGCTGACATATGACATATATGACATGTCAGGGCTAAAAATAGACTCCAAGAGGGCGCTCAAGGGTGTTAGGGCAGCTAAGATGCTTCCACATGTGATTTGGTGGAAGTGGGAGACTAGGAATTGTTGTACAAGTGGCGTTCTTTGGAATCTCTTCCCAACTTGAGTTGGCATGAGTCTCTTGGAAGGAATTCGACCCATGGAGGACATTAGAAGTTTATAAATGTCAATAACAAAGAATGAAACCAGCTTTTGATCATTTGTAGAATTTGCAATTGCATTTGTGAAGAGGGAGAGCTAGTGGATGACTAGTTTCTTGCCTTAGCCAATTTCGAGGGTGAAAGATTCCCATCCAAGTTGGTAATTGGAAAGGCCATTCAGACCTTTCATTTGGAGCTTTAATGGAGTCTTTATTTGCAGGTGTAAGCTACAGGGCAGCTCATGGTTTCTTCTATTGCAGCTCACTCCTTCAACCATTTCCGGTTTTGATGGCATATTCTTGATCCTTGAGGGAGGGCGTTTTTGGTGAGCTATTGTACTCTTTGGGGAAGCTTTTAATGCCCCATTTCTTTTGTAATATGAAGTGAATACTCTGTTCTTCATCTCCAAAAAGTTTCAGGTCGAAATTCCAAGTAGAAATGTATAAATCTCATTTTTAATGGAAGAACAATGCCATTTCCCCACTACCTTGTTGTGAACCAATGTATTGATGATGATTTCGAATGAATGGATGATTCTATGATGAATTTGTGATTAGTGGACTTCCATGGATGTATTTTACAAGTTTCATGTACTGTACTTGAGCATTTGAAGTATTTTTACTTAGTTTAATTGCACTGGGAGAAGAAATAGTGCCATTTCCCCAAGGGTTGAATTGGTGATTTTTGCAGTTGAATGGGAGAGGGTTGGAACAGATATAATAATCAATTAATGGTGCACATGAGACCTTAATAACATCCGTAATACATTACCTACCTCTGTTCAGAAATTTGAGTGGCTTTGGAGGCATTTGGGAAGCCATTTTCAATACTTACCCCAGGGGGATTTGAACCCCAAATTACTAGTAAAATTGCATACTTGGTCCAGAATCTTAAGAGAGTTTGCAGAGGTATTTTGGTGGCCATATATCATCCCTGGACATCATATTCAAGTCTTAATATCATTCATACACCTTCCTTGAAGATTTGAAGGCATTTGGAGTCAATTCGAGACATGGAGACCAATACTAGTTAAAGGCAAATTACTAGTAAAGTTCCCTACATTGGCCAGAATTGAAAGAGTATTTTCAGAAGTATTTTAAAGGTCCAAAGGAATACTTAAAACACATATTTATGTTCTAATCTCATTCATATACCTTCTCAGAATATTTGAAATCATTTGGGGCAAATTTGGGACCTAGAGATCAAAACTAGTCAAAGGTCGAACTAGGGAAAAAAAGTGGAAAATTGCAATTTTAATAAAATTCCTAACAAGGGACATTACATGGATCCCCCGTGTAATAGAATTAGATTCATGTTTACTTGAGATATCTGTTTGGGTTGCATTGGTCTTTACACATCAATCATTATCCATATTTCAGAAAAAAAAAAAAAAAAAACCGTGCATGAACATATGAAATCTACTAGAAATTTTGCATGTCTGAAAGAATCTCATGAACCTCTAACTCTTCCTTAATTTAGAATATTCATCGAATTGAAAGCTAGAGTAGTGAGCATTTTGCATTGTTTGGTTCATTTTCTTGTTTTCGAGTCAAAACACCACCAGTTTCACTTCCACTCCTGAAATTAAGCAAACTACCCTTAAAATTGGCACTTAATTTAAAATTGACAAACTTTTGATTTTCATATCACCAACAAGTTTAGGTTAGTTCCCTGGATTAGGTTTGGAGAGTTCACACTCCTGGGCTGCAAAACTTTGAAACTAGCATTGATTAAAGAGAGTAAATCCATTAGTAGCGAAAAATGCTTGTCGGGAAAGCGCTTCTGAAATATGCATCAAGCACGAGGTCAATATGGATAAGTGAAGGGTGGTTCCCCCCTTTTTCTTATTTAGTGGGACATGAGCTTATCAAGGAGATTTTATGTTCAGTGACAAGTCTTTGAAGTGACATCACTGTTTCTAGAGTTTCTGGTTATGGGATTTGTCCTCGACTTACAACTGTTCCTCCCGTCCATCGATTGTGAAGTGGTAACTTTAGTGGCTATTTCTAGGATATCACATAGGCTATTGTGAGTGGGAAACACTTGCAATACCTGAGACATTCTTTGGAAATTTTACTCCTTGGAAGGTTGATTGGTTAGGAACCAACACTTGCACCCCTAGCGATTAAAGTTTATTGTAACTATTTCTCATACCTTCTATGCTAGCAATTGTCTGAGGCCTAATATCCCTCAACAACTACTAGTTTCGGAAGGCCCTCCAATCCAGCTTTTGACTGAGATTTAGTTCTTTGGAAGAGTAAGTTTGCTTGCTTGAAATCTCTAGGAATTTTTACCATGTGGACACTTTTTATTTTGTTGAGTCTAGAAAGCCTTAGAATTGTTTGATTCTTTTTTCAAAAACTTTTTAAACACATCCTTTATTAAATTTCTTCAAAGTGGCTTCTCTCCCAACCCGCCAATCACGGCAGCATACAGGTGAGTCACCAGAAATTGAAGGCCCCGCTTCATTGCGAAGATGGCTACAAAATACAAAGCATTTTGACTTTGAAACTGAAACACTTCTGACTTCAATTAACAACAATAGAGCAGAAACACATCAAAAAAATACTGCAACATTACCTGTAAAGGCAAACAGAGAAATTGTTGATCCTCTTGCTCCATTTGAAATTGAAACATTAGAAGACAACACTGCAACTCACGTAAATCCACCTTTGACAAATCTTTCAGGCCTAGTGGTACTTCACATCACTGAACCATTGCATACCGTCAATCCTCTTTTAGCACATTTGGTACACATGCAAAATTCAACATCTAACCCTATGGCTTCATCAGGAGCACAAGGGACCACATCAGCACCATCTCAAACGAGTGTTGGAGGTAGCAATACTTCCAACATCCATGTGGCTTCTTTAAGACCACAAGGTACCACATCATCACAACCTCAAACGGTTGCTGGAGGTAGCAATACTTCCAACTTGACCTCTATCACCACTCCAACAGTTAGTTTACCTGCTGCTACCATAAGTTCAACTAGCACTCCAATGACAGTTGGTACAGTTTCGAGTCCCAATCCCAGAATTACATCCACTTTACCTATAGAAATCCCCACTGGAGGTTGTGCCTTACCAAACTTGGGTTTCCCATCTGGTTCGGCTACTAAAGGTCAAAAAAATCAGGGAGTAAACCAAAATACTATTGGCATACCAAATAGTCTTCCAAGTTCTACACCTGGGGGGAATCCTTCACTTTGGAATCTCAATATCCCTAGTGGAATTAATGGACCATGGAACAATAATTCTAATTGGGGTAATACTCCACAAGTTAGTGGAAGTGCCTCGGGAAGCCATTATCTAACATTTCCTAGCATAAATCCTAGGGGAAATCCCATACCCCCAACAACTAGCACACCAGCAGGTAACCCATCCACCAACCCCATTCCACCATGGAGTGGGCAGGTTCCAGGAAGTACCCCATCTTCTTGGGAACCACCCCTGCAAGGAGGCAATCAACCTTGGAACGCATATCCAAACCAAGGAAATAATCAATGGAGTGGAAATGTCCCACCAAGTAACCAATCTCAATGGAACATACCCCCACAAGGGGGAAATCCACCCATAAATCCCAACCAGCCAGGGAGTGGTAATGTTCCACCAAATAACCAACCTTATTGGAACATACCTCAGCAAGGGGGAAATCCATACATGCAACCTAGTTCACAATGGACTGGGCAACATCCAGGAAATAACCAATCCTTTTGGATGCAACCTACGTAAGGAGGTAACCCCTCTTGGAATGCTTTTCAAGCCCAAGGACCACATCAATGGAGTGGTCAAGTTCTAGAAAGTAACTAATCTTTTGGGAACCAACCTACAAGACCTGCATTTGATCTAGCTAGGCTGCCACATGAACCTCATGTCAATGGTATGACGGATTCAGTCAACCATCTTGAATAGATTACCCCACATTTTGGACAAGTTTCTATTCAGAATTCGCAGCCCACAGCTGGCTAGGTAATGCAAGAACCTACTAATCCTTCCAACAATTATAACATCCTCATAGTCTCATCCATAGACCTGAGAGGAAAGAAGAAGAAGTATAAGAGTAAGCAAAGTGATAACTCTGGGAAAAGAGATGCACCAAATATGCTTTAATGCAGTGGGAAACAACAACCCACTATTTTGACACCGTCACTCCTACCAAGGGGAAACTAGCCAACCCCCCTGCAAGGGGGCAATGATGCTAATGCCAATGTCTTCATGTGTGATCCTGAGATGAACATTCAAACAAGACTTGATTCTTATGATGTCTCTCCTAGTACATCAGATCAATCGGAATCACAACCAAGTGGTTATCCCTACATTGAGAAACCAACCATAAACTTAGTACCATATCCCCCCAAAGGTGTTCTATGTAGAACAATGCATAATCCTAACACGCGAGTTTCTCAGAACGATAATGTTCTTGAGGATCTAGCTGAAGCACCATGTGCCATGTCGGCCTTAGAGGTATTGCAATGTCGTTCTGTGCAAAGAAAGGAACTATTGTCTACCATTGGTGCTATTGATCCATCTGATGAGACTTTGATCACATCAGACATAGACCATTCAATATGTAGGACCCTTTCCGAAGTTGCTTTTTAGATTAAAGTAACGACTCATGGTAAGAACATTTGTCTAACCATAGTGGATGAAGGGACCTCATCTTGTGTAATGTCATTTAAATGTTGGAAAGCATTGGATCACCCCTATCTGTCGTAGAAGTTTAAAACCAAGCTACTCAAATAGCTTCGGCAGATTCAGATCAAAATCTTCCCTTGATGGAGGAATATGATTCGGTTACTTGGCCCATTTGGGATATGAGATCTCTCAGCTCACATGACTTCCTGGATTACATTTGATCATCAAATGAAGATATCCCTAAAGTTGTAAACATTTGGTTGTACCCACCTAAGGACATCTGTTGTGGGGCCACTGGGAGCATAATTGGATTAAATCTACCCAAGTATAGGAGCATGATCTGCATGTTCCTTTATCTGATCTGGTATATTTGGAAGCTTGCATATAGGTTTAGGCCATCCCTTAGTGAAGATGCATTTGAACCTTTTGCAACCCAAACTTGCCATAGGGTCGAACCTATTGGAAATTGGTGGGTCAACCCTTCATATCTGTATTTTCCACCATTCCGATAGCAGATCCTACCAAACATGGGACACCCTAGTCAACACCCCATTGCCATTTTGGTGCCCGTGTTGAGTTATTATCATAGGCCCGGGAGCCCTGTTAGTCCCATCATGACTTGGAGTTTGAGACCACATATTTCTCTTTCATACATTTCTAACCATATTCGAATGGGCTCCCAATTTCTTGTCATTTCACATAAGCATGTGTTAAAATATCCACTTGGACATAAGTGCAAACTGCTTCGCTGCTTATTGCTTATGTTGCGTATTTTCCTTTGCAGTCACTTTTTGTTTCAAGATGCCTATCAACTATTGCTTCTGTATATTTGACCCATACCCATGGAGGAAACATATGTAAGAGTGTACATAACTAGCTCAACCCTTGTTTGCAATACAGATCTTTTCCTTGGCCTAACCCATGCCCTTGACATTTAGGTGCATGGCCTTGAGACACTCGTTTCCTCTAATGTATCATAGCATGCTTTATTATTTTTTCAAGCTAATAAATGAAAAAGGTTAAAAAAAATTGGAAAACACAAATATCCAAAAAGGGAGAGACTTGAATCATTATATCATAAACAATGAATAAAATGGAAACAGTTAGTCCTTGTCACCCTTGAACACGGCACATAATATTGTATCCGCTGTCAGTACACCATTTACATTTGCCATAGGAAACGGTACCAGTATTTTGAACAAATCTCCACCAATGGGTTATCCTTCCCATCACCAATGGAGCTTTCATTAATGCGTCTGGCATTAACAGATTTCATTAAGGTCGGTTACTCAAAGTCCTATGTTGCCAAGTGTCCATTCTGCGTCATGTTATGTGTTCAAGGAAAGTTCAAACTTAGTCGACCATTCCTAAAATATTCCTGACCAATCATGTCGGCCTTCCTTGTGTCAGTATACAGTGTTGGATCTTGCAGTTCTACTAAATTATATCAGACTATTGATCTTTGTTTCATATCAGTCGATGTGGGATACATTAATGCCATCCTTTCGATGGATCTATTCCTATCGACATCAAATCATTATCTATGACATGGATCTAGAAACCCAAGAGTACCTTGGATCTTGTAGTCATTAGTGGCAGGTTTCCTCGCAAATGACAGTGGGTATACATTAATGAACCCTGATTCTACAAGTGTTCGACTTCAAAACATCTATTCACACTTGCTAGTTTGTACTCAGTACCTTATATTCCATCATCATTATCGGGGGGTCTCTTCGCATATGTTAACGGTATACATCAAGGACCAGTAATCAGATGGTGTTTTATTATGCTCGACATCAAATCACTTATTTGCATGATATAAACTCGTACTATCATCAATTTGTATTGAAGACCTTGGGAAAAACAATTGTATCACTCATCGATGCACTTCCCGAGCTGCGTAAGATTAGACTGCCATGTCAGAAGTTCAATAAAGACTTTGTTCTCGCACTCAACAAAGTGCATGTTTACACTTCTAAATTTTTTTACTTTTGGCATGGATCCACTGTGTATTGTTCATGGCCATGCTTGTTTACTGCTGAGCATGGGTATGCCCGCCTCAGGAAGATATTATATATTTGAGACATTGCTATGTTTTTCAGGTGTGATCCTCAATCCTACGCCCATGAGTTTTTCCTTTCCTCATCCTTGCTTTGAATGATAAAGAGTATCAGTATACAGAGAATAAATTTCAGTAATGTATTTCGGCCCTTTGCTCTGCTTCGGACCTCACACATTAGGGGGCATCTATTAATAATCAAATTAACACCCCTAGTCATGTGACAGAAGAAGCACATTTTTACTATGCGCCCGCAACATGAAGACAGAAACACAAGTACATGCAAGGACAAGTCCTCTTTGATCTAATCACTTCTCCCATAAATGGAAGGATTAGGTGAAGAAATTCGGAACTTAAGAGACCAAGTTTAGTCAATGAACCACTCACCAAAGGTCCAAAACTAAGCTAAACTAATCAAAAAGTGAAGATAAATGCATTAAAGTGCATTAATTGTGCTTAAAATATTCTAAGTTGTGCAAAAACCTAAAAACTATGGAAAAGTGGGTTTTCAGGTTAAAATAATCTAAAATGAGGAAAATGAGTAATCCCACATTTAGAAGAAAATCTTAAGGCTCATTTCTCAATTCTATATAAGAAAGGCATGGGAGGCATTGTAGAACACACAAAGGAAGAGCAAAGGCATGCTGAAAAGATTTTGAAGGAGGAGAAGCTCAATTTCTTCAAAAGCAAGGGTGGAGAAAGGAAATCTTATGGCAATGGAGGAGGGATTCACACCAAGATCCATGGTAGGAATGTATATCTTCATTGTTTTAATATGAAATGATTCAAGTTTGTTCCATTTCAATGTTTGAATGTTGCTTATCTTGCATGATTTAGATGTTTAAAGTGGCATTAGATCTTAGCTTTGCTTATGTTAATTGATGAATGAATGTAGATATGATTAATGACTTGTGATAATCATTTTAATATGCTGACATAGAGGCTCACCACATCTTATTACAATAGCATGTTTAGAGTAGACACAACCCTACACTAATTTTTAATCTGATAACAACAATTAGTGTAGGGTTGTGTCTACTCTAAACATGCTATTTTACTAAGAAGTGGTGAGCCTCTATGTCAGCATAATAAAATGATTATCACAAGTTATTAATCAGATCTATATTCATTCATCAATTAAGATAGGCAAAGCTAAGATCTAATGCCACTTTAAACATCTAAATCATGCAAGATAAGCAACATTCAAACATTGAAATGGAACAAACTTGAATCATTTCATATTAAAACAATGAAGATATACATTCCTACCATGGATCTTGGTGTGAATCCCTCCTCTATTGCCATAAGCTTTCCTTTCTCCACCCTTGATTTTGAAGAAATTGAGCTTCTCCTCCTTCATATTCTTTTCAGCATGCCTTTGCTCTTCCTTTGTGTGTTCTACAATGCCTCCCATAATTTTCTTATATGGCATTGGGAAATGAGCCTTAAGCTTTTCTTCTAAATGTGGGATTACTCATTTTCCTCATTTTAGATTATTTTAACCTAAAAACCCACTTTTCCATAGTTTTTTGGCTTTTTGCACAACTTAGCATATTTTAAGCACACTTAATGCACTTTAATGCATTTCTCTTCACTTTTTTATTAGTGTAACTTAGTTTCTGACCTTTGGTGAGTGGTTCATTTACTGAACTTGGTCTCTTAAGTTCTCACTTTCTTCACCTAATCCTTCCATTTATGGGATAAGTGATTAGATCAGAGAGGACTTATCTTTGCATGTACTTGTGTTTCTGTCTTCATGTTGCGGGTGCATAGTAAAAATGTGCTTCTTCTGTCACATGACTAGGGGTGTTAATTTGATTGTTAGCACTACTTCCTCATGTTTTTTCATTTGTCTTTGGAGGTAGTAGGGTAATGGGTCCAACTATTTTTCAAGAGGTTATCATACTTCATGTTCTACAATTAATGCTCATCAAATTTCTAGTTATAGAATTTTGAGACAATTTACTATATCTAGTCTTGTGGATAACGAGGGTAGTCATTTCTTTATGTGTTATAGTTCAATGAAAGTTGTAAATACATTATATTTCTTTAATAGTACTATTGAATATCCCATGGGCTAGAGTGACTTCAATCATGTGTTTTAGGGACTTGTGAGATGCTGGGAACAAAAACTGCATTAGTTTGTTTGATATTTTTTTAGTATGGTATATGGCCTTATGCTCTGTAGAAAAAAAAAAAGACAATACATAAAGGAAGAAAGAGATGAAAAAAAGACATAATGTTTACTTTGGTTTTGTTTCTTGAGAGCAAGCTAATCGACAAGCACAACCAAGCAAATTCTTTAACTACTTTCCTATGACGTGGATATGAAGCTAACCTCCAACTCTTTTGCAGGAATTTACTCTCTCATGAAATTATTTCATATATGTCTTTAGTTCTACTGTGAAATCTTAAATATAATTATGAATTTGCATCTCGTTCTTAAATATAATTATGAATTTGAATTGCTATAGGCACATGACCCATTTAATGTTTTGACTATCCTACAACTTAGGTAGTGCTTGAAAGTGCTTGTGCATGTCATTGGCTTATAAAAGCATGTCCTCATTGCTTCTATTTGTGATCTTTGGAGGAGACATTAAAATTCAGATTACCATTCATCAATTTAGTGATAGGGTTTCAATGTTAAAGTTATAAGTTTTGAGTCTCAGTTTTAGGGTTAGGGTTTGAGTCTTCACTTTTAGGGTTTTTTATTTATTTTTTCATGTCTAAAATATGTTGAAAAATGTAACTTCCAAATATATTCTTATTGTACTTTTACTGTATTGTTGTTATACCTCCTTTGGGGGATGTTATTGATGTATTTGGTCATGTAAAATTCATTGAAAGAGTCAATGTAAACACTCATTGTAAGTCGGGTCAATATAAATTGATAATGTGCTATTGTACTAATTTTATATCATTTTTCTCATGCAGGCTTCACTTCTGGTTTCTATATCAATTTGGAATTTCAATAGTGGAATATTAAGTAAGATGTCAAACATGCATCGTGGAAAGAAAAATAAAACATCAAAACAAAAGGATGTAATATCATATTTTCAAAAGCCTCAATCCAATAATCCACATCCTATTCATGCTTCAAGATCTCTTGAGTAAGGTATTGATAAGAGAGATTTCAACACTTTTGAGAATGCATTTGCAACCCATACAATGGATGGTATAATAAATTCCTCTAGTGATCAAAGTGAGACAAATGCATTTTCATCAGAAATTGGTAGTTCAAATGTTGAATATTTTTCCTTTCAAGGTGACACAGTCCATTCAAAGAAAAGGAAAAAGGGCCAATGGGACATGGGGAGAAAATTCCAACTTGATTAGGTCTCAAGATGCCCATTTATTGAACCAATACCTACAACAAATGAGAATGAGACCTCACAAGAATTTAAATGCATTTCATGTAGTTGGAAAGTTGGCAAGTAGTGAAATTGCAGATGAAGCTAGACACAATAGAGAAGCATGTTGGAAAGGTGTATGATAAGAAAACTGTAAATGGTGAGAAGGAATATACTGCTAGATGGAAATATCTTAGCCAATGTCGACATCTTCAATATGAAGAGGAATATAATAAATTCTTAATAAATAAGAGAAAACTCAAGGAAAGTAGAGGAACCATCACATCTCAATTTGGAAAGATGATGGAAACAAATTTGTTATCAAAGACGATACAATTAAGCACTGTATTTCACATCCTATCCAATGGTTGTCATATGACAGATTATCCAAAATTGATGAAATATCTATCTTTTATTCAAGTGCCAAATTTTCCATCTTCTCATTGGTCTTTAACGAGTGGTTGGGAATGGAGAAAATATCTAGCTCAAGTCTAAAAGGATGATATGAAAGAGAAGAATGTGAATCATTTCACAATCTGTATTCTCAGGAAAACCCATGTTCGGATATATGCAATGTTCTAAATTGGAATTCTAGGATTCATTAAGCTGAAGTTTGTTAAATTTATCGTTATATGCTTGTACAGTATTTATACTGGATCAATAGGCTTATTAAGCTTTAGTGACTCAATGTGATATGTGCAAAGCTTAGACAAAATAGTCCATACCCATTCGTAATAAAGTGAACAAAGGTCATTATCATGTAGAGTAATCTACTTATTAAAGTAGACCTGCAGTTGTGTGAGCTATAGGCTTTAAATGGATGAGTATGTGAGCTGTAGGATGTAAATGGATGAGTATGTGAGCCATAGGCTGTGTAAATAGATGTTGTAAATGGATGAGTGTGTGAGCCATAGGCTATAAATATACGAGTGTGTGAGCCATGGGTTGTAAAAGATAACTGTTGTGATCTTGAGTGTCGTAAAATATGGTGTAGTTGAGAGTATTTCCCAAGATGTAGAGTTTTACTTGTTATAACTCTATTGTACATGTTTTAGTTTTATAGTCAACAAGAGTTGGCTTTTCCACACATTCTTGAGTGAGTTATTTTCTGTGGTTGAATGGTAGTTATTTATTATTGTATATTTATTTAAGTTCATCTAAAATTATGTTAACATAAGATAAATATAATAACCAAGTTACAATGAGCTTAACAAACTCCTTATGATGATCTTGGCTATGGGGATTGAAATATTAAGTTTAAAAATTCTAGTATGAATCTATGTTCCTCCATTATCAATTTTTTTGGGGTGTTGTTCATACTGAATTAGTGTGCATTAATACAATTTGTATCTGTAACGTCCCCCCCCTCACCCTATCCGACCATCGGGAGGGAATGTTGGCCAAACCTGGGCTCTAAAAATTTGCCCCAAATGCATAATACGATTTTCAACCAATGTAATGTGTGTAGAAATGTAATTAAACATGCACATCAGAATTAAATTCTAACCACACACATCTAATATGAAAATACAAGCATAAATATTACATGCATCAAATAAAATAGTTCAGATTCAAATACATGAGAGTACTTATCTTTATTCAACGCAGATCCAATCAACTGGTTGTGTAAGAGCACTTTTCCACCCAACCATAGGGACACCGTCCATCATATACTCTTTCTGCTGGGAGGCCACCCGCAAGTTGGGTTATTAGTCCACCAAGACGAAGGAAACGCCTATAGGCTTCTATCTCTCAGCCCAAAACCCACTCTTCTCTTTGTCTTCTAATTCAAATTTATGGGTTTAATACACAGACTGGTAAAATGGACATCAAAAACAATGGAATGACTCTTCGTAGTGTAGTAGCTTTTGCATGAGAGGGAATGAGAATGGAATGATAATCAAAAGAGTGTTGACTCTAAGGATATGAGGTAAGCGTGAAAAGACAACTGACATGGCTTCTGACCATAGAATAAATAGGACTACTGACAGCTGACATAACTGTCACAACCCCCATGCTTCAATAACTACAAGAAGTGACTTTTCCCACCAACCTCACAGGTGCAATCAATGATTGGAAAATGGTCAAAAAATGATATAATTGGCTTATTCTCATCACATGACAGAATTTTGGGTGAGTTCTAAGGTTGACACATGGCAGCATAGGATTTGGTTTCCCATAGGCCCCCTTCATCTTGCCCTTTGGTTAAATCATAGCCCTGTTGGTGCTCTTAACACATCCATTGTTGGACCATTTTATTATTTATGCACATAATATTTACATATACTCTAAATTGGCATAAAATCCAACCAAATAGTCTAAATAAAATATAACATCATACATGCCTGTCCATTCACTACTTGGGCCTTGGCCTTGAGCTCCGCACTAGGAATTCACACTAGCATATTTACATCATTTACATTTTTAATGCAATCATGGGGTCAAAATCGGGATATTACGGTATCTTTTGTAAAAGAAAAAGTATTGTGTTTAAATTTGCACATTCATAAATACATATGTACTCTATTGAATAGGGCGCGTCTCTTGAAAATACATTGGTGTCAGATTCAAAGGATAGGTGTGTTTATCAGAGCATGTACTGCATGGGGAGCCTTTACCCTGGAAGGAGTTAGGTTTTGTAGCAATAAACTAGCACGCAAGTGAATTTTTCCTTAGAAGCAGTCAATTAATTCATTCTGAACTAGGCAAACTTCTCCCCCCCTGTCCAGCAGTTGGTGAGAAGAGGATGAGGATCTTGTGAATGTTACCTTGAATAACCTTCATGATGGCTATTGCATCTTTATAATTAGTGTATGGTTTGTTGAGAGAGCCAATCCTCTTTCCTTTTAGGACTTAGAGGGATTTCTCATTCACAAAATATCTCTGTTTGTGATGATAATAATGATATCACTAAAGTTTTCATGTCTAATGCAACATCTCCTAAGGTGAATAATACTTCGTTCCTAGTTTTTGGTGCATAGAAACCCATGTTATCAGGACTAGACTGGTTACTGATCCGGTTGACTTCAAAAAGCAAGATCTTTGGATCATACTGTGTATTATGCTTTTGTTTCTGCCTTAGTAGATCTTCAAAAGAGGTTATGATTTTTATTGTATATATCCTTCCACTTTTTATTCAATTGTTTGTAAATATTGTTTTGCAAATATAAGATGTATTTTTCAAATTAAAAAACCAGAATTTGTAAAAAATTGGAAAGAAAAAACAATGGATGAAAAAATCCATTAAATATTCAATTTTTGATTAAAATCAAATATATTCATGTACATCCATCCAAATCCAAACTATTAGACACAAATATGCAATTTTTTCTCATATATATGGGATGTAAGGGTTTAGAATTAGATTAGGGTTTTAAGTTTTATTTTTAATCTTTTATTTTTGTTTTTTAGGTGATTTTTCCCAGCACATACCCACCTGTATGAAATTGTACAAAACCAACCGATCCAGACTAAAATGGCTAGTTTCATATAGAACTAACCATTTTCAATTTGATTGGCTTGGTTTTACTCAAAAACCCTCAGAAATGATCTAACTGGTTGGTTAAGAAAGCTTTGGTCCGGCTCTGATAACACTAATAAAAGCAAATGTCTTATCTTAAGGCATATTAAGGAATGGTTCATTGAACTCATTGCTGATGGATATGATAGCCTAGTTCTCTTGGGTGACAACAACAAACATAAGGTTGTTGGTCATGGAAATGTGATCATGGATCTACTCAGTTGTAGTTTGTGCAAAATGTTTTTTATGTTCTCTCTTACAAAAACAATTTGTTCTCTGTAAGTCAAATGGCTAAGCAGAATATGGGGATTGTGTATAATGCTACCAAACGTCTGAAATACAAATGAAGATGTAATCACTGCAGATGTTCAAGAGAACAATATTCATATATTCTCAAGAGCATATATTGCAATTATTTATGGTATGATTGATGTGGTCATTTGAACTACTATAGTTTTCAGCTGATGAATGAGTTAAAGATAGTGCACGAGCTTCTTTTATCATAGAAAAGTGATAAAATATGCAATGCATGTGCACCGTTGGTTTAGGATCCTTTTCATTGGATTAGGATCCATCTCCTTCTCCATAATGGATCTTAGGATACATCCCATTTCATCCTACTTTGGATTTGATGATGAAGTAGAGATTCCTGACATGGTTGAATACGAAGAACCAAATAATGCAGTTGACATTGAATATCTTACCTATAACAAACCTAAGACATGAGGGGGTGGGGCACAAATATTGTCAAAGCAACAGTGATAAGGTGTAGAACAAAACCAACCAATGTTGAAACCCCTAGTTTAGGTGGTCCATTTAAATGATTACTTGTTTTAATCATAATTTTTATGTACCTGTCTGGGGCATGATTTTGTATTATGATACTATAACATTGTATACCTAGCTCCAAGCATATTTTTATGATCTTTTTGGTTTGTGTGCACCGATGTTGGAAACAAAGTTGAAATAGCTAATTTCTTTGAGGGTTGGAAAGTAGAATCAATAAGAGAGGGAGTTGGTGGGAACTTCCTGCTAAGTTGTCTATAAAATTTAGATCATCATGCCAAGCTTATTGAGAACCCCCAAAATATATTTGTTTGTGTAATCTTTGTGTCACCAGGGCCTTGCTGCTAGAGATATGTTATATTTGGGAATAGATGTCCTCAAATGTTTTCAAGAGGAATAAATGGCCCTACACATCTGGTTCCACTTCCACCCCTTAGCCTAGTCGACCTGGTTCTAGATCTCTTCCATTATCAAATCTCTCCTATATTCACTATTAAGATAGTTGGAAACTTTGATAGGAGATACTTAACCATGGACTATCACCTTCCATGGTGATTAATTCCTTGGTGATTCACCCAATTCCCACATGAAGGTATTTGCATGAATCTTGGTTTTGATTGCAATTTGATAGTGGCTGAGTGGTTAATCTGCATTTGCTCAGTGTTCCCTGGGTCTGTGGTTTATGCAGAGGTTAGTTTCTCCTTATAAATTATTTTCCCTGAACTTCTTGTGTGGATTCTTGGTTGTACGCTGTAGTGTTAAGGATGAATTTGAATTATCCTTGGGTAAAGTAAAATAAAGTAAAATAGTGGCCTCCTTCAGCTCACGAAGTTGCTATAATTCCTTCATGCTTTCATGCATAGCTTCAATTTCATATGTACTTAAAGCAATATTGGACTGTGCCAAGCTCAACTCCTTTGTGTGTTCCATTAGCTTCTTGTCAAGGTCAACAACACGGTTATGAAGTGGTATTCACTATTGCTCAAACATAGTGTATAAAGCTTTGGTTTGCAAGTCAACTTATAAACATTGAGAATTATAGTCCACCTTGGATGTAAAAGCACTAATAATTTTAATATAAATATTACTAGTCACAATATGAATCTTTCCTACCCAATCATTCTTGTCTTTTTCAAGGTGAACTGCCTTTTTCTCAAGCAACAGTTTTTCACTTGCAAGTTTCTTACAGTTCTCTTGAGTCAATAAACCATTTTCTTCTAGCTATCATGATTGAATATTGGTGAAGTTAAATATGGTTTTACTTACTATTGAAAGAACCAATATGAATAGATTATTTTTAGGAGACATTCATATGTATATTTATATCATTTTGGAAGATTTTCTGCATGATATAGTAATCAACCTATATATGTCATCATTGCATGTGTTAGTTGACTTCGCAGTAGGTCCTAGATGTTCTTTCTATCTCGTGTTTGTTGTATTGTCTCATCTTTTTTGTTCATGTTTGTTCATCATTTTTGTTCATGTTTGATGTTCTTAGTTTTTCATGTTTGTTCATGTTTGCAAGTTTCTTACAGTTCTCTTGAGTCAATAAACCATTTTCTTCTAGCTATCATGATTGAAGATTGGTGAAGTTAAATATGGTTTTACTTACTGTTGAAAGAACCAATATGAATAGATTATTTTTAGGAGACATTCATATGTATATTTATATCATTTTGGAAGATTTTATGCATGATATAGTAATCAACCTATATATGTCATCATTGCATGTGTTAGTTGACTTCGCAGTAGGTCCTGGATGTTCTTTCTATCTCATGTTTGTTGTATTGTCTCATCTTTTTTGTCCATGTTTGCACTAAAAGAAAAGGCACGGAAACCTTCTTAAGGATATTTGAAGGCTAAATCATTTATTGAACCTTCGTATATAATTTTAGATACACAAATTGATTTTGACGAATTGATAGAAGATAGTACTTTGGACAAGAGTTATCTTCAGGAAATTGAACTAAAAATAGAACAAACACAGGATTTGAATTTGATCAAAGGCCTCATTGTCAATGATATTAGACTAGAAATTAATAGAATAACGAGGATAGGACAACTGGTTCTAAACAAAACTCTTTTGAACCCTATTGATGGTCAATTTGTTACCTCAACTAGAGAAAACATCCAGGAGCGGCCATATCTGAATATACCTAATCTTGAACTTTCTTTAGGAGCAAAGAAGAGTTCCTCTAATCCAGTAAATGTTACCTTTGTCTTAGAAATATCAAACTACCAAGTGTTTGAAAGAATATCATCCAAATCCAACTAACTATAGTGTAAATACATCATTTTTGTCTTTTTGGACATCATGTAAACCATTGTGTAGAAAAGTTAGTCGAGATAGTGATTTCATGATTTCCTAGTAATCTTTGTTGATTTTTCCCAATGTTCTTGAAAGCGTGCAATTTTCATATGTTAATCTCATTGCAAGTTTCATATGTTAATCTCATTTTATGAAACCTCAATTTTAGTTGGGATTGCCCTGCACAAAATGAACAAGGATTTTCTCTTCATGTTATCAACTCATAAAATTATCTCATTTGTTGATAATTGTTTATTCAAAGTAAGCTATTCTTCACTATATTATGTTTGATTAAGTGTGTAATCAAACACAAGCCAACTTAAGTGAACCTTTTTTAATATGAATTCTGAGATTCAGTTGATATGTTGGATTAACTCTCTCATGTAGTAATCTTAATGATTTTTATGTTGACTACAATATTTTAATGATAATATGGGAAATGAAGATCACCCTATCTAATTGATCCTCTTATGTGTTTGCTAACCTCTTTTTAAGGTGCCTAAAATTAATTTTCCAATTGGGTGTATTTCTTTCTAGGGTATTTTTGTATGTTGTCTTCCCAATGATAAGCTGGATTGCTTGGAGGTAATTCATGTCAGTGAATAATTGTTTAGGAACTTCTTTACTAACCTAGAAATTTACCAAAATGCATCATTCTCTACTCTTAGCCAATAGAACGTTATCATGTTTTCCCTCACTTATATGGTGTCAACTCTTGTATATAGTTGATGAAAAAATACTTTATACCTACATTTATTTGCTAGTCTAAGAAGGTTTAGTCTGCATGAATAGTAATTTAAGTTTGGTCTTATTTCTGTGATAATAAAACTAATTGAGAATATCAAGGTCTGTGAGTCACTATAGGGAATCAAACATATGAACCAAGCTATTTTACATGGATTCTGGGAAAGTATGAAATGATTTTTGTCAAAAAAATTATTTAAAGGGATTAGGGTATACACAAATAATTCAAATTTCAAACTACCTCAATTTCAAGAGTGTGTGATGTTGTTTGTTGGATCCTTTCTTTTAAGGAAATATTTGTATTTTTTTCATATTATTTTTAGTGTTTTTCATGAGGAGGTACATTACAAATTATTATCAAATCCACGGGTTACAAGTTTACAACCCTTGGGTTGTATGGGCTATTGTTCTGATACACAAGAAATGCCAGGAATTAGGGCTATTGTTTTGATACATAAGAAAGGCCAGGAATTAGTAGAAATTTTCTATAGGCAGATGATCTTGTGAGGCCATAAATATGTGACAGCATGAAGTGTGACAATTGATAGAGTAAAATTGTGATTATATAGTGGTATCCTTTGATGATTTTCTAGAGGAGTTTTAGCTCAGTCTTCCAAACAAAATTGGAGTAAACATTTTCCTATGCACTTGACCTTGTTAGGGGGTTTAGTTGAGAAACCTGATCATTTTGAAACACCCTTTCTTCTTCAACTTGTTAGAAAGCTCTTTGTTGTTCACATAGGATTTTGTAGCTTCTTCTAGTAAAGGCTTCACTTTTAGTTGAGCCTCACGAACAACATGATTGATGTTATTGGTGTTGTAGCAAACAATCCATTCACTAGCATACAACAAAAATAGACCCTGCAAGTTTGAAAAGATTCAAATTCTTGTGACATAGAATTGCCATTGGTGGAAGCACTTAGCTTGTTATTATGACATATATTTTGTAATAGAGGAGATCTCAACATTGAGATCTTCAATTCACATTTATCACCTACTAACCACTAAGAGGTTATTTTTTAAAATCTGTTTCAAGTCCAATTTGTCAATAGCTTTTTATTATGACATATATTTTGTAATAGAGGAGATCTCAACATTGAGATCTGCAACTCACATTTGTCACCTACTAACCACTAGGATGTTATTTTTTTAAATCTGTTTCAAGTCCAATTTGTCAAAATTGGATGGCAATATTGGCCTTAGAAAAATAAAGCATCATAGATAATAGTGTTGATGGGGAAATTAATAAAGAAATAAGAATCTGATTTGTGAATTTGCTTGACGCTATCTAAATGCTACACAAAAATTAAACATGTCAATCTAGCTCAAGCATCTAGAAATGTCATTTTCCTTTTTGTAGCAAGAAATTTATTTATGCTAATTACTGGAGATTGTTGCAAAGACATTCATAAACTTGTTGTGTACCTGTCATATTATTTCCCCAACTGGAGGATGGTGTTCAAGTAGGAATTCCTATCAACTAATAATATTAGTAAGGAGATAAGGCTTAGGCTTTTTTTAATTTTTTGGGAATTAATTTTGGAGGCCCCACTGGCCTTTGAAGGCCATTTTGTTCTATCATAGAGGTGTTCATAGTATTTTTTCCTTGGCCCAAAATTTTACTCCAAATTTATGTTCATGAAGAGAATGCAATTGTATCCTATGCGATGAACCAACAATCCAAGATGAAACTCAGGTGTCATTAAATTATTCTAGATGTGACTAAATTAGAGAAGCATTCAATGCATCAGTCCAGGGATCTGAACATGTTACTAAAATTTTCGGCTAAGTATGTACGAAGCCTTCTCAAGGAGTTATTGGAGACAAAAAAATTACTTCTTTCTAGTATGGGCAAAGATGAAACTTTTTATTCAATATATTTATTTACAATGTAATTTGAGTGTTGTATAATTTTTTTAATTGCATGTTAGATATCTTAAACAACCAGATTGAGTTGTGTAAATCTTATGTACTCTGTTTTTCTCATTTTGATGATCTCCCATAAATCTCGCTTAGGCCTTCCAAGGGTAATAATAAAAGGTTCATTTCATTATATTTATGTTCATTACCATTGGTTTTTCCAACAACCAATTGTTGATTACATTGCAAAGGGAATTTCGCATCGATGTAAGATCTTAACTACTGAGTTCCATGCTTCACCCTGATCACCTTCTGCAGTGTTTTGATTTTATTATAGTTCCCACTTTCCTTAGGATTTTTGAAGTGGTCGAGGCAGGTATTGAAGTGCATGGGGCATTTCTATCATCATTGGTTCAATTTAGAAGTGCGTGGGGAAAGTATTGAAGTGCCTGGGGGCAATTTTGAAGTGCTTGGGGAAAATATTGAAGTGCATGGGGAGTTTTATCATCCTTGGGAGAATTTAGAAGTGCCTCAGAAAATATTGAAGTGCTTAAGGCATTTTTATAATCTTTCGGAGCATTTTGAAGTGCTCGGGGCAAGTATTGAAGTGCCTGGGGCGTTTTTCTTGTTAATGGGTGAATTTTGAAATGCATGGGGCGTTTTTATCATCCTTGGGAGAATTTAGAAGTGCCTAGGAAAATATTGAAGTGCTTAGAGAATTTTTATCATCTTTCGGAGAATTTTGAAGTGCTCAGGGAAAGTATTAAAGTGTATGGGACGTTTTTCTCGTCACTTGGTGAATTTAGAAGCACATGGGGCATTTTTCTCAACACTAGGTGAAATTAGAAGTGCCTCTGGTTTTTGTTTATCAATGTATGGATGCTTTTATAATGTTGGGACGTTTTAAAATAGTGATGGGAAAAGTTATCACTTTCCGAGGTAAATTTGTGTGGATTGAGGCATTTTTGTGATTACCTAGGTGATTATATCATTGTCAGGTGTTTTTCTTTCTTTCCTAGGGAAAGTATTGAAGTGCCTAGGGCATCTTTATCATCATTGGATGAATTTTGAAGTGTCTAGGGAAAGTAATGAAGTTCTCGGGAAAACATGGAAGTGGACGGGGGTGTTTTTATCTTTGCCGCAAGAATTATGTAGTGCCTGGGGAAAATATTGAAGTGTGTGGGTGTTTTTATCATCGTTGGGGGAATTTTGAAGTGGTCAAGGAAAGTATTGAAGTGTGTGGGGTGTTTTTCTCATCACTGGGTGAATTTAGAAGTGCATGGGGTGTTTCTATCATCCTTGGGATAATTTAGAAGTGCCTAGGAAAATATTGAAGTGCTTAGGGCATTTTTATCATCTTTCGGAGAATTTTGAAGTGCTTAGGGAAAGTATTGAAGTGCATGGGGCATTTTTCTCGTCACTTGGTGAATTTAGAAGTGCATGGGGCATTTTTCTCATCACTAGGTGAAATTAGAAGTGCCTGGGGTTGTTTTTTATCAATGTATGGATGCTTTTATAGTGTTGGGACGTTTTAAAACAGTGATGGGAAAAGTTATCACTTGCCGAGGCAAATTTGTGTGGATTGAGGCAGTTTCGTGATTGCCTAGGTGATTATATCATTGTCAGGTGTTTTTCTCCCTTGCCTAGGGCGAGTATTGAAGTTCCTAGGGCATATTTATCATCATTGGAAGAATTTTGAAGTGTCTAGGGCAAGTAATGAAGTTCCCTGGCAAACATGGAAGTGGATGGGGGCGTTTTTATCTTCGCCACAAGAATTTTGAAGTGCCTGGGGAAAATATTGAAGTGTATGGGTGTTTTTATCATCGTTGGGGGAATTTTGAAGTGGTCGAGGAAAGTATTGAAGTGTGTGGGGCATTTTTCTCATCACTGGGTGAATTTAGGAGTGCATGGGGCAAGTATTGAAGTGCCTTGGGGGGATTTTGAAGTGCTTGGGGAAAATATCGAAGTGCATGGGGAATTTCTATCATCCTTGGGAGAATTTAGAAGTTCCTAGGAAAATATTGAAGTGCTTAGGGAATTTTTATCATCTTTCGAAGAATTTTGAAGTGCTCGAGGAAAGTATTGAAGTGCATGGGGCATTTTTGTTGTCACTTGGTGAATTTAGAAGTGCATGGGGCATTTTTCTCATCACTAGGTGAAATTAGAAGTGCTTAGGGTTGTTGTTTATCAATATATGGATGCTTTTATAGTGTTGGGACGTTTTAAAACAGTGATGGGAAAAGTTATCGCTTGCTGAGGTAAATTTGTGTGGATTGAGGCATTTTTGTGATTTTCCTAGGTGATTATATCATTGTCGGGTGTTTTTCTCCCTTGCCTACGACAAGTATTGAAGTACCTAGGGAATCTTTATCATCATTGGATGAATTTTGAAGTGTCTAGGGCAAGTAATGAAGTTCCTAGGAAAACATGGAATTAGATGGGGGCATTTTTATCTTCGTCATGAGAATTTTGAAGTGCCTGGGGAAAATATTGAAGTGTATGGGTGTTTTTATCATCATTGGGGGAATTTTGAAGTTCCTGAGGAAAGTATTGAAGTGTGTGGGGAATTTTTCTCATCACTGGGTGAATTTAGAAGTGCATGGGGAAAATATTAAAGTGCCTTGGGAGATTTTGAAGTGCTTGGAGAAAATATTGAAGTGCATGGGGAGTTTCTATCATCCTTGGGAGAATTTTAAAGTTCTTGGGAAAATATTGAAGTGCTTAGGACATTTTTATCATCTTTCAGAGAATTTTGAAGTGCTCAGGGCAAGTATTGAAGTGCATGGGACATTTTTCTCATCACTTGGTGAATTTAGAAGTGCATGGAACGTTTTTCTCATCACTGGGTGAATTTAGAAGTGCCTGCAGTTGTTGTTTATCAATGCGTGGATGCTTTTATAGTGTTGGGACGTTTTAAAATAGTGATGGGAAAATTTATCACTTGTTGAGGTAAATTTGTTTGGATTGAGGAATTTTTGTGATTGTTTAGGTGATTATATCAATGTCGGGTGTTTTTCTCCCTTTCTTAGGGAATCTTTATCATCATTGGATGAATTTTGAAATGTATAGGGCAAGTAATGAAGTTCCTGGGAAAACATGGAAGTGGATGGGGGTGTTTTTATCTTCGGCATGAGAATTTTGAAGTGCTTGGGGAAAATATTGAAGTGTATGGGTGTTTTTATCATCGGTGGGAGAATTTTGAAGTGGCCGAGGAAAGTATTTAAGTGCGCGGGGCATTTTTCTCATCACTAGGTGAATTTAGAAGTGCACAGGGCAAGTATTGAAGTGCCTTGAGGGAATTTTGAAGTGCTTGGGGAAAATATTGAAGTGCATGGGGATTTCTTATCATCCTTGGGAGAATTTTGAAGTGCCCTGGAAAATACTGAAGTGCTTAGGGAATTTTTATCATCTCTGAGAGAATTTTGAAGTGCAAGTTCCTTGGGCAAGTATTGAAGTGCCTGGGACGTTTTTCTCCTCATTGGGTGAATTTACAAGTGCATGGGGTGTTTTTCTCATCACTAGGTGGATTTAGAAGTGCATGGGGTGTTTTTCTCATCACCGGGTGGATTTAAAAGTGCATTTTTCTCATCACTGGGTGAAATTAGAAGTGGATGGGGGGCTTTTTATCTTCGTTGAGAGAATTTTGAAGTGCCTGGGGAAAATATTGAAGTGTCTAGGTGTTTTTATCATCGTTGGGAGAATTTTGAAGTGGTCGAGGCAAGTATTGAAGTGCATGGGGCATTTCTATCATCATTGGGTCAATTTAGAAGTGCATCTGGAAAGTATTGAAGTGACTTGGGGGAATTTTGAAATGCTTTGGGAAAAAATTGAAGTGCATGGGGAGTTTTTATCATCATTAGGAGAAATTAAAAGTGTTTGGGAAAATATTGAAGTTCTTAGGGAAATTTTATCATCTTTCAAAAAAATTTGACGTGCCCAAAGCAATTATTGAAGTGCCTAGGGAATTTTTCTCATCACTGGGTGAATTTAGAAGTGCAAGGGGCATTTTTCTCATCATCGGTGAATTTAGAAGTGCATGGGTCATGTTTCTCCTCACTGCATGAATTTAGAAGTGCTTGGAGTTGTTATTGATCAATGTATGAATGCTTTTATATTGTTTGGACGTTTTAAAAGAGTGATGGGAAAATTTATCACTTGCCAGGGCAAATTTGTGTGGATTGAGGCATTTTTGTGATTGCTTGGGTGATTATATCATTGTCGGGTGTTTTTCTCCCTTGCATAGGGAAACTATTGAAATGCATAGGGCATATTTATCATCATTTGATGAATTTTGAAGCGTCTGGGGCAAGTAATGAAGTTCCTGGGAATCATGGAAGTGGATGGGGGCGTTTTTATCTTTGTTGGGCGAATTTTGAAGTGCCTGGAGAAAATATTGAAGTGTTAGGGTGTTTTATCATCGTTGGGATAATTTTGAAGTGGATGAGGCAAGTATTGAAGTGCATGGTGCGTTTCTATCATCATTGGGTCAATTTAGAAGTGCATGGGATAAGTATTGAAGTGCCTCGAGGGAATTTTTAAGTGCTTGGGGAAAATATTGAAGTGCATGGGGATTTTTTATCATCCTTGGGAGAATTTAGAAGTGCTTGGGAAAATATTGAAGTGCTTAGGGAATTTTGATCATCTTTGGGACAATTTTGAAGTGCCCAGGGAAATTATTGAAGTGTCTAGGGCGTTTTTCTCATCACTGGGTGAATTCAGAAGTGCATGGGGCGTTATTCTCATCACTGGGTGAATTTAGAAGTGCATGGGGTTGTCATTTATCAATTTATGGATGCTTTTATAGTGTTGTGACGTTTTAAATCAGTGATGGGAAAAGTTATCACTTGTCGAGGAAAATTTGTGTGGATTGAGCTATTTTAAGTATTCACTGACAAATATGCAACTCTCCTACCATTCGACACCAAAGAGAAGAAATTTTGGTGAGAATATTGGTTGGAAGATTGGAATTGGTCCAAGAACTCTCTCTATATATAAAGGAAGTGACTCGCCACTAGGATATTCACTTAATTCTATCAGTTTGTTGGCCTATCAAGATTCATAACCCCACATGTCCATTGGACCATTAAGGGACGAGATAACAAGTAGATTCCTTCTTTCCATGAATCTAGTTAGTGCAGTCTTGTTTCATCGACACCTTCTAGTTGTCAGTGATCAAATAATGCTTGTGAAATGTATAAATAAATCCATCCTCTCCTCATTCATGCAATTGTTCATTCAAGAGTCTAGGAGTCTAGGAGTCCAGAGTTGAGCTACGGTGTATGTTCTTTTGTTGCACTACCTTAGTAATCCACAAAATCAAAAGCTTGAGTCTTATTGGAAAAAGATTCACCAAATTTTTACTATATTTTATAAATCAGTGAAAGATTCGCCAAGTTTTTACAATTTTTTATAATTAAGTGAAATATTCACCAATATTTTACAATATCTTATAGTGAAATATTCGCCAAGATTTTACAACATTATATAATGAAATGAAAGATTCGCCAAAAAATTTATATATACATGTTATATTATTGATAAAATCGCCTTCAGGTTTTCCTATATATCGGGGATATTCGCCCATTTTTTATACATATAAATTTTGGGGGGGTTCTTAAAATCATCCTTGCTTGTGATATGGAGGACCTCCCCGCTTTTACCTCTATGTTGGACTGCATCCATGTTTATTTTGTGTCTCGGCTCTGAGTTGGAAACAAAACTTTCCTTTGGTGAGTTAGAGTTTATACCTTGATCTCTCTAGTCGATTGCCCCGATGTTTGATCTTGATTGTGGAAGTCCCCATAGTTGCTTGAGTTGTGTTGGCTAAAACTTGAAGCAAATTGTACTACCTTTGGAAATTATTGATATATATCTTTTGTAAATCCCAATGAAAAGGGTTGTGAAATGTAGTGCAATGAAATGTAAAAGCACCCCAGATGAAAGTTGTGATTAGTTGTGCTTTTAAGCACATGCAAACTCCTAGAGGGGTCCTAAAGGCCTAAAAAATAAATAGATAAATGTATGCTGAATCTAAAGATTGCTGGGCATGAAATTATATGAAATGAAATGAAAGGTCCAAATAAAGCAGTGGTTAAGTATATGCCAAATCTAAAGACTGCTGACCTTATATGAAATTTTCCTCATTGAGCCTGCGGGTTATGATATGATATGGAGCAAGGGACAACTAATTCTAAGTGTCCCCTAGAACCTCAAGTTACGGTTAGCCGGGAACCTAGTTCACGGCGGTTTGAGTAGTAGACATTTTTCCAAGGTCGAATAGACACTTCTCTAAACAACTTACCCATCTGTGAGACAAAACCATTTCTTGTGTATTCTTTGTCCAACACATGCTTAAGTGTGTAACACCATTTCCCTTATCCAAAGTATCACAGTTTCAAGTCAGTCAAGTCATCCCCATTCAGCCTAGCCTTGTATCCTTAGCCTTCACCCTCTACTAGTAATTTGATCATGTTTACAAATGAGTATATTCTTGAGGTTCTTCTTGAAAGTAAATTATTAACTAACCTACTATTATTTATTAACTGATAGTGAAATAATGCTTAATGTTTTAAAGTCTTGCTATGAAAATGATTTAAATAGCATGTCTTAAGCATTTGAATTTGTAGCATTAGGTTTCTTTAGCTTGGGTTATATTTTGATCAGTTTGATTGGTCAAACCTAGTTTGACCAAGGTCAACCTTGGGATCTGTGATGAGATGGACCACTTACATTGTATGACATTGATATATGGTCCTTTATATACCTTTTGATGATTCCATATGATGGGCACAGATTTCAGATGATGATTGATGCAGTTTTTATTGATTATTATTATTTCCAGATCATCATATTCTTACTTGTCTGGGTATGATGGATGATGCAAATGATCTTACAGATTATCATGAGGTGTATGATTACTCATCTCTAGTGGAATTGGGTCATCTGAACCCATTGAGACACTTAATTTTCAGTTCCAGGCACTTTCAAAGATGGTTTGAGCAGTTTTTCACCTATTGGCCAATTTGGCCATGTTGAGTTGGCCTGTCTAGTAGATGCATTGAGGGAAAGTTGTTTCCTAGGATGCTATATAGGAAGGGAGTGGTACAACCACTTTTTATTACCATATTACCCCCCTTCCAGACATGATGGTATAGTCATATTTTGTGCCTAGGAACTAGGAAGTTGTTTTCAAGAAGTTTGGTGGGTTTTTAGGTGGATTAAAAATGGAATAAAAAGGTCATTTAGGAATTCAATTTGGGAAATTGAGGTAAGGTTTTGGCATGAGGTATTCTCTGAGTTCATCTATGGTGTATACCACACCTTCGAGATCAGTTTGCAGCATTCAGTGGGATCCACACAGTCATTAGGAGATCTTTTGATGCATTCTTCTCTCAGTTGTGGGGGCCAAGATTTGATCATTTGTACACTTGGACATGTCATTGAGTCATATGTTATATTATTGTTCCATGGGGTGATTCTAGTGAAGGAAAGTAATGCCTCATATCCCCACCATGTGCTCCTAGTCACTTGTCCTTGCCATCTTTTATGGAACACTTGTATTAGTGTCACTTTTATGTGGTGCGCACACCCTAGGGTATCTTTTAGCTAGTGTGCACCCCCCTCATGTGAGTGATCCATGTTATATTGTACCAGATCATCTTAGCCGTTGATTGTATTATTTTATCTTTTTATCTCAACCACTCATTTCAAAATTGGTTTAGGGTTTTGGTCTCCCTCATCCTATTTAAGGAAGAGACCCCCCTTATTGTAAAGGCATCTAGAATTTTTTGGCTCTTGGCTACCGGAATAGAAGAAATAATTTTTGATCACATACTTGGATCTTGATTTGGGTGTTTGATTGTGGTGATTGTAAATGCTTCTTCCATTGCATTGAAGGATATCTTATTGCTACCTTGTATCGTTTTCCACTAATCCGATTTATAGGTGAAGAGGCCGATTTGGAGGAGTGCACATTGGTGGGGAGACTTTCCCTACAACCTTCTGTCAAATATTGGTTCAAACAAGGAGTGATTTTGTCTTTGTACCAATCATTTTATATCTTTTTCCTCTTGCTTGTATCTACCCTCATTTTTGTTGTGCTAATTGAGTTTGTCTCCTTGGTTTTGCAGGAATAGAGGGGCACACATGTGGAATAGGGAAAAACGCATAAGAAAGGAAAATAAAAATTTCTTCATTTGATCTGTGTGGAAGTAATCCTCTTCATAATTGACATCCATCTCATTATCTAGGTATGCTTGAAAGGAATAGAGAGGCACACGCATGGACTAGGGAAAACGCATAAGCAAGGAACATACAAATTTCTTGATTTGATCTATGGGGAAGTAATCCTCGTCATAATCGGCATCCATCTCATTATCTAGGTACGCTTGAAAGGTACGTATTTTACTTCCTTAGCTTATCCATTATTTTTAGATCTCAAAACCCTAAACATCAAAACCCTCATTTTTTTATTTTTCATATCTATGGAGATATAGCAATTATTTGGGATTAATAATTAAAACCCATCTCTACATTAGTCACAACATTCCTGATCTAAAATTTGGTGGACATCTGATTCCATTTACCCCTCGATCTAAGGCACTGGGCCTCTCCAAGGGAGGTCGCACTTTTGGGTAGGTGGCCATTTTTGCTAGATCCTAACTTGGGTATTCCTAATTCCTCATTGTTTCATTATATACATTCATTTTCAAACCCCCTAGTCCTTTTCTTTGTTGATTTTCACCTTGTGGGCCCCACTTGGACCAATTTCCATATTTTAAGGGTGGACCCCACTTGGATCTATAATTTTGGAACTAGATCTATCTAGGTCTATTACATTAACCTCATAAGTGGACTTTATCTTTTATTGGTTGAATATTTTTCCTTACTTAAGCCTCTTCAACCAATCCCTAACTCATTGGGTCCACTTATCCATTCTAGATCTAGATCTAATCTCATCTTGATATTCTACCTTATCATCATCACATTTCCCTAGGAGGTCTTGATTTGGTTCGCTAGCCTTCATTGGCTAAGCTAGGGTCTCCGCCTTGGTCTTTCTTGGGCTTGATCTAAAGTGAAGAGTGCCTCAGTTAATGTGACACCCAATTGCATTGGGAACCATGGAATCTCTTGGGTCAAATATTTAGCTGGCCAACACCTCTACTGTCTTCGATAGGATAACCTTTAGGGACAACTACAAGTTGTGTGATAACAAGACCAAAACCCTAACCACTTTTTAAATGAGTGGTTGAGATTAAAAGATGCATCATAGATCATCAATGGTGGATATATTTTATTTATTAATTACATGGATCAATGACTAAGCCATAAGAAGGGGAGCGTAGTTTTTCCCAAGGACACCCTAGGAGGGGCCAACATAATATAACAACGTGATATAATATGGACTAACATTGTAAAGGAGTCACTAGGGGCATAAATCACCCTAGGAATCAACCTTTTACAAATATACAATATAATGATGTAACAATATAAATGATCAACTCATGAAGTGTGCCCCATGGGAAGAAGATGTCCTCTCTAGGACAAGATGTCATCATGAATAAATCAGCCTGAATGAAGCAACGCCATGTAATGCACATATAGAGCCATAGCATATCCTCATAAATAATCCCCATGCCATTTACTTTCCCACAATAGCCAAGTTGATTTTCCCAATACAAATCATGGTCATACAAACTACTGGTAAAATCATCCTGGAGAAGTAAAACTGCTCTTAACTCACTGCCAGGAACTCGGTGCACCAAAATGACTACACATATGAATTCGGAAACATAGGAATATGGTAATGATGACTATTCACACACCCTATCAATCCTGTAGAGCCCTAGGAGAAAAAGGCACATCACTGCTGAGTAATAAAAATGGCCACTGTAGTAAAAATAATAAAAATCCTTGTATCTCACAAACTATGACCATCTGCTGCAAACTGAAACTAGAGAAGATATGCTGGAGTGTCTAGAACATAAATAATCAACATGTAGCTTTGTAGTCACTTCCTTGACAACCGTGTTGACCAAGTCAAAGCATCCAAATTGAAGGTAGAGTAGTACACTAGAATATCATATATGCATATAAGATGAACAATTCTCATGGGTTTATGTTAGAAACCAGATAAAACATGAAATACATGATAGTGGTTAATATAATCCAATAAAAATATACTTGTGCGAGAGAAACCATTAAGTCTTTCATGAAGCTCCCTACATATGCTTTCTCACAGACTTAGATAGACTGCTAGGATGGGTGAGGTGGAAAACAAGGCTAAGATAATGGGAAGTGTAGAAGAATGTAACTTCGTAAGATATTCTTATTTGTATCACTTGTATTATTTGTATTGTACTTCCTTTGGGAATTATTATTGATGTAATTGATCATGTAAAAGTCATTGAAAGACTCAATGTAAACCCTAATTGTTAGGTCGGCCTAGAAATATCTAGAAAAGATTATTTTATTATTAACTGGACAAGTTGACCCTGTTAGGAGAGTCATGTTGGCCATGTTGGGGTAAAATATCAAGTGATTGATTAGTATAAATGAGGAGCTCGCCCTCCTCATTTGGTCACCACATTCACTCATCAAGTTCACATGAGTAGAGAGATTGTCATGTCCCCTCAACAGTGAACATTGGATCAAGTTCCTAACCCAACCAATCCCTTGGGTTGAGGAGACAACTTCATTTACTATGGGATTAATTTTGAATTCCAGACATTTAATTAATTAGGAGTGTGAATTAATTTTTGTCTAAAGTTTATTATGCACTTGGAATAATTATTTTTCATGCATTTAATAATTTTATCATAAATAAATGAGGATAATGTTCCACTAGGCCACATTAGTGGATGAGGTTGACTTGGATATGACTTGAAGAAGAAGTTAATAAGAAAGCATCCAAATCTAGAAAATCAGGAAAAATGAAAGAAAGATGGAGCAAATCAGAAAAGCAACAAAAAATCAGGAAAAGCAGCATAAAGCAGAAAGCAGGATAAATCAGAAAAGAAGGGAAGTCCAGAAAAGCAGGATAAATCAGAAAAGGAAGAAAAAGAAGAAAAATCTAAAGCAGAAAGCAGAAAAGGAAAAATGAGGAAAGCAAAGCAAAAATAAAAAAGGAAGGAAAGCTAGCTTTCCTTATCCACTAATGAGGGCGCATTATCCAAGGAGACTTTCTCCTTAAGTCATCCTCCCTGTATAAATAAAGGAGTGTGCACCCCCTTCACATCTTTTGTCAGTTTGAGTTTTGGTTTGAGAGAAATTGTGCCTCAGAGACTTGGGAGATGTGCCCCTAGTCCAAGATGGGTGATGTTCCCCTGCTTCCCATGAGAGGATGATGGAATTCAGCCATTGTCATTGATTTTTATTGCAGGTCCTATAGTTGATCCAAGTCTTTTTTGAAGATCAGAAGAAGTGCCATGAAGTTTGTGATTAAAAACTTTAAGCTTCCTGTTGATTTCCAGTGCTAGATTCTTGTGTAGAGAGGAGGAAGGTTATTGTGTTATTCTGAGAAGCCTCTTGGATTCCATATGATGTAATTACAATCATTATGATCCTTTGATATCAGTCAACAAGTTTAATATTAAAGAATTATGAAATATTCTTATTTTTCTACACCCCTTCTAGATTTGCATAGTGTTTCCGCCTAAAACACACTTTACCACGGGTAAGTCTCCCAACCGCTACATGTGTTCCTGAGGAAAACTATGAGTGCAGAACCCAATGTCACCTCGATCCTAAACACCTCCTTTTAGACCACAACTCCTAAAGGTAAAGGGGTAGTCCCTACTTACTAAGATTATTTTTAGAGTTTCTTTTAAGAGTTGTACATTATTAGATGTTCAAATGACAAGCAGACATGCAGAGATGTAATAGTTTCAATGAAAAGAAAACCTTTTAAAAAATAAACCAAATATGATTGCAAGAGAGAAATAAACAATTAAATAACAAGATGAGTGCCTACTTCTTGGGATATGGAGTCACAAAATAAACCAGATTACCAAATATTTTCCAATGGCATTAAATCATTCAACACACCATATTAAGCACCAATTTGTAGAAAATGAACAATTTAGTGAACCAAATATGCATATAACAAGATTGAACCAATAATGAAGTGCTTTCGAAGTAAAGTACTGTAAGCAATATTAATGTTGTGCAAATGGTCCTATAAATTTTAATTTATTTTAAGTCTCACTTCAACTTAGGGGATTATGATTTTGTGCAAGAAAACTGAAGCTACTCTACATGTCTACCCCAAGAAACTATCTCTTTCGATTTGAGAGAGATTGTCGAGTGCTCAACTTGAGAACACAAGGTTCTTAACTATCTCCACGGGTCAATCCCAAAACTTGTTGGGTGCTCGACCGGAGGACATAAAGTGCCATGAGGCTCCCAACAACCTCTACCCCACTAGCTCCACAGTTCAAGTCCATTTTTCTCAATTTCTAGTAAAGATGAATTTCTGAGTGCCTATTATTCTAGCCAACACAAATCCTTGCCCTTTCTTGTCACGCAGGGTTGGTCGAACTGCAAAGGGGAGTGAATACGGGGCAAGAATCGGGGCACAAATTAAGTCTTAACCTTTAAGAAAAAACCAAAGAAATGAAATCCAACGTGATTTTACAAGGGAGGCAAAGCCTTCTCACTTGTAAGGTGCGGGCAAAATTAAACACAAGCCAACAAGTTTTCACAAGGGAGGCAAAGCCTTCTCACTTGTGAGGTGCGGGCAAAAATAACTTAAAGCAAATAGTTAGAAATAAATTACAAGCCACCACGATTTTGCGTGGATGAGAAAAGCCTCTTCTCATGCAAGGTGTGGGAAAAACAAAATGCAATCCAATGCAATTTCACAAAGGAGGCAAATCCTTCTCACTTGTGAGATGCAGGCAAAAATAACTTAAAGCAAATAGTTAGAAATAAATTACAAGCCACCACAATTTTGCATGGATGGGAAAATCCTCTTCTCATGCAAGGTGTGGGAAAAACAAAATGCAATGCAATGCGATTTCACAAGGGAGGCAAAGCCTTCTCACTTGTGAGGTGCAGGCAATGTAAATTAAAACAAAGTAAATAAATGCTAAACCCAAGCCACTTGCAACTACAATGCAAGGGTGGCAATTTATCCTCTCTTGCGTACAATGGAAAGCAAACTAAACTAAGCACTTTGATCTTGAAACAAATATAAGAAATCAAGCCCAAGAGACTCGCTTGGGCTTGTTACAATGATGTATTTTTCAGCACTATTTAAAAATGAGAAAAAGAGAGGAAATGAGGTGATTTTGACCATTTTCTACCAAGTGGCCGAAATAGTGGCTTGTGGAGGCCCTTTATGCTTGAAGATGACCAATTTTGGGTAGCATAACTCCTTGGAAATGTGCAAACCTTTTCAAAACCAGCAAGCAAAAATTTATAGAAAAATGCCCAAAATCACTCTTGGGCTATGTTAGTATATCATACAAAATATTTACAAAATTCATTAAAATTTATGAGTGAATTTGCATAAGATAATAACATGAAAATGAGACTTGAAATCTGATTTTTATATTGAAAACATGTAAAAAATAAATGCAGAAAATTGAAAGGGAGGGGAAGAGATAATGCTCTTTGCTCTTCCAATGCTTCAAGAAGTGGGGTATCCAACCAAGGAAATCCACTCTCGAAGCCAAGTAACCTGCAACTTGTAAAATGTTTTCTACACAACTAAAAGAAAAGGTGAGTACCTAATGAAGAGCTAATAAATCGTAAACTTCAACCAACAAGCGTATGAAGTTCTTAACTACTAAACAAGAAACTCATAAAATCAATAGCAATAATACTAAAGATCTTACCAAAGCAAAAAAGTTTGTTTGTTTGGTCTTGTTTGGTCTCCCGAAGCATAAGTAGATATGAAGTGCAGACATTAGAGCAAATTTAAGGTCTAAAATGGGACTTATAAGAAAACGAGCCATCATATAAGAAAACTAGCCAACCATAATTTCTTGATGAGTTGGAATTCAAGAACCAATAGAATTTCAATAAAATTAGTCAACCATAATGGTTGACTTGAGATATTTGTTATAAAAAAAACTACTTTTTTGTTCGTATTTTCAACATATCTCCCTGTGTTTTTACTCAAATTTCGAGTGGGAGCAATCATTGGATGCATAATTAAATTCCGCATCCAGCGAGTACCTGCACTGCATACTTTTGACAGACCTCGCTCCCCCCAAAACAAGAAATACCTGAAAAAACGTGATGATGACATTCCACATCCAATGAGTACCCACACTGCATACTTTTGACGGACCCCGCTCCACCCAAAACAAGAAATACCTGAAAAAATGTGATGCTGACATCATCATCACATTTTTTTAGGTATTTCTTATTTTTGGTGGAGCGGGGTCCATCAAAAGTATGCAATGTGGGTACTCGCTGGATGCAAAATTTAATTCTGAATCCAATGATTGCTCTTGCTCGAAATTTGAGTAAAAACACAGGGAGATATGTTGAAAATACGAACAAAAAAAAGCAGTTTTTTCTTTCTTCCTCCAAAACTAATAAATATTATTTTATTATTTTAACAATAATTTCATTATTTCAACTATTATTTTATTATTTTCCTTAGGAGACTCATTTTAGACCTCAAATTTCTTCTAATGAGCAAACCACCATCACAGAGAAACACCAACACCAAAACTCCTCCAAAGAATTTTTATTACCAAGCCAAATGGCTAAAAACTATAATGGCCCAAAAATGGGGCAAGATGGAAGCAAGAGAGAGTGAGAAAGAGAAATAGAGAAATTTCATGAGATTTTGTAACCAAAATGAGGAGGAGGAGACTCCTTAAATAGGAAAAGAGAGAGAGGAGAGTTCCTTTGCATGAATGACATTTGTCACTTGGAGAGAAAGGGGGCCCATAGAGGGGGGTGCACTTCCATGGGTTAAAAATAACAAACAATGGGGGGGGGTACCCCCCCACTCATGTTTTATATTTCATTTCTAGGCCAAGGGGAAGGAATCATGAAGGTGGGACCCCCACTTTTGACTTATTTCAATTTATCTCATTTCTCATGGTGAGAGAGGATTTCCCCCTTAGGGAGAAACTTCAAACTTGAAAAACACTTGCTTGAGATCCCCCTTTAGCCTTTAATTTTACCTTGTGGACATAACATAAAATTTAGAAACTTAACTTGGCCACCCCAAGTGACTTTAGGCACTTTTCCAAAATTTGTCTTACTAATTATTTGCCAATTTTCCTGATTTCCTTGACTGACTTATGAAAATGTGTCCAAAACCTTAGAAATACTTGTCTGAGTGACTTCAAACTTTGCACAAGGTTGTAGGGGGTCTCATGACATTGATTTTGAGTACCCATACCCCTATTTATGGGCGTTAAGTACCACTTATCCCTCTTTTACATTACAACATTTTATGCTGAGGGACATTTTTTAATTACCAAAAAATAAAAAAACCTATATAGAACTTAATGAAATTCCTCAAGACTCTGGATAATGTCTAGCATGGTAATATAAAACATTCATAGGCCCCAATTACCCCATGGACTTGATCATTAGAACACCTTTCACACTTTGGAGGTATTTTTGAGTGAAAAACTCAAATAATTAAAATCACTAAAAAGGAATTTTAATAATCCAAGTGAAAAAATACTCGATGAAAGGACTTCCCTAGTGATAAAGTCTTAGACAGCTAAGTTACACAAAATAGACCATCATGCTAACATATCCTTACAAAATCCCCCACAGGGGTGCGGAAATTTCATGGAGAGTGTTACATGGTACCAGTACCAGCACATTTTCCAGATGTACCCAAGGGAGATGGTAGCATTTTTTTTACTCACAGGGTGCGATATAGCCACATTTTATGGGTGGGGTGTTGCCCAGATCCTTTGGCTCCATCTTGAAGGTACTATGGCTTAATGGCACTGCAGACTGCCTCATAAAAGGGTTTGAAACCCTGAGGTTGGTGACTCGGGCCCCTAGGGATGGGTCATTGGACCACATGACTCCCCCCATTTCTTTTACAATGATGATACTATTTTCTTCAACACTGGGGCCCGTGCCATAGCCCCAAGTCTTCTCCTGCACCCTCCTATTCCTCGAAAGCTCCAATGCCATCTCTCTCTGGCCTCCACAGAGGATGACGTCATCCTTCATTGGTTGCAGTATGCTTGCTCTGAGGGGAGGGCATTGAGGGATTTTCACTTTTTTGGGGGTTAGTAGGGGCATGACGACCCTCCCTCCGTGTCTCAGCCTTTAGTTCAGTCTAATGTGGTCTTTTCAGTCATTTTTGACATGCTAGGGTGAATATAGGGGAAAATGTCCCATTTCACTCACTCATATGATTATTTTATATTATTTTTGTTATATTCTTAAATTGACATTTAAAAAGGAATGTTGGCCTGGATTTAATTTTATTTGTGTAAAGTGAGTGTGAGAAGGATATAAATGTATCTTATCCTCACTTCAAAACATAACAACACAAGGTATTATACTTATTTTTCTGATTTTCGACCCTCCTTGGGCATTTGAGGGAGGCACACTTCTTGAGGATGATTACATGATCTTGTTTGGGGATTGATAATTGGAGACTCTTTTCTTCTTGCATCTTGTTTGGGTAATGCTAGGAGTTGTTTGATTGACACATGCACACCAAGGTATCTAAGTATATCCTCTGGATATCTTCTTGTTGAATATTGAAGTCTATGCTTTGTCTAATGGTTGAATGGTAGTTATATTGCTGCATTTTTCCCTAGCCAAGTGAGATTTTCAGTATTTTTTTTCCCTAGTAAGAGCTTGAACCTTTGGTCTCCAAGATTTATATTCGCCAATTCTCCTTCAACCAACCCTAGATGTTGTTGGGAGAGTCTTTGGCATGCCAAATATGGCAAGTGCCATATCAAGGAGTAGCCCTATCCTTTCAATACTTTGGATTAGGTTGAATTACCTTTCTAACCCTAAGTTTTCACTCTTTTCATCCAAATTAAATTTTTGAGTGATGTTTATGTTATATATATTATCTTGTAGGTCTTACATTTCATGTTTTAGGCTTAAATTTTAAGTTATTTACATTTTTAATTTATTAAAATCCTCTTTTTGTTTTATTTATGTGCATGAAAACCCTATCTACAAAGAATAAGTACCCCAGAGACCTACCTTCCTCACCTCTCCCACCTTTGCTCTCTTTCCCATCCTACTCGGCCTCCTCCATTACTCCACTATACACCCTCGTCATTCTCTAAAATTAGCTCGCTACCCTCTTTTTCTACCCGGCCTGCCTCTCTTCCATAGTCCGTGACCTTCCATTTTGGACTTGCTTGCCTCCATCTCTTTGGAGCTCCTCCTTCTTTCATTCCCCTCAGTCTACTTCGCTCCTTCTCCTCTTCCCACATCCCGAGCTCTCTTCCATCCTCCTCATCTCTCTATCATCTTCCTACCTTGTTGCTTCTTCTTTCCTCCACTAATCCCTTTAGCTCTACCCTAAGCTGCCACCCCTTCATTTCCTTTGCTCCCTACTACTTCCTAGCCTTTTTGCTGCTCTTCCCTTCCTTTATCCTTTACATAGGCCTACCCTTTGGGCAGCCCTTGTGTGTTATATCTCTTCCATCATCTGCACGTACAAAACAAATCAAAAAATTAGAAGTGGGTGGTTCTTAAAATTATGATTGGCTTATGACTGGAAAGTGTTTCTTTGCTTCTTTACCAATATTACATGCAAACTCTTTCCACATTGAATGATTAGTCTTTATTTGCTAGTTAGTTGTTGATCATTAATGCTTTATTTCATCTCAGAACCGATTATCAAAACTAATATATGGTTTATCTATTAATGACTTATGATGCTATCATAACTGTAAATCACATATAGATTTGAAAGTTGAACTTTGGTTTACCATCTATCAGGTTGATACTACTTGGATATATTTTTACCTGATGTTTACTAAATGCAACTAAATAACCCTTTCTTATTATTGGTAAATTGGTTATGTTGACAAATGATCTTTGATTATCAGTGACCACTGAATGGTCATGTTACATCTGACTAGTGAATGGCATTGATAAACTACTACTTAAATGCATATTTGCTTATTGGTGTAGTATGTTGGCAATATAGTCTTTTGATCCAATATTGATTATTATTATACATGTGTAAACGCTTACACATTTCACTGAATGAACAAACTATCATTGGTTTAATTTGAATGTACTTGACTCCATTAGGCACTGGTCTAACTATAATTGCATAGAATATAGTTTGTTGGGTGTTCTAGTGTCTTACAGGATTCCATAAGGACACTTCTCCTTGGAGTTTTTGACTTCCGAAGAAGTTAGAGCGATGACCAAGGTGACATTGGGTCATTATTCTTAATTTTGCTTACTAGGAATTAGCTCTGCTAATTTTCCGGGTAACAGAGAGAAGATAAGAAGAAGAGATGCCTCACTTGACAAAATCATTAGGTACTTCTTTCTCAACTTCAAGGCACATGGTGCATGGTTGTCCACCTAGTTGGTTTGGTGGTCAACACATAGAATTTGACTAGTTTCCAAATTTTCTTTAATAAATGAATGAGTATAGATCCAAATGAGTTGATTTATGTTCCTGATGTTATTTAAGATTTTAAATGACTCAATCCATGTCTAAGATAAGAAATTCGTGAGCCTTCATTGCCTGTTTGGGAGTTCCTGAAATTAACTAGTTGTGTAATCCTAGAATGTCATTTTTCCTATATCTTTGTGAATCTTTCTCAAAACTTCCTCAAACTTGATGGAGAAAACCATGAATGTATATTGATTGATATTTCATGTTTGTTAGCCTCCCTGAGTCAAAAACCTTCATCCATATCTTCCAGTCCTTGTATAGTTGAAGTACTAGCTTGCATATGCTGGGGTGCCTAGGATCATTGTAGTAGATTTCATCATTGCTTATTTCGAACCATCAATAGTCCCAGTACATTGTGCAAAGGTACTATCATCCATCAAAGTCTTCCTTCCATCCAGAGTGTTGATCTTGATAATATCCAGTAAAAGTAGTCTCTGAATTCATTGTTTTTAGCTGATTCTGGTAGGATTTAGAGTTAGTGTATCATCAACCATTGTTGGTACATTACAGTGGTATCATAACATGGTCCTATGAACCCGCTCTTAAATTATTTCTATGATTCCAAGAAGATACTCAGATTCTAATAATAAGGATCATTTGTCAAAAGGAGAAGAGGGAGAAAAAATAAATTCTACTGAAGAGAAATTACAAGGAGAGTCAGACATGTCTCACATTGAAGATAAATATGAGTTCAAACTCTTTGTTCAAAGCATGATGAAAGGATTACAAGATATCTCTCACAATATTTTTCAATCCAGGAAAGAGACCAGAGAGTTCTTAGCTCAGCAGCTAGGAAGCAAGAATGGAGAGGATAGCAGCAATGGTACCCCACATGGCAAAAGTAATTTCAATAGTGGCCATATTTTCTCAAGAACTAGGCCTCACAATCTCCCTGATGAATTCAAGATGGAATCTCAATCTCACTCCAGGCCTATTATTCCCAAGTTTACTGAAGAACAAAGAGAGGAACCTGAGGTTTGAAATGGAGGTCTTGCTTCATGGGAGGACAAATATGTTGAGTACCTTACATTGAATGAAGAGTGCATAAGTGCTTTACCGTTCAAAGACTTTTGTGATATACAGTACAAGACCAACCCAAGAGGAGGCTTCCAGATACAAAATCAGAACTATGAGCTAAGAAATGCTATTGGTAATATTTATTTACCTTATTTTGATGGTAAACAAAAATGTATTACTAACTCTTGGATTCAGAAGCTTGATACATATTTTCAATTGAATCCAATGGCAGAGAGAGATGCCATCAAGATGGCTACTCTACACTTAGATGGAGAAGAAAATGACTAGTGGTTTCATGGCCTGAAAACTATTGGGCATGATCAAGTGACCACTTATGAAGAGTTCACAAGAAGGTTGGTTGAAATATTTGAAAGAAAAGATCCTAAGATCACCTTCAGGGAACTAGTGCATGTGAAGCAGATTGGAACTCCAGAAGCCTACATCTTTGAGTTTCAAAAAATAGTTGTGATGGTATCTAATATTTCAGAAGCTAGATTGATCATGTTGTTCATTGAAGGGTTATCAGAATCTTTGAAGGGTTTGGTGAAGGCTTACAGACCCTATACCTTGCAAGATGCACTAAGTCAAACCAGAGACTTGAAAGACATTATTTTGAGGACCATATTTCCTCCTAGGAATGTTGGTCCTACTCAATTCAAGAATCAAAGACCACCCATGAAGATTCCTTTTGGAAATTTCATAAAGGATAACTATTCAAAGGACCGAGATGAATTGAGAAGAAGGAAGTTGTGCTACACCTATCGGGATCCATGGGTTCTAGAACACAGATGTACTAAATGAAAAGCACACTACATTGAATTTTTCTCAGAAAGCGAAGCTGAGGAAGAAGAAGAAGACACCCTAGTAGATGCAGAAGTGGCCTATGAGGCTACTGAAGAAGAACCTACCCCCGAGGTGAGCAATATTGCAGCACTTTCAGGGTGCCTCGCTTCTATACACTCAGATTCAAAGGAGTGGTTCAAGGACAATCAGTCACTGTGTTAGTGGATGGAGGAGAAACACATAACTTCATTGATTCAACTCTGGTTGAAAGGAGGAATCTACCAACTAAAAATTTTGGAGGCTTCAATGTTATCATTCCAGGTAATCATTCTATGAACTGCTGTACATGGATTACTAAATTGCAGATTTCTATAGGAGAACATACCGTTACAGATAGATTTTATGTTGTGGATGTGGCTAATACTAACATGGTTTTGGGATTACAATGGTTGTATTCCATTGGGAAGCACTCAATAGACTACCAAGTTCCTGAGATGATCTTCAAGGGAGAATATGGAAAGGAGGTAGTGTTGAGAGGGATCAACACCTACCCAAAACAAGGGGTAAGTGCACACAGTATGAGATCCATACTAAGGCATGGAGACATTGAATGGGCTGTAGAATGCCTAATCACTACAAAGGGTACCTTACTGGAAGTATCCCAATATCCAGAAGACATTCAGAAGTTGCTCCAAAAGCATAAGAAGGTGTTTGGGGACCTTCCTCATGGTAGGCCACCTGATAGAGGAGTGGAGCATAGAATTGATTTGGAGATAGGAACCTCACCTATCAAAGTATATCCCTACAAGCACCCAAAAAGATTCAAGGATGAGATAGAGTGAAACATCAAGGAACTTCTTGACTTGGGATTCATTAGACCGAGTTAAAGTCCTTTTGCCTCATCGGTATTCCTTGTGAAGAAGAAATATGGGACCATGAGGATGTGCGTAGACTATAGAGCTCTCAACAAGAAGACTATCAAGAACATATATCCCATTCCAAGGATTGGTGAGCTTATAGATGAGCTCCATGGGGCCAAGTACTTTTCAAAGATTGATCTTCGATCTGGTTACCATCAAATTAGCATGCGGAAAGAAGACATCTAGAAGACATCATTCCTGTGGCACCATGGGAACTTTGATTTTCTGGTTATGCCTTTTAGACGAACCAATGCACCTACAAGTTTTCAATCTTGCATGAACAGAGTGTTTAGCAGGGAGCTCCGTAAGTTTGTACTTGTTTTTTTTTTATGATATTTTTATCTATAGTAGAACTTGGGAAGAGAATTTGCCTCATTTGGATATTGTACTAACAATCTTGGAAGATCAATCTTTCTATGCAAAGATATCCAAGTGTGAGTTCAGAATGACTGAGATTTTGTATCTTGGTCATGTGATTGGGAAAGATGGAGTTAAGGTTCACATGGAAAATATCCAAAGCTATTTTAGATTTGCCAAGTCCTAAAAATATCATTGAACTGAGAGGTTTTATAGGGCTATGTACCTACTACCGGAAGTTTGTCAAAGGATTTTCCAAGTTGACATCTCCTTTGACAGAACTCACTAAGAATTGAGCTTTCCATTGGTCAGAAGAATCTAAGCAAGTATTCAATAGAATGAAGGAGGCAATGAGCAGTTGTCATGTTCTTGCACCTCCATATTTTTCTCAACCTTTTGTTCTTGAGTGTGATGCTTCAGGGAATGGAATTGGAGCAGTATTGATGCAAAATAAGCACCCCTTGGCCTTTGAGAGCAGAAAGTTGCAGCCCTATGAAATATTATATCCAGTCTATGACAAAGAGATGCTATCCATCATGCATGTGCTAGTCAAGTTAAGATAGTATTTGGTAGGGGGTACGTTCATTATCTACATTGATCACAATAGTTTGAGGCACTTTTTAACCCAAAAGGAACTAAATGATAGGAAACAGAAGTGGGTAAGCAAGGTACAAGCATTTGAATTTGATATTGAATATAATAAGGGTAAGATGAACATTGCAGCTGATGCTCTTTCTAGAAAACCAACATTTGCATTGCTTAAATTTTATGATGATTGGAAAGTACAGCTTGGGGTAGAGTACATAAATAACCAGTTTGCTTGTGATATGTTTGATGGATTAATTCATGATGATGATTACAAGATTCTCAATGATATTATCTATTATAAGGATAGGATCTTTTTAGTTCTAGAATCCATACTAATGAAGACGATCCTTGAGGTTTCCCATGATGTGCCTCTAGCAGGTCATCTGGGGTTTGTGAAGACTTACAATAAAGTGAAGGAAACTTTCACTTGGAAGGGGTTGAAGAAGGAGGTGATGGAGGATGTTATATCATGTGTGGTATGTCAGAAAAATAAAGTAGAGCATACTCATCTAGCAGGGCTCTTACAACCACTTCCTATTCCTGAACAGAAATGGGAAAGTGTATCGATCGATTTCATCATCGGGATCCCAAAAAGACAAGGTAAAGACAATATTTTTGTTGTGGTTGATAGATTTACTAAATATGCACATTTATTTACTTCCTTCATTTATTTCTTCAGGGGTATAGTGTGCTGAAATACATCATCTCGATAAGACTTTAATTCATCATAAGTAAAAGAAAACACATCTCTATATTCCCTAACAAGATCAATTAAATCTTTCATTTCCTTTTCTGGGGTGCCTTTTCAAATTTTTATAATTTTTGGTTCCTTATCTGTTCCAATTGTTAGCACTCAAATTGACCCTAAGGTTGTGGGAAAGGTCTCTTCAAGGTAACACACAAAACCAACTTTAGGAAAGAGAGTTGGCTTCTTTCTTTCCAGAGAAGGATCTCTCATTGATTGTTTAACAAGGCCATATATATGAATAAAAATTGAAATCAAGTTGTTGTTTGGTTGAAACAAGATAAGCTTCCATTGGCAAATGGTGTCCAAAACAAAAAATTATATCAAATTACAGTTCTATTGCATGGAATTTCATAACAGAGTAAAGATAGCCATTCAATCATAGTCAAAATGCTTTGGTCTAGTGGAGGAGAAGAAATAAAGAACAGTCCATTAACATGAGCATCTGACAAGGATGAATTCAATGTTAACTTTAAAGGAAATATTTGGTGAACATCTGAAATAATAGACAAAGCATATGAATATGAATTCTGCACTATTAAACACTCATTTCAGACATGAAGGAAATCACTAAGATATGGAAGTAATAAACTGGAAACGCATCCACATAAGAGAGGGAAATAGACTGCAACATAAAAAACACATGAATCTCTGCCAAAATCCAGCTTCAACGCTGTGATTTTTATTAAAGATGCGTTTCACAATACAAGGCCTAGCTCTCTTGGGTTCAACCCTTTTTTCCTTTCTATTACATGTGAATATATAGATATCTTCAGCCCTGAGGCTCGAATCACCCTAATAGAAAGTTGTTACTACTGTGATGACACCTATACAGATATGTCCATCACCCCTAAGAATTAGTTACAACAAAATAATGAATGTTGACAAATAGGATTAACTGCCTTTACAAGCATCACTGAGCATTTACTTGCCAGTAATAGATTCTAGTAAATAGTCAAAAACCTAAGTAACTGATTCTTCAGGCTGCAATCTCCACGACCTTCAAAATATTTATGCATGCAGTGTTAGTTTGGCTTTTCCATATTTCTCCACAAGCTTCCATTTGTCAGTAGCTGGCAACTCTGAAGTAGCCACTTCCTTTAGAAATACTCGTAATTCTATATGGTCTCTGTATAAATAGCTCTAAAGGTGTGCACAAGCCTCTTTGAAAACCAGGACCAATTCAAACTCTCTTGTCAACTTATCCACCACTGTTTTTCTAGATAGTGATTGGGTCATGCCAACAAAGTCTGTATAATCCAACCTACATCCCATCAACCTGTCTTGATACTCTTTATGTGTCAGCATGGTTCCATATTCTTCCCAAAAGAGTGGAACCCCTTTCTTAAACAATGGATCAAACATATCTTTGAAGAGTTTCAACTAGTGGGCCATAATATCTATTCTAGCCTGGACTGTAGCTAACTGCTGATGTTTTTTTATCACCTTCATAGCCCAAATGACGGTGTATAACCTGTCCTTTATGCCTACTGCTTTCACCTCATCCTCAGTCAAGCCATTCAAAAAATCTATGGCATTTTCAGTGCATTCTATAGGTTTCTTATTCACTTTTTCCTTCACTGTTGTTACACTCTTCTTGGCCAACTTGATGAAAGCTTCCTTGTCTAAAATAAAATCCAGGTAGGGACTTAATTTGCTTGCTTCAGCTATCACATCATCCCATATTCCTTTCTTTGCTTCCTGCAGTGAGGTTTGACCTGTAGCCTGCTTTATTAATTCATCATATTTAACCTGTAAATCTAGGTACTTAGCCTCCCAAGTCTTCCTCTCCTACTCTTCTGAAACTCTGCTTCCTAGCCTTCTGTTCTGTTTCTGCAACTTTTCTAGCTCTAAATCCCTCAGGCTAGCCTGCACCATTGCTTGGACAATGGAGAAATATCTAGATTCAATGGAGGAAGAGGTGACCATGTTCTCCAATTCTTTTCCCTTCTCCTGCAATTTTCCTTCCAAATCCTCAGACTTAGCTTTCCACTTCTTTTCTCTCTCCACCATAAGAGCCATATCCTTCTACCATTGTTTTTCTTTCTCTTCAAACTTTAGTAACCTAGCCTTATAGTCTGTTAGTTCATTTTTCAGCTCTTCTCTTTTCTCCTCCAGCTCTATCAACTCAGAGGCTTCTACCAGCTGGGTGGAAGGAATCTTCAATTTCTTTTTCAATGACTGAATACTATTGTCTTTCTCATTTAGCATATTTTGAATACTATCCCTTTTGTCTGCCTGGCCCACAATAGCCACTAATTCATTCTGCAGCTTCTTGATTTGTGCGTTGTGGGATTTGTTCTCCACTCTTTCCTGTCTGAGCCAATTTCCAACATTATTCTTCCCGGTTTGCAGTTTGGACAGTCCTAGTGTAGCCTTTAACAACTTGGCATAAATTATGTCCCCAGTTTCCTTGTGAAGATGGATCATGTCAGGTATGGGAATGTCTTCTAAGTTCATCTTCAATTCAGTGGCCTTATTCTTGGTGTCTAGGGACAAATTCAAGGTGTTTTGAGCATGGCTTCTAAAATTAATCAAGGACACATCCTTGCTAAAGATCTATCTGATCTATGCATATAACTTTGATTCTTCTGAATTTTCCTCTTTTCCCTCTTTATACTCATCCAATAATTCTTCTCCACTCTTTCTTTATGCAGCAGGTTCAACAGATTCCTTATCAAATACATATTCCTTGATCTCGAAGGCAGGTATCTTGGGCTTCACCTGCTTCTTTTTAACTTGACAAGTCGACACTTGCACAATCTGCTTCCCTGGTTCTTCTACTTTTTATCTCTTTGAATCTCTCTTTGTATCCCCATATTCTACATCCATGGCATCAATGAATTCCAATTTGTTGGATCCTCGAGAGCCACTGGCAAAGGGTATAGTTGCTCCAACTGTGGGTACTAAGCTAGAGGAGCCAGGCAGTGGGGATATGGTTGTATGCACCAGAGAGGTGGATTCATCCTGTACATCTACATCCATCTTCCCTTTGTTGGGATATTCCAACCGGTTTTCAGTCTCTGCGATACCTGCAATCTCAAAATGCACAAGTCCCTTTCTGTTACTTTATTTCCTTCTATTGGAGATGATGTGGTGGGGGTCATAGTTGATGGAAGCTTTTGTTCGGAATCCCATCTCTCTTAACATACATTCAATGGCTGAAATGAAAGCCTTGCTATTGATGATGAATGGGACTACAAACCCCAGGAATGCAATATCTGAGGCAATATTATGATCCAAAAAAATTTCAGTTTCCACTCTTAGCTTCTGCCTGATGAATTCCAGCGGAAACATTCTAGGAGTTAAGAATGTTGGAAGTACATAGGGTGAATGAGAAAAACCATAAACTATGATTGTTGTGTTGTGTTTCGAGAGAAACTAGTCACATATCTTCTTCTCAGGGGAGGGTTGCAACATCTCCTTCATCTCTGCTATCACCCTGGGAAATCTCTTCTGAAAGAAAACATTGTAAACTTCAGACATGAGGTTGTTCATGAATTTGTTGTAGTCTATGAGCATTTCCTTTGTGAGCATCATCTCAGGAAGCTGCAAGTTTTCTTCATTATATGACAGGAACATCCTCAACAAATATGATTGGAACATGAAGCTCCTAGTCTTGTGGAAGTCAACTAGCTGAGAATGGATATTCTTAACTAGGGACTCATCAAATTTAATGCAGGCACACTGGGAAGACTGGTTAGAATCCTCAGACTCTAATGGGAAAGTGATAAGGACAAATAATAGGCTCATCGAGGGCTCAATGACATACATGTATGTATCTAATCCTAAAAATTGTCTTAGCATGGTTATAACACACTTGGATTCTTCAATAAAGAGACATATTTCGACTGGGAAAGCATGGTCTTGTAATGGGACACTAGGTTGTAAGCAAATCCTGTAGAAAATTTGCTTAAAATCGACTGTGGACTATCTAAAATACTGAATTAGGGCTTCATCCTTGTACTCTTTGGACTTTAGGCTGAATTCGTCAGGGATTGATAGGGCTTTCTTATAACGAGCGAATTGACAGGACATAAGATCTTTGATTTGGATGCGTCCATAATCACCCTTTTAGAAGAGGAGTAATTGATGGTGCACCAGTCGACAAACTCGGTATAGTTTAGGGTTTGGTCAATTGTAAAAAATTGGAAAATGACTTGTATACCTTATGTACATCTATACCCTGTTTCCTAATCAACTCCAGTCTATCCTTTTCTATTTCAATGGGTCCATTAGTCAACACTGTGTCATAGACTTCAACATCCTTGTCTTCTAACAACTCTTCTATCTTCTGGTGTTCAAAACCCGAGGGTTCTACTTTTCTGAGCTCAGCCATTTAAATAGTTTTGTAAGAAGAAAGGAGGCCTACCTGGTTACTGACAACTGTTCTGAGATCTTGGCTGAGTTGTCTATGTGTAGCACGTTCGTCGTCTTTCTCTTTCAAATGCAACCAGAAAAATAGTATCCAGATCCCCGTGCAGCAGTATTTTTATATTATTTTCCTCACCTATAATTCCTGCATCTATCGCAGTGAAGAAGCTTGTTTAGCCATTCATTTGCATGATCAACCCTACGCTGTTGATCTTTTCCCCGTCTAACTCACCAATCCTCTACAGTTTTCAATCTTTCAATTGTGTCCTTCCTTGCACTTCTGATCCACGTAACCACTTCCAACCGTCAGTCTGGATCCTATCCGCATCCCAACCATCCAAAGGTGCGGCCCCTACCAAGGTTCGTACACTTGGAAAGTGTCGATAATCTGTGCATGTTCAATCTGTGAACTAAACATCCACCGTCGATGCGTTTCCCCGCCAGATATGCAATGTCGCATGATGTGGAGCCTACCACCACTTCGCAATTTTGAAAAGTTCATTTCTCCATGTATGTCAAATCAACGAAGTATTTGACGACCGTGTATTTGTCCTCCCGTCTGTTGATCCAACATCTAATTTGCCTGTGGGCTAGAAACACTCTGCCCGCACTTAAACCACCCCATCTTACTTCTTTGAAGTTTCCTTTCAGTCATCGATCTATATTTCCATAGATCTACTCCGTTCATTGGTGCCCTCAAATAACGTCGAGCAAATTTTAAATTTTTTCTTAATTTTCAAAGTCAAACTCAAGGATTTTAATCCTTTCCATCCCAACCAAAAACATACACATGCAGGGGTCTCACTTAGTGTCCCTCTTGGTCATATGACTCTGAAACTTGGGCTTACTCATCATTTTCATGGAGTTTACCCCTCCAACTGCTTAGCTCAAAATTAGTGCCAACAACTAGCTCCAATTGGGGATGCCATCCTCCATGCGAGGTGGCAAAGAACCCGTAGACCAGGTGCCTAATCCATTGGGCAGTTCCAAACATTAAAAAAAAACCCACATTACTGCTCTTCACTTTTTCTGTATATAAAATGAAACAAAGAGAAATGGATACTCTAAAAGATCTCAGGGCCTTCTCTTTGGGCTTCAAATCTTTGGCTCACCATCTACACTAATTTTAAAAGAAAGAAATATGTACAAGTTATTGTACAAAAATTACCTTCTATCCTCAAGACAGGTAATGTTTCAGAAATATTCCATTTACTGGGCCTCCCTGGAATTGAGACCCATCTTGATGCTCCAAAATGAATGAATGTGTGCATCTATATGTTGCAATGATGTATGGACCTATCCACATATGATCAAACTTCCCATGCATGTCTTCTCAGGGAGCATCCCACTTTAGGACCAAATAATCAATCTGGAATTGTTCTTCCTTAACCTTCCCATCAAAAGTATTTTTCATCTTCTCTTGATGTATTTGTACTTTTTCATAGGCTTTGTCTCTCATCTCATTTAGTTCTATTATTTGATTTATCCTTCTCTGCATATGATTTGGTTCATCTTCATGCCCCTGCAACAGTTTCATGACTGGCAATTCCAAATATGTTGGAAAAACAACTTCATCTCTATATACTAACTGGAATGGTGACATTCCAATTGCCCTTTTTGTGCTAATCCTGTCATCCCACAAAGCATATTTCAGCTTTGTATTCCAAGCTCTTTTGTTCTCTTCCAACAATTTCTTAATTATTCTTAACAGGATTTTGTTAGAAGACTCAGTCAATCCATTTCCTTGTGGGTAGTAGGCAGTAGAATGGTTCAAGCTGATGTGATATTTATGGCAGAAACTTATCATCTTCTTGGATTTGAAAGCAACTGCATTGTCTGTCACAATCCTTCTCAAACATCCAAACCTTGCCAAAATGTTATTCTCTAAAAAATCCATGATCGCATCATCAGTTGCTCTCCTTGTGGGTATAGATTCGATCCATTTTGTGAAATAGTCAGTTGCTGTCAAAATCCATCTATGTTGACCTGAAGAATTTGAGTTGATATCCCCGATGAAATCCAACCCCCACTACTAGAAGGGTGCCTCTACTGAAATTGGGTTAAGAGGGAGTGAAACTAGTTTCCTCTTACCATAAAAAATCTGACATTGATAACATGTGGTAGTCTCTTTATAAGCATCAGAAAACATAGTGGGCCAGTAGAAACCAGCTCTTAGAATTTTATTTGCTGTCACCTTCCATGAGTGGTGTCCTCCATAGTCTCCTTTATGGAATTCCTTCATTTTCTGTTGAGCTTCATCTTCCAATAAGCAATTCAACAATATACCACCAGGGTCTTTCCAGTACAAGTACTGATTCATAATGCATAACTTTGCATCATTTAGCTTCACAGATCTAGCTCTTGTTTTACTTAATCATGCAGGAGGTTGTAAATTTTTCAATACATATACAATATCAGCGTACCATGGAAACAGAAAATTCTGGCCTTACCTGTATCCCTGTGTCAAGCTGGTTTGAATGAATGGTCAGGAAGTTGAGTTGTAAAGATCCACAATTGGCCTTTGTCATCATTTTGTCTAGCCCTTTTCCTTTAATCAACTTGGTAGGCTTGATTTCAAGATCATACTCCAGTAATACAGCAATCCACCTTGCTCTCTTCCCTTCTGGATCTAGTTGGGTAAGAATCTTCACTGCATTAGTTGGAACATAGGCAACAATGTGTGAATGCAGAATGTACACTATGAAATCTTTCAAAGATTTCACCAAGGCCTAGGCCTGCTTCTCCATGATATCATATTTCAATTGCCCATCTCTCAACACCTTACTGAAAAATGCTATAGGCTACTCAGCATTTTGACTATTTTTCTGCAATAGGACTCTAGCAATAGTATGCTCAGATGCATAGGAGAACACTAGGAAATTTCTAGTGAAATCTGGACTTGCCAAAACTGGAGCTTTAGTGATGGCCATTTTAATACCTTTGAAAGATTCTCTAGCATCCTCTGTCCACTTTATTTGACTCTCGTTCTTCGGCATGTAAGTATTATTCCTCAATATTTCAGCAAAGCTCGGAAAGAACCTCCTTAAGAAACCTACCTCTCCAATAAATGACTGCACTTCCTTCTTGCTCCTAGGCTCCTCAACCTTCAAAATTTCACTGACCCTCTCTGGATCAATCTTAATACCATCCTTCGAAATAATATGCCCAAGCAATTTAGCTTCTTCTAGTGCAAAATTATATTTTTTGGGATTTGGTGAAATACCATATTTCCTGCACTTAATAAAGACTTTCTCCAAGTGCTTGATATGTTCCCTGTCAGACCTAGAATAAACAGTGATATCATCCATGTACACAACTACAAATTTATCCTTTTATTCTGCAAAAGAGATGTCCATAGCTCGCTAAAGTGTAGCTCTTTCATTCATCAGCCCAAAAGGCATTTTGGCATACATGAATGTACCCTATGGTTTAGTAAAAGCAGTCTTCTCTTGGTCCTCCAAGAATACTTTAATTTGGTTATAGCCTGAGAAACCATCCATAGTTGAAATCCTATTAGACCCTACCAACTTCTGCAGAATGTGCTCCATCTTTGGTAATGGGTAATCATCCTTCATAGAAACTCTGTTGAGATTTATGAAATCAATACAAAGTCTGATCTCACCATTTTTATTTCTAAAAAGAACTAAGTTAGCCACCCATTTAGAAAACCTTGGAGTTACAATAATCTTGGCATTGAATAACTTTTTGATCTCTTTTCTATCACAGGCAACAACTTGGGGTTTACTCTTCTCAACTTCAGCCTAAAATGCTTTTCTCTAGGTTTTATTGGAATGGTGTGCTGCATGATAGAGGTATCATACTCTTTCAGATCCTCATATCTCCAGGAAAATACATCTGTGTATTTCTTCATCAAATTGTTATATTCTTCTTTCTCTTTTGCAGGTAATTTCTTAGACAATTTCACGATTCATGGTGCTTCTTCAGTACCCAAGTTCTGATCTTCAACGACATCATCAACAGGTTTAAACTTAGGATTCTTGGCAACGTCATTCTAATCAAATAGCTTCTCTAGGGGAATCAAGCCTATTGGAATAAAATTTCTTTTCAACTGAATTATTGTTAGAAAAATAAGATCACAAAGAAATAACAATAAACAGAAATACAAATATAATCACACATACACATTACAAGAGAGACACCAATATATCGTGGTTCACCCAAGATGGGCTACGTCCACGCTGAAATTGCCAGTTCTTATTATTATACCATCCAGCAAGTGAGGGGATACAACCTGCAGCACAACCACTGTACTTCCTCTTCATTATCTCATAGTCTTTCTTCCGATCTCAGAGATCTTTACAATGCATAATACCTAATACATCAACCCTAGCCATGTTACAATGTCTTTATTTTATAAGGTAAATACAATGGGAAAATACCACGGGTTACCCAAAACCATGGGCCCAAAAACTATTGGCCAAAAATAGCCCCCCTGGGGATCGTGTCGGGATCATAACCAAACCTGGGGTTCAAACACGGTTGAATCATCATCTATGAGACTGGAAGATCTGGCTCCACAACCAAAAATCTCCCACTTGGAGACTAATCACAACAACTCCACCACTGATGTACTTGCTAGACCTTAGACTTGGAAAATTTCTCATCTTCACCTTCATGCTAGAAGGCCAACTGAAACCAAGCAAGAACTCAGCTTCTCTCTGGTCACTACCTTCATGAACATGTCTGCGGGATTCTGGCTAGTATGTATCTTTTATAGCTTCAACAGTTCATCTTCTAGAACAGAGCGTATGAAATGGTACTTGAGCTGTCTATGTTTAGTCCTGGAATGGAATGCTGAATTCTTTGCAAGATGAATGGCACTCTGGATGTCACTATACAACCTTCTATCCTTCTGCTTCTTACCCAATTCCTCCATAAACCTCTGCAGCCAAATCATCTCTTTACTAGACTCTGTAACAGCAACATACTATGCTTCCGTTGTTGAAAGTGCAACAAACTTCTGCATTTTTGAAATCCAACTTACTGTTGTTCAACCTACAATAAACACATACCCTCTGGTTCTCCTCCTGCTATCCTTATCACCTACCATATCTGCATCAACATATCCCTGTAGAACAGTGTCTGAACCTCCAAAACATAATTTCTGAGTGGTAGTACCTCTCAAATACCTGAGAATCCATTGTACTTCCTTCCAATGTTCTTTACCTGGATTGTTCATATATCTTCTCACAACTCCCATTGCTTGTGCAATATCTAGTCTTGTGCACACCATGGCATACATCATGCTTCCAACTGCTGATTGATAGGGAATCTTGGACATGTAATCTATCTCTTCCTATGTCTTGGGACACATTTCCTTACTTAGATTGAAATGGTTGGCCAAAGGTGTACTAACTGGTTTTGCATTCTGCATTCTAAACCTCTCCAACACCTTTTGTATGTACTCACCCTGAGACAATGTCAATTTGTGATTTTTCCTGTCTCTTGTTATTCTCATACCAAGGATTTGCTTTGCAGCACCCAAATCCTTCATCGCAAATGAATTAGCTAACTTTCTTTTGAGGACATTTATATCCTGCATGTTAGACCCTGCAACAAGCATGTCATCCACATACAATAACAAGTTAATATATCTTTCATTGTCTAACTTCTTGAAATAAACACAGTGGTCAGAATGACATCAACTATAACCCTATTCTGTCATAAACTTGTCAAATTTTAAATACCATTGCCTTGGAGCTTGTTTCAATCCATACAAACTCTTTTTCAACCTGGATACCAAGTTCTCCTTACCTTTGACCTCATACCCTTGTGGTTGTTGCATATATATCTCCTCCTCCAAATACCCATGGAGAAATGTTGTTTTTACATCTAACTGTTCAAGATGCAAATCTTCTACCACCACTAGACTTAAGATAGTCCTAATTGAAGTCATCTTAACAACATGAGAAAATATTTCATCAAAATCTATACCTTTCTTCTATGCAAACCCCTTTACATCAAGTCTGGCCTTGTACCGCTTCTTACCTCCTTCTTCTTCCTTCAACCTTTAAATCCATTTTTTCTGCAATGCTCTTTTACCAGCAGGCAACTGAACCAAATCCCAAGTCTTGTTTCCTACCAATGAGTCCATCTCCTTATTCATGCCTTGCTCCCACTTCTTTCTAGTTTCCACCTACATTGCTTCTTCATAACACTCTGGCTCACCAACATTAGTCATCAATAAATAATACATTGAAGGAGAGTATCGTTCAGGGAGTCTACTTAACCTGGTCGATCTTCTTGCAGTTGCAGGAGTTTCAGGTAATTGTTTTTGTTCTTGATTTTCTGGCACCTTTGGAACTTCATTTTCTTTAATTTCATCAAGTACTGTGTACTCTGTGTTTTCCTTTTCCCGTTTCTTTCCCTGCAACTAATCTTTATACATGACCTTTTCATTGAATATGACATCTTACTTTTAATGATTTTGTTATTTTCATAATTCCATAAGCGATAACCAAAATTATCAACTCCATTTCCAATAAAGGTACATTTTTTGGATTTAGCTTCAAGCTTTGTTCTATTATCTTTATCAATATGGACAAATGCTTCACAACCAAACGTTCTCAGAAATTAGTAGTTTATCTTTTTACCTGTCCATGACTCCTATAGAATACCACCATCCAAAGAACTTGAAGGCCCTCTATTTATTAAATAAACAATAGTATTTACAGCATCTGCCCAAAACTATAAGGGCAACCCTGCAAGCAATATCATACACCTTGAACTCTCCATGATCATTCTGTTCATCCTTTCAGACACACCATTTTCTTGTGGTGTTCCTAGGACTGTATTCTCTCTACGAATCCCATGGTATGAATGGTAACTAACAAACTCCTTGCCGTAGTACTCACCTCCATTATCAGATCTAAGACACTTCAACCTTTTTCCTATCTCATTCTCAACTAAAGCTTTCCACTTCTTAAAAGTAGCAAACACATCATATTTCTGTCTAATGCAATAAACCCAAGTTTTGCTAGTTGTATCATCAATAAATGTAACATATAATGAGATCCACCAAGAGATTGCACCTGAGCCGGTCCCCATACATCTGTATGCACAAGCTCTAACTTTTCATTCTTCTTTTGTTTCCCAACCCTGAAAAACCCGAATCTCTTCTGTTTTCCATAACCACAGTTCTCATAGAATTCCAAACTTACCTGCTTCAAATCTAGCAGCAACTTCCTTGAGTGGAGAATATGCATCCCCATCTCACTCATGTGGCCAAGCCTATGAAGCCACAATGTTGTATCTGTTCCTGTGGAAGCTAAAGAGATAGAATGGTCAGTATTATGAGGACATAAATACAATGTACCTACCCCATATCCTTTTTCTATCATCATTGATCCTTTGGTGATCTTCCATCACGTTTCTCCAAACATAGATAGACAACTGCCATCTCCCAACTGCCTTGTTGAGATCAGATTTCTTTTCATAGCAGGAATATGCCTTACATATTTCAGCAGCCAATCAGTTCCATTCTTAAATTTTATCCATGCCTTACCCATTCCAACAATTTTACATGGCTCATCATCACCCAATAAAACTTGTCCAAAATCACCTGGAACATAATCATAAAAATATTTCCTATGGGGTGTAGCATGAAATGAGGCCCCTGAATCTACTACCCAATAACCACTAGTATTATCTAATGCAAGAATCAAAGCATCTTGTAACACATCACTTGCTACATTTGCTTCCTGGGTAGTCTCTTGCTGTCCATCTCCTTTCTTCTTTAGAGATCTGTTGTCTTTCTTCAGATGTCCTTTCTTTCCACAGTTCCAGCACTCTATATTTCCCAGTCTGGACTTGGATCTACCTGTTTTAGACTCTCCACGATTACCTTGGCCGTTTCCTCTCTCCTTTTGTCTTCCTCTTCTCTCTATGGTCAATGCATTACCTAATGTCTCACCTGTGCTTTTTCTTCGCATTTCCTCGCTAAGAATAACACCAATAACATCATCAAATTTCAAGGTATTTGAACCAGAGACAGAGTTACTTATAGCCATGACCAAGCTATTCCAACTTTCTGGCAATGAACACAATATTAGAAGAGCCCTAACCTCATCATCAAAGTTCACACTTACAGAACTTAGTTGATTTGTAACCGTATTAAATTCATTTAAATTATCAGTAATAGATCCACCTTCATACATATTCATATTAAATAAATGCTTCATTAGAATACCTTGTTGGAGGCCGAGGGTTTTTCATACAGCTTACCCAGTGCGCTCATCAAACCCTCCATTGTCGTTTCTTTTGAGATATTGAAATCCATTGAGGAATCCAAGGATAGCCGTATTGTTCCCAGTGCCTTTTTGTCAAGGACCTCCCATTCCTCATCCTTCATAGTCGTTGGTTGGTTTTCTCTTCCTCCCAACGGTAGGAATAGATCCTTCTGGTATAGATAGTACTCCATTTGCATCTTCCATAACTAGAATTTTTGGCCATTAAACTTCTCGACCTTAAACTTTCCTTCTTCCGCCATTGCTCCTACTTGAACCAAAAACCCTAGCTTCTTGCGAGTTTATCTTCCAAATAGACCTTTGGCTCTAATACCAATTGTTAGAAAAACAAGATCACAGAGCAATAACAATAAACAGAAATGAAAATATAATCACACATACACATTAAAAGAGAGACACAAATATATCGTGGTTCACCCAAGATGGGCTATGTCCACATTGAAATTGCCAGTCCTTATTATTATACCATCCAGCAAGTGAAGAGATACAACCTGCAGCACAACCGCTGCACTTCCTCTTCACTGTCTCGCAGTCTCTCTTCTGATCTCATAGATCTTTACAATGCATGATACCTAATACATCAACCCTAGCCGTTTTACAATGTATTTCTTTTATAAAGGAAATACAATGGGAAAATACCATAGGTTACCCAAAACCATGGGCCCGAAAACTATTGGTGAAAAACATCCCCCTTGGGGATCGTCCTGGGATCATAACCAAACCCGGGGTTCAAACACAGTTGAATCATCATATATGAGACTGGAAGATCTGGCTCCACAACCAACAATTATGTCATTTCCTCCTAACATAGTCTTCCATTCTTTGTTTTCGTCCTTTCCATCTTTAGTTGATCCACCATCTTGGAAGCACTCTAAATTTTCATTTTTCTGAATCGATCTGAGTGTTCACAAATTCATTAGACATTTCCAATTAAAATCTCTTTATTTACATATCATCTTCAAAAGCTTGCCAGTATTTGGAGTTGTCTGGTGTTGAGAATGAGGCCCTATTTATAACTTTAACTTTATACTTTTTTTGAGAATAAATAGGGGTTTTGAAACCACCATTAGTCGTAGCCAGAGAGTCCTTTGCTTGATTTTCAATTCTAGGAACCACCCTAATTTTATGTTCTGTAAAATAATTTCCAAACATATCCCAAACTTCATTCTTGTAGGTTGTCATTCTAGGATGTTTTAGTTGGTAACTATCATTCACTTGATTTACCACAAGCTCTGAATCCCCAAATACTTCTATTCTTTTTTCTCCCATATATTTCAAAGCCTCCAAACCCAACAACAAAGCCTCATACTCAGCTACATTATTAGTACATTCAAAAGTCAGTTTATAAGATAAAGATTTAAATTCTCTGACAGGTGATATGATCCAAACACCTACCCTAGCCCCATTTTTACTTAGAGACCCATCAAAGTACATAGTCCACAACCCTTCTTCATTTTGTTTCTTCTCCAAGGATTCTTGTCTTTTTGCAAATTCCTCATCCTCCTTACACTCAATCTTTATAGGAACTTCAGGATCAATGTGTGGTCCATCATTGAAAAATATAGAAGATCCCAAATTAGTATCAACAGCATAAATGGGATGGTTTTCAGGTCTATCTTTACTGCTGACTACATATGCTAACCTATTCTCTCTATACAACCTTATGTTACCTCCAAACAAAGGTATAGTGGCATATGACAAATCCATTTGCATAGTTCCCTTTAATTTTGATTGCCAAGATCTTGATAACAAAATACCAAACTTTTCAGGATTATCAGCTACTACAACATCCATCACAATGCTTTTAGCTAGAAGTTGTGTAAGAGTTACCACAATATCTTTTATCAATCCCAGACACTTGACCTTTCTAGAATCAAAAGAATACAGGTCTTTATAGGGCCTAGTAACCTCCAACCCTAGACTTTCCACCATTGTCTTTGGCATTAGATTATGAGAGGCACCAGAATCTAGCATGGCATTGTGCAAAACCATATCATGGATATTCAAACTTAGATAAAATGGGGGAACTTCTTCATCGTCTATATTTCCAATTTTAGTCCCAAAGACAATAGTGGGAGAATCATCTGTCACTTCTAATATATCTGGTTGATACTCACCTTGATTCTTGACCATTTTAGTAATCTCTTATCTGTATTCATTATTCCTCAACAACTCATTAAAGGGGATAGAAATCTTAAGCTTCAATAACTCTGACTTCAGATTGAAGGATGAAATCGGTCTATCTACATCAATTGGATTTTATTGTTTACTTTCCTTTGGCTGTTGTTCCTTATTCTCTGGGTCCTTCTGTACCATAGCATCCTTATGCTTTTCTTTCTATTTTTCTAAATTCTGCTGAGTGTTAAAAATCTTATTTGGACTGGGCTTTCCTTTATTTGTTATTACATCACGATTTCTCAGTTTTAACTTTCTCTGAAAAATCATCAATGGCATTCTTATACCCTCTTTGATATTGTTCTAAATCTAGCTCTAAAACATGGCTATCATCTTCTTGGGTGAAAAAATTATGCTCTTCTTCAGTCAAATGTACTTCAAAATAATTATCATCAAAGTGATGAATTTGGTCATCCATTGGGTCTTCCTGCCCTTCCTCATCAACCAAATTTTCTGGGAATGGTGGTCTTACCTGCTGATCTTCAAGATTTCTTTGGTTTCTCTGAGGCAATGGCCTTCTAAAATTTGGATTCCTTTTTTATTTTCAAGTTGATCTCTATTAGGAGGTTTTTTATCTAGGGCTAACCTATCCATCAATTTCTCCATAGTATTCATCATCATTTCAAACTTAACATCACTTGTAGAGGAAGAAGTGGAAGTGGCTGGTTGGTTTTCTGGTCTTCTCTTATCTACTTCCACTCTATTTTTCAATTTTCCTGAGGCCATTAAATTTGCTTCTACTTATAGAACATCCTTTAACATAGCTGAAAAGGTAGATGACTTCCTCTCTCTCAACATACATGAAAAGTCTCCATCAAAGGCATCTGCATAATGAAGCTTAGCAACACCTACCAAAGGCTTAATATCAGCTGGAATGGAGTTGTATACCTTCATAAATCTGCTGGGAAATTCATGTACATACTTAAAGTTCTCCTTCTTTAAATGGTCAAATTGGGATAATATTTGTAAGGGACTCTTTTTTTCCTCCCACCTATCCAAAAACAGGGTCTGAAAAGCCTCAAAGGTAGGGATAGATGCTACTGGTAAATCCTTAAACCATCTCTTCTCCTACCCTGAAAAACTCTGAGCAAACAATCTCATTTTCACATAATCACGATCTAATTCTTCCAGGTCAATGAAATATTCAAATCTATCCATATGCTTCCTTGCTGCAAAATTCTCATCTTCATCATATAAAGAAATTCTCTGTGAGTAATTTTGAGGGAGATCATACAAAGCAGCTGGCAAAGCTAAGGGTGCAAACCTAGCTGCCATTGGTCTAGGTGGATTATCTGCTCCAAGAGGGTTTTGAGGAGGATTTTGTGGAGGATTATGAGCAAGGTTTGCAGTATGAGGCTGAGGGGTTTTCAAGTGAAGATTACTTTCTTCAACTTTCACAATGTTCTCCAAGTTATACCATAAAAGATCTAGCAAGTATGACTCAAACCTATTTGTATTGATTTCTGTTTGCTTTAGTTCTGACTCTGATTTTGACCTTAATAAATATTTTCCAACACTTACTACTAAATCCAAATCTTGAAAACCATAAAAATTTTCTTGAGATAAAAATCCTTCAGTATTAGAAGTGCTATATTTGTCTTTTGTACTTCGATGTCTAAGCAAACTTTCTGGGTTTTCCACACTTAGTAAGATATCATAGTTAGGATTACCTCTTGTATGTACCATTCTAGAGGCTAGGATGTCTTCTGAAATATTATCAAGGAATCAATGTGGAGTCGCCAGGGAAAATGTACAACCTTCTTTGTCGTAAGAATCTCTGTTTTCCCACAGAAATCCTTCTCTCCTTGAAATCTGGAACTCTGTCATTTCTCCCAGGGACAATACCGCTTTCACTCCCCGGAAATGCCGCTAATTATGTTAACACTCAAATTGACCCTAAGGTTGTGGGAAAGGTCTCTTCAAGGTAACACACAAAACCAAATTTAGGAAAGAGAGCTGGCTTCTTTCTTTCCAGAGAGTGATCTCTCACTGATTGTTTAACAAGGATAGATATATGAATAAAAATTGAAATCATATTGTTGTTTGGTTGAAACAAGATAAGATTCCATTGGGAAATGGATTCAAAACAAAAAATTATATCAAATTACAGTGTTGTTTCATGGAATTTCATAATAAAGGAAAGATAGCCATTCAATCACAGTCAAAATGCTTTGGTGTGGTGGAGGAGAAGAAATAAAGAACAATCCATTAACATGAGCATCTGAAAAGGATGAATTCAATTTTAACTTTAGAGGAAATATTTGGTGAACATTTGAAATAATAGACATAGCATATGAATATGAATTATGCACTATTAAACACTCATTTCTGACATGAAGGAAAACACTATGGAAGTAATAAAGTGGAAACACATTCACATAAGAGAGGGAAACAAACTACAACATAAAAAACACATCAATATCTACCAAAATCTAGCTTCAACGCTGTGATTTTTATTAAAGATGAGTTTCACATTACAAGGCCTCGCTCTCTTGGGTTCAACCTTTTTTTCCTTTCTATTACATGTGAATATATAGATATCTTCTGCCCTGAGGCTCGAATCACCCTAACAGAAAGTTGTTACTACTGTGATGACACCTATACAGATATGTCCACCACCCCTGAGAATTAGTTACAACAAAATAACGAATGCTAACAAATAGGCTTAACTGCCTTTACAAGTGTCACTGAGCATTTACTTGACAGTAACATATTCTAGTAAATAGTTAAAAACCTAAGTAACTAATTCTTCAGGCTGCAATCTCCACGACCTTCAGAATCTTTATGCATGCAGTGTTAGTTTGGCTTTTCCATATTTCTCCATGCGCTTTCGTTGGTCGAAAGTTGGCAACTCTAAAGTGGCCACTTCCTTTAGAAATACTCGTAATTATGTATGGTCTTTGTATGAATAGCTCTGAAGGTGTGCACGAGCTCTTTGAAAACCAGGACCAATTCATACTCTCTTGTCAACTTATCCACCACTTTTTTTCTAGGCCGTGATTGGGTCATGCCATCAAAGTCTGTATAATCCAACTTGCATCCCATCAACCTGTTTTCATACTCTTTCTGTGTCATCATGGTGCCATATTCTTCCTAAAAGCATGGTATCCCTTTCTTAAACAGTGGATCAAACATATATTTGAAGAGTTTCAACTGGTAAGCCATAATATCTATTCTGGCCTGGACTGTAGCTAATTGCTGATGTTTGTTTATCACCTTCCTAGCCCAAGTGATGGTGGATAACCTGTCCTTTATGCTTGTTGCTTTCACCTCATCCTCAGTCAATCCATTAAAAAACTCTATGGCATTTTCAGCGCATTCTATAGGTTTCTTATTCATTTTTTCCTTTGTTATTGTTACACTCTGCTTGGCCAACTTGATGACAGCTTCCTTGTCTAAAATAAAATCTAGGTAGGGTCTTAATTTGCTTGCTTCAGTTATCACATCATTCCATATTACTTTCTTTGATTCTTGTAGTGAGGTTTGACCTGTAGCTTTCTTTATTAATTCATCATATTTAACCTGTAAATCTAGGTACTTAGCCTCCCAAGTCTTCCTCTCGTGCTCTTCTTCTGAAACTCTGCTTCCAAGCTCTATGTTCTACTTTTGCAACTTTTCTAGAACTAAATCTCTCAAGCTAGCCTGTGTCGTTGCTTAGAAAATGGAGAAATCTCCAGATTCAATGGAGGAAGAGGTGACCATGTTCTCCAATTTTTTTCCCTTCTCCTGCAATTTTCCTTCCAAATCCCCAAACTTAGCTTTCCACTTCTTTTCGCTCTCCACCATAAGAGCCATATCCTTCTGCCACTGTTTTTCTTTATATTCAAACTTTAGTAACCTAACCTTACAGTTTGTTAGTTCATTTTTCAGCTCTTCTCATTTCTCCTCCAGCTCTATCAACTCAGAGGCTTCTACCAGCTGGGTGGAAGGATTCTTCAATTTCTTTTTCAATGACTGAATAGTATTGTCTTTCTCATTTAGCAGATTTTGAATACTAGCCCTTTTGTCTGCCTGGCCCACAATAGCCACTAATTCATTCTACAGCTTCTTTATTTGTGCCTTGTGGGCTTTGTTCTCCACCCTTTCCTGTCTAAGCTGATTTCCAACCTTATTCTTATTGGTTTGCAGTTTGGACAGTTCTAGTGCAGCCTTTAACAACTTGGCATAAACTATGATCACAATTTCCTTGTGAAGATGGATCATGTCAGGTATGGGAATGTCTTCTAAGTTCATCTTCAATTTAGTGGCCTTATTCTTGGTAGCTAGGGCCAAATTCAAGGTGTTTTGAGCATGGCTCCTGACAGTAACAAAGGAAACATCCTTGCTAAATATCTATCTAAACTCTACATATAGCTTTGATTCTTCTGAATTTTCCTCTTTTCCCTCTTTATACTCATCCAATAATTCTTCTCTACTCTTGCTTTTTGCAGTAGGTTCAGTAGTTTCCCTATCAAATACATATTCCTTGATCTCGAAGGCAGGTATTTTGGGATTCACCTGCTTCCTTTTAACTTGACCAATCGACACCTGCACAATCTATTGCCCTTGTTCTTCTACTTTCTGTCTCTTTGAAGCTCTCTCTATATCCTCATCTTCTACATCCATGACATCAATGACTTCCAATTTGCTAGATCCTCCAGAGCGACTCGAAAAGGGTATAGTTTCTCCAACTGTTGGGACTAAGCTAAAGGAGCCAGGTATTGGCGATATGGTTGTCTGCACCAAAGAGGTGGAGTCATTATGTACATCTACATCCATCTGCCCTTTGTTGGGATATTCCAACTAGTTGGAAGTCTCTTCCATACCTACAATATCAAAATGCACAAATCCCTTTATGTTACTTTCTTCCTTCTGTTGGAGATGATGTGGTGGGGGCCATAGTTGATGGCAGCCTTTGTTCAAAATCCCATCTCTCTTAACATACATTCAATGGTTGAAATGGTAGACTTGCTCTTGACAATGAATGGGCCTACAGCCCATGGGAATGCAATCTTTGAGGCTTTCTTATGACCCAAAAAATGTTCAGTTTCCATTCTTAGCTTCTGCCTGATGAATTCCAGAGAAAACATTCTAAAGAATGCTGGCAGTACATAGGGTGAATGAGAAAACACATAAACTCTGATTGTTGTGTTGTGTTCCAAGAGAAACCAATCATCTATCTTCTTCTCAGAGGAAGGTTGTAACATCTCCTTCATCTCTACTAACGCCTTGGGAAATCTCTTCTAAAAGAAAACATTGTAAACTTCAGACATGAGGTTGTTCATGAATTTGTTGTAGTCTGTGAGCATTTCCTTTATGAGCATCATCTTAGGAAGCTGCAAGTTTTCTTCATTATATGACAGGAACATCCTCAGCAAATATGATTGGAACTTGAAGCTCCTAGTCTTGTGGAAGTCCAATAGCTGAGAATGGATATTCTCAGCTAGGGACTCATCAAATTTAATGCAGGCGCACTGGGCAGACTGGTCAGAATCCTCAGACTCTAATGGGAAAGTGCTAAGGACAAATAATAGGCTCATCGGGGGATCAGTGACATACATGTATGTATCTAATCCTAAAAATTGGCTTATCATGGTTATAACACACTTAGATTCTTCAGTAAAGAGACATATTTCGACTGGGAAAGCATGGTCCTGCAATGGGACACTAGGTTGTAAGCAAATCCTGTAGAAACTTTGCTTAAACTCGAATGTGGATTATCTAAAATACTGAATTAGGGATTCCTCCTTGTACTCTTTGGAATTTAGGATGAATTCGTCAGGGATTGATAGGGATTTTCTTATAACGAGAGTATTGACAAGACATAAGATCTTTCAACTAGATGCGTCCATAATCACCCTCTCAGAAGAGGAGTAATTGGTGGCGCACCAGTCGACAAACTTGAGACAGTTTAGGGTTTGGTCAATTGCAAAAAACTGGAAAAATGACTTGTATACCTTGTGTACATCTATACTCTGGTTCCTAATCATCTCCAGTCTATACTTTACTGTTACAATGGGTCCATTAGTCAACACTGTGTCATAGACTTCAACATCCTTGTCTTCTAACAGCTCTTCTATTTTCTGGTGTTCGAAACCTGAGGGTTCTACTTCTCCGAGCTCAGCCATTTAAATAGTTTTGTAAGAAGACATGAGGCCTAACTGGTTACTGATAGTTGGTTTGAGATCATGGCTGAGTTGTCTATGTGTAGCATGTTTGTCGTCTTTCACTTTCTAATGCAACCAGATAAACAGTATCCAGATCCTCGTGCAAAAGTATTTTTATATTATTTTCCTCTCCTATCATTCATGCATCTATTGCAGTGAAGAAGCTTGTTTAGTCATTCATTTACACGATCAACCCCATGCCATTGATATTTTCCCCACCTAACTCTGCAATCCTCCTTATTTTTCAATCTTTCAAGTGTTGCCTTCCTTGCACTTTTGATCCGCGTAGCTGCTACCAACCGTCGATCTAGATCCTATCCGCATCCGGACCATCCAAAGGTGCGGCCCCTACCAAGGTTCGCAGACTTGGAAAGTTTTGATAATCTGCGCATGTTCAATCTGCGAACTAAACATCCACCATCGATGCCTTTCCCCACTAGATCTGCACCATCGCATGATGTGGAGCCTACTGCCACTTCGCAATTTTGAAAAGTTCATTTCTTCGCGCATGTCAAATCAAGGAAGTACTTGATGATCGTAGATCTGTCCTCCCGTCCGTTGATCCGACCTTCAATTTTCCTATGGGCTAGCAACACTCCGCCCATGCTTAAACCATCCCATCTTACTTCTGCGAAGTCGCCTTTTAGACGTCAATATCTATCGCCGTAGATCTGCTCCATTCATTGGTGTGCTCATATAACTTCGAGGGGATTTTACATTTTTTCCACATTTGCAAAGTCGAAACTCAAGGATTTTAATCCTTTCCATCCCAACCCAAAACATACACATGCAGGGTGTTGGGCATGGCCCAAGTTGGCATACTTTTGAAGAAGTACAATTTTTTCAAGTGCGCAGTTCGGGGTGCAAAGTCAAATGGCACAGTTTTGCGAAGCATGCAGTTCTGACTACATAGTCAAAGATGTGAAGTCGTTATGGTGCATAGTACCAGCGCAACAACTATTTTTGGTAAAGAGTATAAGGGAAGGTAGAGCTGAGAAAGCGACCTGTTTTGGGTAAGCAAATCCAGGATTCCCGACAATTGGGTAAGGAGCAGAGTGGAGATAAAAGAAAGTGACCTGTCAGAGAGAGTGGTGACAAACCATTAGAGATTAAGCCTTGGGTAGATGGCAACAGCAAGGCTAAAGGGGCAGTTGTAATCATTCTTACGATGCAGTTGTAACCATTTTTATGATGACTGCTACTATCAGAAGGACGTGTGAGCCACGAGTGGCCGAGCAAGGTGGCATGAAGCGAGTGGAGCTAGCTGTCAATGGAGACAGGAAGGGTGGCGAGTAACTACACTAGTTTTGGGAACCTTATGGTTTTTTGGCCGCCATGATTGTAACAGACGTGACGTAAGGAAACGATCTATATAAAGGGAATTTTTGTAAGGGAAATGGTTAGATTATGTATGAGATTATTGTGAATATTGATCTCTGTTGGGAGAAAGATTGTAAAAAGGCTTTGTGGCTGTGTGCGCAGGGAGCTATTGAAGAGAGTAGAGAGTCTGTAGTTGTGTCCACAGACTGGAACGGTTGTACCCTTCCCATTGATAATATAACAATAGTTCCTATGGACGTAGCTCCCATCCTAGGGGTGAGCCACGTTAAATCCTTGTGTTATGTGATTGATTATGTGCTTGCATCTGTGTATTTGCTTATGTTGAATGGTTAATTGCATGTTTATAAGTTTATGTGTTCTGGCTTTTATATGTATTCACCAGAAGGATAAATGATGGGAATAATACGTTAAGTATCGAGATATGTGAATGAATGTTGAATGCACCAGTATTTCTAAGTCAGGTGAATGCATAAGTTGGGTATTGGGTAAACACTTTGTCAATGAAGTCTGTATAGTGCAACTCCCCAAAGCGCAGCACCGGAAGTGCACAGCTATAGTGTAATTCACTGTATCCTATAATTTTACAAGGTTTATAGTGTAATATGCTTGTTGAATGCATGAACTTAAACTAATTCAAGTATATTGAAGTTGTGTGATTGATGAAGAGGAATCGCAGTTCTCTGTGGAGATGTCTTGTTGTTAAGCGACCATACTGCATCGCACAGTCCTTGGATGCGCGATAGTGATAAGCATTAATCGCGAAGCAGGTTAACTTCGCGTTGTCCACCATTCTATTGAAGTGCACATCACCCGGTTGTGGAAACTTGATTCTGCAACCTCCCCATAATTTTGCCTCGGGTGATACCTCAGTCTGCTTGCAGACTGTTGCAGAAAGGACCGGTGAAAAGGGGTTTTGTTGGTTCCCTGGACCATGTAGAACCTAGGTCTGTCTATCTCGTCGAACTTAAAGAACACATATAGAACCAACAAATGGTTCCGTTACCACGCTTGAACTGGTGATGAGCACCGAAAGTTGGAATCCTGAGAAAACGAAAATATGGAATTGGGTGGACAAAACAGAAAGGAGAATAGACATCCGCATCTATCTGATGTCGAGTGGCTAAAAAAATACTTGTGGGTGGATATTCATGAAATTTTCTTCGCAACCTTTGGAAACGAGTTGCATGAGTGGTTTTCAAGACTCGCAGAGCGAAAGAACTGTTTCCAAGAAGGAGCACCTACCGAGTGGAACCCAGAGCTTATTCAGAAGCTTAAAGAAATTGATAGTCCACTCTCATGAGTAGTCGACTTTTGGTTTGACAGTATTCTAGAAGGCTTTGTGACAGAGTTCGTTGTGGACACCTTGAAGTCCTACAGCACAGCAGAAGCTGAGTTCTTCAAAGGTTTCAGAGGTAAGTACCTCGACAATCTAAGTTTATATATCAAAATGCTTTTAGCTGAGAAATGAGTCTTAATAATGTAGTAAGATTCATAGTTGTTTTGAGTCTGTAATGGTCGATAATACTTACAGTGACTCTGGTGAAGATACACACAATTTAAGAAGTGGAAAAAGAAATAAGGTCAATACAAAAAAGAACCTTAAATAACATGAACTCCATGTAGAAACTGAGTTCCAAACTGAGACTAATACCCAAAAAGCACCTCCATCTGCTACCTATCAGCCCACTACACCTCAAAAACCTCTAGTTACGAATACTACGCCTCCTATTCCACAGAATCTGTCAGTTCAGAATCCTCCAGTTGTTAATATTCCCAATCCTCAGAGCATCAATACTAGTAACACCATAGGAGTAAGTACCCAGAACATGCCGAATCAGACCATTCCGCGCTGTAACATCCCTAACACCACTCAGACTACTGTGCAAAATATTGTACCAACTATAAGGAGAATGACTGATGATATTAAGTTTCCGATATTTAAAGGTATGGGTCTAGAAGACCCTACACAACATTGGTTTCTATGTGAAGTCATGTGGAGTGTCAAACAAGTCCAGGATGATGCTGTTAAGCATGCGCAGCTCATCACTACATTCAGAGATAGAGCATTAACTTGGTTCATGAAATATTATGTTAGACAGAATAGAACCCTACAAGAAATAAAGGCTGCTCTCTTAAGAGAGTTCAAGAAACCAAAATCTGAATCACAATGTATAACAGAACTAAAAGAGATCAAACAGAAAACAACTGAATCGGTATGGGAATTTGACCAGAAGTTTAAAGCACTATTAGATCAAGTCAGTTTTGACATAGCACCGCAACAGCACCAAGAGTGGTTCATAGCTGCGTTGTTGCCCCATATAATACTGTTGTTGATGCAACAGAATTTTGTGTTGCAGACAGAAGCCTTAGAGATCGCAATGAAGCTAGAAGCTTCGCTGATAGGAGAAACAAGTCAAGGAATGATTCAGATCAAAAATTAGCTAGCAACCTTGACATTACAACTCCAGGGTATTAAGAAAGGCAAAGAAGTTAGAGAAGAGATCTGGTGTACAAAGTGTAGAGCAAAGGGACACTCGAAAGAAAACTATCCAGTTTTTAAAGAATGCATTGATAGTGGAGCACCAAAGCCACTAAATCATCAACAACAAGGACCCTGGTGTGAAATCTATTGATGCAAAGGAAACCAACTAGAGGATTGTTATTTGATCTAGAAATATGTGAGAACACCTAAGAACTTGTATTACATTTTTTGTAAGTCAGTTGGGCATGATGATTCCAATTGTAGAGCATATGATCTAATGGTAGAAAGGAAACATGATGTCTACAGAGTTCAAGAAGAAACACCGCAACACCATGAAAAAGTGTAGTACTATCAAGGAGCATATAAAGGAAGAAACACTAGGCAAGTACAAGGAAGAGGAAGAGGTCAGATGATTTGTTATAACTGCGCACAGTCGGGCCATCTTTCTAGAGACTGTACAAACGCCACTACTACATGTAGGTATTATAAATATTTTGACCGTTTTATTGAAGAATGCCCAATATTGCAAGCAAATATGCAAGAAAGAAGAACAGAAGCACTGAACGTGAACATTTAGATGATCGCAGTAGAAAAAAAGAGATCCAAACGTCAATGCTGTGATGGGAAGTGGTATTGTGACAGGAAAAGATAAAGAACCAGAAGCTTCTACTTCTGGACAACACCACGCTAAGAAGACACCTATTGATGGGGTCTGGATAAGAAAAGCTACTGGGAAATAACCTACTTTCAATCTAGAAAGAAACAAGGAAGTCTTCGCAGAGGCGAGGGATGCCTTCAAAGAACCAGCACCTGTAAGTCCAATAATCCCATTGCAAAGTGAACCAGCTCAAACGAAAGATATGCCAACAGTGTATGATCAAATGAGTACCGCAGCAGAAACAAGGACTTTTGTTGCGCAGTTCCTGAGGAGATATATGAAGTTGTTGAAGAGCGAAGATGCTTTGGTGGAAATACAAAATTTGTTGAAACACTATGAGCAATGCAACTGCATGAGTAATGTTAATAGCACAGTTCACCACATCAAACGCCATAAAAGGATAGGCCTAGAAATGAGGCTAAGTGCACAAATTAGATATTATGAGATGGATGAGATCATCCTTGATCTAGGATCTAAAGTAAATGTCTTGACCAAGTAGACATGGATACATATGGGGAAACCAAAGTTGTCATGGTCACTCATATAGGTGAGACTAGCAAATCAGATGAAGGTTATACCCTGTGGAAGGCTAGCAAATGTTCTTTTGGATATCGATGGAGTAAGCACTTCAACAAAATTCGAGGTTATTGAGATCATCGATGACATTAACCCATATCCAACATTATTGGGGATATACTGGGCGATGGATAACCTCACGATCATCTACTTAAAGAAAAAAAAATGATATTTGAAGGGATAGATATCAAGGTCATCGCACCCTTGGACCCTTCACAAGGACTGAGATACACTGAACCAAACAGAGAAGAATGTAGAGCTCATGACCTGGATCGCATCTATAAGATGACAGCAAACCATGCCAACTACATCAATCCTATAGCCAATGGAACACTAGAGTAGATTCCAGAGAATTGGTACGCAGATGTCGAGCTTTATAGAGGAACCACAGATTGGTATATTTTAATTGCGAACTTCGAGAGAATCTTCAGCTTTGAAGATGAGCATATAAGCATAAATGAGGCTTTGCAGGTTATCAAAGAAAGGATATTCAGAGAAGAATTCCCAAGTACAAACAAGGCATTAGAGGTCATCAAAGAAAATATATTTGAAGATGTAAAAGTACCTGTGAACCTACAGCCAGAATGGGAAAGAACAATAGAACATGCCCTTGAATGTTATAACATCACTGAAGATGGAGAAGACTCAAAGGAAAGTGATGAGGAGGATCTGCACAATGTTAATATACCTGAATCAGAGGGAGCACGTGATGTAGAGGGACCTCCACTAGAAATTCTAGATATGAGCGACCCTATCAAAACAAAAAAAAAAATTAACATTGACATGAGCAAAGAGCCAAAGTTTGCATCCATTGGAGATTACTGGGATGATGCAACGGTCGCACAGATCACAGACCTTTTACATGAATATCAGGATTTGTTTCCAATGAAGTTCGCCGAAATGAAAGGTATTTTGGGTGACTTGGGAGTGATGAAAATACCTCTCAAGCCAGGCGCGAAGCCTATCAGACAGAGGCCTTATAGATTGAATCCTAGATACAAAGAATGAGTCAAGGCAGAACTTGACAAGATGCTTGATGCGGGGATCATTGATCCAGTAGAATAATCCGAGTGGATAAGCCCTATGGTTATCCAGGGCAAAAAGACAAAAGGAGAAATAAGAATCTACGTAGATCTAAGGAAGCTGAATGATGCTTCGCTGCATGACCCATTTCCTACTCCATTTATAGATGAAGTATTGGACAACGTGGGAGGAAATGAGGCCTACTCATGCACTGATGGATTTTTTGGTTACCATCAGATAAGGATAGATTCAACAAATAGGCATAAGACCACTTTTTCTATTGAATGGGGCTCATATCAGTATATAGTTATGCCTTTTGGGTTGAAGAATGCACCTGCCATCTTTTCTAGAGTTGTTGTAGCTGCATACAAGGTACTACAAGATTTGAACCCAAAATCCAACGAGAAAATCCGACGGCATTCGACAAAAAGGACTGTGTCTCGTATTTCGCCTTCAAAATTATGAAATTTGATAATAAAAAAATTAAATTGATAGAATTGGCTGTCGGATATCCGACTGCCTTCGGATATCCAATGATTTCTGTCGAATAATGACCACTGTCGTCAGTTATCCGACATAATGTTATGCCCGTGTATGTCAGATATCCAATGATATATTTTTCTCGAGGATGTCGAATATCCGACGGTATCAATTGAAAATATCAATATATATATAAAGTCTCATGTTTTTCCATTCAAAGTAATTCTACAATTTGTTATGGATAGAGATTCTAGGGTAAATATGGATGGTCTTTGAGCTTGGTATTCAATCTTAGTGATTGGTCTTCAATATTCGTGGTAATTAGATGTGGTATTGGCTCCTAGGTCTACACTCATGCTAATTAGTTCATACCCACATACTACTATTATGACTTATGGAAATAAAGCAAGGTTATGTTCTTAGTTTGTTATCAAGCCATTAGAAGAACACTATCGAAGTGCATCATCCGGTTTGTAAATTAATTTCTCTCCCAATTGCAAGAGTGATCATATGTTGCTCTTGTTTCAATTTGTTTTAATAGTAATGGTGAGGGATTCTTGGTGTTCAACCAAGTGTTATTTTAACAAAGGTAATAATTTTGCAGAAGTATCGAGATCCTTCTTCAGGTCTTCTATTATATTGTCAAACCTTTGTATTTCTCCTCAAAGTGTTGATAGCTTCTTCAAGGTCATGGATTCAACTACTTTGATACTAATATGATCTATAAATGGTAGGCTTATGGCTAGTTCATCTTATCAACATAGATTGACATTGCATAATTAAAAAAAAAGTAAGGTTGTTGCAATCACAAGCACATTGAGGTCATGATTCTTGATGTGGATTCAATGGCATATATGGAAACTTCTAGTTCTGATTTGGTTTAAGGCTTGGTTTGATGACTTCATACTACCAAGGACAATGCTAATTTTCCTATCATTTTGGTTGTACACATCATACGCATCACTATTTGGTCAATGCATCATTTTTTTGGGCATTTTGCCTAACCTTTGGAGCATACACATCATATGCTTCACTATCTAGTCAATTCATCATTTTAATCGGCATTTTGTTTAACCTTTGGACCATACACAAAATTTTACTTTACATTGTAGAATGGAGTATAATATATGGATGGCAGACAATGTTTGGTAAACATGAACCTTAGTTGGCTTTAATTTAGTAGATAATGTGTGTGTATGAATATCATTGATAAATAGGTTGATTCTAAACATGCGTAACAAGTGATTCCAAGTTCACATTATTGAGAGTTTACTATTACTTATTGTCTCACAATATTAGTAACATTTAAAAGGATTGAAGAGATTGCGCTATCATTCATTAAGGATCCTTGTTGGTGAAATAGATGAGGTCTAATTTATATTTAGTGAAGTTTGTTACACTCCCCCACTTATACTCGCACCACCAACCTCATGGGCCTTGCGGGCTAATTTATATTCGGTGAAGGTTGTTGTTAACACCCAAAAAATGCTCACCACGTCATCTCCCTCACTACATGACCCATTTGTCCATTTTTCCCACCATCTTTGCCTCCAAAACCTCAAAAAACCATTAATTGGTCACCAAAAGGCCAAAAAACCCCTTTTTCACCCTCCAAATAATTAAATTTCCTCAAAATATAGCAAAAACCCTCTAAAAAGGCCCTAGATTCCCAACAATCAAGTAAAAGGGAATAAAAAATATAAAAAAGAGGAAAAAAGATGGAAAAATGAAGCAAAAACCCTAAAACAACTAACCTAAACCATATGGTGCCAAAAACCATGGGTCAACACTCCGCCACTAAAAAACCTATAAATAGGTGATGGAGGCTCCCCATTTCATATCTATAATCTATCCCATCCTCACGCTGCCAAAATCACCCATGAAACCTAAGCTCACCATTTGAGCTAGTTTTCCCATTTGAGTGCCCCTTTTGGCCCACCATCCAAGCACCTTGGAGAAGGAGAAGGAACCCATTGGAGCACGGAAGCAACCCTCCTGGACTACTGCAAGAGCTCCACCAACCTCCACATTTGAGGTAAATGTAACTTTGGTCATATTTTAATATAAAGAAAAAAAAATTATATTATATTATCTTTGTCCTTTTATTTCTGTTGATGCACATCTTAGCTTGGGTTTTATACTATTTTACTATTTTTTGAACTGCTACTAAGGAGGCCATTCTCCTTATTAGGTGCTCAATTGCACAAGCTAGGGTGAAAAATCTAGCTATAGTTTTCGTGACTCCACTATTGGCCTTTGAATTTCTGGTTAAAATTTTCAAAGTTTTTATTTTCTGAAAGTATTTTTTCTGTTTTTTCCTGTTCAGCTGTGGCTTTCGGTAGTTGGGTTTTTTGCCGTAAATCGCAACTATTTTCCTCGTAGCCATGGCCCGAACCACAAGTTCACAGCCCTAAATCGCGGCCTCAGCCGTAGCTCCCTGCATTTTTACGACGGCCCCACCACGGTTAAATTCCTCCTGAGTGCGATCTAGATCATAGCCATTTGGCTTCATCCCATGGCCCAGAATGTGTTCCCCGGTCTGCATTTTGCGACCCGACCTGTAGAAAAACCTTTGCTTCTTGCAGCTCCGAATGCATTTTACTGTTTATTTTCCATGTCCTGGCCCATAGAAACCCCTTTGTTTTCTACGGCCCTCTGCAGCCCTAGGCCACCCTCTGCCCATGCTCCTGCAGTGTTTTTGCGCGCCCTCGGCCACAGTTACCCTTTGCACATCCGCAGTCCAGATTGCGCATTGTGAAACCCTAGCCGCGATCCCAACCGCACAAACCTAAGCTATAGCTGTGCTCCGGCCGTAATGCCGGGGCCCATACTCGCGATTTAGACTACAAGTTCCATCCCGATAGCCGTGTCCCAAGCTGTGCATTGCAGTCACAAACCCGCAATCTGCTTTCTGCAATTTTTTCCTCTTTTTAGCCCAGAACTTGTCTGCAACATTTTATGCACCTACACAGCCACCTAGTATTTTTTGATACGGTCACAACCAGTTTATCAGAGGGCCTCTCCCTTAGGAGGGTTGAAGTTGTGAGACTGGTTCCGGAAGTCTGAGAGGAATATCGCAATCCACTTAGTAACCGAAGGATACCTACTCGTTGTTCGCGTGTGGTGTTCCTTTTAGGCCCACACGGTGATAGGACTGGAGATGCAGATTCACCTTTCTAGACGTGTCATAAACAAGGTATCTTAGTTTCCTTTCTTCTAGGATTGTCTTACCTGGTGTCCCTCTCGGTAGGGGGATACCCTTGGCCACTTGGTTCTACTATTCATATTGTCTAACTTGAATTTCATCACCTTGCAGAGGATATGTCTGGTTGAATCAGAATACTATTTATCTAGGTGTTTGCATGCTCCCTTACCTCCCTTTGGTCTAGCAAGTTGTCACGTCCCCTCCCGTCATCCCAATGCAGGGGAGAGAACACTGACCAAACATACGGGCTTCGTTCCAGAATCTCAGCCCCATACTTTACTCAAGAATGCATAATAATTAAAAACTTAATGTGTGTAGGTTCAAATTAACTATGCACAGCGGAATTAACTCATCTTTGCACACACACAATTAGTAATGCATAACATATAAATCGCAGCAGAAGATGATTCAACATATAGAGACTCAAACTCATTCCAATGCCATGCATAGATCTCATGTTAAGATAATCATTTCATTTCATTAAACATGGACAATTTGTTGATGTATATGTAACTTTGGAATGTATTTCACATATATGTATTTTGTATTCCTATAGAGATGTTATTATTCCTCTATACGGAAGTGTCGTCATTTATATTGTAAGTGTCGTAACTTATACTTGATGGGTTATTAGACCACCTTGTTGGGGTCGGCCCTGTATAATTCATGTGGGTCAAAGGGTTATTAGACCACCCTATTGGGGGTCGGCCATGTGGTTCAAAGGGTTATTAGACCACCCTAGTGGGGTTCGGCCCAGTCAACATTATGTTAAGTGGTTAAGTTGAGGTCGACCTAGTTAAGTAAAGGTCAAGTCAAGTTAGTGTATAAATAGAGAGTGTGTCTCTCTCATTTTACACATTCTATTCTCTCACTCACACTGTGGAGAGTGGTGCACTTGTGGAGGAGGAGGCTCTGCTGCTAGGAGAAGACTATCTCTTGTATTCTGGTTGTATCATTGCTCTATCTATCTCTGAGGAAGTTATTGGGGTTTTTCACCTTTATGGTTTTCCCCAAGTAAACTCATTATCTCTTCTGTGCTTGCATTATTATGTCCATGAATGATATGCTGTAGATTTGTTGTACATGTTGTTCTCTCAGTTAAGATCCTAGATCAAATTGAAGTAAATTTTGAAAATTTAACATGGTATCAGAGCTAGCCTGAAAGAAGGCATGATATGGCATGTATGACACTTGTTGCACTTACGATGCAAGGGCTTGATATAGCAAAAACCAGTCATCGTAGCACTTTCGCTATAAATCCGTTTTGGAAAAGATTTTGGATCTAAAACCTTTATAGATCGAAGATTAAATCCCCATGTACCTTGTATCCAAAGTAAAACCTCTAATTCATTGTACTTTGTGATTTATGATCTATACGATATAGGGTTTCTGCCTCTTCCAAATCTGAGTCAAAATCAGGTGACCTTGGGAAAAAGGTCATAACTTGGGCTAGGAAGATCCAAATGAAATTTTGTAAAAAGTGACAGGTAGTACATAGAATGTACTATCTCAAGAAAAATTTTCTGAGGCCGAAGTTGAACCAGTGACACGTGGCACACCGTACAAGTTTGCTCTCCTATATTATCCCATAAACAGGTCACGTTGCGACACTTGGTATAAATCTGTCTTAGAGAATCCAATTGAGGTCAGACCTATCGAGATGGAAATATAATAGGTTGGGCTATCTCAAAAAAAACTTTTAGGGGCCGAAGTTGAAACAGTGACACGTGGCATGCCGTACACTTTCGCTCTCCTGTATTATCCCATCAATAGGTCATGTTGTGACACTTGGAATAACTCTCTCTCAAAGAATCCATTTGAGGTTAGACCTGTCAGGATGGAAAGATAATAGGTTGAGCTATCTCAGGAAACTTTTTTAGACCTTGTGGATCAAAAAGTTCAAAGTTACACCAGAAACAATCAGGTACATATTTCTGTCAAAACAAAATTATTTTTTAGTACCTTCATTCATGGCTTCCGGAATTTAGGGCTTTGGAGAAAGTTGGAATTTTTGTAATCGGAGACCACGGATGAATGTTACTCATCAAAATAAAAATTTAGAGACCAAGATCAGAATTTTTGGTTGGGCAGAAGACCGGGCTTGATTAGACCCTAGTTCGGGACTTTGATCAGAAAAGTGGAAAATTATGGCTTCTATAAAAATGGAAATTTTTGAAATCTGTGACCATGGCTGGAAGCTCCTCAAAAAAATAGAAGCTTAGAGCTTTGGATCAAACCTTTTGATTGGGAAGAAGAGTGGGCTTCATCAAACCCCAGTTCAGGGTCACGTCTAGTGAATCCGGAAGTTTCAAAGGCAAAATTGAGGAGTGAAACTTTGCAGTTTTCAAATTTTGAATATACCAGCTTGATCAGCTCATCAAGGCGCATATTTCTATCCTTTCAGAAGTTTGAAATTCAAAGTTTGAATTTTTGGGGTTTCTCTGACAAACCCATATCCAGCTCCAGGTCCAATTCTTGCAAATCAAGAGGATTGGGTTAATCCAAGAAGAAGATGGATTGGTCACCTGCATAAGTGAAGAAGTTCCTGTTTCAAAGGGAGATGAGGCTAAGGCCTTACCTAAGAATATTACAAGCGATCTCGAAAGGTATGACTCATCGAGGTATGTTTCGATATTTGTTGGCTGCTTTCTGGACAGACCCGGTTTTTCAGGATGCGTAGCAACAAACACCCCTGTGGTGCATGGGCCCTTTCAGCAATGAGCTGCGCAGCAGCTCGAAGTCTCACCCGAAGTGGCTATGGGGAGGATAAGGAATCAGGTTTCCTTAACCTAGGTGGTGTGGAGTCTACAATCTTCTCTCTTCCCTTCTTGGAGGTAACCCCTGAACAGAGCGTCTTACTCTTTCACAGGTCTCCCAGTGCTATAGCGCTGGAACTCACTCTTCTCAGCCGAGCTGTGCGGTAGCTCCGCACCTGTGCACGAGTCTTTTACCTGCTACCTACGATACACTATGTATCGTCTCTGCCCTTGCGCCACAGCGTAGTAACACACTCCTTTAGCGCTGCGGCGATAGTGTTCTTACAGAATCCTTCGACAATGCACAAGTACAACTTCTAAGGGAGCTTCCAAGATTTACTTTACATAATCATTCATAAAGATAGCAAAACAATCATAGAACATAGATAGTAAAGCAAAGATATGCAATCACATAAAGAATCACCACAACAACAAGAATTACGTGGTTCACTTCCAGGAGGGAAGCTACGTCCACGGGAACTATGTTTTATATTATCTTGAGATGGCGATAACATAGTTCCACTGCGCACACAGCTGCAACCTTAGATCATTCTGGGAAACTCCACGCACACAGCTGGGAGCCCTTCTCTTAGATCTATTCTCTTCTTCTACAGATATTACCATGGCAAAGACATACAATTACATTCCCCTCTCAGTCCTCTTGCGACTGGTCGATACATGCAATGGCCCTTACGCCAAGCGGTCTTCCTGCGAGATTGCGGCCTTCTTACATGCACAAAATGATCATTAACAGCTTAAAAGATATAGCAATACAAATGACTGACATAAACTTAGACTGTCCATGTAACTCAGTAACTATCTAACCCTTTTCCCTTTTTCAATTACACATATATATAGGTGTCCCTGAGGGTCGCACCTTTACAAAACTATGGGCCTTTCCCAACAGTGATCCCCAAAAACCCTAACCGCGGACACGGCTAGGTGTACTGTAGGTGCCTCTTGCAGTCACGTCGCAGCTTCCTGTAGACTCCGTGATTTTCAATGCAGATCACGGGTATGGCTACCGCTTCATCGTTCTTCGCTCCTTGTCCTTCAACTTCAATGCTTCGGCCCGTTGCTCTTCCTTGGTCTGAGCAACCATAACTCCTGTACTTTTCCTTAATGAGGGTAGCTGAGCCCTCTATTCCACCGCTTCATGTACTATGGTGGTTGAGCTTTCTACTCGGCCACCTTATTTACTCTTTCCTTTGACTTGTGCACACGAGCTCCATGATTTTCAGCCCGCAATCTGCGGTGAGCTCGTCCATCTAGCGCCGTACCACGCACTGTTCATTTCTGCCCAAAAATGGTGCTTTTCCTCAAAATTAGCACTTTTCCTTCAAAACTTAGTGCTTTTTCCTAAAACTTGGCATCTTTTCCATAGCTACGGCCTATGCTCCAACAAGCCCCTAACACTTACTTGTGGCTCGTCCTCGAGCCACTCGCACTAGCTTGTGGTTGTTTTACTTGTGCATCTGACTTTGCTTGGGTTGCAGTGAAGGCTTGCTTCCACTGCGCAATAGCGGAGTCCATGTCTTGCATGCACTTCGTGGCTGTCTGCACCAATCCTCTGTCTGAAGCCTAGGGCTTCTATTTTCACATTCAGCGAACTCTCTAGCCTTTGAATCAAACCACTCTTGAAATTCTTTAGTTGTAGGATTCCAGCACCACATTGCCTTCAAAATAATAGGGTTAAAGCCGGCAATGGAACCATTTGTTGGCTTCTTGCAACAGAACCATTTGTTGGCTGCTTTCTGGTCAGACCCGAGTTTTCAAGATGCACAGCAACAAACACCCCTTTGGTGCACTGGCCCTTTTGGCAACGAGCTACGCAGCAGCTTGAAGTCTCACCCGAAGTGGCTATGGGGGGGCTAAGGAATCAGGTTTCCTTAACCTAGGTGGTGTGGAGTCTACAGTCTTCTCTCTTCCCTTCTTGGAGGTAACCCTTGAATAGAGCGTCTTACTCTTTCACAGGTCTCCCAGTGCTATAGCACTGGAACTCACTCTTCTCAGTCGAGCTGCGCGGTAGCTCCGCACCTGCGCACGAGTCTTTTACCCGCTACCTCTGATACACTATGTATCATCTCTGCCCTTGCGCCACAGCGCAGTAACACACTCCTTTAGCGCTGCGGCGACAGTGTTCTTACAGACTCCTTCGACAATGCACAAGTACAACTTCTAAGGGAGCTTCCAGGATTTACTTTACATAATCATTCATAAAGATAGCAAAACAATCATAGAACATAGACAGTAAAGCAAAGAAATGCAATCACATAAATCATCACCACAACAACAAGAATTACGTGGTTCACTTCCAGGAGGGAAGCTACGTCCACGAGAACTGTGTTTTATATTATCTTGAGATGGGGATAACACAGTTTTGCTGCGCACACAGCTGCAGCCTTAGATCTTTCTGGGAAACTCCACGCACACAACTAGGATCCCTTCTCTTAGATCTATTCTCTTCTTCTACAGATATTACCATGACAAAGACATACAATTACATTCCCCTCTCAGTCCTCTTGCAACTGGTCGATACATGCAATGGCCCTTACGCCAAGCAGTCTTCCTGCGAGATTGCGGCCTTCTTACATGCACAAAATGATCATTAACAGCTTAAAAGATACAGCAATACAAATGACTCAGACATCAACTTAGACTGTTCGTGTAACTCAGTAAATATCTAACCTTTTTCCCTTTTTCAATTAAACATATATATAGGTGGCCCCGAGGGTCGCACCTTTACAAAACTGTGGGCCTTTCCCAACAGTGATCCCCAAAAACCCTAACCACGGACACGGCTAGGTGTACTGTAGGTGCCTCTTGTAGTAACGTCGCAGCTTCCTGCAGAATCCACGATTTCTGGTGCAAATCGCGGGTATGGGCGCCGCTTCATCGTTCTTCACTCCTTGTCCTTCGCCTTCAATGCTTCGGCCCGTTTCTCTTCCTTGGTCCGAGCAACCATAACTCATGTACTTTGCATTAATGAGGGCAGTTGAGCCCTCTATTCCACCGCTTCATTTACTATGGTGGTTGAGCTTTGTACTCGGCCATCTTATTTACTCTTTCCTTTGACTTGTGCGCACGAGCTCCATGATTTCCGGCCCGCAATCTGCGGTGAGCTCGTCCATCTGGCACCATACTGCGCACTGTTCATTTCTGCCCAAAAATGGTGCTTTTCCTCAAAATTAGCACTTTTCCTTCAAAACTTAGTGCTTTTTCCTAAAACTTGGCAGCTTTGCCATAGCTGCGACCTATGCTCCAACAATATTTGTTCATGATTAAGTTTATGGTATGTTTGTCTTCATGTTATTATAGTTAGTACAATCTTGATTTTAGATTAAGTTTAAAGATTATTGTGTTTTAATAGTATTAAGATTATACTAATAAATGTGTGACTATGTATTAGACCTCAAGGATAACAAAATAATGATACTAATAAGCATGCATAGTGATTAAGGATGGATGTAAGTTCAAGGATAGGTAATCCAGGAAGCAAAGATCAAGAGAGAGCACACTCCAGTTGTTCCTGCAAGAAAGCAAAGGAGCACACTTCAGTAGTTTTTGCAAGGATGCAGATATTCAGAGGGAGTTGACCACTTCTCACAATCCACATAAGAATGGAGTTGTAGAAAAGAAGCAAAGACTGAGAGGGAGTCAACCCAACAAACAAACAAAGATAAGTATTTGAATTGTCATTACTTGCATATTTTATTTAAATAATACTGTTCAATAATGTATATACTGATGTTCCTAGAATTAGGTTGTGTATTATGCATATTAGAATAGTTGCATTGATGAACAGTATACTACTAATATGCATGGGTAAGCAGCCTATGGCACTGTACAAAGTCCCATTGCTACTTATCTAGAATGAAACCTATTTGTTGACATGTTGGGCGCTGTGCACACTCTTAACAATGTTCTGGTAGAGATTGGAAGGCATCTAGAAAGTTACAGGATATGGATAAATGTTGTATTGAAGCATTGGCTAAGATAATTGCATGACTGTATGACATATTTATTTATGTGTAAGAATTTGTTCTGAAAACTATGACATGTTTTCTAATCATGCAATTTAATTTGTTGTGTAGGAAAGATCGTATGCCATCACCTACAAAAGAAGAACTACAACATTTGTTCAGCAACAAAATTATCTATTGAAGATATTGAAGGTCCTAGGATATGGGAAGAATGCCATGATCCATCAATCATGAAGAATGATGTTTGGGATGTAGTCCTAAGACCTGAAGGGAAGTTTTTTATGACTTCCATATGGATCTATCAAGATCAAGCATGCTGTAGACAATAGCATAGAGAAATATAAAAGTGATGAAATATAAGATACACCAGATGGATTTCAAGATAGCTTTCTTGAATGGTGTAGTTGAAGAAGAAGTGTATGTGGAGTAGCCACTTGGTTCTGAGACACATGACAGGAAATCATATATGTGCAGAACTTGGTATGGTAGGATAGACAGCTTTCTATCTAGTTTGGTCTTTACCAAGACTAAAGCGGGTTCCAACCTTTACTACAAGGTTGAGGAAGGCAATCCAGTGATACTACTATGTGGATGACCTATTTGTATCAGGTGAGGATAGATTGATTGCCGACACATAGCGGAAGCTTGCTGCCGAGTTCGAGTTGAGGAACTTGGGGATGATGCACTATTTGTTTTTGGCATGGAGGTGTGGCAGAGTGATGGAATCTTCCTTGGACAAGGGAAGTATGCAATAGAGATCCTGAAGAGGTTCGGGATGATGGACTGCAAGACTATGGCCACAACTATGGCATCGAACCTGAAGCGTCTGTGTGATGCTTCATCTGAGCCGATTGATATCACTATGTATCGTCAGATGATTGGGTCCTTGATGTACCTAACGAACATGAGACCAGATATTTGCCTTGCAGTGAACACATTGAGTCAGTTCCTGACAGATCCGAGGAGTGTTCATCTGGTTGCTGTAAAGCATGTTCTGAGGTACCTGAAGGGTACAGTGGATTATGGGCTCAAGTATGAGGAGAATCAAAAGTTTAACCTACAGGGTTATGTTGATTCAGATTAGGTTGGCAGTGCTGCAGATAGGAAGAGCACATCTGGGTGCTGCTTCAGTATGGGATTAGGTGTGATCTCTTGGTTTAGCAGGAAGCATTCTTGCGTAGCACTGAGTACAGCTAAGGTAGAGTATGTTGCAGCCTGTTCAGCTAGTTGTGAGGCAGTATGGCTACGGAAGCTATTGTCTGAGATCAAATATCACTATATCAGGGATATGGTGCAGAAAGGAGCTATGAAGCTGCTGTATGATGTGACGGATGAGCAGATTGTAGATGTGCTGACGAAGACACTAGCTAGGGTGAAGTTCAAGTACTTCAGGGAGAGGCTTGGTGTTCTTCAAATCGAGGACACTTCGAGGAAGAAGTGATGGACACATTTGATGAAGCCATTCCAAGCATGTTGGAAGGAGGATCCTTCACATGGATGTGGATGTAAGCGCTCGATGATGAACATCAGGATGATGTTCTAGTTTCTGCTTTGTATGATCAGTTGGATCATTTTGTATATACACATCATGTTGGATGCTGGATATGATCAGCTGGATCATTTATATGTATATGGATGTACGCATCATGTTGGATGTTGGATATGATCAGTAGGATCATTTGTATGTATTTTGTATGCATCATGTTGGATGCTTGGACCATGTACCTGTATATGTATTAGATGGATACATTGTGTGATCAGGTGGATCATGTATGGTGATATGTATCATGTATTTGTATTTGTATCAGGTGGATACATTGCATGATCAGGTGGATCATGTATGATGATATGTATCAAGTAGATACTTGGTATGCATCAGGTAGATGCATTATATGATCAGGATGATCATGGATGACGAGCTTCAGGATGTTGCTCCAGATGACATGTAGCAGTGATGATGATAAGGATGATCATGTGTACAACAAGATGATGTATGGTGAGTATCAGGTTGATACTCTATGGCCATGGATCAGGTTGTGCAGATGAGCATACAATTTGGCCCTGGGAGATTTGCAGATAGTCTTTCAAGGTTTTTCCTATGGCATGTAATTCATGCCCTGGGATATCTGGCAGATGCTCTTTCGAGGTTTTGTCCTATGGCATATAATCTGTCCTTGGGAGATCCGATAGGTTGGGCTGTGTGCCCGTAATAAGTCCTGGGATGCTCTTGTGAGGTTTTGCCATGACCACATATAATCTGTTCCTGGGAGATCCTATAGGTAGAGCTGCGTGCTCGTAACAACCTGGGATGCTCTTGCGAGGTTTTGTGTTGACCACATATAATCTGTTCTTGGGAGATCCTATAGGTAGAGCTGCATGCTCGTAACAACCTGGGATGCTCTTGCAAGGTTTTTTGGTGAGGTCACATATAATATGGCCCTGGGAGATCCTATAGGTAGAGCCGTGTGCTCGTAATAGCCTGGGATGCTCTTTCGAGGTTTTGTGACACACATAATAAGTCCTGAGGATTCCATAGTATGGCCAGTGATGACGAAGAACTGCAGGTGGTGGGACTACATCCAGTATGAAAAAGGATTGGCTCTGTAGAACTTCCTATGACAAGTAGATTCAGAGATTGATTGAGATAGTAGCAGCAGTGACGATGATGATGACTCGATGACGATTATCCGGTGATGATGATCCAAAGAAGATGACTTGTGCTAGAAGATCCGTGTCAAGAAATACCTTCCTAGTTAAGAGGGAGTGTTGATGTATATGTAAATTCGGAATGTATTTCACATATATGTATATTGTATTCCTATAGAGATGTTAGTATTCCTCTATACGGAAGTGTCGTCATTTATATTGTAAGTGTCGTAACTTATACTTGATGGGTTATTAGACCACCTTGTTGGGGTCGGCCCTGTATAAGTCATGTGGGTCGAAGGGTTATTAGACCACCCTATTGGGGGTCGGCCATGTGGGTTAAAGGGTTATTAGACCACCCTAGTGGGGGTCGACCCAGTCAGCATTATGTTAAGTGGTTAAGTTGAGGCCAACCTAGTTGAGTAAAGGTCAAGTCAAGTTAGTGTATAAATAGAGAGTGTGTCTCTCTCATTTTACACATTCTATTCTATCACTCACACTATGGAGAGTGGCGCACTTGTGGAGGAGGAGGCTCTATTGCTAGGAGAAGACTATCTCTTGTATTCTGGTTGTATCATTGCTCTATCTATCTCTGAGGAAGTTATTGGGGTTTTTCACCTTTATGGTTTTCCCCAAGTAAACTCGGTGTCTCTTATGTTCTTGCATTATTGTGTCCATGAATGATATGCTATAGATTTGTTGTACATGTTTTTCTCTCAGTTAAGATCCTAGATCAAATTGAAGTAAATTCTGAAAATTTAACACAATTAACATACTGCAGAACACAAAATGCATGTAATTTATAACATAGAGAACACTTATCATGAAATGAAAATGTCCAAACAACTGGCTACGTGAGAGCAACGTTCCACCCAACCATAGATCTCTGTCTAGCCTGTATTCTTCCAGCTGAGAGATCACCTCCAAGCTGGGCTGTGTATCCACTAGGGAGGAACTAGACAGGCTCACTCACAGCCATGGATTCACTCAAACAGTCATGCTAAGCCAACACACAGTTGGGTTTATCAAGCATACCAAGAGGAAATGGAGGAGGATGCTAAACCGGTGAGCTCAACCACAGAGCTGCAGACATCTCAAGCTAAATTCAAGCAATCCCATCCTCTATTCAAACATCCACGCTTGGATTTCTCACCATTCTAGCAACAAATAACTCAATCCCGTCACTGGTCTTCTGGGCTATAAAAATTGGGTTTTCCAATGGATTTCGAGGTATCCAATACTTTCAAATTCGCCCCAAGGTTCATACCTATGGATCCCCCATTGGATTTCACTATCAAATACTAATTCTGGGCATTTATTCCTCTTCAAACGTGGGTTCTTTCAAAGTTGCGATTTCTGGTGTTTCTCTCTACTGGCAATTCATTTTTTTGGATGGAAAATGGTGCTGGTAACTTCCACAGTGGAATGGGGATTAGGAAGAAGCAACTCCCATGAGGTAGAGTGGCTTGTGGTACAAGAAAACAGATCCCACACTCTTCCATATGAATTTATGGGCTGCCCATGCTCCATTGAAGCCATGGACTGAATTCCTCAACCAATTCCTTACAACAGAAATAAATGTCAGCAAGGTAAGTCAAATGGGTTCTCAAGGTGACATATGGAAACCTATGGTTCAATCCCACAACCCCCTCACCACTCCCTAGTGGATACACATGGCCCATTCTCATTCGTTGCCTCCATAGCCAGTTTTGGTATTTTATTGCATGATGTTTATTTACATCATTTTTACAATGTTCCATGGCTAAATAGCACATGGGAAACATAATGTCTAATACTTGTCTTTAAATAAAATTCGAGCTTCCACTAGCGGGGCCTTGGCCTTGAGCTCCATGCTAGAAAAACATACATCACATGTATACAACATTTACATTAAAAGCTAACATATCCTAAGGGTCAAAATGGGGTATTACAATCCCCTCCCCCTTAGAATAACATCGTCCTTGGTGTTCCAACACTTGGAATACATATACAATTTACACGTACAAAATTTTCAAAACTTTTTGCACGTCTGCCCTGCATTTTATCATTTACTTTGAACTTTCAGGACCAAGTCCCTTAACTTCCATGAACTTCTCCCACTGGTTCTAATCTTTCAGCTCATCCAAAAGTCTAAAAACTTTATGGCTGCTACCCTCTTGAGGTTCCCTTGTTGGGCAGTTGGGGAGGTAATGATGTCCTCCACATTTCCAACATTTCACTGGCTGCTTCATCTTTACCTGCTCAATCTCCTTTGAGTCTCCATGCCTAGAATGTTTCTTAATGGACCAATTGGACAAATGCCTCATCCTTGATCCACTTTCTTTTCCCTTACTGATTGCTCTCATAATGTTTTCTACCTCTCTTTGCAGACCAATAGAGTTCTGCAAAACCTTGTGGTTCATCTCATTCTTCCTCTTCTGTATCTTGAGCATCTCTCCAAGATTTTCTTGGGTCTTGTAAATTGTTTGAAGAAGACTTTCATCCAATTCCAACAGCCTATGGTCTGCTGCCATGGTCATTGTGCATAGCTGGTTCTCACTTGGCTCACAAGCAGCACTTGCTCGTAACAACTACAACCAATTGATTTAATTTCCACCTGTGAAATTCATCATTGCAAATCTTGTTAGGCCAAGCATAACCTAAACATTAAAAATCAGTCAATTGTTTTTCCCCAATTGACATGGAGGTCCCATGCTCTATTCATAAGACTTTCACACTTTCCATGCTTTCCCAACATACACATGAATTCTTTCATGTTCATCCATTCACAATAAATTAATTACTTCAACATTCACAATTTATTTCAAGCAATAAACACATTCTACTTTCAGCCATACATGCATTCAACAATTTTCTATTTTTTTATAAATGCATCAATAAAAAGGAAAGAGAGAGCAGTAAGAGTTCTCTTCTCTTAGTCTTGTTCCATTCTGGAACCCACACCACCACTGTGGTTTTCATGCTCCTAGCCTCTTTCACTTCAACATGAATGCTTGACTTGCCCTTCTTGGCTATGACACTTAGTGTCTATGGTCTATTTCATACCTCTCAACTATGGAGTCCCTCCACATGGTTTGTCTACAACTCTTAGCTGCTAGGACCCACACAGTCCCACTAGCACCATCCTTCATTGTTGCTCAAGTTGAGCTTTTTAGGTAGTCATATGTCCACATGCATCCTTAAGATGCTTTCATAGTCCTTGTTTCCAACAATACCTACACTCAAACATTGAATCAATTCACATGTTTAGTTTATTTTTATAGGATTTATCTCTAAACAAGAGTTTTAGGAAGTCATAACCAAATCATATACACATGTATATGTTAAGATTTAATATGCTAAGACATAAAATAGCAGCATTACATTCCATTTCACAATAATAGCATATACAGGATCACTGAAGAAACAACAAGCACAGCATAAACACAAGAGACACAGATTTATCCTGGGAAACCCTCATGGGGTAGAAAACCCAGCAAAGCTTCCTCAATATAGATGACCAGTAAATACAAAAGATGTAACCCTGAGCATAAGTTCCTCCTTCTCCATAGTAGACCTCTCTCTCATAAGTGCGCCACTCTCAAGTGAGTGAGTGTGTGTAAAATGAGGAATACACCTCCTCTATTTATACACTACTCTGACTTTTCTTTTACACAAATCATGTAGGCTCGTATTTAACCATTGGGTTAAATAACCCATTGCAACTGACTGGGCTGACCCCACTAGGGTGGTCTAACAACCCTTTGACCCACATAACACATATAGGGCCGACCCCCACTAGGGAAGTCTAATAACCCAAGTTACCACATTCCAACAGAGGAATAAACATCTCCGGATATACAATAAGATCTTCACAGAGGAATGAAACATCTCCGGAATAATAAAGTACAAACATAATATTCTTAGAAGTTACAATATCTCAACACTCCCCCTTAATGAGAAGGATATTATAACAACATCTGCAGGAGCAAGGAGTCATCAACATGATACATCTATAAATCATTGGAAGCTTTCTCAACATCATCAGTAACTCAAGCAGTTACTGGAACATCTTCAATACTGGAACATCAACATCTTCAATACTGAGTCTTTATCTTCTGCAGCACTCGAACAGCTACAACAACATCAACATCTGGATCCTCATGATCAACAGCATCGTTGTCACATGATCATCAACATCGTCATCACATGATCATTAGCATCGTCATCACATGATCATTAGCATCGTCATCTCCACTCAATCTACAACATCTGGATCATCTCGATCTATAGCATCTAGATCATCTTGATCTACAACATCTGGATCATCTCGATCTACAGTATTTGGATCATCTCGATCTATAGCATCTAGATCATCAAGATCTACAGCATCTAGATCATCACGATCTACAGCATCTGGATCATCTCGATCTACAGCATCTGGATCATCACGATCTACAGCATCTGGATCATCTCGATCTACAGCATCTAGATCATCTCAATCTACAACATCTAGATCATCTCGATCTACACCATCTTGATCATCACGATCTACAACATCTGGATCATCACGATCTACAACATCTGGATCATCACGATCTACAGTATCTGGATCATCTCAATCAACATCGTCATCTAGATCAACATGATGAGCAGCATCGTCATCTAGATCAACACGATTAGCAGCATCGTCATCTAGATCAACACGATCAGTAGCATCGTCATCTAGATCAACACAATCAGCAACATCGTCATCTAGATCAACACGATCAGCAGCATCGTCATCTAGATCAACACGATCAGTAGCATCATCATCTAGATCAACATGATCAGCAACATCCTCATCTAGATCAACACGATGAGCAGCATCGTCATCTAGATCAACACGATCAGCAGCATCATCATCTAGATCAACACGATCAGCAGCATTGTCATCTAGATCAACACAATCATCAGCATCGTCATCTAGCTCATCAGTATTAGTATCCACACCAATACAAGTATACACATCATCAATACAAGTATACATAAAAGTATCCTCATCAATACATATCATCAATACAAGTATCATCATCAATACAAGTATACATACAAGTATCCTCATCAATCAAGTATGCATAGCAGCATACCCTGCAACACACACGATCATATTACAAGATGATCAATCCCGCTCTCTTTAGGACATAGGTCCATGGATGATACAATCCATATCAAGTTCTAGGATGATCAATACTTATCACTTTAAGACAAGTCTCATTTCTAGGGACGATGTAATCCCATCACATACATTTTGAACCCAGTTCACAGACGATGCAGTCCTCTCACGTACATTTTGAACCCAGTTCACGGACGATGCAGTCCTCTCACATACATTTGAACCTAGTTCATGGACGATGCAGTCCTCACGTACATTTTGAACCCAGTTCATGGACGATGCAGTCCTCACATACATTTTGAACCCAGTTCACGGATGATGCAGTCCTCTCACATACATTTTGAACCCAGTTCATGGACGATGCAGTCCTCACGTACATTTTGAACCCAGTTCATGGACGATGCAGTCCTCATGTACATTTTGAACCCAGTTCATGGACGATGCAGTCCTCACATACATTTTGAACCGAGGTCCAGGGACGATGCAGTCCTATCTTCAATTCTCGGAGACATCAGTCTACGGATCAATTCTGGGACCAAAGTCCGGGGAAGATATAATCCCCTACCTATTCATTCAGGACTTCATTATCGGAGACCCAGTCTATGGCTCAATTCTGGGACTGAAGTCCGGGGACGATACAATCCCCCACCTGTTCATTCAGGACTTCATTATCGGAGACCTAGTCTACGGCTCAATTCTGGGACCCAAGTTTGGGGACGATACAATCCCCCACCTGTTCATTCAGGACTTTATTCTTGAAGACATATGTCTACGACTCAATTCTGGGACCGAAGTCCAGGGATGATACAATCCCCCACCTGTTCATTCAGGACTTTATTCTCAGAGACATCATCTACAGCTCTCTTTAGGATTGAAGTCCAGGGATGATCCAATCCTCACATGTCCACCAAGGACTTCATTCTCGAAGACATACATCTACGGCTCTCTTTAGAACATGTGTTCAAGGATGATACAATCCCTCTTCTTTCTCGAAGACATCTGTCTACGGCTTACTTTAGAACATGTGTTCAAGAATGATGCAATCACTCTTCTTTCTCGGAGACATCTATCTACAACTCACTTTGGACTGAAATCCAAGGATGATTCAATCCTCACATGTCCACGAAGGACTTCATTCTCGAAGACATCTGTCTACGGCTCCTTTTAGAACATGTGTTCAAGGATGATGCAATCCCCTTGTCACCTTAGACCTTTTCTAAGGACCATCCACCAACCTCTCTGTCAGCATCACCAATATAGGTATCCACATCATCGACCTCTCTGTTGATGCAGGCAATCTCATCATAAGTGATCACATCACTCCCCCTTTCAAGGAGGCTCCTTCTGAACTATATTAAGTTTGTCTCAGAAAACTTTACTTGAGGTAGAGGTTTGGTTAGTACATCGGCAACTTGTTCACTTGAGGTAGAGGTTTGGTTAGTACATCGGATCGGTAGAAGTTTGGTTAGTACATTGGTAACTTGTTACAAATTCGAACTTTTAGTTCCTTTCTGCACCATATCTTGGAACACTAGATTCTCTGCCATCTTGATACAACTTTGTTTGTCACATAGGATCATAGTTGGGTCTATCTCTAAGTCAAACAATCCTTAAGCTATACTGCTTCATAACTTAGCAGAGCAAGAAGCCATATATTCGTCTTGTGCTAAGAGCCACACTAGACTGCTTCCTTCTAAACCACAAGATCATGGTTGATCCCAGACAATAACATCTTCTTAGTGTGCTCTTCCTGTCTGATACACTTTCTGCTCAATCAACATCTGTGTAGCCATCTGAAGTCATGATCTCTAAGATAGCATAGATCAAAGTCTATCGTATCCTTTAGGTACCTGATCACATGCTTTGCAACTATTAGGTGAACACATCTAGTTTCCACTAGATACTGACTCAAGGTGTTCACAACAAGGCTTATATCTGACCTGGTATTCGTTCGATACATCAAATGACTCAATAATTTGTTTGTACAGAGTTATATCCACTAACTTTGATGAGTCATCCGCTAACAGCTTCAAGTTGGAATCCATGAGAGTGGCCATTCCAACACATTAAGTCCTTTTAATATTTATCGACATATTTTCCCTGGTTGAGAAAGATTCCTTCTGAGCCTTGCCATACTTCCAGACCTAGGAAGTAATGCATCAATCTGAGATCTTTCATTTTCATTTTTGCAGCCATCTTCTTCTTTCTTTTCATGATCTATTTGTAAAAATAGATCATCCTCATACAGTAATAATATGATAGGTTCATCATTCGTAACGGGTCAGCTTTACTTTTGGTAAAGCCCAAGCTTATCAAGAAACTGTCAATTCTCCCTTTGTGACTGGACATTATTCACACTCTGCATTGAGTGATCTTCTGCATATCTATCTGTGCCATCTCTCGTCAGATGGGTCTACTGATATGAGCCTCAATATCATTCGAACTCTGTGGTGAGTTCCTTCTTTCATCCATGTCATCTGTGTATAGAAACCATATTCAACCTTGTAGCAAAGGTTGAGATCCACATCACCCATGGTGATCATTAAGCTCATCAATTGATTATCGATCCTGGGTACCCATATAGAACCCAATTCACACTTCTTCTTTAATTACACCATTAAGAGAATGGTCTTATCTATCCACTTGGAGAAAACATCTTGTCATGATTCTATTCCTCTTTCTAAGAGAATCTTCTAGCCATGAGCCTTCTATATTTTATTTGATTTGAAAATATTCTTGTTGAACATCCATCACTTGTTCGGTGTTCATCATTCTTCATGATCTTTCCTACAAAACAAAATTAAGTACATGATTAGTAACACTTCATAATCATGAAATCATGTTCACATGATAACCTATTATGCATACATATATCATTTACATAGTTATGCAACTATCTTGACCAATAATTTGGCACAACACTTTTCCATATCCTGTATGCATACAGTGGCTATCTAGATGCCTTCCATCTCTACCAAAACATACTATCGAGAGTGTGCACAGCTCTTAGCATGTCAGCAAAGAGGTTTCATTCTAGACAAGCAACAATGGAATGTTTGTCCAACTTACCAATCATATGCATATTAGTAGTATATTGTTCAATGCTCTATGAATGTTTACACTCATCATGATATATTCTAGGAATACAAATATGCATACAAGCAATACCATTTACTATTTGAAATAACAACTCAAATACTTATCTTTTATGTTTGTGTGGTTGCCTCCCGCTTGATCTTTTATATGTCTTTTGGACTTTTATTCATTCTATACCACTGTGCATGCTCAAGTGTGCACTAGTGTCATCCTCATGATCTCATACACAAACATACATTCATTAGTATATTCTCAATATTATCAAAAACATTATAATTCTAAATAATCTTGAATATGTATAGTCATGATCATTAGTATCCAGGGTTTCAGGAAAGTCTTCTTTTACTCATACATATTCTTGTTTGATCTGGTTAGTTAAATCATTAACCAAGATAAGAGACATAATATGCATAAACCCTTGATTACTAACTTTATGAATAAGCATAACCAATCATACCAGGTATACTTATATAAGGGATCCTAACACAAGGTAAGATTCTAACATGACATAGGAAAAACAAACCTGGATTAGTATACCTGCTTAGTTATGTCTAACATACCTAATCAATATCTTCTTTGTTCTCTTCAATGATTTAGATATCCTATGTTGGAACCTGCATATCTCATAGGTTAAGCATAATAGAACAAAGTCATACATACCTTGTAAGTATAACTTCTATGTGATCAAAGATTGTGGATGAGTCTTTGTATTCATGTTATCATGGTCATGGAACTTGATTTGTCTTTCGTGATGTACCTGTATCTTGTTAGCAGACAACATCAACCTCATACAATACCACAGTGCATTAGTACAATCATATAGCCCTAAACAATGAATGTCTTCTATCATTCACATGAATTCATACTGTTACTAGGGTGATAAGACAATTCTAACATTAATCGAGATTGTACTGACCTGAATAATATGAGGACAAACATATTATGAACTTAATCAAGAATCAGATTTCAAGACATACCTGTATCTTCTTAAGTCATACCTGTCGAGACTTCTTGTAGTCTTCTTATGTAAGGCCTTAGCCTCAACTCCCCCTGAAACTTGATCTGGAGCTTGATTAGGGTTTGTTAGAGAAACCATAAAAAATTCAATCTTTGACTTTCACACTTTTGAATGGATGGAAGGATGTGTCTTACTGAGCTGATCAAACTAGCATACTTCAATTTTGAAATCTTCAAAATTTGACCCCTCAAAATTGCCTTCGAAACTTCTGGATCTTCTGTACAGGATCCCAAACTAGGGTTTGATGAAGCCCACCCTTCTTCCCAATCAAAAGGTTTGATCCAAGGCTCTAAACTCTTATTTTTCTGAGGATCTTCCAGCCATGGTTACAGACTTCAAAAATTCCAACTTTTGCTGAAGCCCTAATTTTCCATCTTTCCGATCAAAATCCAGAACTGGCGTTTGATCAAGCCCGGTCTTCTACCCAACCAAAAAATTCGATATTGGACTATAAATTTTGATTTTCCTGAGTAGCATTCAGCCATGGATTCCGATTCCAAAAATTCTAACTTTCTCCGAAACCCCAAATTCCGGAAGTCATGAATGAAGGTGCTCCAAAAATAATTCTGTTTTGACGGAAATATGTACCCGATTGTTTCTACTATAAATCTGAACTTTTCACTCCATAGGGTCTGAAAACATTTTTTTTTGGTATCCTGACCTGTCATCTTTCCATCCCAATAGGTTTGACCACAATTGGATTTTCTGAGAGAGAGTTATGCCAAGTGTCGTAACATGACCTGTTTATGGGATAAAACAGGAGAGTGAACTTTTACAGCATTCCACGTGTCAATGGTTTAGCTTCGGCCTCTGAAAAAAGTTTCTTGAGATAGTACAGTTTGTGTACTACCTGTCACTTTTTACGAAATTTCATTTGAAGCTTCCTAGCCCAAGTTATGGCCTTTTTTCCTAGGTCACCTGATTTTGACTGAGATCTGGAAGAGGCAGAAACCCTAACTTGTACTGATCATAACTCACAAAGTACAACGAATCTGAGGGTTCCCTTTGGAAAAAAGGTACCTAGGGATGTTATCTACGACCTGTAAACTTTTTAGATCCTAAACCTTCGCATAAATGGATTTATAGCGAAAGTTCCATGATGACTGGTTTTTTCTATGTAACACCCAAACCTTCAAATTGTCGCAAGTGAAGCAAGTGTCGTAAGTGCCATACATTGCCTTCCTTCAGGTTAGCTCTGACACCATGTTAAGATTTAATATGATAAGACATAAAATAGCAGAATTACATTCCATTTCACAATAATAGCATATACAGGATCACTGAAGAAACAACAAGCACAGCATAAGCACAAGAGACACAGATTTATCCTGGGAAACCCTCATGGGGTAGAAAACCCAGCAAAGCTTCCTCAACATAGATGACCAACAAATACGAAAGATGTAACCCTGAGCATAAGCTCCTCCTTCTCCATAACATACCTCTCTCTCATAAGTGCACCACTAGCAAGTGAGTGAGTGTGTGTAAAATGAGGAATACACCTCCTCTATTTATACACTACTCCGACTTTTCTTTTACACAAATCATGTAGGCTCGTATTTAACCATTGGGTTAAATACCCCATTACAACTGACTGGGCCGACCCCACTAGGGTGGTCTAACAACCCTTTGACCCACATAACACATACAGGGCCGACTCCCACTAGGGAAGTCTAACAACCCAAGTTCCCACATTCCGACAGAGGAATAAACATCTCTGGATATACAATAAGATCTTCACGGAGGAATGAAACATCTCCGGAATAATAAAGTACAAACATAATATTCTTAGAAGTTACAATATCTCAACAGAATATTCATAAGCAATAAATTACAAGATAACCAAATACTTATCTGCCTTGGATGTCTTCACTTTATTCCATAGGTTCCTTCTTTGCTTTACAAGCCTTGGAATCGCCTATGGACTTGAATGTTTGGCCAGCACGTAGGCTGCCCCTCATCATCAAATAATCTTGTATGTTTGGCCAGCACGCATGTTGCTCCACAACACCAAATAATCTTGTATGCTTGGCCAGCAGGCAGGCTGCTCCACAACATCAAACAACCTTGTAGGTTTGGCCAGCACGCAGGTTGCTCCAAATCATCAAATAATCTTGTATGTTTGGCCAACACGCAGGCTGCTCCAGATCATCAAAAATTAATGCCCAACCAATCAGTCTCTGGATTTACCAAGCAATTTATAGTTCTTGCAGGATCCTTGCTTCCTATAATGGCCAATGTTTCCAACAAAGAAACAATAGTGCATCAGCTTAACTGTTACAAGACTTATACTTGAAATCTTTATTATTCCAAACAATAAATAAATGAAATTGAATACTTATCTGTATTGTGCATTTTCTCTATGGTCCACAAGGTCCTTCTTTTACTTTATAAGCCTTGGGATCCTCCTGTGGACTGGGATGTTTGGCCAGCACGCAGGCCGCCCCAAAACTTCAAATAATTAATTTCCAACCAGTACACCTTCACGCCGACTTGGAAGGAAACTTCATCACGACCATTTCTAAGTCAAGGCTCTACTATGGAGCCATGGGCATATAATGGCCCTCTCATCAACAACCCTTCATCAAAAACCCACAACCTCCACAACATCCTTTCATACACATTAACCCTTCCACCATAACCCCTCACAACAACCTTTTACTTTGTTCCTTTAGTGTGTAGCACAAAATTGCATCCGTTTAAGGTGACAACACAAGTAGCATAGGCAAACTTGTCAGCGTTGTTATTCAAAAATTGTAACCATAATTCATAGCATTCACTATCAAGTATTGAAACACCAGGAATGCGTCCATTCCTTTAGGGCGTAATCAATATTGGCACCCCTAACATAACTCATCATCAGAAAGGCGTGCAATCCTCACTGATGGGAGCTATGCAAGTCCTAATCATACTTCAAGCAGTCTGAATAATGTACATAAATAGAATACATTCTGCATAGTAATTCTAACAATTAGACTTGCATACATATAGGTACATATCTATATCTATATATATATATATATCAGTCAAGGTTTATAGAACACTTATCCCTTTTGTAGATGTAATTTCTCTTTACTAATGAGGAATGGGGGCTCCTTCTCTGAGTTGAAAGTCCATCCCAACTCCTTTTGATGTTACATACTTTTCATACGTCTTATTGACATAATCTTTACCATCTCACTCATATTGTTTACCAATCATGCAGTGCAGATGAGACATTACCAAAATGTCCAATGGCATTTCACTCGAAACCCATTTCCAAGATATGGGATCCTTCCCATGAAGTTTGGCTTCTGCAAGCCCTCTCTCATGGTCTTACTGCAATGTGTCTTCATGGCACACTTATCAAATAGCCAAACAGTCAACAACATTTAACAATAAAAATTCAAATCTGATTGTTCCATAGCCAATCAATGGCATTAATAATTAAATTCCATATGAATTTGCAATTCTGTCTACTACAGAAATTGATTTTCTTAGCCATGAGGCTATCATCATATTGCTTGGATCTTGCAAGTGGTATCACTCTCTCCATTATGGATTTATGTTTGCTGCCATACATGGACATCCACCTACACATGTCCTCCTGACACAATTTTTCATAAGCCAAACAGTCATTAGCAATTATAAGCAAAATTTCAAATCTGAAAATTTACAAATCTGAGATTTACAATTCTTCTTTCTAACATAGCTTAGATTTTTCAACCATGAGATTCCTTCTCATAAGCTCTAAATCAACTTTGCAAATCTGCTCCCTACAAAATTAGACTTACAACCATGATATTATTCTCATAAACTTAAATCAGAATATTTTCGGATCTGTTTCATGCATAAATTAAATTTCACAACCATGAGAACCTTCTCATAACCTTTGGCTTTTGCACATGGTAGAGTTTGGTCTTTACTATGGTCTTATCCCCATTGCCATACGCAAGACATTTCTACCTGGAGTCTGAAACTTTCAAGCAGCCAAGCATGTTGTGAGTCCCCATGCATATAATATTTCATTGCTGCAACAGTCACTGAAGCATATCCAAAATTATAACATTCCATAATTCGAACACTTCTAGCTGTTAACATATCACTATCACCAAACTCATTTATTTCACGTAAATCATTATCATACTAAAATTGCAAGGTACCATCGCACCATTTATGCAATTAACTTAAAGCTTTTAAATGCTCATTAATTCATAGCCATATCATTTATACAACTCTATCCTTCCAACAGAGCACTCTGGAAGCCTGTCAATCATGACTACCTTCATGCAATTTCTTCCCCTGCATTCATAGCAACTCATGAAATGATCTACTTTTTTTTTTTTTTCGACACACACAGGCTGCAACCCGCATCCTGCAATCCAACTTTGCGGGTTCGGGGGGGGGGGGGGGGGGGGGTCAAGCTACAGTCACGGGGCTGTAACCATCCCGCATCCCGCAATCCGACATTGCAATTTCAGGGGGGGGTCAAGATATAGTCACGGGGACGTAACCATCCTGCAACGCACATCCTGCATCCCGCATCCCACAATCAGACATTGCGGTTTTGGGGGGGGGGGGGTCAAGCTGCGGTCACGAGGATGTAACCATCCCGCAATGCGCATCTCGAAATCCAACATTGCGGTTTCGGGGGGGGGGGGGGGTCAAGCCGCGGTTACGGCGACGTAACCATCCTGCAATGCACATCTCACATTCCGCAATCCGACATTGCAGTTTCAGGGGGGGGTCAAGCTGCGGTCACGGGGACGTAACCATCCCTCATCCCACAACTATGAAAACACTTGCATTTTCTTGCAACTTGCGGGGTCCATACCTCCTTCGTCCCGTAACCAAATTGAGCAAATGAGGTACTGCTAGAAATCTCTTGGAGAGATCTATGCACCTGTGTGATCCTTTTCCACATCTGAGAAATCTGACCCTGTCATTTTCCCCAATCAAAATGCCACCCCCAACTTCCCAATACTGTGTTAAAACGTCCTGTTACATGCCTGTAAATTCAAAGTCTGGCCCAAGCAACCCCAATGTTGCAAGCTGGGCTCTGATACCACTCTGTTATGTCCCCTCCAGTCATTCGAATGCAGGGGAGAGAACACTAACCAAACATACGGACTTCGTTCCAGAATCTCAACCCCATACTTTACTCAATAATGCATAATAATTAAAAACTTAATGTGTGCAGGTTCAAATTAACTAAGCACATCGGAGTTAACTCATCTTTGCACACACACAATTAGTAATGCATAACATATAAATCGCAGTAGAAGATGATTCAACATATAGAGACTAAAACTCATTCCAATGCCATGCATAGATCTCATGTTAAGATAATCATTTCATTTCATTAAACATGGACAATTAACATACTGCAGAACACAAAATGCATGTAATTTATAACACAAAGAACACTTATCTTGAAATGCAAATGTCCAAACAACTGGCTACGTGAGAGCAACGTTCTACCCAACCATAGATCTCTATCCAGCCTGTATTCTTTCAGCTGGGAGATCACCCCCGAGTTGGGCTGTGTATCCACTAAGGAGGAACTAGACAGGCTCACTCACAACCATGGATTCACTCAAACGGTCATGCGAAGCCAACACACAGTTGGGTTTATCAAGCATACCAAGAGGAAATGGAGGAGGATGCTAAACCGGTGAGCTCAACCACAGAGCTGCAGACATCTCAAGATAATTCAAGCAATCCCATCCTCTGTTCAAACATCCACGCTTGGATTTCTCACCATTCTAGCAACAAATAACTCAATCCCGTCACTGGTCTTCTGGGCTATAAAAACTGGGTTTCCCAATGGATTTCGGGGTATCCAATACTTTCAAATTTGCCCCAAGTTTCATACCTATGGATCCCCCATTGAATTTCACTGTCAAATACCAATTCTGGGCGTTTATGGCTCTTCAAACGTGGGTTCTTTCAAAGTTGCGATTTCTGGTTTTTCTCTCTGTTGGCAATTCATTTTTTTTATGGAAAATGGTGCTGGTAACTTCCACAATGGAATGGGGATGAGGAAGAAGCAACTCCTATGAGGTAGAGTGGCTTGTGGTACAGGAAAACAGAGCCCATACTCTGCCATACAAATTTCTGGGCTGCCCATGCTCCATTGAAGCCATGGACTGAATTCCTCAACATCTTCCGTACAATAGAAATAAATGTCAGCAAGGTAAGTCAAATGGGTTCTCAAGGTGACATATGGCAACCTATGGTTCAATCCCATATCCCCCTCACCACTCCCTAGTGGATACACATGGCCCCTTCTCATTCGTTGCCTCCATAGCCAGTTTTGGTATTTTATTGCATGATGTTTATTTACATCATTTTTAAAATGTTCCATGGCTAAATAGCACGTGGGAAACATAATGTCTAATACTTGTCTTTAAATAAAATTCGAGCTTCCACTAGCGGGGCCTTGGCCTTGAGCTCCATGCTAGGAAAACATACATCACATGTATACACCATTTACATTAAAAGCTAACATATCCTAAGGGTCAAAATGGGGTATTACACGAGTCCACCATTTTTATTTTTAGGGAACCTCCTGCTTGTTGGTATTCTGACCATTTTTTCTGATACTCCACTTATTGTAGCACAGCTGTTACAATAAGCGTTTTGAGCCAGTTGTTTTCCTAAGTGTCGTATTGTTTGCACTCTCCTTCTGCACACTCGGTTGCATTAGGGTTTTTGAGTTGTTTTTCACTCGACACAACCCCCAGATACTTGACACCATCTTTCACCATTGAGTCCCTGAGACAATCTCGGTGCCTCCGGGGCGAGCCCCCACAACACGGTTCACTTGACATCACCCATCATAGACGTAGAGCTTCATCACTTGACACCACTCAGCATAGACCTAGAGCTTCGTCCCTTGAATCTACTTGTCGATGACATAGAGCTCTATCCCCTGACTCTGACACCCCTTATTTCACGTCTGATTTTGAGGTAGAGTCCGAAAACCCCACTTACACAGCACCAACCATCCCCATGGATGGCATGACCTCCAACCCTTTCTTTGTAGGGACCCTTGGTGGAACGTCCACAACAACCCCAGCTACCACTCTCGCCACCACCACACCCACGTTGGGTATGCCTTCAATGGGGCCCACACCCACCATTCTTGTCACTATGTCAATTCCAATGGATATCATATCCAACCCAACCCCATCGGGGACTCACGCTATGCTTAGCGATACAGGACCATCCCATACCACCTCCACTCCCCCATTTGGGGGTCACATCCCTCTCATAAACCCAACTCCTACACTTGGGGGCATTGGCCCCACCATGACTGCTACCACCAGCATGTTGCATCCTTCTACTAGTTTTCCATTCATGGCTAGTCTCAACCTTCCTAACCTGGCTAGATTGACCAACGATCCCATCAGACATGATCCTACGTGGCCTCACATGCCCACAAAACTCCCATCAGACATCCCTAAGTTTGAGGGTAAGGCAGGTGAAGACCCCCAAAATCACATTATGTCCTTCCACCTATTGTGTTCCTCTAACTCCATAGTGGATGACTCCATTCGACTCCGTCTGTTACAATAGACTCTCACTGGTGTTGCAGCCAAGTGGTACATCTAGTAGCCTCATGGGACCCATGCCACCTTTGCTTCCCTTGCCTCGACCTTCCTGCTGTTCTTTCAGTTACCTGTCCGCTATGACGCAGGATTTGAGATCCTATTGTCTTGTAGACAAACCACAGCAACCCACATCACTGATCACATTAATGAGTGACGTCGATGCCGAAGCCTATGCAAAATCAAGTTAGAAGACCGTATCTTCATAGATTGGTTTCTCAAATTTCTCCTTCCCGTCATTGCTAAGGATGTGGCATCTGAGCGACCCTAGTCCGAAGAAGAAGCCATCTTAAAAGCCCAACAGTTTGACCTTATCTACGCCCCGTCTGGTTACCTATATACCATTATACCCGATGATCCTCGCGGTGATACCTCTCAAAACGATGCGCTGGGGGCATCCCATGCCGCCAATGGCATCATTGGCCATGTTGCATCACATAACCAACCCTTTTCCACTGCACGTACTAGTACTGGCCCCGACCTTTCGCAGGCTACATCCCACTCTGGAGCAACCAATTGGTATACTCCCTCGACACATAACCGCCACTCCCATGGACCCTCATGTCCACCTCAGCGTTTTGGCCACCCACCCCCCACTTACGTCCCTCTGGTTACACCTCACACATATTACCATTAGTAGGTCGCGCATGCTCCTATACCCCCCAAAGATCCACCCACTTACTATCCATCACAGGTAGCACCTGCGGCAACTCAACCATCGGTCACACAGCCGTATCAACAATCCCCATAAGGTCACACACCTACACCACCTCCAACCTCACCCACTTATTATCCCCCGCAGCTGGCTCCCGCACCTGCACAACCCCAGATCCACCTGCTTCCCAAGGGCAAGTGTACACACAGCAAAATCCACAACAGAACTGAAATACGCAACAGAACTGAAATACGCAACGTAACCAACAAGGCCAACAAAAACATGGAAAAGGAAGTAGCCGTGGAAGCAACCCTACTCTAGACCAAGGCGGCCAGCCACCTAATCCCTCAAACAATAATAACACTGCACCCGCCAGCCAAAACCCCGACAGGCCACCAAAGCAAGCTAAAAACCCCAACTTATGAACAAATCACCATTGTTCCATCCGCGGGGTCTACTGCCATTACACACATGCTTTCCCACATTTGGAGTGGGCTCGGTAACTTTGGATCGATGATGCCCACCGCTAAGGGCACACGGCCCCACCAGCGCCATCTAACCCCCCACCACCTCAAACTCAACCCTTGGTATTGCAAAATCCTTTACCAACCCAAGGAGTGGTGAACACTCAATTGTTGGCTCCCCCTCAAGGAACCGCGCCACCCCAACAACAAGTCACGTATGCTGCGCCTACCCACCCTACTTTAGACTCAGGTACCCACCACTTGTTAATGATGTCATCCGATGATGTCAACCTTCAAACGCACCGGAATCAATATGGCTCCACCCCTGAAGCCCTTCCCCATGACAAAACCACCAACGCTCTTCCCACCGATCAGCCATTATGCATACCTCTTGCCCCATTAGATGGAGCCCCAAAAGCCCCACATTTCCCAGTTTGTCACATCAACAATAACCCCAATGCTCATGCTACATCTAATTACAACATTGTGGATGACTTAGCCCAATCCCCCGTGGTCATGTCTGCATTAGATGTCTTAAAAAACTATCCTACACAGCGTAAGACCCTGCTATCCACTATTGGTGCTATCGATCCCACTGACTGACAAATGATGGCCTTTGATTTGGACCAATCTGAACCATGCCTGCCTTCCACATTAGCATTCCAAGTTTCTGTATCCATTTAGAATCTCGTAATCCATCGGTGCATCATCGATGAGGGTGCCTCCACATGCATTATGTCCACATTTGTTTGGAAGAAGTTAGGATCCCCTACTCTCCAGTCGTCCACCACTGCATTGCGAGCCTACGACGGCCATTCGGCTCAACCCCAAGGTCTCTTAGCTAATGTCCCCATCTAGTTGGTTGGTAAAACAATGCTTATTGACATAGAGGTCATCAACGTGCAACTTGATTATAACCTCTTACTGGGCCGCAGTTACATGTATGCCATGAGGGCAGTTACTTCATTCGTTTTCTGTATCATGATGTTCCCCCATAAAGGACGAGTGGTCAAGATTGATCAACTCACCTATTACAATCCCAATGCCCCAACTGCACCCAAAAATGTTCTCCCCATGGTTGAACAACCTGTTCACGGTGCATCTACCTCGTTAATTTCCTCAGTTGGACCCAGAGTCTACTTAGATACGCCAATGAATTCCACATTCCAATCCATTCCGCCCCCATCATAGGAGACTAAAATATTTGACTTATGTACCCTATCCCACGATACACAAACACCCAACTATCAACCGCCCTTGCTACCCCAACCACCTTCGGTACCTAGTCATGTTGACGCTACACCCATCCATACAATCCCCTTCCTGTTCTCCCCTTCGGGAGTAGTAAGCGCCCCGGTTATGGCCACACTCAACCTCCCGGGGTTAACTTTAGGACTCCCTGTGTGGTATCTCACACCTCCCGCTTCCCCTCCAACACCAAACGTCGTCTTATAACCAATACAACCCATTACCACTGCTAGTCAACCACTTCTTGGTGTCACCGCTCCTTCCTCATCCACCAATCCAACCCCTCTTATTAAACATGATGGGGGTAGAGGCCCACAACCTTACACCACTCTACCCTCACCCAAAACAATTAAAAATCCTCCACCATTTCGAGCTCCTCCCAAATGCTCGTTGTGTGATGAGTTAAGCTGTGCTACCCATCAATGTCCACAATTACCCGCACTACAGGACCACATGCAAATGCTTGACGATGACCCCAACATCTCGATTGTCCAGCTCGGTTGTCTAGCTACAATGATGAAATGGAATATACACCAAATGGATGTCAAGATAGCTTTCTTTAATGGTGTAGTCAAAGAGGAAAGTGTATGTGGAGTCGCCACTTAGGTTTGAGACACATGATAGAGGGACTCATGTGTGCAAACTGAAGAAAGCCCTGTATGGTTTGAAACAGGCACCCCGGACCTGGTACAGTAGGATAGATGGATTCCTATCCAGTTTGAGCTTTACTAAAAGTAAAGCGGACTCCAACATTTACTACAAGGTTGAGGACGAAAATCCAATGATACTACTTCTGTATGTGGATGACCTGTTTGTTACAGGTGAGGATAGATTGATTTCCAATACGAAGAGGAAGCTTGCTTCTGAGTTTGAGATGAAGGACTTGGGTATAATACACTACTTTCTAGGTATGGAGGTGTGGCAGAGCATAGATGGAATATTCCTTGGACAAGGGAAGTATGTAGAAGAGATCCTGAAGAGGTTCAGGATGATGGACTGCAAGGCCATGGCCACACCTATGGCATCAAACCTGAAGTTTTTGTGTGATTCTTCATCTGATCCGGTTGATGTCATGGTGTATCTTCAGATGATTGGGTCCTTGATGTACCTGATGAACACTAGACCAGATATTTGTTTTGCGGTGAACACATTGAGCTAGTTCCTGACAAATCCCAGAGGTGTTCACCTAGTTGCTGTAAAGCAGATTCTGAGGTACCTGAAGGGTACAATTGATTATGGGATCAAGTATGATGCGAATCAAAAGGTTAACCTAGAGGGCTATGTTGATTTAGATTGGGTAGGCAGTGATGCAGATAGGAAGAGCACTTCTAGGTGTTGCTTCAATATGGGATTAGGTATGATCTCTTGGTTTAGCAGGAAGCAGTCCTACGTAGCACTGAGTATAGCCGAAGTAGAGTATGTTGTAGCTTGTTCGGCTATTTGTGAGGCAGTATGGTTGAGGAAGCTATTGTATGAGTTATTTGATCTCCCATTGGGTGCTACTGGTATCTTTTGTGACAACTAGAGTTGTGTGAAGTTGTCTGAGAACCTAGTGTTCCATGACAGGTCGAAGCACATTGAGATCAAATATCACTATATTAGGGATATGGTGTAGAGAGGAGTAGTGAAGCTCCTGTATGTTGCAACGGACGAGCAGATAGCCGATGTGTTGACCAAGCCACTGGACAGGGTGAAGTTTGAGTACTTCAGAGAGAGACTTGGTGTACTTCAGATCAAGATTCCTTCCAAGGGTAAGTGCTGAGTCTGGAGACACAAATGCACATGAGCCATTCTAGCATGGTTGAAGTGTGTATTCCCATGGCTGAGATATAAGGGCTAGGGCCATTCTGACATGGTTGAAGTGTGTCTTCTCATGGTCGTTGATGTAAGAGTTGGGACCATTTGAGCATGGTTGGAGTTTGGCTTCCCATGGCCGTGATATAAGTGCTAGGCCATTCAAGCATGGTTGAAGTGTGTCTTCCCATGGCTATGATATAAGTGTTGTGCCATTCCTAGCATGGTTGAAGTGTGTCTTCCCATGGCTATGGATATAAGTGCGGTGCCATTCTCGCATGGTTGAAGTGTGTCTTCCCATGGCATAGATATAAGTGCTGAGCCTTTCACAGATGGTTGAAGTGTGTCTTCCCATGTCGGTGAATGTAAGTGTTGTGTGATGTGCATCTGGGTTGTGCTCCGTGGACTATGAGGTGATCTGAAGATGATGAGGTGACAGTATGGTACATAGGTTTTGCAGAGGCATATAATTGGTCTTGAGATGCACTTGCAGGTTTTGCAAAGGCAATGTAATCAGTCCTGGGAGATCTTGCAGGCTTTGCAGAGGTAGTGTAATCAGTTCTGAGGTGTACTTACTTGATGGCTTTCTCATAGAGATGATGAAGACCTACATGGAGGCTAGGCCTACATCCAGCATGAAAAAGGGCTGCCTTTGTAGATGTGATACATCCAACATGAAAAAGGGCTTCCTTTGTAGATGTGATACATCCAGCATGAGAAAGGGCTGGCTCTGTAGATGTGATACATCCAGCATGAAAAAGGGATGGCTCTGTAGGTGTGATACATCTAGCATGAAAAAGGGCTTTCTCTGTAGATGATGAAGACTTACAGGTGGAAGGCCTACATCCAGCATGAAAAAGGGTTGGCTCTGTAGAACTTCCTATGATGAGCAGATTTGAGATTGATTGAGATAGTAGTAGTAGTGACGATGACGATGATCCAGTGATGATGATCCAAAGAAGAAGACTTGCGCTAGCAGATCTGTATCGAGAAATACCTTCTATCTATGAGGAAGTTATTTGGGTTTTTCACCTTTATGGTTTTCCCCAAGGAAACTCTATGTGTCTATTGTCTCTTGTGATTGATATGTTGTACATGTTATTCTCTCAGTAAAGGTCCTAGAGTATATTGAATTAATGATAAAAAATTAACAATTGACGCTTGGCCAGATGTGCCCTCCGTTCACCAAAAAAATCACCCCATTCACCCATCAAAGCTCCCTGCCTTCAAAGCCGAAATTGAAAAAATTCGCGCAATAGGTTTTATTTATCCCATTGCATACACCACTTGGGTTTCTAACCCCATCCCCGTTAACAAAAAACAAGGCACCATCCGGGTATGTACTGACTTCCACGATTTAAACCAAGCATGTCCCAAAGACAACTTCCCCACGCCATTTATTGACCAACTCATCGATGCATGTGTGGGGCATGAAGTCCTATCCTTCATAGATGATTTCTCTGGGTATAACCAGATTCAAATCCGCAAGGAAGATCAATACAAGACTACCTTCACCACCCCATGGGGCACCTTTTCCTATCGTGTCATGCCTTTCGGCCTTAAAAATGCTCGTGCCACCTTCCAGCGGGCCATGACCTATTGTTTTCATGACTTGGTTCATATCCTATTAGTCTATCTTGACGATCTCACAGCATGCTATAAGAAATGATCCGACCACCTTAACAACCTTCGACAAGTTTTTCTGCATTGTCGCAAGTATCAGATCTGCTTGAACCCACTCAAGTGTGTCTTTTGCATTCCAGCAGGCTAGTTAGATTTCATTGTTTCCCACAAAGGAATCGTTGTTGACCCCCTAAAAGTTCAAGCCAATTAGACCTTCCATCACCACATACACTTCGGCAGCTACAGAGTTTACAGGGGAAATCTAATTGCCTCTACCGTTTCGTTCCTAACTATGCCACCACCGTTCATGATTTCTTACAATTGCTTCGTACCCATATACCCTTTGTTTGCGACAACCAGGCACAAGCTGCTTTCGAATCCCTTAAAAAAGCTCTCATGCAGGCCCCATTGATCTCCCATCCGGATTTCTCTAAGGACTTCATCCTATACGTTGCGGCATCCAATTATGCCGTGTCAGGGGTCCTTGTTCAAGAAGATTCTACTCGCCAGGAACATGTCATTTATTATGTAAGCCAAACCTTGTTAGGACCACCACTACGTTACCCGTATGAGGAAAGGTTGGCTCTTGCCATCGTCTTTTCTATACAAAAATTGTGACCCTACATTCTCCTAAGTCATACTATAGTTGTCGCCAACTCCAACCCCATGGTCTACCTCTTGAACCGTCGCCTTCTGCAAGGACATGTCGCTAAATGGGTAATTATCCTACAAGAGTATGACCTGACTTTCACAATCCCTAAGAGTACTAAAGCCCTTGCACTTTCCCAGCTCATAACCAACATACCATCCCTTTTGTCATCACTGCCAATCACCACTGAGTTACCTAATGACCATTTGTTTATCATCTCGTCAGATGATCCATGGTACGGTGACATTTTGATATACCTTTGCACATAGAATTTTTGACCCAACATCGATCACAATGGATGCCGCTGTATCCGTCACCACGCCTCTAGGTACCTCCTCTTGAGCGATGTCCTCTACTGACGTGGTGTTGACACTATCCTCTGTCATTGTCTCACATGAGAGGAAGCTGAGCAAGTTCTCAACGACTGTCATAGTGGCGCCTGCAGTGGACATTTTTCTAGGATGGCCACATCTGAGAAGGTAATCCGCACTAGATACTTATGGCCCACACTATTCACTGACTGCATCACAACAGTCAAGCATTGTCGTAATTGCCAACTCTTTGTCCCTAAGGCCTGGACACCACCCGCCCCACTCCACCCGGTCATCACCGTCAGCCCTTTTTGCAAATGGGCCATCAACTTCATGGAGTGTAATCCCCCATCCACCAATGGCCATAAGTACATCATTGTCGCCATCGACTACTTCACCAAATGGGCTGAAGCCATGCCTACCTTTAACTACAAAGCTGACACTGTTGCCTGTTTCTTTTTTAACCATGTCATTACACGATTCGGGGTCCCTAAACAGCTTGTCTTGGATCATGGCTCACATTTTGAATATTCCATTTCGCGTGAGTTGTCAACTTTCCTTAAATTCAAACATCAGTATGCCTCTGCTTATTACCCCCAAGGGAACAGCCAAGTTGAGGCCATTAACAAAATTTTGAAAACAATCCTCTAACGAACTGTTGACCAACATAAGTCCAATTGGCATCACATGCTTTTCCCCGCATTATGGTCATACCACACATCAACTAAGACCACCACTGGTTTTACCTCTTTTCACTTAGTTCACAGTGTTGAATCTGTCCTCCCCATCGAATGTCAGATCCCAGCCCTACACATTGCCATTGAACTTCTCCCAGACACCTCACCACTTGAACAACGTCTATTGTTATTAGAACTATTGATGTATATGTAACTTCGGAATGTATTTCACCCATGTATGTTGTATTCCTATAGAGATGTTATTATTCCTCTATACGGAAGTGTCGTAACTTATACTTGATGGGGTCAGCCCTGTATGAGTCATGTCGGTAAATGGGTTATTAGACCACCAAGTGTGGGGTCGGCCCACATTAATGTAACCATGGGTTATTAGATTGAGTTAGACAAGTTGGCCCTATTAGTTTATTGGGCAGGACAGGACAAGTATAAATAGAGATCGGGAGATCTCTATTTGATCATCTCATTACTCATTCTTCCATCACTCGAAAAGTGGCACACATGTGAGGAGGAGGATCAGCTGCTAGAAGAAGACTGTCTCTTGTACTGTGGTTGTATCATTGCACTTTCTATCTCTAATGAAGTTGCAGGGTTTTTCACCTTCTTGGTTTTCCCTGGTGAAACTCTGTGTCTCTTGAGTGCTTGCATTATTATGTCCATGATTGATATGCTATAGATATGATGTACATGTTATTCTCTCAGTTAAGATCCTAGATCAGATTGAAGTAAATTTTGAAAAATTAACATGGTATCAGAGCTAGCCTAAAAGAAGGCATGGTATGGCATTTATGACACTTGTTGCACTTGCGAAGCTAGGGCTTGATATAGCAAAAACCAGTCATCGTAGAACTTTCTCTATAAATACATTTCAGCAAAGGTTCAGGATCTGAAACCTTTACATGTTGTAGATAACATCCCCATGTACCTTTTGTCTGAAGCACAACTTCTAATTCCTTGTACTTTGTGAGTTATGATCTGTACAACCTAGGGTTTCCACCTCTTCCAGATCTGAGTAATAAACAAGTGACCTAGGAAAAAAGGTCACAACTTGGGCTTGAAAGCTCCAAATTAAATTTTGTAAAAAGTGACAGGTAGGGCACAGACTTTAGTTTCGTAGGTAAGTTTTTCAGAGGTTGAAGTTGAATCAGTGACATGTGGAACTCCATACAAGTTCGCTCTCCTTTTTTATCCCATAAACAGGTCACATTGCGACACTTGGCATAAATCTCTCTCAGAGAATCCAATTGAGGTCATACCTGTGGGGTTGGAAATATGACAAGTCATGCTACCATAGGTAGAAGTTTCAGACCCAGTGGATTCGTAATTTTGGAGTTACACCATAAACAACAAGGTGCATATTTATGTCAAAACAGAATTGGATTTTGAGCACCTTCATTCATGGCTCCAGGAATTAGGGTTTCATAGAAAGTAGGTACTTTTGTAATTAGAGACCATGGCTGAATGATACTCATCAAAATCAAAATTTAGATACCAAGATCAAATTTTTTGGTTGGGTAGAAGGCCAGGCTTGATCAAGCCCTAGTTCGAGACTTTGATCGGAAAGGTGGAAAATTAGGGCTTCTGCAAAAGTTGGAATTTCTGAAGTCTGTGACCACAGCTGGAAGCTCCTCAGAAAATCAAAGTTTAGAGCTTTGGATCGAACTTTTTGGTTGGGAAGAAGGGTGGGCTTTATCAAACCCTAGTTCGGGATCCTACCCAGAAGATCCGGAAGTTTCAAAGGCAATTTTGAGGGGTGAAACTTTGCAGTTTTCAAATTCTGAGTATACCAGCTTGATCAGCTCATCAAGGCACATCTTTCTATCCTTTCAGAAGTTTGAAATTCAAAGTTTGAATTTTTAGGGTTTCTCTAACAAACCCTAATCCAACTCCATATCTAGTTTCTGCAAATCAAGTGGATTGGGTTAATCCTAGAAGAGAATGGTTTGGTCACTTGCATAAGTGAAGAAGTTCCTGTTTCAGAGGGAGATGAGGCTAAGACCTTACATAAGAAGATTACAAGCAATCTCGACAGGTATGACTTATCCAGGTATGTTTCGAGATCTGCTCATGATTAAGTTTACGGTATGTTTGTCTTCATTAAGGTTAGTACAATCTTGATTAACTTTAGACTTGTCGTATCACCTTAATAAAATTATGAATGCATGATAGAAGATATTCATTGATTAGGGTTTTGACAATTATGATTGTACTAATGCATTGTGGTGTTGTATGAGTTTGATGTTGTCCGCTAACATGAAAGGTACATCAAGAAAGACAATTCATATGACCATGGAGACATGAAGACAAAGATTCATCCATTACCATGGATCACATAGAAGATCTACTTACGAGATATGTATAACTTGGTTCTATAATGGTTAACTTATGAGATATGCAAGTTATTAGCACAAGTCATTGAAGAACAAGAAGACATCATGTGGGTATGTTAGACATAGCTAGCTAACATGCTAATCCAGGTATGTTTTTCCTATATCAAGTTAAAATCCTACCTTGTGTTAGGATATCTTATATAAGTATACTTGGCATGATTTATGATTATTCATGAAGTTATAGGTTTGAGTAATCATGGGTCTAGGCATATTATGTTTCTTACTTTAATTGATGATATGACTAACCAAAAGAGTCCTATATAAACCTTGAATACTAATGTTTATTATCTGTGTTTAAAATTATCATTACTATACATGTTTAAGATTATTGTGTTTCTGATAGTATTGAGATTATACTAATAAATGTATGATTATGTATGAGATATCGAGGATATCACAATAATGATACTTGTAAGCATGCATAGTGATCGAGGATGGATATAAGTTCAAGGACAGGTAATCCAGGAAGCAAAGATCAAGAGGGAGCACACTCCAGCAGTTTCTACAAGGATGCAGATATTCAGAGGGAGTCGACCACTTCTCACAATCCACATCAGAATGGAGTTGTAGAAAGGAAGCAAAGACTGAGAGGGAGTCAACCCAAAAAATAAACAAAGATAAGTATTTAAATTATCATTTCTTGCATATTTGATTGTTTAAATAATACTGTTCAATGATGTATATACTGATGTTCCATTGCTACTTATCTAGAATGAAACCTCTTTGCTGACATGTTGAGAGTAGTGCAAAACTCTTAGCAATGTTTTGGTAGAGATTGGAAGGCATCTAGAAAGTTACAGGATATGGATGAATGTTGTATTGAAGCATTGGCTAAAATAATTGCATGACTATATGACATATTTCTTTATGTGTAAGAATTTGTTTTGAAAACTATGAGAAGTTTCTAATCATGCAATTTAACTTGTTTTGTAGGAAAGATCGTATATGAGCACCTACAAAAGAAGGACTACAACATTTGTTTCAGCAACAAAGTTATCTATTGAAGATATTGACTATATTGAATTTCCGAGGATTCGGGAAGAATGCCATGATCGAGGAGTACCAGTCGATCATGAAGAATGATGTTTGGGATGCAATCCCAAGACCTGAAGGGAAGTCTGTTGTGACTTCCAAATGGATCTATAAGATCAAGCATGTTGCAAATGGTAGCATGGATAAATACAAAGCGAGGTTTGTAGCTCGTGGCTTCTCCCAGAAAGAGGGATTGAGTATGAAGAGACTTCTACAACTATAGCCAGGCACACTTCCATCATATCAGTACTTGCTCTAGATGCAGTGATGAAATGGAAGATACACTAGATGGATGTCAAGACAGCTTTCTTGAATGGTGTAGTCGAAGAGGAAGTGTATGAGTAGCCACTCGGGTTGGAGACACATGACAGAGAGTCATATGTGTGTAGGTTGAAGAAAGCCTTGTATGGCTTGAAGCAAGCTCCTAGGACTTGGTATGGTAGGATGGATAGCTTTCTATCCAGTTTGGGCTTTACCAAGAGTAAACCAGATTCCAACCTTTACTACAAGGTTGAGGAAGGCAATCCAGTGATACTACTTCTATATGTGGATGACCTGTTTGTTACAGGAGAAGATAGTTTGATTGCTGATACCAAGAGGAAGCTTGCTGCCGAGTTCGAGATGAAAGACTTGGGGATGATGCACTATTTTATAGGCATGGAGGTGTGGCAAAGTGCAGATGGGATCTTCCTTGGACAAGGGAAGTATGCAGTAGAGATCCTGAAGAGGTTCGGGATGATGGACTGCAAGGCCATGGCCACACCTATGGCATCAAACCTGAAGCTTCTGTGTGATGCTTCATCTGATCCGGTTGATGTCACTATGTATCGTCAGATGATTGGGTCCTTGATGTACCTGACGAACACGAGACCAGATATTTGCTTTGCGGTGAACACATTGAGCTAGTTCCTGATAGATCCGAGGAGGGTTCACCTGGTTACTGTAAAGCATATTCTGAGGTACCTGAAGGGTACAGTTGATTATGGGCTCAAGTATGATGTGAATCAAAAGTTTAACCTACAAGGTTATGTTGATTCAAACTAGGCAAGTAGTGCTGTAGATAGGAAGAACACTTCTGGGTAGTGCTTCAGTATGGGATCAGGTGTGATCTCTTGGTTTAGAGGGAGCAATCCTATGTAGCACTGAGTACAGCCGAGGCAGAGTATGTTGCAGCATGTTCAGCTAGTTGTGAGGTAGTATGGCTCCGAAAGCTACTGTCTAAGTTATTTGATCTCCCACTGGAGGCTACTAGTATCTTTTGTGACAACCAGAGTTGTGTGAAGCTGTTTGAGAACCCTGTGTTCCATGATAGGTCAATGCACATTGAGATCAAATATCACTATATCATGGATATGGTGCAAAGAGGAGTAGTGAAGCTCCTATATGTTGTGATGGATGAGCAGAATGCAGATGTGTTGACGAAACCGCTAGCCAGAGTGAAGTTTGAGTACTTCAGAGAGAGGCTTGATGTTCTTCAGATTGATGACACTTCAAGTAAGAAGTGATGGACATATTTGCTGGAAGCCATTCCAAGCATGGTGAGAAGAGGATCCTTCCCATGGCTGTGGATGTAAGCGTTGGATGATGAGCATCAAGACGATGCTCCAGTTACTGCTCTGTATACGCATCATGTTGGATGCTTGGACCATGTATATGTATTAGGTGGATATGTTGTATGATCATATGGATCATGTATGTTGATATGTATCATGTATGATCAGGTGGATCATATATTTCTATATGTATCAAATGGATACATTATATGATCAGGTAGATCATGTATGATGATATGTATCAAGAAGATACTGTGTATGCATCAGGTGAATGCATTGTATGATCAGGATGATCATGGATGACGAGCTTCAGGATGTTGCTCCAGATGACATGCATCAGGACGATGCAGTGGCGATGATCAGGATGATCATGTGTGATGAGTATCAGTACGACACTCTGGATGATATGCATCAGGATGATGCTATGATGATGATCAGGATGATCATGTGTGATGATTATCAGGACAATACTTTGGATGATATGCATCAGGATGATGCTATGATGATGATCAAGATGATCATATGTGATGACATGTATCAGGTGGATACATTACATAATCAATTGGATTATGTGTGATGAGTTCCGAAGACACAGGTGCACACGAGCTTTTCAGACATGGTTGTAGATGTGTTCTCCCATGGTCGCGATGTAATTGTTGGGCTTTTCCGACATGGTGACAGACGTGTTCTCCCATGGTCGTGATGTAATTTCCAGGGCCATTCAAGCATGGTTGTAGATGTGTTCTCCCATGGCTGCGATATAAGTGCCAGGGCCATTATAGCATGGTTGTAGATGTGTTCTCCCATGGTTGCGATATAAGTGTTGGGGCCATTCGAGCATGGTTGTAGATGTGTTCTCCCATGGTTGCGATATAAGTGTTAGGGCCATTCTAGCATGGTTGTAGATGTGTTCTCCCATGGCTGCGATATAAGTGCTAGGGCCATTTGAGCATGGTTGTAGATGTGTTCTCCCATGGCTGTAATATAAGTACTGTGCCATTCTCACATGCTTGTAGATATGTTCTCCCATGGCGTATATGTAAGTGCTGTGTGATGTGCATTTGGGTTGTGCTTCGTGAACGATGATCATGAGTATCAGTATGATACTCTGTGGCTATGGACAAGTTGTGCAGTAGCATGTAAATGTCATGGGAGATCTGATAGGTTGAGCTGTGTGCTCGTAATCAGTCTTGGGATGCTCTTTCTAGGTTTTGTTGACTCACGTAATAAGTCCTGAGGATTCCACAGTATGGCCAGTGATGATGAAGACCTGCAGGTGGTGGGCCTACATCCAGTATGAAAAAGGACTGTCTCTGTAGAACTTCCTATGACAAGTAGATCATAGATTGATTGAGATAGTAGAAGCAGTGACGATGACGATGATTCGAGGACGATGATTCTCTGATGATGATCCAGAGAAGAAGACTTGTGCTAGCAGATCTATGTCGAGAAATACCTTCCTAGTAAGAGGGAGTGTTGATGTATATGTAACTTCGGAATGTGTTTCACCCATGTATGTTGTATTCCTATAGAGATGTTATTATTCCTCTATACGGAAGTGTTTGTATTCCTATAGAGATGTTATTATTCCTCTATACGGAAGTGTTTGTATTCCTATAGAGATGTTATTATTCCTCTATACGGAAGTGTTTGTATTCCTATAGAGATGTTATTATTCCTCTATACGGAAGTGTCATCATTTATATTGTAAGTGTTGTAACTTATACTTGATGGGTTATTAGACCTCCTTGATGGGGTCGACCCTATATGAGTCATGTGCGTAAATGGGTTATTAGACCACCAAGTGTGGGTTCGGCCCGGATTAATGTAACCATGGGTTATTAGACTAATTTAGACAAGTCGTCCCTGTTAGTTTATTGGGCAGGATAGGACAAGTATAAATAGAGATCGGGAGATCTCTATTTGATCATCTCATTACTCATTCTTCCATCACTCAGAAAGTGGCACACATGTGAGGAGGAGGATTAGCTACTAGGAGAAGACTATCTCTTGTACTTTGGTTGTATCATTGCTCTTTCTATCTCTGAGGAAGTTGTGGGGTTTTTCACCTTCTTGGTTTTCCCTGTGAAACTCTGTGTCTCTTATGTGTTTGCATTATTGTGTCCATGATTGATATGTTGTAGATATGCTGTACATGTTATTCTCTCAGTTAAGATCCTAGATCAGATTGAAGTAAATTCTAAAAAATTAATAATAATAAGCCAATGAGGACCGTCGCGCAGCCCTACAAACCATTGAGGCTGCCAAGAGCCGCTCCAAATCCAGTTATGACAAACACATCCATCCACGAGCTTTCTATGAAAGAGATCTAGTACTCGTTTATGACCAAGCTCACAACAAGATAGGTAAAGGGAAGTTTGAGTCCATGTGGCAAGGCCCATACATAGTACATACTTTCCTTGGATATGGGGAATATACCCTAACTGATTCAGAAGGCCACCCCTTGCGCAACCCCTGTAATGGGTTGTATCTCAAACGTTTTTACCCTTAACATTCCTTCGGACCCGCTAGTCCGTGTTGTACAGTTTGATTTCTTTCATTGTTTTCCACTTGTTTCTGCAACCTTACATTCGTCATTTTCCTACATGATCACAGATGGACCATTTCCAACCTTATTATGTTGGCTTCACCGGTGGACCAAATCATTGGTCTCCAAACCTGGCCTCCGCAGCTTGGGTCTTATATTCCCCTTCACACGAGTTGATTCACCTTCATGGAATGTGCATAGGTGCTGCTACCAATAACCAGGATGAATACAATGCCATGATCGGTCTCTTGACTGCTTCCTTTCATATGGGTATATGTCACCTTCGTGTGTTCCTTGACTCCCAGCTTCTTGTCTCCCAGCTCAACAACTGCTACCAGGTACGTGATCGTTACCTCTTTAGAAATTTCCTGCGCACAAAACAACGTAGTCGACAATTTGAATCCATCACATTCACTCATGTCCCCAAAGCTCAAAATAATGTCGCAGATCAAATGGCTAACAGCATCCTAGACTGGCATATCAATCACACCATGTAAACCATCCACCATGCATCATCATCACAACATGTAGATATATCAAAAAACATAAAAATCCCAAAAAGACTGCATCTACCATAGGGAATCCACGTGCCTACTACAACACATCATTTGCATCCACGTGCAATAACCAACACAAATATATATATATATATATATATATATATATAATGCGCATCCACGTGCGTACAAAAAATAATCACCGCAAAATGCATCCATGTGCATATATATATATATATATATATCATCATCATCATACAAATGTCATAAGTGCCCCAACACTCAGCTATACAAAAAAATATACATCAAGGATCCCCAACAGCATCCTCATCATAAATACATGCTGTGTATACAAAAAATCCTGAATGCCCATGCGAATTGGGGGCAGTCCCTAGAACTCCCTAGCGAGAGTCATATCCCCCGTTCGAGTCCTCATCACTCCCTGCCGTAGCTGCCTCTGCTGTAGACTCATTCTCTCCCCGCTCCTCCTACGGATCCTCCTATGGATCCTCCTCATCCCCTTATTGGTCCTGAGCCCTCCTCTCCTCAGCCAGCACTGCCACCCACATCAAAATCACCCGCCAGTCCCGTGGAGCATCATAGCAGGCCTCGATCACCCATCGATATAGCTCCCGCCACCCCTTGTCGTCAATTCCCGCCAGTAGCTTATTTAGGGTAACCCGCAGGGACGCCAAAGTCCTGTCAGCATCCTATCATCGCACCTCCCTCTGGTCCGGTAGGGCTGGTACTGCTATACGACCCCTACGGTCCCTATGTCCCTACGGTGGCCTCGGTCCCAAATTTGCATCAAACCACATCACAAATAGTCAGAATCATCATATATCTCTAGCAACAGATCTAACATAAAACCAACAATCAAAAACCTAGATACATACCATCTGGACCCCAAACCTTCCTAGGAGGTCGTGGCACCTCCGGATCTCCCTGGTAGTCCATCTCATGGTACGGGTAGTCATCAAAAACCGCCAGCATCTACAACCACTACATATAGAGCTCCCCCGTAAAGTACCGCCCTACCTCCCCACCACCCCATCGGCACATCATCTAACCCCACTGCACCATCTGTGGCTCCCTCATCCCCCCATCCCAGATCGGCACACGTGGTCACAACGTCGGAACCCGCTCCATGAAGAAAGCGCACAAGAACGACCCATAGCAGAACTCCCCTCCTAATACCTTCACCTTGCTCATCTCCCGGTGAACACAGGTGAGGAACATTTAGCCCCAAGCAAAGAAGGTACCCTGTATTACCCACTCTACCAGTTGTATTTGTCCCCCGGACACTTGGCGGGGCACCTATGACCCTAGCACTCGAACCACACATGCCGCAATCGCTTAGATCGACGGCTCCTGGAAGTCACAGACCAGAAGTGCATTCTTATGCACCTCTGCCGTGGGGAAGTAGTATCGGTCCAGCATCTCCACCATATCCATGTCCACGGACCTCTGTGGCTGGGTATTCACCACCCTACCCAAACAAGGTAGTCCCATCATAAAGTAAACATCCACCAGGGTAAGATCCAGTCTCTTCCCCTGCACCATGAAGGCCTCCAAACCAGGCTCCCAGAATCCCACCAGCCTGTTCAACAACAATGCTGTCGAATGCATCATCGACACCTGCATGAACTTCAGCAATCTGCACAGCCCTAAAGTGCCCCAAACATGTTGATCACGCCGTATGTACTCCATGAGATCGTCGGGCATCTCACGCTCTTGCCTCATACTCTTGGCATCCTATTAATCACACAAAACTGACTAGAACCTCCTCAAGTAACCTATCATTCTCCCCAGAACGATGTCCCAACAAACTCCACAATCATGTTCCAAATCATGGTTGTGGGGTCCAGAGCTGTGATCCAGGATCGTGGTTGTGGGGGCCATAGTCACAATCCCAAATCGCGGCTGTCAGGGTTACAGCCACGATCTTAGATCGCAGCTATGGTGGCCACAGTTGCGATCTGGGACTATGGCTGTGGGGGCCACAACCACGATCTGTGATTGCGGCCGTTGCCTAGGAACCCATGTTCCACACCGCTCATGATCGATACCATCCCCCTAAGGACCCACTACCTACCCGAATCAAGATAAAATTAAAGGTACAAGATCAGTGAAATACCTGCAACTCACAGAAATGAAATTGACCAGTCGGATTGCTAACAAATGCCAAATCAGCTCTGGCTCACTACACTCTCCTCTCAAAGTCAACCGTACAAATGACACATGGCACTATGGGTCCACTTACTATTTATAGACAGTTGACCATTTCTTGATTCAGCCATTCTGGATCCATACGGAATCCATTTTCCGAACTGTTTCTACCACTGGAATCAGGACGATGAGACCCTCATTGTGGTCGAGTCAGTTTCTCGGCTTTCCCAGCTCCTTTTTTGGGAGCATTTTTTAGGGCCCCCTCGTCACCTCGATTTATGTGCCACATCGGTTGTTATCCCTTTTTGACGTTCTTTATATCGCTGGATGTTGACTCAAACCCAGTCGACAGGGGTTCCACTCCTTGTCGACACATACCGTAGTCTCCCTGGTCACTGGCCCGAACAAGTTTTATCTCGCCCAACACCACCTGCGGAGCAGATGAGGTCTCACCTAAGGCATCCAGGAAGAGCAGACGGACCATGTTTCCACCGAATGAAGGAGGATGGTTGTGGCTGTAGTACTTAAACTTATTGCAACACTAGGACAGAGATCTTTAAGCATTGAACATAGTATTAAAGCAATATTCAACCCAAACATTCATCATTGCAGAAACAGTAATTGTAAAGCAAGTATCGCATCAAAGAAGCATGACATTATTTGTATAGTGCAACATTGCTTACCATAACTAAACAGATTGAACACAGAGATTGTACGAAAATAGCTTCATCATATTATCATTGTCAACCCAGATACAATGTCTTTGCAAAATCTAGATCTCCGCAATGACTCTTGGCATCAAAACATACCCAAAAATCATACAACCAACATCAGAGCTTCGCATAATTCTCTAGCATTCGATTCTCTTCTCAACACTTACAATTCTTATCTATATATATGCTTCTGCCTTACAACTCTTTTCCACTTTCTAATAACTTGTTAACCGTCACTATGGACAAACGACTCAATATCTAACTGACCTAGTCCAAAAACGACCAAAAACCCACATTCTGCGGTATAGCTGACTCAACAATACATAATATGTGGTCCAAATGACCCAAAACCTGCAATTCACGATACAATTGACCCACACATGCATAAAATGATCTTTCGCTTGTCGCCTTTTGCGCCATCTCCTACCTTGTCGCAGCATCGGAGATGCTGCGATACCATCTTACCAAACCGCTTGCCAACAGGCCCCCAACACAATCTTGTGGCTCACCCTCGAGCCACGTCAGCAGGATACAGTGTACTCGGTCATTTTTAATCTACAAGGGAAGAACTCATGTTCTACAACTGTTCTTGCTGTCTAGATCTCGCGATGTTGTTCTACTCCTTCTGGTGCACTGATTGTCTGCTCGATGTCATGTACTTCTTACCCAAAAGTGGACTCTTCCCAGCTTATTGTTGAAGGCCTTGCAAACTCATCCTCTAGTCTCGAGAGACCAATTATAGATGGAGAGGAATTTTGCTAGCAACGTCAAGGTGTAAAACAGGCTAGCGATTCCAGCATATTTGTTTCACACTAGTAAGCATACATTACAGGGACCCAGGGCCGACAACCCCCCCCTTTGTGTGGTCGTAGGGACCACGAGACTTCGAACCATCACCAACTTCCTAGACATCCTGGATGAGACTTCATGTTTGTGACGCCGGAGTGTCTAAAGTGTAGCTTGCTCTAACTTCTCATGGACACTCGTGGTCCGGGCCCTCAGCGCACCAGGTGTTCTACCTTGCGAAAGAAAATGGATCATTTCCACAACCTCCTTGGAATTCCTAACTTAAGAAAATGCCAGAGCCTTTCGTAGCATAACCCTTCTTAACTAAAACAACCTATGTGTTCTTACTCCCATCGGGTCCTATATTTATATAGTGCACTCTGCCATTCATCTACCTTGGTAATCCATTGCACCACCTGCTCGTGCACCAGGGTAATCATAATATTGCACATTTCCGTGTGAAAATTGTCTAGACTGCAGAGGAATCGTACCTCCGCCCAGTTCCCTTCATGCAAAAACGTGCAAAGCATTTCTTTGGCCATGCCAGCATGGTGGATGCCTCATGCCAACCATGCGGACCATCCTGGCAAGTGCCATCAGCCATGCTACCTCGGTGTATCCCTAAGCCCAAACGTGCGTTCTTATGACACAATCGAAATCGACTAACAATCATATCCGTCAAAAAGGAAAAATTCCCATATGCGTAATGATTTTGGATGTGACCCAAGCACAGCACTACTATGTGTCTCAAACCACTCCAAACTTGCAGTCAAAGCCTCCCTGCTTCCGCATTCCGGCCTTGTTAGTGTGCCATCCTGCCACCAATCATTCTACAACACACACATTTTTTTTTCATGTGACTTAGGCATCGCGCTGTTCCAAGCCCGACTGATAGGGCTTCAACCTATGACCATTCACCAATTTTGGGAGCATCGCCCTGTCCAGCTGCTGTAGCTGAACCGCGCCTCCTAAAGTAACATTATCGATGTGATACAGACCAAGCCAATGCATCTGCAACTTCCCTGGATGTTTCATAAACTTGCTGTCATACAACAGCACCAAGTCACCCTTATGAAACTCTTTGTTATTGATGTGTCGATCATGCCATGCCTTCTGGCGATCCTTCTCTAACCCCTGGTAGAACCCAACGATGAAATGATCTTCCTCCAACTTCACCAACTGCTCTAGATGTTAATCTAGTGCCTCTACATCATCCATGCCTATTATGGCCGCGATGCGCAAACTCGGGACAGTATACTCCATGGGCATAATTGCTTCTTGGCCATATACTAACCTGAATGGTGTTTGACCTGTCAACCTTTTACACATCGTGCAATAGGCCCACAATACCGTTGGGATTTTCAGATCCCAGTCGTCGCAGTTCATGTTACACACCTTTGTTAGCACATGCTCCAATACCTTGTTGAAGTCCTCCTTCGTGCCATTCGCCTACGCATGATAGGGTGTACTCTTCTTATGTTGGATCTGCAATTCCTCCGTCAATGCGCTGATGGTGCGATTAAGAAATTGGCTGCCCTGGTCACTCGACAGTATCTTGGGGCAGTTGAAATGAGTGATGATGTTATCAAACAAAAATCGCGTCATCGTTGCTGCGGAACAATCAACTACTAGTGTCGCCTCTGCCCATCTAGTCAAATACTCTGTTGCTGTGATAACGTAGCGCGCACCCATGCACTTCTCTGGTGGATTGATCGGTCCTACAAAATCCACTGCCCATTTGTCGAATGGCTGCAATGTCAACTGAGGCATGAGTGGCATCTCCTCGTGTCGGGATGGTTTTCCAGTTCACTGACAAACATCACAAGACCACGCATAGTTTGTTGCATCATTATGCAGTGTGGGCCACCACAGCCCGGAACACAGCACTTTATTAGCTGTTGCCCGATCGTGATAGTGTCCTCCAGCTACTCCTCCATGTACTTCTGCTAATATCTGCGCTTGCTCATGCAGTAAGACACATCTGCGCAATACCTCTTTGGCACCCATTATATATAACTCTCCTGCGATTAGCTGGAAGTATGCATCCTTGACTACCAACTGCTTCTTCATACTGGTGGTGAATTCGTCTGGTGCAGTACCCGTTGTTAGAAACTGAATGATTTCCATAAAGTAGCCGTCTGCAACCTCAACCCGAAACAATTGAGCATCCGATAAACCATCTTCAATGTTGGTCGGCTCTTCTCCTGTATCGATCTGCAAGAGATGATCAGGACCAGCATTCAACTAGTTGGGCTTCACAATAACTTCAAAATTGAATTCCTGAAAAAGAAGTAGCCAACAGCATATCTCCCCCCCCAACATAGGCTTATTAACCAGGTATTTTAATGCAGAATGATCTGTGAACATCTTGAAATGGCCTCCCAGTAATTAATGGCGAAACTTCTGCAAAACGTAAACCATTGCCAGACCTTCCCTTTCTGTAGTAGTGTAGTTTCTTTCTACAGATGACAACTTCCGGCTAGCAAAAGAAATGGGGTGATCAAGATCCCTTTCTCCTGGTTCAACCAATACAACTCCCAACGCAATCGATGAGGCATCAACATGGACGTGGAATTCCTTACTCCAGTCCAGAAATACCAATATCAGTACCGACGCCATCTTCGCCTTCAGTGTTTCAAAGCTATCCTGACATTTCGTGCTCCACTAGAATGCTGCATCCTTCTTCAACAACTTCTCCATAGGGGTAGTAATTGCAGTGTAACCCCTGATGAACTTTCGATATTACCCCGTGTGTCCCAGCGTCGCCCGTAACTACTTAACAGTAGTCGATGGTGTCAAACTCAGAATAAGTGCAATCTTTGTTGGGTTAACAAACAATCCTTGATTACACACAATATGACCCAATAGTATGCCAAACGGTTCACAAAAGATGCATTTCTTCAAATTCGGGGATATCTGGTGCTGTCGGCATCACTCCAGCATCAACCGTAGATTCGCCAGATGATTGCGGACCAACCCATAGACCATCCAATCGTCCATGTATACCTGTAAAAAATTTTGAATGAAGTATTTGAATGGAACAACGACAACCTGTGAAAATATCGTAGGTGCATTCTTCAAGCCAAACGACATCACGATGTACTGAAAGCAGCCCCATTCGGTAACAAAATTTGTCTTATGGCGATCTTCTTTGGAAATGAGAATCTGATGGTAGATAGAGAACCCATCTGTGAATGAGTACATCTCTTGGCCTCCCACTCCTTCAAGCCCTTCATCAATAAATGGGGTCGGAAAGGGGTCATGCAAGCAGGCATTGTTCCACTTTCGTAAATCCACACAGATGCCCACCTCTCCAGTCTTCTTGTCCCGCACCACCATAGGACTGTCCATTTGACTTCTCGACCAATTCAATAATACCAGCATCCATCATGCGATCAAGTTCTGCCTTGACCCTCTCCTTATGTCACGGATTTAGCCGATTGGGTTGCTGCCAGATTGGCTTAGCGTTTGGTTTTAATGGAATCTTCATCTCCCCTAAATTGCCCAGGATCCCCTTCATGTCGAAAAAATTTATCGGAAATACATCCTGAAACTTGTGGAGCATATCAGTGGCCTTGCTTATCAGCTCATCATCCCATTAATCCCCAACATTTGTGAACTTCAGAGTGTCCTTTGTCTGAATGTTAATCTTGCGGATTTTTAGCAACTGATTAATAGGATTGCTTGGCGCATCAGGTGGTACCACAACAGGACTTCCTTCAGATTCTAGGATATTCACATTCCGTGGATCATCACCATCTTCTGGTTTGCCACTGATATTGAAGCATTTCATGAGAGACTGCATCTGGCAATGCGCATGTGGATCCGCAGGATAGGCCACTGGGACAACCTATAGAATGACATCGCGGATGAGCTGTAATGCATTATTGACCTTGGGATCATCATCTGCAAAACTGAATGTATGGGTAAAACACACAGTGAGCTCCAACCAAGTAGAAATTTCCCCTCGCAACTCAGCTGCAGTATACCATGAGAGTGGCATCTCATCCAAAGTATGGATAAAAGCATGGACCCATTCATCTTTTGGTCGCGATACCCATAACCGCTGACACTCCATCAAATGACCACAAGGGTCGTCCCAACCATCATACTTCCCAGTGTGGTAGACCTCGGTATCACCAAAGCGTACCATCATCAATCTTCTGCATTTTGACCATCCATCAATTGATTCCTTGTGTGTTTCCCACCAGCGTGCTGGACCAGCCTTCAATGCTTTGTTCAATGCCAGCAATCGATGAGGTTCCGAAACTCTTTCTTTGAACTTCGTCAGAAATTCAGATAAGCCAGGAAGCCCGTCATATATGGGTAGTGTAATCATTTCAATTGTGATATGGCATACTGACTGTGTAACCAACCCGCACTTACAGAGCGATACCTCGTGCAAGCGGTTTTGCCAATATTCTAGCACATCATCGGAGTCGAAGGATGCAGAGCTGTCGCTGCGCCATCCCAGCTCGCCGTTGGCAGTTGGATGGATATAATCTTCAGAAATATTGAATGCATGGTCCCATCCACTGGGATCATCGTCCTTCACTGGCTCTATGTAGTGGCGTCCCTCAGCCGAATCCAATAGGGCAATAACTCTGAGATCGTGATTTTCAAAAGTCATCATTAGTCACTTGAAATTGATTATAGCTCCACTATCATTAGCCAATCCAATCCCTAGTAGTGCTGGATAAGAGATTCCGCCCTCAACTACTTCTATTACATGAAAGTCGACATATGTTTTCATTCCCTCGATGTCCACCACCATTCGTGGAACTCTCCCAATTGGTGTCACCTTAGCATGATTAGCTAATCGGAGCTGTACAGGAGACCAGCTCAATGGGGGGCTCCCCATATTCTGCCAAGCCTGCTTGTTCAAGATGTTGACATCCGAACCAAGGTCCAGAATAACCAAATCAACATCGTAGTTTCCAATTTGAATATTCATCCGCATCTCCTTACCCGTCTTCTGTCATTGCAGGGAACTAACCGCGAGCTCCTATTGATCCTGGGTCGATCGTCACAACAAGGCTTCAATCGCAGCAAGAGCATCGGGATCTCTTACTAGGGACAAACAATGTTCCAAAACTACTCGAAGCATGCTGGACCATTGTGACAGGTCAGCCTACGAAGTAGCATCAAAAGTAGAGGGCATGTCATACATAACAGCTTTACCTCGTTCATTTGCTAGTGCATGTCGTGTTTGAAGAAACGTCTCCTGCTCCTCATCAATTTAAAATCCTACCTTCTTGTGTCTGGCTAACCTGATCATTGAGTTGTCCACTCCAGTTGTCTTTCCTCTGCGAGTGACCACAGCAACAGAAGCATCTTGCGGTCTTGGCTCTACAGAAATTGTTGCGATGTTTGCACCCCAGGTCTGGTTCAACGGCGGATTCCCAGGTGGGTTCACATTCTGATTCTGATTCTGCCACATATTCTGGTTCTGTACTGGTTGCTGCACTTGGTTGTGGGCGGACTACTGTGCCTGGGGCTGGTTCTGCAACTGGGGAGTATTTCTTGCTTGCCATCGTGCAATCAATTATGGACAATTCTCAACTATGTGATCATTAACAAAGCAGAACATACACTGGTTCTACAGTAGTGGACAGTCTCGCTGGTAGTGTCCCCATACTGCACAGTGATAGCATTGAATAGGTCCTCGACCACCTCATCCTCCTCCATGACCAAATCCACCTACACGGCCTCCTCGAAATCCTCCCTGCTATTGGTACTGTGGTTGATTAAACTGTTGCTGCACTAGTGCCGGTTGCATTCCTTGTCCTTGTGGTGCATACTGCGGTTGTTGTACATAATGTGGCTATTGTGGATCCATCTGCATCAGAGCATATTACGGCATGAACTGCGGCGGTTGCTGCTGCTGTGGTACAAACTGCATCTGTGGTTGAGGTAGCAACTCGGCTACCTGCGGTTGTGGATGTTGTACGGCACACTGGTCATCCTTTACATAAAATGCATCACACATTCTTTCTTGTAGCAACCCATATGCACAAAACTCTTTGTCGTCGTGACCCACCAATTTGCAGAATGTACAATAAAGATTCCTCGGGGTGGTGACCATTTTCTGCATATATGGGAAATTGTCATGATTGTGCCCATACACCTGGCGGACGTGACACCACGGCATGCTAACACCATTCAATGGATTTGGTGCTCCTGAAATCAAATAATTGTGAAAGTATGGGAAATTATCCTTCCTATGCCCTTCTCCTCGACATCATCGTGCTGCTCCTTGCCCTTTTTCAAATCTTGCAGCTATATAGTTAAGTTAGCGAGCTGTGTTTGTATCTGTGACATCCCGACTGCCTTTTCTCCAATCGCCAATGCCTCCAATTGCATTGCAATCTCCAGAGCTTCACTAGGCGTCGAGATGTTTTGGTGCATCAATGGTAGCTGAATATGTGGTAGTAGTGCCACGATGAACCATTCTTTATGTTGGACGGTGCTCATATCAAAACTAACCTTCGCCATCAGTGTCTTGAATTGCTGGTCGAAATCCCATACCGTCTCATTGGGATACTGCTTAATTTCTTTCAATTCTGTAATATATTGAGCCTCAAACTTGGGCCTTCTAAATTCGGGAATCATCTCATCCCGAATCTCATCCAACGAATTCTCTGGGGCTCCTATAGGGACTAGAACGAACTTCATAAACCAGTCTAATACACGACCTCATAGAGTCGTCACTAATTGTCCTTTTTTAGCAGCATCATCGGTGATCGGTTTTATGGTCCAGACCGCTTCACACAAAAACCAATACTATTCTGGGTTGTCTGTCGCACTCCCGTGGAACAACAGTAACTTAGCATCATCGCCCGCCATTCTGGTCTTCCTTCCTCCTTTCGATGTACTACTACCAATTAGCTTCTGTGGGATTGACTAACTTGGCGGTGTCGAAGTGGTATTTCTTGCTATCTGAGAGATAGTGAGAGGAGGTGTGGGTACATTGGTGTTGGGGTTTGGTCCTACCTCTATCCTAGGCATAGCCTAGTTTTCCTTGTCAGGATTGTGAGATATCTTCGTCCCATGTGGTCTTCCTTCACGGTCTTTCCGTTCAACCATAGTAGGACCTTCTCCCATCCTCTGCCTCTTTTCCTGTCGAAACCTCGCTCCTCCCCTCGTAAGACCACTCTCTTCCTTGGCTTCACTCACAGTCTCATCATGAACTACACCCATCTACACCTTAACATTCCATGTACCGCTCCCCAACCGTCGTGGTACCCACTGCCTCCACCCACTAGGCTGTCTACTGATCAAGATGCATCTTCAATATACCCTTTTAGGAAATAAGCATCTTGATCGACAGTTGAAGCGACAGTAAAAACCTACCCCCAGGTTCGTGGAAAAAAATATCTTTCAGCTTCACTATAGGACTTCTAAGTATCAATCGTGAATTCTATGATATGGCCCTCTAGGATGCTATCGAACCACACTTTGACAGTCCGCGATGCTTTATTATCAACTTCCTGCAATTCCTAGATCAATTCAGGGGTCCAGATCGTTGGTTCACCACCTTGGAAGTTCCTCTTTTGGAATGTCAACTTTTCCAACCATTCAAACAATAGGACTGGGAACTCAAAGAAGAACCATTTGTGCGGACCGTCGTGAATGTATCTATCTACCCACTATCCTACTGTCAATCAAGTGTTCCGGCTTTCCTCTTCAGTGAATTCTTGCAACTTCTGATCGAACCATTCTTAGATCTCTGGTTTCGTCGGCTGCCACAACATATCCTCCTTTCAGTCCGTACATGATCCCGGCAACAGAACCATTTGTTGACTCAAACCCAGTCGACAGGGGTTCCACTCACTATCAACACATACCACAGTCTCCCTAGCCACCGGCCTGGACAGGTTTTATCCCGCCCAGCAACACCTGCGGAGCAAATGAGGTCTCACTCGAGGCATCTAGGAAGAGCAGATGGAACCATGTTTCTGCCAAATGAAGGAGGATGGTTGCGGCTATAATACTTAAACTTATTGCAATACTAGGATAGAGATCTTTAAGCATTGAACATAGTATTAAAGCAATATTCAACCCAAACATTCATCATTAGAAACAGTAATTGTAAAGCAAGTATCGCATCAAAGAAGCATGACATTATTTGTATAGTGCAACATCGCATTACCATAACTGAATAGATTGAACACAGAGATTATACCAAAATAGCTTCATCATATTATCATTGTCAACCCAGATACAATGTCTTTGCAAAAACTAGATCTCCGCAATGACTCTTGGCATCAAAACATACCCGAAAATCATACAACCAACATAAGAGCTTCGCATAATTCTCTAGCATTAGATTCTCTTCTCAACACTTACAATTCTTCTCTATATATAGGCTTCTGCCTTACAACTCTTGTCCACTTTCTAACAACTTTTTAACCGACACTATGGACAAACGACTCAATATCTAACTAACATAGTCCAAAAACGACCAAAAACCCGCATTCTACAGTATAACTGACTCAACAATACATAATATGTGGTCCAAATGACCCAAAACCTGCAATCCGTAGTACAATTGACCCACACATGCATAAAATAATCTTCCGCTCGTCACCTTTGACACCATCTGCTGCCTTGTCGCAGCATCAGAGATGCTACGATACCATTTTACCAAACCGCCTGCCAACACGGGATTCAGTTTTCCACACTCGTGATGATGCATGAGCCCTTTGCTCCATTCATATTGCAATCATTTTGTTATTTTGCCACCATTCATCATCCCGCAAGGAGGCACCACCAGTGTTCCCCCCCAACCCTCATTCTTGGTTCTCATTGATGTCCTTTGACTGAACACTCCCTCCTTGCTTGGCCATTCCTTTTGTTCGGTATAATTTTATCCATTTTTCGGGTCGGACAAGTCCTTTACGAAAAAGGCACTTAGGGAGTTTCTGTTAAGCTCTTTTCTGACTCTTAAAACAATGAAAAGATTGCCAAGCAATATTGCTTCCATTCATGCTCATAAAAGTACCTGAAAGGGCGTCTATCTGGTATAAGTTTAACCCTTTTCTGGACTTGTTAGACTAATTACGAAAAAGGAATACTCTAGTCACACCGGCTGGAAGAGTTCTTCATTGCATCCTTTTATGCTTTTTTGGGCCTTGGAGACTAACACACGAAAAAGAACCCCCCTTGGAGTCTTCTTATTGCTTTCATACTCTCTAAAATTGAAAGAAACCACGCACATGCACCATCCTGGGCTCGTACAAATCCACATGATGGTACCATTCCCTTATTTCAGAGTCTTCTTATTGCTTTCAGACTCCTTCAAATTTAAAGCAATCTTGAACGTGAACTGTCCTTGGCTCGTATAAATCCACATGACAGTACCATTTTGAGCACACTTCTTTCCCTTCTTCCAGCTCATTAAACCATGAAGAAGTCCCCACCAGTGTCTCTCGGCACTATGATAAATCATCTCTGAAGAAACCCCAATAAGGTCACCTTTGTTTAGAGTATTCTGCAATATACCATCCTTAGAGTCTCCTGTCATCCCACACCAGCTTGAGTATCCCTCATTACAATCACAATCCTTGGTCCCTTAAATGCTATGATCCCCTTCCCCCAAGTCAGTGTCATATGCTTCTCGACCACCCCTGCCATCATACTCTGAACAAAGTAAGTTTGAGTCCCCCCACCCAACAACCCATGTTTCCTACCCTCCCAGTATGTCAGTTACACAGCCAATCCTATCACCTCTTATTTATCCACCTCATGCTCCTATAAAGGAAACATCATTGCCTTGCTAGTTGCAGGTCTCCCTCTGTCGACACCACCCCATCTATTCCAGAGGATAGACCCAGAGGTCCCTACGCCTTGGACTAATCACCATCTGTGGTGAGTACCTACAGACAATTTTGAGTGGAGTCCTCAGTGCCTCTTCGAATGGTTATTTCTCATGTGCTCGACTTCAATACCTTGATCGCACCGTTGAGATTTGTGCAGGGTATACATCCTTTCATTTATTGGTTGAAGACCCCAAACTCCCCCTGACTCTAGCACATTGGTGAGTCACTTTGGAACACCCAGTTATATGTTCCTGTGGATATCCGGGTTATGTTGACAACGGTATTCGGAATCCATCCACTCGTATGCTTCCTTGAGTACCCAGTTCAGCTACAGTCCAGTGTACCATTGAGGTTATAACTCTCCATCATTATCTCCACCCCGTTATTGGATATCTTCAGATCCAACAGCTCATCAGTTCCTCTGGTACCACACTCATAAACACTATATTAGTTCTTCAGCTTCGGTACAGTCCGACCAGGAGTATGTCCTAGATTTGTGTCCCCTCTGGACCCTTATGATGTACACAACTGTTTTACATTTATTGTTTAGATCCCCCTTTTGGGATTCATTGTTATTTATATATCTTGATACGAGCATGGGTATGCCCACCTCATCCATATATTAAGATTATTCCTCGTTCATTATTGAGGTCATGTATTTTCAGTTTTTGCAGTTTGTATGGGACCGTTGTTCTGGTCTCTAATCCGTTTCTTCTCTTCTCCACACCCCAAGAAAACCATCAAAGACCTATGATGTCTATTGGCCATACGATGAGCTCCTGCCCTCACACATCAAGGGGCAATCTGTTAACACCCAAAAAATGCTCACCACCTCATCTCCCCCACTACATGACTCATTTGTCTATTTTTCCCACCATCTTTGCCTCCAAAACCTCAAAAAACCATTAATTTGTCACCAAAAGGCCAAAAAATCCCTTTTTCACCCTCCAAATAATTAAATTTCCTCAAAAGATAGCAAAAACCCTCTAAAAAGGCCCTAAATTCCCAAAAATCAAGTAAAAGGGAATAAAAAATATAAAAAAGAGGGAAAAATGAAGCAAAAACCCTAAAACAACTGACCTAAACCATATGGTGCCAAAAACCATGGGTCAACACTCCACCACTATAAAACCTATAAATAGGTGATGGAGGCTCTCCATTTCATATCCACAATCTATCCCATCCTCGTGCTGCCAAAATCACCCGTGAAACCTAAGCTCACCATTTGAGCTAGTTTTCCCATTTGAGTGTCCCTTTTGGCCCACCATCCAAGCACCTTGGAGAAGGAGAAGGAACCCATTGGAGCACGGAAGCAGCCCTCCTGGACTACTGCAAGAGCTCCACCAACCTCCACATTTGAGGTAAATGTAACTTTGGTCATATCATAATACAAAGATAAAAAATTTCTATTATATTATCATTGTCCTTTTATTTATGTTGATGCACATGTTAGCTTAGATTTTATGTTGTTTTATTGTTCAAATTACTGTTTATTGAACTACTACTAAGGAGGCCATTCTCCTTAGTAGGTGCTCATTTGCACAAGCTAGGGTGAAAACCCTAGCTAGAGTTGTTACAGTTTGTATGTATGTATATAGATATAATTAAAACTGTATTTTGCATATCCATATCTTCATAGGTTTTGAGTTCTGAGGTCTATTGAGTTGAGTGAGACTTTAAATAATAAAATCATTTGCATATCAAGGGATTTGGTCCCTTTTGACACTTGATAGATATAAGGTTAACCTAAATCTACGTTGGTTTAAAAAAATGGTTTATTATTTTCATTTAGGGATCATTATTCATAGGTAAAAGGTTTTGAGATTAAACTCTCAAGCAATTTTGCTATATCACAATGGCTCAGTTCTTGACAATAAGTGATTAATAACACATGTATCTTATTGAACAAGGTGGCTTGGTTAAAGACTCATATTTGCAAGTAAAAGTTATTGAGTTCGAACCCCTAAGTAGTGTTGCTAGAACATGACAAACCAATTCACATGAATAAAAGATTAATGATGCAGGTACCTTGTTGAACATCTCGTTGTGGTATTTTGGTTAATGACACAAATACACATAAGAATGGTCTTGAGTTTCGACCCCTAAGTGGCCTTACTAGATCATGACAATTTTTTTCACGAGAAAACAAGATTTGATGTGGGTACCTTATCAGACACATTTGTTTGGCGTTTTAGTTAAGGATCCATATCTACGGTAAAGGGTTTTGAGTTCCAACCCCCACGTGGTTTGGGACTATAAAAAACTCATTCACAACAATAAAATATTAATGGCTCGAGTACCTTATTAAGCACATTGGTATAATTTTCTTGTTAAGGACTTATATCCATGGGTAGAAGACCTTGAGTTCCAACCCCTAAGTGGTCTTGTTAAATTGAGAGAACTATGTTCACAAGAATAAAAAATTGATGGGATGCATACCTTGCCAAACACCTTGGTTTGGTGTTTTGGTTAAGGATTCCTTTTGATAGGTAAAAGATCTTTACTTCAAACCCCCAGGTAATCTTGCTAAATCACAACAACTTTGTTTGTAATACCCCCTATAAGCATATGACCGTATAGCATAAATATATGGTAAGTGGGTAAGTGCATTATATTATAATTAATGAAATGAATAATAAAATATTAAATAGGTGCACTTGGAGTTAAATCTCCATGTGAACACCATGGGGGCAATGAACCAATGAGAGGGGAAGTAGTAGAAATTCATATAAAATATTATTTTATTTTTTGTTGCCAAGTGTCCAACTCCATAGCCTTGTTAACCTCTTGTCTATGTCCCAAGCTTGTGAGGTGGGGCACATGTTTCCCATGCAAATCGAATTTTCCTATAATCCTTGGAAAGGTATTTCACTATATGAAGTGGGTGCAAAAATTTAAACACTTGGCAACATTTATTTCAAACCTAAAATCGAAATGAACCCTAGCTAGTGTGGCAAAACTCCACAATTTCGTTGCTTGGCCTGTTCATTTTTCATTTCATTGTTTTGAGTTTTGGGAGGAGGCAAAGCTCCTCTAGTGGTTTAACAATGGTGGTCATGCGGCCTGCGCCATGAGCATAGCTCATGGAACCACAACCTAGTAAGTGGTTTGTTCAATCCATCTCTGTCCATAAATTTCATTTTGATTCATTTATTCATTTGTATTCATGGAATGGTGTTAACCCTGTTCTACTTCTATGGTAGGATGAGTGGTCGTATTTCGAGCAGTGAGTTGGGGCGTGGGTGGTTCTTGTCTGCAAGGGTTTCGAAGATGTCGAATGTCCCTGATATGTTTGGACCATTGCGACCCACCCATTTCATCTAAAGCTTGATTCCTACTCTTTTCATGGATGAGGGTTTTTTATTGTATATTTAGTTTGGTACCCCTCAGGGTTTCTGTAACAAATTTTTTATTTGGGGCAAGTCGTGGGCAATGAGAAAATGTAATGGTTTTGACCCATAATGGGAATGTACTTCATATGAGTTTTTTGGCAGTTTGTTTATGGTGCGTTTAAATTAATGGAGTATGCCCATTTTCGGTGGGTATGACTTGGTCGTGGACATCAATGGTTTCATTGTGTGTAAATGCTAGCTTTGTTTTTAAACATGGGTTTTTATACTCTGCTAACTAAATGGGTAAAAATCGATCCTATAGCTATTTGTTTTGGACTCTAAGCACAAGTATTTTGGCTAAGAGATTCGAACCTGTAGCTAATGTAATTAGAAAATGATTCTATTTATGAGTTTTGACTTTGATGAAACAATTTTGTGACTTAACAGTTTTGGTTTTGGGTGTAAGTATTTTCTGTTTGAGAAGCCATCGAAAACACACGTTATGTGTTTCAATTTTGGGTTTGAGCATTGGTCAAATTTGATCCCTGCCCCACATGTTTATACCCCACACTCTCATGGGTATGGTTTTTGTGCTAAACCATAGTAGATAAAAGATCGAAACCCTTAAAAATTGGTAGAGAAGTAAATAGGGAAAAATGGTTGCATTGCTTGTCATTGTGGAAACTAAATATCCAGAATTATTTCAAACACCATGCATTGTAATTCTTTGAATTTAGTACTTAAATATATTGATTTGGATGTGATGTGCATGTAGTTGTAGACTTGTTGTAGGTATGGTGATAGAAATCTTGGTGTAGATTAAGGTGAAGTGTTGGTTACAAGTCTATTTACACTAATCCCTCACATTAAACCCTTCCAAAATGGTATATTTACCATTGAAGCTTGGCTTCTGAAGAATGATATTTGCAACTAATCTAGCATACACCAACAACAATTAGAAACATGTTGCTTGTTGTCAATGTTCATCATTTTTTAGGGCTGCCACTTGCCCATAATGGCTCCTCTTATGCTGGGGAATTCCACAATTTAAATCAACATCCATCTCCATCTTTTTGTTGTAGCACCAAATTGACAAAGGAAATTAAAGAAAACATATAAAGGGATACGTAAATTTGACAAAGGAAATTAAAGAAAACATATAATGTGCATCAAAAAAATAACAGGGTACGAACTGAACTGAGGAGATTCGAACCTGCGACCTATGTCTAGTCCCAAGGATACCACCTTCAAGATTTAAGTGCAGCTAACAATGGGAGACCACCTTCAATCTTGATTCATTATGCATGCATTTCACAATGGGAGACAGTGGGATACCACCTTCAATCTCGATTAATTATGCATGCATTTCACTATGCAACCGTCTCAGATTCTCACTGCGTTTTCCCTCAATTAGTTTCTCAATTCAGTATGACCCACGCCCGCCGTCCAAGGAGTGTTTCCAGCGGTATGGATCTATGGAGTATTTAGTGGACCAAGCCAACTAAATAGAGAGGGGGTTGGGATCGAATCAAAGGTGGCAATCCCAACAAAATATCGCGAAGGTTGAGATCCCAAAGTCCATGGAAAAAAGGATATAAGTGGACTACCATGCCCTAGGGTCAATGCATAACGCGGTACTACTGTGCCCCAGGGAAAGAGCAACACGTGGTAACCCTAACTATCGCGTCCCCGTAGATGTGCAGAGCACGGTAGTGATTACAAACAGGGCCAAGTTGGGTGACAGATGGAAGGAAAAGAGTTTGTTTTTAGTGTTCAGTCAATGGTCTTCTTTTCTTGTTGCCAATAAGTAGGGGGAAGTATCGTCTATGTTATTTGGTGCAAAGATGCGACACTAGGTTGTCATGTGTAATATTAAGGTATAACAATCTATCTTCTTTAGATGGTTACGTAGTCAGTTTATCATGGTGGAGGACTACGCATACACTGGAGAGGATTTCCGAGGAGATATGGACTTATCACTTTCAGAGGAAGAGCAGTGGGAAGAGATAGGTAAGAAAAAGACTCTTGTTTTTATCTATTTTATGATTTTTTTTGTAGTATTGATACGCTATAACTTGCTTACATAGATATTGTCCCTTTGAGACCAGTGGGATCCTCGCCCATTGAGAGGCAAGGGGTAGTCTGTGAGATGGCATTCGTTCATCAAGAGTCTATGGAGGAGCTCAAGGAGATCGAGGAGATCAAGGAGAACCTGCAGCGGCTGACCACAGACATTCTAGATATCTCTATAGACAACCTTCCATGAAACTATCAGTGTCAGACAATTGGAGTTTTAGGTCGTTTTGGTCGATTACTCCGCTAGGCGGCTAGGTCCATCATATGCTACCATGAGCACCATTAGTGATAGCATGTATATTCGATGATGTACTGAAAGCCACGAGCTTCAAATATTTTAGATGCGATAGGCTGAAAACCATGGTCTTCATATTTTTTGTACCAGTACCTTTTTGTAAAACATTTTCCCAGACTTAATATAAAATATTATCTAGCGGTTTACATAATGTGTCCTTATGATGAATGGGGGTCTTATGTATGTTTGCTTATATATTAATGGATAATTTACATGTCATGCCAATTATACATCCTTAATAAAATGTTTACAAATCTGCAATGTTCCAATCTAATACAAAGTTAGCCAATGAATTGACAATCATGTTCATACGTATTGGGATATGTTCGTATTGAATGAACTCAAACTACCTTTCCAATAGACGTACTCGCTGGAACAAGTGAAGTAGTGTGGGGTCACGAATGGCGTAGAAGCTGTTTAGATGGGATACCACAAGTTGTGAATCCAAATAGATGACAATGTGGTCCACACCAAGGGAAGATGCATCGGTTAACAATCCAATCACCGCGTGATATTCGATGATGTTATTAGTTGCAGGACCTAGGAAGGTTCCTCCCACATTTATCAGTTCACCGGTAGGGGAATAGATTACCCAAGATATCGAGGAAATTTTTTGGGTGTACCAACTAGTGCCATCCATGAATCCATAACAGTTTTCCATCTGCACATCCAGGAAGAGCATGGTATAAGAAATAATTGAGATAAGACCCTAACACACTAAAATGAAAGTGTCACACCAATACAAACACATTTTATGTACAATATATACAGGGTACTGATGCTTGATAACCTAAGAATAGTACCTCTTTTGGTAGATCCCATTTCGAGGCTCCCCCAGGGATATTTTTTCGTATTCGACCAACTCGTAAGATCCTTTTTCCAAGAAACATTTTACAGTGTATGGGCCATGCCACATGGACTTAAGTTTACCTGCCCCCAGTTTATCATGTTTTTTTATCATAATTCAAGACCAAATCACCCTCATTGAAGAAATGAGGTTTTATATATTTTTCATACTGGGCCTTGATGCGTTTCTTATGTGCTTCATTGGATAGAGTTGCATCATGACGAGTCTAGTCGAGTCTAGCTAAGTGCAAGAATCTCTCTTCCTCATCGGTAGTGTTTGGTAAGAGTTCAACAGTTAGATTTAAAGATGGAATTTCACACTCAATAGGTAATATTGCCTCTAGTCCATACACCAGTTGAAAAGGTGTGAAACCAATGGTGGTTTTGACATAAATCCTATATTCCCACAGAGATGAAAAAAGAATCATGTGCTAATTGGACTTGTGAGTTCCTACCATACGCTGAATCATGGTTTTCAATATCTTGTTAATGGCCTCTACTTGTCCGTTTGATTGAGGATAGTAGGGGGTTGATTTTTCATGATGAAAGCCCAACTTAGTGCTTAATTCAGTTACCAAGAAATTTTGGAAATGTGATCTGTGGTCTGTGACGATGGCTTGTGGGACTCCAAATCTAACGTTGATATGATTGAACATAAAGAATGTGACAACTTCACCATCTTCCTTGTATGTAGGCATAGCCTCGGCCCATTTGGTGAAGTAGTCTACAACGACAATAATATAACCATGCTGTCAACCAAGGTAGGTTTACAGTGCATGAAGTCAATGCCCCATTTTGCAAAGGGGTCAAAAGCGATAACTGGATGGAGTGGGGCAGGGTGTGTGCACTTTTTATGGTGAAAAATATGGCAAGGAGGACACTTCTTGACTGCTTCCATACAATCTTTGAAAATTGAAGGCCAGTAGTATCCAACGCATAAAATATTATGGGATGTATCCATCCCAAAGAGATGACCACCACATGCTCTCGAGTGGAAATCATTCAAGACATGCTCGGCCTCTTCATGAGTTAAGAAGCGCTGTAAGATGGAATGAATTCCATGGCGATATAGGGTATCACTGATGATTAGGTAATATTCTGCGTCATGATGGATACGACGGTGTTCATCACGGGATAGGTGAGGTGCAAAGTGTTTTTTTTGGATATACAAGGTGATATCTCCATACCATGGATCAAAAGTATTGATCAGGAACAATGAATCATCAGGGAGAGAGTCAATGGGCTCAGATTCTTGATCAATATGGGGAATATCACAAATTAGCCCCATGAATACTAACGACTTTTTGGATTTAGCATTTTCAAACTGGAGATAGAATTCATGGAGAATGGTGATCCAGCAGGAATATTTGTCCCCTAGTACCTAATGAGTTAATACGTGGTACATAGGGTTTGAATCATAGATTATAGTAGTAGTTCAGAGCAGGATGTAATGACAGACTATCTGGAAACCGATGACGGATGCTAGAGCCAACTTCTCAAGATGCGAATAATGAGTTTCAGAGTCAATAAGACCCTTACTAAGGTAGTAAATCACATGTTCTTGCGTGTTGCTCTCCTCATGCACTAAAACCATACTAATAGCCGAAGTAGAGGAAGCAAGATAAAGTATATAATCCTTGGTGCAATCAGGTGGTTGTAAAGTGTAATGTCCCCATTCAAATAAGTGCATAGTAAGACAATCCCATCAATCCTACTAGTTTCCTAGGTTGGATGGGCACATGTGGGATGGTAATAAGGAAACTAATAAATGATATTTAGACATTAGAAGGATTCAATCATTTAATAAATATGATGAATAAATAAATTCAAGAGAAATTCTAGGTGGCAAGTGGTTTTGGAGACATATGGAGGTGGTGGGACCCACACTAGCTTGATTTTTGAATGACACATGGCAGCTCTCTCTTGCCAATTCGAATTCATGGGAAGGTGAACACTCTTGGGTGAGTTGGTAAGTCATAACACATGGCATTGAGCATCTTAGGTCGAAATGGGATGGAATAGTAACCTCCATGGGAGAGGAAGAGTCAAATTGGAGACTAGTGGACACATGGGCTAGATTCCCTAGTTTTATGACAACAATAATGAAGCATCTATGACATTTTATGACAAAATTCAGACCTGACTTCTTACACCTGACCATTATGACATTTCAGCCCCAAAAATAGGCTCAAGAAGACGCTCATGGAGTTGGAGGAATCTAAAGAGACTCAAATTCGAATTTGGGAGAAGATGGAAGGTTGGAACTAGGAGACAAGTGGCAAATGAGGAATATTTTCTAAATGGAAAATTATTGAATCTATTGAGAGGATTTAGACCCCTTGAAGGCTAATGTTGGTTATAAAATGTAGAAATCAAGTATGAGAATGGCTTTTGATGATTTGAGAAAAATTGCATTTGTGAAGAGAGAGCTAGTGGATGACTAGTTTCTTGCCTTAGCCAATTTCGAGGGTGAAAGATTCCCATCCAAGTTGGTGTTTGGAGAGGCCACTCAGGTCTTTCATGGTGCTTTAATGGATTTTGTATTTGCAGGTAGTAGCTACAGGAATTTTAATGGTTTTGTTTAGTGCAGCACTTTCTCTCCACCGTTTCCAGTTTTGAAGGCATATTCGTGCTCCTTGAGGGAGGGCGTTTTTGGTGAGCACTTGTGCTTCTTGAGAGAGCTTCTCATCATATATTTCTGATTGTAATAGCTTCATATCCTCTGTTATTCATATTTATAAAGTCTCAGGTTGAAATACCCACTGGTTGTATGCAAAACTATTGATTAATGAGCAAACAATGTCCATTTCCCCAATGCATTGATGTATGACACTATAACGTTGATTATTTCGAATGGATGGATGATTCTCTGATATATTTGTGATCAATATACTTCCATGGATGTCTTATACAAGTTTCATGTACTGTACTTGAGCATTTGAAGCATTTTTACTCAGTTTAGTTGTATTGGGAGGTGAAATAGTGCCATTTCCCCAAGGGTCGAATTGGGGGTTTTTGCTGTTGAATGTGAGAGAGTTAGAACAGTAGTAAAAATCAATTAATGGTGCATATGAGACCTTAATCACATACTTAACACATTATATACCTCTGTTCATAAATTTGTGGGAGTTTGGAGGCATTTGGAAGGCCATTTGCAGTGTTACCCGGGGGGGATTTGATGCACAAATTACTAGTTAAAATTACATATATTGATCAGAATACAAATCAAGTTTGCAGCAGTATTTGGAGGGCCATAAAACATCCCTGAACCTTATATTCAAGTATAAATACAATTAATACACTCCTACAGAAGATTTGGGAGCATTTGGGTTGATTTGGAGGTCAAAACAGTAAAATTAGTCAAAGGTCGAAATTGGAAAAAAAAGTGAAAAATTGGGCATTTTAATAAAATTTGAAAAAGGGATATTACAAGTGGTATCAGAGCATGTTCTTGGCACCTAATTGTCTTAACAAGAAGTCAAAAGAATAATCCACCACCCTTTGAACCAGTAGTTGAAGAGGTTTTTGTTGAAGAAGAGGTAGTAGAAAAAGAGGAGTCTTTCGCTGGAACCATGGGTAGAGAGGAGGATGACAAATTAAAACATAAGGAGGAACTTATTGCAACCTTAGATCCATGTTTCTCTAAACTTTCAGCAAACATGGATAGGATAGGTGATAAATTGTTGCAAGGATTCGAATTGTTGATTAGCCAGCTTCAAAGCAAAGGGATAATAGGAGATAATAGTGGTTCACACTCAGGAGAAAAGATGAAAGGGAATGAGCATATTTTCTCAAGTACAGGACCTCATAATAGACTTGATGAATTTCAAAGCACACAAAGGCCTACTGCACCTAAATTTATCACACCCAAAGAAGAGCCCAATCTTGAATTGGATTACAAGAAACTAGTAAATGATTGGAATGATTTGAATGAAGAGTGTAAAAGAGGTGTACCACTCAGTGACTACATTGATGATATGAAAAAGATTAATAGGAAGGGAGACAATAGGAGTCCATTCCAAAAAAAAGAATTAAATAGTGCTATTGGAAAAATGTCACTTCCTACTTTTGATGGTTCTTCTCAAAATTCTGCTAACACTTGGGTGCAAAAATTGGATGTATATTTTCAGCTGAATCCTATGTTGGAAGAGGATGCATTAAAAATGGCCATTTTGCATTTGGAAGGAGATGCCAATGAATGGTGGTTTCATGGGCTGAAAACCTTGGGTCATAATCAGGTTAAAACATATGGAGAATTTGTTGACAGGGTACTAGAAAGATTTGAACAAAAAGATCCAGAATTGCCTTTCAAAGAACTAGCTCAATTGAAGCAAACTGGGTCCCCTACTGAATATATGATGGACTTTCAAAAATTATCAGTCAAGGTGGCTGATGTATCTATGGGAAGATTAGTATTGTTGTTCACTGAAGGTTTGGATGAACCCCTAAGAGGTTTGGTCAAAGCCCACAAGCCAACTACATTAAAATATGCAATGAGCTTGACTAGGGATCTCCAAAATGTGCTTCCTAGAACGAGATTTCCTCCTAAGCCTAGCTATAAATTTGAAAAGAAACCTTGGAAAAGGGATGGATATGATAAGAAACCTTGGCAAAGAGAGTCATTTGAGAGGAATAAAAAAGAGGGACTAAACAGGGATGAACTTAGAAGAAAGAAACTATGCTTCACATGCTTCCAACCATGGACACCGGGGCACAAATGTACCAAAGGAAAGGCTCAATACATAGAAGTATTTTCTGATAATGAGGGGTATGATGGGGGCATGGATGAAGATGGAAATATTTCAGATCAAGAAGAGGCATATGAGACAGCAGTAGAAGAGGAAAGATAAGAAGAAAATCATCCTTCACCGGACAAAGCAAGAATGGCAGTGCTTTCAGCAGTACCTCGCTATCATACTATCCGATGCAAAGGTGTGGTACAAGGACAAAGAACTTCAGTTTTGGTAGATGGAGGAGCCACTCATAACTTCATTGATGCAGATATGGTAGAGAAAAGAAAGATACCTATTGAACCATTTGATGGCTTTACAGTTGTCATTCCCGGTCACAACACAATGCAATGCAAAACATGGGTTCCAAAGCTGCAAGTCACCGTAGGTAACTATACTTTTGTTGATAGTTTTTATGTGGTTGATGTTGCTGATACTAATGTGGTTTTGGGAGTGCAATGGTTGTATTCAATAGGAGAGCATACAGTAAATTATCAAATTCCCGAAATGAAATTTCAAGATTCAAAAGGAGTACAAAGAGTTGTGAGAGGGAAACACACTTATCCAAATCAAGTAGTGACTTGCAATAGCATGAGATCTATATTGAGGCATGGGGATATAGAATGGGCTTCTGAATGTCATATTACATCTCCCAAGCCAACTATAAATATTGTCAAACACCCAAAGGAGATAGAGAGACTTTTGCAAAAATATGAAAAGGTTTTTAGAGACCTTCCACATGGTAGGCCACCAGATAGGGGGGTTGAGCACAGTATTGTTTTGGAGGAGGGTACTTCACCCATTCAGATACCACCTTATAGACATCCTAAAAGGTTTAGATATGAGATTGAAAAATCTATCCAAGAACTCCTAGAGTTGGGGCTCATTAGACCAAGCTCTAGCCCTTATGCTTCTTCGGTAGTGCTAGTGAAGAAAAAAGATGGAACATTGAGAATGTGCATAGATTTTAGAGCCTTGAACAAAAAGAATATAAAGAATAGGTATCCTATTCCTAGGATTGATGAGCTCATGGATGAGCTACATGGGGCCAAATACTTCTCAAAAATTGACCTTAGATCAGGGTATCACCAAATTCGAATGAAAGATGAAGATGTGCAAAAGACAGCTTTTCGATGTCATTTTGGCCACTTTGAATTTCTTGTCATGCCTTTTGGGTTAACCAATGCTCCAGCCACCTTTCAAGCATGTATGAATAGGATATTTTGCAAGCAACTAAGAAGGTTTGTTTTGGTTTTCTTTGATGATATTCTCATTTACAGTAAAACATGGGAAGAGCATTTGCAACAGTTAGAGATTGTGTTGAAAATCTTGCAAGAAGAGTCCTTATTTGCTAAATTATCAAAATGTGAATTTGGGATGAAAGAACTACTGTATCTTGGGCACATTATTGGGCAAGAAGGAGTGAAGGTACACATGGAAAAAATCAGGGCTATCTTGGAATGGCCATCACCAAAAAATATTACCGAATTGAGAGGCTTTATTGGCATATGCACCTACTACAGAAAATTTGTGAAAGGGTTCTCCAAGTTGACTTCTCCACTCACTGATTTGACTAAGAAGGATGCTTTCAAGTGGGATGAAGAGGCTGAAAAGGCCTTCCAAAAAATGAAAGAGGTAATGAGTAGTTGTCCCATACTTGCACTTCCTGATTTTACTAAACCTTTTGTTGTGGAATGTGATGCTTCAGGTGGAGGAATAGGGGTTGTCCTAAAGCAAGGCCAACACCCCATAGCCTTTGAGAGCAGAAAGTTGCAGCCTCATGAAAAAATTTACTCCATCTATGATAAATAAATGCTGGCCATTATGCATGCATTGGCCAAATTCAGACAATACTTGGTGGGCAGCAAGTTTGTGGTGAAAACTGACCATAATAGTCTAAGACACTTTCTCACCCAAAAAGATCTAAATGAAAGGAAACAAAAGTGGGTAAGCAAGATTCAAGCTTATGATTTTGATATTGAATATGTCAAAGGAAATAATAATATAGTAGCAGATGCTTTGTCAAGAAGGCCTTCTTTTTCTCTCATGGATATTGCTAAGGATTGGAAAAACATGCTACTAGTTGAATATGCCAAAGACAAATTTACTTGTGATGTGTTGGATGGAATCAAAGGGGATGATAATTATAGGATTTTGAATGGGCTGATATATTATAAGGGAAGAATTTATTTAGTTCATAACTCCAAGCTCAAGTACCGAATTTTGCAAGAAGTACATGATTCCCCACTAGCGGGCCATCTGGGGATCTTCAAAACTTATAGACAGTTGAGGCAAAGATTTTTTTGGAAGGGGCTGAAGGAATATGTTCAGAAGTATGTGAATGAATGTAAAGCATGTCAACAAAACAAATCATAACTTACATGTCCAGCCGGCCTATTACAACCATTGCCCATTCCGGAGCAAAAATGGGACAGTATTTCCATGGATTTCATCACCGGATTGCCTAAATCCTTGGGTAAGGATTGTATCTATGTGGTAGTTGATAGGTTGACAAAATTTGCTCATTTTTTTGCTGTTACATCATCTTTTAGTGCTGCACAAGTGGCTGATATTTTTTTCAAAGAAATCTTCAGATTGCATGGGCTTCCCAAGAGCATTGTCAGTGATAGAGATAGTAGATTCATGGGTGCTTTTTGGAAATAAATTTTTAGATTGGTAGGCACTCAATTGACTCCAAGTACCAACTATCATCCACAAACTGATGGAAAAACAGAGAGGGTAAACCAATGGTTGGAAGGATACCTAAGAAACTATGTGGGAGGACAGCAAAAAGCATGGGCAAAATGGTTACACTCGGGTGAGTTTTGCTACAACACCACTTATCATATGTCAATAGGAATGTCTCCTTTCAAAGCATTATATGGTTATGATGCACTTACATTTTCCGACATTATATTTGGTGATAGTAGAGCCCCAAAGGCTAAAGATTGGGTGGAAGAGAGCCAAGAAATTTTAAAGCTCTTGAAAGACAATTTGCAGGTTGCTCAAAATCAGCAAAAACAATATGCTGATAGACATAGAGAAGAGAGAACCTTTGAAGTCAATGATTTAGTATATTTAAGGTTGCATCCCTATAAACAAACATCTCTCAAAAAGAATGGAGCAGAAAAATTAAAACCAAGGTACTATGGGCCATACAAGGTAGTGCGGAAGGTTGGAGAAGTAGCATATGAACTAGAAATTCCGGAAGGGAGTAAAATCCACAATGTATTTCATGTTTCTTGTCTTAAGAAATCTCTTGGTCAGCAAATCATCACTTCATAAATACTTCCTCCTTTGGATGATGAAGGTCAGCTCACACTTGTTCCGGAAAATATTTTGAAGACACGGGAAAGAAGGTTGAGGAGTAGAATCATCAAAGAATATTTAGTGCAATGGAAGGACTTACCAAATGAAGATGCCACATGGGAAGAGGAGAAGATTTTGCAGCATCCAAATCTGAAATTGCTTGAGGACAAGCAATCTTGGGTGGGGAGGACTGTAATGTCCCCATTCAAATAAGTGCATAGTAAGACAATCCCATCAATCCTACTAGTTTCCTAGGTTGGATGGGCACATGTGGGATGGTAATAAGGAAACTAATAAATGATATTTAGACATTAGAAGGGTTCAATCATTTAATAAATATGATGAATAAATAAATTCAAGAGAAATTCTAGGTGGCAAGTGGTTTTGGAGACATATGGAGGTGGTGGGACCCACACTAGCTTGATTTTTGAATGACACATGGCAGCTCTCTCTTGCCAATTCGAATTCATGGGAAGGTGAACACTCTTGGGTGAGTTGGTAAGTAATAACACATGGCATTGAGCATCTTAGGTCGAAATGGGATGGAATAGTAACCTCCATGGGAGAGGAAGAGTCAAATTGGAGACTAGTGGACACATGGGCTAGATTCCCTAGTTTTATGACAACAATAATGAAGCATCTATGACATTTTATGACAAAATTCAGACCTGACTTCTTACACCTGACCATTATGACATGTCAGCCCCAAAAATAGGCTCAAGAATGCTCTCATGGAGTTGGAGGAATCTAAAGAGACTCAAATTCGAATTTGGGAGAAGATGGAAGGTTGGAACTAGGAGACAAGTGGAAAATGAGGAATATTTTCTAAATGGAAAATTATTGAATCTATTGAGAGGATTTCGACTCCTTGAAGGCTAATGTTGGTTATAAAATGTAGAAATCAAGTATGAGAATGGCTTTTGATGATTTGAGAAAAATTGCATTTGTGAAGAGAGAGCTAGTGGATGACTAGTTTCTTGCCTTAGCCAATTTCGAGGGTGAAAGATTCCCATCCAAGTTGGTGTTTGGAGAGGCCACTCAGGTCTTTAATGGTGCTTTAATGGAGTTTGTATTTGTAGGTAGCAGCTACAGGAAGTTTCATGGTTTTGTTTAGTGCAGCACTTTCTCTCCACCGTTTCCAGTTTTGAAGGCATATTCGTGCTCCTTGAGGGAGGGCATTTTTGGTGAGCACTTGTGCTTCTTGAGAGAGCTTCTCATCATATATTTCTGATTGTAATAGATTCATATCCTCTGTTATTCATATTTATAAAGTCTCATGTCGAAATACCCACTGGTTGTATGCAAAACTATTGATTAATGAGCAAACAATGTCCATTTCCCCAATGCATTGATGTATGACACTATAACGTTGATTATTTCGAATGGATGGATGATTCTCTGATATATTTGTGATCAATATACTTCCATGGATGTCTTATACAAGTTTCATGTACTGTACTTGAGCATTTGAAGCATTTTTACTCAGTTTAGTTGTATTGGGAGGTGAAATAGTGCCATTTCCCCAAGGGTCGAATTGGGGGTTTTTGCTGTTGAATGTGAGAGAGTTAGAACAGTAGTAAAAATCAATTAATGGTGCATATGAGACCTTAATCACATACTTAACACATTATATACCTCTGTTCATAAATTTGTGAGAGTTTGGAGGCATTTGGAAGGCCATTTGCAGTGTTACCCGGGGGGGATTTGATGCACAAATTACTAGTTAAAATTACATATATTGATCAGAATACAAATCAAGTTTGCAGCAGTATTTGGAGGGCCATAAAACATCCCTGAACCTGATATTCAAGTATAAATACCATTCATACACTCCTACAGAATATTTGGGAGCATTTGGGTTGATTTGGAGGTCAAAACAGTAAAACTAGTCAAAGGTCGAAATTGGAAAAAAAAGTGAAAAATTGGGCATTTTAATAAAATTTGAAAAAGGGATATTACATAAAGCAAGTGCATTGGGTGTAGTCATCCCAGATAAATGGGATGTCCTTCTTTAACAATCACATATAACCCTGTGTTTTCCCCATGAAATTAAACACGAAGCGATGAAAGTAGTTTTCCTTCCCCTGAAAATTTTGAATTTCGGTGATGTTTGTGGGTGGGGGTAGGTATAGAATAATGTCTACCTTGAGGGGATCGATGTGGATCACATATTTGGAGATGATGAATCTAAGGAGACATCTAGAATCCACACAAAATATGTAATTGTAAGGATTTAAACGGTTGTTAAACTGTCGACATCTGAGGAAAAAAACTGTCATATGATCGATGTGAAACTCTCGACAATTTGAATGAGCTTTCAAATCATCGAGGTAGGGTTCAACAAAATCCTTGATATCATGTAAGGCATACGACATAGCCTGCTGGAATATGGCACCAACATTTTTAAGTCCAAAAGGTAATTTTTGATATGCAAATGTACTCCATGGGAAGATAAATGCGGTCTTAAGTTGGTATGTTGGGTGGGTATCAATTTGATTGTATCCGAAAAAGCCATCCATAAATGAAAAAGATGACAATACCGACACAGTTGTCAACCATTTGGTCGATAAAAGGGGTGGGGTAATTCTCCTTAGGAGAATCCTTATTTGTATCCCTGTAATCAACACAAACTCCGATGGTTCCTTGTTTTTTGGTAACCGAAATGACATTAGAGACCCAATCTATCAAGGAGACAAGATAAATGAAACTAGATTTCAATAGCTTTTCAATTTATGCTTTGATAGCCACAGGATTTCTAGGGTGCACTGGATGGAGTTTTTTCTGGACAGGTTTTGCATCGGGATATGTTTTTATTTCATGCACAATGATACCAGGATCAATCCCAAGCATTTCTTCATAGCTCCATGCAAATACATTGCGGAATTGTTTGAACCCATCCATATAAGTCTTGATTTTGTCAAAAGAACAATTTTGGCCAATGTGGATATGTTTTACGATGCCTAGTTTCACTGAGATGTCAATGGTGGTGGTAGGAATGATGTTTTCCAAATTCCCTTCGGTTACCGTATCTTGGGTGAGAATGGGAGGTTGAGGGTTGGGAATGACATCCGGTGAAATAATGGTTTGAATCACATTATGTACCATGTTTAAAGTCCAAAGGAAGGATGATTGATGATGATGGTCCTCCCATGGGGGATCATCTAAGCTCATAATATCCATGATTGATTCACGAGAGTGAAAATTCTGGAGGAGAGGATATAATGATGGCGAGGATGAGTTCCCCCAGGATGGAAGAGAACGTGAGTCAGATGCCACCAAGTGGTGGTCATCGAGTGGATTGGATTCCGATTGGATGGACTCATAAGTGGCTTCAGTTGGGCTAAGAGGCATTTGATCTCCAATCGAATCAATGCCAATGATATCGAGAACAATTCATGGGTCTACTAAGTTGAGGGAGTATGGGATCATGGATGAGATCATGTTAACCATGGCAATGTGTGATGGGGGATCAGGTGTTGGAAATACTCCCATTAGGGATGAATATTTTAGGAGTCCTATCCCCACACTCTCAAATGTTTGCAAAGAGTTCCCTAAAAGAGGGACATTATCCATAGGAGGGGATGTGGTGTCTGGTGTACAACAATCTAATTAGTTGATAGTGACAATTTTCCCTTTATGGGGAAATTGCACGATGTGGAAAACAGAAGATGCAATAGCAGTCATATCATAGAACTAATTTCGACCAAGAAATAAGTTGTAATCCAATGGAGTTGTGCATACTTCCATGTTAATGGAAACAATATTACCTCCTAACTCAACCGTTATAGATTGTAGAATCCCATGTGGTTGGAATCCACGTCCGTGAAATGATTTTAGAGTGGTAGGAGAACGATTCAATTCATGAGACCGATTGGCTCTCCAACAAGACAATGACATTACTGAAGTAGAGGCTCTTTCGTGTGAGACAATACAATGGATACTTTTCCCAGTGACATTGGTAATGATTTGAAATACTAATTGGTGGGAAATCCTCGGCTTGACGTATTCCAATATAACAATGATGGTGTTAAATGAATCAGGATCCACGGCTCCAATAGCAGATAACAGATTCTTACGCTGATTGGGACAGTTTTGTAAGACTTCTAAGGTCGACATAGCACATGGTTCCTGGGCTAGATATTCCACAATGTTGTAGTATTGAGCAGCCCGAGAATTGGGATTGAAAACTATCTTTCGGATTGTGCTTTTGGGTGGATGCAATACTGCATATGGTATAGGTTTTTCTATGGTCAAAGGACCCTGTGACAGAGGAATAGTGGATGTGGATGTGGAGGATTTTTAAGTATTACCTCCATTAGATTCCTTGTCGGGAATAGAATCGTGCGTACATGTACTGGTAGATAAGTTAACCGATTCACTACGTATCATGAGAACATGAGCGATTATGGATGGTTCTCCTTGAGGAGGAGTTCATTGTTGTGCAACCATTTTCTGTTGCTGGGTGGGGAAGGGGTTCGTTAAAACTGTGGGTGTAGGGTTCCCTTTGAGAAACTTTTAGAATTCTTCATGATGTGGGCATTCTTTTGTGAAGTGGTCGTCATCGCATAGTAAGAATGGATATTTATCCTTTTGTATCAGTTTATTATTAGGAGGATCAGGATTGTTCTTCGGTTCCTGCTGGTTAGAATGTTTCTTAGATTTCCATTTGTTTTTCTTCTTACCACTGGATTTCTGAGATGAAGCAGATTGGACTAAATCCACCTCTACACTAGAAGTAGGACTAGGTGATTGGTTGGTTTTATTTCCATCCTATGAGGATGTGGGGCGTTGGAGCCATGTGGATTTGTGATCCAACCGATTGAGTAGCAGGCTAGGTGTGAACGGAACCATGATACCATCGGCATGTGATCCTGTGGGTGTTTTCGTTGGGTTGTATGTGGGGCAAGGAGAATTTGGAATTATGTCATATAACATGCCATATTGAGCAAAGAATAAGTCTAAGTATTGGGAACACGAAATGGCTTGTTCTTTTGTAACTTTTACACCCATAGCGACGTCTTTGGCTATTATATGTAACAATGACTTAGTAAACCAATCAACTAATAGTTGATCCGGAATGGGAGCCTTAATGAGCCGACCTCTTCTTCTCCATTCATGAATATGATAAGAAGTATGAGTGGAGATTGATCGTTGGAGAGAGGTTAGAATATTTGTTTCGTTTTCATAGTGGATCGGTAATTGGAAATCTGTAAGGAAATCCATAGCCAAGGATTGAAAATCGGTGAAAGAGTGTGGTGGTATCTCAATGTACCATTTGGCGATCGTGTCGGTGAGGGTTCGTTGAAAGAGCCTCAAACGAATAGAATCACCCATTAATGATTTCGAGGAACACCAAAAATGGTATGTCATTACATGGTTTTTGGGATCCTCATTAGGTTTGTCATTAAATTTGGGTATGTCGAACGACAATTTCACAAGAATGGGTGGCCAATTCACGCCATGTTGAATGGGATCACTGGTCAAACGTGACAGATCTGGCAGATATAAAGTATCCAGAAATGGTAACTGTCGGTTTGGTTGCATATATTGGTAATATCGTTAAGGAATTTTAGTACCAGTAGGACCATAGATCGATTGACCATATACTCCAAGAGGGCTCTCAAGGGTGTTCGGGAAGCTAAGATGCTTCCACATGTGATTTGGTGGAAGTGGGAGACTAGGAATTGTTGTACAAGTGGCATTCTTTGGAATCTCTTCCCAACTTGAGTTGGCATGAGTCTCTTGGAAGGAGTTCGACCCATGGAGGAAATTAGAAATTTATAAATGTAAATAACAAAGAATGAAAGCAATTTTTGATCATTTGTAGAATTTGCAATTGCATTTGTGAAGAGGGAGAGCTAGTGGATGACTAGTTTCTTGCCTTAACCAATTTTGAGGGTGAAAGATTCCCATCCAAGTTGGTAATTGGAAAGTCCATTCAGACCTTTCATTTGGAGCTTTAATGGAGTCTTTATTTTCAGGTGTAAGCTACAGGGAAGCTCATGGTTTCTTCTATTTTAGCTCACTCCTTCAACCATTTCCAGTTTTGATGGCATATTCTTGATCCTTGAGGGAGGGCATTTTGGTGAGCTATTGTACTTCTTGGGGGAGATTCTAATGCCCCATTTATATTTTAATATGAATTAAATACTCTTTTCTTCATCTCCATAAATTTCCAGGTCGAAATTCCAAGTAGAAATGCATAAATCTCATTTTTAATGAAAGAACAGTGCCATTTCCCCACTATCTTGTTGTGAACCAATGTAATGCTGATGATTTCAAATGAATGGATGATTCTCTGATGAATTTTTGATTAATGGACTGCCATGGATGTATTTTACAAGTTTCATGTATTTTACTTGAGCATTTGAAGTATTTTTACTCAGTTTAATTGCATTGGGAGAATAAATGGTGCCATTTCCCCAAGGGTCGAATTGGTGATTTTTTGCAGCTAAATGGGAGAGGGTTGGAACAGATATAATAATCAATTAATGGTGCACATGAGAACTTAATAACATCCTTAATACATTCCATACCTCTGTTCAGAAATTTGAGTGAGTTTGGAGGAATTTGGGAAGCCATTTTTAGTACTTACCCCAGGGGGATTTGAACCCCAAATTACTAGTAAAATTACATACTTGGTCCAGAATCTTAAGAAAGTTTGAAGAGGTATTTTGGTGGACATATCTCATCCATGAACCTCATATTCAAGTCCTAATATCATTCATACATCTTCCTTGAATATTTGAAGGAATTTGGAGTCAATTTGAGACCTACAGACCAATATTAGTCAAAGGGAAATTACTAGTAAAGTTCCCTACATTGGCTAGAATTGAAAGAGGATTTGCAGAACTATTTTAAAGGTCCAAAAGAATCCCTGAAACAAACATTTATGTTCTAACATAATCCATATACCTTCTCAGAATATTTGGGAGCAATTGGAGCAATTTGGGGACCTAGAGCTCAAAACTAGTCAAAGGTCTAACTAGGGAAAAAAGTGAAAATTTTCCATTTTAATAAAATTCCTAACAAGGGACATTATAGTGGTATCAGAGCATGGTCCTTGCACCTGTGTATTAGGTACACACATTCAAGAATAATTGGCAGCCATGTCTTACTATTATGATGAATCCTACGAGTACAATTCTTATGAGGAATATGCAGATCCTTATGAGCAATATGAAGCAGAATGTGAATGGTATGAGGAAGAGGTGCCATCATGCAACACTTCTTACAATTTCAAGATAAATAAAGATTATTCTTATGAATTTAAATCTAATGAATATGAGTGTTCCACACCAACCAACGATAATTCTATGAGTGAGTTCCAAAGATGGAGAGCAACATATAAAACCTTTCCCCAACAATATCAAAAATATCAAGAATATCTTGCTTTTAGCAAAAATACACAAAATGCCATGTATTTTGAGTACTATGCTAAACATGTTTTTGAAAATAGGCCCAACAATGAAGATGTGGAGTTAGTAAAGAAAGGTTTATGCCCTTCTTGTAAAGAACCTTGGAGTGAGTATCATATATGTGTGCATGAAATAATGTCCCACTTGAGGAGAGCTTTTGGGAATTCATCGAAAAGAGATTCCAAAGATATTGATCCTAAGGAAAACAAAGGGAAAAATGCATTAGCTTGCTTGAAGGAGAAAAGTTAAGAGACATCACAAGAGCATGAAGAATATTCTATTGAAAATATGGAAGATCATTTTGAGACACCTTTTAGCTTAGACATGAACCAAAGAGCATCTACTGATGTATGCTTAAACTATGAAGGAGTACCTACTAATGGGTGATCAAACCTCTATGTTGGTGACATAGAGATCACATTTGAAAGTGTTGCTACAATCCCAAGTTCCATTAAGCATGATAATGAAGGCCTTGTAGCAGTTGAAGAAGAACCAAGATCAACTTCCCCATCACCACTTGAGCTTCATGAAGTTGGTCCAAGCAAAAATGAAGAAGATGAGGAAGTTCATTTGCAAGAGCCTCATTTTCTTGAAGGGTCCTTAAATATGAATGAAAATAATATCCAAGAGTCCCTCAGCATTCTCCATGACACTCAAGCATTGGTGTCAAATTCTTGTTGGAGAGCTACTTCATTGGAGGAAACATCCTTCCTTGAAGACATGGAGAAGATTCAAAGAGCAATGTGCCACATCAAAGGTAATTTCATGTCTTTGCTTTTTGATAGAAACCATTTGTTTGAGCTTAATGAATTTTTACATGATGCATACTTGAAGAATAATGAGGATAATCATAAGCTCACACTTCAAAATGAGCAACTTCTTGAAAAGTTGCAAGATACTTGTTTTTCCTCCTATGTTTCAGATTTTCAAATGGTAGATTGTTTGGATGATTCTCATGACATGGTGGATCATGAGAAATGTGGAAATTTGAATGTTCTTGATGTGTTTGAAGATGAACTTGAAGATATTCAAACACTTGATGTGGTGGAAGAGGAACTTGAATTGTCTCTTGATGAAGGTTATGCAATTTTTAAAGAAGAGCATGATTCCTCTACATTGGAACCAATCTACGACAAAGGTTTCACACTTTTGAAGGAGCTGCATGATACTACCCATATGGATCATTCCCATGATGAAACTTCTGCACTTTTTGATCATTTGGGTGAGTTAATTCATTCTCCTACATCCTACAATTCCATGTTTTGCAGCATTCATCTCAATGAAGTATGGGTCAAAGGATTCTTTTTTATGGTGCCACATGAGGAGTATGGAGCTCCTAGATTTACCTTTTATGATGACATCGTTGGAGCACATTCTTATTCACATTTGCAACAGCATCATTTGTCACTTTATGATGATGCACATCTACATGGATGCACCTATGATATGCATTTTGTTAATTTTTTAGTATTAATTCAATATACTCTAGGATCTTTACTGAGAGAATAACATGTACAATATATCAATGCACATCAATCATAACAAGGATATCAATCATCACAAGATGCAAACATAAGAGACAATAGACACACAGAGTTTCCATGGGGAAAACCTAAGGTGAAAAACCCCACAACTTCCTCAGAGATAGATAGAGCAATGATACAACCAAAGTACAACCCAAGTACATAGAGATAGTCTCCTCCTAGCAGCTCATCCTCCTCCTCACATGTGTGCCACTTTCTGAGTGATGGATGATTGAGTAATGAAGTGATCAAATAGAGACATCCCGCTCTCTATTTATACTTGTTCTGAGCATCCTAATAAACCTATGGGGCCAACTTGTCTAACTCAGCCTAATAACCCCAGGTTAACTTAATCAGAGCTGACCCCACACATGGTGGTCTAATAACCCATCGGCAAGTTACGACACTTGCGACACTTGTCAATACAAATGACGACACTTTCGTATAGAGGAATAATACATCTCTATAGGAGTACAATAAAATACATAGATGAAATACATTCCGAAGTTACATATACATCAACACTCCCTCTTAACTAGGAAGGCATTTCTCGTCACAGATCTGCTAACACAAGTATTCTTCTCTGGATCATCATCAGCGAATCATCATCCTTGAATCATCATCATCATCACTATTGCTGCTATCTCAATCAATCTATGAATCTACTCATCAGAGGAAGTTCTACAGAGCCAGTCCTTTTTCATATTGGATGTAGGCCCACCACCTGTAGGTCTTCATCATCACTGGACATACTGTGGAATACTCAGGAATGATTACATGCCTCAACAAAACCTTGAAAGAGCATCCCAGGAATGATTACGAGTACACTGCTCAACCTATCGGATCTCTCAGAATCTTTTACATGTTGACCTTCACAAAACTTACTCAGAGCATCCCAGGATGTTACGAGCAAACCGCTCTACCTGTCTGTATCTCGATAGAGCATCCCAGGCTGTTACGAGCACACCACTCTACCTGTACAGATTTTAAAGGATCTTTTCTATGTGAACTTTCACAAAACCTACTCAGAGCATCCCAGGCTGTTATGAGAAAACCGCTCTACCTGTCCGGATCTCGATAGAGCATCCTAGGCTGTTACGAGCACACCGCTCTACCTGTCTAGATTTTAAAGGATCTTTTCTATGCGAAACTATAGCAAAACCTACTTAGAGCATCCCAAGATGTTACGAGCACACTGCTCTACCTGTATGGATCTTGATAGAGCATCCCAGGATGTTACGAGCACACCGCTCTAACCTGTCCGGATTTTAAAGGACCTTTTCTTTGCTACCTGCGCAACTTGTCCACGGCCACAGAGTATCAAATCGATACTCAACATACATCATCCTGATGTACATCATCACATGATCAACCTGATCATCATTATAGCATCAACCAAATGCATATCATCTAGAGAAACATCCTGAAGCTCATCATCTATGATCATTCTGATCATCATCATAGCATCAACCTGATGCATATCATCTGGAGCAACATCTTGAAGCTCGTCATCTGTGATCATCCTGATCATCATCATAGCATCAACCTGATGCATATCATCTGGAGCAACATCCTGAAGCTCGTCATCTGTGATGATCCTGATCATCATCTGATGCATACAAAGTATCTACCTGATACATATCATCATACATGATCTACCTGATGATACAGTGCATCCTCCTGATACATACATCAGTACATGATCTACCTGATCATACAGTGCATCCTCCTTATACATACATCAGTACATGATCTACCTGATCATACAGTGCACCCTCCTAATACATACATTAGTACATGATCTACCAGATCATACATAAGTACATGATCTACCTGATCATACAATGCATCCACCTGATACATACATAAGTACATGATCTACCTGATCATACAGTGCATCCACCTGATACATATACAAATACATGATCTACCTGATCATACAAGTACCCACCTGATACATATACAAATCCATGATCCAACTGATCATAACAAGCATCCAACATGATGCATATACAAATACATGATCACACTGATCAAAGCATCCACCATGATGCATACATATAGAGCAGTAACTGGAGCATCGTCCTGATGCTCATCATCCAGCGCTTACATCCATAGCCATGGGAAGGGTCCTCCTCTCACCATGCTTGGAATGGATTTTGCAAATGTGTCCATCACTTCTTCCATGAAGTTTCATCAATCTGAAGAACACCAAGCATCTCTCTGAAGTACTTGAACTTCACTATGGCTAGTGGTTTCGTCAACACATCTACAATCTGCTCGTCTGTCACAACATACAAGAGCTTCACTGCTCCTCTCTGCACCATATCCCTGATATAGTGATATTTGATCATGATGTGCTTCGACCTGTCATGGAACACCGGGTTCTCAGACAGCTTCACACAGCTCTGGTTGTCACAAAAGATACCAGTAGCCTCCAATGGGAGATCAAATAACTCAGACAGTAGCTTCTGGATCCATATTGCCTCACAACTGGCCAAACATGCTACAACATACTTTTCTTCGGCTGTACTCAGTGCTACACAAGATTGCTTCCTTCTAAGCCAAGAGATCACCCCTGATACCATACTGAAGCAACACCTAGATGTGCTCTTCCTATCTGCAGTAATTCCTGCCCAATCTGAATCAACATAACCTTGCAGGTTAAACTTTTGATTTGCATCATACTTGAGCCCATAGCTAACTGTACCCTTCAAGTACCTCAGAATATGCTTTACAGCAACCAAGTGAACACCTCTGGGATCTGTCAGGAACTGGCTCAATGTGTTCACCGTAGAGCAAATATCTTGTCTAGTGTTCGTCAGGTACATCAAGGACCGAATCATCTAACAATACATAATGACATCAACCAGATCAGATGAAGCATCACACAGAAGCTTCAGGTTTGATGCCATAGGTGTGGCCATGGCCTTGCATTCCATCATCCCGAACCTCTTCAGGATCTCTATTGCATACTTTCCTTGTCCAAGGAAGATACCATCTACACTCTACCACACCTCCATGCCTAGAAAATAGTGCATCATCCCCAATTCCTTCATCTCGAACTCGGCAGCAAGCTTCCTCTTGGTATCAGCAATCAAACTATCTTCTCCTGTAATAAATAGGTCATCCACATACAGAAGTAGTATCACTGGATTGCCTTCCTCAACCTTGTAGTAAAGGTTGGAATCCGCTTTACTCTTGGTAAAGCCCAAACTAGATAGAAAACTATCCATCCTACCATACCAAGTCCTAGGAGCTTGCTTCAAGCCATACAAGGCTTTCTTCAATCTGTACACATATGACTTCCTGTCATGTGTCTCAAAACCAAGTGGCTGCTCCATATACACTTCCTCCTTGACTACACCATTCAAGAAAGCAGTCTTGACATCCATCTGGTGTATCTTCCATTTCATCACTGCAGCCAAAGCAAGTACTGATCTGATGGAAGTGTACCTGGCTACAGGAGCAAAAGTTTCTTCATAATCAATCCCTTCTTTCTGGGAGAAGCCACGAGCTACAAATCTCGCTTTGTATTTCTCTATGCTGCCATTTGCATCATGCTTGATCTTGTAGATCCATTTGGAAGTCACAATAGACTTTCCTTTAGGTCTTGGGACTACATCCCAAACATCATTTTTCATTATTGATTGGTATTCCTTGACCATGGCATCCTTCCATTCTTTCTTTTCTGTTGCCTCTTCATAACTAGAAGGTTCTTTGTTCATGATATCACAGAGTAAAGCAACATAGCTGGTATGTGATCTAGTTCTCTTCTTTGCTTTGTGTTCTTCTTATGGAATTCCATACCTTTCTGCATCTTGAATGAGCTCTCTAGCCCATGCAGGTTTCCTCTTGTGAGAATCCTTCTCATGAGGTGGATCTACAGGTTCTTGCGGATCTTCAATTTCACGATCAACATCTGAAATTGCTTCAGTCACATTAGTGTCTTGAAATCTGGTTTCCTTTGGTTATTCATGATCTTCAATAGGTGTCATCCTTGACTTGATGAATGCTGAGTTTTCATCAAATGTCACATCCCTGCTGACATCAATCTTCTTGAACCATAGAAAGTATATTCTGTAAGCCTTCGAGCTTTCACTATACCCCACAAAGATACCCTTCTTTCCTGAGGGATCTAGCTTTGTCCTCTTTTCCTTTGGAACATGTGTATATACTGGACAACCAAACAAATTCTGAGATGGATGACTTCAGGCTTCTTACCAGAGAAGACCTCTTCTGGTGTCTTATTGTCCAATATCTTGTGAGGTGTTCTGTTTTGCACATATACAGCTATCCTAGCTGTCTCTGCCCATAAATGCATAGGAAGATCCTAGTCATGCAGCATTGCCCGTGCTGCTTCCATGATTGTTCTATTCTTCCTTTTTGCAACTCCATTCTATTGTGGATTGTATGGAGCAGTCAACTCCCTCTTAATCCCTGAATCACTGCATAACTTTTTGAAGTCACCTGAAGTGAATTCTTTGCCATTGTCTGATCTGAATGTCTTTATTTTTTTATCAGTTTGATTTTCCATCAAAACTTTGAAGTCCTTGAACTTGTCAAACACTTCATCTTTGTTCTTCAAGAAATAAACCCAAGTCTTCCTGGATAAGTCATCAATGAAAGAGACATAGTAAACATACCCATTCAGAGAACTAGATGACATCGGACCACATACATCGGAGTGGATAATTTCCAAGATTCCTTTTGATTTGCTTTCACTGCTTGGAAATGCCTTCTTTATGTTCTTTCCTTTTGCACAACCTTTGCAAACACCTTCATGCCTTGTATTGATTTTAGGAAGACCTTCTACAGGTTTGCTTGCAATTGGTAGTGCTCTGTAGTGCACATGTGCAAGCCTTCGATGCCAAAGTTCATTTGGCTCCATGGATTCATGTACCATGGCATGTTCAAGTTGTCCCTTCAATTTGTACAATCCTCCCTCTTGCTCTCCAATCACCACTGCATCATCAATAGTTTTACCCTTTGGCCACATTAGAACTTATCCATCTACAAATGCAACCCTCATGCCTTTTGCATCCAATGCAAAGATGGAGAGTAGGTTCTTCTTGAGCCCAGGTACAAATAACACATCTTTCATCTTCAAGGACTTTCTAGACTCTAGGTTGTAGGTGGCTTCCCCACTTCCTTTGATAGGATATTGATAATTATCCACAAGTTTCACTTTATGGGGTGATTCATGTTCAGATAGATTTACAAAAGATTCTTTAAACCAAGTCATGTGTTTAGAAGCCCCACTGTCAATTAACCAATCATTACAACCATGAGAAATAGTACCTATGAGAGCAGAGATTAGAACATACTCTTTTTCACTTGATGAGTCATCATCATCACTTTCTGCTCTAGCTTTCTTCCTTGGAGGTTCATCATCCTCAGCAGCATGAGCATGATATCTTCTTTTGTTATTCTTCTTCTTCTTCTTGAAGTTGTTGTCTTTCTTCTTCTTGGGACAATTTAAAGCAAAGTGTCCCATTTCATTACATTCATAACATTGAACATGAGATAGATCTTTCTTCTTGTGATGAGGGTGAGAATGTTTCTTGATATGAGATTTCTCCCTCTTAAACTTGCTTCCCATTGTGTGAGCTGTGAGAGCCTGATCTTCATTCCCCATCTTTTCTTCTCGTGCCACAATCCTTGCTTCTTCTTGTGAGCATTCTTCCCACAGTCTGCTGAAGGATACCAACTTCTTTCTTGCACATATTCCTTGGATAAAGGAATCCCATGAATTGGGTAGGCCATTCAAAGTGATCATGACAACTTCACCATTCTCCACCATTTCATCCACTGCTTCTAGTTGTTCCTTGATATGAGAGACCCTAGAAAAATAAGATTGAATGGATTCTCCATTCTGAATCTTTACCCCTTTTAATTGGTTCTATAGAGTCATCTTTCGATTTATGTTCTTCCCTTCAAATAGCTTGGATAGGGAATCAAACATCTCTTTGGATGTCTTCAGAGATGACACATGGGGGATCAGATGGTCCTTGATAGAATCAACAATTATTCTCTTTTCCTTGACCAAGTTCTTCTTGTGAAGGGCTTTAGCCTCTTCTCCCTCTGGGATAGGGACCTCTTCCCTTATGTAAGTATCCAATTCATTTTCTTCCAGGATTAACCCAATCCTATACTTCCATGCTCAGAAGTTATCAGCCCCTTCAAGCTTATCCTCAAGCTTAGTGTGGTGAGACATCTTAAAGAGTACTTCAAATGGAAATAGAAAATATTTAGGTCTTACCACTTGATTTGCTGAAAACTGGATCTAGTCCCGGATTAGGGTTTGTCAGAGAAACCCTAAAAATTGAAAATGTGAATTTCAACTTTCTGAAAGGATAGAAATATGCGCCTTGATGAGTTGATCATCCTGGTGTATTCATAATTTAAGATCTACAAAGCTTTACCCTTCAGAAATGTCTTCTAGTCTTCCTAGGTTCACTAGGGAGGACCCTGAATTAGGGTTTGAGTTTCCTGGAGATTTACCCAACCAAAAATCTCAATCCAAAGCTCTAAACTTCTATTTTTCCAAGGTGCTTCCAGCTATGTCTTCAGATTTAAGAAATTCCTATTTTTGTGGAAACCCTAATTTTTAGTGCCAAAATTGAAAGTGCTCAGAACTAAATTCTGATTCGATAGAAAGATTCACCTTGCTGAGGAGAGTCAATCTATCATATTGCTTTTCCAAAATCTGTGGGGAGAAACCCAAAAACAAGAAGCCCTAGCTTCTGCAACTGCATAATGTCTTCTTCTCAGGTTAGCTCTAATACCATGTTAATTTTTTAGTATTAATTCAATATACTCTAGGATCTTTACTGAGAGAATAACATGTACAGTATATCAATGCATATCAATCATCACAAGATGCAAACATAAGAGACAATAGACACACAGAGTTTCTGTGGGGAAAACCCTAAGGTGAAAAACCCCACAACTTCCTCAAAGATAGATAGAGCAATGATACAACCAAAGTACAACCCAAGTACACAGAGATAGTCTCCTCCTAGCAGCTCATCCTCCTCCTCACATGTGTGCCACTTTCCAAGTGATGGATGATTGAGTAATGAAGTGATCAAATAGAGAGATCCCGCTCTATATTTATACTTGCTTTGAGTAGCCTAATAAACCTATGGGGCTGACTTGTCTAACTTAGCCTAATAACCCCAGGTTAACTTAATCAGGGTTGACCCCACACATGGTGGTCTAATAACCCATCGGCAAGTTACGACACTTGTGACACTTGTCAATACAAATGACAACACTTCTGTATATAGGAATAATACATCTCTATAGGAGTACAATAAAATACATAGATGAAATACATTCTGAAGTTACATATACATCAACACATTTGAGTCACTTGAAGACTCATAGTTTTTCTTGCTCAACACTTGGTTCATTTGATGTCAGAGGAACTTCATCAAACACTTGGGTGAATAAATTTATGATTGGAGAAACATTTTGTTGGCAGCCACATACTTTGATATATCTTTATTGTTCTCACATTCATGGATGTATGGGTGATACTGCTTTGAGTCCTTTGAAGTCTCCTTGTTTTTTCTGCTCATTATTTGGTTCAGATTTTAGTGGAGATTCTTCATTCACTTCTTGGATGAAAGAATACATGGATAAATATTTTCATGCATATCACATCCTTTTGGAGAAGCATTATAGGACATGGGATCCTCACCTATGTCATTGGAGCAGATTTGATGGGTCACTTGAAGATTGTATGCACTTGGAAAATGGTGGTCTACTTGCTTTGAGGTATAAGCACTTTCATGACTCTTTGATGAAGCATATCCCTCATGTACATTTTCATTATGGTGTTATGTCCTTTGATGATATATATTTTGTACTCATGATGTTTGGAAGAATGCATACAAGAAAATGGGATCCAGGAATCCTCTTATTTGATGGTATGGGTTGGAGAGCACTCTTAATTGTTAGGGTGCAATACAAGCAATGGGACCCTAAAATAATTTTTATCTCATTGGTTTCAATTTTTTTGGGGAAACAAGCAGTATGGGAGATGGATTTCCCACTTAATAAAGTGATTTTTATCGGAGTAGTGCAGCAGCAAGCATGGTGGTTCCTCTCTAAAATCTTCATGGAAACTCAAAGACTCAAGGTTGGGCAATTCAATGGAAACTTCAAAGAATTATACAGAAAGTAGGTTCTTCAACACCCATGTTTGAAATTGCTTGAGGAAAAGAAATATTGGGAAGGGAATATTTTTCATGTCCCAAATTTGGTATTGGGTCACAATGGCCTAAGCAAATTAACCCTATTCATTAGAGTTTGTCAAATTGATGCTAAAGGTCAAATAATTGCCAATGAGGAAAATTACTAGTTTCCTAGGTTTGGGGTGGAAGCTTTGGGATTTGGAATAATGGGGATAATAAATGATATTGGAACATTAGGATGGCATAAATATTTAATAAAGGAGATAAATAAATAAATACAAGTGAAAATCAAAGTGGCATTTGATCATGAAGACACATGGAGGAAGTCGGACCCACACAAGCTAGAATTTATGTGCCACATGCCATCCTCTTCTTGCAATTTCGAATCCATGGGAAGCATAATATTCTTGGGATGAGTTATAAGGTTAATAATGCTTGGCATTATTCAATGAGGTCTAAATATAGAGGAAGAGTAACTCCCATAGAAGAGGAAGAGGCAATTTGGAGCTAGTGAGACACTTGGGCTAGATTCCCTAGCTCTATGACAACAATGATGAAAATGCTATGACACCTATGACACAAATCAGACCTCAAGGATGAAATATGACATATATGACATGTCAGGGATAAAAATAGACTCCAAGAGGGTGCTCAAGGGTGTTAGGGAAGCTAATATTCTTCCACATGTGATTTGGTGGAAGTGGGAGACTAGGAATTGTTGTACAAGTGGCGTTCTTTGGAATCTCTTCCCAACTTGAGTTGGAATGAGTCTCTTGGAAGGAATTCGACCCATGGAGGACATTAGAAATTTATAAATGTAAATAAAAAATAATGAAAGCAGTTTTTTCTTATTTGTAGAATTTGCAGTTGCATTTGTGAAGAGGGAGAGCTAGTGGATGACTAGTTTCTTGCCTTAGCCAATTTCGAGGGTGAAAGATTCCTATCCAAGTTGGTAATTGGAAAGGCCATTCCGACATTTCATTTGGAGCTTTAATGGAGTCTTTATTTTCAGTTTTAATATACATGGAATCTCATGGTTTCTTCTATTGTAGCTCGCTCCTTCAACCATTTCCAGTTTTGATGGCATATTCTTGATCCTTGGGGGAGGGAATTTTTGGTGAGATATTGTACTCCTTGGGGGAGATTTTAATGCACCATTTATCTTTTAATATGAATTAAATACTCTTTTATTCATCTCCATAAATTTTCAGGTCGAAATTCCAAGTAGAAATGTATAAATCTCATTTTTAATGAAAGAACAGTGTCATTTCCCTACTATCTTGTTGTGAACCAATGTAATGCTGATGATTTGGAATGAATGGATGATTCTATAATGCATTTTTGATTAATTTACTTCCATGGATGTATTTTACAAGTTTCATGTACTGTACTTGAGCATTTGAAGTATTTGTACTCGGTTTAATTGCATTGGGAGAAGAAATAGTGCCATTTCCCCAGGGGTCGAATTGATGATTTTTGCAGCTGAATGGGAGAGGGTTGGAACAGATATAATAATCAATTAATGGTGTACATAAGACCTTAATAACATCCTTAATACATTACCTACCTCTTTTAAGAAATTGGAGTGGGTTTGGACGCATTTGGGAATCCATTTTCAGTACTTACCCTAGGGGGATTTGAACCCCAAATTACTAGTAAAATTGCATACTTGGTCCAGAATATTAAGAGAGTTTGAAGAGGTATTTTGGTGGAAATATCTCATCCCTGAACCTCATATTCAATTCCTAATATCATTCATACACCTTCCTTGAATATTTGAAGGAATTTGGAGTCAATTTGAGACCTACAGACCAATACTAGTCAAAGGGAAATTACTAGTAAAGTTCCCTACATTGACCAGAATTGAAAGAGGATTTGCAGAAGTATTTTAAAGGTCCAAAATCATCCCTGAAACACATATTTATGTTCTAACATCATCCATATACCTTCTCAGAATATTTTGGAGCAATTGGAGCAATTTGGGGACCTAGAGCTCAAAACTAGTCAAAGGTCTAACTAGGGAAAAAATGTGAAAATTTGCCATTTTAATAAAATTCCTAAAAAGATACATTAAATGTTTACACTCTACTTTATTAATAATAATATCCTTATTTATCCTTAATTTTGTTTGATGTTTTTATCAAATTCAATAGATTGCAACATTTCTTTTCATATTTAGATTTGTTGTTGTGTCATCAAGTTTGAAATAATTTCCAAGTTACCAACAATGTAATATTCAACTATATCATCTTAATACATCCATATGAATTTTTTAATGAGGCTAAGATATTCAAGCATTCCAGATTCATTCTTCAATTTGTTTCTCTAGTATTCATATCATGATTCTCCAAGTACTACACCTTACTATCATCTTTAGCTTCTTGAATTTTTGCAGGCTTGAGCTTTGTAACCAAATTCATTACATATGTAGCATCTTCAAATGGATCTAATCAAATTTAGATAGAATGAGATAGCACAAATGATAATTATCTTAGCTTTATCCATGCTGTTGTAATTTATTTGTTACTATGTTGCTCCCCCTTTGTGTGTTCTTTCTTTGTCTCCATTCTCTGCTTTGTCCTTGAGTTTTTCTTCCATCATCTGATGCACTCAAGGATTCTAAGGTCATTTTGAGAGACCTTAGAGTAAAAATTCCATATGACATCCTTTCTCTCGTTCATGGTTACAGTTAGTAGCTCCATCCATGATGAATTCTCTGCTTTGCACTTATTTCCTTTTCCAAACCTTTTTGGTTCCTTGTCTAGGGGATATTTCCATGTCAATTATACAATCTCTTGCAAAGTGTCCAAGGTTGTGTCAATTCTACAATATCTTTCTTTTAAAACCATTCCCTAAAATTCCTTTTAACTTGTATACTGAAAGTTGGACAGGGTTTGTAAACCATGAGAAAGACAAGAGCACTAGTGTGGAAGCCTAAAGCATGGCGATATGCTTTCATTGGAAGTATTGTAGCTTGATGTAATGCCATGATTGATAAAGCTTGGGGAGAATCCTTGCATGGGAAAGTAGTTGTCATGTGATGTGATGATGTACTTGAAGGTACAATCATACAGGGTATGGAAAAACTGAAATGCTCTAATGTCTACTCATTTAGAATTTGTTGGTCTTCTTCCAGCCTATCTTTAGCTTTAACTATACTCAATTAGGAAATTTCTTGGATATGATTCTTAATATAAGTATATATGCCACAACTTAAGTGATTTTCAGTCCTGGGAGAGCCATAAAAAACCTAGCGCGCAGAAGTGGCCCCTCAATCCTAGTATTAGACACTTGTGAGCAGTAGCAGCCCAGTGGTCCTATCAGGAGAGTCCCATGGTTCAGACAGGAGAGCCATAAAAATTTAAAAACCCATTAAAAACTCATAGTAAAAATCCACACCCACAGTAAATAATGGCAGTAAATTTGTAAACATGACAACGGAGAATCAACGAGAATCTAGGATTTGTGGAGATTGACATCCATCCTGTGCCAAAAGTGGAGATACCTTTCAATGTAAATATAAGCGTATTTTTTAATTATATAAAAGATCTAGATTTATTAATTTCAACAGATCATACATTGCACTTCTTGGATAATATTTGGCCTCATATGTGATTTGTCCTCTTTCTTTATTTTCCATTTAATATTTCTATTTTGGGAAAAGATGTGTGTGTATTCCATGGCAACTGATGGCTTCTGACTTTGTGTCTTAATGAGTATTGTTATATTAGTCCCAAGGGTTATGGGTCTTTTGTTGTTTCATGGACTCTGTTTCTAGCTGTGAATATATTTTTTCTTTCTTTTGTATTTCTCCTTATTTTAAATGGACTGGCCCATTGGTTTTAAGGATGTTACCAATCTGTGATTCAACTTCTAGTTTCAATTCTATTATTATCCCTCTTTGATGGCAGATCGTTTTGGCTTGGGGATTAACTCACAGAAGCACCATTTGCACTCTAGTTTAATCTTGTTGCTTTGATTATGTGATAGCCAATTCTACATGTGTGATATCATTCAATTATTGTGCTTTGTGTAACCTGCCAAAGAAATACCATTAAAAGACTTTAAATGCACCTTTTAATATTATGTTCAATGTTACGAAAATGCTTTAGTTATTGTAGAATCACACAAGTAGACAAAAACCAAATATTACCATGTACTGTAGATTTAACAATGTTCGTAATACATGATCTGTATTTAAGTCTACTGTTCACATGGTTTGGTATTAACATTGTCTCTTAGCCTGCAATGAATATATAGGAGCTCTAACAATGTTCATGCATTACAACCTGAATTGCATTTAATTGTTCATGAATGGCAGTTGTGGGTTTTTTTTAGATATTGCTTTTATGTCACTATTCAGTTAGTGAGTGTTTATCCATTTACATAAACGTCATTATAGGCTATCAATCCAAGGAAAATTAGAACTTCCTGATATAAAATGGCCCAAAGGTGTGAGGGATGATTTGATTGGTAAATGGGTTAATCATCCTTGTATAGAGATTGATGGCTTTAAAAATGTATCCAATTGTATTTAGGAAGGAGTTGCAATTTTCCTCTTTGTACTACTATTCAGTCGTTTCTATTCTGGAACATTTTTGTTCCAGTTGCAGATTGATATATGGTTCCATTTTATGTTTTGCATCAGTTCATCATTTCGAGGGATTTTCACATAGTTTTTTGTTTTGCATTAGATCATTATTTCTTATTTTTTGTGAATAATTCCCATTTATACTCACATAGTTCACTCCTCAAGTCTTTGTTTCTTTCCTCAAGGTGTTTCTTTCATAATCTAGAGTTTTTCTTAAAAGGTAAACAATTAAGTTGTGAGTTGCTACATCCATTACTCTATGTTGTTGTTTTATAATCTATTGCTATCTTCGACACTGTAATGTCTCTACCTTTCACCTTTCTAGATCCATCAATAGATTTTGAATTTGAATACCCTTGGCCTAATCAATCCCTATATCCTTATGTTTTGCAATTTTTTGTTTAGTATTGTGAGGAGTGGGAACAACCTCATCTATGTTGATGCCGGTATCCTTGGGTGGAGTCATTTATATCTTCTTGGTAGATTGTGGTCTAGTATTCATTCTCCTACTTGTTAACAATCAAATTAACAACCCTAGTCATGTATTCTATTTGTGATCTTTGGGGGAGACATTAAAATTCAGATTACCATTCGTCAATTTAGGGATAGGGTTTCAATGTTAAAATTATAAGTTTTGAGTCTCAGTTTTAGGGTTAGGGTTTGAGTCTTCACTTTTAGGGTTTTTTATTTATTTTTTCATGTCCAAAACATGTTGAAAAATGTAACTTCCAAATATATTCTTATTGTACTTTTACTGTATTATTGTTATACCTCCTTTGGGGGATGTTATTGATGTATTTGGTCATGTAAAATTCATTGAAAGAGTCAATGTAAACACTCATTGTAAGTCGGGTCAATATAAATTGATAATGTGCTATTGTACTAATTTTAGATCATTTTTCTCATGCACGCTTCACTTCTGGTTTCTATATCAATTTGGAATTTCAATTGTGGAATATTAAGTAAGATGACAAACATGCATCGTGGAAAGAAAAATAAAACATCAAAACAAAAGGATGTAATATCATATTTTCAAAAGCCTCAATCCAATAATCCACATCCTATTCATGCTTCAAGCTCTCTTGAGTAAGGTATTGATAAGAGAGATTTCAACACTTTTGAGAATGCATTTGCAACCCATACAATGGATGGTAGAATAAATTCCTCTAGTGATCAAAGTGAGACAAATGCATTTTCATCAGAAATTGGTAGTTCAAATGTTGAATATTTTTCCTTTCAAGGTGACACAGTCCATTCAAAGAAAAGGAAAAAGGGCCAAAGCGACATGGGGGGGAAATTCCAACTTGATTAGGTCTCAAGATGCCCATTTATTGAACCAATACCTCCAGCAAATGAGAATGAGACCTCACGAGAATTTAAATGCATTTCATGTAGTTGGAAAGTTGGCAAGTAGTGAAATTGTAGATGAAGCTAGACACAATAGAGAAGCATGCTGGAAAGGTGTATGATAAGAAAACTATAAATGGTGAGAAGGAATATACTACTAGATGGAAAGATCTTGGCCAATGTCGACATCTTCAATATGAAGAGGAATATAATAAATTCTTAATAAATAAGAGAAAACTCAAGGAAAGTAGAGGAACCATCACATCTCATTTTGGAAAGATGATGGAAACAAATTTGTTATCAAAGACGATACAATTAAGCACTGTATTTCACATCCTATCCAATGGTCGTCATATGACAGATTATCCAAAAATGATGAAATATCTATCTTTTATTCAAGTGCCAAATTTTCCATCTTCTCATTGGTCTTTAACGAGTGGTTGGGAATGGAGAAAATATCGAGCTCAAGTCTAAAAGGATGATATGAAAGAGAAGATTGTGAATCATTTCACAATTTGTATTCTCAGGAAAACCCATGTTTGGATATATGCAACGTTCTAAATTGGAATTCTAGGATTCATTAAGCTGAAGTTTGTTAAATTTATCGTTATATGCTTGTACAATATTTATACTGGATCAATACGCTTATTAAGCTTTAGTGACTCAATGTGATATGTGCAAAGCTTAGACAAAATAATAGTCCATACCCATTCGTAATAAAGTGAACAAAGGTCATTATCATGTAGAGTGATCTACTTATTAAAGTAGACCTGCAGTTGTGTGAGCCATAGGCTTTAAATGGATGAGTGTGTGATCCATAGGATGTAAATGGATGCTATAAATGGATGAGTATGTGAGCCATAGGCTGTGTAAATGGATGTTGTAAATGGATGAGTGTGTGAGCCATAGGGTGTAAATATACGAGTGTGTCGGCCATGGGTTGTAAAAGATAACTGTTGTGATCTTGAGTGTCGTAAAATATGGTGTAGTTGAGAGTATTTCCCAAGATGCAGAGTTTTACTTGTTATAACTCCATTGTACATGTTTTAGTTTTATAGTTAACGAGAGTTGGCTTTTCTACACATTCTTGAGTGAGTTATTTTCTGTGGTTGAATGGTAGTTATTTATTGTTGTATATTTATTTAAGTTCATCTGAAATTATGTTAACATAAGATAAATATAATAACCAAGTTACAATGAGCTTAACAAACTCCTTATGATGATCCCGGCTATGGGGATTGAAATATTAAGTTTCAAAATTCTAGTATGAATGTATGTTCCTCCTTTATCAATTTTTTTGGGGTGTTGTTCATACTGAATTAGTGTGCATTAATACAATTTGTATCTATAACGTCCCCCCCCTCACCCTATCCAACCATCGGGAGGGAATGTTGGCCAAACCTGGGCTCTAAAAATTCGCCCCAAATGCATAATACGATTTTCAACCAATGTAATGTGTGTAGAAATGTAATTAAACATGCACATCGGAATTAAATTCTAACCACACACATCTAATATGAAAATACAAGCATAAATATTACATGCATCAAATAAAACAGTTCAGATTCAAATACATGAGAGTACTTATCTTTATTCAACGCAGATCCAATCAACTGGTTGTGTAAGAGCACTTTTCCACCCAACCATAGGCACACCGTCCATCATATACTCTTTCTGCTGGGAGGCCACCCACAAGCTGGCTTATGAGTCCACCAGGGCGAAGGAAACACCTATAGGCTTCTATCTCTCATCCCACAACCCACTCTTCTCTTTGTCTTCTAATTCAAATTTCTAGGTTTAATACACAGATTGGTAAAATGGACATCAAAAACAATGGAATGACTCTTTGTAGTGTAGCAGCTTTTGCATGAGAGGGAATGAGAATGGAATGATAATCAAAAGAGTTTCGACTCTAAGGATATGAGGTAAGGGTGAAAAGACAACTGACATGGCTTCTGACCATAGAATAAATAGGACTACTAACAGCTGACATAACTGTCACAACCCCCATGCTTCCATAACTACAAGAAGTGACTTTTCCCACCAACCTCACAGGTGCAATCAATGATTGGAAAATGGTCAAAAAATGATATAATTGGCTTATTCTCATCACATGACAGAATTTTGGGTGAGTTATAAGGTTGACACACGGCAGCATAGGATTTGGTTTCCCATAGGCCCCCTTCATCTTCCTCTCTGGTAAAATCATAGCCCCGTTGGTGCTCTTAACATAGCTATTGTTGGACTATTTTATTATTTATGCACATAATATTTACATATACTAAATTGGCATAAAATCCAACCAAACAGTCTAAATAAAATATAACATCATACATGCCTGTCCATTCACTACTCCGGCCTTGGCCTTGAGCTCCGCACTAGGAATTCACACTAGCATATTTACATCATTTACATTTTTAATGCAATCATGGGGTCAAAATCGGGATATTACGGTATCTTTTGTAAAAGAAAAAGTATTGTGTTTAAATTTGCACATTCATAAATACATATGTACTCTATTGAATAGGCCGCGTCTCTTGAAAATACATTGGTATCATATTCAAAGGATAGGTGTGTTTATCAGAGCATGTACTGCATGGGGAGCCTTTACCCTGGAAGGAGTTAGGTTGTGTAGCAATAAACTAGCACACAAGTGAATTTTTCCTTGGAAGCAGTCAATTAATTCATTCTAAACTAGGCAAACTTCTCCCCCCCTGTCCAGCAGTCGGTGAGAAGAGGATGAGGATCTTGTGAATGTTACCTTGAATAACCTTCATGATGGCTATTGCATCTTTATAATTAGTGTATGGTTTGTTGAGAGAGCCAATCCTCTTTCCTTTTAGGACTTAGAGGGATTTCTCATTCACAAAATATCTCTATTTGTGATGATAATAATGATATCACTAAAGTTTTCATGTCTAATGCAACGTCTCCTAAGGTGAATAATACTTCGTTCCTAGTTTTTGGTGCATAGAAACCCATGTTATCAGGACTAGACTGGTTACTGATCCGGTTGACTTCAAAAAGCAGGATCTTTGGATCATACTATGTATTATGCTTTTTTTCTGCCTTAGTAGATCTTCAGAAGAGGTTATGATTTTTATTGTATATATCCTTCCACTTTTTGTTCAATTGTTTGTAAATATTGTTTTGCAAATATAAGATGTATTTTTCAAATTAAAAAACCAGAATTTGTAAAAAAATGGCAAGAAAAAACAATGGATGAAAAAATCCATTAAATATTCATTTTTTGATTAAAAGAAAATATATTCATGTACATCCATCCAAATCCAAACTATTAGACACAAATATGCAAATTTTTCTCATATATATGGGATGTAAGGGTTTAGAATTACATTAGGGTTTTAAGTTTTATTTTTAATCTTTTATTTTTGTTTTTTAGGTGATTTTGCCCAGCACATACCCACCTGTATGAAATTGTACAGAACCAACCGATCCAGACTAAAATGGCCTGTTTCATATAGAACTAACCATTTTCAATTTGATTGGCTTAGTTTTAGTAAAAAACCCTCAGAAATGATCTAACTGGTTGGTTAAGAAAGCTTTGGTCCGACTCTGATAACACTAATAAAAGCAAATGTCTTATCTTAAGGCATATTAAGGAATGGTTCATTGAACTCATTGCTAATGGATATGATATCCTAGTTCTCTTGGGTGACAACAACAAACATAAGGTTGTTGGGCATGGAAATGTGATCATGGATCTACTCAGTTGTAGTTTGTGCAAAATGTTTTTTATGTTCTCTCTTACAAAAACAATTTGTTCTCTATAAGTCAAATGGCTAAGCAGAATATGGGGATTGTGTATAATGCTACCAAACATCTGAAATACAAATGAAGATGTAATCACTGTAGGTGTTCAAGAGAACAATATTCATATATTCTCAAGAGCATATATTGCAATTATTTATGGTATGATTGATGTGGTCATTTGAACTACTATAGTTTTCAGCTGATGAACGAGTTAAAGATAGTGCACGAGCTTCTTTTATCATAGAAAAGTGATAAAATATGCAATGCATGTGCACCGTTGTTTTAGGATCCTTTTCATTGGATTAGGATCCATCTCCTTCTCCATAATGGATCTTAGGATACATCCCATTTCATCCTACTTTGGAGTCGATGATGAAGCAGAGATTCTTGACATGGTTGAATACGAAGAACCAGATAATGCAGTTGACATTGAATATCTTACCTATAGCAAACCTAGGACATGAGGGGGTGGGGCACAAATATTGTCAAAGCAACAGTGATAAGGTGTAGAACAAAACCAACCAATGTTGAAACCCTTAGTTTAGGTGGTCCGTTTAAATGATTACTTGTTTTAATCATAATTTTTATGTACCTGTCTGGGCTATGATTTTGTATTATGATACTATATCATTGTATACCTAGCTCCACGCATATTTTTATGATCTTTTTGGTTTGTGTGCACCGATGTTGGAAACAAAGTTGACATAGCTAATTTCTTTGAGGGTTGGAAAGTAGAATCAATAAGAGAGGGAGTTGGTGGGAACTTCCTGCTAAGTTGTCTATAAAATTTAGATCATCATGCCAAGCTTATTGAGAACCCCCAAAATATATTTGTTTGTGTAGTCTTTGTGTCACCAGGGCCTTCCTGCTAGAGATATGTTATATTTGGGAATAGATGTCCTCAAATGTTTTCAAGAGGAATAAATGGCCCTACACATCTAGTTCCACTTCCACCCCTTAGCCTAGTCGACCTGGTTCTAGATCTCTTCCATTATCAAATCTCTCCTATATTCACTATTAAGATAGTTGGAAACTCTGATAGGAGATACTTAACCATGGACTGTCACCTTCCATGGTGATTAATTCCTTGGTGATTCGCCCAATTCCCACATGAAGGTATTTGCATGAATCTTGGTTTTGATTGCAATTTGATAGTGGATGAGTGGTTAATCTGCATTTGCTCAATGTTCCCTGGGTCTGTGGTTTATGCAGAGGTTAGTTTCTCCTTATAAATTATTTTCCCTGAACTTCTTGTGTGAATTCTTGGTTGTGCGCTGCAGTGTTAAGGATGAATTTGAATTATCCTTGGGTAAAGTAAAATAAAGTAAAATAGTGGCCTCCTTCAGCTCACGAAGTTGCTATAATTCCTTCATGCTTTCATGCAAAGCTTCAATTTCATATGTACTTAAAGTAATATTGGACTGTGCCAAGCTCAACTCCTTTGTGTGTTCCATTAGCTTCTTGTCTAGGTCAACAACACGGTTATGAAGTGGTATTCACTATTGCTCAAACATAGTGTATAAAGCTGTGGTTTGCAAGTCAACTTATAAACATTGAGAATTATAGTCCACCCTGGATGTAAAAGCACTAATAATTTTAATATAAATATTACTAGTCACAATATGAATCTTTCCTACCCAATCATTCTTGTCTTTTTCAAGGTGAACTGCATTTTTCTCAAGCAACAGTTTTTCACTTGCAAATTTCTTACAGTTCTCTTGAGTCAATAAACCATTTTCTTCTAGCTATCATGATTGAATATTGGTGAAGTTAAATATGGTTTTAATTACTGTTGAAAGAACCAATATGAATAGATTATTTTTAGGAGACATTCATATGTATATTTATATCATTTTGGAAGATTTTCTACATGATATAGCAATCAACCTATATATGTCATCATTGCATGTGTTAGTTGACTTCGCAGTAGGTCCTGGATGTTCTTTCTATATCATGTTTGTTGTATTGTCTCATCTTTTTTGTTCATGTTTGCACTCAAAAGAAAAGGCATGGAAACCTTATTAAGGATATTTGAAGGCTAAATCATTTATTGAACCTTCGTATATAATTTTAGATACACAAATTGATTCTGACAAATTGATCAAAGATAGTACTTTGGACAAGAGTTATCTTCAGGAAATTGAACTAAAAATAGAACAAACACAGGATTTGAATTTGATCAAAGGCCTCATTGTCAATGATATTAGACTAGAAATTAATAGAATAACGAGGATAGGACAATTGGTTCTAAACAAAACTCTTTTGAACCCTATTGATGGTCAATTTGTTACCTCAACTAGAGAAAACATCCAGGAGCGGCCATATCTGAATATACCTAATCTTGAACTTTCTTTAGGAGCAAAGAAGAGTTCCTCTAATCCAGTAAATGTTACCTTTGTCTTAGAAATATCAAACTACCAAGTGTTTGAAAGAATATCATCGAAATCCAACTAACTATAGCGTAAATACATCAATTTGTCTTTTTGGACATCATGTAAACCATTGTGTAGAAAAGTTAGTCAAGATAGTGATCTCATGATTTCCTAGTAATCTTTGTTGATTTTTCCCAATGTTCTTGAAAGTGTGCAATTTGCATATGTTAATCTCATTTTATGAAACCTCAAGTTTAGTTGGGATTGCCCTGCACAAAATGAACCAAGATTTTCTCTTCATGTTATCAACTCATAAAATTATCTCATTTGTTGATAATTGTTTATTCAAAGTAAGCTATTCTTCACTATATTATCTTTGATTAAGTGTGTAATCAAACACAAGCCAACTTAAGTGAACCTTTTTTAATATGAATTCTGAGATTCAGTTGATATGTTGGATTAACTCTCTCATGTAGTAATCTTAATGATTTTTATGCTGACTACAATATTTTGATGATAATATGGGAAACGAAGATCACCCTATCTAATTGATCCTCTTACGTGTTTGCTAACCTCTTTTTAAGGTGCCTAAAATTACTTTTCCAGTTGGGTGTATTTCTTTCTAGGGTATTTTTGTATGTTGGCTTCCCAATGATAAGCTGGATTGCTTGGAGGTGATTCATGTTAGTGAATAATTGTTTAGTAACTTCTTTACTAACCTTATAATTTACCAAAATGCATCATTCTCTACTCTTAGCCAATAGAATGTTATCATGTTTTCCATCACTTATATGGTGTCAACTCTTGTATATAGTTGATGAAAAAATACTTTATACCTACATTTATTTGCTAGTTTAAGAAGGTTTAGTCTGCATGAATAGTAATTTAAGTTTGGTCTTATTTATGTGATAATAAAACTAATTGAGAATATCAAGGTCTGTGAGTCACTATAGGGAATCAAACATATGAACCAAGTTATTTTACATGGATTCTGGGAAAGTATGAAATGATTTTTGTCAAAAAAATTATTTAAAGGGATTTGGGTATACACAAATAATTCAAATTTCAAACTACCTCAATTTCAAGAGTGTGTGATGTTGTTTGTTGGATCCTTTCTTTTAAGGAAATATTTGTATTTTTTTCATATTATTTTTAGTGTTTTTCATGAGGAGGTACATTACAAATTGTTGGAGCGTAGGCCGCAGCTAGGGTAAAGCTGCCAAGTTTTGGGAAAAAGCACTAAGTTTTGAAGGAAAAGTGCTAATTTTGAGGAAAAGCACCATTTTTGGCGGAAGTGAGCAGTGCATGGTACGACGCCAGATGGACGAGCTCACTACAGAGTGCGGACTGGAAATCGCGGAGCTCGCGCGCACAAGTCAAAGAAAAGAGTAAATAAGGTGGCAGAGTAGAAAGCTCAACCACCACAGTAAATGAAGGAAGCGACAGAATAGAGGGCTCAGCTACCCTCATTTAAGGAAAAGTACAGAAGTTATGGTTGCTCGGACCAAGGAAGAGCAACGGGATGAAGCATTGAAGGCAAAGGACAAGGAGCAAAGAACGATGAAGCAGTGCCCATACCCGCGATCTACGCCAGAAATCATGGAACCTGCAGGAAGCTGCGACGCGACTGCAAGAGGCGTCTAAAGTACACCTAGCCGTCAGTGGTTAGGGTTTTTTTGGGATCACTGTTGGGAAAGGCCCACAGTTTTGTAAAGGTGTGACCCTCAGGGCCACCTATATATATGTGTAATTGTAAAGGGAAAAGGGTTGGATGGGTTAGAGATAGATTGGTTAGAAGGGTTAAGGAGAAAAAGAAGTGGATAGCTATAGAGCTAGTCATTGAGTTTACAGACAGTCTAAGTTGATGTATGAGTCATTGTAATCTCTGTAGAAGAAGAGAATAGATCTAAGAGAAGGGCTCCTAGCTGTGTGCGTGGAGTTTCCCAGAAAGATCTAAGGCTGCAGCTATGTGCACAGCGTAACTGTGTAATCCCCATTTTGAGCTAATATGAAATACAGTTCCCATGGACGTGATTTCCCCGTGGAGGTGAACCACATAATTCTTCTTGTTATGGTGATGTTTTGTGTGAATGCATGTCTATGTTTTACTATCTATGTTTACATGAATGTTTCGTTATCTTTATGAATGAGTATGTAAAGTAAGTCCTTGAAGCTCCCTTAGAAGTTATACTCATGCACTGTCGAAGGAGTCGGTAAGAGCACTATCGCCGCAGCACGTGAGGAGTGTGTTCCTGCGTTGTGGTGCGAGGGCAGAGATGATACATAGTGTATCGGACGTAGTGGGTAAACGCCTGGTGCACAGTTGCGGAGATACCGCACAACTAGGCTGGGAAGAGTGAGTCCCAACGCAGTGGCGCTGTGAGGCCTATAGAAGAGAGACGTTCTGTTCCGGAGTTACTGCATAAGAAGGGAAGATAAGACTGTGGACTCCACACAACCTTGATTAAGGAAACCTGATTCCTTATCCCCCCCATAGCCACTTCGGGTGAGACCTTGGGTTGCTACGCAGCCCGTTGCCGAAAGGGCCAGTGCGCCAAGGGGTGTTTATTGTTGCGCCTCCTGAAAACCTGGGTCTGTCCAAAAAGTAGCCAACAAATGGTTCTGTTGCCTTGAGATTTGTTAAGCCAACAAATGGTTCCATTGCCTTGAGACTTGTTGAGCCAACAAATGGTTCTGTTGCCTTGAGACTTGTTAAGCCAACAAATGGTTCTATTTCCTTGAGACTTGTTAAGCCAAAAAATGGTTCCACCGTCGGCTTTAACCTTATTATTTTGAAGGCAATGTGGTGCTGGAATCCTATAGCTAAAGAACTTCAAGAGTGGTTTGATTCAAAGGCTAGAGAGTTCGCTGAACATGAAAATAGAAGCCCTAGGCTTCAAATAGAAGACTGGTTGCAGAAGCATATTTATACTGACCTTTAAGAAATCTTCTTTGTAACATTTGCACTCGAGTTGCATGAATGGGTATCCAAGCTAGCAGATACTCAACCCACTGTGCATGTTGATCGACCTATCATTTGGACGCCTGAGCTAGTTAGCACTGTGAAGCGGGTAGAAAATCCTATGTCCCGTGCAGTAGAATTTTGGTTGAATAGTCTACTGGAAGGATTCATCATCAAGTTTGCAATAGATACGAGAAAGAGCTTCAGCGAGGCTGAGAGGAGCTTCTTCAAAGCATACAGGGGTAAGTTCTTAAATTCTCTGAACCTGTCGATTAAAATGCTCTTATATGAAAAAGGAAAACTATGCATAGCTTCCGATGAATAGCATAGACAAGTAATGTCCACAGATTCTGATAGTGATTTTGAAGCTATTGGTTGCACTCGTAGTGGAAAATGGTATAAAGTAGGCCTCGACCAGCATCCTTTTGAGTCTATCCCAGAAGACAGTCGAGCTCGTAGAGTGAGCCATATAGAGAGACAAGGGAGTGTTCATATCCCTTACCACCCTTTTACACCATAAAAGCCAGATGGGGCTCAGCATAACCCTGCAGTAACACCCTCTAGTAGCCCGCATGGTACTTCTAGTACCTCAGCTCCACCTTTGTTTAACCATCCCGGAGGTAGTGCCACAGCACCTCCACGTCAACCTAGCACAAGAAGGATGGGTGATGACATGAAGATACCAACCTTTAGAGGAACAGGGCTAGAAGACCCTGAGCAACACTGGTTTCTATGTGAAGCCATTTGGACGATTAAGCAAATTAATGATGATGATGTTAAGCTGGTTCAGTTAGCAACCACACTAAGAGAGAGAGCCTTAACTTGGTTTATGAAATACTCAGCAGCACAGAATAGGACGCTTGCTGACATAAGAAGTGCTATGCTTAAAGAATTCAAGAAACCTAAATCAGAATCACAGTGTATAACAGAACTTAAAGACATAAAACAGTTACCTACAGAATCAGTATGGGACTTTGACCAGAAGTTCAAAGCCTTGATAGATCAAGTAAGCTTTGAGTTTGCACCGCAGCAACATAAGGAATGGTTCATTGCTGCGCTGCTTCCTCACATTAGACTTCCTCTTATGCAACAGAATCTCACTACACAAGAACAAGCTCTAGAGATGGCTATGAAACTAGAAGCTTCACCAATTGCTGGAACAAGAAACGATGTTGCGCAGTTGCAGAACCAAATAGCAAACCTAACCTTGCAAGTGCATGATATTAAGAAAGGAAAGGATGTCAAAGAAGAAATTTGGTGTACAAAGTGTAGAGCACAAGGACATTCAAAGGATCATTGTCCTGTTTTCATAGATTATATTGCAACTGGAGCACCTAACCCTTTACCACAGGCTCAGGGGCCTTGGTGTGAAATCTGTATAACTAGAGGCCACAGACCACAAGAGTGTCACTTATTACATAAATATGTACAAACTCCAAAGAATCTATATTGCAATTTCTGTAAATCAGTAGGCCATGATGAGAACAATTGTAGAGCATATGAGCTCATGATAGAAAGAAAACATGATGTTTATAGAGTACAGTCAGAACCACAGGGACCCACAGTAGGTCCGCAGTATGACCAAGCTCACGAAGGCCGAGGAGGAAATTACAGGGGCCATGGACGCGCAATAGGTTTTGGTCGAGGAAGAGGACAGATCACTTGTTATAACTACGGAGCTCAAGGCCATTATGCAAGGGATTGCCAAAATCCTACAACCATCTGCAGATACTGTAAATATTATGATCATGTCATTGAAGAATGCCCTCAGTTGATGGCCAAGATGCAAGAAAAGAAGCTACAGGTTAACCAGAATATCCAGTTGATTGGAGTAGAAAAAAGAGAACCAGATCCTACAGTTAATATAGTGACGTGCAGTGGAGCAACCACTGGTGCGCCAGAGTCGGGAACTGGAAATCCAACAACACAATGGGTGTGCCGCGCTAATATTAAGTCATCCCTGCTTGACCTACAGAAGCAAAAAGAAGCATTCAAGAAAGCTCAAGATTATTTCTCAGATCTGCGAGCTTCAAGTTCTGTCGTAATTCCGCATAATGATATCAGACCGCATGTGCCACATCAAGAGAACTGGGTACAAGAGCAGGCCACTACATCTGGAAGGCCTGATGAGGAGGATGCACTAGGCAGTGTTCATGCTTTCCTGAGAAACTGCTTAAAGTTGTTGCACAATGAAAAAGCAACTATGGAACTCCAACACCTGTTGGATCAGTGTCAACAATCTGCTTCGATGAATACACTGCAGCGTGTTGTTCATCAGATTGGGAGTCATACTAGAACTGGAAGAGAGATGAGACTCACAGAACAGATTGGAGCATTTGAGATGGACAAAGTCATTTTGGATTTAGGCTCAGAAGTTAATGTTCTCACCATGCAGACATGGGAACAGATGGGTAGCCCTCAGCTTACCAGATCTCCTATCCAGCTAAGACTTGCAAATCAGCAACGAGTTTCTCCTTTGGGCAGATTACCCAATGTACACATTGATATTGAGGGAGTAAGAAGTTCTGCAGACTTCGAAGTAATCAAAATTCTGGATGACAGTAGACCTTACCCAGCACTTTTAGGCATAGACTGGGCATTCAATAATTTGGCTGTCATTAATTTGAAGAAAAGACAGATGACCTTTGAGGATGAGCAGATTAGGGTCATTGCACCACTTGATCCCCTTCAAGGACCACGGTATATTGAACCCATTCGAGCAGAAGAAGAAGTGTGCCACATGGAAATTTTGTACCAGATGACTGCTAGTCATAATGATTATGTCAATCCCACAGCGGACGGCCATATCAACTGGTGATGTGATAGTTCGTGTGCATCAAACTCAGAAGCAGGACTGGAAAACTGGCAGAATCGCTTACATGAGGTTTCTGCAAGGCGTTGCGCCAGGATGACTAAATCCATTCGATGGATTGGAACAGAACTGAATAACACCCCAATCTTTGATGGTTTAACCAGAGTAACTGAATTCATACATGCATATGAACGAGAAATCCCAGATGAGCAGCGCATACAAGCATTGGATGTAGCACTGCGCGCTACACCTGCGAGATGGTGGGGTGCGCATAAAGAAAATATCAACACATGGCAAGACTGTCGCAGGTTGATACTGCGTAGATTTCAAGAGACTACAGCAGGAGTTTTGTGCAAATATGATGGACAGAGTGACCCCAGGTCACACGTGAAAGCATGTATTCAGCAATGGTCAGATATTCCAGAGGATGAGTGGGCTCACCTATTCATCCACACCTTGGATATAGTTCCGAGGAACTGGTACACTGAAACATAGTTGCGCAGAGGCACTATCACTTGGCCTCTCATGATTTAAAGTTTTCAACTCACTTTCAGCTTTGAGTCAGAACATCCAAGCATCGATCAGGCTTTAAAGTGTATTAGAAAGAAGGTATTTGAACAATGTCCGTTACCAGAGTATTCTCAACCAAACTGGGCTGTCCAGATGGAACATGCCCTGGAATGCTATAATTTTACTGCTGGAGAAGAGGATGATGATCCTCGCAACATCAATATTCCAGAGTCAAAAGGGACATGCAAAGTCGAAGGCCCTCAGCTTGATATCCCCTCCATTACAGAACACATCAAGCTCAAGAAAATTAACATTGGTACAGAAGCCGAACCCAAGGTTGCCTCTATAGGAGATTATTGGGATGATGAAACTGTTGACCATATTGCAGATTTACTACATGAGTACCAGGATATCTTTCCTACCAAGTTTACAGAAATGAAAGGCATCCTAGGAGACTTAGGAGTTATGTGCATACCTTTGAAAGCGGATGCTAAGCCAGTAAAACAGCGCCCATACAGGTTGAACTCGCGATATAAAGAAAAGGTTAGAGAAGAAATTGATAAGATGCTCGCAGCTGGTATAATTGAACCAGTAGAGGAAAGTGATTGGATTAGTCCCATGGTGGTACAAGAGAAAAAGGAAAAAGGTGAAATAAGAATCTGCGTGGACCTGCGCAAGCTCAACGACGCATCAACGCATGATCCATTTCCTATGCCCTTTACAAATGAAGTGCTTGATAATGTTGGAGGACAAGAGGCCTACTCCTTCACTGATGGTTTTTCAGGATACCATCAGATCAGAATCCATCCAGAGGACCGCCATAAGACCACTTTTGCGACTGAATGGGGATCATTCTAGTATATGGTAATGCCCTTTGGTCTTAAAAACGATCCTGCTATCTTCTCTAGAGTCATTGTTGCTATTTTTAAAGAGTTCATTCATAAGTTCCTAGAAGTCTATTTTGATGACTGGACTGTCTTTGGTTTACTGAAGAACCATATAGGGAATCTAAGGATGATGTTAGAAAAATGTAGACAGTATCAGATTTCCCTTAAATTGAAAAAATGTATCTTCTGTGCTCCTTTTGGTATTTTGTTGGGTCACATTGTATGCAGACAAGGACTCATGATGGATCCTGCGAAGGTTGCCATCATTGCTAACCTGCCTGCACCCAACTCAGTCAAACAATTGCGCACTACATTGGGACATACAGGATACTACAGGAAATTTATCAAGGGTTATGCAAAGATTACTGCGCCTATGGAAAGACTGCTGAAAAAGGACTCGGAATTCCAATGGACAGAAGAATGCCAACAGAGCTTGGACACACTTAAAGAAAAGATGATCGCAGCGCCTATTTTAGTTTTCCCGGACTGGAGAAAACCCTTTCATGTTCATGTAGATGCTTCTTCCATAGCATTGGGGGTTGTACTTACACAACCGGGAGAAGGAGGTATCGACCACCCCATTACTTACTCTAGCAGAAAGCTGTCCACAGCTGAGAAGAACTACACCACTACAGAAAGAGAAGGACTAGCTATGGTGTATGCCTTACAGAAGTTCAGACACTATCTATTGGGGGCTCATTTTAAAATGTACACTGACCATTCTGCTTTGAAGTACTTGGTCAATAAGCCAGTGTTAGGGGGAAGAATTTGCAGATGGCTACTCCTTTTCCAGGAGTATGATTTTGAGATTATTGTGAAGCCAAGTAGATTGAATGCAGGACCTGACCATTTATCTAGGATAGAGTCAAGGGAGGAACCTACAAATTTGGAGGACAATCTGCCTGATGCACAGCTGTTCTCTATTCAAGCAGCAGACGAATATTATTCCGATATTCTTGAGTTTCTCACTACAGGGAAAGCACCAGTTGAGTTCACAATACAACAGAAGAAAGAACTTATTGTCAAAGCCGCAGACTTCACTTTGATAGCAGGCCACCTCTATAAGTTGGGCCCTGATGAAGTTTTGCGTAGATGCATTTTACCGCATGAGAAGAACTCCATAATCGCAAAAGCGCACTCAGGAACCGCAGGAGGCCATTTTGCAGGAACCGCAGGAGGCCATCTCGCAGGAAAGCCGACTACGCAGAAGATCTTATCCGTAGGTCTTTGGTGGCCAACATTGCACAAGGATACTAAGGAATTCTGCAGGTGTTGCGATGTGTGCCAGTGAACAGGAAAACCTTCAAGAAGAGATGAAATGCCACTCAGACCCCAGATAATACTGCGTGCTTTTGATAAGTGGGCCATTGATTTCGTGGGACCTATCAACCCACCAGGAAAGAGAACCGGTGCAAGATACATCATCACAGCTACTAAATACCTCACCAGATGAGCTAAGGTGAAGACAGTTAAGAATTGCGACGCTGTCACTGCCGCGCAGTTCATTTTTGAGAATATTGTCACTAGATTTGGATGTCCACTGATTCTAATGAGTGATTAGGACACACATTTCCTGAACGAGACTATAGAGGCCCTTACTGAAGAATTCCACATCAGTCATCACAAGAGTACACCCTACCACCCTTAAGCTAATGGTACGGTGGAGGCGTTCAATAAGATTCTAGAGAATGCCCTGACCAAGATCTATAATCAACAAAGAGATGATTGGGACCTTGAGTCACAGTTGTGTTATGGGCTTACAGAACCACATGCAAGAAACTAACAGGTCACACACCTTTCAGTTTGGTGTATGGACAAGAAGCAGTTATTCCCATGGAATACATTGTTCCCAGTCTCAGAATTGCTCAAATTACATAAATGGCAGATACTGATACTATGAGCGAAAGGCTGTCACAATTGGTTGCCTTAGAAGAAGACAGACTTTTAGCTGGATTCCATCAACAAGTGCAGAAGGCAAGACAGAAGGCTTGGCATGATAGGCATATCAAGAATAAAATCTTTCAGGAAGGAGACTTGGTACTCCTCTACGATAGTAAATTCATCAAGTTTCCAGGCAAGTTTCGTATACATTGGTTAGGCCCTTTTCAAGTAATGAAGATAACTGAAGGAGGAGCAGTTCAGCTTGCGAAGCTTAATGGAGAATTGCTGCCCACAATGATCAACGGGAGTTGGCTCAAGCTTTATCGAGACAGCCACTCCGCCCTATCGACCTAATCAGCTGCTAAAGTAGTGCAGATGTCCAGTGTATTTGAAAGAGGAATCACACTTATCAGTCTACACGGAAGTCGCAAGACATTTTCAGTCTCTGGCTTCCCGCGTAGTTCCTCGAACCATCCACGCAAGTAATAAAGCCTGTTCTGAGTAAGTCTATTGTCGCTCTTGTGAAATTCCCTGGGTTGTCAAACTTTCGCTCTTGCAAAGTTCCCTATTGTCTAATTTTGTTTGCTCTTACGAAGTCCTCGTTGTGGACCCCTCTATAAGCACAGTTATCCATGCTGAAGTTACCCGCCGAAAATTTGAAAATTTGAATTACGGAAGTTTTGTAGCCGCATCTAAGTCTTAATGAAGGATGAGACCACCATTTAATTGTATTTGATCCGACATATTCGGCTTGATTTCCCGAAGATCCACATTTAATTAAGGAGCTGAAGGCCTTATCTTATCTCTCGAAAGGCTGTCAGAACCCATCCATCACATTTAATGCACCACAGAGGCGTGGGGATAGGGGGGTTGTCAACTCATATGCATAGGTGCCTACGGTTATTAACCCCACTTGTCCACATCTACTACCGCCTTTAGCTATAAATACCCCTCATTCGTATATGTTTGGGTTACTTTCCTCGAGTTGTATAGTTGTCTTGTTTGAGTCTAAGTCATTATTTTCAGAGCTGTGTCGTCCAGACTGCTCCCTTTGCTTTCAGAGTTCGTATCCTACGTTGTTCCGCCCTTCTCTGATCAGTGTTAAGTTGTGTCTGTAAGTTCATGACGGAGAACCTGTCAACTGAAGAATTTGTCCGTCAGTTTAGACGCAGAGGTTTAGATTTCGGAATGGGTACCCCGATCAAGATCGTCGAGCTTCCTGATCCCAAACAGTCGTTGGACATGCGGGCGTCTCAACAGCACCAGCAGCAACAGCCGAAGGAACCCGTTCTAGAGCCCTTGGCCACTATGGTTAACTACATTCCTCCATGCCTGGATGATGCACTTGAGTTGCATATCCCCAAGAATGCCAAGTATTCGATTCCGTTGCCACCAATGGCGTAAATTGTGCACGAAGAAGGATCCCTGCTCAGACATCTTCCGCTTGTTAAGTTTTCCGACTATAATTTGGGAGATTATAGAATGTATCCGCAGTTCGCACCAGATCACTATCTGACGGTGGTCCATAACCCTATTAAGAAAGTTGACGAATTCATCCCGCAGCAATTTGCCGTAAATCTGGAGAGGCCTAGACTGTTGAACCTATTGAAGCTACCGCACTTCGGGCGTAGCAATGAAGTTAATGCAGTTGTCAAGGTCTTGTTATCCTTTGTTCATGTTGGTTATCTTTGGCTAGGGAGGCCAATTGATTTGAATGTGGACCTGATTCACCGAATTATCGGCCTATCTAAGGTTGGTAAGGACCCCAACACCCATTTCGTTGGTAAAGACGGGGGTTGAAAGCTGGCTGCACAGGTGGTGCAGAAATATAAATTGTCGCGAGGAGGTTGGGCTTATGACCTCACTGCTGTAGAAGATGAAGCACTTAGATTCACAGGTAGTCTGCTCGCAGGCAAACTTTTAACAAAGTGCCGACCCAAAGAAGTCCCTGGAGCTGTTGTAGAGCTCGCAGTCGCAGCTGCGGAGGGAGAGCAGTATAACTGGTCTCTCTTCCTCCTGAATACATTCTTGGATGACTGCCGCAATGTTCAAGACACCGCCAATCAGTTGTTCCATTTCTCTTGGCTCCTGATCTTGTGTGCCTTTGTCGGGTGGAAGGAACCACCCAACACTCAGTTTCTTCCGCACCATTCAGGAGAGGTTACAGGGATGCGCTATGTTAACCTCTGGGATTCTAATAATCCCATGAAGCGCAAGATGAACCGCGCCGTATTATTTGAGTACTACAATCTCCTCAAGGATACTATCCTGCAGATGCCGAGGCTTACTAAGGAGATGATAGAAATTTATGGAGTGAAGTTGGTCTTTTCTCCCAACTTGCATGAAATATATTTCTGCCCTCGCGAAATTTAGTCGAAAGAATGGGCCGTAGGGCTCTACCGAATGACTACCCAGGATGTGGAAGACACTATGAATTCCTGGCCAGATGAATGGAAGCAGGTCGCTGACATCGCTACCGCGATGCCACCCCCTGCGGTGCCAGAAAAAGATAAGGGAAAGGAAAAGACCGCGCAGAAGAATGATGAAGGTCTGTTAGGACCGCCTCCAAAGAAGCAGAAGCTGTCGCACCCCGCAGAAGCGACTGCAGATCCCTCTGAGACCCTTGCCGCGGGGTTTGATCAGTACTTGAAGGAACAATTTCGTGAGCTGCAGACCTCTCAGGCCAAGATCAAAAGTGCTCTGGACCTGCAGCTCGTGGAGTTGAAAGGTCTCGCAGGACGAGTTGCGTAGACCCATGCGCCAGCATCCAGCTCGCAGGTGTCGCAAGCGTCTACAAGCACCGAACAGGTTGAAGTACCTACCGACAGGCACACTATTGTACATATCCCACCTACAAGCATGAAACTCTCGGATCCTTTAGCTGCACTACAGGTAAGCGCGGTTGGGCCTGTTGAAATAGATTTGTCACTTATTCCATTGGAAACGCTGCATTTGGTTCAGGAGCAGGTTTCTACTGAGCTGAGAGCTAGGGAGCTCTCCACATTCCACGCCAATCAAAGATTACAGATGCAAGAAGCATAGCTAAGGGCAGACTACAAGGAGATCTCTGCGCAGCTTGAACGTCATGAAGCGCAAGACACTGGGCTGAGAAATGTTGTTGATGAAATCGCCTAGGAGCTGCCAGCCTGCCAGATTCAACCAGACCTTCTATTAGTTGAGAAAGTGCAACGCATTGGTAGAAGGGCCAAGCCCTAGAATAGCAAGTAGTTGCTATGGCTAAGGACCATAGAAAGCAGCTCGCCCAGTTGGAAGCTCGTGTTGCAGTGCCTCCCGTAGATGAGACGCGAGTACGACTTGAAGCATTGCACATAGCTTCTATCCAGATGCAGCACAAAATAGATGAAGCCCAACAGTTAATGACGCAAGCTATGGAAGCTTGGGCGGAGCTCGAGAAGCTCCCTTCTAAAGTTGCCCTTGTAGAACAGGTCGAAGCAACAGAACAGTCCCTAACTATTCTGAATGAAGAAGCTAAGTCCTTGGAAGGCTTAGCCAAAATGAGAAAGATGAGTGAAGTCTACAAAGTCCAGCAAGAACTGCACAGGCTCAGAAACAAAGATGCTACTCTCGCCGACATAATTCAGTCGTTTATGGATGAGTATGCTGAACTTGCTGCCCAAGCAAAGGCCAAGGTCAAAGCATTTGCTGAGTCTCAAGAGTTGGTCGACGGCATAGAAGGAGAAGAAGCTACTGTAGACATGGTGCAGATAGTTGCGAAGTGTGTCGAAGACATGGACTCTACTATTGCGCAGTGGAAGCACGACTTCGCTGTGACCCAAGCCAAGTCAGATGCACAACTAAGTCGACCGCAGGCTAGTGCGGGTGGCTTGGGGATGAGCCACAAGTAAGTGTTAGGGGCCTGTTGGAGCATAGGCCGTAGCTAGGGTAAAGCTGCCAAGTTTTGGGAAAAGGCACTAAGTTTTGAAGGAAAAGTGCTAATTTTGAGGAAAAGCACCATTTTTGGCGGAAGTGAACAGTGCGCGGTACAGCTCCAGATGGACGAGCTCACCGCAGAGTGCGGACCAGAAATCGCGGAGCTCGTGTGCACAAGTCAAAGAAAAGAGTAAATAAGGTGGCCGAGTAGAAAGCTCAATCACCACAGTAAATGAAGGAAGCGACAGAATAGAGGGCTCAGCTACCCTCATTTAAGGCAAAGTACAGAAGTTATGGTTGCTCGGACCAAGGAAGAGCAACGGGACGAAGCATTGAAGGAAAAGGACAAGGAGCAAAGAACGATGAAGCGGCGCCCATACCCGTGATCTACGCTAGAAATCATGGAACCTGCAGGAAGCTGCGACGCGACTGCAAGAGGCGTCTAAAGTACACCTAGCGGTCAGTGGTTAGGGTTTTTTTGGGATCACTGTTGGGAAAGGCCCACAGTTTTGTAAAGGTGCGACCCTCAGGGCCACCTATATATATGTGTAATTGTAAAGGGAAAAGGGTTGGATGGGTTAGAGATAGATTGGTTAGAAGGGTTAAGGAGAAAGAGAAGTGGATAGCTGTAGAGCTAGTCATTGAGTTTACAGACAGTCTAAGTTGATGTATGAGTCATTGTAATCTCTGTAGAAGAAGAGAATAGATCTAAGAGAAGGGCTCCCAGCTGTGTGCGTGGAGTTTCCCAGAAAGATCTAAGGCTGCAGCTATGTGCGCAGCGTAACTGTGTAATCCCCATTTTGAGCTAATATGAAATACAGTACCCGTGGACGTGATTTCCCCATGGAGGTGAACCACATAATTATTCTTGTTATGGTGATGTTTTGTGTGAATGCATGTCTATGTTTTACTATCTATGTTTACATGAATGTTTCGTTATCTTTATGAATGAGTATGTAAAGTAAGTCCTTGAAGCTCCCTTAGAAGTTATACTCGTGCACTGTCGAAGGAGTCGGTAAGAGCACTATCGCCGCAGCACGTGAGGAGTGTGTTCCTACACTGTGGTGCGAGGGCAGAGACGATACATAGTGTATCAGACGTAACGGGTAAACGCCTATTGCGTAGGTGCGGAAGAGAGACGTTCTGTTCTGGAGTTACTACGTAAGAAGGGAAGAGAAGACTGTGGACTCCACAGCACCTCGGTTAAGGAAACCTAATTCCTTAGCCCCCCCATAGCCACTTTGGGTGAGACCTTGGGCTGCTGCGCAGCCCGTTGTCGAAAGGGCCAGTGTGCCAAGGGGTGTTTGTTGCTGCGCCTCCTGAAAACCCGGGTCTGTCAAAAAAGAAGCCAACACAAATTATTATCAAATCCATGCATTACAAGTTTACAACGCTTGGGTTGTATGGGCTATTTTTCTGATACACAAGAAATGCCAGGAATTAGGGCTATTGTTCTGATACATAAGAAAGGCCAGGAATTAGTAGACATTTTCTATAGGTAGATGATCTTGTGAGGCCATAAATATGTGAGAGCATGAAGTGTGACAATTGAGAGAGTAAAATTGTGATTATATAGTGGTATCCTTTGATGATTTTCTAGAGGAGCTTTAGCTTAGTCTTCCAAACAAAATTGGAGTAAACATTTTCCTATGCACTTGACCTTGTTAGGGGGTTTAGTTGAGAAACCTGATCATTTTGAAACACCCTTTCTTCTTCAACTCGTTAGAAAGCTCTTTGTTGTTCACATAGGATTTCGTAGCTTCTTCTAGTAAAGGCTTCACTTTTAGTTGAGCCTCACAAACAACATGATTGATGTTATTGGTGTTGTAGCAAACAATCCATTCACTAGCATACAACCAAAATAGACCCTGTAAGTTTGAAAAGATTCAAATTCTTGTGACACAAAATCGCCATTGGTGGAAGCACTTAGCTTGTTATTATGACATATATTTTGTAATAGAGGAGATCTCAACATTGAGATCTTCAACTCACATTTATCACCTACTAACCACTAAGAGGTTTTTTTTTAAATCTATTTCAAGTCCAATTTGTCAATAGCTTTTTATTATGACATATATTTTGTAATAGAGGAGATCTCAACATTGAGATCTGCAACTCACATTTGTCACCTACTAACCACTAGGAGGTTATTTTTTTAAATCTGTTTCAAGTCCAATTTGTCAAAATTGGATGGCAATATTGGCCTTAGAAAAATAAAGCATCATAGATAATAGTGTTGATGGGGAAATTCATAAAGAAATAAGAATCTGATTTGTGAATTTGCTTGACACTATCTAAATGCTACACAAAAATTAAACATGTCAATCCAGCTCAAGCATCTAGAAATGTCAGTTTCCTTTTTGTAGCAAGGAATTTATTTATGCTAATTACTGGAGATTGTTGCAAAGACATTCATAAACTTGTAGTGTACCTGTCATATTATTTCCCCAACTGGAGGATGGTGTTCAAGTAGGAATTCCTATCAAATAATAATATTAGTAAGGAGATAAGGCTTAGGCTTTTTTTTTTAATTTTTCGGGAATTAATTTTGGAGGCCCCACTGGCCTTTGAAGGCCATTTTGTTCTGTCATAGAGGTGTTTGATAGTATGTTTTCCTTGGCCCAAAATTTTACTCCAAATTTATGTTCATGAAGAGAATGCAATTGTATCCTATGTGATGAACCAACAATCCAAGATGAAACTCAAGTGTCATTAAATTATTCTAGATGTGACTAAATCAGAGAAGCATTCAATGCATCAGTCCAGGGATCTGAAGATGTTACTAAAATTTTCAGCTAAGTATGTACGAAGCCTTCTCAAGGAGTTATTGGATACAAAAAAATTACTTCTTTCTAGTATGGGAAAAGATGAAACTTTGTATTAAATATATTTATTTACAATGTAATTTGAGTGTTGTATAATTTTTTTAATTGCATGTTAGATATCTTAGACAACCAGATTGAGTTGTGTAAATCTTATGTGCTCTGTTTTTCTCATTTTGATGATATCCCATAAATCTCGCTTAGGCCTTCCAAGGGTAATAATAAAAGGTTCATTTCATTATATTTATGTTCATTACCTTTGGTTTTTCCAACAACCAATTGTTGATTACATTGCAAAGGGAATTTTGCACCGATGTAAGATCTTAACTACTGAGTTCCATGCTTCACCCTGATCACCTTCTGCAGTGTTTTGATTTTATTATAGTTCCCACTTTCCTTAGGATTTTTGAAGTGGTCGGGGCAGGTATTGAAGTGCATGGGGCATTTCTATCATCATTGGTTCAATTTAGAAGTGCATGGGGAAAGTATTGAGTGCCTGGGGGCAATTTTGAAGTGCTTGGGGAAAATATTGAAGTGCATGGGGAGTTTTATCATCCTTGGGAGAATTTAGAATTGCCTCGGAAAATATTGAAGTGCTTAGGGCATTTTTATAATCTTTCGGAGAATTTTGAAGTGCTCGGGGCAAGTATTGAAGTGCCTGGGGCGTTTTTCTTGTTAATGGGTGAATTTTGAAATGCATGGGGCATTTTTATCGTCCTTGGGAGAATTTAGAAGTGCCTGGGAAAATATTGAAGTGCTTAGGGAATTTTTATCATCTTTCGGAGAATTTTGAAGTGCTCAGGGAAAGTATTAAAGTGTATGGGACGTTTTTCTCATCACTTGGTGAATTTAGAAGCGCATGGGGCATTTTTCTCAACACTAGGTGAAATTAGAAGTGCCCGGGGTTTTTGTTTATCAATGTATGGATGCTTTTATAGTGTTGGGACGTTTTAAAATAGTGATGGGAAAAGTTATCACTTGCCGAGGTAAATTTGTGTGGATTGAGGCATTTTTGTGATTACCTAGGTGATTATATCATTGTTAGGTGTTTTTCTTTCTTTCCTAGGGAAAGTATTGAAGTGCCTAGGGCATCTTTATCATCATTGGATGAATTTTGAAGTGTCTAGGGAAAGTGATGAAGTTCTCAGGAAAACATGGAAGTGGATGGGGGTGTTTTTATCTTTGCCGTGAGAATTATGTAGTTCCTGGGGAAAATATTGAAGTGTGTGGGTGTTTTTATCATCGTTGGGGGAATTTTGAAGTGGTCGAGGAAAGTATTGAAGTGTGTGGGGTGTTTTTCTCATCACTGGGTGAATTTAGAAGTGCATGGGGAGTTTCTATCATCCTTGGGAGAATTTAGAAGTGCCTGGGAAAATATTGAAGTGCTTAGGGCATTTTTATCATCTTTCGGAGAATTTTGAAGTGCTTAGGGAAAGTATTGAAGTGCATGGGGCATTTTTCTCGTCACTTGGTGAATTTAGAATTGCATGGGGCATTTTTCTCATCACTAGGTGAAATTAGAAGTGCATGGGGTTGTTTTTTATCAATGTATGGATGCTTTTATAGTGTTGGGACATTTTAAAATAGTGATGGGAAAAGTTATCACTTGCTGAGGAAAATTTGTGTGGATTGAGGCAGTTTTGTGATTGCCTAGGTGATTATATCATTGTTAGGTGTTTTTCTCCCTTGCCTAGGGCGAGTATTGAAGTTCCTAGGGCATATTTATCATCTTTGGAAGAATTTTGAAGTGTCTAGGGAAAGTAATGAAGTTCTCGGGCAAACATGGAAGTGGATGGGGGCATTTTTATCTTCGCCGCAAGAATTTTGAAGTGCCTGGGGAAAATATTGAAGTGTATGGGTGTTTTCATCATCGTTGGGGGAATTTTGAAGTGGTCGAGGAAAGTATTGAAGTGCGTGGGGTGTTTTTCTCATCACTGGGTGAATTTAGGAGTGCATGGGGCAAGTATTGAAGTCCCTTGGGGGAATTTTGAAGTGCTTGGGGAAAATATTGAAGTGCATGGGGAATTTCTATCATCCTTGGGAGAATTTAGAAGTTCCTAGGAAAATATTGAAGTGCTTAGGGAATTTTTATCATCTTTCGGAGAATTTTGAAGTGCTCGGGGAAAGTATTGAAGTGCATGGGGCGTTTTTCTTGTCACTTGGTGAATTTAGAAGTGCATGGGGCATTTTTCTCATCACTAGGTGAAATTAGAAGTGCCTAGGGTTGTTGTTTATCAATATATGGATGTTTTTATAGTGTTGGGACGTTTTAAAACAATGATGGGAAAAGTTATCACTTGCTGAGGTAAATTTGCGTGGATTGAGGCATTTTTGCAATTTGCCTAGTTGATTATATCATTGTCGGGTGTTTTTCTCCCTTGCCTACGGCAAGTATTGAAGTGCCTAGGGAATCTTTATCATCATTGGATGAATTTTGAAGTGTCTAGGGCAAGTAATGAAGTTCCTGGGAAAACATGGAATTGGATGGGGGCGCTTTTATCTTTGTCGTGAGAATTTTGAAGTGCTTGGGGAAAATATTGAAGTGTATGGGTGTTTTTATCATCATTGGGGGAATTTTGAAGTCGCCGAGGAAAGTATTGAAGTGTGTGGGGAATTTTTCTCATCACTGGGTGAATTTAGAAGTGCATGGGGAAAATATTAAAGTGCCTTGGGGGATTTTGAAGTGCTTGGAGAAAATATTGAAGTGCCTGGGAAAATATTGAAGTGCTTAGGACATTTTTATCATCTTTCAGAGAATTTTGAAGTGCCCGAGGCAAGTATTGAAGTGCATGGGACATTTTTCTCATCACTTGGTGAATTTAGAAGTGCATGGGACATTTTTCTCATCATTGGGTGAATTTAGAAGTGCCTGCGGTTGTTGTTTATCAATGCGTGGATGATTTTATAGTGTTGGGATGTTTTAAAATAGTGATGGGAAAAGTTATCACTTGTTGAGGTAAATTTGTGTGGATTGAGGCATTTTTGTGATTGTTTAGGTGATTATATCAATGTCGGGTGTTTTTCTCCCTTTCTTAAGGAATCTTTATCATCATTGGATGAATTTTGAAATGTATAGGGCAAGTAATGAAGTTCCTGGGAAAACATGGAAGTGGATGAGGGTGCTTTTATCTTCAGCATGAGAATTTTGAAGTGCTTGGGGAAAATATTGAAGTGTATGGGTGTTTTTATCATCAGTGGGAGAATTTTGAAGTGGCCGAGGAAAGTATTTAAGTGCGCGGGACATTTTTCTCATCACTAGGTGAATTTAGAAGTGCATGGGGCAAGTATTGAAGTGCCTTGAGGGAATTTTGAAGTGCTTGGGGAAAATATTGAAGTGCATGGGGATTTTTTATCATCCTTGGGAGAATTTTGAAGTGCCCTGGAAAATACTGAAGTGCTTAGGGAATTTTTATCATCTCTGGGAGAATTTTGAAGTGCAAGTTCCTTGGGCAAGTATTGAAGTGCCTAGGACGTTTTTCTCCTCACTGGGTGAATTTACAAGTGCATGGGGTGTTTTTCTCATCACTAGGTGGATTTAGAAGTGCATGGGGTGTTTTTCTCATCACCGAGTGGATTTAAAAGTGCATTTTTCTCATCACTGGGTGAAATTAGAAGTGGATGGGGACCTTTTTATCTTCGTTGGGAGAATTTTGAAGTGCCTGGGGAAAATATTGAAGTGTCTAGGTGTTTTTATCATCGTTGGGAGAATTTTGAAGTGGTCGAGGCAAGTATTGAAGTGCATGGGGCGTTTCTATCATCATTGGTTCAATTTAGAAGTGCATGTGGCAAGTATTGAAGTGACTTGGGGGAATTTTGAAATGCTTTGGGAAAAAATTGAAGTGCATGGGGAGTTTTTATCATCATTAGGAGAAATTAAAAGTGCCTAGGAAAATATTGAAGTTCTTAGGGCAATTTTATCATCTTTCAGAAAATTTTGACGTGCCCAAGGTAAGTATTGAAGTGCCTAGGGTATTTTTCTCATCACTGGGTGAATTTAGAAGTGCAAGGGGCATTTTTCTCATCATCGGGTGAATTTAGAATTGCATGGGTCATTTTTCTCCTCACTGCGTGAATTTAGAAGTGCTTGGAGTTGTTATTGATCAATGTATGAATGCTTTTATATTGTTTGGACGTTTTAAAAGAGTGATGGGCAAATTTATCACTTGTCAGGGCAAATTTGTGTGGATTGAGGCATTTTTGTGATTATATCATTGTCGGGTGTTTTTATCCCTTGCATAGGGAAACTATTGAAATGCATAGGGCATATTTATCATCATTTGATGAATTTTGAAGCGTCTGGGGAAAGTAATGAAGTTCCTGGGAAATCATGGAAGTGGATGGGGGTGTTTTTATCTTTGTTGGTCAAATTTTGAAGTGCCTAGAGAAAATATTGAAGTGGTAGGGTGTTTTATCATCGTTGGGATAATTTTGAAGTGGATGAGGCAAGTATTGAAGTGCATGGTGCGTTTCTATCATCATTGGGTCAATTTAGAAGTGCATGGGATAAGTATTGAAGTGCCTCGAGGGAATTTTGAAGTGCTTGGGGAAAATATTGAAGTGCATGGGGATTTTTTATCATCCTTGGGAGAATTTAGAAGTGCCTAGGAAAATATTGAAGTGCTTAGGGAATTTTGATCATCTTTGGGACAATTTTGAAGTGCCCAGGGAAAGTATTGAAGTGTCTTGGGCGTTTTTCTCATCACTAGGTGAATTCAGAAGTGCATGAGGCGTTATTCTCATCACTGGGTGAATTTAGAAGTGCATGGGGTTGTTATTTATCAATTTATGGATGCTTTTATAGTGTTGTGATGTTTTAAATCATTGATGGGAAAAGTTATCACTTGTCGAGGAAAATTTGTGTGGATTGAGCTATTTTAAGTATTCACTGACATGCAACTCTCCTACCATTCGACACCAAAGAGAAGAAATTTTGGTGAGAATATTGATTGGAAGCTTGGAATTGGTCCAATAACTCTCTCTCTATATAAAGGAAGTGACTCACTACTAGGATATTCACTTAATTCTATCAGTTTGTTGGCCTATCAAGATTCATAACCCCACATGTCCATTGGACCATTAAGGGACAAGATAATAAGTAGAGTCCTTCTTTCCATGAATCTAGTTAGTGCAGTCATGTTTCATCGACACCTTCTAGTTGTCAGTGATCAAATAATGTTTGTGAAATGTATAAATAAATCCATCCTCTCCTCATTCCTACACTTGTTCATTCGAGAGTCTAGGAGTCAAGAGAGTCCAGAGTTGAGCTACGGTGTATGTTCTTTTGTTGCACTACCTTAGTAATCCACAAAATCAAAAGCTTGAGTCTTATAGGAAAAAGATTCGCCAAATTTTTACTATATTTTATAAATCAGTGAAATATTCGCCAAGTTTTTACATTTTTTTATAATTAAGTGAAATATTCACCAATATTTTACAATATCTTATAGTGAAATATTCGCCAAGATTTTACAACATTATATAATGAAATGAAAGATTCGCCAAAAAAATTATATATACATGTTATATTATTGATAAAATCGCCTTCAGGTTTTCCTATATATCGGGGATATTCGCCCATTTTCTATACATATAAATTTTGGGGGGGTTCTTAAAATCATCCTTGCTTGTGATATGGAGGACCTCCCCGCTTTTACCTCTATGTTGGACTGCATCCATGTTTATTTTGTGTCTCGGCTCTGAGTTGGAAACAAAACTTTCCTTTGGTGAGTTGGAGTTTATACCTTGATCTCTCTAGTCGATTGCCCCGATGTTTGATCTTGATTGTGGAAGTCCCCATAGTTGCTTGAGTTCTGTTGGCTAAAAATTGAAGCAAATTGTACTAACTTTGGAAATTATTGATATATATCTTTTGTAAATCCCAATGAAAAGGGTTGTGAAATGTAATGCAATGAAATGTAAAAGAACCCCATATGAAAGTTGTGATTAGTTGTGCTTTTAAGCACATGCAAACTCCTAGAGGGGTCCTAAAGGCCTAAAAAATCAATAGATAAATGTATGCTGAATCTAAAGATTCCTAGCCATGAAATTATATGAAATGAAATGAAAGGTCCAAATAAAGCAGTGGTTAAGTATATGCCAAATCTGAAGACTGCTGACCTTATGTGAAATTTTCCTCATTGAGCCTACGGGCTATGATATGAGATGGAGCAAGGGACAACTAATTCTAAGTGTCCCCTAGAAACTCAAGTTATGGTTAGCCGAGAACCTAGTTCACAGCGGTTCGAGTAGTAGACATTTTTCCAAGGTCGAATAAACACTTCTCTAAACAACTTACCCATCTGTGAGACACAACCATTTCTTGTGTATTCTTTGTCCAACACATGCTTAAGTGTGTAACACCATTTCCCTTATCCAAAGTATCACAGTGTCAAGTCAATCAAGTCATCCCCATTCAACCTAGCCTTGTATCCTTAGCCTTCACCCTCTGCTAGCAATTTGATCTTGTTTACAAATGAGTATATTCTTGAGGTTCTTCTTGAAAGTAAATTATTAACTAACCTACTATTATTTATTAACTACTAGTGAAATAATGCTTAATGTTTTAAAGTCTTGCTGTGAAATGATTTAAATAGCATGTCTTAAGCATTTGAATTTGCAGCATCATGCTTCTTTAGCTTGGGTTATATTTTGATTAGTTTGATTGGTCAAACCTAGTTTGACCAAGGTCAACCTTGGGATCCGTGATGAGATGGACCACTTACATTGTATGACATTGATATATGGTCCTTTATATACCTATTGATGATTCCATATGATGGGCACAGATTTCAGATGATGATTGATGCAGTTTTTATTGATTATTATTATTTCCAGATCATCATATTTTTAATTGTCTGGGTATGATGGATGATGCAAATGATCTTACAGATTATCATGAGGTGTATGATTACTCATCTCTAGTGGATTTGGGTCATCTGAACCCATTGAGACACTTACTTTTCAGTTCCAGGCACTTTTAGAGATGGTTTGAGTAGTTTTTCACCTATTGGCCAGTTTGGCCATGTTGAGTTGGCCTATCCAGCAGATGCATTGAGGGCAAGTCATTGCCTAGGGATCTATATAGGAAGGGAGTGGTACAACCACTTGTTATTACCATGTTACCCCCCCTTCCAGACATGATGGTATAGTCATATTTTGTGCCTAGGAACCAGGAAGTTGTTTTCAGTAAGTTTGGTGGTTTTTTAGGTGGATTAAAAATGGAATAAAAAGGTCATTTAGGAATTCAATTTGGGAAATTGAGGCAAGGTTTTGGCATGAGGTATTCTCTGAGGTCATCTATGGCGTCTACCACACCTTCCATATCAGTTTACAGCATTCAGTGGGACCCACACAGTCATTAGGAGATCTTTTGATGCATTCTTCTCTCAGTTGAGGGGGCCAAGATTTGATCATTTGTACACTTGGACATGTCATTGAGTCATATGTTATATTATTGTTCCATGGGGTGATTCTAGTGAAGGAAATTAATGCCTCATAGCCCCACCATGTGCTCCTAGTCACTTGTCCTTGTCATTTTTTATGGAACACTTGTATTAGTGTCACTTTTATGTGGTGCGCGCCCCCCTAGGGTATCTTTTAGCTAGTGCGCACCCCCCTCATGTGAGTGATCCATGTTATATTGTACCAGATCATCTTAGCTATTGATTGTATTATTTTATCTTTTTATCTCAACCACTCATTTAAAAATTGGTTTAGGGTTTTGGTCTCCCTCATCCTATTTAAGGAAGAGACCCCCCTTATTGTAAAGGCATCTATAATTTTTTGTCTCTTAGCTATCGGAATAGAAGAAATACTTTTTTATCACATACTTGGATCTTGATTTGGGTGTTTGATTATGGTGATTGTAAATGCTTCTTCCATTGCATTGAAGTATATCTTATTGCTACCTTGTATCGTTTTCCACTAATCCTATTTATAGGTGAAGAGGCCGATTTGGAGGAGTGCACATTGGTGGGGAGACTTTCCCTACAACCTTCTGTCAAATATTGGTTCAAACAAGGAGTGATTTTGTCTTTGTACCAATCATTTTATATCTTTTTCCTCTTGCTTGTATCTACCCTCATTTTTGTTGTGCTAATTGAGCTTGTCTCCTTGGTTTTGCAGGAATAGAGGGGCACACATGTGGAATAGGGAAAAACACATAAGAAAGGAAAATAAAAATTTCTTCATTTGATCTGTGTGGAAGTAATCCTCTTCATAATTGACACCCATCTCATCATCCAGGTACGCTTGAAAGGAATAGAGAGGCACACGCATGGACTAGGGAAAACGCATAAGCAAGGAACATACAAATTTCTTGATTTGATCTATGGTGAAGTAATCCTCATCATAATTGACATCCATCTCATTATCTAGGTACGCTTGAAAGGTACGTATTTTACTTCCTTAGCTTATCCATTATTTTTAGATCTCAAAACCCTAAACATCAAAACCCTCATTTTTTTATTTTTCATATCTATGGAGATATAGCAATTATTTGGGCTTAATAATTAAAACCCATCTTTACATTAGTCACAACATTCCCGATCTAAAATTTGGTGGACATCTGATTCCATTTACCCCCCGATCTTAGGCACTGGGCCTCTCCAAGGGAGGTCGCACTTTTGGGTAGGTGGCCATTTTTGCTAGATCCTAACTTGGGTATTGCTAATTCCTCATTGTTTCATTAGATACATTCATTTGCAAACCCCCTAGTGCTTTTCTTCATTGATTTTCACCTTGTGGGCCCCACTTGGACCAATTTCCATATTTTAAGGGTGGACCCCACTTGGATCTATAATTTTGGCACTAGATCTATCTAGGTCTATTACTTTAACCTCATAAGTGGCCTTTATATTTTATTGGTTGAATATTTGTCCTTACTTAAGTCTCTTAAACCAATCCCTAACTCATTGGGTCCACTTATCCATTCTAGATCTAGATCTAATCTCATCTTGATATTCTACCTTATCATCATCACATTTCCCTAGGAGGTCTTGATTTGGTTCGCTAGCCTTCATTGGCTAAGCTAGGGTCTCCCCCTTAGTCTTTCTTGGGCTTGATCTAAAGTGAAGAGTGCCTCAGTTAATGTGACACCCAATTGCAATGGGAACCATGGAATCTCTTGCTTCAACTCTTTATCTGGCCAACACCTCTACCATCTAGTCTTTCTTGGGCTTGATCTAAAGTGAAGAGTGCCTCAGTTAATGTGACACCCAATTGCAATGGGAACCATGGCATCTCTTGCTTCAACTCTTTATCTGGCCAACACCTCTACCATCTTCGATAGGATAACCTTTAGGGACAACTACAAGTTGTGTGATAACAAGACCAAAACCCTAACCACTTTTTAAATGATTGGTTGAGATTAAAAGATGCATCATAGATCATCAATGGTGGATATATTTTATTTATTAATTACATGGATCAATGACTAAGCCATAAGAAGGGGAGCGTACTTTTTCCCAAGGATGCCCTAGGAGGGGCCAACATAATATAACAACGTGATATAATATGAACTAACATTGTAAAGGGGTCACTAGGGGCATAAATCACCCTAGGAATCAACCTTTTACAAATATACAATATAATGATGTAACAATATAAATGATCAACTCATGAAGTGTGCCCCATGGGAGGAAGATGTCCTCTCTAGGACAAGATGTCATCATGAATAAATCATCCTGAATGAAGCAACACCATGTAATGCACATATAGAGCCATAACATATCCTCATATATCATCCCCATGCCATTTACTTTCCCACAATAGCCAAGTTGATTTTCCCAATACAAATCATGGTCATACAAACTACTGGTAAAATCATCCTGGAGAAGTAAAACTGCTCTTAACTCACTCCCAGGAACTCGGTGCACCAAATTGACTACACATATGAATCTGGAAACATAGGAATATGGTAATGATGACTATTCACACACCCTATCAATCCTGTAGAGCCCTAGGAGAAAAAGGCACATCACTGCTGAGTAATAAAAATGGCCACTGCAGTAAAAATAATAAAAATCCTTGTGTCTCACAAACTATGACCATCTGCTGCAAACTGAAACTAGTGAAGGTATGCTGGAGTGTCTAGAACATAAATAATCAACATGTAGCTTTGTAGTCACTTCCTTGACAACCGTGTTGACCAAGTCAAAGCATCCAAATTGAAGGTAGAGTGATAACCTATATGCATATAAGATGAACAATGCTCATGGGTTTATGTTAGAAACCAGATAAAACATGAAATACATGACAGTGGTTAATATAATCCAATAAAAATATACTTGTGCGAGAGAAACCATTAAGTCTTTCATGAAGCTCCCTACATATGCTTCCTCACAGACTTAGATAGACTGCTAGGATGGGTGAGGTGGAAAACAAGGCTAAGATAATGGGAAGTGTAGAAGAATGTAACTTCGTAAGATATTCTTATATGTATCACTTGTATTATTTGTATTGTACTTCCTTTGGGAATTATTATTGATGTAATTGATCATGTAAAAGTCATTGAAAGATTCAATTTAAACCCTAATTGTTAGGTCGGCCTAGAAATATCTAGAAAAGATTATTTTATTATTAACTGGACAAATTGACCCTATTAGGAGAGTCATGTTGGCCCTGTTGGGGAAAATATCAAGTGATTGATTAGTATAAATGAGGAGCTCGCCCTCCTCATTTGGTCACCACATTCACTCATCAAGTTCACATGAGTAGAGAGATTGTCATGTCCCCTCAACAGTGAACATTGGATCAAGTTCCTAACCCAACCAATCCCTTGGGTTGAGGAGACAACTTCATTTACTATGGGATTAATTTTGAATTCCAGACATTTAATTAATTAGGAGTGTGAATTAATTTTTTTCTAAAGTTTATTATGCACTTGGAATAATTATTTTTCATGCATTTAATAATTTTATCATAAATAAATGAGGATAATGTTCCACTAGGGCGCATTAGTGGATGAGGTTGACTTGTATATGACTTGAAGAAGAAGTTAATAAGAAAGCATCCAAATCTAGAAAATCAGGAAAAATGAAAGAAAGATGGAGCAAATCAGAAAAGCAACAAAAAATCAGGAAAAGTAGCATAAAGCAGAAAGCAGGATAAATCAGAAAAGGCAGAAAAAGAAGAAAAATCTAAAGCAGAAAGCAGAAAAGGAAAAATGAGGAAAGCAAATCAATAAGGAAAAAGGAAGGAAAGCTAGCTTTCCTTATCCACTAATGAGGGCGCATTATCCAAGGAGACTTTCTCCTCAAGTCATCCTCCCTGTATAAATAAAGGAGTGTGCACCCCCTTCACATCTTTTGTCAGTTTGAGTTTTGGTTTGAGAGAAATTGTGCCTCAGAGACTTGGGAGATGTGCCCCTAGTCCAAGATGGATGATTTACCCTACTTCCCGTGACAGGATGATGGAATTCATCCATTATCATTGATTTTTATTGAGGGTCTTGTAGCTAATCCAAGTCTTTTTTGAAGATCAGAAGCCATGAAGTTTGTGATTCAAAACTTTCAGCTTCCTGTTGATTTCCAGTGCTAGATTCTTGTGTATAGAGGAGGAAGGTTATTGTGTTATTCTGAGAAGCCTCTTGGATTCCATCTGATGTAATTACAATCATTATGATCCTTTGATATCAGTCAACAAGTTTAATATTATAGAATTATCAAATATTCTTATTTTTCTACACCCCTTCTAGATTTGCATAGTGTTTCCGCCTAAAACACACTTTACCACGGGTAAGTCTCCCAACCGCTACGTGTGTTCCTGAGGGAAACTATGAGTGTAGAACCCAGTGTCACCTCTATCCTAAACGCCTTCTTATAGACCACAACTCCTAAAGGTAAAGGGGGGTAGTCCCTACTTACTAAGATTATTTTTAGAGTTTCTTTTGAGAGTTGTAAATTATTAGATGTTCAAATGACAAGCAGACATGCAGAGATGTAATAGTTTCAATGAAAAGAAAACCTTTTAAAAAATAAACCAAATATGATTGCAAGAGAGAAATAAACAATTAAATAACAAGACCAATGCCTACTTCTTGGGATATGGAGTCACAAAATAAACCAGATTACCAAATATTTTCTAATGGCATTAAATCATTCAACACACCATATTAAGCACCAATTTGTAGAAAATGAACAATTTAGTGAACCAAATATGCATATAACAAGATTGAACCAATAATGAAGTGCTTTCGAAGTAAAGTACTATAAGCAATAGTAATGTTGTGCAAATGGTCCTATAAATTTTAATTTATTATAAGTCTCACTTCAACTTAGGGGATTATGATTTTGTGCAAGAAAACTGAAGCTACTCTATGTGTCTACCCCAAGAAACTATCTCTTTCGATTTGAGAGAGATTGTTGAGTGCTCAACTTGAGAACACAAGGTTCTTAACTAGCTCCATGGGTCAATCACAAAACTTGTTGGGTGCTCAACCGGAGGACACAAAGTGCCACGAGGCTCCCAACAGCCTCTACCCCACTAGCTCCAGAGTTCAAGTCCATTTTTCTCAATATCTAGTAAAGATGAATTTATGAGTACCTATTATTCTAGTCAACACAAATCCTTGCCCTTTATTGTCACCCAGGATCAGTCGAACCGCAAAGGGGAGTGAATACGGGGCAAGAATCGGGGCACAAATTAAGTTTTAACCTTTAAGCAAAAACCAAAGAAATGAAATCCAACGTGATTTTACAAGGGAGGCAAAGCCTTCTCACTTGTAAGGTGTGAGCAAAATTAAACACAAGCCAACAAGTTTTCACAAGGGAGGCAAAGCCTTCTCACTTGTGAGGTGCGGGCAAAAATAACTTAAAGAAAATAGTTAGAAATAAATTACAAGCCACCATGATTTTGCATGGATGCGAAAAGCCTCTTCTCATGCAAGGTGTGGGAAAAACAAAATGCAATCCAATGCGATTTCACAAGGGAGTCAAAGCCTTCTCACTTGTGAGGTGCGGGCAAAAATAACTTAAAGCAAATAGTTAGAAATAAATTACAAGCCACCACGATTTTGCATGGATGGGAAAAGCCTCTTCTCATGCAAGGTGTGGGAAAAATAAAAAGAAATCCAATGCGATTTCACAAGGGAGGCAAAGCCTTCTCACTTGTGAGGTGTAGGCAATGTAAATTAAAACAAAGTAAATAAATGCTAAACCCAAGCCACTTACAACTACAATGCAAGGGTGGCAGTTTATCCTCTCTTGCGTGCAATGGAAAGCAAACTAAACTAAGCACTTTGATCTTGAAACAAATATAAGAAATAAAGCCCAAGAGACTCTCTTGGGCTTGTTACAATGATGTATTTTTCAGCACTATTTAAAAATGAGAAAAAGAGAGGAAATGAGGTGATTTTGACCATTTTCTACCAAGTGGCCGAAATAGTGGCTTGTGGAGGCCCTTTATGCTTGAAGATGACCAATTTTGGGTAGCATAACTCCTTGGAAATGTGCAAACCTTTTAAAAAGCAGCAAGCAAAAATTTATATAAAAATGCCCAAAATCACTCTTGGGCTATGTTAGTATATCATACAAAATATTTACAAAATTCATGAAAATTTATGAGTGAATTTGCATAAGATAATAACATGAAAATGAGACTTGAAATCTGATTTTTATGTTGAAAACATGTAAAATAAATGCAGAAAATTGAAAGGGAGGGGAAGAGATAATGCTCTTTTCTCTTCCAATGCTTTGAGAAGTGGGGTATCCGACCAAGGAAATCCACTCTCAAAGCCAAGTAACCTGCAACTTGTAAAATGTTTTCTACACAACTAAAAGAAAAGGTGAGTACCTAATGAAGAGCTAATAAATCATAAACTTCGACCAGCAAGCGTATGAAGTTCTTAACTACTAAACAAGAAACTCATAAAATCAATAGCAATAATACTAAAGATCTTACCAAAGCAAATAAGTTTTTTGGTTTGGTCTCCCGAAGCATAAGTAGATATGAAGTGCAGACATTAGAGCAAATTTGAGGTCTAAAATGGGCCTTATATAAGAAAACGAGCCATCATATAAGAAAACTAGCCAACCATAATTTCTTGATGAGTTGGAATTCAAGAACCAATAGAATTTCAATAAAATTAGTCAACCATAATGGTTTACTTGAGATATTTGTTATAAAAAAAACTACTTTTTTGTTCGTATTTTCAACATATCTCCCTGTGTTTTTACTCAAATTTCGAGCGGGAGCAATCGTTGGACGCATAATTAAATTCTGCATCCAGCGAGTACCCGCACTGCATACTTTTGATGGACCTCGCTCCCCCCAAAACAAGAGATACCTAAAAAAACATGATGATGAAATTCCACATCCAACGAGTACCCACACTGTATACTTTTGACAGACCCCGTTCCACCCAAAACAAGAAATACCTGAAAAAATGTGATGATGATGTCATCATCACATTTTTTTAGGTATTTCTTGTTCATCATCACATTTTTTCAGGTATTTCTTGTTTTGGGTGGAGCAGGGTCCGTCAAAAGTATGTAGTGCGGGTACTCGCTGGATGCGAAATTTAATTATGCATCCAACGATTGCTCCTGCTCGAAATTTGAGTAAAAACACAGGGAGATATGTTGAAAATACAAACAAAAAAAGTAGTTTTTTTCTTTCTTCCTCCAAAACTAATAAATATTATTTTATTATTTTAACAATAATTTCATTATTTCAACTATTATTTTATTATTTTCCTTACAAGGCTCATTTTAGACCTCAAATTTCCTCTAATGAGCAAACCACCATCACAGAGAAACACCAACACCAAAACTCCTCCAAAGAATTTTTATTACCAAGCCAAATGGCTAAAAATTACAATGGCACAAAAATGGGGCAAGATGGAAGCAAGAGAGAGTGAGAAAGAGAAATAGAGAAATTTCATGAGATTTTGTAACCAAAATGAGGAGGAGGAGCCTCCTTAAATAACAAAAGAGAGAGGGGAGAGTTCCTTTGCATGAATGACATTTGTCATTTAGAGAGAAAGGGGGCCCATGGAGGGGGGTGCACTTCCATGGGTTAAAAATAACAAACAATGGGGGGGGTACCCCCCTACTCATGTTTTATATTTCATTTCTAGTCCAAAGGGAAGGAATCATGAAGGTGGGACCCCCACTTTTGACTTATTTCAATTTATCTCATTTCTCATGGTGAGAGAGGGTTTCCCCCTTAGGGAGAAACTTCAAACTTGAAAAACACTTGCTTGGGATCCCCCTTTGGACTTTAATTTTACCTTGTGGACATAACATAAAATTTAGAAACTTAGCTTGGCCACCCCAAGTGACTTTAGGCACTTTTCCAAAATTTGCCTTACTAATTATTTGCCAATTTTCCTGATTTCCTTGACTGACTTATGAAAATGTGTCCAAAACCTTAGAAATACTTGTCTGAGTAACTTCAAACTTTGCACAGGGTTGTAGGGGGTCTCATGCCATTGATTTTGAGTACCCATACCCCTATTTATGGGTGTTATGTACCACTTATCCCTCTTTTACATTACAACATTTTATGCTGAGGGACATTTTTTAATTACCAAAAAATAAAAAAACCTATATAGAACTTAATGAAATTCCTCAAAACTCTGGATAATTTCTAGCATGGTAATATAAAACATTCCTAGGCCCCAATTACCCCATGGACATGATCATTAGAATGTCTTTCACCACTTTGGAGGTATTTTTGAGTGAAAAACTCAAATAATTAAAATCACTAAAAAGGAATTTTAATAATCCAAGTGAAAAAACACTCGATGAAAGGACTTCCCTAATGACAAATTCTTAGGTAGCTAAGTTACACAAAATAGACCATCATGCTAACATATCCTTACAAAATCCCCCGCAGGGATGCCGAAATTTCATGGAGAGTGTTACATGGTACCAGTACCAGCACATTTTCCAGATGTACCCTAGGGAGATGGTAGCATTTTTTTTACTCAGAGGGTGCAATATAGCCACATTTTATGGGTGGGGTGTTTCCCAAATCCTTTGGCTCCATCTTGAAGGTACTATGGCTTAATGGCACTGCTGACTGCCTCATAAAAGGGTTTGAAACCCTGAGGTTGGTGACCGGGGCCCCTAGGGATGGGTCATTGTACCACATGACTCCCCCCATTTCTTTTACAATGATGACACTATTTTCTTCAGCACTGGGGCACATTCCATAGCCCCTGGTCTTCTCCTGCACACTCCTATTCCTCCAAAGCTCCAACGCCATCTCTCTCTAGCTTCCACAGAGGATGACATCATCCTTCATTGGTTGCAGTATGCTTGCTCTGGGGGGGGCATTGAGGGATTTTCACTTTTTTGGGGGTTAGTAGGGGCATGATGACCCTCCCTCCACGTCTTAGCCTTTAGTTCAGTCTAATGTGGTCTTTTCAGTTATTTTTGACATGCTAGGGTGAATACTGGGGAAAATGTCCCATTTCACCCACTCATATGATTATTTTATATTATTTTTGTTATATTCTTAAATTGACATTTAAAAAGGAACGTTGGCCTGGATTTAATTTTATTTGTGTAAAGTGAGTGTGAGAAGGATATAAATGTATCTTATCCTCACTTCAAAACATAACAACACAAGGGATTATACTTATTTTTATGATTTTCGACCCTCCTTGGGCATTTGAGGGAGGCGCACTTCTTGAGGATGATTACATGAGCTTGCTTGGGGATTGATCATTGGAGACTCTTTTCTTCTTGCATCTTGTTTGGGTAATGCTAGGATTTGTTTGATTGACACATGCACACCAAGGTATCTAAGTATATCCTCTTGATATCTTCTTGTTGAATATTGAAGTCTTTGCTTTGTCTAATGGTTGAAAGGTAGTTATACTGCTGCATTTTTCCCCAGCCAAGTGAGATTTTCAGTATTTTGTTTCCCTAGTAAGAGCTTTAACCTTTGGTCTCCAAGATTTATCTTCGCCAATTCTCCTTCAACCAACCCTAGATGTTGTTGGGAGAGTCTTTGGCATGCCAAATATGGCAAGTGCCATATCAAGGAGTAGCCCTATCCTTTGAATACTTTGGATTAGGTTGAATTACCTTTCTAACCCTAAGATGTTCACTCTTTTCATCCAAATTAAATTTTTGAGTGATGTTTATGTTATATATATTATCTTATAGGTCTTACATTTCATGTTTTAGGCTTAAATTTTAAGTTATTTACATTTTTAATTTATTAAAATGCTGCTTTTGTTTTATTTATGTGCATGAAAACCCTAGCTGCAAAGAATAAGTACCCCAAATACCTACCTTCCTCACCTCTCCCACCTTCACTCTCTTTCCCAGCCTGCTCGACCTCCTCCATTACTCCACTGTACACCCTCGTCATTCTCTAAACTTAGCTCGCTACCCTCTTTTTCTACCCGGCCTGCCTCTCTTCCATAGTTCGTGACCTTCCATTTTGGACCTGCTCGCCTTCATCTCTCTGTAGCTCCTCCTTCTTTCATTCCCCTCAGCCTACTTCCCTCCTTCTCCTCTTCCCACATCTTGAGCTCTCTTCCATCCTCCTCATCTCTCTATCATCTTCCTACCTCGTTGCTTCTTCTTTCCTCCACTAATCCCTTTAGCTCTACCCTAAGCTGCCACCCCTTCATTGCCTTTGCTCCCTACTACTTCCTAGCCTTTTTGCTACTCTTCCCTTCCTTTATCCTTCACACAGGCCTGCCCTTTGGGCAGCCCTGGTGTGTTATATCTCTGCCATCATCTGCACGTACAAAACAAATAAAAAAATCAGAAGTGGGTGGTTCTCAAAATTATGATTGGCTTATGACTGGAAAGTGTTTCTTTGCTTCTTTACCAATATTACATGCAAACTCCTTCCACATTGAATGATTAGTCTTTATTTGTTAGTTAGTTGTTGATCATTAATGCTTTATTTCATCTCAGAACCGATTATCAAAACTAATATATGGTTTATCTATTAATGACTTATGATGTTATGATAACTGTAAATCACATATAGATTTGAAAGTTGAACTTTGGTTTACCATCTATCAGGTTGATACTACTTGCATATATTTTTACCTGATGTTTACTAAATGCAACTAAATAACCCTTTCTTATTATTGGTAAATTGGTTATGTTGACAAATGATCTTTGACTATCAGTGACCACTGAATGGTCATGTTACATCTGACTAGTGAATGGCATTGATAAACTACTACTTAAATGCATATTTGCTTATTGGTGTAGTATGTTGGCAATATAGTCTTTTGATCCAATATTGATTATTATTATACATGTGTAAACGCTTACACATTTCACTGAATGAACAAACTATCATTGGTTTAAGTTGAATGCACTTGACTCCATTAGGCACTAGTCTAACTATAATTACATAGAATATAGTTTGTTGGTTGTTCTAGTGTCTTACAAGATTCCATAAGGACACTTCTCCTTGGAGTTTTTGACTTCCGAAGAAGTTAGAATGGTGACCAAGGTGACATTGGGTCATTATTCTTAATTTTGCGTACTGGGAATTAGCTCTGCTAATATTCCCGGTAACAGAGAGAAGATAAGAAGAAGAGATGCCTCGCTTGACAAAATCATTAGGTACTTCTTTCTCAACTTCAAGGCACATGGTACATGGTTGTCCACCTAGTTGGTTTGGTGGTCAACACATAGAATTTGACTAGTTTCCAAATTTTCTTTAATAAATGAATGAGTTTAGATCCAAATGAGTTGATTTATGTTCCTGATGTTATTTAGGATTTTAAATGACTCAATCCATGTCTAAGATAAGAAATTCATGAGCCTTCATTGCCTGTTTGGGAGTTCCTAAAATTAACTAGTTGTGCAATCCTAGAATGTCATTTTGCCTGTATCTTTGTGAATCTTTCTCAAAACTTCATCAAACTTGCTGGAGAAAACCATGACTGTATATTGATTGATATTTCATGTTTGTTAGCCTCCCTGAGTCAAAAACCTTCATCCATATATTCCATTCCTTGTATACTTGAAGTACTAGCTTGCATATGTTGGGGTGCCTAGGAGCATTGTAGTAGATTTCATCATTGCTTATTTCGAACCATCAATAGTCCCAGTACTTTGTGCAAAGGTAATATCATCCATCAAAGTCTTCCTTCCATCCAGAGTGTTGATCTTGACAATATCCAGTAAAAGTAGTCTCTGAATTCATTGTTTTTAGCTGATTCTGGTAGGATTTAGAGTTAGTGTATCATCAGCCCTTGTTGGTACATTACAGTGGTATCATAGCATGGTCCTATGAACCCGCTCTTAAATTATTTCTATGATTCCAAGAAGATACTCAGATTCTAATAATAAGGATCCTTTGTCAGAAGGAGAAGAGGGAGAAAAAATAAATTCTACTAAAGAGAAACTACAAGGAGAGTCAAACATGTCTCACATTGAAGATAAAGATGAGTTCAAACTCTTTGTTCAAAACATGATGAAAGGATTACAATATATCTCTCACAATATTTTTCAATCCAGGAAAGAGACCAGAGATTTCTTAGCTCAGCAGCTAGGAAGCAAGATTGGAGAGGATAGCAGCAATGGTACCCCACATGGAGAAAGTAATTTCAATAGTGGCCATATTTTCTCAAGAACTGGGCCTCACAATCTCCCTGATGAATTCAAGATGGAATCTCAATCTCACTCCAGGCCTATTATTCCCAAGTTTACTGAAGAACAAAGAGAGGAACCTGAGGTTCGAAATGGAGGTCTTGCTTCATGGGAGGACAAATATGTTGAGTACCTTACATTGAATGAAGAGTGCAGAAGTGCTTTACCATTCAAAGACTTTTGTGATATACAGTACAAGACCAACCCAAGAGGAGGCTTCCAGATGCAAAATCAGAACTATGAGCTAAGAAATGCTATTGGTAATATTTATTTACCTTATTTTGATGGTAAACAAAAATGTACTACTAACTCTTGGATTCAGAAGCTTGATACATATTTTCAGTTGAATCCAATGGTTGAGAGAGATGCCATCAAGATGGCTACTCTACACTTAGATGGAGAAGAAAATGACTGGTGGTTTCATGGCCTCAAAACTATTGTGCATGATCAAGTGACCACTTATGAAGAGTTCAGAAGAAGGTTGGTTGAAATATTTGAAAGAAGAGATCCTAAGATCACCTTCAGGGAACTAGTACATGTGAAGCAGATTGGAACTCCTGAAGCCTACATCTTTGAGTTTCAAAAAATAGTTGTGATGGTATCTAATATTTCAGAAGCTAGATTGATCATGTTGTTCATTGAAGGGTTATCAGAATCTTTGAAGGGTTTGGTGAAGGCTTACAGACCCTATACCTTACAAGATGCACTAAGTCAAACAAGAGACTTGAAAGACATTATTTTGAGGACCATATTTCCTCCTAGGAATGTTGGTCCTACTCAATTCAAGAATCAAAGACCACCCATGAAGAGTCCTTTTGGAAATTTCATAAAGGATAACTATTCAAAAGACCGAGATGAATTGAGAAGAAGGAAATTGTGCTGCACCTATCGAGATCCATGGGTTCTAGAACACAGATGTACTAAATGAAAAGCACACTACATTGAATTTTTCTTAGAGAGCGAAGCTGAGGAAGAAGAAGAAGACGCCCCAGTATATGCAGAAGTGGCCTATGAGACTACTGAAGAAGAACGTGCCCCCGAGGTGAGCAATATTGTAGTACTTTCAGGGTGCCTCGCTTCTATACACTCAGATTCAAAGGAGTGGTTCAAGGACAATCAGTCACTATGTTAGTGGATGGAGGAGAAACACATAACTTCATTGATTCAACTTTGGTTGAAAGGAGGAATCTACCAACTGAAAATTTTGGAGGCTTCAATGTTATCATTCCAGGTAATCATTCTATGAACTGCTGTATATGGATTACTAAATTGCAGATTTCTATAGGAGAACATACCGTTACAGATAGATTTTATGTTGTGGATGTGGCTAATACTAACATGGTTTTGGGAGTACAATGGTTGTATTCCATTGGGAAGCACTCAATAGACTACCAAGTTCCTGAGATGATCTTCAAGGGAGAATATGGAAAGGAGGTAGTGTTGAGAGGGATCAACAACTACCAAAAACAAGGGGTAAGTGCACACAATATGAGATCCATACTAAGGCATGGAGACATTGAATGGGCTGCAGAATTCCTAATCACTACAAAGGGTACCTTACTGGAAGTATCCCAATATCCAGAAGACATTCAGAAGTTGCTCCAAAAGCATAAGAAGTTGTTTGGGGACCTTCCTCATGGTAGGCCACCTGATAGAGGAGTGGAGCATAGAATTGATTTGGAGATAGGAACCTCACCTATCAAAGTATATCCCTACAAGCACCCAAAAAGATTCAAGGATGAGATAGAGTGAACCATCAAGGAACTTCTTGACTTGGGATTCATTAGACCGAGTTAAATTCCTTTTGCCTCATCGGTATTCCTTGTGAAGAAGAAATATGGGACCATGAGGATGTGCATAGACTACAGAGCTCTCAACAAGAAGACTATCAAGAACATATATCCCATTCCAAGGATTGGTGAGCTTATGGATGAGCTCCATGGGGCCAAGTACTTTTCAAAGATTGATCTTCGATCTGGTTACCATCAAATTAGCATGTGGAAAGAAGACAGCTAGAAGACATCCTTCATGTGTCACCATGGGAACTTTGAGTTTCCGGTTATGCCTTTTGGACAAACCAATGCACCTACAACTTTTCAATCTTGCATGAACAGAGTGTTTAGCAGGGAGCTCCGTAAGTTTGTACTTGTTTTCTTTGATGATATTTTTATCTATAGTAGAACTTGGGAAGAGAATTTGCATCATTTGGATATTGTACTAACAATCTTGGAAGATCAATATTTCTATGCAAAGATATCCAAGTGTGAGTTTAGAATGACTGAGATTTTGTATCTTGGTCATGTGATTGGGAAAGATGGAGTTAAGGTTCACATGGAAAATATCCAAAGCTATTTTAGATTTGCCAAGTCTAAAAAATATCATTGAACTGAGAGGTTTTATTGGGCTATGTACCTACTACCGGAAGTTTGTCAAAGGCTTTTCCAAGTTGACATCTCCTTTGACAGAACTCACTAAGAATTGAGATTTCCATTGGTCAGAAGAATCTGAGCAAGTATTCAATAGAATGAAGGAGGTAATGAGCAGTCATCATGTTCTTACACTTCCATATTTTTCTCAACCTTTTTTTCTTGAGCGTGATGCTTCAGGGAATGGAATTGGAGCAGTATTGATGCAAAATAAGCACCCCTTGGCCTTTGAGAGCAGAAAGTTGCAGCCCTATGAAATATTATATCCAGTCTATGACAAAGAGATGCTATCCATCATGCATGTGCTAGTCAAGTTAAGATAGTATTTGGTAGGGGGTAAGTTCATTATCTATATTGATCACAATAGTTTGAGGCACTTTTTAACCCAAAAGGAACTAAATGATAGGAAATAGAAGTGGGTAAGAAAGGTACAAGCATTTGAATTTGATATTGAATATAAGAATGGTAAGATGAACATTGCAGCTGATGCTCTTTCTAGAAAACCAACATTTGCATTGCTCAAATTTTATGATGATTGGAAAGTACAGCTTGGGGTAGAGTACATAAATAACCAGTTTGCTTGTGATATGTTTGATGGATTAATTCATGATGATGATTACAAGATTCTCAATGATATTATCTATTATAAGGATAGGATATTTTTAGTTCTAGAATCCATACTAATGAAGACAATCCTTGAGGTTTCCCATGATGTGCCTCTAGCAGGTCATCTGGGGTTTGTGAAGACTTACAAGAAAGTGAAGGAAACGTTCACTTGGAAGGGGTTGAAGAAGGAGGTGATGGAGGATGTTATATCATGTGTGTTATGTCAGAAAAATAAAGTAGAGCATACTCATCTAGCAGGGCTCTTACAACCACTTCCTATTCTTGAACAGAAATGGGAAAGTGTATCGATGGATTTCATCATCGGGATCCCAAAAAGACAAGGTAAAGATAATATTTTTGTTGTGGTTGATAGGTTGACTAAATATGCACATTTATTTACTTCCTTAATTTATTTCTTCAGGGGTATAGTGTGCTGAAATACATCATCTCGATAAGATTTTAATTCATCATAAGTAAAAGAAAACACATCTCTATATTCCCTAACAAGATCAATTAAATCTTTCATTTCCTTTTCTAGGGTGCCTTTTCAAATTTTTATAATTTTTGGTTCCTTATCTGTTCCAATTGTTAGCGCTCAAATTGACCCTAAGGTTGTGGGAAAGGTCTCTTCAAGGTAACACACAAAACCAACTTTAGGAAAGAGAGCTGGCTTCTTTCTTTCCAGAGAGGGATCTCTCACTGATTGTCTAACAAGGCCAGATATATGAATAAAAATTGAAATCAGATTGTTGTTTGGTTGAAACAAGATAAGCTTCCATTGGCAAATGGTGTCAAAACAAACAATTATATCAAATTACAGTGCTATTGCATGGAATTTCATAACAGAGGAAAGATAGCCATTCAATCACAGTCAAAATTCTTTGGTCTGGTGGAGGAGAAGAAATAAAGAACAGTCCATTAACATGAGCATCTGACAAGGATGAATTCAATGTTAACTTTAAAGGAAATATTTGGTGAACATCTAAAATAATAGAAAGAGCATATGAATATGAATTCTGCACTATTAAACACTCATTTCAGACATGAAGGAAATCACTAAGATATGGAAGTAATAAACTAGAAACGCATCCACATAAGAGAGGGAAACAGACTGCAACATAAACAACACATGAATCTCTGCCAAAATCCAGCTTCAGCGCAGTGATTTTTATTAAAGATGAGTTTCACAATACAAGGCCCAGCTCTCTCGGGTTCAACCTTTTTTTCCTTTCTATTACATGTGAATATATAGATATCTTCATCCCTGAGGCTCGAATCACCCTAACAGAAAGTTGTTACTACTATGATGACACCTATACAGATTTGTCCATCACCCCTGAGAATTAGTTACAACAAAATAATGAATGCTGACAAATAGGCTTAACTGCCTTTACAAGCATCATTGAGCATTTACTTGCTAGTAACAGATTCTAGTAAATAGTCAAAAACCTAAGTAACTAATTCTTCAGGCTGCAATCTCCACGACCTTCAAAATATTTATGCATGAAGTGTTAGTTTGGATTTTCCATATTTCTCCACGAGCTTCCATTTGTCGGTAGCTGGCAACTTTGAAGTGGCCACTTCCTTTAGCAATACTCATAATTCTATATGGTCTCTGTATAAATAGCTATGAAGGTGTGCACAAGCCTCTTTGAAAACCAGGACCAATTCAAACTCTCTTGTCAACTTATCCACCACTGTTTTTCCAGATAGTGATTGGGTCATGCCAGCAAAGTCCATATAATCCAACCTGCATCCCATCAACCTGTCTTGATACTCTTTATGTGTAAGCATGGTTCCATATTCTTCCCAAAAGAGTGGAACCCATTTCTTAAACAATGGATCAAACATATCTTTCAAGAGTTTCAACTAGTGGGCCATAATATCTATTCTGGCCTGGACTGTAGCTAACTGCTGATGTTTGTTTATCACCTTCATAGCCCAAATGATGGTGTATAACTTGTCCTTTATGCCTACTGCTTTCACCTCATCCTCAATCAAGCCATTCAAAAACTCTATGGCATTTTCAACGCATTCTATAGGTTTCTTATTCACTTTTTCCTTCGCTGTTGTTACACTCTACTTGGCCAACTTGATGAAAGCTTCCTTGTCTAAAATAAAATCTAGGTAGGGCCTTAATTTGCTTGCTTCAACTATCACATCATCCCATATTCCTTTCTTTGCTTCCTGCAGTGAGGTTTGACCTGTAGCCTGCTTTATTAATTCATCATATTTAACCTGTAAATCTAAGTACTTAGCCTCCCAAGTCTTCCTCTCCTGCTCTTTTGAAACTCTGCTTCCCAGCTTTGTGTTCTGTTTCTGCAACTTTTCTAGCTCTAAATCCCTCAGGCTAGCCTGCGCCATTGCTTGGACAATGGAGAAATCTCCAGATTCAATGGAGGAAGAGGTGACCATGTTCTCCAATTCTTTTCCCTTCTCCTACAATTTTCCTTCCAAATCCTCAAACTTAGCTTTCCACTTCTTTTCTCTCTCCACCATAAGAGCCATATCCTTCTACCACTGTTTTTCTTTCTCTTCAAACTTTAGTAACCTAACCTTACAGTCTGTTAGTTCATTTTTTAGCTCTTCTCTTTTCTCCTCCAGCTCTGTCAACTCAGAGGCTTCTACCAGCTAGGTGGAAGGAATCTTCAATTTCTTTTTCAATGACTGAATAGTATTGTCTTTCACATTTAGCATATTTTGAATACTAGCCCTTCTGTCTGCCTGGCCCACAATAGCCACTAATTCATTCTGCAGCTTCTTGATTTGTGCCTTGTGGGATTTTTTCTCCACTCTTTCCTCTCTGAGCCAATTTCCAACATTATTCTTGCCGGTTTGCAGTTTGGACAGTTCTAGTGCAGCCTTTAACAACATGGCATAAATTATGTCCCCAGTTTCCTTGTGAAGATGGATCATGTCAGGTATGGGAATGTCTTCTAAGTTCATCTTCAATTCAGTGGCCTTATTCTTGGTGGCTAGGGACAAATTCAAGGTGTTTTGAGCATGGCTTCTGAAATTAACCAAGGACACATCCTTGCTAGAGATCTGTCTGATCTATGCATATAAATTTGATTCTTCTGAATTTTCCTCTTTTCCCTCTTTATACTCATCCAATAATTCTGCTCTAGTCTTGCTTTGTGCATCAGGTTCAACAGATTCCTTATCAAATACATATTCCTTGATCTCGAAGGCAGGTATCTTGGGATTCACCTGCTTCTTTTTAACTTGACAAGTCGACACTTGCACAATCTGCTTCCCTGGTTCTTCTCCTTTTTATCTCTTTGAATCTCTCTTTGTATCCCCATATTCTACATCGATGGCATCAATTAATTCCAATTTGTTGGATCCTCGAGAGCCACTGGCAAAGGATATAGTTGCTCCAACTGCGGGTACTAAGCTAGAGGAGCCAGGCAGTGGGGATATGGTTATATGCACCAGAGAGGTGGATTCATTCTGTACATCTACATCCATCTGCCCTTTGTTGGGATATTCCAACCAGTTGTTAGTCTCTGCCATACCTGCAATCTCAAAATGCACAAAGCCCTTTCTGTTACTTTATTTCCTTTTGTTGGAGATGATGTGATGGGGGTCATAGTTGATGGAAGCTTTTGTTCGGAATCCCATCTCTCTTAACATACATTCAATGGATGAAATGGAAGCCTTGCTATTGATGATGAATGGGACTAGAAACCATGGGAATGCAATATCTGAGGCTTTATTATGATCCAAAAAATGTTCAGTTTCCACTCTTAGCTTGTGCCTGATGAATTTTAGAGGAAACATTCTAGGAGTTAAGAATGTTGGAAGTACATAGGGTGAATGAGAAAAACCATAAACTCTAATTGTTGTGTTGTGTTTCGAGATAAACCAGTAACATATCTTCTTCTCAGGGGAAGGTTGCAGCATCTCCTTCATCTCTGCTAACACCCTGGGAAATCTCTTCTGAAAGAAAACATTGTAAACTTCAGACATGAGGTTGTTCATGAATTTGTTGTAGTCTATGAGCATTTCCTTTGTGAGCATCATCTCAGGAAGCTACAAGTTTTCTTCATTATATGACAGGAACATCCTCAACAAATATGATTGGAACCTGAAGCTCCTAGTCTTGTGGAAGTCCACTAGCTAAGAATGGATATTCTCAGCTAGGGACTCATCAAATTTAATGCAGGCATACTGGGAAGATTGGTTAGACTCCTCAGACTCTAATGGGAAAGTGCTAAGGACAAATAATAGGCTCATCGGGGGCTCAATAACATACATGTATGTATCTAATCCTAAAAATTGGCTTAGCATGGTTATAACACACTTGGATTCTTCAGTAAAGAGACATATTTCGACTGGGAAAGCATGGTCCTGTAATGGGACACTAGGTTCTAAGCAAATCCTGTAGAAAATTTGCTTAAACTCGACTGTGGACTATCTAAAATACTGAATCAGGGCTTCATCCTTGTACTCTTTGGACTTTAGGTTGAATTCGTCAGGGATTGACAGGGCTTTTCTTATAATGAGCGAATTGACAGGACATAAGAGCTTTGAGTTGGATGTGTCCATAATCACCCTTTCAGAAGAGGAGTAATTGCTGGTGCACCAGTCAACAAACTAGGGACATTTTAGGGTTTAATCAACTGCAAAAAACTGGAAAATGACTTGTATACCTTGTGTACATCTATACCCTGTTTCCTAATCAACTCTAGTCTATCCTTTGTTGTTTCAATGGGTCCATTAGTCAACACTGTGTCATAGACTTCCACATCCTTGTCTTCTAACAGCTCTTCTATCTTTTGGTGTTCAAAACCTGGGGGTTCTACTTTTCTGAGCTCAACCATTTAAATAGTTTTGTAAGAAGAAAGGAGGCCTACCTGGTCACTGACAGTTGTTCTGAGATCTTGGCTAAGTTGTCTGTTTGCAGCACATTCGTCACCTTTCACTTTCAAATGCAACCAGACAAACAATATCCAGATCCCCGTGCAGAAGTATTTTTATATTATTTTCCTCTCCTATAATTCCTGCATCTATCGCAGTGAAGAAGCTTGTTTAGCCATTCATTTGCACGATCAACCCTACGTCGTTGATCTTTTCCCCATCTAACTCACCAATCCTCCACAATTTTCAATCTTTCAACTGTGTCCTTCCTTGCACTTCTGATCCGCGTAGCCGCTTCCAACCATCAATCTAGATCCTATCTGCATCCCAACCATCCAAAGGTGCGGCCCCTACCAAGGTTCGCAGACTTGGAAAATGTCGATAATCCGCGCATGTTCAATTTGCGAACTAAACATCCACCGTCGATGCCTTTCCCCGCCATATCTGCAACGTCGCATGATGTGGAGCCTACCGCCACTTCGCAATTTCAAAAAGTTCATTTCTCCGTGCATGTCAAATCAATGAAGTATTTGACGACCGTATATTTTTCCTCCCGTTTGTTGATCTGACCTCCGATTTGCCTGTGGGCTAGGAACACTCCTCCCGTGCTTAAACCACCCCATCTTACTTCTGTGAATTCGCCTTTCAGTCATCGATCTATATTTCCATATATCTACTCCATTCATTGGTGCCCTCAAATAACTTCGAGCGTATTTTACATTTTTTCTTCATTTTCAAGGTCAAACTCAAGGATTTTAATCCTTTCCATCCCAACCAAAAACATACACATGCAAGGGTCTCACTTAGTGTCCCTCTTGGTCATATGACTCTGAAACTTGGGCTTACTCATCATTTTCATGGAGTTTACCCCTCCAACTTCTTAGCTCAAAATTAGTGCCAACAACTAGCTCCAATTGGGGATGCCATCCTCCATGCGAGGTGGCAAAGAACTCATAGACCAGGTGCCTGATCCATTGGGCTGTTCCAAACATTCAAAAAAAACCCACATTACTACTCTTCACTTTTTCTGTATATAAAATAAAACAAAGAGAAATGGATACTCTAAAAGATCTTAGGGTCTTCTCTTCGGGCTTCAAATCTTTGGCTCACCATCTACACTGATTTTAAAAGAAATAAATATGTACAAGTTATTGTACAAAAATTACCTTCTATCCTCAAGACAGGTAATGTTTCAGAAATATTCCATTTACTAGCCCTCCCTGGAATTGAGACCCATCTTGATGCTCCAAAATGAATGAATGTGTGCATCTATATGTTGCAATGATGTATGGACTTATCCAAATATGATCAAACTTCCCATGCGTGTCTTCTCAGGGAGCATCCCACTTTAAGACCAAATAATCAATATGGAATTGTTCTTCCTTAACGTTCCCATCAAAAGTATTTTTCATCTTCTCTTGATGTATTTGTACTTTTTCATAGGCTTTGTCTCTCATCTCATTTAGTTCTATTATTTGATTTATCCTTCTCTGCATATGATTTGGTTCATCTTCATGCCCCTGCAACAGTTTCATGACTGTCAATCCCAAAGATGTTGGAAAAACAACTTCATCTCTATATACTAACTGGAATGGTGACATTCCAATTGCCCTTTTTGTGCTAATCCTGTCAGCCCACAAAGCATATTTCAGCTTTGTATTCCAAGCTCTTTTGTTCTCTTCCAACAATTTCTTAATTATTCTTAACAGGATTTTGTTAGAAGACTCAGTCAATCCATTTCCTTGTGGGTAGTAGGAAGTAGAATGGTTCAAGCTGATGTGATATTTATGGCAGAAACTTATCATCTTCTTGGATTTGAAAGCAACTGTATTGTCTGTCACAATCCTTGTCGGACATCCAAACCTTGCCAAAATGTTATTCTCTAAAAAATCCATGATCACATCATCAGTTGCACTCCTTGTGGGTATAGATTCGATCCATTTTGTGAAATAATCAGTTGTTGTCAAAATCCATCTATGTTGACGTGAAGAATTTGAGTTGATATCCCCGATGAAATCCAACCCCCACTACTAGAAGGGTGCCTCTACTGAAAATTGGGTTAAGAGGGAGTGAAACTAGTTTCCTCTTACCATAAAAAATCTGACATTGATAACATGTGGCAGTCTCTTTATAAGCATCAGAAAACATAGTGGGCCAGTAGAAACCAGCTCTCAGAATTTTATTTGTTGTCACCTTCCATGAGTGGTGTCCTCCATAGTCTCCTTTATGGAGTTCCTTCATTGTCTGTTGAGCTTCATCTTCCAATAAGCAATTCAACAATATACCACCAAGGTCTTTCCAATACAAGTACTGATTCATAATGCATAACTTTTCATCATTTAGCTTCAGAGATCTAGCTCTTGTTTTACTTAATCATGCAGGAGGATGTAAATTTTTCAATACATATACAATATCAGCGTACCATGGAAATAAAAAATTCTGGCCTTACCTGTATCCCTGTGTCAAGCTGGTTTGAATGATTGGTTAGGAAGTTGAGTTGTAAAGATCCACAATTGGCCTTTGTCATCATTTTGTCCAACCCTTTTCCTTTAATCAACTTGGTAGGCTTGATTTCAAGATCATACTCCAGTAATACAGCAATCCACCTCACTCTCTTCCCTTCTGGATCTAGTTGGGTAAGAATCTTCACTGCATTAGTTGGAACATAGGCAACAATGTGCGAATGCAGAATGTACACTCTGAAATCTTTCAAAGATTTCACCAAGGCATAGGCCTGCTTCTCCATGATATCATATTTCAATTCCCCATCTCTCAACACCTTACTAGAAAAATGCTATAGGCTGCTCAACATTTTGACTATTTTTTTGCAATAGGACTCCAACAATAGTATGCTCAGATGCATAGGAGAACACTAGGAAATCTCTAGTGAAATCTGGACTTGCCAAAACTGGAGCTTCAGTGATGGCCATTTTAATACCTTTGAAAGATTCTCTAGCATCCTCTGTCCACTTTATTTGACTCTCATTCTTCAGCATGTAAGTATTATTCCTCAATATTTCAGCAAAGCTCGGAAAGAACCTCCTCAAGAAACCTACCTGTCCAATAAATGACTGCACTTCCTTCTTGCTCCTAGGCTCCTCAACCTTCAAAATTTCACTGACCCTCTCTGGATCAATCTTAATACCATCCTTTGAAATAATATGCCCAAGCAATTTAGCTTCTTCTAGTGCAAAATTATATTTTTTGGGATGGTGAAATACCATAATTCCTGCACTTAATAAAGACTTTCTCCAAGTGCTTGATATGTTCCCTGTCAGACCTAGAATAAACAGTGATATCATCCATGTACACAACTACAAATTTATCATTTTATTCTGCAAAAGAGATGTCCATAGCTCTCTAAAATGTAGCTCCTGCATTCATCAGCCCAAAAAGCATTTTGGCATACATGAATGTACCCTATGGTTTAGTAAAAGCAGTCTTCTCTTGGTCCTCCAGGAATACTTTAATCTGGTTATAGCCTAAGAAACCATCCATATTTGAAATCCTATTAGACCCTACCAACTTCTGCAGAATGTGCTCCATCTTTGGTAATGGGTAATCGTCCTTCATAGAAACTCTCTTGAGATTTATGAAATCAATACAAAGTCTGATCTCACCATTTTTCTTTCTAAAAAGAACTAAGTTAGCCACCCATTTAGAAAACCTCAAAGTTACAATAATCTTGGCATTGAATAACTTTTTGATCTCTTTTTCTATCATAGGCAACAACTTAGGGTTTACTCTTCTCAACTTCAGCCTGAAATGCTTTTCTATAGGTTTTATTGGAATGGTGTGCTGCATGATAGAGGTATCATACTCTTTCAGATCCTCATATCTCCAGGAAAATACATCTGTGTATTTCTTCATCAAATTGTTATATTCTTCTTTCTCTTTTGCAGGTAATTTCTTAGACAATTTCACGATTCATGGTGCTTCTTCAGTACCCAAGTTCTAATCTTTAATGACATCATCAGCAAGTTTAAACTTAGGATTCTTGGCAACGTCATTCTAATCAAATAGCTTCTCTAGGGGAATTAGGGCTATTGGAATAAAATTTCTTTTCAACTGAATTATTGTTAGAAAAACAAGATCACAGAGAAATAACAATAAACAGAAATGCAAATATAATCACACATACACATTACAAGAAAGACACCAATATATCATGGTTCACCCAAGATGGCCTACGTCCACGCTGAAATTGCCAATCCTTATTATTATACCATCCAGTAAGTGAGGGGATACAACCTGCAGCACAACCACTGCACTTCCTCTTCATTGTCTCATAGTCTCTCTTCCGATCTCAGAGATCTTTACAATGCATAATACCTAATACATCAACCCTTGCCATGTTACAATGTCTTTCTTTTATAAGGGAAATACAATGGAAAAATACCACAGGTTACCCAAAACCATGTGCCCGAAAACTGTTGGCCAAAAATAGCCCCCCTGGGGATTGTGTCAGGATCATAACCAAACCTGGGGTCAAACACAGTTGAATCATCATCTATGAGACTAGAATATCTGGCTCCACAACCAAAAATCTCCCACTTGGAGACTGATCACAACAACTCCACCGCTAATCTACTTGTTGGACCTTAGACTTGGAAAATTTCTCATCTTCACCTTCATGCTAGAAGGCCAATTGAAACCGAGCAAGAACTCAGTTTCTCTCTGGTCACTACCTTCATGAACATGTCTGTGGGATTCTGGCTAGTATGTATCTTTTCTAGCTTCAACAGTTCATCTTCCAGAACAAAGCGTATTAAATGGTACTTGAGCTGTATATGTTTAGTTCTGGAATGGAATGCTGAGTTCTTTGCAAGATGAATGGCACTCTAGATGTCACTATACAACCTTCTATCCTTCTTCTTCTTACCCAATTCCTCCATAAACCTCTACAACCAAATCATCTCTTTACTAGACTCTGTAATAGCAACATACTATGCTTCCGTTGTTGAAAGTGCAACAAGCTTCTGCATTTTTGAAATCCAACTTACTATTGTTCAACCTACAGTAAACACATACGCTGTGCTGCTCCTCCTACTATCCTTATCACCTGCCATATCTGCACCAACATATCCCTGTAGAACAGTGTCTGAACCTCCAAAACATAATTTCTAAGTGGTAGTACCTCTCAAATACCTGAGAATCCACTGTACTTCCTTCCAATGTTCTTTACCTGAATTGTTCATACATCTTCTCACAACTCCCATTGCTTGTGCAATATCTGGTCTTGTGCACACCATGGCATACATCATGCTGCCAACTGCTGATTGATAGGGAATCTTGGACATGTAATCTATCTCTTCCTATGTCTTGGGACACATTTCCTTACTTAGATTGAAATGGCTGGCCAAAGGTGTACTAATTGGTTTTGCATTCTGCATTCTAAACCTCTCCAACACCTTTTGTATGTACTCACCCTGAGACAATGTCAATTTGCGATTTTTTCTGTCTCTTGTTATTCTCATACCAAGGATTTGCTTTGTAGCACCCAAATCCTTCATCGCAAATGAATTAGCTAACTTCCTTTTGAGTACATTTATATCCTGCATGTTAGACCCTACAACAAGCATGTCATCCACATACAATAACAAGTTAATATATCTTTCATTGTCTAACATCTTGAAATAAACACAGTGGTCAGAATGACATCAACTATAACCCTATTCTGTCATAAACCTGTCAAATTTTAAATACCACTGCCTTGGAGCTTGCTTCAATCCATACAAACTCTTTTTCAACCTGCATACCAAGTTCTCCTTACCTTTGACTTCATACCCTTGTGGTTGTTTCATATATATCTCCTCCTCCAAATCCCCATGGAGAAATGTTGTTTTTACATCTAACTGTTCAAGATGCAAATCTTCTACCACCACTAGACTTAAGATAGTCCTAATTGAAGTCATCTTAACAACATGAGAAAATATTTCATCAAAATATATACCTTTCTTCTATGCAAAACCCTTTACAACAAGTCTGGCCTTGTACCGCTTCTTACCTCCTTCTTCTTCCTTCAACCTTTAAATCCATTTGTTCTGCAATGCTCTTTTACCAGCAGGCAACTGAACCAAATCCCAAGTCTGGTTTCCTACCAATGAGTCCATCTCTTCATTCATGCCTTGCTCCCACTTCTTTCTAGTTTCCACCTGCATTACTTCTTCATAACACTCTGGTTCACCAACATTAGTCATCAATAAATAATACATTGAAGGAGAGTATCGTTTAGGGAGTCTACTTAACCTGGTAGATCTTCTTGCAGTTGCAGGAGTTTCAGGTACTTGGTTTTGTTCTTGATTTTCTGGCACCTTTGGAACTTCATTTTCTTTAATTTCATCAAGTACTGTGTACTCTGTGTTTTCCTTTTCCCGTTTCTTTCCCTGCAACTGATCTTTATACATGACCTTTTCATTGAATATGACATCTCTACTCCTAATGATTTTGTTATTTTCATAATCCCATAAGTGATTACCAAAATCATCAACCGCATTTCAAATAAAGGTACATTTCTTGGATTTAGCTTCAAGTTTTTTTCTATTATCTTTATCAATATGGACAAATGCTTCACAACCAAACGTTCTCAGAAATGAGTAGTTTACCTTTTTACCTGTCCATGACTCCTATAATACCACCATCCAAATAACTTGAAGGCCCTCTATTTATTAAATAAACAATAGTATTTACAGCATCTACCCAAAACTGTAAGGGCAACCCTGCATGCAATTTCATACACCTTGAACTCTCCATGATCATTCTGTTCATCCTTTCAGACACACCATTTTCTTGTGGTGTTCTTGGGACTGTATTCTCTCTACAAATCCCATGGTATGAACGGTAACTATCAAACTCCTTGCCGCAGTACTCACCTCCATTATCAGATCTAAGACACTTCAACCTTTTTCTTATCTCATTCTCAACTAAATCTTTCCACTTCTTAAAAGTAGCAAACACATAAGATTTCTGTCTAATGCAATAAACCCAAGTTTTGCTAGTTGCATCATCAATAAATGTAACATATAATGAGAGCCACCAAGAGATTGCACCTGAGCCGGTCCCCATACATCTGTATGCACAAGCTCCAACTTTTCATTCTTCTTTTGTTTCCCAATCCTGAGAAACTTGACTCTCTTCTGTTTTCCATAACCACGGTTCTCATAGAATTCCAAACTTACCTGCTTCAAATCTAGCAGCAACTTCCTTGAGTGGAGAATTTACATCCCCATCTCACTCATGTGGCCAAGCCTATGATGCCACAATGTTGTATCTGTTCCTGTGGAAGCTAAAAAGATAGAATGGTCAGTATTATGAGGACATAAATACAACGTACCTACCCCGTCTCCTTTTTCTATCACCATTGATCCTTTGGTGATCTTCCACCACGTTTCTCCAAACGTAGATAGACAACCGCCATCTCCCAACTGCCCTATTGAGATCAGATTTCTTTTCATAGAAGGAATATTGTCATGTCCCAAATTTGGAATTGGGTCACAATGGCCTAATCACATTAGCCATATTCATTAGAGTTTGTAAAATTGATGTTAAGGGTCAAATAATTGCCAAGGAGGAAAATTACTAGTTTCCTAGGTTTGGGGTGGAAGCTTTGGGATTTGGAATAAAGGGGATAATAAATGATGTTTAGACATTAGAAGGGTTCAAGTATTTAATAAATAGAGTGAATACAGAAATTCAAGATAAATCCTAAGTGACAAATGGTTTTGGAGACATATGGAGGATGTGGGACCCACACTAGCTTGATTTTTCATAATACATGGTATCTCTCTTTTGCAAATTCGAATTAATGGGAATGTGAACACTCTTGGGTGAATTGGTAAGTCATAACACATGTCATTGATCATATTAGGTCGAATTTGGAAGGATTGGTAACCTCCATGGAAGATAAAGAGTCAAAGTGGAAGTTTGTGGACACTTGGGCTAGATTCCCTAGCCCCTATGACACCAATGATGGAGAATCTATGACAACTATGACAAATTGCAGACTTGACCTCTGACATCTGACCACTATGACATGTCATCCCCAAAAATAGGCTCAAAGAAGGCGAATTTGGGAGTTGGAGAAGCCAAAGAGACTCAAAATCGAATTTGGGAGAAGATGTAAGGTTGGAACTAGGAGACAAGTGGCAAATGTGGAATATTTCCTAAATGAAAATCTATTGAATCTATTGAGAGGATTTCGACCCTTAGAAGGCTAATGTTGGTTATAAAATGTAGAAATGAAGTATGAGAATGGCTTTTGATCATTTGTAGAATTTGCAATTGCATTTGTGAAAAGGGAGAGCTAGTGGATGACTAGTTTCTTGCCTTAGCCAATTTCGAGGGTGAAAGATTCCCATCCAAGTTGGCAATTGGAAAGGCCATTCAGACCTTTCATTTGGAGCTTTAATGGAGTCTTTATTTGCAGGTGTAAGCTACAGGGAATCTCATGGTTTCTTCTATTGCAGCTCGCTCCTTCAACCATTTCCAGTTTTGATGGCATATTCTTGATCCTTGAGGGAGGGCGTTTTTGGTGAGCTATTGTACTCTTTGGGGGAGCTTCTAATGCCCCATTTATTTTGTAATATGAATTAAATACTCTGTTCTTCATCTCCATAAAGTTTCAGGTCGAAATTCCAAGTAGAAATGTATAAATCTCATTTTTAATGGAAGAACAATGCCATTTCCCCACTACCTTGTTGTGAACCAATGTATTGATGATGATTTCGAATGAATGGATGATTCTCTGATATATTTGTGATCAATATACTGCCATGGATGTCTTCTACAATTTTCATGTACTGTACTTGAGCATTTGAAGCATTTTTACTCAGTTTAGTTGTATTGGGAGGTGAAATAGTGTCATTTCCCCAAGGGTCGAATTGGGGATTTTTGCAGTTGAATGGGAGAGGGTGAGAACAGTTGTAATAAACCATTAATGGTGCATATGAGACCTTAATAACATACTTAACACATTACATACCTCTGTTCATAAATTTGAGTGGGTTTGGAGGCATTTGGGAAGCCATTTTCAGTACTTACCTCAGGGGGATTTGAACCCCAAATTACTAGTAAAATTGCATACTTGGTCCAGAATCTTAAGAGAGTTTGTAGAGGTCTTTTGGTGGCCATATGTTATCCCTGAACATCATATTCAATTCCTAATATCATTCATAAACCTTCCTTGAATATTTGAAGGCATTTGGAGTCAATTTGAGACCTAGAGACCAATACTAGTCAAAGGGAAGTCACTAGTAAAGTTACCTACATTGACCAGAATTGAAAGAGTATTTGCAGAAGTGTTTTAAAGGTACAAAGGCATCCCTGAAACACATATTTATGTTCTAATATCATTCATATACCTTCTCAGAAGATTTGGGATCATTTGGGGCAAATTTGGGACCTAGAGATCGAAACTAGTCCAAGGTCGAACCAAAGAAAAAAGTGGAAAATTGCAATTTTAATAAAATTCCTAACAAGGGACATTACAGTGGTATCAGAGCATGGTCCTTGCACCTGTGTATTAGGTACATACATTCAAGAATAATTGGCATCCATGTCTTACTATTATGATGAATCCTATGAGTACAATTCTTATGAGGAATATGCAGATGCTTATGAGCAATATGAAGCAGAATGTGAATGGTATGAGGAAGAGGTGCCATCATGCAACACTTCTTACAATTTCAAGAGAAATGAAGATTATTCTTATGACTTTAAATCTGATGAATATGAGTGTGTCACACCAACCAAGGATAATTCTATGAGTGAGTTCCAAAGATGGAGAGCAAAATATAAAACCTTGCCCCAACAATATCAAAAATATCAAGAATATCTTGCTTTTAGCAAAAATACACAAAATGCCATGTCTTTTGAGTACTATGCTGAACATGTTTTTGAAAATAGTCCCAAAAATGAAGATGTGGAGTTAGTGAAGAAAGGTTTATACCCTTCTTGTAAAAACCCTTGGAGCGAGTATCATATATGTGTGCATGAAATGATGTCCTCCTTGAGGAGAGCTTTTGAGATTTATTCAAGAAGAGATTCCAAATATATTGATCCTAAGGAAACAAGGGGCAAAATGCATTAGCTTGGTTTAATGAGCAAAAGGAAGAGACATCACAAGAGCATGAGGAAGATTCTATTGAAAATATGGAATATCATTTCGAGACACCTTCTACCTTAGACATGAACCAAAGAGCATCTACTGATGGATGCTTAAACTATGAAGGAGTACCTACTGATGGGTGCTCACACCTCTATGTTGGTGACATAGAGATCACTTTTGAAAGTGTTTCTACAAGTACAAGTTTCATTAAGCATGATAATGAAGACCTTGTAGCGGTTGAAGAAGAACCAAGATCAACTTCCCCATCACCACTTGAGCTTCATGAAGTTGGTCCAAGCAAAATTGAAGAAGATGAGGAGGTTCATTTGCAAGAGCCTCATTTTCTTGAAGGGTCCTTAAAGATGAATGAAAATAATATCCAAGAGTCCCTCAGCATTCTCCATGACACTCAAGCATTGGTGTCAAATTCTTGTTGGAGAGCTACTTCATTGGAGGAAACATCCTTCCTTGAAGACATGGAGAAGATTCAAAGAGCAATGTGCCACATCAAAGGTAATTTCATGTCTTTGCTTTTTGATAGAAACCATTTGTTTGAGCTTAATGAATTGTTACATGATGCATACTTGAAGAATAATGAGGATATTCATAAGCTCACAATTCAAAATGAGCAGCTTCTTGAAAAGTTGCAAGATACTTGTTTTTCCTCCTATGTTTCAGATTGTCAAATGGTAGATTGTTTGGAGGATTCTCATGACATGGTGGATCATGAGAAATGTGAAAATTTGAATGTTCTTGATGTGTTTGAAGATGAACTTGAAGAGATCCAAACACTTGATGTGGTGGAAGAGGAATTTGAATTGCCTCTTGATGAAGGTTATGCAATTTTTAAAGAAGAGCATGATTCCTCTACATTGGAACCAAACTATGACAAAGAGTTCACACTTTTGAAGGAGCTGCATGATACTACCCACATGGATCCTTCCCATGATGAAACTCCTGAACTTTTTGATCATTTGGGTGAGTTAGTACATTCTCCTACATCCTACAATTCCATGTTATGCAGTATTAGTCTCAATGAAGTATGGGTGAAAGGGTTCTTTTTGATGGTGCCACATGAGGAGTATGGAACTCTTAGATTTAACTTTTATGATGACATGGTTGGAGCACATTCTTATTCACATTTGCAGCAGCATAATTTGTCACTTTATGATGATTCACATCTACATGGATGCACCTATGATATGGATTTGAGTCACTTGAATACTCATGGTTTTTCTTGCTCAACACTGGGTTCATTTGATGTTAGAGAAACTTCATCCAACACTTGGATGAATAGATTTATGATGGGAGAACATTTTTGTTGGCAGCCACATACTTTGTTACATCTTTATGATTCTCACATTCATAGATGTATGGGTGAGACTTCTTTGAGTCATTTGAAGTCTCCTTGTTTTTTCTGCTCATTATTTGGTTCAGATTCTAGTGGAGATTCTTCATTCACTTCTTGGATGAAAGAATACATGGCTGAATCTTTTGATGCATATCACATCCTTTTGGAGCAGCATTATAGGACATGGGATCCTCACCTATGTCATTGGAGCAGATTTGATGGGTCACTTGAAACTTGTATGCACTTGGAAAATGGTGGTCTACTTGCTTGGAGGTATAAGCACTTTCATGACTCTTTGATGAAGTATATCCTTGATGTACATTTTCATTATGTTGTTATGTACTTTGATGATATATATTTGGTACTTATGATGTTTGGAAGAATGTATACAAGAAAATGGGATCCAGGAATCCTCTTATCTAATGGTGTAGGTTGGAGAGCACTCTTAATTGTTGGGGTGCAATACAAGCAATGGGACCCTGGAATAATTTTTGTCTCATTGGTTTCATTTTTTTGGGGGAAGCAAGCAGTATGGGAGATGGATTCCCCACTTAATAAAGTGATTTTTATCAGAGTAGTGCAGCAGCAAGCATGGTGGTTCCTCTCTAAAATCTTCATGGAAACTCAAAGACTCAAGGTTTGGCAATTCAATGGCAACTTCAAAGAATTATACAGAAAGCAGGTTCTTCAACACCCATGTTTGAAATTGCTTGAGGACAAGCAATATTGGGAAGGGAGGATTTGTCATGTCCCAAATTTGGAATTGGGTCACAATGGCCTAATCACATTAGCCATATTCATTAGAGTTTGTAAAATTGATGTTAAGGGTCAAATAATTGCCAAGGAGGAAAATTACTAGTTTCCTAGGTTTGGGGTGGAAGCTTTGGGATTTGGAATAAGGGGGATAATAAATGATGTTTAGACATTAGAAGGGTTCAAGTATTTAATAAATAGAGTGAATAAAGAAATTCAAGATAAATCCTAAGTGAAAAATGGTTTTGGAGACATATGGAGGATGTGGGACCCACACTAGCTTGATTTTTCATAATACATGGTATCTCTCTTTTGCAAATTCGAATTAATGGGAATGTGAACACTCTTGGGTGAATTGGTAAGTCATAACACATGTCATTGAGCATATTAGGTCGAATTTGGAAGGATTGGTAACCTCCATGGAAGATAAAGAGTCAAAGTGGAAGTTTGTGGACACTTGGGCTAGATTCCCTAGCCCCTATGACACCAATGATGGAGAATCTATGACAACTATGACAAATTGCAGACTTGACCTCTGACATCTGACCACTATGACATGTCAGACCCAAAAATAGGCTCAAAGAAGGCGAATTTGGGAGTTGGAGAAGCCAAAGAGACTCAAAATCGAATTTGGGAGAAGATGGAAGGTTGGAACTAGGAGACAAGTGGCAAATGTGGAATATTTCCTAAATGAAAATCTATTGAATCTATTGAGAGGATTTCGACCCTTAGAAGGCTAATGTTGGTTATAAAATTTAGAAATGAAGTATGAGAATGGCTTTTGATCATTTGTAGAATTTGCAATTGCATTTGTGAAAAGGGAGAGCTAGTGGATGACTAGTTTCTTGCCTTAGCCAATTTCGAGGGTGAAAGATTCCCATCCAAGTTGGCAATTGGAAAGGCCATTCAGACCTTTCATTTGGAGCTTTAATGGAGTCTTTATTTGCAGGTGTAAGCTACAGGGAATCTCATGGTTTCTTCTATTGCAGCTCGCTCCTTCAACCATTTCCAGTTTTGATGGCATATTCTTGATCCTTGAGGGAGGGCGTTTTTGGTGAGCTATTGTACTCTTTGGGGGAGATTCTAATGCCCCATTTATTTTGTAATATGAATTAAATACTCTGTTCTTCATCTCCAGAAAGTTTCAGGTCGAAATTCCAAGTAGAAATGTATAAATCTCATTTTTAATGGAAGAACAATGCCATTTCCCCACTACCTTGTTGTGAACCAATGTATTGATGATGATTTCAAATGAATGGATGATTCTCTGATATATTTGTGATCAATATACTGCCATGGATGTATTCTACAAGTTTCATGTACTGTACTTGAGCATTTGAAGCATTTTTACTCAGTTTAGTTGTATTGGGAGGTGAAATAGTGCCATTTCCCCAAGGGTCGAATTGGGGATTTTTGCAGTTGAATGGGAGAGGGTGAGAACAGTTGTAATAAACCATTAATGGTGCATATTAGACCTTAATAACATACTTAACACATTACATACCTCTGTTCATAAATTTGAGTGGGTTTGGAGGCATTTGGGAAGCCATTTTCAGTACTTACCTCAGGGGGATTTGAACCCCAAATTACTAGTAAAATTGCATACTTGGTCCAGAATCTTAAGAGAGTTTGCAGAGGTCTTTTGGTGGCCATATGTTATCCCTGAACATCATATTCAATTTCTAATATCATTCATAAACCTTCCTTGAATATTTGAAGGCATTTGGAGTCAATTTGAGACCTAAAGACCAATACTAGTCAAAGGGAAGTCACTAGTAAAGTTACCTACATTGACCAGAATTGAAAGAGTATTTGCAGAAGTGTTTTAAAGGTACAAAGGCATCCTTGAAACACATATTTATGTTCTAATATCATTCATATACCTTCTCAGAAGATTTGGGATCATTTGGGGCAAATTTGGGACCTAGAGATCGAAACTAGTCCAAGGTCGAACCAAAGAAAAAAGTGGAAAATTGCAATTTTAATAAAATTCCTAACAAGGGACATTACAAATATGCCTTACATATTTTAGCATCCAATCAGTTCCATTCTTAAATTTTATCCATGCCTTACCCATTCCAACAATTTTACATCGCTCATCATCACCCAATAAAATATGTCCAAAATCACCTGGAACATAATCATGAAAATATTTCCTATGGGGTGTAGCATGACATGAAGCCCCTGAATCTACTATCCAATAACCACTAGTATTATCTAATGCAAGAATCAAAGCATCTTGTAACACATCACCTACTAAATTTGCTTCCTGGGTAGTCTCTTGCTGTCCATCTCCTTTCTCCTTTAGAGATCTATTGTCTTTCTTCATATGTCCTTTCTTTCCATAGTTCCAGCACTCTATTTTTCCCAGTCTGGACTTGGATCTACCCATTTTAGACTCTCCATGATTACCTTGGCCCTTTCCTCTTCCTTTTGTCTTCCCCTTCTCTCTATGGTCAATGCATTACCTGATGTCTCACCTATGATTTTTCTTTGCATTTCCTCGCTAAGAATAACACCAATAACATCATCAAATTTCAAGGTGTTTGAACCAGAGACAGAGTTACTTACAGCCATGACCAAGCTATTCCAGCTTTCTGGCAATGAACACAATATTAGAAGAGCCCTAACCTCATCATCAAAGTTCACACTTACAGAACTTAGTTGATTTGTAACCGTATTAAATTCATTTAAATTATTAGTAACAGATCCACCTTCATACATTTTCATATTAAATAAACACTTCATTAGAATACCTTGTTGGAGGCTGAGGGTTTTTCATACAGCTTACCCAGTGCGCTCATCAAACCCTCCGTTGTTGTTTCTTTTGAGATATCAAAAGCCATTGAGGAATCTAGGGACAACCGTATTGTTCCCAGTGCCTTTCTGTCAAGAACCCTCCATTCTTCATCCTTCATAGTCATTGGCTAGTTTTCTCTTCCTCCCAATGGTAGGAATAGATCCTTCTGGTACAAATAGTACTCCATTTGCATCTTCCATAACTGGAAGTTTTGGCCATTAAACTTCTCGACCTTAAACTTTCCTTCTTCTGCCATTGCTCCCACTTGAACCAGAAACCCTAGCTTCCTGTGGGTTTATCTTCCAAATAGACCTTTGGCTCTGATACCAATTGTTAGAAAAACAAGATCACAGAGCAATAACAATAAACAGAAATGAAAATATAATCACACATACACATTAAAAGAGAGACACCAATATATCATGGTTCACCCAAGATGGGCTACGTCCACACTAAAATTGCTAGTCCTTATTATTATACCATCCAGCAAGTGAAGAGATACAACCTGTAGCACAACCGCTGCACTTCCTCTTCACTATCTCGTAGTCTCTCTTCTGATCTCATAGATATTTACAATGCATGATACCTAATACATCAACCCTAGCCGTTTTACAATGTATTTCTTTTATAAAGGAAATACAATGGAAAAATACCACAGGTTACCCAAAACCATGGGCCCAAAAACTGTTGGCAAAAAACATCCCCCTTGGGGATCATCTCGGGATCATAACCAAACCCGGGGTTCAAACACGGCTGAATCATCATCTATGAGACTAGAAGATCTGGCTCCACAACCAACAATTATGTCATTTCCTCCTAACATAGTCTTCCATTCTTTGTTTTTGTCCTTTCCATCTTCAGTTGATCCACCATCTTAGAAGCACTCTAAATTTTCATTTTTCTAAATCGATCTGAGTGTTCACAAATTCATTAGACATTTCCAATTAAAATCTCTTTATTTGCATATCATCTTCAAAAACTTGCCAATATTTGGAGTTGTCTGGTGTTGAGAATGAGGGCCTATTTACAACTTTAACTTTATACTTTTTCTGAGAATAAATAGGGGTTTTGAAACCACCATTAGTCGTAGCCAGAGAGTCCTCTACTTGATTTTCAATTCTGGGAACCACCCTAATTTTATGTTCTGTAAAATAATTGCCAAACATATCCCAAAATTCATTCTTGTAGGTTGTCATTCCGGGATGTTTTAGCTGGTAACTATCATTCACTTCATTTACCACAAGCTCTGAATCCCCAAATACTTCTATTCTTTTTGCCCCCATATATTTCAAAGCCTCCAAACCCAACAACAAATCCTCATACTCAGCTACATTATTAGTACATTCAAAAGTCAGTTTATAAGATAAAGCTTTAAATTCTCTGACAGGTGATATGATCCAAACACCTACCCTAGCCCCATTTTTACTTAGAGACCCATCAAAGTACATAGTCCACAACCCTTCTTCATTTTGTTTCTTCTCCAAGGATTCTTGTCTTTTTGCAAATTCCTCATCCTCCTTACACTCAATATTTGCAGGAACTTCGGGATCAGTGTTTGGTCCATCATTCAAAAATATAGAAGATCCCAAATCAGTATCAACAACATAAATAGGATGGTTTTCAGGTTTATCTTTACTGCTGACTACATATGCTAACCTCTTCTCTATACAACCTTATGTTACCTCCAAACAAAGGTATAGTGGCATATGACAAATCCATTTTCATAGTTCCCTTTAATTTTGATTTCCAAGATCTTGATAACAACATACCAAACTTTTCAGGATTATCAGCTACTACAACATCCATCACAATGCTTTTAGCTGGAAGTTGTGTAAGAGTTACCACAATATCTTTTATCAATCCCAGACACTTGACCTTTCTAGAATCAAAAGAATATAGGTCTTTATAGGGCCTAGTAACCTCCAACCCTAGACTTTCCACCATTGTCTTTGGCATTAGATTATGAGAGGCACCAGAATCTAGCATGGCATTTGTGTAAAACCATATCATGGATATTCAAACTTAGATAAAATGGGGGAACTTCTTCATCGTCTATATTTCCAATTTTAGGCCCAAAGACAATAGTGGGAGAAACATCTGTCACTTCTAATATATCTAGTTGATACTCACCTTGATTCTTGACCATTTTAGTAATCTCTTATCTATATTCATTATTCCTCAACAACTCATTAAAGGGGATAGAAATCTTAACCTTCGATAACTCTGACTTCAGATTGAAGGATGAAATCGGTCTATCTACATCAATTGGATTTTATTATTTACTTTCCTTTGGCTGTTGTTCCTTATTCTCTGGGTCCTTCTGTACCATAGCATCCTTCTGCTTTTCTTTCTGGTTTTTTTAATTCTGCTGAGTGTTAGAAATCTTGTTTGGACTAGGCTTTCCTTTATTTGTTATTACATCACGATTTCTCAGCTTTAACTTTCTCTGAAAAATCATCAATGGCATTCTTATACCCTCTTTGATATTGTTCTGAATCTAGCTCTAAAACATGGCTATCATCTTCTTGGGTGAAAAAATTATGCTCTTCTTCCATCAAATGTACTTCAGAATCAATATCATCAAAGTGATGAATTTGGTCATCCATTGGGTCTTCCTGCCCTTCCTCATCAACCAAATTTTCTGGGAATGGTGGTCTTACCTGCTGATCTTCAAGATTTCTTTGGTTTCTCTGAGGCAATGGCCTTCTAAAATTTGGATTCCTTTTTTATTTTCAAGTTGATCTCTATTAGGAGGTTTGTTATCTAGGGCTAACTTGTCCATCAATTTCTCCATAGTATTCATCATCATTTCAAACTTAACATCACTTGTAGAGGAAGAAGTGCAAGTGGCTAGTTGGTTTTCTGGTCTTCTCTTATCTACTTCCACTCTATTTTTCAATTTTCCTGAGGCCATTAAATTTGCTTCTACTTATAGAGCATCCTTTAACATAGCTGAAAAGGTAGATGACTTCCTCTCTCTCAACATACATGAAAAGTCTCCATCAAAGGCATCTGCATAATGGCTTAGCAGCACCTACCAAAGGCTTAATATCAGCTGGAATGGAGTTGTATACCTTCATAAATATGCTGGGAAATTCATGTACATACTCAAAGTTCTCCTTCTTTAAATGGTCATATTGGGATAATATTTGTAAGGGACTCTTTTTTTCCTCCCACCTATCCAAAAACAAGGTTTGAAAAGCCTCAAAGGTAGGGATAGATGCTACTGGTAAATCCTTAAACCATCTCTTCACCTGCCCCGAAAAACTCTGAGCAAACAATCTCATTTTCACATAATCACGATCTAATTCTTCCAGGTCAATGAAATATTCAAATTTATCCATATGCTTCCTTGCTGCAAAATTCTCATCTCGATCATATAAAGAAATTCTCTGTGAGTAATTCTGAGGGAGATCATGCAAAGCAGCTGGCAAAGCTAAGGGTGCAAACCTAGCTGCCATTGGTCTAGGTGGATTATGTGCTACAAGAGGGTTTTGAGGAGGATTTTGTGGAGGATTATGAGCAAGGTTTGCAGTATGAGGCTGAGGGGTTTTCAAGTGAAGATTACTTTCTTCAACTTTCACAATGTTCTGCAAGTTATACCATAAGAGATCTAGCAAGTATGACTCAAACCTATTTGTATTGATTTTTGTTTGCTTTAGTTCTGACTCTGATTTTGATCTTAATAAATATTTTCCAACACTTACTCCTAAATCCAAATCTTGAAAACCATAAAAAATTTCTTGAGATAAAAATCCTTCAGTGTTAGAAGTGCTAGATTTTTCTTTTCCACTTTGATGTCTAAGCAAACTTTCTGGGTTTTCCACACTTAGTAAGATATCATAGTCAGGATTACCTCTTGTATGTACCATTCTAGAGGCTAGCATGTCTTCTGAAATCTTATCAGGGAATCAACGTGGAGTCGCCAGGGAAATGTACAACCTTCTTTGTCATAAGAATCTCTGTTTGCCCACAGAAATCCTTCTCTCCTTGAAATTTGGAACTCTTTGTCATTTCTCCCAGGGACAATACCGCTTTTGCTCCCCGGAAACGCCGCCAATTATGTTAGCACTCAAATTGACCCTAAGATTGTGGGAAAGGTCTCTTAAAGGTAACACAAAAAACCAACTTTAGGAAAGAGAGCTTGCTTCTTTCTTTCCAGAGAGTGATCTCTCACTGATTGTTTAACAAGGCCAGATATATGAATAAAAATTGAAATCATATTGTTGTTTGGTTGAAACAAGATAAGATTCCATTGGGAAATGGATTCAAAACAAACAATTATATCAAATTACAGTGTTGTTTCATGGAATTTCATAACATAGGCAAGATAGCCATTCAATCATAGTCAAAATGCTTTGGTGTGGTGGAGGAGAAGAAATAAAGAATAGTCCATTAACATAAGCATCTGACACGGATGAATTCAATGTTAACTTTAGAGGAAATATTTGGTGAACATTTGAAATAATAGACATGGCATATGAATATGAATTATGCACTATTAAACAATCATTTCAGACATGAAGGAAAACACTATGGAAGTAATAAACTGGAAACACATTCACATAAGAGAGGGAAACATACTGCAACATAAAAAAACACATCAATATCTGCCAAAATCCAGCTTCAATGCTGTGATTTTTATTAAAGATGAGTTTCACATTACTGTTAGGATATTTAGACACTTAGGAGTTGGTTAAGATCAACTTGTGTAATATATCTGTTAGGGATAGTGTGTTTCTTTAGTATTCATTAGTATGCATTTGTAAATACTTAATCTGATGGTCACGATATGTTCCCGACATAGAGTGATCCGATGGCTCAACTTATTTTAGATCAAACCTAACCTTGATCCGTAGCTTAACACCCGATTGGTCCATGATGTCTATTTAAAGAGCATGGAGGGTCATTGTTTAGTTGATTTATTATGAAAAGCTCATTTGTAACTTTCTTTCTTTGCATAATAAATTGTCCCGTAAAAGCTATTTGGCCAGGGCCATGGAGTGTTTCCCTTAAGAGGGTTTAAACCACGTCAAAACATCGGTGTGTTGATCTGTGATCTATTTGTGTGAAGTGGTTTCTCTTGGTTTTCAGTCCTTTGGTAGTACCCTATGTACCCAAACATGGTATTAGAGCTTTTATGAAGAGCCGCTTCCGGTTATGATCTAGATCTTGAACTATTGTTGCCGAAACTCGAAAGAGTTTCTGGTTCTGGTATTTCTGTGCATTTTTGGGATGTGGGAGGTGTTCCATTGCATCTGGAGTGTCGTTTCCATTGGGAAATAGTTTTCGTTTGATCGAAAACGGTTCCCGGTTGCTCCAGAAACGCGTATTTCATCAGATCAGATGTTACAGTGACGCATTTTTTATTTTTCTGTTTTTAAAAGAAAAAAATATCATATTTTTATCATTATTTACTGTTATATTTTTTTGGGTTTGGATTGTTGCTTTCCCGTCTACGTATGCTCTTTGTCATGCACCTTGAGCAATCTCGGCAAATCAGAAACAGAAAGGGAAAGGGTTTTTCTCGGCTCCGTATGCTCTTTGTCGTGCACTTTGCGTGATCTCGGCAAATCAGAAACAGAGAGAAAATGTAGAATTTCTGGAAAAACTAATGAGATCTAACTCCAAAAGTGTGGAAAAAAAAAATTTGTTTCGATTTATGGTGTGTTTTGCAGGAAAAAGGGCAAGCACGCAAACCGAGCAAGAAGAGTTAAAAAAAAAAAAAACCTTCCTCATTCCCATATTTTACATACCTTTTAATCTAGCTCACTTGGTTCAAAGTTGCTTTATTCCTTATTAGGTCTTGAGTTCAAGTATTAGGAAGTTACTTTTAAAATAAAAAGTACATGCAATTTCTATTTTCAAGTTACTTTATTGTAAAAGTGCATCTCACTTAAATAATAAAAATAAAAATACAAGTGAGTCACTTAAGTTCTTTTTTATTGTTGCACTATTTAAAAGTAATATCATTGTAAAAGTGAAATCACTTATTTTACAAAAGTGGTTCACTTAAAGCAACTTTATTGTAAAGTGATTGTCAAAAGGTTCATCTTGGGAAGAGGGGGGTTCTTTTTTTTGCTTGACATTTTCTAGCTGCCACGTCACTATTGGGGACATCTTCAACAGTTTATTTGTTCAAGCATAACTTCATCATACAGAGTTAGTTTTCAGTGCCGTTTTTTTTAAACCGCCTATTTTTTTCAAGCTCATTACATCCAGACTATTGGTTTCTACTTTTACAACCATTAATTTACAAATATGGCCGCCCCTTGTGATATTCTACTTAACAGTTCCAGCTATTTCTCATGGAAATCTCGTATGGAGGATGTTCTACGAAGTAGGGGACTTTTAAGAATTACCTCAGGAAAAGAAACAAAACCCACTGATGATGATAAGAAAATAAAATGGGTAAATAGATGTGATGAAGCTCGTGGATTGATTGGAATGTCAATCTCTACTGATTTGCGATTCCACATATCTGAAATTGATGAACCTGATGCTGCTTGGGACAAATTGGAATCTGTGTTTGGTAAACACAATGAAATTCAAGGAAATTCAAGGTCACCAACTCGAAAATGAGTTGATTTCTTTAAATCCAAGTGACTTTTCATGCATTCAAGATTATTTATCGAAGTACAAAACTCTTAAACTCTTTTGTGCAGAATGTAAGATTAAGAGGGAAGACAAACAATGATTTATCATATTCTTTCCAAACTTGGACTTGCATATTCTGTTTTTCTATCTACATTTTACTCCATGAAAGAATCCTTGAATGCAGCTAGCTATCAAAAGCCTAGTTTTGAATCCTTTTGTGATTCCTTGATTAGAAAGCAAGATAAACTCATTCATCTTGGAATAATCAACAATGCAGATACATCTGGGAAATCCTTATTGTCCCAACAGAAAGAAAAGTCCAAGCCTCCCAAGAAACAAAAATTTCGCAATAATAAGTCAAACAAGGGTCCAAAACCCTCTCAGTCAGCTCCTTCTTTAAAAAATGATAAAGGATCCAAGCCAAAAGGCAAGAAGAATGAACGTCATTACAACAATTGCAGGAAAGATAATCATGATGAATCTAAGTGTTTCAAGAAGATGGCAGCCTTGGAAGCAGCAATGAAGAAGCACCACATCAGCCTAGATTCGCCTTCAGAACCTGCCTCTCATGGACATGCACTTTGTGCTTCTGGTTATTCTTATAATGCATCTTCGTCTTCTACTTCAAATGAATGGCTTATTGATTCTGGAGCATCTTATTATATGGCTAAGGATCAAGCCATCTTTTCTACTATGCATGAATGTAACACCAAATAAATATTTGTTGGTGATGATAGATCTCTAAGTGTTGTAGGAGCTGGAACAGTTCCAGTAGATAATGGTCATTTTAGTGATATACTATGTGTTCCAAGAATTTCCTGCAATTTGTTATCAGTCTATCAGATCACTCATTCTAGTGAAGGTAAAACTGTGACCTTTACACCTCACCAAGTTGTAATCAAGGATTTTAAAGATCCTCAACAGGTCCTAGCTACCAGAATTGTTGATGATATTACCAGGTTGTACAAGTTTAACAACTTTCGGTCATCACCTTTCTCTTTAGTTTTTGTTGCTCATAGTGATAACTTGAGCAAACTTTGGCATGAGCGATTTGGTCACTTAAATTATCGCTCATTACAACAACTATGTAAAGACAATATGGTGACAGGTCTTCCGATGGTATCTTGCAGGGATGGTGTTTGTTCTGGTTGTGTACTCGGAAAACATCATCAAGACAGTTTTGACAAACCTGCCTCTTGGCACGCCTCGGTTCCCCTGGAGCTTGTGCATAGTGACTTGTGTGGTCATCTTCCATCTGCTTCCTTTTCTGGTTTCAAATATTTCTTAACTTTCATTGATGATTACACCAGATGCACTTGGGTTTATTTCCTAAAACTTAAGAGCAAAGTATTTAACATGTTCTTGGCCTACAAGGCCCTTGTTGAAAAACAATCTGGTCATCAAATTATTAAGTTAAGATTTGACAATGGAGGAGAATATGTTGACAAAAAGTTCACTACTTTCTGCACTGAACAAGGCATCCAACAACAACACACTGTTCCATATACACCACAACAAAATGGTGTAGCTGAGCAGAAGAACCGCACCTTAAAAAAAATGGCTAATCGTATGATCCAATCTAAGAGACTAAGTCTTCAATTTTGGGATGAAGCCATAGATTGTGCAAATTACATAGTTAATCGCACCCCCACTAAATCATTACAAGGTATAACACCGGAAGAAGCATGGGGTAAAACTAAACCTGATGTAAGTCACTTCCGTGTGTTTGGTAGTGAAGCATGGGCTCACATTCCGGATGAAAAATGGAAAGCATTGCAGCCTAAAAGTGAAAAGTGCATATTTGTTGGATATTCTGAAGATGTAAAAGGTTATTGACTTGTTCAACCACATTCTCATGATATAATAATTAGAAGAGATGTTAAATTTGATGAAAATCTCTTATCCTACGAGCCTAACTCAGTGACTGTGCCATCTTTGGCCTGTGAGCCTGATTTGGCATTTGTGCCTTCTTCTTCTTCTTCCAACTTCCTTGACAGGTTTTCAACTACAATTTCTGATGATGACAGTGAGGATGAAAATCCACCTCTACCTGCTCATGTTCCTCCAGTTGCACCAGCACAAGTGCTTCCTCGATGGGTCCATTCAACATGTGAAGCAGCTGGTGATCTTGCCGATGATCCTAGAGATCAACGTCGAACACGTTCTTAGTTTCAGCGAGCCTCTTCTCTTTTGGCTCAAGTTTCTAAGAATCATGATCCAGAAACTTTTGCAGAAGCTTCAGGGAATCCAGATTGGGATGTAGCCATGGATGAAGAATATCGTTCCTTAATGGCGAATGATACTTGGGATCTTGTACCTCTTCCAAAAGGAAGAAAACTTGTCAGATGTAAATGGGTCTACAGAACTAAGTATGCATCAGATGGAAGTGTTGAAAGACTTAAGGCAAGGTTAGTTGACAAAGGTTTTTCCCAAGTTGAAGGGATTGACTACAATGAAACCTTTGCTCCCATCACAAAAATGAACTCCATCCGCCTTGTTCTTTCCCTTGCAGCCTTACATAACTGGGAAGTCCATCAAATGGATGTCAAGTCTGCCTTCTTACATGGTGATTTACAAGAGGAAATTTACATGGAACAACCTCCTGGATATGTTCAGAATAACTCTAGCCTTGTCTGCCCCCTTAAGAAATCCTTATATGGCCTTAAGCAAGCTCTTAGAGCTTGGTATGCCAAAATGGATAACTTTCTCCTTGACACTAATTTTTCTAGATGTCATTCTGACCCCAATGTCTATACCAAGAAAGTAGGAAACCATCTCATCATACTTGTTCTATATGTTGATGACCTTATTCTTACTGGTAGTGACCCTAAGCTTATAACCCATGTGAAATCTAGTCTTAAACAAAATTTTGAAATGTCATACTTAGGACATTTGCATTATTTTCTTGGTCTCCAAGTCTTGCAAACCAAAGAAGGAATCTTTCTTTCTCAGTCTAAGTATGCTTGTGACCTTCTTCGTCGCTTTCACATGGAAGATTGTACACCAGCCCCTTCTCCCTTCCAATCTGGAGTCAAACTTTCTGCCACTTGTACTTCACCTGAAGTCGAGGCCACCTTATATCACCAGCTTCTTGGTAGTCTCTTATACTTGACTCATTCCCGTCCTGACCTTTCCTTTTACCGTTGGTCGTGTTTCCCGTTATATGCAGACACCTCATGAAAGTCACTGGAAAGCAGCTAAAAGAATACTTCGATATATTCGAGGTACAATTCAGTTTGGGATTCATTATAGTACAGGGGGGAAATCTTTGTTGGTTGGTTTCACTGATTCAGATTGGGCCGGCGATCCTGATGATCGAAAGTCTACTGCAGGTTATGTTTTCAGTCTGGGATCTGGACCTATTACTTGGGCTTGTAAGAAACAACAAGCTCTTTCTCTTTCTTCAGGAGAGGCAGAATATCGAGCAGCAGTTAATGCCAGTCAGGAAGCTTTATGGTTTTGACAGATCCTTTCCGAGTTTGGATTCAAGCAGCAGCAGCCTACTCCACTTTGGTGCGACAATCAAAGTGCCATCAAGCTTGCCAAAGATCCAATTCTACATCAATGCAGCAAACACATTGAGCTACATATGCACTTCATCAGAAATCTTGTTCATGATCATGTTCTTGAAGTGCTCTTTTTCCCTACGGATGATCAAGTTGCAGACATCTTCACTAAGTCTCTTATAGAAGTGAAGTTTAGATCACCAAGTCTCTTATAGAAGCGAAGTTTTCTAAACTTCAATCTATGTTAGGAGTTCAGGAAGTTGTCATTAAGGGGGGATATGCTCTAATGCCTCCTTCCTTTTCCTAATAGTGTCACTTTTGTAAATCCTTCAATCCTATCCCAAGTTGTTCTTAAGGGGGGATGTTAGGATATTTAGACACTTAGGAGTTAGTTAAGATCAACTTGTGTAATATATCCGTTAGGGATAGTGTGTTTCTTTAGTATGCATTAGTATGCATTTGTAAATACTTAATCCGACGGTCACGATATGTTCTCTACATAGAGTGATCTGACGGCTCAACTTCTCTTAGATCAAACCTAACCTTGATCCATGGCTTAACACCCGATTGGTCCATGATCTCTATTTAAAGAGCATGGAGGGCCATTGTTTAGTTGATCGATTATGAGAAGCTCATTTGTAACTTTCTTTCTTTGCATAATAAATTTTCCCGTAGAAGCTATTTGGCCGGGGCCGTGGAGTGTTTCCCTCAAGAGGATTTAAACCATGTCAAAACATCGGTGTGTTGATCTGTGATCTATTTGTGTGAAGTGGTTGCTCTTGGTGTTCGGTCCTTTGGTAATACCCTATGTACCCGAACAATTACAAGGCCCAGCTCTCTTGGGTTCAACCCTCTTTTCCTTTCTATTACATGTGAATATATAGATATCTTCTGCCCTGAGGCTCGAATCACCCTAACAGAAAGTTGTTACTACTGTGATGAAACCTATACAGATATGTCCACCACCCCTGAGAATTAGTTACAACAAAATAATGAATGCTAACAAATAGGCTTAACTACCTTTACAAGCGTCACTGAGCATTTACTTGCTAGTAACATATTCTAGTAAATAGTCAAAAACCTAAGTAACTAATTCTTCAGGCTGCAATCTCCACGACCTTCAGAATCTTTATGCATGCAGTGTTAGTTTGGATTTTCCATATTTATCCACGAGCTTCCATTGGTCAGAAGTTGGCAACTCTAAAGTGGCCACTTCCTTTAGAAATACTTGTAATTATGTATGGTCTTTGTATGAATAGATCTGAAGGTGTGCACGAGCCTCTTTGAAAACCAGGACCAATTCATACTCTCTTGTCAACTTATCCACCACTGTTTTTCCAGACTATGATTGGGTCATTCCATCAAAGTCTGTATAATCCAACTTGCATCCCATCAACCTGTCTTCATACTCTTTCTGTGTCAGCATGGTGCCATATTCTTCCTAAAAGCGTGGTATCCCTTTCTTAAACAGTAGATCAAACATATATTTGAAGAGTTTCAACTGGTGGGCCATAATATCTATTCTGGCATGGACTGTAGCTAATAGATGATGTTTGTTTATCACCTTCCTGGCCCAAATGATGGTGGATAACCTGTCCTTTATGCTTGCTGCTTTCACCTCATCCTCAGTCAATCCATTCAAAAACTCTATGGCATTTTCAGCGCATTCTATAGGTTTCTTATTCATTTTTTCCTTTGTTGTTGTTACACTCTGCTTGGCCAACTTGATGACAGCTTCCTTGTCTAAAATAAAATCCAGGTAGGGTCTTAATTTGCTTGCTTCAGCTATCACATCATTCCAGATTACTTTCTTTGATTCCTGCAGTGAGGTTTGACCTATAGCTTGCTTTATTAATTCATCATATTTAACCTGTAAATCTAAGTACTTAGCCTCCCAAGTCTTCCTCTCATGATCTTCTTCTGAAACTCTGCTTTTGAGCTCTATGTTCTGCTTCTGCAACTTTTCTAGAACTAAATCCCTCAAGCTAGCCTTTGCCATTGCTTGGACAATGGAGAAATCTCCAGATTCAATGGAGGAAGAGGTGACCATGCTCTCCAATGTTTTTCCCTTCTCCTGCAATTTTCCTTCCAAATCCCCAGACTTAGCTTTCCACTTCTTTTCGCTCTCCACCATAAGAGCCATATCCTTCTGCCACTATTTTTCTTTATATTCAAACTTTAGTAACCTAACCTTACAGTCTGTTAGTTCATTTTTCAGCTCTTCTCATTTCTCCTCCATCTCTGTCAACTCAGAGGATTCTACCAGCTGGGTGGAAGGATTCTTCAATTTCTTTTTCAATGACTGAATAGTATTGTCTTTCTCATTTAGTAGATTTTGAATACTAGCCCTTTTGTCTGCTTGGCCCACAATAGCCACTAATTCATTCTACAGCTTCTTTATTTGTGCCTTGTGGGCTTTGTTCTCCACCATTTCTTGTCTAAGCTGATTTCCAACCTTATTCTTGTTGGTTTGCAGTTTGGACAGTTCTAGTGCAGCCTTTAACAACTTGGCATAAACTATGATCCCAATTTCCTTGTGAAGATGGATCATGTCAGGTATGGGAATGTCTTCTAAGTTCATCTTCAATTCAGTGGCCTTATTCTTGGTAGCTAGGGCCAAATTCAAGGTGTTTTGAGCATGGCTCCTGACAGTAACAAAGGACACATCCTTGCTAAATATCTATCTGAACTCTACATATAGCTTTGATTCTTCTGAATTTTCATCTTTGCCCTCTTTATACTCATCCAATAATTCTTCTTTACTCTTGCTTTGTGCAGCAGGTTCAGTAGTTTCCCTATCAAATACATATTCCTTGATCTCGAAGGCAGGTATTTTGGGATTCACCTGCTTCTTTTTAACTTGACCAGTCGACACCTGCACAATCTGTTGCCCTTGTTCTTCTACTTTCTGTCTCTTTGAAGCTCTCTCTATATCCTCATCTTCTACATCCATGACATCAATGACTTCCAATTTGCTAGATCCTCCAGAGCGACTCGAAAAGGGTATAGTTTCTCCAACTGTTGGGACTAAGCTAAAGGAGCTAGTGTTGGAGCATAGGCCGCAGCTATGGTAAAGCTACAAATTTTGAGGAAAAAGCACAAGTGTTGAAGGGAAAGTGCTGATTTTGAATAAGCACCAATTTTTGGGTAGAAGTGAATAAGTGCACAATACGGTGCTAGATGGACGAGCTCAGCACAGATTACGGACCGGAAATCATGGAGCTCGTGCGCGCACACGTCAAAGGAGAATGAATGTGGCCGAGTAGAAAGCTCAACTACCACAATAAATGAAGCAACGGAATAGAGGGCTCAGCTACCCTCATTAAGGCTAAGTACAGAAGTTATGGTTGCTCTAATCAAGGAAGAGAAACGGACCAAAGCATTGAAGGCGAAGGACAAAGAGCAGTGAACAATGAAGCGGCGCCCATACCCGCAATCTGCGCTGAAAATCGTGGAGCCTGCAGGAAGCGGCGACATGACTGCAAGCGGTGCCTACAGTACACCTAGCCATGTACGCGGTTAGGGTTTTGGGGGAATACTGCTGGGAAAGGCCCAGAGTTTTGTAAAGGTACGACCGTCAAGGCCACCTATATAGATGTGTAATTGTAAAGGAAGAAGGTTAGATGTTTTAGATGTTAGATGTGTTAGCCATTAGAGAGCTAGAGTGGCTAGAAGGACACTGTAAGATGGTTGTTGATTGTTTTCTATTTTGTTGTTAGAAGACAAGAGTTAGAACTAGATAGCTGTGAAGCTAATCCCTGAGTTGCAGACAGTCTGAGTCGACGTCTGAACTATTGTAACCTCTGTAGAGGAAGAGACTAGATCGAGAGAAGGGCTCCCAGCTGTGTGCGTGGAGTTTCCTGGAAAGATCTAAGGCTGCAGCTGTGTGCGCAGCATTACCGTGTAATTTCCATTTGGGTTAATATAAGATATACTTCCAGTGGACATGGTTTCCCATGGAGGTGAATTCCATAAGTCTTGTTGTTATGATAATGTTTCACGTGAACGCATGTATGTGTGTTGTTATATGTGCTTTCATGAACATTGTGTTATCTTTATGAATATGTTAAGTACGTTCCCGAAGATTTCTTAGACGTTATAATTGTTAAGTATCGAAGGAATCTGTAGAACACAGTCGCTGCGGCGCTTGAGAAGTGTGTGGCTGCGCCGTGGCGCAGGGCCGGAAACGGTACAATAGTGGACGCAGAGGGTAATCGCCTTGCGCGCTGGAGCGGAGATACCACATAGCTAGGCTGGTGAGCACGAATTTCAGTGCTGTTGCACTGAGAGATCTACGGAAGAGTAAGACATTCCGCTGTAAGGACTCTCGGAAGAGGGGAGAAGATTGCAGTCTCCGCGTCGCCAAGGTTGAGGAAGCCTGATTCCTTAGCCCCCCATAGCCACTTCGAGTGAGACTTCGGGCTGCTGCGCAGCTCATTGTCGAGAGGGCCAGTGCGCCAAGGGGTGTTTGTTGCTGCGCATCCTGAAAACCTGGGTCTGTCCAAAAAGCAGCCAACAGCTAGGCAGTGGTGATATGGTTGTCTGCACCAAAGAGGTGGAGTCATTATGTACATCTACATCCATCTGCCCTTTGTTGGGATATTCCAACTAGTTGGAAGTCTCTGCCATACCTGCAATATCAAAATGCACAAAGCCCTTTATGTTACTTTCTTCCTTCTATTGGAGATGATGTGGTGGGGGCCATAGTTGATGGCAGCCTTTGTTCAAAATCCCATCTCTCTTAACATACATTCAATGGTTGAAATGGTAGACTTTCTCTTGACAATGAATGGGCCTACAGCCCATGGGAATGCAATATTTGAGGCTTTCTTATGACCCAAAAAATGTTCAGTTTCCACTCTTAGCTTCCACCTGATGAATTCCAGAGAAAACATTCTAAAGAATGCTGGCAGTACATAGAGTGAATGAGCAAACCCATAAAATCTGATTGTTGTGTTGTGTTCCGAGAGAAACCAATCACCTATCTTCTTCTCAAAGGAAGGTTGTAACATCTCCTTCATCTCTGCTAACGCCTTGGGAAATCTCTTCTAAAAGAAAACATTGTAAACTTCAGACATGAGGTTGTTCATGAATTTGTTGTATTCTGTGAGCATTTCCTTTGTGAGCATCATCTCAGGAAGCTGCAAGTTTTCTTCATTATATGACAGGAACATCCTCAGCAAATATGATTGGAACCTGAAGCTCCTAGTCTTGTGGAAGTCCAATAGCTGAGAATGGATATTCTCAGCTAGGGACTCATCAAATTTAATGCAGGCGAACTGGGCAGACTGGTCAGACTCCTCAGACTCTAATGGGAAAGTGCTAAGGACAAATAATAGGCTCATCGGGGGCTCAGTGACATACATGTATGTATCTAATCCTAAAAATTGGCTTAGCATGGTTATAACACACTTAGATTCTTCAGTAAAGAGACATATTTCGACTGGGAAAGCATGGTCCTGTAATGGGACACTAGGTTGTAAGCAAATCCTATAGAAACTTTGCTTAAACTCGACTGTGGACTATCTAAAATACTGAATTAGGGATTCCTCCTTGTACTCTTTGGAATTTAGGATGAATTCGTTAGGGATTGACAAGGATTTTCTTATAACGAGAGTATTGACAAGACATAAGATATTTTAGCTAGATGTGTCCATAATCACCCTCTTAGAAGAGGAGTAATTGGTGGCGCAGCAGTCGAAAAACTTGAGACAATTTAGGGTTTGGTCAACTGCAAAAAACTGCAAAAATGACTTGTATACCTTGCGTACATCTATACTCTGGTTCCTACTCATCTCCAGTCTATCCTTTACTGTTACAATGGGTCCATTAGTCAACACTGTGTCATAGACTTCAACATCCTTGTCTTCTAACAGCTCTTCTATCTTCTGGTGTTTGAAACCTAGGGGTTCTACTTCTCCGAGCTCAGCCATTTAAATAGTTTTGTAAGAAGTCGGGAGGCCTAACTGGTTACTGATAGCTAGTCTGAGCTCATGGCTGAGTTGTCTATGTGTAGCATGTTCATCATCTTTCACTTTCCAATGCAACTAGACAAACAATATCCAGATCCCCGTGCAGAAGTATTTTTATATTATTTTCCTCTCCTATCATTCATGCATCTATCGCAGTGAAGAAGCTTGTTTAGTCATTCATTTACATGATCAACCCCGCGTCGTTGATCTTTTCCCCGCCTAACTCTTCAATCCTCCTTATTTTTCAATCTTTCAAGTGTTTCCTTCCTTGCACTTCTGATCCTCGTAGCCACTACCAACCATCGATCTAGATCCTATCTGCATCCAAACCGTCCAAAGGTGCAGCCCCTACCAAGGTTCGCAAACTTGGGAAGTGTCGATAATCCGCGCATGTTCAATCTACGAACTAAACATCCACCATCGATGCCTTTCCCTACCAGATCTGCACCATCGCATGATGTGGAGCCTACTGCCACTTCGCAATTTTGAAAAGTTCATTTCTTCGCGCATGTCAAATCAAGGAAGTACTTGATGACCGTAGATCTGTCCTCCTGTCCGTTGATCCGACCTCTGATTTTCCTGCGGGCTAGAAACACTCTGCCCATGCTTAAACCATCCCATCTTACTTCTGCGAAGTCACCTTTTAGCTGTCGATCTTAAACCATCCCATTCATTGGTGCGCTCATATAACTTCGAGCGGATTTTACATTTTTTCCACATTTGCAAAGTCGAAACTCAAGGATTTTAATCCTTTCCATCCCAACCCAAAACATACACATGTAGGGTGTTGGGCATGGCCCAAGTTGGCACACTTTTGAAGAAGTACAATTTTTGCAAGTGCGCAGTTCGGGCTGCAAAGTGAAATGGCACAGTTTTGCGAAGCGCGCAGTTCTGACTATGTAGTCAAAGATGTGAAGTCGTGCTAGTGCATAGTACTAGTGCAAAAACTATTTTTGGTAAAGAGTATAAGGGAAGGTAGAGCTGAGAAAGCAACCTGTTTTGGGTAAGCGACTCCAGGATTCCCGGCAATTGGGTAAGGAGCAGAGTGTAGATAAAAGAAAGCAACCTGTCAGAGAGAGTGGTGACAAACCGTTAGAGGCTAAGCCATGGATAGACAGCGACAGCAAGGCTAAAGGGGCAGTTGTAACCGTTCTTACGATGCGGTTGTAACCGTTTTTATGATGACTGCTTCTGTCAAAAGGGCGTGTGAGCCACGAGTGGCCTAGCAAGGTGGCATGAAGCAAGTAGAGATAGTTGTCAATGGCGACAGGAAGGGTGACGAATAACTACACCAGTTTTGGGAACCTTAGGGTTTTTTGGCCGCCATGATTGTAACAGATGTGACCTAAGGGAACGATATATATTAAGGGCATTTTTGTAAGGGAAAGGGTTAGATTATGTATGAGATTATTGTGAATATTGATCTATGTTGGGAGAAAGATTGTAAAAAGGCTTTGCAGCTGTGTGCACAGGGACCTACTGAAGAGAGAAGAGAGTCTGTAGTTGTGTGTGTAGACAGGAACGGTTGTACCCTTCCCATTGATAATATAACAACAGTTCCTATGGACGTAGCTCCCATCCTGGGGCTGAACCACGTTAAATCCTTGTGTTATTTGATTGATTATGTGCTTGCATCTATGTATTTGTTTATGTTGAATGGTTAATTGCATGTTTATAAGTTCATGTGTTCTTGCTTTTATATGTATTGACCAGAAGGATGAAGGATGGGAATAATACGTTAAGTACCGAGATATGTGAATGAATGTTGAATGCACCAGTATTTCTAAGTCGGGTGAATGCATAAGTTGAATATTGGGTAAACACTTAGTCAATGAAGTTTGTATAGTGCAACTCCCCGAAGCGCAGTACCAGAAGTGCGCAGCTACAGTGTAATTCACTGTATCCTATAAGTTTACAAGGTTTATAGTGTAAGATGCTTGTTGAATGCATGAACTTACACTAATTCAAGTATATTGAAGTTGTGTGATTGACGAAGAGGAAGCGCAGTCCTCTGTGGAGATGTCCTGTTGTTAAGTGACCATCCTGCATCGCACAATCCTTGGATGCGCGATAGCATAAGCATTAATTGCGAAGCAGGTTAACTTCACGTTGTCCACCATTCTATTGAAGCATGCATCACGTGGCTGTGGAAACTTGATTCTGCAAACTCCCCATAACTTCTCCTCAGGTGATACCTTAGTCTGCTCGTAAACTGTTGCCGAAAGGGCCGGTGAAAAGGGGTTTTGTTAGTTCCCTGAACCGCATAGAACCTAGGTTTATCTATCTCATCAAACTTAAAGAACACATATAGAACCAACAAATGGTTCCGTTACCATGCTTGAACTGGTGATGAGCACCGAAAGTTGGAATCCTAAGAAAACAGAAATATGGAACTGGGTGGACATAACATAAAGGAGAATAGACATTCGCATCTATCTGATGTCGAGTGGCTAAAAAAATACTTGTGGGTGGATATTCATGAAATTTTCTTCGCAACCTTTGGAAATGAGTTGCATGAGTGGTTTTCAAGACTCGCAGAGCAAAAGAACTGTTTCCAAGAAGGAGCACCTACCAAGTGGAACCCAGAGCTTATTCAGAAGCTTAAAGAAATTGATAGTCCACTCTCGTGAGCAGTCGACTTTTGGTTTGGCAGTATTCTAGAAGGATTCATGATAGAGTTCGTTGTGGACACCTTGAAGTCCTATAGCACAGCAGAAGCCGAGTTCTTCAAAGGTTTCAGAGGTAAGTACCTCAACAATCTAAGTTTATATATCAAAATGCGTTTAGCTGAGAAATGAGTCTTAATAATGCAGTAAGATTCATAGTTGTTTTGAGTCTGTAATGGTCGATAATACTTACAGTGACTCTGGTGAAGATACACACAATTTAAGAAGTGGAAAAAGATATAAGGTCAATACAGAAAAGAACCTTAAAGAACATGAACTCCGTGTAGAAACTGAATTCCAAACTGAGACTAATACCCAAACAGCACCTCCATCTGCTACCTATCAGCCCATTACACCTCAGAAACCTCTAGTTACAAATACTGTGCCTCCTATTCCACAGAATCTGTGATTTCAGAATCCTCCAGTTGTTAATATTCCCAATCCTCAGAGCATCAATATTGGTAACACCGTAGGAGTAAGTACCCAGAACATGCCGACTCAGACCATTCCGCGCAGTAACATCCCTAACACCACTCACACTACTGCGCAGAATACTGTACCAACTACAAGGAGAATGACTGATGATATTAAGTTTTCGATATTTAAAGGTATGGGTCTAGAAGACCCCGAGCAACATTGGTTTCTATGTGAAGTCGTGTGGAGTGTCAAATAAGTCCAGGATGATGTTGTTAAGCATGCGTAGCTCATCACTACATTCAGAGATAGAGCATTAACTTGGTTCATGAAATATTATGTTAGACAGAATAGAACCCTACAAGAAATAAAGGCTGCTCTCTTAGTTCAAGAAACCAAAATCTGAATCACAATGTATAACAGAACTAAAGAGATCAAACAGAAAACAACTAAATCGGTATGGGAATTTGACCAGAAGTTTAAAGCACTATTAGATCAAGTGAGTTTTGACATAGCACTGCAACAGCACCAAGAGTGGTTCATAGCTGCGTTGTTGCCCCATATAATACTGTCGTTGACGCAACAGAAGTTTATGTTGCAGACAGAAGCCTTAGAGATTTCAATGAAGCTAGAAGCTTCGCTGATAGGAGAAACAAGTCAAGGAATGATTCAGATCGAAAATTAGCTAGCAACCTTGACATTACAACTCCAGGGTATTAAGAAAGGCAAAGAAGTTAGAGAAGAGATCTAGTGTACAAAGTGTAGAGCAAAGGGACACTCGAAAGAGAACTATCCATTTTTTAAAGAATGCATCGATAGTGGAGCACCAAAGCCACTAAATCATCAACAACAAGGACCCTGGTGTGAAATCTATTGATGCAAAGGAAATCAACTAGAGGATTGTTATTTGATCCAGAAATATGTGAGAACACCTAAGAACTTGTATTGCAATTTCTGTAAGTCAGTTGGGCATGATGATTCCAACTATAGAGCATATGATCTGATGGTAGAAAGGAAACATGATGTCTATAGAGTTCAAGAAGAAACACCGCAACACCATGAAAAAGCGTAGTACTATCAAGGCGCATATAGAGGAAGAAACACTGGGCAAGTACAAGGAAGAGGAAGAGGTCGGATTATCTGTTATAACTGCACACAATTGGGCCATCTTTCTAGAGACTGTACAAACGCCACTACTACATGTAGGTATTATAAATATATTGACCATTTTATTCAAGCATGCCCAATATTGCAAGAAAATATGCAAGAAAGAAGAATAGAAGCACCGAACCCGAACATTCAGATGATCGCAGCAGAAAAAAAGAGATCCAAACGTCAATGCTGTGACAGAAAGTGGTATTGTGACAGGAAAAGATAAAGAACCAGAAGCTTCGACTTCTGGACAACACCACGCTAAGAAGACACCTATTGATGGGGTCTAGATAAGAAAAGCTACTGGGAAATCACCTGCTTTCAATCTAGAAAGAAACAAGGAATTCTTCGTAGAGGCGAGTGATGCCTTCAAAGAACCAGCACCTGTAAGTCCAAGAATCCCATTGCAAAGTGAAATAGCTTAGACAAAAGATATGCCAACAGTGTATGATCAAACGAGTACCATAGCAGAAACAAGGACTTTTGTTGCGCAGTTCCTGAGGAGCTATATGAAGCTGCTGAAGAGCAAAGATGCTTTGGTGGAAATACAAAATTTGTTGAAACACTATGGGCAATGCAACTGCACGAGTAATGTTCATAGCACAGTTCACCACATCAAATGCCATAAAAGGACAGGCCTAGAAATGAGGCTAAGTGCACAAATTAGATATTATGAGATGGATGAGGTCATCCTTGATCTAGGATCTGAAGTAAATGTCTTGACCAAGTAGACGTGGATACATATGGGGAAACCAAAGTTGTCATGGTCACTCATATAGGTGAGACTAGCGAATCAGATGAAGGTTATACCTTGTGGAAGGATAGCAAATGTTCTTGTGGATATCGATGGAGTAAGCACTTCAACAAACTTCGAGGTTATTGAGATCGTCGATGAAAGTAACCCATATCCAACATTATTGAGGATAGACTGGGCGATGGATAACCTCGCGATCATCGACTTAAAGAAAAAACAAATGATATTTGAAGGGATAGATATCAAGGTCATCGCACCCTTGGACCCTTCACAAGGACTGAGATACACTAAACCAAACAGAGAAGAATGTAGAGCTCATGACCTGGATCGCATCTATAAGATGATAGCAAACCACGCCGACTACATCAATCCTATAGCCAATGGAACACTTAGTTGGCATTGTGACAGCTCTTGCGTATCAGACTTTGATGCGGGACTGGAGAATTGGCAAGGCCGACTGCATGAAGTATCTACATGAAGATGCGTTCATATAACCAAATCACTGCGCTAGATTGGAACAGAGGTAAGTCCAATCCCCACTTATGATGGTTCAACTAATGTCTATACATTTTTGCAAGAGTATACTGTATCAATTTCAGCTTAACATCGCATACCAGCATTGGATATAGCAATGCACGCTACACCTTCCAGATGGTGGGCTATGCATAAGGAGACTTTGACCACATGGGATCAGTGCAAACATATGATGCAAATCAGATTCGCAGAGAAAGCTACGCTGACCATGGAAAATTATAATGGACAAATAGATTCGACGGATCACATAGAGACTTGTTCACAAGCATGGATAAACAAGCCACAGATAGAATGGGTTCATATTTTTGTGCACACACTGGAGTAGATTCCAGAGAATTGGTACACAGACGTCGACCTTTGTAGAGGAACCACATATTGGTATATTTTAATTGCGAACTTCGAGAGAATCTTCAGCTTTGAAGATGAGCATATAAGCATAAATGAGGCTCTGCAGGTTATCAAAGAAAGGATATTCAAAGAAGAATTCCCAAGTACCAACGAGGCATTAGAGGTCATCAAAGAAAAGATATTTGAAGATGTAAAAGCACCTGTGAACCTACAGCCAGAATGGGAAAGAACAATAGAACATGCCCTTGAATGTTATAATATCACTGAAGATGGAGAAGACCCAAAGGAAAGTGATGAGGAGGATCCGCACAATGTTAATATACCTGAATCAGAGGGAGCGCGTGATGTAGAGGGACCTCCACTAGAAATTCTAGATATGAGTGACCCTATCAAAACAAAAAAAATTAACATTGGCACGAGCGAAGAGCCAAAGTTTGCATCCATTGGGGATTACTGGGATGATGCAACGGTTGCACCGATCACAGACCTTTTACATGAATATCAGGATTTGTTTCCGATGAAGTTCGCCAAAATGAAAGGTATTTTGGGTGACTTAGGAGTGATGAAAATACCTCTCAAGCCAAGTGCGAAGCTTATCAGACAGAGGCCTTATAGACTGAATCCTAGATACAAAGAACGAGTCAAGGTAGAACTTGACAAGATGCTTGATGTGGGGATCATTGATCCAGTAGAATAATCTGAGTGGATAATCCCTATGGTTATCCAAGACAAAAAGACAAAAGGAGAAATAAGAATCTACGTAGATCTAAGGAAGCTGAATGATGCTTCGCTGCATGACCCATTTCCTACTCCATTTACAGATGAAGTATTGGACAACATGGGAGGAAACAAGGCCTAATCATGCACTGATGGATTTTTTGGTTACCATCAGATAAGGATAGATTCAACAGATAGGCATAAGACCACTTTTTCTATTGAATGGGGCTCATATCAGTATATAGTTATGCCTTTTGGGTTGAAGAATGCACCTGCCATCTTTTCTAGAATTGTTGTAGCTGCATTCAAGGCACTACAAGATTTGAACCCAAAATCCAACGAGAAAATCCGACGACCTCCGACGAAAAGGACTGTGTCTCGTATTTTGCCTTCAAAATTACGAAATTTGATAATAAAAAAATTAAATTGATAGAATTGGCCGTCGGATATCCAACTGCCTTCGGATATCCGATGATTTCTATCGAATAATGACCACTGTCATCGGTTATCCGACATAATATTATGCCTGTGTATGTCAGATATCTGACAATATATTTTGCTCAAGGATGTCAGATATCCGACGGTATCAATTGAAAATATCAAAATATATATAAAGTCTCATGTTTTTCCATTCAAAGTAATTCTACAATTTGTTATGGATAGAGATTCTAGGGTAAATATGGATGGTCTTTGAGCTTGGTATTCAATCTTAGTGATTGGTCTTCAATATTCCCGGTAATTAGATGTGGTATTGGCTCCTACACTCATGCTAATTAGTTCATACCCACATACTACTATTATGACTTATGGAAATAAAGCAAGGTTATGTTCTTAGCTTGTTATCAAGCCATTAAAAGAACACTATTGAAGTGCATCATCTGGCTTGTAAATTAATTTCTCTCCCAATTGCAAGAGTGATCATATGCTGCTCTTGTTTCAATTTGTTTTAATAGTATTGGTGAGGGATTCTTGGTGTTCAACCAAGTGTTATTTTAACAAAGGTAATAATTTTGCAAAAGTATCGAGATCCTTCTTCAGGTCTTCTATTATATTGTCAAACCTTTGTATTTCTCCTCAAAGTGTTGATAGATTCTTCAAGGTCATGGATTCAACTACTTTGATACTAATATGATCTATAAATGGTAGGCTTATGGCTAGTTCATCTTATCCACACTGATTGACATTGCATAATTAAAAAAAAAAGTAAGGTTGTTGCAATCACAAGCACATTCAGGTCATGATTCTTGATGTGGATTCAATGGCATATATGGAAACTTCTAGCTCTGATTTGGTTTAAGGCTTCGTTTGATGACTTCATACTACCAAGGACAATGCTAATTTTCTTATCATTTTGGTTGTACACATTGTACGCATCACTATTTGGTCAATGCATCATTTTTTTGGGCATTTTTCCTAACCTTTGGAGCATACACATCATATGCTTCACTATCTAGTCAATTCATCATTTTACCTGGCATTTTGTTTAACCTTTGGACCATACACAAAATTTTAATTTACATTGTAGAATGGAGTATAATATATGGATGGTAGACAATGTTTGGTAAACATGAACCTTAGTTGGCTTTAATTTAGTAGATAATGTGTGTGTATGAATATCATTGATAAAGAGGTTGATTCTAAACATGTGTAACAAGTGATTCCAAGTTCACATTATTGAGAGTTTACTATGACTTATTGTCTCACAATATTAGTAACATTTAAAAGGATTTAAGAGATTGCACTATCATTCATTAAGGATCCCTGTTGGTGAAATAGATGAGGTCTAATTTATATTCAGTGAAGGTTGTTACACTCCCCACTTATACTCGCACCACCAACCTCTTGGGCCTTGCGGGCTAATTTATATTCAGGGAAGGTTGTTGTTAACACCCAAAAAATGCTCACCACCTCATCTCCTTCACTACATGACTCATTTGTCTATTTTTCCCACCATCTTTGCCTCCAAAACCTCAAAAAAACATTAATTGGTCACCGAAAGGCCAAAAAACCCTCATTTTCACCCTCCAAATAATTAAATTTCCTCAAAATATAGCAAAAACCCTCTAAAAAGGCCCTAAATTCCCAAAAATCAAGTAAAAGGGAATAAAAAATATAAAAAAGAGGAAAAAGATGGAAAAATGAAGCAAAAACCCTAAAACGACTGACCTAAACCATATGGTGCCAAAAACCATGGGTCAACACTCCGCCACTAAAAAACCTATAAATAGGTGATGGAGGCTCCCCATTTCATATCTACAATCTATCCCATCCTCACGCTGCCAAAATCACCCATGAAACCTAAGCTCACCATTTGAGCTAGTTTTCCCATTTGAGTCCCCCTTTTGGCCCACCATCCAAGCACCTTGGAGAAGGAGAAGGAACCCATTGGAGCATGGAAGCAGCCCTCCTAGACTACTGCAAGAGCTCCACCAACCTCCATATTTTAGGTAAATGTAACTTTGGTCATATCATAATACAAACAAAAAAAAATTCTATTATATTATCATTGTCCTTCTATTTCTGTTGATGCACATGTTAGCTTAGATTTTATACTGTTTTACTGTTCAAAATTACTGTTTTTTGAACTGCTACTAAGGAGGCCATTCTCCTTATTAGGTGGTCATTTGCACAAGCTAGGGTGAAAACCCTAGCTACAGTTTTGGTGACTCCACTATTGGCCTTTGAATTTCTGGTTAAAATTTTCAAATTTTTTATTTTTTGCAAGTATTTTTTCTGTTTTTTCCTGTTCGGCTATGGCTTTCAGCAGTTGGGTTTTCTGTCGCAAATCGCAGCTATTTTCCTCGTAGCCACAGCCTGAACCACAAGTTCACAGCCCTAATTCGCGGCCTCATCCATAGCTCCCTGCATTTTTATGATAGCCCCACCACGATTAAATGCCTCCTGAGCGTGATCCAGATCATAGCCATTTGGCTTCGTCCCACAACCCAGAATGCATTCCCTGGTCTGCATTTTGCGACCCGACTCGTAGAAAACCCTTTGCTTCCCGCGGCCCCGAATGCATTTCCCTATTTATTTTCCATGTCATGGCCCACCGAAACCCCTTTGTTTTCTATGGCCCTCTGCAGCCCTAAGCCGCCCTCTGCCCATGCTCCTACAGCATTTTTGCGTTCCCTCGGTCGTAGTTACCCTCTGCACATCCGCAGTCCAGACCGCCCGTTGCGAAATCCTAGCCGCGATCCCAACCGCACAAACCTAACCTATAGCTGCACTCCGGCCATAATGTCGAGGCCCATACTCGCGGTTTAGACTACAGGTTCCATCCCGACAGTCGTGTCCCAGGCTGCGCATTGCAGTCACAAACCCGCGATCTACTTTCTGCAATTTTTTTCTCTTTTTAGCCCAAAACTTGTCTGCAACATTTTATGCGCCTGCATAGCCACCTATCCTGTCTGCAGCCACAATTATCTACAAAGTTTTTCTGCATTTTGCTTTCTGTTCCATTTACAGAATTTTTTATAAAAAAAATATTTTTCAGCATTTACATTCGAAAAAAGAAAATTTTGCATTGCAAGTTAAATTTATGCATCATTATTGTTTAAAAAGTTTCCCAAGCGTGGCACTTTTGTTGGGTTCATCACCTCACATGCACACACTCTGTCACCTAATTCAAGTGAGCCTTAAAAAACTACTTAACTCAACCAACATTCTAACCCCACTTGGGGAACACATAAGAATATTGTAGTTAGGTAGGATAGGGGGGATATGCATCCAAATAACACCCTTCGGTCGCTTACACTTGAGACATAGTGGTTGTCCTTTAGGGTACCAAAATCCCCTAGTATTTTTTGACACGGTCACAACCAGTTTATCAGAGGGCCTCTCCCTTAGGAGAGTTGAAGTTACGAGACTGGTTTCGGAAGTCTGAGAGGAATACCACAATCCACTCAGTAACCAAAGGCTACCTACTCGTTGTTCACGTGTGGTGTTCCTTTTAGGCCCACACGGTGATAGGACTGGAGATGCAGATTCACCTTTTTGGACATGTCATAAACGGGGTATCTTAGTTTCCTTTCTTCTAGGATTGTCTTACCTGGTGTCCCTCTCGGTAGGGGGATACCCTTGGCCACTTGGTTCTACTATTCATATTGTCTAACTTGGATTTCATCACCTTGCAGAGGATATGTCTAGTTGAATTAGAATACTATTTAGCTAGGTGTTTGCATGCTCCCTTACCTCCCGTCATCCCAATGCAGGGGAGAGAACACTGACCAAACATACGGGCTTCGTTCCAAAATCTCAGCCCCATATTTTACTCAAGAATGCATAATAATTAAAAACTTAATGTGTGCAGGTTCAAATTAACTATGCACAGCGGAATTAACTCATCTTTGCACACACACAATTAGTAATGCATAACATATAAATCGCAGCAAAAGATGATTCAACATATAGAGACTCAAACTCGTTCCAATGCCATGCATATATCTCATGTTAAGATAATCATTTCATTTCATTAAACATGGACAATTAACATACTGCAGAACACAAAATGCATGTAATTTATAACACAGAGAACACTTATCTTGAAATGCAAATGTCCAAACAACTGGCTACGTGAGAGCAACATTCCACCCAACCATAGATCTCTGTCTAGCCTATATTCTTTCAGCTGAGAGATCACCTCCAAGCTGGGCTATGTATCCACTAAGGATGAACTAGACAGGCTCACTCACAACCATGGATTCACTCAAACGGTCATGCTAAGCCAACACACAGTTGGGTTTATCAAGCATACCAAGAGGAAATGGAGGAGGATGCTAAACCAGTGAGCTCAACCACAAAGCTGCAAATATCTCAAGCTAAATTCAAGCAATCCCATCCTCTGTTCAAACATCCACGCTTGGATTTCTCACCATTCTAGCAACAAATAACTCAATCCCGTCACTGGTCTTCTGGGCTATAAAAACTGGGTTTCCCAATGGATTTCAGGTATCCAATACTTTCAAATTTGCCCCAAGGTTCATACCTATGGATCCCCCATTGGATTTCACTGTCAAATACCAATTCTGGGCGTTTATGTCTCTTCAAACGTGGGTTCTTTCAAAGTTGCGATTTCTGGTTTTTCTCTCTGCTGGCAATTCATTTTTTTTATGGAAAATGGTGCTGGTAACTTCCACAATGGAATGGGGATGAGGAAGAAGCAAATCCCATGAGGTAGAGTGGCTTGTGGTACAAGAAAACAGAGCCCATACTCTGCCGTACGAATTTCTGGGCTGCCCATGCTCCATTGAAGCCATGGACTGAATTCCTCAACCACTTCCTTACAATAGAAATAAATGTCAGCAAGGTAAGTTAAATGGGTTCTCAAGGTGACATATGGCAACCTATGGTTCAATCCCATAGCCCCCTCACCACTCCTTAGTGGATACACATGGCCCCTTCTCATTCGTTGCCTCCATAGCCAGTTTTGGTATTTTATTGCATGATGTTTATTTACATCATTTTTACAATGTTCCATGGCTAAATAGCACATGGACAACATAATGTATAATACTTGTCTTTAAATAAAATTTGAGCTCCCACTAGCGGGGCCTTGGCCTTGAGCTCCACGCTAGGAGAAAACACATCACATGTATACAACATTTACATTAAAAGATAACATATCCTAAGGGTCAAAATGGGGTATTACAATCCCCTCCCCCTTAGAATAACACCATCCTCGATGTTCCAACACTTGGAATACATATACAATTTACACGTACAAAATTTTCAAAACATTTTGCAGGTCTGCCCTGCATTTTATCATTTACTTTGAACTTTCAAGACCAAGTCCCTTGACTTCCACGAACTTCTCCTGCTGGTTCTAATCTTTCAGCTCGTCCACAAGTCTGAAAACTTTATGGCTGCTACCCTCTTGAGGTTCCCTTGTTCGGCAGTTGTGGAGGCAATGATGTCCTCCACATTTCCAACATTTCACTAGCTGCTTCATCTTTACATGCTTAATATCCTTTGAGTCTTCATTCCTGGAATGTTTCTTAATGGACCGATTGGACAAATGCCTCATCCTTGATCCACTTTCTTTTCCCTTACTGATTGCTCTCATAATTTTTTTTACCTCTCTTTGCAGACCAATAGAGTTCTGCAAAACCTTGTGGTTCATCTCATTCTGCCTCTTTTGTATCTTGAGCATCTCTCCAAGATTTTCTTGGGTCTTGTAAATTGTTTGAAGAAGACTTTCAGCCAATTCCAACAGCCTATGGTCTGCTGCCATGGTCATTGTGCACAGCTGGTTCTCACTTAGCTCACAAGCAGCACTTGCTTGTAACAACTGCAACCAATTGATTTAATTTCCACCTGTGAAATTCATCATTGCAAATCTTGTTAGGCCAAGCATAGCCTAAACATTAAAAATTAGTCAATTGTTTTTCTCCAATTGACATGGAGGTCCCATGCTCTATTCATGAGACTTTCACACTTTCCATGCTTTCCCAGCATGCACATGAATTCTTTCATGTTCATCCATTCACAATAAATTAATTACTTCAGCATTCACAATTTATTTCAAGCAATAAACAAATTCTACTTTCAGCCATACATGCATTCAACAATTTTCTGTTTTTTTATAAATGCATCAATAAAAAGGAAAGAGAGAGCAGTAAGAGTTCTCTTCTCTTAGTCTTGTTCCATTCTAGAACCCACACCACCACTGTGGTTTTCATGCTCCTAGCCTCTTTCACTTCAACGTGAATTCTTGACCTTCCCTTCTTGGCTATGACACTTAGTGTCTATGGTCTATTTCAGACCTCTCAACCATGGAGTCCCTCCACATGGTTTGTCTACAACTCTTGGCTGCTAGGACCCACACAGTCCCACTAGCACCATCCTTCATTGCTGCTCAAGTTGATATTTTTAGATAGTCACATGTCCACATGCATCCTTAAGATGCTTTCATAGTCCTTGCTTCCAACAATACCTACACTCAAACATTGAATCAATTCACATGTTTAGTTTATTTTCATAGGATTTATCTCTAAACAAGAGTTTTAGGAAGTCATAACCAAATCATATACACATGTATATTCATAATCAAGAAATTACAAGATAACCAAATACTTATCTACCTTGGATGTCTTCACTTTATTCCATAGGGTCCTTCTTTGCTTTACAAGCCTTGGAATCGCCTATGGACTTGAATGTTTGGCCAGCACGCAGGCTGCCCCTCATCATCAAATAATCTTGTATGTTTGGCCAGCACGCATGCTGCTCCACAACACCAAATAATCTTGTATGTTTGGCCAGCACGCAGGCTGCTCCACAACATCAAACAACCTTGTATGTTTGGCCAGCACGCAGGCTGCTCCAAATCATCAAATAATCTTGTATGTTTGGCCAGCACGCAGGCTGCTCCAAATCATCAAAAATTAATGCCCAACCAGTCACTCTCTGGATTTACCAAGCAATTTATAGTTCTTGCAGGATCCTTGCTTCCTGTAATGGGCAATGTTTCCAACAAAGAAACAATAGTGCATCAGCTTAACTGTTACAAGACTTATACTTGAAATCTTCATTATTCCAAACAAGAAATAAATGAAATTGAATACTTATCTGTATTGTGCATTTCCTCTCTAGTCCACAGGGTCCTGCTTTTACTTTATAATCCTTGGGATCCTCCTGCGGACTGGGATGTTTGGCCAGCACGCAGGCCACTCCAAAACATCAAATAATTAATTTCCAACCAATACACCTTCACGCCGACTTGGAAGGAAACTTCATCACGACCATTTCTAGGTCAAGGCTCTACTATGGAGCCATAGGCATATAATGGCCCTTTCATCAACACCTTCACAACCCTTCATCAAAAACCCACAACAGCCTTTGATACACATTAACCCTTCCACCACAACCCCTCACAACAACCTTTTACTTTGTTCCTTTAGTGTGTAGCACCAAATTGCATCTGTTTAAGGTGACAACACAAGTAGTATAGGCAAACTTGTCAACATTGTTATTCAAAAATTGTAACCATAATTCATAGCATTCACTATCAAGTATTGAAACACCAGGAATGTGTCCATTCCTTTAGGGCGTAATCAATATTGGCACCCCTAACATAACTCATTATCAGAAAGGCGTGAACTCCTCACTGATGGGAGCTATGCAAGTCCTAATCATACTTCATGCAGTCTGAATAATGCACATAAATAGAATACATTCTGCATAGTAATTCTAACAATTAGACTTGCATACATATAGGTACATATATATATATATATATATATCAATCAAGGTTTACAGAACACTTATCCCTTTTGCAGATGTAATTTCTCTTTACTAATGAGGAATGGGGGCTCCTTCTCTGAGTTGACAGTCCCTCAGTTTGCCATCCCAACTCCTTTTGATGTTACATACTCCTCATATGTCTTATTGACATAATCTTTACCATCTCACTTATATTATTTACCAATCATGCAGTGTAGATGGGACATTACCAAAATGTCCAATGGCATTTCACTCGAAACCCATTTCCAAGATATGGGATCATTCCCATGAAGTTTGGCTTCTGTAGGCCCTCTCTCATGGTCTTACGACAATGTGTCTTCCTGGCACACTTATCAAATAGCCAAACAATCAGCGACATTTAACAATAAAAATTCAAATCTGATTGTCCCATAACCAATCAATGGCATTAATAATTAAATTCCATATGAATTTGCAATTCTGTCTACTACAGAAATTGATTTTCTTAGCCATGAGGCTATCCTCATATTGCTTGGCTCTTGCAAGTGGTATCACTCTGTCCATTATGGATTTATGTTTGCTGCCATACATGGACATCCACCTACACATGTCCTCCTGACACAATTTTTCATAAGCCAAACAGTCATTAGCAATTATAAGCAAAATTTAAAATCTGAAAATTTACAAATCTGAGATTTACAATTCTTCTTTGTAACAGAGCTTAGATTTTTCAACCATGAGATTCCTTCTCATAAGCTCTAAATCGAATTTGCAAATCTGCTCCCTACAAAATTAAACTTGCAACCATGATATTATTCTCATAAACTTAAATCAGAATATTTTCGGATCTGTTTCATGCATAAATTAAATTTCACAACCATGAGAACCTTCTCATAACCTTTGGCTTTTGCACATGGTATAGTTTGGTCTTTACTATGGTCTTATCCCCATTTCCATACAGAAGAAATTTCTACCTGGAGTCTAAAACTTTCAATCAGCCAAGCATGCTATGAGTCCCCATGCATATAATATTTCATTGCTGCAACAGTCACTGAAGCATATCCAGAATTATAACATTCCATAATTCGAACACTTCTAGCTGTTAACATATCACTATCACCAAACTCATTTACTTCATGTAAATCATTATCATACTAAAATTGCAAGGTACCGTCGCACCATTTATGCAATTAACTTAAAGCTTTTAAATGCTCATTAATTCATAGCCATATCATTTATACAACTCTATCCTTCCAACAGAGCACTCTGGAAGCCTGTCAATCATGACTACCTTCATGCAATTTCTTCCCCTGCATTCATAGCAGCTCATGAAATGATCTACTCTGTCACATTCCCTCCTGTCATCCCAATGCAGTGGAGAGAACACTGACCAAACATATGGGCTTCGTTCCAGAATCTCAGCCCCATACTTTACTCAATAATGCATAATAATTAAAAACTTAATGTGTGCAGGTTCAAATTAACTAAGCACAGCGAAATTAACTCATCATCTCATCTATTGCTCAATTATAATGAGACATATATATATCACAATCATCCATGCACACAATACATCTCCCCAGGTGTAGCTACCCACATGCATGCATATTCACAACATTTACTCAAGTTTTTCATATGCATTCATTCAATGCTTAACTACAAGATTTATAAAATCTCTTAATGCACATCCACTCAATGCCACCTTGCATTGTTTCATGAGTAATATGTGTTGATGTATGTGTAACTTCGGAATGTATTTCATCTATGTATTTTATATATATTTATTGTACCCTTATTAGAGATGTGTTATTCCTTTATAAGGAAGTGTCGTCATGTGGATTGAAAAGTGTCGCAAGTGTGTGTACTTGCCGATGGGTTATTAGACCACCATGTGGGGTCGGCCCTGAATTATATATATTATAATGTGGATGTACCTATCTAGACAAGTCGGCCCCATAAGGTCACTAGGAAAAAAGGTTAGTATAAATAGAGATCGGAGATCTCTATTTTACTCACTCGAAAAAGTATCTCACTCTCACTCAGAAAGTGGTACACTAGTGAGGAGGAGGATCATCTGCTACTAGGAGACTATCTCAGTGTATTTTGGTTGTACTTTGGTTGAGCCATTGCTCTCTCTATCTCTGAGGAAGTTGTGGGGTTTTTCACCTTAGGGTTTTCCCCAGAGAAACTCTGTGTCTCTTGTCTCTCATGCTTTTGATTCTTGTGATGCTTTTCATGCTTATTGTGATTGTCATGCATTGATATACTGTATGTGTTATTCTCTCAGCAAAGATCCTAGAGTATTGTGAATTAATGCTCAAAATTACATGGTATCAGAGCTAACCTGAGAAGAAGACATTTTGTAGTGACGAAAACTTGAGTTTCTTGTTTATTGAGTTTCTCTCCGCATATTTTTAAAAATCAGTATAGTAGATTGACTCTACTCATCAAGGCGCATCTATCTGTCCAATCAGAATTCAATTTCGAGCATTTTCAGATTTGGCCCTAAAAATTAGGGTTTCCACAAAAATAGGAATTTCTGGAATCTGAAGGCACAGCTGGAAGCTCCTTGCAAAAATTGAAGTTTAGAGCTTTGGATCAAGATTTTTGACTGAGTAGATCTCCGAGAAACTCAAACCCTAATTCAGGGCTCTCCCTAGTGAACCCGGGAGGATAAAAAGGCTAATCTGAAGGGTAAAGCTTTGCTGATCTCAAATTCTGAATACATCAAGCTGATCAGCTCATCAAGGCGCATCTTTCTATCCTTTCAGAAATTTGAAATTCACATTTTGAATTTTTAGGGTTTTTCTGACAAACCCTAATCTGGGACCAGATCCAGTTTTCAGCATTTCAAGTGGTAAGACCTAAATCTTTTCTATTTCCATTTGAAGTACTCCTTAAGATGTCTCTCCACACCAAGCTTGAGGATGAGCTTGAAGGGGCTGATAACTTCCGATCCTGGAAGTATACGATTGGGTTAATCTTGGAAGAGAATGAGTTGGACTCATATATAAAAGAAGACATCCCTATCCCAGAGGATGAAGAGGCTAAGGTATTGCATAAGAAGAACTTGGTCAAGGTAAAGAGAATCATTGCTGATTCTATCAAAGACCATCTCATACCCCATGTGTCTTCTCTTAAGACACCCAAGGAGATGTTTGACTCTTTGACCAAGCTATTTGAAGGGAAGAACATAAATCAGAAGATGACCCTGCGGAACCAATTGAAAGGAGTAAAGTTTCAGAATGGAGAAACCATTCAATCTTTTTTTTCAAGGGTCTCCCAGATCAAGGAACAACTAGAAGCAGTGGATGAAATGGTGGAGAATGGTGAAGTGGTGATGACCACTCTAAATGGCCTACCCAGGTCATGGGATTCCTTCATTCAAGGAATTTGTGCAAGGAAGAAGTTGATCTCCTTCAACAGATTGCGAGAAGAATGCTCTCAAGAAGAAGCTGGACTTATAGCTCGTGAGGAAAAGATGGGAGGTGAAGATCAAGCTCTTGCAGCTCACACCAAAAGAAGTAAGCCCAAGAAGGAGCACTCTCGCCTCAAGAGATCCTTTCAAAAGAATAAGAAGGACCTAAGATGCTTCACATGCAATGAGAAGGGTCACTTTGCTTCAAATTGTCCCAAGAACAAAAGGGATAATAATAACAACTTCAGCAGGAAGAAGAAGGGTAACAAAAGAAGATATCATGCTCATGCTGTCGAAGATGATGAACCCCCAAAGAAGAAGTCTAGGGCAGAAAGTGATAGTGATGATGACTCATCAAGTGAAGAAGAATATGTTCTAATCTCTGCTCTCACAGGTACTATCTCCCATGGTTGTAATGATTGGTTAATTGACAGTGGGGCTTCCAAACACATGACTGGGTTTAAGAAATCTTTTGTGAATCTATCTGAACATGAATCACCCCATAAGGTGAAACTTGGGGATGATTATCAATACCCAATCAAAGGAAGTGGTGAAGCCTCCTACAACCTAGATTCTGGAAAATCTTTGAAGATGAAAGAAGTCCTTTATGTACCTGGGCTCAAGAAGAACTTACTCTCCATCTCTGCATTGGATGCAAAAGGTATGAGGGTTGCATTTGTGGATGACCAAGTCCTAATGTGGCCAAAGGGTAAAACAATCGATGATGCAGTAGTGATTGGAGAGCAAGAGGGAGGTTTGTATAAATTGAAGGGACAACCTGAACATGCCATGGTGCATGAATCCATGGAGCCAAGTGAAATTTGGCATAGAAGACTTTCTCATATGCACTATAGGGCACTTCCAATTGCAAGCAAGGCTGTAAAAGGTCTTCTTGAAATCAAGACCAAACATGAAAGTGTTTGCAAAGGATGTGCAAAAGGTAAGAACATTAAGAAGGATTTCCCAAGTAGTGAAAGTAAGGCAAACGATATCCTGGAAATCATCCACTCAGATGTATGTGGTCCTATGTCATCCAGTTCTCTTAGTGGGTATGTTTACTATGTCTCATTTATTGATGACTTCTCCAGGAAGACTTGGGTATACTTCTTGAAGAACAAAGATGAGGTGTTTGATAAGTTCAAGGAATTCAAAACCTTGATGGAGAATCAAACTGATAATAAGATTAAAACATTTAGATCCGACAATGGCGGAGAATTCACCTCAGGTGACTTCAAGAAGCTTTGTAGTGATTCAGGGATTAAGAGGGAGTTGACTGGTCCTTATAATCCTCAACAGAATTGTAACATCCCTCAATTTTGACCCCAATTATTATTATCATTAATATTATTATTATTGTAATTGTAATCATCCTAGTGAGGAGCCCAAGTCCAAGGCCTCGCTAGTAGACGTCGTATGCATTGGTATTTATTTTGTATAGGTGTAGACCTAGGTCACAGAAAATTGTGACGTAACTATACGATAGGCAAATTAAATGCACTGAGAGAAATAGGTCAGCGATGACCTATGACACCTTGATACCCCTAGGTAATTGGGGTAAAATGATTTAGTAACAATCACTCGTCAAACATGAAACTAAATGACCTGGGAGAATATCCTAAACTATCTTACTTCCAGGTATTTTATTATAAAGATTTGACTAGGATTTTAAATAGGAATATCCTATTAAAACTTAATTTTGGTAGTTATTACCTAAAGGCACTCATAGATTCTTTAATTAAAAAGTTTTATAAGTAACTTTGAGTGACGGATAAAACTCACTCAAAGAATTATTATAATCTATATATATACATGTAGATTTATGCGAAGTTTTATGATGTGATTTTAAACACAAATATATTAAAATTTTATATAAAGCACACTTTATATAAATATAATTTTATACATCATTAAGATATTTATTATGTTGGTATCATTAAAGATGCATTATTATTGGGTTATATTGAGGCTGCGATGTCACGGTTAATGGTACCAACTCATAGAGTAAGGTGCCATTTAGACTACGGTAACTTCTTTAGATTAAGATATAAAGCTATTATACTCTTCACCGTTTTAGAGGAGGATAGAAAGAATTGATGCTTTTAAATTATGGTTGAGAGGTATTAAATACCATGACCTCCTTGTTGAGAGATTGGACGCCAGTTAAACAAACCAGGGTGGACTTCCCAATGTCGAAGTGATATAGGAGTTATGAGGGATTAAAGTTGTTGTTAAGTGGAGAATCAGGTTAGCAAAAGTATAGGAGAGCGATCTCCTTAGTGGAGCACCGAAACTCCACTTTCTTGAGCCATCTGTCACCAAGGATAACACGCATTGTTCTTTCGGTTTAGGAAGGTGTTTAGTGCTGGGTAGTGGAGGATACAAGCGGGCGAGGAAGCCTATTATTTAATTATTTATACATTCTGGAAGGGAGCAATAGGGGACTACGTTCTGTTGTTGTTTTTGGTAGAGGTTATCCATTTAGTGGAAGAACTCATTTCTGTTTATCATCGGCACTTTCTTTGTATACTCAGAGGAGTAATACGATCCCCTCCATTTGATTTCTATAATGCCATCTGATTGATGGATGTAATAAGGCGGCGCTATTGGGGAAACGTAATCTCAGTCTCCACAAGCTACAATCGTGGTCTGCCTCCAGGATAAGTACTAGGCTCTACATCTCTCAGTAGAAAATTTTTGGATAGAGATGGAAGGGGGATCTTGCGTCGACAAAGAGAAATAAGAGAAGGCGTGTCAACTGCTGGAAAAGACTGACGCTGGATAGCCTTGGAAGGAGGAGACAATCTCTACTCGACGAAATTTATGTGCAGATAAGTCATTCCTACACTTATTTATTTGGTAGAAATAGTTGCTGATGAAAATCGTAGGTGTTGTTGCTTATATGATGATTAATAATGAAATCGCAACAACTACATTTTTATCAGTTGTTATAATAACTTGGTAGGACCTCATCGCACAACGATCTCTACATGAATGCTCGATTAAAACCTCTGACACCGTGACCTCCTTCTATAATAGAAGTCATGTGATCTGTAGTATGTAATGTTCTTTCTCAGATTTTGATCTCGGTGATTCAGACTATGGGTATGAGATACCAATGACCAATTACCTTGAGAATTAAACCGGTTTCCACAGCCGTATGAGATAATCTTGCAGGATAGGATAAATCGGCGGCCGAACCTGGTTTGGTTTGTGTTTAAGTTTTTACATTATACCGGATGCTGCCCTTAGCCCGATTCAGCTCATAGATCACGATCCCTGCCTTCCCGTGTTAAAAGTTGTATTATCTTAACCTTTATGTTTAGGATGCGATGGGAGATTAACGCTTTTACAGAAGTTGTTTATTTTTTAAAATGCCTATTGACGAAGGTTGTGGAAGGGTGTTGCCTTTTCGTCCTGCCTTCAAGAACCCTGCGACGAAAGAAAAACAAGTAGTTATGGCCGCTGCATCTATCTTTACATATATGCATGTGAATCTCATTCGAGGATGGCGTGTAGTTCTTTTCATAACCTGCAAGAGTTAGGCTGTATGTAGTTTTCTTTTTCTTAAACCTATAGAAGATTTGGTTTGGGTAGCACCCTTCGTAAAATGAATAATTAACCGATCTGTATGATTGTAGTTTTGGTATCTTGAATAAGACACCGATCTTGAGGATCGGTATTATCGAATTTTAGTTTCACCTTCTTTTTAGCTGCATGTATATGGCTTATTTAAATTGATTAATGAATTGGTGTCATGTTTGATGGATGAATCAAGGCGATCTCCTGGAGAGATTCGACCCGCTCTATACTCTATCTTGTAGGGTTGAACATGACAGGGAGGAAACTCCATTAATATGTCTTGATGCCGTAAAAGAGCTAACCCTGCAGACCTCCGTAAATTATACGTGCTAGCGCAGACCTCTGTATAGCAGGTGTATTGTATGATGTATTTTGTTTTGTGATTAGATTGTGAAGTGTGGATACCCTGCAAAAGGGAAAAACAAGCGTTAGTCAGCGTCCTGTCAGTTTTAAGCCTTGATCATGAACCTTAGCTGAGAAAACCACCATACAGATGTGATTTTTGTTAGCATATGCATCTAAGATTGTGCATGGATCTCTTCACCAGAAATCGTGTAAACCGTGGCTTGATTGTAGGAAGGTTAATCCAACTTGTTTTAGATATCCGAATTTGCAGCATGGATCCCGTGAACCCTTGTTTGATTGTATGCAATTTAATCCTTAGTTAAAGATCTTTGCAGATTGTGCAATGGATCCCTTCACCTCTAAGTGGCTGAAGCATTATCTCACGACTACCTCTGTGTTGAGGTTTGATGCGTTGTGTTACATGAATAAAACCCTGATTTAATGTTGTTGTATTTATTTTAGAACGAAGTATGCTGTTATAACATTAGAGATATATGTATTAGTTAAACCTACGACTGATCTTTGCTTAGATGTTGTTGCATATGTTATTAGCACATAATTGATTTCTGATAAGTAACTTTAGAGATGAGCACAACTTCATAGATATGCTATTACTCGTTTTTGTTCTCAAACCAAAGTCTGGTCTCTGCTCAGTATTTTAGATATGTGCACGACATCGTAGATATATCGTTTCCTTTACATTGGATTACTGTCCGGTCTGGTTGTGATTGAGTAAGGTGACTGCCCCTTTATACCTCTATGATTGGTAAGGAACTGTGGTATTTTTGTTACATATGTGAAATGTGAACATTAATATATGAAGCGGATTGCTGCTAATAGCTTAACGTTGTCGGAGTTGAATTCTACTAAAATAGTTTTTATTAGAACAGAGTATCTGACTGAAACGTGAGCCTTAGATCTTTGTGATTACTTCTTTTAGTGTTAAAAGAATTGTTGGCTACTCAAGCTAGAATTTTGTATCCATAGGGATGGAATGTATTTGGTTATCATGTAAAAAGTTCCCTCGACGAGAGGAGCTGCGAGAAAAGAAAACTATAGCAACAAATAAGTTGCAACTTGTAAACACTATGATTCAGAATAAATAAAAGATGCACACACCTTTTGTGGACTAGCCCGTGTATGGGTGAACCACGTTATCCTTGGTCTCTTGTGTTGCTTATGGTGTTCCTCAAATGTGTCTTTATGAATGAAAACTTGATTAATTGATGTTTACATTTCCTATATAAGGTTGGATGATTATGTGATGTATAATGCTAATATATTCGCCTTATGATATTGTTAATGTTGTTATCAATTAAGTTGTTTTCTTATTGACTATGTTATCCATGAGATAAAGATGTGCAAAAAGGTTTCAACGGGTACAATTGCATTCATTGTTATTTAATAAGAGTTCTATGAGATTGTTAAAACAAGTTAATGTGTCCTTTACATGTTGTTTTAAAATAATATTTTTAGAGTTTAGTTGCTAAACCTATGTATATTCTATATCTTGTAATGAGTAATTAACCGATGTTGTGTTTTCAAAGAGGGATTAGTATGTTACATATTTTTTTGTTATCATCTATGTTTGAAAAATTTTAAATTTTTACAAATTTTACTAATTCGAAAAAATTGGGTACGTGACATATGGTATCAGAGCTGTAGGTTACAGCACTCGGGCCTGATGGGCTCAGCATGAAATAAATAGGTATGTAAATTGACTAATCAAATTGTTCTTTTGTTTCTGGATGCATGGGATTTGAATGGACGAGGAGTTAATGTCATCTAGGTTCAAGGGAGTAAAGATAAGTATCTCAACATTTGAAGGAGGTATGTTATCCTTGTCGAAGGTTCTCTTTGCTAGAAGAAAGATGTAGGTACTCACATGATTATCGCGGAATATTTAGTGGAAATAATTCTAGTACATGTGAATGTAACGAATTCTGTATTATGATTTATTAACTCGGTTAACCTTGTTAAAAGGAATAGAGGCACTATAATCTCTTATAGGATTGTCGATTCATAAATCTTAATATTCTTTGGTAAAGTACTAAACTAGAAGAAATAGATGAGGATATGGAAAACTTTGCTGAAATATGTTATTACCTTGACAGAACAAAAGATTTTGAGACATGCCGACTAATAAGGAATTTCATAGAAGTATCATATATTTTCTGCATTTTTATCAAAGTTTACTAAGTGTGTTACCTATGAGCGCCTCTGATTTAAAAGTATCAGTTTTATTAGTATACTCCAATAAAGTAAGTTTGTTTGATTAAGCAAAGTCAGATAAACACCCTCAAATTCAATGCATGATTGTTAGTTCATATAATGTTACTTCATAAATATTTCTTCGTAGATATGTAGAAGATAATCGGGTAAAATATTTGTTGGTAGAAGTGATAGCTACTGATTATTTGATGCATAAGTTATTGAATGAGCATGTGTATCATATTATGGAACTAATATGTTCAATTGTTGAGCAATTGAAGAAAAGAAATTTTTTTATACTAACATTTCAGGAGGTGATTTTGGATCATGACCAATGTCGTAATTCGAGAAGAATATGGATTATATAACCACTTAGATAAGTTGAGCTATGTTGCTCAAAAGTAAATAATAATTTTTCTTTACATGTTATTTACAGGATTTTATGAATCATGATTAGTGATAAGACTTATGATTGATGAGGTGTTATCATCAAAATGCATAGACTATTATGGTAAATAGATGAATATATTCATTAAATATTTTTGTTGCTATTATGTTGCGTATGGCATGCAAGAAATACTAAATGATTGCTACTAAGTAAAATTCTCGGACGCAAACGAGAATGTTTGAGAGGAAAATAATATTTCCTGAACTCAAGTAGAGGCTGCATCTTGCACTCACTTACTAGCTGTTGCAGGGTGCAACTTCCCTAAAATTGTGGTCATGTTCCCCATGGAAGTGGAACAGAGCAGGTGGGTAGCTCGTTGAATGTTATACTGACCCAAAAGTCCTAGGAAAACTTTATAACCATCGAATTGAGCAGAGGAAGGGCTCACAATTTTTCCTTGTGTTGTTAGAATGGAGCACACAAGAGGTTCTCTGAGGAGACTAAACTTTTTCCTTGTGGTGTTAGAACTGAGCCCACAAGAAGATTCGATGAGGGAAAGCTATGTAATGAGTTGCAGAGTAAGACTGTCATATTTCTGCTGTATGCAGAGGTACAGAAGACTCATGTTTTGTATGGCAAGTCTTCACGATTGCAGAAAATACATAAGAGTTTTGTATGCAAGTCTCCATGATTGTGGAAGTACAAAGAGGTTTGGTGATTACAAAATTCAGTTGAAAGAATTGTTTTATGATATGAGTTAATGACAAAGATTGTCTTGTAGATAGACTATCACATGTATTTATGTGTGAATGTTATGAATGCTAAAGTAAGCAAATATTTCATCAAGGATGAGGATGAATGATAAACATTTGCTATTTTGAAATTTTGTATACTTATGTTATACTGAAAAATACTGAAAATCTTGTACAAGTTGTACAATGTGCAGGTTACAAATGAAGAGATCTTGCTGAAAATCACAAAGATGTAAAGACGACCAAACCTTAAGGGCAAAAAGTAAGCGAAAGACGATGAATGGACGCAAAAAGACAAATTGTTGAACACCGAGGACGGTGTTATCTTTAAGGGGTGGAGTGTGTAACATCCCTCAATTTTGACCCCAATTATTATTATCATTAATATTATTATTATTGTAATTGTAATCATCCTAGTGAGGAGCCCAAGTCCAAGGCCTCGCTAGTAAACGTCGTATGCATTGGTATTTATTTTGTATAGGTGTAGACCTAGGTCACAGAAAATTGTGACGTAACTATACGATAGGCAAATTAAATGCACTGAGAGAAATAGGTCAGCGATGACCTATGACACCTTGATACCCCTAGGTAATTGGGGTAAAATGATTTAGTAACAATCACTCGTCAAACATGAAACTAAATGACCTGGGAGAATATCCTAAACTATCTTACTTCCAGGTATTTTATTATAAAGATTTGACTAGGATTTTAAATAGGAATATCCTATTAAAACTTAATTTTGGTAGTTATTACCTAAAGGCACTCATAGATTCTTTAATTAAAAAGTTTTATAAGTAACTTTGAGTGACGGATAAAACTCACTCAAAGAATTATTATAATCTATATATATACATGTAGATTTATGCGAAGTTTTATGATGTGATTTTAAACACAAATATATTAAAATTTTATATAAAGCACACTTTATATAAATATAATTTTATACATCATTAAGATATTTATTATGTTGGTATCATTAAAGATGCATTATTATTGGGTTATATTGAGGCTGCGATGTCACGGTTAATGGTACCAACTCATAGAGTAAGGTGCCATTTAGACTACGGTAACTTCTTTAGATTAAGATATAAAGCTATTATACTCTTCACCGTTTTAGAGGAGGATAGAAAGAATTGATGCTTTTAAATTATGGTTGAGAGGTATTAAATACCATGACCTCCTTGTTGAGAGATTGGACGCCAGTTAAACAAACCAGGGTGGACTTCCCAATGTCGAAGTGATATAGGAGTTATGAGGGATTAAAGTTGTTGTTAAGTGGAGAATCAGGTTAGCAAAAGTATAGGAGAGCGATCTCCTTAGTGGAGCACCGAAACTCCACTTTCTTGAGCCATCTGTCACCAAGGATAACACGCATTGTTCTTTCGGTTTAGGAAGGTGTTTAGTGCTGGGTAGTGGAGGATACAAGCGGGCGAGGAAGCCTATTATTTAATTATTTATACATTCTGGAAGGGAGCAATAGGGGACTACGTTCTGTTGTTGTTTTTGGTAGAGGTTATCCATTTAGTGGAAGAACTCATTTCTGTTTATCATCGGCACTTTCTTTGTATACTTAGAGGAGTAATACGATCCCCTCCATTTGATTTCTATAATGCCATACGATTGATGGATGTAATAAGGCGGCGCTATTGGGGAAACGTAATCTCAGTCTCCACAAGCTACAATCGTGGTCTGCCTCCAGGATAAGTACTAGGCTCTACATCTCTCAGTAGAAAAGTTTTGGATAGAGATGGAAGGGGGATCTTGCGTCGACAAAGAGAAATAAGAGAAGGCGTGTCAACTGCTGGAAAAGACTGACGCTGGATAGCCTTGGAAGGAGGAGACAATCTCTACTCGACGAAATTTATGTGTAGATAAGTCATTCCTACACTTATTTATTTGGTAGAAATAGTTGCTGATGAAAATCGTAGGTGTTGTTGCTTATATGATGATTAATAATGAAATCGCAACAACTACATTTTTATCAGTTGTTATAATAACTTGGTAGGACCTCATCGCACAACGATCTCTACATGAATGCTCGATTAAAACCTCTGACACCGTGACCTCCTTCTATAATAGAAGTCATGTGATCTGTAGTATGTAATGTTCTTTCTCAGATTTTGATCTCGGTGATTCGGACTATGGGTATGAGATACCAATGACCAATTACCTTGAGAATTAAACCGGTTTCCACAGCCGTATGAGATAATCTTGCAGGATAGGATAAATCGGCGGCCGAACCTGGTTTGGTTTGTGTTTAAGTTTTTACATTATACCGGATGCTGCCCTTAGCCCGATTCAGCTCATAGATCACGATCCCTGCCTGCCCGTGTTAAAAGTTGTATTATCTTAACCTTTATGTTTAGGCTGCGATGGGAGATTAACGCTTTTACAGAAGTTGTTTATTTTTGAAAATGCCTATTGACGAAGGTTGTGGAAGGGTGTTGCCTTTTCGTCCTACCTTCAAGAACCCTGCGACGAAAGAAAAACAAGTAGTTATGGCCGCTGCATCTATCTTTACATATATACATGTGAATCTCATTCGAGGATGGCGTGTAGTTCTTTTCATAACCTGCAAGAGTTAGGCTGTATGTAGTTTTCTTTTTCTTAAACCTATAGAATATTTGGTTTGGGTAGCACCCTTCGTAAAATGAATAATTAACCGATCTGTATGATTGTAGTTTTGGTATCTTGAATAAGACACCGATCTTGAGGATCGGTATTATCGAATTTTAGTTTCACCTTCTTTTTAGCTGCATGTATATGGCTTATTTAAATTGATTAATGAATTGGTGTCGTGTTTGATGGATGAATCAAGGCGATCTCCTGGAGAGATTCGACCCGCTCTATACTCTATCTTGTAGGGTTGAACATGACAGGGAGGAAACTCCATTAATATGTCTTGATGCCGTAAAAGAGCTAACCCTGCAGACCTCCGTAAATTATACGTGCTAGCGCAGACCTCTGTATAGCAGGTGTATTGTATGATGTATTTTGTTTTGTGATTAGATTGTGAAGTGTGGATACCCTGCAAAAGGGAAAAACAAGCGTTAGTCAGCGTCCTGTCAGTTTTAAGCCTTGATCATGAACCTTAGCTGAGAAAACCACCATACAGATGTGATTTTTGTTAGCATATGCATCTAAGATTGTGCATGGATCTCTTCACCAGAAATCGTGTAAACCATGGCTTGATTGTACGAAGGTTAATCCAACTTGTTTTAGATATCCGAATTTGCAGCATGGATCCCGTGAACCCTTGTTTGATTGTATGCAATTTAATCCTTAGTTAAAGATCTTTGCAGATTGTGCAATGGATCCCTTCACCTCTAAGTGGCTGAAGCATTATCTCACGACTACCTCTGTGTTGAGGTTTGATGCGTTGTGTTACATGAATAAAACCCTGATTTAATGTTGTTGTATTTATTTTAGAACGAAGTATGCTGTTATAACATTAGAGATATATGTATTAGTTAAACCTACGACTGATCTTTGCTTAGATGTTGTTGCATATGTTATTAGCACATAATTGATTTCTGATAAGTAACTTTAGAGATGAGCACAACCTCATAGATATGCTATTACTCATTTTTGTTCTCAAACCAAAGTCTGGTCTCTGCTCAGTATTTTAGATATGTGCACGACATCGTAGATATATCGTTTCCTTTACATTGGATTACTGTCCGGTCTGGTTGTGATTGAGTAAGGTGACTTCCCCTTTATACCTCTATGATTGGTAAGGAACCGTGGTATTTTTGTTACATATGTGAAATGTGAACATTAATATATGAAGCGGATTGCTGCTAATAGCTTAACGTTGTCGGAGTTGAATTCTACTAAAATAGTTTTTATTAGAACAGAGTATCTGACTGAAATGTGAGCCTTAGATCTTTGTGATTACTTCTTTTAGTGTTAAAAGAATTGTTGGATACTCAAGCTAGAATTTTGTATCCATAGGGATGGAATGTATTTGGTTATCATGTAAAAAGTTCCCTCGACGAGAGGAGCTGCGAGAAAAGAAAACTATAGCAACAAATAAGTTGCAACTTGTAAACACTATGATTCAGAATAAATAAAAGATGCACACACCTTTTGTGGACTAGCCCGTGTACGGGTGAACCACGTTATCCTTGGTCTCTTGTGTTTGCTTATGGTGTTCCTCAAATGTGTCTTTATGAATGAAAACTTGATTAATCGATGTTTACATTTCCTATATAAGGTTGGATGATTATGTGATGTATAATGCTAATATATTCGCCTTATGATATTGTTAATGTTGTTATCAATTAAGTTGTTTTCTTATTGACTATGTTATCCATGAGATAAAGATGTGCAAAAAGGTTTCAACGGGTACAATTGCATTCATTGTTATTTAATAAGAGTTCTATGAGATTGTTAAAACAAGTTAATGTGTCCTTTACATGTTGTTTTAAAATAAGATTTTTAGAGTTTAGTTGCTAAACCTATGTATATTCTATATCTTGTAATGAGTAATTAACCGATGTTGTGTTTTCAAAGAGGGATTAGTATGTTACATATTTTTTTGTTATCATCTATGTTTGAAAAATTTTAAATTTTTACAAATTTTACTAATTCGAAAAAATTGGGTACGTGACAAGAATGGAGTTGCAGAAAGGAAGAACAGAACTATCATAGAAGCAGCAAGGGCAATGCTGCATGACCAGGATCTACCTATGCATCTATGGGTAGAAGCAACTAGAACAATGGTATATGTGCATAACAGAACACTCCACAAGATATTGGACAACAAGACACTAGAAGAGGTCTTTTTTGGTAAGAAACTTGAAGTCAGCCATCTCAAAATATTTGGTTGTTCAGTATATACTCATGTCCCAAAGGAAAAGAGGACTAAACTAGATCCTTCAGGAAAGAAGGGTATCTTTGTGGGTTACAATGAAAGCTCGAAGGCCTACAGAATATACTTTCTTGGGTTCAAGAAGATTGATGTCAGCAGGGGTGTAACGTTTGATGAAAACTCAACATTCATCAAATCAAGGAAGGCACCTATCGAAGTTTATGAAGAACCTAAGGAAACTAGATTTCAAGACACTACCATGACTGAAGCAGTTCCAGAAGTTGTTCATGAGTTTGAAGATCCGCAAGAACCTATAGATCCACCTCGTGAGGATAACTCTCACAAGAGGAAACATGCATGGGCTAGAGAACTCATTCAAGATGCAGAAAGATTTGGCATTCCAGAAGAAGAACACAGAGCAAAGAAGAGAACCAGATCACATACCAGCTATGTTGCTTTACTCTGTGACATTATGAACAAAGAGCCTTCCAGTTATGAAGAAGCAACGGGAAAGAAAGAATGGAAGGATGCCATGGTTGAGGAATACCAATCAATAATGAAGAATGATGTTTGGGATGTTGTCCCAAGACCTAAAGAGAAGTCTGTTGTGAATTCTAAATGGATCTTCAAAATCAAGCATGCTGCAGATGGCAGTGTAGAGAAATACAAAGCAAGATTCGTAGCTCGTGGCTTCTCTCAGAAAGAGGGAATAGATTATGAAGAAACTTTTGCACCTGTAGCTAGGTATACTTCCATCAGAATAGTATTTGCCCTGGCTATAGCAATGAAATGGAAAATACACCAGATGGATGTCAAGACTGCTTTCTTGAATGGTGTAGTTGAAGAGGAAGTATATGTGGAGTAGCCACTTGGTTTTGAAATACATGACAGGGAGTCATATGTATGCAGATTAAAGAAAGCCTTGTATGGCTTGAAACAAGCTCCCAGAACTTGGTATGGTAGGATAGATAGTTTCCTATCTAGTTTGGGCTTTACCAAGAGTAAAACGGATTCCAACCTTTACTACAAGGTTGAGGAAGGGAATCGTGTGATTCTACTCCTGTATGTGGATGAATTATTTGTAACAGGAGATGACAGACTGATTGCAGATACTAAGAGGAAGCTTGATGCTGAATTCGATATGAAAGATTTGGGAATGATACACTATTTCCTAGGTATGGAGGTGTGGCAGAGAGCAGGTGGGATTTTCCTTGGTCAAGGGAAGTACACAGTAGATATCCTGAAGAGATTTGGGATGATGGATTGCAAGGCCATGGCCACACCTATGGCATCGAATCTGAAGCTTCTATGTGATGCTTCATCTGATTCGGTTGATGTCTCTATGTATCATCAAATGATTGGGTCCTTGATGTACCTGACGAACACGAGACTAGACATTTGCTTTGCTGTGAACACATTGATTCAGTTCCTGACAGATCCGAGGAGTGTTCACCTGGTTGCTGTAAAGCATGTTCTGAGGTACCTGAAGGGTACAGTGGATTATGGGCTCAAGTATGAAGTGAATCAAAATTTTAACCTGCAGGGTTATGTTGATTCAGATTGGGCTGGTAGTGCTGCAGATAGGAAGAGCAAATCTGGATGTTGCTTCAGTATGGGATCAGGTGTGATCTCTTGGTTTAGCAGGAAGCAGTCTTGAGTAGCACTGAGTACAGCTGAGGTAGAGTATGTTGCAGCCTATTCAGCTAGTTGTGAGGCAGTATGGATACGGAAGCTACTGTCTGAGTTATTTGATCTCCCGTTGGATGCTACTGGTATCTTTTGTGATAACCAAAGTTGTGTGAAGCTGTACGAGAACCCAGTGTTTCATGATAAGTCGAAACACATAGAGATCAAATATCACTATATCAGGGATATGGTGCAGAGAGGAACTGTGAAGATCCTGTATGTTACGACGGACAAGCAGATTGCAAATGTGTTGACGAAGCCACTAGCCAGGGTGAAGTTCGAGTACTTCAGGGAGAGGCTTGGTGTTCTTCAGATCGAGGACACTTCGAGGAAGAAGTGATGGACGCATTTGCTGAAGCCATTCCAAGCATGTTGGAAGGAGGATCCTTCACATGGCTGTGGATGTAAGCGCTGGATGATGAGCATCAAGATGATGTTCTGGTTTCTGCTTGGATATGATCAATTGGATCATTTTTATATGTATGTATTCATCATGTTGGATGTTGGATATGATCAGTTGGATCATTTTTTTATGTATGTATGTATGCATCATGTTGGATGTTGGATATGATTGGTTGGATCATGTGTATGTATTTTTGTATATGCATCATGTTGGATACTTGGACCATGTATCTGTATATGTATCAGGTGGATACATTGTATGATCAGGTGGATCATGTATGGTGATATGTATCATGTATTTGTATTTGTATCAGATGGATACATTATGATCAGGTGGATCATGTATGATGATATGTATCAGGTAGATACTTGGTATGCATCAGGTAGATGCATTATATGATCAAGATGATCATGGATGATGAGCTTTAGGATGTTGCTCCAAATGACATGCAGCAGGATGTTGCAGTGATGATGATCAGGATGATCATGTGTACATCAGGATGATGTATGGTGAGTATCAGGTTGATACTCTATGGTCGTGGATCAGGTTATGCAGATGAGCATATAATTTGGCCCTGGGAGATTTGCAGATAGTCTTTCGAGGTTTTTCCTATGGCATGTAATTCATTGCCCTGGGATATCTGGCAAATGCTCTTTCGAGGTTTTGCTCTGGGAGGACATATAATTTGGCCCTAGGAGATCTGCAGATAGTCTTTTGAGGTTTTTCCTATGGCATGTAATTCGTTGCCCTGGGATATCTGGTAGATGCTCTTTCGAGGTTTTGTCCTATGGTATATAATCTGTCCTTGGGAGATCCGATAGGTTGGGTTGTGTGCCCGTAATCAGTCCTGGGATGCTCTTGAGAGGTTTTGCCATGACCACATGTAATTCGTGCCCTAGGAGATCCTATAGGTAGAGCTGTGTGCTCGTAACAGCCTGGGATGCTCTTGCAAGGTTTTGTGGTGACCACATGTAATTCGTGCCCTGGGATATCCTATAGGTAGAACTGCGTGCTCGTAACAGCCTGGGATGCTCTTGCGAGGTTTTGTGGTGAGGTCACATATAATATGGCCCTGGGAGATCCTATAGGTAGAGCCGTGTGCTCGTAACAGCTTGGGATGCTCTTTCGAGGTTTTATGATGCACGTAATAAGTCCTGAGGATTCCACAGTATGGCCAGTGATGACGAAGACCTGCAGGTGGTGGGCCTACATCCAGTATGAAAAAGGACTGGCTCTGTAGAACTTCCTATGACGAGTAGAGTCAGAGATTGGTTGAGATAGAAACAGAAGTGATGATGACGATGATGATGCATCGACGATGATGATCCCGAGAAGAAGACTTGTCTAGCAGATCTGTGTCAAGAAATACCTTCCTAGTTAAGAGGGAGTGTTGATGTATGTGTAACTTCAGAATGTATTTCATCTATATATTTTATATATATTTATTGTACCCTTATTAGAGATGTGTTATTCCTCTATAAGGAAGTGACGTCATGTGGATTGACAAGTGTCGCAAGTGTGTGTACTTGCCGATGGGTTATTAGACCACCATGTGGGGTCGGCCCTGAATTATATATTATAATGTGGATGTACCTAGCTAGACAAGTCAGCCCCATAAGGTCACTGGGCAAAAAGGTTAGTATTTAGAAATTGGAGATCTCTATTTTACTCACTCGAAAAAATATCTCACTCTCACTCAGAAAGTGGCGCGCTAGTGAGGAGGAGGATCATCTGCTACTAGGAGACTATCTTAGTGTATTTTGGTTGTACTTTGGTTGAGCCATTGATCTCTCTATCTCTGAGGAAGTTGTAGGGTTTTTCACCTTAGGGTTTTCCCCACAGAAACTCTGTGTCTCTTGTCTCTCATGCTTTTGATTCTTGTGATGTTTGTCATGCTTATTGTGATTTCCATGCATTGATATACTGTATATGTTATTCTCTCAGCAAAGATCCTAGAGTATTGTGAAATAATGCTCAAAATTTAACACTATGCATTCAAGCATATTATGACTTAATCATGACTATCTCATACAACATGCATTAGCATATTCAAGACCACCGGTCCTCACTTGCTTTGGTTGTTAAACTCACAATTGACATACTCAAATAGAATGATATAATTTCATATGAATGCATTGAGATTCTAAGCAAGTATAGGGTGTAAGGATCATTTCCTTCACTTACCCACACCTCACCATACTCGGTAGGTTAACATTCCCATTTGGGCACTCAATACCACATGCAAACCAAATCAACATAGTTCAAACATAGTCGAAGGGATCTTACCAAATTCTCTTTCAGCATTCATGCAATTATGCATCAATAACCATTACCTGCATGGTTGTCATTAACATCACTTGATGTTACCTGATCAGTTGGCCTCTTACCAAGGCTACACAGTCCTTTTGTCAATCTCATGATCACAGATTTGTTGCACCATCCTTTCTTCATAAGGTTGTTGGCTTCATGCAACAACATCCTCAACATATTTAGCCATGCTTCTGTTATCTTTGGTCCTACAACCAAAACCAATCACTAATAGTGATTATCAACCACAATATTTACCATTAGTGGTTCACTGGATATGTAAAATCTCACTACTTTTACCAATATGTAGTGTCATATGCATGCAAAACATATAATCATGCACTGTGCAATGTTTATTAACATGCCAATCAATGCATATTCATGCCACTCATCTAATCTCTTGCATTTTCAACATTCTCATACCATAGTTTTATGCACATAAAGCTTATAAAATATAAATGCAGTTAGCAAGATAGGGGTTAAGGAATTCTCCATTTCTGATCCCTCATCATTGCATGAACTTCCTCTTTCACATCGTAGCTGGTTCGATTTCATGGCATGCTACTTCCAGGCATGCAATTCTAAAATTTGCCCATATTGACAACAATTTTTCCAAACAACCACTGGCACTTTTCTACTCCAATTATCTATGATGTCTGATAACTTCCTTCAAATTTTGATTATGCACCACTGTTCCTTGCTGGATATACTTTCCAATGCCTGTCCACTTGCTCCATTCTAACCTCGGGTTTGGAAACTGCGTTATTTCAAAATGACAGCCTTCACCCCAATTATGCATACTTTCACAGTTGTAAAAATATCATGAACTGCCAACTTCAGCCACCTGTGGAAGAAAATCTATGAAGAATCACGAAAACTTTTCTACCGAGAGAAGTTAGTACATATAACAAGGAATGCTCAACAACTCGTGGATCTCTGTTCTGATGCACCATTCATCTTCTATAAAATTATGGGTTTGACTACTTTCCAATTTTCACATTTTTCCAAAATCCCAAATTTTGGGCTTTATACTTTTTTTTTCGACACACACAGGCCGCAACCCGCATCCCGCAATCCAACTTTGTGGGTTCGAGGGGGGTCAAGCTACAGTCACAGGGATGTAACCATCCTGCATCTCGCATCCCGCAATCTGACCTTGCGGTTTCGGGGGGGGGGGTCAAGCTGCGGTCACGGGGACGTAACCATCCCGCAATCCGACATTGCGGTTTTGGGGGGGGGTCAAGCTGCGGTCATAGGAACGTAACCATCCCGCAACGCGCATCCCACAATCTGACATTGTAGTTTCAGGGGGGGGGGGAGGGGTTCAAGCTGCGGTCACGGGGATGTAACCATCCCGCATCCTGCATCTTGCAATCCGACATTGCAGTTTCGAGGGGGGTTAAGCTGTGGTCACGGGAACGTAACCATCCCGCAACACGCATCCCGCATCCCGCATCCCGTAATCTGACATTGCAGTTTCAGGGGGGGTCAAGCTACGGTCACGGGAACGTAACCATCCCACAACGCACATCCCGCATCCCGCAACTACGAAAACACCTACGTTTTCTTGCAACTTGCGGGGTCCGTACCTGCTTCGTCCCTTAACCAAATTTAGCAAATGAGGTACTGATGGAAAGCTCTTGGAGAGATCTATGCACCTATGTGATCCTCTTCCACATCTAAGAAATATGAACCTATCATTTTCCCCAATCAAAATGCCACCCCCAACTTCCCAATACTATGTTAAAACATCCTGTTACATGCCTGTAAATTCGAAGTCTGACCCAAGCAGCCCTAGTGCTGTAAGCTAGGCTCTGATACCACTTTGTCACGTCCCCTCCCATCATCCCAATGCAGGGGAGAGAACACTGACCAAACATACGGACTTCGTTCCAGAATCTCAGCCCCATACTTTACTTCATAATGCATAATAATTAAAAACTTAATGTGTGCAGGTTCAAATTAACTAAGCACAACGGAATTAACTCATCTTTGCACACACACAATTAGTAATGCATAACATATAAATCATAGCAGAAGATGATTCAACATATAGAGACTCAAACTCGTTCCAATGCCATGCATAGATCTCATGTTAAGATAATCATTTCATTTCATTAAAAATGGACAATTAACATACTGCAGAACACAAACTGCATGTAATTTATAACACAGAGAACACTTATCTTCAAATGCAAATGTCCAAACAACTGGCTACGTGAGAGCAACGTTCCATCCAACCATAGATCTCTGTCCATCCTGTATTCTTTCAGTTGTGAGATCACCCCCGAGCTGGGCTGTGTATCCACTAAGGAGGAACTAGACAGGCTCACTCACAGCCATGGATTCACTCAAACGGTCATGCTAAGCCAACACACAGTTGGGTTTATCAAGCATACCAAAAAGAAATGGAGGAGGATGCTAAATTGGTGAGCTCAACCACAAAGCTACAGACATCTCAAGCTAAATTCAAGCAATCCTATCCTCTGTTCAAACATCCACGCTTGGATTTCTCACCATTCTGGCAACAAATAACTCAATCCCGTCACTGGTCTTCTGGGCTATAAAAACTGGGTTTCCCAATGGATTTCCGGGTATCCAACACTCTCAAATTAGCCCCAAGGTTCATAGCTATGGATCCCCCATTGGATTTCACTGTCAAATACCAATTTTGAGTGTTTATGGCTCTTCAAACGTGGGTTCTTTCAAAGTTGCGATTTCTGGTTTTTCTCTCTGCTGGCAATTCATTTTTTTGGATGGAAAATGGTGCTGGTAACTTCCACAATGGAATGGGGATGAGGAAGAAGAAACTCCCATGAGGTAGAGTGGCTTGTGGTACAAGAAAATTGAGCCCATATTCTGCCATACGAATTTCTGGATGCCCATGCTCCATTGAAGCCATGGACTGAATTCCTCAACCACTTCCTTACAACAGAAATAAATGTCAGCAAGGTAAGTCAAATGGGTTCTCAAGGTGACATATGGAAACCTATGGTTCAATCCCATAGCCCCCTCACCACTCCCTAGTGGATACACATGGCCCCTTCTCATTCGTTGCCTCCATAGCCAGTTTTGGTATTTTATTGCATGATGTTTATTTACATCATTTTTACAATGTTCCATGGCTAAACAGCACATGGAAAACATAATGTCTAATACTTGTCTTTAAATAAAATTCGAGCTTCCACTAGTGGAGCCTTGGCCTTGAGCTCCACACTAGGAAAACATACATCACATGTATACAACATTTACATTAAAAGCTAACATATCCTAAGGGTCAAAATGGGGTATTACACGAGTCCACCATTTTTATTCTTAGGGAACCTCCTGCTTGTTGGTATTCTGACCATTTTTTCTGATACTTCGCTTATTGTAGCACAGCTGTTACAATAAGCGTTTTGAGCCAGTTGTTGGCCTAAGTGTCGTATTGTTTGGGCTCTCCTTCTATACAATTGGTTGCATTAGGGTTTTTGAGCTATTTTTCACTCGACACAACCCCCAGATACTTGACACCATCTATCACCATTGAGTCCCCAAGACAATCTTGGCACCTCCGGGGCGAGCCCCTGCAACACGGTTCACTTGACATCACCCGTCATAGACGTAGAGCTTCATCACTTGACACCACTCATCATAGACCTAGAGCTTCGTCACTTGACTCTACTTCTCGACGACATAGAGCTCTATCCCTTGACTCTGACACCCCTTATTTCACATCTGATTCTGAGGCAGAGTCTGAACACCTCACTTACATAGCACCAACCAGCCCCATGGATGACATGACCTCCAACCCTTTCTTTGTAGGGACCCTCGGTGTAACGTTCACAACAACCCCAGCTACCACTGTCACCACCACCACACCCATGTTGGGTATGCCTTCGATGGGGCCCACACCCACCATTCCTGTCACTATGTCAATTCCAGTGGCTATCATATCCAACCCAACCCCACCGAGGACTCACGCTACGCTTAGCGGTGCAAGACCCTCCCATACCACCTCCACTCCCCCGTTTGGGGGTCACATCCCTCTCACAAACCCAACTCCTACACTTGAGGGCATCGGCCCCACCATGACCACTACCACCAGCATGTCGCATCCTTCTATTAGTTTTCCATTCATGGCTAGTCTCAACCTTCCTGACTTGGCCAGATTGACCAACGATCCCATCAGACATGATCCTACGTGGCCTCACATGCCCACCAAACTCCCATCATACATCCCTAAATGTGAGGGTAAGGCAGGTGAAGACCCCCAAAATCACATTATGTCCTTCCACCTATTGTGTTCCTCTAACTCCATAGTGGATGACTCCGTTCGACTCCGTCTATTACAACGGACTCTCACTGGTGTTGTAGCCAAGTGGTACATCGAGCAGCCTCATGGGACCCACGCCACCTTTACTTTCCTTGCCTTGACCTTCCTGCAGTTCTTTCAGTTACCTATCCGCTATGACGCGGGATTTGAGATCCTACTGTCTTGTAGACAAACCACAACCACCCACATCACTGATCACATTAATGAGTGGTGTCGATGCCAAAGCCTGTGCAAAATCAAGTTAGAAGACCGTATCTTCCTAGATTGGTTTCTCAAATCTCTCCTTCCCGTCATTGCTAAGGATGTGGCATCCAAGCAACCAAAGTCCGAAGAAGAAGCCATCTTAAAATCCCAACAGTTTGACCTTATCTACACCCAATCTGGTTACCTATATACCATTAGACCCGATGCTCCTTGCGGTGATACCTCTCGAAACGACACCCTGGGGGCATCCCATGCCACCGATGGCATCATTGGCCATGTTGCATCGCATAACCAACCATTTTCCATTGCACGTACTAGTACTGGCCACAACCTTTCGCGGGCTACATCCCACTCTGGAGCAACCAATTCGTGTGCTCCCTTGACACATAACCGGCGCTCCCATGGACCCTCATGTCCACCTCAGTGTTTTGGCCACCCAACCCCCGCTTATGTCCCCCGGGTTACACCTCACACATATTACCACCAGCAGGTCGCGCATGCTCCTGTAACCCCCCCAAGCTCCACCCGCTTACTATCCATCACAGGCAGCACCTGCGGCAACTCAACCACCGGTCACACAACTGTATCAACAACCCTCACAAGGTCCCGCACCTGCACCACCTCCAACCCCACCCACTTATTATCCCCTGCAGCCGGCTCCCACACCTGCACAACCCCAGATCCACCTGCTTCCCAAGGGAAAGTGTACGCATAGCAAAATCCACAGCAAAACCAAAATATGCAACGTAACCAACAAGGCCAACAAAAACACGGAAAAGAACATAGTCGTGGAAAAAACCCTACTCCAGACAAGGCAGCCAGCCACCTAATCCCCCAAACAATAATAACGATACACCCGCCAACCAAAACCCCGACAGGCTGCCAAAGCAAGCTAAAAACCCCAACTTATGACCAAATCACCATTGTTCCATCTGCGGGGTCTACTACCATTACACACACGCTTGCCCACATTTGGAGTGGGCTCAACAACTTTGGATCAATGATGCCCACCGCCAAGGGCACGCGGCCCCACCAACGCCACCTAACCCCCCACCACCTCAAACTCAACCCTTGGTATTTCATAATCCTTTACCAACCCAAGGAGTGGTGAACACTCAACTGTTGGCTCCCCCTCAAGGAACCGCGCCACCCCAACAACAAGTCACGTATGCTGTGCCTACCCACCCTACTTTAGACTCAGGTACCCACTACTTGTTAATGATGTCATCCGCTGATGTCAACCTTCAAACTCACCAAAATCAATATGGCTCCACCCCTGAAGCCCCTTCCCCTAACAAAACCACCAACACTCTTCCCACTGATCAACCATTATGCATACCTCCTGCCCCATTAGATGGAGCCCCAAAAGCCCCTTGTTTCCCACTTTGTCGCATCAACAATAACCCCAATGCTCGCGCTACATCTAATTACAACATTGTGGATGACTTAGCCCAATCCCCCGCGGTCATGTCTGCATTAGAGATCTTAAAAAACTATCCTACACAATGTAAGACCCTGCTATCTTCTATTGGTGCTATCGATCCCACTGACTGATGAATGATGGCCTTTGATTTGGACCAATCTGAACCATGCCTGCCTTCCACATTAACATTCCAAGTTTCTGTATCCATTTGAAATCTCGTAATCCATCGATGCATCATCAATGAGGGTGCCTCCACATGCATTATGTCCACATTTGTTTGGCAGAAGTTAGGATCCCCTACTCTCCAGTCATCCACCACTGCGTTGCGAGCCTACGACGGCCATTCGGCTCAACCCCAAGGTCTCTTAGCTAATGTCCCCATCTAGTTGGTTGGTAAAACAGTGCTTATTGACATAGAGGTCATCAATGTCCAACTTGATTATAACCTCTTACTTGGCCGCAGTTACATGCATGCCATGAGGGCGGTTGCTTCATCTATTTTCTGTATCATGATGTTCCCCCATAAAGGATGAATGGTCAAGATTGATCAACTCACCTATTACGATCCCAATGCCCCAGCTGCACCCAAAAATGTTCTCCCCATGGTTGAACAACCTGTTCACGGTGCATCTACCTCGTTAATTTCCTCAGTTGGACCCAGAATCTACTCAGATACGCCAATGACTTCCACATTCCAATCCATTCCACCCCATCATAGGCAACTGAAATATCTGACTTATGTACCCTATCCCACAATACACAAACACCCAACTATCAACCGCCCTTGCTACCCCAACCACCATCGGTACCTAGTCATGTTGGCGCTACACCCATCCATACAATCCCCTTCCCGTTCCCCCCTTCGGGAGTAGTAAGCACCCCAGTTATGGCCACACTCAACTTCCCGAGGTTAAATTTAGGACTCCCTGTGTGGTATCTCACACCTCCCACTTACCCTCCAACACCAAACGTCGTCTTACAACCAGTACAACCCATTACCACTGCTAGTCGACCACTTCCTGGTGTCATCACTCCTTCCTCATCCACCAATCCAACCCCTCTTACCAAACATGCTGGGGGTAGAGGCCCACAACCTTACACCGCTCTGCCCTTTCCCAAAACAATTAAAAATCCTCCACCATTTCGAGCTCCTCCCAAATGCTCGTTGTGCGATTAGTTAAGCTGTGCTACCCATCAATGTCCACAATTACCTGCACTACAGGAGCACATGCAAATGCTTGACGATGACCCCAACATCTAGGTTGTCCAGCTCGGTTGTCTAGCTGCAGTAATGAAATGGAATATACACCAGATGGATGTCAAGATAGCTTTCTTTAATGGTGTAGTCGAAGAGGAAAGTGTATGTGGAGCAGCCACTTGGGTTTGAGACACATGACAGAGGGACTCATGTGTCCAAACTGAAGAAAGCCCTGTATGGTTTGAAACAAGCACCCTGGACTTGGTACAGCAGGATAGATGGCTTCCTATCCAGTTTGAGCTTTACTAAAATTAAAGTGGACTCCAACCTTTACTACAAGGTTGAGGACGACAATCCAGTGATACTACTTCTGTATGTGGATGACCCGTTTGTTACAGGTGAGGATAGATTGATTTCCGATACAAAGAGGAAGCTTGCTGCTGAGTTCGAGATGAAGGACTTGGGTATAATGCACTACTTTCTAGGTATGGAGGTGTGGCAGAGCATAGATGGAATATTCCTTGGACAAGGGAAGTATGTAGAAGAGATCCTGAAGAGGTTTAGAATGATGGACTGCAAGGCCATGGCCACACCTATGGCATCAAACCTGAAGTTTATGTGTGATGCTTCATCTAATCCGGTTGATGTCATGGTGTATTGTCAGATGATTGGGTCCTTGATGTACCTGATGAACACTAGACCAGATATTTGCTTTGAAGTGAACACATTGAGCCAATTCCTGACAAATCCCAGAGGTGTTCACCTAGTTGCTGTAAAGTAGATTCTGAGGTACCTGAAGGGTACAATTGATTATGGGCTCAAGTATGATGCGAATCAAAAGGTTAACCTGGAGGGTTATGTTGATTCAGATTGGGCAGGTAGTGATGCAGATAGGAAGAACACTTCTGGGTGTTGCTTCAGTATGGGATCAAGTATGATCTATTGGTTTAGTAGGAAGCAATCCTGCGTAGCACTGAGTACAGCCGAAGTAGAGTATGTTGCAGCATGTTCGGCTAGTTGTGATGCAGTATGGCTGAGGAAGCTACTGTCTGAGTTATTTGATCTCCCATTGGGTGCTACTGGTATCTTTTGTGACAACTAGAGTTGTGTGAAGTTGTCTGAGAACCCAGTGTTCCATGACAGGTCGAAGCAGATTGAGATCAAATATCACTATAACAGGGATATGGTGTAGAGAGGAGCAGTGAAGCTCCTGTATGTTGCAATGAACGAGCAGATAGCCAATGTGTTGACCAAGCCACTGGCCAGGGTGAAGTTTGAGTACTTCAGAGAGAGACTTGGTGTACTTCAGATCGAGATTCCTTCCAAGGGGAAGTGTTGAGTCTGGAGACACAGATGCACATGAGCCATTCTAGCATGGTTGAAGTGTGTATTCCCATGGCTAAGATATAAGGGCTCAGGCCATTCTGACATGGTTGAAGTGTTTCTTCCCATGGTCGTTGATGTAATAGCTAGGACCATTCGAGCATGGTTGGAGTTTGTCTTCCCATGGCCGTGATATAAGGGCTAGGCCATTCGAGCATGGTTGAAGTGTGTCTTCCCATGGCTGCGATATAAGTGTTGTGCCATTCCTAGCATGGTTGAAGTGTGTCTTCCCATGGCTATGGATATAAGTGCGGTGCCATTCTCGCATGGTTGAAGTGTGTCTTCCCATGGCATAGATATAAGTGCTAAGCCTTTCACGGATGGTTGAAGTGTGTCTTCCCATGCCGGTGAATGTAAGTGTTGTGTGATGTGCATCTAGGTTGTCCTCCATGGACTATGAGGTGATCTGAAGACGATGAGGTGACAGTATGGTACACAGGTTTTGCAGAGGCATATAATTGGTCCTGAGATGCACTTGCAAGTTTTGCAGAGGCAATGTAATCAGTCCTGGGATATCTTGCAAGTTTTGCAGAGGCTGTGTAATCAGTCCTGAGGTGTACTTACTTGATGGCTTGCTCACAGAGATGATGAAGACCTACATGGAGGCTAGGCCTACATCCAGCATGAAAAAGGGATAGCTCTATAGATGTGATACATCCAACATGAAAAAGGGCTGGCTCTATAGATGTGATACATACAGCATGAAAAAGGGCTGGCTCTATAGATTTGATACATCTAGTATGAAAAAGGGCTTTCTCTGTAGATGATGAAGACCTACAGGTGGTAGGCCTACATCCAGCATGAAAAAGGGTTGTCTCTGTAGAACTTCCTATGACGAGTAGATTTGAGATTGATTGAAATAGCAGTAGTAGTGATGATGACGATGATCTAGTGATGATGATCCAAAGAAGAAGGCTTGTGCTAGCAGATCTGTGTCGAGAAATACCTTCTATCTCTGAGGAAGTTATTGGGGTTTTTCACCTTTATGGTTTTCCCCAAGGAAACTCTATGTCTATTGTCTCTTGTGATTGATATGCTTTACATGTTATTCTCTCAGTAAAGCTCCTAGAGTATGTTGAATTAATGTTCAATGATTAACAATTGACGCTTGGCCATATGTGCCCCCCATTCGCCAAAAACAATGCCACATTCACCCATCAAAGCTCCCTGCCTTCAAAGCCGAAATTGAAAAAATTCATGCAATAGGTTTTATTTATCCCATCGCATACACCACTTGGGTTTCTAACCCCATCCCCGTTAACAAAAAACAAGGCACCATCCGGGTATGTACTGACTTCCACGATTTAAACCAAGCATGTCCCAAAGACAACTTCCCCACGCCATTTATTGACCAACTCATCGATGCATGTGTGGGGCATGAATTCCTATCCTTCATAGACAGTTTCTCTGGGTATAACCAGATTCAGATCCGCAAGGAAGATCAATACAAGACCACCTTCACCACCCCATGGGGCACCTTTGCCTATCATGTCATGCCTTTCGGCCTTAAAAATGCTCGTGCCACCTTCCAGCGGGCCATGACCTATTGTTTTCATGACTTGGTTCATATCTGTTAGTCTATCTTAACAATCTCACAGCACGCTCTAAGAAACGATCCGACCACCTTAACAACCTTCGGCAAGTTTTTCTGCGTTGTCGCAAGTATCAGATCCGCTTGAACCCACTCAAGTGTGTCTTTTGCGTTCCGGCAGGCCAGTTATTAGGTTTCATTGTTTCCCACAAAGGAATCATTGTTGACCCCCTAAAATTTCAAGCCATATTAGACCTTCCATCACTATGTACGCTCCGGCAGCTGCAGAGTCTACAAGGGAAATCTAATTTCCTCTGCTGTTTCGTTCCTAACTATGCCACCACCGTTCATGGTTTCTTACGATTGCTTCGTACCCATATACCCTTTGTTTGCGATGACCAGGAGCAAGCTACTTTCGAAGCCGTTAAAAAAGCTCTCACGCAAGCCCCATTGATCTCCCATCTGGATTTCTCTAAGCACTTCATCATATACGTTGCGGCATCCAATTATGTCGTGTCAAGGGTCCTTGTTCAAGAAGATTCTACTCGCCAGGAACATGTCATTTATTATGTAAGCCAAACCTTGTCTGGACCACCACTACGTTACCTATATGACGAAAGGCTAGCTCTTTCCATTGTCTTTTCTGTACAAAAATTGTGACCCTACATTCTCCTAAGTCATACTACAGTTGTCGCCGACTCTAACCCCATGGTCTACCTCTTGAACCGTCGCCTTCTGCAAGGACACGTTGCTAAATGGGTAATTATCCTACAAGAGTATGACCTGACTTTCACAACCCCTAAGAGTACTAAAGCCCATGCACTTGCCCAACTCATAACCAACATACCATCCCTTTTGTCATCACCACCAATCACCACTGAGTTACCTGATGACCATTTGTTTATCATCTCATCAAATGACCCGTGGTACGGTGACATTTTGATATACCTTTGCATGCAGAATTTTTGACCCAACATCGATCACGATGGACGCCGCTGTATCCATCACCACACCTCCAGGTGCCTCCTCTTGAGCGACGTCCTCTACCAACGCGGTGTCGACACTATCCTCTGTTGTTGTCTCACATGAGAGGAAGCTGAGCAAGTTCTCAATGACTGTCATAGTGGCGCCTGCAGTGGACATTTTTCTGGGATGGCCACATACTAGAAGGTAATCCACGCCAAATACTTCTAGTCCACACTATTCATCGACTGCATCACAACGGTCAAGCATTGTCGTAATTGCCAGCTCTTTGCCCCTAAGGCCTGGACACCACCCGCCCCACTCCACCCGGTCGTCACCATCGGCCCTTTTTGCAAATGGGCCATTGACTTCATGGAGTGTAATCCCCCATCCGCCAATGGCCATAAGTACATCATTGTCGCCGTCGACTACTTCACCAAATGGGCTGAAGCCATGCCTACCTTTAACTGCAAATCTGACACTGTTGCCCGTTTCTTTTTTAACCATGTCATTACACGATTCGGGATCCCTAAACAACTTGTCTTGGATCATGGCTCACATTTTGAAGATTCCATTTGGTGTGAGTTGTCAACTTTCCTTAAATTCAAACATCAGTATGCCTCTTCTTATTACCCCCAAGGGAACGGCCAAGTTGAGGCCATTAACAAAATTTTGAAAACAATCCTCTAACGAACTATTGACCGACATAAGTCCAATTGGCATCAAATGCTTTTCCCCGCATTATGGGCATACTGCACATCAACTAAGACCACGACCGGTTTTACCTCTTTTCACTTAGTTCACGGTGTTGAATCTGTCCTCCCCATCGAATGTCATATCCCAGCCCTACACATTGCCATTGAACTTCTCCCAGACACCTCACCACTTGAACAATGTCTATTGTTATTAGAACTATTGATGTATATGTAACTTCGGAATGTATTTCACCCATGTATGTTGTATTCCTATAAAGATGTTATTATTCCTCTATACGGAAGTGTTTGTATTCCTATAGAGATGTTATTATTCCTCTATACGGAAGTGTCGTCATTTATATTGTAAGTGTCATAACTTATACTTGATGGGTTATTAGACCACCTTAATGGGGTCAGCCCTGTATGAGTCATGTGGGTAAATGGGTTATTAGACCACCAAGTATGGGGTTGGCCCGCATTAATGTAACCATGGGTTATTAGACTGAGTTAGACAAGTCGGCCCTCTTAGTTTATTGGGTAGGACAGGACAAGTATAAATAGAGATCGGGAGATCTCTATTTGATCATCTCATTACTCATTCTTCCATCACTCAAAAAGTGGCACACATGTGAGGAGGAGGATCAGCTACTAGGAGAAGGCTGTCTCTTGTACTTTGGTTGTATCATTGCTCTTTCTATCTCTGATGAAGTTGCAAGGTTTTTCACCTTCTTGGTTTTCCCCGGTGAAACTCTGCGTCTCTTGTGTGCTTGCATTATTATGTCCATGATTGATATGCTGTAGATATGCTGTACATGTTATTCTCTCAGTTAAGATCCTAGATCAGATTGAAGTAAATTCTGAAAAATTAACATGGTATCAGAGCTAGCCTAAAAGAAGGCATGGTATGGCATTTATGACACTTGTTGCACTTGTGAAGCTAGGGCTTGATATAACAAAAACCAGTCATCGTAGCACTTTCTCTATAAATACATTTCAGCAAAGGTTTAGGATCTGAAACCTTTACATCTCGTAGATAACATCCCCATGTACCTTTTTTCTAAAGCACAACTTCTAATTCCTTATACTTTGTGAGTTATGATCTGTACAACCTAGGGTTTTCGCCTCTTCCAAATTTGAGTCATAAACAGGTGACCTAGGAAAAAAGGTCACAACTTGGGCTTGGAAGCTCCAAATGAAATTTCATAAAATGTGACAGGTATGGCACAGACTTTAGTTTCTTAGGTAAGTTTTTCAGAGGCCGAAGTTGAATCAGTGACACATGGAACTCCGTACAAGTTCGCCCTCCTTTTTTATCCCATAAACAGGTCACGTTGCGACACTTGGCATAACTCTCTCTCAGAGAATCCAATTGAGGTCATACCTATGGGGTTGGAAATATGACAGGTCGGGCTACCATACGTAGAATTTTCAGACCCTGTGGATTCATAATTTTGGAGTTACACCATAAACAATCAGGTGCATATTTCTGTCAAAACATAATTGGATTTTGAGCACCTTCATTCATGGCTCCGGGAATTAGGGTTTCATAGAAAGTAGGTACTTTTGTAATCAGATACCATGGCTGAATGATACTCATCAAAATTGAAATTTAGATACCAAGATCAAATTTTTTGGTCGGGTAGAAGGCCAGGCTTGATCAAACCCTAGTTCGGGACTTTGATTGGAAAGGTGGAAAATTAGGGCTTCTGCAAAAGTTGGAATTTCTGAAGTCTGTGACCACAGCTGGAAGCTCCTCAGAAAATCAAAGTTTAGAGCTTTGGATTGAACCTTTTGGTTGGGAAGAAGGGTGGTCTTTATCAAACCCTAGTTCAGGATCCTACCCAGAGGATCCAGAAGTTTCAAAGGAAATTTTGAGGGGTGAAACTTTGCAGTTTTCAAATTCTGAGTATACCAGCTTGATCAGCTCATCAAGGCGCATCTTTCTATCCTTTCAAAAGTTTGAAATTCAAAGTTTGAATTTTTAGGGTTTCTCTGACAAACCCTAATCCAGCTCCAGATCCAGTTTCTGCAAATCAAGTGGATTGGGTTAATCTTAGAAGAGAATGGTTTGGTCACCTGCATAAGTGAAGAAGTTCATGTTTCAGAGGGAGATGAGGCTAAGACCTTACATAAGAAGATTACAAGCAATCTTGACAGGTATGACTTATCCAGGTATGTTTCGAGATATGTTCATGATTAAGTTTACGGTATGTTTGTCTTCATTAAGGTTAGTACAATCTTGATTAACTTTAGACTTGTCGTATCACCTTAATAAAATTATGAATGCATGATAGAAGATATTCATTGATTAGGGTTTTGACACTTATGATTGTACTAATGCATTGTGGTGTTGTATGAGTTTGATGTTGTCCGCTAACATGAAAGGTACATCAAGAAAGACAATTCATATGACCATGGAGACATGAAGACAAAGACTCATCCATTATCATGGATCACATAGAAGATCTACTTACGAGGTATGTATAACTTGGTTCTATAATGGTTAACTTATGAGATATGCAGGTTATTAGCACAAGTCATTGAAGAACAAGAAGACATCATGTGGGTATGTTAGACATAGCTAGCTAACATGCTAATCCAGGTATGTTTTTGCTATATCAAGTTAAAATCCTACCTTGTGTTAGGATATCTTATATAAGTATACTTGGCATGATTGATTATGATTATTCATGAAGTTATAGGTTTGAGTAATCATGGGTCTAGGCATATTATGTTTCTTACTTTAATTGATGATATGACTAACCAAAAGAGTCCTATATAAACCTTGAATACTAATGTTTATTATCTGTGTTTAAAATTATCATTACTATACATGTTTAAGATTATTTTGTTTCTGATAGTATTGAGATTATACTAATAAATGTATGATTATGTATGAGATCTTAAGGATATCACAATAATGATACTTGTAAGCATGCATAGTGATCGAGGATGGATATAAGTTCAAGGATAGGTAATCCAGGAAGCAAAGATCAAGAGGGAGCACACTCTAGTAGTTTCTGCAAGGATGCAGATATTCAGAGGGAGTTGACCACTTCTCACAATCCACATCAGAATGGAGTTGTAGAAAGGAAGCAAAGACTGAGAGGGAGTCAACCCAACAAATAAACAAAGATAAGTATTTGAATTATCATTTCTTGCATATTTGATTGTTTAAATAATACTATTCAATGATGTATATACTGATGTTCCTAGAATTAGGCCGTGTATTTTGGTATATTAGAATAATTGCATTAATGCACAGCATACTACTAATATGCATGTAATGGGTAAGTGGCCTATGGCACTGTACAACATTCCATTGCTACTTATCTAGAATGAAACCTCTTTGATGATATGTTGAGAGTGGTGCAAAACTCTTAACAATGTTCTGGTAGAGATTGGAAGGCATCTAGAAAGTTATAGGATATGGATGAATGTTGTATTGAAGCATTGGCTAAAATAATTGCATGACTGTATGACATATTTCTTTATGTGTAAGAATTTGTTTTGAAAACTATGAGAAGTTTCTAATCATGCAATTTAACTTGTTTTGTAGGAAAGATCGTATACGAGCACCTACAAAAGAAGGACTACAACATTTGTTTCAGCAACAAAGTTATCTATTGAAGATATTGAATATATTGAAGTTCCGAGGATTTGGGAAGAATGCCATGATCGAGGAGTACCATTCAATCATGAATAATTATGTTTGGGATGCAATCCCAAGACCTGAAGGGAAGTCTGTTGTGACTTCAAAATGGATCTATAAGATCAAGCATGCTACAGATGGTAGCATGGAGAAATACAAAGTGAGGTTTGTAGTTCGTGGCTTCTCCCAGAAAGAGGGATTGAGTATGAAGAGACTTCTACACCTATAGCCAGGCACACTTCCATTAGATCAGTGATTGCTCTGGATGCAGTGATGAAATGGAAGATACACCAGATGGATGTCAAGACAGCTTTCTTGAATGGTGTAGTCGAAGAGGAAGTGTATGTGGAGCAGCCACTTGAGTTTGAGACACATGACAAAGAGTCATATGTGTGCAGGTTGAAGAAATCCTTGTATGGATTGAAGCAAGCTCCTAGGACTTGGTATGGTAGGATGGACAGCTTTCTATCCAGTTTGGGCTTTACCAAGAGTAAAGCAGATTCCAACCTTTACTACAAGGTTGAGGAAGGCAATCCAGTGATACTTCTTCTATATGTGGATGACTTGTTTGTTACAAGAGAAGATAGTTTGATTGCTGATACCAAGAGGAAGCTTGCTGCCGAGTTCAAGATGAAAGACTTGGGGATGATGCACTATTTTCTAGGCATGGAGGTGTGGCAGAGTGCAGATGGGATCTTCCTTGGACAAGGGAAGTATGCAGTAGAGATCCTGAAGAGGTTCGAGATGATGGACTGCAAGTCCATGGCCACACCTATGGCATCAAACCTAAAGCTTCTGTTTGATGCTTCATCTGATCTAGTTGATGTCACTATGTATCGCTAGATGATTGGGTCCTTGATGTACCTGACGAACACGAGACCAGATATTTTCTTTGCGGTGAACACATTGAGCCAGTTCCTGATAGATCCGAGGAGTGTTCACCTGGTTGTTGTAAAGCATATTCTGAGGTACCTAAAGGGTACAGCTAATTATGGGCTCAAGTATGATGCGAATCAAAAGTTTAACCTACAAGGTTATGTTGATTCAGACTAGGCAGGTAGTGCTGTAGATAGGAAGAGCACTTCTGGGTAGTGCTTTAGTATGGGATCAGGTGTGATCTCTTGGTTTAGTAGGAAGCAATCTTGCGTAGCATTGAGTACAACTAAGTCAGAGTATGTTGCAGCATGTTCGGCCAGTTGTGAGGCAATATGGCTCCAAAAGCTACTGTTTGAGTTATTTGATCTCCCACTGGAGGCTACTGGTATCTTTTGTGACAACCAAAGTTGTGTGAAGCTTTTTGAGAACCTTATGTTCCATGATAGGTCAATGCACATTGAGATCAAATATCACTATGTCATGGATATGGTGCAAAGAGGAGCAGTGAATCTCCTATATGTTGCGTCGGATGAGCAGATTGCAGATGTGTTGACGAAACCACTAGCTAGAGTGAAGTTTGAGTACTTCAAAGAGAGGCTTGATGTTCTTTCAGATTGATGACACTTCGAGGAAGAAGTGATGGACATATTTGCTGGAAGCCATTCCAAGCATGGTGAGAGGAGGATCCTTCCCATGGCTGTGGATGTAAGCGCTGGATGATGAGCATCAAGAGGATGCTCCAGTTACTGCTCTGTATACGCATCATGTTGGATGCTTGGACCATGTATCCTTATCAGGTGGATATGTTGTATGATCAGATGGATCATGTATGTTGATATGTATCATGTATGATCAGGTGGATCATATATTTCTATATGTATCAAATGGATGCATTGTATGATCAGGTAGATCATGTATGATGATATGTATCAGGAAGATATTGTGTATGCATCAAGTGAATGCATTGTATGATCAGGATGATCATGGATGATGAGCTTCAGGATGTTGCTCCAGATGACATGCATCAGGACGATGCAGTGACGATGATCAGGATGATCATGTGTGATGAGTATCAGGACGACACTCTGGATGATATGCATCAGGATGATGCTATGATGATGATCAGGATGATCATGTGTGATGAGTATCAAGATGATACTTTGGATGATATGCATCAGGATGATGCTATGATGATGATCAGGATGATCATATGTGATGACATGTATCAGGTGGATACATTACATAATTAGTTGGATTATGTGTGATGAGTTCCGAAGACACAGGTGCACATGAGCTTTTCAGACATGGTTGTAGATGTGTTCTCCCATGGTCGCAATGTAATTGTTGGGATTTTTCGACATGGTGGTAGACGTGTTCTCCCATGGTCATGATGTAATTTCCAAGGCCATTCGAGCATGGTTGTAGATGTGTTCTCCCATGGATGTGATATAAGTGCTAGTGCCATTATAGCATGGTTGTAGATGTGTTCTCCCATGGCTGCGATATAAGTGTTGGGGCCATTCGAGCATGGTTGTAGATGTGTTCTCCCATGGTTTTGATATAATTGTTAGGGCCATTCAAGCATGGATGTAGATTTGTTCTCCCATGGCTGTGATATAAGTGTTGGAGCCATTTGAGCATGGTTGTAGATGTGTTCTCCCATGGCTACAATATAAGTATTATGCCATTCTCACATGCTTGTAGATGTTTTCTCCCATGGCGTATATGTAAGTGTTGTGTGATGTGCATCTGGGTTGTGCTTCGTGAACGATGATCATGAGTATCAGCATGATACTCTGTGGCCATGGACAAGTTGTGCAGTAGCATGTAAAAGGTCTTGGGAGATCCGATAGGTTGAGCTGTGTGCTCGTAATCAGTCCTGGGATGCTCTTTCGAGGTTTTGTTGACTCACATAATAAGTCCTGAGGATTCCACAGTATGGTCAGTGATAATGAATACCTGCAGGTGGTGGCCCTACATCCAGTATGAAAAAGGACTGTCTCTATAGAAATTCCTATGACGAGTAGATCGGAGATTGATTGAGATAGCAGCAGCAGTGACGATGACGATGATTCACTGATGATGATCCAGAGAAGAAGGCTTGTGCTAGCAGATCTATGTTGAGAAATACCTTCCTAGTAAGAGGGAGTGTTGATGTATATGTAACTTCAGAATGTATTTCACCCATGTATGTTGTATTCCTATAGAGATGTTATTATTCCTCTATACGGAAGTGTTTGTATTCCTATAGAGATGTTATTATTCCTCTATATGGAAGTGTCGTCATTTATATTGTAAGTGTCGTAACTTATACTTGATGGGTTATTGGACCTCCTTGATGGGGTTGACCATGTATGAGTCATGTGGGTAAATTGGTTATTAGACCACCAAGTGTGGTTTCAGCCCGGATTAATGTAACCATGGGTTATTAGACTGAGTTAGACAAGTCAGCCCTGTTAGTTTATTGGGAAGGACAGGACAAGTATAAATAGAGATCGGGATATCTCTATTTGATCATCTCATTACTCATTCTTCCATCACTCGGAAAGTAGTGCACATGTGAGGAGGAGGATCAGCTGCTAGGAGAAGACTATCTCTTGTACTTTGGTTGTATCATTGCTCTTTCTATCTTTGAGGAAGTTGCAGGGTTTTTCACCTTCTTGGTTTTCCCCGGCGAAACTCTGTGTCTCTTATGTGCTTGCATTATTGTGTCCATGATTGATATGCTGTAGATATGCTATACATGTTATTCTCTCAGTTAAGATCCTAGATCAGATTGAATTAAATTCTAAAAAATTAATAAGAACAAGCCGACGAGGACCGTCGTGCATCCCTACAAACCATTGAGGCCGCCAAGAGCCGCTCCAAATCCAGTTATGACAAACACATCCATCCACGAGCTTTCTATGAAGGAGATCTAGTACTCATTTACGACCAAGCTCACAACAAGACAAGTAAAGGGAAGTTTGAGTCCATGTGGCAAGGCCCATACATAGTACATACTTTCCTTGGATATGGGGCATATAACCGATTCAAAAGGCCACCCCTTGCGCAACCCGTATAATGGGTTGTATCTTAAACGTTTTTACCCTTAACATTCCTTCGGACCCCCTAGTCCATGTTGTACAGTTTGATTTCTTTCATTGTTTTCCACTTTTTTCTGCAACCTTACATTCGTCATTTTCCTACATGATCACAGATGGACCATTTCCAACCTTATTATGTTGGCTTCACCGATGGACCAAATCATTGGTCTCCAAACCTGGCCTCCGCAACTTGGGTCTTATATTCCCCTTCACACGAGTTGATTCACCTTGAAGGAATGTGCATAGGTGCTGCTACCAATAACCAGGATGAATATTATGCCATGACCGGTCTCCTGACTGCTTCCCTTCATATGGGTATATGTCACCTTCATGTGTTCCTTGACTCCCAGCTTCTTGTCTCCCAGCTCAACAACTGCTACCAGGTACGTGATCCTTACCTCTTTAGAAATTTCCTGCGCACAAAACAACTTAGCCAACAATTTGAATCCATCACATTCACTCATGTCCCCAAAGCTCAAAACAGTGTCGCAGATCAAATGGATAACAACATCCTAGACTGGCATATCAATCACACCATGTAAACCATCCACCATGCATCATGATCACAACATGTAGATATATCAAAAAACATAAAAATCCCAAAAAGACCGCATCTACAATAGGGCATCCACGTGCCTACTACAACACATCATTTGCATCCACGTGCAATAACCAACACAAATATATATATATAATGCGCATCCACGTGCGTACAAAAAATAATCACCACAAAATGCATCCATGTGCATATATATATATATATATCATCATCATACAAATGTCATAAGTTCCCCAACACTCATCTATACAAAAAAATATACATCAAAGAGCCCCAACAACATCCTCGTCATAAATACATGCTGTGTATACAAAAAATCCCGAATGCCCATGCGAATCGGGGGTAGTCCCCAGAACTCCCTAACGAGAGTCATATCCCCCGTCTGAGTCCTCATCACTCCCCACCGCAATTTCCTCTATTGTAGACTCATTCTCTCCTCGCTCCTCCTCCAGATCCTCCTATGGATCCTCCTATGGATCCTCCTCATCCCCCTATCGGTCCCGAGCCCTCCTCTCCTCAGCCAGCACTGCCACCCACATCAAAATTGCCCGCCAGTCCCATGGAGCATCATAGCAGGCCTCGATCACCCATCGATCCAGCTCCCGCCACCCCTCATCAGCAATCCCTGCCAGTAGCTTATCTAGGGTAACCCACAGGGACACCAAATTCCTGTCAGCATCCTGTCGTCGCACCTCCCTCCGGTCCGGTAGGGCTGGCACTGCTATATAACCCCTACGGTCCCTATGCCCCTACGGTGGCCTCTGTCCCAAATTTGCATCAAACCACATCACAAATAGTCAGAATCATCATATATCTCTAGCAAGAGATCTAACATAAAACCAACAATCAAAAACCTGGATACATACCATCTAGACCCCAAACCTTGCTAGGAGGTCGTGGCACCTCCATATCTCCCTGGTAGTCCATCTCATGGTACGGGTAGTCATCAAAAACCACCGACATCTGCAACCACTGCATATAGAGCTCCCCCGTAAAGTACCACCCTACCTCCCCACCACCCCGCCGGCACATCATCTGACCCCACTGCACAATCCATGGCTCCCTCATCCCCCCATCCCAGATCGTCACATGTGGTCACAACGTTGGAACCCACTCCATGAAGAAAGTGCACAAGAACGACCCATAGCAGAACTCCCCTCCCAATACCTTCACCTTGCTCATCTCCCGCTAAACACAGGTGAGGAGCATCTGGCCCCAAGCAAAGAAGGTACCATGTATTACCCACTCTACCTGTTGTATCTGTCCTCCCGACACTCGGGGGGGCACCTGTGACCCTAGCACTCGAACCACACATGCCGCAATTGCTCGGATCGACGGCTCCTGGAAGTCGTAGACTAGAAGTGCATTCTTATGCACCTCTGTCGTGGGGAAGCAGTATCGGTCTAGCATCTCCTCCATATCCACGTCCACGGACCTTCGTGGCTGGGTATTCACCACCCTACCCAAACAAGGCAGTCCCATCAGAAAGTAAACATCCACTAGGGTAAGATCCAGTCTCTCCCCCTGCACCATGAAAGCCTCCAAACTGGGCTCCTAGAATCCCACCAACCTGTTCAACAACAATGATGTCGAATGCATCATCGACACCTGCATGAACTTCAGCAGCCTGCACAGCCCTAAAGTGCCCCAGACATGTCGATCACGCCGTATGTACTCCATGAGATCATCGGGCATCTCGTGCTCTCGCCTCATACTCTCGGCATCCTGTTAATCACATAATGAAAACTGATTAGAACCTCCTCAAGTAACCTATCATTCTCCCCAGAACGATGTCCCAACAAACTCCACAACCGCGTTCCAAATCGTGGCTGTGGGGTCCACAACTGTGATCCAAGATCGTGGTTGTGGGGGCCATAGTCGCAATCCCAAATCGCGGTTGTCAGGGTTACAGCCACGATCTTAGATCTCTATTATGGTGGCCATAGTCGTGATCTTGGACCGTAGCTGTGGGGGCCACAACCGCGATCTGTGATTGCGGTCGTCGCCTAGGAACCCACGTTCCACACCACTTGTAATCGGTACCATCCCCCTAAGGACCCACTACCTACCCGAATCAAGATAAAATTAAAGGTACAAGCTCAGTGAAATACCTGCAACTCACAGAAATGAAATCGACCAATCGGATTGCCAACAAATGCCAAATAAGCTCTGGCTCACTACACTCTCCTGTCAAAGTCAACCGTACAAATGACACATGGCACTATGGGTCCACTTACTATTTACAGATAGTTGACCATTTCTTGATTCGGCTATTCTGGATCCATATGGAATCCGTTTTCCAAACCGTTTCTACGATTGGAATCAAGACGACAAGACCCTCATTGTGGTCGAGTCAGTTTCTCAGCTTTCCCAGCTCCTTTTTCGGGAGCATTTTTTAGGCCCCCCTCGTCACCTCGATTTATGTGACACATTGGTCGTTATCCCTTTTTGACATTCTTTATATCACTAGATGTTGACTCAAACCCAGTCGATAGGGGTTCCACTCACTATCGACACATACCACAGTCTCTCTAGCCACCGGCCCGGACAGGTTTTATCCTGCCCAGCAAGACCTGTGGAGCAAATGAGGTCTCACCTGAAGCATCCAGGAAGAGCAGATGGAACCATGTTTCTGCCAAATGAAGGAGGATGGTTGCGGCTATAATACTTAAACTTATTGCAACACTAGGATAGAGATATTTAAGCATTGAACATAGTATTAAAGCAATATTCAACCCAAACATTCATCATTGCAGAAACAGTAATTGTAAAGCAAGTATCGCATCAAAGAAGCATGACATTATTTGTATAGTGCAACATCGCATTACCATAACTGAACAGATTGAAGATAGAGATTGTACCAAAATAGCTTCATCATATTATCATTGTCAACCCAGATACAATGTCTCTGCAAAAACTAGATCTCCGTAATCACTCTTGGCATCAAAACATACCCGAAAATCATACAACCAACATCAAAGCTTCGCATAATTCTCTAGCATTCGATTCTCTTCTCAACACTTACAATTCTTATCTATATGTAGGCTTCTTCCTTACAACTCTTTTCCACTTTCTAACAACTTGTTAACCGACACTATGGACAAACGACTCAATATCTAACTGACTTAGTCCAAAAACGACCAAAAACCCACATTCTGCAGTATAACTGACTCAACAATACATAATATGTGGTCCAAATAACCCAAAACCCGCAATCCACAGTACAATTGACCCACACATGCATAAAATAATCTTTCGCTCATCGCCTTTGTTGGCTTGGTTTTGCAACCAAACTTAGTGCTATGGGCACCTGCTAACTAGTAGCAGTAGTTTCAATATTAAGCAAAAACAATAAACTAAATCTAAACTAAAACTAAACTAGCATGTGCATCTTTGAATTAAAAAACAAGAACAAGAAATATAAGAAATAATTTTGTATTGAAAATGGGGGCAAGCAAGTGCTTACAATAATAATACCTCCAAATGAAGAAGGTTGTTGAGTAGCTCCAAGGATGAGCAGCTCCAAACTCCAAAGGGTCCTTTCTCCAAGGTTGCTACAATGGCCAAAAGCTCAAGGGAGATTTTGGCAGCATGAGGATAGGAAGATGGATGGATGTGAAATGAGGAGCCCCTACCACCTTTTTATAGGTTTTGGTGGTGGGGAATACCATTTGTGGTTTTGTGGAAACCAATGGTATTGACCAACATGGTTTAGGTACTTTTCCCTCATTTTTCCTTTTTTGAATAAAATTAATATTTTTATTCCCTTTTTAATATTTTTTGGGAATTTTGGGCCCTTTTTTAGGGTTTTTTATGTTTTTTTAGGAAAAATAATCTTTTTGAGTGGGAAAAGGGGTGTACTAAGGCCTTTTGGTGACCTTTTGTTGGCTTCAGAGGCTCAAATGGTGAAAAAGTGGACAAATGGGTCATGTGAATAGGGAAATGAGCTAGTGAGCACTTTTTGGGTGTTAACAGATTGCCCCCTGATGTGTGAGGGCAGGAGCTCATCATATGGCCGATAGACATCATAGTTCTTTTGTCTTTTTTCTGGGGTTTGGGGAGGAGAAGAGACCGTTTGGAGTGTGGATCCACGGACCTTGGAAGCTGCAAAAAATAAACAAATGTTACATGGCCTCAATATGAATGAGGAATAATCTCTGATAATGGACAAGGCGGGCATACCCATGCTCGTATCAAGACATATACATAACAATTAGTCCCAAGAAGGGGGATCTAATACATAAAAAATATACTAGTACATCATAATGGTCCAGAGGGGACATTATTTTGGGATGTACTCATGATCATGACTAATCTCAATAACTGATACACTGGAATAACTGATGAACTGCCGAAACTAAAGGTGTCCAACATCTGTAGGGACTCAATGATTGTGAGCCATCTCTAGGAAGTATATGTAACTGTATACTCGAGGGAGTATAAAACTGGTGTACATCTGAATACTGTTGCCATGCGCAGCCCGGATATCTATAGGAAAAGTATAACTGGTTGTATCCATAGGTAGACTCTCAAATGTGGAGGAGTCAGATGGTATCCGGGGTCTTCGACTAATAACTGAACGGACCGATGCCCCGTGCGAGTCTCAACGATGCGATCAAGGTGTTGAAGTCGAGCATGTGAGAAAAAACTATTTGGAGAGGCACTGAGGGCTCTTCTCAAAATGATTCGTAGGCACTCATCATAAATGGTGATGAGTCCAAGACACAGGGACCTCTAGGTCTATCCTCTGGAATAAATTTGGTTGTCGTCGACAGAGGGAGACCAACAACTAACAAGGCAATGATGTTTCCTTGATAGGAGCGCGAGGTGTAGAACTGAAGTGTGGTAGTATTGATGGTAGGACTGACATATTTGGGGGATGGGAAGTAACTGGGGTTATATATGGGATAGAGTCAAACTTCCTTTGTTCAGAGCATGATGACATGGTTGGCTTGGCAGCGTAGGGGACTGACTTATAGGTGTGGGGATCATTGCTTTTCGAGGACTGAAGAGTGTGTATTGACTCTGGGGGGTGGTCAAGCTGATGGGTGCTGTCGAGGGAGTCTCAGGGTGACATACTGCAGAATGCTCTAAACAAAGGCGACCAAGAAGGGGGAAGTTGCCCTATGAGTAGATGTGATCTGTTGTGGCACCAAGGGGCACCATTGGGACCTTCTTCGTAGTTTTAATGAGCTCCAAGAAGGGATAAAAGTGTGCTCTGAAAATGGTACTGTCCTGTGGATTTGTGAGCCCAGGACTGTTCGTGCTCATTGGTGCTTTCATTTTTAAGGAGTCTGAAAATGATAAGAAGACTCTGCAGTGGTTATGACTACTGTCTTGTTGGTTTTACGAGCCCGGGATGGTGATTGCTCGTGTTCGCTTTCATGTTTAGAGAGTCTAAAAGCAGTAAGGGGACTCCATTGGTGTTCTTTTTCGTAATTTTAGTCTCCAAGGCCTGAAAAAGCATAAAATGATGCAGATGGAGAACTCTTCTAGCCGATGTGACTAGAGTATTCCTTTTTCGTAATTAGTCTACAAGGTCCGGAAAAGGGGTAAACTTCTACCAGGTAGACGCCCTTTCAGATACGTTTAGCGAGCATGAAAGGAAGCAAGATTGCTCAGTGATCTTTTCATTGTTTTAGGAGTCAGAAAAGAGCTTAACAGAAACTCCCTAAGTGCCTTTTTCGTAAAAGGGAATGGTCGGCCCGAAAAAGGGATAAAATCATACCGAACACCAAGGGATTGATGGGAGCGAGAAAAGGTCTCAAGCGTCATCATGTGTGTGGGATACTGGATCTGGTGACATAAAGATTGTCAACAAGGGGCAATGGCCATTGTGGCACGCAAACCGAGGTAATGAGAGGGCATTTTGAAAAAGTGGCCGAAAAGTATGGGTGTGAGAGCGAGAAATGCTCTCAAGCATCGTCACGAGAGTGGAAAAATGAATCTGGCAATATAAGGTTCATCAAAAATGGATGTGTTGGTTACTTTCCCTGGGTAGACCCTGGTTAGCTGTATCTTCTAGACCAACAGAACCCTTAGCTCACTGGCCCTTTCGGCAACAGGTCGCAGAAGCAACCTGAAGTCTCACCCGAAGTGATTCTAATGGGTGGCAGAAGACTCAAGTTTCCTCAGCCAGGTTCTGAGGCATCCTGGGTGCTTAAACCCACCCTTGCTCTCTCCTCAAGGGCTAACTTATCGCATTCTATTACTCCGGCTATGCCCCTGCCTTATCGCATCACGCAGGAAGTGCGATAAGTCTTCCCCTCATATGAGCCCGTCTAACGATACCTAAGATATCGCAGGGTGCGATATCTTCCCCCTTTCTGTCCCGGCGGTATGTTACTCTTAGCCGCTTCCTGGGTTAATACGCGGTCTCACCCACCCTTATCTTATTACTGAAGATAGTAATATTAATTAATCTCTAAGCATAACCCTCGCTAATGATCTTGACCCTTGATGTTCTGTAACGATGTGACTGTATAGATTATTACTTTGAGCACTGTTCTAATTACACTCTTCATGCATTACATTCATTCCATACCCAAGCATTATCCTTTATTAAACAAAGATCTAGTTCGCTAGGATTTAGCTATTATTCTCACAATGGTTACACATCAACCAGAACTAAACTGACGACCATATACATTACTTATGAACTGAAGGAAGCATTCATGTATAATAGGGATAAGTAAGCAAGAGCAACAGCTATACAACTACAATCGTACTACTTAGATAAGCACGTTGTCACTCCCATGGGAGGAGCTACATCCACGGGAACTGTGTTCCCTGTTAACAACTCGGGAGAGTAAACGCAGTTCCGTCACAACTCTTTGCAACAGAGGTCTTCTGGGAAACTCCACCTCATTGGGAGCCCTTCTCTATAGACCTCCTTTCTTCTCCTGCCTCTTACAATGCATTCTCTTTCTTTTTCAATCCCAGTGGATTGCACAATCTCTTAATGGGTCGGCCCCTGCCTCTGGGGGATGTTCAGGCTCTGTATTACAAAAGACTCGAATACCCTCTACTTCTGTCACTATGTGGCCAACCCCTTTTCATATAAAAAGACTCCTATATATAGATGGCCCGAAGGTCTCATCGCAGTTACAAAACTGTGGGCCTTATCCCAACAGTGACTCAACCCTAACCACTTACAGTCAACTAGCTGTACTTCCATAGCCGCCTCCTGTCTCGTCGCCGCTTCCTGCAGTCCTTAGTCTTTAATGCATCGGCCCGTTGCTTCTTCTTGGTTCCAGCAACGCTGACTGTGGTCCTTCTTCTTAATGAGGGTAGCTAAACCCTCTCTTCATCTTCGGCGCCTTTATTATGGTGGTTGAGCTCTCCCTTCGGCCTCTTCCTTGTACCACATGCTTTGACTTTTCTGTACATATCGCCGCAATTCCCGTCGGAATTTGCGCTACAGTGATATCTTTGTCTTGTCGCCAAAATTGGTGCTTTCTCCCCAAAAATGGTTATCTTTCCCAAAATTAGCAGCTTCCTAAATGCTGCGGAAGTTCTCTCCAACAACTCCCCTAACACTTACTTGTGGCTCGTCCCCGAGCCACTCGCAACATCAGCCTGCTTCATCTGCCTAAGCTTATCCTTTGCTGCCCGTGAGATTGTTGCGAATTGTGCCTTAAGCGCTTTGATACTTTCATCCATGCTTGTTACTTCTTCCTGCGCTGCGCTTAGCAGCTCAGCTGTTACCAAGGAGTCTTCGGTGCTCTCAATGACTCCTTTACTTGAGGTGAAGCTTTTCACCTTTTTCTCCAGTTCATCAACCAGATGTGCGACTTTGCTTTCGTGCGGGCTAACTTCGTTAGCCAGGTTGATCTGTTGTTCTCTGTACTTCTGCACTTGCTATTGAAATTGCGTGATTTCTCCTTTCTTCCTTATCTTCGCAAGAGCACTCAAGCCCTTGTACTCTTCTTCAGCTCTTGATATCGCATCTTCAAAGTGCTTAATATGCTGATTGAGCTCGGCTTTCTGTGGGAGCTCCTCGAGCTCCAGCCATGTTTTTGATGCATCCTCTAGGATAGCCTCTGTTGCTTCCACTCGACACTGCATCTGTGTCTGTACAATTCTGATAGCTTGCACTCTTGCTTCTTGGATTTCCTCTGGAGTAAGCGGCCTATTCGCTTCCAGTGCAGCAATCCTTGCTTCATATTCTTCCTCCATCTTTTTCTTCTCTTCATCTAGAGCCTTTGCTCTTTCCGCTATTTTTCTGATCTTTTGAGTTATTTCTAACTCAGGCCTGATATCGCACTGCGGAAGTTCTGCTGCGATATTCTTTAAAACAAGAGAGACATCCTGCTCTCGCTGAACATATTGCGTCAACTGGGCACTCTCTGCCTCATGCTGTGCAATGAGCTGCACGTTTTCGTTAGAAAGTAAAACATTATGCTCATATGTGACTTGTTCTCTGTGCCTCAGCTCCGTGCCTATCTGCTGGAAAATTTTGTACAACTGGTCCACAGGTACTTCTGGTAGGTTCACCTCAAGAGGATGAACCATCTGTACTTCCATAGGAACAGGGAACTTAATGCTTCCCGGTGGTATACGAACAATGTTCGTGCGGTCCCTTGCAATACTTTCTTCTCTGGTCTGTAAAGGGGGCTGCGAACTTTCTGCTACTGCGGTTGGAGCTGGCTGAATCTGCATGGAAGCAGTTTTCTCAGTTATTGCCTTCAGCTCTCGCAATTTCTTGTCAAGGCTTATGCGCATCAGATCCTGCGATGACTGAATCGCAGCGAATTTATCCCGCATCTTCTCATGTATTCGGCTGGCGATGAGATCATACTCATCCTCTGTCATGATCGGTGCCTGCGGTTCTTCGAAAGTAACCGCCTTTGTTCTCTTCTTCTTTGCTCGCAGCGGAGAAGGGCCTTCAGTACCCTTTCTCTTAGAACCTATTGGTTCTTTCACTTTATCTTTGGGATCTATCTCCGGAACATCTTCTGGATCCTCAACTGGAGTATCAACTGGAACTAGGCCAGAGGATAGATCATCATACATCTGTTTCATTTCCTCATCAAAACAGTTCTTAATGGTGTCTTCAACCTGCTGGATTTCCATGCGATATGGGCCAGGGGCCCATTCCTTATGTTTCCTGAATCCCTTGGGTCTGATATATGTTTTATCCCTGTCGACTTTAAATTCCAGCTTGGACTGATAAAGATCAACGACCGGCGAGTCGACACGCGGAATCGTTGCTACGGACTCAAGCAATAGCATATAATAGTCATGGAATACCATTGCATTATTCTTGTGCTTCTCTGGGTGACTACTCGCCCATAGATTTGAATACCTCGTGCCTCTGCACGCCCCTGGTGCCAGTTGTGGAAACTGAGAATTGGGCGGCTCTTTCCATCCAATAAAAGCCATAAGGATCAGCAGCCACGAGAAGTGGAAGCTGTGAAGCGGATCCTGCTGCGCTTGCGCACAGTCTTGAAAGAAACTATTCAACAAAAATAAACTCCAGTTGTAAGGTTTACCTTTTATGACTTCAATCGCCAGGCGGATGACTGAGCCTGTGACTTCCTTTGGCCTCACCTTGAGGAGGAGCTTTCCTGCCAATAGACTAACAGTAAATCGCAAGGCGTCATCCTGTATTGAGTTGACATCGTAGGCGCGACCTCCTCTTTGCAGCTTATACTCCGCAACCTGCTTGGTTGAGAGCCTGGTATCCTTTGTGGCGCCATCAATATTTATCTGGGGGTCGAAGCCAGTCTTCGACAGACCGGTAATGCGGTGAATAAGGTCAACATTAACATCTATCCGGTTACCCAACCATAAGTAACCACCATGCACACATGAGAGTAGCATCCGCACTACAGCATTTACCTCTGAGCCTCGTCCAAAGTGTGGAATGTCCAAGAGATTGAGCAGTCCCGACGGTGCTAAATGGCTTGCATGGTCCATGGGGACGAACTCATCGCGCTCTGTCCTTGGGTTCCTCTGAATCGTCATATAACGATCGCGACGGAAGTGTGGGTAAAGCTTATAATCTCTCAGATTATAATCAGCGAACTTAACAGCATGCATATTCCCCCACAGGTTACCTTCTTCCTTCACTCGCTTATCCAGTGGTGGGAGTACGAGTTCATATCTAAAGTCTTTCGGAAGGACAATTGCTGGTGCATTTTCTATCCTTGGCGAAAAGTATACGGTAGCGACTGTGACTTCTTCCGGAAGTTCCTGCTCCGGTTCTTCTGACTCTGTGCTACTCGGGGTCTCGCTAGGCTCCATATTAGCTAAGGTTCTTGGTGACTGCCGTGTGGATGGAGAATCAGCAGTAACTTCCTTTCCTTTCTTAGCCACAGCTGAAGTCATAGCACACTCAATTCCACCCCTTTGGAATCTCTGCAACACGTCTTTGAGAGGCTCGTCTGGCGCGAGGAACCTTCCCCTGTGGTACTCTGGACTTCCTATGATTGCTAATCTGATACAAATCAAAGTCTGCAACTGTTTTTGGCTTCCCTGCTAAGAACTCTGCTGAGAATACGCTTGGCTCGTCTCAAATGCGCTCAACTCTTTCGGTAAAAATGACCAAGTAGCCCCATTCTTTGAATAAGACATGTATTTATCATAAGGCGGGAACTTCAAACGGCAACGGACCAGTAAACTGGACCCGTTGGCGGCATTTAATGCGTAGACTAGACAGCACCCCGCGCCCATTTATTGAAAACGCCGTTTGAAATTTCGCTGGGAAACTGTGCGCTGGAGTGGTGTCGCATCAGATTTACCAAATCTAGAAGAATCGTCGTACTGCTGCCAAATCTTAGTACAACAGATACTTGTCAGTCGTACACTTAATGCTTGTCAGAAGGCGAAGTGACCAGTCCTCTGATCAATTCAAAAATTGGTATCGCATCGATCTGTTTTCTGTCTTCTGCGATACGATATCGCAACGCTTGGAAATGCAAAGTGCAAAAAAAACTCGCATCGTATCAAAATTATCGCAACAACCAGAGAAGCTTGCTGCGAATTCTTACCTAAAGTATTTCCCGGTGTAGACTCCTTAGGGTGCGATGCCTCATTTCAACTACACTGGACATCTGCACCATTTGCTTCTTTTCTGGGCTAGGGCTAGGAGGTAGCATGGCCTTCACAATACAGCTTAAGCCTACTGCCATTGATCAAGGTAGGAAGAGACTCCCCACTCATAGTACGAAGCTGGATAGCACCTCCATCTGTTACGTGCTGAATTTGATATGGCCCTAACCAATGAGTCTTGAATTTTCCAGGGAATTTTATAAACTTACTGTCATAAAGGAGTACCAAGTCTCCATGCTGAAAGGTTTTGTTCTTGATATGCCTATCGTGCCAAGCTTTTTCTCGTGCTTTCTGCACTTTCTGATGGAATCCTGCGATAAATCTGTCTTCCTCCAGATTGAGCAGCTGTGCCAATCTCTCCTCTAAAGTATCAGAATCAGCCATCTCTGTAAGTTGAGCAATCCTTAGGCTGGGTAAGATGTATTCCATAGGCATAACAGCCTCTTGTCCATATACCAGGCTGAAAGGTGTGTGTCCTATTAATTTCTTGCACGTGGTCCTGTAAGCCCATAATACAGCATTAACTCTAAGGTCCCAATCATCCCTTTGACTGTTACAGATCTTTGTAAGAGCATGTTCTAGTATCTTATTGAAAGCCTCCACCGTACCATTAGCTTGAGGGTGGTAAGGTGTACTCTTATGGTGCTGGATTTCAAATTCCTCTGTCAAGGCTTCTATGGTGCAATTCAAAAAATGTGTTCCTTGATCACTCATCAAAGTCACTGGGCATCCAAATCTAGTGATGATGTTTTCAAAAATAAATTGTGCTGCTGTAGCAGCATCACAATTCCTGACTGGTTTTGCCTCAACCCACCTGGTGAGGTATTCTGTTGCTGTAATAATATATCTCACACCAGTTCGTTTTCCTGGGGGGTTAATAGGACCCACAAAGTCTATAGCCCACTTATCGAATGCGCGTAGCGTTATCTGTGGTCGCAACGGCATTTCATCTCTTCTGGAGGGATTTCCTGTCCTCTGGCAGATGTCGCATGATCTGCAAAACTCTTTACTGTCTTTATGTAATGTAGGCCACCATAATCCGGCTGATAGGATTTTCTGAGCAGTAGGCTTCCCTGCGAAATGACCTCCTGCGATGCCCGAATGTGCTTCCTTAAGAATGGTTTGCTTCTCATGGGGCATAACGCATCTGCGCAAAATTTCATCTGGGCCCAACTTATAGAGATGTCCTGCAATCAAGGTGAAGTCTGCTGCTTTCACCACTAATTGTTTCTTTTGTTGCTTAGTAAACTCAGACGGTGCCCACCCTGTAGTGAGAAATTGAATTATGTCTTCATAATATTCGTCTGCGACCTGAATAGAAAACAATTGCGCATCAGGCAAGTTGTCCTCTAAGTTACTTGGTTCTTCGCCTGAGTCTATCCTTGACAGGTGATCAGGTCCTGCATTTAGTCTTCCTGGCTTGACAATGATTTCGAAATCATATTCCTTAAACAACAATAGCCATCTGCATATTATTCCCCCTAACACTGGCTTATTGACCAAGTACTTTAATGCAGAATGGTCAGTGAACATCTTGAACGGGGCACCCAACAGATAGTGCCGAAATTTCTGTAGAGCATACACCATTGCTAACCCTTCCCTCTCTGTGGTGGTGTAATTCTTCTCAGCTGTCGATAATCTCCTGCTCGAGTATGCGATAGGGTGATCAATACCCCCTTCTCCTGGTTGCGTGAGAATAATGCCTAGTGCGATGCCAGATGCATCCACATGAACATGAAAAGGCTTGTTCCAATCTGGAAATACCAAAATAGGTGCTGTAACCATTTTTTCCTTAAGAGTGTCGAGACTTTTCTGACATTCCTCATTCCACTGAAATCTGATATCCTTCTTCAATAATTTCTCCATTGGTGCGGTAATCTTGGCATAACCTTTAATAAACTTTCTGTAGTACCCGGTATGACCAAGTGTAGTTCTCAGTTGCTTTACTGAGTTAGGTGCTGGTAAATTGACAATGATGGCGATCTTCGCAGGGTCTACCATCAAGCCTTGTCTGCACACAATGTGACCCAACAACGTACCAAAAGGCGCACAAAATATACATTTTTTTAAGTTAAGGGAAATCTAGTGCTGTCTACATTTTTCAAACATTAATCTCATATTTCCTATGTGCTTCTTGAGTAGTCCAAATACAGTCCAATCATCAAAATAAACTTCTAGAAATCGATGGATGTATTCCTTAAAGACAGCAACAACTACTCTAGAAAAAATTGCTGGGGCATTCTTAAGACCAAAGGGCATCACCGTATACTGAAAGGAGCCCCATTCTGTCGCAAACGTGGTCTTGTGCCTGTCGTTTGGATGGATTCTTATCTGGTGATAGCCTGAGAAGCCATCAGTGAATGAATATATTTCTTGTCCTCCAACATTGTCTAAGACTTCATCAGTGAAGGGTGTCGGAAATGGGTCATGCAGCGATGCATCATTCAGTTTGCGCAAGTCGACACAGATCCTGATGTCTCCTTTTGTTTTCTTTTCTTGTACTACCATGGGGCTAACCCACTCACTTTCTTCAACAGGCTCAATGATGCCTGCTGCTAGCATCTTATCTATTTCATCCTTTACTTTTGCTTTATACCGCGGGTTCAACCTGTATGGACGTTGCTTAACCGGCTTAGCATCCTCCTTAAGCGGTATTCTCATGACTCCTAAGTCACCCACTATTCCCTTCATTTCTATAAAGTTGGTAGGAAATAGGTCCTGATACTCATGTAATAGGTCTGTGATTTGGCCAATTGTCTCATCATCCCAATAATCTCCAATAGAGGCAAACTTAGGTTCTGTTTCTGTGCCAATATTGCTCATTTTAATCTTGATTGGTTCTGTTACAACTGGGATTTCTAGGTGTGGACCTTCAACTTCACGCGTACCTTCGGTTTCTGCGATATTGATACTGCGAGGATCTTCATCCTCATCGCCTGAATCCTGTGCGAAGTTGTAACACTCCAAAGCATGTTCCATCTGAATAGCCCACTCGGGTTGCGAATCCGCTGGTAATGTGCAATCCTCAAATATTTTAGTCTTTATGATCTTCAAGGCCCAATCAATGCTTGGATACTCACATTCAAAACTGAAAGTAAGCAAAAAAATTTCAATCATAATAGGCCATGAGATAGTTCCTTTTCTTAGCTCTGTTTCTGTATACCAGTTCCTTGGAACTGTATCCAGTGTGTGGATAAACAAATGAACCCACTCATCTGCTGGAATTTTTAGCCAACTCTGTTCACAGATCATAATGTGTGTTCTGGGATCACTTTCTCCTGTGTATTTATGCTGTGTACAGCCTCTTTCTTTAGAGAATCTGATACGCATCAGTCTCTTACAATCATACCACGATGTGATATGTTCCTTGTGTGTGTACCACCATCTTGCAGGTGTGGCCCTAACTGCGAGGTCAAAAACCTCCATCCTCTGCTCTTGAGGAATCTCTTGTTCAAACTGCTGTAAAAAATCATTGACGTCCGCTAATCCATCAAAAGTTGGAATATACCTGTTTTCTGCCCCAATCCATCGCAGTGATTTAGTCATGAATGCACATCTGCGAGTAGAAACTTCGTGGAGTCGATTTTGCCAATTCTCTAAGCCGACATCTGAATCTGATGTGCATGAGCTATCGCATCTCCAGCTAATATGTCCATCGGCTGTAGGATCAATGTAATCTGTCTGATTAGAAGTCATTTGGTACAAATTTTCCATGTTATGCACCTCCTCTTCCGCTTTGATCGGCTCAATGTAGTGAGGACCCTGTAAAGGGTCTAGTGGTGCGATAACCCGGACTTGAGCATCTTCAAATGTCATCTGCCTTTTCTTCAAGTTGATAACAGCCTTGTTATCAAAAGCCCAATCAATACCTAATAGAGCTGGGTAGGGTTTGGTATCACCAATAATTTCTATGATCTCAAAATCTGCATACGTGTGAACTCCATCGATGTCCACTGGGACATGCGATAGGCGACCCATTGGTGATATTCTCTGCTGATTGGCTAGTCTCAGATGGATAGGGGATCTGCTTAGTTTTGGACTACCCATCTGTTCCCATGTCTGCTTAGTCAAGACATTTACTTCTGATCCTAAATCTAGGATAACCTCATCCATTTCAAATAGTCCGATCTGCGCTGTGAGCCTCATCTCTCTTCCTGTCCTTGTATGGCCCATTATATGGTGAATAGTTCGCTGTGTGCTGCTCAAGGAAGGGCTCTGTTGACATTGATCGATAACTTTCTGAAGTTCCTCTACAGCTTTCCCATTTCTCAGAAGTTTCAAACAACTCTGCAGGAAGGACTGTACACTTCCTGTTAATACCTCTTCGTCGCATCTTCCAGATGTGCTAGCCTGCGGTATCTGTACAATACTAACATCATGTGGTGGCTTCCGCGGTATACCCTGAGATGGTAATAATAGTGATCTGGAATGTGTCTGTTCAGCAAAGGAGGTCGTAGTTTGCTGAAATGCCTCCTTATTCTTCTGTAGATCAAGTGGGATAGGTTTTTCTGGAGCTTTGCGCACCCACTGCGTTCCTGTCGTTTTTTTCTCATCCTGCGATATGTTACTTGTAGAAAGACCACTGCGAGTTACAATATTAACTCGTGGTTCTGTTTCTTTCTGCTCAGCAGCGATAAACTGGATAGTCTGATTGGTTGCTGGCTTGGCGTCCTTGATCTTAGCTATCAATATGGGACACTCCTCTATTGTATGATCATAAGATTTACAATACTTGCATGTTGTAGTAGGGTTCTGGCAGTCCCTAGCGTAATGTCCTGTGCCTCCACAATTATAACAGGTAATAAGTCCACGGCCACGGCCAGATTCATAGCCTCCTCCACGTCCTCGACCTCTGAAATTTCCTCCACGGCCTCCCTGAGCCGGATCAATTTGTGGACGTACTGATGGTCCAGATGCTTCTGATTGGACTCTGTAAAGGTCATGCTTTCTTTCTATCATTAACTCATAAGCTCTACAGTTGTTTTCGTCATGTCCAACAGATTTACAAAAATTGCAATATAGGTTCTTTGGTGTCTGCACATATTTCTGAAAGAGAGGACATTCCTGAGGTCTGTGTCCTCTAGTTCTACAAATCTCACACCATGGCCCCTGATTCTGCATCAACGGGTTAGGAGCTCCACTGGCGATATAGTCAACAAAGACAGGGTAGTTATCCTTACTGTGTCCCTGCGCTTTACATTTAGTACACCAAATTTCATGCGCAACCTCCTTTCCTTTCTTAATTTCATGCAGCTGTAAGGTGAGGTTAGCTAGCTGATTTTGCAGATTAGTGATACCTGTGCTAGTCTCTGCTAGGGGTGAAGCCTCTAGTTTCATTGCCATTTCTAATGCTTCATCTTGTGTATTCAATTTCTGTTGCATTAGTGGAAGTCTGATGTGTGGTAACATTGCTGCGATAAACCACTCTTTATGCTGTTGAGGCGCAAGCTCAAAGCTTACCTGATCAATGAGGGTTTTGAATCTCTGGTCAAAATCCCAAACAGTCTCCGTAGGCAATTGCTTAATATCTTTAAGTTCTGTTATGCACTGTGACTCGGATTTAGGTTTTTTAAACTCTTTGATCATAGCAGTTCTAACATGTGCAAGCGTTCTGTTATGTCCAGTGGTATACTTCATAAACCAAGTTAATGCTCTTTCTCTGAATGTGGTGGCCAGCTGGACAAGCTTGACATTATCATCTTGTATTTGCTTAATGGTCCATATGGCTTCGTATAGGAACCAGTGCTGCTCAGGGTCCTCCGACCCTGTACCTTTGAATGTTGGTAACTTCATATCATCTCCCATTCTGTTTCTAGGTGGTGGGTTCTGGTGTGCTGTATTACTACCACTCGGCGGTGTAGATGTAGAGGGTGTAGCGGTAGTATGCGCTGTATGAGAGCTACTGGACGGGGTTCCTGCGGGATTATTCTGAGTCCCGACTGGTTTTTGAGGAGTCCTAGGGTTCTGAATCTGCTGTCTAGGGTTATCTGAGCTGTTTTCTTCAGAAGAAGATGAATCGTTGACTCTATATCTTTTACCACTACGTGTATGTCCAAGATGCTCGTAATCACTCTCAGAGTCTACTGACATTACAATATCATACTACTATTCATCTGAGATCATATCCAGTACTCCTTTTTCATATAGTAATTGCTTAATGGACAGATTTAGAGAATTTAGGTACTTACCGCGATAACCCTTGAAGAAGTACTGTTCTGCTGCGCTGAAACTCTTTCTCTGATCAACCGCGAACTCGGTGATGAAGCCTTCCAGCAAACTCGCGAGCCAGAATTCTACTGCGCGTGAGATGGGATTATCGACACCTTTCAAGGTCTGAATCAGCCCTGCTGTCCAGACAACTTCTCGATTCTTCTTGAGACCGCTGTTGTTAGCAAGCTTTGATAACCAATCATATAACTCAATAGCATAGGTTACGAAGAATATCTCATGGAGATCTGTAAAAATGTGCTTCTGTAGCCAAGCCTCAGTGCTCAGTCTAGGATTCTGGTTTTCTTTTACAGCAAACTCTCTTTCTTTTGACTCAACCCACTGGTTAAGTTCTTTCTTGGTAGGATGCCAACAGAACATCAGCTTAATGTGTTCAAACCGGCAACGGAACCATTTGTTGGTTACTTTCCCTGGGTAGACCCGGGTTAGCTGTATCTTCTAGACCAACAGAACCCTTAGCTCACTGGCCCTTTCGGCAACAGGTCGCAGAAGCAACCTGAAGTCTCACCCGAAGTGATTCTAATGGGTGGAAGAAGACTCAAGTGTCCTCAGCCAGGTTCCGAGGCATCCAGGGTGCTTAAACCCACCCTTGCTCTCTCCTCAAGGGCTAACTTATCGCATTCTATTACTCCGGCTATGCCCTTGCCTTATCGCATCACGCAGGAAGTGCGATAAGTCTTCCCCTCATATGAGCCCGTCTAACGATACCTAAGATATCGCAGGGTGCGATATCTTCCCCCTTTCTGTCCCGGCGGTATGTTACTCTTAGCCGCTTCCTGGGTTAATACGGGGTCTCACCCACCCTTATCTTATTACTGAAGATAGGAATATTAATTAATCTCTAAGCATAATCCTCGCTAATGATCTTGACCCTTGATGTTCTGTAACGATGTGACTGTATAGATTATTACTTTGAGCACTGTTCTAATTACACTCTTCATGCATTACATTCATTCCATACCCAAGCATTATCCTTTATTAAACAAAGATCTAGTTCACTAGGATTTAGCTATGATTCTCACAATGGTTACACATCAACCAGAACTAAACTGACGACCATATACATTACTTATGAACTGAAGGAAGCATTCATGTATAATAGGGATAAGTAAGCAAGAGCAACAGCTATACAACTACAATCGTACTACTTAGATAAGCACGTTGTCACTCCCAGGGGAGGAGCTACATCCACGGGAACTGTGTTCCCTGTTAACAACTCAGGAGAGTAAACGCAGTTCTGTCACAACTCTTTGCAACAGAGGTCTTCTGGGAAACTCCACCTCATTGGGAGCCCTTCTCTATAGACCTCCTTTCTTCTCCTGCCTCTTACAATGCATTCTCTTTCTTTTTCAATCCCGGTGGATTGCACAATCTCTTAATGGGTCGGCCCCTGCCTCTGGGGGATGTTCAGGCTCTGTATTACAAAAGACTCGACTACCCTCTACTTCTGTCACTATGTGGCCAACCCCTTTTCATATAAAAAGACTCCTATATATAGATGGCCCGAAGGTCTCATCGCAGTTACAAAACTGTGGGCCTTATCCCAACAGTGACTCAACCCTAACCACTTACAGTCAACTAGCTGTACTTCCATAGTCGCCTCCTGTCTCGTCGCCGCTTCCTGCAGTCCTTAGTCTTTAATGCATCGGCCCGTTGATTCTTCTTGGTTCCAGCAACGCTGACTGTGGTCCTTCTTCTTAATGAGGGTAGCTGAACCCTCTCTTCATCTTCGGCGCCTTTATTATGGTGGTTGAGCTCTCCCTTCGGCCTCTTCCTTGTACCACATGCTTTGACTTTTCTGTACATATCGCCGCAATTCCCGTCGGAATTTGCGCTACGGCGATATCTTTGTCTTGTCGCCAAAATTGGTGCTTTCTCCCCAAAAATGGTTATCTTTCCCAAAATTAGCAGCTTCCTAAATGCTGCGGAAGTTCTCTCCAACAGGATGCCAGTCAATGTGGCACGCAAACTGAGGCGATGAGGGGGGCATGGGAAAAATTCCCTAAAAATTGGGGCGTGAGAGCGAGAAATGATCTCAAGCATCATCACGAGCGCAGAAAACTGAATCCGACGATATAAAGATTGTCGAAAATGGAGAACAGTGGATGTGGCGCACAAACCGAGGTGACGAGGGGGCGTGGAAAAAATGCCCAAAAAATCTGGACGTGAGAGCGAGAAATGATCTCAAGCATCATCACGAGCGCAGAAAACTGAATCCGGCGATATAAGACTCATCGAAAATGGACGACGGCCAATGTGGCATGCAAACCGAGGCGACGAGGGGGTCCGAAAAAATGGACCTGATGAAAACTGGAAAAGGAAAGAACTGTCATGAAGGTCAGTCATGGATGGTGGTGTCCATGCGGTTTACTATGGGTAAAATCGCTTGAGGTACAACCCGTTGCGTGGGTTGCATAGGGGGTTGCCTTCTGAATCGGTCAGAATGTATGCCCCCTGTCCGAGGCAAGTGTGTATAATATATGGGCCTTGCCACATGGACACAAACTTTCCTTTCCCGGTTTTGTCATGAGCCTGATCGTAGGCGAGGACAAGGTCCCCTTCAGAAAAATTTATTGGGTGGACATGTTTATTTGTATAATGGGGGAAATGTTGGACATCTTTCCTTCTTCGAAGGCATCCGGTGCTGGGATGGGGTCCTTTAACCAATCGACCTTAGTGGGTATGAAATATTTCGATTCGACGGATAGCTGGTTAGATTCCATGGACGTAGACGCCTCTGGGAGGAAGTAGGAGCAATGGTGCATATTGTCCCAAGGGTAGTCGGGTGCAGTGAGTGTTTCCAAAATTTGCTCGTCAGTATTGAAGTAGTCAGACCACAAATCAAGGGGTTCTGGTTTGAAAGTGGTAGTCGAAGAGATCATATAAATGGTGTTAATCTCTTCGGATGAGGATGATGGGGGAGGGTAGATCTCCTCGACGAGGGGAGGAGATACTTCTAAGTCGACGTTATTTAATTCATACAACGCTGCTCTGTAATCTGGGATATCAGGACAGTGATGTGAGTAGTGACCGTAAACACCGCATATGGCACAAGGGTGGTTAGTGCGCAGTGATTTATCACGAGGCTTGGGATTTGGGTCGAGTTTGACAACCGGGATGTTGGGGTCATCGTCCAGCATTTGCATGTGTTCCTGTAATGCAGGTAACTGTGGACACTGATGGGTTGGATGGCCTAACTCATCATACAACGAGCATTTAGGAGGAGCACGAAACACAGGGGGAGGTTTAACTGCTTTGGGTGGGGGTACCAAAGTGTATGGTTGTGTGCCTCTGCCCCCAATGGGCCTGTTGAGAGGAGGGGGATTCGTAGATGACGAAGGAGTAGTGATACCGGGAGGTGGTTGAGTAGAGGTGACAATGGGTTGCACCGGTTGCAGGATGACATTTGGTGTCGGCAGGGGAATGGGAGGAAAAATATACCACACGGGTAATCCCAAGGTTAACCTGGGGAGACTAAGGGTAGCCATAACCGGAGCGCTTACTACGCCCGAAGGAGGGAATAGAAAGGGGATTGTGTGGATGGGTGTAACCCCAATGTGACTAGGTACCAATGGTGGTTTAGGTAACAAGGAGGGTTGATTACCGGGTGTTTGTGTGTTCTGTGAAAGAGTACAGAGGTCTGTGACATGGGTTTCCAGTGACAGTGGTGGAATGGACTGGAATGTAGAGATCATCGACGCCTCGGAGTAAAGTCTGGGTCCTACTAAGGAAATGAATGAGGTAGTTGCACCACAAACAGGTTGTTCAACCATGGGGAGAACATTTTCAGGTGCAGCAAGGGCCTTGGGATCGTAATAGGTGAGTTGGTTGACCTTGACCACGCGGCCCTCATGGGGGAACTGCATGGAACGAAAAACGGATGAGGCGACAGCCCACATGGCATACATGTAACTGCGGCCAAGTAAAAGGTTATAGTCAAGTTGGGCATTGATGACCTCAATGTCAATGAGCATGATTTTACCCGCGAGCTGGACGGGGACATTAGGTAAGAGACCCTGGGGTTGAGCCGAACGGCCGTCGTAAGCTCGCAACACAGTGGTGGACTGCTGGAGAGTAGGAGATCCCAACTTCTACCAAACGAATGAGGACATGACACATGTAGAGGCCCCTTCATCGATAATGCACCGATGGATGACAAGATTCTGAACGGAAACGAAAACTTGGAATGCTAAACTGGAAGGCAGTCGTGGTTCGGACTGGTCTGAATCGAATGCGATTAGTTGTGAATCATTGGGGTCAATAACGCCAATGGCAGAGACCAAAGTCTTGCGCTGCAAAGGATAGTTTTTTAGGACTTCTAAAGCAGACATGGCTGCAGGAGATTGGGCTAAGCCATCTACAATGTTGTAATTCGACGCAGCACGAGCATTGGGATTACTGTTGATGCGACGAAGTGGGAAGCGAGGTGCTTTGGGAGCACCATCAAGCGGATTCGGGGGTATACGTAACGTCTGATCTGTGGGATTAATGTTAGTGTTCTTGTTGGCGGGAGGGGCTTCAGAGGTGGAGCCATATTGGTTCCGACGGGTTTGGAGGTTGGCGTCGGCGATTGACATCATCAACAAGTGGTGAGTACTTGAATCAAACATGGGTTGATCAGGAGCAGCATAAGTGATTTGTTGTGGTGGCGCGTTGTTCTGAGGGGGAGCTAACAGCTGAGTGTTCACTACGCCTTGGGTTGGAAAGGGATTTTGCAACACCAAAGGTTGATGTTGTGGTGGTGGAGGGTTGGGTGGCGGCTAAGGAGCCGCTTGCCATTGACGATTGGCATCGTCAGTCCAGAGTTGCCGAGCTCGCTCCAAATGTGGGAAAGCATGCGTGTAATGACCATAAACCCCGCAAATAGAACAAGGATGATTTGTTCTAAGATTATTGTTTTTGGGCTGCCTGGGATTATGATCCGGATTCTGGTTGGGAGGCGCAGTGTTATTATTTTGCGGAGGATTGGGAGGTGGAGGACCTTGCTGTTGTTGTTGGTTGTTTCCGCAGTTACGTCCTCTTCCATGGTTTTGTTGCGCACCTTGGTTGCGCTGGTTGTTCTGGTGTTGGGGCTAGTTGTGCTGTGTGTACACTTGCCCTTAAGCAGTGGGAGGATTCTAGTTCACCGCAGGTGCGGGAGCAGGTTGTGGTGGATAATAAGCCGATGGGGCTGGAGGTGGACCAGATACCTACTGGGGTTGTTGGTAACCCTGAGCTATTGGAGGTGTTGGGTTAGCTGTCGCAGCTAGCTGTGGGTAGTACACTAGTTGAGGTGCGGCTGGGGGGGCATATGCGGGTGGTGCATGACCAAAGCACTGAGGTGGACATGAAGGTATGTGGGTATGGTGGTGATGTGCCATGGGAGCATATGAATTGGTTGCTCCAGATTGAGATGTAGCCCGTGAAAGGTCAGGACCATGGCTAGGATGTGCAATGGAAAAGGGTTGGGGTTGCGAGGCCATACGACCAATGATGCCATCTATGGCATGGGATGCCCCCGGCGCATCGTGTTGGGATGAATCGCCCCGAGGGGCGTCTGGTATAATGGTATACAGATAACCCGATTGGGCGTAAATGAGGTCAAACTGTTGGGCTTTGAGGATGGCCTCTTCTTCAGACTGGGGTCGTTCGGATGCCACATCCTTCACTATGAGAGGGAGGAGGGATTTGAGAAACCAATCTAAGAAGATACGGTCGTCTAACTTGATTTTGCAGAGGCTTCGGCATCGACGTCACTCATGAATGTGGTCAGTGATGTGGGTGGTCGTGTTCTGTCTGCAAGACAGTAGGATCTCAACTCTCGCATCATAGCGGACAGGTAACTGGAAGAACTGCAGGAATGTCGAGGCAAGGGAGGTAAAGGTGGCATGGGTCCCATGGGGCTGCTCGATATACCACTTAGCTGCAGAGCCAGTGAAGGTGCGTTGTAACAGACGGAGGCGGATAGAGTCATCCACTATGGAGTTGGAGGAACACCATAGATGGAAGGACATGATATGGTTCTGTGGGTCCTCACCTGCCTTGCCCTCAAATTTAGGGATGTCGGAGGGGAGTTTGGTGGGCATTTGAGGCCACGCAGGATCGTGTCTGATAGGGTCATTGGTGAGCCTGGCTAAGTCTCGTAAGTTCAGACTCGCCATGTAAGGTAAGGTAGCAGATGTATGTGGCGTAGTGACTGGGACATGACTAGTCATAGTGGTATGATGTAGGGGTCCAGTAGTGCCTAAAGGTATGCCAGGTATTGAAGGTATGTGTCCTCCAATAGCTGTGTTCTAGTATGGGCCAGCGTTTCCGAGTGCAACATGGGTTACACTAGGGTTAGGAATAGTAGTGGTGATTCCTGGAATCTGGGTTGTGGGAATCAAAGGGGGTGTGACCCCTGTGTTGGGCATACCCATGACAGGTGGTGGCCCTGTGTTGGGAATTCCTATAACAGGAGGTGGCCCTGTGTTGGGCATTCCTAAAGGTGGAGTGTTGCTCATATTAGGTATACCTAGGGGGTGGGTGTTTCCATGGATGGCACCACAGTAGCAGGGTTCGTAGACATCTCTCCTATGGTGCTGGTAAAAAGTGGGTCAAATGGTGTTCCAGCCATAAGGTTGGTTAGGAATAACGCAGTGGGGTTTTCGGATTCTGCCTCAGAATCAGAAGTGAAGTGAGGCGTGTCAGAATCGGATGACCATATGGTTGACCGACGATGTGTCGTTTCAAGGGATAAGGCTCTACGTCGGTGATGTGGAGAGCCAAGTAGACTGAACTCTGGGAGTTTTCCCTGAAGACGACGAGAGCATCTAAAATTCTCAATGGTGAGAAATAAGTTCTATGTGTAAAAATCATCTGTGTAAAATGGTAATGTATAAAAAACTCAAAACCCTAATGCAACCAAGGGTGCAAGAAGGGGAGTGAAAATGAAGGCTCTCAGGCCAAAAAATCAACCTCAAAAAAGGCACTTATTATAGTAGCTGTGCTATAATAAGTGGAGGGATGCAACAAATGGTCAGAGTACCAACATGCAAACAGCTTCTAGAAAAAATAGGTGTAACTAGACCAAAGGTGGATTGAATCATGCAAATACCTAACTAAAAGTATTGTGAATCAACAAACGATATTCTCTGCAAGGTGATGAAATCCAAGTTAGACAATATGAGTGTTGAGTCAACGACTAGATATCCCCCTACCGGGAGGGACACAGGGTAATCAATCCTAAAGAATGGCTACTAGGATACTCCGTTCATGACACGTCGAGAAAAGGTAAATCTGCCGTTTGGTCATTTTACCGCAATACCCCCATACAGGGATATGCCGAGAACTGTGAATGGTAGCCCTTCGGTTACTGAATGGATTTCGGTATTCCACTTAGGCTTCCGGAACCATCCTCGCGACTTCAACCCTCCTAGGGGAGAGGCCTTCCCATAAACCGGTTGTGACCGTGCCAATAAATACTAGGAGATTTTGGTTCCCTAATGGACAACAACTATGTCTCAGATGTAATAACTGAGGGGTGTTATTGGAACACCTATCCCCTCAATACTACCTAACTACAAAGTTCTTTTAGTGTTCCCCAAGTGGGATTAAAAGTTTGTTGAAGTTAGGGTTCGTTTTAAGGCTCAGTTTAAATTATGTGTTTGAGTGGGTGCACATGTGGTATTTTAAACTGAAATTGAAAAAAGTAAATGCTTTTGCAGAAAATATTCAAAAAACAAAAGATTTTTTGAAATAAAAAAACAAATATTATGACTTTTTTCAATAAATGGAAATTAAATGCTTTGCAAAGACTATTCAAAAAACAACGGATCTTTTGAAATAGGAAAGCAAATAATATGACTTCTTTAAGAAATAAATGGATTTCTTTTTCAAAAATTGCTAAGGACAAAATATTAAAGAAGTAAACAGCAAATTTTTTTAATCTAGATAAAATGCAAAAATAAATCCTTCTTTCACTTTCTGAAAATTTTTAAAAAGACTTTCTAGATGTGCATTCTAAATAGTAAAAAGATTAAATGGCTGTAATAATGCAGATTTTTTGATACTGTAAAAATAGCTAAGTGGGCAGATAATACAGCAAAAAATTAATTTTTTAATCGGATTGGCCGAATGAAAAAATTAGCATCGCGGGTTTTGACAAAACAGTCGCGATGGACCGCGCGGATTTCTGTCGCACAGTCGTGATGGGCAGCGTGGGTTTCAGCCGCGAAGCCGCGATGTGCAGCCCGAGATTTCGGCACACAGTCGCGATGTGCAGTGCGTAAAATGTCCGCAAAGCCGCGATGTGCAGCGCGCAAATAGGCCGCGAAGCCGCGGGGAACCGCCCGAAAAAAAGCCGCGCAGTCGCGATGAGCCGCGCGACTGTCAGGCAAAAAGCCGCGAGGCGAAAGCCGTACGGCGACGCCGAAAAATGAACCCAAAAATTGAGAATTTTGGACTGTTAATGGCAATGAAATGGGCCAAGATCTAGAACAGCAATGGATCTGCTGTCTAGAGTGGCAGATCTATGAATTAAACTAACTAATACAATCAAAAACTAAGATCTAAAGCAAAAGTGAGATCTAAATATTCGAAAGCAGCGGAGTCGCCAAAAACTGTTGGCTTGGTTTTGCAACCAAGCTTAGTGCTATGGGCACTTGCTAACTAGTAGCAGCAGTTTCAATATTAAGCAAAAACAATAAACTAAATCTAAACTAAAACTAAACTAGCATGTGCATCTTTGAATCAAAAAGCAAGAACAAGAAATATAAGAAATAATTTTGTATTGAAAATGGGGGCAAGCAAGTGCTTACAATAATAATACCTCCAAATGAAGAAGGTTGTTGAGTAGCTCCAAGGATGAGCAGCTCCAAACTCCAAAGGGTCCTTTCTCCAAGGTTGCTACAATGGCCAAAAGCTCAAGGGAGATTTTGGCAACATGAGGATAGGAAGATGGATGGATGTGAAATGAGGAGCTCCTACCACCTTTTTATAGGTTTTGGTGGTGGGGAATACCATTTGTGGTTTTGTGGAAACCAATGGTATTGACCAACATGGTTTAGGTACTTTTCCCTCCTTTTTCCTTTTTTGAATAAAATTAATATTTTTATTCCCTTTTTAATATTTTTTGGGAATTTTGGGCCCTTTTTTAGGGTTTTTTATGCTTTTTTAAGAAAAATAATCTTTTTTAGTGGGAAAATGGGTGTACTAAGGCCTTTTGGTGACATTTTGTTGGCTTCAGAGGCTCAAATGGTGAAAAAGTGGACAAATGGGTCATGTGAATAGGGAAATGAGCTAGTGAGCACTTTTTGGGTGTTAACAATCTTTCGCACCATCTACTGCCTTGTCGCAACATCGGAGATGCTATGATACCATCTTACCAAACCACCTACCAATAGGCCCCCAACACAATCTTGTGGCTCGCCCTCGAGCCACGTCAGCAGGATACAGTGTACTCGGTCATTTTTACTCTACAAGGGAAGAACTCGAGTTCTGCAACTGTTCTTGCTATCTAGATCTCGCGATGTTGTTCTACTCCTTCTGGTGCACTGATCGTCTGCTTGATGTCATGTACTTCTTACCCAAAAGTGGACTCTTCCCAGCTTACTGTTGAAGGCCTTGCAAACTCATCCTCCAATCTTGAGAGACCAATTGTAGACGGAGAGGAATTTTGCAAGCAATGCCAAGGTGTAAAACAGGGTAGCAATTCTGGCACATTTGTTCCACACCAGTAAGCATACGTTACAGGGACCCGGGGCCAACAACCCCCCCCTTTGTGTGGTCGTAGGGACCATGAGACTTCGAACCATCACCAACTTCCTAGACATCCCAGATGAGACTTCATGTTTGTGACATCGGAGTGTCTAAAGCACAACTTGCTCTAACTTCTCATGGACACTCGTGTTTTGGGCCCTCAGCGCCTCGGGTGTTCTACCCCGCGAAATAAAATGGATCATTTCCACAACCTCCTTGGAATTCCTAACTTAACAAAATGCTAGAGCCTTTCATAGCATAACCCTTCTTAACTAGAACAACCTCTATGTTCTTACTCCCATCGGGTCCTATATTTATACAGCACACTCTGCCATTCATCTGCCTCAACAATCCGGTGCACCACCTGCTCGTGCGCTAGGGTAGTCATAATATTCCACATTTTCGTGTGACAATTGTCCAGACTGCAGAGGAATCGTACCTCTGCCTGGTTCCCTTCATGCAAAAACATGCAAAGCATTTCTTTGGCCATGCCAGCATGGTGGATGCCTCATGCCAACCATGCAAACCATCCTGGCAAGTGCCATCAGCCATGCTGCCTCGGCGTATCCCTAAGCCCAAACGTGCATTCTTTTGGCACAATCGAAATCGACTTACAATCATATCCATCAAAAAGGAAAAATTCCCATCTACGTAATGATTTCGGATGTGACCCAAGCACAGCACTACTACGTGTCTCAAACCACTCCAAACTTGCAGTTGAAGCCTCCCTACTTCAGCATTCCGGCCTTGTTGGTGTGCCATCCTACCACCAATCATTCTACAACACACACATTTTTTTTTTCATGTGACTCAAGCATTGCGCTGTTCCAAGCTCGACTGATAGGGCTTCAACCTATGACCATTCACCAATTTTGGGAGCATCACCCTGTCCAGCTGTTGTAGTTGAACCGCGCCTCCTGAAGTAACGTTATCGATGCGATACGGACCAAGCCAATGCATCTGCAACTTCCCTAGATGTTTCATAAACTTACTGTCATACAACAGCACCAAGTCACCCTGCTGAAACTGTTTGTTATTGATGTGTCGATCATGCCATGCCTTTTGGCGATCCTTCTCTACCCCCTGGTAGAACCCAGCGATGAAATGATCTTCCTCCAACTTCACCAACTGCTCTAGACGTTCATCTAGTGGCGCTACATCATCCATGCCTATTGCAGCCGCGATGTGCAAATTCGGGACAGTATACTCCATGGGCATAATTGCTTCTTGGCCATATACTAACCTAAATGGTGTTTGACCTGTCAACCTTTTACACGTAGTGCGATAGGCCCACAATACCGCTGGGATTTTCAAATCCCAGTCATCGCGGTTCATGTTACACACCTTTGTCAGCGCATGCTCCAATACCTTGTTGAAGGCCTCCACCGTGCCATTCGCCTACGCATGATAGGGTGTACTCTTCTTATGTTGGATCTGCAATTCCTCCGTCAATGCGCTGATGGTGCGATTGAGAAAGTGGATGCCCTGGTCACTCGGCAGTATCTTGGGGTAGCTGAAATGAGTGATGATGTTATCAAACAAAAATTGCGTCGTCGTTGCTATGGAACAATCAACTACTGGTGCCGCCTCTACCCATCTAGTCAAATACTCTTTCGCTGTGATAATGTAGCATGCACCCGTGCACTTCCTTGGTGGATTGATTGGTCCTACAAAATCCACTGCCCATTTTTCGAACGGCTGCAATGTCAACTAAGGAATGAGTGGCATCTCCTCGCGTCAGGATGGTTTTCCAATTTGTTGACAAACATCATGAGACCACGCATAGTCTGTCGCATCATTATGCAGTGTGGGCCACCACAGCCTGGCACGCAGTACTTTCTTAGCAGTCGCCCGACGTCCATAGTGTCCTCCGGCTACTCCTCCATGCGCTTCTGCTAATATATGCGCTTGCTCATGTGGTAAGACACATCTGTGCAATACCTCTTCGGCACCCATTATATATAACTCTCCTGCGATTCGCTGGAAGTCTACAGCCTTAACTACCAACTGCTTCTTCATACTGGTGGTGAACTCGTCTAGTGCAGTACTCGTTGTCAGAAACTAAATGATTTCCATAAAGTAGCCGTCTGCAACCTCAACCCGAAACAATTGAGCATCCGGTAAACCATCTTCAATGTTGGTCGGCTCTTCTCCTGTATCGATCCACGAGAGATGATCAGGACCAGCATTCAACCGATCGGGCTTCACAATAACTTCAAAATCGAATTCCTGAAAAAGAAGTAGCCAGCGGCATATCTTCCCCCCCAACATAGGCTTATTGACCAGGTATTTTAATGCAGAATAATCTGTGAACATCTTGAAATGGCCTCCCAGTAATTAATGGTGAAACTTCTGCAAAACGTAAACCACTTCCAGAACTTCCCTTTCCGTAGTAGTGTAGTTTATTTATACAGATGACAACTTCCGGCTAGCAAAAGAAATGGGGTGATCAAGATCCCTTTCTCCTGGTTAAGCCAATACGACTCCCAACGCAATCGATGAGGCATCAACATGGACGTGGAATTCCTTACTCCAGTCTGGAAATACCAATATCAGTGCCAATGCCATCTTCGCCTTCAATGTTTCAAAGTTATCCTGACATTTTGGGCTCCACTGGAATGCCACATCTTTCTTCAACAACTTCTCCATAGGGGCAGTAATCGCAGCGTAACCCCTGATGAACTTTCGATAATACCCCATGTGTCCCAGCGTCGCCTGTAACTGCTTAACAGTAGTCGGTGGTGTCAAACTCAGAATAAGTGCAATCTTTGCTGGGTCAACAAACAATCCTTGCTTACACACAATATGACCCAATAGTATGCCAAATGGTGCACAAAAGATGCATTTCTTCAAATTTGGCGATATATGGTGCTGTCGGCATCACTCCAGCATCAACCGCAGATTCACCAGATGATTGCGGACCAACCCATAGACCGTCCAATCGTCCATGTATACCTGTAAAAGCTTTTGAATGAAATATTTGAATGCGGCAATGACAACCCGTGAAAATATTGTAGGTGCATTCTTCAAGCCAAACGGCATCACGGTGTACTGAAAGCAGCCCCATTCGGTAACAAAATTTGTCTTATGGTGATCTTCTTTGGAAATGCGGATCTAATGGTAGCTAGAGAACCCATCTGTGAATGAGTACATCTCCTGGCCTCCCACTTCTTCAAGCACTTCATCAGTAAATGGGGTCGGAAAGGGGTCATGCAAGCAGGCATCGTTCAACTTTCATAAATCCACACAGATGCGCACCTCTCCAGTCTTCTTGTCCTGCACCACCATAGGAATGATCCCTTCCGACTCCTCGACCAGTTCAATAATTCCAGCATCCAGCATGCGATCAAGTTCTGCCTTGACCCTCTCCTTATGTCGCAGATTTAGCCGATAGGGTCGCTGCCGGACCATCTTAGCGTCTAGTTTTAATGGAATCTTCATCTCCCCTAAATCGCCCAGGATCCCCTTCATGTCGAAAAAATTTATCGGAAATACATCCTGAAACTCGTGGAGCATATCAGTGACCTTGCTTATCAGCTCATCATCCCATTAATCCCCAACATTTGTGAACTTCAGAGTGTCCTTTGTCCCAATGTTAATCTTGCGGATTTTCAGTGGCTGATTGATAGGATCGCTTGGCGCATTAGGTGGTACCACAACATGACTTCCTTCAGATTCTGGGATATTCACATTTTGTGGATCATCACCATCTTCTGGCCTACCACTGATATTGAAGCATTTCATGAGAGACTGCATCTGGCAATGTGCATGTGGATCCGCAGGATAGGCCATCAGGACAACCTGTAGAATGACATTGCGGATGAGCTGTAATGCATTATTGACCTCGGGATCGTCATCCGCAAAACTGAATGTATGGCTAAAACACATAGTGAGCTCCAACCAAGTAGAAATTTCCCCTCGCAATTTAGCTGCAGTATACCATGAGCGTGGCATCTCATCCAAAATATGGATAAAAGCATGGACCCATTCATCTTTTGGTCGCGATACCCATAACTGCTGACACTCCATCAAATGATCACAAGGGTCATCCCGACCATCATACTTCCCAGTGTGGTAGACCTCAGTATCGCCAAAGCGTACCATCATCAATCTTATGCATTTTGACCATCCATCAATTGATGCCTTGTGTGTTTCCCACCAGCGTGTTGGAGCAGCCTTCAATGCTTTGTTCAACGCCAACAATCGATGCGGTTCGGAAACTCTTTCTTCGAACTCCATTAGAAATCCAAATAAGCCAGGATGCCCATCATATATGGGTAGTGTAATCATTTCAATTGCGATATAGCATATTGACTATGTAACCAACCCGCACTTATGGAGCGATACCTCGTGCAAGCGTTTCTGCCAATATTCTAGCACATCATCGGAGTCGAAGGACGCAGAGCTGTCGCTGTGCCATCCCAGCTCGCCGTTGGTAGTTGGATGGATATAATCTTTAGAAATATTGAATACATGGTCCCATCCACTGGGATCATCATCCTTCACTGGCTCTATGTAGCGACATCCCTCAGCCGGATACAACAGGGCGATAAATCTAAGATCGCGATTTTCAAAAGTCATCATTAGTCACTTGAAATTGATTACAACTCCACTATCATTAGCCCATCCAATCCCTAGTAGTGCTGGATAAGAGCTTCCACCCTCAACTACTTCTATTACATGAAAGTCAACATATGTTTTCATTCCCTCAATGTCCACCACCATTCGTGGAACTCTCCCAATTGGTGTCACCTTAACGTGATTAGCTAATCAGAGCTATACAGGAGACCAACTCAATGGGGGGCTCCCCATCTTCTTCCAAGCCTGCTTGGTCAAGATGTTGACATCCGAACCAAGGTCCAGAATAACCAAATCAACATCGTAGTCGCCAATTTGAATATTCATCCACATCTCCTTACCCGTCTTCTGTCGTTGCAGGGAATTAACCATGAGCTCCTATCGATCCTGGGTCAGTCGTCGCAACAAGGCTTCAATCACAGCAAGAGCATCGGGATCTCTTGCCAGGGACAAACAATGTTCGAAAACTGCTCGAAGCATGCTGGACCATTGTGACGGGCTGACCTCCGAAGTAGCATCAAAAGTAGATGGCATGTCATACATAATAGCTTTACCTCGGTCGTTTGCTAGTGCATGTCGTGTTTGAAGAAACGTCTCCTACTCCTCATCAATGTAAAATCCTACCTTCTTGTGTCCAGCTAACCTGATCATTGAGTTGTCCGCTCCAGTTGCCTTTCCTCTGTGAGTGACCACAGCAATAGAAGCATCTTGCGGTCTTGGCTCTACAAAAATTGTTGCGATGTTTGCACCCTGGGTCTGGTTCAGTGGCGGATTCCCAGGTGGGTTCACATTCTGATTCTGATTCTGCCGCATATTCTGGTTCTGCACTGGTTGTTGCACTTGGTTTTGGGCGTACTATTGTGCCTGGGGCTAGTTCTGCAACTAGGGAGTATTTCTTGATTGCCATCGCGCAATCAACTATGGACAATTCTCAACCGTGTGATCATTAACAAAGCAGAACGTACATTGGTTCTGCAGTAGCAGACAGTCTCGTTGGTAGTGTCCCCATACTGCATAGTGATAGCATTGAATAGGTCCTTGACCACCTCATCCTCCTCCACAACCAAATCCACCTCCATGGCCTCCCCGGAATCCTCCCTGCTATTGGTACTGTGGTTGATTAAACTGTTGCTACACTGGTGCCGGTTGCATTCCTTGTCCTTGTGGTGCATACTGCGGTTGTTGTACATAATGTGGTTGTTGTGGAGCCATCTACATCCGAGCATATTATGGCATGAACTGCGGTGGTTGCTGCTGCTGCGGTACAAACTGCATCTGCGATTGAGGTAGCAACTGGGCTACCTGCGGTTGCGGATGTTGTACGGCACGCTAGTCATCCTTTACATAAAACGCATCACACATTCTTTCTTGTAGCAACCCATATGCACAGAAATCCTTGTCGTTGTGACCCACCAATTTGCAGAATGTACAATAAAGATTCCTCGGCGTGGTGACCATTTGCTGCATATATGGGCAATTGTCATGTTGTGCCCATACACCTGGCGGACGCGACACCATGGCATGCTACCACCATTCAATGGATTTGGCGCTCCTGAAATCAAATAATTGCGAAAGTCTGGGCAATTGTCCTTCATATGCCCTTCTTCTTGACATCGCATACACCAGACATTGTCACGCTACTCCTTGATCTTTTTCAAATCTTGTAGCTGTATAGTTAAGTTAGCGAGTTGTGTTTGTATCTACGACATCCCGACTGCCTTTTCTCCAATCGCATTGCAATCTCCAGAGCTTCACTGGGCATCGAGATGTTTTGATGCATCAATGGTAGCTGAATATGTGGTAGTAGTGCTACAATGAACCATTCTTTATGTTGGATGGTGCTCATATCAAAACTAACCTTCTCCATTAGTGTCTTGAATCGTTGGTCGAAATCTCATACCGTCTCATTGGGATACTGCTTAATTTCTTTCAATTCTGTAATATATTGAGCCTCAAACTTGGGCCTTCTAAATTCAACAATCATCCCATCCCGAATCTCATCCAACAACTTCTCTAGGGCCCCTATCGGGACTAGAATGAACTTCATAAACCAGTCTAATACACGACCTCGCAGAGTCGTCACTAACTGTCCTTTTTTAGCAACATCATCAGTGATCGGTTTTATGGTCCAGACCGCTTCACATAAAAACCAATACTGTTCTGGGTTGTCTGTCGCACTCCTATGGAACAACGGTAACTTAGCATCATCGCCCACCATTCTGGGCTTCCTTCCTCCTTTCGATGTACTACTACCAATTAGCTTCTGTGGGATTTACTAACTTGGAGGTGTCAAAGTGGTATTTCTTGCTATCTGAGAGATAGAGAGAGGAGGTGTGGGTACATTGGTGTTGGGGTTTGGTCCTGCCTCTATCCTAGGCGTAGCCTGGTTGTCCTTGTTAGGAATGTGAGATATCTTTGTCCCATGTGGTCTTCCTTCACGGTCTTGTGGTTCGACCACAGTAGGACCTTCTCCCGTCATCTGCCTCTTTTCCTGTCGAAACCTCGCTCCTCCCCTCGTAAGACCACTCTCTTCCTCGGCTTCACTCACAGTCTCATCATGAACTGCACCCATCTACCCCTTAACATTCCATGTACCGCCCCCCAACCATCGCGGTACCCACTACCTCTGCCCACCAGGCTGTCTACTGATCAAGATGCATCTTCAATATACCCTTTTTGCAAATAAGCATCTTGATCGACAGTTGAAGCGACAGTAAAAACCTACCCCGAGGTTCGTGGAAAAAGATATCTTTCAGCTTCACTATAGGACTTCTGAGTATCAACCGTGAATTCTGTGATATGGCCCTCTAGGATGCTGTCGAACCACACTTCGACAACCCGCGATGCTTTATTATCAACTTCCTGCAGTTCCTGGATCAATTCGGGGGTCCAGATCGTTGGTTCACCACCTTGGAAGTTCCTCTTTTGGAATGTCAACTTTTCCAACCATTCAAACAATAGGACCGGGAACTCACAGAAGAACCATTCATGCGGACCGTCATGAATGTATCTATCTACCCACTGTCCTACTATCAATCAAGTGTTCCGGCTTTCCTCTTCAGTGAATTCTTGCAACTTCTGATCGAACCATTCTTGGATCTCTGGTTTCGTCAAGTGCCACAACATATCCTCCTTTCACTCCATACACGATCCCGGCAATGGAACCATTTGTTGACTCAAACCCAGTCGATAGGGGTTCCACTCACTATCGACACATACCACAGTCTCTCTAGCCACCGGCCCGGACAGGTTTTATCCCGCCCAGCAAGACCTGTGGAGCAAATGAGGTCTCACCTAAAGCATCCAGGAAGAGCAGATGGAACCATGTTTCTGCCAAATGAAGGAGGATGGTTGCGGCTATAATACTTAAACTTATTGCAACACTAGGATAGAGATATTTAAGCATTGAACATAGTATTAAAGCAATATTCAACCCAAACATTCATCATTAGAAACAGTAATTGTAAAGCAAGTATCGCATCAAAGAAGCATGACATTATTTGTATAGTGCAACATCGCATTACCATAACTGAATAGATTGAAAACAGAGATTGTACCAAAATAGCTTCATCATATTATCATTGTCAACCTGAATACAATGTCTCTGCAAAAACTAGATCTCCGCAATGACTCTTGGCATCAAAACATACCCGAAAATCATACAACCAACATCAGAGATTCGCATAATTCTCCACCATTCGATTCTCTTCTCAACACTTACAATTCTTATCTATATATAGGCTTCTGCCTTACAACTCTTGTCCACTTTCTAACAACTTGTTAACCGACATGATGGATAAACGACTCAATATCTAACTAACATAGTCCAAAAACGACCAAAAACCTGCATTCTACAGTAAATTGACTCAACAATACATAATATGTGGTCCAAATGACCCAAAACCCGCAATCCGCGGTACAACTGACCCACACATGCATAAATAATCTTCCGCTTGTCACCTTTCATGCCATCTACTGCTTTGTCACAGCATCGAAGATGCTGCGATACCATTTTATCAAACCTCCTGCCAACACGGGATTTAGTTTTCCACGCTCGTGATGATGCATGAGCCCTCTGCTCCATTCATACTGCAATCATTTCATTATTTTTCCACCATTCATCATCTCTCAAGGAGGCACCACCAGTGTTCCCCCCCAACCCTCATTCTTGGTTCTCATTGATGTCCTTTGACTGAACAGTCCCTCCTTGCTTGGCCATTCCTTTTGTTCGGTATAATTTTATCCATTTTTTGGGTCGGACAAGTCCTTTACGAAAAAGGCACTTAGGGAGTTTCTGTTAAGCTCTTTTCTGACTCCTAAAACAATGAAAAGATCGTCGAGCAATCTTGCTTCCATTAATGCTCATAAAAGTACCTAAAAAGGCGTCTATCTGGTATAAGTTTAACCCTTTTCCGGACTTGGTAGACTAATTACAAAAAAGGAATACTCTAGTCACACCGGCTGGAAGAGTTCTTCATTGCATCCTTTTATGTTTTTTTGGGCCTTGGAGACTAACACACGAAAAAGAACCCCCCTTGGAGTCTTCTTATTGCTTTCAGACTCTCTAAAATTGAAAGAAACCACGCACATGCACCGTCCTGGGCTCGTACAAATCCACATGATGGTACCATTCCCTTATTTCAGAGTCTTCTTATCGCTTTTAGACTCCTTAAAATTGAAAGCAATCTCGAGCATGAACTGTCCTTGGCTCGTATAAATCCATATGACAATACCATTTTGAGCAAACTTCTTTCCCTTCTTCCAACTCATTAAACCATGAAGAAGGCCCCACCAGTGTCTCTTGGCACTATGATCAATCATCTCGAAAGCAACCCCAATAAGGTCGCCTTTTTTCAGAGTATTCTGCAATATACCATCCTTAGAGTCTCCTGTCATCCCACACCAACTTGAGTATCCCTCATTAGAATCGCAATCCCTGGTCCCTTAAATGCTATGATCCCCTTCCCCCAAGTCAGTGTCATATGCTGCTTGACCACCCCTGCCATCATACTCTGAACAAAGTAAGTTTGAGTCCCCCCACCCAATAACCCATGTTTCCTACCCTCCCAGTATGTCAGTTACATAGCCAGTCCTATCACCTCTTGTTTGTCCACCTCATGCTCCTATCAAGGAAACATCATTTCCTTGCTAGTTGTAGGTCTCCCTCTATCGACGCCAGCCCATCTATTCCAGAGGATAGACCCAGAGGTCCCTGTGCCTTGGACTCATCACCATCTGTGGTGAGTACCTATGGACAATTTTGAGTGGAGTCCTCAGTGCCTCTCCAAATGGTTATTTCTCATGTGCTCAACTTCAACACCTTGATCGCACCATTGAGATTCGTGCAGGGTATGCATCCTTTCATTTATTGGTCGAATACCCCGGACTCCCCCCGACTCTAGCACATTGGTGAGTCACTTTGGAACACCGAGTTATATGTTCCCGTGGAAATCCGAGTTGTATTGGCAACAATATTTGGAAGCCATCCACTCGTATGCTTCCTTGAGTATCCAGTTCAGCTACAGTCCAGTGTACCATTGAGGTTATGATTCTCCATCATTATCTCCACCCCATTATTGGATATCTTCAGATCCAACAGCTCATCAGTTCCTCTGGTACCACACTCATCAACACTATATCAGTTCTTCAACTTCGGTACGGTCCGACCAGGAGTATGTCCTAGATTTGTGTCCCCTCTGGACCCTTATGATGTACACAACCGTTTTTCATGTATTGTTTAGATCCCCCTTTTGGGATTCATTGTTATTTATATATCTTGATACGAGCATGGGTATGCCCGCCTCATCCATATATTAAGATTATTCCTCGTTCATTATTGAGGTCATGTATTTTTCAGTTTTTGCACTTTGTATGGGACCGATGTTCCGGTATCTAATCCGTTTCTTCTCTTCTCCACACCCCAAGAAAACCATCAAAGACCTATGATGTCTATCAGTCATACGATGAGATCCTGCCCTCACACATCAGGGGGCAATCTGTTAACACCCAAAAAATGCTCACCACCTCATCTCCCCCACTACATGACTCATTTGTCTATTTTTCCCACCATCTTTGCCTCCAAAACCTCAAAAAACCATTAATTGGTCACCAAAAGGCCAAAAAATCTCTTTTTCACCCTCCAAATAATTAAATTTCCTCAAAAGATAGCAAAACCCCTCTAAAAAGGCCCTAAATCCCCAAAAATCAAGTAAAAGGGAATAAAAAATATAAAAAAGAGGGAAAAATGAAGCAAAAACCCTAAAACAACTGACCTAAACCATATGGTGCCAAAAACCATGGGTCAACACTCCACCACTAAAAAAACCTATAAATAGGTGATGGAGGCTCCCCATTTCATATCCACAATCTATTCCATCCTCGCGCTGCCAAAATCACCCGTGAAACCTAAGCTCACCATTTGAGCTAGTTTTCCCATTTGAGTGTCCCTTTTGGCCCACCATCCAAGCACCTTGGAGAAGGAGAAGGAACCCATTGGAGCATGGAAGCAACCCTCCTGGACTACTCCAAGAGCTCCACCAACCTCCACATTTGAGGTAAATGTAACTTTGGTCATATCATAATACAAAGATAAAAAATTTCTATTATATTATCATTGTCCTTTTATTTATGTTGATGCACATGTTAGCTTAGATTTTATACTGTTTTATTGTTCAAATTATTGTTTATTGAACTGCTACTAAGGAGGCCATTCTCCTTAGTAGGTGCTCATTTGCACAAGCTAGGGTGAAAACCCTAGCTAGAGTTGTTACAGTTTGTATGTATGTATATAGATATAATTAAAACTGCATTTTGCATATCCATATCTTCATAGGTTTTGAGTTCTGAGGTCTATTGAGTTGAGTGAGACTTTAAATAATAAAAGCATTTGCATATCAAGGGATTTGGTCCCTTTTGACACTTGATAGATATAAGGTTAACCTAAATCTACGTTGGTTTAAAAAACTGGTTTATTATTTTCGTTTAAGGATCATTATTCATAGGTAAAAGGTTTTGAGATTAAACTCTCAAGCAATTTTGCTATATCACAATGGCTCAGTTCATGACAATAAGTGATTAATAACACATGTATCTTATTGAACAAGGTGGCTTGGTTCAAGACTCATATTTGCAAGTAAAAGGTATTGAGTTCCAACCCTTAAGCAGTGTTGCTAGAACATGACAAACCAATTCACATGAATAAAAGATTAATGATGCAGGTACCTTGTTGAACATCTCGTTGTGGTATTTTGGTTAATGACACAAATACACATAAGAATGGTCTTGAGTTTCGACCCCTAAGTGGCCTTACTAGATCATGACAATTTTTTTCAAGGGAAAACAAGATTTGATGTGGGTACCTTATCAAACACATTTGTTTGGCGTTTTAGTTAAGGATCCATATCTATGGTAAAGGGTTTTGAGTTCCAACCCCCAGGTGGTTTGGGAATATAACAAACTCATTCACAAGAATAAAATATTAATGGCTCAAGTACCTTATTAAGCACATTGGTATAATGTTCTTGTTAAGGACTTATATCCATGGGTAGAAGACCTTGAGTTCCAACCCCTAAGTGATCTTGTTAAATTGAGAGAACTATGTTGACAAGAATAAAAAATCGATGGGATGCATACCTTGCCAAACACCTTGGTTTGGTGTTTTGGTTAAGGACTCCTTTCGATAGGTAAAATATCTTTACTTCAAACCCCCAGGTAGTCTTGCTAAATCACAACAACTTTGTTTGTAATACCCCCTATGAGCATATGGCCATATAGCATAAATATATGGTAAGTGGGTAAGTGCATTATATTATAATTAATGAAATGAATAATAAAATAATAAATAAGTGCACTTGGGGTTAAATCTCCATGTGAACACCAAGGGGGCAATGAACCAATGAGAGGGGAAGTAGTACAAATTCATATAAAATATTATTTTATTTTTTGTTGCCAAGTGTCCAACTCCATAGCCTTGTTAACCTCTTGTCTATGTCCCAAGCTTGTGAGGTGGGGCACATGTTTCCCATGCAAATCAAATTTTCATATAATCCTTGGAACGTTATTTCACTATATGAAGTGGGTGCAAAAATTTAAACACTTGGCAACATTTATTTCAAACCTAAAATCGAAATGAACCCTAGCTAGTGTGGCAAAACTCCACAATTTCGTTGCTTGGCTTGTTCATTTTTCATTTCGTTGTTTTGAGTTTTGGGAGGAGGCAGAGCTCCTCTAATGGTTTAACGATGGTGGTCATGGGGCCTGCGCCATGAGCATAGCTCAGGCGTGCCCTCGTTCTAGTGGTAAGGAGCGCATGGCTCATGGAACCACAACCTAGTAAGTGGTTTGTTCAATCCATCTATGTCCATAAATTTCATTTTGATTCATTCATTTGTATTCATGGAATGGTGTTAACCCTGTTCTACTTCTATGGCAGGGTGAGTGGTCGTATTTCGAGCAGTGAGTTGGGGCGTGGGTGGTTCTTGTCTGCAAGGGTTTCGAATATGTCGAATGTCCTTGGTATGTTTGGACCATTGCGACCCTCCCCTTTCATCTGAATCTTGATTCCTACTCTTTTCATGGATGAGGGTTTTTTATTGTATATTTTGTTTGGTACCCCTCGGGGTTTCTGTAACAAATTTTTTATTTGGGGCAAGTCGTGGGCAGTGAGAAAATGTAATGGTTTTGACCCATAATGGTAATGTACTTCATATGAGTTTTTTGGCAGTTTGTTTATGGCGCATTTAAATTAATAGAGTATGCCCATTCTGGGTGGGTATGACTTGGTCATGGCCATCAATGGTTTCGTTGTGTGTAAATGCTAGCTTTGTTTTTAAACATGGGTTTTTATACTCTGCTAAGTAAATGGGTAAAAATTGATCCTATAACTATTTGTTTTGGACTTTGAGCACAAGTATTTTGGCTAAGAGATTCGAACCTATAGCTAATGTAATTAGAAAATGATTCTATTCATGAGTTTTGACTTTGATGAAACAATTCTATGACTTAACAGTTTTGGTTCTAGGCGTAAGTATTTTCTGTTTGAGAATCCATCGAAAACACACGCTATGTGTTTCGATTTTGGGTTTGAGCATTGGTCAAATTTGATCCCTTCCCCACATGTTTATACCCCACACTCTCATGGGTATGGTTTTTGTGGTAAACCATAGTAGATAAAAGATCGAAACCCTTAAAAATTGGTAGAGAAGTAAATAGCGAAAAATGGTTGCATTGCTTGTCATTGTGGAAACTAAATATCCAGAATTATTTCAAACACCATGCATTGTAATTCTTTGAATTTAGTACTTAAATATATTGATTTGGATGTGATGCGCATGTAGTTGCAGGATTTTTGTAGGTATGGTGATAGAAATCTTGGTGTAGATTAAGGTGAAGTGTTGGTTACAAGTCTATTTACACTAATCCCTCACATTAAACCCTTCCAAAATGGTATATTTACCATTGAAGCTTGGCTTCTGAAGCATGATATTTGCAACTAATCTAGCATACACCAACAACAATTAGAAACATGTTGCTTGTTGTCAATGTTCATCATTTTTTAGGGCTGCAACTTGCCCATAATGGATCCTCTTATGCTAGGGAATTCCACAATTTAAATCAACATCCATCTCCATCTTTTTGTTGTAGCACCAAGTTGACAAAGGAAATTAAAGAAAACATATAAAGGGATACGTAAAGTTGACAAAGGAAATTAAAGAAAACATATAATGTGCATCAAAAAAATAACAGGGTATGAACTGAACTGAGGAGATTCGAACCTGCAACCTATGTCTAGTCCCAGGGCTACCACCTTCAAGATTGAAGTGCAGCTGACAATGGGAGACCACCTTCAATCTTGATTCATTATGCATGCATTTCACAATGGAAGACGGCAGGATACCACCTTTAATCTTGATTAATTCTGCATGCATTTCACTATGCAACCGTCTTAGATTCTCACTGCGTTTTCCCTCAATTAGTTTCTCAATTCAGTATGACCCATGCCCACCGTCCAAGGAGTGTTTCCAGCGGTCTTGAGTTTCATCCTGGAAACGGTGATGATTCATGGTATTATGTTTCCCTTCGGCTGCAATATGGAAAACTCAAATTTCACTATGAAGGTTTGTCTGACAAATTTGATGGTTTGGGTTCCCTAACCCCGGTGCCATTCAGGGACACTTTAAGGAATTGCTTTGGGGGCATGGAACCCAAACCATCACATTTGTCAGGAAAACCTTCGTAGTGAACTATGATTTTTCCATATTGCATCCGAAGGGAAACATAATACCATGAATCGTCACCGTTTCCAGGTTGAAACTCAAGACTGCTGGAAACACTCCTCAGATTGCGGGCATGGGTCATATTGAATTGAGAAACTAATTGAGGGAAAACGTAGTAAGAATCTAAGACAATTGCATAGTGAAATGCATGCAAAATGAATGAAGAGTGGGTGTCGAGAGAAATGGTTGTGGGACGTTGTATGAGAGGAAATGGCGATGGGAATTGATTGATAAGGTCAAGCTTGAAGGTGGTATCCTTGGGACTAGACATAGATCGCAGGTTCGAATCTACTCAGTTCAGTTTGTACCCTGTTATTTTTTCGATGCAAATCCTCATCTCATAGTCATAACTAAGCTTTTATCATGCATGCACATCCTCACCTTATAATATCAATTGGGTCAGGACGTAGAGACAACCATAAAATATCAAATGTGTCAAGATGCAAAGAGTAAGAGACAACTATAAGTAAGTCTTATATTAAATTTACCATATAAGTATTTAATTGACACTATCAACTAAGATTTGACACGTTGGATTGTCATGATCTTCTTATCACTCCTTATCAATGTGATTGTAAGGCACTCTTTGAAGGTGAACTCCACAATTTTAAGTCTTCTTCCTCATTCTCATGCCTTTTTGTAAGACAATAAGGAGGGTAGTGGAATCAACATTGAAAATGGTTTCGACATAGAGGTAGATACATTAATTATTTTCATTAAATAAATTAAATTTCATGTCAGTGACTGTGAATTCATCGAATCGTGGACTAGTACAAAACAAAACAAATTTTAGATGTTCGAGCTCTTAATTACTCACATATAGAATTTTCTCAAATCCCACGGTAATATGTTCCATCCAAACCTATAAAGTGTACTTTTAGGTCAGCAGTATTCTTGTCTCCGAACTGTAGCAGTTGTTTGGCCATTTTCACCTTGTAAATTGAAGGATTCCTGCAAACACAAACTACTATGTTACACGAACTTCTTTCAGGGCATTGTTACATTTGCTTCTAAGATCTTTCAGGGCTTTGTTACATTTAAACACCATCGCACAACTTCTTTCAAGGATTTGTTACATTTATTTTCAAGATCTTTCCACTAATGCGAATATTTTATTATCAGTTTACATGCGATTTCATTAATTAAATCCCAATATGTGTATTGGCATCAGATTAATTTAAGAGTTTGGTTTGTTTTAGTTGTATCTTTCAAATCCCATTAAAGTACAAACATGAATTAATTATCATGTCCTTGACTACAGTACCGTAATTTAGGCTTGCGGACAGTTTCGGTGAAAACTTTTTGACCTGTATCAAAGTCGGAAAAACTTGAAGGGGGAGCGGAATTTAGAACATTGGCTTCAGCCTTCATGCAAGGATATTTACAAATATGGTACTTACGATTAGGTAATGTTGGCCATGTAACCCAAATCCAACAACTTCCTCACGCATGTTACTGTCTTCATCCTCAAAATTTTCTCTCCTAACACATGTTCCATGTGGAAGGTCATTTCATTTTTTTTCCACAACTCTGATGTGATGGAAAATGTATAATTTGTATCCTCCAACTATGGAAGTGCTTGAATCATGTATACAACTGACGAACCAAACTCTTAAATGGATCCGGTGTCAATACACAAAACGGGATTAAATTAATGAAATTACATGTAAGCTGACAATAAAATATTCGCATTAGTGGAAATATATTGAAAATAAATGTAACAAAGACCTCAAAGAAGTTGTGAGATGGTGTTTAAATGTAACAAATCCCTGAAAGATCTTAGAAGCAAATGTAACAAATCCCTGAAAGAAGTTCGCGTAACATATAAGTGGTTTGTGTTTGCAAGAATCCTTCAATTTAGAAGGTGAAAATGGCCAAACAGCTGCTACAGTTTGGAGATAGGAATACAGTTGACCTGAAAGTATACTTGATAGGTTTGGATGGAACAGATTACCGAGGAAATCCTATTTATCTTCATTCTCGAGTTTTGAGAAAATCAGAGATATATGAAACGATACTTTATGACCATTCATCTTCACAACCGCCTCTTGAAATCAAGATAAGAAATGGTTGTGGCGGTGAGAATTATGTTAAGTGTATACAGCTAATGTATTCTTCTCAAACACACAAACATTTTAGTTTCTCCAACGTCGATGAAGCATTGTCTATTCTACCAGTTGCATTAAGGAAATAGATGAATGACAGAAAAATACAATATTTTTTATTGATATAGAAAGTAAACATTTGATGTCCACCCACTCAATGAAGAAAAAGAAGAAGAATATAGGGAAAATATAAGAATAAAAATAGGATAATAGGTTCGAAGGAGGTGAATAATACTCATTTATGGATTTAAATATTACAAAGTTGTGCATGGAGGTGACATGTGTAAGGATGAATAATATGCATTTACAAAATAAATAAATAATATTTTTGTGTGAAACTAACAATTGTATCATGAGCCTCTAGGGGTGGCAAGTCGGGGGGTACTCTATGACCCTAGAGGAATTGTACTCTATGACCCCAGGGCATCACCTTGGAGGTCTTTTTTTTTTTAAATACAAAAACTCTGTCGGATATCCGATGATCACCCCTAAATAATCTGACGCCTTTGCCATACAACCGACGACTAAAGGCGTCGGATTTTGGTATTTTTATATGTAAAGGACGTCAGATATCCAACTTATCCTCACACACAATCCAACATCTTTTACATACAACCAATAGCTAAGGTATCAGTTAGTGTACATTTGTATATGGAACGGACGTCAGATATCTGACAGCATAGGGCATGATATACGGTCGGATTTCCAACTGGAAAGGACGTCAGAAATCCGATGGGTCATTTAAATGTCGGATATTATTTGAACTGCCACCGACGTTTAAAAAATACGAAGGTTGTCAGATGGTTGACGACAAGATGTAGAAAATCCGACATATATGTCATCATATTTTGGGTCCAAAAAACCTAGTGAGGACTTTATCCGTAAGTTCTTAGAAGTCTATTTTGGTGACTGGACTGTCTTTGGTTTACTGAAGAACCATTATGAGAACCTAAGAATGATGTTAGCTAAGTGAAGGAAACATCAAATATCCTTGAATTTGAATAAATGTATTTTCTGTGTACCCTATGGTATATTATTGGGACACATTGTATGCAAGCAACGCATGATGGTTGATCCTGTGAAGATTGCAGTGATTGTGAATTTCCCTACACCAAACTTAGTAAAGCAGCTTCGCACAACTCTTGGACATACCGGATATTATAGAAAATTCATCAAGTGTTATGCGTAGATAACCGCGCTAATGGAAAAACTTCTAAAGAAAGAAGCGCAGTTCATCTGGAATGCAGAATGCGAGAAAGGACTAGACACATTGAAGGAAAAAATAGTAACTACGTCGATCCTTGAGTTTCCATATTGGAATAAGTCATTTCATGTACATGTTGATGCTTCATCTGTAGCATTGGGCATTGTGCTTGCTCAACCAGATGAAGGGGGCATTGATCACCCCATTGCATTTTCAAGCCGAAAACTATCCTCGTCCGAAAAGAACTACACAACCACAAAAAGAGAGGGATTAGTTATGGTTTATGCACTCCAGAAATTCAGACACTATTTACTAGGTCCGCACTTCTCCATGTACACTGACCATTCAGATTTAAAGTATATGGTCAATAACCCAGTGTTAGGGGGGAGAATATGTAGATGGTTGTTAATTTTCCAATAATATGACTTTGAGATCATTGTTAAGCTAGGAAGACTAAACCTAGGACCTGACCATCTCTCCAGGATTGAGTCAGGTGAAGAACCAACTAATCTTGAAGACAATTTGCCTAACATGCAGTTATTTTCCATACAGATAGCATATGACTATTACAAAGATATCATAGAATTTTTTACTATGGGATTGGCACCTACATAATTCACTACACAGCAAAAGAAGCAGCTGGTAGTTAAAGCCACGGACTTAACTATCATCGCAGGGAAGTTATACAAGTTGGGGCCGGATGAAGTGATGAAAAGATGTGTGTTAGAGCATGAGAAGCCGTTTATTTTGGCCGAGGCACATTCAGGTGTCTCTGGAGGTCTTTACATAGGAAGAGCCACTACGCAGAAGATATTAAGAGCAGGGCTATGGTGGCCAACACTACATAAATATTCAAAGGAACATTGCCAGAGTTGTGTTGTTTTCCAGAGAACAAGAAATCCATCGCGAAGGGATGAAATGCCATTGAAACCATAGTTAACACTACAAGAATTTGATAAATGGGAAATTGATTTCATGGGACCCATTAACCCGCCGAGAAAGAGAAATGGTGCGAGATACATTATCACAGCAACTAATAATCTCACCAGATGGGTAGAAGCAAAACCAGTGAAGGACTGTAGCGCAGTTCATCTTCGAGAACATCCTTACTAGATTTGGATGCCCAAAAATCTTAATGAGTGATCAAGGAACTCACTTTTTGAACGAAATTATTGAATCCCTTATTGAAGAGTTCCACATTAATCACCAGAGGAGTACACCGTACCATCCTCAAGCCAATGGAACTGTTGAGGCATTTAATAAAGTACTGGAGAATGCGCTGACAAAAGTATACAATACAAACAGAGATGATTGGGATTTGTGCATTCCAGCAATCTTATGGGCTTACAGAACAACTTGTAAGAAGTTGACAGGCCATACACCTTTCAGATTGGTCTATGGACAGGAAGTTGTGATTCCTATGGAGTACATTGTACCAAGCTTAAGGATTGTTGCATTCACAAACATGGCAAATGAAGAAACATTGCAGGAAATGCTTCTACACTTGGTTGGATTGGAGGAGGATCGCTTCATTGCAGAATTTCACCAGCAAGTGCAGAAGGACAGAGAAAAAGCATGGCATGGTCACCATATCAAGAACAAAATATTCCAGGTAGGAGACCTTGTCCTCCTGTATGATAGCAAGTTCATGAAATTTCCTGGAAAATTTAAAATGCATTTGCTTGGCCCATATACTGTTATGCATGTTACTAATGGTGGCACAGCTCATTTAGCCACATTAGCTGGAGACAACCTACCAGGATTGGTTAATGGAAGTAGACTAAAACCCTATCGGGATAGTCCTACTTCACAGAACACTCAGTAAGATGTATCTGCGTGGAGCAGATAAAAAATAAATAAAAAAAGACCTAGAAATGTGCAGTTGCAAATTTCAAAAGGAAATCGTGCAGTTCAAAAGAAACAGGACATACACGAAGACCGGTATGAAGAAAAGTAGCACCAAACAGTTGCAAAGCTCAAAATGTATCTGCGCAGATCAAATGGAATGGGACAACTGCAAAATACAAGAAGCTGCAATGCAAGGCATGAGGTGGAGGCACAGATGCGAAGTTAAAAATCAAGAAGCACACGTGCGCAGGAGAACCCCACAAGAACCTTTTGACAAAACCACCAATGCATCATGACGGAAAAAGGTAACCATGACAATTGCTGGTCGGTTAGGGAGTCATTATCCAAAATGGCGGCACCGACAAAATCACGCATTAATAGAAAATTTGTCCATTCGAGCACAATTAAATAATAAAGTTACCGGGATATCGCCGAGATCCGGCCAATACACTTGACAGTTAATGCCTCACTTAATGGATTTAACAGTCTGGCATCACTGGCAACAATCAGCATTTAAGAAACGGCACCGGATCACAGATCATCATTGGTGGAAGTGATCGAGATCTCAGGGGAGATTTAGATGAAGGACACGCCATTGAATGTCACATTAAACAGTTAATTGGCATGTTTTCATAATGAAGGAATCTATAAACAGCCATCAACTCAGCACTTATGGGCTTCACCAGTTACATATCATCCTTCATCTCTGCAACTTCCGAGTCTGAACACCGAGCACTCTGTAAGCGAATAACCGAGCCATTCATAGTGGAAGAAGTTGTGACGATATTTAAGCACTCAAGTATTCCAGGAGTAATGTCGATGCCAGGAAAGAACCCTATAGCAGAGAAAGGCGAGTCATCCCAAAGTTCACCAAGAAATACAACGACAATTTAGAAAGATAAGAAGAAGGCTAAAGAACCAAAGAAGATGAAGCCAGCAGGTGTGTAGATGCCACCACCATCAGAGTTTACTCGAGCTCGGCCCATTCGTCTGGTGCCCGAGTACTTGACACCGAAAAGAGATGATGTACCACCCATCGATCTCGAAAGAAATTCCCACTATGAGATTCCACTACTGCCCATCTCCAGTCATGTAAAGGTTGTTGAGAACCTTTTAGGGAGAGTGGAGAACTACAAGTTTGAGGATTATGATTGCTAGAAGCAAAAGAGTCGAAGGAAAGGAAATACCAGCAATTTCAACCTCACCGATACATGATTCTCAAGTGTGACGAGCAAGGCGCCGAAACATTACAAGTAAAAGACGAGCTTCGAGGACTAGAAAAGTCATATTTTCTTAATCTGCTATGCATTCCCCAGTTTACAGAGGCCTAGAGTTGAATGCAGTAGCGTGCACCATGCTATTGTGCACACATTTGGGATATCTACGGTTATACAGGAAAATCGATATCAACATCGATTTGATGCATGGGAGCACACTGCTGAGTAATAGGGGCACAGATCCCAAGCTCGAGTTCATCAATAAGACATAGGACAAGAGCTCGCAGTAAGGATGCAATAAGAATTCAGCGTGATCAGAGGAAAACGTGGCTTCCCTAAAACTGATATCAATGATGAAGCTACGCGCTTCACAATGCAACTACTTGCAGGGAAGATACTACGCAAATGTAGACCAACAGAGGTGTTAGCCACAACAATCCTCCTCGCATCCCAAGCGAAGAATGGAACTGCGTACAATTGGGCGAAGTATTTGTTGAATGAGCTCTTGGAGGATATCCGGGATACTCAGGATAAAGGGACACCATTCCATTACAGTTGGCTCCTAGTACTGATCGCATTCGTCGACTAGAAAGAACCAATTTTCTACCAGGGTTATACACTTTACCATGAAGAATGAAAAGGAACATGCTATGCCAATCTATGGGAAAATACGAAGTCTGGCAAACAGCGCAAAAAAAATGAGATATTTCATATCTACTATCAAATTCTATGCGACGCGATTCATCGAACACCACACATATCTCAGCAGGTTACCACTGCGTACAGAGGAAGGCTAAGGTTCAGAGCCAACCTCCATTTCACATACATTCAGCCAAGGCCTGATACAAAAAATCAATTGTGGTATCAAGGCTTCTATCAGCTGGATTTTGAATTCTTAGAACATATGATGCAAGACTGGCCAGCAGATTGGAAGGTAGACATCCTCAAGGATATCTACTCCGACTACGAGGAGGAAAAAGACAAAGATAAAGATGAATATTAGGAAGAAATCAAAGGAACACCAATTGAACATGAAGAAGGAGCTGCGCAGGACAAGCTAGAAGGCCAGGTGACAGGGAAGAGAAAAGAAACTGTGAGCCCTTCATCGGCTAAAGGCCAACATAAAAAGTGGAATGCTATTAAGCCCAAATTGCAGCCATTGCTGCACGTAGACGACTGTGAGACCATCATGACAAAAGTACAAGAATATGGGAAGAAATGTGCATTAAGAAGGAATCCAAACAGGAGGAGATGCAAGTAATCCTCCTGTAGATTGTCGAGTCAATAAAAACAATGGTGGAAAAGATTGGAGAGGCCAAGCAAGACCCGATTCGAGAATCAGACTCAGAAGGAAAGTCAGGTGACTCAAGCAAGCAGAAGAGGCAATCCCCTACTTTGAGTGCGCACCCTCAGGTGGCGCATATTGAACCTACGCACCTCATTTTTCCAAATGATGAGGTAACTAAAGCAGCAAAGAACTTGGAACATTTTGACCTCAACATTGGGTCATTACCAATTGAGGACATGAACAATTTGCACATGCAGATTATAGAGGAAATTCATGAAAGAGGCATCGCCTCATACGATCAGAATGTCCAATTGTGAGAAAACCTCAACGAGCTGAAACAGGAATCTGCAAGGAACACCAGGGAATTGTTCGAGGCTCAAGAAAGGAACTGCAAACTCAAAGAAACAGTATCAACAGTGTGTACCAAGATCGACAAGTGTGAAGAAGAAGCAAATGTCGAAGACACAATCATCAAGATTGGGGCCAGAGTGGAATCCCTTACAATGAAAATGATGGAAATGGATATTTCCTACAAAGGAAAGATCGCAAACTTGGAGGCTCGGCGACCTAGTATCCCACCAGATAAACGCGCAGCTCCAACTGAAGAGGTAAGAGCCACTTTAGATATCATTTCGACCAAGGTGGCGAAGTGTCAAAATTTGCTAGAAGAAGCAACACAGTGTTGACTGGATTGAATGAGGATCTAGCCCTTCAGCAGGTGAAAGGAGACCTACAGCAAAGGTAGTAGGAAATTGATGCCGCAAACGCAGAAATGAAGACTTTGCCGGCAAGGAAAAAGATGCAAAAATTCAATGAGATAAAAGAGCTGCAAAAAGAGTCGATAGTGTTAAGGTAAAAAGAGGTTGCCACTTATGCGAATTTGCAACCCATTTAGGGGGAAGGACTCACAATAATGTAGCACATTGATGACAAGTTTATAGAACTTCAAACTACGGAGGGCACACTGAAAGAACAAGCCCAGGAGCAGGTATCGTAGGCGATGCTGGAGACCATTAAGGAATTTAAGAACAAGGTTGTTAATTTTTTAGCATTAATTCAACATACTCTAGGATCTTAACTAAGAGAATAACATGTACAGCATATCAATCACAAGAAGCAATCACAAGAGACAATAGACACACAGAGTTTCCTTGGGGAAAACCATAAAGGTGAAAAACCCCAATAACTTCCTCAAAGATAGATAGAGCAATGATACAAAACCCAAGCATAAGAGATAGTCTCCTAGCAGCAGCTTCTCCTCCTCCACTAGTGCGCCACTCTCCAATGAGTGTATAAGTGAAAAAGTGAAATGAATAAATAGAGTGCCTCCCACACTCTATTTATACTTGACTTGACTTGCCTAATAACCTTACTAGGTCAGCCTCAACTTAACCACTTAACATAATGCTGACAAGGCCGACCTCCAATAGGGTGGTCTAATAACCCTTTAACACACATGACTTATATAGGTCCGACCCCATCAAGGTGGTCTAATAACCCATCAAGTATAAGTTACGACAATTACAATATAAATGACGACACTTCCGTATAGAGGAATAATAACATCTATATAGGAATACAATGTACATATGTGAAATACATTCCAAAGTTACAAATATATCAACACTCCCTCTTAACTAGGAAGGTATTTCTCGACACAGATCTGCTAGCACAAGTCTTCTTCTCTGGATCATCGTCATAGAAACATCGTCATTATCACTACTGCTTCTATCTCAATCAATCTCCAATCTACTCGTCATAGGAAGTTCTACAAATCTATCCCTTTTTCATGCTGGATGTAGGCCCACCACCTATAGGTCTTCATCATCAGTGGCCATACTGTGGAACCTAGGACTGATTACGTGCGTCAACAAAACCTAGCACAGACTATAGGATATTTTACATGTTGACCTTCACAAAACCTACTCAGAGCATCCCAGGATGTTACGAGCACACTGCTCTACCTATCTATATCTTGATAGAGCATCCCAGGTTGTTACAAGCACACTGCTCTACTTGTCAGGATTTTAAAGGATCTTTTCTATGTGAACTTTTGCAAAACCTACTTAGAGCATCCCAGGATGTTATGACCACACTGCTCTACCTATTTGGATCTCGATAGATCATCCCAGGCTGTTACGAGCACACCGCTCTACCTGTCTGGATTTTAAAGGATATTTTCTATGCGAAACCGTATCAAAACCTACTTAGAGCATCCTAATATGTTACGAGCACACCACTCTACCTATCCAGATCTCGATAGAGCATCCCAGTCTGTTACGAGCACACCACTCTACCTGTCTGGATTTTAAAGGATATTTTTTATGCTACCTGCACAACCTATCCACGACCACAAAGTATCATCCTGATACTCACCATACATCATCCTGATGTATATCATCACATGATAATCCTGATCATCATCATAGCATCGTCCTGATGCATATCATCAAGAGTATCATCCTGATATTCATCACACATGATCATCCTGATCATTGTCACTGCATCGTCCTGATGCATATCATATGGAACATCATCCTGGTGCTCATCATCCATGATCAACCTGATCATCGTCACTGCATTGTCCTGATGCATATCATCTGGAACATCATCCTGATGCTCATCATCCATGATCAACCTGATCATACAATGTATCCAACTGATACATATCATCATACATGATCCACCTGATCATACAATGTATCTACCTGATACATATATAAATACATGATCCACTTGATCATACAATGCATCCACCTAATACATATATAAATACATGATCCACCTGATCATACAATAAATCCACCTGATACATATATAAATACATGATCCGCCTGATCATACAATGCATCCACCTGATACATATATAAGTACATGATCCACCTGATCATATAATGCATCCACCTGATACATATATAAATACATGATCCACCTGATCATACAATGCATCCAACATGATGCATATACAAATACATGATCCAACTGATCATATCAAGCATCCAACATGATGCATATACAAATACATGATCCAACTGATCATATCAAGAATCCAACATGATGCATATACAAATACATGATCAAACTAATCAAAGCATCCAACAAAGCAGTAACTGGAGCATCGTCTTGATGCTCATCATCCAGTGCCTACATCCACAACCATAAGAAGGATCCTCCTCTCACCATGCTTGGAATGGCTCCTACAAATGTGTCCATCACTTCTTCCTTGAAGTGTCGTCAATCTGAAGAACACCAAGCCTCTCTCTGAAGTACTCAAACTTCACTCTGGCTAGTGGTTTCATCAACACATCTGCAACCTACTCATCCGTCGCAACATACAGGAGCTTCACTGCTCCTCTCTGCACCATATCCCTGATATAGTGATATTTGATCTCAATGTGCTTCGACCTATCATGGAACACTGGATTCTTAGACAACTTCACACAACTCTGGTTGTCACAAAAGACACCAATAGCCTCCAATGGGAGATCAAATAACTCAAACAGTAGCTTTCGAAGCCACACTGCCTCACAACTAGCCAAACAAGCTGCAACATACTCTGCCTCGGCTATACTCAGTGCTACGCAGGACTGCTTCCTACTAAACCAAGAGTTCACACCTGATCCCATACTGAAACAACACCCAGAAGTGCTCTTCCTATCTGCAACACTTCCTACCCAGTCTAAATCAACATACCCCTGCAGGTTAAACTTTTGATTCGCATCATACTTGAGCCCATAATCAATTGTACCCTTCAGGTACCTCAAAATATGCTTTATAGAAACCAGGTGAACATTTCTCAAATCCATCAGGAACTGACTCAATGTGTTCATCGCAAAGAAAATATCATGTCTCGTGTTCGTCAGGTACATCAAGGACCTAATCATCTGACGATACATAGTGACATCAACCGAATCAGATGAAGCATCACACAAAAGCTTCAGGTTCGATGCCATAGGTGTGGCCATGGCCTTGCAGTCCATCATCCCTAACCTCTTCAGGATCTCTACTGCATACTTCCCTTGTCCAAGGAATATTCCATCTGCACTCTGCCACAACTCCATGTCTAGAAACTAGTACATCATCCCCAAGTCCTTCATCTTGAACTCGACAGCAAGCTTCCTCTTCGTGTCGGAAATCAATCTTTCCTCACCTGTAACAAGTAGGTCATCCACATACAATAGTAGTATCATTGGATTTCCTTCCACAACCTTGTAGTAAAGGTTGGAATCCGCTTTACTCTTGGTAAAGCCCAAACTGGATAGAAAGCTATATATTCTGCTGTACTAGGTCCTGGGTGCATGTTTCAAACCATACAGGGCTTTCTTAAGTTTGCACACATGAGTCCCTCTGTCATGTGTCTCAAAACCGAGTGGCTGCTCCACATACACTTCCTCTTTGACTACACCATTCAAGAAAGCTGTCTTGACATCCATCTAGTGTATCTTCCATTTCATCACTATATCCAGAGTAAGTACTGATCTGATGGAAGTGTATCTGGATACAGGAGCAAAAGTCTCTTCATAGTCTATTCTCTCTTTCTAGGAGAAGCCACGAGCTACAAATCTATGCTACCAACTGCAGCATGCTTGATCTTATAGATCCACTTGGAAGTCACAACAGACTTCCCTTCAAGTCTTGGGACTACATCCCAAACATAATTCTTCATGATCGATTGGTACTCCTTGATCATGGCATTCTTCCATTACTGCATCCCATATCCTGGAAACTTTAGATTCTTCAATATCTTTAATAGATAGATTTCTTTAAACTTCGTTGTTGGAACAAATGTTGTAGTCCTTCTTTTGTAGGTGATTGTATACAATCTTTCCTACAAGACAAGTTAAATTGCATGATTAGAAACATCTCATAGTTTTCAGAACAAATTCTTACACATAAAGAAATATGTCATAGAGTCATGCAATTAATTTAGCCAATGCTTCAATACAACATTTATCCATATCTCATAACTTTATAGATGCCTTCCAATCTCTACCAGAACATTGTTAAGAGTGTGCACAACTCCCAACATGTCAACAAAGAGGTTTCATTCTAGATAAGTAGCAATGGAATGTTTTACAGTGCCATAGGCCACTTACCCATTACATTCATATTAGTAGTATACTGTTAATTAATGCAATTATTCTAATATGCATAATACACAACCTAAGTCTAGGAACATAAGTATATTCATCATTTATTTAAACAATCAAATATATAAGAAATGACAATTCAAATACTTATCTTTGTTTGTTTGTTGGGTGGACTTCCTCTCAATCTTTGTTTCCTTGCAAGAACTACTGGAGTGTGCTCCCTTTTGATCTTTGCTTCCTGGATTACCTGTCCTTGAACTTATATCCATCCTCAATCACTATGCATGCTTACTAGTATCATCATTGTGTTATCCTCGAGATCTCATACATAATCATACATTCATTAGTATCATCTTAATACTATCAAAACACAATAATCTTAAACATGTATAGTCGTGATCATTTCAAACACAGATAATAAGCATTAGCATTCAAAGTTTCAGGGAAGACTTCTCTTACTCATGCATATTCATATTTGACCATAGAACTCTTTTGGTTAGTCATATCATCAATCAAGGTAAGAGACATAATATGCAAAAACCCTAGATTACTCAAACTTGTAACTTCATGAGTAATCATTATTAATCATGCAAAAGTATGAGATCCTTACATAGGGTAGGATTCTAACTTGATATAGGAAAAACATACCTGGTCATCATATTTGCTAGTTATGTCTAGCAATGATCTGCATAACTCATAACTTAACCATTGTAGAACCAAATTATACATACCTCTATGTGATCCATGACTATGGATGAGTCTTTGTCTTCATGTCACTATGGTCTTGATCTAGGACTTGATTTGTACCTTCATGTTAGCGGATAACATTCTCCTCATACAACACCACAGTGTATTAGTACAATCATAATACAATCATAAGTGTCATAACCCTAATCAATGAATGTCTTCTATCATGCATTCATACTTTTACTAGGGTGATAAGACAAGTCTAAAATTAAACAAGATTGTTACTAAACTTAATAACATGAATACAATCATATTATAAACTTAATCATGAATAGATTTCAAAACATACCTGTCAGATTGCTTGTAGTAGTTGTTGTTGTTGTTCCTTTTGTTCTTAGGACAATCTGAGGAAAAGTCTCCTCTCCTTGGTATGTGTTGTGAGAGCTTGATATTCATTCCCCATCTTTTCTTCTCGAGCTATAATCTAAGCTTCTTCATGTGAGCATTCTTCTCACAGCCTATTGAATGAGATAAGTTTCTTCCTAGCACAAATTCCTTGGATGAAGGAATCCCATGACCTAGGAAGGCCATTAAGAGTGATCATTACCACTTCTCCATTTTCTATAGCTTCAAGTTGTTCTTTTTATTTGGGAGACCCTTGAAGAGTAAGACTGCATGGTCTCCACATTCTGGATCTGGATGTTCTTTAGTTGATTCCTCAATGTCATCTTCTGATTTATGTTCTTCCCTTCAAATAGCTTGGTCAAGGAATCAAACATCTCCTTAGGTGTCCTTAGGGAAGACACATGGGGTATGATATAGTCCTTAATAGAATCAGCAATGATTCTCTTAGCTTTGACCAAGTTCTTCTTGTGTGAAGCCTTAGTCTCATCTCCCTCTGGAACTGGAACCTCTTCACTTGTGTAAGTGTCCAACTCATTCTCTTCTAGGATTAACCCAATCCTATACTTCCATGCTCGGAAGTTATCAGCCCCTTTCAAGCTTATCCTCAAGCTTGGTGTGGTGAGACATCTTAAGAAGTACTTCAAATGGAAATAGAAAAGTTATTAGGTCTTACCACTTGATTTGCTAAAAACTGGATCTGGTGCTGGATTAGGGTTTGTTAGAAAAACCCTAAAAATTCAAACTTTGAATTTCAAACTTCTAAACGGATAGAAAGATGCGCCTTGATGAGTTGATAAAGCAGGTATACTCAGAATTTGAAAACTACAAAGTTTCACCCCTTAAATTTGCTTTTCAAACTTCCGGATTCACTAGGGAGGACCTTGAATTAGGGTTTGATTTTCCCGGAGCTTCAACCATCCAAAAAGTTCGATCTTGGTATCTAAACTTTGACTTTTCAAAGGAGCTTCCAGCCATTGTCTCAGATTTCAGAAATTCCAACTTTTGCAGAAACCCTAATTTTTGGCTTCATTAGACAAGACCCCAAACTAGGGTTTGATTTTCCTGGAGCTTCACCCAACCAAAAATTTCGATCCAAAGCTCTAAACTTCGATTTTTCTGAGGAGCTTCCAGCCATGGTCTCAGATTTCAAAATTTCCAATTTTTGTGGAAACCCTAATTTTTAGGGCCAAAACTGAAACTGCTAAGAATTGAATTCTGATTGGACAGAAAGATGCAGCTTGCTGAGGAGAGTCAATCTAGTATCCTGCATTTCAAGATCTGTGGATAGAAACCCAAAAAACAAGAAGCCCTAGCTTCCGCAACTGCATAGTGTCTTCTTCTCAAGTTAGCTCTGATACCATGTTAATTTTTTAGCATTAATTCAACATACTCTAGGATCTTAACTGAGAGAATACCATGTACAACATATCAATCACAAGAAGCAATCACAAGAGACAATAGACACACAGAGTTTCCTTGGGGAAAACCATAAAAGTGAAAAACCCCAATAACGTCCTCAAAGATAGATAGAGCAATGATACAACACCCAAGCATAAGACATAGTCTCCTAGCAACAACTTCTCCTCCTCCACTAGTATGCCACTCTCCAATGAGTGTATAAGTGAGAAAGTGAAATGAATAAATAGAGTGCCTCCCGCACTCTATTTATACTTGACTTGACTTGCCTTACTAGGTTGGCCTCAACTTAACCACTTAACATAGTGCTGGCAAGGCCGACTCCCAATAGGGTGGTCTAATAACCCTTTAACCCACATGACTTATACAAGGTCGACCCCATCAAGGTGGTCTAATAACCCATCAAATATAAGTTATGACACTTACAATATAAATGACGACACTTCCTTATAGAGGAACAATAACATCTCTATAGGAATACAATGTACATATGTGAAATACATTCTGAAGTTACAAATACATCAACAAAGGCAAAGGAAATGGTTGCAGAGCTCACCGTTACTTTGCACAGCGTCACTGTCAAGCTAAGTACATTCGAAGAAGCACAGCCGAAGTCGGCCGACGAAAGTGGATCGGGGGCGATCCACAAGTGAGTGTTAGGGGATTGTTGGACATGGCCCAACTTGGCAAACTTTTGAAGAAGTACAATTTTGGCAAGTGCACAATTCGGGCAACGAAGTCAGATGGCACAGTTTTGCGAAGCACGCAGTTCGGATTGCATAGTCCAAGATGTGAAGTCGTGGTGGTGCGCAGTACCAGCGCAACAACTATTTTTGGTAAAGAGTATAAGGGAAGGTCAAGCTGAGAAAGCAACCTGTTTTGGGTAAGCGACTCCAGGATTCCCGGCAGTTGGGTAAGGAGCAAAGTGGAGATAAAGGAAAGCGACATGTCAGAGAGAGTGGTGAAAAATCGTTAGAGGCTAAGCCACGGGTAGACGGCAACAGCAAGGCTAAAGGGGCGGAAAGTGACAGGCCATGATGTGGTTGTAACCATTTTTATGATGACTGCGACTGTCCAAAGGGCATGTGAGCCACGAGTGGCCAAGAAAGGCATCCTAAAGCGAGTGGAGCTAGTTATCGACGATGATAGGCAAGGTGGCAAGTAACTACACCAGTTTTGGGAACCTTAGGGTTTTTTGGCCGCCATGATTGTAACAAACGTGACCTAAGGGCACGATCTATATAAAGGGAATTTTTGTAAGGGAAATGGTTAGATTATGTATGAGATTATTGTAATATTGATCTCTGTTGGGAGAAATATTGTAAAAAGGCTCTGCAGCTGTGTGCACAAGGACCTACTGAAGAGAGAAAAGAGTCTACAGTTGTGTGCACAGACTGGAACTGTTGTACCCTTCCCATTGATAATATAACAACAGTTCCTGTGGACGTAGCTCCCATCCTGGGGGTGAACCACATTAAATCCTTGTGTTATGTGATTGATTATGTGCTTGCATCTGTGTATTTGCTTATGTTGAATGGTTAATTTCTTTTTTATGAGTTCATGTGTTCTTGCTTTTATATGTATTCTCCAAAAGGATAAATGATGGGAATAATATGTTAAGTATCGACATATGTGAATGAATGTTGAATGCACCAGTATTTCTAAGTCGGTTGAATGCATAAGTTGAGTATTGGGTAAACACTTAGTCGACGAAGTCTATATAGTGCAACTCCCCAAAGCGCAACACCGGAAGTGTGCAGCTACAGTGTAATTCACTGTATCCTATAAGTTTACAAGGTTTATAGTGTAAGACACTTGTTGAATGCATGAACTTACACTAAGTCAAGTATATTGAAGTTGTGTGATTGACGAAGAGGAAGCGCAGTCCTCTGTGGCGTTGTCCTGTTGTTAAGCGACCATCCCGCATCGCGCAGTCTTTGGATGCGTGATAGCATAAGCATTAATCTTGAATCAGGTGAACTTTGTGCTTTCCACCATTCTGTTGAAGCACACATCACCCAGTTATGGAAACTTGATTATGCAACCTCCCCATAACTTCGCCTCAGGTAAGACCTCGGTCTACTGGCAGATTGTTTCCGAAAGGGCCGATGAAAAGGGGTTTTGTTGGTTCCCTGAACCGCGCAGAACCTGGGTCTGTCTATCTCGTCAAACTTAAAGAACACATAAAGAACCAACACAAGGGTCTCACTTAGTGTTCCTCTTGGTCATATGACTCTGAAACTTGGACTTACTCATCATTTTCATGGAGCTGACCCCCTCCAACTACTTAGCTCAAAAATAGTGCCAACAACTGGCTCCAATTGGGGATGTCATCCTCCTTGCGAGGTGGAAAAGAACCCATAGACCAGGTTCCTGATCCATTGGGAAGATCCAAACTTTCAAAAAAACCCCACATTACTGCTCTTCACTTTTTCTATATATAAAATGAAACAAAGAAAAATGGCTACCCCACAAGATCTCAGGGCCTTCTCTTCGGGCTTCAAATGTTTGGCTCACCATCTGCACCGATTTTAAAACAAAGAAATATGTACAAGTTATGGTACAAAAATTACCTTCTACCTCAAGAGAGATAATGTTTCAGAAATCTTCCATTTACTAGGCCTCCCTGGAATTGAGACCCATCCTGATGCTCCAAAATGAATGAATTTGTGCCTCTATATGCTGCAATGATGTATGGAACTATCCACATATGTCAAACTTTCCATGCTTGTCTTCTCGGGGATCATCTCACTTTAATACCAAATCATCAATCTGAAATTGTTCTTCCTTAACCTTCCTATTAAAATTATTTTTCATCTTCTCCTGATGTATTTGTACTTTGTCATAGGCTTTGTCTCTCATCTCATTCAGTTCTATTATCTGATTTATCCTTCTCTACATATGATTTGTTTCATCTTTGTGCCCCTGCAACAATTTCATGACTGGCAATCCCAAAGATGTTGGAAAAACAACTTCAGCTCCATATACTAACTGGAATGGTGACATTCCAATTTCCCTTTTTGTGCTAATCCTGTCATCCCACAAAGCATATTTCAGCTTTGCATGCCAAGATCTTTTGTTCTCTTCCAACAATTTCTTAATTATTATTACCAGGATTTTGTTAGAAGACTCAGCAAATCCATTTCCTTGTGGGTGGTAGGCAGTAGAATGGTTCAAGCTGATGTGATATTTAGGTAGAAACTTATCATCTTCTTGGATTTGAAAGCAACTGCATTTTCTGTCACAATCCTTCTGGGACATCCAACCTGGCCAAAATGTTATTCTCTAAAAAATCCATGATCACAGCATCAGTTGCTCTCCTTATGGGTATAGCTTCGATCCATTTTGTGAAATAATCAGTTGCTGCCAGAATACATCTATGTTGACCTGAAGAATTTGGGTTGATTCCCCCGATGAAATCCAACCCCCACTACTAGAAGGGTGCCTCTACTAAAATTGGGATAAGGAGTGAAACTAGTTTCCTCTTACCATCAAAAAGATGGCATTGATGACATGTGGTAGTCTCTTTATAAACATCAAAAAACATGGTGGGCCAGTAGAAACTAGCTCTCAGAATTTTATTTGCTGTCACCTTCCATGAGTGGTGTCCTCCACAATCTCCTTTATGGAATTTCTTCATTTTCTGTTGAGCTTCATATTCCAATAAGCAATTCAACAATATACCACCAGGGTCTTTCCAATATAAGTACTAATTCATAATGTAGAACTTTGCAGCCTTTAGCTTCACAGATATAGCTCTTCTTTTACTTAATCCTGCAGGAGCTTGTAAATTTTGCAATACATATACAATATCAGCATACCATGGAGACATAGAAAATTCTGGCCTTACTTGTATCCATGCGTCAATATGGTTTGAATGATTGGTCAGGAAGTTGAGTTATAAAGATCCACAATTGGCCTCTGTCATCATTTTGGCTAGCCCTTGTCCTTTAATCAACCTGGTAAGCTTGATTTCAAGATCATACTCTAGTAATACAGCAATCCACCTCGCTCTCTTCCCTTCTGGATCTGGTTGGGTAAGAATGCTCTTCCCTGCATTAGTTGGAACATAGGAAACAATGTGTGAATAAAGAATGTACACTCTAAAATATTTCAAAGATTTCACCAAGGCATAGGCCTGCTTCTCCATGATATCATATTTCAATTCCCCATCTCTCAACACCTTACTGAAAAATGTTGTAGGATGCTCAGCATTTTGACTGTTTTTCTACAATAGGACTCCAGCAATAGTATGCTCATATGAATAGGAGAACACTAGTAAATCTCTAGTGAAATATGGACTTTCCAAAACTGGAGCTTCAGTGATGGCCCTTTTAATACCTTTGAAATATTCTCTAGCATCCTCTGCCCACTTTATTTGACTCTCTTTCTTCAGCATGTTAGTAATATTCCTCAATATTTCAGCAAAGTTGGGAACGAACCTCCTCAATAAACCTACATGTCCAATAAGTGACTACACTTCCTTCCTGCTCCTAGGCTCCTCAACCTTCAAAATTGCATTGGCCCTCTCTAGATCAATCTTAATACCATCCTTCAAAATAATATGCCCAAGCAATTTAGCTTCTTCTAGTGCAAAATTATATTTTTTGGGATTCAGTGAAATACCATATTTCCTGCACTTCATAAATACTTTCTCCAAGTGCTTGATATGTTCTCTATCATACCTGGAATAAACAGTGATATCATCCATGCAAACAACTACAAATTTATCCTTTTCTTCTGCAAAAACGATGTCCATATCTCGCTGAAATGTAGCTCCTGCATTCATCATCCCAATAGGCATTTTGGCATACATAAATGTACCCCATGGTGTAGTAAAAGTAGTCTTCTCTTGGTCCTCTAGGAATACTTTAATCTAGTTATAGCTTGAGAAACCATCCATAGTTGAAATCCTCTCATACCCTACCACCTTCTGCAGAATGTGCTCCATCTTTGGTAATGGTTAATTGTCCTTCATAAAACTCTGTTGAAATTTCTGAAATCAATACAAAGCCTGACCTCACCATTTTTCTTTCTAACAGGCACTAAGTTAGCCACCCATTTAGAAAACCTCAAAGTTACAATAATCTTGGCATTGAATAACTTTTTGATCTCTTTTTCTGTCATAGGCAACAACTTGGTGTTTACTCTTCTCAACTTCTGCCTGAAAGGATTTTCTCCAGGTTTTATTGGAATGGTGTGCTGCATGATAGAGGTATCATACTCTTTCAGGTCCTCATAGCTCCAGGAAAATACATCTGTGTATTTCTTCATCAAATTGACATATTCTTCTTTCTCTTTTGCAGGTAATTTCTTGGACAATTTCACGATTTGTGGTGCTTCTTCAGTACCCAAGTTCTGATCTTCAACGGAATCATTAGTAGGTTTAACCTCGGGATTCTTGGCAATGTCATTCTGATCAAATGGCTTCTCTGCTATATTTTGAGCATTAATTCAACATACTCTAGGATCTTTACTGAGAGAATAACATATACAACATATCAAGTATAACAATGTATATCAATCACACCAAGCAATCACATGAGACAATAGACACAGAGTTTCACTGGGGAAAACCATAAAGGTGAAAAACTTCACAACTTCCTCAGAGATGGAAAGAGCAATGATACAACCCAAATACACAGAGATAGTCCTCCTAGCAGCTAAACCTCCTCCTCCACTAGTGCGCCACTTTCCGAGTAGTGTAGAAGTGAATAATGAGATGATCAAATAGAGTGCTTCCCGCACTCTATTTATACATGACCTGACCTGCCTGATAACCTAGCAGGGCCGACTTGTCTAACTTAGTCTAATAACCCATGGTTATACTAATCAGGGCCGACCCCACACTTGGTGGTCTAATAACCCATCACATGCAAGTTGCGACACTTGCGACACTTGTCAATACAAATGACGACACTTCCGTATAGAGGAATAATACCATCTCTATAGGAGTACAATATACATAGGTGAAATACATTCCGAAGTTACATATACATCAACATTCTCTAGGGAAATCAAGCCTCTTAGAATAAAATTGCTTTTCAATTGAATTATGTCCTTTCCTCCTAACATAGTCTGCCATTCTTTGTTTTCGTCCTTTCCATCTTCAGTTGATCCACCATCTTGGAAGCACTCTAAATTTTCATTTTCTGAATCGATCTGAGTGTTCACAAATTCATCAGACATTTCCAAAAATCTCTTTATTTGCATATCATCATCAGAAACTTTCCTGTATTTGGAGTTGTCTAGTATCGAGGGTATGTTTACAACTTCAACTTTATACTTTTTCTGAGAATAAATAGGGGTTTTGAAACCACCAGCATTTGTAGCCAATGAGTCCACTACTTGATTTTCAATTCTGGGAACCACCCTGATTTTATGTTCTGTAAAATAATTGACAAACATATCCCAGACTTCATTCCTGTAGGATCTCATTCTGGGATTTTTTTTTTGTAACTATCATTCACTTGATTTACCACAAACTCTGAATCCCCAAATACTTCTATTATTTTGATCCCATATCTTTCAAAGCCTGCAAACCCAACAACAGAGCCTCATACTCAGCCACATTATTAGTACATTCAAAATTCAATTTATAAGATAAAGCTTTAAATTCTCTGACAGGTGATATGATCCAAACACCTGCCCCAGCCCCATTTTTACTTAGAGACCCATCAAAGTACATAGTCCACAACCCTTCTTAATTTTGTTTCTTCTCCAAGGATTCTTTTCTTTTTGCAAATTCCTCATCCTCCTTACACTCAATATGTACAGGAACTTCAGGATTAGTGTGTGGTCCATCATTGAAAAATATAGAAGATCTCAAATCAGTATCAACAGCATAAATAGGATGCTTTTCAAGTTTATCTTTACTGCTAACTACATATGCTAACCTATTCTCTCTATACAACCTTATGTTACCTCCAAACAAAGGTATAGTGGCATATGACAAATCCATTTGCATATTTCCCTTTAATTTTGATTACCAAGATCTTGATAACAACATACCAAACTTTGCAAGAATGTCAGCTACTATAACATCCATCACAATGATTTTAGTTTGAAGTTGTGTAGGAGTTACCACCATATCTTTTATCAATCCCAGACACCTGACCTTTCTAGAATCAAAAGAATACAGGTCTTTATAGGGCCTAGTAACCTCCAACCCTAGACTTTTCACCACTGTCTTTGGCATTAGATTATGAGAGGCACCAAAATCTAGCATGGCATTGTGCAAAATCATATCATGGATATTCAAACTTAGATAAAATGGGGGAACTTCTTCATCATATATCTTTCCAATTTTAGGCCCAAAGACAATAGTGGGAGAATCATCTGTCACTTCTAATATATCTGGTTGATACTCACCTTGATTCCTCAACAACTCATTAAAGGGGATAGAAATTTTAGCCTTCGATAACTCTGACTTCAGATTGAAGGATTAAATCGGTCTATCTACCTCAATTGGCTTTGATTGTTTCCTTTCCTTTGGTTTTTGTTCCGTATTCTCTAGGTCCTTCTGTACCATAGAATCCTTCTGCTTTTCTTTCTTTTTTCTGAATTCTGCTGAGTGTTAGAAAGCTGGTTTGGACTATGATTTAGGCTTTATTTGTTATTACATCACGATTTCTCAGTTTTAACTTTCTCTGAAAATCATCAATGGCATTCTAATACTCTCTCTGATATTGTTTTGAATCTACATCTGAAACATGGCTATCATCTTCCTGGGTGAAAAAAATATGATCTTCTTCAGTCAAATGTATTTCAGAATCAATATCATCAAAGTGATGAATTTGGTCATCCATTGAGTCTTCCTGCCCTTTCTCATCAACCAAATTTTCTGGGAATGGTGGTCTTACCTGCTAATCTTCAGGATTTATTTGGTTTCTCTGATGCAATTGCCTTCTAAAATTTGGATTGCTTATTTGATTTTCAGGTTGCTATCTATTAGGAGGTCTGTTATCTAGGGCTAAACTATCCATCAATTTCTCCATAGTCTTCATCATCATTTCAAACTTAACATCACTTGCAGAGGAAGAAGTGGAAGTGGCTGCTTGGTTTTCTGGTCTTCTCTTATCTACTTCCACTCTATTTTTCAATTTTCCTAAGGCCATTAAATTTGCTTCTACTTCTAGAGCATCCTTTAACATAGCTGACAATGTAGCTGACTTCCTCTCTCTCAACATACATGAAAAGTCTCCATCAAAGGCATCTGCATAATGAAGCTTAGCAGCACCTACCAAAGGCTTAATATTAGCTGGAATGGAGTTGTATACCTTCATAAATCTGCTGGAAAATTCATGTACAGACCCAAAGTTTCCCTTCTTTATTGGTCATATTGGGATAATATTTGTAAGGGACTCTTTTTTTCCTCCCGCCTATCCAAAAACAGGGTCTAAAAAGCCTCAAAGGTAGGGATAGATGTTGCTGGTAAATCTGTAAGCCATCTCTTTGCCTCCCCCAACAAACTCTAAACAAACAATCTCATTTTCACATCATCATGATCTACTTATTCCAGGTCAACTAGGATTATTCAAATCTATCCATATGCTGCCTTGCTGTAAAATTCCCATCTCCATCATATAAAGAAATTCTCTCTGACTAATTCTGAGGGAGATCATGCAAAGCAGCTGAAAAAGCTAACGGTGCAAACCTAGATGCCATTGGTCTAGGTGGATTCTATGCTACAGGAGGGTTATGAGGAGGATTTTGAGGATGATTATGAGCAAGGTTTGTAGTATGAGGCTGAGGGGTTTTGAAGTGAAGGTTACTTTCTTCAACTTTCACAATGTTCTACAAGTTATACCACAAGGGATCTAGCAAGTATGACACAAACCTGTTTGTATTGATTTCTGTTTTCTTTAGGTCTGACTCTGATTTTGATCTTAATAAAGATTTTCAAACACTTAATCCTAAATCTGAATCTTGAAAACCATAAAACCTTTCTTGAGATAAAAATCCTTCAGTATTAGAAGTGCTAGATTTTTATTTTCCACTTCGATGTCTAAGCAAACTTTATGGGTTTTCCACACTAGTAAGATCTCAAAGTTAGGATTACCTCTTGTATGTACCCTTATAGAGGCCAAGATGTCTTCTGAAATCTTCTTAGGGAATCAATGTGGATTCATCAAGGCAAATGTACAACCTTCTTTGGCGTAAGAATCTTTGTTTGCCCACAGAAATCCTTCTCTCCTTGAAATCTAGAACTCTTTGTCATTTCTCCCAGGGACAATATAGCTTTCGCTCGCCGACAACGGCGCCAATTATGTTAGCACTCAAATTGATCCTAAGGTTGTGGGAAATTTCTCTTCAAGGTAACGCACAAAACAAACTTTAGGAAAGAGAGTTGGCTTCTTTCTTTCAAGAGAGGGACCTCTCACTGATTGTTTAACAAGGCCAGATATATGAATAAAAATTGAAATCAGATTGTTGTTTGGTTGAAACAACATAAGATTCTATTGGGAAATGGAGTCAAAACAAACAATTATATCAAATTACAGTGTTGTTTCATGGAATTTCATAACAAAGGTAAGATAGCCATTCAATCACAGTCAAAATGCTTTGGTCTGGTGGAGGAGAAGAAATAAAGAACAGTCAATTAACATGAGCATCTGACAAGGATGAATTCAATGTTAACTTTTGAGGAAATATGGTGAACATCTGAAATAATAGATAGAGCATATGAATATGAATTCTGCACTATTAAACACTTATTTCATACATGAATGAAAACACTATGGAAGTAATAAACTAGAAACACATTCACATAAGAGAGGGAAACAGACTGCAACATAAAAAACACATGAATCTCTGCCAAAATCTAGCTTCAACGCTATGATTTTTATTAAAGATGAGTTTCACAATACAAGGCCCAGCTCTCTCAGGTTCAACCCTTTTTTCCTTTCTATTACATGTGAATATATACATATCTTCAGCCTTGAGGCTCGAATCACCCGAACATAAAGTTGTCACTACTGTTATGTCACCTATACAAATATGTCCATCACCCCTGAGAATTAGTTACAACAAAATAACAAATGCTGACAAATAGGCTTAACTTCCTTTACAAGAATCACTGAGCATTTATTTGCCAATAAAAGATTCTAGTAAATAGTCAAATACCTAAGTAACTAATTCTTCAGGCTGCAATCTCCATGACCTTCAGAATCTTTATGCATGCAGTGTTAGTTTTTTTTTTCCATATTTCTCCACGAGCTTCCATTGGTCGACAGCTGGCAAGTCTAAAGTGGCCACTTCCTTTAGCAATACTCATAATTCTATACGGTCTCTGTATGAATAGCTCTGAAGGTGTGCACAAGCCTCTTTGAAAACCGAGACCAATTCAAACTCTCTTGTAAACTTATCCACCATTGTTTTTCTAGATAGTGATTGGATCATACCAGCAAAGTCTATATAATCCAACCTGCATCCCATCAACCTGTCTTGATACTCTTTCTATGTCAGCATGGTGCCATATTCTTCCCAAAAGAGTGGAATCCCTTTCTTAAACAGGGATCAAACATATCTTTGAAGAGTTTCAACTGGTGGGCCATAATATCTATTCTAGCCCGGACTGTAGCTAACTGTTGATGTTTTTTATCACCTTCCTGTCCCAAATTATGGTGGATAACCTATCCTTTATGCCTTCTACTTTCACCTCATCCTCAGTCAATCCATTCAAAAACTCTATGGCATTTTTAGTGCATTCTATAGGTTTCGTATTCACTTTTTCCTTCGCTGCTGTTACACTCTGCTTGGCCAACTTGATGATAGCTTCCTTGTCTAAAATAAAATCCAGGTAGGGTCTTAATTTGCTTGCTTCAGTTATCACATCATCCTAGATTACTTGCTTTGCTTCCTGCAGTGAGGTTTGGCCTGTAGCCTGCTTTATTAATTCATCATATTTAACCTATAAATCTAGGTACTTAGCCTCCCAAGTCTTCCTCTCCCACTCTTCTTCTGAAAATATGCTTCCCAGCTCTGTGTTCTGCTTCTACAACTTTTCTAGCTCTAAATCCCTCAGGCTAGCCTATGCCATTTCTTGGACAATGGAGAAATATCTAGTTTCAATGGAGGAAGAGGTGACCATGTTCTCCAATTCTTTTCCCTTCTCCTGCAATTTTCCTTCCAAATCCTTAGACTTAGCTTTCCACTTCTTTTCTCTCTCCACCATAAGAGCCATATCCTTCTGCCACTGTTTTTCTTTCTCTTCAAACTTTAGTAACCTGGTCTTATAGTCTGTTAGTTCATTTTTCATCTCTTGTCTTTTCTCCTCTAGCTCTGTCAACTCAGAGGATTTTACCAGCTGGGTGGAAGGAATCTCCAATTTCTTTTTCAATGACTGAATAGTATTGTCTTTCTCATTTAGCATATTTTGAATACTAGCCCTTTTTTCCACCTGGCCCACAGTAACCACTAATTCATTCTGCAATTTCCTGATTTGTGCCTTGTGAGATTTTTTCTCCACTCTTTCCTGTCTGAGCTGATTTCCAACCTTATTCTTGCTGGTTTGCAGTTTGGATAGTTCTAGTGCAGCCTTTAACAGCTTGGCATAAATTATGTTCCCGGTTTCCTTTTGAATATGGATAATGTCAGGTATAGGAATGTCTTCTAAGTTCATCTTCAATTTAGTGGCCTTATTCTTGGTAGCTAGGGCCAAGTTCAAGGTGTTTTTAGCATGGCTCCTAATAGTAACCAAGGACACATCCTTGCTAGAGATCTCTCTGACCTCTACATTTAACTTTGATTCTTCTGAATTTTCATCTTTGCCCTCTTTATACTCATCCAATAATTCTGCTCTACTCTTGCTTTGTGCAGCAGGTTCAGCAGCTGCCCTATCAAATACATATTATTTGATCTCGAAGGTAGGTATTTTGGGCTTCACCTGCGTCTTTTTAACTTGATCAGTCAACACCTGCACAATATGCTTCCCTGGTTCTACTTTCTTTCTCTTTGAATCTCTCTCTATATCCTTATCTTCTACATCCATGGCATCAATGACTTCCAATTTGCTGGATCCTCCAGAGCCACTGGCAAAAGGTATAGTATAGTTGCTCCAACTGTTGGGACTAATCTAGAGGAGCTAGGCAGTGGGGATATGGTTGTCTATACTAGAGAGGTGGAGTCATCCTATACATCTAAATCCATCTACCCTTTGTTGTGATATTCCAACCAGTTGGAAGCCTCTGCCATACCTGCAATCTCAAGATGCACAAATCCCTTTATGTTACTTTCTTTCCTTCTGTTGGAGATGATGTGGTTGGGGTCATAGTTGATGGCTGCCTTTGTTCGGAATCCCATCTCTCTTAACATGCATTCAATGGCTGAAATGGCATCCTTGATCTTGACAATGATTGGGCCTATGGCCCATGGGAATGCAATATCTGAGGCTTTCTTATGATCCAAAAAATGTTTAGTTTCCACTCTTAGCTTCTGCCTGATGAATTCCAGGGAAAACATTCTAGGAGTTAAGAATGTTGGCATTACATAGGGTGAATGAGCAAACCCATAAACTCTGATTGTTGTGTTGTGTTCTAAGAGAAACCAGTCACCTATCTTCTTCTCAGGGGAAGGTTGCAACATATCCTTCATCTCTGCTAACACCATGGGAAATATCTTCTAAAAGAAAACATTGTAAACTTCAGACATGAGGTTGCTCATGAATTTGCTGTAGTCCGTGAGCATCATCTCAGGAAGCTGTAAGTTTTCTTCATTATATGAAAAGAACATCCTCAGCAAATATGATTGGAACGTGAAGCTCCCGGTCTTATGAAAGTCCACTACCTGAGAATGGATATTCTCATCTAGGGACTCATCAAATTTAATGAAGGCACACTAGGCAGACTAGTCAGACTCCTTAAACTCTAATGGTAAAGTGGTAAGGATAAATAATAGGCTCATTAGGGGCTCAGTGACATACATGTATGTATCTAATACTAAAAATTGTCTTATCATGGTTATAAAAAACTTGGATTCTTGAGTAAAAAGATGGATTTCGACTAGGAAAGCACGGTCCTGCAATGGGACACTAGGTTGTAGGAAAATCCTATAGAAACTTTGCTTAAACTCGACGGTGGACTGTCTAAAATACTGAATTAGGGATTCCTCCTTGTACTCTTTGGACTTTAGGCTAAATTCATCAAGGATTGACAGGGCTTTTCTTATAATGAGAGAATTGACAGGACATAAGATCTTTGAGCTAATGCATCCATAATCACCCTCTCAGAGGGGGATTAATTGGTGGCGCACCATTTGATGAACTCAGGACAGTTTAGGGTTTGGTCAACTCCAAAAAACTGGAAAAATGACTTATATACCTTGTGTACATCTATACCCTAGTTCCTAATTATCTCCATTCTATCCTTTATTGTTTCAATGGGTCCATTAGTCAACACTGTGTCATAGACTTCAACATCCTTGTCTTCTAACAGCTCTTCTATCTTCTGGTGTTCAAAACCTAGGGGTTCTACTTCTCCGAGCTCATCCATTTAAATAGTTTTGTAAGAAGACAGGAGGCCTACCTGGTTACTGAAAACTGGTCTGAGATCCTCATTGAGTTGTCTGCGTCCAGCACGTTCGTCGTCTTTCACTTTCCAATGAAACCGGAAAAACAGTATCCAGATCCCTGTGTAGAAGTATTTTTATATTATTTTCCTCTCCTATCATTCCTGCATCTGTCATAGTGAAGAATCTTGTTTAGTCATTCATTTGCATGATCAACCCTGCGTCATTGATCTTTTCCCCACCTAAATCTGCAATCCTCCGTAGTTTTCAATCTTTCAAGTGTTTCCTTCCTTGCACTTTTGATCTATGTAGCTGCTACCAACCGTCGATCTAGATCCTATCCGCATCCCGACCGTCCAAAGGTGCAGCCCCTACCAAGCTTCGTAGACTTGGAAAGTGTCGATAATCCGCGCATGTTCAATCTATGAACTAAACATCCATTGTCGATGCCTTTCCTCGCCAGATATGCACCGTTGCATGATGTGGAGCCTACTGCTACTTCGCAATTTCGAAAAGTTCATTTCTTTGCGCGTGCCAAATCAACAAAGTACTTGACAACTATAGATCTGTCCTCCCATCCATTGATCCGACCTTCGATTTTACTACAGGCTAGCAACACTCTGCCCGCGCTTAAACCACCCAATCTTACTTCTGCAAAGTCGCCTTTCAGTCGTCAATCTCTATCGCCATAGATCTGCTCCGTTCATTGGTTCCCTCATATAACTTCAAGCGGATTTTACATTTTTTCCTCATCTGCAAAGTCTAAACTCAAGGATTTTAATCCTTTCCATCCCAACCCAAAACATACACATGCAGGGGTCTCACTTAGTGTTCCTCTTGGTCATATGACTCAAAAACTTGGGCTTACTCATCATTTTCATGGAGTTGACCTCCTCCAACTGCTTATCTCAAAATTAGTGCCAACACCAATGTTTATCTCAATATATTCCCCTGGATTTATTGACTCTTTTTTATTTCTGTGCCTATCTTGCCTGTCAAACATCTGCTCAAATCCTATATAGATGCTAGGAATAGGATTTCTAATTTTATAATCTGAAAATTCCTCAACATTGTGGATGAACCTTAAGATTTGTTTATCATCATTAAACACCTACCAATGGTATACATTATCGGGAACCGAAGGTCTTGTTATCACACAACTTGTAGTTGTATCTAAAGGTTATCCTATCCAGGACAGTAGAGGTGTAGACAACTAAAGAGGTGACACAAGAGATGCCATGGTTCCCAATGCAAGTTGGTGTCATGCTAACCGAGGCACTCTTCACTTTAGATCAATCCTAAGCAATACCAAGGGGGAGACCATAGCTATCCTATGAAGGCTAGGGAACCCACTCAAGACCTCCCAGGGAAATGTGAGAGACAAAACGTGAAGAGATCAAGAGGGAGAGATCTAGAGCTAGAATGTATAAGTGGACCCAAGGAGTTAGGGTTTGGTTGAAGAGGCTTATGAAATGACAAATTGTTCAACCAACAAAAGATAAGGCCACTTATAGGTTATGAAAGGTAGATCTAGATAGATCTAATGCCAAGTAAAAGTACCCAAGTGGGGCCCACCCTTAAAATATGGAAAATGGTCCAAATGGGTCCCACAAGGTAAAAATTAAGATGAATTACCACTAGGGGGTTTGCTATGATATGGATATATGGATTTGAGAAGAAAATAGCAATACCCACAAATAGGATCTAGCAAATGGCCACCTACCCAACAAGTGCGATGTCCCTTGGAGAGGCCTAGTGCCTTAGATCAGAGGCAAATGGAGTTAGATGTCCACCAAACTTTAGATAGGGTATGTTAAGATTAATATTAAGGTGGGTTTTAATTATTAAGCCCAATAGTTTTCTAGGTCTCCATAGATCTGAAAAATAAAATAAAAATGCAAGGGTTTTGACTTTTAGGGTTTGAGATTACCAATGGTAAAAATGCTTGAAATTAATACTAACCTTGTAGATATTACCTCTAGATCTTGTGGCTACTTTGAAAAGTGATAAATTTCCCCCTATGTGTTAATCAAGAGTGAGATCCAATCTACCCAAGTGAAATCGCTATCCCTCCAAGGTCAGACGTGCGCCCTCCTCCTACAAGAAAAGATCTATGTAAGAATCATTTCAGCATGAAAATTAATATAAGGATGAAAAGATGAAAAAGAAAGCATCAAATATGTCACTAAGATACAATAATGATACTCCCTTAGACAAAAAGAAGATCAAAGGTAATATATGGGGTTTCCCCACAATAGTGTCCCCTTGAAACGTCCTCCTCTTCAACCCACACGGCCTCTTACAGAGCAATCGTTTGGATAGATAGATCCACAATGATACTGTTATCACACCATAGTAGTGGGGCTACTATTCTTGCTGAGCAGATATCTGCACTTGTCAGAGCTTGGATTTTATAGAGATCGGCTATGATGAGCTTGTTATTTGTGATCACACATGGATCAGAGCAATATATTGTATCATATTTTTGTTATACCTTGTGCCAAGGGTGAGCCTTGAGAGATTGGATTTGATGACCAATGTGACCCTTTGTTCCATACAGTTTCAGTTCAGTGCCTAGTGATTACATTGCAACAGTGTTTCAGATGTTTATTGATGATTATTATGATGAGATGTGACCTGTGGACTTCTAATTATTGACTTTGGATTATTATCTTGTTGTTTTAGTCATCTTCATAGCATTGACTTGGTATATGATTCAGGATATGGTAGTACTATTTAAAATAAAATGAAATATTTGGGATGATGTTATAAATATAAAATGGATGTATTACTTGCACACTTAGGTTTTCTAACAATACTCATCGGTTTCATTACCTTCCCGTGAGCATAGATATGGTCTTTCCTAACATCTTTGTCTGCTATCTTAGACACCACATTCATTTGACTCCATCCATCCATGACCTTCCTGATTTGGCTTTCACCCTTGACTTGCCTTCTTGACTTCTTGATACTGAGTACTTCCCCATTACTACCTCTTTGTTTGACCACATCCATGTTTGTTTTATGTCTCGGCTCTGAGTTGGTGACAGAACTTGCCTTTGGTGAGTTGGATTGTATGCCTAAATCATTATGGTCGGTTGTCCCAATATTTGGAACTGTGCAGAAGTCCCCCTAGTCACTTGAGATGTTGTTGGCTAAAACTGAAAGCTCATGTACTACTTATATTGGAAATGTGTTATGAAAGCCTATGAAATTAAAATTCTAGAATGTGTTTCTTAACACACATGAATAAAGTCTATAGCGATGAACTGCTAAAATACTCCTCGAAGAGTATAGAAAATGTCCAAAAAGAAAATGTTACTCAAAAGTTATATCTATTATTGCTGACCTTGTATATGTGAATATGCCCTGGATGCAAGCTGCGATTAGTTGTGCTTCCTAGCACATGTGAAATCCCATAGGGTCATATAGGCAAAAAAGTCCATGGAAATGAAATAAATGATACTAATGAACCTGGATCAGCTTGATGTAGACATGATGCCTAACTTGAATAAGCACTCTCTAAACAACTTATCCATTTGTGAGGCAGGGCCCTTCCCTTTGTTATTTTGTCCAGCACAGAGTGTAGCTCCCCCTCTTCCTGTCCAAAGTGTCACCTAGTTAGGTTTGGTCAATTCATCCCCTTTGCCCAACCTTGTCTTAGCCTTAACCCTTAGCTAGCAGTTAGACCATGTCCAATGGGTGAGTTTGTCGTTGAAGCTTTTGTGCAAATAAAATATAAATAACACTAAATATATACATGTATTGATTGCCATGGAATGATGTTTATACTTTAAGTTAAGTTGTGAATATGATCTAAAGGAACATGTCTTAGTCTTTGTCATAATCTTGCCCTTGGTTATATTTTGACCTAGTCAAACATAGTTTGGCCATGGTCATTATTGGGATCTGTGATGATGTGGACCATGTACGCTTATGGATGATGATTAATGGTCCCACATACTCTTTTTTATGACTCCATATGGTGGACATATGCTTCAGATGATGGTTTATACAGTTGGTCAGTTTTATTATTATTTCCAGATCATCATATTTTACATTGTCCAGATATGGTGGGCCCTACTGTTGACCCCTCAAGTCAACCCTTGGTGTATGAGTACATATTTTCAGTATATTTGGGTCTTCTGGGTCCATTAAGACACTTATATTTCAGTTTCGGGCACTTCTGATGATGATAGATGCAATTATCCACCTATTGACTAGTTTTAGGCATGCTGACCCAGCCTGTCCAGCATAGGCTTGGAGGCCAGTCGTTTCCTAGGGTGTTGTGTCCGAAGGGGTTGGTCCAAACACTTGATTTTACCATTATACCCCCCTTCCAGACACCTTGGTGCCCTCAGTTTGACAGCACAGGCTGCCTAGGTGGCAATTTGAGCAGTTTCGGGATTTTTTAGGAGGATTAAAAATGGAATAAAAGGGTCACTGAGGAATTTGATTTGGGAAATTGAGGAAATTTTTTTGCACTTGGTCTTCATAGAGGTATTCCAAGGTGAATCCCCCATCTTCTAGTCAGCTAGCATCAATCAATGGGGCTCACAGAGGCCACGGGAGGCCTTTTACTGCATGTCTCTCACAGATTTTGAGGACAGGACTTGATCATTTGTGTTATGTGGACATGTCATGGTCCTATTATTTTATATATAATTGTGCCATGGGTATAAGCTAGTAAGTATTGATGCCTCCTAGCCCCACCATGAACTTCTTGAGTCATGTCCATGTCATATTAGGTGGGCCCATGTATTTTATCCCCCTCTTAGGGATGACATCACCCTCCTTAGTCTTTTTTAGGGATGACGTCACCCTCCTTTTGAGTGATCCATGTGATATTATGTTAGGCTCATCTTAGCCATTGATTATATTGTGAGATCTTTTAATCTCAACCACTCATTTCAAAAAGTGGTTTTGAGGTTTAAGGTTTTGGTCTTTATTATCCTATATAAGGAGGAGACCCCCCCATTTGTAAAATCATCTAGAGATTTTTGGCTCTTGGCTATTGGAATAAAAATACTTTCTTGGGCATCTTGGATCTTGAAGTTGGAATGCTTGTGGTGATTGTAAATGCTTCTTCCTCTGCACTGGCAAATATTGGTGGCCATCTTGGATTTTATCTTCAACTAACATTTTTGTAGGAAAAGAAGACAATTTTGAGGAGTGCATATTGGTGGGGAGGCCTACCCTACAAGCTTCAAGAGGATGTTTTTGTTGACAGGGAGTTGTTTTGTCTTTGTACCAACAATTTCATGTTGCTCATCTCTTTGTTTGCATCTACTTCCATTCTTGTTTATTGATTGATCTTTGTGTCCTTGATTGACAAGAATAGGGAGGCCAATTTGGTTGGAGGAAAAATGTTGGTAAGAAGGGCTCATCAAGTTTGGCATTTGATCTTTGTGGGAAGTAATCCTTGTCTCAAGCCTCTTCCATCTTCATTTTCCAGGTATGTTCCATGATGTATGATATTCTTCTATATTATCCATCTATTCTCATTGATTAAAACCCTCATTTTTACATTTTTCTAGATCTACTTGTATCTAGATTGGCTTTGGGAATAATTTTAAGAACCCACCTCTATAGCATCCACGAAAATTCGGATCTATAGTTTGGTGGTCATTGGCCTCCATTTGACCCATTTCCCAAGGCACATTAGCCTCTCCAAGGGAGGTCGCACTCCTTGAGGAAGGCTAGTGGGGCTAATTCCAAGTTGTGGGTAGGTGAGATCCCACTTGATTCAGATAGATCTACCTTGATAACCTACCCCTAGTGCTTCACCTCTTTAATTTTTTCCTTGTGAGCCCCATTCCTCATTTTGAGGGTTGTGCCCCACTTGGGTCATTGGGTGATGCATTTTCAACCTTAGATCTATGGAGATCTAGCTCATGTTGGGGCATGCCACTTCAAACCCACTTTGATAATTTCCTAATCAACCTTGATCTACATTTTGGCATAAATTGGACTCCATTTGCCCCCTCATCTCAAGGCACTAGTCTCCCTTGGGAAATTCGCACTCCTTGGGTTAGTGTCCTTCTCCTAGATCCCATATGTGGGTGTTGTCTATCTTGTCTTAGATGCATATATCTACCTCATCTCATCCACTTAGTGCCATCTCACTCTTAATCCAACCTTGTGGGCTCCATTTGGACCATTTTCTCTATTTAGTTAGTGGGCCCCACCTGTGTCTTCTCATGGTACTAGATCTAACTCAATTGAGCTTCAATGAGTGGCCTTAGTCATTCATTGGTTGAAACACTCGTCACATCCTAAGCTTCTTCAACCACACTTAAACTCTTGGGTCCACTTAATCTAACTCACGCATTGGTTTCCGTAACCTAACTTACACATTTCCCTAGGAACCTTTGTGTTAGCAAGTCTTCATTGATTGGCTAGGATCTCCCCCTGGGTCTTGATTTATTCTTGATCTAAAGTGAAGAGTGCCTTGGTTATCGTGACTCCCAGCTTGCATTGGAAACCGTTGCATCTCTTGGGTCACCTCTTTAGTTGTCCATCTCCTCTACCGTCCCGTATGGGATACCTCTAGGGACAACTACAAGTTGTGTGATAACATTTTTGGTGCCATTGCCGGGGAGGTAGAGGCTTACCTTAGGTGTCTACGATTATCCATGCATAACTCATATCTTATCACATCGGGATTAATCTAGATGGTTATCATTTCAATCCTTAATTAAAACATATCCATCTATTTGTCACTCACTCTCTCCCTGCATTTTAACAACATACATCTTGGTAGAAGAGTTTAAAAGTCTACTTGGCGAGTCCAAATCATGACTCCACTGAGGAGCGACCTCATAAGAATCCCTACAACCTTAGAAGTAGATCTAATATAAATCAATTGGAAGGAACCCCACTCACTTATCATAGAAGAGATCCTATGGCTCAATCATCTAATTTCTTTTGGAAAATTGTTAACTCCGATTCTCCAAAACGATTATTGGGATCTCCTTCAACCACTTCGGTTCCTCCTTCATCTCCTAATCCTAATATTAACGTAATTCCACCAAATTCAATGGCTGGAAATCAATCTAATTCTGGAAAAAATAATCAAAACAACCTTCCCATTGCTCATGCTTTTGGAAATAAGGCTACAGCTTCACCTTTATACTTTTCCCAAGTCCTTGGTGCCCCCCATGATATGCTCGACAAATACTTTGAAAATATCCCAAAGTTCAATGGGAACTTTGCGACCTCCATTGAGGACGACATAGAAAATGTCTGGGCTCACATGGAAGATTATGGGGCTGAGGAAGAAGATGTGTTCATGATGGGTCTTTTTGCATCTTTGGAGGGTGATGCTCGCAAGTGGTTTGACCATTTTCCTGCATCATCAATCACAGGGTTTGATGTCTTCATTGAAAAACTTAAGCATGAGTGGTCTGTCAAGTTAGATGGGCATTTCCTTTTGAACCAACTTTTTGAAATAAAAAAGAAAGAGAACGAGTCTATCCATGAATTCAACCTTTGCTTTGATAAGATAGTGGCCAACATTCCAGATAACATTAGGCCACCTGAGCAAGGAGTTCTAATTCATTACCTCAATGCATATGAGGGTTTCCTTGGCTATCACTTGAAAGATAAAGACCCTAACAAGCTAAAAGTGGCACAAGGTAATGCTAAAAAGGATGAGGCAAATGTTGCTTCTGTTAGAACATTTTTCCACCTATGTACATTAATCATTTATTAATGATGATTAATTAGCCCAAGTGATTAATGATTACATCCCTAAGTTGTTTAGCTACTAAATGGTCAATTATCATGAACTAGATGGCAAATGTGAACAAGTGCTGAGTCAAACCAGCTAAGTGGAGCGCTCCCCAGGGCAATTAATGCACTCAGCATGCCTAGAGCGCCCTCCTCAGGTCATTTAATGCACTCAGCATGCTTCTCTTCTACCTAGGGCGCATTTGCTCTCTTTGTGGACAATCTTGCCTTGTTTTGTCACATTTTTGACCAATTTTAGACTCCAAACCTCTAACCAACCAGTTTCTTCACATGTGTGAGGTCACATGGGCCTGTCCAGTCATTCCCAGCATTCACACTGCAGATTCGAACCAGTTTGGGATGGTTTGGGATATTTTGGTCAACCTAGGGGGGTTTGAGCTTTTTCTAAGCTAGATCAGTGTGAACACTCCAGATGGATTCGAATTCTTCCAGATTTGTATATATGGGTGTTCTTAACCTTTGTTAAGGTTGGACAGTTAATAATATTGACATTATTCACCAATTCATGAGTATTGTTCTTCATTCATTTAAATTTTTTTTATGCTAATTCTTGCAAATGTTGTGCAATCTTTCACCAGTGAGGAATCCACAATAGCTAGATTCAACTGTGCTTGAGATTTTACATGGTATCAGAGCTCTTGGAGCTAGAATTCGAACCAGCAGACTGTTGTAGTGGATTGCCAGAAACAGTGGAGAAACCACATAATTCCTGAGGCCATTGCCTTGAGCTTACTGGAGAAATCTAGTGGCTCCTCTCAGGTGTGATGCTCTCCCGAATGCACCCACTATCCATACAGGGTTCGAATCTGTGAGTGTAGATCCCTCCAGAGTGATTTGAGAGTTGTTTGCAGGTATTGGAGTTCAGCATTGTCAGCAAGTGCGAATTGCAGCAGAGGAGAATGGAGCCATCTCACCCAAACGTGCTCACACCCTTCAACTATTTCGATTGGAAGGCAGAAATGGTGATTTTGCTGAGATCCAAGGGTCTCTACAGAATCACGATGGGCACTGAGGTTGAGCCAAACTCAGCTGTGGAGAAATCCAAGTTTTTTAACAGAATGGATGAGGCATTTGGCCTCCTTTGTCTCAGCATTTCGAGAGACCTCCTGTTTCATGTAGAAAGTCTAGCAACTCCAAATGAAGTGTGGCTCAAGCTTGAGACACTGTTTGGAAAGACTGATGAGATGAGAGGCCACCAGCTCGAAAATGAGCTTGTCTCACTGAGCCCAGGGAATTTCGATTCCATCCAGGACTTCTTCACCAAGTTCAAGAACTTGGTCTTGCAGATCAGACAATGTGGCATAGAGAAGAAAGAAGAACAGTTGGTGTTGTCCATTCTCTCCAAATTGGGTTCTGAATACTCAGTTTTTGTGTCTTCCTTCAACTCCACAAGGCTCACAGTCAGAGGTTGGAAGATGCCATCCTTGGCTGACTTCATGGAGATGCTAACTCAAGAGCAAGACAAGCTGGTCTTGATGGGCTCCATCAAACAAAAAGATCAAGTGCTTGCAGCTGGAGATTCGAAATGTGGAAGAGGCAAGCAAAAACCCAAGGGTTCGAAACCTCAAGAGAAGAAGAGAAAGGATGAGAGGCCCAAATCCTCTGAGGGGGTTTCGAATCCTGTCAAGAACAAGGGAAAGAAGGCTGAGAAGACAAAATGTAGCTACTGTCAAAGAGGTTTTCATCCAGAGAGCTCATGCATGAAGAAAACCATAGACACCATGACACATCTCCTACAGAAAAATAATATTCCTCTTCCTGAAAGTTCCAAGAAGAAGGAGTGCGTTTCTGAAGACAAGGAGAGCTGCCATGCTTTGGTGGCTAGCTCATCTCATTCACCTTTGTTTATCATTGATTCAGGTGCCTCAAGGCACATGGCTTCCTCAAGAGACTCGTTTTCTGAACTTGCTCCCTACAGTGGTCTCTCAATTCGAATGGGAGATGACTCAGAAATCCCTGCTCATGGCATTGGGAAAATCTCTATGGAGAATGGCTTCTTCTCCAATGTGCTGTATGTGCCAAATCTTGCAGCAAACTTGCTCTCTGTGTATCAAATGACACATACTGGAGCAGCAAAGAAGGTGGTCTTCACTCAGGATGAAGTGGAGATATCAGAAGTTTCCACCGGGAAAATTGTTGCAAAGGGTGTTGCAGACCATGACATGAAGATGTACATGTTCTCCCACTTCCTCGAATTTTCTTCACCAAGTGTGCTGCTGTCACATGGGAATGAGACCAGCAAGCTATGGCATCAAAGGTATGGGCACCTAAACTACAGATATCTTCAAGTTTTAAGCAAAGAAAATATGGTAGAAGGGCTGCCCCAAATCAGATTTTCGAGTGGAACATGCAAGGGTTGCATGATTGGGAAACATCCTGAAAGGAAGTATGATAAAGGGAAGGCTAGGAGGGCTGATCAACCTCTTGGGATAGTACATTCTGATCTCATAGGGACACTCCCCACACCCTCCTATGGCTGCAGCAAATATGTGCTCACCTTCATCGATGACTACTCAAGGTACTGCTGGTTATTTTTCCTTAAGCAAAAATCTGAAGTCTTTGATTGTTTCAAGATTTTTAAGAGCATGGTTGAGAACTTCAGTGGGAAGGCCATGAAGATTTTGAGGACTGATAATGGTAGAGAGTATGTCAACAACAATTTGCAGCAGCTCTGTCAAGAGCATGGCATTCAGATGCAACACTCAGTGCCCTACACACCTCAGCAAAATGGTGTTGCAGAGCGCAAAAATAGAGCACTGAAAGAGATGGCAACTTGCATGTTGCAAGCAAGGGATTTGTCTCCTAAATTATGGGCTGAAGCTATGAATTGTGCAGCATATGTTCAGAATAGGGCACCACACAAAGCATTGCAAGGAATCACTCCATTTGAAGCTTGGATGGGCCACAAGCCAAATGTCTCACATTTCAGAATTTTTGGCTCAAGGGCTTGGGCCAGAATTCCACCGGAGAAGAGAAAGGCATTGCAGCCCCAAAGCAAGGAGTCAATCATGGTTGGGTATGCAGAGGATTCCAAGGGCTACAAGCTCTTTGATCCATCCACTCACAAAACTTTCATTGAAAGAAGTGTCAAATTCGAAGAGGAAGAATTTTTGCAAGCTAGTGAACAAGGTGATGGGGAATGCTCATTCCCTCGTCTTGATGATGAAGTAAGTAGTGATTCATTCTCTGATATTTCTGATTCTGAGATTGCTGAAGATGATGTTGATATGGATTCTGAACATATCCCCCCTTCAAGGCCCAAGTGGGCAGAGAAAACAATTCAAAGTGCCGGAGAGCTAGTGGGAGATCCCCAAGATGCTAGGAAAACTAGATCTCAATTTCACAATTCCTTTGCATATAATAATTCTGATCTGAGTGAGGCATGTTATTTGATGGTTGGATCTGATCCAATGTCATATTCAGAAGCATGTACAGACCCAAGGTGGCAATCAGCCATGCAAGAGGAGATGAACTCACTCCATGAGAACAAAACTTGGGATTTGGTCCCTCTTCCTCCCAAGAGGAAACTAGTGCAATGCAAGTGGATTTATAGAACCAAAATTGGATCTGATTGCTCTGATCTGAAGTATAAGGCCAGGTTGGTAGCTAAGGGTTACTCTCAGGTCCAAGGAGTGGACTATACAGAGACATTTGCACCGGTGGCAAAGATGGACTCCATAAGACTAGTTTTGGCAATTAGGGCTTCCAAGCGATGGGAGATTCATCACATGGATGTAAAGAGTGCCTTTCTTCATGGGGATCTGAATGAGGAGATTTATATGCAGCAGCCTGAAGGTTTTATTTCTGATCATACACTTGTTTGCAGGTTGAACAAATCACTCTATGGGCTCAAGCAAGCTCCTAGAGCATGGTATGCAAAAATGGACAATTTTCTGCTATCTTTGGGGTTTGAGAGGTGTAAGTCTGATCCAAATGTGTATATGCAGCATGTTAGTGATCTGATATTGATTATTGTACTGTATGTTGATGATCTTTTGATCACTGGTAGCTGCACCAAAGAACTTGACTCAGTTAAGAGAGCATTGCACAGTGCATTCTCCATGACCGATCTAGGATTGCTAAAACAATTTCTGGGTTTGGAGATTGATCAATCTGTGAATGGAATTTATGTATGTCAGTCAAGGTATGCTTCAGATTTGCTGCAGAAATTTAAGATGGCTGAATGTAAGTCTGCAAAATTTCCATTTCTTTCAGGAGTTAAGCTTACAGAATGGGGTTCTTCACCACTAGTTGACAGTTCGTTGTATAGGCAACTTGTTGGGAGTTTGCTATATCTTACTCATTCTAGACCAGATTTGTCATATGCTGTTGGGGCTGTTGCAAGGCACATGCAAGAGCCTCATGAGATCCATTGGAAGGCAGCCAAGAGGATCCTTCATTATGTTCAGGGTACTAAGTCTTTTGGTATCCATTATGCTGCTGGTTCATCCCTTGAACTAGTAGGATTTACAGATTCTGATTGGGCCGGTGATTGTATTGATCGGAAGTCAACTTCCGGTTATGTCTTTATGCTTGCACATGGACCTATATGCTGGTCAAGCAAGAAACAAAGCACTATTTCCTTATCTTCAGCTGAGGCCGAGTACAGGGGAGCAGTCAATGCAGCCACACAATGTGTTTGGTTGCAAGGTATTCTTGCAGAGTTCGGGATTGTCTTTGATTCACCCACTATTCTTTGGTGTGATAATCAAAGTACAATCAAGATTTCTACCGATCCAGTACAGAGACAGAGGACCAAGCACATAGAGATACACATGCATTACATTCGGGGTTTGGTGCATGACCGGATCATAGCATTGCAGTATTGCCCATCCAGTGAGCAAACTGCTGATATCTTCACCAAGTGTTTTACCGAGAAGACCTTCACTCACCTTAGATCTTTGCTTGGGGTGAGTGATGCATGGTGATGATTGGTGTATTTTGATATATGCCACATGTCCATTTTAGAGGGGAGGTTTTATTTCCCATGTGGTTTTCCTCCTTACCTTGGTTACATGGACAAATAAATTTTATGATGTAAAAGGTGACTTGAGCCTAGTTGCCAAGGCCTTAATTTTTGATATTTCACTAAGTCTAGCTTAAGGGGGGGTGTTAGAACATTTTTCCACCTATGTACATTAATCATTTATTAATGATGATTAATTAGCCCAAGTGATTAATGATTACATCCCTAAGTTGTTTAGCTACTAAATGGTCAATTATCATGAACTAGATGGCAAATGTGAACAAGTGCTGAGTCAAACCAGCTAAATGGAGCGCTCCCCAGGGCAATTAATGCACTCAGCATGCCTAGAGCGCCCTCCTCAGGTCATTTAATGCACTCAGCATGCTTCTCTTCTACCTAGGGCGCATTTGCTCTCTTTGTGGACAATCTTGCCTTGTTTTGTCACATTTTTGACCAATTTTAGACTCCAAACCTCTAACCAACCAGTTTCTTCACATGTGTGAGGTCACATGGGCCTGTCCAGTCATTCCCAGCATTCACACTGCAGATTCGAACCAGTTTGGGATGGTTTGGGATATTTTGGTCAACCTAGGGGGGTTTGAGCTTTTTCTAAGCTAGATCAGTGTGAACACTCCAGATGGATTCGAATTCTTCCAGATTTGTATATATGGGTGTTCTTAACCTTTGTTAAGGTTGGACAGTTAATAATATTGACATTATTCACCAATTCATGAGTATTGTTCTTCATTCATTTAAATTTTTTTTATGCTAATTCTTGCAAATGTTGTGCAATCTTTCACCAGTGAGGAATCCACAGTAGCTAGATTCAACTGTGCTTGAGATTTTACAGCTTCCATGGGGAAGCAAAATTTATTTGATCTAATTAGTGCCTCTTCTTCTAGATCTGAGCCAAAGTTTAAAAAAGGGAAAGAGCCTAGCAAAGATCCCAATGAGATGATGGAGAGCATGCATGAAATGATGAAGAATTTAACTCTCCTGACTAGGGATCTAGCTAAGATCAAAGAGTCGGAAAGGTATAGGAAACCTTATGGTCCAAATCCTTATTGGAACCAGCAAAAGAAACCTAATGAAGGTAATAGAAGAAACCCTATGAGACAAACGTCACCTAAACCTCCTCTTATTAACTAGTCAGAAGATCAAAGGATGGATGATCCCGAGTGTCTCACTCATGGTGATGACATTCCTGATTCTCCAAAGAACATCAACTGGGTCAAAAACTTAGATTTTGACAAGGACTTTGGAAGAATTTTAATTGATCATGAGGAAGATTCCATAGAAGACCCTAGTCCTAACTTTCCCATTTATGCCACTGAACAGTCTAGTAGTGGCCAAGCTCCTCTTAGGACCTATCAATGAAGAAAGGATGGCCAAAATCCTACCCCTTTCATTGAGAAGAAGAGTGAGCTGCCTAGCCCAGTGAGTGAGCCAATCCCTCCTCCGAAGTATGACTTAGATATCAACATTGAAAGAGAATTGGACAAAGTTATGCACAACATTCCACTCACTGAATTAATGAAAATCCCATCAATAAATGAGCAAGTGGTAGAGTTTTTCGAGAGTATCCCTGAGACTACCACAAGTGATGGTGAAGATTCATCTCTTCCAAACTCAAGACCTAGTGCCATGGTTGAAGAAGAGGAGGATCCTCCCATTAATATCCAAACTACGTTTTACGAGAGAAAGAATGGTGGTCATCAACCCTTTTATCTTACACTTCGCATTGGTGACATCCTTCTTCATAACTGTATGTTGGATTCTGGTGCTTCCATGAATGTGATTCCTTTGCAAGTCATGGAATCCATGGGATTAAAAATAACTAGGCCTTATGGGAACATATGTGGAATTGATTCTAGATCAGTTCAAGTGGAATTGATTCTAGATCAGTTCAAGTCTTTGGCTTGATAAAGAATTTGAGAGCTAACTTGTTTTCATGCCCTGATATATCCATGCTAATGGACATAGTAGTCATAGATCTCCCCCCAGCCTATGGAATGCTTCTTTGTAGGAAGTGGTCTGCTAGACTAGGGGGACATATTCAGATGGACTTATCATACACTACTATCCCCAACTCTGATGGGTCATTGTTTAGGGTATATCGGGAGCCATTTTATGATGGTCACCTCAAAAGTTATGATGATGGTGTAAAGAAAACTTATGGCGAGGGTAAAATTTTACCTGAAGGTATCTTTATGGTTATGGGTAGTCATAATGATGATTCGAGTACAGGAAGAGAAGAGATTTCAAGATCATTTGAAGATGATAGTTCTTCCGAGGAAGAAAGGGAAAGAGCTATTGTTGTTAGAGAAATGAACCTTAACTCGCTTCGTGGTGAAGTGTTGGAAGAGCTTAGGGCTCTTAACCAACCTAGTGATATGGAGCCACACATTGATCAACCTAAGACCATCACTGAAATAGAAAACTCTGAGACCATTTTAGATGAAATAAGAAGGGGTGAGCGTATACCTAGGACAGTCAGGAAATGGCTTACCTTAGTTGATCTAAACATGGAAAGGGGAAGGAAGGGCCTTCCTCACATCATTCCTTGGGAAAACAAAAATGAAGGGACACATCCATCTCATAATGTGAGAAGTGATGAGGACATAACTGAAAACCATTTCACTAATGTTCCTGATGATTTATATCATATGTCCTTAGAAGATGGAGTATTAAGGCAAGTGAATGACAACTCTATGAGTTTGCAAGAACATGCCTTGATACATGATGCTCCTGGAGAAGAATTTTCATTGAATAACCTAGCCATCATTCAGGAGCATCCCCATGAGAATAGCTTGTCTTTGTCATATCTAGACATCCCTAGTTTTCTTATTCCCCGTGAGTTACCTATTGGTGAAGAGAGTATGAACTCTACCGATACATTTCACACTCCTGCCTCTTCACCAACATATTTAGACAGGGAGCTCAAAATGCTTCTAGCATGGTTCCAAGTCATCCGCCATTTCCCACTGACCATTTGCCATCTTTAGAAGGTATGATGGTTCCTGTCCCATCTAGAGAAGGTAGTAGTAGAAGTGTTGAAAACCAAATCTTACCATCTCCAATGGTTGTGGATGAAGAAGAAGAGGATTTTGTTAGAGACTTTTGGACTGTGGGAGTGACTGCAAGGTATATTATTCACCCACACGTTGAGGAACCAAGTGTTGAAACTCCTAGGATAAGAGTGATTCGAAAAGTCCTTGTTGGTAGGGTAGCCATTCCTCTAGATGGCAGACCTCCCAGTTTTGATGCAATTCCTCCTGATAGGAATTCGAGGATATTCACACATCATCCTTAGTGAAATTCTGATTTCCAACTTATTCTTGTTCATAGATTCAATATGCTAAGACAAAAAATATCAACATTACATTCCATTTCACAATGATAGCATATACAGGATCATTGACGAAACAACAAGCATAGCATAAATACAAGAGACACAGATTTATCCTGGGAAACCCTCATGGGGTAGAAAACCTAGCAAAGCTTCCTCAATATAGATGACCAGCAATATACAAAGATGCAAACCAAAGACATGATCTCCTCCTTCTCCATAGCAAACCTCTCTCTCACAAGTGAGCTACATTTCAAGTGAGGGAAGTGTGTCAAATGAGAGCACGCCTCCTCTATTTATACACATCTCTGACTTGTACAATATGTTAACTAGGTCGGCCCCAACTTTACCACTGGGTTAAACACCCCACTACAACTGACTGGGCCGACCCCACTAGGGTGGTCTAATAACCCTTTGACCCACATAACACATGCAGGTCCGACCCCCACTAGGGAAGTCTAATAACCCAAGTCACCACATTCTGACGGAGGAATAAACATCTCCGGATATACAATAAGATCTTCACGAAGGAATGGAACATCTCCGGAATAATAAAGTACAAATATAATATTCTTAGAAGTTACAATATCTCAACACTCCCCCTTAACGAGAAGGATATTATAACAACATCTGTACGAGCAAGGAGTCATCAACATCATACATGATACATCTATAAATCATTGGAAGCTTTCTCAGCATCATCAGTAACTCAAGCAGTTACTGGAACATCTTCAATACTAGAACATCAACATCTTCAGTACTGAGTCTTTATCTTCTGCAGCACTCGAATAGCTACAGCAACATCAACATCTAGATCCTCACGATCATCAGCATCATCATCACACGATCATCAGCATTGTCATCTAGATCATCACGATCAGCAGCATCGTCATCTAGATCATCACGATCAACAGCATCGTCGTTTAGATCATCACGATCAACAGCATTGTCATCTAGATCATCACGATCAGTATCATCATCATCTAGATCATCAGTATTAGTATCCACACCAATACAAGTATACACATCATCAATACAAGTATCCTCATCAATACAAGTATACATACAAGTATCCTCATCAAGACATATCCTCATCAATACATATCATCAATATCAATACAAGTATCCTCATCAATACAAGTATCCTCATTAGTCAAGTATACACAATAGCAACATACTCTACAATACACATGATCCTTCCTTTCAGAATTATGGGATTAATCTCATCACAATCATGTTTAAGACTATCCTTCACTTCGGAATTATGGGATTTACGGTCTAAGGATGATTAATCCATACCATTCATTTAGGACTATGTCCAAGGATGATTTAATCCACACCATTCATTTAGGACTATGTCCAAGGATTATTTAATCCCCACCATACATTTAGGACTATGTCCAAGGATGATTTAATCCCCACCGTACATTTAGGAATATGTCCAAGGATGACTTAATCCTCACTCCGTACATTTAGGACTATGTCCAAGGATGACTTAATCCTCACCCCGTACATTTAAGACTATGTCCAAGGATGACTTAATCCTCTCCCCGTACATTTAGGACTATGTCCAAGGATGACTTAATCCTCACTCCATACATTTAGGAATATGTCCAAGGATGACTTAATCCCCACATGTCCATCAAGGACTTCATTCTCGAAGACCATGTCTACGGATCCTTTTAGAACATGTGTTCAAGGATGATGCAATTCCTCTTCTTTCTCAGAGACATATGCCTACAGATCTTTTTAGAACATGTGTTCAAGGATGATACAATTCCTCTTCTTTCTCGGAGACATATGTCTACGGATCTTTTTAGAACATGTGTTCAAGGACGATGCAATCCCCTCGTCAACTTAGATCCTGTCTAAGGACCATCCACCAACCTCTCTATCGGCATCACCAATATAGGTATCCATATCATCAACCTCACTGTCGATGCAAGCAATCTCATCATAAGTGACCACATCACTCCCCCTTTCGAGGAGGGTCCTTCTGAACTACACTAAGCTTGTCTCGGAAGTATTCAAACTTTACTTGAGGTAGAGGTTTGATTAGTACATCGGTAACTTGTTACAAATTCGAACTTTATAGTTCCTTTCTGCACCATATCTTTTATATAGAAATGTCATATCTCTATGTGCTTTGACTTATCATGGAACACTAGATTCTCTGCCATCTTGATACAACTCTGTTTGTCACATAGGATCACAGTTGGGTCTATCTCTAAGTCAAACAATCCTGAAGCCATACTTCTTCACAACTAGTAGAGCAAGCATCCATATATTCCGCTTGTGCTGAGAGCCACACTAGACTGCTTCCTGCTAAACCACGAGATCATGGCCGATCCTAGACAATAACATCCTCTTGATGTGCTCTTCCTGTCTGATACACTTCCTGCCCAATCAGCATCTGTGTAGCCATCTGAAGTCATGATCTCCAAGATAACATAGATGAATGTCTATCATATCCTTTAGGTATCTCATCACATGCTTTGCAACTATTAGGTGAATACATATAGTTTCCTCTAGATACTGACTCAAGGTGTTCACAGCAAAGCATATAGCTGACCTAGTATTTGTTAGATACATCAATGGCCCAATAATTTGTCTGTATAGAGTCACATCCACTAACTCTGAGTCATCATCTAACAGCTTCAAGTCGGAACCTATGAGAGTGGCCATGGTTGTACATTCCAACATATCAAATCTTCTCAATATTTCCATAACATACTTTCTTGGGATGAGAAAGATTCGTTCTGAGCCTTGCCATACTTCCAGACCTAGGAAGTAATGCATCAATCTAAGATCTTTCATTTTCATTTCTGCAACCATCTATCTGTGCCATCTCTCGTCTGATGGGTCTACTGATATGAGCCTCAATATTATTCGAACTCTGTGGTGATTTCCTTCTTGCATCTATGTCATCTGTGTATAGAAACCATATTCAACCTTGTGGCAAAGGTTGAGATCCACATCACCCATGGTGATCATTAAGCTCATCAAATTACTATCGATCGTAAGTACCCATACAGAACCTGATTCATACTTCTTCTTTAATTACACCATTAAGAGAATGGTCTTATCTAGCCACTTGGAGCAAATATCTCGTCATGATTCTCTTCCTCTTTCTAAGAGAATTTTCTAGCCACGAGCCTTCTATATTTTGTTTGATTTCTAAATATTCTTGTTGAACATCCATCACTTGTTCGGTGTTCATCATTCTTCATGATCATTCCTACAAATCAAAATTAAGTACATGATTAGTAATACTTCATAATCATCAAATCATATTGATATGATAACTTATTATGTATACAAATATCATTTACATAGTTATGCAACTATCTTAACCAATACTTTGGCACAACACTTTTCCATATCCTGTATGCATACAGTGGCTATCTAGATGCCTTCCATCTCTACCAGAACATACTATCGAGAGTGTGCACAGCTTTCAGCATGTCATCAAAGAGGTTTCATTCTAGACAAGCAACAATGGAATGTTTGTCCAGTTTACCAATCATATGCATATTAGTAGTATATTGTTCAATGCTATATGAATGTTTACACTCAGCATGATATATTCTAGGAATACAAATATGTATACAACTATTACAAGCAATATCATTTACTATTTCAAATAACAACTCAAATACTTATCTTTTATGTTTGTGTGGTTGCCTCCCGCTTGATCTTCTAAATGTCTTTTGAACTTCTATTCATTCTGTACCACTGTGCATGCTCAAGTGTGCACTAGTGTTATCCTCATGATCTCATACACAAACATACATTCATTAGTATATTATAATTCTAAATAATCTTGAATATGTATAGTCATGATCATAGATAATAAACATTAGTATTCAAGGTTTCAGGGAAGTCTTCTTTTACTCATGCATATCATCAATCAAGATAAAAGACATAATATGCATAAACCCTTCATTACTTACATTTCTAACTTTATGAATAAGCATAACCAATCATAACAAGTATACTTATATAAGGGATCCTAACACAAGGTAAGATTCTAACTTGATATAGGAAAACATACCTGGATTAGTATACCTGCTTAGTTATGTCTAACATACCTAATCAATATCTTCTTTGTTCTCTTCAATGATTTAGAGATTCTGTACTGGAACCTGAATATCTCATAATAGAACAAAGTTATACATACCTCGTAAGTAGAACAAAGATTATGGAGGAGTCTTTGTCTTCATGTTGTCATATTCATGGAGCTTGATTTGTCTTTCGTGATGTACCTGTATCTTGTTAGCAGACAACATCAACCTCATACAACACCACAGTGCATTAGTACAACCATATAACCCTAATCAATGAATGTCTTCTATCATTCACATGCTTTCATACTTTTATTAGGGTGATAAGACAATTCTAACATTAATTGAGATTGTACTAACCTAAATAATATGAAGACAAACATATTATGAACTTAATCAAGAATCAGATTTCAAGACATACCTATATCTCCTTAAGTCATACTTGTCAAGATTTCTTGTAGTCTTCTTATGTAAGGCCTTAGCCTCAACTCCCCCTGAAACTGGATCTGGAGCTTGATTAGGGTTTTTTATAGAAATCCTAAAGATTCAATCTTTAACTTTCACTCTTCTGAATGGATGGATAGATGTGTCTCGTTAAGCTGATCAAACTTGCATACTTCAATTTTGAAATCTCCAAAATTTGACCCCTCAAAATTGCCTTTGAAACTTCTGGATCTTCTGGACAGGATCCCGAACTAGGGTTTGATGGAGCTCACCCTTCTTCCCAATCAAAAGGTTTGATCCAAAGCTCTAAGCTCTTATTTTTCTGAGGAGCTTTCAGCCGTGGTCACAGACTTCAGAAATTCCAACTTTTGTAGAAGCCCTAATTTTCACCTTTTCGATCAAAATCCCGAACTAGGGTTTGATCAAGCCCACTCTTCTTCCCAACCAAAAATTATGATCTTGGTCTCTAAATTTCCATTTTTATGAGTAGCATCCAGCCATGATCTCCGATTACAGAAATTCCAACTTTGTCCGAAGCCCTAAATTATGGAAGCCATGAATGAATGTGCTAAAAAATAATTATGTTTTGACAGAAATATGTACCTGATTGTTTCTGCTGTAACTCCGAACTTTTTGATCCATAGGATCTGAAAACGTTTTCTATGGTATCCTGACCTATCACATTTCCATCCTGACAAGTATGAACTCAATTGGATTCTCTGAGAGAGAGAGTTCTGCCAAGTGTCACAATGTGACCTGTTTATGGGTTAAAACATGAGAGCGAACTTGTACGGCGTGCCACGTATCACTGGTTCAACTTTGGCCTCTGAAAAAGTTTCTTGAGATAGTACAGACTATGTACTACCTGTCATTTTTTACGAAATTTCATTTGGAGCTTCCTATCCCAAGTTATGACCTTTTTTCCTAGGTCACCTGATTTTGACTGAGATCTGGAAGAGGCAGAAACCCTCACTTGTACTAATCATAACTCACAAAGTACAACGAATCTGAGGGTGCCCTTTGGACACAAGGTACATGGGGATGTTTTATACAACCTATAAACTTTTTTGATCTTGAATCTTCTCAAAAATGGATTTATAACGAAAGTTCCACGATTACTGGTTTTTGCTATATAAAACCCGAACCTTCAAATTGTCGCAAGTGAAGCAAGTGTCGTAATTGCCATACATTGCCTTCCTTCAGGTTATCTCTGATACCATGTTAATATTCAATATGCTAAGACAGAAAATATCAGCATTACATTCCATTTCACAATGATAGCATATACAGGATCACTGAAGAAACAACAAGCATAGCATAAATACAAGAGACACAGATTTATCCTGGGAAACCCTCATGGGGTAGAAAACCCAGCAAAGCTTCCTCAATATAGATTACCAGCAATATACAAAGATGCAAACCAAAGAGATGATCTCCTCCTCCTCCATAGAAAACCTCTCTCTCACAAGTGCACTACATTTCAAGTGAGGGAAGTGTGTCAAATGAGGAGCACGCCTCCTCTATTTATACACATCTCCAACTTGTACAATATGTTAACTAGGTCGGCCCCAACTTTACCACTGGGTTAAACACCCCACTACAATTGACTGGGCCGACCCCACTAGGGTGGTCTAATAACCCTTTGACCCACATAACACATACAGGGCCGACCCCCAGTAGGGAAGTCTAATAACCCAAGTTACCACATTCTGACGGAGGAATAAACATCTCCGGATATACAATAAGATCTTCACGGAGGAATTAAACATCTCCGGAATAATAAAGTACAAATATAATATTCTTAGAAATTACAATATCTCAACATGTTGAAACCATCCCTCATTCTGTAAATCACCGAAGGTTTGAAATCAGTGATAGGGTCGTTATTCCAAATGATTTATTTTACATACGATCCAGCGGATTTCGTGACTTTTGGGTTCGACCGCTCACTATTGAGCATTGCATTGGTGATATGTGTTTCCTCACTACTAGGACTGGATAGTGTATCATGATCGCTATCAACCAGAGGGAGTTAAGGGATTATCATCCCTGAATCCACCTCTGTTGATACTTTGCTTTCCTATTTAGAGTAGGTAGTCTTCTGAATAAGCTTGCTTGAGCAGTAGGATTTGTGTGCTTTTCTGTTTCTGAGTGCTGAGTATTGCCATCTTTCTTTTCTTGCTAATTTGTTGATTGAGTTGAGCCTTGCTCCTTCCTAAGCTTGTTTTACCTCCTGCATGCATTAATGAGTAGTTATACCTTTTGAGTTTTTGTTTTTCTTTCTGTGTTAGTTGAGCTGAGTATGCCTGCTTGAAAATCTTTCCTTCCTCCTACGCAATAATGAATAAATTTTATATATGTTAGAGTAGTATTTCTGTTTATGCATTTTAATTTCTATTTTAGAGTAGATCTCATTTTTCAGCATTTATTTTATATTTTTCCCATACATGCTTCATGTGGTATTCTAGTGGCTATGAGCGCAGATACAGGTGCAAAGTAAAAGTTGAAGAGCAAGGATGATGAGTTGCTTGTAACGCCCCATATTTTGACTAGGCGTGTTTATGAGTTAGACACCTTTCACTTTATTTTCTTATTATCTGTTCGACTCAGCTAGACAAACTGAACTATGCTCTCGGCATGTTAGACATGATGATATGTTGCTACTATGTTTAGGATGTTACTGTGCCCATGCTAATACTACGGTTATGATGTTATGATGTTACCATCCTCATGATGTTATTTGGTTTATGTGGTTACTATGTTTTAGTTATCACGAGATTCTTTTATTTCATAATGACAGTATATGTCTAATAATCGTCCTGGATGAAATGTGATATATATGATGTGGTATTTATGCTGTGATCGATTTAATGATTTTAGGTGATGAAATAAATGATGTTGACAATATGGATCAGACAATGATAGAATGGAAATATTGTTATAAATGTATGGCTGTAAAGTACTAATCTGCAGGACACTGGGGCTATGTAATAGTTGGATACCTGATACGAAGTATGGTATAGTACCTATTTTGCAGAGAGCCTTGTTTACCAAAGTTGATGATACGATGACACAAACCAATAATCTCGAGAGCAACAAAGTATGAGTTGATAAGGGTGTAGACCCAGTATGTTGAGAGGGATGGATGTATTGCCCACCCTATGTTTCTATGATACTCGAGGTCGTGGGAGGGCCGTGCTGAGACACGCTCCCCAAGTTGTTGTGATGACGATGGTCGGATGCCTGCTAGGAGAGGTTAGGTCCGCTAGTTAGCCGACGCTACCGCTCTCACGTTCTACGTGGCTAGGTCAGTATAGCTGACATCCACTTTTGTACTAGCAAAGGAAGGATAGGGAGGATGCGGACGTAGGTTAGGGTGGGGGGGATATGTTAGTTAGTACTATTGAGGGTTGGGTATCCCTTGATCCTGATTTAGTGGTAGTAGGTGCCTCTTCCTTAAAAATAATTGATTGATTAATTATGGTGAATCTGGAAAACATAAATGTTACAACTTAATTGGATAATTATCAATGCCTAATGATGCTGAAATGATTATGATTTATGCATGTTGAATGGGTTAAATATTTGTGATTGTTTGTATGTATGATTGTTATGTCAATAAAAATCATTGTTTTGTTGAAGTTAATATATATGCATAGGGGAAATGATGTTTTCTTATAGTACGAGTACAATCTATGCATACGCTGGCCACGGATGCACACCTTGTACATGTACACTAGTATTAATGTGATAACTATTGGTTGTGATTGAATTCTAGATAAGACTCAGTCGTGAATTAGTGAAGTCCAAATGATGGTTGTTAATAATGTAAAAATGCATAAATGGATCAGTCTGTTAGTTGTTAATTACATGCATTAGTAACTAATTGTTGGAAATAGTGTTGTGCTTAACATCATTTATGATGCGTTGGGGATAGTGTTGTATTTAACATAGTCCCTGTTTAGCTTACACAATTAGTGTTGTTTGTTCTAGCATAATTGTACTTCTCTTTGAACAGTCAAATTATGTTGGTTACAAGTAATTCAATGTTATGTTTATAACCTTTAAGGTCATAGTGTTATAAAATTATTATCATTAAATATTTTAATATTAATATTATTATTGTTATTAGTATTATTAATGTTGTTATTAACATGCATAATATTATTTGTTATTATAATCGTTGTCAAATAAACATAGCTTAATGTTTTGCATAAATGGATGAATTTATCACGATTGTTTTATGTGAATAATAAAAAGGAACCAAAATTATTAAAAAACAATTGAAAGTGAGTCATATTATTATATTCCATATTATATTGTTATTTAAACTTTAATTATAAATCAAACAACATTTTCGAATCAAGATTTAGTTGAGTAATAAAGACATGAACGTCCTCCATGTGTAAATTCAAGTTTGCATTTATTATATTATCCTATCCGCATTTAAAGATCAAGCGGTGGGATAAATTCGATACAATTTAACTTGTCCCATATGTTTAGATAAGGCAAGTCATGCTTATTTATTTAATTATTTTTTTGAACGATAGGAAATCTACACAAAAGGACAACCTTAATTAGAATTGAATTATTCCACTGCTCGAGAAAAACAAGAAATCTGACAAGCATATTTAAATATTATTTTATCCTTAGAATTGAATTATTCCACTGCTCGAGAAAAACAAGAAATCTGACAAGCATATTTAAATATTATTTTATCCTTAGAATTGAATTATTCCACTGCTCAAGAGAAACAAGAAATCTGACAATCATATTTAAATATTATTTTATCCTTGATGAGTGTGATGGTATTAATGGTTTAAGAATCCCAAAAAAAACCTGGAGGGCTAAGGCGGTGGAGTGAGAATGAAGTTTGGAGGAGGAAAATGGATCTATAAAGCAAGGGTTTCACGAGGATGAGGGGGGTTTTTTTTGGAATTTCTTTTGGGGGAGAAGTACACTTAGTATTTTGATGAAAAGGAGGAATGCCGAGGAGGGGGATAACTCGAAGCTTTGAGGAGGTGGGAAACTCAAAGAATGAGGTGGGGTTAACTCAAGGAAAAATTACTATTGAACTATGGAAAGGTACTAAGGAAAGCTGCTGTCGGGATTATTGGTTTGTGGGATCGGGGGCTAGGAAACCCATCGGTTTCCTAGGGCCAGCACGATAAGAGCTGGTTGGCAGGGTGGTTCATCCATTTTTGGTATAAAGGCTTGGAACAGAAAGTCTGCAGGAGCAAAAAAGCTTGGACGGGAAAGGCTACAGGAGCAAGGGGACAATCTACGACCTACTGGATCCAGGTATGTTACTATTAGTTAATCATTTACGTCCTAATTCTATGCATACTTTAAATGGTTAGATTGACTAGCTAATATGAGAATATGTAAAGTTTATGATAGGAAACTAATTGTACAAAATGTATATTTTGGATTATTCACTAGTATGTTCGCAGAAACTAAGTACAAATAGAAACAAACACAAACATGGAAATCTGATTGAAATAGTATAGTTTTATTTAAACCTGTCAAGACATGCTCACGATGAGCTTAACACAGAAATTAGAGCTTAAACACTGAAGTTAGCCCAGGAATTTGACTTAGGAAGTTGTCTTAGTGCTCTACTGGAAACGGAGCACTACATTTGGTATCAGAGCGATGGTTCGAACTCTTGAACCTAAAAATCCTATTCATGCTTCATCCAGTCCTCGTTAAGGAGAAAATCCAATTGACAAGTTACCTACTTGACCTCCAGCCATAGTGAGCTTTACCTACTCAACTTCCACCCATGGTGAGCCTCCAAGGTACCTGCACAACCACAATAGTATTAACATTTAGAAAATCAATAAATAAAGAAAACAAACTGAAATTTCATATTTAGTACAAGAAAACAAACAGAAAATTCATGTTTACCCAAGCCACTACATTAATTATTTTAAATTAAATTCAAGGAGGAAGTAGCTCGGGCATTTAAGGAAAATAAGAGGAAAAACTAAAATAAAGACGGTTAAGAAGAAAAAAAAAAGAAGAAGAAGAAGGTAATTTCCAATTTTCCAAGCCGAATGTTACAGAGGATAATTGGAGAATTCGTATGTTGGCATTCTAACTTGAACATAGGAATAGCGAATCCTGTAAAAGTTAAAGTTATGTAGTGTATGTTATAGCTGTTACAAGCACAGTGAAGAAAACAATGTTCAAATGGTAAATCTCTGCATTCATTTATTTATTTTATTGACTCATTTTGCAACAACAAAAAAAAATTTACAGAAGGTTGGGATATGACATTATTTTTTTTTCCTAAAAAAAAAAAAAATACGCAAAACAAATTGTAATTATGGCTTCTATTCATTGGTTTATTCCAGAACCAAATGGACTCAACCGGAAATAATAACATAAAAATGGAAGGATTGGAAGGCATAGCAGTACAAAAAAAAATACATTCTAATATCAATAATGCTCATCCCTTACATTACATACAGGATTAGCTGTATGTGCCTGATCTATAAATTAATTTTATACCTTTGGCATTCCTCAACGATTATGAAAATGTTGCAGAAATATTCATTTAGGGAAATAAGAAGAGTCTCGGTATAAAATAAAATGGAATGGGCAATGTTTAGGTCATTATTGTGCTAATGAAATATGTAAAAAAAAAATAATAATAGTAATAATAAATAAATAGAAACCAAAATTCAAGATGCTGATTATGATCCCCAAATCTAAAAAATGGAATATTTGGTGCATTTCATATGCAAATACGATCACCTACTTCGTCCAGTATCACTATTGCTCACCAAGCAAACCACATAAAGTAGCCCTGGAATTTGACTTACTAGCTAGCTTCGTCACAAAACTCATCAAATTCAATTACCATGGTTTCCTCATGTTGTTGTGTTAAGGTAGATTTCTATCCATTAATTCAGACTTTCAAAAAAAAAAAATACAATCAGATTTAGTTTGAAGTGATATTCTATGTGAAATTACTGTAAACTTTCAAAAGTCGGTATTTTCACTACCTTGAGTAGATGAGGAGAAATATTCACCCTCTCTATCTATTTTGATGCATCAACCAATGAATGCGAAGCAATAAAATGTTGTGTCCTACTTATGTCTTCTTGTTCCACTGTAACTTTGTAATTGTGGATGTGTAGTTAAATGAGAGACTAGGGTTGAAGTTAATCATGGCCAGCATGCTTTTATAGCACAGACATACTCTATGTAAATAGCTATACACTCAACAGTAATTTCATAGCAACGATCTATGACAAACCAGGGGGGGGGCGAGAGGGAATACTTCACTCTCAATCCTCAGAGGAATTCAAGAGGAATTCAAGGATAATTAATGGATATGAGGAACACCGATTTCATCTAATCCATTACCAATTACTAATTAATAAGCAAGACTAAAAGGGTTTAACGCATCCTTCATAAGGGTTGCATCTTCTTTAAATTTTTCCATTTAACCGAAAGATAAAATTCTGAAATACTGAATGATCCAATAAGTAAAAATTATAGCACCTCCAGCCAATGTCGAAATATATATTCCTATCAACGTGCATGTATGCTTATAGACGTAATATTTTAACATTATTTATGACAATAATTGGTGCTACAGAGAGAAGCATACATCTTAGAGCCATTAAATTTATGGCCGCACAGAGAGTCAATATATTTTAGTCTTTCAACTACTAACTACTGGCACAAGTTCAATACAATTTCTAGTTTGCACACATATTGGCATCTAGAATTTGTCTTATATATACACCAGCAGCTCAACTATATCCTCAGGCTCTATCTATATTGATTGGGTTTCTCCTTTTTGTCCTTGATTTTCTTTGATGTGTTTAGCTCCTCTCCCTTTCGTCGTTTCCCATTCTCCTTTCCTGACATCCATCTGCATCTTAATGCCACATCCCGTACATTTTTTTGGGGGGCAATAGTGCAGCTATTTTTATGCATCTTAAAATGCCAGATTCATTTGCATATTTTGAAAGCCTGTCTTCCAGTAGAGACTGTTCTTCAGCTGACCATTCTACAGCAAGGCCTGGATCATGCTTAAGTCCTTGCGAAGTCCCTGAACTCCCCGCTGCTGTTGTATTTGGGCCGTTACTAGTATGCCCATTAAACGGAGACCCTTGGTGAACACCAGCGCCATAGTTGGCTGCCATAATACTGAAACACCCGATGCTCACCTCATTACACACCAATTCGAGTTAAACCTAGCTTAGTCCTCGGAAACTCCTCAAAAGTAATAATAGTTCAGGGTCGTAACGTAGGAGAAAATTTTGTCAATTCCACCATCAGAAATAGTCCAGCTTACTTAATAAGCTTATTTAAGGTTTTATTCAGTGCGAAATAATTGGAGATGCAGCAGCCGCCTTCGGTAACCCCAAAAAGGGAAAATTAAACCAAGAAGAGGCCGAGGCAGCTGACATTTTATTCTATTCTTTGCACAAGTTTTTTTTATTTATTATTATTACAGCTTCATGCTCGTCTCCCCTACGAGAACCGAATTCTTCTTCTTAAACCTTTAGAAGGATTTCTATGAGTCTTCTAAATCCCATCTTTTCTATTGCCGTGGCTCCAGTACCAACCCATAAACTTTGAAGTCGCAGCCAAGCAAGCCAGGCGCAAATGGCTAGTAGGGCTGCCAAAAACGTGGCAGCCACCTCAGGGGTTAACGTTTGGTACACTGTGCTTAGTCCTTGTCGCATTATTGCCCATAAAGTTTCAGAACAGTCATACAGTAGACAACCTAAGACCAAATGAACTGATCAGTGTACCCAAATATTACTCCTAAATGAAGTTTTCTGCAGAAAAGAGTCCACAAGAAATTTAATGTATGTCTCGACTCTCGATAGTGTTTTCAAGTTTAGCAATCAACTGATATGCAAGGACCTCGTTGGCTTTTGGTTATTTGCATGTCAAAGCCCCATATAAGTACCAATCAAAATGCTATGACTCTCTAAAACATAAAATGGGAAGGTCCTCACAAAGAAGCAAGCAAGCAGAGAAGAAGAGGGGCTCACGATTTCTACTTCCGAGTCAAAATTCGGGCCAGAGTTGGGTTGCCATTCTAGCTTGGGAAACTGGAGATGTGAGCACAGGCCTACCATTTACACCATTTAACAAAAAACAAAAAAGGTAAATTTTGGGTATTAGCAGTAGAACACAAAAAAAAAAAACTGAAAGAGAAATTTGCAAGCCCGAAATCCACTGAATCTAAGGTCCAAACGTATCCATCTAAATCCATGCACATAGTGTTTCCCAATTTAACAGTGATTGAGATATAATTATCCTACTCCTGAACAGCAAAACAGAGTAAAGGACTAACACGCAGTCTCATATATAGGGAAAAGTCTTGTTACTAAGCCATCACTGATGAAACATAATCTACAATATCACAACAAACCCTAAGAAATGAAAATATTGCATGTGCGTGATTGAAAAAAATATATATATATTAGCTTGTCTTGGGATAACACAACATAGAAATATTTTGGAAGAAACAACTGTCATAACAAATATGATAAGTCAATAAAAAAATCTTACTGTTTCACAACATACCAAAACACATTGCTCTGTGCGATTGATATGCGATAAGCTCTCTAACGGCAGGCTCCAACCGACAACAACTAGTCCAGTGGCATAGTTTAATTTGGAGCAAGTAAAACCTTCGGCTAAGTCAGGTCATCAGCAATAGGCTCACCCGTAGACAAGCTCAATGCATCAGTAGCCAAAGCTTAAGTGTGAAAGGTTTCACGCTGAAACCTAAATGTGGAGTAAGAAACCGGAGAAGAAGCTTTAAACTGGCTAAAGAAATTACAGAGGAGCTCATTTTTTGCATCAAAACTACTGCCTCAAGAATCCTCGCAAGAAGGAGAAGACGAGGATGTAGGATTTTGACTAACCTTTCACAGCAGGAAACTATTATTCGACCAAAAACTCAATCGGGCAGTGCATCTGCACGGTTTCACACCATACTGGCGCACAGGAAACTCGAAAAGAGATCAAACCAAAAAAAAATGAGAGCTCACGCGCGCGAGGGAGGTGGAAACTTGATATAAGGAGGATCCTTCAGCTGGGGCTCCTCGCCAGAGTCCACCTAGTAGCATGCACACCGACGCGTGGCAAGCATGCAGGAGACAGTCACGTGGGCGCCCTTGAACCATTGGCTGCCCTGGAGGTGAAAGGATGGGGATCCGGGAGCAAGTCAAGGACGAGTGGGAAATAAGGGTTGCGTGCCCTGTGGAGAGAGCCACTTGCTAGCTAGGGATTAGGCTAGGGTTAGGTTAATATTTTATAAAATAAAATTGAAATAAAAATAAATAAATAAATAAATGTGTAAAATCATTATTATAAAATGTTAAAAATTCAAGACTATAGTTCCATTAAGTCTCAAAATGAACGGAGATTTTCGAAATAAAACAAAATATAATAATAAAAAAAAAAATTAATTAATTAAAATTAAAATGATAATTGATGTTGATTAAATGTTTTGAGTAATGTCTAAATTAATGATATATCAGATTTTAATTAATGATGAAATATGTTTATTTAAATTTAAATTTTAGGTTTAAATTGAACTAGAATGTGAAATAAAGATATTGATAGTGGAATTTAATGTCTGGGTTTAATATATAGACTAGATCAAACATTAAATTATTTATTTAAAACTTAGAAAAGCCCTGTCAAGACTTCAACGTATAGTCGAAGAGACGAAACAAACACATAATCTGAAAACAAGGAACCGCTGAAACAAGCATGGCGAGCTGAATGCTAAGACGCTAATCTCACCACATGACAAAATTGTTAATGAAAACGACCTTAGAATTTAACACGCCAATCCTAACCATCTGTTGTTTCATGATGAAGTTATTCCTTACACGCAAGTATAAGGGTATGCATATCTAGATTTTAATTATGCATGTATATAAATAGATGTAAAGGAAGAAATTTGTAACACATCACCATATTAGAAATGGAAATTTCAAGGATTAATTCAATGAATATAGAGAAATATTAGTCTTTTGAAATATGGAAAATTGCGCGTAGAAACCTTACAATATAATATAGTAATGATGTGAAGTAATTATTAAATTATTCGATATTATTTTGATTATATAATATCAATATTATAATGTTAATATGATATTGATAAGTATAAAATGATACCATACTATTGTTTATAAATTACATTAAATTAGCGAAGTTGTTATTTCCTTGCTACCTTAAATACAACTTGATGAGGAAGTTGGTATGTCCTAGAGACTTCATATTGGCCTGAAAGATCATAGGTTGTTATAGGATGATACCTGAGCGATAGAGAAATGAGGGTCAATGATGAATTAATATTGCCCAACAAGACACTACCGAGAATTGGGATTTGGGTATGATGTATTTTGCCACACTGTGTGCAAATAGCCATGTGACAGTATAGTAAGTGGAAAGAGTTTGTGGGAACTAAGTAGGTGTGCGAAAGGGGTAGAGGCTATATGTCGCTAGTCTTGTTTATGCAAAATTGGCATGTTTTGAAGGAAAATATTATTGGGAAACAACTAGGATTTAAAAATTACAAAGCGAACAAGCGATACAATATAAAAAGTATGGAGATTGGTGGGGAACTAATAAGTTAGCCTCAGTAAGCATATACGAGGTTAAGAGAAGTAATGATAATAAATGGAATAATAATGGAGGAAAAATAGTAACCGATGTGCATCACAATGAATAAAGTTACGATGTTTAAACCCCTATTATAGGATGGAGGAAATCAATCGTCACCTCAAAGAAAAAGAAAAATAAATAAAAATAAAATAAATAATAATACTTCTTTACAGAGACTTAACAAGGTAAGAATTATAACATTATGAAGAAAGGAAAATATGTCTCCGTTGACATCAACATCTCGCAAAATAGAAACAAGGATTGATGCCACATAAATAGGTTGGATTCACATTAGTATCATATGAAGTAGTCATAGTGCATAATGGGTGTAAGTATCAATAAGATCCATGTAGATTAATAAGCGTATGTATAGGAAACTTAGATTACGAGAACAAATTAGCTATAAATTTATTGGAAGTAATGGTTCCCCTTCCAATAATATCACATATAAAAGAAGAGAACAATAAACAAACTTGGTAACATTTTCATTCTGATAAGATATTGTCACAAAAACCTTGTAAACAATGATAGTTCTCCTAAGTTAATTAATGTTATATTACTTTTGGTTATCATAGATACAAATTGCTTATTTCCGCTAGGGTAATAATAATGTATGGCATTAGGATTTGTTAATGTGGATATTCTTTCCCTGCAAGAGATATGATAACCTTAATTATTACTTCATGCTAAATACATGCGTGTGATGAAAACTTGGTAGTGTGACGAGTAAACCTCACTTGATGGTATAACCAAAGGGTTATTTAAAAAAAAAAAAGGGGTAAGGAGAACAAAGCCAAGGAGGATAGCACCTGATTATAACCTTTAATAATTCTAAATATAATATTGATATTCTACAGAAGGATGAATCTAAATGTCTCTTTAATTATTAGAATACATATTAGGGTATTAAATATATAGAAACATAAGATAATATCGGCATAGTTGGTAAAGTCAAGGCTAAGTAGGACAAGTATGGCCAACACCTTCTACTTGCAAGAATGAAGAGGTTAGGCATCAAGATTTTCCCTGCATTATTATGACTATAACTTCGGGACGAAGTTTCCTGAAGGGTGGGTGTATGTAACGCCCCATATTTTGACTAGGCGTGTTTATGAGTTAGACACCTTTCACTTTATTTTCTTATTATCTGTTCGACTCAACTAGACAGAGTGAACTATGCTCTCGACATGTTAGACATGATGATATGTTGCTACTATGTTTAGGATGTTACTGTGCCCATGCTAATACTACGGTTATGATGTTATGATGTTACCATCCTCATGATGTTATTTGGTTTATGTGGTTACTATGTTTTAGTTATCACGAGATTCTTTTATTTCATAATGACAGTATATGTCTAATAATCGTCCTGGATGAAATGTGATATATATGATGTGGTATTTATGCTGTGATCGATTTAATGATTTTAGGTGATGAAATAAATGATGTTGACAATATGGATCAGACAATGATAGAATGGAAATATTGTTATAAATGTATGGCTGCAAAGTACTAATCTGCAGGACACTGGGGCTATGTAATAGTTGGATACCTGATACGAAGTATGGTATAGTACCTATTTTGCAGAGAGCCTTGTTTACCAAAGTTGATGATACGATGACACAAACCAATAATCTCGAGAGCAACAAAGTATGAGTTGATAAGGGCATAGACCCAGTATGTTGAGAGGGATGGATGTATTGCCCACCCTATGTTTCTATGATACCCGAGGTCGTGGGAGGGCCGTGCTGAGACACGCTCCCCAAGTTGTTGTGATGACGATGGTCGGATTCCTGCTAGGAGAGGTTAGGTCCGCTAGTTAGCCGACGCTACCGCTCTCACGTTCTACGTGGCTAAGTCAGTATAGCTGACATCCACTTTTGTACTAGCAGAGGAAGGATAGGGAGGATGCGGACGTAGGTTAGGGTGGGGGGGATATGTTAGTTAGTACTATTTATGGTTGGGTATCCCTTGATCCTGATTTAGTGGTAGTAGGTGCCTCTTCCTTAAAAATAATTGATTGATTAATTATGGTGAATCTGGAAAACATAAATGTTACAACTTAATTGGATAATTATCAATGCCTAATGATGCTGAAATGATTATGATTTATGCATGTTGAATGGGTTAAGTATTTGTGATTGTTTGTATGTATGATTGTTATGTCAATAAAAATCATTGTTTTGTTGAAGTTAATATATATGCATAGGGGAAATGATGTTTTCTTATAGTACGAGTACAATCTATGCATACGCTGGCCACGGATGCACACCTTGTACATGTACACTAGTATTAATGTGATAACTATTGGTTGTGATTAAATTCTAGATAAGACTCAGTCGTGAATTAGTGAAGTCCAAATGATGGTTGTTAATAATGTAAAAATGCATAAATGGATCAGTCTGTTAGTTGTTAATTACATGCATTAGTAACTAATTGTTGGAAATAGTGTTGTGCTTAACATCATTTATGATGCGTTGGGGATAGTGTTGTATTTAACATAGTCCCTGTTTAGCTTACACAATTAGTGTTGTTTGTTCTAGCATAATTGTACTTCTCTTTGAACAGTCAAATTATGTTGGTTACAAGTAATTCAATGTTATGTTTATAACCTTTAAGGTCATAGTGTTATAAAATTATTATCATTAAATATTTTAATATTAATATTATTATTGTTATTAGTATTATTAATGTTGTTATTAACATGCATAATATTATTTGTTATTATAATCGTTGTCAAATAAACATAGCTTAATGTTTTGCATAAATGGATGAATTTATCACGATTGTTTTATGTGAATAATAAAAAGGAACCAAAATTATTAAAAAACAATTGAAAGTGAGTCATATTATTATATTCCATATTATATTGTTATTTAAACTTTAATTATAAATCAAACAACATTTTCGAATCAAGATTTAGTTGAGTAATAAAGACATGAACGTCCTCCATGTGTAAATTCAAGTTTGCATTTATTATATTATCCTATCCGCATTTAAAGATCAAGCGGTGGGATAAATTCGATACAATTTAACTTGTCCCATATGTTTAGATAAGGCAAGTCATGCTTATTTATTTAATTATTTTTTTGAACGATAGGAAATCTACACAAAAGGACAACCTTAATTAGAATTGAATTATTCCACTGCTCGAGAAAAACAAGAAATCTGACAAGCATATTTAAATATTATTTTATCCTTAGAATTGAATTATTCCACTGCTCGAGAAAAACAAGAAATCTGACAAGCATATTTAAATATTATTTTATCCTTAGAATTGAATTATTCCACTACTCAAGAGAAACAAGAAATCTGACAATCATATTTAAATATTATTTTATCCTTGATGAGTGTGATGGTATTAATGGTTTAAGAATCCCAAAAAAAAACCTGGAGGGCTAAGGCGGTGGAGTGAGAATGAAGTTTGGAGGAGGAAAATGGATCTATAAAGCAAGGGTTTCACGAGGATGAGGGGGGTTTTTTTTGGAATTTCTTTTGGGGGAGAAGTACACTTAGTATTTTGATGAAAAGGAGGAATGCCGAGGAGGGGGATAACTCGAAGCTTTGAGGAGGTGGGAAACTCAAAGAATGAGGTGGGGTTAACTCAAGGACAAATTACTATTGAACTATGGAAAGGTACTAAGGAAAGCTGCTGTCGGGATTATTGGTTTGTGGGCTCGGGGGCTAGGAAACCCGTCGATTTCCTAGGGCCAGCACGATAAGAGCTGTTTGGCAGGGTGGTTCATCCATTTTTGGTATAAAGGCTTGGAACAGAAAGTCTGCAGGAGCAAAAAAGCTTGGACGGGAAAGGCTACAGGAGCAAGGGGACAATCTACGACCTACTGGATCCAGGTATGTTACTATTAGTTAATCATTTACGTCCTAATTCTATGCATACTTTAAATGGTTAGATTGACTAGCTAATATGAGAATATGTAAAGTTTATGATAGGAAACTAATTGTACAAAATGTATATTTTGGATTATTCACTAGTATGTTCGCAGAAACTAAGTACAAATAGAAACAAACACAAACATGGAAATCTGATTGAAATAGTATAGTTTTATTTAAACCTGTCAAGACATGCTCACGATGAGCTTAACACGGAAATTAGAGCTTAAACACTGAAGTTAGACCAAGAATTTGACTTAGGAAGTTGTCTTAGTGCTCTACTGGAAACGGAGCACTACATTGCTGGATTGAAGATTGATGCATAGCAATTAGAGACTGGATATTCTGAGATTCTCAAGCGCTCTCTCCCTTAGAGCACTTGTCCCAGCTGGAGCCAGATGTTATCACACCATAGTAGCTGGGATACTATTCTTGCTGAGCAGATATATGCACTTTTAAGAGCTTGGATTTTGCAGATATCGGCGATGATGAACTTGTTATTTGTGATCACTCATGGATCAGAGCAGTATATTGTATCATATTTTTGTTAGACCCTGTGCCAAGGCTGAGCCTTGAGAGCTTGGATTTGATGACCGATGTGACCCTTTGTTCCATACAGTTTCAGTTCAGTGCCCAGCGATTACATTGCAGTAGTGTTTCAGATTTTTATTGATGATTATTATGATGTGATGTGACCTGTGGACTTCTGATTATTGACTTTGGATTATCATCTTGTTGTTTTAGTCATCTTCATAGCATTGACTTGGTATATGATTCAGGATATGGCGTTACTATTTAAAATAAAATGAAATATCTTGGATGATGTTATAAATATAAAATGGATCAATTACTTGCACACTTAGGTTTTCTGACAATACTCATCGGTTTCATTACCCTCCTGTGAGCATAGATATGGTCTTTCCTAACATCTTTCCTGCTAGATTAGGAACCACATTCATTTGACTCCATACATCCATGACCTTCCTGATTTGGCTTTCACCCTTGACTTGCCTTCTTGACTTCTTGATACTAAGGACTTCCCCATTACTACCTCTGTGTTTGACCGCATCCATGTTTGTTTTGTGTCTCGGCTCTGAGTTGGTGATAGAACTTGCCTTTGGTGAGTTGAAGCTTTTGGGAAAATAAAATATAAATAACACTAAATATATACATGTATTAACTGCCATGGAATCATGTTTATACTTTAAGTTAAGCTATGAATATGATCTAAAGGAACATGTCTAGGTCTTTGTCATAATATTGTCCTTGGTTATATTTTGACCTAGTCAAACATAGTTTGACCATGGTCATTATTAGGATCCGTGATGATGTGGACCATGTATGATTATGGATGATGATTGATGGTCCCACATACTCTTGTTGACTCCATATGGTGGACATATGCTTTAGATGATGGTTGATACAGTTGATCAGTTTTATTATTATTTCCAGATCATCATATTTTACATTGTCTAGATATGGTGGGCCCTACTGTTGACTCCTCACGTCAACCCATGGTGTGTGAGTACACATTTTCGGTACATTTGGGTCATCTAGATACATTGAGACATGTATCTTTTAGTTTCGGGCACTTCTAATGATGATAGATGCAGTTATCCACCTATTGACCAGTTTTGGGCATGCTAACCCAACCTGTCCAGTAGAGGCTTGGAGGCCAGTGATTTCCTAGGGAGTTGCGTCTGAAGAGGGTGGTCTAGCCACTTTATTTTACCATTATGCCCCCCTTCGAGACACCCTATTTCCCTCTGTTTGACAGTGCAGGCACCCTGGGTGGCACTTTGAACAATATCATGGTTTTCAGGAGGATTAAAAATGGAATAAATTTAAGGGTCACTGAGGAATTTGATTTGGGAAATTGAGGCAAAGTTTTGACACTTGGTCTTCATAGAGGTATTCCAGGGTGAACTCCCCATCTTCCAGTTAGTTTGCATCAGTCAGTGGGGTCCACAGAGGCCACAGGAGGCCTTTTACTGCATGTCTCTCACAGATTTTGAGGACAGGACTTGATCATTTGTGTTATGTGGACATGTCATGGTCCTATTATTTTATATATCATTGTGCCATGGGGATGAGATAGTAAGGATTGATGCCTCCTAGCCCCACCATGAGCTTCTTGAGTCATGTCCATGTCATATTAGGTGGGCCCATGTATTTTAGCCCCCTCTTAGGGATGACATCACCCTCCTTAGTCTTTTTGAGGGATGATGTCACCCTCCTTTTGAGTGATCCATGTGATATTATGTTAGGCTCATCTTAGCCATTGATTATATTGTGATATCTTTTAATCTCAACCACTCATTTCAAAAATTTGTTTTGAGGTTTAGTATTTTGGTCTTTATTATCGTATATAAGGAGGAGACCCCCCCATTTGTAAAATCATATAGATATTTTTGGCTCTTGGCTATTGGAATAAAAATAATTTCTTGGGCATCTTGGATCTTAAAGTTGGAATTTTTGTGGTGATTGTAAATGCTTCTTCCTCTACACTTGCAAATATTGGTGGCCATCTTGGATTTGATCTTCAACTAACATTTTTGTAGGAAAAGAAGACAATTTTGAGCAGTGCATATTGGTGGGGAGGCCAACCCTACAAGCTTCAAGAGGACATTTTGGGTGACAGGGAGTTGTTTTGTCTTTGTACCAACAATTTCATGTTGTTCATCTCTTTGTTTGCATCTACTTCCATTCTTGTTTATTGATTGATCTTTGTGTCCTTGATTGACAGGAATAGGGAGGCCGATTTGGGTGAAGGAGGCAAAACATTGGCAAGAAGGGATCATCAAGTTTGGAATTTGACCTTTGTGGGAAGTAATCCTCGTCTCAAGCCTCTTCCATCTTCATTTTCCAGGTATGTTCCGTGAGGTATGATATTCTTCTATATTATCCATCTATTCTCTTAGATCTCAAAACCCTCATTGATTAAAACCCTAATTTTTACATTTTCTAGATCTAATTGGATCTAGCTTGGATTTGGGGATATTTTAAGAATCCACCTCTATAGCATCCACGAAAATTCGGATCTATAGTTTGGTGGTCATTGGCCTCCATTTGACCCATTTCCCAAGGCACATTAGCCTCTCCAAGGGAGGTCGCACTCCTTGAGGAAGGCTAGTGGGGCTAATTCCAAGGTGTGGGTAGGTGAGATCCCACTTGATTCGGTTAGATCTACCTACCCCTAGTGTTTCACCTTTTTTATTTTTTCCTTGTGGACCCCATTCCTCATTTTGAGGGTTGTGCCCCACTTGGGTCATTGGGTGATGCATTTTCAACCTTAGTGTTGAATATTGTAACTTCTAAGAATATTATATTTGTACTTTATTATTCCGGAGATGTCTCATCCCTTCGAGGTGACCCTATTGTATATCCGGAGATGTGTATTCCTCTGATGGATTGTGGTAACTAGGTTTATTAGATCTCCCATGTGGGGGTCAGCCCTGAGTTTATTTATTAGGGGTTATTAGACCCTCTTAGGAGAGGTCGGCCCCATAGGGTAAAAGGTCAGTCGGGAAACAAGTATATGTAGAGGAGGATGCTCCTCACTTATCACACACTTCCTTCACTCAGAAAGTAGCGCACAAGTGAGAGAGAGGTCTGCATAGGAGGTAGAGAAGGAGCTCTAGTCTTGGACTACATCTTGTATTTGGTTGATCATCTTATTGAGGAAAGCTTTGCTGGGTTTTCTACCCCATGAGGGTTTCCCAAGGTAAAATCTTTGTCTATCTTGTGATTGTGTTTCTTTCAGTGATCTTGCTAGTCAAATTAGTATAAACTTAAAATGGTATCAGAGCTAGCTTGAATAGGACATCTTTCACAAGGTGAAAATATCTCTCTCTCTCTCTGATGAAAATTAGGGTTTCTGCAAAAGTTAGTATTTTTGGATTTTGATTACATGGTTGGATAGCCCTTCTCAAAATTGAACTTTTGAGCCCTAGATCGAACTTTTTGGTTGGGTAGAACTTTGGGAAAGTCAAACCCTAGTTTGACCAAAAGTGTGATAAACCAGAGATTCTGTTGCAGATCCGGAAGGTGAAAAGTTGAAGTTTCCAGAAGCAGAACACACTAGAACTTTCAATCAAGCACATCTCCTGGTAAGTGTTATTCTATCCCTTGAGAAACTTCAATCTCTTTGATCCCTAAAGAAGATGGCTCCAAGCACTAAGCTTGAAGACAAGCTAGAGGGTATAGAAAATTTCCGAGCATGGAAATACAGAATTAGCTTCATTCTTGAAGAGAATGATTTTGTCCAGTATATGAAGGATGAGATTGCAGAACCTGGAGAAGATGAAGCTAAAGAGAAGTATAGGAAGGATTTGATTAGGGAAAAGAGAATCATTGCTGATTCTATCAAGGACCACTTGATTCCCCAAGTGGCATCCAAAAAGACTCCTAAGGAAATGTATGATGCCCTAAGAAGAATGTATGAAGGAAGGAACATCAACAAGAATATGAACCTAAGATCTCAGTTGAAGAGTACCAAAATGAACAAAGGAGAATCTATTCAAGACTATTTCTCAAGGGTTTCCCAAATCAAGGAACAACTAGATGCCATTGGAGATACCCTTGATGAATATGAATTAGTTATGACTGCTCTAAATGGTCTCACTAGACCCTGGGAGTCATTCATCCAAACTATGTGTGCCAGAAAAGAAAGTATGAAGTTTGGTGTGGTATGGGAGGACTGTATTCAAGAAGAAGCTAGGGTAGCCAATAGAGAAGACCTTCTCAAGGAGGATGACCAAGCTTTGGCTACTCACGCCAAAAGAAGAAGAAAGGGTCACTTCAAGAAAAATGACCACAGGGAGTCTCAACCTTCCCATAGATTTAAAAGAAGAAGAGGAACAAACTCAGAAAGAGACCTCTCCACAGTCCAATGTTACAATTCTCTTAAACTAGGACACATTGCTAGAAATTGTACTTCACAAACAAAGAAGAAGAAGAATAAGAGGAAAGGCCTTGAAAGAAAATATCTAAAGTAAAGAAAGAAGATGCAGAAGAATATGTTCTATTTTCTGCACTCTCTGGGTTTGCGACACCTGGAGAAGATACATGGCTCATTGATAGTGGTGCTTCAAAGCACATGACAGGTCAAAAGAAAACTCTCTCAAGACTTGAAGAAAAGACCTCTCCACAAAAGGTATCTCTAGGAGATGATTATCAATATCCCATCAAGGGAATTGGTGAAGCAAGCTACAAGCTTGATTCTGGAACACCATTGAAGATGAAAGAAATTTTATATGTACCAGGTTTAAAGAAGAACCTACTTTCTATCTCAGCACTAGATAAGAAAGGATTTAGAGTTGCATTCATAGATGGACAAGTACTTATGTGGCCCAAAGGAAAATAAATTGAGGATGCAATTGTTATTGGTGAAGAGGAAGGAGGTCTATACAAACTCAAGGGTCATCCAGAAGTTGCCCTTGTTCATGAAGCCACTAGCCCCAGTGAGATATGGCATAGAAGGCTTGCTCACATTAACTACAAATCCCTACCTTATGTGAGCAAAGTAGTTAAAGAACTACCAGACTTAAAGGTTGATCATGATGGCACATGCAAAGGATGTGCAAAAGGGAAGAATATCAAGAACCCATTTCCAAAAAGTGAAACAAATACTAAGAGCATCCTGGAGTTAATACATTCAGATGTATGTGGACCAATGCCCTCCACATCTCTGAGTGGGTTTGAATACTATCTCACATTCATTGATGACTATTCAAGGAAGACTTGGATATACTTTCTAAAAGGAAAGAATGAAGTCTTTGGAAAATTTAAAGAGTTCAAGGCATTGATAGAGAATCACTCGGAAAAGAAAATCAAGATTCTCAGAACAGATAATGGCGGAGAATATACTTCAAAGGATTTTGAAGACTTTTGTAAGGAAGCTGGAATCAAGAGGGAGCTGACCACTCCCTACAATCCCCAACAAAATGGGGTCGCGGAAAAAAAGAATAGAACCATCATGGAAGCTATAAAGACTACGATACATGATCAGGACCTACCCATGTATCTATGGGCTGAAGCAGCTAGGACAACAATCTATGTACAAAATAGACTATCCCATAGTGCTCTTGAATTAAAGACTCTAGAAGAAGTGTTCATAGGAAGGAAGCCTAAGGTAAGTCATCTCAAAATATTTGGATGTCCAGTGTACATTCACATTCCAAAAGAAAAGAGAACCAAGTTGGATCCTTCTAGGAAGAAGGGAATATTTGTTGGATATTGTGAATCATCCAAAGCATTCAGAATTTACATCCCAAGTTTTCATCACATGGAAATAAGTAGGGATGTGACATTTGATGAAGAAGAAGCTCTCAAGAGATCTAGGAAGTGTCGACATGAAGAAGACTATGAAGAAGATGCACCTCCCAGAATCACAGAGGATGTACCCATCCCTGAAGATGCTACACCAGAAGACTATGACATGTAAGAACCACAAGAACCCCCTATTACAAACTTATCAAGAAAAAGAAGGCCAGCATGGGCCAGAGACATTATTCAAGGAGCTGAAAAGTATGGAGCTCCTGAAGGCTCCACTAGAGAAAGGAAGAAACCAAAGCTAGTATCCAACTATGTGGCTTTGATGTGTGATCTTGTGGATCAAGAACCTACTAGCTATGAAGAGGCAGTTCAGAAGAAAGAGTGGGTAGAAGCAATGACAGAAGAATACCAGTCAATAATGAAGAATGATGTTTGGGATATAGTTCCCAAACCAAAAGATAAAAGTGTGGTATCTTCCAAATGGATATTCAAGATAAAACATGATGCAGATGGCAGCATTGAAAAATATAAGGCAAGATTTGTAGCCAGAGGATTTTCTTAGAAAGAGGGAATTGACTATGAAGAAACATTTGCACCATTTACTAGGTACACTTCCATTAGATCTATCATGGCACTTGCATCTATGATGAAATGGAAATTACACCAGATGGATGTTAAGACAACCTTCCTAAATGGTGTGATTGAAGAGGAAGTGTACATAGAACAACCACAAGGATTTGAGCTCAAAGATGGAAGAACACATGTATGCAAGCTGAAAAATGCTTTGTATGGATTGAAGCAAGATCCCAGAGCTTGGTATGGAAGAATTGACAGTTTCTTGACAAGCATGGGCTTTACCAAGAGTAAAGCTGATCCTAATCTTTATCTCAAAGTTATGGATGATGAACCTGTTATATTATTGTTGTATGTAGATGATCTATTTCTAACTGGAAATGAGAAACAAATTATTGAGTGCAAGAAGAAGATCTCTTCAGAATTTGAGATGAAAGATCTCGGATTGATGCACTACTTCTTAGGTCTGGAAGTATGGAAAAACCCAAAAGGAATCTTTCTAAATCAGGGTAAGTATGCTGTGGCGATTTTGAAAAGATTCGATATGTTGGAGTGTAAATCCATGGCCACCCCCATGGACTCCAACTTGAAGTTATTAGTTGATGACTCATCAGAATTAGTGGATGTGACTCTATACAGACAGATTATTGGGTCATTGATGTATTTGACAAATACTAGACCAAACATATGCTTTGTTGTAAATACCTTGAGTCAGTATCTAATGGAACCTAGAAGAGTTCACTTAATAGTTGCAAAGCATGTGATGAGGTATCTAAAGGGTACGATAGATTTTGGTCTACATTATCTTGGAGATCACGATTTCAGATAGCATGGTTACTCAAATGTTGATTGGGCAGGAAGTGTTTCAGACAGGAAGAGTACATCAGGTGGATGTTATTGTCTTGGATCTACCATGATCTCATGGTTTAGCAGGAAGCAGTCCAGTGTGGCTCTCAGTACAGCTGAAGTAGAATATATAGCTTCTTTCTCTGCTAGTTGCAAAGCAGTATGGCTTCGAAAACTATTATCAAGACTTTTTGACTTAGAGATGGATCCCACTGTGATCATGTGTGACAACCAGAGTTGTATCAAGATGACAGAGAATCTAGTGTTCCATGATAAGTCAAAGCACATAGAGATCCGATATTTTTATATACGTGATATGGTGCAGAAAGGAGCTATCAAGCTCAAATATGTGAGCACTGATGAACAGATTGCTGATATATTGACCAAACCTCTGTCTTGAGTAAAGTTTGAGTATTTTCGAGACAAGCTTGGTGTAGTTCAGAAGGACCCTCCTCGAAAGGGGGAGTGATGTGGTCACTGATGATGAGATTTCCTGCATCGACAGTGAGGTCGATGATGTGGATACCTATATTTGTGATGCCGATGTATGATCCTTGGTGGACATATGGGGATTGTATCTTCCCCGGACTTCGGTCCCAGAATTGATCCGTAGATAGATGTCTTCAAGAATGAAGTCCTTGGTGGACAGATGGGGATTGTATCTTCCCCGGACTTCGGTCCCAGAATTGATCTGTAAACAGATGTCTCTGAAAATTGATGATAGGACTGCATCGTCCCTGGACCTCGGTTCAAAAGGTACGTGATAGGACTGCATCGTCCCTGGACCTTGGTTCAAAAGGTACGTGAGAGGACTGCATCATCCGTGAACTTTTGGTTCAAAAGGTACGTGAGAGGACTGCATCATCCGTGAACATTGGTTCAAAAGGTATGTGAGAGGACTGCATCGTCCGTGAACATTGGTTCAAAAGGTACATGAGAGGACTACATTGTCCGTGAACCTTTGGTTCAAAAGGTACGTGAGAGGACTACATCGTCCATGAACCTTTGGTTCAAAAGGTACGTGAGAGGACCGCATCGTCCCTGCACATTTGGTTCAAAAAGTACGTGATTAGGATTGCATCGTCCCTAGACATGAGACTTGTCTTAAAGTGATAAGGACTTATCATCCTGGAACTTGATCTGGATTGTATAATCCATGGACCTATGTCCTAAAAGTGAGCAGGATTGATCATCCTGTAATTGGATCGTGTGCATTGCAGAGTATGATACTATGATGATCCAGATGTTGTAGATTGAGAATATGATCCAGATGCTATAGATCGAGATGATGATCCAGATGTTGTAGATCGAGATGATGATCCAGATGTTGCAGATCGAGAAGATGATCCAGATGATGTAGATCGAGATGATGATCCAGATGCTATAGATCGAGATGATGATCCAAATGATCCAGATGATGATCCAGATGCTGTAGATCGAGATGATGATGATGTTGTTTGAGTACGGCAAAGGATGAAGATTCAGTACTGACGATGTTGATGTTCCAATATTGAAGATCTTGAAGATGTTCTAGTAACTGCTTGAGTTACTGATGATGTTGTATTAAAGAAATCTTCCAATGATTTATAGATGTATCATGTATGATGTAGTCAATGACTCCTTTCTCCTGTAGATGTTGTTATAATATCCTTCTCGTTAAGGGGCAGTGTTGAATATTGTAACTTCTAAGAATATTATATTTGTACTTTATTATTCCGGAGATGTCTCATCCCTCCGAGGTGACCCTATTGTATATCCGGAGATGTTTATTCCTCCGATGGATTGTGGTAACTAGGGTTATCGGATCTCCCATGTGGGGTTCGGCCCTGAGTTTATTTATTAGGGGTTATTAGACCCTCTTAGGAGAGGTCGGCCCCATAGGGTAAAAAGTCAATCAGGAAACAAGTATAAGTAGAGTAGGATGCTCCTCACTTATCACACACTTCCTTCACTCAGAAAGTAGCGCACAAGTGAGAGAGAGGTCTGCATAGGAGATAGAGAAGGAGCTCTAGTCTTGGACTACATCTTGTATTTGGTTGATCATATTATTGAGGAAAGCTTTGCTGGGTTTTCTACTCCATGAGGGTTTCCCAAGGTAAAATCTTTATCTATCTTGTGATTGTGTTTCTTTCAGTGATCTTGCTAGTCAAATTAGTATAAAATTAACACTTAGATATATGGAGATCTAGCTCATGTTGGGGCATGCCACTTCAAACCCACTTTGATAATTTCCTAATCTACCCTGATCTACATTTTGGCATAATTTGGACTCCATTTTCCCCCTCATCTCAAGGCACTAGTCTCCCTTAGGCAATTCGCACTCCTTGGGTTAGTGGCCTTTTCCTAGATCCCATATGTGGGTGCTGTCTATCTTATCTTAGATCCATATATCTACCTCATCTCATCCCCTTAGTGCCATCTCACCCCTAATCCAGCCTTGTGGGCTCCATTTGGACCATTTTCCCTATTTTAAGGAGTGGGCCCCACTTGTGTCTTCTCATGGTACTAGATCTAATTCAATTGAGTTTCAATAAGTGGCCTTAGTCATTCATTAGTTGAAACACTCATCACATCCTAAGCCTCTTCAACCACACTTAAACTCTTGGGTCCACTTAATCTAACTCACGCATTCGTTTTCGTTACCTAACTTACACATTTCCCTAGGAACCTTTGTGTTAGATAGTCTTTATTGATTGGCTAGGGTCTCCCCCTTGGTCTTGATTTCTTCTTGATCTAAAGTGAAGAGTGCTTCGGTTATTGTGACTCCCAGCTTGCATTGGGAACTGTTGCATCTCTTGGGTCACCTCTTTGGTTGTCCATCTCCTCTACCGTCCCGGATGGGATACCTTTAGGGACAAATACAAGTTGTGTGATAACAGATACACAAAGAAAAAAATGTATATTCAATTTGCAAAGATACCCATCAAGACAAAAGAAGGAGATACACAAAAATAATATTTTTATTCCAAGTTTCCAGAGCTCCAAAGGTACCTTTACAATAGGGGGGTCTCTTCCTTAAATAGGAGGAGAGAGACCAAAACCCTAAACCACTTTTGAAATGAGTGGTCGAGATTAAGATAGAATAATACAATCAACGGCTAAGATGAGCCGGTATAATATAACATGGATCACTCACTAAAGGGGGGTGCTCACTCACTAAAAGAGGGCTCCAAGGGGGTGCGCACTACATAGAAGTGACTAGGATACAAGTATGCCACATAAGATGAATAGGACAAGTGACTAGGAGCACATGGTGGGGCTAGGAGGCATTACTTTCCTTCACTATAATCACCCCATGGAACAATAATATAACATATGAATAAGTGACATGTCCAAGTGAACAAATGATCAAATCCTGACCCCCTCATCTGAGAGAAGAATGCATCAAAACACATCCTGATGACTGTGTGGACCCCACTGAATGCTGCAAACTCATCTGGAAGGAGTGGGATACACCATAGATGACCTCAGAGCATACCTCATTCCAAAACCTTGCCTCAATTTCTCAAATCGAATTCCTTAATGACCTTTTTATTCCATTTTTATCCCACCTAAAAATCCATCAAACTGCCTGAAAACAACTTTCTGGTGCCTGGGCACAAAATATGACCGTACCATCATGTCCCAAAGGGCATTAATATGATAATAACAATTGTATGGACCACCCCCTTCCTCTGTATTTCCCTATGAAATGACTTGCTTCCAATGCATATGCTGGACAGGCCACATCAACATGGCCAAACTAGTCAACAGGTGAAAAACTGCTCATATTGTCCTTGACAGTGCCTGAAATTAAAAAATAAGAGTCTCAATGAATCCCGAAAACACAAAACCACTAGGGATGAGTACACATACACCGCATGGTAACCAATAAGATCATCTGTGGCATCCATTATACCCAGACAAGTAAAAATATGATGATCTGGAAATAATAATAATCAATGAAAGTTGCATCAATCATCATCTGAAACCTGTGTCCAACATCTGGAGTCATCAAAAGGTATATAATGTACCATGGATCAACATCATATAATATAAATGGTCCACCTCATCACGGATCCCAAGGTTGACCTTGGTCAAACTAGGTTTGACCGATCAAACTGATCATAATATGACCTAGGCTATAGAAGCTTGCTGCTGCAAGTGCAAATGGTTAAGACATGATCTTTAAATCATTTTCATAGAAAGACTTTAGGACATTAAGCATCATTTCACTGGCAGTTAATATATAATAATAGGTTAGTTAATAATTTACTTTCAAACAGCACCTCAAGAATATACTCATATGTAAACATGATCAAACTGCTAGCAGAGGGTGAAGGCTAAGGATGTAAGGCTAGGCAAAGGGGAATGACTTGACTGACTTGAAACTGTGATACTTTGGATAAGGGAAATGGTAATACACATTCAAGCATATGTTGGATAAAAAAAACACAAGGAATGGTGGTGTCTCACAAATGGGTAAGTTGTTTAGAGAAGTGTTTATTTAACCTTGGCAAAATGTCTACTACTAGAACCGCCGTGAACTAGGTGCCCGACTAACCGTAACTTGAGGTTCTAGGGGACACTTAGAATTAGTTGTCCCTTTATACATCTCACATCATAACCCACATGCTCAATGAGGAATATTTCATTTAAGGTCAGCAGTCTTTAGATTTGGCATATACTTAATCACTGCTTCATTTGGACCTTTCTTTTCATTTCATATCATTTCCTTGGACAACAATTTTAGATTTAGCATACATTTATCCATTGCTTTTTAGGCCTTTAGGACCCCTCTGGGATTTTGCATGTGCTTATAAGCACAACTAATCGCAGCTTTCATCCGGGGTGCATTTGCATTTCATTTCACATCCCTTTTCATTGGGATTTACAAAATATATCTATCAATAGTTTCCATAGGTAGTACAATTTTCTTCAGGTTTTAGCCAACACAACTCAAGCAACTATGGGGAATTCACAATCAAGATCAAACATCGGGGCAACCAACTAGAGAGATCAAGGTATAAAATCCAACTCACCAAAGGTAATTTTTGTTGCCAACTCAAAGCCAATACACAAATTTAACATGGATGCTATCCAACACAGAGGCAAGAACGGGGAGGTCGTCCATATCACAAGTCAAGGTTTAAGTTGGGGAAAAGATCAAATAATGGGTAAGGACAATGGATGGATGGAGAAAGTGAAGGTGAAGCCTAAGCTAGCAAGTCAAAAAGACGGGAATGATCATGTCCACACTCCTAAGAAGATAAAACCAATGAGTATAAAACAAGAGTTTCTAATTGTTAGTAATACAATCATTTATATAATCCATAGTAACCAATTTCATTTTAACACATATATACTTCCAGATCATAATTTACTAGATGCCAATTCAATCTATCAAAATGACTAAAATAGAAAGATAATAACACCAATGCACATCATATACCTGTTGAGTCATATACTTGCATTTGTAATTCGGACCAACTGTAACCACTGAGAACACTGTTGTTGAAACTCTAACCACTGCAGTGTATATGTATGGAATAAAAGGTCATCTTGGTCATCAAACCTGAGGTCTTAAGGCTCATCCTTGGCATAAGGTCTACTGCATGTATGATATAAGGTTTCTATGATGTGTGAGTGATCACAAATAAGACTGCTCATCATAGCTGATCTCATAGAATATGTGTAAAGGAAAAGATAAAAAATATGCAGATATCTACTCTGCAACCATGGTAGCCCAACTACTATGGATGTGATAACATCTGTCTCTAGCCGGGACAAGTGCTCTAAGGGAGAGAGTGCTTGAGAACCTCAGAATATCTCGTCTCGAACACCAACTGCATCAATCTTCAATACAACACTCAACTATTTTTCTTTCATCTTTATTTGTACCTATTTCTACACACAAGGAAAGAAAACTACCACATGACGCATGTATGGGATAAAAATAAAATAAAATAAACTGCATAAATGAAATTTTAATCTAAAGAAGAAATTAAAATGCTTGTAAATGAAAGTACTAACCCAGATATTTTAACATTTTCACTTTATCATTTTGCAAACAAGAGATGAGAAAGGCTTAGAAAGGATCAAACTCAACTCACTCAAGAACTCAGAAAAAAGGAAAAGGCACTCAAATCCTACTTCTCAAGTGAGCTTATTCGAAGACCTACCTACTCTAAAAAGGAAAGAGGAATCCTAACTCAAGTCAAGTTAGGTATATAATCCCTTAACTCTCTCTGATTGATAGGTAGCATGATTTGCTGCCTAGTCCCAGTAGTGAGGAAACACATATCATCAATACAACGCTCAACAGTGAGTAGTCCAACCCAAATATCGCTAGATCCCCTGGATCATATGTAAAATAAATCATTAGGCACAATGACCCTATCACCGCTTGCAAACCTACGGTGATTCATAGACTCGGGGATGGCTTCAACATTATGAATCAGAATGGGATGGATATCAAAATTGCATTAAGGTTGGGGTGTGACTATCCTCGATTTCCTATTAGAAGGAACTGCATCAAACCTAGGGGGTCCACCTCCTAAAGGAATGGCTACCCTACCAATAAGGACTTCCTGAATCACTCTTCTCCCTGGATGTTCATCTCTTGGTTCTTCATTTTGTGGGTGAATGATATACTTGGGAGTTTCTCCCATAGTCCAAAAATCTCTGATGACAACCTCTTCTTCCTCATCTCCCAATGGAGATGATATGTTTTGGTTTTCAATACTCCTACTACTACCTTCTCCAGTTGGGATGGGAACAACCATATCTTCTAAAATTGCTAGGTGGTCAGTGGGGAATGATGAATGATTCGAAACCGTGCTAGAAGTATTATGAGGTCTCGTGTTCAAGGATGTTGGTGAAGGAGTAGGAATGTGAGATGCATCAATAGAGTGCATACTCTCTTCACTAATAGGTAACTCATGGGGGAAAAGAAAACTAGGGATGTCCCTAAGTAACGGATAACGTAAAGACAAATCATCTTCATTGGTTGCTATATTGGCATGAGGCTCTTCCTGAAACAAAACAAGGTTGTTTAGAGAGAACTCCCCTCCAGGAGCATCATGTACCAAGGCATGTTATTTCCAACTCATGCATTTGTCATTTACCTTCCTCAATACACCATCTTCCAAGGACATATGAGATAAATGATTGGGTACATTAGAAAAATGATATTCATTAGGTTCTTCATCTCTTCCCAAACTAGGAGAAGGATGTGTTCCTTCAATGTTGTTTGCCCAAGGAATAATGTGATCAAGCCCTTGACTTTCTCTTTCCATATTATGATCAACCAATGCAATCCATTCATTAAACATCCCAGGTATACTCTCACCCCCTCTTATTTGATCTAAATCAGTCTTAGAGTTGTTTGTTTCAGTTATGGGATCAAGTTGATTAATTTGTCGGTCCACTTCACTAAGTTGGTTCAAATCTCTAATTTCTTCCGACACTTATCCACGATGCAATTCAAGATTAAACTCTCTAGAAAAAATAGCTCTATCCCTCTCTTCCTTAGAAGAACTATCATCTCCAAAAGATCTCCAAATATATTCTCTTCCTGTACTATGATCCTCACTATGGCTACCCATGACCATAAAGATGCCCTCAGGCAATAATTCACCCTCACCATAAGTGTTCCTTACACCATCCTCATAACTTTCGAGGTGACCATCATAAAATGGCTCCCGATATATCCTAACTAAATACCCATCAGAGTTAAGAATAGTAGCGTATGATAAGTCCATTTGAAGATGTCCCCCTAATCCAGCAGACCACTTTCTACACAAAATCATTCCATAGACTGGGGGTAAATCTATAACTACTATGTCCATTAGCATGGATATATCAGGGCATCAAATCCAACTCGCCTAAGCTCAGGATCCCTCTTAATCCCAAATTCTCTGCACAGGTTCTTGAAATATTCCAAGGTGAATTCTCCATCATTATCTAATCAAAGGGTCTTGATATTCTTCTCGGTGTGGTTCTCGATCAAGGATTTGAATTCCTTGAACTTGTTAAATACTTCATCTTTACTTTTCAAGAAATATATCCAAGTCTTACGAGAAAAGTCATCAATGAATGAAACATAATATACATGCCCACTTAATGAACTGGATGACATGGGACCGCATACATCGGAGTGGATGATCTCCAATATTCCTTTCACTTTGCTTTCACTACTTGGAAATGTATTCTTCATGTTCTTCCCTTTGCACATCCTTTGCAAATGCCTTCATGTTTTGTCTGAATTTTTGGAAGTCCTGCAACTGCTTCGCTTGCAATGGGTAGTGCTCTATAGTGCACATGTGCAAGCCTTATGTGCCATAGTTCACTTGGCTCCATGGATTCATGAACCAAGGCTTGTTCATGTTGGCCCTTTAATTTGTACAAACCTCCCTCTTTCTCTCTAATCACAATTGCATCATCTATAGTCTTTCCCTTTGGCCACATTAGGACTTGGCCATCAACAAATGCAACTCTCATACATTTTGCATCTAGTGTTGATATGGAGAGAAGGTTCTTCTTTAGTCCTGGGACATATAGGACATCCTTCATCTTCATAGATTTCCTAAAGTCTAGCTTGTAAGAAGCTTCTTCACTTCCTTTATGGGGTATTGGTAATCATCCCCAAGTTTCACCTTGTGAGGTGACTCATGCTCAGATAGATTTATGAAGGATTCTTTATATCCTGTCATATGCTTGGAAGCTCCACTATCTACAATCCAATCATTACTCCCATGTGTGACAGTGCCCATGAGTGTTGAGATCAGGACATATTCTTCATCACTTGAAGATTCATCACTTTCTTCTCTGGTTCTCTTCCTTGGAGGTTCATCATCTTCTGCAGTGTGAGCATGGTGTCTTTCTTGTTGGTCTTCTTGTTGTGGGAGACACTTATGTTTCTGGTACAATCTCTGGATTAGTGTCCCTTCTCATCACATGTATGTTACGGAGAAAAATTCATATGGCTTGGGGTAGACCACAATAGACAGCTAACTACCAGAACATAACTCAATTCCCAATGCAATGCTAAGATAATGGAGAAAAGACCAACCTTCAACCGAATGTTCGAAGTAGATCCCCGTTGAGCTTTCAACCTCTACACTTGAACCTGAAAATTAGTCTCCACAACAAATACAAGCAAGTGGATATAACATGTGAAAGACATTGGCATAATCAATAGCATGATCCATGATATCATAAGCAAATGCAACCCAATGTAAATTAACAACATTCACAACATCAATTGGATGAGAAAATGAATATTTCCATTAATAAATAACAAGAAGTACAATATACGACCTCTTGTCGGCAACCAATATGAACCAAGAACTGGATCTCTCCACTTATGCCTCCACCACTTCAATCCCCCATGCAATGGAAAACTCAAACTATGAAAGGAGTTTGGCAGGTGAACATAAAGGAGTTCACAACAACAAGGATCAATGAGTGTAGACTCAAGTCGCGGCAAAAATACACTAGAGTTATCTTGCTTTCTCTTTCTCCTCTCTTCCATACACCATAAGAGCTCAATATATAACCTTCCAAAAGTAAGTGAAAGGTCAAATCGAGTCATTTCGGGGTATATGGAGGGCCAAAGGTCACCCTAAGACTGCTTTTTGGGAGTAAAAAGTAATTACTATTGATTTTTACCATTTTACTTGGTGTCCGCGGGCTATAGTGGAACAGCTAGCATACAAGAACAAAAATAGGGAATTGTGTGTTTCTGGAGGATAAAATGATGGTCTGAGTCAATGAAATGAATCCTGAAGGCCAATCAATGCTGATGCTCATAAGGTGGAAAATTATGCTATAACAATGTATAACATCTAACATTGGATAAATCTCTTTTGGATCTTCTATAGTTCTCCCTCTGATTTTGATGGTGTTTCTTCCTCCTACTATGATGATGGTGCTCCCTCTTGTTATGATTTCTTCTGGTGTGTGCTATGAGAGCTTGATCATCATTTGCTCCTCTCTTCTCTTCTCGTGCCACAAGTCAAGATTCTTCTTGTGAACATTCTTCCCATAGTCTACTGAATGTGATCAACTTCTTCCTGGCACATATCCCTTGAATGAATGAGTCCCATGATCTTGGGAGACCATTCAAGGTGGTCATCACGGTCTCCTTCTACCTTTTCTCCAACCGCTTCAAGTTTCTCCTTGATTTGTGAGACCCTTGTGAAATAGGACTGCATGGTATCTGCATTTTGAATCTACACATTCTTAAGCTAGTTCCTCAAGGTCATCTTCTTATTGATGTTCTTCCCTTCAAATAGATTCGTCAAAGCATCGAACATCTCCTTAGGTCTCTTCAATGATGACACATGTGGGATGAGATGATCCTTAATGGAGTCTGCAATAATTCTCTTGGCCTTAACCAAGTTCTTCTTGTGGATAGCCTTATACTCATCTCCCTCTAGTGTTGGAACCTCTTCATTTGCATATTTGTCTCCTTCATTTTCTTCAAGGAAAAGAGCAATCCTATACTTCCATGCTCGAAAGTTATCATCTCCTTCAAGCTTATCCCCAAGCTTGGTGGGGTGAGACATATTGAATGAGTACTTCAAATGGAAATAGCAAACCTTTTAGGTCTTACCACTTTTGAGATGCCCAAACTGGTTATGGAGATTGTTGTCCTAGGGTTTGTCAGAGAAACCCTAATTTTCCAAACTTGGAATTTGGAACTTATGATTGAACAGGAAGATGCGCCTCCTCAAGGTGAGTTGTCCAATGTACTCACTTCTCCAAATCTATGAACAGAATCCCAAAATAGTTGATGCCCTAGTTTTCCTCCGGCAGTAGTGACGGGCCAAAAATTGAAAATTCTCGGAATCAAATTCTGCTTTGACAGAAAGATGCACCCTCCTAGGTCGAGTTAGCCTATCCTCCTTTTAATGATGATCTATGGAGAGAAGACCCCAAACTTAGAATCCCTAGCTTCTCGTAGCTGCACAATGTCTTCTTTTCAGGTTAGCTCTGATACCATGTTAGTTTTTCTACTTTTAATCAATATTATTTAGGATCTTAACTGAAAGAATAACATGCACAACATAACACAAGAGACACAAAGATTTTCTTTGGGAAAACCATAAATGATAAAACCCCACAACTTCCTCAAAGATAGAATCATCACCAATACAATATCACAAAATGGAAAACCCCAAAACAAGATAGTCTTCTACAGCTCTCTCTCTTTTCTCCTATGCGAACTTGTCTTATCTCTCTCACTAATGCAAACTTGAGTGAGTGAGTGTGTATTCAAATGAGAGAGCCAAGCTTTCTATTTATACTTTATCTTTCACTTGACCTTTTCACTAGCTAGGTCGGCCCCAAATAAACCTGACTGGGCCGACTTCTCTAGGAGACTCAATAACCCTAATACATTTGACTCTAGGGGATATCTTGCCCCGAATTACAATGGAGGATTTACCTCAATGACTTTACATGACCAAATGTAATAATGACATTTCCGACCGGAGGAAAAAACATCTCCGTCGGAGGTACAAATAAAATACAATAATAATAACAATATAAAATACAAGTGAATATCTTCCGAAATCACAATTACATCAACAATGACCAAGTGAAAGTGAGAAAAACGTTTTAACCCCTGCAAGCCATCGTTTCCACACTTTTCGTGTCCTGGAATTGGGACACGGTCTGCATAGTGTGGGACACGATGTAAAGACGTGTCTGACACGTGTTTTGGTCGTGTCCTAAATTAGGACACGAGCAAAACACGTGTTGTACACATGTGTGCATTGTGTCCCTGTCCGACACGGTGACAAGGGACACGTAGGGGGTTTTGGACATGTCTGGTTTCTTAGCATATATATATATATATATATATATATATATATATATATATATATACTGCCAAATCATGACCACTAGATACCAAGTCAAGCTACTAAGATGAGTAAAAGAGAAAAGTAATCATAATCAATGCACAACTATATACCTGTTGGGCCATATACACATATCTTCCATCTGGATCATCAATAATGTTTGGAAACACTGCTGCTGTAGAAACTATGGGCACTTCACTGCTCTATATGGAACAAAAATGGTCACCTCTGTCATCAAATCTGAGGTCATGAGGCTTAGTCTTGGCACAAGGTTCATCATGTCTAATCTGGGGTTGCTCTAATATGTGAGTGATCACCAAAAGTACTGCTCATGATAGGTTGATCTCATCAAAACTGTGTAAAGGCTTGGCTCAAAAATATACAAGGAAATTCTCTACAATCATGGTAGCCATGCTACTATGGATGTGATAACAGTCATCTCGGATCTCTTGGATCATAATGACAGTATTGATGAGGACAATGATTATTGGAAGTTTATGGGGCCTCCACTTTATGATTCTTCGAGACCTGGTAGTGTGGTTTCCAGACTCTATAGCAAAGAAGAAGAAGTCAATGAAGTCTTATGGCTATTCACAGAAGAAACAAAGGCTAATATGGGTCAGTTTGAGCCAGAATTCAGTATTGTTTGGGATAAGAAAGTTATCACTACCTCGAACAAGGACATGGAAGAAATAATCAGTGAAATCCTTGTTGAACAAGATGCAATTATTCCATCTCCTAATGATGTCGATAATAAAGATTGGGTCAACCCCTTTGCCCTTACATTTGATGATGAAGTACACCAAGATGCGGGTCTTATTTCCAATATAGATGAGTGCCATATGCAGATGTCTTACTATGGTTTGGGGTCTCGTATCTCTGTGATATCTTTGTGGATTCAAATCATTCATACTTATCCATCATGGAGGATAGTGAGGCATGTTATATAGGGGGCTATCTTGCAGTTATTTAGAGCCCAGCTAATCATTCCCAGCTTTGTTCCTCAAGCAGTATTCAAGGAAATGCTCGACCTTTTCTGTCCAGTATCGGTAAGTTTTCTAACAATGCATTTCAGTAAAGCCAATACAAGTATCTGGACATGTATGACATTCTTTTCACATTGCCATGATTTCTATTGTTTATCTTTTCATTTGAAATGTGAAGGCATAAATTATGTGATTGACAGTTTCAAAATTTTAAATATTATTAGGGGTACTAACAAGGTAATTATAAAGATGAATAATGTGCTTGTATAACCAAAGAAATGTTTAAACGGGTTGCAGCTCACATACAAAGATTTGCAAGGTCCACCTCCATGGATGGTCTCTCAAAGTGACAACCAGGCAACAAATTTCAAGCAAAAAAATTTCTCAATGTCAGTATACTATGAAGATGGTCCATACCTGAGCCCAGTGGAAGCCTGGATAAACAGATCTTATAAAAGAAATCTTCCTCCGTGGCAGCAATATCAAAGCTTCTAGGTCACCCAGCATTGATCCCCTATCCTGATGGAGACCTTGGTATGTATTTGCTTTGTGACCGATGAGATATTGTCATGGATTCATGCTAAAGACAAAGGTAAAGGACCAAGTATGAATTGCTTACTCAAATGGTTACATTGGTGGTATGATTTCACTTAATCCTTTCTGATTCTTATGTTTAGCATAGGTAGTTTTAATTCACTTGAGTTAGGCATATATTGTTACCCATGCATTGCATTTGACGTTCTTCATGTCTACATAGGTTAGTCAATTTTTCATTCATTTTATTTTCATTATGAGCAAGGCAGGACAAAGTGTCTGCCTCTGGTATTTTGATGTCCCTGGCTATTTGATGTGTGTGTAGGTCTACAGGTACCCAGATGATTCATGGATTCTCAAGCACCCCGGGAGGAGCACTCGTCCCATAGTTGGAGCCAGTGTTACGTGGTACCAATACCAACACAACTTCAGATATGCCCCAGGGAGAGAGGAGCAATTTTTTTCAACTTGGAGGGATGTGTTCCAGCCTTTTCCTGGAGTGTGGGTTATGGCCAAACCCTCTGGTTCTCTAATAGGGGTACTATGGCTTAGTGGCATTGTTGACTACCTCATAGAAGGGTTTGTATCCCTGAGGCTGGTGTCTGGGACCCCCAGCGATGGGTCATTGGGTCACATGACCCTCACCTTACTTTATCACACTGGTGGAAATTTATTTCATCATTGAGGTTCATGCCTCTACTTCAGGCCACCATCCACACCCACCTGGTCCTACAGCTCAAAAACACCCTCTCTCATTGGGCTCCTCTTGATGATGATGTCATCCTCCATGCCAGGCTGAACTACTTGATTAGGGGGGCATTGAGGGATTTACACTACTGTTAGGGTTAGATGGGGTATGACGACCCCCCCCCTCCACACTCTAGCCTTTAGAGCAGAGTGATATGTTTATTTTTGGCTTTTTAGTCATGCATAGGTAAATTCTGGGGAAAATGTCCCAAATTACCCACAAATTTGATTATTTTATATTATTTGTGTTTTAATGTTAAGTTGACATTTTATAATTTCAAATTGACATTTTAAAAGGCATGTCAACCTAGATATTTTTATATTTTTGTAAAGTGAGTGTGAGAAAGTATAAATAGAATTCTCCTCACTTCATTTTAACATAACAACTTATGGGATAAAATTCATTATGCTACTCTTTTACCCTAGAAGGGCCTTATGAAGTGATGTGCACCTCTTGGAGGGATGATTCTTCTTGCTCTTGGATTAAGTTGGACGTTTTCTTTGTCTTGTTAATGCTTTGTGGATGCTAGAATGGTTGGAATAACTCATGCTCAAGTAAGTCTTTTACATTTTTAAGGTTTGCTTGATGAATGGTAGGTCAATTTTGTATCTTGAATGATTGAATGGTAGTCCTATGGATACATTCTCTTTGAATAAGGATTTTTCCTGCTATTTTATCCTCATTGCATACTAAAAACGCTCTCAAGAGGAGATTTTTACAAAGTTTGGCCTTGGAGCTCCAACTTTGCCCTAGTTTAGACTCTTGAAACCAACCCTAGAGATTGTTTCAAGAATCCCTAACCTAGTACCAAGGAGAATTACCTCCAAGAGGAAGGTTTGTCACATTCCTCTAAGGCCAGGGTTTGGGGTAACATCCATTAAAACCCTAAGTTTTCCCATTTTATCTACATCAAACCCTGGTTTGAATTTTTGTAAATATTATTGCTAGGTTAAACTTGCATTTTCATGTGTAATTTTATATTTTCATGGTAGAATTAGGGTTAGAATTAGGTCTGCAATTTTATAACAAAAAAACCCTAAAAATTAAAAAATAATAATAATTTTTTTCATATTTTGGCCTCCCTAAACTTCCGGCCCTAAAATATCGCCCCTAAGTTCTCGCGGCCCTAAATTCTTGCGACCCAAAAATTTCGGCCATAAATTTTCGTGACCCTAAAATCTCCGCCTTAAATCTCGTGGTCCTAAATTCTCACGACCCCAAAATTTTGGCCCTAAATTCTCGTGGCCCTAAAATTTTAGGCATGAAATCCACGGCCTGTCTTTTTTAACCCTTAACAAACCTGCAAAACTGCCAAAACTACTATACAGGCACCATCCTAACTGTCTCTATTACTCTTTGTTTGAATCCATGAAAGGCACCGATCTATGCTTAAATGTGTTTGGAAGGAATTTGGCATCTACTTGGCAGGTACATTAAAGGGCTTTCCCCTTGGGACAACATTGGATCACGAAGAAGTTAGGAGATTGGACAAAGGTGACAACAGTCCAAGTTTCTTATGTGATTTCCTTTCACTTGCAAGCCTAGCCTGCTAGTTTGAACGGTAACAGGATGGAACCTTATCTGTTGACACATGAACAATTTTCCTCTGAATAGGAGGGATACCCTTCACAAGTTTCTTAATAGACGAGTTGGTCAGATCTTGCTTCTTTGGACTGTTTTTAGATTGGGATCTTGTTACTACTTGGTTATCAACAGACTTCTTAATGTTTTTATGATGAGGATAATCATTAGTGTATACATTTTCTGACAATTGATGAAGATATTCGTCACGTATCTAAACCAAAACATAAAGGTTTTGCATTATCTTTATCATTTGAGTCATCATGTTCATGGTGGTACTGGATTCAGATTCCATTTCTTCAGGATAAGACATGATTAAAAATAGACTGAAACACTATAGGAAATTCAATTTAAGACTGATTAGTTGGATTCATTCCTCAATAGAGTCACGAGGTGGAGTCGCCAAGTGAACCACAAAAGTAGTTCACCAAATGATTATGTCATAAGGAGAGGTGAGATGAGTGAGTTATGTTGGTGAATAAGTTAATTAAGCAATGAGAAATTGTAATCCCCAATTCAAATTGTTAGAATTTTAAATGCAGTAACAATAAGGATCACTGAAAGATAAACAAACACAACATAGACAATAGTACACAATAATTTATCCTTGGAAAACCCTCGTGGGGCAGAAAAACCCAACAAACTTCTTCTATATAGATTCGTCAGCATGTACAATAGTATTCTTCATGCAATAACCCAAAACAAGAAGACTCCAAAAGCAACTACTCTCTGTGAATCTATCTCTCTACTCATGTGAACTTGATGAGTGAGTGAGGTGACCAAATGAGGAGGGAAAGCTCCTCATTTATACCAATTAGTGACATGACCTTTTTAGCCAACAGGACCGATATGACTCTCCTAACAAGGCCGACTTGTCCAATTAATAATAAAATACTCTTTTTCTTGATCATTCTCGGCCGACATAATAGTTAGGGTTTACATTGACTCTTTCAATGACTTTTACATTATCAATTACATCAATAATAATTCTCGAATGAAGTACAATACAAATAATACAAATGATACAAATAAGAATATCTTCTAAATTTACATTCTTCAACACTCCCTCTTAACAAGGAAGGTACACTTCTGACATCATCACCATCGTCTTCCAGTTGCTGCTCTTCTGTACTCCGACTATTGACATCTAACATCTCCTAAATCTATATATCATAATAAGTTTCATAGAGCGACACCTTTTTCATGTTGGATGTATCTAGCCTTGTAGTGCCAACCCTTCTTCATGTTGGATGCGACTCTCCACAGAGCCAGACCTTTTTCATGTAGGATGTGTCTATCTTGTAGAGCTAGCCCTCTTTCATGATATATGCAACTATCTTGCAGAGCTAGCCCTCTTTCATGCTAGATGAAAACCCCTACAAAGCCAGTCCTCTTTCATACCGGATGTAGCCATCCTACAGAACCAGTCCTTTTTCATACTAGATGCACACCTCTATAGAGCCAATCCGCTTTCATACTGGATGTAGATATCCTATAGAACCAATCCTCTTTCATACTGGATGCACACATATTTAGAGCCAGTCCTCTTTCATACCGGATGTAGCTATCCTACAAATTCAGTCCTCTTTCATACTGGATGCGCACCTCTACAGAGCCAGTCCTCTTTCATACTGGATGCACACCTCTACAGAGTCAGTCCTCTTTCATACTAGATGTAGCTATCCTGCTGAGCTAGTCCTCTTTCATACTAGATGCACACCTCTACAGAGCCAGTCCTCTTTCATACTAGATGTAGCTATCCTACAAAGCCATCCCTCTTTCATATTGGATGCACACCTCTACAGAGCCATTCCTCTTTCATACTGGATGTAGCTATCCTGTAGAGCCAGTCCTATGTCATACTGGATGCAACTGTATTGCAGAGCTAGTCTTTTTTTATACTAGATGCAACTGTCCTCTTTCCATAGCCCGAGCAAGCCATCTGGTGGGTTCATCCCAGGAGCTCCACCTACGTTACCTCACAACACATCCAGATCATCTTGTAGCCTAGAAGACTCAATTACGTCACATAACCTGTGACTACCTGCTACCTCATCCGAGCTCATCACTCCCTCTTGATATGGACAACTCCAAGCTTGTCCCTGAAGTACTCAAACTTCACTCTCGACAAAGGCTTGGTCAACACATCGGCTATCTTCTCCTCTATTGCTATATACTGGAGCCTCACTGCTCCCTTCTCCACCATATCCCGGATATAGTGATACCTGATCTCGATGTGCTTCTACTTGTCATAAAACATAAGGTTCTCAGACAACTTCACACAGCACTGGTTGTCACAAAAGACACAAGTTTCCTCTAACTTGAGATAAAACAACCCTACTAGCAACTTCCGAAGCCACACTACCTCGCAGCTTGTTGAACAAGCTTCCATATACTCGGCTTTGGTAGTACCGAGTGCCACACTCGTATTCTTCCTACCGAACCATGAGATCATATTCGATCCCAAACTGAAGCAGCACCTTGATGTACTCTTTCTATCCGTGGCACTCCCGGCCCAATCTACATCAACATAACCCTGCAAGTTAATCCTTTGATCTGAGGCCATAATCAACCGTACCCCTCAAGTACCTCAACACATGCTTTGTTGCAACTAGATGAACTCATCTCGGCTCTACCATTTACTGACTCAGAGTGTTCACTTCAAAGCATAAATCCATCCTTGTGTTCGTTAAGTACATCAACGAGCCAATCATTTGCCTATATACCATGGCATCCACCAGTTTTGAAGAAGTATCACTTAGCAAATTCAGATTCGATGCCATGGGTGTATTCATGGCCTTACAATCCATCATCCTGAATCTTCGGGATCTCCACAACATACTTTCCTTGGCTTAGGAAAAGTTCCTTTGGATTCTACCACACCTCAAGACCTAAGAAATAGTGCATCATACCCAGGTCTTTCATCTCAAACTCCGCAGCAAGCTTCCTCTTCGTTTCTGCTATGAGCTTCTCATCACTTGTCAAAAACAATTTATCTACATATAATAGTAGAATCACATGATTTCCCTCTTCAGCCATGTAGTAAAGGTTGGAATCCGCTTTATTCTTGGTAAATTCCAAGCTCGTCAGAAACCCATCAATCTGTCGTACCATGTCCTGGGTTCCTGTTTCAAACTGTACACGACCTTCTTTAATCTACACACATGAGTCTTCCTGTCATGTGTCTCAAAACCTAGTGGCTTCTCCACATACACTTCCACTTCTACTAATTCATTCAGGAAGGAAATCTTCACATCCATCTGATTTACCTTCCACTTCATCACTTTGTCTATAGAAAGTATAGATCTGATTGAAGTGTATCTATCCACGGGAGCAAATGTCTCCTCATAATCTATACCTTCTTTCTGGGAGAATCCTTGAGCCATAAATCGTGCCTTGTATTTCTCGACACTTCCATCTACCGCATGCTTGATCTTGTAGATCCATTTGGAGGACACTACTAATTTCCCTTCTAGTCTCAGAACTACCTCCTAGACATCATTCTTCATGATCGACTAATATTCCTCGATCATTGCATCCTTCTATACTTTATTTTCAGTTGCCTCTTCATTACTAGAAGGTTCAACATCAATGATGTCACACCGTAATGCTACATAACTAGAGTATGGTCAAGGTCTCTTGCTTTATCTGAAAGTCCCTTCTGGAGCACCATAGTTCTCTGCATCCTGAATAATATCTTGTGCCCAGGTTGGTATTCTCTTGTGCGTGTTCATCTGTTTCAGTGGATCTACAGGTCTCTGTGGCTTAGTCATATCATGTTCTTCGGGTTCTTCTGGAATCTATTCTTCCATCACAATATCTCTAACTCTGGGAGTCTCAAGTTCTTCTTCATGTACTTCGTCGAAGTGAATCTACCTAGATCTATTGAAGGTTGTGTCTTCATCAAAGGTTACATCTTTGCTAGTCTCAATCTTCTTGAAACCTCGTATATATATCATGTATGCCTTTTATGAATCACTATAACCGACGAAGATGCCCTTCTTTCCTAAAGGATCTAACTTGGTCCTTTTCTCTTTTGGAACATGTATGTATATAGGGCATCCAAATATTCTGAAATGGCTGACCTCTGGCTTCTCTCATGTAAACATATCTTTAGGTGTCTTGTTCTCAAGTACACGGTGGGGAGTTTTGTTTTGAACATATATTGTTGTTCTTGTTGCTTCCTCCCATAAGTGCATTGGAAGGTCCTAATCATGCATCATGGCCTTCACTGCTTCCATTATTGTTCTATTATTTCTTTCTAAAATCCCATTCTGTTGTGGATTATAGGGAGTGCTCATCTCCCTCTTAATCCTTGATTCTGTACATAGTGTTTTGAAGTCTCCTGAGGCAAATTCACCTCTATTATCTGATCTTAATTTTTTTTATTTTCTTTTCGGTATGATTTTCTACAAGGGCTTTGAATTCCTTGAACTTTCTAAATACTTCATCTTTTGATTTCAAGAAATAAATCTAGGTCTTACGAGAATAATCATCAATAAAAGAAAAATAGTAGGCATACCCTTTTTATGAGTTGGAAGGCATAGGTTCGCAAACATCTAAATGTATAAGCTCCAAAATCTCGTTGGCTTTGTTGTCACTGCTTGGAAATGGCTTCTTCACATTCTTCGGCTTTCACACATCCTTTAGATATGCCTTCATGCTTAGTCTTGATATCAAGTATACCATTCATCATCTTGCTCAAGATTGGCAATGACTTGTAGTTGATGTGAGAAAACCTTTTGTGCCATAATTCACTTGGTTCCATAGTTTCATGAACCAAGGCTTGTTCCGATTGTCCCTTCAGCTTGTATAATTCTCCCTCTTGCACCCCAATCAGTACTGCATCATCAAAGGTTTTACATTTGTGCCACATAAGTACTTGGCCATCGACAAATGCTACTTGGAATCCTTTCTCATCTAATGATGAGATGGAAAGTAGGTTCTTCTTTAGTCTTGGTACATATAGGACATCCTTCATCTTAAAAGGCTTCCCTAATTCAAGCTTGTAAGAAGCTTCTCCTACCCCTTCTATGGGATACTGATAATCATCTCCTAATTTCACCTTGTGAGGTGAGTCCTTTTCAGTGAGGTTGGTTAGAGCATCCTTGAATCCCATCATGTGATTAGAAGCATTTTTGTCAACAAGCCAAACATTATTACCAAGTGAGACTGTACCTGTGAGTGTTGATATCAACACATTTTCTTCATCACTTGAATAATCATATTTTGCTTTCTTCTTAGCTGGTTCAACATCCTTTGCAACATGAGCATGATGTCTTTTCTTACTTCCTTTCTTGTTGCCTTTCTTCTTGGGACAATGTCCTGCAATGTGTCCCATCTCAGCACAATTGTAGCATCTCATACTTGAATAGTCTCTAGGAGGTCTTCGACCCTTGTGGGATCTATTAGACTTGTGATGATGATGATCTTCTTTCTTGCTTCTTTTGGCATGAGCTTCCAGAGCTTGATTATCTTCATCTCCTAAATTTTATTTTTCTTCCTCCTGGGTGCATGATTCTAAAAGTGCATTGAACATAATGAGCTTCTTACTTGAACATATTCCTTGAATGTATGACTCCCATGATCTTGGAAGTCCATTCAAGGTAGTCATCACTAATTCTTCATTCTCAACCTGGTCTCCAATGGCACTTAATTGATCTCTGATGTGGGAGACCATTGTAAAGTAAGATTGGATGCTTTCATTGCTTTGCATATTCACAGCCTTGAGTTGATTCCTCAAGTTCATCTTTCTATTGATGTTGGTTCCTTCAAATAGTCCCTTCAGGCCATCAAACATCTCTTTCGGAGATTTCAGAGATCATGAGATGTGTGGGATCAAGTGATCCTTGATGGAGTCATCTATGATCCTCTTAGCCTTTATCAGGTTCTTCTTATGTTATGCTTTGTCCTCATCTGCCTCTAGCTCCACAACTACTTTTTTGACATACTTGTCCAATTCATGCTCTTCCAAAATGAGCATCACCCTAAACTTCCAGGCTCAGAATTTGTCTGCCCCTTCAAGCTTATCCTCAAGCTTGGTATGATTTGTCATCTTGATAAACTTTGATAAATGAGAACCTAAAATGGAAATAGAGAGAGTATAACTTACCAAATGAGATGCTCCAATCAAGAGTTGAGTTCTGAGATCTGATTGCAGGGTGACCTAGGGTTTGTCAGAGAAACCCTAATTTCTCAACTTCGGGATAATGAGAAACTAAGAGGAGGAAAAGATGTGCCTCCACAAGGGGAGTTGAGCAAAGATACTTTTTCTCTGATTTTGTGGACAGATCCTCCAAAAACTTGATGCCCTAGTTCTCTGAGTTGTAGTGGTGGGCCCAAAAATAAAAATTCTCTTATTGGAATTTTGCTTTGACAGAAAGATGCGCCTTAGTGAGGCGAGTTGATTGGACCCTCTTTTTCAACCGATCTGTGGAGAAAGGCTTTCGGAAAATGAAACCCTAGTTCCGTCAGTTGCAGTAGTTGCACAATGTTTTCTTTCAGGCTAGCTCTGATACCATGTTAGAATTTTAAATGTAGTAACAATAAGGATCACAGAAAGATAAACAAGCAAAACATAGACAATAGTACACAATAATTTATCCTGGGAAAACCCTCGTGGGGTAGAAAAACCTAGCAAACTTCTTCTATATAGATTCGTGAGAATCTACAATAGTATTCCTCATGCAATAACCCAAAACAAGAAGACTCCAAAAGCAGCTACTCTTTATGGCTCTATCTCTCTACTCATGCGAACTTGATGAGCGATGTTATCACACAACTTGTAGTTGCCCCTAAAGGTGATCGGAGATCCTATCCAAGATGGTATAGGTGTTAGGAAACTAAAGAGGTGACCCAAGAGGGCCTCGATTCCCAAGAAGTATTGGTTGTCACGCCAATCTAGGCACTCTTCGCTTCTTGCTATCTAAGCCCTGGACAACAAAGGGGGAGACCCTTGCTAGCCAATGAAGCCTAGTGAACCAACACAAGGTACTCTAAAGGTAAAGAATGAAGCACAAGAGTAGATCTTGGTGGATAAATCTAGATCTAGGGAAACGCAGTGGCTTATAAGAGTTAAGAACCGGTTGAGGAGGCTTAGGCAAGATAGAGATTCTCAATCATAAAATAAATGTACCACAATGAGGTTGGGCTAGTAGATCTAGATAGATCTAGTTCATATGATGAATACCCAAATTGGATCTTTCTAGGGTTTAAGCAAATAAGACCAAAGTAAACCCAAAATAGTAGATCAGGGTGTTTAAATACTAGATCTAGGTTTTTGAATAGTATATCTATGAATATTGGAGGGGTTCAAGCATACCCAACTGATAGATCTGAAAAATTGACCAAAGACCTAAGGACGGCATCCCACCTAGAGATTACTAGTGTTAGATCCGGGGGTAAATGGAGTCAAATTGAGTTGACACTTTAGATCTATTCTTTTTATATTTATTCCAAAGTGGGTTTTGATGGGCGTACTCAAAGAAGTACCCGATCTATCAGATCTAGAAAACCAGGGTTTGAACATGAGGGTTTTAAAGGTGACAATTGGATTAAGTCCAGGAAAATAAAATACGATGCAAATGTACCTGGAAATACTTTCTACTAGCCTTGTATGGTGATGATATTCCCTTTTCGATTAATTACAAGCGTTTTCCATGCGATCCCAAGTGAAATCGCTACACCCTCCAAGAGACCAAGTCGCCCTCGTCCTGCAAAAGAGATCTACAAGGAGAATCGATTTGCAAAAGAAATATGAAAATCGATGAAGAAAGACTCAAAAAGCATCAAGATGATCCAAAGATACAATAAATATACTCCCTGAACCAATAACGACTTCAGGAAGAGATATGTAGCTCAATCACAATAGCGCCCCCATCAAATCGCTATCTCCATCAATGGTATGCCCCCTGCAAAAATGGTTTAACAAAGCATAGATCCGCAATAATTCTAGAGAGAAAAATACTTTACAATCTCCACACAAAACATTCAACAAAGCTTCCAAAAGTTTTTGCAAAAATATTTTATTATCCAAGAGCTCAAAAGCCAAAAGTCCCTTTACAATGAGGGGGGTCTCTTCTTTAAATAGGAATAAGAGAGACCAAAACCCTAACCACTTTTTGAATGAGTGGTTGAGATTAAAAGATACAACAATGATTATCAAGGAGTAAGATGAGCCGGAACAATAATACATGGATCACTCTAAGTGAGGGGGACGTATTTCTTCAATGACACCGTAGGGGGACGTACAACATGACATAACTAGGAAACATAACATTAAACATTGTTGGGGGGTCTAGGAGATATTATCTTCCTTAGACTAATTCCCCTACTACATCAAATGATACATACATCATAAAGTGATAAAAATCACTAGGACGTTTTGTCCCAATAATACAATAAAAATCCCCAAATAATGACCCGGAGTGTATGTGGACCCCACTGAATGCTACAAGCTGTGCCAGAAGGTGTGCGATGTATCACAAAAATTCTTTGAACAAACCTTATGCCATTTCTTGCCTCATTTTCCCAAATCGATTTCCTCAGTGACCATTTCTTCCATTTTGTACCATCAAAATATCACCTATAAAATAATAAAATGCATGTATCTCTCTAGCTGGTGCTCCGGGCACAAATATAACTGCACCAAATGTCTGGGAGCATGGTAATATAGTAATAACGAATGGTTGGACCCCATACTCCCTCTATAACACCCTAGGAGAACAAAAATAATCTCGAAATGTGCTGACATGCCATTTTATATGGCAAATATGCAACAAAGTGTTAAACTGACCATAATCCCATATGAAAGTGCCTAAAAATGATATTTGAGTGTACCAATGGACTCAGAAGGCCCAAATATAGTAGAGATGACTACGCATACACCATGCGACCACCTGGATAATCATATGTAAGCTCAACCATGTCTGGAAAATATAAAATAATGGTATGTAAATGATAATAATAATAAAAATCCACTGAACCATCACATGAAACCTCTGTCTGATGCATGGGATCATCAAGTGTGCACCATAGGACCACAAATAAAGAATCTCGAACATCATCATTCCAACTCATCCCAGATCCTGTGGTTGACTTGGTCAAACTGGGTTGACAGGTCAAAACTGATCAAAATAATGACCCAGGCTCAAACTGACTGATGTTGCAAGTGAAAATGGATAAGATATTCTCATTCAATTATTTCAAATTTTCAATAGCAAGATTAAAGTACAAAGTGGCATTTCACTGGTGATTAAACAACAATACATCAAATATAAGTCTAGATTAAAACAATCAATTACTAAGAATAAGACCCTCAAGTGTATACTCATTTCATGGACGTAACCATTTTGCTAGAAATGGGTGAAGGTGGGAAAGACAATGCTAAGACAAGGGATTGACTTTACGACTTCAACACTGTGACACTTTGGAAAAAGGGAAAGGGAAAACCACCTAGGCATAAGTTGGATAGAAAACACACAAGGAATGGTGGTGTCTCACAAATGGAATAAGTTGTTTTTTAGGAATGCCCATTCAACCTTAACAAATGCCTACAACTCATGTCCAATAATGACTCAAGCTCCATGAGGATATTTTCTAAAACCACCGTGACTAGGTGCACAATTAACCGTAACTTGAGGTTCTAGGGGACACTTAGAATTAGTTGTCCCTTACTCCATCTCATATCCCAACCCGTCGTTTCCGTGAGGAATTAAACATTACATTTCAATCATGGACAGTAGTCTTTAGATTTAGCATTTATTTACCCACTTCTTTTTTAGGCCTTTGACCCTTTGGATTTTGCATGTGTTTAAAAGCACAACTAATTGCATCTTTCATCCAGGGTGCTCTACATTTCATTTCATAGCCCTCTTTCATTGTGCTTAAAAGAACAGTTCATTTTTACAATGGAATTGCATTTTCAAGAGATATAACAATGAATCACATATGCATGTAATGATGGTAGAACAATTCGTTTCAGGTCTAGCTGACACAACTCAAGCAACTACGGGGAATCATCCACAATCAGGACCAAACATCGGGGGAAACTAACCAGAGAGGTCAAGGATTCAGAAACAAACTCACCTAAGCTCAAGAACCAACACCAACAGGTTCTCCTTGCCCAGAAGGATCAAGGCTTCGGCAAGTTCTGTTGCACAACTTAGAGCCGAGACACATAACAACAGGGAGTCTATCCAACATAGAGGCATAAGTGGGGGAGTCCTCCACATCACAGGCTAAAGTGTAAGTCAGGATATAACCAATAACGGATGATAACAGATGGATGGGGAAAGTAAAAAGTGATGCCATAATTATCAAGCCATAACTGGTGGGAATGACCAAGCCCATAACTACTAAGAGGGTGAGACCAACAAGTATACAAGAGAAATTATAATTCCAAGCAATTCAAACCAATTCTACCCTAGACAATCGACCAATAACCACATAGATATATCTCCAAATCATGACCACTAAATACCTAGTCAAGCTACTAAGATAAGTAAAAGAGCGAAACATGAATATCCAAAGCACAACCATATACCTGCTAGGTCATATACATGTATCCATCACCTGAACCATCCACTGTAATTGGAAAACTGCTTCTATATAATTCTGGGCATTATCATCACACTGCTCTAATGGAAGAAAATGAGCACCTCAGTCATCAAATCTGAGGTCATGAGGCTCAGTCATGGCATAAGGATGGAGATATCTGCTCTGGTTCTGCTGAAGATATGAGTGATCATAGAATGGTTGCTCATCATCTAATGATCTTATGCATCTCATGGAAAAAGGACTAGCTCAAAAATATACTAGAAACTAATCTGCAATCATGGTAGATCGACTACTATGGATGTGATAACATCTAGCTCCAACTGGGACAAGTGCTCTAAGGGAGAGAGCGCTTGAGAACCTCATAAATATCTGGTCCAAAACACTCACTGCATCAATACACGATCTTGCACTCGAGCTCTACATCATCATCAAAGTGTGTACCTAGTATCTGCAAGATGCCAAGAGCTCTACCAATATCACGGACCGGTCGTCACTAACATCATATAAATATAATCATAGCATAAATAATAGTACTGAAAGTAAAATGTTGAAATAAGCTGCTGGAAATAAAATGTTGATCTAACAACTAAGAAGTTTTACTTTGTTGCAGGAGATAAAAATAACTAAGAAAACAAAAGGACAACAAGGTCCAAACTCAATGGCGGATAAAGGATAGAAGAAACACCAGACTCAATGGCAGAAAATACTAACTACTTCTCAAGTGAGCTTATTTGGTTTCCTACCTACCCTACTCTAACCCACGCAGACATAGTGTTAAGTAAAATCATAAATCCAATGCAACCATTCATCAAAAAAAATAATGATTCTTCCTCAATGCTATTTAATAAAACAAGTCAAGATTGGATTAAAGATCAATGAATTTAATAGCACAATCTTCTTGACTAGTTCAAAAATTGAAAAATGATAGGAATGGTGCAAGATGAAATCATGCCAAGGAGCAAATTGACTAATGCAAACATCCTTGATCAGAATACTGATAGGATCATAGAAATTATGCAAATTATTGTTTAAAGTGGATGGAGGGAAAATATATGGCACGTGATTAAATTCCTCTTGACACAAACTACTTTCCTTATTTACTTCTTTCACATATTCATTTTGGTTCTTGTTATACACTAAATTGCACTTAGTGGATCCCGAGTGATCTGCCGAAGACTTGAACAATCAAATTGTTCATCATCAGTGTTCTGTGATCCATCAAGCCATTTTTTTGCCATTTTTTCAAAAAATCACATACCCATGCCCTACGGGGAAATTGTATAAAATGTCATAGCATGATGGTTTTGTAAAGGACTCGGCTTTCCTAGGACTTAGTTATTAGTCTGACTAGCCCAGAGTGTTTTTTCCATTGTCAATTATATGTTGTTGAATAAATGACATATAATTTTCGAGTTTTTCACTCATACCTCCAAAGTTGGGGTGGTCAGCATGATTTCTCAGTCTTAGGGGGTTATTAGTGTTTAGGTGTCAATGTATATCACCATGCTAGATATTAAAATTGAGTCATATGGACATGTACTAGGTCCCCCTAAGTTTTTTTAAATTCCTAAGAAAATAAAAAATTTCGTAAAACTAGACCATTTTTTAATGGTTTAAATGGAAAAATTCAAATTATAATAAAAGTGTGGTCTGTAGGCGGAATTTGGCGTGAAGATGCTCGTTTTGATGCTCAGAGTGTCCTCTTTACCCTAATACCCACTTTCTCCATGTTCCAGGTGACTACGTCGCCTCTGGGATCATTTTTCCTTAAGGATGCAATAGTTTGACAAATAATTGCTAAAAAGCCCAAATTGCACCAAAGTCAAAAAATAAAAAATAAAAATAAAAATTCAAAAGGCATGTTCCAAATGACTTGGCATGCCATGGAAACTAGTAGGCGACTCATTTAAGGATTAAAGGCACATGTGATAAAGGTTAAAACTTTGAGGTGGCATTATTTTAATGATTCATAGTGTGCCTTCCCTCTATCTTCACGTGAATGCTTATGTGGTGGCTCATGGCTCATGGGTGGAGAATACAAGAGAGTGGCGCATAGCTCTTTGAGACATGGCGCCATCATAACGTTTGATAAATCAATCGCATCCCTCTCGTATAATGGAATGATGCATGTTGGGCGATTGCCATTGCAAGGGAGGAGATCCCAAGGAAGAGGGGGCGCACCTCTTGTAAGGTGGAACCTCCCTCATTACTCCAACTCCATCTTATCCCTTTAGTCGCTCCATCCAATCCCTTATTTCATGCTAGAACTCACCCTTCTCTCAATCAATCAAGGAGTGTTCCCCTCCTCATGGAGTGAATGCGCCCTCCCCCATTTGTTGTAAAAGCAAGACCACTCTCTCATTGCAAGCTAGTTCGAGTTGCATGAGTAAAGGGCTTGCCATTGTAATTCTTCTATTTTTTGTATTGTTGGAAAAAAAGCAAAAGCTTTGGAGGCTCATTGGTGTAGTGTGCTTTGTTGGATGATCATGGCCTCGCGTGTTTGAGGTAATTTGTATGTGATTATTTTTCTCTTGCATTTTTGTATGGTGGATCTAGTCTTGGTAGGGTTGTTCTCAATTGATAGAAAGAAATTGTTTAATAAGATTATTACTCATTTTCTTTTACTCATATATGTTTAAAGACTTAGATCTATCATTTTAATAATATTATTACTATGTTTCTCTAAACTTTTTATATGTATGTGTAACTAGATCTCAAAAAACCATCTTGCAAGTGTTTTTCTGAGTAGTTGCAGGTCACCATTGGATGGGAGCTTGAACAATATTGTTCACCCTCTCTCCAAGAACATTCATGTTGCTTAGTCCAATAGCATTCCACCGAAGGCTTCTATAGTTATTCTCATCCGGCATCGGGCCTACCCTACAAGCTTCAACAAGTCGTTTTGGGTGACAGGGAGATGTTTTGTCTTTGTACCAACAATTTCATGTTTCTTCATCTCTTTTGCTTGCATCTACTTCCATTCTTGATTAATTGATTGATCTTTGTGTCCTTGATTGATAGGAATAGGGAGGCCGATTTGGTGAAGGAGGAAAAATGTTGGCAAGAAGGGCTCCATCAAGGTTGGCATTTGATCGTTGTGGGAAGTAATCATCGTCACAAGCAACCTCCATCTTCATTTTCCATGTATGTTCCATGAGGTATGACATTCTTCTATCCTACCCATCTATTCTCTTAGATAACAAAACCCTCATTTTCTACTTTTTTTTTAGATCTACTTGGATCTAGCTTTGCTTTGGGGATAATTTTTAAAACCCACCTCTATAGCATCCACGGCAATTTGGATCTATAGTTTGGTGGTGATTGGCTTCCATTTGGCCCATTTCCCAAGGCACATTAGCCTCTCCAAGGGAAGTCGCACTCCTTGAGGAAGGCTAGTGGGGCTAGTTCCAAGTTGTGGGTAGGTGAGATCCCACTTTATTCGGATAGATCTACCTTGATAACCTACCCCTAGTGCTTCACCTCTTTGATTTTTTCCTTGTGGGCCCCATTCCTCATTTTGAGAGTTGAGCCCCACTTGGGTCATTGGGTGATGGATTTTCAATCTCAGATCTATGGAGATCTAGCTTATATTGGGGCATGCCATTACAAACCCACCTTCATAATTGCCTTAAATATCCCGATCTATAATTTGGTGAAATTTGGACTCCATTTTCCCATTCAATTTAAGGCACTAGTCTCCCTTGGATAAATCGCACTCCTTGGGCTAGTGGTCTTTTGCTAGATCCCATATGTGGGTGTTTCCTCATTCATATTAGATCCATAGATCTACATCATTGCATACCCCTTAGTGCCATTTCACCCCTAACTTGACCTTGTGGGCCCCATTTGGACCATTTTCCACTTTTTAAGGAGTGGGCCCCACTTGTGTATTTTCATGGTACTAGATCTATCCATTTGAGCTTCATAAGTGGCCTAGTCATTCACTGGTTGAAACACTTGTCACCTCTTAAGCCTCTCCAACCACACATCAAATCCTTGAGTCCACTTAATCTAATTCACTCATTGGTTTTTGTAACTCAACTTACACATTTCCCCGGGAACCTTTGGGTTAGCTAATCTTCATTTGATTGGTTAGGGTCTCCCCCTTGATCTTGATTAGTCTTGATCTAAAGTGAAGAGTGCCTCAGTTATCATGACACCCAACTTTCATTAGGAACTATTGCATCTCTTGGGTCACCTCTTTAGTTGTCCATCTCCTCTACCATCCTGGATGGGATACCTTTAGGGACAACTACAAGTTGTGTGATAACAGTTACCTCAACAGAAAATGTTGAAGAGTGAGATTTTTTCAAGACTATTTCAATGATGATGAACACATTTGTACTTTTGATCCACCTTCAGAAGAAACCATTGCAGAAGCCCATATTGAAATTCATGAAGAAGTTTGCAATGTGTATAATGATGATGGTTTGGAAGGTTTCCTTCCTTATGACTTTTTTCCGAAATGGAGGATTATGAGCATAAAGAAGATAGATATAGCCTGGATCATGATATAAGTGACGAAGAGTCCCTCACAAATAACATAGATGTTGATGATGATAAATGGCCATCTATAGAGAACCCCATCTATGCCATGTTTGAAGAAGTAAATGATGAGCCAGAATCCTTTGAGAGCATAATTGAGAATCTCATATATGACATATCTGAAGAAAGAGAGTTTAAGTTAGAATCTCTTGATGGTTTTGTTGAAAATACCATTTATGAGGTGTTCAAAGAAGGAAGCATGGACCTTAATATGTTGGGATATCTTTGCATGGAGAAGGAGCATGAAATATTTTTATGTAATCAGTATGAGCCATGCATGAGCATCAGCAATTAAGACCTGAAGAAGCAGTGTAGTAAAGAAACAGATCAGATACAGCTTAGTGAAGAGCAATCTCAGCCATCGTATCTGCATACAGAGATTCCTTATGATTTGGAGTAGCTCGAGGGTTATACTTTCATAGAAAGTTACTATCAGAAGAGCCCTTCAGATCAGTATGATGGGGTACTTGGACTGCCTTATCATTTTTATTTTTTTCTCAGCCCTATCATGTCATGGGTAGAAGAGGCCTACAAAAGGACTTACCATATGGGGAAGCACTTCAAGGATCTATCACATACCTATGATTTCCCATCCATCCCTCCCATCCAGAATATCTAGGTAGGTTTGCACTTTCTAATAAGCATGTCCTTGCTTTGGATGGTAACTAGAGACAAGGTAAAAAATTATTATATTGATGACATGCTTAGATGGTTACATTGGATTTCTTATTACACTTAGCATTTTCCTTTATATCATGCTTAGAGTAGGGAAATAAGATCTTGAAAGTGAGCATTTACTTTATGCATTTCTTTCCAGTACTTAGGAATAATAACCTTTTTTCTTTAGTTAGGTTTTAGTTTTTATGAATAAAAGAAAATTGTGATTCATTGGTTTATTTATAAAACTTGTGTTGCTGAAGGTTTTTCTTGTCAAGTTGAGATGTTTTTACAGGTTGTACAAACCAGAGATTCTAGTGTTCGCGCATCCTCTCCTTGCCTGAAGGCCTGATCAAACACACATCCCACAATTGGAGACAAATGTTATCCACTAAATTGCACTTAGTGGATCTCTAGTGATCTGTCGAAGACTTGACAATCAAATTGTTCATCATTAGTGTTCTATGATCCATCAGGCCATTTTTTTGCCCTTTTTTCAAAAAATCACATGTCCATGCCCTACGGGGAAATTGTATAAAATGTCATAGAATGATGGTTTTGTAAAGGACTCGAATTTCCTAAGACTTAGTTATTAGTCCTACTCGCCCAGAGTGTTTTTTCCCTGGTCAATTATATGTTCTTGAATAAATGACATATATTTTCGATTTTTTCACTCATACCTCAAAAGTTGGGGTGGTCGGCATGATTTCTTAGTCTTAGGAGGTGTTATCACATATATAGTAGCCGGGCTACCATACATTATTTTTATAATTCCAATACACTATTCAGCCAGTTCCCTTGCATTGAGATGCTGAGATGAGCATCTACTATGGATCATTATCAGATTTTGGACAACAGAAAAATTCCCTGTGCCATGACTGAGTTTCAGAACACTCAGAGAGCTGACCGATGTAGCTATTTAGCCATTTATACAGAGCAGTCATTAGTGCCCAAAGTTACAGTAGCAGTTTCAGAGGACAGATGATGGTTCAGATGATGAGCATTCAAGTATATGACTCAGCAGGTATATTATGGTGTTGTGGTTATATTGCTTTTATTTCCATTTTCTTAGCATGTCTTAGCATTTAGTATCATGATCTGGTGATCATATAGATATGTGGACCTGGTTGTACTATATATATATATCATATTTGTCCCTACTTAGACTTAGAAGTTCTTGGCCTATACTCATTGGTTTTACCCTCCCTAGGGAGAATAGAGGTGGTCATTCCTGCCATACTTTGGCTTGCTAGTGTTGGTCTTACTATTCACTGTCTTCATCCATCCATGACTTACCCAATTTGTTCATTACCTTGACTTACTACTTGACTAGTGGCATGGAGGACCTTTTCCCCACTGTAGTCTCTATATTGGATGAGCTTCCCTGTTTACTGTGTCTCGGCTCTGAGTTGGTGACAAAACTTACCATTTTTGAGTTGGATTTCCTTGAGAAGTCCCCCTAGTCACTAAAGATGTTGTTGGCTAAACCTGAAACTTTTAGTGTTTCCATGAATACAAAATATGAAAATGAAATGTTATATCTTGTATGAAAAATCCCATTCATGCAATGTGTTTCTCAACACACATAAATGAAAGGCAAGCCAAATGAAAATGGCTATGAAATATCAAATGTTATATCTTTTGTGAAATGTAAATACCTTGGTAAACAAGTTGTCTATGACACACCTAGAAGTGTTCAGGTAAACAAGTGCCTTAAAAACACACCTGCAGCAAGAAGCCTCAATAAATGTAAATCTATGCAATGTGTTTGTAAACGCACATAGAGCAAAGACTATGGAAACTCTAGGCCCAAAAAGCAATGGAACTTAAACTCTATATCAAAAAGATTGCTGGCCTCATTTGTATTATGGATTGTGCGCATCTGTGAAAGGTGAATAAATACTCTTTGAACAACTTATCCATTTGTGAGACACCGCCATTCCATGTGTTGTTGCTTGTCCACTATATGCTATGGTGCGTATTCCCTTTTCCATTTCCAAAGTGTCACAGTGTTAAGTCAGTAAGTCATCCTTTGACCTAGCCAATTGTTTCTTACCCTTCACCCTTCACTAGCAAATTGATCACAACTATGAAGTGAGTATGACCTTGAAAGTCTTGTCTGAGTAATTAATAATAATTAATGACATATTATTTTTGGATTTAGATCACCAATAATGATTGCTACTTGTTATAATTGTTATGTGAATGGATTGTAAAGTATGTTTTAACCCTTGACACCTTGCAGCAGCTTGATGATAGTTTGAGTCATATTTTGGTCATGTTGACTTGGTCAAACCTCAGTTTGACCAAAAGTCAACCACAGGACATGAGGTGGCAGACCTCAGATGTTACAAATAGATGATATATGGTCTGGTACAGGTCACCATGGTGGGCTTATGCAGTGGTTTCAGGCTTATGATGATGATTTGTGCTTTTCAACACTTTTACAAATTATTATTATTTGTTCTGTCAGATATGATGAGTATTTATTTTGGACCATGCAGAGGTTTATATGGTGTATGAGTACACATCTTAGACGGATTTGGACCTTTTGAGTCAAATGAGACAATTTGTTTTCAGTTTCGGGTAGTTACAGTGATGATTGAGTCTCAGTTGGCTATCCTAGTGTAGTTTTGGTCTGTTGAAGGCCCTGTCAGAGCAGTGAGGAGATTTAATTGGTTCACCTAGGGCGCTGTGCATGGAGGGGGTGGTCCAGCCACTTGTTATTACCATATTACCCCCTACCAGACTCATTGGTGAGCTCACCTTGACAACGTAGGCAATCCAGGAGGCAGTTTGAGCAATTTCACATTTCCCAAGGCAGTCCAGAAATGGTAAAAATGGCTACAGAGGAATTCGATTTGGGCTACTAAGGCAAGGTTATGGCATGGGATGATCAATAATGATGAGTGGGATGTCTTCCACACCTTCTCCAGCAGTTTCAGCTTCATCAGGACCCACATCCATCACTTATGGCACGTTTTGATGATTTCTGGAGCCTCCTAAGGCTCACGACTTTCCCAGAGAGGCACGATTTGGTGTCTAAATCATTTATTCTTGGATATTGTGACATGGGGATTGACCAAGGGTGTTAGAAATTACCCCTTGGACCCACCATGAGCTATATTTTATGTTTTATCATTATGATTTGGTGGGATCCCCTCTTCTAGGGTGAGTTTGTCCACATATTATTATTTTATTAGTGATCCATGTATTGTATTGTTGAGCTCATCTCAACCATTGATTATATCTTTTGATCTTTTAATCTTATCCACTCATTTAAAAAGAAGTTAGATTGTGGACTCTCTCCTTCCTATTTAAAGGAGAGAGCTTCTCATTGTAAAAGGGACTCTTGGCTCTGGATTATTGGAATAGAGAATTATTATTGCATCTATGTGTTGTGTTGTGGTGAATGCTTTTGGAGTTCATTCGTTGATTCTTCCTTTGCACTGGGTTCTTGGAGATTTTGTCCTGCTATATTTTTGTACCACGTTTTTGCATCTACAGGTGGAGGCCGAATTCATTTGAGGAGGACGTATTGGTAGGGGAGGACCCTCCCTACTTCTTCCTTGGGTTTGTTCGTTGGTAACAGGGAGTAATATTGTCCCAGGACCTTCTATTTCATGTTACAATTGCATTTCACTTATATTTCCTCCATACTTGATCTCACTGATTGAATCGCTCTCCTTAGTTTGACAGGTAGAGGAAGTCGCACTTGTGGGCTAGGGCATCATTTTGGCAAGCAAATTCAACAATTTCTCATTTGATCTCTGCGGGAGTCTTCCTTAACAACAAGGCATTTCATCTCATCACTCAGGTATGATCTCAAGGTAATTTCTCTTTCCATGATCTATCCATTTGTCTAAATGCTTCAAACCCTTACTATTTCAAAACCCTCATTTTACAAATTTTCAGATCTAGCTTAATCCACTTGGCTTTTGGGTATAAAATTTAAAACCCCTCTATAGCATCCATGACAATTCAGAGCTATAGTTTGGTCAGGATTCGCCTTCATTTGACCCACTTCCCAAGGAAAAGAAGCTTCTCCAAGGGATGTCGCACTTCCTGGGAGGGGTGAGTTTGCTAGGATCTAGCACCTGGGTAGGTGAGATTCCACTTGATCTATAATCTACACATTTAATAACCTACCCCTAGTGTGTCACTTCAGTGATTTTGACCTTGTGGGGCCCATTCCTCATTTTGAGGGTTGTGCACCACTTGGGTAACTTTGTGGCATACTTCAATCTCAGATCTACTAAGATCTAGCCATTGGATGAGCCTAATTTTCAAGATCTAACTACCTCAACACCTCAACATTCCTGATCTACAATTTGGTGGACATCCGACTCCATTTGGCCCACTTCCAAAGGCACTGATCTTTCTCCAAGCTAATTCGACTTTCTTGGACTGTTGAGTTTGCATGTAGTTTGATCCTTGTTTTGGTTGCTTGAACCCCTTAACATTGTCATATCACTCAATCAAGCTCATCTTTGGTACTGGTTAGCCCCAATTCAGTCCTTAACTACCCTACATTGGACATAGTTCCCAAGGTAGTGGATTCTCTCATAATTGACTAGTACCCTAATCCTGGATCTTATTTCAAACATCATAAGTCACTCTTCCACCCATAATGGACCAAAGCTACACTGTTTAAACCCCTTGATCCAAACTATTATTCATCTTGTGACTTCTTCCATAGATCTAGGGTTCACCATACACCTTACGTACTTCAACTCGACTTGATCTGGTGTTTTGGTTTGATCTCTCCTGTCAGGAGTAGATCTGGGTCTCCCCCTTTGTTGTCTTGGGCTAGATAACATAAAGTGAAGATTGCCTCGATTGGCATGACAACCATCCATTGGGAGTCGAGGCCATCTTGGTTGCACCTCTTGGGTTGCCCATCCCTTCTGCCATCCATCTTGGATTCATCTCTAGAGGCACCTACAAGTTTGGTGATAACAGAAGGTTATTAGAGTTCAGGTGTCAATGTATATTACCATGATAGATATTAAAATTGAGTCGTATGGACATGTACTACGTCCCCCTAAGTTTTTTTTAAATTCTGAAGAAAATAATTTTTTCCGTAAAACTAGACCATATTTTAATGGTTTAAATGGAAAAATTCAAATTGTAATAAAAGTGTGGTCTGGAGGCAGAATTTGGCGTGGGGATGCTCGTTTTGACGCTATGCTCAGAGCGTCCTCTTTACCCTCGCACCCAATTTCCCCATGTTCCAGGTGACTATGTCGCCTCTGGGAGCATTTTTTCTTCAGGATGCGACAGTTTGGCAAATAATTGCTAAAACGCCCAAATTGCACCAAAGTCAAAAAATAAAAAAATAAAATCAAAAGGCATGTGCCAAATGACTTGGCATGCCATGTCAAGTGGTAGGTGACTCATTTAAGGATTAAAGGCACATGTGATAAAGGTTAAAACTTTGAGGTGGAATTATTTTAATGATTGGTAGTGCGCCTTCCCTCTATCTTCACGTGAATGCTTATTTGGGCAACATCTTAATATGTGGCGGCTCATGGCTCGCGAGTGGAGAATACAAGAGAGTGGCGCCTAGCTCTTTGAGAGGTGGCGCCATCATAAAATTTGGTAAATCAATCGCATCCCTCTCGTATAATGGCGTGATGCATCTTGGGCGATTTCCATTAGAAGGAAGGAGAGCCCAAGGAAGAGGGGGCGCACCTCTTGTGAGGTGGCACTTCCCTCATTGCTCCAACTCCATCTTATCCCTTTAGTCTCTCCATCCAACCCCTTATTTCATGTTGGAACTCGCCCTTCTCTCAATCAATCAAGGAGTGCACCTCTCCTCATGGAATGAATGCGCCCTCCCCCATTTGCTATAAAAGCAAGGCCACTCTCTCATTGCAAGCTAGTTCGAGTTTCATGAGTACAGGGCTTGCCATTGCAATTCTTCCATTTTTTTTGTATTGTTGGAATAAAAGAAAAAGATTTGGAGGCTCATTGGTGTAGTGTGCTTTGTTGGATGATCATGGCCTCACATGTTTGAGGTAATCTGTATGTGATTATTTTGTTCTTACATTTTTGTATGGTGGATTTAGTCTTAGTAGCGTTGTTCTCAATTGATAGAAAGAAATTATTAATAATCTTATTAGTCATTTTCTTTTACTCATATATGTTTAAAGATGTCACATCCCCGTTGTAATACCCCATTTTTCCCTTGATGTTTATTGGCTTCAATGTAAATACTGTGTATATGATGTGTGTGTATTTTCCCTAGTGTGGAGCTCAAGGCCAAGGCCCCACCAGTGGATTTTAGAGTTATTGCATAGGCAAGTATTTGACAGTTTGATTATTCATGGGTTGTTAAGCCATGAAGGAATGTAAATGATGTAATTATTTATTAATGAATAAAATAACCAAGAAGTTGGCTAAGGAGGCAACTAATGAGAAGGGGCCACGTGTATCCATTAGGGAGAGGTAAGGGGGTTATGCGATTGGTTTCCCATGTTGCCACATGTTCGACTGTGAACTCGTTTGAACTCCCTGATGACATTAATGCGGTTTCAGAGGGTGGTTGAGAAACCTGTTGTTGAAGCCGATGGAGTATGGAGCATGCCTGCGATTTCGTATGGCAGGGCATGACTCTAGTTTCTTGTCCGGAAAGGGACTCAATGCCTGGAAACTCGTGGAGCCAGTTTGACTACCCGTTTGGGGGGGGGGAACTCGAGGGGAATTCATTCATTCACTTCATGATACATTCACGATCCATCGATCCATCAAGGGAGAACTCGTCCAGACATACCCATAGACTAAAAACCAGCCGTAGAAGCCTGAATATATTCGTGATTTCCCTGTGTAATAGAAATACCATAGGAAGTGTGCGAGCGAACCTAGTCTACTCGTGACAAAATGGTAAGAGCCTGGGAGGAATCACAAAGCCTGAACAGTGCAGAGAAACCATGAGAACCCGGGATCGGATCGCAGAGAACAGCTTGCGGAGTAGAGCCTGTCCGCAAGTCTGAGGCGAGTCAACTTGTTGAACTGTGGTAGAAGGTTGGGTTTCTTGATAAACCCTGTAGCCTCATAGAACTAGCAACTTGACCTTTCTATGCCCATCCTGGAATAGCACTGGAAGGGAAGAGGCCTTAAGGGACTATGCAGCAGAGAAGAGGGTCTTCCTTGTGTTGGATGTGGTAGGTAATGTGGGTTCCAAGTCGGATGACTGTTGATATTCTTGCAACTCTGTGGTTGAGCTCACTGGCTTAGCAATGCCTCCCTTGATATCCATGTTTTCCTAATAAACCCATTGTCGGTTGGCTTAGCATGATCATCTTGTATGATATGCTTGATAAACCCAACAGTATGCTGGCTTGGCATGATTGTATTGCTTGGTATGCCTAATAAACCCATTGTAGGTTGGCTTATCATGACCAGCTATCCTGGTATGCTTGATAAACCCAACTGCAGGCTAGCTTGGCATGACCCTATTGTTGGTATGCTTGAGAAACCCAATTGGAAGTTGGCTTAGCATGACCAATATGTCCCTGAATGCTTGATAAACCCACTGTAGGTTGGCTTAGCATGGGTAGGTTCCCTAGAATGCTTGATAAACCCAACTACAGATTGGCTTAGCATTGGGATGAAACCTTGATTATGAGAGAACCTAATAGCCCTCCTTAGTGGATACATGACCCAGCTCGGAGGTGATCTCTGAGTTGAAAGAGTACAGGCTGGATAGAGATCTAAGGTTGGGTGGAACGTTGCTCTCACTTAGCCAGTTGCTTGGCAGCTTCAATTGAAAGATAAGTACTTCTTATTATGTTAAATGATGATGTTTCATTGTTATGAAATGGTTTCTTATGTTCAATTTTGGAATTGTGGAATGCAAGTTTACATGAATATTGATTGACAAGGAGTCATGTGCAGGCCTGAGTAAAGGGGTTGAGTTCATTGTTATATGTATATCATGGTATTGCATGAGTTTAATGCATTATAAGTCTTGCATATGATAGATGTAATTGTTAGATCTAAATTTATGCATTTTACATGTTATGATATGTTTGATTGACCCTGTGAATGAGTTGTATGACCACATCTAATCCTTGAGAAGGAGGGGAATGCCCTGAAAGTGTTTCAGAACCCCTTGGTGGCTCAGGTGGAAGGGAAGATCATGGCAGGAAGAAGGATTAAGTATTTTAACTGAAGTTAAGGACGATAACTTCAGTGGCAAATTTAACATGGTATGAGTGCTCATGTGGGGCAGGGATTTCACCACTGGATAGAGCTCTCCAAGAGCTTTCCAACGGTACTGACCTTGTCTCATTTGGACCAAGGATGAGGGAGTTATGCCCCTCACAAGTTGTATGGGAAGTTACCCTTTCAGGGGTATGGTTTTTCACGCCCGCATCCGCAATGCGGATTGCAAATTGCAGAAACATAGAAGTCGAGGTGATGTTTTAGACTTCCGCACTTCCGCAACCGCGAATCCGCAATCCGCAATTGCGGAACGTCAAATTTCATCCTCCGAAAATATCACTTCCACAATCCGCAATGCGGAAACCGGAAATGCGAAAGTCCAAAACGTAACTTCGAAACTTTTACGTTTCCACAATACGCAATGCGGAATTGCGGAAACACCTCTACTCCTGCAAACTTGCAGAGCTCATATCTCCCTCATTCTTTAACCAAATGAGACAAGGTCGGTGTCGTTGGAAATCTCTTGGAGAGATTTATCCAATGGTGCAACTTCCACTCCAAACCGAGGTCTCTAACCCTACCATTTCTCCAACTGAACATTCTGTGTACCTATCCACCTTGAATGACTTTAACCTTCTTCCTGCCATGTCCTTCCTTTGTATTTGACCCGCAAAGGGGTTCTGAAACACATCTAGTATCCCCCTCCCTTCCCAAGATTAGATGTAGTCATACAACTCATTCATAGGGTTAATCAAGCATATCCCAACATGTAAAGTGCATAAAGTTAGATCTAGCCATTACATCTATCACATGCAAGACTTATAATGCATTAAACTCATGCAATACAATGATGTACATAACAATGAACTCGGCCTCCTACTCAGGCCGACACATAAACTTCTTGTTAATCAAATTCATATAAACATACATTCATAACTTGAACATAAGCATCCATATCATAATAATGGAACATCATCATTTAACAAACGAGAAAGTACTTATCTTTTAACTTTCTAAAGCTACCAAGCAACTGGCTAAGTGAGAGCAACGTTCCACCCAACCTTAGATCTTTGTCCAGCCTGTACTCTTTCAGCTGAGAGATCACCCCCGAGCTGGGTTGTGTATCCACTAAGGAGGGCTATCAAGTTCTCTCACAATCAAGGTTCCATCCCAATGCTAAGCCAGTATGTAGTTGGGTTTATCAAGCATTCCAGGGCATCTACCCATGCTAAGCCAACCTATAGTGGGTTTATCAAGCATACAAGGATATACTGGCCATACTAAGCCAACTTCCAGTTGGGTTTATCAAGCATACCAAAAAACACAGTCATGCCAAGCCAGCCTGCAGTTGGGTTTATCAAGCATACCAGAAAAGTTGATCATGCTAAGCCAACATGCAGTGGGTTTATCAAGCATACAGGGATAACAAGGAAGTCATTGCTAAGCCAGTGAGCTCAACCACAGAGCTGCTGGCATCTCAACACTTAGCAAACATGGCACCCACATTACCTACCTCACCCAACACAAGGAAGACCCACTTCTCTATTGCACAGTCCCTCAAGGCCTCTTCCCTTCTAGTGCTATTTAGGGTGGGGCGTAGAAAGGTCAAGTTGCTAGTTCTATGAGATTACAGCCTTCACTTGGTTTATCAAGCAACCCATCCTTCTTCCACAGTTCAACTAGCTGACTACATTCAGACTAGCGGACAGGGCTCTGTTCCGCAATCCACTCTCTGCAATCCAATACCCAGGTTCTCACGGTTTCTCTGTACTGTTCAAGCTTTGTAATTCCTCTCAGGGTTTTTACCACTCCTGTCACGATTAGACTGGGTTCGCACACACACTTTCTATGGCTATGAACTCTAGGGTATTTTCTCTTGCATAGGAAATGCAATTATCTTCAAGCTTCCTCACGGTTGGCTCTACAGGTTGGCGTATGCAGGAATGTTTTTGAACGAGTTCTCTCTCGATGATCGATGGTTGATGAATGGTGAGTGCGTGAATGGATAACTCCCTGTTTCCTTCTCCAATGGGTAGTCAAACAAGTTTCCGCGAGTTCCCCAGCGATTGAGTGTCTTCCAGGACAAGAAATCAGAGCCATGCCCTACCATACGAAATCACAGGCATGCTCCATACTCCATCGGCTTCAGCAACAGGGTTCTCAACCAACCTCTGCAACCGAATTAATGTCAGTAGGGAAGTCAAAAGGGTACTGTTGTCCGCCAAACTACACACCAGCAACAGAAATCTTTTGAAAGATGTCTCCCTCACTGGGAAGTGGGGAGAGGTGTGGCCTTGGGGGCAAGCAATGAACCAGGTACTGTCACCTGAATCCCAACTCCTCCGTTTAGGCTAACTCCTAACGAAGCCAAGGGGGGTAGTCTCTACAAAGAGTTGTCTAAGGCTCTTGTGTTTTATATGTTTTTTGATGTTGAGATGCGGATGGGTGTTGTTTAGGAGTTTGAGGGTGAGAGACACAAAAATACTTTAAATGAAACTAAGATAACGCAATCCACGTTGCAAGAGAAAATGAAAGATACACTGAATCATAAACAAATCACTCTTTATGAAAATTAAAGCAAGTACTCCAAATTGATATTAAGCAAATAACGTATATGATAAAGGACCAGTGCCTTATGGAGTCAAAAAATACTGAGTGATTTAATTGTTGATACAAGTGTTTGAGAAACAAGTTCTTGAGATCGTTTTGCAGTTTATCTTGGTAAATTGAAGATTTTAGTTGTCTTGATTATTATGGCTAAGAACAAAGGTATCAAAAGGATGTGGAACCTTACCCAAGAAAAACACTGGCAACCTATTCGGTGATAGGTCGGGAGCACCCAGATTGCAAAGAGGGCAAGTGTGCTTGCGGCTTGACCGCCCTCGAGTCTGACAGTGGATTCCCGACACCACCTCTTTCAGGAAGAACTCAGTGATTTTGTCTTGGTTGGGGTTTTGGGGTAAAATTTTAATTAATATTATCACTTGCGAAATTAACAAGTCCTGCACATTTCTAAGTACTAGCCCAACCGTTTCCGGTTGGCAGAGCATACGGGTGTAGGACGAAAACCAAGGTAAATTAATTAAAAGGGAAGTGTGGGTTGAAATTTTTTATTATTAGAGCACTCATTCAACTCTCCGACAGAGAGCGCTCTTGACTTGATCTTATGACCGCAGTTCAAGAGACTTGCTAAATTAAAATGCCTAATGCAAGAAAGATGCAAATTCTAACAATGCTCTTTGATAGAGAGTGCTCTTGACTTGGATTTGGCCAAGTTCAAGAGGCTTTGTTCATTTTAAGAAGCAAGAAGCAGTTGTGATGCAAGATATTGAAACTTTGTGAAACTCAAAACATGTGATAGTTCAAATCAATGGAAACACTACTAACATACTACTTGCAAGATAAAATGAGATAACGGAAATATCTAGTGTTCTACCAAGCAAAAATTTACACTACAGGTGGGATCAACCTCTGAACAAGGTCAACCACTAGAAGCCACCAGTCTTGGAAACCTTCCAGCTAGCTGGATGTCCACAAGAAGCTGATGGGGGAACAAGAAGCTACCACAAATTTATGTGGCCTTTGGGATGCAATCCCAAAGTTAGCTCTTCTCTGGTCAAGGCTTGGAAGAGAAATGACAAAATTAAAACAAATTATTCTAAAACAAGAATTGTAAAGATCTAAGCTAAGCAAAACAAACAAACCCAACACTCTTCCCCAAATGGGGAAGAAGACCAAAAAGTGAAGCCTCCTCCACTTGAAAATTTTATTGAACGGTTACAAGTGCCTTTGGGGATGAAGCCCTTGAAAGGCCTTTTGAGAGAAGAAAAGAACTACTTGAAAAGACAATACTTTGTGAGCCCTTAATGGCTAATTACAAAAAGGAGAGTATACAAGATTTGCTATTGTGGTTCAAGTCTTCTCCTTAGATGCACTTTGCTCTTCTTTTTGAATAATGCTCTGATCAAGCTTTTCTCCTCCTTCAAGAAAGATCTACAAAAACTTTAAACTCACTTCAACAATGTACCCATTAGATGTTAATCAAATTCCAACTTTGAAATTAAATGCAAAGACTAAGATCTAACCTATATGCAAAGAATTTTTTAATGCAAACTTTTGAGATTTATGATATGAGATCTAGGGCCCTAATGTTATTTTTCAATACATAAATCAGAAATTACTAAGTGAAATTGTTAGAGATCTAATCTATTGCAAAAAGATAAGATCTATACTTATGAAATGAATCTACACTAACTTAAAACTTGAAACTTACCAAACTGTTGACTGTTTTATGAAATAAATCTAACTCTAAACCAAAATTTGAATCTATGCTTATGAAATAGATCTAACTCTAAACCAAAGTTCAAACCTGTTTTATGTTTTGTGTTTTGTGTGTAGGTAGACGAGAGGAGGAAGGGATGGACGAGAGGAGGAAGGGAAGAGGGATGGACAAGAGCAAGGAGGAAGAGCTAGGATGGGACGAGAGCAGGCAGCTAGAGTATAATGAGGGGTAAAAGAAGAAGATAGCAGCAGCATAAGACAAAGATGGCAGCAGCAAGAAGATGGTAGCAGCAGCAAGAAGATGGCAGCAGAAAACAGAGATTAGCAGACTAGAACAAATGGAGAGAAAGGGATTGAAAATGTATAGGAAAGACAAGTGGGACCAACTAGGTGAGGGGAAAACAAGAGGGAAAAGCCAAACGAGCCACAAACAAAGGCTAGCTAAGCTAAAATCTCAAACTTGGAGAAGAGTATGGCTTTGGATTTCCACAGTTTAGATGGGTAGAACAAGTAACCGATTGAAATTTGTTTGAAGATTGCTTGATGCAAAGAAAACACATAAGACTCCTCTTTTGCTAGTGCTTAACAAGTAGAGAGATCTTTGGCCAAATATTGGGGTGAAGGAGAACATGCAAAAGCTCACAAAACCATTAGCAATACCTGCAAATAACATATGATTTAAGAGAATAGAGAAGATATACATGCATGTGCTAGATTGTTAGCCTTCTAAGCATATAGATCAAAACTAAATAATCATAAACATATGAAAAAATGACACAATATCACCTCAAGAGTGTGATGAAGCATGGCCACCAAGAGCCCCCAAGGATTTGACCTCCAAAGTCACAACTTTCTTAAATATAATTTCAAATACAATTGCTCAGAGTTTCGATGCATAAAGATCCATGCATGGAGAGCCAAAATGACTTCCTTATATAACAAAACAAGCTACCCAACCCCTAGTTCGAATTGTCTTGAGAAGGGAGCCAATGACACTTGACCAAAATCGAATTCTAAGTCTAAATCCCAATCACCATTAGTTTTGGAGCCAAGCTTCACCAAACAAACTCCACCATACCACACACCTATTGCCATGTGGCAAACTCGACCTCCACCCAAGAGATTGACGTGAGGATGAAGGAATGCGTGAGCTTTAGGTAGGTGCTTGGAGTTTCACAAAAGATTTGATTGCAATCAAGGTAGTTGGGAGTGGGAGGTGGCCTCCACCTAGGCAAGGCGCCCCCACTTCCATTCAATGCAACCTCTCACCAACCAAAATGCATTCAATGTGACCTCCAACTCATCAAACTCGACTTTGCATGCAAGGAGGGTGAATTCTCTTTGGTGAATAAGGTTGTGCTGACTGTACTCTTGATTGAATGTTGACTGAGATGATTGGAATCTTGATAAATGCTGAGTGCCATGTCATTTATCCTTTTACTTTATTCCATTTGGATTATTTTGGAGAGATTTGGATTATCTCCAAAATAATCATTTTTATTAATTTAATTAATAATTTCTCTGTAAATGGCTTTTCAGAGAAAATATTAATTATGAGGCCTCAATGACATCCGAAATCTGGGTCTAGCTGGTCCATAGGTCATGTGTGATTTTTGGCTTATGAAACGAGCCATCAATCACTGAATTCGGACCCCGGACGACTGACATATTACAAATTATTATTTCTCTATTTAAACTATAGAGAAATTTATTAAATTTAAAAAATAATTAAAAACCCAAATTTGACGGACCCGGTAAAAAATTTTCTGAGGGTTTTATGGACCTAGGACATGACCGACACCTATTCTAACAGTGTCTAGCAGGATCATATACATTAGTTGGCCTCTAATAACCCTCCATGGCCAAAATTTTCAAAATCGGGCATTCCAGCTTTGGAGGAGCGGGAGAAAACCTCATCGATTATGCATCGCCTTAAGCAAAGTATAATTGACAAGGGAAAAAACTCCCCGGAATACCTTAGTTGCTTAATCCAGTCATGGGGAACCGAGACACTCAGCTCCTACTAGGACACTTTATTACAAACCCCCATGGGGCCATGGTCATGTCGACTCAAAAAACAAAATAGGCTAACCAAAATTGGCTAGCCACAAATGCTGAATCATCTGATACACTAGAGTCAAACACTCATCATGCTTGTCAAATGGCAGCTCTTCAGAAAATCCAACTATGGTACAAATAAGTTGGTAACATGTACACAGTTGGACATGTGGCAACATGGGTACCAATCCCATAACCCCCTCACCTCTCCCTAGTGGATACACATGACCCATTTTCATTGGTTGCTTCCTTAGCCAGCTTCATGGTTATTTTATTCATTAATAATAATTACATGATTTGCATTTCTTCATGGCTTAACATCCCATGAATAATCAAACTATCCAAATACTTGCCTAAGCAATAACATTAAACGTCCACTAGTGGGGCCGTGGCCTTGAGCTCCACACCAGGGCGAATACACACACTGTATATACACAATATTTACATTGAAGCCAATAAACATCAAGGGAAAAATGGGGCATTACAAAAGACTTAGATCTAACATTTTAATAAGATTATTACTATGTTGCTCTAAAATTTTTATATGTATGTGTAACTAGATCTCACAAACCATCTTGCAAGTGTTTTTCTGAGTAGCTGCAGGTCACCATTGGATAGGAGCTTGAACAAGATTGTTCACCCTCTCTCCAAGAACATTCATGTTGCTTAGTCCAATAGCATTCCACCGAAGGCTTCTATAGTTATTCTCATTCGGCATCAAGCCTATCTCTTTTTCTCCTTCTCCTTCAAACAAAAAGCAATTTTTCTTTGGTTACTTAGGCTTACTGCTTAGATCTGATTTCAAATGAGTCCATATCATTTTCAGGTCTGATTTATAAGTCTCATATATTTAGATCTTTAAATAAAGATTAATCATTTGTTTAAACTAGTTTTAAATTCAAGAAAGTATTTCTTTTACAAGTTAATCATTTTTAGATCTAAAGGCTTGTTAGATTAGCTTTCTTCTTTTGAGTATCTTAAGTTTATATTTAGCAAATATAAAGTGCTCTTATTGGATGCCCCAAAAGGCAAGCCAAGATCCACAAGAAAACTTGCTTTCTTGTGTTCACTTTTTGCATTTTACACTTAGAAGTTTTTGTAAAAAAAATTTAATATTTTTTTGGTTGCCCAAAAACACTTTCAAAGTGTTGAAAGTGTTTTTGGGCACTTTTTTGAACTAATAACTTGCTGGTTTTTAGGAGGTCTAACAAAAAGATAGAGAAACTCTGGCAAATTTTTGAAGTTTTGGCAATCCAGGGCACCCCGGGACCTCTCATGTTCAATAAACTGTTTTTTTCAAAGTATTGTAAGCTTGGTGATCCCATTTTACAAGGGATTAAAAGCATTTCTATATTGTAATAAGCGAGTAAAAAGAAGAGCAATTGGGCTATCCAGCACCCACACCCCATCCCCCTTGGGGGATTCGCATTTTTTTATGTCGTGATTTTTTCTAACAAGTTTTATTTTCTATTTAAACACAAACACACACACACACAATAGGTAGTATACTTTCAATTTTAAAACATCATAAATATTGCTTTAGTCATTTCATTTTTTGCTTCAAGGTAATAAATTTGGCATTGCTTTCCCGAAGTATGCTCTCGTCGTCACATAAAGGGATTTGCCTGAGTACGTGATCGGATGATCAGAAAAAAGACTATTTTCTTGTAGTAATTAGCATAACATTTTACTTTAGTTGTTTATCTTTTCTGCAAGCAAAACAGAATAAACATTTAGTTCCAAGTCAAAGTATGCTCTTTCCCCTTGTGGGCATTTGCCTGGGCCTGTTATAACTACTCTTTAATTTTTCACATCTAAATAAACAACTCATACTAATAAAATTAACTACCTTGAACATAGTGAAAATTCGGCACTAAGAACTTAATTGTTGCGTGGGGAAATTTCTCAGTAGAAGCTAGAACCACTGGGAGGCGACCTCAGGGCACAATTAGACTACACCCTTGTTGGTGTAATGTTGAACACCACCCTCGAGACTCCATTCCAGCGCACATGTCTCCATGAGGAGCCACCATTGATTAACTTCCGGACATTACTCCTTGTACCTCACGGTATATATGGAGCTCCCATTTCCCGTAATCAAATCCCATCTCATAATAATTTAAAATTGACCAAGAAGCACTCGCACAACATTTACAACACAACACGCAATTTCGACTCCATTTTGGCAATGATCTTGTCTATTTTTTATGTTTCAATCTTTGATTTAGATCTCATGTGTTATGCGATTTTATTATGTTGTTGATCTAAATTTCCACGTGCAAGTGACTTTTTGCTTTCAGTTAAGTCTTATTCAAAAAACTCCTAAAAAAATTACCCAATCATAAACCTAAAGCTTAATCAGCCTTAGTAACTCATAGAGACTACCCCCCTTGGATTCGTTAGGAATTCTACCTAAATGAAGGAGTTGAGTGTTGAGTGACAGTATCTCAACTCGAAACTTGCCCCCAAGGAATGCACCTAAGCAACTTGAAGATTTCTATTGCGATAACCCCCGGGTGCGTGTTTTAGTGGCAACAATTCTCCCTGGGATTGATGATTGAACAAGAATCAAGTGGGGACAAATTAAAGCTTAGAAGATGAAAAATCAAAATCAAGCCCACTTGTTGCTCAAAAATGGAGAAAATATGAAATTGATCTTTATACACCCTTTCCAACCACCAGCAAGAAAAATCGATAGGTTCAGAAACCTTATTCATCAGGGATAATTGGAACGGGAAATGAATCACTTTGCCATCAACCATTTGAGACTTCTCAATGATAATTTTGCATGCCAAAATTTGATTTGAAGAAAAAAAATGAGTAAAATTTTCCACAAGCAGGGATGGGAGGGTGGATTCAAAAATTGAAGATTGATTTGCATCACTTGAGATTTCCAAACCTAACTCTTCAAAAGGTAGAAGACATTTGTCAAAGGGATCATCAACATCATACAATTCAGGCTCAAATTGAGCATCTTCACTCATGCACACAGTCAAAGGGCTTTGATCTAAAGAAGAGGCTACATTAGAATCGAGCAGAATAGGGACAAAATCTTCATGAACATTTAAGCATATATCCCAAGATGATATGGACATGACCAATATTTGGTTTTGGACAATATGATTTTCAATCATGCCATCATCATCATATTGCAGTTTTGAGACCTCCCCTAAATATTGCTCACAACCAGATGAGCTAGGATTTTCTTCAATGATCATGTCATCTTGGTCAATTGAAGCATAAGTTAAGTCGGAGTCCTCATTTACACTTTCAAAAGAAGAAGCAGTAAAAATAATCCTTTGCACATTCTTCATTGTATCGTCTTGAGATTCAAAAGGATGATTAAGGATGTAAGACATAATTTTTGTCTTCAGTGAAGGGTATTTCATCAACTCTTCTTGGAGATATACTTCAAAGGAGAACTCATCCAACTGAGGAGTTTGATCCAAGGAATGCTCAAAATATTGACTATCGGTTTCATCTTCATCATTATTGCTCGCAAGCTCGACTTCATCAAAAGATATTGGGCAGTAGGGGTCATCTCCGGATGTTGTCAATTCAACTGTTATTTGATCCATATTATTAATTGTTTCAACAATAGGATCGAAAAGGGGAAGGTTTTGGTCTTGGATCTTATTTGAAGAATATATATCATCGTATTCATTTCCCCATTCTTCTAAGAATTTATGTTCAAACATGTCATATCCGAAAATGCTATTGGTCGTTGTTGACCATCAAAACCGACTTGGTGGACAACGATGTACCATGCACATGTTAAATGTGCCTTGAATATGAGAAAGAAGTATATAATGAATATTTCAAGCGAGGTAGCTCTTCTTATCTTTTATCCATGAAATTTCCACACCCATCCGAGGGATTTTGTAATGATATGTCAGAGGGTCAGTTTTTGTGTAACTTAATCACCTAAGACTTTGTCATTAGGGAAGTCCTTTCATCGAGTGTTTTTTCACTTGAATAATTAAAATTATTTTTTAGTGATTTTAATTATTTGATTTTTTCACTCAAAAATACCTCCAAAGTGGTGAAAGGTGTTCTAGTGATCGAGTCCATGGGGTGGTTGAGGCCTAGGAATGTTCTATATTACCATGCTAGACATTATCATGCTAAACTATTCATTAAGTTGTTCATGTTCTAAATTTTAATGCTTATGTGATATATTGATCATCTTGTTGCAAGCATTTACATTTATTTGTTCATTTACTGGAAGTCATTATTTCTTATTATATTTTGTCAGTGAATGAGTTAATACTTTTGGAAAAGTACTTGTTTAATTGATTATTGTGACTCCATAGCCCGAGTAGAGATGGCACTGGTCTTATTGATTAATTGATTATTTCTCTCTTACATACATCATTGGTCAATTGTTAAAAGGTTTGTTTGTCATTGAAATAATTGCATTACTGCACGTTGACTGTCATTTTCAATTTCTAATAATTTACAAATCCTAAAAAACAAACTTTAAAGATAAACTTAGTAAGTAGGGACTACCCCCCTTGGCCTTTAGGAGTTGTGGTCTAAACGGAGGAGTTTAAGACCGAGGTGACATTGGATTCTTAACTCATAGTTTCCCTCAGGAACACACACAATGGTTGGGAGACTTACCCGTGTTCAAGTGTGTTTTAGGCAGCAACATTTTTGGCGACGCTGCCCAGAACAAATCTCTTGTCCTTGGTTAATGGACTTTTGTTTTTGCTTTGTTTGATGAATGATTAGAGTAGATATTTATTTTTCATCTGGTGACTCCACTTAAATTTGGTATTTTGTAATTTACAAAGAAAAGCAAAAATTAGTTTTTAGTGAGAGATTTATAATGCAAATTTTTTCTTTTCACTTGGCGACTCCACTGAAGGGATAAAACCTTGTTACTCATAAAAATTGTTGATATTTGTTGTGTGTAGACATGAGCCCATGCAATACAATAAAATATTTAAAGCTCTTTATAAAAAAGGATCACCTAATTCAACACAAGGCATATTTCATGGTTTTATCAAATGCATGTTGACTGAATTATGATATGGACGAGTTAAGGGAATTGTTGGGTGCTCAGATTGCCATACAATATCATCCTATGACTTTTCAAGCATCCCTGGTTTTCCTAATGTTGGTGATGGCACTAGGGATGCATATAAATGGCTTCCAGTCTTTCATGGAAATGGTGACTCAGCCATCTAGCACATCAAGTCTTTCCTCCAGTTTCTGGTTGGTTTCAACATTAGTTATGAATATAATATGATGCATATGTTTGCTAGTACTCTTCAGGAGGATGCTTGTTACTGGTTTTTCTATACCCTCCCTAGAAAATGCATTTCCTCCTTTTCAAGTTTGCTTCACGTATTTTTGAAGCAATGGCATAATATGGGGGTAGTATAAAAGATATGGAAAGGCTACTTAAAACAATGTTTACCCACTACTTGCCAGAGACAGAGTATCATGAGTATCATTTTCATATTCCCATGGTTAGAAATATTGAAGATTTGAAGCTACCTCTAGAATACTTCGGTAAAGATGATGACATGTGCACCCCTCCTATGCATTATAAAGAAGCACATGAGGATCCCTTGATTGAAGATACTATTGAAGACCCTCCTTATGTTGAGATTAATGGAGATTTGAATGTGCCTCAAAGTTATTTAATTAAAATTGGTGACATTTATATGCCAAATCTCCCTCAAGAAAAAACCATTACAGAAGCTTATAACGAAACTTATGATGAAATCTGTAATGTGCATGATGACACTCCGTATAATGATGATAGTTTGGAAGGTTTACTGCCTTGTGACCTCCTTTCTGAAGAAGACGATAGTGATCAAGATGAGGACAAATATAGCCTGGGGCATAATGCAAGTGATACGGACTCCCTTATGTCTGACAAGGTTATTGATGAGGATTCTTGGACATTCATGGAAAACCCAATCTATGACATGTCTGAGGAGGAGAATAATGAACCAGAATCTTTTGAAGGCTTTATTACTAATATCGTCTATGACATATTTAGAAGAGGGAGTATTGAGTCTCTTTATGGTTTTATTGAAGATCCTATCTATGAGTTTTTTGGAGAAGGGAGCATGGGTCTTGGGGCATTGGGAAATATTTGTATGAAGGAAGAGCATGCAGTTGGTATTTGTGATCAGTCTGAGCCATATGTCAGTATCAATGATGAAGAGTCAAATGGGGTACAGTTAAATGAAGACCTATCTCAACCATGATTTTCGCATGCAAAGGTTCCTTAAGATCTGGAGCATCTAGGGTCTTCTACACAAAGTTATCAGCATGAGATCTCTTTGAAACATTATGTTGAAGTGGTTGATCCGCCTCATCGTGCACATGTATATATTGCTCCTATCCAAGCTTGGATATAAGATTCCTATGCAAGTACCTATCAATTTGGGAAGAGATTTGATAACATTATTCAAGCCTATGATTCCCCATCCAGCCCGCCCATTCTGGATCATCACGCAGGTTTGCATTTCTTAACAAACATGTCCTTGCTTTGGCTGGTAACCAAAGACAAGGCAAAAAACTTTAAAGTTGGTAAAATGCTTAGGTGGTTGCATTGGATATTTGATTTTACCTAAGATATTTATTATATCATGCTTAGAGTAGGAAATAAGCTCCTTAAAGTGAGCATTTACTTTCTACATGTATTTTATGTACTTAAGAAATAATAACATTTTTGTTAGCTGAAGCAACTTATGGATCATTGGATTTTTAATGAAACATGTGCTACTAAGGTTTTCTTGTCAAGTTCAAATGTTTTTACAGATTATAAGAACTAGAGATTCTGGAGTTCTTGTATCCTCTCCTTGGCTGAAGATCAGATCGAGCACATGTCCCGCAGTTGGAGCCAGAATGTTGACCACCAAAACCGACTTGGTGGACAATGATGTACCATGCACATGTTGAATGTGCCTTGAAGATGAGAAAGAAGTATATAATGAATATTTCAAGCGAGGAAGCTCTTCTTCTTATCTTTTCTCCATGAAATTTATGCACCCATGTGGGGGATTTTGTAATGATATGTCAGCATGAGGGTCATTTTTGGTGTAACTTAATCACCTAAGACTTTGTCTTTAGGGAAGTCATTTCATCGAGTGTTTTTTCACTTGAATAATTAAAATTCATTTTTAGTGATTTTAATTATTTGACTTTCACTCAAAAATACCTCCAAAGTGGTGAAAGGTGTTCTAGTGATCGAGTCCATTGGGTGGTTGAGGCCTAGGAATGTTTTGTATTACCATGCTAGACATTATGCAATGTCTTGCGGAATTTCATTAGGTTTTACATAGGATTTTTTAATTTTTGTTCATTAAAAAATGTCCCTCATGATAAAATGTTGAACTGTAAAAGAGGGTTACTTGGTCCTTTTTGATGTTGTATAGAGGTATGGTACTCAAGATAAATGGTATGAGACCCCCTACACCCTTGGGCCAAGTTTGAAGTCATTCAGACGAGTCTTGCTATGGTTTTGGACACTTTTTCCCAAGTCAATCATGGAAATCAGGAAATTGGGCAATTAATTAGTAAGGCACATTTTTGTAAAGTGACTATAGTCACTTGGGAAGGGGAAATAAAGTTTCCTAAGATCATGTTATGTTCCTAAGACAAATTTAAGACCCAAAGGGGGTCCCTCGAGCAAGAAAATCACAAGTTGTGATGTGCCCACTCTAGCAAGTGTGCCCTCCTCTCTTTGCTTGGGGGAAATGAAGGAAATTCAATGGGAGGGGCCCCACTGTGGTGGTTTCCCCCCCATTTGGCATAGCAATAGGGTTTAAAACATTAGAGGGGGGTTCCCCCCCCTCATTATTTGGTTCTAAGTTTGGAAACTCACTCTCCTTGAGCAAATGCGCCCCCTCTCTTGGGCTCCCCTCTCTTCCCTTCGACACTTGGAAAGCATGCAATAGGGGTCATCTCCCTCTCTTGGGATACTTAAGGAGGATCCTCCTCCTCTTTGTGGTTACAATCTCTCATGCTCTTGCTTCATTTTCCATTTTCTCATTCTCTTGCTCTCATCTTGTCCATTCTTGGGTCATTGTAATTTTCATCCATTTGGCTTTGTAATACAAATTCTTTGGAGGAGATTTGGTGTTGGTGATGCTCTTGGGTGGTGCTTTGCTTCAGAACTTCATGTTATTCAACCATTGGGAGGCCAAACAAGCAAACTATTTTGCTTGGGTAAGATCTCTAGTAGTTTTGTTAGTGATTTTATGAGTTTTTGTATTTAACTAGTTAAGATCTTCATATTCTTGTTGGTTGAAGTTTATGATTTCTTAGCTCTTCAATAGGTACTCACCTTTTATTTCAGTTGTGTAGCAATATCTTACAAGTTGCAGGTCACTTGGCTTTGAGGGTGGAATTCTTTGGTCAGATACCCCACTTCTCCAAGCATTGGATGAGCAAAAGAGCACTATCTCTTTCTTTCTCCCATTTAAATTTTCTGCATTATATTCTACATCTCTTTCATATATAAATTTGATTTAAATCATTGTTTACATGCTATTATTTCATCAACAAACTACTCATAAATTTTCAGTTATTTTTGTATATTTTTGTATGATAAACTAGCATAGTCCCAAAGTGATTTTGGGCATTTTTCTGTGATTTTTGTTTGTTGATTTTTAGCAAGTTTGCACACAATCAAGAAGGTTATGCTACCCAAAATCAACCATCTCCAAGCACAAAGGGCCGCCACAAGTCACCAATTCAACCACTTTGGTAAAATGGCAAGAAATCACTATTTTCCTACTCTTTTCTACTAAGTATCTAGTATTGATTTATACATCATTGTAACAAGCCCAAGAGAGTCTCTTGGGCTTGATTTTATAGCATTTCATTTCAAGTATTTACTTCATAGTTATTTGCTTTAAGTTATTTAGTTTTGTCTGCACCTCACAAGTGAAGAGGCTTTGCCCATCCTTGTGAAATTGCGCTTGGCTTGCATTTTATTTCTAGTAATTTGCTTTAAATTATTTTGTTTTGCCCGCACCTCACAAGTGAAGAGGTTCTGCCCATACTTGTGAAATCGCGCTTCGCTTGCACTTATTTCAGTAAGTATTAAGTGATTTTATTTTTCCCACACCTCACAAGTGAAGAGGATCTGCCCATCCTTGTGACATCACGCTTGGCTTGCATTGCTTTGAATGTTTTGCTTAAGGGATGAAATTTAACTTAAGCCTCATTTTTGCCCCATATTCTCCCCCCTCGCCGGTTCAACCGATCTTGGGTGACAAGAAAGGGCAAAGATTTGTGTTGGCTAGTTTAATAGGCACCCAGAAATAGATCTTTATTAGAACGGAGAAAAAGAGACTTGACCTGTGGAGCTAGTGGGGTAGAGGCTATGGAGAGCCTCGCGGCACTTTGTGTCCTCCAGTTGAGCACCCAGCAAGTCTCGAGATTGACCCGTGGAGCTAGTTGGGAACCTTGTGTTCTCAGGTTGAGCACCCAACATTCTCTCTCTAATTGAAGGAGATGGTCTCTTGGGGTAGACACAGATTAGTTCATTTTCATTACAGCAAAAAACCTTAATCCCCTAAGTTAAAGAGAGACATAAAATCTGTTAAAATTTACAGGACCACTTAAACAACATTGTTACTATTGTTCACAGTTTTTGCTTCCAAAGTATTTCATTTACAGCTTAATCTTATTTTATGTGTCTTTGATTCATTAAGTTGTTCATGTTCTACATTTTAATGCTTATGTGATATATTGATCATCTTGTTGCAAGCATTTACATTTATTTGTTCATTTACTGAAAGTCATTATTTCTTGTTATATTTTGCCAGTGAATGAGTTAATACTTTTTGAAAAGTACTTGTTTAATTGATTATTGTGACTCCATAGCCCGAGTAGAGACAGCACTGGTCTTATTGATTAATTGATTATTTATCTCTTACATACATCATTGGTTGATTTTTAAAAGGTCTGCTTGTCATTGAAATAATTGCAACACTGCATGTTGACTATCATTTTCAATTTCTAATAATTTACAACTCCCAAAAAACAAATTTAAAGAGAAACTTAGTAAAGAGGGACTACCCCCCTTGGCCTTTAGGAATTGTGGTCTAAACGGAAGAGTTTAGGACCGAGGTGACATTGGGTTCTTAACTCATAGTTTCCCTAAGGAACACACACAGCGGTTGGGAGACTTACCCATGTTTAAGTGTGTTTTAGGCGGCAACAGCCGTTAAATTCAAGAACCAGAGCTCAGTTGTTCCTTGAAAAGATGAGGTCAATAGTTTCATACATACATCCTCATGGGTTATAGATAGTTCGTTAATAACTTCCCTAAAGAGGTCAAGGTGCCTTTTAGCAGATACCTCATAACTTCCGTCGAATTTAGGCAACCTTTCACGGGCTTGACGAGGGATCTCATGAGGATACCCAACAATTTTTTAGAAGTAAAAAACTTTCAATCGGTTGAAAGTCCTTAGCCAATCAGAATTAGCCATGGATGGCAATTGATAGAATATCCAGGAGCTCAAATGCAAATTGATGCACCCCATGGGTTCTAGATATGATAGAATCAATCACCAATGGAGTCGCATTTGTGGAGTCGCTAAGTAAACTATTGATCTTGTTTACCGAAAGATATGTCGCTAAAATAGCGAGAAGAGATGAGTGAAATAAGATGGCCAGGTATAATTTAGTGATGTAAAATGTAACCATCAAAATATAAGACCGGATGCGATAAGATATGAAATATGCACGAACACTCGCAGACACCTGAGGTAAACCTCTACCTCCCTAGCAACGGCGCCAAAAATGTTGGCAAAGAGAACGAGAGTAGAGCTAAAGAATAAATGTTGAACCAAGGTAGGCATCTACCTTCCTCGGCAACGACGCCAAAAATGTTGGCAAAGATAACGGGAGTAGAGCTAAAGAATAAATGTCGAACCAAGGTAGGCCTCTACCTTCCCCGGCAACGGCACCAAAAATGTTATCACACAACTTGTAGTTGCCCCTAAAAGTGATCCTATCCAGGATGGTAGAGGTGTTAGGCAACTAAACAGGTGAACCAAGAGGGCCTCGATCCCCAAGAAGTATTGGTTGTCACGGCAATCGAGGCACTCTTTGCTTCTTTCTATCTAATCCCTAGACAACAAAGGGGGAGACCCTTGCTAACCAATGAAGGCTAGTGAACCAACACAAGGTACTCTAAAGCTAAAGAATGAAGCACAAGAGTAGATCTTAGTAAATAAATCTAGATCTAGGGAAACTTAGCGACTTATAAGAGTTAAGAACTAGTTGAGGAGGCTTAGGCAAGATAGAGATTCTCAACCATAGAATAAATGTACCACAATGAGGTTAGGCTAGTAGATCTAGATAGATCTAGTTCATATGATGAATACCCAAATTGGATCTTTCTAGGGTTTAAGCAAATAAGACCAAAGTGGACCCAAAATAGTAGATTGGGGTGTTTAAAGACTAGATATAGGTTTTTGAAGAGTAGATCTGTGAATATTGGAGGGGTTCAAGCATACCCAATTGATAGATCTGAAAAATTGAGCAAATACCCAAGGAGGGCATCCCACCTAGAGATGACTAGTGCTAGATCTGGGGGTAAATGGAGTCAGTTTGAGTTGAAACTTTAGATCTACTGTTTTTATATTTATTCCAAAGTGGGTTTTGATGGTCGTACTCAAAGAAGTACCCGACCTATCAGATCTAGGAAACCAGGGTTTGAACAATGAGGGTTTTAATGGTGACAATTGGATTAAGCCCCAGAAAAATAAAATACGATGCAAACGTACTTGGAAATACTTTCTACTAGCCTTATATGGTAATGATCTTTCCTTTCCGATCAATTACGAGTGTTTACCATGCCATTCCAAATAAAATCGCTATGCCCTCCAAGAGACAAAGTCACCCTCCTCCTGCAAAAGAGATCTACAATGAGAATCGATTTGCAAAAGAAAGATGACAATCAATGAAGAAAAACTCAAAAAGCATCAAGATGATCCAAAGATACAATAAAGACACTCCCTGAACCAATAACGACTTGAGGAAGAGATATGGAGCTCAATCACAATAGCGCCCCCATCAAATCGCTATCTCCATCAATGGTACGTCACCCTGCAAAAATGGTTTAGCAAAGCATAGATCCGCAAGAATGCTAGAGAGAAAAAAGACTTAACAATCTCCACACAAAACATTCGACAAAGCTTCCAAGAGTTTTTGCAAAAATATTTCATTATCCAAGAGCTCAAGAGCCAAAAGTCCCTTTACAATGAGGGGGGTCTCTTCTTTAAATAGGAATGAGAGAGACCAAAACCCTAACCACTTTTTGAATGAGTGGTTGAGATTAAAAGATACAAAAATGATAATCAACGGCTAAGATGAGCCGGAACAATAATACATGGATCACTCTAAGTGAGGGGGACGTGTTTCCTCAATGACGCACTAGGGGGACGTATAACATGACATAACCAGGAAACATAACATAAAACATTGTTGGGGGGTACCTAGGAGATACTATCTTCCTTAGACTAATGCCCCAACTACATCAAATGATACATACATCATAAAGTGATAAAAATCACTAGGACATTTTGTCCCAATAATACAATAAAAACCCCCAAATAATGACCCGAAGTGTATGTGGGCCCCATTGAATACGGCAAGCTATGCCGGAAGGTGTGGGATGCATCACAAAAATTCTTTGAACAAAACTTATGCCATTTCATTGCCTCATTTTCCCAAATCGATTTCCCCGGTGACCATTTCTTCCATTTTGTACCATCAAAATATCACTTGTAAAAGAATAAAATGCATGTATCTCTCTGCCTGGTGCCCTGGGCACAAATCTGACTGCACCAAAATGTCTGGGAGCATGGTAATATAGTAATAACGAATGGCTAGACCCCATACTCCCTTTGTAGTGCCCTAGGAGAACAAAAATAATCTGGAAAGGTGCTGACATGCCATTTTATATGGCAAATATGCAACAAAGTGATAAACTGGCCATAATCCCATCTGAAAGTGCCTGAAAATAATATCTAAGTGTACCAATGGACTCAGAAGGCCCAAATCTAGTAGATATGAGTACTCATACACCATGTGACCACCTCGATAATCATCTGTAAGCTCAACCATGTCCGGACAATATAAAATAATGGTATGTAAATGATAATAATAATAAAAATCCACTGAACCATCACATGAAACCTCCGTCTGATGCATGGGATCATCAAGTGGGAACCATAGGACCACAAATAAACAATCTCGAACATCATCAGTCCAACTCATCCCGGATCCTGTGGTTGAGTTGGTCAAACTGGGTTGACCTAGTCAAAACTGATCAAAATAATGACCAAGGCTCAAACTGACTAATGCTGCAAGTGCAAATGGATAATATATGCTCATTTAATTATTTCAATAGCAATATTAAAGTACAAAGTGGCATTTCACTAGCGATTAAGCAACAATACATCAAATATAAGTCTAGATTAAAGCAATCGATTACTAAGAATAAAACCCTCAAGTGTATACTCATTTCATGGACATAACCATTTTGCTAGAAATGGGTGAAGGTGGGAAAGACAAGGCTAACACAAGGGATTGACTTTACAACTTCAACACTGTGACACTTTGGAAAAAGGGAAAGGGAAAACCACCTAGCCATAAGTTGGATAGAAGACACACAAGGAATGGTGGTGTCTCACAAATGGAATAAGTTGTTTTTGAGGAGTGCCCATTCAGCCTTAACAAATGCCTACAACGCACATCCAATGACTCAAGCTCCATGAGGATCTTTTCTAGAACCATCGTGACTAGGTGCACAGTTAACCGTAACTTGAGGTTCTAGGGGACACTTAGAATTAGTTGTCCCTTACTCCATCTCACATCCCAACCCATAGGCTCCATGAGGCATTAATCATTACATTTCAATCATGGCCAGCAGTCTTTAGATTTAGCATTTATTTACCCACTATTTTTTTTAGGCCTTCGAACCTACAAACCTATAGGGGCGGTTTTGAACCCCCCTCTTAAACCCCTGTTACAAACCTACGGGGGCGATTTGTAACCACCCTCTTAAACCCCCTCTTACAAACCTATGGGGGCAGTTTTGAACCCCACTCTTACAAACCTATGGGTAGAGGTTTGGAACCCCCCTCTTAAATACCTACAAGGGCGGTTTTGAACCCCCCTCATAGTAACATACAAGGACAGTTTCAAACCCCCCTCGTAGCAACATACGAGGCCGGTTTAGAACCCCCCTCGTAGGAACGTACAAAGGTGGTGTTAGCACTTAGATTTTATTCCGGTTGTAGAAGAATAACACCTAAGGTAACCTATTTCAAACCAAACTTTAGGTAGAAAACTCAACCATTTTCCCACCAGAGAGAGCTCTCTCACGATACATATACAAGGACTGAAATATATAAAAGTTCTCTCAAAATTTCTCAAAAGGATTTTCTGGTTGAAAAGGAAAACAAGAAACGTTGGGCATGGAGTCAAAGTTTCAGATATATAATATGCCAGTAAGAGATTTATACCAAACAAATTTCCACAGAGGCAAGATAGCAATCATATCACAGTCAATTTGATTTTTTCAGGTGGTATAGAAAGAAATAATGACATTCCATCAACAACAGGCATCTAACTGGGATGAATCCATTGTCAACTTTGGAGAAAATAGTGAATATTTAAATGCGATAAAAACGAGGCATAATCAGTATGAATCTCGAATTTATTTCAGGTGTTCATTTAAATATAGAAGAAAGACATAATGGGAGATATAACAAAGAAAGTGAACATGCACATATAAAGATAAAGAAATAAACAGACTGCAAAACTGATCAACACATGAATCTCTGGTCTCAAAAGATGGGTATTTTCATTGTACTGCCTTTATTTATCAAAAATAGACTTCAAAACATATACTCTCTCAAAAAATTTCCAACCCTTTCAACAATGACTCTCATTGTTCTTATACAAAATTCGGAAGAAGCTTGACATAACTGCTTCTTTTAACTAATAACTGAAAATACTTTAACTTAAAAGATAACTGTCTTTGAGCAATAGATAACTGTCTCCAAATAATATTACAAATTTAAAATAAAAGTGTCTTTTTTGCCACTTGGCAAAAATTTTGAATATCATCTTTTCGCCACTTGGCAAGAGTTTTGAAAGCATCTATGAATGGACAGAATATCTTGTCCTTCCATATTTTTCTACATAATTGGTCGGGTAAGTCATAGTTGGTCATTTCTTTTACCAAGACTGACATTTCAACATGACCTGCATAAGAAACAGGAAGAAGATTCCCACAGGTTGAGATTAGCATATTTAAAATTTCAAAATCCTCTGATATTTTCTCCATTAAAATTTTTCTTGTAAGCATATGATCCAACTGCTGGAAATTTCTGTGATCCATCCTTATATCAAACAGCAATCTCTTATACTCATTAGGAGGAATTAATTCATTCTTTTCATTCCAAAAAGTAGGGAATCCTTTGTTTACTAATTTTTCACATTGCTTTTTGAACTTTACTACTTCTTCCCGTATTTCTCCAGCTTTAGCTTCAATATTCTCAACATGCGAGTATTTCCCCAAGATCCTTCTGGCCCATATGATGACTGAAATTCTGTTCGTTATATTCATGGCTGTTAGGTCTGCTTCAGTTAGACTGTTTAAAAATGTTATTGCTTTCTGGGCTACTTTTTTTGGCTTTTTATTTAAGTTCTCCCTGACTGCTCTGCAACTTTCGAAGGCATCTTTGACCACTTTTTCTTTGACTCTTATGTAATCCAGATATGGTCTTAGTTTTTCAACTTCTTTTATAATTTGGTCCCATACCATGTGTTTGCAACCTTGCATAGCAGCTTGCCCTGTTACATGAGCTGCTAATCCTTTATTATTATCACTTAATTCTTGATTCCTTGTCTGCAAAGTTTTTATTTCCTTATTTTTGATTTCATTTTCTTCTCTCAGCTTCTGTATTTCTACCTTCAATTCTTTGATTTCACTTTCTTTTAAACTTACTTGGGACATGGCTTGTAAAATACCATCTAGCCCAGTTTTGTCTTCCTCTGTGTCTGTTTGTACCTGCTGCTGACCACTTCTTGTTAATCTTTTCCTTGCTTCCTCCAACTGCTCTTCTAAAACGATTTTTTCTTTTTCCCAATGTTCTTTTTCATCAGAGAGCTTTAACATTTTTGCAGTAACATCATTTACTTCATTGGACAATTCTTCTTTTTCCTTTTCCAGTATCGTTAATTCTGCTCCCTGGATAAGCATAGTGTCTGGAATCTTAAGCTTTCGCCTTAACATCAGGATCGTATCATCTTTTTCTTTGAGCAATTTTGTTGCTGCATCTCCTTCTTTATTTATTAAATCTGCTTGCAATTTTTTAATATGTTGCTATCGAGACTTATTTTCTGCCTTCTCCTGTCTCAACTGATTATTCAATTTATCCAGTGAATTTTTTAATTTGTCTACCTCAATATTGCCCTCAAATAATCCGAATATATAACTTCTCCCGTTTGTCTGTGCAATAAGATTTTATCTGGGGCATTTATTTTAGACAAATCTACTTTCATTTCTGAAATCTTATCTTTTGTGACAACTGAAAATTTCAAGGAATTCTCTCTGATATTTCTGCTAGTAAACAAACTTACTTCAGTATTAGATATATTTCTAACTTTTGGAAACAGCTGACTGGTTTGTTTAGAGGATTCCTGTTTATTCTGACTATGTTCATCAAATACATCCATTATATTACGGGGTCTATTTACATCACCCTCTACTGGGGTTCCTTCAATGCTGTATTCTTTAACTATAACCTCTGGTATCTTTTCTTCAGTTCTTATTGCCTCTTCTGAAACTGCTATTAGCTCTTGTTGTTCATTTATTTTCAACTTTTTTCCTCTTTCTGTTCCTTCATCATCAATGTTCATTACGTCCTGTATGGGCCTCTTCAACCCCACCAATGCAGTATTCGTTGGGTCTTCTGTCTCTGTTGTTGTATCTGTCAATGCCATTTCTTTGTCGTGCGCATCCAGAATGATTTCTTCTTTATATTCCAGCCAATTGGCTCTGTCAGACATTCCTTCAATCACCTGATGGTTCAGTGCTTTGATGCAATGATCCGTTCTCCGTTTTGATATTATGTTCAACGGATCATACTCAATGGCCATATCTATCTCAAAACTCATATCTTTCAATAACTTCTATATATACACAGCAGCATTTTTATTCTTTATTGTGAACAGACCAAGTGTGAACAGATATTTAATATCTGTTGCTTGTTTGTAAACCAAAAAATTGTTATCTTCAACAATCAACTTTTGTCTCAGGAATTCCAAAGCAAAAACCCTTAAGGTAAGAAAAGTTGGTAAGACATAAAGTTTATGTTTGAATCCATATAATCTGATTACAGTACTATCTTTCGACAAAAACCAATCTCCCGTCGCGTACTCTGCACTCAATTGCATGCATGCCTGCATCTCTGGTAATACTCTAGGCAAATTTTTACCAAAGATCATTCTGTAAATTTCTGAGAGCATGAAATTGATGTAATTGAACATGTTATTTTCTAATAAAGTCGTGAAAATGATTTCTGGGAACTGCAACTCTTCTTGACTGCCTATCATAATCATTTTCATCAAAAAGGACTGAAACCTGAAATGTCTCAGAGTGGGAAAATTGACCATCTGGTCATGAATCTTCTCTGTCAAAAATACTTCAAAATTAAGTCGAGGGATTTGATTTTCATCGATTCCTGACTGAACCATACTCATTTTGTACAACAGACTCAATTGAAACTCGGTTACATACAAATCCGTATCAAACCCTAAAACTAAAGCCAATAATGTCAAAACTAATTGGGTATTCTCATCAAACAAATTGATATCTATAGGGTACGGGACCTCCGAAATACTGGTTTCTGGCTTGAGACACGACGACAAAAACATTTCCCTATCATTTTGAGAAGTATGATGATAATTTTCAATAATGGAGGTTTCGGAAAAAATCTCGGACTCGAGGGTTTCGGAAAAATATATTCATAGGGCTTTAATCAACTCAGCTGGCTTTATTTCACAAACGGCTCTAGTTTTTTGACTGTTTAGAACAATTCTTTCTTCTCGAGAGTAATTCTCGGCACACCATGATACAAATTCTGGGAAAGAAGGGATTTGGTCTAGGAAAAAGGCTATCAAAGACGACTGGTGGACTCTATGTAGGTCTGTCCCTTCCTTTAATAATTCAAACAACCTAATTTTAATATCAGACTGGTAACCTAATTAGGGTATCATAAACGTCTTCGTCTCTATCCTCTAGGGCTTCTTTTGCTTTAAAAACATCTAAATCATGTACAGTTTCCATTTAAACGTTTCTTTAAACAAAATTCTGTTTAAAAAGTGGGCCAGGTCACCAGACTCTACCTGTATGTACACGCCTTTCGCCTTCTGTCGCAATCGCTGCACTCCACCAGTCTTCAGAGCTCTCCACGATAGTGACACATATGCAGAATGCCGTTATGTGAAGCCCCTTTTGTTTTATATAAGACTTTTTGATTAATTCCCTAGCAACTTTTCTGAACGCGGATCATATCCTACCGTTGATCTCGACCTTTTGATCTGGGCCGTCAGATCTCGTCTCCTTTTATCCCCCTATGGTGGTATCCGCGATCTTAAAGCGGTCTTTTTCTCCGGTTTGTTCCTTGCGCGGATCAACCATCTGACGACACCTGTTTGAGTGGTTTTGCTTTCCGCGACCTCTTTTCCTCTTATCAAGTGTGCACCTTCCCAGATGCGGATGAAACAATGTTGTTGATTTGATTTAAGATTTATATCGGCCCTCCGATTTCTATCAACGTATGGCTTATCTCTTTATGCTTTCTCCTTCTGCCACGTATCAGGTCCCACCATGCCACGTGCTCCGGTCCCACCATGCTTTTATATTTGGTGGTTCCGCACGGCGCTATGGTGGTTTATGATACCACCATATCACTTATGCGGACAAATGAGATTAGGACACGTTCCCAACGGTATTGAATCCGCAACCACCCACAACTCCTTGCGACCGATCAATTGGCGATGCGGGAAATGATATTAGCCGTAGATCTTGATCTCTATCATCTCCGCCGGCGAAACTTGGTCGAGATTTAATCCTTTCAAAAATTTGTTTTCGGACTTTGCATAAGTGGTCCTTCTTGTTTTTTGTATTTTAAACCTTTCTTCTATTTATTTGTGGTAATTTCTTTCTGCTTTTGGATATTTTAGCAAAATTTTTAGGATTTGAGCATTTTTCAGATATAGTGCCAACAAGTGGTTTCGAATCCCTCTCGTAGCTGCATACAAGGGCGATTTAGAACCCCCCTCGTAGATGCATACAGGGGCAGGAACGTACAAGGGTGGTTTAGAACCCCTCGCGTAGCTACATACAAGGGCAATTTAGAACCCACCTTGTAGATGCATACAGGGGTGGTTATGAACCCCCCTCGTAGCATCTTACAAGGGCGATTTAGAATCCCCCTTGAAGCATCTTACAAGGGCGGTTTAGAACCCCCCTCATAGCTTACTATTAATAGAAGTCAACATAAAAAAATAGTTTATTAGAAATACATTGCAATATCATAAGGGCACGGAGGAATCGAACCACCAACCTCCTACTTGTAAGGCAGGAGCTCTTCCATTGAGCTAGCACCCTTTAACACCCAGATTGCATCATTTGTAATTCTAAGAAAAAACAATAAGATCCAAAGACAGCCATGCCTAAAATCCAATTTATTTTTCCAAACACTCTAATAAGCACAAAAAACTACCATGATCAGGCAACAGAATATCCGAATGTGCCATAAACATTAAACATATGACCACCTGCAATTGTGGTCCCTGGATTCTTCCCTGAGGCCCCATGAAATCATTGTCTATGGGAGGCCTCCTGAATTAAGTCCACCTCTGGATTTGTCAATTTTTGGCTTAGAAGGATATTTCTGGTATGAGAAATTTGATTCAAAAAGATAATGATGTGCTACTCTTATTGGATCAACATTCACAAACTCCCTAGCCAATCGCAATCTCTTAATCAGATATGGTCCAACCTAGGAACTCCATCTCTAAAGACAACTATTTTCCTGCATATATAAACAGACCATAAAACAAACCTTGACAGAGACCACCATATGAGCTAAATCACAATTCTTTTTCAATTCTATAGGATACAGCTCATCCCACCTGACCAAAAAAAAATTGGGATTTTGAACCCCTTAGAAGATGTTTGGATCCAATTGAGATCAGCTTATACCTTAGCTCAGGATATTTTGACAAAGGCACATGAAATGAACAAAAAGTTGAAATTGTTTTGAGTCTCTTCTTAAAAAACTCACATGGACGATCCTCACATTCCCTTTTTCCCTAAGTTGTCATAGTCAAGAGTGGTTTATGGAGAAGAAGTTGCATAAAAATACAGCGGCCAGCCTAGGAAGAGTTCTTTGGAAGCTGAAGCCATTCCCAAATCCTGTTTCACATTAGCCTGCAACAACTCTGACTAGAGCAGCCTGTCTCCCCATGAGCTTTGAACTCTTAAAATAGCAAATCCATCTCCTACACCTTGTCACTTGTACCTGTCACTGTAATGCATCTTTGTCTAGTATCTTTGAATCCTTTTCTATGAGCTTCTATGAGTCATGAATCTAGTGAATCATATCTTCTCTTGCCATTTCTCACTCACGATGGGATGCTAGCATATTGAGATAAAAAAGGGTTATCCATATGTCCACAAAAGCTTGCATTAACTCCTTTAAGTTGCGGTTTTGGGACCCCACAGCCCCATGGGTTGTACTTCATATTAACATCATTTCCCCTAGTTCCCATCCATAGAGATAAGTTAATTATAACCGATTTAAATAATATTTTTTGTGATAATTGAAAATCATTCATGTCATCATCTATTTCATCCATATTATATAGGCAAGTGATGCAATACAACTTTTGGGGACCCTTGTTAACCCTTGTTATATTTTACAAGAAAACAACAAAGTAACATGATCATAGCGTTGGTTAAATTTATTCTAAAATTACAAGTTATGAAGGGCAATGACTCTCGCTAAGTCACAATTTCTAAAATCACAGAGACTATATTAAGTGTATGGATATGATTAGGCTATGCCCTTAACCTGTAATCTCTTTGAACGAGATTGTTTGTTTGATGTTTCCTTAATATTTTAAAACCTGAAATTATGCTAATTCATTAGCTTGTGGTTGTTTGGTCTTCAATGTTCATTGATCAAGATCCCCTGTAGCATTGAATCACTTGGATGTGCACTATATTTGAGCCTGTAGGAGGCTTATCAAACTGCACAACTTTGATCGAGCTAAGACAAAAGATCAAGTTGGTTGCAATGAAATCAGCATGACTGCGGCAACTGTTATGAAATATAGTGGATCAATAAAAGTTAAAAAACTGATCGATGAAGTGTGAAAGTGTACAAGGTGTAGGCGAGGATCCAACTTAATAGTTGTAGATTAACCCCTATAATATAGAGTGCGCTATTCTCTAGCTACTCAGATAATCAAGCCAAACAATAAGCTGATGAGCAATTGATGAATCAAACCATAGAATGCAACCTATAGACACCAAATATTTCTCAACTATACAAAATCTATTGCTGGTATAGAGTACTACAAAATTGAGTAGAGATTGAAGCACTGTGAAGGAATGTTGTGGCTTGAGTTGTGTGGATGGAATTAACCTTGGAGCTTAATTTGTCTGAGCAATACATTGAATACAGAATCACAAATGCTAAGAGCCAAGCTTGGAGCCAGAAAATTGAAACCCTTTACAAGTACAAATGTTACCAATCTCTGTAACTTGTCCTTTAAGTGCAGGCAAAGAAAGAAACTGTTATGCACTTATTCTAACATTTCCCATAGACAAGCACACTTGGAAATTGATTGTTGAATTCTATAAGGATTTAGTTTGTGGTCCCACGAATTGCAAGAATGTGTCATCAGGGGATGTTTATTATTGGAACCCAGATTCCCAAATAGCATGGCAACTTGTTAGAACTGAAACACTCTACATATTATGTAAGCAGAAAAGTCTACATTTCTTACCAATCATCTGGTACAAAAATTACCAACTTTACTAACCACGATACAATGCTTCCAACTTTCCAACAATAACTTGCAGAACAAAAGCAGGAAAAGAAGGTAGCAATGGAGTTCAACAATCTATGCCGCTTGATCGCTCATTGAAGAAATGCCATGTGTGTAGAAGTAAATCTTGGCTAAGACATCATTTCAAGGGAAAATAGAGTTTTCAGTCTGCTAGACCCACCCAGCCCAAAGATCATGCTAGTTCAAAAGAAGCATGGCAGAGACAGCAAATATGGAATGATAAATTTCCCACTCTAACATTGGTTGTCACTTGTCTCAGAGACCAAGTCCTGAGAAGCATAAAATAGCAGATGCTTGGGATTCCTCAAGCACTAAGACAACAATTAAAAGGCAGGGCTTTTATGGTAAAAATGACCCAAGATCTATTGGGAAGTAGCAGGTGGCTTACTGAACCTAAGCTATTGTTGCCTGTTGCTCTCACCTTTATGGCATTAACGTTTTGTACTTTGGCAGGCCTTGATGGATATTATGTCTGTAATCACTTATTTTGATCACCTAAGTTTTGATAATCGTGATAATAATACTACCTTATAATGTGGACATCCAGCACTATTCTGTAATGAAGGTTTTCGAGGCTAGCTGGCCTCTCCCATGCCATGATTTTCTGCCTATTTTATTGTAAATACTAAAACTAGATGCAGATAGCAGAGATCAGAACTTAACAAAATATTCTATTCACTGTGACTAGACACATTACATACCAACCACCACACTACTTTCCTAAATTCATTGCATCCAGATCTATCAAACGCTTATATACAAAACCCTTATCTATAGCCAACAAATAATTGATAATGATTACCCTTTGATAATGTACATTGATTTTACCTATACCCTCTTCTGCTGCACTTTGTGCACAAACAACAGCATCCGACCAATCAACTTTAACTGAGAGGCTCCACCAAAATCTAATAATGGAGGAGAATAATCAAATTGTAGACCAGTGAAAATAACCACAATATAAATAAATACAGAGATGCAACAAGATAACAAACAAAATCAACTTCATACCTGTCTGCTATAGTTCATTCCAAGGCTGCTGCATTACCTTTACATTGACTACTTTGACTGGCAGGAGGTAGAATTCGTAGAATCTTCAATACAGTGCAATACCTGCTGTTATCATGCCAAACTGGGGCTAGGCGATAGCTACTAGAAGAGAAAGCCAGTGGGGCAACAGAAACCCCGACTGGGGCACAGTTGTAAATTTGTAATCACAACAGAGATAAACAATTTTATTTCTGCAACTTCAATCAAGATCCATGTTGGTGAATCAAATCAACCATAGGCTGACTGATTATGGATCAAGAATGTGAGATCAAGTCTCTGAAATTTCAAATTATAGTTTTCCATTGGGATGAGAAACCATACCCAAGATCCACTCCTTAATCACTCGCACATAAGCTCCAGCAAGGTGACAAGTTAGCTCAATCATCTTAGTAAGGCCAGCATCAACCCTACAACAACTCAAGTTGGGTAGTTCAATTTTTGTGGTAAGCCAACTATAGCCAGTCTTTGAATTTACTTAACACACAAAGATATATATATATATATATATATATATGGTAAACAGAAATATGTCCCCCATTCGGGTCCCCCGCCAAGCGGTATCGGATAAAAAGGGGGGAACATTAGGTGCCAAGTGCCCTACCAGACAAGACCAAGGGGCGGTGAGAAAGCCCCCTGTTATCACGCAACTTGTAGTTGCCCCTAGAGGTATGCCATCCGGGACGGTAGAGGAGACAGGCAACTAAAGAGGTGACCCAAGAGATGCCACGGTTCCCAATGCAATGTGGGAGTCACGTCAACCGAGGCACTCTTCGCTTTAGGTCAGAGTGTACTTAGACCAAGGGGGAGACCCTATACCCCAATCACAGTTGATTGGACCCAAACAAAGGTTTTTAAGGGTAGGTAAATGATGAGTTACGGAAACCAATGCAAGGCTAAGTGGACCTAAGAGTTAAGGAATGGTTGAAGGAGGTGTAAGAGATTGTTAATGTTTCAACCTATGTATGGTTTAGGCCACATGATGGGGTATGATAACTAGGTGTAGTACCATAAGTTTACACAAGTGGGTCTTGTTTTCTTGGGAAGTGTGAAATGGTTCTAGGTGGGCCCACAAGGTGAAGTTAAGTGTGATGTTGGTACTATAGGTTAGGTATAGGCTAGATCTATAAGTTGGAGTTGGTTTTAGGAGTACCCATGTGCTAGATCTAGGGTTTGACACAAATCCCAAGGAGTGCGACTTGCTTGGAGAAGGACTAGTGCCTTGTTGGATGGGCTAATGGGGTCAAGAAGTATGTCAAAGTGTAGATCGGGACACCTAGAAGCCAAGTCAAGTGGGTTGGATGAGATCCAATGGTTGGATCTCACTAGATCTAGGTTTTTAAGTGATTACCTTAAGTGGACCACAATCCCTTGAAACAAGGAATGCAACCCCCAAGGTGGATCGTGACAAAAAGACAGTATGGACCTAGGTTTCAAAACATGGGGATTCCAAATCCACGAAAATCTCCAACACCCACCTCCTAAAAGTGGACCAACTCAAATCTTCAAGGGGGTGCGACTTGCCCAAGGAAGGTAAAAAAATGGGTTTGGTGGACCAAATCAAGTCCAATGGCCACCAAATTGTAGATCTGGGATGCTAGTGTCCCGATCTATGTATGTTCAAAATTTCAAGTGAACCCAATGGCTAGATCTTAGTGGATCTAAGTTTTAAGATACCAAGAGAATCAAAAGGGGGTTTCAACCCCTTAAAACATGGAGAGATGTCCACAAGGTAGTTTTCACCAAAGTAAAGACGTGGGTATAGGTTATCAAGTGTCTAGATTTCAAATCAAGTGGGATCTCACCTACCCATGTGCTAGATCTAACCCAACAAGCTTCTCTTAGGAAAATCGATTTAGGCTCAAGAAGGCTTTTTGCATTGAAAAGTGTGTCAATTTTTAGCCAATCACCACCAAACTATAGATCCAACTAGGGGTGGATCCTATAGAGGTGGGTTTTTGATATCTTTTCAATTGCAAGGCTAGATCTAAGTAGATCTGATAAATACCAAAAATAAGGGTTTTAATTTGATTAGGGTTTTTATGATCTAGAAATTATGGAAGATTCAAGGAAGAGAAGATCATACCTCTTGGAACATACCTGGATGAAGAGATGAATGCTAGTTGAGACGAGGATTACTTTGCCAAAGATCAAATGGAGAATGTTGAATCCCTCTTGCCAAATCGATTTTCCCAAGCCACATGTGATTCCTTCTAACCTGTCAAGCCAAGGAGCAAAGCATCAATCAGTTTAACAAATTGAAGGTAGATACAAGCAAGAGAGAGAGAGAAACATAGAATAGTTGACACAAAGGCAAAACTACTCCCTGTTAGACCAAAGCGACTTCTTCCAAGATTGAAGGGCAAGCCTCCCCACCAATTCGCCCTTGTCCAAAATCGCCCTCTTCACCTGCAAATAAAGTATGGCAAATATGCAAGATAGCTACAATAGATCCTCCAGTGCAATGGACAATAGCATTTACAATCGAAACAACCAACATCCACTCCAATCCAAGCATGTACTCCAAAAGATAGAAATTTTATTCCAAGAGCCAAGAGCCAAAAATCTCTAGATGAATTTTACAATGAGAGGCTCCCTCCTTAAATAGGATGGGGAGAGAGTACAATCCTAACCACTTTTTACATGAGCGGCTAAGATTAAAAGATCTCATGATCTAATCAATGGTTGAGATGAGCTCAACAATAAAATACATGGATCACTAATAAAATATAATGTAAGTGGACAAAATCGCCCTATAAGGGGGGAATCCCACCAAATCATGATGACAAAATATCATAAGGGGCTTATGGTGGGTCCAAGGGGTAATTTTATCCCTCCTTGGTCAATCCCCATAGCACAATAACCAAAAAAATAATCATGAATGTACCAAATCGTGCCTCCATAGTGAAGTCGTGGTCCTCAAAAGACCTCAAAAAATCCACAGAAAGTGCCATAAGTGATGGATGCGGGCCCCGATGAAGCTGAAACTGCTGGAGAAGGTGTGGAAGGTCCCGATCTATCATCACTGATCATCCCATGCCAAAACTTTGCCTCAGTAGCCCAAATCGATTTCCTCAATAGCGATTTCTACCAATCCTGAAATGCCTCGGGAAGCGTGAAACTACCCCAAACAGCCTCCTGGAGTGCTGGCGCTGTCAAGGTGAGGGCACCAATGTGTCCGGAAGGGGGGTAATATGGTAAAAACAAGTGGCTGGACCACCCCCTCCATCATCAGCGCCCTAGGTCAACCGGATAAAGTCATCTCTACTCCTACAGGGCCTCCAACAGACCAAAACTGCACTGGGACAGCCTATTGAGGCTCAATCATCACTGTAAGTGCCCGGAACTGAAAACAAACTGTCCCATTGGACTCAGAAGGTCCAAATCTATCCAAGATGTGTACTCATACACCATATGAGTCTCTGCATGATCAAAATAAATATCCAATATACCGGAACAAGGCCAATAATAATGCGCTGTACATATACAAATACTGCTGTAACCCCAGAATCATCATCATAACCCTGTATCTGCTGCATAGAGTCATCATGTATGTATACATAGACCATATATCATCTATCCATATCATCATAAGGTCCAACATCTCATGTCCCATGGTCCTCCATGGTCAAACTAGGTCTAACCAAGACCAAATATAACTCAGATCATCATCAATAGCTGCTGCAAAGTGTCAAGGTTAATATATGCTCTACAACTTATTCAAATAACAATTATAACACAGAGTAATCATGACTGGCGATCTAAATCCAAATATATAGTGTCGTTAATTATTATTATTACTCAGACTAGACTTTCAGGATCATACTCACTTCATAGTTGTGATCAGTTTGCTAGTGAAGGGTGAAGGCTTAAATTAACTGGCTAGGCTAAGGGATGACTTAACTGTCTTGACTTTGTGACACTTTGGGAAGGGAAAGGGAATACACCATAGTATATACTGAATGAGCAATAACACAGGGAATGGCGGTGTCTCACAAATGGATGAGTTGTTTAAAGAGGGTTTATTCTCCTTCACAGATGCGCACAATCCGTAATACAAATAAGGCCAGCAATTGTTTAGATATAGCTTTTAAGTTCCATTGCTTTTTGGGCCTGAAGTTTCCATAGCCTTGATCTATGTGTGTTTATAAACACATTGCATAGATTTACATTTATTTTAGGCTTTCTGCTGCAGGTGTGTTTTTAAGGCACTTGTTTACCTGAGCACTTCTAGGTGTGTCATGGACAGCTTGTTTACCTAGGTATTTATTTTCCACAAGATATAACATTTTATTTTCATAGCCATTTTCATTTGGCATGCCTTTCATTCATGTGTGTTTAGAAACACATTGCATGAATGGGCTTTTCATACAAGATATAGCATTTCATTTTTCTAGATTTTGTATTCATGGCAGCACTAAAAGTTTCAGGTTTAGCCAACACAACTTTAGTGACTAGGGGGAATTCACAAGGAACTCCAACTCGCCATAGGCAAGTTTTGTCACCAACTCAGAGCCGAGACACAATAAACAGGGAAGCTCATCCAATACAGAGGCTACAGTGGGGAAAAGATCCTCCATGTCACTAGTCAAGTAGTAAGTCAGGGTGATAAACTAGAAGGTAGGCCATGGATGGATGAAGACAATGAATAATGGAGCCAACACTAGCAAGCCAAGATATGGTGGAATGATCACCTCTATTCTCCCTAAGGAGGGTACTGTTATCACACCATAGTAGCAGGGCTACTATTCTTGTACAGCAGATATCTGCACATTCCAGAGCTTCCTTTATTCCAGAGCATGGCTATATATTTTGGATCACTCATGATCAGAGCAGTACACTATTCAGCCAGTTCCTTTACATTTGAGATGCTGAGATGAGCATCTATATTGGATCACTATCAGATTGTGGACAACAGTTGTATTCCCCATGCCATGACTGAGTTTCAGGACACTCAGAGAGATGACCGATGTAGCCATTATACCATTGGTACAGAGCAGACAGTAGTGCCCAGAGTTACAGCAGCAGTTTCAGAGGACAGATGATGGTACAGGTTGATGAGCTTTCAGGTATATGACTCAGCAGGTATATCGTGGTGTTATGGTTAGATTGCTTTTATACTTATTCTTATAGCATGTCTTAGCACTTAGTGTCATGATCTGGCGATCATATAGATATATGGACCTGGTTGATCTATTATATATATTATATTGTCCCTACTCAGACTTAGAAGTTCACTATTCATACTCATTGGTACATACCCTCCTTAGGGAGAATAGAGGTGATCATTACACCATACTTTGGCTTGCTAGTGTTGGCTCCATCATTTCATTGTCTTCATCCATCCATGGCCTACCTTTTAGATTATCACCCTGACTTACTACTTGACTAGTGGCATGGAGGACTTTTCCCCACTGTAGCCTCTGTATTGGATGAGCTTCCCTGTTTATTGTGTCTCGGCTCTGAGTTGGTGACAAAACTTACCTATGGTGAGTTGGAGTTCCTTGAGAATTCCCCCTAGTCACTAAAGTTGTGTTGGCTAAACCTGAAACTTTTAGTGCTGCCATGAATACAAAATTTGGAAAAATGAAATGCTATATCTTGTATGAAAAGCCCATTCATGCAATGTGTTTCTAAACACACATGAATGAGAGGCATGCCAAATGAACATGGCAATGAAAATAAATGTTATATATTTTGGAAAATAAATACCTAGGTAAACAAGCTGTCCATGACACACCTAGAAGTGCTCAGGTAAACAAGTGCCTTAAAAACACACCTGCAGCAGAAACCCTAAAGAAAAAAATGTAAATCTATGCAATGTGTTTGTAAACACACATAGATCAAGGCTATGGAAACTTCAGGCCCAAAAGCAATAGAACTTAAAAGCTATATCTAAACAATTGCTGGCCTTATTTGTATTATGGATTGTGCGCATCTGTGAAGGTGAATAAACCCTCTTTAAACAACTCATCCATTTGTGAGACACCGCCATTCCCTGTGTTATTGCTCATTCAGTATATACTATGGTGTATTCCCTTTCCCTTGCCAAAGTGTCACAAAGTCAAGACAGTAAAGTCATCCCTTAGCCTAGCCAGTTAATTTAAGCCTTCATCCTTCACTAGCAAATTGATCACAACTATGAAATGAGTATGATCCTGAAAGTCTAGTCTGAGTAATAATAATAATTAACGACACTATATATTTCGATTTAGATCGCCAGTCATGATTACTCTGTGTTATAATTGTTATTTGAATAAGTTGTAGAGCATATATTAACCTTGACACTTTGCAGCAGATATTGATGATGATCTGAGTTATATTTGGTCTTGGTTAGACCTAGTTTGACCATGGAGGACCATGGGACATGAGATGTTGGACCTTATGATGATATGGATAGATGATATATGGTCTATGTATACATACATGATGACTCTATGCAGCAGCTACAGGGTTATGATGATGATTCTGGGGTTACAGCAGTGTTTGTATATGTACAGCGCATTATTATTGGCCTTGATCCGGTATATTGGATATTTATTTTGATCATGCAGAGATTCATAGGGTGTATGAGTACACATCTTGGATGGATTTGGACCTTCTGAGTCCAATGGGACAGTTTGTTTTCAGTTCCGGGCACTTACAGTGATGATTTAGCCTCAGTAGGCTGTCCTAGTGCAGTTTTGGTCTGTCGGAGGCCCTGTCGGAGCAGATGTGATTTTTATTCGGTTGACCTAGGGCGCTGATGATGGAGGGGGTGGTCCAGCCACTTGTTTTTACCATATTACCCCCCTCCCGGACACATTGGTGCCCTCACCTTGACAGCGCCAGCACTCCAGGAGGCTGTTTGGGGCAGTTTCACGCTTCTCGAGGCATTTCAGGATTGGTAGAAATGGCTATTGAGGAAATCGATTTGGGCTACTGAGGCAAATTTATGGCATGGGATGATTAGTGATGATATATCGAGACCTTCCACACCTTCTCCAGCAGTTTCAGCTTCATCGGGGCCCGCATCCATCACTTATGGCACTTTCTGTGGATTTTTGAGGTCTTTTGAGGACCACGACTTCACTATGGAGGCACGATTTGGTACTTTCATGATTATTTATTGGTTATTGTGCTATGGGGATTGACCAAGGAGGGATAAAATTACCCCTTGGACCCACCATAAGCCTCTTATGATATTTTGTCATCATGACTTGGTGGGATTCCCCTCTTATAGAGCGATTTTGTCCACTTATATTATATTTTATTAGTGATCCATGTATTTCATTGTTGATCTCATCTCAACCATTGATTAGACATTTGTATCTTTTAATCTTAGCCACTCATTCAAAAAGTGGTTAGGGTTTTGGTGCCTCTCCTTCCTATTTAAAGGAGAGAGCCTCTCATTGTAAAGGCACCTTTGGAGCTCTGGAATATTGGAATAGAAGATTTTTTGTGGAGCACATCTCTCTTGCATTGTGGATTCTCTTGCATATTGAATATACAGTATCTCTTCTATGTATCATTGTGGATTTTGGTGCTTTTGCTAACCTTTTGACAGGAAAGTCGAATTGGAGAGAGGAGGGTGACTTCATGAGGGTTATTGTTGGAGGGATCCACATATTCTCTCTTGGGTTGATCTTGTGACAGGGAGTATCATTATTGTATATTCGTGACATAGTTGATGCTTTCTATTACATCTTTCTACCATTTTCATAATCATCTTGCTTGACTTGTTTCTTTGATCTTGTCTTGTAGGAGGAGGACGATTTGGCTATCTTGGAGAAGGGCGATTTGGTTGGAGCACTTGGATCTCACTCTTGAATATACACATAGGAGAATGCTATCAACTTGCAAAGTGGCCATAAGCAATTGAGGTAAGATCTACAAGGTATGTGCCTCTTTCATCCATTCTATCTTCATTGGTCATAAAACCCTAATTAAATCAAAACCCCAATTTTGGTATTTCTTAGATCTACTTAGATATAGCCTTGCAATTGAAAAGATATTAAAAACCCACCTCTATAGGATCCACCCCTAGTTGGATCTATAGTTTGGTGGTGATTGGCTAAAAATTGACACACTTTTCAATGCAAAAAGCCTTCTTGAACCTAAATCGATTTTCCTAAGAGAAGCTTGTTGGGTTAGATCTAGCACATGGATAGGTGAGATCCCACTTGATTTGACATCTAGACACTTGATAACCTATACCCACATCTTTACTTTGGTGAAAACTACCTTGTGGACATCTCTCCACGTTTTAAGGGGTTAAAACCCCCTTTTGATCTTCTTGGCACCTTAAAACTTAGATCTACTAAGATCTAGCCATTGGATTCAATTGAAACTTTGAAGGAACATATATCGGGGTACTAACATCCCGGATCTACATTTTGGTGGCCATTGGACTTGATTTGGTCCACCAAAACCCATTTTTGGACCCTCCTTGAGCAAATCGCACCCCCTTGATTTTTTGAGTTGGTCCACTTCTAGGAAGTGGGTGTTGGAGATTTTCGTGGATTTGGAATGCCCATGCCTTGAAACCTAGGTCTATACTGTCCTTTCGTCAAGATCCGCCTTGGGGATTGCATTCCTTGTTTTAAGGGATTGTGGTCCACTTTTGGTCATCACTTAAAAACCTAGATCTAATAAGATCCAACCATTGAATCTCATTCAACCCACTTGACTTGGCTTCTAGGTGTCCCGATCTACAATTTGACATACCTTTTGACCCCATTAGCCCACTTAACAAGGCACTAGTCCATCACCAAGCAAGTCGCACTCCTTGGGATTGGTGTCAAATCCTAGATCTAGTACATGGGTATCCTTAAAATCAACTTCAACTCATAGATCTAGCCTACATCTAACCTATAGTACCTACCTCACACCTAACTTCACCTTGTGGGCCTACCTAGAATCACTTCACACTTCCCAAGAAAACTAGACCCACTTGTGTAAACACATGGTACTATACCTAATCATCATACCCCATTATGTGGCCTAAACCATACATAGCTTGAAACATTATTAATCTTTTATACCTCCCTCAACCATACCTTAAACCTTAGGTCCACTTAGCCTTGCATTGGTTTCCGTAACTCATTACTTACCTACCCTTAGAAACCTTTGTTTGGGTCCAATCAACTGTGATTGGGGTATAGGGTCTCCCCCTTGGTCTAGTTATACCTTGACCTAAAGCGAAGAGTGCCTCGGTTGACGTGACTCCCACATTGCATTGGGAACCGTGGCATCTCTTGGGTCACCTCTTTAGTTGCCTATCTCCTCTACCGTCCCGGATGGGATACCTCTAGGGGCTACTACAAGTTGTGTGATAACATTTTTGGCGCCGTTGCCGGGGAGGTAGAGGCCTACCTTGGTTCATCATACCTGTTTTGTCTCACTCTATCCCTGCACTTTAAACGACATACATCTTGGTAGAAGAGTTTTAAAATCTACCTGGCGACTCCACATAAGCGACTCCACTGGTGATCGATCCTATCATTATCTAGAACCCATGGGGTGCATCGTTTTGTATTTAGGTTCTTGATTTAATAAAAAAAAAAAAAAAAAAAATTTAAAAAAATTAAAAATTAAAAAATAAATTTTTGCCATCCATGGCTGCTTCTGAGCGGCCTAGGACTTTTGGTCGTTTGAAAGTTTTTGACTTCTCAAAAATTGTTGGGTATCCTCATCATATCCCTCATCAAGCCCGTGAAAGGTTGTCTAAATTTAATGGAAGTCATGAAGTATCTGCTAAAAGACACCTTGAACTTTTTAGGGAAATTATTAAAGATTTATCCATAACCCATGAGGATGTGTGTATGAAACTATTGGCTTCATCCTTCAAAGGAAGAGCTGAGATCTGGTTCTTAGATTTGAAGCCCAATAGCATTTCCGGGTATGACATGTTTGAGCAAAATTTCTTAGAAAGATGGGGAAATGAATCCGATGATGTATATTTTTCAAATCAAAACCTTCCCCTTTTTGATCCTATTGTTGAATCTGTTAATAATCAAACATCAAGTGAATTGCCAACATCCGAAGATGACCCCTCCTGCTCAATTTCTTTTGAGGATAAGTCTTCCACTTTTGAGCCGGTTGAAAGTCAAATCCATAATCATTGTATAAATCATAAGTTTTCAAAATTCTTTTTAGGTAGCCCTAGTCTTGATCCTGAGGAAATTTCTGAGGATGAACCTTTAGTCAGTCAATCTATTGAAGTTCCTCCCTCAGAGAAACTCATTAATCATTCCATATTTAATGATCATTCAATTCCTTATCACCGTATGGAAGAAGAAGAAAGTGAAAGCATAGACCAAGATCCTTTAGTGGTGATCTCTAGTGATCATTGTGCAAATAATCAGGACACTTTAAATGAGCTTGTTAATTTTCCCCCTGATCAATTAAATGAAAATGATCACCTATCCTCTTATAATATTAATGATGAACCAATAGAAGGTCAATCTCAAGATGAGGATGAATTAGTGAATCACACTAGATGCTCTAATCTGTGTTCCACTTCTTATAATGAGTCTTTAATTTTTCCCATCCTTAATCAAGACAACTTAGAGTTAGGTAGCTATGGTCAATCTTGTCCTCAGATTGTAAATATTAAACTTGATCAAAAAGTTAAAATCATTCCTAGAGTAAAGACTGCTTTCTTTTGTCAAAGTCCAAGGTCAAACTTGTTTATCCATTTGGGAGAATTTTCATATTTGCAATCCACCCTCCCTTCCCAACTCTTTCAATCATCTTTGGGTTGGTGCTCTAGTCATTTTTTTGCCTTGGAATTTTTCAATAGGAAGTATATGTATGATTACATGTTTGGAGAAAAAGCACTTCATTTCCCTTTTCAGTCACCTTGGAACAATAATGCTTGTTGTCAAATTATCAATCATTCTTGGTGGCTAGAAAAGGTGTTTAAAGATCAATTTCATCTTTTCTCCATTTTTGAGCATCAAGTGGGCCTAGTTTTGATTTTTCGTCTTTTAAGCCTTGATTTGCCCCCACTTGGTTTTTATTTGATCATCAGTCCCAAGGGGAAACGAATTAAATATGCAAGTGAAGTGAATGAGGAAAGTAGTTTATTAAACCATATGCCTTGTATTTTTCCTCCATCCATTTTAAACAATAACTTGCATAAATTTTATGATCCTATCAGTTTTTGGATAGAGGATGGTTTCACTAGTCAGTCGTCTCCTCTGCATTATTTCATGTTGCACCACTCAAATCCTTCTTCAGTTTCTGAACAAGTCAAGAAGATTGTGCTCTCAATTTCAATAATTTTTAATCCAATCTTGACTTGTTTCATCAACAAAAATCAAAGAAGAATCATTAATTTATTTGATGAATGGTTGCACTGGATTTATGATTTTACCTAACATTTGTGCTCACTGGTTAGAGTAGGGTAGGTAGGTATTGAATAAGCTCACTTGAGCAGTAGGATTTGTGTGATTTTTCTTTTTCTGTGTGCCGAGTATTGTCCCTTTTTCTTTTTTCTGCCTGGAGTGTCTGCTTGTTTCCATCCTTTATTGAGTTGAGCCTTGCTCCTTCCTAAGCTTATCTCTTCTCCTGCATGCATTTAAGAAATTGTAGTTGGCATTTCTATTTGTGGCTGCCTGTGCAAGTTGAGATTGCCTGATTGAAGAAGTATTCTTTTCCTCCTGCACAGTGAATGAAAATGATAAATGAATAATATATGCCATGTTAGTTTACATTTATATTTTGGCGCATTTCAGTTCATGCTTTAGATTAGATTTCAGTTCAGTTTTATTTTATTTTTGTCCCATACATGCTCCATGATGGTATTCTAGTGTTTGTGAGAGCAGCAACAGGTGCAAGATAAAAGCTGAAAGCAAGGATGGTGCAGTGCTGGATTGAAGATTGATGCAGAGCAGTTCGAGACCAGAGATTCTGAGGTTCTCAAGCGCTCTCTCCCTTAGAGCACTTGTCCCAGCTAGAGCCAGATGTTATCACACCATAGTAGCAGGGCTACTATTCTTGTACAGCAGATATCTGCACATTCCAGAGCTTCCTTTATTCCAGAGCATGGCTATATATTTTGGATCACTCATGATCAGAGCAGTACACTATTCAGCCAGTTCCTTTACATTTGAGATGCTGAGATGAGCATCTATATTGGATCACTATCAGATTGTGGACAACAGTTGTATTCCCCATGCCATGACTGAGTTTCAGGACACTCAGAGAGATGACCGATGTAGCCATTATACCATTGGTACAGAGCAGACAGTAGTGCCCAGAGTTACAGCAGCAGTTTCAGAGGACAGATGATGGTACAGGTTGATGAGCTTTCAGGTATATGACTCAGCAGGTATATCGTGGTGTTATGGTTAGATTGCTTTTATACTTATTCTTATAGCATGTCTTAGCACTTAGTGTCATGATCTGGCGATCATATAGATATATGGACCTGGTTGATCTATTATATATATTATATTGTCCCTACTCAGACTTAGAAGTTCACTATTCATACTCATTGGTACATACCCTCCTTAGGGAGAATAGAGGTGATCATTACACCATACTTTGGCTTGCTAGTGTTGGCTCCATCATTTCATTGTCTTCATCCATCCATGGCCTACCTTTTAGATTATCACCCTGACTTACTACTTGACTAGTGGCATGGAGGACTTTTCCCCACTGTAGCCTCTGTATTGGATGAGCTTCCCTGTTTATTGTGTCTCGGCTCTGAGTTGGTGACAAAACTTACCTATGGTGAGTTGGAGTTCCTTGAGAATTCCCCCTAGTCACTAAAGTTGTGTTGGCTAAACCTGAAACTTTTAGTGCTGCCATGAATACAAAATTTGGAAAAATGAAATGCTATATCTTGTATGAAAAGCCCATTCATGCAATGTGTTTCTAAACACACATGAATGAGAGGCATGCCAAATGAACATGGCAATGAAAATAAATGTTATATATTTTGGAAAATAAATACCTAGGTAAACAAGCTGTCCATGACACACCTAGAAGTGCTCAGGTAAACAAGTGCCTTAAAAACACACCTGCAGCAGAAACCCTAAAGAAAAAAATGTAAATCTATGCAATGTGTTTGTAAACACACATAGATCAAGGCTATGGAAACTTCAGGCCCAAAAGCAATAGAACTTAAAAGCTATATCTAAACAATTGCTGGCCTTATTTGTATTATGGATTGTGCGCATCTGTGAAGGTGAATAAACCCTCTTTAAACAACTCATCCATTTGTGAGACACCGCCATTCCCTGTGTTATTGCTCATTCAGTATATACTATGGTGTATTCCCTTTCCCTTGCCAAAGTGTCACAAAGTCAAGACAGTAAAGTCATCCCTTAGCCTAGCCAGTTAATTTAAGCCTTCATCCTTCACTAGCAAATTGATCACAACTATGAAATGAGTATGATCCTGAAAGTCTAGTCTGAGTAATAATAATAATTAACGACACTATATATTTCGATTTAGATCGCCAGTCATGATTACTCTGTGTTATAATTGTTATTTGAATAAGTTGTAGAGCATATATTAACCTTGACACTTTGCAGCAGATATTGATGATGATCTGAGTTATATTTGGTCTTGGTTAGACCTAGTTTGACCATGGAGGACCATGGGACATGAGATGTTGGACCTTATGATGATATGGATAGATGATATATGGTCTATGTATACATACATGATGACTCTATGCAGCAGCTACAGGGTTATGATGATGATTCTGGGGTTACAGCAGTGTTTGTATATGTACAGCGCATTATTATTGGCCTTGATCCGGTATATTGGATATTTATTTTGATCATGCAGAGATTCATAGGGTGTATGAGTACACATCTTGGATGGATTTGGACCTTCTGAGTCCAATGGGACAGTTTGTTTTCAGTTCCGGGCACTTACAGTGATGATTTAGCCTCAGTAGGCTGTCCTAGTGCAGTTTTGGTCTGTCGGAGGCCCTGTCGGAGCAGATGTGATTTTTATTCGGTTGACCTAGGGCGCTGATGATGGAGGGGGTGGTCCAGCCACTTGTTTTTACCATATTACCCCCCTCCCGGACACATTGGTGCCCTCACCTTGACAGCGCCAGCACTCCAGGAGGCTGTTTGGGGCAGTTTCACGCTTCTCGAGGCATTTCAGGATTGGTAGAAATGGCTATTGAGGAAATCGATTTGGGCTACTGAGGCAAATTTATGGCATGGGATGATTAGTGATGATATATCGAGACCTTCCACACCTTCTCCAGCAGTTTCAGCTTCATCGGGGCCCGCATCCATCACTTATGGCACTTTCTGTGGATTTTTGAGGTCTTTTGAGGACCACGACTTCACTATGGAGGCACGATTTGGTACTTTCATGATTATTTATTGGTTATTGTGCTATGGGGATTGACCAAGGAGGGATAAAATTACCCCTTGGACCCACCATAAGCCTCTTATGATATTTTGTCATCATGACTTGGTGGGATTCCCCTCTTATAGAGCGATTTTGTCCACTTATATTATATTTTATTAGTGATCCATGTATTTCATTGTTGATCTCATCTCAACCATTGATTAGACATTTGTATCTTTTAATCTTAGCCACTCATTCAAAAAGTGGTTAGGGTTTTGGTGCCTCTCCTTCCTATTTAAAGGAGAGAGCCTCTCATTGTAAAGGCACCTTTGGAGCTCTGGAATATTGGAATAGAAGATTTTTTGTGGAGCACATCTCTCTTGCATTGTGGATTCTCTTGCATATTGAATATACAGTATCTCTTCTATGTATCATTGTGGATTTTGGTGCTTTTGCTAACCTTTTGACAGGAAAGTCGAATTGGAGAGAGGAGGGTGACTTCATGAGGGTTATTGTTGGAGGGATCCACATATTCTCTCTTGGGTTGATCTTGTGACAGGGAGTATCATTATTGTATATTCGTGACATAGTTGATGCTTTCTATTACATCTTTCTACCATTTTCATAATCATCTTGCTTGACTTGTTTCTTTGATCTTGTCTTGTAGGAGGAGGACGATTTGGCTATCTTGGAGAAGGGCGATTTGGTTGGAGCACTTGGATCTCACTCTTGAATATACACATAGGAGAATGCTATCAACTTGCAAAGTGGCCATAAGCAATTGAGGTAAGATCTACAAGGTATGTGCCTCTTTCATCCATTCTATCTTCATTGGTCATAAAACCCTAATTAAATCAAAACCCCAATTTTGGTATTTCTTAGATCTACTTAGATATAGCCTTGCAATTGAAAAGATATTAAAAACCCACCTCTATAGGATCCACCCCTAGTTGGATCTATAGTTTGGTGGTGATTGGCTAAAAATTGACACACTTTTCAATGCAAAAAGCCTTCTTGAACCTAAATCGATTTTCCTAAGAGAAGCTTGTTGGGTTAGATCTAGCACATGGATAGGTGAGATCCCACTTGATTTGACATCTAGACACTTGATAACCTATACCCACATCTTTACTTTGGTGAAAACTACCTTGTGGACATCTCTCCACGTTTTAAGGGGTTAAAACCCCCTTTTGATCTTCTTGGCACCTTAAAACTTAGATCTACTAAGATCTAGCCATTGGATTCAATTGAAACTTTGAAGGAACATATATCGGGGTACTAACATCCCGGATCTACATTTTGGTGGCCATTGGACTTGATTTGGTCCACCAAAACCCATTTTTGGACCCTCCTTGAGCAAATCGCACCCCCTTGATTTTTTGAGTTGGTCCACTTCTAGGAAGTGGGTGTTGGAGATTTTCGTGGATTTGGAATGCCCATGCCTTGAAACCTAGGTCTATACTGTCCTTTCGTCAAGATCCGCCTTGGGGATTGCATTCCTTGTTTTAAGGGATTGTGGTCCACTTTTGGTCATCACTTAAAAACCTAGATCTAATAAGATCCAACCATTGAATCTCATTCAACCCACTTGACTTGGCTTCTAGGTGTCCCGATCTACAATTTGACATACCTTTTGACCCCATTAGCCCACTTAACAAGGCACTAGTCCATCACCAAGCAAGTCGCACTCCTTGGGATTGGTGTCAAATCCTAGATCTAGTACATGGGTATCCTTAAAATCAACTTCAACTCATAGATCTAGCCTACATCTAACCTATAGTACCTACCTCACACCTAACTTCACCTTGTGGGCCTACCTAGAATCACTTCACACTTCCCAAGAAAACTAGACCCACTTGTGTAAACACATGGTACTATACCTAATCATCATACCCCATTATGTGGCCTAAACCATACATAGCTTGAAACATTATTAATCTTTTATACCTCCCTCAACCATACCTTAAACCTTAGGTCCACTTAGCCTTGCATTGGTTTCCGTAACTCATTACTTACCTACCCTTAGAAACCTTTGTTTGGGTCCAATCAACTGTGATTGGGGTATAGGGTCTCCCCCTTGGTCTAGTTATACCTTGACCTAAAGCGAAGAGTGCCTCGGTTGACGTGACTCCCACATTGCATTGGGAACCGTGGCATCTCTTGGGTCACCTCTTTAGTTGCCTATCTCCTCTACCGTCCCGGATGGGATACCTCTAGGGGCTACTACAAGTTGTGTGATAACATTTTTGGCGCCGTTGCCGGGGAGGTAGAGGCCTACCTTGGTTCATCATACCTGTTTTGTCTCACTCTATCCCTGCACTTTAAACGACATACATCTTGGTAGAAGAGTTTTAAAATCTACCTGGCGACTCCACATAAGCGACTCCACTGGTGATCGATCCTATCATTATCTAGAACCCATGGGGTGCATCGTTTTGTATTTAGGTTCTTGATTTAATAAAAAAAAAAAAAAAAAAAATTTAAAAAAATTAAAAATTAAAAAATAAATTTTTGCCATCCATGGCTGCTTCTGAGCGGCCTAGGACTTTTGGTCGTTTGAAAGTTTTTGACTTCTCAAAAATTGTTGGGTATCCTCATCATATCCCTCATCAAGCCCGTGAAAGGTTGTCTAAATTTAATGGAAGTCATGAAGTATCTGCTAAAAGACACCTTGAACTTTTTAGGGAAATTATTAAAGATTTATCCATAACCCATGAGGATGTGTGTATGAAACTATTGGCTTCATCCTTCAAAGGAAGAGCTGAGATCTGGTTCTTAGATTTGAAGCCCAATAGCATTTCCGGGTATGACATGTTTGAGCAAAATTTCTTAGAAAGATGGGGAAATGAATCCGATGATGTATATTTTTCAAATCAAAACCTTCCCCTTTTTGATCCTATTGTTGAATCTGTTAATAATCAAACATCAAGTGAATTGCCAACATCCGAAGATGACCCCTCCTGCTCAATTTCTTTTGAGGATAAGTCTTCCACTTTTGAGCCGGTTGAAAGTCAAATCCATAATCATTGTATAAATCATAAGTTTTCAAAATTCTTTTTAGGTAGCCCTAGTCTTGATCCTGAGGAAATTTCTGAGGATGAACCTTTAGTCAGTCAATCTATTGAAGTTCCTCCCTCAGAGAAACTCATTAATCATTCCATATTTAATGATCATTCAATTCCTTATCACCGTATGGAAGAAGAAGAAAGTGAAAGCATAGACCAAGATCCTTTAGTGGTGATCTCTAGTGATCATTGTGCAAATAATCAGGACACTTTAAATGAGCTTGTTAATTTTCCCCCTGATCAATTAAATGAAAATGATCACCTATCCTCTTATAATATTAATGATGAACCAATAGAAGGTCAATCTCAAGATGAGGATGAATTAGTGAATCACACTAGATGCTCTAATCTGTGTTCCACTTCTTATAATGAGTCTTTAATTTTTCCCATCCTTAATCAAGACAACTTAGAGTTAGGTAGCTATGGTCAATCTTGTCCTCAGATTGTAAATATTAAACTTGATCAAAAGGTTAAAATCATTCCTAGAGTAAAGACTGCTTTCTTTTGTCAAAGTCCAAGGTCAAACTTGTTTATCCATTTGGGAGAATTTTCATATTTGCAATCCACCCTCCCTTCCCAACTCTTTCAATCATCTTTGGGTTGGTGCTCTAGTCATTTTTTTGCCTTGGAATTTTTCAATAGGAAGTATATGTATGATTACATGTTTGGAGAAAAAGCACTTCATTTCCCTTTTCAGTCACCTTGGAACAATAATGCTTGTTGTCAAATTATCAATCATTCTTGGTGGCTAGAAAAGGTGTTTAAAGATCAATTTCATCTTTTCTCCATTTTTGAGCATCAAGTGGGCCTAGTTTTGATTTTTCGTCTTTTAAGCCTTGATTTGCCCCCACTTGGTTTTTATTTGATCATCAGTCCCAAGGGGAAACGAATTAAATATGCAAGTGAAGTGAATGAGGAAAGTAGTTTATTAAACCATATGCCTTGTATTTTTCCTCCATCCATTTTAAACAATAACTTGCATAAATTTTATGATCCTATCAGTTTTTGGATAGAGGATGGTTTCACTAGTCAGTCGTCTCCTCTGCATTATTTCATGTTGCACCACTCAAATCCTTCTTCAGTTTCTGAACAAGTCAAGAAGATTGTGCTCTCAATTTCAATAATTTTTAATCCAATCTTGACTTGTTTCATCAACAAAAATCAAAGAAGAATCATTAATTTATTTGATGAATGGTTGCACTGGATTTATGATTTTACCTAACATTTGTGCTCACTGGTTAGAGTAGGGTAGGTAGGTATTGAATAAGCTCACTTGAGCAGTAGGATTTGTGTGATTTTTCTTTTTCTGTGTGCCGAGTATTGTCCCTTTTTCTTTTTTCTGCCTGGAGTGTCTGCTTGTTTCCATCCTTTATTGAGTTGAGCCTTGCTCCTTCCTAAGCTTATCTCTTCTCCTGCATGCATTTAAGAAATTGTAGTTGGCATTTCTATTTGTGGCTGCCTGTGCAAGTTGAGATTGCCTGATTGAAGAAGTATTCTTTTCCTCCTGCACAGTGAATGAAAATGATAAATGAATAATATATGCCATGTTAGTTTACATTTATATTTTGGCGCATTTCAGTTCATGCTTTAGATTAGATTTCAGTTCAGTTTTATTTTATTTTTGTCCCATACATGCTCCATGATGGTATTCTAGTGTTTGTGAGAGCAGCAACAGGTGCAAGATAAAAGCTGAAAGCAAGGATGGTGCAGTGCTGGATTGAAGATTGATGCAGAGCAGTTCGAGACCAGAGATTCTGAGGTTCTCAAGCGCTCTCTCCCTTAGAGCACTTGTCCCAGCTAGAGCCAGATGTTATCACACCATAGTAGCAGGGCTACTATTCTTGTACAGCAGATATCTGCACATTCCAGAGCTTCCTTTATTCCAGAGCATGGCTATATATTTTGGATCACTCATGATCAGAGCAGTACACTATTCAGCCAGTTCCTTTACATTTGAGATGCTGAGATGAGCATCTATATTGGATCACTATCAGATTGTGGACAACAGTTGTATTCCCCATGCCATGACTGAGTTTCAGGACACTCAGAGAGATGACCGATGTAGCCATTATACCATTGGTACAGAGCAGACAGTAGTGCCCAGAGTTACAGCAGCAGTTTCAGAGGACAGATGATGGTACAGGTTGATGAGCTTTCAGGTATATGACTCAGCAGGTATATCGTGGTGTTATGGTTAGATTGCTTTTATACTTATTCTTATAGCATGTCTTAGCACTTAGTGTCATGATCTGGCGATCATATAGATATATGGACCTGGTTGATCTATTATATATATTATATTGTCCCTACTCAGACTTAGAAGTTCACTATTCATACTCATTGGTACATACCCTCCTTAGGGAGAATAGAGGTGATCATTACACCATACTTTGGCTTGCTAGTGTTGGCTCCATCATTTCATTGTCTTCATCCATCCATGGCCTACCTTTTAGATTATCACCCTGACTTACTACTTGACTAGTGGCATGGAGGACTTTTCCCCACTGTAGCCTCTGTATTGGATGAGCTTCCCTGTTTATTGTGTCTCGGCTCTGAGTTGGTGACAAAACTTACCTATGGTGAGTTGGAGTTCCTTGAGAATTCCCCCTAGTCACTAAAGTTGTGTTGGCTAAACCTGAAACTTTTAGTGCTGCCATGAATACAAAATTTGGAAAAATGAAATGCTATATCTTGTATGAAAAGCCCATTCATGCAATGTGTTTCTAAACACACATGAATGAGAGGCATGCCAAATGAACATGGCAATGAAAATAAATGTTATATATTTTGGAAAATAAATACCTAGGTAAACAAGCTGTCCATGACACACCTAGAAGTGCTCAGGTAAACAAGTGCCTTAAAAACACACCTGCAGCAGAAAGCCTAAAGAAAAAAATGTAAATCTATGCAATGTGTTTGTAAACACACATAGATCAAGGCTATGGAAACTTCAGGCCCAAAAGCAATAGAACTTAAAAGCTATATCTAAACAATTGCTGGCCTTATTTGTATTATGGATTGTGCGCATCTGTGAAGGTGAATAAACCCTCTTTAAACAACTCATCCATTTGTGAGACACCGCCATTCCCTGTGTTATTGCTCATTCAGTATATACTATGGTGTATTCCCTTTCCCTTGCCAAAGTGTCACAAAGTCAAGACAGTAAAGTCATCCCTTAGCCTAGCCAGTTAATTTAAGCCTTCATCCTTCACTAGCAAATTGATCACAACTATGAAATGAGTATGATCCTGAAAGTCTAGTCTGAGTAATAATAATAATTAACGACACTATATATTTCGATTTAGATCGCCAGTCATGATTACTCTGTGTTATAATTGTTATTTGAATAAGTTGTAGAGCATATATTAACCTTGACACTTTGCAGCAGATATTGATGATGATCTGAGTTATATTTGGTCTTGGTTAGACCTAGTTTGACCATGGAGGACCATGGGACATGAGATGTTGGACCTTATGATGATATGGATAGATGATATATGGTCTATGTATACATACATGATGACTCTATGCAGCAGCTACAGGGTTATGATGATGATTCTGGGGTTACAGCAGTGTTTGTATATGTACAGCGCATTATTATTGGCCTTGATCCGGTATATTGGATATTTATTTTGATCATGCAGAGATTCATAGGGTGTATGAGTACACATCTTGGATGGATTTGGACCTTCTGAGTCCAATGGGACAGTTTGTTTTCAGTTCCGGGCACTTACAGTGATGATTTAGCCTCAGTAGGCTGTCCTAGTGCAGTTTTGGTCTGTCGGAGGCCCTGTCGGAGCAGATGTGATTTTTATTCGGTTGACCTAGGGCGCTGATGATGGAGGGGGTGGTCCAGCCACTTGTTTTTACCATATTACCCCCCTCCCGGACACATTGGTGCCCTCACCTTGACAGCGCCAGCACTCCAGGAGGCTGTTTGGGGCAGTTTCACGCTTCTCGAGGCATTTCAGGATTGGTAGAAATGGCTATTGAGGAAATCGATTTGGGCTACTGAGGCAAATTTATGGCATGGGATGATTAGTGATGATATATCGAGACCTTCCACACCTTCTCCAGCAGTTTCAGCTTCATCGGGGCCCGCATCCATCACTTATGGCACTTTCTGTGGATTTTTGAGGTCTTTTGAGGACCACGACTTCACTATGGAGGCACGATTTGGTACTTTCATGATTATTTATTGGTTATTGTGCTATGGGGATTGACCAAGGAGGGATAAAATTACCCCTTGGACCCACCATAAGCCTCTTATGATATTTTGTCATCATGACTTGGTGGGATTCCCCTCTTATAGAGCGATTTTGTCCACTTATATTATATTTTATTAGTGATCCATGTATTTCATTGTTGATCTCATCTCAACCATTGATTAGACATTTGTATCTTTTAATCTTAGCCACTCATTCAAAAAGTGGTTAGGGTTTTGGTGCCTCTCCTTCCTATTTAAAGGAGAGAGCCTCTCATTGTAAAGGCACCTTTGGAGCTCTGGAATATTGGAATAGAAGATTTTTTGTGGAGCACATCTCTCTTGCATTGTGGATTCTCTTGCATATTGAATATACAGTATCTCTTCTATGTATCATTGTGGATTTTGGTGCTTTTGCTAACCTTTTGACAGGAAAGTCGAATTGGAGAGAGGAGGGTGACTTCATGAGGGTTATTGTTGGAGGGATCCACATATTCTCTCTTGGGTTGATCTTGTGACAGGGAGTATCATTATTGTATATTCGTGACATAGTTGATGCTTTCTATTACATCTTTCTACCATTTTCATAATCATCTTGCTTGACTTGTTTCTTTGATCTTGTCTTGTAGGAGGAGGACGATTTGGCTATCTTGGAGAAGGGCGATTTGGTTGGAGCACTTGGATCTCACTCTTGAATATACACATAGGAGAATGCTATCAACTTGCAAAGTGGCCATAAGCAATTGAGGTAAGATCTACAAGGTATGTGCCTCTTTCATCCATTCTATCTTCATTGGTCATAAAACCCTAATTAAATCAAAACCCCAATTTTGGTATTTCTTAGATCTACTTAGATATAGCCTTGCAATTGAAAAGATATTAAAAACCCACCTCTATAGGATCCACCCCTAGTTGGATCTATAGTTTGGTGGTGATTGGCTAAAAATTGACACACTTTTCAATGCAAAAAGCCTTCTTGAACCTAAATCGATTTTCCTAAGAGAAGCTTGTTGGGTTAGATCTAGCACATGGATAGGTGAGATCCCACTTGATTTGACATCTAGACACTTGATAACCTATACCCACATCTTTACTTTGGTGAAAACTACCTTGTGGACATCTCTCCACGTTTTAAGGGGTTAAAACCCCCTTTTGATCTTCTTGGCACCTTAAAACTTAGATCTACTAAGATCTAGCCATTGGATTCAATTGAAACTTTGAAGGAACATATATCGGGGTACTAACATCCCGGATCTACATTTTGGTGGCCATTGGACTTGATTTGGTCCACCAAAACCCATTTTTGGACCCTCCTTGAGCAAATCGCACCCCCTTGATTTTTTGAGTTGGTCCACTTCTAGGAAGTGGGTGTTGGAGATTTTCGTGGATTTGGAATGCCCATGCCTTGAAACCTAGGTCTATACTGTCCTTTCGTCAAGATCCGCCTTGGGGATTGCATTCCTTGTTTTAAGGGATTGTGGTCCACTTTTGGTCATCACTTAAAAACCTAGATCTAATAAGATCCAACCATTGAATCTCATTCAACCCACTTGACTTGGCTTCTAGGTGTCCCGATCTACAATTTGACATACCTTTTGACCCCATTAGCCCACTTAACAAGGCACTAGTCCATCACCAAGCAAGTCGCACTCCTTGGGATTGGTGTCAAATCCTAGATCTAGTACATGGGTATCCTTAAAATCAACTTCAACTCATAGATCTAGCCTACATCTAACCTATAGTACCTACCTCACACCTAACTTCACCTTGTGGGCCTACCTAGAATCACTTCACACTTCCCAAGAAAACTAGACCCACTTGTGTAAACACATGGTACTATACCTAATCATCATACCCCATTATGTGGCCTAAACCATACATAGCTTGAAACATTATTAATCTTTTATACCTCCCTCAACCATACCTTAAACCTTAGGTCCACTTAGCCTTGCATTGGTTTCCGTAACTCATTACTTACCTACCCTTAGAAACCTTTGTTTGGGTCCAATCAACTGTGATTGGGGTATAGGGTCTCCCCCTTGGTCTAGTTATACCTTGACCTAAAGCGAAGAGTGCCTCGGTTGACGTGACTCCCACATTGCATTGGGAACCGTGGCATCTCTTGGGTCACCTCTTTAGTTGCCTATCTCCTCTACCGTCCCGGATGGGATACCTCTAGGGGCTACTACAAGTTGTGTGATAACAGGTACATACCAATGAGTATGAATAGTGAACTTCTAAGTCTGAGTAGGGACAATATAATATATATAATAGATCAACCAGGTCCAAATATCTATATGATCGCCAGATCATGACACTGAGTGCTAAGACATGCTATAAGAATAAGTATAAAAGCAATCTGACCATAACACCATGATATACCTGCTGAGTCATATACCTGAATGCTCATCAACCTGTACCATCATCTGTCCTCCGAAACTGCTGCTGTAACTTTGGGCACTACTGACTGCTCTGTACCAATGGTATAATGGCTACATCGGTCATCTCTCTGAGTGTCCTGAGACTCAGTCATGGCATGGGGAATACAACTGCTATCCACAATCTGATAGTGATCCAAAGATAGCTGCTCATCTCATCATCTCAAAGTAAAGGAACTGGCTGAAATGTGCTCTGTTATCTGAAAAATAATGTATGGTAGCCCGGCTACTATATATGTGATAACACCCCCCACCACCCTAATAGTTGAGACCTTATTTGACATTGGCCTCAGCATCTCTTGTCATTATGATTTATCCAACCTTAAACAAATAGAACCTCACCCTCAAATGACTTATTGGATGGTTGATTTCGTCGGGTGCACGAAGGAGCACATTGAATATATTGAGGGGACTTCCAATGGGCCCTACCTATCTAAATAAAAAGATGGATGCCCCTTTAATTGTGGATCAATATCCATAGCGGAACAAGAAGTGCAAGTAATATGATCCTCCCCCATAATCGCAGATCTGAGTGTGATTGCTCTCCCTGACCCTTACCAGGGCTTTGATACCATGTAAATATTTGATTCAGAGATCACTACTCCCTCTGAATCGCCCTGGGATCTCAAGCGGTTTGAGTCTCAATGTCAATAAATACTTATACAAACATAAACTCAACAACGAGATCTCTTTACAACTTTAACACACATGCAATCACACACATAACACTGCATATACCCTAGAAACCCCAACCGGGAAAACCAGCAATCTGTGGGGCTATCTTCTCTCTCGATCCCAGAGCATATAAGAAATGAGACAAGTACAATACAGGGTTACCTCAGAAGTAACTCAGGCAAACTCTAGATTTGCATGCATCAGCTGATGCATGCACTAGAAGAATGAGCCCTAACTGGAAAACTGGATCTAAGTATCCCTGCAGTCGCCTCTGTCTGATCTGTCTCTCTCTATCCTCTGCTCTAATCTGCTTTGTAATTGAAGAAGCCTACTGCTGAAAACGTCCTCCTCTGCATGCACAAGTGCGCCCTCCCTCCCATGAAGAATGACTCGTACTAAATCAGATCTCAGCAGATCTGAGCTCTGATCGTCACTGATCTTCCTCAATCACTGAGACAAAGATACTCTGCAAGTTACAGACACTCAATCGCTCAATCGGATGCGGTACGAGCTTCCTCCTCCTTGAGGAATGCGCCTCCTTCTCAACGAAAGTTGTCCTCCTCTCAATTGATTTATCTCAAATCAATTTTCTCAGTAGTAGAGACAGACACCTTCTATCTTCCTTATATCATCTCATTGTAAAATTAGGTTTACCAAAAACCGAAAAGTAGGTGCATGCAAAACTCACTTTTGCATGCATGCATGCAAACCCTTGCATACATTTCTTCCTGAACATTTTCCTGGTTAACATTTTAACAAAAATGGCCACAAAATTCTGAGTTTTATACAAAATTACCACCATTCACAAGCAATCAACGGCAAGTTTGACAAAGTGGAGCTGCTTAGACTAGTGGATACAAGATTTGTCACTCACTAAATTCTTCTCTAATGACCATGGAGGTGAAGGGATCTTTAGCTTCCACATTTTTGAGTGGCATGCAGGAATACTAGAAGCAATCTACCTAGCACACAACCATTGAGATAAAGAGTAGGGTTTTGGGAGATCAGCTTTCTGTGGATATTAAGTTTGTTTTTGAATTTGTAGAACCTATAGTGTTATATAGATACCAACATTGCATATTCAGGTAAGATGAGAACAATGACACTATGTGCTTGGGAGTTCAATCCATCAATGATAAGGGAGATACCACCTTATACTCATTGTTGAAAACATTTATACATGGGCAGTGAAAAAAATTGAACCACCCACTTCATACGGTAGTTTATGCACTTAATCCAAAATAATATTATGCTAAGAGAAGAAATAAGCAACCTCCTTTCCAAGATAGAGAGGCATAAACAAAGTTATTAGAACTGAATCTACAACAGAACCAAAAAAGGCAAATCTAGAACCAAACCAGAATCGAGAAAAAATCAAGTTGAAGAACCAATGAACTAAATAATCCATAAAAATATGCAAATTTTTAAATATATATACATTCATGTACATCAATGTAAATCCAAACCATTAGAGACCAAACATGAAAACTTTGTTGGTGTAGATAGCATGAGGTGATGACGCGGAGTTGGTACCATCTAATATTGCCTACGTTATCACAGATGCAAAGCTCATTTATAAAGCAACAAGCATGATGGTCCAAAAAGAGTAGTTGCATAGTTTTTGGAGATGGTGCAATGGGAATTCTTTGAATAATGCATTGAAAGACATTAGAAAGCTTGCTTGTCTTCAAGTGTCAAGTGAAAATGGCAACACAATTCAGATGTTTATACATAACCACCACCATCCTCAAGCAATCTACTGCAAGTTTTCCAAATTGGAGTTGCTTAAACCAATGGATACGAGATTTTCCACTTTCTAAAATCTTCTTCACTGGATATCGGAAGTGAAGGATGGATTTAGCTTCGACACAGTTACCAATGACATGTGGAAGAAATCTACCTCGCATGCAACTATTGAGTTAAACAGTATGGTTTGAGTGAATGTTTTTGTGAAGTTGTAGAACCTATATGTGACATGTTGCATTATATTGATACAAAAAACAAGGAACCTCATTGTTCCTAGAGTTACGTGGAGTCAATGATGAAGATGAAGATGAAGTTGGAGATGAAAAGAAAGTTTGTAGACTTCACGGTTTGGAGCAGGAGGAAGAAAAAGAGAAAAGGCTTAATTTTCCCATACATTTTATTGGAGTGATTACAGAATATATAGTTCCTGTGGCCGCCTAATACACACCTGGGGTAACGCGGCAGGAAACCTTTAAGCCGCTCAGTGTGTCCTTGGAGGCAAGTCAAAGTCAAGTGTTGTCACCTGATTACTCGACTCCTCCATCTAGGCTACTCCTAGCGAAGCCAAGGGGGGTGGTCCCTATAAAAATAATCTAAGGCCTTTAACAATGAAAATAAGTAAAAAGCTATTCTAGGAGTTAATATGATGGATATGGAAAAATATTACAACTAAGCGAGATTGCAATTTAAAATTTAATTAGATAACACAACACATGATATAGATACATTCACAAAATTTTATGATTGAAATTTAAAACATTTGTAAAGTAATGACCAGTGTCGAGAATATGATTGCTTGCTGTGTTGTGTCATGAAAGTATTGCAAAGGCTTGTTGTAAATTTTAATTTATTAATGAGTATTATGGGAATGGGTTTATTTTTGGTGTGGTCCAACTTAGACTTACTTCCTTGGAATGGGCGTTGTGACAGTTCTACCAAGTATCCAACCAAGCGAGGATGAACCTTCTTATGGCAGCCTACTGACTCTGTAGTAAACCTCACGCGACCTCCTGAATCCTTAGAAATCAGACTTAGTAGGATTGCCCTATTAAACTAGTCACTCTACACCTTTTTCTAATTGAGCCAACTGTTCAGACTAAGATGCAGCGGTCAAGAGCATACTTCAGGTTTCAAGCCTTGGTTGATTTAATATAAAAATGTGAGGTGAGTTATTTAGACTAAACTAAAGCCCAAGAATCTCTTTTCCACACACCAAAAAATGGTGCAGTACTTTAGGAAAGCAAGGACACAATTTTATTAGGTTCATTGGAACAATTGTAGATACATGCATAAAATAAGATAAATAAACAAAATTTTGAATGAGTCGTGTTGCCGCCTAAAACACACTTGCACACATGTAAGTCTGCCAACCGTTGTGTGCGTTCCTGAGGGCAACTATGAGTTAAGAACCCAATGTCACCTCGGTCCTAAACTCCTCCGTTTAGACCACAACTCCTAAAGGCCAAGGGGGGTAGTCCCTAATTACTAAGTTTCTTTTGTTTTGGGGAGTTGTAAGTTACTATAAAAAATGAAAATGACAGTCAACGTGCAGATATGCAATATTTTAATGACAAGCAAAACCTTTTAATGCTAAGCCAAAAACAATGTAAGAGAGAAACAATCAATCAAGCAAAACCAGTGTCGTCTCTACTCGGGCTATGGAGTCACAATAATCAACTTTAAACAAGTACTTTCCCAAAGTATTAACTCATTCACTTTAACAGATACAACAATGAATAGTCACTTCTAGTAAATGCACAAGTAAATGAAATGCTTGCAACGAGATGATCCATATATCACATAAGCATTAAAAATGAGAACATGAACAACTTAATTGAACAAAGATATGTGTAACAATATTAAGCTGATAAACAAAGTACTTGAAGCAAATATTGTGAACAAGATGACAATGTGAAATGCTTGCGAAATAGAAAAGAGATTGTAACAATGTTGTGCTAGTGGTCCTGTGAATTTTAGTAAATTTTATGTCTCTCTTTGACTTAGGGGATTAAAGCGTTTGTTGCAAAGAAATGAACTAATCTAGATGTCTACCCCAAGAGACTATCTCCTTCGAATTGAGAGAGAATGTCGGGTGCTCAGCCTAAGAACACAAGGTTCCAAACTAGCTCCACGAGTCAATCTCGAAACTTGTTGGGTGCTCAACTGAAGGACACAAAGTGCCACGAGGCTCCCCACATCCTCTACCCCACTAGCTCCATAGGTCAAGCCTCTTTTTCTCTTTTCTATTGAAGATATGTATCTCAGTGCCTATTAAACTAGCCAACACAAATCTTTGCCCTTTCTCGTCACCCAAGATCGGTCAAATCGGCGAGGTGAGAGGATACGGGACAAAAACGGGGCTTAAGTTAAATTTTATTCTCTAAGCAAAACTAAACTAAAACAATGCAAGCCAAGCGCGATATCACAGGAGAGGCAGAGCCTCTCACGTATGAGGTGTAGGCGAAATGAAATTACTTGAAAGAAAATTACAAAGTAAAGTACAAGCCAAGCGCGATATCATAGGAGTGGCAGAGCCACTTCACTAGTGAGGTGCGGGCAAAATGAAATAACTTAAAGCAAATTACTGGAAAATAAAAATTGCAAACCAAGCGCGATATCACAGGAGTGGCAGAGCCAGTTCACTAGTGAGGTGTGGGCAAAATAAAAATTACTTGAAGTAAATACAACTTGTAAGCAAAACTACTTAACAAAACATGCAAGGATGAGCATATCCTCTTCTCTTGCATGCAACTAATAAGAGTAAACTGATCTAGGAAGTAAATGCTTGAAACAAAACACAATATACTCAAGCCCAAGAGACTCTCTTGGGCTTGTTACAATGATTTAGATTTCAGCACTCATTGTTATTGAGAAAAGAGAGAGAAAGAGTGATTTTTTACCGTTTTTGGGTGAAGGACTTGAATTAGCCCCTCTTGGGTGTTGATGGTGCTTGCTAGTGGCCAAATTTGGGCATTCCCTCCCCCTGTAAGATCAAAAACCTGCACAAAACAACAATCTATTATGGTACAAATGTGGTAAAAATGAGATTTAAATGAACTTGTAACTTTGCATGTAAAAATTAGAAATTTTTCTAAGGCAAATATTGCATATAAAAACTTGAAAAGAGATGAGTATGGAGTGCAAGAAAGGCTTGTAAAAATATGCAATAAGAAAAAAGTTAGTATGAAGATGCCAAGTCCTTTGAAAGATTGTTGAACAGTGGAGTATTCCACCCGGAAATCCCACTCTCCAAACTTGGGCAACCTGTGACAAGCTAATTCAACAATGCAAAATGGAGTGAGAGATCCACAAAGACTTGAGAAACAAAATATATAAACTAAATATTTATTAACTTCTCAAATACTAAGCAAATAACCCACGTAACATGCAACAAAACTATTACAATGCTATTCTCAAGCAAAAAACTTTGCTTGAGATCCAAAATGCAAAATGGAACAAAGAGTGGAACAAGATCACCTCAAACACAAAACATGGACAGTACTTCATCCAAAGATTTCTTCATTAACATCAAAACTTGAAAGTACAATGGCTCATCTTGGACAAGAATGCGAGCAAGAGAGCAAAAATGGGAGCAATGGGAGCAAGAATGAAGCAAGAGCATAAGTGAATCTAACCCAAATGAGGAGGAATGCCCTCCTTAAATAGGAAAAATGATAGAGAGAGGCTCCTTGCATGCTAGACAAGTGTCACAAGGGAGAGAGGGGGGGCCAAGAGAAGGGGGTGCATTTGCTCAAGGAGGGCATAAACCATGGTTTGGGATCTCAATAATGGGGGGGGGAAACCCCCATTATAATACTTCCATGCCCAAACCTAAGCCAAATGAAAGGGAAACCACCCAAGTGGGACCCCACCCATTGACTTTTACACAACCCATCCAATCAAGGAGAGGAGGGCGCACTCCCTAGAGTGGGAAACTCAAAACTTGTGATATGTTTGCTTGGGGGCGGGGGAGGGGCTTTGGGTCTTAAATTTGTCTTAGGAACATGATATAAACATCAGAAACTTTACTTGGCCACCCCAAGTGACTATAGTCACTTTTCCAAAATTTGGCTCACTAATTAAATGCCCAATTTCCTGATTTCCATGACTAACCTGGGCAAAAGTGTCCAAAACCATAGCAAGACTTGTCTGAATGACTTCAAACTTGGCCCAAGGATGTAGGGGGTCTCATGTCATTTACTTTGAGTACCCATACCCCTATACAACATCAAAAAGGATCAAGAAACCCTCTTTTACATTACAACATTTTGTCTTGAGGGACAATTTTTAATGTCCAAAAATTAAAAAATCCTATGTAAAACTTAATGAAATTCCGCAAGACTCTGGACAATGTCTAGCATGGTAATATAGAGCATTCTTAGGCCTCAATCACCCCATGGACTTGATCATTAGAACGTCTTTCACCACTTTGGAGGTATTTTTGAGTGAAAAACTCAAATAATTAAAATTTCTAAAGAGAAATTTTAATTATCGAAGTGAAAAAACACTCAATGAAAGGACTTCCCTAATGATAAAGTCCTAGGTGACTGAGTTACACAAAACTAGACCTTCATGCTGACATATCCTTACAAAATCCCCCACAGAGATGCGGAAATTTCATGGAAAGAAGATAAGAAAACGAGTTGCCTCGCTTGATACAATCATTAAGTACACCTTCTTCATCTTCAAGGCACATTCAACGTGTGCATGGTACAACGTTGTCCACCAAGTCGGTTTTGGTGGTCAACAAGTCCTTCAAGGATGTTTGTGTGTGCTTTGTGATGTGATTTGGTGGTCAACAAGTCTAACATAAAAAAAATGAAAAAAGTAAAACAAATGTGAATCCCCCCTAGGGGATGGGGGCAGGCGCTGGAATAGTCTGTTGAGCTCTCTTTAATTTTGTGTCACATCAACCTCAATGAATAGATATTGTTGGTCCTTTATCAATAGGTATCCAAACAGTTTACAGAAATTGCAAAAAAGTATAGGGTGGTTGAATAAGCTCTTTGGATGGTCACGGAAACCTTTGAATCTAATTTTTTGATGATTTAAATGTCAAAACCTGCTAAACATGCAAAAAAAAACCAGCAAGCTTAGTTTTATCAAAAGTGGCGAGAAACACTTTAGGAATGTTTTTGGCAATACTACTAACTTGCTACAAAAAATTATAAGTAAACTAGTAAGAAATTAATCAAAATGAACCAAGAAATCGAACTAGAATGTTCGTTTCTTGGCATCTTTGCTTGCCCCTTTAGGGAAGCAAATAAAAGACTCTTAGATTAGTCAAATAAAAACCTTAATCCACAAGAAAATTATCCTAACAAGATCATTAGATTTTTATGATAAAATAAGCTTGTAAAGAAAAAATTTCTTTAACTAGATCTAGATTTGAGATTTTATGCCTTGAAAACGTTAATGTAATTGTAACTTCGGAAGATATTCACTTGTATATTTTATATTGTATTTGCATTTTATTATTGTACCTCCGACGGAGATGTTTATTCCTCTGGTCGGAGAAGTCATTATTGTATTTGGGTCATGCAAAGTCATTGAGGTTAACCCTCCTTTGTATGCCAGAGCATTAGACCCCGGAGTTAAGTTGTCTATGGGTTATTAGACTCTCCTAAACAAGTCGGCCCAATCAAGTACAACTAGGGGCCGACCTAGTTGGGTAAAAGTAAAGTGAAAGATAAAGTATAAATAGAGAGGGTGCCTCTCTCATTTGGAGTTCGCACAAGTGGAGAAGAGAGAAGTTGTTAAAGACCATCTCTATATTTGGGGTTTACTTTTCTGCTATTGTATTGTTGATCATTCTATCTCTGAGGAAGTTGCGGGGTTTTCTCCTTTATGGTTTCCCCGAGGAAAATATTTGTGTCTCTTGTGTTTATGTTGTGCTTGTTATTCTCTTAGTAATATCCTAGATTAATATTGATTAAATTGTGAAAAACTAACATGGTATCAGAGCTAACCTGAGAAGAAGTCATTGTGCAGCTACAGAAGCTGGGGCTTCTTAATTTTTGGGTTTCTCTCCACAGGTCATCAACAAAAGGAGGCTAGGCTAACTTGCCTAAGGAAGGCGCATCTCTCTGTCGAAATAGAAATTGATTCTGAGCATTTTCATTTTTTGGCCTATCACTACTGCGGGAAATTAGGGCTTTTCACAGAAGTGGAATTTTTTAGTGCTTTCAGCATAGGGAGATGCTTGATGCCTTGACCACCTTATTTGAAGGAAGGAATATAAATAGGAAGATGACATTGAGGAACCAATTGAAGAATGTCAAAATACAAAATGCAGAGACCATGCAATCCTACTTTACAAGGGTCTCTCAGATAAAGGAACAACTTGAAGCTGTGGTAGAAGATATAGAGAATGAAGAAATAGTGATGACCAACTTGAATGGTCTTCCTAGGTCATAGGATTCCTTCATTCAAGGAATCTGTGCAAGAAGAAAGTTGATCACCTTCAGTAGGCTGCAGAAGGAGTGCTCACAGGAAGAAGCTCAAATTGTAGCTCGAGAAGAAAAGATGGGTAACGAAGACCAGGCTCTCACAGCACACACCAGAAAGAACAACAACAAGAGGGAGCATCCTCATCACAAGAAGGGTAAACACCATCATCAGAATCAGAGGGAGAACCTTGGAAGATCCAAGAGAGATCTTTCTCACATTCGATGTTATACTTGTGATGAGAAGGGACACTACTCTAGATATTGTTCCAGGAACAAAGGTAGCTCCCACAAGAAAAAGAACAACAAGAAAAGACATCTTGCTCATGCTGCATACGATGATGAACCTTCAAGGAAGAGAACCAGAGAAGACAGTGAAGATTCTTCAAGTGATGAAGAATATGTTCTGATTTCAGCTCTCACAGGCACTGTCACACACCGAAGCAATGATTTGTTTATAGATAGTGGGGCTTCCAAGCATATGACAGGATTCAAGGAATCCTTTGTGAACCTATATAAACATGAGTCACCCCACAAGGTGAAACTTGGGGATGACTACCAGTATCCCTTAAAAGGAAGTGGTGAAGCCTCCTATAAGCTAGACTCTAGAAAGTCTATGAAGATGAAAGATGTCTTATATGTACCAGGACTAAAGAAGAATCTTCTCTCCATATCAACTTTAGATGCTAAAGGTATGAGGGTTGCATTTGTTGATGGCCAAATCCTAATGTGGCCAAAGGGAAAGACTATAGATGATGCAGTTGTGATTGGAGAGCAAGAGGGAGGTTTGTACAAATTGAAGGGCCAACCTGAACAAGCTTTGATCCATGACTTCATGGAGCCAAGTGAACTATGGCACAAAAGGCTTGCACATGTACACTAGAAAGCACTACCCATTGCAAAGCGGTTGAAGGAATTCTAGAAATCCAGTCGAAGCAAAGAAAGTGAAGAAGGCATTTCCAAGTAGCGAGAGCAAAGCAAAGATCAAGAGGGAGCACACTCTAGTAGTTCCTGCAAGGAATCAAAGATTGAGAGGGAGTCCACCCAACAAACAAACAAAGATAAGTATTTGAATTGTCATTTCTTATATATCTATTTATTTAAATAATATTGTTCAATGGTGTACATACTTATGTTCCTAGATTCAGGTTGTTTATTATGCATATTCGGATATTTGCATTAATGAACACTATACTACTAATATGCATGTGATGGGTAAGTGGCCTATGGTACTGTACAACATTCCATTGCTACTTATCTAGAATGAAACCTTTTTGCTGACATGTTGGGAGTAGTGCACACTCTTAACAATGTTCTGGTAGAAATGGAAATCATCTAGAAAGTTACAGGATATGGATGAATGTTGTATTGAAGCATTGGCTAAGATAATTTCATGACTGTATGACCTATGTCTTTATGCGTAAGAATTTGTTCTGAAAACTATGAGATGTTTCTAATCATGCAATTGAACTTGTTTTGTAGGAAAGATCGTGTACCATCACCTACAAGAGAGATTTTTTTCGAAGAACAAGCGACAAAAATCAAGAAAACTACCTATTGAAGATATTGAAGAACTTGAAGTTCCCAGGATTCGAGATGGAAGAAGCAGTTCCAGAAGATCATGAAGACTATGAAATAGAAGAACCACAAGAACCTGTAGATCCACCTCGTGAAAAGAACCTTCCAAAGCGGTAGAGAAGAAAGAATGGAAGGATGCCATGATCGAGGAGTACCATTCGATCATGAAGAATGATCTAGGATGTGGTCCCGAGTCTAGTAGGGAAGTCTATTGTCACTTCCAAATGGATCTACAAGATCAAGCATGCTGCAGTTGGCAGCATAGAGAAACACAAGGAAATATTTGCGGCACGTGGCTTCTCCCAGAAGGAAGGGATAGACTATGAGGAGACATTTGCACCTGTAGCCAGATACACTTCCATCAGATCAGTACTTGCTCTGGCTGCAATGATGAAGTGGAAGGTACACCAAATGGATGTCAAGACAGCGTTCTTGAATGGTGTAGTAGAGGAGGAAGTATATGTGGAGCAGCCACTCGGATTTGAGACACATGACAGGGAGACTCGTGTGCAAATTGAAGAAGGCCTTGTATGGATTGAAACAGGCACCCAGGACGTGGTACGGGAGGATAGACAGCTTCCTGACTAGTTTGGGCTTTACCAAGAGTAAAGCGGATTCCAACCTTTACTACAAGGTTGAGGAAGGGAACTCAGTCATACTTCTACTTTAGGTAGATGACCTGTTTGTGACAGCTGTTTGTGACAGGTGAGGATGGGTTGATTGCTGACACGAAGAGGAAGCTTGCTGCCGAGTTCGAGATGAAGGACTTGGGTATGATGCACTATTTTCTAGGTATGGAGGTGTGGCAGAGTGCGGATGGAATCTTCCTTGGACAAGGGAAGTATGCAGTGGAGATCCTGAAGAGGTTCGGGATGATGGACTGCAAGGCCATGGACACACCTATGGCATCAAACCTGAAGCTATTGAGTGATGTTTCATCAGAGTCTGTTGATGCCACGATGTATCGTCAGATGATTGGATCTTTGATGTACCTACGAATACGAGACCAGATATTTGCTTTGTTGTGAACACATTGAGCTAGTTCCTGACAAATCCGAGACATGTTCACTTGATTGCTACAAAGCATATTCTGAGGAACCTAAAGGTTACGGTTGATTATGGGCTCAAGTATGATGTGAATCAGAAGATTAATCTGGAGGGTTATGTTGATTCGGATTGGGCAGGTAGTGCCATTGATAGGAAGAGCACTTCGAGGTGCTGCTTCAGTATGGGATCAAGTGTGATCTCTTGGTTTAGCAGGAAGCAGTCCTACATGGCACTGAGTACAGCCGAAACAGAGTATGTCGTAGCTTGTTCGGCTAGTTGTGAGGCAGTATGGCTGAGGAAGCTACTGTCTGATTTGTTTGATCTCCAAATGCGACTTGTATATATTGCGACAACCAGAGTTGTGTGAAGTTGTCTGAGAACCCAGTGTTCCATGACAAGTCGAAGTACATCGAGATCAAGTATCACTATATCAGGGATATGGTGCAAAGAGGAGAAGTGAATCTCCAGTATGTTGTGACAGACGAGAAGATAGCCGATGTGTTGACCAAGCCGCTAGCCAGAGTGAAGTTTGAATACTTCAGAGAGAAGCTTGGTGTACTTCAGATCGAGGTTCCTTCCAAGGGGAAGTGGTGAGTCCGGAAGACGCAGATGCACATGAGCCATTCTCACATGGTGGTAGGAAAGTCCTCCCATGGTGCAAATGTAAGGGTTGGGGCCAGTCTGGCATGGTGGTAGGAAAGTCCTCCCATGGCCGTTGACATAAGTGCCGAAGCCTTTCCCAAATGGTGGTAGGAAAGTCCTCCCATGTCGGTTGACGTAAGTGTTGTGTCTCACATGCTGGTAGGAAAGTCCCCGCATGTTGGTAGACTGGGTCTCGTATGGTGGTAGGAAAGTCCTTCCATACTGGAGACATTGCGATGTGTATCTGGGCTGTGCTCCGTGTGACGATGAGATGATCTGAAGATGATGAGGTGACAGTAGGGTACTCAGGTTTTGCAGAGGCATATAATCACTCCTGGGAGATCCTACAGGTTTTTCAGAGGCATATAATCAGTCCCAGGATGCTCCTTCAGGTTTTGCAGTGGCATATAATCAGTCTTGGGAGATCTTGCAGGTTTTACAGTGGCATATAATAAGTCCTGAGATGTACTACTTGATGGCTTGCTCGCAGAGATGATGAAGACCTATATGGAGGCTAGGCCTACATCCAGCATGAAAAGGGGTTGGCTCTATAGAACTTCCTATGACGAGTAGATTGGAGACTAATGGTCGAGATAGCAGCAGCAGTGAAGATGATGATCCAGCGACGAAGACTTGTGCTGATGGTTGTGTCAAGAGAATACCTTCCTAGTTAAGAGGAAGTGTTAATGTAATTGTAACTTCGGAAGATATTCACTTGTATATTTTATATTGTATTTGTATTTTATTATTGTACCTCCGACGGAGATGTTTATTCCTCACGTCGGAGAAGTCATTATTGTATTTGGGTCATGTAAAGTCATTGAGGTTAACCCTCCTCTGTATGTCGGGGCATTAGACCCCAAATTAAGTTGTCTTTGGGTTATTAGACTCTCCTAGAGAAGTCGGCCCAGTCAGGTACAACTAGGCGTCGACCTAGTTGCGTAAAAGTAAAGTGAAAGATAAAGTATAAATAGAGAGGGTACCTCTCTCATTTGGATCATTCACTCACTCACTCAATTCGCATTAGTGAGAGAGAGGAGGAGTTCGCACAAGTGGAGAGAGAAGTTGTTGAAGGCCATCTCTATATTTGGGGTTTACTTTTCTGCTATTGTATTGTTGATCATTCTATCTTTGAGGAAGTTGCGGGGTTTTCTCCTTTATGGTTTCCCCGAGGAAAATCTTTGTCTCTTGTGTTTATCCTGTGCTTGTTATTCTCTCAGTAATATCCTAGATTAATATTGATTAAATTGTGAAAAACTAACAGAAAAGAACTAAGATCTAGTAAAAATAAATCAGATCTACTTTAGTTGTGCTTGATAAATATAAATCTGAAACAAGTAACCAAGTAACCAAGGATAGAAGAAGAAATTGGATCTAGAAGTTGGAACCCATGGGGGTTGAGCGTTAGAAAAAGGGCAATGGAGTCAGCTTCTTGATGCCCCGGTGAGATCTATTGCTTTGTTTGGATCTACTAAATGAAGGAATGGGCTAACATGCTCACCGACTCCTCCAACTTAGGCAACCTGCAAAACAGCTACAACACTAGCAAAGGGGATAAAAGCATATGTGTAAATAATCATGAGAAAGCATATAAAGCAATGGATTAAAACAAGAAATCGCACTACATTTAGCATCCTATTATTATTGACAAGAGTAAGCAATCTATAAAGTATTACCCACATCTTTAAGAAGACAACTTCCCTTTGAAAGACATACAATCCCGACAATAACTAATATGAAACCATGATACAATTTACCTCATAAATACCAAGCATGAATATCTGACACCAAAGACAATCACCAGACTAGCCTCCAAAGACTTCTTTATTGAACTCAGATAAAAATATTACATACAATACGAGCAAAGGTTCCTCCTTTTGATCCTTTGCAATGGAAAAGAGTTGCTCCTTAAATAAGAAATTACATGCATGAGGGGGGCGCATCAATCAAAGAAGGGCAAATGGTCAAGAGGGAGTTCAACGTTTAGTTTGAATCCTTGAATGATGGATCGATTGGTAGCCAAATAAATGGGGTTGCGCCACCTCAAGAGAGGTAGGCACACCCCTACCTTGTTTTTATCACACCAAATCATCAAACACCATATCATGATGATGCCCAAGCTTGGAGAGTCGCTCATCCTTAACTCAAAAGTCAAACTTTGAACTCCCACATAACTCCAAATGTGGCGCTTTAATTAAGGAGCATAATCGCCCCTCATATGACATAAGATGCCAACTCATTTTGGCATATGTTAATTTCTTTTTTATTATTCTTTCTTTTATATTGGTGCAATTTGTCGCACCATTAGCATTAAAATGCCATTTTGTAGGCCCGAAAAGAAAAAATGCTCCACGTGATAATTTAATCACCCGAAACATAGGAAGACCGGGGTCCTAGAGAAAAGAGGACGCTCTGAGCGTGAAAACGAGCATCCCTGCGCCAAATTCCGCTTCCAAATCTCACTTTTATCACAATTTGAAACTTTCCAATTAAACCATTAAAAAATGGCCTAATTTTGAGGAAAAAGTTTATTTTTCTCGGAATTGACTCAAACTCCTAGGGGACCTAGTACGTGTCCATACGACTCATTATTGATGGTTAGCATGAAAATATACATAGACACTTAGGCTTTAATAACCTCCCAAGGTTTGACCACCAAGGTGAATGTTAGATTGTGGTAACTTCGGGATGTCCTCCATGGTTCAGATGCCTTACATGGAGGTACATTAGCTACATAGGCATCAAGATGGAGTAGAGGGTGGGATACACTCTACTCAATGGCATGAGTCCAATGGGGGTTGCATGCAGACCTTCCGGGGTGATTTGACCTTTGCATGCATGAGTTTTGCATGACCTATCAGCGATCATTGGATGCATGCAAAAGTGACTTTTGCATGCACCGAGAATTAGGGTTTTGGTAAACATAATTCATCGATGAGATTATTTATAGAGGCAGGGGGTCCCCGGATGAGGTTGCTCAGTTGTATTGTCAAAGAGTGATAGTACTGGAGTGAGGAGGGCACAATTGTGCATGCAGGGCGACTTTCTGAGAGAGAGAGGAGTTGTTGCAGGAGCTAGGAAGGTCAGATCTGAGCTGGATCAGTGACCTTCACCTTCATAGTCACTAGGCACCCAGATCTGTGGACTGAGACAGTCCATCAGAGAGCATTCTGCTCAGTTTTGAGGAGGCCGAGTTCCCTTGGAGGAGGGCGCATTTCCCAAGGAGGGAGGAGCTCCTTTGGAGCTGGATTGACTGATTCAAAGTCTGAGACTTCCAAGATAGCCTTGCCTCGTCATTTGAGGAAGGTTAGGGACGATTAGAGCTCAGATCTGCTGAGATCCGGTCCGGTACAAGCATCAGACATCCAGAGGGGAGGGCGCACTTTTGCATGCAGTGGAGGTCGCATTCTTCAGAGGGCAGTCTTCAGAGAGAGCAGATCAAAGCAGTGTGATACAGAGGAGGCAGATCAGTCAAAGGCACCTGAGAGTTACTCAGATCCAATTTTCCAGTTAGGGTTTACTCTTCCAGTGCATGCATCAGTTGATGCATGCAAATCTACAGTCTACCCAATTCAGGGATTGAGTCAGCCTTGAGGTAATCCTGTATTGTACTTGTCCATTTTATATATGCTCTGGGCTCGAGAGAGAAGATAGCCCCACAGATTGCTGGTTTTCCCCATTTGGGGTTTCCAGGGTATATTTGGTATTTATGTGTGATTGCATGTATGCTTTAGTTTGGTAAAGAGATCTAGTTGTTGAGTTTATGTTTTTATGAGTATGTACTGACATATGAGACTCAAACTGCTTGAGGTCTCAAGGTGATTCAGAGGTAGTGGTGATCTCTGAATCAAATATTTACATGGTATTAGAGCCCTGTTGAGGGTCAAAGAGGGAAGTCACATTTAGATATGTGGTGTTGGAGACTAGATCTGAGATAGATCTAGTAGATCGGTGTAGGCAGAGACCAGATCTACAAGATGTAAGCAGCACAGCTCAGATCTGAGGTTGTAGAGGTCAGATCTATCAGTCCAGTGGGTTCAGTGGTTAGATCTGTGATAGATCTACCAGATCTATGATCAGGAGAGATTCTTGTTCACTGAGGGTTACAGTATTTCAGTTGGGTGAGTATGGCTACCAGCTTGAGAGTGGAGGACCAATTGGATGGGGCCTCCAACTATAGTGCATGGAGGGCACGTATTACACTCTTACTGAAAGAGTGTGAGCTATGGGATGTTGTGAACAGCACAACGACAAATCCTGTTACAGTTCTGTCAGATGCCACTGCCAAAGCAGTCTATGATAAGAAAAATGTGAAATCTCAGCGGATCCTTCTTGATGCAATCAAGGATCATATCATCCCACATGTCTCTACCAAGGACAATGTGTTTGAGATGTGGGATGCATTGACTAGTCTGTACCGGAGCTCCAACGCAAATAGGAAGATGGTTCTCAAGGAGAAGCTGAGAAGCATCAAGATGGGGAAGGATGAGAGCATGATGACCTATCTCACCAAGATAACTCAAGTGAGAGATGAGTTGGGAGCAGTTGGTGAGAAGGTAGAGGATAGTGAGTTGGTTCGACAGGCCTTGAATGGCGTTACTGTTCCATGGGCAGTGTTCGTACAGTCTATCATAGCTCGAGAGAACCTCCCCAAGTGGGATCGTCTGTGGGATGATTTCACACAGGAGGAGATCCGGAGAGGGTACATACAGGGTTCAGCTTCTGCTATTCTAGAGGAGGAGGATGTGGCTCTCGCAATAAGCAGGAAACAGAGAGGCAAACAGAAGAAGGATCTGAGCAAGATCAAATGCTTCGCCTGAAACGATTATGGACATTATGCGAGACAGTGTCCGCATAAGAAGAAGCGAAAGCAAACGAAGGATGAGCAGGCGACGGCATCAAAGGAGGTTGATGAGTTTACTTCTCGATTTGAGGAGTTCTCATTAGCCTCAGTTCAGTTAGGACATGATAGTAGCCTACCAGAGGCTTAGGTTGATCAGAGTTGGAGGGTTGACTGCATGCTCGGCAGTCACATGACAGGAGTGCAGGATGCATTTCTTATCTTAGAGCACACACCCTTGCAGTTGGCTCAGGATGTGTAGGGGGTTGACCACTTGGTCACTGGAGTGGGCAGAGTGAGATTTATGCTTGACCGTGGGGAGCTCCTAGAGGTTTCAGGAGTACTCTTTGTTCCAGGATTGAGAGGGAGTATCCTCTCAGTGGCAGCCTTGGCAATTGCTGGTTGTTCAGTATTGTTTCAGCGGGATCAGATCTTCACCTATCCTAGAGGAGTAGACCCAGTCTTGTTGGGTCACAGGATCGATGGTGAATACTTGGTTCATGGATAGCCTACTTCAGGCACATCAGGATGGCTGAGTACATCCTCCTCAGAGTCACAGGGGGATGATGAGCGAGATTCTCATAACAGAGATGAGGCCAGGAGGAGTAAGCCTAGTCAGCAGATGGTTAGGCGTGATGCTCACCATGATGATGATCAGGGGAGTAATTCTGGAGTTCAGATGCATGAGAGAGATGCTCTTGATAGTGATGAGTCTCAGGAGATTGAGCCATTGGGTTCATATCAAATGGATGAGCATGCTGCTCATAAAGGCACTAGTCAGAGATTGAGTTGGTATGAGATGGTTGAGATGGACTTAGCTTAGGAGAGAGCTAAGTCAACTCAAAGACAGAGGGAGTTGACTTACAAAGCTGAGTCAGCTTAGGGACATAGACAGACCACCTACAGAGCGATGGATCCACTTGACAGAGGTCTTCAGGACTGGTTGCGGCAGCAGAGATTCAGAGGGAGTCTGAGTCAGAGTGCAATGACAAAGTCAGCAGTGGTTGATCAGGGGGCTTCTTTTGAAGCCACACTTATGGAGATTGATCAGGGTTCTTCAAGTCAGAGGGCAGCAGTAACAAGTAGATCAGTTAGATCAGTGTCAACAGCATGGGACTTGTTGGATCCAAGCATCAGTGGTAGGACTTCCCTCGTTAAGAGGGAGTGTTAGATTGTGGTAACTTCAGGATGTCCTCCATGGTTCAGATGCCTTACATGGAGGTACATTAGCTACAGAGGCATCAAGATGGAGTAGAGGGTGGGATACACTCTACTCAGTGGCATGAGTCCAATGGGGGCTGCATGCGGACCTTTCGGGGTGATTTGACCTTTGTATGCATGACTTTTGCATGACTTGTCAGCGATTGGATGCATGCAAAAGTGACTTTTGCATGCACCAAGAATTAGGGTTTTCGTAAACCTAATTCATAGGTTAGATTATTTATAGAGGCAGGGGGTCCCCGGATGAGGTTGCTCAGTTGTATTATCAGAGAGTGATAGTGCTGGAGTGAGGAGGGTGCAGTTGTGCATGCAGGGCGACTTTTTGAGAGAGAGAGGAGCTGCTGCAGGAGCTAGGAAGGTCAGATCTAAGCTGGATTAGTGACCTTCAGCTTCAGAGTCACTAGGCACCCAGATCTATGGACTGAGACAGTCCATTAGAGAGCATTCTGCTCAGTTTTGAGGAGGCCGAGTTCCCTTGGAGGAGGGCGCATTTCCCAAGGAGGGAGGAGCTCATTTGAAGCTGGATTGACCGATTCAGAGTCTAAGACTTCCAGGATAGCCTTGCCTCGGCATTTGAGGAAGGTTAGGGACGATCAGAGCTCAGATTTGCTGAGATCCAGTCCGATACAAGCATTAGACATCCAGAGGGGAGGGCGCACTTCTGCATGCAATGGAGGTCGCATTCTTCAAAGGGTAGTCTTCAGAGAGAGCAGATCAGAGCAGTGTGATACAAAGGAGGCAGATCAGCCAGAGACACCTGCAGAGTTACTCAAATCCAATTTTCCAGTTAGGGTTTACTCTTCCAGTGCATGCATTAGCTGATGCATGTAAATCTGGAGTCTACCCAGTTCAAGGATTGAGTTACCCTTGAGGTAATCCTGTATTGTACTTGTCCATTTTATATATGCTCTGGGCTCGAGAGAGAAGATAGCCCCACAGATTGTTGGTTTTCCCCGTTTGGGGTTTCCAAGGTATATTTGCTAGTTATGTGTGATTGCATGTATGCTTCAGTTTGGTAAAGAGATCTATCCGTTGAGTTTATGTTTTTATGAGTATGTACTGACATATGAGACTCAAACTACTTGAGGTCTTAGGGTGATTCAGATGGAGTAGTGATCTCTGAATCAAATATTTACAGTAAATACTCCAGCTTTGGAGGTGTGAGTGAAAAACTCAAGAATTATACGTCGTTGAAGCGCAACGCATAATTCCTAAGGAAAAAAAACTCTAGAGTATCCCCCTGACAGATAAACCTAAGGCAAGCCAAGACTGTTACAAAAATACCATGCTTAGACCAACTTATTACAATTCCCCATGGGGGTATGGACACGCAAAAAGTTTACAAAAGGGCCCAATTATGACCTGATGGACTTCAGTATCACTGAAAAAGAACATGTAGCATGTTCATCCTTGACATGCTCGCTTGAAAGTCCAACTGAGTGCAACTCAGGTGGTAACAGTTCCAAAGTTGGCTCTCGGCACAAGGAATTGCTTTCCATTTACTTGGGAAGTCTGACGTAGGAGTGATCATCATACCCTTCCATTGTTGCACTCCCCTTCAGAAGTATGTGAAAAGAGGTCGTCAATAACCCATGAACCATAGATCTATTACCAATCCAATTTGACGAACCAAATCAGATGCGAGGTTGTGGGCATGTGTGGACACCCAATGAAATTACAACCATTTATTTCTTATAGGCGAATGGCTAGATTTTCCTCGTGCAGATCATATTTTATGAGGAAATTCTCTTGGGAGAACCCAAAAGACCCTCTACACCATCAATCAACATCACTTCCGCGGGCCCACATTTTAGTGGGCGTCAATTGTCAAACATTGTGCCGATGAAATTACAACCGTCTGATTTCTCATATGCAATGATCCGAGGTTTGGTGCTATGTTTGGGGGATCACACATCAAGTGCTGGAAGCATTAAACTTCAATTTAATTACGCCATGTGAAATTAATTGGAATTTTAAGAAGGGCATACCATGGTTTTATTTTTGGGATAAAGCATGGATTTAGTGCAAGACATGGCACCATTTTAAATGGAGCCCGCTTCATTTCCTAATGAACTATCATAACTTTCAAAGAATTATGAACTGGCATTATTTTACAGGGAGGAATATCACTGTTATGGAGGAATTTACGAGGCGACCAACAATCTTAGAAGGGGCAACCAAGCTTTACAGAAAAAAACTCCGCCAAAGAAAAGGCAGAGGGCATGAAAGCAGGTCAATACATGAAGGGATGCAAAGGACATGGAGTTAGAGAAAAAGAAGAGGTGTCTACGTGAAGAGGATGAAAGGGAGCTGGCAAGAAAGAAAAGTTGGACAGGGAGTAAGAGAAGGAAAGAAACCAGAGATAGAGACAGAGAGAAGAAGAGGTGGAAGAAGAATTCTAACAGAGAAGAAGAAGAAGAACATAGAGGAACCAGAGGAACCTTGCTGCAACAACATCAAACAAAGAGACAGATGAAACCATTTTGTTTTTAGAATTATGGAAGTAACTCTAAGCTTTGCTGAGACTTAGACCAGCAGGCCTGGACTTTTTCAATAGAAGAAAAGGGTTTGTGAAACTAGTCATATTTACAATTCTGAATGCCCATTGAGGCACTGCTAATGTAATTTTATAAACATTATGAAGTTTAATGAAAGGTCAGTTCAGCCGATTTTAATGTAGGAAATTCCCCTTTGTTTGTGTTTAAGTTTTTTTGTGGCTAGGTGTTTGATTTTCTGCAATTAAGAGCAGTTGTCTCTGTAGGTTCAAGAGCCTATTGTGCTCCCCTGGTTTATGTTTGTGTGTTGATACTTGTGATTGAATAATTGCAGGGGACTGAGGTCCCATTTGCATCAGAAATTATAAAACATATACCCAACCCCACACACTAAATTTCAGGGCAAAAAATATATTTTTCAAATATTTACAATGTCTATATACAGCACATTTTCCATAATGACCCGATAATACAAAGTACATAGATGATATTAAATACTACAAAATGCTATGATTTCTGGACAGTGTAAAATCCCAAGCCAATCTAGACTAAAAAAAATGTTTTCCCACTGCCTATTAGTTTGGCTAAAGATCTCGTTAAATACTTGTGAACAATTTTAACCTATGTTGCACTGGCATTGGGGACGGGGGAACGCGGGGACGAGTTTCCGGGACGGCTAGAGCGCACCCCCAATTTTTCAGGGGAGGGCATGTAGGGGACGGCAATTTTATAATAATAAAAATATATATATATATATATAATTATTATTAATAATTATATTAAATAAAAAAAAAAAAAATATATATATATATATATATATATATAATATTTTAATTATAAACACATTGACATTAAAATCAGAACAACCTTTGATTGAGAGAAATCATAAAAATTAGAACATGTTTGCAGCAAAACATTAAAATAGCTTCCATGTAACTTTATCAGAAAACAATAAACATCAAAACATGCTTGCGTCCTTTAATTGAGATAAATCATAAAAATCAGAATGAGATAAATCTGTTTTTCCTTTTATTTTGGGTGATTTTTTTGACAAATTGCAGCAATGGTTTCTTCACGTTGACTGTGCTAGAGATTTTAGTTTCCCCTGCTCTTGTTTTAGGCTCTGATTCAGTACGTGCAGCAGGAGTATTGCTGTCCATTTCACTTCTTCTGGAGGAGATTTTAAGTTTGAAATGTTCCAATAATGGTAATGAAAATTTTAAATTACAAATTATGTTTTAAAATTTAGTTTATTAAACAAATAATTAGTAATGCTATGAAACTGAGTCTGAGATTTAAAAAAAAATAGTCATAGAGGCAGCATCGCTGAGCCTTTTATTTTTCATAAATTAAAAATTAAAAATTATACCAAAAAAAATTTAAAATATAGAAATGCAATAAAAATTCTAGCATGTAAACATAAATGCAATAAAATTTTTTGCATGTAAAATACAGAAATGCAATAAAATACCACAGTGGACTAGGAGCTGCAACCGGGGAGCTATGACCACTGTGGAGCACGACCGAGGAGCTATGCTGCGACTGTGTGTTGTGATGGGGAAATCTTTGGGCACTAGTTTCATATATTTTTGCTATTTTCTAGTAAGTTCTATGGTTGAAATTCCTATTTTTTGAAATCTGTAAATTATAACAGATTTCAAAAAAATATGAGAATTACGTTTTTCATTTTGAATTTTGAAATCATCCAAAAAAATATGAGAATTACGTTTTTAATTTTTAATTTTGATTATTTTTTTAATTTTTAATTTTTCATGTGCAGAAATCGAGGGACGTGTGGGAGTCCCCCGTTGCTTGAGGGACGCTGGGGACGTACCCGAAAAGTCCCTGATTTGCAAGGGGACGTTTAGGGGACGTCCAAAAAGTCCCCAAGTCCCCGATGGAGTCCCCGATGATTTGGGGACGTTTCCGAGGAGTCCCCAAGTCCCCGGAACGCGGGGACGCAGGAAACGTTGGAAATTTTAGGGGGGACGGGTCCCCGTGCAACATAGATTTTAACTCACTGCTGTAGGTTGCAAGTTGGTCGAAGTTGACTGTTAAATGTTTTGAATACCTTGGTTGTGAACTTTTAACAAACACTTGGCACCTATACTGCTGTAGCTTACTGTTAGGCAAATTTGACTTGGAGTTTCGTCAAACACTTTGGTCGCTTACTGCTGTAGGTGTACAGTGAGCATTTAATTTGTAGAACTGATTTCTATAGGTGGTCTAGCCTTGGATATCTCATGTTGTAATGTATGGCAGTCATCATTCACATTGTTATGGTTATTTAAATCAAAATAAGAGTAGTGAAGCATACATATAATCTGATTCAAAGAGAATAACTTTCAGATCTGTATACATTCATTTAAAGACTGAATACATGCCTGGAAATGCTTGTCTGCCGATTTGTAATAATGGAACTGAGATAACGACTCCTTTTTGCTATAATGGTCCCCCTTCAACAATATAATGTTGCCTGCAATGAATATATGTGCCCAGGTGTACAAGGAAAAACCCCAAACTGAAGGTCACCTCATTTGCAGATCTGGAAATGTGAGTATTGACAGTCACACTCCTTGAGAATACAAACAAGAGATCTGCGTGCTCAGCTGACTGTAACTCTAATATAATAAGGAAGATGCCTTGGAATGGTACCACACATTCAGCTGTAAGGATAATAAGAAGTCACCCTCCGAATGACCACTGAAATACCTCTTTCCTACCACGATTTGGAACTTAAATCAGCAAACAGTTAATGCATCCCCATCTAAGAATGACAAGTCGACTCCACAGAGATCTGGAGCTGCTGCAAATAATCTTTAACTCCCACGATTTGCCCAGTGAACAGAGAATAAGCCCTCTTATATCTCAGATTTGATGGAAGAGTTAGAAAGTATTTTTCCTGAAAGTACGACCTCCCACCAAGCAAGGAAAAGACACAAATGAGCCCTTAGAGCAGATGGCACGATTTTCCAAGCAAACCAGCAGTCACAATAAGCAGTGCTCCCTCCTTTACTTCCTTGCAGACTTAGTTCAAAAGCATAGATATGAAGATGTAAACTCCATTACAACCATGGCAATCAATCACAAGTGAAAAATCTGATTGATTCCTCCTCCTTTGATAGCTAGGGTAGATTTGTTGCACTACCAAAACTATTCACCTCCTCCTAGGGTTTCGTCCAAGATAAACTAAGCTAAAGAGCTCTCAAATTTCTAAAATGCAAAAATGACAAGAATGGAAACAATGAGCTCTCATGTCCTTTTTATATTTTCTCATTTACCCCATTGAGACTCTTCAACTTCCCGTCGACCAATTCTCTCATTAAAACATTTAAAAAGTGACTTTATGGAGTGTTACGATGGTACCAGCACCAGCGTACCTGTAGAGGTGCCCTAGGGAGAGGGTGTCTTTTTCTGACCAGGAGGGATGTTTAGCTAGTTGATTCTAAGGTGGGGTTATGGCCAGACCCTTTGGTTTCTCCTCTGGAAGTACTATGGATTAATGGCATCGCTAACTGCCTCATAAAAGGGTTTGAAACCCTGAGGTTGGTGTTCGGGGCTTCCAAGGGTGGGTCACTGTGTCACATGACCCCGACCTTGTTTTATCACTCCAACGGCAGGTTCTTTAGCACTGAGGCATATACTCATTCTTCAGAGGACCTCCAGCACCCTCCTGGCCCTCCAGTTCACCAACACCCTCTCTCTGGGCCCTCCTTCAGAGGATGACGTCATCCTCCTTGGCAGACTGTTTGCTTGATAAAGGGGGGCATGTTGAGAGTTTTCATCACTAATGGGGTTAGTTGGGAAATGACGACCCCCCCTTGCACAGTCTAGCTTTCAGTTTCGTCAAATTTGGCTTTGTTTAGCATATTTTTGCACCTAGGGGGGAAAATACCCTAGGTAGCCTACTATAGGCCATCTTTAGACTATTTTATATTATTTTTGTTATACTTTTAAGTTGACATTTTTAAATATTAAATTGACCTTATTTTGTGTAAAGTGAGTGTGAGATCATATAAATTCAATCTCCTCACTTCATTTTCATCATCAACTTTTGGGATAAAATCATTATGTCTATTATTTGCCCTAACTAGGGCTCTTTGAAGGGATGCGCACTCCTTGAGGAAGGTTATTTTGCAAGTTTGAAGCATTTCTTGGAAGTTTTTCTATTATTCATGCTAAATGCTAAGATGAGGATAGAGTTGTTTGCTTAACCAATGCACATAGAGGTATCCATACTTTTCGTTTGATGTCTCTCTGTCAGATTGTATGAAAGTGATGCTTGTTAGGGTTGAATGGAAGCCATTGTTGCTTCATTTTGTCTTGATTAGCATTTCATTTGTCTTTGGTCACCATTGCATCCAAGCTTGAGCTTTAGGTCTTCAAGTCTTGCTAAAGCTAGGTTTCCTCAACAAATCCTAGAGATTGTTGAGGTTAGCCCTAGTAGCCAAGCTTGCCAAGCACCATCTCAAGGAGGGTATCTCCTCTCATTGATGCCCTAGGGTTGGCTAGATAGTTTTCTTTTGAAACCCTAATTGTTCATCTACTTCTAAAACCTAATCTCTGAGTTGTTAATATTGTAAATATTAATTCTTAACCTAGTTGTTCTATGTTAATTAGTCTCACATTTTATTTTTGAGTTAGTCTTATAATTATATGTTAAAAAAACCCTAAAAATTGGTACTAAAAACCTAGTTAAAGCCCTATACAAATGATTTTAAACCTAATTTCTCAGCCTTAATTTTCTGTGTAAAACCCTAAAACGCAGACCTAAAATTGCCCTTTTCTCCTTACCCCTTCCTCTCCTGCATTCACCCTCTTCACCATCAAGCTCGCCTCCCCTTCTCCTTTATTCCTATACCCTCGGCCTCCCTCGTCTACCCTTCATTGGCCGCTTTTTATTTTCGGACTTGTTTCTCCTACTGCCACCTGCAGTCCGCGGCCTCCCTTCCCTACTCCTCCCACAGTCCGCAGCCCTCTCCACTCTGCCTTCCCCTCTCCATTCCATCTCCTCCCTTCCTCCTCCATTTCTCCTACCCTTTCCACCTCTTCCCCAAATCCTTCCATCTCCTCCACGCTGACCTAACACAAGTCTGCAATTTTTGCAGACTTTGTGTGCTTCCTTCTCCGTCCTTATCTGCAAAACATCAAACAGAAAAGCAGTTAGTTTTAGAGATGATTTACTTACCATTTCGTTCACTCTTTGTGCCTCTTTTATAGGTTATTTACCATGCAAACTTGACTCTGAGTTTTACACACATAATTGAATTTGGTGGATGATACTTATCGAATGACAGTGATTTCATTGGTAAAAAGGGTGTTGTCTTTGAAGTGTTATCATTGATTGTTTTGATACATGCTTACGACTTATCTTATCAACATGCACTTACATTGAATCTACATTTCAAATGATGGTACCTATTGAACAATAGTGATGAATAATTACATGCTGATGTGATAACTGTAACCTCATGCAAATCTGAAGTTTATCCCTGTCATGCTACAGATCTGAATATTGCATTTGAAATACATTCTATCTTTTAAATGTTAGTATGATGTTGTTGAACGCTAGACATTGGTAATATTCTCCTACATGGTTGTTAATTGATTGCTAAACCTAGCACTGAATCTAACTTGCTAATGACATATAGATGTGGGTCTATTTGATGATATCCCTCACATCTTCTCCAATTGCTTATCTCTGTTGCTACAAAGGTGTTAAAATTGCACTAGGTTGTATGTTACCTTTTGAATACTAAATAACACCTATTGCTTGCGCTTAATTGCCTTGATCTTATCAAGTGAAATAACTTTGGAAACTACATTTCAGTACATGATTGGTTGATAGTTATAATCTTTTTAAGTGTTATGAATTGTCTTATATCTGATTAATGAATGACATTGACAACTAACACTCAAGGTATTTGGTAAATGGTAGGATTGGTCAGTGTTTATTGACAATATAGTCTTTTGATCCAATATTGATTATTGTAATACTTGTGTACATGTTTCTTACATTTCTTTATTGGTAAATGATCTTGAATCTATTTGGTGAGTGGTTGTTATCTCTTATTGACTTACATTTAGTTTACATTTCATTGAATGATCTAAATGATACACATCATTGTTGGACATTACCTTTATTAGCACTTTGAAATGCAATTGACTCCATTTAGGCACTGGTCTAACTACAAGATTGCATAGAACATAGTTTGTTGGTTGTCCTAGTGTCTTACAGGGTTCCTTAAAAGATACTTCTCCTTGGAGGTTTTGACTTCCGAAGAAGTTAGAATGGTGACCAAGGTGACATTGGTCACTGATCTTATTTTTTCTTACTGGGAATTAGCCCTGCTAATTTGCCCGGTAACATGGAGAAAATGACCTGTTTTGTCTTTTAATTTCACTTCGAACCCCTTTTACACTTTTTCCATTACTTTTTATCCAAAGTGACTTTTATAGAGTCACTTTAGGAATTAATTATTAATGTCACTTCAGAAAATACTTTAAGCTTAGGTGACATTTAATAATTAATTAATTCCCTATTTTTTCGACTATAGCCTACAGGAACTGGATAGGCTAATAAGTCGTCTCCAAGGTGGTCATCCGAAAAGGGACATGACAGTGCTCCCTTCCCAAAATTACTTGTCCTCAAGCAACTGTAAGTTGTGGTGCTGCATAATCTGCTCACTTTCCCAAGTAGCATCCTCCACTGGCAAATGCCTCCATCTGACCAGGTACTCCCGGATCACCCTGTTTCTCAATCTCCTCTCTCGCACATCCAGAATCTCCTCTGGGTCTAAAATCAACTACCCCTCCTCATCCAATGGTGGTAATTTTGCAGAGGTTGTCACCTGTTGTCCCAGTACTTTCTTGAGGCACGATACATGGAATACGTTGTGAATATGCTTCCCTCTGGAAGCTCCAACTCATATGCCACCTCTCCAACCCTCCTGACCACTCTATAAGGTCCGTAGAAGGGAGGCTTCAATTCTTCTACATCGCTCTTCTTTAGCGAGGACTGAAGATAAAGCTGCAGCCTCAGAAATACCAAGTCCCCCACCTCAAGACTACACTCTATCTAGTGCCTATCTGCATATAACTTCTGCTGATTCTAGGCCACCTGTAGATTTTCTTTGAGAACTTGTAGGATGTCCTGACTTTCCTGTACCCAGTCCTTCCCCTCGAGTGCCTTGCTATCCCAAAATGCCATATCAACAAATGATGAGGCACCATAGCCATATAAAGCTCTGAATGGAGTCATACCGATTGACATATGGTAGGTAGTGTTGTAAAAGTGCTCACCTAAGTGTAACCATCTGATCCAAGCCCTCTGTTGTCCAAACACGTAGTTCCGCAGGTATCCCTCAACCCATTTGTTCACAATCTCCATTTGTCCATCGTTCTAAGGATGGTAACTAGTGTTGGGGGTCAACTAAGTATGTACCAATCTGAAAAGCTCCTCCTAAAAGGCCCCGAGAAATCTATTGTCCCTGAAATGGCTGAGAATCCGCAATGGGAATTAATGGCATCTTGTGGAGAATCTACGGTAGGTAAATTCATGCTGTCAACATTTTGAGCCATTTCTTGGCTCATCATCAGGACATTAGCAGCAACACGCCGACCTTCAACAGAATGATCCTCCAGCTAATAGTATTAACGTATCGGATATCCAATGCCAAGGAACACCAGCGCAAGTACCCAACGCTGCACTTGAACTCCATCGCCAGGATAGCATATCATCCCTTGCATTAGCAGAAGCTGAACAACAACACTTCAACAACATATCAACACAGAAGCATGAACAACAGACTTTTGTTAATTTAGAGGTTGATATCTGCGCAGACACTAAGGAAGACAACGATGTCACTAACACAGAGCTTCATCCCAGGATGTTAACAAACTCGCTGCTTGCTACTAGCCATATCCACGCTGTTACTACTAGGCATATCCATGCTGTTACTAAAGCAGGATGCATGGGGGATATGGGAACAGAACACCATCGCAGATTATCAACACAGGCACCAACAAATGCTATAAAGATGATCACGGACAGTGGAGAACCCATAACCAAAGAAAGGGATCCGAACAGACTAGTGGTCAACCTCTCAAACTTAGTACTAAATGCACCCTCAAGAAAACTCTTAGAAAGAGGTCTTAACTTCGCAATTGCCCCCAGAAAGATTCCTGTTGAGGACATTATTTGTAGCATTGAGGAAAGCATAAAACACCTTCCAGAAAATGAAGCTGAGGAAGTGCGTCAGGATAGTGCCCGAACCCTAAGAAGAGCCAAACCCCCAAAACCCAACATTACCAGAGAAGAAAATAAAGCACTGAAGGAGCTGAAAAACAATAATAACATTGTTATTTTGAAGGCTGATAAAGGAGGAGCGACGGTTATTCTTAATAAGGAAGACTATGTGGATAAGATGCGAGCTCATTTGCTTTCTAGTGGTTGTTATAAGAAACTCAACCGTAATCCCCTCAACCGCATTAACAAAGAAGTCACAGGGGCAATTAAAACATCTTCCATCGACAAATGAACTTAAGAAAAAACTTATCGTCTTTGAACCACTGATTCCAAGGATTTATGGTCCCCCCGAGATTCACAAAACTGGGGTTCCCCTCCGACCCATAGTAGATACCATAGGCTCACCTACCAATAGATTAGCCAAATTCTTAGCCAACAAACTAAAACCTCTTGTAGGCAACACAAGCTCCTTTATTAAAGATTCTTCATTCTTCATTGAGAAAATCAAAGATAGACACATGGAAGATAATGAATTATTCTTGAGCTTAGATGTTGTTTCCCTCTTCATAATGATCCCCACTGATGAAGCTATTGAAGTCATTAAAGACCTAACTGATCCTGAAACAGCTAGACTAGTAGGCTTATATATCAAATCCACATTCTTTAGTTTCCAAGGTGATCTCTACGAGCAGACTTGTGGAGTGGCGATGGGTTCTCCCCTTTCACCTATCATTGCCAACCTATTTATGGAGAACTTTGAACAAAAAGCTCTTAACTCTGCTAATCCAAAACCAAAATGGTGGTCAAGGTATGTAGATGATACCTTTCTAATATGGGCACATGGGCGGGAAGAGCTAGATAAATTTGTTGATCACCTCAACAAACAATCCAACTCCATTAAGTTTACAACTGAGATTGAAGAGAATAATGCGATTTTTTTTCTTGACACTTTAGTCATTAAAAAGGATGATGGTAGCATAGCCCGCAAGGTCTATAGGAAAAAAACCCACACTGAGCAATACCTTCACGCCCTCTCCCACCATCACCCAAGCTAGAAAATGGGGGTCCTAAACACTTTGATCACTAGGGCCCTAAGGATTTCTGATAAAGACCACATAGATGCTGAGAAGGAGCACTTACGCACAGTCTTCCTAAGTAACGGATACAACCTAGCTCAAATTAACAAAGCCTTTGCAAAAATTGAAAACCGCCAGAATGGACCTAAGGTTTCACCTAAAGAAAGCAGGGTAGGGGATCACAAGGAATTTCTTCCATACATACAAGGAGTCACAAACAAGATAGCCAAACACCTGAAAAAGAAGGACATTGACTCAGTGTTCTCACCACCTAATAGCATTAAAAAGCTCCTAAAGTCAGTTAAAGACCCCATAGACCCACAACTAAAAAAAGGGGTTTATGAGATTCCTTGTGATTGTGAGCAAGCCTACATTGGTGAAACTGGCAGATCCATTAAAACAAGGGTTAAAGAACACTACGATGATATTCTTCTAGATTGAACCCACAAATCTGCCCTAGCTAAACACTCCCATCACACAAAGCACCAAATTAGGATTGAGAACATGAAGATATTGGCTCAGGTCGATAATTGGTCCAAAAGAAGAATCAGGGAGACAATCGAGATAGTTAAGAACCCTAACTGCTTGAATAGGGATGACGGCTTGACCATTAGTAGAACTTGGCTTCCTAACCTCACAAAATAAACTAAAGTCCATAACTGACTTTGAATCAAAAAAAAAAAATTATATTAAATTAAACAAATCAAAGTCTGAAAATTTAATTAATTGAAAAACTTTAAATATCTACTTATTAATTAATAAAACTTTAAACTCTAGAGTTAAAAACTATTATATATTAATAAATTTAATTTAATTTAACCTTTAACCTAATTAATTAAACTTAAAATTCCTTACAAACTTAAAGAACCTCTACCATTATAATTTTAACTTTACAAAACCTAAAAAACTTTATTACTTGTTAATGTTAATAAACCCTAACCCCAATCAATTATTAATTAATTTTATCAATTAAATTAAATTAAATTTGATGATTAGAACTTTACAATTTTAATAGAACATTGCTAACCAAACTTAATAATTATTAAAATTATATGTTACTAATTAAAAATTATTAATAAAATAAATTTAATTCAACCTTTAACCTAATTAATTAAACCTAAAAAATCCTTATAACTTAAAAAACTCTACCATTATAAATTTAACTTTAAAAAACCTAAAAACAAAAAAACAAAACCAAAAAACACTTTAGTACTTATTAATTTTAATAAACCCTAACCCTAATCAATTATTGATTAATTTTATCAATTTAATTAAATTTGATGGTTAGAACTTTACTAATTTAATAAAACAATGCTAACCAAACTTGATAATTATTAAAATTATTTATTACCAATTAAAAATTAATTTAAACAATATTATCAAAACTAAATAATTATTTATTACTAATTAAAATTTATTATTAATGATTAAATTAAAATCAATTAATTAATATGTGTAAAATTTTCTAACTAATTTAGATAAAATTAAAAACCTAATATTATAATTTAATTAAATTTCATTCTTGCAATTTATATAAATAATTTAATATCAATTAAAAAACTTAAATTATTTATTTGTTTAGGCTATTAATAACAAAAAAAATTTAGAAAACTATTTAAAAAACTATAAAAAACTTAAAAAAACTTGATCTATGTAATAAACAATAAATTGAAAATTGATCTACATATCACACAAAACAATTATAAAAACTATACATTAAAAATAAGGAAAAATTAAAACTATTATTTAAACAAATTCGAGCTACATAAAAACCTAGAGTCGGCTCCATACACAAACTTTTGACTATTCCATATAAATAATTTATGAGGGAGGGAGAAGATCTTCTCAGGCATCGCTAATGTCCTGATGATGAGCCAAGAAATGGCTCGAAACATTGACAGCATGAATTTACCTACCGCAGATTCTCCACAAGATGCCACTATTGTCCCTGTCGTTAACATTGTTCTTCGGTAGCCCATGCAAATGAAATACCTCCCTGAAAAACACCTCTGCTACCTGTGCCACCGTATAATCTGAAGCAATCGGGAAGAAGTGCGCGAATTTGGTCAACCGATCTACCACAACATATATACAATCTCGCCCCTTTACCCGTGGCAACCCAATAATGAAGTCCATGGATGTACTCTCCCACTTCTGCTCAGGAATAGGCAATGGCTACAGAAGTCTTGCCGGATGAATCTATTCAATCTTGTTCTAGTGACAAACCATGCATTCCCTCACATGTCACAACACATCATCCTTGAGGCCCTTCCAAGAGAACCTCTCCTTGGCCTGTCGGTATGTTTTGAAGAACCCCTAATGTCTTGTTGTAGGGGCGTCGTGTGTAGCCTGCAAAATATTTTCCTTCAATTTTGACTCTAGCACCAAATATATCTGGTCTTTGTAGAAAATGACATCATCAACCACCCGGTATCTATCATCCTGTATAAGACCATCCATCAATTTGCAAGCAAATTTATTTTTGGAATATTTCACTAGGAGGTGGGATTTCCAATCAACTGAAATCTCCATCAAGGAGCATGCAATTGGTTTCCTGGAGAGTGCATTAGCAACCACACTTTTCTTCCCCTTCATGTATTATATATCAAAGTCAAACGCTTGTATCTTGCTAACCCACTGTTGTTGCCTTTCATTCAAATCATTTTGCTCCAGGAAATATTTCAAACTGTTGTGGTCGGTCCTCACCATAAATCTGCTGCCCACCAAATATTGTTTAAACTTTGCCAATGCATGAATAATGGCGAGCATTTATTTGTCATATATAGAGTAGAGCCTTTATGTCTCCCTAAGCTTCCTGCTTTGAAAGGCTATTGGGTGTATGTTCTGCATCAAAATTGCCCCAATGCCAATGCTTGAAGCATCACATTCCAGCACAAAAGGCTAGCTAAAATCAGGAAGAGCCAAGATCGGGCAAGTGCTCATCACCTCCTTGAACTTGTCAAATGCCTGTTGTGACTCCTCTATCCATCTGAAAGCTCCCTTCTTTTCCAGGTCGGTGACGGGTGCACCCAACTGTGAAAACCCCTTCACAAATCACATGTAATATGTGCACAATCCAAAAGATCCTCGTAACTCCGTGAGGAACCTCGGTGCGGGCCAATCCTAAATGGTTTGAATCTTCTCTTAATGCACCTGCACCCCTTGTGCACTAATCACGTGGCCCAAGTACAATCTCTGTGTGAGGCCAATCTCACATTTGAAGGCCTTAGCATACAAGGACTGCTCCTCCATGATGCTCAGAATCTCATCCAAATGTCTCTAATGCTCCTTCCAAGTCCAGCTGTATATGAGAAGGTCATCAAAGAATACCAATAAAAACTTCCTCAACTGCTTCCGAAAAATATGATTCATACAGGATTGGAAAGTGGTTGGGGCATTGGTTAGCCCAAACGACATAACCAAGAACTCGTAGTGCCTGTAGTGACATCTGAAAGTTGTTTTATGCACATCCTTCTCTCGGACCCTAATCTGATGGTAGCCCGATCTGAGATCAATCTTCAAAAAATATACAACCTTGTGCAGCTCATCCAACAACTCATCTACCCGAGGAATGAGATACCTTTTTTACTGTCTTCTTGTTCAATGCCCAATAATCGCTGCACATCCTCATCGTCCCATCCTTTTTCTTTACCAGCACAACCGAAGATGCAAATGGGCTGGAGTTGGGTCTGATGTGACCCATGGCTAACAACTCCTTGATAGCCTTTTCAATCTCATCTTTAAACTTCTTCGGGTTCCTTTGAGGGGTGGTGATCACTGGCTTCATCCCCTCCTCCAACTCTATGGTGTGCTCGAATCCTCTATCTTGTGGTCTCCCTGGTGGGATCTCTCTAAACACCTTTTCATTCTTCCACAATAAAGCCTGTATGTCAATATGGTACTGTTGGTTGTTGTGAGACGTCTTTTGAGTGGTAATCGAGCACTCTATTGCATAAGTTACATCCCCACATCTGAATAGTGCCTCCATCCGCTTGGCTGAGACAACTCTTGGGGCTTCATTAGACATGCCCCACATAACTACCCTTCTGCCATCCGTTGCATTGAACCCCATCTCCAAGGTTTGGTACTTCATCATGATAGGTCCCAAAGTGTTGAGCCACTGAACTCCCAACACCACATTAGTCTTTTCCAGATCAACTATATAGAAATATTCCATCAAGCTACAATTTCCCATTGTCACTGTCAACTGCGGAGCCTTGAATAAGCAAGGCATCACCTGCCCGCTAGCGACCTCCACACCAAATCCCTCAAACTGCTCTGCGTGGATGCCTCTTCTTGTTACCAGGGCAGAATCTATGAAGTTGTGGGTTTCCCCGCCATCTATAAGGATCATGACCCTCTATCCTCGTATAACACCCCTGACCCGAAAGGGGTTGAACCATACACAATAAGCTAAGCAACTTCTAGCAAGCTTGTCCCTTTCTTTGTATAATCTAGCAAGCCGTTGACACAAGGCACAGAGTGGAGGTTAGAGGCAAAAGGTGATTGGTGAAAGGCTTCACGCATAAGTCAGGCTTATGGCATCTGGCTGAAGGTGACCTGTGTAGCTATTTGGTGCTTCGATCACTTGGGAGTAGTTTGTAAAGTAGCAATGGTCCTGTTATCACATATATAGTAGTCGGGCTACCATACATTATTTTTTTGATTCCAATACACTATTCAGCCAATTCCCTTGCAGTGAGATGCTGAGATGAGCATCTATTTATGGATCAGGAATATTATTATGGACAACAGTGTATTCCCCATGCCATGACTGAGTCTCAGGACACTCAGAGAGATGAGTGATGTAGCTATTGAGCCATTTGTACAAAGCAGTCAATAGTGCCCAAAGTTACAGCAGCAGTTTCAGAGGACATATGTTGGCTCAAATGATGAGCATTTAGGTATATAACTCAGCAGGTATATTATGGTGTTATGGTTATATTTCTTTTATTTTCATTCTTATAGCATGTCTTAGCATTTAGTATCATGATCTGGCAATCATATAGATATGTGGACCTAGTTGTACTTTTATATATCATATTTGTCCCTACTCAGACTTAGAAGTTCTTGACCTATACTCATTGGTTTTACCCTCCCTAGGGAGAATAAAGGTGACCATTCCCACCCTACTTTGGCTTGCTAGTGCTGGTCTCATTATTCACTATCTTCATCCATCCATTACCTACCCAGTTTGTTCATTCCCTTGACTTACTACTTGACTAGTGGCATGGAGGACCTTTCCTCGTTGTAGCCTCTATATTGGATAAGCTTCCCTGTTATTTGTGTCTCGGCTCTAAGTTGGTGACAAAACTTGCCTTTGGTGAGTTGGATTATTTCCCCTAGTCACTAAAGATGTTGTTGGCTAACCCTGAAACAGATAGTGCTACCTGTTGTCACACAAACTCTAGTTGCTAAAGAGGAATGTCCCAACAAGGATGGTAGAGGATGAGCAACTAGGAAGGTGTAACCTGCAATAGCCAAGTCCTCCGTTCAGGGAACGGAAGTCACACCGGACAAGGCTACTGTCGCTTCAGACGAGGCACTTAGCCAAGTTAAGGGGGAGACCCCGCTCAACCAGGTAATGGTCGAGAGACAAAAACACACCCAAATCCAAAAGATAGAAAGAAATAAAGACAAGAAATGAGTGTAAATGGTTCCTAAGCTTAATCTCAGCCATAGATTGAACAGACAAATGAGGTAGGTGAGTATATAGAGTGTGACCAGTGATAGATTATGATAAAAGAATAGATTAGATGGCTGAAATTAACTGAGGATGTGAATGATGCAAGAAGTGAAGTGCTGAAATAAAACTGCTCAAGGAAGTGGTTAAACAGGGGGTCAAATGGACCTAGGGTAGCGAGAAATTTATGTCTGTATTCACTTCTAGCTAATGAACCTTGATTTCCTAAGCTACAATGACATTTTAAACAAGAATCAAGACTACCCAGAACCCCAAAATGGCCCAAATCAGCTGAAAGAGAAAAACGCCCTAGAGGGGCATTTTTGGCAAAATGACCAATGCTAGACCTATGGGCAAATGGAGTCGGAATTGTACCAAACTAGAGATATAGGCTATTAAGCTCAAATAAGAAGCGGGTTTGAAATAAAAACAAAGTTCTAACGGTGGGAAATTAAGTTATCAATTTTTAGGGTTTTTTTCATTTATGGTTTATTGAGTGATTTTCCAGCTTAGCAAGACAGTGAAAATGACAAAGAAGAGACAAGGAGATGAAGAGTACCTGAGGAAATGGTGAAATGGAGAACTTTGAGTGAAGACTAGCCCGGAACATCAAGTGTGGAGAAGCCTGTGTGTTTCCTCGAGCGTGAGAAGCAATTGGACACCAATGGCGACCTGGGTACCTGCCACAAGCAAGATATAATCAGTAACTGCAGCAAATAATCAAGTATGACAACAAATAAATGGTTGAAAGATAAAGGAATTGAATAGCTGAAAGCAAATGACAACTCCCTTGTGAATAATTATGACGAAAATCACTAGAGTGGAGCTCCTACTCCAAGTATAGCGCCCTTCTTCAAATGGCCACCAACGCTGCAAATTTAAACCAGCAAACAAGTATGGAAAGACAACACAAACTATCTCCACAATGCATCCAAACACTAGCTATCAATCACCACAAAATTTGCTCCACAACACCAAGTATCAAGCTGCAAATGGAATGTCTCTCTCTATCAAGTGCAAGTCCAAAATGCCAAGGAGTACAAAATGGGTGAGTGCCTTCTCTTATAGAGAAAGGCAACTCTCAAAACCTATTCCCTCCAAAATGGAGGGCTAGGATCAATCCTCCATCCATCAAAATGAATGGAGGAGATCATCGCTAGTGGGGGTGCGAATTGCCCAAGTGGAGTGCACAAGTGGAGTGGGGGTGCCTCGTAGGGCATATACAAAACATCAACATCAAGCTAGGGGGTGTCTATATGATGTTTTAGCCCCTAGCTAATACATCATGGCCCCACATACAATGAACCATGCAAATCGAATTTCCCTAAGTGGAGAAAAACACCCCTATGGGCCAATTCGACCTCTAGAGTGAGGTGTCCAATAGAGGGCCCCACCACACAAAATATAATGTTCAAACATTACCAATTTACCTTAGGAATCACCTTTTCATTTGCCATCCATTGATTTTTGCCATTTCCAATAGTTGCCTTAGTCAAATTTTAATTTTCCTTGTATTTTATTGCTGGTTTATACTACTCAAGATGTAATTTGGGCTTTTGACCCATCTAAAGTGCCCGGATTGCCGAACCGTCTGCTGCAATGTGATCGTGAACCCCAAAAATACTAGGAATGACCACGTCGAACGACCCCGATCCATCACTTAGGCGTTATTTGCCCAAAATCCATGATTTTTAATTAAAAGGGGTCATTAATGACCAGTAATAATTAAAAATCTCACAAACCCTCGATCTTTTTGCATTTGTAAGTTGGAAGCTCATATGGATCCCCTGTAGATAATAAGTGACCAAAATCGAAATTCCGGTCGCAACATTTTTTTCGGGCCCATTTTTGGCCTGGTCAACCTAGTTTGACCAAGTCAAATCTGGTCAACACCAATGCTAGCTAAATACCTGTATGCAATCATGAAGCGAAAGGCTTCCTTATACAAGTTTATACATTACTAAACATCATGATAATAATATGGTGATAAAAACTGCATTAGATCCCAAAAAATACAAGGGCCCCAGGTGACGTGGGCCCACCACATCCAAAAGACTCAACCGCTATGCACAACCTATAGACTTGACCACCTAGCTGACATTGGGTGATGTGGAATACATGGCGAAGGATAAGGGATGACAAGGATGAGGATCATGTGACCTTTTGGATAACACAGGGAAGTAGGGTCCACTGAGATAAGTATACCATGACAAAACACGGGGAAGGGCGGTGCCTCACAAATGGGTATAGTGCAGGGAAACCGCCACTGGTAATCTGACAAGTATCTCACAACTCACATACGTGCCCGAAGACTCTGTGAGGTTCTTTTCTAGAGCCGCCAAACTAGGTGTCCGACAAACCGTAACTTGAGACTCTAGGGGACAATCTTGAGCTTGTCCCTTGTTCCCTCTCACCTCCTTGCCCCGCAAGACTAGGTGAGGAACAACCACTACAAATGCTGACATGTATGGCTGACCTGTGTCCATGTGTGTTTATAAACACATTGTATGGATTTTACAATGAGTTTCATACTTAGCTTTTTTTGTCTAGATTTACATTTACAAAAAGCCCTTTTTGGCTTGCTTTACATTTCTTCATTTCTTCAATTTACATCAAGGCCCTTTTGGGCTACATACATATCTCAATAGATATAACAATGGTGCTCATACTGCAAAGTAATGGGGGTGAGAAATACATGCTTCAGTGACCAATGGGGAACACCCGGTGAGGCTACACAATCCTAACTGCATTGCAACATCGAGGGCAACCGACAGTAGCAAATCCCAAGTTTGAGAGTGCATCTCACACACTAAAGAGCCAAGCCACAATAGACAGGGAATCATGGCATACTCAGAGATCAATGGGGAAAGGGATCCTCAAAGGTCAAAATCGGAATCCAAGTCGGGAAAGAATGTCATGTATGAGTCAGATGGATGGAGAAGGTGAAGGTGGATCCAAAGTCAACTACCTAGGGGGACTAAATGGTCAAGTCTATACTAGGAATAGGGGTGTAACTCGGTGTGCATATAATAGGAGCCTACTAGGAAGGGGTGGACTGACATCACCAAGGGCCCAACCACATATCATAAAACTAGATCACCACATCAGTCATCACATGTAGAGTTAGTGTACTATCATGTATAAACAAGTCTAAGCAACAATCATGAGCAATATATATAAATGCAATACCTGCCGCACCATATAGCTGCTGCTGAGGCTGTCTCTGAACTGGATCTCTGCTGAATCCGGGCACAAATAGTAAACCAGCAATACTCTGTGATAGTCTCAAGAAAAACAAGACTAGGCAACTGTCTCAATGGGATCATATCAAAGCCTGGCATGGAAGGGTGACCCTGTGGTAAATGCTAAGTGACATGTCTGTACCACTGTACAACCATCTGTCCCCTCTGATATATCTGCTAGGGGCAATCTGAACAAAACTGTGTGCCTCCTCTGAAGCATCAGATCTCTAATCTGGAAAAAAAAAGTATTGTGCGGTCCTCGGCCGCACAGTCTGCAGTATGGTAGCTCCAGCTAACATAGATTTGATAACATCAGGCTCCAACTGGGACAAGTGCTCTAAGGGAGAGAGTGCTTGAGAACCACAGAATCTCTGGGTCCATAGCACCCCTCTCATCATCATCAACGCGCATGCACATGCATGCTATCTGCATCATCATCATCAATATGTACCTATCCCTATAAAACGCAGACGCTATACCAATCTCTGCAGACCGCTCATCAGGACATATATCATATATATAATATAATCCAGCAGAAATAAACAAAATGACAATGCTAAAATGAAATATATCAATAATGAAATTAACTCTACAGCATTTTAAAATTATTAGGCCGACACAGGAGGGTGTAATAAAGGTGAAAAAAAAGCTAGGCTACACAAACAAACAAGACAAAGAAAAGGTGCGCCAAAGGTAAGAAAAGAAAAAAAACCAAAACAGAAAGGACAACTAACTACTGCTCACGAGGGCTTATTCAATTTACCTACCCTACTCTAACCAGCTCAGACCACTACTAAGTAAAATCATAGATCCAGTGCAACCACTCGTCCAATAGATCAATAGTTCCTTCTTGATGTTGTTTAGCAACACAAGTCAAGACTAGATTAGAGATCTAATGAATTTAGGATTATGGCCATCCTGACTTGTTCAAAGTTTGAGATAGGCTTAGAATGGTGCAAGATGAATCCATGACAAGGTTGAGGCTGATTTCTACAAGTCTCTTCCATCCAAATGTCAATAGAATTAATGTAATGAAGATCAATTTTTAAGAATGACGGAAGAAAATGATACGATACTAGGTTCAACCTTCCTTGGTTTAAGCTTGTTTCCCTCATCTATGTGGCTCGCATGCTCAGTTTCTTTTATCCCAGGATAGATGAGAGATCCGAATGGGGACAAATTAGAGTGCAATGAACCCAAGATCAAAATTAGGCCCACTTGTTGACCCAACAATCACAAAAAGGTGAAATTGATCTTTGAAGAGTTTCGTCAGTCAACCAAGCAACAAGGTTATCAAATTGGAAAATATTATTAACCCAGGATGACTGCAAAGTGAAGTAAGAAATTTTACCATTGACCCCTAGGCATTCCAAAGGCTCCTGACCAAACCCTTTTGCGCAACAAAATTAGGTTAAAAAGAGGCGTGGCTTCATGAGTTGGGATGGGAGGGAGGATTGAAACATATAGGCTTGTTTAGTATTCCCTAAAATTGTCATCCTCAATTCTGCATGAGATAAAGGATACCTGTCAAGGAAATCATCACGGTCAACACCAACCTTCCGAAGACAAGGCTCATTTTGATTCATATTTCCAATCAACTCATTTTGACCAAGGAGAAGGCGATGATGTTAAGTATGACACTTTCAGAAGGTTCTTTGTGACATTGATTCCCTATTGCAGGTTGCAACAAAGAACACTCAAGGTTGAGTTGGTACATAACTGGATAACCCTCATCCTGACAAGGAGGTATATTGATATAATCATTTTTAAAACCCCCATCATCTTCACAGGTTTGACTTTCAAACACATGATGATCGTTTGATCCACCCTTAACAAAAGTCTGGTTGTTTTCAATATTTTCTTTTCTTCTTCTTCTTCAAAGGTATGATTGGAAAGTGAAACAAGGTCAGGATCACTTGGGCATTGACTTGAACAATCACCAACGAAGCAATGACTATGGGGTTGCCCCTCAAAAGGACCTCTAGTGGATTCACTGATTAAAAGCTCAGCCACAGAATTTTGCCTCTTACGATCAATGAGATCCCTTTCTTCATTGTGCCTTCTTCTGGTAAAGATGACAAAGTGCTTCATATGATTTTAATAATTCCCCTTCTAGGTCAATATCAAGGTCAAAATCTTGAGGGGGTTGAGATTTGCTCACTATCATACATAACTTCATCATGAGATTTATTTCCTATATTCTTCAAATTACTCTACCACATTCTTATCGACCGAAGGCTCGTTCAACAGTTGAATCAAGGGCACACTCACCATTGGTTCGGGAGAGGGAGAAATCAAATTGATAAGGACAATCACTACTCATTTCAAAATTGTTATCCTGATCGTCTTCATGACATTGATCCTCCACCACATAATCCTCATTTGATTGTTCTTCCATGGATTCATCAATGCTTTCACCCCATTCAACTTCACAAAGTTGGTTTTCAATTACATGATGATCACTAGACTGTTTCTCACATGAAATCTGACTACCCTCACCTTTCTCGTCCTCTTCAGAGAGCTCATTGACATTTGAGTCACAATTCGGATTGTTTGAACATTTAACAGGACAATTGTCAACCATGCGATGATTGTGAAGTTGCTCTTCTGGTGATCCTTTACTGGAGTGACCAATGGAAAGGTGAATTAGATCTAGAATTCGGCCTGCAATTGCCTCAGGCAATGATAACAAAGTATCTCGTATGGTTCGATTGATGCCTCTTTTAATTTGCACACGAGGTTTTGAAGCATTATCCTCAAGATACTCTGTAACATTCCTATGGATTTTAGGCACACTCATAATTTGGAACATCTCAGAAGAGGAATGGTCCAATCGAGAAAGCAAATCATCAATATAATCATCATCCATGACATAATCAGTGCTAGATTGACATTCCAAAGACTCATCAGTGTTCTCACCCCATTTATCTATTAGCAACTTCGTGAACATGTCATATCCAGTGATGGATCCTAGGGTCAAATTATCAAACCATAAACAGGCATCCCCTACTAGGGACGCACCAAGGGCTCGCATATAGACATCCTCAGCATCAGCACCCCAGAGATCCCATATGGTCCCAGAGGGCATCCAAATGACTTTTAATAGATGTTCCATCATTTCCATAAAAGCACAGCAACCTCTTGATGTATCCATTTGGCATAAGATGAGGTGCCCCATGTATTTCTGAAAAATCAAAAGGGGATGGCTTGGGTTTCCTAAAGGCTCTCGTTGCTTGAATTGGGCGAGAATGATTTACTGAAAGCCCTGGTCGGGTTTGATAATTTTTAATTGGTTCACTCGGGATATTTGGGGAAAGAAACACTTTTAGACAGATGAGGCGTTTGATGGGTGTCATAAGAATTTCGATATGCAGGTTCATACCCGTAACTAGATTCATAATCATCCTCATATCTGTATTGTGCATCCCATTCATTTATTTCCTCTTGTCTCCTTTCAGACCTATTCATACATTCTTTTAATTCTTTTATGCCTTGTGAGATGGGAAGGAGAACATCTGGGTCCATTCTGATTTCTCAATTTAAAATTCCCAGTGGAGTCTCATGTGAGATGTCAGAATGGTCTAAGCTTCTAAGGTTGTGTGGATGGGTTCGGCCTGCAGTGGAGCCGCAGGGTGGAGTCGCCAGGTGAACTTGGGAACCTTGTTCATCGAAGGTTGTGTTGGCTGCAATAATTATGTGAATAGAAACAAAAACCAGCCAATGAGAGTTTAAGTGTGGATGTAAAGATGAAAAGAGAACAAACAAGCAAAAAGACTTAAACTCACGAAAACACAGGTAGGCCTCTACCTCCCCGGCAGCGAGCGCCAAAAATGTTATCACACAAACTCTAGTTGCTAAAGAGGAATGTCCCAACAAGGATGGTAGAGGATGAGCAACTAGGAAGGTGTAACCTGCAATAACCAGTTCCTCCGTTCAGGGAACGGAAGTCACACCGGACAAGGCTACTGTCGCTTCAGACAAGGCTCTTAGCCAAGTCAGGGGGGAGAGCCCGCTCGACCAGGTAATGGTCGAGAGACAAAAACACACCCAAATCCATAAAGATAGAAAGAAATAAAGAGAGGAAATGAGTGTAAATGGGTCCTAAGCTTAATCTCGGCCACAGATTGAACACACAAATGAGGTAGGTGAGTATATAGAGTGTGACCAGCGATAGATTATGATAAAAGAAAATAGATTAGATGGTTGAAATTAACTAAGGATGTGAATGATGCAAGAAGTGAAGTATTGAAATAAAATTGCCCAAGGAAGTGGTTAAACAGGGGGTCAAATGGACCTAGGGCACCAAGAAATTACGTTTGTAATTCACTTTGAGCTAATGAAACTTGATTCCCTAAGGTAAAATGACGTTTTAAACATGGATCAAGACTACCCAGAACCCCCAAATGACCCAAATCAGTTGAAAAAGAAAAACGCCCTAGAGGGGCATTTTTGGCAAAATGACTAGTGCGTATACCTATGGGCAAATGGAGTCGGAATTGTACCAAACTTGACATATAGACTATTAGGCTCAAATAAGAAGCGGGTTTGCAATAAAAACAAAGTTCTAACGGTGGGAAATTAAGTTATCAATTTTTAGGGTTTTTTTTTTATTTATGGTTTATTCTGTGATTTTCCTGCTTAGCAAGACAGTGAAAATGACAAAGAAGAGACAAGGAGCTGAAGAGTACCTGAGGAAATGGAGAAATGGAGAACTTTGAGTGAAGTCTAGCCCGGGAAGATCAAGTGTGGAGAAGCCTGCAGTTTCCTTGAGCGTGAGAAGCAACTGGACACCAATGGCGGACCTGGGTACCTGCCACAAGCAAGATATAATCAGTTAACTGCAGCAAATAATCAAGTATAACAGCAAATAAATGGCTAGAGAGATAAAGGAATTGAATAGCTGAAAGCAAATGACAACTCCCTTGTGAATAATTTTGAAGAAAATCGCTAGAGTGGAGCTCCCGCTCCAAGTATAGCGCCCCTCCTTCAAATGGCCACCAACGCTACAAATTTAAACCAGCAAACAAGTATGGAAAGACAACACAAACTATCTCCACAATGCATCAAAACACTAGCTATCAATCACCACAAAATTTGCTCCACAACACCAAGTATCAAGCTGCAAATGGAATGTCTCTCTCTATCAAGTGCAAGTGGAAAATGCCAAGAAAGAGTACAAAATGGGTGAGTGCCTTCTCTTATAGAGAAAGGCAACTCTCAAAACCTATTCCTCCAAAATGGAGGGCTAGGATCAATCCTCCATCCATCAAAACGAATGGAGGAGATCATCTCTAGTGGGGGTGCGAATTGCCCAAGTGGAGCGCACAAGTGGAGTGGGGTTGCCTCGTAGGGCCCATACAAAACATCAACATCAAGCTAGGGTGTCTATATGATGTTTCTAGCCCCCTAGCTAATACATCATGGCCCCACATACAATTGAACCATGCAAATCGAATTTCCCTAAGTGGAGAAAGACACCCCCATGGGCCAATTCGACCTCTAGAGTGAGCTGTCCAATAGAGGGCCCCACCACACAAAATATAATGTTCAAACATTACCAATTTACCTTAGGAATCACCTTTTCATTTGCCATCCATTGATTTTTGCCATTTCCAATAGTTGCCTTAGTCAAATTTTAATTTTCCTAGTATTTTATTGCTTGGTTTATACTGCTGAAGATGTAATTTGGGGCTTTTGACCCATCTAAAGTGCCCGGATTGCTGAACCGTCTGCTACAATGTGATCGTGGACCCCAAATATAGTAGGAATGACCACTCGAACAACCCCGATCCATCACTTAGGCGTTATTTGCCCAAAATCCATGATTTTTAATTAAAACAAGTCATTAATGACCAATAATAATTAAAAATCTCACAAACGCCTCGATCTTTTTGCATTTTGTAAGTTGGAAGCTCATATGGGTCCCCTGTAGATAATAAGTAACCAAAATTGAAATTCCGGTTGCAACATTTTTTTTTGGCCCATTTTTGGCCTGGTCAACCTAGTTTGACCAAGTCAAATCTGGTCAACACCGGTGCTAGCTAAATACCTGTATGCAATCATGAAGCGAAAGGCTTCCTTATACAAGTTTATACATTACTAAACATCATGATAATAATATGGTGATCAAAAACTGCATTAGATCCCAGAAAATACAAGGCCCCAGGTGAGGTGGGCCCACCACATCCAAAAGACTCAACCGCTATGCACAACCTATAGACTTGACCACCTAGCTGACATTGGGTGATATGGAATACATGGTGAAGGATAAGGGATGACAAGGATGAGGATCATGTGACCTTTTGGATAACACAAGGAAGTTGGGTCCACTGAGATAAGTATACCATGACAAAACATGGGGAAGGGCGGTGCCTCACAAATGGGTATAGTGCTAGGAAACCGCCACTGGTAATCTGACAAGTATCTCACAACTCACATCCGTGCCCGAAGACTCTGTGAGGTTCTTTTCTAGAGCCGCCAAACTGGGTGTCCGGCAAACCGTAACTTGAGACTCTAGGGGACAATCTTGAGCTTGTCCCTTGCTCCCTCTCATCTCCTTGCCCCACAGGACTAGTTGAGGAAAAACCACTACAAAAGTTGACATGTATGGCTGACCTGTGTCCATGTGTGTTTATAAACACATTGCATGGATTTTACAATGAGTTTCATACTTAGCCCTTTTTTGCTAGATTTACATTTACAAAAAGCCCTTTTTGGCTTGCTTTACAATTCTTCATTTCTTCAATTTACATCAAGGCCCTTTTGGACTACATACATATCTCAATAGATATAACAATGGCGCTCATACTGCAAAGTAATGGGGGTGAGCAATACATGCTTCAATGACCAATGGGGAACACCCGGTGAGGCTACACAATCCTAATTGCATTGCAACATCAAGGGCAACCGACAGGAGCAAATCCTAGGTTTGAGAGTGCATCTCACACACTAAAGAGCCGAGGCACAATAAACAGGAAATCATGGCATACTCAGAGATCAGTGAAGAAAGGGATCCTCAAAGTCATAAATCGGAATCCAAGTCGGGAAAGAATGTCATGTATGAGTCGGATGGATGGAGAAGGTGAAGGTGGATCCAAAGTCAGCTACCTAGGGGTACTAAATGATCAAGTCTATACTAGGAATAGGGGTGTAACCCGGTGTGCATATAACAGGAGCCTATTAGGAAGGGGTGAATTGACATCACCAAGGGCCCAACCACATATCATAAAACTAGATCACCACATCAGTCATCACATGTAGAGTTAGTGTACTATCATGTATAAACAAGTCTAAGCAATAATCATGAGCAATATATATAAATGCAATACCTACCGCACCATATACCTGCTGCTGAGGCTGTCTCTGAACTGGATCTCTGCTGAATCCGGGCACAAATAGTAAACCAACAATACTCTGTGATAGTCTCAATGAAAGCAAGACTAGGCAATTGTCTCAATGGGATCATATCAAAGCCTGGCATGGAAGGGTGACCCTGTGGTAAATGCTAAGTGACATGTCTGTACCACTGTACAACCATCTGTCCCCTTTGATATATCTGCTAGGGGAAATCTAAACAAAACTGTGTGCCTCCTCTGAAGGCATCAGATCTCTGATCTGGAAAAAAAAAGTACCGTGTGGTCCTCGGTCGCACAGTCTGCAGTATGGTAGCTCCAGCTAACATAGATGTGATAACACTGCCATGAATACAAATTATGAAAAGAAAATGTTATATCGATTGTGAAAAGTCAAATGAATCTGGCAAAGAAATATCAAATGTTATATCTATTGTGAAATGTAAATACCTAGGTAAACAAGTTGTCTAAAGACACACCTAGAAGTGCTCAGGTAAACAAGTTTTTTAAAAACACACCTGCAGCAAGAAGCCTAATGAAATGTAAATCTATGCAATGTGTTTATAAACACACATAGACCAAAGGCTATGGAAATTAAAGGCCCAAAAAGCAATAAAACTTAAACTCTATATCAAAAAGATTGTTGGCCTCATTTGTATTATGGATTGTGAGCATCTGCCAAGGTGAATAAACACTCTTTGAACAACTTACCCATTTGTAAGACACTGCCATTCCCTGTGTTATTGCTTGTCCGGTATATGCTATTGTGTGTATTCCCTTTTCCATATCCAAAGTGTCACAGTGTTAAGTCAGTAAGTCATCCCTTGGCCTAGCCGTTTTACTTTTAGCCTTCACCCTTCACTAGCAAATTGATCACAACTATGAAGTGAGTATGATCTCAAAAGTCTAGTCTGAGTTATAAATAATAATTAATGACCTTATATATTTGGATTTAGATCACCAGTAATGATTACTTTTTGTTATAACTGCTATTTGAATGGATTGTAAAGCATGTTTTAACCTTTGACACCTTGCAGCAGTTTGATGACAGTTTGAGTTATATTTTGGTCATGTTGACTTGGTCAAACCCAGTTTGACCAAAAGTCAACCACAGGACATGAGGTGGCAGACCTCAGATGATACAGAGATATTATATATGGTCTAGTACAGGTCACCATGATGATTCTATGCAGTGGTTTCAGGCTTATGGTGATGATTTGTGCTTTTCAGCACTTTTACAGATTATTATTATTTGGTCTGCCGGATATGATGAGTATTTATTTTTGACCATGCAGAGGTCTATATGGTGTATTAGTACACAGCTTAGATGGATTTGGACCTTCTGAGTCCAATGGGATAGTCTGTTTTCAGTTCCAGGCAGTTACAGTGATTATTAGCCTCAATTGGCTATCTTAGTGCAGTTTTGGCCTATCAGAGGCCCTATCAGAGCAGAGCAGAGATTTGATTGGTTCACCTAGCGCGTTGTGCATGGACAGGGTGGTCCAGCCACTTGTTATTACCATATTACCGCCCTCCCAGAGAGCCTACTGGCCTCACCTTGACAGCGTAGGCACTCTAGGAGGCAGTCTGGGCAGTTTCACACTTCCCGAGACAGTCCAGAAATGGTGAAAATGGCTACTAAGGAATTCAATTTGGGTTACTGAGGCAAGGTTATGGCATGGGATGATGTTTGATGATGAGTGGGATGTCTTCCACACTTTCTCCAGCAGTACCAATTTCCAGTGGGACCCACACCCATCACTTTTGGCATTTTATGATGGTTTCTGGAGCCTTCCAAGGCTCAGGACTTTCCCAGAGAGGCACAATTTGGTGCTTAGATGATTATTTTGATGACATTGTGCTATGGGGATTGACCAAGGGTGTTAGAAATTACCCCTTGGACCCACCATGAGCTATTTCTTATATTTTATCATTGACATTCGGTGGGACCCCCCTATTATGGGTGATTTGACCATTATTATATTGTATTATTGAGTTGATCCATGTATTGTATTGTTGAGCTCATTTCAACCATTAATTAGATCATTTGATCTTTTAATCTTAGCCACTCATTCAAAAAGTGGTTAGGATTATGGCCTCTCTCCATCCTATTTAAAGGAGAGAGCTTCTCATTGTAAAGGAGACTTTTGGCTCTGGATTATTGGAATAGAAAAATACTATTGCATCTATCTCTTGTGTTGTGGTGAATGCTTTTGGAGTTCGTTCGTTGATTCTTCCTTTGCACTAGGTTTTTGGAGATATTGTCTTGCTACCTTTTGTACCACGTTTTTGTCATCTACAGGTGGAGGCTGAAGTGGTTCAAGGAGGAAGCATTGGTAGGGGAAGACTCTCCCTGCTTCTTCTTTGGGTTTCTTCGTCGGTAACAAGGAGTATTATTGTCCTAGGACCTTCTATTTCATGTTATCATTCGCTTTTCACTTGTATTTCCTCCATTGTTGCTCAACTGATTGGCTTTCCTTGGTTGACAGGAAGAGGAGGTCGCACTTGTGGGCTAGGGCATCATTTCGGCAAGCAAAATCAACAATTTCTCATTTGATCTCTGCGGGAGTCTTCCTCAACAACAAGGCATCTCCATCCATCACTCAAGTATGATCTCAAGGTAATTTCTCATTCCATGATCTATCCATTTGTTTAAATGCTGAAAACCCTCATTTTACATTTTCTCAGATCTAGCAAGTTCTACTTGGCTTTTGGGTTTAAAATTTAAAACCCACCTCTATAGCATCCACGGCAATTCGGATCTATAGTTTGGTGTGGATTGGCCTTCATCCGACCCATTTCCCAAGGCAAAGTAGCCTCTCCAAGGGAGGTCTCACTTCCTAGGAAGGTGAGTTTGCTAAGATCTAGCACCTGGGTAGGTGAAATCCCACTTGATCCATAATCTACACACTTGATGACCTACCCCTAGTGTGTCACTTTAGTGATTTTCACCTTGTGGGCCCCATTCCTCATTTTGAAGGTTGAGCCCCACTTGGGTCGCTTTGTGATACATTTAAATCTCAGATCTACTGAGATCTAGCCATTGGATGACCCTAATTCTCAAAATCCACCTACCTTGACACCTCAACATCCCTGATCTATAATTTGGTGAACATCCGACTCCATTTGGCCCATTTCCCAAGGCACTAATCTTCTCCAAGCGAATTCGACTTTCTCGGATTGTTGGGTTAGCTTGTGGTTTGATCTTTGTCTTGCATGCTTGAACACCTAAACACTGTCATATCCATTCATCAAGCTCATCTCTGGTATTGGTTAGCCCCAATTTGGTCCTTAACTACCCTGCATTGGACACGGTTCCCAAGGCAGTGGATTTTCTCATCTTTGACTAGTACCCTAATCCTGGATCTTGTTTCAAACCTTATAAGTCACTTACACAAACATGTTGGACCAAATCTACATTGTCTAAACCTCTTGATCCAACCTATTACTCACCTTGTGACTTCATCCATAGATCTAGGGTTTACCATGCACCTTACGTACTTCATCTATACTTGATTTGATTTGGTGTCTTGGTCTGATCTCTCCTATCGGGAGTAGATCTGGGTCTCCCCCATTGTTGTCTTGGGCTAGATAACATAAAGTGAAGATTGCCTCGATTGGCGTGACAACCATCCATTGGGAGTCGAGGCCATCTTGGTTGCACCTCTTTGGTTGCCCATCCCCTCTACCATCCATCTTGGATCCATCTCTAGGGGCAACTACAAGTTTGGTGATAACAGGTCCCACTTTGTGGTTGTACCTGTGGTTGTTGTACCTGTGGTCCTTGTACCTGGGGCTGTTGCTCTACCCCACTGTCTTGCTCATCATCCCGCACCTACTCATCCACCTTGTCATCGCTATCTGACACAAATGTGCCCTTAGAGAAGATGGCACGATTTTCCAAGCAAACCAGCAGTCACAATAAGCAGTGCACCCTCCTTTACTTCCTTGCAGACTTAGTTCAAAAGCATGGATCTGAAGATGTAAACTCCATCACAACCATGGCAATCAATCACAAGTGAGAAATCTAATTGATTCCTCCTCCTTTGATAGCTAGGGTAGATTTGTTGCACTATTGAAACTATTCACCTCCTCCTACGGTTTCGTCCAAGAAAAGCTAAGCTCAAAAGCTCTCAAATTTCTAAAATACAAAAATGACAAAAATGGAGAGAATGATCTCTCATGTTCTTTTTGTATTTTCTCACTTACCCCCTTGTTACTCTTCAACTTCCCCTTGACCAATTCTCTCATTAAAATATTTAAAAAGTGACTTTATGGAGAAAATGACATTTTTTCTTTTAATTTCACTTTGAACCCCTTTGACACTTTTTCCATCACTATTAATCCAAAGTGACTTTTTATAAAGTCACTTTAGTAATTAATTAATAATGTCACTTTATAAAATACTTTAAGCTTGGATGACATTTAATAATTAATTAATTCCCTGCTTTTTCGACTATAGCCTACGGGAATTAGATAGGCTAATAAGTCATCTCCAAGGTGGTTGTCCAAAAAGGGACATGACAGACAGTTTACAGGTATGTCGATGGTGTGTTGTGAAATTGGGTCAGAAAAACAAATAAGATGATTTTTCTTAGGTCTCACTTCTATAGTCAATCTGACTCGTGTTGGACTTGGGAGCCTAAGTCATAGTCGTGAAACAAAAAACATGAGTATGACTTGGGGTGAGTCATGGTGTTCACATAGGGCTTATTTTTCTGATAAGTGTCACAGAGGTTATGCAAGAAGAAAATGAAGATGATACTGATAAGTTTTGGACGATGAACTTCGACAGGGTCAAGTCTCAGTCAGGTATGGGTGCAATGCAATTAGCCACTATAATTTCAGCACCTTATCTTTACAAGTGATCCCCAGAGCTTAGAATCAACAGGTTGATTCCTAGAAGGATCTGCTTTTGTTTTTAACCCTTGCAAGGTCGTTCTAGAATCAAGAATAGGACAATAATTTTCAGACGTTCAATTGTTGATAACTTGAAGATTGGCAAATTTTTTATGACAATGAGAAGATGCACAGGTTTATAAACAACATGGCAAAATTGTTTCAACCTCATTATGCAGGGTCCCTTGCTAGTTTTGAGGTTCATTTGGGGCAGCAAACAGAGATCAGTGAGTAGGCCTATGATCACGGCAGTTTGTACTTGAGGCCTGTTGATGTTTCTCTAGGTTACAGCATCGGGCAAACATTCTGCAGACATTCTCCCAAAGGGGTCATGTGAATTCACCAATGGCTAGTAGAGAATGGCCCTAGCGTAGCCTTGATTAGTCATGTGAAGTGGCTAAGAGTGAATAAGGCTCGAGGTGCTTAGTCTTGATTAGTCATGTGAAGTGGCTAAGAGTGGAAAGGCTTGTTGTCCACTAAGTTACACTTAGGTGGACTACTTGTGAACCGATGAAGACTTGAACAACTTACATTGTTCATTGCCAGAGTTTAGAAGTTCATCAGGCAAAAAAAATTTCCCTTTGTAAAATTTGCATGTCCAAACACCTGCGGGGGAATTGTAATAAGTTGGTTTAAGCATGAGTATTTTTGTAACAGGCTTGGTCTACCTTAAGTTTGCCATCAAGTTGATACTCTAGAGTGTTTTTTCCTTGGGAATTATGCATTCCGCTCTAGTGGTGTATAATTCCTGAGTTTTTCACTCATACGTCCAAAGCTGGAGTATTTTCCATGGCGGTCGAAACTAGGGAGGTTATTAAAGCCTATGTGTATATTTTTTTAAACATGCTAGCCACCAATAATGAGTCATATAGACATGCACTAGGTCCCCTAGGATTTTTGAGTCATTCTGAGAAGAAAACAAATTCTCATTTTATGAGTTTTTTTAATATTTTAATTAAAAAACCAAAAAAGTGATAAAAGCATGGTTAGGAGGTGAAATTTGGCATGGGGGTGCTCGTTTTCTAACCCAGAGCACCCATAGTACCCCTAAACCCACTTTTCCTAAGTTTTGAGTGTATATTATTCACTTAAATAAAAATTCTCTCAAAATTATTTTTGAGGAATTATTTAATTAAAAAATAATAAATATGGAGAAAATCAAACTCCTATTTCAGTGGATTCTTGTCCAGTGAGGTGGCCCAGTTGAGTTGGCATTGTCCTTTAAGGAGAATATCAATCAATATGTGATTGATCCAATCAAGGATTTGGCTCCCATGAGGTGTCCTCTCTTGAAGAATGCGCCCTCTCCTTGAGTTGGGCGACTTTAATGATGTGGCATTTCGTGGGAGGTGGGAGGAGCTTCCAAAGCTCATGAGGGAGGCACCCTCCTTAGGTGGCATCCACCTCACCTCCCCATCCCCCAAATTGTGCTCCAATCAACTCTTTTCATGGGATTTAATTCCTCTCTTCAAGCAAACTCGCCCCCCTCTCATGAATTCGCCCTCTCCTCTTGAGACTCTATAAAAGCAAGGCAATGGCTCCCCATTTGCATATGGTGGATTGTATTGGACCTTTGCTCCTGAGATTTGTAATATTTTTGGATTAACATATTGTTGGAAGACTTTGGAGGTCATTGGTGGCTTTGTTCTTCATGCATGCAAGCTTTGTTTGAAGTAAACTGTGTATTTCCATTATTTGCTTTGCATACTAAGTGGTTAATCTAGCTTGGCAAGGATCTTGGATCCTAGTGGGGTAAGCATTCACTGTTGTTGATTTGCTTATTTTCATTTGGTGTTTAGAGATTTAGGAGCAGCAAATAGTATTCGGTTATACATTTGCCCTTCTTGTTTCTTTGCATTGGATTTACTAGATTTAATCTCTTTCTTGTATGAGCATTGTTGGTGTGTTACAGGATTCGGTGCTTAAGTGAGAGTTGATCTTGGCTTGACTCTTCTCTTGAAATTAGTGGTGGATCACTTCTTTACAAACACACATCTAATATTTTTGCAGGCACCAAGCTCCTCTTCCAATTTTTAAAAGCTAACAAGCTTTGGTTCTTCTTCCATCTTTCTTCTTAAAAATTTACAGGCAACCATTTTCTTCCTTTTTTTTGTTCACATTGAAGCAAGTATTTAGATTTGAAAGTTAAATTTGTTTAAGTCTTGTTTCAAAATCAGATCTAGAATTATTCAAGTTTTCATATCAAAAAGGGCTAGACCTAAATTTCATTTCTATACTTGTATGTGCCAAATTTTTCCAATAATTTTTGCAACTGAGAAGTTGTAAATTTTATGTATATTTGTGCATTCTAATCACTTTTTTGCAACATTTTAGCTCACTGGAATTTAGCAGGTCTGCACAAAAAAGTGAAGGATTTGAGTGACCAAGACCACAAAAAAGTGCAAAAAAAAAACCCGATGGACACCCAACTACTTGTACTTTTATTGTATATCATTGTAAGCCCTTAGATCCAAGTAAAATGGACTAAGGAGCACATTTTTCTTCTTTTTTACTTGTAACTATTAAACGAGAGCATTGGGATACCCACCGCCCACACCCCATCCCCCCTGGGGGGATTTGCATTTTTGTCGAATTTTCGTGAATGGTTTTTTCTAACTTCACAACTTTCACACACTCACTTTGAAAGTGAAGGGTGTATACTTTAACTTTTATTTTAGTAATTTTCACATTTTTTTCATTTTTGCAAAAAGTAGAACTTAGAAATAACACTACCTCGTTGCCACGAAGTATGCTCTCACCACCACACAAAGGCTTTGTTGATTAGTGATGGATGATCAGAAAGTGACACATAGGTTTGTGTCTTTTGCTTTCCATTAAGTTTCATCTTTCAGTTTGTTCCACAATACAATGGTTCAAACCGGAATTTACATTGGGTTTATAACCGGAGTATGCTCTTTCCCCTTCGGGCACTTTGCCTGGGCCTGTGGGAAACCAAAAAAGGCTGTGGCCACTTTCTAATTTTTCACATCTAAAGTAATACTCACTTAATAAAAGTTACTACCCATCAAGATAAGTGAAAATCCGGCACTTCGAATTAATATTTGTGTGGAGAAATTCTTCAGAGGAAGCAAGAACAACTGGGAGGCGACCTCAAGGCACAGTTAGGCTATACCCTAGTTTGGTATAATGTTGAACACCGCCTTAGAGACTCCATTCCAGCCCACACATTCTCATGAGGAGTCACCAAACTTTAATTTCCGGACATTCCTCCCTATACCTCACGGTATTTCGAGAGTCCCCTTTTTTCCCTAATAAATTTCAAACCATAATAAACTAAAAGCAACCAAGAGACATTTGCACAATAATTTCCCTTTCAGCAGCTTTACTTATCTGATATATTGATTCCATAAGGCACTGGTTATCATACATTTTATTTGCTTAATATCATATCAGTATTGTGTATCTGTTGGCAGATATTTTAATTTTGTTGGTGAAAGCAGTCTTTAATTTACTTGTGCAAAGCCATATTGGAACACTTTTTAAACAATACTCTTTTAACTCCTCAAATACAAACACATTTAACCATTTCACCGGAAACTCTAAAGACCTTAGAAACTTTCCATAGGGACTACCCCCCTTGGCTTCGTTAAGAGTTTTGCCTAAACGGAGGAGTCAAGATAAGGTGACAGCCTTGACTTGAGACTTGCCCCCAAGGGCACACCGAGCAGTGGCATAGATTTCTGTTGCATTAACAAGGTGCACAATCCGGCGGCAACAAGGCTCGAGGTGCTTAGTCTTGATTAGTCATGTGAAGTGGCTAAGAGTGAATAAGGCTAGAGGTCACATTGCATACTTTGTGGAGTGCTCCGTGATAGAGTGATCTATTATATATTAGAGCTAAGTTGCATGAAACGGGGATGAAATGGGGAAACTTCAAAACAAGGGAAACGTGACCCACCAAAATTTTGGAAACGGGGAAACACGATATATATATATATATATATATGTACAACATTTAAAATAATTAATAAATGATTGTGAAACATAAATGATAAAACTATAAATCATAACATGATAACTCATAAAGGATTACATAATGCAACTAGTATTCTCCAAAAACAACCTTTATAAATGAGGCTAGTACATATATTTCCAAAAACAACCTTTATAAATGAGGTAAGTACATATATATCCAAAATCAACCTTTATATATGAGGCAACAAGTACAATGCCACATAGAAATAAAGAGAAAAAACTGTAAAACTAAAGAATAATAGTCTTCAAGTACATCCTCATCATCATAATCCTTCTCAAAAATAGAACAAGAAGCACGCTGAGTATCAGAAAGTGTTGTGGAAGAAGGACGGCCAATTCCACTTCTAGGTTCCTCATTGACATTCAAGGAAGCAAGAGAGAGCTCCAAGTCAAGACATTTTGGATCCACATCCCATTCTTTAGAAGGCCCACTATTATATTCTGGACCCTTACGAGATGCAAGGCGAAGGTTGAAGTGCACAAAAACAAGATCCTCAGCTTTCTGTGAACCCAACTTGTTGCGGTTCACAGAATGAATAAATCCATAAGTGCTCCAGTTTCTCTCTGTTGATGAAGAGCTTGCCACCTATGAAAGAATGCAAATGGCAATGTTTTGCAAATGTACACCATTTGCTCCATGACAAATCCACCACCTAACTGGCCTCATGGTGCTTCTCTCTTCCAAAGCTACAACATCTGAATATTCATTGAATCCTCTAGCAAAATTGGCAAATTCTTCCTTCACCTCCCTATGTGATGTGGTGCCTTCCTCTTCCCATTGCTTTGAGCAATGAGCTCTTCATCATAGAATTTTGGGTTTAGGGCATGTGCTAAAGTATGCAATGGGGTGTTGAAACTATCCAACCTGTCAACCATAATTTGCTACACCAAATTAGCAAAATCAGGATCAACAAATAATAGCGGGGGAGACTCCTGTGAAATGATTTCCATAGTTTTCTCAACCATGGTATCCATGCCATCATAAACCTCTCCCAAGAAAGGTTGGTCTGTGTCGACATTTCTGAGAAGCTCAAATGCAAGGGCTGTGAACTTGAGCAAGAAATCTATCTTGCGCCACCACTCCTCATCAAGGCACAACCTACGCACCATAGCTCCCCGCTCTAAATCTGCCTGTGTCCACTCAGCCCAAAGTTGGCTCACCACAATAGAAACTAATGATTGCTTAACCTCGACAAGGAGGCACAACATTATGAAGTTGGAGGCATATCTTGTCTCAACGACTTTCAACAACTCCAAATTGGAGTTTTGTCGAAATATTGCTCGAGACTGGTGGTGGTTGATGATGAATTTGATGACTTCCCTTGCATCCTCTATGAGTTCCTTTATCCATGGAACTTTATTGTCAATCTCTTTTAAGATCAGATTCAAATTATGGACAATGTATGGTGTCCAAAAAATGTGCTCATACCTGCTCTCAATAATTAAACCTGCAGCTTTGCAAAGTAGTGCATTATCCATGATAACCTAAACCACCTTATTCGTCCCTATTTGATCAATAGTTGTGGCTAAAACATTGGCAATGAACTGAGCATCTTTCGACTCCCCTGAACAGTCTTCGGCCTTTATGAACATTGCTCCTTTTGGTGAAGTGGCAATGATATTTATCAATGGCCTATGCATGGTATCTGTCCATCCATCAGAGACAATGGTGACCCCAGAGTTATGCCATGAAGAACGAATGGGTGCTAAAACATCCTCCACAAGATCCTTCTCCTTCTTGAGTAGAACAATTTTTTTTTATAGATGAGACGTAGATATCCAAAGTGTTTGTGTAAGTAATTAATTGTATGCTAGCATATGAAAAGATCATTCAACAAGTATGGAAACATGTGCCTCCCAATATGACTCCAACTATCATCCAGGATATGCCTAACAAATGATATGCAGCTTTCAAGCATGTAAGATGACCATGTACTAATCGATATAGTTGCATCAACAATTGCATACAATAAACTGATAATGAACCTCACAGTCAATACAGTATCACCAGGTCAGCTGCAATATAAGTGTTGGAGTAAGACCCTTTGCTATCTTTCAAATTTCATTAACCAACTTGTAAGCACACTCTTAGCAAAAAGGTATAGCAGTACCTCAGAATTGATAACAATAGTATAAATAAGAAGCACTTTAGCACAGCAGTTAGGTTACTAACGTGATGATGTATATCAGATACATTTTGTATTCAATGTCAACCAAATTAGCTCATTATGCATGTGTAGTACAATCAATATATATATGTTCCTGAACAGTATGGTATGCATTTGAGACCATTGATACTTCTTCCTTCTAGCAGAAGCAAGGCACATAACCAATTACTAACCTTTTGTTTGTTACCTTTATGTTGATGTGGCAGTAGTGTTCATGGACGGTTAAAGTGCACAAGTCTGCAATATTTTTCAGATCTGAGTAAATGATGAAAGAGGACTGAAATAAGGCTGTTGCAGCCTTATTAGGGTAGCCCAAAGGCAAACAAAGGTAAGGACAAGGCCCCAAAGGGAGGCTCGAACCCTAAGAGGCCTAGGGCGAAGGTTTTAATGGAGGCGCGAAGTCTAAACCAGGGTAATCAAAGGCTTAGGAAGGAGGGGAAGGAGGGACCGAGGAGGAAGGGAAGGGGAGCGAAGGTCTAGGATGAGAGAAGAGAGGGAGAGCTAGGAAAGAGGGGGGTTGAAGGTAGGAGAGAGGGGAAAGGGAGGCTGCTAGGGCAACGAAGAAATCTGCAGTTAGGGTTTTTTAGGTCTGCAAATTGGAATTAGGTCAACTTTTAGGGTTCCTTTTGGATGAAAAATAGGGTTTAGCCTTTAAAATTATGATAGAAATGCTCATAAAAATATAAAAAACAAACTAACTTAACCAAATAACATGAAAGTTAATCTAACATTTACAAAATATACAAACTAGGGTTTAGAAAAATGATAGAAAGTAGGACAACTTAGGGTTTTAAAGGATTCTAGCCTAACCCTAGGGCATCAAGGAAAGAGGCTTCCCCTCTTGAGATGGTACTTGGCAAGTTTGGCAACTAGGGCCTTCCTTAACAATCTCAAAGGTTGGTTAAAGGAGACCTAGTTATGGCAAAACTTGAAGACCTAAAGCTCAAGCCGAAGAAGGACTCTTTTGGAGGAGGTCCTAACAATGCTATGGTGATTAAAGACAGAAAATGACCTAGTTGAGACAAAATGCAGCATTAATGGCTACCATTCAACCCTAAACAAGCATTATTCTCCAACAATTAACAAAGAGACATCAAAAAAAACATAGATACCTCCTTGTGCATGTGTTAAACTAACAACTCTAGCATCACCTTAGCAAGAAGCATGAACAAAAGATAGTCCAAAGAAAATTGCTCCAAACCACAAGAAGATCCCTTCCCTCAAGAGGTGCGCATCAATCCAAGAGCCCTAGTGAGAGAAAAAATCATCATAAAAAGTTGTGTCCCATCAGTTGTTGTGTTAAAATGAAGTGAGGAGAAGTCTATTTATACTTTCTCACACTCACTTTATAAAAATATAAAAATATCCAGGCTGATATGCCTTTAAAATGTCAATTTGAAATTATAAAATGTCAACTTAAAATTAAAACAAAAATAATATAAAATAATCAAATATGTGGGTAATTAGGGACATTTTTCCCCAGAATTTACCCACATGACTAAATAGCTAAAAATGAGCATATCACTCCGTTTTGAAGGCCGGAATGCAGAGGGGGGGTCGTCATGCCCCATCTAACCCCAACAGTGGTGAAAATCCCTCAACGCCCCCCCTAATCAAGCAACGCAGCATGGCCTGGAGGATGATGTCATCATCAAGAGGAGCCCAAGGAGAGAGGGCATTGGTGAACTGGAGGACCAAGAGGATGTGGAAGGTGACCTGGAGAGGAGACATATGCCTCAGTGCTAAAAGATGCGCCACCGGAATGATAAATCAAGGTGGGGGTCATGTGACCCAGTGACCCACCCTTGGAAGCCCCGGACACCAACCTCAGGGCTTCAAGCCTTTTTATGAAGCAATCAACAATGCCACTTAGCCATAGTACTTCCAAGGGAGAAACCAGAGGGTCTAGCCATAAACCCCACTTAGAGAAAGCTGGAAAACACCCCTCCTGGTCAGGAAAAAATGACCCTCTCTCCCTGGGGCATATCTGCAGGTGCGCCGGTACTGGTACCACGTAACACTTAGTTCACTGTTTGGAGCTGGAGGTGCAGCATTAGAAAGCACATCATGTCTTCTTTTGGTCCTATCAGCCTCATCTTGCTCAATTTGATACTTCCTCTTCTCAACTGGTTCTCTTGCTAATGGGCAAGATTCAACGCCCTTTCCTATTTCATGCAACAAATGGGCCTTCACTCTTAGGTAAGATCCCTTAAACAAACCATTGCAAAGAGTACAATCACCTCCACATCTGGATACCTTCTGCACATGCCTCCAAAGAGGATAATACTCAGGCCTCTTATTGGGATTAGGGGTTGAATCAAGGGGAGCCATTGCTGCTGCAATAAAAAACAAAAACAAATCTGCAATAAATAAAATGAAAAATGGAAACATAACCTCTATGAAAACATTAAAAAAATAGAATGCAGATCTATTAAAACTTGTTGCTCACCAATGAAAGATGCTTGTAGATGCCCTTGCTCAAATCTGGAAGACTCCCTTGCACAAATTGCCCTCTCTCCAATACGCTCCTCTTTTCCCAAATCGCTCTTCTTAGTTTGTGTGAGGGAGGAATGAACCCAACAGCATTTTATAACCTTTTTCCTTCCTCACCTAATCTTCTAGACACTTCCTATGCCAATTGAAAACACAAATTTAAAAAAAAAAAAGTTTTTTGGGGGCTCATGGGCTAAGTTAACGCTGAAAATGCGGTTGTACAAACGCAGTCATAGTGGAAACGTGTTTTCGTATGTACGAAACGCGTTTCCCGTATGGAGTACGATTTCGTCCGTACGGAAACACATTTCGCGGCCGTAAGGCACGCATTTCTGGGTTTCGAAAAGCTAATAAGTGGAGGACGGGGGTGGGGCCAAATCAAAACATAGGCTCTAAGAAGTGTTCAGGACTTCTTAGAGTGGGGTCAAATCAACATTAGAGCTCTATGCATGAAAAGACGTGCATGTGAGGAGATGAACATCAACAAGGACAACTTTTCAATGATGAAGAAATAACCAAGAAGACAAGTCATACAATGGAAGAAGTCCCAGATAGCATTGAAGAAGTTCCAGAAAAGATTGAAGACAAGAAGACAAGTCAGCCGTGAAGATAAAATGATAAGTGACGATCAGAAGTGTAAGTCGACCCCAGCAAAAAAGACAAGTCGACCACAAGAAGGAAAATTAAAAGTGAACTGAAGAATATAAATAAAGTGCTCAGCATCTCGTTTGATCATCCAATTCGTCCAAGTCATCTTCTCTCCCTTGTGCGCAATTTTATCTTGGGTATAACAAAGTTTCTAAGGAGCATCATTATGAAGATTCATTTCATCTCTTGGGATTCGCCATCTTGCTAGGGTTTCTTGTGAAGAAGGGTGAACCTCTCATCTTTCACATCTTGCTAGGGTTCCTCTTCATGATTGGTATTGTACTTGAATTGGATTGATTTCTTCAAAGAAAAGTTGGCTGGGTTTTCTTCCTATTGGGTTTCCCAGGATAAAATTCTTGTGTCTATTGTGCATGGCCGTGTTTTTATGATCCTTTATTTCCATTGCAATTTAAGTTGAAATTTTCTGTGTGCAATTATTCAATGAAAATTGTGGGATGAAATGAATGTTTGAAATCATTGTGAAATAATTGTCAAGATATGGAAATAGATTAAAATTCAACATGGGGTCAGATCAATTTTGAAAGGCGGCCATTCAACAGTTTTTTTGCCCTAAGTCTAAAAACTAGGGCTTCCAAGTTTGGAATCTTCCAGCCTAAGTTTAGACTCGATCCTAATGTTTTGTAACTCGCCTTGGTAGGGCGCATCTTTCAGTGTAGCCAGATTTCAGTTTTATCAAATTTCAATTTTAACCTAATTTTTGTTGGGACCAGGGTTTTGGGATCAGATTTTAGATTTTTGTCAAGATGGTGCCCAGTCTCAGAGTAGAAGATAGGTTGGATGATGTTGAGATTACAAATGAACTCCAGTATTCTTTTGTCTCTGCTCTTAATGGCACTATTACAGATAGTAGTGATACCTAGTCAGTGGACAGTAGTGCTTCTAAGAACATGATAGTTCAAGAATAGAAGAAGGATCTTTCAAAATTCAAGTGCTATAATTGTCATAAATTTGGTCACTTTGCTTATTAGTGTCCTTAGAAGAAAGGAAAAAGAAGAAATTTTGGAAAGAAAAATACAGGTGAAGGATCAACTCTAGTTCAAGAACAAAAGAAGAAGGATCTTTCCAAGATCAAATTCTACGATTGTCATAAACATGGTCATTATGCTTCTTAGTGTCCTCAAAAGAAAAGGAAGAGAAAGCAACATGCATTAACAGCTGATGTTGATGAGCATCCACCACAGAAGAAGACAAAACTTGATGTTGAAGCATCTTCATTGATAAATATTAAATAAGAAGTCTTGACAAAGAAGACAAGGCTACACTTTCATACCAGCTATCACAAAAGGTCTTCCAGAGCTTCAAGTAGAGCTTGAGGATATTAGTAGGGGTTGTACACTTGGAAAGATTGCCAAGGGATCTTTTCGAGCAGTGATGGTAGATCCAAGGGGATCTTGGATCTAGTGCATTTAGATCAGGTTCCAGGAGTTCAAGGCTCAAGCAAAGAACTTGACAAAGAAGAAGATCAACGTTTTGGAGAGTATAACTCCAAAGACTTCTGTGATTTCTGCAAAGAGGCAAGGGTCAAGAGGAAGATAACAACAATAGGCAATGAGTTTTACTTAAATTGAATTGATATATTATTGATAAATAACATAATTATTTGATTAGTATTGGTTAACTCTTGTGAACAAATTCCATCATGTATTGTAGGACAGGTTGTCAAAGTGATCATCCATGATCGGGATTTACCCATGCTCTTATGGGCACATGCATCTAGTACGACAGTTTATGCTCACAAGAGTGAGTCATATCTCTTGTGAATGATAGAAGTGAGTCGTATCTTCTGTAAGTCAAGAGTGAGTCATATCACTTGGATGGAGAAGAGTGAGTCATATCTTCTGCAAGCCAGGAGCGAGTTATATCTCTTGTGGTGGTCGATACTGATAATTTTTCCAAATGTCACTAATCGATCTAGAAAACTGAGATCTCAACCGGCCTTAAGTCTCTATAAGCCACAAGCAATCCCAACTTCTCTATGCCAAAGAAGTTCACAATTATGCAATATACTTTTAACAAAAAGCACTATAGATCTCTTATCAACTTAACAATAAAATATGGCAAACACACATATGAGACTTAGATTCACCCTGGAAACCCCAATGGGGAAAACCTGCATCTATGGGGCTTTTTTCTTTCTCATTCCCTAAGCATATAATAGAGAGAGAAATACAATCAGATGTCCAGAAGATACAATAAGAACCTGACGGGTCAAAACCCAAGATCTGCATGCAGTAGCAACAATTTCTCATGGGAAATGTGCCCCTATTGTTTGCTCTTACTCTGGATCGCTTATCATTGTCACTACCAATCTCTGGAAGTTGTACTGACTCTCTAACCTCTCTGCTATGATCTGCTCAAACACGAAAGAAATACTGCAACCTGTTGTTCGTCGAGATGCACACCAGCAGCAGAAATCTTTCGAAAGCTGTCTCCTCACTGGAAGTGGGGAGAAGTGTGGCCTTGGGGGCAAGCAATGAGCTAGTTACTGTCACCTAAATCCTAGCTCCTCCGTTTAGGCTAACTCCTAACGAAGCCAAGGGGGGTAGTCCCTACAAAGAGTTGTCTATGGCTCTATGTTTTTTAAATGTTTTTGGTGTATGGTGATGCGGATGAGTGTTGTTTAGGAGTTTTTTAATGATGAGATCACAGTTTTTTTTTAAAAAGACACAAGAAAATGAGCAATCCACGTTGCGATACAAGATTATAAGATTAACAATATAATAAGGACTTGCAAAATGATAACATCCACAGATAGATAATAAATTCAACTAGAAAAATCCAAAGGACAAATGGCCCAGATTAATTAAAACATGAAAGTGTAAAGTGAACAGTGCCAAATGGAGTCAAATATTGTGTAGTGCTGGGGGATGCTGAAGATACAAGTCTTAGTAAACTGTTTGTGAGAACGTTGTGCAAATTATCTTGGTTGATTGAAAGTTTCAGTGATCTTGATTATTAGGGTTGAAAAGAAAGCAGGGTATGCGTCCAACCGGAAAAGTATACCTTCAGTGGCTTCCCCTTGATAACATGACGAACTTGTCTGGGATCACAAGCTAGGTGTTCTGAGAACTTAACCAACGAGTGCCCAGATTGGTTTGTCCAGCGCCACCAGTTAGGAACTTTGCCCACTACCTGAGTATTTCTCGTAAAATCAACGCCGGTTCGTTGGTTGTGGGGTAATGATTTTATTAAGTTATCACTTGTAAGATTTAACAAATCCAATCACTGTTCTGAGTACTAGTCCAACCTTTTAGGGTCAGCAGAGCATACTAAGTGATGGATAGCAACGAAGTAAATTTTAATGGGGGAATGTGAGTTGGAATTTTTTAGCTATTAAGAGCACACAGTTCAACTTTCCAATAGAGAGCACTCTTGACTTTGTCTTATGATAGAAGTTCAAGAGACTTTAGCTAATCTATATGCTTGATGCAAGGAAAATGCAGTGGGAATGCTCTCCGACAAAGAGTGCTCTTGACTTGTGTTATGGCAAGTTCAAGAGACTTTGGTTCTTTTTAGAATATCAAGCAGATTGTAAACAAAAACACATATGATAGCTCAAAAGATAAAAGATGAAACAATGATATAGCAAATGAATAAAACTACATGTAATATGAAATAAAGAGTAGCTAGTGTTCTACAACAAGAAATTAATCTAGCAAATGAAGTCAAAAATGACTTCTACACACAATTCATGAAACTTCCAGCTAGCTGGTCATACGCAGTACACAGTGGGGAAAGAGAAGTAGCACGCAAAGTCAATGTGGCACTTGGAATCAAATCCCAAGACACTTCTCAGGTCAAAACTAAAAAGATAACTAAAATTCTAAGTACAAAATGAAATTATTCTAAGTACTTGAAATAAATCTAAGTTAAGAACAAAGACACTCTTCCCCAAATGGGGAAGAAAAACCAAAATGTGGGAGGCCTTATCCCACTTAGCCTTTTTATTAATGAAGTACAAGTGCATTTGGGAATGAAACCCTTGAAGGACTTTAAAGAAAAACTTAAGTGAAAAAAGTGGAAAAACTCTTATGAGTTTGTACAAAGGATAATGATGTCTTTTTTGGTTTTGGATCCTTGTCTTTGGGATCTAGTTTTGCTTTGCTCTTTCTTGCTTGATTTCGCTTTAGTTCACGTGTAGATAAGAGCTTTGGACAATAACTAGTAAGGGTGTTAGGAAACCGAACTTTTACTTGTGATTCGAAATGATTAAGTGGATGAGAAGACAAGTGCCTTATGAGATGAAATAAAAGTCCAAAATAATGGAATGAGACCAAAAAATCAAAACTTGGAAAAGACAAGGCAAGCTCACCGAATTTGATGTAAAATGCGCATTTTTTGACGAAACGACTTGAGATTTTTTAAGAATCTAAAATTAAGGATTTTTTAACATTTTAGGACAATTTCCAGAATCTGGAAAATATCAGAAAGTCGCAGAAAATCAGTAAAAAATCAGCAAGGACAAAAGTGCACTTTTTTGAGAAAAAAGTTAAAAAAAAAACAAAAAATAAAAAATAAAAAAAAATTTTGAAAAATTTTAAATTTTCAAGCTAATTTCCAGAACTGAAAATTAGCAGAAAATTGTAAAAATCAGTCAAAAAAATAGCAAGCCTAAAATGGCACGCTTTTCGAGAAAAACACAAAAAAATTGAAAAAATTAATTTTTCGAAGAATTTTCAAATTTTTTAATATTTTCTAGAAATTCCAGAATTGAAAAAATGGGTAAAAACTCAGAAAAAACCAACAAGCAAAAAGGGAGAAAATATGCGCGTTCTTCAAATAAACTAGTTATACGTTTCCCAAGGTAAAGTATAGTAAAAAAGGTGACTTTTAACCACTGTCTTAGAAATTGTCCAGCTAGCTGGTAATACGCAGAAAACAGTGGGGGAGAAAGAAATAGCATGCAATGTCAATGTGGCACTTGGGATCGAATCCCAAGCTATTTCTCAAGTCAAAACTTGGTCAAAAATGGATGATTTTTGGCAAAACTTAAGGTACTTGGCACTTATGAAAATGAAAAAAGAAAAACAAATAAAAGCGAGAGTGGATTTACAAAAGTGAAATGAGCAAGGATCTTAGATCTAGAAGAATTTAAAGATTTGAAAGACAAGTAGATCTAAACCCAAACAAGTAGATCAAAGTGTAAACTTCAATCTAACTTAGCCAAATAGTGCAAGATTTAGAAATATAGAAACTTTGAGAATATCACACTACTTGGAAAGCGAATAGAAATGAATAAAACCTATGATTGTAGTAGATCCGCTTTTATAGTAACCAAGGTAACCAAGAAATTTGAAAATCTTTGTTGTTGATGGAGGAAAGGCTAGCCTCTTAGTTGTGTTTCTTTCTTTGAGAAGAGAAAAACTTGGAGAACCTGCAAGAGAAAGAATTAGAGAGGAAAATCCACTGCATGAGCAAAAACTAGCTTGATTTCCAAGCCACTCTCCACCTTGAATGATCCCTGCAAAACCCTTATATTCAAGCAAACAAATCCGAACAAGATATTTCTAAGCTATATTAGAACATAAATTGAATAATGACTTGCTTAAGAAAAGATAAGGTGAGAGAGATATCACCAAGACAATGTGAATCAAATCCAAGAATTCATGCATAGAGCTCCAAAGTCGTTTCTCATTCCAATAGCATAAACAACTATTACAACATAGATTTTGGCAGAGTGTTCTTTCCTAAAATCTCCATGAGAAGAGTGCCCAAAGGCATCCTCTTTATACAAAACTGTCAAGCTAAAACCCTAATTCGAATTGGCTAGAAGAGAGCCAATAACACATGTCATCAAACTGAAATTCCAATCAATAATCACCAAAATCTTGGCTTGGAGTGATAATGTACCGCATAACTCAAGTTTCAATCAATAGAGAGTGGGGAGGTGGCCTCCACTTAGGCAAGGCACCCCCACTCCTCTTCTTGTTAACTCCTCCATCTAATAACAAACCTCCACATGCCAAAAACGTGAGCACTCAAGGGAAGGCGTGAATGCCACAAGGGATGGGCTTGGAGCATGACATGAATGCTAACTCGAGTTTGCTTTGGAGTTGCAACTTGAGATATCCCCCCAAACTAGGAAGGCGCCTACCTTGCATTGATTGCAAACCCAACCACCCATCAATCATGTGCCAAGTCACCAAAACGTGAGCCATATGAAGGACGGCGAATTCTTTGGTGCAGATTTACCTGTGCTGACTGTATACTGAACTGAATGTCAACTGAGTTGATTGGGATCTTCATTATTGCCTTGTGCCATGTCATTCAACCCTTTATTTTATTCTTTTTGGTTTATTTTGGAGAGATTTGAATTATCTCCAAAATATTCATTTTTAATATTTTAATTAATAATTTCTCTGTAAATGGGTTTTTAGAGAAATTATTAATTACGAGAATGAATTGACTTTCGAAACTTAGGGTTAGCCGGTCCGGGGATCATGAATGATTTTTGGCTTAAGGTTAGAACCTTCAATCACTGAAAACGGATCCCAGATGACTGACATATTACAAATTGAAATTTTTCCAAATGAACTATGGAAAAATTTATTAAAAATTAAAAAAATTAAAAACCAAAAACCGGAGGACCCGGTAAAAAAATTTCAAAATTTTTCCGTGAGGGTCCTAGTGACTTAGGACATAATTATAGTCTATTCTAACAGTGTCTAGTAGGCTTATATACATCAGTTGGGCTCTAATAACCCCTCAAGACACAAATTTTCAAAATCGGGCATTCCAACTTTGGAGGAAGCAGGAGAAAACCTCGTCGATTATAACTCGGCTACAGGCAAAGCATAATGGACAAGGGAAAAAACTCCCTGGAATACCTTAGTTGCTTAACCAAGTCATGGGGGACTGAGCCACTCAAAAAATCCTACTAGCACACTTATTACAAACCCCATGGGGCCATGGTCATTCTGACTAAAAAATAAAACTAGCTAGCCAAAATTGGCTAATTATTGTCATCTAAAACCCTGATACTCTGGAAGTGAACACTGATGTGTTCCAACACTGGCGGTTCAATGGAGTTTCATCTATTTGTACAAAATAGGTGATAACACAACCTCCGCTCAGTATGAAGTGCACTCCCTCTACATGAGAAATGTGCCCCTCCTCCACTACTCTAAAGTCGCCCCTCTATGGATCTCTATCAAACACTGATGAGATCTACTCTGTTCCTCCTCAATCACTGAAGAAGAACAACTCTGGTTCTCTCGGCCCTCCTGGCCTCAAGAAGAACAACTCCTCTGACAACTACATCCTCCTCTCCTCAGGAAGTGCATCCCTCTCCTCTGAGAAGTTGCCTAGGTTCAGTCTCTGAGCTCTCTCCACACACTGGAATGGCTACTCTATGCCTCAGATCAAGCAAGAACAGATCCCTCTCGGATCCTCTCACTCACTCCCTCTGCAGATGTACCCCTCTCCTCAGGAATGCGCCCTCTCTACATGCACAAGTGCACCCTCACTCTGAATCTCATCACTGTTAATGTAATTGTAACTTCGGAAGATATTCACTTGTATATTTTATTATTGTACCTCCGACGAAGATGTTTATTCCTCCGATCGGAGAAGTCATTATTGTATTTGGGTCACGTAAAGTTATTGAGGTTAACCCTCCTTTGTATGTCGGGGCATTAGACCCCAAAGTTAAGTTGTCTATGGGTTATTAGACTCTCCTAGAGAAGTCGGCCCAGTCAGGTACAACTAGGGGCCGACCTAGTTGGGTAAAAGTCAAGTGAAAGATAAAGTATAAATAGAGAGGGTGTCTCTCTCATTTGATTCATTCACTCACTCACTCAATTCACATTAGTGAGAGAGAGGAGGTTTCACACAAGTGGAGAAGAGAGAAGCTGCCGAAGACCATCTCTATTTTGGGGTTTACTTTTCTGCTATTGTATTTTTGCTCATTCTATCTCTAAGGAAGTTGCGGGTTTTCGCCTTTATGGTTTCCCCAAGGAAAATCGTTGTGTCTCTTGTGTTTATGTTGTGCTTGTTATTCTCTCAGTAAGATCCTAAATTAATATTGATTAAACTGTGAAAAACTAACACTCACTCTCTGAAGAAACTGCAAAGTAACCCTTTCCGACGACCTCTTGCCTCCTTATAACAACTCACTAATCGATTAGGGCTTATGACCCTAAAGTGAGTGCATGCAAAAATCCTGCTTTTGCATGCTTTTTAATTAAAAAGGTTGCATGCAAAATATTGCATGTGTAAGGAAAATCACCCTAAAAGGTCTGTATGCATCCACCGCTGGATTCATGACACCTGGTAGAGTGCATCTCACCCTCTACCCCATCCTGATGCCTATACTGAAAATGCACCACCATGCTAGGCATTTGAACATGAAGGACATCCCAAGATACACCTCTATCTCTAACAAATACACAGTGAGAGTCAAGAGTCTAAGATCTGGTGAGTCATATCCGGAGGCCTGTTAGGATGCAGAGAGGCATGCAACTCCAAGTGGTACTTGTTATCACATTTATAGTAGTCGGGCTACAATACATTATTTTTCTGATGCCAGTACACTATTCAGCCAGTTCCCCTACATTTGAGATGTTGAGATGAACATCTATATTGGATCACTATCAGATTGTGGACAGCAGTTATATTCCCCATGCCATGACTGAGTCTCGGGACACTCAGAGAGATGACCGATGTAGCCATTATTGTTGAAATACTGAGAGGGGTGAATCAGTATTTACCAATTAGCATTTAAAATTTTTAACTGAAAGCAAGTTGCTAATCACCAATCATAGCAGTATATCATCAACAATAAAACAAGATGCACAGTACACAAGATTTTTACGTGGAAACCCAAGTCCTGGGGGTAAAACCACGGAAGCCTTTTATAATAAAATTTGACCCAGCAACAACTGGGGTTACAAATTTAATACAACTTCTCCAGCTACAACTGGAAGGGGCTACAACCCCTAGGCTTCGTCAGCTACAACTGACAAGCTGCTACAACAGCTCAGCTCACAAGACTGTGAGTCCTTGCACCACCCTACCACCCTTCATAAAAATATTGCCGAACCTGTGGACCTGTCAAATACCAAAACCTGTACTCTCTGCTGATATGCCGAACCTGTGAACCTGTCAAATATCAAAACCTGTACTCTCTGTTGATATGCCGAACCTGTGAACCTGTCAAATATCAAAACCTGTACTCTCTGTTGATCTGTCAAATATCAAAACCTGTACTCTCTACTGATAACCACTGCACTCTGATCACTGCCAAACTGTCACGTCAATTCTCTGCTCATGTCATCACGGACATGCTGACAAAGCTATCACTTCAAACTGCTGTCTAGTATACTGTATTATGGTTCAGCGAATATAGGAATTTGGGCTACAAAAATTTCTGTGTGTGCTTGAAATGAGACTCAAACTCAGATCTGATATAATAGCTGCTCCAAGACACCAAACTGATTTTCTCCTAGCTGTAGATGTTCGTCAATAAAGGCAACTCGCATCTGAGATGATCCACGCTATTCAAGAAGTAAGACAATGCCCAGCAAGAAGGAATTAAGGCCCAAGGGGCAGATCATGCCCTCACACACGGAGACGCTGCTCTAAACAATAGATCTCAGCCTTCACTAACAAATCTCGATTTGAATGATCATATCACAGTCTGAATCCACTGATTGATGCTTTTCCACACTGATATGAGGCTGCCCAGGATGACCACGACTCCTGTAGAGGACCACGCAGCTTCTAAATGAGAGATCGCTGCCTTTACACTTGATTCCTTTCTTCTAATTGGAGATTCAACCCTCTAGATGGCTCCACACCCTCTCTGCTAGTAGAACTCAGAATTGACAGAAGATGACGTGAGAACTTGTTATCAGTGGTGCGCCCTCACTGTCTTGGCAGTTGAACCAAAAATTAGATTTATAAAACCAGCTATCTCAAAAAGAATAATCCAAGCTGTGCCCTCACGAAAAATTCGAGCTATTAAAGCAGCTGTTCCTTCACCAAAAATTCGAGCTATGCCTTCACCATAAACCAGAAATCAAGCTCTGCCTTTACAAAAAAAATATCCGAGCTCTGCCTTCACCAGAAATCGAGCTCTGTCTTTAGCGTTAAAAAAAAAAATCAGAGCTTCATTTACACATTGCCTTCACCATAAATCGAACTCAGTCTTCAGCGTTGAAAAAAAAATCAGAGCTTCATTTACACATTGCCTTCACCAGAAATCGAACTCAGTCTTCAGCGTTGTAAAAAAAAAAATCAGAGCTTCATTTTCACATTGCCTTCACCAGAAATCGAGCTTTATCTCCACGTCAATTCCACATACCAAAAAGATTGCATACTGCTGCTGTAGCGAAAAAAAAAAACTCCTCACCAATAAAAAATTGCAGACTGCTGTTGCCACGAATTATTGCCCGAATTTCACAGCTCATGCGAATTTTTTTTTTTCAAATATTAACTCCCCGCGATATTCAGTCTTGCATTCTGAATTTGTTATTGAGATGCGTCCTCCTTTCCTTACAAATCTTTAACTGCGTATTCACTTATTCAGATGAACGAAAACCCTTTCGATTTCTGCAAATAAGAGCTTCAGTGGGTGGATTAGAAATTTGGGCGAATGAATTTTGTTTTAACAGCAGTTCGAATCGTCCTCGGCGGCTTCAAAATTTTAATCCATTCATCTCTTTCGCCACGTCCAAATCCAACTTCATGCCCGGTTATATATAGTTGTTTTTCATAAAAAATATGAAGCCGACATTACAAAATACAATTTTTAATTTGAATTTTTAATTTAAATTATGGGCCGTCTTTGTCTCAATTAAATATTTTTGTTTAAAAAAAAATTGCCCGCCTTATTTGGAGCATCATACTAAATTGGCTCGATTCTTACAATAAATGAATTATATATATATATTGTTTATTATTTTTAATAATTAAATTAATTTTTAATTTTGTTTAAACCTCCCTTTTTTTTATTAAGTGACTGGATCGTTGTTTATTATTTTTAATAATTAAATTAATTTTTAATTTTGTTTAAACCTCTTTTAAACCTTTCGTTGGTTGAATGGTTTTTTTTTTAATTGTGCATAACAATGTGTGTGAAATATTAGGGCTCCCACAAGCGAGGGTATCATCATACCAAGGTCCAAGAACTCACCACATCAACATGTTAAGACACGGGCTTTATGAGCACCATCATAAAAGAGCTATATGCCATATGTAAGAGGGTCCAAGAGACATCATACCACAACATATGTGGGTGCCAAACACTTTCTCATGTACTGGATCCATCTTCAAGGGTTCCAAAAAACTTATTGCAAACACAAATGACCACAGAATGGGTCATTTGGCCTATTGCAACGCGCCAAGGACACATTCTAGGGTATTAGGGCATAGAAACACCTTAGGGGTCACTCAACCAAGCTAATGGGTAGCCAGGGCTTTTGGCAGTGTCCCAAGGCCTCCAAGGGCTTCAAGCTTGGGCTTGGACAAAGTCAAAAGGTCTCCTCTGACACAGACAATCACTAAACACATACTAACCCTCAGGGGCTCCACAAGGGGCACCAAGACTTAACTGTTGGCCTCAATGACCAGACATTGTTGGCATCAATGACAACCTAAACAACAATCTCCCCCTTTGTCATTGATGACAACACTCCGGCTCCCCCTGAGAATAGGCTCCCCCTATCCATAGCTTCTCTCCCCCTTTGGCATCAATGGCAAAGGGTACTACCTTGAAGTAACACTCCCCCTTAGAACATGCTCTCCCAACCACCAGGCACTTCTGTGTGAAGAATCAATTTAGTGGGAAGAAGGCATGACCCCCAATTTTTCTCGGAGGTACTCAAATGTCCCTTTAGGAAGTGGCTTGGTGAATATATCTGCTATCTGCTCCTTTGTTTCAATATATTCCAACTTGATGTGCTTTTCTGTGACCTTTTCACGAAGAAAGTGATATTTGATAGGGATGTGCTTTGTCTTGGAGTGCATGACCGGATTCTTAGAGATGCTAATGGCACTTGTGTTGTCACATAGAATTGAAATAGGCTCATCATATGTTACTTGTAGGTCTTGCAGGTTCTGTTTCATCCAAAGGATTTGAGTACAACATGTTGCTGCTGCTATATATTCTGCTTCTGCTGTTGACAAGGATACTGAGGATTGCTTTTTGCTAGACCATGATACCAGACAGTTTCCTAAGAAAAATGTTGCACCACTTGTGCTTCTTCTGTCATCCACACATCCTGCCCAATCCGCGTCTGAGTAAGCTAATAAGTCCAACTCATTTCCTTTTGAATACCATAATCCAAAGTCCATAGTTCCTTTAAGATATCTGAAGATTCTTTTGACTGCAATAACATGAGTTTCCTTCGGAGCTGCTTGAAATCTTGCAACCTGTCCAACAGCTTGCATCACATCTGGCCTTGAAGCTGTCACATATAGTAGGCTTCCAATCATTGACCTGTAATGTTTTTGGTCCACTGCATTTGATTCATCGTCTTTGCTTAACTTGCAGCTAGTAGTCATAGGAGTGCTCACAGGCTTACAATCTTCCATCTTGAACCTCTTCAACATTTCTTTAATGTACTTGGTCTGAGAGATGAAGATGCCTTCTTCACATTGTGATATTTGAAGTCCCAAGAAGAAGGTCAGTTCACCAAGTAGTGACATCTCAAATTCGTTTTGCATAACCTTGGCAAATTGTTGGCTCAGAGTATCATCATCACTACCAAAGATAATATCATCAACATACACTTCAACAATAATTATGCTGTTATGATCAGTCTTGATATACATATTGCTGTCTACATTTCCTCTTTTGAAGCCTTGTTGCTGCAAGTAACTGTCCAATCTGGAGTACCAAGCTCTAGGAGCTTGCTTTAACCCATATAGGGCTCTTTTTAATCTGCACACATAGTCCTTGTTTGCTGATAGTTGGAATCCTTCTGGTTGTTCAATGTAGACTTCTTCTTCTAGTTTGCCATTCAAAAAGGCTGATTTGACATCCATTTGATATACTTTGATGTTTTTAGCACAAGCATGGGCCAATATCATTCTTATAGCTTCCATTCTGGCTACTGGAGCAAATGTTTCTTCAAAATCTATCCCTTCGATTTGAGCATATCCTTTGCAAACCAACCTCGCCTTGTTTCTGATTACCTGTCCATCTTCATTTAGCTTATTTCTGAAAATCCATTTTGTGCCAATCACATTTTTGGCCTTGGGTCTGGGAACTAGTTCCCATGTTTCATTTTTCTCGATTTGATCAAGTTCTTCTCCCATGGCTTTGACCCAATGTTCATCTGCACTGGCTTCCGCAAAGTTACTCGGCTCAACTGTAGATAGTAGTGAGAAATGTACTTGTTCTGGTCTTCGGACTTGTCTTCGATCTTTTCTGGTTTCTATGCCGGCATTTTTGTCACCAATAATCAATTCCTGTGGATGATTCTTTTGATACCAATTCTTAGGAGATTTTTGTTGTTCATGTTGTTGATCATGTACTTATTGATCTTGTGTAACTGTTGGCTGAATTTTTCTCTGTTCTTCTTCTTCTTTGTCTTCTTCTACTTCATCATCATCATCTTCTTCTTCATGGTCTTTTGAGTCTTCTTGACATTTTGGCAAGCTTGATTCATCAATCTTTACATTGATGCTTTCCACTATCTTACCTAATCTCAGGTTGTAACACTTGTAGGCCTTTCTTGTGGAGGAGTACCCAACAAATATTCCTTCGTCTGCACGAGATTCGAATTTTCTAATCTTCTTATCATCTCTTCTGATGTAGCACCTGCTTCCGAACACTCTGAAGTGTTGAACATTAGCTGTTCTTCCCGTCCATAACTCATAAGGAGTTTTATCAGTGTTGCTTCTGAGCAATCCTCTGTTCATAATGTGGACTGCTGTATGTACTGCTTGAGCCCAAAATTTTTCGCTTAGTTTAGCTTCATTCAACATAGTTCTGGCCATTTCTAACACTGATCTGTTCTTCCTTTCTGCTACTCCATTCTGCTGAGGTGTTCTAGCAACTGAAAATTGTCTTTTTATACCATTTTCTTCACAATACTGATAGAATTCATTTGATGTGAATTCTCCGCCATTATCGGATCTGAGACACTTGATTCGTTTACCTGTTTCATTTTCAACCTGTTCTTTAAAGATCTTGAAGCATTCAAAGGCTTCTGATTTCCTGTTGAGAAGGCATACCCATGTCATCCTGGAGTAGTCATCAATGAGCAGCATGAAGTATTCTTCACCATCCAATCCTTTATTCTTGGTTGGCCCACATAGATCAGTGTGAACAAGCTCTAAGGGTTTTGTAGAAGAGTATTCTTTTGTCTTGAAATTGGCTTTCGTAAGTTTCCCATGCTGACAGTGCTTGCAGATAGTATCAGTAGGCTTGGTAATCTGTGGCATGTTCCTTACGGCTAGCTTCTTGCTGATCTTGACCAGATTATCAAAATGTACGTGTCCCATTCTTCTATGCCATAACCAATTCTCATCTTCTTTTGCTAGGTGACATTTCTCTTCCTTGATTTCGTCCAGAACATATATGTTGTTTGAAGTTCTGGTAGCAGTAGCCACTAACTTTCCTGATCCTTCTTTTCTTATTTTGCAAGACTTTGAGTTGAATGTAAGTTCATGTCCTTGATCACACATCTGACTGACACTCAACAGATTATGCTTCATACTGTCGACATACAACACATTTTCTGCTACTGTATCTTTGCCGCCAAGATTTACTGTACCTTTTCCAACAACTTTTGCTGATTTATTGTTCCCAAAAGAAACAGATCCTTTATCTTTTTCAAGAAACATGAAAGCATCTTTGTTACCAGTCATATGCCTAGAACAACCACTGTCAACATACCATTTGTTGCTACCAGTTTGAGCTTGAGCTTGAAGAGCTATCCCACATTCATGAATATTCAGGTTGTTCTTTTGTCTGATCCATACCTTTTGTTGGTCACCTGTTTGATTGGTTGATACTTGTTTAATGCCTGTAGGAGGGATTGTCATTCTGCAATTTTTGGCTGTATGCCCAAAGTTGTTGCATTTCTGACATTCGACTTCAGAATCCAAGGGAGAAAAACTGTTGTTGTTATTTCGTTGCCATCTAGAATTTTCATACCTGTTTCTGTTTTCTGCATATCTTCCTTTTGTACAATACATTGCTTTATGCCCAAATATTCCGCAAGAAAAACAATAACCATAAAATGCATATTCATACCTGGGAACAAATGGTCTTCTTGGAGGTGCTGCCCATCTGAAACTTCGATTTTCAACTGGAGTCCATTCTGAGGTTGATTGTCTGGGATGAAATGGTCTTTCTTAGAGGTATTGTCGTATTAACCTGTTGGTTTTCACTTGGAGCCTGTTCTGGTTGTTGTTTTGGCTGATATATGGGTACTTCCTGGATGACGGAGTCTTTGATAGCTTCTGGTTTATCCTCAGCTGTCTTGGAGCTTGAACCCTCATCATTGTGCTTCTTATAACCAAGACCTGTTCTGTCGAGATATGGCTTTTGATTATTGATGATTTGATCAAGTATCTTGGAACTGTTGTCATAGCCTCGACTCACATTTTTCTGTTGTAGTTGAGTTCTTAGAGTCACTATCTCCCCCATTAGGTTCTCACCTTCATTCATACTTTCTTCTAGTTGTTTTCTGAGATTGTCTTGAATTCTTTTGGCTTCTTCTAATTGAATAGTTAGACTTTGAATGAGTTGATCTGCTTCTTCAGATATCTGAGGTCTTTCCCGTAACACCTGTATCTCCTCTTTAAATAGTTTGTTCTTTTTCCTTTCTCTTCTTAGCTCTTTCAAAGCACTTATCAATTCTTCCTCCAGGTCTACTTCTCCTTCTGAATCGGATTCTTCTTTGTTTTCAGTGATCTCATCTGAGTCTTTTGAATCAACAGCCATGAAGAGTACCCTTTTTGATTCGTTATCACTGTCATTGTCTGAATCACTCTCACTATCTGAGTCATTGTCAGAATCTTCATCTGATGAGCTGGAGTTTCTTTTAGAGTAGAAACTTTTCTTCTTTGCAAACCTTCCATTTTTCTTTCCTTTGAAGTTCCTGTATTTCTTGTGTTTCTTAAAACTGCCATCACTATCAGAGTCTTTCGCATAGGGACATTTTGAAGCAAAGTGACCTATTTTACCACATGAAAAACACTTAAGAGGTAACTTACCTTTGTACTTACCTGTGCCTCTTTTGAGCTTTCTTACGAAGTTTGCTATCTCCTCATCATCTGAATCGTCACTGCAGTTGAAGTGGTATGCTGTCTTGGATTTGGATTTTATTTCTGAATTGTCCTTCTTGGCTTGTTTGTCTTTCATTGCTTGCTTGGAGGAAACTTTAAAGGCTGCTTCTTTTCTAGGTGAGTCTTCATCTTCTAATCTCATTTCATAAGCCACAAGTGTCCCATGTAGCTGGTCTACTGTCATAGTATCCAAATCCGTCCTTTCTTCCAAGGCTGAGATTTTAGGATTGAATCTTTTGGGTAGCGTTCTTAGTATCTTTTGAACAACAACTGATTCTTCAACCGTTTCACCCAGGCCTCTGATAGTATTTACAAGTTCATCAATTCGAAGAAAGTAGGTTGCAATATTCTCGTCATCCTTCATCTTTAGATGTTCAAATTGTCCTCTGTAGGTTTGGAGTTTGGCTTCTTTGACCTTTTTGTCCCCTTCATAGATGCTCTGGAGTTTGTCCCACATTTCCTTAGCAGATGTACAATGCATGACTTTGATGAAGACTGATTCATCCAATGCACTTGAAATATGATTCGTGGCTTTTGAATTTGTATCATAACGAACTAAGTCATCTGGATCTGTTGGTGGGGGTGTTGGTACTTTATATCCATTTTCAACTATTTGCCATACCTGTACTCCTTGTGCTAGCAGAAAGGATTTCATTCGTATACTCCAAAAGGTATAGCCAGTCCCATCAAACATGGGTATTCCATTTTTACTGTGCCTGGCAAACTTGCCCATAATTTCCTTCCAGTGATTAGACTGTTTTTGAAGGAACCCGCTCTGATACCAATTGTTGAAATACTGAGAGGGGGGTGAATCAGTATTTACCAATTAGCATTTAAAATTTTTAACTGAAAGCAAGTTGCTAATCACCAATCATAGCAGTATATCATCAACAATAAAACAAGATGCACAGTACACAAGATTTTTACGTGGAAACCCAAGTCCTGGGGGTAAAACCACGGAAGCCTTTTATAATAAAATTTGACCCAGCAACAACTGGGGTTACAAATTTAATACAACTTCTCCAGCTACAACTGGAAGGGGCTACAACCCCTAGGCTTCGTCAGCTACAACTGACAAGCTGCTACAACAGCTCAGCTCACAAGACTGTGAGTCCTTGCACCACCCTACCACCCTTCATAAAAATATTGCCGAACCTGTGGACCTGTCAAATACCAAAACCTGTACTCTCTGCTGATATGCCGAACCTGTGAACCTGTCAAATATCAAAACCTGTACTCTCTGTTGATATGCCGAACCTGTGAACCTGTCAAATATCAAAACCTGTACTCTCTGTTGATCTGTCAAATATCAAAACCTGTACTCTCTACTGATAACCACTGCACTCTGATCACTGCCAAACTGTCACGTCAATTCTCTGCTCATGTCATCACGGACATGCTGACAAAGCTATCACTTCAAACTGCTGTCTAGTATACTGTGTTATGGTTCAGCGAATATAGGAATTTGGGCTACAAAAATTTCTGTGTGTGCTTGAAATGAGACTCAAACTCAGATCTGATATAATAGCTGCTCCAAGACACCAAACTGATTTTCTCCTAGCTGTAGATGTTCGTCAATAAAGGCAACTCGCATCTGAGATGATCCACGCTGTTCAAGAAGTAAGACAATGCCCAGCAAGAAGGAATTAAGGCCCAAGGGGCAGATCATGCCCTCACACACGGAGACGCTGCTCTAAACAATAGATCTCAGCCTTCACTAACAAATCTCGATTTGAATGATCATATCACAGTCTGAATCCACTGATTGATGCTTTTCCACGCTGATATGAGGCTGCCCAGGATGACCACGACTCCTGTAGAGGACCACGCAGCTTCTAAATGAGAGATCGCTGCCTTTACACTTGATTCCTTTCTTCTAATTGGAGATTCAGCCCTCTAGATGGCTCCACACCCTCTCTGCCAGTAGAACTCAGAATTGACAGAAGATGACGTGAGAACTTGTTATCAGTGGTGCGCCCTCACTGTCTTGGCAGTTGAACCAAAAATTAGATTTATAAAACCAGCTGTCTCAAAAAGAATAATCCAAGCTGTGCCCTCACGAAAAATTCGAGCTATTAAAGCAGCTGTTCCTTCACCAGAAATTCGAGCTATGCCTTCACCATAAACCAGAAATCGAGCTCTGCCTTTACAAACAAAATATACGAGCTCTGCCTTCACCAGAAATCGAGCTCTGTCTTCAGCGTTAAAAAAAAAAATCAGAGCTTCATTTACACATTGCCTTCACCATAAATCGAACTCAGTCTTCAGCGTTGAAAAAAAAATCAGAGCTTCATTTACACATTGCCTTCACCAGAAATCGAACTCAGTCTTCAGTGTTGTAAAAAAAAAAATCAGAGCTTCATTTTCACATTGCCTTCACCAGAAATCGAGCTTTATCTCCACGTCAATTCCACATACCAAAAAGATTGCATACTGCTGCTGTAGCGAAAAAAAAAAACTCCTCACCAATAAAAAATTGCAGACTGCTGTTGCCACGAATTATTGCCCGAATTTCACAGCTCATGCGAATTTTTTTTTTTCAAATATTAACTCCCCGCGATATTCAGTCTTGCATTCTGAATTTCTTATTGAGATGCGTCCTCCTTTCCTTACAAATCTTTAACTGCGTATTCACTTATTCAGATGAACGAAAACCCTTTCGATTTCTGCAAATAAGAGCTTCAGTGGGTGGATTAGAAATTTGGGCGAATGAATTTTGTTTTAACAGCAGTTCGAATCGTCCTCGGCGGCTTCAAAATTTTAATCCATTCATCTCTTTCGCCACGTCCAAATCCAACTTCATGCCCGGTTATATATAGTTGTTTTTCATAAAAAGTATGAAGCCGACATTACAAAATACAATTTTTAATTTGAATTTTTAATTTAAATTATGGGTCGTCTTTGTCTCAATTAAATATTTTTGTTTAAAAAAAAATTGCCCGCCTTATTTGGAGCATCATACTAAATTGGCTCGATTCTTACAATAAATGAATTATATATATATATTGTTTATTATTTTTAATAATTAAATTAATTTTTAATTTTGTTTAAACCTCCCTTTTTTTTATTAAGTGACTGGATCGTTGTTTATTATTTTTAATAATTAAATTAATTTTTAATTTTGTTTAAACCTCTTTTGTTTAAACCTCTTTTAAACCTTTCGTTGGTTGAATGGTTTTTTTTTTAATTGTGCATAACAATGTGTGTGAAATATTAGGGCTTCCACAAGCGAGGGTATCATCATACCAAGGTCCAAGAACTCACCACATCAACATGTTAAGACACGGGCTTTATGAGCACCATCATAAAAGAGCTATATGCCATATGTAAGAGGGTCCAAGAGACATCATACCACAACATATGTGGGTGCCAAACACTTTCTCATGTACTGGATCCATCTTCAAGGGTTCCAAAAAACTTATTGCAAACACAAATGACCACAGAATGGGTCATTTGGCCTATTGCAACGCGCCAAGGACACATTCTAGGGTATTAGGGCATAGAAACACCTTAGGGGTCACTCAACCAAGCTAATGGGTAGCCAGGGCTTTTGGCAGTGTCCCAAGGCCTCCAAGGGCTTCAAGCTTGGGCTTGGACAAAGTCAAAAGGTCTCCTCTGACACAGACAATCACTAAACACATACTAACCCTCAGGGGCTCCACAAGGGGCACCAAGACTTAACTGTTGGCCTCAATGACCAAACATTGTTGGCATCAATGACAACCTAAACAACAATTATACCATTGGTACAGAGCAGTCAGTAGTGCCCAGAGTTACAGCAGCAGTTTCAGAGGACAGAGGATGGTACAGGTTGATGAGCATTCAGGTATATGACTCAGCAGGTATATCATGGTGTTACGGTTAGATTGCTTTTATACTTATTCTTATAGCATGTCTTAGCACTTAGTGTCATGATCTGGCGATCATATAGATATTTGGACCTGGTTGATCTATATATATATTATATTGTCCCTACTCAGACTTAGAAGTTCACTATTCATACTCATTGGTATGTACCCTCCGTAGGGAGAATAGAGGTGATCATTCCACCATACTTTGGCTTACTAGTGTTGGCTCCATCATTTCATTGTCTTCATCCATCCATGGCCTACCTTTTAGATTATCATCCTGACTTACTACTTGACTAGTGGCATGGAGGACTTTTCCCCACTGTAGCCTCTGTATTGGATGAGCTTCCTTGTTTATTGTGTCTCGGCTCTGAGTTGGTGACAAAACTTACCTATGGTGAGTTGGAGTTCCTTGGAATTCCCCCTAGTCACTAAAGTTGTGTTGGCTAAACCTGAAACTTTTGGTGCTGCCATGAATACAAAATCTGGAAAAAATGAAATGCTATATCTTGTATGAAAAGCCCATTCATGCAATGTGTTTCTAAACACATGTGAATGAGAGGCATGCCAAATGAAAATGGCCATGAAAATAAAATGTTATATCTTTTTGAAAATAAATACCTAGGTAAACAAGCTGTCCATGACACACCTAGAAGTGCTCAGGTAAACAAGTGCCTTAAAAACACACCTGCAGCAGAAAGCCTAAAATAAATGTAAATCTCTGCAATGTGTTTATAAACACACATAGATCAAGGCTATGGAAACTCCAGGCCCAAAAAGCAATGGAACTTAAATGCTATATCTAAACAATTGCTGGCCTTATTTGTATTATGGATTGTGCGCATCTATGAAGGTGAATAAACCCTCTTTGAACAACTCATCCATTTGTGAAACACCGCCATTCCTTGTGTTATTGCTCATTCAGTATATACTATGGTGTGTATTCCCTTTCCCTTGCCAAAGTGTCACAAAGTTAAGTCAGTCAAGTCATCCCTTAGCCTAGCCAGTTAATTTAGCCTTCACCCTTCACTAGCAAATTGATCACAGCTATGAAGTGAGTATGATCTTGAAAGTCTAGTCTGAGTAATAATAATAATTAATGACATTATATATTTGGATTTAAATCGCCAGTAATGATTACTCTGTGCTATAATTGTTATTTGAATAAGTTGTAGAGCATGCATTAACCTTGGACACTTTGCAGCAGCTTATGATGATGGTTTGAGTTATATTGGGTCATGTTGACTTGGTTAGGCCTAGTCTGACCATGGTCAACCAGAGGACATGAGATGGTTGGACCTTATGATGACATGGATAGATGATATATGGTCTATGTATACATACATGATGATTCTATGCAGCAGCTACAGGGTTATGATGATGATTCTTGGTTTACAGCAGTGTTTGGTCATTTACAGATTATTATTATTGGCCCTGTTCCGGTATATTGGATATATATTTTGATCATGCAGAGACTCATATGGTGTATGAGTACACATCTTGGATGGATTTGGACCTTCTGAGTCCAATGAGACAGTTTGTTTTCAGTTCCGGGCACTTACAGTGATGATTTTGCCTCAGTAGGCTGTCATAGTGCAGTTTTGGCCTGTCGGAGGCCCTGTCAGAGCAGATGTGATTTTTATCCGGTTGACCTAGGGCGCTGATGATGGAGGGGGTGGTCCAGCCACTTGTTTTTACCATATTACCCCCTTCCCGGACACACTGGTGCCCTCACCTTGACAGCGCAGGCACTCCAGGAGGCAGTTTGGGGCAGTTTCACGCTTCCCGAGGCATTTCAGGATTGGTAGAAATGGCTATTGAGGAAATCGATTTGGGCTACTGAGGCAATTTTATGGCATGGGATGATCAGTGATGATAGATCGGGGTCCTCCACACCTTCTCCAGCAGTTTCAGCTTCATCGGAGCCCGCATCCATCACTTATGGCACTTTCTGAGGATTTCTGAAGTCTTTTTGAGGCCTACGATTTGACCATGGAGGCACGATTTGGTACATTGATGATTATTTATTGATTATTGTGCTATGGGGATTAACCAAGGAGGGATAAAATTACCCCTCGGACCCACCATAAGCCTCCTATTATATTTTGTCATCATGATTTGGTGGGTTTCCCCTCTTCTAGGGCGATTTGGTCCACTCACATAATATTTTATTAGTGATCCATGTATTTTATTGTTGAGCTCATCTCAACCATTGATTAGACATTTGTATCTTTTAATCTTAGCCACTCATTCAAAAAGTGGTTAGGGTTTTGGTGCCTCTCCTTCCTATTTAAAGGAGAGAGCTTCTCATTGTAAGGGGTCTTTGGCTCTTGGATTATTGGTATAGAAAAATATTCTTGTGGAAATTCTTGTGGTCTCCTTTGCATCTGGTGTTCTTAGATGGTGATTGGAAAGTCTATTGCAACCTAGCATTTGGAAATTGTGGTAAGATCTATCTTTTTTGGAAATCATTGTTTGTCTACAGGAGGGCGACTTCAACAAGGGCGATTTTGCAAGGCTTCTTCAAATCGACTTTCTTGGCATTCGCTTGTATCAGGGGGTTATCATTAGCTTCATTGTGATCTATGCTATCTTCCTGTTACTTCTTTTGTGGCGTTAGTCTTATCTCTTGATGCATCAAATCTGATATTGTTGACGTTTGTTGTGCAGGAGAGAGGGCGCATTGGCTTCTTGGATCAAATCGACTTGCATAGAAAACTACCTCAAAGCTTCTCAAATTGATCAGGTTTGCATAGATCATCATCATCAAGGCATCTACAAGGTTACCCAGGTAAGATCCACAGGTTTGTTTCTCTTTCCTTTATCCAATCCATTGACATAGCTCATAAATTGTTAAAACCCTAAATATTTCAAAACCCCCATTTTACATTTTCTCAGATCTACTTAGATCTAATGGGTTGTTGGGCATAATATTGAAAACCCACCTCTATAGCATCCACGGCATCCCGGATCTATAGTTTGGTGAGGATTGGCTTCCGTTTGATCCCCTTCCCAAGCCAACTTAGCTTCTCCCAAGCAAGGCGCACTTCCTGGTGGTTGTGAGTTGACCTAGATCTAGGTGGTGGGTGTTTGAGATCCCACTTGATCCATAATCTACACATCAAATAACATACACCCAGATTGTTACTTTTCTGAAATTCACCTTGTTGGCCCTTTTCCACATTTTAAGGGATTTGATCCCCATTTTGGACCACTAGGTGTACTTAAACTCAGATCTAGTAAGATCTAGCCGTCGGATTGCCGTAAAATTATAGATCCACACTCCTACTTGACTAGCCTACCCGGATCTAAAGTTTGGATGCCATTGGACTTGTTTTGACCCACCTAACCCCACTTTTAGGCCTCCTTGGGTAAAGTCGCACCACCTTGGAGAAGTGAGTTAACTCAATTCTAGGACGTGGGTACTTGAGATTCTTGCGTATTTGGAACGAGAATAATTCAAAACCTAGGTCTAGTGTGTCACTTTGTCAGATCTTGCCTTGGGGATAGCATTCCTTGTTTTAAGGAATTGTGGTCCACTTGGGTTAAACCTAGATCTAGACCTACTTATCCATCAAGACCTTTATTGCCCACTTGTCTCATGCTATTGGAGTCCTCAACCACAAGTCAACCCTACTTTGACTCCATTATCCCAATTCCCAAGGCACTGGTTACTCTCCAAGTCAATTCGACTTTCCTAGATTGTTGGATTAACTTGTGGTTTGACCTTAGTATGGTGAACCAAACCCTTGATGCCATCATGTATCATGGTCAAACTTGTCACTTGTACTAGTTAGCCCCAATTCACCGCTAAACTACCCTGCATTGGACACGGTTCCCAAGGCAGTGGATCTTCCAACATTAAACTAGTACACTAATCCTAGATCTCACTTCAAACATTGTAAGTCACTCTTACATCAACTATGAACCAAAGCTATACCTATTGAACCCTTTACTTGGCTTGTGACTTCATCCTAAGGTCTAGGATAAACCATACACCTAACTTCACTTAGAAATACCCTGATTTGGTGTCTTGGTTTCGATCTCTCCTGTCGGGCGTAGATCGGGTCTCCCCCTTTGTTATCTGGGCTAGATAACATAAAGCGAAGGTTGCCTCGACTAGCGTGACAACCATATATTGGAGGTCGAGGTGATCGTGGTTGCACCTTTTGAGTTGCCCTTCCCTATTGCCATCCATGACTGGATACATCCATAGGGGCAACTACAGTTTAGGTGATAACAGTACTGTTATCACATATATAGTAGCCGGGCTACCATACATTTTTTGTCAAATTCCAGTACACTATCCAACCAGTTCCCTTACATTGAGATGCTGAGATGAGCATCTATATTGGATCACTATCAAATTTTGGACAACACTTGTATTCCCCATTGCCATGACTGAGTCTCAGGACACTCAGAGAGATGACCGATGTAGCCATTATACCATTTGTACAGAGCAGTCAATAGTACCCAGAGTTACAGCAGCGGTTTCAGAGGACAGATGATGGTTCAGGTGATGAGCATTCAGGTATATGACTCAGTAGGTATATCATTGTGTTATGGTTATATTGCTTTTATACTTATTCTTATAGCATGTCTTAGCACTTAGTGTCATGATCTGGCGATCATATAGATATGTGGACCTAGTTGATCTTATTATATATATTATATTGTCCCTACTCAGACTCAGAAGTTCACTATTCATACTCATTGGTTTTACCCTCCTTAGGGAGAATAGAGGTGATCATTCCACCATACCTTGGCTTGCTAGTGTTGGCTCCATTATTCATTGTCTTCATCCATCCATTGCCTACCTTTTAGTTTATCACCCTGACTTACTACTTGACTAGTGACATGGAGGATCTTTCCCCCACTGTAGCCTCTGTATTGGATGAGCTTCCCTGTTTATTGTGTCTCGGCTCTGAGTTGGTGACAAAACTTACCTATGGTGAGTTGGAGTTCCTTGTGAATTCCCCCTAATCACTAAAGTTGTGTTGGCTAAACCTGAAACTTTTAGTGCTGCTATGAATACAAAATCTGGAAAAATGAAATGCTATATCTTGTATGAAAAGCTCGTTCATGCAATGTGTTTTTCAACACACATGAATGATAGGCATGCCAAATGAAAATGGCCGTGAAAATAAAATGTTATATCTTTTGGAAATGTAAATACCTAGGTAAACAAGCTGTCTGTGACACACCTAGAAGTGCTCAGGTAAACAAGTGCCTTAAAAACACACCTACAGCAGAAAGCCTAAAATAAAGGTAAATCTATGCAATGTGTTTATAAACACACATAGATCAAAGGCTATGGAAACATCAGGCCCAATAAGCAATGGAACTTAAATGCTATATCTAAATTATTGCTGGACTCATTTGTATTATGGATTGTGCGCATTTGTTAAAGGTGAATAAACCCTCTTTGAACAACTTATCCATTTGTAAGACACTGCCATTCCCTGTGTTGTTACTCATTCAGTATATACTATGGTGTGTATTCCCTTTCCCTTTGCCAAAGCGTCACAAAGTTAAGTCAGTCAAGTCATCCCTTAGCATAGCCTGTTATTTTAGCCTTCACCCTTCACTAGCAAATTGATCACAGCTATGAAGTAAGTATGGTCTTGAAATTCTAGTCTGAGTCTTAATAATAATTAATGACATTATATATTTGGATTTAGATCGCCAGTAATGATTACTTTGTGTTATAATTGCTATTTGATTAAGTTGTAGAGCATGCATTAACCTTTGACACTTTGTAGCAGCTTTTGATGATAGTCTAAGTTATATTTGTTTATCTTGACTTGGTCAAACCTAGTTTGACCAAGGTCAACCACAGGACATGAGATGGTTGGACCTTGTGATGATATGAATAGATGATATATGGTCTATGTACATGTACATGATGATTCTGTGCATCAGATATAGGTTTATGATGATGATTCATGGTTTACAGCATTATTTGATCATTTACAGATTATTATTATTTCACCTATTCCGGTATATTGGATATATTTTATGATCATACAGAGACTCATATGGTGTATGAGTACACATCTTGGATGGATTTGGACCTTCTGAGTCCAATGAGACAATCTGTTTTCAGTTCCGGGCACTTAAAGTGATGATTGAGCCTCAGCAGGCTAACCCAGTGCAGTTTTGGTCTGTCGGAGACCCTATCAGAGCAGAGAGGATTTTTATTTGGTTGACCTAGGGCGTTGTACTTGGAGGGGGTGGTCCAACCACTTGTTTTTACCATATTACCCCCCTCCCGGACACACTGGTGCCCTCACCTTGACAACGCAGGTACTCCAGGAGGCAGTTTGGGGCAGTTTCACACTTCTCGAGGCATTTCAGGATTGGTAGAAATGGCTATTGAGGAATTCGATTTGGGCTACTTAGGAAATGTTTTGGCATGGGATGATCAGTGATGATGGATTCATGTCTTCCACACCTCCTCCAACAGTTTCAGCTTTATCGAGACCCGCATCCATCACTTATGGCACTTTTTGATGATTTATGAGGCCTTTTGAGGCCCACGATTTGTCCATAGAGGCACAATTTGGTATATTGATGACTATTTTATTATTATTGTGCTATGGGGATTGACCAAGGGTGGTTAAAATTACCCCTTGGACCCACCATAAGCTTCTTATTATATTTTGTCATCATGATATGGTGGAATTCCCCTCTTCTAGGGCGATTTTGTCCACTTATGTTATATTTTATTAGTGATCCATGTATTTTATTGTTGAGCTCATCTCAACCATTGAATAGACATTTGTATCTTTTAATCTTAGCCACTCATTCAAAAAGTGGTTAGGATTTTGATGCCTCTCCTTCCTATTTAAAGGAGAGAGCTTCTCATTGTAAGGGGTCTTTGGCTCTTGGATTATTGGTATAGAAAAACTTTATTGTGGAAATTCTTGTGGTCTCCTTTGCATCTGGTGTTCTTCGATGGTGATTGGAAAATCTATTGCAACCTAGCATTTGGAATTTGTGGTAAGATCTATCTTTTTTGGAAATCATTGTCTTGTCTACAGGAGGGCAACTTCAACAAGGGCGATTTTGCAAGGCTTCTTCAAATCGATCTTCTTGGCATTTGCTTGTATCAGGGGGTTATCATTAGTATCATTGTGATCTATGCTATCTTTCTGTTACTTCTCTTGTGGCATTAGTCTTATCTCTTGATTGCATCAAATCTGATATTGTTGACGTTTGTTGTGCAGGAGAGAGGGCACATTGGCTTCTTGGACTAAATCGATTTCATAGAAAACTACCTCAAAGCTTCTCAAATTGATCGAGTTTGCATAGATCATCGTCATCAAGGCATCTACAAGGTTACCTAGGTAAGATCCACAGGTTTGTTTCTCTTATCTTGATCCAATCCATTGGCACAACACATAATTGAAAACCTAATCAATTCAAACCCTCATTGTTACATTTTCTCAGATCTACTAAGAGTTAGTGGGTTGTTGGGTATAATATTAAAAACCCACCTCTATAGTATCCACGGCATCCCGGATCTATAGTTTGGCGAGGATTGGCCTCCATTTGACATTCTTCCCAAGCCAACCTAGATCTAGTTGATGGGTAGTTGAGATTTCAATTGATTCATGGTCTACATGCCCTAAAACCTACCCCTAGACTCTTACTTTGGCAATTTCTACCTTGTGGGCCCTATTCCACATTTCAAGGGATTTAATCCCCATTTTGGACCACTCAGTATCTTCAAACTCAGATCTAGCAAGATCTAGCCATTGGATTGCCTTGAAATTGTAGATCCACACTCTCACTTGATCAACCTACTTGGATCTAAAGTTTGGATGCCATTGGACTTGTCTTGATTCATTTATCCCACATTTTACCTTCCTTGGGCAAAGTCGCACTTCCTTGGGAGAGTGAGTTGGTCCACTTCTAGGACATGGGTACATGAGATTTTGGTGGATTTGGAACAAGCATAATTCAAAACCTAGGTCTAGTATGTCACTTTGTCAAATCTTGCCTTGGGGATAGCATTCCTTGTTTTAAGGGATTGTGGTCCACTTAGGTCAAACCTTGAATCTTTAGATCTAGACTTACTCCTCCATCAAACCTTTAATTGCCCACTTGTCTCATGCAATAGGAGTCATCAACCACAAGTTAACTTCACTTTGACTCCATTATCCCAATTCCCAAGGCACTGATCTCTCTCCAAGTCAATTCGACTTTCCTAGATTGTTGGATTAACTTGTGGTTTGATCCTTGTTTGGTGGACTAAACCCTTTGATGTCATCATATATCATGATCAAGCTTGTCACTTGTACTAGTTAGCCCCAATTCAACCCCTTAACTACCCTGCATTGGACACAGTTCCCAAGGCAGTGGATTTTCTCACATTGAACTAGTACTTCAATCCTGGATCCCATTTCAAATACTATAAGTCACTCTCACATCAATAATGAACCAAAGCTATACTCATTGAACCCTTCACTTGTCTTGTGACTTCATCCTTAGGTCTAGGATAAACCATACACCTTACTTCACTTAGAATTAACTTGATTTGGTGTCTTGGTTTTGATCTCCCCTGTCGAGAGTAGATCGGGTCTCCCCCTTTGTTGTTTGGGCTAGATAACATAAAGTGAAGGTTGCCTCGACTGGCATGACAACCATCTATTGGAGGTCGAGGTGATAGTGGTTACACCTTTTGAGTTGCCTTTCCCTATTTCCATCCACTAATGGATACATCCACAGGGGTAACTACAGTTTAGGTGATAACTGGTACTTTCAGGGAGAGAAAAAGACCTCGAAGGTTCTCGAGTTATTTGACATTGATGAGCCACATCATTGACTTTGAGCCTTCCAGTTATGAGGAGCGAACAGGCCAGCTGATTTGGAAGGATGCCATGTTGGAGGAATATCAATCCATCATGAAGAATGATGCGTGGGAGATAGTGCCGAGACCTGAGGGGAAGTCATTAGTGAATTCCAAGTGGATCTATAAGATCAAGCATGCAGTTCAAATGAGCATCAGATTAGCCAATTTGTAGGCTCAGAGAGAGTCATTGATGGTATTTAGTGTTCTTGAGGGAGTAGGAGGCTCATCTCAATGGACCCACTTGGTGGAAGATGACACAGATGGATACACAGAGGTTGATTCAGTGCAAGATACTCAGATACAAAGCAAGCTGAGTGTCCAGATGTAGAGGGAGCAAGGTGCTCCCGCATAGAGGGAGTACCTGCTACACAGGTTATTGATGATCTGTTCCTTATAGAGGCAGAGAGGCTCATTGACGAGTGATGGAATATTGGTCAATACTGAGGGGGGGGTGAATCAGTATTGTTAATTTCTTTCTTTTCAACCACTTAAACAAAATGGAATCAACAAAACACGGATTTTATCGTGGAACCCCAAATGGGTAAACCACCAAAGCTTTTCTATTATCTGCAAAATTTTTTTTACACGTTACAATAGAATTTGATCGGCACCAACCAATCAGGATGCACCCACACCCTTGGTTCACCAGCACCAACTGGTAGGAGGCTACGACCCCCTGTTTAGTCAGCTACGACTGACACGAAAGCAACAACTCCCTTTCGCAGGCACCGACCTGCCCTAGCACCACCCTGCCACCCTTAAGATATTAAGTCTCCACACGCTTCTAGGACTGCTTCTCTCCCTTTAGCCTAACTTCTTCTTCAAGTACTGATATGAAGAAAATTGAGAAGCACACTCTACAAATGATTTTGTCTTTTCAATATATACTTCTCCAAAGTTCATGTGCATTTTGAAATGTCACACCTTTTCGAAACAATACAACCCAAAAAAAAAAAAATTACATTTCAAAATCATTTTTTATTTTTATTATTTTTTTTTATTTTATAACTATATTTTTTTTTAATTAACCCCAAAAAAATCATTTTCATTAATAAAAACTATATATTTCTTTTAATTATTCCAAAACTCGTCGTTTCTATGATTTCTCAGCCACGTCAGATAACTCATCTGCCACATAGATGCCATGTGTACCTATCCTGGATGCCACATCTTCTACCACCTCAACTTCACTGTCTGCCATGTTCACAACACCTCCCTGTCACGTCGTTTATCCATTGCCACTTGTACAAAAAGTATAGGGGGCCTGACAGGTCGTCTCGGGCACCGAGCTGGTGATCTTCTCATGGAATCCATACACCCAGCGCCCCCACCTATCCTTTGCACTACGCATCAATTAAGTTAGTGAAGACCGGCGTTTATAAAGTCATACAAGTTGTTTTGCACAACCAATGTGGGATATATCCCAATAACTGGATCAACCACCGCCGTCCATCTTCAAATCGAATGGCTGCTGAGTCTTTCAATAATTTGAGTATTCTCACCAGTGTTCACAATGTCTTGCAATTGCAGATCAGTGGGGTTGTCTTCAGTCGTGCCTTGCTGTATCTGATTAGTATTCATGTCACTGCTAGCACTCCCAGTGGAATTGTGTTGTTCACACTCTTCCTCTCCTCCCAGTAGTCGGAATCTCCATCCAGGTATGCATCGTAGTCATAATCCCCATATGGATCGATGCCAAAATCCTCACCCTGGTATGGATCAATGCCAGAATCCTCCCATGGGTTCATCTTGGAATCATCATCCTGGCAATGTGCTTCGATCTCTCCTCGAGCTTGATAGAAGTCGTCCGCATTAGAATCTTGAAACTTGCTCAGCGCCGATTTTCAGTTTGAACTGTGACAGAGATCCCCTTTCTCGGCCTCGATTTCAAAGTTGTGGCTCACTCCACAATGGGTCGGTCCCTTTCAAGAATAGCACTCAAAAGACCGTCGGGGGATGAGTCCCTTATTTCCAGTATTCGACAGTTCAAACTTCATCGCCATTGTCATCACATTGCGCCGATCCCTCTAAACTTGTTTCAGTGTACAAATTTCTCAGAGCTAAAGTTTATTGGGTCTTCAGTGTACTGTGCGGGTTTTCATTAAATGACCATGAAGCACATCCATTGCAAGCAAATTCTGCATAATTGATTTGAAGTAACAAGTATTACCAAGATTCTTAAGTCCTTTGACTATGCGGCTGGTGCGACCATCATTTTCAGGCATTTCCATCCATTTATTGTTTTGCCTTAATGCAATATGAGCAGACACCAACTGAATCTTGTAACTTAGTATTCCTTTGAGGGTTTTGTCCTCCACAAAGGCACACGGCCCTCTCTCTATTTAACTCAACTCATTCTCCTCCCCGGTGACTGAGAAATCGGCCTCCTTCAGATGGATTCGGCCACTTGAAGAAATCGGCCTCCCAAGTAGAAATATCATCTTTAAAGAATTTGGTCTTCCCAAGTCAAATCGCCCAGAACTTGCAACACCACAATATGGAACAAAAATCGATAATTAAGCTCAATTTGGAAGCCCGGATGGATTTCCTGTTGTTTAGCTATGCACAAGATCTCGATCCATGAGTGCATTCTTCAAGTAATGGTGTCACTGCATATATGTAGACCTTGCCCATCTCACTTATATATTCATTCATAAACACTGGCAGCACAATGAGGGGAAAACAAGTCTCTGCAACAATAGCAATAGCTACAGGTGTACAGACAGAATTCTGTTGGTTGTTTGAAGCTGAAACTCCAGATTTAGTGGCATCATGATTGGAAAGTGGCAGACTTAGGCATCGAATGAGCGCATGTCCATTTCAAATTGGCAATTGTCAACGAGTCATTCATCATTTCAGCTGTCTGGATATTGTTGTTAGCTTTTCAAGGATAGTCACTTGTACCTTGTTTTGAGATCAGAGAGTTCAGCAGCAGTGTGTCCCAACAGAGCATATGTTTTTCAGCATTGTCATGGCTAGTTACCATTACCACTTATGATTGCCATCAATGACAATACTCTGCCATGTATCTTTGTTGCCCTGCCACTGTCATATTGCCAACAATACCAAGATTGTTGCATGAATTTGCAAGTAATCAGCGCTCCCCGGTGTATCATGACAAGGGACTAATCGCCTCTCGTGGATCCTTAAATCTGGCGGTGGTGAGTTTACCAATCACCTACGGGTTTTGGTGCAACGGCGACCGTACTACCAACAATTGGTATCAGAGCTAGAGGTCACGAGTTCGATACACACTCGGCTCGCGCTAAGGGGGAGATTGTTGCACGAATTTGCAAGTAATCAGTGCTCCCCGGTGTATCGTGACAAGGAACTAATCGCCTCTCGTGGATCCTTAAATCTGGTGGTGGTGAGTTTACCAATCACCTGCGGGTTTTGGTGTAACGGCAGTCGTACTACCAACAACGAGTACAAGAGGGAGTTGACCTCTAAATTCAAAATGAAGGATCTTGGCCAGATGCATTATTTCTTGAGATTGGAGGTGTGGCAGACAAGAGAGATCTTCCTCGGTCATGCGAAGTACACAGTTGAGATCTTGAGAAATTTGAGATGATGGACTGCAAATCCATGGCTACACCTATGATGAAAAATCTGAAGCAGCTAAGCGATTCCACTTCATATTCAGATTTTGATGGATCCCACTATATGCTATTGAAATAATATGCAGCTACGGAAGTTATTCTTATTGTATTTGTCTTATATTTGATCTTGTGAAAACCCTAAAAGAACAAGGTTGTATTGTACTTGTAAAACTTATAAAATCGTCTCAAAAAATCAAGTGAAAATAGACAAGTTGGCCCCACAGAAATCGCTGGGTAAAACTGCCCCAATCACTAGGTAAAACTGCCCCAGTTTATAGGGAAAATGACCCAGTCAAGAAGACAAGTCCACCCAATAAGAAAAGTGGCCTTTTCTAGTATAAATATAACTAAAGGTGGCTCATTTGGAACATACCAATTCGCTCAAGCAAGAGAAAAAGTGCACAGATCCAAGGAAGGCTAGTCAAGGGTTCAAGAGGCATCAAGAAGACAATCTTTTGGGGTTTTATCTTTCTCTCTCTTCTTCGGGCTCAGAGGCTATTCTGTATCTTTTTTGTATTTTCTATGAGAGAGCTTTAGCTCTTCGTTGTCTTGACATTGTACTTTGTTGACAAATCTATACTAAGAAGTTCTGCTGGGTTTTTCCCATGAGAGTGTTAGTTTTTCATCATTTAATTCAATATGATCTAGGATCTTAACTGAAAGAATAACATGCACAGCAAATCAAACAAAGAGACAAGAGACACAAAGCATTTCACCGAGGAAACCATAAAGGAGAAAACCCCGCAACTTCCTTAGAGATAGAATGTGCAATAATACAAAACCCCAAAACAAGTAGATGATCTCCAATAGCTTCCTCCTCCTCCACTTCTGCGAACTCCTCCTCTCTCTCACTAATGTGAAGTGAGTGAGTGTGTGAATAAATCAAATAGAGAGGAGCACCCTCTTTATTTATACTTTATCTTTCACTTAGCCTTAACCCCAAACAGGTCGGCCCCTAAGTGTAACTGACTAGGCCGACTTCTCTAGGAGAGTCTAATAACCCATGAAAGACTCAACTCTAGGGTCAATGCCTCGTCATACAATGGAGGGTTAACCTCATTAACTTTACATGACCCAAATACAATAATGACTTCTCCAACCGAAGGAATAAACATCTCCGTCGGAGGTACAATAATAAAATATAAATACAATATAAAATATACAAGTGAATATCTTCCAAAGTTACAAATACATCAACACTCCCTCTTAACTAGGAAGGTATTCTCTTGACACAGTTCATCAACACCATTCTTCGTCACTGGATCATCATCAAACCTAGATCATCATCGTCACTGCTGTTGCTATCTCGACCATCAATCTCCAATCTACTCGTCATAGGAAGTTCTACAGAGCCAGCCCTTTTTCATGTTGGATGTAGGCCTAGCCTCCATGTAGGTCTTCATCATCTCTGTGAGCAAGCCATCCAGTAGGTACATCTCAGGACTTATTATATGCCTCTGCAAAACCTGCAAGATCTCCTAGGACTGATTATATATCTTTGCAAAACCTGAAGGAGCATCCCAGGACTAATTATATGCCTCTGCAAAACCTGTGTAACCTACTGTCACCTCATCATCTTCAGATCATCTCATCGTCAACAGAGCATAACCCAGATGCACATAACACAGCACTTACACTCACCGGCATGGAAGGACTTTCCTATCACCATCCGGGAAAGGCTCAGCAATTACATCAACGACCATGGAAGGACTAACCTTTGACCATGTTGGAAAAGCTTCAGCAATTACATCAACGACCATGGAAGGACTAACCTCTGACCATGTAAGAAAAGCTCGGCAATTACATCAACGACCATGGAAGGACTAACCTCTGACCATGTCGAAAAAGCCTCGAAAATTACATCAACGACCATGGAAGGACTAACCTTTGACCATGTCAGAAAAACCCAGCCCTTACATCTACACCATGGGAGGACTTTCCTACCACCATGTGAGAATGGCCCAGCTCTTACATCTACACCATAGGACGACTTTCCTACCACTATGTGAGAATGGCTCATGTGCATCTGCATCTTCCGGACTCATCACTTCCCCTTGGAAGGAACCTCGATCTGAAGTACACCAAGCTTCTCTCTGAAGTATTCAAACTTCACTCTGGCCAGTGGCTTGGTCAATACATCGGCTATCTGCTCATCCGTCGCAACATACTGGAGATTCACTGCTCCTCTCTGTCCCATATCCCTGATCTAGTGGTACTTGATCTCAATGTGCTTCGACTTGTCATGGAACACTGGGTTCTCAGACAACTTCACACAACTCTGGTTGTCGCAATGTATACAAGTCGCATCCAACTGGAGATCAAACAAATCAGACAGTAGCTTCCTTAGCCATACTGCCTCACAACTAGTCGAACAAGCTGCGACATACTTTGCTTCGGCTATACTCAGTGCCACGCAGGACTGCTTCCTGCTAAACCAAGAGATCACAACTGATCCCATACTGAAGCAGCACCCCGAAGTGCTCTTCCTATCAATGGCATTGCCTGCCCAATCAGAATCAACATAACCCTCCAGGTCAATCTTCTGATTCGCATCATACTTGAGCCCATAATCAACTGCACCCTTCAAGTACCTCAGAATATGCTTTGCAGCAATCAAGTGAACATGTCTCGGATCCATCAAGAACTGGCTCAATGTGTTCACAGCAAAGCAAATATCTGGTCTCGTATTAGTCAGGTACATCAAGGACCCAATCATCTAACGATACATCGTGGCATCAACCGACTTTGATGAAGCATCACTCAATGGCTTCAGGTTCGATGCCATAGGTGTGGCCATGGCCTTGCAGTCCATCATCCCGAACCTCTTCAAGATCTCTACTACATACTTCCCTTGTCCAAGGAAGATTCCATCCGCACTTTGCCACACCTCCATGCCTAGAAAAGAATGCATCGTACCCAAGTCCTTCATCTCGAACTCGGCAGTAAGCTTCCTCTTCGTGTCAGCAATCAACCCATCCTCACCTGTTACAAACAAGTCATCTACATACAGAAGGAGTATCACTAGGTTCTCTTCCTCAGCCTTGTAGTAAAGGTTGGAATCTGCTTTACTCTTGGTAAAGCTCAAACGAGTCAGGAAGCTGTCTCTCCTGCCATACCACGTCCTGGGTACCTATTTCAAACCATACAAGGCTTTCTTCAGTTTCACACATGAATCTCCCTGTCATGTGTTTCAAACCCGAGTGGTTGCTCCACATACACTTCCTCTTCTACAACACCATCCACGAACAATGTCTTGAAATCCATCTGGTGTATCTTCCATTTCATCACTGCAGCCAGAGCAAGTACTGTTCTGATGGAAGTGTATCTGGCTACAGGTGCAAATGTCTCCTCATAGTCTATCCCTTCTTTCTGGGAGAATCCACGTGCCACAAATCTTGCCTTGTATTTCTCTATGCTGCCATCTGCAGCATGCTTGATCTTGTAGATCCACTTGGAAGTCACAACAGACTTCTCTTATGGTCTCGGGACCACATCCCAGACATCATTCTTCATGATCGACCGGTACTCCTCGATCATGACATCCTTCCATTCTTTCTTTTCTGTCGCTTCTTCATAGTTGAAAGGTTCTTTCTTAATGATGTTGCACAGCAGGGCTACATAACTAGAGTATGGCCTCGGTCTCTGTGCATTCCTTCTGGAGCACCATCTCTCTGCATCTTGAATTGCCTCTTGTACCCATGCTGGTTTCCTCTTGTGAGAATTCTTCTCACGGGGTGGATCTACAGGTTCCTGTGGGTCTTCCATCTTGCGTTCTTCATATTCTTCTGGAATCGCTTCTTCCATTTACTGTATTTCTGATCCTGGGAACTTTAGGTTCTTCAATATCTTCAATAGGTAACATTATGGATTTGTTGTATGCTGAGTCTTCGTCGCTTGTTCTTCGAAACAAGTCTCTCTTGTAGGTGATGGTATACGATCTTTCCTACAAGTCAAGTTCAATTGCATGATTAGAAACATTTCATAGTTTTCATAACAAATTATTTTACATAAAGACATATGTCATACAGTCATGCAATTATCTTAGCCAATACTTCAATACAACATTTATCCATATCCCGTAACTTTCTAAATGCCTTCCATCTCTACCAGAACATTGTTAAGAGTGTGCACTACTCCAACATGTCAGCAAAGAGGTTTCAATCTAGATAAGTAGCAATGGAGTGTTGTACAATACCATAGGCCACTTACCCATTACTTCCATATTAGTAGTATCTTGTTCATTAATGCAACTTTTCTAATATGCATAATATACATCCTAAATCTAAGAACATAAGCATGTACATGACTGAACAACATCATTTAAGTATAATCATATATACAAGAAATGACAATTCAAATACTTATCTTTGTTTAGTTGTTGGGTGGACTCCCTCTCAATCTTTGCTTCCTTGCAGGAACTACTGGAGTGTGCTCCCTCTTGATCTTTGCTTCCTTTATGATATCATCATGATTATATGTCTTTGAACTTCTATCCATCCTGAACCACTATGCATGCTTAAGTGTGCACTAGTGTCATCATTGTGTCATCCTCAAGATATCATACATTCATTAGTATAATCTCAATACTATCAAAACATTATAATCCTATAATCTTAACATGTATGGTCATGATCATTTCATACACAGGTAATATATCACAAGCGTTAGTATTCAAGGTTCCAGGGAGTACTTCTTTTACTCATGCATATTCTTATTTGACCATAGGACTCTTCTAGTTTGTCATATCATTAATAAAACTAAGAAGCATAATATGCATAAACCCATGATTACTCAAACTTATAACTTCATGAATAATCATTATCAATCATACAAAAGTATACTTATATAAGATCCTAACACAAGGTAGGATTCTAACTCGATACAGGAAAACATACCTGGATTATCATGTTTGCTAGTTATGTCTAACATACCCAAACAATGTCTTATTTGTTCTCCTTAATGATTTAGAGACCTTGTGCTAGTAACCTGCATATCTCATAAGTTAAGCATTGTAGAACCAAATTATACATTACTTGTAAGTAGAGCTTCTATGTGATCAATAACTATAAATGAGTCTTCATCTTCATGTCATCATGGTCATATGGATTTGTCTTTCTTGATGTACCTTTCATGTTAGCGGACAACATCATCCTCATACAACACCACACTGCATTAGTACAATCATAAGTGTCATAACCCTAATCAATGAATGTCTTCTATCATTCACATGCATTCATACTTTTACTAAGGTGATAAGACAAGTCTAAAAATAATCAAGATTGTACTAACCTCAATATTATGAAGACAAACATATCATAAACTTAATCATCAAATAAATGAAACAAATTTCAAAACATACCAGCATCTCCTCAAGTCATACATGTCGAGATTGGTTGTAGTCTTCTATATAAGGGTAAAACCCTAATCATCCAAAGTATATCACTTGTAAACATCTTATATAGGTTCATGGTGCTAGAATGATAGAATATCAGTGCCATTTATACCTCCTTCATTGCTGCCCTATGAGTCTCCCAACTTTGCTAGGGTTTCTTCTTACTTGGAAACCCTAAATTTCGATCTCCTTCCTCCCACAACATTTTGATGGAGGATTAATATCTATGATGAATGGATTCTAAATCCATTTTCAAAGTTTCCAATGTTGCATCAGGTGTCTCCAACATTGTATCAAGTCATGCCTTACCTAAAAACTGAAAACCCTAAGTGAGAGCTTCTTCCTCTTCTTTAATTTCCTCCGTTGAGCCATTTCATATGTGTCATATTGTTTCTGGTGTGTCTCTGAAATTTTGGATCTAGAGGGTCTGAAACTTCGGCCCGTGGTAGACTGACCTGTCATCTTTCCAACCCCACAGGTTTTAGCTTCATTGGATTCTCCATTAGAGAGATATGCTCAGTTTCCCAACATGACCTATTTAAGGGATGAAACAGCATAGCGAACTTGTACAGAGTGCCACGTGTCGTCGTTTCAACTTCAGCCTCTGAAACGCGGACATGTGAAACTAAAGTCTGTCCCCTAACTGTCACTTTTTACGGAATTCCATTTGGAACTTCCTAGCCCGAGATATGACCTTTTTACCTAGGTCACCTGTTTAGGGCTTCAATCTGGAAGAGGCAGAAACCCTAACTTGTACAGATCATATCTCATAAAGTACAACGAATCTGAGGCTGAAACTCGGACACAAGGTACAGGAAAATTTCATCTTTGGCCTGTCCAAGTTTCACGTCTTGAACCTTTGCCAAAATTGATTTATAGCAAAAGTTCCACGATGACTAGTTTTTTCTATACAAAGCCCTAGCTTTCAAATTGTCGCAAGTGAAACAAGTGTCGTAAATGCCATACAATGCCTTCCTTCATGCTAGCTCTGATACCATGTTAGTTTTTCATCATTTAATTCAATATGATCTAAGATCTTAACTGAGAGAATAACATGCACAGCAAATCAAACACAAGAGACAAGAGACACAAAGCATTTCACCGGGGAAACCATAAAGGAGAAAACCCCGCAACTTCCTCAGAGATAGAATGAGCAATAATACAAAACCCCAAAACAAGTAGATGATCTCCAGCAGCTTCCTCCTCCTCCACTTGTGCGAACTCCTCCTCTCTCTCACTAACGTGAAGTGAGTGAGTGTGTGAATGAATCAAATAGAGAGGAGCACCCTCTCTATTTATACTTTACCTTTCACTTAGCCTTAACCCCAAACAGGTCGGCCCCTAAGTGTAACTGACTGGGCCGACTTCTCTAGGAGAGTCTAATAACCCATGAAAGACTCAACTCTGGGGTCAATGCCCCGTCATACAATGGAGGGTTAACCTCGTTGACTTTACATGACCCAAATACAATAATGACTTCTCCGACTGGAAAAATAAACATCTCCGTCGGAGGTACAATAATAAAATACAAATACAATATAAAATATACAAGTGAATATCTTCCAAAGTTACAAATACATCAACAGAGAGGGTTTTCACAAGATAAATCTTTGTGTCTATTGTTGAATGTATTTCTTTCAGTGATCCTTATGCATGCTAGTATAATGATGTGATATGATAAATTGAATGAAAGTCTAACATAATTGCTCTTAAGTAAAATTCTAACAGGGTATCAGAGAAGGACTGGAAGAAAGCATTGCAACAGTTTCGAAAGTTGGAAACTAGGGCTTCTTGTTTCTAGGGTTTCCATCCACAGATCAAGCTCGATCTTAGCATTCCTCAACTTGCCCTAGGAGGGCGCATCTATCTGTGGAGTCAAATCTCAGATCTGAAAATTTTCAATTTTGACCTTAAATCTGTAGAAACTGCAGATATTAGGGTTTCCAGTTTTTGCTTGTTCTGTCCACAGATCTAAGTGAAAAGGAGGTTTGCTCAACTCGCCTTGGGAGGGCGCATCATTCCAATGGATCAGATTCTCCATTAAAGAACTTTCAATTTTGACCCTCCTCCTGCTAGGGTTTCCAGAACCAGATTTGGCAAGATAACAAACAACACCAAGCTTGATGAGAAGCTTGAAAGGGCTGATAATTTCATAGCATGGAAGTATAGGATGCTCCTCATCCTAGAAGAAAATGACTTAGAAAAGTATGTTGAAGAAGAGGTTGCAGAACTAGAAGGAGATGAGGCTAAGGCAAGTCACAAGAAGAACATGATCAAGGCTAAGAGGATCATTGTTGATTCTATCACGGATCACTTGATCCCTCATGTTTCATCAAAGAAGACTCTGAAGCAAATGTTTGATGCCTTGTCCAGTTTGTTTGAAGGCAAGAACATCAACCAGAAGATGACCTTGAGAACTCAACTCAAGAATGTGAAGATGGAGAAGACAGAATCTATTCAATCATACTTCACAAGGGTATCTCAAATCAAGGAACGGCTTGAAGCTATTGGGGACATGGTTGAGGAAGAAGAAGTAGTAATGACTACTTTGAATGGTCTCCCAAGGTCATGGGAATCATTCATTCAGGGAATATGTTCAAGAAGGAAGTTAACAAAGTTCAGTAGACTATGGGAAGAATGCTCTCAAGAAGAAGCCAGAATGGTGATGAGAGATGAAAAGTTGGGTGATGATGAAGATCAAGCATTAGCAACTCATGCAAAGAAAAGGAAGAGCAAGAAAGCAGTTCATTCTCCAAGAAAACCTCTCAGGTCACAAAGGACTGAAAAGACTCAAAGGGATTACTCAAACTTCAGATGCTACAATTGTTAGAAGATGAACATATTGCAGAAATTGTCCTCAAATAAAAGATCAAATCAGAAGAGGAAAAAGACATCATGCTCATATCGTAGAAGATGATGAACATGTTCAAAAGAAAACAAGAGAAGATGATTCAAGTGAAGAATATGTTTTGATATCAGCTCTTACAAGGACAGACACTCATGGAAGTGACACATGGTTTGTTCCACATGACTGATTACAAGGATTCTCTCTCTCAAGTTTGATTCACAAGGATTCACCTCATAAGGTGAAGCTTGGAGATGATTATCAGTATCCTATTAAAGGAGTAGGAGAAGCCTCCTACAGGTTGGATTCCTGAAAACCTATGAAGATGAAGGATGTGTTATATGTACCTGGTTTGAAGAAGAATATTTTATCCATTTCAGCATTGGATAAGAAAGGATTCAAAGTTGCCTTCGTGGATGGCGAAGTTCTCATGTGGCCAAAAGGAAAGACCATTGATGATGCAGTTGTGATTGGTATTGAAGAAGGACGACTATACAAGTTGAAGGGACACTCAGTTTCAGCTCTAGCACATAGTACCGTGAACCCAAGTGAATCATGATGGTATATGCAAGGGATGTGCATGAGGCAAGAACGTGAAGAGTCCGTTTTCAAGCAATGACAGCAAAGCAAAAGGAGATCTTGGATCCAGTGCATGAGGACCAATATGAAGACTTCGACAAGTTCCGAACTAGACGAAGATGAAGATCAAGGTCTTTAGAATCAGACGATGGAGCAGAGTACGCTTCTAGAAATTCCAGTAACTTTTGCAAGGAGGCAGAAATCAAGAGGGAGCCTACAAAACACGTGAAAGATAAGTATTTACTGTCATTTGAGCTATTCCTTAAATTCCTGAGTATTTTGAAGGATATTGCTCATAACAGTCATATGTAGATCTGTGATACAGTTTTCTTTTATGCATTTGTTTATGACTGAGATTGATTGCCAGTAGGCTCATGTAGTGCATGTTATGTATATATTGGGTAAGTATCCTATAGTGTTGCACAACATCCCATGAAAATGGATGGGTGTTGTGCTAAAGCAATGGCTAAGATGCATTGATTACATGGCTGTGTGCATTATGCATAAAAAGTTGTCATTGAATTGAATTGATTAATTAGTATGCAATGTTGCTAACTATCTAACTAGTTTGACTTGTAGAAAAGACCATATGCCATGGCCTACAAGAGAAGGATGATGAGACTTGTTCTGAAGAACAAGTGATGGATGTGAAGTCAGCCAAGATACAGATTCCGTTGATATTCATTGTTTCAGAGAAAGCAAGAAACCGAGACCATATTCCAGCTATGTGGCATTGTTATGTGATATCATTAATGAATAGCATACATGTTATGAAGAGGCTACAGAGAAGAAAGTATGGAAGGATGCCATGATTGAAGAATACAGGTCCATTATAAAGAATGATGTTTGGGATGTGGTTCCGAGACCGAAAGATAAGTTAGTGGTATCTTTAAAGTGGACCTTCAAGACGAAGCATTCAACAAATGGCAATATCGAGAAGTATAAATAAGGCAAGGTTCGTGTCACATGGTTTCTCCCAGAGGGAAGGAATAGATTACGATGAGACTTTTGCTCCAGTAACAAGATACACTTCAATTAAAGTTATACTTGCGATAGCTACAAAAATGAAATGGAAGGTACACCAGATGGATGTGAAGACAGCTTTTTGAATGGTGTAGTGGAAGAGGAAGTGTACGTGGAGCAGCCACAAGGATTCGACACACATGACAGACGGACAAATGTGTGCATATTAAAGAAGGCCTTGTATGGATTGAAGCAAGCACCCAGGGCATGGTACGGCAGAATTGACAGCTTTCTAATGAGCTTGGGCTTTACCAAGGGTAAAGCAGACTCCAACCTTTACTACAAGGTTGTGAATGGTGGACCAATGATACTACTGTTATATGTGGATGACGTGTTTCTAACAAGGGACGAGATGCTCATCACTGAATGTAAGAGGAAGCTTGCTGCAAAGTTCGAGATGAAAGACTTGGGTATGATGCACTATTTCTTGGGTATAGAGGTATGGCAGAAACCGGATGAGATTTTCCTTAACCAAGGAAAATATATTGTAGAGATCCTAAAGAGATTTGGGATGATGGATTGTAAAGCCATGCCTACACTGATGGTGACAAACATGAAGTTATTGAGTGATACTTCATCAAAGACAATGGATGCCACCATGTATAGAGTCCCAATGTTGAAAAAGTCGGCATCGGCAAAAAGTCGACAAGGGTCCCGAAAACAATTTCTCGGCAACATCGGCAAAAAAATCGAGAAAAATCGGAAAAAGTCGGCAAACATTAAAAAATACAAAATACATTCATTTTTTTCAAAATTTTAAACACATAAAGCAACAATAACATCAGATAAACACATTGGAACATAAATATGTAGAAAGCACTGATATATATCATCATCATGTAGTCATTTCAAATATAAAATGATACATCAAAGTCGATACTGAATCCTGAAAGTCTGAAACACCATAGTTGTCCAATCAAGGACTCAAAAGTAGATAACCAATACAAAATGACATCACATATATAAATGTATCTCAAGAAAACTAGTAGTTATCAATCTATGTAATATCAATGCCCTCTTCCCCTTTTACGGGAAAAGGTCATGGGTCATTTGTCAGGCCTACCCCTAGCACTAGAAGTAGCACCAGAAGACCCTGCCCCTGCATCTAACATCGGACAATGAGCGATGAATGGAGGACTAGCTGTATCAATCGGTGTAGAAGGTGGTGGCGATGCTAGCACATCACCCTCCGTGGTGTCTCTGACCTCCTCCTCCTCTTCCACCTCCTCCTCCTCCTCCTCCGCTTGCCCCTCCTCTGCCTCTAGCCATGTAGGTGCCTCCTTCATGATAGGAGTCTCAATCTCCACCCTCCACTCAGACAATATATCAATATTTTCTAAGGCGATGGCATCAACATCTGGTACTTTCTCTATCTGTCTCATCCATAAACGGAGATTGTAATGGATGTAGACCAAGTCATTGAGACGTGTGAACTCCAACTTGTAAGAGGATAAAAAAAAAATTATGAGTCTAGAGGTTCAAGTTTCAAAAATTAATGAAATATAATTATAATATGTGAGGATGATAGATTCACAAATTACATTAAATGAAATTGATTTGTTGAAAATTAAAATTCTAACCTTTTGTGTCTCTTTGCGTGTATTTTTTCAAACACACTCCAATTCCGCTCACATCCTGAAGCGGTACATGTTTGGCTAAGAATCTTGATGGCAAATTTCCGTAAATTTGGTGTCCATACACCATAGGTTCGCCACCAAGTAGCTACAACAAATATGAAAGAAAGAGAACTAAATTACATTTCATTGCATTGGAAAACTGAAATAGGAAATAAATAAATCATAATTCAAAATTTCAAATTTCAACTTTCAAATAAAAGTTAAACACTTTAATAACTTACCTGGCATGAAATTGGTCCTGTCACGAATAGCATCAGCAAAGCTAAATACTCCAGTACCATCCTGATACACCTCTATCTCACAATTGATTGCATTGCAAGTCTCATAATCAGGTACCATCCTCTGAATACAAGTGAGGAGCCCCTCCAACACCTCGCCATCAAAATCAAATTTGCATTTGTAGGAAAATGCAGGGTTGAGGAAGTGTTGCTGCATGAATGGGTCTATGAAGCATCCCGGTCCATCGACTATCAATCATCTCCCATAACAACATGTGCATATTGTGCCCCGGGGTACCCTTTCCCACATAATACTTCTGGATGGTCTCTTTGGCCCTATCCATGGCCTCATACAAATACCCATTGTGGGCTTATCACCATCAACAAGTCTCAAAACCCTTACCAAAGGTTCACTCACCGAACACACTTCCCCCACTCCTTCCCTGAAGGAGTCAGTGTACACCAACTTGGCAATGGTTCTCCCATCCTCTCTCCTGTTGTAAGCACAACCAAGCTACTCATCACAAACAAACATTTGCTTCATCTCAAACTGACATTGAAGCAAGGACTGAAGAGTAATGAAGGTGGTGGCAAAGCACGTGATTACAGGACGCTTCAACTCCCTGTTTTTGGTGTGCCTCCTCATGAGACTAAGAACAAAAGTATGGTTGTAAATGAACTTGGGGATGCTCTTAGCTTGATCAATCACCACCTTGATAAATTGAATTTTCCCCATATCCTCCAGCATCAAATCAATACAATGAGCAGCACATGGAGTCCAAAACAAAGTGGGGTGCCTCTCCATAAGCATCCTGCAAGCAGCCACATAATTAGCTACATTATCCGTAATAACTTGCACAACATTGTGCACCCCAATATCCTGTAGGAACCCATCTAACAACTCACATAAGAGCGCTGCATCTTTTACATATGCCGATGCATCGACTGATTTCACAAACAAGGTACTGTTATCACATATATAGTAGCCGGGCTACCATACATTATTTTTCTCATTCCAGTACACTATTCAGCCAGTTCCCTTGCATTTGAGATGCCGAGATGAGCATTTATATTGGATCACTATCAGATTGTGGACAGCAGCTATGTTCCCCATGCCATGACTGAGTTTCAGGACACTCAGAGAGATGCCCGATATAGCCATTATACCATTGGTACAGAGCAGTTAGTAGTGCCCAGAGTTACAGCAGCAGTTCCAGAGGACAGATGATGGTACAGGTTGATGTGCATTCAGGTATATGACTCAGCAGGTATATTATATGGGTTATGGTTAGATTGCTTTTATACTTATTCTTATAGCATGTCTTAGCACTTAGTGTCATGATCTGGCGATCATATAGATATATGGACATGGTTGACCTATTATTTATATTATATTGTCCCTACTCAGACTTAGAAGTTCACTATTCATACTCATTGGTACATACCCTCCTAAGGGAGAATAGAGGTGATCATTACACCATACTCTGGCTTGCTAGTGTTGGCTCCATCATTTCACTGTCTTCATCCATCCGTGGCCTACCTTCTAGATTATTACCCTGATTTACTACTTGACTAGTGACATGGAGGACCTTTCCCCATTGTAGCCTCTGTATTGGATGAGCTTCCCTGTTTATTGTGTCTCGGCTCTGAGTTGGTGACAAAACTTACCAATGGTGAGTTGGAGTTCCTTGAGAATTCCCCCTAGTCACTAAAGTTGTGTTGGCTAAACCTGAAACTTTTAGTGCTGCCATGAATACAAAATCTGGAAAAATCAAATGCTATATCTTGTATATGAGAAGAAATGCCAAATGAAAATGGCCATGAAAAATAAAATGTTATATCTTTTGGAAAAATAAATACCTAGGTAAACAAGTTGTCCATGACACACCTAGAAGTGCTCAGGTAAACAAGTGCCTTAAAAACACACCTGCAGCAGAAAGCCTAAAAATAAATGTAAATCTATGCAATGTGTTTGTAAACACACATAGATCAAGGCTATGGAAACCTCAGGCCCAAAAAGCAATGGAACTTAAATGTTATATCTAAACAATTGCTGGCCTTGTTTGTATTATGGATTGTGCGCATCTGTGAAGGTGAATAAACCCTCTTTAAACAACTCATCCATTTGTGAGACACCGCCATTCCCTGTGTTATTGCTCATTCAGTATATACTATGGTGTGTATTCCCTTTCCCTTGCCAAAGTGTCACAAAGTCAAGTCAGTCAAGTCATCCCTTAAGCCTAGCCAGTTATTTCAGCCTTCACCCTTCACTAGCAAATTGATCACAACTATGAAGTGAGTATGGTCCTGAAAGTCTAGTCTGAGTAATAATAATAATTAACGACACTATATATTTGGATTTAGATCGCCAGTCATGATTACTCTGTGTTATAGAAGCTATTTGAATAAATTGTAAAGCATGTATTAACCTTGACACCTTGCAGCAGCTATGGATGATAGTCTGAGTTGTATTTGGTCTTGGTTAGACCTAGTTTGACCATGGAGGACCATGGGACATGAGATGTTGGACCTTATGATGATATGGATAGATGATATATGGTCCATGTACGCATACAGGATGATTCTATGCAGCAGCTACAGGGTTATGATGATGATTCTTGGGATACAGCAGTGTTTGGTCATTTACAGATCATTATTATTGGCCTTGTTTCGGTACATTGGATATTTATTTTGATCATGCAGAGATTCATATGGTGTATGAGTACACATCTTGGATGGATTTGGACCTTCTGAGTCCAATGGGACAGTTTGTTTTCAGTTCCGGGCACTTACAGTGATGATTTAGCCTCAGTAGGCTGTCCCAGTGCAGTTTTGGTCTGTTGGAGGCCTTGTCGGAGCAGAGATGACTTTTATCCGGTTGACCTAGGGCGCTGATGATGGAGGGGGTGGTCCAGCCACTTGTTTTTACCATATTACCCCCCTCCCGGACACATTGGTGCCCTCACCTTGACAGCGCCATCACTCCAGGAGGCAGTTTGGGCAGTTTCACGTTTCCCGAGACATTTCAGGATTGGTAGAAATGGCTATTGAGGAAATCGATTTGGGCTACTGAGGCAAAATTATGGCATGGGATGATCAGTGATGATAGATCGGGACCTTCCACACCTCCTCCTGCAGTTTCAGCTTCATCGGGGCCCGCATCCATCACTTATGGCACTTTCTGTTGATTTTTGAGGTCTTTTGAGGACCACGACTTCACCTTGGAGGCACGATTTGGTACATTCATGATTATTTATTGGTTATTGTGCCATGGGGATTGACCAAGGAGGGATAAAATTACCCCTTGGACCCACCATGAGCCTCTTATGATATTTTGTCATCATGATTTGGTGGGATTCCCCTCTCCTAGGGCGACTTTGTCCACTTATGTTATATTTTATGTGTGATCCATGTATTATGTTGTTGAGCTCATCTCAACCATTGATTAGACATTTGTATCTTTTAATCTTAGCCACTCATTCAAAAAGTGGTTAGGGTTTTGGTGCCTCTCCTTCCTATTTAAAGGAGAGAGCCTCTCATTGTAAAGGGACTTTTGGCTCTGGATTATTGGAATAGAAAATTATTATTGCATCTATCTCCAATGTTGTGGTGAATGTTTTTGGTGTTCGTTCGTTGGTTCTTCCTTTGCACTGAGTTATTGGAGATCTTGTTTGCCATATCTATTGTACCACGATTTTGCATCTACAGGTGGAGGCCGATTTGCTTGGAGGAGGAGGTATTGGTAGGGGAAGACTCTCCCTACTTCTTCTTTGGAGCTCTTCGTTGGTAGAGGAAGGCGCATTTGTGGACTAGGGCATCAACTTGGCAAGCAAATCAACAATCTCTCATTTGATCTCTGCGGGAATCTTCCTCAACATCAAGGCATCTCAACCACATCATTCAGGTATGATCTCAAGGTAAGTTCTATCTCCATAGTCTATCCAATTGTCAAAAACTCTTAAAACCCTAATTAATTAAAACCCCAAATTTTACATTTTCTTAGATCTACTGAGATCTAGTGGGTTGTTGGGCATGATATTGAAAACCCACCTCTATAGCATCCACGGCATCCCGGATCTATAGTTTGGTGAGGATTGGCTTCCATTTGACCCCTCTCCCAAGCCAACCTAGCTTCTCCCAAGGAAGGCGCACTTCACCATTTGAGCAGGTTGACCTAGATCTAAGCGATGGGTGTTTGAGATTCCACTTGATTTGACATCTACACATCAAACAACATACACCCAGGTTGTCCCTTTCTTGAAATTCACCTTGTGGGCCCCATTCCACATTTTAAGGGATTTTATCCCCATTTTGGACCACTTGGAACACTTAAACTCAGATCTACAAAGATCTAACCGGTGGATTGCCACGAAATTATAGATCCATACCCCTACTTGACTGATCTACCCGGATCTAAAGTTTGGATGCCATCCGACATGATTTGACCCACCTAAACCCTGATTGAAGCCTCCTTAGGGAAAGTCGCACCACCTTGGAGAAGTGAGTTCACTCACTTCGAGGAACTGGGTACTTGAGATTTTTGGAGATCTAAAACCGGAATAATTCAAAACCTAGGTCTAGACTGTCACTTTGCCAAATCTTGCCTTGGGGACTGCATTCCTTGATTTAAGGGATTATGGTCCACTTGGGTCAAACCTAGATCTAGACACATTTAAACATCAAGACCTATACTGTCCACCTATCTCATGTTGTAGGAGTCCTAAACCAAAAGTCAACCCTACTTTGACTCCACTCCCCAATTCCCAAGGCACTGGTTTATCTCCAAGACAACCCAACTCTCCTAGATTGTTGGATTGATTTGTGGTTTGACTTTTGCATGGTGAACTCTACCTTTGAAGACATCATAGACCATGGTCAAGATTGTCTCTTGTACTAGTTAGCCCCAATCTGACCCCTAAACAACCCTGCATTGGACACGGTTCCCAAGGCAGTGGACCTTTTGACATTGACCTAGTACACTCATCCTAGATCTCACTTCAAACATTGTAAATCACTACTACATACCTATTGAACCCCCCACTTGGCTTGTGACTTTACCCTTAGGTCTAGGAAAAACCATACACCTAACTTCACTTAGAATACCTTGATTTGGTGTCTTGGTTTTGATCTCTCCTATCGGGAGTAGATCGGGTCTCCCCCCTTGTTGTCTGGGCTAGATAACATAAAGCGAAGGTTGCCTCGACTGGCGTGACAACCATACATATTGGAGGTCGAGGTGATCGTGGTTGCACCTTTCAAGTTGCCCTTCCCTATTGCCATCCATGACTGGATCCATCCATAGGGGTAACTACAGTTTAGGTGATAACATTTTGGCGCCGTTGCCGGGGAGGCAATAGCTTGCCCTAGTCCTTCCCGCATATATAAACGACACATATCTTGGTAGAAGAGTTAAATCTACCTGGCGACTCCCAATCGTGACTCCGCTGAGGAGCGAACTCATTTACATCCCTATAAACAGATCTTATCGTTATCTAGAACCCATGGGGTGTATCATTTTGTTTTCAAGTTCTTAAATTTAAAAATAAATATAAAAATATAAAAAAATAAAAAATAAAATTATTATCCATGGCTGCTTCTGAGCGACCTAGAACTTTCGGTCGTTTAAAAGCCTTTGACTTCTCTAAAATTTATGGGGCACCTCATCCTATGCCAAACAATTTTAATCAAAGATTACCTCGTTTCAATGGAAGCGATGGTGTTTCAATTATAAATCATTTGTATGATCTTTGGTATTATATGGATAGTTTGGGAACAACCGAGGAGGATGTTCTAATGAGGGCCTTGGGTTCATCTCGAGAGGGAAATGCTCGGATATGGTTTGATTATCTAGCACCGGGATCCATCACCGGGTATGACATGTTCCAACAGTTGCTAGTAAGTCAATGGAAAGAAACAATTGGTGAATCTATGGAAGGGCAATCAGACGATGAATGTATTGATGAAAATCAACTTGATGAAGATGATGAATATTACGATAATGAGTTAACTAACGATTGTTCTTATCAAAGTAATTCCTCTTCTCCTGAACCAATTGAGTCCCATGATGAGGTAATGTATGACACTGAGCAAATTTCAACCCCTCAGGATTATTGCCTTAATATTGACATAAGAGGGGAACTTATGAGAATTTTATCATCATTACCTGAAGAAGTTTCAGATGAAGAGGATGATTCCAATGATTTCCATCAAGAAGCATCCATGGTTGAGTCTTCCATTAGTGAATCTTTTGAAAATATTGTTGAGATCCCTTTTCATAATCCTTGTGTAATTGATGATTTTTCTTACCATGACACTGAAGAAGAAAGTAGGGACAACAACCAAGTTTCTTTAGAAGCCAATGATCATCCTGTTTTTAAAGATCAATTTTATGAAAATGTTCAAATGGTTGTTAATCAATTGGTCAATGCTATTCCTGATAAATTATCGTCATATGAATTTAGTGATGAATCAATTGAAGAGAAGTCTCATGATGATGGGTTGGTGAATCAAACTAATCAAGAGTTTTCCTTAATCAAATCCTCAAATCAATATCTTAATGTTTATGGGAAGCTCGGAAATAATCCTTCACTTAACTCATCCAATGGTTATAATTTTTCCAATTCAATTTTTATTAAGGATTGTCTTTTTCAATTGTTGGGGTGGGGTGCTCGCAATAAGTTCTGTCCTTTTTCTAAAAAAATTGGGTCAATAAATTTTCAATCCGCCCCCCCATCTAATTTTTCTAAGTCTACTTTGAATTTGTGGTTTGGTAAATCTTTGAATGTTGAAATTTTCAAACCAGAGTCTAGGTATTGTCGCATAAATGGAGATACAGAGTTTTCTTTTCCCTTTCAGTTATCTTTAACAAATAACATTTTTAAATCTTCTTGGTGGCTGGAAGGGGTATATGAAGATCAATTTCATCGATTTTCCATCCTTAAACAACAAGTGGGGCTAATCTCAATCTTAATTTTATTCCACAATTTATCCCTACTTGATTTATGCATCATTCCTGGAGCTCTCAGAATTAAATATCATGGTCAGGTAGATGAGGAAAGCCTTTTGAAACAAGGGGAGTTAAATTTGTTATCACATCTTTTTCATCCATATATTTTGAATAATAACTTGCACAATTTTTATGACCCTATCAATTCTTGGATGGAGGAGGTTTGCAGTAATCAGTCTTTCCCTTTGCATAATTTCATTTTGCACCATTCAACTCCTTTCTCAATTTTTGAACAAGTCAGGAAAGTTGTGCTATCTATTTCATTAATCCTTAATCTAGCCTTGACTCGTTCTTTAAGCAAAAATCAAAGAAGAATTATTAACTTATTTGATGAATGGTTGCACTGGATTTATGATTTTACCTAACATTTGTGATGAGTGGTTAGATTAGGGTAGGTAGGAAACCAAATAAGCCTACTTAGGCAGTAGTTAGTCTTTTCTAGCCATTGAGTCTGGCACCTTCTTAGTCTCTAAGCTCCTTTGTAAGCTCCTAGTTTAATGAGTACCTGTCACTTTTTCTTTTCCTGCACAATAAAACTCAAATTTTGCAAGTTATGTTAGTAGTTTAATTTACTTTCTGCATTTTTATTTTATGCATTTATATTTCTGACATAGAATAGATTTCATTTCAGTTGATTTTGTTATTTTTCCCACACATGCGGCATGAGGTATTTTGTTTAGATGTTTGTGAATGCAGAAAATAGGTTGCAAGAATAAAAGCTGGAAATAAAATGGTAGAGTGCTGGATCGTGGATTCGAGTAGCAGAGTTCGAGGACCAGAGTTTCTGAGGTTCTCAAGCGCTCATTTCAGCAGAGCACTTGTCCCAGCCGGAGCCAGATGTTATCACATATATAGTAGCCGGGCTACCATACATTATTTTTCTCATTCCAGTACACTATTCAGCCAGTTCCCTTGCATTTGAGATGCCGAGATGAGCATTTATATTGGATCACTATCAGATTGTGGACAGCAGCTATGTTCCCCATGCCATGACTGAGTTTCAGGACACTCAGAGAGATGCCCGATATAGCCATTATACCATTGGTACAGAGCAGTTAGTAGTGCCCAGAGTTACAGCAGCAGTTCCAGAGGACAGATGATGGTACAGGTTGATGTGCATTCAGGTATATGACTCAGCAGGTATATTATATGGGTTATGGTTAGATTGCTTTTATACTTATTCTTATAGCATGTCTTAGCACTTAGTGTCATGATCTGGCGATCATATAGATATATGGACATGGTTGACCTATTATTTATATTATATTGTCCCTACTCAGACTTAGAAGTTCACTATTCATACTCATTGGTACATACCCTCCTAAGGGAGAATAGAGGTGATCATTACACCATACTCTGGCTTGCTAGTGTTGGCTCCATCATTTCACTGTCTTCATCCATCCGTGGCCTACCTTCTAGATTATTACCCTGATTTACTACTTGACTAGTGACATGGAGGACCTTTCCCCATTGTAGCCTCTGTATTGGATGAGCTTCCCTGTTTATTGTGTCTCGGCTCTGAGTTGGTGACAAAACTTACCAATGGTGAGTTGGAGTTCCTTGAGAATTCCCCCTAGTCACTAAAGTTGTGTTGGCTAAACCTGAAACTTTTAGTGCTGCCATGAATACAAAATCTGGAAAAATCAAATGCTATATCTTGTATATGAGAAGAAATGCCAAATGAAAATGGCCATGAAAAATAAAATGTTATATCTTTTGGAAAAATAAATACCTAGGTAAACAAGTTGTCCATGACACACCTAGAAGTGCTCAGGTAAACAAGTGCCTTAAAAACACACCTGCAGCAGAAAGCCTAAAAATAAATGTAAATCTATGCAATGTGTTTGTAAACACACATAGATCAAGGCTATGGAAACCTCAGGCCCAAAAAGCAATGGAACTTAAATGTTATATCTAAACAATTGCTGGCCTTGTTTGTATTATGGATTGTGCGCATCTGTGAAGGTGAATAAACCCTCTTTAAACAACTCATCCATTTGTGAGACACCGCCATTCCCTGTGTTATTGCTCATTCAGTATATACTATGGTGTGTATTCCCTTTCCCTTGCCAAAGTGTCACAAAGTCAAGTCAGTCAAGTCATCCCTTAAGCCTAGCCAGTTATTTCAGCCTTCACCCTTCACTAGCAAATTGATCACAACTATGAAGTGAGTATGGTCCTGAAAGTCTAGTCTGAGTAATAATAATAATTAACGACACTATATATTTGGATTTAGATCGCCAGTCATGATTACTCTGTGTTATAGAAGCTATTTGAATAAATTGTAAAGCATGTATTAACCTTGACACCTTGCAGCAGCTATGGATGATAGTCTGAGTTGTATTTGGTCTTGGTTAGACCTAGTTTGACCATGGAGGACCATGGGACATGAGATGTTGGACCTTATGATGATATGGATAGATGATATATGGTCCATGTACGCATACAGGATGATTCTATGCAGCAGCTACAGGGTTATGATGATGATTCTTGGGATACAGCAGTGTTTGGTCATTTACAGATCATTATTATTGGCCTTGTTTCGGTACATTGGATATTTATTTTGATCATGCAGAGATTCATATGGTGTATGAGTACACATCTTGGATGGATTTGGACCTTCTGAGTCCAATGGGACAGTTTGTTTTCAGTTCCGGGCACTTACAGTGATGATTTAGCCTCAGTAGGCTGTCCCAGTGCAGTTTTGGTCTGTTGGAGGCCTTGTCGGAGCAGAGATGACTTTTATCCGGTTGACCTAGGGCGCTGATGATGGAGGGGGTGGTCCAGCCACTTGTTTTTACCATATTACCCCCCTCCCGGACACATTGGTGCCCTCACCTTGACAACGCCATCACTCCAGGAGGCAGTTTGGGCAGTTTCACGTTTCCCGAGACATTTCAGGATTGGTAGAAATGGCTATTGAGGAAATCGATTTGGGCTACTGAGGCAAAATTATGGCATGGGATGATCAGTGATGATAGATCGGGACCTTCCACACCTCCTCCTGCAGTTTCAGCTTCATCGGGGCCCGCATCCATCACTTATGGCACTTTCTGTTGATTTTTGAGGTCTTTTGAGGACCACGACTTCACCTTGGAGGCACGATTTGGTACATTCATGATTATTTATTGGTTATTGTGCCATGGGGATTGACCAAGGAGGGATTAAATTACCCCTTGGACCCACCATGAGCCTCTTATGATATTTTGTCATCATGATTTGGTGGGATTCCCCTCTCCTAGGGCGACTTTGTCCACTTATGTTATATTTTATGTGTGATCCATGTATTATGTTGTTGAGCTCATCTCAACCATTGATTAGACATTTGTATCTTTTAATCTTAGCCACTCATTCAAAAAGTGGTTAGGGTTTTGGTGCCTCTCCTTCCTATTTAAAGGAGAGAGCCTCTCATTGTAAAGGGACTTTTGGCTCTGGATTATTGGAATAGAAAATTATTATTGCATCTATCTCCAATGTTGTGGTGAATGTTTTTGGTGTTCGTTCGTTGGTTCTTCCTTTGCACTGAGTTATTGGAGATCTTGTTTGCCATATCTATTGTACCACGATTTTGCATCTACAGGTGGAGGCCGATTTGCTTGGAGGAGGAGGTATTGGTAGGGGAAGACTCTCCCTACTTCTTCTTTGGAGCTCTTCGTTGGTAGAGGAAGGCGCACTTGTGGACTAGGGCATCAACTTGGCAAGCAAATCAACAATCTCTCATTTGATCTCTGCGGGAATCTTCCTCAACATCAAGGCATCTCAACCACATCATTCAGGTATGATCTCAAGGTAAGTTCTATCTCCATAGTCTATCCAATTGTCAAAAACTCTTAAAACCCTAATTAATTAAAACCCCAAATTTTACATTTTCTTAGATCTACTGAGATCTAGTGGGTTGTTGGGCATGATATTGAAAACCCACCTCTATAGCATCCACGGCATCCCGGATCTATAGTTTGGTGAGGATTGGCTTCCATTTGACCCCTCTCCCAAGCCAACCTAGCTTCTCCCAAGGAAGGCGCACTTCACCATTTGAGCAGGTTGACCTAGATCTAAGCGATGGGTGTTTGAGATTCCACTTGATTTGACATCTACACATCAAACAACATACACCCAGGTTGTCCCTTTCTTGAAATTCACCTTGTGGGCCCCATTCCACATTTTAAGGGATTTTATCCCCATTTTGGACCACTTGGAACACTTAAACTCAGATCTACAAAGATCTAACCGGTGGATTGCCACGAAATTATAGATCCATACCCCTACTTGACTGATCTACCCGGATCTAAAGTTTGGATGCCATCCGACATGATTTGACCCACCTAAACCCTGATTGAAGCCTCCTTAGGGAAAGTCGCACCACCTTGGAGAAGTGAGTTCACTCACTTCGAGGAACTGGGTACTTGAGATTTTTGGAGATCTAAAACCGGAATAATTCAAAACCTAGGTCTAGACTGTCACTTTGCCAAATCTTGCCTTGGGGACTGCATTCCTTGATTTAAGGGATTATGGTCCACTTGGGTCAAACCTAGATCTAGACACATTTAAACATCAAGACCTATACTGTCCACCTATCTCATGTTGTAGGAGTCCTAAACCAAAAGTCAACCCTACTTTGACTCCACTCCCCAATTCCCAAGGCACTGGTTTATCTCCAAGACAACCCAACTCTCCTAGATTGTTGGATTGATTTGTGGTTTGACTTTTGCATGGTGAACTCTACCTTTGAAGACATCATAGACCATGGTCAAGATTGTCTCTTGTACTAGTTAGCCCCAATCTGACCCCTAAACAACCCTGCATTGGACACGGTTCCCAAGGCAGTGGACCTTTTGACATTGACCTAGTACACTCATCCTAGATCTCACTTCAAACATTGTAAATCACTACTACATACCTATTGAACCCCCCACTTGGCTTGTGACTTTACCCTTAGGTCTAGGAAAAACCATACACCTAACTTCACTTAGAATACCTTGATTTGGTGTCTTGGTTTTGATCTCTCCTATCGGGAGTAGATCGGGTCTCCCCCCTTGTTGTCTGGGCTAGATAACATAAAGCGAAGGTTGCCTCGACTGGCGTGACAACCATACATATTGGAGGTCGAGGTGATCGTGGTTGCACCTTTCAAGTTGCCCTTCCCTATTGCCATCCATGACTGGATCCATCCATAGGGGTAACTACAGTTTAGGTGATAACAGGTACCTCTAGGATAATGTACCAAAAAGTTGATAAGGGATCTACCCTTACCATCTGACCGACCATCGGACATGACTGTGCATCCAGTGCTCTCCCATGACTGCCTGAATTCCTCCAACCTATCACTGATGTCCTTCTTTTCTGCTTGAAGGATTGGACCCCGCAACTCCTCGAAGGTGGCACTTTTATACCGCGGGCCAAATACTGCAATGGCATCACACAGCGGCTGCCAAAATCGATTGTTTTTATGATGCTGGGAGGTATGTGACTCCAGTTAAGACACCTCTCCATCACCTTGTCCACTTCTACCTTCTCATTTTTCTTTATCACTGCCCTGATAGAAGGTTGTGCTCCACCTCCTGTTCATGGAGCAAAATAGGATGAGCCCCCCCCCCCCTCCCCATAGCTGAATCTGTGGCTGTGAAGCCCCTCACACTACCCTCACCGATAGTGGCAGATCTTGATGCCCCCACACTTCTTGCTAGGACAAAAGCTGCAATCTCAGCTCTGTTTGTGGCGATCTCATCCTTCTTTTTATTCTTTTCATGGATTGCGTCATGGGCAGATCTCATGATCTCTGCAGTCATTGCAATACAAAGGCCAACATCATGCCCAAGGAGTTTAGCTAGATGGTATTTCAACCTGTTAAACCCTCCCGACATGTGATGCCCACACAATTTGCAACTCAAATTTTGCTTGTTTGTTCCATCCTCCGGCTCACCATACTGCCAAAACGGGTCAAATGGCTTTGGCATCTTGGAAAATGGAATGGCAGCCTCAAAATGCAAACCTAGGGCACAAAAATACAAAAACAATAAATTAAACCCCATTTGAAAAAATTGCAACAATTTAGCATAAAAAATCAGACCTCTAAATTTATATTTTTGGCCATGAAAAATGATAACAAGAGGGTGGCTAAAGATCTAAGAATGAAAGCATGTTATTCCATTATAAAACCCCCTTACATTTTAACTCTTTTTTATATTTATGGACATGGAAATCATTGGCAAAATGGCAAAAAAAAATGAAGGAATATAGGCAAGCAAACATGCAAAAACATCATAAAAAAAATACAAGAAAATGAATCACTACATACCTGTGAGACAAATTGGTTGATTGGCAATGTTTTGACTCTTGAAGTTGAACCCTATCTCCACAAAAATTCACAATGGTGATCTTAGATGGTGTTCGGAGTCTTGGATGCCTCCAAAGTGGTTGATGGTGCCCTCTTGCCCTTCACGCTCCTCCAACAACCAAATGAAACAAATGACAAAAAAAAATGACTTTTGACTCTTTAAACCGCGGACTTGACGGCCTGGGCGCTTTTTTCCATCGACACGCGCTTTTTTTGAAAAAGTCGTGACTCATCGATGTTTTAAAAAATCGAGATTTTTATAAGCCGATTTTTCGGCGATTTTTGCAACTTTGGTATAGACAAATGATTGGTTCATTGATGTACTTAACGAACACGAGGCCAGATATATGCTTTGCGGTGAACACATTGAGTCAATATATGGTTGAGCCGAGACGTGTTCACTTGATTGCGGCAAAGCATGTGATAAGGTATCTGAAAGGTATAGTGGATTATGGACTTAGATATGTTTCAGACTGTGAGATCAGACTGCAGGACTATGCTAATTCAGATTGAGCCGGTAGTATCACAAACCGGAAGAGTACATCAAGATGTTGCTTCAGTCTGGGGTCAGTTGTGATTTCGTGGCTCAGCAGGAAGCAAACTAGTGTGGCACCCAATGCGACCAAGGCAAAGTATATTACAGCATGTTCAGCTTGTAGCGAAGCTGTGTGGCTTCGAAAGTTGCTTGCAGGGCCGTTTGATCTCGAGTTAGAGGTGACTTGTATCTTTTATGACAACTAGAGTTGCATAAAGTTGTCAGAGAACCTTGTGTTTCATGACAAGTCCAAGCACATCGAGATCAAGTACCATTATATTTGAGACATGGTACAGAAGAGAGCTGTGAAGCTCCAGTATGTTGCGACAGATGAGCAAATAGTCGATGTGTTGGCCAAGCCTCTGTTAAGGGTAAAGTTTGAATACTTCAAGGACAAGCTTGGAGTGGTCCAACAGGACTTCCCTAGTGAGAGGGAGTGTTGAGTTACATATGTGATTTCAGGAGGCAGTAGCAAACTGAGTGTGGCAGCAGCGGGTAGTCATTCATGGACTAGTTTCCTAGATTTTATGTGAGCTAGGTAGGTCCGACGAGACGCCGAGACCCATAAGGTCTGAAAGGACGATGAGGTGGCACCCACTAGTGAGATGTTATGCTGAGATCCTGAATGTATAATGAAGGGCTTGCTTGTACAGAACTTCTAGTGATAGAGAGATTCGTCAACAAGTAAATGGTCAAGTACAAGTCAGTAGAAGCAGTGTTGATTATGTCAGAAGAATACCTTCCTTGTTGAGAGGGAGTGTTGAAATAATATGCAGCTGCGGAAGATATGCTTATTGTATTTGTCTTATATTTGATCAAGTGAAAACCCTAAAAGAACAAGGTTACATTGCACTTGTAGAACTTGTAAAATCGTCTCAAGAAATCAAGTGAAAATAGACAGGTCGACCCCACAGGAATCACTGGATAAAACTACCCCAGTCACTAGGTAAAACGACACCAATTAAAGGGGAAAAAGACCCAGTTAAGAAGACGAGTCGGCTCAGTAAGAAAAGTGACCTTTTCTAGTATAAATATAAGTGAAGGTGGCTCATTTGGAACATACCAATTCGCTCAAGCAAGAGAAAAAGTGCACAAATCCAAGGAAGGCTAGTCAAGGGTTCACGAGGCATCAAGAAGACAACCTTTTGGGGTTTTATCTTTCTCTCTCTTCTTCGGGCTCAGAGGTTATTCTATATCTTTCTTGTATTTTCAATGAGAGAGCTTTAGCTCTTCATTGTCTTGATATTGTACTTTGTTGACGAATCTATGCTGAGAAGTTTTGTTGAGTTTTTCTCGTGGGAGGGTCTTCCCAGGATAAATCTTTGTGTCTATTGTTGAATGTATTTCTTTGAGTGATCCTTATGCATGCAATTATAATGATGTGATATGATAAATTGAATGAAAGTAACATAATTGCTCTTAACTAAAATTCTAACATATGCACGCAGAAAAATATGAAGAAGTTGAGTGATTCCACTTCAGATTCAGATTTGGTGGTGTTATCACACAACTTGTAGTTATCTCTAAAGGTATCATATCCAGGACGGTAGATGTGTAGACAACTAAAGAGGTGACCCAAGAGATGCCACGGTTCCCAATGCAAGATGGGTGTCACGTTAACCGAGGGACTCTTCACTTTAGATCAAGCCTAAGCAAGACCAAGGGGGAGACCCTAGCTTATCCAATGAAGGCTAGCAAATTCAATCTAAACCTCCTAGGGAAATGTGATGATGAAAGAGTAGGAGACCAAGATGAAGCAAGATCTAGATCTAGAATAGATAAGTGGGCCCAATGAGTTAGGCCTTGGTTGAAGAGGCTTAAGGCAAGATGAATATTCAACCAAGGAGAGCTGAAGGCCACTTATGGGGTTAAAGTGATAGATCTAGTGCCAAAATAATAGATCCAAGTGGGGTCCACCCTTAAAATATGGAAATTGGTCCAAATGGGGCCCACAAGGTGAAAATCAAAGAAGGAAGGCACTAGGGGGTTTGCAAATGAGTGGATCTAATGGATCAATGAAGAAAAGGCAATGCAATACCCACGTGTGGGATCTAGCAAAAGACCACTTACCCAAGGCGTGCGACTTTCCTCAAGGAGGACTAGTGCCTTAGATGGAGGGGCAAATGGAGTCGGATGTCCACCAAATTATAGATCGGGAATGTTGTGACTAATGTAGAGGTGGGTTTTAATTATTAAGCCCAAAAAGTTGCTAGATCTCCATAGATTTGAAAAATAAAAATAAATGAGGGTTTTGAGATCTACAAATAATGGATAAGCCAAGGAGGAAAAATACTAACCTTTCAAGCGTACCTGGATAATGAGATGAATGTCGATTATGATGAGGATTACTTTCCCAAAGATCAAATGGAATATTTTGAATCCCTCTTGCAAAAATGATTTGTCCAAGCCCACACATGTGCCCCTCTGTACCTGTAAAACCAAGGAGACAAAGCTCAATCAGTCAAACAAAACGAGGGTAGATACAAGCTAGAAATAGATGACAAAGAATGATTGATACAAAGACAAAATCACTCCCTGTTTGATTCACGGTTTGAAGAAAATTTGCAAGGCAAGCCTCCCCATCAATGCGCATTCCTCCAAGACATCTTCTTCACCTGTAAATCAAAATAATGGCAAAAGATACAAGATAGCTACAAGATATCCTCCAGTTCAATGGAAAAAGCATTTACAATCATCATAACCAAGCATCCACTTCAAGATCCAAGCATTGCTCCAAAAGATAAAATTTTATTCCAATAGCCAAGAGCCAAAAATCTCTAGCTTGTTTTTACAATAGGGGGGTCTCTTCCTTAAATAGGAGGAGAGAGACCAAAACCCTAGCCACTTTATGAATGAGTGGTTGAGATCAAAAGTTACAACAATATAATCAATGGCTAAGATGAGCCAATACAATATATGACATGGATCACTCACTAGAAGCATGACGTCGTGACTAAAGACACCCTAGGGGGGATGACGTCATGACTAAAGGGAGACTAATACATGTGTATGCCACATAGGATGACTAGGAAAAGTGACTAGGGGCACATGGTGGAGCTAGGAGGTATTATTCCCCTTCACTAGCATCACCCCATGGCACAATAATATAACATGAGACTCAATGACATGTCCAAGTACACAAATGATCAAATCCTGTCCCCCCAATTTGAGAGAAAAATACATCAAAAGACATCCTATTGACTGTGTGGACCCCACTAACTGCTGCAAACTGATCTGGAAGGAGTGGGATACACCATAGATGACCTCAAAGCAGACCTCATGCCAAAACCTTGCCTCAATTGCCCAAATCGAATTCCTTTATGACCTTTTTATTCCATTTTTTATCTTCCTGAAAAACCATGAAACTACCCATAACTGACTGTATGGTGCTTGAGTTGTCAAACTAACTGTGCCATCATGTCCGGAAGGGGGGTAATATGGTAATAACAAGTGGTTGGACCATCCCCTTCCTCTGTATCGCCTTAGGCAACGACTGGCCTCCAATGCTCTGGCTGGACATGCCACATCAGCATGGCCAAACTTGTCAATAGGTGAACAACTGCTCAAAACATGCCCAGGAGTGCCTAAAACTGAAAGATAAGTATCTCAATGGATCCAGAAGACCCAAATCTACTAGAGATGAGTACTCATACACCTCATGATAACCCGTAGGATCATCTGTATGTCCACCATATCCGGACAAGTAAAAATATGATGATCTGGAAATAATAATAATCATGAAAAACTGCATCAATCATCATCTGAGACCTGTGCCCATCATATGGAATCATCAAAAGGTATATAGAGGACCATAGATCAACATCATACAGAAAGTGGTCCATCTCATCATGGATCCCAAGGTTGACCTTGGTCAAACTAAGTTTGACCGGTCAAACTGATCAAAATATAACCCTGGCTAAGAAGCCATGCTGCTGCAAGTGCAAATGGTTAAGACATGCTCTATAAATCATTTTCATAGCAAGAATCTAGAGTATTAAGCATCATTTCAATGGCAGTTAATAAGTAATAATAGGTTAGTTAAATAATTTACTTTCAAGAAGAATCTTAGGAATATACTTGTTTGTAAACATGATCAAATTGCTAGCAAAGGGTGAAGGCTAAGGACACAAGGCTAGGCTGAAAGGGATGACTTGAATGACTTAACACTGTGATACTTTGGATGAGGGACATGGTGTTACACACTTAAGCATGTGTTGGACAAGGAGTACACAAGGAATGGCGGTGTCTCACAAATGGATGAGTTGTTCAGAGAAGTGCTTATTCAACCTTGGCAACAATGTCTACTACTAGAACCGCCATGAACTAGGTGTCAGGCTAACCGTAACTTGAGGTTCTAGGGAACACTTAGAATTAGTTGTCCCTTGCTCCATCTCATATCATAGCCTGCGGGCTCAATGAGGAAAGTTTCACATAAGGTCAGCAGTCTTTAGATTTGGCATACATTTAACCACTGCTTTTTAGGACCTTTCATTTCATTGAATTTCATGGCCAGCAATCAATAGATTTAGCATACATTAATCCATTTCTTTTTAGGCCTAATATAACCCCTCTGGGATTTTGCATGTGCTTATAAGCACAACTAATCGCAGCTTTCATCTGGGGTGCATTTACATTTCACAGCATTGAATTTCATTTCAATTTCATAGCCCTTTTCATTGGGCTTTACAAGATATAACAATAATTTACATATGTAGTACAATTTTGCTTCAAGTTTTAGCCAACACAACTTAAGCAACTAGGGGGACTTCCGCAAATCTAAACCACACATCGGGGCAACCGACTAGAGTGACAAAGGCATAAAATCCAACTCACCAAGGGCAAGTTTTGTTGCCAACTCAAAGCCGAGACACAAAATAAACATGGATGCAAGTCCAACACAGAGGCAGAAGCGAGGAAGATCCTCCATATCACAAGTCAAAGTGTAAGTCAGGGTGAAGATCAATATATGGAGAAATGACAAATGGATGGATGGAGACAAGTGAAGATGGTGCCTAAGCTAGCAGGTCAGGAAGACACTAAATGATCATGTTCACATTCATATGAAGGTAAAGACCAACAAGTATAAAACAAGAGTTTTCAAATGTCAGTAATACAACCAATACATATAATCCATAACAACCAATTTCATTTCAATTTTAATACACTGTCAGACCATAATTACTTTATACCAAGTTAATGCTATCAAAATGACCTAAACAGCAAGGTAATAACATCAATGCCCATCATATATATACTGGGTCATCAATCAACATCTGTAATCTTAACCAACTATAACCACTGAGAACACTGTATCTGAAATACTGAAAACTGCACTGCAACTGTATGGAATAAAATGTCATATCGGTCATCAAATCTGAGGTCTCAAGGCTTAGCCTTGGCATAAGGTCTACTAAATTTTTAATACAAAGATGCTCTGATGTATGAGTGCTCATAAATAATGTTGCTCATCATAGTTGATCTCACTGAATAAGTGTAAAGGCAAAAGCTCTGGAAAGTGCAGATATCTGCTCTGCTCACATGGTAGCCCAGCTACTATGTGTGTGATAACAGGTGGATCTCACTATGTGTTGCCGCCTAAAACACACTTGACCACGGGTAAGTCTCCGAACCGCTATATGTGTTCTTGAGGGAAACTACGAGTGTAGAACCCAATGTCACAATCCTAAACTCCTTCGTTTAGACCACAACTCCTAAAGGTCAAGGGGGTAGTCCCTACTTACTAAGATTTTTTTAAAGTTTGTTTTAAGAGTTGCAAATTATTCAATGTTCAAATGACAAGCAAACATGCAGAGATGCAATAGTTTCAATGACAAGCAAACATTTTAAACAATAAACCAATTCTAATGCGAGAGAGAAAATAAACAGTTAATTAACAAGACCAGTGCCTACATGGGTTATGGAGTCACAAAATAAAACAAGATTACCAAAGATTCTCCAATAGCATTAAATCATTCACTTAACAAAATATCACATTAAACATTGACTTGTAGTAAATGAACAAATTAATGTAAGATGCTTGCAACAAGATTGAGCCAAAAATGAAATGCTTTCAAAGTAAAGTATTGTAAGCAAAATAACAATAGTAGTGTTTTGTGAATGGTCATATAAATTTTAATTTGATTTTTAGTCTCTCTTTAACTTAGGGGATTAAGGTTTGGTGCAAGAAAACTAATGCCACTCTATGTGTCTACCCCAAGAAATTATCTCTTTCGATTTGAGAGAGATTGTCGAGTGCTCAACAAGAGAACACAAGGTTCTCAACTAGCTCCATGGGTCAACCCCAAAGCTTGCTGGGTGCTCAACTGGAGGACACAAAGTGCCACGAGGCTCCCAACAGCCTCTACCCCACTAGCTCCATAGGTCAAGTCTTTTTTTTCTCAGTATCTAGTTCAGATGAATTTTCGAGTGCCTATTATTCTAGCCAACACAAATCCTTGCCCATTCTTGTCACCCAGGATCAATCGAATCAGCAATGGGAGTGAATACGGGGCAAGAATCGGGGCACAAATTATTTTTTAGCCTTTAATGAATAAGCAAAAACCAAAGTACAGTGCAAGCCAACGCGATTTTACAAGAGAGGCAAAGCCTCCTCACTTGTAAGGTGCGGGCAAAATAAAACACAAGCCAACGCGATTTTACAAGGGAGGCAAAGCCTTCTCACTTGTAAGGTGTGGGCAAAATAACTTAAAGAAAAAAAAGAGTTAGAAAATAAACTACTAGCTAGCACGATTTTGCATGGATGGGCAGAGCCTCTTCTCATGCAAGGTGTGGGCAACTTAAAATGTAAGCCAACGCGATTTTACAAGGGAGGAAAAGCCTTCTCACTGGTAAGGTGCGGGCAAAGTAAATTAAAACAAAAGGAAATATGTTAAACCCAAACCACTCAACAATTACAATGCAAGGGTGGCAATTCCTCCTCACTTACATGCAATGGATGGCAAAGAAAACTAAGAACTTGAACTTGAAACAATATACAAGAAATCAAGCCCAAGAGACTCTCTTGGGCTTGTTACAATGATATAGATTTCAGCACTTTGTATTTGAAATAAAATGAGAAGGAAATGAGTATTTTTTACCGTTTTCTTGCAAGTGGCTAAAATAGTAGCTTGTGGATGCCCTTGATGCGTGATGATGGCCAGCTTTGGATAGCATAACACCTTCAAAATGTATAGACCTACTAAAAACCAGCAAGCAAAATGTCATAGAAAATGCCCAAAATCACTTTTGGGCAATGTTAGTTATATCATACAGAATAGTACAAAAATTTTTGAAATTTTTATGAGTAAATTTGCACAAGATAAGAGCATGTAAATGAGATTTAAAATTTGATTTTAATATGAAAAAGCATGCAGAAATAAAATGCAGAAAATTAAATGAAAAGGGAAGAGATTGTGCTCTGTGTTCTTCCAATGCTTGAAGTAGTGTGGTATCCGACCAAGGAAGTCCACTCTTCAATCCAAGTAACCTGCAACTTATAAGATATTTGCTACACAACTAAAGAAAATGTGAGATCCTAATGATGAGCTAAGAAATCATAAACTTCGACCAAAAAACGTATGAAGTTCTTAACTACAAAACAGAAAACTCATAAAATCTATGGCAAAAATACCACAAATCTTACCAAAGCAAAAAAAATTGTTTGTTTGGCCTCCCCAAGCTTGAGTAGCTATGAAGTGTGGAAGCAAACCACCATAGAGCAACCAACACAAGATCTCCTCCAAAGAATTTTATTAACTAAGCCAAATGGCTGAAAATTACAATGACCCAAATGGGAGCAAAATGGAAGCAAGAGAGTGAGAAAATAGCAAGAGAGCAAGAGCATGAGAGATTGCAACCCAAATGAGGAGGAGACTCCTTAAATAGGAAAAAAGAGGGGAGAGTTCCTTTGCATAAATGACATTTGTCACTTGGAGAGAAAAAGGGCCCATGGAGGGGGGTGCACTTCCATGTGTTAAAAAAAAAAGCAATGGGGGGGGGGGGAACCCCCCACTCATGTTTTATATTTCATTGTTGGGCCAATGGGAGAGAATCATGAAGGTGGGACCCCCTCTTTTGGCTTATTTCAATTTATCTCATTTCCCATGGTGAGAGAGGGTTTCCCCCTTAGGGAGAAACTTCAAACTTGAAAAACACTTGCTTGGGGGGGTCCCTTTCGCCTTTAATTTTACCTTAGGAACATAATATAAACTTTAGAAAGTTAACTTGGCCACCCCAAGTGACTTTAGGCACTTTTCCAAAATTTGTCATACTAATTATTTGTCAATTTTCCTGATTTCCTTGACTGGCTTAGGAAAATGTGTCCAAAACCTTAGCAAGACTTGTCCGAATGAATTCAAACTTTGTCCAAGTGTGTAGGGGGTCTCATGCCATTGATTTTGAGTACCCATACCCTTATTTGTGGGCATTAAGTGCCACTTATCCCTCTTTTACATTACAATTTTTTGCGCTAAGGCGCATTTTTTAATTACCAAAAATTAAAAAATCCTAAGTAAAACTTAATGAAATTCCGCAAGACTCTGGATAATGTCTAGCATGGTAATATAGAACATTCATAAGCCCTAATCACCCCATGGACTCGATCATTAAAACGTATTTCACCACTTTGGATGTTTTTTTGAGTGAAAAACTCAAATAATTAAAATCACTAAAAACGAATTTTAATTATCCAAGGGAAAAAACACTTGATGAAAAGACTTCCCTAATAATAAAGTCTTAGGCAACTAAGTTATACAAAAATTGACCCTCATGTTGACATATCATTACAAAATCCCCCGCAGGGGTGCGGAAATTTCATGGATAGAAGATAAGAAGACGAGTTGCCTCGCTTGAAAATTCATGAAGTACTTCTTTCTCATCTTCAAGGCACATTGAACATGTGCATGGTACATGGTTATCCACCTAGTTGACAGGCAGTTGATTGGATCCTTAATGTACTTGGTTAACACCAGGCCTGATATTTTCTTTGTAGTCAACACCCTGAGCTAGTTTATAGTTGAGCCGAGGCATGTACATTGGGTTGCAACAAAGCATGTGTTGAGGTACCTGCGTGGTACAGTTGGATATGGTTTGAGATGTCTCAGGTGGTGAAGTGAGGCTACACAGTTATGCATATTTTGACTGGGCGGGGAGTGCAATGGACGGAAAGAGCACCTCATGGCGTTGCTTCAGTTTGGGATCAGCCATGATATCTTGGTTCAGCAGGAAGCAGCCTTATGTCGCACTCAATACAACAAAAGCAAAGTATTATGCAGCCAATGTCGAAAGTCATGAAGCTGTGTGGCTTCGGAACCTTCTTGCAGGATTATTTAATCAGGAGCTAGAGACGACCATGATACATTATGATAATCAAAGTTGAGTCAAGCTTTCGGAAAATCCCATTTTTCATGACAGGTCGAAGGATATTGAGATCAAATATCACTTCATCCAAGACATGGTGCAAAATGGGGCAGTGAAGCTCTAGTACATATCCACAAATAGTCGACATTCTCACCAAGCCTTTTTCCAAGGCAAAGTTTGTATACTTCAAGGACAAGCTTGGCATGATGGAGAATGTCTCCCTCGGTGAGAGGGATATCGATGGATGAGCAGCATTGGGCAGACATTCACCCTCGGAGCCTGAGTCATATGGCTAGTGGTGAATGGTCCAGATATTGTGATGGTTCTTGTAATGTCCTCTTCTTCTTAAGCAACGAGAACCAACCCCTAACCGATTGTAACGTCCTCTTCTGCCTAAGCAACAGGAGCCAACCTGCTAACCTATTTAATTCCCATAGGTTCAAGCAGGTACTGAAAGAAAGGGAATTAACTAATGACTGATGCCACATAGGATAAAAGCATATTTTGAGTAGGATATTAAGTCATTAGGGGATAAAAGAGGACCACCTAAGCAAGAATCAAGTGGCATGCATGACATGAAAGCCATAAATCAAGTTGCATGTGGCATGCGTCAATTAGGTTGCATGCAAGAAAAAGAGAATAAAAGGAAGGCAAATCAACTTTTAGGTATGCAATTGTTATTATTCATTGTTGAGATTCAGTTTGGAGAGCTCTGAGAGCATTTAGGGTTGAGGGCAATTGCTTTAGCCAAAATGGTGAATTCGGTAGCGAAATCTATCTACCTTGGACACTTCCAACGATAGATTACCTAGATCTATCATCATACTTCAAAGAAGACAAAGATTGTTGAGTTTCCAGCCAGGTATTGAATTTAATGGCAGCGGGACATATTATTGCCATGGTCGTGGGTCATTTAGGATCTAGGGCCAGAAGGCCGCATTCCCTTGGAAGTCTGAGTACAAGGGTGTGTTCTATAGAGCAGCATGGTTATTGGAAGAAGGGTGCATCAATACATTGGAGGAGCAGCCCCTTCCTTCTCAAGTCCGCATGGATTAGGGGTGAAATCGTGAGAATCAAAGGGCAGCCTCGACCCCTCACAAGAAGGCAGCGATCCCTATTCCCTTTATTATTGTTTTACAAGGCAGCAGCTCTTCATTACAGCTGCAATCTAGCAACGGAAAGTCTGTTACCTCATCTGGGGAAGTGTTTTCCTATTGGGAAGACTCCTATCTACATTAAAGCCTCATCCTGGGCCCTCTTCTCTCATACTGGGCACATTATTCATTGACTGCAGGCAGCAGCAGCAGTATACCAAATAAAGAAGTCGTGACTTGTGATCTAGGGAGCTTCACATCACATTACTGAGGTTGTGAGCATATAACAGACTTGATACTGTGTGAAGGCAGCAAGTTATTGGTGAACAAATCGTGGCTTCATCCTTTAATCCTGGGCAGCAATATTCAAATGACTCCCTCTATTGACAGCGTGGAGTTGATTAAGGGACAGCAATTCATTATCAAGGTTAAAATCTCCTGTGGTGTCCCATTCCTACGAAGGTTCCAGCCCATATCACTGCTGGGCGGATCCATACAAGCCTAGGCGGATACATACCTTGCACGCGTGTTTGGAGAGCATTATTTACTACTGTAACAGCCATCACCATTCCACAAGTTCACTGTTAAAGGTCAGAAGTAATTCATGTGTGAGATTGAATTGTTATTTGACAGTTTAAAGCAATTTTTGTTAGTTAGTTATTTGATAAAGATACTATTGGCAACTTGGGGTGTTTACAAGCTTGGTGGCTATTTTACATTTATGATATTTCATTGTTACATTGCATGCAATTACTCGGGTTAAACAAACAATTGAAGAGCAATATTATCCAAAACCAATCGGTCACATAAACTAGTGACTTGGAACACATGCAAGGGCAGTTTATGGTACTGGGTATATTACACCGATTTAATTCCCATAGGTTCGACCGGGTACTGATAAAGAGGGAATTAACTAATGACTGATGCCATACGAGATAAAAGCACATCATAAGCAGTGATAACAAGTTCTTAGCAGATAAAAATGACCACTTCAGCAGGATCAAGTAACATGCATGACATGCGAGCCATAATTCTTAATGCATGCAACACGCATCATTAAAGTTGCATGCATGCAAAAGTTAAGTTTAACCCTTTAAAGAATTCAACAACGAAAAAAAAATCCTTTAAAAGGGTCCTTAAGGCAGGACAAACCCTTATTAGGTTTAAGTTTTTAACCCATGATTGTGTTATCCTTGAATCTTAGAGATCTAAGCAGCCCCTCCAAAAGGCTTGCCTTAGTTAGATAGATGGAATTACATAATCTAGAAGTTATACTACTACGAGAAACCATGGGTGAAGGGAGGACGATGATTGAAGGTTTAGGAGATTTCTTGAAGGACTGGAACTTTCTAGCTATAGATGCTATTGGGAATTCAAGGGGATTATTAACTTAGAGGAAAAATAATATGCCTTTTCTGAATTCCTTTTTACTTATATCAGGTATATGCATTGAGATCTTGATACAAGAGCTGAGGGGGGAAATAAATGTGATAAATAATTATAGGCCTTATGAAGAAAGGAAGATATTTTTGGAGGACTTCTTCTCACATGATTGTATAAAACAAGAGAGGGTTATTGTAGGGGGTGACTAAATTTCACCCTAAGCAAACCTAACGTATGGGGGGACACTGGAAGACTGGACATACTAGCAGATTTTTCAGATACAAGCTTGAGGAAGTAGGATTAGTAGATGTGGAACCTATTAAGATTGTCCCAACCGGAAGGAACAATAGAGCAATATAAACAAGAGAGTCCAAAAGGCTGAATAGATTTTTGGTGCCAAAAAAATTATTATTAGAAGTGGAAAAGGTAAAGTCTTAGTTGGAACTTGGAAATGGAAGGTGGATCAAATCATTTTCCCATTCTGTTGCAATTAGATAGAACAAACTCAAAGCCTACTAGCCCCTTTAAATTAAATCCTACTTGGTTAGATGATGAAAAATGTTTGAAGATAGTTAAGGAGGAATGGGTGGGATATGATGAAAATTCAAGGGACTCGACAAGCTTTCAATTTGCAAAAACCCTAAAGAAAGTAGACGTGGCAATCTCAGCCTGGGAATCTAAAAGATTTAAAGACAAAGATAAGAGTTAAACGAGGTGGACTTAAGGATAACAGACTTGTTCAAGCGAATTTTAAAAGGGTCAAGATTCTCTAAAGGTTTGAGATGTTGTGATAGCATCTTGTGTTGTTGGATACAATGAGACTTCCAAAGTTTACAGGGTCTACATTCCAACATGGCAGAAGACAGCAGTAAGCAAAGATGTGAAGTTCAATTAGGATGAGAGATCTTCTAGTTCACATGTTTCTCCATCAATGACTTGAGGAGAATGAGGAGGTTGTTGTTCAAAAGAATGATTCAAAGACTCAAGATGAATCAAATTCAGGGGTGGACGAGGTGAGATTAGGGACGGACATAACCTCACCTTCTCCTCCAACATGTAAAAAGCCGAGATAGCTTACCCAGACATTAATGTTATCACACAACTTGTAGTTGTCCCAATAAGAGATCCTATCTAGGATGGTAGAGGCGTTGGACAACTAAAGAGGTGACCCAAGAGATGCCCTGGTTCCCAATGCAATTGGTTGTCACAATTACCGAGGCACTCTTCACTTTAGATCTAGCCTAAGCAAGACCAATGTTGAAATATTGTAACTTCTAAGAATATTCTATTTGTACTTTATCCGGAGATGTTTCATTCCTCCGTCGGGACTTTATTGTATATCCGGAGATGTTTATTCCTCCGTCAGGATGTTGTAACTAGGGTCATTAGACTCCCCTAGTGGGGTCGACCCTGAGTTAATTGTTTAGGGGTTATTAGACTCTCCTAGGAGAAGTCGGCCCAGTTAGGGAAAAAGTCAAGTGAGGTAAAGCATAAATAGAGGATGTGTGAACCTCATTTATCACACTCACTCACTCATTCACTCATTTGTGAATTGCGCATAGGAGAGAGAGAGATCTACGAAGGAGGAGAAGGAGCACCTGTTTGGGGTTTACATCTTTGTATTTGTTGGTCATCTATATTGAGGAAAGCTTTGTTGGGTTTTCTACCCCATGAGGGTTTCCCAAGATAAATCTGTGTCTATCTTGTGATTGTGTTTCTTTCAGTGATCCTTATTATGCTCTTGCTGTGAATTTTATGCTAAAATTAACATGGTATCAGAGCTAGCTTGAATAGGACATCTTTCACAAGGTGAAAATACCTCTCTCTCCTCCTCCGGTGAAAATTAGGGTTTCTACAAAAGTTGGAATTTTTGGAATCTGAGAGCATGGCTGGATGCTCCTCCTCAAAAGCGAAATTCTGAGCCCTAGATCGAAGTTTTTGAGTGGGTTGAACCCCGGGATAAGTCAAACCGTAGTTTGACTTCTAGACCAGAAAACCAGAAAAACCAGTAAACCAGAAAACTGCGAACCTCTGCACCAGTGAACTAGAAAGTTGCGAACCTGTACACCAGTGAACCAGAAAAGTTGTGCACCAGTGAACCAATAAACCAGAAAATCTATTGTAGATCCGAATTTCGTTGGTCAAGCTTGAAGGGTGAAAAGTTGAATTTTTCAGAAGTCAAGTACACCAGTCAACTCAATTCAATCAAGCACATCTCTTGGTAAGTTCAACTTTGCATCTTAAGAATTTTCAATTTTTGGTGACCTCCTGGATAAGATGGCACCAACCACTAAGCTTGAGGACAAGCTAGAGGGTATAGAAAATTTTCAAGCATGGAAATATAGGATTGGTCTCATTCTTGAAGAGAATGATCTTGCTCAATACATCAAAGATGAGGTTGCAGAACCTATGGAAGATGAAGCTAAAGAAAAGTACAAGAAGGATATGATTAGGGCAAAGAGAATCATTGTTGATTCTATCAAAGACCACTTGATTCCACAAGTGTCATCCAAGAAGACCCCAAAGGAATGTATGATGCCCTAGCCAGAATGTATGAAGGGAGGAACATCAATAGAAAGATGAACCTGAGAGCTCAATTGAAGAGCACTAAGATGAATCAAGGAGAATCTATTCAAGGTTACTTCACAAGGGTTTCCCAGTTCAAGGAACAACTAGAAGGCATTGGAGACAACCTTGATGAAGATGAACTAGTCATGATTGCTCTCAATGGTCTCACTAGACCTTGGGATTCATTCATCCAAACCATGTGTGCTAGAAAAGAAACCATGAAGTTTGATATTGTATGGGAGGATTGCATTCAAGAAGAGGCTAGAGTAGCCAATAGAGAGGCCCTACTCAAAGAAGATAATCAAGCATTAGCCACCCATACCAAAAAAAGAAGGAATCAATCCAACTTCAAGAGGGAAAGTCACAAGGAGTCTAAACCTCCACAAAGGTTTCAAAAGAATAGAAGAACCATTCCAGAAAGAAATTACTCTTCATTCCAATGTTTCATTTGTCACAAAATATGACACATTGCTAGGGATTGTCCTTCAAGGAAGAAGAAGAAGAGTTTCCACCCCAGAAGACATCAAGCACATCTAGCAGAAGATGATAGTGAAGATGAAGAGGAGAAAAGACCTCAAAGGAAAAGAGCTAAAGTAGAAGAAAAAGATGCAGAAGAGTCTGTTCTATTCTCTGCACTCTCTGGGTCTTGTTATCACATATATAGTAGCCGGGCTACCATACATTATTTTTCTCATTCCAGTACACTATTGAGCCAGTTCCCTTGCATTTGAGATGTCGAGATGAGCATCTAGATTGGATCACTATCAGGTTGTGGACAGCAGTTATATTCCCCATGCCATGACTGAGTTTCAGGACACTCAGAGAGATGCCCGATATAGCCATTATGCCATTGGTACAGAGCAGACAGTAGCGCCCAGACTTACAGCAGCAGTCTCAGAGGACAGATGATGGTACAGGTTGATGAGCTTTCAGGTATATGACTCAGCAGGTATACTATTGTGTTATGGTTAGATTGCTTTTATACTTATTCTTATAGCATGTCTTAGCACTTAGTGTCATGATCTGGCGATCATATAGATATTTGGACCTGGTTGACCTATTATATATATATTACTGTCCCTACTCAGACTTAGAAGTTCACTATTCATACTCATTGGTATATACCCTCCTTAGGGAGAATAGAGGTGATCATTACACCATACTCTGGCTTGCTAGTGTTGGCTCCATCATTTCATTGTCTTCATCCATCCGTGGCCTACCTTTTAGATTATTACCCTGATTTGCTACTTGACTAGTGACATGGAGGACCTTTCCCCACTGTAGCCTCTGTATTGGATGAGCTTCCCTGTTTATTGTGTCTCAGCTCTGAGTTGGTGACAGAACTTACCTATGGTGAGTTGGAGTTCCTTGAGAATTCCCCCTAGTCACTAAAGTTGTGTTGGCTAAACCTGAAACCTTTAGTGCTGCCATCAATACAAAATCTGGAAAAATCAAATGCTATATCTTGTATATGAAAGAAATGCCAAATGAAAATGGCCATGAAAAATAAAATGTTATATCTATTGGAAAAATAAATACCTAGGTAAACAAGCTGTCCATGACACACCTAGAAGTGCTCAGGTAAACAAGTGCCTTAAAAACACACCTGCAGCAGAAAGCCTAAAAATAAATGTAAATCTATGCAATGTGTTTGTAAACACACATAGATCAAGGCTATGGAAACCTCAGGCCCAAAAAGCAATGGAACTTAAATGTTATATCTAAACAATTGCTGGCCTTGTTTGTATTATGGATTGTGCGCATCTGTGAAGGTGAGTAAACCCTCTTTAAACAACTCATCCATTTGTGAGACACCGCCATTCCCTGTGTTATTGCTCATTCAGTATATACTATGGTGTGTATTCCCTTTCCCTTGCCAAAGTGTCACAAAGTCAAGTTAGTCAAGTCATCCCTTAGCCTAGCCATTTATTTCAGCCTTCACCCTTCACTAGCAAATTGATCACAACTATGAAGTGAGTATGGTCCTGAAAGTCTAGTCTGAGTAATAATAATAACTATCGACACTATATATTTGGATTTAGATCGCCAGTCATGATTACTCTGTGTTATAGAAGCTATTTGAATAAATTGTAAAGCATGTATTAACCTTGACACCTTGCAGCAGCTATGGATGATAGTCTGAGTTGTATTTGGTCTTGGTTAGACCTAGTTTGACCATGGAGGACCATGGGACATGAGATGTTGGACCTTATGATGATATGGATAGATGATATGTGGTCTATGTACACATACAGGATGATTCTATGCAGCAGCTACAGGGTTATGATGATGATTCTTGGGATACAGCAGTGTTTGGTCATTTACAGATCATTATTATTGGCCTTGTTCCGGTACATTGGATATTTATTTTGATCATGCAGAGATTCATATGGTGTATGAGTACACATCTTGGATAGATTTGGACCTTCTGAGTCCAATGGGACAGTTTGTTTTCAGTTCCGGGCACTTACAGTGATGATTTAGCCTCAGTAGGCTGTCCTAGTGCAGTTTTGGTCTATTGGAGGCCCTGTCGGAGCAGAGATGACTTTTATCCGGTTGACCTAGGGCGCTGATGATGGAGGGGGTGGTCCAGCCACTTGTTTTTACCATATTACCCCCCCTCCCGGACACATTGGCACCCTCACCTTGACAGCGCCATCACTCCAGGAGGCAGTTTGGGCAGTTTCACGTTTCCCAAGGCATTTCAGGATTGGTAGAAATGGCTATTGAGGAAATCGATTTGGGCTACTGAGGCAAAGTTATGGCATGGGATGATCAGTGATGATAGATCGGGACCTTCCACACCTCCTCCTGCAGTTTCAGCTTCATCGGGGCCCGCATCCATCACTTATGGCACTTTCTGTGGATTTTTGGGGTCTTTTGAGGACCACGACTTCACCTTGGAGGCACGATTTGGTACTTTCATGATTATTTATTGGTTATTGTGCCATGGGGATTGACCAAGGAGGGATAAAATTACCCCTTGGACCCACCATGAGCCTCTTATGATATTTTGTCATCATGATTTGGTGGGATTCCCCTCTCCTAGGGCGACTTTGTCCACTTATGTTATATTTTATGTGTGATCCATGTATTATGTTGTTGAGCTCATCTCAACCATTGATTAGACATTTGTATCTTTTAATCTTAGCCACTCATTCAAAAAGTGGTTAGGGTTTTGGTGCCTCTCCTTCCTATTTAAAGGAGAGAGCCTCTCATTGTAAAGGGTATTTGGCTCTTGGATTATTGGTATAGAAAAATATTCTTGTGGAAATTCTTGTGGTCTCCTTTGCATCTGGTGTTCTTAGATGGTGATTGGAAAGTCTGTTGCAACCTAGCATTTGGAAATTTGTGGCAAGATCTATTTTTTTTTTGGAAATCATTGTTTGTCTACAGGAGGGCGACTTCAACAAGGGCGATTTTGCAAGGCTTCTTCAAATCGACTTTTTTGGCATTCGCTTGTATCAGGGGGTTATCATTAGTATCATTGTGATCTATGCTATCTTTCTGTTACTTCTTTTGTGGCATTAGTCTTATCTCTTGATGCATCAAATCTGATATTGTTGACGTTTGTTGTGCAGGAGAGAGGGCGCATTGGCTTCTTGGACAAAATCGATTTGCATAGAGACTACCTCAAAGCTTCCAAATTGATCGGGTTTGCATAGATCATCATCATCAAGGCATCTACAAGGTTATCCAGGTAAGATCCACAGGTTTGTTTCTCTTTCCTTTATCCAATCCATTGACATAATACATAAATTGTTAAAACCCTAAATATCTTAAAACCCTCATTTTACATTTTCTCAGATCTACTTAGATCTATTGGGTTGTTGGGCATGATATTGAAAACCCACCTCTATAGCATCCACGGCATCCCGGATCTATAGTTTGGTGTGGATTGGCTTCCGTTTGACCCCTCTCCCAAGCCAACCTAGCTTCTCCCAAGGAAGGCGCACCTCACCATTTGAGCTGGTTGACCTAGATCTAGTCGATGGGTGTTTGAGATTCCACTTGATTTGACATCTACACATCAAATAACATACACCCAGGTTGTCCCTTTCTTGAAAATCACCTTGTGGGCCCCATTCCACATTTTAAGGGATTTAATCCCCATTTTGGACCACTTGGAACACTAAAACTCAGATCTACAAAGATCTAACCGGTGGATTGCCACGAAATTATAGATCCATATCCCTACTTGACTGATCTACCCGGATCTAAAGTTTGGATGACATCCGACATGATTTGACCCACCTAAACCCCGATTGAAGCCTCCTTAGGGAAAGTCGCACCACCTTGGAGAAGTGAGTTCACTCACTTCGAGGAACTGGGTACTTGAGATTTTTGCAGATCCGGAATCAGAATAATTCAAAACCTAGGTCTAGACTGTCACTTTGTCAAATCTTGCCTTGGGGATTGCATTCCTTGTTTTTAGGGATTGTGGTCCACTTGGGTCAAACCTAGATCTAGACACATTTATCCATCAAGAACTGTATTGTCCACTTGTCCCAAGTACTAGGAGTCCTAAACCTCAAGTCAACCTTACTTTGACTCCACTTCCCAATTCCCAAGGCACTGGCCTCTCTCCAAGTTAACTCAACTTTCCTAGAATGTTGGATTGACTTGTGGTTTGACTTTTGCATGGTAAACTATACCTTTGAGGACATCATGAACTATGGTCAATCTTGTCTCATGTACTAGTTAGCCCCAATGCAACCTTTAACTATCCTGCATTGGACACGGTACCCAAGGCAGTGAATCTTTTGACATTGACCTAGTACACTAGCCCTAGATCTCACTTTAAACATTGCAAGTCACTTTCACTTCAACTATGAACCAAAGCTATACCTATTGAACCCCTCACTTGGCTTGTGACTTCAACCTATAAGGTCTAGGATAAACCATACACCTAACTTCACTTAGAAATACCCTGATTTGGTGTCTTGGTTTTGATCTCTCCTGTCGGGAGTAGATCGGGTCTCCCCCTTTGTTGTCTGGGCTAGATAACATAAAGTGAAGGTTGCCTCGACTGGCGTGACAACCATATATTGGAGGTCGAGGTGATCGTGGTTGCACCTTTCAAGTTGCCCTTCCCTATTGCCATCCATGACTGGATCCTTCCATAGGGGTAACTACAGTTTAGGTGATAACATTTTGGCGCCGTTGCCGGGGAGGCAATAGCTTGCCCTAGTCCTTCCCGCATATACAAACGACACATATCTTGGTAGAAGAGTTAAATCTACCTGGCGACTCCCAATCGTGACTCCGCTGAGGAGCGAGCTCATTTACATCCTTACAACACAAGAAGTAAAGTAAACTTAGATCAAGTTGAAGGAACCCCAATCACCTATCGTAAAAGAGATCCTAAAGCACAACCATCAAACTTCCTTTGGAAATTGGTTAACGATTCTCCAAACAGAACTTTAGGATCCCCTTTGATCAAGTCGGTTCCTCCCTCATCACCTAGTTCAAACTTAAACACAAACTTACCAAATCCAATGGCCGGAACAAACCCGGGAAACCAGAATGTTCCTCCACCACAAGCTCCTAGGATTTTTGGAAGAAAGGCAAAACCATCTCCTTTAGACTTTTCCCAAATCCAGGGTGCACCCCATGACATGCCTGAAAAGTATTTTGAAAAGGTTCCCAGATTTGATGGAGTATCCGCTATATCAATTGAAGACCACATTGACAAAGTATGGGAACACATGGAAGCATATGGAGCATCTGAGGAAGATGTTTTCATGAGGGGTCTCCTGGCATCCTTGGAAGGAGATGTTAGGAAGTGGTTTGACAGGTTGCCTGCTTCATCCATTGATGGGTATGATAACTTTGTCAACAAGCTAAACAGTGAGTGGTCCCGAAAGTTAGATGGGAAATTTCTTACACCAACTTTTTGACATCAAGAAAAGAGAAAATGAAACAGTCCATGAGTTTAACATAAGATTTGACAAGACTGTAGCTGTTATCCCTGAAGAAATTAGACCAAAAGATCAAGCAGTTGTTATTCACTACTTGAATGCTTTTGAGGGATGGGTTGGTTATCAGCTAAAGGATAAAAATCCAAATGACTTAAAGACCGCTCAATCAAATGCTAAGATGGCTGAGCAAAATGTAGCATCCATGGGGAAACAAAACTTCTTTGATCAATTTGCCCCATCCACTTCTAGATCTGACCCTAGACTTCGAAAACCAAAGGAACCTGTGAGTGTGCCAAAGGAATCCAAGGACACTTTAGAGGTCATGCAAGAAATGATGAAACAATTAACTGTCCTGACTAAGAATGTGGCAAGTTTGAATGACCCTGAGAGACATAGAAATCCTTATGGCCCTAAACCTTACTGGAATAATAATAGAAGGCCTGATGGGGATAGGGATAGGCGACGACCTGAGTATCCAAAAAACTCTGAAAAGAAGGAAGTCAATTGGTGTGATGAAGAAGAAGAGATACCCTCTGACACCATTGACCATGATGACCAACCAGAAAACATCAACTTTATAAATGACTTATCTTATGATGAAGACTTTGGAAGAATCCTTTTAGAAGAAGAGCCATGGGAGCAAGAAGATGATGTTATTGAAGAACCTAGCTCCACATGTTGTGCCTTAGAACTCCCAAAACCTAAAGAGCAACCAAAGTATCAAATCTACAAACGAGGAACTACTTCCCAACCTTCTTTCCTTGATAAACATAAAAAGATTGATGAAGATAAAAAGGAAGAAGAAGATCTTGCCGTAGATGATTATGATCTTAAGATTGATATGAAGAAAGAGCTAAGCAAGATAATGTGTAACATCCCTGTCACTGAATTAATGAAGGTGCCCTCTGTTAGATGCCAAGTAGAGGAATTTTTCAATGGTATTGGCCAAGAGAAAAATCCTGAACCTGTCCTAGAATCATGTCATATCCAAAAGCTTAGTGGAACACAACCTAGTGAAACAGAGAAGGATCCACCAATAAACATCCATTCAGCCATTTATGAAAAAAAAAGCGGTGGTCACTCCCCCTTTTACCTTACCTTGCACATTCAAAACATGCTCCTTCATAATTGTATGTTGGATTCTGGAGCAGCAATGAATGTTATGCCTTTACAAGTTATGAAGGAAATGGGACTCGAAGTGACTAGACCTTATGGAAATGTCTGTGGTATAGATTCCCGACGAGTACCGTCTTATGGCTTGATTAAAAACCTTAGGGCTGACCTTTTCGCATGTTCAGACATTTCTACTATGATGGATGTAGTTGTCATTGATTTACCCCCAGCATATGGAATGCTTTTATCTAGAAAATGGGCAGCTGGCCTAGGTGGATACCTTATGATGGATTTATCATTTATTTGTGTTCCCAACCCTGATGGAGCTTTGATTCGGGTTAACAGAGAGCCTTGTTATAATGAGCATGTTGAATCTTTTGATGAAGGGTTAAAAAACACATACGGGGATGAATTATTAAATAATGCCAAAACTAACCTTGTTGAAGATGAGGATGAATTGTATGAAGTTGATCAAAATATGTGTATGGTCATGGAAGATTCTGATTCTGTTTGGGAAGACAAGCAAATGATTGAAATAATTAGAAATGATGTTGTTGAGGAAATAGATGAATTGAGAGGACATGAAAATCAACCCCAAGATCACGAACAAAACAATGAAACCATTCAAGAACCTGCTATAGAAAATCACACACTTGAAGGGATTGAGGATGACATAAGAAGTCTAGGAAGAGATGAGAGTCTGCTAGATGATCAAAGCATTGAACAAATTCTCCCAATAGAAAACCTCCATGAACAAACACACAATGAGGAGAACATTGAAAACCCAATACATGAAGATGAGTTTGATGATATTAGGAGGGGAGAAAGAATTCCTTTCACTGTTAGGGAGTGGTTTGCCTTGACCGATCACAATAGAGAGAGAGAAAGACAAGGGCTTGCACCTATTTACCCATGGGAAAACAATCTTGCAACATCTACTAGGTTTGAAACAAACGAAGAGCCTGAAGCCACTTATTATTCCGATACAGAAGATTCTTTATCTCATCTATCTCTAGAAGACGGTAACTTTATTCAAGTCCATGATAACTCTCTAAGTTGGGAAGAGGATGCCCTAATCAATGATGCTCCTGAAGGAGACTATAATTTAAATAACCTTGCTATTTTTCAAATTCCTTCAGAACCTCAAAGCCATACTTTATCTACATATCCGCATATCCCTAGTTTCATCCTACCATCTGAGTCATCTAGTCAGCATACTCATGATCTTTCTCACATTCCTACTTCCTCCACATTTCATTCTGAGTCAGCTTCTCCCAGAATGGAAAACATGGTCATTCCTGTTCCTTCAGGGGAAGGTTCTAGTCATAACACTGTCATATTTAGAGAGCCACCTCCCTTGGAAGAACATAGAAACCTCTTGACTGTAGGAGAGGTTGTTAAAAGAATTGTGTCTCCCCATGGGGAAGAGCCAAATGAGGAAATCCAAGAAACAAGAAGGGAAGTTAGGGAAATCCTTGTTGGCACAGTTGCTATTTCCTTAGATGGTGGTCCACCCAGAATGGAGGCAGTTCCTTCTAGAAGAAACTCGAGGATTGTCACACCTCAACCGCAAAACCCTGCTGAAATCCATCCCATACCTATTCGTAACATTGGAGTTATTCCTGAGTCAGTCAATAGAAATAATTTTCATACAGGAAGTCAAGTCATCATTCCCAACCATTTATTGCATATAAGATCGGGACAAGCTGATGACTTATGGGTTGGACCTTTCACAGTAGAGCGATGCATTGATGGCATGTGCTTTCTGACCACTGGTAGTGGACGACGTATCTTATATCCTGTCCATCAGAGGGACTTGAGGGATCACATCCCTGATCCCACATAGTTGGGATTTCTCCGCTTGCATTGCCTGGTAGAGTAGGGTAGGTAGGAAAACAAATAAGCCTACTTAGGCAGTAGTTAGTCTTTTCAGCCATTGAGTCTGGCATCTTTTTAGTCTCTAAGCTCCTTTGTAAGCTCCTAGTTTAACTGAGTACCTGTCACTTTTTCTTTTCCTGCACAATAAAACTCAAATTTTGCAAATTATGTTAGTAGTTTAATTTACTTTCTGCATTTATATTTTATGCATTTATATTTCTGACATAGAATAGATTTCATTTCAGTTGATTTTATCATTTTTCCCACACATGCGGCATGAGGTATTTTGTTTAGATGTTGTGAATGCAGAAAATAGGTTGCAAGAATAAAAGCTGGAAATAAAATGGTAGAGTGCTGGATCGTGGATTCGAGTAGCAGAGTTCGAGGACCAGAGATTCTGAGGTTCTCAAGCGCTCATTCCAGCAGAGCACTTGTCCCAGCCGGAGCCAGATGTTATCACATATATAGTAGCCGGGCTACCATACATTATTTTTCTCATTCCAGTACACTATTGAGCCAGTTCCCTTGCATTTGAGATGTCGAGATGAGCATCTAGATTGGATCACTATCAGATTGTGGACAGCAGTTATATTCCCCATGCCATGACTGAGTTTCAGGACACTCAGAGAGATGCCCGATATAGCCATTATGCCATTGGTACAGAGCAGACAGTAGCGCCCAGACTTACAGCAGCAGTCTCAGAGGACAGATGATGGTACAGGTTGATGAGCTTTCAGGTATATGACTCAGCATGTATACTATTGTGTTATGGTTAGATTGCTTTTATACTTATTCTTATAGCATGTCTTAGCACTTAGTGTCATGATCTGGCGATCATATAGATATTTGGACCTGGTTGACCTATTATATATATATTACTGTCCCTACTCAGACTTAGAAGTTCACTATTCATACTCATTGGTATATACCCTCCTTAGGGAGAATAGAGGTGATCATTACACCATACTCTGGCTTGCTAGTGTTGGCTCCATCATTTCATTGTCTTCATCCATCCGTGGCCTACCTTTTAGATTATTACCCTGATTTGCTACTTGACTAGTGACATGGAGGACCTTTCCCCACTGTAGCCTCTGTATTGGATGAGCTTCCCTGTTTATTGTGTCTCAGCTCTGAGTTGGTGACAGAACTTACCTATGGTGAGTTGGAGTTCCTTGAGAATTCCCCCTAGTCACTAAAGTTGTGTTGGCTAAACCTGAAACCTTTAGTGCTGCCATCAATACAAAATCTGGAAAAATCAAATGCTATATCTTGTATATGAAAGAAATGCCAAATGAAAATGGCCATGAAAAATAAAATGTTATATCTATTGGAAAAATAAATACCTAGGTAAACAAGCTGTCCATGACACACCTAGAAGTGCTCAGGTAAACAAGTGCCTTAAAAACACACCTGCAGCAGAAAGCCTAAAAATAAATGTAAATCTATGCAATGTGTTTGTAAACACACATAGATCAAGGCTATGGAAACCTCAGGCCCAAAAAGCAATGGAACTTAAATGTTATATCTAAACAATTGCTGGCCTTGTTTGTATTATGGATTGTGCGCATCTGTGAAGGTGAATAAACCCTCTTTAAACAACTCATCCATTTGTGAGACACCGCCATTCCCTGTGTTATTGCTCATTCAGTATATACTATGGTGTGTATTCCCTTTCCCTTGCCAAAGTGTCACAAAGTCAAGTTAGTCAAGTCATCCCTTAGCCTAGCCATTTATTTCAGCCTTCACCCTTCACTAGCAAATTGATCACAACTATGAAGTGAGTATGGTCCTGAAAGTCTAGTCTGAGTAATAATAATAACTATCGACACTATATATTTGGATTTAGATCGTCAGTCATGATTACTCTGTGTTATAGAAGCTATTTGAATAAATTGTAAAGCATGTATTAACCTTGACACCTTGCAGCAGCTATGGATGATAGTCTGAGTTGTATTTGGTCTTGGTTAGACCTAGTTTGACCATGGAGGACCATGGGACATGAGATGTTGGACCTTATGATGATATGGATAGATGATATGTGGTCTATGTACACATACAGGATGATTCTATGCAGCAGCTACAGGGTTATGATGATGATTCTTGGGATACAGCAGTGTTTGGTCATTTACAGATCATTATTATTGGCCTTGTTCCGGTACATTGGATATTTATTTTGATCATGCAGAGATTCATATGGTGTATGAGTACACATCTTGGATAGATTTGGACCTTCTGAGTCCAATGGGACAGTTTGTTTTCAGTTCCGGGCACTTACAGTGATGATTTAGCCTCAGTAGGCTGTCCTAGTGCAGTTTTGGTCTATTGGAGGCCCTGTCGGAGCAGAGATGACTTTTATCCGGTTGACCTAGGGCGCTGATGTTGGAGGGGGTGGTCCAGCCACTTGTTTTTACCATATTACCCCCCTCCCGGACACATTGGCACCCTCACCTTGACAGCGCCATCACTCCAGGAGGCAGTTTGGGCAGTTTCACGTTTCCCAAGGCATTTCAGGATTGGTAGAAATGGCTATTGAGGAAATCGATTTGGGCTACTGAGGCAAAGTTATGGCATGGGATGATCAGTGATGATAGATCGGGACCTTCCACACCTCCTCCTGCAGTTTCAGCTTCATCGGGGCCCGCATCCATCACTTATGGCACTTTCTGTGGATTTTTGGGGTCTTTTGAGGACCACGACTTCACCTTGGAGGCACGATTTGGTACTTTCATGATTATTTATTGGTTATTGTGCCATGGGGATTGACCAAGGAGGGATAAAATTACCCCTTGGACCCACCATGAGCCTCTTATGATATTTTGTCATCATGATTTGGTGGGATTCCCCTCTCCTAGGGCGACTTTGTCCACTTATGTTATATTTTATGTGTGATCCATGTATTATGTTGTTGAGCTCATCTCAACCATTGATTAGACATTTGTATCTTTTAATCTTAGCCACTCATTCAAAAAGTGGTTAGGGTTTTGGTGCCTCTCCTTCCTATTTAAAGGAGAGAGCCTCTCATTGTAAAGGGTCTTTGGCTCTTGGATTATTGGTATAGAAAAATATTCTTGTGGAAATTCTTGTGGTCTCCTTTGCATCTAGTGTTCTTAGATGGTGATTGGAAAGTCTGTTGCAACCTAGCATTTGGAAATTTGTGGCAAGATCTATTTTTTTTTTGGAAATCATTGTTTGTCTACAGGAGGGCGACTTCAACAAGGGCGATTTTGCAAGGCTTCTTCAAATCGACTTTTTTGGCATTCGCTTGTATCAGGGGGTTATCATTAGTATCATTGTGATCTATGCTATCTTTCTGTTACTTCTTTTGTGGCATTAGTCTTATCTCTTGATGCATCAAATCTGATATTGTTGACGTTTGTTGTGCAGGAGAGAGGGCGCATTGGCTTCTTGGACAAAATCGATTTGCATAGAGACTACCTCAAAGCTTCCAAATTGATCGGGTTTGCATAGATCATCATCATCAAGGCATCTACAAGGTTATCCAGGTAAGATCCACAGGTTTGTTTCTCTTTCCTTTATCCAATCCATTGACATAATACATAAATTGTTAAAACCCTAAATATCTTAAAACCCTCATTTTACATTTTCTCAGATCTACTTAGATCTATTGGGTTGTTGGGCATGATATTGAAAACCCACCTCTATAGCATCCACGGCATCCCGGATCTATAGTTTGGTGTGGATTGGCTTCCGTTTGACCCCTCTCCCAAGCCAACCTAGCTTCTCCCAAGGAAGGCGCACTTCACCATTTGAGCTGGTTGACCTAGATCTAGTCGATGGGTGTTTGAGATTCCACTTGATTTGACATCTACACATCAAATAACATACACCCAGGTTGTCCCTTTCTTGAAAATCACCTTGTGGGCCCCATTCCACATTTTAAGGGATTTAATCCCCATTTTGGACCACTTGGAACACTAAAACTCAGATCTACAAAGATCTAACCGGTGGATTGCCACGAAATTATAGATCCATATCCCTACTTGACTGATCTACCCGGATCTAAAGTTTGGATGCCATCCGACATGATTTGACCCACCTAAACCCCGATTGAAGCCTCCTTAGGGAAAGTCGCACCACCTTGGAGAAGTGAGTTCACTCACTTCGAGGAACTGGGTACTTGAGATTTTTGCAGATCCGGAATCAGAATAATTCAAAACCTAGGTCTAGACTGTCACTTTGTCAAATCTTGCCTTGGGGATTGCATTCCTTGTTTTTAGGGATTGTGGTCCACTTGGGTCAAACCTAGATCTAGACACATTTATCCATCAAGAACTGTATTGTCCACTTGTCCCAAGTACTAGGAGTCCTAAACCTCAAGTCAACCTTACTTTGACTCCACTTCCCAATTCCCAAGGCACTGGCCTCTCTCCAAGTTAACTCAACTTTCCTAGAATGTTGGATTGACTTGTGGTTTGACTTTTGCATGGTAAACTATACCTTTGAGGACATCATGAACTACGGTCAATCTTGTCTCATGTACTAGTTAGCCCCAATGCAACCTTTAACTATCCTGCATTGGACACGGTACCCAAGGCAGTGAATCTTTTGACATTGACCTAGTACACTAGCCCTAGATCTCACTTTAAACATTGCAAGTCACTTTCACTTCAACTATGAACCAAAGCTATACCTATTGAACCCCTCACTTGGCTTGTGACTTCAACCTATAAGGTCTAGGATAAACCATACACCTAACTTCACTTAGAAATACCCTGATTTGGTGTCTTGGTTTTGATCTCTCCTGTCGGGAGTAGATCGGGTCTCCCCCTTTGTTGTCTGGGCTAGATAACATAAAGTGAAGGTTGCCTCGACTGGCGTGACAACCATATATTGGAGGTCGAGGTGATCGTGGTTGCACCTTTCAAGTTGCCCTTCCCTATTGCCATCCATGACTGGATCCTTCCATAGGGGTAACTACAGTTTAGGTGATAACAGGTCTGTAACACCTGGAGAAGACATGTGGCTTATTGATAGTGGTGCTTCAAAGCACATGACAGGACAAAAGAAAACTCTTTCAAGACTTGAAGAGAAGACCTCTCCACAGAAAGTATCATTAGGAGATGACTATCAATATCCTATCAAAGGAATTGGTGAAGCAAGCTAAAAGCTTGATTCTGGAACCCCCATGAAGATGAAGGAAGTGTTATATGTACCAGGTTTGAAGAAGAACCTACTTTCTATCTCAGCATTAGATAAGAAAGGCTATAGGGTTGCATTCATAGATGGACAAGTACTCATGTGGCCCAAAGGAAAATCAATTGAGGATGCAGTTGTTATAGGTGAAGAGGAAGGAGGGCTATATAAACTCAAGGGACATTCAGAAGCAGCCCTTGTTCATGAAACCACTAGCCCAAGTGAGCTATGGCATAAAAGGCTTGCTCACATCAACTACAAAACATTACCCTATGTGAGCAAAGTAGTAACAGGATTACCAGATTTAAAGGTTGATCATGAAGGCACTTGCAAAGGATGTGCAAAAGGGAAGAATATCAAGAATCCATTTCCAAAAAGTGAAACAAAGACTAAAAGTACTTTGGAATTGATTCATTCAGATGCCCTCCACATCCTTGAGTGGATATGAGTACTACCTTACATTTATTGATGACGATTCAAGAAAGACTTGGATATATTTCCTGAAAAGAAAAGATGAAGTCTTTGGAAAATTCAAGGAATTCAAGGCCATGATAGAAAATCACTCAGAAAAGAAAATCAAGACACTCAAGATAGATAATGGTGGAGAATATACTTCAAAGGACTTTGAAGTCTTTTGTAAAGAAGCTGGAATCAAGAGGGAACTAACCACTCCCTACAATCCTCAACAAAATGGTGTTGCGGAAAGAAAGAATAGAACCATCATGGAAGCAGTGAAGACAATGATACATGATCAAGATCTTCCTATGCATCTATGGGCTGAAGCAGCAAGGACGGCAGTCTATGTTCAAAATAGATTGTCTCATTGTGCCCTTGGATTCAAGACTCCAGAAGAAATGTTCACAGGGAAGAAACCTGAGGTAAGCCACCTCAAAATATTTGGGTGCCCCATCTATGTTCACATACCAAAAGAGAAGAGAACTAAGTTGGACCCTTACGGAAAGAAGGGAATATTTGTTGGGTATTGTGAAACATCCAAAGCATTCAGAATATACATCCCAGGATTCCATCACATGGAAATTAGTAGAGATTTAGCATTTGATGAAGAAGCTGCTCTCAAAATATCTAGAAAGAGCTAGTGTGAAGAAGTATCTGAAGAAGATATACCTCCTAGAAATACAGAAGCAGTTTCCTTCCCTGAAGAAGAAACACCAGAAGACCATGATATGATAGAACCTCAAGAACCCCCACCTATGAACATATCACGGAAGAGAAAGCCAGCATGGGCAAGAGAAATTATACAAGATGCAGAAAGATATGGAGCTCCAGAAGGCTCCACTAGAACAAGCAAGAAACCAAAGCTATTTTCCAGCTATGTGGCTTTGATGTGTGATCTTGTAGATCAAGAACCTACCAGTTATGAAGAAGCAATTCATAAGAAAGAATGGGTAGAAGCAATGACAGAGGAATACCAGTCAATAATGAAGAATGATGTTTGGGATGTAGTTCCCAAACCAAAAGACAAGAGTGTGGTATCCTACAAGTTGATATACAAGATAAAGCATGTTGCGGATGGTAGCATTGAAAAGTATAAGGCAAGGTTTGTGGCCAGAGGATTCTCCCAAAAAGAGGGAATTGACTATAAAGAAACATTTGCACCAGTTGCAAGGTACACCTCCATTAGAACCATCATGGCACTAGCATCTATGATGAAGTGGAGATTACATCAGATGGATGTGAAGACAGCCTTCCTGAATGGTGTGATTGAGGAAGAAGTGTACATAGAACAACCACAAGGATTTGAGGTTGAAGATAGAAGAACCCACGTATGCAAACTGAAGAAAGCTCTGTACGGATTGAAACAAGCTCCTAGAGCTTGGTACAGAAGAATTGATAGCTTCTTGACAAGCTTGGGCTTTACCAAAAGTAAAGCTGATCCTAACCTTTACCTTAAGGTTATGGATGATAAACCTGTCATACTATTGTTGTATGTGGATGATCTGTTTCCGACAAGAAATGAGAAACAAATCATGGAAGGCAAGAAGAAGCTAGCTACAGAATTTGAGATGAAAGATCTCGAATTGATGCATTACTTCCTAGGTCTGGAAGTATGGCAAGGCCCAGAAGGAATCTTTCTCAACCAAGGAAAGTATGTTGTGGAAATCTTGAAAAGATTTGATATGTTGGAATGTAAAGCCATGGCCACTCCCATGGATACCAACTTAAAGTTGTTGGCTGATGAATCGTCGGAATTAGTGGATATGACTCAGTACAGACAGATTATTGGGTCGCTGATGTATCTAACGAATACCAGACAAGATATATGCTTTGTTGTTAACACCCTGAGTCAGTATCTAGTTGAGCCTAGATATGTTCACCTGATAGTTGCAAAGCATGTGATGAGGTACATAAAAGGTACGATAAACATTGGTCTATATTATCTTGGAGATAATGATTTCAGATTGTATGGATATACAAATGCAGATTGGGCTGGAAGTGTCTCAGACAGAAAGAGCACATCGGGTGGATGTTATTGTCTGGGATCTGCTATGATCTCATGGTTTAGCAGGAAGCAGTCCAGTGTGGCTCTCAGCACAGCTGAAGCAGAATATATAGCAGCTTGCTCTGCTAGTTGTGAAGCGATATGGCTTCGAAAGTTGTTATCAGGACAATTTGACTTAGAGCTAGACCCCACTGTGATCCTGTGTGACAACCAGAGTTGTATCAAGATGACTGAGAATCTAGTGTTTCATGATAAGTCAAAGCACATAGAGATGCGATATTTCTATATATGGGATATGGTGCAGAAAGGAGCTATAAAGCTCGAGTATGTGAGCACTGACGAACAAGTTGCTGATCTATTGACCAAACCTCTGTCTCGAGTAAAGTTTGAGTATTTCCCAGACAAGCTTGGTGTAGTTCAAAAGGACCTGTTACCACATATATAGTAGCCGGGCTACCATACATTATTTTTCAGATTCCAGTACACTATTCAGCCAGTTCCCTTACATTGAGATGCTGAGATGAGCATCTATATTGGATCACTATCAGATTTTGGACAACAGTATATATTCCCCATGCCATGACTGAGTCTCAGGACACTCAGAGAGATGACCGATGTAGCCATTATACCATTTGTACAGAGCAGTCAATAGCAATGTTTTAAAAACCGGAACCGGGAATCAAACCGGTCAGGGGTCAACTCAGACAGGAACCGGAACCGGTAATGAACCGGAGTGGTTTGATTTCAATGAATCGGACTATTAAAAAATACAAAAAAATTACAATTTTAATCATAAAAATTATATTTAACATCCCAAGCTATATTTCAAACCATTAGACACATAATATGTATATTTGAAACCATTAGACACATAATATGTAAAGTCTACTCATATATATAAATTGGAAATCCATAAACCATGTATGGGTCACAAAATGGCACCAAGTGCACTACATAGTAAAGTCTCATAGCACTTATTTATTACTGTTTGGAGGGCGAATTAGGTTTAGGTTTTTTGTTTTTTTATTTTTTATCATTATAATTCACTTTATAAGCCCTAGTGTTTTTTTAGCTGGCCGGCCGGGTTATTATGGAACCGGCCGGTTAGGTCCGGTTAGGGTCGGTTTGGTAATGAACTGGCCGGTTCAGGACCGGTTCATTACCAAACCGGACCCCGATCCGAGTTGACCACCGGTTTGGTGTTCCATTTCCCTTGGCCAGTCAAACCGGCCGGTTCCGGTTCGAACCGAACCGGTTTTCAAAACACTGGTCAGTAGTGCCCAGAGTTGCAGTAGCAGTTTCAGAGGACAGATGATGATTCAGATTGATGAGCATTCAGGTATATGACTCAGCAGGTATATCATTGTGCTATGGTTATATTGCTTTTATATTTATTCTTATAGCATGTCTTAGCACTTAGTGTCATGATCTGGCGATCATATAGATATGTGGACCTGGTTAATCTTATTATATATATTATATTGTCCCTACTCAGACTTAGAAGTTCACTATTCATACTCATTGGTTTTACCCTCCTTAGGGAGAATAGAGGTGATCATTCCACCATACCTTGGCTTGCTAGTGTTGGCTCCATTATTCATTGTCTTCATCCATCCATTGCCTACCTTTTAGTTTATCACCCTGACTTACTACTTGACTAGTGACATGGAGGAACTTTTCCCCATTGCAGCCTCTGTATTGGATGAGCTTCCCTGTTTATTGTGTCTCGGCTCTGAGTTGGTGACAAAACTTACCTATGGTGAGTTGGAGTTCCTTGTGAATTCCCCCTAGTCACTAAAGTTGTGTTGGCTAAACCTGAAACTTTTAGTGCTGCCATGAATACAAAATCTGAAAAATGAAATGCTATATCTTGTATAAAAAGCCCGTTCATGCAATGTGTTTTTCAACACACGTGAATGAAAGGCATGCCAAATGAAAATGGCCATGAAAATAAAATGTTATATCTTTTGGAAATATAAATACCTAGGTAAACAAGCTATCTGTGACAAACCTAGAGGTGCTCAGGTAAGCAAGTGCCTTAAAAACACACCTGCAGCAAAAAGCCTAAAATAAATGTAAATCTATGCAATGTGTTTATAAACACACATAGATCAAGCCTATGGAAACTTCAGGCCCAAAAAGCAATGGAACTTAAATGCTATATCTAAATTATTGCTGGCCTTATTTGTATTATGGATTGTGCACATCTATTAAAGGTGAATAAACCCTCTTTGAACAACTCATCCATTTGTGAGACACCGCCATTCCCTGTGTTGTTGCTCATTCAGTATATACTATGGTGTGTATTCCCTTTCCCTTTGCCAAAGTGTTACAAAGTTAAGTCAATCAAGTCATCCCTTAGCCTAGCCAGTTATTTTAGCCTTCACCCTTCACTAACAAATTGATCACAGCTATGAGTGAGTATGGTCTTGAAAGTCTAGTCTGAGTAATAATAATAATTAATGACATTATATTTGGATTTAGATTGCCAGTAATGATTACTCTGTGTTATAATTGTTATTTGAATAAGTTGTAGAGCATGCATTAACCTTTAACACTTTGCAGCAGCTTATGATGGTGGTCTGAGTTATATTTGGTCATGTTGACTTGGTCAAACCTAGTTTGACCAAGGTCAACCATAGGACATGAGATGGTTGGACCTTGTGATGATATGGATAGATGATATATGGTCTATATACATGTACATGATGATTCTATGCAACAGATACAGGGTTATGATGATGATTCATGGTTTACAGCATTATTTGATCATTTACAGATTATTATTATTTCACCTGTTCCGGTATATTGGATATATTTTATGATCATGCAGAGACTCATATGGTGTATGAGTACACATCTTGGATGGACTTGGACCTTCTGAGTCCAATGAGACAGTCTGTTTTCAGTTCCGAGCACTTACAGTGATGATTGAGCCTCAATAGGCTAACCCAGTGCAGTTTTGATCTGTCGGAGACCCTGTCAGAGCAGATGTGATTTTTATCCAATTGACCTAGGGCGCTATGCTTGGAGGGGGTGCTCCAGCCACTTGTTTTTACCATATTACCCCCCCTCCCGGACACACTAGTGCCCTCACCTTGACAGCGCAGGCACTCCAGGAGGCAGTTTGGAGCAGTTTCATGCTTCCCGAGGCATTTCAGGATTGGTAGAAATGGCTATTGAGGAATTTGATTTGGGCTACTGAGACAATGTTTTGGAATGGGATGATCAGTGATGATGGATTGATGTCTTCCACACCTCCTCCAGCAGTTTCAGCTTCATTGAGAACCGCATCCATCACTTATGGCACTTTCTGATGATTTCTGAGGTCTTTTGAGGTCTACGATTTGTCCATAGAGGCACGATTTGGTATATTGATGACTATTTTATTATTATTGTGCTATGGGGTTTGACCAAGGGTGGCTAAAATTACCCCTTTGACCCACCATAAGCTTCTTCTTATATTTTCTCATCATGATTTGGTGGGATTCCCCTCTTCTAGGGCAATTTTGTCCACTTATGTTATATTTTATGAGTGATCCATGTATTTTATTGTTGAGCTCATCTCAACCATTGATTAGACATTTGTATCTTTTAATCTTAGCCACTCATTCAAAAGGTGGTTAGGATTTTGATGCCTCTCCTTCCTATTTAAAGGAGAGAGTTTCTCATTGTAAAGGGACTGGTGGCTCTGGATTATTGGAATAGAAAATTATTATTGCATCTATCTTCAGTGTTGTGGTGAATTTTTTTGGTGTTCGTTCGTTGGTTCTTCCTTTGCACTGAGTTATTGGAGATCTTGTTTGCCATATCTTTTGTACCACGTTTTTGCATCTACAGGTGGAGGCCGATTTGCTTTGAGGAGGAAGTATTGGTAGGGGAAGACTCTCCCTACTTCTTCTTTGGATCTCTTCGTTGGTAATAGGGAGTATTACTGTCCCAGAACCTTCTATTCTATGTTATCATTGCATTTTACTTGTATTTCCCCCATACTTGACCTCTCTGATTGAAATCAATTTTCCTTGGATTGACAGGTAGAGAAGGGCGCACTTGTGGGCTAGGGCATCAATTTGGCAAGCAAAATCAAGAATTTCTCATTTGATCTCTGCGGGAATCTTCCTCAACATCAAAGCATCTCTCTTCATCACTCAGGTATGATCTCAAGGTAAGTTCTATCTCCATGATCTATCCACTTGTCTAAAACATTTCAAACCCTAATTAATCAAAACCCCCATTTTTACATTTTTTCAGATATACTAAGATCTAGTGGGTTGTTGGGTATAATATTGAAAACCCACCTCTATAGTATCCACGGCATCCCGGATCTATAGTTTGGTGAGGATTGGCCTCCATTTGAGCCCCTTCCCAGGCCAACTTAGCCTCTCCAAGTGAGGTCGCACTCCTTGGGGAAGGTGAGTTACCCTAGATCTAGTACATGGGTAGTTGAGATTCCACTTGATTCGTGATCTACACATCCAATAACCTACCCCCAGACTGTCACTTTTCTGATTTCTACCTTGTGGGCCCTATTCCACATTTTATGGGATTTAATCCCCATTTTGGACCACTTGGTATCTTTAAACTCAGATCTAGTAAGATCTAGCCATTGGATTGCCGTGAAATTGTAGATCCGTACTCTCATTTGATCAACCTACTTGGATCTAAATTTTGGATGCCATTGGACTTGTCTTGATCCATTTATCCCCATTTTTACCCTCCTTGGGCAAAGTCGCACCACCTTGGAGATTGGAGTTTGTCCACTTCTAGGACGTGGGTACATGAGATTTTAATGGATTTGGAACAGGCATAAATTCAAAACCTAGGTCTAGTTGGTCACTTCATCAAATCTTGCCTTGGGGATAGCATTCCTTGTTTTAAGGGATTGTGGTCCACTTAGGTCAAACCTTGAATCTCTAGATCTAGACCTATTCATCCATCAAGACTTTAATTGCCCACTTGTCTGATGCAATAGGAGTCATCAACCACAAGCTAACTACACTTTGACTCCATTATCCCAATTCCCTAGGCACTGGTCTCTCTCCAAGTCAATTCGAATTTCCTAGATTGTTGGATTAACTTGTGGTTTGACCCTTGTGTGGTGAACCAAACCCTTTGATGTCATCATACTTCATGATCGAGCTTGTCACTTGTACTAGTTAGCCCCAATTCAACCCCTAAACTACCCTGCATTGGACACAGTTCCCAAGGCAGTGGATTTTCTCACATTGACTAGTACTTTAATCCTGGATCCTATTTCAAATATCATAAGTCACTCTCACATCAACAATGAACCAAAGCTATACTCATTAAACCCCTCACTTGTCTTGTGACTTCATCCTTAGGTCTAGGATAAACCATACACCTTACTTCACTTATAATTAACTTGATTTGGTGTCTTGGTTTTGATCTCTCTTGTCGGGAGTAGATCGGGTCTCCCCCTTTGTTGTCTGGGCTAGATAACATAAAGCGAAGGTTGCCTCGACTGTCGTGAGAACCATCTATTGGAGGTCGAGATGATCGTGGTTGCACCTTTTGAGTTGCCCTTCCCTATTGCCATCCATGAGTGGATACATCCATAGGGGTAACTACAGTTTAGGTGATAACAGGACCCTCCTCGAAAGGGGGAGTGATATGGTCGACGATGATATTTGGATACTGGTATCGATGTGGATACCTGTATCGATGATGAGATTGCCTATACCGACGGTAAGGTCGATGATGAGGATACCTGTATTGATACCTGTATTGATGATGAGATTGCCTATACCGACGGTAAGGTCGATGATGAGGATACGTGTATTGATGATGTGGATACTTGTATCGATGATGAGGATACATGTATTGATGATGTGGATACTTGTATCGATGATGAGGATACTTGTATCGATGATGAGGTTACCTGTTCCGACGATGAGGTCAATGATGAGGTTACCTGTTCCGACGATGAGGTCGATGAAGTGGTACTTAGACTTTGCCTAAGAGGAATGGTGGTGTTATCACCTAAACTGTAGTTACCCCTATGGAAGGATCCAGTCATGGATGGCAATAGGGAAGGGCAACTTGAAAGGTGCAACCACGATCACCTCGACCTCCAATGTATATGGTTGTCACGCCAGTCGAGGCAACCTTCACTTTATGTTATCTAGCCCAGACAACAAAGGGGGAGACCCGATCTACTCCCGACAGGAGAGATCAAAACCAAGACACCAAATCAGGGTATTTCTAAGTGAAGTTAGGTGTATGGTTTATCCTAGACCTTATAGGTTGAAGTCACAAGCCAAGTGAGGGGTTCAATAGGTATAGCTTTGGTTCATAGTTGATGTGAGAGTGACTTACAATGTTTAAAGTGAGATCTAGGGCTAGTGTACTAGGTCAATGTCAAAAGATCCACTGCCTTGGGAACCGTGTCCAATGCAGGGTTGTTTAGGGGTCAGACTGGGGCTAACTAGTACATGAGACAATCTTGACCATAGTCCATGATGTCCTCAAAGGTATAGTTCACCATGCAAAAGTCAAACCACAAGTCAATCCAACAATCTAGGAGAGTGGGTTGACTTGGAGATAAACCAGTGCCTTGGGAATTGGGAAGTGGAGTCAAAGTAGGGTTGACTTTATGGTTTAGGACTCCTACAACATGAGATAAGTGGACAGTATAGGCCTTGATGGATAAATGTGTCTAGATCTAGGTTTGACCCAAGTGGACCACAATCCCTAAAAACAAGGAATGCAGTCCCCAAGGCAAGATTTGACAAAGTGACAGTCTAGACCTAGGTTTTGAATTATTCTGAATCCGGATCTGCAAAAATCTCAAGTACCCAGTTCCTCGAAGTGAGTGAACTCACTTCTCCAAGGTGGTGCGACTTTCCCTAAGGAGGCTTGAATCGGGGTTTAGGTGGGTCAAATCATGTCGGATGGCATCCAAACTTTAGATCCGGGTAGATCAGTCAAGTAGGGATATGGATCTATAATTTTGTGGCAATCCACCGGTTAGATCTTTGTAGATCTAAGTTTTAGTGTTCCAAGTGGTCCAAAATGGGGATTAAATCCCTTAAAATGTGGAATGGGGCCCACAAGGTGATTTTCAAGAAAGGGACAACCTGGGTATATGTTATTTGATGTGTAGATGTCAAATCAAGTGAAATCTCAAACACCCATCGCTTAGATCTAGGTCAACCTGCTCAAATGGTGAAGTGCGCCTTCCTTGGGAGAAGCTAAGTTGGCTTGGGAGAGGGGTCAAACGGAAGCCAATCCACACCAAACTATAGATCCGGGATGCCGTGGATGCTATAGAGGTGGGTTTTCAATATCATGCCCAACAACCCACTAGATCTTAGTAGATCTGACAAAATGTAAAATGAGGGTTTTGTAGTATTTAGGGTTTTAACAATTTATGAATTATGTCAATGGATTGGATAAAGGAAAGAGAAACAAACCTGTGGATCTTACCTGGATAACCTTGTAGATGCCTTGATGATGATGATCTATGCAAACCCGATCAATTTGGAAGCTTTGAGGTAGTCTCTATGCAAATCGATTTTGTCCAAGAAGCCAATGCGCCCTCTCTCCTGCACAATCAAACGTCAACAATATCAGATTTGATGCATCAAGAGATAAGACTAATGCCACAAAAGAAGTAACAGAAAGATAGCATAGATCACAATGATACTAATGATAACCCCCTGATACAAGCGAATGCCAAGAAAGTCGATTTGAAGAAGCCTTGCAAAATCGCCCTTGTTGAAGTCGCCCTCCTGTAGACAAACAATGATTTCCAAAAAATAGATAGATCTTACCACAATTTCCAAATGCTAGGTTGCAATAGACTTTCCAATCACCATCTAAGAACACCAGATGCAAAGGAGACCACAAGAATTTCCACAAGAATATTTTTCTATACCAATAATCCAAGAGCCAAAGACCCTTTACAATGAGAGGCTCTCTCCTTTAAATAGGAAGGAGAGGCACCAAAACCCTAACCACTTTTTGAATGAGTGGCTAAGATTAAAAGATACAAATGTCTAATCAATGGTTGAGATGAGCTCAACAACATAGTACATGGATCACACATAAAATATAACATAAGTGGACAAAGTCGCCCTAGGAGAGGGGAATCCCACCAAATCATGATGACAAAATATCATAAGAGGCTCATGGTGGGTCCAAGGGGTAATTTTATCCCTCCTTGGTCAATCCCCATGGCACAATAACCAATAAACAATCATGAAAGTACCAAATCGTGCCTCCAAGGTAAAGTAGTGTATCTCCAAGGTGAAGTCGTGGTCCTCAAAGACCTCAAAAAATCCACAGAAAGTGCCACAAGTGATGGATGCGGTCCCCGATGAAGCTGAAACTGCAGGAGGAGGTGTGGAAGGTCCCGATCTATCATCACTGATCATCCCATGCCATAACTTTGCCTCAGTAGCCCAAATCGATTTCCTCAATAGCCATTTCTACCAATCCTGAACTGCCTCGGGAAACGTGAAACTGCCCAAACTGCCTCCTGGAGTGATGGCGCTGTCAAGGTGAGGGTACCAATGTGTCCGGGAGGGGGGGTAATATGGTAAAAACAAGTGGCTGGACCACCCCCTCCATCATCAGCGCCCTAGGTCAACCAGATAAAAGTCATCTCTGCTCTGACAGGGCCTCCAACAGACCAAAACTGCACTAGGACAGCCTACTGAGGCTAAATCATCACTGTAAGTGCCCGGAACTGAAAACAAACTGTCCCATTGGACTCAGAAGGTCCAAATCCATCCAAGATGTGTACTCATACACCATATGAATCTCTGCATGATCAAGATAAATATCCAATGTACCGGAACAAGGCCAATAATAATGATCTGTAAATGACCAAACACTGCTGTATCCCAAGAATCATCATCATAACCCTGTAGCTGCTGCATAGAATCATCCTGTATGTGTACATGGACCATATATCATCTATCCATATCATCATAAGGTCCAACATCTCATGTCCCATGGTCCTCCATGGTCAAACTAGGTCTAACCAAGACCAAATACAACTCAGAGTATCATCCATAGCTGCTGCAAGGTGTCAAGGTCAATACATGCTTTACAATTTATTCAAATAGCTTCTATAACACAGAGTAATCATGACTGGCGATCTAAATCCAAATATATAGTGTCGTTAGTTATTATTATTACTCAGACTAGACTTTCAGGATCATACTCACTTCATAGTTGTGATCAATTTGCTAGTGAAGGGTGAAGGCTGAAATAAATGGCTAGGCTAAGGGATGACTTGACTAACTTGACTTTGTGACACTTTGGCAAGGGAAAGGGAATACACACCATAGTATATACTGAATGAGCAATAACACAGGGAATGGCGGTGTCTCACAAATGGATGAGTTGTTTAAAGAGGGTTTATTCACCTTCACAGATGCGCACAATCCATAATACAAGCAAGGCCAGCAATTGTTTAGATATAACATTTAAGTTCCATTGCTTTTTGGGCCTGAGTTTTCCATAGCCTTGATCTATGTGTGTTTACAAACACATTGCATAGATTTACATTTATTTTTAGGCTTTCTGCTGCAGGTGTGTTTTTAAGGCACTTGTTTACCTGAGCACTTCTAGGTGTGTCATGGACAGCTTGTTTACCTAGGTATTAATTTTTCCAAAAGATATAACATTTTATTTTTCATGGCCATTTTCATTTGGCATTTCTTTCATATACAAGATATAGCATTTGATTTTTTTCCAAATTTTGTATTGATGGCAGCACTAAAAGTTTCAGGTTTAGCCAACACAACTTTAGTGACTAGGGGGAATTCTCAAGGAACTCCAACTCACCATAGGTAAGTTTTGTCACCAACTCAGAGCCGAGACACAATAAACAGGGAAGCTCATCCAGTACAGAGGCTACAGTGGGGAAAGATCCTCCATGTCACTAGTCAAGTAGCAGATCAAGGTAATAATCTAAAAGGTAGGCCACGGATGGATGAAGACAATGAAAAGATGAAGCCAACACTAGCAAGCCATAGAATGGTGTAATGATCACCTCTATTCTCCCTAAGGAGGGTATGTACCAATGAGTATGAATAGTGAACTTCTAAGTCTGAGTAGGGACAGTAATATATATAATAGGTCAACCAGGTCCAAATATCTATATGATCGCCAGATCATGACACTAAGTGCTAAGACATGCTATAAGAATAAGTATAAAAGCAATCTAACCATAACACAATAGTATACCTGCTGAGTCATATACCTGAAAGCTCATCAACCTGTACCATCACCTATCCTCTGAGACTGCTGCTGTAACTCTGGGCACTACTGTCTGCTCTGTACCAATGGCATAATGGCTATATCGGGCATCTCTCTGAGTGTCCCGAAACTCAGTCATGGCATGGGGAATATAACTGCTGTCCACAATCTGATAGTGATCCAATATAAATGCTCATCTCGGCATCTCAAATGCAAGGGAACTGGCTGAATAGTGTACTGGAATGAGAAAAATAATGTATGGTAGCCCGGCTACTATATATGTGATAACATCTGGCTCCGGCTGGGACAAGTGCTCGGCTGAAGTGAGCGCTTGAGAACCTCAGAATCTCTGGTCCTCGAACTCTGCTACTCGAATCCATGATCCAGCACTCTACCATTTTATTTCCAGCTTTTATTCTTGCAACCTATTTTCTGCATTCACAAACATCTAAACAAAATACCTCATGCCGCATGTGTGGGAAAAATAATAAAATCAACTGAAATAAAATCTACTCTATGTCAGAAATATAAATGCATAAAATATAAATGCAGAAAGTAAATTAACATAATTTGCAAAATTTGAGTTTTATTGTGCAGGAAAAGAAAAAGTGACAGGTACTCAGTTAAACTAGGAGCTTACAAAGGAGCTTAGAGACTAAGAAGGTGCCAGACTCAATGGCTGAAAAGACTAACTACTGCCTAAGTAGGCTTATTCTGTTTCCTACCTACCCTAATCTAACCAGTCATCACAAATGTTAGGTAAAATCATAAATCCAGTGCAACCATTCATCAAATAGGTTAATGATTCTTATTTGATTTTTGATAATAGAACAAGTCAAGATTGGGCTACAGATCAACAAATTTAAGGGCACAGTCTTCTTGATTTGTTCATAAATTGAAGAATGGTTTGAATTATGCAATATGAAATTATGCCAAGGAGAAGACTGACTGATGCAAACATCCTCCATCAAAGAACTAATAGGATCATAAAATTTATGCAAGTTAAACTCAGAGATGGATAGAGGAAGGACATAAGACATGTGATTCGATTCATTTTCACATAGATTAACTTGTTCATTTACTTCTCTTACATATTCAATTTGATTCTCCTTGGGACTGACGATCAAAAATTCAAGTGGGGATAAATTAAAGCTTAAAAGACGGAAAATCAAAGTCAGACCCACTTGATGCTCAAAAATGGAGAAAATATGGAATTGATCTTTAAACACCTTTTCTAGCCACCAAGAATGATTGATAACTTGACAACATACATTATGGTTCCAAAGTGACTGAAAAGGGACATGAAGTGCTTTTTCTCCAAACATGTAATCATGCTTATACTTCCTATTAAAAATTTCCAAGGCAAAAGATTGACTAGAGCACCAACCCAAAGATGATTGAAAGAGTTGGGAAGGGAGGGTGGATTGCAAATATGAAAATTCTCCCAAATGGATAAACAAGTTTGACCTTGGATTTTGATAATAGAAAATATTCTTTATTCTAGGAATAATTTCAAGCTTTTGATCAAATTTAATATTTACAACTTGAGGACAAGATTCTAATTCTAAGAAATTGATGAACCTATCTTGACTAAGGATGGCAAAATTTAAAGACTCATTATAAGAGGTGGAACAATGATTAAAGCATCTAGTGTGATTCATTATTTCATCTTCATCTTGAGATTGCAATTCTATTGATTCATCATTAAATTCATATGAAGATAAATGATCATTTTTATTTAATTTGTCAGGGGGGAAATTAACAAGTTCATTTAAAACACCCTGATTATTTGCACAAGGATCATGTGAAGTCACCACTAAAGGACCTTGGTCGATGTCCCTACCTTCTTCTTCAATAAGGTGATAAGGAATTGAATGATCACTAAATACAGAATGACTAACGAGTCTCTTTGAGGGAGGAATTTCAGTAGACCTGTTAGTTAAGAGCTCATCCTCAGAAATTCCCTCAGGATCAGGACTAGGGCTACCTAAAAAGCAATTTGAAAACTTACGGTTTGTACAATGATTAAAGATTTGACTTTCGATTGACTCAAAAGTAGAAGACTTATCATCAGAAGAAATTGGGCAGGAAAGGTCATCTCCGGATGTTGACAAATCACTTGATATTTGATTGTTAAATGATTCAACAATAGGATCGGAAAGGGGAAGGTTTTGATCTTGGATTTGATTTGAAAGATACATATCATCGAATTCACTTCCCCATTCTTCTAGGAATTTGTTTTCAAATATGTCATAACCAGAGATGCTATTGGGTTTCAAATTCGAAAGCCAGAGTCCAGCTCTTTCTTTGAAAGATGAAGCCAATAGTCTCATACACACATCCTCATGGGTTATGGATAACTCGTTAAGAACTTCCCGAAATCTTTCAAGGTGCCTTCTAGCAGAGATTTCATAACTTCCATCGAAAGTAGGCAACCTTTCATAGGCTTGATGAGGAATATGATGAGGATACCCAATAATTTTGGAAAAGTCAAAAACTTTCAATCGACCAAAAGTCCTAGGTCGCTCAGAAGCAGCCATGGATAATAATTTTCTTTATTTTCTTTATTTTTTATTTTTTATATTTTTATATTTATTTTTAAATTCAAGAACCTGAAAACAAAATGATGCACCCCATGGGTTCTAGATAACGATAAGATTAGTGTTATAGGGATGTAAATGAGCTCGCTCCTCAGCGGAGTCACGATTGGGAGTCGCCAGGTAGATTTAACTCTTCTACCAAGATATGTGTCGTTTGTATATGCGGGAAGGACTAGGGCAAGCTATTGCCTCCCCGGCAACGGCGCCAAAATGTTATCACCTAAACTGTAGTTACCCCTATGGAAGGATCCAGTCATGGATGGCAATAGGGAAGGGCAACTTGAAAGGTGCAACCACGATCACCTCGACCTCCAATGTATATGGTTGTCACGCCAGTCGAGGCAACCTTCACTTTATGTTATCTAGCCCAGACAACAAAGGGGGAGACCCGATCTACTCCCGACAGGAGAGATCAAAACCAAGACACCAAATCAGGGTATTTCTAAGTGAAGTTAGGTGTATGGTTTATCCTAGACCTTATAGGTTGAAGTCACAAGCCAAGTGAGGGGTTCAATAGGTATAGCTTTGGTTCATAGTTGATGTGAGAGTGACTTACAATGTTTAAAGTGAGATCTAGGGCTAGTGTACTAGGTCAATGTCAAAAGATCCACTGCCTTGGGAACCGTGTCCAATGCAGGGTTGTTTAGGGGTCAGACTGGGGCTAACTAGTACATGAGACAATCTTGACCATAGTCCATGATGTCCTCAAAGGTATAGTTCACCATGCAAAAGTCAAACCACAAGTCAATCCAACAATCTAGGAGAGTGGGTTGACTTGGAGATAAACCAGTGCCTTGGGAATTGGGAAGTGGAGTCAAAGTAGGGTTGACTTTATGGTTTAGGACTCCTACAACATGAGATAAGTGGACAGTATAGGCCTTGATGGATAAATGTGTCTAGATCTAGGTTTGACCCAAGTGGACCACAATCCCTAAAAACAAGGAATGCAGTCCCCAAGGCAAGATTTGACAAAGTGACAGTCTAGACCTAGGTTTTGAATTATTCTGAATCCGGATCTGCAAAAATCTCAAGTACCCAGTTCCTCGAAGTGAGTGAACTCACTTCTCCAAGGTGGTGCGACTTTCCCTAAGGAGGCTTGAATCGGGGTTTAGGTGGGTCAAATCATGTCGGATGGCATCCAAACTTTAGATCCGGGTAGATCAGTCAAGTAGGGATATGGATCTATAATTTTGTGGCAATCCACCGGTTAGATCTTTGTAGATCTAAGTTTTAGTGTTCCAAGTGGTCCAAAATGGGGATTAAATCCCTTAAAATGTGGAATGGGGCCCACAAGGTGATTTTCAAGAAAGGGACAACCTGGGTATATGTTATTTGATGTGTAGATGTCAAATCAAGTGAAATCTCAAACACCCATCGCTTAGATCTAGGTCAACCTGCTCAAATGGTGAAGTGCGCCTTCCTTGGGAGAAGCTAAGTTGGCTTGGGAGAGGGGTCAAACGGAAGCCAATCCACACCAAACTATAGATCCGGGATGCCGTGGATGCTATAGAGGTGGGTTTTCAATATCATGCCCAACAACCCACTAGATCTTAGTAGATCTGACAAAATGTAAAATGAGGGTTTTGTAGTATTTAGGGTTTTAACAATTTATGAATTATGTCAATGGATTGGATAAAGGAAAGAGAAACAAACCTGTGGATCTTACCTGGATAACCTTGTAGATGCCTTGATGATGATGATCTATGCAAACCCGATCAATTTGGAAGCTTTGAGGTAGTCTCTATGCAAATCGATTTTGTCCAAGAAGCCAATGCGCCCTCTCTCCTGCACAATCAAACGTCAACAATATCAGATTTGATGCATCAAGAGATAAGACTAATGCCACAAAAGAAGTAACAGAAAGATAGCATAGATCACAATGATACTAATGATAACCCCCTGATACAAGCGAATGCCAAGAAAGTCGATTTGAAGAAGCCTTGCAAAATCGCCCTTGTTGAAGTCGCCCTCCTGTAGACAAACAATGATTTCCAAAAAATAGATAGATCTTACCACAATTTCCAAATGCTAGGTTGCAATAGACTTTCCAATCACCATCTAAGAACACCAGATGCAAAGGAGACCACAAGAATTTCCACAAGAATATTTTTCTATACCAATAATCCAAGAGCCAAAGACCCTTTACAATGAGAGGCTCTCTCCTTTAAATAGGAAGGAGAGGCACCAAAACCCTAACCACTTTTTGAATGAGTGGCTAAGATTAAAAGATACAAATGTCTAATCAATGGTTGAGATGAGCTCAACAACATAGTACATGGATCACACATAAAATATAACATAAGTGGACAAAGTCGCCCTAGGAGAGGGGAATCCCACCAAATCATGATGACAAAATATCATAAGAGGCTCATGGTGGGTCCAAGGGGTAATTTTATCCCTCCTTGGTCAATCCCCATGGCACAATAACCAATAAACAATCATGAAAGTACCAAATCGTGCCTCCAAGGTAAAGTAGTGTATCTCCAAGGTGAAGTCGTGGTCCTCAAAGACCTCAAAAAATCCACAGAAAGTGCCACAAGTGATGGATGCGGTCCCCGATGAAGCTGAAACTGCAGGAGGAGGTGTGGAAGGTCCCGATCTATCATCACTGATCATCCCATGCCATAACTTTGCCTCAGTAGCCCAAATCGATTTCCTCAATAGCCATTTCTACCAATCCTGAACTGCCTCGGGAAACGTGAAACTGCCCAAACTGCCTCCTGGAGTGATGGCGCTGTCAAGGTGAGGGTACCAATGTGTCCGGGAGGGGGGTAATATGGTAAAAACAAGTGGCTGGACCACCCCCTCCATCATCAGCGCCCTAGGTCAACCAGATAAAAGTCATCTCTGCTCTGACAGGGCCTCCAACAGACCAAAACTGCACTAGGACAGCCTACTGAGGCTAAATCATCACTGTAAGTGCCCGGAACTGAAAACAAACTGTCCCATTGGACTCAGAAGGTCCAAATCCATCCAAGATGTGTACTCATACACCATATGAATCTCTGCATGATCAAGATAAATATCCAATGTACCGGAACAAGGCCAATAATAATGATCTGTAAATGACCAAACACTGCTGTATCCCAAGAATCATCATCATAACCCTGTAGCTGCTGCATAGAATCATCCTGTATGTGTACATGGACCATATATCATCTATCCATATCATCATAAGGTCCAACATCTCATGTCCCATGGTCCTCCATGGTCAAACTAGGTCTAACCAAGACCAAATACAACTCAGAGTATCATCCATAGCTGCTGCAAGGTGTCAAGGTCAATACATGCTTTACAATTTATTCAAATAGCTTCTATAACACAGAGTAATCATGACTGGCGATCTAAATCCAAATATATAGTGTCGTTAGTTATTATTATTACTCAGACTAGACTTTCAGGATCATACTCACTTCATAGTTGTGATCAATTTGCTAGTGAAGGGTGAAGGCTGAAATAAATGGCTAGGCTAAGGGATGACTTGACTAACTTGACTTTGTGACACTTTGGCAAGGGAAAGGGAATACACACCATAGTATATACTGAATGAGCAATAACACAGGGAATGGCGGTGTCTCACAAATGGATGAGTTGTTTAAAGAGGGTTTATTCACCTTCACAGATGCGCACAATCCATAATACAAGCAAGGCCAGCAATTGTTTAGATATAACATTTAAGTTCCATTGCTTTTTGGGCCTGAGTTTTCCATAGCCTTGATCTATGTGTGTTTACAAACACATTGCATAGATTTACATTTATTTTTAGGCTTTCTGCTGCAGGTGTGTTTTTAAGGCACTTGTTTACCTGAGCACTTCTAGGTGTGTCATGGACAGCTTGTTTACCTAGGTATTAATTTTTCCAAAAGATATAACATTTTATTTTTCATGGCCATTTTCATTTGGCATTTCTTTCATATACAAGATATAGCATTTGATTTTTTTCCAAATTTTGTATTGATGGCAGCACTAAAAGTTTCAGGTTTAGCCAACACAACTTTAGTGACTAGGGGGAATTCTCAAGGAACTCCAACTCACCATAGGTAAGTTTTGTCACCAACTCAGAGCCGAGACACAATAAACAGGGAAGCTCATCCAGTACAGAGGCTACAGTGGGGAAAGATCCTCCATGTCACTAGTCAAGTAGCAGATCAAGGTAATAATCTAAAAGGTAGGCCACGGATGGATGAAGACAATGAAAAGATGAAGCCAACACTAGCAAGCCATAGAATGGTGTAATGATCACCTCTATTCTCCCTAAGGAGGGTATGTACCAATGAGTATGAATAGTGAACTTCTAAGTCTGAGTAGGGACAGTAATATATATAATAGGTCAACCAGGTCCAAATATCTATATGATCGCCAGATCATGACACTAAGTGCTAAGACATGCTATAAGAATAAGTATAAAAGCAATCTAACCATAACACAATAGTATACCTGCTGAGTCATATACCTGAAAGCTCATCAACCTGTACCATCACCTGTCCTCTGAGACTGCTGCTGTAACTCTGGGCACTACTGTCTGCTCTGTACCAATGGCATAATGGCTATATCGGGCATCTCTCTGAGTGTCCCGAAACTCAGTCATGGCATGGGGAATATAACTGCTGTCCACAATCTGATAGTGATCCAATATAAATGCTCATCTCGGCATCTCAAATGCAAGGGAACTGGCTGAATAGTGTACTGGAATGAGAAAAATAATGTATGGTAGCCCGGCTACTATATATGTGATAACAGGTGGGATTGATCATCCCTAGACAGTGATCCCGTAATTCCGAAAGGAAGGATAGTCTTAAATATTGATCGTTAGACTAGAATCCCATAATTCCGAAAGGAAGGATTGTCTAAGATGTGAGTAGTGGACAAAGATCCCGTAATTCTGAAAGGAAGGATTATCCATGGTCCCGTAATTCCGAAAGGAAGAACTGTACATGATCCCATAATTCCGAAAGGATTGTCCGTGGTCCCGTAATTCCGAAAGGAAGGATTGTACATGATCCCGTAATTCCTAAAGGAAGGATCACCTGAGTTGATGGACTAGAATCCCGTAATTCTGAAAGGAAAGATTATCCATGGTCCCGTAATTCCGAAAGGAAGGACTGTCCATGATCCCATAATTCCAAAAGGATCATGTGTTGTGCAGATTATGATGCTATTGATCGAGAGATGGAGATGATGAGGCTGTTGATCGAGAGATCCAGATGATGCTGTTGATCAGGAGATCCAGATGATGAGGCTATTGATCAAGGGATCCAAATGATGTTGTTGATCAGGAGATCCAGATGATGAGGCTATTGATCGAGAGATCCAGATCATGAGGCTGTTGATCAAGAGAACCAAATGATGTGGTTGATCAGAAGATCCAAATGATGATGCTACTGAAGTTGATCAAGTGCTGCAGAAGATGAAGACTCAGTACTAATGATGTTGATGTTCCAGTATTGATTATGTTCCACTAACTGTTTGAGTTACTGATGATGATTGAAGAAAGCTTCCAATGATTTATAGATATATCATGTATGATGTTGAGGACTCCTTGCTCGCAGATGTTGTTAGAATATCCTTCTCGTTAAGGGGGAGTGTTGAAATATTGTAACTTCTAAGAATATTCTATTTGTACTTTATCCAGAGATGTTTCATTCCTCCCTCGGGACTTTATTGTATATCCGGAGATGTTTATTCCTCCATCGGGATGTTGTAACTAGGGTTATTAGACGCCCCTAATGGGGTCGGCCCTGAGTTAATTGTTTAGAGGTTATTAGACTCTCGTAGGAGAAGTCGGCCCAGTTAGGGAAAAAGTCTAGTGAGGTAAAGTATAAATAGAGGATGTGTGATCCTCATTTATCACACTCACTCATTCATTCACTCATTTGAGAATTGGGCATAAGAGAGAGAGAGAGATCTGCAGAGGAGAAGGAGCACCTGTTTGGGGTTTACATCTTTGTATTTGTTGGTCATCTATATTGAGGAAAGCTTTGTTGGGTTTTCTACCCCATGAGGGTTTCCTAGGATAAATCTGTCTATCTTGTGATTGTGTTTCTTTCAGTGATCCTTATTATGCTCTTGTTGTGAATTTTATGCTAAAATTAATAACCAAGGGGGAGACCCTAGCTAACCATCTAGATCTAAGATGGATAAGTGGATCCAAGGAGTTAGGGCTTGGTTGAAGAGGCTTGTGAGATGGACAAATGTTCAACCAAGTAATGATTAAGCCACTTATGAGTTTAGATTAGTAGATCTAGATAGATCTAATGCCAATTAGAAAGATCCAAGTGGGGCCCACCGTTAAAATATGGAAAATGGTCAAAATGGGGCCCACAAGGTGAAATCAAGATGAAAAGGCACTAGAAGGAACAAGCAACACACAAGTCACGGATCTAGAAAGTGCCCCCCTACCCACAAGTGTGACCTCCCTTGGAGAGGCCCGGTGCCACAGATCAGGGGGTAAATGGAGTCGAATGCCCACCAAATTTGGTCTCTGTTATCAATTTTTTTGTACAAATAGTTGAAACTCCATTGAGCCACCAGTGTTGGAACACATCAGTGTTCACTTCCAGAGTATCAGGGTTTCAAATGACAATAATTAGCCAACTTTGGCTAGTCAGTTTTATTTTTCACTCAAAATGACCATGGCCCCACGGGGTTTGTAATAAGTGTGCTAGTAGGATTTTTTAGTGGCTCGGTCCCCCCTGACTTGGTTATGCAACTAAGGCATTCCAGGGAGTTTTTTCTCTTGTCAATTTTGCTTTGCCTATAGCAGAATAATAATCGACGAGGTTTTCTCCCGCTTCCTCCAAAGCTGGAATGCCCGATTTTGAAAACTTGAGCCATGGGGGGTTATTAGAGTCCAACTGATGTATATAAGCCTACTAGACACCATGTATGTCTTAAATGGTCATTTTATAGGGTCCTCGTCCAATAAAAACACTATCTGAAAAAATTTTACTGGACGCGTTGGATGAGTTTTTATTTTATTATGTTTTAAATAATTAATTTTTCCATAGTTTAAATGGAAAAATTCAAGTTTGTAATAGTCATCCGGGGTCCGAATTCAGAGTTTGAAGGCTTAAACCTTAGGCCAAAAATCATACATGACCCCTGGACCAGCTTATCCTAAGTTTCGGATTTGTCATTCGACCACTTAATTAATAAATCCTCAAAAAAATCAATAAAAGAGGATTATTAATTAATTAAATCAAAAAATTAATAATTGGAGATAATCCAATTCTCTCAGATTTAATCCAAATGGATTAAAATAAAAGGCTAAATGACATGGCACAGAGCATCAAAGAAGATTCCAATCATCTCAGTCATCATTCAGTTAACTATCCAGTCAGCATCAGTGATTAACTCCAAGTGAATTCGCCCTCCTCATGTGGAAACTCGACTTTAGTGATGTGGAAAGATATTAAGTGGTTTTGAGTTAAGTATTTGTTGCATTAAATGGGAGTGGGGGTGCCTTGCCTAGGTGGAGGCCACCTCCCACTCTCAACCACCAAGATCTCTATCAAATTCGAGATCAAACTCCAAGTACCTACCTCATCCACACGTGTTTCATCCTCCCTCACGTCAATCCAAGCATGGAGCTCGAGTTTGCTATGTGGCAACCATGGAATGGGTTGTTGAGAATGTAATAAATGCCATGGTAGGCGCCTTAGCCACCTCATGGCTTGGCTCCTACTAAGACTCATTCCATATCCCACGTTTTGCTCATTGCATTAAACCCTAACCTCACGTATATCTCCATTGGATCACGAGTTCTACACTTGGCAACCATCTATTTGAGGGGTGATAGGATCTATGTTGAGATGGGGGGCGCCTTGCCTAGGTGGAGGCCACCTCCCCATCCCTCTTCAATGCAATTCGAGTTATGTGTGGTTTCAACACTCCAAGCATTGGTTAGATTGATATTTGATTGGATCATGATTAGATTTTTGATGGACTTCGATTTGATGACTAGTGCTATTGGCTTCCTTTGTGCCAATTCGAATTAGGGTAGCATGGCTCTTGTATTTTCTATAAATAGAGGCTCTTGGAGCTCTATTCTTCATGGATATTTTGGGCAAACTTACTCTGCCAATTTGTAATTGTTATAGCCTTTGGCTTATTGAAATAAAGTGACTTTGGAGGTCCATGTGGTGTTGATGCTTGTTATGGAAGTGCTTCATCTATTCTAAGGTGATATTGTATTTGTTTATTGCTTATATTTCATTACTTTGATCAAATATTTAGCTTAGAAGGATTTCTTAAGCCCATAGGGTGGGCATTTGGGTTCAATTTGTCCATTTATGTTGGGGTTCTATGTGATTTGGAAGGAGTAGACTGTAGTTGGAAATACTTATACTCTTCTAATCTCATTTGCTTTAGATACAATATTTGATCAAGGTGTGTTTGTGAGTAATTTCTTGTGCAAATCTCCAAGGTTTGAAGAGAGGCTTGAGCCCAGTTGTATCTCTCATCTCTTCAAAAGACCTTTTTTCTAATATTCGTGTGCATTTCAGGATCTCCCAAAGTTGATCTCAAGCATTAGAGATTTGGCAAAGAAGTGCTAAGTTCAAAGATCCATCCCTTATGCAAACTTAAAACTTGGTTACTTGGCTCTATTGTTGAGTAGTGGATCTACAAGTCTATCTTTCCCACACTCTCCTTCTTCTTCTATACTAAAGTTTTGACTTGAGTAAGCACCTTGGGATGAAATCCCAAGGGCCACATTGTTTTGTGGCTACTTCTCTATCCCCACTAGCACCTTGTGTGCATCCAGCTAGCTGGAAGGTTTTCTTGGGCTAGTGTTCTAGTGGTCACCTTGTTCCAAGGTTTGACCCCACCATTGTTTGTCTTTTCCTTGGTTCGTTTGAGCTTGCTTTGGCCTCCTCTCTCTCTCGTTTTTTGCCTCTCTTACCCTCCTTTCGTCCTCCTCCTTCAGCCCTCTTCTAGCTTCATTTTTTTTTGTCTTACTCCTCCTTCTTTGCTCTCGTCTCCCTACTTTGCTAGCCTTCCTACCTTTCGTTTCTCCTCCTTTCTTGCTTTAGGATCCCTTCTTTAGTCCTCCTTTCGTCCCTCCTTTTTCTATCCTTCATTCCTCCTTCCACTTTGCCTTCAACTTGTCTTCAAACCCCTCCTTTCATCCCTCCTTCTCTTGTCTCTTTCACCCTTTTGTTTCCCCTCCTTTTGGCTTCAAAGCTTCCTCCTTTTCGTCCATCTTTGACCACCTTCAAAAAACACACAAACAACAAAAAGTTTGGGTTAATAAGTTAGTAGTTTCTTGCTTTGGAAAGGCTAATAGTTAGGCATAGATCTCATACTTTGCATTCGTTTTGTTAGGATCTAGTTTATTTCTAGTTTGTAAACTTACATCTCATAGTTAGAGCTTGCATCTAGGTTGTTAGTTGTATTTACATCTTAGATCTCATCAAAAAAATAAAACTTGCATTGTATTTCAAACCATCTAGTTTCATGCATATAGCTTTAGATCTCATATTTGGTTTTTAGGCTTGTTAGTTTTGAAATTTGTTTTATTTGACTAATGCTAATGGTTTATTGAGTTCACCTTTGTGATAGGCTTTTGAGAAAGAGAAACTCAAAAAATTCTTTGAAGCAAGTAGAAGAGAAAAGATCTAAACCAAGAAGAAAAATCAAGAAACCAAAAGGACGATCCAAACCAAGAAATCATTATCTATCCTTTGTAATAGCTCTTAAGAGCTTGTTTCAAGTTATTTTCCAAGTTATTTCTCTCAAAGTCCTTCCAAGGGTTTCAATCCCAAAGGCATTTGTACTTAATAATAAAGTTTGATTAGTGGGGTTTTTAATCCCCTACACCCAGCTTCCCCCATTTGGGGAAGTCTTCAATGTTAGATTATGGTAACTTCGGGATGTCCTCCATGACTCAGATGCCTTGCATGGAGGGACATTAGTACCATAGGCATCAGGATGGAGTAGAGAGTGAGATGCACTCTACTCAATGGCATGAGCCCAGCAAGGGCTGCATGCGGAGCTTCAGGGGAGATTGACCTATGCATGCATGAGTTTTGCATGACCTGCCAACATTCAATGAATGCATGCAAAAGTGACTTTTTGCATGGACCGGGAATTAGGGTTTTGGCAAACCTAGTTCATCAGTGAGATTATTTATAGAGGCAGGGGGTCCCCAGATGGGGTTACTCAGTTGCATTATCTGAGAGAGATACTACCAAAGTGAGGAGGGCGAATCTGTCCATGTGGGGCGACTTTCTGAGATAGGGAGGAGTTGTTGCAGGAGCTAGGAAGGTCAGATCTGAGCTAGATCAGTGACCTTAAATTCTAGAGAGACTAGATCCTCAGTACTGTGAGCTGAGAGAGCTCCACAGTGTGATTACTGATCAGATTGGAGGAGGCCGAGTTTGCTTGGAGGAGGACGTTTTTCCTGAGGAGGAGAAGCTCGTTGTGAGCTGGATCGACTGAGTTCGAGTCCGAGACTTTCAGGATAGCCTTGCCTTGAGATTTCAGGAAGGTTAGAGACGATCGGAGCTCAGATCTGTTGAGATCCGGAGATGTACGAGCATTTCAAATCCAGAGGAGGAGGGCGCACTTGTGCATGCAGAGAGGGTCGATTTCATCAGTGGGCAATCTTCAAAGAGAGCAGATCAAAGCAGGGTGATCAGTAGAGGGCAGATCCATCAAAGGCACCGTCAGAGCACTCAGATCCAGATTGACAATTAGGGCACACTTCATCAGTGCATGCATCAGCTGGATGCATGCAAATTAGGGTTTGCCCTAGTCAGAGGGATTGAGCTACCGGTTGAGGTAACTCTGTATTGTACTGTTTCTTTATTCTTCTATATGCTTTGGGCTCAAGATTGAGAAGATAGCCCCATAGTTAGTTGGTTTCTCCCGAAAGGGTTCCAGGGTGCATCTGTTGTCTATATGATTGCTTTATGTGTTAGTTGGTAGATGCAGGCCTAGTTATTTGGATCTATGTTTTATGAGTATGTACCGACATAGAGATTCATATCACTTGGGGTCTCAGACTGATATAGAGGGAGTAGTGATCTTTGTATCAAAGATTTACATGGTATCAAAGCCCTAGTAAGGGTCAGGGTGGCAGTCATTAATAGATCTACAGTGGTGGTGGCTAGATCTGAGATAGATCTAGTAGATCTGTGGAGATAGAGACCAGATCTACCAGATCTGAACATTCCCGTTCAGATCAGAGGTTGTGGAGGTTAGATCTATCAGATCTGTGGTATTGGGTACTAGATCCGAGATAGATCTAGTAGTGCAGTGGAGATAGAGGCCAGATCTGTGGTTGCTGAGGTCAGATCTATCAGTTCAGTTGATGAATAGTCAGATCTGAGACAGATCTGCCAGGTTTGTGATCAGGAGAGATTTATGTTTACTGTGGGTTGCAGTTTTCCCAGTTGGGTGAGTATGGCTACTGGTTTGAGAGTGGAGGACCGGTTGGATGGTGCCTCCAACTACAGTGCATGGAAGGCACGCATTACTCTCTTGTTGAAAGAGAGTGAGTTATGGGATGTTGTGTACAGCATGACAGCAAATCCCGTTACTGTTCTGTCAAATGCCACTGCCAAAGCAGTGTATGAAAAGAAGAACATAAAGGCCCAAAGGATCCTGCTTGATGCGATCAAGGATCACCTTATTCCACATGTCTCTACGAAAGACAATGTGTATGAGATGTGGAATGCATTGACTAGTCTGTACCAAAGCTCAAATGAAAACAGGAAGATGGTTCTCAGAGAGAAGCTGAGAAGCATCAAGATGGGGAAAGATGAGAGCATGGTTACCTATCTCACCAAGATCTCTCAAGTGAGAGATGAGTTGGGAGCAGTCGGTGAGAAGGTAGAGGACAGTGAGCTAGTTCAGCAGGCCTTGAATGGCGTATCTGTAGCATGGGCAGTGTTTGTTCAGTCCATCATAGGTCGAGAGAACCTTCCCAAGTGGGATAGACTGTGGGATGACTTCACTCGGGAGGAGATCCGAAGAGAGTACATTCAAAGTTCAGCTTCTGCCATTCCTGAGGAGGAGGATGTGGTTCTCGCAGCAGGCGGGAAGCAAAGGGGCAGACAGAAGAAGGATCTGAGTAAGATCAAGTGTTTCGCCTGCAATGAGTATGGACATTATGCGGGACAGTGTCCGCATAAGAAGAAGGGAAAGCAGGCGAAGGATGAGCAGGGGGCAGCAGCAGAGGAGGTTGATGAGTTCTCTTCTCGATTTGAGAAGGAGTTCTCACTAGCCACAGTCCAGTCAGGACATGATAGTTGCCCACCAGAGATTCAGCTGGAGCAGAGATGGAGAGTGGACATTACTCTCAGCAGTCATATGACAGGAGTGCGAGATGCATTCCTGATTCTAGAGCATACGGCAGTACAGTTGACTCGGGATGGTCAGGGGGTTGACCATTTAGTTGTTGGAGTGGGCAGAGTGAGATTTATGCTTGACCGTGGGGAGCTCCTGGAGGTATCAGGAGCGTTCTTTGTTCCAAGACTGAGAGGGAGTGTTCTCTCAGTAGCAGCATTGGCAGCTGCAGGATTGTTGACCACAATACCTCACTGAGAGGGGGGGTGAATCAGTGAGGGAGCACTGGAATGAAATTTTACTTTAACTTTCAGATATATACCATTTACCAATTTACTTCAAATTCTAACTTATATATTGGATTTCTAAATCAATCACAAGTCATTAATGAATGTATCACTAAACATCAAAAACACTATCAACAAAGAGAAACTTTTTAATTTTAGACTTTTTATTTCCAACTTGGGCTACAACCCAAAGGTGGCACCACCCACCAGATAATATTTGTCAGTTGCAACTGACTGATATATTACAGTATTCAGGCAAGCTTCAACTTGCTAAGAGACTTAATTAGTCTTTCAACCTTCCTATACAAATTTATTACATTACATCCACCAAACAAACACATTGCATTATTGCAATTCTATGCATATCAAGATGACTCTGTCCAAACATGTCACAATTTTGTTTCTTCAACTGTAGCAGCCTCGGATCATCATTCTGTACTTTATCAACATTCTGTCATGCACAGCATCATGTCAACCATCAACCAAACAACATGTCTACAACCACCAGCTGCCTCAACCAGACTCAGTCATAGAGATAAAAACCAACTTATTGTTGTTGTTGCTGCAGCTCCATGCCACTGTCCTTGGCTCTGTCCTCCTCTTCTTATATCTCCCTGAACTCAGAGCTCTTCTTTTTCCACAAGATCTCCTTGTCAAAACTCGCACAGAACAATGAGTTTCATTCTTTATTTATAGTTGATTTCTCCATCATATTAGGGGCCGACTTGTTCATCATTAGATAATACATTTTTTATTTCCACATAAACTGGAGACCGACTTCTTCAAATAATATTTTATTCAAATAAAATATTCATTCTTATTTCCATGATTTACTTGGAGGCCGACTTCATCATAATTTTTGTTCCACATATCACATATCAAATATATTATTATGGCCTTTATGCCCATATGATCTGCATCTTTTATGCCATCTTTGTTCTTCAGATTATGCCCACCAAGGCTTATATTCCTTCACCAAATGCATGCCATGGCTATTAATTATGCACGCCCATGTCACATAAAATGCACTCAAGGGTTACATAAGATGCACGCCCATGGTACATAAGGATGCCCGCTCATGGCCTCTCCATATGCCCGCCAAGGGCCTTCAAAATATGCACGCCATTCCACATACAATGCCCTCCAAAGGTTTATGAAAATGCTCGCCAAAAAGCATTATAAAATGCACGCCCAAGGCTATAAATACTTCCAGCAAATGCATGCCATGATCTTCTAGATGCACACCATGAGTTTTCATCCTTGTCATGTCCCTTGTCCACTTTGGTTTGTCTTTGCCATGTCATCTTTGTCATGTCTTCAAGCTTGCTTGTTCTTGTCCATCTTGTTCATCTTGCCTTTGTCTTGCCCGTATGACCTCAAGAGACATGCCCACATCATCCTTGTCTAGGGTATTAGGCCCAATTCCAAATGACCACAGTATGGGTCATTTGGCTCATTAGGTGTGCCAAAAACCCAGCACTTTGTCCACTGTGTCTTTTTCACCTTTGTCATTAATGTTGTCATCAATGAAAACCAAACATATTCATCAATCTCCCCCTTTGTCATGGATGGAAACCAACCAACTTCTTCTTCTCCACCTTTGACATTAATGACAAAGGGTCAAGTGGCCAATAAAGACGTCATAATACCCAAAAAAAATTCCTTGAAATCATTTCTTGAGTTTGCCATCTTTAGATTTTACATAAATTCTCCCCCTTTCATGCTGAGATTTATGCTTCAAGATACCAACCTTCAGATTTGCTCTTGCCAATATTCTATCTTTCACTAACTCATCAACTTCAACTGACTTATAATCTTCAAATGATTTATCAGAATAGATACTGTTGGTCAAACTTTTCTGCTCATCAGCTTCTCATTTTGTTCAAAAACTTGTCACGGTTTGTCAATCCTGTAGCTCTCATAAAATTTTATGTAAATTCATAAAAGGTAAGCATGCTTGAATTCTTCAAGACATCATCATCCCATGTTCAAAGAAGTGTGAACTATACACAGACTTCATGTACTGCAATTTTCTGTGTACTGCTGTAACATCCTTCATAGGGCTTCAACTTCGGATGTCCTTGTTATATCTTGACTGTTGATTCAGATTGACCTCATTGATGGAACAAAGATTGTCTTACAAGCTGTAAATACCACTCGAATTTACACCAATGACAGCATAAGTGCTGGAACAACTCCCTTTCATCATTAACAGTTTAAGACAGTAGCAGAATGACTTCCTTGTTTGTATTGAAGACAATCAATGAATGCCTCATATTCCCATCAGTTGCTCTTTTCTCACCCTTGAGTTCCTCAAAACTCCATGAACTCAAGGTACATTATGCGAAATTAATCTTGAAGGGAGATAATTCCCAACTTCTGCCGAAGATACACAAATGCATCCTTGGGCAAGGGTTTGGTGAAGATGTCAGCCACCTGTTCCTGTGAGCTCACATAGTTGAGTTTGACCTGCTGTTCATTGACCTGCTCTCGTAGAAAGTGATACTTAATTGGAATGTGTTTGGACTTGGAATGCATCACTGGATTCTTTGACAAGCTAATTGCACTTGTATTGTCACAATTGATTATAACTGGCTGATCAAAATGAATTTTCATGTCTGCCAAGGTTTGTTTCATCCAAAGTATTTGAGTGCAGCATTCAGCAGCTGCAATGTACTCAGCTTCTATGGTGGATAGTGAAATTGAAGATTGTTTCCTACTCATCCAGGAGACAAGACAAACTCCTAAAAAGAAGGCATTTCCACTAGTACTCTTCCTATCATCCAAACTACCTGCCCAATCGGCATCAGAGAATGCTGTGAGTTCAAAATGTGAGTTCTTCGAATACCATAACCCAAGTTCCATTGTACCTTTGAGATATCTGAAAATGCGTTTAACTGCTGCTACATGTGATTCTTTCAGACTGGCTTGGTATCTTGCCACCATTCCAACAGCTTGCATGATCTCAGGGCTTCATGCAGTGAGATAGAGTAAACTGCCTATCATTGATCTGTACAGTGTGGCATCAACAAAGGGAGATTCATTGTCCTTGCTGAGTTTACAACCCGTTGCCATCGGTGTGCCCACAAGAGAGCATTCAGCCATTCCAAATTTGCTTAGCATTTCCTTCAGATATTTGGTCTGAGATATGAAAATAAAATTTGGGGTTTGCGTAATATGTAATCCAAGGAAGAAAGACAGTTCTCCTATCATAGACATCTCAAATTCTCTGGCCATATCTGCTGCAAATGTTTGACTTAGCCTATCCAAGTTGCTTCCAAAAATAAGGTCATCAACATAGACAACAGTGATTAATAAATGATCTTCTTCAATTTTGAAGTAGAGATTGCTGTTAACACTTCCTCTCTTGAATCCTTGCTGAAGAAGATATGTGTCCAACCTTTCATACCAGGCTCTAGGTGCCTGTTTAAGACCATAGAGAGCCTTCTTTAGTTTCCAGACATGATCCTTTTTACCAGGCTCTTCAAAACCTTCAGGTTGTTCAGTGTATACTTCTTCCTTCAAGGTGCCATTTAAAAAGGCCGACTTTATGTCCATTTGATAGACCTTAAAATTTTTATAACATGAAAATGCTAGAAACATTCTAATCAGTTCCATTCGAGCCACAGGTGCAAAAGTCTTATCAAAATCAATTCCTTCCATTTGAGAGTATCCTTTGCAAACCAATCTGGCTTTGCTTCTAATGACATTTCCATTTTCATCTAGTTTATTCCTATACACCCATTTGGTATCAATTATGTTCTTGTTCTCAGGCCGAGGAACTAACTCCCAGGTTTCACTCTTTTTAATTTGACTTGATTCTTTTCTCATGGCATTATTCCAATGTTCATCCGTGAGGGCTTCACTGAATCTTCTAGGTTCAGTTGTTGAAAGTAATGCCATATTTCTCCTCTGTGGTGCATGTCTCAGCTGCATTCCTTCTTCAATATTTCCAATAATAAGTTCTTCTAGATGATCCCCTTTTACAGATTTTAGTGAGGGTTTTGTACTTGTTATCACCTAAACTGTAGTTACCCCTATGGATATATCCATTAATGGATGGCAATAGGGAAGGGCAACTCAAAAAGTGCAACCACGATCACCTCGACCTCCAATAGATGGTTGTCACGCCAGTCGAGGCAACCTTCGCTTTATGCTATCTAGCCCAGACAACAAAGGGGGAGACCCAGATCTACTCCCGACAGGAGAGATCAAAACCACAACACCAAATCAAAGTTGAGTATGAGTGAAGTATTGTAAGGTGTTTGGTTTATCGTAGACCTAAGGATGAAGTCACGAGATGAGTAAGGGGTTCAATGAGTATAGCTTTGGTTCATTGTTGATGTGAGAGTGACTTATAGTATTTGAAATGAGATCCAAGATTAATGTACCAGTCAATTGTGAGAAAATCCACTGCCTTGGGAACCATGTCCAATGCAGGGTAGTTTAAAGGTTGAATTGGGGCTAACCAGTACTAAAGACAAACTTGATTGTAAGATATGACAATGTCAAGGGATTCAAGCAACCCAAATAAGGACCAAACCACAAGTTAACTCAACCATCTAGGAAAGTCGAATGAGCTTGGAGAAAGATCAGTGCCTTGGGAATTGGGATAAATGGAGTCAAAGTGAAGTTAACTTGTAGATCATGACCCCTATAACATAAGACAAGTGGGCTACTAAAGGTTTGATGGATGGATTTGTCTAGATCCAATAATTCATGATATGACCTAAGTGGACCACAATCCGTTAAAACAAGGAATGCTATCCCCAAGGCAAGATTTCACAAAATGACCTACTAGACCTAGGTTTCAAGGTATGTGTGTTCTAAATCCACCAAAATCTCAACTATCCATGTCCTGCAAGTGGACCAACTCAATCCCTTCAAGAAGTGCGATTTTGCCCAAGGAGGGTTAAAAGTGGGATAAATGGGATCAAGACAAGTCCAATGGCATCCAAACTTTAGATCCAAGTAGTTTAAGCAAGTAATAATGTGGATCTAGGATATCAAGGCAATCCAAGGGTTAGATCTTACTAGATCTGAGTGTTAGATTTTAAGCATTAATTCAATATGCTATAGGATCTTCACTAAGAGAATAACATGTACAGTAAATCAATGCATAACAATCATATCAAGCATGCCAAGCATCACAAGAATCAAAAGCATGAGACAATGGACACACAGATTTTTCCGTGGGGAAAACCCTAAGGTGAAAAACCCCACAACTTCCTCAGAGATAGATAGAGCAATGGCTCAACCAAAGTACAACCAAATACAATAGATAGTCTCCTACTAGGCAGCTGATCCTCCTCCAATGTGCGCCACTTTCTAAGTAAGAGAAGAGTGAGTTCCGAGATGATCAAAATAGAGAATCCCGACTCTCTATTTATACTTGTCCTGACCTACCTAATTACTTATGGGGTCGACTTGTCTAACTCAGCCTAATAACCCATCGGCAAGTTAATCCACTTACGACACTTGTCAATACAAATGACGACACTTCCTTATAGAGGAATAACACATCTCTTATAAGGGTACAATAAATATATATATGAAATACATTCCGAAGTTACATATACACCAACACTGAGTTTTAACATACCAAGTGGTCCAAAATGGGGTTTTAATCCCTTAAAATGTAGAATAAAATGTAGAATAGGGCCCACAAGGTAGAAATCAGAAAAGTGATAGTCTAGGGGTAGGTTTTAGGACGTGTAGATTATGAATCAAGTGAAATCTCAACTACCCATGTACTAGATCTAGGTTAACTCACCCAAACCAAGAAGTGCGCCCTTGCTTGGAGAGGCTAAGTTGCCTTGGGAAGAGGGTCAAATGGAGGCCAATCCTCACCAAACTATAGATCCGGGATGTCGTGGATACTATAGAGGTGGGTTTTAAATATCTTACCCAAGGAGCCACTAGATCTTAGTAGATCTGAGAAAATGTAACAATGAGGGTTTGAAATATGAGGGTTTTATCAATTATGTGTTGTGCCAATGGATTGGAATCAAGATCAGAGAAACAAACCTGTGGATCTTACCTGGGTAACCTTCTAGATGCCTTGATGATGATGATCTATGCAAACCCGATCAATTTGAAGCAATTTGAAGTAGATCTTGTGAAGTGCAATTTGCCCAAGGAAGCCAATGCGCCCTCTCTCCTGCACAATAAACGTCAACAATATCAGATTTACTGTAGACAAGAGATAAGACTAATGCCACAAGAGAAATAATAGAAAGATAGCATAGATCACAATGATGCTAATGATAACCCCCTGATACAAGCGAATGCCAAAGAGATCGATTTGAAGAAGCCTTGCAAAATCGCCCTAGTTGAAGTTGCCCTCCTGTAGACAAGACAAAGATTTCCAAAAGATTGATCTTACCACAAATACCCAAATGCTAGGAAGCAATAGACTTTCCGATCACCATCCAAGAACACCAGATGTAAAGGAGACCACAAGAATTTCCACAAGAGAATTTTTCTATATCAAGATTCCAAGAGCCAAAGACCCTTTATAATGAGAAGCTCTCTCTTTTAAATAGGAAGGAGAGGCACCAAAACCCTACCCACTTTTTGAATGAGTGGCTAAGATTAAAAAATCAAAATGTCTAATCAATGGTTGAGATGAGCTCAACAATAAAATACATGGATTACTAATAAAATATAACCATAAGTGGACAAAATCGCCCTAGGAGAGGGGATCCCACCAAATCATGATGACAAAATATAACACTAAGCTTATGGTGGGTCCAAGGGGTAATTTTAGACACCCTTGGTCAATCCCCATAGCACAATAATAATAAAATAGTCATCAAAGTACCAAATCGTGCCTCTATGGACAAATCGTGGCCCTTAGGAGGCCTCAAAAATCATCAAAAAATGCCATAAGTGATGGATGTGGGTCCCGATGAAGCTGAAACTGCTGGAGAAGGTGTGGAAGACATCCCACTCATCATCACTGATCATCCCATGCCAAAACTTTGCCTCAGTAGCCCAAATCGAATTCCTCTGTAGCCATTTCTACCAATCCCAAACTACCTCGGGAAGCGTGACACTGCCCCAAACTGCCACCTGGAGTGCCTGCGCTGTCAAGGTGAGGTCACCAGTGTCTCCGAGAGGGGGGTAATATGGTAAAAACAAGTGGTTGGACCACCCCCTCCATGCACAATGCCCTAGGTCAACTAGATAAAAACCATCTCTGCTCTGACAGGGTCTCCGACAAACCAAAACTGCACTGGGATAGCCTACTGAGGCTCAATCATCACTGTAAGTGCCTGGAACTGAAAACAGGCTGTCTTATTGGACTCAGAAAGTCCAAATCTATCCAAGATGTGTACTCATACACCATATAGATCTCTGCATGATCATATAATACATCCAATATACCGGAACGGGTAAAATAATAATACTCTGTAAATGATCAAATAATGTTGAAAACCATAAATCATCATCGTAAACCTGTATCTGATGCATAGAACCATCATGTACATGTACATAGACCATATATCATCTATCTGTATCATCACAAGGTCCAACCATCTCATGTCCTGTGGTTGACCTTGGTCAAACTAGGTTTGACCAAGTCAACATGACCAAATATAACTCGGACTATCATCAGAAGCTGCTGCAAAGTGTCAAAGGTTAATGCATGCTTTACAACTCATTCAAACAGCAATTATAACAAAAAGTAATCATTACTGGCGATCTAAATCCAAATATATAGTCATTAATTATTATTATGACTCAGACTAGACTTTCAAGACCATACTCACTTCATAGTTGTGATCAGTTTGCTAGTGAAGGGTGAAGGCTTAAAATAAACTGGCTAGGCTAAAGGATGACTGACTGACTCAACACTATGACACTTTGGATATGGGAAAGGGAATACACACCATAGTATATACTGAATGAGCAACAACACAGGGAATGGCGATGTCTCACAAATGGATACTTTGTTCAAAGAGGGTTTATTCACCCTTAACAGATGCGCACAATCCATAATACAAATGAGGCCAGCAATTATTTTGATATAGCATTTAAGTTCCATTGCTTTTGGGCCTGAAGTTTCCATAGCCTTTGATTTATGTGTGTTTATAAACACATTGCATAGATTTACATTTATTTTAGGCTTTCTGCTGCAGGTGTGTCATAGACAGCTTGTTTACCTAGGTATTTTACATTTCATAAAAGATATAACATTTTATTTCATAGCCATTTTCATTTGGCTTGCCTTTCATTCATGTGTGTTTAGAAACACATTGCATGAACGAGCTTTTCATACAAGATATAACATTTTATTTTCCAGATTTTGTATTCATTGCAACACTAAAAGTTTCAGGTTTAGCCAACACAACTTTAGTGACTAGGGGGAATTCACAAGGAAATCCAACTCACCATAGGCAAGTTTTGTCACCAACTCAGAGCCGAGACACAATAAACAGGGAAGCTCATCCAATACAGAGGCTACAGTGGGGAAAAGTCCTCCATGTTGTTTTATTTGATGTTTCTTCATCATCAGTCAAGTCATCATCTGTGTCCTCAGGTTCAAATTCTGGCAATTTTTGTGCCAGATTTTCATCAATGACAACATCTATACTTTCAACCATTCGTTTCAATCTTTTATTGTAGCATTTGTATGCTTTCTTTTCAGTTGAGTAACCCAAAAATATACCTTCATTAGTCCTCGAATTGAATTTTCCAAGGTTGTCATCAATGATTTTTATGTAGCATTTGCTCCCAAAGATTTTAAAATAATTCACGGTAGCTTTTCTTCCTGTCCACAACTCATAGGGGGTTTTATCATTGTTAGTTCTCAGCTGTGCTCTGTTTATAATGTGAACAATTGTTCCTACTGCCTCTCTCCAGAAAGTTTCAGTCAGATCAGCTTCAAGCAACATTGTTCTAGCAGCCTCTTGAACAGTCCTATTTTTCCTTTCAGCTATGCCATTTTGTTGAGGTGTGTGGGCTATGCAAAACTGTCTTTTGATACCATTTTCTTCACAAAAGTTTTTGAAATCACTTGATGTGAACTCTCCTCCATTGTCTGACCTAAGGCATTTAATTTTATGTCCTCTCATTTTCGACTTTGGCTTTAAAGATCTTGAATTTCTCAAAAGCCTCATATTTGTTTTTCAAAAAGGTGACCCAAGTCATTCTAGAAAAGTCATCAATAAACAACATAAAATATAACTCACCTTGAAGAGTCTTGGTTCTAGCTGGTGCACACAAATCTGTATGGACAATTTCAAGAGGATGTGATGTGGACTGAAATGCTTTTGCCTTGAAGTTCGTTCTTACATGTTTCCCATGTTGACATGATCCACACAACTTGTTCACAGGTTTTGAGATTTTTGGCATCCCTCGAACAGCTTCTGTTTGACTGACTTTTACAATGTTGTCAAAACTCAAATGAGCTAGTCTTTTATGCCAGAGCCAGCTATTATCATTTTGACTGATATAGCATCTTTCTCCTTCTATTTCTTCTAACGTGTAAACTGCCCCTGGTGATCTCACGCCTTTTCCTATGATTTGTTTGGACCCATTTCTTCGTATTTCACAATGATGTGCAAAGAAAGTGACATTGAGATGAGCATCGCAAAGTTGTCCAACACTTAGTAAGTCATGCTTTAATCCTTCAACATAGAGGACATTTTGAGCTTTTGCACTTCCTTTAAGAGGCACAGTTCCTTTTCCCAAAAATTTTGTTGTCCCATTGTCACCAAAGGATACATCCCCTCCTTGATTTCTTTTGAGAGTGAGAAATTTATCTTTATTTCCAGTCATATGCTTGGTACATCCGCTTTCTATGTACCATTTATTTTCATCCTTATGAGCACAAAGAGCTTGATCACAAATTTCACTTGTTGTCCCTTCTTTACCAACAGTCTCAAGCCTGCAATTTTCAGATGTATGGCCAAAAATTTTGCACTTGGTGCATTCAGAATCTTCATACAGTACGGAGAAGGAGTTGTTATTTTGAGAGTGAGTCTTCTTGGTATGCTATATCCTTGTGTGGCTTGTAAAACTCCTTGTGGGTGCCCTACAATCAATGGCTTTGTGTCCAAACTTATAACAATTATAGCAATGTCCAAAGAATAAACTCTGCTACCTTGAAAAGATTGGTTTTCTTGACTCCTGGAATGAGAAATTTGTTGCAGCCAACTTTGGCCTGTCTTCCTGGCTCATCCTGACTTGATGATCAACCGGTTTGCTTAAATGAATTACTTCCTTTTGCAATTTTTTGCATTCCTTTTCCCTGAGACCTAACTACCTCTGTGCTTTAGTTAGAGGCTCTTGTGTTTTCTGAATATTCTCCTTGAGTTTAGAGATTGCCTTACTAATTTCCTGAATTTCTTGATTCAGTGATTGTTCTGCTGCAGGCTTCCTTGTTGATGTGAATTCAATCCTATCTTTTTGCTGAGACATTAGATTTGATTTCTCAAGCTTTTCTTTGAGAGAGTTAATTTTTTCTTCTTTTCTCTGTAATGCCAAACAAAATCTTTTGGCCCGCTGATTTGTTGCAATTTGATAATCCCGTTCTTGCTTTTCATTTACATTTTTCAGATTCTCAATTTCTTCCAAAGCTGCAATGAGTTCTTCCTCGAGATCAACAATACCCTCATCATGTTTTGTGAAATCTTCATTGTTTTCTTGTGCTAGAAACAAGATCTCATTTCTTTCAAAAATTTCCTCTTCTTCTTCTTCATCATCTAAGACTCCCTCTTTTTCTATCTTGGAGAAAAAGGTTTGTTTGTTTGCAAATCTTCTGTCTCCAAACGATCTTCTGGGATTTGACTGCTTCTGCCTGTCCTTTAAGGGACATTTGGCTGCAAAGTGGCCAATTTTACCACAGTTAAAGCATTTTAGTGGAAGTTTTCCTTTGTACCTTCCAATTCCTCTTTGAAGCTTATTGACAAAATTTGCCATCTCTTCATCAGACATTTTAGAATCTGGTCGAAAAGTTTCACGATGTTGATTCTTGGCTGCCTTGAATGCTGCTTCATTTTGCCTAGGTTCTTGAATTCTCATCTCATATGCTGTTAGGATTCCCTGATGTTCTTCTACCTTTAATTCATCCAATGTTTCCCTATCTTCAATGGCAGATACTTTGGGATTGTATTTGGATGTCAAGGTTCTGAGGACCTTTTGAACCACTAACTTTGGTTCCATTATTTCACCAAGACCTCTCATGGAGTTTACAACTTCTTCTACCCTCTGAAAATATGCTGCTATATCTTCTTCTTCTGTCATTTTCAGGCTTTCAAATTTGCTTTTATAGGTCTGCAACTTGGCTTGTTGTACTTTAGAGTCTCCTTGATAGATGGTGGCTAATTTGTCCCACATTTCTTTAGCCGAGGTGTAGTTCATAACCTTGAAAAATTCTATCTCACTCAACCCTGCCAGTATGGCATTCATAGCTCTAGAATTTCTCTCATAGTCTTCTATTTCGTCTTCAGAAGTGGGACCATTTGTTGGTTCCTTATATCCTTCCTTCACAATTTTCCAAACATCAAACCCTAAGGAGATTAGATATGCATTCATTCTCTTGCTCCAGTAGGCATAATTACTCCCATCAAATGTAGGCACGTCCCTGAGCTTAGATCCACCCATTGAAGGAACTTCTTCAAGCGGTCAAGCTTTTACGAAGAAACCAGGCTCTGATACCAATTGTTGACCACAATACCTCACTGAGAGGGGGGGGTGAATCAGTGAGGGAGCACTGGAATGAAATTTTACTTTAACTTTCAGATATATACCATTTACCAATTTACTTCAAATTCTAACTTATATATTGGATTTCTAAATCAATCACAAGTCATTAATGAATGTATCACTAAACATCAAAAACACTGTCAACAAAGAGAAACTTTTTAATTTTAGACTTTTTATTTCCAGCTTGGGCTACAACCCAAAAGTGGCACCACCAACCAGATAATATTTGTCAGCTGCAACTGACTGATATATTACAGTATTCATGCAAGCTTTAACTTGCTAAGAGACTTAATTAGTCTTTCAACCTTCCTATACAAATTTATTACACTACATCCACCAAACAAACACATTGCATTATTGCAATTCTGTGCATATCAAGATGACTCTGTCCAAACATGTCACAATTCTGTTTCTTCAACTGTAGCAGCCTCGGATCATCATTCTGTACTTTATCAACATTCTGTCATGCACAGCATCATGTCAACCATCAACCAAACAACATGTCTACAACCACCAGCTGCCTCAACCAGACTCAGTCATAGAGATAAAAACCAACTTATTGTTGTTGCTGTAGCTCCATGCCACTGTCCTTGGCTCTGTCCTTCTCTTCTTATATCTCCCCGAACTCAGAGCTCTTCTTTTTCCATAAGATCTCCTTGTCAAAACTCGCACAAAACAATGAGTTTCATTCTTTATTTATAGTTGATTTCTCCATCATATTAGGGGCCGACTTGTTCATCATTAGATAATACATTTTTTATTTCCACATAAACTGGAGGCCGACTTCTTCAAATAATATTTTATTCAAATAAAATATTCATTCTTATTTCCATGATTTACTTGGAGGCCGACTTCATCATAATTTTTGTTCCACATATCACATATCAAATATATTATTATGGCCTTTATGCCCATATGATCTGCATCTTTTATGCCATCTTTGTTCTTCAGATTATGCCCGCCAAGGCTTATATTCCTTCACCAAATGCACGCCATGGCTATTAATTATGCACACCCATGTCACATAAAATGCACTCAAGGGTTACATAAGATGCACGCCCATGGTACATAAGGATGCCCGCTCATGGCCTCTCCATATGCCCGCCAAGGGCCTTCAAAATATGCACGCCATTCCACATACAATGCCCTCCAAAGGTTTATGAAAATGCTCGCCAAAAAGCATTATAAAATGCACGCCCAAGGCTATAAATACTTTCAGCAAATGCACGCCATGATCTTCTAGATGCACACCATGAGTTTTCATCCTTGTCATGTCCCTTGTCCACTTTGGTTTGTCTTTGCCATGTCAACTTTGTCATGTCTTCAAGCTTGCTTGTTCTTGTCCATCTTGTTCATCTTGCCTTTGTCTTACCCGTATGACCTCAAGAGACATGCCCACATCATCCTTGTCTAGGGTATTAGGCCCAATTCCAAATGACCACAGTATGGGTCATTTGGCTCATTAAGTGTGCCAAAAACCCAGCACTTTGTCCACTGTGTCTTTTTCACCTTTGTCATTAATGTTGTCATCGATGACAACCAGACATATTCATCAAGGATTCCCTGTAGTGTTTCACAAGGATCAGTTCTTCACCTATCCCAGAGGAGTAGACCCAGTGTTGATGGGTCACAGGATTGATGGTGAGTACTTGGTTCATGGACAGCCTACTTCAGGTACATTAGGATGGCTGAGTGCATCCACTTCAGATTCAGAGGGGGATGATGGGCGAGATGCTCACAACAGAGATGAGGCCAGGAGGAGTGGGCCTATTCAGTAGATGGGTGAGCAAGAAGCTCACCATGATGAAGATCAAGGCAGTGATTGCGAAGTTCCGATGGATGAGCGAGATGCTCATGACAGTGATGAGTCACGGGAGATTAAGCCTTTGGGCTCATATCAGAGGGATTAGCATGTTGCTCATGCAGGCACCAGTCAGAGAGTGAGCTGGTATGACATGGTTGAGATGGACTTAGCTCAGGATAGAGCTCAGTCAGTCCAGTCAGTGCAGAGACAGAGGGAGTTGACTTACAGAGCTGAGTCAACTCAAGGTCACAGGCAGATGGTCTACAGAGCAGTTGATCCTCTTGACAAAGGTCTTCAAGGTTGGTTACAGCAGCAAAGACTCAAAGGGAGTCTAAGTCAGAGTGCAGTGACAGAGTCAGCAATGGTTGACAAAGGGGCTTCATTAGAAGCCACACAGATGGAGATTGATCAGGGTGGTTCAGGTCAGAGTGTAGCAGTGACAGGCAGATCAGTTAGATCAGTGTCAGCTAGAGAGGACTTGTTGGATCCAGGTATTCATGGTAGGACTTCCCTCGTTAAGAGGGAGTGTTAGATTATGGTAACTTCGGGATGTCCTCCATGACTCAGATGCCTTGCATGGAGGGACATTAGTACCATAGGCATCAGGATGGAGTAGAGAGTGAGATGCACTCTACTCAGTGGCATGAGCCCAACAAGGGCTGCATGCGGAGCTTCAGGGGAGATTCACCTATGCATGCATGAGTTTTGCATGACCTGCCAGCATTCAGTGAATGCATGCAAAAGTGACCTTTTGCATGCATGCATGCAAAAGTGACTTTTTGCATGCACCAGGAATTAGGGTTTTGGCAAACCTAATTCATTGGTGAGATTATTTATAGAGGCAGGGGGTCCCCAGATGGGGTTACTCAGTTGCATTATCTGAGAGAGATACTGCCAGAGTGAGGAGAGCGAATCTGTCCATGTGGGGCGACTTTCAGAGATAGCGAGGAGTTGCTGCAGGAGCTAGGAAGGTCAAATTTGAGCTAGATCAGTGACCTTCAGTTCCAGAGAGACTAGATCCTCAGTACTATGAGCTGAGAGACCTCCACAGTGTGATTACTGATCAGATTGGAGGAGGCCGAGTTTGCTTGGAGGAGGACATTTTTCCTGAGGAGGAGAAGCTCGTTGTGAGCTGGATCGACCGAGTTCGAGTCCGAGACTTTCAGGATAGCCTTGCCTTGAGATTTCAGGAAGGTTAGAGACGATCGGAGCTCAGATCTGTTGAGATCCGGAGCTGTACGAGCATTTGACATCCAGAGGAGGAGGGCGCACTTGTGCATGCAGAGAGGGCCGATTTCATCAATGGGAAGTCTTCAGAGAGAGCAGATCAGAGCAGGGTGATCAGTAGAGGGCAAATCCATCAAAGGCACCGTCAGAGCACTCAGATCCAGATTGACAGTTAGGGCACACTTCATCAGTGCATGCATCAGCTGGATGCATGCAAATTAGGGTTTGCCCTAGTCAGAGGGATTGAGCTACTAGTTGAGGTAACTCTGTATTGTACTGCTTCTTTATTCTTCTATATGCTTTGGGCTCAAGATTGAGAAAATAGCCCCATAGTTAGCTGGTTTCTCCCGAAAGGGTTCCAGGGTACATCTCTTGTCTATATGATTGCTTTATGTGTTAGTTGGTAGATGCAGGCCTAGTTATTTGGATCTATGTTTTATGAGTATGTACTGACATAGAGATTCATATCACTTGGGGTCTCAGACTGATACAGAGGGAATAGTGATCTCTGTATCAAAGATTTACATTGCATTGTCCTTTGAGTGGTTTGTTTCTTCTTAACTTAGTTTATTTTTGCTAGTTGCTTAGTTCCATTTCTCTTGTAGAATACTAATTGTTAGATTAGTTCAATTTCACAAGTAGAATATTAACTATCTCTCATTGTTTTATCATCTATTTGAGCTATCATTTGGTTTATGTTTACAAACTGCTTGTATCTTAAAAAAGAACCAAAGTCTCTTGAACTTGCCGTAACACAAGTCAAGAGCACTCTCTGTGGGAGAGCATTCCCACTGCATTTTCCTTGCATCAAGCATATAGATTAGTTAAAGTCTCTTGAACTGCCGTCATAAGACGAAGTCAAGAACCCTCTCTATCGGAGAGTTGAATTGTGTGCTCCTAAATAAAATACTTTCAGCTCACATTTCCCATTAAAATCTACTTCGTTGCTTTCCATCACTTAGTATGCTCTGCCGACCCTAAAAAGTTGGACTCGTACTCAGAACGGTGATTGGACTTGTTAATCTTGCAAGTGATAACATAATAAAATTTTCACCCCACAACCAATGAACCAGCGTTGTTATTTCGAGAAATACTCAGGTAGTGGGCAAAGTTCCTAACTGGTGGCGCCAGGCAACTCAATCTGGGCACTCGCTGGTTAAATTCTCAGAACACCTAGCTTGTGATCCTAGACAGGTTCGTCATGTCACCAAGGGGAAGCCATTGAAGGTATACTTTTCTGGTTGGACGCATACCTTGCTTTTTAGCCATAATAATCAAGAACATCTAAAACACTCTAAAATTTACCAAGAACAATTTCAAAACGATCTCACAAACAGTTACTTTCGACTTACACTTTTTTCAGCATCCAAGCACTATTTGTTTGACTCCATAAGGCACTGATCTTGAAACCTACATGTATCATTTGAATCTGGACCATATGTCCTTATCATTTGTTTAATTTATCTTATGGATGCTTTATTTAAATTCTAATTCAAAGTATTTTGTTTATCTTTAAAATTGTATCTTGCAATTTGCAACGTGGATTGTGTGTTTAATTGTGTTCTCATCATCAAACAAAAAACTCCTAAACAACACCCATCTGCATCATTTCATCTTTTAAAACATATAAAAACAAGAGCCATAGAAAACTCTTTGTTAGGGACAACCCCCCTTGGCTTCGTTAGGAGTTAGCCCAAACGGAGGAGCTGGGATTCAGGTGACAGTACCTGGCTCATTGCTTGCCCCCAAGGCCACACTTTACCCACTTGTAGTGAGGGAACAGCTTTCGAAAGATTTCTGCTGCTGGTGTGCATCTCGGCGGACAACAGTCTCCAAAGTTTATTAATTATTATTGAGGTGGGTTTTAATTATTAAGCCCATGCAATCACCAAATCTTAACACATCTAAAATCTAGGGTTTTAAGATAGGGGTCTAAAGTGACCAATGGGTAAAAAGCATGAAACAAGATACGTACCTTGTAGATCTTACCTCTAAATCTTGCGGCTACCTTGCAAATTGATAATCCTTCCTAAGTGACACAATCAAGAGTGAGATCCATCCCATCCAAGTGAAATCGCTATCCCCGCAAAGTGACAAGTGCGCCCTCCTCTTGCAAGAAAAGATCTATATGAGAATCGATCTAGCAAAAGAATGACTATAAGGATGAAAAGATGAAAGAGAAAGCATCAACTATGTCACGAAGATACAATAATGATACTCCCTGAGACAAAAGGAAGATCCAAAGGTAAGATATGGGGTTTCCCCACAATAGCGTCCCCCTAGAGCGTCCTCCTCTTCACCCACATGGCCTCCCTACAGAAAAGCGTTTGGACAAGCAAGATCCACAATGATAACAAAAAGAAAAGATTGTATATTCAACTTGCAAGATAACCCATCAAAGCCAAAGAAGCAGATCTACAAAAATAGTATTTGTATTCCAAGTTTTCAAGAGCCAAAAGGTTCCTTTACAATAGGGGGGCCTCTTCCTTAATTACGAGAGAGACCAAAACCCTAACCACTTTATGAACGAGTGGTTGAGATCAAAAGATAAATACAATACAATCAACAACTAAGATGAGTCGGTACAATATAACATGGATCCACTCACAAGAGGGGGTGCGGACTCACTAAAAGAAGCCCTATGGGGGTGCGCACCACATAAAAGAGACTACAAGTGTGTACCACATAAGATGACAAGGACAAGTGACTAGGAGCACATGGTGGGGCTAGGGGGCTTTATTATCCTTCACTAGCATCACCCCATGGCACAATGATATAAGATATGACTCAAAAACATGTCCAAGTGACTAAATGATCAAATCGTGGCCCCCTCAATTGAGAGAAGAATGCATCAAATCACAACCCGAAGAGTGTGTGGACCCCACTGAATGCTGCAAGCTGATCTGGAGGAGTGGGATACATCACATATGACCTCTGAACAAACCTCATGCCAAAACCTTGCCTCAATAGCCCAAATCGATTTCCTCAATGACCTTTTTATCCCATTTTTATCCCACCTGAAAACCATCAAAATGCTTGTAACTCATTGTCTGGTGCCTGGGCACAAAATATGATTGTACCATCATGTCTGGAGAGGGGGTAATATGGTAATGACAAGTGGTTGGACCACCCCTCTCCTCTGTAGCACCATAGACAAACATGCAAGCTCAAAGCAACTGCTGGACAGGCCATTTATGCATGGCAAAACTGGCCAAAAGTGGAAATATGCCTCTAACATCACTGGGAGTGCCTGAAACTGATAATTGAGTGTCTCAATGGACTCAGAAGGTCCCAATCTACCAAAGATGAGTACCCATACACCCTGCAGCAACCTGTAAGATCATCTGTAGCCTCAACCATACTCGGACAATATTAAAATAAATGATCTGAGAATTATAATAACCATAAAAAGGTGCATCAATCATCATTTGAAACTTGTGTCCACTGTATAGAGTCATCAAAGGTGTATCAAAAGACCATATATCATCATCATACATCATCACTGGTCCAACTATTCATGGATCCCAAGGTTGACCTTGTCAAACTGGGTTTGACCGGGTCAAGACTAATCAAAATATGACCCAAGCTAGAAAAGCTTGCTGCTGCAAGTGCAAATGGTTAAGACCTGCTCTTTTAATCATTCTCATAGCAAGACTTAAAGTATTAAGCATCATTTCACTGGCAGTTAATAGAGGCTCAGGTGACACTTGGGTTATAGGGTTTCTTTTGTTTTCATCATTATTAGGCTTCTTTTGAGGGTTCCAATAAGGCTTTGGGCCATATGGTTGCCTATACCTTTCTGAGTCTTTGCTCTTAGCTAGATCCCTAGTCAGGAGAGTCAAATTCTTCATCATTTCTTGCATACTCTCCATCATATCGTTGGGATCTTTCACTGGTTCTTTCCCTTTCTTGGCTTTAGGCTCATATCTAGAGGATAAAGCACTAATTGAATCAAAGAATTTTTGCTTCCCCATAGAGGAAGCATTTGCTTCAGCCCTTCTAGTGCTTTCTTGAGCTTCTTTTAAGTCTTTAGGGTCGTTGTCTTTGAGATGGTAGCCTAGATAACCCTCAAATGAATTGAGGTAATGAATCAACACAGCTTTCTCTTTAGGCCTAATATGATCAGGGATATTGGCCACTATCTTATCAAAACGGAGGTTGAATTCAAGGACAGACTCATTTTCTTTCTTTTTGACTTCAAAAAGTTAGTTCAAAAGAGAACGTTTGTCTAACTTGACTGGCCACTCATGCTTAAGTTTTTCTGGGAAGTCATCATATCCCGTGACTGATGATGCAGGCAAACAGTCAAACCATTTACAAGCATCACCCTCCAGGGATGAAAAAAGACCCCTCATATAAACATCCTCTTCTTCTGCCCCAAAACCTTCCATGTGAGCCCAGACATTCTCAATTTGGTCCTCGATGGAGGTCGCACAATTCCCATTAAACTTAGGGATCTTTTCAAAATACTTGTCGGGCATATCATGGGGTGAACCAGGGATTTGGGAAAAATCTAAAGGTGAAGCTTTTTGGCCTTGTTCCCAAATCTACGAGCTACAGGAAGATTGGTTTGAGTATTGTTTCCTCGAGGAGTTTGATTTGTTCCAGCCATTTGATTTACTGGACTTAAATTATGAGACGGAGATGCAAGAGGAACCGAATCAGTTGAAGGGGATCCCACAAAACGATTTGGAGAATCAGAATTTACGATTTCCCCAAAAGAAATTAGATGATTGGGCTTTGGGATCTCTTCTACGATAAGTGAGTGGGGTTCCTTCTGGTTGATTTATGTTAGCTCTACTTCTGAGATCATAAGGATGCGAATGAGGTCGTTCCTCAGCGGAGTCACGATTAGGAGTCGCCAGGTAGACTTTAATTCTTTTCTACCAAAAGATATGTCGTGTATAAGTAGGGAGAGATGAGTGACAATGAAATGGTTATGTTTGAATTAAGGATAAAAATGATAACCATCTAAGTTACAAGACCGGATGCGATAACATACGAATTACGCATGGACCCTCGTAGACACCTGAGGTAAGCCTCTACCTCCCCGGAAACGGCGCCAAAAATGTTATCACACAATTTGTAGTTGTCCCAATAAGAGATCCTATCCAGGATGGTAGAGGTGTTGGACAACTAAAGAGGTGACCCAAGAGATGCCACGGTTCCCATTGCAATTGGTTGTCACGATAACCAAGGCACTCTTCACTTTAGATATAGCCTAGGCAAGACCAAGGGGGAGACCCTAGCTAACCAATGAAGGCTAGCGAAGCTACTCAAGACCTCCTAGGGTAATGTGAAAGTGAAATAGGAGACGATCAAGAGTGAATGGATCTAGATCTAGGATGGATAAGTGGACCCAAGGAGTTAGGGCTTGGTTGAAGAGGCTTATGAGATGGACAAATGTTCAACCAAGAAATGATTAAGCCACTTATGAGTTTAGATTAGTAGATCTAAATAGATCTAATGCCAATTCGAAAGATCCAAGTGGGGCCCACCCTTAAAATATGGAAAATGGTCAAAATGGAGCCCACAAGATGAAAAGGAACTAGAAGGGTCGCTACTCAATGGATCTATGGATTTGATGAGTAACACGCAACACCCAAGTCACAGATCTGGAAAGTTCCCACCTACCCACAAGTGCGACCTCCCTTGGAGAGGCCAAGTGCCTTAGATCAGGGGGTAAATGGAGTCGGATGCACACCAAATTTGGTCTCCAAGGTTTATTAATTATTATTGAGGTGGGTTTTAATTATTAAGCCCATGCAATCGCCAAATCTTAACATATCTAAAATCAATGAGGTCTGGAAAGTTCCCACCTACCCACAAGTGCGACCTCCCTTGGAGAGGCCCAGTGCCTTAGATCAGGGGGTAAATGGAGTCGGATGCACACCAAATTTGGTCTCCAAGGTTTATTAATTATTATTGAGGTGGGTTTTAATTATTAAGCCCATGCAATCACCAAATCTTAACATATCTAAAATCAATGAGGGTTTGAAGTGACCAATGGGTAAAAGCATGAAACAAGATACGTACCTTGTAGATCTTACCTCTAAAGCTTGCGTCTACCTTGCAAATTGATAATCCTTCCCAAGTGACGCAATCAAGAGTGAGATCCAGCCCATTCAAGTGAAATCACTATACCTGCAAAGTGATAAGTGTGCCCTCCTCCTACAAAAAAAGATCTATAGGAGAATCGATCTAGCAAAAGAATGACTATAAGGATGAAAAGATGAAAGAGAAAGCATCAACTATGTCGAAGATACAATAATGATACTCCCTGAGACAAAAGGAAGATCCAAAGGTAAGATATGGGGTTTCCCCACAATAGCGTCCTCCTCTTCACCCACACGGCCTCCCAGCAGAAAAGCGTTTGGACAAGCAAGATCCACAATGATAACACGGAGAAAAGATTGTATATTCAACTTGCAAGATAACCCATCAAAACCAAAGAAGCAGATCTACAAAAATAGTATTTTTATTCCAAGTTTTCCAAAGCCAAAAGGTGCCTTTACAATAGGGGGGCCTCTTCCTTAAATAGGAGGAGAGAGACCAAAACCCTAACCACTTTATGAACAAGTGGTTGAGATCAAAAGATAAATACAATACAATCAACGGCTAAGATGAGGCGATACAATATAACATGGATCCACTCACATGAGGGGGTGCGCACTCACTAAAAGAAGCCCTAGGGGAGTGCGCACCACATAAAAGAGACTACAACAAGTGTGTACCACATAAGATGATAGGGACAAGTGACTAGGAGCACATGGTGGGGATAGGAGGCTTTATTATCCTTCACTAGCATCACCCCATAGCACAATGATATAACATGACTCAAAAACATGTCCAAATGACTAAATGATCAAATCGTGGCCCCCTCAACTAAGAGAAGAATGCATCAAATCACAACCCAGAGAGTGTGTGAACCCCACTGAATGTTGCAAGCTAATCTGGAAGGAGTGGGATACATCACATATGACCTCTGAACAAACCTCATGCCAAAACCTTGCCTCAATAGCCCAAATCGATTTCCAAAATGACCTTTTTATCCCATTTTTATCCCACCTAAAAACCACCAAAATGCTTGTAACTCACTCTCTGGTGCCTGGGCACAAAATCTAACTATACCATCATGTCCGGAGAGGGGGTAATATGGTAATGACAAGTGATTGGACCACCCCTCTCCTTTGTAGTTCCATAGGCAAACATGCAAGCTCAAAGCAACTGCTCGACAGGCCATTTCTGCATGGCAAAACTGGCTAAAAGTGGAAATATGCCTCTAACATCACTGGGAGTGCCTAAAACTGATAACTGAGTGTCCCAATGGACTCAGAAGGGCCAAATCTACCAAAGATGAGTACCCATACACCCTGCGGCAACTTGTAAGATCATCTGTAGCCTCAGCCAAACCCGGACAATAATAAAATAAATGATCTGAGAATAATAATAACCATAAAAAGGTGCATCAGTCATCAACTGAAACCTGTGTCCACTGTATGGAGTCATCAAAGGTGTATCAAAAGACCATATATCATCATCATACATCATCACTGGCCCAACTCATCATGGATCCCAAGGTTGACCTAGTCAAACTGGGTTTGACCAGGTCAAGACCGATCAAAATATGACCCAAGCTAGAAAAGCCTGTTGCTGCAAGTACAAATGGTTAAGACATGCTCTTTTAATCATTCTCATAGCAAGACATAAAGTACTAAACAGCATTTCACTGGCAGTTAATAGATAATAGCATAAAGTATAAGTTCAAATAATCATTTACTTACAAAAGAACCTCAAGGATATATTCATTTTGTAGACATGATCAATTTGCTAGCAAAGGGTGAAGGTGAAGAATGCAAGGCTAGGACAAGGGGATGACTTAACTGACTCAACACTGTGATACTTTGGATAAGGGAAAGGGAATACACACTTAAGCATATGTTGGATAATAAACACACAGGGAATGGCAGTGTCTCACAAATGGAATAAGTTGTTTAGAGGAGTGCTTATTCAACCTTGGCAAATGTCTACAACTCACATCATTTCATTTCATTTCCTTGGCCAGCAATCTTTGGATTTAGCATATATTTAACCACTGCGTTCTTTAGGCCTATATGACCCTTTTGGGGATTTTGCATGTGCTTAGAAGCACAACTACTGAAGCTTTCATCCAAGGTGTTTTTAGTTTCCAATTTATTTCATTTCATAACCATTTTGGGGATTTTGTATGTGCTTAAAAGCACAACTACTAAAGCTTTCATCCAGAGTGCTTTTAGTTTCCAATTATTTCATTTCATAACCCTTTTGGGGATTTTGCATGTGCTTAGAAGCACAACTACTCAAGCTTTCATCCAGGGTGTTTATTCATTTAAGTTTCCATATGTAATTATGGTAGTACAATTTGCTTCAGGTTTTAGCCAACACAACTCAAGCAACTAGGGGGACTCTCTACAATCAAGACCAAACATCGGGGCAACCGACTAGAGTGATCAAGGTATCAAATCCAACTCACCAAAGGGTAAGTTCTATCGCCGACTCAGAGCCGAGACACAAACTAACAGGGATGTTATCCAACACAAAGGCAAAAGTGGGGAAGTCCTCCATATCACAGGCTGAGGTGTAAGTCAGGGTAAGAACCAAAAGTGGGAAAGATAACAGATGGATGGGGAAAGTGAAAGTGATGCCTAAGCTAACAAGCCATAAAAGGTGGCCCGCATGGGTGTGGCTCATTGGCGGTTCAGTTGTTATGAAGTCACAGTTGTAAATGGAGGTCACGAGTTCAAATCACACCTGGCTTTACCCATGTCCCATGCTTGCGGGGTGTGTGGGGCACCTGGGGGTATAGTGGTAGCGGGATTGGATCCCTGGACCCCGTGTCACGCGAGCACCAACCCAGTCTCCAGTTGCCGATTCCCCTAGTTACCAAAAAAAAAAAAAAAAAAAAAACAAGCCATAAAAGGTGGGAATGATCATGTCCACACTTCTAAGAGGGTAAAACCAACAAGTATAAAACAAGAGCTTTTAGATGTAAGTAATACAACCATTTAGATAATCAATAACAACCATATTCATTTTATATAGATATACTACCAGATCATGATTACTATATACTAAGTCAAGCTATCAAAATGACCAAAAGAGCAAGATAATAAAACCAATGCATATCATATACCTACTGGGCCATATACCTATATTTGTTATCTGGATCACCTGTAACCACTGAAACACTGATGCTGAAACTTTGGGCATTGCACTGCTCTATATGGGATAAAAGGTCATCTTGGTCATCAAATCTGAGGTCAAGAGGCTCAACCTTGGCATAAGGTCTACTACATGTCTGAAATATGGGGCTGCTCTGATGTGTGAGTGATCATAAGTAATAATGCTCATCATAGCTGATCTCATCAAGACTGTGTAAAGGCAAAGCTCAAAAATATATATTGAACTACTCTGCAATCATGGTAGCCTGGCTACTATGGATGTGATAACAATTACAAGAGGCACAAGAGCAAGTAGGAACACCTAGATCTTCAGTGATGGCGAGTACACCTCCTAGGAGACATTCTAGGCATGTTGCATTGGCTTCTCTACTTGTGAGCCTACCAGTTGTTTTAAGGAGGTTCGAAGTGATACCTTGGTGAAGAAGTGTGATGTACGTGTGATAGTTCCTTTTCCTAAGACAATGGTTGATTCCAAGACTGCAGCAGGTTCAAATTTGCAAATAGCAGGTTTGGTTGAGTTGCAAAGGGAGAAGACTAATGTTGGTGAAAACAATTTCCTCGTAAAGAGGGAGTGTTAACTTTCAGGGTTACTCCTAAAGCGTTTACACCATGTTTGGGGGTGCTTCATGAGATGTGGGGTGCAAGGTGTATGGTTTGATTGATCCATGATTAGCTTGCACATTAAAGGTAGCTTACTCATTGGTTGTTAGACCTCATATGAATGTTTGATTGGCATTCTTCCTTGGAGCATTAACGATCTTTAGACAGCCTAGTGATTCTACATGTCAGTTGACCACATGGAATAGGTTGCTTTCTTGGAGAATACCCTGCATTGGAGGGGTGTTTGACATTTTGGAGGAGGGCATTGACCCCTAAAAAACATTGGGTTGCTTGGTTGATTGTATGGAGTCTTGGAATTGACTTGGGGATGCCTGGATTGTGATAATGATCATGTAGGTGGAATGGACCCAAAGGAGCACATGGCCTAGGAGAGGCATTGGAGCATTGGAGCCCTTGGACGAGCAATGCACCTTGGATGTGGAGCGCCCTTGTCTTGGAGCCTTGCTTGTGGATCATCATCACCTTGGAGCTTGAAATGTGCCACTTGTAGGAGGAGCACTTCATATGTGTCATTTGTAGGAGGAGCACTGCACATGTGTGGACCTATTTGCATCTTGTTGGTTGCCTGCAATGGACTAAATCCACTTGACTTGTAGACCTCCCTTCACTTCTCATAGAAATAGAGAAAGGAGAGCTTACATCTTATATTTCTTGGGATTAGAGATGTAGGAGGAGTGCTACTCTCTCTCTCACATCCTTCCCTGTACTTTATCTCTCTTGTCTTGAGGCACTAGAAACCACATTCTTGGACTCTAGGGTTAGGGTTTCATCCCTAAGAGGACGTTGGAGTTAGAGTTTGTGAATAAAACCCTAAGTTGTACTTGTTGAGGAGGAGGAGAAGAGGAGATGCATTGCATGAGGCCAAGGAGGACTAGCTAGTGTGACTCTAGCTTATTGGAGTCTCTTTGGTGGAGCGATGGCTTTTCTTGTTTTTCCCTAGCTAGGGTTCTGGAGGCCTTGGATGGTTGTACCAGATTATATTAAGTTGAAAGTATGTCCTTGAACTTCATCTCTTATATATGTCAAGTTTTAATTCAAGCAAAAATACATATCATAATTAAGGTGCACAAAATTCATTCCACGTGAACATAGTAGTTTTACACCAGAGAAAACCCTTAAAAGGGGGAAAAACTCCAGCCAAACAATCTTTCTTATAAGATATCAGGTTCAGATTACATTATCATCATAAACTTCACTTTTGTTGTGCTAAGACAAAATTTAATAGCAGAAGTAACAACTTACACCAGAATTGTATGACAACCCTGAACTCTGCTCACAACATCCTCTACCTGCTGCAAGTATTATCCTCTGCTTGCTGCTGCACATACTACTCCTCTTCTTGCAAGTATTATCCTCTGTTAACTGTTGCACATACTACTCTTCTAGTGCAATGGACAAACCTCACACCTACTTCAAGAGCACACATAGACAGACCTCACACCTACTTCAAGAGCATACCAAAAAATGAATGAAATAATGGAGAAGGGTGGCTCCTATTTATGGTTTGAGGTAGCCGCCCCAAGCATCCCCCTAAGGGAACCACCCCAAGCAGCCCCCCTAAGGGAACCACCCTTCAAGCAGACCCCTAAGGGAACTGCCCCAAGCAGCCCCCTCCTTTGCAAGACACTTGTCATTTGGCACAAATTTACATGTTTTGACAGGACACAAAGCAGTTGTTGGAGATGACACATGGCAAGAGAAGATGAGGGCACGTGGCAGGAGAAAGTAATGTAGTAGAAGTTAGAATTTTTAGTGATGATATGTAATAGATGCCGAAGCTATAATTTTAACACTCTCTCTTAGCAAGGAATCTATTAAATGATTAACTAATATTTTATATAAGGAAGATTGTTTGTTTCTAGCTTTTATAGGAATTGTATGTTTTTCCTAACTTTTGTTGGATACCTTGACTTTTGCTAAATGCTCACAACGCTGCCTGTCTTGACTTTTGACATGACTCACAAGGCTTGTCCTTTCACCTTGACTTTTGTCATAATCTCACAAGATTTTTCAAAGGCATTATCACTTTTATTCTGACTTTTGTCTTGGCCCACAAAGTTTGTATATTCACTTTGACTTTTTCCATGACTCACAGAACTGGTTAATCTCCAAGTCTCCCTAGCTAGCTTCAAGGTGGTCACTTATGACCTCAGACCTTGGAGGATGCCTTTTTTATCATTCTCTTTCTAAGAGATGGAGGCATTCTCTGCAACTCCAAGTTTGCCTATAAAGTGAGCAAACTTCACCAACTGTAGTGGTTTTGTCAAGATATCAGCTACAAGATCATCTGTTGCAACATACTTTAGCTTGATCACATTTCGATGTACCATATCTCTGATATAATGGTACTTTAGATCAATATGCTTTGATCTATCATGAAATACTGGATTTTCTGTGAGCTTCATGCAGCTCTGATTATCGCAGTGGATAATTGTAGTCTCAAGCTTTTCATTAAACAACCCAGAAATGAGTTTTCTGAGCCATACTGCTTCTCTGCTGGCATTACTTGCAGCAATATATTCAGCCTCAGTTGTGCTCTGAGCAATAGATTCATGTTTCCGACTGGACCAGGAGATCATGGCTAATCCCAAACTGAAGCAGTAACCAGAGGTACTCTTTCTGTCTACTGGACTTCCCGCCCAGTCTAAATCTGCATAACCATGCAGCATCACACCACCACTAGATGTGAACTTTAGCCCATAGGCTATGGTACCTCTAAGATATCTCAGAATATGCTTACCTGCTACCCAGTGTCGTTCTCTTGGCTCAGTCATAAATTGGTTTAATGCGCTCACTGCAAACTGCATATCTGGTTTGGTATGAGTCAGATACATTAAAGACCCAAAAAGTTGCTTGTACATGGTGGGTCCACCAAATCTTCTCCTGAGCCTGAGTCATTTAACTTCTTTAAAGTTGCAACCATAGGAGTTGACACACTCCTGCAATTCATCATACCAAACCTTTTTAGTATGTCTACTGCATATTTTCCTTGAGATAGGAAAATCTCGTTTGGTTTCTGCCAAACTTCTAATCCTAGGAAATAGTGCATCATTCCTAGATCTTTCATTTCAAATTCAGCAGTGAGTGTCTCTTTACATTTGGCAATCTGCTTTTCTTCTCCTGTAAAGAAAAGATCATCTACATACAACACCAAAATCAGAGGTTGATTTTCAACAACTTTAAAATAGAGATTAGAGCCTGCGGTACTTTTACTAAACCCTAATCTCTGCAGAAAGCCATCAATTCTGTTATACCAAACTCTGGGTGCTTGTTTAAGACCATATAGCGCCTTTTTTAACTTACATACATGAGTTTTCTTTTCATGCATTACAAAGCCATCAGGTTGTTCTACATACACTTCCTGCTCTATTTCACCATTAAGGAAAGCAGTCTTTACATCCATTTGATGTAATTTCCAACCAAGTACAGAGGCAAGAGAGATAATTGTGCGGATTGTAGTATACCTGGCTACTGGAGCAAATATCTCATCATAATCTATACCTTCTTTTTGGGAGAAGCCTCTGGCAACAAATCTTGCTTTGTACTTTTCAACACTCCCATCAGTTGCATGTTTTATCTTATATAGCCATTTGGATGAGACAACTGACTTGTTTTTGGGCCTCAAAACTATGTCCCATACATTATTCTTCATGATGGACACATATTACTCCAACATGGCATCTTTCCAAACCTAGTTTCATTAAACAAAGAAGGTTCAGCATCACTAATGTTACTTACCAAAGCAACATAACCTGTCAATCTTTGAGGCCTTTTGCTCTCTCTAAAGGTTCCTCAAGGGGCTATATGTTTCTCTGCTTCTTGCAGAGTTTCTTTGAACCAAGCAAGTATTCTCTTGATAGGAGGTTCTTCAATAGACCTTTCTAACACCTCAACAAGTTCCAACACTGAATCTTGATCCATTGGATCATCATGACTTTCCTCCCCCTGAAAGTCAGAACCAGAAGTCTCGGTTGGAGGAGAGTCTAGCTCATCATCGATCTGAAGCTCTCTAGATCGTTTAAAAACAACTTCCTCGTGGAAAGTTACATCTCGGCTAACCTCGATCTGTTTCTGACCTGGGATATAGATTCTATAAGCTTTAGAAGATGCACTATATCCGACAAAGATCCCTTTCTTACTTGAGGGTTCCATCTTAGTTCTCTTCTCTTTAGGCACATGGATGTAAACTGGACACCCAAATACTCTTAAGTGATCTACATTTGGTTTCTTACCAAAGAAAGCTTCTTTGGGAGTTTTATCTTCTAGGATAGCATGTGGACATCTATTATGAATGTATACAACTGTAGTTGTAGCTTCTGCCCAAAGAGAATTGGGTAGATCTTGATCAAACATCATAGCTTTTGCAGTTTCACATATAGTTTTGTTCTTTCTTTCAGCAACGCCATTTTGTTGAGGATTGTACGGAACAGTTAACCAACGTTTGATACTAGCTTCCTTACAAAAGCTTTCAAACTCATAAGATTCATATTCCCCTCCATTATCAGATCTTAGAATTTGAATGTGTTTTCCTATCTAGTTTTCTACTAAAGCTTTGAATTCTTTAAATTTGGAAAAAACTTCATTTTCATCTTCAGAAAATAAATCCAACATTTTCTAGAAATATCATCAATAAATATGACATAATACAGAAAACTTAGCTTACCATCTTTTGGCCAGAGAACTGCTTTACCATCCATGAAGGCCACTTTGTAGCCTTTATCTTCAAGTGAAGAGACTGACAACAGGTTCTTATTCATGCCAAGAACAAATAAGACCTCGTCAATATGAATGATAGATCCAGATCTTAACTGGAGGGATATGGAACCAGCCCCTTTGATATCATAACATGTGTTGTCAACAAGTTGTACCTGCACTGAGTAGTTTTTCTCCTTGTAATCTGAAAGGATAATTTAGTAACCATTCATATGCTTTGATGCTCCACTATCAACCAACCAAGTGTGCTGGTCAGTAGTTAGATGACCAGAAAGAGTAGATACTAGGTAGTATTCTTTCCTTTTCTCATGTCTCTCAAGAGATTCAATTACCCTTTTACTTGATTTTCTTTCTTCAGCAATAGATGCATGATGCTTCTTTTTATGAAAATTTATCTTCTTGAATTTGCAGTATTTAGCAAAAGTCCCATTTTATCACAATTATAGCATGTAATCTTAGACATCAAAATTTTTACCTTTGAAGTTACCTTTGAGCTTGTCTTCCTGAAAATGCATTTTAAAGAAAGGTTTCTTTCCTCTCCTTGGTTTTGTAACCAAAGCAACACTGTCATCATTAGCAACATGATTTCTTGAAGTCTCTCCTTGGTTTTGTAACCAAAGCAACACTGTCATCATTAGCAACATGATTTCTTGAAGTCATGCGACTTCCCTCCTAAAGGCAATCATGCCATAAACACTCAAAAATAGGTTGAATCTCTCTACTATTCACACTGGAAAGGAAAGTACTCCATGAAGATGGAAGGCCATCAAATATGGTTTGAACAAGATCGTCATCATCAACAGTTACCCCTGTGACAAGTAACTGATCACGAATCTGAGCAATTTTAGAACAAAAGGATGCAACATACTCACCTTTCTCCATCTTTAGAAACTTTAATTTGTTCTTCAGATTTTTCTTCTGACAAGGTTTAGTATTCTCATACAACTTCACGAGAGTATCATAACAATCTTTAGCTGTCATCAGAGAAGTTAGTACTGGCATGATATTATCTTTTACAGAATCAAAAATAACTCTCTTTGCCCTAGCTTGATTCCTTCTCAAGGTTTCCTTACCAGCATTAGAAACTGGTTCTTCCACCATTGTAGTCACAAAATGATCTAGTTCTAACTCTTGGAGAATATTCATAATCCTGAGCTTCCAAACATTAAAGTTTGAAGCTCCCTCTAGCCTATCTTTAGGCCAAACAAAAATAGAAGAAGACATGCTTGAATAGGAAACTTAGGACTGCTCTTTATAAAACTTAAACCCTAGGACCTGTGTAAGTTCATGAACTACAGAACTGAGCTTTGTTCATGTTAGTTTTTCATCATTTAATTCAATATGATCTAGGATCTTAACTGAGAGAATAACATGCACAACAACTCAAACACAAGAGACAAGAGACGAGACACAAAGCATTTCACCGGGGAAACCATAAAGGAGAAAACCCCACAACTTCCTCAAAGATAGAATGAGCAATAATACAAAACCCCAAAACAAAGAGATGGTCTCCAGCAGCTTCCTCCTCCTCCACTTGTGTGAACTTCTCTCTCTCTCACTTATGCGAATGAGTGAGTGAGTGAATGTGAGTGAGTGAATAAATAGACAGCCTAGCTTTCTATTTATACTTTACTTTTCACTTTACCTTTACCACTTGACAAGTCGGCCTCAACTAAAGTTGACTAGGCAGACTCCTTTAGGGGACTTAAACACCCCAATACAAATTACTCTAGGGGAACTAATGCCCCGACTTACATGGGGAGGATTGACCTCGATGACTTTACATGACCCAAGTACAATAATGACTTCTCCGACCGGAGGAATAAACATCTCCGTCGGAGGTACAATAATAAAATAAAAATACAATATAAAATATACAAGTGAATATATTTCGAAGTTACAAATACATCAACACTCCCTCTTAACTAGGAAGGTATTCTCTTGACACAATTCATCAGCACAAGTCTTCGTCACTGGATCATCGTCAAAGTTGGATCATCGTCACTGCTGCTGCTATCTCGACCATCAATCTCCAATATACTCGTCATAGGAAGTTCTATAGAGCCATCCCTTTTTCATGCTGGAGGTAGGCCTAGCCTCCATGTAGGTCTTCATCATCTCTGCGAGCAAGCCATCAGTAGGTACATCTCAGGACTGATTATATGCTACTGCAAAACCTAAAGGAGCATCCCAGGACTGATTATATGCCACTTGCAAAACCTGCAAGATCTCCCAGGATTGATTATATGCCACTGCAAAACCTGAAGGAGCATCCCAGGACTGATTATATGCCACTTGCAAAACGTGCAAGATCTCCCAGGACTGATTATATGCCACTGCAAAACCTGAAGGAGCATCCCAGGACTGATTATATGCCACTTGCAAAACCTGCAAGATCTCCCAGGACTGATTATATGCCACTGCAAAACCTGAAGGAGCATCCCACGACTGATTATATGCCACTTGCAAAACCTGCAAGATCTCCCAGGACTGATTATATGCCACTGCAAAACCTGAAGGAGCATCCCAGGATTGATTATATGCCACTTGCAAAACCTGCAAGATCTCCCAAGACTAATTATATGCCACTGCAAAACCTGAAGGAGCATCCCAGGACTGATTATATGCTTATGCAAAACCTGTGTACCCTACTGTGACCTCATCATCTTCAGATCATCTCATCGTCAACGGAGCACAGCCCAGATGCACATAACACAGCACTTACACTCACCGGCATGGGAGGACTAACTACCACCATCCGTGAAAGGCTCAGCAATTACATCAATGACCATGGGAGGACTAACCTACCACCATGTCGGAAAAGCTTCAGCAATTACATCAACGACCATGGGAGGACTAACCTACCACCATGTCGAAAAAGCTCGGCAATTACATCAACGACCATGGGAGGACTAACCTACCACCATGTCGGAAAATCCCATGTGCATCTACGTCTTCCGGACTCATCACTTCCCCTTGGAAGGAACCTCGATCTGAAATACATCAAACTTCTCTCTAAAGTATTCAAACTTCACTCTAGCCAGCGGCTTGGTCAATACATTGGCTATCTGCTCGTCCGTCGCAACATACTGGAGCTTGACTGCTCCTCTCTGCACCATATCCCTGATATAGTGGTACTTGATCTCAATGTGCTTCGACTTGTCATGGAACACTGGGTTCTCAGACAACTTCACACAACTCTGGTTGTCGCAATATATACAAGTCGCGTCCAACTGGATATCAAAAAAACAGACAATAGCTTCCTCAGCCATACTGCCTCACAACTAGCTGAACAAGCTACGACATACTCTGCTTCAGTTGTACTCAGTGCCACACAGGACTGCTTCCTGCTAAACCAAGAGATCACACATGATCCCATACTAAAGCAGCACCTCGAAGTGCTCTTCCTATCAATGGCACTACTTGCCCAATCCAAATCAACATACCCTCCAGGTTAATCTTCTGATTCGCATCATACTTGAGCCCATAATCAACTGTACCCTTCAGGTACCTCAAAATATGCTTTGCAGCAATCAAGTGAACATGTCTCAGATCCGTCAGAAACTGGCTCAATGTGTTCACATCAAAGCAAATATCTAGTCTTGTATTCGTCAGGTACATTAAAGACCCAATCATCTGACAATACATCGTAGCATCAACCAACTCTGATGAAGCATCACTCAATAGCTTCAGGTTCGATGCCATAGGTGTGGCCATGGCCTTGCAGTCCATCATCCCGAACCTCTTCAGGATCTCTACTGCATACTACCCTTGTCCAAGGAAGATTCCATCTGCACTTTGCCACACCTCCATGCCAAGATTCTTTAATTCAGAGATCTACTCCCTCTAAAGTGGAGTTTTCTGTATTTGAGTATTGTCCTCCCTATGTGACTGAACATCATTCACACTCTGCATTGAGTGATCTTCTGCATATCTATCTGTGCCATCTCCCGTCAGATGGGTCTACTGATATGAGCCTCAAGATCAGTCGAACTCTATGGTGAATTCCTTCTTGCATCCATCTGTATATAGAAACCATCTTCAACCTTGTAGCAAAGGTTGAAATCCGCATCACCCATGGTGATCATCAAGCTCATCAAATGACTATCGATCCTGGGTATCTGTTGAACCCGTACAAAGCCTTCTTCAATCATGTGATTCTCTATCGAATCCTGGGAGTTTGCTAGATATGCACTTCCTCTTCATTTACACCATTCAAGAGAACAGTCTTGTCATCCATGGGTGTAATCTATCTCTGGAAGTGTGTCTAGCCACTGGAGCAAACATCTCGCCATGATCCTCTCCCTCTTCCTAAGAGAATCCTCTAGTCATGAGCCTTCCTTTGTACTTCTATAGTATGCTTGATCTGTAAGTCTTCTTGCTGAACAGTCATCACTTGTTCTTCGAAACAAGTGTTCATCATCCTTCTTTTGTAGATTATAGCACACGATCTTTCCTACAAATCAAATTCAATTACATGATTAGTAACACTTCATAATTATCAAATTATGTTGACATTTCAATGATAACCTATTATGCATACGATCTTTCCTACAATTCAAGTTCAATTGCATGATTAGAAACATCTCATAGTTTTCAGCACAAATTCTTAAGCATAAAACATAAGTCATACAGTCATGCAATTATCTTAGCCAGTGCTTCAATACAACATTTATCCATATCCCGTAACTTTCTAGATGCCTTCCATCTCTACCAGAACATTGTTAAGAGGGTGCACTACTCCAACATGTCAGCAAAGAGGTTTCAATCTAGATAAATAGCAATGGAGTGTTGTACAGTACCATAGGCCACTTACCCATTACTTGCATATTAGTAGTATCTTGTTCATTAATGCAACTTTTCTAACATGCATAATATACATCCTAAATCTAGGAACATAAGTATGTACATGATTGAACAACATCATTTAAGTAATCATATATACAAGAAATGACAATTCAAATACTTATCTTTGTTTGGTTGTTGAGTGGACTCCCTCTCAATCTTTGCTTCCTTGCAGGAACTACTGGAGTGTGCTCCCTCTTGATCTCTATTTTCCCTTTGTGATAGCATCATGATTATATGTCTTTGAACTTCTATCCATCCTGAACCACTATGCATGCTTAAGTGTGCACTAGTTTCATCATTGTGTCATCCTCAAGATCTCATACATAATCATACATTCATTAGTATAATCTCAATACTATCAAAACATTATAATCCTATAATCTTAACATGTATGGTCATGATCATTTCATACACGGGTAATTTATCACAAGCGTTAGTATTCAAGGTTTCAGGGAGTACTTCTTTTACTCATGCATATTCTTATTTGACCATAGGACTCTTTAGTTTGTCATATCATTAATCAAACTAAGAAGCATAATATGCATAAACCCATGATTACTCAAACTTATAACTTCATGAATAATCATTGTCAATCATACAAAAGTATACTTATATAAGATCCTAACACAAGGTAGGATTCTAACTCGATATAGGAAAACATACCCAGATTATCATGTTTGCTAGTTATGTCTAGCATACCCAAACAATGTCTTCTTTGTTCTCTTCAATGATTTAGAGACCTTGTGCTAGTAACCTGTATATCTCATAAGTTAAGCATTGTAGAACTAAATTATACATACCTTGTAAGTAGAGCTTCTATGTGATCAATGACTATGGATGAGTCTTTGTCTTCATGTCATCATGGTCATATGGATTTGTCTTTCTTGATGTACCTTTCATGTTAGCAGATAACATCATCCTCATACAACACCACAAGTGCATTAGTACAATCATAAGTGTCATAACCCTAATCAATGCATGTCTTCTATTATTCACATGAATTCATACTTTTACTAAGGTTATCAGACAATCTAAAATTAATCATGATTGTACTAACCTCAATAATATGAAGACAAACATATCATGAACTTAATCATGAAACAGATTTCAAAACATACCTGTATCTCCTCAAGTCATACCTGTCGAGATAGTTTGTAGTCTTCTCTATAAAGGTAAAACCCTAACCATCCAAGGTAGATCACTTGTAAACATCTTATATAGGTTCATGGTGCTAGGATGATAGAATATCAGTGCCACTTAAACCTCCTTCATTGCTACCCTATGAGTCTCCCAACTTTGCTAGTGTTTCTTCTTATTTGGAAACCCTAATTTTCAATCTCCTTCCTCCCACAACATTTTAGCGAAAGATTAATATCTATGATGAATGGATTCCAAATCCATTTTCAAAGTTTCCAATGTTGCATCAGGTGTCTCCAACATTGTATCAGGTCCTTCCATACCTAAAAAACTGAAAACCCTAAGTGAGAGCTTCTTCCTCCTCTTCTTTGATTTCCTCCGTTGAGCCATTTCAGATGTGTTGTATTGTTTCTGGTGTATCTCTGAAATTTCGGATCTGCAGGGTCGGAAACTTTGGCCTATGGTAGCCTGACCTGTCGTCTTTCCAACCCCACAAGTTTGAGCTTCACTGGATTCTCCATCAGAGAGATATGCTCATTTTCCCAACATGACCTATTTAAGGGATGAAACAGCATAGCGAACTTGTACGGAGTGCCACGTGTCACTGTTTCAACTTCGGCCTCTGAAACTCGGACCTGTGAAACTACAGTCCATTCCCTAACTTTCACTTTTTACGGCATTCCATTTGGAGCTTCCTAGCGCGAGATATGACCTTTTTACCTAGGTCACCTGTTTAGGGCTTCATTATGGAAGAGGCAGAAACCCTAACTTGTACGGATTATATCTCAGAAAGTACAACGAATCTGAGGTTGAAACTCGGACACAAGGTACAGGAAAATTTCATCTTCGGCCTGTCCAAGTTTCAGATCCTGAACCTTCGCCAAAATTTATTTATAGCAAAAGTTCCACGATGACTAGGTTTTGCTATACAAAGCCCTAGCTTTCAAATTGTCGCAAGTGAAACAAGTGTCGTAAATGCCATACAATGCCTTCCTTCAGGCTAGCTCTGATACCATGTTAGTTTTTCATCATTTAATTCAATATGATCTAGAATCTTAACTGAGAGAATAACATGCACAGCAAATCAAACACAAGAGACAAGAGACACAAAACATTTCATCGGGGAAACCATAAAGAAGAAAACCTCGCAACTTCCTCAGAGATAGAATGAACAATAATACAAAACCCCAAAACAAAGAGATGGTCTCCAGCAGCATCCTCCTCCTCCACTTGTGCGAACTTCTCTCTCTCTCACTTATGCGAATGAGTGAGTGAGTGAATGTGAGTGAGTGAATAAATAGATAGCCTAGCTCTCTATTTATACTTTACCTTTACCACTTGACAAGTCGGCCTCAACTAAAGTTGACTGGGCCGACTCCTTTAGGGGACTTAAACACCCCAATACAAATGACTCTAGGGGAACTAATGCCCCGACTTACGTGGGAGGATTGACTTCAATGACTTTACATGACCCAAGTACAATAATGACTTCTCCGACCGGAGGAATAAACATCTTCGTCGGAAGTACAATAATAAAATAAAAATATAATATAAAATATACAAGTGAATATATTCCGAAGTTACAAATACATCAACAGTTCACACCCAAAGCTCTGATACCATGTCAAGTTTTAATTCAAGCAGAAATACATATCATAATCAAGGTGCACAAAATTGAAAATTCATTCCACATGAACACAGTAGTTTTACCCTGGAGAAAACCCTTAGAAGGGAGAAAAACTCCAGCCAAACAATCTTTCTTGTAAGATATCAGGTTCAGATTACATTATCATCATAAGCTTCACTTTTGTTGTGCTAAGACAAAATTTAATAGCAGAAGTAACAACTTACACCAAAATCGTATGACAACCTTGAACTCTGCTCACAACATCCTCTGCCTGCTGCAAGTATTATCCTCTACTTGCTGCTGCACATACTACTCCTCTTATTGCAAGTATTATCCTCTGTTAACTGCTGCACATACTCTTCTTCTAGTGCAATGGAAAGACCTCACACCTACTTCAAGAGCACACATAGACAGACCTCACACCTACTTCAAGAGCATACAAAAAAATGAATGAAACAATGGGGAGGGGCGGCTCCTATTTATGGTTTGAGGTAGCTGCCCCAAGCAGCCCCCTAAGGGAACCGCCCTTCAAGCAGCCCCCTAAGGGAACCGCCCCAAGCAGCCCCCCTCCTTTGCAAAACACTTGTCATTTGGCACAAATTTACATGTTTTGACAGGACACAAAGCAGCTGCTGGAGATGACACATGGCAAGAGAAGATGAGGGCACGTGGCAGGAGAAAGTAATGTAGCAGAAGTTAGAAGTTTTAGTGATGATATGTAATAGCTTCCGAAGCTATAATTTTAACAATATATAGATGTGTGTGTATGTGTGAAGTTTTCAGATGTCCATAATTGCCCTCTTGCAGATTTGATTTTCAGCTATCATTGTCTTCCTGGTTTGGTAATTTCCAGCAATAATATGTATTGTTGATTTGGCATAAGTTGAGGCTGATATTGTTAAGGGATTAACGTTGATTTGGAAGACAATAGGACAGAATTTACTGTTGTAATTATAGCTGACATACAGTGATTTTCAGATCTGGTTTATGTATGAGAAAGATTGCCCTAGAGCTGACACTTGTGGTATAAGTTTTGGTATCCTTTCTCGTGAACTGCCTATTGAATTGGGTTGTTTAGATGTAAAATATTATTGCTGCTTGCTGCCGTTTTATTATATTTCAGATCACCCCTGAGGCTGTAAATTGAAATTCACAGGGACTAGATCCAAGAAACCTCTAGTAAATAGGTGAAACTTCTGAAATTGCATTAATTGCCCTAGAACAGTAAATTTATACTACTTTTCTCATAAAGTTTTTGTTCTATCTACTGATTTACTAGATTATATGATATTTTATGGGTATTTAACTACTGCTATGGTTGTCGAATTCTCTGTTTGTTGTACTCTAAAAACATGTTGTCAAACTACTAATGATTAGTGTTGAATCCATTGTCGTAACTTGTTAGTGATGAACTTGCTGCTGATTTACAGTTGATTTTACTATCATCTGTGCCCTGCTAATTTCAGATTCGTTCAGATTTATCATATAAGGGTTGATCTTTAGAGTCGTTCCATCTCTGAAAATTACCATAAGAACATGAGCATAGATGGAACTAACAATTGCACATTGCACATTCACAAATAGATTAGTATGAGCGTCTTAGGATAGTTTAGAATTAGTACTAATTGTCTGATATTTCATACTATGAATGAAATGCTTGCTCTCTTCGATTTTTTTCTGGCTAATGGCATATCTGTCAACAACCCAATATCCTTGCAATCGGGGTTTGAGGGATCGATTCTAACGGCGTGTTATGACACGACTGTGCTTATGTAATGAGAGAAAAAAAATCAGAAATTTTTTTCAACAATAAGCATCTCGGTAAATGCACTCTGAGAGCCTTGATAATGGCCATGGAAAAAAATTGATAGCGAAAAAAATTACCATGTTGGGACCCCGTTTCTCGTCCTCTTTAGTATTCCATTTTTGTTTCAGTTTTTCCATGAAAGCGCCGCCGACAGCCATTAACCCAATCACGAGCCAACACTGTAAGCCCTTGTGCAATATATCCCAAAACGCTCCTGCTTTCAGGCGTCTTTCAACCTACAGTCTCACAAAACGTCAGCTAACATAAGTAAAAAAACGTCAGCAAAAGAAGCAAAGCCTTTATACCTCTGTCAAAACAAAATTAAACGACCTTTGTTTCCCTTGTTCGGTTCTTTCCCATTTTTGCACCGTCATTTGCCGCAATTTTTGCTCCTAGACACACCAAAACTACGTCATATATCACTTCTTTGAGCATGGAATTATTCAACGAAAATAGAGTGGGGAAGTGTGGTTTCACCCACTTACAATCCCATCCTTCAAAAATTGTCATTCTACCAATGTGTCCATTTGCTAAATTCAAGTCGCAAATTTTTAGTGTGGTGAGACTTTCAATTCGAAGAAACTTGGTACAAGAAGCATGGAGCACTTCAAGGCTCATACATGAAATGTTATTATGTAGCTCATACATGGAATGTTATTATGTACGGTTAAAAGATAATGTTAATAACTTTTATTTTTAGTAGTTTAAGGTAAGATATATAATATATGATTGTTTTAAGATTTCGTTTTTTTACATTTGATTATTACATATATATCTAGTACTCAGTTAGTTGTATTAATATATATGTATCAAAGAAAGCTTTGTTTTCCTTATATATAGAGAGAGAAAGGAGAGAAAGAGGGGAACCTCACTTTTCTTGCTTATATATATATATGGTATTTCTTTATATATATACATATATATATAAATAAGGTCTTCCTTTATATATGTGTGTGGATCCCTTACTTTTTTTTGGAATATTCAAATAGAGGGCAATGCAATCTCAAGCCACAATAGCAACTAGTAAGTCAGTTGGACTTAGTTGGACTCAAACTTCAAACGAACTAGAACCAGAGAGCTCACAACGAACTCTGCCTTGAAACAATGTGTTCAAATTGATTAAGCTAACCCACTGGAGTTTAGGAGTTGAAGGACATGAGGTGGTCTTTGATCCACTTATGTTTGCATGGATCACAAGATCATTTAATATAATCTCTCTAGGTTTTTTTATCCCAGAAAATATTAGTTATGAAGAATGTCGAAACATGTAGCTCCCAATGTTTTCTCTATGTCCTCTTCCATGGCTTGTTTGAAGGTACTCTTCTATTGGTTCTTTTTTGTCAGATTCTTACCTAATGCTACTACTCGAAAGAAGATCGATTCTTCCCTTTATGTGTCTCGATGCAGTAGCTCCCACCATCGTTGACCAAGCAATATTTGTTTTATGTTATGTAAAAGAGAGCATCTTTATACCATAGATAAGGACTTCCAAGCATCACATCACATTCCATCTCATAAAAAAAATCAATATTTATGGAAAACTGAAACTTACAAAGCCTTGTGATCCTCATAGCAAAATTATTTTGCAACCATATCAATGAACATAGATATGGATGTTCATATGTTTCCAAAACAAGTTCATCATCTAAGCTACAAAAACCATATTACATGGAGGACCACTGTAAAAAAAGAGCAATTATCTTCCTATTCTTCATTTGAACCTTGACTTTAAAGAGCACAATCCTTTCTCAATGTGTTCTCATCTCTTGCAATACTGCAATGCACTAAGGTTCTCATCCACAATAGAGTTGTCTTCTATGTATTGAGCTTCCACATTGCTATTTGTCATTGTGCCCTTCTTAGACTTGTAATATTTCATACATAGTTTCATATGAAGCTTCCAACACTTCTCACCTAAGTGCCCATCTACATTACAATGTTTATAGTGCCAATTGTGATCTTTTCCCTTCTCAACTTTGATTGTGACTTTCTTGCCTTTGTTTTTGGGTGATGTGAGTTTTTGGGTTACTCTAAAAGTGTTTACACCATGGGTACATGGTGTATTTTCAACCCCTATATGGTTTGAGATGGATTGGCCCATGGGAGATGGTCCATGATGGACTTGCATGGTGGAGATATCTTACTCAATGATTGCTTGATCTCAGTTTGGTGTTGGCTTAGCATACTTCCATAGACATTGGAGTTCTCTTTACAACATGGTGGACACCCTTCATTGTGTCCAAAATGAGAGGTTCTCTTGCTCAGAGAACACCATGCTTGGGAAGAAGAGCATTGTGTAAACTAGAGGAGGGCATCGGGCCTTGAATAGCACGAGATAGCTTGGATTCATTTTTGCAAGCTTGGAGTTGGCTCAAGGATGCTTGAGTTGAGACAATGTTCTTGTAGGGTTGCTAACCTAGTGGATTACATTGCATAGGAGGATTGATGGAGTCCATGGAAGGGTGTGAACAGTCACACACCTTGTGTAGCTACATCATCATGAAGCCCTTATTGTGTATGACATCACCTTAGAGCATGACATCTATACTTTAGAGTAGATCACTTCACTTGTGTTGGCCTACTAGTGTTTATTGTAGGTTGCTTGTAACGGCTTGGGTCCACAATGTATTATTGACCTCCCTTACCTCTCATATATATAGAGAGGAATGAGATAGTCATGTCATTACGATCATCGTTCTCTTCTCTTTGTACCTATATTCTTGGACTGATTTGCTAGGGTTCAAGAGGAAATCCTATAGTAAGTTATGGAGGGGAAGGAGGATGTCTTTGTTGGAGATTGTTCACATTATTAGGGTTTTCTCTTGTGAAGAAGAAGACATTGGTAATAATCACTCTTCCCTCTCTCACTCTCTTGATGTTCATTTGTACTTGGTGTCTCTCTCCCTTGGATTTGTTAGGTTTTTATGGTCTTTTGGGAGCATCTTGAAGTCTATGGTTTGGAGCTTCTTGGTTGGGCGAGGTTTTTTTGGTTTTCCTTGGCTAGGGTTTTGGAGAGCTAGTGATTTGTTCTAGCCTTGAGAAAAGGCTATGGTATGCACATGAACTTTATCTTCAACATATTAATGATTTTTTCAGTTATTCAAAAACCTTGTGCAATTTCTAGATTTGATTTTTAGCCATATGTTCTTCATATTGTGTTATTTACAATTATATATGTCTTGATGATTGAAGAAAAAGGACAATTTGTTGAGTGATTTGACATCATCATTGAGGAATTTAAGGGTTGTTTTGATGTTGCTAAATCTATTTTTTTACTATTGTTATAATTGTGGTAAAAGTGAAATTTCATATATGGTTTATGCAAGATAAGTTGCCCTAGAGGGATGAAACTTATCAAGATAGTTTGGTCATTTTTTCTCCTTGGATTACCTAGAAGAATGGGCCACCAAAAAGTAAAATATTATTATTTTTATATTGTTCTTGTTTTGTACTCTATTTCATAACAACATTAAGGATGAAAGTTCATAGGGTTAATCTACGAAACATCTATTCAAAGAGGTGAAATTTCTTAATTTTGATTTTTTTGAAATTGCTACATGGTATCATAGCTTGTTGTGGATGAGATCATTCTTGAGTAAGAGAGAGCTTGTATTTCAGCTAAATATTACCTAAGAGAAATACTTGACCTTGTTTAAGGTTGGTGGGTGTGATACCCTAGGTTACTTGAGATTAGCACTTGCACTTGCGAGAGATTTTGATGAGCTTTTCTTGTGATGAGAAATTATGCATCTACTACATTGATGGTTGTTATGGATATAATTTCAGTTGGTGTGATGCCTAGATGGCCTATGATAGGTGGTTTATCTATTCTAGGAGTTGTCAGTGATAAATGGTAGACCTATATGGTTATTGATTGGTATGGTTTTATTTTTAGTGAGTTAGATGTCCATGAGGACCTATGATGGGTGGTTGATTTGTTATGGTATATGTTAGTATTTTCACCCGTGATAGGTAGAGTATCTTCTTCAGATTGTAGATTTTCCAAGATGGATATGGATTTTGTCTCTTGCTTGTCCTTAACATTGTTTCTAGTGTTGGATGTTATGTGGACAGTGGAGCTTCGAGACGTATGGCATATGGGAGGTCATTACTCAACACATTTTAGGAGCAAGAGTGAGGCATGAGTGTGGAGCTTGTTAATGATGCCACATATCATGTAAGAGAAGTTGGATCCATTTCCTTTCAAATGTCGTTAGGTGATGTTCTTGAGTTGGATATTTTTTTTGTTGTTCTTAGGTTGAAGAAGAACCTTCTTTCAATTTATTGCATGATAAATGTACAATGGAGAGTTGCATTTGACGGGCAACAATGCACCATCATTAATTGTAGTCTAGATAGTGTGAGGACTCTGTATAGAGGTGTGAGAGAGGGGAGCCTTTATACATTACTTGTTGATCTATTAGCACTTGTACATTCCACTGGAAGGTTGGAAGATCCTTCTAGATTTAAGGAGGTACATGCATAGTGTGATTTCATGGATACAAGTTCATAACATAATATAGATGTTGTGATAAAATGTTATGTTGATGGATTTAATGATACTTCTAAAAATTACAAGATCAATGATATGGCACAATAGGTATGGCAAGCGTATATGTGATATTTAATGAAGATGTGAGATCTTCTAGTTCACATGATTATCCTTTAGCGATTGAGGAGAATGTAGATGTTGTTGTTCCAAATACTGATCCAGAGACATGTGATGAGTCAAATTCAAAGGGAGTTGAACTGAGATTTAGTGTGGACAATGTGGATATGTCCTCACCTACTCAATGTTGTAAGAGGTTGAGATGGTTCACTCAAACATTACAAGATGAAAGAAAAGCATGTAGGAGCACCCATATCTTCAAAGAGGGTGAGTGTACCTCCTAGGAGATATTTTAGTCATGTTGCATTATTTTGTTCCATCTACGTGACTTCCAATTTTCCATTGGAGGAGAGGTATGATACCTTTATGGAGAATGATGTTCAATTGATTCTAGGTTTGCAATTGATAGGAGCATTATAGAGTACAAGGATAGGGTTGATGAATTCTCTTAGACAAAGGAAGTTTCCCATGGATTCTCTCAATTATAAGGAGTTTCCCATGATGTTACTTTTGCTTTTGGATTCACTTGAGATGAGTGAGTTGACCTAGTTCAAGTTGACGTTTCAAGTGTTAGGGATTTGAGGTGCATGAGAGAGATTATCATGTTGACGAGGTGATTATGACCTTGCATACGTTGTTTCCTATATCACGAACTTCATATTCTAGGATCGAGGAGTCAACTTATGTATATTTATATCATTTAGGATTTGATAGATGTGTTCTACTTGTCTTGATCTTCTATGGAGATGTGATATTCTCTACAATATGTCATGGAAAAATCATGATGTAGTGTCCATTGATATTGACTCGTGATGTTGACTTGAAGGATGATGGTGTTTCATCGGTTGTTTCTATTCCAATGTTATATTCATTCATTTTCACCAGTAGTTGTTATTCTTTGGAACAACCAAGATGTTGTGATAGCGTGGGAAATAAGTTTTTTGTAGGAGATAATGTTTGATTATAGGACTGCAGCTAGTACAAATTTGTAGGCAGTAGGATTGGTGGAGTTATAAAGGGAGTTTTTAGGTGTTAGTGTAAACACTTTCCTTTTAAATATGGAGTGTTAGTTTTTGGGTTACTAAAAAAGTGTTTACACCATTTATAGGGGTGTGTTCCATGAGATTTGTGATGCATGGTGTATGTTCAACTCTTAGATGGACTGAGATGAATTGGACCGTGGGATACGGTTCGTGATGGACTTACATGATGGAGATATCTTTCTTAGTTATTGCTTGACCTTAGTTGGGTGTTGACTTGGAGTTCTTCCCTAGGGCATTGGATTTCTTTTAATACATTGTTTTACACCCTTCATTGTGGCTACCTGGAGAGGTTCTCTTGCTTGGAGAATGCCCTACTTGGGAGGAGGATCATTCTGCATCATGGAGGAGGGAATCAAACCCTAGATAGCATGAGATAGTTTGGATTCCTATTTGGAGGCATGGAGTTGGCCAGGATTTTTGGGATGAAACAATGTTATTGCATATGCAGTTGACGTAGTGGACTACATTGCTTATGAGGATCAATGGAGTATGTGAAAGCTTATGATGGACGAGTGTAGACACACCATGTGTAGCTACGTCCTATTTGAGCCCTTATTCTGTATGACATCACCTTAGAGCATGACGTGTGTGATTTGGAGTAGAGTACTTCACTTATGTTGGCCTACAAGTGTTTATTATAGGTTGCTTGTAAGGGATTGGCCCCATTGGCATCCCTTACCTCTGGCATCCCTTACCTCTCATATACATGGAGGAAGGAGAGAGTCTTTTTATTATGATCATCATTCTCTTCTCTTTGGACTTGTCTTCTTGGAGTGATTCCCTTGGGTTCATGAGAAAACCCTAGGAGAAGCTATGGAAAGGAAGGAGGACATCTTTATTTGTAACACACCTTTTTTACAAATGCATTTTAAAGTGCATATTAATTATAACTCAATAACGGAAGCATAAAAAAAAAAAAAATAGACCCATTAAATCTTATAACAAATGCATAAATATCATAATATCATAAACATAGAATAATCTATGGGACATTTATTTAATAAAATTCATTCAAAATAGTTTAATGCACCCCTACACAGTTAATAATAACCCACTGCACAGTAAAACTATGTAGTAAAACTCTAACTTATGGACTACACATTAAACTACACATATTTAGAGCATAGGCATTTATAAATATTTAATTTAGCATGCCTTTATTTATATGTCTAACCATTATTTAAGTCAAAGATAAACAAAACTTCTACCTACCCCCTTTCTTTTCAAAACTTACTACACAGTAAATTTCACATCAAATAAAAATATTAAGACATATATTTATGCACACATAATAATATCAAAATTATGGTATTTTTATTAAATAAGATTACTCGACCATAATAAATTTTGGCCCAGAAACAATATTTCTAAATCTTTCCTTATAGAAAACTTATTATTAGGAACTCCGACCATTTCTCATAAAGTATGTTAGGATCCTAGTCGACTCACCGACTAGGTCCTCCATCCACTACGATCGAGTTAGTGCGGTCGGTTGGTGAACCGACTAACCAGACAGTTGTGAAAATAGTGAGCTCCGACCACTGAGTTGTGAAATAGTGATATTTTGATTATATATATATATATATATATAGTCTACTTCAACTTAAACAAATATTTGTCTAACTTCGACAACATATATTTATAATTATTCCAAACATTTCCTTAAAACAAGGAAAAATCAATATTTTCCAAGTATATGCATATTTCCATTTCATTAAGTCAAAGAAATATTAATTCAACAAATCTCTTTTTAAACTATCATAAATAAAATTACCGGACCATAATGAGTTAGTTGATTGACCGACTAGGTTCTCCACCGGTCGAAATATAGTATACTATGACTTAAAGATATTTATATCTAATTTCAACTCAAACATTTATAAGTAAACCAAACATTTCCTTAAGACAAAGAAAATCAATATTTTTCCAATATATGCATTTTTCCATTTTAATGAGTCAAAGGAATGTTAATTCATCACCTCTTTTTAAACTATACTAAATAATATTATGGATCGTAATAAATTAGTCCACTAACTGACTAAGTCCTCCATCGACTACAGTCTATTTATATAACTTCAACTTAAGCATATATATGTGTGTGTGTGTGTGTGTAACTTGGACTCAAGCATAAATTTGTAGTTATACCATTCCAACACGTGGTTTTCAAATCAACAATACCACTCATTACAAAGCTCATAAAAACATGCATTAACTCAAGGTATTGTTTACCATTTAATTAAATAACATAATTATTACTTAGTCCCTTACTCTACTATGGAGCTCCGACCTAATAATTAGACTTAATCATCTAGTCTCTTTAATTATAACAAATCAGCCCGTGGTTTTATTAACCCAAAACAACTTTGGTTTTAATGATCAAATCAACCTATGGTTTTCAATTTGTCGAACCCATCTTTGACTCAAACAACAAAACTTTATTAAATAATTATACCAAACCATTTCTATATAACATAGAACTTTATTTTCCCAATTATCTTCGACTTATAATTTTCAAATTTTAGTCGAGCAATTTTACCAACCACTTCATTCATTATTTAATGAACTATTTCCTTCCCAACTATAATCCTTATTGAATTGCATAATCATTTCCTTGAACTTAGGAGCTGCACGATGAAACAATAAAACTAGCATTATCACACTGACATGGGCAATAAAATCATCTTTTTGCCATAAAATTTTAAATTAATGAAAAATAATAGAAATGGATAAATTTCCAGTTTATTTATCCATTCTTCTAATTTTTCCAAGCTCTATTCTCTTCGATAGAGTTTAATTAAACATTACATTTTCAAACCTGCAAATTAACAATTTCTACAGAAAATGAATTTTGACTTCGACTTGAATAAAGAATTGGCTTGCATAAAATTTCAAAGCAATATCACATTATTAAACTTACACTTATTTCATGCCCATGGATTTAGCTAATTAAAATGTAAATTCCTACCTTGTATCCAAACTATGGAAATATAGCAAGGAAATAAGGCAAATCTTTTAACTGATAAATAATTAATTATCCTTTCAAAAATTTAAACAAAATATCTAGGAAATAACTTATTTGCAAAAAGGATTAACACAAGCAATTGGCTTCATTGTAGCCACACTCCACCCAACCTTAGGTAGTTCTACTTAGCATAACACCACCCTTGATATGGGACTTAAGAATTCACCAAAAAAACATTTCTTCCACCCAGTATCATTCCATCATAGGATTATCATGGGTAATTCCTCACAATTTTCAAAGGTTCACAAAAACTTTCAGGCATCCAAGAAATACAGGCTTAAGCCAATTCCATGCCAAACCATACACTTTCCATCCCGGTTGCATTCCAATCACACCACAGTGAAAACCATCACTGCTTACCCAATGCACAGGAAATCCACCAGAATGGTTTATGTACAATTCGCCATTTCCTTGACCACAAAACAACAGTAAAAAACAACCTTAAACAATCAAAGGTTCAGGGATAATTAAGGCGGGTTCAATGGCCAGAGTTTCCTCTATTCGTGGCTTAGTTTCTTCATGTGCTTGTGCACTCGCAACTCTGCAAGCTCTCTGCAAAACTTCTCTCTTTTTCTTTCAGACTTCTTCCCAAGCACATATAATTTCAAACATGTGCATTCTTTTTCCCGGAATGAAGGAATTGAATCTCGTTTTCCCACTTGCATGCATTACCTTTATGCATGTCAAGATGAAACCACGTGGCTTCTCCAAGAGATCCACATTTCACACTTTATTATTTTTATTTTTATTTGAAAAAATAAAAACATATAAACTCTCCCCCTAATCCCACTTAAATCATAATTATTTGATAATTATGATTTAAAAAACATAATTAAAGTCATTTATATGGAATTATGACTTAGCCAAACCGTTGGGTACTTTTAGGGACTTAGGATTATAAAAGGGTCATAGCAAAGGTTTCCCTACCTAAGGCCTTTTAACCCCCTTGCTGACTCTGGTGAATACACAAGTCCCTGATCTTTTCAGCGTTCTGCCTCAACCACAACCAATTATAATTTTTATTATTAATAATTACAAAATATACATTTGTTCTGCCATACAGACATTTGCATATTAATATTTGCATCATACATATGATCAGTTCAGGGGTCTCATCCACGGGTATTACATTCCCCTCCCCCTTAAATTCAACACCATCCTCAATGTTCCTTTTTCCAAAACACATGAACAAAATTTTCAAAATGTTGCAAGTGCTCCTCCTGCACTACATCTTTCAAGATGACCTTTGAAACTTGGATCAGGTCGATCGGACCTCTTCATGTTGTTCCTACTGGCTTGGACCTTCTAGCTCAACATATGGATTGATCACCTCAACAATTCTTTCTTTCAGCTACCATCATTCTTGCTATCTTTGCTTAAGCACTTTTGGAATCTATAGCTGATTCAAAACATTTCTTGAAAAACACAGAGAAAAAATATGATCAACTGTTATCTTCAATTTCTGTGATTTTCTTCAGTCTTCTTTAGTGTTGGCACGGGGTTAGAGTGCATAAAGTGTGGAAGCCGACATCGACAAAGAGGGAAGTCGCGGAAGAAAGGACCATTCACAGAGAATAAGGAAGCCGATGGAAGCGCAAGTTATGGTTTAGTTAGGTAGAATGGGTCATTTGGACCGTTTTGTAACAACTTAGTTGTCTATAAATAGAACTGTGATTGTAAGCCTAAGGGCATTGAAGTATCATTCTGAGAAGCTAGAATCGAATTGATTATGTATTTTCCTGTTTTCGACAAGTTCTATTTTGTGTATATGGATTCACAATAAGTCGCTTTGAACTGTCTTTGTGAAGGTTGTACCACATATTTTGAGATGATTTAATGCATGAGGATGTTCGATTATGTCTCTATTTTGTGTCGTGGATTATGAATGTTATCTTAATGTTGCGATGTGTTTAAGGTTTTGTTACTCTGTCGATGTCGATTAAATATGCAATGCGAATGTTGATTACATGTTGAATATATACTTGATTTGTTAGCATAATGTGAAGGCAAGATCTTTGGTTTCTGTAGTGATTGAGAAAGGGTTAATGCATGTATTCTCCCTACTACGGAAACATGGTTCCTGGAGCACCCCTTGGACATCTCGGGTGAGACCTCACTCGCTTTGCAAGTGTTGTTGGAAAGGGTAAAACCTTTCTGGGCCGATGCCTAAGGGTGTTTGGTTGGTGTTTGTTGAAAGCAGTGCGAAGAGAACCCCTGTCGACAGAATTGTGTCAGGACCATTTGTTGACACAGTTCTGTCGACAGGGGTTTCCTTCACACTGTTGTCAACAAACACCAACCAAACACCCTTAAGCATCGGCCCAGAAAGGTTTTACTCTTTCCAGCAACACTCGCAAAGCGAGTGAGGTCTCACCCAAGATTTCCAAGGGGTGCTGCAGGAACCACCTTTCCGTAGTAGGGAGAATACATGCATTAACCCTTAATCAATCACTACAGAAACCAGAGATCTTGCCTTCGCATTATGCTAGCAAATCAAGTATATATTCAACATGTAATCAACATTTGCATTACAGATTTAATCGACATCGACAGAGAAACAAAACCTTAAACACATCACAGCATTAAGATAGCATTCATCATTCACGACACAAAATGGAGACATAATCGAACATCCTCATGCATTAACTCATCTAAAAATCTGCGGTAGAACCTTCACAGGGACAGTTCCAAGCGACTTATCGCAAATCCATATACACAAAACAAAACTTGTCGAAAACGGGAAAATACATAATAAATTCAATTCTAGCTTCTCTGAATGATACTTCGATGCCATTAGGCTTACAATCATGGTTCTATTTATAGACAACTAAGTTGTTAGAAAACGGTCGAAATGACCCATTCTACCTAACTAAACCATAACTTGCGCTTTCGTTGGCTTCCTTATTCTCCGCGAATGGTCCTTTCTTCCGTGACTGCCATCGAGTAACTAAGGCGCGCGAAAGGCAGCAAAGAAGGACGATGCACCTAGATGAATTACAAACAAAGGCAAAACAGTTGGCCATGTAGGAAATGGCAGGAATGGCACAGGTCAAGTAGGATCTGAAAAAGGCGCAATAGATGAATGGTGAGCACCCAACGGAACAATAGGCCGAAGACTGCGCAGTACTCAAAGTATCGACAAAAGAAGTTGTCGACCGGATTAGAGTTGCATACGAGGATTTCAAGTCCCAAGTAAATGCACTAGAGGTATCCAGCTGAGGTAGCTCGAGGGAGAGCCACAATTTTGTGTTGGGGGCCTGTTGGCATGGGGTTAGAGCGCATAAAGTGCGGAAGCCGACAACAACAAAGAGGGAAGTCGCAGAAGAAAGGACCATTCGCGGAGAATAAGGAAGCCGACGAAAGCGCAAGTTATGGTTTAGTTAGGTAGAATGGGTCATTTGGACCATTTTGTAACAACTTAGTTGTTTATAAATAGAACCATGATTGTAAGCCTAATGGCATCGAAGTATCATTCGGAGAAGCTAGAATCGAATTAATTATGTATTTTCCTGTTTTCGGCAAGTTTTGTTTTGTGTATATGGATTCACGATAAGTCGCTTGGAATTGTCCCTGCGAAGGTTGTACCGCAAATTTTGAGATGATTTAATGCATGAGGATGTTTGATTATGTCTTTATTTTGTGTCATGAATGATGAATGTTATCTTAATGATGTGATGTGTTTAAGGTTTTGTTTCTCTGTCGATATCTATTAAATATGTAATGTGAATGTTGATTACATGTTGAATATATACTTGATTTGTTAGCATAATGCAAAGACAAGATGTCTGGTTTCTGTAGTGATTGAGTAAGGGTTAATGCATGTATTCTCCCTACTGCGTAAACATGGTTCCTGCATCACCCCTTGGACATCTCGGGTGAGACCTCACTCGCTTTGCGTGTGTTACTGGAAAGGGTAAAACCTTTCTGGGCCGATGCCTATGGATGTTTGGTTGGTGTTTGTTGACAGCAGTGCGAAGTGAACCCTTGTCGACAGAACTATGTCAACATTTATCTTTATAAGCAGCAGTAACTTTCAGATGAATACTTTCCTCTGTAATCAATTACCATAATTTCATTAAGCTAGGATAGTAATATGTTACACCTAAATCTTGCCACCTTAAGACTCAATGTAAACCTCTCTGAAGTTCCCATGACTAAGATATCAAACTGGAAGAGATATTGAACTATTTCCATAGGGTTTTGTGAGGTCATCGCAGGTCAGCCTTGTGCAGCATGCGACGGTGCAGGTTGTCCTACTGCAGCCTGTGACGATGTCAGTTAAATGGATAAAAGGCATCTTCGAGCCAATTCTCGAAGGTGTGTGAGGTGGATCTCTATCCCTAACCTATATGGGAGCTGGAATTCGTTTCCCTAGCCCTTTGGGAGGATCCCTTAGTCCTCTCCCACTGTATCTCAACCTACCGTATCCTCTTAGTCCTATATATATGAAGCTCATTCCCATCCCAAAGGGAGGAAGTCTATAGTACTTACATGCTGGTGAAATTAGCTTAGGAGATCTCTACTCATCTCATGGCTACTCATCTCATGGCAGACCTATACTTCATTTGGAGGCTTTGGCATTGGCTTGTTGGAGGAGGATTGCGACGTTAAGCTTTGGTTGTAATCATCTCTCTTTGTACTTCCCTCTTTTAATACAGTAATATAAACTCCTTCCACCAAATGTTGTTGTGTTAATAATGTTTGTGTATTTTACTTTCTTAACCGTTTACTTAGATCTGTTACTGTTTAGATATTGTTTTACTGCTTGTATTGTTCTGTATGTCTTGACAGGTCTTGCAGTTGAGATCTGACGACCGTGAAGCTTGGGGCAACATCAAGGAGAAAGGATCTACGATCTAAAGGTAAGACATCTAATCACTCGATCTTTAACTAGATCTAGGAAAGAAGTTTCATATTTTGTCCCACTTGTTCTAGATTCACGTTGAACTAGGGAGATCACGCCTTAAGTCCACTTTCGGTAGATTGTCCGGTAACAAGTTTGGAGACCATATTGGGGATTTACATGCATTGTTTTAAGTTTTCAATTTGAAAGTCATTTTCTTTGATTTCTTTGTGAGCCATTTTATTTGCCTCCTTATCCTCTTTCACCACCAGATCTTCTTCCTGAAGAGTCTATTGACTTCCTTTGAGTCTGAATGTTTGATTGTCAAACCTTTTGATTGCTCATATTTGGAGATCTTTTCATCCTTGCATAGGGATCTCTCCCGTCGCACCTTGGTAGTATAGCCGAGCGACATTCCTATGTCAGGCACAGTTTGCTGCCCTGCAACCTGCAATGTTGTCGCTCAGCTCAGTTTGACATCCTGCTCCATCGACGCAGTTCACCTGTTTTCTACCTGCAACGGGTGCTCTGAGCCTGACCAGAGGCTGCGCCGAGAAGCCTAGCCTTGTGCTTGGGTTCTCTCCTCTCCAACTTTTTAGTTTGGTTTGTCTTACAGACCTCCTCTGCACTACATCTTCCAGTCAGAGACCTTTTTTATTTTGCATTGGTAGTGTTTGGTTTTGTTTGGTTTGATTTGGATTGGTTTTGGGTTCCATTTTGGACGAGTTTGAGACTTGGTAGTGGTGGACACTTTGGTATCCCCCACCTTCATCCACTTGACCTTGCATTCCCTTCTCTCCTCACATGATCTAGTCTTTGCACTGGATCCGATCCCAGACCTCTTTTTGCACATGTTATTTAGCTTTGCTTGCATCCGGTTGTTTGTTGAGTGTCTTGAGTATTTTCAGTTCATATGAGTGCTTGTCATTTTCTTGAGAATTTCTTAGTGTTTAGAGTGCTGCAAATAATCTTTCTTTTCAGCCATTCACGCATAAAAACATTATTGTTATCAAGTTGTAGTCTTGGCATATCATTGAAAAATTAAAAGTGCTTCATTTTTACCGTTTTCAAGCGTATTTGAAAATTGTTGTAGAAGTTGGTTCATGCATTGGAATTTATCACTCATTAATCTTTTGGAAAATTTGAAAGAAAAGTTAATCATTTGTGTTTTTCATGAATTATGAGCCATTCATTTTCTTGAAAAATCCAAGTGAAATCAAGTTTTTGCAAAAGTGATCCCATGATTGAAAGAATTGTATGTATTTTTTGTTTTTTATGCTTTTAAGCCATCATAGTGAAATTTGAAAAGTTAGTGTGCTCTAGATAGAAATTCTCTCTTTTCATCACTCAGTTTCATTTTTTATTCGAAAAGACAAAAAGAAAATGCTTAGATTTGGTTTTGATGCTTGTTGATTTTCATGTTTTGCTTGGAAAAAATGAAAAGAGTACTTTCATTGTCAAACTTGGTAGCATTGAGATTTGTTGAAGCTTTGTTTGTTTTGGTAAAACCACTTGAAAATATTTCTCCCTCGCATACATAGATTTCATCAAAAGAAAAAGTGCATGTTTTTTCATGTAGTTAGGGTTTGCATTATGCTTACGTTTATGTACTCCATGCATTCACCTAACCGTCCAAATAAAATTAACAGTAGAACTAGGGTAAAATTTTTAGTAACTTGTGTGTTAAGTTAGAGACGTGTTTCGCCATTATAAAATGTGGCAGCTGTCGTTACTTGCAAGCACTATATCCCGGGGGTATTGTAGTCTTCCACGTACCAACCGGTATATCGAAGCTCTTTCACGTACCAACCAGTATATCGAAGGCTCTTTCACGTACCTTAGGGTATATCGAAAGGAACTTCACATACTTGGCATATATCGAAAGGTGTTTCACGTACGCGGTAGTATATCAGAAGGTCTCGTGCCGTACGGTTGTGCATTAGACAACACCACTACAGATTTGAGCTCCCACGTACCTTGTGTATATCGGGAGACACCATTAAGATTCCTGAAACCAATTGAGCTATCCATTTGGCTGTCTTGGTAGAGCAATACACTGAGAACAACACTCGGGGAGATTACTACGCACGTGTCGTCCAGGTAGTCGGGTACTCAGGAAAGGGTACAGTCCTAATCCTCCTTGTTGCATTTTACCATTGGACCCTGCAGTATATAGCGAGTTGCGAAGCCTTGACAATCCCGTAAGGTTCTAGACTTTTGAATTCACACCTATCACATAAGTTTGCTTGCGGCCTTAGTTTGTGTATATTTTTTTTTCTGGACTGCTTTTCTTTTGTTTAGAATACTCTAGGAGAGACTCTATTTCCGTCACTTTGGTTGACTTTCCTTGGAGAAGGTCCCGCAGGATTTTGAACTTACCATCCGAATATCCCCTTAACCAGGAGGTAATTTCGAAGGTAAGACTGGACCCACACGTCACGGTTGTTTCACCCGAAGTAGAAAACCCTTCTTTGAATATTGGAGCACACATGTTCCCTCCCGATTCACCCACCTCCAACTGCTCAAGGGGTGAAGAGGTGGAAACTTCCACTTCACAAGACCTACCTCTCGTTTTACCGGGAGAGCCTAGATCGTTGGAATGGTTAAATCCTCTCCAGGACGACCCTGTATCAGCTGCGTTTGGTCCAACTGCACCCTTTTGGGAAACTTCTCTAGGTTAACAAGTAGCGGCTCATTTTGCCACTACATCCGGTTGGCCCACTCCTGAAGAGCTTTTTAGACCCCTTCGTGCTCGCTTGGATCAATTATGCTCCAAGGGTGATCAACTTCGAAGACAAAGTTTTTCATGAAGGGCTAAAGTCACGGAGATACTTGCATATCGGCAGATCTCGATTCTTACTTTATCTTATGACTCACCAGAACCATCCATCCACAACATGACCCCTTATGAACCTGGTCAACCCTCACTTCTTGCAAGTACACCCCTTAGACAGGAGACCAATTCTATACCTAACATGACTCAACCTGTTGAAGGAAAATAATCCAACATTCATATTACTACTACGAGAACATTACCCACTCCTCCCCCACCCCAAAACTCGCAGGGAGGATACTCTTTACCCCCTACCTTCCTTACGAGTGATGTTAATCCTGTAGTAGATAATCAACAAACCATGTTGGGTCAACCTTTGATTATTGGTCAGCACGTTGCTGCTGGGGGGAAACCCCCATCTCCTAACCATAATACTGGAGGAGGAGTTCCCATCGGTCCTTCCGTTGGAGCTTGCTTATCCGCTGGACCTTCCACCACGAGATTATCCCATGTTGGGGGACCATCCCAGTAAAACCAACCACCATGGAGTCAAGCGTATCTAGGTTATCTTAACCCTGTGTCGGGACAATTCAATCTCGAAAGTGCACTCTACGGGATACCTTATCCTAGAAATCCATACACTCTATGGGGGCACCAAAATGTTTTACAACATGGAACCCCACCTACCGTCCTGTTAGTTTTTTAGAATTTACTTTAATATGATATAGGATCTTAACTGAGAGAACAACATGTACAACATATCTATAGCATATCAATCATGGACATAATAATGCAAGCACACAAGAGACAATAGACACACAAAGTTTCACTGGGGAAAACCAGAAAGGTGAAAAACCCCACAACTTTCTCAGAGATAGATAGAGCAATGATACAACCCAAGCATAAGAGATAGTCTTCTTCTAGCAGCAGCTTCTCCTCCTCCACAAGTGCGCCACTCTCCAATGAGAGTATGAGTGAGAAAGTGAATGATCAAATAGAGTGCCTCCCGCACTCTATTTATACTTGACTTGACTTGCCTAATAATCTTTTCTAGGTCGGCTTTAACATAACCACATAACATAATGTTGACAGGGCTGACCCCCAATAGGGTGGTCTAATAACCCTTTAACCCACATGACTTATACAGGGCCGACCCCAACAAGGTGGTCTAATAACCCATCAAGTATAAGTTACAACACTTACAATATAAATGACGACACTTCTGTATAAAGGAATAATAACATCTCTATAGGAATACAAACACTTCCGTATAGAGGAATAATAACATCTCTATAGGAATACAATATACATATATGAAATACATTCCGAAGTTACAAATACATCAACACTCCCTCTTAACTAGGAAGGTATTTCTCAACACATGTATTCTAGCACAAGTCTTCTTCTCTGGATCATCGTCACTGACCATCGTCATCATCACTGCTATTGCTATCTCAATCAATCTGTCATCTACTCGTCATAGGAAGTTCTACAGAGCTAGTCCTTTTTCATACTGGATGTAGGCCCACCACCTGTAGGTCTTCATCATCAATGGCCATACTATGGAATCCTCAAGACTGATTACATGTGTTAAACCAAAACCTCGAAAGAGCATCCCAGGATTGATTACGAGCATACTGCTCAACCTATCATATCTCCCAGGATCTTTTACATGCAACTGCACAACCTGTCCACGGCCACGGAGTATCATCCTGATACTCATGATCATACTAATCATGTCATCTCAACGAGCAAGCCATCAAGTAGATACACCTCAGGACTGATTACACTGCCTCTGCAAAACCTGTAAGATCTCCTAGGACTGATTACACTGCCTCTACAAAACCTACAAGAGCATCTCAAGACTGATCATATGCCTCTACAAAACCTATGTACCATATTGTCACATCATCGTCTTCAGATCATCGTCATCGTCCACAGAGCACAACCCAGATGCACACACACATCACTTATATACACCGGCATGGGAGGACCTACCTACCACCATCCGGGAATGGCTCAGCACTTACATCACGACCATGGTAGGACTCTCCTATCACCATGTCACCATGGAAGGAACTACCTGCCACCATGTCAGACAGGAACAACACTTACATCACGACCATGAGAGGACTTATCTACCACCATGTCACCATGGGAGGACCTACCTACCATCATGTCGAAAAGGCACTGCAATTACATCAACGACCATGAGAGGACTCTCCTATCACCATGTCAACATGGAAGGAACTACCTACCATCATGTCGAAAAAGCCCGACAATTACATCAACGAACATGAGAGGACTCTCCTATCACCATGTCACCATGGAAGGAATTACCTACCATCATGTCAGAAAATCCCAACAACCCTTATATCTCACCATGGGAGGACCATACCTACTAGCATGTGAGAATGGCCCAGCCCTTACATTTGCACCATAGGAGGACCATACCTACCACCATGTGAGAATGGCCCCATCCCTTACATATCACCATAGGAGGACCATACCACTATGTGAGAATGGCTCATGTGCATCTGTGTCTCCGGACTCATCACTTCCCTTTGGAGGGAATCTCGATCTGGAGTACACCAAGTCTCCCTCTGAAGTATTCAAACTTCACTCTGGCCAACGGCTTGGTCAACACATCGGCTATCTACTCATCTATCGCAACATATAGGAGCTTCATTGCTCCTCTCTGCACCATATCCCTGGTATAGTGATACTTGATCTTAATGTGTTTCGACTTGTCATGGAACACTGGGTTCTCCGACAACTTCACACAACTCTGGTTGTCGCAATATATACAAGTAGCACTCAGCTGGAGATCAAACAAATCAGACAGTAGCTTCCGAAGCCATACTGCCTCACAACTAGCTGAAAAAGCTGCGACATACTCTGCTTCGGCTGTACTCAGTGCCACACAAGACTGCTTCCTGCTAAACCAAGAGATCATACCGGATCCCATACTGAAGTAGCACCCCGAAGTGCTCTTTCGATCAATGGCACTGCCTGCCCAATCCGAATCAACATAACCCTCCAGGTTAAACTTTTGATTCGCCTCATACTTGAGCCCATAGTCAACTGTACCCTTGAGGTACCTCAGAATATGCTTTGTAGCTATCAGGTGAACATGTCTCGGATCTGTCAAATACTTGCTCAAGGTGTTCACCGCAAAGCAGATATCTGGTCTCGTATTCGTCAAGTACATCAAGGACCCAATCATCAGACGATACATCATCACATGATCATCCTGATCATCATCCTGATGAATATCATCTGGAGCAACACCTTGAAGCTCATCATCAATGATCATCCTGATCATACACTGCGTCCTCCTGATGCATACAAAGTATCTATCTAATACATGTCATCATACATGATCCACCTGATCATACAATGTATCCACCTGATACATATCATGCATCTACCTGATGCATATCACATACATGATCCACCTAATCATACAATGTATCCACCTGATACATATACAAATACATGATCCACCTCATCATATCAAGCATCCAACATGATGCATATACATATACATGATCAAACTGATCATACCAAGAATCCAACATGATGCATATACATATACATGATCCAACTGGTCATACAAACCATCCAACTGATGCATATACAAAGTAGTAACTGGAGCATTGTCCTGATGCTCATCACACAACACTTACATCCACAGCCATGGGAAGGATCCTCCTCTCGCCATGCTAGGAATGGCTCTTGCAAATGTGTCCATCACTTCTTCCTCGAAGTGTCGTCAATCTGAAGAACACCAGGAAAGAAAGCTGTCTTGACCTCCATTTGGTGTATCTTCCATTTCATCACTTGCTTTGTATTTCTCTATGTTTCCTTCTGCAGCATGCTTGATCTTATAGATCTACTTGGAAGTCACAACAGACTTCCCTTCAGGTCTTGGGACCACATCCCAAACATCATTCTTCATGATCGACGGATCATGGCATTCTTCCCGGATCCTGGGAGCTTCAATATATTCAATATCTTCAATAGATAACTTTGTTGCTGGAACAAATGTTGTAGTCCTTCTTTTGTAGGTGCTCGTATACGATCTTTCCTACAAAACAAGTTAAATTGCATGATTAGAAACTTCTCATAGTTTTCAGAACAAATTCTTACACCTAAAGAAATATGGCATACAGTTATGCAATTATTTTAGCCAATGCTTCAATACAACATTTATCCATATCCCGTAACTTTCTAGATGCCTTCCAATCTCTACCAGAACATTGTTAAGAGTTTGTACTACTCCCAACATGTCAGCAAAGAGGTTTCATTCTAGATAAGTAGCAATGGAATGTTTTACAGTGCCATAGGCCACTTACCCATCACATGCATATTAGTAGTATACTGTTCATTAATGCAATTATTCTAATATGCATAATACACACCCTGAGTCTAGGAACATAAGCATATACATCATTGAACAATATTATTTAAACAAACAAATATGCAAGAAATGACAATTCAAATACTTATCTTTGTTTGGTTTGTAGGGTGGACTCCCTCTCAATATTTGCTTCCTTGCAGGAACTACTGGAGTGTGCTCCCTCTTGATCTTTGCTTCCTGGATTACCTGTCTTTGAACTTATATACATCCTCGATCACTATGCATACTTACTAGTATCATCATTGTGTTATCCTCGAGATCTCATACATACATTCATTAGTATAATCTTAATACTATCAAAAACATTATGATTCTAAGTAATCTTAAACATGTATGGTCAAGATCATTTCATATATAGATAATAAACATTAGTATTCAAGGTTTCAGGGAATACTTCTTTTACTCATACATATTCTTTATTTGACCAAAAGACTTTTCTGGTTAGTCATATCATCAATCAATGTAAGAGACATAATATGCATAAACGCTTGATTACTTACATTTCTAACTTCATGAATACTCATTATCAACCATACAACAGTATAAGATCCTAACACAAGGTAGGATTCTAACTTGATATAGGAAAAACATACCTGGATTAGCATGCTAGCTAGTTATGTCTAACATACCCGCATAATGTCTTCTTGTTCTCTACAATGACTTGTGCTAGTAACCTGCATATCTCATAGGTTAACCATTATAGAACCAAGTTATGCATACCTTGTAAGTAGATCCTCTATGTGATCCATGACAATGGATGAATCTTTGTCTTCATGTCAACATGGTCATATGTTCTTGAACTAGAACATGATTTGTCTTTCTTGATGTACCTTTCATGTTAGCGGACAACATCAACCTCATACAACACCACAATGCCTTAGTATAATCATATGTGCCAAAAACCTAATCAATGAATATCTGCATTCATAATTTTATTAAGGTGATACAACAAGTCTAAAGTTAATGAAGATTGTACTAACCTTAATGAAGACAAACATACCATAAAATTAATCATGAACAGATCTTGAAACATACCTAGATAAGTCATACCTATCGAGATTGCTTGTAGTCTTCTTATGTAAGGCCTTAGCCTCATCTCCCTCTGAAACGGGAACTTCTTCACTTATGCAGATGACCAATCCATTCTCTTCTAGGATTAACCCAATCCACTTGATTTGCAGAAATTGGATCTGGAGTTGGATTAGGGTTTGTCAGAGAAACCCTAAAAATTCAAACTTTGAATTTCAAACTTCTAAAAGGATAGAAAGATGCGCCTTGATGATCTGATCAAGCTGGTATACTCAGAATTTGAAAACTCCAAAGTTTCACCCCTCAAAATTGCCTTTGAAACTTCCAGATCTTTTGGACAGGAACTCGATCTAGGGTTTGACAAAGCCCACCCTTCTGCCCAACCAAAAGGTTCCATCCAAAGCTCTAAAATTTGATTTTTCTAAGGAGCTTCCAGCCGTGGTCATAGACTTCAGAAATTCCAACTTTTGTCGAAGCCCTAATTTTTCACTTTTTCGATCAAAGTCCCGAACTAGGGTTTGATCAAGCCCAGCCTTCTACCCAACCAAAAAATTTGATCTTGGTCTCTAAATTTCTATTTTGATTAGGAGCATCCAGCCGTGGTCTCCGATCACAAAAATTCCAACTTTCTCTGAAGCCCTAAATTCCCGGAGCCATGAATGAAGGTGCTCAAAATCCAATTCTGTCTTGACATAAATATGCACCTGTTTGTTTCTGGTGTATCTCCTAAATTTCAGATGTACAGGGTCTGAAAATGTGTCCTATGGTATTCTAACCTACTATATTTCCAACCCCACAGGTCTGACCTCAAATGGATTCTCTGAGAGAGAGTTATGCCAAGTGTTGCAACATGACCTGTTTATGGGATAAAACAGGAGAGCGAACTTGTACAGAGTGCCACGTGACACTAGTTCACTTTCAACCTCTAAACCTTAGGCCTGTGAAAGTACAGTCCATGCCCTACCTGTCACTTTTTATGAAATTTCATTTGGAGCTTCCTAGCCCAAGTTGTGACCTTTTTGCCTATGTCACCTATTTATGACTGAGATCTGGAAGAGGCAGAAACCCTAGATTGTACAGATCATAAAAACACAAAGTACAATGAATTAGAAGTTCTGTTTTGGACACAAGGTACATTGGGATCTTATCTTTGACCTATAAAGTTTCAGATCCTGAAACTTCACCAAAATGGATTTATAGCGAAAGTGTTACGATGACTGGTTTTGCTATATCAAGCCCTAGCTTCGCAAGTGCAACAAGTGTCATAAATGCCATACCATGCCTTCTTTCAGGCTAGCTCTGATGCCATGTTAGTTTTTCATAATTTACTTTAATCCGATATAGGATCTTAACTGAGAGAACAACATGTACAACATATCTACAGCATATCAATCATGGACATAATAATGCAAGCACACAAGAGACAATAGACACACAAAGTTTCACTGGGGAAAACCATAAAGGTGAAAAACCCCACAACTTCCTCAGAGATAGATAGAGCAATGATACAACCCAAGCATAAGAGATAGTCTTCTCCTCCTCCACAAGTGCGCCACTCTCCAATGAGAGTATGAGTGAGAAAGTGAATGATCAAATAGAGTGCGTCCTGCACTCTATTTATACTTGACTTGACTTGCCTAATAATATTTACTAGGTCGGCCTTGACTTAACCACATAACATAATGCTGACAGGGCCGACCCCCAATAGGGTGGTCTAATAACCCTTTAACCCACATGAATTATACAGGGCCGACCCCAACAAGCTGGTCTAATAACCCATCAAGTATAAGTTACGACACTTATAATATAAATGATGACACTTCCATATAGAGGAATAATAACATCTCTATAGGAATACAAACACTTCCGTATAGAGGAATAATAACATCTCTATAGGAATACAATATACATATATGAAATACATTTTGAATTTACAAATACATCAACACGTCCCTCAAGTACCACCACCCCCGTTTGGTCCCCTCCCCACCTCCTTCCGGAGACGAGGAGCCCCCAGACAATTCTGGAGGAGGCGGACCTCTACCTTCTGGAAGAGGGCCACCTCATTCTGGAAACCATGTCCCGCCCCCTCCCGGAAGCGGAGATGGAGGCCCTCCCCCTCCCGGTGGAGGCGGAGGGCCACCTCCCCCGTTGGTGGACGACCATCCCATCCTGGTGGCGGTGGTGGAGGACCACCCTATTTTGGTGGAGGTGGCGGAGGAGGCCCTCACCCTTCCAGCAGCGGCGATGGAGCACCACCTCCTCCCGGCGGAGGTAGCGGAGGTCCATCCTATCCCAGTGGAGGTGGAGGTGGAGAACCACCTCCTCCCGGCGGAGGTGGTGGAGGTCCATCCTATCCCAGTGGAGGTGGAGGTGGAGAACCACCTCCTCCCGGCGGAGGTGGTGGAGGTCCATCCTATCCCGGTGGAGGTGGCGGTGGAGCACCCCCTCCTCCCGGTGGAGGTGGTGGAGGTCCATCCTATCCCGGTGGTGGCAGCGTACCCCCACCATTTGGAGGAGGCCCACCCCCTCCCGGCGGTGGTGGTGGACCCCCACCTTATGGTAACATAACACCTTATTATGGCGACGGACCTACATATGGTCTGGGCGGCCCACCCCCTTATGGCCAGTTTTCTCCAGGAACACCCTACAACCAGTCGATGCAAGGCCCCACTAGTCCATACATGCCATATCAGTACTATCAGTACCCGCAGCCGAATCAATAACTACCTTTTCTGGCTACGTTGGACCTACCCAATCTGTCTCGTCTGACTAATGACCCCATCTTCCACGAATATAATTGGCCACCGATTCCAGTGAAACTACCATAAGATATTCCCAAATTTGATGGAAAACCTAGTGAAGATCCAAAAAATAATGTGATGACATACCACTTATGGTGTTCATCCAACTCCTTGATGGATGGCTCGATCCGTCTTAGGTTATTTCAACGGACTCTCACCGACCCAGCTACCAAGTGGTATATTGAACTACCACCCAACACTTTTCCAAATTTATGCTCTCTTGCTATGTCATTTTTGACCCATTTCCAGTTACCCATTCGCTATGAGATTGGTACGGACTTATTGACTTCACTCCGTCAAAACACTGCCACTCATATCTCGGATCATATCCATGAATGGCGAAGGAGACAACGTCTCATTAAGGCTCATATCCCGGACCAACTCTTAGTTGACTGGTTCACAAAGTCTCTCTTACCTGTCGTAGCTCGAGACGTGGCCATGGGAGGGGCCGTCATCGAGGAACAAGCTATTGCCCGTGCCCATTACCTAGACTTGGTCTATGCTCAATCCAACACATTGTATGAAATTGTTCCTGACGCACCCCACCCTACGTATGACCCTGCGAAACTACCTAAGGGACCTCAGGCCCATGGCATCATTGGTTCCCTTACCTCCCATCCTTCTGCTCAAACTGGTGGATCGTTGAACCCCCAGGGTTCTTCCCCATCTCCACCATAGGATGGCAACAAAACCACCAAGTCACCCACTCCTGCCTCCACAGAAGAGGTGAATTCTGTTCAATCAACTTCATCCCAGAAATCTGGTGGTAAGAAGAACAACAAAGGCAAAACTAAGAAATCTTCTAATCAGCGGGATCCTAAGCCCACCCCTGAAGACACCAAACAAAAGAGGAAGTTGAAGTATCCTTGTTTACTATGCGGCGGTGACCATTTCTCTAAGGAATTTCCTCACCGGGATGAAGTGTAGAAGTTTCTCAAAGGAAACTCTACTACCACAGTTCTCAACGATCCCTTCCCCACTCAGAATCAACAGCTGATTGCTCAAACCTCTCCTGCACAAGGAGAGGCGACCTCCACCGTGCATGTTCTCATGATGCGTAGTGAGACGGTTAACTTGAACATGTGTTAATGATCGTACGACTCAGTCCCTCAGAAGCAACCCATTGGAAGTATTATTGAAAAAGCTTCCACTTCTATTCCCGATGTCATTATACCACACGCTTCTCTCACCATTGAAAAGCCTCCTTTAGAGTCAGTGTTGTGTCCGCCTAAGAGCATGATTCGAAAAGCCGTTTTCAATCCCAATGCTCGGGCAACTTAAAACTACAATATTGTAGAGGACCTGGCACAAGCTCCTTGTGCTATGTCTACACTAGAAGTTTTGCAAAACTTTCTCAACTAACGCAAGACTCTTCTTGCTGCTATTGGTGCGGTTGATCCAGATTCCTCTAATACAATCATGTTCCGACTCGAGTACTTTAAACCGAGTCTTTCCCACCAGTTGGAATTTCAAGTTGCCACGAACGTCGCTGGGAAGACAATCCATCGTATTGTCTTGGACGAAGGTGCCTCTACCTCGGTCATGTCGATTTCGTGTTGGAGAGCCATTGGTTCTCCCGAGTTAAACCGTTCTCTCACCACCTTGAAATCATTAGACGGTCATGGTTTCCAACCTCATGGGCTATTACATGCCTTGGCAATAGAGTTGGGGGGTAATACAGCAACCATTAACGTGGAAGTGGTCGCCGCCCCTTTAGATTATAATCTTTTACTTGGTCGTAATTGGTTTTATGCCATGGTTGCGGTGGCATCATTTGTCTTCCGCATTGTGCAATTCCTCACCAAGGACGAATTGTCACTGTCGACCAATTGGACTTATGTACACCGGACACCGCTACTCATCCCGACGATAATGTCCCATTACTCGGGCAATCTCCGCAACCATATGAGAGTGTGGGGGTAGGCCTCATAAAATATTCATCTCTTATGGGTGTTTTTCCAACCTTGGATCCCCTTAACCATGTTGCCACGGTGAACATGATCTCCTCTTTTCCCAACTCCACCGATCCATGGCTTGTACCCGACGAAGCCACTATGCACCTGATTGGAGACACTATGCCTCTTTCACCTGCTAAACTCACTTACGAGGCTATCCAGTCAGCACCAGAGGACCACTTGGCTGTGGCCTCTACATCCTGTTCTCTACAGTGGACGTCATCCTTACCCGATCCTCTGCCCCGGACTTTTCATTCCGACGAGTCCATTATGGAGATTATGAGTGGGGATGACCCTCCATGGGAAGACCTCCACCATCGATCGTCTTTCCTTCCCCCATTGGATACTATGGAGAATAGCATCACCACCATTTTTATGTCGGATGTCTACCCTTGCCCCCAGTCCCCGATACTCACATGTCATACGGACAATGAGGGCAATTTGGCCAACATCGAACCTACCATTCCAGTAGACATATCGGTTACTCCTGCTGTAGTGGAACACATTCGTTTAGGCCAGAAGTGTTCCACTGAAGAGATTACTACTTTCACGGCCTTGTTCAAGTAATTTCAAGATGTGTTTGCTTGGACCTATGAGGAAATGCCCGGGATAGACACTGCCATTGTTTCGCACGAGATTCAAACCTATCCTGATGCTAAACTAGTCCGACAAAAGCTACGACCGGTACACCCTTGAAAAACTACGACAATTAAGGAAGAAATTGAACAACTCTTGAAGGTCGGTTTCATTTACCCTGTTCCATTAACATAATGGGTCTCAAATGTTGTCCTTGTAGTTAAGAAGCAGGGCACCATTCGTGTCTGTGTCAATTATCGGGATTTGAATAAAGCTTGTCCTAAGGACAACTATCCCACTCCCTTCATCGACCAGATCATAGACAATTGTGCCGGAAGTGTCATCTTTGTTGGGTCACAGATTTGTCCATATTTTCATCACCTTTCGACATATATTTCATCCCTCTTATTCCTATTATTATCCATTTATCATTCCATTTTCCATCCATTTGCTGTAAAATACCATATTACTTCCATTGATGCTTTAGTGGTTAGTAATGATTATTTTCCTTTATCTTTGATGAATTGAAGACTCTTATGCATAATTTTAATGATGATGGTTTATGGAGTGATTGTTCATATTAGCAGCTGTAGCATCCATGGTTCAAGCCTCCAAAGTTGGCATGCTAGTACACGTCCACATGGATATTTCACAACATGGTTTCAGCTTATGATTAATTATGTGGATTTGTGATTTCAATTCGTGCCCAAGTCCAACATGGCAACCTCCAGCTCATACTCAAACTGTTCCAACCAAAAACGTGTGCCCGATAAGAACACAGTGATTTGCGTCTCGATTTGCGGAAAAGTAGAGATGAATCTAGAAAATCTGGGACATGGGTTTTGTGCGCAACGGCCTCATTTACCTGACTCTTAAGGAAATCGCCAAACAAAGCTATGGTTTGAGCTATACAGCTGGTTCTCTGAACATGTAATTCTGAGATTTACTGTTGTGGCCAGTTTTACAAATTAGCAATTGGTTGAAACAAATCACAAGTTGGGGATTCGGTTTCTCATTCTCCTGAGAGCATTTTATGTATAAATATGTAATCATTCTAGTGTATTGAGGGGAGGAAGAGAGAAAGCAATGTTATGCTATAGGATTTGATCCAGAACTCTGATGTAACAATTTCATTCTGATAATACATGCTGGCAGTTTCATAATCTAGAGTTGTAGACTTTCATCATGGAGTTCCAGTGCTGCTCAGTGGAGGAAGGGCCCTCTTCCCCGAGCAGATGCTGATAGTGTTGATTGTTATTTTGTAGGTTTGTTTATTATTCAGCTAATGCTTTGATTCATTAGATTTATCATAGTTGCATGATTTCATTCATTAGATTTATCATAGTGGCTTTTATATTAATTTCTTTTTGATAGATCATTGGCCAACATAGCATTTCTTTTACATTCCTGCAGTTAGATCTTGCTTCATAAGAATTGATTCTACTTGAAGTGTGATTAGATTTACAGTTTGGTTTTATGAACAAATTTTAGGTTTGATTTATTTTCGAGAAGGTGCGATCTAGTTTATAATCAGTTTTGATTTCATACCAATAGATCAACAGTGTTAGGTAGAAATTGTGCTTGCATAGATCTTGCACGATAGCTTTGAAATAAAAGACTTTCTCGGGTTGATAATTTATGTTATGGTAGTATCAGTTGTTTAATTAATTAGACAATTAATCCACCCAACATTTTGGCGCCGCTGCCGGGGAAGTTATCAATAGTGCAAAAGTACACCTGCCATTGTTTTGTAGATGCATTGTTAAAGTAGAGCATGTAGGTTGCATGATCAATTTTCAGTTTATTGAATTTGCTTTGAGTGTGTTTTCTTTTTCTTTTTTTGCATTTAGTTTTAATTTCATTTTTAATTTTTGGAGCGTGAATCTTATCATTCCCATTAGTGTTGCTGTAAGCACCACCCATCATACTAACAAGTTGACAGGAACATTTGAAGGAGGAGCCTCAAGATAGCACATGAAGAATTTAATGAAGAGATGGCAGGTAAGAAAGATGCAGAATTTGTTACCTTCGAATTTCCCATCAGAGATTCAGGAGGAGTGGCACCAACGAAAAGCATTCCCCCACATGTTCTACCAAAATTTCATGGTTTGGAAAATGAAGACCCTGCTGTATTTTTATTTGAATTTGAAGTACTTTGTAGAGGATATGGTTATTGTTCTAATGATCAAAAGTTGAATGTGTTTCCCCTTACTCTAAAAGGAACAACCCTCCGATGGTTCATGAGCCTCGGTGGGAATTGTATACAAACTTGGGAGGACATGAAACACGTATTCTTTAAAGGTACCAATATTATTTCAGGGTCAATGAAGATATCTTTGAAATGACACAAGCGAAAGAAGAGAGTTTGGAGGTTTACATGGAACGCTTTCAATACAATATTCAAAGATCCAAACAAAGGAAACTGGGGAAAGAGACCTTGAAAACACTCCTACTTAAAGGAATCTAGGCTGAATCTTTAGAAATATTAAATATGATGGGAAAATGTGATGTATTTCAGTTAGAATATGATGATATTTGTGAGTTATGTAGAAGGTATTCAAGAGGAAAATTCAAGACTGGTAAGAATTATAGTAATCCTTCTTTTCAATCTTTGAAATCTGCTCCAAGAACAAGAGTTATTGGAGCTGAAATCAACAATTTATTTGAAATTTCCAAAGCTAATTCACAATTGGGTGTTTTGCAGGATAAGGAAAAGCATGAGGAATTTGAAGAAATAGTTTGCCCTCGGTGCAAGAAGAAACATCTCGCAATAGATTGTCCTTTGGATAGTCTCACAATTTGTGGCATATGTGACTTGAATCATTCCACAGATCGTTGTCCCTCCTTACCAAGGATGAAAGAAACATATCAAAGAGATCTGGGAGTTGCATCCAACTCGTTGCAATGGTCATGGCAGCCGTGGCCTACATGTATGGTTCAAAACTCTATCCCTCTATTTCCTTACTCTCATACTCAATCATTGAATACTCCTCCACCATGGCAGTTGTTGCAGCCTCAATTTAACTCTTACTTACCTTATTCACAAGGTTCGAATGGCCTCTCTTATGATCACATGACCACTCTCCCTCATGCTGCAACACAACTTGATCCTTCAAGATCATCCTCACAAACCAATCATCTACATCAGCCACATCTATCTTCTCATCAAACTCCTTGGTATCCAACACAATTTCCTGTCCAATCCACCTTCCACCCTAACCATAATAAAGCAGTACAGTATGCTTATAGTGCTGAACCGCAAAATTTTCCTACATTCCCCTCATGTTCTACCTCATCTACACCGCTGCAAAAAGATTGTGCACTATTGCAGCAAATCCATACGAGGCCTGAACATGTTTTAAATCCAAGACTTGGAAGTGAAGTTCCTTCTACTTTTTATCAACAAGCAAACAAGATCATCAACACATACATTACATCTGATGAAGAAGGAACATTTGAACCAAAGACTGAAGCATCCTTCACATCATTAGATCCAAATACCTTATGCATTCAGGAATATCAATTTACTAAGGAGCTTCATGGTGTAACAACCATGAGAAATCAAGGGAACAAAGACTATATTGAAGCTTGGTTTCAATTTGTTATCAATCTATAGTATCATTCCTTACTTCACCAATTCTTGGCACCATCATTTCAAGGGAAGTTGAACTCTCATATTGTTGAAATATTGTAACTTCTAAGAATATTATATTTGTACTTTATTATTCCGTAGATGTTTCATTCCTCCGTGAAGATCTTATTGTATATCCGGAGATGTTTATTCCTCCGTCATATTGTGGTAACTTGGGTTATTAGACTTCCCTAGTGGGGGTCAGCCCTGTATGTGTTATGTGGGTCAAAGGGTTATTAGACCACCCTAGAGGGGTCGGCCTAGTCAGTTGTAATGGGGTGTTTAACCCAGTAATTAAGTTGGGGCCGACCTAGCTTGTGTAAAATTCAGTCACGAAACAAGTATAAGTAGAGGAGGATGTTCCTCACTTATCTCACTCATTCATTCACTTGTGAGTGGTGCACTTGTGTGAGAGAGGTATGCTATGGAGGAGAAGGAGCTCATGGTTTTGGTTTGCATCTTTGTATTTGCTGGTCATCTATATTGAGGAAGCTTTGCTGGGTTTTCTACCCCATGAGGGTTTTCCAGGATAAATCTGTGTCTCTTGTGTTTATGTTGTTCTTGTTGTTTCTTCAGTGATCTTGTATATGCTATTGTTGTGAAATGAAATGTAATACTGATATTTTATGTCTTAGCATATTGACTATTAACATGGTATCAGAGCTAACCTGAAGGAAGGCAATGTATGGCACTTACGACACTTGCTTCACTTGCGACAATTTGAAGGTTAGGGTTTTATATAGCGAAACCAGTCATCGTGGAACTTTCGCTATAAATCCATTTTTACGAAGGTTCAGAATCTGAAAAGTTTACAAGTCATAGATAACATCCCCATGTACCTTGTGTCCAAAGGACACCCTCATATTCGTTGTACTTTGTAAGTTATGATCAGTACAAGTTAGGGTTTCTACCTCTTCCAAATCTCAATCATAATCAGGTGATCTAGGAAAAAAGGTCATAACTTGGGCTAGGAAGCTCCAAATGAAATTTCATAAAAATTGACAGGTAGTACACAGACTGTACTATCTCAGAAAAGTTTGTCAGAGGCCGAAGTGGAACCAGTGACATGTGGCACGTCGTACAAGTTCGCTCTTCTGTTTTATCCCATAAACAGGTCACGTTGCAACACTTGGCATAACTCTCTCTCAGAAAATACAATTGAGGTCAAACCTAACAGGATGGAAAGATGACAGGTCAGGATACCATAAAAAAAGTTTTCAGACCCTGTGGATCAAAAAATTTGGAGTTACAGCAAAAACAATCAGGTACATATTTATGTCAAAACAGAATTACTTTTTGAGCACCTTCATTCATGGCTTCCGGAATTTAGGGTTTCGGAGAAAGTTGGAATTTTTGGAATTAGAGTCCACGACTGAATGCTACTCAGGAAAATCGAAATTTAGATACCAAGATCGAATTTTTTGGTTGGGAAGAAGACCGGGCTTGATCAAACCCCAGTTCGGGATTTTGATCGGAAAGATGGAAAACTAGAGCTTCAGCAAAAGTTGGAATTTTTGAAGTCTGTGACCACGGCTGGAAGCTCCTCAGAAAAATAAGAGTTTAGAGCCTTGGATCAAACCTTTTGATTGGGAAGAAGGGTGGGCTTCATCAAACCCTAGTTCGGGATCCTGTCTAGAAGATCCAGAAGTTTTGAAGGCAATTTTGAGGGGTCAAATTTTGGAGATTTCAAAATTGAAGTATGCTAGTTTGATCAGCTCAGCAAGACACATCCTTCCATACATTCATAAGTGTGAAAATCAAAGTTTGAATTTTTAGGGTTTCTCTGACAAACCCTAATCGAGCTCCAGATCCAGTTTCAGGGGGAGTTGAGGCTAAGGCCTTACATAAGAAGACTTCAAGAAATCTCGACAGGTATGACTTAAGGAGATACATGTATGTCTTGAAATCTGATTATTGATTAAGTTCATAATATGTTTGTCTTCATATTATTTAGGTTAGTACAATCTTGATCAATTTTAGAATTGTCTTATCATCCTAATAAAAGTATGAATACATGTGAATGATAGAAGACATTCATTGATTAGGGTTATATGATTGTACTAATGCACTATGGTGTTGTATGAGGTTGATGTTGTCTGCTAACTAGATACAGGTACATCATGAAAGACAAATAAAGTTCCATGACCATGATGACATGAATACAAAGACTCATCCATAATCTTTGATCACATAGAAGTTCTACTTACGAGGTATGTATGACTTTGCTCTACCATGCTTAACCTATGAGATATGCAGGTTCTAGCACAGGATCTCTAAATCATTGAAGAGAACAAAGAAGATATTGTTTAGATGTGTTAGACATAACTAAGCAGGTACACTAATCCAGGTATGTTTTCCTATGTCAAGTTAGAATCCTACTTTGTGCTAGGATCTTAGTATACCCATGTATTGAATGATCATGACCATACATATTCAAGATTATTTAGAATTATAATGTTTTGATAATATTGAGATTATACTAATGAATGTATGTTTGTGTATGAGATCATGAGGATGACACTAGTGCACACTTGAGCATGCACAGTGGTACAGAATGAATAGAAGTTCAAAAGACATATAGAAGATCAAGCGGGAGGCAACCACACAAACATAAAAGATAAGTATTTGAGTTGTTATCTCTGAAATAGTAAATGATATTGCTTGTATGCATATTTGTATTCCTAGAATATATCATGCTGAGTGTAAACATTCATATAGCATTGAACAGTATACTACTAATATGCATATGATTGGTAAGTTGGACAAACATTCCATTGTTGATTGTCTAGAATGAAACCTCTTTGCTGACATGATGAGAGCTGTGCACACTCTCAATAGTATGTTCTGGTAGAGATGGAAGGCATCTAGATAGCCACTGTATGCATACCGGATATGGAAAAGTGTTGTGCCAAAGTATTGGTCAAGATTGTTGCATAACTATGAAAATCATATTTGTATGCATAATAGGTTATCATGTCAACATGATTTGATGATTATGAAGTATTATTAATCATGTACTTAATTTTGATTTGTAGGAAAGATCATGAAGAATGATGAATACTGAACTAGTGATGGATGTTCAACAAGAAGACTTACAAATCAAACATACTATAGCAAGCTCGTGGCTAGAAGATTCTCTTAGAAAGAGGAAGAGGATCATGACGAGATGTTTGCTCCAAGTGGCTAGATAAGACCATTATCTTAATGGTGTAATTGAAGAAGAAGTGTGAATCAGGCTCTGTATGGGTACCCAGGATCGATAGTCAATTGATGAGCTTAATGATCACCATGGTTGATGTGGATCTCAACCTTTGCTACAAGGTTGAATATGGTTTCTATATACAAATGGCATGGATGCAAGAAGGAACTCATCACAGAGTTCGAATGATCTCGAGGCTCATATCAATAGACCCATCTGTCGAGAGATGGCATAGAAGATCATTCAATGCAGAGTGTGAATGATGTTCAGTCACAGAGGGAGAATTGACAGTTTCTTGACAAGCTTGGGCTTTACCAGAAATAAAGTTGTTCATAACCTTTACCTTAAGGTTATGGATCATACTATTATTGTATGTAGATTATCTCTTTCTGATAGGGAATGAGAAATAGATCATGAAAAGCAAGAAGAAGCTAGCTACAGAGTTCGAGATGAATGATCTCGAATTGATACATTACCTCCTAGGACTAGAAACATGAAAAGACTCAGAAGGAATCTTTCTCAACCAAGGAAAGTATGCTGTGAAAATCTTGAGAAGAATTGATTTGTTCGAATGTACAACCATGGCCACTCTCATGGGTTCCGACTTGAAGTTGTTAGCTGATGACTCCTCAGAGTTAGTTGATGTGACTCTATACAGACATATTATTGGGTCGTTGATGTATCTGACAAATACCAGGCCAAATATATGCCTTGCTGTGAACACCTTGAGTCAGTATCTAGTGGAAACTAGATGTGTTCACCTGATAGTTGCAAAGCATGTGATGAGGTACCAAAAGGGTACGATAGACTTTGATCTATGTTATCTTGGAGATCATGACTTCAGATGGCTACACAAAGGTTGATTGGGCAGGAAGTGTATCGGACAGGAAGAGCACATCGAGAGGATGTTATTGTCTGGGATCAGCCATGATCTCGTGGTTTAGCAGGAAGCAGGTTAGTGTGACTCTCAGCACAAGCGAAATATATGGTTGCTTGCTCTGCTAGTTGTGAAGCGGTATGGCTTCAGGATTGTTTGACTTAGAGATAGACCCAACTGTGATCCTGTGTGACAAACAGAGTTGTATCAAGATGGCAGAGAATCCAGTATTCCATGACAAGTCAAAGCACATAAAGATCTGATATTTCTATATACGAGATATGGTGCAGAAAGGAACTATAAAGCTCGAATTTGTAGGCACTGATGAACAAGTTACCGATGTACTAACCAAACCTCTATCTCAAGTAAAAGTTTGAGTATTTCCGAGACAAGCTTGGTAGGACCCTCCTCGAAAGGGGGAGTGATGTAGATATTGATGATGAGATTGCCCGCATCGACAGTAAAATCGATGATGAGGATACCTGTATTGATGGTATGTAGGATACCTGTATTACTTGTATTGATGATATGTATACATGTATTGATGAGGATACCTATATTGGTGATGCCGATAGAGAGGTTGGTGGATGGTCCTTAGACAGGGTCTAAGTTGATGAGGGGATTGCATCATCCTTGAACACATGTTCTAAAAGGATCCGTAGACATATGTCTCTGAGAAAGAAGAGGGATTGCATCATCCTTGAACACATGTTCTAAAAGGATCCGTAGACATATGTCTCCGAGAAAGAAGAGGGATTGCATCATCCTTGAACACATGTTCTAAAAGGATCCGTAGACATATGTCTTCGAGAAAGAAGAGGGATTGCATCATCCTTGAACACATGTTCTAAAAGGATCCGTAGACATATGTCTCCTAGAAAGAAGAGGGATTGCATCATCCTTGAACACATGTTCTAAAAGGATCCGTAGAGATATGTCTCCGAAAATGAAGTCCTTGGTGGACAGGTGGGGGTGTATCGTCCCCAGACTTAGGTCCCTTGAATTGATCCGTAGACAGATGTCTTTGAGAATTTAATTATAGGACTGCATCGTCCCTGGACCTCGGTTCAAAAGGTTCGTGATTGGGATTGCATCGTCCCTAGACATGGTGAGATGTCTTAAAGTGATAAGGGATGATCCTCCTGGAAGTTGATCGGGATTGCATCATCCCTAGACATGGTGAGATGTCTTAAATTTATAAGGAATGATCCTCCTGGAAGTTGATCGGGATTGCATCATCCCTAGACATGGTGAGATGTCTTAAAGTGATAAGGAATGATCCTCTTGGAAGTTGATCGGGATTGCATCGTCCCTGGACATGGTGAGATGTCTTAAAGTGATAAGGAATGATCCTCCTGGAAGTTGATCGGGATTGCATCGTCCCTAGACATGGTGAGATGTCTTAAAGTGATAAGGAATGATCCTCCTGGAAGTTGATCGGGATTGCATCATCCCTAAACATAGTGAGATGTCTTAAAATGATAAGGACTAATCATCCTGTAAGCTGATTCGGGATTGCATCGTCCCTAGACATGGTAAAATGTCTTAAAATGATAAGGATTGATCATCCTGGAACTTGATCTGGATTGTATCATCCATGGACCTATGTCCTAAAGAGAGCGGGATTGATCATCCTGTAATATGATCGTGTGTATTGCAGAGTATGCTACTATGATGATCCAGATGCTGTAGATCGACATGATGATCTAGATGTTGTAGATCGAGATGATGATCCAGATGCTGTAGATCGAGATGATGATCTAGATGTTGTAGATCGAGATGATCCAGATGTTGTAGATCGAGATGATCCAGATGCTGATGATCGTATGATGACGATGCTAATGATCGTGTGATGACGATGCTGCTTATCGTGATCGAGAGATCTAGATGATGCTGTTGATCAGAGGATCCGATGATGATGATGTTGTAGCTGTTCGAGTGCTGCAGAAGATGAAGACTCAGTACTGAAGATGTTGATGTTCCAGTATTGAAGATGTTCCAGTAACTGCTTGAATTACCGATGATGTTGAGAAAGCTTCCAATGATTTATAGATGTATCATGTATGATGTTGATGACTCCTTGCTCCTGCAGATGTTGTTATAATATCCTTCTCATTAAGGGGGGGTGTTGAAATATTGTAACTTCTAAGAATATTATATTTGTACTTTATTATTCCGGAGATGTTTCATTCCTCTGTGAAGATCTTATTGTATATCCGGAGATGTTTATTCCTCCGTTGGATTGTGGTAACTTGGGTTATTAGACTTCCCTAGTGGGGGTCGGCCGTATATGTGTTATGTGGGTCAAAGGGTTATTAGACCACCCTAGAGGGGTCGGCCCAGTTAGTTGTAATGGGGTGTTTAACCCAGTAATTAAGTTGGGGCCGACCTAGCTTGTGTAAAAGTCAGTCGGGAAACAAGTATAAGTAGAGGAAGATGTTCTTCACTTATCTCACTCATTCATTCACTTGTGAGTGGCGCACTTGTGTGAGAGAGGTCTGTTGTGGAGGAGAAGGAGCTCATGGTTTTGGTTTGCATCTTTGTATTTGCTGGTCATCTATATTGAGTAAGCTTTGCTGGGTTTTCTACCCCATGAGGGTTTCCCAAGATAAATCTGTGTCTCTTGTGTTTATGCTGTGCTTGTTGTTTCTTCAGTGATCTTGTATATGCTATTGTTGTGAAATGAAATGTAATGCTGATATTTTCTGTCTTAGCATATTGAATCTTAACACATATCCTAGTATTCATAAAGTTATATTTTTCTGTTGGGAGTATGAGAATACTTGAGTCATTTCTTTGAAAGTGGCTCCATTGGAAGTTTTCCTACACTTGAAAAGAATTTGTTATTTTCAAGTAGTGTAGGACATTGTAAATAAATAAAATTTGAGTTTTTTTTTTTCACTTAGATCTAGGATGCATAGATAGTATCATTTTGTTTTGAATAAGAACTCTTGGACATGTGGTGCAGTAAGAGCCACCCATACTACTAATCTCTCTTTTTTAGAAAGTGGGTAAGAGGAAGGAAGCATTGGTGAATGGAGACTCCATGGGAAAATGAGCCAAACGATTATGGAAACATTCAAGCTTGAAACTTATGCGATCATCATGGTATGTGTTTAGTTTTTATTTCTATATAACACATCCATAAAAATACATAGATTTTATTTCAACATTATATCATTTTTTAAGAGTTGCAGCTGCAGCTATAACACACTGTGTAAGTCAATATAGGTACTCAATGCTTGAAATTTTTGGTATGTGTGTGTGTTCTATTTAAATTTACATCGTTAAAAACATTCATACCTATTTCGGTCACTTTTGGGGAGTCAAATTTCATTTATTGGATTTTTGTGGCATTTTGACTTGAAGTTTTTACTAAAACACAGTCGGGACAGTCCATTTTTGGGAGATCAAATGGGATTATTTTTAAAACCTGTTTACATCCTAAGTATCCCTTTGAATCTAGTTTCCAAACCAATTTGAATTTTTGATATTGAGCATCAAACGAAAAATTTATGGTCAAAATATTGACGGGGTGTCAAGTAGGCAGCTTAGGAACAGAGATGGGACAGTCACTTTTTGGATGCCTTATTGGATAAATATTGAAAACTTGTTTCATTGGTATATTCCCATATGAATCTAGTTTACAAATCAATTTGAATCACTGAATTCCGATATCGTATGCAAATATTATGACCAAAATACTGACTGCCTATCACAAATCAACACTTTGAAAACTCAGTTTCCTAGACTGTTCATTAGATTGTTCGACCCAAGCATTCTCATTGGAATCAAAACGTGTTTCTATTGGAGATACCTACAGGAATCTACTTTCATATCCAATTTGAATCACGTCAATCCGTTATCAAACGAAAAGGTTATGCCTAAAATCGTGACTGTTGGTCTAGTCCAGAATTCGAAAAACACCTTGTCATGCAGGCTGTTACTGAGCAATTTGGAATATTATCATATATAATTTTAAAAACCTGTTTCTAATGGACATAGAACTATTAATTTACTTTCATTTGGATTTCGAATCACTCAAATCGGACAAGGAACGAAGAAGTTATGATTGAAATATTGTTGGTGAGTCTAGATGGCCATCGCTCTCCCGCAGGTATAAAGTGGATTTTGCTTCGTTCATTTTTTTCTTTGGATTTGTTTTATAAGTAATTGCTTGTTGTTTTTTTCATATTTTTTGGGTGAAGAGAGACCAATCACCTCTCTTCTTCCATCATCTCATGTTTTATTGCAGGCAAGTGCTAGGTTTTTGCAGGTCCTTAGAAGAAGAAGGTCAATGCATGCACGAGTGACTCTTCAAGACTTTTTCTCAAATTGCAAATGGATTGAGCACATAAAAAAAATGGAGAGATTAATGTGCAAACCATACAAATGCCAATGTTTCCGAAGTCAAGTCCCATTGCTACATGCCAAGAATCCTTTGATACCAATTGTTTCCAAAAGAAACCTCTCAAGAAGCCAATTGTCCTATGATATATTCATTCATCCTCTCCCTTTCAAAGCTCTAAAAATCCATTCATGTCGAAGTCCCATTTTCCATTTCTTATGTAGTCAACCTTGACCTTTTTATTTGCTATCACTACTACATCATGACTTCACATATACTTTCCAATTCTGAGTTTCATGTTGGTACTATTTTTCACTATGATTCTTCACAATCATTTTTGTACTCGTATTGGATGATGTGGAATTCATTAAGGTCCACCTTCCAATGGTCTTGTCCCGTCGACTCCAACACATCATCTGGGATTGAGATTAGAGTTTTATAGTGCCATGGGATCTGCATGAATCAATGGCAGATTTCCTTGTTGTTAATCATGGGGATTCATCAATGCCTCTTGATTGACAAATCTTGCAGGTGACTCGACTCCAGCACATCCATTCGTACCTGTCAAGATGCACTAAGGTACTTTAGAGCTCACTGTCATCACAAGTGAGTTACTTCACATTGGTTAATGACATACATTAATGGCTGGTAATCCAATGATTTCTTTCCATGCTCGACTTCAACACATTCATTCGCATGGTAAGAATTGTACCTCGGTTTGTAGCAGTTGAAGATTATGTGATTTATTGGTTTCAACAGTGACTTGCGACATCATTTGTTTCAGTAGTTTTGCAATTCCTTTCCATTTTCTTCCAGCAATTAGCAGTCTTACATGCAGCCAGTAAAACACAGTTCGAGTCAGATTCAACCTCATTCAGTTGCAGCTCTCATATACATCTCTCTCAGCATCAGATCGACCTACATTGCTCCAGCATCAGTACATTCATGTCAACCAAGGCTTCCATAGAGGTAAAACTTGAGGTAAAATAGCATGAGTTTTTTATTTATTGAAGATTTAGGAATATGTCATGAAGAACCACTAAGCATTATCCATTTCCATTTTTTATATAGCATTTTCTGTCCATCCATTCCCATCCTTACCTACTCAACTCTAACACTTCATCATTCCAATTCATGCACACCCAATTCAAGTCCTTCCCAACATCCAAGTATGAAAAAATGGTCTACTGTTGCTACATAAGAACCAGCAGTAGGAATACCAAGCATTTGTGTTGCTCCACGAGAACCCACAGCTGAAGAAGATTATGCTACCATATAACAAAGAAAGAAGTATTGCTGACAGAGTAGCATACTACCACGATGATGAAAGAAAACCAACATTTGAGGTATTTTTAAAGATCAATCATGCTGCTAAATTCTTATTAATGCATGACTGTCCCACATTGATCTTCAAGGTTGAATGTTGCTAGAAATAATTGGAGCAGTCATTTCAGAAGTTTTACAGTCATAAGGATTTGATGGGTTGTGAAGTTCATAGACATTTCAAGAAAGAATGATTACAATGCCTTGCCCTCCCATATGAACAGCATGGTCGTTTTTCTGTCTGCACGTTATTTTCCTGCTTGCTAGTACACATCATTGTTTGAAAGTGGTTTATGTGCTCATAAGATTTACCAGGGCAACATGATAAGGGTTCTCTTGGGTAGTAGCATGGTAATTTTGTGGCAGCCTCAGTTGCAAGTATGAAAAGTTTTTATGGTTGTTTACACCAATGCTAATGGAAGACAATCTGTATTAAAAAGAAAATGCAGCCTATAGATGGAGAAGATTTCTGATTACAGTGATTTCATTAGCTTCTTTCATATGGTTCAACATGATTCATCTCTCATTGTTATGAATTACAAGGTTTTCCTAAAAATTGATTCCAGTAAAGGTTTATTGGAGGCCACATTACATATGGCACATGTGAGTAGGTTCAAAGATGGTTTACTCATAACTCATATGTGCATGATTGATCTTGGCATGTGGCATGACAGGATGCAACATTTTGATTTGATTTTGAGTGCTTGGAGAAAGCCAAATTAAAAAGACAAACTCAAAAAAATTTCAATATGTTTTGAGAGCACTTTTTGCTCATTGTTTCATGCAGATGAGGTCGAATCCAGGAATACTCAAGTACATTCCTTAACAACATTGTGATGGAAGCAACATACAAGAAAAATAATTCTCCACATGAAAACTGAGCATTAGAAAATGGCTGAAAAACTCATTAGAATTTCCAAATTTTGTCTTGGGGCAACCATGTCTTTGGATGGTAAACTTGGAATTTTGATACCATGAGTTGATTTGAATCATATTTGATGCTGCCATAAAATTTATATACTTGATTTTTGTTGATGGAGAGCCATATAAATCTAATCTTCATATTCTTGTAGCAACATCTTCAACAAATCAGCATTATCTTGTACAGTCAAAGCAGGGGGATGGAGGAGTCTAATGCATACATTGTTGCAAAAATTTATCATGGTACATAAATGGCTGTTATAGTTGTTTGTTTGACTATCATGGTTGGAGTGTAAGTTCACTGATGCTTGGATTAATTATTTGAGAAACATCTTGTCCTCATAATGGTTTATTTCAGCTTTCTTTATCAGCTCACAGACATGAGCCATACTCTCATATGAACCAAGGATTTTAAGGGCACCCTGGGACTGTAAGTGTAATTGATCAAGCATCTTATAATCAACAAACAAATATGCATTATGTTCTCTCCCACGGAGAAATGAATCAACTGCTAAAGATGAAAAGGTTTGTGGAAATTAATTGGAGAACCGTTGTATGTTGCATGTATTGGTTTGTATCCTCTAAGGTATTTGAGAATGACATCTTGTTAAGTTTGGGGGAGATGGCTATTTTTCAACTAAGCTAATAACTCTTACTTTCCATGAGGACATGGAAATTATTCAGTTTGGGGGAGGAGTTATTATGTTTGCTAGTTTGCTCTCACATTTGGCATTCATATTTGTTTCTCATATATATAAAGTGCAGAAATTGAAGTACGCATATCTTCCAAACCATGAAGTGGATTTTCATAAAATTTGGATAGGAAGTGCATAATATCAAGATGAACAAACCTGGTAAGTTTCAACCCAATCTAGTGCACGATTTTCGAGAAAATGGCCACCATCACCTACAGCCATTTTGCCTATATCTCGATATCCGTGCATCAGATGAATTTGAGCTTTGGTGAGCAGAAGCATTATGTTAAGAGGAAGATACGCACCAATTTTCAGAAAAAAAAAAAAAAAAAAAAAAAAAAAAAAAAAAAAAAAAAAAAAAAAAAAAAAAAAAAAAAAAAAAAAAAAAAAAAAAAACCCTTCACGGATTGAGAAAAAATGGCCATCATCACCTATAGCCAATTTGCATTTTTCTCGAAATCCGTAATGTGGGTATCTCTGATTTTCGGTGTGGAGATGCATTGGACTTGTAGTAACTTGCTTGCAAAATTTCAGCCAAACCCAGTTTGTATTTTGAAAGATATTAGTTCAAGAATTTTGCTGCAACACCAGCTGTGACTCCGCCAATTTTTTCCATTTCCCTATTCTAGCAGCTGTTACCCCGCCAGATTTGGCCATTTTCGCAGGTGTTACTCCACCAGATTTGGCCATATTCCTAGCTGTTAGTTCACCAGATTTATCCATACAGTAGCTATTACTCCGCCAGATTTGGCCATTTTCGAAGCTGTTACTCCGCCAGATTTGGACTTTTCGTAGCTGTTACTCCACTAAATTTATCCATACAATAGCTGTTACTCCGCCAGATTTGGCCATTTTCGCAGCCTCCGCCAAATTTTCTGCTAAATTTCTCATTTCAGCTGCAAATGTGCCAATGGTAAAATGAAAGCAACAATTGAATGAGTCCTTATAGTTTGGATGCTACACAGGTATTAAGTTGCATGAGGACATGCAACAAGTTCAATTTGGGGGAGATGTTGGGTCACAGATTTGTCCATATTTTCATCACCTTTCGACATATATTTCATCCCTCTTATTCCTATTATTATCCATTTATCATTCCATTTTCCATCCATTTGCTGTAAAATACCATATTACTTCCATTGATGCTTTAGTGGTTAATAATGATTATTTTCCTTTATCTTTGATGAATTGAAGACTCTTATGCATAATTTTACTGATGATGGTTTATGGAGTGATTGTTCATATTAGCATCTGTAGCAGCCATGGTTCAAGCCTCCAAAGTTGGCATGCTAGCACACGTCCACATGGATATTTCACAACATGGTTTCAGCTTATGATTAATTATGTGGATTTGTGATTTCAATTCGTTCCCAAGTCCAACATGGCAACCTCCAGCTCATACTCAAACTGTTCCAACCAGAAACGTGTGCCAGATAAGAACATAGTGATTCGCGTCTCGATTTGCGGATAGCTCGAGATGAATCTAGAAAATATGGGACATGGGTTTTGTGCGCAACGGCCTGATTTACCTGACTCTCGAGGAAATCGCCAAACAAAGCTATGGTTTGAGCTATACAACTGGTTCTCTGAACATGTAATTCTCAGATTTACTGTTGCAGCTGGTTTTACAAATTAGCAATTGGTTGAAACAGATCACAAGTTGGGGATTCGGTTTCTCATTCTCCTGAGAGAATTTTATGTATAAATATGTAATCATTCTAATGTATTGAGGGGAGGAAGAGAGAAAGCAATGTTATGCTGTAGGATTTGATCAAGAACTCTGATGTAACAATTTCATTCTGATAATACATGCTGGCAGTTTCATAATCTAGTGTTGTAGACTTTCATTGTGGAGTTCCAGCTCTGCTCAGTGGAGGAAGGGCCCTCTTGCTTGAGCAGATGCTGATAGTGTTGATTGTTATTTTGTAGGTTTGTTTATTATTCAGCTAATGCTTTGATTCATTAGATTTATCATAGTTGCATGATTTCATTCATTAGATTTATCATAGTGGCTTTTATGTTAATTTCTTTTTGATAGATAGTTGGCCAACATAGCATTTCTTTTACATTCCTGCAATTAGATCTTGCTTCATAAGAATTGATTTTACTTGAAGTGTGATTAGATTTACAGTTTGGTTTTATGAACAGATTTTAGGTTTGATTTATTTTCGAGAAGGTGCGATCTAGTTTATAATCAGTTTTGATTTCATACCAATATATCAACAATGTCAGGTAGAAATTGTGCTTGCATAGATCTTGCACGATAGCTTTGAAATAAGAGACTTCCTCGGGTTGATAATTTATGTTATGGTAGTATCAGTTGTTTAATTAATTAAACAATTAATCCACCCAACAATCTTCTCGTTCATGGATGGATTTTCTGGTTACAACCAGATTGAGATCCACCCAACTGATCAACATAAGACAACTTTCATCTTCCCTTGGGGCACGTTTGCTTATCGCAAGCTCCCTTTTGGTCTCAAAAATGCTTGTGCCACATTCCAGCGGGCCATGTCGTACACTTTTCATGACATGAAGGACTTTGTGGAACCTTATCTTGACGATCTCCCCACTCATTCGCGGCAGCGAAACTTCCACATTGATCATCTAACGGCGGTATTCCTCAGATGCAGAGGGTATAACATCCATTTGAACCCTCACAAGTGTATTTTTTGCGTCGAGTCTGATCGCCTCCTTGGTTTCATTGTCTCGAAAGATGGGATCCGCATTGATCCCTTGAAGGTGGAAGCCATCCTCGCTCTCCCACCTCCCACTGACGTTATGGAACTTTCAAGCTTGCAAGGGAAGGAAACTTACCTACAGAGTCTTGTCTGTAATTTCGTGCAAAAGACGCAAGGTTATATGAGACTACTCAAGAAGGATGTCCCGTTCATTTGGGACAATCAAGTGCAACAAACCTTCGATAGTTTGAAACATGCCATTACGCATGCCCCTGTGCTCCAACTGCCCAATTACTACAAGGATTATATCCTTCACCTCGCTGCTTTTGCCATCACGATCGCCATGGTCTTGGTATAGGAGGACAACAATGCCTAGCAGCATGTGATCTACTACCTCAGTAAGGGTCTTATTGACTCTGAAAATCGTTATTCGCATGTCGAGAAGCTCACTCTCGTGGCAGTCATTGCCATCCAAAAATTTCGTCACTACATACTGTTCTGCACCACCACCATCATCGCCGACTCGAACCCCATGTACCACGTCTTAACACGTCAAGTACTTGGGGCAAGTATTCACGCTGGATCGTGATACTTAAGGAGTTGGACCTCCTCTTCGAGAAAACTAAGTCTAAGAATTCTTTGGTGTTTGCCAAGCTCATTTGCGATCTTCCCTGTGTTGATTTAGGATCCGAGCCCAATGATTCTCTTCTAGATGAGTCATTGTTCCTCATTAGCACGTCTGACCCGTAGTATGGGGATATTACCTTATATCTCCAAACCCAATGTTTCGGTCCACAACTGTCTCGTGACGATTGTCGTCGTATACACCACCACGCCAAGTACTACTTGATCGTTAATGATACCTTGTATCATCGTGGTGTCGATTCCATCCTTCGACACTGTTTGACACATGAGGAGGCTTAACATGTCTTGAATGATTGTCACTCTGGGGCTTGTGGCGGTCATCTCTCTGGGATGGCTATGGCCCAGAAGATACTACGCGCAGGATATTACTGGCCATCTATCTTTAAAGATTGCATTGAGGCCATTAAGAAATGTCCCCCATGCCATCATTTTCAAACGAAAAAGCACACCCATCCAGCCCCGTTACACCCGGTTATTGCCGTTGGCCCCTTTGCAAAATGGGGTATTGACTTCATGCACTATAAACCTATCTCGGTCGGGGGGCATGGTTACTTCATAGTAGCCGTGGATTACTTTACAAAGTGGGCCGAGGCTATGCCTACATACACTGACGACGGCAAAACCGCCGCACTCTTCATGTTTAATCATGTTATCTCATGATTCGGAGTTCCACAAGCTATAGTCACTGACCATGGATCTCACTTTCAGAACCATATGGTCGATGAGTTGAGCCCCAGATTAGGTTTTCGTCATGAGAACTCAACCCCTTACTACCCACAGTCCAATGGAAAAGTAGAGGCCATCAACAAGGTCTTGAAAACCATGATTCAGCGCATGGTGGGTACCCACAAGTCCAACTGGCACAACATGCTCTTTTCCGCACTATGGGCATACTGTAATTCCGTTAAGACTGCCACCCGGATTTACACCGTTCTAGTTAGTTTACGGATTTGAAGCAATCCTACCAATAGAGTGTGAGATTCCTTCACTCAAACTCGTAATCGAACTTCTTCCTAACACCACTACTGAGGAAGAACGTTTCCTTTACGTTGCAAAGCTTGACGAGACCTGCCGCAATGCTGATCTTTCCAACGAGGAACATGAGAAGCGCATCAAGGCACAATACGATAGGTCGGTCAAACCCCGCGTCTTTAATGAGGGTGATTTGGTCCTCACGTATGACCAAAGGCACGACAAGCTGGGGGCAGGTAAGTTCGAGTCCATGTGGCACAGACCGTATATAGTGAAACGTGTTCTGGGGAAAGGAGTCTACGAACTAGAGGATTACGATGGGATATCTTTGGGTGAGCCCTGCAACGGGCTCTACCTGAATAGGTACTATTCCTGAGTCTTTCACACATAGACATCTTGTATATACTGTACATGAGTGTGTGTTTTGTGTGGTGTGATGCTTTTGTTTTAGTGTGTCTAGGTCTTGTTTTGTTTCTTATACCATGTTCTATCTGCATTTGCAGATGGAAACTTGCTACGGATTTGCGGACGGCCAGCCGACATACCCGTAACCTTGCCTCGGAAACCTGGGTAATTTATTCTCCCACCAACGAGCTCATCAGCTCAGGAGGAAGTTGTCTAGGATACGCAACCAATAACGCCGCAGAATATTAGGCAGTCATTGGGACCCTAACCGACGCTCTTTCCTGGGGTATGAACCACATTGTTATCTATTTGGATTCACAACTAGTGGTCTCTCATCTTAACTGGATATATGCTATCCGTGACCCTACTCTACTCCGTCTCTTTAGACGAGTCCGTCTTCTGGAAAGGTCCTTTGAATCTATTCAATACCTGCACATTCCATGAGACATGAACACAGTTTCTGACTCGATGGCCAACTTCATTCTAGATTGGTACATTGCACACACATAACATTTGTATAAAATATAAAAGCATACATAACATGTAAATCATCAATTGTATAAGCAAACATGTAAACAATATCACATTAATCATCCATAGAACACATAATATATAAAACCGCCGAAAATGTCTGTACATATATATAAATCCATACAAAATGATGGTGCTGATACAAAATCTGAAGCATACTAGCTTTCAGTAAGTCTCTACAAAATCTAAAGCTCGCAAGCTTTTAGTATACATAAGTAGAACATGAGCCTAAGTCTAAGGTCGCTCAGCCCTAGGTCTTGAAGCTCCTGGCTGCTTCCCATGAAAGTAGACTATGACCCTCGCCACTTTAGTTAGTAGCGTGCCAAAAAGGGTAGATACCCTGACGGTGTACTTCTGGTAGCCCCGGGGCAGATCATGAACACCCGGCTCTAGGATATCCAGGGTCAACCTCTGGAGGTTCTCATAAACCTCCTCCACCTCCTTGGTGGCATCTCGCACTGTGGGACCCACGACTGACACCTCTCCTCTCCTCGCAATGAGAGAGACCCTAACTGGTTGCGATGGACCCACAGCTGCACACAACACCAAGTTATCATCACTACTACAAAAAAATCATAAAATATATAAAATGGAAAACACAAAAGTAGTTGTTCTTACCGATGTCACCCCATTGTGCTCCCTTGGGGAGCACCAGGTCGGGATCACCTCTGAAGTATGTCCCGCTGTAAGGGTAATCCTCTATCATGAGGAGCTGTCCCTCCATCTAAGTGAAGAACCCAGAGCCATAACCTATGATGGGACCCCCGCCACCATGGCGAGCCATCACCTTTGCCCATCGAATCATATGTGGATCCTTAGCATCCCAGTCATCCAAGTCCACCTGTGGACGCAGATGAGGTACACGCTCCAGTAGAAAATATATCACCACAGATCCATATCCAAACTGTTTCAGCGCCCCGCACCAACATTTGGTAAGCTGACTCTAGAGGTTGGTAAGGAGTCCCTCGCACTAGTTGAATACCTAAGGATCCATGCACTCCTCCGCATACATCAACTGTGACTTTCTCGCAAGGTGAGCATACTGACTCCCCGCCACCTTCACCAAGGTGAAGAGCATGGCACGTAAAGGACGGTCTCGAATCTCCTTGATGGGAATCTTCCCACTAGTAGCCGTAGTACCTATAGTGCAGTATAGAGCAATCATATCCTCCACTGTCCGATCACCTCCTCGTGATCCAGTAAGAGATACAGTTTCTCCCCTCCTGGATAACCCTATCAGAAAGTAGATGTCCTTGACATCTATACTCAACGTATGCACCCCGATCTCGAAGTGTTGTTGCGTCGGATCCCAACATCGGATCATGTGTGTCAACATCGACACTTGGACTCTCATGTCTGGCACTCGGAAGTATTTGAGTAACTCGCAGTTCCTCAATGCATTGATGCATTGAGGGTCATTTTCGAACTGAGCATCATCCACCTCGTGTTCTCATTCTCTCCACTCAATGACCATGTTTATCGTTGTGAACCTGTCAAGAAGGACAAATAAGCATCATTAGAACTCCTTCCATGCATTAAAATTTTTTCCTTTGGGTTGGGCAATGAGTTGAAGTTGGACGTTTGCGTCGTCGCAGGCCATCCTTGCAGACAGTGCGACGTCATCGCAAACGACCCTTATTGGATTTGCGACGGCGCATGGTCGTCGCAGTTCCCGTAAGGAGGGCTTGCACCGACCTGTGGGCACATTTCCCCCAAGCAAAACAACTCAAAACCTTGAAAATTAAGCAAAAAACATGAAATTAATCCATTGAAAAGTTGCATAGATGATTTTAGGCCTACCTGCTTCTAACAGCTCGCGAAATGGTGGACCGTAGCTCCCAGAATCAGCAGTTGAAATTTGGCTCCAAACGGCACTTCGCACTCTCCAAACATGGTAAAAACAATTGTAATTTCTTTTCACTATTTCACCCATTTTATAACAAAAAAATGGAATATTCCTTTTATAATTTGATGCTTTAGTGGGTTTTTTACTATAGTTTGGATTATTTACTGCATTTAAACGCTTGGTTAACTGTTTTTGACCTAGCCTTTGAGCTGCAGGAGAATTTAAATGCCTAATCAATGCCATTTTTAGTCGTGATGATAATCTCGTAAGTATTATCAAGTATGAACAACTTCTTCGAGCGTCTTTTTGTCGTTATTTCGCTCGTCAAATTCAATTACTAATGACACCGAGCTTACTCTTTGTTCTTTCTCGTGCTCGTAAAACGATGAGAATAAGTCACCGAGTTATAGTTTATCACTTTTTCGGGCTCGTTAAACTCCTACGAAAAAGTTACCCCCCGGAGTCTCTCTTTAAGCTCTTTTCAGGCTCTCTAAATACGAAAAGATCGCCAAGCGAACTTGATGCGTTCACGCTTGTAAAAGTATTTGAATGATCGTTTCCCTGGTGATAGTTTACCCATTTTTCAGACCAGGGGGCACTACTTACAAAAAAGGAATACTCCAGCCAATCATGACTGGAAAAGTCCTCTCTCGCATTGTTTTACCCTTTTCCGAGCAAAGAGGCTAACCTTACGAAAAAGGACCTTTGGAGTCTTCTTTAGTTCTTTTCAGACTCTCTAAACATGAAATGACACTGAGTTTACCTTCTATGGACTCATTAAAACTCAACATTGAAGGGCCCGTCATGGGACGAACCCCTCCTTTCCCAGGTTCGGAAAATATTTGGGATTGGTCTCATCTATGAGATGAGATATACCAAGCATCTGGTTACCCTCATCAAGCTCATCAAAAACACATGAGGCACTCATCAGTCATGATGGGGAAAAAGAAAATTTTTTGTGTTACACCTTTACCAATGGCTGCACTTAGTCGTTCTTGAACATGGCACTCATTTTCATTTGCATATAGTACTTGGATCATCTGTTTGTCCTCAAGTTTTGCCTACTTCTTGAGTCTTGTTACTTCTTTGAGTCATCCAAAGAATACTTCCATCATCATTTGTATTAGTAGTTGGTGTCATTCTCGTCATGTCAATACTGCCAAGTCATGCCATGCCCATGCTCAAGGATACATTCACCGCTCATCAGTACACCTTCCACCATGTCGGTCTACTCTGAGTCAGTCTTTCATTTTACTGTACCATCCTATCTAATCCAAACATCTACTATCAAGTTTCGTGTCATTGATGGGGGATTCATTATGGCCCTCCTTCGACGAATTCATCCTTGTCGACCTCAACACATCATCCGAGGATTGAATCTAGAAACCAAACAAGTACCTCAGGCCTTCATGCCTCAATGGCAGGTCGCTTTCGACATGATTTTACATCATGGACTCTTGATTGAAAGATTTCATCAAGCGTTCGACTTCAACTCATTTATTCATGCTTGATGATATGTACTATGATACCTTGGGGATCATTGACATTAATGGTGATTTCCCTCACGCTTGTTAACGGTATACATCAATGATCGATAATCAAGTGGTTTCTACCATGTTTGACGTCAAGACATTTGTAATCACATGGATAGATTCGTATCATTGTGGGTTCGGCTTGAAGACCCTAGGGAGTCATGTTTTACCCAGGTTGCGATGGAGAATGTTTTGAGTCATATTACACGGATCCACTCTTGTATTGGTCGTGGTTGTGTTATCATCTCATAATGGATCTACACTTGTGTCTAGTAGCCATGATTGTGTTCAGTCGGTCATTACTTCCATGTATCTGCAATGTATTGGTCGAGAGCCATGTTGTGAGTCATACGATACTGTGTTCTCAGAGTCAGTTGTACGCCGCGGTATCCTCCATCCGACAAGTCCTTGCCAATTATTCTGTCAAAGCATTTCACCTGTCAAGTTCCAACAGCTTCATGCTTTGCGGGGCATTCTGTTACACCTAAATCTTGCCACCTTAAGACTCAGTGTAAACCTCTCTGAAGTTCCCTGACTAAGATATAAAACTAGAAGAGATATTGACTTATTTCCATAGGGTTTTGTGAGGTCGTCGCAGGTCAGCCTTGTGCAGCATGCGACGACGCAGGTTGTCCTACTGTAGCCTGCGATGATGTCAGTTAAATGGATAAAGGGCATCTTTAAGCCAATTCTCGAAGGTGTGTGAGGTGGATCTCTATCCCTAACCTATAGGGGAGTTGGCATTCGGTTCCCTATCCCTTTGGGAGGATCCCTTAGTCCTCTCCCACTATATATCAACCTACCGTATCCTCTTAGTCCTATATATATGAAGCTCATTCCCATCCCAAAGGGAGGAAGTCTATAGTACTTGCATGCTGGTGAAATTAGCTTAGGAGATCTCTACTCATCTCTTGGGAGACCTATACTTCCTTTGGAGTCTTTGGCGTTGGCTTGTTGGAGGAGGATTGCAACGTTAAGCTTTGGTTGTAATCATCTCTCTTTGTATTTCCCTCTTTTAATACAGTAATATAAACTCTTTCCACCAAATGTTGTTGTGTTAATAATGTTTTTGTAGTTTACTTGCTTAACCGTTTACTTAGATCTGTAACTGTTTAGATATTGTTTTACTGCTTGTATTGTTCTGTATGTCTTGACAGGTCTTGCAGCTGAGATCTAACGACCATGAAGCTTGGGGAAACATCAAGGAGAAAGGATCTACGATCTAAAGGTGAGACATTTAATCACTCGATCTTTAACTAGATCTAGGAAAGCAGTTTCATATTTTGTCCCACTTGTTCTAGATTCACATTGAACTAGGGAGATCACGCCTTAAGTCCGCTTTCGGTAGATTGTCCGGTAGCATAATACAATCTGGCCATCCTATTTATGAAAGATCGGATACATTTTATTTATTTTTGCTTAGAATGATTTCATGGTTAACTTAACATATGCATACAAATAAATCCATTCATCTTCATTTCTTTTTTAGAAATTTAATTATTTCAGCATTCATTGTTTATTTCAACAAAAATAAACACAACAACTTTTCAACTATAGCATGCATTTCAATAACTTTTATTTTCCTAGAAAGAAAATAACATAAGTAAAAATAAACGAGTAAGAGGTCCCCCTCTTAGTCTTGTCCCATTCTAGAGATCCAAAACTGTGGCTTCATGGTCCTTGGTCCCTTCCTCTTTGAAATACATGTGCTTGACTTGCATATTTTAGGGGAAGGCACATCCCTTCCTTGGATTTCCTACTTCAATTAGAAAAACATTCCTTTAATGTACTCTGCCAAAGGATACCCATCCTTGGCTTGCATAACCTTTCATCAGAGGATACACGTCCTCAATGCAAACTGCCAAAGGATACTCGTTCTTGGCTTGCATAACATTTCATCAAAGGATACACATCCTCAATGCAAACTTCCAAAGGATCACCAAAGGATACTCGTCCTTGGCTTGCATAACCTTTCATCAGAGGATACACATCCTCAATGCAAACTGCCAAAGGATACTCATCCTTGGCTTGCATACTCTTCTTCTTCTTTAGCTTTTGTTCTCTTCACTTCTCTTTTTCAACATGCAGCACCAACTTACATATTTTGACACCTGCAAAAAGGATTAACACAATTGGCTAACCAGGCTCATCAATATCATGATATAACTCACACACATTTGTCATAATGTATTATCATGGACTAAACAACATTATTAATAAGTAAAATCTATTTCCCTGACATTGAAACACCTTGAATGTGTCCATTCCCTTGAATGCAGTCAATGTCAACAACTATAACACGACACAACACCAAGAATGCGTCCATTCCTTTCTTATGTGTGCCATGTAGGCTGGTAACTATAGCTGAAGCACCATTTCAAAAATAAAAACGTGCATATAATGATTCTTATGGAATTCTTTTCAATATTTAAAATTTGAGTTTAGGAAGAGGGATACTCCCTTTTTCCTCAAGGCTTGAGCAGATCTGCAATTCCTTTACTCTTGTCCCATACAATTAAACTAATGCATATTTTCCCCGCGCTTTTAATCATGCAAGATTTGTAAACAGGCAAAGAAAACTTCAAAACTTCACAAACTATAACCTCGGTTACTCGCGATTAACAACATTAATCAAATAATGGATGCATTTATACATTAAGTTTTCTTTCTGAAAGCAAACAATCATCCCAGAGGTTCAACTGTAGCCTCAGCTTTGATACCAAGCTGTAACACACCCTTTTGACAAATGCATTTTATAGTGCATATAACTATAACTAAATAGTGGAAGCATAAAAAAATCAATAGACCCATTAAATCTTATAACAAATGCATAAACTTCATAATATCGGAAACATAGAATAATCTATGGGACATTTATTTAATAAAATTCTTTCAAAATAGTTTAATGCACCCCTGCACAGTTGATAATAACCCCTTTCACAGTAAAACTCTAACTTATGGACTACACATTAAACTACACAGATTTAGAGCATAGGCATTTATAAATATTTAATTTAGCATGCCTTTATTTATATGTCTACCCATTATTTAAGTCAAAGATAAACAAAACATCGACGTGCCCCTTTTCTTTTCAAAACTTACTGCACAATAAATTTCACGTTAAACAAAAAGATTAAGACATATATTTATGTACACATAATAATACCAAATTATGATATTTTTATTACATAAGATTACTCGACCAAAATAAATTTTGGCCTAGAAACAATATTTCTAAATCTTTCTTTGTAAAAAACTTATTATTAGGAACTCGGACCATTTCTCATAAATTATGTTAGAGGATCCTAGTCGACTCACCAACTAGGTCCTCCACTGACTACGGTCGAGTTAGTGCGATCGGTTGGTGAACCAATTAACCAGACTTGTGAAAATAGTGAGCTTCGACCATTGAGTTGTGAAATAGTAAGCTTATATATATATATATATAGTCTTCGACTTAAACATCTAGTCTCTTTAATGAAAACAACCCGTGGTTTTATTAACCCAAAACAACTTTGGTTTTAATGATCAAATTAGCCCATGGTTTTGAAATAAACCTATTAGGCAAAAATAGGTCGAACCCATCTTGGACTCAAACAACAAAACTTTATTAAATAATTATACCAAACCATTTCTATATAACATGGAACTTTTTTTTCCCAATTATCTTCGACTTATAATTTTCAAATTTTAGTTGAGCAATTTTACCAACCACTTCATTCATTATTTAATGAACTATTTCCTTCCTGACTATAATCTTTATTGAATTGCATAATCATTTCCTTGAACTTAGGAGTTGCATGGTAAAACAATAAAACTAGCATTATCACAGCAATAAAATCAACTTTTTGCCATAAAATTTTAAATTAATGAAAAATAATATAAATTGATAAATTTCCAGTTTATTTATCCATTCTTCTAATTTTTCCAAGCTTTGTTCTCTTCAACAGAGTTTAATTAAACATTACATTTTCAAATCTGGAAATCAACAATTTCTACATGAAATGAATTTTGACTTCGACTTGAATAAAGAATGGTCTTGCATAAAATTTCAAAGCAATATTGCATAATTAAACTTACACTTATTTCATGCCAATGGATTTAGCTAATTAAAATGTAAATTCATACCTTGTATCTGAACTATGGAAATATAACAAGGAAATAATGCAATTCTTTTAACCGGTAAATAATTAATTATCCTTTCAGAAATTTAAACATAATTGATAGGAAATAACTTAACTGTAAAAAGGATTAACACAGGAAACGGGCTTCGTGGTAGCCACACTCCATCCAACCGTAGGTAGTTCTGCTTGTTATTCTCTCAGCAGAACACCAACCCCAAGTTGGGACTTGTGAATTCACCAGAAAATCATTCCTTCCACCCCCTATCTTTCCATCACAGGATTATCATGGGTGATTCTTCACAGTTTACAAAGGTTTACAAAAACTTTCAGGCATCCAAGAAATACAGACTTAATCCAATTCCATTCCAAACCATACAGTTTCCATCCTGGTTGCATTCCAATCACACCACAGTGAAAACCATCACTGCTTAATCAGTGCATAGGAAATCCACCAGAACGATTTATGTACAATTCACCATTTCTTTGACCATAAAACAACAGTAAAAAACAACCTTAAACAATTAAAGGTTCAAGGATAATTAAGGTGGGTTCAATGACCAGAGTTTCCTTTGTTCGTGACTCAGTTTCTTCACGTGCTAGTGCACTCGCAGCTTTGCAAGCTCTCTGCAAAACTTCTCTCTTTTTCTTTCAGACTTCTTCCCAGGAACATATAATTTCAAACATGTGCATTCTTTTTCTCGGAAAGAAAGAATTGAATCCCCTTTTCCCACTTGCATGCATTACTTTTATGCATGTCAAGATGAAACCACGTGGCTTCTCCAAAAGATCCATGTTTCACACTTTATTATTTTTATTTTTATTTAAAAAAATAAAAACATATAGTTCCCCCCTAATCCCACTTAAATCATAATTAATTGATAATTGTGATTTAAAAAACATAACTAAATTCATTTATATGGAATTATGACTTAGCCAAAACTTTGGGTATTTTTAGGGACTTAGGATTATAAAAGGGTCATAGCAAAGGTTTCCCCACCTAAGGCCTTTTAACCCCCTTGTTGACTCTTGTGAATACATAAGTCCCGAGTCTTTTCAATGTTCTCCCAGTTATAATTTTTATTATTAATAATTAGAAAATATACATTTGTTCTGCCATACAAAAATTTGCATATCAATATTTACATCATACATATGATCAGTTTAGGGGTCTCATCCAGGTGTATTACATTTGTTGGAGATTGTTCTTGTTGTTAGGTTTTTGTCTTGTGAAGAAGAAGATGTTGGTGATTATCACTCTTCTCTCTCTCTCTCTCTATCTTCATTTTACATGGTCTCTCTCTCTCTCTCTCTCTTGGAGTCATTAGGGTTTCATGATCTTCTTGGAGCATACTAAAGTATAGGGTTAGGTTTTATCCCTTATGGGATTGAAGTTTGGGTTTTGTGATAAAATCCTAGGGTGTATTTGGTGAAGAAGAAGAGATGAGGATGTATTGCATTTGATGAATTTTTTTTGTGATTCATGCATGTTGAATATCCTTGATTGAGTTGTGGCTTTTATTGGTTTTCCCTAGCCATGTTTTTGGAGTGCTAGTGGTTTGTACTAGCCTTAAGAGAAGGCTATGGTATGTACATCAAATTCATATTGAGCATATTAATGAAAATTTGGACATGAGTGGTTGTTATAAGAGATTGTGCAATAATTCTTTAAATATGATCATCAAGGAGATGATTGATGCCATCAAGAAATATCTCTAGATGATGACATAAAGTATAAGTTATTCCCAAATTTTCACTTATATCCATAATCTATGGCCTTCCCAAAATTCATAAAACTAATAGTCCCCTCAGACCCATTGTCAATACTATTGGGTCCCCAACCTATCTTCTGGCCAAATTCCTGGCAAAAAAGTTGAAGCCTCTAGTAGGTAATACAAATTCTTTTGTCAAAGACTCCACCTTCTTTGTAAACAAGATTAAGGATCTCAAAGTGAAAGAAGAAGACATCCTCCTTAGTTTGGATGTTGTACCTCTTTTCCCCATGATTCCTATCGATAAAACTGTGGAAATAATAGAAAGTCATTGATCCTGAAAGTGGTATGTTGGTTGAAATTTGTGTTAGATCTACTTTCTTTAGTTTCCAAGGTGTGCTAAAAGAGAAAACATGTGGTGTGTTTACGGGATCACCTCTATCCCTAGTAATTTCCAACCTTTGCATGGAGCATTTCGAAACCAAATCCCTCAATTCCTCTCCTTAAAACTTGATTTCTGGGTGAGATATGTTGATGACACCAATGTGAAGTTGCCTCATGAAAGGAAAATCTCAACAAATTTGAAGAGAATTTCAATAATTAGTCTAATCATATCCAATTCACGATGGAGTTAGAAGAAAATAATTCCATCCCTTTCTTGGATGTTCCATCTCTAAGAAAATTGATGGTTCCCTTGCCCAGCAAGTTTTCTGTAAAAAGACTCATACTGAGCTTTACCTTCTTGTTGATTCTCACCGTCATCCTTCCCAAAAACTTGTTGTCAACAAAACCTTGGCCTCTAAAGCTTTACGAATCTTTGATGGTGAACACCTCAATCAAGAAAAAAATCACCTTATTAAGAGTTCCGATGATAGTGGTTATAAGAGATGGCATGTCAAAAAGGCATTCCAAAGAGCTGGTAAGACCCCTAGGCCTTGTGAAAAAAGGTTTCTTCAGAAGATCATAAGATTTTGCTCCCTTATGTTAAAGGTAGCTCAGAAACGATTGCGAGAATTTTATGAAAAAAACATATAAAGACTATTTTTCAACCCCATGGTACCATCAAAAGCCTTTTCAAATCGGTCAAAGACCTCGTGGATCCTCAACATTGAGAAGGTGTATATCGCATTCCTTGTTCATGTGGTTTTTCTTATAATGGGGAGACATTTAGATATTTATGTGTAGGAGTCAAGGAACATAAAGCTTCCATTACGCATAATCGTGTCAAGACCTCAACTTTAGTAGATCATTCGAGTAATACCAATCATCATATATGTGTCAAGGACATTGGTATCTTATCCCAAGAAGATGACTTATCCAAAAGACGCATAAGAGAGGATATGGAGATTATAAAAGATAACATATGCCTCAATAGATATGATGGTTTGAACTTAGCAAGTCGTGGCTCCCAATTCTTCATCCCCTATCTAGTAAGAACCTTTCTTTAGGTTAGCTCCCTAGTTGCGTCTTGGCTCTCCCCCCTCCCTTTTTGTTTTATGTCTTTCTTTCTTCCTTGTTCATTTCTTCTCCTTTTATCTTCGTTTTTTTATCTTGTTCTCCTTGTTTTATTTCTTTCTTCTTTCTTTTCCTTTTTCCTTTTTTATGTTCCCTTATTATGTTCCTCTTTTTTCTTTCTTTTTTCTCTGCCTTTATTTCCTTTTGGTTTTATCTTTATCTTTTTGTTTTTCCTTTAATTTTTGGTTTCCTGTCATTATGCACTTCCTTTATTTTGTTTCTCTGTTTTTTTTCTTCAGAAAATAGAATGCAATTATATTAGTTATAAATCACCTTTTATATTGTTCAATGGCCAAAATCCACCATATATGGAACCAAAAGACTGTTAATAAATATCAAGTATCAATAGATAAAACTATATCAAGTTAGTATATGGCCATATAGACAAAAATATAAGACTAAAAACTATGAAGATTTGTAGGAATAAGCTCGAACTAGATAGAACAGATAAAGAAGATAAACCCAGATAGATCATGGAGTGTTTTGAAAATAGGACAGAAAATAAAGAGCAGTCAGCCGGGGTTGGGTCTTGGATCATGCTCCATCAAAGTGTCACGATCCATTTCCTTAAGCATCCATAATCCCTTGTTGACTCCAATTCCTTCCTTAGATAAACGATCAACATTATCATTTCTTTTTCTATATATGTGATGATAAGATATCTTCAAGATCATACTAGAGAGTCTAAGAGTCTCTTCAAAAATAGGATGAACATTTATATTCCTTGGGGAGTGTTTATTCTTCATCCACTGCACAACCACATTTGAATCCCCAAAAATCTTAAGAGTCTGTATATTCCTTGAAATAGCAAGCCTCAAAAGTAGTTTAAGAGCCATCAGCTGCACACGGTTTTTTATGCTCAAGCCAATACCTACATAAAAAAATTTCCATTGATTATCATTGAGGAAAAGTATTACACCCGCACCACCAACATCTAGAATCCCTTGAGATGCACCATCAAAATAACCCTAGCATCCAAACTTATCGATTTCCTCAACCACGATATTTCTAATTTTCGGATGGAAAGAAGCAAGTGGAAGAAGATAAAAAACAAACAAACACTTGGATGCTTGAAAGGTTGGGTCTATATATTTATCTTGGAAAATCATAGAATTCCTTGCAAGCCATGTATACTAGATTAGGAGAGTAGGGAGAGATGATAAATCCTGTGAAGTACCAAAATTAGACCAATTTCAGAGGGCTTCATTTAAATCAACACCCTGCCAATAGAGTTTCAAGCCTTTAACCCGGGAAACATGATCCACCATCCTCTGCATATAAGAACATGATAAGAAGATGTGTTTTGAATATTCATTAGCAGACTTTCACAAAGGGCACCATCTAGGACCAACCCAAAAACTCTTTTTAAGCACTTCCCATACGGGTACGTTATTATGAAGCACGAACCACAAAAATAATTTGATTTTGAGTGGACAAACAATCTTCCAGAGGACAGAATTCCACCAGGTAGGGTCAGGTCGATCTTCTTCCTCTCTGAGCACGATATATCCAATACTATGAAGGTACTCATCGTTGTCAAGATTTATGGACCATACTAACTTCTCATCACAGTCAGATATTATGATATTACAGTCATGTAGGTTCTTAATATATAGGTTCCATTGACCTGCATCCTCGTTAGAAAATCCCAAGTCCTTTTCCTTCATCCAAATTTGGGACATAGGAGAAGTGTGAAGAATATCATTGATTTGAAAAAGAAATCTTTTACCTTGTTCCTCCAGGTGAGTAATCATATGGAGAGGAAGCTTATAAGCTTCAGAACATCCATTCCATGGGTCCTATTCGAGACGAAGATTACGACCGTCACCAACCTTCCAAATTAGCTAGTCTCCAATTAGATGGAAAACACTTAAGAGAGACCGCCACATAGGAGAGATATCTTGGGTAGATTTCTACTGCGTTCTTGGGTAGATTTTTTTTATGTTCCAAATGTATAACCTCTTGTTCCGTCCCATTGGCTTTGTGTATTTGCCTACCTTTAAGAAAGGAAAATTGATCTTGAGAGATAGAATGAGATAAGTTTGGTTTCATTCTATTTGCCACCACTTTATCAATCAACTTATATATGCAATTACAGAGAGATATGGGCCTCAACTCCTCCCATTTAGTCACATTATCTACTTTTGGAATGGGCAAGATAAAATTCAAATTGAATGCTGAAAGGATCTCCCTGATGCACGAGATTCCTTTATTGCATCCAAGAAGTCATATTCAAATAAATCCATGAAACCTTTGAAGAAATTGACCGTCCATCCATCTGGATCAGTGATTTTGTCCCCCTATAAGGAACAAACAACTTCTTTAACCTCCTCTAGTGGGATCGAATCCATCATATCTGCATTTTGAGCTTCATCCAAAAATGACGGCAAAGTTGATGACATAATGAGCATCTGAGCGATTTTAGCATTGGCGTCCTCCTTGTATAAATTACCAAAATGATGAATGCCTGAACTTGCAAGATCCTAGAAACCTGAAATCTGATTACCTTTAGAATCCTCCAAATGACCCAGTGAGTTGGTATGATGTTGATGCTTAGCAAAATTATGGAAGTATTTAGTATTATCATCCCCTTTTTTATCCATAATGTACGACTATTAAGACGCCAAGCAGCTTCATACTCATCAAGAAATTGATTTCTCTGAGTCTTGAGTGCAACATAGTGTAATATCTGATTGTATGAAGAGAAACCGAGAGGATGAATTGAGTGGAAGTTTTCCAAATCTGCCTCTATACTAATAAGCTCTACATCCATCTTTTTTCTTCTATCAACTTCCCAAGTAATGGACCGTGCCTTTATCCTTTTTAGGTTATTAAGAAACTATATGACAACAAATTCTCTAAGAGATGAGTTGGAATCCATAAGGACTTGACCATAGAAATATAATCATCATCCTCCAGCCAGCATGCATTGAACTTATAGGGACTTGGTGGTTTTCCTCTAGGAAACACCATCTTTAAGAAAATAGGGAAATGGTCAGAATCCCCCCCTTGACCAACCCACTGGCATATACTAACAAAATAATTGATAATGCCATCATTCATAAGAAATCTGTCGATCTACTTGGATATGTATTCCTGCCCATATTTCAAATTTCACCAGGTAGGTTTGAGCTTAATTGGAGGAATGTCATAAAGAGAGTGTTGGTCAAGTCTTCTGATGAAGTAATCAGACAGGAGATCCTTATGCACATTTGTCCCCCAAATTTCACTTTCCCCAAGTCTGAATTTTAAGTCTCCTCCGATAACAATACGATCACCTTGAAGCAAACCAGAGTTGAACAGTCTACGATCACCTTCAAGCAAACCAGAGTTGAACAATCTATCCCATAAAGGAACTCTATTTAGGTAGGGCCTGTAGATATTTATAAACAGAATAAGAAGTCCAAATTCTCTAGAAAAAAGATGAGTTCCAATACTTGACAAAACGGACCAACAGTTTGTATATATGAAACTATTGGTCTTCCACCCAGTGATTAAGCCACCAGATCTACTAGTGGCATCAACATTTATAAAATTCCATCTCGATAATAAAGATTTCAAATCCAGAATAATTTGGTCACCACAAGACATAGTCTCCTGAAGCAAAAAAACTGAAGGTTGATGAACATAAATAAGTCTCTTGAGTGCAATCTTTTTTGTGGGAATCCCTAACCCTTTGCAGTTAAGGGAGAGAATAAGCATTAGATAACTATCTTCCGTGGAGAACTTGCTCTAAAAGTCCCTTTTAGGGTTCTTTGCCAACCTGCCCGAACATCTCAAGATACTTGGAAATGCACAAAATCCATGATTGATCCTTTCCCCCTCAACCTAGGAGAAATAACCGAGGGATCAGAAGAGATGCCCATCAGGAGAGGATATGCTTTCTTTAAATTTCTTCTAGGCCTGAAAAAATATTTGGACGCACTAGACTATGAGAGAGATTGTGAAGACTCACTTGGTTGATTCTGATAGGTGGGGGTACTTGGGGTTAAGACAAATGGAGAAGATGTGGGTTCACAAAGATCCAGTAGAGGGGAGGGTGGGTCATAGGAGGGTTGACCAAGGAAAACGGGTTCAAAAGGATTGAACTCTTCAAGTCTCGGTTCATGAAAAAATGACCTCAACCTTATATGGCCGGTTGAGACCAAAGGGGGAAAAAACATGAGAAGGGATCTCTGTGATTTATTATCCTTCCCACAAAAAAAATACTTTTTCTATGAGACATTGACCCCAAGTCTTAAAAATACTATTCACAAAAAAAGTAAGTCTACTTCCGAGTCGACCAAGATAGACCAACCTCTGTAGAAAGTGAATTGAGCCCACACATAGAAGATTTATTTGCACCTAAAGATAAGTCATATAAAACCCTAGATGGAGAAATAGAAAACTCCTTCTCAATGGATACACGATTAGGAAGAGGATAGGATTGCTAAGAAAAGGTAAGCATACCCTTATCCATATTAATCCCCCAAAAGGAAAAATCCATATCATATCCTGAAACATTGAGACCTTCTCTAGAATTCTTTAGATAGTCTTCATCGTGTAGTGCATAATGAGAGAGATAGGAAGACTCTATCATACCTTGTGAATAAGAAGAGTTCAAAATTGGTCACATGGGAGAAATCTCTTCCAAATGTAGAGTAGGAGCAGGAGGCTCATCTTGTGAATCCGAGATGGCAACAAGATTACAGTTATTCTTGTCACCAGCTAACAACGAGTTGCCGACCTCTTCACTTAAAACATGATTTCCATATCTTACTGAATCATCCATCCTATAATTTGGACCATCAATGTTGCATGACTCTGAGCCCATAGAATTTGTGGGTTTCTTTATCCTCCAAGTAAATTTTCATGCAGGAATAATGCAATCACGGAGCAGATGCCCATATTGGTGACATCTATTACATCTAAATGGGAGCCGAGTATAGTTAAGAATATGAGCGTGTAAGAGATTTTCCACTAAGATAACAATATCTTCATGAAGTCTGTCCCGAAGGTCTAAATCAACCAATATATGGTCCACACTAATATTTCCTATTTGGGTAAAAGACATATCTACGTAATGGTAGGTACCAATAGTTGAACTAGTCCGTTGAAAAATTTCCGGCGTCCAAGACTCAGGCGAAAGACCTTGGAGCTTAACCTAGACAAGATGAGTAGGTAGCTTGGTTATGAAGGCATCAAAAAAAGGAATCCATCTACAAAGATGAATAATCATTGAGCACCATAACCATAAACCTTCAAGAATAATCTAGAACTCATTAGAATTAGAAAGGAAGACATCTAGCCATCCTTTTTCCATCACAAGGCTTCGAGGAGAGTAACCTAGTACACGTTTCCAAGTCTTGTCCACCCATCTATGGAAGGTCATAATATTCATGAATATACCTTCGAATCTACCAACAAAGGCATATTTAGAGAGAGCATTTACTTCATTCATCATAACATCCTCGCCAAGAGCCACTTTGATTTGTGACAATTTTCATTTAAGAACACGTTGAGGCTTATACACCCTTTATCCCAAGCTTCGTGACTCAAACTGAACCGAGGATCCAAATCCAGAGTCTTGAACCTTTATTAGAGGAGGTGATTTGGACTGAAGTGAAGAAACATGACCTTCAGTAGGGTTCCCAACATCAGGGGAGGAAAAATGTTGAAATAACCTTGTAAGAGCTTGATCATCAAGATCCTTGGCTAGTGGGTGTGAAACACATGAGGACAAAGGAAGAGCATTTAATTTGTTCTTGGATAACAAAGATTGAAAAGACTTCTGATCCACCAAATCATTGAGGAATGTATTATCAGTGTTGGTTTTGATAATATGGGGGCCTATCCGATATCCAGGTGGATTCCTAGGAGGGGGGGGCCTTTTAGGGAACCCATGAGGGGAGTAAAACAATAAACCAACTAAACTCCAAAACTATTCACCTGAGAGTTATACTGGAGACATTCTCTGAAACCCTGACAAGGAGGGATTATAGAGCCTGACAATAGTCAGTATCGAATGAAACCAAGGTAAATAAGTACAGGTGGGAAGAGACTACAATTATAGAACATTGAAAAAAAACTACCTTATGTAAAGAGGTAACCTACATGTAAGATCCAGGATTCAACTCCATGAGAACCTTGAGAAAACTTGAAACCATCACCACCATGAAACCCTACCGCCATGAAACTTGAAACCCTACCGCCAGGAAGCCTGAAAGCTTTGCTTCTTTTGTTTCTCTGGTTATTATAAGTTCTTTTGTTTTTTTAATTTTCTTGTGTTTTGGTTGTTTCTTTGCCTTTTTTCTAGCCCTTATTTTTTAGCCTTGTCTTTATTTATTTCTCCCCTTTAATATTTTTTTTTCTCCTCTTTTACATCTATTTGTTCTCTTTGTGTTTTATTTTTAAAATTTATTTATTTTATTTCATTATTCTTTTTTTCCCTTGTTTAAATACTTTTGTATAAGCCAACTTATTTCCCTTGCTCTCGTTTTTAGGGTTTTTGATTATTTTTCTATTTATGTCTTGGCTAATCTCCTGACTTCATTGCATCCTTATTTTCTATGCTCTTGATTGTTATATTCTTCCTTGTCATGATGATGGACCACATATCATTGGTTCGAAACGTTGACCTAAAAATATCAAACATAATGAATCTGAAAGCAATTAATAACAATATTACACACTGTGAAAGCCTACAACATCATAAATATTAATGAAGTTTTCATCTATCCAAAACTTTGCAATTTGTGTAATGTCCCCATTCAAATAAATCTCAATAAGGGAAAATTCCACCAATCTACTAGTTTCCTAGGTTGGGGTGGTAACATTAGATTTGGAATAAGGGAACTAATAAACCCCAAATGGAATTTATCTTGACATAAACATATTAAATGGGGCTAAATAAATATTTATGATGAGAAAATAATATGGCATTTGGTCATGGAGACACATTGGTGGTGTGGGACCCACACAAAGCTAGATTCCCCATGCCACATGGCATTCCACTCTCACCCATCCGAATCCAAGGTGGAGCCCACTATTATTGGAGGATTTGGAAGGGCATAATACTTTTCATGAATCAATGAGGTCGAAATGTAGAGGAAGAGTAACTCCCATGGAAGAGGAAGAGGCATTTTGGAGCTAGTGGGACACTTGGGCTAGATTCCCTAACTTCTATGACACCAATGATGAATATGCCTATGAAACTTATGACAAAATTAGAACCTGATGGATGAAATATGACATACATGACATGTCAGGGCTAAAAATGTCCTCCAAGAAGGCGCATAAGGGAGTTAGGGCAGCCAAAGAGACACCCATTCAAATTGAGGGAAGATGGATACTAGGAATTGTTGGACAAGTGGCACACATTGGAATATCTTCCCAACTTGAGTTGGCATGAGGCTTTTGGAAGGAATTCGACCCATGGAGGAATTGATAAGTTTATAAAAGACAATAAAAAAGAAGGAGAGTGGCTTTTGATCATTTATCATTTTGCATATTGGAGAGCATAGCTTGTCCATGCTTGTGGAGTGTTTACTCTACTTCCTTAGTACCAATTTCGAGGGTGAAAGATTCCCATCCTAATTGGAAATTGGAGAGGCCATTCAAACCTTTAATTTGGAGCTACAATGGAGTCATTTGTTGCAGGTTTAAGCTACAGTGAAGCTCGTGACATTCTCATCCTCAACTTGTTTCCACACCTTTCTCACTTTTCTCTTCATATTTTGGCTCTTGGAGGAAAGGCACACTTGGTGAGATGCTGTTATATTTGGGGAAGATATTGTGGCCCCATTTATTTGTATTCGGATATATATAATCTTTATTTAATGCTCAGATTACTCTCAGGTCTAAATACCAAGTGGAACTATGTAAAAATACCAAACAATGCATAAATGGTGACATTTTCCCTACATCTTGTTATGAAAGCTTGAAGTTGCTCTATTTCGACTTTTATCAATTCATATCTATTATTTTTATGATTTATGGAGGGTTATTAATGTCTGGAAGAAGTTTCATATACATTGCATAAGCCTTTGGAACATAAATCTCGAATTTCATAGCAAGTGGTGAAGTTTACTGGCATTTCCCCCTATGTGAAGACATGTCCACTAACCTCTGATTTATGGGAGTTGAATAAGCCTTTAGAAAATGATTGGTGATGTATTTGGGATCCCATTTAATTACTTTAACAGTACCATGTCTTTGTTCTAAAATTTTTGAATTTCATACAACATTTGGAGATCCATCTTTGACTACTACCCTTGGGGGATTTGAACCTCGATTTGACTAGTAAATTGCCCTATCTTTCCCTGATTGTAATTGAATGTTGCATAAGTATTTTGAGAGTGTCCAAGAATCCATCAGCCCCATTTTTATGTATTCATACCTTCCAAACACATTCAAAACCAATTCAGAAGCATTTGGATCCATTTGGAGGCATTTGGGTCAATACTAGTCTAACAGTCGAATTGGCCAAAATTTGCAACTTTCCTAGTTTTTACAAATTCATTAAAAGGGACACTACAGTGGTATTAGAGCATGGTCCTTGCACCTATGAATTAATATCATACATTGAAGAATAAATTGCATCCATGTCTTACTATTATGATGAATCCTATGAGTACAATGCTTATGAGCAATATGAAGAAGATTGTGAATGGTATGAGGAAAAGGTGCCAACATGCAACACTTCTTACAATTTCATAAGGAATGAAGGTTATTCTTATGAACTTGAATATGATGAAGATGAGTGTGTCACACTAGCAAAGGATAATTCTATGAATGAATTACAAAGATTGAGAGCAACATGTAAAACCTTGCCCCAACAATATCAATCATATCTTGATGTGTACACGGGAGATACCCAAAAGGCCATTCCTTTTGAAGACTTTGCTGATTGGGTGTTTGAAAATAGGCCCAAAAATGAAGATGTGGAGTTAGTAAAGAAAGTTCTATGCCTCTCTTGCAAAAGACCTTGGAGAGAAAATAACATGTGTGTGAGTGAAAAGAGCAGTGAAAAATCTAAAGCTTCAGGGAATGCATGCATTTCCTACTTGAAGAGATTTTTTGGGTTTTCTTCAAAAAGAGATTACAAATATATTGATATTAAGGAAACCAAGGGGAAAATGCATCATCTTGCTTAAAGGAGCGAAAGGCGGAGACCCATGAGCCACCTATTTCTGAAATAGGTGAAGTAGAAGAAGCAGTACATGAAGAGGAAAGTTTTGCCCTTTTGAGGGATGTGCATGATCCTACCCTTATGGAGCCTACAAATGATGACACTTTTTCATATTCTGATCATTTGGGTGATTTGGTTCATTCTCCTACATCTTACACTTCCCTATTTTGCAACATTCATCCTAATGAAGTATGGGTGAAAAGTTTTTTTTGATGGTGCCACATGAGGAGTGTGAAACTCCTACCTCTCCTTTTGATGATGACATGACTAGAGCACCTCATTATTTACATTTGCAGCAGCATACTTTTCTACCTTATGATGATACATATCTTCATGGATGCACTTATGATGTTCACTTGAGTCACTTGAAGACTCATGATTTTCCTTGCTCCTTGCTTAGTTCAATTGATGTTGGAGGAACTTCATTAACTACTTGGGTGAAGAGATATATGATTGGAGCAAATTTTTATTGGCAGAAACATCCCTTTTTATTTCTTGATGATACACATATCCATGGATGCATAAATGGTACATATGTGAGCCCCTTGAAGGCTCATTGTTTTCTTTGCTCCCTACTTGGTTCATGTTTTAATGGAGATTATTCATTCACTTCTTGGATGAAAGAACACAGGGTTGATTATTTTGATGCATCCTACATATTTTTGGAGGAGCATTATAGGACATGGGATCCCCACCTATGTCATTGGATCATATTTTATTGGTCACTTGATGCTTGTATGCACTTGGAAAATGGCGGTCCACTTGCTTGGAGGTATAAGCACTTTCATGATTCTTTGATGAGGCACCTCCTTGATGTACATTTTTATTATGTTGCTATGTACTTTGATTATATATCTTTTGTACTTATGATGATTGGAAGAATGCATACAAGGAAATGGGATCCGGGAATTCTCTTGCTTGATGGTATGGGTTGGAGAGCACTCCTAATTGTTGGAGTGCAATACAAGTAATGGGACCTTGGAAGAATTTTTAGTCTCATTGGTTTCAAAAATATTTTGGGGAAAGAAAGTTTTGGAAGCAATGTTTTGGAAATAAAGAAGGTTATTCAACATCCATGTTTGAAATTGCTTGAGGACAAGCAATCTTGGGTGGGGAGGACTGTAATGTCCCCATTCAAATAAATCTCAAAAGAGAAAATTCCACCAATCTACTAGTTTCCTAGGTTGGGGTGGAAACATTAGATTTGGAATAAGGAGAGTATAAAACCCCAAATGAAAATTATATTGAAATAAATATATTAAAAGGTTTTAAATAAATATTTATGATAGGAAAATAAGGTGGCACTTGGTCATGGAGAGACATTGGTGGTGTGGGACCCACACAAAGCTAGATTCCCCATGCCACATGGCATTCTATTCTCACCCATTCGAATCCAAGGTGGAGTATAATGATCTTGGGGAGTTGGAAGGTCAATATACATGGAATGACTCAATGAAGGTCGAATTGGAGTGGAATAGTAACTCCCATGGAAGAGGAAGAGGCATTCGAGAGATATTGAGACACTTGGGCTAGATTCCCTAGCTTCTATGACAGCAATAATGAAGATGCTATGACACTTATGACACAAATCAGACTTGAATGCTGAAATTTAACATATATGACATGTCAGGGGTAAAATTAGCCTCCAAGAAGGTGCACAAGGGAGTTAGGGCAGCCAAAGAGACACCCATTCGAATTGAGGGAAGATGGAGACTAGGAATTGTTGGACAAGTGGCACACATTGGAATCTCTTCCCAACTTGAGTTTGCATGAGGCTTTTGGAAGGAATTTGACCCATGGAGGACTTGATAAGTTTATAAAATACAAGAAAAAAGAATGAGATTGGCTTTTGATCATTTATCATTTTGCATATTGGAGAGCATAGCTTGTCCATGCATGTGGAGTGTTTACTCTGCTTGCCTTAGAACCAATTTCGAGGGTGAAAGATTCCCATACTATTTGGAAATTAGAGAGGAAATTCAGACCTTTCATTTGGAGATACAATGGAGTCATTTGTTGCAAGTTTAAGTTATAGGGAAGCTTGTGACATTCTCATCCTCAACTTGCTTCCACACCTTTCCCACTTTTCTCTTCATAATTTGGCTTTTGGAGGAAGGGCGCACTTGGTGAGACGCTGTTATCTTTGGGGGAGATCTTGTGGCCCCATTTATTTGTATTCTGATATATATACTCTGTATTTAATGCTCATAATACTCTTGGGTCGAAATACCAAGTGGAACTATGTAAAAATACCAAACAATGCATAAATGGTGCCATTTTCCCCACATCTTGTTATGAAAGCTTGAAGTTGCGCTATTTCATATACATTGCATAAGCCTTTGGAACATAAATCTCAAATTTCATAGCAAGTGGTGAAGTTTACTAGCATTTCCCCCTATGTGAAAACATGTATACAAACCTCTGATTTATGGGAGTTTCAAAAGCCTTTAGTGTTAGTTTTTCATCATTTAATTCAATCTGATCTATGATCTTAACTGAGAGAACAACATGTACAACATATAAAACACAAGAGACAAGAGACACAAAGCGTTTCACTGGGGAAAACCAAGAAGGTGAAAAACCCCGCAACTTCCTCAGAGATAGAATAAGCACCAATACAAAGATCACCAAGATGAAACCCCAAAACAAGAGATAGTCTCCTAGCAGCATCTCCTCCTCCACTTGTGCGCACTCCTCCTCTCTCTCACTAATGCGAAGTGAGTGAGTGTGTGAATGAATAAATGAGAGAGTCACACTCTCTATTTATACTTTACTTCACTTGACTTTTAACTCTAACTAGGTCGGCCCCAACTTAACCACTTAACATAATGCTAACTGGGACGACCCCACTAGGGTGGTCTAATAACCCTTTGACCCACACAACTTATATAGGGCCTACCCCACCAAGGTGGTCTAATAACCCATCAAGTATAAGTTGCAACACTTACAATAATACTTGCGACACTTGCAAATACAAATGACGACACTTCCAATCGGAGGAATCGTTGGGGATACAATAAGTACAAATGTAATACATAGAAGAATATCTTCTGAAGTTACAAATACATCAACACTCCCTCTTAACTAGGAAGGTATTCTCTAGACACAGGTCATCAATACATATCACCACAAGTCTTCAATTTTGGAGCTAGATCATCGTCACTGGATCACAAAGAATCATCGTCACCGCTGCTGTACTCGTCATCTCGATCACTGGGCTATCTCTCAATTCTTCTCGTCATAGGAAGTTGTACAGAGCCAACCCTTTTTCATGTAGGATGTAGGCCTAGCCTCTTGTAGGTCTTCATCATCTCTGTGAGCGGGCCATCCTGTGGAATCCTCAGGACTAATTATGTGCGTCAACAAAACCTTGAAAGAGTATCCCAGGATCCTTTATGTGCCTAAGCACGACCGACAAGATCTCCCAGGGAGCTATTACATGTGACCACCACAAAACCTTAAAAGAGTGTCCCAGGAACGTTTATGTGCATAGCACGACCGGCAAGAACTCTAAAGAGCATCCTAGGATCATTTATGTGCCTTAAGCATGACTGGAAAGATCTCCAGGAATGATTACATGTGGTCTGGAAAAACCTTAAAAGAGCATCCCAGGACTAATTACAAGCGTACTACTCAACCTATTGGATCTCCCAGGGAAAAATTATATGCCACGGGACAAAACCTCGAAAGAGTATCCCAGGATCCTTTATGTGCCTAAGCACGACCGGAACAAATGTTGTCGTTGAGTCTTCGTCGCTTGTTCTTCGAAACAAGTCTCTCTTGTAGGTGATGGTACATGGTCTTTCCTACAAGACAAGTTCAATTGCATGATTATAAACATCTCATAGATTTCAGAACAAAGTCTTACACATAAAGATATATGTCATACAGTCATGCAATTATCTTAGCCAATGCTTCAATACAACATTTATCCATATCCCGTAACTTTCTAGATGCCTTCCATCTCTACTAGAACATTGTTAAGAGTTTGCACTACTCCCAACATGTTAGCAATGAGGTTTCATTCTAGATAAGTAGCAATGGAATGTTGTACAGTGCCATAGGCCACTTACCCATCACATGCATATTAGTAGTATACTGTTCATTAATGCAATTATTCTAATATGCATAATACACAAACTAAGTCTAGGAACATAAGTATATACATCATTGAACAACATCATTTAAGTAATCATATATACAGGAAATAACAATTCAAATACTTATCTTTGTTTGCTTGTTGGGTGGACTCCCTCTCAATCTTTGCTTCCTTGCAGGAACTATTGGATTGAGCTCCCTCTTGATCTTTTCTTCCTGGATTATCTGTCTTTGAACTTATATCCATCCTGGACCACTATGCATGCTTAAGTGTGCACTAGTGTCATCCTCAAGATCTCATACATAATCATACATGCATTAGTATAATCTCAGTACTATAAAAACATTATGATTCTAAATAATATTAAACATGTATGGTTATGGTCATTTCATACACAAGTGCTAGTATTCAAGGTTTCAGGGAGGACTTCTTTTACTCATGCATTTTTATTTGACCAGAGGACTCTTCTAGTTTGTCATATCATTAATCAAACTAAGAAGCATAATATGCAGAAACCAATGATTGCTCACACTTATAACTTCATGAATTATCAATCATACCAAGTATACTTATATAAGATCCTAACACAAGGTAGGATTCTAACTCGATATAGGAAAACATACCTGGATTATCATGCTTGTCTAACATACCCAAACAATGTCTTCTTTGTTCTCTTAGAGACCTTGTGTTAGCAACCTGCATATCTCATAAGTTAATAGTTGTAGAACCAAGTTATGCATACCTTATAAGTAGAGCTTCTATGTGATCCATGACTATGGATGAATCTTTGTCTTCATGTCACCATGGTCATATGTTCTTTATCTAGAACTTGATTTGTCTTTCTTGATGTACCCTTCATGTTAGTGGACAACATCATCCTCATACAACACCACAGTGTATTAGTACAATCATAAGTGTCATACCCATAATCAATGAATGTCTTCTATCATTCACATGCATTCATACTTTTACCAGGGTGATAAGACAAGTCTAAAATTAATCAAGATTGTACTAACCTCAATAACATGAAGACAAACTTGTCATAGACTTAATCATGAATAGATTTCAAAACATACTTGTATCTCCTCAAGTCATACAAGTCGGGATTACTTGTAGTCTTCTTATGTAAGGCCTTAGCCTCATCTCCCTCTGGAACTGGAATCTCTTCACTTATTTAGGTTTCCAAATCATTCTCTTCTAGGATTAACCCAATCCACTTTGATTTGATGAAGCTGGATCTGGAGCTGGCTAAGGTTTGACAGAGAAACCCTAAAAATCCAAACTTTGAATATCAAGATTCTGATGGGATGAAAAGATGTGCCTTGCTGAGCTGATCAAGCTGGCAGACTTCAATTTTGAAATCTCCAAAATTTGACCCCTCAAAATTGCCTTTGAAACTTTCGGATCTTCTGGTCAAAATCCCGAACTAGGGTTTGATAATGCATGGGGTTCTGCCCATCCAAAAAGTTCGATCTTGTGCTCTAACTTCGATTTTTATGAGGAGCATCCAGCTGTGGTCACATATTCCAAAAATTTCAACTTTTGCAGAAACCCTAATTTTCCACCTTTCCGATCAAAATCCCGAACTAGGGTTTGATGATGTCCGGGTTCTGCCCAACCAAAAAATTCTATCTTGGTCTCTAAACTTTGATTTTCTTGAGGAGCATCCAGTTGTGATCTCAGATTCCAAAAATTCCAACTTTCTTTGAAACCCTAATTTCCCGCAGTAGTCACAAACCAAAAATGAATGTGCTCATAATCCAATTCTGTTTGGACATAAATATATATGCCATATTGTTTCTGATGTATCTCTGACATTTCGAATCCTCGGGGTATGAAACTTCAGCCTATGGTAGAGTGACCTGTCATCTTTCCAACCCATATATTTGAGCTCAAATGGATTCTCTAAGAGAGAGATATGCCAAGTGTCGCAACGTGACCTGTTTATAGGATGAAACAATATAGCGAACTTGTACGGAGTACCACGTGTCACCATTTCAACTTCAGCCTCTGAAACCCGGACTTGTGAAACTACAGTCCGTTCCCTAATAATTACTTTTTATAGAATTCCATTTGGAGATTCCTAGCCCAAGATATGACCTTTTTTCCTAGGTCACCTGTTTAGGACTGCATTCTGGAAGAGGCAGAAACCCTAACTTGTACAAATCATATCTCACAAAGTACAATGAATCTGAGGCTGTCCTTCGGACACAAGGTACATGTATATTTCATATTCGACTTGTAGAAGTTTTAGATCCTGAAACTTCTCCAAAATGGATTTATAGCGAAAGTTTCATGATGATTAGTTTTTACTATACCAAGCCCTAGCTTCCAATTTGTTGCAAGTGCAACAAGTGTCATAAATGCCATACCATGTCTCCCTTCAGGCTAGATCTATGATCTTAACTGAGAGAACAACATTTAATTCAATCTTATCTATGATCTTAACTGAGAGAACAACATGTACAGCATATCAACACAAGAGACAAGAGACACAAAGCATTTCATCGGGGAAAACCAAGAAAGTGAAAAACCCCGCAACTTCCTCAGAGATAGAATAAGCACCAATACAAAGATCACCAAGATGAAACCCAAAAACAAGAGATAGTCTCCTAGCAGCATCTCCTCCTCCACTTGTGCGCACTCCTCCTCTCTCTCACTAATGTGAAGTGAGTGAGTGTGTGAATGAATAAATGAGTGAGTCACACTCTTTATTTATACTTTACTTCACTTGACTTTAACTCTAACTAGGTCGGCCCCAACTTAAACACTTAACATAATGCTAACTGGGTCGACCCCACTAGGGTGGTCTAATAACCCTTTGACCCACACAACTTATATAGGGCCGACCCCACCAAGGTGGTCTAATAACCCATCAAGTATAAGTTGCGACACTTACAATAATACTTGCGACACTTGCAAATACAAATGATGACACTTCCAATCGGATGAATGATACATCTCCATTGGGGATACAATAAAGTACAAATGTAATACATAGAAGAATATCTTCCGAAGTTACAAATACATCAACATTTAGAAACTGGTTGATGATGTATTTGGGAGCCCATTGAAGTCCTTTAACATTACCATGTCTCTTTTTTGAAATTTGGGAAGGTCGTACAGCATTTGGAGATCCATCTTTGACCACTACCCTTGGGGGATTTGAACCTCGATTTGACTAGTAAATTTCCCTATCTTTCCCTGATTGTAATTGAATGTTGTAGAAGTATTTTGAGGGTGTACAAGCATCCATCATCCCCATTTTTATGTTTTAATATCTTACAAACACATTCATAACCAATTTGGAAGCATTTGGAGCCAGTTGGAGGCATTTGGGCAATACTAGTCTAAGGGTCGAATTGGCCAAAATTTGGAATGTTTCCTAGTTTTTACAAATTCATTACAAGGGACACTACAAATAAGTGGGCAATAAAAATGTACAATGTCATTTAACATTCACAAAGTCTACCATTTTCAATGTTGATTGTGTGATAAGATTTCTCAAAATATAAGGGACTTGATGGTCAATTACCTCAAAAGCGTCGAGAAACATAAGTTTGACATGCCATACATTGCTTTAAAGTTGTATAGTAACATTGTTTTCCCTATTTGGGTAGAATTTGACCGATTGGGTCCAAAGAGAGGGGTGGTGGAAGTAGATTTAAGGCTTTTGAAGAAGGTATAAATGATATGAGCATCATCCCCTAGCTCATCGTCATGGAATGCATCTAACAACATTACCTCCATGGAACTTGTATCTCATAAGAAGTCATCCATACCAACCTCTATTTCATTGCCTCCATTTCTAACATGTGAAGAACTAATGTTATTGTAGGAATTCCTAATTGGTGAGTTTGGAAGTAGTGAGAATTCAATAGGTGGTTGATTCAACCACGCTTGGTATGCTTCCTCTCCGAGTTGCACTCTTTTTGCAGCCTTCTCTTGATTCGGCATTGTAGTGGGGTGTAATGGAAGATGGTATACATGTCATTGATCATCAAAATCATGATTTAAAAAATATTGAACATTACATAGATGATATTAGTAAGCACAATACAATTGGTTTGTTAAAAAATTATACCAAACAATTATTATAGAAGCATGCTCATAATTTTTTGCAATGGTAAATGTCCAACCGCAATCAATTTATAAAACAAAATGAGAAATGAGAAATACATTTACATTAATCCCATTGAAAATAATAAAATACAATAATCAATGATTTTTGTCTTATGCCCCAAGGCGACGTCTAAAGGTAGTCCCAATGCAAGGCATCTTTGACGAGCGGTTGGTGGTCTACAAAAGTTATAGACTATTAAAAATTCATCACTACGAGACAAACTATGTATTGCATGCCCAACAACAAATATGGATGTTTTCATTTTCATAAAGAACTCCTAGTCATTGGAGTGTTGCTCAAACGAACAATTTACAGAAAATAAAAAGCACCTAGAACTATTTATGAACCCTGCAATGTTCCCATTAGTGCATGGATGACCATTGATATACAACATATTTTTCATGTTAAAGTTTCTAGAAGCATAACCATGCATGCATTTACTATACATGGAAATGCTATGTTTATATTTAACAATATTCAAGTAATCAGACCAACAATAAATAGGACCAGAAAATGGAATAAGTTCTAGTGATTGTTTCAAAGGAATGAGTACATGTGAAATGATAAACAACCTAATATTTGCAACATCTATCTTAGACTGAAAATCATAAAATTATTACCACAAAAGGAGAATTCAGTTCCAACATCAAGAAAAGGAAAAGAAGACGACCAAGTGCCATACAAAGTGCGGTTGTAACAAGTTTGGTATTTAATTTGCAAATTCAGGGAAAGAGAGAAGCCATCGCTACCGTCCAACAATTGGACCGACCTTGGTGTGTACTTGGACATTTTTTTCTCTCAACTCATACAACATTTTGGATCTCTTAGTAGATATGTTTGGTGGTATTGATATCATACTTTGGATCACTAGAACTTTCAATTGACTGAACATAAGCATAGGGGTTTGTCAATTTAATACAAAACATAGTTGTTTTGGCTTCCAACTTTTCAAAAAATAAGCATAGGGAAGTGTTCCTATGTGTCTTTTATATATCACCTATTGGATTTTTTATTGTTGTAGGAGGCATTAGACCATCAACATTCAGTAGTTGGTCATTAGTATAATAGGTGAGTGTGACACGCCAAGGGCTCTCCTTCAACCCTTGACATTTTGAACAACCACATACTGCTGAGGTGTCATAAAATAGATCCAAATCATTATGAATTACCGTTAATGACTCAAGATTGTGATTGGAAGATGGCATGTTACATTTTGGGGAGTGGGGGGGTGGGTAAAGCAGATGTCCATTTGCATCTACCAAATGCTTGCGGTATCTTGCTCCTGATAATAGCTTGTGACGTTTTTCAACTGGTGGGATATTTTGTGCATCAGAACTCGATCCTAAATAAGGATCCTGCAAAATTGAATACATTATTATTTAGATTAACATGGATAAATAACATAAATTCAATTAGATCATCAAAATATGAATAAAATATGAACTTATTGGAGATGGAAAGGGAAAACGTTATGAACTTTGAACAATATGGAACGAGCTCTAATTTGAAGAATTGTCCATTTGATATTATAACCTTTTCTCCCTAGATTTGAGCTAAATCAACAATCAATATGTGTCTACAATATTAAAATAAATTTTGATAACCATATCACAATCTAACTTCCAATATAGTTTTGAAACCATTTTTTAAGAACATTTGAGATGAATATATAAGAACATTTGAGATGAATATATCATTTTAAGATCAAACATACATTCATAAGGCTTTTTAATTACTCAAGAGTGCCTTAATAATACAAATGTATCGGTGCCTCCTGAGTAACTAAACACACTGGTGCGTCTAAAACAATTTTCCACTGTCTTCAACCATCCATAAAAATGCCCGTAAAAGAAAATATCCACTATGTTTGATATCAAATATTTAACTATGCATTTTTCAATATTATTGACATTGGTGCGTATAGTATACATAAGCACACTAGTGCAATCATATTTTTCATACGCACTGGTAAATTTGTTTTGCATTTTTCTATTGTATGCCAATACGGTGCGTTACAGAAAATATAGCACACATGTGCATGCATATCTTACTGGCACACCAATTTTTCGGAAAAATCTAAACAAAAGTATATGGGAATGGTGCGTTGTTTGTTACATCGCACCGGTGCGCCTGCATATATAAGCACATTGATGTGCAAAAAATCTAAAATAAAACATGCACTATTTTTTTCCCATGAATTGAAAAAGGAGTGGGAATTTCTTTTTCAAAAAACTAATTTTATAAAGTGTTTAAAAAAATTAATCATTATATCATTGTTTTGCCAAAATTTTGAGGGGAGAGTTTTGCAAGAGAGACTCATCGGATAGGAGTTTGGAGCAACCATATTATTATGAAGATCAAAATTTGTATGGTATGTTGAATCACACAAAACCTTGCATAGTAGAAATTTTAAGTATGTAAATTCTTACTATTAATCTTAATACACGATTTACTTATTTTCCTATTAATATTTTAAAATAAATTCAGAAGGCCCATAGGGAGTAGAATAGACGATGAATGGGTGTACTATTAAGGCACTCTTTGTGTAAGGTCATCGGTTCAAAACTCTGTGGGTACGAGCCTTACAAAAAAAAACAGAAAAATAAAAGGTTTCATAGTTACCTTCAACACTGGAACCCTTTCTTTCTTGTTGTTTCATTTTGTTTTATGTGGCTGCAAAATTTCACATTATTGTTTAGCTCCCTCTATTATTTCACAATTAGGTTTTTTTTTTTAGGAATTTTAGATTAATGGATTTGTAGTTTTATATATGACATTGGGTGCAATGGGAACACTTATTGCATAGGATCCCAAACCCTATCCCTATTAGTTTTTTTTCTTTCTAAAAAATGCTTTTACAATTTCCAGTGCAGTCATTTCGTATAACGCACCGATGCGCTTTGAATAAAAACGTACCATTCGACACTAGTGCTTTAGACTAAATATATCACAACGAAAAAGGCGCATGTTAAATTATTAATTTGTTTTTTCTTAACAGTGTGTTCAACTATGATGCATCGGTGCGTAAATGCACCATGGCGTTTGTATTCTTAAAGAGCACCGAGATGGTAGAATACTTTTTTCGCTGGAATTTATGTAATTTATTTGTATAATATATTTAATAGATTCTCTATTTAATGGTCGAAGTTGTTTATTGACAGAAAATGTGTGATAAGAGTTCAAGGAGCAATAATTCTAATAAGCATGATGGGAGCATGTCCAAAAATGCGAAGAAGGAAAGTTCTATGTAACTTTTTGCAATAAATTAATATGTTTGAATTATATGTAAGTTTAACTAATATGTATTGGTTAATGTGTGTGATGTAGAGCCAAAAAATGAGAAAGCTCAATAAGATTCTTTGCAATATAACTGTAGAAGAGCGTAAAACCTTGATGGAAAAGTTACAAAGGGATGGATAAGGTGAATCAAAAAGTAATCAATATGAATTTTTTCTTGAATTTTCAATAATATTGTGCTTAAGAATATTCTCTAACATGTTTCAAACAATCTATTTCACATATTTTGAAAGTTCTGCAGGGACTGACAACAACAAAAGGGAATGCCATCATAAGAAATCACACATTATGGAAGATGTAAATGATGATGAATTGGTCCTTAGCTTATATGGAGTGTTGTTGGAAGCTAAAGAAAGGAGGGAACCTTTATAAAACTATAAGGGATATAGTGGAAAGAATGTATAGATGTAATTTCCACTTACAGTACATAAATCAATCCAATGACTCCAAGAATTAGGTTATATCTCAACTATAAGAGGCATTTCTAAATAAATGGTCAATGAGACCTATTAGACTTGCAATAGCAAAAACATACAATAACAAAAAATAATCGTTCAAAAAGTAATATTCCTAAAGATGCCTGTAAATAATATGTATATACCACTACTGTAATACCCCTAGTTTTGACTTGGAAGGTTATCCAAAATTATATAAATGATGTAAATATTCTAGTGTGAATTCCTAATGCAGAGCTCAAGGCCAAGGCCTGACTAGTGAATGTCTAGGCATGTATGATGTATATATTTTATTTGGACTGTTTGGTTGGATTTAGAATATTATGTAAATATTATGTGCATAAATAATAAAATGGTCCAAGAATGGTTGTGTAAAAAGCACCAAAGGGACTATGATTCCACCAGAGGGGAAGAGGAAAAGGGGCCCATGGGTGACTAAATCCTTGCTTCCAAGTGTCAACTTTAGAATTCACACCTAAATTTTGTCATGTGACTTGAATAAGCCAATTATCTCCTTTTTTGACCATTTTCCAATCATTAATGCATGTGTGTGGTTGGTGGGAAAAGTCACCTCATGTAGTTATTGAAGCATGGGATTGACTTCACTTTGTGACAGTTCTGTCATGACAGAAGTCATTCTGCAGCTTCTAGGAGTCCTTTATTCTACTGGAAGAATTTATGTCAGTTGTCTTTTCACAATTTTCTCATATCCCTTGGAGTCAAACCTCATTCTCTCATTATTCTTTCATGCAGATTCAGAGATGCAGAGCTCTCCCTTGTTGTCCATGAACTTACCAGGCTATTTTGAACCCATAAATTCGAATTTGGAGACCATGCTGCAGATTTGGAAGTGAAAATTGTTGGTTGTAGGTGAGCAGAGAGGTTGGGCAAGCTAGGAACCCTTACCCATGGAGTTCTGCTGCTCATAGGTGCTTGAGAAGCCACAAACTGAGGCTATATGTGGTTCTGTAGCAGACAATATCAGGTTGGACTTCTTTTATGCACACACTGGAAGCACCCAACAAGATGGATCGCCCAAGAGAACCATGAATCGGTGAAGGGGATGCCTGAGCTAGAAGGGTGTTGCGTGGGGTAGGTATTGTGGAAGGCAAGGCTGTGAGGGCTGAGTGAGACCCCTGTAGAGCTTTGTATGAGCATTTGGATAAGCACAGAGAGAATAATGGGTTGTGGGCTGAGAGATAGAATCTTGTAGGTGTTTCCTTCGCCCTGGTGGCCTCATAGCCTAGCTTGGGGGTGGCCTCCCAACATAAAGAGTATATGTTGGACGAAGTGCCTATGGTTGGGTGGAAAAGCGCTCTTACACAGCCAGTTGCTTGGATCTGCGTTGGATAAAGATAAGTATTCTTATGCATTTGATTTTGAAGTGTTTTTATTTCATGCCCGTAATGTTATGCTTGTGTATATGCATGCTAGATGTGTGTGGACAAATTTTAATTCCGTTGTGCATGTTTATTTACATTTCTACACACATTGCATTTGTTGAAAATCGTATTATGGACTTGGGGCAAAATTTGAGAACCCAGATTTGGCTAGCGTCCCCTCCCGATGGTCGGATTGGGTGAGGGGGACGTTACAACTACAAAGCATTCCTTCATTAATATTAATTCTGTTATATTTACTTTTCATATCAATATAAAAATAGTTTAATGTCATTTTAATTTTTCAAGAAGATCATGAAAATCCCAAAGGATGAATGAGGTGATATATGAAATATGCCATTAGGGACATCCAAAAAAGTGTACGAGGAGATGGTCAAAGAAATGGACATAATTGCATCGTAGGAGGACCCATCTCAACGACAACGTGCTTCAAATGTATGAAATCATTGAATTTTCTATTATGTACATATAATTAATTAATTTAGCATTAATATCAATTTTCAATTGTTTTGTTGTAGAAAATAAGACAAAGTGGATCCCATTCAGTACATAAGATAGGATGACAAGAAAAAAAAGGGTCGATAGCAAAGTTTGTGAGTAATTGTGATTTCCTTATAACAACTTAAGATTTCATATCAATTGTGATATTTATATTTTATTTTATTTTTACACCAGCCATCCTTGGATGTCTTCAAACATGTGTTAACATATAAAGAAGATGCATCAAAATAATTGATTCACAATGGGTTAAGTATGGGTTGTTAGTATATGTTGTCATATCAAAAATTAATTGTGGAATTTGTAAGTATCTATGTTGTTTTACTTCTCTCAATTTATAATTAATGGAACAACAAAAATCATTTATATTAAATCTACGGTTTTTTATGGGGTATAAAACTTGCAAGAAACAAAGTATGGAGTGGATCCAACATAAGGATTGTTGAATGAAGGCACAAAATTTGGTTTTGAAAGAATGTGTATCATTCAGGACTCAATTCTTTCTCTGGTGCGCTTTTAAATTTACATTCATTACATTATCTATTTTAATTTTCATATTCCCACCAATGTAGATACACTCATTACACTTTATTTTATGTTTGTAGATGGAAGTTGAGGATGAGGAACATAATAGAGGTAATCAACAAAACATTTGACTAAATAACCCAAGTCATGCAAGTAGCTCGAGCACTAACAACAGTTCCAGTGAGCAATGGTGATCAATAATATATTTGGATGTTAATGCAAGTTGTTGTATATTTTGAAATAATTGTTTGTGAAAATCAAACATTTTGTATAATGTACTAGACATAGTATCCTGATTGAAAGACAATGGGTTACTAATAAGCATAACAATTACATATTGACATTTTGATTTTTGTGGACCTTTATGTTGTCTCATTTTGTATGAAAAAGGGTCTCTTATTCATATATAATAAAATAAAGTTCTGTATTCTATTGCATAGTCTAATATCATTGTGAAATGTTACATCTCTAATTAAATATATGGATGGTTAAATATTACAATAGATGCGAAAACTGATCATATAAAAAGTAATCCAAACATCTTATCCAAACACAATAATTATAATTCAAATTATATGAATATTATTATAAAAAATATGTCAATTTCTGATGAACAATGGAAATAAAATAAAATAAAATATAGATATTCTAGTGCGATATCACTGGTCACTCTTCACCAAAGATAAAATGAGTATCGATGGTTTTGATATTTTTAATCGCATTGGTGCATTTGTGTAAATGTAGCACTGATGTGTTTAAAACAAACAAACTCGTCCAACAAACTACTCATTGACGTTCATTGCAGGCCCCGACCCCGAACAGGTGCACCAATTTATTGTAACTGCACCGCTGAATGTAAAAAATGCAATGAACGTCAATGTCCCAATCCACTTCACCAGTGCACTTTCCTTCCCTTATAGCACCGATGCATTACAAGAGACGTTCATAAGCACAGGTGTTATATTTATGATAAAGCATTGGTGCATATAGTGTTATAAAACATTGGTGCCATTAAAATTTAGGTATGCACCGATGATTATTTGTATTTAAATGCACCAATGCATTTTGTATTTGTTAGCACCAGTGCTCTTATATGAATAAAGTGTATTGATAAAAAAACCTCTGCTAAAGCCTCTGGCCACCGAGTTTGTTTGGTTATAATAAATTTATGGAAAAACCTCCACCAAAACATCCGGTACCATTGGCAAAGGTTGTAGCAGAGGTTTTTTTGACATTTTGGCCAATACTATAACACTAAAAACCTCCGTTATAAACTCCGCTACATGCACTTTTCCTTGTAGTGAATTATTGCAAATATTGGAAATCTAATTTAGAAAAGAAGATTTCAATTATTTGATTTTCTCTAGAATACTCTGACCCTAACTATTTGGGAATTTTCTCCCAAACAATAAGTGTTCATCTTCATATTATGATAATATTCTAATATACTCTAATTAAAATCTTGTTGGAACATAGTATTGATCACCTGCAGCCTGGAGCACATAGTTAGTTATCACAAGATAGGTTGGCATGCATTTTAGCATGTTTGAAGTGGATAAATGATGCTTGCCTCTAGCATGCTTGCAGTGCGAAATTGGTGCACAAGAAAAGTTAGCACATGCATTTATTTAACACACAATCCACAACCTTTCCATATAACCAAGTAGGAACATCGAATTGGAAAAAGCATTGAAACACAAAATCTCCGCTATAACCTCCACTATAGGTGCGTTTGCTTATGGTGAATTGTTGCAAATATTGGAAATCTAATTTAGGGAAAGATTTTTTCTATTATTTTATTTTTTCTAGAATACCCCGACCCTAATTATTTAGGAATTTTCTCCCCACAAATAAGTGTTCATCCTCATATGATGATTAGTGGAAAAGCATTTGGCCAATCTTGTAACACTAAAAACCTCTGCTACAGGCGCTTTTCCTTGTAGTTAATTATTGAAAATACTGGACATCTAATTTAGAGAAATAAGTTTTCTATTCTTTGATTTTCTTTGGAATACTCTAACCCTAACTATTTGGGATTTTTCTCCCCAACAATAAGGGTTCATCCTCATATGACGATTAGTGGAATATTCTAATATAATCTAATTAAAATCTTAGTTGAACATAGTATTGATCACTTGCATGCTTGGAGCACATAGTTAGTTAGCACAAGATAGGTTGGCATGTATTTTAGTGTGTTTCAAGTGTATAAATGATGCTTGCCTCTAGCATGCTTGTAGTATGCAATTGGTGCACAAGCAAAGTTAGCACATGCATTTATTTAAAACATAATCCACAACCTTTCCCTATAACCAAGTAGGCACACGGCATTTGGAAAAAACATTGATATTGGCTTAATAGAGTAATCAAATGATTGATTAGCCTAAAAAAGTGAGAATCATCCAAGTTGCAAGTGTAAGATACTTGAAAAGACAATAATGAATTTCCCTTCAAAAACTCCTTTAGCCCTTCATAGAAGGGAATTAAATTATTTCCCTTCCAAAAAGAAATTAAAAAAAAAATGCTTAACAATGACAATGTGAGGATCATCCATATATTGCAAATGAAGGGTTGAAGGGATATGTTACACCAAAATCTCGTCATCATGAGTCATGTGTCAAATCAGTGCCTTAATCCCTGAAGTTTACCTGGCTAAAAACATCTAGAGAAAGTTGTTGTCCTTGTGTTTCCACAATGTCCAGTTGCTCTGGTGCATCCTGCTTCCCAGAAAGAGGCACCAAACCATGGATGGCACATGATGCTCTCCTGCAGAGTGCGCCAGTGGTTCTTGTTTCCCATTTACAAGCTACGTTGACCCTTTCCTGGAGCTAGTTTCCTTCATACAGAGTGGGCCAGGGTTGGTTAATGTGGATAACAAGTATCTTCGAGCGACTTCTCGAAGCTTGGTGACATGGAGGTCTATCCCTAGTTACTATGAGGGTTGGTATTCGGTCCCCTAACCTAATGGGAAGATCCCTTAGACCTCTCCCCTTAATCCTCAACTTACTTTATCCATTTGTCCTTATAAATAAGACCTCTCTCTCCATTGAGAAGGGAGGAAGGACTATAGTACTCTCATGCTGTTGGAATTACCCTAGGTGATCCCTACTCATCCTTTGGGAGGCATACATCATACCTTTGGAGGCTTGGCTTGGATTTTTGGATGGAAGTTACAGCGTTAAGGCTTAGGTTGTGACATCCTATCTCTATGTATTTCCCATTAATTTATAGTAATACAAACTCTTTCCATAAATATTGTTGTGTTGATAATATTTATAGCTTTCTTCCTTAACTGTTTGCTTAGATCAGTTCATGTTTAGATATTCTTTTACTGTTTGCTTGTTTCCACATGCTTAACAAGGTTTTGTAGCTCAAGATCTAAAGGCCTGGAGCTTGGATCAACAAAGAGGAAAGGATTTGCAGATCCGAGGTAAGTCATTTACTCGTTCCTTTGTGTCTCTACTGATCTAGGAAATTAGTTTATATTCTGTATTCATTTTTTCTAGATCCACTTGGACTAGGGAGATCTAGCTTGAGTCCGCTTGAGTAGATTGTCCATAAATAGGATATCACTTTTACAACCCATCAATATTTAATTCTCAATAATAGATACTTGAAACTCAAGATAGAACTTCTTTTGGATTCCAAAGTAGTATAATATAGTACCAATATATGAACTTAGTAGCTGGTAAGTGCTACAATTTCCTTTTACAACTTCTTTACCTTAACTTTCCACATATATACATTGGTACACCTGTGATACTAATCCCAATGTTGGGTATACATTGGTACACATGTGGATGTTGATCTCTATTTTGAATCTCGTATTCAAATAAATGAACAGTACATTAATTGTGAAACTTGCTCAAGAAGGATTTCCCAAGTACTTGGTATTGAACAACTACAAAAGTATGTTGAAGAAATGTTATTTCAAGTGATTTTCATTTTTAATGATTGTTTTTGCAAGAGTTTTTCTTGGTGTATCATACTAGTAACTAGTTGTAATGAGTTCTTGAAATAATATTTTAGGGGGATTGACATACCATGTTTGGTAACAAAGGAACTTGATTATGTAGTTATGCCTTAGGAACATAGCTTCCATGAAAATTAGTAATCTAATTTATGTTTAGCAATTAATCATAGTTGTTTTCTCAAAATTGAGACTGAGTTCTTGTGTATGGGCCAACAAAGGCACCATTGTAGTGTAGTGTGTTGGCATTTTCAATCCCCCAAAGGAGAAGGTCTCAGCCGAAGCACAACTAAGACTAGTGTGGGATAGGGATTGGTTAACTATAAAGATACGATTGTGAAAGTTCTTATTATTCATATTGCAACAAAATTCATCGCAACATTATTTATCTCAAGACATTGTAGCGTTAACATATAGATTACTTATAGAAAATAAAGAGTAAGCACATGAAAGATAGACAGATTCAACAATACAAAAAATTCAGGGGCCCAAAAATAATTCTTCATTACAACAGATAAATTCTATTACATCATGGCTCTATGGCCTTACAATCACCACAGAATTCCCTTTGTGGCATATGCAAAACATGTAACCCAACTACCCAAAACCCATATACATTATCCTCTATTGTGAATCTGGTTATCTCTGTCTTCTATTGTTCTTCTTGTCTTTTGATCATTCACATCTCTCGCTTGTTCTTCTATCTCTTTACAATTACCTTCCACTTCTTTTCATACTTGCTGGGACGAGTCCAAAATGGTTGTGGTCATTAGCATCTTTTCTACAACTCTCGCTCCTTTCCCCAGTGCTTCCTTCTTTGGTCCTTTCCTCTTCCACCTTTTTTGATCCTCTCCAAAAACAAAGGATCCAATAAGACCTGACCACAAGGTTTTAATTGACCTCAAGTCAACTTTGATGCATTCTTGATCCTTTCCCATCCTCTGCTACTTTCCCTTCAAACGAAGCATCCAACTCTGGTACTGAACAATGTCAATGTATCGCTTCTAGTATTAAACGACATTGTCTTTCAACTACTATTTGAAGGATCCCAAAGGAAATTACCAGATGCTATTACTAGGTATCATGCTGAGAAGAAATATTGTCTTGTCCCTAGTTGTGGCATTATAGAAAACAAGAAGATTTGTTGTTGTTTCATTTTCAAAATCTTCAATGCTAATGATCTCTTTGGCATGCTCAGAAAAGTGCCTAGTACTACTTAAACAAGAGACCAGATTTTTTGAGAAGCCTGACCAGTTGAGTATGCCATCAAGGAGACTAAGAAACAAGGCCATAGTGCAGCCACCAATAGAAACAATGCTAGAATTTGCATATCTTAAAACACCCTTCCAATGGTGCCAGGAAAGGAAAACATGTCGTTGCATGTTGCTCCAAGATCTAGAGTCTTTCATTGGGTAGTAGTGGAATCAAGGGGCTTGAGAGAGTGAGATGTGACCTGAGTGCTATTAGAGATGGGAGACAAAATGGCCAAGCTAGAACTACTTAGTGGTCTTCATGGTGAGATCAGGGGCTCTTGTGGATCTTTATTCCTTGAAACCTTCTTCCATCTAGAACTTGTATGGGAGTGGTTAATGAGATGTCATGCATAGATACAACTGGGAAATGCTTGATGAGGGATATAATATCCTACAATAGTAGGTGGATAATCACAGGGACTAACAGGATTATCTACATTGCTACGATAAGATAAGACACGAGAATAACACTTGTGAATGAGAGGGTGATGGGTTAGCGGGGAAGGTTGTGTGTCTATATATAGATGTGAATGATTTTTAGGTGGCCTTTCACATTGCATCGATTGGGTAGGGAAATGATGCATCCGGTATTTGGAGATGGGGGGAATCACAATGATTGCAAACGCACAAGTTGAGTTTAATGGTTTAGGATATGAGCTATGGAATTCATATGTGTAAGGGATAAGAAATGATGAATGGCAGAGCGGGAAATCACATGGATGGGATTGCTAGGTGACCATTGGTATTGCAAGGTCAAGATGGCGAATGCTTTCAATGATGACACACCAAGTGACTTGGAGTGACTGCAAATTCTCGCGATTGGGTTGTGATATGATGGATACAATAACTATACTACTGCAATGTGGTGGCGGCAACTGAATTGAACTGTGGGTCCCTCCCCGACCGCAATGGTTTGAACTGACTGCTAAATAACTGAACTGAAAGAAACAACTAAGAAATAAAAATGTAAAAATTAGCAGACTGGAAATGAACCTAACTCTTAACTAACTCACTCCCAATAGTAGGAGTGGCCACTTGTGGAATTATTGATCAGGGACATAGGGCTTCAGGCATGCACCATTCACCCATCCCAGAAGTAGGATACCATCAAGTTACGAAAGTTTCACAACACTTGAATATTTGATTTCCACAACAATAAATGGTCCCAACCAATGCATTTGGAGCTTTATAGGATGTTGCATGAATTTGTTGTCGTAGAGTAGCACTTTGTCACCTTTAGCGAATTGCTTCTACTTTATGTGTCTATCATTCCATGCCTTTTATTGGCATTTTTCCATGGTTGCGTGATAGTCATCCATAAACCAAGATTCTTCAATTTCCATTAGTTACGCAATACATTCTGCAACTGATTCCTCCTTTGTCATGTGTGTTGTGTGTGCAATGTAAAGACTTGGAACTAAAAAATATGTGGGAACTGCAACTTCTCTTCCATATACCAACTATAATGGAGTCTGCTTGTGAAGCTTCTTGGTAGTAGTCATGTATTCCCATTATATGGTTGGAATCAGTTCATCCCAATCATTCCTAATATTTGCACAATATAATTTGGTCAGTCCATTCTCCAGGATCTTGTTGAAAGCTTCAATAGTGCCATTTTCTTAAGGGTGATAGGGACTGCTTTTGTGGTGTTGAATCATAAATTCATTGTTAATTTTTTAATAGTGTTGTTCAGAAAGTGCTTTCCCTGATCACTTGTAAGGATCCTGGGGCATCTAAACTGAGTAATAATATTTTAATAAATGAACTGAGCCATTGTCTCTAAGGAACAATCATGAATTGGTGCAGGTTTGAACCATTTGGTTAAATAGTCTGTTGCAATGATAATGTATCAGGATTTAGAATGCTTCATTGGTGAGTTCATAAGTCCCATGAAATCGATCACTCATTTTTCAAATGGTTGCAAAGCTCGAACTTGATGAAGAGGGAATTCGTCTCAGTGATATGGTCAACCCACTTGTTGACAGACATCACATTTCTTAGCGTACTCCTTGGCATATTTGAACATTGTAGGCCACCATAGTCTTGCTTGGAGTACCTTCCTTCTTGTGGATTTTTTGCCAACATTGCTTCCCGCAACACCAGTGTGGCATTCCCATAAAATGCTTTGGATTTCATGATCTAATACACATCGGCAGAGAATCCCATCAATTCCCAATTTGTATATTTGTATTGCGATCAACTAATATTTCGCATCTCTAACAACCAAATGATGCTTCTATGTTGAATAATCATCTTGGGCCTTTCCTATGGTAAGGAACAATGCAATCTCATATAAATGGTATGGAATGGATTCTATCCTAAAGAGTGTTCCATTGGGTAATTGGTCATCAACAGGCACATCGACTTCTCCAAAATTGATTCGTGATAGATGAAAGACCATGGTTGTGCTTCTCGAGTTTGACTATACTTAGAAGGAGGATTCGTGGAATAAGAGTAACCATTGACAGATTTGTCCTTCTAGAATGGGCTTGTTGACCAAATATTTCAAAGTTGAGTGATCAATGAAATTTTTTAAGATCCCTCCCAACAAGTAATGGTAGAACTTCCGCAATGCATAAATCATAGCAAATCCCTCTAGCTCTGTTGCTATGTAGTTGTGATCCATTTGTGATATCTTTCTACTGGAAAAATAAATTGGATGGTCCATCTCACCTTCTCCTGGTTGGGATAATATAGTGCTAAGAGTGATCCTTATCAACATGTACATGGAATTCCTTTTTCCAATCTGGAAATGCTAGGATCGGGGCATTTACCATTTTTTCTTTTAGTGTTGTGAAATATTTTTCACGATCGTTGTTCCACTTGAAAGTTTCTACTTTCTTCAAAAATTGTTCCAAGGGTGCAGTGATGGAAGCATAATTGTGGATGAAACTTATATAATACCTTTATGTACCAAGGTGGATCGCAACTGCTTTAGTGACGTGGGGGCCTGCAGGTTTACAATTGCTGCAATTTTTGCAGGATCTACTAGAACTCCATCTTTGCACACAATATGGCCCAACAAATTACCAAAAGGAAAACAAAAAACACACTTCCACGAGTTCAAATAAATTCCCATTTGTCAGCAACAATTCAACATAAGTGGAAGAAGTGTAACATGGTCTTTGAGTAGGATGCAGGCTGTCTAGTCATCCAGATAGACTTCTAATAACTTATGGAGGAATTCATGGAAAGCTGTGATCACTATCCTTGAGAAAATTGTTGGTGCATTTTTCAGTCCAAACGACATCTCATTATAAGAAAATGATCCCCATTTTGTAGTGAATGTGGTCTTCTTCTTATCTCCTTCAACAATATTGACCTAATGGTATCCCAAGAATCCATCAGTGAACAAGTATGCCTCATTTCCCGCGACTTGATCTAGCACTTCATCACTAAATAGTGTCGAGAATGGGTCATGGAAACATGAAGCATTAAGGTTGCGATATTTGATGCATACCCTGATGTCCTATGTATCTTTATTATTGTGGATGATGATAGGGTTGATCCAGTTTGGTTCATCTACCAGGAAAATCAAACCTATGCTTAACATGCTATCAATCTCCTTCTTTGCTTTTTGCTTCACTTGGGGATTTAGTCTATACATTCGATGCTTAACATGCTTGGCATCTAGCTTTAGCACAATATTCATTCTGCATAGATCTCCTTGAATCCCTTTGAGTTCTGTGAAGCTTTGTGGAAACATGTCATCATATTCTTTCAATAGTGATGTGACCTCATACATTGTTTTCTCATCCCAGTAATCCCCAATGGGTTCCATCTTCATTTTATTTCACTACCAATGTTGAATTTCTTCAGTTTCATAGGTTGCACATAGATTTCTCTAGTATGTTCAGGTTTTGTCTATCTTATCTCTTGGGATGCTTTTGACTCCTTGAAGGTTAAGTGCCACAAATGCTCGAGCTCATCTGGATCAGATTTCTCTTAATCTACCTTTGCGCAACAAAGAGGGGATATTACTTTGAGAATCATTAATGCGATATTTGATAGTTCTTGATGTGTAGGAATGAGGTACAAGTGTTCCAAATTCCACAACTCGTTGGTGAATATTGCTTCTTTAATGGCCAACAATGCTTCGATCACCATATTACCGGTTGATGAGAAAGAAAAGTCTTGATAGAATTTTGTGCACATTGTCTTCCAGCATCTGGTATGTTGCCTTGTTTCTTCATTTAGGTACCAAGCTTGTGGGATAGGGCCAATATTGTAAAAGAATTGAAGAACCCAAAACTCCAGTTGTAGTCCATCTGATTCCCACTAGCACTCACATAGGTCAATGTGCTCGTAGGGACTGGTCTCTCCCATGTATATTTCTTTCACCATATTAGCATGCCTGAACAATTTGAATTTGATGATTAGTGCCACAAGAGTGGTATCCCAACTAGGTATGTCATCTTTATGTGTCACCCACCATCTTGTGGGAGTCCCTCTAAGCACGCTATTTAGAACATCCATGCGGTAATCCTCAATCACTAAATCAATTTTCCTAAGGAACTGGTCTAAACTATTGGTTTCATCATACCTTCGTGAATCATGTGTGTTTATTCCAAACCAGTGAACTGATTTCACCATTGCGCAATGTCTGGATGAGATCTCATGTCGTCCATTTTTCTAGTTTCCCCAAGCTTCCTATCAAAGAAATGAATGCTCCTCCAGCTTATTGATCCCTCTGTTATTGAGTTTACATAATATTCCATTTTCCTTGTTGTCAAAGAATATATGTTGTCTACGATATCTCATTCCATGTTTCCTTGGATTGGTTCTATGTATCGAGGACCTTGGTGTGGATCTATAGGTTGTGTTACCTTCATGGCATTGGCCTCAAAATTCATCATTCTGTTTTTCAAATCAATTATGTTATAGCTCTCATAGTCCCATTCGATTCCTAGCAATGGTGGATAGGGATCCGTTCCACCCATTATCTCTATTAATTCGAAATTTGTATGGTTTTGACACCTCCCAAATCAATTTCAACATTTTCTAGATGACCAATGGAAAAAATGCAATACTTATTTTCCATCCTCAACTGAATGGGAGAGTAGACCAGAGGTGGAGAACCCATTGCTTCCCATGACCTATTTTGCAGGATATTTACATAAGAATGTAAGTCTAACATCGCATTCTTAATGTCATAGCCATGTACTTGTGCACCCAGTCAGAACTCTCAACTAGTCCTCTTCCTTTGCCTTTGTTGCACCAACTATAGGTTTCTTTCTAATAGCGGGGTACAAATATTGCCATCAGTTTACACAACATCGTGTAGGTTGCGAATTGTGTTCTGCGCAACTTCTGAGTGGCATTCCCATCTTCCAAAATATATTTGAGTAGATGGAACCATAATGAAATAGAGACCCTTTCTTTATTATTACCTGATTCTCCCTTATTAGTTCTTGGGTCATCCTCTCTTTATTGATGAGATGGTCCTGCATCATCTTGGGATGGTGGGGTTAGTATTCAACCAAACATGTCAGAGACCTCCTATTAGATCTCTTTCTGTTAGAATGGAATGTACTTAATATTCCTTGGTGTTTCCTTCTTGATCATTAGAAAGTTTGGTCATCGTTGATCTGATCCAGCTCTTGCGCCTACCCGAGTAACAACAAAATCATGTTCCAGTTCTGCCTTCTCATGGTTCACAATTAATAAAGTTAGCTAGTCTCCTTGTGAGGTCTTCCCATGTTGCAATTAGTTCAGGGCATTTCTCCATAGTGTGGATGTTCGTGTGACGGTATGCACACCATGGTATTTTTGGAAAAGGACAATCATGGGCAAGATGGCCAATCTCATTACAGTTGTAACATCGATTGGGGTTTGTGCGACTGCCTACTCATCCAATATAAGATCCTCTTCCACGTCCTCCTCCTTCTCCTAGGGGTTGATATGCTACCCTATGTATAGAGCGGTCTAGCCTTACTATCAAAGCATCTAGTTCCGTGCACTTCTTAATGCTATGTATAATGGATAAAAAAAATTCACAATATACTATGTTTGGGATTGAGGAGTATTACTGTAAAATTGGGCAGAGCCGCGATGAATAACAAAATTCTTTGCAAATATCGCAATAGTCATTCAGAGAAGCACTTGGAAGTTTTGGATATGTTGGTCGTCCTATGGAGTGGAACGAGTTTATCGTGGAAACCTGCACAACTGTCGCACTCAGCCTTGCGTTAAATGGTCCACCCGGTAGAATTTGTCCACCTCTCATCCTAGGACATTCTGAAGCATGATGTCCCTTCGTCATGCAACCAGTACACCATACCTGCTGTCAGGTTACTTTTGGTATATTCATATCCTGAAGTCTATCAGTTATTTCTGCCAATTTGTTATGTACTTGTGCCAGTTCTCCTAAAGATGGCAAGGCTCCTATCACATTAGTGTTTGGATAGTTATCCATGTTAAGTTTAGCCTAATTTCACAAGCAAGATCACTTAAAGAAACAAAATGACAAGATAGGCACAGATTTACCCTGGGAAACCCTCATGGGGTAGAAAACCCAACAAAGCTTTCCTCAATATAGATAATCAACCAATACAAAGATGTAGTATCCAAACAAGAGCTCCTTCTCCTCCTATGCAGATCTCTCTCTCTCCTATGCGCAATACACAAGTGAGTGAATGAGTGATAAGTGAGGAACACACCTCCTCTACTTATACTCATCTTCTAATTGACTTTTCACCCTAACTGGGCCGACCTCTCCTAAGAGATTCTAATAACCCCTAATTAGCTAACTCAGGGTCGACCCCACATGGGAGATCTAATAAACCTAGTTACCACCTTCTCTTGGAGGAATAAACATCTCCGGATATACAATAGGGTCTCCACGGAGGAATGGAACATATCCGGAATAATAAAGTACAAATATAATATTCTTAGAAGTTAGAATATCTCAACACTCCCCCTTAACGAGAAGGATATTATAACAATATCTACAGGAGCAAGGAGTCATCAACTACATGATACATGATACATCTATAAATCATTGGAATCTTTCTTCATACATCATCGATAACTCAAACAGTTACTGAAACATCTTCAAGATCTTCAATACTGGATCTTCATCTTCTGTAGCACTCGAAACATCTACATCAACATCATCATCTGGATCTCTTGATCAACAACATCATCATCTCGATCATCTCAATCAACAGTATCAACATCTGGATCCTCTCGATCAACAGCATCTGGATCATCTCGATCAACAGTATCATCATCTGGATCATCTCGATCAACAGTATCAACATTTGGATCCTCTTGATCAACAACATCTGGATCATCTCGATCAACAGTATCATCATCTGGATCCTCTCGATCAACAACATCTGGATCATCTTGATCAACAGTATAATCATCTGGATCCTCTTGATCAACAGTATCATCATCTGGATCCTCTCGATCAACAACATCTAGATCATCTCGATCAACAGTATCATCATCTGGATCCTCTTGATCAACAACAACAACATACTCTGCAATACACACGATCCAATTACAGGATGATAAATCTTGCTCACTTTAGGACGTAAGTCCAAGGATGATACAATCCTATCACGTGCATTTTGAACCAACCGTTCAGGGACGATGCAGTCCTATCACGTACGTTTTGAACCAAATGTTCAGGGACGATGCAGTCCTATCACATACATTTTGAACCAAACATTCAGGGACGATGTAGTCCTATCACGTACATTTTGAACCAAACGTTCAGGGACGATGCAGTCCTATCACGTACATTTTGAACCAAATGTTCAGGGACGATGCAGTCCCAATATGCTTACAGGATGATCAATCCTTCTCACTTTAAGACATCTCTCATGTCTAGGGATGATGCAATCCCGACCACAGTACTAGTCCCTTTTCATACTGGATGTGACCTAGATCAAATCTACGATTTATCACCACAGAGCCAGTCCTTTTTCATAATGGATGTGAGCTAGATCAAATCTAGGGTTTATCACCACAGAGCCAGTCCTTTTTCATACTGGATGTGACCTAGATCAAATCTAGGGTTTATCACCACAGAGCCAATCCTTTTTCATACTGGATGTGACCTAGATCAAATCTAGGGTTTATCACCATAGAGCCAGTCCTTTTTCATACTGGATGTGACCTAGATCAAATCTAGGATTTATCAACATCTTTCTCGAAGATCAAAGTCTATGGATCTCTTTAGGACATGTGTCTAGGGATGATACAATCCACTCGTCAACTTAGACCAAGTCTAAGGACCACTCATCGACCTCATCGTCGATATCATTGACTTCATCATCAATATCATTGACCTCATCGTCAAATATCATCAATACAGGTATCCACATCATCGACCTTACCGTCGATGCAGGCAATCTCATCATCAGCGACCATATCACTCCCCCTTTCGAGGAGGGTCCTTCTGAACTACACCAAGCTTGTCTAAAAAATATTCAAACTTTACTCGAGACAGAGGTTTGGTCAATATATCAACAACTTGTTCATCAGTGCTCACATACTCGAGCTTGATAGCTCCTTTTTGCACCATATCTCATATATAAAAATATCGGATCTCAATGTGCTTTGACTTATCATGGAACACGGGATTCTCTATCATCTTGATACAATTCTGGTTGTCACACAGAATCACAGTGGGATCCATCTCTAAGTCAAATAATCCTGATAACAACTTTCGAAGCCATATCGCTTCACAACTAGCAGTGCAAGCAACAATATATTTTGCTTCAGCTGTGCTGAGAGCCACACTAGACTGCTTCCTGCTAAACCATGAGATCGTGGCAGGTCCCAGAGAATAACATCCTCTCGATGTGCTCTTCTTGTATGATACACTTCCTGCCCAATCAACATTTGTGTTGCCATACAATCTGAGATCATGATCTCCAAGATAACATAGACCAAGGTCTATCGTACCCTTTAGGTACCTCATCACATGCTTTGCAGCTATCAGGTGAACTCGTCTAGGTTCCACTAGATACTGACTCAAGGTGTTCACATTAAAGCATATATCTGGCCTGGTATTCGTTAGATACATCAGTGACCCAATAATCTGTCTGTACAGAGTCACATCCATTAACTCTGATGAGTCATCCGCTAACAACTTCAGGTTGGAATCCATGGGAGTGGCCATGGTCTTGCATTCCAACATATTAAATCTTTTCAGGATTTCCACTGCATACTTTCCTTGGTTGAGAAAGATTCCTTCTAGGCCTTGCCATACTTCCAGACCTAGGAAGTAATGCATCAATCCGAGATCTTTAATCTCAAACTCTGTAGAGAGCTTCTTCTTACACTCGATAATCTATTTCTCATTTCTAGTCAGAAATAGATCATCCACATATAGCAACAATATGACAGGTTCATCATCCATAACTTTGAGATAAAGATTAGGATCAGCTTTACTTTTGGTAAATCCCAAGCTTGTCAAGAAACTATCAATTCTTCCATACCAAGCTCTGGGAGCTTGTTTCAACCCATACAAAGCCTTCTTCAGTTTGCATACGTGTGTTCTTCTATATTTAACCTCAAATCCTTGTGGTTGTTCTATGTACACTTCCTCCTCAATCATACCATTCAGGAAGGTTGTCTTCACATCCATCTGGTGTAATTCCCACTTCATCATGGATGCAAGTTCCATGATGGTTTTAATGGAAGTGTACCTTGCAATTGGTGAAAATGTCTCTTCATAGTCAATTCCCTCTTTCTGAGAGAATCCTCTGGCCACAAACCTTGCCTTATACTTTTCAATGCTACCATCCGCAGCATGCTTTATCTTGTATATCCATTTGGAGGATACCACACTCTTGTCCTTTGGTTTGGGAACTATATCCCAAACATCATTCTTCATTATTGACTGGTATTCCTCTGTCATTGCCTCTACCCACTCTTTCTTATGAGATGCTTCTTCATAACTAGTGGGTTCTTGATCTACAAGACCACACATCAAATCCATATAGCTGGAGAATGACTTTGGTTTCTTGCTCACTCTAGTGGAGCCTTCAGGAGCTCCATATTTTTCTGCTCCTAGTATAATGTCTCTTTCCCATGCTCGCTTTCTCTTTCTTGATATGTTTATGGCAGGGGGTTCTTGTGGTTCTATCATGTCATAATCTTCAGGTGTTATATATTCAGGAGTGGGTGCAGCCTCTGTAATTCTGGAAGGTGCATTTTCCTCATATACTTCTTCATACTGGCACTTCCTAGATCTCTTGAGAGTTGCCTCTTCATCAAATGTCACATCCCTACTTATTTCCATATGATGGAATCCTGGGTTGTATGTTATGAATGCTTTGGATGCTTCACAATACCCAACAAATATTCCCTTCTTCCCAGAAGGATCGAACTTAGTTCTCTTTTCTTTTGGAATGTGAATGTATACTGGGCATCCAAATATCTTGAGGTGACTTACCTCAGGCTTCTTCCCTGTGAACACTTCTTCTGGGGTCTTGAAGTTAAGAGCACTATGAGATAGTCTATTTTGCACATAGACTGTTGTCCTGGTTGCTTCATCCCATAGATACATACGCAGGTCTTGATCATGTATCATTGTCTTTACTACTTCCATAATGGTTCTATTCTTTCTTTCCGCAACACCATTTTGTTGAGGATTGTAGGGAGTGGTTAGCTCCCTCTTGATTCTAGCTTCTTTACAAAAGACTTCAAAATCCTTTGAAGTATATTCTCCACCATTATTTGTCCCGAGTATCTTGATCTTCTTTTCTCAATGATTTTCTATCAAGGCTTTGAATTCCTTGAACTTTCCAAAGACTTCATCTTTTCCCTTTAGGAAATATATCCAAGTCTTCCTTGAGTACTCATCAATAAATGTAAGGTAATATTCATACCCACTTAAGGATATGGTTGGCATTGGTCCACATACATCTGAATGAATCAATTCCAAAGTACTCTTAGTCTTTGTTTCACTCTTTGGAAATGGGTTCTTGATAGTGTTCCCTTTTGCACATCCTTTGCATGTGCCATCATGATCAATCTTTAAATCTGGTAGTCTTATAACTACCTTGCTCACATGAGGTAGTGCTTTGTAGTTAATGTGAGAAAGCTTCCTATGCCATATCTCACTTGGGCTAGTGGCTTCATGAACAAGGGCAGCTTCTAGATGATCCTTGAGTTTGTATAGACCTCCTTCCTCTTCACCAATAACAATTGCATCCTTTATTGATTTTCCTTTGGACCACATGAGTACTTGTCCATCTATGAATGCAACCCTATAACCTTTCTTATCTAAAGCTGATATAGAGAGAAGGTTCTTCTTCAAACCTGGTACATATAATATTTCCTTCATCTTCAATGGAGTTGCAAAATCAATCTTGTAGCTTGCTTCACCAATTCCCTTGATGGGATATTGATAGTCATCTCCTAAAGATACCTTTTGTGGAGAGGTATTCTCTTCAAGTCTTGAGAGAGTCTTCTTTTGTCCTGTGATGTGCTTTGAAGCACCACTATCAATGAGCCAGGTATCTTCTCCAGGTGTTACAGACCCAGAGAGTGCAGAGAATAGAACATATTCTCCTGCATCTTCTTCTTCTATTTTAGTCCTTTTCTTTTGAGGCCTTTCCTCTTCTTCTTCTTCACTATCATCTTCTGCAAAATGTGCTTGATGTCTTTTGTGAAGATTCTTCTTCTTCTTTGAAGGACAATTTCTAGCAATGTGTCCTAGTTTGTGACAACTATAACATTTAATGGAGGAGAGGTCTCTTTATGAACTTCCTCCTCCTCTCCTTTTAATTCTATGAGGAGGTTGAGACTCCTTGTGGCCATTCTTCTTGGAGTTGAAATGACTCCTTCTTTTGGTGTGGGTGGCCAAAGCTTGGTCATCTTCTTTGAGCAAGGCTTCTCTATTGGAAACCCTAGCCTCTTCTTGAATGCAATCCTATATTTACATGCCCGGAAATTCTCTATACCATCTAGCTTGTCTTCAAGCTTAGTGCTTCGAGCCATCTTATCCAGGAGGTCACAGAAATTGAAGTTTCTCAAAAGATAGAATAACACTTACCAGTAGATGTGCTTGATTGAATTGAGATGACTGGTGAACTCTGCTTCTGGAAACTTCAACTTTTCACCCTTTAAATCTGATCAGCAACTTTCGGATCTGCAACAGAATTTCTGGTTTTCGGGTTTGCACTTTTTCTGGTTTACTGGTGCACAGGTGCGTAGTTTTTCTGGTCCAGAAGTCAAACCAGGGTTTGAAAAAGCCTCGGGTTCTACCCATTGAAAAAGTTCGATCTAGGGCTCAGAATTTCGATTTTTAGGAGGAGCATCCAGCCATGCTCTCAGAATCCAAAAATTTCAACTTTTGCAGAAACCCTAATTTTCACCGGAGGAGGAGAGAAAGGTATTTTCACCTTGTGAAAGATGTCCTATTCAGGTTAGCTCTGATACCATGTTAATTTTAGCCTAATTTTACAAGCAAGATCATTGAAAGAAACACAATCACAAGATAGACAAAGATTTACCCTGGGAAACCCTCATGGGGTAGAAAACCCAACAAAGCTTTCCTCAATATAGATAATCAACCAATACAAAGATGTAGTCTCCAAACAAGAGCTCCTTCTCCTCCTATGCAGATCTCTCTCTCTCCTATGCGCAATACACAAGTGAGTGAATGAGTGATAAGTGAGGAACACACCTCCTCTACTTATACTCATCTTCTAACTGACTTTTCACCCTAACTGGGCCGACCTCTCCTAAGAGAGTCTAATAACCCCTAATTAGATAACTCAGGGCCGACCCCACATGGGAGATCTAATAACCCTAGTTACCACCTTCTCTCAGAGGAACAAACATCTTCAGATATACAATAGGGTCTCCACGGAGGAATGGAACATCTACGGAATAATAAAGTACAAATATAATATTCTTAGAAGTTACAATATCTCAACAATCCATGGCCTTGATCTTCGTCACTTTCTCTAATATAGTTCTAGGAAAGTCTATCACCTGCCATGATAAAGGTATTCTTGTTAATGGCAATAAACCTTGAATAAACCACTCCTTGTGGTGGGATTCATGGACCGAAAATGTTAGTTTAGTCAATACATCCTTGAAATGTTGTGCATATGCCCAAGAAGATTCTCCATGCATCTACTGTATTTCTCTCAATTCTGCAACACCTTACTGCTCAAACTTGGGTTGTGAAAAATCATCCAGGAACAACTTCTTTGTCTCTGCTAAAGTGGGAGTTCATGGTCCTTGCATTTCAAGCAACTTCATGTACCATTATAAGGCCCTTCTTCTTAAAGTTGTCTGAAATTCAACTAATTTGGCTTCCGCTGGGGTTTCTCTTGCATTCCGTATTGATTCACCCAGGAACCAGTGTTGTACTACAGCATGTTTGCCTCCTTTCCCCAAAAATTATGGACATTTCATGGGTGGTCCTATTGGTACTCTAGCCATTGTGACAGTTGGGGATCCTACTAGTACAAATCCTTTAGGCTTGGGTTGCACTATAATGTTACCACTACTCTAAGAATATCTATTACTACTACTTCCTTCGGCTAATACGCTAGTTTGTAAACTATTCGTACTGGTGGATGCTCATTTGATTATGCCAAGGTAATTGTAAAACAAAATTTTTAGAGTTTGTTACCAGTTTATGCAAGTTCACCTCGGGGTCGATCATAGGAGTGTTACTTTCGTTGCTTCTTGTAACTAATTCCATGACAATGGGGGGTTCCCTTTTTAGGGTACTTTTGTTTTTCACAGGTTTTGATAGTTATTGATGTTTCACAATTGCGTCTAGGGGTGGATCTGGTGACTGATTCGGTGTTCCGCTACTTAGTGGCTGAGTTTCATAGTCCTTCTCTCCACTTAGGCCTTCTCCCCAACTTCCTCTTACTAGGTTGTCTATCACTTCTATCCCTCTTTCCCTTAGTCTGGAGACAGTCAGTTTCTATATCCACTTCATCTGACATAGCTCTCTTTGATTTTCTTCACTCTTTTCACCGTTCTACATTTATTTTTCCAGTTGCACGCTTCTTCTTTCCTTTCTTATTTGTGCTTTCCACCATTGTTGGCATATTTCCGTCCTTTTTTCTATTCATCCAGCCTTGGATTCTTTATCATCAACCCCCTCCATTGATGGTAGTTCCTACCTTTCGCAATGTAGCAGCATCACCTTGACTTTTCCCCCTGGGCACGAGGGTTTTACTCCTCCATTCTAATCCAATCTAGAGGCAGAAACCCAAATTCAACCATCCAAATCTTAATCCACAACAAGACTTCTTTCAACAGTCTACCCCTAGTTACTCTTCTGAGTTCGTCTTTGTATTTAGATGATGATTGGTTGTTTTCAGCTGCAAATTCCAGAATATAACTAGTGAGTGTACTTTCTACCTAGAAATCGACAACTCTAATCAATAACGAATCCAAGTGATTCAATCCAATCAGGTCTTTTTTATTCGACTGGACAGTTCTTCTTTATCGGTTGTGATATTCAAGCACTTCTGCAAGTATGCGTAACCACTATACTAGGGTTATCGGAAGTTCAATCCACATAATTTCGTATTGATCTAGTGGCGGTCCTCCATAGAAAAGACATTGTCTAAACTTGGATACTTCCTACCCTCATAATTCAACTTCATGTGTTGTGAAATTGTCAATCTTCTTATACCACCATAACTCAATCTAACTCGTCATCACATAGGTATCCATACAGTTAACAATGCCCCGTTATAAACCAGATCTCAGCAATGGAACTATTTGTTGGTGCAAAATTGAGACACGGTTCTTGTGCATGGGTCAACAAAGGAAATGTTGTAGTCTAGTGTGTAGGGATTTGCAATCCCCCAAAGGAGAAGGTCTCACCTGAATCACAACCAAGATCGGTGTGGGATAAGGATTATTTAACTATAAGGATACGGTTGTGAAAGTTCTTATTATTCATATCACAATATCATTCATCGCAACATTATTTATCTCAGAACTTCGCAACATTAACATATAGATTACTTATAGCAAATAAAGAGTAAGCAAATGAAAGATAGATAGATTCAACACAGAAAATTAAGGGGCCCAAAAATCCTTCTTCATTACAACATATACATTCTATTACAATGTGGCTCTATGCCCTTAGAATCACTGCCGAATTACCCATCGCAGCATATGCAAAACATGTAACCCAACTACCCAAAACCTAGATACATTATCATTTTCCGCGGATCTGGTTATCTCTGTCTTCTGTTGTTTTGCTTGTCTTATGATCATTCACATCTCTTGCTTCTTATTATGTCTCTTTTCGCGTACCTTTTACTTCCTTTTATACTTGAGGGGGTGGGTCCAAAATGGTTGCGTCCATTAGCATTATTTTCATAACTCTCCCTCCTTTACCCCACGCCTCCTTCTGTGGTCCTTTCCTCTTTCGCCTTTTGCGGCCCTCTCCAAAAATGGAGCCAACATCAACTATAATAAGAAAACAACATCTTTTCCACAAGATAGTTTCATATTTTTCAACTATTTATAACTTTTGATGAATATCTCATCAATCTCAAAATCAGATATCAAAACCTCATTAATATTTCCTTTGACCATTATGACCTCTCCCAATGAGCTCAAATTAGACTATCCTCAATGCATCTCCGGAAAGGACATGAATATATAGTTGACGTTCCAATTGTGAAATATTTTAGGATATATTTATGGAACCACATGGTGGCTGATGTTACTGAATATTTAGACTACAAAATCTTCCTAAATTGTTCATGTAAACTTCTTAAAGTACTAAAATGAAAAGTGATCTATAATATTTACTAATGTTTGTACTTCTTCTTGATTGAGTTAGACACAAGATTGTTTCATTTTAATATAAAATATATCTTTCAAACACTTGCCATTTGTTTGAAAGATTCAAGAAGCCAATAATGATTGCTTGCACTATAATGATTACGTTTCACATATCTATAGGTGAAGTCTTAAAAAGGGATACATAGTTTAACATTATTCTCAATAGAAGAATAACCACTAAAATTAAGGCATGCATAATTTTGTTTTGGTGATACTGATCTCCATTTTTTTCCCAAATGGAAAGCATTCTTTATTTTGGTTTTTCAACATAGAACGATTAAACTAACAATATCCCTTCAAATTTGATTCGAGACAACACAATTTTGAGCACACATTGACCTCCATTGACTTTTGTCACTTGTATAATATGATTTGGTTATGACAGTAAAAAAAGAAAGTTGATAATAGCCATAAATCTAGTCAAGCAATACATATCACACTCCCAAGGAATAAGTGCCATAGAGTGAGATTTGAACCCGCGTGGAGAGGATAATAACATTCCTTCCAACCACCCGATTTACACTCAATTGACAAATATTCAATCATATCTACTTAAAAGTAAGAGGCAAATAATTTTGTTTAATATAATTGTTTAAATTGTTTCTTATAATTTTATTGATATATTTGCTAATTATTTTTAACATAATAATCAATATAATATTTAACACAATTTTGTAACCGAAGGCTAAACTATTGACACTTTGGTGTGTTCTAAGGGTGGCTAACATTTTTGTCCTGGTAGATCTTAAAGTTTTTGGTGATTCTCATGTTACTATAAAATGGGCAACTGGAGACTATCATTTAAAAGTGACTTTTCTTCTTCATTGGTGCAATCAGACCAGATGTGAAATCAAGTAGATTAACAATATCTCCTTTGAACACATCTACAAAGAACATAATTCCTTGGCTGATAAACTCTTGAAACAGGCTATGGAAGGAGAGGAAGGCTTCTTGATTTGGGAAGAATGGCAGGGATCACATATCCAAGACATGGGTGTGTCATGTTTTTTTTATTAAGTTCTAATTATGTTTTTGTGGAAAATTTTGTTTTCTATAGCAATACTTTTTGAAGTATCTGGAAAGTTGGATCATCACTTGGATGTAATTATGTATTATTTAGAAGTTTGTTTGTAAGCTTTTTAAAGCTGATATGTCTTACTGGACATGAACATCGTTATACTACTTGATTCGGGATGAATAACAATAGTACGCTTTTTTCCATTGAAAAAAAGTGTATATACACTTATTTTATATAAATATTTTGTAATGTCTATTTAGAAACTAGAGTCAAATTTTTTTTATTAATATATTTTCCTAATTATTTCTCACATGGTTACAAAATGTTTTTTTTTTCTAAATGTCGTAAAATGCACATTGAAGTCAACGTTGTTCCCACTTAGAATACATATGATTATTGCATTTGGATTGATGAGCATTGAACATATATGTCATGGATGAATGTGTTAATAATATCTACCCTACATGAACCTTAGGATGACCTTCGTAGTCAAAATATGATTTGCAATGAGGATGACATAAAAGATATATACTTAATGATGTAATTGTAGGATAATGAAGGATAATGAATTAGTAAATTCTTGTACCGAGAAGATGAGAAGGGATTATCAATGTTGACATTTGATTAATACAAAAATTGAATGAAATATATAATTGAGATAGTCGAAGGGATTATCAATGTTGACATTTAATTTAATACAAAAATTGAGTGAAATATATAATTGAGATACTCGATATGAGGAATTGACTTTTAAATTTTTTCATAAAATTCAAAAAATTCAACTACTCAAATAAACCTAAGGATTATGGGATATGCAATATTCATATTTATAAATAAAAATATAAGAAAAAATAAAAAATATAATGTAAAAAAAAAAAAAAAATACTAAACACACACATCCTTATAACTCCATAATCAAGGATGTTTCAAGTATTTAAAAATTTATATTTCAATTTCTTTTTTAATTAATTTACTAATATCTTATCCAAATAATATCATTTATGATTTATGGTACTATGTGAGATTTAGTCCCTCTCTACTTGCTTTCATATCTTATAATGTATATCTCTACTTGCTTTCATATCTTATAATGTATACACAGATATTATTGTACATAAAAAAAATCATATACAAATAAAACTCACCACACAATCTCTTTTTATTTACATGAATAATATAAATATAAATATAAATAAATATCTATCCATATCTATATGCCAATCTATGCATATCTATATCCTATATCGGACCATAAAAGTAGGTTATACCTTGTCGTTCATGAACGTACAAACTTACTCTAATTCCAATAACACAATATTGAAAGATTGAGAATATTTGCATTTATAGGAGATATATTGTACATGTTTTTGTTCTAACGCTATAATTCAAGAGACTTTCTCCATATGACATCAAGTTGGATTTCACGTTTGAAGATCTACAAGTTCAACCATATTTGTCATTGTTTTTTTCAAAGTAAAAGTTAATCAATCTAAGATAAAAAGGAAATAAAAAGAGTATAGGTTGCCCTTTATACATCTCTGGATGTTGCCATTATCAGATTTTGCCTCTACTTTCTTGATGTTGATGATGAGAGGGGGACTAGGAGATTTCCTCTGGCAATGACCCAACACATTGGCAAGGGTCACATCAAGGTAGACAATGGGTGGCCCACTCAAGATTCTTTTGAGAATTGGAAGTTTCTAGAATTGAATTTTATGTTATTATGGTCATTTTTATTAGATTAGTTTGAGATTTTTTAAGTAGAAGTTATTGTCCAATAATGTTGATTATATCTTATTAAAATATAGATATTCATATAACAATTTTGAAGAAAAAGTCTTTAAAACACCTTTAAAGAAAGTTTTTAAAACATACTTAAGGTATATTGTATTTTTTTAAATTTATTAATATTATATAATTATTTTTAGAAAGAAAAGGATTTTAACATCACTACTTGTTGTTTTATTATGGGTTAGAGGCAACATCGTTATAATATTTACTTAATTATAGAGTAGTTTAAGATTAGTTTTGAACAATTATATATGTAAATTAATCATTATTAGTGTGTATATATATTATATAACAAGGAATTTTATTGAAAATAATTTATTATTTTATGTTATTCAATTTATTATAAGATTATCACACACAAAATTAAAAGACTAAACACATTTTACAATTCAATATGATATAGATTTGTTTAATGTATTGTAACGTTGATATGTACATTAAATTTTTTATATGAGTTTTTTTATTTTTATTTTGAATTAATAATAATACTATAAAGTATGCTATGCATCATTTAAAAGGATAAGATTCTTTAACATGTAAATATACTCTAGGTTTACTTTTAAAATAGTATGTATTTCAAGGGATTTAGTCCATCTTAGTGCTTGATTTAATTGAGGTTTAAATGAATTTAGATTGGTTATGAAGACCATAGGTGTAGAACTTGCTATGTGGTAGAAGACGTTGTTATATACTCCTTATATCCAATCTAATTCGAGCTCTCTCATCTTACTACCCCATTACCCAAACATGTCAAAAGAGACATATGAATTGTGTTGCCTTTCATAGAAACACTTGATGTCAGTGTTCATCCACATGATATGCAATGTACATATTCATTGATGTATATTATTCACTTGTTTTGACATGCTCTTCCCATATTTCCTTGCTTATTGAGGTCGGGGTCATCCTTATAACTTTGCTTTTTGGGAGGTCTCTTGACCAAAGTAGGTTGTGGTGTTTCTACATTCAATAGGAGTGGACACACAAGTGCTAGTAATAAAGCGATTCTTGGTACCTAATCGGGGGTGGTAATGTTAAACCTTGAATTGACATTCCCCTTATTAAGAGAGAGCGCTGGCTCAAGTGGACATGTCATCCCAATGGCAAGATTTAGTGTGTTTCATGTTGTTTTCCGATTTCATCTCAAACTAAACCTTGATGTAATTTTTCCCTTTTTCTTTGGAGTCACTTTAAGTGCCACCTTTCATTTTTTTATATATATTCTTCCTTGAGTTGGATTAACCTCTTTTTTTTTTTTTACATGCTTCCTCTTATTACACCGAAGTTAACATGCTTATGGGTGAAGTTTATACCAAAGTCATCCAAAATTTACACCGAACCCAATTATCTTGTTGTTGCATTAAGATACATCATCAATATAGGTATCTTTATGCCAAAATCACCCAAGATTTACACCTAACCCCAATCATCTTGTTGTGTGCATTAATACACATCATCAATGAAAGTATCTATTATGCCAAAATCACCCAAAATTTACACCTAACCCAATCATCTTGTTACGTGCATTAAGCCACATCATCACTTCATAGAAATTAAACTGGGTGGAAGCTATATTGTCTAAATTGCTTTCATTGACCTAGTGAATCATTCTTCATTCACCCAATTCTAAATGTAAATCATATTGGATATTAACATAAATTAATTAAATTAAAGATATAAGACATACGTAGAGGAAACATGATTTGCCTAAGTGATCACGACAAAGAGAGAAACCGTCTGACATTGTAACGTGCTCTCGTAGTGGACTCCTTGGGGCTCATGGGAAGTGAAGAAAAGCTTTGAAAATTTGTGTCGATAAGAATTTCAAGGTGATGTGGGTCGGGTGGGGACGTGGCTCGGCGCGCTGGGGAAGTGGGGCCCGCAGAGCATGGAGGTCCGGATGAGAGCCAATGAGAGCGCTTGAGTTGATTTGCGCGCGTGATGTCTGAGGAGGACCAATCAGGTTGTAGATCTTGATCTGCTCTTGGCCACGACGTGCTAGGGCGCGGAAGCCTCAGGCATCACAACACGTGGCACAGAGATATTTTGTCAGTCTTATCGGCGAATCAAGTCTGCCGGGAAAAAGGCCCGGTCAACGGCCGGCTGCCGGAGATATTGCTGCCGTGGTGTTTAGGGGAATAAAATAGAAAAAAAAACGAGCAAAAGAAGGGAAAATTTGGGCGGAGGGAGGCGATTAGATTCAGGAAATCGAGCAAAATAACGACAAACTTGGATGGCAATCGACGGACAATCGCTTGTCCTTTGTTCGCACGACGGAGAATGATGAGCGCTGCACAAGCCCAGCGGCTTGTCTCTGTTTTTTTTTTCCGCCGGGAATGATGGATTTTGACACTCTGTTTGGGATTCCGTGGTGCTGATACTCATGGCAGATGACGGAAATGTTCTCGATTCCGTGAAAATCGTGGACGGGAGAGGTTGAACGGATAGCCTATCGAGGTATTTTCAGTTACATTTTCGTTGTTTTCTGTAAACTATTGTTTAATGAAATCCCAACTTGTTGATTGTATTGTATGATTTTCTGTTGCATTCGAAGTGGTGTCTGCATTGTTGTGGGGGGTTGAAACTTTAAGTTTTATGGGCCCGTTGTGTGAAGGGTTCTTCATCTTATCTGGAATCGCATTTGACTGCCTTTGGATTGCGAAATTGTAAATTCTGGCAGAAATTCCTTAAAGCAGACAGTTTTCCTTGTTTGCGGGGTGGGATGTTTTCTACCTCTTCGGCGATGGGCAAAAACGGGCTCGAAGGGTTTTTGGGCATTGAAATTTGACTTTTCAGATTCGCTTGTCGTCTCGTGACATTTCCGATTGGTGATTGTGGGCATGCAATTTGATGGCCAGGGTTTAACTCCAATGGGAAGGGGTCCAAAGGGTTTCTTGGGGATGCATTTCTTCTGTGTTTAGAGGATTGCGTGTCACGGTTGCCTAAAATGTGTGTAATACTATACAATCAGGCTATGGAATTGGGGAATTGCAGAGATATGCACATGGAGGTTCTCTCGTAGTTCATTTTGAAGTGCAGGATTTTAGGAACCCTCAATGGATTTCAAAGTCTGTTTTGGAACCAGTGATCATGGTGCAGTTCATTTTTGGCACATTACAGAATTTGACTTCTTCATCTGTTTCTCAAAAGCATCCCCTGCTCCCAGCTTGAAGGAAATATTTTTTTGAACTGATAACCCTGCTTCACTGGTGAGGTCCACCGAGTTTTATGCTGGTACCCCTCAGACCTGGTACTTATGTCTAAGGAAGTCCATTTTTCTCTTGTCTGTAAAAGAAGAAAAGGAAAATAAAGAAGAACCTTTCCAATAGGTGCAAAGAATTCTGCCAGCTGGGTTTTGAGTATAATTATCAGGGAGTTTGTCTTTGGAGAAATTAGTCATGCTGTAGTTTACTGCCTCGCACTAGAAAAATTGTCACTTATTTGGGCACTGGAAAACTTCCATGGGTTCGAGTTTAAAGCGTAAGAGGTTGGGAAGCCTCAAAGGGATGCAATGATGCATTGGACCTTGACAGAGTTTTTTTTCCAAAGCAATTGTTTATTCTGTGGTGCACTTTCAGTTCACTAAAAAGGTTTGACCCTAATTTGGGCAATCAAAAATTTCTTGTAGTCTGAATTTGAGGGGTAAAGTTTTCGGAAGCCTTCTTACTGGTGTAGCAGATTCATTGGGTGTTCTGCTCTTCCATCTTGACCCCGAGGGACCCTTGTTTTGAAACAATTGATGATGCCAAGGTGCCTTTACCCTGACCCTTCATTGGGCACTCGAAAATTATCTCAGAAAGTAGTCTGTATTTTTTTGGGACCCTTCTGTGTGAGGTATGATGGATTTAAAAGAGTACTCAGATTTCAAATGTGAACCCCAAGGTACTGTATTGTCGAAACGTTTAATTTGCTATAGAGTCCTTCCAGTACAAAAAATTAGACCCTTCTTTTAGTCCTTGAAATTTTTTTGAATTTCAGTTTGAAGGGAAAATCTTCTGGCAGCCTTCTGAGAGGAGTATTGGGCTTAAAAGAGCGCTCTGGTATCAAATTTGACCCTGAAGGATTCTGTTTTCAAAACGGTTAGTCATGCTGAAGTGTACTTCAAAGTGCACTTCAAAATTGAGCCTTCTTTCGGTACTCGATTTTCATTTTTAGTTCCCATAAGGTTTCAGTTTGAAGGAAAACATTTTTGGAACCCTTGAGGGGCACAATGGATTTCGAAGGGTCCTCAGTTTTTCAAACCTGGCCTTGAGGGAATCTATTTTAACAACAAATAATTGTATTCTACAGCACTTCCATTGCCGATGCTTTTCCTCTGTAACCTGAACTCCTTTGGACTTTTAGTTTTCTCTACACTTACCTAGCCGTTTGTCTGACCAATCCATCTTGTTATTGATGCTGAACTGAAGACTGAAATGCTTGTCAAAGGGCCATTCAACTCACAATGGAAGGGTGTTTCAGTAGAACAAACAGAGAGGGAAATGGTGGTCAATTTTCCACACCTCAAAAGTACAGTAACCCATTCACTGAACTCCCAGCAATCGACAGGATACTCCTTATAATAAAGTCAGTTCAATCGGAGTATACTAATTTGATTACAATAGTAATGCGTTGTATTTGGAGAAACTCTTCTTGTTGAGGGTCACAACCACCTCAAATTTTTACTCTTTTTAATTCATCTAACCATTCATTACTACAAGATCAATTGTTATTTTTTTTTGTTTGCTCGAATGTCCCTAACTTGTAAGATTGGTCTTTGGTCTAAGAAACCATGACTCAGAGGCGTACCTGGTCTGGACCACACCAACCCTTAGCATGGCTGGATTTTTTGGTGTCTCCTCCCACCACCGCTGAGTTTTGAATTCTGGGCCGCCTAACAAACAGAACCCCTCAACTACCAACAGCGCTGGTGGAACTTGACCTACAAAATCAATAATTACTTCTTCCTGGTTCCCTTAATTTATAATTTTGTAATTCCCTCATGTTTTGGAATTATTCTGTGTTGTTAACTGTAAAGCTTACTCAGATTCATTCATTCATGAAGCATTTAAGAGCTAAATATATTTAGTTTTAATTTGGTGACAAATACTCATTATGGGCAGTCTTATTGACACTAAGTTTAGTATTAGACTAAACATATTTTTTGGATCTGTGATCACTCTATATGAATCTTGATTGCAGAAGTTCAGGTTGCATTTTCTTCATTTGGTTCCAGGGACATGGATACTTGAACTGGATGAACTAATACTTTTTCATTACATGTGTTTTCTGCAGGTCTGCCAGCCATAGATGTTATTTTCCGATGACTATTAACGTTATCTTTGGAGACAGCTGAAAAGTTGTTCTTGAACCCTGTAAGTTACTCGAGTCTAATATAAAAAGTTTATGGATTCGCTAGGGATCTCTAGAATAATATCGAATATAATAGAAAATTAGGTAGGAACCCATCTTAAATCTCCTACCTAACAGATTATCAATTTCTATTTTTTTTTCACAAAGACAGGTCATTCCAGGTGTTGTGCTTTACAAGTATGGGTCAGTGGAAAGAGGAATCTCCACAACTAGAGGTACTTACTTCTGCAACTCGAATTTCATGTACAATATAAAAAACAAAAAGACAAATAAATAGTAAGCACAGATACCGTTGATTGAAATCCCCTATGAACCATCAGGAAACTTAAAAAAGCCAAGGTCAAATATTCTTTTATTCCACCTTTACAGCTAGTCGATCTATCGTTTCTCAAATATCCCTTTCCTCCTTTGACACTAACGTCAAAGGAGTATATTTTTTTGAGCATTCTATTAATCATATAAATAAAAAAATAATTATAATTACCATAATAGTATTAGGTTTTTCTTTTTGTTGGGGTGCATCTTTTAATGCATCAAAATCACATAGTTATAAGAAAACTAGTACAGTCACAGTCCCATCTCCTTTTGCTTTGAGAGTATGCTTGACGGAGGGGAGTCTAATACGTGTACGTCAATTTGGTGTCCCACTGGGCCCTCCTTATCACATTGAATAGTAGCGAACAACGTATTTGGATCTGCCATTAAACTTCAAATTCGAATCGAAGAAAAATAAATACAGGAAAAAGTTGCCTGGATACCTTTCAGCATTAAAATAATATATATATATATATATATATTAATGATTGTTGAGTAAGTCTCAGTTGATTAGGGTTTGGGAGTTGAATTCATAATTTAAATGTAATATGAATGGTTCAAAATAATAAGAAAGAAAATTAGATTTTTTTTTTTAAATTTAGTAAGAGTAAATTTGGATGGATGGAATTGCAGATATTAGTCAGTAACATTGTAAAATTAGGTGGTAATAGGGGTATTTGAGGGAGTTATAAAAGGGCTAACTAAAACGCCCCGATTTGCCTGAATTTGATAGAGCAAATTTTGCCAAAATCTCAATTTAGAGTGCTCAGATCACAATTTCGGTGATCTGGATCGTTTTAAAATTGGGCAATTAGTCTAGAACAACCAATCCCCATTGCTGAAATTACAAAAATGTGAAAATAACAATTTCCGCCATGAATTTCAACGGGGGGCGTTTTGGTTGTCTCTTATCCTACACAGTTTTTGAGATTGTTGAATCCAGTTTTTGCACGAAAAACAAGTCCAAAATTACAATTTCAACAAAGATTCTTCATAACTAAATAACCTTTGAAAGATATACAAAAACTTAATCATATTATTTGTTCTCATGAATAAAGATGGTATTTCACATATTTACTACGTCATAGATTTATTAAGTAAAACTATGTTAAATCCATAAAATGTTGTTTATTTGAATTGGTAGATAGTAGAAAATTAAAATCACACAAAACTTTTAAGAATTTTTAAACGTCATTCAAATTTGAGTTAGAGTTAAATTGAAAATCTTAAAACATTTAGATTTTTAAGTAAAATTTATATAAAAAATGTATTTGAAATAAAAACCTAAATCTAAACTATCTTATTAAAACATAGTCAACAAATATATTAATAGATTATATGTGATACCAAAGTATTTTGTTTGTGTTTGTGTTAGGTTAATAAATTATATATAGTATTAAAGTATTTTGTTTATTTTAAGTTTTTATTACTCTTTAAAAACTTGGTATTAATTAATTTTAAATATTTAATTTATTATATATTTAAAAAGATTTGAATTTTAAATATTTTATGAGAAAAAGTAAAGACTTTGTTAGTTATTTATAATAATTTTAAAAATCATGAAAAGATTATAAAAATCTAATAATGGAATTTAAAATTAGATATTTTTTATAAAAACTATTTAATCTTGAATTAATGTGAGATTGAAAAGCTTAAAGTATTAAGAATTTTAAGGAATTTATATAAAAATTATTAAAAATCAAAATTTTAATTTTAATATCCTTATTAAATATAATATACAAATAGGTTAATAAATCACATGGAATGTAAAGCTTAAAAGTAAAGACTTTGTTAGTTATTTATAATAATTTTAAAAATCATGAAAAGATTATAAAAATTTAATAATGAAATTTAAAATTAGATATTTTTTATAAAAACTATTTAATCTTGAATTAATGTGGGATTGAAAAGCTTAAAGTATTAAGAATTTTAAGTAATTTATATAAAAATTATTAGAAATCAAAATTTTAATTTTAATATCCTTATTTGGAATGTGATAATGTCAGAATTTTTAATTAGTTTAATGTTTTTGATATCTATATAAAAACTGTGTATTAATTTAATAAAAAAATTTAATTAATTTATAATTAAAAATAAAATATATATTTCTCATATAATGTTTGAAATTTTTAATTATTATACTTCTTCTGCAAAAATCGAAACTGGGCTTATGTCGAGACAGCTATCAAACCTACCACTGGCTCCTTACCTCAACCCCTATATATATATATATATTTACGAACTATTTATATATATATGAGACCTACCACAGTGTTCTTTTGATTAAGAGTATTTAGTTCCCTACGTTAATGGGACCACTTTCCCTCTATGCTTATGGGCGGAAAAGTATTCCCTAAGATAGAGGGGCCATTGTTAGTTCTGTAGAACAACACGTGGATGTGCATCTCCCGAAATCAAGAAAGACATTAACACTTTAATTAAAATTCTAAAAGAAGAGACAAGTTAATCATATTGTAAGCAAGAGGAGGAAAGTGGGTGGAATCGTAGAAAGCACATTACTTTTCTTAACATTAAATATACACTTCATTTTAACAAATAATAATAATTAGGGAACATTGTAAAAGAAATAATAATAATTAGGGAACATTGTAAAAGTTGTTGCGAAGGGGAATCAAGTCAGTTCACATGACAGTCTTAAAAACCATATCGCATAATCAATTTAAATTACTTTCTGAGCATGCAGATTCTGTTTTAACTTTCTATTTTATTAAAAAAAAGACCAGTAGGATTAGATGACAGGTTAAAGTTATTAGTATTAAACATCCTAAAGTTACAGCAGATTCTCTTATCACTTTCGTTTTTTAAAACATATTTCCTCGATTCTCAATTAAAATTCCCGACATAAGTTCATAAAGGGATTTTATATAGAAAATGATTCTCAATTAAAATTCCCGACCTACGTTCATAAAGGGATTTTATATAGAAAATATGTAGGTGTGGACTTTCCTTTCGCATTAAAATATAACGATTTTAAAACTTTTTTTTGAATAATGTTGTGGGACCTATTCATAAAGAAATGTCACCTGTGCGTTGTTAGAGTTTATTAGATTGATGATGGGTGTTTTCTATAAAGAAATGTGGCCAACACTGTTAATAAATATTATATATGTTGAGATATATATAATTGGATGTGAAGTCTTTCAAATTCAAAGATGTATATTTCAATGTATAGAACATTTATTATATTATTGTTGAGTATATATTGTTTTGTCAAAAATAATATTATGTAACATTTATTATATTATTGTGAAGTATATATTGTTTTATAAAAATATTATTTATATATTATATTAAGGTTTTTTTAGTTTATATGCTATATTTTTATATTTAATAATATTTTTTTTGTTTTTCTTTTAAATATGATTTTTATTTATGTTTATTAGTTTTATCTTTTTGTTTTATTTTTTAATGTAGGTTATGTGTTTTTTTTAGATATAAGTATCAATCTTACCTTATCTATACAGATATGGATTTTTTCTTTTACTTGGTTGGACTCTAAAATTTTTAATGTGTGATATAAGAGAAATAGATTGAAACTTGAGATAAGACAAAGTGGCAAAGAATTTAATAACAATGTTTTGTTTTCTTGATATAAAATATTTCTGTAGCATTTTTCCTAAAGATATTTTGAGTTTGGTGTTTTTGAATAGTAATTTAATTTAATTTATTTTTTTAACTGTGTAATATTCTATATTGACTATAAAGTTTAATTTAAAATCTTCTTTTCTCCTGTATGATATTCTATATTGACTATAAAGTTTAAATTAAAATCTTCTTTTTTTCTTTATGATATTCTATACTGATATTTGGTTTGAGGCAACATAGATTAAAAATAAAGTTTGTTTTTTTCCAAATTCATAAATGGTTTATGGTAGAATTATTTTTAATATTTTTTAAATTGGAAAATAAATTTTTTAAAAAATGAAAACCTTAACAAAAATTATTTTAAATATGTTCTTTTCATATTTTTTAAAATTTTAAAGTATTTTTTAATATAAAAATCTTAACACTATTTATTATTAATTGATATTGTATGATTCTAATACACAATAAAAAAAATAAAAATAGATGTTTTTCTTCAAAACTAGTTCTTTTCAATGTGCCACTTTGCAAGTGACATTTTAAAGTGTGATAAAATGAAAATCATAAATTCATAATACTCCATTGAACTTTGACCTTGTAACCTTATGATTAATAAGCTTAAGAACTCCAATCATTTTATTTCACTTAAATGTAACGAGATGAAGATCATAATAGTCATTTGAATTTTGGACTTATTAAAATTTTGGTCCTATTTTACTAAGTTTGAAGAACTTCAACCTTTTCCTTTTACTTCCATGATTTCCACAATCTTTTAAGTAATGGAAATTTGAAAGGTCTATAGTAATAAGTTTGAAGAACTTCAACCTTTTCACTTTATTTTCATGATTTCCAGAAATCTTTTAAGTAATGGAGATTTGAAAGGTAGAGAGATTTATCTTTGTGTAAAAAAGAGTGATTAAAAATTAATTTGTCTTTTTGTTACCATGTTGTAATTGAAATTTTAAAGAGTAGGGAAATGACATTTTAAAGTCTAATGAAATGAATATCATAATATACTCCTTTAATCTTCAGCCTTTTGAGAAACAAGGTTAAAGAATTTCAACCTTTTCACTTCACTTTCAAGTGTAATGAAAGGAAGATCATAATATCCTTTGAACTTTGGCCCCTATCAATAACAAGTTTGGCACTTCACTTCCATGACTTTCATAATCTTTGAACTAATGGAGTCTTTGCCAAAGCTTTATCTTTATTTCAAAAAGAACAATGTAAAATAATTTTAGATTTGACAAATAGGAACATTGCGAGAAAGTGAAAAGACTATAATTTTAATTTTAGTTTAAAAATGAAAAGAAAACATAAACTTAGTTTATTATTGAATTGCATAATAGGACAAAATTATATTGAAATAAGATGATAAGAGTCTAACAAGTAGTTTAGGTGAGTGTAAAAACACCAAATTTGTTCCTATCGATCAACTTTGTTTGTGTTCTCACATCTAAGAAGAGAGAAAAAGAAATGAGCACAAGCTATAAGGTGAAATCACATAAACATGTAAAACTTCATCACTTGCTTTTTTTTAAAATAAATATTATCCATTGGAAGTGTTGGAATTATTAGTGTAATCTATACATATGGTCACTACTCATGCATCATTATTACTTGTGCTTATGATCATGGCTATATTCTTTATTCTTTTATTATATTACTATATAGGGTTAAAACAGATCCAATCAAACTTGATATGTAGGTTCAATGACCCTCTTGGGATGTGTGCTTGTTTTTTGGGCTGATAACCCCCTCTTGAAGGGACGCCTCACTTGAGTTTTGTACAAATATGCAACTCAAGCTCTCATTTGTATCATCTCATCTTGTGAACTCCTTGATTAAAATACAAAGTGTTATAAAACTCAAGGGCACTAAATTTTGGTGTTTTTTCTTGATGATTGACATCTTTCTCTTGGGCACACTTTTGTATTTCTGTTTTCAACACATGTGCTTGGTTTTTGCACTCTCTCCTTGTGCACTAGACCTATCTCTATCTATTGCACTTTTGAGAAAGCTATTTTAGAATTTGGGTGAGATTTTCTTCCATCAATTCTTCTATTGACCATTACAAATCTCAACATGGAATCCGCGTGGGTGTGAACCTTGCTCTTTCATTTCTCTTGGATGACCCGAAAACTATTAGCTAATGGCATCATATCGTACAGTGTGAAACTAGAGATTTCTTGGATCATCTTTTTTTAAGGTTTCTAGAAACATAAATCCTAATTTATCTTTTGAATCTTATAAAAATCTTGTAGCACCTAATGTATTCATCTTATAGTGCACATGTATCTGTCATATTGGCCCTCCTCCACTTAACAAGAATGGCTCCCATGGATATGATTGGGATGACTCTGATCATATGTACAAGTTGGGGAAGCCTAGTTCTCCTTCAACATGGAAAGGAATTTGTGGCATTAATGTTTGGGTCATACAAATTTTGGGTCCTTGCGACATATGAGTCATTTGTAGATGGATGAAAACCTTACACAGATTGAACCACCTAGTGGTGTCAATGAAGAATTTATATTGGGGAAATATCATCAATAATACTTTCTTAAAGAGAGATATGCAACTCAACCTATTGTAGTGGTCATTTACAGACCTATGACCACTTAATCTCTTGAGGGAGCTAATACTTCCTTAGTTTTACTAATGATTTTTCCTGCTTTACATGGACATATAATGTTCAATCCAAGAATGGTGTTTTTAGGAAATTCAAGAATTTCAAATTAATAGTGGAGAATCAAACAAAGACAAAGATCAAATATCTTACGATTGGAAAGGATATCTTGGCATGAGACGAACTAAGGAAACATAAAGAATGTTTCCCAATAAATAAGAGACTTTCCTTGATGTGGGAAACTGAAGAGCAGCACCCCTTTGAAAATGGGACCCATGGCCCCCACAATTTTTGTCTAAAGACCTTAGAAAATGCCTTTTTTTTAAGAAAAAAAACATTTCATGATTTTATTTTATTACTTATATTACCATGTATGTCAGTGAATTGTTATATATATATATATATATTCTGAATTTAGGATGGCGTTTTTTTATGTTAAATGTTGTGAACTCAATGTTTTTAATTTTGGAGTATCTCCACATGTGGAGAATAGGTTTCCCTTTCTTGCATGGAAACGTGACGTTTCTTAAAATTTGGGATGTCTCCACATGTTCCTGAATGAGTTTTTCTTTCCTACCTTCACCATCCTCATCCTAGAAACTTATGGAACATTGCGGATTTTAGAGTTCAAACTAGAGCAAGTAAAGTCTTGGCTAGGTAAGAGATAGTCTGTTAAACCATGAATATCATTCCTTTCCTTGATATCAAGCCCGCTTTGTAATTGCTTTAAGTTTCTTCACCGAGCACTTAGGATGGCCTCTCAGTCGTTTCCCATGATCAACTATTCACCCACTACATGTTGAAACATATTTGCACATAACACAGACACTCCCCGCAAAGCTCTGCAAACTGGAGCGCGTGGTTTTTGAACTCTCCTGGATGCCATCTTCGCATTAACTCGCATATCATTCATCATGGATTGGCGATACCATCATCCCCATATTCCTGTGAGGGAATGATTTGGGAGGTGCGCCGAGATTGAAGGCCCGAAATTTCACCCTACTCATCATTAAGAGATGATGTGCTGGGAAGTGGTTAGAAAGATCGCCCCCTTGGCTCAGCAGGTTTCATAATTTTACCTTCCAGTTCCCTTCTTTAGAGGTAAAAGGGGTCTAAGAATGAATGGGCAGGGATTTAGATACAATTCGGTATTCTTATTTTGATTGGAGGTTCAGTGCTTGTAACGAGCATGGAGCAGAGTTAAATTCGAGGGTTACAATTGCTTGGTTGGTGAGCACATTTGGGATCTTATTCGAAGATCTACTGACATGCATGACTTCCCAATCATCAAATCATCATACTCGTACTTGTCTATGTATCTAAAAAAATGTTTATCGTCTCCCACTAATGCTGTGGGGTCTTCTCGTTGATATGATGGAGGATAAATTTTTTTTCTTTCAGAAACTGGATTTGGTTGGAGTAGGGAACTTAGTCCCCCAAATCTCATTACCGCAACTCAGCTGACTCAATCTGCACTTTATTAGTTCTGGTATCCAAAAATTTAGCTAAAATCCAAATAACATCACCTTGCTTGTCTCTGAATACTCCCCTTGCTCTTGCGATACCTGGTTACCTTTGGATGCCCGTCAAACTGGTAAACCGATCCCTCAACGTGGGAGTTCCAAGTCTGGTTGCAAGTTTTCTTACTTAAACCCTGTGAGTAAACGAGGGATTTGATTGGAGAGAGGCCCATAGATTGATTGAGAATCCATCTTATAGTTTTGCTTGCATCTTATCTTTGCTATTTCAGAGTGGTTTTCCTTATTCTTCCTAATTTCTGTTCCTTCGACCATCTTTTTCTTTTCAAAATCTTACTATTCTTAGATTTTCATAGAAAAACATAAAGCCTGGTGACAATTTCCATACCATCTTTAAAATCTCGGTTTTCCAATGAGGCTTGGGCCATTTCCTTATCAATTCTTCAACAAAAGAGGCTTCTGGAGGTGTTTGTTCATAGGATTTACTCCATAACTCTAACACATGCTTGGCTAAGGTACAATGCAGAGGATGTGATTGGCATATGTGAACCTATTATACCTCCATTTTATGAGTGCAACTTCTGAAAGGATTTTTGTTTTTCAGGCTAACCATCTGAACATAATTACTTTAGATCAATTGAATGTTTTTCAGACTTTTTTTTTTCTGGGGAAACTTACAGGTATTTCCCCTCATTTCGAGGATGCTACCCAGGGTAAACCAGATTCTTCAAATTCAAACTCAAGGTCAGTACAACAATACGCTCATTAAGATCTCAGCATGTCACTCATTAGTCATGGATGGGGAGGATAACAATCATTCCTCCTATCCCCCCAAACTACACCAATTTGACATTCCAAACTTTATTTTACAAAGAAGACTCCTAAAATACCAATTCCTTTTAGGCGCTGATAGTATATCCTTCTTTGACCAGCATATCCCCTTCCCTGCAACATTTCATCACGGGACATTTTTGACTTATTTTGCCAATATTGGCCTTTTATCCAACTCAGCTTACATGGCATTTGACTTATTTTGCCAATATTGGCCTTTTAACTAACTCAGCTTAGATGGCATTCTTCTGATCATCCTGCAACTGAATGGACAATTAAATGGACTACTCATTAGGATCTTTCCATGCAAAGGATATCATCCTTGACATATTGCCATTGATGATTCAGTCCAGTAATCTTAAACATTGGTCCAATTCAGTTGTTTCATCTCTCGCATTGCAATTTCCCATGAAGGGTTGTCACTAGGGAGGCATGACCGTTCCATGTATCATCCCATAACTGAGCCAAGCAGACATCATGAATATCCCATAAAATGCGGTCATATATCCCATATGTGCTCCGTAAAATACTGTTCTAAATGTTTGATCCTTTGGGTTGATTTGTGGTTCTTATGAATCCATTTACAGATTCTTCTGCTAGGTACGTTGATCTTAAAGTCTTGCACCATAACGTTAGGTTCTTTTCAAAAGTGTCCAGTATAAATGAGTGATCAAGGCTTTATTCATTTCCTACACGTTCTTGTCCATTTTTGGAAGTGTATATCTATTTCAGGTGAAGTAGTTAGAATTGGAATTGGATCGATACCCTTTTCTTCAAAGAAAAGTGGTTGAATTATTTTTTAATAAAAATATATCATATAAATCCAACCATTACCATTAGACAAAATATACACAAAATTAATCGATTCATATTGCATCTAAGGGTGCAAATTAACAAAATTAAATTCATATATATATAATTTCTGAGAAAATCCTTGATGCCCTAACCTACTTCGTGGGCATTGGAATTTCTTCAACTTCATCGACGTCTGTTTCACGTACCGTCCTTTGCAATTTGTAATTTTTTTTTGACTGTGTGCTCTAGCGAGCGGTAATTTGTTTTCTTCGTTTAGGCGTCTATCCATTGCAAATCGAGGATGGTTTCGATTTTCATTCAATATTCATTTTAAATAGAAACACAATTTTTAAATATCCATGTTCCCCTTCACCAAACTTGGTGATTTGGGACGTGGACTTGAGATCGACAAAGTACATTTAATTGAGAAAGCCTTGACTATGGAAAAAAAATAGTCACGCCAGTGATAGATGTTAGTTGCAAAGGTTGTTATTTGTAATCAATTGTAAATGAAAGTGGTTGGAAATAATTAACAATTTTGTTATTAAATGTATTGTGTAACATTCAACTCGGAATGGAGAGTTCTACTTGAGCACGAGCAGCTGTAATATCCTGTGCACGAATAGAGATAGGCAGAAGGAGCTTGTAATTCAGATTGGTGATTCTTTGAGTAACTGCCACAACTGCAGGGACACATCATGGTTTCATTTGATCCTTGTTATTCATTTTCAACTACAGATTGCAGTTACACTCTAAGACATTATAATGCCTGCTATGGAGATTGGATTTTGAGAGTGCAACAGGCTATATGAAGCCTCTCAAGCATCTTTTATCGTTTCTTAAGCTTATTTTGCTGCTTCTTAAGCCACGATTGCTCCATAATTTGAGTCCAAAAATAAGCACGTTTAGAAATTGGATTACAAAAACATTTTCACCACCTTTAATGTAAATAGTTCCCTAAAGAATTTTACTCCTGGTATGTTCAAAACTTCAACCGTAGTATGAAGCAAAAATATATATGCTGCATTGCACAAGCTTATTTCGACTCGAGTTTGCTTGGCGTGAGGTTCCACAAGAAGCATGGCATACTCAAACTTATAGCAGGCAGCTTAAGAACGTTAGCTTTTCCTTTGTATTCATATGGACTATTGAGCGTTAAATATAGTGTAATGCTTAATATTATGTATATAAAGAGGATTTAACTTGTTAGCCCAAATTATATTAAATTTAGAAGCATGCTAAAATTGGATCTATATCATTATAGGTGGGCATGCCTACTGTATACTCTCCCCAAATTTGTCTGAAAACCTCTTTACTTGATATCTGTGAACAGCAATGTATACACTGCTGAAGTTGTAAACCTCTCTAAAACTAAAGGCATTATTTTCTATATTAGTAATAGTTGTCGTCTATATCTAGATTGAGTATATGAGGGTAATATTATGGTTTTCAAGATATCTATCATGTTTATAACAGGACATCTTCTAAGTTCCATTGTTCACCTTTTCAGAAAATGAATTCACTGAAATGTTGTAGTTTGTTTGTGCAGACTTTTAGAACCGGCCATGGTGTCCCATCATCGGAAAGCAAAACAAACAGAAGGACCAGTACAGATCTGTCTTCCACTAACCCAGCCACCCCACAGAGAAACATTGATAACATTTCTAGCAAAATTGTGCATGCTTTTCGCGTACAAAATTTGTTGCAGAATCTCTCCGAGGAGAAAGTGGAACAAATCAGAAGAACAATGATAAGGCATGAAGAGATGTTCAAAGAGCAGGTATGCATGCATACTATTAGCTATCATTATGTTCTATATAATTGAAAGTGGAAAGAAATCATGAAGCTCCTTTGAAACATTTGAAATTTTACATAAACAAATTAAAGTTTATAACAATTCTGACATGAGAAGTCCTGCCAAGAGGGCAACACTGTAGGATAGAAGAATATCAAGCAAATTTTTATTTTCTGATTCCAGTTGTACCAGATAAAATGACAATAGTGGTAATTACAGATAATTCCAACTTGGTGAATGCACAAGTTACAACTAGTAATTCAATGGTAATGCAAGCAGGTCCCACTAGCCCCTGTAACCAATAGTATATGGTATAAATAAACTTTGGGAATTAAAGATCCAGAAATGTTATAATGTCAAGGGAAGCAAGGATATTGAGATTATTGGACATAGTAAAGCTTGACACCTAGATGCTTGTCCTGGCCAGGTCTGTAATGGCTCAACGTCAATTGCCAAAATAATTGGAATAATTTGGAATAATCACTGACGGTTCTAAGTTTTATTTTGACTTTTTCAAGCATAAGGTTGCAATGGAGAGGGTGCTTGGGTTCCGTTGCTTTGATGGCTCTCTCACTGATGGTCTTGCTGAGATCAGAGGTATGTCAACTCCCATTTTCAGAATATTTTTTCTCATTATCCTTCGACGGATGGGGTGGTGGCTGCGATAGATGCTTGCTCCCATGTGGTCCCTGTCAGGTTTCTTGTGGTGATAGAGACATGTCAGACAACGAATTTTCTGAGAAGAGTTTTTTCTATATTGTCTTCTATGCAGAATGGTAAATCTCAAAGTAGGGATGGGCTACCTTGTGAGTTTTAAAAGCCATGTGAGATACTATTGGTAATGACTTTTATCTTTTGGCCACTGAAATTTTTGCGATTAGTTGGTTGTCGAAGTTTCTCAACAAGGGGATGATCAAGTTTAATTTGAAGAATGCAGCCAGGGATTCCGTTGGTGGTTGGTGGCTTATCATTTTGCTCACAGTTTCTTATCAAATTATGGCCAAGACTTTGGCATTGCGAATCTGCTTAGTGGAAAAGTATGTGGTTCATCTGGACTCATGATTTCTTCAAGGCAGATTCATTCTTGACATTGTGGTTTCTGCATGGGAGGCTATGGAGTGAGCAAGGGAGACTACGCAAAAGACTATGATTTTGAAAATTGATTTTGACAAAGCATATGATTGGGTTAATTAGTCTTTTATTTATGAGATATTGCTTTGTTTGGGGTTTGGCCCCCGATGTCTTTCCATTGTGAACACTTTGTTCACCAATGCTCTAGCTTTGTTCTGGTTAGCAGGACCTTGTCTCGAATTTATTTGCATCGTTCTATTCACCAAGGATGTCCTTTGAGGGTTCAACTCCTTTCCAGATCTTAGTTTGGCATCAGGTGCTTTCAGTCTAACATTCAATTAAGATTTGGAGGAATTTTGAATTGTGTGATATCATCTCATCTCCACATCTCTTTTAGGTGTTTTGGCTCTCTCATCTTTTAGAGCGTTTGGGTTGTCTGGAAGACGGTTGCTGGTTTGGTTCGTTGGCAGTGGAAAGTAATAGGGTTGGTTGAGATTTAGTTTTTCGTCCTATTGGTGTTGGAGGGTTAAGGATTCAAGATTTGCCCCATTTTTTTTACGTAGATTGAGTACAAAGGGCATCTTTCTCTTGGGTGATTTGTGGGATTTGGCCCTCTCACTCTTGGAAGGAGTGGGGTGCTCTTACTCAAGAGTATGGTCTCCTTGCTTCTTATTTCCCTTAAATAATGGAGCTTCGAGGGCTTATCCTATAGGCAGAGTTGTAAAAAATTGCAAATTGGAAGGATTGGTGGTGGTGTTTTGGTCAGTCGCTTCATTAGTATGATTCTTGTCGTCTATACTCTGGAATTCATCAGAGGCATCCATTATCCTTAGTCCTAAATGCTTACTAGATATCTAGGGCTTCAAAGGATAGATGGATTTGTTGGCTGCTCAGTGTTTGGTCATATAAGCTTTCTTATAAATTGAGAATTTTTAGAAGGTTGGTGATTTATCAAGGGGTTATGTCCAAGGCCAAGTTGGAAAAGAGTGGGCTTTTTGATGGCCTATATCCTGTTTTTTAGCATTCCAAGACAATGAAGCGCATCTTTTGGGAGTGTTAGTATGCCAAGCGGTGTTGGAGGTTTCTTGAGGATCATTGCTCAGGGGTGCTTTAGGGTAGTGTTCACTGGCAGTTTATTTTATCTGGTGATTGGTATGCTCAAGCTCTGCTGCGGGGGAGTGCCCCCCATCTCCCCTCGCTCCTGCTCCCGAAGCTCGCTTGAAAAACACTCCCAGTTCTGGGAGCGCACTCCCAAGGCGCTCCCTACCTCTCCTACTTAAAACTCCTATACTGGGTTGATCATTTGATGACAATGTTATGGTACCTCCCTTCTTTGCCAAGCTCCTATAAAAGTTGTTATGGTTGATCATTTGATGACAATGTTATAAGTTTAACTACTAGACGATTGATGTTATATAGTTTAATCCATGTTTTCTATAGCTAATTCAATATCCTACATGTTTTTTAGATATAAATCCATCAAAACATATACCATATAAAAAACCAGTGTTCCACGAGGACGCGTCCTGAAGGGTCGGGGACGCGTTTCGACATTTCTTGCGTCCTGGGGACTCTGAAACTCCATGCGAAACATTTCGGGGAATCTCGCTTTGGGTGAAACTTGACGAAATGCACAACGAAACATTTCGGTGGGCGGCAAAACTCGACGAAATTTGGGGGGACTTCCTAGCGTCCCGCCCGAAACTCCGAAACTTTGGCGAGACTTGTGGGTGTCTTGCTTGAAACTCCGAAACTTCGGCGAGACTCAAAACTGGAATATCAAATATCAAATGAAAAAGACTCAGAAGTGACTAACATGAAATATGATGTTCATGTTAATCATAGATTCATATATTAATATAATCCCGATGAATCGTGTAATGTGTTTGAACTTTTCATTTTCATTGCATGATTGCACAATGATGAATGTAGTGTTTAGTAATTCACTAATTTGCATGGGATGGTTTGTTATTGTAGAGATTTATATTTTGCTTATTTTTAATATTTTTAAAATTTTTATGACTCACGTCTCGCCGTCCACCCCTGAATTTCTCTAAAATTTGGGGGTGGTCTCCACACATCACGAATGTGCGTCTCCCCGCACCCGCGTCCCACCGTCTCAGAACCTTGGGGGAACATTGTAAAAAACACTTTTGAAACGAGAGTTTTTGAAATTTTTGCTTTTTGCTCTTGCTTCCCACTCCCAACAACCTTGTACTCAAGTTCACCTTGCACTTGTAGGGATTTGGCATTGTTTAAGGATTGTGTCAAAAAAATTCTAATATCATATTGTGTTGAAATTTAGAGCCCAAACTCCAACACAATATGATTCCAGAAAATTTGACACAATGATTAATTGATGTGAAATCTCCATGCTTAGATTGTTTAAGGATCACAACTTTATTTATTCCATGGAATATTAGGTATAAGATGATTTTTTCTCACAAGGTTGGCTCACCGTCTTCATTTTGTTCTATGTGGTAGGATGAAGTTTGCTATCAACTTCTGGCCAAAGGAGCTTTATTGATAAAATATGCCCACTCTTTGGACTTGTTACCTCCTAATTTGTACATTAGGTGGATTTCTTGTGCGCCACCAGGGTTATGAACATGTTCAATGTTCATCGTCAGTGTTCAGAAGTTCATCAGGCAAAATTTTTGGCCCTTTGTAAAATTTGCATGTCCATACCCCCTTGGGGGAATTGTAATAAGTTGGTCTAAGCATGATCCTTTTGTAAAAGGCTTGGCCTACCTTAGGTTCATCTGTCATACCTTAGGTTTATCTGTCAAGGGGATACTCTAGAGTGTTTTTTCCTTAGCAATTATGCGTTGCGCTTCGGTAACGCATAATTCCCGAGTTTTTCACTCACACCTCCAAAGCTGGAGTATTTTCCTTGGCGGTCGAACCTTGGGAGGTTATTAAAGCCTAAGTGTCCATGTATTTTTACATGCTAGCCATCAATAATAAGTTGTATAGACATGTACTAGGTCCCCTAGGAGTTTGAGTCGATTCCGATAAAAAGAAATTTTCCCGTAAAATTAGACCATTTTTTAATGGTTTAATTGGAAATTTTCAAATTGTGATAAAAGTATGGTCTGGAGGCGGATTTTGGAGTGGGGATGCTCGTTTTCACGCTCAGAGCATTCTCTTTAACCTAGGACCTATGTTTTAAAAATCAGCCAAATCGGTTTCGGAATCGGCCGATCTACCGATTTGATAAGGAACCGAATCAAATCGGTCTTCAAATCAGTTCGGTTGACCGGTTCGGTATCGAACTAGCTGATCTGAACACTGAATCGGCTGGTTTGGTACCAAACTGGTCTAATTGGCTGAGTTATGTAAAAAGTCGGTTGGTTTGTCTGGAATTTTGTGTGGGTGCACGTGGACTCAAAAAAACAATGCAATATCCCCATGGTGCAGTAGTACTTGGTGATATTAATGGTAATGTTAAATTCTTTTATTTTCCATCCTCCTACTTAAAAGTGACATTCTCCTTATCTTTTATTTTCCATCCTTTTACTTAAATTTTTAACATTACCATTAATTGTTTCGGGATGTTTGAGAGTGGTTCCAACCTTATCAGACTTCATATGCAAAAAGTAGATTTTTAGATCCCATTCAAAATTCAACAGACTTGATAGTTTTTAGGATTTCAGGATTGCAAGGTTTCCACCAGATTCTATCATGTATGAGGGTATGGAATTGGCATTTAATCAAGCACATCAACCCCTATATGTACCTTGATGTTGGTGGTGTTGATTGTTGAATTCCTCTATCATGACCTTAATAAAAATGTACTATTCACTCATGCAAAAGCACTTATCAAGCATGGGAAGATTTTTCTATGTTATTTTAGCGATTGGATTAGGAAGTTTCATCAAAATTGTAGTGTGTTGAGTCATTGACTAATGTCCTTGGAGGATCAACTTTGAAATTCGAGTTAGAGGCAAGGGCTAGAGCCTAGAGAAGGGAGGCATAGGGTGCTATTGATGAATAGGATCCCAATATAGGCAATGATTCGTTGACATGTATGATTGATAATTTATATTTCACATTCATTTTTGTAAATGTCTTTGCTAATTTATTAATTTAATATATATATATATATATATATATATATTGCATTTCCAAAATTTCCAAAATTTTTGGGGGTCACATTTCCCCTATTTCTAAGTTTCTCCATTTCGTCCTCGTTTCCCCCGTTTCATGCAACTTAGGTTGAAGTTGCTCAAACCCTCGTACAACAATTTTGAAGCAAACATGTGCCTGTTATGACCTTTGCAGCAGTACAAAGTCAAGAAAATCACCTTAAAGGCTAAAAATAAATTGTGAGCAGTACTTTGTATGAAAGCAGCCCTAAGCAACAAGTATAGGTGCTCTTTGGCCTTCAAACAACAGGTCTGGGTCATAACAACAGTCCTAAAATCTTGAAAATATTGTTTTTCTTTAAAATTTAAATATTTTATGTATTTTTGAGTAAATCGATTCATTAAATTCAAATTGGCCGATTTATGACCGATTCATTACCGATTCCAATTCCGATTATGATTCCAAGTTGACCCTTGACCGATTCCGAGTCCGATTTCGATTTTTCAAACATTGCCTAGGACACACTTTTCCTAGGTTTCGGGTGATTAAATTGTCATTTGTGGCATTTTTTCTTAAAGACGCGACAAAATGACATTTAAATGCTAAATGTGTTACAAATTGCACAAAATGACAAAGTGAAAAAATTAAAAAAAAATGAATAAAAAAATATGGGAAAAGGTGGCAATGTGGTCTCTTATTAAAGGCGATCATAATAGGTGGATAAATCACATGGTATAAGGTAAAATTAAGGTAGCGAATGATACTATGGATCAAGGGATGCGCATATCCTCATTCAAAGCGTCGTTCCCCATATGTGGCACGCTCTTGTTGAAGGGTGGAGAATCCAATGGAAGGTTGGCGCCCCTCTTGTGAGGTGGCTGCCACCTCCTCACATCACAACAACCTTGTGTTAGTTAACGTTTAGATCAAGCGTGAACCACTCCCCTAATTTTGATATGCGCCCTCCTTGCCTTTATGGAGCCATGTACAACCCCTCTCTTAGGTTCTATAAAAGAGAGGCAATCCTTCTCCATGAGGATGGATAGTAGAACCTCTGCCTTTGTACTCTGTATTGTAATTTTTCTTGAATAAAGTTTGAAGACTTTGGATGTCCACGTGGTGCAAACTATTTGCTATTGTGCATGTTGTGCTTTTACTGAGGTGATTTTTTTCTTATTACTCTTCTTTTGTTATAGGCTTGTTAATCTATCTAGCTTAGAAGGCTGCTACCAGCCATGGAGCAAGCATTTGTAGTCTTCAACTTGCTTGTTTATGCCTTATCATTAGAGATCTAGGAGAAGCAGACAATAGTCAGTTATTCTTATGCTCTCGTAATTTCTTTTTATGAATCATACTAGATTTGATCTTGCTTGTGCAAGGTTTTGTGGTTGTGCAGGTCATCTATTTGAAGGAAGAAGTTGAGCTCAGTTGCATCCTCTTCTGCCTTCAAAACCTTTTAGGATCTAATGTTTTGTTTCTCGCAGGCACCTCTTTGTCTTCATATGGTTCAAGAGTTTTCTCTTCTATCTCTCAAACTCAAACTTCACCCTCTTTTAAGTTACTTTGTTTCTTTACAAGTAAATTAAATTTAGAAAAGTTTTATTATTCATCATTTACTTGTTTAGTATTAGATCTAAAGAAGCTTAAAATCTTTATTTTTAGTTTAGATCTGAATGCTAGTTGCTTTAGCACTTAAAGTATAAATGTTTCCTAATTTTTGTAAGTGCTAAGTTGTAGATTTTATGTAATCTTAGCTAACAAACAGTAACGCTTAATAAATTTACGGTTTGCTGGTTTTTAGCTTTTTCATTGTAGGAAAGCGAAGGAACTTGGGCGAATTTGGGAGATTTAAGCCTCTAAAGAGGATCATTCCAACTCCTTTTACTTATTTGAACTTTTTTAGGCCTTTTTTAAAGTCTCTTGAATCTTATTTTATAGATCAAGAGCGCTCTCTGTCGGAGAGTTAAATTTGTAATAAATTAATAAAAAAGAAAGTGGGATTACGGCTCCCACACCCCCTTCTCCCATTTTGGGGAAGCCTGTACCTATCCCCTTTACTTTCTACTTTAGATTAGTTCTTGCTTGTTAGATTAGTTCTTTCAATTATTGCAACTAGATCTAAATTTTTCTTTCAGTTTTTTCTTTACTTTATTTTGGGAATAAACTGAATACTAAACCCCTTGCTCTCCTGAGTACGTTCTTCCGACCTGAAAGAGACTCCTGGGTAGATAATTAAAAAACTTGTAATTCTTTTACATCTTCATTATTTGGGTTAGTTTTTTGTATCATTGTTGTTTATTTGGTTTACATCTTTGTTTCCTTTTTTCGCAATCAAATAAGCCGATTCGTTGCCACAAAGTATGCTCTCTCCACCACCTAAAAGGATTTGCTGATTAGTAGTGGATGATCAGAAAGTTGACACATAGTCATTAGTAATTAGTATAACATTTTACTTTTGTACAAACAACTTGAATAAACCTTTTCGCTCTTTTCCATCCACAGGTGGAACTGTAGCACTTAATAAATTCTCACATTTTAACTAAGGACTCATACTAATAAAACTAACAACCCTTAACATATTGAAAATCCGACACTTAAACATTAAGTATTGTGTGGGGAAATTTCTCAGAAGAAGCGAAAACAACTAGAGAGTGACCTCAGGGCACCGTTAGACTACATCCTTGTTGGTGTAGTGTTGAACATGCCCTTGAGACTCCCTTCCAGCCCACACGTCTTCGTGAGGATCCACTTTTGCGTAATTTCCGGATATTACTCCTTGTACCTCACGGTATATCTGGAGCTCCCATTTTCCCACTAATTATTTTCACCCTAATAATCTAGAATTGACCAAGAGCATTGCACAACAGTTTTCTTTACAACAACAAGCACTATTTTATTTTGACTCCATGACATTGGTCTTGTTATTTGCTATATTTTAAGTTCTTTATCTTATGTCGTGAATGCATTCATATTTATGCTGTTGATTCAATTTAAAGTTGCAATATCTTATGTCAATTATTAGTCCTCATTATAAAACTCCTAAAAACAACTTACTTTCATCCGTAACAACCAAATAAATTTAAGAGCCTTAGAAACTCTTTATTAGGGTCTACCCCCCTTGGCTTTGTTAGGAGTTTTCCTAAATGGAGGAGTCAAGATCAAGTGACAACACTTGACCCTTTGCTTGCCCCAAGGCCACACCAAGCAGCTTCGAAAGATTTCTGCTGCGCTTCCCCCCAGGTGTGCATCTCAGCGGCAACAAGACCCAAATGAATATTCTTAATTTCTTTTAGTCACTTGTTGCTATGAGGAAGAGGATATGATCTTCTTTGTATATACCCTTAAGTCTTTTATTATACAGTTTTTTGTAAATTTTTTATTTTACAAATAAAAAATTAATCATTGATGGAATATTGAGAAATTACAATTTTGCCAATTTTTATAGGCTTTGTTTTAAAAAAAAAAAAGTGTTTTTTTTCCTATATTTCACAATTTTTTTCTTAGATTTATGCAACGAGCTTGTTTTTGCATCGAGTGAAACGAGGTGCTCTACAACCCAGTATGGGGGAGATGTTGTAACGTTACATGTAACGTTTGTCTTTATTATCGACTAAAAAGTAAAAAGTAATACTATGAGGGAGATCTTGTAATATTACATGTAACATTTGTCTTTAATATTATTGTAAAAAAAGTAAAATGTAATAAATATTTTGTCCGCCATTAATTAAAAGACTTGTATTTTCAATTGTGTATTTCAAATATTATGTTTTTTTTATTAAAACATAATTAAAAAAATTCATGTCGGCTCATAAAATAACAAATTATGGAAAGTATTTAAAAAAAATCCATGTGAGCTCATAAAATAAAATATTATGAAAAATAATTAAAAAATAGGTGTTCGTTTATAAAATAAAAACTTAAAACTTAAACCCATACACCTCAAGGAATTGGATCCCTCTCAGTGCTTGATAAATACGGGTTTAAGATGGATCTATGCTGGTTCTATAGATTTTATGTATGGTTTGTCACATATATATGTGTATGATGCAAATTTATGATCTTATCTTTTTATAAATATTTCTTAAAGTTGACATAGTTTGGTATAATATTAGATATCTTATTAATTTTTAATTTTATATATGTAGTTGTTGCATATAACATTTAGATTTTTTCTTTAAATTTGGTATAATTTTTTTTAAAAGAAATATTTCTTAAGTATTACTATGTTTATATATATTAATAAATATATATTTAGCATATTAATAATGTTTTTCTATAAAATATGCTAAATATACACATATATTATATATTTTAGAAATTTTATATGTATATTTAATATTGTTTTTTATTTTTTATTTTTTAACTCAAACGACTACTTTGTATTATAAACAACTGAAAGGATCATCCTCAAAAGATACATTGTACTAGTTCAAGATGTATTGAATAGAGTTATCCACAAGATAGTCGATACCCATTATAGTCATCGAGACTTTGAAAATGACTTCAAAAATACTAGCTAATATTGTACTACTATATATTTTGACAAACTGTCCAAGCAGTTTTTGACAAAAATTAAACATAAAACCTGAAAATTAAATGGAGTTGTTTCTGCTTTCCATAACTTGGTCTACTGGTTCTTCTTCATCACTTCCATCTGAGCCAAAAGTGTTTCCATCTTCGCCAATGTCTTCATCAACACGCTCGCTTGAGCTTGAGATATTCATGTCGACACGGGTGGGTTCCATAGCTTAATGACCGTTAGAATGATTTCCATCCGAATTCTCATCAATTCTAGATTTTTTTCCTACAATAAGATCTTCATGCTTTGCCAGGGTCTTCGAAATTGCTGAACTACTTGTGCATCATAGGAACGAATAGTCCTTTCAACATCATCAAGACATGCATCTATCCTAGAATTAAAACTTGAAATTTGTTGAGTAGTTTGCTCTATTTTGTCAAGGAGACCATCCAAAACGGGCACATGAGCAGTTATCTGCTGAAAAAACTGCAATCAATCCTTCCATTTTGTCTTTCATCCATCCCAAATGATGACGCATATCATAAATATTGGCTTGCGTATCATGAATTCTCTTTGAAAGATCCTCAATCTTTTTTCCTAACTCCATTGATACAATACAATCCCAAATCTCTTCAAAACAACAAATTCCCTTGCGAACCCGGCCACTGCAACTACCCAGCAAAAGAAACAAACTACAATCACCCCAGCCAAGTCCAGTGGATTGCTCCACACAAACCCAAATCTCCTCTGAACAGTCTAATCTTCTGCCATCCCAATTGATATACAGGTTGGTACCTTCTTCCTAGCCACTACAAATGAGCAACAAAAAATCTAATCTACGCTCAACCCAGCCGAAAACAGAGGAATGACCCCCCAATACGAATAGAGAAATTAATGTTTCGTCATAGACCCCAATATTCCGGACCTTCCAAACAAATGAGAGAGAAAAATCCAAATGAATCAAGCAGAGTATTACATGTATCTGAAGCTCCTCACTGCTAGCACTATCTAAATCAGGAAGCCTATCTCCTAGTGCACAGGATAAGGCATAAAATTCCACCGCATTCCACACCACTGTTCCAGAATTAAAATCCACACAAGACCTGCTTCCTCCAACGTGGCTCGTAGAATGTCGAAATTGAGACAGAGCACCCCCTAAACAGTATAAAGCCTCTAGGCGAAACTTCCTGTCTATACCTCCCAACACTCGAGGCAAAATCCCATATGTGCAAACAAGGATTGCCCAAGAAGATCCATAATCCTAAACACCTGGAAGCCTCCACATGGTCAAATGAATTAATGTGGACATTAAACCAACCTGCCATCGTTTGACTTGCTTCTTGGTATTGGAGAAATTCACAGTTCGTATAATCGCCACTAAGGAAGCCAACATGATAATGTTTTCCCCCCATTTTTTATGCCCCCCACAAGGTATATCCAAGGCCTCGTTGGCTAATTTGTCCGCTATAGCATTATGCTCTCGTCGAACATGATAGAATTGAATGTTCGGGATTTGTTGGAGAAGACCATTACTATGCTTATGAAGTAATGACTATTTGATTCGCAATTTCCTATCGGTGCCTAGTTTGAGAGATGATAAGGAGAGAGTCTCCTATCACCACTAGCGATCAAATTCCAAGAGTGATTGATTCTTTCAATCCCAGATATAAAGCAAAGCGTTCCGCTTTAGTATTAGTACTTCTTCCTAGGCCATAAGCAAAGTTTGATACTACATTTCGATCGGGGTCAAAAATTACCCTACCCTCCCCTGCACCTGCCTCCCAAGACTATTTAATATTGTTAATCTACATTTAAATTTAAATAAAAATAAAATACCTTAATTTTTTTTTTTATAAATTTATTAATATATATTTTTTTCTTTTTGGATTTTTAAAACCATTGACTTGCTAATTTAATTCATTGCAGTATTTTTCAACATATATCCATGAACATATAAATAAATGCATATCTAAATTTCACATTATATGTATATGTTTTAGTGAAACATTTCATCACATAGAAACTTGGTACAATCTTTAATCTGCATTAATAATAGATAACTAAAAATCAATACAGCATGACAATCATATAATTGCCAAATTTAAGAACACTGAAAGGTGGTTGAAAGATATTAATTGCAATATTGGAGTTAAGCAAGGTTTCCCCCTCTCTCCTACTCTTTTTGGCATTTACATTGATAAGTTAGAAGGATTTTTAGAAGAAGCAGGCTGCGTTGGCGCGACCTTCTCTGGAATTGTTGTCATCCTTCTCCTTTATGCTGATAATATTGTTCTTATGGAAGGATGTCTCTTTGACCTTGATAAGCAATTAAGAACTCTCAATGATTTCTGCTCTAATATGGGTATGATTGTTAACACTGACAAAACAAAAGTTATGATTATCAAACTGTCCAAGAAGGTCATTAATGTTAATTTTGTATATGACAATAACAATTTGGAGGAAGTTTCTTCTTATAAATATCTCGGAATTGATATTCATCACAGCCTCGAATGAAACTATAGCATCAAGGAAAATATTAATGGAGGGTGAAAAGCTTATTTTAGTCTTGAAAACAATTGTAATTAGCAAACCTTGTGATGTGGGATAAAAAGAAGTTTCTCTTTGAAACTCTCGGCACTCCCGTTATATTGTACGACTGTGAAGTTTGGGCTTGCAGCATCTCTAGAGAATCTTGGAGAAAAATTGAGCAAGTCCAGAAGCATTTTATAACTTATAACCTCAAAATTAAAAACAATGCGCCTTACCCTATTCTCCTAATAGAAGTGGGTCTTCTCCATTGAGAGCATCACTATGACTAGGTACCTAGTGTACAAGTACAAGATAAATAACATGAGAGACCAGAGAATTCCTAAAATTGCTTTAAAATCCAGTCAAGACCACATGCGGCTCAAGAGAGGTTGGCATACATACACCATGACTTGGTTAAACCATCGGGGGATTGACGAGAATTCCACTTTGCAAAGGGTGAAAACGCGAAGCTGAGAAACAATTCTGTGACAATGGAGTGAAAAAAAAAAGAGGGCGCGCGAATGAACAGGGGAAAAAAAGTCAACCTCAAACTCTCGGCCGAGAGTTTTGAGAGTTCAAACTCTTGGCCGAGAGTTTAAAAAAACTCTAGGCCGAGAGTTTGAACCAATCGCCGTGCTGTATTTTCAAAAAAACTCTCGGACGAGAGTTTGAACTAAACTCTCATCCGAGAGTTTGGAAGGTATTTTTCGGCCGAGAGTTTATGGTCAACAAAACCTGCGAAAATATCAGGCATATTTCTAGAACCTGCAACTTCGGCAAGCCCAAACCCTTGCAAATTTTAAGTATTATTTGTCGGACTTGGTAACAATGGATTCATCTCTGAATATAGTTTCCAATGACATAATAATTGTTTCATTTCGATTTGAATTACTATTTATTAATAGTTTTTTTCTAAACCTTATTCCTTCAAAATTTTATTACTCTGAAAATCACTCGAAATGAAAATTCAATATCATAACAAAGACAACACCAAAAAATTTGAAATTTCACAGATATCATAATTGGCTCGTCCTCTTCAAAAGGGTACTTTTAGTTTTTCCAATAAGAGTCACATTTGAAAGAAAATGTGAAGACAAAAACATGTGTCGATAATGCACCATTTTCTGAACATACGTTGTTTCGATAAATAATAAAAAATAGTTCCCAAGTCTTAAAAAACTCAAAATATAGTCCAGGATCAAGTGTAGTGTGTGCCTACAATTTTTTTCCCTAAAATGAATAACCATCTATCAAAAAAACGTTGTCAACAAAGGTCACTCATTATTCGTACCTAAAATTTTCAAGTATATGCCATTGGTTGACAAGAAATTTGTTCCACGATATGTCCATAAAAAAATTAAAAAAAAACTAGTAGAAAGCTAATTCAATTCTCTAAAACATTTGTGTTTACTTCAAGTTGAAATTCCTAAGGGAGATATGGGTTTGAAGAGGTCAAAGTTGAAAAACATAAAAATTAGCAGTTTTGTTTGTAAAAAACAAGCCAAAATTGTTTCCCAACTTCATGTTTTCACCCCAAAATATTAATAACATTAAAAATACTATTACATCTAAGATTAAAGAGAAAATGTGGGCTGAAAAGGTTTTAGAGGTTAAAAGGAATAAAGATACTATAAGGAGGTCACTAACTCTAATCTAGAAGATCAAAAGTATCTCTCTATTTTAATTAGCTCGAAGAAGAAAAATAATATAGCCAAAATAAGAATGAACTCTCATGAGCTGCGTAGTGAAACATGGCACTGGACAATTCCTATAACACCATGGGAGGAAAAAAATTGTCATCTCTATGAGACTAAGAACATTGAGGATGAAAGTCACTTTCTCTTAGAGTGCCCTGTATACATCCACATTATATTGTAATTTCACAATCTTTATTATAATACTATCTGCTCTAATCTTCTAACTTGTCAACACTATGGTGATCTCGGTATGCTTCTTTCTAAGCTTTTTGAACATAGAAATAAAATTTTACAGAAACCGAGTAATTTCTTTCTTTCTTCTTAAGGTCCAATATATCAAACTTGGTCTCAGTGGACGTTAACCATCATCATCATCATCATAATCAATTAGTGTGTATTATTTCGAATTTGGATTACCTTGGGGTTTAAACCTTTTTTGATATATAAAAGAAATTTAAGATTAAAAAATTTACACCTCAAGAAATTTGATTCCTTACAATGTTTTTATATAAAATTTAAAATTTACCCATGGTTGAATTACTATATTTAGTTTCTAACATCACCACCTAGTTCCTAGTTACTCTCAATAAAGGAGAAATTTCAAATTTGAAAATTATAAAGATGACTAAAGTGAAGTAGATGCCAAGGGAAATTTGGGATTTGTAAAGATGGTTAAGATGAAGTCCATGCCAAGGGAGTATATAGAAGCTCTTGAACATCAAAGAAAATAAAGTCGGAAACATTTTGCAGTGGCCAATTATAATTCTCTCGTTTGATGTGGGGAACGGTGAGGGATTGGCTCTAATAAAAGTAGTGTATGCATGATCGGCTTTTGAAATTAACCAAGCCACAACTGCAGGCTGGTTTAAATTCGGAACAGCATATGAATCATGTCATTGGAATTGGCTCGTCTTGTAACTCATAAAAGAGCTTTTATTGGGAATATGAGTAATTCTAACTATTTAATCTCATACAGAACGTGTATAAGTAATGCCTTAACTCAGTGAGCGAACTAATGAGGGATGGCTCTTTGAAAGGTGTTAATGGTAGTGGTGTTTTTTTGGTGATGATGAAGCCAATTTTTATACGATGTCATTCTAATAATTTCAATAGTATAATTAATAATAATTCCTTAACTCGATGAATTAAAGAGGGATTCGCTTAAAGAGTATCTGGAAAGTGTTAATGGTAGTAGTATTCTTACTGCAGATGAGAAGTGGAAAAATGAAGCCAATTTTTATAAGCTGCCACATCATAATCTCAATAAAATTTAAAATAGGGGATATTAATTAATGATAAAATGATTCGTAATTGCAGAGTTCAATCACAACGTACTTTGTAGATTATTATGTCATTGGATTTGGCATGCGAAGCTCCATTTTCCACATATATGATCTAGATTTGAAAATGGCAGAATCGATATGGATTAATTTGTAAATCCCGAACGATTTGCTTGTGGATCCTTCGAAAATGCAACACCCCTATTTCAACTCATTAGCTAAATAAATGGCCATGCAAAACACAATGGAATGTATTCTTAATCTATTTGAAATAAATGGGTGCTCATTGAAAATCTCATTTTTATTCGTTTTAATGAGAAATACTTATAGTACTAAGTTGTAATAAAGTGCAAGAAGTTGTATATAAAATCAAACACAACGATGGTGTACGAGGGAAATGAAGAGGGGCCATGTGTGACAAGTGGGAAAGGTCAGCTGGAAAGTTTAAACATGTCTACTTTTTTATAAATGGGGAGAAAGGGGAATGAGAGTTTCCATGAGACAAGATCAAGATAGAGTTTTCAACATATATAGGAATACTTCTTTTACTAAGTTGCAATGAAGTGGAAGAAGTTGCATGCTTTTATTAATAAAATAAAGCATAATGATTTTTTAGGAGGGAAATGAGGAGGGGACTATATGCGTCAAGTGGATAAGGTCATGAGACAAGATCAAGATAGAGTTTTCAACATATATAGGAATACTTCTTTTACTAAGTTGCAATGAAGTGGAAGAAGTTGCATGCTTTTATTAATAAAATAAAGCATAATGATTTTTTAGGAGGGAAATGAGGAGGGGACCATGTCTGTCAAGTGGATAAGGTCAACTAGGAAGTCTAAACATGTCTAGACCTACGTATAAACTGGGAGAAAGTAGATTGAGAGCTTTGACGGAAGGAGAGAAGGATATAGTTTTCAACCTTGGCTGTAGGCTATTGGATCTTATCATCCATTGATGATATATGATGAGGGAGAGAAGCAACGATTTCATTACACAATAGGTTCTAGTCCCAATGTTTTTGGAGTAATAACTAAAAAAGAGGATTTATAGCTTGCATATATTTGGATTCGATAAGTGCTCGATAATGTGGGCAGGAAGGGTCATCGATGTATTAATAAGTTGTGATTTCTTTGTTCTTTGGTTAGATCCAATAAGTTTCTTGGCTTCTATAGCCTTCTCATTGATCTCACTTGGTTGGTGAGGGTTTTTTGATGGGTTCTCTACATGTTTTCTTAGTAGTTGCCTGGGGTTTGGGTTGAGAGAGAAATGCCCTTGTCACACTATGGTCCTCAACTTGGGGGTGGTTCTATGAGATGTCAACCTATGGTTGCATGGAAATTACTTTGGAGGCAAATTTGATCAAAGCTATGTATATATTCCATGTGCAATTTATATGATTGTTGTATATGCTTTAGTGGCTTGTGATGCAATTGTGATTTGAACCAATCTCATGTATGTTATGATTTGCTATGTGCATATTGAGATCTTTGTTGTTTAATTGCACATACATCTTTGCATATTTAGATTTGTAGTTGGATGTTCCTTTCATTGAGTTGTTACCAAATTTTCTATGAACAAAGTCACAAGCATATCTATTGTGGTGCTTAAAATGATTTCCCACTATCATGGATCCCCTTGAAGAGAAAATGATAGATCTGACATCCAGTGGCCAAGGGGGGAAACAAGATCATTTTGGAGTGGTATCAAAGCTTAAAGTTGAGCTCTATGACCTGAACGAGTCGATTTGTGTGGAGGGAGGAAAAACTGCTTTAGAAAATGTTACAAAGAAAATAGAAACTAGCGCTTTTGCAATTACATGTTGCAATAGTGTTGTAGAATGAGATATGTTTGAATAGCAAATAAATTTTGTTGTTGTTGTTCAAACTTTGCACGTGGACAAGCATAATTGGTTGTAGCCTGAAAGAGTTCTAGCTATTGTGGGATTGCAAGTTCAACTTCTTAGAGAGAAACCAAGTCGAGGAAAAAGGTCAAGTACTAGAATTTGCTATGTTTCGCGTAATCATGGAAATTGGCAACAAGTGGCATTAGTAAAAGAGTTATTGAGTGCCACTTGTGGTATTGGATAGAGGATGGATCAAGGTATTACAATCAAAATTTTACATCTTTAAGAGCTACAAGTTCAGAGTGATATGTCGTACAATTTCACTCATTTGAAATAGGGAGAAAACAATAGGTTATGGTAATTCCACCATAACGTTGTTTCAAAGGTCCAAATTCTCAGGAGAACAATGGGAGCATGAAGAGCCTATATCATAGTACATCTTGTCAAAATTTCAGCAATTGAAGATTAGAATTGACAAAGTTGTAATAGGTTTGAGGTCGGCTAGCAGAGAAGACCCTGAATTAGGGCTTCACAATATGCCTTAGCTTAAAATTATCATATCTTTTGATTGGAAGCTTAGTTTGTGGTGATTCAAAAAGGGTTCAAAGGAGGAATCAAGAGAATATATAGGTGTCGATTTTGGTACAATTTGATGATAATTTCTTGAAAAGTGATCATTAAGATGCGGAGAAACAAGGTTGTCTTTGTACGAGAGATTAGAGGAAATTTGGGGCTAAATGGGACAAATAAGAAAAATCGCACTTGTTGACTTAGAAATTCAACAACCAATAAAATTTCAAATAATTAAGTCAATAATAATTGTTGAGGTGAACATATAAAAATCAATGATACTTATATTTTATGTTTATATTTAGCAACATTTAACCATATATACACCTCACCTTAATTAAGATTAAATGATGAGTTTGTCTCAATTAATAAATATATTTAAAATACTAAATATAAATTCTATAATATCAGTACTCATGTATTATTTATATTATTTATTGTATCACATCTATTATCATTTGTTCATGATACTTCCATTATTATTATATGATATCTATTATTATTTATTCAGGATACTTCCATTATTATTATTATATATTAATAATGATTTGTACTTTATTATATATTATATATTATTATTGTTATAAAATTATATTACGTATTGTATAATTATTATAGTATAATTATTAAAATAATAACTTACCTAGCCCAATAGGCAATATGTATTTTAAATAAGGAAAAAAAATATTTTAGTATTTTCACTATAACTTTTGATCTTGATCTTTGATTTAGATATTCATTATACCAGTTAAAAGGTGTTGAAAATATCTACAATTTTATTTTTATAGGTTTTTTCACATTACATAGGGATTTGAGGTATGTGTGTTTCCTATTGTAGGAAATCTGTTGACACAAAAAATAATATTTTGACATTTTCCTATGGCTTTTGACTCCTAGCTCTATTTTTGGCATGCCTTATACTAATGGAAAGGTCTCATTGAAATCTACAACTTTACTCTTATGTGTTTTGAGATTCCTTACCATATGTTTCAGATTTATAAATGACAAATTTGGGAATCTTTGACAAATATGATACATGATAGAAGAGGTAATATGCTAGTTAAAAGTGGTCATCATTATATTATATTTAATTTAACTATTATTATTATTATGTAGTTAATATGGTCGTGAAATATTATTATTATACTGTATGATATCTATTATCCTTGTATTGAGAGGTGCTTTCTACAACCTAGTGTGTGTTAATTTTTGATCTTTAATTCAGAGCTGCAATAATACTTGAAATCAAATAACAATCATACACAAGAAATCACATTCGACACAGGAATATACCTCGGGGAAACCCTCTATGACTTGAGGGAGAAAACCCCAGCAAAACCATCCTTAGTATATTGATAGATAGCATAGAATGTCTTTTACATCAAGCACCCCTGGTGCAATTACAGAGCAAGAGAAAGATAAAGAAGAGAGACTCGGAATAGTATCCTACACAAAGAGAAGCCCATTTCCTTAAAGGAAAAAAAGAATTCGCTTTACATTGAATTCATTAATCCTGTATAACGTATTTATACATTCTTCACATGCATCTGCTTCTATTTTTATCTTCTGACTTCCTAATGAACTCGCCCTCCATCTGGATGTATCAATCTTGCGTGAAGAAGAGCGCCCCACTTCTCATGCAGTGCATTAACTCACTGAATTGAGTCTTAGGATGAACTCGCCCCTTAACTGAAAGCTTACCCACTTAGTTAGGTGGCTAATTTAATTGTCGTCATGCAAGTGTCGCAACTCAAGTGTCGTCTTTTAGTTTTACATAAGTGTCGTCATGCAATAACACTTAGTTAACTAAATCTTCTTTGTTATCACTTAGTTAACTCTCTTAACTGGTTCTTTATTTGTTAACATCACTGTACTGATCAATTCGAGTTCTCCTTTGATTTACTTAAGTCTTCACTGAAGTTTAACACTTCGAATTCTCTCTTAATTAATTTTTTTATGCGCTATTTGAATTCTCTCATCTTTTATCACATCTTATCTTTATCTCGTCTTATCTGCATGGTCCACATGTGCGAGCTTAATTATCATATCAAATATACTAAGGAGATTTTCCCAATGATGTGATCATTCATCATATTGTCCTACGATCGTTCCAAGTGGTTATATGCTAAAGTAATTCACTCTAGAGGTGGCCAGTCTCTAAAGGAGACTTAATAGCTCAACCATGGTTAGTAGTACATCACACACCATACATGATTCGACATGCAAAGCATCACCTCAACACATGAGGCACCACCTCAACATATGAGGATCTGTCTTAACACACAAGACCTTAGGCTTGACTAGCAAGACTGTACAACATCATCACTTTGACATACAAAGCACCTACCTCAACACATGAGGCTTATCCTTTCTTGAGTCTAACTCAAGATTCTTCTCCAAGTTTCCTGAGTCCAACTCATGCTCCTATAAGGCACTACCTTGACACACGAGGCTCAATCTTGACACACAATATTGACCTGGAGAATGACTCATGATGCTGTAACTTTAGCAGTGTGAGGGAGAAGTCTAATTTCGTGCTAAACAAGGCGCTGACAGGTTGCACTTTAATAAAATAATAAAATATTAAGTAAATAAAAATTTTACAATTTTGATCCTAACCTAATCTTCAAAACTAATGATATATGTATTCCAATTAATTAAAACTAAAAGATTTAATTAGAATATATGCGTAGATCTAAGTTATTTGTTAAATTAGATTTTTGAGACAAGATGTCAATTCAAAAGCCATTAGATTCATTTACCTTGTTTGGTTACCATTTTAAAGGATTATGTGAAAGAGTAAAATTTATTATAATTAAATACCAGCGTAGATCCATCTTAACTCCGGATCTATCATGTGCCAAGAGAGATCAAATCTCTCGAGGTGCAAACCTTTCCTCAAGTTTTTACACTCTAAAAATAGTCTGCACCTCAAGGGATTTGATCCCTCTCGGTGCATGATAGATCCAGAGTTAAGATGGATCTACACTGGTTGATTATGTGTGCACAAAAATCTAAACTTATGATTGTTATATTTAATTCTCACTTCATAATTCTAGATTGAGCTAGCTTACATGGCAATGTGATGTAGCATACATGGCTTTGATGTGGCATATATAGCTTATTCCATACATGGCTTAGTCTCAATTGTAGCATACATGGCTTAGTCATATTGAGACTTTGATGTTTATTCTTTCCAACCCTACAAGTCCCACTCCAATCTAATATTCCAAAAAACAAATAGAGTTAATATGCTACAATGACTTGTTTGGAAGAACCCAAACCAAGGACCATCCGCTTTGATATCAATGTTATGTGACAAAAGTGAGATAAGGATAAAAAAGACCCAATTCAATTGGCAATGCCTAAATCAAGTGAAAAAGTGAATGCATAACAAGCCTTTTCAAGGGAGCAACCTCCTATTACAGTATATCAAACGCATTACTATGAACAAATTGTTCTTGCAATCCATAACTTGTGGAAGGGATCAAAGGCAATCGATAAATATGAGAAAGACATTTTGGAACCGATGAAGAACATCCTTACCTATAATTAGGTTGATAAGTTGAAGATAAATCAATTCACAAATGAGATTAATTTTGTCTATAAGAACCAAACCAACTTAATATTGTGGGCTTGAAGACCTTCAATGGGGTAGATTAAAAGGCGAAGCATTGTGAGGAACAGGCACAAGGTTAGCAAGACCTATGTAAAAAGTTGAAGAAAAAAGTAAAGAAAAAGGTGACATGTGGAAGAAAGTCCACAAGCCTTCATCTTTTTATCATGGTTAAGATGTATCTTGTTGTCTTCACAAGACAAAAAACATATGAATCATACTAGAAAAGGGATGAGAACTTGATTTGTTTCAAGTGAAAACCTCAAGGATAAGGGGCATTATGCCCAAGATTATCCCAATATGGAAGGTGGAGCTGGAAAGCTATATAACATACGAGGGAAAGAAGGGGAGATAAAGCACGTTTAAGGAATTGCTATGCTCATCTCCCTTCAACAGAACTCTAGCTTTTTAATAAAGGTGAAGACGTGTTTGAGACAAGGTTGCCCATGTTATGTGGTGCATGTTGTAGGTCATTTCAACAAAAAAAATGACCAAGCCTTGAGGATTGTCCAATGTTAAAGAATATGTTTTTCAATGAGATGCTAGGACATTCTCTAGGAAGAGGGGTAAACTTTTTTATTGAGCTTTTGTCGCTCACTAGACTATTATCAAGTGTTCCTCAAAGAATGAATAAACTAGATTCATTGGAGTTGAATGTGCAGATACATGAGTTATTAGATAAAGGCTATGCTTAACTTAGTGTATCACCATAAGGAGCAGAAGAAGGATGGTACATTTAGGTTGTGCATTGGCTACAAGAAATTGAACAAAGTTATTATTTAGAACAAATATTCTTTACTAAGCATAGATGACCCATTTGACTATATGAGAGAAGCCATTGTTTGATTAGAGATAGAATTGAGATCTACATACTATAAAATTTGAATAAAGGATGAAGGAATTTATAAAACAATGTTCAAAACGTGATATGGGCACTATGAGTTTGTAGTGGTACCCTTGGGATGACCAATGCCCTAGCTATGCTCATGCACATAATGAACAATGTTTTCAACAACCATTTGTACAAGTTCATCCTTGTCTTTTTAGATGGCATCCTTAGCTATTTAAGAAATGAGAAAGAGCATGAGGACCACTTGTTCCTGAGCACAAGCTTTATGCCAAGCAAGAAGATGTGAGTTTTATCAGAAGCGGTCCCATTTAGACCACATTATTTTTGAGGAATGGTGTAATGTCCCCATTTTGACCCTATAGCATTAAAATTGTAAATGATGTAAATATCATTATTAAATCATGGTGAGGAGCTCAAGGCCAAGGCCAAGGCCTCGCCATCGATTTATCGTTTTATGTATCGACAATTAAAAATCGGTGCATATGGTTCTTGTGCTAGTCACGCACAATAGAAATTAAGACATCACGTAAATATGAATTTTAATGAAATACCCACAACTAGCTATGCAATGCAACAAAGAGATGGGGGCATGATTTTTATAAGGAATAGGGAGGAAAAATATTCAAACCCTTGGGCCAATAGTGTTAAGCCAAATTTCATTGAGAGAACCCATAATCCCCAACTACCCATTGACTTATGCACCCAATCATTTAATTCTTCCAAGAGTTGGTTGAGGTAGTTAATGCCTTGGGATTGGAGAGGTATGGCAGCCAATTTCGTGTATGGGCAAGCCATCAATTTGGGAAATCATATTTTTGCTTCTTGGGCAAGAAAACACCCATGAAATGGTGCCCAAAGCCATTCTTCACCCATGGCCTTTGCTCTCTCACGCAGTCTGAGCTAGCTGGGGCTTTCTCCTTCACGTTTTCCATCATTTTCCATAGCTGGGAACTCGTTTTTGTATAGCACAGTGGCTGAGAGGAAGGGAGTCATGATTTGGGGGTTTCTGGAGGCCGTTTATGTCCTTTGAAAGCCATAAATGTTTTTTGAAAACAATTATGCTCTCCCAGGGTTGATTTCCCATCTTCCATTTCATTCTTGGCTGCCCGCGTTTTTACTGAAACTAATGGAAACCCATTTTGGGCATCCCACTGTCAAAACGTTTCTCTTCATGCCCAACACTTGTGATTTTGCTGTTATGTGCATCTCTGTTTTGGTTTGAGCTTGTGAGCAAGAAATTAGGAGTGGAAGTGGACCAGAATTGGCTTCATAAACCTAGTGAGGAAAGTAACCTCTCAAGAAGATCAAAAGCGCTGGCTACTCTTCTATGCACACCGTGAACAGTACTGGATTGGAAGGTATGGCCTGAGGGACTGTGTAGTAGTGAAGGGAATACTTCCTTATGTTGGGTGTGTAGGTATTGTGGGTACCAAGTTAGATAGACCTTGTAGAGGTGTCCAAAGCTTTGTGGTTGAGCTCACTAGCTTAGCAGTTCTCCCTTTCCATTGCTTTAGCAGCCTGATAAACCCAACTGTGGTGGGCTTGGTTGATTTTGGTGTATATTTGGTTACATGTGAGCCTGCTGTTCCCTTTTTCCTTGTAGAAATCATGCCCAGCTCGGGGGTGGCAGTTTTGTTCAGAGATTGATGAGCACAACTGGCCAATGGTTGGGTGGAACGTTGCAGTTGCATAGCCAGTTGCTCGAGACTACTTTGTTTTAAGATAAGTACTCTCTCTTGTGTTAATTCTGCAATGTATTTATTTGATGACTACCATGAATACCTTGAATGTGTTGTAGATGTGTAATAGAACTTACTTTCGCTGTGTTTCTTGAATATATATACATACATACATACATATATATATATATATATCTGCATATGTCCATTCTTTATATTCTGTGAATTATGTTAATAATTATGGGGCTAGATGCCCAGTTTTAGCCTCACGTTCTCTCCATCGCATTGGTATGATGGGAGGGGACGTTACAAATGGATTGCAGTGGACCCTCAAGTAGATTGAAGCAATTATGTAGTGGCCTCTTCCAAGGAATGCTTCTGTTGTCAGATTGTTTATCGGCCTTGCATGTTCTTATAGAAGATTTGTGGAAAGATTTTCTAATAATGCCTATCCCATCTTCTTTTCAAAATAAGCATTAGAGTAAATTTGGATGAAAAATGGGCCTCCTATGGAAAATGATAAAATAATGCCATGTAGACAATTTTTATACTATTTCATATTTATCGAAACTACCTAGGGTTATTTTACTTTTATCAAAGCTACCTTAGATATATATTTTATATTAACATCAATTTATAAGGACAAAGTTCGATGTAGTGTTTTCAGCGAAAACAAGGAAATAAAATTAAATGTACAGTGACATCTTAAAAGTTATTGGACCCAACTTTTCACGATGTATAATATTATTATAATATATTAATTGTGTAAAATATTATTATATATTAATTGTAATATTAATTACTATTATATATTAACATTAGTTATGATATTAGTTAAAAGTTATTGGACCAACTTTTCATTGTATATAGCAATATTATAATATATTAATTATAGTATAATATTATTATATATTAGTTATAATATTAATTATTATTACTATTTATATTATATAGGTCCTGTATTACTTAAAATATGGATAGGTATATTAGTTATGATATTAGTTAATATTATATATTATATATTAGTTATGATAATAGTAAAAGTTATTGAACCCAACTTTTCACGATGTATAATATTATTATATATTAGTTATAATATTAATTACAATTACTATTATATATTATATATGGATCTCATATTACCTAAAATTGGTTAGCAACTTAGCATATTAATTTCATTATCAATATCCAAGATAATTTCGGGCAGCTTGGGCAGAACAAATTATATTATTAAAAAATTCCATCTATCTCCAAATTATATAATAAAAAATAGCCTCAAACATGCACCTCTTTTGAATTTTAAAGCATTTTGATTGGTTAATACACGATGACATGGAATTTGAATTAGGGTTGGGAGGCCCATTTTTCATCCAAATTTCCTCTAATGGGGATGAAGTTCATGCAAACACTAAAGTGTGAAGAGGTGTTTCAACATTTGAAGAAGCTACTCACAAGCGCTCCAGTTTTAAAGATGATCCAAATGAAGATCTGATTGTATGCATGGATGCATGCATTGAAGGCATTGGAGGGGTTCTCATACATGGGAATTATGTTGTCTGTAATGAGTTCAAGAAGCCTAAGCATCATGAACCAAATTACCTAACTCATGATTTAAAGCTTGCAAGTTTTGTGTATGCTTTGAAGATGTGAAGGCACTACCTTTTGGGATGAAGTTCGGATTGAGGACTAATCATGACAACCACCTGTGATTGTTTACTCTTCCTACCTAAATATGCTAGACAAAGGATGTGGCTAGAATTTATTATTGAATATATGTGTCACATGAGACGTTGTAACCCCCCCATGTCCATCCCATGTGTTGGACATGGACACGACAAGAAACATGTCCAACATAGACATGACAGAACACGCGCCCTAGCCGTGTCCCGCGTGTTCGACATGCGTGAGCGGAAAAAGAGGCTGCAGTCTTCATAAAACCGCGTTTTCATCTTTATTTTTCACTTTTGGCTGTTGTCAAAGAGAGCAAGGGTTAGTTCTTTTGCAGGTGAAGGGTGAAAAACAGGTCCGAAGATCATTCCATTGTATTCCAAGTGATTTGAAGGCAACAAATTTGTCATTACAACAGGGTTTTGTTGAATCCTTCCACATAAATCATGGCTCAAACATCAAAGGTAGCTTCTAAAGGTCAAAGAAAAGGGAGGAATTTGTAGGTTGGTGCTACCCCCCCCTTCCTCCAAGTGCATCTATTTCTGCTAGCATCAGTGCTCCGTCTACTGCAAGTGGAGTTGAAGTTACATCTTCCAATGCTACAAATAATGCTGCTGTTGCAAGGAAATAAGCACAAGAAATTAAATATCCATTGTGGAAGTATGTAACAAGACAAGAAGGGCCTGGGGCAAGGATTACTGGGGGAGGGAATGTTCTTTGGCAATGTAGTTTCTGCAAAATATCATTCAAGAGCACCTACTACCGAGTCAAGGGCCATCTATTGGGCACTAACTGTGGACTTGGAGCTTGTAAAAAAATCAATGCTAGCAAATGAAAAGAATTAGAAAGAGAGGATAGGGTTGGCTCGGGGAAGGTGGAAACAACAAATGAGAAACATAAAAGTGAATATCCTCTTCCATTCTTGAGGAATCCATCTAGCAGTGGCAAATTTGGAATTGGGAGTGGGACTCGAAATTCAATTCAACTACCAAAAAAGAGGGCAACTTCAAATGTTGGTCCAATGGACAAGATCTATCAACAAGAGAAGCGAGATGAGGTTGATCTTAACATTGTTTTTTTTTTTCTATCTTAACTTCATTTTGTTTAATTGTTGCATAGTCTCCTTTGTTTATTGACATGTGTTGAGCTCTAATTGAACAAGCTCCAACTGGGTATGTGCCTCCTAGTTCAGAGAAGTTTTGAACCACATTGTTGGTTAATGCAAAGAAAGAGGTGGATAAAATCCTAGAGCCTATTAAATCTTCATGGCCCTCATCTGGTGTTAGTATTGTTTCCGATGGATGGACAGATGTAGCACATCATCCACTCATCAATTTCATGGAGGCTTCCCATAATGGTTCAGTCTTCTTGAAATCTTTGGATGCTCTTGGACAATACAAGGATACACAATATATGGGTGAGTTGTTCATTAAAGTTATTAAAGATGTAGGTGTTGATTCTTGTGTGCAAATTATCACAGATAATGCCCCTGTTTGCAAGATTGTTGGCATGCTTGTGGAAGCTAAATATCCACAGATATTTTGGACACCTTGCATTGTTCATTCTTTAAATTTGACACTAAAATCTATTGCTTTAGATGTGGCATGGATGGGAAGTCTTATTGATGATGCACGTCATATCTGCAATTTTATACAAAACAATATCAATGCCCTCACAACCTATAAAGAGTACACACATATATCATTGTTGAAGATTTCAGATACTTGGTTTGCCTCCTCATTCATCATGGTTAAGAGGTTGAGGGAGGTAACGACCGCTATTGGGGCCATGGTTATTTTAGAGTTCTGGTCTTTTTGGAGAAAGATAGATCAAACTTCTTCAGAAAAGGACAAGGATACAGTGTTAGATGATGCTTGGTGGGAGAGGGTAGATATTACCATTAAGATCATGGACCCTATCATTTCTTTGTTGTAGTTTGCAGACATGGACTGGATGTTTATGAGGGATGGGATTCCATGATTGAGTCTGTGAAGACCATTATTTTGCAAAATGAGTGCCGTGAGTATGGAGTATCAACAGAGATCTCATTCACCACCAGATGGGATATTCTTATCGCTAGGTGGGGTAAGAATTGCACACCTTTGCATTGCTTGGATTACTCTTTAAATCCCAAGTACTACAGTATTGATTGGCTCAATGGTGGGCCTTCACATAGATCCCCTCCTCACAAGGATGGAGAGATGTCATACTGGAGGAAGGAAGCATTTAGAAGGATATTTCATGATAGAGAATCCCTTGATGACGTGGAGGAAGGCTTCATAGAGTTTTCCACTGGCATTGGGAAATTTGGAGGCTATGATATGACTAGAGACATAGGACTAAGAAGGCCTATTCTTGGTGGGGAACTCATGGAGCAACATGCCCTATTCTACAGGATTTAGCCTTGAGGCTCCTCTCTTAGGTTACTCCATCCTCTTGTTGCAGAGGAATTGGAGCACATATGAGAATTTGTATAGTTTGAAGAAGGGTAGGCTTGTGCAGTCCAAGGCAAAGAAAATGGTGTATGTGCACTCCAACCTGCGTCTTATTTATAGGCAAAGGTGGGAGGGGTTGAAGGGAAAGACAAATATGTGGGATGTGTTTCCTAATGATATGGGTTTGGACAGCAGTTGGCATTAGCCAAGTTGGATCTTGATGAACTGATGCTAGAGCCAATCACTTTTGATGATGGCAATTCTCTTGAGGGGTCATCCTCCACACCAGTAGATGCAGATCTCAGATTGGGTATAGAGGAGGAGGAGGATGAGGGAGATAGCAATGGAAGTGGTTATGATTCTGTTGATGCTAACATGGAGGACCTAGACTACTGACCAGTGACAACTATGAGATTCTTCCATCTACGGTTCTAGTATCTACCCCTATTTTGTATTTTCCGTTGGCATTCCCACCTATAGTATCAGTGGCTTAGTATCTACTATCTATGTAATACATTTTGATTTTGATTACATCAAATGACTTAATGAAAACATTGCAGTTTATGGTTCTAACTTCTAAGTTCTAAACTTCTAGTTCTATTTTATGACGTGTATGATTTGAATATGCTAATTTCTTGTGTGTTTGATCATGATTCATCATTGATGTTACGTGTATGATGTAGTACTAGTAACTAGTTGTATTGTCCTAGTTTTGGATCTTTATGTCTATATTTCAGTTATATATATATATAACTGTGTCCCATGTCCAGTTTTTCAGGGGTCGCTGTGTCCTGTGTCGGACACTCTTATTTCATGTCCTCTGTGTCCTGTGTCTTTGTGTCAAATTACAGTGAATATTATTTTGAGATAAAGCATATTGAAATCACAGGGAGATTATAATAAGATAGTAGTAGGAGGAGAGTATTCATGTGGAATGAAATTTCAATTTTGGGATATGCCATTATAATAGTAAGAATTGTATTTATTATGGACATCGCATAGAGTCTAGATAACAACTACAAGCCAAAGAGGGGCCACATGGCATGGCAGTGAAATTGTCAACAATACCAATATTGAAGTGAGGGAAGATGCTGGCATGGCACTGAAACTGTGAACAAGTTTCAGTGAACAATATTAGTATTGAAGTGAGGGAAGATGCTATCACACCAAGACTGGATGCAAGGAGAAAACCTTTTCTTAATATCTCCATAAAGATGACATGTTTGTTCTTTTACCAGGTTTGGCATAGAATCATGAATAAACTACCAAGAATCACGAGCATTTGGTAGAGCTTCCACTTCCTTTCTTAGTATCAAACTAGCCAAAATCAAGACTGAACTGATAGTTAGCTACAGCAGTTTCCTAAGTTGTTGACCATGGGAACAAGAGCTGAGCTGCGACAGGTTTCTTAGCATGTCCAACTGTTATAATTAGCATACATTTATTGCGATCAGCCTCTTGCCATTCTGTTTAAGTCTTTGGGCCCTACTCCGTTATTGGTGTTTAGAAAGGCACACGTATTCATTACATATGAAAGGGAACGTGAGAAAATTTTTCGCTCGTGTACTCAAGTAACTTAAACTATATTCTATTGTTGTCAGATCTGGATAAATTAGTGAATAACTCTGGAAAAGTACAGTGTGATTTGGATGTGATGGACATACACAAGTTCATATGATCCTGATTCCTTAGAAAGTTGTTTCACCAAGAAATATAGAGAAGACTCAGAAAGGGAATAAATTATTAACCAGGTTGACACTGCAATTTTATATTTCTTTTCTGCATTTCTCCTGAGCATACGACCTAATAGTTGCATTTGGATATATTTTTATTACCCAGGTATTCACTATGTACATCCTAAACTTGCAAAACAATTAAGGGTTTGGAAAAGCATCTACCAATTGACTAAACCTTAAATTGTATCAATCAACACTTAACTTAGCTGCTTCCTTAGTGTGATGAAATCTAAGAATTTCAAAATATGTTTAGGCTGACAGCCATGTAACCTGTATTAGAAACTGAACTCTATTAATCTGTATGGACACGAAAGATTATATTTGGTAAAGAAAGAAAAAGAAGATAATCGTGGACTACTACTATATGAAAACACTGAAAACTGAAAGCACTGGGAAGTATATCTTTAGAACTCAAAAAATAGGAAAGAAGAAGCGCATACGCATAACTGAGAACATTTATAGATTTATTATTATATAACATTAGTTCAACTCGTTTTGTGTATCAGGTTCAAGCACTACACAAGCTCTACAATGTGCAGAGATCTGTAATGCATGAAATTAGGAATATTTCATGTACTCCACCTAAGTTTCCTGCATTTGCAACGGGTGCTATTCAACTTCAAAATGATACATCAAAAGGCTTAGAAATTAGAGGCTCGTTTTTTGAGTCTGGACGTGGAGCTTCTTCACATAATCCGGGAGAAAGCCACAACATTCCGATTACAACAACCAGATCTTTCTCACATTCTAGTCTTACAGCAGAGAATATTGCACATAATAGCAGTCAGAGTCCTTTTTGGGAGGGCGATAAAAATGTGATTAATTCAGCTGCCATCAAGAAAAAGATAAGAAGAACTATTGATCTTGAAAGGCCTCCAGAGGAATATTTGGATGATCTAGATGAAGAGCATGAAACAGAAACAACAGAAGCTGGAGGACCTGATCAGGATCCTGTAACATCTACTGAGGTTTCGGACACTCGTAGAATTCAACTTGGAAGCAACGGACAACTCTCTATTACAGCACAGATGGAAGAAATTACAACAAGATCAAGGCATAGAGAATGGTCCACAGCAGATAATGGAACATTGTCACAGAGAAATACATGGGAAAATGTGCCCTTAAAGAGGCTCAGAGAATCAGAAGATGAAGTGAATTTACTAACGGACATGAAACCCACAGTGTCAGTTGGTCAACAAACTTTCATACCAAAAATTGAAAGCACTTCTGGAAGGACATACTTTCCAAGTCAAGAAAACAAGATGGATGAGAAAAGCTCTCATTGGGAAAGCAGTAATGTTGATCAGAACCAAAAGAGGAAAAAGGAGAAGTGGCCATTTGATATGCATGCCAAGGATAAACATTCCGAGACCAATACAAAACCACCACCGTGGTTTCTTCAGGTCGGATTCTTTTCCTTCCACACTTCAAATATTACAAGAAAAGTGTTACATTTAAAATGTCAATATCACCAAATGGTGCTGCAAGGATTATCCTTGGATCATTATCCTGTTAAGAATAATATTTTAGATTTAAAGTTTAAACTATTCCATTTGGTGTTTATCAGCTTGTGTGCATAATGAAAAATTGCATGTCTAACTTGACAAAAAGGCATCATTGTTATCACTGTTGCAATGTTCTCTTGCTGCTTTAATTTCCGCAGTAACATGGATGCAGAGAAGTTGAGGGGTCTTCCTATCATCGTTGTTATCATTATCCTATCAAAACAAAAATTTGCAAGTCTGACTTGGCAAAAGCTTCCATATTGTTATCACTGTTGCAATGTTTTGTTGCTGCTTTAATTTCTGCAGTAACATAGATGCAGAGAAATTGATGTTTTTTCCTAAGCTTGTCTCAGAAAACAATCTGTTAAATTTCATTAGTTGCTGCTTACAGCTATGCAAACACAGAGTAGTCTTCTTCTACCATTACAGTAGATGGAGGCAGCCCTGGTTACCGGTGCATATTGGTTATCCTAAAGGATTTTGATTCAAAATAGATTCCAAGTACAGAACCATATTTTTTCTAGTATGATTTTGTTTAAAGATTACGATGTTGGAACTGCAAACTTTTATTAGAGGCTCTTCTATGGATTGAAAAGATCATCATTGCTGTCCCAGAATGAAATCATTGAAAGGAATTGAGTTTCAAGATGCAGTTGTTTTACATCCACAGCTTGGACAATCCTTCTATGCGGACATGTCTTCTGGAGGATTGGTATACTAAATTTCAAATTACCTGTTTAATACATCTCACCGATATCTCAGAGCCTTTGAATAGGCCATTGTTGCATATAGTTATGCAATCTGATCGATGAAACTTAACACATATTTAGATGTGGGACATACTGCGGGTAGAGACAGAGGGTGGAGTGGAAGGACATGTACTTTGTTTATTGGTTGCATGGTGTAGACACATAAAAAGCCTGTCGTGATTTGCTGTTCAAACTATAGTGAGTCAAGGAACATATGTCAAGCTTTCTTTGCTAAAAGAGGGGCAATTTCTATGTACCCAATAAATTCCTGAGGTATCCCACATTGATCATGGGGTATCCCATATTGATCATGGAACCAGCCGAATCGATGTTACTCTCTGCCTCCTGAAGAAACAATTGTTGTCAACAAAGGGAAAGACTTAGGTGTTGGTTTCTCTCTTTATTACCTCGTTATCCAGCGTCCTCCATCACAATAGGCAGGGAAAGACTTAGGTGTTGGTTTCTCTCTTTATTACTTCGTTAGCCAGCGTCCTCCATCACAATAGGCATTGAGAGGCCTCTTTACATCACACTAAAGGCGTTGTGATGGAAGACCCCTTTAGTGTAAAGGCTTTGTGAGGGCCCTTAGCAAAAGGTTTTACTTTCTAAGGAGATGGAGGGTTCTCAATACGAGGTTGTAGATGATTTGAAGAAACCATTTGTATATACCAAGTAACCTGCAAATTCAGGCCGGTCTTAAAATGTTGGGTGCGTGGTTTATGTCCCTCAGAGTACTTTCCTTGAGGGTTATAACTTATAACAACTTAAACTCAAGATGTCCCCGGGAACAGCGGGGACAGGGGATGAGTTCCTGGGATGGTTAGAGTGCATTTCCATTTTTTCAGGTACGGCAAGTTGGAGGTGGCAATTATATATATATATATATTCAAAAACTTAAAAAAATTAGAATTCACAATAAACATTTGTAGTTGCTTGTAAACACAATAGTCTATATTATAGTATTATGCACATCCCTTATATGCTAGTTCTGAAAAAGCTCGGGCAAATAAGAAAAAGGCTGAGTGACATTCCATTATTAACACTTAGACATGAGCAAAATGCAGTTTAGCTTTAGGAAATCCAAGTGTAACTATTTTCAATCTGCAATAAGGTGCAGAAAGAGTCTATGAGAAAATGTTTGTCTCTATAACAACTTTTCTTCTTTATATTTCTTGTTTATGATTACAGATTCTGCAGATTTTTACAGTTGCATTGAAAACCACTACACTTTGGGATATACATGCTTGCATTCTGTAAAGAGATTAGATTCATATATTACATTAAGAAGGATATTGAATATGAATTTATTCGAATGTTTAGTACCCAATCTAAGCTTTTAGTATCCAATTGTTTTCACAGTACTTGAAGTTGGGATGAGGGAAGAGTTGGACTTGAATAGCTCCTGGTTACCTATGTACAATATGTAAAAGCTAAGATGACCCTAAAAATGAGACGAACAAAAGCAATACCTAGAAGGATCATATCTTTGAGTTGTTTCATTTCTTGGTTTGTTGACATGGAGGTTTTGCTGCTTGTAATGATGTTGAAAAGGCAATGGTTAAATCATTAGAAACCCAAATCAAAATCCACTATACACAACCCATATTTTGAGCTACAACTTGTATAAATTCAGATTTAAATTCAAAATAATATGAAAAATATGGATGGGATAAATGATCATATTGTCCAATCATCAATATCCATTGTCAAAACTAAAGATACATTCCCGGAACATCTCCAAAATCTGCCTGGGATATCTCTGAAATCTACTTGGAATGTCTCCTAAATCTGCCCTAAAGTCTCTGAAACTTGTTGGGAACGTTTTGGATACGGCCAACAAGTCCCTGATAAAATCCCCAGCAGATTAGGGACATTTCCTAAAGGCCCCATCCCCAGCAGATTAGGGACATTTCCTAAAGGCCCCATGTCCCCGGAACACGGGGATGACAGGTACGGGCTTTTTAATCGGGGGAACCGTCCTCGTGCAACATAGGAAATTAAAATTGCACAATGTTTTCACATTGGTTTACTTCAAAAGACTAGGGAGTACACATTAGCTGGATAGGCTCTTTCATTGTACACATTCGTTTACTTCAAAAGACTAGGGAGTACACATTAGCTGGATAGGCTCTTTCACTCTGGGAGTTTTGTATGAACTTTAAAGTATGGAGGATTTTATAGTTTTCGTATGGGCTCTTAGATATACGTAAGGCTTGTCTTTTACCACACCGAAACCTCTCGTAGGCATTTCAGCACTTTTAGTGGCTTCAGAGTCGATCTACGTTCTTTTCCTTGGTTTGCAATTTGCAACTGGGCACAGACTTTTATGACTCTGGAATTTTATCTAGCCGTCTTTGGTTTAAGAAAGTTGCACAAACACTTTGGAATTCCTATTTAAGATATCTTGTTGCCAATGTATCTGCAGCCTCTTTATATAAACAAGATCAAATTTGACAATTTTACCTGGAGATGCTGTTCCCTTTGATCAGGACATTGTTCCCTTTAATAATTAATTGAGTGATTTGAATGATTTGTTCTTTCTTTTCCTTTTTTTTGGGTTCTAACGGGTATCAAGACAGGGGAATCCCTATCTAAAGATGACGCTGTTGCCAAATATAATAACATGTTTGGGGGTGCTATTTGCAGGAGCCAGCAGCAGGCACAAGAAATACAGGAAGTGATTCAAGTCAAAAGCCAAGTGGGATGGCAGTCCCAGTTTTCTCTCAACCACAAGGATGGAACGCTGTTGGGGACTCCTTGAGACAAGGTCAGGAATATATCCCCTCATCCAAAGATATCAATCTACTAGGAAAAATGCCAAGTATAGATTCAGAGAGTCTAAACCAAGAGGCACAGAACTGTGGGCAGACGGGAATAGCGCAAGAGAACTCAATGAGACAGCCAAAAGTAGCTTTTCAAACGATTTTGGCCCCCCAAAGTTATGGAGGTACAAATCAGCTTACTCCTATGGTTTTTACCCAGGGATACCCAGTTGGACTAGGTGCGGCTTTCCCAGTACTTGGCTTACAATGGAGTCCTGAAGGACCCCGTGCACTCACTGCTCAGGGATTCATCTTCCCACCAGTTAATAAAAATACTGAAGCAGGAGGGCATTTATCAAATGCATGGTGTCCCCCGGGCACATATTTCCAACTTTATCCATATCAGCAGCAAGCTATACAGGACCCCAGATTTTCAGCATCTTGTCAAAGTAGTGATCAGACACCAATGCAAATTACACGGAATGGAGGTCACAATGGATACGATACTCATGTGAGCTCTACATCACGAGTGGGCCATTTCGAATCCGTACAATCTGAAGAGCGGCGATGCTACAAAGAAATCTCAAGTATTAACATGCCAGCTGGAAGTCCTGGGCCTGAATCTTCCACTATTCCATCATACAAAGCAACCATCGACGTTCCTATCAAATTCGTGGAAAATGGTGATACATTGGAATCAAGAGATAGACCAAGGCACTGTCACTCAGAAGGGAAAACCTCTTCCACCTGTAAACGTCAGTTAGAAGATATCCCCAAGCCTCATGTCACAGAGGAGAAGAGGCAAGCTCGTGCAAAGATATCAAGGTGCAGTGATTGCAGTCTAGATACACAGGAAACAGGACAGCCAGAGGAGGAAACTAGCAGGGGTTGCAAAGATGAGCTTCAAGCCACTGAAACAATTCCTAGAGAAGAAACTGCATTACTTGATGAATATGAGAAAAGAGATGCACCACAGTGCACGTCCAGTGAAATGAATATCTCTTTGATGCAGAGGGAGGATACTTCCCATTATGAATGGTCTACTGAACAACGGGTACATCAAGACCAGAAGGAACTGCAACTTTTCAGAAAAAAAGTCTGTATTTGTAAGGCTACTGATATCCAGACGCATACTTCTGTTGACAAGATGCTTGAGCATTCTACTGAAAAGAGTAAATATTGTGCCTCAGAAATCCTAACATCAAAAGAAACTAATAAGACTGAGGACCCTGATTCCTCCGGCCATGGAAGCAACAACATAGGATCCTATGAGAGAAAACCATGCAGAGGGGAAGATTCCCAGCATTTAGATACCAAATACACACATATAAGCAAGAGCACAGAAAGTAAGGCGAGAACAGAGGCTGAGGGTATACAGCAAATTAAAACAGATTTGATCTCCAGTACAACTGAATCCATACAAATAAAAGAGACCCAGATGGAGTTGGCCAATGAAAAAGTTCTGCCTCATGGGATTTGCTGTCAGGCTTCAACCTCTTTTGGTCTCACAAGCCAAGACATTACTCATGGTGGCATGACAGAAACAGTCACAACGGGTACTAGTCATGCGAAAAACCAAGGAAGAGGCAGTCCTCTGCATGTGCATTGTGATGTGAAGAGAACAGAATGTGGGTCTGGATCTGGGGAAATGGATATGGAGAACATCCAGACAGTCAGTTTAAGACAGAGTGATCAATGTGAAAGCTTGATTAATACCCGGACCAATGCAGAATCTACATGTATAAAACATACAGTAGAAGTACAGCACGATAAGCCCACAATTGAGAGAACGCCATACGAAGAAAAATCGTCCGAGGCAACTGAAACACGAGAAGAATGCAGTACCAACTCGCAAGAGAGTGATGAAGCCTCTGAAGAAGGGAGAGAGGCATCTGAAAGCCTTGCAGCAATGATACTACTGAGCCTTGCACCAAGTGAATCCCAAGTTAAGGGCATGTCTGGAAGCAGTGTCCCTACCAGAAAGCAAAGTGCTCCCCAACAGCAAGGGCACTCTGGTTGTATCGGGTCATCGTCCAGTCACTCTAGCAGGGATAGCATTTGCCATGGCGATGAGACCAAGAGTCGTTCCAGGGGGCAGAAGCGTAAAACACATGAGAGAGACCTACATGGGTCAGTTGGATGGACCAAATCTATACGTGGAAGACGACGTAGAACACAACGCCCACGGACTCATTTTGCTTCACTTGGTAAATACCAATAGACTGTATAAATTGCGAGACCACGAATGTATTAATGTGCATTGATGGCTTTCTTCAATATTCTTAGGCATGAATTGACCTTATGTCTAAATCCTTCTGGTTTTCCAAAGAGACGAAAATATTTTTTTTTATGAGATATGGAATTCAGTCAATTTTGGTGAAGCTTGGGACTCCAACTTAACAGTTCTGCACCTGCCTCGAATCTACAGAGTTATACCCAATAAAAGCCTTGTGTTTTGAAGCGACTTGTATTTATATTTGCATTGCATTTCATAATTGAAGCAACCTTCAGGCAATATAACCGGAGAGTCTAGTGTTACGATTTCGTTTTTAAGTTTATATATTTATTTTCAATATTATGATTTTTAATATTTTAATTTCATAAATTTTGAAAAGAATTGTTCGTGGAACAAGGGACAAGGATTTCTTTTGCACAACGATGTAATGTTAAAGTCTATAGAGGTGTACATACTCTATTCCTTGGGATTTGAACTTATAACTTCTTAGAAAGAAACCTACATTCTTAACTGTTAAGCTCACTGTATTAATAGTTGATTGTAAAGTTACAAAAAATACAAAAGTTGAAAAGAATAAAAATTGAATTGTTACTTAATTTTAATTTAAAATAAAATTGTGAAGAAAATGTAAATAAAATAAAATTGTGAAAGAAATGTAAATAGTATTGGATGTGAAGTTTGATGAAGATGAATAATTCTCAAGATTACATATACATCTTTTAATAATTTTAAAAGATAAAAAGCTTGTTGCTCTGGCGTTTGGTCTAAAATTGAAAGAAAAATTAAAGAAGGAATTCTCACTATTTTCCAATTTAATCTAAAAGTTGAGATGGCTTATCCATCTCAAACATTGTAGGATGCATATGAGCAAGTAAGAGCTCTTAAATCCACTTTTGGGTGAGTAATCCTTCAAAGAAGTTTCTGACTCATGTTGTATTAATGACTTGTATTCTTGTGATAGACCCAACTAGCTTTGAGGAAGCAGTTGAATAGGTGTGATAGGATGCATGATGTCTGGGGTACAATGTTCAATCCTATTATGGAATAAGTTATTGATTCCAAGCATCAGCATTGAATGTGTAAATCCATATTTATTGCTCAAGGATTCTCTTTGAAAAAGGGAGTTGAGCTTGATGACACTTTTTCTCTAGTTTCCAAAGGTTTTGAGATGCATGGGTGAGATACCCATGTTTACAAGATGATGAAGACCCTTTATGCATTGACGCATGCACCACAGGATTGGTATTTGAAGATGGATGATCTTTTACTTGGGCTTTTCCAAGATTTGTGTAGATTTTAATAGTGGCCTTTTATTTGATAGGTCCGATCCACTTGTGATGGTCTTGTATATATATGAGTTTATCCTTGTAGGAAGTTTTGAAGGAAATTGGTTCATGAGTTTGGCATGGAGGACATTGAAGTTTTTGTAGATTGTTAATAAAGTTTTTGACCTTGAAGGGAAGTATAGCTTAAAGGTTTTTAAAAGCTTTAAGAGGACATAAGGAAGCAGTGGTCCTAATTTTTCTTTCAAATTTATAGGTGGTCAACATTATGACAAAACCCCTAATAGAGGAGAAGTTCAAGAAGCTAAGAGAGTATCTTGGTGTGATAGAGAACACATTCCTTGCAAAGAATAAGTTTTAGATTCTATTTCTCAAAGTGTGTTTGACTCTTGCTGCAAGTGAGCGCATCAACAGGAGAGAATCTTATGAGGTTGTTTCGCCTCACACCCACTTTTCATCTATTTTGTCAATTGGACTATGAGGTTGCACTTGTTGCATAAAATATGTAGCGTTGCATAAAAATATGTGGAATTGGTGAGTTTGTACTTGTGAGTGCATAAAAATATTTGGTGAATGAAAAAAAGTTGGCATTTGTGGGCATATGCCTACACATTTGGCACATGTTCATTGCTCCACTTATAGATTCATTTTCCATTTGTTAACTTAGTCTAGGATTAGGGTTTTACCTTACTTGTAACTAACTCTTTTTCATAATCTGCAAAAAGGAGGAGCACATCATTTCATAACATTTTTAGCTTGCTAGGTGAGAGCAAGAGAATGCAAAGTAAGAGAGAACAATTTCTAGAGATGAGCATCATGATGTTGTAATAGCTAGGGCTTTTCTATTTGCTTGTTTTGCTTTATGAGCTTGACAAAAGTTGTTGGTTTTGCATTTGCAGCTGAGAAGATGTTGATTTGTTGTAATGTAATAATCCTTAAGAAATGTGTATATTATCCCAAATTTGCATACAGATCCAATCTAATAGATTTTATTTGATGGTGTTTTAGTTGCTGATTTATTAGGTTATGTAATGAGCAAATCGGTTGATGCTGAGCTAATTTAGCTTGCTTTATTTTATATTTTCAGATCCGATTTACTCTGGGGCCGAGGAATATGATTTTCAGATATGATTTTTTTTAAAAGATCTAACCTTGCAACTACTCAAAATGGTCTTACTCACAATGTGCAGTGTCTAAAATATTGAAGTTTGCCTATAACAGTTTTGTTGTTGCATAGTTGAAGTTTCGATAGATGTTTTGGGAGAAATTAGATTCAACGTTAAGGCTGGAACTCTTATAGTGCAGATCCACAGCTTTATGAAGCAAGAAATTTAACAAAAGTGAACTTCTATTTGATTGTGCAAAGAGGTGCATTCTACAGCCTAGTAGGGGGAGATGTGTAACTTCTTCCGTGCTCATCCTAGAGCTGACATGTGTTCATTTTAAAAGATAATAAAAGATTATAAAAAATAACATGTCGGTTATTTAAAACATTTACAAAGGCATATATATAAAACTACACAAATTAGATAAATTAAATCGCTTCCTCAACATTTGCACTCTAAAAAGGGGTTTATATTTCAAGAGATTTAATCCCTCTCGGCCCTTGGTAGATCCCCTTTAAGATGGATCTATGCTGGTCATAAACCATCGAAAGTCCTATCTCCATACATACATAACTCTAGATTATCAATGTGATTTTCTCACTGAACAATAATTTCTTGCAAACTTCTATCTATGCATTAGGTTCCTCATGCATTTCCTAGAAAACTCCCTCCATGTAAGTTCACTGTTTTCATCCCCAGCAGGAGTTATGAGACATGGCTTGCGTGTCCTCTAGTCTTCTTCACAAATCAAGCCATTCACACTCCCATGCATAGAGACTAGATCGTTGAGTAGCGTTTATTTTTATCCTAGTCTTGGCCCTGGACAAAAGGGTCAATGTGCTCTTCTCGTTCGACATGAGAAAAAAAATTAAAAAATGATGAGGTCGAATAAACAAGGGAGGAAAGGGTTCCCAAAATGTAAGGGAAACCCCTGTGAAAACATAACTCCAAAGTGAATACGGGGAAGAATTAATGTAGGATCTGACCGAAGCAAGTAAGATCCACCTTGAGCAACAGGATGAAGTAAAAGGGCATCCAATGATGACATTCAAAACACATCACAGGTGTGATTTTGCACATCACAACAATGCACTAATGATCATACACTGCAATATATAGAATCAGATATAGATATATTTTACATTAGACCATATATATGTTTGTAAATATAGTCATTGTACTTAAAGGAGCTAGGTGCTCTACAGTTCATTATGGGGAGATGTTGTTTAATGTTACATTATCAAAAATAAAAAGTAATTAGATCCATCTTAAACATGGACCTATCAAGCATCACTAGGGATCAAATTTTTTGAGGTGTAATTTTTTTCTACACAAAAAATTAAGATAAAAAAATACACCTCAAGAAATTGGATCCCTCTTAGTGCTTCACAGCTCCAGATTTAAGATGAATCTAAACAAGTTAATGCATCAATGCTAAATGCTTAATACTTGACATTGTTGAAAATGCAAATTAAAACTTCAACACAATCGGGTGTTACAACAAGGTGTTTTAACTTGGAAGTTACATTTTTAGCTCATGGGAGATAAAGCAATCTGTCGATTAGAATTGGTTCGAATTGTTTTTTCTCTATTTGTTGATGATCGGTGTAGTATCTACTACAAATGTTTGGATTTTCTTAACTTTTACATAAGTTAACCCCCCCCAAAATTATATTAATAGGTTATATTAGTCAACCTTTTGATACTAATTCTAAGTGACAAGAGTTGAATCTATGATTGAGCTAACACCTTTCATATTGGTGAGGCAAAATGTTGAGCTGGATGTTTTACTCCTTGGGAGAAACGATGCATGGATTCTCAACAAGGTGAGATGGAATCAAGATGCATCAATGGGGCTGTAACCTTTGGTGGAGCATCTAGATAGTTGTTAGGTTTGATTCATGCATTGGAAATGAGAAGATCATTAACTAGCTTCAACTTGGTGTCTTTGGAGGTGGAAGATGAAGAGCCAACCACAAGAGAAGAAAATAAAAGTGATATCATAAAGAAGAAACTGATGACCACAAAGTATTTTTTGGTTCGAGAGAAAATCTATTGCAATTAAAACTATTTTCCTTGATAACCAGAGGATGAATGTTACTAGAATTTTTTTGCAATAGTATTTATGATGTCCTTATAAAAAATCCTATCACGTGAAATCTTGAAATCCTTGCCATGATCGAAAAAAGCATTCAAGGAAATGGAGATTCTCATATAATCTTGTGGCGAAGGTTAATTTGTGGGTTGGCTATCGGTGAAGGGGGAGATTTCATTGGATTGTAATGCTAGGATGTGATTGAGATTTGGTGGCTTGGGTTAATGAATTCGTGGATTCCATTGAAAGCCTAAAGGAGAGCTTTGAAAATGCAAACTCAACATTAATTGTACATGAAGAAAGTGTAAGAAATGAATTATTATGTAATTGAAAGCATTAGGTTTTGGATTGTTTCTAGATGAAACAAAGTTTAATTAGTTAGTTTAGATTCCTTGATTTTAAGAAAAAATATGTAATACCAAGCCTCATGTCTTGTAACAACCATGGAAACCAATAGAGACAAAGGGATGTGACAAAAGTTTATTTAGTGTGGGTGTGACACTACATAACTACAAAAATAGATAACCGAGAGGTGTGGAGGATAGGGATGTGATTAAGAAACTTTAGGAGATCACCATGGCACCAAAATGTTCTCACAAATGGAGGGAAATGATAAGAAGGATTAGGACATGCTTCAAGGAGGAATAAAGCTCAAGGTTGCATGGGAAGACTACATTTTGGAACACTAAAGGAATTTATGTTGTAGTCTTGGAAAGGACTAAGAATAACAATTTCAATTTTATGATATTGGGAACCAAGATAATGTTTCAACGTCATCCTGAATTATATTAAGGAGATTACCTCTAGGAAGGTTAAGAACATTGCTGGCCATGAGGCCTACTTCATTGTTAATTTTTATGTGAACTCATTTGAAATTTATATGATTTGAATCACTTGAGTCCTTGTTTACTCTTGAGAATGACATAGGAGAGAATTCAATTTTTGGAGGTGGCCATTCTTGAAAAATTGAAACAACCAATGTTGAATCCTCGCCGCAGATGATTTATTTTGAGGCATTCTATGCATCTTTGATTAATTGAAGGTCTCTTAGATTGATGGAATATTCCCTTAGTTGCTCCATCAAAGAAGAGGGAATATTTGGCAGGGGTGGAGGTTCACTTGGATATATAACTATTTGGATGATCTAGGCAATAGAAAGGCTCATTTTGAGGGGCATACCAATTTTCCTCTCTAGAGTGGTCCATCTTGCATGTGGATTTTCATCATCACCTAAGCCAATAGAAGGTGTGCTCAACACACTCATAACCAAATCCATTTAACGATCTTCAATGAAGGTCATCTTTAACAATAAAAGGGCCATTTGTACACAGTTTTTAAGAATGATGGATAGTGTGATGTAGAAATCAACAAAGCTTTCAGAAAAGCATAGACAACATAGACACAATACTCAAACGAATATTACGAGAACATATGAAGAAGAAAAACATAACGTTTTCCTACATTACATTCATGGCATGATAGTTAAAATAATCAAAATATTAAAAAAGAAAGACATTACTACGACATTTTCTTCTCCAAACTACCTAAGAAAGCTTAAAATAACTACCAAAGATCAGGGCTATGAGTCATTGTTTATACAAAGGTGTCTACCAAACTCCTTGCACATGTAAAAAAAAATTGGTAGATCCTTTCAAATAAGAATGAGAGGCCACTGTGTTGATATTCAACATAATGGAACTCAAAAGTTTGCTTTGGTGGAGCACTCTCATCAAACCAAACATCCCATTAAAATATAAGTTATAGATATCCCAATGGAAATTGGTAACCACTCAAAAAGGGGGATCATAGAAGCTATTGAAACAAAGAAACATTCTAACTACCTAAATCAATATGATGGATTGATCTTAAGTCATACTGTCACATCCCCTCCCATCGATCCAATGCAAGGGAGAGAACATGAAACCAAAACTGGGCATCTAGCCCCATGATCATTAACAAAATTCATAGAAAATAAAAATACATATGCAGATGCAAAAATGCAAGAAACACAACAAAATTAAAATTCTTGCTACACATACACATCTAGTATGCATAAAAAGAATAATGATCACAACCATCATTCATAGACACATATATAAATGTTCCTTCTATTCAACACTTGAATTTCTAATGAATTACAACACAACAAAGGTTTCATTGAATACTTATCTTGAAATGATAATGTATCGAGCAACTGGCTATGCAACTGCAACGTTCCACCCAACCATAGGCTAACTGTGCTCATCAATCTCTCAACACAGTGGACACCCCCGAGATGGGCATGATTTCTACAAGGAAAAAGGGAACAACAGACTCACAAATAGCCAAATATACACCAAAAATCAGCCAAGCCAATCCACAGTTGGGTTTATCAGGCTGCTAAGGCAATGGAAGTGAATGAATTGCTAAGCTAGTGAGCTCAACCACAGAGCTATTGATACCTCTACAAGATCTAGCTAGCTTGGTACCCACAATACCTACACACCCAACACAATGAAGTATTCCCTTCACTGCTACACAGTCCCTCAGGCCATACCTTCCCTTCTAGTGCTCTTCAGGGTGTGCATAGAAGAGTAGCCAAGGCCCTTTGATCTTTCTGTGAGGTTACTCTCTTCACTAGGTTTATCAAGCCAATTCTAATCCTCTTCCACTCCTAATTTCTTACTCACAAGTTCAAACCAAAACATGGATGCACATAAAAACAAAACACAAGTGCTAGGCATGAAGAAAAACGTTTTGACTGTGGGATGCCCAAAATGGGGTTTCCATGACTTTCCAAAATCGTGGGCACCCAAAAACGAGCTGTTAGAGGAGGAGTAAACCCTTGGAGAGAAAAATCGATTTCACCACACGTTTTTGGGCATTCAAGGGGCATGAACAACCTCTATAAACCCCCAAATCATGAATCTCTTCCTCCCAACCACTCTGAAATAAAAAAAAATGAATTCCCAGCTATGGAAAATGAATGAAAATGATGGAAAACGTGAAGGAAAATGCTCCAACTAGCTCAGATTGCGTGAGGGAGCAAAGAACATGGGTGAATAATGGCTTGGGCACAATTTCGTGGGTGTTTTCTTGTCCAAGAAGCCAAAATACGATTTCCCAAATTGATGGATTGCCCATACACGAAATTGGGAATCCATACCTCTCCATTCCCAATGCATTAATTATCTCAACCATTTCCTGGAAGAAATGAATGATTGGGTGCATAAGTCAAAATGGGTAGTTGAGGGTTTATGGGTTATCTCATTGACACTTGGCTTGACTTGATTAGCTCAAGGGTTTGAATATTTTCCCTCCCTATTCCTTGTAAAAATCATGCCCCCATCTCTTGTTGCATTGCATAGCTAGTTGTGGGTATTTCATTAAAATTTACATTTACATGATGTCTTAATTTCTATTGTGCCTGGCTAGCACAAGAACCATATGCATCGATTTTTAATTACCGATACATAAAATGCTAAATTGAAGGCAGGGCATTGGCCTTGAGCTCCTCACCACGATTTAATAACAATATTTACATCATTTACAATTTTAATGCAATAGGGTCAAAATGAGGATATTATACACACCTAGCTTCTGGTCTTGATAAATGATGGAATTTAAATAAGTCTTTTTGTCTTATGATGAGGTCTCTATTGCATTGATAGCATATTTGAACCATAAGTGATGAAGCTTTCAATTATAATTTGTCTTTTGGAGGGAACATATCTGAAAAACCATTAAATAAAACTCATGGTTGGCTAAAATATGACCTCGATGTAGTTGATGTGTACATGAATATTTAATCAAGAAAGAAAGATGTAATGTACTCAACATTCATTTATGTCTTGAAGATGAGCCTTTGATAGCAACATCGAAACTGAAGTGTATGAATTTCACATTTTGGTACTCTCATACACCTAACCCACCCATTGATGGAGGTACTATGGTGTGACCTATCTTTGTTCTTTTTCATACAAAACCCACCCATTGATGACATTGATACCTCTTGCTCTTCACATAAATACTTATGTGTTGTACCACTCCCCCTTGAGTCGCCCTACCTTATCGTAGATGTGTGACCTCCTTGGGATATATAACACTTAGGTAGGTTCCCCTATCAACTCCTCTCTTATCTCTGGCATTTGGTTACTAGTTTGACTCTGCTAGACCCTTTAAAGGCACCCAATTCATACACTCTTTTTCCAGTTGGGATATGTCATGGGATCTATGCCCTTGATCTAGCCCATAGTTAATTGGAGTGCTTCATTTTAGATCCTCAACAACATAAATTTGTTTGGGAGATGCCTAATAGGGGGTCCACTATATCAAATATCCCTTTCCCTTTCTTTATTTGAGTAAATGCCAAGTGAACCATGACTTTCATAGGCCATACCATGGCTATCATTCATAACCTAGAACAAAGTACGCATTTCAAAAAATTACTTGCAGTACAAGACTCGAACTCATGGTTTATGATTAAATTCTATGTCTACACTTCCAATAGACAACCCACTTTTCTTAAGTAGTAAGATAATGTTCATTTACACCTTCAAGTTGTTTCCTAACCTTTTTATGCTACTCTTCTCCTTTTTGTAAAGTCACTTGGATCTCTCTTTGAATATTCGATATCTCTCTTGTTATCTCACATGAACATTTTCAAATTAGTGTCAACCCTTGATCTAGCCACTCTACTCCTCCTTGTCAGTTTTTCTACTTTTAATCAATATTATCTAGGATCTTAACTGAAAGAATAACATGCACATCATAACACAAGAGACACAAAGATTTTCCTCTGAGAAACCATAAAGGAGAAAACCACGGAACTTCCTCAGAGATAGAATCCTCACCAATACAATAACGCAAAAGTAAAGCCCCAAAACAAGATGGTCTTCTGCATCTCCTCTCTCTTTCTCCTATGTGACTTGTCCTCTCTCTCTCACTTATGCGAACTTGAGTGAGTGAGTGTGTGTTCAAATGAGAGAGCCTTTCTCTCTATTTATACTTTACTTTCACTTGACCTTTTTCACTTGCTAGGTCGGCCCCAGCTAAACCTAACTGGGCCGAATTATCTAGGGGACTCAATAACCCTAATGCAACTGACTCTAGGGGGATCTATTGCCCCGAATTACAAAGGAGTATTTACCTCAATGACTTTACATGACCAAATGTAATAAATACATCTCTAACCGGAGGAATAAACATCTCCGTTAGAGGTACAAATAAAATACAATAATAATAACAATATAAAATACAAGTGAATATCTTCCGAAGTTACAATTACATCAACACTCCCTCTTAACTAGGAAGGTATTCTCTTGCCACAGTCATCAACATATCTAGACACAAGTCATCATCGCTGGATCATCTTCAATGCTGGAACATGATCATCAACACTGGATCATCATCGTTGCTGCTGCTGCAATTCTCATAATGTCAATCATTGATTGGTGACATCTCTCGAATCTACTCGTCATAGGAAGTTCTACATAGCCAGCCCTTTTTCATGCTAGATGTAGTCCTAGCCCTCATGTAGGTCTTCATCATCTATGCGAGCAAGCCATCAAGTAGGTACATCCCAGGACCAGTCATTACATTTCCATTGCAAAAACCTGCGTCTCCTAATATTGCCTCATCGTCTTCAGATCATCTCATCATCACATGGAGCACAGCCTAGATGCACATCACATGTCCCACAATGGTCAACTCCCATCTACTAGCATGGGAGGACAAATATACTACCATGCGAGATCCTGCCTAGGCGCACACACAGTGTCTTATGATCGGTGGACGTCTCCAGTATGGGAGGCACAAACCTACCACCATACGAGACCTCGTCTACCAACATGGGAGGACTTTCCCACCACAATGCGAGACCCAACCCTTACATCTACCAACGTGGGAGGAATTTCCTACCACCATGTGAGAATGGCTCATCCCTTACATATACCAACATGGGAGGACTTTCCTACCACCATGTGAGAATGGATCAACCCTTACATCTACCAACATAGGAGGACTTTCCTACCACTATGTGAGAATGGCCTAGCCCTTACATCTACCAACATAGGAGGACTTTCCTACCACTATGTGAGAATGGCTCATGTGCATTTGTGTCTTCCGGACTCATCACTTCCTCTTGGAAGGAACCTCGATCTGGAGAACACCAAGATTCTCTCTGAAGTACTTGAACTTCACTCTGGATAATGACTTGGTCCACACATCGGCTATCTGCTTGTCCGTCGATATATAATGGAGCTTCTGTTGGTTGTGGAGCCAGATCTTCTAGTCTCATAGATGATATTGTATCAGCCGTGTTTGTACCCCAGTTCTATATGATATGTAGGTGGACTGTACACTCACCCTAGCGGGGGGGGTGTGGGGGGGCATCGCCCCTGAAGAAAATTTTTGGGGCTATTTTCGCCAGCTGTTTTGCGGGCCCATGGTTTTGGGTATCCCGTGGTATTTTCCCATTGTATTTCCCCTATAAAATAAAGACATTGTAATACGGCTAGGAAAGATGATGTATTAGGTTTTATGCATTGTAAAGATCTTTGAGATCAGGAGAGAGATTGTGAAACAAAGAAGAGGAAGTGCAGCGATTGTGCTGCAGGTTGTATCCCTTCGACTTGCTGGACGGTAATAATAATAAGGACTGGCAAATTCAGTGTGGACGTAGCCCAAGTTGGGTGAACCACGATATATCTGTGTCTCTCTTGTAATGTGTATGTGTGATTATATTTGCATTTCTGTTTATTGTTATTGCTCTGCGATCCTGTTTTTCTAACAGCTTCACTGCTCCTCTCTGCACCATATCCCTGATATAGTGGTACTTGATCTCAATGTGCTTCGACTTGTCATGGAACACCGGGTTCTTGGACAACTTCACACAACTATGGTTATCACAGAATATACAAGTCACCTCTAACTGGAGATCAAACAAATCAGATGGTAGCTTCCTAAGCCATACTGCCTCACAACTGGCCGAATAAGCTGCGACATATTTTGCTTCGGCTATACTCAGTGCCACGCACGATTGCTTCATGCTGAACCAGGAAATCATACTGGATCCCATACTGAAGCAACATCCCGAGTGCTCTTCCTATCAGCAGCACTACCTAGCCAATCCGAATCAACATAACCCTGCAGGTTAATCTTCTGATTCATGTCATGCTTGAGCCCATAATCAACTGTACCCTTCAGGTACCTCAATACATGCTTTGCAACAATCAGGTGAACATGTCTCGGATCCGTCAGGAACTGGCTCAATGTGTTCACAGAAAAGTATATGTCTGGTCTCATGTTCGTCAGGTACATCAATGAACCAATCATCTGACGATACATCGTGGCATCGACTGAATCTGATGAAGCATCACACAGTAGCTTCAAGTTCGATTCCATGGGTGTGGCCATATCCTTGCAGTCCATCATTCTGAATCTCTTCACAATATCCATTGCATACTTCCCTTGTCCAAGGAAGATTCCATCCACACTTTGCCACACCTCTATGCCTAAAAAATAATGCATCATACCCACGTCCTTCATCTTGAACTCTGCGGAAAGCATCCTCTTCGTATCTACAATGAGCCCATCCTCCCTTGTTACAAACATGTCATCTACATAGAGTAGAAGTATCACTGGGTTTCCCACCTAAACCTTGTAGTAAAGGTTAGAATCTGCTTTACTCTTGGTAAAGCCCAATCTCATTAGGAAACTATCCATCCTGTCATACCACGTCCTGGGTGCCTGCTTCAATTCGTACAAGGCCTTCTTCAATTTGCACACATGAGTATGCCTGTCCTGTGTCTCAAATCCAAGTGGCTGATCCAGGTACACTTCCTCTTCTACTACACCGTTCAAGAATGTTGTCTTGACATCCATCTGGTGTACCTTCCATTTCATCATTGCAGCCAATGCAAGTACAGATCTGATGGAAATGTATCTGGCTACAGGTGCAAATGTCTCCTCATAGTCTATGCCTTCCTTCTGGGAGAAGCCACGTGCCATGAACTTCGCCTTATGTTTTTCGATGCTACCATCTGCAGTATGCTTGATCTTATAGATCCACTTCGAAGTCACTATAGACTTCCCTTCTGGTCTCGGAACTACCTCCGAGACATAATTCTTCATAAAGATCATGGCATCCTTCCATTATTTATTTTCTGTCGCTTCCTCATAGTTGGAATGTTCTTTGTCAATGATGTCGCACAACAGGGCTACATAGCTAGAGTATGGCCTAGGTATCTTGCTTTCTCCGTGCATGTTGACCGAATCGTGACCTCACAGTCGACAGGGATCCACCAACTGTCGACCCATACCACAGTCTCCCTGGGCACCAACCCGGGCAGGTTTGAGCCCACCCAGCAACACCCACAGAGCGGATGAGGTCTCACCCGAGGCATCCAGGAAGAGCAGACAGAACCATGTTTCCATCGAGAAAGGAGGCAGGTTGTGGGAATATAGTACTAACATCAATTCTAAACATTCATCGTGAAGTTCTAGCACATCACAGTTTTTAACATTACCAGAAACAAAGATTACATATTAACATTACTCTAATCGCAGCATTTTCACATAGACCGATAACACATTATCGCAGCATTCACATTATAACAATAGAAACGAGATAACGACATTAAGAATAAGCAAAAACATGAACATCCAACAACATTACACATAGATTGCACCAAATCATCATCCTTATATCACTCGGCAAACCAAAAGTAGTACATAAGTCTTTCTGCAACATCCGCATTATCTATGTTCATCTCCGCATATAGCTCTACCACACCCACTACTATCAACTCCTCTAACACTTACAATTCTCCTCTATTTATAGGCTTCCGCCGATTACAATACTTGTCCACTTTCCTAACCGACACTATGGACAATCTACTAACTGACTTGGTCTAATGACCCAAAAACCCGCATACCGCGGTACAATGACTCGATATTACAAAATATATGACCAAAAACCCGCCAACTGTGGTATACTTGACTCAATACTACCAAATACATGGTCCAAGTGACCCAAAACCCTCCAAGTGCGGTATCCTTTGGCCCAAGATGCTCCTTTCGTGTCTTCATCCAACATGTTGCGGCATCAGTAGTACCGTGATCTTTCCTCATCAAACCGCCTGCCAACAGGCCCCCAACACAATCTTGTGGCTCTCCCTCGAGCCACGTCAGCTGCTGGATAGAGTACACGTCGCGGTCCTGGCCTTGAAATCTACATATGACTGCTCGACGTTCTGCACCAACTCCTGAGCTTCTTTGGATGCTGCCCGATTTGTGACCACATCGTCGGCCGATGGGTGGTCGAAAAGCATCTCCATAACCTGTTGGTGACACTTTTGAACGGCTGGAAGTGCTTCACTAGCTTGCAGCATCAGTTTCCCGCCAGTGTCTTGGAACTCGTCTAACTGGGATGCACGCAACTTTTGGCGTTCCTCTGCCTTGGTGACCTGTTGTTGTAAGTCCTTGAGTTTGCGTGACTTAGCGACTTCAGGTCCCGTCAACGGAACCATTTGTTGACCGAATCGTGACCTCACAGTCGACAGGGGTCCACCAACTGTCGACCCATACCACAGTCTCCCTGGGCACCGACCCGAGCAGGTTTGAGCCCACCCAGCAACACCCACAGAGCGGATGAGGTCTCACCCGAGGCATCCAGGAAGAGTAGACAGAACCATGTTTCCACTGAGAAAGGAGGCAGGTTGTGGCAATATAGTACTAATATAAATTCTAAACATTCATCGTGAAGTTCTAGCACATCACAATTTTTAACATTACCAGAAACAGTGATTACATATTAACATTACTCTAATCGCAGCATTTTCACATAGACCGATAACACATTATCGCAGCATTCACATTATAACAATAGAAACGAGATAATGACATTAAGAATAAGCAACAACATGAACATCCAGCAACATTACACATAGATTGCACCAAATCATCATCCTTATATCACTCGGCAAACCAGAAGTAGTACATAAGTCTTTCTGCAACATCCGCATTATCTCTGTTCATCTCCGCATATAGCTCTACCACACCCACTACTATCAACTCCTCTAACACTTACAATTCTCCTCTATTTATAGGCTTCCGCTGATTACAATACTTGTCCACTTTCCTAACCAACAATATGGACAATCTACTAACTGACTTGGTCTAATGACCCCAAAACCTGCATACCGTGGTACAATGACTCGATATTACAAAATATATGACCAAAAACCTGCCAACTGTGGTATACTTGACTCAATACTACCAAATACATGGTCCAAGTGACCCAAAACCCACCAAGTGCGGTATCCTTTGGCCCAAGATACTCCTTTCGCGCCTTCATCCAATGTGTTGCGGCATCAGTAGTACCGCAATCTTTCCTCATCAAACCGCCTGCCAACAGGCCCCCAACACAATCTTGTGGCTCTCCCTCAAGCCACGTCAGCTGCTGGATAGAGTACATGTCGCAGTCCTGGCCTTGAAATCTTCATACGACTGCTCGACATTCTGCACCAACTCCTGAGCTTCTTTGGCTGCTGCCCGACTTGTGACCACATCGTCGGCTGATGGGTGGTCGACAAGCATCTCCATAACCTGTTGGCGACACTTCTGAACGGCTGGAAGTGCTTCACTAGCATGCAGCATCAGTTTCCCGCAGTGTCCTGGAACTCGTCTAACTAGGCTGCACGCAGCTTTTGGCGTTCCTATGCCTTGGCGACCCGTTGTTGCAAGTCCTTGAGTTCGAGCGACTTAGCAACTTCAGGTCTCGACAACGGAACCATTTGTTGACCGAATCGCGACCTCACAATCGACAGGGGTCCACCAACTGTCGACCCATACCACAGTCTCCCTGGGCACCGACTCGGGCAGGTTTGAGCCCACCTAGCAACACCCCTAGAGCGGATGAGGTCTCACCCGAGGCGTCCAGGAAGAGCAGATGGAAACATCTTTCCGCCGAGGGAGGAGGCAAGTTGTGGCAATATAGTACTAACATCAATTCTAAACATTCATCGTGAAGTTCTAGCACATCGCAGTTTTTAACATTACCAGAAACAAAGATTGCATATTAACATTACTCTAATTGCAGCATTTTCACATAGACCGATAACACATTATCGTAGCATTCACATTATAACCATAGAAATGAGATAACGGCATTAAGAATCAGCAACAACATGAACATCCAACAACATTACACTTAGATTGCACCAAATCATCATCCTTATATCACTCAGCAAACCAAAAGCAGTACATAAGTCTTTCTGCTACATCCGCATTATCTCTGTTCATCTCCACATATAGCTCTACCACACCCACTACTATTGACTCCTCTAACACTTACAATTCTCCTCTATTTATAGGATTCTGCCGATTACAATACTTGTCCACTTTCCTAACCGACACTATGAACAATCTACTAACTGACTTGGTCTAATGACCCAAAAACCCACATACCGTGGTACAATGACTCGATATTACAAAATATATGACCAAAAACCCACCAACTGCAGTATACTTGACTCAATACTACCAAATACATGGTCCAAGTGACCCAAAACCCGCCAAGTGCGGTATCCTTTGGCCCAAGATATTCCTTCCGTGCCTTCATCCAACGTGTCGTGGCATCAGCAGTACCGCGATCTTTCCTCATCAAATCGCTTGCCAACAGGCCCCCAACACAATCTTGTGGCTCGCCCTTGAGCCACGTCAGTTGCTGGATAGAGTACACATCGCGGTCCTGGCCTTGAAATCTGCATACGGCTACTCGACGTTCTGCACCAACTCCTGAGCTTCTTTGGCTGCTACCCAACTTGTGACCACATCGTCGACCGATGGGTGGTCGACAAGCATCTCCATAACCTATTGGCAACACTTTTGAACGGTTGGAAGTGCTTCACTGGCCTGCAGCATCAGTTTCTTGCCAGTGTCCTGGAACTCGTCTAACTGGGTTGCACACAGCTTTTGGCGTTCCTTTGCCTTGGCGACCCATTGTTGCAAGTCCTTGAGTTCGCGCGACTTAGAGACTTTAGGTCCCGGCAACGAAACCATTTGTTGACCGAATTGCGACCTCACAGTTGACAGGGGTCCACCAACTGTCGACCCATACCATAGTCTCCCTGGGCACCGGCTTGGGCAGGTTTGAGCCCACCCAGCAACACCCGCAGAGCGGATGCGGTCTCACCCAAGGCATCCAGGAAGAGCAGACGGAACCATGTTTCCGCCGAGGGAGGAGGCAGGTTGTGGCAATATAGTACTAACATCAATTCTAAACATTCATCGTGAAGTTCTAGCACATCGCAGTTTTTAAAATTACCAGAAACAGAGATTGCATATTAACATTACTCTAATCGCAACATTTTCACATAGACCGATAACACATTATCGCAACATTCACATTATAACAATGGAAACTAGATAATGGCATTAAGAATAAGCAACAACATGAACATCCAACAACATTACACATAGATTGCACCAAATCATCATCCTTATATCACTCGGCAAACCAGAAGCAGTACATATGTCTTTCTGCAACATCCGCATTATCTCTGTTCATCTCCGCATATAGCTCTACCACACCCACTACTATCGACTCCTCTAACACTTACAATTCTCCTCTATTTATAGGTTTCCGCCAATTACAATACTTGTCCACTTTCCTAATCGACACTATGGACAATCTACTAACTGACTTGGTCTAATGACCCAAAAACCCGCATACCGCGGTACAATGACTCGATATTACAAAATATATGACCAAAAACCCACCAACTGCGGTATACTTGACTCAATACTACCAAATACATGGTCCAAGTGACCCAAAACCCTCCAAGTGCGGTATCCTTTGGCCTAAGAAACTCCTTTCGCGCCTTCATCCAATGTGTCGCGGCATCAGTAGTACCACGATCTTTCCTCATCAAACCGCCTGCCAATAGTGCATCCCCTCTGGAGTGCCATACTTCTCTGAATCTTGTATTGCTTCTCGTACCCATGCTGGTTTCCTCTTGTGGGATTTATTCTCACGAGGTGGATCTACAGGTTCTTCTGGTTCTTCCACCTCGCAGTCTTCATGATCTTCTGGAACTGTTTCTTCCATTACTGCATCTCGAATCCTGGGAAATTTAGGTTATTCAGTGTCTTCAATAGGTAACTTTCAGGATTTGTTGTAGGCTGAGTATTCGTCAAATGTCACGTCTCTGCTGATGTTGATCTTCTTGAATCCTGGTAAGTATATTCGTTAGGCCTTTGAACTTTCACTGTATCCTATGAATATACCCTTCTTTCTTGAAGGATCTAGCTTCGTCCTCTTCTCCTTCGGAATGTGTATGTACCATGGGAAGCCAAATATCATGAGATGACTGACTTCTGGTTTTTCACTGGAGAAAACTTCTTCTAGAGTCTTGTTGTCTAGTACTCAAAGAGGAGTACGATTTTGTACATACATGACCGTCCTCGTAGCTTTTGGCCATAGGTTCATTGAAAGATCCTGGTCATGAATCATTGCTCTTGCTGCTTCCATTATTGTTCTATTCTTTCTTTCTGCAATGCCATTTTGTTTTGGATTGTATGGAGTGGTCAACTCCCTCTTAATCCCAGATTCTCTGCATAGGTTCTTGAAATCTTCTGAGGTGAATTCTATGCCATTATATGATTGAAAGGTCTTGATATTCTTCTTAGTGTGATTCTCTATCAAGGCTTTGAATTCCTTGAACTTGTTGAATACTTCATCTTTACTTTTCAAGAAGTATATCCAAGTCTTATGGGAAAAGTCATCAATGAATGAAACATAATATACATACCCACTCAATGAACTGGATGAAATAGGCCTATATACATCGGAGTGGATGATCTTCAATATCCCTTTCACTTTGCTTTCACTGCTTGGAAATGTCTTCTTCACGTTCTTTCCTTTCGCACATCCTTTGCAAATGCTTCATGTTTCGACTGGATTTATGGAAGTGCTTCAATTGCTTTACTTGCAATGGGTAGTGCTCTATAGTGCACATGTGCAAGCCTTCTATGCCATAATTCACTTGGCTCCATGGAGTCATGAAACAAGGCTTGCACAGGTTGTCCCTTCAATTTGTACAAACCTCCCTCTTGCTCTCCAATCACAATCGCATCATCTATTTTCTTTCCCTTTGGCCACATTAGAACTTGGCCATCAACAAATGCAACCCTCATACCTTTAGCATCTAGTGTTGATATGGAGAGAAGGTTCTTCTTTAGTCCTGGAACATATAGGACATCCTTCATCTTCAAAGATTTTCCAGAGTCTAGCTTGTATGAATCTTCTCCACTTCCTTTTATGGGGTATTGGTAATCATCCCCAAGTTTCACCTTGTGAGTTGACTCATGTTCAGATAAGTTTGTGAAGGATTATTTATATCTCGTCATGTGCTTGAAAGCTCCACTATCTACAAGCCAATCATTACTTCCATGTTCGACAGTGCCCGTGAGTGCTGATATCAGGACAAACTCTTCATCACTTTCTTCTCTGGATCTCTTCCTTAGATGTTCATCATCTTCTGCGGTGTGGGTATGGTGTCTTTTCTTGTTGTTCTTTTTGTTGTGGGAGCAATTTCTATTTCTGGGACAATCTTTGGAGTAGTGTCCCTTCTCATCACAAGTATAACATCTAACATTGGATAGATATCTCTTTGGATCTTCTAAAGTTCTCCCTCTGACTTTGGTGATGGTGTTTCTCCCTCTTACTGTGATGATGGTGCTCCCTCTTGTTATGATTCCTTCTAGTGTGTGCTCTGAGAGCTTGATCATCATTTGCCCCCATCTTCTCTTCTCGAGCCACAAGTCGAGCTTCTTCTTGTGAACATTCTTCCCATAGCCTACTGAATGCAAATAACTTCTTTCTGGCACATATCCCTTGAATGAATGAGTCCCATGATCTTGGGAGACCATTTAAGGTGGTCATCACAATATATCCTTCTTATACCTTTTCTCCAACAACTTCAAGTTGCTCCTTGATCTGAGAGACCCTTGTGAAATAAGACTGCATGGTCTCTGCATTTTGAATCTTCACATTCTTGAGCTGGTTCCTCAAGGTCATCTTCTGATTTATGTTCTTCCCTTCAAATAAATTTGCCAAAGCATCAAACGTCTCCTTAGGTGTCTTCAAAGATGACACATGTGGGATGAGATGATCCTTAATGGAACCTGCAATGATTCTCTTGGCCTTAACCAAGTTCTTCTTATGTAAGGCTTTAGCCTCATCTCTCTCTGGTGCTGGAACCTCTTCATTTACATACTTGTCCAATTCATTCTCTTCAAGGACAAGAGTAATCCTATACTTCCATGCTTAGAAGTTATCAACTCCTTCAAGCTTATCCTCAAGCTTCGTGTGGTGAGACATCTTTATTGATAACTTTAACTGGAAATAACAAAGCTTTTAGGTCTTACCACTTTAAGATGCCAAAATTGGTTCTGGAGCTGGTTGGCCTAGGGTTTGTAAGAGAAACCCTAATTTTCCAAACTTGGAATTTGGAACTTCTGATTGGACAGATAGATGTGGATCCTCAAGGTGAGTTTACCAATGTACTCACTTATCTAGTTCTATGAACATAAACAAAAAATAGCTGATGCCCTAGTTTTCCTCTGGTAGTAGTGATGGGTCCAAAAATGAAAATTCTCGGAATTGAATTCTCCTTTCACAGGAAGATGCGCCCTCCTAGGGAGAATTTAATTGACCCTCTTTTTAGGATGATCTGTGGAGGAAAGTGCCCGGAGCAGGAAGCCCTAGTTTCTCCCCGCAGTATTGACAGGGCCAAAAATGAAAATTCTCAGAATTCGATTCTGCTTCGACAAAAATATGCACCCTTCTAGGGCGAGTTAGCCTAGCCTCCTTTTCTTGATAATCTGTGGAGAGAAGACCTCAAACTTAGAAGCCCTAGCTTCCTGCAGCTGCACAATGTCTTCTTTTCAGGTTAGCTTTGATACCATGCTAGTTTTTTTGCTTTTAATCAATATTATCTAGGATCTTAATTGAAAGAATAACATGCACAACATAACACAAGAGACACAAAGATTTTCCTCGAGGAAACCATTAAGGAGAAAACCCCGCAAATTCCTCAGAGATAGAATCGTCACTAATACAATATCACAAAAGTAAAACCCCAAAACAAGATGGTCTTATGCAGCTCTTCTCTCTTTCTCCTATGCAAACTTGTCCTCTCTCTCTCACTTTTGCGAACTTGAGTGAGTGAGTGCGTGTTCAAATGAGAGAGCCTTGCTCTCTATTTATACTTTACTTTCACTTGACCTTTTTCACTTTCTAGGTCAACCCCAGCTAAACCTGTCTGGGCCGACTTCTCTAGGGGACTCAATAACCCTAATACAACTGACTCTAGGGGATCTATTGCCACAAATTACAAAGGAGAATTTATCTCAATGACTTTACATGACCAAATGTAATAAAGGAATCTTTGACCAGAGGAATAAACATCTCAGTCGGAGGTACAAATAAAATACAATAATAATAACAATATAAAATACAAGTGAATATCTTCCGAAGTTACAATTACAACAACACTCCTCTCCCTTGGGATACTTGGCCTTTTCTATTGGATTTTATCAAACCATGATAAAAAATAGTTTGCACTCAAAGTATTCCTAACCTACTAGATGGTTGAACCTTAAAATCCACTAAAATTGTTCTAATAATGCTAAAAACTGTAAACACATACTGTAGAAAATCTATAACAAAATGTCATAGTTTTGTTCTAAATCACATGCCTGTTAGTAAGCAAGAAAACAAAATTAGAATGTACTAGCTAACTCACTATTAAAGAAAAACAAAAAAATCAATAGATGAACTACCAAACTTATTATTGCTTTCTCATAAATTTTGAACTAAAATCTTCTACAGGAAAAATACAAGCAACAAATTCACCACTTGTTGCTGAAGTGAATGAATAAACTTATACACTTGCTTTCTCCTTTACAAACTAGGAAGAAGAGTAGGTACATCAAATTTGGACAGATACACAACAATGCCTCAACTAGAGATGATGTGAGGCATGCAAGCATGCATCCATGTTACATACATACATAAATAAATAATATTAATAATAGAAAATGATAAACAAATATAATGTAATATTTTTTTTTAATTATTACATTATATTTGTTTATCATTTGCTATTATTAATATTATTTATTTATTTATGTATGCTAGCTTGGGTGGATGGGAGGAATGATTATTACCCTTCCCACCCAGGTTCTACTCTTGTAAGTGACATCATGCTCTTGTTGAGCCCCTATTTATTGACTATGTAATGATTTGACTAGAAGTGTGACTTTGACCATACCTTGATTCTCCAATTGTAATAATTAATTAAAAGTCTAAATGACTTAACCTTGTTGAAAAGGCACGATATGGCTTATATAAAATCCCACCTATTGTAATGCATTATATCATCTTCTTATTCATTCATATATTTTTACTCAATATATTATTATTCCTATTATGGATTATTTTATATTCCAAATATTTTGGTAACCTGTGTGTGAGAACTTTGTTCCTCACACTTGGTATCATAGTCGTTCTTTTCGGCTGACCCGTGGTCTATATTTACTTGTGGCAGATATATTTTGGAGGCTTGTGGCCCATTTCTAATCTTGGTTGGTCTCTAATATTTAAAAAAAGAAAAAGAAAAAAGAAAAAGAAAGTAAAAAAACTAAAAGAAAGAAAAAAGTAAAAAAACAAAAGAAAGAAAAGAAAAAAGTAAAGAAAGGAATGAAAGTAAAAGAACATAAAAAGAAAGTAAAAAATAAAAGAAAACCAACAGATGGTTTTATAAAACCAACTCTTGATTTTATAAAGAAACCAACACATGGTTTTTATAAAGATATCATTGAAGTTTAATTAATTCTTTTTCTTTTCGAGGAAGCTTACATAAGTTTGAATTCAATTTATTGAAGGGTTATTTTCAAGGAGAAAGCATATTAAATAATTTACAACTCACACCCTAATTAGGTTGAGTTTATTCTTAAATTCTCTTTATTATATAAGATAAAGCTAGAAGTGCATAAGAAGTCTTAAGGTATCAAGAAGCAAACTAATAATTGTGAACACTAATAAGAGAAGAGTAAGGAAGTGTATTATGTTTCAAATAATGAAGTTAAATATTTGAGATTATATTGAAGAGAAAAAAAGAAGGAAATTTAAAAAGAGATAGAGAGATGAAAAGAAGAAATAATCAAAATGGAAGAGACAAATTCTACTCAAGAGAAAAAAATATTTGTCGATGTTCCATAAAAAATGTCAATGGTGATGCTCAAAGTTAATGGAGCATTTTATCAAAGTCCTATTAACATTGCCATATTCCCAACTAATAAAGAACATTTTTATTGATGTTGATATATCTAATCAACTACCAGTTCCAAAAGTAGACATAGAGAAGAACGAGAGGAACAAAGAGCAAATAAAAGAATTAGACTTCTAGACTAGTAATTATAATCTTAGATTAGAATTCACGGTTGCATCTATAGATGGCGATATTACTGACATAATGATGGGTTCTAACTAGTTGGAAACATTGGGTACATTCACCTTTAATGTAACAAACGAATTCATGATGTTCTTCTATAAGGAGAAGAAAATAAAAATACATGACTCGTCAGTGAGAGTCCCCACATTGCAAAATATAGATGAAGAATCACCTTACGGAAGCTATGAAGATCTAGAAGAAGAAGTAAAACATTTGAAGACATGGATAAGGAGATTGTGCAAATCCAAGAGAAATTAAAATGCCAAGATTCAGGCATCTACCAACGTCGACAACAAATTAAGGAGCTCAAACAACATAATGGTGACATTAAAAATGCTCATGAGTTAGAAATTGCAAGTATCAATAAAACAATATGAAGCAATAATGATGAGATTTTGAGGTTGCGAAATCATAGTAAAATTTTAGTCACAAAAATCAAGAAGTTAAAAAATGCTCAGAATTCGGAACAAGCTGCTGAAGGTATCGAAGGAAAATTACTAGAAAAGGTAGAAGATAATTTCCATCTTAAAAATCATAATCAATATCTGATGAAACAGATTAAGAAATTAAACGAGGACGAGAAGCCGCAAGAAGAAACATTCACAAATATTAAAAATGATAAGAGGTTACTAGAAAACAATTTAGAGAAAATCTAAAAGGAGGCATCAACGTTGTCAGAAGTAAAAATCCAAGCGATGGAATAAGAAGCAAATATAGACCCACTCTACATCTCAGATCGAGAAGACACTATAAACATGATAAGGGAACATAACATTATTAGAATTCCTTATCGACATCCAAATCATAAAAGCATATATCTTAAACAATCAGAGTATCGATATTCCTTAATTCAGGAACATCTAATGAAAAATATTAACACCAGTGCAAATAAATCTCATGATAATAGTTCATCATGGAAGTGCAACAGTCCGCAAAGAATTGAATTAGGATGGATCGATCCTTTTACATTTCACAAATTTTGTTTAGCACCCAGAAGCTCATATCATCTCATATCATCAACTACGACAAAACATAGAAAGATGCAACAACAGTTACAAGAAAAAGTAAAACGTAAAAGCGTCTTCATCAATATGCTTTGAGGACAAAGCATTTTTGAAGAGGAAGGCAATGTTACATACATACATAAATAAATAATATTAATAATAAAAAATGATAAACAAATATAATGTAATGATTAATTAAATGTCTAAATGACGTGACCTTATTGAAAAGGCACAATCAGGCTTATATAAAATCGCACATATTGCAATGTATTATATCATCTTCTTATTCATTCATATATTTTACTCAATATATTATTATTCCTATTATGGATTATTTTATATTCCAAATATTTTGGTAACTTGTGTGTGGGCAAACTTTGTTCCTCACAATCCCCCTAGAGATCTATGCCCTTATTTACATGCATGTGCCTAAATAAACTTACATTGTAGCTACAATTAGAAAACTACTTAATAAACTAAAACTAACACATGTAACTACATGCGCTCTCTTTTACTTAACTTAGCAATGACATGTAATCTCTTACATTTGGAATCTAAAGATAACCTTATCCTATCTTATCTATAGTTGGTGCATGCATGCGTCCTCACTAATGGAATCCTAAAAATAAATATGGACCCTCCTAGTATATTCTATTGTTGCGCTCTCATCCACATATGATCATGCCACCTACTTGCACTCCTTTGGTCAAAACTTGATCAAATCCATGGTTGTTGTCTCTAATGGTGACATACAGACCATCAAATTATCCAAACACTACATTTGCCATGCCATAAATTAAAAGAAGAGTCTTCGTTAACTCAGGAGCACATGAGACAAGATCTAGCTCAAGAACATTCTCTGAAAGCAATATTTGTGGCACATCACATAATTCCATGTGTAGTCCTTTATCTTACTCTTGAAATCCACTAAAGATTATTTCTATCATAATTCAAATGTATGGAAGCTCCATTTCCCACATACCATCCAACACCTAAAATGACAATTGTGGAAAGACATGACAACACAATGAAGGTAGTATGAAGACTAACAACCAACTCATTCATGCTTGAAGCTTTTGCACTTCCTGCCAACTCCCACTACTATTACCACTTTCCCTTCCCCTTTTTCCTCTTACTGGATGTTGAGAAGCATATTGATCATGCTTGTTGCACATGAAGCATTGCATAAGAATCAAGTTTTTCTTCCCCTGAACTAAAGAATCTAATTCACCCTCCTTTCTCATTTGACCCCTCCTATGTCCTCCTTCCTACCCCTTATTCTCACATTCTTGATGAGGGGTATATTTGGTATATCATACTTGTCCTTGTAATTGGTTGAGACTTGTTGTATTCTCATATCTTCTTCAATGACATCAACCCACAATTAATCGAGGTCAGGGAAATGCTCCCAACCACAAATTACTTGGACAAAGTTGTGCCACAATGTACTAAACCCATTAAGAGAATCAAACTAGCCCATTATCCTCAACTTTGTCCCCAACTATAGCAATTTGATCTTTAAGAGGTACTATCCTCATGAGATAGCTTGATATTGTATTTGTTTTTCTCATGTAGGTAGATGTGAGCTTGTTCCTCAAGAGTATCTTCTTGGATACATTCACACTATGGTATAGGGTTTTATAATACCCCCATTTTGACCCTTAGGATATATTGGCTTTTAATGTAAATATTGTATATATGTGATGTATGAGTCCTAGTGTGGAGCTCAAGGCCAAGGCCCCTCTAGTGAATGCTCAAACTTGAAGGGCTGGTATTTTATGTTGTGCTATCCATGTGCTAGTAAGCCATGGGGAAATTGTAAAAATGATGTAAGTAATTGTAATGCAAATAAAATACCAAGGGGTTGGATATGGATGCAACTAAATGAGGGGGCTATGTGTATCCACTAGGGAGAGGTGAGGGGGCTGTGGGATTGAACCCTAGGCTTCCATATCTCACCTTGAGAACCCATTTGACTTTCCTTACTGACATTTAATTATGTGGTAAGGAAGTGGTTGAAGAAATCTGTCAATGAGAGTGATGTAGTATGGGCAACCCTGAAATTCGTAAGGTAGGGTATGGCTATGTTTTTCTTGTCCCATAAGCCACTCCATCTCATGGGAATTCGTTTTCCCTCATTCCCATTCGATGGGAGAGGAACGAAGCTTCAGTTTTCAAGGAGGACGCATGCCAGCAGGAAAAAAACCAGAAATCGTAACTTGGAGAGAAGCCGCATTTTGGAAGTGAAATCCGATAGGAGGATCCATAGACCTGAAACATGGGTGAATCTGAGAGCAGGAGATGCCCACAAATCCATGATAAAACCTAGATCTAATAGCCTGAAATCCCAGTTGCAGGACATAGCCTTTCGACCGCAACATTGAGGAGATCCAAGAGTGGATTGCAATGGGAAAGAGACTAGGTGGTTCAAAATTCATGGTAGAGCCAGTGAAGGCTCATTTATCCATGGTTTAACAGTCGGGACCAGCCATACCTTCCCAGGTCAGCGCCGAGGGACTGTGCAACAAATAAGGGTACCTTACTTAGGCTGAGAGTGGAGGTGATGGGGTTACCTGGAATGTATGAATCCAACTAGATATGCATGTAGCTCTGTGGCTGAGCTTATTGGATTAGAAACCTCTTACCCTGTATCCCCACTTGCTTTATAAAGCCAACTATGTGTTGGATGACCCTGAATGACTGTGAAACCAAGGCTATGGGTGGACCTGAGTAGTTCCTCCTTAGTGGATACCTAGCCCCATCTCGGGGGTGGTCTCTAAGTGATGAAAGAATACAAGCTGGGAAGATATATATGGTTGGGTTGGAATGTTGCAGTCCATAGCCAGTTGCTTGGTGATTTCACCTTAAAGATAAGTGTTCTCTGTGATTTATATCATGTTCATTCTGTGTTCTGAATGCTTAATTGTTCATGGTAGTGGGAATGAAAGGATTATATTAAGTTAGTCAACATAATCCTGTGCATAACATGAGAAGAGGATTAATTCCCTAAAGGTCGTTTCATCATTCTTCCTGGGAGAAATGTGCTGATACATTCCCTTATATGTGCGTGGAAAATGTTTCATTCCATTGTGTTTAATTGAGTATGCATATGCACACCGATGTTTGTATTTATATGAATCTGTTAATTGATGAATAGGGCTAGTCTTGTGAAGGTCTGGAAAGCATAGACTGCTAGTCATGGACTTGGGGAAGAAATAGACACCCCCCTGTGGTTTTCATGTTCCCTCTGTGGATCATATGAAGGGAAGGGCCATGACAGAGTAGTATAAGAGCCCCTTACAGAGTGGTAAAGAGGCCTTGATGAAGTTTGGGGTCACATTTTGGGTTGGAAGAAGGATAGGATCAAAGTCCTCGGGTGTGGCCGAGGATCATGTAGTTGCATAGGGCTCACCGAGATATTTCCAATGGTACCAAGTTTTCCAAAAATGGACTTAATATGAGAAAGAAATCGGCCTGAGAAGTTGGCAGTAACAGGGGTGTATGGCTTGTAGCTGGGGTTTTCACATCAACTCGTGCTAAAGAGCACCTACTAAGTATTCAAGAACCCTTAGTAGCAGTTCAATAATGGATGAAAATAATATGTGAAATGTGCAAGTGATAAGATAAAAATAAATCTAACTATAACAGTAAAAATAAACAATCATGAGGAACTCATTAATGGAATTGAAATTTTTTGTATTAATGGGAAAACAAGGGTTTGCAATGGTGTTCACCTCAAATGTTGAGGTTGTTGGATTCCTTGCAGTTGTACGAAGAGTAGCGCACCAGATATCCAGAGTTCCTTCTCCTTCTCCAAATGCTCGATGGGTGGCCAAGACTCAATTGAAATGGGGAACCAAAGCTCAAGGTGATAGGCTAAAGTTCAGTAGGAATTTCGGCAGCATAAGGGTATGAAGAGTGATTGATGGATGTGAAATGGGGGGCCTCCATCACCTTTTTATAGTGATTTTGGGTGGTGAAGTATTGACCCATTGTTTTGGGAAACCAATAGTATTGGATAATGGTATTTAGAGTTTTCCCTCTTTTTTGAATTTATTTTTTACTTTTTCCTCTTTTCCTTTAATTTTTGGGATTTTGGACCCTTTTTTGTGGGTTTTGACCTTTTTTGAAGGAATTTGATTAATTGAGGAGGGAAATAATGATTTTTTTCCCTTTTCGTTACCATTTGATGATTTTTTAGGGTTTTGGAGGCCAAAAATGTAGGAAAAGTGGACAAATGGGTTATGTGACTAGGGAGATGAGATAGTGAACAATTTTTGGGTGTTAACATGGCTGACTTCTGACTTTCCAAACCGCATTGCAGATTGTGGAAGTCAGAGGCGTGAGTTCTTCAGAGTTGCATGTTGTGGTTCCGAATTTCTTACTCCGACAAGGAGGATTGTAGAATGCGAAAGTTGGAGGTGTAATTCTCCTGGAGTTGTGAAGTCAGAGTTTCGACTTCCGACTCCTACAAGCCGGATTGCGGATTATGGAAGTGGGAGGAGTAATTTTCCCGGAGTTGTGAATTTGGGGTTCCGAATTCCGACTCCCGCATCATGGATTATGGATTGCAAAAGTCAGAGAGGTCATTTATTTGGAGTTGCGCGTTGGAGTTATAACTTTCTGAATCCCGCATGGCGGATTGCGGAAGTCGGAGGTGTGATTTGATGAAGTTGTGTATTCAGTGTTTCGAATTCTGACTTATGACTTGCGGATTGTGGATTTTGGACTGAAGTTGTTGCGACTGTGCAACTGGGGATGTGATAGGTTCCCAAGGTATCGCACATGTCTTTGGCAATCTTTTTCCTATTATATGTGGGATGAAGTGATCCTTTGTGGAATCCAATAGGATTTTCTAGCCTCTTCTTGGATTCTTTCACATTATGGTACATGGTTCCCAAGGAATCATACATGTCTTTGGAAATGTTTTCCAATTATATGTGGGATCAAGTGATCCTTCATTGGATCCAATAGGATTCTCTTTGCAATCACCGCCTTCTTGTTATTTTATCCCTTATCTTTGGGATATGTAGGCAATACAAGCACTTTCTCTACAAGGTACCATAAGTTTTCCATTTCAAGGAGGTTCTACAATCTTAATTTCCATGACACAAAGTTAGAGGAATGCTCCAAAAGGTAACTCTCCTACATACTAGGAATAATCATTACTGCAATTGCATTGAATAAGCTTCAAAATACACTTAGTGGATCAATTAGGGTTTCACACCACACAAGACTTTTCAATCCACATTTCAATCACTAGCACATATATTCTTTAGTCATTGAATATTGGGCATATTTCCTATTGAAATCCCCTGGCAACTCTACCTCGGATAACTTGCATGTCCATGCACAAAATCCAGAAGATTTAAAAAACAAGGCTCTAATACCATCTTAGATGTACTCAAACCACGGTAAACCAAATTTGCACTCAAAGAATTTCTAACCTACTAGATAGTTGAACCTAAAACACCACTCAAAACTATTTTTCTAATAATGCTAAAATCTAAAAACACATGTTTTATAAAATATATAATGAAAAACCACAAGTTTGTCCTAAATCACATCACTATTATTATGTAGGAAAACAAAGGTACAATGTACTTGTGAAATCACAGTTAAACGAAAAACATAAACTCAGTGGATGGACTATCAAAACCTATTACTTCTTTCTCATTAATTTTGAACTTATATACTACAGGAAAAATACAACAAGGTAATTCAATACTTATTGTTCAATTGAATGGCCAAACATATACCCTTTCTTTCTCTCTTATAAACTAGGAAGCATATTAGGTACAACGAATATAGACATATGCACAACAATTCCTTAACTAGATATGATCTGAGGTATGGAAGCATGCATCCTCCTAGAGATGTTTGATATTATGTGTAGGCATGTGTCTAGTCGAACTTGGACTTAAGCTACAATGCAAAACTTGCTTAATAAATTGAAACTAACACATGTAGTTGCATGCACCCTTTCTTTTACTTAACTTAGAAATGATATGCATAACATGATCCTAGAATATGAATCCAAGGATAACCTTATCCTATCCTATATATAGCTAGTGCATACATGCATGCATGTTCCCTCACTACAGGAAGCTTATAGAAAAAGATTCACCCCCCCTATTCTATTCTACTATTGCATTATCAACTATAGGTCATCATGTTGCATAGAAATCATTGCTAGGTCATCAGTACCTCCTTTGTTGAATTGTTCTTGGTCCATACATCCAACTATACCTTCTTCTTCTACATGTGCACCTAGGTCTTGGACACACTTTCCAAGGTACAAAAAACTAATAGTTTCATCTCCAACACCTCTGTATTTTTCTCTTTATTCTAGTTTTATTTCTGTCTTGAAGGCTTGCTGTCTTTTCTTAGAGCATGTCCATTATATTTGTCCCTTCACACACCTTGGAGAATTCATCTCTTCTAACTCAATGGAGGTTACAACATAGCTAGGGTAAGGAAGGTATTGTCCTTTTGAGGATGATTGAGTCACAGTCCAACACTTTATTTTTATTTTTATTTTTTATATGGTAGATCGAATGTGTTATATTTCATTTTGGGATCATGATCAAGTCTATTTTGAAAGAAGTGTATTAGCATGTGTAAATCTATTCAAGTGGAGGAACACTTTATTGGAGGTCTTTAACATCACTCATCTTCAACCTAAGCAACTTCAACACCTACCACAATGTTTCTTGGGTTTGTTCTTTCCTTTTCCCCTCTCTTTCATCTTCAACAATAGCTTAATTATGCACCAAAAAAAACTAGGAAATCAACCCTCGTTAGGTTGTTGTCCTTTGCTAATTTGTTGTCTTTTCCTATTTGCTACAAAACTATAACTGAATTACCCTGATTAATTGACAATCCTAGATAACTTAATCAACCCTAAACTTTATCTCTATATCATCACTTCCTCTCTTCCTCTCCTAGGGTTTCTCAGTTTTACCCTAAAATCAAATGGTGACTGCACTTTCTCCTTCCTCCTTGTATAGCGTGATGCCTCACCCTAATCATCACAGTACATTTTAGAGACTCTAATGAGGAGTTTCCAATAGTACAGTTTGGAAAATTTATGACTACGCGACCAAAAAAGTTAGTCACGACAATTTTTTAAAGCTAAATACTACCATAACTAAGCAATTTTCAATGACGCAACTAAAAATGACTAATTTAGTCGTGGGATTAAAAAAATGACTAGATAGTAAGTGCCACAACTAAAAATACTAGCTTAAATGACTAATTTAATCTAGGGATAGTGACTAAATAACTATTACAAGAAAAATTAATAGGATTTTTAATGATGAATTTAACTTTGTAGTATATTAATCCCCTTAGGTCCACGACTTATGCCATGGATATTTTAACACTGCTAACATGACTCATGTGATGGATATATTAAAATTATTAATTAATTATTATAAAGTGGATTAACTTAATGATAATGAAATTTTAAGTTTATACCATGGTTGAATATCCAAGTTAACAAAGTTGAGGCCATTGTTTATCAACATAGTTAGAGGTCATATAAGTTTATGAACAATATAGTTATACACCCTTATGTTGAGATTAACAATATAGTTGGAGGTCATTATAATAAGGGTTGGAGGTCATGATTTATGATTAACATGGCAAGTGCTGGATGAGCAAGTGGATTCACCATGTCTCATAGATTCAAGGATTGCGTGTGTGACAACCCCCCCTGAAGTATACCTCACATATTATAGTTTGGGTCCTTCCCTATCCCATTCCTTCTCCCTCAATTAATCTCTTGTAGCATTTGATATGGATTGGGTTGGTATGGTCCATATAGCGGCCAAATCCCATACCAACTTGTATATAGAGGTCGTACCCATATAGGTATAGGGGCCATATAGTGGTTCTTGGTGCATGAACTTGTGACATTGAAAATGTATGTAAATTAATACACATAATGTAAAAGTATACGACATTTGTAATTAGTACACAACATGTAAATTGATAATGAGGATTTGGAACTATGACCAAAAACACCACAATATTGCTTCGAACCAATGTCCATCAACCTAAAACAATTCATGGCTGAACTCTGCTTGAGACGTTCCCATTCATGGAGAGTATTTCTTGCTCGAACAACTCAGATAACCAATCGAGCCCATATGCACCAAATGTTTTCCTTTGGTGGGAAGCAAGGATGGTTTGGTTGGTTTTGAGAGGCAAGTCGTTGGTTGTTAATTGGGTTTGGCAGGAGTTGAGTAGGGTTTGGTTGGTTTTGAGAGGAAAATGGTTGTTTTTTGGGTCCGAGAAGCATTTTTGGGGCATTTATTTGGTCACCATTGATTCCAGTTGAGGAAATTGTGATTCCCATAAAAAATTGTTGAGGGTTTGGAATTTGGGTATATATTTTCCAGTGCTGCCATGGATAGAAGTGCAGTGGACAGAACTTGGAGGCTCTTGAAGAGGTAAGCGAAAAATTCTGTAGCTTTAGAGTCAAAATCTCATTCTTCCCTTATAGAATTGCAGGTTGATTTCTTGATTTTATGTGAAAATTTAGCTTCCGCATGTTAAAATTGAAACTCAGGGCCCTCGGTAAAAAGCCCTTTCTTTTCTCTGTATTTTCATCTTTCGAAAACAATGGCATTTTGTCTTTGGAAAACAATTGTATTTTCAATGGAGATGAATTTGGTGTCATAAATCCTCTTTTTTCTACATGGTCATATGGGGTTGTATGTGAATGACATTGGACATATGATATCTTCATCCTATTTTGCTTACCCATATTATTCTTTTCTATCTATATAATATTTGATGTTTGGGAACTACTACACTATTTGTCTATACTTTTATCCTCCATGTTCTTTAGAGGAGAAACTTTTGTCTCTGTAGTGCCAGGTTCAATGCTTTCTCTTGTTTCTTTACTTGTTGTGAGAAAATTTCTACTTTCGACAGAGCATGACTGTTTTTTTTGGATTTGGAAGCCTTCAATGGGATCAATATACCAATTTCATACATGGGGCCGAACAAACTCTTCAATTAACTCACATTGGAATAGCTTTTCATCGTATCTTTATTGCGTCATTTCTTCTCATTCACACTGTTGGCAGATACAGAGTAATTAAGTCGTATAAGAGAAGTATATTGATTGCAATTTTTTTTCTTATTTTGCTACTGTGCATAAGAAAAGGATCCATGCTTTTGATAAACTAAATTAAAACCAAAGCTATATTTTTCTAGGGAAGGTTTTGTATTTTCCTTTTTTAGATCTATAAAGTTGGGAACATATATAGCTAATTGAGATTTAGCCATACTAGATTGATTCCTTCACTTATTTGAAGAAATACAATTGGGATTGGTAGTAGTGATGCAAGGCATTGGTTTGGATGGTCCCATTTTGCTTGGCAGGTCCTTAGAAGACGAAGGATGAACCACTACGTCAAGAGAAAAATTCTTGAAAGTCACTTTCGTACTTTGCTTGTTACCTATGTGTTCCATCATTAAATCATTAGTTTCCTCCTATCCAACCATTGCAGTTTGGGTTAGAGTGCTGGCATGGATAGCATGATTTTTCTTCCCTTCATTATCTCCTTTATTATACTCTAGAAATTTCTCCATCAAATTAAATTTTGCTTCCTTCTCCAACCTTTTTGAGGGATTTCGATCCCTCAACTTTGCCTCTCGTTTCAACATGTATAATTCATAGAGTTTCCCTCTCAGCTCCTGAGAAGAACCCTCATCACCCAACTGTCTCTATTTGTTACTTGTTTCGATAATTTCTTCCAAAAGTTGTAGATTCAAATGCATTAAACTTTTAAACATTTTATATTTTTCATACATTTTTTCTTCTGAGTGGTTGGCTCTTTCAATTCCATACCTGTAGAATATTCAATATTGATTTTCATAACTAGAGCATCAGACATGCTTTCAGGTGCATCATGGATTTTGAATTTTCTAGCAATAGGTGCTTCAATATTTATGGAAATCTTCCTTATCTCTACATTCAATTGAAGTTTGGTTTTTTAGTTTTCAACAAATTCCCTTGGAAATGGAATGGGTTCATCTACCTTGAGTTTGAATTGCATCTCATTACCTAGAGTTTTTCCAATGATCCTTACCTTCATACCTGTTGTGTAATACACCCATTTTGACCCTTCGGATGTATTGGATTGCAATGTAAATATTGTATATATGTGATGTATGATTCCTAGCGTGGAGCTCAAGGCCAAGGCCTTGCTAGTGAATGCACATCCTTGAAGGGGTGGTATTTTATGTTGTGCTACCCATGTGCTAGTAAGCCATGGGGAAATTGTAAAAGCATGAAAATAATTTTAATGCAAATAAAATACCAAGGGGATGGCTATGGATGCAACTAAAAGAGGGGGGCTATGTGTATCCATTAGGGAGAGGTGAGGGGGTTGTGGGATTGAACCCTATGCTTCCATATGTCATCTTGAGAACCCATTTGACTTTCCTTGCTGACATTTAATTCAGTTGTAAGGAAGTGGTTGAAGAAATCAGCTCATGGGAGTGATGGAGTATGGGGAGACCTGAAATTCGAAAGGAAGGTTATGGGATCTGTTTTGCTTGACCCATAAGTCACCCTACCTCATGGGGGACGTTTTTCCATCATCCCCAGGACATTGTGGATCATGGAAGCATCAGTTTGACCCGTTACAAAGGACCAACAACGAGGAAGAATGGAAAATGGTGTTTCTGAAGGAAGCCGCATTTGGAAGTGCCAATATCGCTCAAAAATATACGTGGGAAGTGAAATATGTTGGGGGATACATATAACCGAACCTTGGGGAAATTTTCAGAGCAGGATATGCCCAGAGATCCATGAGAAAAACCAGATCTGATATCCTGAAATCCCAGTTGTGGGGAAGAGACTTTCAATCGCAGCGCTGCGGATATCCAAGAGTGGATTGCAGTGGGAAATATACCAGGAGGTTCATAATTCATGGTAGATGAAGTGAAGGCTCATTTATCCATGGTTTAGCAGTCGGTACCAGCCATACCTTCCCAGGTTAGTGCTGAGGGAAGGGGTGCCCGAGGGACTGCGCAGTAGAGAAGGGGACCTTACTTAGGATGAGAGTGGAGGTGATGGGGTTACCTCGACTATCTGAATCCAAATAGATATGCTTGTAGATCTATGGCCGAGCTTATTGGCTTAGAAACCTCCTACCCTATCTCCCCACTTGCTTGACAGAGCCAACTGTGTGTTGGATGACCCTGAATGATTGTGAAACCAAGGTTGTGAGTGGACCTGGGTAGTTCCTCCTTAGTGGATACATATCCCCAGCTCGGGGGTGGTCTCTGAGTTCTAAAATAATATATGATGGGAAGAGACCTATGGTTGGGTTGTAACGTTGCAGTCCATAGCTAGTTTCTTGGGGATTTCAAAGATAAGTGTGCTCTGTGGTTCAAATTATGCCATTTTACATATATGCAAGTTTGTTTGTTTATGTCAGAATGCATAGATTGATCCAGCTGGGTAACGAGACTGAATTCTTGTGCACTACGTTGTATATTCCTATGATGAAATGCTGGTAGATGCATTCTGGGTGTGTGGCAATATGGTTTAATTCTGTTGTGTATGTTATTTTACCATGCTTTTGCACCTCTGAATTCTTATTTTGTAATGCCATGTGTTGTCATTTATTTATAGGGCTAAGTATTGTAAAGGATCAAAAGGTTCAAAAGTTTCAGTCATGGCTTTGGGGGATAAATAGACATCCCCTATGGTGTTCATGTTCCCTCTGTGGGTCAGAGGTGCTATACCTCTATATTTCACAGTGTCGCATCTGCACCATGAAAAGAGTTGACGACACTTCCCCTACTGCTTTAAACCACTCAGAAGAGACAAATGATGAGTGAACCTTGAAAGTAAACTTACCCTGGCAAGTTTTCACCCAGCTGAGACTTTATTTACCCACACTACCGCGCCTTGCTCAGTTATAGGTGCGCGGTAGTCCGTACTACCGCGTTATGCTGTGTCCCCAGAGCGCGATACTACCGCGTTATGCTCAGACCACAGGGCGCGGTACTCTTTTATTAGCCTTTTTTCCATGGCTTGTGGGATTTTGGATTTTCGAAGATAGTGGATGATTGGGGTCCCTGATTCGATCCCAACTCACCTTCTGAGATTAGAAACCTTGATCCACTTATCTCTCTCAAGAGTCCTCCTCTTTCCCCATGGAATGCCTCTCCTTTATATGTTATACCTCTATATTTCACAGTGTCGCATCTGCACCATGAAAAGAGTTGACGACACTTCCCCTACTGCTTTAAACCACTCAGAAGAGACAAATGATGAGTGAACCTTGAAAGTAAACTTACCCTGACAAGTTTTCACCCAGCTGAGACTTTATTTACCCACACTACCGCGCCTTGCTTAGTTATAGGTGCACGGTAGTCCGTACTACCGCGTTATGCTGTGTCCCCAGAGCGCGGTACTATCGCGTTATGCTCAGACCACAGGGCACGATACTCTTTTATTAGCCTTTTTTCCATGGCTTGTGGGATTTTGGATTTTCGAAGACAGTGGATGATTAGGGTCCCTGATTCGATCCCAACTCACCTTCTGAGATTAGAAACCTTGATCCACTTATCTCTCCCTAGATCCACCCATCTCTCTTGTTGGTTAACCCTACCATACACTATAAAGGAGAGGCATTCCATGGGGAAAGAGGAGGACTCTTGAGAGCATCAAACCTATGATCTTGCAGCATTGTGGAGATAGCTAGAGGAGGAAGCACTTGGAGCTGGAGGACTAGCTTGGACATCAAGCAACCTTTGTAAGCATTCTTCAAGTTGTAATAAGATAACTTGTCTTGTTTTTCCCATTTCATGTGTATAGCATAAGTTCTTAGCATGAAATGTATCTAATATAGATTTGAACCTAACATTTACTTCAAGGTATTTGGAAGTTTGTATGTTTGTTCTTTGGTTGATCTTAACAGGATCTACATTGGAGCTTTGGATCAAGAGCTAGAAGCGGGACAAACGTCAGTTTGAAAGGTGTGTCTCATCTCTCATTGTTTCTGAATAAATTCAATCTTGCTGTAAAAGTTAGTTCAGGAATTTCGAGGTAGCATTTGTTGTGTTTTGTTCTTAGCTTAGAGTTAGTGAAAGTCTGCTTTAAGTTAAGGGAATTTTGACTTATCCGTAGGGAAAAATTCCACCATACAAGAATGGCGACTCTGCTGGTTTTGATTTCTATTTGATTGATTCAGTTCACTATCATACATCTGCTGATTGTGATTTGTTTTATTGCACTTCAAACCAGTTTGAATCTTGGTTTTTTTTTTCCTTTATTCACCCCTCCTCGCTGTATTTTTTCTCCCTGTCTGATCACTGAGTCCCCTAGGTTAGCAACAACCCTGAAAACTCCATTTTCTTTTCTCAAGTTGCGCTTTTTCCTTACCTTGCCACAGTACCGCGCCCTATGAACTGCTTACAGCACGGTAGTACTGCGTTCTCTGCCTTAGTACCAGAGCGGTACTGTCACAGTGCTGCGCTCCAGTCAGACCCTGACACGCGGTAGTGTCTGCAATTTTTTAAATTTTTTATCCTTGCTTGGTTTCTTGAGTCTCTCTCTGCCTTAGGTAGTCTTTACTGTTTCCTGTTAACATCCTGGTCATTTTACAGTCTGTGTGGTTTGATTATTTCCTTGTTGTGAGCTTGATTCATTTGAATTAGTGGCATTTTTGACACATTGGGTCATTTTTCCAGTTTGATTGCATTGGCTTGATTTTTTCACCACAACCAACTCAACACCACTGTTCTCTGTTACTGAACCCTGTAGCTTTTACAGTCACATTATTTCCATTATTTTCAGTAATTAAAATATTATCATTTGAGAGCAATTCTGTTGTTTAAATTGAAAAAGTCTAGTAGCATTATTTTTGCATTAGGAAATGAACCATTGAATTTGCCACAGAAATTTGTATATTTGAAGCATCTTAGATTGTAGAATCAGTGCATTGAAAAGAGTGTTTATTTCAGTTTGGCTTTGTTTACAAAAAGAAAAGAAAAAACTTTTTGCTTTGATTTTTGCTTGTGAAAAATTTCATGCATGTTTGATCGAAGAACTCTCTCCCTTCCTTAGCTAGATTTCATCGAAGACAAAGGCTTATTTTTTGATTCATTCTCATTTGCATGGTTGGAGTCGTCATAACACCATCAAGTTTCACATCCACTACCTGATTGAGTAAGATAGCCACTAAAATTAATCTCCCTAATTAAACCAACATTAACCTCACTTGAGGAAATCAAAAGAATTTGGTAGTTAGGTAGGACACCGGGGATAGGCATCAAAATAATCCCCCCTTGTCATTCTCATCTGAGACATAGTCGTTGTCTTTAGGGAACTAAAATCCTCTAGTATTTATTGACATGGTCACAGCCAGTTTGTGGAGGGACCTCCTGACTGTTTCTAACTTTCAGGGGTTAAACGGCCGCGAGATTGAGAACCAGACGGACTCTGTGGAATACTGCACTCCACTTAGCCCTAAGGCAACATCGATCGCTGTCTTCTTCGGAAGGCTGAAGTGCCCAAAACCTTTTCCGACGTGTCATGAACGAGGTAGCTTAGTATCTATTCTACTAGGGCTCTTTTACCCAGGATCCCTTTCGGTAGAGGGATATCTTTCTTATATCGGTCTCTCGTGTTGTATTGTTCGACTTGGATTTCATCACCTTGCGAAGGATACAGCTTGCTGAGGTCTCCAGCTCTTAGTTAGGAGTTTGCTTGTTATCTCATCTTTGTAGAGGGTCATTTTTCTTTGTAGGGACTGCTTGTTGGCATTCTAGCCATTTTTTGTATCAGCTCGCTTATTGAGACGCCGGTCTCAGTATAGATTTTAGAGCTTGCTTTTTTGGCCTGCGAGCCTTGCTTTTTCTAGCTCCTCTTCTGCACGCTCGACTGCATTAGAGTTTTTGAGTTCTTTGTTTACGACACTGCCCCCGTTTTTCATTTTCCTGTCATCATGTCAGATCAACCACGAAGATCATGAAGAATACAGGGCCAAATCCCTCCACCACCACCACCGCCACGGACTTTCGGTCCGCCCGCATCACGCATTCCTGCTCCTCCTGGCCGCGGTGCTGGTCGAGGCAACATACCACTGCCGATACGTACAACATCTTCAGTTCCTCCCGTAACTGCCACTCACAACACAGTCTCAGAATCTATTGCAGCTTCTGCAACCACTAGCATATCTGAGACCTCCACTGTCACTTCACCCACTGTCATTCCAGATTTATCTGTCACAGTGGACACAGTTACCGCAGCTGAACCTAGTACAACCCAAAGTACTAGACCAGAGGTCATCCTTCTACCGGATGTCAGCACTTCCCGTCCATCAGACACTTTTCACGATGACACAGACGGATCTGTTGGCACCACAGAAGGGTCCGACCAAGACATACCTGGCTTGATTTCAGTCCCAGGCGGGTACGTTGAAATCGTTGAAGATACTCAACTTCCTGGCACACCTTTTGAACCTGATTATGGCTTCATCACTTCCCAGGCAGAACTTCCGCCTGTTATTACTACGTCACCCAGTGTTCATCCTCAGGAAACAAGTTCTTCTAGCAACGTACCTCGTACTATAGATCTACCCAACCTCCCTCGGGGACATGAAATCATGGCTTCCATCCAGTCTAGTATGGTTAGTCTAGCGAACTCCCCGTTAGCATCAGCATGGTTTAGACGCAGCACAGAGCAAATGCTCTCATCAGCTTCTAGATATCCCCCTGATACTCGTCCTTCTGACTATCGGGATCCCAACATCCCGTCTAGCACAGAGTTTCGTCACTCCTATGCAGACGGCTTCGGACCTTCGAACGTTACTATACCTAGGTTCCAGTCGGATCCCCAAACCCCTTTCCAGGACATGAAATCGGGCCCAGTTTTCGATAGTCCTCCTATCATTGAACACGCTATGGACGACGCCGATACCCCTGGGTTAAACTCCCCACATTTGCTGCCATCACCTATTTTTGGCTCACATTCTATGAGAGATAACCCAGTCTTTTCCCCGTCCTCGCCTGTCAGATATGGAAGACCCCCTCCGCTAATCGGTACTTTTGTTGGGAACCCAAATAGTTGGAGGACAACCTTTTGTTGGGAACCTCGTTCCTAGCCAAAAACCTCCTCCTATAGGGCCATCCAACCTATCTGCTGGTGGACAACCCATTGGTTCCATCCAACAACTCTCCCAACTAGCAGTTTCTGCTCAGTATGGTATGTACAACACACCTGGCAGTGGACAACCTTATTCCGGTGTCCCAACCAGACCTTATTCTCAACCTCCCCCGTCTGGTATGCTTCCTTCTTGGGACCCTCAAATCCCACAGAGTGGGGGGTACTCACTTTTTGGAAACTGGAACCAAGCTGGGGGGCAATCTCAGGTTCCCCCCAACTTGAATTCTGGCTTCACTTATCCTTCAGCTGCTACAACTCCATGGAACCCATCACTTCAATTTCCACTCGCTCCTCAAGCAGGAACGAGCCTTCCATGGACACAACAGTCGCAGCCACCCCCCAACCCTGCTATGGGAAACCTTCCACTCACTCAATACGGTGGTACCATTCCTGGAACACAACAGTTCCAAGGAACTTATTCCCAACAAGGAGCGGCAACCATTCCTGGGTATCAACAACCCCAGGGTACCATACTCACTCAGCAGAACACCCACCAACCGGTTGCATACAATCAACCGATTAACCAGATGGCTTACCATCCACAGAATTTCCAGTAGTACCCCCCGGGAAACACATATGGGTATAACACACAGCAGTATGCTATGCAGGGCCCTCCAGGTTTCTCTGCACCACATGGTTATTACTCATACCCGCAGACTAACCGTCAACTTTCCTTTTTGGCCACACTTGATTTACCTGATTTGTCGAGGCTTATCAATGATCCTATATGGCATGAACCTCACTGGCCACCTATCTCAGCCAAACTACCATCGGACATTCCCAAGTTCGATGCCAAGCCCGGGGAAGACCCCAAGAACCACGTGATGACCTTCCATCTTTGGTGTTCATCCAACTCCTTGATGGATGATTCCATCTGACTTCGGCTCTTCCAACGCACACTTACCGGCACGACAGCAAAATGGTATATCGAGCTGCCACAACACTCTTTTCATGATTTCAACACTTTGGCTATGCAGTTTCTGACTCATTTCCAGCTCCCCATCCGGTATGAGACTGGAACAGAATTGTTAACCTCACTACGTCAAACCACTTCTACACACATTTCGGATCACATCCATGAGTGGCGAAGACACCGTAGGATAATAAAGGCACCTATTCCGGATCAGCTACTTGCTGATTGGTTTACAAAATCCTTTTTTCCTCCCATAGCCAGAGACATCGCTATGCGCGGGTCGGTTACAGAAGAACAAGCCATCTCGGCAGCCCAGTACATGGATTTGGTATATACTCAATCCGGTACTTTGCATGGACTTCTTCCTCATGCCTCCCGCGTTAACACTGATCCAACCAAGCCTACCACTGAACCTCCCATTGATGGAATTGTCGATTCAGTCAAGGCCCAGCCTATTACCAACTCGATGGGACAACAAGCTTCTGCTTCCCCCGCTTTACCCCAGGCTGCTTCAAAAACAACTACTTCTCCTGCCCTTTCCTACGAAGTGAACGCAGTTCAATCTACGTCACAACCATCCGGAGGAAAGAAGAAAAACAATCGTGGTAAAAACAAAAAGAACCAGCAGGAGAACCCAAAGCCGCAACCCACCTAAAATGACCAGAAACCACGTAGAAAGGTGAAGTTTCCCTGCCTAATTTTTCAGGATGATCATTACACGCGTGACTGTCCCTACAAGGACGAGGTCAACAAGTTCGTTAAAGGATCCGCTCGTTCGACAGTGTTAACTGATCCTTTCCCCCAACAACAACAGCAAATGGTTGCCCTAGAAACCCCACAAGGGGGCAACCCGACCAATCCTACCCGCGGAGAGACGTCCACAAACTGCGAAATCCTAATGACGAGTAATGAAGAAGTCCATATCACCACTCGTTCAAAGACGTACGACAACCCTCCAAGTTCAAACAAACAACCCGAGATAGCCAAAGGCAAATCTCCTGTTGAAGATCCGATTCCTATTCCCCCCCCTACCGGTTATCTCCATATTGAGAGACCGCTTACGGATATAGTGCTACGCCCACCCAAGGGCACCATATGAAAGGTGACATTTAATTCGAATGCACGAGCTGCCCAAAACTACAACATTGTTGAGGATTTGGCTCAAGCACCTTGCGCCATGTCGACTCTCGAGGTTCTCCAACACTGCCCCACGCAGCATAGAACCCTACTTTCAGCACTGGGGGCAATGGACCCAGATACTTCAAACTCCATCATGTTTAACTTGGAGCACGCCAAACCTAGGATTTCTCACCAGTTAGCCTTCCAGGTTCACACAAAAATCCATGGAAATATCATCCACCGCACTGTGTTAGATGAAGGTGCTTCCACGTCGATTATGTCTTTGAACTGCTGGAGAGCCTTAGGCTCACCTGAAGTCACGACTTCTCCTACCACTCTCAGGGCGTTTGATGGACATGGTTTTCAGCCGTATGGACTCATTCCCTCAATCGGTGTTGAATTGGGGGGAAAAACAGTATCCATACACATTGAAGTCGTAGATGCACCTTTGGATTACAATCTCCTACTTGGTCGGAACTGGTTTTATGCCATGACCGCCATTGCATCTACAGTCTTCCGGATTGTACAATTTCCTCATGAAGGGAAAATTGTCACTATTGATCAACTGGATTACTGTATCCTAGACTCCCACCAGAACTCCACCAAAACCATCCCGTTATTGGATCAACCTCGGTACCGGTTCCAAGACATTGGTTTTGGTCTCATGAAGGATTCTTCCCTCATCGGAGTTTTTCTAGAGCTGGGAACCCTTGTTCAACCAGTTAACATGATTTCATCCAATGATTCATGGGTGATTCCGAGTCCCACTCAGATTGAAGACTACGACAACTCTATGCCTCTCAACAGAAACCTCGCAGCCTATGACGCGATCCAATCAGCCACCGATTGGGTCGACTGTTCTACTGATCATACCGTGGCACAACTCTCGGCTGAGACTCATCCATACCCACCACTCTTCGATCCTCTCAATTTGATTTTTCCCACGGATGAATCAATTATGGAGGTTATGTGCGGTGATGAGCCACCATGGGGAGATTTTCATCATCGATCTTCATTCCCCACCATTCAGCCACTTGAGCCCGATTCAAAATCCAGTACTTCACTTGAGATGGTCCAAACCAAGTTTCCCATTTCCCTCGACGAGGTATTTTCCGAAGGAAACTTGGCTAATCTTATGGCAACCACTCCCATCGATATTTCAGTGAAGCCTGGTATCGTGGAAAACATGCACGTCGGCAAAACATGTACTCCCCTTGAAATGGAGTTCTATAGTGCCTACTTCAAAACTTTCCGCGATGTTTTCGCTTGGAGTTATGAAGAAATGCCAGGAATAGACCCCTCGATCGTGGTCCACGAAATTCCAACTTTCCCTGGCGCCTGACCTGTTCGGCAAAAGCTTCGACCCGTCCATCCTCGTAAGGCAGCCGCCATTAAAGCAGAAGTTGAAAAACTTTTGCGTGCTTATTTTATCTATCCTGTCCCATTGACAGAATGGGTATCCAACATCGTCCCCGTAGCCAACAAACAAGGAACGATCAGAGTCTGTGTTGATTACCGTGATTTGAACAAAGCTTGTCTGAAGGACAACTACCCAACTCCGTTCATCGACCAGATCATCGATAACTGTGCCGGAAGTGTCATCTTTTCATTTATGGATGGCTTCTCTGGCTATAATCAGATCGATATCCTCCCAGCCGACCAGCACAAAACGGCCTTTATCTACCCTTGGGGGATTTTTGCATATAGAAAGTTACCCTTTGGCCTGAAAAATGCCGGGGCAACTTTCCAACGGGCGATGTCTTACGCATTTCATGACATCAAACATATTGTAGAACCATATCTTGATGACCTTCCCGCTCACTCTCGAACTCGGGAAGACCATCCAGACCACTTAAGTGCCATTTTCGAAAGATGCCGTCGCTACAATATACGTTTGAACCCGCATAAATGCGTCTTCTGCGTAGAAGATGGAAAACTGTTGGGCTTCATAGTATCCAAAGACGGGATACGTTTAGATCCCGCAAAGGTAGCATCTATCTTAGCCCTGCCTTCACCCACCAATATTCCAGAACTTCAATGTTTGCAAGCGCATGCAAACTTTCTACGCCGTTTTATCTGCAATCTGTCCGAGATAACAAAATGCTACATGCGGCTTCTCAAGAAGAATGTTCCCTTTATTTGGGATGATGAATCCCAATGCTCCTTTGACAATCTAAAGGCAGCCTTAACCAAAGATCCTGTGATTCAACCCCCCGATTACACATGGGACTACATCCTTTATCTCGCAGCCTCGACTTCCACCATCGGCATGGTGCTAGTCCAGGAAGACCAAAATGGCATAGAACATGTGGTATATTATCTTAGTAAGAGTCTTCTTGACTCCGAAACTCGCTATTCACATGTTGAAAAGCTGGCTCTGGCAACAGTGTTTGCTGTCCAGAGATTCCGTCACTACATCTTACTCCGCCGGACCACTGTTATAGCCGACTTCAACCCAATGTATTACATCCTCACACGTCAGGTGCTTGGGGGCAAATACTCTCGTTGGATTGTCATCCTTCAACAGTTTGACTTGGATTTTGTTAAGGCTAAGTCCAAGAAGTCTTTGGTCTTCGCGGAATTAATTTGTAACTTGCTCTGTGATACTGAGCAACCCGAGCCCATTGATTCTCTTCCTAACGAATCATTGTTCCTCATTAGCACGTCTGATCCATGGTACGGGGATATTATTTTATATCTCCAAACCCAACGCTTCCATCCCGATCTCACTCGCGATGAACGGCGACGCATCCGACATCACACAAAATACTACCTCATAGTCAACGATACTCTTTATCGGCGTGGTGTCGACACCGTCCTTCGACGCTGTTTAACCTTAGATGAGGCGGAACGCGTTCTTAATGACTGCCACACTGGAGCATGTGGTGGTCATCTCTCTGGGATGGCTACGGCCCAGAAAATATTGCGAGCAGGATACTTCTGGCCCTCAATTTTCAAAGACTGCATTGAAACAGTCAAGAAGTGTCTGCCATGTCAATTCTTTCATAGCAAAACACGCTCGCATCCTGCTCCACTCCATCCTATTATTTCCGTCGGCCCCTTTTCCAAATGGGGCATCGATTTCATGCACTGTAAGCCCACTTCAGCCGGGGGGCATAGCTATGTCATAGTAGTTGTCGACAATTTTACAAAATGGGCTGAAGCGATGCCTACGTATGCTGAGGACGGCAAAACAACAGCGCAGTTCATATTCAATCATATTATAGCTAGATTCGGGGTCCCACAGTCTATTGTGACCGATCATGGCTCCCACTTCAGGAACCATATGATCGAAGAATTAAGTGCCAAGCTGGGTTTTCGCCATGAAAACTCAACCCCATATTACCCACAAGCTAATGGCCAAGTCGAAGCCATTAACAAAGTCCTGAAACGAATGATTCAATGCATTGTGGGTACCCAGAAATCCAACTAGCACTCAGCTCTATTCTCAGCACTGTGGGCATACCGAACCTCAGTGAAAAGTGCTACTGGGTTCACACCATTCCAACTGGTGTATGGCCTAGAAGCCATTTTGCCGATTGAATGTGAAATTCCATCACTCAAGATAGCCATAGAGCTACTTCCACACACTACTTCCGAAGAGGAACGGTTTCTATACCTAGCTAAGCTAGATGAAACCCGCCGCGACGCTGGTTTAGCTAATGAAGCTCACAAAAAACGCGTCAAAGCTCAATATGACAAATCCGTTCAGCCTCGGATTTTCAATGAAGGTGATCTTGTACTTACATATGATCAAATGCACGATAAGCTTGGAAAAGGAAAACTTGAATCTATGTGGTACGACCCCTTTGTTGTAAAACATGTCTTAGAAAAAGGAGCCTATGAACTAATTGATTGTGATGGTACGCCATTGGCACGGCCCCGCAATGGGCTATACCTAAAATGCTTCTACGCGTAAGGTTGCCCTACGCGGGTTACTTGTTGTACATAATGTACTTAGTTTGCTTTTACTCTCTTTTTTGATGTGCGCGTGGACCTCATGTATCCACTCTTACTTTGACTCATAATTTTATTCGCAGATGTCTGCCTACTTTGGATTCGTCGACGGTGCAAGCCGACATACCCGAAATCTCGCTTCCGCAGCATGGGTAATCTATTCCCCCACTGGCGAGTTGATTTCTTCAAGCCAATTGTTTAGGTCCTGCAACCAACAATATCGCGGAGTACCATGCAGTCATTGGTCTCTTAACGGAGGTTGCTTCACTCGGAATTGACTCCTTATCAGTCTTTTTAGACTCACAACTCGTGGTTTCTCATCTAGACCATGTTTACACAGTTCGTGATCCTATACTACTTCGTTTATTTCGGAGAGTACGCCTCTTGGAACGATCATTTAATTTTATTACATATCAACACATATCGAGAGAATTCAATTGTATATCTGATTCATTGGCTAATTACATTTTGGATTGGCATCTTGCCCATACTTAAACACATCATAAAAAATAAAATGCACAAGTCATTGTAAATATTTTAGATCATGAAAATAGGTCCATATCACTGTATATAAGAGTGTTTTTTCCAAAATACATAAGAGTTTGTGTCAAAGACAAAATTTGGGACCAAATCCCATACAAAATTTGGCTCTCAAAGACTACATATCGTATACATGCCGCAAAAAGACTAAAAAGACCATCTATGGAGATCTGGGAGATCTATCATGACCCTCGTCAGACTCCTCCCGCTGCTGGTGGTAACATACTACAGCTCGGACCACCCTACGAAGAAGTCGACCGATACGACTAGGCACACCTATAGTATGCCACTGGAGGTGATAAGGGACGTCATCCATCCTCATAGCAGGGATACCATGAGTCAACCCCTGTAAGTTCCTCTCTATGTCCCGAACGCCTCCTGCCTCGTCGGGAACAGCTTGACGATCAACACCACCACGATGTAATGGTGAGTACCCATCTGGTCTCTGTGGTCCACGATCTGCGACATGCATGCGAGCATACATTAGAAGTCTTTTACACATTCCAAAAAAGCAATAAAAATTATATATTCAAAAATAAAAAAGAAAACACATATCCATGAAGGTCATACCTGAGTTGTCCCAATCATCATCCTCTGGCAGTGCCAAGTCGATGTCCTCGCGGAAGTCTACCCCGGCATAGGGGTAGTCATCGATCATAACTATCTGCTCCTCGAGCCAGGAAAAGAAATCCTCACTAAAGGCTAAGTGCTGAGGTCCCCTGAGACGTCCAGCATAATCACTCCATCGAGCCATCCATGGCTCGGTCGGCGGACGAGGGGGCATAGATATCTGTGGGCGCAGTAATGGCACCCTCGCCAAAAAGAAGGTGACCAGGCTACTCCCATAGCCAAATTGGGAATTCTTTCCAACCCTACACTTGTGCACTTGTTCTTTGAGATTGGCCAACACCACCTCACATTAGTTAAATACTGTTCCCCCCATACACTCCGCTGCGAGATTCACTTGTGTGCGGGACGCCTGATGCGGACTCACACTTCCTGCTGCACGCGTAATGGTGAACAGTATGGTTTTTACAGGGATTTCTATAACTTCCTTTATGGCCACCTTCTCGCTTTTCTTACCCGAACCCTAACGGCAATATCGAGCAATCAAGTCATCTGTACTCGATTCCGAGGCTGAGTATCCAGTAAAGTTCACCCGGGCCCCTCTTTTCAAGAGGCCCATGAGGAAATAAATATCCTCAAGTTGAATTTCGAGAACATGCTCTCCCACTCGGAAAGCTTGAATGTCAGGGTCCCACAATTGGATAAGATGAGTGAGAAGCTTGGGTTGCTGACGAATCCCTTTGGTCTTAAAGAACTTCAACAAACCACATTCTCTCAATGCGGTCACGGTCGGTAAGTGATTTTCAGCTGCCAAATCATCTACTTCGTGCTCTCTTTCTTTCCAGCTGACCATTTTGCTCCAAACAAGTTGCAAACTCCTGCAAAAGGTCAAGGAAAACATTTAGTAACTATTTAACAACTTAGTTTCAGCAAAAGATTTGAGAAAATTTGATTTTTTCATCTCAAAAATCGCCTTCACCGCGCCTGGGGCAAACTCTGCCGCGCGGTACTGTACAGTACCGCGCCTCGGTTTGGAACCACAGTGCGGTATTGTCTAACAGTACCGCGTTTCTCAATAGAGCCCCCACGCGGTACTGTGAAGGGTGATTTTTGCCCAATAGGGCTTGCCCAAAAAATCAATTTTCCTTACTGGAAGCAAAAGATTCATGCATGAAATGAAAGAGGAGCTCGAGAGCTCTTACCTGGCTCAGACGGTTGTTGAAACGGTGTCCTGGAACTCCCGATATGGATCCTTGAAGTTTTGCTCCTCAAGTGGGTAAAAATATCCTCTTTGGGTAAAAACACAAATGAAATGGTAATTTCTATTTTTAACCATCCTTTTATAGCATTTTCACCTATTTTTTAATTATTATTTTTAATGGTTAAAATAAAACCCTTTTCACATTGCTAATATCTAGTTTTTGAGCACTTATTGACAGGATCCCCGGTAAAAAGCGATATATTCACGCTGGCGTTTATTCATGGTTTGACTTTCATTTTGAGCCCACTTTATCTTTTTCGTGCTCTAGATTTAAAACTTGAAAAAGATTCCAAGCGCTTTCACACTCATCTTGTGCTTGTCAAACCCAAGTAAATGGTGTAGAGTACGGTCAGCTTTACTCATGCTCGTTAAACGATGAGAAAAGTATTATCCTGGTTGTATTTTATTCTTTTTTCGGACTAGAATAATTAAAAATTATGAAAAAGACCATAGGAGTCCATAGTTAAGCTCTTTTCAGACTCCCTAAAATTGAAAAGATTGCCAAGTGATCTTGACTCTTTCACACTTGTAAAAGTATCTGAAAGGTCGTCTATTCCGTGATAGGTTACCCCTTTTTCGACCCGTCTAGACTATTTACGAGAAAGGTATACCTCAGTCAATCTCGGCTGGGAGAGTTCTCTCGGGAATTGTTTTACACTTTTTCGGGATCGAGGGACTAAATTTACGAAAAAGTACATTATGGAGCCTCCTTTAAGTTTTTCAGGCTCTCTAAATATGAAAAACTACCGAGTTTTCCTTCCTTGGACTCGTTAAAATTTTAAACATCGAAGGACCCACTTTGGGACGAACCCCTCCTTTCTCAGGTTCGTAAAACATGTGAGATTGGACTCATCTATGAGATGAGCTACACCGAGCATCTGTTATCCTCTTCAAGCTCGAAAAACAACAAAGAGGTACTCGTCTATCATGTCGGGGGAATATGGGGGAACAAGTCAAGTTTGTTTATGGCAGCTTGCCAGTCGTTACCTTTGAACATGGCATGTGTTTGTCTCTTGTCTATATTGGGTATCCATTTTTCACTGAGTTATGGTCATCATCCTGAGTCGTCTCCCTGGCCACGAGCCTACTCATCCGGTGTCTATCCTCTGCTGTCAATAATCCCTGCTGCCAAGTTCTGTTACATGCCGTTATATGTTCAAAGGGTTGCATTGTTCAGAGTCGTTCATTGTGTCAGGCCTCCGCTGTGTCAGTCCATACTCCATTGTTTCATCATCTTATCGTTTGTGCCGATTACGTGTCGATGATGTGGGAATCATTATGGTCCACCTTCGACGAGTCCATTCCCGTCGACGCCAAATCACTATCCGGGAATTGGACTTAGAGATCAACCATTAGTACCTTGGTACCTGCATGCCTTAATGGCAGGTTTCCTCGTGTTCGACAGTAGGTTCACATTATTGACCTCTGATCGAACGATCTCTCGAATGCTTGACATCAACTCATCTATTCGCATTTCATTGAGATGTACTCCAGATACCTTGGGGATCATCCTCATCATTGGTGATTTCCCTCGCATTTGTTAACGGTTCACATCATTGACCGGTAATCAAATGGTTTCTACCATGTTCGACTTCAACACCTTGTAATCACATGGCTAGATTCGTATCATTTGCGATCGGGTAGAAGACCTTGGGCGCACCTTTGTATCTTGATTGCGTCCAGGTTGCGATGGAGATGTCCTTTGTATTATCACACAGATCCACTTATTGTATTGGTCGTGGCTATGTCATTATTGTCTCATGGATCTACGCTTGTTCATAGTAGCCATGATCTGTCCACAGTCTATGTCATCTCAGTACTCATGGATCTGCAATGTATTGGTCGGAAGCCATGCTTTGAGTCATTTGTTTCCGAGCATGGGGATGCCCGCCTCGGTGGTATATCTAACACTTTGATTCTGTTTCAGTTCCTTGTCGCTCTCCTTGATGCTATCTCTGCACACTATATTCGTAAAGTCTTTCGGCCATTAGTTCCTTCTGACCTCACACTTTAGGGGGAATCTGTTATACCTCTATATTTCACAGTGTTGCATCTGCACCATGAAAAGAGTTGACGACACTTCCCCTACTGCTTTAAACCACTCAGAAGAGACAAATGATGAGTGAACCTTGAAAGTAAACTTACCCTAACAAGTTTTCACCCAGTTGAGACTTTATTTACCCACACTACCGCGCCTTGCTCAGTTATAGGTGCGCGGTAGTCCGTACTACCGCGTTATGCTGTGTCCCAAGAGCGCGGTACTACCGCGTTATGCTCAGACCACAGGGCGCGGTACTCTTTTATTAGCCTTTTTTCCATGGCTTGTGGGATTTTGGATTTTCGAAGATAGTGGATGATTGGGGTCCCTGATTCGATCCCAACTCACCTTCTGAGATTAGAAACCTTGATCCACTTATCTCTCCCTAGATCCACCCATCTCTCTTGTTGGTTAACCCTACCATACACTATAAAGGAGAGGCATTCCACGGGGAAAGAGGAGGACTCTTGAGAGCATCAAACCTATGATCTTGCAGCATTGTGGAGATAGCTAGAGGAGGAAGCACTTGGAGTTGGAGGACTAGCTTGGACATCAAGCAACCTTTGTAAGCATTCTTCAAGTTGTAATAAGATAACTTGTCTTGCTTTTCCCATTTCATGTGTATAGCATAAGTTCTTAGCATGAAATGTATCTAATCTAGATTTGAACCTAACATTTACTTCAAGGTATTTGGAAGTTTGTATGTTTGTTCTTTGGTTGATCTTAACAGGTTCTACATTGGAGATTTGGATCAAGAGCTAGAAGCGGGACAAATGTCAGTATGAAAGGTGTGTCTCATCTCTCATTGTTTCTGAATACATTCAATCTTGCTGTAGAAGTTAGTTCAGGAATTTCAAGGTAGCATTTGTTGTGTTTTGTTCTTAGCTTAGAGTTAGTGAAAGTCTGCTTTAAGTTAAGGGAATTTTGACTTATCCATAGGGAAAAATTCCACCATACAAGAGGAAGGGAGGAGACATGGAAGAGTGGATTGGAGCTCTTTACAGAGAGGTAAAGGAGTGTTGATGAAGTTTGGGAAACACCTTGGATGGAATAAGGACAATTCAGATTTCTCAGGTGTGGTAGAGGATCATATAGTTGCATGGGGATTGCCGAGATATTTCCAACGATACCAAGTTTTCCAAAAATGGACTTAGGATGAGGAAGATATCGTCTTGAGAAGTTGGCAGTAATAGGAGCATCTGGCCGACTTCCAACTTTCTGAACCAGCATTGCGGATTGCGGAATTCAGAGGCATGATTTCTTTGGAGTTTCACGCTGTCGTTCCGACTTCCGACTCCCGCAAGATGGATTGTGGTTTGAGGAAGTCGGAGGTGTAATTTTCTCAGAGAGGTGAATTTGGAGTTTCGACTTCCGACTCCCACATCATGAATTGCAGATTGTGGAAGTTAGAGGCGTAAATATTCAAATTTGAGAATTTTGGGTTCCAACTTCTGACTCTCGCATCAACGATTGTAGATTGCGGAATTCGGTGGCGTAAATATTAGAATTTGTGAATTTGGGGTTCCAACTTCGGACTCCCGCATTGCGGATTACAGAAGTTGGAGGCATAAATATTCGAAGTTGTGAATTTGGGGCTCCATCTTCCGACTCCCGCATCACGGATTGCGGAATTCAGAGGCATAAATATTCGAAGTTGTGAATTTGGAGTTCCGACTTCCGACTCCCACATCGCGGGTTGCGGATTGCGGAAGTCAGAGGCATGATTCAGTGAAGCAGATAATTTGGGTTTCTGGTTCTCGACTCCCACATCGCAGATTGTGGATTGTGGAAGTTAGAGGCGTAAATATTCAAAGTTGAGAATTTGGGGTTCCGACTTCCGACTCTCGCACTGCAGATTGCAGATTGTGGAAGTCAAATGCGTATTTCTTCGATGTTGTGTATTTGGTGTTCCGATTTTTCGACTCCTGCATTGCAGATTGAAAAATTCAGAGGTGTAATTCTTGAAGTGGTACGTTGGGGTTCCGACTTCCGACTTGCAGATTGCGACTTGCAGAACGAAGCTATTGTGGCTATGCAAAAGTGAATAGGTTAAAAAATAAATATCAGGTTGTTTCTAAGGAGCCCCCCCATCACCTCTAAAGGGAACCGAGGGGACAGGGGATGTTACACGTTTCCACTCTCCCAACAAAACAAGGCAAAAGGAAAATAAATGTCCTTTTTCTGGGCATGGAATTATTTTTGAAACATACACCATCAGTGGTCCCTTGGGATCACAGTTTTAATTGCAGTTTCATATATATCATCAATAGGTCCTTCAACTTAATCCAAAAAATGCCTTGCCTATTATATAAAGGAACCAGACCATTTCTACTTTCACATACATCAAACTAGGAGTGAAAGACTCCACTTTTCTTTGTACATATTATGGCCCCCCTCATTTTCTAACATCCAAAATTTTCCAAATATCTCTTGATATTTGAAGGCCCAAAAATTCCCAGTTTGCTCACTGTTGTGGACTGTTTGGTCAGGATGATGATTTTTTTGTATAGAAAGCATTACCACTTGAGAGATGCAATGGAACAAAGTTCCCATGAGCTATTATAGTGGCATTTTATCAAGGCATCGAATAGAAGAGTTATGATTTAGTGATTTTGTCATTCCACTTAGTTCAACAAATGACTTGTCATAGTCACATAACAAACTGTTATGACTATAACATAGTTATGATTTAGTGATTATGTCATTCCATCGAGTTCAAAAATGGCTTCTCATAGTAAAAAAAATCCCCTTAGTTTATTGTTAATCCTATATCATGTAAAGTAATTGCATGACCAATGCTTGCAACTAGACAATGGAATTTGAAAGTTTTTCCATGAATGACAGCTAAACATTTGCAGGATCACTAACAAATATTTGATAGGGAAAACAAGTTGTGGATTGAATGCCTAACTTACAACATTGTAGTTTATACAATATAGGTAAATATTAATAGAATTGAGTTGTTTTGGTTCCTCTTCCTCACATTGTCTACATGCGATCCATAAGTTGCTTCAAATTCCAATGCAAATGTTAATAATAAGCCTCAATTTTTATTTTATGAAAATTTTCTTTATTTTTCCCACTTCTGTATATAAAGTACAAATTGTAGAAATAAATCTTTGTGGAAACTAATTGGAAATTAGTATTCTAAGGATCATAATCTCGGGAGGAAAAACTTGATGGGAATTCCTGACCATTGCAGGCATTCCTTTCCTGTTACTTTTCCTTCCTGTCACATGCCTCGAGTGCACCAAGGATTGCTTAGATATTCAAAAATCAAACTTCATTATGTTTCTAGCAGTTGATGTTTCCTTAGTGTCTCAAGCACCTATGCTCATCCCAAGTAGAACTAAAGACAAAAATGTAATCTGTATATATTATGGAAATTTTTTTCATGATTGCACATAACAAATGATTCATTAAATGCATAATTTAATTATCTGGTTCATTATTAGTCTTCCTTAGTGTTGACTTAAGACATCTAGATTTCAAATCTGGATTAATATAATACCTTGCATGTTGTGTTTGTTATTGTAAGTCATTGATCCTAGGAAAGGGTACCAATTCATTAGCATGATATTTGTAGTAAACACAGCTTCTTTGAGAGCTATCTTTCTTTGATAATAAAATAATAGGTGAACCATACAATGAGGAACTTAGTTTTATGACTGCTTACATCAACATCCATCTTCTTCTTTAATTCTTAGGTGAGTACAACATAATACCATAGGTGAGTACAACACAATCCTGACATCATTACCTTCCTATGAACAGGCATTGTCAAAATGCATATGCTAGAGTTGGTCATAAGAATTACTAGTAGGTTGTTCATGAGGACATGAAGCTTCCTCTTGTGCAAAGATGGAATAATTATCAACTCAAGTTCTATGTAGTTGATATGGGTCTTAAGGAGGATTTCAATGTAAGGGGAGACTCAACCTTCCAATTGGTGTGCAATGATGTTCTTGGCCTCCTTTTGGATGATCATGTGTGTACTATTCATAGACACATATCCACTAGTTAAGGATTTCTAGTTGCGACCAAGGATGAGGTTACATCCTGGGGTTGTAGCGTGTCGTGAGGAGTAGCATGTGATCTTTGATAATAAATCATGAACACATAGAGCCAAGACAACTACTATGAATACTAGAAACATTATGCGAAATTGCTTGGGATACAATAAAAGCCTTTGATTCAAAGCATAAATAAAAATCTCAAACTGATGTACAAAAAAAAACTAGATAATTCATCCCAAAATACTACTGAGAAAGGTAATGCATTGGTAAATAAAATTGTAGAAAATATAGTTGAAGTTCAAAATAATCTCTAAACCATAAACCTATAAATCTATTATATATTAAGCATTAACCTAGTGGTTTCACATACTTTGGTTTATTTAATCAAGTACATACTTTGGTTTTGTGCATTGCATATTGAAAACATTCTTTTGTGTATCGAGCGATATCTACATATATTTCCTACTAGCACATCAGAAGTCAATACCGAAATCTATAGAGAAATAATGAGTCAAGTTCCACCAGGGTCCTACGTTGAGGATGTTCCTCCTTATGACCTTTATGCCGAGTCATCACATCTTTTGGTTGTTCTGATCAATCATGGTGAATGGGATTAAAAATGCAACATAATTGTAAACATGATCCTAAATGATAGATGCACGAGCACATTGATATTTACCAGACATGTCAATCCACAAATAAAATGTGTATAAGCCTCCTTAGCACCTACTTTCCTTTGAACTATGATTGGAATACCAAGATCGGAAAAGAATTGATCGTGGCTAAGAGAACTATGGGATACGTATGGCATCATTTCAACCCAACCAATAGTCAACCACAATTAGAAGTGGCACATCCATCCACTGTTGTATAGGATTTTGATGATGCACTCATTATTCATGTGCCAAAGTATGAAGAATATGATAGGCCACGAGGGTGCCTCTATGGGGAAGATGATTGTGTATGCTTTAAAAATGATGAATAGGAGGTGTCAGCTGTTTATTTATGTTTTAGTGGCTTGTGTGCTATGGTAAGTCCATGTATGAATTTGCACTTTCAAGAAAAACAAAACATTTAATGGATAAGGTTCATTTTGTCCTCTCTTATTGAATGCATAAGGTTCAAAATTGTCCTCGAGATACTTGTATGCCATATGTAAAGTTGAAAGGCTTACCATGCTTTGACATTTGAAGTATAATCACCAAAACAAGTAGTTCATCATTATGCATTACACCTTGATTAATATTTTTAATTGGGAAGAAATAATATAAATTTCATTGATGTCAAGTAATATCATAGGAAACAACACTACCAAAATAATTCCCATAAATATAAACCTTCCCATCACAGTGAGGATTTTGATCTTGATGGCCTTGAAGATGATTATGATGATGATTTGTCACCTTAACTAGATTTTCATCTTAACTTGTTATCTTGTCACCTTAATTTATTATAATTTTACCTTATTTCATCCATCAAACATTGCATTTATACAAAGTTTTTGTGAACTTTGGAATTAATATTCCAAATGTTCCATTCGAGTCTCTAAGACTCTATGTCTTCCTAAACTGAAATCATATTTTATTTATTTACAATTTCCTCTAGGATTCTAACATTCCCCCTTTAATCCGAAGGGGTGTTTGTAAGTCTGAGCATGGTTCTAAATCTTTCAAACTTTTCTCTTCCAAGTGCTTTGGTGAAGATATATGCAATTTGATCATTTGTGGAACAATGACGTAAATGGACTGTCTTGGCCTCTACATGATGTCGAATCAGATGATACTTTGTGTTGATATATTTGGTTCGATCATGGAATCTAGGATTCTTGGCCAACTTGATTGCAGAAGTGTTGTCAATCAAAAGTGGAGTGGAGTGGAATCTTCTTGTTTGTCCTTTAAATAGTCAAGTGTCTTCTTGAGCCACACAATCTCTTTGGTTTCTTCTGCAGCAGCTACATATTCTGCCTCTGTTGTCGAATATGCTGGAACTGGTTGTTTGCATGATCTCCAGGAGACAGCTGCTGATCCAAGACTCATCGTGTATCCAGAAGTGGACACTCCTGTTTATTTGTCACCATTGAAGTCTAAATTAGAATACCCAATAAGTTTGAAGTCATCCACCTTATAATATTTGAGTCCAAAGTCTTGAGTCCCTTTCAAGTATCTTAGAACTCTCTTTGCTGCAGACCAATGTCCTTCACAAGGTTTGTGCATAAACCGTGAAAGAATGCTAACAACATAAGAAATATCTGGTATGGTAGTAGTAATGTAGATAAAAATTCCTACAAGTTGTATGTACTTGGTTTCATCCTCGAATTATTTTCCTTCACTTGATGTGAGCTTTACCTTTTGTTCCATTGGAGTTGAGAGCGGGTTGCAATATGTCATGCCAAATATGTTCAATAGTTATCCAATATAATTTTTATGAGAAATGAAAATGTACTTAGGATGTTGAGTCACTTCAATTCCTAAGTAATAATGAAGCTGTTCCAGATAAGTCATTTCAAATTCTTTCTTTAAGTCTTTCTTTATGGATGCTATATAACTTTCATTGTTCCCTGTCATCAAAATATCATCCACATATACTACAAGAAACACAACAAATCTTCCAACTTTATTTACAAATAGCGTTGCATCATCAAGATTGTAATGTTTGAATTTCAACTTTAGAAGATACTCGGTTAACTTTTCATAACATTCTCGAGGTGCTTGTTTCAGGCCATACAAGGACTTGACAAGTTTTCATACCTTGTGTTCTTGTCCCTTCACAACAAAACCTTCTGGTTGAAACATGAAGACATTTTCTTTCAAGTCTCCTTTCAAGAATGAAATCTTTACATCCATCTGATGAACTTTCCAACCATTTTGTGCAGCTAAGGAAATTATAGTATGGATGGTGCCCCATTTTTTTGTGCTAGGGAGAACGTTTCTTCATAGTCAATTCCTTCTTTCTGTGCATAGCCTTTTTCCGTGAGCCTTGCTTTGTGTTTTTCAAGTGAGCAATATGATTTGTATTTGTTCTTGTATACCCACTTGCTTCCAATTGTTTTGGTTTCGAATGGAGGGTCAACCATATTCCAAGTTCAATTATTTATGAGTGCATCATACTCATTCTGCATGGCTTATTTCCACTCTTCACGAGTAGTATCCTCTTCAAAGGAAGTTGGTTGAAAGTTAGCAGAAAAATCCAATTCACAATCAAATGAGACATCCATGTCATCACCTGAGTTCTCTGCATTTCCTCCATCTTCTTGTCTAGTTGAGCTTCTTGTTCTTGTCTTTCATACTTCATCTGCATGGACACTTTAAAGTGTCTTTGTGGCCCATTTTAGAATCTTCCTTGATGGTCTAGGTTGATCAGCTAGTGGTGCAGTATTCTCTTTTAGGTTCAATCTTCCAATCCTCTAGATTACATCATCCAGTTGAGTCTCTTGTTCAGTTGAAGTGGCATGAGATTATTATTCATAATTATCTTCATGAGGGGTTGTTGGTGCTACTTCAAATGAAAATTCCATGGATTGATCCAAGATATGGATTCCCCCTTCAATATGTGGAGTTTCATTATCACATTCATAATATGTCTTTAGATGAGAAAACTTCTGTAGATGATCAAGATGTCTTTCAATAGACTTGCCATTTTTATTAGCTTAAAAAAATGACATCTCTGGAAATAACAAATTTCTTGTTTACCTCATCATAAAGGCGATATGCCTTGGAAGTTTCTAAGTAGCCCAAGAAAATACATCTTTTGCTTCTAGCACCAAGCTTGTTTCTTTGCTCCTTTGGTATTAAGGCATAGCAGGTGGAACCAAAAACTCTGATATTTCTAAGGTGGCCAAACCACATTTCATGTGGAGTCTTATCTTCCAGAACATGAGAAGGACTTCTATTTCTCAAATATGCTGCGCATAGGACTGCATCACCCAAAAAAAATTAGCTTCACATTCTTGAAAAACATCATTGATCATGCTGTATTCATTAAGTTTCTATTCATTCTTTCTGCTACACCGTTTTGTTGGGGATTGTATGGAATTGAATTTTGATGTGTGATTCCATGTTTGCAAATATAGTCTTCAAATTCCTTAGATGTATATTTTTTACTATTATCAAATTTGAATGTACCAATATGTGCTTGTGCTTGGTTTTCTATCAATGCATGAAACTTCTTGAAAGTTTGAAATGCTTCAGATTTTGTCTTCAACAAGTACACCCAACACATTCTACTATAGTCATCAACAAATGTCATAATGTACCTATTATCATTTGCAGAAGGAATTGGCATGGGGCCACATAAAAAAGTCAGAATGAACCAGTTCTAACTTTCTACATGCTCTAAATTTTGACTCTGGAAATGGCTACTTACTATGTTTTCCTCGTATGCATGCATCACATTTTCAGGACCAATTCCCTTGGCTTCTACAAGCTGCTTCTGTTGGCTTTGACCTTCCAGCTCCACATGTGGGCATTGCTCTACAACAGTCCCTTCCTTTTCTTTACCTTCCAGCTGATCCACAAGTTTGGAAACTTTGTGGCTACAATTCTTCTTGCTATCCCTTCCACTGCTGATAGCTTTTGGTTTGCTTCCATGGTCAATGTGCACAGCTGCCCACACTTTGCTTACTAACAACACTTTCCTTGTAACAGCTGCAACCAATTGGTTTAATTTTCAACTGTGAAATTCATCATTGCAAATCTTGTTAGGCTAAGGATAACATAAGCATTAAGACCAGTCAATTACTTTCCCAATTGACATGGAAGTTCATGCTTTATCCATAAGACTTTCACACATTTCATGCTTGTCCAACATACAAGGAACTCATTCATGTTCATCCTTTCACAGGAAATTAAATAATTCAGCATTCACACTTTATTCCAAGCAAAATAAACACAGTCAACTTTCAGCCATAACATGCATTCAACAATTTTTCTGTTTTTAAAATGCATCAATCAAAAAAGGAAAGAGAAGAGTAAGAAATTCCCCCTCTTAATATTGTTCCAATTTGAAGCCCCACCACAACTGTGGTTCCATGCTCCTTGGTCTCTTTCACTTCAAATGTGAATGCTTGACTCACCTTTTTCCTTGTTTTGGTGATGACACTTGGTGTCTAAGGTCTATCCAAGGCTTTTCAACCAAAGAAACCCTCCCCATGGTTTCCTATAGAACCTTTGGCTACTAGGACCCATGCAAGTTCACTAGCACCACTTTCCATTGCTACTCATACTGAGCTTTCTAGTACAATCACATGTCCACATGCACCCTTATAAGGATGCCCTCAATGTCCTTGCATCCAACAATACCTACACTCAAACATTGAGTCAATTCACATGTCAAGTTCATTTTCATAGGATTTATCTCTTAACAAGAGTTTAAAAACCATAGATGAATCATATACACATGTATATTCACATTAAATAAACAAGAAGATGCAAGATAAACCAAATAATTATCTGCATGAGCATCTTCCTTTAGCTCAACAGGTATCCAGCATTGACTTCAGACAACTATGGCACCCGCAATAACTTCCCCACCCAACACAAGGATGGTACCTCTTCTCTACTATATATCCCCTTGAGCATACCCACCCCTTCTAGTGCTCTTCAGGGTGTGCATAGAAAGGTAACCAAGTTTTTGCAAGCCTCGGATCACCTGTGCATATGCATAAAAAAAATGTTACACCAACACATTGGCTGCACCACATCATTCAAATAACCAATTCCAAGCCCGTACACCGACTAGGTTTATCAGGCATTCCATTAACCAGTATGCTAAGCCAGTTCTCCGACTGGGTTTATCAAGCATACAAAAACCAGTATGCTAAGCCAGTTCTCCTACTGGGTTTATCAAGCATACAATAACCATTCACACACATAGGGATGGTACCCCTTCTTCACTTTACTTCTTACTATGCAACACCAAATGGCATGATATAAAATTGTAACATATTTCATAAAAAGTCTCTCTCTAATATTGAAACACCAGGAATATGCCCATTCCCTTAGGGTGTAGTAAATGTTGACAACCATAACACAACACAACACCCGAAAGGTGTGCACCCCTTTCCGATGTGAGGCATGTAGGCCCTAATCACACTCAAGCAACCTGAAATAAAAACATGCTTTGTATATTAATTCTAATAATTAGACATGCATATTCTCAGTAAGGGTTACAAAATACTTATCAGTTTGCAGATTTATTTTCTCTTCCTTTCGCAAGGAATGGGTCTCCCTTCTCTGAGTTAACAGTCCCTCGATATTGTTACCCCAATCCCTTTCTTGTTTCATAAACAACATATTCCCTATTGGCATAACTTCACCATCTCACCCGTGTTGTTTACCAACAAGCATTTCAGATGATACATTATCAAAATTTACATTGGCGTTTCACCCGAAACCCATTTACAAAGCATGGGATCCTTCCCATGGAGTTTGGCTTCTGCATGCCATAACACATGGTCTTCCTGCAATGTGCCTTCCTGACACACTTCTCAAATATCCAAACAGTCAGCAGCATTAGCAATCAAATTCAAATCTGATTTCCATAACTAGTCCATGGCTTTAATAATCAAATTCAAATATGAATTTTACAATTATGTCTCCTACATAAATTTGATTTATTTAACCATGAGGTCATCCTCATATTGTCTGGCTCTTGCAAGTGGTAGAAATCTGTCCATTATGGTTTTACACTTTCTTCCATAATTTGAACATCCACCTACAACATGTCCTCTTGACACAATTCTAGAGAACCAAACGACCATTAGTAATTATTCACAAAATCTCAAATCTGAAATTTACAAATCTGTTTTCCTACAGAAATTAGATTTTGCAACTGTGATATCACTCTCATAACTTAAATTAGAAAATTTCAAATTTGTTTCATATAGAAATCATATTTGAGAACCTTGAGATCCTTCTCACAATTTTTGGCTTTTGTACATGGTAGATTCCAGTCTTTATCATGGACTTACCCACATTTCCATACCTAAGACATTTCTACCTGTAATCTGAAATTTCAATTAGCCAAGCACTTGGGTAGCATTCATGCATATAATATTTTCATTGTTACAATAGTCACTGAAGTGATCTTAGAATTATAATACTCAATATTTCAAACACTATTAGCTTTTATTATCTCAAAGACAATGAAATACCTCTACTTTATGTACATCTTATCACAATAAAATTACAGGACACAGTCACAGTCACATTATCTATGCAATTTAAATAAGAATTCCAATTCTCATGATTACACAATCATATCCATTTAGGAAACTCTGTCCTCCCAACAAAGCATTTTGGTATCCCATCAAACATGACTACCTTCTTCATGCAATCCTTTTCCTGCATCCATAGTAGCTCATGAAATGATCTCATAATTGCCAATAATTCTTCATTTCATCTATTATATACTTGCAATGAAATGTATACCATAACCATGCATTCACACAATGCATAACCACAATATTTACAAAATATTTTAATGTACATTTACTTAATGCACCCAATGCACTACAACATTGATCTAAAATATTTTTGTGCCTACACAGGTTTCTTACCATGGTAAGTTGGACATCCTATCCAATGCTTAAGCACCATACCCAGCCATCTCCCCAATCACTTGGTTATCTATTTGGTGTCTTCTTTCTCCACTCGAACAACACATCAGGAATTTTCTCACTTGGTTGTTGGAAAAGAGATTTCATCCCGAATTAACACCAATAGGGAGTTCATGGGATACTTGTGTAGCACTTTAGCATCACAATTCCAACCACATTATGGCCTTAACCATGACTACCTCATATGGAATGAACTACCACTATAGGACCATAATTCCTCACTTGCTTTGTTTATTAAACTCATAACCAACATAGACACATGGCATGATACATTTTCATATGAATGCAGTCTATATTTTAAACAGCCATATGGTATGAGGTTCCTTTCCCTTACCACCCCATACCTCACCATACCATGGTGGTATGGAATTCACATAAATGTATTCAAACTTACATGCATACCATTTTATGATGATTAAAAATATGGTTGAAGGGATTCTTACCCATCATCTTCAACACTTATACAATTATCATAAATAAAACATTACATGCATGGATTCCATTAACATATTATATGATGTTACTTGATCAATTTGGTCTCTTATCAAGGACTACACAGTCTTTCCACCCACCTCTTGATCATAGATTTGTTGCGTCAACCCTTCTCATAAGGTTGTTGGTCACATGAAACAAAATCATCAACATCTTTAGCCATGCTTCTATTGTCTTTGGTCCTGCACAAACTTCTTCACATGCACTGTGCACTGTTTATTAATATGCCAACTAGTGCATATTCACTCCATCCATCTAGTCTTTTTCATTTTCAGCATTCCTATGCCATAATTTTATGTATGTAAAGCTCATAAAATATAAATAGAAGATCAAGAGAGGGGTTAAGGAATTCTCCCTTTCCAACCCCTCATAATAGCATGGAATTCCTTTTGATAGCATGAAATTCCTCTTCCACTTCATAGCTGATCCAATTTCATGGCCTCTCTAGCAAGCACACCAGGAATCAATATCTATGATTTTCTCACCAAGTAGCAATTCAATACATATATTTATGTATAGCATTCCTACTTGCTACTTTCCCAACATTCAATTCTTTTGTTATAAACATAAATAGTTTAAGATGAGAAATTTCCCTTTTTATCACCATTGCCCTTGGAGATCATTCTCCAAATTTAAGCTGCAACCATCTTGTCATCCCTATGTATATTTCGTTGATCACCGCAATAGCCCACATTGAACTAGGTTTACATGCCTTGCTTCTCACATTGCTTTCAGAAATTATGGTCAAGTCCAACTTGGCCTTTCTTGGACTTCCCTGTACTTATGAGCACTGCAATTGTTCAATATTGATGCCAGGTAAAGGGCTAGATGTCTAGATGGATCCGAATAAGCCTTTCTGTGCTGATTAGATATTCCTTGTTGGTTGTCGGGTTTGAGTCACTCAAGTCGGATTCCAAAGGTATCAATCCTTTTTCCAATGGAATTTCACGGACCAATATTCCACTAATTCTCATGCACTTCACCCAGTGAAATGCTACATGACCGTTGATCCTTCTCGGTCTCTGTTCGTTTCGCAGCTCTAACAAGCCCGTAAGCTCATACATTGGACCAAGCAGCCCCAATGCTGCAAACTTGGGCTTTGATACTATATGTAATGTCCCTAGTCCCCTCGGTTCCCTTTAGAGGTGATGGGGGAGCTTCTTAGAATCAACCTGCTAATTTTTTTTCCAACTATGAACTTTCGCACAACTGTAATAAATTCAGTCCGCAAACCACAATCTGCAAGCTGCAATTTGCAGTCGCAAGTCAGAAGGTCGGAACTCCAACGCACCATGCCGAGAAATCATTCATCCAACTTCCGAAATATGCAATACGCACTGCGGGTTGGGAAAGTCAGAATTCGGCCATATAACCCTGTTCCTGCCAACTTTTCAGGATGGTAACTTTCTCATCCTAAGTCCATTTTTGGAAAACTTCGTATCATTGGAAAGCTCTCGGAGAGCCCCATGCAAATGTATGATCCTATGCCACACTTGAGAACTCTGATTTTTGTCCTTCTTCCAACCAAGGTGTTTCCTAAACTTCATCAAGACTTCTTTACCTCCTTGTAAAGAGCTATGATCCACTCTGTCATGGCCCCTCCCCTCATATGAACCACATAGGGAACATGCACACAACATGGGTGTCTATTTATCCCCCAAAGCCATGATTGAACCTTCTAAACATCCTGGGTCTAAATAAAACTTATCCCTATTCATCAATGAACAAATTCATATAAATAAAACACATGGATGCATATGCATACTCAAAAAAACACAACTAGGGTTTCATAATTAAATGTCAGTAAGGAAAGTCAAATGGGTTCTCAAGATGACATAAGGCAGCTTAGGGTTCAATCCCACAACCCCCTTACCTCTCCCTAGTGGATACACATATCCCCATCATTTAGTTGCATCCATATCCAACCCCTTGGTATTTTTATTTGCATTATAATCATTTTCATGCTTTTATAATTTCCATGGCTCACTAGCACATGGATAACACAATTTGAAATACCAGGCTAAGCATTCACTAGTGGGGTCTTGGACTTGAGCTCCACTATAGGAATCATACATCACATATATAAAATGTTTACATTAAAAGCCAATATATCCTAAGGGTCAAAATGGAGGTATTACACGTCTCTCCATAAACACTAATCCCTTGAGATCACAATAACCAATGGATTAGGTTGAAATCCATGTAGAGATGAGCAGTTCTTCAAAGTTTTGAATGCAGCAAACACATGAACAATATCACGTGTTGGCAGCTTTTAGGCATACCCGGGTTTTCAGTATGCACAGCAACAAACACCCCTTTGGCGCACTGGCCCTTTTGGAAACGAGCTGCGCAGCAGCCCGAAGTCTCACCTGAAGTGGCTATGGGGGGGCTAAGGAATTAGGTTCCTTAATCGAGGTCATGTGGAGTCTACAGTTCTCTTCCTTGTCTTCTTGCAGGTAACCCCGGAACAGAACGTCTTACTCTTTCACAGGTCTCTCAGCGCTACAGCGCTGGAGCTCACTCTTCTCAGCCTAGCTGCGCGGTATCCCCGCACCTGTGCACGAGGCGCTTACCCGCTACGCCTGATACACTAGGTATCGTCTCCACCCTCATGCCACAACACAGTAACACGCTCCTTAGACACTGCGGCGATAGTATTCTTACCGACTCCTTCGACAATGCACAAGTACACTTCTAAGGGAGCTTCTAAGATTTACTTTACACGCTCATTCATAAAGATAGCGAAACATTCATGGAAACATAGACAGTAAAGCAAAGACATGCAATCACATAAAGCCTCATCATAACAACAAGAATTATGCGGTTTACTTCCAGGAGGGAAGTCACGTCCACGGGAACTGCTTTCTATTATCTTGAAATGGGGATAATACAGTCTCGCTGTGCACACAGCTGCAGCCTTAGATCTTTCTGGGAAACTCCACGCACACAGCTGGGAGCCCTTCTCTTAGATCTATTCTCTTCTTCTACAGATATACAATGACATTCCCTAGTCCTCTTGCGACTGGTTGATACTTACAATGTCCCTTACACCAAGCGGTCTCCCTGCAAGATCGCGGCCTTCTTATATGCATAAAAGTCTCATTACAGCTCTACAAAACACAGCAATACCAGAGACTAACTTTCTAATTCTCTAACCAACTAACCAACCCATCTAACCCTTTTCCCTTTCCAATTACACATATATATAGGTGGCCCTGAGGGTCGCACCTTTACAAAACTGTGGGCCTTTCCCCAACAGTGATCCCCAAAAACCCTAACCACTGACACGGCTAGGTGTACTGTAGGCGCCTCTTGCAGTCACGTCGCAGCTTCCTGCAGACTCCGTGATTTTCGGCGCAGATCACGGGTATGGGCGCCGCTTCATCGTTCTTTGCTCCTTGTCCTTCGCCTTCAATGCTTCGTTCTGTTGCTCTTCCTTGGTCCAAGCAACCATAACTCCTGTACTTTTCCTTCAATGCTTCCTTTATTGTGGTGGTTGAGCTTTCTACTCAGCCACCTTATTTACTCTTCCCTTTGACTTGTGCGCGCGAGCTCCGCGATTTCCGACCCGCAATCTGCGGTGAGCTCGTCCATTTGGTGCCGTACCATGCACTGTTCATTTCTGCCCAAAAATGGTGTTTTTCCTCAAAATTAGCACTTTTCCTTCAAAACTTAGTGCTTTTTCCCCAAAATTTGGAAGCTTTACCATAGCTACGGCCTATGCTCCAATAGGCCCCTAACACTTACTTGTGGCTTGCCCCCAAGCCACTCGCACTAACTTGTGGTCATTTTAGTTGTGCATCTGACTTGGCTTGGATCACAGCGAAGGCTTGCTTCCACTGCGCAATAGCGGTGTCCATGTCTTGCACGCATTCCATGGCTGTCTGCACCAGGTCTGCAGTAGCTTCTTCTCCTTCTACGCCGTCGACCAACTCTTGAGATTCAACAAATGCTTTGACCTTGGCCTCTGCTTGGGCAACAAGTTTAGCATACTCATCCATAAACGGCTGAATGATGTTGGCGAGAGTAGCATCTTTATTTCTGAGCCTGTGTAGTTCTTGCTGGACTTTGCGGACTTCGCTCATCTTTCTTATTTTGGCTAAGCCTTCCAAGGACTTAGCTTCTTCGTTCAGAACAGTTAGGGACTGTTCTGCTGCTTCCACCTGTTCCACAAGGGAAAATTTAGAAGGGAGCTTCTCGAGCTCCGCCCAAGCCTCCATGGCTTGCATCATTAACTGCTGGGCTTCATCTGTTCTTCTCTTCATTTGGGTAGAGGCTATGCGCAGTTCTTCAAGTCGTTCTTGCGTCTCATCTACGGGAGGAACTGTGACACGAGCTTCCAACTCGGCAAGCTGCTTTCTATGGTCCTCAGCCATAACAACTACTTGCTGTTTGAGGGCTTGCGCCCTTCTGTCGATGCGTTGCACTTTCTCAACTAAAGGAAGGTCTGGTTTAATTTGGCAGGCTGGCAGCTCTTGGGCGATTTCATTGACGGCATTCCTTAGCCCAGTGTCTTGCGCTTCGTGAAGTTCAAGTGGCGCAGAGATCTCCTTATAGCCTGCCCTTAGCTCTATTTCCTGCGTCTGCAATCTTTGATTGGCATGGAATGTGGAGAGCTCCCTAGCTCTCAGCTCAGTAGAAACCTGCTCCTGAACCAAATGGAGAGTTTCCAATAGAATAAGTGATAAATTTATTTCAACAGGGCCAACCGCGCTTACCTGTAGTGCAGCCAAAGGATCCGGGAGTGTCATGCTTGCAGGCAGGATGTGGACGACAGTGTGCTTCTCTATAGGTACTTCAACCCACTCGGTGCTTGTAGATGCTTGCGGTGCTTGTGAGCCGGATGCTGGCGTATGGGTCTGCGCAACTCGTCCTGTGAGACCTTTCAAATCCACGAGCTGCAGGTCCAGAGCACTTCTGATATTGGCCTGAGAGGTAGGCAGCTCACAAAATTGCTCCTTCAAGTACTGGCTGAGCCCCGTGGCAAGGGTCTCAGAGGGATCTCTAGTCGCTTCTGCGGGGTGCGACAACTTCTGCTTCTTTGTAGCCGGTCCTAACAGACCTTCATCATTCTTTTGCGTGACTTTTTCCTTGCCTTTATCTTTCTCTAGCGCGTCAGGGGGTGGCATCGTGGCAGCGATGTTAGCGACCTGCTTCCATTCATCTGGCCAGGACTTCATAGTATCCTCCACGTCCTGGGTAGTCATTCGGTAGAGCCCTACGGCCCATTCTTTCGACTGAATTCCGCGAGGGCGAAAATATATTTCATGCAAGTTGGCAGAAAAGACCAACTTCGTTCCATAGAGTTCTGCCGTCTCCTCAGTAAGCCTCGGCATCTACAAGATGGTATCCCTGAGGAGATGGTAATACTCGAAGAACACGATGCGGTTCATCTTGTGCTTCACGGGATTATTAGAATCCAGGAGGTTAACATAGCGCATCCCTGTAACCTCTCCTAAACGGCGCGGAAGAAACTGAGTGTTGGGCGGTTCCTTCCACCCGAAAAAGGCACACAAGATCAAGAGCCAAGAGAAATGGAACAGCTGATTGGCAGTGTCTTGAACGTTGCGGCAGTCGTTCAAGAATGTATTCAGGAGGAAGAGAGACCAGTTATACTACTCTCCCTCCGCAGCTGCAACTGCGAGCTCTACAACAGCTCTAGGAACTTCTTTAGGTCGGCACTTCGTTAAAAGTCTGCCTGCGAGTAGACTACCTGTGAATCTGAGTTCTTAATCTTCAACTGCAGTGAGGTCATAAGCCCGACCTCCTCTCGACAATTTGTATTTCTGCACCACCTGTGCAGCCAGCTTTCGGTCCTTGTCTTTACCAACGAAATGGACATTGGGGTCCTTACCAACCTTAGATAGGCCGGTAATTCGATGAATCAGGTCCACATTCAGATCAATTGGCCTCCCTAGCCAAAGATAACCACTGTGAACACAGGATAACAGGACCTTGACAATCGCATTAACTTCATTGCTACGCCCGAAGTGCGGTAGCTTCAACAGGTTCAACAGTCCACGCCTCTCTAGATTTACTGCAAATTCCTGTGGGACGAATTCGTCAATCTTCTTAGTGGGATTATGGACCACCGTCAGATAGTGATCTGGCGCGAACTGAGGATACGTTCTATAATCTCCCAAGTTGAAGTCAGAAAACTTAACCAGCGGGAGATGTCCAAGCAGGGATCCTTCTTCTTGCACGATGTCTGCCATTGGTGGCAGCGGAATCGAATACTTGGCATTCTTGGGAATATGCACCTCGGGTGCGTCATCTGGGTGCGGAGGAATGTAGTTAACTAGAGTGGCCAAGGGCTCTGGAATGGGTTCCTCCGGCTGCTGCTGTTGCTGTTGAGACACCCTTATGCCCGGGGACTGTCTGGGATCAGGAAGCTCGACGATCTTGATCTGGGTACCCATACCGAAATCTAATCCTCGGCGTCGAAATTGACGGACGAATTCTTCAGTTGACAGGTTCTCCGTCATGAACTTGCATACACGACAAACACTGAATAGAAGGGCGGAATAGCGTAGGATGCAAACTCTGAAAACGTGAAAGCAGTCTGCACGACATGGCTCTGAAAACAATGACTTAGACTCTCAAACAAGACAACTATACAATGCACTAGCAAGGAAAAGTAACCCAAGCATATACAAATGAGGGGTATTTATAGCTAAAGGCGGTAGTAGATACGGACAAGTGGCACTAATAACCGTTGGCGCCTTAGTGGATGAGTTGACAACCCCCTACCCCCGCGTCTCTATGGTGCATTAAATGCGAGGGATAGGCTCTGACAGCCTTTCGGGAAATGAGCTAAGGCCTTCGACTCCTTAATTAAATGCGGATCTTAGGGAAATCAAGCCGAATCTGTCAGAGCGAATACAATTAAATGGCGGTCTCGTCGTTCATTAAGACTCAGACGCGGCTACAGAACTACCGCAATTCAAATTTTCGGCGGGTAACTTCAGCATGGGTAACTGTGCATATGGAGGACTCCACGGCGAGGAGAACTCCACAAGAGTGATGAATAGACAATCAGGGGACTCCGCAAGAACGAAAATTTGACAACTCGGGGGACTTCACGAGCGAAAATACTTACTCAGAACAGGCTTTATTAATTGCGCGGATGCTTCGAGGAACTGCGCGGGAAGCCAGAGACTGAAAATGTCTCGCGACTTCCGTGTAGACTGATAAGTGCGATGCCTCTTTCAACTACACTGGACATTTACATGACTTTTAGCAACTGACCAGGTCGGTAGGGCGGAGTGGCCATCGCGATAAAGCTTGAGCCAACTCCCGTTGATCATTGTGGGCAGCAACTCTCCATTAAGTTTCGCAAGCTGAACTGTACCACCTTCAGTTATCTTCATCACTTAAAAAGGGCCTAACCAATGTACACGAAACTTGCCTGGAAACTTGATGAATTTACTATCATAGAGGAGTACCAAGTCTCCTTCCTGAAAGACTTTATTCTTAATATGCCTGTCATGCCAAGCCTTCTGTCTCGCCTTCTGCACTTGTTGATGGAATCCAGCTAAAATCCTGTCTTCTTCTAAGGCAACCAATTGTGACAATCTTTCACTCATAGTATCAGTATCTTCCATTTCTGTAATTTGAGCAATTCTGAGACTGGGAACAATGTATTCCATGGGCATAATTGCTTCTTGTCCATACACCAAACTGAAAGGTGTGTGACCTGTTAATTTTTTGCATGTGGTTCTGTAATCCCATAGCATAGCTGTGACTCTAAGGTCCCAATCATCTCTTTGTTGATTACAGATCTTGGTCAGGGCATTCTCCAGAATCTTATTGAATGCCTCCACCGTACCATTAGCTTGAGGGTGGTAGGGTGTACTCTTATGGTGATTAATGTGGAATTCTTCAGTAAGGGCCTCTATAGTCTCGTTCAGGAAGTGTGTGCCCTGATCACTCATTAGAATCAGTGGACATCCAAATCTAGTGATAATATTCTCAAAAATGAACTGCGCGGCAGTGACAACGTCGCAATTCCTAACTAGCTTCCCCTCAGCCCATCTGGTGAGGTATTCTATAGTTGTGATTATGTATCTTGCGCCGGTTCTCTTTCCTGGTGGGTTGATAGGTCCCACAAAATCAATGGCCCACTTATCAAAAGCACGCACTGTTATCTGGGGTCTTAGCGGCATTTCATCTCTTCTTGAAGGTTTTCCTGTTCGCTGGCACACATCGCAACACTTGCAGAATTCTTTAGTATCCTTGTGCAATGTTGGCCACCAAAGACCTGCGGCTAAGATCTTTTGCGCAGTCGGCTTTCCTGCGAAATGGCCTCCTGCGGTTCCTGAGTGCGCTTCTGCGATTATGGAGTTCTTCTCATGCGGTAAAATGCATCTGCGCAAAATTTCATCAGGGCCCAACTTATAGAGCTGGCCTGCTATCAAAGTGAAGTCTGTGGCTTTGAAAACAAGTTGTTTCTTCTGCTGTATTGTGAACTCAACTGGCGCTTGCCCTGTAGTGAGAAACTCAAGAATATCGGAATAATATTCGTCTGCTGCTTGAATAGAAAACAGCTGCGCATTAGGCAGATTGTCCTCCAAATTCGTAGGTTACGCCCCTGACTCTATCCTAGATAAATGGTCAGGTCCTGCATTCAATCTACCTGGCTTCACAATAATCTCAAAATCATACTCCTGGAAGAGGAGTAGCCATATGCAAATTCTTCCCCCTAACACTGGCTTATTGACCAAGTACTTCAAAGCAGAATGGTCAGTATACATTTTAAAATGAGCACCCAATAGATAGTGCCTGAACTTCTGTAAGGCATACACCATAGCTAGTCCTTCTCTTTCTGTAGTGGTGTAGTTCTTCTCAGCTGTAGACAGCTTTCTGCTAGAGTATGCAATGGGGTGGTCAATACCTCCTTCTCCTGGTTGTGTGAGTACAACCCCCAATGCTATGGAAGAAGCATCTACATGAACATGAAAGGGTTTTCTCCAGTCTGGGAAAACTAGAATAGGCGCCGTGACCATCTTTCCTTTAAGTGTGTCCAAGCTCTGTTGGCATTCTTCTGTCTTGTTAAGTTTAAACCAAATAGACTAGCAAGATCACTGAAGAGGAGTAGCCATAGCCATATGGTCAGTAGACTAGCAAGATCACTGAAGAGGAGTAGCCATAGATTGATCCTGCATTCAATCTACCTGGCTTCACAATAATCTCAAAATCATACTCCTGGAAGAGGAGTAGCCATATGCAAATTATTCCCCCTAACACTGGCTTATTGACCAAGTACTTCAAAGCAGAATGGTTAGTATACATTTTAAAATGAGCACCCAATAGATAGTGCCTGAACTTCTGTAAGGCATACACCATAGCTAGTCCTTCTCTTTCTGTAGTGGTGTAGTTCTTCTCAGCTGTAGACAGCTTTCTGCTAGAGTATGCAATGGGGTGGTCAATACCTCCTTCTCCTGGTTGTGTGAGTACAACCCCCAATGCTATGGAAGAAGCATCTACATGAACATGAAAGGGTTTTCTCCAGTCTGGGAAAACTAGAATAGGCGCCGTGACCATCTTTCCTTTAAGTGTGTCCAAGCTCTGTTGGCATTCTTCTGTCTTGTTAAGTTTAAACCAAATAGACTAGCAAGATCACTGAAAGAAACATAATCACAAGATAGACACAGAATATACCCTGGGAAACCCTCATGGGATAGAAAACCCAGCAAAGCTTTCCTCAATAAGATGATCAACCAAAATACAAGATGTGCTCCCTCCTTCTCTACCTCCTTAGCATATCTCCCAGACAAGTGCGCTACTTTTCTGTTTTGTGCAAGTGTGTCTAATGAGGAGTTCACCTCCTCTATTTATACTAACTCCTGACTGACCAAAATACCTAATGGGGCCGACCTCTCCTGGAGAAGTCTAATAACCCAAAAAATACAAGAACAGGGCCGACCCCCACATGGTGGGTCTAATAACCCTAGTTCCCACAAACCCCCGGAGGAATAATCATCTCCGGATACATGATAGGGTTACCTCGGAGGGATAAAACATCTCCGGAATAATAATGTACAAATTATAATATTCTTAGAAGTTACAATATTCAACACTCCCCCTTAACGAGAAGGATATTATAACAACATCTGCAGGAGCAAGGAGTCATCGACTACATCATACATGATACATCTATAAATCATCGGAAGCTTTCTTCAATTCATCATTATCAATAACTCAACCAGTTACTGGAACATCAACATCATCAGTATCGTCATCGCATGATCATCAACATCGTCATCACATGATCAGCAGCATCGTCATCACACGATCATCAGCCTCGTCATCACACGATCAGCAGCATCGTCATCACACGATCAGCAGCATCGTCATCACACGATCAACAACATCGTCATCACACGTTCATTGTCATCATACGATCAACAGTTTATAGGATGATCAATCCTGCTCTCTTTAGGACATAGGTCCATGGATGATACAATCCAGATCAAGTTCCAGGATGATCAGTCCTTATCACTTTAAGACAAGTCTCATGTCTAGGGACGATGCAATCCCATCACGTACATTTTGAACCCAGTTCATGGACGATGCAGTCCTCACCTACATTTTGAACCCAGTTCATGGACGATGCAGTCCTCACGTACATTTTGAACCCAGTTCATGGACGATGCAGTCCTCACATACATTTTGAACCCAGTTCATGGACGATGCAGTCCTCACATACATTTTGAACCCAGTTCATGGACGATGCAGTCCTCACGTACATTTTGAACCCAGTTCATGGACGATGCAGTCCTCACGTACATTTTGAACCCAGTTCATGGATGATGCAGTCCTCACGTACATTTTGAACCCAGTTCATGGACGATGCAGTCCTCATGTACATTTTGAACCCAGTTCATGGACGATGCAGTCCTCACGTACATTTTGAACATAGTTCAGGGATGATGCAGTCCTATCTTCAATTTTTGGAGACATCAGTCTATGGCTCAATTCTGGGACCGAAGTCCTGGGAAGATGCAGTCCCCTACCTGTTCATTCAGGACTTCATTCTCGGAGACATCATGTCTACGGATCTCTTTAGGACTGAAGTCTAGGGATGATCCAATCCTCTCATGTCCACCAAGGACTTCATTTTTGAAGACATATATCTACGACTCTCTTTATAACAAGTGTTCAAGGATGATACAATCCCTCTTCTTTCTCGGAGACACTTGTCTACAGCTCACTTTAGAACTTGTGTTCAAGGATGATACAATCCCTCTTCTTTCTCGGAGACACTTGTCTACGGCTCACTTTAGAACTTGTGTTCAAGGATGATACAATCCCCACATGTATTCTCACTAATACATCTATCATCAAAAGCATGTATTCTCACTAATACATCTATCATCAAAAGCATGCATTCTCACTAATACATCTAGTATCAAAAGCATGTATTCTCACTAATACATCTGTCATCAAAAGCATGTATACATCTAGCATCAAAAGCATGTATTCTCACTAATACATCTAACATCAAAAGCATGTATACATCTATTATCAAAAGCATGTATTCTCACTAATACATCTAACATTAAAAACATGTATACATCTAGCATCAAGAGCATGTATTCTCACTAATACATCTAATATCAAAAGCATGTATATATCTATCATCAAAAGCATGTATTCTCACTAATACATCTAACATCAAAAGCATGTATACATCTATCATCAAAAGCATGTATTCTCACTAATACATCTAACATCAAAAGCATGTATACATCTATCATCAAAAGAAATATAAGAGTCCTAAATCTAAATATGTCTGAGTGTCTAGGTGTAGTAGACAGGTATTCTCATCAACTATCTTTGTTGTTGATGAGACAAACTCATGAACAGATATTATACTACTCCCCCTTTCGAGGAGGGTCCTTTTGAACTACTCCGAGTTTGTCTCGGAAGTATTCAAATTTTACTCGAGATAGAGGTTTGGTCAAGATGTCAGCAATTTGATCCTCAGTACTCACATACTCGAGCTTGATAGCTCCTCTCTGCACCATGTCTCGTATATAGAAGTATCAGATCTCTATGTGTTTTGACTTATCATGGAAAACAGGATTTTCTGTCATCTTAATGCAGCTTTGATTGTCACACATAATCACAGTGGGATCCATTTCTAGGTCAAACACTCCAGATAATAGTTTCCAAATCCATACTGCTTCACAGCTGGCAGAGCAGGCAGCTATATATTCTACTTCAGCAGTACTGAGGGCCACACTAGATTGTTTCTTGCTGAACCATGAGATCATGGTAGATCCAAGACCATAACATCCACCTGAAGTACTCTTTCTATCTGAGACACTTCCTACCCAATCAGAATCTGAGTAACCATGTAATCTGAGTTCATGACCTCCAGAATAATATAGACCAAAATCTAATGTACCTTTTAGGTACCTCATTACATGCTTTGCAGCTATTAAGTGAACCTTTCTAGGTTCTACTAGATACTGACTTAGAGTATTTACAGCAAAGCATATATCTGGCCTAGTGTTTGTTAAATACATCAATGACCCAATGATTTGTCTATATAGAGTTAGGTCCACTAATTCTGATGAGTCATTAACTAGTAACTTCAAGTTGGAGTCCATGGGAGTGGCCATGGGTTTACACTCTAACATGTCAAACCTTTTTAGAATCTCCACATCATACTTACCTTGATTTAGAAAGATTCCTTTTGGATCTTGCCATACTTCTAGACCTAAGAAGTAGTGCATTAATCCGAGATCTTTTATCTCGAATTCTGAAGAAAGCTTCTTCTTGCTTTCAATAATTTGTTTCTCATTTCCGGTTAGAAATAGATCATCTACATATAACAACAATATAACTGGTTCATCATCCATTACTTTGAGATAAAGATTGGGGTCAGCTTTACTCTTGGTAAATCCCATGCTAGTTAAGAAATTGTCGATCCTTCCGTACCAAGCTCTGGGAGCTTGCTTCAATCCATATAATTCCTTTTTCAGTTTGCATACATGAGTCCTCCTGTCTTTAACTTCAAACCCTTGTGGTTGTTCTATGTATACTTCTTCTTCAATTACACCATTCAAAAAAGCTGTCTTTACATCCATTTGATGTAATTTCCACTTCATCATAGATGCAAGTGCCATGATAGTTCTAATTGAAGTATACCTAGCAACTGGTGCAAAAGTTTCTTCATAGTCAATTCCCTCCTTCTGAGAGAATCCTATGGCTACAAATCTTGCCTTGTATTTTTCAATGCTACCATCTGCAACATGTTTTATTTTGAAAATCCATTTGGAAGAAACCACACTTTTATCTTTTGGTTTGGGAACTATATCCCAAACATCATTTTTCATTATTGACTGATATTCTTCTGTCATTGCTTCTACCCATTCTTTCTTTTGAGCTGCCTCTTCATAGCTAGTAGGTTGTTGATCTACAAGGTCACACATCAAGGCCATATAGTTGGACACTAGCTTTGGTTTCTTTCTTTCTCTAGTGGAGCCTTCAGGAGCTCCATATCTTTCAGCTCCTTGAATAATATCTCTAGCCCATGCTGGCCTTCTTTTCTTAGATAAATCTGTAATAGGGAGTTCTTGTGGTTCCAACATGTCATGATCCTTTGGTGCATCATCTTCAGGAATGTGCATAGCCTCTGTGATTCTAGGAGATGTATCTTCTTCATAAATTTCTTCAAGTTGGCACTTCCTGGATTTCTTGAGAGCTGCTTCTTCATCAAAAGTTACATCTCTACTTATTTCTATATGATGAAAACCTGGTATGTAGATTCTGAAGGCTTTGGATGATTCACAATAACCAACAAACATCGCCTTCTTACCAGAGGGATCCAACTTGGTTCTCTTTTCTTTTGGAATGTGGATGTACACAGGACACCCAAATATTTTAAGATGACTTACCTCAGGCTTCTTTCCTGTAAACACCTCTTTTGGAGTTTTGAAATCAAGAGCACTATGAGATAGTCTATTTTGCACATATACTGCTGTCTTAGCTGCTTCAGCCCATAGATACATAGGAAGATCTTGGTCATGTATCATAGTCTTTACAGCTTCCATGATAGTTCTATTTTTCCTCTCAGCCACCCCATTTTGTTGGGGATTGTAGGGGGTGGTTAATTCCCTCTTAATTCCATCTTCTTTACAAAAGTCTTCAAAGTCCTTTGAAGTATATTCTCCACCATTATCTGTTCTGAGAATCTTGATTCTCTTATCTGAGAGATTTTCTATTAGAGCCTTGAACTCTTTGAATTTTCCAAAGACTTCATTCTTACCTTTTAGGAAGTATATCCAAGTTTTCCTTGAATAGTCATCAATGAATGAAAGATAGTATTCAAACCCACTTAGAGATGTGGTGGGAATTGGTCCACATACATCTGAGTGAATTAGCTCCAAAATGTTCTTAGTCTTTGTTTCACTCTTTGGAAAGGGGTTCTTGACATTCTTCCCTTTCTTACATCCTTTACATGAGCCATCATGATCAGCCTTCAAATCTGGTAATCCTATGACCACCTTGCTTACATAGGGTAAGGCTTTGTAGTTAATGTGAGCTAATCTTCTATGCCATAACTCACTGGGGCTAGAAACTTCATGAGCAAGGGCAGCTTCTGGGTGACCCTTGAGTTTATAGAGACCTCCCTCTTCTTCACCAATGATAACTGCATCTTTGATTGATTTTCCTTTGGACCACATGAGTACTTGTCCATCTATGAAATCCACTCTAAAACCTTTCTTATCTAGTGCTGAGATAGAGAGTAGGTTCTTCTTTAAACCTGGTACATATAAAACTTCTTTCATTTTCAAGGGTGTTCCAGAATCAATCTTGTAGCTTGCTTCACCAATTCCCTTGATGGGATATTGATAATCATCTCCTAGAGATACTTTTTGAGGGGAAGACTTTTCTTCAAGTCTTGAGAGAGATTTCATTTGACCTGTCATGTGTTTTGAAGCACCACTATCAATGAGCCATGTATCTTATCCAGGAGACACAGATCCAGAGAGTGTAGAGAATATGACATATTCTTCTGGATCTTCTCTTTTTACTTTAGATCTTTTCTTTTGAGGCCTTTCCTCTTCTTCTTCTTCTTCTTCTTCTACTTCTTCTTCACTCTCATCTTCTGCCATATGTGCATGATGTCTTTTGTGAACAAAATTCTTCTTCTTCCTTCCTGGAAGAGTGCAGTCTCTAGCATAGTGTCCAAGTTTGAAACAATTATAACATTGGACTGTGGAGAGATCTCTTTCTGAGTTTGTTCCCCCTTTCCTTTTGAATCTATGAGAGGGTTGAGGCTTCTTGTGATTCACTTTCTTGAAGTGGCCCCTCTTGCCTCTTTTGGTGTGGGTGGCCAAGGCTTGGTCATCCTCTTTGATAAGAGCTTCTTTGTTGGCTACCCTAGCCTCTTCTTGAACACAATCCTCCCATACTACATCAAACTTCATGCTTTCTTTTCTGGCACACATGGTTTGTATGAATGATTCCCAAGGTCTAGTGAGACCATTTAGAGTTGTCATCACAAGTTCATCTTCATCAAGAGTATCACCAATGGCATCTAGTTTCTCCTTGATTAGTGAGACCCTTGAGAAGTAGTCTTGAATGGATTCTCCTTTGTGCATCTTGGTACTCTTCAACTGAGTCCTTAGGTTCATCTTCCTATTGATGTTCTTTCCTTCATACATTCTTCCTAGGGCATCATACATTTCCTTTGGAGTCTTCTTGGAGGCCACTTGGGGAATCAAGTGGTCTTTAATAGAATCAGCTATGATTCTCTTTGCTCTAATCAAATCCTTCCTATGCTTCTCTTTGGCTTCATCTCCTTCCGGTTCTGCAACTTCATCCTTGATATAATGAGCAAGATCATTCTCTTCAAGAATGAGACCAATTCTGTATTTCCATGCCCGGAAATTCTCTAAACCTTCTAGCTTGTCTTCAAGCTTAGTGTTTGGAGCCATATTCTCTTGGGGGAGTCCAAGAGACAGAGTAGTACTTACCTGGAAATATTACCTTTTTATTTTTCCGGATCCTGGGACAGAATTTCTGGTTTATCGCACTTTTGGTAGAATTAGGGTTTGAATTTCCCGGAGTTCTACCCAACCAAAAAGTTTGATATAGGGCTCAAAAGAATGGTCTTGAATCAGAATTCAACAATACCAACTTTTTGCTGAAACCAATTTCTGGTTTATCACACTTTTGGTAGAATTAGGGTTTGAATTTCCCGGAGTTCTACCCAACCAAAAAGTTTGATCTAGGGCTCAAAAGAATGGTCTTGAGAAGGGCTATCTAGCCATGTAATCAGAATTCAACAATACCAACTTTTTGCTGAAACCCTAAACTTCACCGGAGAGAGAGAGAGAGATTCTTACCTTGTGAAAGATGTCCTATTCAGTCTAGCTCTGATACCATGTTAAGTTTAAACCAAATAGACTAGCAAGATCACTGAAATAAACATAATCACAAGATAGACACAGAATATACCCTGGGAAACCCTCATGGGGTAGAAAACCCAGCAAAGCTTTCCTCAATAAGATGATCAACCAAAATACAAGATGTGCTCCCTCCTTCTCTACCTCCTTAGCAGATTTCCCAGACAAGTGCGCTACTTTTCTGTTTTGTGCAAGTGTGTCTAATGAGGAGTTCACCTCCTCTATTTATACTAACTCCCGACTGACCAAAATACCTAATGGGGCCGACCTCTCCTGGAGAAGTCTAATAACCCCAAAAATACAAGAACAGGGCCGACCCCCACATGGTGGGTCTAATAACCCTAGTTCCCACAAACCCCCGGAGGAATAATCATCTCCGGATACATGATAGGGTTACCTCGGAGGGATAAAACATCTCCGGAATAATAATGTACAAATTATAATATTCTTCGAAGTTACAATATTCAACATGTCCATTGGAATTTCGAATCCTTTTTTAGCAGTCTTTCCATAGGCAGAGTGATCTTTGCATAATCCTTGATAAATTTCCTGTAGTATCCTGTATGTCCCAATGTAGTGCGCAATCGTTTGACTGAGTTGGGCGTAGGCAAGTTAGCAATGATGGAAACCTTCGCAGGATCCATCATGAGTCCTTGTATGCACACAATGTGACCCAACAAAATACCAAAAGGAGCACAGAAGATACATTTTTTCAAGTTAAGGGAGATCTGATACTGTCTACATTTTTCTAACATAATCCTTAGATTCCCTATATGGTTCTTTAGTAAACCAAACACAGTCCAGTCATCAAAATAGACTTCTAGAAACTTATGAATGAATTCTTTGAAAACAGCAACGACGACTCTAGAGAAGATAGCAGGAGCGTTTTTAAGACCAAAGGGCATTACCGTATATTCGAATGAGCCCCATTCAGTCGCAAAAGTGGTCTTATGGCGGTCCTTTGGATGGATTCTGATCTGATGGTATCCTGAAAAGCCATCAGTGAAGGAGTAAGCCTCTTGTCCTCCCACATTGTCAAGCACTTTGTCTGTAAAGGGCGTAGGAAATGGATCATGCGCTGATGTGTCGTTGAGCTTGCGCAGGTCCACGCAGATTCTTATTTCACCTTTTGTCTTTTTCTCTTGTACCACCATAGGACTAATCCAATCACTTTCCTCTACTGGCTCAATGATACCAGCTGCGAGCATCTTATCAATTTCTTCTCTGATCTTTTCTTTATATCGCGGGTTCAACCTATACGGGCGCTGTTTTACTGGCTTAGCATCCGCTTTCAAAGGTATGCGCATAAATCCTAAATCTCCTAGGATGCCTTTCATTTCTGTAAACTTGGTAGGGAAGATATCCTGGTTCTCATGTAGTAAATCTGCAATATGGCCAATAGTTTCATCATCCCAATAATCTCCTATAGAGGCAACCTTGGGTTCAGCTTCTGTACCAATGTTAATCTTCTTGAGCTTGATGTGTTCTGTAATGGCAGGGATATCAAGTTGAGGGCCTTCGACTTTGCGTGTCCCTTCTGACTCTGGAATATTGATGTTGCAAGGATCATCATCCTCTTCTCCAGTGGCAAAATTATAGCATTCCAGGGCATGTTCCATCTGGACAGCCCAATCTGGTTGAGAATACTCTGGTAAAGGACATTGTCAAAATACCTTCTTTCTAATACACTTTAAAGCCTGATCGATGCTTGGATGTTCTGACTCAAAGGTGAAAGTGAGTTGAAAACTTTCAATCATGAGAGGCCAAGTGATAGTGCCTCTGCGCAATTCTGTTTCAGTGTACCAGTTCCTTGGAACTATATCCAATGTGTGGATGAATAGGTGAACCCACTCATCCTCTGGAATATTTGACCATTGCTGAATACATGCTTCAACGTGTGACCTGGGGTCACTCTGTCCATCATATTTGCGCAAAAATCCTGCTGTAGTCTCTTGAAATCTGCGCAGTATCAACCTGCGACAGTCTTGCCATGTGTCGATATTTTCTTTATGCGCACCCCACCATCTTGCGGGCGTATTGTGCAGTGCTACATCCAATGCTTGTATGCGCTTCTCATCTGGGATTTCTTGTTCATATGCATATATGAATTCACTTACTCCAGTTAAACCATCAAAGATAGGAGTGTTATTCAATTCTGTGCCAATCCATTGAATGGATTTAGTCATCATGGCGCAACGTCTTGCAGAAACCTCATGTAAGCGATTCTGCCAGTTTTCCAGTCCTGCTTCCGAATATGATGCGCACGAGCTATCGCATCGCCAGCTGATATGGCCGTCCGCTGTGGGATTGACATAGTCATTATGGCTAGCAGTCATCTGATACAAACTTTCCATGTGGCACACTTTTTCTTCTGCTCGAATGGGTTCAATATATCGTGGTCCTTGAAGGGGATCAAGCGGTGCAATGACCCTAGTCTGCTCATCCTTAAAGGTCATCTGTCTTTTCTTCAAATTAATGACAGCCAAATTATCAAATGCCCAGTCTATGCCTAAAAGTGTTGGGTAAGGTCTACTGTCATCCAGAATTTTGATTACTTCAAAGTCTGCAGAACTTCTTACTCCCTCAATATCAATGGGTACATTGGGTAGTCTGGCCAATGGAGAAACTCGTTGCTGATTTGCAAGTCTTAGCTGGATAGGAGATCTGGTAAGCTGAGGGCCACCCATCTGTTCCCATGTCTGCATGGTGAGAACATTAACTTCTAAGCCTAAATCCAAAATGACTTCGTCCATTTCAAATGCTCCAATCTGTGCTGTGAGTATCATCTCTCTTCCAGTTCTAGTATGACTTCTGATCTGATGAACAACACGCTGCGGTGTATTCATCGAAGCAGATTGTTGACACTGATCCAACAGGTGTTGGAGTTCCATAGTTGCTTTTTCATTGCACAACAACTTTAAGAAACTTCTCAGGAAAGCATGAACACTGCCTAGTGTATCCTCCTCATCAGGCCTTCCAGATGTAGTGGCCTGCTCTCGTACCAGGTTCTCTTGTCGTGGCACATGTGGTCTAGTATCATTATGCGGTAATGCGACAGAAATTGAAGCTTGCAGATCTAAGAAATATTCTTGAGCTTGCTTGAATGCTTCTTTTTGCTTCTGTAGGTCCAGCGGGGATGGTTTAATATTAGCGTGACGCACCCATTGTGTCACTGGATTTCCAGTTCCCGACTCTGGCGCACCAGTGGTTGCTCCACTGTGCGTCACTATATTAATTGTAGGATCTGGTTCTCTTTTTTCTGCTGCAATCAACTGAATATTCTGGTTAACCTGTGGCTTCTTTTCTTGCATCTTGGCCATCAACTGAGGGCATTCCTCAATGACGTGATCATAAGATTTACAATATCTGCAGATGGTTGTAGGGTTTTGGCAATCCCTTGCATAATGGCCTTGAGCTCCGCAGTTATAGCAAGTGATCTGTCCTCTTCCATGACCAAACCCTGCTGCGCGTCCGCGGCCCCTGTAATTTCCTCCTCGGCCTTCTCGAGCTGGGTCATACTGCGGACCTGCTGTGGGTCCCTGTGGTTCTGACTGTACTCTATAAACATCATGTTTTCTTTCTATCATAAGCTCATATGCTCTGCAATTGTTCTCATCATGGCCTACTGATTTACAGAAATTGCAATATAAATTCTTTGGGGTTTGTACATATTTCTGTAACAAGTGACACTCTTGTGGTCTGTGGCCTCTAGTTCTACAGATTTCACACCAAGGCCCCTGAGCATGTGGTAAAGGGTTAGGTGCTCCAGTTGCAATATAATCTATGAAAACAGGACAATGGTCCTTTGAATGTCTTTGTGCTCTACACTTTGTACACCAAATTTGTTCTTTAACATCCTTTCCTTTCTTAATATCATGCACTTGCAAGGTTAGGTTTGCTATTTGGTTCTGCAACTGCGCAACATCGTTGCTTGTTCCAGCAATTGGTGAAGCTTCTAGTTTCATAGCCATCTCTAGAGCTTGTTCTTGAGTAGTGAGATTCTGTTGCATAAGAGGAAGTCTAATATGAGGAAGCAGCGCAGCAATGAACCATTCCTTATGCTGCTGCGGTGCAAACTCAAAGCTTACTTGATCTATCAAGGCTTTGAACTTCTGGTCAAAGTCCCATACTGATTCTGTAGGTAACTGTTTTATGTCTTTGAGTTCTGTTATGCACTGTGATTCTGATTTAGGTTTCTTGAATTCTTTAATCATAGCACTTCTTACGTCAGCAAGCGTCCTATTCTGTGCTACTGAGTATTTCATAAACCAGGTTAAGGCTCTCTCTCTTAGTGTGGTTGCTAACTGAACCAACTTAACATCATCATCATTAATTTGCTTAATCGTCCAAATGGCTTCACATAGAAACTAGTGCTACTCAGGGTCTTCTAGCCCTATTCCTCTAAAGGTTGGTAGATTCATGTCATCAACCATCCTTCTTGCGCTAGGTTGATGTGAAGGGTGCTCTGGCACTGCCTCTGGGATGGTTAAACAAAGGTGGGGCTGCGGTACTAGAAGTACCATGCGGGCTACTAGAGGGCGTTACTCTGGGGTTATGCTGAGCCCCGTCTGGCTTTTGCGGTGTAAAAGGGTGATAAGGGATATGAGCACTCCCTTGTCTCTCTATATGGCTCGCTCTATGAGCTCGACTATGTTCTGGGCTAGACTCACAAGAATGATGGTCGAGGCCTACTTTATACCATTTTCCACTACGAGTGCAACCAATAACTTCAAGATCACTATTAGAATCTGCGGACATTACTTGTCTATGCTATTCATCGGAAGCTATGCATAGTTTTCCTTTTTCATATAAGAGCATTTTAATCCACAAGTTCAGAGAATTTAAGAACTTACCCCTGTATGCTTTGAAGAAGCTCCTCTCAGCCTCGCTGAAGCTTTTTCTCATATCTACTGCAAACTCGGTGATGAAGCCTTCCAGCAGACTATTCAACCAAAAGTCTACTGCACGAGATACAGGAATATCTACCCGATTCACAATGCTAACTAGCTCAGGCGTCCAAACGATAGGTTGATCAACATGCACAGTGGGTTCAGTATCTGCTAGCTTGGATACCCACTCATGCAACTCGAGTGCAAATGTTACAAAGAATATTTCGTGAAGGTCAGTATAAATATGCTTCTGCAACTAGTCTTCTGTTTGAAGCCTAGGGCTTCTATTTTCACGTTCAGCGAACTCTTTAGCCTTTGAATTAAACCATTCTTGAATTTGTTTAACTGTAGGATTCCAACACCACATTGCTTTCAAAATGATAGGGTTAAAGCCGACAACAAAACCATTTGTTGGCTGCTTTTAGACAGACCTGGGTTTTCAGGATGTGCAGCAACAAACACCCCTTTGGTGCACTGGCCCTTTCGGCAACGAGCTGCGCAACAGCCCGAAGTCTCACCCGAAGTGGCTATGGGGGGGATAAGGAATCAGGTTTCCTTAACCGAGGTGGTGTGGAGTCTATAGTTCTCTCCCTTGTCTTCTTGCAGGTAACCCCGGAACAGAACGTCTTACTCTTTCACAGGTCTCTCAGTGCTACAGTGCTGGAGCTCACTCTTCTCAGCCTAGCTGCGCAGTATCCCCGCACCTGCGCACGAGGCGCTTACTCGCTACGCCTGATACACTAGGTATCGTCTCCACCCTCACGCCACAGTGCAGTAACACGCTCCTTAGACACTGCGGCGACAGTATTCTTACCGACTCCTTCGACAATGCACAAGTACACTTCTAAGGGAGCTTCTAAGATTTACTTTACACGCTCATTCATAAAGATAGCGAAACATTCATGGAAACATAGACAGTAAAGCAAAGACATGCAATCACATAAAGCATCATCATAACAACAAGAATTATGCGGTTTACTTCCAGGAGGGAAACCACGTCCACGGGAACTGCTTTCTATTATCTTGAAATGGGGATAATACAGTCTCGCTGTGCACACAGCTGCAACCTTAGATCTTTCTGGGAAACTCCACGCACACAGCTGGGAGCCCTTCTCTTAGATCTATTCTCTTCTTCTACAGATATACAATGACAAAGGCCTACAATGACATTCCCCAGTCCTCTTGCGACTGGTCGATACTTACAATGGCCCTTACACCAAGCGGTCTCCCTGCGAGATCGCGGTCTTCTTACATGCATAAAAGTCTCATTACAGCTCTACAAAACACAGCAATACCAGAGACTAACTTTCTAATTCTCTAACAAACTAACCAACCCATCTAACCCTTTTCCCTTTCCAATTACACATATATATAGGTGGCCCTGAGGGTCGCACCTTTACAAAACTGTGGGTCTTTCCCCAACAGTGATCCCCAAAAACCCTAACCACTGACACGGCTAGGTGTACTGTAGGCACCTCTTGCAGTCACGTCGTAGCTTCCTGCAGACTCCATGATTTTTGGTGCAGATCGCGGGTATGGGCACCGCTTCATCGTTCTTTGCTCCTTGTCCTTCGCCTTCAATGCTTCGTTCCGTTGCTCTTCCTTGGTCCGAGCAACCATAAATCCTGTACTTTGCCTTCAATGCTTCCTTTATTGTGGTGGTTGAGCTTTCTACTCGGCCACCTTATTTACTCTTCCCTTTGACTTGCGCGCGCAAGCTCCACGATTTTTGACCCGCAATCTGCGGTGAGCTCGTCCATCTGGCGCCGTACCGCGCACTGTTCATTTCTGCCCAGAAATGGTGCTTTTCCTCAAAATTATCACTTTTCCTTCAAAACTTAGTGCTTTTTCCCCCAAATTTGGCAGCTTTACCATAGCTGCGGCCTATGCTCCAACATCACGCTATATAGAAACTCATGCAGTATAGTATCCAAAAGAAACCATGGACGCAACGGTAGTTTGCACAAGAAAATTAGGGTTAACTCAATATGCAAAGGATGGATCCATGGAGAAGGTATTACCGTGGATAGAGGGATCGTTACACACTTGAGAAAAAGGGGAATAGTCGATTAAAGAAAATAGAATATGGAAGAGAATTCAGACAATAGAAACGCATACAATAGACCTGAGAAGAGAAGAGATGCATAGAGGGCATACTTGCATGCGGCAGGAGTTATGATAGGCTAGTCTGATACCACATCAAAGGTAAATAACTCCCGGATACCTTATTTCATCCATCAAACATTGCATTTATACAATTTTTTTTGTGACCTTTGGCATTCATATTATTCCAAATGGTCCGTTAGAGTCTCTAAGACTCTACATCTTCCTAAATTGAAATTATATTTTATTTATTTACAAATTCCCTTAGGATTCTAACAATTGTTATCTTGTTTCTTGCTTCCTCACCTTAGGGGATTTGAGGGTAGAACGTTTAATAACCATTATTTGTTTGTTTTAGTTTTATTATTTAATTGTCTATTGTAGTTTGACCTCACCAGGGTTTTGAATTTCATCGCCAATAATCTCCTAATAGGATACTAATGGGCTCACCTACTAGTGTGTAGTCAAGTGATGGGGATTATTGATTATGACAGCTTGTCTATTATGATATTGTCCTCAATACTTATTTCAATTTATCCATGCTTCTTATATGGTAATAATGTTGTAATGAATTCGTGATTATGATGATATTATGGCATGTTTATTTTTATGGAAACACATAGTTGTGATGTTTATTAAAATTTATATAGGTCACCTCCAAAAATGAAATACATGTGAGCATTTTTAGCATGTAAAGAGGTGTAATGGCATGGTTGGTGGACAATTATTTTTGGTTATGGTGATGTGTTGTTCCTCACCTATTGTTTATGATATACCTGTAAACAAGTGTTGGTAATGAATGGTGTGCCAATGTCTATGTTAAAGCTATATTATAGATTGTAAGAGTCTAGAGCATAAGAGATTGCAAGCTTATATTCATTAATAAAACTAATGGAGTCTCATAATTGCCTCAATTACTAGCACAAGTGGAAATAGTGCCAACTATACACTTTGTTAATACAAGGTAGCATTATGGTTTCATTTGCAAATATATTTGGCAATTAAAATACATGAAAAAAGTGTGCAATCTATCTTGCAATACACCACATTAACACTTGAATTAAAAGCCATTTCTAGAACGTTTTTTGTGGAGAAATCACAAAAATTCATTCAAATTTAATGGTGTAGATTCAATTTCATTCTCACATATGCATTTGAACTAGCTTGTGGTTCATTTTGATCTCTAGTTGGGTCTTTTATTTAGCTTTTCCAAGGCTGAGATTGAACTCCTTTCCTTGGCATTTTGTGCATGGTTTCAAGGTAAAACTAGGGTGCAACTTGCTCATCTGGTTCTTGTTGGAGGCTCATATTGTTTTCTTGAGTTTGGAATTCCTCTCTTCAACTCACAAAGTGGTGAGTGAAATCCAGTCTCCACTTAATAATCATAGCTTGTATGGTATGTGGTGACTTACTCGAAGGTGTTTTCAACCTAGTTAATTGTTGGTGCTCTCAATCATACCATGGGGAGCATACTCATAACCAAGTTAGCTTCAAAATACAACAATAGACAAGAGGTAGGATCTCCATCTATGGTTTAACCAACATGTAACTACCATTATGTTTTCTGCATGGTAGTGTGTTAAGGTGCAGTTAAAGTTACTGTTGTCCATGCCCACCCTTGGTTATAAAACTATCTCTCGTATTCTTGACCTGGTTGTTAGCCATTCTCACCATTATTTATTGTAGCATCCTGTTATCTCCTCAAATATTTTTTTTAAAGTTTTATTATGTGAGGTGATAGGAGGTCGTTTGAAAATGAAAACACATTATTAAAGTTTGTGTTTAGGCTCATTTTAATGAGTTCTAACTCATAATATGTCAAGAAACTTTCGAGAAAAGTTTTTATTTCAAAAAACTTAAAAAACAAGTTTCAGTAGCTAAGTGCTTATTCAAAACGGCCCCTAAGCTACCGAAAGCTCTGCTTTCGGCAGCTTAAACGAAATTTTCGAGGCACTCCTAACTCCCGAGAGGGAAGACATACACTGTGAGTCAGGGGGCATTTTTCAGTGGCTTGAGAGAATACGATGGTGTTCATTAGCCACCGAAAGGTAAGTTTTGGCAGCTTACAAGTCAAATGCAAATTCATTCCAGCTACCGAAAGAGCAAAAGAACTTCACTTGTCATCAAGAAGCTGAGACAAAATACATTTTTTCCATTTTGGAAGATTAGTTTCAAAACAGAGATTTCGTTGGCTTAGGAAGGATTTCATAGCTGCTCTTAGCCACCGAAAGCAGAGCTTTCGGTGGCTTACAGGCTCGAATTTTGGCTCTTTAGCCGCCGAAAGTGCAAAATAGGGCAGAGAGGCATTATTTTTTGCCTAGATCATGGTTTTTGCTTCCAAATGGAAAGAGGATGGTTTTTAAGTGAAGGTTTTAATTAATAGGATCTGTTTCAATGTGCTGTTCCAGTTTTGAAGGTGCCAGCAAGATGGAAATAATGAAGAAATGTGGCATTTTTTACTGTCCCGAGTCATCATTTTCAAATGATGATTCTAAGCTTTTGGAGAATTTTTTTGAAAAACTATCAGAGGTTTTTGTTCCTAACATGTAATAGAACAATAACCTCTCCCCGTTTTCCTACAGGGGTTGCAGATTGAGAGAATTGAATATGTCACTGAGCCCCATTTTTTGGATCCCAGAAACTGCCTGTTTGACATTTGTTTTTGAAATGCAGATCTCGGGCAAACCAAAATGAGTTTCAAAGATATGAGAGATGTTTTTTCTCAAAACAGATAAATGCACAATAACCTCTTTCGGTTTATACATAGGTGTCACATAGATGGAGAACTGAACCCATCTCTGAGCCTCTTTTTCATCAGTTTCAACAAAAGTGGCATTTTTACTATGCAGAGTCATCATTTTCAAATGATGATTTTGAGCGACTGGAGAATCATTTTGCAAAACACTCAGAGGTTTGTCTTCCTAACACATTAGAGAAGAATAACCGCTCTCATTTTTCATACAGGTGTCACATATTGGGAGAATAGAATGCATCTCTGAGCCCCATTTTTCAGCAGTTTGGCCAATTAAAAAGGATTTTCCTGGTTTGTTGAAAAGCGGTTTTGGATTTTCCATCTAGAGTAAATTCGACCCAACTTCTTAGGATTTGGGGAGAGGTTGTAAAGGCTATAAAGCCCAGAAATCATGTAGAACAAGGGTTCGATTTTGGAGACTTTATGCAATATAGCTCTCAGACTTCTCATTTTCATCTCGTTTGTATAAGCTTCTTTTGCCATTGATGTTCAGATCCTCTCTTCCTATCTTCTTGTACTTGCAGTGAAATGTTTATTTCATACTTATTCTATTTATCTAACGTTTGATAGCTGTCATCCTATCTATGTTGGTGAATCGAATACCAAGTACCATTTTCATATTGTGATCAGCTATTCATGTATGCTCTTTATACGAGTTTGCTAGCATAATATTTTCTGCACATATCTACTTTTATAAAACCTTTTGAGCAGCAGTGGTTAAATGCCTTGACTGTCTGATTATGTCTATGCATGTTTGAGTGAGTGAGTTTCATATGAGTCATCCAACTTGATCCACCCCTTTATATTATTGAGATATTGATTAAGTTACCAGGCTTCTTCGAGTTACAACCTAGAAGGACTCCTGGAGTGATAACAAACTGGCATCGTTGCCGGGGAGAGGAGATTGAAGCTCAGCTTCCTTGGGAGAACGACATAGATCCAGCTTTGATGATAGACAAAGCTTGGACATTTTCTTGGTTGTAATCATCTATCTGGTGACTCCATGAAGGACGGATTCAGTGGCGACTCCATTGCTCAGAAATCTATTGGCGACTCCATTGGTATGAAATGAACTAGATCTTAGCAAAGAGGTATGCATTTTGCAATTTCTCAAGTATTGCTGGTTACCCTAACCCAACGCCTAGTAGAGATGAATGGGAAAATAGTCTTCCCAGATTTCGAGGAGAAGAATGGGAAGTTCCAGCTGAAGACTTGCTGGATTTTCATGACTTTATTTATCGGCTTGGAACTGTACATGAAGATGTCCAGATTAAGCTTTTCAGGTATTCATTAGAAGGGATTGCTCTTGAATGGTGCTGGTCTCTTCCAAATGCAAGTGTTAGCTCTTTGATAGATTTCCATTCAACCTTCAATTCCTCTTGTAAATATTATTTTCCAGTTGAATATCTTTTTGAAGGATGTTGTGAAGAGTTTTCTTCGTATCATAAAGATTTTGCTTGTCACAAAAATCAGATTTGTGATAAAGCTTCTATTATTGAAGATGACATTTTCCACGAAGATTAAGAGGTGTTGAATGATAGTAATGACATAGAAATATCTGGCATCAGATCAGATGTGTTTGTTGTTTTAGCTATTGATAAAGATCAACATTTTTCTTTTGAATGTATTGATGTTAAAGAACAAATGTATACATCAACAAGAAAAAGTAGTAAATCTGAGTAAAAAAGATCTAGTGAAAGGGGGCAGGAAGGTTTCTATCAGCAGTTTATTATGCATATTTCTCTGTCAGATGTTGAGCAGACAGCCTTGTATGAATTTCAAGATCCAATTTCCAATTACATGGAGATGCTTCGCAGTGAGAAAATTTCAGTTGTTGCCACCTTTAAGGTTAGATTTTTGGGTTGTAAGCATGATTTTAAAGATTATGTTTCACATGCTACAGTCTGGATGTCTCTGACTTTGCATAAAGTGGGAAGTCAATTACTTTCTTGGCTGCATTGGAAATTCAGTTTTACCTGATCAATCTGCCTCTACTGGTTAGTGTAGGAGTAGGCAGGAGAATAAGCTCTTCATATGAGCAAGTAGATTCGTTCAATTGTTTTCAGTTTTTGTTAAATAAGCAGGGCAGGCTACATGCATGCTACAGGTTTGCAGAAGTTTTGGTGGCAGTTATAAAGACTCCATGCCCAATGGATGTAAGACACTATTGGCAGGGGTAAGTTTGGTTTCAAATGATGAGCATGGTTGTAGGATTTGGATCAGGTTTGTAGAGGCCAGATGACTCCATAGCCCAATGGATGCAAGGCATTGCTAGCAGGTTTACAGTTTAACATTTGTGGATAGATTGTAGAGATTTGGTGGCAGTTTAAATGAATCCATAGCCCAATGGTAAAGGTGACTGGAACTACTAGGTTCTTGAAACTTCACAGGGCGGCTTTCATCCCCGAGTAGGAGCCAGATGTTATCTCCTCAAATATTTTTTTAAAGTTTTATTATGTGAGGTGATAGGAGGTCGTTTGAAAATGAAAACACATTATTAAAGTTTGTGTTTAGGCTCATTTTAATGAGTTCTAACTCATAATATGTCAAGAAACTTTTGAGAAAAGTTTTTATTTCAAAAAACTTAAAAAACAGGTTTCAGTAGCTAAGTGCTTATTCAAAACGGCCCCTAAGCTACCGAAAGCTCTGCTTTCGGTAGCTTAAACGAAATTTTCGAGGCACTCCTAACTCCCGAGAGGGCGGACATACACTGTGAGTCAGTGGGCATTTTTCAGTGGCTTGAGAGAATACGATGGTGTTCATTAGCCACCGAAAGGTAAGTTTTGGCAGCTTACAAGTTAAATGCAAATTCATTCCAGCTACCGAAAGAGCAAAAGAACTTCACTTGTCATCAAGAAGCTGAGACAAAATACATTTTTTCCATTTTGGAAGATTAGTTTCAAAACAGAGCTTTCGGTGGCTTAGGAAGGATTTCATAGCTGCTCTTAGCCACCGAAAGCAGAGCTTTCAGTGGCTTACAGGCTCGAATTTTGGCTCTTTAGCCGCCGAAAGTGCAAAATAGGGCAGAGAGGCATTATTTTTTGCCTAGATCATGGTTTTTGCTTCCAAATGGAAAGAGGATGGTTTTTAAGTTAAGGTTTTAATTAATAGGATCTGTTTCAATGTGCTGTTCCAGTTTTGAAGGTGCCAGCAAGATGGAAATAATGAAGAAATGTGGCATTTTTTACTGTCCCGAGTCATCATTTTCAAATGACGATTCTGAGCGTTTGGAGAATATTTTTGCAAAACGCTTGGAACTCTTTGTTCCTAACATGTCATAGAACAATAACATCTCCCCAGTTTCCTACAGGTGTTGCAGATTGAGAGAATCGAATCCTTCACTGAGCCCCATTTTTCGGATCCCAGAACCTGCCTGTTTGACACATGTTTTTGAAATGCAGATCTAGGGAAAACCAAAATGAGTTTCAAAGATCTGAGAGAGGTTTTTGCTCACAAAATATCAATGCACAATAACCTCTTTAATTTTATACATAGGTGTCACATAGCTGGAGAAATGAACCCATATCTAAGCCTCTTTTTCAACAATTTCAGCAAAAGTTCCGTTTTTACTGTGTAGAGTCATCATTTTCAAATGATGATTTTGAGCGACTGGAGAATCAGTCTGCAAAACGCTCAGAGTTTTTTCTTCCTAACACATCAGAGAACAATAACCTCTCTCAGTTTTCTTACAAGTGTCACATATTGGGAGAATCAAATGCATCTATGAGCCCCATTTTTCAGCAGTCTAGCCAATTAAAAAGGATTTTCTTGGTTTGTTGAAAAACGGTTTTGGATTTTCCATCTGGAGTAAATTTGACCCAGATTCTTAGGATCTGGGGAGAGGTTGTAAAGGCTATCAATCCCAGAACTCATGTAGAACAAGGGTTCGATTTTGGAGACTTTATGCAATATAGCTCTCAGACTTCTCATTTTCATATCGTTGTATAAGCTTCTTTTGCCATTGATGTTCAGATCCTCTCTTCCTATCTTCTTGTACTTGCAGTGGAATGTTTATTTCATACTTATTCTGTTTATCTAACATTTGATAGCTGTCATCCTATCTGTGTTGGTGAATCGAATAGCAAGTATAATTTTCATATTGTGATCAGCCATTCATGTATGTTCTTTATATGAGTTTGCTAGCATAATATTTTCTGCACATATCTACTTTTATAAAACCTTATGAGCAGCAGTGGTTAAAAGCCTTGACAGTCTAAGTATGTCTATGCATGTTTGAGTGAGTGAGTTTCGTATGAGTCATCCAACTTGATCCACCCCTTTATAGTATTGAGATATTGATTAAGTTACCAGGCTTCTTCGAGTTACATCCTAGAAGGACTCCTGGAGTGATAACACATCCTTTCTAACATGTTGGTGTTTTTTCATAGTGATTTGTGCATTGTTCTAGCACTTTCATACTTGTTTATGGTTGATTGAAGATGGGTAAGACTTGAGGCTTGAATCCAACCATTGGTTTTCATACACTCTTTGAATATGTTCATTGAGTCAAATCCCAACTTGTTTGGACTCTTGTGAGTCTTGGATTTCAACCCACGAGCCTCCATTCTCTTAGAATTCCCTTTGCAAACCCAAAACGAATTAAAACTTCTACAAGTAGCCCATTTCAGCTGGATATCACTCCCTGAAACTTATAGCAACACTGTACTTTGATTTTGATTTGGTATTTGAGTTGGATATTCCTACATGAAACTTACAACAACATTATACTTTGATTTTTGTGATTATAATACATACATACATACATACATACATACATACATACATATATATATATATATATGTATGTATGTATGTATGTATGTATGTATGTATATATACATACATACATACATATATATATATATATATATACATACATAATGTATATATGAGTTTGTCTAGCTTTCAATATGGGTACTGGTATAAGTTAAAGGTAATGTAGAAACAATGGAAGTTACTCACTTTATATATATTCATGTTACAAGCATTCAACAAGCCTTAACCCAATCAACTTGGTTATAATAGTGATAGGTATATGTACATTTCATTTTGATGTTTATAGCAGAGCTTGGAGGCCATGACAAGTGGATGATAGGTACTATATGCTTGGGTGTTATGGCAGTCTCAACTTGCTCATCATTGGAAGTATTGGACAATAATACTTTTAGTTTTAGTACATGCATATGTGCTTAGAACTAGTGAAGAGTTTGGTTGCATACATTATCTTATTTGGATTATATCCATGCATTAAATGGGATGTTTATATACAAATAATATAGACGCCCATGATAGTTAATGATTTATATGCACAAGTCCTCCAATGTGTGAATTGTTAGACTTTAGGAAATGAGGAATACGTTGTTTAGGCACAAAATTGACAATGAAAACAATGAGAAAAAGACAATATCATACTATGAGCATTTTTGTCAAGACATTATCACGGACAATAATGATTATTTATCGTCTCTCGATATGGAAAACAGGTAAGATGTTAATGCACTTTAGTATACAATCTGTTTATTACTTTTTTTTTATGTTTAATAAGTACCAATATGATTTTTTTTTTTTTTATAGGAAATAAAAGGATTGTAGATCAGAAAGAGCTCCTAAAAAATCAAGGGAAACTAAAGATACATTCCTGCCAACTTGCAGAAGCCAATGCATTAATTTTGATTCTACAAGTGGAGTTAATGAAAACAATACTTGTGCTGATGTGTTGGATATAGCACATGCTGATGTAGCACATACTGATGTGCAACCTGATGAAGCACATGTTGATGTGAACGAGGCTGATACAACACATGCTAATTTGCAGCCTGGTATAACACATGGTATACAAGATATTACTGATAATAATTAGGGAAATAAAATCCAAGTCTGAATTTGCTTTATTCTAAATTAAGGTACATGTTCGAAGGCACATCTGCGGTGAGTGGTGAGCTACCTCCTGCCACAACTGATGTGTCCAAGGAGAAATCAAGTCCGTTTACACCTTGTACAAGGACCGTGCCTCAAAATACTCCTGCTGCATCTAGAAATGTTGATGCAATAAAATCAGACAATATTAGTGGTGGTTTAGAAGACCTGTCTGCTGATGTTAAAAGAAGAAGATTCAGTCAAGAGTGGTTTAGGTATACCGAAATAAAAGCAAAGGAAAGAAAATTAGAAGGCAATGAGCCTTTTTTGGTTGAGGTGTCAAAATATGGTGATCCCATTGGGAAAAATTCTGCAAGGTGGGCCAATGAGTTGGGTACGAGATGTAGGGCACATTTAGAAGTCCGCAAATCAAATTTGTTGGAAGAAGTTGTGATTGATGTCAAACATGATGTCATTGATGCCAAAAGGGTGAAGAGATCTGTGGTGTTGCCATTCGTTTCAAGGTGATAATGATGATGTGGTTGTAGTAGAGATATATTGTTTGGGAATGTTTGCTGAAGCCTTGAAGCTCCTTGAGAAGACCCTAATGATCCTAAGGAATTACTTGAAGAAGAAGCCTCATCATAAGTGTACATAACTCTAAATCGGTCCCATTATGGTATAACATTTGCACATGGCCCTCATGGGAAGACACTTTAAGTTGTACACAAGTGGTGCAAATACCCTAGAGAAGCTCCCAATGACCATGATGATGTGGAGTGTAAAGGATTCCCTAAAGTGTCCCGAAGAAGTGTGAAGAATTTACTAAAGAAATGATGTTGGGTCCACATGACCACGATACTGGGTCAGATGACCATGATGGTGGGTCACCTAACCATGATGATGAGAATTGTAAGGAAGTCCCTAAATTTTTCTTTAAGCAATGTCAGAAAGAATTGTGAAGAAATCCGTAAAATAGTGGTGTTGGGTCCACATGAACATGTGGTTGGGGCCACATAAACCATGGTGGAGAAGGCCCTACAAAGCCCCAAATTCAGTCCTGAAGAAAGTTGGTTTGAAGCTTGAAGTATCCCCAAAATAATGATGTTTGGTCCACACGATCCCTAAATTTGTGGTACTTTGGCCCATTGTACCACATGAAGTGGCAAGGATCCCCACTTGAAATAATGATGTGTCAACCAAGTATGATGATGTGGAAAATACCTAAGGCCCCTTTGTTGGCTGCTTTTTGGACAGACCCGGGTTTTAATGAGGCGTAGCAACAAAACACCCCTTGGCGCACTGGCCCTCTCGGCAACGAGCTGCACAGCAGCCCAAACTCTCACCCGAAGTGGCTATGGGGGGGCTAAGGAATCAGGCTTCCTTAACCTAGGCGATGCAGAGACTGCAATCTTCTCCCTCTCTCTCTTCCGAGAGGATTCCTCAAAGCGGGACTTCTTACTCTTCCGCAGACCTCTCAGTGAAACAGCGCTGAAACTCTCGCTTACCAGCCCAGCTGCGCGGTATCTCCGCTCCTGCGCACGAGGTAATTACCCACTCCATTCGATATACTGTGTATCGTCTCTGCTTGCGCGCCCAGTGCAGTAACGCATTCCTTGGCGCTGCGGCGATAGTGCTCTTATCGACTCCTTTGATAGTGCGCGAAAATACCTTCCAAGGGAGCTTCAAGGACTTGCTTTATATACTCATTCATAAAGACAACGAAACATTCATGTAAACACAGATAGTAAACCAAAACATGCATTCACACAACACAACATCATAACAACGAGAATTATGTAGTTCGCCTACACGGGGAAATCACATTCATTGGAACTGTTATCTTATATTATCTCAAAATGGGAATTACACAGTCCTACTGCGCACACAGCTGCAGCCTTAGATCTTTCCAGGAAACTCCATGCACACAGCTGGGAGCCCTTCTCTTAGATCTACTCTCTTCTTCTATAGAGATTACAATGGTTCAGACGTCGACTGAGACTGTCTGCAACTTAGTGACTAGCTCTACAGCTATCACCTCTCCAAAACATCTAATGGCTAATACATCTAACGTCTAACGTCTAACCTTTATAGTTACACATATATATAGGTGGCCTTGATGGTCGCACCTTTACAAAACTGTGGGCCTTTCCCAGCAGTATTCCCCAAAAACCCTAACCGCGGACATGGCTAGGTGTACTGTAGGCGCCGCTTGCAGTCACGTCGCTGCTTCTTGTAGGCTCCGTGATTTTCGACACAGATTGCGGGTATGGGCGCCGCTTCATCATTCACTTCTCTTTGTCCTTCGCCTTCAATGCTTTGGTCCGTTGCTCTTCCTTGGTCAGAGCAACCATAACTTCTGTACTTAGCCTTAATGAGGGTAGCTGAGCCCTCTATTCCGTCGCTTCATTTATTGTGGTAGCTGAGCTTTCTACTCGGACACATTCATTCTCCTTTGACGTGTGCGCACAAGCTCCATGATTTTTGGCCCGTAATCTGCGTTGAGCTCGTCCATCTGGCACCATACTGCTCACTGTTCGCTTCTGCCCAAAATTGGTGCTTTTACTCAAAATTAGCACTTTCCCTTCAACACCTGTGCTTTTTCCTCAAAATTTGCAGCTTTACTATAGCTGCGGCCATTGCTCCAACACCCTTTCAGAATATATGGAGTGATATTTATGTTTTGGTGAAGTGTCATGATGGATCCTTGAAGTGGGGTACTAACCCTTGAGGACCCCCCAAAAATTGGAAATCAATTTTTTAAGGAGTAAAATATTTTTGCAAAAATGAGTTGGAGCCTTGTTGAGGAGTATAAATAAGAGATGGAAATTTTCGTTTTCAATAAATCAAAATTGAAGGTATTGTTAAATTTTGAGCATTAATTCACAATACTCTTGGATCTTTACTGAGATAATAACATATACAGTATATCAATGCATAACAATCTCAATAAGCATGACAAGCATCACAAGAATAAAAAAACATGAGAAACAAGAGACACAGAGTTTCCGTGGGGAAAACCCTAAGGTGGAAAACCCCACAACTTCCTCAGAGATAGAGAGAGTAATGGCTCAACCAAAGTACAACCAAAATACACTTGAGATAGTCTCCTAGAGCAGATGATCCTCCTCCTCACTAGTGCGCCACTTTCTGAGTGAGAGAAGTGTGTCTTTACGAATGATACAAATAGAGATCTCCCGATCTCTATTTATACTTAACCTGTTTTCCTAGTTACACTATGGGGCCGACTTGTCTATCTAGATACATCCATCATATAATATATATTTCAGTGTCGACCCCACACATGGTGGTCTAATAACCCATTGGCAATTACACACACTTGCGACACTTGTCAATCCACATGACGACACTTCCTTATAGAGGAATAACGCATCTCTAATAAGGGTACAATAAATATATATGAAATACATTCCGAAGTTACATATACATCAACACTCCCTCTTAACTAGGAAGGTATTTCTCGACACAGATATGCTAGACAAGTCTTCTTCTCGGGATCATCATCATCAGTGCATCGTCATCATCATTGTCACTGCTGCTGCTATCTCAACCAATATCTGACTCTACTCGTCATAGGAAGTTCTACAGAGCCAGTCCTTTTTCATACTAGATTTAGGCCCACCACCTGCAGGTCTTCGTCATCACTAGCCATACTGTGGAAATCTCAGGACTCATTACGTGCATCACAAAACCTTAAAAGAGTCTCTTGACTAGCAAGAAACCTAAAGAGCATCTGAGGCTTTTTTCATCCTGTCCAGATCTCCAAGACTTATTACATGTGACACCACTACAAAACCTCGAAAGAGAATCCTAGGACTGATTACGAGCACAAGGCTCAACCTATCGGATCTCCCAGGGCACAAATTACATGTGGTCACCACAAAACCTCGAAAGAGCATCCCAGGACTGATTACGAGCACAAGGCTCAACCTATCAGATCTCCCAGGGCACAAATTACATCTGGTCATGGAAAAACCTCGAAAGAGCATCCCATGACTGATTACGAGCACACGTCTCAACCTATCGGATCTCCCAGGGCACAAATTACATGCCATAGGACAAAAACTCGAAAGAGCATCTGCTAGATATCCCAGGGCACAAATTACATGCCATAGGCAAAACCTAGAAAGACTATCTGCAGATCTCCCAAGGCACAAATTATATGTCCTCCCAAGCAAAACCTGGAAAGAGCATTTGCTAGATATCCTAGGGTACAAATTACATGCCATAGGCAAAACCTCGAAAGACTATCTGCAAATATCCTAGGGCACAAATTACATGCTTATCTGCACAACCTGTTCCACGGCCATAGAGTATCAACCTGATACTCACCATACATCATCTTGATGTACACATGATCATCCTGATCATCATCACTGCAACATCCTGCTGCATGTCATCTGGAGCAACATCCTGAAGCTCGTCATCCATGATCATCCTGATCATACAATGCATCTACCTGATGCATACCAAGTATCTACCTAATACATATCATCATAAATGATCCACCTAATCATACAGTGTATCCACCTGATACAAATATAAATACATGATACATATCAACATACATGATCTACCTAATCATACAATGTATCCACCTGATACATATATAGATGCATGGTCCAAGCATCCAACATGATGCATATACAAAATACATACACATGATCCAACCGATCATATCCAACATCCAACATGATGCGTACATACATATAGATGATCCAACTGATCATATCCAGCATCCAACATGATGTGTACATACATATACATATAAATGATCCAACTGATCATATCCAGCATCCAACATGATGCATACATACATATATAAATGATCCAACGGATCATACAAAGAAAAAACCAGAACATCATCCTAATGCTCATCATCCAGCACTTACATCCACAACCATGTGAAGGATCCTCCTTCCAACATGCTTGGAATGGCTTCAGCAAATGTGTCCATCACTTCTTCCTCGAAGTGTCATCAATCTGAAGAACACCAAGCCTCTCCCTGAAGTACTTGAACTTCACCCTGGCTAGTGGCTTCATCAGCACATCTACAATCTGCTCGTCCGTCACAATGTACAGGAGCTTCATAGCTCCTCTCTGCACCATATCCATGATATAGTGATATTTGATCTCTATGTGTTTCGACCTATCATGAAACACTGGGTTCTCAGAAAACTTCACACAACTCTGGTTATCACAAAAGATACCAGTAGCATCCAATGGGAGATCAAATAACTCAGACAGTAGCTTCCGTAGCCATACTGCCTCACAACTAGCTGAACATGTTGCAACATACTCTGCCTCAGCTATACTCAGTGCTACGCAGGACTGCTTCCTGCTAAACCAAGAGATCACACCTGATCCCATACTGAAGTAGCACCCAGATGTGCTCTGTAACATTTCCAGCCCAATCTGAGTCAACATAACCCTGCAGGTTAAACTTTTGATTTGCCTCATACTTGAGCCCATAATCCACTGTACCCTTCAGGTACCTCAGAACATGCTTTACAGCAACCAGGTGAACACTCCTCGGATCTGTCAGGAACTAGCTCAATGTGTTCACCGCAAAGCAAATATCTGGTCTCATGTTTGTCAAGTACATCAAGGACCCAATCATCTGACGATACATAGAGACATCAACTGGCTCAGATGAAGCATCACATAGAAGCTTCAGATTCGATGCCATAGGTGTGGCCATGGCCTTGCAATCCAGCATCCCGAATCTCTTCAAGATATCTACTTTGTACTTCCATTGACCAAGGAAGATCCCACCTTCACTCTGCCACACCTCCATACCTAGGAAATAATGCATCATTCCCAAATCTTTCATATCAAACTTGGAAGCAAGCTTCCTTTTAGTATCTGCAATCAATTTGTTATCTCTTGTTACAAATAAGTCATCCACATACAGGAGTAGAATCACAGGATTCCCTTCCTCAACCTTGTAGTAAAGGTTGGAATCCGCTTTACTCTTGGTAAAGCCCAAACTAGATAGGAAACTGTCCATCCTACCATACCAAGTTCTAGGAGCTTGCTTCAAGCCATACAAGGCTTTCTTCAATCTGCATACATATGAATCCCTGTCATGTATTTCAAAACCGAGTGGCTGCTCCACATATACTTCCTCTTCAACTACACCATTCAAGAAAGCGGTCTTGACATCCATCTAGTGTATTTTCCATTTCATTGCTGCAACCAGGGCAAGTACTATTCTGATGGAAGTATACCTGGCTACAGGTGCAAAATTTTCTTCATAATCTATTCCCTCTTTCTGATAGAAGCCACGAGCTACGAATCTTGCTTTGTATTTCTCTAAACTGCCATCTGCAGCATGATTGATTTTGTAGATCCATTTGGAAGTCACAACGGACTTCTCTTTAGGTCTTGGGACAACATCCCAAACATCATTCTTCATTATTGATTGGTATTCCTCAACCATGGAATCCTTCCATTCTTTCTTTTCCGCTGCTTCTTCATAACTGGAAGGTTCTTTGTTCATAATGTCACAGAGTAAAGCAACATAGCTGGTATGTGATCTAGTTCTCTTCTTTGCTCTGTGTTCTTCTTCTGGAATGCCAAATCTTTTTGCATCTTGAATGAGCTCTCTAGCCCATGCAGGTTTCCTCTTGTGAGAGTTATCCTCATGGGGTGGATCTACAGGTTCTTGCAGATCTTCAATCTCACGAACAACTTCTGGAATTGCTTTAGTCATGGTAGTGTCTTGAAATCTAGTTTCCTTAGGTTTTTCATAAACTTCGATAGGTGCCTTCCTTGATTTGATGAATGCTGAGTTTTCATCAAATGTTACATCCCTACTGACATCAATCTTCTTGAACCCTTGAAAGTATATTTTGTAAGCCTTTGAGCTTTCACTGTAACCCACAAAGATACCCTTCTTTCCTGAAGGATCTAGTTTGGTCCTCTTTTCCTTTGGGACATGAGTGTATACTGGACAACCAAATATTTTGAGATGGTTGACTTCAGGTTTCTTACCAGAAAATACCTCTTCTGGAGTTTTTTTGTCCAATATCTTGTGGGGTGTTCTGTTCTGCACATATACAGCTGTTCTAGATGCTTTTGCCCATAGCTGCATAGGTAGATCCTGGTTATGCAGCATTGCCCTTGCTGCTTCCATGATTGTTATGTTCTTCCTTTCTGCAACTCCATTCTATTGAGGATTATAAGGAGCAGTCAACTCCCTCTTAATCCCTGAATCACTGCACAGCTTCTTGAAGTCACCTGAGGTGAATTCTCCACCATTGTCGGATCTGAATGTTTTGATCTTCTTGTCAGTTTGATTCTCCATCAAGGTTTTCAATTCCTTGAACTTATCAAACACCTCATCTTTGTTCTTCAAAAAGTATACCCAAGTCTTCGTATAGAAATCATCAATAAACGAGACATAGTAAACATACCCACTCAGAGAACTGGATGACATAGGACCACATACATCTAAGTGGATGATTTCCAGGATATCTTTTTCCTTGCTTTCACTGCTTGGGAAAGACTTCTTAATGTTCTTACCTTTTGCACATCCTTTGCAAACACCTTCATGTTTGGTCTTGATTTCAGGAAGACCCTCTACAACCTTGCTTGCAATTGGAAGTGCCCTATAGTGCATATGAGCAAGTCTTCTATGCCAAAGTTCACTTGGCTCCATGGATTCATGCACCATGGCATGTTCAGGTTGTCCCTTCAATTTATTCAAACCTCCCTCTTGCTCTCCAATCACTACTGCATCATATATGGTATTTTCCTTTGGCCATATTAGGACTTGGAAATCCACAAATGCAACCCTCATACCTTTTGCATCCAATGCAGAGATGGAGAGTAAGTTCTTCTTGAGCCCAGGTACATAAAGGACTTCTTTCATCTTCAAAGATTTTCCAGAATCTAGGTTGTAGGAGGCTTCACCACTTCCTTTGATTGGGTATTGATAATCATCCCCAAGTTTCACTTTATGGGGTGATTCATGTTCAGACAGATTTACAAAAGATTCTTTAAACCCAGTCATGTGTTTGGAAGCCCCACTGTCAATCAACCAATCATTACAACCATGGGAGATAGTACCTATGAGAGCGAATATTAGAACCTACTCTTCTTCACTTGATGAGTCATCATCACTATCACTTTTTGCCCTAGCCTTCTTCTTTGGGGTTCATCATCTTTGGCAACATGAGCATGATATCTTCTTTTGTTCTTCTTCTTCTTCTTGTTGAAGTTGTTGTTGTCTTTCTTCTTCTTGGGACAATCTGAAGCAAAGTGTCCCTTCTCATTGCAATTGAAGCATTTGAGATCTTTATTATCTTTATGATAATGGCGGTGTTAGAATTTCCTGTTATGAGACGATTCCTTATTGGACTTACCTTTCCTAGCATGTGCTGTGAGAGCTTGATCTTCATTTCCCATCTTTTCTTCTTAGGCCACAAGCCTAGCTTCTTCTTGAGAGCATTCTTCCTGCAATCTGTTGAAGGAGATCAACTTCTTCCTTGCACAAATTCCTTGAATAAAGGAATCCCATAACCTGGGTAGGCCATTTAGAGTGGTCATCACCACTTCACCATTCTCCACCATTTCATCCACTGCTTCTATTTATTCCTTGATCTGGGAGACCCTTGAAAAATAAGATTGAATGGTTTCTCCATTTTGAAACTTTACTCCTTTCAATTGGTTCCGCAAGGTCATCTTCCGATTTATATTCTTCCCTTCAAATAGCTTGGTCAAAGAGTCAAACATCTCATTGGGTGTCTTTAGAGAAGACACATGGGGTATGAGATGGTCTTTGATAGAATCAACAATGATTCTCTTTGCTTTGACCAAGTTCTTCTTATGCAATACCTTAGCCTCTTCATCCTCTGGGATAGGGATGTCTTCTTTTACATATGAGTCCAACTCATTCTCTTCCAGGATTAACCCAATCCTATAATTCCAAGCTCGGAAGTTTCAAGCTTATCCTCAAGCTTGGTGTGGTGAGACATCTTAAAGAGTACTTCAAATGGAAATAGAAAAGATTTAGGTCTTACCACTTGAAATGTTGAAAACTGAATCTGGTCCCGGATTAGGGTTTGTCGGAAAAACCCTAAAAATTCAAAATGTGAATTTCAACTTTTTGATAGGATAGAAAGATGCGCCTTGATGAGCTGGTCAGCATGGTGCATTCAGAATTTGAGATCAACAAAGCTTTACCCTTCAGATTTTCCTTTTTGTCCTCCCGGGTTCACCAGGGAGAGCCCTGAATTAGGGTTTGAGTTTCCCAGAGATCTACCCAGCCAAAAATCTTGATCCAAATCTCTAAACTTTTATTTTTGCAAGGCACTTCCAGCTATGTATTCAGATTTTAGAAATTCCTATTTTTGTTGAAACCCTAATTTTTAGGGTCAAATCTAAAAATGCTCAGAATTGAATTCTGATTGGACAGATAGATTCTCCTTGATGAGTAGAGTCAATCTACTATACTGCTTTTCCAAAATATGTGGAGAGAAACCCAATAAACAAGAAACACAAGTTTTCATCACTGCAAAATGTCTTCTTCTCAGGTTAGCTTTGATACCATGTTAAATTTTGAGCATTAATTCACAATACTCTTGGATCTTTACTGAGAGAATAACATATATAGTATATCAATGCATAACTATCTCAATAAGCGTGACAAGCATCACAAGAATCAAAAGCATGAGAGACAAGAGACACAGAGTTTTCGTGGGGAAAACCCTAAGGTGAAAAACCCCACAACTTCCTCAGAGATAGAGAGAGCAATGGTTCAACCAAAGTATAACCAAAATACACTTGAGATAGTCTCCTAGAGTAGATGATCCTCCTCCTCACTAGTGCGCCACTTTCTGAATGAGAGAAGTGTGTCTTTCCGAATGATCCAAATAGAGATCTCCCGATCTCTATTTATACTTAACCTGTTTTCCCAGTTACACTATGGGGCCGACTTGTCTATCTAGATACATCCATCATATAATATATATTTCAGGGTCGACCCCACACATGGTGGTCTAATAACCCATCGGCAATTACACACACTTGCGACACTTGTCAATCCACATGACGACACTTATAGAGGAATAACACATCTCTAATAAGGGTACAATAAATATATATGAAATACATTCCGAAGTTGCATATACATCAACAGGTATAACATACAAGACTAGAGGACCGAATTTCATGGGTAAGTGAAGGGAACACAGACGAAATTCTAGTGGAAGATGACATCTTGTGATGATTTCTATATGGGCCTTTTGTTGTGAAATCTGTTTCAGGTCATCTTGGAATTTTCCCTAATTATTCTATTATAAGGCGATTCATAAAGTTTCATTTAGATGAGATGAATTAGACATCTTGATGAGCATGTGGTAGACGTTTCAAATGATGATTCACTACATTTTTGGAGATATGACCTCGAGAAGTTAGAGTTTATGAATAATCTTCAAACATGTAAGTTTGGAATTTTCTTTATATATTTTGATCCAATTTTTTTTGAATATTCACCTTGAAGGGAAGTAGAAGAAATATTGAATATTATATTTTTAATTTTTCAGATCCTGGTTCACTACATTTTCAGATATATGATTTGAGAAAGTGAGGTCTTCTTAATGACTCAGAAATCATCTCTAAACAGGTCAGTTTGTAATTTTCACTATACATTTTGATTAAATATGTTTCGGAGAGTGCCTCTTGGAGGAGATGTATTAGATATCTTGAAGAACACGTGGTAGAAGTTTCAGATTCTGATTCATTACAAGTTTGGATTTGTACTTGATGGAAGTCAGGGTTTGTGAAAGTGACAGTGATAGTGAAAATTCAAGAGAAGAAGGTTGAAGAAATCTTGCGTAACGCTTGCATATGGTATCAGAATCATAAAATTATCCGCTCATTGGAAAGATTGCTATAAGTTATATGTGATGAAATGATATAGGATTGATTTTGGTTCCATCTTGTTGTCTTGAAAAATGTATGTATTTTGTACATGCTCTAGTGCTTCTCTCTTGGCATACTTTATGATGATGTTGACACAAATCTTGGTGATTATCTTGGAATATTGTTGGCATAGGTCTTGGTAATTTGTTGGCATAGATCTTGGTTATTAGTTTGTATAGGTCATGGTGATTATCTAGGCATATTTTATGATGGTCTTGGCATAGATAATAGTGGCTATCTTGGTATAGTCCATGGTTATGTTTTGTCATATCGTTCATCTCTTAAAGTGTTCAATGTTTTTAAAATGTTAATGATGTAAAAGTTGAGGATGCAAATGAAATCGATGGATGATTGTTTCTAGGTATATATTTGAGGCATGTACAGGTTGATATAGTGCAACTGATATTGAGACAATGTGATAGTGATTGTGGAATTGTGACATTAATAGTGGCATTGTGTTAGAGTCAGTGATTGTGGCATTGAGATAGAGATGTAGTGATTGTGAAAGGGACAATGATACAGGTACATTTTGATAAATACATAGATACAAGTTTCAGAGACGACAGTGATTGGGGAATTTTTATAGAGATAGTGATTGTGACAGGTTGATAGAGGTAGTGATGTAGTGATATAGGTTTACAAAGACAATGATATAGGTATCAGGTTGATCATTGAAGTGATATAGGTACAAATTGATAGAGACAGTGATATAGGTACATGTTGTGATAGTGATATAGTGACAGTGGGAGACCGATCTTCTTATTTATATCAGGGTGGAAGAAAGGGGCAAGGATAGGTTGGAGCCTCTGATCTCAGGGGGTTAGAGCCTCCCTCTGGTTGGTGTTGGTAAATAAGGGAGTTGGAGCTTCCTTAAGGTTAGAGCTTGTAAATCAAGGGGTTGGAGCCTACATCCAGTCAATACTGGTAAATTAGGGAGTTGGATCTTCCTTCAAGTTGCTTCCTATAAATAAAGGGGGTTTGTGCCTCCTTCTAGTTGGTGTTGGAGAATCTTGTAAGTTGGTGCTTCCTATGAATATAATATTGTTATTATACAAGAAAAGCATCCCGTAGTTTTCTCCCATTTGGGTTTCCATGTTAAATATCTTGTGCACTGTGTATGGTTTATGTGATGATGAATGACATTGTTAATGGTTAATGTTTACATGATATAATTAATGTTCGAAATGGTAAAAATTGCTCCATACTGATTCACTCCCTTCTCAGTATTTCCAACAATTGTTATCAGAGCGAGTTTCTTCAGGGCAGTCTAACAGCTGGAAGGAAGATCTCTAGAGCACATGGATGAACATGAAAGTATTTACTTTGTAGATGGGGTTCCTCTTTTCTATGGATCAAAATTTGATCATTGGATTATAAGGATGAGACTATATTTCCAGGCACAATGTCTGGATATATGGAAATATACTATGAATGGTTACATCTCTCCAAAAAGACCATAAAAACAATAGCTAGGAAGGAGTTAAGGAAGAATAATTCAATGGAAATGGATATCATCTTTCATGGAATATCTAATCCTGTGAAAGACAAAGTTGGAAAGTGTACATCAGCTAAAGATATTTGGGACAAGCTATAAAACCGATACACAAAGGGATCTCTCGATCAAGAACATGAAGACAATCAAAAGGAAAGGACAGATATATAAAATGAAGTTTTTGAAAGTGATGCTTCTGAATATATAGAATATTCAGAAATTGAAGGGGTTGTAGACCTTGAAGAATAACTAATTAGTGCCCTAGATGACTTGACAAAAGAAAGAAAGAAGAACAAGATGCTAATGGAAAAACTACAAAGTATCAAGAAGAGAATACAATGCTAGTTAAAGAAGCTAAGAAGGCTGAAGAAAAATTATCAACTCGACTAAAAGAGAAGTATGAAGCATGTAAAAGAAAGGAAAATTCTCGTCAAGCACAAGAATTTGAAATTGGATCCTTAATGAAAGAATTGAAGAAGTTGAGTTTGACAAACATGGAAATTGAAGAGCTTAGAAATGAGAATTAGTTATTAAAATTTTAGTTGCAAAAATATCATGAAGATGATCAGAATTCAAAAGGATAGATGGAAGAGAGTATTAAAGAATATAAAACGACCATTGTTGTTCCAAAAAGTCAGATAGAAGAGGCCAAGAAAGTTGAAGAAGACCTAACAAGTCAACTTCAAGAGAAGAAGGAAATTTTTCAAAAGCAAGAACTTGAGATCCTTTCTCTAAAGGAAGATTTGGACAAGACAACTTCTCAGTTGAAACAAAATTCAAGGTTTGAGAAGAGCATTGAAGAAAGTGAAAAATCTAGGCTACTAGAAAAGGAAATTATAGAAAAGGAAAAGAGTTATGAAGATATTCTCAGAATCTCCCATCAAGGAAAATATTACAAAGGAAGATTTCATGGTGATCATGATTCAAGGAAGAATGGATACATAGAAGTTACATCACAAAGAAGATCCTTTGCTCCTAGGTACTAAATTTTATTTTCCCGTTATTGTTTTTCATGTAACAATTTTGGACACAGGTCTAGACACTGCAAAGCTTATGGAGGAAATTATCAAGCAAGGAATGGAGGTGTCCACATAAACTACAATGTTGAATGTTACATCTGCCACAATTATGCACACATGGACAAATATTGTAGAAGTATGATGAACCATAATATTGAATGTTGCAAATTCCAGAACTTTGGATGCAAAGCTCATGAATTCAAAATAAAGATGGAGTCTTCCATGAAAGAAAAGACTTATACCAAAGTATGGAAGAAGAATTCAGAAGGACAGAAGGAAGAAGCTTGTGGATTGGTCATTTCTATAGAAGATGAAAGTTCAAAGGTCAGGACAGGAAACTAAAGCAATTCACTTATCTTAAATATGGGAAACATATTGAATGAAAGAAGAACGGATCCCAGGATCAAAGACAGAATGGAATTTGTATTACATTCTAAAGATTTGAAGGAAAAACAGGTCAATAGAGAAGTATCATAGGACATACCTGCAATAGTTGCTAAGTCAATTAATAAAAACAAATAAGCAAGAAAAAATTAAAGTTTAAAGTTTATAGATGATGATCCTGAAGCAGAGCAACATTACAGATTGTTCTAAACAATATGGCATAAAAAATCCTAGTATTATGGATAATGTTGAGGGGGAGTCTAAGTAATATGAAAGGAAGATCGATGAAAATTCAGAAGAGTAGTGGTTTGGTAAATCATTTAGGAACATATGGAGAGCTACTTCAAAAAGCTTTAAGAAATGGCAAAGTCTAAGGGGGAGAATTGTCAGCAAAGAAAGATATCTTCATAAGGCATTCATAGTCAAGTAAATTTATCTTCTGCAAGGGAGAAAATGATCAGCAAAACAAAGTCACAGAAGAGAAGCATATTGATAGGGGGAGCTAACATAATCCCAGGGGGAGCAGGTGATTAAAGTTGATTCACCCCTTTTTTCATTTATGTCAAAGGGGGAAAGAGAGTTGAATTTTTTTCCATCAATGACAATGGGGGATATTGTTGGAATAAGTTGTCATTGATGTCAAACATGATTTCATTGATGTCAAAAGGGTGAAGAGATAATAGGTGTTTCCATTCGTATCAAGGTGGTACTGATGATGTGGTTGTAGTAGAGATATATTGTTTGGGAATGTTTGATGAAGCCTTGAAGCCCCTAGAGAAGACCCTAATGATCCTAAGAAATCCCTTGAAGAAGAATCCTTGTCACAAGTGTACATAACTCCAAAGAGGTCCCCTTATGGCGTAGCAATTTCACATGGCCCTCAGGGGAAGATACTTTGAGTTGTACACAAGTGGTGCAAAGCCCCTAGAGAAGCTCCTAATGACCATGATGATGTGGAGTGTAAAGGAGTCCCTAAAGTGTCCCGAAGAAGTGTGAAGAATTTCCTAAAGAAATGATGTTGGATCCACATGACCATGATAATAGGTCAGATGACCATGATGGTGGGTCACCTAACCATGATGATGAGAAGTGTAAGGAAGTCCGTAAAGTTTCCATGAAGGAATGTCGAAAATAATTGTGAAGAAATCCCTAAAATAGTGATGTTGGGTCCAAATGACCATGTGGTTGAGGTCACATAACCCATGGTGGAGAAGGCCCTATAGAGTCCCCGAAGTTAGTCTGAAGAAAGTTTGTTTGAATCTTGAAGTATCCAAAAAATAATGATGTTTGGTCCACATGACCTTGAAAGTTGTCGTACTTTGGCCCATTGGACCACATGAAGTGGCAAGGATACCCACTTGAAATAATGATGTGTGAACCAAGTATGATGATGTGGAAAATACCTAAGGTACCTTTGAGAAGATATGGAGTGATATTGAAGTTTTGGTGAAGTGTCATGATGGATCCTTGAAGTGGGGTATTGACGCTTGAGACCCCCCTAAAAATTGGAAATCAAATTTATAAGGAGTAAAATGTTTTTGCAAAAATGAGTTGGAGCCCCCTTGAGGAGTAGATGAAGTGAACAATGCCTAAATTCTAATGGAAGATGAAATCTTGTGATGATTTCTATTTGGGATTTTTGTTGTGAAATATGTTCCAGGACATCTTGGAATTCTCCCTATATCTTCTATTCTAGGATGATTTAGAAAGTGTCCTTCAGATGAGATGAATAATAATTCTTGATGAACATGTGGTAAATGTTTCAAATGCTGATTCACTACATTTTTGGAGATATGACCCCGGGAAGTTGAAGTTTTTGAATAATCTTCAAACAGTTCAGTTTCGAATTGTATTTATATATTTTGATACAAAACTTTTTTGACTATTCCCCTTGGATGGGAAGTATAAGATATATTGAAGAATATATATATATATATATATATATATATAACCACCAACCCAAAAAATCAAAAGGATCAAAATGGTTGGAACTGAATTTTTCAGTTTTCTGCTCAGTACAAGGAGAATCATAAACTTCAGAGAATAAACAACATCTGTATGAACTCATATATAAAAAAATGAAATAAACAAAAAGAGTAATCAAACTAAGACAAGAGAACTGGAAGTCATAGAGTTCCTCTAGAACCTCATTTGCTTGCAGTTGTATCATTGGGGGGATCTCCTCCAAAATTGGAAAGCTGAAGTTGTCCTCCTCCGTTGCCTCCTGGTCTGACCTCTTGATAGGTTGAGTTTCATCTTTACGCCAAGGAAGAACAATCTTCTCCATTTCATCCCACACTCTCTTGACCGCCAACTGCCCAATGGTGGAAGGCATGGGGAAAGGATTAGTGGCAAGGCCCTTGCCACGCATCCTTGAGAGTGTAGGATCCCTGTCCTCTCCGCCAACAACCACCAAATTTTCCAGACATCCAAAAAAACCTATGTTATTGCTACCTGCATGACTCCCACCTTCCTGAATTCCTCTAGCATGACTTCCACCTGCATGGCTCCCGCCAGCATGAATTCCTACAACATAATTCTTGCCACCAAAGTTGGTTTCCAGATTGTTTACCAGGCCTTCCAAATTATCCATGTGAGATTTCATAGTCTGGGTATTGTTCCTAGCTTTGTCCCAGTTAGCCTTCGTATCCTCCATGAGTGCTCCTAACATGTTTTTGACGAGCCAGTAATGGTTGATGCATTAATCATTCTTCCTAGAAGAAAGGTGGTTGGCCAACATACGAGATTCCCAATTGTCGATAAGCAGCTGAGCCAGAATGGAGATGCCTTCTCCATAGCCATCCGAAGCAACTAGGTCCTGGTTACTACCAGAGAGGCCAGCTCTTCCTCTGCGTGACCTTCCTCTGCGTGACCTTCCTCTCTGTATTAAGATGGTGTCCAGGAGCCGGAGGACTCTACCAGAAGCAGAGAGTGTTACTTGGGGGAAATCGTCGAAGACTACAGTAATTATGGCAGGAGTGGTCACCCGAACTTATGGAGGATGTAGATAAAAATCCCAACTATCTGTTTTAACCTGTATCCACAGGAGGATAGTGGAGACACATGATTGAGCTTCATGGTGCTGGTACTAGGAGGCCTGAACCAGGATGACTGAGGCAATAAGGACCTAATGCCTTGAATTAGCCGGGGTGTAATACCCATGGATAATTAAAGTACCTTCACTTCCTCTACCATGGGTTAGTCTAATGGGATGGCAGATGGTGAGATCACCATGCACCCGTGGCTCTAGGACACTCGCATCCGGGTTGGTAATCTCTTTATGGGAAATGTATATTGCCCAACTCCCCCTCCCAGAGTGGAATTTTTCTGTTCATGTCGTTGTTATCCAAGAAATCAACAAGGGAGTCTTCCTTCCTCCTGACATGCTGAAAGGTAATGGATCTAGCATGAGAGTATAAATCTGTGAGGTTATGCAAGCCTTTCTCAAGTCTCCAACTGGGGGATAACGTTGATGCTAGAGAGCTGTTGAGGAGACGATTGGCCAAGGTGAGGATGATTTGAGAGTCCCCTTCAATAATGAGAGGTAGGAGGTTACTCGAGATGGCTAGGGAGATGCCCTCATATATCCCAGAAAGTTCTACTACATTGTTGCTATTGTAACCAAGAGAGTCGTAGAAGAATTTCAGAATGGAACTTGACAGATCTCGGAAAAATCCCCAAAGCCTGCCTCGTCGGGATTTCCTTTGGAGGCCCCATCAAAGGTTAGTTTGAATAAGCCAAAAGGGGGTGGAATCTAGGAGTCTGGGTTGGAGATAGTCGGAGGAAGAGGTTTTGGCAGAGGAGAGGACACATTTTTCCAAAAAATTCCAACTTTTTCAGAATATCGATTTCAAGTTGAGTAGTTGGAGAGTCTGAGTTATACCAAGTTTTCAGGAGAAGAGTCTCCTGAATGTGCCCAAAAATAGAGTCCCAGAGCTCCAAAACATGTTTTATTTTTTCTTCAAAAATTCTTCAATTCCTTTCTAACCAAATTGTCCAAACGACAAAACTTGGTATGAGGATCCACAACTTGTTCAGGAGGCTACAGTTGTAGTTATTTTCTTCCCACTGTTGCAATGTTAGGAAAATATTTCCCTCAACCCCATTAGATCTTCTACACTTGGAATTAACCATGTTCCAGAGTTCATTAGTAGTGTCACAGGTATCAAGGAGATGATCGATGGTTTCAGCTTGGGTCCCACACAGGACGCAGATGGATGGTCCCTGGAAGCCTCTTTTTAGCAGATTATCCCAAGTAAGGATCCTTCGATGGGTAAGAATCCATAGGAAGGTCGAGATTTTAGGCCAGAGATCCGATCCCCTGATTTTTCCCCACAGTGGTTCGAGATTCACGTCCTATTGCTGTGTTTTAAGGTGATAGGATTCCTTGGTGGTGAAGGTTCCTTTCGGTCTGTGCCCCCATATGAGGATGTCAGGACCTTGAGTGGTGCACATTTTCCTTTTTAGTAACTGCTGCCAAAGATCATCCGCCTGCTCAGTGAAGCCCCAAGTCATGGGTGTTTCCCAACACGTGAAGGGAAAATTGATTGAGGGTATCTAGAAGTTTTGCACCTTTAGATTAACCTTATTTTGCATGAGGATATAAAGTTTTGGAGAGTCGTTTTGGTTGTAGAGACTAGGAATTTGTTTCCACGAGTCATACCAAAAATTTGCTTGTTCTGCCTCCCTGATTTCCCAGAAATTGTGTTGTTTGATTAAATCTCGTTGACCATTTGCTGCTCTACACATAAGTGAACTAGGAGGGTCCAAGTCATAGTGAATGAGATGAGAGGTAGACCAACCAAGAGCATAATTTAGGTTCCAGAGTTTGGCCCATGGGGGGGGCGTTATTGGAAACCCAATTCCACAAAATTTTAGTTGAGAGGATTTCGTTTTTTTTTTCCAGATCTTCAATTCGTAGGCCTCCTTCCCGCTTTGGAAGGAAAACATTCTTCTAGTTGATGAGGACCACTTCTGGTGGTTTTTGTCCCCTCCCCAGAGGAACAAACTTTGAAAATTTATTATTCCCTTGAGGACCCACTTGGGGGTGGCTAGGACTGAAAAAAGATAAAGAGGCATGGATTGGAGAATAGACTTGAGAAGAGTTAACCTGTTGGTAAAATGAAGGGTCCAAGAAGAGATTTTTCTTTCAAGTTTGTCCAGGACTTCTCTCCAAGATGAATTCTTGATAGCTGAATCAGTGAGAGGCACCCCTAGGTACTTGGAAGGGAGGGAGGAGTCCGTATAGCCAAGGATGTGGGTAACATTACGATGAGAGATAACATCAGTAATGAAGAAGAATACTTGGGATTTTTCTATATTGATGGTTTTCCGGAGGCTTCCAAGAAAGTGTGAAGGATTTTATTGAACTTGCGAGCCTCCTGGACAGAGGGGTGGCTTAAGATAAGGTTGTCATCAATGAATTGCTGATAAGAAATGGGGGGGCTACCATGGATGGAGAGACCTCTAATGGTACTGGATTACATCTCCGCATGAATCAGGTGGCCCATACCTTCCACCATTAGAATGAAGAGAAAAGGTGAAAGTGGGTTGCCTTTACGGATGCCTCTAGAGGAAAAGAAGGTGGTAGAAGGGGATTCGTTAACAAGGATAGAGAAAAAGGATAAGGAGGTAAGGGATAATATCCAGTGAGTCCAGTCCTGGATCAAACCAAAACCTAGAAGCATTTTTTCAATAAACTCCTAATTGAGTTTGTCAAAGGCCTTGGAGAGATCTAGCTTGATGAGCATGCCAGGGGTTTTAGTGACTTTCAGGGAATGAGTGACTTCATGGGAAAGGATAATACCTTCCAAGATCTAGCTCCCTTCAACATAACTAGTTTGCTTAGGGGAAATAAGTAGCGGTAAGAGGGTCTTAAGCCTGTTAGCATTAACTTTAGTATCGAATTTTGTAAATGAAATTACAGAGAGATATAGGCCTGAACTTACCTGGTTGAGTAGCTCCTAGTTCATTGGGAATGAGAGTGATAAAAGTAGCGTTAAGGGCTGGAAGGACCCATTTTTTTTCTCTAGAATCCTCCACTAGCTCCAACACTTCCAGCTTTAGCAGATCCCAACAATAGTGGAAGAAATTGATTGTGAAGCCATCAGGTCCCGGAGATTTTCTTTCTGCCATCTGGTTGACCACTGATTCCACTTCCTAGAGGGAGATATGCTTCATCAGGGCAACGTTATGATCCTCAATAAGAATAATAGGGACCTTGGTTGTGACCTGATTAATGGACTGGGCCCTAGAGGGAATGGTTTCCATTATCATATATTTGTAGAAGAGAACGAGTTCTTGTTCAATTTCCACATGATCTTCGAGGTTAGTTCGATCCTTAGCCTTAAGGGCGGAGATGCGATTGTTCATGCGGTGCTGGATGGGGGTGCGATGAAAGAAAGCAGTGTTTCGATCTCCTTATTTTAACCATAGAGCATGAGATTTTTTATTCCAGAGGATTTATTCCTTCTCACACCTCTTGTCCAGCTGGTTCATGAGACCATTTTCCTTGATTTTGTGTGCTTCAGATAGGCCCTGAGTCACGATGGAGTGTTGAACCTTCTCCAACTCTTTTTCTAGATCACTCTTGGCTTGAAAGATGTTTCCAAAGGTGTGATGGTTCCAATTTCTGAGCTTACCTTTTAGAATTTTTAGCTTATGTTGCATTATGGCCATTTTAGAACGAACCTCCACTTGAATCCCCATCCACCAGGAGATAATAGTGTCTCAGAAATTCGGGTGAGACAGCCATAAATTTTAAAAATGGAAGGGCCTAAGGATCTTAGTTCCCACACATTGCTAAGAGAGAGAGATGGGACAATGGTCTGATCCTGCAGTCGGAAGGACATAGGATATTAAGATTCCCCCCAGGTTGATAATGTTTTCAAAGACAATGAAGCGCTGATCCATTTGCTTAGGTATTTGTTTTTCTCCCCCCTAACAGTTGTTCCAAGTAAAGAATGCTTGAGAGGCGTTAAAATCCACCGGATTGCAGTGATTAATAAAGTTTTTAAAGCAAGTGTCCTCGTTGGTGATAATGTTCCTGCCTCCTTTCTTCTCTTGGAGGGAGGTGATCATGTTGAAGTCACCTCCAACAATGATAGGGGATATGTGATGCTGAGAGTTGAACCAATGCAATAATCAATGAGCTTGAGCTTGAGGGATGGGATCTGGGGCCCATAGATGTTTAACATAAACCCTCAAATGATGGTTCCTAAAAGGTGGAAGGAGGATGAGAGGGAGTGGGAAGTGGAGGAGAATTCCCCAAGGGTGATGAGGGAAGGGTTCTAGACTATGGCCAAGCTGCTCGAAGCCCCAAAATCATCGGTGTCTATGCTAAAACTTCCTTTCCATATTTTGGCCATGAGGATTTGAATAGAGTGACTAGAGCATTTGGTTTCTTGCAAAAAGAGGACAGTAGGAAGGCCTTGCATGAATTTTCTCTTCAACATCCTGTGATTAGAGGTACCGTTTAGGCCTCTTACATTCCAGGAGATGAGCTTCATTGAGAGACAGGGGAAAGGGTGGGGAATAATTTTATTAACTGAGCATATTGCCCAGAATCAACAAGCTTGGTGCCAAGTATGCTAACCCTCTGAAGATCAATTTTGTGCCCTCGCTTCTTATTGTATTTTAGAGATTTGAATTTGTCTTTTTGGGTGTGTTGAGGACTCCCAATTTGTTCTGCCTCTTAGCTCATTCCAGAGCTTCCTTTAAGAGTTGGATCTATCGTGGAGGGATGGAACTGTAATATTTCTTGGTACAGTAATCCTCGAGGCCTAATAGATCGAGGTCTCCTAGATCAATCGCATCCATTTCCTCATCCATCAAAATTTCAGGGCCTATGGTACTCTTTTGTGCAGGTGGTGCCATCTCATGCCTTTTAGTCAACATAGGTGAGCCAGGGGGATCCATGCTTGGGGGATCCATGCATCCATCTATTTGAATAGAGCATTGGACTCTTTCGGGTTCCATATGAGAGAGGCTGGGGATGGTATCGCTAAAATTTTATTTTTCTAAAGGTTTTTCTAGGGTTTCTTCAAGAGCCGCAAAGCTGTTACTAGTGGCAGGCTTGTCCATATTTTTATCCATTGGTAGGTTGGGGGGATTGTGGCCATGGCGCCTTTTCTTTCCAATTTTTTGAAATCCCCCCTCATATAATCCTTTGATGGAGGGATCAATGGGGATGAGATGGTTCTGGGGATAGTCCCGATACATATGTCTATATTCATGACATTTGTGGCATCAGAAGAGGACATGTTCGTAGTCCAGAGCTTGAATCCACTCAACATCTTCATGCATTAGACTGATGGAGTCTGGAAGGGCTTGAGTGATATGCATATAAAGAAAAATACGAGCATAGGATGTATACTTACTGATCCTTTCCTGTTCATTTGATATGACAAAGCTGTCGAGGGAATTTCCTATGTCGCTAAGAGTCTCTTCGTCCCAGTACTCCTACGGCAGGGAGTACATGCGGATCCACACCGGGGCCCATGTGAAGTATTCCTTATCTAGGTTGAATAATTCTGTCCAGTTACGGAGGTACAGTCCCGCTGAGTTGAAATAGTACAACCCTCCATCCTCAACTCTGGTTTTGTCTCCAACCGATGGAAAATGATGGTGAAAAATCCTTTTGATCCCAGTTGAAGATCGAAGTGGTATTTGGGTTTCCATTTTCCTAAAATCCATCCTTTTAGGGCCTGCTCAATGGTCTAGATATCGATAAATTTTCCAATAAGAGCGTGGTATTTCATTTTTTTGGCTCTAGCATTGATCCTTTCTGCCGGAATATTGATGCATGGTCATTCAACATTTTTAGCGATACACCTTCTGATGCTAGGAAAGTCCAATTTGGAACTCGTTGCGGTGGCTCCATGGGACGAACTTGGAAGAGCTTCAGGCCCAAAGAGGGGGATATCCTCCATACCAATATTAAGAGTGATAGCAGGGGTAGTCTGAGTGGTATTTAGATCCGATGAAGTGGTCTCTTTAGAGGGGCTTCCCGCTTCTCCCAGCGGGGTGGCCATGGGACTAGCCAAGCCCTGGTGGGACAACTAGCAGTAGAGGAAGTATCAAGGGTATCGATCAACTTGATATAGGGTTTGCAGGTTGGCCAAAGCTTTGAATTTTTATGCGATATTGTTAGCTACTCTATTTTTCCTCTTGAAGAATATATATTGGTTCACGTTTCAAATCCCGGTTCAATACAGTTGCAGATATATGATCTTAGAAAGTGAAGTCTTCTGAATGACTTAGAAGTCATCTTTAAACAGGTCATTTGGATTTTTCACAATAATTTTTGATGCAAGATGTTTCAGAGAGTGTCCCTTAGAGGATATGTAGTAGATATATTGAAGAATATGTGGTAGAAGTTTCATATTCTGATTCATTACAGGTTTAGAGTTATACTTGTTTTAAGTCAGGGTTTGTGATACTGACAATGATAGTGAAAATTCAAGAGAAGAAGGTTGAAGAAATATTGTGTAATTGTTTCATATGGTATCAGAATCATACAATTATTGGCTGATTGGAAATATTTCTGTAAGGGATATGTGATGGCATGATATAGGGTTTTATTTTGGTTCCATCTTGTTCTCTTGACAAAGGTATAAATTTGTACATGCTTTAGTGCTTCTCTCTTGGCATACTTTATGATGATGTTGGCACAGATCTTGGTGATTATCTTGGGATATTGTTGGCATAGATCTAGGTGATTTGTTGGAATAGATATTGGTTATTTGTTGGTATAGATCATGGTTATTATCTGAGCATATTTTATGATGGTATTGGCATAGATCATAGTGGCTATCTTGGTATAGTCAATGGTTATGTTTTGGAATATGGCTCATCTCTTAGAGTGTTCAATGTTTTGAAAATGTCAGTGATGTAAAAGTCAAGGATGCAAATGAAATCGATGGATGATTGTTTATGGGTATAGATTTGAGGCATGTACAGGTTGATATAGTGTTATAGATATTGAGACAATGTGATAGTAATTGTGGCATTGTGACATTATTAGTGGCATTGTGTCAGAGTTAGTGATTGTGGCATTGAGATAGAGATACATGATTGTAAAAGGGAAAGTGATACATGTAAAAAGACAAATATATAGGTACATGTTGATAGATACACAGATACATACAGAGATACAAGTTGCAGAGACAATGATTGGGGCATTGTTACAGAGACAGTGATTGTGACAGGTTGACAGAGGTAGTGATGAAGTGTTACAGGTTGATAGAGACAGTGATATAGGTACAGGTTGACTGAGTAAGTGATACATATAAATATTGACAGAGACAGTGATACATGCACAGTTTGTGACGATGATATAGTGATAGTGACAAAATGATATTCTTATTTATATTAGGGTGGTAGGATGCGGCAAGGACATGTTGGAGCTTGTGATCTCAGGGGATTAGAGCCCCCTTCTGGTTGTTGCTAGTAAATAAGGGAGTTGGAGATTCATTTAGGTTGGATCTTGTAAATCAGGGGGTTGGAGCCTCCTTATAGTCGATGCTGGTAAATGAGGGAGTTGGAGATTCCTTCAGGTTGGTTCCTCCTTCCAATCAGTGCCGGAGAATCTTGGAAGTTGGTGCTTCCTATGAATGTAATGTTGTTATTATATAAGAAAACCGTGCCCATTTGGGTTTCCACGTTAAATCTCTTGTGCACTATGTATGGTTTATGTGATTATGAATGAAACTGTTAATGGTTAATGTTTACATGATATAATTAATGTTTGAAATGGTAAAAAGTGCTCAATACTGATTCACCCCCCTCTTAGTATTTCCAACAAAATTTTGTGGACCAAGATCCATGAGGTGTGGATATTTTTATACATAAAATGGAAAATGCATTTGAGACTGTTGGTGGTAATATTTCAAGAAAATATTACCTCAAAATAATGATAATTTGATGAACAATTTTAGACATTTGTGTACAAAAATAATCATCGATGGAAAAGATATGAGTAATTCAATTCTATCTCCCAAACAGTGGGAGGATTTGATGGAAAGTATGTGCTCTGAAGAGTATTTGTCAAAGAGTATCAAAGGAAAGAGAGAAATAAATAGTGTGAAATATGCATATACTTTTGGTCGAGGTGGCCTGCAAGACAAAAAAGAGAAAGTTGCAGTAAGTGTTTGGATTTTTGGTTGAATTTAAGTTTTCTTATTTATTTCAATTTGTTTATCAAACTGACTATATGTTCAAATTTGGCATTGAATTTTAGGTTGTAAACAATAATAAATATATGGGTGCAGATTATATCATGAAATATATGGTAGTGTTAGAATCTAGTAGATATAGTAAGATCAAGGCGAAATATTCATTGTTATAGATTTCACGTCCATCTGTTGAAGTTAAAAAAGTCCAATAACGACCATTGCAAATGTTGACAACCCAAATGATGAAAGGTACCAACATGCGATGAATTGCGTATATGGGTTGAAAGATGTCGTTTCGAAGTAGGATTCCCCCATCAAACCTATTGTTTCTGCGTGGACTGAGCAGGAAGTAATTGGTACTGATTCGGATGAGGTAATTAGAGGCTTAAAGTCTATCTGCTTGCTTATAGTATAATGTTCCTTAAAATTATGCACTTTTCAAGTTGTTTTTCTAAACTTGATTTTGGAATCTTGAAATTGATTTGAAGGATGGATTTAACTATGGATTTAATGATCCATTTCTCAATCCTTTTCCAAGTGGGTCACCGTACGTATGTAAACCTTCCTGTCGCTTCTCATTGGAACTAGTTTCTAGTACTTAAAATTTCCTATGATACATGTTTTGTTACAGTTAAGGAATTATTAATATGTGTAATGTTTATATTTAGTCCAATTTAGATCTAGGTATGAGTATGAGTATTAGTTTAAATTTTGTATGAGTAGTTCAACAGACTAGCCAAAGCATCATCTCGAACAAACTGCTGGCTATGAATTTTTGATGTATATGTAACTTCGGAATGTATTTCATCTATGTATTTTATATATATTTATTGTACCCTTATAAGAGATGTGTTATTCCTCTATAAGGAAGTGTCGTCATGTGGATTGACAAGTGTCCCAAGTGTGTGTACTTGCCGATGGGTTATTAGACCACCATGTGGGGTCGGCCCTGAATTATATATAATATAATGTGGATGTATCTAGATAGACAAGTCGGCCCCATAAGGTCACTGGGAAAAAAGGTTAGTATAAATAGAGATCGGAGATCTCTATTTTACTCACTCGGAAAAGTAACTCACTATCACTTGAAAAGTGGTGCACTAGTGATGAGGAGGATCATCTGCTATCAGGAGACTATCTCAGTGTTATTTGGTTGTACTTTGGTTGAGCCATTGCTCTCTCTATCTCTGAGGAAGTTGTGGGGTTTTTCACCTTAGGGTTTTCCCCACGGAAACTCTGTGTCTCTTGTCTTTATGCTTTTGATTCTTGTGATGCTTGTCATATTGTGATTGTCATGCATTGATATACTGTAGATGTTATTCTCTTAGCAAAGATCCTAGAGTATTGTGAATTAATGCTCAAAATTTAACATGGTATCAGAGCTAACCTGAGAAGAAGACATTTTGCAGTGACGGAAACTTGAGTTCCTTGTTTATTGGGTTTCTCTCCACATATTTTTGAAAATCAGTATAGTAGATTGACACTACTCATCAAGGTGCATCTATCTGTCCAATCAGAACTCAGTTCTGAGCATTTTCAGATTTGGCCCTAAAAATTAGGGTTTCCACAAAAATAGGAATTTCTGGAATCTGAAGACACAGCTGGAAGCTCCTTGCAAAAATCGAAGTTTAGAGCTTTGGATCGAGATTTTTGGATGGGTAGATCTCCGGGAAACTCAAACCCTAATTCAGGGCTCTCCCTAGTGAACCTAGGAGGACAAAAAGGCAATTCTGAAGGGCAAGACTTTGCTGATCTCAAATTCTGAATGCACCAGGATGATCAGCTCACCAAGGCGCATCTTTCTATCTTTAAGAAATTTGAAATTCACATTTTGAATTTTTAGGGCTTCTCTAACAAACCCTAATCCGGGACCAGATCCAGTTTTCAGCACTTCAAGTGGTAAGATCTAAATCTTTTCTATTTCCATTTGAAGTACTCTTTAAGATGTCTCTCCACACCAAGCTTGAGGATAAGCTTGAAGGGGCTGATAACTTCCGAGCCTGGAAGTATAGAATTGGGTTAATCCTGGAAGAGAATGAGTTGGACTCATATGTGAAAGAAACATCCCTATCCCATAGGATGAAGAGGCCAAGGTATTGCACATGAAGAACTTGGTCAAGGCAAAGAGAATCATTGCTGATTCTATCAAAGACCATCTCATACCCCATGTGTCTTCTCTTAAGACACTCAAGGAGATGTTTGACTCTTTGACCAAGCTGTTTGAAGGGAAGAACATAAATCGGAAGATGACCCTGCAGAACCAATTGAAAGGAGTAAAATTTCAGAATAGAGAAACCACTCAATCTTATTTTTCAAGGGTCTTCCAGATCAAGGAACAACTAGAAGCAGTGGATGAAATGGTGGAGAATGGTGAAGTAGTGATGACCACTCTAAATGGCCTACCTAGGTCATGGGATTCCTTTATCCAAGGAATTTGTGCAAGGAAGAAGTTGATCTCCTTCAGTAGACTACGGGAAGAATGCTCACAAGAAGAATCAAGGCTTGTGGCATGAGAAGAAAAGATGGGAAATGAAGATCAAGCTCTCACAGCTCACACCAAGAAAGGGAAGTCCAAGAGAGAGCCATCTCACTCCAAGAAATCTTCACATCACTTCAAAAGAATATGCTTCACCTGTAATGAGAAAGGACATATTGCCATAAATTGTCCCAAGAAGAAGAAGGACAACAACAACTCCAACAAGACGAAAAAGGGTAGCGAAAGAAGGTTTCATGCTCATGCTGCTAAGGATGATGAACCCCCAAAGAAGAAGGCTAGGGCAGAAAGTGATAGTAATGATGACTCATCAAGTGAACAAGAGTATGCTCTAATCTCTGCTCTCACAGGTACCATCTCCCATGGTTGTAATGATTGGTTGATTGATAGTGGGGCTTCCAAACACATGACTGGGTTTAAGGAATCTTTTGTGAATCTATCTGAACATGAATCACCCCATAAGGTGAAACTTGGGGATGATTATCAATATCCAATCAAAGGAAGTGGTGAAGCCTCCTACAACCTAGATTCTGGAAAATCCTTGAAGATGAAAGAAGTACTTTATGTACCTGGGCTCAAGAAGAACTTACTCTCCATCTCTGCATTGGATGCAAAAGGTATGGGGGTTGCATTTGTGGATGGACAAGTCCTAATGTGGCCAAAGGGAAAGACCATAGATGATGCAGTAGTGATTGGAGAGCAAGAGGGAGGCTTGTATAAATTGAAGGGACAACCTAAACATGCCATGGTGCATGAATCCATGGAGCCAAGTGAACTTTGGCATAGAAGACTAGCTCATATGCACTATAGAGCACTTCCACTTGCAAGCAAGGCAGTAGAGGGTCTTCCTGAAATCAAGACCAAACATGAAGGTGTTTGCAAAGGATGTGCAAAAGGTAAGAAAATTAAGAAGGCTTTCCCAAGCAGTGAAAGCAAGGCAAAAGACATACTAGAAATCATCCACTCAGATGTATGTGGCCCTATGTCATCCAGTTCCCTGAGTGGGTATGCTTACTATGTCTCATTTATTGATGACTTCTCCAGGAAGACTTGGATATACTTCTTGAAGAGCAAAGATGAGGTGCTTGATAAATTCAAGGAATTCAAAACCTTGATGGAGAATCAAACTGACAAGAATATCAAAACATTTAGATCCGACAATGGTGGAGAATTCACCTCAAGTGACTTCAAGAAGCTTTGTAGTGATTCAGGGATTAAGAGGGAGTTGACTGCTCCTTATAATCCACAACAGAATGGAGTTGCAGAAAGGAAGAAAAGAACTATCATGGAAGCAGCAAGGGCAATGCTCCATGACCAGGATCTGCCTATGCATCTATGGGCAGAAGTAGCTAGAACAGCTGTATATGTGCAGAATAGAACACCCCACAAGATATTGGACAACAAGACACAAGAAGAGGTCTTTTTTGGTAAGAAACCTGAAGTCAGCCATCTCAGAATTTTTGGTTGTCCAGTATACACTCATGTCCCAAAAGAAAAGAGGACTAAACTAGATCCTTCAGGAAAGAAGGGTATCTTTGTGGGTTACAATGAAAGCTCGAAGGCTTACAGAATATACTTTTCTGGGTTCAAGAAGATTGATGTCAGCAAGGATGAATATAAGTTCAAGGACAGGTAATCCAAGAAGCAAAGATCAAAATGGAGCACACTCCACCAGCTCCTGCAAGGATGCATATTTTTAGAGGGAGTTGACCATCTTCCTACATTCCACAACAGAAAGATGTAGAAGAAGCTACTTCAGCAGCTCCTGCCAGGAAGCAAAGACTCAGAGGGAGTCCACCCAACAAACAAACAAAGATAAGTATTTCAATTATCATTTCTTGTCCATTTTGTTTGTTTAAATAATATTATGCTTATGTTCCTAGACTTAGGAGATGTATTGTGCATATTAGAATGATTGCATTAATGAACAGTATACTACTAATATGCATGTGATGGGTAAGTGGCCTATGGCACTGTACAACATTCCAATGCTACTTATCTAGAATGAAACCTCTTTGCTGACATGTTGGGAGTAGTGCAAACTCTTAACAATGTTCTGGTAGAGACTGGAAGGCATCTAGAAAGTTGTGGAACATGGATAAATGTTGTATTGAAGCATTGGCTAAGATAACTACATGACTGCATGACATATTTCTTTATGTGTAAAGAATTTGTTCTGAAAATTATGAGATGTTTCTAATCATGCAATTTAACTTGTTTTGTAGGAAAGACCGTATATCTTCACCTACAAAAGGACTACAACATTTGTTCCAGCAACAAAGATATCTATTGAAGATATTGAAGTTCCCAGGATCTGGGATGAAGAAATGGAATGCCATGATCCGTCGATCATGAAGATGATGTTTTGGATGCAGTCCCAAGACCTGACAGGGAGTCACATGTGTGCAGATTGAAGAAAGCCTTGTATGGCTTGAAACAAGCTCCCAGAACCTGTTATGGTAGGATGGACAGTTTCTTATCTAGTTTGGGCTTTACCAAGAGTAAAGCGGATTCCAACCTTTATTACAAGGTTGAGGAAGGGAATCCTGTGGTTCTACTCCTGTATGTGGATGACTTATTTGTAACAGGAGATGATAGATTGATTGCCGACATGCAGCGGAAGCTTGTTGCCAAGTTTGATTTGAAGAACTTGGGGATGATGCACTATTTGTCTTTGGCATGGAGGTGTGGCAGAGTGCAGATGGAATCTTCCTTGGACAAGGGAAGTATGCAGTAGAGATCGTGAAGAGGTTCGGGATGATGGACTGTGAGGCTATGGCATCGAACTTGAAGCTTCTGTGTGATGCTTCATCTGAATTGGTTGATGTCACTATGTATCGTCAGATGATTGGGTCCTTGATGTACCTGACGAACATGAGACCAGATATTTTCTTTGCGGTGAACACATTGAGCCAGTTCCTGACAGATCCGAGGAGTGTTCACCTGGTTGTTGTAAAGCATATTCTGAGGTACCTGAAAGGTACAGTGGATTATGGGCTTAAGTATGAAGCGAATCAAAAGTTTAACTTGCAGGGTTATGTTGATTCAGATTGGGCTGGCAGTGCTGTAGATAGGAAGAGCACATCTGGGTGCTGCTTTAGTATGGGATCAGGTGTGATCTCTTGGTTTAGCAGGAAGCAGTCCTGCGTAGCACTGAGTATAGCTGAGGCAGAGTATGTTGCAGCCTGTTCAGCTAGTTTTGAGGCAGTATGGCTACGGAAGCTACTGTCTGAGTTATTTGATCTCCCGTTGGATGCTACTGGTATCTTCTGTGATAACCAGAGTTGTGTGAAGCTGTCCGAGAATCCAGTGTTTCATGACAGGTCGAAACACATAGAGATCAAATATCACTATATCAGGGATATGGTGCAGAGAGGAGCCGTGAAGCTCCTGTATGTTGCGACAGATGAGCAGATTGCAGATGTGCTGACGAAGCCACTAGCCAGGGTGAAGTTCGAGTACTTCAGAGAGAGGCTTGGTGTTCTTCAGATCGAGGACACTTCGAGGAAGAAGTGATGGACACATTTGCTGAAGCCATTCCAATCATGTTGGAAGGAGGATCCTTCACATGGCTGTGGATGTAAGCGCTGGATGTTGATGAGCATCAAGATGATGTTCTAGTTTCTGCTTTGTATGATCAGTTGGATCATTTATATGTATGTACGCATCATGTTGGATGCTGGATATGATCAGTTGGATCATTTATATGTATGTACGCATCATGTTGGATGCTGGTTATGATCAGATGGATCATTTATATGTATGCATCATGTTGGATGCTGGATATGATCAGTTGGATCATTCATATGTATGCATGCATCATGTTGGATGCTGGATATGATCAGTTGGATCATTCATATGTATGTATGCATCATGTTGGATGCTGGATATGATTGGTTGGATCATTTGTATGTATTTTGTATATGCATCATGTGGGATGCTTGGACCATGTATCTGTATATGTATCAGGTGGATACATTGTATGATCAGGTGGATCATGTATGTTGATATGTATCAGGTATGATCAGGTAGATCATGTATGTTGATGGATACATTGTGTGGATCATGTATCTATGTATCAGATGGATACACCATGTGTGATGATATATATCAGGTAGATACTTGGTGTGCATCAGATGGATGCATTGTATGATCAGGATGATCGTGGATGACGAGCTTCTCCAGATGGCATGCAGCAGGATGTTGCAGTGATGATGATCAGGATGATCATGTGTACATCAGGATGATGTATGGTGAGTATCAGATGATACTTTGTGGCCGTGGATCAGGTTGTGCAAGTAAGCATGTAATTTGTGCCCTGGGAGATTTGCAGATGGTATTTCGAGGTTTTTCCTATGGCATGTAATTCGGTGCCCTAGGACATCTGGCAAATGCTCTTTCGAGGTTTTGCTTGGGAGGACATATAATTTGTGCCCTGGGATATCTGCAGATAGTCTTTCGAGGTTTTGCCTATGGCATGTAATTCGGTGCCCTAGGATATCTGGCAGATGCTCTTGTGAGGTTTTGTCCTATGGCATGTAATTTGCTCCTGGGAGATCTGGACAGGATGAAAAAGGCCTCAGATGCTTCAGCCAGGTTTTGCCATGACCACATGTAATTTGCTCCTGGGAGATCTGGACAGGATGAAAAAGGCCTCGGATGCTTCAGCTAGGTTTTGTGGTGAGATCACATGTAATGTGCTCCTGGGAGATCCGACAGGTAGAGCCATGTGCTCGTAACAGCCTGGGATGCTTCAGCTAGGTTTTGTGATGGGTCACATGTAATGTGCTCCTGGGAGATCCTACAGGTAGAGCTGTGTGCTCGTAATAGCCTGGGATGTTGTAGTCAGGTTTTGTGACGCATGTAATAAGTCCTGAGGATTCCACAGTATGGCCAGTGATGATGAATACCTGCAGGTGGTGGGCCTACATCCAGTATGAAAAAGGACTGGATCTGTAGAAATTCCTATGACGAGTAGAGTCAGAGATTGGTTGAGATAGAAGCAGTAGTGACGATGATGATGACGATGCATCGATGACGATGATCCCGAGAAGAAGACTTGTCTAGCAGATCTGTGTCGAGAAATACCTTCCTAGTTAAGAGGGAGTGTTGATGTATATGTAACTTCGGAATGTATTTCATCTATGTATTTTATATATATTTATTGTACCCTTATAAGAGATGTGTTATTCCTCTATAAGGAAGTGTCGTCATGTGGATTGACAAGTGTCGCAAGTGTGTGTACTTGTCGATGGGTTATTAGACCACCATGTGGGGTCAGCCCTGAATTATATATAATATAATGTGGATATATCTAGATAGACAAGTCGGCCCCATAAGGTCACTGGGAAAAAAGGTTAGTATAAATAGAGATCGGAGATCTCTATTTTACTCACTTGGAAAAGTAACTCACTCTCACTTGAAAAGTGGCGCACTAGTGAGGAGGAGGATCATTTGCTATCATGAGACTATCTCAGTGTTATTTGGTTGTACTTTGGTTGAGCCATTGCTCTCTCTATCTCTGAGGAAGTTGTGGGGTTTTTCACCTTAGGGTTTTCCCCACGGAAACTCTGTGTCTCTTGTCTTTATGCTTTTGATTCTTGTGATGCTTGTCATATTGTGATTGTCATGCATTGATATATTGTAGATGTTATTCTCTCAGCAAAGATCCTAGAGTATTGTGAATTAATGCTCAAAATTTAACATGAATAAAATGTAACTGCTACAAGGGATAAATGAATAACTCCTTGGAACTTCATTGTCACCTCTATCATTGCATTTATGTCCATCCCCATCATCCTCACCTTCATCTCCATCCTCATAAAATACCCCATTCATCCATAACATTGATCATTATAAAGTCCTTGCATATTATGTTCAGATATCCACATCATCGTTTTCAGGATCTTGCATGCAATTAGGGTTTGCATGCAAATTCTAGGGTTTGCATGCACTTTGCATGCATCCCAGTCACCAGGTTGATGCCTCCAACACCTTATCCACCTTATTCTAGCACCCAGGAGCTTCTTACATCAGTTCTTTATCCCTCCTAGTCATGAAGGTGCCCACTTCTCACCTACTTCCAGAGAAGGGCGCACTTCTTCACCTACCACTGCAGTTCCACTTCAGTTACACTCAGTTAGCTCCGCTTCTCCCTGATTTGAGGCTAGTTTCACTCCCGACTGGCTGTTTCACTCCGTTGGACCTCCAGATTGACTAGATGACTTGTTCTGACTTCAGTTAGCCTCCCATGCGCCCTCCTCTGATCCCACTTCCCTATATCAGTGCTACACACTTCAGTTACACATGTTACACTCAGTTAGACTCAGATTGACATCTGGATGACTGGTTCTTGTGCATTGATGACCACCACTGATTGATGATGAGGACTCCTAGTTGGAGTCAAGCTACTCCATTTAGTGATTCGAATGACCTCCTTAGGCAATTCAAATTGCTCAGTCATTATTACTGTATTCTATTGTAATCATTCACCCTTATTGGGATATTAAGCACTGCTGCATGTTTTGCATAGTTTTACACCATATTTTCTTTGTTCATCTGTTGTGATTGATTTACTTGTTCATTAGATCTGGTGTGACTAATTTTACATGGTATCAGAGCCATTACAGGGACAATATCTCTTTTCTACAGGTGTTTCTACAAGAGGATTTGAGTGAATTTTGCTCAAAAATTACAAAAAGTTTTGGCATGAAATATCTCAAGGGCATTCGCTCCTGTGCATGCAAAGCTTGAAAATACTTCCAATACCACTCCAGAAGCTTGAGTTTCCACATAAATCCTGGATCTGATACATTGGACCCATTAAACATTGCTTGATCTCCAATCCCAGGTGTGATGCAACTCTAAAAGGGTGGATTGTTCGACCTCTTTGTTCTTGGTTTTATTGTGATTTGCAGGTTATTGTCTCCATCAATTGCATTCGCTACCTTGCCCTTGCAAGCCTTTCTACATCAGTGTGCACTCGCTCCTAGTAATGGAATACTCTTCTTCAAATCCTATCCTCACCCCATTCAATTATTTTGATTGGAAAGATGATATGGAGATCATATTACGTTCAAAAGGTTACTACCGAGTCACTCTTGGTCTTGAATTGGAGCCAAACACCTTGTCAGATAGAACCAAACACTACAACAAGCTTGATGAAGCTTATGGTCTTCTTTGTCTCTCCATCTCCAAAGATCTTCACTTCCATCTCAGCAGATTGAAGACTCCAAAATCTATATGGGAGCAACTTGAAACACTATTTGGCAAGCAGGATGAGCTTAGGGCTTTTCAATTAGAGAATGAATTGATTGCCCTTAGTCCTGAGAATTTCGAGATCATTAATGAATTCTTCACAAAATTCAAGAACTTGAACATGCAGTTGAAGAACAGTGGAGTTATCAAAGAGTATAAGCAATTGATCCTCTCCATTCTCAGCAAGCTTGGTAAAGATTATTCGGTATTTGTCTCTACTTTCAATTCCGGTCAGCTAACTACCCCGAATTGGAAGATGCCTACCTTGAATGCCTTCATTGAGTCCGTCACAAAAGAGCATGATAAGTTGGTTCAAATGGGGTCCATAAGCTCCAAAGATTCATCCCTATATGTTCAAGGACCCAAGATCTCGAATGGTAAAGGAAATCAAAAGAAGGAGAAGCCCAAATTCAAACCTCACAAGCAAAGAGAGAAAGGCAAACAAACGAATGCACCATCCAATTCGAAGTTCAAGCAAAAGGGCAAAGAAGGTAACAAAAAATCTAAATGTACTTATTGCAACTGTGGCTTTCATCCTGAAAGTTCATGTATGAAGAAGACTATAGATCAAATGGCCCTCCTTTTGGAAAAGAACAACATAACTCTTCCTGACGGTGCAAGGAAGAAGGATAGGAATGATGATCATGAAAGAGGACAAGCACTCATGGCAACTGTTTCGAAGCCCACTACTCTCTTGATAGATTCGGTTGCATCGAATCATATGGCTACAAATATTGATTCTTTTTCTTCATTTGATCCAAACAGCTCCATCCCCATCCATTTGGGAGATGACTCAAAAATTTCTTCAAAGGGCAAAGGTACGATTCATGTAGATCATGGAAGCTTTCAGAATGTTCTCTATGTGCCTTCCTTGGCTTCAAATATTCTTTCTGTGTATCAAATGACACACACTAGTGAACTGAAGTAAGTTACATTCAGCCCTAATACAGTTGAAATTTCTGATATCAAAAGTGGAAGACTTGTTGCAGTTGGAAAGGCGAACCACATTGCAAAATGCTATGAGTTTTCACACTTTATTCCGCTTGCAAAGCCCACTGCTCTTCACACACATGGTAATGAGGTTAGTAGGATTTGGCATGAAATATTTGGACATCTTAACTATAAGTATTTGCTGCTGTTATCAAACAATTCCATGGTAGATGGTCTTCCACAACTCCGTTCCTCGAAGGGAATATGCACTGGTTGCATTATTGGGAAGCACCCCAAGCACAGATTCGACCGCGGCGAAGCTAGCAGAGCTTCTACAGTTTTGGGGTTGATACACTCTGATATTAGTGGTCCGCCCCATACATCATTAAATGGTTCAAGGTATGTTTTGACATTTATTGATGATTTTTTCCGCTTTACATGGGTATTCTTTCTCAAAAACAAGTCAGAAGTGCTTGGAAAATTCAAGAATTTTAAGGCTTCTGTTGAGACCGCCATTGAGAGCAAGATCAAATCTCTTAGATTTGATAATGGTGGAGAATATATCAAGGCCAAGTTTCTACAACTTTGTGCCCAAAGCGGAATTTAGATCCAACATATAGTTCCCTACACACCCCAGCAGAACGGTGTAGCGGAAAGGAAAAATCGGTCACTGAAAGAGATGGCTACATGCATGATTGAATCAAAAGGTTTGACTGCAAATATTTGGGCTGAAGCAATCAATGTTGCTGCATACATAAAAAACTGTGTTCCACATTCATCCATGAAAGGTATGACTCCTTTCGAAGCATTCTTTGGTCACAAACCGGATGTGTCAAATTTGAGAGTTTTTGGCTCTACTGCATGGTCTAGAATTCCTTCCAAGAAGAGATGAGCTTTGGATCCACAAAGTATTGAGTGCATACTGATAGGAGAAAAGGAAGAATAAAAAGCATATAAACTCATGGATATCAGATCTAAAAAGATATTCATAGAGCGCAGTGTGCAATTCGAAGAACCGCTTCAAGAATTGCAACTAGTCGAGGAAGAAACTGCCGTTTCACCGCCTTCACGAGAAGAAGATCCGTGCAACGATAATGACGGTATGAGTTCTGATATTTATGATATTTTAGAAGAACATAATGATCATAAAATATCAGGTTTGGAATCCGACCATTATGATCCTCCTCAATTACCAAAGTGGGCCCAAAACACTCTTCAATCTGCTGGTTCGAACCTTGGAAATCCTGCTGATCCGAGACGAACAAGAGCAGAATTTCAAAGAGCAGGTATGGCTCTTTCTATTTCTTATCCATTACTTCCTGAGATTTTCTATTTTATGACTGGTTCAGAACCCACAACATACTATTCTTCCCACCGAGATCCGAGATGGCAAAGTGCCATGGATGAAGAGTACAGTTCTCTTCAAAAGAACAATACATGGGAGCTAGTTTCTCTTCCACCTGGAAGAAAATTAGTGAAGTGTAAATGGGTCTACCGCACGAAAGTTTCTGCTGATGGCTCTATCAGAAAATACAAATCAAGGTTGGTGGCAAAAGGTTTCTCCCAAGTCCAAGGAGTGGACTACATTGAGACCTTTGCACTAGTTGCAAAGATGGATTCCATCCGCCTTGTTTTGGCTATTTCCACATCCAAGCACTGGAAAGTGCACCACATGGATGTGAAGAGTGCATTTCTACATGGAGACCTTGCTGAAGAGGTATATATGCAGCAGCCAGAGGGCTACACATCAGATCCATCATTAGTTTGCATATTGAAGAAATCTTTGTATGGGTTAAAACAGGCCCCAAGAGCTTGGTATGCAAAGATGGACTCTTTCCTTCTTTCTCAGAATTTCCAAAGATGAAAATCTGATCCAAATGTGTATCTTCAGCGAGTTAAATGTAATTTGTTGGTTATTGTACTTTATGTTGATGATCTTCTCATTACTGGTAGCACTCTTACTTCAATAAACAAGCTAAAAACTTCCTTAAATCTAGCTTTTGACATGAGCGATTTGGGCTTGCTGAGTCACTTTTTGGGCTTGGAGATAGCTCAAAATTTTGATGGGATCACTATATCTCAGAAAAAATATGCTTCCAACCTGTTATTGAAGTTTAATATGGCTGAATGTAAGGAAGCCCCATTCCCATTCCTCTTAGGAATCAGTCTTGAGGAGGGATATTCTACACCGCTTGCAGATTGCAGTATGTATCGACAGTTGATTGGTTCACTACTTTATTTGATACACTCAAGGCCTGATATTTCATATGCCGCGAGTGCCGTGTGAAGGTATATGCAGCATCCCCATGAGCTTCATTGGCGAGCATCCAAGCAGATCTTGCAGTATGTGCAAGGTATGAAACATTTTGGCATACATTATACTGCAGATTCTGAGCTTGATTTCATTGGTTTTACTGATTCAGATTGGGTAGGTGATAGCATTGATCGGAAGTCCAATTTCGGTTATTTTTTCATGATCGGTCATGGTGTTATTTTCTGGTCTAGCAAAAAGCAGGCAACCATTGCACTTTCTTCAGTAGAGGCAGAGTATCGAGGGGCAGTCAATGCCTGCATTTAGGCAGTTTGGTTGCAGGGTATTCTTTCCAAGTTTGGTTTTGGTGGCACTACTTCGACTGTCCTATTTTGTGACAATCAAAGTGCTATCAAGATCTCCACAGATCCAATTCAGTGGTAGAGGACCAAACACATTGAGATTCATATGCATTACATTCGACAGTTGGTGCATGATCGCACCATCATTCTGCAATATTGCCCTACTAATGAGCAAATTGCAGACATCTTCACCAAGAGCTTCACTGAGAAGAAGTTCTCTTACCTCCGTTCACTGTTGGGGGTGGGTTCCATCATGGTGGAGACAGATTGATCCATTAATATGCTTTAGCTTGAGGGGGGGCTTTCTTCCCACTGGGTTTTCCCTCTTTCCTCACTTAGTTTATTTTCAGCATTTTTTGGATTATTGTATTGGGGTGACCTTTGGTCTTAGTTACCAGGGCCCCACATTATTGTTTTTGCACATCATAGTCTAGCTTGAGGGGGGGTGTTCGGATATCCACATCATCTTTTTCAGGATATTGCATGCAATTAGGTTTTGCATGCATTTTGCATGCATCCCAGTCACTAGGTTGATGCCTCCAGCACCTTAGCCACCTTATTCTAGCACCCGGGAGCTTCTTACATCAGTTCTTTAGCCCTCCTAGTCATGAAGGTGCCCACTTCTCACCTACTTCCAGAGAAGGGTGCACTTCTTCACCTACCACTGCAGTTCCACTTCAGTTACACTTACTTAGCACCGATTCTCCTTGATTTGAGGCTAGTTTCACTCCCGGCTGACTGTTTCACTCCGTTGGACCTCCAGATTGACTAGATGACTTGTTCTGACTTCAGTTAGCCTCCCATGCGCCCTCCACTGATCCCACTTCCCTATATTAGTGCTACACACTTCAGTTACACATGTTACACTCAGTTAGACTCAGATTGACACCTAGATGATTGGTTCTTGTGCATTGATGACCACCACTGATTGATGATGAGGACTCCTAGTTGGAGTCAAGCTACTCCATTCAGTGATTCGAATGACATCCTTAGGCAATTCAAATTGCTCAGTCATTATTACTGTTTTCTATTGTAATCATTCACCCTTATTGGGATATTAAGCACTGCTGCATGTTTTGCATAGTTTTACACCAAATTTTCTATGTTCATCTGTTGTGATTGATTTACTTGTTCATTAGATCTGCTGTGACTAATTTTACATATTCCTTTAGGGTCATATCCTCTTATCCTATTTCATCTTTGTCTTCTTTCAAATCAAAAGCTTGCAAAACTTGAGTTATCTATGACATATGAACCACACTTTTCACATAAATCAATGCAAATTTGAATGGGGTTGTAATATTTTTTTTAACCTTCAAAGAAACTAGACCATCTTTGGTATTGGCGGCAAAATTTACATATAAATATTCTACCACAAAACAATTGTGGCAAGAGGTATGGTTTTCCCTCTTAACCATATAGTTGAATGTATGTATATTGTTCTTCATAAAAATAATTCCCTTTCCTTTTGATCAGTACATAGTCCCGTAGAGATAGAATATATAGTGGGAGCAAAAGTGGGAGAGATAGTGTAGATTTGAAGTATGTTGTTAACTTTCCTGGACATTGGATATTTCCAACAAATAGGTTGACGTTGTTAACTATATATACTGCAACTTGCTTTACTATATGAATTTTTTAGATGCATATAAAATTGTGCACATGAATATAGTTCATGTTTTCCTAGAGTTGATCAATAGGTTGAGGGTTGTGGTGATAATAAAATATTGGAATGGGGATAAAAGGAACTGGTTCACCTAAAGATGAAAACTTTTCTTAGGGTGACTTACAAACCTTAGTCAGTTTAAATATTGATTCCAAGAAAAAGATAATTTGAGAAGTGATACCAAGTGTTGTTGAAGATCCAACCCCGATAACTAAGCAAAGAGAGAAGTCATCAGCAAGTGGAAGAGGTGGCTCTGTGTTACACTCCAATAGAAAAACTCTATACTATTGAAAAATTCACTTCTACTTCCCTTGCATAAGAAAAATAAGAGCGTTACGGGTGCTAATGGTGATAGAGATGACCATGACCTAGAAAAATCCAAGATAGAAAGGGAAAATCATTTCAATATACAAAGTGGCTAATCCTGAAATTCCCCTACTACAGTCCTTAATTCCCTTAATGTAGCCACTCCTGGCCTTACTGAAGCCTTAGGAGATACTTGTTTCCACCCTTATTGAGGCATTTTAGCCCTTGTTTATTGGTTTTAATGAAGACCAATTTTAGAATTAAGTTAAGGTGAAGAATTCTACAGAATAAGGGATCTTCTCTAAACAACTCTTTTGAGGATTAAACTTGCCCTTTGCATAGCTTATTTGCTTCCACTTGAAATCAGGACATCTTGTAAAAATTCATGATAAGGGAATTAAAAACATTGTCCAAAAATTCATATAAATCATGCTAGCCACATGTCATATACCTATAAGCAAACGAAAAAATATAATAACACATTTCAATTTTTTTTCACACATTTCATTTCCCATTGTTGAGTTTAAACCAAATAGACAAGCAAGATCTCTGAAAGTAACACAATCACAAGATAAACACACTATATATCCTGGGAAACCCTCATGGGGTAGAAAACCCAGTAAAGCTTTCCTCAATAAGATGATCAACCAAAATACAAGATGTGCTCCTTCCTCCTAAGTCTCCTTAGCAGATCTCCTCCACTAGTGCGCACTCTTCCACAAGTGAGTGAATGATCTAATGAGGAGTTCACCTCCTCTATTTATACTTGAATCTCAACTGACTAATAGACCTGTTGGGGCCGACCTCACCTGGAGAAGTCTAATAACCCCTAAAATATAACTACAGGGCCGACCCACACATGGTGGGTCTAATAACCCTAGTTAATACTAACCATCGGAGGAATAAACATCTCCGGATACATAATAGGGTTACCTCGGAGGGATGAAACATCTCCGGAATAATAAAGTACAAATATAATATTCTTTGAAGTTACAATATTTAACACTCCCCCTTAACGAGAAGGATATTATAACAGCATCTGCAGGAGCAAGGAGTCACTACACATGATACATCTATAAATCATCGGAAGCTTTCTTCAAATTGTCTTCATCAGTAACTCAAGCAGTTACTGGTACATCACAGTCAATCATCAACATCACGATCAGCAGCATCGTCATCACACGATCAGTAGCATCGTCATCACACGATCATCAGCATCGTTATCACACGGTCAGCAGCATCGTCATCACACGATCATCAGCATCGTCATCATACGATCAGCAGCATCGTCATCACACGATCAGCAGCATCGTCATCACACGATCAGCAGCATCGTCATCACACGATCAGCAGCATCGTCATCACACGATCAGCAGCATCGTCATCACACGATCAGCAGCATCGTCATCGCACGATCAGCAGCATCGTCATCACACGATCAGCAGCATCGTCATCACACGATCAGCAGCATCGTCATCGCACGATCAATAGCATCATCATCACACAATCAGCAGCATCGTCATCGCACGATCAGCAGCATCGTCATCACACAATCAGCAGCATCGTCATCGCACGATCAGCAGCATCGTCATCACACAATCATATTTAAGACTATCCCTCCTGGATTTGCTGTCTAAGGATGATTAGTCCAACCACAATCATATTTAAGACTATCCCTCCTGGATTTGCTGTCTAAGGATGATTAGTCCAATCACAATCATATTTAAGACTATCCCTCATGGATTTGCTGTCTAAGGATGATTAGTCCAATCACAATCATATTTAAGACTATCCCTCCTGGATTTGCTGTCTAAGGATGATTAGTCCAACAATTCATTTAGGACGATCCTTCCTTTCGGAATTACTGGATTTACTGTCCAAGGATGATTTAATCCCACAATTCATTTAGGACGATCCTTCCTTTCGGAATTACTGGATTTACTGTCCAGGGATGATTTAATCCCACCACAATTCATTTAGGACGATCCTTCCTTTCGGAATTACTGGATTTACTGTCCAAGGATGATTTAATCCCACCACAATTCATTTAGGACGATCCTTCCTTTCGGAATTACTGGATTTACTGTCCAAGGATGATTTAATCCCACCACAATTCATTTAGGACGATCCTTCCTTTCGGAATTACTGGATTTACTGTCCAAGGATGATTTAATCCCACCACAATTCATTTAGGACGATCCTTCCTTTCGGAATTACTGGATTTACTGTCCAAGGATGATTTAATCCCACCAACTGTCCACTAAGGACTTCATTCTCAGAGATCTTACGTCTACGGTTCTCTTTAGGGCTGAAAGCCCAGGGATGATCCAATCCCCTCAACTGTCCACTAAGGACTTCGTTCTCGGAGACCTTACGTCTACGGTTCTCTTTAGGACTGAAAGCCCAGGGATGATCCAATCCCCTCAACTGTCCACTAAGGACTTCATTCTCGGAGACCTTACGTCTACGGTTCTCTTTAGGGATGAAAGCCCAGGGATGATCCAATCCCCTCAACTGTCCACTAAGGACTTCATTCTCGGAGACCTTACGTCTACGGTTCTCTTTAGGGATGAAAGCCCAGGGATGATCCAATCCCCTCAACTGTCCACTAAGGACTTCATTCTCGGAGACCTTACGTCTACGGTTCTCTTTAGGGCTGAAAGCCCAGGGATGATCCAATCCCCTCAACTGTCCACTAAGGACTTCATTCTCGGAGACCTTACGTCTACGGTTCTCTTTAGGGCTGAAAGCCCAGGGATGATCCAATCCCCTCAACTGTATTCTTATCCATACAGGTACAATCATGTATCACATCAAACCATGTATACATCTCATCAAAACATGTACATATCACATCAAAACATGTGTACATCAAAACATGTATACATCACTGATCAAAACATGTACACATCACATCAAAACATGTGTACATCAAAACATGTGTACATCAAAACATGTATACATCACTAATCAAAACATGTACACATCACATCAAAACATGTGTACATCAAAACATGTATACATCACTAATCAAAACATGTACACATCACATCAAAACATGTGTACATCAAAACATGTATACATCACTAATCAAAACATGTACACATCACATCAAAACATGTGTACATCAAAACATGTATACATCACTAATCAAAACATGTACACATCACATCAAAACATGTGTACATCAAAACATGTATACATCACTGATCAAAACATGTACACATCACATCAAAACATGTGTACATCAAAACATGTATACATCACTGATCAAAACATGTACACATCACATCAAAACATGTGTACATCAAAACATGTATACATCACTGATCAAAACATGTACACATCACATCAAAACATGTGTACATCAAAACATGTATACATCACTGATCAAAACATGTATACATCAAAACATGTGTACATCAAAACATGTATACATCACTAATCAAAACATGTACACATCACATCAAAACATGTGTACATCAAAACATGTATACATCCCTGATCAAAAATGATATATAAGAGTTCTAAATCTAAATAAGTGTCGGTAGCTAACAAAACAGAAAGTAAATGAAAGTAATGCTATGCTACTCCCCCTTTCGAGGAAGGTCCTTCTGAACTAAACCAAGCTTGTCTCGAAAGTACTCAAACTTCACTCGAGACAGAGGTTTAGTTAAGATATCAGCAACCTGCTCCTCGGTGCTTATGTACTCAAGCTTGATGGCTCCTCTCTGCACCATGTCTCGTATATAGAAGTAACGGATCTCAATGTGTTTTGACTTATCATGGAACACAGGATTTTCAGTCATCTTAATGCAGCTTTGATTATCACACATAATCACAGTGGGATCCATTTCTAAGTCAAAAATTCCAGATAAGAGTTTCTGAAGCCACACTGCTTCACAGCTGGCAGAGCAAGCAGCTATATATTCTGCTTCAGCGGTACTGAGGGCCACACTAGATTGCTTCTTGCTGAACCAGGAGACCATGGCAGATCCAAGACCATAACATCCACCTGAAGTACTTTTTCTGTCTGAGACACTACCTGCCCAATCAGAGTCTGAGAAACCATGCAACTTGAGTTCATTGTCTCCAAGAAAGTAAAGGCCAAAGTCCATTGTGCCTTTTAGGTACCTCATGATATGCTTTGCAGCTATAAGGTGAACCTTTCTAGGTTCTACTTGAAACTGACTGAGAGTATTTACAGCAAAGCATATATCAGGCCTAGTATTTGTCAAGTACATCAAAGATCCAATGATTTGTCTATACAGGGTTATATCCACTTTTTCTGATGAATCATTAGCTAACAGTTTTAAGTTGGAGTCCATGGGAGTGGCCATAGCCTTACATTCCAACATATCAAATCTTTTGAGGATCTCCACAGTATACTTACCTTGATTTAGAAAGATTCCTTTTGGCTCTTGCCACACTTCTAGGCCTAAGAAGTAGTGCATTAGTCCGAGATCTTTCATCTCGAATTCTGAAGAAAGCTTCTTCTTGCTTTCAATGATTTGTTTCTCATTTCCTGTTAGAAATAGATCATCTACATATAATAGCAATATAACAGGTTCATCATTCATTACTTTAAGATAGAGGTTTGGGTCAGCTTTACTTTTGGTAAAGCCCATGCTTAAAAGGAAACTGTCAATTCTTCCATACCAAGATCTGGGAGCTTGCTTCAAGCCATATAATGCCTTTTTCAGTTTGCATACATGGGTCCTTCCGTCTTTGACCTCAAAACCTTGAGGTTGTTCTATATATACTTCTTCTTCAATTACACCATTCAGAAAAGCTGTCTTAACATCCATTTGGTGTAGTTTCCATTTCATCATGGATGCAAGTGCCATGATAGTTCTAATTGAAGTATACCTAGCAACAGGTGCAAAAGTTTCTTCATAGTCAATTCCCTCCTTTTGAGAGAAACCTCTGGCTACAAATCTTGCCTTGTACTTTTCTATGCTACCATCTGCAGCATGCTTTATCTTAAAAATCCATTTGGAGGAAACCACACTTTTATCTTTTGGTTTGGGAACTATATCCCAAACATCATTCTTCATTATTGACTGATATTCTTCTGTCATTGCTTCTACCCATTCTTTCTTTTGAGCTGCCTCTTCATAGCTGGTAGGTAGTTGATCCACAAGATCACACATCAAAGCCATGTAATTGGTTATTAATTTTGGTTTCTTCCTTTCTCTAGTGGAACCTTCGGGAGCACCATATCTTTCAGCTCCTTGAATGATATCTCTAGCCCATGCTGGTCTTCTCTTCCTAGAAAAATCTGCTACAGGAGGTTCTTGTGGTTCCAGCATGTCATGATCCTCTGGTGTAACTTCTTCAGGAACATGAACAGTCTCTGAGACTCTGGGAGAAGAATCTTCTTCATAAACTTCTTCAAGTTGACACTTCCTGGATTTCTTGAGGGCTGCTTCCTCATCAAAGGTTACATCTCTGCTTATTTCTATATGATGAAAACCTGGTATGTAGATTCTGAAGGCTTTGGAAGTTTCACAATAACCAACAAACATTCCCTTCTTTCCTGAGGGATCCAACTTGGTTCTCTTTTCTTTTGGAATGTGGATGTACACAGGACACCCAAATATTTTGAGATGACTTACCTCAGGCTTCTTACCTGTAAACACTTCTTCTGGAGTTTTGAATTCAAGAGCACTGTGAGATAATCTATTCTGCACATAAACTGCTGTCTTGGCTGCTTCAGCCCATAGATACATGGGAAGATCTTGGTCATGTATCATAGTCTTCACAGCTTCCATGATGGTTCTATTTTTCCTTTCTGCAACCCCATTTTGTTGGGGATTGTAGGGAGTGGTTAGTTCTCTCTTGATTCCAGCTTCTCTACAAAAATCTTCAAAATCTTTTGAAGTATACTCTCCACCATTATCTGTTCTGAGAATCTTGATTTTCTTTTCTGTGAGATTCTCTATTAGAGCCTTGAACTCTTTGAACTTTCCAAAGACTTCATTCTTACCTTTTAGAAAGTAAATCCAAGTTTTCCTTGAATGATCATCAATGAAAGAAAGGTAGTATTCAAAACCACTTAAAGAGGTGGTGGGCATTGGACCACATACATCTGAGTGTATTAACTCCAAGATACTCTTAGTTTTTGTTTCACTCTTTGGAAAGGGGTTCTTGACATTCTTCCCTTTCTTACATCCTTTACAAGAGCCATTATGATCCACCTTCAAGTCTGGTAGTCCTATGACTACCTTGCTTACATAGGGTAATGCTTTGTAGTTAATGTGAGCCAGTCTTCTATGCCATAGCTCACTGGGACTAGATGTTTCATGAACAAGGGCAGCTTCTGGATGGCCCTTGAGTTTATACAAGCCTCCTTCTTCTTCACCAATGACAATTGCATCCTTAATAGATTTGCCTTTGGACCACATTAACACTTGTCCATCAATGAATGCAACTCTATAGCCTTTCTTGTCCAAAGCTGATATTGAAAGTAAATTCTTCTTCAATCCTGGAACATACAAAACTTCTTTCATTTTCATGGGGGTTCCAGAATCAAGTTTGTAGTTTGCTTCTCCAACTCCCTTAATGGGATACTGATAGTTATCTCCAAGAGATACCTTTAGAGGAGAGGTCTTTTCTTCAAGACTTGATAAAGTCTTCTTTTGTCCTGTCATGTGCTTTGAGGCACCACTATCAATTACCCATGTATCTTCTCCTGGTGTTATAGATCCAGAGAGTGCGGATAAAAGAACATACTCTTCTGCATCTTCTTCTTCATTTCTTCTAGATCTTCTTTTGGGGAAAGTCCTTTCTTCATCTTCTTCTTCTTTTCTAGATCTTTTCTTGAGAGGCCTTTCTTCTTCAACTTCTTCTTCACTCTCATCTTCTGCAAGATGTGCATGATGTCTTCTGTGTTGAGTACCCTTGATATTTTTGCTAGGACAGTCTTTGGCAATGTGTCCTAATTTGTGACAAATGAAACATTGGTATGAGGAGTAGTCTCTTCCTTGGAAGGATCCTCTTTTCTTTTGAAATCTCTGTGGAGGATGAGACTCCTTTTGACTATCCTTCTTAAAGTAGGATCGATTCTTTCTTCTCTTGGTATGGGTGGCCAAGGCTTGGTCATCTTCCTTGAGCAATGCCTCTCTATTGGCAACCCTAGCTTCTTCTTGAACACAATCCTCCCATACTACATCAAACTTCATGCTTTCTTTTCTGGCACACATAGTTTGGATGAAGGATTCCCATGATCTAGTGAGACCATTTAGAGCTGTCATCACAAGTTCATCTTCATCAAGAGTATCACCAATGGCATCTAGTTGCTCTTTGATTGAAGAGACTCTTGAGAAGTAGTCTTGAATGGATTCTCCTTTGTGCATCTTGGTACTCTTCAACTGAGTCCTTAGATTCATCTTTCTGTTGATGTTCTTTCCTTCATACATTCTTCCTAGGGCATCATACATTTCCTTTGGAGTCTTCTTGGAAGACACTTGGGGAATCAAGTGGTCTTTAATTGAATCAGCTATGATTCTCTTTGCCCTAATCATATCCTTCCTGTGTTTTTCCTTGGCTTCATCTTCTTCTGGTTCTGCAACTTCCTCCTTGATATAATGAGCAAGATCATTCTCTTCAAGAATGAGGCCAATTCTGTATTTCCATGCCCGGAAATTCTCTAAGCCTTCTAGCTTGTCTTCAAGCTTAGTATTTGGAGCCATCTTCTCTTGGGGGAGTCCAAGAGACAGAGTAGACTTACTTGGAAAGTTACTTTTTACTTTTCCGGAAACTGAAACAGAATTTTATCGCACTTTTGGTAGAATTAGGGTTTGCAATTCCTGGAGTTCTACTTAACCAAAAAGTTCGATCTATAGCTTAAAAGAATGCTCTTGATAAGGGCTATCCAACCATGCAATCAGAAATCAAAAATTCCAACTTTTTTCTGAAACCAAAATCTGACGTATCGCACTTTTGGTAGAATTAGGGTTTGCAATTCCCGGAGTTCTACCCAACCAAAAAGTTCGATCTAGAGCTCAAAAGAAAGGTATTGAGGAGGGCTATCCAGCCATGCAACCAAAAATCAAAAATACCAACTTTGGGCTGAAACCCTAACTTCACCAAAAAAGGAGAGAGAGAGAGAATCTTACCTTGTGAAAGATGTCCTATTCAGTCTAGCTCTGATACCATGTTGAGTTTAAACCAAATAGACAAGCAAGATCTCTGAAAGTAACACAATCACAAGATAAACACACTATATATCCTGGGAAACCCTCATGGGGTAGAAAACCCAGTAAAGCTTTCCTCAATAAGATGATCAACCAAAATACAAGATGTGCTCCTTCCTCCTAAGTCTCCTTAGCAGATCTCCTCCACTAGTGCGCACTCTTCCACAAGTGAGTGAATGATCTAATGAGGAGTTCACCTCCTCTATTTATACTTGAATCTCAACTGACTAATAGACCTGTTGGGGCCGACCTCACCTGGAGAAGTCTAATAACCCCTAAAATATAACTACAGGGCCGACCCACACATGGTGGGTCTAATAACCCTAGTTAATACTAACCATCGGAGGAATAAACATCTCCGGATACATAATAGGGTTACCTCGGAGGGATGAAACATCTCCGGAATAATAAAGTACAAATATAATATTCTTTGAAGTTACAATATTTAACACCCATATGGTTCATCAAGTATGCCTCCAAGAATTTGCAGAATAAATACCAGATCTAGACAAATGGATCAAAATGTGATTAGTAGGTGCTACATTCATAGAGAAGAAAGTTTATACTTTTAGTCCAACATATGAAAATGAAGAGTTCCTTAGCAAATTTGTAAAGTCTAAGAAAAATATACAACACTTGCAACCAAGCTACTTGTTAACCCTGTAGCCTGACCTAAGTAAGTGTTAAATGCCATATCCATACTTAGCTGTGGAACTCCAGATGTTATGTTCACATGGTTCTATGCTGGCAGTTGCAATCTTAAATATTTGATTTAAATTTTATGATCTTAATCACTTTCTTGTCCAAAAGTTGAACTTGCACATAATGTTTTTGCATTTTTAAAGGTTATTCCTAATATGTTGTTTTTTTATTTTTAAAGATTATTCCTAATATGTTGTTTTTGCATTTTTAAAGCTTATTACCTTAAATGTTATTTAGAAATATTGTTATCAATTTCTTTTTGCATGTGGTTGTTTTGCAATATTGTTATCGATTTTTTTGTGCATGTGGTTTCACATGCAAAATGACACAAAAGTAGGAAAATACCATGTCATCAGTGTTGTCAAAGCACAACAAGATGACTATATTGAAAATCTTGATGTGGATCTGGATCTACGAGCTACGGATGTTGGCGATGTGAATCTTGAGGCTTCCCATTCAGAGTTGGGGCTTCACAGTGTTGATAACAATGTGAAAGTTCTTAGTTTGGTGAGTTACATGTTTATTAAATTTATTTCAATAATATGCAATTTACAATATGATTTATGTTGTAACATTTTTCATACCTCTAAATAATCATGTGTAGTTATTTTGTTTTTGTAGGATTTTGAAGATGATAAGCTCCAAGAAGGTGACAAAGTGAGAGTGTTGGATCCGTATGATGGTGCTGAAGTCAGAATTGGATGGATTCATTTAATCTCTATCCTGCATGGTGTTAAATTGGCTGAAGGTATTGCAAATGTAAATATTATAAAGGTCACCAATAACGTAACACTTCCATATTTTGACAAAGTTGATGAATGTCTCCATTTGAAAGAGAAGGACGGAAGCTTTATAGGGTGGCCTTTGAAATATTTGAAAAAAATAACATAGTTGCAACTAGTTGGCCCACTGCATATTGCAGTTTCATTGCATGAATATTAGTTCATGAAACTTAGTGTAGTTTCATTCTTGAATTTTCAATTAGGGATTTGGTATTTGAGTTGGATATTACTCCATGAATCTTTATAGTAACAATGTACTTTGATTTTGATCTGGTATTTGATTAGTTGGATGTTACATTATGAAACTTATAGTAACACCATACTTTGATTTTGATTTGGTATTTGAGTTGGATATTTCTCCATGAAGCTTATAGAAGCATTGTACTTTGATTTTGATCTGGTATTTGATTTGGATATTACTCCATGAAACTTACAACAACACTGTACCTTAATTTTTGTGATTATATATATATATATATATATATATATATATATATATATATATATATATGAGTTTGGTCATCTTATATATTGCATTATAATGTTTATGAATTCTGTATATGTATTTTAGTTTGATGTTTATGTTTATGAATATTGTATGTTTTAATATTTTGATGTTATCATAATTCTGAATATTGTGCATGTTTTAATTTGATGTTATGTTCATGAATATTGTATATTGTTGATTTCAGTTTTTTAAGTACATGGTAACTAATACATTATACATATCATATAAATGAATGTGAAAACCAATAACCAATATGTCAATATATTATTGGTAACTAATTATTAAATAAATCAGTAATCACCAAATGACTGTAAATTAATGACTAAATATACTATTAGTTGACTATAAATGAAACTAAATATACTATCATTTAACGATATATTGATGACTAAATATGCTACCAACTAACGAAAAATTAATTACTAAATGTATTACCAATAGACAATAATTAATGACTAAATAAATTACCAACTAACGGAAAATATACTACTATTTGACGACAATTCATGGTTAAAATGACCGAAATAAGTGACTATGTAACAACTAAATATATGACTAAATAAGCAACCAAATATGCTACCAATTGATCAATTTAGAGAAAGCAATAAATGACTAAAATATTTTAGTCATTAATTTAGTTGTGATTTATATGACTGCAAATATAACACTAATGGTCGTCTAACTAAAATTAGTCATTTATATGTTGAATTTAGTAGTTTTTTTAGTCATAAATTTCTCTTATTCTACTAGTGTTCCATCAACCATTCCCTTTCTTAAGTGAAGGATGTCTTTCTCTTCTTCTCTCTTATCTCTTGTAGTGGAGGAGGATTTTAGATGTTCTAAACCCCTCCCTAATAGGCCTACCATGTCCTTTGATCTCTCTAATATTTTATGGTTTGTCAAATGGGAAGCCAATCTCTCCTCCCCTTTGTACACCCAAGTTGAATTCTACAATGTTGGGATTAAAATTGTAGTTGTTGATCTTGGATCATTTTTAATCTCATCCCTCTTTGAATCGATGATGAAATTGGATTCATTAGTTTTTTTCCTATTCACATCATTTGTCGAGTTTTAAACAAACACTCAAAGTCACTCTTAAACCTAAGAGTCATCTATATTTATGGTTCTTGACCATTACCTCAGGTAAAAATTCCTTCTTCGATGACCTTGGCTTGATTCTGTGATGGGTATTGTGTGCACCTTCATGGGTGAGCAACTCTTATACTATGATGGAGAGTCTTATTCTATCGATCCCCGTGTTGTTCTCACTTACCTTGATTGAAGCCATTGTTACCTTTAACAATCTCCCCTTCATCTCCACCTGTGACATTTTCTTTGTGTCTCCTAGTCCTAAATTAGGTTAGTAATATTCTTTTCCTTCCCAATCCTTTCGTATCTCGACTCATCTTGTCTCTATAAAATCTGACAAGTGGTGTAAGTATCAAAAGAAAAATACCCATAATACTAAGGAATGTCATGATCTCAAAGGTAAATATGCCCTTCATTGTCTTTCCTCACCTTCTATTCAACACCCTCCTCCCTTGAATCATGATCTAAGTTTTATCGTCACCCATCCTCCTTATGTACCTTATCCTCTTTTGAGCCCACTAGAATCTTTCAATTTTTTTACTATCTCCTTCTATAGGAGGTTGTGATATTTTGTGAAATTATCACAAAGATCTAGAGACAAAGATAAAATTCACACTAATTCTAACAAAGATCAAAAGAATTGAGAAGGAAACATAGAGAAGGAAAAACTATGTTACAACACAAGAGAATGAAGAAAAATTGGAAAAGATTCCATTACCTCTATTATTCAGTAAAATGTATACATAAATATACATCTCCAAAGGAGAAATTAGTGATACCAAAGAGGCAGTTGGAATCCACACAAGTGACAGGCTTAGTTTGCATTGGAACCATCTCCCGATAAGGTCCAGTGGCCACCGATGATGAATGGCTAGTCAATTGAGGTGGACTAGCGCATGACTGAGTCATTGGGTTAGAAATTAGGAGATGAGACTCCAAGGAGGCATAATAATGACTTGCATTGGTCAAAATAGGTGCTCCTACACTCAATAGTAGTGAAACTAGGTGTAACAGTTAGTTAACTGAGTAATCAAGGGGACAAGGCACCCTAAATCATGGAACTGACTGTACCGACTCCTAAAATCATGCATGAGGGTGAATTTGGAATTTAGTGATGTAACCAAGGCACTTTGAGTGGATAAGAGGGATAATGATGACCAAATTTAAGCTCTAGGGGTCCTAAATTAAGGACTAGGTGATAGGACACTCAACTACCACTGCATGGAATGCATTCAAAGCCAAGATGAGATGGTTAGAATATTACAACACCCCCCTTAATCCTGACTATGTGAGGAAATATCATAAATATGGCCCTGGTAAATGATAACAAAGGTCACCCTTTACAAATTTATTAGTCCATTTAAGTGAGGAAAGAGGGAAAACCCTGTGGGAACAAAACCCCCCCTCAAGATGGACAGAAGCACACCAAAAAAATTAATTGCTCCAAACTCAAGTAGGTGTGACGCTTGAATCAATGTCTGGACCGTATCTTCCTCTTGGGAATAAGTGGATCTTTCTCCAAAAAAATGTGCTTGTATTCTCCTTCAATAGATGCAAGTGAATCCAAAGGCTCTCTGAACTTGCTCTTTGAACCAAAATTGATCAGAGCAAATCCATGGATATGTAGACCATTCTGGAAGTTGAACTTCGAATCAGCTGAGGTATGATCAAATCCAGGAATGTGTATATGGTTACTTGATATCTCCTTTGAACCAATGTAGGTGAGATCAAAACCAAATGAACCATGACATGATGGTGGTGGTTTGGACTTCAAAACAACTCCAAGTGAGAGGAGCAAGTGTCCAAGTGAATGCAGAATGTCTCGAACTTCATTTGTAGCTTGAGGAAGAGTGCATTTGATAATTATGGAATAGGGAGGAGGCATGGAACCAACAAGAGCGTATGCAACATCTCCAAATACTGATCTAGTCTCCAAAACATCCTGTAGATAAAAATCTTTCACATCAGTAAGATCATGAGAAGTAGAGAATTCAAAACTCTCTTCAACTTCTAGAGTAGTAATTGACATATCTTGCTCTAAATTTGAAATAGAATACATTGAGAACATGAGTGAGGAATGGATAATCTCTCCAAAATGATCAAATTCATTAGTTGCATCACTTTTATCTGCATCAATTACATGGGAAATGGGACAATTCGAAATTGTCTTCAAATTCTAGAGAAACAGAGGAAGGAATGTCTTCGACATGAACTTTCTGTGTTGAATCTACAGCTTCTTCTTCCTCTTGAACAACTTCATCATGGGAGATTCTTGAGGCCGAGACATAATCAGAGAGAACACTTGAGGAGGTATTACTAGGCTTGTTCTCCAAATGGATAGCATTATCCTCTTCTTTCTGCTTGCAAAATGCTTTGTCCAAATTGGTCCAGAGATCACTTGGGTATTCTGCAGTATCAATGAGATAGCACATACTAGGAGACATAGCAAGAAACATTGATTCAAAGGATCTGTCATAGTCATTTAGCTAATCATTCTCCTCTTCATAGGAAGAAAAATATCTCATAACACCAATGCACATATCAAAAATACCTTGCCTCTTCAGATATGCTATCATCTTTGGTTTCCACCCATCATAGTTGAATGGAGAGAGAGGAGGAACTACTTTCAGATTCATGGAAGCTGTTGTAGAATACCTGCACAAAAAAGATTTGAAAACATCTCTGTAAGATTACTTTGCTCAACAAATATCTGATACCATGTGATATTTTGTGAAATTCTCACAGAGATCTAGAGATAAAGATAAAATTCACACTAATTCTAACATATATCAAAAGAATTGAGCAAGGAAAATAGAGAAGGAAAAACTGTGTTACAACACAAGAGAATGAAGAAAATTTGGAAAATATTCCATTACCTTTATTATTTAGTAAAATGTGTACATAAATAATACATATCCAAAGAAGAAATTCGTGATTCCAAAGAGGATGTTGGAATCCACACAAGTGGCGGGCTTAGTTTGCATTGGAACCATCTCCCGATAAGGTCCAGTGGCCACCAATGATGAATGGCTAGTCAATTGAGGTGGAATGGTGCATGAATGAGTCATTGGGGATAGAAATTAGGGGATTATACTCCAAGGAGGCACAATACTGAGTTTTAGTGGTTCAAATTGATAATTTTTGAGTATTAATTCAATATACTCTAGGATCTTTACTGAGATAATAACATGTACAGTATATCAATGCATATCAATCATCACAAGATGCAAACATAAGAGACAATAGACACACATAGTTTCCGTGGGGAAAACCCTAAGGTGAAAAACCCCACAACTTCCTCAGAGATAGACAGAGCAATGATACAACCAAAGTACAACCCAATTACACAAAGATAGTCTCCTCCTAGCAGCTGATCCTCCTCCTCACATGTGCGCCACTTTCCAAGTGATGGATGATTGAGTAATGAAGTGATCAAATATAGAGATCCCATTCTCTATTTATACTTGTTATGAGCATCCTAATAAACCTATGGGGCCGACTTGTCTAACTCAGCCGAATAACCCCAGGTTAACTTAATCAGGGCCGACCCCACACATGGTGGTCCAATAACCCATCGGCAAGTTACGACACTTGTGACACATGTCAATACAAATGATGACACTTCTGTATAGAGGAATAATACATATCTATAGGAGTACAATAAAATACATAGATGAAATACATTTCAAATTTACATATACATCAACACTCCCTCTTAAATAGGAAGGTATTTCTCGACACAGATCTGATAACACAAGTCTTCTTCTCTGGATCATCATTAGCGAATCATCGTCCTCAAATCATCATCATCATCACTGCTGCTGCTATCTCAATCAATCTCTGAATCTACTCATCATAGGAAGTTCTACAGAGCCAGTACTTTTTCATACTGGATGTAGGCCCACCACCTGTAGGACTTCATCATCACTGGCCATACTGTGGAATAGTCAGGACTGATTACGTGCCTCAACAAAACCTCGAAAGAGCATCCCAGGATTGATTACGAGCACACTACTCAACCTATCGGATCTCCCAGGATCTTTTACATGTTGACCTTCACAAAACCTACTTAGAGCATCCCATGATGTTATGAGTAAACCGCTCTACTTGTCTGGATCTCGATAGAGCATCCCAGGATGTTACGAGCACACCGCTCTACCTGTTCAGATTTTAAAGGATCTTTTCTATGTGAACTTTCACAAAACCTACTCAGAGCATCCCAGGATGTTACGAGCAAACTTCTCTACCTATCTAGATCTCGATATAGCATCCCAGGTTGTTACGAGCACATTGCTCTACCTGTCTGGATTTTAAAGGATCTTTTCTATGCGAAACTATAGCAAAACCTACTCAGAGCATCCCAGGATATTATGAGCACACCGCTCTACCTATCTGGATCTCGATAGAGCATCTCAGGATGTTACGAGCACATCACTCTACCTGTCCATATTTTAAAGGACCTTTTCTATGCTACCTGCACAACCTGTCCACGGCCATAGAGTATCAAACCGATACTCACCATACATCATCCTGATGTACATCATCACATGATCAACCTGATTATCATCATAGAATCAACCTGATGCATATCATCTTGAGCAACATCCTAAAGCTCATCATCTGTGATAATCCTGATCATCATCATAGCATCAACCTGATGAATATCATGTGGAGCAACATCCTGAAGCTCGTCATCTATGATCATCCTGATCAAACAATATATCCATTTGATGCATACAGAGTATCTACCTGATACATATCATCATACATGATCTACCTAATCATACAATGCATCCACCTGATATACATAATGCATCCACCTGATACATACATAAGTACATGATCTACCTGATCATACAATGCATCCACCTAATACATACATAAGTACATGATCTACCTGATCATACAATGCATCCACTTGATACATACATAAGTACATGATCTACCTGATCAAATCATCCAACATGATGCATATACAAATGCATGATCACATTGATCAAAGCATCCAACATGATGCATATATAGAGCAGTAACTGGAGCATCATCCTGATGCTCATCATCCAATGCTTACATCCACAACCATGGGAAGGATCCTCCTCTCACCATGCTTGGAATGGATCCAGTAAATGTGTCCATCGCTTCTTCCTTGAAGTTTTGTCGATCTGAAGGACACCAAGCCTCTCTCTGAAGTAATCGAACTTCACTCTGGCTAGTGGTTTCGTCAGTACATCTGCAACCTGCTCATCCGTCGCAACATACAGGAGCTTCACTGCTCCTCTTTGCACCATATCCATGATATAGTGATATTTGATATCAATGTGCTTCGACCTATCGTGGAACACCGGGTTCTCAGATAGCTTCACACAACTCTGGTTGTCAAAAAAGATAACAGTAGCCTCCAACGAGAGATCAAATAACTCAGATAGTAGCTTCCAGAGCCATATTGCCTCACAACTAGCCGAACATGCTGCAACATACTCTGCTTCGGCTGTACTCAGTGCTACACAGGATTGCTTCCTGCTAAACCAAGAGATCACACTTGATCCCATACTGAAGCAACACCCAAATGTGCTCTTCCTATCTGCAGCACTACTTGCCCAATATGAATAAACATAACCCTGTAGGTTAAACTATTGATTCACATTATACTTGAGCCCATTGTCAACTGTACCCTTCAGGTACCTCAGAATATGCTTTACAGCAACTAGGTGAACACCTCTGGGATCCGTCAGGAACTGGATCAATGTGTTCACCGCAAAGCAAATATCTGGTCTAGTGTTCATCAGGTACATCAATGACCCAATCATCTGACGATACACAATGACATCAACCAGATTAGATGAAGCATCACATAGAAGCTTCAGGTTTGATTCCATAGGTGTGGCCATGGCCTTGCAGTCCATCATCCCGAACCTCTTCAGGATCTCTACTGCATACTTTCCTTGTCCAAGGAAGATACCATCTGTACTCTGCCACACCTCCATGCCTAGAAAATAGTGCATCATCCCCAAGTCGTTCATCTCAAACTCGGTAGCAAGCTTCCTCTTGGTATCAACAATCAAACTATCTTCTCCTGTAACAAACAGGTCATCCACATACAGAAGTAGTATCATTGGATTTGCTTCCTCAACCTTGTAGTAAAGGTTGGAATCCGCTTTACTCTTGGTAAAGCCCAAACTGGGAAGAAAACTGTCCATCCTACCATACCAAGTCCTAGGAGCTTGCTTCAATCCATACAAGGCTTTCTTCAATTTGCACACATATGGATTCCTGTCATGTGTCTCAAAACCAAGTGGCTGCTCCACATACACTTCCTCCTCGACTACACCATTCAAGAAAGCAGTCTTGACATCCATCTAGTGTATCTTCCATTTCATCACTGCAGCCAGAGCAAGTACTGATCTAATGGAAGTGTACCTAGCTACAGGAGCAAAATTTTCTTCATAATCAATCCCTTCTTTCTGGGAGAATCCATGAGCTACAAATTTCGCTTTGTATTTCTCTATGTTGCCATCTGCAACATTCTTTATCTTGTAGATCCATTTGGAAGTCACAACAGACTTCCCTTTAGGTCTTGGGACTACATCCCAAACATCATTTTTCATTATTGATTGGTATTCCTCGACCATGGCATCCTTCCATTCTTTCTTTTCTGCTGCCTCTTCATAACTGGAAGGTTCTTTGTTCATGATATCACAGAGTAAAGCAACATAGCTGGTATGTGATCTAGTTTTGTTCTTTGTTCTGTGTTCTTCTTCTGGAATGCCATACCTTTCTGCATCTTGAATGAGCTCTCTAGCCCATGCAGGTTTCCTCTTGTGAGAATCCTTCTAATGAGGTGGATCTATAGGTTCTTGCAGATCTTCAATTTCACGATCAACATCTGTAATTGCTTCAATCATAGTAGTGTCTTGAAATCTGGTTTCCTTTGGTTCTTCATTGTTATAGCTTGAAATGACACCTCTCCGTCCGTGACGACACTTGCTTCCCTTGGTCGCATGATGACACTTCTTGAGATCAAGTTTAGTCACACAACAGGACATTTGTGGATGGAGGAGTCATTTGGGACACTAAAAATGGTTGAAATTACCTCATTCTTGACCCATTTGATGTATATGACCCTTAGGAACATTTTTCCAGACCAAACCATCTCCTGAAAATGAGCAGAAAAGCCTGTTTTTGGCCATTTTTCACTATGAGCGCGACTCTACTGTTATAACAGTAGCGTGTGTACGCGACTTTGTCTCATTTAAAGTAGCGCCCATTGCCATATGTACGCGACTTTGTATACTGTAGAGTAGGGTACACTCTTGTTTTGGTCAAAATCTCGAAATTCGAGTAAGTTAAGTTGGTTGGGAAACCTCTTGAGCGGTTATAACTTCTTTTCCTCTTCCTCATTGATTATATAAGGAGGGTAGAAGGGCCATGTGAAGGGAGCAAGCCTAATTGCAAAGTTATGCTGGAGGAATGGAGACCCTCATCCCCCTCTCTTGTGCTTCAGTTTTGGTAAACCCTAGTACAATTGCTTAGAGGCTGGGATCCTTGGAGAACGGAAGCAGGAGACCTTGAATCTAGGTTTCGTGAAGTGCCAAGCTTGAAGGAAGGTATAATTGTATGTACTTGCTTTCATTCATTAATAAAGATCAGACGTTCTTCTCTTTCCAAATATGACCTATTAATGTGTCTCAGATTTGATTACAGTTTGTTTATAATCTGATGTCTTCTTCTATTATTAATATCAGTCTTATATATGTAGTCAAATGTATTTGAGAAAGGTATCAAGTTGTTTTGCAGGTCTGGGCATTGCGACACTGGATAAGCATTGAAGAGCGAGGGAAGCAAAGCTAGGATCAACCTTCTGAATGAGGTTCCTACATCTCTAAACCCTAATCTCTTCATTTATTTGTTGTACTTGCAGAATGCTTGTAAGTCTATCTTTATCACCGTAAGTTGGTAGTTTCTCCCCTTAACTATAGGTGCATTTTCCCCACAACAGAATGGCGACTCCGCTGGGGATAAGCCTAACTGCTTAGGGGTATCCAAGGTCATTTCTTCAGTTTTGTTTGATGGTCTTTGTTCATTTTCTTGATTAGGATCAGTTAGTAGGCTCTGTTTGACCCTCCTGGGCTTTTTACAGACCCTTCCCAACCCTTGCAAACCTTTGTGGACCCAGTTTGGGGGTTTTAACCCCGTTTTTAGACTTTTTTTTCTTGTACGCTACTGTTTGTACCACACAGTAGCGCCCATACTGCTATGAGCGCTAGTTTCCTTCATACACAGTAGCGCCCATACTGCTATGAGCGCTAGTTTCCTTCATACACAGTAGCGCCCAAAATCTGGGTTTGATTTCTTGAGTTTTTGGGTTGTGGACCCAAATCTAGGGGTTGTGGCTGCATTTTTTGGGGTCCCTGATGACCTTAGGTCTGTGTTAAATCCCTGTAAGTGGTCTCCCATCCTTTGTATTGATCCTACATTCATGATTTGAACCTCTTTTGATCATTTTGGGCTTGTTTGGAAAGATTTGGGGTTTGTTGACTTAAGTTGGGGGGTTGTGGACCTGTTTGGTGTTTTGTACCCTAATTTGAGTCTGATTGAACTTGCTTGCCCCATTTCCACTGGATTTGAAACCTCTTGAGTCTTTTTGACCCTGTTTGTATCTATTTGAGTGAAATTTCTCTTTTAGGTTGGTTTCTTGTCCTCCCTTATGCTTTTAGTTTTTCTTTTGTAGTGAAAGCTCAAGTGTTTTGGCTGTTGTTCAAGACCTTGTTTGCATTGTTTACATGCAGACCTGACTTTACCAAACCATACTTCTTCGTAGGTCATTCGCTTCGTTTGGGTCTAAAAGTAGTTTTTGTACTCTTTTCCCAATGTTTGGCATGCTTACATCAATAAGAATTTGAAAGTCATATTTGGTAGCTTTTACTGTTTCATAAAGAGAACCTGAAAGTTTCTTTGCTTTGCTTTGATAGTAAGTTAGTTTCAGTTTTTGTTTCTTACCTTTGAAAAGCATAAAGAATTTTGATTCATTTTCTAAATAGAGTACCTTGCAAGTGGCTTAAAAGATTTTAGAGTGCTTTGCATCAAAAAGAACAAATTTTCTTTTGCATACCTAGTTGCCTGAGTAGTTGCATTCTTAGGTTTTGAGTTTAATTTTTTACATTTAGACTTTATTTTTACCTTTTTGCATTCAAAAGATTAAAAAATTGCATTTGCACATGCATTCTAGATCAGAATTTTAAGACTTGCATTGAAAAGAAAAAGATTTGTTTGGTGGTAAATATTTCATTTTCAGTACTCTATTTCTATTATAACCACTCTCACACACCCACTACCTTTTTGAGTAATCAAGTAACCTTTAAAATGAACTCTAATAAAATGAACTAGCAACATTTTCTTTTCTAGGTTACACTACACCAACTAGTCTTGGTTAGGATCTTGGGTTTAAAACACCTTAAACCACCCAAGATCACACATTGCGCAAAAATCGTAGTGAGACTATCATCAGGTAAACCCACCTCACTCAAAATTTGCCTGGGATCTATGCAGTAGGTCAATGTGAGATCAGTTTGTGGGAATACCCCTCCTACTTTCTGTTTGAGCATACGCCAGGATCGGATTGCGTATTGGGGACTCTTTCGAGTTTCGGGCTTAGCTACCCTGCCCACGCTTTCTGATTCGACCGGTGACTGTTCCCCCAGGAGTTTTCGGTGTTGTGGTATCCTTAGTATCAGACTCTAGGTTCATACACAGGTGACAGCGGAGGGTATATCCGCTGTACCTAGGACAGACGTGGGAGGAAATCCCTTGCAGGTCTTTGGGAGGGCGGTTGGGTGATTCCAGCGCTTGCACCCTTAGTCATTGTATTGTGGACCCTGGGTAACTGTCCTTCATCCTTCGTTGATCTGTTCTGGGCCCTCATCATCCCAGACTCTTCTCCGGAAGGCATCTGTTTGCCTGGTTTGATTTACTTAGGACCTTTTTTTTAGTGGTGTGCTCTTTGTGCTACTTTTTTTTTTTTAGTTTGCCTTAGAGAACTTCTTGTTCATTTGAGCAGGAAACTATGTCTAGCATTCCGGCGAGTGCCAATCAAGGTACCCCTGTTCCGGGGGATCCTTGTGCTGTTCCATTCATTGGAAACATTGGTGCTCCCTTAATGGCTACTCTGAATCTTCCTGGATTCACTATTGGGCTGCCGGTTTGGTTGTTTTCCACTCCGAATGCCTTGCATGCTCCTGACACTTCTTTTGTGAGCACCTCAAATCAAGAGCATCAGAACCCTGTGCCTCCTTTGCCAGTAACATCTTCTCCTCCTCCTTCTACCTCATGTGGCGAAAGTAGCAATACTAGTAACCAGCAGTCTAAAAGGAATAGACGGGGGAAGAATAGGAAGAAGATGCCAAAACAAGGGGGCAAGCACCCTGCCTCTGCAAATCATGCAGGGGGCACCCACCCAGCCTCTGGAGGTCATGCTGGGAGAAAACTTTTAGTCACTGAAAATCATACTGAAAGTTTGTCTTCAACCACTGTCAGTCATGTTGAGGACACGTCATTGATCACTGCTAGTCATATTAATGACAAGTCACCAGTTCCTGTGAGTCATACTGGAGACACCAGATCAGCCACTGCAAGTCATGCTGAGGGAGTTGCCATTGTCGACAAACCCAACAAACAGAAGCTTAAGTTCCCTTGTAAGTTTTGCGAGGGATACCACCTTACTTACTTGTGCCCTGTACTTCCAGAAGTGCAAAAAGTGTGGTCCTTAGTTCAAAAGTCTTCTGCTTCTGAGCAACCAGCCTCTGTGATTCATGCTGGGGGCAAGCTGTCAGCCAATGTTAGTCATGCTGAGAGTACTGACGTTGTAAAGGAGTCTAAACCTATAGGACGGAAACCAAAGTTCCCTTGTAAACTTTGTAAGGGAGATCACCTTACTCACCGATGCCCTGCCATTCCAGAGGTACGAAGAGTGTGGTCCATGTCTGAAGGAACCTCTGTTCTTGAGTTGTCTATAGATTCCCTGCAGCCAGATCAACTTTTGGTTGATAAAGTGGTTGAACCAATGCAATCTTTGGTCGACCCCACTCTTCCTTCGGAGAGTGAAGTGATTGAATCGATGCAATCTTCGACCGATCCCATCAGTCCTTCAGAGATTGATGCACCTACTACTGAAGTCTTCTGCATTTCCAGTTTGGATGTTCCTGAAAAAGGGGGCACTTCATCTGTGCCATGTGAACCCCTACCAAGCCCTAGGATTGTTTCCTTTGATTGGAATAGTCTAGCCGAGCCTCGCCTTCCTTCTTCGACACCTTTCCAGATAAAGGTTGATATCGGGAACCATACGGTTGATCGATGCATTGTTGATGAAGGTGCTTCTGTTAGTATCTTATCCGCTTATGCTTGGAGAGATTTGGGTTTCCCTAATATTATTCCAGCTGTTAATTGGCCGTTGACCTTCGATAGAAGACCTAGTGAACCGATCGGATTCCTCCGTCAGGCACCTGTTACCTTGGGTGGAAAAACAGTCTTAGTTGATTTTATGGTTCTAAAGGACCCTATGGACTTTGATATGATCCTCGGGCGTGATTACGTTTATGCTATGCATGCTGTGGTGTCTACGCTTTTTCGTGTGATGCATTTCCCTCATAACGAAAACATTGTCACCATCGACCAGCTTGCATTCGTTGATCCTCCTTATTACCCAACTGTAGACCAGTCTGATCCCTCGTCATTAGGCACTACTATGTCACATGCGCCTCATGTGGCATATTGTTCCTTGAGTTCAACTGCTACTGAGAAGAAGTCTCTGAGTTCATGCTTACCTTCTCGGGACTTGGTCCCAGCTTTTGACCAAGTGACACCTCCATCTGAATGTTTAGATATGTATTCTATCTGGGATGATATACTTCCTTCCGATGAAGTTTTCCTAGAGTCTATGGTACAGTTTGCCATTCACTTGGATGTTGATCCAGTCACAGTTATGTCCAGCCCCGGTTTGACCTTAAAGTCTGATCTTCCTACTGTTAAGTCTTTGGACTCTCCTATAGATCAGCAAATCGGTGTTCCTACTGAGTTTGATTATGCTTCTAGAGTTTTCAACTCCCGTGATGATGAATTTGTTCCTGCAGATTCCATCATGTCCTTCAACTTTGATCTTCATCCTGAATTTGATCTTGTTGATTGTAAGTCCTCAGGCTTGGGTACCATCGAGTCTTCATTTGAAAACTCTGCCTTGTTTATGCCTGTTGTTGATGATAGTGAAGTTGAAAGTATTTGTACCATAGTGACTTGTATCGGGTCTTTCTTTACATATGTTTTAGATATGATCCTGGTACTAATGTTTCTTGGAGACAGGATTCTTAGCTGGATGTATACTTGCTTACTGGTCCTTTTCGACACCTTGTGCGATCATGTCAGGTATATTCGGAACCTTGCATATAGGTTTAGGCTTCCCCGATGTTATGTTGCATTTGAACCTTTTGCCATCCGAATTTGCCATAGGGTCGAACCTGTTGGATATTGGTGTGTTAGCCATCTCTTTATGCATTGTGCACCAGTACGACAGCAGAGCCTACCTAACATGGGTCACCCTAGTCAGCACCTTTATGCCATTCGGGTGCCCATGCTGAGTTTTTCTCATAGGATCGGGAGCCTTTTTAGATTTACCATGACTTTGAGAAGAAGCCTCATATCTTTCTTCCTCACATATTTCTGGCCATCCCTGATAAGGCTCCCATCTTTGTGTTCAAATTGCATATGCATCTATTATGATCCCGCTTGCGCTAATGAGCCTGAAGCCGGCTTCCACGCTTTTAGCCCGTTGTATAAGCCTCCATCTCTGATCTCATTTCCGCTAAGACCTGTATCATTTTGCCTTTTCAATTTGACACCTTTTACCTGGAGGAGACACACCCTGAGTGTCCTTATCTTGCCCATGTTCCTTGCATTAGGCACAACTTTGTTCCATGCGCTTGGAGCTAGTTTTGCATGTCCCTGACACTCGTTTCCTCCCATTTCGAGCATTCTTCTTTTACTTCGAGCTCGTTAAAAACAGTAAGTAAGTTACGAGCATTTCTTCCACCTTTCCTTCGAGCTCGTTAAAAACAGTAAGGAGGCTACGAGCATTTCTTTCACCTTCCCTTCGAGCTCGTTAAAAACAGTAAGGAAGTTGTGAGCATTTTCCTATCTCCTTTGAGCTCATTAAAAACAGTAAGGAGGTCATGAGTTTACTTTTCCAGACTCGTTAAACCTTTATGGAAAAGATCCCTATGGAGTTCTTTTAAGCCCTTTTCAGACTCCTTAAATAGGAAAAGTTTGCCGAGCATAGTTGTCTTTTCGGGCTCGTTAAAATAACTGAACCGACATCCACTTAGGTATAGAATTACCCCTTTTCCGGGCCTTGGTGGATAATTTACGGAAAAGGTATACTCTAGGTATACTCCTGTATGCGCTGGAAGAGTTCTCCTTTTATCATTTTACACTTTTTCGGGGAAGGAGACTAACTTTACGAAAAAGGACCTTTGGAGTCGTCTTTAGGGTTTTCAGACTCTCAAAATGTGAAAACACCAAGCGAGCACATACCAATCCGGGCTCGATATAAAATCCACGGATAAGTGTATAGAGGACTGTTTAAGTTTTTCAACTCTATAAGCAAGAAAACACCGCCGAGCACAGACCAATCCGGGATCGATATAAAATCCACGGATAGGTGTATGGAGTTTTCTTCTAGGTTTTTCAGACTCCTTAAATATGAAAATACCGTCGAGCATGCTTTAGTTCTTTGTCAAGCTCGTTAAAAAATGAAAAAGGAAAGGGAAGGGAAGAATGTCAAAATATCTTTCAATATGATGGCAGCAAGTCAACTATCTCCTTGAACAAAGCACCTGTTTTGAGTCTATCAAACAAGTTGGGTTCTAGTATTGACCTTAGGGTAAACTTGATCTCAGAGTTCCTACTCCTCCGTTTGGTTAGTCTTCCAATCATTTGGAGAATCTGTTAATGTCTCCTACATTGCAGATATGCATCGTGGTCCCTTTGTGTTCAAAGCTTCCTAAGTCACTCTTGTGTCGTGCTCACTGTTCAAGGATATAACCTGTGTCGGCCATTCTGCAGTTGCCTTGACCTCATGTGTCGGCCATTCCTTGGTGTCAGTATGTTTCATCCTGTGTTCCGTCCTACTCCAAATCAGCTCATACCTTTTGAGTGTCCCTCGTGTTGGATGATGGAGGATGCATTAAGGCCTCCCTTCCAACGAACTTCTTCCCATCGACTTCAGCTCATTGTGCTCTGGGAATGAAGTTTAGAGTTTCGGGTAGTACCTTGGGGATTGCAGTCATTAGTGGCAGTTTCCCTCGCTATTGGATAGATGGGAATACATCAATGTCTCCTATCCGATGGATTCTTCAAGTGTTCGACGGCAAGACCATCTATTCGCACTTGCTTGAATGTACTAGGTACCTTGGGTTCCATTTTCATTATTGGTGGACACCCTCGCGCTTGTTAACGGTATACATCAATGACCGGTAATCAAACGATACCTCCCATGTTCGACATCAACTCATTTATTCGCATGGATAGGTTTGTACCTTGGGTTGTTTTTGGATGAAGACCTTGGGATCCTTGATAGCATCACCTTATTTATGTTATCCCCCAAGTTGCGCAAGACTGAGCCACAATATTTTTTGGCTTTTGATGAGACATAGATCCAGCTTGTTCTCTATGGCTATGTTCTCCAGTTTTGACATAGATCCACCTTGTATTTATGTGGCTATGTTTACACTTATGTTCCTCATGGATCCACGCTTGTATTCTAGTGGCCATGATATATGCATCAGTATTTTGGATCATTATTGTATCCTCTTGGAGATCATGTTCCACTATTTGAACATGGACAGTTACCCCATGGATAAGTTTGTCTGACTTTGCCTTCGCTTTCAGGTACTTCATTTGAGCCTATGATTCTTGGTTTCTCCGTTCCTCCATGATTCAAATCTTTTTTATTTATAATGTATTTCGGCCATCGTTTCCCATACTCCCTCTGACCTCATACATTAGGGGGCATCTGTTATAGCTTGAAATGACACCTCTCCGTCCGTGACGACACTTGCTTCCCTTGGTCGCATGATGACACTTCTTGAGATCAAGTTTAGTCACACAACAGGACATTTGTGGATGGAGGAGTCATTTGGGACACTAAAAATGGTTGAAATTACCTCATTCTTGACCCATTTGATGTATATGACCCTTAGGAACATTTTTCCAGACCAAACCATCTCCTGAAAATGAGCAGAAAAGCTTGTTTTTGGCCATTTTTCACTATGAGCGCGACTCTACTGTTATAACAGTAGCGTGTGTACGCGACTTTGTCTCATTTAAAGTAGCGCCCATTTCCATATGTACGCGACTTTGTATACTGTAGAGTAGGGTACACTCTTGTTTTGGTCAAAATCTCGAAATTCGAGTAAGTTAAGTTGGTTGGGAAACCTCTTGAGCGGTTATAACTTCTTTTCCTCTTCCTCATTGATTATATAAGGAGGGTAGAAGGGCCATGTGAAGGGAGCAAGCCTAATTGCAAAGTTATGCTGGAGGAATGGAGACCCTCATCCCCCTCTCTTGTGCTTCAGTTTTGGTAAACCCTAGTACAATTGCTTAGAGGCTGGGATCCTTGGAGAACGGAAGCAGGAGACCTTGAATCTAGGTTTCGTGAAGTGCCAAGCTTGAAGGAAGGTATAATTGTATGTACTTGCTTTCATTCATTAATAAAGATCAGACGTTCTTCTCTTTCCAAATATGACCTATTAATGTGTCTCAGATTTGATTACAGTTTGTTTATAATCTGATGTCTTCTTCTATTATTAATATCAGTCTTATATATGTAGTCAAATGTATTTGAGAAAGGTATCAAGTTGTTTTGCAGGTCTGGGCATTGCGACACTGGATAAGCATTGAAGAGCGAGGGAAGCAAAGCTAGGATCAACCTTCTGAATGAGGTTCCTACATCTCTAAACCCTAATCTCTTCATTTATTTGTTGTACTTGCAAAATGCTTGTAAGTCTATCTTTATCACCGTAAGTTGGTAGTTTCTCCCCTTAACTATAGGTGCATTTTCCCCACAACACATGATCTTCAACAGGTGTCTTCCTTGACTTGATGAATGATGAGTTTTCATCAAATGTCACATCCCTGCTGACATCAATATTCTTGAACCCTGGAAAGTATATTATGTAAGCCTTCGAGCTTTCACTGTACCCCACAAAGATACCCTTCTTTCCTGAAGGATCTAGCTTTGTCCTCTTTTCCTTTGGAACATGTGTATATACTGGACAACCAAAATTTTTGAGATGGATGACTTCAGGCTTCTTACCAGAGAAGACCTCTTCTAGTGTCTTGTTGTCCAATATCTTGTGAGGTGTTTTGTTATGCACATATACAACTGTCCTAGCTACCTCTGCCCATAAATGCATAAGACGATCCTGGTCATGCAGCATTTCCTGTGCTGCTTCCATGATTGTTCTATTCTTCCTTTCTGCAACTCCATTATGTTGTGGATTGTAGGGAGCAGTCAACTCCCTCTTAATCCCTGAATCATTGCATAGCTTCTTGAAGTCACCTAAACTGAATTCTCCACCATTGTCTGATCTGAATGTCTTTATTTTCTTATCAGTTTGATTTTCCATCAAGACTTTGAATTCCTTGAAATTGTCAAACATTTCATCTTTGTTCTTCAAGAAATAAACCCAAGTCTTCCTGGAGAAGTCATCAATGAAAGAGACAGAGTAAACATACCCACTCAGAGAACTGGATGACATCGGACCGCATACATCGGAGTGGATAGTTTCCAAGATTCCTTTTGATTTTCTTTCATTGCTTGGAAATGCCTTCTTTATGTTCTTTCCTTTTGCACATCCTTTGCAAACACCTTCATGCTTGGTATTGATTTCAAGAAGACCTTCTATAGCTTTGCTTGCAATTGGTGGTGCTCTGTAGTGCACATGTGCAATACTTCGATGCCAAACTTCATTTGGCTTCATGGATTCATGTACAATGGCATGTTTAGGTTGTCCCTTCAATTTGTACAATTCTCCCTCTTGCTCTCCAATCACCACTGCATCATCAATAGTTTTACCCTTTGGCCACATTAGAAATTGGTCATCTGCAAATGCAACCCTCATTCCTTTTGCATCCAATGCATAGATGGAGAGTAGGTTCTTCTTGATCCTAGGTACAAATAACACATCTTTCATCTTCAAGGAATTTCTAGATTCTAGGTTGTAGGAGGCTTCCCCACTTCCTTTGATAGGATATTGATAATCATCCCCAAGTTTCACTTTATGGGGTGATTCATGTTCAGATAGATTTACAAAAGATTCTTTAAACCCAGTCATGTGTTCAGAAGCCCCACTATCAATTAACCAATCATTACAACCATGAGAAATAGTACCTGTGAGAGCAGAGATTAGAACATGCTCTTCTTCGCTTGATGAGACATCATCATCACTTTCTGCTCTAGCTTTCTTCCCGGGAGGTTCATCATCCTCAGCAGCATGAGCATGATATCTTATTTTGTTATTCTTCTTCTTCTTGTTGAATTTGTTGTCTTTCTTCTTCTTTGGAAAATTTGAAGCAAAGTGTCCCATTTCATTACATTAGTAACATCGAACATGAGATAGATCTTTCTTCTTGTGATGACGGTGAGAATGTTTCTTGTTATGAGATTTATCCCTCTTAAACTTGCTTCCCTTGGTGTGAGCTGTGAGAGCTTGATCTTCATTCCCCATCTTTTCTTCTCGTTCCACAAGCCTTGCTTCTTCTTGTGAGCATTCTTCTCGCAGTCTGCTGAAGGATACCAACTTCTTTCTTGCACAGATTCCTTTGATAAAGGAATCCCATGACCTGGGTAAGCCATTCAGAGTGGTCATGACAACTTCACCATTCTCCACCATTTCATCCACGGCTTCTAGTTGTTCCTTGATCTGAGAGACCCTAGAAAAATAAGATTGAATGGATTCTCCATTCTGAAGCTTTACCCCTTTCAATTGGTTCCGCAGAGTCATCTTCCGATTTATGTTCTTCCCTTCAAATAGCTTGGATAGGGAATCAAACATCTCTTTGGGTGTCTTCAGAGATGACATATGAGATGGTCCTTGATAGAATCAGCAATGATTCTCTTTGCCTTGACCAAGTTCTTCTTATGGAGGGATTTAGCCTCTTCTCCCTCTGGGATAGGGACCTCTTCCCTTATGTAAGTATCCAATTCATTTTCTTCCAGGATTAACCCAATCCTATACTTCCATGCTCGGAAGTTATCATCCCCTTCAATATTATCCTCAAGCTTAGTGTGGTGAGACATCTTAAAGAGTACTTCAAATGGAAATAGAAAAGATTTAGGTCTTACCACTTGATTTGCTGAAAACTGGATCTAGTCATAGATTAGGGTTTGTTAGAGAAACCCTAAAAATTCAAAATGTGAATTTCAACTTTATGAAAGGATAGAAAGATGCACCTTGATGAGCTGATTAGCCTAGTGTATTAAGAATTTAAGATCTGCAAAGCTTTACCCTTCAGAAATGCCTTTTAGTCTTCCTGGGTTCACTAGGGAGGACCCTGAATTAGGGTTTGAGTTTCCTAGAGATTTACCCAGCCAAAAATCTCGATCCAAAGCTCTAAACTTCGATTTGTCCAAGGATCTTCTAGCTATGTCTTCAGATTTCAGAAATTCCTTATTTTGTGGAAACCCTAATTTTTAGAGCCAAAACTAAAAGTGCTCAGAACTGAATTCTGATTGGACAGAAAGATTCACCTTGTTGAGGAGAGTCAATCTATCATATTGCATTTCCAAAATCTGTGGAGAGAAACCCAAAAGCAAGAATCCCTAGCTTCCGCAGCTGCACAGTGTCTTCTTCTCAAGTTAGCTCTGATTCCATGTTAATTTTTGAGTATTAATTCAATATACTCTAGGATCTTTACTTGGAGAATAACATGTACAGTATATCAATGCATATCAATCATAACAAGCATATCAATCATCACACGATGCAAACATAAGAGACAATAGACACACAGAGTTTCCGTGGGGAAAACCCTAAGGTGAAAAACCCCACAACTTCCTTAGAGATAGATAGAGCAATGATACAACCAAAGCACAACCCAAGTACACAGAGATAGTCTCCTCCTAGCAGCTGATCCTCCTCCTCACATGTGGGCCACTTTCCAAGTGATGGATGATTGAGTAATGAAGCGATCAAATAAAGAGATCCCGCTCTCTATTTATACTTGTTCTGAGTAGCCTAATAAACCTATGGGGCCGACTTGTCTAACTTAGCCTAATAACCCCAAGTTAACTTAATCAGGGCCGACCCCACACATGGTGGTTTAATAACCCTTCGGCAAGTTATGACACTTGCGACACATGTCAATACAAATGACGACACTTCCGTATAGAGGAATAATACATCTCTATAGGAGTACAAAAAAATACATAGATGAAATAAATTTGAAGTTACATATACATCAACAAAAATAGGTGCTACTACACTCAGTAGCAGTGAAACTATGTGTAACAGTCATTTAACTGAGTAATCAAGGGGACAAGGCACCCTAAATCGTGGAACTAATGATAATGAATCCTAAAATCATGCATGAGGGATCCTTTTGATTTTAGTTATGTAACCAAGGCGCTCTGAGTGGATAAGAGGGCTAATGATGACCAAATTTAAGCTCTAGGGGGCCTAAATTAAGGACTTGGTGCTAGGAGACTCAACTACCACTGCATGGAATGCATGCAAGATGCATGCATGCATGAAAAGTGCATACAAAGCATGCAAAACCAATATGGGATGGTTAGCATATTCCAAATGAGGTTTCCAAATATATCCTTTCATACCTAGGTTGTTCCCCTCCACTCAAACCTCCTACATTCCTTTCTCTAATTTGTCATATCTACTATGCCCTTTTTCATCATTTTTCCTCCCCTAAACCTTCCTCCATGTAATTATCCTTTCATTCTGGTTGATCTTCCCCATCATTGATGGCCTCATTTATGTCTCCCTCTCCCATTTGATATCCTTGCTTTTCTCATCCTTGGCCCATACCTCTCTCAACACCCTTCCTTTCCTCTTCTCTACTTGGGGTAGCTGTCATTGCATCTTCCCTCTCCCACTTTGGTTATTTAAAATGGACCATTATCTAATTTATCATATATTTTGGTTCTTTCTAGGTGAAAACATGGGGCTATTGGCTTTCATAGCCCATTTTAGGGGTAAGTCCTACTTTGGTGATTTTGGGTTTAGAAACTTTTGGATCGTGCTTGAGGCATTAAATAACATTTTTTAAGTTCAATACTTTAAAAACAATACTCTTCATCCTCTTGATGTGGTTATACACACCAAGAAATTTCCAACAATATGAATATTGCTCAACTGGTGTTCATATGAGGAATTTATGCCTCCCATACATTGACCTATCATGTTGTCCACCATGATACCTAGTGGATACCATGTCACCTTCCGTTACTCACACATTTGGATCTAGTCATGTGTGGAAATTCAAGAATAATTTAGAGGGTTCAAAATCCTGTTGATGTATATGTAACTTCGGAATGTATTTCACCTATGTATATTGTACTCCTATAGAGATGGTATTATTCCTCTATACGGAAGTGTCGCAAGTGTCGTAACTTGCTGTGATGGGTTATTAGACCACCAAGTGTGGGGTCAGATCAGATTAATGTAACCATGGGTTATTAGGCTGAGTTAGACAAGTCGGCCCTGTTGGTTTATTGGGAAGAACAGGACACGTATAAATAGAGATCTGGAGATCTCTATTTGATCATCTCATTACTCACTCTTACATCACTTGGAAAGTGGCGCACTAGTTGAGGAGGAGGAGTAGCTGCTAGTAGAAGACTCTCTTGTACTTTGGTTGTATCATTGCTCTTTCTATCTCTGAGGAAATTGTGGGGTTTTTCACCTTTATGGTTTTCCCCAGTGAAACTCTGTGTGTCCATTGTCTTATGTGATTGCTTGATATGATTGATACATGCTTGATATGATTGATATGCTGTACATGTTATTCTCTCAGTAAAGATCCTAGAGTATGTTGAATTAATGCTAAAAAATCTAACATGGTATCAGAGCTTCCCTGAGAAGAAGACATTGTGTAGTGGCAGAAACTAGGGTTTCTTGTTTATTGGGTTTCTCTCCATAGATTTTGGAAAAGCAGTAAGGTAGATTGACCCTACTCATCAAGGAGAATCTTTCTGTCCAATCATAATTCAATTCTGAGCACTTTCAGTTTTGGACCTAAAAATTAGGGTTTCCACAAAAATAGGAATTTCTCAAATTTGAAGACATAGATGGAAGCTCCTTGGAAAAATAGAAGTTTAGAGCTTTGGATCGATATTTTTGCTTGAGTGAAGCTTCAAGAAACTCAAACCCTAATTCAGGGTCCTCCCTAGTGAATCCAGGAAGACTAAAAGGCATTTTTGAAGGGTGAAACTTTGCAGATCTCAAATTCTAAATATACCAAGCTGATCAGCTCATCAAGGTGCATCTTTCTATCCTTTCATAAGTTTGAAATTCAAATTTTGAATTTTTAGGGTTTCTCTGACAAACCCTAATCTGGGACCAGACCCAGTTTTCAGCAAATCAAATGGTAACACCTAAATCTTCGCTATTTCCATTTGAAGTATTTTTTAAAGATGTGTCACCACACCAAGATTGAGGATAAGCTTGAAGGGGCTGATAACTTCTGAGCATGGAAGTATAGTATTGGGTTAATCCTGGAAGAAAATGAGTTGGACACTTACATAAGTGAAGAGGTCCCTATCCCAGAGGAAGAAGAGGCTAAGGCCTTACAAAAAAGGAATTTGGTCAAGGCTAAGAGGATCATTGCTGATTCTATAAAATATCATCTCATACCCCACGTGTCATCCCTAAAGACAACAAAGGAGATGTTTGATTCCCTGACCAAGCTATTTGAAGGGAAGAACATAAATCAGAAGATGACCTTGAGGAATCAGTTGAAGAATATCAAGATCCAGAATGCAGAGACTATGCAATCTTATTTCTCAAGGGTCTCCCAGATAAAAGAACAACTTGAAGATGTGGGAGAAGATATAGAGAATGGAGAAGTGGTAATGACCACTCTTAATGGCCTTCCTAGGTCATGGGATTCCTTCATCCAAGGAATTTTTGCTAGAAGGAAACTTATCACCTTCAGTAGGTTGTGGGAAGAATGCTCACAAGAAGAAGCTCAAATTGGAGCTCGAGAAGAGAAGATGGGGAATGAAGACCAAGCTCTCACAACACATTCCAAGAAGTATGATGATAAGAAGGGACATCACCACAGTAAGAAAGAAAAGCACCACCATCAGAACCAAAGGGGTGGCTTTAGATCTCGAAGGAACACATCCAATGATCGATGCTGCACATGTGATGAAAAGGGGCACTATGCCAGGGATTTTCATAGAAACAACAAAGATGGCTCCCACAAGAAAAAGAAGCACATCAAAAGAAAGCATCATGCTCATGCTGCAGAGGATGATGAACCTCCCAGGAAGAGGGCTAGGGAAGAAAGTGAATATTCTTCAAGTGATGAAGAGTATGTTTTAATTTCTTCCCTCACTGGTACCATTACTCATGGAAGTAATGATTGGATTATAGATAGTGGGGCTTCCAAACACATGACATGATTCAAGGAAGACTTTATGAATCTATCTAAACATGAATCACCCCACAAGGTGAAACTTGGGGATGAGTACCACTATCCCATAAAAGGAAGTGCTGAAGCCTCTTACAAGATAGACTCTGGAAAGTCTATGAAGATGAAAGATGTACTATATGTTCCAGGTCTTAAGAAGAATCTACTCTCCATATCTACATTAGATTCAAAAGGCATGAGGGTTACATTTGTAGATGGCCAAGTCCTAATGTGGCCAAAGGGTAAGACTATAGATGATGCAGTGGTGATTGGAGAGCAAGAGGGAGGATTATACAAATTGAAGGGCCAACCAGAACAAGCCATGGTCCATGATTCAGTAGAGCCAAGTGAACTTTGGCATAGAAGGCTTGCACACATGCACTATAGGGCATTACTAATTGCAAGAAAAGCTGTAGAAGGTCTTCCTGAAATCTAGACAAAGAATGAAGGCATTTGCAAAGGTTGTGCAAAGGGAAAGAACAAAAAGAAGACATTTCCAAGCAGTGAAAGTAAGGCAAAAAAAATATTGGAAATCTTCCACTCTAATGTATGCAGTCTAATATCATCCAGTTCTCTGAGTGGGTATGTATACTATGTTTTCTTCATTGATGATTTATCTAGGAATACTTGGGATTACTTCTTGAAGAACAAAGATGAAGTGTTTGAAAAATTCAAGGAATTCAAATCATTGATAGAAAACCAAACTAATATGAAGATCAAGATCTTTAAATCCGACAATGGCGGAGAATTTACTTCAGGAGACTTCAAGAAGCTATGCAGTGATTCATGGATTAAGAGGGAGTTGACTACTCCTTACAATCCACAATAGAATGGGGTTGCCGAAAAAAAGAATAGAACAATCATGGAAGCAGCTAGGGCAATGCTTCATGACCAAGATCTACCTATGCACTTATGGGCTGAAGCAGCCAAGACAGCTGTATATGTGCAGAACAAAACACCCCATAAGATACTTGACAACAAAACACCAGAATAAGAGTTCACTGGTAAGAAACCAGAAGTTAGCCATCTCAGAATATTTGGTTGTCCAGTATACACTCACATCCCAAAAGAAAAGAGGACAAAGTTAGATCATTCAGGAAAGAAGGGCATATTCGTGGGTTACAATGAAAGCTCAAAGGATTACAGAATCTACTTCCCAAGATTCAAGAAGATTGATATCAGTAGGGATGTAACATTTGATGAAAGATCAACATACATCAAATCAAGGAAAACACCAGTTGAAGATAATGAAGAACCTAGAAAATCCAGAATTCAAGACACCACCATGAATGAAGCAGTTCCTGAAGAAGATCGTGAAATAGAAGATCCACAACAACCTATAGATCCACCCCATGAGAAGAACTCTCACAAGAGGAAACCAACATGGGCTAGAGAGCTCATCCAAGATACATAAAGGTTTGGCATTCCAGAAGAGGAACACAGAAAAAGGAAAAGGACAAGATCACATACCAGCTATGTTGCCTTACTCTGTGACATAATGAACAAAGAACCTTCCAGTTATGAAGAAGCAACATAAAAGAAAGAATGGAAGGATGCCATGGTCGTGGAATACCAGTTGGTCATGAAGAATGATGTTTGGGATGTGGTCCCAAGACCAGATGGGAAGTCTGTGGTGACTTCCAAGTGGATCTATAAGATCAAGCATGATGCAGATGGTGGCATAGAAAAATATAAGGCAAGGTTTGTAGCTCGTGGCTTCTACCAGAAAGAAGGGATTGATTATGAAGAGACCTTTGCTCCTGTGGCCAGATACACTTCCATTAGATTAGTACTTTCTCTAGCTGCAGTGATGAAATGGAAGGTACACCAGATGGATGTCAAGACTGCTTTCTTGAATGGTGTAGTTGAAGAGGAAGTGTATGTAGAGAAGCCACTCGGGTTTGAGACACATGAAAGAGGGACTCGTGTGCAAACCTAAGAAATCCCTATATGGTTTGAAACAGGCACCCAGAACCTGGTATGGAAGGATAGATGGATTCCTATCCAGTTTGGGATTTACTAAGAGTAAAGTGGATTCCAACCTTTATTACAAGGTTGAGGAAGGAAATCCAGTAATACTACTTTTGTATGTGGATGACCTGTTTTTGACAGGTGAGGATGGATTGATTGCCGATACGAAGAGGAAGCTGGCTTCCGAGTTCAAGATGAAGGACTTGGGTATGATGCACTACTTTCTTGGTATGGAGGTGTGGCACAGTACAGATGGAATATTCCTTGAACAAGGGAAGTATGCAATAGATATCCTGAAGAGGTTCGGGATGATGGACTGCAAGGCCATGGCCACACCTAAGGCATCAAACCTGAAGCTTCTGTGTGATGCTTCATCTGAGCCGGTTGATGCTACGATGTATCGTCAAATGATTGGGTCCTTGATGTACCTGATGAATACAAGACCAGATATCTTCTTTGCAGTGAACACCTTAAGCCAGTACTTGACAGATCTGAGACATGTTCACCTGATAGCTGCAAAGCATATTCTGAGGTACCTGAAGGGTACAGTTGACTATGGGCTCAAGTATGAGGTGAATCAAAAGTTAAACCTGGAGGGTTATGCTGATTCAGATTGGGCAGGAAGTGTCGTTGATCGGAAGAGCACTTCAGGGTGCTACTTCAATATGGGATCAGGTGTGATCTCTTGGTTTAGCAGGAAGCAGTCCTGTGTGGCACTAAGTACAGCCGAAGCATAGTATGTTGCAGCTTGTTCAGCTAGTTGTGAGGAAGTATGGATTAGGAAGCTACTGTCTGATTTGTTTGATCTCCTGTTGAGTGCTACTTGCATATATTGCGACAACCAGAGTTGTGTGAAGTTGTCAGAGAACCTAGTGTTCCATGACAAGTCGAAGCACATTAAGATCAAGTATCACTGTATCACGGATATAGTGCAGAGAGGAGAAGTGAAGCTCCTGTATGTTGCGATGGACGAGAAGATAGCCGATATGTTGACCAAGCTGCTGGCCAGAGTGAATTTCGAATAATTCAGAGGGAGACTTGGTGTACGTTAGATCGATATTCACTCCAAAGGGAAGTGATGAGTCTGGAGACACATATTCACATGAGCCATTCTCACATAGTGGTAGGTATGGTCCTCCTATGGTGATATGTAAGGGTTGGTGCCACTCTCACATGGTGGTAGGTATGGTCCTCCCATGGTGCAGATGTAAGGGTTGGGCCATTCTCACATGGTGGTAGGTATGGTCCTCTCATGGTGAGATATAAGGGTTGTTGGGATTTTCCAACATGATGGTAGGTAGTTCCTTCCATGGTGACATGGTGATAGGAGAGTCCTCTCATGGTTGTTGATGTAATTGCCGGGCTTTTCCGACATGATGGTAGGTAGTTCCTTCCATGGTGACATGGTGATAGGAGAGTCCTCTCATGGTTGTTGATGTAATTGCCGGGATTTTCCGACATGATGGTAGGTAGTTCCTTCCATGGTGACATGGTGATAGGAGAGTCCTCTCATGGCCGTTGATGTAATTGTTGTGCCTTTTCGACATGATGGTAGGTAGGTCCGCCCATGGAGACATGGTGGTAGGTAAGTCCTCTCATGGTCATGATGTAAGTGCTGAGCCATTCCTGGATGGTGGTAGGTAGGGTCTCCCATGCCAGTGTATATAAGTGCTATGTGAGGTGCATCTGGGTTGTGCTCCATGGACGATGATGATGATCTGAAGATGATGATGTGACAGTATGGTACACAGGTTTTGCAGAGGCATATGATCAGTCCTGAGATGATCTTGCGGGTTTTGCAGAGGAAATGTAATCAGTCCTAGGAGATCTTGTAGGTTTTGAAGAAGTAGTATAATCAGTCCTGTGTTGTACCTACTTGATGGCTTGCTCGTAGAGATGTTGATGATGTTCATCCACCATGATAAAGGGTTGGCTCTGTAGATGATGAAGACCTGAAGGTGGTGGGCCTACATCCAGTATTAAAAAGGACTGGCTCTGTAGAACTTCCTATGACGAGTAGATTGGAGATTGATTGAGATAGCAGCAGCAATGACGATGACGATGACTCGATGACGATGATTTGATGGCGATGATCCAGTGATGATGATCCAAAGAAGAAGACTTGTGCTAGCAGATCTGTGTCGAGAAATACCTTCCTAGTTAAGAGGGAGTGTTGATGTATATGTAACTTAGGAATGTATTTCACCTATGTATATTCTACTCCTATAGAGATGGTATTATTCATCTATACAAAAGTGTTATCATTTGTATTGGCAAGTGTCGTAACTTGCTGTGATGGGTTATTAGACCACCAAGTGTGGGGTTGGCCCGGATTAATGTAACCATGGGTTATTAGACTGAGTTAGACAAGTTGGACCTATTGGTTTATTGGGCAGGACAGGACAAGTATAAATAGAGATTGGGAGATCTCTATTTGGTCATCTCATTACTCACTCTTACATCACTCAGAAAGTGGCGCACTAGTTGAGGAGAAGGAGTAGCTGCAAGTAGAAGACTATCTCTTTTACTTTGGTTGTATCATTGCTCTTTCTATCTCTGAGGAAGTTGTGGGGTTTTTCACCTTTATGGTTTTCCCCAGTGAAATTCTGTGTGTCCATTGTCTTATGTGATTGCTTGATATGCTTGATACATGCTTGATATGATTGATATGCTGTACATGTTATTCTCTCAATAAAGATCCTAGAGTATTTTGAATTAATGCTCAAAATCTAACAAATCCTAACACTAATAAAGAGTTGAGGCATGCAAAAACCCTAACCCTAACCCTATATGACTATCATTCCATGTTAAATACGAGGTTTCCAGGAAATAAATATGTTCCATTCTTATGGTATTGTTTATTGTTCCATAGTTGAGAAGAGAATTTGGGAGTGGGATAATGAAGTAGAGCATAGCTAGGAAGTACAAGATCATGTAACAACCATGCAAGCCATAGTGTCCATGGCAACTCCATAGTGAGTGCACTTTGTTTGTATTTGAATTTCATAATTGAGAAGAAAAGAGAAATGCATAAGCCTCACTTTCTAGCATGGTTTTTCTCATATTGGGTTTTATGAGGATACATCTTGTTTTCATTGTGTGGATGGTGTGTTATTTGATTTGCTTCTTTCAATTCAATTTTAGTTAAATTTTCAATATTTTTTTTCTAAGCTAGTGATATTAAATATGAAATCCAAATAAAAACATTGCATAATAAGAAATAGAAAAATATTGTAAGATCCATGATTATGAACTATTCAAGTGGCATATCCATGATAGTTTATAGATCACATTAGCTTTAGAGCAACTTTCTTTGGGGTATTTTCTAGTTAGTTGCAAGATCCTAGAAATAAGTCTTAAAACCTTAGCTAGGGTGGATGAGTATATTAACAATCCATGGGATGACTCAGAGGATAGATTTTCAATGTTTGGAGCTCAAGTCCCTTACATATCTTGCGACATGACTATCCTCATGGCATATTTAAAGAAAAAAATTGGACCTTTATGGGAGTTTTGCAGCTCTAACTTAGAAGCTAGCTCAGACGAGAAAATTGTAGATAACGAAAATATGAAAAATGAAATAAAAAAATATCTCGAGAGAGAGATACCAAGTTCAAATGCCACCACTTCTTCCCAATATCTATGTAGTGGAAGTGAAATTAGACATCAACCCCTACCAAGGTAATATTGGCATTATTAAATTGAATCAATGATGGCAACAATTAGGATGTTTATGTTAGTGTCCACAACTATCATAGGTGTAGAGAAAATAATTTCATTTACCTAGATGAAGTTAGAGGGCCATGCCCTAACATGGTGGAAAGTCACATGCAGACACTTAAGGTGGAGGGTGACCCCATAGTAACTAAGTGGGAGGTGTTTAAAACCCTCATTAAGTGATTGTTGTACCCTCTTGGGTACAAAGAGGACCGATCTTGATGTGAGGGGTATTGATGTAAGGAGGTAAGACAATATGTTATGGTTTTGAAATGTTCCATGGTAGATTCCTGAACTACACCACATGTGATAAGAAACTTCATGCTTTGGTACACAATGTTAAGAAATGGAAGTGCTATAAGAAGGTGATCATCCACATTGATCACCATTGTAATATTTGTAGGCTTAGAGAATTCCCAAATTCATCTTCAACAAACCAAACAATACAAGTGGATGGGCGTTTTTACAACAATTTCATCTTATCATCAAATATAAGAAGGGGAATTCTAATAAATTTGTAGACATGTGTTCAAGGCCACCTACATCCAGATCACAACTTTGCGAACTCTTATGAACTTGGATCCTTTCACCCATGATGAATACAAAGAGACATACATAGAAGATAAGTACTTTAAAGAGGTGCTTTAGTAGCTATAATGCCAAGTTCATGTAGAATATGATGACAATAAGGATGAATATCATTTCCATGATAGGTTTCTCTACAAGCTAGAAAATCTCCGTGTTCTTAAAGGTGAGATATGTTAGTTTTTCATCATTTAATTCAATATGATCTAGGATCTTAACTAAGAGAACAACATGTACAACATATCAAACACAAGAGACAAGAGAAACAAAACATTTCATAGGGAAAAACCAAGAAGGTGAAAAACCCCGCAACTTCCTCAGAGATAGAATAAGCACCAATACAAAGATCACAAAGATGAATCCCCAAAATATAGATGTCTACATCAGCTACTCCTCCTCCACTTGTGCACACTCCTCCTCTCTCTTACTAATGCGAAGTGAGTGAGTGTGTGAATGAATAAAATAGAGAGGTGCTCCTCTCTATTTATACTTTACCTTTACTTGAATTTTACTCTAACTGGCTGACCTCCCTTAGGAGAGTCTAATAACCCATTACCACCTATCACACGGCCGACCCCACTAGGATGGTCTAATAACCCTTTAACTCATAGTGGGCCAACCCCTCTAAGGTGGTCTAATAACCCATCAAATATAAGTTACAACACTTACAATGTAACTTGTGACACTTGCAAATACAAATGATGACACTTCCAATCGGAGGAATAATACGTCTCCATTGGGTATACAATAAAGTACAAATGTAATACATACAATATACAAGTGAATATCTTCTGAAGTTACAAATACATCAACAAGATATTGCAACTTTTCATAGATGCTCACACCTCTAAAGTTGGAGGACTTTTTGGTTTTGGGAAGAGAATTGCCAACTTACAAAGGTATGTATATTGGCCTAGAATGTAATAATATATATCTTGATTCATTAGAGGATGCATACTTTATTGTACCAACAAACCCAATAATAGGAAGCAAGTTTTATAACATGCATTACCTGTATGTACTTGACCATGGAAAAGCATTTCCATGGATTTTTTTTGAGGTTTTCAAATAACTAGGAAGGGACATGACTCTATATATTTGTGGTAGTTGACAAGTTTAGTAAGTTGTGCATTCTCATGCCTTGTAAAAATACCATTAAGGACAAATATGAAACAAACATGTTCTTTGAAAATGTTTAGGTGTAATTTGGGATACCAAGGAACATTACCTCAAATAGGGATGTCAATTTTTTCAATATGTTTTGGACTACACTTTCAGAGAATATGGACACCAAGTTGAAGAGATTGTTAACACTCAAATCTCACACACATGCGATATTTTTGCAATTTACATGGTAAATCATCCTCAACATAGAGCATGCAACCCATTGAATACATCCTCACCAGATCAAAGAAGCAGCACAAGTCTAGAAACACACAAATACATCCTCAAGCCTTAGCTTCCAATTTGTCACAAGTGCAACAAGTGTCATAAATGCCATACAATGCCTTCCTTCAGGCTAGCTCTGATACCATGTTATTTTTTCATAATTTAATTCAATATTATCTAGGATATTAACTGAGAGAACAACATGTACAACATATTAAACACAAGAGACAAGAGACACAAAGCATTTCACCGGGGAAAACCAAGAAGGTGAAAGACCACACAACTTCCTTAGAGATAGAAAAAGCACCAATACAAAGATCACAAAGATGAATCCCCAAAAGATAGATGTATGTAGCAGCTACTCCTCCTCCACTTGTGCGCACTCCTCTTCTCTCTCACTAATGTGAAGTGAGTGAGTGTGTGAATGGATAAAATAGAGAGGTGCTCCTCTCTATTTATACTTTACCTTTACTTGCCTTTTACTCTAATTGGGCCGAATTCCCTTTGGAGAGACTAATAACCCATTACCACTTGTCACTGGGCCGACCCCACAGGGTGGTCTAATAACCCTTTAACTCATACTGGGCCAACCCCTCTAAGGTGGTCTACTAACCCATCAAATATAAGTTACGGCACTTACAATGTAACTTGCGACACTTGCAAATACAAATGAAACACTTCCAATTAGAGGAATAATACATCTTCATTGGGGATACAACCAGCGTAGATCCATCTCAAACCTGGATCTATCAAGAACCAAGAGGGATCCAATTATTGAGGTGTAATTTTTTTTGTTTTATCTTATTTTTTTTACACATTAAGAAAAAAATTACCCCTTAGGAAATTGGATCCCTCTCTTTTAATTTTTTAATTATTTTTATTTTTATTTTTGATAAGTTATGAGCGAACATGAAATTTTTAATTACTTTTGATTTTTTATTAGTTATGAGCCGACATGGAAACGTAACGTGACAAACATGACAAATGTGACAAATGTGACAAACGTGACAAATGTGACAAACATTACAACATCTCCCTCATACTGGGTTGTAACGTAACGTGACAAACGTGACAAATGTGACATGTGACATGTGACATCCGTTACAGGATCTCCCCCATACTACAAATGTGACAAATGTGACATGTGACATGTGACATCCATTACAAGATATCCCCCATACTATTACTTTTTACATTTTATTACTTTTGAAAACGTTACATGTGACATCCGTTACAAGATCTCCCCCATACTGGGTTGTAAGCACCTCGTTTACACTCGGTGCAATAAAGTACAAATGTAATACATACAATATACAAGTGAATATCTTCCGAAGTTACAAATACATTAACAAGATATTGCAACTTTTCATAGATGCTCACACCTCTAAAGTTGGAGGACTTTTTGGTTTTGGGAAGAGAATTGCCAACTTACAAAGGTATGTATATTGGCCTAGAATGTAATAATATATATCTTGATTCATTAGAGGATGCATACTTTATTGTACCAAAAAACCCAATAATAGGAAGCAAGTTTTATAACATGCATTACTTGTATGTACTTGACCATGGCAGAGCATTTCCATGGATTTTTTGGGAGGTTTTCAAAGAACTAGAAAGGGAGATGACTCTATATATTTGTGGTAGTTGACAAGTTTAGTAAGTTGTGCATTCTCATGCCCTATAAAAATACCATTAAGGACAAATATGAAACAAACATGTTCTTTGAAAAGGTCTAGGTGCAATTTGGGATACCAAGAAACATTACCTCAAATAGGGATGCCAATTTTTTCAATGTGTTTTGGACTACACTTTCAGAGAATATGGACACCAAGTTGAAGAGATTGTTAATGCTAAAATCTCACACACATACGATATTTTTTCAATTTACGTGGTAAATAGTCATCAACATAGAGCATGAAACGCACTGAATACATCCTCATCAGATCCAAGAAGCAGCATGAGTCTAGAAACACACAAAATAGTCAACACTACAACCACGTGGCCACATGTATATGCATATGCGCTACTGTGCATGTTATCAGAACTACAACTGTGTGACCAACACAGATAATCCTTCGATATCCAAACGACTGAAAGAAACGACAAAATCTCAACCACCAACGGTGCATTAATGTATCATGAAATATCCATTACTTCCAAAAATTTGAATTTGGCCCCTCACACACTTAGGCTCCTTGAATGTCCTCTTTTGTGTACCTTGGAGCTAGATAATGGGATCAAGTAGTTCACATAGGGATCTATTTATTTCTTGGCCACCTCTTGGACTATAAAAGGAAGACATGGGCGTGCTTATGAAAGGCAAAAAATAAGAGCAAGGTTATGCTACTGGAATTGTGCTTCAACTCCCTTATAGCTCACCTCTTCCCTCTTGTCTAGCATCTACCAAGCTTCCTTCCCACCTTCCTTCAAGGGGCAAGTGTTCTTACCATTTGTTCTTCAAGCTACTGAGCATCAACTGTGGACTAGATAGACCTCCCTAAGAAGGATTGTTTTCCTCCATTTGAGCTCAAATACATTAGGTGTTTTACATGCTTGACCATTGGGAAATATAAAAGTGGTTTGTAATCTATTGGTTGTTAGAGTTTTCATTTCTACCCCTTTGTTATTTTTTTTGTTTCATGTTTATTTTCTTCGTTTTTTTCTTGTTTTGCTAACAACCACTTGCAGGATCACTTGGGTCACTCACCCACACAACAGGGGCACCTAATACTGAAGCCTTATTGCAACCTACTAGGATTTTCCCATTACCAAGTGGGAAGGATTCACCCTTGTGCAATCGTTTTCGCAACAATATTTATGGCGACTACATGTATTTTAGTTCATTTTCTTAAACTAGGTTGTTGTTTGTTGAGTAGCTAATTTATGGTATCTTGTGCTTCTGTAGGTGAAGAGGTCCATACCCTTCATTCCAGAAAATCAGCCTCCTTTTGGCTACAATTGTTGTTTCAATAGACATGTGGATCCCAACGTATCAGGTGTGTTGTTCGCATAGACGATCCCTCGATAGTCGCACTATCTATGCATATTAGAAGATCTTCACCTATGCATATTTCTGTATCACTGATCCACCCAACCTCTTCGCATTGTAACCACGATATCGTGTTCCAGTGAGTCTTTTTGTCATGCTATAGAGCACCTATTTTTGTGTTTTACGCATGGATGTCCTATTTCTTTAATTTATACCTATTTTTCACAAATCTTGTAGCCCCATTGCTTCTCACAAATGAACCATAACTAATTAACTTGTAATAGTGACATGCTTCTATAGCAATTAGGTCACTTAGACTAATATTAGGGAGTAGAGAGTCATTCTCTCTTGAAAATTACTTAGTTAACCAACCTTGAGGCTTTCAATGAGCCTCATTGTTGTCAATAGTATTCAATACATCTTGTGTTTTTGTTTACTTGACATGTTTTTAGGATCAAAAGTAGTGTAGAATCCACTTTTTGCACATAAGCAAGTGCCTAAAGAATATTGTATCCCCAAGTATGCTCTTCACCTCACACTTATTGTGAGCTAGGTGAATCAGAAAGAGGTGATAAGTGTGAAATACCTCTATTGCAAACTATTACTTCATTTGCACTTTGTTTTTGCAAAGCACCATTAGCAGCTTTTAGAGTTACAAGTTAAATCTCCATTTGTATTGACTTTATACTCTTCTAGTTAATTTGAAACAATCAATTTGCTTACCTCACATGTGTCTGCATCACTAGCACACACTAAGGGACCTAAAATATCTTTCATTCCAAGTTTTCTCTTTACCTCACACTTCTTGGGAGCTTGGTGAATTAGAAAGGAAGAGAAGTGTGAAATAACTCCCTTACACTCATTAAGTGAATCAAGACCCTTAAAACAAACTTTGTAAATTTCCAACTAACTAAAATCCTCCACAGGAGGTCACAAAACAATATTTTATTTAGGTAGGATTGATTTGGATAGGAATCCATTAATTCCCACCAATCTAGTTTCATTAGTGATATTTTGAAACATATAAACAATGCTGACTTATAGGGTACTATCAAAATCCTGCTACCAACAAGTGTTCAAAGAAAACCTGGATAAGAAGCTCCTCGTTCCCAAGGAGTTCAAATCCGAGGTAGAAATACTAGATAGAACTCCACAAAATGAGGAAGAGGACATCCTAAACGGCCAACATTTCAACCTCATATATGGGCAATCTAGATACCTATACACCATCCTGCATGATGTCGCCCGCCATCAGTCATTAGATCCTACACCTGCGGGTTCATCACACTCAGAAGATGGGATTATTGGTTCCATTTCCCACTAAGGAAAGGTTCCTCCTCTTACTCTGGTGCCATTTAATATGGTCCTGTAGTACCCACCCATGACTCCCGTGCTGACACCCCCTACTCCTATACCAAATCCTCCACTTGGTAAGCTACATTATGGACCCTACAACCCTACTTATCCAAATGTTATCCAGGTAACAGTGGTCCCTCTACCTGCAATGGAACAAGCCTATCCTACGTCCACATCTTATGGAGCACAAACTGCATTTATCCCACTGCTAGCATATAACCCTTACTACCTGTTTCCATGTCCTATTGGTCAAACCCCCACACCTCACATGGGGGTCAATCTTGTTCAAACTTCTTTCACACAACAATATCAACAATTTGAGCATTTGAAAATAGAAAATTCTTAGAATCCTCAAAATCAGGGGAAGAAGAAGGGAAAGAAGAAACAAAACCATCAATAGGGACAAGGGGGCAACCGCCAGTAGAACTAGAACTCAAGTAACTAGAATGTGGGGACAAAACCCCCCCCCAGACAAGGGAATAATGACAACTTGAGGACCAATTAATCTTGCTCCATTTCTGGATAATATGGTCATTACACCTAGCATTTCCTTCTTCTCCACAAATGCTAATAGTTGGTGGAATCCAAGAAGAAGACAATGGTAAATCCTCCTCAGGGGCCCAATCCTACAGAACTGCAAATCAATGTCTTACAACAACCATTCACCAATCAAGGGGTTGTTACTAAATAGTAGGAACCACACCCCTCTGGTGATGGCTCCTTCCAAAACATATACACGATGGATGTTAACCTCCAGACTCGAGACAAATGTGATGATAGACCTGAAACCTCGCAAGTGGAATACATACATATCCCCTTGAGGGGCCCTTTGCAGATACCACACCCAATTAATGAACAAATATCACACATCCCCAAATCCCACTTTGGCACACACCTAATAACCCCCATATGAAAGCTTCCCACAATTACAGTATTGTGGATGAATTGGCTTAGTCACCTGTCGCAATGTCCACATTAGAAGTGCTACAGTCATTCCCAACCTAGAAAAATGAATTACTCAATGCGCGCAGTGCCATCGATGCTTCCGACTCACACCTCATGAATTTTGATCATGAAAAAGGTGAACCGCGAATACCCTCATTAGTCACATTCTAAGTACTAGTCACAGTAAAAAACATTATGATTCATCGATGAAGGCGTATCCACTTGCATCATGTTCTCTAATGTTTGGAAACAATTGGGATCACATGAGCTAGTCTCCTTGTCTATTTCTCTCCGTGCATGTGATGGGAGACCATCCCAACTTAGAGGATTGTATAAAAATGTCCCCATCGAGCTACGGGGCAAGATGGTCATGATTGATTTCGAAGTGGTTGATGCACAAATCGACTATAACATCCTCTTGGGACATAGTTACATGTATGCCATGAAGTTGGTCTCCTTCTCGGTCTTCCATATCATGTTGTTTCCATTTAATGGGAAAATAGTCACCCTTGACCATTTCCAATTATCTCTTAGTTGACTCTACCATATATGGATTCTAAACCAATATCCCATTATGAGTTTGTCCCTGTTTCATATGCTACGTCTTCTAGGTTGGTGTTGTTCTTCCTAGGATGACTCGGGTTCCGCGAAGTTATTGTAGACACAACAAAACCCCTTTCACTCGCCATTTTAGCATCAAACTGTAAACAGATTGACGTCTCACCTGAAGCAAAGTATGGGGGGTTACATAATCATTTTTTTATAACCATAGTGATGCGCGGCTGTGGTATGCAACCTCGCAGCATGTCCATTTTTTAACATATTCTTAACATGACCATATAAATATATGACTTCGCACATCGCAGTCACCAACAACCTATAGAACTACGCCGAATCACTGCTATCTTTACAAGTTAACTACGCATTCATCATACTTAGTATTACTTCACAATATTCCTGCACATGTGTTTTGTTAACATATTATTTCCATTTGCATATACATGAAAGAAAACACATAAACATACAATAACATTGTGATGAACCTGCAATAATTAATTAATGCAAATACACGAGATATCAGAAATAACAGAACTCGGAATCACTTTTATATTGATCACAGGCCACTTTGAGGTGGCAACCTCCTTTGAGCAAGCTCAATACAATTAACTTTACGGTTCCTTCATAGGCCTCAACACACACTTATATACTAAGTCTAGGTGCCAATACTATGGGTCAAAACCATGGGCCACTACAAACTATGGATCAACAATACTACGGGCGACTTACAAAGCATATGCGCCAACAACAATAACACAAACTATGGATCAACAAAAACTACGGGACGACTTACAAAGCATATGCGTCCAACAACAATGTACTAACAAAGTAAAGACATGGGTTCCTAACATCCCCTCCCCCTTAAAAAAAAAAGTTTGTCCTCAAAGCTTTAGATGTGAAAATTGTTGTTGAATCTGAAGGAGTGGTTCCCATGTAGAATCCTATGGTTGCATGTTGTGCCACTGAATTAAGACCTCTGTGATAGAGCGAGAGAGAAGGTGACAAGTGGACCGATTGAGGACAGCCTCTGGCTCCAAAAAGATGGATCCTTCATTATCCAATTTGGGTAAAATAGTTTGTTCACTGATGTTGGTGCCAAGAACTTTCTTCAGACAAGAGACATGAAATGCTGGATGAATGCGGGAAGGAGGAAGTTCCAATTTATAAGCAACGGACCCAATCTTCTAAAGAATCCAATATGGCCCATAGAACTTTGGAGTGATCTTATGACACCCTTTGAGTTTCAGGGAGGATTTCTTGTACGACTGGAGACTGCCTGCTTGAAAAGTGCGCTCAGAACGGTGCTGATCAGCTTGTTACTTCATGCGATTTATTGCCATGTGAAGATTGTCTAGCAAAATGCGAAGAATCTGATCGCGGTTTCAAAGGACCATGTCAACTTCCTAAACTGGTGAATTGTTGGGGGTGTATGGAAGAAGAACTGGAGGTGCTTGACCATAGACTGCTTCATATGGGGTCATTTTAGAGGCAGTGTGGTAAGAGGTATTGTACCACCATTCAGCGAGAGGGAGCCACTTTGCCCACTGATGTTGTTGTTCAGAGGTGAAGCAACGAAGATAAGTTTCCAAGCATTTATTGATAATTTTAGTCTGACCATCTGTTTGTGGGTGATACCCTGAACTCATCTTCAGTTTGGTGCCAGTGTGGTGAAATAGTTCTGTCCAAAAATGACTGGTGAAAGTCGCATCACGATTCGAGACAATGGAAGAAGGGATGCCATGAAGACGAAAGATTTGGTCTAGGAAAATTTGAGAGACTGAGGAGGTTGTATAGGGATGGCTGAGAGCACAAAAATGACTATATTTGGAGAGGCGATCAACCACAACGAGAATCACTGTCTTCCCGCTAGATTTAGGGAGCCTTTCAATGAAATCCATAGAAATATCTGTCCAAATTCGTGTAGGTATGGGAAAGGGTTCGAGCAATCCTGGAAGGAGTGTCATTTCACCCTTATTGCACTGGCAGGTATCACATTCAACCACCATTTGTTGAATTGTCCTTTTCATGTCCTACCAAAAGAAGTTATGCCGTGCCCGTTCATGCGTTTTGAGGAATCCAGAGTGCCCTGCCGATGGAGAAGCATGGAGTTCATAGAAGACAACCTGGTGAAGATCTGTGCTTTGGGGAAGCACCAAAAGACCCTTGTATCGCAGGGAAGCACCATCCCAAGAGTAATGTGGTACAGCAGAAGGGTTGTTGGTCAAGCGTTGGATGATTTGAGATAAGGAAGAGTCATTGACATAACCCTATTGAACAGAGTGCAACCAATTTGGAATAGGCATAGAAATAGCTGAAAGAGAACCTTGGGAATCAAATGTGCGAGAAAGAGCAACTGCCATAATATTGTCCTTACCCTTCTTGTAAGTGATCTCATAGTCATAACCCATGAGGTTTCTAACCCATTTCAGTTGTGTTGGGGAGGAGACACGCTGTTCCAAGAAATATTTCAGACTTTGGTGATCAGTCTTGATGTAGAAATGATTCCCTAATAGGTATGGTCACCACTTCTGTACTGCATGCAAAATAGCCATAATTTCCTTATCATATGTAGAGGTAGCTACATTCTTACCTGAAAGGGCTTTGTTGGTGAATGCAATGGGGTGTTCATCTTGAAGGAGAATAGCACCAAGTCCATTTCCGCAAGCATCACTCTCAATAGTGAAGGGCTTGGAAAAATCAGGCATAGCTAGAATAGGTGTAGTACACATAGCTTGTTTCAGTTTGTCAAATGCACACTAAGTAGCATGTGTCCATGTAAAAGCATGCTTTTTCAATAGAGTAGTTAATGGAGCTGAAATCTTCCCATAATCCTTGACAAACTTGCGGTAGTAGCCAGTCAACCCCAAAATACCACGAAGGCTCTTGAGTGTCTGAGGATGCAGCCAATTGTTCATGGCATCGATCTTGGCAAGATCCACGCGAACCCCTTGTGCTGAGATAATGTGCCTGAGATACTCAACTTGCTCCTGTACAAAAACACATTTAGACTATTTGGCATGGAGATGATGGTCAGAGAAAAGTTGCATGACAAGATCCAGATGCTGGAGATGTTCAGCCCATGTTTTACTATAGATGAGGATATCATCAAAGAATACTAGAATGAATTTTTGCAAGTAGGGCCAAAATATTTTATTCATTAAGGAATGGAATGTGGAAGGAGCATTAGTGAGGCCAAAGGGCATGACCAAAAACTCATAATGGCCATCATGTGTGCGGAAAGCTGTTTTAGGGATATCATCCTCATGAACCCGAATTTGATGATACCTAGAACAAAGATCCAACTTGGAAAAAAATTGAGCCCCATGAAGCTCATCAACAACAGGAATTGGAAACTTATCCTTGATGGTGAGGTGATTAAGTGCTCAGAAGTCAATGCAGAGGCACCATGACCCATCTTTTTTGTGGACAAGAAGAATTGGAGAAGAAAAAGAACTAGTGCTAGGGCGAATAATACCTTGCTTCAATAAGTCCCGAACGAGCATTTCAATCTTTGTTTTTTGGTGAAATAGGTAGTGATAGGGCCTGATGTTGGGAGGAATGCTGCTAGGAAGGAGCTGAATACGATGGTCTTTTGGCCTTGAAGGTGGAAATCCCACTGGTTCAACAAAGACACCTGTATATCGATCCAGAATTTGTTGTAGATCCAAAGGAGTAGTGGAGACCACTGAGGGTTGCATCTGAATGGAATGGATCTGAGCGATGACACCATGTGAATTCTTCTTGAGGAGTTTTTCCATGCGATGTGAACTGATGATGCTGAGAGACCCTGGTTGTAATCCTGTCAATGTGTGTTTTTGTCCATTGAGGGAAAACTGCATCCAAAGTTCAGCAAAATCCCATAAGATAGGGCCAAGTGTGCGTAGCCATTGAGCGCCCAAAACCACATCACATCTGCCTAAGGTCAAGGAAAACATGTCAGAGTGCAATGTATAATCTCCCATAGAGATATGCACATTTGACACTTCCCTTTGCAAGGTAAGGTGCCCCCATTGGCAACCATGACTTCAAAGTTGGAGCAAGGATGGATACAACAATCAGCTTGTTTGGCGATCTGAGGGTCAATGAAATTATGAGTGCTACCATAATCAATGAGCATTGTAAGAGGAAGCTTCTTGAAGTAACCCCTGACCCACATTGTTTGGGGGGTGGTGATTCCAGCTAAAGCATGTAGAGATATCTCTAACTGGTCATCCTGAGACAGAGGATCAATAGGCGGTTCCTGAATGTCGACCTGAGCATCCATTGTATCTGGATCTTTGTCACCATCTTCAGAGGCAGGTGGAGAATCCACATCCAAGAGATAGAGTTTTTGCTGAACATATCTATGTCCCCAAGTGAATTTCTCATCACAATTATAGCAAAGCCCCTTTTCTCTGCGTGCTTGCATCTCTGTTTCAGACAAATGCTTGATAGGAGGTGGTGGAGGAGCCTGCGGTATGGGTGGTCGTTGAGAACCCATATTTTAGAAGGGAACAAAAGTGGGCTTGGAGCGCTGTTGGGCTGCAATCTTGTTTTCTGCCAACTGAGCCAACCCCAAGGATTCCATCATTGTGTTGGGACAGAACATTTTGACCTCAGAGCAGATGGCATCCTTTAGACCACTGATAAAACAACTCCGGTAAAAGTCATCAGACAATCCTTAAGTGTGGTTGGATAGTTTCTCAAATTCGGTTTGATACTCTCTCATAGTGCCAATTTGGCGAAGTTTAGTGAGGGCTCCTGTGAAGTCATCAAAAGCACTGGGACCAAATCGTTGCAAAAGGAGCTGGCAAAAGTCTGGCCATTTTGGCTCTTCATGAGCCTTGATGTACCAATAGTACCATTGAAGAGCTTCTTGTTCCAAATGAAATGATGCAAGCGGAACTTTGTTGACATCAAAAGTATTATGTAGATTGAAATACTGTTCTGCACGATAGATCCATCCAGTTGGATCAATACCATTGAAGCGAGGAAAATCAAGCTTCGGACCACGAAAATTGCTAGAAGAAGAGAACCCATTGTCTGATGAAGACTCGGAATGCCGTTTGTTGTTCATGGCTGAACGTTCAAGATGGAGGTCGAGAAATTTTTCATCAAGATCCTGGAGTTTGGCTTGGATGGTTGCAAGTGCTTCTTCCATGGTTTTTGCTCCTGCGTGGGTGACAACCATAACCAGGAGTTTTTTTTTTGTTTTTGTGTGGACTGGGTAGAAAAACAAAAACAAAAACTATTTTAGTAAAGGAAAATCTGAAGGGTAATTGGGGTTTGACTAGGATTTGGACACTATCGAATGGACATGGAAGCAGAAAAGGAGGATTTCAGAAGCGGGGTGAAAGAATGGGAAAATTTGGTAGAGAGGGACAAAGAAGTAGAATTAGGAAAGGAACTTTGTGGTAAAATTTGAAGGTGATTGGGTGAAATCGAAGGAAGTTATGGCAAACCCTAAAAATAGACAAATGTGGGATTTCGGGCTTTGGGAAGTGGAAGTGGGGATAGGGTCTTCAGGAATGAAATATGCAGAATGGGATTACAGGGGTTCCCAGGAAGTTTTAAGGGAAATGGAGTGAAAACAAGAGAGATATGGATAAAAAACTATTTTTTTTTTCAAAATGGAGCGGTTACAACTCGGAAGGGATCTGAAACAGAGAGATCTGCAACGGCCCGGAAGTGAGCGAAAACAAAGGGATCTGAAATGGCGCTGAATGGATTGAAAATGGATGGATCTGAAATAGATCTGAAACGGCTGGATTTGGAACGACTTTGAGAATGGATCTGAAACGACGTAGCAATGATCGACAATAGTTCAGCTGAAAATGGATATGGACCCTAGGTATGTGCGGCTTCCTAACAGTTCAGGGGTTTCACTCGGCAACCAATGCTGTATGACGGCTTACGTATTGGGGTAGTACCCCTCACTCCACGGCTCAGGTAAAACTGATAACTGCTTTGCCACAAATGACAACTCTTGGTTTACTTCATGGATGGGAACTAGTCAATCAGGTAGGGGTCATTGCCCTTTTCGTTGGCAGGTCCTCTCAATGGGCCAGCTACTTCGGGGTTCCTATGGTACTCCTCACAATGAGTTTTAGGGCTTATTCCCAAGTACTTCCTACAGTTAAGCGGATAGGGATTATTCCCAAATCCAAACCTGCAACAGATGCGAAAAAAAATTTGGTAGAAATTTCACCCAGCGAGCCCAAGAAAGTGCTCTGATACCAGATGTGATGAACCTGCAATAATTAATTAATGCAAATACACAAGATATCAGAAATAACAGAACTCATAATCACTTTTATATTGATCACAGGCCACTTCGAGGGGGCAACCTTCTTTGAGCAAGCTCAATACGATTAACTTCACAGTGCATATGCGTCCAACAACAATATACTAACAAAGTAAAGACATGGGTTCCTAACAAACATGAACTCAAAACATGCCATAAAATCATACACAACACACATATTTACATGGTTCACCCCTAGGAGGGAGCTACATCCACAGGAACTATTCTTATATTACTTGGAAGGGTAACAAATCTAATCTACTCACTTAGCTGCAGACTCTTATCTACAATCAGATCTCTATGTACTCAGCTATAGAGTTTGTTCTCTCTCAGTTCTCTCTGAGTCTAACTAACAAAACTCAATCTATATTAACAACCCAACCAACCCTTCCTTATACAAAAATGCTCATATATATAGATGTGGCCGAAGGTCACATATTACAATAATTATAGGCCAACCCCCATAGTACCCTTAAACCCAAAAAACCCATGGTTCCTTGCAGAACACGCTTAGCTTCAACTTTGTTATCCCTTCAGCACTGCTTCTTCTGACTCTAATGCTTCTCTGACAGCCGCAGTTCTGATCGCACGACTCTGACACTGCAGTGGCGTGTCCTTTACATTGATCCGCTTCTTTACTTTCTGATCATGTAGTATTCAGGTGGCCACTTGTTCTTTAACTGCTTCAACCACTTCTGGTTGTCCTTAGTACTTCGTCTTTACTAAGGAAACATGTTCCTTTCCTATCGACTATACTTCGCTCCATACCCTCTACCCAGGAATTGCAGTCACTTATCTCCAAAACTTGTCAAAGTGAGGCCTCTCATAACTGTACTTTGTTTCCAAAACATTCTTAACTTTGGTTGCGTCGAAAAGGCCCCTAACACTTACTTGTGGCTCATCCCCAAGCCACTTATACTAGGATTATTTGGCTTCGCAGCACTTGGGGTGCTCATCTTTGCTGCAAATTCTTGGTATGTTGCACTCAACTTTGCAACAACCTCCTTAGTCTATTGCTCGAATTATTTCACCGTTTCGAGAAGCATCACGGAGATAGGTTCTTGCATTTGGTCCTTTACTATTATCTCTATTGTTCGAAGCTCTTGCGGCTTCACCTCTATCTCCTCAGTGAGTGTCAATGCCTCTTCTTGCATAGGTTGCAACTTCGCTGAAGTTTTGGCTTCCTTTTCTCTTAATGCCTTCAACTCTTTCTGAAGTTCCTTTGTCTTGGTGAGCTTTTGTATTCTTTTCCTTGGTGGCAAATCCTTCATAGACACATTCACTGTTTCAAGGTCCTTCTGCTTCGCTTGGAATTCATCCTAAATTTTCTGTAAGTGTGGGTCTTCTTACAGCATGGCCCATGACTTAGTCACTTCTTCTAGCAAGTCTTGACTCGCAACTTCTCCGAAGATGTTCTCAGTCGAAGTCTTCAATTCTTCAACCTTTTCTTCTTTCACTTTTGGCGGAGTGCCAGGTTGTTTCCTTGACTCTAAGTTAGCAATCTTTTCTTTATAACCAATCTCCATATCTTCCATTTTTGCTTTGAGATTGTCTACTGTAGCACCAATTTTAAAAATGGTTTCTTCTACTTCTGGTTCTTCTTCGGAATCTGGGATATTTGCGCAAACTTCTGCTATAGCCTTCTTCATCTTTTTTCTGCTTCTCATGAGCATTTTATATCTCATTGGTATTTGATTTGCATTCAATCCCCAACTCTTTATAAATTTCGTCTAACTTGAGATGCTGGTTGTAGGAAATCATATCTCTATCCTTGATTTCTTCTACCACTTGCAGGTGTAGGTCACGTAGTCCTTCAATGGGAAACATTCCCACATTGATATCCAAATGTGCGAGCTGCTTCACACCTTCAGTGATTTCATCTCACGAGAATATCACATTCTTCAGCTCTATGCAAACTAACTGGGGTCGCATTGTGAGTGCAGGTGATTTTCTTTTTCTTCGTCTTGACTCCTCTGATCTTTCTTCAGAGTCTGATTCCCTTATTAAGTCTCTCTAAACTTTCTCTACCCTTTCTACCATGCTTTTTAGTTTTGCGATTCTCTCTATCATGATTGCTTGGATTTTCTCTTGTCGACTATCATTCAGAGCGAGCATCTCTTCAATATGCTCATGGAATTTGGATGCAATGCAGTCGTATTCATCATCATGCAACTGCATTTCGAGTGGGGTCTTACTTGCTTTTTGCTTCTTTCTTTTAGTCCTTCCGATAGATCTGTGTCGGGATTCTTCCTCTTATCTCCTTCCGACAGGTCTCCAGTCTCGTGTTGTTCTTGTTCTTGATCTTGCTTTGGGTTTTCTATTTCATTGATGCTTTCCTCAGATGTTGTGATCAATATCTTTGTTGCATCAATTTTCCCTTCGGGTGGCCAATATTCAATGATGAGGTCAATATTCTGCACATCCAGTTGATATTGACCCTCATACCATTCTGGGTTTTTTGGTTCTTGAGGTTGTGTGAAGATAAATTGAAGGCCCACTTTAAATCTCATCTTCTGGATGTATACTATCGTTATTTCCTTAGGAATGCACGAAGTATGCATGATTACTTCGCACAATTGCTCATAGAATGTGTACAACTACACATTATTCAGTCTTTGTATGTATGTCTTTGAATTGCTCCACATGTTCGCAAATCTTGGTCCACGACAATCTCCAACAAACACCGATACATTTTGCTAATATTTTTGTTCTTTCCAGCCTACAAATGTGATTAAGACTATCATCCAGCTATAATGAAACTGATAGCCGTTGTCTTGCACATCCACTACATCATTTAAGAATTCATTCAAAAGGTAACTTGCCTAATTGAATTGTAATCCATCCTCATCCTTAGTAGCTAAGGAGATTGCAGCATCCAGAACTTCTGTCCTTAATCTGATTTGCTTGATAGCCAAAAATTCCTTTTACCAAGCCGAATTCTCTTTTCATCATCCTTGCAAGTTATTTATCTTTATTCTTACCTATGAATTCAGTTGCAGGGTCAGTGCCTTGTTTTCTTAAGTGCGTAATATTGTAGATAAGGTCAATGTTGATATCAATCTTGTGGTTTAACCAAAAGTAACCCTGGTGACAACATGAAAACAATGTTCGCACAACTGCGGTGAGCTATGGACTTCGGTCAAAATGAGGAATTTGCAGCAGATTCAACAATCCTGAGGATTGCAACGACGCAATCCAGTATTGCGCTTGAATTGTCGTTTGCTTGGTGGTGTCATCATAACGTCTCCACATATACTGATCTGACTGAAACTGTGGGTACTTTGTTTCGTGCAGCAAATCATGATCCGAGAACTTGCATTCTGGAATCTTTCCTAGCAAATTCTCCTTCTCTCGAACATGAGGTGACATTGGTGGCAGTGGGATATCATATTGCATATTCTTTTTCAGTATGACCAAAAGAGCATCATCTCTTCACGGAGGGATGTACTCGGGTATCAACATAATTAGCCTTTGACAAGGTTGCTCTGGCATAAACTTATTTGGATTGTGCATTTAGAAGATTATCCTCCAAATTACTAGGTTCTTCTCCTAACTCGATTCTTGAAAGATGGTCAGGTCCTATGTTCAATCTTCCTGGTTTCCCTATGATCTCAATATCATATTCCTGAAAAATTAAGATCCATATGCATATTCTCCCCCCTAACAATGGCCTATTGACCAAGTACTTCAAATATGAATGGTCAGTGAACATGTAAAAATGTGAACCTAGCAAATAGTGTCTGAATTTCTGCAATGTGTACACCATAGCTAAGCCTTCCCTCTTTGTTGTGGTGTAATTATTTTCTGCTGAAGATAAATTTCTACTTGAAAATGTAATAGGATGGTCGATGCCTCCATCACCTGGTTGTGCTAGTACAATGTCAAGTGATATAAATGAAGCATCTACATGTACGTGAAATGACTTGTTCCAGTCAGGAAATACTAGAATAGGTGTTGCAACCATCTTCTCTTTCAGTGTGTCTAATCCTTTTTGGAAATATTCAGTCCAATTGTATTTCGCTTCTTTTTCCAATAGTTTCTCCATAGGCGTAGTTATCTGCGCATATCCTTTAATGAATTTTCTATAATATCCCGTGTGTCCCATTAATGTAGTGTGTAGCTGCTTAACATAATTAGGCGCTGTAAGGTTTACTATGATTTATATCTTCGCTGGATCAACCATCAATCCTTGTTTACAGACTATGTGTCCCAATAAAATACCATAAGGAACACAAAAGACGCACTTCTTCAAGTTCAAGGAAATTTGATACCGTCGACACCTCGCTAACATCATCCTTAAGTTCATATGATGGTTCTTCAGGAGACCAAATACTGTCCAGTCATAAAAGTAAAAAAATAATTTATGAATATAATCCTTAAATGCAGCTACAACCACTCTTGAAAAGATAGCAAGTGCGTTCTTTAATCCAAAAGGCATAACAGTGTACTGAAATGATCCCCATTCAATAACAAATGTAGTCTTGTGCTTGTCTTCTACAACAATTCTGATGTGATGGTAGCCTAAAAATACAACAGTGAAAGAGTATGCCTCCTTTCCACCTACATTATCTAGTACTTCATCTGTAAATGGTATAGGAAACAGGTCGTGTACAGATGCATCATTTAGTTTCCTGAGATCTACACAAATTCTGATTTCACCTTTAGCTTTCTTGTCTTGAATTACCATGGGACTTATCCATTTTAATCTTCTACTGGTTCAATGATTCCTGCCTCAATCATTTTATCAATTTCTACTTTCACTCTTTCTTGATATCTAGGGTCTAGTCTATAAGGTCTTTGCTTGATAGGCTTCACATCCTGATTGAGAGGTATTTTCATAACTCCCAAGTCACCTAAAATTCCTTTCATTTCAGAAAACTTGTTAGGGAACAACTCCTGATATTCATGCAAAAGGCTTGTGATCTGTCCCACTGTTTATTCATCCCAGTAGTCTCCAATAGAAGCAAACTTTGGTTCATCATTTGTGCCAATATTGATCTTCTTAGTCTTAATGGGGTTACTCATATCTGGAATTTCTAAATCAGGTCCTTTTACATCATGTTTTCCTTCAGATTTTGGTATATTTACTTCGAGAGGATCTTTGTTTTCATCTTCATCTTGTGACAAATTAGAACACTCAAGGGCATGCTCCAAATGTATTTCCTAATCTGGTTGTTTATACAAAGGCAACGAGACATCATCAAATATTTTCATTTTAATGATCTATAAAGCTTCATTATTACTCGGACAGTCATCCTCGAAACTGAAAGTTAGCTGAAAATTCTTTATCATTATGTGCCAATCTGTTGTACCATGTCGAAGTTATGTTTCTGTATACCAATTTTTTGCTACTAGATCCAATGTGTGCACAAACATATGGACCCATTCTGTCTCTGGTATATGCTTCCATGCTTTCAAGCAAGATTCTTTGTGATCTATAGGATCGGTCTTTCCACTGTATTTTTCTTGTATATCCTCAGTTTGTTCAGCAAATCTAATTTCCATTAAGTTCTTACATTATTTCTATGTGCTCATTTTGTCTTTATCCGTAACCCACCACCTATAAGGTGTATCTAACATTGCTATATCTAGATCTAGGAACCTATGTTCTTTTGAAATGGATGCTAGATATTCATGAAAGAATGCATGGACATTACCTAACCCATCATAAGTAGGAATTGGACTTACCTTTGTTCCAATCCAACAGAGTGAATTTGTTATCTTCGCACATCTTCTAACTGATACTTCATGCATTCTACTCTACCAGTTTTCCAATCCTACGCCTGACTCTGATACGCAAGAACTGGCACATCTCCAACTTAATGTTCCATCCTCTGTAGGATTAAGGTAATCTTCTTGGTTAACTATCATCTTGTAGAGGTTATCAAGTTCTTGAGCCCTGCATTCTTCTCTTATTGGTTCAACATACCTTGTTCCTTGTGAAGGATCTAGGGGTGTGATAACCTTGATATCATGTCCTTCAAATATCAGTTGTTTTTTCTTCAAGTTGATAATTGCGAGTTTATCAATTGCCCAGTCAATCCCTAATAGTTTAGGATAAGGACTACTATCATCTATGATCTCAATGACCTCAAATTATGCTTTACTTCATACTCCATTAGTGTTAATAAGAATGCTTGACAATTGCCCAAAAGGTATAACCTTATGCTGGTTAGCTAATATCAACTGTATAGGAGACCAAGATAACTTTGGTTTCCCCATATGCTCCCCTGTTTGTTTTTTTAGCATGTTCACCTCTTAGCTTAGGTCAAGAATGACCTGTTTCATTTCAAAATATCTGATCTACATGCTTAACCTCATTTCTCTTCCTATCCTTTTATGGTTCTTAATGTGATGAACTACTCTATGTGCGTTGTTCACTATACTATGCTATTCATAATATCCTAGTACATTCTGTAATTATCCTAAGGTGTGCTCATGCCTTAGCAGTTTTATGCATCTCTGTAGAAACTGTGTTATAGGACTTGTTTTTTCTAGCAAATCTCGTGACCCATCATACAAGGATGGCATACCTAGTACAGGTGTCTGCTCACTTCGCAAAGGGATCCTTGCGGTCGAAGCTCCTGAGTCCTGAAACTCTTTCCTTGCTTCCAAAAATACTCATTTTTCTTTGTTAGGGTCAAATACAGGTTTCTTCCCAACTGCTTTTCTCACCCAAGCCCCATCAGTAGGCTTTGATCCATTTGCATGATTATCAGAAGTCAAAGCTTCGTTTGTTCTATCATCTCCAATCAAAGCTCCACTTCACCTCACAACATGGACGTTGCGATCTTCATTTATTTTCTCAGTTGTGATCATCTGAATATTCTAGTTCTGTCCTTCTAGTCTTTTTCCTTGTATTTTTCCTAGCAAAATGGGACATGATTCAATGACATGGTCATGGGATTTACAATACTTACAAGTAGTACACGGGTTCTGACAATCTCTTGCCAAATGTCCAAGTTGAGCGCAGTTATAACATACAATCTGACCTATTATTTGTCCTTGGACAGTATTACGTCCTCTTCCTATAAATACACCACATCCTTTGTATGTACCTTGATCATACTGTGCATTCTCATTATTGTTCTGTGCTTTTCCTTGGACTCTGTAGACATCATGTTTTCTTTCTATCATAAGGTCATATGCTCTATAGTTGGTATCATCATGGCCAACTGACGTACAAAATGTGCAGTACAGGTTCTTTGGTGTCTGTACATACTTCTGAAGTAGGTAACAGTCCTCTGGTTGATGTCCTCTGCATTAGCAAATCTCGCACCATGTTCCTTGAGGTTGATTTAATGGATTCGTTTCCCCACTAGTGAGGTAATCTATAAAAACAAGACAATGTTCCTTGGAATGTCCTTATGCTTTACATCTAGTGCACCAAACCTCTTCTCTTTCTTATTTTCCTTTTTGTATATCCTATAACTGTAATTTCAGGTTTACTAGCTGTGTCTGTATTTGTACCATTCCTACGTTGGTTTCTCCTATGGGATAAGCTTCTATATTCACCACAATTTCTAATGCTAATTTTTGTGAGGTAACCTTCTATTTCATCAATGGTAATCTAATGTGTGGCAACAATGCAACGCTAAACCATTATTGGTGCTATTGCAGTGCTATGTCAAAGCTAACTCGATTTAACAAGGATTTGAATTTCTGATCAAATTCCCACATAGTCTCATTAGGTTTCTGTTTGATCTCTTTTAGCTCTGTAATGCATTGAGATTCTGATTTAGGTTTCTTAAATTCTCTAATCATTGCAGTTCTGATATCAACTTGTGTTATGTTCTGTCCAACAAAATATTTCATGAACCATGTTAAAGCTCTGTCTCTAAATGTGGTGACTAGTTGAGCTTTCTTTATAGCATCGTCTTGTACTTGTTTAACATTCCAGACTGCATAATAGAGAAACCAATGTTGCTATGGATATTCTAAACCAGTTCCTTTAAAAACATGTAGTTTTATGTCATCTTCCATTCTTCTTCTAGGAGGTGTAGGATTCTGAAATACTACAGTACTTCCTGCGCAGTCAAATGGTTGAGGTATACCACCACTCAATTGATTCTTTGTGCTTGTTCTTGCGGTGTTGCTGCTACTAGTATTCTGCGAACTAGGAATATCTTTTTCAACAGGTATAGGTTTCTACAGAGTCATAAGCTGATAGCCAATATGTCTAGGTTCTGCCTCACTATCAGACTTATCTTGAGATGAATTTCTATCACTTCCTAACTCAGTTTCTAATAATGTGTGAGGTTCAACTTCACGAAACCTCTTTCTAGTGCTAACTTTATATCTTTTTCCACTACGCAAAATGCCTCTGTCTTCGCCTCTGTTACTATCTGTGTTTTTGAACATTACAGACTCAAACCCTAGGAATCTGACTGCAATCTTAAGACACCTTTTTGAGCTAATGGAATTTTAATGCATAAACTCAATTTTTTCAGGTACTTACCTCTAAATCCTTGGAAAAGGTATCCTTCGGTTGCACTGTAAGTCTTCAAAGTGTCCACAAAAAACTATGTAATGTAGCCTTCCAACAAGCTATCCATCCAAGAGTCTACTGCCCTTGAAATCTGGTTATTAATCCCTTTAATATTCTGAATCAACTCTAGATTCCAAGCTGTAGGTTCTTCACCCTCGAAACAGTTTTTTCTTTCAGCTACCCTCGATATCCAATCAAATAATTCGTTAGAAAAAGATGCGAAGAAAAATTCATGCAACTTTGTAAATATATGTCTCTGTAGCCACTGTTATGTAGTAATCCCAGGATGTCTGTTTTATTTCTTTGCAAACTCGCGTTCTGTCTGACACACCCAGTTTTGTATTTCACTCTTCTTTGGATTCCACATCAATCTCGCACATCACCAATACAACAATCCATAGTCGGAAACAAAACCATTTTTTGGACTGTAATATGTATAGCACAACAACGGAACCATTTGTTGGTTTACCTGGGATGACCCGGGTTCCACAACGTTATTGTAGACACAACAAAACCCCTTTCACTGGCCCTTTTGGCATCAACATGTAAACATATTGACGTCTCAGTCGAAGCGAAGTATGGGGGGTTACAGAATCAGGTTTTTGTAACCGTGGTGATGCACGGGTGTGGCATGCGACCTCACATCATGTCCTTTTGTTAACATATTCTTAACATGACCATATAAATATATGACTTCGCACTTCGCAGTTACCAACAACCTACGGAACTACGCTGACTCACTGTTATATTCACTGGTTAACTACGCATTCATCATACATAGTATTACTTCGCAGTATTCCTACACATATGTTTCATTACTTAACATATGATTTCCATTTGCATATACATGAAATCAAACACATAAAAATACAATAACATGAAATCAAAACATGCCATAAACTCATACACAACACATAGATTTACATGGTTCACCCCCATGCAGGAGCTATGTTCATAAGAACTATTCTTATATTAATTGGAAGGGTAACATTTCCATTCTGCGCACTCAGCTGCAGACTCTTCTCTATAATCAGATCTCTACGCTCTCAGCTATAGAGTCTGTTCCCTCTTAGTTCTCTTTGAGTCTAACTAACAAAACTCAATCTATCCAAACAACCCAACCAACCCTTCCTTATACAAAAATGCTCATATATATAGATGTGCCTTAAGGTCACATATTACAATAACTATAGGCCAACCCCCATAGTACACTTAAACCCAAAAAACTCGTGGTTCTCCTACAGACCAAACTTAGATTTAACTTCGTTGTCCCTTTGGCACTGCTTCTTCTGACTCTGACGCTTCTCTGACAGGCGCAGTCTAATCGCACGACTTTGAAACTGCAGTGGTGCATCCTTTACACCAGTCCACTTCTTTACTTTCTCCTCCTGTAGTAGTCAAATCGCCGCTTGCTATTTAAATGCCTCAACCACTTCTGGTTGTCCTTAGTACTTCGTATCTACTAAGGAAACAAGTTCATTTCCTGTCGACTGTACTTCTCTCCATACCCTCTACTCGGGAATTGCGGAGTTCCTTATCTCCAAAACTGGTCAAAGTCAGGCCTCGCCTAACTGTACTTTGTTTCCAAAACTTACTTAACTTGGGTTGGGCCCAACAACTGATCATGCCATCTGTGCTGCCAATCATAACTACGATGTATGCAATTGAACCACCACCAGTAGTCACTAAAACCAACACTGTGGGAATGAAACAACCTAAGTTGAAATGCCCCCCCTACCAAACCCTGTACCCAACTCATTGGGGGTTTCTAAGCCTAAATTATGGGGCATCAACCAACAATGGTTAAAAGCCCCAATATTGACCAATACTCCCACATAGAGGTTCACTCCACCATGTGCTCTCTGTGGGAAGCAAGGCCATGCGACCAACCTGTGCCCCAAGTTTTCGGAGCTCAGGAGTTTTCTCAAAACCCCTGTCAGTCTGAACCATGCTACATCGAAAGTAGCAGGGAACACATCATCCTTTCCCACACCTAAGTCCATATCTCTATGTATGAATTATGCATGTTCGATGTGCTCACAGTTTGGTCATTACACACACCATTCTCACGATATCCCTCCATTTCAAGATTCCTTGGATACCATCTGCCTCATTCAACTGTTGGTTGAGAATACTGCCCCACAAACCTAGGAAAAAAATTCTATCAATGTGGTCACTACATCAACGACAACACTAGTTGTGCCTATCTTAGAACCAACCACCATGGCAGTTCCCATTGTGGAGTCTACAACATTGAAATATCCCCCACCTACAGATATTACGATGCAAACACCACATGATGGATGCTCATTCTATGGGAATCATACACACATGATCCCCTTTAGGGACATCACATGAATTTTGGATCAATCAACCCCACTTCGGCATAGACGTCTCTCCGTGCTATAGTACCATGTGCATGTTGATCCTGTGGTGACACCTCCCACTTTTCATTCCAGTGTCCAATTTTATGCGTCGAATGAGAATATTTCCTTGAACTAATGAGGCTCCAAGATCAACAAAGTCCCTCGGAATCCCACCCCCCTACTAGATACCATCGATACGACATTTTCTTTGGTCGATTTACTAACTAGTGATGATTCCTCAACTTCTGACGAAGACTTGGATCGTCTGTAACCATTTCCATTTATACTAGGGGACCCCCTTCAAATTTTGGCACTCCCTAATGAGTATGATACCACATTGGTACCACCCTAAGTTCCAACATTTAAAGGTCCCCACCATAAGGAAGGGAAAAACCATCTTTTCCCCTTTAAATTGTATCGTTTACACAACCCAACATTTTATATATACTATTTTTGATCCCTTTGATTGAGAATAAGTCAATCTTTTTTTTTTATGCAGATGACCTAGAAGGAAGTACCCTCAACAGGCCTATCAACGGGTTGTACCTTAAACACTTCTACCCCTAATCCTGGAACTCCACAGGATCACGACCAAGACTCGATTTCCTCTTGTTTTTAAATTATAAGAAAAAGAATCCACCCCTCAAAAATGGAACAAAAATTCTATGACAGGAATCATCTCAAATACTGGCATATAGGAAACGCCTTCCCTCTATTTCCATTGCATTTACCAGATATTCCCATTGATCACCATAGGGTCCTCACCCCTAGTAATGATATGCCATCAATCTCACTACTACGAGTAGAATTATCCCCCCAAGGGTGTATGCACCATTGCATCCCATTCATCATTTGGAACCCATGATATCGAACCCCACACAAGCCTGAGGAATTTGATAAACCATGAAATGATCAACCTATGGTTTATCATTTTGTAGCTTCGCATTTACTCCCCTACTTTCTGCATTTGACGACTTCAAATTCCTTGGCACATGTTATGATCAAGAACCACAATTTACCACTCATAAATCCATGAGAACTTTACCATTTGCAATATTCTTTGTACCATTACCTCTGTGAAGTCACCATTTCCCCCCTACCTCCACAACAACAAATTATATCTATTTATTCTCGCAGGAACCAACTACATGGTATTGATTCATGGGGAACCCGTATTCGCATTTGCAAAACAACCTTCACACCATCATGGAAAAGGTTCCCTGACTCACTCAAAACTGTGGGAACTTCGCCCATCATCAAATTGCTTCCTCGATTCACTCAAAACCATGGGAATCCCATCCATCATCAAATTGGTCCCCCCAAAACCCAAAACTGTGGGTACCCCACCAATTATTCTTTATGTACAAAATGTTCCCCAATCCACTCAAACATTGGGAACATCACTATTCTTTTGGAAGGAACCCCTGGTTACCTTTGGTCAATGTTGTTGAGTCACCTTATCCCCAACATTATGCATTTTTTTAGTCACCATCACCCTCAGTGTCATGTCCATATCAAATCCCTTCATCTACAATTTGTCTCCTTTCGTTACACTTTGTTCCTTTATTTTGAATATTTTTTCCAATCGATACTACCCAAGTTGAAATCAATCAAAGGAAGTCATCAGCCTCATGCTTACGAGCTAGATTTTTGTTCGGTCTGTCTATCCAACGATTGGTTACAAAATGATCTTGTTTCTCAATATAAGACCTTCATCTTATCATGTACTTCATTTCTCATAGACATCACATCACTCCATTCCTAGAGTTGCAGTAGTTGCAATTGTACCTTGGGGTCCCTTTCCATAACTATAAGGGACTGCTTCAAACTAAGTAGGGAGAGCCCTTAACATTCCCTAACTTAGTGATCTCTCCTATGCTCGATGTCAACACGTCTATCGCATCAGGGAGAGTCATATGGTTCAAATGTAGTAGTATTCACATTTATAAATCATGGTAGCAGTAGTTTAGTGAGTCCTCGCCGTCAATTTACTCACCAATATTCTAGTCTCCCACCCTTGTGGGTTCATCATGTTTAGCTAAAGTACCACTTCATATACACCTATAACATCATTTCAAGGTTCAATTACTCTTACATTGACTGAAGAAACCTTCACCCATGTGCCAACAGTATATTGAGTGGGCCCCTTGGTCTTCTCTTTTTGTAGCCACTTCGATAGATTTTCACAAGCATGGGTATGTCGTTCTCGTTTGTATAAAACAATACTATTGGTTACAGCTCCACCAACAACCTTCTCTCTTAATAAGGTCCTATTTTTCCACTTATGTTTCACTTGCTTTCAATAACAACAGCGAGAACCCAAAAGAAACAATGATCCATTATCGGCTCTACAATACCCTCCAAACCTCATACATTAGAGGGCATCTGTTAATGCTCTAATATCACACACATGCGAACTTTTTTCAATTTACAAGGTAAAGCATCATCAACACAGAGCATGTAGCTCACCGAAGGCATCCTCATCAGATCAAAGAAGCAACATGAGTCCAGAAACATCCAAAAACAGTCAAAACTACAATCACGCGGCCACATGTCTATTAATACATGCTACCACACATGTTATCAGAACTACAACTGTGTGACCAATGCAGATAATCCTTCTATATCCACAGACCGAAAGAAAAAACATAATATCAACCACTATTGGTGCATTGATGAATCATGAAATCTCAATTAGCTACACAAGTTCGAATTTGGCCCATCACACACTTGGGTTCCTTAAATGGCCTCTTTTGTGTATATTGGAGCTAGATAATGGGATATAGAGACTTATATGTGCATTTACTAAGTAGTTTATGTGGAAATTTGAAACTCGACGAGTCTTCCATGTTGTACCATGAAATTGATGAGCAAGTCATACCTACCATAGAGAAATTAGCACTAGAGGCTCATGCAAAGTTAGTGGAATATGCACATTTGTAGAATAAGTCAAGAACAACTAGACATGGGCAACATGAGATATAGTAGGTTTGGTTGAAAGGACAACTTCTAGGCAAGGCCAAATGGTACTCCAAGGAGAAGGTAGAGTAAAATTATCTTCACCTCCTTTAATAAAATATTTTGGGGACCAAAATCCTCCCTCAATTGGGAGGTATAATTTGAAATGGATCATTATATAAATTTTCATCTACAGGTGGAAAAATTGGATCTATTGGTCTATAAGGCCCATTTTAGGGGCAAGTACTGCTTTGGTGATTTGAGATCCAAAACATTTGTAGCCTATTTGAGGCCTTAAAAGATCATTTTTGGGGTCAAATATTTGTGAGCAAAATTATTAGCCTCTCATTGTTGATCCACAAATCAAGAGCTTCCCAATGATGTGAAGATCACCTCAATGGGATTTCCTTTGAGGAATTTATGCCTCTTGCAAGTTTACCAATCATGTTGACCACCGCGATACCAAATGGATTCCATGTCAACTTACATTACTCACACATGTGGTTATACTCAAGTTTATAGATAAAATTGATACTTCTTTGTCCATGATGACATTTCAAAAAAAGACACTTAAATGTCACTGTTTGCTCACAAAAAAAGACACTAAAAGATGGAAGAGCCCTATGATTTGATTCCTAATGATGGCCCTAATCATTAGAAGCAATATTCCAGCTCATTACCATTCATCATATATAGTTGCATCCACAAAAGAGCCCATTCGCACCCTGTGCACTAGTAAGGCACAAACCATTTGCATGTTTCCCTTCAGCAAGGGAGGAATGCGTCAAAAAACACAAAAATAATAAAATTTGAACTGAGGAGTTATGGAAGTTTTTCAAACCAATTTGAATTAGTTGTTACCTACTAAACTACTTGGAAACTATCTCCAACTATATCCATCAAACTTAAAAGATAGATATGGGATGGTTTGAGGAGGGGACACCCATTGTAGCAAGATTATGCTGGAGTATTCAAGCTTCATCACACCCTTCATTTACCATCCAAGTCTGCAACCCCTATTTCTAGTCATATATCCTTGATTGTGGAAGTTACTACCCTTAAGTGGCTTTACCCTTGTATGTACTCAGCAGATCAGAGTGGGACTATTGGAGTGTCAGAGTAGATGGACCTGATTTTTGGATTAGATAAGGTGCCTGTAGCAATAAGGTATGGATTTGTATTCTTTCACTGTCATAATGGAAATTTGATATCTTTCCCTCCCCCAAACTAGGTGTGTTCTATGTTGTAGTATTGACTTGGAAGAAATGTTCATGAATCATGTTGAAAAATGCTTAAGTAGTTAATGTTTCATTTATATTTCATGTCATTTATATCCTTCTTTTAGTCAAAATTGTTTGAGGAAGGTTTCTTTGTTTTTTATTGCAGGTTGTAATTGGGCATTAAGGACAATATTGGGAAGGTGTCGAGGGAGTAATGCAGATCAAAAATTGAAAAAGGTGCATATCTTTCTTCTCCCTGTTTCCCTTTTATCTTTTTCTTTCTTGATAGAGTATTATAAGATTATGGATGCATATTCTTGAGTCTTATAAGCATACATATAAAGTCCTTTTGGTCTATTTCCACTTACTTAGTACGTTGGTGACCTCACCCTAGTCACAGGATTTAATGATGAACAATAGAACTGATGAATCCGCTGGGGAGAGATAGCTTCTATAGGGCCCTCGTTCATTGGTTTCTCATTTTTGTTTTCAGTGTTTTAGTATTTGATAGGTTTAGACATACCGAGACATCTTAAATTTCCCCCAAAAATTGAAGTTTCCTTAGTTTGTTCTCATTTTAGTCCATCTCAAGTACCATTTGCACCCCTTAATGGACATACGTGTGTAGGGTAGGCTAAATTCATGCTTCCTTGTGGTGATAGGAATGAATGTTTTCAGTTGTTCTTTTGAACATGTGTGAATTAAAAATAGTTTTGATTTTTTCTCAATTATGTCCCTCTTTTTCTTCAAATAATTGAGTTGATTGGATTCTTTGAGCTTTGTAGGGTCTTCAATGTCCCTCCTGGAGTGATCTAGGTGATGTTTGAGAGTGTTTTTCCTTGACATTGATTCAAAAAGTTGTGAAATTTTTTTGAGGTATTTTGCTTCATTTTCTTTTTGTGAATTGTGTGTTGGTAAATCCTTGAGTATGAAAGTCCAAGAGCATGATCAAGCTATTTGTATTTATTGCTACCTTGTTGTAAGGGAACTAGATTCAAGAACCCTGGTTTCCTAGTAGACCTTTTTGTCTTGTTTGAGCTTAAGAACATTTTTTTGATAAGTTTCTTCTCGAACCTTGCTTGTGAAATTGGTCAACGAGCCTAGTGTTAGAAGTCATTTTCACAAAATTTTGAGGCATATCAAATTTTATTTTATTGTTTGCTTTTAAATAGATGTTGCTTTGAAGTTGCATTTATCATTAAAAAGAAAAGTTTGGATCATTATTGCATTCGATTTGAAAATGAAAAAAGAGTTGGTCGAAAGAGTGCTTGTGTAGAATTCAAAGTGCCCTATTTTATTTTGAAAGAGTGTGAGCATTTGAAAAAGTGTTTGATTATAATTAGTGGCATTTGTTTCTTCATCTTTTGGAGTCATTCTTGAAAAGTTTTATACTTTTTAATAAGTAGAAGCATAAAATAACTAGGAATTTTTTTTCTTTTTAGAAAGTCATTAATAGGCTAGATTCTAGGGCCTTGGTGCAAGGATCAGAGAGTTAACTTCTCCAAGCCCACATAAGAATGAGACTAGGAACAAATAAGGAGTGTTAAATCCATTAGTAATGCAAAGTACTTGTCAAGAAAGTGCCTCTAACATAGGCATCAAGCACTAGGTAAAGCTAGTTCAAGTGGGCATATTGTCCTATGTTGCTTAGATTAGTGGGGTTATGCGTGTTTTGGGGTTGTTCAGGTGTGGAAAGTCCTCAGGGTGGCACCACTAGTTACTGACAGCTATGGGTCTAGGACTTGTGTCCTACATTACCTTACCATTCACAAAATCCATTTTCGTTGACCATTCCTCCCAACTACCTAGTGTGAAGTGGTAGCCATAGTTTCCTTTCCTAGGTTCCTCATTGGTGTCTGTAAGGGAACATATTGTGGTACCTGAGGCATATGTAGGATTTCCATATCAACTCATTGGGAGGGTATTAGCCAAAGGAGATTACTTGCACCCTTGGTGATTGTTGTGTGAAGGTTAGAATAATTATCTCATCCAAACCTTCATTGGTTGGACTTGGACCCTAATAATCCTAGGTTGACCTCCGGAAGGCCCTTATTTGTGGCTCTTTATTGATTAGCATTTGGTCACAAAAACCTAGTGCTTATCATTAGGAGAGTTATTATTCTTGTTTAAATCTTTTAGGAATTTTTCTATGGTGTTCTAATTGTTTTATTCTCAAGTTATAAAGTTCTTATTTTTGTGTCTTTAGTAAGCCACTGTGGCCAATCAACCTTGGCGTGGGTATAGAAGGATTATTTTTTTATCTTGAACATAGAGAGTTACCTACTCAAAGGAGAAGACTGGATCACCACGATATCCACCTCCATAGGGGGGAAAATAAGAGAACCAAGAATATGAGTTCAATCATGAAGAAGAAGAAGCTCGTTCAATATCAAGTGGGTTTGAGAGGTTATAAGAGGATGGATATGCTAGTGATTTGGAAGTTCATTTACATTTACCTAGAAACTCAGCCCCTCCCAATGAGGAATATTCAGGTCAATTAAGATATATTATCTCTTAGACCCAAAGGGAAAATTGAATCCACCTTAAAGTCCTAATTTTGTACACAACTGTGAGTTTGATTTACACATACCTAGAGTTAACAATCCATTATCTGAGTGGGATAACATGGAAAAATAAGGAGAAGTACCTGTTACAAGGGATGTTACACCCCTAGTCATTTCCAATCCTTTAAGAGGAGTGAATCCTAATGTATCATCTATAGTATCATTTGTGTGGTTTCCACCATCCTCATTGATGTCCATTGGGGGATCTATTCCATTGAATATCCCTCAAGTTTGTGGGTCTACATTAGTGACACAAGGAACCAACCCTTTCTCTTTTGATATGACATTTCCAAGTTTCCAACCTATGATCGCTAACATTCATCCTATAATAAAAAGCAACACTGCTCCTAGAAGTGGCCCCTCAATTCCCTTCCATGCAGCCCCATCTAGTGGTGGAACACATGGAAGTTAATTGAGGGGACACTCTTTCAATAGTCACTGGATTTATCCCTTTCTCTAACATACCTCAGGGTCGCATTCCTTTCAAAGGATTGGGAGGTTTGAAATTTGATGTTCCTATAGGATTCAATGTGCCACAAGGTAATATGCCTTTCCATAGAATAGGAGGAACCAATGTTGGAATTCCCTTATGATAAAATATAAAATAGGGAAGTGTTCCTTCATCTGGGATACAAGGGATGAATATGGGAAATGTGGAAATTGTAAGAGCTCCTCGAGGAAACCAACCATTCATGGGAATGGGGGGCATTCTTGGAGGAACTGACACTCCATTCATGCAAACTCAATATAGATAGAATTAGAATTTTGGAAATAACAATCAACATTTCATGATACCTAGTAATCTATACATACCAGGTCAATCCTTTATCAACACAAATAAATGGGAAACTAATGCTTCCGAGAGTTGGAAATCTATGGCTTATTCCAAGTTGTCGTTTTTGGCTACTTTGATTTTTCCCGATTTAACTAAATTGACCAATGAACTGGTGCTTGATAACCCTAGTTTTCCCTCGATACCCACAAAAATACCTTTGGACATTCCTAAGTTTGAAGGAAATCCTAAAAAAGACATGGCGAACCATGTAATTACATTCCATCTCTAGTGTTCCTTGAACTTATTGATGGATGATTCTATTTGAATTCATCTCCTCCAAAGTATTTTGACATGGGTAGAAACAAAGTGGTACATAGCATTTACATGTGTTTCATTCCAAGACTTTAATGAAATTGCTACGAATTTCCTTAACCATTTCCAACTACTAGTCCGTTATGAGATTGCCATTGAATTCCTAACTTCATTTAAGCATGACAAGTCTACTCCAATTTCAATCACATCCATGAATGGAGGAGGAGATGTTGCTTGATAAAATCTCAAATTCCTAATGAATTCTTGACAAATTGGTTTATTAAGTCACTACAATTGTTTATAGAAAAATATGTGTCTCTTTCTGGGGTAACTATAGAAGAGTAGGCCATCATTAAGGCTCGACAGCTAGACTTGGTTTAGTCATAGTCTAGGATGCTATACAAAATATTTCCCACTACTCCTAGAGAAGCTTTTGATCCCACCAAACCTATTCTAGGGCCACATGCTGATGGTGTTATTGTCTCAGTGGAAAATTCTGTAGCTAGTCAGGGTACAAAAGATCAATTGTCCCAATTAGTACAAATTCAACCATACCGAACAATTGTCTTTGAATGAACCTACAACTACTCAAAATAAAAACAACCCTAATACAAACCCACCATTAGATGCTATGTTAGTACAAACGACCAATTCTAAGGGAATCCAATAGATCGAGGGAAGAAAAACAAGAATAAAAATAATGGGAATAAAGGGAACAATAATGTAGGTAACAACAATAATAATGGTGGTGGGAGTAATAAGGAGAATATGAAAGTGAAATTCCCATGCAAACTATGCATTGAGGATCACTTGACTTACCAATGCCCCAAAATGGAGGCGGCTCAATGTTTGTTGGCACAAAAGGAAGCTACCAAGCAACCTACAGTACTGACCAATCCATTCCCTCCACAACAAGAACAAACGATTGCTATTACCAACCCAAACCCTACACCACTACAAGGGGGAAATCAGGGTTCCTCCTTGCATGGGTTAATTTTGGAAAAATAAAATTTTCATGTGTCAATGGGAGGTCAATATCTGGACTAGAGCCCACAATTATGACTCAACTATGTATGGATCCAAAGGTAAAGAACTTCCTGAACCAAAAACAACAAATCCTTTAGACATAGAAAATCCATCCAGTGACACTATACCTAGGATACTGAAAGGTATGCTAAAGAAGGGTACATATAACCCCAATGCATGTGCTACCCATAATTATAGCATAGTTGAAGAGTTGGTGCAGGCTCCTTGTGAAATATGCACACTAGAATTCCTCTAGAGATGTACTACTTAATGAAAGAATCTACTTTTGAATAAGCAGCTCTATATCATTTGGATAGTCAGTTAATGACATTTGATTTGGAGAATTGGAATCCTTGATTACCTCATCATGCAAATTTCAGATCCAAGTTTCAACCGAAAGATAGAACATCTATAGGATTGTCGTGGACACATGGGCATACACATGTGTCATGTACTTATCATGTTGGAGAGATATTGGATCCCGTGACATTGTTTCCCTGACAACCATGTTGAAATATTTCAATGGAAATTTGTTCCAACCATCACAAAATTATCCTTTCTCTACCAGTAGACTTAGGTGGAAAAATAGTGAATGTGGAGGTAGAATTTGTTGAAGTTTAGCTAGATTATAAACTGCTTCTAGGAATAAGTTGAACTGACTCCATGATCGCTGTGGTATCTTCAATATTTCAAGTGATCATATTTCCCCACGAAAAAATAATCGTCACCATTGATTAGTTGTCATTTTGCAGAAACGAAAGCACTAAGAATAACAGGAAAATTGTCTCCCCTAGTAGTTCATTCCATGAAGGATTGCGAGAATGTTGGAGTGGGGATGTACCCTAATTTGACGAGAATTTTTAATTTTCCCCCATCCAACTTAAGTGACAATGTGGCTCCTTTACATGCAATTTATATAGTTTCCATCAACCCCTACTGTAGGAATTGGGTATAGAAGAGCCTCACTAGATTTTTCTATAGCTGTGGTATCTTACCAAGATTCCATATATAAAAATGCAGACCAAGACCCTCACTTTTCCTAGGTAGAGGTGGATAATTAGTACTCTATTCCCATTTGGGCCATCAACTCCTTATATTTTCATGACCTCTTAGATATAGTCATGCCTTTGATGAAGCTTTCATTGAAGCACCAACATTCATCGTTTCTACCTACTAAGAGTGAGATGAGGATTGATTAAAATGGATCCATCAGACTAGGGTCATTGGAGTGGTATGTGACCCCTCTTGCGACATCTCAAGTGTATGCAGAATATGGCAAACATTTCAAAAATCATTTCCATCAATATTTCCAGGACCCCAGGAGTTATTGAGAATATATTTATCAGTTCATATTGATCACCATAAGAGATTGAGGTTTTGTTGTTGTCCATAAAATCTTAGCATCGACAGTAGGGATTCTCCCCAATGAATAATCCCAATTAGATTACTCATTGTTTGGTATGGGGAATCCATCCGATTAACGGTCTGGCTATCGTAGGTTTGTTTGTTTAGTTCTGTACTGGTTGCGGCCCAGCCCACCGTATATATTTTAAGTTTAATATTATGAATATGCAAGTGCTACTATTCTAACTAATGCATTTAACCTACAATTGACAGGCAGAAGCCTCAACAAGTGATGCATAGGTTCTTACCTCCCATCTTATCACTTCTACCTATCAATTCACTAATTCTATCCTAAACTAACTATCCTATCCTTTCAAGGAGCGAGTTTAAGTGAGAGTAATACTCTGAAAATGCTCATATGAATCCAACAGATAGTTGTTTGGACAAAGTGTTCACATTCACAGTAGAAAAGATACCAAAGATAGATTTGATTTAATTTTAACAATTATTACTACGTAAACACATAAACATTTGCATAGATAAAGAAATCATTGATCACCATTTGAAGTAGTTCAATAAATTTAGAACAATATCAAAATATGAGTCATGAATGAAAAAGGAAATACTTCCAAATTTTTCATTCCACACATTCCACGCAAAACATTTATGTGCAAGCTTTTCCCGGCAAATAGGTCCTTCCCATTAGTATAAAATTAGTTCTCTTACAAAATGTGTCCAGCCTCTATTATGCTAGCAAAAGTCCCTTCTACCAGTATCCATCCCCTATATTTAAATTACAATAGATTTTGTCCCTACATGGCTATTCATTTCGACTACCCCAATCTTTGGACTTCCCAAAATTCGTCCTTTTGTGTTTGCACAAAAATACAATTAATTACAAATTTAAAATTAATTTTCTGGTGGGCCCTCCAAACTAGAAATGTAATTATCCCATAATTTTGTCTCTTCAAATATGATATTATATTGGACAGGTTCTAATTTCAAAGACACCTCATGGACAAATAATTCCTTTTCTACACCAGTCACTCCCTCAGCAGTAACTTTGTAGCTTTCTTCTAAGAAATAAGCATTGATAGTTGCCTGCCCAATATACTGGTTGAGGTCTTTTTCGTCCAACACATCCAGTTTTCTGATATACTCCAGGTCTTCTTTCAGTCTGTCCTTCGGCTCCACTAAACGCTGATATTTTTTGGGCAACTCAACCATATCTAGATTCAGTGAAACGTGGCATTTTTCATGTATCTACTGAATTCTTTTGTAGAACTCTTGACACTTTTCAATGGACCTAGGTACTTCTACACATATCTTCCTAGAATATTTCCTGCAAAAATCAAGGAGCGCTATATCCAATTTAATTTCCTTAGCTGCCTTGTTTGGCAGGTGATCAGGGAAGTTTGAATTTTTTTCCTTCCAGGCCATCTGCTTTTTTATATTTTTAAAAGAGTTAACCAACTTCTGCCTTATTGATAGAGAATCTGCAAAAATCTCTTTCATTCTATATATCATCTGCTTCATCTTGTAAATTTCTTCAGTTAAGAACTATTGTGTGTGGCATATCTGTTCCTGTATCTTACTTGCCTGTTCGTGAAAAGGAGTCATATCTTGCCTTTGATTATGTGCCAATTCGACCTGTTCTACCATAGATTATTTCTCCCTCACCAGCTCATCCATATGGGATTTCGTGATTTCCACTTAATGATTTGTTTTTATTTACTTTCCCTCCAATTCATTTATGCAAACGTAAAAATCACTTCTTTCACCCTCCATAATCACAAGCTGTACATTCAAAGCATCTTTCTTGTTCTCGAGATTATGATAATCAGACATTAATTTTTCTTTCTCAATTATTAAATCATGCTTTCTTTTCAACTCTATTCCTTCATCTCTGGCTTTTACTAGGTTGTCTTTCAACTTTAGCATCTTCTCCTTGTTGCGCTCCAAGTCGTTCATTAGCTTATCAACATTATCTACACTTTCTTGTGCAAATGCTACATTCACTGATGATGTGAACTTGGGATCCTTATGGGTGCCTTCCATTATGGTATTTTCTTGAATGCTCACCACATCGGGTTGTTCTCCCATCTTCAATCTTTTCTCCGATCTTCTGGTTATTGTCTTCCTTTTTGAGTCAAAGACTATCGTATCCATCTTTGCCACCGTGTGTTGCTTTGATGGGGTGAAAGGAGTGAGTCCAAGTTCTACAAATGGGAGGTGGCCCCCTGTAAGTGTGATTCCTGACACCCCTAGTGAATCTATATCCATGTCCTGGAAATTTGGACCTCCATCTTGGGATTCTTCCTCTTCCACAACTTTCTTGAGCATGTCTTCTTCTTCTCTTTGTATTTCCAATTATGCGACTTTCTCTGCTGCTTCTTGCTCTTCTTTCTCTTTTCTTTTGTTTTCTTTTTTTGTCCCTTTTTTTCCGTTTCCTTGGCCTGTATCCTTTCTGCTTCTTCCCATTTCTTTCTTTTTTCTTCCGCTGCCTATACTCTTTTGGCTTCTTCTCTTTGCTTCTACAATTCGACCTCCTTAGCAGTGTCAACAACATGAATAGGGCCTGTGCCGCTTTTTCGAACAAAACGTTTATTTAACTCAGCCATATTGATTGCTCTCCGATACACCTCCTCATCCTTAAGGAAATAGTCTAAGTATTCAAAATGAATTTTGCATGACGCACAATGCTGGGCGACCTTTTGCAAACTATCATTCCTCATGAAAATTATTTCCCCAAGATGGAAAGCTTCTAAGTCTTTTATGAAAGCTTTTGCACCTTTCACCTTAGGGAATTTGTATGCCGCAATGAAAAATGGAAATGGTGGGAAGAGGGCTTCTTATGTTCATTCAAAAAATTACCTGTACCCCATTAATGAAAACCTGCCTTACTACCTCTTTGTGTACTACAAAATCAGTCACATACTTTGGCATTATATATGGGGCTTTGGTGGCCCCATACATCTTGATATAAATTCCTCCAGGAGAAAATAGTAGTCTCCATATTCATTCATAACTGCCATAGCGTTATCCGACAAGCAGTTTGGTTCTTTGTTAAAAATCAACCAATACAAAGGGATGATTAATTCTTCACATATGAGCTTGTAGTAGATCGCATACTTATGGGCCCATGTGATTTGATAAGCCGCATAAAGGGGGGACTCAGTCTGATTCCACAAACATCCCAATTTAGGGAATGGATGTCTGACTAGTATGCAATCCATAAGATACTAGGACATGAAAAATTATGCTTTCTTTTGGGTCATTCCTCCTTGGGCTGCAACTATCGTTGATGCCATGCTTTCTCATATAATATCTATTGAGTTGAAGATGGTGCCATGGGAGGCTATACGATACATAAGTGGTACCTAGTTGAGCTTGTATATATTTCCATTTTCTCTACCAAAGATTCTGCTCAACATCAAGGCTATGATTCTGAATGGTGTCCTTAGATTCTTGCTATCATGTTCCCCACTTTCTCTCTGTATCAATAGCTTTCCTAGAATCATCATTTTTTTTGCATATTCAAAATGATCTATATTTACTCCACTGATCCATTCATCCATCATCATGACTTTGGGAGACGGTAATTTATATCCTGTAGTGATGTGACCTGGCTGGAATGAAGCAAATCCTTCTTTGCTTGCCCTGACTATGATTCTTGTGCCGACGTCTACATGAGGTATAATCCACCCGATGACTTCGGAGCATGGGAATAATTTTGGTTGTGGAAGCTTTATGGAAACTAGATATTTTGATATTTTGATACACCATCATCTCCTTGATGGATGCATCTGGTACATTCTGATCTTTGACGAGATAATAAAGCTCTCCCCACTTGTATTCCGGGATGATTCCCGTCGTTTCTTTAGTGTCTTCGAATATTTTCTCCATCAGGGTGTTTGCAATAATTTCAACGTCGGAGTCTAATTCAGTTATCCAGAGCTTTCGCTTGGAAACCCTCTTTTGCATCTATGCCTCCTAATGAAGCATAAAATTAATGTATAAGCGAATTTTAATGTTAAAGCAAAGGGACTAAGCAACATGTAGATATATTTCTTATCAATACTCATTACAAGAAAACCAAGTTTAGAAAATTCATTACTTCCATGGTGTCAGGTGACTATTAGTTTTAACATTCACAGTGGATCTATAGATAATCCCAAAGGCCGCAAAGTGTTGCAACTTCGCTTTGAAACCAATTGTAACATCACCCAAAACTCATACATAATTTTTTTTTAATAAACATCATCGCATCACGACATAATATCGTACGGTAAGAATATATACTGAGAACTGAACACTTAAACATCGCTCATAATAGAAATATATATTTCAACTGTTAACTTGAAGAGGCCATGGATACTATATACAATTCTTATGTTTTCTTCTTGGAGGAGGAGTTTTCCTTCTAATTTTGCATGCATTCATTTGTTTATTTACATGTGAATGTTTGTAAAACTGTCCAAGTGCACGACTTGCCTAGTCATTACTAGAACAAGTTCTTTTGATTGTTTTCACTATGTTCTGATTGGTGTTAGGTTTACATGTTGGCCCTTTAGTTTGTTTGGATTGGACCAAGACTGGTGTCAAGGATTACTTATCTTGATGACTAATTCATTTATTTTTATTGCAAGTTACACATAAGCTCTCATGGATGTAAATGGTTTGTAGAACTCTCCCTAACGAGGCTCATTCCAACCTCCTCCATGGTCAACACTTTAAATTTGATTACTAAAAATAATATGAGCAAAAATTAGGAGAAGGGGGTCGCCCTTCCTCCCATGTCCCTTTCACCAAAGACATTTACATCAAATAAGGTTTATTGTTGCGTCCATAACTATGAAATGGGGCTCGCAAGCCTCCATGCCTCCACATGTCTCGACCAGTAACTATCATTTACTTGCATACTACTAGTCTTGTGATCTATGAGATGGGAAGTGTATTTTCCCTTTTTCCAAAGATATTTTCACTCATTTCTTTGGTTGAGAGCAGAGAGGCTCTACCCCTCCAAGGGTGAGTCAAGGATCTCGGCTCGTCTTCACAGTGTGAGAGCTTGTTAAGCTTACAACTACCGTGTTTGTGTTTGGATTAAATGGTTTTGGGCATTATTCCTCTGATTTTTAATGAGAATAAACCTTGTAGCAAGATGTGAGAGTTAGCTGTGGAATTTCTGGTTAGACTTGGCATCTTTTACCTGCATGTTAAGTATTATTATTCATGCACAATGTTATCCTATTTCTATGTAATTAACTTGCTTACATTCAGGATATATATATATATAGACATGTCTTTCTTTGTTTGTAACTCCTCTTAGGTATGTAAGGGAGAAAAGATGAATGCGAGTCTTTTGTTGATATTAATGGAGAAGGCATATGCACGGGTAAGCCCGCCATCAAACTTAGTCCTATTCCTATGGACTTGAGGGATCTCGTGGGTTGCTTTTGTTTGCTAGCGTTGATGCATAGCTACTGTAGGTTGTTCCTTAGCCTGGATAGCCTTTATTCTCTATATATATTTAAATGAAAAGGGAGTCTGGATTAAATTATGAATTCAAATCCTGGGAATGAAAATAACCTTTCCAGATAGCTCTGTATAAACGTTTTGATTATGAATAAGGGTTAAACTCTCGGCCGTTATGCTTGATTAATGTTTATAGTTATTTATTGTTTTCTAATTCGTGCATTAAGAATGTATGTGTATTGATTGTTTAAAATTGTATTTAGTATTTTAATTGGCTTGGCACAATGGCTTAGCCTGGGAAATTACATTAGCATTGATCTGGTTAATTAAATTTGTCTTCAAGAGCACGACCCTAAGGGTATCGGCCTTGTTCAACAAAATTTATAAGAGCATCCCTTTGTGGAAAGGCATAACTATCGCTACCATTTCCTGTAGCATGAGCACGCCCATAGGTTTCGACCTTGGCTCTTTAAATGCTATTACATGCTCTTTATTCGTTCACTACTTACATGAGCTTAAGGGTGCATCCAACAGGATCGGTCCTAACTTGGTTTAACCATATTATAATTTAAATTTTATTTATATTAGTTTTGCTGAATATTTTTATAAGTTGGTAGAAAGAATACTCATGATCATAAGGGGCGTGATTGTATGATATTGTAAACCCTGTGTGTAGAATGTTTACCTAAAATAAACTTTAAGCCTGAAAGAGAAAGGCTCTGGTTTGTAAAAGAGAAGGTGGTATAGTAGAACCCTTTGAACCACAAGCTTACCAGCTTAACTCGACCAGCGCACGGTCCATGAGTAATGGTTATTGCTTAACTTTCCTTGTAAACGATTTGTCTAGCAGGCTGTGAGGCTCGAACTCCAACCCTATAAACTCTGAGCCGAATTGGTGATTTACTGTGTATTATGTCTATTCATAGATCGTGGTTCTAATCCCGACTCAAGTTTTTATGTTAAGTTTCTAATTATTTTTTTAGTGGCATCGTTAAATAACAAGCATAGTGGATATATGAATAATCTTTTAATATTGTTCGAGTACTATAGACTAAGCTTGTTTGATATCGTTCTATAATCATATGATATTGTTTGGTTACTTTATGGTTAGGTTTAAAGAAGAGATATATTAGCTCTGTTTACTTTTGTTTATAATGTTTGACATTTAAAAAAAAAATATGCCATCTATGTATTTACACACAAAAGCATGTAGACATATTAACGGTTTAAGAGCATGCTCAGGATTCTAAATGAATCCTTTTCCATTAATATTCCGGTTTGGTGAGATTTCTCACTAGAGTATGTTTACCCATGATATTATATATTATATATACGATAAACTAATCTCAAAGAGAAACAAATATTCCTCTAATACTTTTAAAAGATAATAAATAAAAATAAATAACATTCAGATTGAAATAATACGTAAATATTTTACTAGGTAAATAAATTAACATCAGAGCCTCAAAACTCTAACCTAGTTGTAGGAATTAAATCATGTGCATTAACAGTTTTAAAATTGATGAAAACAAGTTAGCAAAAATAACTTTGTATCTAGAAACTGAATTCTTTAACTAAACCCTTATCCTTAATAGAAAGCTTAATAGCTAAAAACTTATTAAAGTTATAGGAGAGAATTTTTCTATTCATCTTAAAAATAAAAGAATATGCAATTGATAAAAGTGACTAAATTCCTAAATAACTAGTAATATTCTGCTAAAGTCTAATTAAACAAGAACAGTGACTAAAAATAATAGAATAGGTTTCAAAATAGAAGAACAAGGCAGAGTTGGGAGAACTTATCAAACTTTATAGCCACCAACTTCGTGGGAAACTTCCTCTTTCTTCCCGGCAATAGACCTTGAACAGTTCACTGCTCATTTCACAGGTCACCCTCAAGCCAGACCAAGCATACTAGACAACAATAACCTAGGGATTGTTCTCTATCTTGATTACTAATGCAGAGTAGTCACAAGTTTTTTTACTAGCTCTATGTAATTCCTATAGTAAAAACCCCTTTAACAAAGTCCCTCCTAGAAAAACCATGTTTCATTCATAGTAACTCAACACTCAAGGAACTACAACTGAACCCTCCAGTGAGATAGGAACCCTTACCCCCTATAATGTTCACTCTCTACAAATTTTCTATTTGGGAAATGTTCTTCTTTCACTTCAAGATGTTCTCTCGTAGTTACGGAAAGAATGAAATTTTTCTTCTCATTATCTCCTTTTATAATCTTTTCTTTTAAAAAATGAGTTAGGTTTTAGTTTCTCTCCATTTCTTTTATTTTTAATTCATAATTAAATATTTTTCCTCACATAGTTCTAATTCTTCATTAACACTTTATGTATTAATTAAGGGGTCATGTCCCTCCCTAGTATGGTTGGTCCCTATTTCAAGTGGTTGTTTCCCAAGGACTTAGAGTATATTGTGAGATAATAGTAGTTTTATTTATATAATTTGATGCTCCAAAGTCTCCCGACTCAACATCAAATCAAAACATTAAAGTCTAAAACTTATAATGATGCAGATTCTCCCGACTCAACATCAAATCAAAACATTTAAGTATAGACACTTTTGATGTTCTAGAGTCTCCCGACTCAACATCAAATTAAAACTTTTTTGTCTTACACTTTTGATGCTCCAGAGTCTCTCGACTGTACATCAAATCAAAACATTTAAGTCTTATATACAAAGGGTTCAAATTTGGGATATTAGAAAGTGTTAAAGGAAGAGCCCACCAAATTTTTACACTATCCAATGAGCTACTGCAATCATCAAGTGTTGATCACCTAAGATCCAAATGTCAAGGGAATCACTCACAACGACATCAAGGGGTTACGAAGGTGCAACTAATGAGAATTAACCATGGATTATTAAATTATATGCTCTAATCTTTCTATCTGTTATACATTGTGCACGTAATTACAGTCTTCGCGAGGAGCTCTATTGTGCTTATGTTACATGTGCTTCTAATAGAAAGTTAGATAATGCTCTAGTTATTGACAAAATTTTAAGATTTAGATTAAAGAGAGCTAAAATGATTGGATACAATAATTATGCAGAGGTAAGTATGTCCATAAAATGACAACTAATGATAAATACGAAGATCTCTTAGAAACGGTTTGGAGTGCTTCATTGAATTATATTCCACAAGATCTGAAAGATTTGAAGACCTTTGCTAGAGAACAACATGCTGAAGAAGGAAATATAAACTTCCATTGGGATTTGGAGTGAGTGGCATCGCGAGACAAAAAATTGAAATAAATGAGGAAGAGTTGCCCCCTTTTTCTCATTTCCCAGGTAATGGAAATCCTTTTTGATCTTGAAAAAAAGATTTTTAAAATTGAGATTGAACCAGCAGATGGACTTGATTCAGTGTGGAATAAGGATGTAAGATTTTACACAATCAATAACTTATTAGGAATTCCATTTGCATATTTCTATTTTGATAAATACTCAAATCGCTCAGAGATGCAAGGTGGTGCATGGATTCTGGAGTTACAAACAATGAGGTGAAATGTTGTATGTGTAAACAGAGAGGGTTTTTCATCTTGCAAATACATGCTTATGTTATGAGTAAATGTCTCCAACTACTGTGGTATAGGTCAAAAGCACTTGTTTCATGATATAATATGAAAAGGATGTGTCTCACATATTCTCATTGGATATCCGAGTAAGATGACAATTGTTGAAGTATTTGAAGGAACGTGATCAACATTAAATCAAACCAGAACACTCAAAAAACATCTATAATGAAGGATTCTATGTAGTTTCATTTTTGGTTCTGTTGTATATAGGACATATATGTCACAGTTAATTTATGTCACAATTATCTCTGTCATAGTTTATATCTCTCATAGTTCATTTCTGTCACAATTATCTCTGTCACAGTTCATTTATGTCACAGTTTATATCTGTCGCAGTTCATTTTTGTCACGATTATTTCTGTCATAGTTCCTATCTCTCACAATTCATATTTGTCACAGTTCATCTCCATCGCAATTCATTTTGTCACAGTTCATCTCTGTCACATTTCATCCTTGTCACAGTTCAATCTCTGTCACAATTCATACTGCACAGTTCCTAGGAAGGAGTATAATGCACAATTTTTTGTGTCACAGTTGTTTTTGTGACATAGTTCCTATGTGTTACAATTGTTTGCATCACAATTATTTTGTGTCATTGTGACCCTATGTAAGAGTTATTTTTTGTGATAGAGTTCCTCCATGTCACATTTATTTGCGTCACACTTATTTTTTTTCACAGTGATCATGTTGTCACGGATTATTTTTGCATCACAGAGACCCTATGTCACAATTATTTGTGTCATAGTTATTCGTGTCATAGTTATTTTGTGTCATAGTGACCTTGTGTCATAGTTATTTATGTCACAGTTATTTTTGTGTCACAGTGACCTTCTTTCACAGCTCTGGTGTCATGGCTCTTGTGTCACAGCTCTTGTGCCATAGCTGTAGTGTCACAGCTCTTGTGTCACAACTCTTATGTCACAGTTATTATGTTTAAAGCTATACCAAATCAAATTGTTTTGTGAAATACAGTTTGATCTAGTGTAATGTTTGTTGATCAATTATGTTGATCTACTATGATTCCGCCGAAATGTTATATTATTAAGCATTTCATATGCATTTGTTAACCATTATGTGTGTAACTTTTTATAATAATAAAAAAAATTGTGTTTTAAGTCTGGTGTCACGTGGGGTGTGTTACAAATTGGCATTAGAGCTGAGGCTACAACTCTTGAACCTCACAGGTGACTGTTGATTTCTAAATTAAAGTGTATGCATAAATCATATTATCTAATGAGCTAATAATAGTTCATCTTGGTCACGAGTAACTGAAGTTATAGCTCTTTTTTTTTTTTTAGGTTTTCCTTTACTTACATGGTTACCTTGTAAACCTTGCATAGTTATCTTGCATGGAAAAGGATGGATTAATTTAATTTTCGAGTCTAATTAATCTTAATAAGTCAAGATGTTTGAATAATCAGCTAGAAACTTCCTCACAAGTATTGCTTGAAGTTTAAGATATTTTCTATATCATGTTTCTAGATAGAAATATAATCTTTGAGTTTTGAGATTATGAAAGAAGATTTTGCAGGTAGAGACCAAGCAGGAGTTTGGCCGCTTGTTGGAATGTTACAGATATTCTCAGTTTTCTCTATTTTATATATAGTTTAAAGGTCATGAATTCAATTATGTATACATTAAATTCTCTATGAGGAAGTCAATTATTAATGGTTCCTTGTTTTAATTTACTTGGGAAATTTTTTATGTGTGGCTGGAAATACATTTCCATATTTTGCACACAAAATATTTGTAATAATTCCTCAAAGTGGTTTAACTTATGGTAGAAGATGGGTATGGCCCTATCTTGCTTGATAGATAACACACACACACACACACACACACACACACACAATGCATAAATTACAATGGTAATTTCATATGTTATGTGTTGCATTGTTTGGTAATGGCAAATTTACCATGTCTTACCTTGAGTGGTAATTGCAATGAAAAGCATATGATTACCATGGGTTGAAATGAAATTTACTTAGTTCAATATTGTCTATGTATACATGGTTTTAGTTTCCTTTTTGGTTTTGTTGTATATAGGCTATATCTGTCACAGTTAATTTATGTCACAATTATCTATGTCATAGTTTATATCTCTCACAGTTCATTTCTGTCACAATTATCTCTGTCACAGTTCCTATCTGTCATAGTTTATATCTGTCACAATTCATTTCTGTCATGCTTATTTCTGTCACAGTCACTATCTCTCACAGTTCATATCCATCGCAATTCATTTTTGTCGTAGTTCATCTCTGTCGCATTTCATCCTTGACACAGTTCCTCTTTGTCATAGTTCATACTGCACAGTTCCTAGGAAGGACTATACTGCACAATTATTTGTGTCACAGTTATTTTTGTGACATAGTTCCCATGTGTTACAATTGTTTGCGTCACAATTATTTTGTGTCATAGTGACCTTGTGTCACAGTTACTTTTTGTGATAGAGTTCCTCTGTGTCACATTTATTTGTGTCACAGTTATTTTGTGTCACAGTGATCATGTGTCATGGTTACTTTTGTGTCACAGAGACCCTATGTCACAATTATTTGTGTCACAGTTATTTGTGTCATAGTTATTTTGTCTCATAGTGACCTTATGTCATAGTTATTTGTGTCACAATTATTTTTGTGTCACAGTGACCTTGTGTCACAGCTCTGGTGTCACGGCTCTTGTGTCACAGCTGTAGTGTCAAAGCTCTTGTGTCACAGCTCTTATGTCACAGTTATTATGTTTAAAGCTATACCAAATCAAATTGTTTTGTGAAATACAGTTTGATCTAGTGTAATGTTTGTTGATCTACTATGATTCTGCTAAAATGTTATCTTATTAAGCATTTGAGATGCATTTGTTAACCATTATCCGTGTAACCTTTTATAATAATAATAAAAAATTGTGTTTTAAGTTTGGTGTAACGTGGGGTGTATTACAAATAAGTATCGGAGCTGAGGCTACAGCTCTCGAACCTTATGGGTGACTATTTGATTTCTAAATTAAAGTGTATGCATAAATCATATTATCTAATGAGCTAATTAATAGTTCATGTTGGTCACGAGTAACTGAAGTTATAGCTCTCAGTTTTTTTTTAGGTTTTCCTTTACTTACATGGTTACCTTGTAAACCTTGCATAGTTATCTTGCATGGAAAAGGATGGATTAACTTAATTTTCATGTAATTAATCTTAATAAGTCAATATGTTTGAATAATCTAGAAACTTCCTCATAAGTATTGCTTGAAGTTTAAGATATTTTTTATATCATGTTTCTAGATAGAAATATAATCTTTGAGTTTTGAGATTATGAAAGAAGATTTTGCAGGTAGAGACCAAGCAGGACTTTGGCCTCTTATTGGAATGTTACATACATTCTCAGTTTTCTCTATTTTATATATAGTTTATAATGGTTAATGTTTGAGCATGTAACTGTATGATGGAAATTTAGTTGCAAATGTGAGATTGTTGTCTCCTCAAAAGTGTGAAGTTCTAGAGCTATCTATAACTGGAAAGATGAATTTTTCATGTGATAAATTATTGCTTGATGTTGTATATTTATGTTAACAGTATGACCATGACTGTATAAGGGATTTATCCTTAAACCCTAATTTGTATAGGACTTGGTTGTCACATGGATTTTCTAGTTGACCCTTGTCTTGGGTTGTTCATGGTGAGTGATATTTTCCTTATTGTTCCTTGGTTAAATCCAATTGTGATCTCTAATTATTGTGTATGGTCACTGTTTTTGTAAATTACCTCTGGTTACCCTTGTAACCATATTCTTGAACCAATTAATTGTTTTATGCTAGATGTTGGTTGTTGTTGTCAAAACCAGAGCTATTAGCCAATGATTTGGTGAATGGTGTATGAATTGACTCTGATAGAATTCAGGGGCATTGGAAAACAATGATGTGTCTCACTGTTGTGTTTCTAGAAGGAAACCAAGGGAGGAAAATGCACTATTTGGTGTGAATATGGTTGTATTTGATTTCCTTGACATGCTGAGTAGCATGCATTTCTTGTAATTATATGTCTTCACAACTATATAGCTTAGATCGATGTGGAATGCGTAGATTACATAACCCGTGGGGTCGCATTAAATGCTTGCTAGTTGCATTTAATTTGTAAGAAGGATGATTGGTTTGTCTATTTGGGGCATGTTGACCTAGCCTTAGTTTTTTGTGCATTGTTTGTATTTATTGTACCCCTATGATCCCTCTAGTATCTAGATGGTAGTATGGTTGGGGACCTATCTAATGATTTTCAATGAATAGTAGAATGCTTGAATGCTTGATAGCCAGTTGGTGGCATGTTTTGCATTCTTCAAAGCATGCCATTGCATGAATGTGCTAAACATGTTGATGCTTGTTTCTATTATGTCATGTTGTGGCTAGGGAAAACCAAAGTTGGATGATCATGGGTATTTATCTTAATCAATTGTGATCAAGGTGTATGAATAGGTAGATTTGGTGATTGATTGGTTTCCTTTGTTATTGAATTTTGAAATTTATTACCTAAAGCGAATGATTCTATAACATAGTTACTCATGACTGGTCTACTCATGTGTTCTATTTTAGAGTAGTGTCACAGTTGCGTAACAGGTCCAATAGATGTTGGAAAAAGCATAAATTGTATATGCATGCGCTGCATGAATTTTAAAATTCTTATTAAAGAATTATTTTCATGTTATTATGCTCTATTAGGATCATAATATTTTGGTTGAATATGAAGTGCAATGTGATGTACTGTTTTTCGGAATGGTTTCTCTATATGAGTTTTGGATAGACATTATGTATTCTAAAGTATTATAATGTGTTCAGGGTAGTATTTATAACTAAATTGTTTTGGATATGTTAAGTATGGTTGTTGTAGCGTTGCTTGATCTTGCAGTCCTTGAGTTTGATGGTAGATGGCCATATTGGACAGCTAGCTAAATTATTTGTATGGACTTATGCCTAAGTCCATCTGTGCAAGAATGTTTTATGTTTATGTAATATTGAAATGTTGTTATTTAATGGCAATTAGTTTAATTGTAGAATTAAATATTTGAATGCAATACAATATTAAATGTGTAAGAGATTTTGAAACAAAAGTAAAATTTTGAATTCCATTGAGTGATTTCTTAATAAGAATGGTGCAATCACAAGTTTCACTTCAAGTCTAAATGCCTATGTTCTTGTTCACCTTGTTTGTGTTTGATGTAAATGAATTGGTAATATTTCCAAACTTATGTTAATTTATGAAAAGTTAAAGCTATGAATATGTTGCTAATTGAGATGACTATTAGTTGAGTGTTAAATTACTAACTGATGTTACCTAGTAAATTGTTACTTGATTATAATTTTTTAATGGTTTTTAACTAAGGTTATCTAATATGAATTATTTAAATTCATCTAATGCTATGACTTGAAGTGCTACGGAGAATGAAAATGCAATATTGTAGTTCTCACAAAATTATCAAGGGATTCCATTGGGTACATCATGGTGTTAGTTGAATATTGATCAGGAATACATGCAAGTTGGTGCTTGCATATTGAAGACAAGAATCAAATATTAAGTGAAAGATCGAGTGTTTATGTCATTGTGCCTAAAATGGTTGATCCATAGCTGCACTGAAAGCAGGGTATTTTTTAAGGATTCTAATATTATACTTAAGTATAGTATCTTAGGCGACTATTTTGGATTAAAAAAAACATGTATATAGATAAGTAGGCAAATATTAAATATGAAACATACAGTTTACTCCTAAAATATGTAAATTTTGGTGAATATTATGATAAAAAAAAATATTTTATGTAAATATAGGCGATATTAGAGACTAAAAATGACCAAATAGCAAATTTATTTTTTGAAAAAAAGCCCGAAAAATAGCCAATTGGCGAAATTTCGTTCTTAAAAATTACCCCGACTAAAAGATCGAATGTTGATGTCATGGTGACTGAAAGGGTTGATCCATGGTTGACTTGGAATATGAAATTTATGCAAGTTGGTGCTGCAGTAAAAGTTGAAGCAAAATAATAGATTAATAAAAGAATAAAAAATTAATAAAAACTCTCATCTACTAACAAAATTTGGAGAGGGAGGGCGGCACCCGGTCTAATGAATGAACCTAATAATAATAATAATAATAATAATAATAATAATTGATGATGTGGGGTTTGGGTGATCCTATTACGCACACATTGAATAGCACCAGAGGAAGGAATACCTTCTTGGTGTTGTGTGGGGTAGGTAATGTGGATCCCAACCTAGATGAAGACTATGCAAATCGAGCACTTGCATTTCAAAGAGAAAGAGGCTGGGGAGTAGAAAAGCCACAGTTTCTATGGAGCTCCAGATTGGACCAGACAAAGGGGGAACTCTTACTCTTCTCTTTTTACTTATGTTATGACTTTCTCGAAAAAGAAAGTGTTAAAAATACATGCTACAACTGAAATTGTTGTATTTATTTTGTTGAAAATGCATCCTGCAACTGAAATTGTTGTATTTAGTTTTTTTAGATAAACAATGAATGCTAAAATAGTTAAATTTTTGTAAAAAGAAATAAAGATGATTGGAGTCATCTATATGCATATGTTGATTTAAGCATGACATGCATGAAAACATTTTGAGTAAATCTTGAAAATTTCCATTCATTTAAGTAAATGAGATGATTGATTTTTATTATGTTGGCCTAATCAATGTTTGGTAATTGATTTCAGAGGAAAAAATTATGTTGGAAGCTGGTTTCAGTTATTTTAAAAGCTAAAGAGGAGCGGGACAAGCTCATGTTACCATCAACAGAAACAACATGATGAAGTATGTCATATTTTGGTGAACTTGATTCATCTTTGAAGAAACAACTTGAAAGCTAAAGTGCAAGAACAACCTTGCAAAGTTATGAAAATTTGATATATTTAATAATTATATCTATAATCATTAAACACCAAGGATGGTGTAGACTTTAAGGGGGAGGGGAATATAGCACCCATGGTTTGAAACCCCTAGTCTGATGATGTCAAGATAAAACTATAGTTTATGAATTCCTTATTGACGCTTGGAAAAATCCTAGCATCAACAATGGGGGTTCTCCCCAATGAAAAGTCCCAATTAGACTCTTCACTATTTGGAATATGGAACCCATCTATTTTACGGTCAAGATACCATTCAAGATGGTCTTGGAATTATTTTATCAGATGCAACCCAATCCATTGTTTATAATTTGATAGTTTTAAATGAAATGCAAGTTACTAATTCTACATGCAAATGCTTATGCTTACTAACTATGCTTGTTTGACCGTTTGAAAGAAGCCTCACTTAGTGATACGTAGGTTCTTACCTCTCATCTTCTCACCTCATTTGATGTCGGTCAAACAAGAATATTGCCTAATTAAATGCAATGTTCTATCTAAACTACCTTGCAAGGAGCGAATTTAAGGAAAGCAACGAAATAAAACTGTACCATACATTTATAGAAGATAACTACTGAAGATAAGGCATTTAACATACAAAAAATAAAGTTAACACATTAGATATATTAAGCATTAACATTCATTACATTCTTTTCTCATGGAAAACAAAGAAAACTGTATTTGCATGTACATACAACAAGATGATTCAAAAAATTATTAGAATAATCCAACATAATAAGAAAGATCTTACTGCATTTCCATAAACAAAATGAAGAATTTAGTTCTACACATTTGTCCACACACGTCAACACAATATTCCATGTATGCTTCCACCCAGAAAAATTCCTTGGTCATTAGCAGAAAATAATTTCTCATATATGAGTTCCAGTACAATCAAAATCAAAATCCCCTTTCCTATCTATTTTCTCCTATTTATCTTTGCAAATCTACCTCCCAAGTGACTTGTCAATTCACCTTCCCACAGTTATGAATTTTTTCCTTTTAAACTTTTGTCTTATCCTTATTACAAAATAAGTGGGAAAAATACCAAAATACAATAAAAATATGACATCATGAGGATGGGGTGCCCCCTTGAGCTTGTATAAATTCATCCCAAAGGCTACTTTCATAGGATATAATATTTAATTGTTGAGGCTCTAATAAACTTAAGGTTGCTTCTTGAAATGAAAAATATTTAACCATAGCATTGAGTCCTTTAGTTGATGCATTATGTATGTTGACTAGGTATTGTGTTTTTAGAGTAGCTTACCCAATATGTTCCTATAAGTCCTCTAGAGTGATGGTGTCTAAAATTTTAATAACAACAATATCTTCATCTTTGAGGGTCCTTAACTCGGCCAACCACTACTCTTTTGGTACTAGGATTTTGAATGTGCGAGGAGAATGCAAATGGCATTTTTCAAAAGCTCTATCAATGCTCTGGTGAATGCCTTCACACTTGGAAATGGAAACTACCACTTCACTCTGCAATTTTTTCTTAACTTTCTCGAAGTTGTCCAAGGTTGCAAAATCCAACTTTAGTTCTACTGTAGATATTTTGGTAAAATGAGGAGGAATTTCTTTAGTTTTTTTTCTCCAAGCAACAAGCCTCTTCATCCTATTGTGGATTTCTCCAAGATTTTGTCTAATGGAAGTGTATTCCTCATATATCTGTTTGAGCCAGGTCACCATTCCCTTTACTTCAAATGTTTGTTTCGTGAGCAACTCTTGTGAGTTGAATAGTTGCTCTTGAAGAGTGGAGGCACAGTCATAAAATGGAGTTAAGTCTTCTCTTTTCTCTTGTGCAGTATTCAATTCAATAATTAATGATTCCTTCTCTTGATTAATTTTTTCTATCTTTTCGTGCAGAGCTCCTTTCTCAATGGTAATAGATTCCACTTGTTGGTCCCATTTCCCTTCTTTCTCTTGCAGCTCTTTCAATTGAGACCGTAGATTTGCTTTCTCACCTTTTAGTATTTCCATTTGTACATTTAGTGAATATATCTCATATTCTAAGCTTTGGACATTGTGAAGGGATTCTTCCTTCTGTGATTCAAGGGAATCGCGCTGACGTCTTATCTTGACCCCTTCATTTCTAGCTTGAACTAGTTTGTCCTTCAGTTTGTCCACTTCGGCCTTACTGCTTTATACATTTTCTATCAACTTATATATGTTTTCCTCATTGGACCAGGCTGTTACAACACCAATTGATGCTATGAACTTTGGATCCTTATTTGTGCCTTCAACTACCAGAAATTCTTGCATGGTGACAACATTGGGTTGTGAGGTGACTTTGAGCCTCTTATCCATCCTTTTCATAATGGTCCTCCTTTTAGTGTCATATATAATAGTTTCTAATTTAGAAAAAGCATGTTGCTTGGATGGTGTAAAAAGAGTGAATCCCAATTTAGTCAGAGGGATATTTCCTCCAGTGAGGGGAACCTACGTGTTATTATCTATCATATTATCAATATACATGTCCTGGTTACCATCACCTCCTTGTATATTTTGAGTTTCCACAACTTTCTTGAGGGATTCTTCTTCTTCTTTCTTCTTTTGCAATTCTTTTTCGGCCGAGAGATCTTATTCTATTGCTTTCTTCCTTGTAGCTTATTCTATATCTCCCTGTGTCGATGCATCAGATGTTTTACTAGAACTTTCACCTTTACTTTTTATAAGCCTTTTTTTTAGTTCTGTAAGGTTTCACACCCATCTATACACTTCTTCTTCTCACAAGAACTGATCATCATACTCGTAATGAGTTTTTACAAATTGACAATGTAGGGCCACCTTCTGGTGACTATCATTCCTCACAAATATTTTTTCACCAAAATGATATGAATCTAAATCTTTCACCAATTCTTGAGTATCTTTGAAATTATTGAACCTATATGGACCAACTGAAAGTGGGAGTGGATTCCAAGAATCCTTCTTATTATTGTACAGGAAATGGCCAATACCGTTTATGAATGTCTTCCTTACAGTTTCCTTTAAAATAATGTAATCAATAACATACTTTGGAAGCAACAATGGACCTTTTGATCCCCCGTAAATACATAGGTAGGTACCTTCAGGATTTAAATAATAATATCCTAACTATGTAACCACTATAAGGGCCTCCTCAGACATGTAGTATGGTTCCTTCACATAAATCAGTTTGTACAATGGAACCAAGAATTCGCAAATTTGCTTATAGTAGCTACATGTTTTTGAGTCCATAAAATATGATATGCTACATACAGAAGAGTTTCAATGGGATTCCACCTACATCTGATTCCTGGAAAGGGATGTAGGGTCATGATACAATCTATCAGGTAGGAAGACATGTGGAGTTCAACCTTCTTTTCTTTGAGTCCCTGATGTGCCTCATCAATAGCCTAAATCATATTCTTGGAAATGATATATTCCCAATTGAAAACTGTGCCATGGATTGTGATGTAATAGAGCAAAGATACCCAATTGAGCTTTTAATTTTGAGTTGGGTCTCCCATATATCCTACATAAGAGAGTAGCAACGATTTTGAAGGGGGTATTCAGAAACTTGGTCTCATATTCTATGCTACTCCTTTGGCGTAATTGATTCCTAGGAAATATCATTTTCTTCGCACACTCTGCATAGTCTAACTTTAGGATTTTGAGCCAATATTCTGTCAAAAGTCCTTTCGGGTCTATAATCCTGTAATCCTTTCCTATATGTGCTGGATGAAATGAGGCAAACATTTTTCTCGTGGCACTTGTGATGATACAATTTTTTATGTCGACATAAGGAAGGATCCAACCTATCATCTTAGGGCATGGGAACAACTCTGGTCGGGAAGCCACTTTTTGGATACCCCACTTTTTGATATTTTGGTATATTAAAGTCTTCCTTAATCGTTGATTCGGGTACAGTTTTTTCTCTGATTAGATGATAAATTTTACCCCATTTGAATTCAAGGGTTACACTGATGATGGGTTGAGTGACATCAAATTGAATCTCTAAATCCATTTATGGAACCACTTCATCATTAGAGGCTACATCCAATATAGATTTGGAAGAATGTTTTGGACCTCTTTCTGACATCTATGTTTCCTGTAAAACAAAAGATGTATCATTATGTTGCATAACATTCATTGATACTGTAAACAATATACAAATTTGAGCAAATAAGAAATAGCTTTGAAATTTCTTCAATGAACACATGTTTCTAAGGGAATAAATATATATAGTTTTTCATTAATGCAAAGAACATCTACTTCCTTTTACAAGAAACAACAACTGTGAATCCATATCTTAGTAATGCAAAAAAAAAATTGATGGTCAACAATGAGTGAAGAGCACTAGGGCTAATCTGTGTATTATGAGAATTAGGGTTTAATGGGTCTCAGAAGGATTTCAAAAGAAGGTTTATGTGACAACAAGGATAGATTTGAATTTTAGGGAAATATGGTGGCTTAAAACCCTCAGCCCCTAGAAAACATCGAGCTAGCCAACGAAAAAGGGTCCCCAAGAAACGGTTTTCCTTAGAATCACCAAAACCAATCACACGTCTAACTTATACAACTCCAATCTCCAAATGCCAACTGGAAATAACAACCATAATTAGGACAAAATACCTACTTGGAAAAATGAAAGGTGAGTTGGGTCACTATGCATCCGTATTGAGTGAAAAATTTCTTCCAGATGGCGCAAGAGAAAATGGTGTAGAGAAGAGACGATAGTGAACGGTTATTGGGGTTAGGTTAAAAAAACAAATTAGAAAACCCTAAGTCACTTGTCAAATGAGCCCAAAAAATGGCCTTGTCGTGCTTTGAATGGACCTAACAAGTCATTTCCGAGGGAATAAGTGAATCACCCCGACACGTGTCGGCAGTGATTTGCTTTCTTTCGCGATGGAAATTTTTTAGCCTTTTTGTCAAAGCTGCTAAGTCATTTCGGATCCGAAACTTTTTTTTTTTTTTTGACATGCTTAGGAGAAACTTTCCAATGCTGCACATGATGCATGTTTCAACATTAAACATAAGAGTTTTCTGAGCACTTCGGTGCCAAATATCATTATGTGCTGATACATATCGGAAAAGAAACGAAATGTGCTTCAAAAATTTCATTCTACAGAGCTTCGATGAAGAAAATGAAAGTTTTGTGACCTTGTCGAAGACAAAAAACATTTTACCCCGATACAGTTTTGGAGGATATATGCAAAGTCCGTCGATTAGCTCGAAGACGAAAATGTAAGTTTGGCCGAATGAAGTTAAGGTTTCGATGAGTTTTCAAAAACTCTGCGAACTTTAGCCAAGAAAGAAGGGAAAGATTCATGTTAACAATTTAGCTTACCAAATTAACTTCACCAAAGTTTCAAGAACAAACACTGTTTCGGCGATAAAAGGCCAGTTCAACGAGATTTCGGTGATGAACAAGAAACAAGAGTGACATATCGGAGAGATTGGACAATTTTCATTGATGATTCATTGCATTTCATACAACTTCTACGACGTTTTGGTGCATTTAGGGAAAACTCTCCGACATTTCGATGAGTTTGAGAAAACTCTCTGAAACATTAAATTTGGAAAAAGAGGCCGAAAGTTGAAAAAAAATTTAAGTACTATATCATGAAACATCCAACTTCAATTAGTACCTAATTTAGTTAAAGAAATACCAAAAGTATGGAACAAGCAAAAGATTGAGTTCAAATGTGGGGGGGAAATCTTCCAATAGAAATACTAAGGAGGGTGGTTGCAATTGCAACATGCTTGTAAGGCTGAACATATTGTATTTCACAAATATTAATATTAAAAATTCACAACTGATTGTGCTTAGGTAGTACGTTGAACATATCGAGGACTTGTGTATTCACTAGAGACAGTAAGGGGGTTAAAATGTCTTAGGTGGGAGACCATGTTATGAACCTGTTAAATATCTAAGTCCCTAAAGTTTATCCTAATCCATAATCCCATATAAATGACTTTATATTATATTTTTAAAATCATAATTATTATTTGATTATGATTAAGTGGGATTTTGGGTGGTTTATGTTTTTATATATAAAAAATAACAATAAATAAATAAAAGTGGCTGAGAGAGAGAACCCATGTGGTTCCAAGTTGTATGCATGAACTTATGCATGCAAGGGAAAAGTAATTCGCCCTCATCCTGAGCGGGGAGAAAATTGGGGGAAATTTTGTTACCAAATTTCCCAGAGAAGCCAGTGGGTGGGGCGTTGGAGAGAACTGGGGAGATAATTATCGTCTGAGAGTAAAATTTGAGATGAACCCTGGAACCTGTGAGCCAAAGTTGTTGTGAATATCTGCTGAAAACCTGCTCATTTTGTCTATGTTCATACCGTGAAGTGGAAAATGGTGTAAGAATATGACTTGGTGGAATTATGAGCATAGATGGCACTTATGTGTCTCACTGTTGTGCAGTCAGAATGAAATCAAGGAGGTTAAGTGCATTATTTGGCATGGAATTGGGTTTAAACCAATTTTCTTGATTGCCAAGTGTTTAACTCTGGAAAAATTACGGGAATTGGAGAGATGTTTGTCTAGTGAATGCGCAATTCTCAACTTGGGGGTGGTGTTCTGTTGAGATATTAAGAAGCATAATTACCTATGGTTGGGTGGAGCATGGAAGCCACACATCCAGTTTCCCATTCCAATTTTTTTGCTACTAAGTTTTAATTCCCAAAAATTGTGTCTTAATTTCTCAGTAATAACTAATTGATGAATAGTAAACAATTTATATGGTTCATGTTTTAAATTTCTGAGTTTAGATAAAAATAATGAATTTCCTGTGCTGCTTGGTTGAATTTCTGTGTATAAATTGGTGCGAGTTTAACTTTGCCATATGTTTGTTAAAATTCATAAATGCAAAGAGAAATCTATATGAAGGGATGAGAAATTAGAACTCTAATTCTAACCAGGATTGGAAATGAATGTTAATTTTGTAATTCAACTGAATATAGAGATTCATTTTCCAATGGTTAAAAACCCTATTGCAGAATGGTATGGATAATTATGGTCGAATTCTTAATTGCTATGTATGTATTGAATTTTTATGTTAATGGCTGTAGCATATCATTGGTAATTGAAATTATAGATTTGGGATGAGGATAAAATGCCTAGAGTTTATGATGTTTACATAAGCATTAGAATAGTTAATTTTACTTTTAAAAATTACTTGGAATCTACTAACCCTAACTAGATTCATGTTCATGAATTCAATTATGTATACATTAAATTCTCTGCAAGGAAGTCAATTATTAATGATTCCCTGTTTTAATTTAAACCAGGGAAGCCATGTTCTACACAAAATGGAAAATGAAACCCAAAAACAAGTAAAAAATTGTTCTCAAATTAATGGTAAAATATGATTTAGTATTTAACATTTTAACTGGATACGACATCTACAAAGTGTTTTGTGATTGCCATTATTTACACCCAAATGGTTTTGTTGATACATTTATATTTATATGTTGTTATGTAAATATTTGTTTTTCTCATTTTTCCAACTAATTTATTACTGGTTGTATTTTTTCCATCATTTTCTTATTTATACTAAAAAATTTAACAAATTTCTTAATTTTAATAAAATTAATATTAATTTGTATAACTCATTTGCCAATTTTGAGTGAGGATAGCAATCACTCTTAAGCTTCAATTCTTGGGAATTTACTTTTTAAGTTTTGAGTTGTTAACAAATTTCCTCATATATGAATTTTTAGTTCATTAAAAATAATTGTAAGTTTTACTTCAAAATTCATGAATAAATTTATATATAGATAAATATAACTTTCTTTGATTTTTTTCATTTAAATTTTTTTATTATCACAAATAAAATATAACAACCATCTTCTAAACATGAATTAATCATAACATACATGTATTTATTTGAATTTTGTCCTCGAGAATGTGGTGGAATTGTATCATCCCTGGAATCTAGTCTAGAACTGATCCAGAGACTTCTGTTCTCGAGAATGTGGTGGGATTGTATCATACTTGGACTCCAGTCCAGAATTGATCTAGAGACTTTTGTCTTCGAGAATGTGGTGGGATTGTATCATCTGTGGACTTCAGTCTAGGACTAATTCGGAGACTTCTGTCCTCGAGAATGTGGTGGGATTGTATCATCCATGGACTTTAGTCCATAACTGATCTAGAGACTTCTATCCTTGAGAATTTGGTGGGATTATATCATCCCTGGACTTCAGTCTAGAACTAATCCGGAGACTTCTGTCCTCGAGAATGTGGTGGGATTGTTTCATCCCTCAACTTCAGTCTAGAATTGATCCGGAGACTTTCATCCTCAAGAATGTGGATAGGATTGCATCATAGTTGGAATTATGTCCTAAAGTGAGATGGATTGATCATCCCGTAATTGGATCATGTGTGTTGCAGGTTATATTTCTGCAAATGATGTTGTTGATCGAAAGATCAAGATGATGTTGTTGCTGATCGAAAGATCAAGATGATGTTGCTGATCGAAAGATGAAGATGATGTTGCTGCTGATCGAAATATCAAGATGATGTTGTTGATCAAGAGATCAAGTGTTGTTGTAGACGATCAAGTGATCGAGTGCTGCAGAAGATGAAGATCAAAGATGAAGACTTAGTGTTGTAGAAGATGATACTCCAATACTGAAGATGTTGAAGATATTGAAGATGTTCCAGTTGCTGATGTTGTTGAAGAATTTTTTTGATGATTTATAGATGTAGCACTTTGATGTATTTGATGATGCTCTCTCTCCTTTCTCCTACAGTTGATGTTGCTGTTGTCAGTAGAATACCCTTCTTGTTAAGGGGGAGTGTTGAAATATTGTAATTTTGAATAATATTCTATTGTACTTTATTATTGTAATTTACCCGGCGATGTTTTATTCCTCCATCGGGATGTTGTCATGTAAAGTCATTGAGGTAAATACTCCTTTGTAAGTCGGGGCATTAGACCCCCCTAGAGTCAAATGTAATGGGGTTTTTAAGTCCCCTAGAGGAGTCGTCCCAGTCAACATTAATTGAGTGGTAAATTTAGTTGAGTCCGACATGCCAAGTTGTAAAATTAAAGTAGAAGTGAATGTATAAATAGAGAGCTAGGCTCTCTCATTTATTCATTCATTGACACATACACTCAATTGTGTAATTCACATAGGAGAGAGAGAGAGAGAGAGAGAGAGAGAGAGAGAGAGAGAGAGAGAGAGAGAGAGAGATCTGCAAGGAGAAGGAGCACTTGTTTGGGGTTTTTGTATTTGTACTTTTGATCATCTATATAGAGGAAATTTTGTTGGGTTTTCTTCCCCTAGAGGGTTTCCTAGGATAAATTTGTGTCTCTTGTGTTTATGTTGTGCTTGTTATTCTTTCAGTGATCCTGTATATGCTATTGTTGTGAAATTGAATTGAATACTGATGTTATATATCTTAGCATATTGAATCTTAACAAAATATCTCTAGAAGGATGGTCACTAGGATACCTCATTCATGACATGTATGGGAAGGTTTTCTGGAGCTTCTGCCTTTTGGCCCTTGTACAAACAATATGGAGGCCGAAAAATACAAGGAAGACAATGGATTGATGTCATTAGGAGCTAAGTGGATTACAGTATTCCACAAAGTCCATCCAGAACCAGTCTTCACTACTTACCCCCATGGAATGAGAGGCCCCCAAACAAATTATTTTATAACCGTATCAACAAATACCATAGGATTTTAACATCCTAAGAGAAAAAAACTATGTTTTAGATGTAAAACGACAATGGGGAATTACTTGGATTCCTATCCCCGATTCCCTACCTAACTACATTGTTATTTTATTTCCTCAAATGAGGTTAATGTGTGTTTAGTTAGGGTATTTAATTTTAGAGGATGTTGTTTACTCAAGGGGAGCAGAAGTGGAACTCAGTGGTGTGTAGACTTGACTCAACCATGCAAATTTGGATGAATTATGCAAGTATTTTTCTTTCAATGAACTTATAGCTAAGTAAGGAAGGATTCTTCTCATTCCCAAATGTACAACCCTATGCAAATGCAATTTTGGATTTTTAATGAATGATAACGAATCATGTAAAACCATACCCAAACTATCCTAAAGTGACAAAAAGAGATATTTTTATCAATAACAAATGCAAAAATTCTAATTCGTTTCCTATCATTTTACACTTAAAAAAGACACATCTAAGTTATGGGAAAGAAAGGTTCTGTAAATGTTTCCAACCAAATGCAATGCAAAGAAAAACATTCAATATCATTTTGTAACTCAAATGCACAAGAACATGAATTAATATTTTCTCCTTCTTATGAATGTAAGATCAGGGATGTCAAATGATCAAACTAAGGTAAGAAGAATATTTCTATTTTTCAATCTTGTAAATCTAGCAAAAGAGAGACAAAAATGAAGCTTTTCTTTGAACAAAAACAAAAACAAAGAATTGATCTACTCCAATAACCAATAAATAGTTAAAGATGCAAAGGAAATGAAACACAAAACCCAAGAAAGATGACTTAGAGATACAAGGATGTCCCAAGTTTTTCAAAGCCAATCAAAGCAATCCAAATGACACAAAATATCCCAAAAGGTTGAAAAAGAACCTTAAGATGGGTCAAAGTAACTGTAGGATACACGATCCTTGGCCCTCCCGGCCGTGAGGGGGATTTGTTTTTCAAATTTGATGTTTATTTTAATCAAATCTTGTGCAAAAAAAGTTCTTAAAAGTGCAAACAAACGCGCACTCAAACTATGGATGCAAGAGCACTTATAGCTCCTAACAAACAACAAGACTTCAGGAAAATAACCTTGAACCATTAGACCAAGGCAAACCCTAGCAAAAAGATTCCAAAAACCCAAAACATAGGATTTTCGCCCCTGTAAAGACCAACACAAAGCGAAAATACGAGATTTTTGTGCCTTGGAACACTGTGGGGTAGTGAAAATTTGGAAATTTTCATGCCTTAGGATATTGTGGGCCAACGGAAATATGGAATTTTTGCTCTGCAAGGTGTTTTGGGGAAGCAAAAAGTTTCCTGTAGGTGTAAAAAATGAAAATTAATGCCTAGATCCGAGCAGGGAAGAAGTGTTGGGTTCAAGATAGTCCTCAATGATGACTAAATAGGATCTAAGGTGATGGGAAACAAGACTTAGAAGAGTATTTGATGATCCAAACCAGCAATCAGAGGTGAAAATAGGGAAAATATCCCCAGCGGAGTCGCCGGTTTCTGTGGTGAGATTTTCTTCCTACAGATAGGTAGATATCCCCTTAGGATTGAAAAGGGCCCTAGTTTCCTACCCAAGACATAAAGGACACAAATAGACACTATAGTCCTCCTAGATATATCTCACATATAAGCTAGCAAGCTATGGAAAGACAAAGCAGGTAGATGGTGTACCTCACTTTGATGGTTGTCCTCGCTGCTCCTAAGTTGCTCCAACTCCATCCTTTGATCACGAACTTATGAACATGTTCATAATAGAAATACAACACCTTCTCCAAATAAATATATGTATAAACAAAGATCTAACTATAAAAACATAGACAATTTCAAGCATTCATCATTAAAGACATGAAAATGGGAGGAATAGGCTAAGTTATATTAATAGAAATAAAGACATAAAGAAGCCATACAACATGTGTTATACCTAACTTATGCTCGATCAGATCTTCTCCAATCTATCCTCCATCACCCTTGCAAGACTCTTAGAATCCAGATGAGCTCCTCATGAGTGTTCTCCAAGAATTGAAGGACCATAGGTTTGGTGTTTCCAAGATCACTCCCCCTAGCTCATGGATAGCCTTCTTCTTATAGGATTTGGGAGGCCTAACACTAAGAGGATATTATGGATCTAAGTGAGGAAGATGTGGATCAAGGACATAAATCATGCAAATGAGGGAATGTGAGATAAGATTCGAAGGGGGACCTCATCCCATGAAAATCTCCTCAAGATCCAAGATCCAAAATCTAAATAAAATGGCTATTTAGGGATTCTCACACCCCTATAAAGAAAAAAAATGTTGTAATTTTCGTGCCCTCATAGGCATGCAAAATGCTAAAATAAGGAATTTTCTCACCTTGCACCACTAGTAGGGCACAAAAATATCTCTAGGAGGCCAATAAGTGGGTTAGTTCAAGTGGTTTTCGACCCCTAAGTTGTTGTATTTGCTTCCAAGTGTGACTAGGTAAGGGACCAACATGATGACAAAGGGTCCTAACATCCCTAGGAGGCACAAACATCTTTTTTCTCATGGTGATATAACATGAATACTCTCAATGGTACATAGTGTGACAATTTGAGGCGTAACAATCCTTCTGGGAACAATGCACCCATTCAACATACGCATATGTAATATGTCTTTGTGCAATTGAATATTCAACTTCTAGAGGCCCATGCTCTATATAGAATTAATCAAACCAATGTACAAGGGGCTTACTTCCTCTTGCTCTAGTTTGAAGACTATTTATTGAGACTGTGTTGTGCCAAAACATTCCAGCAGTCCAGATCTCATTATTTGAAAGAATAAACAACTAATTTTAATGTTCCATTGAATGGAAACCAATCCCAACAAGCATTTTCCAATTGCATCAATTCTTTCCTCAAGGTTTCTTTAATGGCAAATACAAAGGAAAAATATAGGGACTATACGCTTGTTCTAAATTGGATTCTTCAAATTCCAAGGCTCCTTGTGCACAAAAGTTCTAACCCAACACTTTTGTACAATACTCCAACAACAAACTATATTGCTCCAATTGTAGAGAAGTCAATGAAAACAACCAATAAAATAGGTCTCTCTATCATCAATGGATATAATCGTTTCCTTTAAGACACCCTTTCCCCATCATTGATATTCTCAAGCATTCCACTACCATATGTGGGTATATTTAATTACAGGTGATTGGTTGTCCAAGTTTGATAGTGCACACAACTAATTGATGTATAGCATTTTAGCTTATTGGAATGTGTTGTAGCTTCTCTCAAGACTCAATTAACATTTTAATAACTATTTCTTTAATTATCTTCAACTTAGTTGGATCCCCCTCTTACACAATCCCATCACACTCAATTTCTCCACATAAGACAAATAAAAAAATGGAAATGGTTATAATATGGAAAGCATTTCCTCAAACATTCAAGAGACCCATTGCTTTAATGGAATCAAAATAGTGATACATGTATCAATGCAGTATACAAGAAGCATGAGAATTGTTACAATTACTGAATTCAATTATATATAGCTACCACATAATTTTCATATGTATAAAATATGACTACGACTTTCTTTGAAATTACATGCCACCTACCCAAGGTTCAGTGCCCAATTTGATCTATTGTCCATTACCTATAATTCATATAATATGATATCCTATGAGGGGGTAATCCCCTCCCATTACATCCAAACTAATAGAGCCTCTTGAAGTTGGTTTTCCCATAGATATAATCCACTTTACTATACTTAAAGTTTTAATGTCTTTTTTTCTCATGACTGACTACCAAATGCCTTCCAGAGTGAGTAGTCTTCACATCCCCTTAATTGCTAGTGTGTTTAAGGTGTGTCACTATGTAGATCTTCGAGTTCTTGGTGCTTATCTCTGTTTGGTTCGGATGTTTTCTACAATTTATCCAAATGGATGGTAATTTTGTTATACATACCAAACCATATGTATTTGAAGCATAGTTTTTTGAATTTATTTAGTGTACCTTTAGGAATGATTGCCAATGTCATCCAATCAAAAGTACATGACACTTTTTAATAAGGTAACTTGACCTCCTATAGATATCCACCTATTACATTGGGAGTTGTTTCATATTTTTACCTTTTCGAAGCCACAACCAATATTTAGTGTTGTATTTGTTGGCTTTGAGATGATAGCAAAGGTATTTCACACTCTTATAAAATCCTTTGGTGTGCAAAGGTAGTATTGCTTTGATTCTTTCAACTCAGGGGTCTTTCTAGCTTATGATATTCTAAGGTTGATCTTTAAAGATTTCTTTGTATTCCAGTTGTTGTCCAATAAAGGTGTAATTGTCTTTCAATAGTCCTTGCTTATCTTACCATCCCATTGTTGAAAAAAATCACATCATCAATGAATAGAAACATTTATGTAAGCAACACACACATCCTCAATTGGCTTCTAGAACTATTCCTTAAACACATCCCTTATTCATTGTTTTGCTCAAGTTTTGGTTATTAGGTATGCATCAATACATTATCTTGTTCTCTAAGACCCTTTTGTGGACCACTTTAATAGATTTCATAAGTGGTTCATATATATTGTTTCTTGATCATGGTAGATTTTTGTGCCTATTAGTGTGTTTGGAAAAATAAATTGGACTTTAAGCATGGATGTATTTGGATATTATTGTCTTTTGTTAGAATTACAAATGATGCAGTCTAGGTGTTAATATTTCTCCTCTCCCTAATTCTTAAAGGGTACTAGCTCAATGGAAGAGCACCTTCCTTACAAGCAAGAGGTTGGTGGTTTGATTTCTCTGCTACCTAATGATATTGCAATGTATTTATAATACAATATTTTTTGTGATGATTTATATTAGTTGTTATGAGGGGGGTTTATAACTTCCCTTGTAGGAGTTTATGAGGGGTGTTTTAAACCGCCCTTGTAGGTCACTATGAGGGGGGTCTAAACTGCCCCTATAGGTTCATAATCACCCTTATATGAATCTACATGGGGGATTCTAAACTTCCCTTGTAAGATGCTATGAGGGGGGTTCATAACCTCCCTTGTAAGACAATACGAGGGGGGTTCATAACTTCCCTTGTAAGACAATACGAGGGGGGTTCATAACCTCCCTTGTAAGACAATATGAAGGGGTTTCATGACCACCCTTGTAAGATGATACGAAGGGGATTCTAAACTATCATCATATGTTGCTACAAGGGGTGTTCGAAACTGCCCTTGTATGTTCCTATGAGGGGTGTTAGAAACCACACTCTTATGTTGTTAAGTGGGGGGTTCGAAACCGCCCTTGTATGTTCCTATGAGGGGGGTTCTAAATATATCTTGTATGCTCCTATGAGGGGGGTTTGAAACTTCCCATGTATATTACTACAAGGGAGGTTCATAACCGACCTCATAGGTATTTCAAAGGTGGGTTCCAAACCCCCCTGTAGGTTTGTAACAAGGGGGTTCAAAACCACCCTCATAGGTTTGTAAGAGAGGGTTTATGTGCGGGGTTCAAAACTGCCCCCGTAGGTATCTATGGGAAGAGGGGGTTTAGGACCTGTTGATGCCTCGAATATCGTAGCATCAATCAGAAAGGGATTCTCCCCGAGAGACGGTCCCAATTAGACTGTCTCCCGTTTGGTGTAGGGAATCCGTCCGGTTAGCGGTTCCGGCAACCGTGGTTTTGGACTTTAAATCCGATTCTACCGGTTATGGCCCGATCCACCGTTCTTTTGGGTTTTATGTGTTTTATATGAGATGCACATGCCTAAATTATACTTAATCTAAATGCAATTGGAACAGATCTAAATCTAGAAACAGGAACACATCTACCTATCCCTGCAGGGGAACACGCTTAAAGGGGAGAGCAATCAGCTGCAACAGATATCATAAGCAACGAACAGATAACTATTATTTCTTACGGTCAAAGCTACAGCTAGATGAGGATCTTGAGAAGATAGCTTCTCATTTAAAATGGAACGCATCTATTGCTCAGAAAATAAACAGAGAAAAGCTACAGGATAAGAAAACAGATCTACAATGAAACTTACAGAACGAATCTATTGCTTATGAACAGAAGGAATCAAAATTGTTTGATCTAAGTAATAAGAATAAAAGAAACGGATCTAGATGCAACGATACTGGAATTAAACTAAAAGACCCCTGCAAGGAGCAATTAAAAGCATGAACAATGAGCCATACGATTATCCTGAAGAAAGAACAGTTAGCTATTCGATCCAGAAGAAAAATCCACAGCAATGATAAAAGTATCAGCAGGTAACTCCTGATTTAATATGGAACGCGTTCATTGTCCATGTAATAGAGAGGACGCATGCATAGATGAGAGAAAAATCATTAGTACAAAGAAATAATTCAGAAGTCAAGAATGATCTCACATTGCCGAATTGCAGTCATTAGAATAGTCCAACATGAAGCAACCCAACATTCCAAGCAAAACGTCCATCTCCCGTGGCTTCTATTAGAAAATTTCAATTTACAGAGCTGATACAAGATAGCTCATATCATTTGCCCAAAATTTTCATTCCCTCTCAAAAGTCCCGGCGCATCTTTCCTTGCTTCTATTTATAGTTACATATTTGCCCTCTGGGCTGACACCTAGCGTTCCCCTACCTGTCATTTACAGGGATTTCTAATATAATCGATTACCAAAAAATGGTCACTTCATTTACAAAATATTTTGACAAAAAAGAATAGGGACAGTTGTCCCACAGCTTACGCCTTACATATAACAGAAATTTTGCTAAACTCAAAGCGTTCCCTGCTGGGTACGTGTCCGGCTGAAGCGAGTGACTCACTGAATTTAGTTTGCTTCACTCCTGTGCGTGAGCTTCCGGTGGCAAAGGGTCGCCCAAATTGATTGTCACTGGTGCTGCCTGGGAGGAGGTCTTCGAATCCCCTGCTGATGCTGCCCCTGATTGGGAAGGGGGAATGGGGCTGGCCAGACTTTCTGCCATTGCTGGGGAAGAGGCTGCTGGGTCTACTGATGCTTCTGCTGCTGCTGCAGCTTTCCTGACCTCCTCTTCTATGTAGCTATGCCACACACCTGTATCTCTTATGATTATGTTTGCTGCAGCAGGGAACAGGATTTTCTGAGAAGTTACATTCTTCCCGAGCTCTATTTTAATGCTTTGTACTTCTGCTTCAGCAATTTGGTATGTTTCTTTCAACAGATGATTGTGAAGTGTTGATGAACCGATGTAATGTTGGAGATCATCCATGGCAAGGAAATCAATGCTTTTCACATACTTCATCTGGACGCCCAGCTCTTCTTTCAGTTGAGATAACCGCTGCTCCTTTCCCGGGAAGTCTTCTAGGGTCTGAGGGAAACTCAATGAGCAGTTATCATGGACTTCTTTGAGCTTTTGGTACAGGTTGTTGATTCTATCTGTGGTCTTCTGCACACTGGCCATCAGCTTATTGGCACAGTTCCGGCCAAACTCCAACAGGGCTATATCTTCATTAAAATCTTCCACGGTCTTGAAAGGAAGATGCGGGGGAAAACCTCCTTTCCCTTCCCTCCATGCCATCTGACTTATGACATTTGCTTTGACACGGGTATTCTTAGCCTTGAGCCTGTGGGCTTCCGCATTCACTTCCTTTAGCCTAACCGTCATGGCCTTGAGTTTGCACACCTCATCAGTGATTAGCTCTTGAGAGCCATGCACTTGCTGTAGTATATTGCATGATAGCTCGTGGAAGGGGGACATGTCCAAGGTTCTGCTTTCCGCTTGCTCTAAACGCTCAGCTAATGCCTGCTTGTCTGTTTCTAGCTGGGAAGCCTTTTCTTCTGCTCCACTCTTCTCTGCTTCCGCAATCATTATTTGGAGTGCTAGCTGGTCCTTTTCCTCCTCCAGGTAGCTGTACTTGTTCGCCAACTCCTTGTGCTCAGCGTACAAGCAATTATACTTGTTCACTGCCAGGTCTCTTTGAGCTTGCTCATTAGCCACGTTTCGCTGCAGGGTACGTGCTCTTTTCTTTGTCAATATATTTTCTTTGACTATAACGCCTACATTGGCAAATGATGCTTGTGCTGTCGCTATAACTGCGGAGGCCATGGCAATGGGATCCGCATCTGTGTTCTGCATGACAGCGACCTCTCGGTGGGTAACTATGTCGTCATGGAAAGGACTTTTAATCCTTTCTTCTGATTGGAGGACCATTGTTTTTCTCTTCTTGTCATAGACAAACTCATTCCATTTGGACACCGTACGCTTCCCAGATGGAGTGTACGGTACAATTGGTCGGTTTATGATGTCTATGTCTTCTTCCATAGGTGGGGTCCGGACTTCCTGAGCGGGGTCTGTCCCTTCCCTTTGGGTACTAGAGCCACCTGCTTGAGAGGTGTCTATCTCCATGTCCTGCGCGCCGGACCCACCTACCTGGGCATCTTCTCTTGCCTTCAATTCTTCCTCCGCCTTCTTCCTTGCTTCAGCTTGCTCAATTTCTGCTTCTTTCTGCTTTTGGGCTTCTTCAGCCTCCTTCCGCAGTCTTTCATTCTCAGCCTCTCGTAGCTTTCTTGCCTCCTCGGCTTCCTTTTGCAACCTTGCCTCTTCTCTTAATCTGAGCTCTTCCTGAGCCCGGGCATCCTTGGCTTCTTTCTCCTTTTGCTGGATGGTCTTCTGGGCTTTGGTTGAGCTAGAGCTTGCTCCAGTACTTTGGCGGCAGATCCTTAGCTCGGTCATGTTGTTGATGCCTCTGAATGCTTCCTCCTCGGCATCGGGGTAGTGGGAGTATTCGAAATTAGCATAGTTCCCCTTGCAATGCTCGGCCACTTTACCCTTTCTGTCGTTCCTGTGGAAGATGACCTCACCGAAATGGAAGGCCCTCAACTCTTGAACAAATTCGTCGGCAGAGGCCACCCCTGAAAACTTGTAAGCACCTATGCAGAAAGGTAGGGGGGGAAAGGAAGCCTTGTGTAGCTTGTGGAGGAATGCTCCAATACCATCCAAGAAGAGTTGTCTTACTGCTTCCTTGAGCACCACATAGTCTGTGGCATACTGCGGCAATATGTATGGGGGCTTAGTCCCTCCGAACATTCTCAAGTAGGTACCTTGTTCTGAAAAGTAGAAGTCCCCATAATCCTCAAGGACTTCCAAAGCGTTTTGTGACAGGCAACTTGGTTCTTCCTTGAACATTTTCTCGTATAGGGGCATGATAAACTCCTCGCAGATGAGTTTGTAGCTGGGCTTGTAATTCTGAGCCCACAACATCTTGAATGCGGTGTAGACCGGGGTTGTGGCCCTATCCCATATACACCCCAATCCGGGGAACTCTATCTTGGCCAAGATACAATCTATCAGGTATGAGGACATGAAGAATTCAGCCTTCTTCGAGGCCAGCCCAGGTTTAGCAGCACTTATCATTGAGGCCAGACTATCTGACAAGATAGTGGCCCAGTCAAACACTGTCCCCTGAAATGCCACATAGTGAATGATAGGGACCCACTGAATCTTGTATACTGTGCCATCCGGCATGCCGAATATTCTGCATAGCATTAAAGCGATCAATCTGTAAGGGGCCCTCAGATTCTGCACGTCATATTCGTCATTTCCCTTCTTTCTCAAATGCTTCCCTCCCCTCAATAGCTTCTTGGCCATCTCGACGTTATCCATCTGGCCCAACCATTCATCAGTCAGAGCTTGTTGGACACGGGGAAACCTGTAGGCCGCCGCAACATATGCAGGTTGAAACGAAGCAATAGCTACTTTCCTGCTGTCATTTATCACTCTCCCATCAGCATCTGCATGTTGGAGAATCCACCCGATCACTTCAGCACAGGGGAATAGCTCAGGGCGGGTAGCGGCTCTTGTTATGCCTGAGGCTCTGATATTTTGATAGATTGGTGCCTCTTCCAGCAACATATCTGGGATCTCTTGGTCCCTGATCATCCTGTATATGTCATCCCATCTGATTTCTGGGGGGACACCAGTGGTGCACCTGGTGTCCTGGAGCGAGGTTTCAATCTTAGGAGGAGCAGGTTTCTTTTCTGTCATCTTCGCCTTCTTCTTACTGGGTTTTGGCATCTTGAATTATCCCTGATAGCATCCATATACAATTCATCATGATTTTGAGCAACAGGTTGTATGGTTTTAGCAGAGAGCAAAATCGTTTTAATGAGATAAATCAGTGAAGCAAATACTTAGGAAGTAAAACATTATTTCAATCATAAGACACACATTGAAACACTTGAAGCTCTCAAAAGATGGGTACGGGATAAAATATGTTGCGGGCGCTATTGGTTTTATTGGACCGATAGGTGATTCGCGGAAGCAATCGGCTTCCGGTTCCGCCTCGCGGAAGGAGAAGTCTTTCGCTATGGCTGCGGTTGGAGAGGTCGAAGGCGGGGAAGACGCGGGTTGACTCGGTGAGGGCTATGGATGCTATCGTCATGCGCGGCCACTCGCCGAGTCAGTACGCGAGATTTTAGTCCGGGCGGAGGTAACGGCGCCGGGATATGCTGACGTGGAGTGCTAGGGCGGTTGTGGCTTTAAGCTTCGGCTCGTGTGTAGGGGCTAAGGCCTATGGAAGGCGCCCGGGTTTTGAGTCTGAGTTATCGGCCCGGGACATGGAAAGCCCGTAGGGTTTCGACGACTTAACCCACGACGAGGGGCGCGAACCGGGGTTTAAAACAAAACAAGGCATGGCTAACCGCCCGTACCTACCAACAAAAAATATACGTTTTTTACGAAGGCCCATGACGATTTTGTGAAACGAAAACTCCGTTCACTGTACCTGACGGGAAAAACATAGCCCTCGACGGGTGTTTTGCCCGTTACAATCCCACTAAACCCAATATTTTCCCCAAAAGGACAACTCAGTAGTGAAAAACAAGGTGAAGATCCTACCTGGCACCGTGGGGATTGCTTGAGCAAGGTGGCTGCGAGCACGGATGCGCGAGGTGAGCTGGAGCGTTTTGCACGGTGTCGCACGTCGTTGGCCGATTGACAAGAACAATGGTGCATTGGTCGAGCCCCCCCACCGTAATTTATAAGAATGGGCACGTGTGAGCCTTTAATTCGGTAGGTGGCGTGGTTAAAACGGGGTTTAAATTCGCCGCGCGTAGCGGTCACGTCAACGCACCTTGGTTTCCGTGCGACCGCCATTCGCGGGGCTAGTTCGTGATTTGTATCCGCCGTTGCGGAAGGATTCAACGAAAGCTTCCGACGTTTCGAGGCTTAATGCGAAAAAGGAAGCTCGAAGCCTTCCGCGAGAGACCGCCGCGTGGCGGACGGGTAACGCCAAAGCTTCCGCTCTTTCGGAACAGTATAGCGAATGCTCCCGGTATTTTCGGAAGACTTTTGCGAAAGCTTCCGCGATCCAAAACTTCAAGGTCTTGTTGATTTTCGGGAAGGTTTTGGCGAAGGCTCCCGCTAGTTTCAGAACGCTTTTGGGAATGACTTCCGCCGTTTCGGAAGCAAAACTTATATTTTCCGCAAATTCACCCGGGATCCTTTTCGGAGTCCTTTTGCCGGTTGGGGTAAGTGATTGGCTTCCGCTATTTCAGAAGGGTAGCCCGAAGGCTTCCGCGTTTCAGGAGCAAAAGCTGAAGGCCCCCGCGACAGCTTCTTGAGAAAAAACTAAGTCCTTTTCATGTTTTCGGAAGGCGATCGTGAATTCTCCCCGTAGGACTTATGAAGATGGCTTCCGCCGTTTCGGAAAGGTTTCATCAAAAGTTTCCGCCTAGTTTCTTTTGGGAAGATATCGTGGCGGCTTCCGTTGTTTCGGAAGAGTTCCCTGGACTCCCCCGCCGTTGCGGAAGGATTTTATGAAAACTTCCGCCGTTTCGGACGGGTTCAACGAAAACTCCGCCGTTTCGGGAGGGTTCACTCAAATTTCCGCCGTTTCGGAAAGTTGAAACTAAAAGTTTCCGCCTTCCCTTAATCAGAAGGAAATCTAAGTCCTTTTCGGGAGACTAGGGCGAATGAGTCCCGCCGTTTCGGGAGGAAAGCCGGAACCTTTCCGCGGTTGCGGGAGGTTTGAGTGGAAGGCTCCGCCGTTTCGGGAGCTAAGTCGATTCGGAGCTGGAACCGTTCCGCAGAAGCAACGATTGAAAATTTTCTAAGTCTTTTACTTCGGAAGAAAAAGATGAATTCCTTGGTGTTATTTCGGCGAGTTTATCCGAATGGCTTCCGCCGTTTCGGAAGGCAGAGCTGAATTGTTCCGCCGTTTCGGGAGGACAACTCGAATCTCTCCGTGGTTGCGGAAGGTTAGGGCGAAAGCTCCCGCTGTTTCGGGTGGTCTCACCCAAAGGCTTCCGCTACTTTCAGCAAAGAAAACCTAAGTCTTCTTTTGGAAAGGTTGGGCGCTTGACTTCCGTGGCTTCGGGACTGTGTATCTTTTGGCTCACTGGGGAGAACATGGTAGGATTGACGGCAAGCTGCTCCGCAGGGAAGCAAAATTTTATGCTGAAAACAGGGCTGACGGCTGGGATGGCTTCTCAAGCAAATTTCTACAAAAGTATAGGAGGGGCCCCAACATGTACAAAATTTTGGGGAGGGGTGTTGCTGCAACAACAATGGCGAGTCGCTGGCGAACACAGATCTCTGGAAAAAAAAAAAAAAAAAAAAAAAAAAAAAAAAAAAAATACTCTACATGGTCCGGAACCCCACTAAAACCCCCGTCTCGGGTGCGTTATTCAGCTGAGCATTTTAGACTCATGCGGGGTAAGGAGCACTTTTCCTGCTAGCCATTGGGGACAGGGGAGCTTCGACCGAGGTATCTTCACCACTCTCAGAGGGCCAGCATATGGGATTTATTTTAGGAGGATCATCCCTCGAATGGTCACTACTGCCGGACTCCACAGGATTTGCAACACTTTCTCATGGACACTATTGTTCTTGTTCCTCATTCCCATGCTGCTGGCATCCTTTGGGATGCTTGTATTTTGGACAGCTTAGCTGTTTGAGCCTTCCAGGGATATTTCCTTTTGGACCGATCTTTGATTTGGGCTCCTCAATCCATAATGTCCTTTTGTGTGAGTTAGAGGTTTTATTGATTTGTTCCAACTTCACGGACGGAGAGGAGCCTATTTTGAGCTGGGCCTTTTGGACAGCCTCCTTGATTTTACATGTCCCTTTTGGACAGCCTCCTTGATTTTACATGTCCCTTTTGGACAGCCTCCTTGATTTTACATGTCCCTTTTGTTTTGTCTCAGCCATGCTTTAATTGAGGCGAGAATCCCTGGAAAACAGACTCTTGAATGTAGGCCATTTTGGCTTTTAAATCAGCAGCATGGAGTCATTTCAATACCCCGTGTCTTCGAGAAGTGCCACTTTCCATGGGTCCAACTTAGGTAACCTTTCTTGAGATGCCTTCGAAGTGTGAGAGTGGGTGGAGCCCAACGATAGTAGTGAAGATGGCCATGGGTCTCTGCTATTGAACAGGGTTAGTGTGACTAGCAGGGTAGGCCTCCCGCTTTTTTGATTATTTCAGCGAGAGCACAGCAGGCCGGGTTTACTGAGCAAGGTTCCAGACTCATGGGTTGCAGGTTTTCTTTGAGAGAGCTATCTCCAACGGGAAACTCAAACGGGTGCTTCAAAAAACAAAACCTCTTGAAAAGTTCAAAAAACAAAACAGGAAACAACATGGCCGAAAAATAAAACAGCTAAAAGCGAAAGCGAACAGACAACTTTATTTATGTACAGGAAGTCTCACGGAGACTCACGCGAAGTACTGTTTCAGGGCGAGGCCATTGAGTGGAAGGGCTACTTCCTCTCCCTCGAGATTTGTCAATTTATAAGTGGATGGGCCCAATTTTGCAGAAATTTGGTACGGGCCTACCCATAGATGTTGAAACTTCGTATGCATTCCTTTGCCTTCGTGATTATGGTCCCATTTCAGGACTAAATCCCCAACTTCAAAGTCCCTCTTGCCGGATTTCCTCTTATCGAACCATCTCTTAACTATGTCCTGGTGTTGATGAAATCGGTCTTTAGCTTTGTGTCGGGCTTCTTCCAGGCGAAGCAGGGTGTCTATCCTGGATTGTAAGGCTTGGCTACTAGAACCCCGAGAGGCTTGGGACAATTGCAAGGATGGCAGCAAGATGTTTGGGGGAAGTATGGCTTCCTTGCCATAGACAAGAGTGAAAGGGGAGACACCTAAAGCATTCTTCGGGGTTACCCTATCTGCCCATAAGGCATTTGGGAGAGCCACATGCCAACTTCTCTGGTTTTCTATCACCGTTTTCTTAAGGATTCGAATCAGATTCTTGTTTGAGGATTCAGCTAATCCGTTTCCCTGAGGGTAGTAATTGGCTGAATAATGCAACTTAATTCCCCATTCATAAACAAATTCATTTATCTTGCAAGATGAAAAATAAGTAGCATTATCAAAAACAAGGGAAATTGGAACCCCAAACCTGGTTATGATGTTCTCTTTCAAGAAGCTGATAACTGCATCTTCATTGATCTTGCGCAGCGGGATGGCCTCCGTCCATCTGGTGAAGTAGTCGGTAGCTGTCAGAATGTATCGGTGTTGCAAGGAAGAATTTGGATTTATTTCTCCGATAACATCTATGCCCCATTGCTCAAAAGGTTCAGAGATGATGACAGGCTGCAATGGTCCTGCGGCCTTAGGTAACTTCCCAGTGCTTCTTTGACATACATCACAGTTTCGTGCGTACGTGTGGGCATCTCGAAACAGAGTGGGCCAGTAATAACCAGCTCTCAGTATCTTGTGTGCTGTCGTCTCTCCTGAGTAATGGCCACCTGCGGGGCCATCATGCAATTTTTTGACAACTTTGTTTGCATCCTCCTTTTCCAAACATCTAAGAAGGACTCCGTCATAATTCTTTCTAAAAAGAATCCCATCAATGATTTGATAGGGTGCCGATTTCAAGCGGAGTGCCCTTCTTTGTTTAGAATTCCAGTGCTCGGGTAGATATCCCTGCTGTAAATAGTGCACTAGATCTCTATACCATGACTGGGGAGCTGTGAAGATATGGCATACCTCAACCGAATTGAGCTCGGCTTCATTTCTCCAATGGTGCTCTTCATCAGTCGAGTTTCCCGCCAGTAACTTGCATAGACCCTGTCCTTTGATGATTGTAGCCGGTTTAAATTCCAAATCATACTCCTGCAGAGCTGTGACCCAGTTTCCTCTCCTCTCTCCCAATTCCTTTTGAACGAAAAGGGATCTAACAGCTGGATGGGGAACTATTACTTTAGTTCTGTTCTTCAAAATGTATGGCCTAAATTGCTTGACTGCTTTGAAGACCGCGTAGGCATGCTTGTCCACTACGGGGTAATTCAGCTCAGCCCCTTGCAGACCAGTGCTCATAAACGAAATTGGGTATTCGTCCCCCAACTCCACTTTTTGCGTGAGTACAGCTGCGAGAGAATCGTCCGAAGCGAAGGTATACAGGATGAAATCTTTATCGAAATCTGGACTTCTTAAGGAAGGAGCTTTAGCTACAGCTGCCTTGATATCTCTAAATGCGTCCTTCTCCAAATCTGTCCACTTAAATTGTATGCTTTGTTTAACCATCTGTTGCAATGGCTTAACAATTTGTGCAAAATTCGGAACAAATCTGCGAACAAAATTGATGGTGCCCATTAAAGACTGCATAGATTTTTTGTTGTGAGGCATCGGAATCTTATTAATAGCTTGGACTCTTTCCTGGTCGATTGACACTCCATCTTTGGAGATGATATGACCCAATAGCTTACCTTCGGGTACAACAAACACGCTCTTCTTGGGATTTAAGGAAATACCATACTTCCGGCAGCGATCAAAGATATGTCTCAGATGAACAACATGATCTTCCCTTTTCTTTGAAAAGACTGTCACATCATCTAAGTAGACAACAACGCATTGCCCACCCAATCCTCGGAAGGCAATATCCATCGCCCTTTGGAATGTAGCTCCTGCATTTATCAGACCAAATGGCATCCTTCTATAGGCGAAAGTTCCCCACTTAGTCCTGAAAGTGGTCTTGAGACGATCTTCTTCGGCTACTAACACTTGATTATAGCCCGAGAAACCATCGAGGAGAGAAAACAATTCGGATCCTGACACCATTTGGAGGATTTGCTCCATTGAAGGCACGGGGTAGTTGTCTTTATCTGAGGCTTTGTTTAAATTTCTGAAGTCTACACATAGCCTAATCTCTCCTGATTTCTTCCTCACGGGAACCAAGTTTGCAACCCATTCGGAATGCCGAACTTTGAAGATTATCTTAGCGTCCATGAGCTTCTTTAATTCCTTTTGGATCAGCGGTTCAAGAGTGGGATGCATCCTCCTCAACTGCTGCTGAAATGGCTTGACACCCGCTTTCATTGGTATAACATGCTGAATGATGCGGACGTCATATGTTTTCAGATCTTCATAGGTCCATGCAAAAACATCCTTGTACTGTTTAAACAACTTAATGAACCTTTCTCTTTCTCCTGGTGAACAGCATTTGCCAAGGTTGACAAATTTTGGTTCTGCCTCGGTACCCAAATTAACCAACTCATGTTGCATTGATGAGCTGTTAGTTTTGGTATTAGCTGGTCTTTTGAATTTATTTTGAAGATCGAAAAGCATTTCGAGGGACCTTACCCCTTTTGGCATGAAATTTCCCTTCTCCTCTTCCTTCTTCATCAAATCATCATCATGTTCTTCCTCATCTATTGCAGCTCCCTGAAAACTGTCTTCATTTGTCAGGAAGCTGATAATCTGCTCGTCATCATCGAAGATTCTGAAGTTTGTGATGTTATCGGGAATGGAAGGCCTGAAAATCAATTCAATCGAGCATTTATTATTTGTCGGCACCAATCTAGAAGCAGATGTTGCTAACAAATCGGCAGCAGAATTTTGCAACCTAGGAATTGATTTTATATTGAAAGCGTCAAAATACATGATTAAATCCCATACCTCAGCCTGGTAACCTTTCAAGTGCGGTGAGAGGCAATGAATGGTGTTTCTTACCTGTCTGACTACTATCTCGGAGTCACCAAAAACCTTCAGGTACTTAACATTTAAGCCAATGGCCTTCTTTAAACCATGCACCAAAGCTTCATATTCAGCGGTATTATTAGTACAATCGAATTCTAATCTACAAGACAAAAAATACTTGTTCTTCTTTGGATCCATTAGAACACAACCGGCTCCGGATCCTTCCAGAGTTTTAGAACCATCAAAGTATAATGTCCAAAAGGTATCTTTAGATTCAACTAAGTTAGTTTCTTTGTGGTCTACGTTAGCAACTAAATTGACTATGTTACAATCAACCTCATCAGTCCGAGAAAAATGAAGGAGATCGGACTGTTTGTCTGATTCATGGCAAAAGGTTTCAGATTGATAGTTACCCGGATCCATTTCCAAGAAGTAATTTCCCAGGACCGAGGAAGAGAAAGCTACAGCCTCATTCTTTTCTTCTAGCTGGGTTACGTTTTGTTTCATATGAGGTTCCCTAAGAATTTTAATTTGATTCTGCCTGTTCTGATAAGGCAGCCATAGATGAGACCAATCGGTAGCAAAGTAGCCGCTTAACTTGGTGGACCAATCCCTACTCAGAATCAGCCCATAAGCTTCAGGAATATCGACCACCATTATGTCAATGAATTGGCAAACTCTAGGGTCGGCTGACAGTCTAATTAGAACATCTTTCATCTCCCCTATAACCTTGACAGCAGTCCTGTCTAATTGTATGATTTGAGCTGGAGATGGTACGGGCTGCCCATTAATTTTCTTACAAATTGAAAGTGGCATGACGTTTGAAGAAGCTCCGGAGTCTACCAGACAGTTATGAACATTGTGATTAAAAATTTCGAATGTCAGCAGAAATGGCAATGTTTGGGACTTGGATTTCCCACCGATGCTGGCCTCGTTAATTTCAGGATTGTCTTGAGAATCTGTTAATGTAGCGCTGGGTTTTGGTTGTAAAACATGAAGTAGTTTGTCTCGTTGATGGGGTAAGCTACACATGTCAAATATTGATACGTTTGCTTTAACTTTCTTGATATCTTCGATAATATCATACCCTATATCGGATTCATTCCCAATTCGAATGGACTGATCAGTTTTGTTCAAGGTTTCCTTAGGCGGCTGAACTGTGTTGTCAGCGCTTGGCCTTTTGGCAGCTGTTTGGTTTACTTTGGGCTGTGGTGGGATGATTGGTATATGCCTCCTAGGCGGATCTTTCGAAATTTTAGGCTTATGGGGAATGGTGACTGGTACAGGATCCGCAATTGGGCCCTTGCTGCGAGTGGCAACATTTATGGTAGAGGGAGAGCTGTCTGCGTGATCTTCTTCTACTAATTCAGTCATAGGTATCCAATCCCACAATACCATAGTAGTGTCCGGGGTTGGTTCCTCTAACTCAGGGCCTGACTCTTCTGGAGGATCATCCTGGTCTGGGATCTGAGAATCTAACATTTGGTTCATGACCAAGCTCATGGAATTGATCCATTGAGGGAAGCTCTTCTCCGAGTGTGGTTCTTGGTGAAAGGTGCAGAAATTCTCCAACCCAATCTCATTCAAATTTAGAACAGGGGCAGTGTTCATTGGTGGGTGAGACTGTTCCCCGTCTTCCCTTCTCTTATAGAATGGCTTGAAAGGTTTCCTAGATGTATTAGCAGCCTTGTCTTTCTCAAGATCTACGATTTTGTTAGATAACTTCTGCATCATCTTAACTACGTTTTCCATATCCGTAGATGGCTCTTCTTTGCCTCTCGTGAGGAGCAAAGGTTTCTTGCTAGCTGCTGGTTTTGTTTCCACATCTAAGGCATGTTTAGCTATGCTATCAGCCTCTTCCTCTACCTTTCGAGCTTCCTCAAAATTCTCTATTAGGGTCGTTTTCTTGGATCGTTTTACAAACATTGCGATTGGACCTTCAAGAGCTGTTGTGTAGTATTCAATTAAAGACTCTTCTGTGGGTTTGTTAGTTTCACTAAAGTTATTTAACAGCGTTGTGAATCTTTGATTAAAGTCTTGAACCTTTTCCTTCTTCTCCATTCTCATGGATAAGAGCTCTTTCATAAGCGTGGCTACAGTTTTTTGGTTCCCGTATTTCTTGAGGAAACACTTTTCGAAATCATCCCAACTAGAGATTGAGCTGGGTTGAAGGCTAAAGTACCAAGATGATACCTTAGGCTCGAATGTATACGGAAACAACCTGCAGACTACGTCTTCATGTTGTACATTTAAAAGGTTCAGAGCTAAGTAAAAACTCTTGAGGTGATCCTCCGCCGAAATGGCCTTCCCTGGATCGTACTTAGGCAAGACCTTTTCTGGGTTTTTAGGGAGATTATGGAATGGTCCAGCTAGGTTCAGCGCTCCCCTTGCTCTCCAGGCAGGTACAGCCATGTTTGGGTTTGGACGTGGAGACCCCGGTGGAGAATTGTAAGGTGAATTCGGTGGAGTACTTTTGGGAGTGGTAATTTCTTCGGGATTTTCTTGGTCTGACTTGTTAAGAGTGCCGGAGATTTCTTCCAACGTTAGATTTACCAGTTCTTCAAAACTCTGAATGAGGATCGAATCACGGGTGTATTGCGGCTCCTTTCTGGGTGTAGTTTTCTTAGGGAGGAAGTTGACAGCGTTTAACCCACCTAGCTGTCTAACGTAAGATCTAGTATGTCTTCTCAAGTCCTCTATTTCTGCAAAAGGAACAGCGTATAAAGCTTCCTGAGGCTCAGGGTCAGAGATGAGGCGTTCTTGGTCTGTTAATCCAAGATCTGGGCTGTTTGAAAAGTTTTCTTCAAGCGGGTTTTCAGTGTTATCTATGACCGTGGTAGATTTTCCTCTATCAGCCATGCACTTCAGGCCCTCCTTCTAGCGCCAAAAACTGTTGAGGCCTCGGATATCGTAGCATCAATCAGAAAGGGATTCTCCCCGAGAGACGGTCCCAATTAGACTGTCTCCCGTTTGGTGTAGGGAATCCGTCCGGTTAGCGGTTCCGGCAACCGTGGTTTTGGACTTTAAATCCGATTCTACCGGTTATGGCCCGATCCACCGTTCTTTTGGGTTTTATGTGTTTTATATGAGATGCACATGCCTAAATTATACTTAATCTAAATGCAATTGGAACAGATCTAAATCTAGAAACAGGAACACATCTACCTATCCCTGCAGGGGAACACGCTTAAAGGGGAGAGCAATCAGCTGCAACAGATATCATAAGCAACGAACAGATAACTATTATTTCTTACGGTCAAAGCTACAGCTAGATGAGGATCTTGAGAAGATAGCTTCTCATTTAAAATGGAACGCATCTATTGCTCAGAAAATAAACAGAGAAAAGCTACAGGATAAGAAAACAGATCTACAATGAAACTTACAGAACGAATCTATTGCTTATGAACAGAAGGAATCAAAATTGTTTGATCTAAGTAATAAGAATAAAAGAAACGGATCTAGATGCAACGATACTGGAATTAAACTAAAAGACCCCTGCAAGGAGCAATTAAAAGCATGAACAATGAGCCATACGATTATCCTGAAGAAAGAACAGTTAGCTATTCGATCCAGAAGAAAAATCCACAGCAATGATAAAAGTATCAGCAGGTAACTCCTGATTTAATATGGAACGCGTTCATTGTCCATGTAATAGAGAGGACGCATGCATAGATGAGAGCAAAATCATTAGTACAAAGAAATAATTCAGAAGTCAAGAATGATCTCACATTGCCGAATTGCAGTCATTAGAATAGTCCAACATGAAGCAACCCAACATTCCAAGCAAAACGTCCATCTCCCGTGGCTTCTATTAGAAAATTTCAATTTACAGAGCTGATACAAGATAGCTCATATCATTTGCCCAAAATTTTCATTCCCTCTCAAAAGTCCCGGCGCATCTTTCCTTGCTTCTATTTATAGTTACATATTTGCCCTCTGGGCTGACACCTAGCGTTCCCCTACCTGTCATTTACAGGGATTTCTAATATAATCGATTACCAAAAAATGGTCACTTCATTTACAAAATATTTTGACAAAAAAGAATAGGGACAGTTGTCCCACAGCTTACGCCTTACATATAACAGAAATTTTTCTAAACTCAAAGCGTTCCCTGCTGGGTACGTGTCCGGCTGAAGCGAGTGACTCACTGAATTTAGTTTGCTTCACTCCTGTGCGTGAGCTTCCGGTGGCAAAGGGTCGCCCAAATTGATTGTCACTGGTGCTGCCTGGGAGGAGGTCTTCGAATCCCCTGCTGATGCTGCCCCTGATTGGGAAGGGGGAATGGGGCTGGCCAGACTTTCTGCCATTGCTGGGGAAGAGGCTGCTGGGTCTACTGATGCTTCTGCTGCTGCTGCAGCTTTCCTGACCTCCTCTTCTATGTAGCTATGCCACACACCTGTATCTCTTATGATTATGTTTGCTGCAGCAGGGAACAGGATTTTCTGAGAAGTTACATTCTTCCCGAGCTCTATTTTAATGCTTTGTACTTCTGCTTCAGCAATTTGGTATGTTTCTTTCAACAGATGATTGTGAAGTGTTGATGAACCGATGTAATGTTGGAGATCATCCATGGCAAGGAAATCAATGCTTTTCACATACTTCATCTGGACGCCCAGCTCTTCTTTCAGTTGAGATAACCGCTGCTCCTTTCCCGGGAAGTCTTCTAGGGTCTGAGGGAAACTCAATGAGCAGTTATCATGGACTTCTTTGAGCTTTTGGTACAGGTTGTTGATTCTATCTGTGGTCTTCTGCACACTGGCCATCAGCTTATTGGCACAGTTCCGGCCAAACTCCAACAGGGCTATATCTTCATTAAAATCTTCCACGGTCTTGAAAGGAAGATGCGGGGGAAAACCTCCTTTCCCTTCCCTCCATGCCATCTGACTTATGACATTTGCTTTGACACGGGTATTCTTAGCCTTGAGCCTGTGGGCTTCCGCATTCACTTCCTTTAGCCTAACCGTCATGGCCTTGAGTTTGCACACCTCATCAGTGATTAGCTCTTGAGAGCCATGCACTTGCTGTAGTATATTGCATGATAGCTCGTGGAAGGGGGACATGTCCAAGGTTCTGCTTTCCGCTTGCTCTAAGCGCTCAGCTAATGCCTGCTTGTCTGTTTCTAGCTGGGAAGCCTTTTCTTCTGCTCCACTCTTCTCTGCTTCCGCAATCATTATTTGGAGTGCTAGCTGGTCCTTTTCCTCCTCCAGGTAGCTGTACTTGTTCGCCAACTCCTTGTGCTCAGCGTACAAGCAATTATACTTGTTCACTGCCAGGTCTCTTTGAGCTTGCTCATTAGCCACGTTTCGCTGCAGGGTACGTGCTCTTTTCTTTGTCAATATATTTTCTTTGACTATAACGCCTACATTGGCAAATGATGCTTGTGCTGTCGCTATAACTGCGGAGGCCATGGCAATGTGATCCGCATCTGTGTTCTGCATGACAGCGACCTCTCGGTGGGTAACTATGTCGTCATGGAAAGGACTTTTAATCCTTTCTTCTGATTGGAGGACCATTGTTTTTCTCTTCTTGTCATAGACAAACTCATTCCATTTGGACACCGTACGCTTCCCAGATGGAGTGTACGGTACAATTGGTCGGTTTATGATGTCTATGTCTTCTTCCATAGGTGGGGTCCGGACTTCCTGAGCGGGGTCTGTCCCTTCCCTTTGGGTACTAGAGCCACCTGCTTGAGAGGTGTCTATCTCCATGTCCTGCGCGCCGGACCCACCTACCTGGGCATCTTCTCTTGCCTTCAATTCTTCCTCCGCCTTCTTCCTTGCTTCAGCTTGCTCAATTTCTGCTTCTTTCTGCTTTTGGGCTTCTTCAGCCTCCTTCCGCAGTCTTTCATTCTCAGCCTCTCGTAGCTTTCTTGCCTCCTCGGCTTCCTTTTGCAACCTTGCCTCTTCTCTTAATCTGAGCTCTTCCTGAGCCCGGGCATCCTTGGCTTCTTTCTCCTTTTGCTGGATGGTCTTCTGGGCTTTGGTTGAGCTAGAGCTTGCTCCAGTACTTTGGCGGCAGATCCTTAGCTCGGTCATGTTGCTGATGCCTCTGAATGCTTCCTCCTCGGCATCGGGGTAGTGGGAGTATTCGAAATTAGCATAGTTCCCCTTGCAATGCTCGGCCACTTTACCCTTTCTGTCGTTCCTGTGGAAGATGACCTCACCGAAATGGAAGGCCCTCAACTCTTGAACAAATTCGTCGGCAGAGGCCACCCCTGAAAACTTGTAAGCACCTATGCAGAAAGGTAGGGGGGGAAAGGAAGCCTTGTGTAGCTTGTGGAGGAATGCTCCAATCCCATCCAAGAAGAGTTGTCTTACTGCTTCCTTGAGCACCACATAGTCTGTGGCATACTGCGGCAATATGTATGGGGGCTTAGTCCCTCCGAACATTCTCAAGTAGGTACCTTGTTCTGAAAAGTAGAAGTCCCCATAATCCTCAAGGACTTCCAAAGCGGTTTGTGACAGGCAACTTGGTTCTTCCTTGAACATTTTCTCGTATAGGGGCATGATAAACTCCTCGCAGATGAGTTTGTAGCTGGGCTTGTAATTCTGAGCCCACAACATCTTGAATGCGGTGTAGACCGGGGTTGTGGCCCTATCCCATATACACCCCAATCCGGGGAACTCTATCTTGGCCAAGATACAATCTATCAGGTATGAGGACATGAAGAATTCAGCCTTCTTCGAGGCCAGCCCGGGTTTAGCAGCACTTATCATTGAGGCCAGACTATCTGACAAGATAGTGGCCCAGTCAAACACTGTCCCCTGAAATGCCACATAGTGAATGATAGGGACCCACTGAATCTTGTATACTGTGCCATCCGGCATGCCGAATATTCTGCATAGCATTAAAGCGATCAATCTGTAAGGGGCCCTCAGATTCTGCACGTCATATTCGTCATTTCCCTTCTTTCTCAAATGCTTCCCTCCCCTCAATAGCTTCTTGGCCATCTCGACGTTATCCATCTGGCCCAACCATTCATCAGTCAGAGCTTGTTGGACACGGGGAAACCTGTAGGCCGCCGCAACATATGCAGGTTGAAACGAAGCAATAGCTACTTTCCTGCTGTCATTTATCACTCTCCCATCAGCATCTGCATGTTGGAGAATCCACCCGATCACTTCAGCACAGGGGAATAGCTCAGGGCGGGTAGCGGCTCTTGTTATGCCTGAGGCTCTGATATTTTGATAGATTGGTGCCTCTTCCAGCAACATATCTGGGATCTCTTGGTCCCTGATCATCCTGTATATGTCATCCCATCTGATTTCTGGGGGGACACCAGTGGTGCACCTGGTGTCCTGGAGCGAGGTTTCAATCTTAGGAGGAGCAGGTTTCTTTTCTGTCATCTTCGCCTTCTTCTTACTGGGTTTTGGCATCTTGAATTATCCCTGATAGCATCCATATACAATTCATCATGATTTTGAGCAACAGGTTGTATGGTTTTAGCAGAGAGCAAAATCGTTTTAATGAGATAAATCAGTGAAGCAAATACTTAGGAAGTAAAACATTATTTCAATCATAAGACACACATTGAAACACTTGAAGCTCTCAAAAGATGGGTACGGGATAAAATATGTTGCGGGCGCTATTGGTTTTATTGGACCGATAGGTGATTCGCGGAAGCAATCGGCTTCCGGTTCCGCCTCGCGGAAGGAGAAGTCTTTCGCTATGGCTGCGGTTGGAGAGGTCGAAGGCGGGGAAGACGCGGGTTGACTCGGTGAGGGCTATGGATGCTATCGTCATGCGCGGCCACTCGCCGAGTCAGTACGCGAGATTTTAGTCCGGGCGGAGGTAACGGCGCCGGGATATGCTGACGTGGAGTGCTAGGGCGGTTGTGGCTTTAAGCTTCGGCTCGTGTGTAGGGGCTAAGGCCTATGGAAGGCGCCCGGGTTTTGAGTCTGAGTTATCGGCCCGGGACATGGAAAGCCCGTAGGGTTTCGACGACTTAACCCACGACGAGGGGCGCGAACCGGGGTTTAAAACAAAACAAGGCATGGCTAACCGCCCGTACCTACCAACAAAAAATATACGTTTTTTACGAAGGCCCATGACGATTTTGTGAAACGAAAACTCCGTTCACTGTACCTGACGGGAAAAACATAGCCCTCGACGGGTGTTTTGCCCGTTACAATCCCACTAAACCCAATATTTTCCCCAAAAGGACAACTCAGTAGTGAAAAACAAGGTGAAGATCCTACCTGGCACCGTGGGGATTGCTTGAGCAAGGTGGCTGCGAGCACGGATGCGCGAGGTGAGCTGGAGCGTTTTGCACGGTGTCGCACGTCGTTGGCCGATTGACAAGAACAATGGTGCATTGGTCGAGCCCCCCCACCGTAATTTATAAGAATGGGCACGTGTGAGCCTTTAATTCGGTAGGTGGCGTGGTTAAAACGGGGTTTAAATTCGCCGCGCGTAGCGGTCACGTCAACGCACCTTGGTTTCCGTGCGACCGCCATTCGCGGGGCTAGTTCGTGATTTGTATCCGCCGTTGCGGAAGGATTCAACGAAAGCTTCCGACGTTTCGAGGCTTAATGCGAAAAAGGAAGCTCGAAGCCTTCCGCGAGAGACCGCCGCGTGGCGGACGGGTAACGCCAAAGCTTCCGCTCTTTCGGAACAGTATAGCGAATGCTCCCGGTATTTTCGGAAGACTTTTGCGAAAGCTTCCGCGATCCAAAACTTCAAGGTCTTGTTGATTTTCGGGAAGGTTTTGGCGAAGGCTCCCGCTAGTTTCAGAACGCTTTTGGGAATGACTTCCGCCGTTTCGGAAGCAAAACTTATATTTTCCGCAAATTCACCCGGGATCCTTTTCGGAGTCCTTTTGCCGGTTGGGGTAAGTGATTGGCTTCCGCTATTTCAGAAGGGTAGCCCGAAGGCTTCCGCGTTTCAGGAGCAAAAGCTGAAGGCCCCCGCGACAGCTTCTTGAGAAAAAACTAAGTCCTTTTCATGTTTTCGGAAGGCGATCGTGAATTCTCCCCGTAGGACTTATGAAGATGGCTTCCGCCGTTTCGGAAAGGTTTCATCAAAAGTTTCCGCCTAGTTTCTTTTGGGAAGATATCGTGGCGGCTTCCGTTGTTTCGGAAGAGTTCCCTGGACTCCCCCGCCGTTGCGGAAGGATTTTATGAAAACTTCCGCCGTTTCGGACGGGTTCAACGAAAACTCCGCCGTTTCAGGAGGGTTCACTCAAATTTCCGCCGTTTCAGAAAGTTGAAACTAAAAGTTTCCGCCTTCCCTTAATCAGAAGGAAATCTAAGTCCTTTTCGGGAGACTAGGGCGAATGAGTCCCGCCGTTTCGGGAGGAAAGCCGGAACCTTTCCGCGGTTGCGGGAGGTTTGAGTGGAAGGCTCCGCCGTTTCGGGAGCTAAGTCGATTCGGAGCTGGAACCGTTCCGCAGAAGCAACGATTGAAAATTTTCTAAGTCTTTTACTTCGGAAGAAAAAGATGAATTCCTTGGTGTTATTTCGGCGAGTTTATCCGAATGGCTTCCGCCGTTTCGGAAGGCAGAGCTGAATTGTTCCGCCGTTTCGGGAGGACAACTCGAATCTCTCCGTGGTTGCGGAAGGTTAGGGCGAAAGCTCCCGCTGTTTCGGGTGGTCTCACCCAAAGGCTTCCGCTACTTTCAGCAAAGAAAACCTAAGTCTTCTTTTGGAAAGGTTGGGCGCTTGACTTCCGTGGCTTCGGGACTGTGTATCTTTTGGCTCACTGGGGAGAACATGGTAGGATTGACGGCAAGCTGCTCCGCAGGGAAGCAAAATTTTATGCTGAAAACAGGGCTGACGGCTGGGATGGCTTCTCAAGCAAATTTCTACAAAAGTATAGGAGGGGCCCCAACATGTACAAAATTTTGGGGAGGGGTGTTGCTGCAACAACAGGACCACCCCCAAAAGTGACTTTTGGGGGGGTTTTATAGTTACCACCCCCAAAAGTCACTTTTGGGGGCAGTTTAGATCTCTTCTAAAACTGCCCCCAAAAGTGACTTTTCAGGGCGGGAGACAACCCCCCCTAAAATTCAAAATTGTAGTAGTGTTTCATCAGTTACTAAATTCATTGCAACCTATGATAGCAAAATACATGGCAACCTTGTTTCCTAAAATAGAAGAAGAGGCCATCATGAAGGCCCAACATTTCAACTTGATCTATGCACAATATGGGTATTTGTATACTATTCTCCCCGATTCCCCTCAACATTTTTCTCTGAACACAACTCCCTTGAGTACATCACATTCAATAGATGGGATTAGTGGGAATATTTCCAATCACGAAAAATTCTCCCCAATTGTTGACGTTTGTTCCACCCAACATGGTACAAAAATACTCACTGACATCAGCTATACCAATGGTGCCTGCATCTGCACCAAATCCTCCATTTGGTTAGTTAGCTTATGGACCACATAGTCCTACATACCCCAATGCTATCCAAGCACCTTCAGTTCCACCATTGCAAATGGAAGCTCCTTCTCCTACCTCCACATTGTATGGAGCACCTAACACATATCTTCCTAAAACTGTATACAATCCATATTTTCCATTTCTTGGTCTTCTTGGTCCTACCCCCATGCCTCAAATGGGGATGAATTTAGTACATCATTCTCCCATGCAACAAAATCATATATTTGAGCAGTTGAACATGACTAATCCCTTGAATCCTCATAATTAGGGGAAGAAGAAAGGAAGGAATAGGAAAAACCAACAACAGGGACTGGGGGGAAATCCCCCCCCCATAACAAAAACATGGGTAACTAGAATGAGGGGGGAAACAATCCTCCCAAATAGGGAAAGAATTCCAACCTAGGGATTAATTATCCTTGCTCCATGTGTGGAGAGCATGGGAATTACCTGCACTATTGTCCATTAATACCTAAGTGCGAACAAATGCTTGAAGCAAAGAAGTTGGAAACAACCAACCGTCCTCAAGCACCAAATGAACCACAACCTCAAAAATATGTGTTGCAACAACCCTTTTCCAATCAAGGGGTAGTTAATCAATAGCTAGATCCATGCTCCCCATGTGATGGCACCTTTTAGAATATTTACGTGAACATGGCCTAATTCAACCTTCAAACCCGTACTTCTAGTTTCACCTGACTTGGTCCCCTCATATATCTCTCTTCGTGCTTATGATGGAAGGCCATCAAAACCTCTAGGTTTATACCAGAATGTCCCCATTAAACTAGGGGGTAAGATGGTACTTTTAGATATTGAAGTAGTCGATGCAAAAATTGACTACAACATTTTGTTGGTTCGTTGTTATATGTATTCCATGAAGGCATAGCCTCCTTGATCTTCCATATCATGATGTTCCCCATAAAAGGAATATTGTCACCCTCAAACAACTCAACTACTTTGACATGCATACCAATACAAACCAAAATAACGTCCTTCCCATCATAGGATCGACAACATCCCCCTTGTATGTTGATATTGGTCTAAGCATTTACAAAGATTTTGATTTGTTGGGGGCATAATCAGGCCCTTCACTAGAGATCCATGTATCCATAAAAAGTCTCATGTGTATTATCTTCATATATGAAGATAATTCACAAGCCCCCTCCACTTCCCCATCAATCCTCCCTACTAGCCATGGCATTAATAAAACCTTAAACCCCTTAGTGCCACTGGTTTTTCAGATCCCTTTCCTGTATCTCCCCATAGGAGTACAAGGAGCCAATAATAGCACAACTTACACTACCTGGGCTCAATTTGGGAATACTTGTGTGGTACCTTACACGATCTTATCTCAAAATGGATTCCAAGCCTTTATACCATTATGAGTTTGTACATGCTTCCTCCACAGGACCACCTCCAAGACCTCTTGCTGAAACAAAAACACCTGTGACTCAACCACAACTGGTGGTCACTAAGCCTTATTCTAGGGGAATAAAAAAACCTAACTTTAAATCCCTATTAGTCCCAAGTACTACTACTCTTAGAGTCACCTCGATATGTGCTCTATGCGGGCAACCAATCCATGCAACTAACTTATGCCCTACCTTACTTGAGCTCATGAATTTGCTTAACACTTTGGTTAGAATAACCCATGCCTTGAACACTTTATCAAGGGGCATGCCCACAACGTCAGTTGGTCCCAATACTAAGACCAAGACCAAGTCATTGCACACCAACCATGCATTCACAATATGTTCTCAGTTTGGGTATTATACCTATCACTGTCCTGATATCCCTCGATTTCAAGACACATTGGAGACCATTTACCTCACACATCTTGTAGCCGTACAACCACCTCTTGAACCAACTTCTATCAACATTGTTACTATCTCAGTACCAATAGAGGGGCACAACGACACGAGGCACGAACACCTACAACTCCACCACTAGAGACACCAGCACCACCATCGGTAGTGAAAAGCCATGGGTGTTCATCATGTGGGAACCATACCCATATGATCCTAAGCAGAACCAAAACCATCATAACTAACCGTTCCACCCAACCCCTGAGTCCATCACATGAGCTTAACCGCTCTCGAGGCACTCATCCATGTAGATCATGTGGATAGTTGATGCACTATTCATTCCAGTCCCCCATTTTACTTGCAGAATGAGCAATCCTCATCAAACAAATGAGGCTTGAGGATATCCCCCTCTCCTGAGGGCATACCCCCTAGGATACCAATTTTGGAGGTTCTCCTCCTAGTTCCAGAGACTGACAATCATGGTGATGTTATCAACATGTCATCATTAGCTAGTCTACTCACTAGTAATGAGACACCCTCATCCTCATCAGAAGAAGACCATGTTCCACCACTAGGACCATCCTTGGTCATGGGAGATAACCAAAACCCCTCAAACAATCTTTAGACATTAAGATATCCTTCTACCATGTGTTGTGTATCCTTGGGAGATGTAGCATGTGATCGCATTTCCAAGTTGCATCCCATAAAATTCTTCCCCACAAGTCAATCGACTTGGGATGCCATACCAATGAGTATTTCACTTAATATAAATTGCACCAATTTCCAACACCACAAATCTCCACCAAAATAGTCACGATTTCCATCAAACTGATGCCCACATTGTTTTTGCCATCCCACAAGTAAGCTAAGAATTCTTGTTAATTATTCTGCATTGTCAATACTTTTTTTATAATCATTATTATGCTTGGGTATGTGCAGGATTAATAGCAAGAAACAACCTCATCACTCTACAACAATGGTGCAGGGACACCAATCAAAAGTATCTCATCTTATCCTAGCATATATGTAACATTCTGCCTTTATTTACATGGCACTTAACCAATACTCCCGCTGATAACCACAGGGTATCATTTCTTGATTATGAAGTGCCATCAATGTCATCATCAAGAATAACATGTCCCCCCCATGGCTGTGCACAGCATTACAACCCCCTTCATATTTTGGCACCCATGATGTCGAACCCCCAACAAGTCTAAGGAATATGATTGATCACCCAGTTGGTCCAAAAGAAACTGTGTATCATTTCCTTGTGTTCTACGACCCCTTAGATTCCTCAGAACATGTTACAATTATGAATCACATATATCCTCTCATCCCCCTCATGAGAAATATACCATCTATGTTTCCCTTCATATCATCAATCCTTGAGAAGACACCAATGGGGCCCCCACCCTCTCAGACACCAATTCCACTCAGTTATCCATGTAGGAGTATTCTACATGGCATTGATTCATGAGACACCCATCTTCTCATCTGCACAAAACCATTACATCATCATCAAAATGGCTCCCCAAATCACTCAAAACCGTGGGAGTCTCACCAATATAATTGGTTCCCCAACCCCCAAAACTATGGGAACCACACCAATCATTCTTTATCTGTAAATAGTCCCCCGATCCACACAAAATCGTGGGGACCCCTTCACATTATTCTTTTTGAAACATCCCTTGGTCATCCTTGATCGATGTATTTCGAGTCCAACTAACCTCAGTATTATTAGTTTTTTCATTCACCATACCTCATCAGTATTGTGTCTCCAATAAATACCTTCATCTGTAATCTATTTCCCTCTATAACACCCTGCATCACCATTTGAAGAAATATGTCATCTATTACTCACCCCTATTTACATCGATCAAGGGAAGTCATGAGCCTCATGCTTATCAACCATTCTTGTGTAAGGTCTATCAGTTTCCCAATTGGTTACATAATGGTCTTGGTTTGAGAAAGAGGTATTATCATTTGCTTCAACTCTCATTGACAACATCATATCATATTCTAAGAGTTGTAGTAGTGGAAGTTGTATCTTGGGGTCCCTTCCCCTCAATATAAGGTATCACCTTGAACTTAGTAAGGAAATTCATCATTGTTCCTTAAATTAGTGGTTCCCATATGCTTGATGCCAACAAATCTATCGCATCAAGGGGAGTCGTACGTTCCGATGGTAACATTGTTCATATTTATGATTCATGATATTAGCACATCCAGTCTAGTGAAGTTCCCCAAACAAATTCACTAGTATTTAGGACCCCCAACCTAATGAGACATTCATGAGCATCACCATTTCCACTCATTTGGCACCATTCACATCAGTTCTAGGATTTATTCACTCATACAAGGATTGAATTCACCTTCATCCTTGTAGCACTAGTATCAAGAGTCGGCCCCTTGGTCCCCTCTTCTTTGTAATATATTGTGACAGATTTTCACAAGCATATGTATCCTGTCTCATTTGTATAAAACATCATATACTCTTTATAGATTCAAACGGTCATCACCAACAACCTTCCCTTATGGGTGTCTTTATCACCCACAAATTATTGAGAACTTGCGAGAACATGGAGAGAAAAGAAACGATGATGCATTATTGACCCTACAATACCCTTTGAACCTCATACATCAGGGGGCATATGTTAATGGTTAAATATCACATACATGCGACATTTAGGCTAATCTTGTAGAAATGCATCTTCAATATATATAATGCAACTCACTGAAGACATCCTCATCAAATCCATAAAAAAATCTAAGCCTCGGAATGCTAAAAGCAGTCAAATTGGAAAATCACACAACTAAAAAACTGGAAACCTGCTCTATTATTGCATTTATATGTACATCCACACATGTGGGATTTCACTCTAAACCCATGTGAATGTAAAAAACGGTGGGATCACATAGTTTCTTGGTGCATTGAAGGCTCAAAATGACTCCCTTGGCTCCAAAATTAGAATATGGACCCCTCACATGCTTGGGAGCATTGAATAACCCCTCTCATGTACTTCAGAAACTAGTTCAAAGGATGGAGTGTTCACATATGGATCTATATGTTTCTTGGAAGCCATTTGTCCTATAAAATGAGGCCATGGGCATGCATTCCATAGGAATAACTCAGAGAAAATTTATGATGTTGGAATCACATTGAGAGCTTCTCTTACAATCTCATTCCTCCCTCATATTGGCATACACAAATCTCCGTTGCTCTCTTTACCTGAGAGGCAAGTGTCTCTCCATTAATATCTCCAAGTTATTTTGCAATTGTGTGTACAAAACGGACCTCCCTAAGGGAGATTTTTAGCTTCCCTTGAAGCTTTCACCTCCTAGGTGACACTATTATATTTATCTAGACCATTGTGTAATAAAAATTTGGTTTGGCACACCCTTGTTCAAACTTGTTTGGTTTACCACTTACCCCTCAAGACTCTCACTTTCTTGTTCGAAGGTCATCATTAAAACTAGGTTTTAATTTGTGTAATAAGAACAAGACAAGCATGGAAAGAGTTATCCATAGAGAAAACTTTCAATATACTATAATTTTAATATTATGTTACTTGTTAAATATTATACTCTATTATTTTTTTTCTATTATTAGATATTACTTAATTATTAATATTATATTATAATCTATTATTTTTTCTATTATTATATTACTTAATGATTAGAGTTTTACACATATACAATTCAGTATTCACTGTTTAACTTGGAACCAACACATATGCCAGTTTCATATATTTATTATAAATACATCTAATTAACTTTGTTTTTATACAAAGGAAATGATATTATGCCTCAAGTGGAATGTGAATTGTTTATGAATGTAAAAGTACCATTCTTAGGTACAGGTTATTTTTCATGTTTTCCGAGGTAATATCTATGTGGTAATATAAAATAGTTATTATGGAATTTTTTCTTATGGGTATAGGCTTTGAAGGATCTCGATTCTCAAGACCAATTTTAAAGATACAATTAAATGTATTAAATTATTTTGATTCTTAACAATGATTTGTGATTTTCATATTCTTAAAAACAATAATATATCTAGTCCTAATGGATAAAAACATGTGTTTCCTCCTAGGAGGTTATATATTCAAATCTAGAGGGGGTGGGGTATGTACACCTCTATAGACTGGGATTGCATGGGATCACAAAGGTCTATATGGACTAGTTCTAGATTCTCTTTTTCTTTATAGGAGGAAGTTTATATATTCTAGCCTTTATTGATGATTTTAGCAGGAAATGCTGGGTATATTTTCTCAAGAACAAATCTCACACTTTTTCAAGGTTTGGAGAGTTCAAAGATCCATTTCAAAAATAGAGAGGAAAATTCATCAAAGAGGTTAGGTCAGATGGAGGAGGTGAATGTGAATCAATAAATTTATAGAATTTTGTAGGAAGTAGGGAAATGAGAGGTAGTTCACAACAAGATACACTCCACAACATAATGGAATAGTTGAAAGGAAAAACAAGACAATTATGAGCATGGGCAGAAACACGCTCAAAGAAAAGAACTTGTCTAATGATTATTGGGATGAAGCAGTGGCATGTTTAGTATACATAATAAATAGGTATCCAACCATGAGTGTGAAAGACAAGACGTTCCCTAGGAAGCATGGAGTGGCACAAAGTCAAGTATCTCCCATTTGAGAATTTTTGGATGCATTGCATATGCACATTTACCAAAGGAGTTGAGACGAAATTTGGACTACAGGAGTGCGAAGTGTATTTTTATTGGATACAATGATCATTCCAAATCCTATATACTGTACAATCCAATCTTCAAGAAATTTGTGGTAAGCGGGGATGTCAAATTATTAGAAGAAAAATATTGGAGTAATCAAGAAAATGATCCAATAGATATTAAATAGGACGAAACCTTAGGACAAAAAGCTCCTTAACTTAGGATCCCAAGATTATGTTCGGGTACACAGGGTACTACCAAAGGACCGAACACCAAGAGAAACCACTTCACACAAACAGATCACAGATCAACACACCGATGTTTTGACGTGGTTTAAACCCTCTTGAGGGAAACACTCCACGACCCTGGCCAAATAGCTTCTACGGGACAATTTATTATGCAAAGAAAGAAAGTTACAAATGAGCTTCTCATAATTGATCAACTAAACAATGACCCTCCATGCTCTTTAAATAGAGATCATGGACCGATCGGGTGTTAAGCCACGGATCAAGGTTAGGTTTGATCTAAGAGAAGTTGAGCCATCGGATCACTCTATTTTGGAAACATATCGTGACCGTCGGATTAAGTATTTACAAATGCATACTAATGCATACTAAAGAAACACACTATCCCTAACGGATATATTACACAAGTTGATCTTAACTAACTCCTAAGTGTCTAAATATCCTAACAGATTATAGAGACAAGAAGAACATCCTGGACAAATTTTTTCTTCCAGCAATGAGATAGTATCTCCTACAAGAAATAAGAGAACACAGAGCTTAGGAGATATCTTTGAGCATAATAATGACATGAATGAACATGTTCACCATGCATTTCTATCTTGTCAACCTACATATTTTGAAGAAGCAATTAAAGAAGAGCACTGGGTGCATGAAATGAAGGAATAAATTGATGCAATTGAAAGAAATCATACATGGGATCTTGCAAATATCCTGATAGATAAAACCAACATTGGTGTAAAATGGGTATACAAGACAAAGCTAAATGAGAAAGGAATTGTAGAAAAGCATAAAGCAATGATAGTTGCCAAAGTTTTTTCTCATCATCATGGTGTTAACTATGGTGAAGCCTTTTCTCTAGTAGAATGGTTAGATACCACTGAAACTGTGTTATCCATTACAGCCTAAATCAAATGGCCAGTGTTCCAAATGCATGCGAAATTAGCCTTCCTCAATGGCATTCTAAAGGAAGATGTATATGTGAACCAACCTCCAAGATTTGAAGTTAGAGGCCAAGAATACAAAGTGTACAAGTTGAATAAGGCCTTGTATGGTCTAAAGCAAGCTTACAGAGCTTGGTACAATAGAATTGAATCTTATCTCATCAACAATGGGTTTACAAGGAGCAGTAATGAGCCCACACTCTACACACAAGTATATCAGCAAGGTAACATACTTATTGTTTTCCTTTATGTTGATGACATGATCTATACTAGAAACTTGCTATTAAATGAATTTAAAAAAATCATGAAAACATAGTTTGGGATGACTAGTCTTGGTATCATGAAGTATTGTTTTGGCATCAAAGTTGAGAAATATGCTCAAGGAAATTTTATCCGTCAACATAAGTATTCTCCAAACATCTTAAATAGATTCAGGATGGATAAGAGTACACTAGTTGAAACACCAATTACCACAATAACAAAATTAAGTAAGCAAGATGATGAACCTGCAATTGATTCAACACTCTATAAGAGACTTATATGAAGCCTCTTGTACCTTACTGCAACTAGACTTGACTTAATTTATGCATTGATGCAGTTAGTTTCATTTCTAGATTTATGGAGTCTCCCAAAGACTCTCACTAGAAAGTGGGGAATTTTTTTAAAGATATGTTGTAGGTACAATTGATTATGGATTTCGGTACACCTATTCTAGAGATAACACATTTATAAGGTACACTGATAGTGATTTTGCAGGAAGTATTGATGACAGGAAAAGAACTTCAAGATATGCTTTCCATTTAGGCACAAATTTGATCTCATGGGATTGCAAAAAAAACCCATTGTCAGCATCTCATTTCCAAAAGCGGAATATGTAGCAGCGACTACAACAACATGCCATGCAATCTGGCTAAGAAGGTTTATGGCAAATCTTGCACATGTGGAAAAGGATCCAACTCCTATTTCCTATGAAAATAGTTCAGCATTAGCTTTGTCAAAGAACCATGTATTTCGCAATAAGAGAAAACATATTGACACTCACTACCATTCATACATGATCTTGTTAACAACAGTGAAATAACACTTCAATTTTGTGGATCTATGGATCAACTAGCAAATATCTTCACCAAACCCTTCGGGAATAATTGTTGTATTTGAATTTCAGAGACAAAACTTAGGAAATATAGTTGTATTTGAAGTTGAAGTATCTTCTAATATCCTCTTTTTTTTTTCTTTTTTTTTTTAGGAAGTAGTTACTTTTATGAGTCTTTGAATTAGCTCCGGTATTGTTTTGCTATTTTGTGTAAATTAGTTGAATTCTTTATGAACTCTACAAAATATTCAGTGAACATTGTGATCTAGGAGGATATCCAAGATATATCAAAATTAAAGTCTGCAAAAGGTTCAAAGAAGCTTACAGATGTGTAGATATCTTCAGAGGCGTTTTGGTAACGTTCGTTTCATGTGAAACAACTTCCAGATGTGAAAGTTATTGAGTTTGGAAATTTCAGAAAAAAGGCAAAAAATGATGTAAAATGGAAGATAAGGGGGTCATGTGGCACACCCACAGGTTTCCATGGGGCATGTAAAATAAACATAGGTGGTGACGTGGCAGCACCATAGGGTTCCAAGTGGTCATAGTGGTGACATGGCAATGATGAGGTGGACCAATCAGGGATTGCCATGTGGAAACCCTGCTGGCAGTAGCTTGCACCATTTGACAAAATGTATGGACTCAAGGAGGATAAAACCCCCGACCTCCACTCCACCTACCCCTCCACAGAGCCCGCCTATCTAGGATTCCCGCAAGTGTTGCTTATACTATAGGGGTGTGTTGATGCCCTGAAATTTGCAGCACTAGTAGTAGTGTAACATCCCGAAAATATCAAAATATGTTTTTTTTTTATAGTAGCAATATTGATCAGAATTATCTAATGCGGAATCAGATAACTAAATTGAACACTTAATTAAGGTAAGATAATCATAATGATAGGTTATCAAACTTAATTAATTAAAATTTTGACTTTAGATATTAACGGTTGTTAACTTCTTAAATGAGAGATCTGTGTAGGTTTATGAAGACTAGTACAGTTCATGGGTTTGTTTAGTTTCTTGGTTAAAATGCATGCTGCTACAGTTTGTACTGCTTTCAAATCATTGATATATTGCCGATAGTTTGTTTTGTTGATAAAAGGGGTCCTATGAGGCACCCTGGAGCTTACTTAGCTATGTTTAGCTAAGGCAATTGAACTTTTTTCCATGTGCCGACCGTAGGTAATAAATCTTCATGATAGCATAAAAATTAGAGTACTTGTGTTTTTCATAACGTCGTCAATATAAAATGTTAAGTGCTGCCTTGCGACCTTAAAAATTGAAGATATGGATACCTGGCTCTTAAAACTAGTTTGTAAGCTGGTTTTCAAAACTCTTCAGTGTTGTGTTTCCACGTTGTCCAAGTACTTCTTATCATGCTGCAATTATTCTCATATGATTAACGTCAATGTTAACAAAACAATACTTCCATTAACTATTGATGATTCTATTAGGAAACATATAGAAATAGTATTGTATTTTTAATAAACTCAGACTACTCTAAGTCATGTAATTTATAAATGAATACACAATTAACATAAATAATGCTTATCGATTAGTGTTTGTACTAAGATCGTAGCTTTAAAGTGTATCTCATCAATACTTAAACAATATCTATGATGATACAACGATCCTTGCGTTGCATGTCTAAACAAAAGGAAGTGATCATAAATATAGTATTCATACTATGAATTAACATTATCAAACTTAATTTTAAAGCCTATATAAAAGGTAGAAATGAAATAGATACATTTCTTATTGTTACTATACCTTTACATACTACTATGTAATTTAATTATTACAATGTCTAAACCTTAGGCTTTAAAATATATAAGACTTACACTACAATTTACATTTATAAGCTTAAACAAATTGCAATCCTAACTATATATGATCATATGCTAGATTGCGGGAAGAATGCTCTCAAGAAGATGCTAGGCTTGTGTCCCGAGAAGAAAAGATGGGAAATGAAGATCAAGCTCTCACATCACATGCCAGGAAAGGTAAGTCCAAGAAGGAATCATCTCATAACAGGAGATTCTCACACCACCATTATCATAAAGATAAGAAAGATCTCAGATGCTTCAATTGCAATGAGAAGGGACACTTTGCTTCAGATTGTCCCAAGAAGAAGAAAGACAACAACAACAACTTCAATAAGAAGAAGAAGAATAACAAAAGAAGATATCATGCTCATGCTGCCGAAGATGATGAACCCCCAAAGAAGAATGCTAGGGAAGAAAGTGATAGTGATGATGACTCATCAAGTGAAGAAGAATATGTTCTAATTTCTGCTCTCACAGGTACTATCTCCCATGGTTGTAATGATTGGTTGATTGACAGTGGGGCTTCCAAACACATGAGTGGGTTTAAGGAATCTTTTGTGAATCTATCTGAACATGAATCACCCCATAAGGTGAAACTTGGGGATGATTATCAATACCCAATCAAAGGAAGTGGTGAAGCCTCCTACAACCTAGATTCTGGAAAATCTTTGAAGATAAAAGAACTCCTTTATGTACCTGGGCTCAGGAAGAACTTACTCTCCATCTCTGTATTGGATGCAAAAGGTATGAGGGTTGCATTTGTGGATGGCCAAGTCCTAATGTGGCCAAAGGGAAAGAACATAGATGATGCAGTAGTGATTGGAGAGCAAGAGGGAGGTTTGTATAAATTGAAGGGACAACCTGAACATGCCATGTCACATGAATCCATGGAGCCAAGTGAACTTTGGCATAGAAGAATTGCTCATATGCACTATAGGGCACTTCCAATTGCAAGCAAGGCTGTAGAGGGTCTTCCTGAAATCAAGACCAAACATGAAGGTGTTTGCAAATGATGTGCAAAAGGTAAGAACATTAAGAAGGATTTCCTAAGCAGTGAAAGCAAGGCAAAAGACATTCTAGAAATCATCCACTCAGATGTATGTGGTCCTATGTCATCTAGTTCTCTGAGTGGGTATGTTTATTATGTCTCATTTATTGATGACTTCTCCAGGAAGACTTGGGTATACTTCTTGAAGAACAAAGATGAGTTGTTTGATAAGTTCAAGGAATTCAAAACCTTGATGGAGAATCAAACTGACAAGAAAATAAAAACATTCAGATCTGACAATGGTGGAGAATTCACCTCAGGTGACTTCAAGAAGCTTTGTAGTGATTCAGGGATTAAGAGGGAGTTGACTACTCCTTATAATCCTCAACAGAATGGAGTTGCAGAAAGGAAGAACAGAACAATCATGGAAGCAGCAAGGGAAATGCTGCATGACCAGGATCTACCTATGCATCTATGGGCAGAAGCAGCTAGAACAGCTGTATATGTGCAGAACAGAACACCCCACAAGATATTGGACAACAAGACACCAGAAGAGGTATTTTCTGGTAAGAAACCTGAAGTCAGCCATCTCAAAATATTTGGTTGTCCAGTATACACTCATGTCCCAAAGGAAAAGAGGACTAAACTAGATCCTTCAGGAAAGAAGGGTATCTTTGTGGGTTACAGTGAAAGCTCGAAGGCTTACAGAATATACTTTCTAGGGTTCAAGAAGATTGATGTTAGCAACGATGTAACATTTGATGAAAACTCAGCATTCATCAAATCAAGGAAGGCACCTATCGAAATTTATGAAGAACCTAAGGAAACTAGATTTCAAGACACTACCATGACTGAAGCAGTTCCAGAAGTGATTCGTGAAGATCCGCAAGAACCTGTAGATCCACCCTGTGAGGATAACTCTCACAAGAGGAAACCTGCATGGGCTAGAGAGCTCATTCAAGATGCAGAAATATTTGGCATTCCAGAAGAAGAACATAGAGCAAAGAAGAGAACCAGATCACATACCAGCTATGTTGCTTTACTCTGTGACATTATGAACAAAGAACCTTCCAGTTATGAAGAAGCAGCGGAAAAGAAAGAATGGAAGGATGCCATGGTTGAGGAATACCAATCAATAATGAAGAATGATGTTTGGGATGTTGTCCCAAGACCTAAAGAGAAGTCTGTTGTGACTTCCAAATGGATCTACAAAATCAAGCATGCTGCAGATGGCAGTGTAGAAAAATACAAAGCAAGATTCTTAGCTCGTGGCTTCTCTCAGAAAGAGGGAATAGATTATGAAGAAACTTTTGCACCTGTAGCCAGGTATACTTCCATCAGAACAGTACTTGCCCTGGTTGCAGCAATGAAATGGAAAATACACCAGATGGATGTCAAGACTGCTTTCTTGAATGGTGTAGTTGAAGAGGAAGTATATGTGGAGCAGCCTTTCGGTTTTGAAATACATGACAGGGAGTCATATGTGTGTAGATTGAAGAAATCCTTGTATGGCTTGAAGCAAGCTCCCAGAACATGGTATGGTAGGATGGATAGTTTCCTATCTAGTTTGGGCTTTACCAAGAGTAAAGCGGATTCCAACCTCTACTACAAGGTTGAGGAAGGGAATCATGTGATTCTACTCCTGTATGTGGATGACTTATTTATAACAGGAGATGACAGATTGATTGCAGATACTAAGAGAAAGCTTGCTGCCGAGTTTGATATGAAATATTTGGGAATGATGCATTATTTCCTAGGTATGGAGGTGTGGAAGAGTGTAGGTGGGATCTTCCTTGGTCAAGGGAAGTACACAATAGATATCCTGAAGAGATTCGAGATGATGGATTGCAAGGCCACGGCCACACCTATGGCATTGAATTTGAAGCTTCGATGTGATGCTTCATCTGAGCCAGTTGATGTTTCTATGTATCGTCAGATGATTGGGTCCTTGATGTACCTGACGAACACGAGACCATATATTTTCTTTGCGGTGAACACATTGAGTCAGTTCCTGACAGATCTGAGGAGTGTTCATTTGGTTGCTGTAAATCATGTTCAGAGGTACCTGAAGGGTACAGTGGATTATGGGCTCAAGTATGAAGCGAATCAAAAGTTTAACCTGCAGTGTTATGTTGATTCAGATTGGGCTGGCAGTGCTGTAGATAGGAAGAGCACATCTGGGTGTTGCTTCAGTATGGGATCAGGTGTGATCTCTTGGTTTAGCAGGAAGCAGTCCTGCATAGCACTGAGTATAGCTAAGGCAGAGTATGTTGTAGCCTGTTCATCTAGCTATGAGGCAGTATGGCTACGGAAGCTATTGTCTGAGTTATTTGATCTCCCATTGGATGCTACTGGTATATTCTGCGATAACCAGAGAACCCAGTGTTTCATGACAGGTCGAAACACATAGAGATCAAATATCACTATATCAGGGATATGGTGCAAAGAGGAGATGTGAAGCTCCTGTACATTGCAACGGACGAGTAGATTGCAGATGTGCTGATGAAGCCACTAGCCAGGGTGAAGTTCGAGTACTTCAAGGAGAGGCTTAATGTTCTTCAGATTGATGACACTTCGAGAAAGAAGTGATGCACACATTTGCTGAAGCCATTCCAAGCATGTTGGAAGGAGAATCCTTCACATGGTTGTGGATGTAAGCGCTAGATGATGAGCATTAGGATGATGTTCTGGTTTCTGCTTTGTATGATCAGTTGGATCATTTATATGTATATGTATGTATGCATCATGTTGGATGCTGGATATGATCAGTTGGATCATTTATGTGTATGTGTGCATCATGTTGGATGCTGGATATGATCAGTTGGATCATTTATATGTATGTACGCATCATGTTGGATGCTGGATATGATAGGTTGGATCATGTGTATGTATTTTGTATATGCATCATGTTGGATGCTTGGACCATGTATCTGTATATGTATCAGGTGGATACATTGTATGATCAGGTGGATCATGTATGTTGATATGTATCATGTATTTATATTTGTATCAGGTGGATACACTGTGTGATCAGGTGGATCATGTATGATGATATGTATCAGGTAGATACTTGGTATGCATCAGGTAGATGCATTGTATGATCATGATGATCATGGATGACGAGCTTCAGGATGTTGCTCCAGATGACATGCAGCAGGATGTTGCAGTGATGATGATCAGGATGATCATGTGTACATCAGGATGATGTATGGTGAGTATCAGGTTGATAATCTATGGCCGTGGAATAGGTTGTGCAGATAAGCATGTAATTTGTGCCCTGGGATATTTGCAAATAGTCTTTCGAGGTTTTTCCTATGGCATGTAATTTGTACCTTGGGATATCTGGAAAATGCTTTTTCGAGGTTTTGCTTGGGAGGACATATAATTTGTGCCCTGGGAGATCTATAGATAGTCTTTCGAGGTTTTTCCTATGGCATGTAATTTGTGCCTGGGATATCTGGCAGATGCTCTTTCGAGGTTTTGTCCTATGGCATGTAATTTGTGCCCTGGGAGATCCGATAGGTTGAGCCGTGTGCTCGTAATCAGTCCTGGGATGTTCTTTCGAGGTTTTTCCATGACCACATGTAATTTGTGCCCTTGGAGATCCGATAGGTTGAGCCTTGTGCTCGTAATTTGCCCTGGGATGCTCTTTCGAGGTTTTGTAGTGACCACATGTAATTTGTGCCCTGGGAGATTTGATAGGTTGATCCTTGTGCTTGTAATCAGTCCTGGGATTCTCTTTCGAGGTTTTGTGGTGGGGTCACATGTAATAAGTCCTGGAGATCTGGACAAGATGAAAAAGGCCTCAGATGCTCTTTAGGGTTCTTGCTAGTCAAGAGACTCTTTTAAGGTTTTGTGACGCACATAATAAGTCCTGAGATTTCCACAGTATGGCCAGTGATGATGAAGACCTACAGGTGGTGGGCCTACATCCAGTATGAAAAAGGACTGGCCCTGTAGAACTTCCTATGACGAGTAGAGTCAGAGATTGGTTGAGATAGTAGCAGCAGTGACGATGATGATGACGATGCATCAATCACGATGATCCTGAGAAGAAGACTTGTCTAGCAGATCTATGCCGAGAAATACCTTCCTAGTTAAGAGGGAGTGTTGATGTATATGTAACTTCGGAATGTATTTCATATATATTTATTGTACCCTTATTAGAGATGTGTTATTCCTCTATAAGGAAGTGTCGTCATGTGGATTGACAAGTGTTTCAAGTGTGTGTACTTGTCGATGGGTTATTAGACCACCATGTGTGGGGTCAGCTCTGAAATATATATTATATTGTGGATGTACCTAGCTAGACAAGTCGGCCCCATAAGGTCACTGGGAAAACAAGTTAGTATAAATAGAGATCAGGAGATCTCTATTTAGATCATTCGGAAAGTCATATCTCTCTCACTCAAAAAGTGGTGCACTAGTGAGGAGGAGGATCATCTACTACTAGGAGACTATCTCAGTGTATTTTGGTTGTACTTTGGTTGAGCCATTGCTCTCTCTATCTCTGAGGAAGTTGTGGGGTTTTTCACCTTAGGGTTTTCCCCACGGAAACTCTGTGTCTCTTGCCTCTCATGCTTTTGATTCTTGTGATGCTTTTCATGCTTATTGTGATTGTTATGCATTGATATACTGTATATGTTATTCTCTCAGTGAAGATCCTAGAGTATTGTGAATTAATGCTCAAAATTTAACACTTTTAGGAGGTAATCCTGGAATCTCCTCAGGAAATACATCCTTAAAATCCTTTAGGACATGTATGTCTTCTAATTTCAGTTTGTCCTCTTTACCAATAAACTCATCGTTTACTACATTTACTACAAACAACTGACATCCTTTCCTAACTGCTCTCTTAACTTGCATGGCTGAAATCTGTCTAAGGGTTACTTTTCATGGGATACCTTTTACTTCTATAGTTTTTCCTTCTTCATTTAAACATGTAAATTTTTTTTTTGTAACAGTTCAGAATGACATGATGGCTTCTAACCAGTCCATCCCGACTATAATATCATAAGATCCTAAAGGTAAAATATTCAACTTAATTTGTGTCTGTAATTGATTCATGGATAAAGCACAACTTTCAATAAAATCTGATACTTTCCTCTTTGTTCCAGTTGCTAGTCTAACTAACCAAGATTTACTAAACTTTTTTGTTTTCAATTTAAGACTTTGCACAATATCTAGTGATATATAACTTTAGCTAGCACCTGGTGTAGTTACGTTTCTTTTTACGCACTTCAATAGCATCTCCTGATGAGGTTGAATTGTTGTTCACCTCACTGGTTTTCATTTTCTTATTTTTATTAGCATAAGGGAGACCCTCAACTTTGGAGATATCTTCATTATCTCTCTCTTGCTCCTCAGTTGGGCATTGATCAAACAACACTTGGTTTAATTGCTCTTGTGCTTGTAGAATTCTTTCATTGTCTTGTTTCATAGATATGATTTCTGCCTTTAATTCATGAAAAGCACATAACAATTTTGATGAACTGTTATTTAGTTCACCGTGACCTTCTTCTGCATAGTGTTGTCCCAAACTGTGGTTGTTTGGTTGAAATCTGTCTTCTACATGATCGGCTAAATTCTCCATACCTGTAGCTTAAAACAATTTTTGAACAATATCATAATTAAAATTCAAATTAGTAAAATTTTCTGCTGTATAAAATTTGCTGTTGTATAAAATTTTTTGCTACGTGTTCTTGGACCTTTTTCAGGCCTAGAGTTCGAACATGAGCTTTGATACCCCATGTAACATCCCAAAAATATCAATATATATATATATATATTTTATAATAGCAATATTTATCAGAATTATCTAATGTGGAATGAGATAACTAAATTGAGCACTTAATTAAGGTAAGATAATCATAATGACACGTTATCAAACTTAATTAATTAAAATTTCTACTTCAGATATTAATGGTTGTTAACTTCTTAAATGAGAGATCTGTGTAGGTTTATGAAGACCAGTACAGCTCATGGGTTTGTTTAGTTTCTTGGTTAAAATGCATGTTGCTATAGTTTGTATTGCTTTCAACTCATTGATGTATTGCTGACAGTTTGTTTTGTTGATAAAAGGGGTCCTATGAGGCACCATGGAGTTTACTTAGCTATGTTTAGCTAAGGCAATTGAACTTGTTTCCATGTACAGACCACAGGTAATAAATCTTCATGACATCATAAAAATTAGAGTACTTATGTTTTTCATAACGTCATCAATATAAAATGTTAAGTGCTACCTTGCGACCTTAAAAACTGAAGGTATGGATACCTGGCTCTTAAAACTAGTTTGTAAGCTGGTTTTCAAAACTCTTCTGTGTTGTGTTTTCACGTTGTCCAAGTACTTGTTATCATGCTACAATTATTCTCATATGATTAACGTCAATGTTAACAAAATAGTACTTCCATTAACTATTGATGATGCTATTAGGAAACATATAGAAATAGTATTGTATTTTGAATAAACTCAGACTACTCTAATTCATGTAATTTATAAATGAATACACAGTTAACATAAATAAAGCTTATCGATTAGTGTTTGTACTAAGATCATAGCTTTAAAGTGTATCTCATAAATACTTAAACAATATCTATGATGATACAACGATCCTTGCGTTGCATGGCTAAACAAAAGGAAGTGATCGTAAATATAGTATTCATACTATGAATTAACATTATCAAACTTCATTTTAAAGCCTATTAAAAGGTAGAAATGAAATAGATACATTTCTTATTGTTACTATACCTTCACATACTACTATGTAATTTAATTATTACAATGTCTAAACCTTAGGCTTGAAAATATATAAGACTTACACTACAATTTACATTTATAAGCTTAAACAAATTGCAATCCTAACTATATATGATCATATGCTAGATTGAATAATATGAATCTATCTACATGTTGGCAGTGTTGGGCTTTGACATATGCCAAACCATTGGGTACGACACAATATGATAATACAAACATTATATTAACACATAAGTATTAATATGTAATACAAATGGAATCATATATATCATTGACACCATAGGGTATCATCCTATAACATCCACTAAAGGATTATAACGACTTAACGAGGTCGTGGCTTGAGTGATAGTTTGAAACTATGTCATAAGTATGAACTCATACCTAAGTACTAAAGTTTAAAAAGTAATTATCCACATCTCGATGATAGAGTGATGATATGATGGTTAATAATGTGTGTTTGCAGGTTGACAGAGTTACGGTTATATGAAAATAAATGCATTCAACGTGGAAAGGGTGACAACAATTCCACGTAGTCTAACCTTATGAACCTTGGGTGATAAAGAAGTAGAGAGTTATAGCTAGCAAGGAACTCCGTTGTCTCTTCTTCCATGCTGTACACTGTATCGTTCTTTGAACTGCAAGGTTGGCAACTTGGTAGATGTTGGAATTAATGAGATATTAATGTGAGTCTTGCTCGATTTCCCACTATGTACTGTTGGCTCTTCCTTACCGTTGATCACTCCAGATCTCAATTGTTGGTTTGAGTAACCCTAAACCGGGTTGTTTGTATTGATGGCAAGTGTTTTGGTCTTTCAATGTTTCGTTGTAATGAGGCCGAAAGGCTACCAAATTTTAGGGTGATAGGAGGGTTTTATTCCAGGGTTTTGAACCTGTGACTTATGCGAGCCAACATTTGAGTGTTGCAAGAACTGGCCTCAAGCTAGAAGGCCGTAAGTTTGTAGTATGAAGGATAGGTTAATATCAGCTGTTGAGAGTACTCCAACGTTAGTTCTTTGGCTCTTTCGATAAGTGGTAATGCTTGTTTGATCTCTCCTACGAGTGAGAAGGATTTCGGCCGACTGCTGCTTTTCATCTTCAACCATTGGAAAAAAACTCTCTAGGTAATGTATTAAGTATTCTCTACAAGTTAAAGACGTTGATTAACATTCGTTAACGTTTCACCCGTTTAACCAACTACTTAGTGTTTTGGCAGGTCTTCTCTTCGTTGGAGGGTTTCCTATATTACAAAATAAAAGGAATGCATCAACGGCTTCCTGGTAAGCTCTGGTGATTCTTACATGCCTCGTAGGTTCCTTGATGTGTCTCTATGTGCCAATGGGTGGAGTTCGTTAGAAGTAATGGCCACAAGTGAAATCTTAAGCTTGTCTTGTTTTGTTTTCTTTTGGCTTAAACCGAGAGTAAACTTTCTCGTTCAAAAGGGTTACTAAAGGCTATTTGATGCCTAGATGTGCTCGGCAATGGAGACTTCAAACTTTCGTTAATTACTCTAATGTTAAGGGTGCAAAACCTGGTATCGTCTTCAATTTTTATTGATTCTGAACTATGTTTACAGTTGATGATGACAACTCTTGAATGCAATGAAACTGTGACCAAAACATGGTGAAAGTTTTATTTCCAGTTATGAATGTGAATCGAGATTTGAGGGTTCTATTTTGTACTTACAAACTATAGTTTATTTTCTGAGTTAAAAGATTATTGAGTTTTTACAGAATCATAACAGTTGTCTTCGAACTGGGGTTTTACTGCATGATGTGCTTTGTTTTCATTATTGGTATCAATTCTTGAAAAATCAATATAGTAATTTTGATCGTGTAAACAATGTGTCGAGAGGGTTTTAACCTCTGCATTCTAGTTTTGGAAATGAAAACTATAACTGTAATTCTAGATGTGAATGAGTTTTAAGCTAGGGTTTATATCCCAGACTTACTCATTGTGAATAAATAACACAAAAAATGTATTTGTTTATATGTGAGTTAAATTTATACGAAAGTATATAATGTACCCTTATCTACTATTTAAAATTAAATGGATTCTATGTAATACTTTCTAGGGTTACTATATCATAAAAATGATTATCTGGAAATGATGTCTACAGTTTATCTTTGAGAAAGAAGAATAATGTGTGCATACAACACTAGGATTTGAAAGTATCAGATCTTGGAAATACTGGAAATATATAATAGATGCATGGGAATAGGAAATAGTGAAGAAAAATATAGTAAGTAAAAGATAAGAAAACTATCTTTGGAATTATTTTGCAGCTGTAAAAAAAAATATCTGGGAATATTATTTATTGGAAAGCATGATATAAGATTCTTTTTACATTTATTTGTTAAATTTAAAGAATAGAGATACAGAAAATAGACTATAATTTTTCTTTATGAAATAACACAGAATTCCATATTGCAATTTACACTATTCAGTAGAATTTTTCTATGTTAGATTTAGAACAGAAAAGTAAACAAAATACGTACTGAAATCATTTGTCTAATCGATGGCAATCTGCCTATCTCTCATTGATACTTTAATTATCTTCCCTATACTAGAGTACTGTGCAGATAAAAACATGGGAAAAATATAGGGATGATTATCTATCAGATTTTTAAAACACTTTATCATTCAAACTTTAAAACATAAATCAGAAATATATTTATTTCAAAACAGAGTTTTATAATTCTACTAAACAGAAACATTAAACTGTAACAAAATAGAAAACAGTAAAACCTGATTAACTATAGGGAAACAAACAGCCCAAGGAGCCTGTTCCACCCAACCAATTCCTGAAGATAGCCAAGTTACCTTCCTTAGGACCCCCGAGCCTGTTCACTAAACCACCAGGAGGAAGAAACTTATAAGTTTAGGATCTCCACTTGCAGTAGCAATAGTTTTCAAATGTTTGAAACTAGCAGTCCGAAGGACCTGCACTAGCACCTCTGGTTCTCTTATCAAAATAGTATGTAGACTTATGATTGCACTCACAACTAGCCTCCCTATTCGAATCTCTCAGTGATTACCCGATACACATGAGGAAATACTTCTGCAGAAGATATTGTGTAAGAGCTTCCTGCTCAATTCGAATTTGCCTTATGTAGGTTTCCTAGGCCTTTTTAGTTGTTACTGGGTCATTAAATGAGCTGCCTGCCCACTCCCACCATCTGGGGGATAATGCCACATTTTTAGGGGTTGTTGTCCCATAACCAATAGCTAGTGGTGAAGTGCAATTGCTGCCATTTTTCCCATACCTTTCAACAGCTTCCATTCCTCTTAGTGGGTCAGTGAAAACTCATTTAATAGTTCCCTTGGGTGTTTGTATCCTACTTTAATTTATTAAATAATAATTATTCAGTAATTACATTCATCCTTGACCAAACTTGGTCATAATTTCAAAACTTTGAAATTAAAATTTAACATAAAGTATTTTTGCAAATAAAATATTATTTTCAGAATTTGGGTGGGTGACAAGTAGAGATTCTCCCCGGTAAGCAAGCCCAATTAGATCTCTCACCGTTTGTGTGGGGAATCCGTCCCAACTACCGTATGTGTGATTATTAAAGTTCTTTACCGGTTGCAGCCTGGTTCACTGTTTATGTGATTTTATCTTTAATAATGAGACACAAGTGCCCTAATTAAATGCATATAACTGGTAGGAAGAAACCACACTAGCGATGTACAGGTTCTTACCTCTCGTCTCATTGCTCCTGCCTAATCAATTATCTATTTATTTCTACACTAAGCTAACTATCCTATCCTATCTCTGCAGGGAGCAATTTTGAATTAAGAGTAATATACTGGAAATGTTCATACAAGTCTAATAGGTAGCTGTTCAAACAAATTATTCACATTTACAACATAAATAAATACCAAAGATAGCTTTGATATGATGAAGCAATTTATTACTCATTTAGCACATAATCATTTGCACAGAAAGAAAAATCATTCATCACCATGAATTAATTCAAGAAAGTTAGAATAATATCATAGTATGAGTTATGGATGCAAGAAGAAGTAGTTCCACATTATCATTCTACACATCCCATGCAAAATCTCTGCGCATGCTTTTTCCAGGAAACATATCCTTCTTATTTAGCAGAAAAATAGTTCTCTTACAAAAATGGTCCAGATCGATTGTGCTAGAAAAAATCCCCTTCATATGTATTATACTCCTCTATTTATTTACAAGAAGGTTTGTCCTCTAGTGACTTTTCGTTTACCCTAACCCTAGGGATTCCCAAAATTTTGTCTTTTAGTGTTTGTACAAAGAAAATAGAAATATTAATTTCCAGCTGGCCTTTCAAAATCATAAATGTATTTGGACCACATGTCAGTTTATTCAGAAATAATATTACTTTGCACGGGGTCTACCATTTTCAAAGTGATCGCATGATTACATTGTTTTGCTTCTACACTCTTTACTCCTTCAACCATTTCCTTGTATCTGTCTTCTTAAAAGTAAGCATTAATGGAGGATTTCCCAATGAAATGATGAAGGTATTCACCTGTTAGCACATCTAGCTTCTTAATGTAGTTAATATCATCACTCAGCATGTTATGCAACTCCGATAGGCGCTGGTCCCTATCAGGAAATTCTTCCATAGTCAGAGGCATAGCCAGCTGACACTTTTCATGGCTTTGATGAATTTTCTGGAAAAATCTTGTACACCTCTCGATATTTTTTGGAATCTTATTATTAATCCGTAGACCAGCTTTGCTGTAGAATTCAAGGAGACCTGAGTCTAGATTCGAATCTACAGTGGTCTTATGAGGCAAGTAGTCATGGATTCCTGATTTCCCTTCTCTCCACTTCATTTGTTTCTTAATCTCAGCCATGGTGCGTACTAATTTATGACTGATTCTCAGAGCTTCAGCATCAATTTCCCCCATCCTTGATATCATTATCTTCATCTTGCAGACTTCCTCCGTGATAAGTTCTTATGAATGATAGATCTTCTTCTGAATGTCACATGCTTGCTCATGAAAAGGAGTCAAGTCTTTCTTCTTATTGTTCACAAGTTCCAATTGTTCCATCATAAAATCCTTTTCCTTTATCAATTCCTCCAACTGAACCTTCAAGTCTTCAACCTGTTTCCTGTTGTTTGCCTCACTTTTCTCTAATTCATTGATGCGAGTTTCTAGGTCATTTTTCTCACCTTCCATAATCATTAACTGCACAGTGAGTGCATCCTTTTCTGCTTCCGAATTCTGGTATTCTTCAACTATCCTTTCCTTCTCGGATACAATGGCATCATGTTTCCTTTTCAGTTCTATTCCTTCTCCCCGTATTTTCACCAAATTATCTTTCAACCTGAGCATTTTATCTTTCTCTCTCTCCACGTTGCTCATCAAGTTGTCAACATTGTCTACACTTGCTTGCGCAGCAGCTACATTGATAGATGCCATAAGATTAGGGTTCCTACGGGTACCCTCTAAGATTGTGCTTTCCTGAATAGTAAAAACATCAGTGTGGGCTGGTAATTTCAGTCTCTTTTCTGACCTCTTCATGATAGTCTTACTGTTTGAGTAAAAAAATATTGTGTCTAATCTAGCTACCGTATGCTGTTTCAATGGGGTGAACGGGATGAGACTGAGATCCTGAAGTGGGAAGTGTCCTTCGGTGATTATCTCCAGTGGGTCTGTGTCCATATCTTTCACATTCAGGCTTCTCCTTTCCACAGCTTCCTTGGACTTTTCTTCCTCCTCCTTTTTATTTTGTTGTTCGGCTGCTTCTCTGTCTGCTTTTTCTCTCATTTCTTGCAAACTTGTGGCTTCTTCTTTCTAGATCCTTTCAGTCTCTTCCTTTTGGATTTTTTTGGCTTCTTCTAACTGCAACCTTATGACTTCATCCTTTTGTTGCCTTTTTGCATCTTCCGTTTGCTTCATCTCTGCTTCCCTCTGCTGTTCTCGAGCAGCTTCTCTTGCCTACCTCTTGGTCTCTTCTTTAAGTTTCCTTTCTGCTTCCTTTAGTTGTTTTTGTAAATTTGCTTCTTTTGTAGCTTTGGAAGCAACACTGGAACTACCCCCTCTTTTGGGATGGAAGCGCTTGTTCATCTTGTTCATGTTTCTTGTGCTCTAATACATTTCTTCATCTTTCAAGAAGAGGTGTGTGTATTCAAAGTTAATCCTGTAGGAAGCGTAATGGGAAGCAACCTTACCTTCGCTATCGTTCCTTCTGAAAATCTCGGTCCCAAAATGAAAGGCCTCTAAATCCTTAACAAAATCTTCAGCTTATTTTTCCTTGGGGAATTTGTATGCACAGATAATGAATGGCAGCGGTGGGTAGGAAGCCTTTTTCTTGTCATGAAGAAACTTACCAACCCCATTGATGAAAACTTGTCTCATAGCCTCTTTATGTACAACAAAATTAGTGGCATACTGAGGCAGTAGAGAAGGGGGTTGAGTTCCCCCATACATCATGATGTATGTTCCTTCCGTGGAGAATCAGTAATCTCCATGTTCCTCGATAACCAACAATGCATTCTCGGACATACAATTCGGTTCTTCTTCGAATATTAGCCAGTATAGTGGCATGATTAACCCCTCAAAAATCCATTTGTAGTGACTTACCTATTTGTGGGCCCATGTCACCTGATAGGCTACATGGAGGGGAGATTCGTCCTGCTTCTAAAGGCATCCCAAAATAGGTAAAGGGTGTCTGATCAATATGTAGTCCAAGAGATAAGAATACATGAAAAATTCAGCTTTTTTCTATGCCAGTCCTCCCTGCATTGCAACAATGTGTGACACCATACTCTCATAAATGATGTCGGTATTGTTGAAAATTGCACTATGTGTGGCAATGTGGTACATCACTGGTACCCAGTTGAGTTTATATGTAATTCCGCTCGCCAAGCCAAAAACCCAACTTAACATCAGGGCTATAATTCTATATGGGGTCCTCAAATGGTGACTATCGTATTTTCCACTAGCCCTTGGTATCAATTGTCTTTCAGATACTGTCATCTTCTTAGCATACTCAAAATGATCCATTTTGGCCTCTGCTATCCAGTCGTCAGTCAACATGATTTTAGGGGAAGGCATCTTGTAGGATGCATCTATGTGAATTGCTTGGAAGGGTGCAAGTCCTTCTCCTTTGACATTTGCAATGATGTTGGTGTTGAAATCTACGTGGGGAAAAATGCACCCGATAACTTCTGAGCATGGGAATAATTCTGGGCGTGTGACCACCTTATGTAGGATGGACTTCTTTATGTTCTCGTAGACCATTAACTCTTCAATGGAAGCACTAGAAACATTTTCATCTCTGATGGCTCTGTATAGTTCTCCCCATTGGAACTCTGGATTGCCTCCCGTCTCGGCTTTAGTATCTCCAAACATTGTCTCTAGAGAGGTATCCAATAATATCTCAATGTATGAGTCTAATTCAGCTAACCTTTTGGACTTTAGCCTGGCAGACTGCTTATGCATAAGTCCGATGAGACAAAAGATAGAAAAAAGAGGGAACAAATTATTCATAAACAACTTATTTATCATGGTATAAATGAACATAAATGAAATTAACATCTGAATGTTTCAATTGTCTGTTTTATCCATGAGCAAAATAAGGGTTTTAGTCAATTTCAAATTTCTATATGGTTGGAATCCTATCTTCTTCGAAACAATGTGCACAAAGTCTTACAAAAGAAAAAAATTGAAGACAAAACAATGTTTGATTAACTGAAGAATTTCATGCAACTTTTAATGTTTGTTGGGCTCCATTGAGTATGCAAATGATGACTTGTCCCAGCTTAATTTGACCAAAACATCGCGAGGAATTTCATTAATACACAGTGAAGAATTAATTGCAAAAAATTTAGGTTTCTTCTATGTGAACTTAAGGTTTAGTACACATATTGTATAGAGGCCATTAAAATTGTGCATAATAAATTGCATTTTATGTATTCCCATTTCACCAAAATGATCAAAAATAACAACAGTGATGAGCATAATGAAACTTCATGCATTTATCTATCAGATAGGTAAACATAATGCCTTCTTAAGTGAAAAACACGACAACTTGCAACACAATGTTTGACCGAAAACACAACCGACGATGGGGTCATGTCTAGACATTTCTCGCTTGGATTCCTAAACCTCTAAATTTGCATGGCCCGAGACGGTCCAATAAAATGAAAAGATTTCAATAACACTATGATGTAGTTAAAGGGTGCTTTGGGAATGCATGAGAGTAGTGTTTCTTGCGTGTACCTAGGTCCTAGGTCTTTTCCTATAGAGGAAAGGGGAAACCCTAGGAAGGCAAGTTCGGTTAAGCTCGTTCGTCACATAGGGGAAAATGGTAATCAAACCCAAGAACTACAACATTATCGGCCAACTGTCTCCCTCTCGACTATTTAAATGACTCAAAGGGTACGAGGTCTACCGCGAGCCGCTAGACATAAGAAAACCTCGCTGGGTGAGGTCACGACATACTTGAAAATGAAATGGGCTAAACCCTAACCCCACAAGTCCCTCTACAAACGTCCATCAATTAAAATTCAGCAAGCAAAGACCAAAACAAGGGCTACAGGGTGCCTACCTAGAAGTCGCGCACTGGATGAAAAGGCGATATCAAAAAAGTTGGAAGCTTGGAGTCCAATGAGCGATGGTAACAAAAAATGGCATTTTCTTCTTGTTCTAACGCTGGTAAAAAAGAAAATAACCCCCTCTCTCTATATATACACAAACATATCATAAATGTGAATGGGATTTCTGTAGGTGGGTTCAATTAATGACCACGCCGCTTTTTTTACTATGTTAAGGCCAACTCCGCTGATTGTTTTGGTGTGAATTATTCATTATCCATGAAACAGCCAGCGTAAAATTGTCGCATCATTGTAACTGTTCGGCGTGAATTGTCTGGACTTCCGCGAAATGGTCGGCAGGATCTTCTTTAGTTACGGAGACCTTTTAGCAAAGTGGTTTGATCACTGCAAAACATCTGCGCTATTTTCCCAGGCGCTCCAAAATATCGGCGCTAAAGTCATCAAACAAAAGCTAAAAGGTCGGCGCTAAAATCGAATGTTGCGACCGGTCGGCACCGAATCGCCAGAATGCTGCGAAATGATCGGCTCACTTCACCACAAAACTGCGAAAGGGTCGGTGAAAACTTTTCTAAAAGTTGCAAAACAGTCAACAAAAATTCACCCAAAAGCTGTGACTGTTTCGAAGTAAAAAACTGAGTTTGTACTTAGGGTGAAAAAGACTTGTTCTTCAATATTTCCTAAGAAAATTCTAAGTGTCAAAAGGGGAATATTCCAAGAAGCAAAAAATTCTAAAAAATAAAGGAGGGGCCCTACAATTTTTTGAAAATTTTGGGGATCAGGTTGCAGCAGCAACAATTGGCGATTCACTGGTGAACACAAATCTCTGAATAATCTCTCTTTAAGGTCAAAAAAGATTACATGTTGTGGACCCCGTATATATAACATAACGTTTTAAAAACCATATTTCATATAGGGGAGTAGTCTTACTTCTATCATATTGGCCATTGGGGAATAAGGGTAATCTTGAACTAGAATTCTTGACCACTCTCCCGGGGCCAAAATGTGGGTTTCATTTTAGTTATGTCATACCCCCATTTTGACCCTTAAGATATTTTGGGCTATAATGTAAATATTGTATGCATATTATGTATGATTCCTAGCGTGGAGCTCAAGGCCAAAGCCCCACTAGTGAACACTCGACCTTGAAGATGCAAGTATTGGATATTATGCTACCCATGTGCTAGTGAACCATGGGAATTGTAAATATGCATTTTAATATAAATGCCCACAACTAGATATGCAATGCAACAAGAGATGGGGGCATGATGTTTACAAGGAATCGGGAGGGAAATATTCAAACCGTTGAGCCAATCAAGTCAAGCCAAGTGTCAATGAGAGAACCCATGAACCCTCAACTACCCATGTTGAATTTTGTGCCCAATCATTCATTTCTCCCAAGAGTTGGTTGATGTAGTTAATGCCTTGGGGAATGGAGAGGTATGGCTGTCCAAATTAGAGTATGGGAAAGCCACCCTTCCTAGAAATTCGTGTTTGGATTCTTGGGAAAGAAAGGAACCACGAAATTGCTCCCCAAGCCATTCACCCAGCAGTTTTGCTCCCTCACGAGTTTGGAGCTTCCTAGGCGTTTTCCTCCATGGTTTTGTTGTGCTTTCCTCCATTTTTCTAGTTGGAAAGGGAGTTTTTGTTTTGGTTCACAGTGGGAAAGAGAGTAAATCAATTTGGGGGTTTTATAGAGGTCGTTTTGGCCCACTGAATGCTCATACATGTGGGATAAATCGGTTTTCTTCCCTGGGGTTGATTCCCTCTTCCCACAATCCGTTCTAGGTGTGCCATTATTTGGGGAAAACCCATGGACCCTAATTTGTAAAATCCATTGTTGAAAATGTGTATCCATGCCCAGTTTTTGAGTTTGCTGTGTGTAAGAGAATGTTGGGGTTGAGATGGGTATCCATTGCTTTGGCTATGCTGAGCTTGAGAGTCCCATTTTCCTTGTAGATATCATGCCCACCTCGGGGGTGGTCTCTGAGTGCTTAAAGAATATAGGCTGGACAGAGACCTATGGTTGGGTGGAACATTGCAATGACATAGTTAGTTTCTTGGGACAATTTCTCGACAAAGATAAGTATTTCCCTCTTTATGTGTTTTCTGCAAATGTTTTTAAATTGGTGCATGTTTATCCATAGGCTGGAAATTACATGCTATATGTGTGTGTAGAATATTACTTCTACTGTGTTAAATTGAATGGCATCTGCACACATTTGTTTTATTGCTGTGGATTTAATGGATGGGGCTTAGTATTGTTTAAAAGCCCATATCTCAGTGTCATGATCCCTTCCTTGCATTGGACTGATGGGAGGGGACATGACATTCCATCTTTCGGGTTCCCGCTAAATAGGACTTCACAGGATCGTAACAAAATCACAATAGATGTATTCGTTTGTTCCTCATTCCCATGTTGTCAGCATTTCTATAGATGCTTTCTGTATTGATGAATTTTGTCGTCTGAGTTTTCCATGATAGATTTATTCAATCTTCAACATTTGACTTGGGTCCTTCCATCCATAATGTCCTTTTGTGTGAGCAAGAGAGTTAATTTTTTTTCATGCTCACGGACAGAGAAGGACCTTGCTGAGTGGACTTACTAGGAAAAATTTCTTGATTAGATATCTTCGTTTTCACAACCATTTCTTTGATGGAGATGAAATTTTCTAGAAATGAGACTCTTTGATGTAAGCGCTTTTGGATTTTAATTTGCAGCATGGGATCATTTTAAATGCCATACATCTATGAGACATGCTTCCTCTTCGTGGGTCCATCATAGGGAGATGCCTAAGATGGTTCTTTATGTGAGATGAATGGAGCCCCAAGATAGTAATTCATACATCATGAGTCTTAGTTAATTTATAAGAATTACATGACTCAATTATGAAACTGAAGTAGATTTTCCCTTTCTAAAAATTGATCAGCAGAAAGCAATGCCACATAGAGAAAACTTTCTTCTATAATTAGATTCCGACTTTTCAGGAGATGCCTTTGAAATTGTTTCGAGTCCTATATTTTGTCGAGCTAGGGTTTATTTGAAACGAAAGAAAAGGGGATCAAATAAGAAAACAAAATGAAGTTGATGAAAAGAAAACAATACAAACTAAAATAATCAATTAAAAAAAAACGACAGACTAGAAAAAAAAGGAAAAGTTTATTTATGTACAGAAAAGTTCTTAAACCTGTGAGAAGTACTGTTTCAGAGCAAGGCCATTGAAAGGGAGATTCTCCTCCTTCCCTTGTAAATCTTTCAATCTATATGTCGACCATCCAAGATTTTCAACAACCTGGTAAGGGCCAAGCCATAATTGTTGAAATTTCGTATGCTTCCTCTTTTCCTCATGTGGGTGATCCCACTTCAAAACTATGTCTCCTACCTCAAAAGTTATTTTACCGGAATTTCGTTTATAAAACCATCTCTTGATAATATCTTGGTGCTGATGGAATCTATCTTTGGCATTTTGCATGATTCTTTGAGTTTCAATAGGGTATTGGTTTGTGACTGAAGGACTTCACTACTGGAACCTCTAGAGGGCTGGGCTAGTTGTAGGGATGGGAGTAGTATATTAGGTGGGAGTATGGATTCTTTCCCATAAACTAGAGAATAAGGGGAGACTCCTAAAGAATTATTTGGAGTAACCCTATCTTCCCATGAAGCTTTTGGAAGGGATATATGCCAGTTTCTCTAACTCTTAATAACAATTTTCTTTAGGATCCAGATGAGTTTCTTGTTTGTATATTCGGCTAGTCCATTCCCCCGTGGATAATAATTTGATGAATAATGCAATTTAATTCCTCTTTCATAAGAAAATGTGATTAATTTAACAAATGAGAAGTAAGTTGCATTATCAAAAACTAAAGAAATTGAAACCCCAAACCTGGTTATGATATTTTCTTGACGAAATCCGATGACTGAGTCTTTGTTCACTTTATGTAGAGGAGAAGCTTCTGTCCACTGTGTGAAATAGTCAGTGGTCGTGAGGATATACCAATGTTTCAACAAAGAATTTGGATTAATCTCTTCGACAACGTCTATGCCCCACTGCTCGAATGGTTCAGATACAATAATTGGCTGCAATGGACTTACTGCTTTTGGAAATCTGCCAGCACTCCTTTGACATACATCACATTTTATGGCATGAGCATGAGAGTCTTTGAAAAGAGTAGGATAATAATATATGGCTCTTAATATTTTGTGGGAAATAGTATCACCAGAATAATGTCCCCCTACAGGGCCATCGTGTAATTCTTTGACCACCTTATCAACATCGTTTTCTCAAGACATCTAAGAAAAACTTCGTCATGATTTTTTCTAAAAAGTACTCTGTCTATAATATGATAGGACACTGATTTTAATTGGAGTTCCCTTGTCTTCTTAGGACTCCAGTGTTTTGGAAGGTATCCTTTTTGTAAGTAGTATACCAAATCCCTATACCAAGATTCTGGTGCAGTGAATATATGACATACCTCGGTTAGATTCAATTCAGCTTCATTTTCCCACTCCTGATCTTCATTGGATAAATTTTCAGTGATAAAATTACACAGGCCTTGACCTTTAATTATAGTGGCTAGTTTAAATTCTACATCATACTCTAGAAGAGCAGTTACCCAGTTTCCTCTTCTTTCCCCCAATTCCTTTTGTACAAACAAAGATCCGACAACTGGGTGAGGTACTATGACTTTCATTCTATTTTTTAGAATTTATGGCCTGAACTATTTTAGTGCCTTAAACACTGCATATGCTTGCTTATCTATGGCTGGGTAATTCAGTTCGGCTCCTTGTAACCCAGTGCTCATAAAAGGGATTGGATATTTGTCTCTGGATTCCCCTTTCTGAGAGAGCACTACTGTGAGAGAAGTATATGAAGCAAAGGTGTATATGATAAAATACTTTTCAAAATCTGGACTCCTCAAAGAAGTTGCATGAGCTATGGAATCCTTTATGTCTTTGAATGCAATCTTCTCGATGTCGGTCCATTTATATTGCACACTTTGCTTCACCATTTGCTGCAAAGGTTTGACAGTTTGCGCGAAATCAGGCACAAACCTTCGAACAAAATTAATTGTGCCCATAAATGATTGCATAGATTTTTTGTTATGGGGCATGGGAATCTGATTTATAGCTTCAACTCTCTCCAGATCTATCGAAATTCCCCTTTTCGAGATGACGTGACCCAAAAAGTTTCCTTCAAGAACAACAAAAACACACTTTTTTGGGTTCAGAGGTATACCATATTTCCTGCAACGGTCAAAAATCTGTTTTAAATGGAAAACGTGGTCTTCCCTTTTCTTGGAGAAAACTGTTACATCATCTAAGTATATGACCACACAGTGGCTGACTAATCCTCAGGATGAAATATCCATGGCCCTTTGGAATTTGGTTCCAGCATTCATTAGGACAAAAGGCATCCTCTGATACACGAATGTTCCCCACTTCGTGCGAAATGTAGTTTTTAATCGATCCTGCTCATGCACCAATACTTGATTGTAGCTAGAGAATCCATCTAACAGGGAGAACAATTCTGAGCCTAATACCATTTGTAAAATTTGTTCCATTGGTGGAACCCGATAGTTATCTTTGTTGGATGCTTTATTCAAGTTACAAAAATCAACACATAATCTTATCGCTCCTAATTTATTCCTTACTGGAACAAGATCTGCTACTCATTTGGAATGTTGGTGTTGGAGGAGCCTAGGTCGGCCTATCGACTAGGCCCTTCGCCCGACCATTCTGTAGCATATGTCGACTAGTTGCGTCGACTAGTATGGGTTGGGTCGGTTGGATAAACCGACAGACGGTTATGTAACTGTATCTACACATATATATATCTAGGTTGGTGAGCCGATAGACTAGTAGAGATTGATTCTATCATATTGTTCTGCTATTGCTGGTTAATACAAAGACTATTCTTGTTGATGCATATGTAACTTTGGAATGTATTTCATCTATGTATTTCATATATATTTATTGTACCCTTATTAGAGATGTGTTATTCCTCTATAAGGAAGTGTCATCATGTGGATTGACAAGTGTTGCAAGTGTGTGTACTTGCCAATGGGTTATTAGACCACCATGTGTGGGGTCAGCCCTGAAATATATATATTATAATGTGGATGTACATAGCTAGACAAGTCGGCCCGATAAGGTCACTGGGAAAACAGGTTAGTATAAATAGAGATCAGGTGATCTCTATTTAGATCATTCGAAAAGTCATATCTCTCTCACTTAGAAAGTGGCGCACTAGTGAGGAGGAGGATCATCTGCTACTAGGATACTATCTCAGTGTATTTTGGTTGTACTTTGGTTGAGCCATTGCTCTGTTTATCTATGAGGAAGTTGTGGGGTTTTTCACCTTAGGGTTTTCCCCACGGAAATTTTGTGTCTCTTGTCTCTCATGCTTTTGATTCTTGTGATGCTTGTCATGCTTATTGTGATTGTCATGCATTGATATACTGTATATGTTATTCTCTCAGTGAAGATCCTAGAGTATTGTGAATTAATGCTCAAAATTTAACATGGTATCAGAGCTAACCTGAGAAGAAGACATTTTGTAGTGACGAAAATTTGAGTTTCTTGTCTATTGGGTTTCTCTCCACAGATTTTGGAAAAGTAGTATAGTAGATTGACTCTACTCATCAAGGTGCATCTATCTGTTCAATCAGAATACAATTCCGAGCATTTTCAGATTTGGCCCTAAAAATTAGGGTTTCCACCAAAATAGGAATTTTTGAAATCTGAAGACATAGCGGGAAGCTCCTTGCAAAAATCGAAGTTTAGAGCTTTGGATCGAGATTTTTGGCTGGGTAGATCTCCGGGAAACTCAAACCCTAATTCAAGGCTCTCCCTAGTGAACCCGGGAGGACAAAAAGGAAAATCTGAAGGGTAAAAATTTGCTGATCTCAAATTCTGAATGCACCAGGCTGATCATCTCATCAAAGCGCATCTTTCTATCCTTTCAAAAAATTGAAATTCACATTTTGAATTTTTAAGGTTTTTTCAACAAACCCTAATCCGGGACCAGATCCAATTTTCAGCATTTCAAGTGGTAAGACCTAAATCTTTTCTATTTCCATTTGAAGTACTCTTTAAGATGTCTCACCACACCAAGCTTGAGGATAAGCTTGAAGGGGTTGATAACTTCCGAGCTTGGAAGTATAGGATTGGGTTAATCCTGGAAGAGAATGAGTTGGACTCATATATAAAAGAAGACATCCCTATCCCAGAGGATGAGGAGGCCAAGGTATTGCATAAGAAGAACTTGGTCAAGGCAAAGAGAATCATTGCTGATTCTATCAAAGATCATCTCATACCCCATGTTTCTTCTCTAAAGACACCCAAGGAGATGTTTGACTCTTTGACTAAGCTATTTTAAGGGAAGAACATAAATCGGAAGATGACTCTGCGGAATCAATTGAAAGGGGTCAAGATGTTGAATGGAGAAACCATTCAATCTTACTTCTCCAAGGTCTCTCAGATCAAGGAGCAACTTGAAGCTATAGATGAAGTAGTGGACAATGGTGAAGTTTTTATGACCACTCTGATTGGCCTACTTAGGTCATGGGCTTCCTTTATTCAAGGAATCTGTGCAAGAAAGAAATTGATCTCTTTCAGTAAACTATGGGAGGAATGCTCTCAAGAAGAATATAGACTTGTAGCTCATGAGGAAAAGATGGGAGGTGAAGATAAAGCTCTCGCAACTCACACCAAAAGAAGCAAGCCCAAGAAGGAGCACTCTCACTACAAATGATCCTATCAAAACAATAAGAAGGATCTAAGATGCTTCACATGCAATGAGAAGGATCACTTTGCTTCAGATTGTCCCAAGAACAAAAGGGATAATAACAACAACTTCAGCAAGAAGAAGAAGGGCAGCAAAAGAAAGCTCCATGCTCATGTTGCCGAAGATGATGAACCTCCAAAGAAGAAGGCTAGGTCAGAAAGTGATGATGACTCATCAAGTGAAGAAGAGTATGTTCTAATCTCTGCTCTCACAGGTACTATCTCCCATGGTTGTAATGATTGGTTGATTGATAGTGGGGATTCCAAACACATGACTTGGTTTAAGGAATATTTTGTGAATCTATCTGAACATGAATCACCCCATAAGGTGAAACTTAGGGATGATTATCAATACCCAATGAAAGGAAGTGGTGAAGCCTCCTACAACCTAGATTCTGGAAAATCTTTGAAGATGAAAGAACTCCTTTATGTACTTGGGATCAAGAAGAACTTAATCTCCATCTCTACATTGGATGCAAAAGGTATGAGGGTTTCATTTGTGGATGGCCAAGTCCTAGTGTGGCCAAAGGGAAAGACCATAGATGATGCAGTAGTGATTGGAGAGCAATAGGGAGGATTGTATAAATTGAACTGACAACCTAAACATGTCATGGTGCATGAATCCATGGAGCCAAGTGAAATTTTGCATAGAAGACTTGCTCATATGCACTATAGGGCACTTCTAATTGCAAGCAAGGCTGTAGAAGGTCTTCCTGAAATCAAGACCAAACATGAAGGTGTTTGCAAAGGATGTGCAAAAGGTAAGAACATTAAGAAGGCTTTCCCAAGCAGTGAAAGCAAGGCCAAAGATATCCTGGAAATCATCCACTCAGATGTATGTGGTCTTATGTCATCTAGTTCTCTTAGTGGGTATGTTTACTATGTCTCATTTATTGATGACTTCTCCAGGAAGACTTGGATATACTTCTTGAAGAACAAAGATGAGGTGTTTGATAAGTTCAAGGAATTCAAAACCTTGATGGAGAATCAAACTGACAAGAAGATCAAAACATTCAGATACGACAATGGTGGAGAATTCACCTCAGGTGACTTCAAGAAGCTTTGTAGTGATTCAGGGATTAAGAGGGAGTTGAATGCTCCTTATAATCCTCAACAGAATGGAGTTACAGAAAGGAAGAATGGAACAATCATGGAAGCAGTAAGGGCAATGCTGCATGACCAGGATCTACCTATGCATCTATGGGAAGAAGCAGCTAGAATAGTTGTATATGTGTAGAACAGAACACCCCACAAGATATTGGACAACAAAACTCCAGAAGAAGTCTTTTCTGGTAAGAAACCTGAAGTCAGCCGTCTCAGAATATTTGGTTGTCCAGTATACACTCATGTCCCAAATGAAAAGAGGACCAAACTAGATCCTTCATGAAAGACGGGTATCTTTGTGGGTTACAGTGAAAGCTCGAAGGCTTACAGAATATACTTTCCAAGGTTCAAGAAGATTGATGTCAGCAAGGATAAATATAAGTTCAAGGATAGGTAATTCAGGAAGCAAAGATCAAGAGGGAGCACACTCCAGCAGCTCCTACAAGGATGCATATTTTCAGAGGGAGTTGACCATCTTCCTACATTCCACAATAGAAAGGTGTAGAATAAGCTACTTCAGCAACTCCTTCCAGGAAGAAAAGACTCAGAGGGAGTCCACCCAACAAACAAACAAAGATAAGTATTTCAATTATCAGTTCTTGCCTATTTTTGTTTAAATAATATTATGCTTATGTTCCTAGACTTAGGAGATGTATTGTGCATTAATGAACAGTATACTACTAATATGCATGTGATGGGTAAGTGGCCTATGGCACTGTACAACATTCCAGTGTTACTTATCTAGAATGAAACCTCTTTGCTGACATGTTGGGAGTAGTGCAAACTCTTAACAATGTTCTGGTAGAGACTGGAAGGCATCTAGAAAGTTGTGGAACATGGATAAATGTTGTATTGAAGCATTGGCTAAGATAACTGCATGACATATTTCTTTATGTGTAAAGAATTTGTTCTAAAAATTATGAGATGTTTCTAATCATGCAATTTAACTTGTTTTGTAGGAAAGACTGTATATCTTCACCTACAAAAGGACTACAACATTTGTTCCAGCAACAAAGATATCTATTGAAGACATTGAAGATATTGAAGTTCCCAGGATATGGGATGAAGAAATGGAATGCCATGATCCATCGATCATGAAGAAGATGTTTGGGATGCAGTCCCAATACATGACAGGGAGTCATATGTGTGTAGATTAAAGAAATCCTTGTATGGCTTGAAACAAGCTCCCAGAACCTGGTATGGTAGGATGGACAGTTTCCTATCTAGTTTGGGATTTACCAAGAGTAAAGTGGATTCCAACCTCTACTACAAGGTTGAGGAATGGAATCCTGTGATTCTACTCCTGTATGTGGATGAATTATTTGTAACAGGAGATGACAGATTGATTACAGATACTAAGAGGAAGCTTGCTGCTGAGTTCGATATGAAAGATCTGGGAATGATGCACTATTTCCTAGGTATGGAGGTGTGGCAGAGTGCAGGTGGGATCTTCCTTGGTCAAGGGAAGTACACAGTAGATATCTTGAAGAGATTCGGGATGATGGATTGCAAGGCCATGGTCACACCTATGGAATCGAATCTGAAGCTTCTATGTGATGCTTCATCTGAGCCGATTGATGTCTCTATGTATCGTCAGATGATTGGGTCCTTGATGTACCTGATGAACACGAGACCAAACATTTGCTTTACTGTGAACACATTGAGTCAGTTCCTGACAGATCCGAGGAGTGTTCACCTAGTTGTTGTAAAGAATCTTCTGATGTACCTGAAGGGTACAGTGGATTATGGGCTCAAGTATGAAGAGAATCAAAAGTTTAACCTGCAGGGTTATGTTGATTCAGATTGGGCTGGCAGTGTTGCAGATAGGAAGAGCACATCTGGGTGCTGCTTTAGTATGGGATCAGGTGTGATATCTTCGTTTAGCAGGAAGCAGTCCTGTGTAGCACTGAGTACAGCTGAGGCAGAGTATGTTGCAGCCTGTTCAACTAGTTGTGAGGCAATATGGCTACGGAGCTACTATCTGAGTTATTTGATCTCCCGTTGGATGCTACTGGTATCTTTTGTGATAACCAGAGTTGTGTGAAGCTGTCTGAGAACCCAGTGTTTCATGACAGGTCGAAACACATAGAGATCAAATATCACTATATCAGGGATATGGTGTAGAGAGGAGCTGTGAAGCTCCTGTATGTTGGGACGGACGAGCAGATTGTAGATGTGATAATGAAGCCACTAGCTAGGGTGAAGTTCGAGTACTTCAGAGAGAGGCTTGGTGTTCTTTAGATTGATGACACTTCGAGGAAGAAGTGATGAACACATTTGCTGAAGCCATTCCAAGCATGTTGGAAGGAGGATCCTTCACATGGCTGTGGATGTAAGCGCTGGATGATGAGCATCAGGATGATGTTTTGGTTTCTGCTTTGTATGATCAGTTGGATCATTTTTATGTATGTATGTATGCATCATGTTGGATGTTGGATATGATCAGTTGGATCATTTATATATGTATGTACGCATCATGTTGGATGCTAGATATGATCAGTTGGATCATTTATGTGTATGTACGCATCATGTTGGATGTTGGATATGATCGGTTGGATCATGTGTATGTATTTTTGTATATGCATCATGTTGGATGCTTGGACCATGTATCTGTATATGTATCAGGTGGATACATTGTATGATCAGGTGGATCATGTATGGTGATATGTATCATGTATTTGTGTTTGTATCAGGTGGATACATTGTATGATCAGGTGGATCATGTATGATGATATGTATCAGGTAGATACTTGGTATGCATCAGGTAGATGCATTGTATGATCAGGATGATCATGGATGACGAGCTTCAGGATGTTGCTCCAGATGACATGCAGCAGGATGTTGCAGTGATGATGATCAGGATGATCATGTGTACATCAGGATGATGTATGGTGAGTATCAAGTTGATACTCTATGGCTGTGGATCAGGTTGTGCAGATGAGCATATAATTTGGCCCTGGGAGATTTGCAGATAGTCTTTCGAGGTTTTGCCTATGGCATATAATTTGGCCCTAAGATATCTGGCAAATGCTCTTTCGAGGTTTTTCTCTGGGAGGACATATAATTTGGCCTTGGGATATCTACAGATAGTCTTTCAAGGTTTTGCCTATGGCATATAATCTGGCCCTGGGATATCTGGCAGATGCTCTTTCGAGGTTTTGTCCTATGGCATATAATATGTCCCTGGGAGATCCGATAGGTTGGGCTGTGTGCCTGTAATAAGTCCTGGGATGCTCTTGCGAGGTTTTTCCATGACCACATATAATCTGTCCCTGGGAGATCCTATAGGTAGAGCTGTGTGCTCGTAACAGCCTGGGATGCTCTTGCAAGGTTTTGTGGTGACCACATATAATCTGTCCTTGGGAGATCCTATAGGTAGAGCTGTGTGCTCATAACAGCCTGGGATGCTCTTGTGAGATTCTGTGGTGAGGTCACATATAATATGGCCCTGGGAGATCCTATAAGTAGAGCCGTGTGCTTGTAATAGCCTAGGATGCTCTTTCGAGGTTTTGTGACACACGTAATAAGTCCTGAGGATTCCACAGTATGGCCAGTGATGACGAAGACCTGCAGGTGGTGGGCCTACATCCAATATGAAAAAGTACTGGCTGTGTAGAACTTCCTATGATGAGTAGAGTCATAGATTGGTTGAGATAGCAGCAGCAGTGACGATGACGATGACGATGCATCAATGACGATGATCCTGAGAAGAAGACTTGTCTAGTAGATCTGTGTCGAGAAATACCTTCCTACTTAAGAGGGAGTGTTTATGTATATGTAACTTTGGAATGTATTTCATCTATGTATTTCATATATATTTATTGTACCCTTATTAGAGATGTGTTATTCCTCTATAAGGAAGTGTCATCATGTGGATTGACAAGTGTCGCAAGTGTGTGTACTTGCCGATGGGTTATTAGACCACCATGTGTGGGGTTGGCCCTGAAATATATATATTATAATGTGGATGTACCTAGCTAGACAAGTCGGCCCCATAAGGTCACTGGGAAAACAGGTTAGTATAAATAGAGATCAGGTGATCTCTATTTAGATCATTCGAAAAGTCATATCTCTCTCACTCAGAAAGTGGCGCACTAGTGAGAAGGAGTATCATCTGCTACTAGGAGACTATCTCGGTGTATTTTGGTTGTACTTTGGTTGAGCCATTGCTCTCTCTATCTCTGAGGAAGTTGTGGGGTTTTTCACCTTAGGGTTTTCCCCACGGAAACTCTGTGTCTCTTGTCTCTCATGCTTTTGATTCTTGTGATGCTTGTGATGCTTATTGTGATTGTCATGCATTGATATACTGTATATGTTATTCTCTCAGTGAAGATCCTAGAGTATTGTGAATTAATTCTCAAAATTTAATAATTCTCTCTATCTGTCTCGTCTCTTGTATCTGTGTCATTGTGTATGCTTGCTTATATTGTGTAATGTATCTATGATAACTATGTGAACCATGGGATTACAACATCTAGTTCCATTTTCGGTTGATACATGAAAAATTACTAGCAGCATGACCCATGATTTCAGAACAGGAGATTAGAGACTGGTGGGAGAAGAAAATCGTGAATTAACTGCAGAATTATGTGCGACGTAACAATCTAATGATTAACCAAGCAAGAGATCAATTCTTCTCCAAGACCCATGAGCGATTTGTAGAACCCGTGTGGACTGCCTTGAAGAAATTTCTGGATGAATAGACTAGTTGATGAAGCAGAGCATAAATTAGTATCAAAGCTAATCAACGGAGGTCGTACAAATCTATCAAAATGGTGCGAAAAGATTGCAGAAGATTTCTGTGAGGAACAAGCGATCGAAAATCGAGTATCGGTAGATGAAATAAGAAGAAACTTTTTCACCGAATTAGCTGATCAATTTCTATGTTCTCTGCTGACATTATTGTTTAAATTTTTTATCGACAAAGGTGTCGCACATATTGTCGAAACAAGACCGTTGCTGACCCTGCCGATTCCAAACTCTAATTGGGAGGAGAAAGAACGTAAGTGGGAAAAATTTGTAAAGGAGCACGAATGGGAATTTTTCTTGAACAAGTGATGGTCTACACTTCCCCAATAGTCTAGAAATCATCGGGCTGGCATTGGGGGGGTGATGAAGCATGCTATGATTTACCTAGTTTGATGAAACTCGACATATGACAAACGACATGACCAACAGTGGAAAAAAATCCAACAAAGACAACTTTTAAGTCATAAAAGCACCCTAGTTATTCAAAAAATTGAAAGAGAAAAAAGGAGGCAGCAACGTGAAGAGCTGCAGGAGCAGGCAATTGTGCTCCAGAGGACGCGAGGATCAAATGTTGCGACAGATGCAGAAGGGAATCTGCCAGAATCAAGTCAAGCCCGCGATGATCGGGATGTCGAAGAAGAACTGTCGCCGATGGATGAATACTTGTGGATAGAGCGTGGTAGAGCTCTCTAAGTTCAAATACCAGAAACGGTAGCACCTTCGTCTCCATTCCATTTAACAGAAAGCGTTCAGGTGGAAGAAATTGTCGAAGAAAACCTTGGTGTCCATGCTAGTCATTCGGGAGTTTGGAGTCATTGAAGCATAGAAGGTGATGATATCAATAGACTATTGATTCATCGACCGGAAGAAGGGAATTGGATATCTTTTCAACCCAAATTTTCAAATAGAAGTTTTCATCTAGTGTACATAGAGCATGAAGAAGCGCCCCCCCTACCAATACCAAATTTGAGTGATTTGACAAGCACATCGGAAAGTCCGAGATTTAGCGAAATCCTGTTTGAGCAAAACTTTAACTAGATTTCGACAGAAGTAATTGACGAAAGCAGATTTAGCGACATCGAAGGAGATACAGTCATTGATTCTGAAGACAGAGAACTAAGTCCAGAAACACAACTAATTCATACTAACGAAGCACCAAGTATTGAGTGTGTAAATAACCCACCCACACCCCCATCAGATTCTCAGAATAATACAATAGTAGACATGGCACACACCACAACACACCTTTCATTCTACGAAGGAGATGAAGACCCAAGAAGACACTGGTTTGTGTGCGAAGCAATCTGGATAGCTAATCAAATTACCAATGAAGATAGACAAATTGGTCAATTTGTTGGTCCATTAAGAAAAAGAGCACTAACATGGTACATGGGGTATATAGGAAAATCACCAAATGCAACAAAATCACAAATTAAACAAAGCTTTTTCGCCTTCTTTATGATTGAAGATGCGACATACCTAGCGGTAGAATGACTGAAGATAACAGTCCAAAAACTGATAGAAACTGTCAAGGAATACGACAAGAGGTTTAAAGACTTCTTGAGCAAATTAGACTACGAAATCAAAGAAAAGCTATTAATCAAATGGTTTATTGCTGGTCTAATCAATAAAATCAGAATACATGTCCGTCGACAAAATGTTAATACATATGCAGATGCACTAAGAGTAGCACTAGAAATCGAAATGGATGATGAATACCCTCTAATATCCACGGATAGACATGTCAACGAACGACTTGAAAGTATGGAGCAAGCTATCAGAAATATGACATTAAAAGGACCAGAGCTATGGTGTACACCTTGTCGAACCTCAGGACATACCAAAGATTCTTGTCGAAATGATGATCGGCGACAAGATGTAAAACTCATCCAATCCAGATGTTTCTGCGATTTATGCAAAGAATATGATTTACATACCACAAATGATTGTCCATACAATCTGAAAAATAAGAAAGCAAGATGGTGTCAAATTTGTGAAGTAAATACACATTCAATCGAAGAATGTCATTTGAACCTGAAAAATCGGCAAAATTACCATGCAGTGTACCAAGCAAATTCTGTCGAGGAGAACGAAGACAAAAATCCAGTAAACGACAGCTTCGGGAGAAATGATGGAAGAAATAACCAGTACAATCAAAACAGGAATGACAGATACCCAAGGTATAATGATCGACGGAACAATTGGCGATATAATGGCTACAATAGACGTGGTGGATATCAGAGTCACGGTCATGGTAGTGGAGGTCGAGGCTTTCGATATGGTCGACCTGGTGCATGGTTTACATGCTTCAGTGAGAATCATCGACACACAGAATGCCCTTATAAGGAAAGAACTGATCTCAAATTTTGTACAAAGTGTGGGGTAGGCGATCACTATTTAGAGGATTTCCCTACCATGATCGAGAAAATAAATAATAAAACAAATGTTCATGTTTTATCTTGTGTTCAAAAAAATGATGTGCATTGTACAAAAAATTTGCAAATTGTAACAAGGCAAGGCACTCATATTGGTCAAGATAAACCTCAGATAACTAGAATTGTCGATAAGGAGGATTATCCAAATCCTATAAAACAAAAATCTGTGTACAAAGATGCGTCTGACATATTTCATGATTTAGCAACACATGAAGATGATCTTAATGAATTTCTCAAATTAATTTCAAATGAAGAAGCTGTAAGAAAAATGATTGATTTGTTGCATAAATTAAAACACATCAAGCAAAGACAAACTAAAAACATTTTCCAACTAAAACAAAAAGAGAAAAATGACGTCGACCCATTAGTCGATCTCGACATAAATGGATATCATGTACGACAAGTTGTACTTGATTTTGGATCCCAAGTAAATATCATGACTCGTGATACTTGGGAACAACTTGGTCGACCTCTACTACAGGAATCAGGCATCTACTTAAAGCTTGCAGATCAAGGATTAATTGAACCGATTGGAGTATGGAAAGGAGTCAAAACTTCCATTAAAGGTAGCACGACATCAGTAGATTTTGAAATCATCGTACCAAAAGATGATGAAAGCTCCTTCCCTGCTTTGGTCGGTCGACCATGGGGACGGAAGATGAAGGCTTCAATTTCTTCGGACAAAAGCCACATCAAGTTGAAAGGTAATGGCCAGAAGGTTATCGTGCCAATCTTTCCATCACAAGGAGAACCTTGGTCGGAACCTGCAGAAGTCGATAACGATATCCGACAACTTTACCGAATAGATAATAATGAAGATCGCATTGAGGCAAATAACCAAGGAGAACTTCATCTCGGAGATCCTATTTTGCTCGGATACAATTCCGATGCAAAACTATATGACTGGAAAATAGAAAACTATGATCTACATGCAAAAGAATGTTGGAATGTGGAAGCCATCTCGAGGAAACAAATAAAGAAGTGTCTCTCTGTATCTTACACACCGAAGGTTTTTGAACAAAAAATACGAGCATATCCAACACTTGCTCCAGTTAAAAATGTACAATATGGTATCTTGACATTAAGATATAAAGATTGTTATTTACCTGATGTACATGTCGAATAGGTATCAAAACATGTCGGAGAGCAAGGCCATATACAAAGTTTGGTAGAGACATTTACTGGTCAAGCTGCAAGATGGTGGGATACTCATTAGTCGAAACTTCAAAGTTGGAATACTGCATCAACGTCTTTCATAGAAAGGTTTGGAGGAAGAAACTTGACAACTCAGGCCGACATTCCTTTGTTCACACAAGGACAAAACCCCAAAGCTCACATTGACCGTTACGAGAAAGAATGGAGAAAATTAGGCTATAAAGATGAAAGAAAATGGCCTCACCTCTTTCCCAGAACACTCGACAATCTACCTAACAAGTGGTACAAGATGGAAGAAGTAAGAGGAGAAACTTTCCTTTGGAAAGATCTAAAAGAATTTTTTTTTTAGGATTTCCAGTTTTCTCCGCAAGATGAGAGATTGGCCGAAGCAAGCAAAAGCATCAAAGAATTTTTGCAGCCAACAGAAACTTTAACACTTGGAAACAAACAAGAGAAGGTGCACCCACCTAACAATTGCTACAATATAAAGACGATAGAAAAACAACACTCAACAAGACTGAGCCTAGAATCAAAGATGTCGGTAGGGAAAAGTTTTCAATGGAGAAAGGATCATCTCAGTGTGTCGAAGCCCGTAAGAACAATCTTAAATACAGAGATCGTAGAAAAAGATGAACCTGAAAGATTATTAGAAAAAGACTTCCCACCAACTTTCACACAAATCAAAGAAGGCGAAAGACAGATAAGTAATAGTCGTGCACCAGAATGGATGGACGCAAAGATTAAAATAAAGGAAGTAGATATTTCAAAGGATGATTGACCAAAAATGGAAAAAATTGGCGATTATTGGAATGAGGAACAGACAGCAGAAATCTCCAGTATTCTCAAAGAATTCCAAGATGTTTTTGCTCGAGACTATAAACATTTGAAAGGGCTTGTAAAGTAAATGGGCGAGATGAAAATTGACATTAAACCTGACGCCAGACCCGTGAAGAAAAGACCCTACAAACTTGCTCACAAATATAAGGATATTGTCATAAAGGAGATCGATAACATGCTTGCTGCAAGAATAATATATCCTATTGACCAGTCGGAATGGGCAAGCCCAATGGTCATTCAACCTAAGAAACAAGATCCAACTCGACTGAGAATCTGTGTCGACTTTCGAGAGATGAACAAGTTAACTTTAACATATCCCTTCCCTACACCCTTTGCAGATGAAATCATCAATGAAGTTGCAGGGCACGAATGTTATTCTTTCACGGATGGATTCTCAGGGAACAACCAAGTACCTATAGCAAAAGAAGATCAGAAAAAGACAACATTCGTATGCGAATTTGGGTCATTCACATATAAATTTATGCCTTTCGGTTTGAAGAACGCACCTACGGTCTTCTCAAGAATTGTCATCAAAACATTCCAAGAATATATTTACAAAACCATGGCTGTATACTTTGATGATTGGACAATTTATACAATGCTGAAAGATCACTGCAAATGGCTCAAACTAATGTTGGAAAGATGCCGATAGATACAACTATCCCTGAACATTAAAAAGTGCATCTTCGCAACACCTATCAGCATATTACTTGGCCATGTCGTGTGCAGAGAAGGTATTAAGGTTGACTACGCGAAGATCAAAATCATTCTCAACCTAAAGCCTCTACTAAATCCGAATCAAGTACGAATAATGTTAGGTCATATCGGATATTATAGAAAATTTATCAGACACTATTCTGATATGACTTATCCTATGGAAGAATTGCGAAAAGAAGATCGAGATTATAAATGGACAGAGGAATGCGACATTTCATTTAACACATTGAAAAGAAAAATGGTCGAAGCACCAATTCTTCGATTTGCAGATCGGTCAAAGAAATTTCATGTACATATTGATGCATCCGGAATAGCAGTGGGAGCCATCCTAACACAACCCGGAGATGATAACATGGATTATCCTAATGCATTAAGTAGTCAGAAATTGAATAAAGCTGAAAGAAATTATTCTACGACCGGAAGAGAAGCATTAGGTATGGTATTTTCCCTTTAGAAATACCGCCATTATTTATTGGCTAATCCCTTTGTATTTTATACAGATCACCAAGCTTTAAAATACTTAGTTAACAAGCCATTGCATCACGGGAGATTATGTCGCTGGCTATTACTATTTCAAGAATTTGAATTCGAAGTCATCATCCGACTTGGAAAACTTAATGTCAGACCAAACCACCTGTTGAGAATCCACACAGGAGAAGAACCGACAGGAATTGAAGATGACTTACCAGACGCACACTTGTTTCGCATTGAAGCAATACCTTCAGAACTTATGGAAATTGCACAATTTCTGGAAAATGGGAAAGCTCCTGAGGGAATGAGTGAGAAAAAGAGGAAGATATTAGAAATGAAAGCAGCCCCCTACACCTTGATCAATGGTTTCCTCTATAAACTTGGCTTGGATGATATATTACGCCGATGCGCACTTGAGCATGAACGACAGGATATAATTACAGAAGCCCATGCTGGACCAGCAGGAGGACATTATCATGTGGATATAATAGGCAGCACTCTGGTGGGAAACAATTCATAAAGACTATCGAGAGTTTGTATCTAAGTGTGATAAATGTCAGCGCATGGGCTGACCACTACCAAGAACAGAAATGCCATTATGCCCAATTACCCCTAGCCGAACATTTGAAATATGGGCTATTGATTTTATTGGACCATTTCCAGTAGTGGGAAGACAAATAGGTGCTCAGTATATTATTACTGCTGTCGAATACGTTACCAAGTGGGCAGAAGCAGAACCAGTCGAAACATGTTCAAGTGAAGTCGCTGCTAAATTCATTTATGAAAACATAATAACACGCTTTGGATGCCCCATAACATTGATAAGTGACCAAGGTACACACTTTGTATGTAAAACCATTAAAGCATTGACTAAGAAATTTGCAGTAGATCATAGAATAAGCACAGTGTATCACCCTCAGTCAAATGGTGTAGTAGAATCGTTCAATAAAACACTTACAAAAGGACTGACAAAAATCTGCAATATAGAGAAAGATGACTGGGAGGATAAAATACCTGTTGTCCTTTGGGCATATAGAACAACATATAAGAAAACGACAGGACATACACCATTTTCACTTGTCTATGGGCAAGAGGCTGTCGTTCCGTTACATTTTCGATGACAAACACCGACCATTGCAACAAATCTACATATTGACGTCGAAGATACTCGACATGAATGGCTATTACAGCTATCGAAGTTGGATGAAAGTTGACAGTTGGCATTAGAACATCAGAGAGTGAAAAAATAGCAACAGAAAGCATGGCATGATAGAAATATCAAACACAAGAATCTGTCAGTTGGAGATTTAGCACTCCTATATAATAGCAGAGTAAAAGGGAAACCAAAAAAGTTGCATACAGAATGGATGGGACCCTACATCATCAAAAAATTAAATCCTAATGGCTCAGTCCAACTAAAAACATTACAAGGAGATTTTTTCAAGAAAGTCATAAACAACGCCCAACTAAAAAGGTATAAATCATGAACATGAAAAAAAAAACAATTAGAAATAACCGAATGAGAGTACTATAAAGCAATCGACCAAATATAGCAGATCATGGCAAAAAGCAGAAATGACGAGAGAATGGTAGAGGAAGCAAGGAAATAATAGAGAAAGAAGTCCGATGCATAACCGTCGACATTACAGACATCGACAAGAACATCGACGGTTTACAAAAGAAAATCCGACACGGTAGAAATATTGGAGCTCAGACCGACCAAACATAAATAGAGAAGCCCGTCAACATAACACAACGAACGAGATGTCGCATCACCATGATGACAAATAAATAAAGGCTAAAGATAAGCGCACCGCCAAAAGTAATGCCCCTGATGAAGCGCTGATATCCAACCAGCCTAATTTAATAACTCCATCACATCAGCCATTAATACAGGCCTCTACGTCTCGTTCGCCTGTGCCGAGTAATTCCGCCATAAATACAGAGCTTGAGGATTCTTGGTTACTCTTCTACCGAGAACTTGAACTCCAAGAAATAGAATTTCCTAACTTTGCTGAAACCATTCTCACAACCTCACACCCTGAATCTGCCATGGTTCCCAGAAAAAACTTTAACCGCTAGTAGAGCCACCGCAACAACAGTTAGAGAATTGGAGAAAGAACAGACACCACTGGAAACTAGACTCCAGTTGATTGGGAATGCAAAGGCACTGGAACCCACCTGGAAGAAATCATGGAGAAGTGTTGAAGATTGGGGAAAGGAATCAAATGGTCACTGGAGAGAGGAAGAAAAATGGTTGCAGATATCTACAATCTTGCACTACCTGAGGGCACCCTTATTGGATAACTTTGGAGGATTAAAGGAATTCATTGCACAGTTCATCGTTAGCAGATACCACAATGACAAGATTTACCTTGATATTCCAGTCGAAATCAATGGTGAAATCATCCACAAAATTACTGGCCTTTCACATAAAGGAGATGCTGTACCAACAAGTTCGGGCACAGACTTGGTTGATGAGTTTGTTGATTCTCCCGCTGGAAAGAATTCATGAGGTATAGTCGTGAGCCAGAATGTCTTTGGCAATTACAAAATTGCCGCCAAGATTGTATCACATGTGCTTTCACGGACAGGTAGAGGTTCAGACCTGAAGCCTGAAATGCTAGAAGCTGTTAAAAATATGGCTATGAACGGCAAGGTATACAATTGGGCAGATTATTTGGCCCACATTCTCAAATATACATGCCATAAGTGCCAGGACGAGGGAGCTATCATCTGCTACCCATCTCTGCTCATTTGGATTTTTATGACCCATTTTTGACCAAAAGGAAACAAAGATTTCACTAAAGTCCGATTCGTCCTGATGGAAAATTTCCGCTGTTTTGCACCTGGAACAAACCGACATGGACCTACAACGGTCAAGCTTTGGCTTGAAGCATGGTTTACTGACCTTAAATAAATAGCAACAAGATGGAGGGTACCACAGAACGTCCGTCGAAGCCTACCCCCAACAGCGCACATCCAACTATCTTTGGATGACACAACAGTATGGTACAAGGAAGGAGCAGCAGGTCCAACAAAACGACTCGAATATTACCCCTCAGTAAGTGAAATCTTCTCAGAATCAAGCCGTCAATCTAATCAAGTACTACCCATTCTGGCACAAGCCTTGAAAACCAACTTCAAATATGTTGAACCTCTGTCTGACATGGAACAAGAAGAAGCATATGAAAGTTGGTTGTACATGAACACTTTCAGCTATCAGCCCGAGCTAACACCTAGCACTAAGATGTTAGCACTCACCCAGACTCCGAACATAGAATCCGGAGAGTAGTCGAACAACGATACAGAATCTGACATTCCAGAACATCTTCTAACAGACGATAATATCTAGAAGGTAGCAGCCGAAATAGTCACAGCCCGACAAAACCGAATAATATCGACAAAAGGGAAAGGAAAAAGACAAGTAACAATTCAAGAACCGTCGATGATAGATGAGATCGAGCTATACGACAATGCTACCCAAATCCTAGAAGATGTAGACAAGAATAAAATGCTCGTCGAAGAACAATTCAGAAAGTTCTTAGAAAAAGATAAGTATCCATCTTCCCAAATCACTGTTAAGAAACCCAAAATTTCAGTCGTTCCTGATGTTAATCTAACCATCTAGTCCCCCCCCATTCCCCAACTATAGTAGAAGAAGAAAGAAGTCTTTTAGCATTACCTGTTCCCCCTATCACAGAAGACTCCACCTTGAATACATTCATTGCAAACATTCCAATATTCTGCCCTAACTGGCGCGATATGTTTATCCAACAACCCATTTTTGCCTCTCTGTCTACTGTCCTGGTTAAATTAGCCCTGTCCGACAACATTCAAATAGGAATTTCACCTTTGCCATTACCTAGCCCAGAAATTGTCGGTCACATGACCACCCACCATATTAGAAATCCTGATCCATCAAATCCAATATATGCACAACAAACAGGTGTCTTCATTCCTCTTCCAATCGAATCACTACCACACCAAATGAGTCCAATTCAAGCAAAAACCATTAGCGCGGAAAAATCCCAAGTTGTCAGTTCCTAGGTCGAGTCTAGTCTAGTTAGTCCAGATCCATTCGATAGTACCATTTCACCATGTCCAATTCCGACATCCGTCGACCTACCATCATTCCCAGTAAACCAGTCCAGCTCCCCTGTCGAAGGATCCAAGTCTAGTTCAATTTCACAATAGCTCAACAAAGAAGCAGACACGACAGAAGTAGAGAGAGTCACAAAACCAGTCAAGACTTGAGAAGTTGCAGCCAACACGACAGGACCATCAGAACACACAAATGCTCCAGCTACTAATATAAGCAATATGGAAATCTCTAGCACATCATCAACAAATCCATTAATGAACGAAGGACCATAACATCACAATCTAGTCATTACAACAGCAGTACCTAGTACACACAGTCAAGCAGAACAAGCTACAATTAGTGCACAAGTAGCCATTGACAATCACCCAGCAAAAGCCGAAAAAGATAAGGGGCTAGAACAACAAACCATAAGTAAATAAAAAGACAAAAGTAGCCGAAAGAAACACAAAGAGAAGAAACGTAAAGAAATAGAATTGCAGCAGCAACTACAAATGTAGCAAACACAACAAGGACAATCAGAAAATATTCCTTCTTTATACTTAGACCAATTTGGAGATGCTACAAGCTATCAGCCATAGTTGGCCTCCCAAGCAGAACTCAATTTACTTGAAGATGCAGTTTTCAGAGCGCAAAGATGTCACCAACAGGAAGTAGAAGATCAGTTACTGTAGATACAGAACGAACGGATTACATTTCTTGCTAAATGTGAAAAATTAGCTCAGCAAGTTATCCCGCTTCCAGCTAGTTTCGATACGACACCACCTCTAGACAAAGCATACCAGTTATTGGAATCTGTTGTGTCGATGTTACAATTTGAGCTTCTCAAGAAATAACAAGATCAGGCTATTGAGGTAGCTTCCCTCATGACAAATCAATTTACAGCCTTTTCAAAAGCCTCCAAAGCACTCAAGCAATATGCTATTCAAGCAGAAAAACTTGCCACAGTTCTCAATAATTGGTATGTCTACTATGGTGATGTCTACAAAAATATCTAGAAAACAAGAGCATTGCTAAGCAAGCTTCAGCACCAGTGCTTGACTGCAAATGAATCCCTTATCGAAAAACTTGATAACCAGATCATCATCGAGAACAAGCAATTGGATAAGTTAGAAAAACAAGAAGTTTAGTGGATGTCATAGGCTCGAGGAGGTCTCAACAAACTTGTAGAAATTCAGCCTTGAATCAATCAATTACTTGCTGCTGCCGACAACACAATTAACACATTTGGTCCCGACATGATCCATTTGCAGGCTACATCCACTCATGACAAGATGGAAAATCTGTCAAAACTCACAACTCTGACTGTCGACATCTAGAATCTGCTACACACTTGGGAAGAGTTCCAGCACCATCTCTCTGTCTCTGCTGAAGTTATCATTGAAGCCTGTCTCCAGATTCCTGATGTTATTGACTCTAGCATTTATTTGACATAACTGTTTATGTAATTCATTTTTTGTAATTGTGATCTCTCCATTTCTTTGGGACGAAGAAATATTTTGAGGTGGGGGAGATGTTGGAGGATCCTAGGTCGGCCTGTCTAGGCCCTCCGCCCAATCATTTTGCAGCATATGTCAACTAGTATGGGTCGGGTCGGTTGGATAAACCGACAGACAGTTATGTAACTGTATCTGCACATATATATATCTAGGCTGGTGAGCCGATAGACTAGTAGAGATTGATTCTATCATATTGTTCTACTATTGCTAGTTAATACAAAGACTATTCTCTCTATCTGTCTCGTCTCTTGTATCTGTGTCATTGTGTATGCTTGCTTATATTGTGTAATGTATCTATGATAACTATGTGAACCATGGGATTACAACAGTTGGACTTTGAAAATAATCTTAGTGTCCAACAGCTTCTTCAACTCCTTTTGGATTAAGGGTTCCAGCATAGGATGCATCTTTCTGAGCTATTGCTGAAATGGCCTCACACCTGGTTTAATGGGTATCACATGTTGTATGATGCGGGTATCATAAATCTTTAAATATTCATAATTCCATGTGAAAACATCCTTGTACTACTGAAACAACTTGATGAACTTGTGCCTTTCTCCCGGTGAACATCATTTACCTAGATTGACATACTTAGGTTCCACTTCTGTTCCTAAATTTACCAACTCATACTACATCGTATAACTATTTTCCTTGTCATTGGCTGGTTTACGAAATTTAATTTGCAGATCAAACATTCTTTCGAGGGTTCTAACCCCTTTCAGCATGGAATTTCCCTTTACCACATCCTGGTTCTGCAAATCTGATTGGTGTTCTTATTCGTCAATTATAGATTCTTTAAAATCCTCTTCATTCATCAAGAAACTGATGATTTGTTCGTCATCATCAAAAAACCTCAGATTTATTATAGTATCAGGTATAGATGGCCTGAAAATCAATTCAATAGAGCACTTGTTATTTGTTGGCACTAATCTAGAAGCATAAGTAGCTAATAAATCAGCTATAGCATTCTGTAATATGGGAATAGCATTTATGTTAAAAGCATCAAATTGTGAAATCAAATTCCATACTTCATATTGATATCCTTTTAAATGTGGGGACAGACAATGAATTGTATTTCTAACTTGTCTGACAACTATTTCGGAATCACCAAAAACTTTCAAACTCTTTACTTTAAAATCTATGGCTCTTTTCAAACCTTGGACTAGAGCTTCGTATTCGACAGTCTTATTTGTACATTCAAACTCTATACTACAAGAGAGAAAATGTTTATTTCTTTCAGGTTCAATGAGAACACAACCGACTCCTGATTCCTCTTGTGTCCTGAATCCATCAAAGTACAAAACCCATAACTTATCCTCTAAAACTACTTGGTTAGTAGTATCTCCTAAGTTAGTAACTAAGTCTACTATGTTACAATCAATTTCATCAGTCTGTGAGAATCGAAGGAGATCATATTGTGTGTCTGGTTCATGACTGACTTCTTCCGCTTGATAATTTCCTAGCTCAATCTCTAAGAACTAGTTCCCTAGAACCGAAGATGAAAAATTTATAGGCTCATTATTTTGTTCAAGCTGAATTACATTTTGTTTCATATGAGGCTCTCTTAGTACCTTGATCTGATTCTCCTTATTTTGGTATGGAAACCACAGGTGAGATCAATCTGTTGCAAAATAACCATTTAGTTTCATAGACTAGACCCTGCTCAATATCAAACCATAAGCTTCAGGAATATCTACTACCATGATATCTATGAATTGACATACCCTCAGGTCTGCAGATAATCTGATAAGTACATCTTTCATCTCCCCTATTACTTTAACAACAAACCTATCTAGTTGTATGATCTGGGATGGAGATGGTATGGGTTTCCCATTGATTCTCTTACAGATGGATAATGGCATAACATTGGATGAAGCTCCAGAATCTACCAAGAAATTATGTACGTTATGATTAAAGATTTCAAAAGTTAATAGGAAAGGAAGAGTTTATGATTTTGATTTTCCACCAATGCTTGCTCCATTAATCTCAGTATCAGACTCAATGGTTTCTAACATACTACTTGATTGTGGGTCAAAAGATTCTAACAATTTATTTCTTTGCTGGGGAAGATTACATAATTCAAATAAAGATATGTTTGCTTTAGTCTTCTTGATGTCTTCGACACTATCATACCCCATGTTGTATTATTCTGTGCTTTTCCCACCATTTCCTGGCTTGTTCACTATCAATTTTTCCTGTTTAATTATTAGGGGGCTTGTTTCTTTCACAACTTTAGTATTCACTTTGGGTTGAGGCTGGGTAATTCCAATATTTCTCTTTAGAACTTACTTTGTTATCTTCACCTTAGGAAACACCAGGATTTGATCTTCCACCGGTCCTTTACTTCTAGTGTTAATATTCAACGATGATACTTGGACCTCTTCTGCTTGCTCTTCTTCATTCAACCCCAAAGTGGGTTCCCAGTCCCATAATACCATTGTGGTCTCCTCAATTGGCTCTTCTTTCTCTTTTATTTTATCTTGTTCTACCTCTTCTTGATCTATCACTTGTGCATCTAACAATTGATTCAGTACTAAAGTCATTGAATTAATCCATTTTGGGCATCTATTTTTAGAATGTTGTTCTTGATGAAAAGTGCATAAATGTTCCATGACAACCTCATTCATATTTAGGACAGCAGAATTAGTAATAGGTGGTAAAGAATGTCCACTTTCTTCACTTTTCTTGTAGAAAGGTTTGAATGGTTTTCTAGATGTAGTAGCTCCCTTCTCATTCTCTAAGTCCACTATTTTGTTTGATAATTTCTGTACCATTTTAACCACATTTTCCAATTCATTTGAGGGTTCTTCTTTAGTTCTGGATAATATTAGAGGCTTCTTGATGGCTGTTGGTTTCACTTCCGATTCTAATGCATGTTACAAAATACTATCCAGGTCAGCTTCTACTTTCTTAGCATCCTCATAATTTTCTATTAAAGTAGCTTTAATCTCCCTTTTAACAAACATGGCTATAGGTGGATACAATGCTGTAGTATGATATTCTACCAAGGATTCCTCTGCTGGTTTTGTTGCAGCACTAAAATTGTTTAATAGGGTAGGGAATCTTTGATTGAACTCTTGCACCTTTTCTTTCGTATCCATCCTCATAGATAACAATTCTTTCATGAGTGTGGCAATGGTCTTTTGATTTCCAAATTTGTTTAAAAAACATCTTTCAAAATTGTCCCAATCCGTTATGGAATTATCTTGCAAACTGAAATACCAAGAAGATTCCCTCGACTCAAATGTGTAAGGGAAAATTCTACAGACCACATATTAATGTTCAACATTTAAAAGATTCAGAGTCAAGTAGAAACCCTTCAAGTGATCTTTAGCAGAAATACCTTTCCTAGGATCAAGCTTGGGCAGGACCCGTTCTAGATGTTATGGCAAATCGTTCAATGGAGCAACCAAATTAAGGGGTCCCATGGCTCTCCACGTAGGTACATTTACAGCCATAATTTGTGGTGGAGAATGTGGTGGTGACCGAGGTGGTGAATGTGGTGGGGTATGAGGAATTTCCCGAGCTGGAGGAGATTCGGGTCTCAACTGATCAAGAGGTTCTGTGATTTCTTGAAAAGACAAATCCAACAATTCTTCCAAATTATCTACAAGCACTGAATCTCTAGTGTATTGGGTTTCTTTCTTAGGAACTCGCCTTCTAGGTAATGTGGGAATTGCATTTAGTCCCCCAAGTTTTCTTACGTAGGAGTGCGTATGTCTCCGGAAATGGTCTATCTCCTCAAATGGGACAACATATAAGGGTTCTTGGTGTTCACTTCCAGAGTTTAGATTTTCTTGATCTTTTGGTTCCAGGATGAAATCTTCTGGTATAGTTGTTTCAAGTGGGTTTCCAGAGGAATCTCTTTGTACAAATGGGTCTCCTCTTCCAGCCATGCACTGGTGGCCCTCCTTTTGGCGCCAAAACTATTGATGCCCCGAAATTAGCAGCACCGGCAGTAGGGATTCTCCCCGGTAAGAAAGCCCAATTAGATCGCTCACCGTTTTGTGTGGGGAATCTGTCCAGTTAACGATCCAACTACCGTATGTGTAATTATTAAATTTCTTTACCGGTTGTGGCTCGGTTCACTGTTTATGTGATTTTATCTGTAATTATGAGATGCAAGTTCCCTAATTAAATGCATATAACTGGCAAGCAGAAACCACACTAGCGATGCGCAGGTTCTTACCTCTCATCTTACCACTCTTGCCTGATCAAGTATTTATTTATTCCTACACTAAGATAACTATCCTATCCTATCCTTGCAGGGAGCAAATTTGAATTAAGAGTAATATACTGGAAATATTCATACAAGTCTAACAGGTAGCTGTTCAAACACAATATTCACATTTACAGCAGAAATAAATACCAAAGATAGATCTGATATGATGAAGCAATTTATTACTCATTTAGCACATAAACGTTTTCACAGAAAGAAAAATCATTCATCCCCATGAAGTAATTCAATAAAGTTAGAACGATCTCACATTATGAGTTATGAATGCAAGAAGAAGTAGTTCCACATTAACATTCTACACATCCCATGCAAAATCTCTGTGCATGCTTTTCCCAGGCAACAAATCCTTCTTATTTAGCAGAAAAATAGTTCTCTTACAAAAATGGTCCAGCTCTATTGTGCTAGAAAAAATCCCCTTCATATGTATTCTACTCTATTTATTTACAAGAAGGTTTGTCCTCTAGTGACTCTTCGTTTACCCTAACCCTAGGGATTCCCAAAATTTTGTATTTTAGTGTTTGCACAAAGAAAATAGAAATATTAATTTCTAGCTGGCCTTTCCAAATCAGAAATGTATTTGGCCCACATGTCAGTTTCTCCATAAATAATATTACTTTGCACAGGGTCTACCATTTTCAAAGTGATCTCATGATTACATAGTTCTGCATCTACAGTCTTTACTCCTTCATCCGTTTCCTTGTAGCCATCTTCTAAAAAGTAAGCATTAATGGAGGCTTTCCCAATGAAATGATGAAGGTCTTCTCCTGTTAGCACGTCTAGCTTCTTAATGTAGTTCAAATCATCACTCAGCACATTTTGCAACTCGGATAGGCGCTGGTCCCTATCAGGAAATTCTTCCATAGTCGTAGGCATAACCAGCTGACACTTTTCATGGATTTGATGAATTTTTTGGTAAAATCCTGTACACCTCTTGATATTTTTCGGAATCTTATTATTAATCCGTAGACCATATTTTCTACAGAATTCAAGGAGACCCAAGTGCGGATTCGAATATGCAATGGTCTTGTGAGGAAAGTACTCAGGGAATCCTGATTTCCCTTATCTCCACTTCATTTTTTTCTTAATCTCAGCCATGGTGCGTACTAATTTCTGCCTGATTCTCATAGCTTCAGCATCAATTCCCCCCATCCTTAATATCATTATCTTCATCTTGCAGACTTCCTCGGTGATTAGTTCTTGTGAATGATAGATCTTCTTTTGAATGTCACATGCTTGCTCATGAAAATGAGTCAAGTATTTCTTCTTATTGTTCACAAGTTCCATTTGTTCCATCATAAACTCATTTTCCTTTATCAGTTCCTCCAACTGAACCTTCAAGTATTCAACCTGCATCCTGTTGTCTACCTCTCTTTTCTCTGATTCATTGATGCAAGTTTCTAGGTCATTTTTCTCGCCTTCCATAATCATTGTCTGCATAGTCAATGCATCCTTTTTTGCTTCCAAATTCTGGTATTCTTCCACTATCCTTTCCTTCTCGGATAGAATGGCATCATGTTTCCTTGTCAGTTCTATTCCTTCTCCCCGTATTTTCACCAAATTATCTTTCAACCTGATCATTTTCTCTTTCTTTCTCTCCACGACGCTCATCAACTTGTCAACATTGTCTGCACTTGCTTGCACAACAATTACGTTGATATATGCCATAATATTAGGTTCCCTGTGCGTATCCTATAATATTGTGCTTTCCTGAATAGTAGCAACATCGGCGTGGGATGGTAATTTCAGTCTCTTTTCTAACCTCTTCATGATAGTCTTTCTTTTTGAGTAAAAAAGAATTGTGTCTAAAATGGCTGCCGTATGTTGTTTCGATAAGGTGAACGGGGTGAAACCGAGCTCCTGAAGTGGGAAGTTTCCTCCGATGATTATCTCTGGTGGGTCTGTGTCCATATCTTGCACATTCAGGATTCTCCTTTCCACAACTTCCTTGGAATTTTATTCCTCCTACTTTTGCTTTTGTTGTTCGGTTGCTTCTCTGTCCACTTTTTCTCTCATTTCTTGCAACCTTGCGGCTTCTTCTTTATGGATCCTTTTAGTCTCTTCCTTCTAGATATTTTCAGCTTCTGCTAACTGCAACCTTATGACTTCAACCTTTTGTTTCCTTTCTGCATCTTCCTTTTGCTTCCTCTTTTATTCCCTCTCCTTTTCTTCAACAACTTCTCTTGCCTGCCTCTCGGTCTCTTATTTAAGTTTCCTTTCTGATTCATTTAGTTATTTTTGTAACTCTGCTTCTTTTGTAGCTTTGGCAGCAACACTGGAACTACCCCCGCTTTTGGGACGAAAGTGCTTGTTCAGCTCGGTCATGTTTCTTGCTCTTCGATACACTTCTTCATCTTTCAAGAAGAGGTGTGTGTATTCAAATTTAATCCTGCAAGAAGCGCAATGGGAAGCGACCTCACCTTCGCTATCGTTCCTTTTGAAAATCTTGGTCCCAAAATGAAAGGCCTCTAAACCCTTAAAAAAATCTTCAGCTTATTTTGCCTTGGGGAATTTGTATGCATCAATAATGAATGGATGCCATGGGTAGGAAGCCTTTTTCTTGTCATGAAGAAACTTACCAACCCCATTGATGAAAACTTGTCTCATGGCCTCTTTATGTACAACAAAATTAGTGGCATACTGAGGCAGTAGAGAAGGGGGTTGAGTTCCCCCATACATCCTTATGTATGTTCCTTCCGTGGAGAAGTAGTAATCTCCATGTTCCTCGATAACTGACAAGGCATTCTTGAACATACAATTTGGTTTTTCTTTTAATATTAGCCAGTTTAGTGCCATGATTAACCCCTCACAAATCCATTTGTAGTGAATTACGTATTTGTGGGCCCATGTCACTTGATAGGCTACATGGAGGGGATCTTCAGCCTGCTTCCGTACACATCCCAAAACAAGGAAAGGGTGTTTGATCAATATGCAGTCCAAGAGATAAGAAGACATGAAAAATTCAGCTTTTTCTATGTCAATCCTCCCTTTGTTGCAACAATGTGTGACACCATACTCTCAGAACTGATGTTGGCCCAGCTGAAAATTGCAAAATGTGTGGCAATGTGGTACATCAGTGGTACCCAGCTGAGTTTATATGTACTTCCGCTCGCCAAGCCGAAAACCCGACTTAACATCAGGGCTATAATTCTATATGGTGTCCTCAAATGTTGACTGTCGTATTCTCCACTAGCCCTTGGTCTCAATTGTCTTTTAGAGACTGTCATCTTCTTAGCATACTCAAAATGATCCATTTTGTCATTTGCTATCCATTCATTGGTCAACATGATTTTAGGGGAAGGAATCTTGTAGGCTGCATCTATGTGAAGTGGTTGGAAGGATGCAAGCCCTTCTCCATTGACATCTGCAATGATACTGGTGTTGACATCGACGTGGGGAAAAATCCACCTGATAACTTCTGAGCATGGGAATAATTCTGGGCATGTGGTAGCTTTATGTAGGATGGACTTCTTTATGTTCTAGTAGACCATTAACTCTTCAATGGAAGCACCAGGGACATTTTCATCTCTGATGGCTCTGTATAGTTCACCCCATTGGAACTCTGGAGTGCCTCCCATCTCGGCTTTAGTATCTCCAAACATTGTCTCTAGTGATGTAATGTCCCCAATTTTGGCTCATCCAGTTACCATGGTAAAAAGGGGGACAAAATAATCCCTAGCTAAATAATTTAATTTCGTTAGGTGTGCATAGGATTAAATTTAGCCTAAGTGAAATGGAGGAATTATTTTTATTAATATTAATTAATTTTTCTAATTAATTTCCTAAATAATAGAGCAAGTGGGCCAAGAGGGAACCCTCATGGAGATAAGGTTTCTAAATTGGATCTAGAGACAAGAAAATAGAAATATGGCTAAATCAATTTGTGGATTTAGGAAAAGAACAAAAGAAGGAAAGGTGTAAGAGTTTCTAAACGCAAGAAAATGGAAACAACCAGAAAAAGCAAAAGGAGGGCGCAGTTTCCAAAAACAGTTTCAGTTTACAAATCAAACAACTTTTACAAAAGAGGAAACATTTGGAGACAAAGGGCTGCGTAGTTTCTAAAGGAAAAAAACTTGTAAGGAAAAATAAAGGAAAGTATGTCCACTCATGGGTGACCTATTCTCACAGGTCACCAAGATTTTCAACTTACTCAGAAGGTCATCATGAAGTTTATAAAAGAAGTCAACCAACTCCATTTCACAACTTTTGTCATTGTGAGTTTATGAGTGAAGCATTTTAGCTTCTCAAGGTTTGGTGATGTGCCCAATCCAATCAATGGGTGATGTGCCCCATTATTCTATTCTACTTCTCTTCTCTAATATTATCTCGGGCTTTGAAGCCATGGATATATGATATGCATGTCCATATACTACAATACTAAGAAGAACCCAAGCTTACAACGATTTATCATCATACAAGGTACATTTGGAGGAGACAACATTGAAGGGCCAAAATGGAGGTTTTGGGTTTAGAAGTTATGATCATTTATGGGGTCTGAGGCCTGTTCCATTGCATTCGGAGGTTTGTTTCCAGTATGAAACACTTTTTGTCTCATCGAAAAAGGTGTCTGGATGACCAAGATACACCCATTTTCACCAAAGACAAGGTTTCATGTGTTAAGGAGCGCATGTGTGAAGTTCCAATTCAGTGAATGCAACCAAGACAGCTGAGGAAGCTCAGTGTGCCCTCATACTCTATAAGACATTGTATTGTTGAGGAGCCACTAATTGAATACAATATTAGTTTAGTGAGTTATATTTTGACTTGATTCTGTTTAATATATTATATTATAACATTATAATACTTCAGAACAGAGTATTTAGGTTAATGAAATCCATTTAGTAATCCAAATTGAAAGACTAGCTCATTGAGCACTATTTAGTGACTAGTTTTACTGAAATGACTGCCAAATTCATTATGAGTGTCAGGTTTTCTTTCCGTAAGTTGTAGGATGTTATTAATACATTATATTTACCATATCAATCTTTAATTTAAGAATTTGGAAGCATTTAACCCCTTTTTGTAAAGACTAAAAATTAACTAGCTCACCAATCCTCAATTGACTTAGAACTTCCAAACCACTCCTTCTCTCTCCAAATATTTCGGAATGCTGTCCAGTGCATCCATTGAACTTATTTTAATCTCATATATCATCCTTGGACTCCCAGTGTCCCCACTTGTCTATTATGCATATGCCAGCTGCCCAGGAAGCCTCGAAGTAGGCAATAGTGCACACTGTTGTTGAAAAGTGAATGGTTCTTGTACATGGTGCATAGGACATCTCTGATTTGAACTTTTGAAATGCTGCTGCACCTCATTCCATACATTTTACATAATTTAATTTTCATCCTACCATCCTCATATCTTGCCTCAGTACCCATCACTTACTTCCTACTCTGCTCGGAAAAATTGTCAGAAATTTGACTAGTGCATTTTATCAAAAATTTTAAGTTACAGTTAATGTCTTGGTTGAATATTCCCAAGGATATTACAGTGGTATCAGAGCACTTTCCTTGGCTTATCCCATGGAAAGTAAATCTCAATGGAAAAGTAGCTCAGCACTATTTTCAAGTTGTAGTTGTGGAATTAGTTCCATGTCATGGAAGATTCATACTTTGAGTTGTATGAGGAGGAAGATTATTTTTATGAAGAGTATGATAATTTTGATGAGCAGTATGAGGAAGAGAATTCCTAAGAAGTACCTTCCATAAGAATCTCCCATAAGATCATGATTAGGAGAAGAGACTATAGTTATTCTGATAGCCATATTCAGGAAAATGTTGCATGTTCCACAATCAAAGGTCAACCTTCTATGGAAGAGTTAATAAAAGATATGAAAGCCTTATTGGATGCATGTGACTTCACATGAATTTTTGGATCCTCTTCAAGAAGAGCCTCCAAGAATATTCATCCTAAGACAACCATGGAGAAGCAAGACCCAAAAACCAATCATGAGATTGTTGACAAAATGGAAGAAGAATCTATTGCAAGATTCGATGTTGAGGATCTCAAGATCACCTTAGAAGAGATTGGTAAGCTTAATGATGGTAATACATATTTTGGATTAGATCCAAAAGAAGAACCTACATCGGATTCAAAGTCACCACATGAGCCTCACATGGAAGCAGAAGTTGACCACACATCAGTTGGATGTGAACTTGGAGAATGGGTGGCAGAACAAGGCACCATAGCTCCACCATTTGAAGGGAGAAGTATGATAAAAAGGTATGGCCCTCAATCCAAATTTTATACCCATTTTCATTTTGGAAATCATCAAAATAAAATAGAATACATTTTCAATAATGTGTGCCATTATGTGGGGAAACCAGTTCCCCATAATGAAGCATTTAATTCTTAATGCTTAGCTCCTTAGAAACCAATGATTGTGGGAACATCAGGAGACCCTCAAAGTGTGGAAGAAAGAGGGAATACCATGGTTATATATCAGCATATTTCCAGCAGCCATGAAGATGATGAGTCACCAAATCCTTTGTCAGAAGGAGAGGAAAAAGATCCATGCACAACTAAAGATCCAATAGTCAAACATTCGATTATTGGCAATGTGGAAGGTGAAATCACTCCCAATTTCTTCGTGGGTGATTTTAAGATAAGTGCAGAAGATATGGGGAATATTGATGATGTTATGACATCTTTTGGATCAGATCCAAAAGAAGAACATCAATTTGGTCTGAAATCATCATTGGAATTTCAGGTTGAGGTGGAAGACAAGCCCAAATCAACTGGGTGTGAACCAAGTAATTTGGGAAAGAAGCATGGTGCCATAAAAACACCACATGAGGAGGAAATTTGAGAACAAAAGTATGGTTGCAATTATTATTTTTGCATGCCTGTGTTGCAACCCAAAATGGAAACCACTTCCGATGAGAATGATGGATTAGAAGATCCTTCTAGTGTCAGAATTCAGAATTGGGACAAGACTGAATTGTAAGAAGCAGAAGAGGAGGTTCACCAGCTAGAACTTCTTTCCTTGATTGGACCATTGAAAATGAGTGAGGGAAAAATCAAGGAGGCACTAAAAAACATCCGTGAACTTAATGCTTTGATATCTCATTGCTGTTGGAGAACTACATCAATGGAGAAGCAACCCTCTGTTGAACATTTTGTGCACATGTGTGAAGCAGTAGGAATCCTAAAAGGAAATTTCTCTCAGCTGCTTTCTAATAGAGATCACTTGCTGGAGATTGTGGATGTGTAATATAATGCTGCAATAAGGAATGATGAGGAGATCATCAAGCTCACTCATCTGTTGGAAACCACCCAGAATTCTCTGATGAGTACTCATGGTGCTTGTCAAGAATCTAAGAATTAGATTGAGCAACTTAATGAGAAGTTGCCAGAATCACTTTTTACCTCCCATATTTCACAAAGTCACAATAAAATGGCTGAATTATTTTATGTTCCAAGGGAGGAACCTCATGAGTTGGTGGATCATGAGGAACAGTTTGTTTGGTATATGCTTGAGGAATGTGCAGACAAAGTTGATAAAAAACAAGCACATGACCTTTTCCAGAATGAACTTGAGAGGTTCATTCAAGAAAGTCACTCTTCCAAGGAAGATCTAGATGAGTACACAATAGATGGATCAGCCATCAATGGATAGGATAGATCTACAACTTTAGTGGATGAAATGTTTAGAAGCATGGCTCGCCATCCTTCATTCCCCACTTCAAATTCAAACACAAATTTTGGGAATGAAAATTGGGTAAAAGGATTCTTCCTCTTGGTGTCACATGATAAGCAGGAGGATCCTAAAATTGAGGCGTATGACATGTTACTTAACCCACAACAGTTGAGGCATCCCATGCATATGTGTGCAACCACTTTTGACTAGGAGGCATCATATATACACTTCCCTTCAATGTGTGGGTCAATTGATGGAGTTTTTCACCTTTGGATCAATGGCAGAGAGTTGAGCCATTGGATGAAGAGGGGAGCACCTGTGGAGTTCCATAGAGATCATGAGTCTCTTTATTTGAGGAGGACATACATATGGCTGATCACATCCCATATGGTTCAGCAAATAAAAATGCTTGTCCATCCATTGGTTGGATGGGTAGAGGCATCATTGCAATGAAGACCTTGGAAGGTAAAAGGTTCTCTTGTTTCTGCAATAAATTTTTTGTTATAACTGACTTTGTCTTGAATTGTGAGCAGCAGCAAAGATGTATTTTGCAGCCATTAGATATCTCCAGTACACATGCACAAGAGATGCATTATGATTTTCATGCTCTCAAGAAGTTCTATGTTTGGTGGAGAAGTCTCGCAGCTATTCAGTTTTGCATTGGGAGTGTCACACTTCCAGCTTGGTGGATGGATCTTAGCATACCCTGGATTGACAAGTTGTCACAAGTAACAATGATGATGGATGGTATTCATAAAGGACCATGGGATCCAGGCATTCCTTGGAGTGACAATTTTCCAAAGGTGGTAGAAAAATTTGGGTCCTTACAGAGGAAGCAATGGGATCTAGGAATTCTACTCAGTTATCTTAACTGGGTTGAACATTTTGTTAAAGAATAATTAGTCATTTTGAAAATGATTGTAATCAGAGTAGTATAGCAGAAACATGGTGGAATTTTGGTTAGAGTTGGAATTGGTTTCTTGCTTGAGGACAAACAATCTTGGTCGGGGAGGACTGTCATGTCCCCAATTTTGGCTCATCTAGTTACCATGGTAAAAAGGGGGACAAAATAACCCCTAGCTAAATAATTTAATTTCATTAGGTGTGCATAGGATTAAATTTAGCCTAAGTGAAATGGAGGAATTATTTTTATTAATTTTAATTAATTTCCTAAATAATGGAGCAAGTGGGCCAAGAAGGCGCCCTCATGGAGATAAGGTTTCCAAATTGGATCTCGAGACAAGAAAATATAAATATGGCTAAATCAATTTGTGGATTTAGGAAAATAACAAAAGAAGGAAAGGTGTAAGAGTTTCTAAAAGCAATAAAATGGAAACAACTAGAAAAATAAAAAGGAGGACGCAGTTTCCAAAAAGGAGTCCAGTTTACAAATCAAGCAACTTTTACAAAGCAGGAAACATATGGAGACAAAGGGGGGCACAGTTTCTAAAGGAGAAAAACTTGTAAGGAAAAATAAAGAAAAGTATGTCCACTCATGGGTGACCTATTCTCACAGGTCACCAAGCTCATCAACTTGATTAGCAGGTCATCATGAAGTTTATAAAAGAATCCAACCAACTCCATTTCACAACTTTTGTCATTGTGAGTTTATGAGTGAAGCATTTTAGCTTCTCAAGGTTTGGTGATGTGCCCAAGCCAATCAATGGGTGATGTGCCCAATTCTTCTATTCTACTTCTCTTCTCTAATATTCTCTCGGGATTTGCAGCCATGGATATCTGATATGCAGGTCCATATAATCCAATACTAAGAAGAACCCAAGCTTACAAGGATTTATCATCATACAGGGTACATTCGGAGGAGACAACATTGAAGGGCCGAAATGGAGGTTTCAGGTTCAGAAGTTGTGATCATTTCTGGGTTTTGAGACCTATTCAATTGCATCAAAAGGTCAGTTTCCAGTAGGAAACACTTTTGTCTCATTGAAAAAGGTGTTTGGATGACCAAGATACACCCATTTTCACCAGAGCCAAGGTTTCATATGTTAAGGAGCGCATGTGTGAAGTTCCAGTTTAGTGAATGCGCCTAGGAAAGCTTAGGAAGCTCATTGCACCCTCATACTCTATTTCAGACATATTGCAGACCCAAGTACACTTTCATATCAGATATTTAATCATCCGATCTCTTCTTACAACTCTTTTGTGGCTCTATGTATGGATTTCCTAGTCTATAAGACATTGTACTCTTGAGGAGCCATTAAATGAATACAAGATTGGTTCAGTGAGTTATATTTTGACTTGCTTTTGTTTAATATAGTATATAAGAATATTATAATACTTCAGAAGAGAGTATTTAAGTTAATGAAATCCATTTAGTAATCCAAATTGAAAGACTAGCTCATTGAGCACTATTTAGTGACTAGTTTTACTTAAATGACTGCCAAATTCATTATGAGTGTCAGTTTTTCTTTCCGTAAGTTTCAGGATGTTAATAATATATTATATTTACCATATCAGTTTTTACTTTAAGAATTTGGAAGCATTTAACCCCTTTTTGTAAAGACTGGAAATTAACTAGCTCACCAATCCTCAATTGGCTTAAAACTTCCAAACCACTCCTACTCTCTCCAAATATTTCTGAATGTTGTCCAGTGAATCCATTGAAATTATTTGAATTTCATATATTAGACTTGGAATCCCTTTATCCCCACCTATCTAGTATGCATATGCCAGCTTCCCAGGAAGCCTCGAAGTAGGCAACATTGCACACTGTTGTTGAAAAGTGAATGGTTCTGGTACATGGTGCATAGGAAATCCCTGATTTGAACTTTTGACATGCTGCTTCACCTCAGTCCATACATTTTATAGAATTGAATTTTCATCCGACCATCCTCATATCTTGCCTCAGTACCCATCACTTACTTCCTACTCTGCTTGGAAAATTTGTCAGAAATTTGACTAGTGCATTTTATAAAAACTTTGAAGTTAGAGTTAATATCTTGGTTGAATATTCCCAAGGATATTACAAGCAAGGTATCCAATAATATCTCAATGTCCGAGTATGATTTAGCTAACCTTTTGGACTTTCTCCTGGCGGACTACTTATGCATAAGTCTGATGAGACACAATATAGAAAAAAGAGGGAACAAATGATTCATAAAAAACTTATTTCTCGTGGTATAAATGAGAATAAATTAAATTAAAATTTGAATGTTTTGATTGTTTGTTTTATCCATGAGCAAAATAAGGGTTTTAGTTGTTGGTCACCCTATATGCTATTAATTACAACTAACACATAGGATGCTCAATATGAATTGTCAACCCAAGGAAGTCTTTAATTTCAATGGCAATAAGCACAATCTATGCATAAACATTTCAAGTAGTTGATTAACTGAATGGAGATAATAATCCTACCAATCTGCTTATCCAAACTCATTGATAAAGAAAACTAATCTAACTCATACATCTAGGAATTCAAAGTGCAGCTACCTTCCTACAGAAATCAACCTAGCAGTTACTGAGCTACCTTCCTATAGAAATGAACTAGATTACTTTTGCAACTAGTTAAATCCTATAATTATCAAACTACAATATTCAATCTTTACCAAAATGATTCATCCAGCAACTACGGTAACTCAATCATAATCTGCCTATTCTATGAATTCAATAAGGATACAACAACAACCATAATTAGAAAATAAACTTGAACTCTAAATTGATAACCATTGGAAATCCTAGGAATCATAAATGACTGAAAGGAATTGGAGCTGAGCTTGGCTATAAAAACTGATTCTAACACACATGCATTAACCAAACTAACCTACACAATCGACTATCACACCACACAGTTGCAGCTATTCGTAATGCAAGGAATAAACTACCAATAAAGAATGCAATTATAAATCTCTGTTGCAGCTATCAGAAATACGCCTAATTCAATTACACAACACACAGTAGGAAATGAATAAATTTAACTACCTACTTAACTCGGTAATCTCTGCGAGAAGGCAGGCCCTAGCCTTCTAACAGAGACGCCGTGAACTACCACAAATTAAGACACAGAAATGGAAATAACTCTGCTCTTCATTAAAGAAGGTAATCCACAGTCTCAGTTCTCTGTTACATCCTGTATAAAATGATAATTAACCAACCCCAAACTCTGAAATCCTTCCCATATTTATACATGCAAAATATAGTTCGTGATCCACTAATTTCGTGCAGCAATGGAGATCTCTGATCTTCGTGCTGTAGAGTTACAGCTAAACTGTTACATCCATAATGAATGAGGCCGTTAATAATGAAGGATGTTGTTACTCTGGAAGTTAATGGATCAATGATTTAACCAATTGGGAGGCATCCCATCTATTGCAGCAATGCTCTGTTTCAGCGAAGACCTGTTATAGCTTCACGTGGAAAGATGTGCTGTCCCTTGGAATATGAGGAATCAAATCAGAAGAGTAACAACTGGCACCACGTATGATTCTTTCCCAAGGCATTGCGACTGATACACCTATGCTTTTATCTTAACTTAATGAAATCAACACAAGTTAGAATAAATCGAAGGCTAGAATTCATAACCATAACAATCTTAGGCATTTCATTAAATGAAGAAATAATAAATTATACCTTGTCAGGATTGCTGATTATTCTGGAAAAAAGCATGTATATGGTTTATGAAAGTAGGGTGTAACAGGGAAAAATGATGAAATAGGTATGGTAAAAAAAGGGGCATTTCCAGGGCCCAACATTAGTCAATTTCAAATTTATGTATGGTTGGCAGCCTATCTTCTCCGAAACAATGCACACAAAGTCTTACAAAAGAAACAATTTGGAGAGAAAGTAGTGTGTGATTAACTAAAAAATTTGATGCAACTTTTAACATTCGTTTGGCTTCAGTGAGTATGCAAATGATGACTTGTCCCAACGTAATTTGACCAAAAAATTGTGAGGAATTTCATTAATACATAGTAAATAATTAGTTTCAAAAAATTTAGGTTTCTTCTATGTGAACCTAAGGTTTAGTACACATGTTGTATAAAGGCCATTCAAATTGTGCATAATCAATTGCATTTTCTATATTTCCATTTCACAAAAATGATCGAAAATAACAACAGTGCTGAGCAGAATGAAACTTCATGCATTCATCTATCGGTCGGGGAAACATAACACCTTCATAAGTGAAAAACATGACAACTTGCAACACAATGTTTGACCAAAAACACAACCGACAAGGGGGTCATGTCCAAACACTTATCGCTTGGATTCCTAAACCTCTAAGTTTGCGTGGCCCGATATGGTCCAATAAAATTAAAAGATTTCAATACACTACACTATATTTAGAGGGTGCTTTGGGCATGCATGAGATAAGTGTTGATTGCGTGTACCCAGGGCCTAGGTCTTTTCCTGAAGAGGAAAGGGGAAACCCTAGGAAGACAAGATTGGTTAAGCGTGTGTGTCACATAGGAGAAAATGGTAATCAAACCCATGAACTACAACATTACTGATGAACTGAATCCCTCTCGATTTTTTAAATGACTCAAAGAATACGAGGGCTACTACGAGCTGCTAGACACAAGAAAACCTTGCTGGGTGAGGCCACAACATACTTGAAAATGAAACAGGTTAAACCCTAAACCTAGAATGCCCTCTACAAATGTCCATCAATTAAAAGTGAGCAAGCAAAGACCAAAACAAGGGCTACAGGGTGCCTACCTGGCAGTCGTGCACTGGATGAAAAGGAGTGTTACATCGTAATCTTCCACCCTGTGAGCATCAGCATTATTTGGCCTATAGGATCCATTTCAGTGACTCAGATCCACTTATATCCTTCAGAGATACTATTTTTCCCTATTTTTATTCCTACCCACATGTTGCATCACTATAGCATGCGTACCCACGAGTTGCATCGCTATAGCCCGCGGGTATCAAGTAAAATGGTAAAAACCACTATTAATTACTTTTACTCCCAAAAAGCGGTCATTAGGTGACCTTTGCCTCTCCATCTGCCCAAGTAATGTCTTGATCTATCCTTTCACCTACCTTTGAGAGGACTATATATTGAGCACATATGGCTTATGGACAGGAGGAAGAAGAGAATAGCAAGAGAACTCTAGTGGATTTTTTCCCTATCTTGAGTTTGCACTCATTGATCCTTGTAGTTGTGGACCATTTATGTTCACCTTCCAAACTCCTTTCTAGTTTGAGTTTTCCATTCATGGAGGATTGAAGTCGCGGAGGAACAAGTGGATTGATATAGATCTTGGTTCAGATTGGTTTCCGGCAAGAGGTCGTATCACTTTGTACTTCTTCTTGTTCATTAATATAAATGCTCATATTCTCGTCCATTCATGGTGTGAATGTTGTTTATTATACATTGGGTTACATTTGCTTATGATATTATGGACCATTGTTATTGATAATGTTAATGTCATCTATATATTATATGTACTTGTTGGATGTTGGCTGTCAAGACTAATTTGCAGATTACAATTGCATGGATTGAAAACTCCAATGGGGATCTACATCAAGCGTTTGGATCGAGGTTGGTTACATTTCTCCATTATCTTAACATTGTCATTTATAATAGCATTGCTTTGAGAATTGAGTAGATTTTGGTAGTCATCTATCTATTGTGGTATTCCCAAGCCATAGTGAGTTTTCTCCAATACAGAAATGGCGACTCTGCTGGGGAAAACATCCATGTTTGGGAAATTTTTGAGCATTAGTCCATAATTAGAGTTGTTGTTTATCAAAGCTCTGTGTCACTGATTTGCTGTTAAGATACACCATAGAAAACTTGCTTTTTCTGAGCCATTGGACTCTTTATTTGCCCATTTTCCTTTCCTCACCCGTGGGATAGCTTAGCTCAGCTCGCGTATACCCGCCTCTGTTTACTCTACTGCTCGCGGGTACCCGCAGGTATTCCTTCGACAATAGCGTGTAACTCCATCTTTTGTTGGTTTATGGCTATTGGTTGTTGCTGGGTTGGCTTTGGTTGTTCCTGAGTCTTTGTTGGCCTCTTTCTTAACTGTTTCATGCCTTGGTTGTGACCATAACTCTTTGTTTCTCTTGGTTGAGCCTTCTTGGTATTTTACCCAACTTTGGATTTATCCTCTTGGTTTTTTCCTTTTGAGCTCTTTCCTTTGGTTGAGTCTTGCTGTTTAGGATCTGCTGGGTTTTCTTAGTGATCTTCTTGGCACTTCAGTGACTGAATAGTAGGATTTTGCTTGCATTTTTTCATTCCATTTATATTGAAAAAATACAAAAATATACATTTAGTTTTTTGCATTTTCCTTCTTGTTTATAAGAGAAAATACAAAAATATTTTACTTTCATGTACTGCATCTTGCATTGAGTGCTTGTTGCCTTCATTTAGGTTCTACTTGTGCATCGAAAAGATAAAAGATTGCATCTTTATTTCGGAATTGTTGGTTGATTTTGCATATTAGTGACATTTTTTTATTGGATAGATGAGTCTAGGATTGGACGATGTTGCATACTATTGAGTCTACACATCACTAGTTTCACGATCATATCCCTTCAGTAACCACAACCACTAAAATTAACGCTTAATCTTAAAATTGATTAGACTGATTTTATTTATAGGGTACACCAACTAGCATAGGTTTAGAGTCTTGGAATAGATCATTGTGAGTTAAAAATCCAAGACTACTAGACAAAACATTAGGTGTCTAACCAGGGAGTGGAGGAATCCTTGGTATAGATCGGTGTTCTCAGGAATCTCTACTCAATCCAAAGTTAAGCACGAGGTCACGGGAGGTTGGTTGAGGAGATATCCCTCTGATACCTGCTGAACATGGGAGATATATCCAAGATTTGTTCATATCTGGGGGTACCAGAGGTTCGTCCTCTTATGCTTTGGGCTTAGCTACCCTGCCCATACGATGGGTCCCACTTGCGACTATCCCCCTGAGCATTGGTTATATTGCGGTGACCATAGTTGCCTTACCTAGGTATTGCACAGGGTACTTGAAGTGGTTATGCTGTTTGTGTCCTCAGTCAGATAGGGATTGGACATCACAATTGTGTTTGTGTAGTGGACTTGACCCTGTACACGTAGTGAAGCCTGGGTGTCTCTATAACTGATTCTGTTACCTCTGGCTATAGTTTGGGAGTCTCAAGCCTCTCCTAGGTGAGACATACCGGATTTAGTGTCGGGAGCTCATTTAGCCACTCTGTTTGTTTGCTCTTGGCCGTAGTTTCTCTATATGTGTGCTTTTGATTTACTGTTTTTGATCGATAGTCATCCTTTAGGGGACGTTTTGATTACATATTCTCTCTAGAGATATCGTGGCGTGGAGCCCTACTCTCCACCGATCTCGTCGTTTGGCTGGTTTAAAGCCACTCGAGATTTCACGCCGTGTTACTAGAGGACGCCAGAAAGCTCCCTCTGAGTCTTCGGATTCATATGAGACTTACGTCCAAGACGTCATGGCTGCACATCCTGATACTGAAGAAAAACCTTCGACTCCTTCAGGTAGAGTTGACCATACTTTCGATCCCCATACTCCTCATGAGGAGTGGGGAGGTGATCCACCTGAGACTCAACCTGGTTATATTTGGCCTAATCCACTTGATCGAGATCCGTTTGATCCTTCGAATCTGGATAATTATCTTTACGAAATGCCTGACTTACCTGAGGACGAAGAATAGGACGAGCCTTTCGTTCTTTTGTTTCCACATAGTTATAGATACGGGATGCCTGAATCGCATAATGACACTATGATCAACCCTAGTGCACTCTCTTTTGGTATGCCTAGTCATAGTACTATCGAACCTTCCACTATGGTTGGTAGTCACGCTAGCACCAGTCATGGTGCTAGCCATACTATACCCACTGGGGGCACTACCCTCGCTGGGGGCACTACATTGTCCACCCACAAACATAGTATGGGGACTGGTCAGATTCCTAACAATGCTAATGTTGGAAGATGATCACCTCCTAGGATTACCCAACCTAATCGAAACATTGTTCGAAACACGACTCACCATCCACCATCTAATACACGTGTCACTACTCATCAACCTAGGACTACTTTTACGAATGGTAATGTTCCTCCCAATCACGGGGGTCGACACATACTGCATACTTTTGCATCCACTGCCGCCACTAGTAATGCTAATGTAGGGGGTGGGAATATCTACTATCCACATGGACATCACGCCACCATCCCTGCTACTAGTAACACCAATGTTGGGGTTGGGAATACTTCTCATGCTTATGGTCATCACACAACTACTCAAGATAATCCTAATGCTCGGGGTGGGAACATACCATACCATTACGGTCATTACAACAAGGTTCCTACTATGAATAGTACATACATGCCCCATACTCATGGCGGAAACCCTTACTACAACACAGTCGGTGTTGGCCACCAGTATCACCCACCACCCCAATATGGTTCCCAAAACACACATATACTTGCTTACACTTAAATGGGTCAGGCAGGAGGAGGTTATCAATATTATGGCGATGGGAAAGCTTATGGACCGTCAGGTCCTCATTATCAGTAGTTTAATCCTCATGGTCAAGCTTTTGGTCCATCTTATAACACAGTTCCGTTTAACCAACCTTTTATGGGGGCTTATAATCAAGCTTTTCAGCCTCAGCTCCCGTTCCTTGCACGCTTGAATCTCTCGGATCTTTCGAAGCTCACGAATGATCCGGTTTGTCACGAACCTACTTGGCCCCCGGTCCCTACCAAGCTCCCTTCAGGACATCTCAAAGTTTGAGGGGAAAGGTGGTGAGGACCCAGGAGATCATGTCACGATGTTTCACCTTTGGTGCTCCTCCAACTCTTTGAATCATGATTCCATTAGATTACGAATATTTCAATGCACCTTCACGGGGTAGCCGCGAAGTGGTATGTGGAGTTGCCTGGAAACACCTATAGGGGATTCAACGAGATTGCTTTGGTTTTCTTAGACCATTTCCAGTTACAAGTTCGTTATGATACTGGTACTGAGTTGTTGTCCACCTTCCGTTAGAATAAGGCCACACATATTTTTGACCATGTTCAAGAGTGGTGTCGGCGGAAGAGATTAGTGAAAGCCAACATTCCTCCAGAGTTCCTATTGGAATGGTTCCTTAAGTCTCTACTTCCATACATTTCTAAGGATGTTTCGATGTCCGGCATTGTGACTGAGAAACAAGCTATCTTGAAAGTCCAGCAGTTAAATCTACTTTACTCTCAGTCTGGCATTTTGTATGACATTATTCCTGATGCACCGAGAACAAGACATGAGATAATGTTAGTTCCTGGACCACATGCCGATGGAATCATGGGGTTTGCATGCACTCTCCCTGTAGACTTGGTAGCTAATCAAATGCAAAATTTGTCACTAAACCAGTCTGCCCCCGGACAGGTTCACACCTTGTCCACTTCCACTCCGTCATCTGATGTACACATTGTGCAATCAACGAAACTGTTGGGTAACCAACAACCTGGTGGTAAGAAAAAGGGGAGAAATAATCATAGGGGTGGAAACAATGGAAGTAATAACAATAGCAATCGTAATACTCCTCGTAAAGAGAATGCCAACCCTCCTCGGGAAGGCGATAATGCTGGCGAGGATCATAAACCTAGGTGTAAGGTGAAATTCCCTTACAAGCTTTGTGGGGAGGATCATCTTACTCACTTATGTCCTAGAATTGAAGAAGAATCGAAGCATTTGGTATAGAGCCCAGTTGTGTTGAAGGATCCCCTACCTCATCACCAAAACATGGCTTCGTATGCTCCCACCACTGGTTATGGTACTAATGAAACGGAAACGTATTCTTCCAATACTAGTGGTTATGGATGTGTGAATATGGTTCAGTCAGAGGTTTTTGTTGCTACTCATCAGCACGATTATGGTGCAACACAACCCAATTTGGGGAATGAGCCTCCCCCTCCTCTTGACAATTCCTTGCATATCGAGAAGCCCTCCATTATGCCGCAGATACTGAAAGGTGTTCTCAAGCGCTCTATGCATAATCCAAATGCTCAAGCTGCCTAGAACTATTCCATCATAGAAGATTTGGGCCAAACTCCATGTGCCATGTCGGCTCTTGAAGCTTTGCAAGCCTGTCCTTCTCAGAAGCATGCCCTTTTGAGTGCGTTAGGAGTTCAGGATGGGGGAAATCCTAATGTTATCAAGTTTGATACTACTGATGTCCAACCTCACTTACCTTACCACGTGGCTTTTCAAATCTAGGTGGTTTTCCTTAAGAGCTTTGTCAAACGTACTGTGGTTGATGAAGGTGCCTCTGCATCAGTAATGTCATTAGCTTGTTGGAAAGCTCTTGGCTCTCCTCCTCTACTCGCGTCTAGAACTACACTCACTGCATTTGACGGTAGATCTTTTACGCTACATGAAATTATCCCTTCCCTTGTTGTATCCTTGGGAGGTAAGTCTATGCCTATTGAAGTTGAAGTGGTTGATGCGCCCATCAACTACAACCTTTTACTGGGTCAGAATGGGATGTATGCTATGAAGGCTGTCATGTCTACTGTATTTAGAGTTATCTACTTTCCCCATGAAGGCAAGATTGTGACAATCGATCAGCTGGATTATGTTGGCACTCCTTCCACAACATCCACGGGATCCGTAGTCCTGCAAGTTTCTAATTCTCAGCCGACAATTGGGAACATAGGTGTTGGAATGTACCATTCATTGATGGGAACTTTTAATCATTCTGCACCTGTGAATTTTATTGGAACCATTACCGACAATGCGTCTCCTCCTTCGAATAATATGTTATTCCGGACCTCTTATTTAGATGATCCATGGAATTTACCGTCCATGAGTTCCAAGTCTGGAAACATTGCACACGTCGGGATGTTTATGCCTTTATCTGTAGCGGAGCTCGCTTACGATCATATCCAACAAACCACTACAAATCCGCATCTCTCTTCTTCCCAGATAGTTGAAGAAGATCTCATTACGTTGCCAGTTTGGGCAGCCAACTCGTCTTGTTCACACAAATGCCTTGATGGTACTCTACCTTTGGATGAAGATTTTATTGAGTCCATGCATGGTAATGACAAGCCGTGGGGGGATCTTTATCATAGACTCATTCTCCTCCTACCCTTGATCTTATTGAACAAGATGAGTCTATAATATAGTCTGCCATACATTTTGATCCAGGCATAGTTTGGTCTAGCCCCGGTTTGACATTAAAGTCTTATTTCCCTAGTGACGAGTCTTTAGAATCTCCTATAGATCCACAAATCGGTGATCTTGATGAGTTCGATTCTACTTCTAGAATTTCCAACTCCTGTGATGATGAATTTTCCACTGTAGATTCCTTCACATCCTTTAGCATTGCTCTTCATTTTGATCCCTCAGATATTGGTACTATGGCACCTTCAGTGGTTATATCTACGTGCATTATGTCTGAGGTTAACAATAGTGAAGTTGAAAATGTTTCTACCGCAGTGACATGTATTAGATTTTTCTTTACGTATGTTTTAGAGATGATCTTGGTACTTATGTTTCTTGGAGACAGGATTCTTAGCTAGACTTATACTTGTTTACTGGTCCTTTTCAACATTTACTTCGACCATGGCAGGAATATTCAGAATCTTGCATATAGGTTTAGGCCTCCCCATTGTTATGATGCATTTGAACCTTGTGCCATCCAAATTCGCAGACACCCCCTTAGTGTCCTTATCTTGCTCATGTTCCTTGCATTATGCATAGCTTTGTCCCATGCGCTTGGAACTAGTCTCGCATGTCCCTCACACTCGTCTGCTCTCATTACGAACATTCTTCCATATCTCCTTTGAGCTCGTTAAAAATAGTAAGGAGGTCACGAGTTTACTTTTTCGGGCTCATTAAACCTTTATGGAAAAGATTTTTATAAAGTATTTTTTCAGCCCTTGTTAGACTTTTTCAAAATCAAACAAGATTGTCGAGTATGCTTGTCATTTCAGACTCGTTAAAGGATTTGAAGCGACATCCACTTAGGTATAAGTTTACCCCTTTTCTGGACCTTTGTGGATTAATTACAAAAAAGGTATACTCTAGTCATACATGACTAGAAGAGTTCTTTTCTCATTGTTTTACACTTTTTCGGGTGAGGAGACTAACTTTACAAAAAAGGACTTTTATTTTATGTCATGTTGTGATTGCATTGCATCATCTTGCTTGCTGCTTGAGCCTTGTGTTGGCTCCCACTTACTCAATTGTTAGCCTGGTGCCTGAGCACTTTTCCCCAGTCGAGCCCTACAGAGCTTATATTTTCCCTTCATAATTTGATGACCTTTTGACCCTGAGGGAACATACCCCCAAGTGTCCACATCCTGCATGCACTTCCTTGCATTGAGCATAGGTATGTTCCACTGCTTGGGACTAGTCTGCTAGCTATTTGCACTCGTTCCCTCACTTGTTGTACTATAAGCAATTTTATTCTTTTTCAAGATTTTCCCAAATATGAAAAAGACCAAAAAAATCAAATATTCCAAAAAACCGGACGAGATTATGGTCAACATTTCTTGTTGGCAGCTGATGTGTTGCCTTTGAACAGAGCATTTATTCCACTCCGTACATTATGAGTCGGGACTTTAGTTGGGCCTTAGGAGCTGTACTTGTTTCTCAGTTTTCTCCATCGATTGGTTAAGCTTCTAGTCATTATGGAGCCCTCTGTAATGCCTCCTACATTGCACAGTTTATGTCAAGTCTACGCTGCCTAAGTCTATCCATCTTCTCATGCTCTTGTTCAAAGGAAGTCCTGAACCAGTGTTAGCCACTCCTCAGACCTCTTGACTATTGCATGTCGGCCATCCTTATTGAGTCAGTCTGTTTCACCTGAGATCTTCCAAATCTTTTAGCATTGCTGGTACCTCGTGCTGGTCGACGGGGGATGCCTTAATGCCCTCCCTCCAGCGAGTCTCATTCCGTCGACTCCAACTCATTTATTCGACGACTCAAGGCTTAGAGTTCATTTGAGTACCTTGAGGCTTGCAGTCATTAGTGGCAGGTTCTCTCGCCATCGATAGTTTTGGGAATACATCAATGTCCCTTGATCGATGGATTCATCCTAGTGTTCGACTTCAACCCATTTATTCACACTCCGATGATTGTGCTCTGTGCCTTGATTCCCATTTTCATTATTGGTGGGTCATCTTGCGTCTATTAACGGTCTACATCATTGACTGGTAATCAGATGATCTCTCATAAGGTTTGACCCCAATGCCTTTATTCACTTGATGGGACTTGCACCGTCGAAGACTTGTGTAGAATACCCCAGGTGATTATGGAATTTAGTATGCTACATATGACTTTGACTTTACATCTGAGATATCACCTCTCAGATTTCAGCTGTTTGTACCTCTAGTTGGCACCAGTTGTTTCCTTTTTCAGCAGGAGACCATATCTTACTATAGAGGGATCATGACTATGATCACTTATGACATGTATTCATTATATACTGCCTATCCATGGCCATTGTATCAGATTGTTGTACTACCGACATGTATTCAGAGATACTATTGTATTATAACGAGTAAGCTGCTCTTTCCACTTATGTCTCCATCACTCCACTTCTGAGTTTTATAATGTATTTTGGCCATCGTAGCACCAGTCTCTAACCTCACACATTAGGGGGCATTTGTTACATTATAATCTTCCACCCTGTGAGCATCAGCATTATTTGGCCTATAGGATCCATTTCAGTGACTCAGATCCACTTATATCCTTCATAGATACTATTTTTCCCTATTTTTATTCCTACCCGCATGTTGCATCACTATAGCATGCGTACCCGCGAGTTGCATCCCTATAGCCCGCAGGTATCAAGTAAAATGGTAAAAACCACTATTAATTACTTTTTACTCCCAAAAAGCGGTCATTGGGTGACCTTTGGCTCTCTGTCTGCCCAAGTAACATCTCGATCTGTCCTTTCACCTACCTTTGAGAGGACTATATATTGAGCACATGTGGCTTATGGATGGGAGGAAGAAGAGAATAGCAAGAGAACTCTAGTGGATTTTTGCCCATCTTGAGTCTGCACTCATTGATCCTTGTAGTTGTGGACCATTTATGTTCACCTTCCAAACTCCTTTCAAGTTTGAGTTTTCCATTCATGGAGGACTCAAGTGGTGGAGGCACAAGTGGATTGATCTAGATCTTGGTTCAAATTGGTTGTCGGCAAGAGGTCGTATCACTTTGTACTTCTTCTTGTTCATTAATAGAAATGCTCATATTCTCATCCATTCATGGTGTGAATGTTGTTTATTATACATTGGGTTACATTTGCTTATGATATTATAGACCATTGTTATTGATAATGTTAATGTCATCTATATATTATATGTACTTGTTGGATATTGGCTGTCAAGACTAATTTGCAGATTACAAGTGCATGGATTGAAAGCTCCAATGGGGATCTACATCAAATGTTTGGATCGAGGTTGGTTACTAATTGAGTAGATTTCTGGTAGTCATCTGTTTGTTGTGGTATTCCCAAGCCATAGTGAGTTTTCTCCAATACAAGGAGAGCTCAGAAAAGTTGAAATATTGGCATCCCATGAATGATGGTAAGACAAAACGGTGTTTTCTTCTTGTTCCAACACTGGTAAAAAATAAAATAACCCCCTCTCGCTATATATACACAAACGGAAACCTTGATCATAAATGCGAACGGGGTTTCGGTAGGTGGGGTCAATTAATGACCATGCCCCTTTTTTCGTTGCATTAAGGCCAACTCCGTCGATCATTTCAGCGTGAATTATTCATTCATCGTGAAATGGTCGGCTTAAACTTGTCACGTCACTTCTACTGTTCGTCATAAATTGTCTGCACTTCCGCGAAACGTTCAGCATGATATTCTTTGGTTGTGGTGACCATTTGGCAAAGTGGCTTGATCACTGTGAACCGTCGGCGCTATGTTCCCAGGAGCCCCGAAATATCGGCGCTAAACTCATCAAATAAAAGAGAAATGGTTAGTGCTAAACTCAAATGCTGCGACCGGTCAACACCGAATTGTCAGAATGCTGCGAAACGGTCAGTGCACTTCACCACAAAACTTCAAAAGGGTCGACGAAAACTAGTCTAAATGCTGTGAAACGGTCGACGAAAATTCATCCAAAATCTGCGACTGTTTCAGAGTAAAAAACTGAGTTTGTACTTAGGATGAAAAAGACTTGTTCTTCAATATTTCCTAAGAAAATTCTAAGTGTCAAAAGGGGAATGTTCCAAGAAGCAAAAAATTCTAAAAAATAAAGGAGGGGCCCTACAATGGAGCCAAAATGGGGTGCTGAAATGGAGCCAAAATGGGGTACATGGCCTTCCATTTCAGCACCCAAAATCGTATTAAAAACCCCCTTTTTAACCACGAAAACCAGTGTTCGTAACGATAATTTGATGCATAGTTCCTGAGGCAGAGTACATGGCACTATTCCCCAGGAAGGGTATATGGACAGATTTCGAGGTGGAATCCATACATATACGTACAATGCAGAAGGGTATGTTTCTCGATTTGCGTTCCAAAGGAGGCCTCAACCAAACCTGGTCGAGTTTATACTCATTCTTCTCATAATTTTGAGAGGAATGCAGTGGTGCAGTCTGTTTATGGGTTTAACTAACAGAACCCAGAAGTGCTTCCAGAACTCATGTATGTAAGCTTTTGAAGACTTAATAATATTAGTCTTCTCATTGGAAGTGGTTCAGAGACGTAGCCCAAGAAGGGTGGACTACGTTATCATCTGCTATCTACAAATTCCTGGTTTGCATACTTGTTTATTGGATTATGTGATTTATTTAAGCATTTAAAAAAAAAAAAAATTAAAATCCTTTTTATGAGATTTTTCATGCAAATTTCATATGCAATTTATATGGTTAAAAAGATCCTGAAATTTTTCAGATCAAGTTCGGTATCAGAGCAGCTTAACCATTGCATTGTGAGTTTGTGAATGTTAACAAGAGCAAGGCTTCAACGTGGTGAAGGAGAGCTTGAAGAATTTGATCCATAAATTGGTTCAAAAAGAGGAAGGATGGATTCAGAAAAAGGAGAAGAAGAGACTTATTCAATCCCATCTGAAGGAGGCTTCCTTCAAGATTTCATGAGGATGCAAAGTATGGTGGAAGAGATTTATCAAGATCGAAAGAAGTGTGAACAAGGTGGTTCATCTAATGATAAAGGTAAAGACGAGGGAGGTGGTGAGGAACCTCCTGAAACTCCTCCATCTTCACCATATTTTCTTGATGGATCTTTACATTACTCACCTGGAAAACAAAAAGTTAATTTTAATGTGCCACAATTAAATCTTGATATTAGGTTTGACTTACATGTTTATAATGGAGAGCGTAATGGTGAGAAATTGGATAATTGGATCTGTGAAATAGAGGTTTATTGTAGGATTCAAAATTTCACTGAAGATAGCGTAAAAAATCAGTTTCCTTCTATGACTTGGAGGGAACTCTTTCATATGGTGGGAGAGTAGAACTCAAAAAGATATGGCCTCAAAAGGTAACATCATCTCCTCTTGGCATGAGTTCACTTCAGCATTAAAGAAGCAATTCTATCCATTGGGTTACACGTAGCAATCCATTATGGATTGGAATAAATTGAGACAAGGTAAGGGAAAAAGTGTATAGAAGTACACACAAGAATTTAGAAAAGGAGCTACACACAAGAATTCAGAAAAGGAGCTTCAATACTTGGTATACCTCTCCACACTCAAGAAATTATTCTCAAGTTCATAGGTGGATTACATAATTATTTACATCATATGATACTTATGTTTAATCCAACTAACCTTGATGAGGCATGCATGCACGCGAATCATATGGAGTCCAAGGGGAAGAATACAAATGAAAACCTTTCAAACCTGATGGAAACAAATTCAAAGGTAAAGGGAAAGGTAAGCATACAACTACAGTAAAGAAAGCGGGAGATAAACCTACATGCTCACATTGCTAGAAAAAGGGTCATGATGCATCCAAATGTTGGAGGCTTCATCCGGAGTTCAAGCATGAGAAGTTTTGGAACAAGGAGGACAAGCATACCACTTCTACAACCATCCAACATGATTTGGGATCTGACTCAGGGGATGAGACTAAGATTTTTGCTATGGGCATTCAAGGTAAAAATCCTTCTACTTCTAATTCAAAGCATGAAAATGTTGTTTATGAAAGGAAGAGAAGTGAGTTATTTCATATAAGAGTAGTCTCTAAGCATACAAAAATAGATACTATTTTGATAGTGGATCACAAGCCAATCTCATTTTGAAGAGATGGTTAAAAAACTTCATTTGGAAACTAAGTTACACCCTAAACCTTATTGTCTTGGATGGGTATGTGATAATGCACAACTGCAAGTTGCAAAACCGTTTAGTCTTAGGTTTGCTATTACTTTTGGATTTGTTGATGAAGTAGATCTGTATGTGGTTCCATTGGATATCTGTGTTTTTGTGTTGGGTATTCCTTATCTTTATGATCAGAATGCTATCTTTTACAGGGAAGATAAAAAGTATCATCTTAGTAAAGATGGTGTTGAATATGTTATTCATGCACATCCCATGAAAATTAATCTTTCATTAGTTTATTCAAGTCAAATGAAGAGGATAGTAAATGCCAGTAAGAATTTTGTTCTTATGATAGTTAAAGCAAAGAATGTTGGTGAAAGTGAATTCTTTAAAGGATGTGATCCAAGACTTAAAAATGACTTGACTAAATTTGTAACTGATTATGATGTCTTGTTTCAAGAACCTAAAGGATTACCTCCAAAAAGAGAAATCCAACATGATATTCTCTTATAGCAGGATGCACCACTTCCTAACACTGTCATGTACAGGTCTTTAGTAATTGAAAATGTAGAGATAAAGAAGCAAGTTCAAGAATTGCGTGAAAAAGGGTACATTCGACCAAGCTCCTCTCTCTGTGGTTCACCGATTGTTTTGGTTCTGAAGAAGGATGGCACATGGCGTATGTGTGTTGATTACATGGAACTAAACATAATCACAATTAAGAACATGTATCCTCTTCCTTGAATTGATGATATTTTGGATTAGCTAAAGAATGCAACTTATTTCACTAAGTTAGACTTACAAAGTGGCTATCATCAAATTCGAATCCATGATAATGATATATGGAAGACTGCTTTCAAAACTAAAGCAGGATTGTATGAAAGTATGGTATTCCCTTTGGGATTTGTAATGCACGTGCAAAATTTATGAGGGTGATGAATGATGTTTTTAGGCCCTTTATTGATGACTTTGTCATAGTCTACTTAGATGATATTTTGATTTTCACTTCTACTTTAGAAGAACATGTCAAGCATGTCAAACAAGTTTTGGATGTACTTGTAAGGGAAAAAAATTACTTAAAGATGTCCAAATGTGAGTTTGGGAAGACATCTTTGGTGTATCTAGGTTACATTGTAGGGGGTGGTGAACTTAGAATTGATCCCTCTAAAGTAGAGGTCATTGTGAATACTGGAGGAATTTTAATACAAACTTCTCCTTCATAGCTGCTCCATTGCATGTTTTGGAAGTTATGAACAAAGTCTTTCACTGGGAAGGAAAAGCACAGAAATCCTTCGACACTCTAAAAGAAAATATCAGTACAACTCGAGTACTTGCATTACCGTATATACAACAACGATTTTAGATAGAGATTGATGCTAGTGGTTATACCATGGGGGAATTCTTAATGCAACTTTAAAAACCAGTATGCTATCATTCTGAAACCTTCTCTAAAGTAATAATTAACTATCCTACCTACGAAAAATAATTGTATGCATTAGTATAAAGTGTGAAGAAGTGGAAACATTACCTAATGGAGAAAGAAACAATTATACATAGTGATCATAAACCAATACAATATCTTCAATATCAAACTAAGCTACAAAAATCAAGACATTTCAGGTGGATGGGTTTTCTACAACAATTTCATTTGATCATTATGTATAAGAAAGGTATTCAGAACAAAGTTGTAGATATGTTATCAATACCTCCAACAAATGATTCTATTGTTATTCAACAAAGTCCTTTGTACTAGTACAAAATGAGGAATTAATGACTAAAAAAATGACTAAATGTCACTATAAATGACTATTTTTGAGTCGGTGACTAATAGTATCCAATTTCCACTATCTTATAGCTAGTCATATTTCACTAGTCATTAATTGGTTGACTTATTAGTCTTTGATTTAGTCATTGATAGTCACTGATTTAGTCATTGATTTCCACAATTAATGATCAGATATACGACTAAATAAACTACTAGATGATAACATATCAATGACTAAGACAAATACGACTAAATGTTAGTCACGCTATAAGATAATGGAAATTAGCTACTAATAGTCGTATATATGTGAATTTAGTCATTTTCTTAGTCACTAATTTATGATAGGGTATGAAGGAATCGAACCACCAATCTCTTGCCTATAATTAGGCAGGTGCTCTACCATTGAGCTAGCACCCTTTAAGAAGTGTTATTGCTTGACAATGATGATATTCAAACAAATTTTGCATCATTCAAGCATACAAAATAATGATTATCAAGTTACTTTAGATCCATAATGGCTTGTCAAAGTTATAGGGGGTGTGCATCTATTATCGTGGTGCCCAAAATAAATTGACAAATCTTGGACAAATAAATCTATGACATAACCTCGAAATTTTTTCACATGATATAAATTCCATTGAATTTTTTTAATGGAAGCAACAGAAAGCGTGGCATTGATATAAAACAGAAGAAAAGGGACATTTAAAGTGTAAATAGCAATAATAACCAATCCCCATTCATCAACAGTAATGGTCAAATTCCAACTAGCTAGACATTATTACAGGCACAAACAAACAAATATTTCCTTGGAAACAAAACTAGACAATTAGAATTAGCTACTGGATTAACCCTACAAAATCGCACACAGGGACTGCCATGCACAATGCATCACATATCCCGATGTCATGTTGATGTGTCAACAACAGTACTTGAAATAAGAAGTAGGTAGCATGGAATTGTTTTTAAGGTATGTACTACTCTTATTAAAACCTGGGCCCTCCTGATTCTTGTATTTCTTTGAATCAAGATTGATATCCCAATCAACAAAGATAATCAGTATTCTGAATTCAGTTATCCATTGTACAATCATGTTTCCACTATCATGGCCTTGGATTCAAGTTTTGACTGATCCATCAAAGAACCTTAAAAACATAAGGCGTGCTGCATTTAAACATATAATCCTTCTAAATTAAGCTTTACATATAATACTCTAAATTAAGGTTTAATATTTAGGTCTTCAAGGATGACAACGATTAAAACATGTAAATAGAAAACTATACAGATATTAAAATAGTGCGATTTGAACGTCTCTTGAATTTTCAAACAACAATCAAATTTAAAAAGAGATAGAAAAACATGGGGATAGAATGAATGCCAAACATATTCAAGAAAAATGCTTCAAGTACTAAAATAATTCTAAGATATAGTAGTTCAACTGTGACAATGATGAAAATTCAAAGAAGAATGATCTTACAAACTATGCATGAGTACAATAATCCATGGCTATACAAATTATCAAGAACAAAAGCAAGATGCAACCCTTCACAAACAAAAAAGAATACAAAATCCAACTTCCAATTAATTTTTTTTAACTGTCTATCAAATGTTGATCTCTCGACAGCAAGAGACGTTTAGAGTATGAGATCCAAAATACATACAATTATCTTCAACTTCACTTCTTCAAAACCAGTTGCAATAAAAATGATTCTAGGAATTGTCTTATGAGCAACAACCAATTTTCTGAACAACAAGGTTGCCCTTTCATTTGTACAGTAGTAGGTCTGCTGCTATTCATGGCAGGCTGACTTTCCATCCTGCAATACAAAATAAATGGAGTTAATTCAATAGTATTTCATAGAAAATAGAAAATATAATCTCCTTAAAAGCAAGATGTCACAATGAGGACTCTATCGAGGATGCTTTATTCTGGAGTATAGGGGAAGTTGTTATGTCGAAAACTCTCTTTCAAGGCTACGTTGTATCTTAGGAAAGAATTCCAAGTAAAAAGAGAAACATATCAGTCTCTCTGTGGTTCAACAATTTCGTGGAAACAAGGCTTTGCTCGATAAATGTGCTTAAGATGCTGGAAAAATTTCAAATCCTGGAGCCTCAACAAAATTGTTACGAAGATGGGTTAGTGGTGCGAATGCATGTAACCTAGAAATTACAAATGTCCAGGACCAGGCAAAAGCTTAACTGAAAATGGAATTATCATTGGCACTGTTGACTCTAAGAAATTGTTTAGAAACAACAAATAAAGTGTGGGATATAGTTCTTTGATTCCTTGGATCAATTGCAATCAATGAGAGGTTAATCAAATTTGATATTAAAATTTTTGATGTTAAAATATCTGAGTCACTCGAACAGGGAAAAGTCATATGGTAATGCCGCCACAAGTAAAGATGCAAACAATAATAGAATATGGTTGAAGGTTCAATCCATATGCAACAAAAGTTTCAAATAAATAAATGATGAGCATGAGTATTTATAATTTTATATGCTTGCAACATGCAAAATTTTGGATACAATTCACTTGGGCATTAATATCTTGAGCATATTGATAGATATGCTCAAGATCCTTGCAATATTTTATAGCCTGAAAGCCTGGAGCCTGACCAAAATTGTTATGAAGAAGGGTTAGTGATGTGAATGCATGCAACCCAGAAATTAAAATGTCCAGGTTTAGGAACTGAAAATGGCATAATCACTGGCATTGTCGCTCTATGGAGACAAGACATACAAGAAATTGTTTAGGAATAACAAGTAGAGTATGCAATGTAGTTCTTTAATGCCCCTTATCAAATGCAATCAATGAGGTTTATCAAATTTGATGTTAAAATATCTCAGTCACTAGAACATAGACAAGTCATACGTTAATGCCCACACAAGTAAACAAGCAAACAATAATAGAATATAGATGAAGGTTCGATACATATGCAACAAAATTTTCAAATAAATACATGATAGGCATGAGTATTTATATGCTTGCAAAATACAAACTTCTATATAAAATTCATTTTGCCATAAAAAATTGCGAGTTCATCTACAGTGTTGATTTCAAAGCAATGAATAGACAAGGTATATAGTTACAACACTCTATCATGACCTGAAAAAACCAGTATTTTCCCAATGTTATATCAGCTATGCCCAATAAAATAGACAATAGGAACGTGTCTCAAACCAACAATATTACCAATAGTCACGACATGTAATTTGAATTATGTATCACCACTTAACACTTGAGAAACTGCTAAAATAGCTTTATCATAAAACAACAGGATCATAGAAAAAGGAGAATCTCAATCAGATTCATTAGGATTTGCCGGCACAGGTTTACACCATTAAACACAATAAAAATTAGGGAGTCAAACAAACATCTAACATCACAATTGTATAATATAGGCGCTTGTTAAAGGTTGGAAAACATCATAACAAAAAAGTGCACCTATTCTTTATCTCAGTAGCCATGGTCATAAAATCCTGCTCCAAATTTGTTGCATTCTTCGCACTTGTCTCCAAAAATGGAATGCCAATCTCATCAGTAAATGCCTTGAAAAACAAAATACAGAAAGCATGTCAAGAAAAATGTAGACTGAAAAGTGACAAAAAAAACTAACCCTTGAGATTAATAAAAAAAAGAATCTAAAAGCCAAGTCAACAAACTTAAGACCACAAACTGCCATAGTGTTGCAATTAACAAAAAATAGAGCACCAACAACTTCAAGGCACACTCATATTTAAATCCTCATCAAGTCAAAGACGATGATGCATACAGTGAAACACAAAATAGTGCACATGATGCCAAAGCTACTCAGCATTTAACATTACCTTGGTTGTATCATAATAAATATCTCTATTAGCAGTCAAATCACATTTGTTTCCAACAAGCAACTTGTTGACATTCTCACTCGCATAGCGATCAATCTCATTCAACCATTGTTTCACATTATTGAAACTCTCCTGATTAGTAAGATCATAAACAACCTGTCAACAGAAGAAAAATATCATTATAAAACCATAAATTTAAATAAATAATGGAGTATACCAAGGATATGTTAAAATTCAATATGCTAAGACAGAAAATAGCAGCATTACATTCCATTTCACAATAATAGCATATACAGGATCACTGAAGAAACAACAAGCACAACATAAACACAAGAGACAGAGATTTATCCTGGGAAACCCTCATGGGGTAGAAAACCCAGCAAAGCTTCCTCAATATAGATGATCAGCAATATACAAAGATGAAACCCTGAGACATGATCTCCTCCTCCACAATAGCAGACCTCTCCTCCACAAGTGCGCTATCCTCAAGTGTGTGAGTGTGTCAAATGAGGAACACACCTCCTCTATTTATACACTACACTGACATGTATTTTACATAGGTACACGTAGGCTCGTATTTAACCAATGGGTTAAATACCCCACTACAACTGACTGGGCCGACCCCTCTAGGGTGTTCTAACAACCCTTTGACCCACATAACACATAAAGGGCCGACCTCCACTAGGGAAGTCTAATAACCCAAGTTACCACATTCTGACGGAGGAATAAACATCTCCGGATATACAATAAGATCTTTTCAGAGGAATGAAACATCTCCGGAATAACAAAGTACAATTATAATATTCTTTGAAGTTACAATATCTCAACACTCCCCCTTAACGAGAAGGATATTATAACAGCATCTGCATGAGCAAGGAGTCATCAACATCATACATGATACATCTATAAATCATTGGAAGCTTTCTCAACATCATCAGTAACTCAACTAGTTACTGGAACATCTTCAATACTGGAACATCAACATCATCAGAGTTGATAGTACTCAATCATCAGCATCGTCAACACACGATCAACACAATCATCAGCATCATCATCACACGATCATCAGCATCGTCATCACACGATCATCAGCATCGTCATCATACGAACATCAGCATCGTCATCATACGATCATCAGCATCACGATCAACATCGTCATCATACGATCATCAGCATCGTCATCACATGATCATCAACATCGTCATCACACGATCATCAGCATCGTCATCACACGATCATCAGCATCGTCATCATACGATCATCAGTATCGTCATCAGCATCGTCATCACACGATCATCAGCATCGTCATCACACGATCATCAGCATCGTCATCATACAATCATCAGCATCATCATCATACGATCATCAGCATCACGATCAACATCATCATCATACGATCATCAGCATCGTCATCACACGATCATTAGCATCGTCATCACACGATCATCAGCATCGTCATCACACGATCATCAGCATCGTCATCACACGATCATCGTCATCGTCAATGAATGATGTAAACCAGTCATGTACCTTTTGAACCGAAGTCCAGGGACGATCCAGTCCTATCATGTTCTCGGAGACCTTGCGTCTACGGCTCAGTTTACAGGACCAAAGTCCAAGGATGATCCAATACTTCACCGTGCTTTTAGGACCTACGTCCAAGGATGACTTAATCCTCAACTGTCCACCAAGGACTTCATTTTCGAAGACATAAGTCTACGGCTCTTCTTTCGGACTGAAATCCATGAATGATCCAATCCCTTCATTATCGAAGACATACGTCTACGGCTCTTCTTTCGGACTGAAGTCCAGGAATGATCCAATCCCTTCATTCTCGAAGACATACGTCTACGGCTCTTCTTTCGGACTGAAGTCCAGGAATGATCCAATCCCTACATTCTCGAAGACATACGTCTACGGCTCTTCTTTCGGACTGAAGTCCAGGAATGATCCAATCCCTTCATTCTCGAATACATACGTCTACGGCTCTTCTTTCGGACTGAAGTCCAGGAATGATACAATCCCTACATTCTCGAAGACATACGTCTACGACTCTTCTTTCGGACTGAAGTCCAGGAATGATCCAATCCCTTCATTCTCGAAGACATACGTCTACGGCTCTTCTTTCGGACTGAAGTCCAGGAATGATCCAATCCATACATTCTCGAAGACATACGTCTACGGCTCTTCTTTCGGACTGAAGTCCAGGAATGATTCAATCCCTTCATTCTCGAAGACATACGTCTACGGCTCTTCTTTCGGACTGAAGTCCAGGAATGATCCAATCCCTTCATTCTCGAGGACATACGTCTACGACTCTTCTTTCGGACTGAAGTCCAGGAATGATCCAATCCCTACATTCTCGAAGACATACGTCTACGGCTCTTCTTTCGGACTGAAGTCCAGGAATGATCCAATCCCTACATTCTCGAAGACATACGTCTACGGCTCTTCTTTCGGACTGAAGTCCAAGAATGATTCAATCCCTTCATTCTCGAAGACATACGTCTACGGCTCTTCTTTCGGACTGAAGTCCAGGAATGATCCAATCCCCTCAACTGTCCACTAAGGACTTCATTCTCGGAGACCTCACGTCTACGGCCCTCTTTAGGACTGAAAGTCCAGGGATGATCCAATCCCCTCAACTGTCCACTAAGGACTTCATTCTCGGAGACCTCACGTCTATGGCTCTCTTTAGGACTGAAAGTCCAGGGATGATCCAATCCCCTCAACTGTCCACTAAGGACTTCATTCTCGGAGACCTCACGTCTACGACTCTCTTTAGGACTGAAAGTCCAGGGATGATCCAATCCCTTCACATGTTCATCAAGAACATGTATCCTCATCATCATAACATGTATCACCACAACATGTATCATCAACATCAAAACATGTATAACCACAACATGTGTCATCATCATCAAATCATGTATAACCACAACATGTATCATCATCATCAAAACATGTATAACCACAACATGTATCATCATCATCAAAACATGTGTAACCACAACATGTAGAACATGTATAACCACAACATGTATCATCAACATCAAAACATGTATAACCACAACATGTATCATCATCATCAAAACATGTGTACATCTATCATCAAAAGCATGTATACATCTAATCATCATCAAAAGTATCTAGCATGTATACATCTATCATCAAAAGTATGTATACATCTAATCATCATCAAAAGTATCTAGCATGTATACATCTATCATCAAAAGTATGTATACATATAATCATCATCAAAAGTATCTAGCATGTATACATCTATCATCAAAAGTATGTATACATCTAATCATAAAAATAAATAATATAAGAGTCCTAAATCTAAATAATTCTAGGTGAGTAAGTGCAAAGAAAAATAAGTAACCTCATCATTGATGAGATAGGCTTGTCTGTCTCATACTGTGCTACTCCCCCTTTCGAGGAGGGTTCTTCTGAACTACACCAAGCTTGTCTCGGAAGTGTTCAAACTTTACTCGAGACAGAGGCTTGGTCAGGATATCAGCAATTTGATCCTCAGTGCTTATATATACAAGCTTGATAGCTCCTCTTTGCACCATGTCTCGTATATAGAAGTACCGGATCTCTATGTGTTTTGACTTATCGTGGAACACAAGATTTTCAGTCATCTTGATGCAGCTTTGATTATCACACATAATCGCAGTGGGATCTATTTCTAAGTCAAACACTCCAAAGCTTCTGAAGCCATACTGCTTCACAGCTGGCAGAGCAGACAGCCATATGTTCTGCTTCAGCAGTACTGAGAGCCACACTAGAATGTTTCTTGCTAAACCATGAGATCATGGTAGATTCAAGACTATAACATCCACCTAAAGTACACTTTCTGTCTGAGACACTTCCTGCCCAATCAGAATTTGAGTAACCATGTAAATGGAGTTCATGACCTCCAAGATTATATAGACCAAAATCTAAAGTACCTTTTAGGTACCTCACTACATGCTTTGTAGCTATTAAGTGAACCTTTCTAGGTTCTACTAGATACTGACTTACGGTATTTACAACAAAGCATATATCTGGCCTAGTATTTGTTAAATACATCATTGGCCCAATGATTTGTCTATATAGGGTTAGGTCCACTAAATCTGATGAGTTATTAAATAACTTCAAGTTGGAGTCCATGGGAGTGGCCATGGCTTTACACTCCAACATATCAAATCTTTTTAGAAACTTCACAGCATACTTACCTCGATTTAAAAGATTCCTTTTGGATCATGCCATACTTCTAGACCTAAGAAGTAGTGCATTAATCTGAGATCTTTCATTTTTATTTCTGCAACCATTTTCATGATCTGTTTCTCATTTCTCGTCAGAAAGAGATCATCGTCACATAATAATGGTATGATAGGTTCATCATCCACAACCTCAAGGTAAAGGTTAGGAATAGCTTTACTTTTGGTAAGGCCCAAGCTTTGTCATGAAGCTATCAATTTACCATTATTCACACTCTGCATTGAGTGATCTTCTGCATATCTATCTATGCCATCTCTCGTCAGATGGGTCTACTAAAATGAGCCTCAAAATCATTTGAACTCTGTGGTGAGTTCCTTCTTGCATCCATGTCATATGTGTATAGAAACCATATTCAACCTTGTAGCAAAGGTTGAGATCCACATCACCCATGAGGATCATTAAGCTCATCAATTGACTACCGATTCTGGGAACCCATACAGAACCTGATTACATTATTAAGAGAATGGTAAAAACATCTCATCATGATTCTCTTCCTCTTTCTAAGAGAATCTCTTAACCATAAGCTTTCTATAGTGTGTTTGATTTGTAAATCCTTTTGTTGAACATCCATCGCTTGTTTATCATTCATCATGATTTTTCCTACAAATCAAAATTAAGTACAGGATTAGTAATACTTCATAATCATCAAATCGTATTGACATAATAACCTATTATGCATACAGATATCATTTACATAGTTATGCAACTAATTTGACCAATACTTTGGCACAACACTTTCCCATATCTTGTACGCATACAGTGGCTATCTAGATGCCTTCCATCTCTACCAGAACATACTATCGAGAGTGTGCACAGCTCTCGGCATGTCAGCAAAGAGGTTTCATTCTAGACAAGCAATAATGGAATGTTTGTCCAACTTACCAATCATATGCACATTAGTAGTATACTGTTCAATGCTCTATGAATGTTTATACTCAGCATTATATATTCTAGGAATACAAATATGCATACAACCTATTACAGGCAATATCATTACTATTTCAAATAACAACTCAAATACTTATCTTTTATGTTTGTGTGGTTGCCTCCCGCTTGATCTTCTGTATGTCTTTTGAACTTCTATTCATTCTGTACCACTGTGTATGCTCAAGAGTCATCCTCATGATCTCATGCTCAAACATACACTCATTAGTATATTCTAAATGCTATCAGAACATTATAGTACTAAATAATCTTGAAAATGTATAGTCATGATTATAGTTAATAAACATTAGTATTCAAGATTTCAGGGAAGTCTTCTTTTACTCATGCATATCATTAATCAAGATAAAAGATATAATATGCATAATCCCTTGATTACTAACTTTATGAATAAGCATAACCAATCATTCCAAGTATACTTATATAAGGGATCCTAACACAAGGTAAGATTCATGGGAAAAATACCTGGATTAGTATACCTACTTGGTTATGTACAACACACCTAAACAATCTCTTCAATGATTTAGAGATCCTGAGCTAGAACCTGCATGTCTCATAGGTTAAGCATAATATAACAAAGTCATACATACCTCATAAGTAGAACAAAGATTATGGATGAGTCTTTGTCTTCATGTTTTCATGGTCATGGAACCTGATTTGTCTTTTGTGATGTACCTCGATGAGTCATACCTGTCGAGATCGCTTGTATTCTTCTTATGTAAGGCCTTATCCTCATCTCCCCCTGAGACAGGAACTTCTTCACTTATGCAGGTAACCAATCCATCTTCTTCTAGGATTAACCCAATCCACTTGATTTGCAAGAACTGGACCTGGAGCTGGATATGGGTTTGTTAGAGAAACCCAAAAAATTCAAACTTTGAATTTCAAACTTCCGAAAGGATAGAAATATGCGCCTTGATGAGCTGATCAAACTGGTATATTCAGAATTTGAAAACTGCAAAGTTTTACTCCTCAATTTTGCCTTTGAAACTTTCGGATTCACTGGACGTGACCCTGAACTGGGTTTTGATGAAGCCCACTCTTTTTCCCCATCAAAAGGTTTGATCCAAAGCTCTAAGCTTTTATTTTTCTGAGGAGCTTCTAGCCGTGGTCACAGATTTCAAAAATTCCCATTTTTACAGAAGCCTTAATTTTCCACTTTTCTGATCAAAGTCCCGAACTAGGGTCTAATCAAGCCCGGTCTTCTGTCCAACCAAAAATTCTGATCTTGGTCTCTAAATTTCTATTTTGATGACTAGCATCCAGCCGTGGTCTCCGATTACAAAAATTCCAACTTTCTTCAAAGCCCTAAATTCCGGAAGCCATGAATGAAGGTACCAAAAAATAATTCTGTTTTGACAGAAATATGTACCTGATTGTTTCTGGTGTAACTCTAAAAATTTTGATCCCCAGGGTCTGAAAAAGTTTTCTGAGATATCCTGACCTGTTAGCTTTCCATCCTGACAGGTCTGACCTCAATTGGATGTTCTGAGAGAGAGTTATGCCAAATGTCGCAACGTGACCTGTTTTGGGAAAATACAGGAGAGAGAACTTTTACGGCGTGCCACGTGTCATTGTTTGACCTTCGGCCTCTGAAAATTTTTTCTGAGATAGCTCGGCTGGTTATCTTTCCATCCTGACAGGTATGACCTCAATTGGATTTTCTGAGAGAGAGTTATTCCAAATGTCGCAACGTGACCTGTTTATGGGATAATATAGGAGAGCGAACTTGTACGGAGTTCCACGTGTCACTGGTTCAACTTCGGCCTCTGAAAAAGTTTTCTGAGATAGTACAGTCTGTGTACTACCTGTCACTTTTCACGAAATTTCATTTGGAGCTTCCTAGCCCAAGTTATGACCTTTTTCCCAAGGTCACCTGATTTTGACTCAGATCTGGAAGAGGCAGAAACCCTATATTGTACAGATCATAAATCACAAAGTACAACGAATTAGAGGTTGTCCTTTGGACACAAGGTACCTGGAGATTTGAAATTCGTCCTGTAACAATTTCAGATCCGAAAACTTTGCCAAAACGGATTTATAGCGAAAGTTCTACGATGACTGGTTTTTGCTATGTAAAACCCTAACCTTCAAATTGTCGTAAGTAAAGCAAGTGTCTTTAGTGCCATACCTTGTCTTCCTTCAGGTTAGCTCTGATACCATGTTAAAATTCAATATGATAAGATATAAAATAGTAGTATTACATTCCATTTCACAATAATAGCATATACAGGATCACTGAAGAAACAACAAGCACAGCATAAACACAAGAGACAGAGATTTATCCTGGGAAACCCTCATGGGGTAGAAAACCCAGCAAAGCTTCCTCAATATAGATGATCAGCAATATACAAAGATGAAACCCTGAGACATGATCTCCTCCTCCACAATAGCAGACCTCTCCTCCACAAGTGCGCTATCCTCAAGTGTGTGAGTGTGTCAAATGAGGAACACACCTCCTCTATTTATACACTACACTGACATGTATTTTACATAGGTACACGTAGGCTCGTATTTAACCAATGGGTTAAATACCCCACTACAACTGACTCGGCCGACCCCTCTAGGGTGGTATAACAACCCTTTGACCCACATAACACATAAAGGGCCGACCTCCACTAGGGAAGTCTAATAACCCAAGTTACCACATTCTGACGGAGGAATAAACATCTCCGGATATACAATAAGATCTTTTCGGAGGAATGAAACATCTCCGGAATAACAAAGTACAATTATAATATTCTTTGAAGTTACAATATCTCAACAGGATACCAACAACACATTGATAAGATCCCCACAACTAAACAAGCTCCAGGCTACCACTAGTAAATACAAGGATTTATTCATCGACATGAATAGAAAAATTACCAATGTAGCACCAAAGTAAACATCCACTTAAGCAAAATAGGAACTTACAATGATACCATGGGCACCACGATAATATTTGCAACTTTGATTAGTGGGAGAGGGAACATTATTTCTAGTGGAGGATACAACCCCAAGAGGGCCATGGGACTCATTTCTTCCCTTCTGTTGGTTAGAGCATTGAAACTAAGGTCAAAAGGGGAAACTCACTATACTGCTGGGCATATTAACTTTCTAAATCAGCTGATATACATTGCTATCCAACAAATTGATTTTCTAAGGAGGAATTATTCATCGCTGGGATTGATTGTTGTGGCTAGGAGTTGTCTACATCATGTTTTTTCCACATTTTTGTGTGCCAAAAGGAGATGGTCAATTCCACACTAGCAAGTTGTCATCTATAGGGAAAAAAATCATCAATTTATGCCTTATTCGTGTGGCTAAGAAGGAGAATCTATTATGTACCATCATGCTAATAACCTACAGGCAATTTCCAGGTTTGATTCATTTTATAAATCCAATGTAATTCGATATGTTACAATTATTGCTAAAACAACTGAGAATTTTAGTCATCTACATCACACATTAGTATGTTGTGAATGTTTATCTACTCTGAATGCTATTTGAACTTTATTCATGACCTATTGAATCTTATCTTTGTGTATCAATATTACCAATCATATTGCTCCTGGTGTTGTAGACAATGAGTTTTTTGGGTGACATACTTTGCATCATCTAATGTGCATGACTTACACCTAGGATTCAACCATGTCAATGTTACGAGAAGGTGGTGAGACAATTTGGGGTAATCTAGACTGGGAACCAGAAGAAGGATATCAATTCCATCCTAAGGACAAACATCATAAGGCACACGATGAAAATAATTCTAGTACATGAACCCTAAACCTCTCAAAGAAAACCTGGAACATATATGGAAAGGATTATTTCATTTGGGAAGGATGGAGCAAAACTGCCTTCAACCAAGATAGTCATGAGAGATTACAAGTCCAATTCTGAAAATAATGTCCTCATTAAGTCAAATGTATCCTATGGATATGTATGGACTGAGTACCATGAAATGACCTGCGAGAGTATTGAGGCTATTGTTGACCATAAAGTATAAACCACAGAAACTGTCTTAGATCTACTACACTTTGTTGCTCCAAATTGATGCAATGAGGAGATGCCCATTTTTCTTATGGAATTGCCGACAATTTGGATGATCCATAATACAAGCATTACAAGTACTGATCTAATCTCTTGAGACAAAACTGTTGAACACACCAAATACTGAAATATACTCTATGGTGTTGGAATTCCTACAGAAAGATCATATGTTTATAAATTGTCCCTTTGGGCATGTCAACCTATATAATCCTTCAAGAATGTCAACCTATATAAGGAAATACCTATGTAATCCTTTAAGCATGTCAACCTATAGAATCCTTGAAGCATGTCAAGCAGGTACAGTTAGGGATAACCCCCTAGAGTTGGCATGCACCAACCCTAAGAGAGAGGCACGTACATTGAAGGTGTAGTGGGAGTAGCATCTACAAATTGCACCGGGTCTCCATTGAGGAATGAGTGCATGTTCAAGTGTAAACATAGCCGAAGTCCAATAAATGCCCAAATCCTATAGTATGCACCCAGGTCCCATAATGGCTGAAATTGATAACAAGAGTGATGTTGCTAAGAAAGGTATGCAACCAAAAATGCATCCTCATGCATTTGAGAAGCCCCAAATTTCTGAAGCCAACCTATTCTGGGAAGAAAAGAGGGTAGGGTTGACTTATATTTATGAAACCTGGGACCGACTTAATTTTTTTTTCATAACTAGTATATATACTAGATTTGAGGGCATCTGTTTGGCATCATTGTTGATGTTTAAGGACAACTTGATTGGTAGTTGTTGGGAAGTCAAAGGGTTGAAATTTCAGACCTAAAATATTCATAAACCAGAGCTAGAGATAAGTTAGTCCATGGGTGTTAATATACTCCAAAAATGCACTCACAACAGCAATAAAACCCCCAGGTCAAGATAGCATTACTATGCCTTATTTACAGCCAGAGGAGTGATGTACCCAACTAGCATTTGAAGGATACAGAGGGCCAATTCATCTTCATAAATTCATGTAGACCTGTAATTTCACCTGTAGCAGTTAGCCTCTCTCACTTGGAGGAATATTTTAGTCTTTTTCATAAGGTTTTATGCCCTAAATTCATGGCATTTGAGGGGCTTGTTACAGCCCAGTTTGCACAGGTTGTTCAGGAGAAAGAAGACACCAAAGAGCCAGGGATCCTTCAGTACCTTCATCCAAGTTGTACATACCCTGCATCTTTCACGTGCTTCAATAATATGTAAATTTTTGCATATATAGTTGTTGTTTGTGGTTGAGAACTATCTCATACTGCAAAAGAATGAATTGTGTTGCTAACCTCAATCCAGCTCACTCTAGGTTCATTTTTCACTCCGTTTAGTTTCATCGACATACTTCCTATTTGTAATAATTATCCTAGTTACGCAACCTATTCTTGGGTTTTCCCTCCTGCTACTGATGGATAGGATATAGTGCCCGCTGCTTAGGATCTAGTAGGAAGATTCAGGAAGGAAGGGAAACCAATGAGGAGAACCCATTCTGATGCATTAACCTTGTCTCAACCATTCTGATCATATATTTTCCTCCATCTCTGGAAAAATTAGAGTCATATCTTTTTAGTAGACTGAAACTGAATGACTTACACAGAAGGCAAACAAAACAATCTAAAATCCAATTTCACTACAAAGTAACAAGGGAAATAATCTTAAACTTGTTCAATAACAAATTTTTGAGAAACCTTCCAAGCGATTAACTAGACTCTGGTTCATAAAGAAAGAGAACGAAAAACATCATATTAATGTCCAAAAGTTACCAAAATAGGTCAATGGGACTATAACTACAACACATCATAATATAAAGAGTAAAATAAGTTGTGTGCATTCCATAGGCCCGACAAAGAAACCAGGGATTTGGATAAACCCAATTAATTCATCTAATGTGCTTGATGTGTATGAAACAAGCACTGGTGAGATCTATCAGCTCAGAGACATTAATTCCTTTAGTCAATTTACCAAGAATCAAAAACTACTATTTTAGTTATATTCAGCTCAAAATGTAACATAAATTCTGTATCATTTACAGGTCAGAAAGTTTATGTAATTTCTAGCTTCTTACTATGCCCATAATGCATTCCTATTGCTGTCACAGGTGGAGAAATGTAACTTTTAACCCAAGTATGTAATATTGCAAGATATTCCATGTGATCAACCAATTTTAACTAAAAAATAAATTGTATTATGACACATACTGATATGCAAAGAAATATTGACCGTGGGACACATAATACCAAATCTCCCATTAAGACTTGACAGATGTTGCAGATTCTCACTAAATGCTACTAGCTAAAAGATAATGATAATAAATCCATAACAATGAAGTGGAAAAGGGGAATTTGTAAACTATCCAAAGAGTAAGCACACTATATCCTTTTGTCACCATGAAAATGGAACTTATAGATGGCTATTTGCATTTACTTCCCTTAAGTAATACATAATTGAGAAATCTTTTCCATAAGATAATGAAGGAAGCCGCAAACCTGGAGGGGGTACCAAATAGAACAAAGAAATGACTTCCTTTCAAATAAGTTGGAAGAGGTGGGTCCTACAACATTAAAAAAATAGTGTGAATTAGAAGAATTTTAAATGGTTCATACTTCATAGAAGCCATTAAGAAATGGCATTCAAGTTCATTGATATTTGCATTAGTCCTTACAACTGTCCAAGCAAATAAGCTAATAAGTTATAAAAAACACTTTAGCCATTCAAAACTTGTATCTATCAAATTGATTCATGTACAATAACTTCAAAAAGTTTAGGCAGATGTCATGGCAATTAAATGACAAAAGATGTACCATCCATACATAGAAAACTTGGGTTAAAAGAGATGCTACTATATGTAGGCACTTACATTTTTGCTCCTAAAATATATTCTTTTAAAGGTTAAATGCCTCTTTCTAGACAAGTTTGTTGCAACTGTTTTTTAGCAAAAATAAATTATGTAGAAATCTAAAATTGAGATCCACTAAATGAGTGTAATCATGAGAGATCCTATCAGAACTGTCAACAATATCTGTTCAAAAACCTATTAGTTTCACTCCCTTTGTCTCACCTCTCATGTTTTTGGACTACTTGAATATGCTATCTCTGGCCCCACATTAGTTAAAGGCTTCCTGCACAAGGTCTCCTCTTCGATGGGTTGATCTATTATTAATTGATTGTTTTTATAAGGTGTCTTTGGCTTTGTCCAATCCTGTTATATTCATCTTCCCACATCAACACCTTAAGGAAGGTTCCAGCACAACTTGTGAGTGAGAAAAGTATCTTATAACTTAACACCCATCAATGCAAAACAACTTAAAACAATGCCCTTATTTCTGGAAAATAGCCTCTGCTGCTAAATTATCTTGGTCGAAATTCAGTGCATTATTATCTTGGTCCGCCTATAAAATATTGCTCAACATATCTTGTTTAGATTTTCCACTATCATGCTTACCTTTTGAAGCTAATATGTGTACCTGAATCTCATCCAAATGTTCTGAGTTATCATTTGTAGTGTCTACAGCTAAAAATTCAGGTTTAGGATCTATAATTACAACTTCTAGTTACTTTTCCCAAGAATCCATAGGGGTATTCAAATCCCAATGAATCCATAGGGGTATTCAAATCCCAATTGGAAGATCTGAATCCATAAGGGTATTCAAATCCCAATTGGAAGATCTAAACAAATATTTATATGGCTATAATTTTTGGATTTCACCTACAGGAAATTGAAGTTTATTCAGATTTTAGGCAGTTAAAGAATGGTGTCAGTTCCTTTTTCTTTTTATTGTGATAATGGGGTTTGATGAGGCTTCAAGGTAGTCAATCCTAAGGAAAAATATTGATGTAAACAAGGCTAACGCATACACTAAATGGTTCCTTCTTTTTGTTGTCTTAAATATCAGAAATATGCAGTGAGGGTTTGCTAGAGCAGTCAAAATCTATGGTTATTGAGTTCATGTTTTTCATTTATAAATTATTCATGCATAAAACTAAATGTATATAAGATAAGATAATTTTATTAATGTCCAAAAAATGACCACAAAAGTAGGTCAATGGGACAATGTGGTACCATGAGATATGTCACATGTGTGATCTCCCATAGAATAGTGTGCCCATTAATTGGTAAAAGGTGTAGTTTGACTCTCTCTCAAGTGGCACTTGTAGCATCTCCATGTGGTGCATTCCCCTCATGCATATGGCTTGCACAATAGATAGTTTTCTAGGAGGTGAGCATTCCAATGTGTTGGCTTATCCAAAGGTATAGCGTGCCATTCTAAGTGAAATGATGCACAAATAAGCCAAGGATTTCAAGGAATAAGCTCTCATGTGGTCAACAAGGGGTCAATAATGAGCCTAGGTTATCATTCCCATGAGCACAATGCATACAAAAGCATAAATATTTACTTAGGGTCATCAAATATGTCTTGGAATCACACAATGTTCATGAATTAGACCCTCAAGTGCTAGGTTGTTCATGCTTGGTATCCCGCAACCACATAAAACCACTAAAAATACCTCCACAACATGTTGCAACTATGTAAAGTGATCAATAAAAATATGCACCATGCCATCATATAAGACCATCAATGCAAATATATCATCCAAGCCCAATATAATGCCCACTTTCCAAGGGAAACACCTCCCCAATAGATATGCATCCTAGAAATATCCATCTCATGCATCAAGAATATTATGTGATAAATGTTGATGTATTTGTAACTTCGGAAGATATTCACTTGTCTATTACATTTGTACTTTATTGTATATCCAATAGAGATGTATTATTCCTCCGATTGGAAGTGTCGTCATTTGTATTTGCAAGTGTCGCAAGTTATATTGTAATTGTCGTCATTTGTATTGATGGGTTATTAGACCACCGGTGTGGGGTCGGCCCTAGTTAGGTCATGTGGTTGGGTTATTAGGCTTCCTTAGGAAGTCGACCCTATTGGTTTATTGGCAGGTCAAGTCAATTTATATATAGAGGGTGTGCCTCTCTCATTCTATTCATTCACTCACTTGTCAAGCTCACATAGCTAAGAGATAAAGTGGCGCACATGTGGAGGAGGAGGAGCATTTGCTAGAGACATCTTATTGGGTTTGATCCTTGTGATCTTGTATTGGGACTTATCTTATCTCTAAGGAAGTTGCAGGGTTTTTCAGCTTCTTGGTTTTCCCCAGTGAAACCTTGTGTCTCTTGTGTGATTTCTATTGTGTCTATGATTGATATGTTGCACATGTTATTCGCTTAGTGATCCTGAATGATAATGGAATGAAATTATCAAAAAATTAACATGGTATTAGAACTAACCTAAGAAGAAGGCACTGTGCAGCTGCAGAAGCTAGGGATTTTTTATCCTTGGGTTTCTACCACATATCATCAAAGGTAGGAGGCTATATTGACTCTCCTTGGAAGGGCGCATCTTTCTGTCAAGACATAATTCAATGCTGAGCATTTTCAGTTTTGACCTAATCTCTGCTGCAGGAAATTAGGGTTTCGAAAAAAGTTTGAATTTTTGGAATCTGAATCCATGGCTGAATACTCCTTAAGAAAATCGAAGTTTAGAGCACTGGATCGAACTTTTTGGTTGGGTAGAAGGGTGGGATTTATCAAAGTCTAGTTCAGGGTCTTGTCCAGTGAATCTAGAAGTTTCAAAGGCAACTTTGAGGGGTCAAATTTTACAGTTTTCAAACTTGGAGTATGCCAGCTTTATCATCTCAGCAAGGCGCATATTTCTATCCTTTCATAAGTTTGAAATTCACATTTTGAATTTTAAGGGTTTCTCTAACAAACCCTAATCCAGCTCCAGATCCAATTTTCAGCAAATCAAGTGGTAAGACCTAAAACTTTATATTTCCATTTGAAGTACTCTTTAAGATGTCTCACCGCACCAAGCTAGAGGATAAGCTTGAAGGAGATGATAAATTCTGAGCCTGGAAGTATAGGATTGGGTTAATCCTAGAAGAGAATGAGTTGGACACTTACATAAGTGAAGAGGTTCCAATTCCAAAGGGAGAAGAGGCTAAGGACTTACATAAGAAGAACTTGGTTAAATCCAAGAGAATCATTGCTGATTCCATCAAGGACCATCTCATTCCCCATGTGTCTTCCCTAAAGACACCTAAACAGGTGTTTGACTCTTTAACCAAGTTGTTTGAAGGAAAGAACATAAATCGAAAGATGACTCTGCAAAACCAATTGAAAGGGGTAAATATCTAGAGTGGAGAGACCATCCAATCCTACTTTACTAAGGTCTCTCAAATTAGGGAACATCTTGAAACTGTGGATGAAGTAGTGGAGAATGGAGAAATTGTCATGACCACTTTGAATGGCCTACCTAGGTCATGGGACTCCTTCATTCAAGGAATTTGTGCAAGAAAGAAATTGATCTCTTTCAGTAGACTATGGGAGGAATGTTCACAAGAAGAAGCTAGGCTTGTGGCCCGAGAAGAAAAGATGGGAAGTGAAGATCAAACCCTCATAGCACCCAGTAAGGGAAGTAAGTTTAAGAGGGAGAAATCTCACAAGAAGAAAAATTCTCAGTTCCATCACAAGAAGAAAGATCTCTCTCAAGTTCATTTCTTCAATTGTGATGAGAAAGGACACTTTGCTTCAGATTGTCCCAAGAAGAGAAAAGACTACAAGAAGAAGAACATCAAGAAGAGGCACCATGCTCATGCTGCTGAGGATGATGAACCTCCCAAGAAGAAAAATAGGGTAGAAAGTGAAGACTCTTCAAGTGAGGAAGAATATGTGTTGATCTCTGCTCTCACAGGTACTATCTCACATGGATGTTATGATTGGCTTATTGATAGTGGGGCTTCCAGACACATGACGGGATTTAAGGAATCCTTTGTAGATTTATCTGAACATGAGTCACCCCACAAGGTGAAACTTTAGGATGACTATCAATATCCTATAAAAGGAAGTGGTGAAGCATCCTACAAGTTAGACTCTGGGAAGTCTTTGAAGATGCAAGATGTTCTATATGTACCTCGACTCAAGAAGAATCTTCTCTCCATATCATATTTAGATTCAAAGGGAATGAGAGTTGCATTTATAGATGGCCAAGTACTCATGTGGGCAAAGGGTAAGACACTAGATGATGCAGTGGTGATTGGAGAGCAAGAGGGAGGATTGTACAAGTTGAAGGGGAAACCTGAACATGCCATGGTGCATGAATCCATGGAGCCAAGTGAACTTTGGCATAGAAGGATTGCTCATGTGCACTATAGAGCACTTCCAATAGCAAGAAAAGCAGTAGAGGGTCTTCCTGAAATCCAGTCAAAGCATGAAGGTATTTACAAAGGACGTGCAAAAGGAAAGAACACAAAGAAGGCATTTCCAAGTAGTGAAAGCAAAGCAAAAGGAATCTTGGAAATTATCCACTCCGATGTATGCGGTCGAATGTCATCCAGTTCTGTGAGTGGGTATGTATACTATGTTTCCTTCATTGTTGATTTATCTAGGAATACTTGGGTTTACTTCTTGAAGAATAAATATGAAGTGTTTGATAAGTTTAAGGAATTCAAAGCCTTGATAGAAAATCAAACTCATAAGAAGATCAAGATCTTTAGATCCGACAATGGCAGAGAATTCACTTAAGGAGACTTCAAGAAGTTATGCAGTGATTCAGGGATTAAGAGGGATTTGACTACTCCTTATAATCCACAATAGAATGGAGTTGTAGAAAGGAAGAATAGAACTATCATGCAAGAAGCATGGACAATGCTTTATGACCAGGATCTGCCTATGTACCTATGGGCAGAAGCAACAAGGACAGTTGTATATGTGCAGAGCAGAACACCTCACAAGATACTTGACAACAAGACACCAGAAGAAGTTTTCTCTGGTAAGAAGCTTGAAGTTAGCCATCTCAGGATATTTTGCTGTCTAGTATACACTCACATTCCAAAGGAAAAGAGGACAAAGCTAGATCCTTTAGGAAAGAAGGGCATCTTTGTGGGTTACAGTGAAAGCTCGAAGGAATATAGAATCTACTTTCTAGGGTTCAAGAAGATTGACATCAGCAAGGATGTAACATTTGATGAAGGCTCACCATACATCAAATCAAGGAAGAAACTTGTTGAAGATAATGAAGAACCAAGGTTAACCAGAATTCAAGACACCACTATGAATGAAGCAATTCCAGAAGAAGATCGTGAAGTTGAAGATCCATAAGAACCTGTAAATCCACCTCGTGAAAAGAACTCTCACAAGAGGAAACCTGCATGGGCTAGAGAGCTCATCCAAGATGCAGAAAGGTATGGTATTCCAGAAGAAGAACACTGAGAAAGGAAAAGGACAAGGTCACACACTAGCTATGTTGCCTTGCTCTGTGACATTATGAATAAAGAACCTTCCATTTATGAAGAAGCAGTGGAAAAGAAAGAATGGAAGGATCCCATGGTCGAGGAATACCAATCGATCATGAAGAATGATGTTTGGGATGTGGTCCCAAGACCTAAAGGGAAGTCTGTTGTGACTTCCAAGTGGATCTATAATTTCAAACATGCTGCAGATGGTAGCATAGAGAAATACACGATGAGGTTTGTAGCTCGTGGCTTCTCCCAGAAAGAGGGAATAGATTATGAAGAAACTTTTGCTCCTGTATCCAAATACACTTCCATCAGAACAGTACTTGCTCTGGCTGCAGTGATGAAATGGAAGATACACCAGATAAATGTCAAGATAGCTTTCTTGAATGGTGTAGTCGAAGAGGAAGTGTATGTTGTTGAGATATTGTAACTTCTAAGAATATTATATTTGTACTTTATTATTCCGGAGATGTTTCATTCCTCCGTGAAGACCTTATTGTATATCTAGAGATGTTTTATTCCTCCGTGGAGAATGTGGTAACTTGGGTTATTAGACTTCCCTAGTGGGGGTCGGCCCTGTATGAGTCATGTGGGTTAAAGGGTTATTAGACCACCCTAGTGGGGTCGGCCCTATCACATTATGTTAAGTGGTTAAGTTGGGGCCAAGCTAGTTAATGTAAAAGACAAGTCGGAGTAGTGTGTAAATAGAGGAGGTGTGTTCCTCATTTAACACACTCACTCATTATTCACTCACTTGTGAATGGCGCATAGGTGAGAGAGAGAGAGATATGATATGGAGAAGAAGGATCTCATGCTTGGGATATACATCTCTATATTGTTGATCATCTATATTGAGGAAGCTTTGCTGGGTTTTCTACCCCATGAGTGTTTCCCAAGATAAATCTGTGTCTCTTGTGTTTATGTTGTGTTTGTTGTTCTTTCAGTGATCTTGTATATGATATTGTTGTGAAATGAAATGTAATGCTGATATTTTTTGTCTTATCATATTGAATCTTAACATGGTATCAGAGCTAACCTGAAGGAAGGAAATGTATGGCACTTACGACACTTGCTTCACTTGCGACAATTTGAAGGTTAGGGTTTATATAGCAAACACCAGTCATCGTGGAACTTCCGCTATAAATACATTTTGGAAAAGGTTAAGGATATGAAACCTTTACAGGTTGTAGATAACATCCCCCTGTACCTTTTGTTTGAAGGACAGCTTCAAAGTCATTGTACTTTGTGAGTTATGATCAGTACAAGTTAGGGTTTTGGCCTCTTCCAGATCTCAGTCATAAACAGGTGACCTAGGAAAAAAGGTCACAACTTGGGCTAGGAAGCTCCAAATGAAATTTCATAAAATGTGACAGGTAGAGCATGGACTGTAGTTTCTCAGGTAATTTTTTCAGAGGCCAAAGTTGAACCAGTGACACGTGGCACATCGTACAAGTTCTCTCTCCTGTTTTATCCCATAAACAGGTCACATTGCGACACTTGGAATAAATCTCTCTCAGAGAATCCAATTGAGGTCAGACCTATGAGGTTGAAAATATAACAGGTCAGGATACTATAGGCTGAAGTTTCAGACTCTGTGGATTCATAATTTTAGAGATGCACCAGAAACAATTAGGTGCATATTTCTGTCAAAACGGAATTGGATTTTGAGCACCTCCATTCTTGGCTTGTCACTGCTACGGGAATTTAGGGCTTCTGCAAAAGTTGGAATTTTTTAAGTTTGTGACCATGGATGGAATATCCTCATAAAAATCGAAGTTTACAGCTTTGGATCGAACCTTTTGATTGGGCAAAGGGGTGGGCTTTATCAAACCCTAGTTCGAGGTCCTATCTAGTGAATCTAGAAGTTTCAAAGCCAATTTTGAGGGGTCAAATTTTAAAGTTTTCAAAATTGAAGTATACCAGCTTGATTAGCTCAGCAAGCCACATCTTTCCATCCATTTAGAAGTTTGAAATTCAAAGATTGATTTTTTAGGGTTTCTCTGACAAACCCTAATCCAGCTCCAGATCCAGTTTCAACAAATCAAAGTGGATTGGGTTAATCCTAGAAGAGAATGAATTGGACACCTGCATAAGTGAAGAAGCTCTAGTTCTAGAGGGATATGAGGCTGAGGATTTACATGAGAAGGCTACAAGCAATCCCGACAGGTATGACTTGAGGAGATACAGGTATGTGTTGAAATCTGTTCATGATATGTTTGTCTTCATATTATTGAGGTTAGTACAATTATGATTGTTTGATAATGTATGAATGTGAATGATGGAATACATTCATTGATTAGGGTTATGACACTTATGATTGTACTAATGCACTTGTGGTGTTGTATGAGGATGATGTTGAGTTCTAACAAGATACAAGTACATCAAGAAAGACAAATCAAGTTCTATGACCATGATGACATAAAGACAAAGACTCATCCATAGTCTTTTGATCACATGGAAGCTCTACTTAGGAGGTATGTATGACTTTGTTCTACTATGCTTAACTTATGAGATATGTAGGTTCTAGAACAAGGTATCTAAATCATTGAAGAGAACAAAGAAGATATTGTTTGGGTATGTTAAGACATAAACAAACATGATAATCTAGGTATGTTTTCCTATATCAAGTTAGAATCCTACTTTGTATTAGGATCTTAGGTAAGTATACCTATGTATGAAATGATCATGACCATACATACTTAAGTTTATTTAGAATTATAATGTTTTGATAGTATTGAGATTATACTAATGAATGTATGTTTATGTATGAGATCATGAGGATGACACTAGTGCACACTTAAGCATGTATAGTGGTACATAATGAATAGAAGTTCAAAGACATATAGAGATCAAGTGGGAGGCAACCACATAAACATAAAAGATAAGTATTTGAGTTGTTATTTGAATCTCTGAAATAGTAAATGATATTGCTTGTAATAGTTGTATGCATAGAATATATCATGCATAGTGTAAGCATTCATATAGCATTGAATAGTATACTACTAATATGCATATGATGGGTAAATTGGACAAACATTCCATTGTTGCTTGCCTAGAATGAAACCTCTTTGCTGACATGCTAAGAGCTGTGCATGCTCTCAGTAGTATGTTCTGGTAGACATGGAAGGCATCTAGATAACCACTGTATGCATACATGATATGGAAAAGTGTTGTGCCAAAGTATTGGTCAAGATAGTTGCATAACCATGTGAAACATATTTGTATGCATAATAGGTTATCATGTCAACATGATTATGAAGTATTACTAATCATGTAATTAACTTTTATTTGTAGGAGAGATCATGAAGAATGATGAACACCGAAGAAGTGATGGATGTTCAACAAGAAGACTTACAAATCAAACATACTATAGAAGGCTCGTGGCTTGAAGATTCTCTTAGAAAGAGGAAAAGGATCATGACGAGATGTTTGCTCCAAGTGGCTAGATAAGACCATTCTCTTAATGGTATAATTGAAGAAGAAGTACGAATCGAGAAAACTCCCAGGATTCAATTGAATAAAGCTTTGTACGGGTACCCAGGATCGATAGTCATTTGATGAACTTAATGATCACCATGGGTGATGCGGATTTTAACCTTTGCTACAAGGTTGAAGATGGTGTCTATATACAGATGACATTCTTCTCTTATATGGATGCAAAAAGGAACTCACCACGGAGTTCGAATGATCTTGAGGTTCATATTAGTAAACCCATCTGACGAGAGATGGCACCGATAGATATGCAGAAGATCACTCAATGAAGAGTGTGAATGATGTTCAGTCACAGAGGGAGAATTGATATCTTATTGACAAGCTTGGGCTTTACCAAAAGTAAATATGATCCTAAACCTTACCTTAAGGTTATGGATGATGAACCTCTTATACTATTATTGTATGTGGATGATCTATTTCTAACAAGGAATGAGAATGAGATGTTGATTGGGCAGGAAGTGTATCATATAGGAAGAGCACATCGAGCAGATGTTATTGTCTGGGATCTACCATGATCTCGTGGTTTAGCAGGAAGCATTCTAGTGTGGCTCTCAACACAGCTGAAGTGGAATATATTGCTGCTTACTCTGCTAGTTGTGAAGCGATATGGATTCAGAAGTTGTTATTAGGATTGTTTGAATTAGAGATCGACTCCATTGTGATTGTAACATCCCGAAAATACCAGGATTTTTTTTTTTTTTTAAATAGCAATAATTATCGAAGTCGTTAATGCGGAACATATAAAATAATTAGATTTCTTAATTAGGATAATTAATAACAATGACATGTCATAATTCTCAAATAAAATATGATATAATTTTATTTTCTATTTCAGAATTAAACGGATGCTAATCTCCTTAACGAAAGATCCTTTTATGATTATGCATAAGAATACAATTTACAGTTCTACTTAAGTTCTAAATATAATTACATGTTGTACATAGTTTGTACTGTTATGATGTTTCTTGATGATGTGCTGACAGTTTGTTTGTATGATGATGAAGGGGTCCTACGAGGTACCCTGGGGTTTACTTAGCTACGTTTAGCTAAGGCATTTAAATCCTATTTCTATGTGCAGACATCAGGTAAGAATTTCTATGACAACATGTGTTAAGAGTTATTGTGTCTTTCAATTCATCGTCAATTAAAATGCTAAGTACTTCCTTGCGAAACAAGTTACTGGAGGTATGGATATTTTGGTTCTAATTCTAGTTTACGTGCTGGCTTTCAAACTCTTCTGTAATATAAAATCACGTCGTCAAATTACTGATATAATGCTATTTTGATTATCTAGGGAAAGTCACCCTAAAAATACTATTTCCTTTACGTCACGTGTGGATACCAATACCCATATGTAACTCTATTTGAAAGCTTATAGAAATAATGTCTATACCATTGAATTATCAATGCATTATGTATCTACAAAACTTAAACTATTCTAAAGTCTCATGATTATCATTCGATTAACAATATATGAAAATATATTGTGGTTAAAGTGCTAATGCTATAAATTAACATTTATTGATCATGCTAACTATACATCTAGTCTTACTCTTATCAATTGATTTCAATACATAGCTATTGTGTGAAATATATTATGAATATGATGTTATGCTATAACTACATTATCATTATGCATAAATCAAATCCTAAACTATATCTATGGTCTCCCTTATACATGGATAACACATGAATATATATATCAACTTAATCCTATACGACTATACATATACTATGGAGATGAAAGTTTATAACTATGCAATTTCATACTATACATTGTCATATAATACTATTATCACGATGCATTAAATTTAACCTTAGGGACTATTTAAGAAATACGAACAATGAAACTGACCATTAGTAATGATGTTGATCGTGACAGGGTTATTAAACTCGATACTAGGCATGCTCCCAATCTATCGATTTCTGGTCTCAACATTAATATCATTCACCTGTTAAGTGAAGTGGAGGCTTAGGTGGAAGATATTCACGTGCCAAAGTTCTCAACAATGCACTAACTGATGTTGAGTTGTGCTAAGTAATAGTCTTCAGTCTTGATGATTTGGCGTCTCGGTAGATGCTACAATCAATGTGTATTGATTGCAAATCAACGCTCATGTCTCAACGTGCCTATCTAGTAGCTAATCCACCATTGATCTAATTCAATATCTAGGGTTTGGAAGAAACCCTAGTATTTCGTTGGTAAGTCACACCGAGTTATTTTCGTGTCTTCATTTCAAGTTGTTAGAGTAGAAGGGCCGACAGCTTCATTGCAATGTAGGGTTTTGAGTTAGAAGGGTAGGAGGACTCCTTCCTCGGTTTCGGTCCAAAGACCTATGAGTGAGATTTTAAATGTTACAAGCTCAAGTTCTTGGTGACAAGGAGCCATGATTCAGCGATTTCAAGAGTTAGTGAGCTTTTTCTGTCGGTGTAAAAGAGTGAGGTCCTTCCTATGACAAGATTTGTTCTTGACTTCGAGCTTGAATTTGTTGCAAGTGCTAAGACTGCGTCATCAAGATGGTGCGAGGTGTTAAGCTCTAGGTGTTGCGTTGTCAGGGTAAGAATTTCAATGATAAAGGCAGTAGCATTATAAATTGTAACGATGCTTGTATTTTCTTTGTTTAACCCTTTTAATGTAACTGGCAGGTGATATCTAGATGGATGATTTCCTATGAACAAGCACTTGGCATGTGGACGCTAAAATTCCTACCTGGTAAGCCTCGGTGATTCTTGAAAACTTCGTATGTGCCTTTAGCAAGGTTTGCTGATGATTACCGAATGATGAGAGTTGGAAAAGGAATACAACCTATTTGGAGTGATGGCCTGGTTTGATGTTTTGCTTTGTTACCAAAATGTAAAGAAGTTAATCCTCAGTCTTTTATCTGATGCTCGGCTCAGTAATGTTTTACTATAGCGTTGAAACTGTCTTTGAGATGGTTTTTACGCCATTGGTTGTTTAAGGGAAAAGACCCTATATGTTTTGGAAATTTTAAATGGAAACAAAATAAACTCTGTCATTTTTTTGTCTATGTTGATGGGTATGTCTTAATAGAGTCGCAGGTTCACTTGCTTCTGTACTACTAGTTCTTGTGCATTGAAATGTTAAAATCTTGTTTAAAAATAGATGTTTTAAGAGATTGTTTGTATAACTGTTGATTCGAGTTCGAATAAAGAGAGCTGTCTTAAGTCGAGAGTAGATAGTTGTTTGTCTTTTGATAGGTGGACCTATAATTCGTATGTTTTGAAATGGTAAATGCCGCAAGGTTTTGGTTCTGATTCAATGAATAAAGTCCTACCCTGTAGGTTTCGCTGGAAACCATACAAGTATTGAGGTTTCAAGCCCGAGAACTGGGTTTTAAACTTGTGCACGAAAAAGGTTTTGATACTGAAAATGTCTCTTGTTAGGGTTATGAACTATCTATTAGATATTGAGAATCAATTCGTGTTTTCTGCTAAGTAAAAATAATTTATTACTGGTAAACTCAACATAAAAATAAAAATAGTCTGATAATGAAATATTGTCTAGGGTTTAGAATACAGGTCTACTATAATCTTCAGAAATAAATGTCTAATAATGCCATAAATGGCTTGATGAGAAAGTCATGATCCATATACTAAACAAATGTTTTAATTCTTGAGTATGCACAATCTTAGGGTTTTGATTTTTATAATGGAAGTATTTGTTTTAAAGGTTATAATTCATACCAGAGCAAAATATGTGAAACAATGACAACTAGTGATGAAATAATAAGTGTTTACTTGTAAACAATCTATCTAGAGAATAGTTTTGTAGCTGCTATATTTCTTGAAAAATGAAGTGCTTTAAAACATTGAATTTATAATGTTGAAATGCATATTGTTACTATCTAAAATAGATGGAATTGAAATTAAAATAATATAGATCTGTGCTGAAATAAATGTGTCTATCTTTTATTTTGAAATAGAGAAATACTTATTCAACTGTTCACCATACAATACTTTTTCCCGCATTTTAAACTTATGATTGAAATAACAGAATTTAAAAGAATAATACTGTGTTTATATATTCAATCAATGGCATTCTGCCTATCTCTCATCTTTCTTAATTTACTTCTCTATAATGGAGTACGATGTAGATAACATCATGGGGAAAAATATGGAGATGGTTATTGATTCAATCATTTTATAAAGCTTTTTCATTCATAATCATACTTAGATCAGGAAATAAAACAGTTTCATCTATATGACTTATAATTAATAATCCTATTATGTAGAAACATTTAACTGTAAACAAAAGTAAGAAAAGTAAAACCTGGTTGATTGTAGGAGAAACAAACAGCCCAAGGAACCTGTTCCACCCAACCTATTCCTGAAGATAGCCAAGTTATTTTCCTTAGGACCCCCGAGCCTGTTCACTGAACCACCAGGAGGAAGATTCTGTAGAAGCCTTAGAACATCAACTTGCAATAGAATATAGATTTTCCAGTCATCAAGACTCAACAGTCAAAGAGACCTGCACCAACAACTCTGTTTTTCCTTCTCAGCATAATTAGTAGACTCACATTGCACTCTCACATATCCTCCCTATTCGAATCTCTCTGTGATCACCTGATGCACTTGAGAAATATTTTTGCAGAAAATATTGTAAGGGGATGCCTGCCCAATTTGAATTTCCTTATATAGGCTGCCTAGGCCTTTTGGTGGTTAACTGGTCATTAATGAGCTGCCTGCTCTCTTCCACCCACCTGGGGGATAATGCCACATTTTTAGGGGTAGTTGTCCCATAACCAACAACTAGTGGTGAAGTGCAAATGTTGTCATTTGTCCCATACCTTCTAATAGCTTCCATTCCTCCCAGTGGGTCAGTGAATACTCATTTAACAGTTCCCTTGGGTGTTTGTCTCCTACTTTAATTTATTAAATAATAATAATCAGTAATTACAATCATCCTTGACCAAAATTGGTCATAATTACAAAAAATTGTAATTAAAATATAGCATAAAGTATTTTGCAAATAAAATAATATTCTCATAATTTGGGTAGGTGACATACACCCCCCCATAAGTCTCAGCATCGTCCTCGATGTTGTTTAATCATTCTCTGAGTGTTCCTGAAATAGAGTTGGATATGTTTCCCACATACTACTCTCCAACTCCCAGGTTGCCTCTTCTAGGATAAGGTGCTTCCATTGCACCTTTACCTGCCCAATGGTGCGATTCCGGAGTAGAATTTCCCTCTTTTCGAGGATACAGTCCGGTTCCACCTAAAAATCGTTGTCTTGTCCCACCTATACATCATTCCAATTTACAACATGAGTAGCATCGTGTACATTCTTCTTTAAAAATGATATATGAAAAATATTATGTATCTTTAAATTTGGTGGCAAAGCCAGTTGGTATGCCACTAGTGCAACCCTTGACAATATTTCGAAAGGGCCACAATACCTGGGTGCCAACTTGGCACAGATTCCCAATTTTAATGAACTCTTTTTCAATCTTACCTTAAGAAAAACATGTTCACCAACCTGGAACTCTCTATGAGTCCTTCTAAGATCTGCTTGACTCTTTTGCCTATCTTGGGTAGCTTTAAGATTTCTTTGTACCTGTTTCACAATTAGTTCTAATTCCTGCAACAATTCAGGTCCTAAAATAACTCTACTTACTGGATCATTCCAAGAAACAGGTGTATCACATTTCCTACCATACAGAATTTCAAAAGGGCTAAGTCTGGCTGATGCATGATAATGGTTATTATATGCAAATTCTGTTAGATGCAAGTAGTCTTCCCACTTACCAGGCTGATCCTTAACATACATTCTCAGCAAGGCTCCCAATACCTGATTCACTCTGCCTTTCTGTCCATCCATATGTGGATGAAATGTTGTACTGAAGTTTAAGGTTGTATTCAACCCTTTAAACAAAGACCTCCAAAAGTTTCCAGTAAAATTAGAGTCATGGTATGAAATGATCACTTTCGGTATACCATGTAATCAGAAAATATGCTTCATGAAGATTTTTGCAATATCTGGAGCCTTATGAGTAGTCTTCATAGGTATAAAGTGTGCTACCTTGCTGAGTTTATCCACTACCACCATGATAGAGTCATTTTGTTTCTGATTTTTGGGTATTCTGGTAATAAAATTTATGCTTATCACTTCCCATTTCCAGTTAGGTATAGGCAATGGCTGCAACAGTCCAGCCGGATGTTGATGTTCAACCTTCACTTTTTGATAGTCCAAACACTTAGCTATGTACTCTACTACTTCATCTTTCATTATGGTCCAATAGTACTCTTTCTGTAGCATAGTGATGGTTTTCTGATAACCTCGATGACCAGAGTAATGGCTTTTGTGCATCTCATTTAAAATCATAATTTTTACTTCTGGTATGTTGGGTACATACAATCTGTTTTTGTATAATAATAGTCCATTTTCCTTTAAACTGTAATCTGCCATAGAATTTTCAGAATTGTTATTTGTTGTCTTTTCTTGTAATTGTTTGTATTCTTCATCCGTTTCACTCCTTTCAAGGATCTGATTTTCTAAATCTGTTGAGTAAGTACTGATGGCTGAAATAAAATTTAGTTTTGCTTTACGACTTAATGCATCAGCAACCTTATTCTCTTTCCCTTTAATATGCTGAATTTCGAAATCATATTCATTTAGAAAAGTTAACCATCTAGCTTGTCTAGCGTTCAGATTTGTCTGATCTAATAAATATTTCAGACCCATTTTATCTGTCAACCAGGTAAATTTTCTACCAATAAGGTGGTGATGCCACATTTTTAAAGCGTGAATTACTGCTAATAATTCTAGGTCATAAGTAGAGTAGTTCTTCTCATGTATTTTCAGATTTCTAGACTCGTATGCAATAGCATGTCCCTCTTGTATTAGGACTCCACCAAGTCCATCATTACATGCATCGGTACATACTATAAAATCCTTATTAGGATCTGCTATCCTCAGAATAGGTGCTGTAGTTAGTAATTCCTTTAGCTTCTTAAAACTGTTTGAACATTTCTGATCCCACACAAATTTTTTCCCTTTCTTCTATAAGGAGGTTATGGGGTTTGCAATCTTTGAAAAAAACTCTATAAATTTTCTGTAATATCCAGTAATACCCATAAATGATCATACATCCGACACATCCTTAGGAATCGACCAATAGTTAATGGCTTTTATCTTGTCAGGGTAAACCGAGATTCCTTCCTTGGAAATTATGTGTCCTAAATATTGAATTTTATCCTTGTGAAAGTCACACTTACTAAACTTAGTGTATAGTTGATAATCTCTCAGAACTTGTAATATAATACACAGATGTTCATCATGCTCTTCTTTGCTTTTAGAATACACTAAAATGTCGTCTGTGAACATAATAGCAAAATTATCCAAATATTTGTGAAGAATATTGTTCATTAAACACATAAATACAGTCGGGGCATTAGTCAAGCCAAATGGCATGACTACGAACTCATAATGTCGATATCAAGTTCTAAAGGTTGTTTTAAAAATATCCTCGTCCTTCACACGAACTTGATGATATCCTAATCTTAAATCAATCTTTGAAAATATCTTTGCTCCACACAGCTGATCAAATAGATCGTCTATGCGGGGAAACATATATCGATTCTTGATTGTCATCTTATTCAGCTCGCGATAATTTATGCACAGTCTTAGGGTACCATCTTTCTTCTTAACAAATATAACAGGTGCTCCCCAAGGGGACACACTGGGTCTTATATAGTTTTTGTCAATCGGTTCCTTCAACTCATTTAATTCTAGTATATTCATCATATATGGAGCTTTAGAATTCGGTACTGCTCCTGGTATTAACTCGATGGTAAAGTATAAATCTCTCTTAGGAGGTAAACCTGGAATCTCTTCAGGAAAAACATCTTTTAAATCTTTTAGGACAGGTATATATTCTAGTTTCAATTTGTCCTCTTTACAAATAAACTCATCATTTACTACATTTACAGCAAACAATTGACATTCTTTTCTAACTGCCCTCTTTGCTTGCATGGCTGAAATATGTCTAAGGGATGTCTTTCTTGGAATACCTTTTACTTCTACAGTTTCTCCTTCATCATTTAAACATGTAAAAGTTTTCTCATAACAATTTAGAATAATATGATGGGCTTCTAACCAGTCCATTCTGATTATAATATCATAGGATCCTAAAGGTAAAACATTCAACTTGGTTTGTGTCTTTAACTGATTCATGGATAAAGCACAACTTTCAATAAAATCAGATACTTTCCTTTTCGTTCCTATTGCTAGTCTAACTAACCAAGATTTATTGATTTTTTCTGTTTTCAATTTCAAACGTTATACAATATCTGGTGATATATAACTTAAGCTAGCACCTGGATCAATCAAAATAGTAATATGATGGTTTTGTAGCATACCTTCTATCTCTACCATAGAGACTTGATGATCTGCTTTCATGTTGTCGAGTGTTGCATTAATTCTGGGCATCTCCCTTGCCAAATCTCCCACAGTAGCTTCAGCTTGTATGGAGTGGATATGGTTAGTTGTTCGCTTCCTGAGGGGACATTCTGAAGCATAGTGAGGACCTTGACACTCAAAAAAATTTATAGGCGCTTTCTGATCATTGGTTCTGGTAATACTGGGAGCATTTCTGGGAGCTGCAAATTTGTGTTGCTGATTATTTTTGGGACTGTTTCCTTGAAATTTTTTCTTTTGGAAACCATAATTTCCACTACATCTGAAATTTTTCTTTTTCAGCTCAAAATTACTGGGTTTATGATATTTCCAGTTAGATACTCCTTCTCTTTTCCTGTTTTGATCAAAGCAAAAAGTTGCTTTCCTCATGGCTTCTTCTAATGTCTTTGGGTTATCATACTCTATTCTGTCCTTAATGTTGAAGGGTAGACAACTTAGGTATCTTTGAATCTTTGGTTTTTCTTCCACCAGGTATGGCACGTATCTTAGCAAATTTAGAAACTTGCTGTTCAGTTCTTTCATGTTCATAGTTCCCAGCTTTAAATCATAGAATTTTTTGGATTTTTCTTCATAATACTGTTGAGATAAGAACTTATTTTTGAAGTATCTTTTAAAAGTACTCCAACTCATATCTCTATAATTTATACTCTTTACTCTTTTGAGGTCTTGCCACCAAATATCTGTCTTCCCAGTTACATTATAAATTGCCATTTTCGCCTTTAAGGATTTTGGGTAATCATAGATCTAAAAATACTTTTTCATACCGGACAGCCATGTTTCAGATGTATCTCCTTTCTCTGTTTCACCATTGAAAGTTGGGGGTTTGATTTTCTTAAACTCCCCAGATGTCTATTCATACTGTTTATGGATTTTTCTCTTTGGCTTGAAATCTCCTTCACTACTATCACTAGAATAGTCACGTTTATTTTTACGTGGATGTTTAGCAGCTCTTGATGATGTTGAGTTGCTGTTTACATCACCTATTTTCACTTGCTTACCCTTGTTCCCATGAGATAACTCTTCAGTCTTGGATGTAATTTCAACCTCTCTATCATGTTCATCGGTTGGGCATTGATCGAATAGTACTTGATTCAATTCCTCTTGCGCCCTCAGAATTCTTTCATTGTCTTGCTTTACTGATCTTATCTTCGCTTTCAACTCTTGTAAAGCACGTAACAATTCTAATGAATTGTCATTCAGAGTGTCATGGACTTTTTCTTCATACTGATGTCCATGACTGTTGTTGAAATGACTGTTTGGTCGAATTCGGTCCTCCATATGTTCAACTGATCCTTCCATACCTATAACTTAAAATAATTTATGTATAACACAAATAGTTTAAATTTTTGAATTAGTAAGATTTCTGTTGTAAATAAATTTTCTGTTGCGTGTTCTTGGACCTTTTGAGGCCTAGAGTTCGAACGTGAGCTCTGATACCACATGTAACATCCCAAAAATACCATTTTTTTTTTTTTTAAATAGCAATAATTATCGAAGTCGTTAATGCAGAACATATAAAATAATTAGATTTCTTAATTAGGATAATTAATAACGATGACACGTCATAATTCTCAAATAACATATGATATAATTGTATTTGCTATTTCAGATTTAAACGGATGCTAATATCATTAACGAAAGATCTTTTTATGATTATGCATAAGAATACAATTGACAGTTCTGCTTAAGTTCTAAATATAATTACATGCTGTACATAGTTTGTACTGTTATGATGTTTCTTGATGATGTGCTGATAGTTTGTTTGTATGATGATGAAGGGGTCCTACGAGGTACCCTGGGGTTTACCTAGCTACGTTTAGCTAAGGCATTTAAATCCTATTTCTATGTGCAGATAGTAGGTAAGAATTTCTATGACAACATGTGTTAAGAGTACATGTGTCTTTCAATTCATCGTCAATTAAAATGCTAAGTACTTCCTTGCGAAACAAGTTACTGGAGGTATGGATATTTTGGTTCTAATTCTAGTTTACATGCTAGCTTTCAAACTCTTCTGTAATATAAAATCACGTCATCAAATTACTGATATAATGCTATTTTGATTATCTAGGGAAAGTCACCCTAAAAAGACTATTGCCTTTACGTCACATGTGGACACCAATACCCATATGTAACTCTATTTGAAAGCTTATAGAAATAATGTCTATACCATTGAATTATCAATGCATTATGTATCTACAGAACTTAAACTATTCTAAAGTCTCACAATTATCATTCGATTAACAATATATGAAAATATATTGTGGTTAAAGTGCTAATGCTATAAATTAACATTTATTGATCATGCTAACTATACATCTAGTCTTACTCTTATCAACTGATTTCAATACATAGCTATTGTGTGAAATATATTATGAATATGATGTTATGCTATAACTACATTATCATTATGCATAAATCAAATCCTAAACTATATCTATGGTCTCCCTTATACATGGCTAACACATGAATATATATATCAACTTCATCCTATACGACTATACATATGCTATGGAGATGAAAGTTTATAACTATGCAATTTCATACTATACATTGTCATATAATACTATTATCACGATGCATAAAATTTAACCTTAGGGACTATTTAAGAAATACGAACAATGAAACTGACCATTAGTAATGATGTTGATCGTGACAGGGTTATTAAACTCGGTACTAGGCATGCTCCCAATCTATCGATTTCTAGTCTCAGCATTAATATCGTTCACCTGTTAAGTGAAGTGGAGGCTTAGGTGGAAGATATTCACGTGCCATAGTTCTCAACAATGCACTAACCGATGCTGAGTTGTGTTAAGTAATAGTCTTTAGTCTTGATGATTTGGCGTCTCGGTAGATGCTACAATCAATGTGTATTGATTACAAATCAACTCTCGTGTCTCAACGTGCCTGTCTGGTAGCTAATCCACCGTTGGTCTAATTCAAGATCTAGGGTTTGGAAGAAACCCTAGTATTTCATCGGTAAGTCACACCGAGTTGTTTTTGGGTCTTCATTTCGAGTTGTTAGAGTAGAAGGGCCGACAGCTTCACTGCAATGTAGGGTTTTGAGTTAGAAGGGTAGGAGGACTCCTTCCTTAGTTTCGATCCAAAGACCTATGAGTGAGATTTTAAATGTTACAGGCTCAAGTTCTTGGTGACAAGGAGCCACGATTAAGCCATTTCAAGAGTTAGTGAGGTTTTTCTATCAGTGTAAAAGAGTGAGGTCCTTCCTGTCATAAGATTTGTTCTTGATTTCGAGCTTGAATTTGCTGCAAGTGCTAAGACTGCGTTGTCAAGATGGTGCGAGGTGTTAAGCTCCAGGTGCTGCATTGCTAGGGTAAGAATTTCAATGATAAAGGCAGTAGCGTTATAAATTGTAACAATGCTTGTATTTCCTTTGTTTAACCCTTTTAATGTAATTGGCAGGTGATATCTATATGGATGATTTCCTATGAACAAGCACTCAGCATGCGGACATTGCAATTCCTACTTGGTAAGCCTCGGTGGTTCTTGAAAACCTCGTAGGTGCCTTTAGCAAGGTTTGCTGATGATTACCGAATGATGAGATTTGGAAAAGGAATACAACCTATTCGGAGTGATGGCCTAGTTTGATGTTTTGCTTTGTTACCAAAATGTAAAGAAGTTAATCCTCAGTCTTTTATCTGATGCTTGGCTCAGTAATGTTTTACTATAGTGTTGAAACTGTCTTTGAGCTGGTTTTTACGCCATTGGTTGTTTAAGGGAAAAGACCCTATATGTTTAGGAAATTTTAAATGGAAACAAAATAAACTCTGTCATTTTTTTGTCTATGCTGATGGGTATGTCTTAATAGAGTCGCGGGTTCACTTGCTTCTGTACTACTAGTTCTTTTGCATCGAAATGTTAAAATCTTTTTTAAAAATATATGTTTTAAGAGATTGTTTGTATAACTATTGATTCGAGTTCGAATAACGAAAGCTGTCTTAAGTCGAGAGTAGATAGTTGTTTGTCTTTTGATAGGTGGACCTATAATTCATATGTTTTGAAATGGTAAATGCCTCAAGGTTTTGGTTTTGATTCAATGAATAAAGTCCTACCCTGTAGGTTTCGCTGGCAACCATACAAGTACTGAGGTTTCAAGCCCGAGAACTGGGTTTTAAACTTGTGCATGAAAAAGGTTTTGATACTGAAAATGTCTCTTGTTAAGGTTATGAACTATCTATTAGATATTGAGAATCAATTCGTGTTTTTTGCTAAGTAAAAATAATTTCTTACTGGTAAACTCAACATAAAAGTAAAAATAGTCTGATAACGAAATATTGTCTAGGGTTTAGAATACAGATCTACTATAATCTTCAGAAATAAATGTCTAATAATGCCATAAATGGCTTGATGAGAAAGTCATGATCCTTATACTAAATAAATGTTTTAATTCTAGAGTATGCACAGTCTTAGGGTTTTGATTTTTATAATGGAAGTATTTGTTTTAAAGGTTATAATATATACCAGAGCAAAATATGTGAAACAATGATAACTAGCGATGAAATAATAAGTGTTTACTTGTAAACAATCTATACAGAGAATAGTTTTGTAGCTGCTATATTTCTTGAAAAATGAAGTGCTTTAAAACATTGATTTTATAATGTTGAAATGCATATTGTTACTATCTGAAATAAATGGAATTGAAATTAAAATAATATAGATCTGTGCAGAAATAAATGTGTTTATCTTTTATTTTGAAATAGAGAAATACTTATTCAACTGTTTACACCATACAATACTTTTTCCTACGTTTAAAACTTATGATTGAAATAGCAGAATTTAAAAGAATAATACTGTGTTTATCTATTCAATCAATGGCATTCTGCTTATCTCTCATCTTTCTTAATTTGCTTCTCTATACTGGAGTACGATGCACATAACAACATGGGGAAAAATATAGAGATGGTTATCGATTCAATCATTTTATAAAGCTCTTTCATTCAAAATCATACTTAGATCAGGAAATAAAACAGTTTCTTCTATATGACTTATAATTAATAATCCTATTATGCAAAAACATTTAACTGTAAACAAAAGTAAGAACAGTAAAACTTGGTTGATTGAAGGAGAAACAAACAGCCCAAGGAACCTGTTCCACCCAACCTATTCTTGAATACAACCAAGTTACTTGCCTTAGGACCCCCAAGCCTATTCACTGAACCACCAAGAGGAAGATTCTGTAGAAGCCTTAGTACATCAACTTGCAATAGAATATAGATTGTCCAGTCATCAAGACTCAACAGTCAAAGAGACCGGCACGAGCAACTCTGTTTTGCCTTCTCAATATAATTAGCATTCTCACAGTTGCACTCTCACATATCCTCCCTATTCGAATCTCTCAGTGATCACCTGATGCACTTGAGGAATATTTCTGTAGAAAATATTGCAAGGGGCTCCCTGCCCAATTCAAATTGCCTTATATAGGCTGCCTAGGCCTTTTAGTGGTTAACTGGTCATTAATGAGCTTCCTGCTCTCTTCCACCCAGTTGGGGGATAATGCCACATTTTTAGGGGTAGTTGTCCCATAACCAACAGCAAGTGGTGGAGTGCAAATGCTTCCATTTTGCCCAATGATACCTTCTAACAGCTTCCATTCCTCCTAGTGGGTCAGTGAACACTCATTTAACAGTTCCCTTGGGTGTTTGTCTCCTACTTTAATTTATTAAATAATAATAATCAGTAATTACAATCATCCTTGACCAAACTTGGTCATAATTACAAAACTTTCTAATTAAAATTTAACATAAAGTATTTTGCAAATAAAATAATATTCTCAGAATTTGGGTAGGTGACAGTGATAATGTGTGACAACCAGAGTTGCATCAAGATGACAGAGAATCCAGTGTTCGATGATAAGTCAAAGCACATAGAGATCCGATATTTCTATAAATGAGATATGGTGCTGAAAGGAGCTATCAAGCTCGAGTATGTGAGCACTGACGAATAAGTTGCTTATATATTGACCAAACCTTTGTCTTGATTAAAGTTTGAGTATTTTCGAGTGAAGCTTGTAGTTCAGAAGGACCCTCCTCGAAAGGGGGAGTGATATGGTCGCTGATGATGAGATTGCCCGCATCGACAGTAAGGTCGATGATGTGGATACCTGTATCGATGATGTGGATACTTTGATTGATGATATTGACGATGAGGTCAATAATACCAATGACGAGGTCGATGTATGGTACTTAGAATTTGTCTAAGTTGATGTGATAGGACTGAATCGTCCCTGAACATTTGGTTCAAAATGTACATGATTGGACTGCATCGTCCCTGAACGTTTGGTTCAAAATGTACATTATAGGACTGCATCATCCTTGAATGTTTGGTTCAAAATGTACATGATAGGACTGCATCATCCCTGAACGCTTGGTGCAAAATGTATGTGATTGGATTAATCATCCTTAGATAGTAAATCCAGTAATTCCAAAAGGAAGGATAGTCTTAAATGTTGATTGTGATTGGACTAATCATCCTTAGACAGTAAATCCAGTAATTCCAAAAGGAAGGATAGTCTTAAATGTGATTGTGATTGGACTAATCAGCCTTAGACAGTAAATCCAGTAATTCCGAAAGAAAAGGATAGTCTTAAATGTTGATTGTGATTGGACTAATCATCTTTGGACAGTAAATCCAGTAATTTTGAAAGGAAGGATAGTCTTAAATGTGATTGTGATTGGACTAATCATCTTTAGACAGTAAATCCAGTAATTCCGAAAGGAAGGATAGTCTTAAATGTTGATTGTGATTGGACTAATCATCCTTAGATAGTAAATCTAGTAATTCCGAAAGGAAGGATAGTCTTAAATGTTGATTGTGATTGGACTAATCATCATTAGACAATAAATCTAGTAATTCCAAAAGGAAGGATAGTCTTAAATGTTGATTGTGATTGGACTAATAATCCTTATACAGTAAATCTAGTAATTATGAAAGGAAGGATAGTATTAAATGTTGATTGTGATTGGACTAATCATCCTTAGACAGTAAGTCCAGTAATTCCAAAAGGAAGGATAGTATTAAATGTGATTGTGATTGGACTAATCATCCTTAGACAGTAAATCTAGTAATTCTGAAAGGAAGGATAGTCTTAAATGTTGATTGTGATTGGACTAATCATCCTTAGACAGTAAATCCAGTAATCTTGAAAGTAAGGATATTCTTAAATGTTGATTATGATTGGACTAATCATCCTTAGACAGTAAATCTAGTAATTCCGAAAGAAAGGATAGTCTTAAATGTTGATTGTGATTGGACTAATCATCCTTAGACAGTAAATCCAGTAATCTTGAAAGTAAGGATATTCTTAAATGTTGATTATGATTGGACTAATCATCCTTAGACAGTAAATCTAGTAATTCCGAAAGAAAGGATAGTCTTAAATGTTGATTCTGATTGGACTAATCATCCTTAGATAGTAAATCCAGTAATTCTGAAAGGAAGGATAGTCTTAAATGTTGATTGTGATGGGATTGATCATCCCTAGAAAATAAATCCAGTAATTCCGAAAGGAAGGATAGTCTTAAATATTGATTGTGATGAGATTGATCCCGTAATTCCGAAAGGAAGGATCATGTGTATTGCAGAATATGCTGCTATGTCGATACTAATGATCCAGATGATGTTGTTGATCGAGAGATCTAGATGATGTTATCGATCAAGAGATCCGGATGATGTTGTTGATCAAAGATCCAGATTATGATGTTGTTGATTGAGAGATCCAGATGATGATGTTGTTGATCAGGAGATCCAGATGATGATGTCGTTGATGAGGAGATCCAGATGATGATGCCGTTGATCGGGATATCCATATGATGATGCTGTTGATCGGAGATCCAGATGATGATGTTGTTGATCGGGAGATCCAGATGATGATGTTATTGTAGTTGTTCGAGTGCTACAAAAGATGAAGACTCAGTGCTGATGATGTTGATGTTCCAGTATTGATTATGTTCCAGTAACTGGTTGAGTTACTGATGATGATTGAAGAAATATTCCAATGATTTATAGATGTATTATGCATCATGTAGTTGATGACTCCTTGCTTGTGCAGATGTTGTTATAATATCCTTTTCGTTAAGGGGGAGTGTTGAGATATTGTAACTTCTAAGAATATTATATTTGTACTTTATTATTTCGAAGATGTTTCATTCCTCCATGAAGACCTTATTGTATATTTGGAGATGTTTTATTCCTCCGTGGAGAATGTGGTAACTTGGGTTATTAGACTTCCCTAGTGGGGGTCGGCCCTATATGAGTCATGTGGGTTAAAGGGTTATTAGACCACCCTAGTGGGGTCATCCTTGTCACATTATGTTAAGTGGTTAAGTTGGGGCCAAGCTAGTTAATGTGAAAGACAAGTCAGAGTAGTATATAAATAGAGGAGGTGTGTTCCTCATTTAACACACTCACTCATTATTCACTCACTTGTGAATGGCGCATAGGTGATAGAGAGAGATCTACTATGGAGGAGAAGGAGCTCATGTTTGGGATATACATCTCTGTATTGTTGATCATCTATATTGAGGAATATTTGCTGGGTTTTCTACCCCATGAGGGTTTCCCAGGATAAATCTATGTCTCTTGTGTTTATGCTATGCTTGATGTTGTTCTTTCAATGATCCTGTATATGCTATTGTTGTGAAATGAAATTTAATGCTTATATTTTTTGTCTTAGCATATTGAATCTTAACATATGTGGAGCAACCTCTTGGTTTTGAGACTCATGACAGGGAGTCATATGTGTGTAGGTTGAAGAAAGCCTTGTATGGCTTGAAGCAAGCTCCTAGGACTTGGTATGGTAGGATATACAACTTTCTATCCAGTTTGGGCTTTACTAAGAGTAAAGAAGATTCCAACCTTTACTACAAGGTTGAGGAAGGAAATCCAGTGATACTACTATTGTATGTGGATGACCTGTTTGTTATAGGTGAGGATAGATTGATTGTCGATACGAAGAGGAAGCTTGTTGCCGAGTTCGAGATGAAGGACTTGGGGATGATGCATTACTTTCTAGGCATGGAGGTGTGGCAGAGTGCAGATGGAATCTTCCTTGGACAAGGGAAGTATGCAGTAGAGATCCTGAAGCAGTTCGGGATGATGGACTACAAAGCCATGGCTACACCTATGGCATCGAACCTGAAGCTTCTATGTGATGCTTTATCTGATCTAGTTGATGTCACAGTGTAACGTTAGATGTTTGGGTCCTTGATGTACCTGATGAACACGAGACCAGATATTAGCTTTGCGGTGAACACATTGAGCCAGTTCATGACGGATCCCAGAGGTGTTCACCTGGTTTCTATAAAGCATATTCTGAGGTACCTGAAGGGTACAATTGATTATGGGCTCATGTATGATGTGAATCAACATTTTAACCTGGATGGTTATGTTAATTCAGATTGGGTAGGCAGTGCTGCAGATAGGAAGAGCACTTTGGGGTGCTACTTCAGTATGGGATCAAGTGTGATCTCTTGGTTTAGCAGGAAGCAATCCTGTGTTGCACTGAGTATAGCCGAAGTAGAGTATGTTGCAGCTTGATCAACCAATTGTGAGGTAGTATGGCTTAGGAAGCTATTGTCTGAGTTAATTGATCTCCCGTTGGATGCTACCTATATCTTCTGTGACAACCAGAGTTGTGTGAAGTTGTCTGAGAACCTGATGTTCTATGACATGTCGAAGCATATAGAGATCAAATATAACTATATCAGGGATATGGTGCAGAGAGGAGCAGTGAAGCTCCGGTATGTTGCGACAGATGAGCAGATTGCAGATGTGTTGACCAAACCATTATCTAGAGTGAAGTTTGAGTACTTTAGAGAGAGGCTTGGTGTTCTTCAGATAGAATATACTTCGAGGAAGAAGTAATGGGACACATTTGCAGAAGGAATTCCAAGCATGGTGATAGGAGGGTCCTTCCCATGGCTGTGGATGTAAGCACTATGTGATGACCATTAGGACAATGCTTTGGATAATGTTCTAATATGATATTGATCAGGATGATCATATGCATAAGGTGAATGCTTTACATGATCAGGTGGATCATGTGTGATGATATGCATCAGGTGGATGCTTTACATGATCAGTTGGATCATGAGTGATGATATGCATCAGGACGATGTTATGATGATCAGGATGATCATATGTGATGAGTATCAAAATGATGCTATGATGATAATATGTGATGAGTATCAGGATGATGCTCCAGATGATTTGCATCAAGACGATGCTATGATGATCAGGATGATCATATGTGATTAGTATCAGGACGATACTCCAGATGATATGCATCAAGACGATGCTGTGACGATGATCAGGATGATCATGCGATGATGATGTGCATTAGGATGATGTACTATATGATGATGATCAGTATGATCATGAGTATCAGGTTGATACTCCATGGCCGTGGACAAGTTGTGCATGTAGCATAGAAAAGATCTTGGGAGATCCTATAGTCTGAGCTAGGATGCTCTTTCAAGGTTTTTCTACGAGAGGCATGTAATCATCCCCGGAGATTTGATAGGTTGAGAATCAAGATCGTAATCAGTCCTGGGATGCTCTGTAGAGTTCTTGCAGGTTGCAAGACTCTCTTTAAAGGTTTTTCCTAACCACATGTAATTAGCCCTGATGATCCAATAGGTTGAGCAGTAAGCTTGTAATTAGTCTTGGGATGCTCTTTAGAGTTCTTGTAGGATGCAAGACACTCTTTTAAGGTTTTGTGGTGGGATTCACATGTAAATAGCCCTGAAGATCCGATAGGTTGAGCAGTAAGCTCATAATCAGTCATGGGATGATCTTTAGAGTTCTTGCAGGTTGCAAGACACTCTTTTAAGGTTTTGTGATAGTCAACATGTAAAAGATCCTAGGAGATCCTATAGTCTGATCTAGGATGCTCTTCCAAGGTTTTTTGATGCATGTAATAAGTCCTAAGGATTCCATAGTATGGCCAGTGATGATGAAGACCTACAGGAGGCTAGGCCTACATCCAACATGAAAAAGGGATGGCTCTGTAGAACTTCCTATGATGAGAAGAATTCGAGATAGGCCAGTGATCGAGATGTCGAGTACAATAGCAGTGATGATGATGATGCTACGTGATCTAGTGATGATGAACTAGCTCTAGAATTGAAGACTTGTGCCAATATGTATTGATGACCTATGTCTAGATAATACCTTCCCAGTTAAGAGGGAGTGTTGATGTATTTGTAACTTCGGAATATATTCACTTGTATATTACATTTGTACTTTATTGTATTTCCAACAGAGATGTATTATTCCTCTGATTGGAAGTGTCATCATTTGTATTTGCAAGTGTCTCCAGTTACATTGTAAGTGTCATCATTTGTATTGATGGGTTATTAGACCACCAGTGTGGGGTCAGCCCTAGTTAGGTCATGTGGTTGGGTTATTAGGCTTCCTTAGGAAGTCAGCCCTGTTGGTTTATTGGCAGTTCAAGTCAATGTATAAATAGAGGGTGTGCCTCTCTGATTCTATTCATTCACTCACTTCTCAAGCTCGCATAGCTAAGAAAGAAATTGGCGGACATGTGGAGAAGGAGGAACATCTGCTAGAGACATCTTATTGGGTTTGATCCTTGTGATATTGTATTGGGGCTTATCTTATCTCTGAGGAAGTTGTGGTGTTTTTCACCTTATTGGTTTTCCTCGGTGAAACTCTGTGTCTCTTGTGTGATTGTTGTTGGTTGTGGAGCCAGATCTTGTAGTCTCATAGATGATATTGTATCAGCCGTGTTTGTACCCCAGTTTCATATGATATGTAGGTGGACTGTACACTCACCCCAGCGGGGGGGTGTGGGGGGGCATTGCCCCCCACGGGGTTCTAAGGGGGCCCATCCCCCCTGGCTGGGGGGTCCGGGGGCAGCGCCCCCGAAGAAAATTTTTGGGGCTGTTTTCATCAGGTGTTTTGCGGGCCCATCGTTTTGGGTATCCCGTGGTATTTTCCCATTGTATTTCCCCTATAAAATAAAGACATTGTAATACGGCTAGGGTTGTTGATGTATTAGGTTTTATGCATTGTAAATATCTCTGAGATCAGGAGAGAGACTGTGAAACAGTGAAGAGGAAGTGCAGCGGTTGTGCTGCAGGTTGTATCCCTTCACCTTGCTGGACGGTAATAATAATAAGGATTGGCAAATTCAGTGTGGACGTAGCTCAAGTTGGGTGAACCACGATATATCTATGTCTCTCTTGTAATGTGTATGTGTGATTATATTTGCATTTCTGTTTATTGTTATTGCTCTGCGATCGTGTTTTTTTAACAATTGGTATCAGAGCCAAAGGTCTATTTGGCAGTTAAACCCGTAGGAAGCTAGGGTTTCTGGTTCGAGTGGGAGCAATGGCAGAAGAAGGAAAGTTTAAGGTCGAGAAGTTTAACGGCCAAAACTTCGGGTTATGGAAGATGCAAATGGAGGACTATCTGTACCAGAAGGATCTATTCCTACCATTAGGAGGGAAAGCAAAGCAGCCGACAGCTATGAAGGACGAAGAATGGGAGGTTCTTGACAGAAAGGCTCTGGGAACAATACGGTTGAGCCTGGCTTCGTCGGTGGCTTTCAATATCTCAAAAGAAATGACAACACAGGGTTTGATGAGTGCATTGGGTAAGCTGTATGAAAAACCCTTGGCCTCCAACAAGGTATTTCTAATGAAGCGTTTATTTAATATGAAGATGTCTGAAGGTGGATCTGTTACTGATCATTTAAATGAGTTTAATACGGTTACAAATCAGCTAAGTTCTGTAAGTGTGAACATTGATGATGAGGTTAGGGCTCTTCTAATCTTGTGTTCATTGCCAAAAAGCTGGAATAGCTTGGTCATGGCTGTAAGTAACTCTGTCTCTGGTTCAAACACCTTGAAATTTGATGATGTTATTGGTGTTATTCTTAGCGAGGAAATGCGAAGAAAAAGCACAGGTGAGACATCAGGTAATGCGTTGACCATGGAGAGCAGGGGAAGACAAAAGGAGAGAGGAAAGAGCCAAGGTAATCGTGGAAAGTCTAAAACGGGCAGATCCAAGTCCAGACTGGGAAAGATAGAGTGCTGGAATTGTGGAAAGAAAGGACATCTGAAGAAAGACTGCAAATCTCTAAAGAAGAAAGGAGATGCACAGAAGGAAACTACCCAGGAAGCAAATGTAGCAGGTGATGTGTTACAAGATGCTTTGATTCTTGCATTAGATAATACTAGTGATTATTGGGTAGTAGATTCAGGAGCTTCATGTCATGCTACACCCCATAGGAAATACTTTCATGAGTATGTTCCTGGTGACTTTGGACATGTTTTATTCGGTGATGATGAGCCATGTAAAATTGTTGGAATGGGTAAGGTATGGATAAAATTTAAGAATGGAACTGATTGGTTGTTGAAAGAAGTTAGGCACATTCCTGCTATGAAAAGAAATCTGATCTCAATAGGACAGTTGGGAGATGGCGGCTGTCTATCTACATTCGGAGAAAAGTGGTGGAAGATCACTAAAGGATCAATGGTGATAGCAAAAGGAGATAGAGTAGGTACGTTGTATTTATGTCCTCATAATAATGACCATTCTATCTCTTTAGCTTCCACAGGAACAGATACAGCATTGCGGCATCATAGGCTTGGCCACATGAGTGAGAAGGGGATGCAGATTCTCCACTTAAGGAAGTTGCTGCCGGATTTGAAGCAGGTAAGTTTGGAATTCTGTGAAAACTGTGTTTATGGAAAACAGAAGAGAGTCAGATTTCTCAGGGTTGGGAAACAAAAGAAGAATGAAAAATTAGAGCTTGTGCATATAGATGTATGGGGACCGGCTCAGGTACAATCTCTTGGTGGCTCTCATTATTATGTTATATTTATTGATGATGCAACTAGAAAAACTTGGGTTTATTGCATTAGACAGAAATCTGATGTGTTTGCTACTTTTAAGAAGTGGAAAGCTTTGGTTGAGAATGAGATAGGAAAAAGATTGAAGTGTCTCAGGTCTGATAATGGAGGTGAGTATTGCGGCAAGGAGTTTGATAGTTATTGTTCATACCATGGGATTCGTAGAGAGAAGACAGTCCCAGGAACAACACAGGAAAATGGTGTGTCAGAAAGGATGAACAGAACGATCATGGAGCGTGCAAGGTGTATGAGACTACATGCAGGGTTGCCCTTACAGTTTTGGGTGGATGCTGTAAATACTGTTGTTTATTTAATAAACAGAGGACCTTCAAGTGCTTTGGATGGTGGTATTACAGAGGAAGCATGGACAGATAAAAAGGTAAACTACTCATTTCTGAGAACGTTTGGTTGTGAAGCATTTGTCCATATTGATAAAGAAAATAGAACAAAGCTTGAAGCTAAATCCAAGAAATGTACCTTTATTAGATATGGGGTTGATGAATTTGGTTATCGTTTATGGGATTATGAAAATAACAAAATCATCAGGAGTAGAGATGTGATATTCAATGAAAAGGTCATGTATAAAGATCAGTTGCAAGGAAAGAAACAGGAAAAGGAAAGCACAGAGTACATAGTGCTTGATGAAGTTCCGAAGGTGCCAGAAAATCAAGAGCAGCAGCAAGTACCTGAAACTCCTGCAATTGTAAGAAGATCTACCAGGTTAAGTAGACTCTCTGAACGATACTCTTCTTCAATGTATTATTTATTGATGACTGATTCTGGTGAACCAGAATGTTATGAAGAAGCAATGCAGGTGGAAACTAGAAAGAAGTAGGAGCAAGGCATGAATGAGGAGATGGACTCATTGGTAGGAAACCAGACTTGGGATTTGGTTAAGTTGCCTGCTGGTAAAAGAGCATTGCAAAACAAATGGATTTATAGGTTGAAGGAAGAAGAAGGAGGCAAGAAGTGGTACAAGGCCAGACTTGTTGTAAAGGGGTTTGCACAGAAGAAAGGTATAGATTTTGATGAAATATTTTCTCCTGTTGTAAAGATGACTTCAATTAGGACTATCTTAAGTCTAGTGGCGGTAGAAGATTTGCATCTTGAACAGTTAGATGTAAAAACAGCCTTCCTCCATGGGGATTTGGAGGAAGAAATATATATGCAGTAGCCACAAGGGTATGAGGTCAAAGGTAAGGAGGATCTGGTATGCAGGTTGAAAAAGAGCTTGTATGGCTTGAAGCAAGCTCCAAGGCAGTGGTATCTAAAGTTTGACAGGTTTATGACAGAACAAGGTTATAGTAGATGTCATTCTGACCACTGTGTTTATTTCAAGAAGCTAGACAATGGAAGATATATTATCTTGTTATTGTATGTGGATGATATGCTTGTTGCAGGGTCCGACATGTAGGATATAAATGTACTCAAAAGGAAGCTAGCTAATTCATTTGCGATGAAGGATTTGGGTGCTGCAAAGCAAATCCTTGGTATGAGAATAACGAGAGACTGGAAAAATCGCAAATTGACATTGTCTCAAAGTGAGTACATACAAAAGGTGTTGGAGAGGTTCAGAATGCAGAATGCAAAACATGTAAGTACACCTTTGGCTAGCCATTTCAGTCTAAGTAAGGAAATGTGTCCCAAGACACAAGAAGAGATAGATTACATGTCCAAGGTTCCGTATCAATCAGCAGTTGGCAGCTTGATGTATGCCATGGTGTGCACAAGACCAGATATTGCACATGCAGTGGGAGTTGTGAGCAGATACATGAACAATCCAGGTAAAGAACATTGGAAGGTAGTACAGTGGATTCTTAGATATTTGAGAGGTACTACAACTGAGGCATTATGTTTTGGAGGTTCAGATATTGTTCTACAGGGATATGTTGATGCAGATATGGCAGGTGACAAGGATAGCAGGAGGAGTACCACAGGGTATGTGTTTACTGTAGGTGGAACAGCAGTAAGCTGGATTTCGAAACTACAAAAGGTTGTTGCACTTTCAACAACAGAAGCAGAGTATGTTGCCATTACAGAGGCTAGTAAAGAGATGATTTGGTTGCAGAGGTTTATGGAGGAAGTGGGTAAGAAGTAGAAGGATAGCAGATTGTATAGTGACAGCCAGAGTGCCATTCACCTTGCAAAGAACTCAGCATTCCATTCCAGGACTAAAGATATACAGCTCAAGTACCATTTCATACGCTCTGTTATGGAAGATGAACTATTAAAGCTGGAAAAGATACATACTAGCCAGAATCCTGCAGACATGTTCACAAAGGTAGTGACCAGAGGGAAACTGAGTTCATGCTTGGTTTCAGTTGGCCTTCTAGCATGAAGGTGAAGAGGAGAAATTTGCCAAGTCCAAGTCCAGCAAGTGCAGCAGTGGTGGAGTTGCTGTGATCAGTCTCCAAGTGGGAGATTGTTGGTTGTGGAGCCAGATCTTCTAGTCTCATAGATGATATTGTATCAGCTGTGTTTGTACCCCAGTTTCATATGATATGTAGGTGGACTGTACACTCACCCCAGCGGGGGGGTGTGGGGGGGCATCGCCCCCCCACGGGGTTCTAGGGGGGTCCGGGGGCCAGCGGGGGTTCGGGGGCAGTGCCCCTGAGAAATGGGGGTTCGGGGGCAACGCCAGCGAAGAAAGTTTTTGGGGCTGTTTTCGCCAGCTGTTTTGCGGGCCCATGGTTTTGGGTATCCCGTGGTATTTTCCTATTCTATTTCCCCTATAAAATAAAGACATTGTAATACAGGGGATGTATTAGGTTTTATGCATTGTAAAGATCTCTGAGATCAGGAGAGAGACTGTGAAACAGTGAAGAGGAAGTGCAGCGGTTGTGCTGCAGGTTGTATCCCTTCACCTTGCTGGACGGTAATAATAATAAGGACTGGAAAATTCAGTGTGGACGTAGCCCAAGTTGGGTGAACCACGATATATCTATGTCTCTCTTGTAATGTGTATGTGTGATTATATTTGCATTTTTGTTTATTGTTATTGCTCTGCGATCCTGTTTTTCTAACAATTGCTATTGTGTCTATGATTTATATGCTGTACATGTTATTCTCTTAGTGATCTTGAATGATAATGGAATGAAATTATCGAAAAATTAACAATAAATACCCTGTAATCAATTTGGAGAGATACACTTGTATCACATACTCTAACCATATCAACTGCTCAAAACCTTTGATACCAGTAATAGGCTCAAAAGTAATTGCAAATAACTTTTGCATCAAACTTTCCTCTAAACATCACACGTCAACTTGTTGAGGCAATCAACCAATAGATGTTCCTAGTTGTTGAAACTTGAGGCAGCTAGTAGATCATACCATGAGGGTAATGCTACGGAAAATGCATGCATCCGTAATAACCCCTAAATCTATTAAGTGTAATGTATCTTCTTGACATCAATCATTAGGAACCATAGGAAATGGAGGTGGATCGTCATTACAACATGGAAAGTAACACCTTTCATAGCAAAATATTATGGTACTGTTGGTAGAATTTTTCCCTACGGATAAGTCAAAATTCTCTTAACTTAAAGCAGATTCCTAACTGACTCTAAGGTAAGAACAAAACAAAACAAATGCTACCTTTAAATTCCTGAATTAACTTTCACAACAGGATTACATGCATTCAGAAACAATGAAAGATATGACTCACCTTTCAATCTGACGTTTGTCCTACTTCTAGCTCTTGATCCAAAAGCTCCAATGTAGAACTTGTTGAGATCAAACAAAGAACAAGCATACAAGCTTCCAAATACCTTGAAGTAAATATTATATTCAAATCTAGACTAGATACATTCCATGCTAAAGACTTGTACAATACACATGAAATGGGAAAAACAAGACAAGTTATCTTTATTACAAACTTGAAGAATGCTTACAAAGGTTGCTTGATGTCCAAGCCAATCCTCCAGCTCCAAGTGCTTCCTCCTCTAGCTATCTCCACAAGGATGCAAGATCATAGGTTTGATACTTCTAAGAGTCCTCCCCTTTTCCCATGGAATACCTCTCTTTTATAGTGTATGGTAGGGTTAACCAACAAGAGAGATGGGTGGATCTTGGGAGAACTTAGTGGATCAGGGTTTCTAATCACAGAAAATGAGTTAGGATCGAATCAAGGACCCCAATCCTCCAATATCTCTCAAAAATCCAAAATCCCACAAGCCATGGCAAAAAGGATATAAAAAGAGTATCGCGCCCAGCAATCTGAGCATAACGCGGTAGTACCACGTGGTAGGGACAAAGCATAGCGCAGTAGTGTGGACTACCGTGCACCTATAACTAAGCAAGGTGTGGTAGTTAGGATAAATAAAGTCTCAGCTGGGTTAATTCTTGACAGGGTGGATTTGCCTTCAAGGATTACACATCATCTGTCTCTTCTGGATGGTTTAAAGTAGTGGGGGAAGTGTCGTCAACTCTTTTTGTGGTGCAGATGCGACACTATGAAATATGGAGGTATAACAGATTCCCCCTAAAGTGTGAGGTCAGAAGGGACTCATGGCCGAAAGACTTTACAAATATAGTGTGTAGAGATAGCATCGAGGAGAGCAACAAGGAGCTGAAACATAAACAAGGTGTTAGACATACCACCGAGGTGGGCATCCCCATGCTCGAAAACAAATGACTCAAAGCATGGCTGTTGACCAATACATTGCAGATCCATGAGTACTGAGATGATATAGACTGTGGACAGATCATGGCTACTATGAACAAGCGTAGATCCATGAGACAATAATAACACAGCCACGACCAATACAAAAAGTGGATCTGTGTGACAATACAAAGGACATCTCCATCACAACCTGGACGCAATCAAGATACAAGCGTGCGCCCAGGGTCTTCTACCCGATCGCAAATGATACGAATCTAGCCATGTGATTACAAAGTGTTGAAGTTGAACATGGTAGAAACCATTTGATTACCGGTCAATGATGTGAACCGTTAACAAATGCGAGGGAAATCACCAATGATGACGATGATCCCCAAGGTATCTGAATTACATCTCAACGGAATGCGAATATATGAGTTGATGTCGAGCATTCGAGAGATTGTTCGATCAGAGGCCAGTGATGTGAACCTACTGTCGAACACGAGGAAACCTACCATTGAGGCATGCAGGTACCAAGGTACTAATGGTTGATCTCTAAGTCCAATTCCCGGATAGTGATTTGGCGTCGACGGGAATAAACTCGTCGAAGGTGGGCCATAATGATTCCCACATCATTGACACGAAATCAGAACGAATGACAAGATGATGAAACAATGGAGTATGTACTGACACAGCGGAGGCTTGACACAATGAACGACTCTGAACAATGCAACCCTTTGAACATATAACGGCATGTAACAGGACTTGGCAGTAGGGATTATTGAAAGCAGAGGATAGACACTGAATGAGTAGGATTGTGGCCAGGGAGATGACTCATGATGATGACCATTACTCAGTGAAAAATAGATACCCAGTATAGACAAGGGACAGACACATGCCATGTTTAAAGGTAACGACTGACAAGCTGCCAAAAAACAAACTTGACTTGTTCCCCCATATTCCCCCGACATGATGGACGAGAACCTATTTTTTGTTTTTCGAGCTTGAAGAGGATAACAGATGCTCGGTGTATCTCATCTCATAGATGAGTCCAATCTCACATGTTTTACGAACCTGAGAAAGGAGGGGTTCGTCCCAAAGTGGGTCCTTCGATGTTAAATTTTAACGAGTCCAAGGAAGGGAAACTCGGTAGTTTTTCATGTTTAGAGAGCCTGAAAAACTTAAAGGAAGCTCCACAATGTACTTTTTCATAAATTTAGTCCCTCGATCCCGAAAAAGTGTAAAACAATTCCCGAGAGAACTCTCCCAGCCAGAATTGACTGAAGTATACCTTTCTCGTAAATAGTCTAGATGGGCCGAAAAAGGGGTAACCTATCACCGAATAGACGACCTTTCAAATACTTTTACAAGTGTGAAAGAGTCAAGATCACTTGGGAGTCTGAAAAGAGCTTAACTATGGACTCCAATGGTCTTTTTCGTAATTTTTTAATTATTCTGGTCCGAAAAAAGAATAAAATACAACCAGGATAATACTTTCCTCATCGTTTTAACGAGCATGAGTAAAGCTGACCGAACTTGACACCATTTACTTGATTTTGACAAGCACGACACGGGTGTAAAAGCACTTGGAATCGTTTTCAAGTTTTAATCCAGAGCACGAAAAAGATAAAGTAGGCTCAAAATGAAGGTCAAACAATGAATAAATGCCAGTGTGAATATATCACTTTTTAAAGGATATCCTGTCAATAAAGTGCTCATAAAACCAGATATTAGTAATGTGAAATGGGTTTTACTTTAACCATATAAAATAATAAGTAAAAAATAGGTGAAAAAGCTATAAAAGGATGGGTAAAAGAAAGTTACCATTTCACTTGTGTTTTTACCAAAAGAGGATATTTTACCCACTTGAGGAGCAAAACTTCAAGAGTTCATATCTGGAGATTCAGGGCACCGTTTCAAAAACCGTCTGAGCCAGGTAAAAGCTTTCAAGCTTCTCTTTCATTTGATGTATGAATAATTTGCTTTCAGTAAGAAAAATTAATTTTTTGGGCAAGCCCTATTGAGCAAAAATCGCCCTCCACAGTACCGTGCGGGGGATATATCGGGAAACGCGGTACTGTTCGATAATAACACACTGTGTATTTAAACCGAAACGCGGTACTGTGCAGTACCGCGCTGTAAGATTTTCCCCAAGCGTGATGAAGACGAAATCTAAGATGAAAAAATCGATTTTTCTCAAATTTTTTGCTGAAACCAAGTTGTTAAATAGTTACTAAATGTTTCCCCTGACCTTTTGCATGAGTTTGCAATTTGTTTGGATAAAAATGGTCAGTTGGAAAGAAAGAGAGCATGAAGTAGATGATTTGGCAACCGAAAATGACCTACCGACTGTGACTGCATTGCGGGAGTGTGGGTTGTTGAAATTCTTCAAGACCAAAGGCATTCGTCAGCAACCCACACTTCTTACCCATCTTATTCAATTGTGGGACCCTGACATTCAAGCTTTCCGAGTGGGAGAGCACATCCTCGAAATTCAACTCGAGGAAATTTACTTTCTCACAGGCCTCTCAAAAAGAGGGGCCTAGGTGAACCTTACCGGATGCACAGCCTCGAAATCGAGCACAGATGCTTTGATCGCTCAATATTGTCGTCAGGGTTCGAGTAAGAAAAGTGGGAAGGTGGTCATCAAAGATGTTATAGAACTTCCTATAAAAATTGTTTTGTTCACCATCACATGTGCAGCAGGGAGTACGGGTCCCCATCAGGCATCCCGTACACAAATGAATCTCGCAGTGGAGTGTATGGCGGGAACAGTATTCAACTGGTGTGAGGCGGTGTTTGCCAACCTCAAAGAACAAGTGCACAAGTGTAGGGTTGGAGAGAGTTCCCAATTTGGTTATGGGAGCATCCTGGTCACCTTCTTTTTGGCAAGGGTACCATTGTTGCGCCCACAGATACACATGCGCCCCCATCCACCGACCGAGCCATGGATGGCTTGATGGAGTGATTATGCAGGACGTCTCGGGGGACCTCAGCGTTTGGATTTTGGTGAGGACTTCTTCTCCTGGCTCGAGGAACAGATAGTTATGATTGATGACTACCCCTATGCAGGGGTGGACTTCCGCGAGGACATTGACTTGGCACTGCCAGAAGACGAGGATTGGGACAACTCAGGTATGACCTTCATGGATATATTTTTTCTTTTTTGAATATATGATTTTTATTGCTTTTTTAGAATGTGTAAAAGACTTCTAAAGTATGTTCGTATGCATGTTGTAGATCGTGGACCACAGAGACCGGCTGGGTACTCGCCATTACGTCACGGTGGTGTTGATTGCCAAGCCGCTCCAGAAGAGGAGGAGGAGGAAGATGAAGCAAGGGGAGTCCGGGATATAGAGAGGAACTTACAGGGCTTAACTCATGGTATCCTTTCTATGAGGATGGATGACGTCCCTTTGCATCTCCAGCGGCATACTGTAGGTGTGCCTAGTCGTATTGGCCGACTTCTTTGTAGGGTGGCTCGAGCTGTAGTGTGTTATCACCAGCAGCGTGAGGAATGATAGATCTCCCATATCTCCTTAGATGGTATTTTTTGTCTTTTGCAGCATGTAGACGATATGTAGGCTTTGAGAGCCAAATTTTTGTATGGAATTTGGTCCCAAATTTTGTCTTTGACACAAACTCTATGTATTTGGAAAAAACACTCTTATATACAGTGATATGGACCCATTTATGATCTATTTATTTACAATGACTTGTGCATTTTATTTTTTATGATGTGTTTATGTATGGGCAAGATGCCAATCCAAAATGTAATTAGCTAATGAATCAGCTATACAATTGAATTCTCTCGGTACGTGTTGATATGAAATGAAATTAAAAGATCGTTCCAAGAGGTGTACCCTCCGAAATAAATGAAGTAATATAGGATTACGAACTGTGTAAACATGGTTTAGATGAGAAACCACTAGTTGGGAGTCTAAAAAGACTGATAGGGAGTCAATTCCAAGTGAGGCAATCTCCGTCAAGAGACCAATGACTGCATGGTACTCCGCGATATTGTTGGTTGCAGGACGTAAACAATTGGCTCCTGAAGAAATCAAATCGCCAGTGGGAGAATAGATTACCCATGCTGCGAAAGTGAGATTCCGGGTATGTCGACTTGCACCATCGGCGAATTCGAAGTAAGCAAACATCTGCGCATAAAATCATGAGTCAAAGTAAGAGTGGATACATGAGGTCCACGCGCACACCAAAAAATGAGTAAAAACAAACTAAGTACATTATGTACAACAAGTAACCCGCCTAGGGAAACCTTACGCGTAGAAGCGTTTGAGGTATAGCCCATTGCGGGGCCGTGCCAATGGCGTACCATCACAATCGATTAGTTCATAGGATCCTTTTTCCAAGACACGTTTTACAATAAAGGGGTCGTACCACATAGATTCTAGTTTTCCTTTTCCGAGCTTATCGTGCATTTGATCATATGTAAGTACGAGGTCACCTTCATTGAAGATCCGAGGTAGAACGGATTTGTCATATTGAGCTTTGACGCGTTTTTTATGATCTTCATTAGCTAAAGCAGCGTCGCGGCGGGTTTCATCTAGCTTGGCTAGGTATAGAAACCGTTCCTCTTCGGAAGTAGTGTGGGGAAGTAGCTCTATGGCTATCTTAAGTGATGGAATTTCACATTCAATTGGCAAAATGGCTTCTAGGCCATACACCAGTTGGAATGGTGTAAACCCAATAACACTTTTCACTGAGGTTCGGTATGCCCATAGTGCTGAGAATAGAGTTGAGTGCTAGTTGGATTTCTGGGTACCCACAATACGCTGAATCATTCGTTTCAGGATTTTGTTAATGGCTTCAACTTGGCCATTAGCTTGTGGGTAATATGGGGTTGAGTTTTCATGGCGAAAACCCAGCTTGGCACTTAGTTCTTCGATCATATGGTTCCTGAAATGGGAGCCATGATCGGTCACAATGGATTGTGGGACACCAAATCTAGCTATAATATGATTGAATATGAATTGCGATGCTGTTTTGCCATCCTCAGCATACGTGGGCATCGCTTCAGCCCATTTTGTGAAATAGTCGACAGCTACTATGACATAGCTATGCCCCCCGGCTGAAGTGGGATTACAGTGCATGAAATCTATGCCCCATTTGAAAAAAGGGCCGATGACAATAATAGGATGGAGTGGAGCAGGGTGCGAGCATGCTTTACTATGAAAGAATTGACATGGTGGACACTTCTTGACTGTTTCAATGCAGTCTTTGAAAATTGAGGGCCAGAAGTATCCTGCTTGCAGTATTTTCTGGGTCGTAGCCATCCCAGAGAGATGATCACCACATGCTCCAGCATGGCAGTCATTAAGAACATGTTTCACCTCATCTAAGGTCAAACAACATCGAAGAACGGTGTCGACACCACGTCGATAAAGAGTATCATTGACTATGAGGTAGTATTTTGCATGATGTCGGATGCGTCGACGTTCATCGTGAGTGAGGTCGGGGCGGAAGCATTGGGTTTGGAGATATAATAGAATATCCCCGTACCATGGATCAGACGTGCTAATGAGGAACAACGATTCTTCAGGAAGAGAATCGATGGGCTCGGATTGCTCGGTAGCACGGGGCAAGGTACAAATCAACTCTGCAAAGACCAAAGACTTCTTGGACTTGGCTTTGACAAATTCCAAGTCAAACTCCTGAAGGATGACGATCCAATGAGAATATTTGCCCCCAAGAACTTGACATGTGAGGATATAATACATTGGATTGAAATCGGCTATAACAGTGGTCCGACGGAGTAGAATGTAATGATGGAATCTCTTGACAGCAAATACTGTTGCCAGAGCCAGTTTTTCAACATGTGAATAACGAGTTTCGGAGTCGAGAAGACTCTTACTAAGATAGTATACCACATGTTCTATGCCGTTGTGGTCTTCCTGGACTAGCACCATACCGATGGTGGAAGTTGAAGCTGCGAGATAAAGAATGTAATCCCGTGTGTAATCGGGGGGTTGGATCACAGGATCTTTGGTTAAGGCATCCTTTAGATTGTCAAAGGAGTGTTGGGCTTCGTCATCCCATATAAAGGGAACGTTCTTCTTGAGAAGCCTCATATAGCCTTTTGTTATCTCGGAAAGATTGCAGATGAAACGGTGTAGAAAGTTTGCATGCCCTTGCAAACATTGAAGTTCTGGAATATTGGTGGGGGAAGGAAGGGCTAAGATAGCTTCTACCTTCGAAGGATCTAAACGTATCCCACTTTTGGAGATTATGAAGCCCAACAGTTTTTCGGCTTCTACACAAAAGACGCACTTATGCGGATTCAAACGTATATTGTAGCGACGACACCTTTCGAAAATGGCGCTTAAGTGGTCGGGATGGTCTTCCCTGGTCTGAGAGTGAGCGGGAAAATCATCAAGATATGGTTCTACAATATGTTTGATGTCTTGAAATGCGTAGGACATCGCCTGTTGGAAAGTTGCCCCAGCATTTTTAAGGCCAAAAGGTAACTTTCGATATGCAAAAATCCCCCAAGGGCAGATAAAGGCTGTTTTGTGCTGGTCGGCTGGGAGGATATCGATCTGATTATAGCTAGAAAAGCCATCCATAAATGAAAAGATGACACTCCCGGCACAGTTATTGATGATCTGGTCAATGAACGGAGTTGGGTAGTTGTCTTTTGGACAAGCCTTGTTCAAGTCGCGGTAATCGACATAGACTCTAATCGTTCCTTGTTTCTTGGCTACGGGAACAATGTTGGATACCCATTCTGTCAATGGGACAGGATAGATAAAACCAACACGCAAAAGTTTTTCAACTTCTGCTTTAATAGCGGCTGCCTTACGAGGATGGACGAGCTGAAGTTTCTACCGAACAGGTCGGGTGCCAGGGAATGTTAGAATTTCGTGGACCACAATCGAGGGGTCTATTCCTGGCATCTCTTCATAAATCCAAGCAAAAACATCGTGGAAGGTTTTGAAGTAGGCACTATAGAACTCCATTTCGAGGGGAGTACATGTTTTGCCAATATGTATGTTTTCCACGATACCAGGCTTCACTGAAATATCAATGGGAGTGGTTGCCATAAGGTTATCCAAGTTTCCTTCGGAAAATATCTTGTCGAGGGAAGTGGGGAACTTGGTTTGAACCATCCCAAGTGAAGTACTGGGTTTTGTGTCGGGCTCAAGCGTCTGAATGGTGGGGAATGAAGATCGATGATGAAAATCTCCCCATGGTGGCTCATCACCGCACATAAACTCCATAATTGATTCGTTAGTGGGAAAATCAAATTGAGAGGATCGATAAGTGGTGGGTATGAATGAGTCTCAGATGAGAGTTGTGCCACGGAATGATGGGTAGGATAGTCGACCCAATCGGTGGCTGATTGGATCGCTTCATATGCTGCGAGGTTTCTGTTCAAAGGCATAGAGTTGCCGTAGTCTTCAATCTAAGCGGGACTCGGAATCACCCATGAATCATTGGAAGGGGTGACATTCGATGAAATCATGTTGACTGGTTGAACATGGGTTCCCAGCTCTGGAAAAACTCCAATAAGGGAAGAATCCTTCATGAGACCAACACCAATGTCTTGGAACCGGTACCGAGGTTGATCCAATAACGGGACGGTGTTGGTGGAGTTCGGATGGGAGTCTGGGATATAGTAATCAAGTTGATCAATGGTGACAATTTTCCCTTCATGAGGAAATTGCACGATCCGGAAGACTGTAGATGCTATGGCGGTCATGGCATAAAACCAGTTCCGTCCAAGTAGAAGATTGTAATCTAGCGGTGCATCTACAACTTCAATGTGTACGGATACTGTTTTTCCCCCCAGTTCAACACCAATTGATGGAATGAGTCCATAAGGTTGAAAATCGTGTCCATCAAACGCCCTGAGAGTAGTAGGAGAAGTCGTAACTTTGGGTGAGCCTAAGGCTCTCCAGCAGTTCAAAGACATGATCAACGTGGAAGCACCTTCATCTAAAACAGTGCGATGGATGCTATTTCCACAGATTTTTGTGTGAACCTGGAAGGCTAACTGGTGAGAAAGCCGAGGTTTGGCGTGTTCCAAGTTAAACATGATAGAGTTTGAAGTATTTGGGTCCATTGCCCCCAGTGCTGAAAGTAGGGTTCTACGCTACGTGGGGCAGTGTTGGAGAACCTCGAGAGTCGACATGGTGCAAGGTGCTTGAGTTAGATCCTCAACAATATTGTAATTTTGGGCGGCTCGAGCATTGCGATTAAATGTCGCCTTTCGTATGGTGCCCTTGGGTGGGCGTAGCACTGTATCTGTAAGCGGTCTCTCGATATGGAGATGGCTGGTAGGGGGGGAATAGGAGTCGGATCTTCAACGGGAGATTTGCCTTTGGCTATCTCCGATTATTTGTTTGAACTTGGAGGATTGTCATACATCTTTGAACGAGTGGTTATATGAATCTCTTCATTACTCGTCATTAGGATTTCGCGGTTTGTGGACGTCTCTCTGCGGGTTGGATTGGTGGGGTTGCCCCCTTGTGGGATTTCTTGGGCAACCATCCGTTGTTACTATTGAGGGAAAGGGTCAGTTAACACTGCCGGGCGAGAGGATCCTTTAACAAATTTGTTGACTTCGTCCTTGTAGGGACAGTCACATGTGTAGTGATCATCTTGACAAATTAGGTAGGGAAACTTAGCCTTTCGATGTGGTTTCTGGTCATTCTGGGTGGGTTGTGGCTTGGGGTTCTCCTGCTGGTTTTTCTTGGGTTTACCACGATTGTTTTTCTTCTTTCCCCCGGATGGTTGTGACATAGATTGAACTGCGTTCACTTCAGAGGAAATAGCAAGAAAAGTAGTAGTTTTTGAAGCAGCCTGAGGTAAAGCGGGGGAAGTAGAAGCTTGTTGTCCTGTCGAGTTGGTAGTAGGCTGGGTCTTGATTGAACTGACAATACCATCAATGGGAGGTTCAGTGGTAGGTTTGGTTGGATCAGTGGTAACGCGGGCGGCACGGGGAAGAAGTTCATGTAAAGTACCGGATTGAGTGTATACCAAATCCATGTACTGGGCTGCCGAGATGGCTTGTTCTTCTGTAACCGGCCCACGCATAGCGATATCTCTAGCTATGGGAGGAAAAAAGGATTTCGTGAACCAATCAGCAAGTAGCTGATCCAGAATGGGTGCCTTAATCAGCCTACGGCGTCATCGCCACTCATGGATGTGATCCGAAATGTGCGTAGAAGTGGTTTGACGTAGTGAGGTTAACAGTTCTATTCCAGTCTCATACCGGATGGGGAGCTAGAAATGGGTCAGAAACTACATAGCTAAGGTGTTGAAATCACAGAAAGAGTGTTGTGGCAGCTCGATGTACCATTTTGCTTCCGTGCCAGTAAGCGTACGTTGGAAGAGCCGAAGTCGAATGGAATCGTCCATCAAGGAGTTGGATGAACACCAAAGATGGAAGGTCATCACGTGGTTCTTGGGGTCTTCCCCGGGCTTAGCATCAAACTTAGGAATGTCCGATGGAAGTTTGGCTGGAATGGGTGGCCAGTGAGGTTCATTCCATATAGGATCGTTAATTAGCCTTGACAAATCAGGTACGTCAAGTGTGGCCAAAAAGGGAAGTTGATGATTAGTCTGCGGCTATGAGTAATAACCGTGCAGTGCAGAGAAACCTGGGGGGCCCTGCATAGCGTACTATTGCGTGTTATACCCATATGTGTTTCCCGGGGGGTACTACTGGAAGTTCTGTGGGTAATAAGCCATCTGGTTAACCGGTTGATGGATGTTCTGCTGAGTGAGTATGGTGCCCTAGGGTTGCTAAAACCCAGGAATGGTTGCTGCTCCTGGTTGGGGAAAAGTTCCTTGGAATTGTTGTGTTCCAGGAATGTTACCACTATATTGAGTAAGTGGAGGGTTTCCCATAGCAGGGTTGGGGGGTGGCTGTGACGGTGGTGTCCATGGAAGGCTTGTTCCTGCTTGAGGAGCGTGTAAAAATTGAAGGGATGGGTTCCATGGAGTTGTAGCAGCTGAAGGGTAAGGGAAGACAGAATTCAAGTTGGGGGGAATCTGAGATTGCCCCCCCAGCGTGGTTCCAGTTTCCAAAAAGTGAGTAACCCCCACTCTATGGGATCTGAGAGTCCCAAGAAAGAAGCATACCTGACGGGGGATGTTGAGGATGAGGCTCAGTTGGAATGTCGGTATAAGGTTTCCCACTGCAGGTGTGTTGTACGTACCATATTGAGTAGATGCTACTGGTTGGGAGGGTTGTTGGATGGAGCCAATGGGTTGTTCTCCAGCAGATGGGTTGGATGGCCCTATAGGAAGAGGCTGTTGACTAGGAACGGGGTTCCCAACAAAAGGTTGTCCTCCAACTAGTTGGGTTGATGGCCCTATAGGAAGAGGCTGTTGACTAGGAACGGGGTTCCCAACAAAAGGTTGTCCTCCAACTGGTTGGGTTGATGGCCCACCAGGGGGGGTTTGGTTGTTGGAGTTGGGGACCACTGCAGTCGATTGTCCACCTCCTGAGATAGTGTAAATAGTGGTCGAAGGTGATCCTCCTGTCAAAACGGAAGATCCAGCAGTATGACTTGGTTTTCTTCCACCGCTAACCAAATATGATAGTGTGGATTGGCCAATGGCGCCAAAAGTACCGATTTACGGAGGGGGTCTTCCATATCTGACAGGCGAGGATGGAGAAAAAACTGGGTTATCCCTCATAGAATGTGCGCCAAAAATGGGTGATGGCAGCAAATGTGGGGAATTTAACCCAGTGGTATCGGCGTCATCCATAGCATGTTCAATGATAGGAGGACCATCAAAAACTGGGTCCGAGTTCATGTCCTGAAAAGGGTTTTGGGGATCCAACGGGAACATAGGTATAGTAATGTTCGAAGGTCCGGAGCCGTCTGCATAGGAGTGATGAATCTCTATGCTAGACGGGATGTTGGGATCCCGATAGTCAGAAGGACGAGTAATGGGGGGATATCTAGAAGCTGTCGAGAGCATTTTCTCTGTGTCGTGTTTAAACCGTGCCGATGCTAATAGGGAATTTGCTAGACTAACCATACTAGACTGGATGGAAGCCATGATTTCATGTCCCGGAGGAAGGTTGGGGAGAGATATAGTACGAGGTATGTTGCTAGAAGAACTTGTTTCCTGCGGATGAACGCTGGGTGACGTAGTGATAACAGGTGGAAGCTCCGCCTGGGAAGTGATGAAGCCATAATCAGGTTCAAAAGGTGTGTCAGGAAGTCGAGTGTCTTCAATGATTTTGACGTACCTGCATGGGACTGAAATCAAGCTAGGTATATCCTGGTCGGACCCTTCGGTGGTGCCAACAGATCCGTCTATGTCATCGTGAAAAGTGTCTGATGGACGGGAGGTGTTGACATCAAGTGGGAGGATGACTTCTGGTCTAGTGTTTTGGGTTGTACTAGATTCAACCGCTGTAATAGTGTCCACTATGGCAGATATATCTGGAATAACAGTGGGTGAAGTGACAGTAGAAATCTTAGATATGCTAGTGGTTACAGAAGCTGCAAGAGATTCTGAGACTGTGCTATGAGTAACAGTTACAGGCGGAACTGATGATGTAGTATGTATCGGCAGTGGAATGTTCCCTCGACCAGCACCACGGCCAGGAGGAGCTGGAATGCGTGATGCAGGTGGACCGGAGGTCCGTGGCGGTGGCGGTGGTGGAGGGCTTTTTCCCTGTACTTGTCGTGATCTTCGTGGTGGTTCTGACATTATTATAGGAAAATGAAAATCGGGGGCAGTTTCGTAACAAAGAACTCAAAAACTCTAATGCAGCCGAGTGTGCAGAAGAGGAGCTAGAAAAAGCAAGGCTCGCAGGCCAAAAAAGCAAGCTCTAAAATCTATACTGAGACCAGTGTCTCAATAAGTGAGCTAATAAAAAGAATGGCCAGAATGCCAACAAGCAGTCCCTAAAAAGAAAAATGACCCTCTACAAAGATGAGATAACAAGCAAACTCCTAACTAAGAGCTGGAGACCTCAACAAGCTGTATCCTTCGCAAGGTGATGAAATCCAAGTCGAACAATACAACATGAGAGACCGATATAAGAAGGATATCCCTCTATCGAAAGGCATCCTGGGTAAAAGAGCCCTAGTAGAATAGTCACTAAGCTACCTCATTCATGACACGTTGGAAAAGGTTTTGGGCACTTCAGCCTTCCGAGGAAGACAATGATCGATGTTGCCTTAGGGCTAAGTGGAGTACGGCATTCCACAGAGTCCGTCCGGTTCTCAATCTCGCGGCCGTTTAACCCCTGAAAGTTAGAAATAGTCAGGAGGCCCCTTCACAAACTGGCTGTGACCGTGTCAATAAATACTAGAGGATTTTAGTTCCCTAGAGGACAACAACTATGTCTCAGATGAAAATGACAAGGGGGAATTATTTTGATGCCTATCCCTGGTGTCCTACCTAACTACCAAATTCTTTTGATTTCCTCAAGTGAGGTTAATGTTGGTTTAATTAGGGAGATTAATTTTAGTGGTTGTCTTACTCAATCGGGTAAATGGATGTGAAACTTGATGGTGTTATGACGACCCAAACCATGCAAATGAGAATGAATCAAAATAAACCTTGTCTTTGATGAAATCTAGCTATAGAAGAGAGAGAGTTCTTCGATAAAAAATGCATGACTTTTCTCACAGGCAATAAAAACCAAAACAAGAGATTTTTTGTTCTTTTTGTAAAGAGAGCCAAACTAAAATAAACACTCTTTTTTAATTCACTGATCCTACAACTAAAATGCTTCAAATATGAGAATTTCTGTGGCAACTTTCACTTTTTCACTTCCTAATGCACAACGATGCTACTAGACCGTTTTAATCAAAATAACACAATTGTTTTCCAATGATATCTTTCAGTATGAATTTTAATAAAAGTAATGGAAACAATGTGACTGTAAAAGCTACACAATTCAGTAACAGAGAATAGTGGTGGTGGTCTGGCTATGATGGGAAGATCAAACCAATGCACTCACAATGAAGGGGTGACCCTATGTGCCAAAAAATGCCACTAATTCACACAACAATCAAGCTCACAAACAAGCAATAAACACTCCACACAGACTGTAAAATGAACATAATGGTAACAGGGAACAACAAACACTACCTAAGGCAGAGAGAGACTCAGGAAACCAAGCAGAGAAATTTTTTTTTACAGTATGCAGACAGTACTGCGTGGCAGAATGAGGCTATAGCGCGGTACTGCTAAACTACCGCTCTGGTACTAACTGAGGAAACACGGTACTATCGCGCTGTAGTCAATGCAGAGGGCGCGGTACTATGGCAAAGTGTAAAAAAGTGCAACTTTTGAAAAGGAAGATGCAATTTTCAGGGTTGCTACGAACCCAGGGGACTTAGTGATCGCACAGGGAGAAAAAATACAGAGAGGAGGGGTGAATAAAGGTCAAAAAAGACCAAAATTCAAGACTGGTTTGAAGAGCAATAAAACAAATCACAATCAAAAGATGGATGACAGTGAACTGAATCAATCAAACAGAAATCAAACCAGCGGAGTCACCATTCTTGTTGGTAGAATTTTTCCCTACAGATAAGTCAAAATTCTCTTAACTTAAAGAAGATTCCTAACTGACTCTAAGGTAAGAACAAAACAAAACAAATGCTACCTTGAAATTCCTAAATTAACTTTCACAACAAGATTACATGCATTCAGAAACAATGAAAGATATGACTCACCTTTCAATATGACGTTTGTCCTGCTTCTAGCTCTTGATCCAAAAGCTCCAATGTAGAACCTGTTGAGATCAAACAAAGAACAAGCATACAAGCTTCCAAATACCTTGAAGTAAAGATTAGATTCAAATCTAGACTAGATACATTCCATGCTAAAGACTTGTACAATACACATGAAATGGGAAAAACAAGACAAGTTATCTTTATTACAAACTTGAAGAATGCTTACAAAGGTTGCTTGATGTCCAAGCCAATCCTCCAGCTCCAAGTGCTTCCTCCTCTATCTATCTCCACAAGGCTGCAAGATCATAGGTTTGATACTTCTAAGAGTCCTCCCCTTTTCCCATGGAATACCTCTCTTTTATAGTGTATGGCAGGGTTAACCAACAAGATAGATGGGTGGATCTTGGGAGAACTTAGTGGATCAGGGTTTCTAATCATAGAAAATGAGTTAGGATCGAATCAGGGACCCCAATCCTCCAATATCTCTCGAAAATCCAAAATCCCACAAGCCATGGCAAAAATGCTATAAAAAGAGTACCGCGCCCAGCAATCTGAGCATAACGCGGTAGTACCGTGTGGTAGGGACAAAGCATAGCGCGGTAGTGTGGACTACCGCGCACCTATAACTGAGCAAGGCACGGTAGTTAGGATAAATAAAGTCTCAGCTGGGTTAATTCTTGACAGGGTGGATTTGCCTTCAAGGATTACACATCATCTGTCTCTTCTGGATGGTTTAAGTAGTGGGGGAAGTGTCATCAACTCTTTTTGTGGTTCAGATGCGACACTGTGAAATATGGAGGTATAACAGGTACTATTTACAAAGTTGATCCTCTCAACTAAAGGCTTCTTAGAGGTGCTACTGATTTAAAGAGAAGGCTTCAAAGTTCCCCTTACCTCCTATCCAACAGCTAGCACCCAATGTAAGTACTAAGAGATATTAGAAAACTTCATCTGGGAAGTAGTTATCTTGTTTACAGGGTGCTTTCTTAGCTAAATACTAAATAGTAATGGCTATTGATTCCACTGGGACCACAACAACTGGTTAGTTTATAAATTGGTCATCTGCATTGGGTGGTTTTTATTTTCTTTGATAGGTCATTGTATTTCACTAGTCATTGGTTCTTCTGGTGATTATCTAGACTTGTGTATCCTATAGAGGCCATGCCTCCCTATTTAGAGGATGATATTTCACAGTCATATTATTCTTTTGACATGTGAAATCTTTTTGGAGTTAGTTTTCTCTGTAGGGATCACCATTTTGAGGAAATTGTTCTCATCATCTGACTTGGTATGTGTTCTTTCTCATCACCTTCTCAACTTGCAATATGGTGTCCCCCTACAATTTATTTGTTTTCAATTAAGTTTGATACATTTAGTGAATTGACTTGATTTTCTTTTGCTTCATCCAACAATGGTAGCTCATATAGCTCTAGTTGTTCTACATTGAATGTTGGATACATGCCCAAGTATTGTGGGAAGTTCAATTTGAAGGCAATGTTGCCCTTTTGTTTCACTATCTAGAATAGACCATTCTTTGCCCCTTTATTGTTACAAGTCACTAGTTGAATTATTGTAGGGTGTAATCCATTTTGGATGTTAGTTTTTGTATGAGTTAGATTGTGCAACGAGATGTCATAATGGCTTATGGTTGGTGTGGATTGTGTTCCTCTTGCCCAACAAATAATGTTTCCAGTGCTTCATAACTTGCATAATAGCATACAATTTTTTTTCGTAGGTTAGATACTTGACCACCACCCTAGAGATTGTCTTTTGTTTGGTGTTACTTGTCAGTCTTGTCTAGTGAGCATGGTCTCCTAGAAAGGAGTTTCTTATATCTATCATTATCTCAAAGGATAGTCTAAGGTTTGGTAGTGCTAATAGAGGTCAACTGTAGATCACCTCTAAATTCATTAAATTGAGTTCAACTGGTCAATCTAGATGAAGTTGGCATTCCCTCATAGCATTTGAAGGTAAAACAACATTGGAGTAATGAGATGAACTTATGCTAGTTGTTTGTCATTCCCAAATAGCTTCTTAAATTTGGCAGTTTTGTTATCTAGTATTACCCACTAAATCACAACCCTTAGCTTCTATAAATATATTTATAGTTCTTCCTTGTCAAGTAGGCATCCTAGATAGAAGATTCAGTTCATGGTGGATGAACTCTTCTTACTACACAGCTAGAATTTTTGTTTCTTTATCTTCGTAAGGTAGCTTCAATGTGTTGCAAGTGTTTGTCCCACATCTTTCTACATATAAAAATGTCAAGGAATAAAAAATACATGAATCAAAGTATAGCCTAACCACCTTGTTCATCTCTCTTAGAGATTCTTGGTACATTAGTGAGCCTAACCACATAACCATACTATTGTATGACACCTATTATTCAATACACCTAATTTATATTAAGTATATTAAATAATTGATATAGAGGGTCGTGTCTTCAAAATAGTCAAGTCTATTGAGGGTTGTTTCTTCAAAATGTGAGGAAAAGTCTTGGTAGAGGAAATTGGACTATTCATCAACCTTGTATCTCATAACAAGAGGCTACATTACTTTCCTTTTTAGGAGCAAAGAGGATAGAGAAATGATTGGGGTTGGTTTACGATTTTAGAACAATTTTACTCTCTCTTTTGACTACTGGTCTCCCTGCTTTGATCCCATGAGGGAAAAATCCATTAAAGCACATATATGAATTAAAATCTTCTATCTATCTTTGGAGTTTTGGCACAAATAGGTATATAGGGTCATTGGAGATAGAATTGGTAGATTAATTATTGTGGATGAGAAAACTAGGAGGATAGAGAGTATCTCTACGACAAAAATTCTATTATAATTGGATTGAGGAGATGGTCTCTTGGATGGAATTGATATACAGGTGAAAGGGTAGACTTTCACATAAACTCTAGCATATGTGAACATACCTTTTATAGGTGGATGCTGCAATCAATACAAGTATCTAAAGCTTGTGTCTTCTAATAGAATAGCAGAGGACACCTTGGATGATATGCATTTGATGCTCAGTTCCATAGGATATAGTAGGAACATGATCAAAAGTTTTGGGGTTGAGAACCCAAATGCCTTGTATCCAGTGTCCATATGGAAGACATTGAAAGGAAGGGTAAAACTTAAAGAATTTTGCTGGTAGTGTTAAGAATGATCTAGATAAAACCACAAAAGGCATATAGACCCTATAAGAGTTGAATATGTGAGATGTAAATAACTAAATGAGGAAATTAGGGAGATTTAGGAGGGATTGAATTTGGTTATGGGCCATAAGAAACATATCACTAAGAGAGCAGGAGATAGCAAAAGGACAAAACTACTATCCTTACGAAATTTAAAAAACTAGGCTTTTCAAGGAGGTATGAGGAGGATTGGGAACTATAGGAGGATTGGGAACTGAAGGACAAAAATACTATCGTATTACACTCTGTCAACCTCCACTTAGCAAGGGGGTGACAAGGGAAATTTTGATTTGTGTTGGCAAGGGTTTGCTACAATGTTGGGTCTCTTGAATAGTCTGGGTTTTGAAACAATTCTCATGCTTATTTCAATTCTTTTCTGCAGAAGTATTTCTGGGTAATCCTTTGCATAAAAGTAGCTGTAAGAAGCATTGAAAGGGCATGTTTTCACCTCATTGCAGTGATTAATAGTAGCAACATAGGTCTGGGCATATTTTGAGTGTGGTTCCCTGTAGCAGAAGCAGTGAACAACATAGGAGAGATTACTGGGAAGACCCTAACAACAAAAGACCATAAATATGTTAAATTTTGAGCATTAATTCACAATACTCTTGGATCTTTACTGAGAGAATAACATGTACAGTATATCAATGCATAAAAATCATAATAAGCATGACAAACATCACAAGAATCAAAATCATGAGAGACAAGAGACACGGAGTTTCCATGGGGAAAACCCTAAGGTGAAAAACCCCACAACTTCCTCAGAGATAGAAAGAGCAATGGCTCAACCAAAGTACAACCAAAATACATTGAGATAGTCTCCTAGTAGCAAATGATCCTCCTCCTCACTAGTGCGCCACTTTCTAAGTGAGAGAAGTGTGAATTTCTGAGTGATCAAATAGAGATCTCTCGATCTCTACTTATACTTAACTTGTTTTCCCAGTTACACTATAAGGCCGACTTGTCTAGCTTGGTACATCCACAATATAATATATATTTCAGGGCCGACCCCACACATGGTTGTCTAATAACCCATCGGTAAGTACACACACTTGCGACATTTGTCAATACACATGACGAGACTTCCTTATAGAGGAATAACACATCTCTTATAAGGGTACAATAAATATATATGAAATACATAGATGAAATACATTCCGAAGTTACATATACATCAACACTCCCTCTTAACTAGGAAGGTATTTCTTGACACAGATCTGCTAGACAAGTCTTCTTCTCAGGATCATCGTCATCATCATCGTCACTGCTGCTGCTATCTCAACCAATCTATGACTCTACTCATCATAGGAAGTTCTATAGAGCTAGTCCTTTTTCATACTGGATGTAGGCCCACCACCTGCAAGTCTTCGTCATCACTGGCCATATTGTGGAATCCTCAGGACTTATTACATGCATCACAAAACCTCGAAAGAGCATCCCAGGATGTTACGGGTACACAACTCCGACCTGTAGGATCTCCCAAAGCCATATTATATGTGACCTCACCACAAAACCTCACAAGAGCATCCCAGGCTGTTACGAGCACACAACTCTACCTATAGGATTTCCCAGGGACAGATTACATATGGTCACCACAAAACCTTGCAAGAGCATCCCAGGCTGTTATGAGCACACAACTCTACCTATAGGATCTCCCAGGGACAGATTATATGTGGTCATGGAAAAACCTCACAAGAGCATCCCAGGACTTATTATGGGCACACAACCCAACCTATCAGATCTCCTAGGGATAGATTATATGCCATAGGACAAAACCTCGAAAGAGCATTTGCCAAATATCCTAGGGACAAATTATATGCTGGCATAGGCAAAACCTCGAAAGACTATCTGCAGATCTCCCAGGGCCAAATTATATGTCCTCCCAGAGCAAAACCTCAAAAGAGCATTTTCCAGATATCCTACGGCCAAATTACATGCCATAGGAAAAACCTCGAAAGACTATCTGCAAATCTCCTAGGGCCAAATTATATGCTCATCTGCACAACCTGATCCACGGCCATAGAGTATCATCTTGATACTCACCATACATCATCCTGATGTATACATGATCATCCTGATCATCATCACTACAACATCCTGCTGCATATCATCTGGAGCAACATCCTGCTGCATATCATTTGGAGTAACATCTTGAAGCTCGTCATCCATGATCATCCTGATCATACAATGCATCTACTTGATGCATACTAAGCATCTACCTGATACATATCATCATACATGATCCACTTGATCATACAATGTATCCACCTGATACAAATACAAATATGTGATCCACCTGATACAAATACAAATATGTGATCCACCTGATCATACATGATAGATATCAACATACATGATCTACCTGATCATACAATGTATCTACCTAATACATATACAGATACATGGTCCAAGCATCCAACATGATGCATATACAAAATACATACAAATGATCCAACCGATCATATCCAACATCCAACATGATGAGTACATACATATACATATAAATTATCCAACTGATCATATCCAGCATCCTCCTAATGCATATACAGAGCAGTAACTGGAGCATCGTCCTGATGCTCATCATCCAGTGCTTACATCCACAGCCATGTGAAGGTTCCTCCTTCCAACATGCTTGGAATGGATTTAACAAATGTGTCCATCACTTCTTCCTCGAAGTGTCGTCGATCTGAAGAATGCCAAGCCTCTCCCTAAAGTACTCGAATTTCACCCTGGCTAGTGGCTTCATCAGCACATCTGCAATTTGCTCATCCGTCGCAACATACAGGAGCTTAACTGCTCCTCTCTGCACCATATCCCTGATATAGTGATAATTGATCTCTATGTGTTTCGACCTATCATGAAACACTGGGTTCTCAGACAGCTTCACACAACTCTGGTTATCACAGAAGATACCAGTAGCATCCAATGGGAGATCAAATAACTCAGACAGTAGCTTTTGTAGCCATACTGCCTCACAACTAGCTGAATAGGATACAACATACTTTGCCTCAGCTGTACTCAGTGCTACGCAGGACTGCTTCCTGCTAAACCAAGAGATCACACCTGATCCCATACTGAAGCAGCACCCAGATGTGCTTTTCCTATCTGCAGCACTGCCTGCCCAATCTGAATCAACATAACCCTACAGGTTAAACTTTTGATTCACTTCATACTTGAGCCCATAATCAACTGTACCCTTCAGGTAACTTAGAATATGCTTTACATCAACCAGGTGAACACTCCTTGGATCCGTCAGTAACTGGCTCAATGTGTTCACCGCAAAGCAAATATCTGGTTTCGTGTTCGTCAGGTACATCAAGGACCCAATCATCTGACGATACATAGAGACATCAACCGGCTCAGATGAAGCATCACAAAGAAGCTTTAGATTCGATGCCATAGGTGTGGCCATGGCCTTGCAATCCATCATCCCGAACCTCTTCAGGATATCTACAGTATACTTCCCTTGTCCAAGGAAGATCCCATCTGTACTCTACCACACCTCCATACCTAGGAAATAGTGCATCATCCCCAGGTCCTTCATATCGAACTCAGCAGCAAGCTTCCTCTTTGTATCTGCAATCAATCTGTCATCTCCTATTACAAATAAGTCATCCACGTACAAGAGCAGAATCACAGGATTCCCTTCCTCAACCTTGTAGTAAAGGTTGGAATCCTCTTTACTCTTGGTAAAGCCCAAGCTAGATAGGAAACTGTCCATCCTACCATACCAATTTTTGGGATCTTGCTTCAAGCCATACAAGGCCTTCTTCAATCTGCACACATATGACTCCCTATCATGTGTTTCAAAACCGAGTGGCTGCTCCACATATACTTCCTCTTCAACTACACCATTCAATAAAGCAGTCTTGACATCCATCTGGTGTATTTTCCATTTCATTGCTATAGCCAGGGAAAGTACTATTTTGATGGAAGTATACCTGGCTACAGGTGCAAAAGTTTCTTCATAATCTATTCCCTCTTTCTGAGAGAAGCCACGAGCTACAAATCTTGCCTTGTATTTCTCTACACTGCCATCTGCAGCATGCTTGATTTTGTAGATCCATTTAGAAGTCACAACAAACTTCTCTTTAGGTCTTGGGACAACATCCCAAACATCATTCTTCATTATTGATTGGTATTCCTCGACCATGGCATCCTTCCATTCTTTATTTTCCGTTGCTTCTTCATAACTGGAAGGTTCTTTTATTCATGATGTCACAGAGTAAAGCAACATAGCTGGTATGTGATCTGGTTCTCTTCTTTGCTGTGTGTTCTTCTTCTGGAATGCCAAATATTTCTGCATCTTGAATGAGCTCTCTAACCCATGCAGGTTTCCTCTTATGAGAGTTATCCTCACAGGGTGGATCTACAGGTTCTTGAGGATCTTCAAACTCACGAACAACTTCTGGAATTGCTTCAGTCATGGTAGTGTCTTGAAATCTAGTTTCCTTAGGTTCTTCATAAACTTCAATAGGTGCCTTCCTTGATTTGATGAATGCTGAGTTTTCATCAAATGTTACATCCTTGCTGACATCAATCTTCTTGAACCCTAGAAAGTATATTTTGTAAGCCTTCAAGCTTTCACTGTAACCCACAAAGATACCCTTCTTTCCTGAAGGATCTGGCTTGGTCCTCTTTTCCTTTGGGACATGTGTGTATACTGGACAACCAAATATTCTGAGATGGCTGACTTCATGTCTCTTACAAGAAAATACCTCTTCTGGTGTTTTGTTGTCCAATATCTTGTGGGGTGTTCTGCTCTGCACATATACAGTTGTTCTAGCTGCTTCTGCCCATAGATGCATAGGTAGATCCTGGTCATGCAACATTTCCCTTGCTGCTTCCATGATTGGTTTGTTCTTTCTTTCTGCAACTCCATTTTTTTGTCGATTGTAAGGAGCAGTCAACTCCCTCTTAATCCCTGAATCACTGCAAAGCTTCTTGAAGTCACTTGAGGTGAATTCTCCACAATTGTCGGATCTGAATGCTTTGATCTTCTTGTCAGTTTGATTCTCCATCAAGGTTTTGAATTCTTTGAACTTATCAAACACCTCATCTTTGTTCTTCAAGAAGTATACCCAAGTATTCCTGGAGAAGTCATCAATAAACGAGACATAGTAAACATACCCACTCAGAGAACTGGATGACATAGGACCACATACATCTGAGTGGATGATTTCTAGGATATCTTTTTCCTTGCTTTCACTGCTTGGGAAAGCCTTCTTAATGTTCTTACCTTTTTCACATCCTTTTCAAACACCTTCATGTTTGGTCTTGATTTCAGGAATACCCTCTATAGCCTTGCTTGCAATTGGAAGTGCCCTATAATGCATATGAGCAAGTCTTCTATGCCAAAGTTCATTTGGCTCCATGGAGTCATGTATCATGGCATGTTCAGGTTTACCCTTCAATTTATACAATCCTCCCTCTTGCTCTCCAATCACTACTGCATCATCGATTGTTTTACCCTTTGGCCACATTAGGACTTGGCCATCTACAAATGCAACCCTCATGCCTTTTGCATCCAATGCAGAGATGGAGAGAAGATTCTTCTTGAGCCCAGGTACATAAAGGACTTCTTTCATCTTCAAATATTTTTCAGAATCTAGGTTATAGGAGGCTTCACCACTTCCTTTGTTTGGGTATTGATAATCATCCCCAAGTTTCACCTTATGGGGTGATTCATGTTCATATAGGTTTACAAAAGGTTCCTTAAACCCAATCATGTGTTTGGAAGCCCCACTATCAATTAACCAATCATTACAACCATGGGAGATAGTACTTGTGAGAGCAGAGATTAGAACATACTCTTCTTCACTTGATGAGTCATCATCACTATCATCACTTTCTGCCCTAGCCTTCTTCTCTGGAGGTTCATCATCCTCGGCAGCATGAGCATGGAACTTTCTTTTGTTCCCCTTCTTCTTCTTGCTGGAATTGTTGTTGTTATTCCTTTTGTTCTTGGGACAATCTGAAGCAAAGTGACCCTTCTCATTGCATGTGAAGCATCTTAGATCCTTCTTATTCTTTTGATAGGATCTCTTGTAGTGAGAGTGCTCCTTCTTGGGCTTGCTTCTTTTGGTGTGAGCTGCGAGAGCTTGATCTTCACCTCCCATCTTTTCCTCACGAACTACAAGTCTAGCTTCTTCTTGAGAGCATTCCTCCCATAATTTACTAAAAGAGATCAATTTCTTTCTTGCACAGATTCCTTGAATAAAGAAGTCCCATGACCTAGGTAGGCCATTCAGAGTGGTCATAACAACTTCACCATTGTCCACTACTTCATCCATAGCTTCAAGTTGTTCCTTAATCTGAGAGACCTTGGAGAAGTAATATTGAATGGTTTCTCCATTCAACCATCTTGACCCCTTTCAATTGATTCTGTAGATTCATCTTCCAATTTATGTTCTTCCCTTCAAATAACTTGGTCAGGGAGTCAAACATCTCTTTGGGTGTCTTCAGAGATGACACATGGGGAATGAGATGGTCTTTGATAGAATCAACAATGATTCTCTTTGCCTTGACCAAGTTCTTCTTATGCAATATCTTAGCCTCTTCATCCTCTGGGATAGGGATGTCTTCTTTTATATATGAGTCCAACTCATTCTCTTCCAGGATTAACCCAATCCTATACTTCCAAGCTCGGAAGTTATCAACCCCTTCAAGCTTATCCTCAAGCTTGGTGTGGTGAGACATCTTAAAGAGTACTTCAAATGGAAATAGAAAAGTTTTAGGTCTTACCACTTGAATTGCTGAAAACTAGATCTAGTCCAGCATTAGGGTTTGTCGAAAAACCCTAAAAACTAAAAATGTGAATTTCAACTTTTTGAAAGGGTAGAAAGATGCGCCTTGATGAGCTAATCAACCCGGTGTATTCAGAAATTGAGATCTGCAAAGCTACACCATTCAAAACTGCCTTTCTGTCTTCCCAGATTCAATGAGGAGGACCCTGAATTAGGGTTTGAGTTTCTCGAAGATCTACCCAGCCAAAAACCTCGATCCAAATCTCTAAACTTTGCTTTTTGCAAGGAGCTTCCAGCTATGTCTTCAAATTTCAGAAATTCCTATTTTTGTGGAAACCCTAATTTTTAGGGCCAAATCTGAAAATGCTCAGAATTGAATTCTGATTGGACAGATAGATTCTCCTTGATGAGTAGAGTCAATCTACTATACTACTTTTCCAAAATCCATGGAGAGAAACCCAATAAACAAGAAACCCTAGTTTTCATCACTGCACAATGTCTTCTTCTCATGTTAGCTCTGATACCATGTTAAATTTTGAGCATTAATTCACAATACTCTAGGATATTTACTGAGAGAATAACATGTATAGTATATCAATGCATAACAATCATAATAAGCATGACAAGCATCACAAGAATCAAAAGCATGAGAGACAAGAGACACAGAGTTTCCGTGGGGAAAACCCTAAGGTGAAAAACCCCACAACTTCCTCAGAGATAGAGAGAGCAATGGCTCAATCAAAGTACAACCAAAATACACTGAGATAGTCTCCTAGTAGCAGATGATCCTCCTCCTCACTAGTGCACCACTTTCTAAGAGAGAGAAGTGTGATTTTTCGAGTGATCAAATAGAGATCTCCCGATCTCTATTTATACTTAACTTGTTTTCCCAGTTACACTATGGGGCCGACTTGTCTAGCTAGGTGCATCCACAATATAATATATATTTCAGGGTCGACCCCACACATGGTGGTCTAATAACCCATCAGCAAGTACACACACTTGCGACATTTTTCAATACACATGACAACACTTCCTTATAGAGGAATAACACATCTCTTATAAGGGTACAATAAATATATATGAAATACATTCCGAAGTTACATATACATCAACAACCCTTAATTTTCAACTCTGGGCAATTAAATAGCATAAACAACAACATCAAATAAGAGTTTCCTAAAATAAGGTAATGAACAAGGTATTGCATATTCCAAGCAGAGTTGGGATAATTCTAAGAGTAATGGACATGGATATGGACCTGAGAAACAATCTGAATGGTTGGGGCCGTATTGGGCCTTTTATGAGCAGTTCTGAGCATAGTAGCAATATTTGAGTACAATTCGAATATGAAGAAGATTGATACAAAAAAAATAAGTAAAGAAAAATTCTAATAACCACAATGAACTAATAAGTAACTATGAATTGAAGATATCATTATTTCCATTTAAATGCATGGACCACTTGCAATGATTGTCTAAGAAAAAGTTGTTGGATTTTTCACATAACTCCAAATTTAGAAATCACCAAATTTGATGTTTTTTTATAAGGTTCATCATGAAATATAAGTAATTGCATTGTTGTTTTTCATTGCAGTATATGTAAAATCTTTTTGAAATTAATGAAATCTATTTTTCGATTAAAAAAAAGTGTGTTTGCAAAACATTAAATAAATCACCATACCTGAGAGAAATCATCAACAAGAAGTTGAGGCCTGTACCATGTTGTGGTGAATGCCTAGATAGAAAATGCTACAGATCGATCCCATAAACTAGTGAACCAATTACGAACATATGTTGGTAGAACAAAAAGCATCAATCCATAAAATGCACCAGCAAGTGTAGCCATTTCCTCTATCCCTATTGGCCATAACGCCTCCACAACAAAATATAATGAGTTTGTCACAGAAGATTGTCTTGCAGCAGCTATAGCATTGGTTGCTTCAATTACAAATGCACTACCTTTCTTCTTTATACCATGTGATGAGCTTTGCTTTAATGGTATATGCTGAAATAGGAAATCCAAGAATGTTGAAGGATTACCAAAATCTTGTACATATTGTACCATTCGTTCCCTTACTGTTGATAGAGAAGACATTGGTTGAAGACGAGTAAAAAATAATGACCATGCTAATAGATACCGAACCTACAAATGTACAAGATAATACACATGAGAGACATAAATGACAAACCTATTTCATATCAAAAGTAACTTCTGAAACCCAACTTGAACAATTTTTTTTTTGTAGTAAAATTTTCAGTTAATGCACAACATGATTGCATTACCTTATTATTTGCAGTTAAATGGCTTTCAAATAGCTCCAATGGTGGTTTTTGAAGAACACAATGAAGTCCCTTCACTCTTGATCATTTTGTGGGAGATTTAAACTATAAGTCTGCAAATACACTTCTGGACAATGTGCATATCTGTATTCTAAAGGTTGTGAGGTGTCATCTAGAAACACTTTCAACTGAGGAAAATGATAAGGCATCAAAATGTTTTAGGAAACTTGATTGAATTTCCTAGAGGTAGTAACATGGCCAGTTTATATGGTAAAATATATTTCAACTCAAGGTTTCAGTAGTACGCTGGGATAGAAAAATTCTCATTTAAAGCTTTTGAATTTCAAGTACTACACCATATTTCCTTCCACAAAGCTAATAATTTTTCAGTTTATTTGTGATGAAAACATGGAGGCCGAGGATGTTCGAACAAAAATCAACATGTGGGTAAACTTTGAAAAAGATAAAAATGTAGATGGGAAAATGAACTTTTCTTCTGGTGCATCTGGATTGATTGGAAGAAATTTCTGCTATTTGAAAAGAAAGACAGTTTCTTGTACCAAAGTAGATGGGAAGAGGAGGTTTAATCTAGGTCAAGTGACCCTTGAAAACACAAATTTTCATTTAGACAATTCCATCTCGTAAAATAGGCATAGTTACTGTAAAAATGGATAGACTGAGTTTACAAGTTCTCAGGTGAACGATGGAGAGGATTTTAACAGTGGTGAATGTTGCCTAATACCTATGTGGAATGGATGGTAATTTGATTTGTTGTGATGGTTTCCCTTCTGCATATCATTTTCGATGTGTTGGTCTTTCCAAATATCATTTACCAGAAGGGGCATGGTATTGTCCAGAGTGTGTTGTGGAGAAAATTGATGCCCAAGGATCATGAGCATTGAAGTCATTGAGTGGAGATGAGATATTTGGTATTGACCCATATGGGTGTGCCTTATTTGGTACTTGGGGATACCAATTGGTGTCTTCTTCTGCATCAAATCCAACTACCACATACAAGTATTACAATAGAAGGCATGCCATAAAGGTCATGGATACATTAGATTTCTCAGGTGTATTTTATGACAACATAAGAAATTCAACACTACAGTACTGTGGTGTTCCATATGGAAAGAAATATTCAACTTGCTTTCAAAAGATAGACATGGATTCTGGAAATAGCTTAGTATCCTTGGCATGCCTATTTGTCTCTGAGCATTTGGTTGACTAGGAATATGTTAGTGCATCAGGTGTTTTAAGTGTGAGCTTTGAAAGAAAAGCATAAAAGGATTGTAGTGTTCTGGATCATGAGTGTTTACATGTTTCAGACAAGGCACATCACAAGAGAGAAAATGAATTGTTGGTAATAGGACCTTGTAATTTTAAAGAAACTGAGATTAGATCTTATCAAGATGCTATAGGAGTTGTTCCAAACAGTTCAGTGGGTTGGAATTCACAAGAATGTGGAAATGATTTAGAACAACAATTAGATCTTAACATTAACAGGACAACTTTACATATATAAATTATTAATTGCAGTCCCATACCTGGGAAACAACAAGCAAAAGAGGATACTCGTGATAGGGAAGGTGTCCAAGAGGATAAGAGTCTATCAAACTTGCATGTTGTCCATAAAAAACTGGTGATATTGGCAAAGCATTTGTGAAGATGGATTTGGTTAGTAGCTGTTTGGTTTGTAAAGAAAGTTTTAAACCAAATGCATACACCAATTATTATGTTCTTGGTGATATTGTTGCATATATAGCTGCGAATCCAACATCCCTCTCACTCAAGGACAACATATTAGTGAAAATACAGGGTTATTTAAAAAGACTTTTTTTTAGCAAAAATATCAATGCAAGTAAAAATATTATAAAAAAAAGGAAGTTGTCAAATTTGGCTGGTCATTAAATGACTAAAGAGTACATCAAACATCACATTAACCAGAGAAGAACACAGTTCATGTATAAGGTTTAAAATTTTTCATTCTCCTAATTTTTATGGATTGTCAATAAACTGAAGAGACACCATTAATAATCTTGAATGTAAATGGAAACAATAAAGAGAAAAACTTTCTCGGTCAGCTCTCTAAGACTAACTCATTCAGGAGAATTCTCTTCATCTTCCACAATTTAAAACAACTGAATGTGCATTTACAAGTTTCTTGTAACGGTAATTCTAATACACAAGACTAAATGAGATAAGATGAAATAAATGTATTGATGTCCATGCGTGACCAAAAGAATAGGTCAATTGGACTAGAAAATACAGCAAGTCACAATTATGATGAGAAATCGCCAAGGCTACTCATGAGTGACAAAAGAAAAAGAGCTACAACTGAAAAATAATAGTAGAAAATAATAAAAGGTAAAACAAGCATTACCTATACCTGTAGCAACTTTTATCTAATGACTATTTTCTGCCATACAAGATCATTTTAACAGTTTTTGCCTAAAGAGTAGTCTCATATCCCATTTTGTTGGATGGCCAACTTATATTAATTGCAGTATTTCCTTACAATGACCAGGACATTTCAATGGAAACCAATAGAAAATGCTTACAATACTTAATAGGTCATGAGACCACTAAATTACAAATTATATAACAAAAATCCAAGTCATATAACCTAAGCTTTCAAACATGAAAAAATTACAAACTGACTTCCATATCAACCTGCTCATTCAAAATTTCTCCTTGACTATGCACATTGTTATAAAAAAACATGTTCATCAACTAGAAAATATCCAACATAAGAGCAAAAAAGAGTTGTAATCCATAGAATATAAAAAATAATCGACATATGATTGTTGATTGATTCAATGACATGTGACATTTTTTATAAACAATGAATAGTCATATACTAAAGAGACGTGACTCATGACCATTAAATTTATTATTATCATAATTATTTAGTATGTGATGTATTATTATTATGTATTGCAGTTTATGTACATTTCATGGTTTCCACGTAGGTTTCGTGGATAAAACATGCAAAGGGGTATGAATGTAACATACCTCCCTAGGTACCCAGGGAGTCTAGGTAAAGGTAATAATATAATAATGAGTAGTTCGCATAGACCCCTATGAATACTACTGAGAGAGTATATATACATGAGTAGTATTGTATTGAGATATGTTAAGAGATGTATTGTAACAAGCATGGCTTGTCGAGTGATCCCTTCATTAAGGAGTCTTTGATGGCGTTCCCCTACCTTAAGGGTTTTCTCTATATTCTTGTGTTTATTCTTGTGTGGATATATTGGTTATTCTAAAGTTAAGGGTTTTATCTTTTATCTGCCAACGTTCAATTCAAACTAAGAGACCTTTGCCCAGTGGCCAAATATACTTCTATCAAAACTATCATGTCTTTAGCATCAGTTTCTAGTTGGCAGTTATATAAGATGGATGTAAAGACAACATTCCTCAATGGTGTTATTGAGCAAGAAGTGTAACTATACATTAATCATCCGAGAGTATTTTAGGTGCATGGGCGAGATACCCATGTGTGCAGGTTAAGGAAAATCCTTTACAAGATAAAAAGCAAGCATTGTGTGCATGGTACTCTAGGATCAATGAGTACTTGTTAGGATTGGGTTTCACCGAAACCTTTGCAGATCCCAATATTTATTAGTTATTTGAGAGATATGATATACTTATTTTGGTCTTGTATGTAGTTGAGTTGAAACTTACAAGGAGTTCTGAGAAGCTAATTGTGGGGTGCTAGACAGAGTCAACATGAGAATTCAGAGGAAGCACATTGGACCGGTACACTATCTCTTGCATCTAGAGATGTGGTAATTTTCAGGTGAAGTATTCCTCAGACAGGTTTATGCAATTGAGTTTCTTATCCCAAGTCATGCTCACAAAGCCACCCTGTAACTTGACCTCGAACCTTGCATTTATAGAGCTTGTAGGCACAACAAAACGTGTTAACATTGGCTCCATCTGGGACAACATCTCCTTGTGGAAAGATGAGAACCTCAAAATATCCTTATTAAAACTGCTATGTACAACCTGTAAGAGGAGTGAGAAGTGGACTAGATTTCACTGTAATTTCAACATTAAAACTCTATCATTTCTAAATTCTGATCATGAATTTCTATCATGATGACACTTATTGACTCAACATGTAGACTAAAAAACTCAATTGATACACCTGAGTAGACTCTACACTGAACTAGCCTACTTGACAAGTTTACACAAGCATGCCTTACTGATTCTAAAATTTCATGAGTAACAATTATTTCCAAAAAGAATACAACCAATCATGTAAGCAATCCACCTTACAAAATTTCTTCACAAAGTCAATTACTTGATAAACAAAAAATACTTATGGTTGCAACCAAGGATTCCTCCACTACATAGTGTCTCAACATTAATGCCATTTATGTGATCACCATGAAAACCATAAAGCTCATGGGGTTAGATTCTCATGGCCATGTCTCTATCTATTTCATTCTTAGCTTTTCATAATGCAAGGGAGGAAATTCTGATAATAGACATGTTAAAATGAGTACTTGAAGGAAAGCTACCTTATTTGGTTGCATTTGTGGACATTCAAAAATCTTTGAGTGGAGTTTCAAAATTATAGCCATTTAATCCAATTTTTTTGCTAAGGCCTAGCCAAGTATTTGGAGCACGGTAGTTGAAGATAATGTCAAGATCTCTTGGCAAATGTATTAATCTACAAATTCTCTAGTAAACATTAGTTGAATTTATAGTAAGTTATTTCCTGTTGTATCATACAAATATGAATGGCTATCACCCCTTGGTTTATGGATATCAGCAAACATAGGTACTCTTCCAAGACATGTATGTGTGCTATGTATGTTGGTTAAAATCATAAGAATATTATACAATATTCATGGTCAAGACTACCAGGAGAAATGTGTCAGTGATAACACAATTGCTTCTAGTTTATGTAACAAAAGCTTTAATGGAGAACCTCCATAGGATCAATTTAACAAAAAAGCGCATAGATCCATTTGTTCTTATGTTATGCTGCCAATTTTTTATATAGTTGTGTTGTTACATGAGAAATGCATGTTAGTTAAACTAGGAGCTTAAACAACTATGTTTCTTATCAAGATAGGGAGATGGATGTCAACACCCAAAACTATGTTGCATATGGAGAACCCCACAGGCCATCATCCTAACTCCTAGATGAGTTGGGGGCCCATACTTTACACTTGAAGCACATTTTCAGATTCATTTTATTCCACTACACGATCTGCAAAACCGGTAACTCAATTGCTCATATGGCCTGTGTGGCGCTAAAATGGCATCATACACACTAGGTCCATCCAAACCTACAAACTAGCAAAGTTTTTTTTTCATCTATTTATTTTTTCCAATTCTTATCAATGACAACAACATTAGGTAGATAGGCATCTAACACAAGAAAGAATTTCTTGATAAAGTAAAATTTTAAATTAGGGAAACCCTTGAATTTTGTAGGTTGGAAGCATAATAGGAATAGAGCAAGCAAATATCAAAGAAAATACAACACACAGTAGATTTTGGAACATATAACTAACTTCTAATATAAAAGCATAAATATATGACAGAAATGGAAGATCCACTACAAAGGTTTTCCAAACTTATCCACTAGAGCTGAGACAAATCAATGAAAGCACAAATTCAAATTTAAAGCATTTGGCTATCGATTAAAAGCACAAATTTCATGGGATCCACTTCATTTTTGTAAAGTGGTATAATTAATGGTTATGCAAAAATATACAAGTACTAGAACCCAGAAACCCCCCTATCAAGAAATGAACACAAACCTCAATTTGTCATCCTCTGGTGTGTGATTTTGAAACTGTCATCCATTAATGTGTGCTCAGGTTTTTCTCGACAAAGCTATTGGAAAAAATAGAAGAAGAGGGATATTAGCTTCCTCTGTCCAAGGATGATGATTCTGTCCCTCATTTGGGAGAATACCAATTCGAATCCCTCCAATTGGGTATTTTTTTCTTGAATCTCGCCCCATATACACTTCAAATGAATTCTCCTTCGAATTATATCCCCTGTTCTCCACCGCGAACTCCTAAAAATTCAAGATCCTTCCCAACAGTACGGGTTTTCGTGTATGCCCCTGAAACTCGTAAGTTCTCCAAACTCATTTCACTTTCATCGGACTACAGAGTGAGTATTTGTAATGGCCAAACCCCAAATTAGTGATTAACATGACAACTACTTGGATGAGTGGATGTGAGGAATAGATGGGCAGGTGGTGCCTCAATATGGGATGAACCGTTTCAACACTACTTCTTCGACTATGACTTCTTGGATTGTGATTTCTTGAACTTGTCGCATGCATGCCTACAGGCTCCTTCTGTCAAACCATTTCTCTCTAATGGTTTTACCTTCTAAGCATGCCATACGTCGCTTTATTTAATAGCCCACACGTGGCTGCCTTCCTGATTTGCTTATGTCTGCCACTCGGCAATCCTGGAATACCTTTCCAAAAATGGATGCTACCGGTCCAATCAGTACCTGCACCTGATACTTGTCCATCACTCTGCTTTGCTGGCTCCACGTGGCCTCCTAACTCCGCAGCATTGCTTCTGTGCAGTACTGGTCTTCGAATCACGGCAAAAACTTTGATGCTGCGCACAACTCCGCAATCTGGTCAAAAGTTGGATGCTGCGTGCAACTTCGTAGCATCCTCAATACTTAGCCAAAATTGTATTTCTGAGATGCACTCAGCTTAGCTTTCCCTGCTTATCTCAAAAAGGTGTTTCCAAAAATTTTGTCTCAACCTGGGCCCAACATGCCCCTAACACTTACATGTCACTTATCCCCGAGCCACTTGCTGCTTCAGTTGTCTCACTCTGCTCCATGACCGGTGGGACTAGTTTGGCTGCGAACTCATTATATACACCGAGCAACTGCTCCACTGCTTGTATGGTATCCTGCTCAACTTGCTGAACTGTTTCAAGTAGCGCTAGAGTTATCTCTTCTCCAATCTGGTCCTATACCTGCTCCTGGTTTTCACGCAGTTCCTTTAGCTTATCTTCTATTTGCTGTGATACTGCTATAGCATCCTCCAGGAGTTGTTGTGACTGATTCTCCATCTCAGTATCCTTCTCTCTTAATGCTTGGACTTGCTTCTTTAAGCCTGATACTTCCTTGTACCTGGACAGCCTCTACCTAGGTGGCAAAGCCTTGATCTCTACGTCCAACTTTTCTAATGCGGTCTGTTTTTATTTTACCGCGGTCTTTACCTGCAACAGCCCCTGATCCTCTTCAAGGGTGGTGAATGCCTTGGAAACTTGTTCCAACAGATCTTGGCATTGAGCCATGCCACTTGTTATGTTCTACATGGCGGTCCTGACGGATTGCTCTCTCAACTGTTGCTTAGTTAATGGCACCTGTATGTTCATTTGTGCCTTCAACGAGGTAATATCATCCTGATAACAAATTTCCTTATCTTGCATCTCTGACTTCAAAGATCTTACCCTGTCCCCAATCCTCAGAACTATGTCCGTAGGATCATCCTGGAGTTCTATACCTTCAATATCCTATGCAACATTGGATATGCTATTCTCCAAATTTTGTCGGCGGTCCAGTTCGTCATGTAGCTGCATTTTTGCGTGCAGCTAAATTTGCCTGTTTGCTGTGGTGAGCTCTGCTTGTGACTTCATCGACTCAACCATCTGTTCATGCATCTCCTCAACGATCTGTATGTGGATGAAGTGCAATCCTGGTAAGGGGATTTTGGGTAAGTCGAGCTCTACCCTCTCGACTCCCTTTGTGTCCAACACAACTTTTTCTGCCATTGGCAATGCAACAGCCAATGGGTCCACATGGACAATTCTAGTCTTCGATGGTAGTGTTATTGCTAACTGTGGCGGTTCTTGCTGTGAGGTCCCTACCGACCTCCCTTCAGTTCCTGCTTTCTGCGGCAAGGTAAGGATTTTCTGGACATCGTCCATTTTCTTCATCAGACCTTGCATTGCGAGCCGCATCTTGTGTAGGTCATCCTGGATGACCATGTCCTTCTTTCCTTTAACCACCATGAGCTCCTTCATCTCCTCTGATACTGTTTTGGCTATCATCTCATAATCATCATCATTGAGGACTGCCTTCGATTGAATCTTTGTGGCCTTTACCTTCTTCCTCGACTTTGGCTTCTGCGAAGTCTCAGGTTCTTTCCTCTTCCCTGTTTCTTCAGTGATTGGGCATGAGAGCGGGATTGGCTCATCTTCTGTTGAATCTGTCTCCACGTCCATAACTTCTACCTGGAACTCTGGTGGCCAATATTTCATGAGGTCTTCAACGTCCTACTCATACATGATGTAGTTCCCTGGGAAACACTCCAGTTTCTTCGTTTGTGCTTTCAGCGATATGAAGATACATTTCATATCCACCTCAAAGTCGATGACGTGGATATAATTCGCCATGACCTGCTTTGTAATGCGGGTTGTCTTCGTGATTGCATCGCACAGCTGGATATAATACTGGTAAAATACTTTTGCTGTCGCATGCTGGCGCTTTGCATTTGTGTTTTCCCAGAGGTTGACAAACTTAAACCCTCGAGGATCATTGGTGTCCATAATGATGCCCACATAATCTCGTGGCTCCTTCCATCCACAAAAATCAATCAGGACGATGAGCCAGGTGAAATGGAACTGGCCACCATTCACCTGTGTGTCGTTGAGTTCTTCAAGGAACTCATCCAACATAAATTGACACCAATTAAAGTTGGTGCCTTCAGCCGCTGCGGCACCAAGGAGTATTGCACCCACAGGCACCTCCAAAGGCCTAGCTATTTTGAGTATCTTTCCTGTGAGAAACTGCGTTACAAATTTTTTTTGCTCTATCCTCTATGTCATCTGTCAGGAAGCCTCTTTTTGCCTTCACCACCAGATGGGTTTTCTTCATCTTCTCAACAGCCTCTTTTTCTTTGCTCTTCCCCTGGAAGAGTTGCTTAGGATCCTTATCGCGCTTGCTTAGCCCGGTGATGCGGTGGATCAAATCGATGTTAATATCAATGTTCCTATCCAGCCACAAATAACCTTGGTGGATTCGCGCCATGAGTGTGTGAACGACGATATTAAGTTCTGGGGAACGGTCGAAATGTGGCAATCTGAGAAAGTTTAGTAGCCCCGACTGAACGACAGGTGTTAGCCATCTCTTGGCAACCAGGTTAAGAGTTCCCTTGGAATCCTTTTTCCAGCACATATACTGGTCTGGTTGAAAATATGGGTACTTGGGAACATCTGGCTCATCTTTCTTTATTCCCAAGAGGTCATAATCCTACCATTTACATTCTGCTATCTTTCCTAGTAGATTCTTAGAAATATTTACATGTTTTGAGATAGGTGACAGCGGGATGTCATATCTCACATTCTTGTACAATTTAAACACAAGGGCATTCAGTGCCCACGGGGAGATATATTCGGGTGTCATCTTCAAGGGTTCTTTCTGAAAGATTGGCGATTTTTGTGTGGAGTAGCCCATCTTTATGACCTTGGATCGAGGTATAGTTACATCTTTTCCTTTATCTTTCGCTTTTTCTTGCATTGTCGGATTACTTCTTGGTGATCTGCGGGATCATTCACCTTGTTCTACAGTGACCTTCTTAACTGGAGTTTTCATTAACTGTTGAATCTCTCCGTGCTGAAAGATCCTTAGTGCTTCTTCAAGGGTCAATTCTTCTTCTCTTTAGGAAGGTTCAGACATTCACTAATGAGGTATTGGCTAAGGCAGACAAAATACAGATGGCTACTAGCTCAGAGAGGTTAATCACAAGAAAATTCTAAGTGCTCGGTAACGCCCGCGAGTCTCCCAACGGTGTTATTTATAGGCACAGTAGACCCCATCCCACGCCCTTCAACAGCTAGATAGGCATTTAATGTGGTCTCCGTTGGCGAATTTGAGCGGATCCTTTGGTCTTTTCCGTCGTCAGTGTGCTTAGAACGGTTATTTTCTCTTTAAATGCTGAAGCGGTTGCTGCAATGGTCATCTAACAGCTATTTTCCTGAAAAGCCATGCAATGGCTATTTTTCTCTAAGTGTTGCACCGAACTGTGCGACAATCCATTTGCCACCCTGCACAGATACTTCGTAGTGCCAAAAATTTCCAACTTTTTTTTTTTTTCCCCGCGCAACTTCGACAGTGCTGCGTGGTGCATAAATCATTTTTCTTATCATACTTTCTTCCTTTTAACATACATGTACAGACTTGTTTACATTTCTAGTGTCCACTTCCAATTGTACTTGACACTTAGAACTTCCTTCCTTTGATCGTTATTTAGGGTTTTGCGAAGCAGTGCTATCATGGTATAGCTTTAGCCTGCTTCCATTTATCAAGGTTGGCAAAGTATCACCAGCTAAATTGGCAAACTGGGCTGCACCAGTGTTAGTAACATGTATCACAGTATATGGGCCAAGCCAATGCATCTTAAATTTACCAGGGAATTTCATGAATTTGCTATCATAGAGGAGGACTAGGTCACCTACCTGAAAACACTTGTTCTTTATCTGGCAATCATGCCATGCTTTCTTGCAGTCCTTCTAAGCTTGCTGGTGGAAGCCTGTGATGAAGCGATCTTCCTCCAAGCCCAGTAAGTGTAGCAATCTCTCTTTTAGATCTTCGCAATCTGCCATCCATGTGAATGCAGCGATTCTTAAACTAGGGACAATATATTCCATAGGCATTATAGCCTCCTACCTATAAACCAACCGAAAGGGTGTCTGTCGTGTCAATTTCTTGCATGTGGTCCTGTATGCCCATAACACATATGAGATGCACAGGTCCCAATCGTCTTTATTTACATTGCATACCTTAGTGAGTGTGTTCTCCAATATTTTATTGAAAGCCTCTACAGTACCATTCGCCTGTGGATGATATGGAGTACTGCGCTGATGATGAATGTGTAATTCTTCTGTAAGCGCCTCAATAGTCTTGTTCAAAAAGTGAGTACCTTGGTCACTCATCAAAAACTTCGGATAGCCAAATCTGGTGAGTATTTCTTCAAAAATAAACTGTGCAGCAGTACTAGCGCTGTAGTCCTTGACTGGTTTTGCTTCTGCCCATCTGGTGAGGTAATCAGTAGCAGTAATAATATACCTTGCACCCGTTCTTTTTCCTGGTGGGTTTATAGGACCCACAAAGTCTATTGCCCATTTTTCAAATGGCTGCAGTGTCAACTGTGGATTCAATGGCATATCATCTCGGCATGATGGTTTTCCTGTCCTCTGATAGACATCACAGTTCCTGCAATGTTCTTTGGCATCTTTATGGAGCGTAGGCCACCATAGCCCTGCGCGCAATATCTTTTGCGCGGCAACCCTTCCTACATAGTGACCTCCCGTGATTCTTGAGTGTGCATCTGCTAAAATAAATGGCTTCTCATGATTGAGTACGCACCTGCGGAGGACTTCATCTGGCCCAAGTTTGTATAGATGACCTGCAATTATAGTGAAGTCCATGGCACGCACCACTAACTGCTTTTTCTGCTGGACAGAAAATTCCTGCGGTGCCAGCCCTGTGGTTAGGAAATCAATAATATCCTTATAATAATCATCGGCGACCTATATAGCAAATAGCTGTGCATCAGGTAGACTGTCTTCAATGTTCGTTGGCTCCCCTCCTGACTCAATCCTTGACAAATGATTAGGTCCCAAGTTCACTCTACCTGGCTTGACAATAATCTCAAAGTTATATTCCTGGAATAGCAATAACCATTTGCATATGTGTCCCCCTAACAGTGGCTTGTTGACCAAGTATTTCAACGCAGAATGGTCAGTAAACATAAGGAAGTGCGATCCCAGCAAGTAGTGTCTAAATTTCTGTAGGGCATATACCATCGCAAGGCCTTCCCTCTCAGTAGTAGTATAGTTCTTTTCTGCTATTGACAGCTTCCTACTAGAAAATGCAATAGGGTGGTCAATACCTCCCTCTCCTGGCTGAGCTAACATGATCCCCAGGGAAATACATGATGTGTCAACATGGACATGGAATGGCTTTATCCATTTTGGAAAGACTAGAATCGGCGCAGTCACCATCTTTTCTTCCAATGTATCAAAACCCTGTTCGCATTTTGCATTCCAAATGAACAGTGCATCTTTCTTCAGCAACTTCTCCATTGCTGCAGTTATCTGCGCATAACCCTTTATAAATTTCCTGTAGTATATGGTATGGCCTAAGGTAGAGCGCAACATCTTGACTAAATTTGGTGTTGGTAAGTTTGCGATGACTGCAATCTTCGCAGGGTCTACCATCAATCCTTGCTTACAGACAATGTGGCCAAGTAAAATCCCTAGGGCACACATAAAATACACTTCTTCAAATTCAAGGATTTTGATGCTGTCGACACTTTTCTAGCATCATACAGAGATTCGTGCAATGATTTTTCAATAGACCAAACACAGTCCAATCATCAAAATATGCTTCTAAAAACCTGTGCATAAAATCTTTAAATGCTGCGACGATGACTCTGGATAATATGGCAGGTGCGTTCTTTAGACCAAAAGGCATGACGGTGTACTAGAATGACCCCCATTCTGTAGCAAATGTCGTCTTATGCCTATCTGCGGGATCAATCCTGATCTGATGATAGCCAGAGAAACCATCAATGAAATAATATGCCTCATTTCCTCCAACGTTATCAAGGACTTCGTCTGTGAATGGAGTAGGAAATGGGTCGTGCATGGAAGCATCATTCAATTCTCTGAGATCCACACAAATCCTGATCTCGCCTTTTGCTTTCTTGCGTTGAACAACCATGGGGTTAATCCATTCGGATTCTTCAACTAGTTCAATGATTCCTGCCTCTAGCATCTTATCTAGCTCTGCGCGTACTTTTACCTTGTAGCGCGGATTTAATCTGTATGGCCTCTGCTTGACAGGCTTAGCACCTAGCTTTAAAGGTATTTTCATAACCCCTAGGTCTCCCAAAATTCCTTTCATCTCTGTAAATTTTGTCGGAAACAGTTCTTGATACTCATGTAAGGTATCTACGATCTCTGCAACAGTCTGATCGTCCCAATAATCTCCTATTGATGCGACCTTCGGCTCTTTGTTTGTGCCAATGTTCACTTTTTGTGTTTTTACTCGTCCAGTCATAGTTGGGATTTCCAACAGAGGTCCTTCTACCTCGCACATGCCTTCCGACTCTGGTATATCTATGTTGCACGGGTCCTCCTCATCATCTTCATTTGTATCATTGGTATGTTCAGCGAAGTTGTAACACTTGATAAAGTGCTCTTCGTGTTCCTTCCATTCCGATTGTAAGTGCGTAGGAACGCAATTTGTCCCAAAAGATTCCTGTAATGTTATGTTTTGATGAGGACAGTCGTCCTGGAATATGTGCTTCTTGATTAGCTGTAATGCTTCATGGATTAATGGATTCTCATCTTCAAAACTGAAGTCCTTCTGGAAGTTCGCAGTGAGCAGCTTCTAATTAGTGAGTTCGCTGCGCAACTCCAGGTCTAGGTACCATTTTTCTGGGATACCCGCATCCAATGTATGTACAAATAAGTGTACCCATTCTATAGGTGGTCTTTCCACCCATGCCTTTGAACAGACTTCAATAGAATGACTAGGGTTTGTTTATCCATTATACTTTTCGAATGGTAAAGTAACCCTTTCGGTGAACCGGATCTGCATCTTAGTTTTGCATTGATCCCAAGTGGTCAATGTCTTCTTATGTGCATTCCACCATCTGGCAGGTGTATCGCACAATGCTATATCTAAAGCTGATAGTCTATGCTCATCTGGTATAGTTGTAGTATATTCCCTTATGAAACTGTAAACATTAGTAGAACCATCATATGTGGGAATAGGACTCACCTCTTTTCCGATCCAGTGCAGTGATTTCATAACCTGCACACATCTTCTTGTTGATACTTCATGCATGCGGCTTTGCCAATTCTCTAGTCCTGTATCCGAATCAGAGATACAAGAAGTGTCACATCGCTAGCTGAGCGTACTGTCTGCAGTAGGATTAATGTAGTCTTCCTTGTTCGTAGTCAGCTGGTATAGTCAGTCTAAATCTTGAGCTTGGGATTCCTCCTGAATCGGCTCACTATATCTGCCACCATCTTTAGGATCCAATGGTGTGATGACCCTAAGATGATTCCCTTCAAAGATCATCTTCTTCATCTTCAAGTTTATGATAGCCAAGTTATCCATAGCCCAATCAATTCCCAATATTGTTGGAAAAGGTTGACTATCATCCACAATTTCAATAACTTCAAAGTCTGCATGACTCTGTACTTTGTCGATGTCAACTACTACATTAGCTAAGCAGCCAAAAGGTATGACCTTCTCTTGATTAGCCATTCTTAACTTGATAGGTGACCATATCAACTTTGGTCGACCCATCTACTGCCGTGTCTGATAGTCAAGACATTCACTTCTGATCCCAGATCAAGAATGGCTTCATCCATTTCAAAATCTCCTATCTGTGCAGTGAGCCTCATCTCTTGGCCTGTTCTTTTGTGCTTCCTTATATGATGTACATCGCTATCTGGAGTCTCTGTTGCAATCTGAGGTTCATACTGGCTGATGAGCTTTTGGAGCTCTACTATGGCTTTCTCGCTTTTTAGTAACTTCATGCAGCTTCGCAAGAACTACGCAACAGAAGTACGGATATCTGTCACAGTGCTTTTTTTATCATAAGGAGCTGGCATGTCTTCAATATGCGATGTTTCACTGCGCAGCGGGATCCTTGATGACTTATCTGCTGGTTCTCTAAAGGTATCTTGCACGTCAATGAAGATCTCCTTGTTCTTCTGCAAGTTAAGAGGGGTTGCTTTCCCTGGAGCTTTCCTTATCCATACTGTTTCAAGGGGATCCTTCTTCATATGTACCTCCCCTTATGTTGAAGCTTCCGCTCCTCTATCGTGGCTTGTCTTGGTGTCACTGCGCGTGACCACATTGATGCTCAGATCCACTGGTCTATTTTCTACTGCGATCCACTGGACATTTGGATTCGGAGCCTCTGTTCGTCTTCTCTTCTGCATTTCCATCTCTAATATTGGGCAATCTTCAATAACATGCCCAAATGATTTACAATAATTGCACGTGGTGCATGGGTTAACACAATCTCTAGATACATGACCAGGTTGGCCACAATTATAACAAATGACTTGGCCGTGGCCTCTTCCCTGCGCTAGACCAGCATTTCTTCCTTTGCTGTGGTATCCAACACCACGACCTTTCTATCCTCCTTGGTCATATTGTGTGTTATCCTGCTTAGGCTGATTTTCTTCCTGTACGTGGTATATGCTAGTGCCTCTCATTGCATCCATATCTCGTTTTCTTTCATTCATCAATTCATATGCGCGGTAGTTGGATTCATCATGTCCAACTGATTTACAGAAATTGTAGTATAAATTCTTAGGAGTTTTCACATATTTCTGGATGAGGTAACAGTCTTCAGGTCTATGTCCTGTGGTTCTGCAAATTTCACACCATGGGGCCTGATTCTGATTTAATGGGTTAGGCGCACCATTGTTAAGATAGTCGCAGAATAGAGGGCAATGCTCGTGGTCATGACCTTCTCCTTTACAACTTGTACACCAGACCTCCTGTCTAGGTTCATATCTTTGTTCTTTACCATTTTTCCTACTTTGTAGTTCAAGTGTCAGGGTGGTCAGCTGGTTCTGGATCTGAGACATCCCAGAACTAGTATCACCAATCGGCAAAGCTTCTAGCTTCATTGTGATTTCCAAGGCCTTTTCCTGTGATAGAACCTTCTGTTGCATCAATGGTAATTTAATATGTGGTAACAGCGCAACAACGAACCATTCTTTATGCTGTTCTAGCGGTATAACAAAAATTACTTGGTCTAGCAAGGTCTTAAACTTTTGATCAAATTCCCAGACCGTTTCAGTTGGTCGCTACTTTATTTCCTTTAACTCAGTTATACACTGAGATTTAGACTTTGGTTTCTTCAACTCAGCCACCAGCGCGGCTTTAGTTTCTGCGAGGGTTCTGGGCTGTATCTAAGAATATTTCATAAACCAATGTAAATCTATGTCTCTAAAGGTGGTGATGAGAGGTGCTTGCTTCATGGAATCATCCTGGATTTTTCTTACACTCCATACGGCTTCACAAAGGAACCAATGCTGATTAGGGTCTTCTAGGCCAGTTCCTTTGAATATTGGCAGTTTCATATCCGTGTTTGCCATTGTCGGGTTAGTTTGTGGGGCACTCTAGTTAGTGCACGGCTGCTGTAAAGGGATCTGTGTAGTGAACGCAAATGGGACTATTGGGAGGGATGGACTAGGTTGACTAATCTACGGGGTGGGCTGCGTAGCGGGTGGGTTCTGTGATAAGGGTGGCGTGGTTTGTGCAGCCAGCGGATTCTCAGGGGTAAATGGTTGTGCAACTTCGTTATCAAGATCACAAGGGATCTCAGTATCTATATGAAGTTTAGGACCAGTAGGATTCTTATTAAATTTATATCTCTTGCCACTTCTAATGGTATGTGTCTCTTCGTCAGAATCAATATATGTATTGTTTATAGTGAAAAACTTTGAAAAGATTACTGCATTCTTAGAACACCTTTCTCAGCTAACATCATCTTAATGTATAGACTGAGATTGTTCAGAAACTTACCTTGGAATCCTCCGAAAAAGTTTGCTTCTGCTTGGCTGTAGGATTTGAGTGTGTCTACAGTAAATTCTGTTACAAAGCCTTCTAGCATATGATTGACCCAATAATCAACTACGCATGACAACGGGCTGTCTAACAGTTTGAGCTGTGCTGTGAGCTCAGGATTCCACTCCGTGGGTACTCCTCCCTGGAAACAAGTTTTCTTCTCTATGAGCCGCGAGATCCACGCATGCAGTTCATTTGGAAACGATGCCCAAAAAATCTCGTGAATGTCGTCCAATAGATATCTATCCGACCATTGTGTGGCGCTTAGACGTGGATGTCTGTTCTCTTGTCTATTAAAATCTCTTATGGTCTTATCCCACCAAGCCTGGATTTCTGTCTTTTCAGGATGCCAATAGTCAGATCCTTCGAAGAACTGATATTCTTCTTCACACATCGTGATTGCAACTCATCATGGATTATCGCACGAAAACGGAACCATTTGTTGGCTTAAAATGACCCAGAGGTTTCCAATTAGACCCAGGTTCTTTGCGGTTCTCCCTTTTGACCAATAAAACCCCTTTGCACCGACCCTTTCAACAACAACTTACGAGCAGGCTTAGGTCTCACCCGAGGTGTATCTTATGGGGTACTGCAGAATTAGGTTTCCACAATAAATGATGAGTTGTTTATGAACAAGCTGCGCAGCGCAGGACAAAAGGAGTGCGCTGCAGATCAAAGGGATGCGGCGATGCGGTACACAGCAGGAACTACACTACGAGTGACTACGGTGTGGCGATGGCAACACTGCGGGACTCACTAAGGGCTTCTCGCTACTGCGGATCTTCTACTAGAATGGCGAATCAACCACACTTATCCTCTACTTGGAAGATCTTGAAAAGGTTAAGGCACTGAGATGAATATCACCCATCCATCCATTCAGGCACTTACTGGTTATCTTTCTAGCATTCATTCAAGGACTTAGATTATTACAACGTGAATTGAATTGATAGACGTGACTAACCGTTCTGCGTTCCTTCATTGTGTTTAAGAAAGTATTAAACTTAAATGACTGATTCACGATCTTAACATATAATTGAAATGTTCGCCATTCATCTGTTCCCGTGGAACCTAGCATATCATTCCCAAACTTCTTCTATTGGTAAATGCATATCAAATTTCTCATATTACAACATGCAAGGAAACATTCAAACATTCATTCTACAGGCAATACAGACAGTCATTAATTCATAAAACATAATCGCATAACACAGGATTTAACGTGGTTCACTTCCCCGGATGGAAAGCTATGTCCACAAGAACGGTTGGTAATATATTTCTTTCAAAGGGGATGGGGCAACCATTCTTAGTATGCGCACTCAACTGCAGACTCTCCTTTCTCTCGGCTAGGTCTCTGCACACATAGCTGCAGAGCCTTTACAATATTCTCAGCTCAAAGAGATTTCTCAATACAAAAATTTATATAATGATTACTCTAGCAACTAGCATCTAGCCCCCAAAAATAGAGCAACCCCATCCCATACAAAATTGTCTTCTTAAATAGATCATGCCCGAAGGTCATGTCTGTACAATGTCAAAGACCTAAAACCCAAAACCCCAAGGGTTTCCAAAACTGCACCGGTTTTCCAAACTGGCTTGCTGGCTCCTGGTAGCGTCTGCTTGATCATGGTGGATCTCCACATCGCTATCAGCCTTCCTATCGCACGCGTGCCTACAGGCTGATTCTGCTAAACCATTTCTCTCTAATGGTTTTACCTTCTAAGCGTGCCAAACGTCACTTTCCTTAACAGCCCACGCGTGGCCGCCTTCCTGATTTGCTTATGTCCGCCGCTCGGCAATCCTAGAATATCTTTCCAAAAATGGCTGCTATCGGTCCAACCGGTACCTGCACTTGATACTTGTCTAGCGCTCCACTTTACTGGCTCCACGTGGCCTCCTAACTCCGCAGCACTGCTTCTGCGCAGTACTAGTCTTCGCATCACGACCAAAACTTCGATGCTGTGCACAACTCCGTAGTCTAGTCAAAAGTTGGATGCTGCGCACAACTTCGCAGCATCCTCAATACTTAGCCAAAATTTTATTTCTGAGCTACGCTCAGCTCAGCTTTCCCTGCTTATCTCAAAAATGTGTTTCCAAAACTTTTGTCTCAACCTGGGCCCAATAGCCAAACCCCAAATTAGTGATTAACATGACAACTACCTGGATGAGTGGATGTGAGGAATAGATGGGCAGGTGGCGCCTCAATATGGGATGAACCGTTTCAACATTACTTCTTCGACTATGACTTCTTGGACTGTGATTTCTTGAACTGAGCAGGATTTCAATGGATTTCTCTGAGTTTTGGTGGGTTTTGGCATATATATCAATGAAATTTAGAAATGCCAAAAAATAAAACACAAACACAAATATATATAAAACATATATAATAAAATCAATTAAAACAAAGGTATTCAATTCCAAATTATAGATTTAGGGATGGAATAATGCAATTTGGTGGGAAAATAATAATTTATGGTGAACTTAAATGACATTCATGAGAATGATAAATTTTATACTAAATATTTTTATTAGGTTAGTAATGCATTAAATCATATAAGATCATTTATTTATGAGTCTATTTTGAGTGCACATGATGATGACAATGTATCACTCCTATTTATGAGTTCTTCTAAAGTCGAGATGATAGAATGAAGGGAAATATTGAGTCACTATTTCATGAAAGGAGACTAGACGCTAGACATATCATCAAATTGGTGTCTCTCTAGGACATCATATTCACTAGCACTAAACTTATCTATATATATATTTAGACTCCCTTGTAAAAAATTGCAATGTTTTCCATTGTCGATCTATGACACGTGAGGGGGTCTCTAAATCCAATATCTACATTGTTAAAATTTATTAAATTTTAACACTATAGATGGATTCAAAGACCCCTTAAGGGATATGTCAAACCATCTGCTAAGGGGTCTCTGAATCCATCTAAAGTGTTAAAATTTAGCAAGTTGTACAAATTCATTGCCAAATTGTAATTTTCCATTACCAGGGTGACACAACTAAAAATGACTAACATAAACGACGAATTAATATTCTTAGTATTTCTTAGTTAGTCATATTTGTATTTTTGTGACTAAATTAGTCGTTTATGTTAGGCATTTTAATTTTAGTCACTTGTTATCTAGTCATATATTTTATCCCGTGACTAAATTAGTTGTTTATCTTAGTTGTTTTTAGTTGGATCACTTAAAATTGCTCAATTTTAGTCATTTATCCCTTGAAAAAACTATGGTGACTAAAATTTTTAGTCGCTTAGTCACTTATCTCCCATTTTGTACTAGTGTTGGTACATTCAAGTTATGTTGAACAATATACTAAGGCTGAATACTATAAGGAAGTGTGAATCACTAATACATGGCTCTCAAAAGGAAGAATTAAACTATCATGTTCATGATAAGTTATTATATCATCTTGGAAAAATATGTATTCCACAAAGTGAAAGAGTACATGTGATAATGGACGCTCACACTTCTCTCATTTCAGGGCACTTTGGTGTAGGAAAAACTGTAGCACAATTACAATTTTTTTTTATTGGCCTCAATTGAATGATACTATGTCCAAGTATGTAAAAGGATGCATTATGTGTGCAACAAGTAAGCCAAGTAACAAAAAGGTAGGCTTGTACACTCCACTTCATGTTCCTTCCCGTCCATGGGAAAGTGTTTCAATGGACTTTGTTGGAGGGTTACCAATGTCTAGAAAGGTACATGATTAATTATATGTTGTTGTGGATATATTCAATAAAATGTGAATTCTAATGCCTTGTAAAAAGAAGATCACAACTGAGTTGACTGCTCGTTTTTTCTTCCAACATGTATGGGTCCATTTTGGACTACCTACTTCTATTATATATCATCAATATTCCCGCTTTCTTGGGAAATTTTGGTCATCTGTATGGGAACTTATGGACACAAAGCTAAAGAAAAGAACAACATTTCATCCACAAACGGACGAACAAACTGAAGTGGTCAACTGGACAGTAGTACATATTCTTCGAGGATATTGTGCCAAGCATCCTAAGCTTTGGGATGAGCAATTGCATTATGTTCAACATGCCTACAACGCAGCTATGCACTCTTCAACACAAAGGTATGCATTCGAGACATGTTTTGGATATTTTCCAAAGTCTCCATGCAGACAAAGCTTTGAAGTTTATTTAGCAGATCCAGTTAATACATCAAGCAATACAAGAACAATTGGAATCAAGTCAATCCAATTATAAAGAAAGACATGACAAACATCGGGTGGATCATCATTTTGAAATTGGTGAATGAGTATGGCTTCATATCAACAAAGACTGAATCCAAGGTGAAGGTAGAAAGTTGAAACCAATCAGGTATGGACCTTTTACAATTTTGGATCAAGTTGGTAATAATGCTTTTCAGTTAGATTTGCCTTCTTATTTGAAAATGTATTCCATTGTTAATGTGGAAAAATTGAAACTCTATGAGCCTTGTATGATTGTGGACCAAGATGTACAGGTTCAAGTACCTTCTGTTGATGAGTTTGCTCCTAAAGATCTCAATGAACTTCAGGAATATGTTATACTTGATAAGAAGGTCAGATATTCATGAAGAGGTGACATGTAATATCTATGTGTTAGGCTTAAATGAATGAATCCAAACAATGCATGGTGGCTAGAGACCGGAAGAGTGAGGGAGTTGTACCCTCACCTGTTTTTTTGAATGATTCCATGCTTTTGGTGGACCAAAAGCTTCCTAGTGGGAAGGTTTGATCCAGGAGGATCTACAAGATCGATCAAAATTAAAGTCTTCAAAATTAAACTCCAACGTATTACCAATGGGTCACATCCCATACATTGGTTGGGATATGGCGCATTCTGGTTAAAATTTTAAGGCGGAAAATGGGGTCAACAAGGGGCATTTGGTCCTCCATTTCGGTGCCCAAAATCCTATTTAAAACCCCTTTTATAACCACGAAAACCAGTGTTCGGAGCTCCAATTTGATGCATAGTTCCCTACACAAGGTACAAGGAACGATTAGCGAGGTAGGGTACATGCATGATTCCCAAGGCAGGGTACTGGGATGAATTATGCAAGTCTTTTTCCTTCAATGAACTTCTAGCTAAGGAAGAGTTCTTTTTGTTCCCAAATGTACAACCCTTTGCAAATGCAATTTTGGTTTTTTAATGAATGATAACCAATCATGTAAAACAATACCCAAACTATCCTAAAGTGACAAAAATAGATCTTTCTATCAATAACAAATGCAAAAAATCTAATTCGTTTCCTATCTTTTTACACTTAAAAAAGACACATCTAAGCTATGTGAAAGAAAGATTATGTAAATGTTTCCAATCAAATGCAATGCAAAGAAAAACATTCAATATCTTTGTGTAACTAAAATGCACAAGAACATGAAATAATATTTACTTCTTCTTATGAATGTAAGACGAGGGATATCACATGATCAAACTAAGGTAAGAAGAATATTTATTTTATTCAAGTTTGTAAATATAGCAAAAGAGAGACAAAAATGAAGCTTTTCTTTGAAAAAAAACGGAAAGAAAGAATCGATCTACTTCAATAACCAATAAATAGTTAAAGATACAAAGGAAATGAAACACAAAACCCAAGAAATATGACTTAGAGATACAAGGATGTCTCAAGTTTTCAAAGCAAATCAAAGCAATCCAAATGACATAAAAGATCCCAAAAGGTTGAAAAGGAACCTTAATATGGGTCAAAGGAACTGTAGGATACATGATTCAAATTTGATGTTTATTTTAATCAAATATAGTGCAAAACAATTTCTTAAAAATGAAAACAAGCACACACTCAAAATATGGATGCAAGATCACTTATAGTTCCTAACAGACATCAAGAGGTCAGGCAAATAACCTTGAACCAATAGACCAAGGAAAACCCTACTAAAAAGCTTCCAAAAACCCAAAACATAGGATTTTCGCCCCTATACATACCAACACATAGAGAAAATATGAGATTTTCGTGCCCTGGAACACTCCAGGGTAGTGAAAATTTGGATATTTTCATACCTTAGGATACAATGGGGGCGCAAAAATATGGAATTTTCTCTCTGCAAGGTGTTTTGGGGAAGCAAAAATTTTCCTGTAGGTGTAAACAATGAAAATTAATGCCTAGATCCAAGTAGGGATGAAGTGATGGGTTCAAGATAGTCCTCAATGATGACTAAATAGGATCTAAGGTGATGGGAAACAACACTTATAAGAGTATTTGATGATCCAAACAAGCAATTAGAGGTGAAACAAGGGAAAAAAATCCCCAACGGAGTCACCGGTTTCTGTGGTGAGATTTTCTTCCTACGGATAGGTAGATATCCCCTTGGGATTGAAAAGGGCCCTAGTTTCCTACCCACAATATAAAGGAAACAAATAGACACTATATTCCTCCTAGATCTATCTCACACATAAGCTAACAAGCTATGGAAATACAAAGCAGGTAGATGGTGTACCTCACTTCGATGGTTGTCCTCGCTGCTCCTAAGTTGCTCCATCTCCATCCTTTGATCACGAACTTATGAACATGTTCACAATAGAAATAAAACACCTTCTCCAAATAAATATATGTATAAACAAATATCTAACTATAAAAACATAGACAATTTCATGCATTCATCATTAAAGACATGGAAATGGGAGGAATAGGCTAAGTTATATTAATAGAAAGAAATCCATAAAGAAGTCATACAACATGTGTTATACTGACTTATGCTCGATCAGATCTTCTCCAAGATATCCTCCATCACCCTTGCAAGACTCTTAGAATCAATATGATCTCCTCATGAGTTTTCTCCAAAAATTACAGCACCATAGGTTTGGTGTTTCCAAGATCACCCCCCTAGCTCATCGATGGCCTTCTTCTTATAGGATTTGGGAGGCCAAACAATAAGAGGATATTATGGATCTAAGTGAGGAATATGTGGATCAAGGATATCAATCATTCCAAGGAGGGAATGTGAGATAGCATTCAAAGGGGGACCTCATCCCATGAAAATATCCTCAAGATCCAAGATCCAAAATCTAAGTAAAATGGCTATTCAGGTATTTTTGCGCCCCTATAACTAAGCAAAGAACGAAAATGTTGTAATTTCCGCACCCTTATAGGAATGCATAATGTGAAAATAAGGAATTTCCATGCCTTGCACCACTAGCAGGGCACAAAAATATCTCTAGGAGGCTAATAAGTGGGTTAGTTCAAGTGGTTTTCGACCCCTAAGTTGTTGGATTTGCTTCCAAGTGTGACTAGGGAAGGGACCAACATGATGACAAAGGGTCCTAACATCCCTAGGAGGCACAAACATCATGTTTCTCATGGTGATATGACATGAATAATCTCAATGGTACACCGTGTGACAATTTGAGGTGTAACAATCCTTCTAGGAACAATGCACCCGTTCAACATACACATATGTAATATGTCTTTGTTCAATTGAATATTCAACTTCTAAATGCCCATGCTCTATATAGAATTACTCGAACCAATGTACAAGGAGCTTACTTCCTCTTGCTCTAGTTTGAAGACTATTTATTGAGACTGTGTTGTACCAAAACATTCCAGCACTCCAATTGTCATTATTTGAAAGAATAAACAACTAATTTAATGTTCCATTGAATGGAAACCAATCCCAACAAGCATTTTTCCAATCGCATCAATTCTTTCCTCAAGGGTTCTTTAATGGAAAAGACAAAGTAAAAATATATGGGACCATATGCTTGTTCTAAATTGGATTCTTCAAATTCCAAGGCTCCTTGTGTGCAACATTTCTAACCCAACACTTTAGTACAATACTCCAACAACAAAAATATTTCTCCAATTGTAGAGAAGTCAATGCCAACAACAAATAAAATAGGTTGCTCTATCCTCAATGGATATAATTGCTTTCCTTTAAGACACCCTTTCCCCATCATTGATATTTTCAAGCATTCCACTACCATATGTGGGCAGATTTAATTACAGGTGATTTGTTGTCCAAGTTTGATAGTGCACACAACTAATTGATGTATAGCATTTTAGGTTATTGGAATGTGTTGTAGCTGCTCTCATGACTCAATTAACATTTTAATAACTTATATTTCTCTAATTATCTTCAACTTAGTTGGATCCCCCTCTTACACAATCCCATAACACTCAATTTCTCCACATAACACAAATAACAAAATGCAAATGGTTATAATATGGAAAGCATTTCATTAAAAATTCAAAAGACCCATTGCTTTAATGGAATCAACATAGTGATACCTGTATCAATGTAGTATACGATAAGCATGATAATTTGTACAATTATTGAATTCAATTATACATAGCTACCACATAATTTTCATATGTATAAAATATGACTAAGACTTTCTTTGAAATTACATTCCACCTACCCAAGGTTCAATTCCCAATTTGATCTATTGTCCATTACCTATAAGCCATATAAGATGATATCCTATGAGGGTATAATCCCCTCCCATTACATCCCAACTAATAGAGCATCCCGAAGCTAATTCCCCCATAGATATAATCCATTTTACTATACTTAAAGGTTTAATTTCCTTTTTTATCATGACTGACTACCAAAGGCCTTCCAGGGTGATTAGTTTTCACATCCCCTTTAACACTAGTTTGTTTATGGCGTGTCACTGTGTAGATCTCCAAGTTCTCGATGCTTATCTCTGTTTGGTTTGGATATTTTCTACCATTTATCCAAATGGATGGTATTTTTGTTACAAATACCAAACCATAGGTATTTGAAGCATAGTTTTTTACTTTGTTTAGTGTACCTTTAGGAATGATTGCCAATGTCATCCAATCAAAATTTCATGACACTTTTTAGTAAGGTAAGTTGACCTCCTATAGATATCCACCTATTACATTGGTAGTTGTTTCATATTTTTACCTTTTCGAAGAAAGAACCAATATTTAGGGGTGTAGTTGTTGGATTGATATGATAGCAAAGGTATTTCACACTCTCATCAAATACTTTGGTGTGCAAAGGTAGTATTTCTTTGATTCTTTCAACTTAGGGATCTTTCTAGCTTATGATATGCTAAGGTTGAGTTTTAAAGATATCTTTGTATTCCAGTTGTTGTCAAATAAAGGTGTAATTCTCTTTCAATAGTCCTTGCTTGACTTACCATACCATTGTTGAACAAAATCACATCATCAATGAATAGAAACATTTATGTAAGAAACACACACATCCTCAATTGGATTCTAGAACTATTCCTTAAACACATTCCTTATTCATTGTCTTGATCAAGTTATGGTTATTAGGTATGAGTCAATACATTATCTTGTTCTCTAAGACCCTTTTGTGGACCACTTTCATAGATTGCATAATTGTTTCATATATTTTGTTGCTTGATCATGGTAGATTTTTGTGGCTATTAGTATGTTTGGAAAAATAAATTGTACTTTAAGCATGGATGTATTTGGATATTGTTGTCTTTTATTAGAATTACAAATGATGCAATCTAGGTGTTAATATTTCTCCTCTCCTCAATTCTTAAAGGTTTCTAGCTCAATGGAAGAGAACCTACCTTACAAGTAGGAGGTCGGTAGTTCGATTCCTCTGCTCCCTAATGATATTGCAATGCATTTCTAATAAAATATTTTTGCGATGATTTATATTAGTTATTATGAGGGGGGTTTATAACTTCCCTTGTAGGAGTTTATGAGGGGGGTTTTAAACCTCCCTTGTAGGTCACTATGAGGGGGCGTTTAAACTTCCCATGTAGGTTCATAACCACCCTTGTATGCATCTACCTGGGGGTTCTAAACCTCCCTTGTCAGATGCTATGAGGGGGGTTCATAACTTCCCTTGTAAGACAATACGAGGGAGGTTCATAACTTCCCTTGTAAAAAAATACGAGGGGGGTTCATAACCTCCCTTGTAAGACAATACGAGGGGGATTCATGACTGCCCTTGTAATATGATACAAAGGGGGTTCTAAACTATCCTCACATGTTTCTACAAGGGGGGTTCGAAACTTCCCTTGTATGTTCCTAATAAGGATGTTCGAAACCACCCTCATATGTTGTTACGTGGGGGGTTCGAAACTGCCCTTGTATGTTCCTATGAGGGGGGTTCTAAATATCCCTTGTATGCTCCTATGAGGGGTGTTTGAAAGTGCCCATTTATGTTACTACAAGGGAGGTTCATAACCAACCTCATAGGTATTTCTTAGGGGGTTCCAAACCCCCCCTATAGGTTTGTAATAGGGGGGTTCAAAACCACCCTCATAGGTTTGTAGGAGATGGTTTATGGGGGGTTTTCAAAACTGCACCCATAGGTATCTATGGGTAGGGTGTTTTAGGACCACCCCCAAAAGGGACTTTTGGGGGGGTTTTAGAACCGCCCTTAAAATTCACTTTTGGGGGAAGTTTAGATCTCTTCTAAAACCGCCCCTAAAAGCCTATACTTTTAGCTTCAGTGTAATTGGGGAGGTTTTTTCAAGATGACCTCTAAAGCCAAAACTGCCCCCAAAAGTGACTTTTGGGGGTGGGAGACAACCCCACCTAAAAGTCAAAATTGTAGTAGTGTTTCATCAGTTACTAAAGTCATTGCAACCTATGATAGAAAAATACGTGGCAACCTTGTTGCCTAAAATAGAAGAAGAGTCCATCAGGAAGGCCCAACATTTCGACTTGATCTATGCACAATATGGGTATTTGTATATTGTTCTCTGAATACAACGCCCTTGGGTACATCACATTCAGCTAATGGGATTAGTTGGAATATTTCCCATCACGGAAATGCTCCACAATTGTTGATGTTTGTTCCACCCAACATGGTACAACAATACTCACCGACATCATCTATAACAATGGCGCCTGCATGTGCACCAAACCCTCCATTTGGTCACTTAACGTATGGACTATATAGTCCTACATACCCGAATGCTATCCAAGCACCTTAAGTTCCACCATTTCAAATGGAACCTCCTTCGCCTACCTCCACATTGTATGGAGCGCCTAACACATATCTTCTTGCAATTGGATACAATCCATATTTTCCATTTCTTGGTCCTCTTGGTCCTGCCCCCATGCCTCAAATGGGGATGAATCTAGTACATCCTTCTCCCATGCAACAAAATCAAATATTTGAGCAGTTGAACATGTCTAATCCCATGAATCCTTAGAATTAGGGGAAGAAGAAAGGAAGGAATAGGAAAAAAAATTAGTAGGGATAGGGGGAAATCCCCCTCCCTAGAACAAAAACATGGGTAACTAGAATGAGGGGAAAAACAATCCTCCCAAATAGGTAAATAATTCCAACCTAGGGACTAATTATCCTTGCTCCATGTGTGGAGAGTATGGGAATTACACGCACCATTGTCCATTAATACCTAAGCACGAAGAAATGCTTGAAGCAAAGAAGTTAGAAACAACCAACCCTCCTCAAGCACCAAATGCACCACAACCTAAAAAATATGTGTTGCAACAACCATTTTTCGATCAAGGGGTAGTTAATCAACAACTAGATCCATGATCCCTAGGTGATGGCACCTTTTAGAATATTTACATGAACATGGTCTAATTCAACCTTCAAATCCGTACTAAAGGGTATGGCATTCCTGAATATCTGAAAGGAGATGATTTCCCTACCAACTTTTGGTGGGCGTTTGCAAATAACCCATCCAAATAGTGACCAAATCCCCAACATCCTCAAATCAATTATTAGATGGACTACCCAAAATCCTCACATGAAAGCTTCCCACAACTACAGTATGATAGACAATCTAGCTTGATCACCAGCTGCCATTTTGACATTGGAAGTTCTTCAATATTGTCCTTTCAAAAACAACGCATTACTCAGTGCATTAGGCCTCATTGACCCTTTCAATTCACGTCTCATTACCTTTGACCTTATCAAAGGAGAACCGCGACTACCCTCATTGGTCGCTTTCCAGTTTATCGTCAAAATCAATAACATCATTATCCATTGATGCATAGTCGATGAAGGAGAGTCAACTTGTGCAATGTCCACTTATGTCTAGAAAATTCTAGTTTCACCTAACCTGGTCCCCTCATATATCGTTCTTCTTGCTTTTGATGGAAGGACATCGAAACCTCTAGGATTATACCAAAATGTCCCCATTAAACTAGGGGGTGAGATGGCACTTTTAGATATTGAAGTAGTCATGCAGAACTTGACAAAAAAAAAAATTTGGTTTGTTGTTATATGTATTCCATGAAGGAATAGCCTCCTCGGTCTTCCATATCATGATGTTCCCCATAACAGGAATATTGTCACCCTCAACCAACTCAAATAGTATGACCTGCATACCAATACAAACCCACATAATGTCCTTCACGTCATAGGATGGACAACGTCCCTCCAGTATGTTGATATTGGTCTGAGCATTTACAAAGATTATGATTTGTTGGAGGCATACTTAGGACCTCCACGAGATATCCATGTATCCATAATCAATCTCATGTGTATTGTCTTCATCTTTGAAGATAAGTCACAAGCCCCCTCCACTTCAACATCAATCCTCCCTACTATCCATGGCATTAATCAGACCTTAAATTGCTTAGTGTCGCCGATTTTTTTAGATCCCTTTATTGTATCTCCCCACAGGAGTACAAGGAACCAATCATAGCACAAATTACACTACCTGGGTTCACTTTGGGAATATTTGTGTGGTAACTTACCTGACCTTATCTCAAAATGGCTTCCAATCCTTTATCCCATTATGATTTTGTACATGCTTCCTCCACACGACCGCCTCCAATACCTCTTGTTGAAACAAAAGCACTTGTGACTCAACCACAACTGGTGGTCACTAATCCTAATTCCAGGGGAATAAAAAAACCTTATTTGAAATCCCTATTAGTCCTAATTACTACTCCTACTCCTAGAGTCACCCCAACATGTGCTTTATGCGGGAAACCATTCCATGCAACTAACCTATGCCCTACCTTACCTGAGTTCATGAATTCGCTTAACACTTTGGTTATCATAACCCATGCCTTGAACACTTTAGCAAGGGGCATGCCCACAATGTCAGGAGGTCCCAATACTAAGACCAAGACCAGGTCATTACACACCAACCATGCATGCACAATATTTTCTCAATTTGGGCATTATACCCATCACTATCCCGATATCCCTCGATTTCAGGACACATTGGAGATCATTCGCCTCACACATCCTGCAGCCATGAAACCACCTCTTGAACCAAATTCTATCAACATTGTCACTATCTCAGTACCAATAGAGGGGCACAACCGTAGGATGCACCAACACCTACAGCTCCACCACCAGAGACACCATCACCACTGGAATTACCGCCAGTAGTGAAAAACCATGGGTGTTTATCATGTGGGAACCATACCCATATGATTCCAAGAAGAAAAAAAACCATCATAACTAACCATTCCACCCAAACCCTGAGTCCATCACATGAGCTTAACCTCTCTTGAGACACTCATCCATGTAGATCATGTGGATTGTTGATGTACTACTCATTCCAGTCCCCCATTTTACGTGCAGAATGAGAAATCCTCCTCAAATAAATGAGGCTCGAGGATCTCCCCCTCTCCTGAGGGAATACCCTCTAAGATACTAATTGTGGAGGTTCTCCTCCTAGTTCCAGAGAATGACAATCATGGTGATGTTATTAACATGGGCATCATTAGATAGTCTACTCACTCGCAATGAGACATCGTCATCCTCATCAAAAGAGGACCATGTTCCACCACTAGGACCATCCTTGGCCATGGGAGATAACCACAATCCCTCAAACAATCCTTAGACATTAAGATATCCTTCAACCATGTGTTGGGTATCCTTGGGAGATGTAACATGCGACCACACCGCCAAGTTGCATCCCATAAAATTCTTCCCCACAATTCAATCGACTTGGGATTCCATACAGATGAGTATTTCACTTAAGATAAATTGCAGCAATTTCCAACACCACAAATATCCACCAAAATAGTCATGATTTCCACCAAACTAATGCTCACATTGTTTTTTCCATCCCACAAGTAAGCTAAGAATTCTTGTTAATTATTCTGCATTGTCAATACTTTTGTTATAATCAATATTATGCTTGGGTATGTGCAGGATTAATAGCAAGAAACAACCTCGTCACTCTACAACAATGGTGCAGGGATACCACTCAAAGGTATCTCATCGTATCCTAACATATATGCAACGTTCTCCCTGTATTTACATTGCACTTACCCAATACTCCCGCTGATAACCATAGGGTCTCATTTCTTGATTATGACATGCCATCAATGTCATCATCAAGAATAACATGTTCCCCCATGTTTGTGTGCACCATTACAACCCCCTTCATATTTGTGCACCCATGATGTCGAACCCCCAACAAGTCCAAGGAATATGATCGATCACCCAGTTGGTCCAAAAGAAAATACGTATCATTTCCTTGTATTCCGCTACCCCTTAGATTCCTTGGCACATGTTACAATTATGAATCACAGATAACCTCTCATCCCCCTCATGAGAAATATACCATCTATGTTTCCCTACATATCATCAACCCTTGAGAAGACACCAATGGCCCCCCACCCTCTCAGACACCAATTCCACTCAGTTATCCATGCAGGAGAATTATGCATGGCATTGATTCATGGGGAACCTGTCTTCTCATATGAAAAAAACCATTACATCATCATCAAAATGGCTGCCCAAATCACTCAAAACCGTGGGAGTATCACCAATATAAATTGGTTCCCCAACCCCCCAAAACTATGGGAACTACACCAATCATTCTTTATCTACAAATATTTCCCTGATCCACACAAAATCGTGGGGACCCCATCACATTATTTTTTTTGAAACATCCCTTGGTCATCCTTGATTGATGTATTTCGAGTCCACCTAACCTCACTATTATTAGTTTTTTCATTCACCATACCTCATCAGTATTGTGTCTCCAATAAATCCCTTCATCTGCAATATTTTTCCCTCTGTCACACCCTACATCACCATTTGAAGAAAGATTCCATCGGTTACTCACCCCTATTTACATCGATCAAGGGAAGTCATGAGCCTCATGCTTATCAACCATTCTTGTGTAAGGTCTATCAATTTCCCAGTTGGTTACAGAATAGTCTTGGTTTTAGACATAAGAGGTATTATCATTTTCTTCAACTCTCATTGACATCATCGTATCATATTCTAAGATTTGTAGTAGTGGAAGTTGTATCTTGGGGTCCCTTCCCCTCAATATAAGGGGTCACCTCGAACTTAGTAAGGAAAGTCATCGATGTTCCTTAAATTAGTGGTTCCCCTATGCTCGATGCCAACAAATCTATCGCATCAAGGGGAGTCGTACGTTCTGATTGTAACATTGCTCACATTTATGATTCATGATATTATCACATCCAATCTAGTGAAGTTCCCCCGACAACTTCACTAGTATTTAGGATCCCCACCCTGGTGGGACTTTCATGAGCATCAACATTTCCACTTATTAGGCACCATTCACATAAGTTCTAGGATTTATTCACTCATGCAAGGATCTAATTCACCTTCAACATGTTATACAAGTTGATAAGAACCCGACATTGTTCTCGTTTTTTTGGGGGTCAATTTTAGTAGTCGTTTTTACCTCCGTTTCAAAAAGTGTGTATACTAGTAGCACCATTTTTCATTTTGAGCCATTTTTTTGTGATTTTGAAACTTCTTGGTCATAATAAAACTATAACTTTTATTTACAAGGGTCATTTTCCAAACTTTACAAAAAAATCTACATTTAATAGCTAGTTATAGTAAAAAAATACACACATTTTTGAATTTTTGTAAGATTTAGAAGCTAGTTAGAACGAAAAATATATGCATTTTCAAAGTTTATTCATTAAACGTGTATCTTAAAGAAGTCATTTTTTGGGAAAATTTCTAAACAAAATGAGAAAAAAATACATTTCAAACCATTTTTCAATGTATTTTCTACTATTTGATGTATAAAAATGATATTCATTAACATTATTTTCCATAAAGTGATGATTCACATAAACTCCACAAAATGTATACCATATATTTCTAGATAGCATATTAAAAACATAACATTTATTCTCAAAATAAAATCTTCAATTCAAAACATTACAAAAATATTTTATCAAAAATTTGTCAACTTTGACATTTTCCTCAATGATATGAAACTAATCAACAATATCATGCACCTCGAAATCTTCATTGAAATCGACGTTTTCTACTAGTTCTATTGGTTGGCTCTCTTCCTGGACCTCAATGTGTTCTACCATTGGGTCCTCTAATTATGAAAAATGCCCAAAGTGATATTTTCCGAACATTCCTTTTAAAGGAGACTGAGGCTCTTTTGACATCTTTGCCACAAGAGACTCACTAAATTCTCCTTTCTTTAAACCAACTTCCTGCATTTCATTTGGAAGAACTTTCATAGCATTAATTCTTTGCTTGATATAATTGCATTGTAGTAGATCATTGCCAATGGATATGCAATTTCTTCCTTTTTGTAATGAACATGTTATTGTTGTACATAATCACCACATACAAAATAAAAAAAATTAAATAACATAATGAAACATAAATATAAAAATATATATTACTAAATTTAGATTCGACACTAGTTTCATATGTAATATCAGAAATATTACCTAATCCTGAGAACAAATCTAAAACCCAATATCCTAGTCTTGAAAAAGTATCTATGAGATAATTAATCAATTCTTGTTCCTTCTGGTAGATGTTTATACTCTCTCCTTTCAAATCTCTTTCTTCATATGTCAACTTGTTAACCACGGCATTATAAGAAAATATTTGACTATATTTTCCTTCACTCTTTACATTGATTAAAAGAGTTTCATAGGTCTCATATTTTGTCCAACATGCAAGCTGTATGTTTTCAGTATCACTCATAAATGGATTAGTGTTGGAGCTACGAATGTTAGGCTTATGCCTATAACATAAATAGATAAGAATCTAACTAACTTATAGAAAGATAATTTTGGTTTCTAAATTCAAATGTATAATAATATACTACAAATATCTTACCAGTGCAGTTGTTTCCTTGATTTTGCTTTATCCTTGAAGGTTGTTAGCATTGATCCTCCTTGTACATCTGAATGGAAAACAAGAAATATCCATAGGGGTGATATTGTGACATCCAAAAATACTGAAACCACTTTATTGAATGACTGGTATGTATAAGTCTAACAATCATAAGTAATGTTTTTGATATTGTATCCATGGGGGATATCTGCAATAACTAGGAAGTACTCCTTTTTGGGAACAAGATTTGCAATGTTTGCACAATCACCCAAAATTACTTTATATTGCATAGTGTCGAGCCCATTCCAAACATGATGATCAAGGGTGTCATCAAGTTTAATGGTTGCAAGACATTGTCTTCTTTGTTGTTCTAATATGGCTCTTTGAATATGAATTTTGAAAGACTTTGGTACTGTATTCTTCTTTGACATATTTGAAAACAAAATTATATCTATGAATTCACTTAGAAATAAATAAAATATAAAATATCATAAATCATCATATCTTTTTGTATCGAACAAAAAACTATTTTAAGTTTTCCAAGGATCTTCAAGCTGGATAGTTGCATGTGACATCATCCCAACTCTTCTCACCCAACATTATAACCATATCCTCTTGTATTTTCATGTAAACCTTATGACTACATGATGTAAAAATAAATGGCATTAACAATGACATCTAATAATAACACAATGCTTATTTAATAAAAAATCTTAAACTCAAAAAATAAACTTAAAAAATTAAAAACAACCTATAATCTTACTTTTCAAAATCATTGCACATTTCCTCGATGAATAATTCACCTAAATTTGCATGTGGCAGTATTGTAGATATAAGTGTTTCATCCTTCACACCTTGCAATGATCTCCAAGGTGTTATAGTCATATCTTCGAGCAAATTCTTGACAACAGGGCCTCCTTGACTACTGCTCCATGCAATTATTTTTTTTTTTTACCTTTTGATTTTTTATGCTAATATTCTCCCACATTCTAAATATGTCATCAGTCAAATCCCATATGGGGCCCGTTCTAAATTCCAACTAAAAATATTTATCTACAACTATGAATGAATCACTTCCTTTCAAACCTTTCTGTTTCACATTGTCCCCTTTAATAGGGATACCTATTTCCATACAACATTGCTTCCATAAATCTGCATCAACTTTCGATCTATCCCCACCACAAATTTGTTCAAATTCATTGTGGATAAATCTAACCCTTTGAAAGAATGTCATGGAAATCCTATAGTCACTATCAGTGTTGTGATCCCATGCAAATAGTTTCTCTTCCACATATGTTAAACCAACGTAAATGATACATTTCATTGTTTGAAAAATGGGGTTTTTGGGAAACTCTTGCATCAATTCTCTTCTAGCCTCCATAGAATGATTCCCCCTCAAAACATAGTAGTTGTAATCAAAACATCTTGATTCTTCAAATGCATATCTAATAGGAACATCTTTTGGGTAAAAAAGAACTAGGTAGTCAACCACATGTGCATAGGGATGGTGCCTCGTCAATGCTTTCAAGTTATGAACATGCAAGTGATTTGGTTTACTAATTTGATACTTCTCTTGGCCTTCTGTGTGTCTATAAATTTGCTTCACATTGATATCAAATGTATTCCCATTGTGAACCAACTTATCCCTCCGCAATCGATCTTGAATAGCATTTTGTGTTGTCTTAACAACACCATAATCCAGAGCACCACCTAGAGTGATGATTTCCAAACTGTCCCCTGAGTTTTCACTATGATTTTAAACATTGGATTGAACATCTTCTATCCTCCTTTTATGTCTTGAAGCAGTTGTATCTAAAAGAACAACTTGTTGATCAAGAATGGAAACATCCTCATCCATAGGTATTTTAGAAGAGTGTCTCTTACTCTTACCAGCAGAAGTAACATCATCATCACCAACAATTCATCAATCATGTTTAGTTGGGAGAGATATCCTTTTGAATGTAACCTTCCTAGGTACTTCATTTAATTGTTGGATTCTTTTTCCTTTATGTGCTTGTAATTCTTCAGGAACATTTTGCACTCATTTTTTCTTTGGTGTTTCTCCCTTCTTTGGTGCTTCTCCCTTATGAAGAGGGGCATTAATAAAAATTCAGAAAAATATAAAAATATATAAATTTACACTCTTGCACTCAATATCGTGTACGACTCCTGTACAAAATTCTGTGAAGAATTCCTTGATCTTATCGTTTGAAACTTTCAAAGAATATTATATTTTGAAAAAGGTTTTAGCTTGTTTCACTAGTTCTTAAACAATGTCTTTACCCGACACCAAACAAATATCTCGCAACAATCCCAATGAGTGACAATCATTTTTAAGATATGCAAATCCATCACAATATAAGTCAATATTGTTTGAGTTTCCTTGATATTTATCTTTCAGAAACCAAGAATAGTCTGTACCATATCCCAAGGGACCAACATTTTCAGGCTTAGCATAGCCCAAGGGATATGAATTTTTCACCTCGTTCCCAATCAATAGCCCTTAAGCTATGTTACGGGCATAGCCCACGGGCTATGAAATGGTGCGCCCAGTGCATAGCTCTTTATTTTGGCTCAATGGTTTATGAATCCAAAGGATGGCCTTCGGGAACTCCCCTTTGGACGCACGAGTGAGGAGCTAAAATCCTACTCCCAAGCTCATTTGAATGGGCATTGGGAGGCCCATTGCATAGCCTAACTGGCCGCCCTTCGGGCTATTGATTTTGAGAATAGCACTGCTCGTTAGGGCGGGCGTTGTGTGAACCCAAAGGGGGCCATGGGGCGGAGCTCTACTCCCCCCCAACCCCCTCTGGTTTCCTAGGGGAAGGAGTGGAGATCCTCCCCCCGAGGGCACTTTGGGCGTCCAATGCATAGCTCACAGTCTATGCAATGGGCGCCCATTGCGTGGCCAAATAATTAGGGGTAGGAGCTTAGCTCCTCACTCGTGCAACCGAAGGGGCGTGCCCCATGGCCATCCTTTGGGTGCATAAGCCATCGAGCCAAAATAAAAAATAAAAATTTACCCATATTTTTAGAGAGGGCATGCCAAAGCCCAAAGAAAAAGAAATTACATTAAAACAGTAGAAATGTAAAGTATTTAAAAGCAACATTAACATTCGAAAAATAATTTAACTAACCTTGATAATGTTTGAAGCTCTTCGATGGTCTTCAAAGCCTTGTGGATTAATGTTTGCAAATGGTGACTGTAGAAAACCTAATTGCATTAATATAGCATACAATAAATTTTTTGTTTACTGCTTTATGAGTGTGGGATTAAAAAAAAGACAAAATAACTAAAGAAACATTGCCAAAGGAAATATAAAATAGAAAGATTTATTTTTAAAAAAAATAGAACTAACCTTCAAAGAACTATTAAATTACTCAAAATTTCAAATGTGAAGAATAGAAAACCAACATAGTTTATATGGCTAATATTAAGTTTAACATTATTCATTTTACGAATGCAGGATTAAAAAATATTTAATTAGCTAATGCATTATTTCTAAATTTAGAGAAGAAGGCATTAAATGAAATTTGATTAGTGTTATGACTTTTGGTTTAAAAATTAATGTAATAACTAATATTGTATTAAAAAGTTCGGATAGCATTATTTACATGTCATTTTATTAGTATTATTACAATTTTTATACGATAAATTAAATTAATTTTAATAGTGTTATGGTTGTGCTTGAAATGTGTGATTTATTTTGCAGGGAAATTTTGGAGGGAATGCTTGGAAGGGGAAATTTTGGAGGGAAAATTTTTGTTCTTTTAGCTATAAGATTGTTAGGGGTTTATAGTTGCACCATTTTACTTTTTGGTGAGGAGTGTGAAAAAATTCCATTCTCTTATACGTTTTAGTAAAAATTCATGGACTCATTTGAATCAATCTCAATGTCTGAAGATGTACACGAAGATGGTGGAAATTTTCATTTAAGTGGGGATTTCAAAGGAACCGATGATGATTTACCTCGAACTGAGGATTTTAAAGGCATTAATGACGATGATGAAGAGCTTCCTCCATGTGTAGATTTAAAATACACTGAGGAAGATGATGAAATTTTTCCTCCAAGTGACGATTTTCAAGGCACCAATGATGATTTTTCTAAAGGAAATGATTCTCAAGGCATCGACAATGATTTTCGTCCAAGTTATCATTTTCAAGGCACTAACAATGATTTTCCTTCAAGCCACGATTTTCCTGCAAGTGAGGATTTTCAAGGCACAAACGATGATTTCCCTCCAAGCCAAGATTTTCCTCCAAGTGAGGATTTACAAGACAACAAACATGATTTTCTTCCAAGCGAGGATTTTTATCGGATAGATAATAATTTTGGTGAGGATGAAGGCACTAAATATGGTGTAGATTATTTTCCTCCAACCGAGGATTTTAATGGCACCGATGATGATTTTCCTCCAATCGAGGATTTTAATGGGATTGATAATGTTCCTCCCCCAAGCAAGGATTTTGATGGCACTGGCGGTGATTTTCCTCCAAGGGAGGATTTTGATGGGATTGATAATGTTTTTCCTAAGCAAGGATTTTAATGGCACTAATGATGATTTTCCTTCAAGTGAGGATTTTAATGGGACTAATGTTTCTCCTCCAAGCAAGGATTTTGATGGCATAGAAGATGATTTTCCTCCAAGCGAGGGTTTTAATGGGATAGATGATGATTTTGGTGAGGATAAAGGCAACACCAATGGTGAAGATGGTTTTCCTCCCAACCAAGATTTTGATGGCTCTAATGATGATTTTCCTCCAAGTGAGTATTTTAATGGGACAAATGATGATTTTGGTGATGATGAAGGCACCAATAATGGTGAAGATGATTTTCCTCCAAGCGAGGATTATAATGGCAACGATGACGATTTTCCTCCAAGTGAGGATTTTAATGGAAACAATGATGATATTCCTCCAAGCGAGGATTTTAATGGGACAGATGATGAATTTGGTAAGGATTAGGGCACCAATAATGGTGAAGATGAATTTCCTCCAAGCGATGATTTTTATGACACCGATGATGACTTTCCTCCAAGCAAGGATTTTGATGGCACTGATGATGAATTTCCTCCAAGCGAGGATTTTAAAGGGACGGATGTTGATTCGGGTGAGGATGAAGGAACCAATAATGATGAAGGTTATTTTCCTCCAAGCAAGGATTTTGATGGCGTGGATGATGATTTCCCTCCAAGCAAGGATTTTAATGGGACAAATGATGATTTTGGTGATGATGAACCCTGCAATGATGTTGATTTAACCTCAACTGATAAAATTGATAGTGATGAGGATGATCATTCTCCTACTAATTTTGGTGATGATAATCTCAATGAGAGGGATGATATTCCTCACATTGATGAGGATATTCATTCTAATGAGGATGATTTAATGGTTCATGAAACGCAAGGCAAATTGTACCAATGAGCAAGATTAAGTGTAGGACTAGGCCATTTTATATCAATCCAAAGCATTCTAGTTATAGAAGGTCTAGGAAAGATTTGCTCACAATTACTAGTTCTATTATTGATTTGATTTCAAGTTAGTGCTACCAAAAAAATTGTATGAAACAAATACACTAAAATTATGCCTTAGAGAAAAGGCAAGCATATCTATCAATGAACAAAAATATTCAAAAATAATATTTGGTAGGGTGCATAACTTCTACAAAGGCAGGTTATGATTATTGCATTGGAAGTATTTTGCTTTGCAGAAGGGCATTCAAAAGAATCCACTCAATTGGTAATCTTAGACTATCAAGAGTCTAGACAAGGCTAGAAAATGATCCTACATTTTGTTCTAAAGAATATTATGTATGAACTAGTGGGCCGATAACAAGCATTGCAATGTCATGGATGCGTGAATTCTTGTCTAAGCATGGAGAGAGTATTCCAGATAGACAAACCATACACATTCTAGATAATTTCTCAAGGCAGGAAATCTACAACTTGTATAAGGCATTTGTTCAAGATGCTGAAGGAAATAACAATTTCATTAGATATGCATATTTTACAAGACTATGGAAAACAGAGTTCAACAATGTATGCATTCCTAAGAGGTAAAGGATGGGGGTTTGCAGTATATGTGCTTCTCTTAAACAAAGAAGGGATAAATCAGAAGGGATAGAGAGAGGTATGTCCCTAACAACTTTATTTTTTTGGAATAAATATCTATTACAAAAGCTCATCAATGTTTTGTTTTTATTTTATTTGTAGATTATGTTGTTAAAGAACTTCAAGCACATCGCAATCAACAATCAATTGAACACAAAAATTTATACAAACATCGCAAGAAGTGTTATGATGAACCACATAAGTATATGGGTTTGATAATTGATGGCATGGATTAGAAAAAAACACTTTTGCCACATTTTGTTCGTGTACCAAAGAATTTAAAGGAGGAAAATTTTATTCAGTTTCACTTGGTTGGTTGTATGATTTTTAATGGTCAAATGTCTCCAAGGGTTTACTTTACAACTCCAAATATTCATAATGATGCAAATCTGACCATTACCATAATTCACCATGTGCTGAATCATTGGTCTGGTAATATTCCTCGAGTTCTATATCTGCAATTGGATAACACCATCTGAGAAAACAAAAATCATATCGTGTTTGGTTATCTTAACATGCTTGTTGAATTGGGAATTTTTCAGAAAGTTAAAGTTGGTTTCCTTCTTGTTGGGCATACACATGACATTGGGGAGGAAGAATGTTGGAATCCTGCCATCATTAACTGAAATTATTAGAAAAACATATAGTCCAGATCCTGATGTACTAACATTGGAGGAAACTATTGACATGCGAAGATTTATTTTGGGATCGCATGGTGAAGAAAGATGCATTGAGAAACTTAATGACATTAGCTTTCAACATCAATTTCATATAAAAAATATTAATGGTAAAAAACTACTATGGGGGTAATAAGTATTCAACAAGTGCAGAATGGGGGCCTACATCAGGTTTAGCATTTCTGAAATTCATCCCAAGTCATTAAATGTATGCTTCAAAGTTATCGTTGTTGTAGTCAGCTGTTGAGATTCAAAATTCATGCCGACACAATAGAGATGTTGATTCTTCTCAATGCTGGGAAGAAATGAAAAATTCTATCAAAGATACATATGACTATTTTGATGTTGTTGATTATGTTTCGTGGGAGTCATTTTTCGTGGAGCAAAATGACATAATTATAGACTCTACAAATGGAGATATTTTTTTGAAGACTCCATTTAGTTGGACACAAAGTATGTCAAATGAAAATGAGGAGATAAATGTTGATCTTGAAGGTGTTGAGCCTTCTCAACCGGAATAAAGGTAAATGTACATTGGGTCTAGAAGATCATCTACACGGTGTGAGGCGATGGAAGACCTTTACATAGGCTCAATACAAGATATTAAGGAGGGTTGCATGATTGCAGTTTTGGCCACAGAAGATCCATGTGTTTATCCATTCTGGATTGCAAAAGTTATAAAGTTCAATAAAGAAAATAAGGAAGTTATATCTATTGAATTACATTGGTATGCAACATAAACAAACACATTTGATGGTGTGTACAAGCCAGAGATGGTGATCAAGAAAAAGGTTTCCAAAAAGAGAAAAATAAAGGGTCAAAATGTAAATCATCATCGCATAGACATTTTGAAATTAGAGGATGTTGACATACTAGTTTATGACTTCTAGTTGACAAGGAAAGGCACTCTTCGCTCCAAGACTATAGAGATTATCAAAATATTGTTAGCACCAGAAATAGTTGCAACATGGGAGTTTGCTAAACCAAGGCGTAGATCTAGAATGAATATGGCATATGAAATGTTGGGATTACATGAAGATTCAGATGGTGCCCTTATTGATAGTAGAGAAGAATACGAGTCATCTATATCTTCATCTAGTGAGTCATCTGAAGAAAATGTAGCTTTTGATGGTGTGTCAGAATCCATGTGTTGATTTGAATATTTGCACATGAAACATTTTTTCTTTTTTATTAATATACCATTGTTTGTATGGAAACTCTAAATGAGTGCTTGAATTTTGATATGAATTACTTCTACGTCTTATGGTTTAATATATGATTTTATGATGAATATCATAAATTTTTGTATTTTATATGAAATGAGTGGTTAAATTATTTCTTGAATAATTTGTGTTTAACTCAATGCAAGTTTTATATAGTGTTACTAAGAGATTAAATAAGCACAATTTTCAATTATGATAAAAACATATAAAAATGTCATTTTTTGAAAAGTGTGCTACCGGTAGCATTAGTTTTCAATTTAGAGCTTGATTTTAAGGTTTTTGCAAACAACAATAACAAATTTTTTGCATAATTTCCATATTTTTTACCCCAAATCAAAAAGTAGTGCTACCGGTAGCACCACATTTTGATTTGGGGTTGTTTTTTGGTGTTTTTTATACAAAAACATGGGTTTTTATGGCTAGAGTTCTCGTTTTGAGTATAGATTTCTCATCAAGTTGTATAACATGTTCTTCATCCTTGTATCACTAGTATCAAGAGTCAGCCCCTTGGTCCCCTCTTCTTTCTAATATATTCTGACATATTTTCACGAGCATAGGCATCTTGTCTCATTTGTATAAAACATCATATACTCTTTATAGCTTCAAACGGTCATCACCAACAACCTTCCCCCATGGGTATATATTTTTCACCCAAGAATTCTTGAGAACTTGTGAGAACATGGAGATAAAAGAAAAGATGATGCATTATCGACCCTACAGTACCCTCTAAATTTCATACATCATGGGGCATATGTTAATGGTTAAATCTCACATACATGCGACATTTAGGCTAATCTTGTAGAAAGGCATATTCAATATATAGAATGCAGCTTACTGAAGACATCCTCATAAAATCTAGAAAACAATATGGGCCTCGGAATGCTAAAAGCAGTCAAAATGGAAAATCCCATGACTAAAAAAACTGGAAACCTGCTCTGATAGTGCAACTTATATGTACATCCACCCATGTGGGAGTTTACTCTAAACCCATGGAAATGTAAAAACGGTGGGATCACATAGTTCCATGGTGCATTAAAGGCTCAAAACGACTCCCTTGGATCCAAAATTAGAATAGGGACCCCTCACATTCTTGGGAGCATTGAATAACCCCTCTCATGTACTTCGGAAACCAATCCAAAGTATGAAGTGTTCACATATGGATCTAGATGTTTCTTGGAAACCATTTGACCTATAAAAGGAGGCTATCGGCATGCATTCCATAGAAAGAAATCAGAGCAAAGTTATGATGTTGGAATCACATTGAGAGCTTCTCTTTCAATCTCATTCCTCCCTCATATTGCCATACACAAATCTCCCTTGCTCTCTTTCCCTAAGAGGCAAGTGTCTCTCCATTGTTCTCTCCTAGTTATTTTGCAATTCCGTGGACAAAAGGGACCTCCCTGAGGGAGATTGTTAGCTTCCCTTGAAGCTTGCACCTCCTAGGTGACACTATTATATTTAGCTAGACCATTGGGTAACAAAAATTTGGTTTGGCGCAATCGTGTTCAAACTTGTTTGGTTTACCACTTATCCCTCAAGACTCTCACTTTCTTGTTCGAAGGTCATCATTAAAACTAGGTTTTAATTTGTGTAATAAGAACAAGACAAGCATGGAAAGAGTTATTGATAGATTAAACTTTTAATATACTATAATTTTAATATTACCTTACTTGTTAAATATTATAGTCTATTATTTTTTCTATTATTAGATATTACTTAATTTTTAATATTATATTATAATCTATTATTTTTTCTATTATTATAAATTACTTAATGATTAGAGTTTTACACATATACAATTCAGTATTCACTATTTAACTTGGAAGCAACACATATGACACTTTCATATATTTATTCTAAATACAGCTAATTAACTTTGTCCTGATACAAAGGAAATGATATTATGCCTCAAGTGGAATGTGGATTGTTTATGAATGTAAAAGTACCATTCTTAGGTACATGTTAATTTTCATGTTTTCCGAGGTAATATCTATGTGGTAATATAAAATAGTTATTTATGGAAGTTTTTGTTATGGGCAGAGGATTTGAAGGATATCAATTCTCAAGACCAATCTCAAAGATACAATTAAATGAAATAAATTATTTTGATTCTTAAAAATGATTTGTTATGTTCATATTCTTAAAAACAATAATATATCTGGTTGTAATGGATAAAAACATGTGTTTCCTCCTAGGAGGTTATATACTAAAATCCAGAGGGGGTAGGGTATGTACACCTCTATAAACTGGGATTGCATGAAATCAAAAAGGTCTATATGGACTAAACTATATGCTCTTTTTCTTTATAGGAGGAAGTTTATATTTTCTAGCCTTTATTGATGATTTTAGCAGGAAATTCTGGGTATATTTTCTCAAGAACAAATCTGACACTTTTTCAAGGTTTGAAGAGTTCAAAGATCTAGTTGAATAATAGAGAGGAAAATGCATCAAAGTGGTTAGGTCAGATGGAGGAGGTGAATATGAATCAATGAATTTATAGACTTTTGTAGGTAGTAGGGAAACGAGAGGAAGTTCACAATAAGATACACTCCACAGCATAATGGAATAGTTGAAAGGAAAAACAAGACAATCATGAGCATGGCCAAAAGCATGCTCAAAGAAAAGAACTTCTCCAATGATTATTGGGCTGAAGTAGTGGCATGTTTAGTATACATACTAAATAGGTCTCCAACCATGAGTGTGAAAGACAAGTCATTCCTCAAGAAGCATGGAGTGGCACAAAGTCAGGTATCTCCCATTTGAGAATTTTTGGATGCATTGTATATGCACATATACCAAAGGAATTGAGAATAAATTTGGACTACAGGAGTGCAAAGTGTATTTTATTGGATACAATGATCTATCCAAATCCTATAGACTGTAAAATCCAATCTTCAAGAAATTTGTGGTAAGCGGGGATGTCAAATTCTTAGAATACAAATCTTGGAGTAATCAAGAAAATGAGTCAACAGATATTAAATAGGACGAAACCTTAGGACAACAAGCTCCTTCACTTAGGATCCCAAGATTATAGAGACAAGAAGAACATCTTCAACAAATTTCTTCTTCCAGCAATGAGATAGTATCTCCTACAAGAAATAAGACAACAAGTATCTTAGGGGATATCTATGAGCATAATAATGACATGAATGAACATGTTCACTATGCATTTCTATCTCATCAACCTACATATTTTGAAGAAGCAGTGAAAGAAGAGCATTGGGTGCAGGAAATGAAGGAAGAAATTGATGCAATTGAAAGAAATCAGACATGGGATATTTCAAATCTCTCGATAGATAAAACCAACATTGGTGTAAAATGGGTCTACAAGACAAAGCTAAATGAGAAAGGAATGGTAGAAAAGCATAAAGCAATGCTAGTTGCCAAAGGTTTTCCTCAGCATCATGGTGTTAACTATGGTGAAACCTTTTCTCTAGTAGCATGGTTAGATACCATCAAAATTGTGTTAGCCATTACAACCTAAATCAAATGGCCAATGTTCCAAATGCATGCAAAATTAACACTCCTCAATGGCATTCTAAAGGAAGAGATATATGTGAATTAACCACCAAGATTTGAAGTTAGAGGCCAAGAATCCAAAGTGTACAAGTTGAATAAGGCCTTGTCTGGTCTAAAGCAAGCTTATAGAGCTTGGTACAATAGAATTGACTCTTACCTCCTCAACAATGGGTTTAGAAGGAGCAGTAATGAGCCCACACTCTACACACAAGTATATCAGCAAGGTAACATACTTATTTTTTTCCTTTATGTTGATGACATGATCTATACTAGAAACTTTCTATTAAATGAATTTTAAAATATCATGAAAAAATAGTTTCAGATGACTAGTCTTGATCTCATGAAGTATTTTTTTGGCATCAAAGTTGAGCAATCTTCTCAAGGAAATTTTATCTATCAACATAAGTATTCTACAAACATATTAAATAGGTTCAAGATGGACAAGAGTAAACCAGTTGAAACATCAGTTACCACAAGAACAAAATTAAGTAAGCAAGATGATGGACCTGCAATTGATTCAACAATATATAAGAGACTTGTATGAAGCCTCGTGTTCCTTATTGCAACTAGACTTGACTTAATTTATGCATTGATGCAATTAGTTTCATTTCTAGATTTATGGAGTCTCCCAAAGACTCTCACTAGAAAGTGGGGATTTTTTTTAAAGATATGTTGTAGGTATAATTGATTATGGATTATGGTACACCTATTCTAAAGATAACACTCTTACAGGATACAATGATAGTGATTTTACAGGAAGTATTGATGATAGGAAAATTACTTCAATATATGCTTTCCATTTAGGCACAAATTTGATCTCATGGGGTTCAAAAAAAAAAACCATTGTCAAAACCTTATCTCCAAAATCGGAATATGTAGCAGCGACTACAACAACATGCCATGCAATTTGGCTAAGAAGGATTATGACAGATCTTGCACATGTGGATACGGATCCAACTCCTATTTCTAATGGCAATAGTTCAACACTAGCTCTATCAAAGAACCATGTATTTCACAAGAAGAGAAAACATATTGACACTCACTACCATTTCATACATGATCTTGTTAACAACAATGAAATAACACTTCAATTTTGTGTATCTAAGGATCAACTAGCATATATCTTCACCAAACCCTTTGGGAATAATTGTTTTAGTTAGGTGGCAGTTACTTTTATGAGTCTTTGAATTAGCTCCAGTATTGTTTAGCTATTTTTTGTAAATTAGTTGAATTCTTTATGAACTGTACACAATCTTCAATGCACATTGTGATCCAGGAGGATCTCCAATATTAATCAAACTTAATTCTTCAAAATGTGAAAATAATATTATAGATGCATAGAGACCTTCATGATATTTCCGGCAACGTTCGTTTCATGTGAAACGACCTTCAGATGTGAAATTTATTGAGTTTGGAAATTTCGGCAAAAAGGTAAAAAATGATGTAAAATGGCAGAAAATGGGGGGCACATGGAACACCCACAGGATGACATGTCGCATGCAAAATCAGCATAGGTTGTGACGTGGCATCACCACAGGGTGCCACGTGGTCAGAGTGGTGACATGGAAGTGATGAGGTGGAGCAATCAAGGACTACCATTTGGCAGTCGGTTGCACCATATGAAAAAATGTATGGAGTCGGGGAGGATCGAATCCTCGACCTCCACTCCGTATATGCCTAAAAAAATCCCTCCTATCCAGGATTCCCGCAAGTGTTACTTATACTATAGGGGTGGAAACTTGTATTTAAAGTTGAAGGTTCGTTTTGTTGAAAAAAGGGGCGGGATCGAGGGCTTAGACCTTGACCCAATGGACAATATCGAGGCTGTGTTATGTTATACGGTGGAACAACAACCAATGAAACTGTTGTGGAGCCAAGTCACATGCCAACCAACACAAACAACGAAACCTCCATGGATCCAACATATGCCAACAAATTCAACGTTACAACCAATGCGATGGAACCAACAAACACCACTGCATTCAAACAATACAAACCAATTCACATTAAAAGGGGAGAGTCCCGCAGGTTCGACCCCGGGACCTCTGCCCCCAAACTCCAACATCTTACCAATGGGCCACATCCCATATGTTGGTTGGTATATGGCATATTTTAGTTAAAATTTTAAGACCAGAAATAGATCCAAAAAGGGGTGAGTGGCTCTCCATTTTGAAGCCCAAAATCCTATTTAAAACCCCTTTTTTAACCACGAAAACAAGTTTTTGAAGCGCCAATTTTATGCACAGTTCCCGAGGTAGAGTACAGGGCATGATTCCCGAGCTAGGGTACAGGAACAGATTCAGAGGTGGAATCTATACAGATCTGTACATTGCAGAAGGGTATGTTTCTCAATTTGCGTTCCAGAGGAGGCCTCAGCCAAAGCAGGTCGAGTTTATACTCATTCTTCTCATAATTTCGAGAGGAACGCAGTGGTGTAGTCTGTTTCTAGTTTTTACTGATAGAACCCAGAATTGTTTCCAGAACTCATGTATGTAAGCTTTTGAAGACTTAATAAGATCGACATTCTCATTGGATGTGGGCCAGAGACATAGCCCAAGAAGGGTGGACTCTCTTATCATTTTCTATCTACAAAATTCTGGTTTGCATACTTGTTTATTTGCTTATGTGATTGGTTTAAGCATTTAAATATTATCTTTTAAAATCTTTTTTATGGGATTTTTCATGCAAATTTCACATGCAATTTACATGGTTAAAAAGATCCTGGAAGTTTTCAGATCAATTTTGGTATCAGAGCATCTTAACCATTGCATTGTGAGTTTGTGAATGTTAAAAATAGAAAGACTTCAATGTGGTGAAGGAGAGCTTGAAGAATTTGATCCAGAGATTGGTTCAAGAAGAGGAAGAATGGCTTCAGAAAAAGGAGAAGATGCGACTTATTCAATACCATCTGAAGGAGACTTCCTTAAATCTTTCATGAGGATGCAAAGTATGGTGGAAGATCTTTATCAAGATCGGAAGAAGGGTGAACAAGGTGGTTCAATATCTCATGCTAAAGTTAAAGACGAAGGTAGTGGTGATGAACCTCCTAAAAATCCTCCATCTTCACCATCTTTTCTTGATGGATCTTTACATTCCTGACCTGAAAAACAAAAAGTTAATTTTAATGTGCCACAATTAAAGCTTGATATTAATTTTGACTTACCTGTTTATAATGGAGAGCGTAATGCTGAGAAATTGGATAATTGGATCTGTCAAATAGAGGTTTATTGTAGGATTCAAAAGTTCACTGAAGATAGCATAAAAATTCAGTTGGCTTCTCTTCGACATGGAGGGACCGCTCTCATATGGTGGGAGAGTAGAACTCAAAATGAGATGGCCTCAAAAGGAAACATCATCTCCTGTTGGCATGGGTTCACTTCAACATTAAAGAAACAATTGTATCCATTGGGCTACATGCAACAAGCCATGATGGATTGGCATAATTTGAGACAAGGTAAGGTACAAAGTGTGCAAGAGTACACATAAGAATTCAGAAAAAAGAGATTTAATACTTGGTATACCTCTCTACACTCAATAAATTATTCTCAAGCTCATAGGTGGATTACATAGTTATTTACGTCATATGATACTTATGTTTAGTCCAAATAACCTTGATGAGGTATGCGTTCAAGCGACTCATATGGAGTCCAAGGGGAAGAATACAAATGAAAACCTTTCAAAGAAAAATTTCAAACCTGATGGAAACAAATTCAAAGGTAAAGGGAAAGGTAAGCATACAGCTACAGTAAAGAAAGAAAGAGATAAACCTACATTCTCACATTGCTAGAAAAAGCGTCATGATGCATCCAAATGTTGGAGGCTTCATCCGGAGCTCAAGCCCGATAAGTTTCAAAATAAGGAGGACATGAAGACCACTGCTACATCCATCCAACATGATTTGGGATCTGACTCGGGGGATGAGACTAAGATTGTTGCCATGGGAATTCGAGGTAAAAATCCTTCTACTTCTAATTCAAAGCATGAACCTGTTGTTGATGAAAGTAAGAGAAGTGATTTATTCCATATAAGAGTAATATCTAAGCATACAAAAATATATACTCATTTTGATAGTGGATCACAAGCCAATCTCATTTAAGAAGAGATAGTTTAAAAAATTCATTTGGAAACTAAGTTACACCCTAAACCTTATCCTCTTGGATGGGTATGTGATAATGCACAACTGCAAGTTACAAAACAATGTAGACTTAGGTTTGATATTACTTCTAGATTTGTTGATAAAGTAGATTTGGATGTGGTTCTGTTGGATATATGTGGTATTGTGTTGGGTAGTCCTTATCTTTATGATCAAAAGGATATCTTTTACACAGAAGATAGCTTGTATCGGATCACTAAAGATGGTATTGAATATGTTGCGCGTGCTCATCTCATGACAAATAATCTTTCATTAGTTTCTGCAAGTCAAATGAAGAGGCTAGTAAATGATATTAAGAATTTTGTTCTTATAATAGTTAAAGCAAAGGATGTTGGTCAAAGTGAATCTTTTAAAGGATGTGATCCAAGACTTAAAAATGACTTGACTAAATTTGTAACTAATTATGATGTCTTGTTTCAAGAACCTAAAGGAATACCTCCAAAAAGATAAATCCAACCTGAGATTCTCTTATAGCGGGATGCACAACTTCCTAGCATTGTCATGTACAGGTCTTCAGTGATTGAAAATGCAGAGATAAAGAAGCAGGTTCAAGAATTGCTTAAAAGAGGGAACACTCGACCAAGCTCCTCTCTTTGTGGTTCACCAATTCTTTTGGTTCCAAAGAAGGATGGAACATGGTGTATGTGTGCTGATTACAGGGCACTAAACACAATCACAATTAAGAACAGGTATCCTCTTCCCCGAATTGATGATATTTTGGATCAGCTAAAGAATGCAACTTATTTCACTAAGTTAGACTTACAAAGTGGCTATCATCAAATTCGAAACCATGATAATGATATATGGAAGACTGTTTTCAAAACTAAATAGGGATTGTATGAATGTATGGTAATGCCCTTTGGGATTTGTAATGCACCCACAACATTTATGAGGGTGATGAATGTTGTTTGTAGGCCCTTGATGGATGACTTTGTCATAGTCTACTTAGATGATATTTTGATTTTCAGTCGTACTTGGGAAGAACACGTCAAGCATGTCAAACAAGTTTTGGATGTACTTGTAAGGGAAAAATTGTACTTAAAGATGTCCAAATGTGAGTTTGGGAAGACATCTTTGGTGTATCTAGGTTACAATGTAGGGGGTGGTGAACTTAGAATTGATCCCTCTAAAGTAGAGGTCATTGTGAATTGGCCCAAGCCAAATAATGTAACCGAGATAAGAAGCTTTTTGGCAGCAACCCAATACTTGAGGAAGTTTATTGACAACTTCTCCTTCATAGCTTCTCCATTACATGCTTTGACAGGTATGAACAAAGTATTTCATTGGGAAGGAAAAGCACATAAATCCTTCGACACTCTGAAAGAAAAGATTAGTACAACTCTAGTACTTGCACTATCATATCTAATGCTAGTGGTTATGCCATGGGGGTAGTCTTAATGAAACTTAAAAAACCAATATGCTATCATTATGAAACCTTCTCTAAAGCAATAATTAACTATCCTACCCACGATAAATAATTGTATGCATTAGTACAAAGTGTGAAGAAGTGGAAACATTACCTAATGGGTAAAGAAACAATTATACATATTTATCATCAACCACTACAATATATTCAATCTCAAACTAAGCTACAACAATCAAGACATTTCAGGTGGATTGGTTTTCTACAACAATTTCATTTGATCATTAAGTATAAGAAATGTATTCAGTTCAAAGTTGCAAATATGTTATCAAGACCTCCAACAAATGATTCTATTGTTACTTAACAAAGTCCTTTGGTACATTCAAGTTATGTTGAAAAATATAATAAGGATGAAGACTATAAGGAAGTATATGAATCACTAATACATGGATCTCAAAATGAATAATTAAACTATCATGTTCATGATAAGTTAATATATCATCTTGGAAAAATTTGTATTCCACAAAGTGAAAGAGTGCATGTGATAAGAGAAGCTCACACTTCTCTCATTTTAGGGCACTTTGGAGTAGGAAAAACTGTAGCACAATTACCAAAGTTTTGTTATCGGCCTTGGATGAATGATATTGTTTCCAAGTATGTAAAAGGATGCGTTATGTGTGCAATAAGTAAGCCAAGTAACATAAAGTTAGGCTTGTACACTCCACTTCCTGTTCCTTCCCATCCATGGGAAAGTGTTTCAATGGAATTTGTAGGAGGGTTACCATTGTCTAGAAAGGGACATGATTACTTATATGTTGTTGTGGATAGATTCAATAAAATGTGCATTCTAATGCCTTGTAAAAAGCAGATCACAACTGAGTTGACTGCTCATTTGTTCTTCCAACATGTATGGGTGCATTTTGGACTACCTACTTCTATTATATATGATCGAGATTCCCGCTTTATTCAGAAATTTTGGTCATCTATATGTGAACTTGTGGACACAAATCTAAATAAAAGCACAACATTTCATCCACAAAATGATGGACAAGCTGAAGTGGTCAACCGGACAGTAGTACATCTTCTTTGAGGATATTGTGCCAAGCATTCTAAGCTTTGGGATGAGCAGTTGCATTATGTTCAACATGACTACAACAAAGTGATGCACTCTTCAACACAAATGTCTCCATTCGAGACATGTTTTGGATATTTTCGAAAGTCTCCCTTAGACTTTGTTTTTGGGAAATATTAAGTGGGATATGGTCAAGTTGATGCATACAAATATTTGAAGTTTATTCAGCAGATCCAATTAATACATCAAGCAATACAAGAACAGTTGGAATCAAGTCAAGCCAAGTATAAAGAAAGACATGACACACATCGGGTGGATCATTATTTTCAAATTGGTGATCGAGTATGGCTTCATATCAGCAAAGACCAACTCCAGGGTGAAGGTAGAAAGTTGAAACCAATCAGATATGGACCTTTTACAATTTTGGATCAAGTTGGTAATAATGCTTTTCAGTTAGATTTGCCTCCTTATTTGAAAATGTATTATGTTGTTAATGTGGAAAAATTGAAACTGTATGAGCCTCCTATGATTATGGAATAATATGTACATGTTCAAGTACCTTATGTTGATGAGTTTGATCCTGAATATCTCAATGAACTTCAGGAAGATGTTATACTAGATAAGAAGGTCAGATCTTCATGAAGAGGTGACATGGAATATCTTTGTGTGGGTATTAAAGGAATGCATCCAAACACACCACGGTGGCTAGAGACCACAAGAGTGAGGGAGTTGTACCCTCACCTTTTTTCTGAATGATTCCATGATTTTGGTGGCCCAAAAGCTTCCCAGTGGGAAGTTTTGATCTAGGAGGATCTCAAAGATCAATCAAAATTAAAGTATTCAAGAGGTGCAAATAAGCTTACAAATGTGTAGAGATCGTCAGAATATTTCCGACAATGTTTGTTTTGCATGAAACGACCTCCAGATGTGAAAGTTATTGAGATTGGAAATTTTGACGAAAAGGTAAAAAATGATGTAAAATGGCAGAAAAAGGGGGCTACGTTGAACACCCACAGGGTGCCACGTGGCATGCACAGTCAACATAGGTGGTGATGTGGAAGCACCACAAGATGCCATGTGGTCAGAGTGGTGACATGGAAGTGATGAGGTGGACCAATCAAGGACTGCCATGTGGCATCCCTATTGTACCATTTGAAAAAATGTATGGAGTTGGGGAGGATCAAACCCCCCACCTCCACTCTGCCTATGCCTCCACAGATCCTTTCTATCCAGGATTCCCACAAGTGTTTCTTATACTATAGGGGTGGACACTTGTATTTAAAGTTGAAGGTTCCTTTTGTTGGAAAAAGGGGCTGGATTGAGGTCTTAGCCCTCGACCCCATGGCCGACATCGAGGTCATCTTCTGTTATATGGTGGAACAACAACCAACTAAGCCACCGTGGAGACAAGTCACGTGCCAACCAACACAAACAATGAAACCCCCATGGATCTGACATATGCCAACAAATCCAACATTACAATCAATACGGTGGAACCAACAAACACCACCGCATTCAAACAATACAAACCAATTCACATTAAAAGAGGAGAGGCCCGTGGGTTTGACCACAGGATCTCTTCCCCCAAACTCCAACGTCTTACCAATGGGAAACAACCCATATGTTAGTTGGGATATGTTGGGCCTGGCCCAAGTGGGGCATTTTTGTGCAAGTCATGTTTTGGCACTGCAAAGTTAAAGTGCAGTAAAGATTGAAGACTTTTTTAACAAGTCAGTTTTTGAGAGCTACGAACTTGAGTGCAGTGCAACATCGAAAGAGCTACGAGGTATAGAGCTACGAAGTGGAGCACAATGTAGTGTTAGAAGAGATGCGAAGACCCCGGTCTACAGAGATTCAGAAAGGAAGAAGGTGGAAAAAAGACGGCACATATTCTGGTTAGACCATCGGTGGTCTATTTTTGGTAAAGATGCTCCAGGATTACCAAGCGGCAGGTAAGGAGAAAAGGGAAAGAAAGCGACTAGTCGCACAAGAAAGCAACTATTACATGAACGGTGCGGGACAGGCGAGCTGATACTGACATGATCATGCATGGAGGACGACCACGATGGAAGATTCACTACCAGAACTAGCAAGTCAGGTTAGCTGAAAAATGCGATAGTTTTGGAAACCCTTAGGGTTTCGCCCAGCTATTGTAAAGACATGACCTATGGGCATGATCTATAAAAATGGCATATTTTGTAAGGGAAAGGGTTAATCTCTCATTGTTGTTGATGCTTAGTATTTAGAAATATTCTAAGTGTAAAGACTGAATAGATCTCTGTTGAGAGACATTTTTGTAAAGGCTCTGCAAGCTGTGTGCGCAGAGGCCTATTGAGAGAGAAGAGAGTCTGCAGTTGACTGTGCAGAATGGAACTATTGTACCCTTCCCAAAGAATAATATAACAACAATTCCTGTGGACATATCTCCCATCCTGGGGGTGAACTACGTTAAATCTTGTGTAGTGTGATTGTTTATGCATTTGTGCTTGTTTGTTTGCTTACAATGAATGCTTGAAATCTTGTTTATCAGTTGATATGTTCATGCTTTTGTATGTATTCACCATGAGAATGAGATGGGAATAAAATGTTAAGTATCACATGTATGGATGAATGTTGAATAGACATTATTTATGAGTTAACGAATGCATAAGTCATTTAGATAAACACCTAAGTAGGAGAGCTCACGCTGGGCGACTCCCTTGTAGCACCGGACATGCGCATAACTATATGTTTCACCTTGTTGCATAAATAATAAGGTTAAATAGTCTAAGGCAAGTGATGAATGAATAAAAGCACTAATTAAAGTCATCAAGGTTGGTTAATTCCAAAGAGGATGCATATTCATTAGTTGCGTTGTCCTGTCGTTGAAACCTATCCGAGCCGCGGAGTCCTTGGATGCGTTGGTTGCGCAAGTGGCTAAACATGTGGAAGTGTCAGCCATGAATTTTTCGAGGTTGTGCAGTCATCAGTTCACAGCACACTGCTTGCCAGTTCATTTGTTGGCTTACAATGGCTGTGACTTGTCCCCAACCTCAGTCTCCCTTTCTCTCAACATTTGCACTTCTTTTTTCAAATCCCTGACTTCATGATATCTGCGAAGGCGGTCTCTTGGTTGCAGAGCCTTCACCTCTACGTCCAGTAATTCTAATGTTGCCTACTTATCCTTCAGGGTTTTCTTGAGTTCCACCAACTCTTGTTCTTCTTCAAGCACCGTAAACATTTTTGTCGCCTCGTCCAGCAGAGTCTGTCACTTAGCCACTTCACTGGCTATACTCTCTGCTATAGCTTGCACTTCCTTCGCTATAAGTTGTTACTGATCAGGTGGAGTCTTCGACTGAGTATGCGCTTCCAATGCAACAATCTGTGCTTGATAACTATCTCCATATCCTTCATCTCCACTTTAAGATCATTAACCACCTTGCCGATCTTAATGACAGTTTCCATAGCCTTTGGCTTCTCATCACATTCCGATATCTTCGCGACAACCGCAGGGACCATATATTTTAGTCTCCTTCATCGGTCGTGCTCATCTTGCAGTTCCATGGTCCTCTGCAAGATGGATTCCTCCAACTGCTTATAGCTTTTTTGTAGCTCAGTCTGGTGGTTCAAAGCGTTTATGCTTTGCTCATGAATCTCCTCAACAACCTGCATATGCAGATTGTGTAGACCGGGTAGTGGTATCTTCGCAATGTCGAGGTCCACGTGCTCTAAGTCCTGCATGCCCAAGATTAACTATTCTGGCAGTGGTAGCCTTACACTTAAGGGATCAAGCTTGACAATGCGGGACTTCGCAGGCAAGGTCAGGGCTAGAGGTTTTGTCTTCGGCTATGAAGTGCCTCCTACCTTTCCTTCGAACTCTGAGTCTCATGGAAAGGGTAATCTACACTGTACATCTTCAATCCTTTTCTTTTATGCCTTGGAGCATGATCAGATTCTTCTACAGAATATTCTGAATTGCCTCATTCTTTTTATCTTTTTTCAGACATCAGGTCTTCCATCTGTGATGTTACCGTAGATGCAATCATCTCATAATAGTCATCATGGAGTGTGGCTTTGGATTGTCCTTTATTGGATTTCTGCTTCTTCCTCTGTACCTTTGGCTGTGCAGGGCTCTCAGCTTCCTTCCTTTTTCCTGTCCCTGTCCACGACTCTTCGACAATGAGTGTTGGAATTGGATTACTCTCCACGAAGTCACTTTGTATTTCCCAACTTCGACTCTAAATTCAACATGCCATTCCTTCATAATAGTATCAATGTCTTCTTCATTCATGAGGTAGCTTCCCTGGAACCATTCAGGGTTCTTCTTCTGTGTCTTGGCTGAAATATGAATAGAATGCATGTCAGCATAAAAATTGACAATGCGAATGTACTTATCCATTACCTCTTTTTTTAACCATAGCGTGACGATAATGGCTTCGCACAACTGCTCATAGTAAGTGTAGAAGACTTCATCTGTCACGTGCTATCTTTCTGAATTCAGATTCTCCCAATGGCATGCATAACAGGGTCCTCTGCAATCACTGATGTCGGTTCTTATGCTAATGCAATCCTTCAGGTCCTTCCATTCGACAAATGCAATCAACACTATTAACCATGTATAATGGAAAATACTGTCGTGTATCTATGTTTCATTCAGTTCCTCCAGGAACTCATTCAACAAGTATTGACAAAAGTTGAATCTGCCTCCCTCCGTGATTTTTGCACCAAGCAATAATGTGCCCGCGAGTACCTCCAAGGGTATCGCTTTCCTCAGAATCTTACCAGCTAGAAGTTGTGTAACAAACCACGTAGCGCCATCGTCTATGTCATCTATGACAAAACCTCATTTCCCTTTGACGACAGTTTTCATTTTGTTCATCTTCGCGGTGACCTCCTTGTCACGGCTCTTGCCTACAAAAAATTGCTTGGGGTCCTCGCTTCTCTTGCTTAACCCAATTATCCAGTGGATCAAATCAATATTTAGGTTGACATTACAGTCAAGCCACAAATATCCTTGGTGCATGCATGACATGAGAGTGTGCACCACCGCATTCAGCTCTGGCGTTCTGTCGAAGTGCGGGAGTCTCAATAGGTTGAGCAGTCTTGATTCGATTACTCCGGAAAACCAACTTTCTGCGACCAAGGTAAGTTCTCCTTTCACATCTTTCTTCCAGCACATGTACTTGTTGGGATGGAACTGTGGATACTTAGGTTCATTGGGGTACTTCGGCATCTGAAGCATATCATAATCTTCCCACTTACATTCCAGGATCTTACCCAAGAGACTTCCTCCCACTTCGACATGTTTCGACATAGGCAAGAGCAGAATCTCATACTTGGCATTTTTCACTAGCCTGATGGCTGGTGCATCCTATGTACGCGGCGAGATATACTCAGGAGTTATCTTCAAAGGTATTTCCTTGTCGCCCAGCAGAACTTGTGGCACTGTGGAACTCATCACTTTTGACTTCATTTTTAGCACCACTGGTTCTTTGCCTTTATCTTGCATTACTGTAGTGTGTCTTGGTGATCTTTAGGAAGCCCAACCTTGCTCTATTATGATTTTCTTGATGGGGGTTCTCATCAACCCTTCAATTCCTCCGTATCTAAACACCTTCATAGTATCCTGGACCGTGAACTCTTTCTCAATAGAGGACCTCTCAGACATTCCCTGGATGGCTTTGGACAGAATGACGAAATTGCTGATAACTTGTGGCAAACAATCACAGAGTATTGCTCGCAAGAAAATTCAAGGGTTTCGGTAAAGCTCGCGAGTCCAAATACAATGGTATTTATAGGCACAACTAGCCTCCTCCATGCCCTTCAATGGATAGATAAGCATTAAATGCAGTATCCATTGGCCAAATCCAATGAAGATTTTGGTCCTTTCCGTCCTTAACTCATTCAAAACAACTATTTCTTGTTGATGTATATGTAACTTCGGAATGCATTTCATTTGTATATTATATATATATTTATTGTACCCTTATAAGAGATGTGTTATTCCTCTATAAGGAAGTGTCGTCATGTTGATTGACAAGTGTCGCAAGTGTGTGTACTTGCCGATGGGTTATTAGACCACCATTTGGGGTCGGCCCGGAATTATATATAATATAATGTGGATGTATCTAAGTAGACAAGTCGGCCCCATTGGGTCACTAGGCAAAAAGGTGAGTATAAATAGAGATAGGAGATCTCTATTTTACTCACTTGAAAAAGTAACTCACTATCTATCTGAAAGTGGCGCACTAGTGAGAAGGAGGAGGATCATCTGCTAGGAGACTATCTCAGTGTTATTTGGTTGTATTTTGGTTGAGCCATTGCTCTCTCTATCTCTGAGGAAGTTGTGGGGTTTTTCACCTTAGGGTTTTCCCCACGGAAACTCTGTGTCTCTTGTCTCTATGCTTTTGATTCTTGTGATGCTTGTCATATTATGATTGTCATGCATTGATATACTGTAGATGTTATTCTCTTAGCAAAGATCCTATAGTATTGTGAATTAATACTCAAAATTTAACATGGTATCAGAGCTAACTTGAGAAGAAGACATTTTGCAGTGACGGAAGCTTGTGTTCCTTGTTTATTGGGTTTCTCTCCATAGATTTTTGAAAATCAGTATAGTAGATTGACTCTACTCAACAAGGTGCATCTATCTGTCCAATAAGAATTCAGTTCCGAGCATTTTCAGATTTGGCCCTAAAAATTAGGGTTTCCATAAAAATAGGAATTTCTGGAATTTGAAGACACAGCTGGAAGCTCCTTGCAAAAATCGAAGTGTAGAGCTTTGGATCGAGATTTTTGGCTAGGTAGATCTCTGGGAAACTCAAACTCTAATTCAAGGCTCTCCCTAGTGAACCCGGGAGGACAAAAAGGCAATTTTGAAGGGCAAGACTTTGCTGATCTCAAATTCTAAATGTACCAGGCTGATCAGCTCTTCAAGGCACATCTTTCTATCCTTTTGGAATTTTGAAATTCACATTTTGAATTTTTAGGGTTTCTCTGACAAACCCTAATCCGGGACCAGATCCAGTTTTCAGCACTTCAAGTGGTAAGTCCTAAATCTTTTCTATTTCCATTTGAAGTACTCTTAAAGATGTCTCTCCACACCAAGCTAGAGGATAAGCTTGAAGGAGCTGATAACTTCCGAGCCTGGAAGTATAGGATTGGGTTAATCCTGGAAGAGAATGAGTTGGACTCATATGTGAAAGAAGACATCCCTATCCCAGAGGATGAAGAGGCCAAGGCATTGCACAAGAAGAACTTGGTCAAGGCAAAGAGAATCATTGCTGATTCTATCAAAGACCATCTCATACCCCATGTGTCTTCTCTTAAGACACCCAAGGATATGTTTGACTCTTTGACCAAGCTATTTGAAGGGAAGAACATAAATCGGAAGATGACCCTGCGGAACCAATTGAAAGGAGTAAATTTTTAGAATGGAGAAACCATTCAATCCTATTTTTCAAGGGTCTCCCAGATCAAGGAACAACTAGAAGCAGTGGATGAAATGGTGGAGAATGGTGAAGTGGTGATGACCACTCTAAATGGCCTACCCAGGTCATGGGATTCCTTTATCCAAGGAATTTGTGCAAGGAAGAAGTTGATCTCCTTCAGTAGACTTCGGGAAGAATGCTCACAAGAAGAAGCAAGGCTTGTGGCACAAGAAGAAAAGATGGGGAATGAAGATCAAGCTCTCACAGCTCACACCAGGAAAGGAAAGTCCAAGAGAGAGCCATCTCACTCCAAGAGATCTTCACATCACTTCAAAGAAAGAAGAATATGCTTCACCTATAATGAGAAAGGACATATTGCCATAAATTGTCCCAAGAACAAGAAGGACAATAACATCCCCAACAAGAAGAAGAAGGGTAGAAAAAGAAGGTTTCATGCTCATGCTGCCGAAGATGATGAACCCCCAAAGATAAAGGATAGGGCAGAAAGTGATAGCAATGATGACTCATCAAGTGAAGAAAAGTATGTTCTAATCTCTGCTCTCACAGGTACCATCTCCCATGGCTGTAATGATTGGTTGATTGATTGTGGGGCTTCCAAACACATGACTGGGTTTAAGGAATCTTTTGTGAATCTATCTGAACATGAATCACCCCATAAGGTGAAACTTGGGGATGATTATCAATACCCAATCAAAGGAAGTGGTGAAGCCTCCTACAACCTAGATTCTGGAAAATCATTGAAGATGAAAGAAGTACTTTATGTACCTGGGCTCAAGAAGAACTTACTCTCTATTTCTGCATTGGATGCAAAAGGTATGAGGGTTGCATTTGTGGATGGCCAAGTCCTAATGTGGCCAAAGGGAAAGACCATAGATGATGCAATAGTAATTGGAGAGAAAGAGGGAGGCTTGTATAAATTGAAGGGACAACCTGAACATGCCATGGTGCATGAATCCATGGAGCCAAGTGAACTTTGGCATAGAAGACTTGCTCACATGCACTACAGAGCACTTCCAATTGCAAGCAAGGCAAAAGACATCCTGGAAATTATCCACTCAGATGTATGTGGCCCTATGTCATCCAGTTCCCTGAGTGGGTATGTTTACTATGTCTCATTTATTGATGACTTCTCCAGGAAGACTTGGGTATATTTCTTGAAGGGAAAAGATGAGGTGCTTGATAAATTCAAGGAATTCAAAACCTTGATGGAGAATCAAACTGACAAGAAGATCAAGACATTCAGATCTGACAATGGTGGAGAATTCACCTCAAGTGACTTCAAGAAGCTTTGCAGTGATTCAGGGATTAAGAGGGAGTTAACTGCTCCTTATAATCCTCAACAGAACGGTGTTGTAGAAAGGAAGAACATAACTATCATGGAAGCAGCAAGGGCAATGTTGCATGACCAAGATCTTCCTATGCATCTATGGGCAGAAGCAGCTAGAACAACTGTATATGTGTAGAACAGAACACCCCACAAGATATTGGACAACAAGACACCAGAAGAGGTCTTTTCTGGTAAGAAACCTGAAGTCAGTCATCTCAGAATATTTGGTTGTCCAGTATACACTCATGTCCCAAAGTAAAAGAGGACTAAACTAGATCCTTCAGGAAAGAAGGGTATCTTTGTGGGTTACAGTGAAAGATCGAAGGCTTACAGAATATACTTTCTAGGGTTCAAGAAGATTGATGTCAGCAGGGATGTAACATTTGATGAAAACTCAGCATTCATCAAATCAAGGAAGGCACCTACTGAAGTTTATGAAGAACCTAAGGAAACAAGATTTCAGGACACTACCATGACTAAAGCAGTTCCAGAAGCTGTTCGTGAGTTTGAAGATCCACAAGAACCTGTAGATCCACCCCGTGAGGATAACTCTCACAAGAGGAAACCTGTATGGGCTAGAGAGCTCATTCAAGATGTAGAAAGATTTGGTATTCCAGAAGAAGAACACAGAGCAAAGAAGAGAACCAGATCACATACCAGCTATGTTGCTTTACTCTGTGACATTATGAACAAAGAGCCTTCCAGTTATGAAGAAGCAGCGGAAAAGAAAGAATGGAAGGATGCCATGGTTGAGGAATACTAATCAATAATGAAGAATGATGTTTGGGATGTTGTCCCAAGACCTAAAGAGAAGTCTGTTGTGACTTCTAAATGGATCTTCAAAATCAAGCATGCTGCAGATGGCAGTGTGGAAAAATACAAAGCAAGATTCGTAGCTCGTGGATTCTCTCAGAAAGAGGGAATAGATTATGAAGAAACTTTTGCACATGTAGCCAGGTATACTTCCATCAGAACAGTACTTTCCCTGGCTGTAGCTATGAAATGGAAAATACACCAGATGGATGTCAGGATTGCTTTCCTGAATGGTGTAGTTGAAGAGGAATTATATGTGGAACAGCCACTTGGTTTTGAAATACATGACAGGGAGTCATATGTGTGCAGATTGAAGAAAGCCTTGTATGGCTTGAAGCAAGATCCCAGAACTTGGTATGGTAGGATGGACAGTTTCCTATCTAGCTTGGGCTCTACCAAGAGTAAAGCGGATTCCAACCTTTACTACAAGGTCGTGGAAGGGAATCCTGTGATTCTACTCCTGTATGTGGATGACTTATTTGTAACAGGAGATGACAGACTGATTACAGATACTAAGAGGAAGCTTGTCGCTGAATTCGATATGAAATATTTGGGAATGATGCACTATTTCCTAGGCATGGAGGTGTGGCAGAGTGCAGGTAGGATCTTCCTTGGTCAAGGGAAGTACACAGTAGATATCCTGAAGAGATTTGGGATGATGGATTGCAAAGCCATGGCCACACCTATGGCATCGAATCTGAAGCTTCTATGTGATGCTTCATCTGAGCTGGTTGATGTCTCCATGTATCGTCAGATGATTGGGTCCTTGATGTACCTGATGAACACGAGACCAGACATTTTCTTTGCTATGAACACATTGAGCCAGTTCCTGACGGATCTGAGGGGTGTTCACCTGGTTGCTGTAAAGCATGTTCTGAGGTACCTGAAGGGTACAGTGGATTATGGGCTCAAGTATGAAGCGAATCAAAAGTTTAACCTACAGGGTTATGTTGATTCAGATTGGGTTGGCAGTGCTACAGATAGGAAGAGCACATCTGGGTGCTGCTTCAGTATGGGATCAGGTGTGATCTCTTGGTTTAGCAGGAAGTAGTCCTGCGTAGCACTGAGTACAGCTGAGGCAGAGTATGTTGCAGCCTGTTCAGCTAGTTGTGAGGCAGTATGGCTACGGAAGCTACTGTCTGAGTTATTTGATCTCTCGTTGGATGCTACTAGTATCTTCTGTGATAACCAGAGTTGTGTGAAGCTGTCCGAGAACCCAGTGTTTCATGACAGGTCGAAACACATAGAGATCAAATATCACTATATCAGGGATATGGTGCAGAGAGGAGCTGTGAAACTCCTGTATGTTGCGACGGACGAGCAGATTGCAGATGTGCTGATGAAGCCACTAGCTAGGGTGAAGTTCGAGTACTTCAGAGAGAGGCTTGGCGTGCTTCAGATCGAGGACACTTCGAGGAAGAAGTGATGGACAGATTTGCTGAAGCCATTCCAAGCATGTTGGAAGGGGGATCCTTCACATGGCTGTGGATGTAAGCACTGGATGATGAGCATCAGGATGATGTTCTGGTTTCTGCTTGGATATGATCAGTTGGATCATTTATATGTATGTATGCATCATGTTGGATGCTGGATATGATCAGTTGGATCATTATATGTATATATGTATGTATCATGTTGATGCAGGATATGATCGGTTGGATCATGTGTATGTATTTTGTATACGCATCATGTTGGATGCTGGATATGATCGGTTGGATCATGTGTATGTATTTTTGTATGTACGCATCATGTTGGATGCTGATGGATACATTGTGTGGATCATGTATCTTTGTATGATCAGGTAGATCATGTATGATTGATGGATACAGTGTGTGGATCATGTATCTATGTATGTATCAGATGGATACTTGGTGTGCATCAGATGGATGCATTGTATGATCAGGATGATCGTGGATGACGAGCTTCTCCAGATGACATGCAGCAGGATGTTGCAGTGATGATGATCAGGATGATCATGTGTACATCAGGATGATGTTTGATGAGTATCAGATGATACTTTATGGCCGTGGATCAGGTTGTGCAGGTAAGCATGTAATTTGTGCCCTGGGAGATTTGCAGATGGTCTTTCGAGGTTTTGCCTATGGCATGTAATTCGGTGCCCTAGGACATCTGGCAAATGCTCTTGCGAGGTTTTGCTTGGAAGGACATGTAATTTGTGCCCTGGGAGTTCTGCAGATAGTCTTTCAAGGTTTTGCCTATGGCATGTAATTCAGTGCCCTGGGATATCTGGCAAATGCTCTTGCGAGGTTTTGTCCTATGGCATGTAATTTGCTCCTAGGAGATCTGGACAGGATGAAAAAGGCCTCAGATGCTTCAGCCAGGTTTTTCCATGACCACATTTAATTTGCTCCTGGGAAATCTGGACAGGATGAAAAATCCCTCAGATGCTTTAGCCAAGTTTTGTGGTGAGATCACAAATAATATGCTCCTGGGAGATCCAACAGGTAGAGCCGTGTGCTTGTAACAGCCTGGGATGCTTCAGCTAGATTTTGTGATGGGTCACATGTAATGTGCTCCTGGGAGATCCTACAGGTAGAACTGTGTGCTCGTAATAGCTTGGGATGCTGCAGCCAGGTTTTGTGATGCACGTAATAAGTCCTGAGGATTCCACAGTATGGCCAGTGATGATGAAGACCTGCAGATGGCGGGCCTACATCCAGTATGAAAAAGGACTAGCTGTGTAGAACTTCCTATGACGAGTAGAGTCAGAGATTGGTTGAGATAGCAGCAGCAGTGACGATGATGATGACGATGCATCGATGACGATGATCCAGAGAAGAAGACTTGTCTAGCAGATCTATGTCGAGAAATACCTTCCTAGTTAATAGGGAGTGTTGATGTATATGTAACTTCAGAATGTATTTCATCTGTATATTATATATATATTTATTGTACCCTTATAAGAGATGTGTTATTCCTCTATAAGGAAGTGTCGTCATGTTGATTGACAAGTGTCGCAAGTGTGTGTACTTGCCGATGGGTTATTAGACCACCATTTGGGGTCGACCCGAAATTATATATAATATAATGTGGATGTATCTAAGTAGACAAGTCGGCCCCATTGGGTCACTGGGAAAAAAGGTGAGTATAAATAGAGATAGGAGATCTCTATTTTACTCACTCGGAAAAGTAACTCACTATCTATCTGAAAGTGGCGCACTAGTGAGAAGGAGGAGGATCATCTGCTAGGAGACTATCTCAGTGTTATTTGGTTGTATTTTGGTTGAGCCATTGCTCTCTCTATCTCTGAGGAAGTTGTGGGGTTTTTCACCTTAGGGTTTTCCCCACGGAAACTCTGTGTCTCTTGTCTCTATGCTTTTGATTCTTGTGATGCTTGTGATGCTTGTCATATTATGATTGTCATGCATTGATATACTGTAGATGTTATTCTCTCAGCAAAGATCCTATAGTATTGTGAATTAATACTCAAAATTTAACATTTCTACGTTAAATATTCGAGCGGTCACTGGAAAAAGTACTATATAACGGCTATATTTGTGACCAACATTCTAACGGTTACTTTTCTGGAATGTTACGTCGAACTGCATGGCGGGTCGTCACTACTTTGGTGCAGTCACTTCGAGGTGCTTTGTTTCTCGCTTCTAAACATAGCCTCTTTTATCATTCAACTTGATTTTCGCAGTCGCATTTTGGTCTTCGCAACTATGCGGTTCCTGTTTTTTTCTCTTCTTTTTTTTTTTTTTACACAGCTTCACTTCAACAAGTGTTGCGCGATACATACATTTTCTGCATCACATTTCACGTACAGACTCTTTCCTATTTCTAGTGCCCAATTTCAATTGTACTTTGACACGTAGAAACTTCCTCCTTTTCTGATCATAAAGGATCCTGCGAAGCAGGACTATGCCGATAGGGTTTTAGTCTGCTTCCATTGACTAGACCGGGCAAGTTATCTCCTACTAACGTGGCTAATTGGACTGCGCCACTGTTAGTTACATGTAAAATAGTATATGGGCCAACCCAATGCATTTTAAACTTTCCACGAAACTTGATAAATTTGCTATGGTACAGGAGGACTAGATCACCTACCTAAAAGGTCTTGTTTTTGATATGGCGATCATTCCATGCTTTTTCTCTTTATTTCTACACTTGTTGGTGAAAGCCTGCAATGAAGCGATCTTTCTCCATACTAACCAAGTGTAGAAGCCTTTCCTCTAGCATGTCACGATCTGCCATGCCTGTGAATGCAGCTATTCTTAATCTGGGAACAATGTACTCCATTGGCATTTTTGCTTCTTGTCCATAGGCCATCCTAAAAGGTGTGTGGCCGGTCAATGTTTTGCAAGTAGTTCTATATTCCCATAAAATAGCTAGAATGCATAGGTCCCAGTTGTTGGTTGTGGAGCCAGATCTTCCAGTCTCATAGACGATATTGTCTTAGCCATGCACCCTGGAGGACTGTACAACCATTCTGCATTTTTAGGGGTTCAGACCAAAAGGAATTACTGTATACTGGAATGACCCCCATTCAGTGGAAAAAGTGGTCTTGTGTCTATCTGCGGGATCAATTCTTATCTGATGGTATCCTGAAAATCCATCAGTGAAAAAGTATGCCTCATTTCCTCCAATGTTATCAAGCACCTCATCAATGAAGGGAGTGGGAAATGGGTCATGCATGGAATCATAATTCAATTTTCTAAGATCCACGCAGATCCTGATCTAACCCTTAGTTTTCTTGTCTTGGATAACCATCGGGCTTATCCACTCTGACTCTTCAACCGGCTTGATGATCCCTGCATCGAGCATCTTGTCGAGTTCTGAATTGAATCGTTCTTTGTATCATGGATTCAGTCTATAGGGCCTTTTACTAACAGGCTTCACACCTGGCTTAAGAGGTATATTCCTAACCCCTAAGTCACCCAGAATGCCTTTCATCTTTGTAAAATTCATCAAGAATAAATCCTGATACTCATGTAACAGGTCGTCGATCTCCACGATCGTCTGATCATCCCAATAGTCTCCGATAGATTCGGACTTCAGCTCTTCGCCGGTGCCAATGTTCACTTTCCTCATTTTGACAGGTCCACTCATGTCTAGAATTTCCAATGGAAGTCCCTCTATGTCATGTGTTCCTTCTTACTCAGGTATGTTTATATTGCACAGATCCTCCTCATCACTTTCTTCTTTACCCTCAGACTCTTCAGCTATATTATAAAATTCCATGTCATTCTCTTTCTGTCCAGTGCAATTTGTCTGTAAGCTTGCAGGTACTTCTGTATCTCCAAATAATTCCTCTAATGTCATGTTTCTATATGGACATTTTGGTCTAAATATTCTTTCCTTAATAATCTGCAAAGCATAATTTATGCTAGGATTCTCGTCTTCAAAACTGAAGGATTTCTAGAAGTTCGCAGTCACGGTCAGCCAGTCTGTAGTTCCCCTGTGCAACTATGTATCCTGGTACCATTTCTTTGGAGTCGGCTCCTCTAATGTATGCACAAACAGATGAACCCATTATGTCTGTGGTCTCTCCCCCCATGCTGGTGAACAGATTTCAATATGATCCCTTGGATCCGTCTGTCCATTGTATTTTTCAAAGGATAGTGTAACCTTCTCAGCAAACCTGATCTGCATCTTGATTCTGCACTGATCCCATGTTGTCAATGTTTCCTTATGCGCAGCCCACCATATTTCACGCAGTGCCATGTCTAATGCTGGTAAGTGATGCTTAGCTGCAACTAGGGAAGTATATTCTTTGATAAAGGAATAAACATTTGATAAACCATCATAGGTAGGAATTGGACTTACCTCTTTTCCAATCCAGCGCAGTGACTTTGTTATCAACGCGCTTATTCTAGGGGATACTTCGTGCATGCAGTTTTGCCATTTCTCCAGGCCTGTGTCCAAGTCTGAGATGAAAGAACTATCATAGCACCAACTAAGTGTTCCATCAACAGTAGGATTAATGTAATCAACATCATTCATAGTCATTTTGTAAATGCGGTTAAAGTCTTGAGCTCGAGATTCTTCCTGAATCGGCTCAATGCATCTTTCACTATCTGAAGGGTCCAATGGTGCGATGACCCTTAGGTCCTGGCCTTCGAATATCATCTTCTTTGTATTCAAATTTATAATGGGGAGGTTATACATAACCCAGTCAATTCCAAATAGTGCAGAATAATGCTGACTATTGTCCACAATCTCGATAACCTCGAAGTCTGCATAGCTTCACACTCCATCAATATCAACAATAACATTGACCAATCTCCCAAAAGGTATCACTGTCAATTGGTTGGATAATTTCAACTGTATGGGTGACCACAGCGACTTTGGTCTCCCCATCTACTTCCATGTCTGTTTGGTTAAGACATTTACTTCAAATCCCATATCAAGGATGATCTCATCCATGTCATAGTTTCCTATCTGCGCACTGAGCCGCATTTCTCAGCCTGATCTCTTGTGTTTCCTGATCTAGTGAACTACCCTACGCAGTCTCTGTCTCACTGTGTGGCTCGTACTGGTTCAATAAATTTTCTAATTCTGCCATAGAATCTAGGCTCTTGAGCAGTTTCATGCAGCTCCTTAAGAATTGCACAACAGAGGTGCCTGTCTCTGCTATGTTGTGTGTTTTGTCATATGCTGCTGGCATATCTTGTGCCTATAATACTTCACTACGCTACGGGATTCTTGGTGAAGTAGGTGGAGATTCTTTGAAAATGTCCCACAGTTCTTCAAATACTTCTTTATTTTTCTCTAGGTTGAAGGTAGATGCCTTCCGAGTAGCTTTTCTGATCCAAATTGTTTTGGCAGGACTCTGCTTAGTATCAAAGTCCCCAAAAGTCAAATATTTTGCTCCTCTATCTCTTCCTATTGCAACGCCACTTCGCGTCACTACATTGATACTCAGATCCACTGCTCTTCTTTGTGCTCCAATCAACTGAATGTTTGGTTTCGGCACATCTTGCTTCTGTTTATGCATCTCTGCTGCTAAGGCTGGACATGCCTCAATGACATGATCAAAGGATTTACAATAGCTACAAGTAGTGCATTCATTGGTACAGTCTTTGGACACATGGCCAGGTTGACCATAGTTATAACAAATTACTTGGCCTCGGCCTATTCCTTGTGCTAGATCAGTATTCCTTCCTCTCCTACGGTATCCTCCACCACGGCCTCTATATGCGCCTTGATCATACTGCACATTTTCTTGTTTGGGCTGATTTTCTTCCTGGACTCTATATACTCCACTACCTCGTAGATGTTCCATGTCTCTCTTTCTTTCGTTCATGAGTTCATATGCGCAGAAATTGGATTCATCATGTCCAACTAACTTATAGAAGTTACAATACAGGTTCTTAGGGGTTCTGACATACTTTTGTATCAAATAATAGTCTTCAGGCTGGTGTCCTCTAGTTCTACAGATTTCACACCATGATGTATGGTTATGATTGAGTGGATTTAGTGCTCCACTGTTAAGGTAGTCCTGAAATAAAGGGTAGTGTTCTCTGGTGTGGCCTTCTCCTTTGCATCTTGTACACCAGACTTCTTGTCTTTCTTGTTTTCCCTTCTTCATATCCTATAGTTGTAATGTTAGGCTAGCTAACTAGGTCTGAATATCAAACATCCTAGTGCTAGTTTCTCCAATGGGTGAAGCTTCTAGCTTCATCGCAATCTCTAAGGCCTCTGCCTACGATGCAACCTTCTGCTGCATCAATGGTAGTCTGATATGAGGAAACAACGTAGCTATGAACCATTCCTGGTGTTGTTTTGAAGCTATGACAAAGCTCACTTGGTCCAACAGTTTCTTGAATTTCTGGTCAAATTTCCATACTGTCTCATTAGGTTTTTGCTTAATCTCTTTTAACTCTGTTATACACTGTGATTCTGAATTTGGCTTATTAAATTATGCTAAGAGTGCAGCCATGATTTCTACTAGGGTTCTATTCTGTCCCTGCGAATATTTCATGAACCAATGCAAGGCTCTATATCTGAAAGTCGTGATGAGCTTCGCTTGCTTCACAATGTCATCCTGAACCTGCTTAACACTCCACACGGCTTCACATAGAAACCAATGCTGATCGGGGTCTTCTAGACCTGTTCCCTTGAATATTGGAAACTTGATATCGTCAGTCATCCTCCTTCTAGGTGGCGCGGTACTCTGAGTAGTGCTAGGGATAATATTCTGAGGAATGATCTGAGGTTGGACGTTCTGAAGTGGAATAGTCTAGCCACCCGCTCTTGTGGTGTTACCAGTACTAATGTTATGCGGAATAGGAATACTAGCAACAAGAGGGTTCTGAACTGACATATTATGAGAGAGGGGAGGCACAATACTTGTAACCGGTGGATTCTGTGGTGTAATAGGATAATAAGTAGTTGACTGAGGTGCAGTCTGATTATTAAGCTCACATGGTATCTCGGTATCTATGCGGAGTCCATGCGGTCAAGGATTTTTCTCGGTGGTATACTTGTATCTCTTTCCATTTGGAAAGTTATGGGTTTCTTCGTCGGAATCACTATATATGCTATTTACCATGATAGATTCAAAAATTTCACTACATTCTTAACACGCCTTTCTCGGATAAAAAAATTTTAATGTATAAACTGAGATTGTTCAGGTACTTACCTCTGAACCCTTTGAAAAAATCTGTTTTGGTTGTGCTGTAGGATTTCAACTTGTCTACAGTGAACTCTGTCACGAAGCCTTCCAATATGTTGTCAACCCAGAAGTTGACTGCTCGTGACAATGGACTATCTATCACTTTGAGCTTCTCTGTGAGCTCTGGAGTCCAATCGGTTGATTATCCTAGGTGGAAACAGTTCTTTCGCTCTGCGAGCCTTGACAACCATTCGTGCAACTCGTTTCCAAACGATGCCCAGACACTCTCGTGAATATCTATCTTTCCACAGGTATTTTTTCAACCACTGAATGTCAGAGAGACGTGGATGTCTATTCTCCTTCCTTGCAAAGTCTCTTTCTGTCTTATCACACAAGTCCCAAATTTCTTTCTTGTTCGAATGCCAATTTCCTGCAATCAATGCAATCTTTCCTTCGTTGCACATCACTTTTTCAAATAAATTATTGCATCACCGGTCTTAGCGCGGCAATGGAACCATTTGTTGTCTTATAATACTATTATAGAGGTTTCCAATGTAGACCCAGGTTCTTTGCGATTTCAATGAACCAACAAAACCCCTTTTCACCGGCCCTTTCGGCAACAATTTGTGAACAGAATGAGGTCTCACCTGAGGTGAAGCTGAGGGGGTAACTGCGGAATCAAGTTTCCACAACCTGGTGATGCGTGTTTTGAAAAACTGGCGAGTAGCACCCAGCAGAGCTCGCACTACGAACTGATGACTACATGACATAGGAAACTTCACGGCTGACATTTCCATAAGTTCAGCCACTTGCACAACCAACACATCCAAGGACTACCCGGCTCGGATAGGTTTCAATGACAGGAAAGAACAACTGACGAATATGCCTCCTCTTCGGACTTAACCAACCATGATGAATTTACTTAGTGCTTTTATTCATTCATCACTTTCCTTAGACTATTTAACCTTATGATTTATGCAACAAGGTGAAACGTACGGTTCTACGCACTTCTCGTGCTACGCTTCAAGGGAGTTGCTCGACGTGAGCTCTCCTACTTAAGTGTCTATCTAAATGACTTATGCATTCGTTAACTCAGAAATACTGTGCATTCAACATTCATCCATACATGTGATACTTAACATATTATTCCCATCTCATTCTCATGGCGAATACATACAAAAGCATGAACATATCAATTGATAAACAAGATTTCAAACATTCATTATAAGCGAACAGACAAGCACAAACGCATAAACAATCACACTACATAAGATTTAACATGGTTCACCCGTAGGATGGGAGCTACGTCCATAGGAACTGTTATTATATTAGTCTTTGGGAAGGGTACAACAGTTCTCGTCTACGCACTCAGCTACAGACTCTCTTCTCTCTCAATAGGCCTCTGCGCACACAACTTGCAGAGCCTTTACAAAAATGTCTCTCAACAGAGATCTATTCGGTCTTTACACTTAGAATATTTCTAAATACTAAGCATCAACAACAATAAGAGATTAACCCTTTCCCTTACAAAATATGCCCTTTTTATAGATCATGCCTGTAGGTCATGTCTTTACAATAGCTGGGCAAAACCCTAAGGGTTTCCAAAATTGTTGCGGTTTTCACCTAATCGGACTTGCTAGTTCTGGTAGCGAATCTTCCATTGTGGCCGTCCTCCGCGCATGGTCACATCACTATCATCACCCTTGTCGCACGCATGCCAACAGGTTTCTTTCACCGAGTTGTTCCTTCTCTAACGGCTTCGTGCGACCGGTTCATGTAGTGGTTCCTTTCTTGTGTGACCGCTTGCTTTCTTTCCCTTTTCTCCTTACTCGCCGCTTGGTAATCTTGGAGCATATTTACCAAAAATAGACCACCGATGGTCTAACTCAAATATGTGTCGTCTTTCATCCACCTTCTGCCTTATCGAATCTCCGTCGATCAGGTTCTTCGCAGCTCTTCTGACACTGCGCTGCGCTCCACTTTGTGGCTCTATACCTCTCCTCTCTTCCAATGCTGCACTGCGCTCAACTTCGTAGCTCTCAAAAACTGACTTGTTCAAAAAGTCTGCAATCGTTTCTGCAAAAGGGGCATTTTTTTGCAAGTCAAATTTTGGCACTGCGAAGTTAAAGCGCAGTAAAGATTGAAGACTTTTTGAACAAATCAGTTTTTGAGAGCTACGAAGTTGAGCGCAGTGAAACATTGGAAGATTTGCGAGGTATAGAGCTATGAAGTGGAGCGCAGCGCAGTGTCAGAAGAGCTGATCTACAAAGATCCGACAAGGCAGAAGGTGGACGAAAGATGGCACATATTCCAGTTAGACCATCGGTGGTCTATTTTTGGTAAAGATGCTCCAGGATTACCAAGCGGTGGGTAAGGAGAAAAGGGAAAGAAGGTGACCGATCGCACTGTCAAGTCCCCTCCCATCAGACCGAGCCAAGGAGAGAACATGGCACTAAAATTGGGCATCTAGCCCCATATCCATTAAGTAAGACTCATCGATAATAAAAGACATATACATATGCATATAGTAATTAAACACAACGGAATTAAGAACATCTACATATATAACATACATTCAAGTTTTTCATGACAGTCATTAAATAAATATATTGCAGAATTTAACACAAGAGAGTACTTATCTTAAAATAGAGTAGTCCCGAGCAACTGGCTATGCAACTGCAACGTTCCACCCAACCGTAGGCCAATTGTGCTCATCAATCTCTCAGCATAATTGCCACCTTGAGATGGGCATGATTTCTACAAGGAAAAAGGGAATAGGAGACTCACACATAGCCAAAATACACCAAAATTAGCCAAGCCAATCCACAGTTTGGTTTATCAGACTGTTAAGGCAGAGGGAGGGAATGAATTGCTAAGCTAGTGAGCTCAAGCACAGAGCCATGGATACCTCTACAAGATCTATCTAGCTTGGCACCGACAATGCCTACACACCCCACTCAAGGAAGTATTCCCTTCACCAATACACAGTCCCTCAGGCCATACTTTCCATTCTAGTGTTGTCCAAGGTGTGCATAGAAGAGTAGCCAGCCCTTTTGATCTTTTTGAGAGGTTACTCCCCTCACTAGGTTTATCAAGCCAATTCTGTCCACTTCCACTCCAAATTTCTTGCTCACAGGTTCAAACCAAAACAGGGATGCACATAACAACAAAATCACAAGTGCTGGGCATGTAGAAAAGTGTTTTTTACAGTGGGATGCCTAAAATGGGGTTTTCATTACCTTCAGAAAAACGTGGGAAACCCAAAAACGAAAATGGAAGATGGGGAAAAACCCTGGGAGAGCAAAATCATTTTCAGAAAATGTATATGGGCATTCAATGGACAAAAACGGCCTCCATAAACCCCAAAATCGTGAATCCCCTCCTCCCATCCACTGTGCAATACAAAAATGAGTTCCTAGCCATGGAAAATGCAGGAAAAAAAGATGGAAAATGTGAGGGAGAAAGCCCAGCTAGTTCCGACTGCATGAGAGAGCAGAGTCCATGGGTGAAAGATGGCTTTGGGCCCCATTTCATGGGTGTTTTCTTGCCCAAGAAGTAAAAATATGAATTCCCAGGTTGATGGCTTGCCCATGCATGGAATTGGCTGCCATACCTCTTCATTCCCAAGGCATTAACTACCTCAACCAACTCTTGGAAGAATTAAATGATTGGGTGCATAAGTCAAAATGGGTAGTTGGGATTTATGGTTTTCTCAATGAAATTTGGCTTAACACTATTGGCTCAAGGGTTTGAATAATTTTCCCTCCCTATTCCTTATAAAAATCATGCCCCCATCTCTTTGTTGCATTGCATAGCTAGTTGTGGGTATTTCATTAAAATTCGTATTTACATGATGTCTTAATTTACATTGTGCATGTCTAGCAAAAGAACCATAGGCATCTATTTTAATTGTCGATACATAAAACGCTAAATCGATGGCGGGGCCTTAGAATTGAGCTCCTCACCATGATTTAATAACGATATTTACATCATTTACATTTTTAATACAATAGGGTCAAAATCGGGATATTACACGCACAAGCAAGGAACCACTCGGGCCCGGCCGCAAGAAGCTGTTAGAGAAGGAATGACTTGGTGAAAGGGACCTGTTGGCGTGCATGCAACAGGGGGGCTGATAGCGACATGACCATGCGCAGAGGAGGGCCATGACGGAAGATTGGCTACCAGAACCAACAAGTCCGGTTAGCTGAAAACCGTGATAGTTTTGGAAACCCTTAGGGTTTCACCCAGCTATTGTAAACACATGACCTAGGGGCATGATCTATAAAAAGGGCATATTTTGTAAGGGAAAGGGTTAATCTCTCATTGTTGTTGATGCTTAGTATTGAGAAATATTCTAAGTGTAAATACTAAATATATCTTTGTTGAGAGACACTTTTGTAAAGTCTCTGCAAGCTGTGTGTGCAGAGGCCTATTAAGAGAGAAGAGAGTCTTCAGCTAAGTGCGCAGACTGGAACTTGTGTATGTTGATGTATATGTAACTTCGGAATGTATTTCATATATGTATATTGTACTCCTATAGAGATGGTATTATTCCTCTATACGGAAGTGTCGTCATTTATATTGTAAGTGTCGTAACTTATACTTGATGGGTTATTAGACCACCTTGTTGGCGTCGGCCCTATATAAGTCATGTGGGTCGAAGGGTTATTAGACCACCCTATTGGGGGTCAGCCATGTGGGTCAAAGGGTTATTAGACCACCCTATTGGGTGTCGGCCCAATCAACATTATGTTATGTGGTTAAGTTAAGGTCGACCTAGTAAAGGTTATTAGGCAAGTCAAGTCATGTATAAATAGAGTGCAGGAGGCACTCTATTTCATCATTATATTCTCTCTCACACTCTCGGGAGAGTGGTGCACTTGTGGAGGAGAAGAAGTTTATGCTAGGAGATGTATATCTCTTATGCTTGGGTTGTATCATTGCTCTATCTATCTATGAGGAAGTTATTGAGGTTTTTCACCTTTATGGTTTTCCCTAAGTAAACTCTGTATCTCTTGTGTGCTTGTATTATTGTGTCCATGATTGATATGCTGTAGATATGATGTACATGTTGTTCTTTCAATTAAGATCCTAGATCAGATTGAAGTAAATTATGAAAAACTAACATGGTATCAGAGCTAGCCTGAAAGAAGGCATGGTATGGCATGTATGACACTTGTTGCAATTGTGAAGCTAGGGCTTGATATAGCAAAAACCAGTCATCATAGTACTTTAGCTATAAATAAATTTCAGTAAGGTTTCAGGGTCTGAAAATTGTACAGGGAGAAGCTGAGATCCCCATGTACCTTGTATCCAAAGGAAAACCTCTAATTCGTTATACTTTGTGATTTATGATCTGTACAATATAGGGTTTCTGCCTTTTCCAGATCTCAGTCATAAACAGGTGATCTTGACAAAAAGGTCATAACTTGGTATAGGAAGCTCCAAATGAAATTTCATAAAAAGTAATAGGTAGTGCATAGACTGTAAATTCTCGGGAACTTTTTCAGAGGCTGAAACTGAAACAGTGACACATGGCATGCCATACAAGTTCGCTCTCCTGTTTTATCCCATAAACAGGTCACGTTGTGACACTTGGCATAACTCTCTCTCAGAGAATCCATTTGAGGTAAGACCTATAGGGTTGGAAATATGACAGGTCGGGATATCACAGGAACCTTTTTCAGACCCTTTGGATCAAAAAGTTTGGAGTTACACTAGAAACAATTAGGTACAGATTTTTGTCAAAATAGAATTATTTTTTATCACCTTCATTCATGGCTTCCGAAATTTAGGGTTCCGAAGAAAGTTGGAATTTTTGTAATCGGAAACTACAGTTGAATGCCACTCATCAAAATCAAAATTTAGAGACCAAGATCAGAATTTTTGGTTGGGAAGAAGGCCGGGCTTGATCAGACCCTAGTTCGGGACTTTGATCGAAAAAGTGGAAAATTAGGGCTTCTGCAAAAATGGGAATTTTTGAAATCTGTGACCACGGCTGGAAGCGCCTCAAAAAAATAAAAGCTTAAAAATTTGGATCGAACCTTTTGATTCGGAAAAAGGGTGGGCTTTATCAAATCCTAGTTTGGGGTCATGTCTAGTGAATCTAGAAGTTTCAAAAGCAAAATTGAGGGGTGAAACTTTGCAGTTTTCAAATTCTGAATATACCGGCTTGATCAGCTCATCAAGGCGCATCTTTCTATCCTTTCAGAAGTTTGAAATTCAAAGTCTGAATTTTTAGGGTTTCTCTGACAAACCCTAATCCAGCTCCAGATCCAGTTCCTGCAAATCAAGTGGATTGGGTTAATCCTAGAAGAGAATGTATTGGTCACTTGCATAAGTGAAGAAGTTCCTATTTTAGAGGGAGATGAGGCTAAGGCCTTACATAAGAAGATTACAAGCAATCTCGACATGTATGACTTATCCAGGTATGTTTCAAGATTTGTTCATGATTACGTTTATGGTATGTTTGTCTTCATATTGTTAAGGTTAGTACAATCTTGTTTAATTTAGATTTGTCGTATCACCTTAATAAAATTATGAATGCATGATAGAAGATATTCATTGATTAGGGTGTTGACACTTATGATTGTACTAATGCATTATGGTGTTGTATGAGGTTCATGTTGTCTGCTAACATAAACGGTACACCAAGAAAGACAAATCATGTTCTAGTGCAAGAACATATGATCATGGTGACATGAAGACAAAGATTCACCCATTGTCATGGATCACATAGAAGATCTATTTACGAGGTATGTATAACTTGGTTCTATAATGGTTAACTTATGAGATATGCATTTTACTAGCACAAGTCATTGAAGAGAACAAGAAGATATCCTGTAGGTATGTTAAACATAACTAGCTGACATGCTAATCTAGGTATGTTTTTCCTATATCAAGTTAGAATCCTACCTTGTGATAGGATCTCTTATATAAGTATACATGGCATGATTGATAATGATTATTCATAGGTTTGAATAATCATGGGTGTATGCATATTATGTTTCTTACCTTAATTTATGATATGAATAACCATAAGAGTCTTTGAATACTAATGCTTATTATTTCTGTTTGAAATGATCATGACTATACATGATTAAGATTATTGTGTTTTGATAGTATTGAGAATATACTAATAAATATATGATTATGTATGAGATCTCGAGGATATCACAATAATGATACTTGTAAGCATGCATAGTGATCGAGGATGGACATAAGTTCAAGGACAGGTAATCCAGGAAGCAAAGATCAAGAGGGAGAACACTCCAGTAGTTTCTGCAAGGATGCAAATATTTAGAGGGAGTCGACCACTTCTCACAATCCACATCAAAATGGAGTTGCAAAGATTCAGAGGGAGTCAACCCAACAAACAAACAAAGATAAGTATTTGAATTATCATTTCTTGCATATTTGTTTGCTTAAATAATGTTGTTCAATGATGTATATGCTTATGTTCCTATACTTAGGTTGTGTATTATGCATATTAGGTTAATTGCATTAATGAATAGTATACTACTAATATGCATGTGATGGGTAAGTGGCCTATGGCACTGTACAACATTCCATTTCTACTTATCTAGAATGAAACCTCTTTGCTGACATGTTGGGAGTAGTGCAAACTCTTAACAATGTTCTGGTAGAGATTGGAAGGCATCTAGAAAGTTATAAGATATGGATGAATGTTGTATTGAAGCGCTGGCTAAAATAATTGCATGATTGTATGACATATTTCTTTATGTGTAAGGATTCGTTCTGAAAACTATGAGATTTTTGTAATCAGGCAATTTAACTTGTTTTGTAGGAAAGATCGTATACCTTCACTGACAAAAGAAGGACTACAACATTTGTTCCAACAACAAAGATATCTATTGAAGATATTGAAGTTCCCAGGATCTAGGATGAAGTAATGGAAGAATGCCATGGTCAGTCGATCACGAAGAATGATGTTTGGGATGCAGTCCCAAGACCTGAAGGGAATTCTATTGTGACTTCCAAATGGATCTATAAGATCAAGCATGCTGCAGACGATAGCATGGAGAAATACAAAACGAGGTTTGTAGCTCGTGGCTTCTCCCAGAAAAAGGAATTGAGTATGAAGAGACTTCTACACCTACAGCTAGGCACACTTCCATCAAATCAGTACTTGATCTGGATGCAGTGATGAAATGGAAGATACACCAGATGGATGTCAAGACAGCTTTCTTAAATGGTGTAGTCGAAGAGGAAGTGTATGTGAAGCAGCCACTTGGTTTTGAGACACATGACGGGAAGTCATATATGTGCAGAACTTGGTATGGTAGGATAGACAGCTTTCTATCCAGTTTGGGCTTTACCAAGAGTAAAGTAGATTCCAACCTTTACTACAAGGTTGAGGAAGGAAATCTAGTGATACTACTTTGGTATGTGGATGACTTGTTTGTTACAGGTGATGATAGATTGATTGTCGACATCAAGAGGAAGCTTGCTGCCAAGTTCAAGATGAAGGACTTGGGGATGATGCACTATTTTCTAGGAATGGAGGTGTGGCAAAGTGCAGATGGAATATTTCTTGGACAAGGGAAGTATGTAGTAGAGATCCTGAAGAGGTTCGAGATGATGGACTGCAAGGCCATGGCCACACCTATGGCATCAAACCTGAAGCTTCTGTGTGATGCTTCATCTGATCCGGTTGATGTCACTATGTATCGTCAAATGATTGGGTCCTTGATGTACTTGACGAACACGAGACCAGATATTTGCTTTGCAGTGAACACATTGAGCCATTTCTTGACGGATCCGAGAGGTGTTCACCTAGTTGCTGTAAAGCATATTCTCAGGTACCTGAAGGGTACGGTTGATTATGGGCTCATGATGCGAATCAAAAGTTTAACCTACAGGGTTATGTTGATTCAGATTGGGTAGGCAGTGTTGTAGATAGGAAGAGCACTTTTGGGTGTTGCTTCATCATGGGATCAAGTGTGATCTCTTGGTTTAGCAGGAAGTAGTCCTACATAGCACTGAGTACAACCGAAGCAGAGTATGTTGCAGCTTCTTCGGCTAGTTGTGAGGCAGTATGGCTTTGGAAGATATTGTCTGAGTTATTTGATCTACCACTAGAGGATACTAGTATCTTTTGTGACAACCAGAATTGTGTGAAGCTGTCTAAGAACCCAGTGTTTCATGATAGGTTGAAACACATAGAGATCAAATATCACTATATTAGGGATATGGTGCAGAGACAAGCAGTGAAGCTCCTATATGTTGCGACGAATGAGCAGATTGCAGATGTGTTGATGGAGCCACTAGCTAGAGTGAAGTTCGAGTACTTTAGAGAGAGGCTTGGTGTTCTTCAAATCGATGATAGTTCGAGGAAGAGGTGATGGAGACATTTGCTAAAGCCACTCCAAGCATGTTGGAAGGAGGATCCTTCACATTGTTGACTAAGTCGTGACCTTACAGTCGACATGGATCCACCAATTGTCGACACATACTGCAGTCCCCCTGGGCACCGGCCCGGGCAGGTTTGAGCCCACCTAGCAACACCCGCAGAGTGGATGAGGTCTCACCCGAGGCGTCAAGGGAGAGTAGACGGAACCATGCTTCCGCCGAGGGAGGAGGCAAGTTGCGGCAGTATGATACTAACAGCAATTCTAAATATTCATCGCGAAGTTATAGCACATCACTTTAATCACAGCATTTAACATTACATTAGACAGAGATCGCACATCACTTTAATCGCAACATTACAGTAGACAGATATCTATAAAATATTATTGCGACATTCACATCATAGCGACAGAAACAGATAATGGCACTAAGAAAAGGAAATAACACAAGTATTGAGCAACATTACACGCAGATTGCACCAAATCATCATCCTTATATTACTGTGGCAAAACAAAAGCAATACATAAATATCTGCGCAACTCCCGCATTATCTTCACATACAGCTCTATCTTCTCTCTATCATTCTATGCCTTTTCAACACTTACATTTCTCATCTATTTATAGGCTTCTGCGCATTCCAATACTTGTCCACTTTCCTAACCGACACTTATGGACAATCGACTAACTGACTTGGTCTAATGACCCCAAAACCCACATACCGTGGTACAATTCACTTGATATTACAAAATACATGACCCAAAACCCACCAACTGCGGTATACCTGACTCAATATTATAAAATACATGGTCCAAGTGACCCAAAACCCGCCAACTGCGATATACTTTGGTACAAAATACTCCTTTCATGCCTTTATCCAACATGTCGCAACGTCGGCAGTACCGCAACACATCCTCATCAAACCGCCTGCCAACAGGCCCCCAACACAATCTTGTGGCTCACCCTCGAGCCATGTCAACTGCATTTGTTCTTGCTGTCTGGATCACACAATGTTGTCTCCTTCTTTCGGCTGTACAGATCCTAGGCTACCAATTCTGTAAGCCCTACATGAGAGTAGGAAACCCCCAGCTCACTGATAGGTACGTCGCGAACTCATCCTCGAGTCGCATGGAATAGTGTAGACTGAAAAGAAAAGAGGATGAACAGTACCAAGGGGTGAGAACGATGGATGACTCTAGCACATCTGTTTCACACCAGCACCCATCTTCTACTAAAGTCGGGGAGATACCACCTCAACCAGCATTCTGATAAAAAATAGCACAACCCTTCGAACAACTACTGCTTACTGAATTATGCGGGACCGGCCAGGGGTCCACCTCACTGTCGATGCATACCGCAGTCATCTTGGAACTGGATCGGGCATACACAGTGTAAGTGAACCTTCCATATCAAGGCGCTCAGGGACATCCATCGTTTGAGCTCGTAGGGCCCCTAGGGTGCTACCATGGGAAACGAAGTGAAGCATTTCCACAACCTCCTTGGAATTCCTCACAACTCAACTTCCAAATTGATTAACCAGCATAACCACTCTATGTCGGAACAACTTCTGTATGGTGAACTACCAACTTCCTCAGTTACTTATAGCTGGGCTCTCCCTTGTCACGATGGGGGGAATGATGCCCCTGTACCTCTCATCTGTGTGTGTGAGCCCGCCCATTGTCACAGTGGGGGGGTGACCATGCTGCCAAAAATGCTCCCACGTGCCACCACGTGAACAACCCCACTGATCGTCCTGGCCTAGCGTGCCATGTGCAAAACATGTCGTAGTCATTTGTGAGCCCAGTCGAATCGGTCAGGTGCAATCATGCGTAGAGAGGGTGGCCAGTAATCACACCACTTCGCCGTACCCTCCCAAATCCATCGTACAAAATCCATCATCGATCCTAAGCACAACACTGCCATGAGTCTATGACTACTCTAATATGGCGGCACAAGCCTCATCCGCTTGCGCATACCCTTTTCCGTTTGGACACCATCTGTCACCAAGCAATCTGCAATAATCATCATTAGTTTTTTGTTTTTTTTTTAACCAATGCGACTCATACATCGCATTGTTCCAAGCCCGTGCAATAGGGCTTCAACCTGTGACCATTCACCAGCTTGGGGAGCATCCCCCCATCCAATCACTGCAACTGAACTGCTCCTCCTGAAGTAATGCTATTGATGTGTTAGGGACCCAGCCAATGCATCTGCAACTTTACTGGATGTTTCATAAACTTACTGTAATATAATAACACTAAGTCACCTTGCTGAAACTGTTTATTTTTGATGTGGCGATCATGCCATGCCTTCTGTCTATCCTTTTACACCCCTTGATGAAAGCCAGCGATAAATCAATCTTCTTCCAATTGTACCAACTGCGCTAGACGATCCTCTAATGCTGCAACATCATCCATACCTGTAATAGCCGCAATGCGTAGACTTGGGACAATATACTCCATCGGCATAATTGCTTCCTTCCCATATACCAGCTTGAAAGGTGTCTGACCAGTCAGTCATTTACATGTAGTGCGATAGGCCCATAATACCGCTAGAAATTTCAAATCCCAGTCATCGCGGTTTGCATTGCACACCTTTTTCAACGCATGCTCCAATACCATGTTAAACGCCTCCACCATTCCATTCACCTATGGGTGATAGGGTGTACTCTTCTTGTGCTGTATCTACAATTCCTCCGTCAATGCGCTGATAGTGCGATTAAGAAGTGGCTTCCTTGATCACTTAGCAATATCTTGGGGTAGCCAAAACGAGTGATAATGTGATCAAACAAAAATCGAGTAGCTGTTGTGGCGGAGCAATCAACTACAGGCGCTGCCTTAGCCCATCATGTCAAATACTCTATCACTGTAATGATGTATCATGCACCCATATGTTTTTGTGGTGGATTGATTGGCCCCACAAAATCCATGGCCCATTTCTCAAATGGTTTCAATGTTACCTAAGGTAGCAGCAGCATCTCGTCTCATCTAGACTGATTTCCAGTTCGTTGACAAACATCACAAGATCGTGCATAGTGTGTCGCATCGTTATGTAATGTAGGCCACCAAATACCTACACGCAGTATTTTCCTGGCAGTCGCCCGACCTCCATAATGTCCTCCCACAACTCCACCATGTGCCTCAGCCAATATCTACAACTGCTCATGCAGCAAGACACATCTGTGCAATATCTCATCGGCACCCAATTTATACAACTCTCCCGCGATTAGTTGAAAGTCAGCATCCTTGATGACCAATTGCTTCTTCTGAGTAGTTGTAAAGTCATCGAGCGCGATTCCAGTCACCAGAAACTGAAGGATGTCATCTAAGTAGTGATCAACAGCGGCAACATGAAATAGTTGGGCATCCAGCAACCCATCGTCGATATTAGTCGGTTCCTCCCTTGTATCAATTCGTGACAAATGATCTGGTCCAACATTCAACCGCCCCGGCTTCACAAAAACCTCAAAATCAAACTCCTGAAACATTAGTAGCCACCGACAGATCTTCCCCCCCAACACAGGCTTATTGACCAAGTATTTCAATGCAAAATGATCAGTGAACATTTAAAGTGGCCACCCAACAAATAGTGCCTGAATTTCTGTAGCACGTAAACCATGGCCAGACCTTCTCGTTCTGTGGTAGTGTAATTACGTTCTGCAGAGGACAGCTTCCGACTAGCAAAATCAATGGGATGATCAATGTTGCCTTCTCCAGGTTGAGCCAATACAACCCCTAAAGCAACCGATGAAGCATCAACATGGACATGGAATTCCTTACCCCAGTCCGGAAAGACCAAGATCAGTGCCGATGCCATCTTCGCCTTGAGCGTTTCAAAACTAGCCTGGCATTCCGGGTTCCACTGGAATTCTACATCCTTTTTCAACAACTTCTTCGGGCCGTAATCACAACATACCCCCTAATGAACTTGCGATAATATCCCGTATGACCCAAGGTAGCATGCAACTACTTAACAGTGGTCAACAATTGCAACCCCAAAATAAGCGCAATTTTGGCAGGATCAACCAACAAGCCTTGCTTACAAACAATATGACCCAGCAATATCCCGAACGGTGCACAAAAAATACATTTCTTCAAGTTCAGCGATATCTGGTGTTGTCGGCATCGCTCAAACATCAACCGCAGATTAGCCAGATGATCCCAAATCAATCCATAAACGGTCCAATCATCCATATATACATGTAGAAACTTCTGAATAAAATCTTTGAATGTGGCAACAACAACCCGGGAAAATATCGCAGGTGCATTCTTCAAACCAAAGGGCATGACCGTGTACTGAAAGCAACCCCATTCAGTAACAATAGTTGTCTTATGGTGATCTTCCTTAGCAATGCGAATCTGATGGTAGCCAGAGAATCCATCAGTGAAAGAGCACATCTCCTGGCCACCCACGCCTTCAAGTACTTAATCAATAAACGGAGTTGGAAATGGGTCATGTAAGCAGGCATTGTTCAACTTCCGTAGGTCAACATAGATGCGTACTTCTCCTATTTTCTTGTCTTGCACCACCATAGGACTGATCCATTCTGACTCTTCCATAGGTTCGGTAATACTAGCATCCAGCATTCGATCAAGTTCTTCCTTGACCTTTTCTTTATGCCACGGATTTAGCTGATAAGGTCGCTGTCGGACTGGCTTAGCATCTGGTTTCAATGGAATCCTCATCTCTCCTAAATCACCCAAGATTCCCTTCAGTTCGGAAAAATTCATGGGAAACACATCTTGAAACTCATGCAATAACTCGGTAACCTTACTCATCATCTCATCATCCCAATAATCCCCAACATTAGAAAACTTCGAAGTAGCCTCGGTGCCGATATTCGTTTTGCGAAGCTGCAACGGCTGATTGAACGGATTACTTGGTGCAATAGGTGGTACCACATTGCGACTTCCTTCGGATTTGGGAATGTTGATATTCCGGGGATCATCATCGTCCTCTATCCCTCCACTGATGTTGAAGCACTCCATAAGAGACTGCATCTGACTGTGGGTGTGAGGGTCAGTAGGGCAGGCCACCAGAACAACCTGAAATATCACATCGTGAATGAGTTGCAGGGCGTTATGGACATCACGGTTGGCATCCGCAAACATGAACATATGAGTGAAACAGATCGTCAACTCCCCCCATGTTGTAATGTCACGGCGCAACTCGGCTGCAGTATACCACGAGCACGGTATCTCCTCCAAATTATGGACAAAAGCATGAACCCATTCATCTCTGGGTCATGTTACCCACAATCGTTGGCACTCCATCACATGATCACCAAGATCAGTTCGACCATCATACTTGTCGGTGTGATAAACCTCATTATTTCCAAATCGAACCATCATCAACCTTCGACACTATGACCAATATTTAATGAATTTCTTATGTGTCGCCCACCAGCATGCTGGAGCAGCCTTCAATGCTTCCTCCAAGTCCAGCAATCGCTGTGGTTCTGGAACACGGTCTTCGAACTCTGCTACAAAGGTATCTAAGCCAGGAAATCCCTCATAGACGGGAAATGTGATTGTTTTTGTCGCAACCCGACACAAGGATTGCATAACTAAGCCACATTTCCGAAATGGTACTTCATGCATCCGGTTCTACCAATGCTCTAATGCATCATCAGATTCGGAAGACGCAGAACTCTCGCTGCACCACTCCAGCTCACCGTGGATCATGGGATGAATGTAGTCCTCATAAATATTAAATGCATGTTCCCAGCCAGTGTGATCATCATCTTTGATAGGCTCAACATATCGGCGTCCTTCAGCTGGATCCAACAGAGCGATTACTCGGAAATCACAATTCTCAAAAGTCATCATGCGCTTCTTGAAGTTGATTACAGCTCCACTATCGTTAGCCCATCCTATCCCCAATAGCGGAGGATAGGAGCTTCCTCCATCAACTACTTCAATGACGTCAAAATCAACATAAGTCTTCATGCCCTCAATATCAATTGTGAGCCATGGAACCCACCCAATCAATGTAACCTTCGTATGGTTAGCCAACTGGAGCTACACAGAAGACCAGCTCAATGGGGGACTCCCCATCTTCTGCCATGCTTACTTGGTTAAGATGTTAACATTCGAACCAAGATCAAGAATAACCGAATCAACACTGTAGTCACCGATCTGAATGTTCATTCGCATTTCCTTGCCAGTTTTTAGTCACTGTAAGGAGTTTACTGCCAAATCCTGCAGTCCTTTTTGAAATCATTGTAACCAACCCTCAATCTCAACCAGGGAAGCCGGGTCTCGGGCCAACAACAAACAGTTCTCAAGAAATTTTTGCAACATCTCCGGTAGTGGCGATCGATCAACATCATCGGTAGCATCAAATACAGGTGGCATATCACAAACAACAACCTTACCATGGTCTTTCTCCAAGGTACGATGCGCCTCCAAGAACATCTCCCGCTCCGCATAAATGTAAAAATTTACCGTCTTCTGACCAGCCAAGTGAATGAGTGGTCACAACCCATCTTCCCCAGTCATTTTACCTCCACGAGTGACAACAGCCACCGAAGCATCTTGTGGTCACGGTTCTATAGAAATAGTCACAATATTTGCACCCTGCATCTGGTTTTGCTGCAGATTCCCTGGTTGATTGATATTTTGATTATCGTTCGGTAGTGGTCACGGGGACCGGTTTTGTACTGGTTGTTGTACCGGGTTCCGTACTAGTTGCTGTAATGGGTTCTGTAGCTGCGAAGTGTTCCCAGCCTACCATCTTGCGATCAACTATGGACAATTTTCGACTGTATGATCATTGCCAGAACAAAACGTACATTGATTCTGTAGTAGTGGGAAGTCGCACTGATAATGCCCCCATACTGCATAGTGGTAACATTTAACAGGGCCACGACCACCTTGGCCTCCTCCTCCACAACCAAATCCGCCACCGCATCCTCCCGTGTAGCCTCCCTAATAGCCGCCTTGCTGCTGATACTGAGGTTGGTTAAACTGTTGTTGCATGGGTGTTGGCGGCATCCCTTTCCCTTGTGGTGCATACTGTGTTTGTTGCACATACTAAGGTTGCGGGGGGTTCACCGGTGTCTATTGCAGTACGAACTGCTACATTACAAACTGCATCTGTGGTTGCGGCTGAGCTACCTGCAGCTGTAGAGGTGCAGCGCGCTGATCATCTTTGACATAGAATGCATTACACATTCTCTCCTGTAGCAACCCATATGCATGACAATCCTTGTCATCATTTCCTACCAACTTATAGAATGTGCAGTACAGATTTCGCGGAGTTGTGACCATTTTCTGCATATATGGGAAATTATCATGACTGTGCCCAAACACATGACAAATGCGACACCACGACATATTTCCGCCATTCAACGGGTTTGGCACACCCGATACCAAATAATTATGGAAATCTGGACAATTATCCTTCATATGCCCTTCTCTTCAGCATCGCGTACACCATACTTCATCACGTTGTTCCTTGTTCTTCTTTAAATCTTGCAACTGTATCATCAGGTTAGCGAGCTGTGTCTGTATCTATGACATCTTGGCTGCATTATCTCCAATTGGTGATTCCTCCAATCGCATCGCAATCTCTAGAGCTTCGCTAGGTGTCGATATGTTTTGTTGCATCAGCGGCAGCCGAATGTGGGGTAACAGTGCCACAATGAACCATTCTTTATGTTGGACACTGCTCATATTGAAGCTAACCTTTTCCATCAATGTCTTGAATCGTTGGTCGAAATCCCACACCGTCTCATTGGGATACTGCTTAATTCCCTTCAATTCAGTAATACATTAAGCCTCCGACTTAGGCTGTCTAAATTCAGCAATCAACCCATCTCGAATCTCATCCAGTGACTTCTCTGGGGCCCCCATAGGGATTAAAACGAACTTCATGAACCAATCTAAGGCACGACCTCGTAGAGTCGTGGCTAACTGTCCTTTCTTAGTGTTGTCATTAGTGATCTGTTTCACGGTCCAGACCGCTTCGCACAAAAACCAATACTATTTTGGGTTGTCTGTCGCAATTCCATGGAACAACGGTAGCTTAGCATCATCGCCCGCCATCTTGGGCTTCCTTCCTCCTATCGCTATGCTACTACTACTAATTAACTTCTGTGGTGTCAACGTACTCGACGGTGTCGAAGTAGTGTTTCTTGCTATTTGAGAGCTAGTGAGCAGAGGTGTGGGTACGTTGGTGCTGGGGTTTGGTCCTGCCTCTATCCTGGGCGTATCCTGGTTGTCCCTGTTAGGACTATGAGGTCGCTTCATTCTGTGTGGCCTTCCTTTATAGTCTTGCAGTCCGATCACAGCAGGACCTTCTCCTATCCTCTACCTCTTTTCCTGTCAAAACCTTGCTCCTCCCCTCGTAAGGCCACTTTCTTCCTCGGCTTCACTCACAGTCTCCTCATGGTCTACACCCATCTACCCCTTTACCATTCCTTCGACCGCCCCTCGACCGTCACGATACCCATGGCCTTTGTCCACCAGGCTACTTACTAATCAAGGTGCATCTTCAATATACCTTTCTCGCAGATTAGCATCTTAATTGACAGTTGGAGTGACAGCAAAAACCTTCCCCTCGGTCTGTCAAAGAAGTATCTTTCAACTTCACTATAGGATTTCTTCGTGTCGACCACAAATTCAGTGATGTATCCTTCCAAGATGCTACCAAGCCAAACTTTGACAGCCCGTGATGCCTTATTATCAACTTCCTGCAGTTCCTGGATCAATTCCGGGGTCCAAGCCGTCGGTTCACCACCTTGGAAATTTCTCTTCTGGAAGGTCAGCTTTGACAACCACTCATACAGAATAACCGGGAATTCAGAGAAGAACCACTCATGCGGACCGTCGTGAATATATCTTCCCAACCAGTGATCTACCGTTAGTCGCATGTTCCAACTTTCCTTTTCATCAAATTCCCGTAGTCTCTGATCAAACCAGCTCTATATCTTTGGTTTCATCGGGTGCCACAACATGGCCTCCTCTTAATCTGCACACGGTCTCGGAAACGGAACCATTTTTTGACCAAGACGTGACCTCACAATCGACAGGGGTCCACCAACTATCAACACATACCGCAGTCTCCTTGGGCATCGGCCCGGGCAGGTTTGAGCCCACCCAGCAACACCCATAGAGCGGATGAGGTTTCACCTAAGGCGTCTAGGGAGAGCAGACGGAACCATGTTTCCACCGAGGGAGGAAGTGACTTGCAGCAGTATGATACTAAGAACAATTCTAAATTTTTATGGTGAAGTTATAGCACATCACTTTAATCGCAACATTTAACATTACAGTAGACAGAGATCGCACATCACTTTAATCGCAACATTACAGTAGACAGGTATCTATAACATATTATTGCGGCATTCACATCATAGCGACATAAACAGATAATGGCACTAAGAAAAGGAAATAACATAAGTATTGAGCAACATTACACGCAGATTGCACCAAATCATCATCCTTATATTATTGTGGCAAGCCAAAAGCAATACATAAATCTCTGCGCAACTCCCGCATTATCTTCACATATAGCTCTATCTTCTCTTTATCATTCCGCACCTTTTCAACACTTACAATTCTCATCTATTTATAGGATTCCTCCCATTCCAATACTTGTCCACTTTCCTAACCAACACTTATGGACAATCGACTAACTGACTTGGTCTAATGACCCAAAAACCCACATATTGCGGTACAATTGACTCGATATTACAAAATACATGACCCAAAACCCGCCAACTGCAGTATACTTGACTCAATATTACAAAATACATGTTCCAAGTGACCCAAAGCCCGCCAACTACGATATACTTTGGTACAAAATACTCCTTTCGTGCCTTTATCCAACGTGTCGCAACATCGATGGTACCGCAACACATCCTCATTAAACCACCTGCCAACACACATGGCTGTGGATGTAAGCGCTGGATGATGAGCATTAGGATGATGTTCTAGTTTCTGCTCTATATGATTAGTTGGATCATTTACATTTTATATGTATGCATCATGTTGATGCTGGATATGATCGGTTGGATCATTTGTGTATGTATGCATCATGTTGGATGCTTGGACCATGTATCTGTATAGGTATCAAGTGGATACTGTGTATGAGCAAGTAGATCATGTATATTGATATATATCAGGTGGATACATTGTGTGGATCATGTATATATGTATGTATTAGGTGGATACATTGTATGATCAGGTGGATCATGTATGGTGATATGTATCAGGTAGATACTTGGTATGCATCAGGTAGATGCATTGTATGATCAGGATGATCATGGATGATGAGCTTCAGGATGTTACTCCAGATGACTTGCATCAGGACGATGTAGTGATGATGATCAGGATGATCATGTGTACATCAGGATGATGTATGGTGAGTATCAGGTTGATAATTTGTGGCCGTGGACAGGTTGTGCAAAGGAAATCCTAGATTTGTTCTAGGTCACATCCAGTATGAAAAAGTACTGGCACTGTGTATCACATGTAAGACCTGGGAGATCCGATAGGTTGGGATGTGTGCCTGTAATAAGTCCTGGGATGCTCTTTCGAGGGTTTGTGATAGTGGGCCACATGTAAGACCTAGGAGATCCGATAGGTTGGGCTGCGTGCCCGTAATAAGTCCTAGGATGCTCTTTCGAGGGTTTGTGGTGGGCTTCTACATGTAAGACCTGGGAGATCGGATAGGTTGGGTTGTGTGCCTGTAATAAGTCCTGGGATGCTCTTTTGAGGTTTTGTAGTAGAGGTCACATGTAATCAGTCCTAGAGATCTTGCTGGTCGTGCTTAGGCACATAAATGTTCTTGGGATGCTCTTTTAGAGTTCTTGTCGGTTGTGCTATGCACATAAACGTTCTTGGGACACTCTTTTAAGGTTTTGTGATAGTCACATGTAATAAGTCCTAAAGATCTGGACAGGATGAAAAAGGCCTCAAATGCTCTTTAGGGTTCTTGCTAGTCAAGAGACTCTTTTAAGGTTTTGTGACGCACGTAATAAGTCCCGAGGATTCCACAGTATGGTCAGTGATGATGAAGACCTGCAGGTGATGGGCCTACATCCAATATGAAAAAGGAATGCCTCTGTAGAACTTCCTATGATGAGTATATTCATAGATTGATTGAGATAGCAACAGCAGTGACGATGATGATGACTCGATGACGATTATCCAGTGACAATGATCCAAAGAAGAAGACTTGTGCTAGAAGACCTGTGTCAAGAAATACCTTCCTAGTTAAGAGGGAGTGTTGATGTATATGTAACTTCGGAATGTATTTCATATATGTATATTGTACTCCTATAGAGATGGTATTATTTCTCTATACGGAAATGTTTGTATTCCTATAGAGATGTTATTATTCCTCTATATGGAAGTGTCGTCATTTATATTGTAAGTCTCGTAACTTATACTTGATGGGTTATTAGACCACCTTGTTGGGGTCGGCCCTGTATAAGTCATGTGGGTCGAAGGGTTATTAGACCACCCTATTGGGGGTTAGCCATGTGGTTCAAAGGGTTATTAGACCACCCTATTGGGTGTCGGCCCAGTCAGCATTATGTTATGTGGTTAATTTAAGGCCGACCTAGTAAAGGTTATTAGGCAAGTCAAGTCATGTATAAATAGAGTGCCGGAGGCACTCTATTTCATCATTCTATTCTCTCTCACACTCTCAGGAGAGTGGTGCACTTGTGGAGGAGGAGAAGCTGCTGCTAGGAGATGTCTATCTCTTATGCTTGGGTTGTATCATTGCTCTATCTATCTTTGAGGAAGTGATTGGGGTTTTCACCTTTATTGTTTTCCCCAAGTAAACTCTATGTCTCTTGTGTGCTTGCATTATTGTGTCCATGATTGATATGCTGTAGATATGCTGTATATGTTGTTCTCTCAGTTAAGATCCTAGATCAGATTGAAGTAAATTCTGAAAAACTAACAATGTACCCTTCCCAAAGACTAATATAACAACATTTCCTGTGAACGTAGCTCCCATCCTCGGGGTGAACCACGTTAAATCTTATGTAGTGTGATTGTTTATGTGTTTTTGCTTGTCTGTTCGCTTACAATGAATGCTTGAAATCTCGTTTATCAGTTGATATGTTCATGCTTTTGTATGTATTCACCATGAGAATGAGATGGGAATAATATGTTAAAGTATCACATGTATGGATGAATGTTGAATGCACAGTATTTCTGATTTAACAAATGCATAAGTCATTTAGATAAACACCTAAGTAGTAGAGCTTGCGCTGGGCGACTCCCTTGAAGCGCAGCACCAGAAGTGCGCATAACCGTATGTTTCACCTTATTGCATAAATCATAAGGTTAAATAGTCTAAGGCAAGTGATGAATGAATAAAAGCACTAAGTAAAGTCATCATGGCTGGTTAAGTCCGAAGAGGAGCCGTATTCGTCAGTTGTGATTTCCTATTGTTGAAACCTATCCGAGCTGCGCAGTCCTTGGATGCGTTGGTTGCGCAAGTGGCTGAACTTGTGGAAGTGTCAGCCGCAAAGTTTCCTACATCACGCAGTCATCAGTTCGCAGCACGAGCTCCACTACGCGATGCTCGCCAGTTTGTCGAAACTCGCATCACTAGGTTGTGGAAACTTGATTCTGTAGCCACCCCCTTAGCTTCACCTAGGGTGAGACGTCAGTCTGTTCACAGATTGTTGCTGAAAGGGCGATAAAAAGGGGTTTTGTTAGTTCATTGAAACCGCGAAGAACTTGGGTCTACATTGGAAACCTCTAGAACAGTATTGTAAGACAACAAATGGTTTCATTTCCATGCTAAGACCGGTGATGCGATAGTGTATTTGAAAAAAGTGATGTGTGATGAAGAAAAGATTCCGTTGATTACAGAAAATTGGCATCCAGACAAGAAATAAATTTGTGACTGGTGTGATAAGACATAAAGATACTTTGCAAGGAAGGAGAATTGACATCCGCCATAACAAACTACCACCCCCGAAATGTATCCTAAATAAGGAATGGATTAGAAGTTAATTAAAATGTAACTAGCGTAGTTAATCACTTAACGGAATTCTATCGGAAATCTTTTCCAAATGCATGCAGACCCATGTGAGGTAAACTGGTGTGGTTAAATATTTTGCACAAATAACAATGTGTGGTTAGGTAAAAATTTTGAATTTTTCATGTGTGGTAGTAACCATTAGCGGATTTTTTGACCGCCCATTTTGATTTTACCCAAATCCTCCATCAATAGATGTTTTGCCCCATTTCGATTTTACCCAGAACCTCCATCAGTGGATGTTTTGCCCCATTTTGATGTTACATAGAACCTCGATCAGCAGATTTTTTGACCCATTTCGATTTTACCCAGAACCTCCATTAGCGGATTTTTTGACCCATTTCGGTTTTACCCAAAACCTCTAATCAAACTAGGCTGTCTGCCATGCTTGACTTCACTCACAAGCCCTGTAAGATAAACCTGTGAACAAACTAGGTCCCTTCTTGAGAAAAACTAGCAAGATAACCCTGCGAACCATAGGTTGGTGGATCCCCTACATAAAAAAAATCACTAATCAAATTAGATCGGACGCGATTCCAAATCAAACCAATTCGGATTGCATGGAAATTTTCTGAACAAAGGGTATAATGTTTTTTTTCAGATATGGTTATATTTCTGTTTGGGATTTGTTTAATGAATGTAATTACTGAAAATCCATTTTTTCATTTATATATTTTTATAAGGCTTGTATCATTTATTTTTTAATTTCTATTGTACAATTTCAGATCACATGGGATGCGATTCCAAATCAAACCAGATCAGATTGCATTGAAATTTTCTGACCAAAGACAATGTATGATGGTGCAGGATAAGTTTGCCACTATCATTTGTATTTCTATTTGAGATTCTTCATTTTTATATTTTTATAAGGTTTGTAAAATTCCTTTTCTAATTTCCATTGTACATTTTTTTTCTAACAGTCTAGCTATAACAGTTATTTACCAAATACTGTATATGCACAGTAATCAATTTTAACCCTAGTTTTTTTATGCATAAATCTTATAGGACTCGGAAGATTTTATTTTGTTGTGTATGCAATGCCATAACCCTGGTTACAAGAGAAAACAAATTAATGGTTCTTACCAAAGGTTAGTGTAGCATTTATATTGTGCCTATAGAGCTAGATTTTTTTTTCACTGTTTATTTCCAATTCAGAGATCCCTTGTGTAACCTATGTGGCCCCTTTGGGAATCTTGTCATGATTGCATATTATAAATTTTCATAAATTTAATCATGTTCAGTACAAACCCTAATCCATTTCCACATAAAGAACGGAAGTCGTTGCCTCTAGAAGTTGTGGAAGAAGCATTCTAAATACTTGCAGAAGAGGATGCTATACAAGAAAAACAACGATAAATGAAGCAACAATTATCTAAACAACGAAGGAAGTCACGACAATTATGTAAAATTGTTAAAAATGATTGTTGAAGTGATGATGAAATAGATTCTAGCATTAATGATGCTCAGGTCCATCTTAACAATATGCAAATACCTTATCAACTCCATTGTTGCTCATCTATGCAGTGTGTTAGGGGAAAATCTCCAAACTTCGATACGGTTTCCCTTCTTAAAGAAGAAAGTGGTTTAGAAGAGATCATTCTCTACAAATTTATTGATGAGTCCCATACAGGAAATGTAGAGTTGACAAACTTGGATCCTTGTGAGAATGATCCAATTCTTTACACTATTGGTACTAGTGGCACATGGACACATAGTATAGATGATGTTTTTCCCGTTCTAATGGTGTATGCAGATTATAGGGGCAAACTTATGCTGCACCATCCTTCATTATTTAAAATAAAATCAAAGTTGTCTTCAAAATCATATGAATAGTGTTCCACTGCAGTCATCAAGCGAGGGTTTTACATGGGATCTAGGTCAAATGTGACTCCCTTATTGGGAGATGATCGGTTTATCAAGATTGGAAGAAAGAAATTCATTCAAATGGATGGGTTTTTGGTGCACAGCACAAATCTATTTGATTTTACCATAAAGGTAGGCATGTATGTCCATATTTATTATGAAAATTTTCCTGGTATTTCCAAAGAAGAGTCATTGAAAATTCCAGATCCTGTGGAAGTGTTCAATTGTTTAGTAGATTTTTCTACTGGTGGAACATTCTGTTGGGTAAGAATTTTTTAAAGTGATTTGGATGTTATTGGTAGAGGCTACCATATTCCCCAAGGTGTGAATTTACATCCACATGAGGTGTTCTATACAAAACAAGGTTACTGATATCAACTGAAATCATTGATGGTGAGTATACATGAATTTTTTAATTCATATTTTTCAGTTACTATCACAATTTTTTTTCACCCAGAAAAAAACCCAGTTTCTTGTTATTCATGTTTATGAATCAAAGAAAAATTACAAAAAACATAAGGTGCATGAGTTCCAAATAAAAATACCAGCTAGACTCTGTAGAGACTCTTTGTAACAGTCATTAGTTGTATGTTCTACTAGATAGAACAGATTCCACATCAAATCATCAGTACATATTGATCACTATGCCTTATTGACTGAGACAAAAAAATATACTAAACTGGATAGAACAGATTCCACATCAAATCATCAGTACATATTGATCACTATGCCTTATTGACTGAGACAAAAATATATTAAAAGATGGAAATGTACTAAACTGGGTAGAGTGCACATATGTAAAATTCTTTAGATAGTATCTAATGCACAAATGACTATATACTGATTACAATGGATAGAACCTTTATCCACTAATGTGGAATCCAGAAATTCCTCAAAATAAAGTGTACCCTCTTCCAGACCAATAGTTTTCTTTGATAGAAAATATGTCTGTGTGTTGAGTTCCTTGTGAATATGACAAAAAGATAAATACTGAAAATTACTCCCAACATTTGTTAATATTTGTTTCCACTGATCCATATTTGTAACCTGTAACATTGATTTCCCCGCCAACTAGTCGAAGATGCATTTTGAATCTCCACAAACCTGAAGTAATGTGATCCTTTTAAAGTTAGCAAAGAATAGTAATGCCCAGCTGGCTATCAGTTCAACTCTAGTGTTTGATCCTCTGCCACAACCTAACCAAACACGAAAAAACTGATTGCCTAGGAATATGATATAAATACCTTCCTCACATTCACCCAGTTGTGCAACTAATGTTATCTTTATAGTAACTAATGTTATTTTTATTTTTATTGCAGGCATTGTTGATGTTTTCTTTGCTAGGAGATCTATCAAAAGGTGGGGCAAGAGCACTCGAAAGGGAGAATTTTTTTTTTTTTTTTTTTTCGTTTTATTGCTATGAAAGATGATAAGCACACCACTTTCCGACTTCTTGCAATAAAGGGTGATGATGAAGTTGTGACTGCCAGATTAGATGGCTCTACAAAATATGGAACTCACAATGCATTACCATCATGTATTCGAGTATTGCAGCCACATCGAATCCATCGTCACAATATCCATCTTCTTTCCTACAAAGTTTTCAACCACATAAGGTCTCGTAACATGATATGTAGTGAATCTTTTGTGGAAATTCCTTGTTCAGATGAAAGTTTCATGGTTATTTTTGAGCTTATTGCAATGCATGCCGTACCTCCTGGGATTGTGAAGAAAAACAAATCACTAGATTTCACCATAGAAGGATATGCGAATCTTAAGGAGGTTGTTTTCTATACATGGTCAACCTTTCCTGATAGATATCAGCTATCTTCAGGCTCAAGCAATGATAGTCAACCTATTGGAAAATGGAGAGTGGCACCAACATTTAGATTTCGGTATTTGTATAATAGCCTACAACCTCGTGTGCAGGTGCACTTTTCATGGGATTCACACCAATGGGATGATGTCCATCATTGTTATGGATTGGGGATGAGGACCGGTGCAACCCATTTGGAGATGTAAGCATTATACCTGTCATAAATATGGTGAATTATGTATGAGAGATCTATGGTGAAATGTTTGAACTTTGTAATTTGAAGTTTTTATAAGTAAATATAAATCTGAATCTGGGGAAATCCAAATAGTCTTCTTTGTGTGCTTGCTGAGATTGTTAGTGATTCAGTCCTGACTGTGCACTCTGATTTTGTAGCCTTGTAGTATTATCTGTTTATCCTGCAGGACTGCATCACATGACATATTGATGTTGTGTTATCAATGGTTTTTGTTTTCCAAGGAAAAAATCTTTATCTTTGATATTTCAAAGTTTGAAATCAGAATATACATTTTTTAGCCTATGGGATCTTGAAAAGATACATATGTTCTGTCTTCAAACAATCCTAATAGCTATTTATCCTAGTCTTCCATAATCAACAAAATATTTGGTGAATTCTGTATGACAGATCTGTGGTGTAACATGTATGGTGAAATATGTTTTTTTTTCCCAGGAAAAAAATCATACTTTTCATTTTAGAGCAGAATTAGTATACATTCTATATCATCCTCTCCTTTACTGCCTCAGTAAAGATTCTATTTTTCAGTAACTGATAGATAACATTTATCCTATTTACCATTCTGGCTTCCAACACTAAATATGTCAACAAGGATCACTGACCCAAGTATACATAATTAGCCATTTAGTTGCAGAGTCGGCTACTGAAAGAGCCTTTTGTCAAAAATGATTATGCATTCCTAGCTTGCATTTTTATGCTTATGGATTACATTTTACACCAAGTGTCCATAACAGTAAAAAAAGGTTAAAATTGCACCTTTCATAAATCGACTGTGAGCATATGAGGTTAGGTTATATAAAATTAACATAAGGATAGTCTTCTCAATATATCTAGCCATCCAATTTCAAAAACCATTTACTATAAACATTTAATAGGAGGGTTTGGCTTGCATTTTTATTAATCTAGGTGGATATTTCATAAATACAGGACAACCATGTAGTGTTTATGCACAACATGCACTTTATGAACCCAAATTGAAAAACTAAATGTATAATAATGTGGAAAATAGTAAAACATACCATTTCCAACTAAACTTACTCAAAACTATCCAATACTTAGGGTTGGGTGGGCATTTCTCTGATCTGGGTAAAATTGGGTTGAAAACACAAAAGTTGTCATTTTGTCAATTTAATTGTGGACAAATAAAAAATAATTTTAAAAAACTGAAAGAGGCTTTTGTCAATCTATCCTCAGCCCCATGGTGTTAGTTTCAACTGATGACAATTGTACAGACTCTAGCGTGCATTTTGCTAAGCCCATTTTTTAATATTTATACACTGTTTTTTACATAACAACTTAGAATTTCAGTCATTAATTTTGAATTTGTCCAAGATACTTGCAATTTTAGTCATTCATGTTCAATTTGACTACTATGCATTCCTAGCTTGCATTTTTATGCTTATGGCTTTCATTTTACACCAAGTGTCCATAAAAGTAAAAAAATGTTAAAATTGTACCTTTCATAGTCGACTGTGAGCATATGAGGTTAGGTTATATAAAATTAACACAAGGATAGTCTTCTCAATATATCTAGCCATCCAATTTCCAAAACCATTTACTATAAACATTTAATAGGAGGGTTTGGCTTGTATTTTTATTAATCTACGTGGATATTTCATAAATACAAGACAACCATGTAGTGTTTTTGCACAACAGGCACTTTCTGAGCCCAAATTGAAAAACTAAATGTACAATAATGTGGAAAATAGTAAAACATACCATTTCCAACTAAACTCACTCAAAACTACCCAATACTTAGGGTTGGGCGGGCATTTCTCTGATCTGGCTAAAATTGGGTTGAAAACACAAAAGTTGTCATTTTGTCAATTCAACTCTGGACAAATGAAACATAATTTTAAAAAAGTGAAAGAGGCTTTTGTCAAAAATATATCCATATTCAACCCCATGATGTTAGTTTCAACTTATGACAATTGTACGAACTGTGGTGTGCATTTTCCTAAGGCCAATTTTTAATATTTACACATTGTTTTTTATGTAACAACTTAGAATTTCAGTCATTAATTTTGAATTTGTCCAAGATACTTGCAATTTTAGTCATTCATGTTCAATTTGACTACTATGTATTTCTAGCTTGCATGTTTATGCTCATGGCTTGCATTTTACACCAAGTGTCCATAAAAGTAAAAAAAAGTTAAAATTGCACATTTCATAGGTTGGCTGTGAGCATATGAGGTTAGGTTATATAAAATTAACACAAGGATAGTCTTATCAATATATCTAGCCATCCAATTTCCAAAACCATTTACTATAAAAATTTAATAGGAGGGTTTGGCTTGCATTTTTATTAATCTATGTGGATATTTCATAAATACAAGACAACCATGTAGTGTTTTTCCACAACAGGCACTTTCTGAACCCAAATTGAAAAATTAAATGTACAATAATGTGGAAAATAGTAAAAAATACCATTTCCAGCTAAACTCACTCAAAACTACCCAATACTTAGGGTTGGGCAGGCATTTCTCTGATCTGGGTAAAACTAGGTTGAAAACACAAAAGTTGTCATTTTGTCAATTTAACTATGGACAAATTAAACATAATTTTACAGGACTGAAAGAGGATTTTGTCAAAAATATATCTATCTTCAACCCCATGGTGTTAGTTTCAACTTATGACAATTGTACGGACTGTGGTGTGCATTTTCCTAAACCCACTTTTTAATATTTACACGTAGTTTTTTACGTAACAACTTACAATTTCAGTCATTAATTTTGAATTTGTCCAAGATACTTGCAATTTTAGTTGTTCATGTTCAATTTCACTGCTATGCATTCCTAGCTTGCATTTTCATGCTTATGGCTTGCATTTTACACCAAGTGTCCATAACCATAAAAAAAGGTTAAAATTTCACCTTTCATATGTCGACTGTGAGCATATGAGGTTAGGTTATATAAAATTAACACAAATATAGTCTTCACAATATATCTATCCATTCAATTTCCAAAACCATTTACTATAAACATTTAATAGGAGGGTTTGGCTTGCATTTTTATTAATCTAGGTGGATATTTCATAAATACAAGACAACCATGTAGTGTTTTTTCACAATAGGCACGTTCTGAACCGAAATTGAAAAACTAAATGTACAATAATATGGAAAATAGTAAAACATACCATTTCCAACTAAACTCACTCAAAACTTCCCAATACTTAGGGCTGGGTGGGCATTTCTCTGATCTAGGTAAAACTGGGTTGAAAACACAAAAGTTGTCATTTTGTCAATTTAACTCTAGACAAATGAAACATAATTTTATAAAATTGAAAGAGGATTCTATCAAAAATATATCTATCTTCAACCCCATGGTGTTAGTTTCAACTTATGGCAATTGTATGAACTGTGGCATGTGTTTTCCTAAGCCCATTTTTTAATATTTACACATTTTTTTTATGTAACAACTTAGAATTTCAGTCATTTTTTTTCAATTTGTCCAAGATACTTGGAATTTTAGTCATTCATGTTCAATTTGACTGCTATGCATTCCTAGCTTGCATTTTCATGCTTATGGCTTTCATTTTACACCAAGTGTCTATAAAAGTAAAAAAAGGTTAAAATTACACCTTTCATAGGTCGATTGTGAGCATATGAGGTTAGGTTATATAAAATTAACACAAAGATAGTCTTCTCAATATATCTAGCCATCCAATTTCCAAAACCATTTACTATAAACGGTTAATAAGATGGTTTGACTTGCACTTTTTTTAATCTAGGTGGATATTTCATAAATACAAGACAACCATGTAGTGTTTTTGCACAATAGGCACTTTTTGAACCCAAATTGAAAAACTAAATGTACAATAATGTGGAAAATAGTAAAACATACCATTTCCAACTAAACTCACTCAAAACTACCCAATACTTAGGGTTGGGCTGGCATTTCTCTAATCTGGGTAAAACTGGGTTGAAAGCACAAAAGTTGTCATTTTGTCAATTTAACTCTTGACAAATGAAACATAATTTTAAAAAACTGAAAGAGGCTTATCAAAAATATATCTATCTTCAACCCCATGTTAGATTCAACTTATGACAATTGTACGGACTGTGGCATGCATTTTCCTAAGCCCACTTTTTAATATTTACACACTATTTTTTATGTAACAACTTACAATTTCAGTGATTTTTTTTGAATTTGTCCAAGATACTTGGAATTTTAGTCATTCATGTTCAATTTGACTACCATGCATTCCTAGCTTTCACTTTTATGCTTATGGCTTGCAATTTAGCCCAAGTGTCCTTAAAAGTAAAAAAATGTTAAAATTGTACCTTTCTTAGGTCCACTGTGAGCATATCATGAAGTTAGGTTATATCAAATTAACACAAGGATAGTCTTCTCAATATATCTAGCCATCCAATTTCCAAAACCATTTATCATAAACATTTAATAGAAGGGTTTGGTTTGAGAGTACATCAAAACATGAGAGAAGAATATTGCTCTATTATTATATTTCTCACTCTATTACTCTATTTTTTCCAGAATAGTTAGAATGCCAAATTTTTACTCTATTATTTACTCTTACTTTATTATTAGTCTCTGCCAAGGCAGGGATTATAGCAATGGGTTCATTGTCAAAACTAATTTGACTTTTTATTAATTTTATCAATTCAAAAGTTGTTTTACAATGTTATGGACAAAATAATTATTAATTTTAATTTTTTTTAAATAATAAAATGTTTTTTAATTTTTGAAATTAGAAAATACTATTTTGTTATTGGTTGTAAGGTTTGATTTGACAAAATACCCCTGGTTGGAGGTGACAATTAGTTTTTAAAAAAAAATTATTTAATTTTTTTTTCTCAAAATGGCACATAGTCATAAATAGTACATATACTAATTATTGTACAGATACCAAAGCAACAACTAGTAGTACACATTAATTGTGGATGGTATGTACATCAACAACTAGTAGTACACATGATAATTGTGGATGATATGCATATCAATGAATGTTATAAACTTATCCTTTAAAATAATAATTTCACATTAAAATGCTTAACTTTTCTTTTTTATATTTCCTTAAAAATAAATTATTTTAAGAATTTTTAAAATACTAAACCTAAATCAAACTTTGCAACACTTTCATATTTTATTAAAATTAATATATTTGGTTGATAAAACAATGACTTAAATAGAACAATGATAAAACAATGACTTATATTTTAATTATTTTGTTCAAGAATATTAACCTAAATAATTGAACATAAATTTTCTAACTGCATTTTTTTATTAATAAATTTTACTTTGCATAAATTTTATAGGCACACTAAAGACAACAGAGTAAATTTTATAAGCATATAAAAGTAAATTTTCTTAATTACAATTATGCAATATTTAATACTTGTACTTTTCTGGTGGGTCGATAATGTTTACCAAAAAATCGCTCCTAAAAATTATATGTCAACTAAATTATGTTAACTACAAACATAATCTTATGGCAGGGACTAGCTGCTTTGCAGCTAATTCACTTATTTTCAATAAGTATACTTAACATGCTAGAAAAATAAGTATACTTAACATGCTAGAAAGTTAACTATATTGAAACTAAAAATGTAAGTTGTGTATAACTGACTTGAAACACATTTGTAATTTTTATTATAGTTTGGAAAAGTCACAACACATTTGTAATTTTTATTATAGTTTGCAAAAGTCAGAACACATTTGTAACTTTTATTATAGTTTGGAAACGTTAGAACACATTTGTAATTATTATTTTAATTTGGAAAAGTTAGCATGTTGGTATCATGTGCATGCATCCCCTTCTTCCTTTCTGAGCATGCCATCATCTTGCAAAATGGAAACAGCAGCCTCATGTTCCATGCCATCAACTGAAACAGGGGGTTTTGAAGTTGCTGAGAGGTTCACTATCAGAAAATTCGGAGAGAGCACTAAGGCATGGAGTGACAGAACCAACTAGCCAGAGGGTATGCTAAATGTCCTGGTTAGAGCAGGAGTGCATCATTTTCTTTTCGGTCAGTCAATTTCAACAATGGAGAGATAGATAATGCCATTTCTAGTTATGATTTCCAGTCCAAGGAATTGATTATTTTTGGGAGGAGGGTTTGTCTGGACCCTGATTTGTTGTCCAATGCAACAAAAATTCCACGTAGGGGGGGAGTAATGTTGACCACCAAGAAAACCCTCAAAGTAGAAAAGGGTTAGATGGCAAACAAAATATGTGGAAAAAAGGTTTTCGTTTCTCGGAATGGTTTAAAGAAGCAAGATGTTCCCCCAGGACTGTACAAAACCTTAATTCAAATTGTACTTAGGAAAATTATGAATCACCACAAGAAAGATATTTCAGGTGATTGTATGAAGTTGGTGATTCATCTGGTTGAAGACCTGGCCATAGATGTCCCTCATCTATTGGAAAAAAAAATGCATTTTGCACTACAGGAGAGCAAAATGAAGAGAGTGAAGTTCAGTTACCATGGTACACTACAAAAAATTATTGACTTATATTGACCCAGCACTATAGAAGGAAGCAGATTTAAAGATACATACATTAAAAGGTCGAAAATGGACAAAATTAACCAGGAATTTCCTCAACAATCTCCAAAGGACAATGTACAAGTCCCTGAAGAGCCTTTTTAGTACTGTATGCAAGGTATGGGAAGTGACCCTGAAGAATTTGATGCTATCTCAATTCTGGCTGGATAACATGAAGCTAGAGAAATAAATGTAAACGATATACATGATGTTGAGTTTAATGAACAGGAGGAGCATAGTGATGATGATATTTATGCTCCACAATCGGGAGTTGAGAAAATTTCCTCTCCAAAATATTTTTTGATGGTAAAATTGTTTTTAAGCTATTCGATGAAATGTTGCATTTCAAAGAAGATACTGAATTTGAATGAAAAAATTTTCCTATCGATATCTTACCGCAGTACAGAGCATAGAAATCTGTACGATTAAGCAGATGCAAATTTAGGACATCTTAAAGGTAGGCGTTATTTTTCAATGCTATTTTTCAAAAAGAAACAGTTGCCAAATTCCTTTTTTTGAAGCCTCATTAAAATTTTCACTATTTACAGGTAATTGCAAGGTTAGAAATAGAACACGTGGATACTATGGAATCTTCTATTAAAAATTTGCAAATGTTGGACCTCTTTATGATAGGAGGCATTTTTCAATGCTTTTTTCCAAAAAACAAAGTTGCCAAATTCCATTTTTTTAAGCCTCCTTAAAATTTTCCCTGTTTACAGGAAATTGCAAGATTATGAGAATCCCTTGTGATGATTGTGGACAGTTCGAGAAGGACAATAGCAGGAAAGGACTATGCTCTTCAGTCTTTGAATAAGGAACTCGAAATAATTCAGGATGAATTTAGAAAGGAAAATGAGAAATGCATAGAAGAATATATGGTTGATCGGAAGAAAGATGAACAAACCATAGAGAGACTGAAAGAAGAGTTGAAACATCGACCGAAGGTTTTGGACATCCCCCCTCTAAGGACTGTTATTGACCCAGGAAGCAAGATTTACGGCTGAAGTCAATAAGCTAAACAAAATAATTGAAATAATGAAGGAATTATTTCAAAACAGCCTTGTTGAAGACTACAATAAAAATGAACTTGAGATAAATGAATATAGAAAAAAAGAGGAAAACATGAAAAACATAATTGCTAAGAAAGATGAAGGGTTGAAAGGAGAAATAGTTGAACTTGAAAAGATTACTACAGAACTACAGACTAGAGGAGTTGAAAAGTTAAAAGAATCTGAAATTGGTAAGGGATAGAGTAGGCATCTAATTTCTGGTGAAATTAATATATCAGCACACCAACAGGCTTTAATAAGGTATGAGAGTTCCTTGCAAAATAGAGAGAAGGCACTGGACGTAGGTTTTAAAGAAATACAAGCTCTCGAAAAAGTCAAAAAGGGGTTACAAAGCTATCATGCCTTCTTAAGAATTCGAGAGAAGTCCTTGATGGATACTATTGCAGTAATGAATGTTGGAGCTGATCTATCTACATGGTCAACCATAAATGAAACAATGAAAAACAAGGTGGCTGAGAGGGAAGATGAGATTAAATAACTCAGATTGAAAATACTAGAGGATAGAGAATCACAACATTTGGGATGTAAGTCTGAGATAGAAGATCTAAAAGCCCAAATTGCCAATCTGCAGAAGAACAACATACTTCAGCGAGTAGCAATTGTGTATACTCTAGATAATACAGAATTGAGGGAAAAAGAGTTGGAGACAGAGACAGAGTAACTCAGGAAAAAATTGACCCAAGTTCAGTCTAAGTTGAAATATGCAAATGATCTTCAAAAGCAAAAGGAAAAGGAAAACGAAGAGAAAAATAATAAGAATGTGGAATTCTTGAAGAAGTACATCCAAGATAAAGATAGATTGAATGAGAGTTTGCACAAATGTGCAACAAAAGTGAAAGAATTACAACGAAAATATGAACATGCACCTGTTGCAACTTCTGAAGAACCAGAAGCTTCTAGACAAGGCAAGAGACTAGAATGTACAAATTTATCTTCTCTAGAAAAGGAGGACTTCTAGCCTAAATCTCCCAAGCAGCCTAGAACCATGGAATAACATTATTTATATATATTGTGTATGTAAATACATTTCAAGTTTTAATACATAAATTTATGTATGTGTGTGTGTGTATTTCTCGGCAATGTATATGTTTTTGATGCATTTAATGTGAATGGTAATTTTGAATTTAACTTTTCAATAAGTGTACATAACAGGCCAGAAAGTTAACAATATCAAAATTGAAAACTTAACTTGTGTACTATAGGCATATATATTTGAATTTGTAAGAAATTAAAAGAGTGATAGTGATTAGTGGATATGAGATGTGAGTAGATTTGGTGACATAGGTAGATCCTAGCTGTTTGCTCGGAACTGTGGATATTATAGGGATATTATGGGGATGATGGATTGAGAACTTTCAAGTTCTTTATGAGAATTTTGATGCTATGTATTGTTGTATTTATGTAAGTTTCTTTATCTAGTGAGACTAAAATTCCAATTATGGAACAATGTAATACAATTCTACCCATGCAACAAAATTTTAGTGAATAACCCAAAGATGTAATGCCTATAGAACTGGCCTAAAAAAGACAGAAATTTACAAAATATAAGCAAACACAGAAAACAACTGTAATTTTATTATTGAAAAATAAAATTAAATATTTAATATGCCTTCCAACATTTGTTACATTTCCAAAATTTGGTAACATAAATGTTAGCACAATAGAATAAATTTTCAGTACGGCAAGATCACTAGAAATGCTTATTGCAACATAAGTTTCTTTCACCATTTTGCATACAATGTTGCATTTCGATCATCTAGGACCTTTTTCTTTTTGGCTTGTCTCACACTTCTTATAATGACATCAGTTTTTATAGGATTCCCAGAATCCATCTTTTGGATATCAACTACTGCCCCTTGAATTTCTTGTTTTTCACCACTCTGCCCTGTACCATTTACCGAGGATGGAACACCCTTTTTATTGTGAGTCATAGCCTCCATCATTGGCATATCAATAGCAGTTTCTCCATACACTTCTTGTAATTCATTGATTTTCCCTGCTTCATTTCTTGAGGATGAAACACCGATTTTACAGTAATTTTCATTCGCCATCATAGGTATTTCAACACCAACTACCCCATTCAATTCCAATGTTTGATCAGTTTGCGCTGCCACTTTCCTCTTGGATGAAACACTTAGAGTTTTACTGTTATTTCTTCTTTGAACATTATTTTTTTCCTTGCGCCTTCTGAAGCGATGTGATTCACGAAAAGCCTCTTCTCCATATTTGCTTATTGGCCTTGATCTTGGAAGATGATTACTGAACTGCGAGAACATATTAGTATTTAGTAGTTAAAAACAGATTATGAGTCCTCACACCATAAAATGAAAGCAGAATTAGAAACCATTTAAAATTAGGGCATACTGAAATAGTTGTTTTACTTCTTTAGAAGTGACATTAGGGAAGCGGGATGCCAACTATGCTACAGTTTCATCATTTAGTGGACTTGTCATTTCATATTCAACATGAAGTTGACATCTAATATTAGAAGCCAAAAATCTTATTTCTTTAAAATTTTGGAAAGTACCCTCTGATCTCATAACCAGTTTGAAAAATTGTGCTCGCATCTCATTTACAGGACACATTTTGTCATGTTCAAATGTGTTTCTATACTCCTTAGCAACTCCTCTTCCTCCTCCTTGGTTGTTGTTCAAAATTTTCATTTCCCTATGCTTACGTTCCATTACTTCATTACTTAACCATCCTAAAGTATAAGGATGAGGATCCCTAGTCATCTGAGGAGCATGGGCCCCTTGGATATGCATATAAGGAACCATATCATCTCGTAAACCACAAGAACACAACCAAATCCACTCACTAGCAAGGAATCCAATCCTGCAATGATAATGGATCAAAATTTATATTGTGAATGAGACAATACCACCATGCTGAAATACATAATAATATGAACTTAGTATAAATTGGCATACTTTTCCTCATATTCATATTTATCATCCCCTACACACCCTTGCAATTGCACCATGTGGAATTCTTTATAACACTTCCACATCCTCACCAACTTCTTATACTTTTCTTCATCTGGTAGGCCTTCAATAACCTACAAGCACAACATTTCATTGTACATGATACACTACTTAATTTTCTATTAAAATTGCATAAAAATAAGAGTGAATTTCACTCTTGTGCTATCATAAAATCATCACTTATTGTTAGTCAAGACCCACATTAAAAATATTGGATATGCTAACATAATTATTAAACCTTTAAAATACCCTCATGTTGAAGGAGGATCTGGTCTGATGCAGATCCATCTGATTTCCCATAGTTAATATCATTGTGCTCTTGGTCCCTATGATGGTATGGTTCCCCAGTCTTACATGGAACACCATTTTTCTCCATCACCTCCCAAATTTGAAAAAAAATTGTTTCCTCAATCACTCTAGTTGGATGAACCTTGTCGTAATCTTGTGCAATTTCTAGAATTTCACGAAACATCTTCAAAACAGTTCTAAATACGTCATGGTGAGCACAATATACAAGGTTGGACATTGAGCCAGGAGTCAACTGTAATAAGTTAGAAGCACATGTTTCACTAGGTATGAGTTAGTTAAATAATAATAATTTCCATTTATAGTAAAGAATTAATTTTGAAAACATGTACCTTTTGATCATTTGTTCTATTCATGAGATACTTTTTGATAATATTCAATTCTATGCTACATAAGGCTTGTTGAATGTCTATAATAAACTCATCCAACTTTTCTTCCCATCCTTCAATGCTTTGTGCCAAAGCAGGATTCAATTCCTAAAGTTTTAACCCAAAGTAAGATTAAGAAAGTCATGGCAAGATATCAACAAAAATCAGTAAACTTTTAATAAATATGTAAAACGTACTATGAGCAAGTTCGGTGACATTGCATAAAACTTGGAAATGCTACGAATAGTATCCCCATCTTGAATTCTGATTTTATCTGTAACCATGTGTATAGCTTTTTTATGGCATATGCACCAAGGACAAAAAATATTCCCCATTGGAGAAACATTATTATTGCATACTAAACTGCATATAGCCACTAGATTATGGCACTCAAACAAATTCACTTCCACTACCCTTCCATCTAGCATTAGGATCCCGTCTTGTGAAAGTTTGTTTATCTGATTCATTAAGTTATCCTCATTTGTAGGATCAGCGGCATGTGCCAAAACCTGTTTATATTCTTCCTTTCCATCCCATTTTTCAATGCTTACACAAGACATCAAGCCATTATCTTCTAGTAACTTAAATAATATCTCAAATACCTTCCCACCTCAATCATAATGTACACGAGAATCAATACCAAGTTTGAAAGAAACTTCATTGAATCTACTTCCAGTCCTCTTTTCATAGGACTCAACCATAAAGGAAGCATATGACTTTGCTTGCTTCACTCTAACTCCATATGTGAGACCATCAATTCTCTCCCAACCCATATCAATATCCTCAACTTCTTTGCTCCACTTTTTCATCTCCTTGAAAACTAAAGTTAGACTAACCCCTTGCAATACACCATGATGGTCAATCCGCTTCAGACATTGCAAAGCCTTATGGCTCATGCTTGATTCAATAAATACATAAGCCATATTCCTAGGCATAAAATCATTACGGATCTCTTGCGTAACAATTGATTGAATTTTATGAAGCACTCCATCTAGGTGTTCAAGAACATCCTCAAATTTAGAATCTTGACTATAGTTTTTGCTCATGAAGTACTCAATTCCAGAAATAATGTCATTTTCATCTACATCTTCAAGTGACTTCCCAGAGAGCCATCTACCAATTTCCTTAAATTTTTTGTTCCCCTCATTTAGTCTACGGTTAAACCATCTAGAAGGCTTCTTAAGACTCAATAAGGATGTCCTTAAGCGGTTTCTTGCTGACCTTCTAGTTACAGCATATGTAGTTTGATCTGTTGAACACCCTTCAGGCATTTGTACTGAAGCTTGTACATCTACAAAATTTTGATTTCCTGTAGGTGCATTTCTATCCATTTGTCCTTCTGCCATTTCTACTGAAGCTTCTACATCTGCATAATTTTGATTTTCTGTAGTTGCATTTCTATCCATTTGTCCTTCAGGCATTTGTACTGAAGCTTGTACATTTGCATAATTTTGATTTTCTGTAGTTGCATTTCTATCCATTTGTCCTTTAGGAATTTGTACTAAAGCCTGTACATCTGCGGAATTTTGATTTTCTGTAGGTGCATTTCTATCCATTTGTCCTTCAATCATTTCTACTGAAGCTTGTGCATCTGTAGAATTTTTATTTTTTGTAGGTGCATTTCTATCCATTTGTTCATGAAAGGTAGTTCTTTCAATTGTTTCATGACTTCTAGTTGTATCCAACTTCTCAAGGGATGCATGTTCAAATTGTTGTCCACTAAGTAGGATTACACTTTCATTCCCTTCAACCATAACCGGAGACAAAGGAAACCTAGGTTGTTGAGCAAAACAACCTTCTATACTTTGATACAAATTATTTGTAATGGCGGCATCATCAACAGTTAATCTTTGAGGGACATTTCGGACCACATTATGTGAATCAGAGTTAATAGTATGGTCAAGAGTTATATCTTGTACATTACCATTGCCCTCAATTGTAATTGGAGTCAAAGGTTGCCTAGGTTGTTGACAAACATTGTTATTTGTCACACATTGCTTACATACAAAACATCTAATTTCAACAGTTGTTTTCATAGTATTATTTTCTGGTATGGAGTTCTGATCTGTAAGTGCTTGACATTGTCGACGGACAGCACGAATAGCAGTTCTTTTACGCCCAGCAGAAGTGAATTGAAGGACAATATCATGTCAGGGAAAATTGGAATATTATTCAATTCTACTTCCTTGCGTCGACCTCTTTTTCGAGGAATATTTTGTTGAGATGAATGGTTCGAATGATCCATTGATGAGTTATTCTCAAAATCAACAAAATAATCAACATTAATACAAAATATAGTTTTTTTGTATAAAAAATACTTTTGATGGCTCAAAAAGAAAACATGGAATAGTACAAGAACATGGGAGGAGGAAACATATATTCTCCAACTTAAGCCACTTAAAAATACCTAAGGATGGAACTTATGCTTGCATTTTAGTGGACAAAGCGGGCATTTCACATTTACAAAGCAGCCTTGCAATGTTTTTGCACAACAGAAATGTTTTTAGCCAAGATTAGAAAAATAGAAGTACAGGAAGGTGTAAAACGATAAAAAAACACTATATCCAACTGAGATCATCCAAAAATACTAAACAATGAGGGCTAGGCATGCATTTTACAAACCTTGTCAAATAATGTTCAAAGCAGAAAAAAATGCAATTTTCAAAACTTTACTGTACACAAAATAAACATATTTTAAAAAGTATGAAGATGTTTTTTGTCCATAGTATATATAGCTCCATGTATATGGCTTTAGGTTTTGAAAATCACCTCTATAAACATTATGGCAGGCATTTTTCTAAGCCCATTTTTACATATTTACACTCTACTTTTACAAAACAAAATTGTGAATTTAGACAGGAGTGAATAATTATGAACATGCTACTTATAAATTATGATAATTCATACATGTATAATACATATAGTATGATATAAATAGAAAACTATCTTGAGGCTGTGGGCCCACTACAAGATCCTCATGCAAATGTTATGAGACACATCTGGACTTCATGCAAATATTATGAGACATATTTGGACATGTGTAAGAACATGGGAGGAAGAAACATGTATTATCCAACTTAAGCCACTTAGAAATACCTAAGGATGGAACTTATGCTTGCATTTTAGTGGACTAAGCGGGCATTTCACATTTACAAGGAAACCTTGCAATGCTTTTGCACAGCAGGCATGTTTTTAGCCAAGATTAGAAAAATAAAAATACTGGAAGGTCTAAAACAATAAAAAACACCATATCCAACTGAGATCACCCAAAAATACTAAACAATGAGGGCTACGCGTAGATTTTAGAGACCTAATCAAATAAAGTTCAAAACAGAAAAATTGCAATTTTCAAAACTTTATTGTACACAAAATAAATATATTTTAAAAATTATGAAGAACGTTTTTGTCCATAGTATATATAGCTCCAGGAATATGACTTTAGGTTTTGAAAATCGCCTCTATAAACATTATGGTGGGCATTTTTCTAAGCGCATTTTTTACATATTTACACTCTGCTTTTACAAAACAAAATTGTGAATTTAGACATTCTTTTCAATTATGGCCATGCTACTTATAAATTATGATAAGGCATACATGTATAATACATATAGTATGATATAAATAGAATACTATCTTGGGGTTGTGGGCCCATTACAAGATCCTCATGCAAATGTTATGAGACATATCTGGACTTCATGCAAATATTATGAGACATAGTTGGACATGTGTAAGAACATGGGAGGAAGACACATATATTATCCAACTTAAGTCACCTAAAAATACCTAAGGATTGAACTTATGCTTGCATTTTAGTGGGGTAAGTGGGCATTTTACATTTACAAGGAAGCCTTGCAATGTTTTTGCACAGCAGGCATGTTTTTAGCCAAGATTAGAAAAATAGAAATACAAGAAGGTGTAAAACAATAAAAAACACTATATCCAACTGAGATCACCCAAAAATACTAAACAATGAGGGCTAGGCGTGCATTTTACAGACCTAGTCAAATAAAGTTCAAAGCAGAAAAATTGCAATTTTCAAAACTTTACTGTACACAAAATAAACATATTTTAAAAATTATGAAGGAGGTTTTTGTCCATAGTACATATAGCTCCAGGTATATGGCTTTAGGTTTGGAAATCACCTCTATAAACATTATGGCAGTCATTTTTCTAAGCCCATTTTTACAGATTTACACTATGCTTTTACAAAACAAAATTGTGAATTTAGACATTCTTTTCAATTATGACCATGCTACTTATAAATTATGATAAGTCATACATGTATAATACATATAGTATGATATAAATAGAATACTATCTTGAGGATGTGGGCCCGCTACAAGATCCTCATTCAAATGTTATGAGACATATATGGACTTCATGCAAATATTATGAGACATATTTGGACATGTGTAAGAACATGGGAGGAAGAAACATGTATTCTCCAACTTAAGCCAATTAAAAATACATAAGGATGGAACTTATGCTTGCATTTTAGTGCACTAAGCGAGCATTTCACATTTACAAGGAAGCCTTGCAATGTTTTTGCACAGCAGGCATGTTTTTAGCCAAGATTAGAAAAATAGAAATATGAGAAGGTGTAAAACAATAAAAAACACTATATCCAACTGAGATCACCCAAAAATACTAAACAATGAGGGCTAGGCGTGCATTTTACAGACCTAGTCAAATAAAGTTCAAAGCAGAAAAATTGCAATTTTCAAAACTTTACTGTACACAAAATAAACATATTTTAAAAATTATGAAGGAGGTTTTTGTCCATAGTATATATAGCTCCAGGTATATGGCTTTAGGTTTGGAAATCACCTCTATAAACATTATGGCAGTCATTTTTCTAAGCCCATTTTTACAGATTTACACTATGCTTTTACAAAACAAAATTGTGAATTTAGACATTCTTTTCAATTATGACCATGCTACTTATAAATTATGATAAGTCATACATGTATAATACATATAGTATGATATAAATAGAATACTATCTTGAGGATGTGGGCCCGCTACAAGATCCTCATTCAAATGTTATGAGACATATATGGACTTCATGCAAATATTATGAGACATATTTGGACATGTGTAAGAACATGGGAGGAAGAAACATGTATTCTCCAACTTAAGCCAATTAAAAATACATAAGGATGGAACTTATGCTTGCATTTTAGTGGACTAAGCGAGCATTTCACATTTACAAGGAAGCCTTGCAATGTTTTTGCACAACAATCATGTTTTTAGCCAAGATTAGAAAAATAGAAGTACGGGAAGGTGTAAAACAATAAAAAACACCATATCCAACTGAGATCACTCAAAAATACTAAACAATGGGGCTAGGCATGCATTTTACAGATCTAGTCAAATAAAGCTCGAAACATAAAAATTGCAATTTTAAAAACTTTACTGTACACAAAATAAACATATTTTAAAAATTATGAAGAAGGTTTTTGTCCATAGTATATATAGCTTCAGGTATATGGCTTTAGGTTTCGAAAATAACCTCTATAAACATTATGGTGGGCATTTTTCTAAGCCCATTTTTACAGATTTACACTCTGCTTTTACAAAACAAAATTGTGAATTCAGACATTCTTTTCAATTATGACCATGCTACTTATAAATTATGTTAAATCATACATGTATAATGCATATGGTATGATATAAATATAAAACTATCTTGAGGCTGTGGGCCCACTACATGATCCTCATGCAAATGTGATGAGACATATATGGACTTCATGCAAATATTATGAGACAAATTTGGACATGTGTAAGAACTTGGGAGGAAGAAACATATATTATCCAACTTAAGCCACTTAAAAATACAGAAGGATGGAACTTATGCTTGCATTTTAGTGGACTAAGCGGGCATTTCACATTTACAAGGCAGCCTTGCAATTTTTTTGCACAGCAGGCATGTTTTTAGCCAAGATTAGGAAAATAGAAATACAGGAAGGTGTAAAACAATAAAAAACACCATATCCAACTGAGATCACTAAAAAATACTAAACAATGAGGGCTAGGCGTGCATTTTACAGACCTAGTCAAATGAAGTTCAAAACAGAAAAAATTGTAATTTTCAAAACTTCACTGTATACAAAATAAACATATTTTAAAAATTATGAAGGAGATTTTTGTCCATAGTATATATAGCTCCAGGTATATGGCTTTAGGTTTTGAAAATCGCCTCTATAAACATTATGGTGGGCATTTTTCTAAGCCCATTTTTACAGATTTACACTCTACTTTTACAAAACAAAATTGTGAATTTAGACATTCTTTTCAATTATGACCATGCTAATTATAAATTATGATAAGTCATACATGTATAATACATATAGTATGATATAAATAGAATACTATTTTGAGGCTGTGGGCCCACTACAAGATCCTCATGCAAATGTTATGAGACATATCTGGACTTCATGCAAATATTATGAGATATATTTGGACATGTGTAAGAACATGGGAGGAAGAAACATATATTCTCCAACTTAAGACACTTAAAAATACATAAGGATGGAACTTATGCTTGCATTTTAGTGGACTAAGTGGGCATTTCACATTTACAAGGCAGCCTTGCAATGTTTTTGCACAGCAGTCATATTTTAAGCCAAGATTAGAAAAATAGAAGTATAGGAAGGTGTAAAACAAAAAAAACACCATATCCAACTAAGATCACTCAAAAATACTAAACAATGAGGGCTAGGCGTGCATTTTACAGACCTAGTCAAATAAAGTTCAAAATTGAAAAATTGCAATTTTCAAAACTTTACTGTACACAAAATAAAAATATTTTAAAAATTATGAAGGAGGTTTTTGTCCATAGTATATATAGCTCTAGGTATATGGAATTAGGTTTTAAAAATTACGTCTAAAAAAATTATGGCAGGCATTTTTCTAAGCCCATTTTTACAGATTTACACTCTGTTTTTACAAAACAAAATTATGAATTTAGACATTCTTTCCCAATTATGACAATGCTACTTATAAAATACAATAATTCATACATGTATAATACTTATAGTATGATATAAATAGGATACTATCCTGGTGCTGTGGGCCCGGGATGCGGCGTGCATTTTTGTAATCCTAGTTTTACAGATTTACACTTTGTTTCTTACATAACAACTCAGGATTTTACTAATTAATTTTGAATTTGACCAAGATACTTACAAATTATGAATATGTACATCTTTAATGCATAAAGTATGATACTCTTTACTATACTAAAGTCATAATATATGAATGGTCAAATTTGTTGACTCATTTTAAGTCTAAAAATCTCCTTCTCTGCAACAATGACACTACAGACACTTTTGGAACCCAAATTGACAACCTATATGTACAGTAAGGTGGAAAATAGTAAACCACACCATTTCCAACTTAAATCACTCAAAAATACTCAATAGTGACGGTTAGGTGGGCATGTTTATGAACATGTTAAGACTTGGTTCCAAACATAAAATTTGTTATTTTGTCAAATTAACTGCGGGCAAATGAAACATAATTTTAGGAAACTGAAAGAGGTTTTTTTCAAACATATATCTGTCTTCAATCCCATGGTATTACTTTAAATTAATAATATATGTATGGACTGTGGCGTGCATTTTGGTTAACCCATTTTTGTAGATTAATACTCTGTTTTTTACATAACAAATCAAGATTTCAGTGATTAATTTCAGTTTCACCTAAATACTTGCAAATCATGAATAAGTATATGTTTAGTGCCTATGCTATGATACTCTTTATTATGATAAATTCATGATATCTTCATGGTCAAATTTGTTGATATAATCATTTTAAGACTAAAAATCCCATGCTCTGTAAAAATGCATACATCGGTCACTTTTTGAACCAAAATAAAAAAACTAGTTGTAGAACGTGGAAATATTTATAAATTCATGAAGATGATGTACAAAATACAGTGTCAAAAACCAATTGAAAGACAAATTAAGCAACAATGTCAAAAACCAAGTGAAAGGCAAATTGAACCGTAATGAAAAAAAACAACCTTCGAGACTACGGTAGAGTGTAGAAACGACTTAACAGCTTTCCCAAAATAAATAACAGCTTCATTGCTAGATAAATGTACACATATTGATCTTAACAACTATCACATTAACAGACTATAAAATTGACATCAAAGATATATGAGCAACTAATAAAGCAAATCCATATCACAATGCCATATCAACCAAGTGCATTCATTACAATCTTATTCTATATGCTACTGTCCGAATTCTTTCCATTTTTTACCATCAACAAAAGTGACAGGTAAGTGCAATTTACTATCACTTGAGATAAGGATGGGAATGGATGAAGTACAATGCAGGCGTACCTGAGTCAGAATAATATGATTTTGTGTGGATGAGTCAAGTTCGGTAGAATTTATGCCAAAGGAGTCTCATCAGGTAATGTTGCTTTGTATGCCAATTTAAAATTATGAAGGTATCCACAAGACGTTTTTACATAATCACCAGGCAGTCCAAAACAAAACACAAAGAAGTTTGTATCGTTATGTTGCAGGGTACCAGGTAGTCCAAAACAACAGGAAGTCCAAACCAAAACACATCATTATAAAAATTACTTTCATTCAAATTCATGAGAAATGAAATTTTTTGAAACTACCCGCCATGCTCAATCGATCATGGATGATTAATTGATTTCATTCCACAACATAGATCTAAAGGCAGCTCATATCATAACTGCGCCACCCATTCCTGGCATGTCTTACACTTCCAAGACTTTTACTAGTGGTGCTAATTTAATGCAATTTTGAATCTCCATACGCTTAACCTACGTTAAACTCACGGTGGGTTGGAAATTTCGGTAGGGTGACTATGCTTGCTTTAAGAAAACTGCCAGTTAACTTATATTTTTTATCGGAAATTATCCTGATTTCCTTTTTTCGAGCTCAAATATTTTCGGTGAGTAGACTCATTTAACTACTTTACAATAAAAAAAATATTTTCAATAGGATGTGAGCAATTCTAGCCAATAAAAAAACGCATCTTTTGATATTCCTTGATTAACATTCTTAATGATTTAGGATACACTCTAGTGTATGATAGTTTGTTATGTCGTCTCTCTGACATTCAGTGGTTGAACAAATACCCGTGGAAAGATATTCACAAGATTTTCTAGGCATCATTTGGAAACGAGTTGCACGAGTGGTTGTCAAGGCTCACAGAGAGAAAGAACTGTTTCCAGCCAAGAGAACTGACCAAGTGGACTCTAGAGCTCACAGAGAGGATCAAAGCGATAGATATTCCACTGTCGCGAGCAGTCGACTTCTGGGTTGATAACATATTGGAAGGCTTCGTGACAGAGTTCGTTGTAGACATGTTGAAATCCTACAATGCAGCCGAAACAGATTTTTTCAAAGGGTTCATAGGTAAGTACCTGAACAATCTTAGTTTATACATTAAAATGCTTTTAGCCGAGAAAGACGTGTTAAGAATGCTGTGAAATTTTTGAATCTGTCATGGTAAATAGCATATATAGTAATTCCGACAAAGAAACCCATAACTTGAGAAGTGGAAAGAGATACAAGTATAACACCGAGAAAAATCCTAGACCACATGGACTCTGTGTAGATATCGAGATACCATGTGGGCTTAATAACCAGACCGCACCTCAGTCAGCTACTTATCAGCCTATTACACCGCAGAATCTGTCGGTTTCAAGTATCGTGCCTCCCCTATCTCATAATCCATCAATTTAGAACCCTCTTGTTGCTAGTATTCCTATTCCGCAGAACGTCAATACTGGTAACACTGCAGGAGCGGGTGGCTAGATAGTTCCGCTTCAGAACGTCCAACCTTAGATCATTCCTCATAATATTATCCCTAGCACTACTCAAAGTACCGCGCTACCTAGAAGGAGGATGACTGACGATATCAAGCTGTCGATATTCAAGGGAACGGATCTAGAAGACCCTGATCAGCATTGGTTTCTATGTGAAGTCATGTGGAGTATTAAGCAAGTTCAGGATGATGCTGTGAAGAAAGTGCAACTCATCAAGAATTTCAGAGGTAGAGCCTTGCATTGGTTCATGAAATATTTGTAGAGACAGAATAGAACCCTGGTATAAATCAAGGCTGCACTCTTAGCAGAATTTAAGAAGCCAAAGTCAGAATCGCAGTGTATAACAGAGTTAAAAGAGACTAAGCAAAAACCTAATGAGACAGTCTGGGAATTTGACCAGAAATTCAAGACACTGTAGGACCAAGTGAGCTTTGTCATAGCTCCGCAACAGCACCAGGAATGGTTCATAGCTGCATTGTTGCCTCATATCATACTACCGTTGATATAGCAGAAGGTTACATCATAGGCAGAGGCCTTAGAGATCACGATGAAGCTAGAATCTTCACCCATTGGAAAAACTAGCACTGGGATGTCTCAGATTCAGACCCAATTAGCTACCCTAACATTACAACTACAGGATATGAAGAAGGGAAAACAAGAAAGAAAAGAACTCTGGTGTACAAGATGCAAAGGAGAAGGCCACACCAAAGAACACTGCCCTTTATTTCAGGACTACCTTAATAGGAGCACCAAATCCACTCAATCATAACTAGACGTCATGGCGTGAAATCTGTAGAACTAGAGGACACTGGCTTGAAGACTGTTATTTGATACATAAGTATGTCAGAACCCCTAAGAACCTTTATTGTAACTTTTGTAAGTCAGTTGGACATGATGAATCCAATTGCTGCGCATATGAGCTCATGAATGAAAGAAAACGAGACATGGAACATCTGCGAGGTAGTGGAGTATATAGAGTCTAGGAAGAAAATCAGCCAAAACCAGAAAATGCGCAATATGATTAAGGCGCATATATAGGTCATGGTGGAGGATACCGCAGGAGAGGAAGGAATACCGGCCCAGCACAAGGAAGAGGATGAGGCCAAGTAATTTGTTATAACTGTGGTCATCCTAGCCATGTGTCTAGAGACTGTACCAATGAATGTACTACTTGTAGCTATTGTAAGTCCTTTGATCATGTCATTAAGGCATGTCCAGTCTTAGCAGCAGAGATGTAGAAACGGAAGCAAGATGTGCCAAACCCAAACATTCAGTTGATCGGATCACTGAGAAGAGCTGCGGATCCGAGTATCAATGTAGTGACACGAAGTGGTGTTGCAACAGGAAGAGATAGAGGAGAAGAAGCTTTGACTTCTGGAGACTTTGCTACTAAGTAGAGTCCTGCCGAAACAATTTGGATCAGAAAAGATACTGGGAAGGCACCTTCGTTCAACCTAGAGAAAAATAAAGAAGCATTTGAAGAAGCGCGGGACATTTTCAAAGAACCGCCACCTACTTCACCAAGAATCCCGTTGCGCAGTGAAGTATTACAAGCACAAGATATGCCAGCAGCATATGACAAAACGCGCGACGTAGTAGAGACATGCACCTCTATTGCGCATTTCTTAAGGAGCTGCATGAAATTGCTCAAGATCCCAGATGCTGTGGCAAAATTATAAATGCTATTGAACCAGTACGAGCCACGCAGTGAGACAGAGACTGCGCAGGGCATAGTTCACTATATCAAGAAACACAAGAGATCAGGCCGAGAAATGTGGCTCAGTGCGCAGATAGGGGACTACGGGATGGATGAGATCATCCTTGATCTGGGATCTGAAGTAAATATCTTAACCAAACAGACATGGCAACAAATGGGGAGACCAAACTTGCTTTAGTTACCCATACAGTTGAAATTAGCCAACCAATTGACAGTGATACCTTTTGGGAGATTGGCCAATGTTATTGTTGATATTGATGGAGTGCAAAGCTATGTGGACTTCGAGGTTATCAAGATTGTGGACGATAGTCAGCCTTATCCTGCACTATTGGGAATTGATTGGGCTATGGATAATCTCTCCATCACAAATTTGAAGACAAATAAGATGATATTTGAAGGCCAGGACAAAAGGATCATCGCACCATTGGACCTTTCAGACGGTGAAAGATACATTGAGTTGATTCAGGCAGAATCTCGAGCTCAATACTTGGACCGCATTTACAAAATGACTATGAATGATACTGATTACATTACTCCTACTGCTAATGGAACACTCAGTTAGCGCTGTGACAGTTCTTGCATCTCAGAATTGGACACAGGCTTGGAGAACATGAAGAACCGCATGCATGCAGTATCCCCTAGAAGATACGTGCAGATAACAAAGTCACTGTGCTAGATTGGAAAAGAGTTAAGTCCAATTCCTACCTATGATGGTTTATCTAATGTTTATTCCTTTATCAAGAAATATACTACCTTAGTTGTAGCTGAGCATCACTTACCAGCATTAGACATGGCACTGCGCGAGACACCTATTAGATGGTGGGCTGTGCATAAGGAAACATTGACAACATGGGATCAGTGCAGAATCAAGATGTAGATCAGGTTTGCTGAGAGGGTTACACTATCCTTTGAAAAATACAATGGACAGATGGATCCAAGGGATCACATTGAAATCTGTTCACAAGCGTGGGGGGAGAGACCACAGACAGAATGGGTTCATCTGTTTGCGCATACATTGGAGGATTCGACTCCAAAGAAATGGTATCGGGATACAAATTTGCGCAGGGGAACTACAGACTGGATGACCCTGACTACGAACTTCCAGAAATACTTCAGTTTTGAAGACGAGAATCCTAGCATAAATGATGCTTTACAGATTATTAAGGAAAAAATATTTAGACCAGAATGTCCACATAGAAACATGAGATTAGAGGAATTCTTTGGAGATACAGAAGTACCTACAAGCTTACATACAGAGTGCACTGGACAGAAAAAGCATGCCATGGAATGTTATAATATAGCTGAAGAGTTTGAGGGTAAAGAAGAAAGTAATGAGGAGGACCTGCACAATATAAACATACCTGAGTCAGAAGGAATGCGCGACGTAGAGGGACCTCCGTTGGAAATTCCAGACATGAGTGGACCTATCAAAACGAGGAAAGTGAACATTGGCACCAATGAGGAGCCGAAGTTTGCATCTATCGGAGACTATTGGGATGATCAGACGGTCGCAGACCTATTACATGCGTATCAGGATTTATTCCTAACGAAGTTTATAAAGATGAAAGTCATTCTAGGCGACTTAGGGGTTATGCAGATACCTCTTAAGCCAGTCACGAAGCATGTTAAGCAAAGGCCCTATAGACTAAATCCGCGATACAAAGAATGAGTCAAGGCAGAACTTGACAAAATTCTCGACGCAGGGATCATCGAGCTGGTTGAAGAGTCAGAGTGGATAAGCCTGATGGTTATCCAAGACAAGAAAACTAAGGGTGAGATCAGGATCTGCATGGATCTCATAAAATTGAATGATGCTTCCATGCATGACCCATTTCCTACTCCCTTCACTGATGAGGTGCTTGATAACGTTGGAGGAAATGAGGCATACTCTTTCACTGATGGATTTTCAGGATACCATCAGATAAGAATTGATCCTGCAGACAGACACAAGACCACTTTTTCCACTAAATGGGGATCGTTCCAGTATACGGTAATGCCTTTTGGTCTAAAGAATGCACCTACCATATTCTCTAGAGTTGTGGTCGCAGCATTTAAATATTTCATGCACAAGTTCTTAGAAGCCTATTTTGATGATTGGACAATATTTGGGTTGCTGAAGAACCATTACGCAAACCTCAGAATGATGCTAGAAAAGTGCAGACAGCATCAAATATCTTTTAATTTGAAGAAATGTCTCTTCTGCGTACCCTATAGAATTATGCTGGGACACATTCTGAAGATCGCAGTTATTGCAAACTTGCCAACACCGAATTCAATAAAGCAGTTGCGCACTACATTGGGGCATACTGGTTACTACAGGAATTTTATAAAGGGTTATGCATAGATAACGCAGCAATGGAGAAGTTGTTAAAGAAATACACATCGTTCATCTGGAACACAAAATGTGAGCAAGGCTTTGACACATTAAAAGAGAAAATGGTAACTGTGTCGATCTTAGTTTTTCCAGACTGGGAGAAGCCATTCCATGTCCATGTTGATGCTTCATGTATAACATTGGGCATTGTATTAGCTCAGCCAGGAGAGGGGGGTATTTACCATCCCATTTCATTTTTGAGAAAGAAGCTCTCGTCTGCTGAGAAGAATTATACCACCACTGAGAGAGAAGGCATATCTACGGTCTACGCACTACAGAAATTCAAGCACTATTTGCTTGGTGCACACTTCTTTATGTTCACTGACCATTATGCTTTGAAATACCTGGTCAACAAGCCAATGTTAGGGGGTGGATTTGTAGATGGTTGTTACTCTTTCAGGAGTATGACTCTGAAATAATGGTTAATCCTGGCATATTGAACTTAGGACCTGATCGCCTTTCAAGGATTGAGTCAGGAGAAGAACCTACGAACCTTGAAGACAATCTTCCTAATGTGCAGTTGTTTGCTATTCATATTGCCAATGACTACTATAAGGATATCATAGACTTCTTGACTACTGGGTTGGCACCCATAGAGTTTACTACACAGCAAAAGAAGCATCTAGTAGTAAGAGTAGCAGACTTCACCATAATTGTTGGGCAACTAGACAAATTGGGGTCGGAGAAAGTGCTGCGCAAGTGCGTGTTAGAGCATGAGAAGCCATTTGTATTGGCTAATGCACATTCAAAAGCAATAGGAGGTCACTACGTAGGACGTGCCACTACGCAGAAGATATTGCGAGCAGGGCTATCGTGGCCTACGATTCACAAAGACTCAAAAGAACATTGCCAGAGCTGCGATTTCTGTCAAAGGATAGGAAGGTCGTCGCGAAGAGACGAAATTCCCTTGAATCCATAGTTGATATTACAGGCATTTCATAAATGGTCCATTGATTTTGTGGGACCTATAAACCCACCGGGAAAGAGAACTAGTGCAAGGTATATTATTACTGCAATTGATTACCTCACTAGATGGCAGAAGCGAAGCCAATAAAGAACCATAGCACAGTTACCACCGCGCAGTTCATTTTTGAGAACATCCTTACAAGGTTTGGATGCCCGAAGATTTTGATGAGTGATCAAGGCACTCATTTTTTGAATAGGACCATTGAGGCATTGACAAAAGAGTTCCACATTCATCATCAACGAAGTACATCGTATCATCCGCAAGCCGATGGAACTATTGAAGCATTCAATAAGGTACTGGAAAATGTGCTAACAAATATATGCAATGTCAATAGAGATGAATGGGACCTACGCATTCCAGCTGTTTTATGGGCATATAGAACTACTTGCAAAAAGTTGACTGGGCACACACCTTTTAGGATGGCCTATGGACAAGAAGCAATAATGCCAATGGAGTACATTGTTCCCAGCTTAAGAATATCTGCATTCACAGGCATGGCAGATCGCGACGCGCTAGAGGAAAGGCTTCTACACTTGATTGGTTTGGAGGAAGATCACTTCATTGCAGGCTTTCACCAATAAGTGAAGAAAGAAAGAGAAAAAGCATGGCATGATCGCCATATAAAAAACAAGACCTTTCAGGTAGGTGATCTAGTCCTCCTATACGATAACAAATTTATCAAGTTTCCTGGAAAGTTTAAAATGCATTGGCTTGTCCCATATACTATTTTACATGTAACTAATGGTGGCGCAGTCCAGTTAGCCACGTTAGCAAGAGATAACTTGCCCGGTCTAGGCAATGGAAGCGGACTAAAAACCTATCGGGATAGTCCTGCTTCGCAGAACCCTTTATGATCAGGAAAGGAAGAAGTTTCTAAGTGTCAAAGTACAGTTGAAATTGGGTACTAGAAACGGGAAAGAGTCTATACGCGAAGTGTGATGCAGAAAATGTATATACCATGCAGCACTTGTTGAAGTGAAGCTGCGTAAAAAAAAAGAGAAAAAGAAAACAGGAACCACACAGTTGCGAAGACCAAAATAAGACTGCGAAAATCAAGTTGAACGAGAAAAGAGGCTAAGTTCAGAAGCAAGAAATCAGGCACCGCGAAGTGATTGCATCAGAGTAGTGATGACCTACCATGCAGTTCGATGCAACATTCCATAAAAGTAACTATTAGAATGTCGGTCGCAAATATAGCCGTTATACAGTACTTTTTCCAGCAACCACTCGAGCATTTAACACAGAAATAGCCATTCTGAATGAGTTAATGACGGAAAGGACCAAAATCTTTGTCGGATTTGGCCAACGGATACCGCATTTAATGCTTATCTAATGGTTGAAGGACACAAAGGAGGCTAGCCACACCTATAAATACCACTATATTTGGACTCGCGAGCATTACTGAAACCCTTGAATTTTCTTGCAAGCAATACTCTGTGATTGTTTGCCGCAAGTTATCAGCAATCTCGTCGTTCTGTCCAGATCCATCCAGTGAATGTCTGAGAGGTCCTCTATTGAGGAAGAGTTCATGGTCCAGGAGACTATGAAGGTGTTTAGATACGGTGGAATCGAAGGGTTGATGAGAACCCCCATCAAGAAAATCATAATAGAGCAAGGTCAGGCTTCCCAAAGATCACCAAGACACACTACAACAATGAAAAATAAATGCAAAGAACCAGCAGCGCCAAAAATGAAGCCAAAAGTGATGAGTTGCATAGTGCCACAAGTTTCATTGGGAAACAAGGAAATACCTTTGAAGCTAACTCCTAAGTATATCTCATTACGTGCAGAAGACGCACTGGCCATCAGGCTAGTGAAGAATGCCAAGTATGAGATTCCGCTCTCGCCTATGTCGAAACATGTCGAAGTGGGAGGAAGTCTCTTGGGTAAGATCCTGGAAAGTAAGTGGGAATATTACGATCTGCTTTAGATGTAGAAGGACCCCAATGAAACTAAGTATCCACAGTTCCATCCTGACAAGTACATGTGCTGGAAGAAAGATGTGAAAGGCGAACTTACCTTGGTCGTAGAAAGTTGTTTGTCTGGAGTAGTCGAATCGGGACTGCTCAACCTGTTGAGACTACCGCACTTCGACACAATGCCAGAGTTGAATGCAGTGGTGCGCACTCTCATGTCGCGCATGCACCAAGGATATCTGTGGCTCGACCGTAATGTCGACCTAAATATTGATCTGATCCACCGAATAACTGGGTTAAGCAAGAGAGGAAAGGACCCCAAGCAATTTTTTGTAGGCAAGAGCCACGACAAGGAGGTCGCCGTGAAGATGAAGAAAATGCAAACCGTCGTTAAAGGGAAACAAGGTTTTGTCCCAGATGAAATAGACAATGACACTATGCGGTTCGTTATGCAACTACTAGCCGGTAAGATTATGAGGAAAGCGAGACAATTGGAAGTACCCGAGGGCGCAGTATTGCTTGGTGCAAAAGTCATGGAGGGAGGTAGATTCAACTAGTGTCAATACAAGTTGAATGAGTTCCTGGAGGAACTGAATGAAACATAGATACACGGCAGTATTTTCCACTATACATGGTTGATAGTGCTGATTGTGTTTGTCGGATGGAAGGACCCGAAGGATTACATTGGAATAAGAACCGACAGCGATGATTGCAGAGGACCCTGTTATGCAAACCTTTGGGTGGATGTGAATTCAGAAAGACAGCACGCGATAGCTGAATTATTCTACACTTACTATGAGCAGCTATGCAAAGCCATTATCGTCACGCCACGGATAACAAAAGAGGTAACGGCTAAGTACATTCGCACTGTCAATTTTTATGCTGACATGCATTCTATTCATATTTCAGCCAAGGCACAGAAGAAGAACTCTGAATGGTTCCATGGAAGCTACCGCATGAATGAAGAAGACATTGATACTATTATGAAGGAATGGCCTGTTAAATTTAGAGTCAAAGTTGTGGAAATCCAAAGTGACTCCGCAGAGAGTAATCCCATTCTGACACTCATTGTCAAAGAGCCGTGGACAGGGACAGGAAAAAGGAAGGAAGCTAAGAGTCCTGCACAACCAAAGGTACAGAGGAAGAAGCAGAAATCCAATAAAAGACAATCCAAAGCCACACTCCATGATGACGATTATGAGAGGATCGTGTCTATGGTAACATCGCAGATGGAAGACCTGATGTGCGAAAAAAGATAAAAAGAATGAGGCAATTTAGAAGAGTCTGTAGAAGAATCTGATCATGCTACAAGTCATTATAGAAAGGATTGAAGACGTACAGTGCAAATTACCCTTGCCGCAAGACTCAGAGTCCGAAGGAAAGTCAGGAGGCACTTCGCAGCTGAAGACAACACCTCTAGCCCTGACCTTTCCTGTGAAGTCTCGCATTGTCAAGCTTGATCCCTTAAGTGTAAGGATACCACTGCCAGAATAGTTAATCTTGGGCATGAAAGACTTAGAGCACGTGGACCTCGACATTGCAAATATACAACTGCCCGATCTACACAATCTGCATCTGCAGGTTGTCGAGGATATTCATGAGTGAAGCATAGACGCTCTAAACTAGTACACTGAGCTATAGGCAAGCTATAAGAAGTTTCAGGAATACAACTCGCGAAGGGCCATGGAACTGCAAGATGAGCACAACCGACAAAGGAGATTATCATAAATGGTCATTGCGGTTACTGCGGAGATATCGGAATGCGGGGTGGAAACGCGAAGGTGGGTTACACTTTGGTGAGAATCAGGTGCCGAAGAGACATAGCGGAAGTTATTTGGTCGAATATATTTAATTATTCGGTCGAATAATTTTAGTTATTCGGCTGAATAGTTTAGTTATTTGGCCGAATAAGTTATACTTTATTCAGTCGAATAACATTTAACAGGCCACCGTTAGACCTAACGGTGGCCTCGATTTGTGTGCAAGATTTTCGCCGGACGATAAAAATGCATGGCGTTGTGTAATTATTCGGCTGAATAATTATTCTGCATAAAAAATCAGCCACGGCCATTGTTCGTCATTTTCAGCAGGATTTCGTGGACCCCATTGTGAGACCCACTGCCGGCCCCGCCTCCGCGCCACCCGTCTTGCCACTGCTCTGTCCACCTACTCGTCTAGCCACTGGTCCATCTACCCGACTGGCGGTGAATTCTGCCACCCGCTTCCCTACTCTCTGCGTCTCAATTCTTTGCCACCCTTTGCATCACGTTTTGCACGTCTTTTCTGTTTCTGGTCGTGTCAGAGTTGTATGATCGTCGGTTGGTCATTGCGCGGTTGGATGTGTGGACATTTGTTGGTGGAGTGAACGTCTGCCACCTTCTGTCTCTCCCATCCGCTCCTCCTTTCTGCGTCTGGTCGCAGCGGATTTCTATAGCTTTTGGTTCATTGTTGCGCGTTTGGACGTCTGGACGCTTGTTGGTGGAGTGTGTGTATGGACGTCTGTCAGTGTAGTGTGCGGCTGGAAGTCTGTTGGTGGAGCTTTGTTGTTAGAGTGTTCACCTGGTGGCAGACGATCGTTCTGGTGTTCGTTTCATTGGTGGACGTTTGCAGAAGGGTGGGTTGTTGTCGCTGTGGACCTGTCGTCGTGGGGTTGTCTACAGAGGTAAATTTTTTTGTTTATTTATGTTTTTATTTTTATTTTTAAATTTTTTATATTAATGTTTAATTGTTATTGCAAGTTCTGTTTTTTTTTGTGCTTGGACTCGTTTTTCCAATTTCTCCTGGGTTCTGTTCGACTGGGTCTAAATTCGCCTAAGTTCTGTTTGGCTGGGTCAAAGAAGTGAAAATATAAACATGTAAGCCAAAACTCAGTTTTTTTTAATTAATGAATTAAGTATTAATTAAAAAAAAATGAATTTGTCCCTGTAAATGAACTGTGTCCAATTGGACAGAGTTCATGAACTGTGTCCAATTGGGTAGAGTTCATGAACTCTGTCCAATAAAAAAGACAAGAAGACTAGTATAACTTCTTTTAAATGAGCTCTACCTTATTTCCAGAATCTCTGTACATGAGTTAGCTAAGCTGACCTTACTATTACTACGAAAGAGCATAGATAATGATACTTTTTACTCATAGTTAGTATAATCATAGTAATCTAGTATAAAAACTGTAACACGTCCAAATAGACTGGGTTAGTACTAAGAGGTTTAACATGAACTCTATCCAATTCGGCAAAGTTTATGAACTCTGCCCAATTCAGCAGAGTTCATGAACTTTGTCCAATTGGGCAGAGTTCTTAAACTCTATCCAAATCGTATGTTGAAAATGATTTAAATTCAAGCATAAAAAGAGAAATATATGCAGTCTTTAGTTAGTTAATCTTGTTACACTATTGATTTTTCTTATGTGTTTAGAAATGAAAATAAAAGTAGTTATGTAATTGTATTTGCAAATGATATCTCCCCTTTATATATAGGTTTCTCTTTTCGGTTGAACTCTGTCAACATGAACATGGACAGAGTTCATGAACTATGTCCACATTGATAGAGTTCATAGATCAATATATTAGTTTTATTACAAACTGTGTTACTGCATAGCTACAGATACAACAAAAATATAAACATGATTAAACTTTACTTTGGATACAACAAAACTTTAAACTTTACTTTAGACACAACTAAACTATAGACATGAATAAACTTTACTTTAGATGTAATAGGAAAGAACATTTAAGTCAATTGTATTATGTACCAAACTGAAGACCATTTTGTAACATGGCAAATTTCTGAAACATAGCCAAACTTGTGAAAAATAATACCATGCATTGTTAATATGTTAAGATTGTATGGAATAATGAAAATACTTGTAGATATAATTTATGTTTAAATATTATTAGGATAGCAATTAAGTGATTAATTTAAGATTTTAATTAAAAGTTAACATGTTCATGAACTCATTATTTGACATAAAGAAAGGTAACCCTTCATTTTGTATTTAACTATATTGGTTCTATTCATTTTAAACATCAAAAACACTTAGAATATTGGCACATTAATTCCTTATTAGCTATACTCATTTTAAGAACTACTAAATGATATTAGGTATGTTTAGGTCTTTATTACATAACCTAGTTTCTTTAGCAGCTAGGTTGTAGAATTTCTAGAATTACTATCTAGATGTAACACTTAACTTAGTATTTAACTATATTGGCTCTATTCATTTTAAACATAAAAAATACATAGAATATTGGTACATTAATTCCTTATACATCCAACAATATTAGTTATAGTCATTTTAAGAATTATTAGATGATATTAGGTATATATAGGTTTTTATTATAAAACTTAGTTTTTCTAGAAGCTAGGTTTTAGAATTTGTAGAATTAACATGTAGAATTTGAATATGTAATCAGTTGATATTTGTGTAAGTGTAGATATTATATCAACTGGAAAGAGAGGAGTCTTTGAGGCGAAAGCATAGGAGGTCTTCAAAGTCTTCTGGGGGTTGGTGTTACAAGTGATAATTTGAGGTTGTCAACTTCCCCCCGAGATTCTAATTTATTGTATAGTTCACATTCAGTTGATCATCGACGAGGCGAAAAGAGTAGAAATGATTCCCCTATATCTTCTGTGGGAGAACACCAATCTCGACCTTCTGTTGGTATATGAATATCAATCTTTTAATATGTGTACATAGAAATTGTTTTCTTGTGTACGCAAAGTTTGTACATGTGTTTAAACAAAACTTTGTTTTTATTTGAAGCAGAGCATGGTTCAGAAGATGCTTGTAATTCTACAGAGAGGGAGGCAGAGCGAGCAAGGGAGATGGATGAGGGTGTAGAGCAAGGTTCTCAAGAGGCTCATCATTCTACACAAGGTGATGATGGTCAAGCTAGGATGCAATATGTTGAACTAAGTGAGGGTTGTACACCCATTACAACATATCCATCTGATTTAGCTCGGGAGCTTCCATGAGAAAGCGGTGATCATCAAATAACTCTTGAAAGATGTAGATCCCACTACAGCAAGTTGGAAAATGATTTGTTTACTATGGATCTCTCTCCAGAGAGTAAACAAAGTTTGGAGATTGTTTTGGGATCATTGCAAAAATTCATTCAGGCATATGAGAATCTCAGACCAACTACAAATGGTTTTGTTGATTTGATGTGAAGACGAAGGGAACAAGTGATGGGTCCAGACAAGTGGGCTATTGTGAAGGAAAGAGTGACAAAAGAACAAGCCAAATCAATGTTTAACTTCAAAGAAGGTCTAAAGTGAGAAATGTTGAAAGTGCAATATTTCAAGCATTTTGATCTTGCACATCTACTATATGATCGATTTCTCGCAACCTATGGTTGGTTTCCATGAAACGATGAGGTTTCTCAATATTTTGCTATATTTTTTTATGCTGAGTTTTTTTTAAATATGAAGCCAGACTATACTGATGTTCATTCAGAATTTTATGGAATTGGAAAAGGTTGAATATATAATCGAAAAGGTTCTCTTAGAGACCCTACAACTCTTCGACCTCCACCCCAGATATCTCGCCCACCTAAGTTGGTGGCATTAATATCAGAGATAGAGCCCGCATCCCAACTTGGGACAACTATAAGGAATTTTGTTGGCGATGGATTATCTTCAGCATTAGTTGGAGTAGATGTGGGATTGGTTCGAGAAAGGGCTCATTCTACTATTCGTCAAAAGTTTGTTTACAAAACTAATGATGAGGTAGATGGAATGAGCATTGGAGATCTTAGGGCATATGCCAAGGTTTCTCGTGACATAGCGTCAAATGTTATATCCAATGACACATCGAGTTTGGGAGAGGTTTGTTGATTATGATATGACTTGATCTAAATTTAATCTTCTATTCATTTTGAATTGAATTTTTTGTTACATTATATGAATGATAAATTATGTTTTTTTTTATGTAAACTAATAAGTACATTATGTAAATGTTTATTGGTTGCAGTTTTCAAGAATGATGAATGAACATTCTTTCCGTATTTTCACTAGCGAAAATATAGAGCATATTGGAGAGGTATACTTATTATTTACATATTTATGATTATGTTTGAACTTGATATATATTATTTTTTTTTTAATTTTAATTTAAATATGCATATTATTGTTAATTTGACTTATCCATGCAGGTTTCTTTAGATACGAACTTTTTAAATGATTTACCATCTATTGTGAGCTAATGTTTTTAATTTTCTTGTTTTAGTTTTAAGTTAATGCTTAATTTTTTTTTGTTTGCATTATGTTTTATTTATTAACACAATTTAAATTTTAGGGGGGAGAGATAGGTTCTCTGCTAAATGCAGCAAATATTGGCACGGAGGTAATTTTGTTTACACTTGAATTGATCTTTGATATAAGTTTAATATTTTTATTTTTTTGGATTTAGTTAAAATTTGTTCAAGTAATTTATGAGATTCATAAATTGATTTTATACATGTTGCAGTTTGGATCTTTTAAATCTTTTGGAGGCAAAGGGAAAACTCCTTTGGAGGATGGTGGTGGACAAGCATTTGGAGAATTTGATGTAATTTTGTTAATAATTGAATTTTTTTATATATATTTAAGTTTAATATTTTAATTTTTTGAATTTAGTTTAAATAATTTAAATGATATTCATAATCTGCTTTTATACATATTGCAGGGTGGGTTAAGTCCAAGGGGAGGCCCTAGTGGAGGATAGTACGGTGGACATTTTCTTTTTATAGCATGGTGGACATTTTTTTTTTTGTTGATCTATACATAGATTGTAAATATTTGTTTTGGACATCGAGGAGATTTATTTTTGGACTAAATACATATATGTACATTGAACTCACATGTCCATGAACGTTTTTTGAGGATTATATACATGTCCTTTGAACTTACATATTCTGTATTTGTTTTAAATGATCTACTTATTTTTGTTTATTTAGCATATTTGGTGTGATTTAAAGATTTAGAATATGTATCTGCATGTTTAACTGAATGAATGAATATGTAAGAATGAATGTTAAGGATGTTATAATCTAGGTGCAATGAATGAATGTTAGGTTTTTATAGGAATTTTAAAAATGAATGAATGTTAAGAATGACTTATCTTTGGATGTTAGGAAGTTTAGGAATGTTAGGAAGTTTTGATAGAAATATGAATGTTAGGAAGTTTAAAAATGAATGTTAGGTTTAAAGTTCTGGAATGTTAGGAAGTTGTGATTGAAATATGAATGTTAGGAAGTCGAAAAATTAATGTTAGGTTCAAATTTTGATAGGAATGTTACCTGAATATGTTAAGAATGAATGTTACATGGTAAGAATGAATGTTAATGAAGTTATAATAGGTGCAATAAATGAATGAATGTTAGGTTTTTATATGAATTTAAATAAGAATAAATGGATGTTAAGATTGAATGTTAAAAACATGATATTTTTTAATATTAGAAAGTTTAGGAATGTTAGAAAATTTAAAAATGAATGTTACTAGGTTCAAAGTTTAGGAATGTTAGGAATTTTTTATTGAAATATGAATGAATGTTAAGAACATGAATTTGTTATCTTTGAATGTTAGGAAGTTTAGGAATGTTAGAAGTTTTGATAGAAATATGGATGAACTATGAAGTTTAAAAATGAATGTTAATAACATGAATGTTATCTTTGAATGTTAGGAAATTTAGGAATGTTAGAAGTTTTGATAGAAATATGGATGAACTAGGAAGTTTAAAAATGAATGTTAAGTTCAAACTTTATGAATGTTAAGAAGTTTTCATTGAAATATGAATGTTAGGAAGTTGAAAAATGAATGTTAGGTTCAAATTTTGATATGAATGTTAGAAATATGTTAAGAATGAATGTTATGATAATAATGGATGCTAAATAATTTTCGATAGGTGCAATGAATGAATGAATGTTAAGATTGAATGTTAAAAACATGACTATTATCTTTGAATATCAGGAAGTTTTGATAGAAATATGAATGTTAGGAAGTTTAAAAATAAATGTTAGGAAGTTTAAAAATGAATGTTAGGTTCACAGTTCAGGAATTTGTTAGGAAATTTTAATTGAAATATGAATGTTAGGAAGTTGAAAAATGAATATTAGGTTCAAATTTTGATATGAATTTTTAATTAATAATTCTTATTTTCAATGTCCAGGTACATTTTATGCAGCTGAAATCATGGCAAATGGGGATTTAATGATTTTTTGTTTCTTAATCATAAGCAAAGATTATAGGATTGTGAAGCTTGTACTAAATTAGAGCAATGATTTTAGACAACAATTTGATGAATTTTCATCGAGTTGTTGTAAATAATCATTTATGTAATTTAGCATAAGCTTCACAATCCTGGAATCCTTTCTTGTGATTAAAAATCAAATGATCGTTGTCTCCATTTTCCATGATTTCAGTTATGTGAACTTACACAAGTGATATTTTAAAGTAAACATTTGGGACGTAGAGTGGCGATAGCCACATCCATTATCTCATCCCTTAAGTGGTCTAATAAACATATGGGAACCCGAATAAAGTATTTTATACAGAATTAAGACAAAAATTTTACACATTGAAGTTTTCATAATTACCAAATAATTTTTGAATTCATTTCAGCATACTAGAATACGATCATTTAAACTCTTGTATTCTAGTTCCTTTCAAGATCATAGACATCGAAGGAAAAAAATATATTGTACACAACATTTGACAATGACATGGACAAAATCATTGATCTATTAATTTTTTATATAGTTAAAAACATCGTAATGGAATGTTGTCCTCAATTATCCGTTCATGGTCATATTTGGATAGATTCCATTTTTTTATTTTTTTATTGTTTTTTCGATGGAACTTGAACCAATTTTATTTGAGATGCACATACTAAATGACTATATTGACAACATATAACATCATGTTCATAATCCTGAAAGTAGACATAATTTTCAGTCATATGGGTCTGCTGAAAAAAATATCCCTTTAAAATTATGGATCCTCTCTCGTATGTATATCCGTTGTCATTGTAGTCTTCCAATAACTTCATCTTTCCTTCAGTGCATCGCATCAAATAATACTTCACATTTTCGTTGTTGTCTACAGGTGCAATTATAGCAAAAACATCCCCTGTGCAAATTACAATTGATGTTAGGATTTTTAAATCAATTAAATTGACTAATTTATATATGTATAAGGTGATGGACAAGAATGAACAATCAACAAAATAGTTGTACTTGATCATTACCTTCTCTAACAAGATCTGAAATTCTGTCGCCATCATATGATATTGCTATTTCTTCTGATTCTAATTCTTCTATGCTTACTAGTGGAATTTTTCCTTTAGGATTAATCTCTGTGTGTTTCCAATGTTTTGCGTAGTTGTTTGTTATGTTTTCATAAACTTCTGTAGATTCAATATTTTCAGTGCAAATATGACAAAAGCATGATTGCTTTCTACTGTTAAATGCATACACATTTTGGAAGGCTTTTGTTTGAATAGAGTGAAAATCTCTAGTCCCATGTATGGTGCTAGCATCGTATGGTATTGATCTATTTATATCTTGGACCCCAACAAGCTAAAAAAACCTAGTACACAAATGACAAATTTTGATGTTAGTACATACTTTTTTTTAAATTGACAATAAAATATAAATTAAAACATTTGTGTACATACCTGCGCACATCTTTTGATTGTTGATTATAATCATGGTTTAGATGTGATTTACACCATTGGACACTCTCTGCAGCTGAATTAAATCGTGCAGAACTATGGTTCATCTGCCATCTTCGAAGTGTTCTTTTGACACATGTTCCTGCACCATCATGTTCACCTTTTCCATGACCAGTTTCAAAGAAATTCCAGCGATGTTTAATGTTCAATGCTTTATGAAGTCTACATAACCAATAAAATGATCGCGAAGATTTAAATTGTCCTACACATCCATCCGACCATATCCAATGCTCATTGAATTTAACGTTACGTCCCTTTAGTGAATTGTAGAAAATACTTTCAATACAATGCTGAACAAAATGTGTATCGTGTGTATGATCGTCACTGATATAAAAGTGATATTCTTTAATCACATCTCGATTGTCACACGTGCTTTCAATGCCATCAACATCCTATTGAGAATGTCTATATAAAACATGGACAAATATCGAAACTTGGTTACAATGATGGTATTCACTCTGTATCTCTTTTTGTGCAGCAAATGTGTAATTTTCTGCAAAATCAACCACTAACAAAATTGTTCCTGGTGGAAAAATTTCACGAGATTGTTTGAATTAAAGGTCTTGCCATCGTGCTCTATGTGAATGCTTAGTGTATTTATAAATTTCACTTTCAAATTTCTTGAGAAAATCCGTCACACCTATTTTATCTTCTCGCAAATCAATCCTTTTGGAATGTGCATCACTAGTACTTGTAATGTATTCATATCTTCTCCAATCAACGGTTACATTTGACAACGAGTGATCAGTATCGATAGGATATTTATTGTGGAATAAAACCAAATTTCCACAACGATTACAATGTTTTCCATTGACACATTTCTTATTATAAAATACTTCATCATGATTTCTCTCACATAGGGTTTGAGATATGAATTCACGTATTGTGGGCGGAGGTGGTGAATTTGTCCAAAACATTTTACCAAATTCAAGAAACATGTCGTAATATAATTGAAATTGCACATAATAATGGCAACAACATGTGTCACGTATAGTAATAGGTCTAACATACCATGGTTTTAGTTGCACAAATGTATTGATTGACACATTAATTTCATGATAATCTTCCTTGAATTTATTGAACAATTGTACTTATGTCATATCCATTATATGTTTTGGACTGTTTACATATACTCCTCGTGATACTCTTTATCGTATCACATCCCTTGAATTTGGTGAAACTCGAGCATGTGTCAACCAATATTCCCGTACAATATCTTTAACACCTACTCCCATTCTATCTTTGTAAGGCTGTCTACAAATAATTTCCTAGCAAGCAAGTTCATCATTTTCATCTATTTGCATTCTTAATTTGTTATGTTTGTATAATGTCTTTCTTGAGGTTCCAACTGCTTTTGCTAGCTGTGTTGTCAAACGTTTTTGTTTAGTACTAGTTGAAATAATTGCTATATGAATTGCTCTCCGTGCAGCACTGATGTCTTTCTTCTTAGATTTTCCAAATTTTTTTATTGCATCACCTATCTTTTCTATCACATTATGTTTCAATTTCGACTCTTTGGTCGCCTTGTTAATACCCAATAATGACGTAGCATCTTCTAACTTCTTGGTCACTAATAAACATCTCAAAATTTGTGCTTGTCCTGTTACTGAATAATTCTTCAGAACATCATCATAATTTTTTTGAGCACAATATCGTGCAGCATGTATGGGTATTTTTTTCCATATTTGTTGCAATCAACGTTTTCTAACATTTCATCATAAATGGTGAAAGTACCTATACATCAAGTTAAATTTAATTTAACATGTATCCAAAAATACAATTCATAATTATAAAAAATGAATTTGGAAAATACATGATATATACATACCTAGTCCAATTTCTGGTTCTTGAACTTGATCTTCAATATTGACTTCATTGACATTAGTATGTAAATCACTATTTACATCTTCAACAATGGTCTCTTCAACTTCAATTTGTTCTTCTTGTACTCTATTTTCAATTTCCATTTCATCAACATTATCATGTAAAACTGTATTTGTATTTTCAATAATCGTAGCTTGCATTTCTGCAAGGCTTGCTTTGTTGGCATGATATTTAAGTTTTTTTTTTCTCTATTATCATCATCATCAGCACGTTTACGATCATATTTTTTTTTACGGTTTCTCTTACTACCCATGATTGTTTAATCTATAAATGATAAATTAAAAAATCATCATTTTATAGTAAAAAAACAAAATTAAGATTTAAAAACAGTTACGAAATTTATAAACACATGAACTGAAATTTACTTCACCTTATCAAAATCTTGTAAAAGTCTTTTGAAGAAAAAGCCCTTGGAAACAAATTTTCTTTGAAAAGAACCTTCTTTGAATGAAATAAGAACTCTTGACAATAAATCACCTATGAAAAAACCCATTGGAAGATAATAAGAACATTTTCTAAATAAATTTTCTTTGTAAAACCATTGGAAAAAAAACTTCTTTGAAAAAATACCTAGGAAAAAGATTTCTTTGGAAAAACCCTTGCAAAGAAATAACTTTTTGCAAAAATAACTTGAGAGAACAACTATTTGAAAAAACCCATTTTCAAAGAAATAAGAAGGAAAAATACATCTCCTTTGCAAAAATAACTTGAACTAAAATCTTGTTTGCAAAAATGCCTTGGAATAAAAATTTTGTAAATGCACCATTTGGAAAGAAACATTTTCTAAAAAAACCACTTGTAAAATACTTTGTAAAAAAACGACTTTTGCAAAGATATTTAGAAAAAAAAACTTTGAAAAAACTCATTTAAAAAAAAAAACTCATTTGCAAAAATATCTTGGGAAAATAACTATTTGAAAAAATCATTTTCAAATAAATAAGAAGGAAAAATACAATTCCTTTGAAAAAATAACTTGGAATAAAAAAAAATTTGCACAAAATACTTTGGAATAAAAACTCTGTAAAATCACTATTTTGAAAAAAAACACCTTGAAAAAACCCATTGCAAAGAAATAAAATGTGCAAAAAACTTGGAATAAAAACATTTTGCAAAAATCCTTAGAAAAAAACTCTTACAATCTATTCCTTAGAAAGAAATAAGAAAAAAAATACCTTATAAAAAAAAGTTCCATTTGCAAAAAAAACTCCTTAGAAAACCCCTTCAAAAATATTCTGACCAGAAATATGCGAAATTAAAATGTGTGAAATTAATGAAAGTATTTAGTTTTATTTATATAAGTTTAGACAACAATGTTTTTTTTTTTTTTTTTTTATCCAGTCGACTAGTTTTTTTACGTTTGGTTATTCAACCGAATAACCTTTTCTCTAAGTGACGTCGCCGTTATTGAAAACAGTTATTCGGCCGAATAACCTCTGAAACCTGAAAATCTGATTTTCCCTCACAGTTTTCAGGTTTCTCCATTTTCAGAAGGTAAAAAGAATCTCTTACACTTCAAAGCGGATTTTGGACTTGATACCATTAGTTTCATTATTGAATCTACTTTCCGAATATATAAATTTTGTTGTGTATAGGTAATATCTGATATTTTTAATTATTTGTTTTCTTAACAAGTGTCGAGTTTGGTTTTATCTCTTTCAAAATGCGGTGAAATGAAAAATCCATAACTTTAAAAATATACCACCAAAAAAATTGAAAAAAATATGGTGTAGTTAATTGGCATGTCTAATTCAAAAGGGTATTCATAGATTTTTTAGTTTTATATTCAATTGAGAGAAAAGTTTTGCGACAAAAAATATGTTGAAAATTGACAAGGTTTCCCCATTGATCAAATTCAAAAAAATATAATAATTAGTATATAAATCCATTGGTTACAAACTTATAGTCATGTAGTAGTATATTGTGTGTAGATTGTCGTAGCATATTTGTTTTTTGCAAAAACTAAGTTTAACAATGATTTTACGTGTGCGACAAAACATGGTTATTTTGTAGTCCTTTCATTTTATAAGAAAACACTGTCAAACATTTTCCAAATCAACATATCAAATCTCAATATAAAAAATTGAAAAAAATATAGATAGAAAGCTAACATGATTCTATAAAAGTTTTCTTTTTAGTGAAAAGTGAAATTCCAAACAAAAATATCACTTTTATTCGCCCAAAGTTGGAAAACATGAAAAACTCAAATTTATTTTCTCACGGGACCCCCAAAATAGACACCCATCTTCATGGATTCACCCTGCCAGCACGATGAGTAGCCAGAGGCTGTGGACACTGTCATTAAGACCGGTGAGGTGGTTAGCGATCTTAAAGCGGAGATGAAGGATATGGAGATTAGTTATCAAGCACAGATTGCTGCGTTGAAAGCGCAAAATCAGCTGAAGACTCCACCTGATCAACAACAGCTTATAGCAAAGGAAGTGAAAGCTGCAATAGAGAGTATAGCCAGTAAAGTGGCTAAGTGCTAGAATCTACTGGACGAGGCGAAAAAAATGTTTATGGCGCTTGAAGAAGACCAAGAGTTGGTGGAACTCAAGAACTCCCTGAAGGATAAGAAGAAAGCATTAGAATTGCTGGACGCAGAGGTCAAGGCTCTGCCACCAAGAGACCGCCTTCACAGATATCATGAAGTCAGGGATTTGAAAAAAGAAGTGGAAGTGTTGAGAGAAAGGGAGACTGAGGTTGGGGATAAGTCACGGCCCCTCCAAGAAGAAGCCCATGAACTAACACAAAAAATCGAAGTAGCATTGAGGGAACTCCGTGAAGGGCAGGATTCAGTACAAGAGCAATTGGACGATGAAATAACAGTTGATGTGTTGGAGACAATCAAGCAAATTGAGCAAGACAACAATGAAATGACAGAAATGTTAAGTAAAAGATATCAAGAGTTCGCTGCGAAGCTATCTCCGCGAGAGGAAGAACAACTAGGAGAAGTAGAAGTTGAAGGTGGCTCAGGGACGAGACACATATAAGTGTTAGGGGCATGTTGGGACTAGCCCAAGTGGGGCATTTTTGTGCAATTCAAGTTTTGGCACTGCGAAGTTAAAGCGCAGTAAAGATTGAAGACTTTTTGAACAAGTGAGTTTTTGAGAGGTGCGAAGATGAGCGCAGCGCAGTGTCGGAAGAGCAGGGAGGTATAGAGCTGCGAAGTGTAGCGCAGTGGAGTGTCGGAAGAGCTGCGAAGAGCCTGATCTACGGAGATTCAGCAAGTCAAAAGGTGGACGAAAGACGGCACATATTCCGGTTAGACCATCGGTGGTCTATTTTTGGTAAAGATGCTCCAGGATTACCAAATGGCGAAACTACTACAAGAAAGGAACTACTACATGAACCAGCCGCATGAAGCCATTAGAGAATGAATGACTCGGTGAAAGCGACCTGTTGGCGTGCGCACGACAAGGAAGTTGATAGCGACGTGACCATGCGTGGAGGATGGCCACGACGGAAGATTTGCTACCAAAACTAGCAAGTCCGGTTAGCTAAAAACCGCGACAGTTTTGGAAACCCTTAGGGTTTCACCCAGCTATTATAAAGACATGACCTATGAGCATGATCTATAAAAAGGGCATATTTTGTAAGGAAAAGGGTTAATTTCTCATTGTTGTTGATGCTTAGTATTGAGAAATCTTCTAAGTGTAAAGATCGAATAGATCTCTGTTGAGAGACATTTTTGTAAAGGCTCTGCAAGCTGTGTGCACAGAGGCCTATTGAGAGAGAAGAAAGTCTGTAGCTTGGTGCGTAGACTGGAACTTTTGTACCCTTCCTAAAGACTAATATAACAACATTTCTTGTGGATGTAGCTCCCATCCTGGGGGTGAACCACGTTAAATCTTGTGTAGTGTGATTGTTTATGCATTTGTGCTTGTCTGTTCGCTTATAATGAATGCTTGGAATCTTGTTTATCAGTTGATATGTTCATGCTTTTGTATGTATTCGCCATGATAATGAGATGGGAATAATATGTTAAGTATCACATGTATGGATGAATGTTGAATGCACAGTATTTCTGAGTTAATGAATGCATAATTCATTTAGATAAACACCTAAGTAGGAGAGCTCACTTTGGGCGACTCCCTTGAAGCGCAGCACCGGAAGTGCACATAACTGTATGTTTCACCTTGTTGCATAAATCATAAGGTTAAATAGTCTAAGGCAAGTGATGAATGAATAAACGCACTAAGTAAAGTCATCATAGTTGGTTAAGTCCGAAGAGGAGGCGTATTTGTCAGTTGTGTTGTCCTCTAGTTGAAATCTATTCGATTCGTGCAGTCATTGGATGTGTTGGTTGCGTAAGTGGCTGAACTTGTGGAAGTGTTAGCCGTGAAGTTTCAGTTCACAACGCAAGCTCCGCAGCACAATGCTCGCCAGTTTTCTGAAACTCGCATCACCCGGTTGTGGAAACCTGATTTAGTAGCCGCCCCCTCAACTTCACCTCGGGTGAGACCTCAGTCTGTTCGTAGATTGTTGCCGAAAGGGCTGGTGAAAAGGGGTTTTGTTGGTTCATTGAAACCGTGAAGAACCTGGGTCTACATTGGAAACCTCTAGAACAATATTGTAAGCCAAGAGGATATGGTGGATTTTGGTTAAAAGTTTAAGGCGATAAATGGGGCCAGCACGGGGTGTGTGGCCCTCCATTTCGGTGCCCCAAATCCTAGTTAAAATCCCTTTTTTAACCATGCAAACCATTATTCGGAGCGCCAATTTGATGCATAGTTCTCAAGGCAGGGTACATGCACATATTCCGAGGTGGAATCCATACATATCCATACAATGCGGAAGGGTATGTTTCTCAATTTGTGTGCCAGAGGAGGCCTCAACCAAACCAAGTTGAGTTCATACTCATTCTTCTCAGAATTTCGAGAGGAACGCAGTGGTGCAATTTATTTCTGGGTTTGACTGATAGAACTCAGAAGTGTTTCCAGAACTCATGTATGTAAGATTTTGAAGACTTAATAAGATCGGCCTTCTCATTGGAAGTGGCCCGAAGGTGTAACCTAAGAAGGGTGAACTCTGTTATCATCTGATGTCCACAAATTTCTAGTTTACATACTTGCTTATTTGCTTATGTGATGGATTTAAGCATTTAAAATTTAACTTTTAAAATCCTTTTTGTGATATTTTTCATGCAAATTTCACATGCAATTTATATGGTTAAAAAGATCCTGAAAGTTTTTAGATCACATTGTAATCTACATATACTTTCATTAATAGTGAGAAGTGTATGTTGATGCCCATGTTGCTTCCAAAAGTCCATAAATTCATGTGAGTCATATTCGCCTCCTCCATGGATAAAATATATACACCTTTATAAACTTAAGAAAATATAATTATTACAATTATTTGATGTTTTGAACCAAACAATCACAAAATCATAGGTGAATATTTTCAAGGATAAACCAAACATGTGTCGTGACTACGATAGAACTTTGAAATGTTGTACCCGATCATGATAATCGCTTATAAATATTTTTGGAGGAATCATAAAGGATTATTTTGTTGAATCTACCAAAATCGTATGCAGGTAGCACTCATCGAAAAGTACATTCGATTTTAGTTACAGATATTGAAGCAGATGATGGAATGAATATAAACAAGAGGGAAGAAGCAGAGCTTCAAGTCCCTTCCAAGTTAGGACAGGATCTCTTGGGATATAAGCAACCATAATACATGGCACAAGAGCTATTTTCGCTCATATACATAGGAAAAGGGCCAACTGAAGGAGGAAGCTATTCACCAGTGCTAAGATTATTATAGTTTTTATGCACATATATAATTTGTTGCATATGCTTGGTTTTTTTGTATTATTGTATGGTTGATACCTTTTATCTCCGAGGTCAAAAATAACTAGTTTACCTTCCAGATAATTTAACATGCCCGGAATAAAAACCAGTAATTAGTTTACCTTTGTTGTTTGGGCATATAAAATGGCAAACGCCTTTGTTGTTGGGACATATAAAATGCCAAACGCTTTGTGATTCGTCTTTTGCATTTGACAGTTTGTCCATGGCATATAGCCCTTGAGTGACCCCAAAAACTTCTTAACATTTTAAAACTGTTAAAACATGGGAATTTTAGACTGGAAATATAAATTCTCACAGAATTTTAAACAGAATCCATCGTAGAAAAATGCGAACTTTTGCATTAAAAGAAACTGTGTATGTTTAGATGACTAAAAACACTTTGACATTTAGCATTAAAAAATTATATAAATCAATGGAAATATGATAATGAAAGATAGAATAATTTAAATTTGTAGCTGTGTAGGAAGGACATTTTTAATGAAAGATGGAATAATTTATATTTGTATCGGTTCTGAAAAATAGTCCTTTACAGATTTAGTGGAATATGAGAACTTAATTTTTACTAAGCTTTATTTATAATTGTGTTGAAAGTACAAATTAAATTAAGTTGTATAATTGAATTTGATAACTTAATTTTTTGTAAGATTTAGTTATAATTGCGTTGAAAGTTCAAATTAAATTAAGTTTTATAATTGTGTTGTGCTTAAAGTTAGGTTCACATTAACCCTTTCAATTCCCCTCTATGGCCGTGAAGCATTGCCAATCATATTGCATCATGCATTATACTATTTAAGCAGAAGTTACTAATCATCTGTTGAGATGCTCAACAAATATATAATTACCAATAATGTGTCGGGTTACATAGTCTTAACAAAGATATAATTACCAAAATATAATTACGAGTAATTTGCCTAGCTGTTGTAGTTACAATTACAAGTAGATCAAACTCATGGTGCTAACTATTATAGTTATAATTACGAGTAGATCGAACTCGTGGTGTTCATTGCCATATATCATTTCACATTTTTCCAACTAGTTTGTAAACCTGCAAAATTAAATGCAAATTAGAAAGAGAGCCATTGAAAGTTAGGGATGTAATAAAATATAATGTCAAAGCATATCCATATGATGGAAAGAAATCACCAATACTAGGTTTACACTCAACTTACACAAGTAAGTCTCTCAAAGGAAGCTAAGTAAAGCACTTGGTTTTGGATGATTCCAAGTGCAATTTGCAATATGCAATCAAGGGTATTGGGCTTGCAAAGATAAGTGCAGGGTGTGCACTAGCGCCCATGTGAAAGCAAATTCATGCAAATAAATATATGATTAAAAATAATTTATACTAATATTAATATTTTTAAACATAAATATCTTATATTAATTTCATTATTATTACATTTATTTTATATTACTTTTATCTTATATTACATTACACTAATGGGAAAAACTATAACCATGCTGAAATCTTGTATAAATAAAAGATATAATATACTAATTGTTTTAGCTCTCCCTGAAAAACTATAACCATGCTGAAGTCTTGTATAAATAAAAGATATAATATACTAATTGTTTTAGCTCTCCCACCTACAAATTCCATGTATCAATGTCTCCCTTTCTCTTCACTGTGATTTGATATTTCATAGTGATCCACTCAAGCATTATGATTGTAAGCTCAAGGTCGTTGCACAACGATTCATGCATAGCCATCCATTGTTAGCGATTCTTGCATAGCTAGCTATGTATATTATGAAGATCCATGCTCCTTGTATATGTAAATATTATTATTTTTTTTATAAATAATATGCAATACAATGCTATTTTATAATGTATTTAATATGAGAATCACAAAGAAAAATAAAAATGTATATAGGATATCTTGGTTAACAAATGCAGGTTAAATAGAGATGGTGTCTAGTTGTGATTCTAGAGAGACTTGAAGATTACATGGCTCCATGTTGCCTTTTAACGTGACCCGTCTATTGTTTATTGCATGTGTTACACATGGAATCCTCCCCGTCCTAAATAGAGAAGGTAGAGAAGGTTTTTGGTTCAGGATTTTATCCATCAGGTAAAAATTGAACAGCTAAGGTTTTTGGTTTGGGATTATATCCATCAGGTAAAAGATATTCTAACAAAATACCGAATCTTCCCTAGAATTTTAATTTCACCATTTACACCTTTCTGAAAATTGGATTGCTCTCTCTCTCTATATCCATTACTGTAAATCAAATATCTCCGTGAAATTTTCGATATTGAACTCCTTACCTCTATAATTTCTTCATGATAACAACAAAATCCACCAAACTGAATCTGAACCAGCACCAAATGAGATGATATTGAGCCACCCCCACTGGACAGGAATCATGACTAGTTTTAGTGGGTCAAGTATGCATTTTATACTTTGTTTTGAATTCCAATTTCCTGTATTTCCACTAGACAATCATTTTTTGTTGCTTAAGCATCGCAGCCCATTTTGGTCGATGACGATGGCAACACATTACTATAAGCTTTATATTTATTTTGATTTTATGGCTAATACGCGGATATACATACCCCATAATTGAGTACCAATTTTCTCTGCACCTTCCATGAAAACCAAATCTGGAAACTTCATGTTGTTTTTACATGTATACACAACCTCCCTCTCAGTTTAGTTTGCTCACATAGATTGGGACGAGCTCGCAGATAAGAAGATATTAACTGGACAAGCAAGGTTGAGACGACCTAACACCCTGTGAAGGGATGGAAATAGCTACCAGCTGGATGCTAGTAGTACCGGGTGGATGCTGGAAGGTTTGCAAGGGTACCAGCTCTTGCATTGATCTGGCACTGCTGGGCGACGTCCAGTGCCCATAATGCAATATAGAAATCTGCGCCTATCAAACAGGTGACTTTATGTTCTTCGATCTCGTTAATCTCATGGATCAGTTTACGAAGCAGCGGCTCCATTGTTTTCTCTGTTACAGAAGCCAATCTGGCAAAGTTGGTCCTCGTATCCTCCTCTGGAAGGCCATCGGGGATAACCCTGAAACGGATCTTGCCACCTGCTACTGTACTATCCACTTCTTCAGTACTCAAAGTCGAAGATGTAACCATGGATTTGGTGCGGCGGCCATGGATACGATGATGGTTGTATTCAGAGTTGATGAAAGTAACTATGAAACCGTGGGAAGCAAGATTATGCGCGAGGAGCATCATGGGATTAATGTGGCCCTGAACAGGAAATGGAACCACAATTGCATGAGGTTGGGCATGAGGGGAAGGAGACCGCACACCCATGATATCCTATCCTGAACGTTCCCTCGCTCTTTAAACTGAGAAAAAGAAAAGATGTACTTTCAAATGTAGGAGGGTGTACTTATATAATCCCAGCATCCCATGATATTGATGGACCGACTCGGAGCTTGACTCTCATGTAACTGCGTCAATCACGTTTCCCACATGGCTTCACAGTCTGCACCGACTACATACAATGGTGAGCGACCGCGTTTGACTCCTGGATGCTGGGTGGATGCTGTCAATTTCAATTATGCTCCCTTTCCCCTCACAGAAATGGATATAATATCCATCGGCGTTGACATGTTTTCAATACCCGATCTTTCTTTTGACTCGTGAGTATTGAGAGATAGAAGGCAAGACGTTTCTGCGAGTTAAGTAATTGGGTCATCGATTTTGCACATTGTGTAGCTGTAGAAAAGCAGATCGGCCCACATGGATTTTTTTATAAGTAATACACTGTTCGGCAAAGTGCTAATCGAATTGAAGCGTTATAGTCGGGTGGCGGCAGAAATGTCGAGGTTGGAGAAGATATTTAATGCACCGCGTGAACATGCCGCAGTGCTCTGCACTTCCCTCAATAAAAGAATTGAACTTGCCGCTATGAGCATAGTGAGCATTGGCGAAAATTAATTAACAATAGAATACATTTCACCGTGCCTGTAACACATTGCCTCATCTTCTGCTTCTGCCTGCATACAATTCAGCACTTGCGTTCCTTACCCGTTGAGGATAATGCCATTAATTCAATTATTTTAAATTTCAGGAAATGTTGAACAAGATCATTAACCTATGAGACTTCAATTCTGTGGAGAAGGAGAATACTTTGTCAGTTTTAAAAGGAATCCAGGGAAAAAAGAAAGGCATCTCAAAGCATTAAACGTTAGGGAGTTAAAAGTAGAAATGGTGTTGGGTACATATGACATTGATATAGGTATGGTGATGATTTTGATGGAGAAAGACTTGGTGGGTAAATACTCTTTCAAATGCCTTTAGAAATTCACTAATGTGAAGATTACAAGGTCATCATCATCCAACTCTTCCAAATGTCGAAAAGCCATGTAATGATGTAACAATCTGGAAAAAGCATAATTTATTGTAGAAAATTAGGCCACAGTGCTTGAGATTGTAAATTCCTAAGCACTCAATAATCTTATGATAAATAATATAGCGGAGCATCTTATCTCAATGCCTTTAGAAATTCACTAATGTGAAGATTACAAGGTCATCATCATCCAACTCTTCCAAATGTCGAAAAGCCATGTAGTGATGTAACAATCTGAAAAAAGCGTAATTTGTTGAAAAAGCGTAATTTGTTATAGAAAATTAGGCCATAGTGCTTGAGATTGTAAATTTTGGGCAACTGATGTACTCAAATCAAAGGTAAAGCAAGAAAGGTTGAAAGTAGCTATCTAGCTTGGAATTCAGAGGAAAAATAACTAAATGAGGGAGAAGATTATTATTTCAAAACAACAAAAGAAAGACCAAGGAGTCAAAATTGTCCAGGGATTGACAGTATAACAAGACATCAGCTTCATAAATTAAAAACAGTGTTATGCCAACATAAAGGGAAGCCCCTATCCAATTTTTGCCTTCAACAGTGCACCGGAAGCTCCCCTTCTTGGAGATGGGCTGGAGATTAATGCATAGAGGTCATTTACATTGGGGGTTCCTTGAAACTCCATAATATTCCATCAAGCAAACAACAGATCTGTGGCAGCAGAAGAGGCAAGCGCCTGTAGAAGTAATTAAAACCAAAATATAGCAGAGGAGGATCAATCTCCAGCATGGGTTGTTGTCTAATGGTTTGGATTCGTTAATTGGTAGTTATGTGATTGAGCACTCTGCACTGAGTATGTTTCCTTTTTCTCTTGCTACTGTGGTGATTATTAAGAAATTGTTGGAATGGCAGTTGGTGCCCTGTAAAAATTGCTCTAATAACCTAAATTAAAATGAGATTTAATTTGTCAGTGTGCTTTTTTAGTACGGTGTCAATTAATTCCAATGCCTTTTACATATATTGAATGACTGTAGAGAATGAGAAATTGAAATAGAGCATATATACATATATAACCAACTGGAAATTAAGATGGAAGATGTACGTATAGATATATTCAACTCAAGAGTTGCTTTAATGTTTGATGTAATTGTGTGAGTTCTATTGTTTTAAACACATGCTACAACAACTTTTTTGCATTGTTACCATAACAACATAAAAGGGTCACAAGCAATAATAGTCTTATCACAAACATTTATGGTACATACAGGCAAGAGTTGAGAAATAGAAGCCTCCTCTGTTAAGTGCAACAATACAATTTTGTGCATTGTTTACTTGCAGTGAAAACAAGTACAGGAAATGGCAAAAAGAACGTGGAATGGAAGGCCCAACTTTTCTAAGAGACAAAAACTGCTCCGGTGAAAATTATCTGCCCAAGTTAGTAAGAAACATATATTGGTAAACAAAAGGAAATGAATATACACTAGTCAAGCACTCTTTCATCTAGATAAGTCACATACATGATACAATACTAACTTTAAATATTGAACATACAAGTAATACCGGACGACTACACATTAGGTTTTCAAAATATGCCCAACATTATATTGTCAAGCTTACTTGATTGCATTTTACAATTAATTTTTGTTAAGGACATTTTATGGGAATCACTAAATTACTTTATTGCATTTTACAATTAATTCTTGTTAAGTATTTTTTTATGGAAATCACTAAATTACTTGATTGCATTTTACAATTAATTTTTGTTAAGGACTTTTTATGGGAATCACTAAATTACTTTATTGCATTTTACAATTAATTCTTGTTAAGGATTTTTTATGGAAATCACTAAATTACTTGATTGCATTTTACAATTAATTTTTGTTAAGGACTTTTTATGGGTATCACTAAATTTTCTTCTTAGAATGGCATGGATTGTATGAGCTCTGGGTACAGACAACAATCAGCTGGGAATCATACATACCTTGAATAAATAAATTTGTTCCTAAAATGGATTTGGGATGGGTATGCAAAATGAATACGTTTTTTGGGAACCTCATAATTTTGTGAAGTATGATGCCTTTTTGTATTAGAAATCATCCTTATAAAGTCTAATGCAAAATCCAGAAAATGAATACCACTAAGCTGTAAACAAGAAGACAAATACAATTTCAAAAAGAGAAATCAGTTGGATGAGCATTAAATCATATGATATCCATAACAATCTACGACTATTAGCATAAATAGAAGCCTCTATGCAAAGTAGAAATGTGACTATGGTATTATATCAGAATACGTCCTGGCAAAAGATTTGTTTTGAAAGGAAACATCAATATTTTTAATAACCAGGAAATACTCACAAGCATGCAACACAAAACACATTCATAAATTGGACACCGAATACCATGCAATATTTTTTAAACAAAATTAGAAACACAACTCAGCCCTCAGCTCAAGTGCATCAATGGAAAATGCTTAGGTCATTATTGTGCTTCTAAAATATGTAGATCAATAAAAAAATAGAAACTAAAATTCAAAATGTTGATTATGCTCCCAAAAAATAAAATAATGGCATATTTGATGCATTTCAAGACGAATCTTCTAAATACTAAAATAATTAAAATAACTGCAGAACTTGGAAAGCAGAATGAAGAAAAAAGGGAGAACCTAGGAAACAATCCTGGAGTTGGTTTGGAAACAACAATAGCTAGAGATTGTAGGTCCCAATCATTATCCATAAAAGGATGATATAATTTACAATGCAGATATGTTTCACACATCGCAATCCCAATTAGCCATGGTTGACCAGTTCCTCCATATCGAACTAATATCTGGCTCAATTTCATAACAACTTGTTGCACATAAGATGAGACTGACAACCCTATCGATGCTCCTCCTATCTTGGGCTTCTGTACAAGTTAGTTTAAATCACCCACGTTAAGAATTATACCCTTATTCAAACGCCCTTCCACCGTTTGGTCCCATTCCCCAAACTTCATAGCAATGTGGTATTTATCTTGTTTCCAGAACAGAAAACAGATATCTCTATTTCAATAGGAAGAATCTACACACCATGAAGTTGTGCTTGGTTTTCACCTTTTTATATTATCTGCACAAGTTCTTTTATTACAGCTTCAGGCTCTTTCTCCCCTACGAGAATTAGATTTTTCTTCTTAAGCTTTAGAAGGATTTCGATGAGTCTTCTAATCTCATCATTTCTATTGCTAGTGGCTTCAACACCAATGCCTGAACTTTGAAGACACAACCCAGAAATCCTGGCGCAGATGGCTAGCAGGGGCTTCCAAAATCATCGCAGTGACATGTAGAGGATTCATTTAATCATTCCCGCGATGACAATATTCTGTTATGGCATGATTTAAGATGCTCATCGCCTCCGGGGTTAGAGTATGCTGCACTGTTCTTATCCCTGCTCGGAAACTTTCTTGATAAGGAAATCAATTTTCAAAAATTGTCTCTCAATATTTCTTAATTGAGAAAAATAAATTCTCAATGAGGGACTTCCTAGGATAGCTAAAATTTAACATGAGGAAGTTGTTTTAGCTTCCATACTTCCTAGGGTAGTTGAAATTTAACGAGCCTCTACAAATTCTATTCTCCAGAAGACCATCAACTTCATCCTACAACTGTTGATTTATTAGGTATCCACTGAAAGGAATGACCGCTCTGGAATAAGAAAGGAATCGAAAAATAACACATATGAAAGTATAGATATGCACATAGAGATTTGCGGAGAGAGGTGGCAGCCATTCAAGAATGTGAATTACAGGTCCCTGGTTGTTACATGCAGATTGTCACGACATCAATCATGGACTACAGTGCCTTAGAATTCCATGGAATGCAAGTGCAGGTACAGGTGCAGATCCCTGGTTTTTACATGTAGATTTCCACGACATATCCACTACATCATCCTAGAATTCCATGGACTGCAGTGCAGGGAGCTGTTTTCCCACAGGTTGCCTGCACAGGAAAAATTGAAACAGATAAATACAACCCATGCATTAACTAGATTGCAGATGTGACGTTAGCCTACAACCACCTCCTGGGAAGGGAGAATCAAGGATGACGTCACCTCCTGCCACCTATCACGTTTTTGAAAAATATGAATTTTGAAATTTTGAAAAATTATTAGATAAATTAAACCATAGTTTTTATATAGTCCAGAGGGAAAATTTTAGGTTTTAAAGCAAAATAATAAGATTTTGATGATACATATATGATCCCCTTTACGGACATAATAACATTCTTTTACGAATGTAGAGTAACTTAAAAAGTAAAAGAAAGTTTTTAATATACTTGTTTCCAACATTGCTGAGAGAATTATCACCTTCATAAATAGTCATAAAAATAAGCCATGGAAAACTTGTCACTTGTATGAAACAAGCAAATTGTCACTTGTATAAAAATGCATAAATCACAAACCATGGAAAAACTCATCACTTGTATGAAATTTGATTGGATCACACATTAACGAAGTAATCAACCAAAACTGTATGTCCAAACAAGACAATAACAAATTCAGTGAAGGGTGCTTTCTTATGAAGGCATCCTATAGGATATGCATAATAAGCTATAATTTTATTGTTGTAATTGTCCCTTGTCAATCCATCCCTATTCTTTGGACCAATATAGAATTTTCACCAATTGGTTTTTAATGTTACACCTTTCTTTGACTTTGGTTTTCTATGTTTAACCATGGTTAATTAAGCATTGACTCTACTCAACTTTGGTTGAAAATGGTTGTTTTCAATGTAATGCAACATTGTGACATTTCAAGAGCAATAATTGAAGATGTTGCTTTAAATATTATGTAACGTTGCAACTTTATAGTTACCTTTAAGATTATGTCACATTGCGGCATTAAGAAGTCGACTTCAATATTATGTAACATTGCAACATTATGGTTGATTTCAATATTTTGTCACATTATAACATTAAGAGGTCAACTTCAATATGTCACATTATGGCATTCATAAGATTACTTCAATATTGTGTAATATTATTACATAAAAAGGTTGAGGTTAAATTTAATATTCTATAATATTGTGACATAAAAAAATTGACTTCAATATTATTTCAAATTATAACATTATAAATAACATGAATATTATGTTACATTGTGACATTAAAACTTGACTTCAATATTATATAACATTGTGACATTAGTTTAATATCATGTCATTAAAAAGAGTCATTAGAAAACATATATTTGCATATTCATTATGCAAATAATTCATCATTTAACACAATATATTAAAATATGTTAAACTATTTTAAGTCGCCTATGATGTAGTTACTTTAAACACACAATTAAAAAAAAGGCAAACATTTGTCATTAAGTGACACATGGTTAGCACATAAATATTCTTTAAGTGACACATTGTTAGCACATAAATATTTTTTATATTCATCGTGCAAATACTTTTCATTGAACGTAACATGAATAAATGTTAAATATAAATAAGTCCAATGGAAGCAAACATAACCAAATATCAACGGTTGTTGGATAAAATATTATTATTATGAAAAAAATGTTATCATTGAGTGTGACATAATGAAATGTGAAATACATATCTCTAAATCATTGGGATGTTGACAAATTATTGTTGATTGCATATGATATAAATAAATGGAAAGACAACTTTGAGTCCTTGGATATTGGGTTTTGAAGCGGTACTTTATATCTATGACCACTTCACTGGTAGTTTAGGTCCTCCAAAGCATATCAATCCTCCTTATATTCTTGTTATCAATTACCTCCATCCCATGTATGATGACCATGGTAGATAGGTGTTGGATTTCAGTACATTTTTGGATATCAACAATGATGTTAAGTTTAAGTTTCTTTGGAAAAGCCCAACATAATATGCCCAAACATGAGCATAGTGCAGAGTGTATCAAATATAGCGAGTTAGATTTTAATTTTTGTTCTTTGGATTTTATTTTTTTTATAAAAAGAAACAATAAATAAATGTTATGATTCATGATTTTCCTACCGCATTAAATCGAACCTTAATCTCTTGGAAAAAAAAACAAAATGCCATAAATTAACACTCATAATAGGCATAATAAGGACATATATTGCCTATTTTCATTTAGAGAATGCATTGATGGTCATTGATGAGGTGTGTCTCTTTAATGGTTATTTTTATTCCATAGTCCATATTCTTGCATAAAAAGTTATCAATGCCAACATGTCGAAATATTAGAATCTTGGCAGCTTGTTCGAACAACTAGCGAAATCTTAGGATGTATTTGGAAATTGGTTTTTTCCTATGGAAGAAAATCCATTTAAGGCCATTGAGAAATGACTCACAACAAAGTATCCACAGAGAAATGAAGTTGCAAGTTCTATAGTTAGGAGGCATGTGACCTATTTACCCATAAATGGAAAAACATCTTGAAGATCAAGGCAATAATTCCCAACCATGATGACATACGTATATTTACAACCCCACATTTTTGACATAAAGTCTTACACCCACTCATTTAAGAACCCAACATCTAAAAGCACACAATTTTCAATTTTCCAATTGGTAACTACAAAAGAAAGAACTGAAATCATTGCTTAACATTGAATTATGAAAATCTCATGAAATTAATAAAACATTAAGTACCAAGCTGTTATATTGGTTTCTTTCTTCTTTTTTTCCTACTTACACAATAACCCATACGTTGAGGAACGATGACGTTATTTGGTATATTCAAAAAATTCTTTAAATACAAATTTCATCTTTCTACTGTGAGATACATATAAACTTCTGATCATTTTAGCACCAAGAGATATATTAACCCCTAAGGTAAACTATTCATACTACTTTGCTTTAAATGTTTCTTTGTATGTAAAATCACACTACTTTGCTTCATATGATAGTTACAGTCATTTTGTTTGACAACATATTTATCATTCTGAATTAATTATTTAGAATAAAATCTATATCTGTCATTCTGAATTAATTATTCAGAATAAAATCTAGGGACAATTGTATGCAATCCCTTGCTAAAAACCTTTAATGAAATAACCATGGTCATTTTTAGAACAAAATCTATGGCAAATTATTATAATATTTGGTTGAAGATACCTTTAATGAAACAACTATGGGGTTCATCATAGGAAGATCCTTTTAGAACAAGAGATATGGGAAATTGTATGCAATATGTGGCAGAAAATATATTTAGTGGAAAAATTGTAGTTTATCAAAGTCATGTGCATTGATAAATTTTGACATTCAAAGCTCCAATTTATGTGAATCATTTTCTTAATCGAGGTATACTATAGTTCACCCCACTGTATAGGAACCTTTTCCTATAGACAGTAAATTAGTTCTCGGTGAGCTTTATTACCTTCCTCGTTATTAATTTAATCTCTATCAATCCGAAATTGTGGTAAGTTGTACCCATGTTTGACACTAAGATTAAAGATTTCAAGGTTTGTCTTTCTTTTGGAAATGATATTCTTGACTTATAAATGAAATGAATAAAAATTTGTACATGACAAACATAAGTGAGAGAAAACAAATAAATTCAAAATGTTTTTATAAGTTACCTTACTTGTAATGGAACCACATTGTCAAAACATTATACAAATAGTTTGAATAATTTTGATAAACTTATGTAACGAAAAATAAAACCAAATAGAATCTAAAGAAAAACAATTAACATTGACTCACACACACATTATACAAATATTTTCACTAGAAACCCAAAACCAAGAAAACCATCATTTGTAAGAGTTTCTCCACTCTCTATCTCATTATATTATATTTTCTATTTACAATATAATATTATAGCATTTAAAACCATAATCCACTAACACAGATTAGATTACAACCCCAATTCCTTGATCAGAATTAATTTACAATGGGACACAAAACCTTGGGCCGAAAACAACTCAAAATGGACAAAAAATGAACCCAAAAAATTTATTTCAGGGGCGTTGGCACCCAACACATCCTAACTTGGGGAGCTAACTAGCCCTCCTACCCCCCCTTTCTTTGGGAACCTATAAAAATTACAACACATGTACAACATAGTTCCATATGTTATTCATACCTGGTATCTCATATTCAGAAAACCTCCTCCATACATAGAAATTTCACATTAATTCCATTCTCCATGAATTTTGAGAATCTGAATCATAATACTCTTCTCTTTTAATGCAATTTCACTATCATGGGTCACCTTATAGGTCAATTAAACTTCATTATCATGAATTATAGGTGATGAATCATGAACCCTCTTTAATGAGCAATCTTCCTCAATATTGGCATTGCAAATTGGAAACTATATGCAACCATAATAAAGAACTCAAGACATAGCTCATCCTTTCATGGTTCTATAAACCATATGAGAATGGGTAAGGGAACTTCACATACCTTTCTCATAGGTCCAAGAATACATAGACTCCACCTTTATTATAATCATGGTGGGTTCTATATTCAATTAAAAAATATAACAAGGTTATGAAGTTGGTTTGAAAACAAAATCAATCTAAAACATAAGATATAATGCTCACAAGGGAGATAAAAATACATATTGTATATATAATTTTGAATAAAATAAGGGAATGTAAGCAACTTGAAGAAAATTCCAACAATTACTTCTCTAGAAATTAATCAATTTGCACATAGAATATGATATGACCCAAAGGGGGCATATATGGGAGTAAATAAATATAATATGATCCCAAGGGAGGCATATATGAAGTTAGTTGTATGTAAATATATAAATGCAATAGATATACATAATAAAGAGGCTACATGTGCAATGAGTTGGAATTTATATATATAAAAGACATATAGTCATTATTGTGGGAAACATGTGATTTGATAGATATGTATTAGGTTATTTGGAAAAGGTTATCATATCATTTAAGGATTTATTGTGTAACTCATCTCTCTTATCTAATTTGAAGTTTTGTTCCACATGAACATTTTTTTTACATGGTGTATACTCTAATTTATTATGATATCTTTAGTATCTGGTTCATCAAATTTGGTATTAGAGCATATAGAAATTGGCTTGGCTCCTTCGAACAATGAAATTTTCAAGATACTGAGGATACATAGTGAGTAACCTATGGTAAAAGTTAGATATGTAAAGGATATTTTAATTAATTTCCCACCTCTAGTTCATCTAGGACTCTTAACCTATTCCTTTATGTTTTTAAAGAAACTTTTATATTTTATTTACTTTGTCACAACTATGTGCTTTTATTAATTAGATCACAATCTTTTTTTTATATATAATATAAATAAATATCTTATGCATACTATTTATACATAAGTGAGACTTCTTTTATAAATAATCAATCTGATTATTTAATTAATTAAATAACATAATAACTCTTTGATAAATATTTAATACAAGGTCCAATCTTTGGACAAGGTCTTTTTGGTAGGTTTGGATAGTCGACTAGGTTAGGTAACTCTAGGTCCCTCTTGCATGTTGGATTCCCTCGTTTAACATGGTAGTTTATGTATTTCTTGATGAGAGATAGAAATGATTCATTTAACCAATTAAATAATTGTGATGATTAGTAGTGTTATTCAGAGTCTTCTCGACTCAACACTCTTACTTAATATCAAGTAACCTCAAGTGTTCTTCAAAGCTTTGGCTCAACACTCTCACGTGGGTGTTATGCTAGTGCAATTCCAGAGCATCCCGCTCAACACTAGTACTAGAAAGTGTTTTTGAAGTGCATCTAGAATTACAATTGGCCTCGGATCCGGTACTTATTATCAAGCTTGGAGTGCTCCAGAGGTTATGCCCAACACTGTATGTACATCAGGGCTAATTCCCAGTACATAATAAAAGTCCTCTATGTGCATTGGGGCTTACACCCAGCAAATAGGTCATCCATGCGCTCCTGAGCTTATGCTCGATACATCATAAGAGTCACTCATGCATAATAAGACTCTGCAAAATATAATCAAAGAACATATCAGTAAATTAGGGTTTGCACCCACATCTCATGATAAACATTAATCAAGTACATTGGGGCTTTCATGCCCAGTACATTACAATAAATCTGCATTAGTTAGTGTCCATGCCTAAATATAAGTACGTCATAAATAAATCATATGTATCAGGGCTTATGCCCAATATATAACATAAACATAATCAATCAAAATTTGTGATGTTACATCCCTCACCGCATAGAAGAACATCGTCCCGGTGTCTCTAGGGTTTAGAAATGAACTCATGAAACCAGGCGGGGTAAGCCTCTTTCATTGTGGGTTTCTTTCCCTATGCAGCTTCATAAATTCAAAACCCATAATTCAAGGGTTTATTGGGATTTTCTTAACCCCCTTACCTAGAATAACCTCAAGTACTGTCAGTTCTATGGCATATAATCATAATCATTGCATTGTTAGTCATGCTTTGGTGTCTCTTGATCTTTTGTACCTTTACTTTCTACAAACAACACAAGTTGTTTCTAGTGTTTCATCCTATGACACATATATGCTTTTCCAAAATCAGTTAGAATATAAGTAGTAATTTTCCCTTTGCAACATCATGCATATGATCAATCCTTAGAACATAAATGATAGTTTTTCCTTTGCAACAACATGCATGTAGTTAGTCTAGGATATAAGTCGTAATCTTTCCTTTGGATACAATTTGCATATGGTTCACTTCGGAAATCAGTAATAACTTTTCTTTTCCACATAATTGCATATCCTCAGTTCTATAACATAAGAGATAACTTTTATTTTGCACATAATTGCATATACTCAATTCTATAACATAAGGAATAACTTCTCCTTTGTAAACAAAAAATGCATAATATCAGTTTTAGTACATGAGAAATAATTTTTCCTTCGTTCATTATAATGTTGTCTTTTCATGGCAGCTCTTTTTCGGGTTTGATCTCCTTGCAACCTGTATATCTGTCCTTCATACATGATCCTAATCTAAGATAATATTTTAAGTTTCTTGGCACAACACTTCTTTTCCAAGTAGCCTTAGTCATTTTCTACTTGCTTTGTCCTTGGAAACGACGATCACATAAGTGATCATAAGGTGATTCTATGTATGAACCTAACATATGCATACTCTAAGCCTAAAAAAAAATGCATACTATAGGTATAGACTAATCATAAAAGTGTCTAACATATGTATAAACTAAACATACAAGTGCGTAACATATGTATAACCTGAACATAAACAACTCCCGGTGTATTGGAGTATACTAGCTCAATACCCAAATAGGTTTTGTCAATCTAGGTGTTCCTGCACGTAACATTGATGTAAGAAGCTACTCTAATGGTAGTGAAGGGGTTTACTAAATGTTCTAGAGTTTCTATCTCCATATTGGTTAATCATCAAGAATCTAAGTGCTTCATAACGTTTTACTGCTCAATAAAAAAAGGGATGTTTTATCAACCTGGGTGATCCCTCGTGTATTCACTACATGCCCAAGTAAGTTTCCTATCCTTATTACTAAAGTAGGTTAGTTGTGAGGTTTGTTTATCTATCTTTCTTGCATATTTTTTGATTTAGAATGAACATGTGAAGTAGCCTAATCACGAATCAAATTGGAAACTGGAAACTCATATTTGTAAAGGTACTAAAATATACCTTCATAGGTAATATAGCCAGTGATCATAAGGTATGCCCATGTAATTTGTCTCATCCTACTCCGACGATCATAAAGAACACCTTTACAAGGATTGTCACCATGTACTATGATGTAGTCTAAGACCGTTTATAGGTGCTTGGAGGTTTCCTCCAGACTCAACACCAGATCCCATTAGTCTTTTCAAGATCTGGTTAACACTCTATGTTTAAATATGTAAAACATCTTTTTAAATAAAACATGGTACTTTTAGTATTTTGTAAGAAACATATGTCAATGATTCCAACAATTCTTTAATTTCTTAAGATGATTGTTTACACCAATGTCTTTCACCCAGCATTTCTCTTAGTAGGATCATCTAGTTCTCTTTTCAAAGAAGGTTTAATTTATTCCTGTCGTGTCCTGTTACCTGTTTTAAGCAGCCCTATCATTTTTTTGAATTTACCTCGTGTATTACCTTCCGTTCCCCCATTCTTAGTCAAGCCTCTTGTACTTGCATGTACCTACATGATTCATTTACCATTTCTTTTCATAAGTTATTTATCTCATCACATTTTGTTTGTTACAAGGAAACATAAAACATATCATGTCTCTTATCTTAATTGCGTATAAAATATCTTATTGAACCTAAGAAAGTATTCCTATGCATCCTTCTAATGTATTACTTCTTTTCTGGAAAACCTCGGCACCATAAAGTTTGTACGTATCCTTGATATGCATGAAATTTCATAAGACATATCATACCCTTCTAGTACTACTACTAGCTTATATATATATTCCCTACAGACATGTCTTAAATACACATAAGAGAAATTTCATTACATCTTTTCATGGAGTTCACTGCATGCTTAACCCTTTTGGGCATAATTTCTAGCAGGGACATATGTTAACCCTTCTTGAGTAGTCCTGTTTGTTCCTAGTATATATTTTTTTATTTTCTTTTTAACATAAGATACAGTTATCCCTAGTATATGGTATTCACATGTGTAATAACAATCATACCATCTGCTCTAGAATTCTATGACCAAGTACAATATCTATCAACTTCATGCTTTTCAACTATTCCTGTCGAGTTTATGTGGCTCTTCTCAGATTTCCACATTTTGTTTATGTGTCACTAGTACTTTAATATATAACCCCTTTTAGTTGGTGCTTGCGACACTATGTATTCGAATGTTTATAATCTCCTATAACTCTCTATTCTATGGCCTAACAACATGCTCTGACTTGCTACTCATGCAAGAGGATAATTTATTTCTATCTCTATCAAGATATTGCGTACAAACTGTTCATCACATTTTCGGATCTCGGAGTTTATTTTATGTTTCTTCTGTACTTACAATCTATGGTGCAACCTATGTGAGCATATGTTTTCCATTTACTAAAGGTCAATGCATTCTGATGTATCTAGCTAGTCCTGCTAAGTTTTTTTTGGAAAATATTTTATGCTCGTATCAGTCATGAAGTTTATCATAGGTTTTAAGTATTTCTTATAAAGGACTTACATCCCTCTTTCTTAAGTACAGTCACTTATACCATACTAATTTATAGATGCACTCTGTAGTTGTAGGGTAATCTTGCTTAAGGTTCTTTTGATGTTTTGTTCATAACCTTCTATGTAGAGGATAATTACTATGTTTATGCGTTCCTACTTTATGACTTTAGGATCATACAGGTGGTGAATATATTCATCTTTTATACTTCGATTTATCTGAATAAAGGTTCTTAAACCCTATTATCTTTAATTGGGACCAAAACATGTATCCTAGTACATAGGTCTTTTAAACATTTCTCCTCATAGGTAGTCCTTTCTACTTGTTGGACTATATAAAAAGAAAACAATAAGTAAATGGCACACCATTTCAGTTTATTTTTGGTATAAATATATTATGTAGGTCGATAAGATAATGAAAATTTTTGATCAGGTGTTTTTTTGTACTCACTGTTGTTTACCCTTTTGCATCCAGGATTCAGTTTGTATTTTATACCTGGCATATTTTGGTCCATCAGTAAAAACAACAATTTTGTTATTGTTTGTAAAAAAATAAATCATACGCATATATTGTTCAAAGGCATTCCTGCAATGGCTGCATTTATGTATTCATAATATTGTTATATTTGTACCTGAAATATTTCACCAATTTGTGAGAATAGAAATCTGTTAGTTTATATGTAAAAGAAAGTTGAGTAAATTTCGAAATATATGTATCTGCAGTGGAATTTTATTTTTTTTATTTTATATTTTTTTTGTAATGAGCCCAATGGGTCTCTTAGTGTTGTAGATGGGCTCTGATACCACTTGTAATGTCCCTAAAACTGTAAAAATTAAAAAAAAATCAGTAGAGGATATTGTCATCAATTGGCACCTAATATTTATGTAAAATTAACTTCGGCACTGAAATAAATATTACTATGCAACCTGTAGATTTCTTAAATCTTAATTTATGTTATTCTTAATTGGTTTCCAACCCTGTAACTTATTATGATAGCTACTTGAACTTTTAACCTAGGCTCTTACTATCATAGGAGGTTCAGTTATAATGCTTTGATAATTATGTCGTTTGTGATGTGTATAATAAATCTCTGGTATCATGTATTAGTAGTAATCGTCTTGGTTGGTTCACATACTTCATGCTTGTTTCTAAGAAGGGAGTTTTAACTTAATTCCAACCTAGATTTTAATTCTAAAGAAGGATGTGATGGTCTTAAAACACTTAAGGTAAGGGCCTTGTGAACTTGGGATTATTTAGTTCTTTATGAAGTAAACATGGAAGTTACCTTGGTATGTAGGTACTACGACCAAGTTCTATGATAAAAATACTTTACCCTAAAGGAAACATAATAGACCAAAGATAATGTCTAACTCATAAAACAAGTTCTTGGTGAAAAGAAAACTACCCAAAAGAGGAAACACGACTATAGGGACCGGGTTTGATTATCTAAATGGTAGTGGAGGCAGTTGAGGTGATTAAGATGGACCACATGAAGCCTCATGGTCACCTTCCACACTAGTGTAGATATAAGTGGGGCGACACAGGGCTTGAAACCCTCTTTGCATGTAGCATTGGAGTAGGGGGATACGAGCTCCTTACTCGAGTCCTGGTAAGGCTATGTTTCTGGTTATGCTACCCAAGCCAAACATTTGCGCATTCGAATTCAAGGTAAGTATTTGTTTGTGAGTTTACATTGTATTTTTGTCTCTGGTTTTATTTCTATATTATTCCTTTTTACTAAATCCTTGGCTTTGTCGTGTGGTAGGATGGCGTAGCCTTATTAGGGAAACTGAAGCTAGAGGAGAGCGGTACCTTTAACTACTCTCGGGTAAGCCCAAAATTTACAAGTCCCTTTCATATGGGTGATCCTCTCTATTTGAAGAGATTGGGAGGGAGCTGCTTGGATGGTTTACCCTCCAAAATTACAAGGGAGAGAAATGCAGCCTTAATGGCTTTACTTTTTAGAAGTTAACTGATGTTTTGGAATATTTTACCAGGTTGTAAATGTTATTATAGGGTTTAGTATCTAAGTAGCGTGTAACTAAAAAACAATAATTCTTTGTCTCGTGGGAGCTCTGTCCTATACTTTTTAATTATATAGCATGACGTTTAACCTTTCTTGCTGGGTGATAAATGGAGAAACAAAGTGGTTTTAAGATAATGTTGTGTGTTTTGAGGAGGAGGGTATCTCATTTTTTAACAGATACGATGATGGCTCTCGTGAAGACATTTACCCATTTACATGTTTATGCTGAATCTGGAAATTAGTTGGGTGCTTTTACTTCTCTATTTTTAAGCCTAGGCAGAGCCCGAATGTAGATATCGATTTTAGTTTTTTGAAAATTCTCAAGGGTTCAATACGTCCAAAAAGAATTATGAACGTCCCCTCTGTTCATGGATTGTAAGGGTTTATACTCTGCATTTTCTAGTTGATGGTTGATACTCTTCTTCTTTATTTCCTCTAGCGTTCCAGCTGTTGATATTTTTTTTTTTTTAAGTGTAAGCCTGCGGGTATGAATACGTTTGGATGCCCTATCTGTATGTATTTAAAAGAACTTGACTCGCTACTATCAAAACTGGCTTTAAAGAAAAACTTTCATGTTTGATGTCAATTCTGGAAAAGGTGGATGTGTATAACCTATGCGTGGGCTCCCTATGCTCAGACGTAGATTCATAAACATGCTCTTCTTTGAGATTCGCCACCTATAGGTGACAAAAATGACCCTGCATGTAAAATGATGGTTTGGAAAAACGTTGGGGTTTTGCTATGTGTACATACTAACTTTGTTTTTAAACTTGGGTATTTACACTCTGCTATGTAAATGGGTGAATATCAATCCTATAGCTAAACGTTTGGATTCTGGGCGTAAGTATTTTTGTTGGCTGAGAGATTCGATCTCTGTATTATTACATTTTTAAACAAGATGTGTTGGTTGTTAAATAAAAAGAGTTGGGCAAGCCCTTGTTGATAAATCGTAATGGTTAAAAATCATTTTAGTATCTGTTGTAGCTTTGTTGGGCTGCGCCTCCACAGGATTTGATCCTGGGTCTATGGCTGCTTTATTTTTGTTTTGGCTGAGTCGTGACTTTTAGACTAAGCCCTTTATGGGACATTCGATCTGTGAGAAAGGATTTATGTTTGTAAAAGGACAAAGTGTAGTTTACACATATATTTTAATGGTTAGATTGATTTGCATAATTCGATGTTTATGCAAATTAAGTTTTAGATTTGAAAAATGGTTTTGTATGATTCTAAGTAGGTAATTAATATGGAATGTGATGGATTTTGTACTTGATTTCTTAGTGTAAAATAGAATGATAAAATGACAGAGGTAATCTCTGTTTTATTTTTTGTAAATAATAAAGATAATAGATCGGGGTGATATGATCTTGTTTTGATGAGGCGAATGTTTGTGGTAAAGATTTAAGATGAAAATTACGATATAACCTAGATTTGATCATTTATAAAGATAGACTTTGATTTCGACTAAAGCTAACCAAAGCTAGTTTTGTTGGTTTTGCTAGGCTTGATGTTGATAATTTTTAAAAGCTGTGAGTAAACTCTGCATTAATAACTAGGCATATTCGTTGAGGTCTAACCCTGTGCGACATTTAACTATTCCCTTAAATTCTAACTAAATAATGATAAGCCAGAAAATTGAAACAAGATAGTTACAGTAATATTTAAATCATAAACTTGCAGCCTATAATAAATTTAACCTATAAATTTATTCATATTTGAACTGTGGAAGCTGGGATCTTGATTCTTGGAATAACCGTGGGAGTCTCTGCCATTCAGTCGTTGCTCCCTGAATCATGTAGCTTGGCTTTCCTTTGAAGAACCTGCACACTCAAACCCTAGTTAATGGAATAAAATTCTCTTTAGTTGACCTCTGACTATGGGCTGAATAACTTTGGAACTACCACGTTCCTCTCAACCTTGACCCTGAACCATTCCTGGTTCACCAATGGATCCCCCCGAGCTAGTTCCAACATGCAAAGGAGACTTAGAGCACCTAGGGCAGATAACTGTAACAGTGTTCCAATCCTGAAATAATTTATATTTTAGCTTTGTGGGCAAATCTCTCTTGCTTACCATAGAGTAATGATAACAAGATAGATATAATGATCTCCCCTCTTTGGGATTTGTCCTTCTTTATATAGGTGAACTTTTGGAATATAATTGTTGAGTTTATAATAATATTTTTATTATTAACTCCAACTATATTTTAAATTTAAATTATAATATATGTAAAAGTAGGACTCTTAACTTATTGCTATATGTTTTTAAAGAAACTTTTATATTTTATTTACTTTGTCATAACCATGTGTTTATATTAATTAGATCACAATCTTTTCTTTATATATAATATAAATAAATATCTTATGTATATATTTTATTCATACTATTTATACATAAGTGTGACTTCTTTTATAAATAATCGATTTGATTATTTAATTAATTAAATAGCATAATAACTCTTTGATAAATATTTAATACAAGGTCCAATCTTTGGACAAGGTCTTTTTGGTAGGTTTGGATAGTCGACTAGGTTAGGTAACTCTAGGTCCCTCTTGCATGTTGGATTCCCTCGTTTAACATGGTAGTTTCCGCAGTCCTTGATGAGAGATAGAAATGATTCATTTAACCAATTAAATAATTGTGATGACTAGTAGTGCTATTTAGAGTCTTCTCGACTCAACACTCTTAAGATCAAGTAACCTCGAGTGCTCTTCAGAGCTTTGGCTCAACACTCTCACATGGGTGTTACACTAGTGCAATTCCAGAGCATCCCGCTCAACACTAGTACTAGAATGTGTCTGTGAAGTACATCTAGAAGTACAAATGGCCTCAGATCCGGTACTTATTATCAAGCTTGGAGTGCTCCAGGGATTATGCCCAACACTCTATGTACATCAGGGCTTACGCCCAGTACATAATAAAAGTTCTCTATGTGCATCGGGGCTTACGCCCAACACATAGGTTATCCATATGCTCCTGAACTTACGCTCGATACATCATAAGAGTTAGTCATGCATAATAAGACTTTGCACAATATAATCAAAGAACATCTTAGTAAATTAGGGTTTGCACCCACATCTCATGGTAAACATCAATCAAGTACATCGGGGCTTTCATGCCCAGTACATAACAATAAATCTGCATTAGTCAGGGTCCATGCCTAAATATAAGTACGAGGCTTACGCCCGATATATAACATAAACATAATCAGTTAAAATTTGGGATATTAAACCTTCGTCATGAGAGTGGCCTCGGTAGACTCAGGAAAACTGGTAGTATTACGTTCGCCATGGAAACTCCATACAATCTAGGTAAGTTGCTTTGTCTGAATCATTAATGTTGTTTCTATAGCTTGATTCTTTGTGTGAATATACAACTCTAAAATTTAAAATAGCATATATTCATATTAATGCACAAGGATAGACATAGGGGTTAACTCCAGGTCACTTAAAGGAGATGAGGATGAGAGCTGTTCCATAATGCACATACTCGGAAGGAATGAATTCCAACTTTACTTGTTGCTTGCTCCCAACGTTGTAGCTCCAGTAGAGAGGATAACCAAGCAATTATAGAATCCAGGTGTATGGAAAAGTTACAGAGTATTTAATGTGGAATTACAAGGTCTAGTCCAAAGTATAAACAAGCTAGATATGTGAATTCCTAAACCCTTTTGCTCCTTTGCACGAGCATCCTACTCTCTGCAGCCTAAAGCATTCATTGCATTTACCCCATGAGCCACTAATAATTTAGTATGATACCCCAGTAAAAAGACTTTTGTCTCCCAATGGGTAAAGTAGTAACCCTAAGTTGAAGCCATAAATAGGACGCTGCTAGCGGTGCACAGCGATTGCTTTAGGCTACGACTAACATACCCAGCTGTATCTTACATTGGTGCCCTCACTTTACATCGCTCTATATGAAATTGTTTTTCTCGCCACATTGCGGGCTGGATATCTTAATTAACCTTGTCTCTAATCGCGTACTATCTGAGCCTCGTATCGCTAACTAGTAGAAGTTCATATCTTCATAACTCTTAGAGCTGCCATTCCCCTATAGTTATTAAGGCCATTATTCCATCTATGGCTCTTAGAGCAGTCATACCTCTTCAGGGCAGTCATCTCCCTATGGCTCTTAGGGCGGTCATATCTCCACAACTCTCAGAGTGGTCCTACTAGAAAATTAATAGGCCATAGATAGAGAAGATAGGTGTGAAAGTAAAACCTGCGTAAGTCAACTGTGTGTGAAACCTATGTCCCACTGTCTGTTTGGAAAGTAAGTCCCAGGGCCAACCTGGAAATGACTGACTGATACAAGGCCATATAAGGAAGGAGATCCGTAGAAATAATCATGTGCTAAGGAGATGTCACTAAGCATGTTGGTCCTGTAGCATTTGGTCCGGTAGGATGGGTCTCGGCCCCTCAGACTCTTCCTCTAGATCGCTAAAAACCTATCATGATCTTGATCACGAAACTAAGAATCTCTACCATGAGCATCATACTATGGATAAATACCAAAGCTAGAAGATACGAAGCCGGGTGCAGAGCCAATAGGTGCAAAGCCAAAGCCGAATTGTGCTGGTAGTGCAGCTTGTCATGAACGATGTAAGGGTCGACGGGTGTCCAGCATGCAGTAAGGGTCGATGGGTGTCCAACATGCACATTGCCATGATATCATAACATGCACACCAACATCATAAATATCATAGCGAAATGCTCATTGAAGTGTTAGATGTCGGAAGGAAAAAACATGCAACTCAGAATTTATGATAGCCTTGGGAAAATGCCAAATAAAGCTTTAAACATGTTGATTAGTGAGACACAAATATACCTAAAAAAAACTTAAGTTAAAATGCATTGGTTTTTCTAAAAACTAATACTAATTTCGACAAGCCGATTCCTATAGTCTAGGCTGCTTAGCAGGCCGGCAAAGACTAAAAAGAGCACCACACTGGTTAGTAATCAGATTTTGAAAATCAACTCTATCTCTAGTCCATGCTTCAATGTCAATGGAAGTAGGCTTCCATTTCAGAATTTTTCTACATGCCATATTTTACCTTTTTGGTTTGAAGAGTTCTTAACGTGTTTTTGGGTCTCAATTTCGAATTTTTCCATTTTGTACAAAACATGGCTACTATCGATGTAACCGACAACCCTTGAAATTAGGCCTTCTTAATTTTCTAATGGGCCTTCTTAATTTTCTAATGGATGACCCAATTATTTGGCTCGCAGAAACGTCTTCCCGTGGATCGGGTATTGAAAACATGTCAACGCCGGTGAATATTTTATATATTTCTGGAAAGGGAAAGGGAGCATAATTGAAATTGACAGGATCCACCCGTATGTCAAACGCGGTCGGTCAACATTGTATGAAGTCGGTGCAGATTGTGAAGCCATGTGGGAAACGTGGTTGACGCAGTTCCACGAGAGTCCAGCTCCGATATCATGGGCTCTTGGGATTATATAAGTACACACCGTTGTACCATTTGAAATTGCGTTTTCAGCTTCCGTAGCTGTGAAAGATAGATAGCATCTTTTTTTTTTCTCAGTTTGAAGAGCGCAGATCAGGGAGCATTCAGGATATCATGGGTGTGCCGCCTCCTTCCCCTCATGCCCGGCCTCATGCAATTCTGGTTCCATTTCCTGTTCAGGGCCACATTAATCCCATGATGCTCCTGGCGCATAATCTTGCTTCCCACGGTTTCATAGTTACTTTCATCAACTCTGAATACAACCATCATCGTATCCATGGCCGCCGCACCAAATCCGTGGATACATCTTCGACTTTGAGTACTGAAGAAGTGGATAGCACGGTAGCAGGTGGCAAGATCCGTTTCAGGGTTATCCCCGATGGCCTTCCAGAGGAGGATACGAGGACCAACTTTGCCAGATTGGCTTCTGTAACAGAGAAAACAATGGGGCCGCTGCTTCGTAAACTGATCGATGAGATTAACGAGATCGAAGAACATAAAGTCACATGTTTGATAGCAGATTTCTTTGCATCATGGGCACTGGACGTCGCCCAGCAGTGTGAGATCAATGCAAGAGCTGGTTTCTGGCCTGGTCTTATTGCTACCTACGCCATTATTCATCATATGCCGTCTCTTGTTCTGGACGGAACCATACCTTCAGATGGTATGTTCAAATGTTTCATGCATTTCTATTTTGTGTTGTACAGCAATGGATGTCATAATGTTTAATGTAATTATCATTGGTTAACTATGTTACAGGTATTCCAAAGGAGCACAAGATGATCAGACATCTAATTTCCTCCATGCCGGCCCTCTGTTCTGCGCATCTTCCATGGCTGATTGGGGCTGAAGAAGATCAGCGATCCCGTTTTCAGTTCTGGCTTCGAAGCGTGAGCAGATTCAGGCAGGTTCAATGGATTCTCTGCAATTCTTTCAATGACTTGGAAGGTCCGATAATGAATACGTTTCCCAGAAAAGCAGGCATTTGTCCAGTGGGTCCTTTGATCCCTGCACCTTCGACTGATGGATCAGATCATGTAGTGAAGATAGCAAAGCTTGTGAGTTTGTGGGCAGAAAAGCACGAATGCTTGCAGTGGTTAGATCAGCAATCTCGGAAATCTGTGATATATGTATCGTTCGGGAGCACCGTCCGTTTCAATAAAAGGCAGGTGGAAGAGCTTGCATTGGCCCTGGAGGCGACTCAGAGACCTTTTTTGTGGGTTGTGCGTCCAGATCTCATCGACAATCGAAGCAATACGGGGCTTTCTGGGAGATTCTTAGAGCAAGTAGGGAATCGGGGCTGCATAATATCATGGGCGCCACAACTGGCCGTTCTATCGCATCCCTCTGTGGGCTGTTTCCTCACCCACTGCGGTTGGAATTCGACTGTGGAGAGTATAACAAGGGGCGTCCCCATGCTCTGCTGGCCTTTTGCCGCGGATCAATTCCTGAACTCTTGTTATGTAGTCCATGTATGGAAGGTTGGGTTGCCTCTCATCAATTCCAGTGTTGAATCAGATGGGAATTTCGTGGAGAAGGCGGAGATCGAGTCATGTGTGAGGAGAATGATGAACGGAGGTGAAGGTGCTGAGATAAGGAGAAGAATAAGAAAGTTGAAGGAAAGTGCAGGGGCTGCTGTCAAGACAGGAGGATCCTCTGCTGCCAACTTCAATGAATTCCTCACTGCCATAAAAATGGGGAACTGATGGATAATTCCATGAGTTATTCTCGGTGCCATGGAGCAGCGTTGAATGTATTGTATATTTATGAGGACATTGATCAACATAGTCCATCACAAACCATTTTTATTTCTATTCATTCCATGCTCTGCTTCAATATGTGTAGCTAAAATCGAGCATACTTTTCGATCAATGCTGCTGCACAAGATTTTGGCGGATTCAGCAAAATAATTCGCTATGATTCCTCCAAACATATTTATAAGCTATTATTATTGTGGGGTACAGCATTTCAAAGTTCATCGAAGTCACCACACATGTTTGGTTTAACCTGGAAAATCTTGACCTATGGTTTTGTTATTGTTTTGTTTAAAATATCAAATAATTGTTTTAAGAAGATGGGCTTAACAAATCATTGTTAGGAATCAAAATAATTCGTTGCATTTAATATTTAAAAAATTATAACTAAAATAAACTACAACGAGTTTGGTGGTTTTTATCTTTGAAATTGGTCATCCTTTGACCATAAACTAGGGCCATAAGTTGCATTGTCCGTGACAATAACTAGCAAACAATAGTTAGGGAGGAATGAGCAAAAAAACATAATCCTGAGAGGCTATGAGTCCAACCTCCTTGTATTAGAAGGCACTGAAACACCTAAAGATCCCAAAGGAAGATTGTACATGTTTGCCCAATGTTCATATTTACACATATACAAGATTGAGATTCTGTTGAGATTGAGATTCTGTTGAGGACATGAGGAGACCTCAAATTGTTAAGAGTTAAGAGAATAAAGAAATTATTGATTGTTAATTGGTAGCTAATGGGAAGTGGCTAAATCGACATTAGTTGAACCTCGAGAGTTAAGAGATTAAAGAAAACATTGATTGTTAATCTTTATTTAATGGGATAGTAGCTAAATCTATGGTAATTTTTAGGGGCGAAATTTTACCAATTAATTACTTTTAGACTTTTTTTTCAAAAAATAAATTTGCTATTTGGTCATTTTAAGTATCTAATATCACCAAAATTTAGACGTTTTAGTAATAAATTGTACATGTTTAAAATTTAATATTCGCCTACCTGTCTATATATATGTTTTTTCAATCCAAAATACCCTAATTAAATCAAATACATTTACATAAATTTCAAAAAGATAACCATTAAACTGTTTTGAAAATATTTCTTTATTCTTTAAAGATTTCATTTGTGGCTCAATTGAATATAGATTCAAATCATTTGAATCTTTAGTATTACATAACATTAGATTTGCCTAGCGAAATGAGATGCTATCAATGAATAAAAAGTTTGATGATATTTGACCAACTTTAAATGGTTTTGATTTTCCATTTGACAGACTTTAAATGGTTTTAATTTTCCAAAGAAGGAATACTAGCACAGGAATATTAGCATAGAGTTTATACTTTTAGCAAACTGTTCGACTCCACCGTTGAGTCCGAGACCTCAGACCCAGCCCCTGGTAAAGCATGCATAGACCGAAGCAAGAGACACAAATGAAGATGATAGACTGTCGCTACCAAAATTTGAGGACTTGAAGAGCAAATGGCTCGGAATCCGAGGCTGTTAGAGACTTTCCCTCTGCCATGATCCGCTTAGCTACCGATACAGATTCTGCAAATAAATAAATAAACATGATGTCATTTATAAATTTATAAACAGATGTTGCTTTGATTCTCCGCTCCAAACTGATCCGCTTAGCTACAGATATAGATACAGATTTTGCAAATAAATAAATAAACAAACATGATGTCATTTATAGACAGATATTGCTTTTTCAGCTATTGCTTTCATTCTCCGCTCCAAACTACTGTTGCTTTGATTCTCCACTCCAAACTACGAGGCAAAAATCGACTGATTCAACCAAAGTTTCACCTTGTTAATTCACAAATTGATTTATTGAATTGCGTGCAGCTAACTAATATGTCCAAAATGGTAATACGTCATATACAGAATAAGTGTATATGTCACAGACATAATAAGTTGTTTTATATTACCATATAGATATTACCTTGGAAATCATGAAAATTAACATGTACGGTTAAGGATGGTCCTTTTGCATAATGCATGCATGTGAAGATAAAAATTATATTCACATTTCATCTTAGGCATATTATCATATCTTTTGGTACAAGGAGAAAGATAATTAAATGTATTTGGATTAAATATATGAGAATGTTATATGAGAATAGTGAATATGAATATATATATTCAATATTGGTTTGAAGTTAAATGGTGAATTGTAAATGTGAAAAACACTAATCATTAAGTAATAGAATAATATACTATAATATTTAATAAGTAGCATAATTTTAAAATTACAGTATCTTCATAGTTTAGTTTATCATTAACTCTTTCCATGCTTGTTTTGTTTTTATTGCAAAATTGCAACCTAGTTTTGATGATGTCTTTTAAACAAGAAGGTGGGAGGCTTGACTTTGGTCATTGCATGTGTACTTTTTACAAACTATGCAACATTTCTGGTATCTTTTTTCCATCCATGAATATACAAAGTTTCTCTTTTGTTTTGGTAATATTTTTAGTTGGTTATAATTTGCAAAAATCACACATATATATATATATATGTATACTTTTTAAAATTTTGGTCAAACTTATCAAATATTTATATGTATATAATAATCCAACATATTTTTTTAGCTCAATGTCAACTCCAAGTGGACATTTTATACTACCATTTCAAAAGGGTCTCAACCCATGTATAGAAGTTGGAGCAATGTGATATATGTGACCATTAAGTAAAAAACCATGTGTCCATTGACATGGCTAAGCATATGTTTCACTGTATTTGTAAGGACCATATGGTAGGATTAAGATTTGTGACCATTCATGTTGAAACATAATATATAAAGGTCCAAGGTTGGTTAATTGAGAAAGAGCACCTAACGAGCTATGAGTCCATTAGAGAGAAAGAGATAAGGGGTCCAAGTCTTAGCTAGCTATATCTCATAATCATGTCATTCGCTTATATACCATATGTCTTAATTTAATCATCCATTATTTTAAAGTTGATGATGGTTTGTTCGAAGGCCTAATTTGATTTCAATGGAAACATGAGAGTGGGATGGGGGCGAGGAGTGGAAAGATTGGACATATCTTAAGGAAGTCTGACCACCTCCCTACTTTCATACACCTAAGAAGAATTCAAATAGGACTCTCCCTTTCTCTCATGAGAGATGAAAATGAAAAGTATGACCATTTGAATAGAGGGAGGAACTTTATGGAGGTATGCAGTCTATCTAGGATAGGAGATCACTCTTCATGAAAACTAAGGATAGAAACCTTAAGAAGAATAGTAGAAAGAAGAAACATACTATTCATTATACATTATACATTTTTTTTTAATTATAGAGTTTTGTCTTCATCATGTAATGTTAGCATCTTATACACATTTCATTCTAAATACTTTATTTTTAATAAGTAACAAAATTTAACATTAATAATTAATTTACTAATAAATAGTTATATTTGCAAAGAAGAAACATTCTTATAAGAGACACTCTAAGTTAAACACTGAGAGTCGTTTTTTACAATTATACAAGTTATTATTGTTTCTTAGTTATTTAAAAATATTATTTATTTTTTATAGCCTATCATTATACATTATACATTTTTTATTATTATTATAGAGTTTTGTCTTCATCATGTAATGTTAGCACCTTATACACATTTCATTCTATTATTTTTAATAAGTAACGAAATTTAACATTAATAATTAATATTTTACTAATAAATAGTTATATTTGCAAAGAAGAAACATTCTTATAAAAGACACTCTAAGTTAAACACTGAGAGTCGTTTTTACAATTATACAAGTTATTATTGTTTCTTAGTTATTTAAAAATATTATTTATTTTTTATAGTAAATTATTTGTACAAAATGAATATAATAAATATAAATAGAGAAGAATATGTAAGTAATGAGATAGTTTCACTCATCATTAAAATAATATACATAAAGAAAAAGAATCGGTGACGCCAGCATAAACAAAGAATGGATGAGCTATAATCACCAAATAAGAGCCCGGAGGTGGACATTGCCACCTACTTATATTGCCGTATGATTTATTTGTTTGAAGTCGGAAAGTTTAAAAGTATTATTTTTAGTCTACATCAACTCAAACAATTTGAGTAATGATGTTTGTTCATAATGATTCATACTTGTGTTTTTTTCACTTGGTCAATATGTAATAGTACACTCTTAGAAATGATAAAAAAAAACTAGAGATAATCATTTGTTTTTTTCCCTTAAGATGTAATAGTGTAGACTCTTAGAAATGATAATAACAAGAATCTTGGACATAATTATTTATAATAGTGTGCACTAAATGACAACAAGAATATTGGAGATAATCAACAAAAAAACTTAACTTTTGTTTAAAAACCTAACAAATAACAAGAATGTTGGACATAATTATTTATAATAGTGTGCACTATTAAAAATGACAACAAAAATATTGGAGATTGTCAATCAAGAAACTTACATTTTGTTTGAAAACCTAATAAAATAAAACTATTTACAATGATAAATAAAACTTTCTACAATTTTATAATTTTAAATTGCCTTTTATCTTATACTTTTATGGACTATTTGGATTTTTCACAACCTTTTTTTAATGTCCTGTCCTTATAAATCCTTTCAACATTTTCCAAAATAATTCCCTCTAGACTTGAATAAAAGAATTCGAAATTATCATCATGTTTACCAAAAAAAAAAAATATATTGTGACCTTGTTTACATTCATATGCACCATCATCATGTTTACCAAAAATAAAAATAAAATATTGTGACCTTGTTTACATTCATATGCACCAAGTTGCTTTCAAAGGAATGGAAATGCTTTTTTAGAAATAAATAAATACAAATTATAAGAAAAAAAGTTTATAATGAACACCATACAACTCACAATAATATGAAATTGAAACAAAATCCATGAAACAATTACCTCTTTCAACTCACATATGAAATTGAAACAAAATCCAAGAAACAATTACCTCTTTCAAGGCACTCATAACAATATGAATATTAAAACAAATCACTAATATGTCATCCACAAAAGTAAATATGTCTATTATCTTTTCATTTTTAAATTCAAATTCTCTAAAAAGATATACTTGTCTTTTTCAATAATTTAAATTTTAAAGAATTGTCAACTAAATATATTTATATCTTTATAAAAAAAAAATCTATATTTAAAAAGTGTTCCAAAAAAACATAAGAAACATTTTCAAGAAAAAAATAAAATAATTAAGAAATAAAATAAAATCATTGTAAACATCGATGCAAACATATGAATGATATCTTATTTGTTTGTCCATTAAAATTGAAGGTAAGTTGTGTACAAGCTCGTGCAATAACTGGAAATGCAATAAATAGTTTTTTTTCTCCCATTCAATTGTATTTTTCACATGAAGGGAATGCGCTCAAATATCTACCATCCAAATTAGTCCTTTGCCTAAAATAAACTTGAATAAATAAAATTCAATTCTCAACCAATAAACCTTTTCTTGAGAAGTATTTTCCTAAGCACTCTCAATAATCTTATGATAAATAATATAGCGGAGCATCTTATCTCAATGCCTTTAGAAATTCACTAATGTGAAGATTACAAGGTCATCATCATCCAACTCTTCCAAAAGTCGAAAAGCCAGGTAGTGATGTAACAATCTGGAAAAAGCGTAATTTATTATAGAAAATTAGGCCACAGTGCTTGAGATTGTAAATTCCTAAGCACTCAATAATCTTATGATAAATAATATAGCGGAGCATCTTATCTCAATGCCTTTAGAAATTCACTAATGTGAAGATTACAAGGTCATCATCATCCAACTCTTCCAAATGTCGAAAAGCCATGTAGTGATGTAACAATCTGAAAAAGGCGTAATTTGTTGTAGAAAATTAGGCCATAGTGCTTGAGATTGTAAATTTTGGGCAACTGATGTACTCAAATCAAAGGTAAAGCAAGAAAGGTTGAAAGTAGCTATCTAGCTTGGAATTCAGAGGAAAAATAACTAAATGAGGGAGAAGATTATTATTTCAAAAGAACAAAAGAAAGACCAAGGAGTCAAAATTGTCCAGGGATTGACAGTATAACAAGACATCAACTTCATAAATTAAAAACAGTGTTATGCCAACATAAAGGGAAGCCCCTATCCAATTTTTGCCTTCAACAGTGCACCGGAAGCTCCCCTTCTTGGAGATGGGCCGGAGATTAATGCATAGAGGTCATTTACATTGGGGGTTCCTTGAAACTCCATAATATTCCATCAAGCAAACAACAGATCTGTGGCAGCAGAAGAGGCAAGCGCCTGTAGAAATAATTAAAACCAAAATATAGCAGAGGAGGATCAATCTCCAGCATGGGCTATTGTCTAATGGTTTGGATTCGTTAATTGGTAGTTATGTGATTGAGCACTCTGCACTGAGTATGTTTCCTTTTTCTCTTGCTACTGTGGTGATTATTAAGAAATTGTTGGAATGGCGTTGGTGCCCTGTATAAATTGCTCTAATAGCCTAAATTAAAATGAGATTTAATTTGTCAGTGTGCTTTTTTAGTATGGTGTCAATTAATTCCAACGCCTTTTACATATATTGAATGACTGTAGAGAATGGGAAATTGAAATAGAGCATATATACATATATAACCAACTGGAAATTAAGACGGAAGATGTACGTATAGATATATTCAACTCAGGAGTTGCTTTAATGTTTGATGTAATTGTGTGAGTTCTGTTATTTTAAACACATGGTACAACATCTTTTTTGCATTGTTACCATAACAACATAAAAGGGTCACAAGCAATAATATTCTTATCACAAACATTTATGGTACATACAGACAAGAGTTGAGAAATAGAAGCCTACTCTGTTAAGTGCAACAATACAATTTTGTTCATTGTTTACTTGCAGTGAAAACAAGTACAGGAAATGGCAAAAAGAACGTGGAATGGAAGGCCCAACTTTTCTAAGAGACAAAAACTGCTCCAGTGAAAATTATCTGCCCAAGTTAGTAAGAAACATATATTGGTAAACAAAAGGAAATGAATATACACTAGTCAAGCACTCTTTCATCTAGATAAGTCACATACATGATACAATACTAAATTTAAATATTGAACATACAAGTAATACCGGACGACTACACATTAGGTTTTCAAAATATGCCCAACATTATATTGTCAAGCTTACTTGATTGCATTTTACAATTAATTTTTGTTAAGGACATTTTATGGGAATCACTAAATTACTTTATTGCATTTTAAAATTAATTCTTGTTAAGTATTTTTTATGGAAATCACTAAATTACTTGATTTCATTTTACAATTAATTTTTGTTAAATTACTTGATTACATTTTACAATTAATTTTTGTGAAGGACTTTTTATGGGAATCACTAAATTACTTTATTGCATTTTACAATTAATTCTTGTTAAGGATTTTTTATGGAAATCACTAAATTACTTGATTGCATTTTACAATTAATTTTTGTTAAGGACTTTTTATGTGTATCACTAAATTGTCTTCTTAGAATGAACTGGGTTGTATGAGATCTGGGTACATACAACAATCAACTGGGAATCATACATACCTTGAATAAATAATTTTGTTCCTAAAATGGATTTGGGATGGGTATGCAAAATGAATACGTTTTTTTGGGAACCTCATAATTTTGTGAAGTATGATGCCTTTTGGTATTAGAAATCATCCTTATAAAGTCTAATGCAAAATCCAGAAAATGAATACCACTAAGCTGTAAACAAGAAGACAAATACAATTTCAAAAAGAGAAATCAGTTGGATGAGCATTAAATCCTATGATATCCATAACAATCTATGATTATTAGCATAAATAGAAGCCTCTATGCAAAGTAGAAATGTGACTATGGTATTATATCAAAATACATCCTGGCAAAAGATTTGTTTTGAAAGGGAACATCAATATTTTTAATAACCAGGAAATACTCACAAGCATGCAACACAAAACACATTCATAAATTGGACACCGAATACCATGCAATATTTTTTAAACAAAATTAGAAACACAACTCAGCCCTCAGCTCAAGTGCATCAATGGAAAATGCTTAGGTCATTATTGTGCTTCTAAAATATGTAGATCAATAAAAAAAACAGAAACTAAAATTCAAAATGTTGATTATGCTCCCAAAAAATAAAATAATGGCATATTTAATGCATTTCAAGACGAATCTTCTAAATACTAAAATAATTAAAATAACTGCAGAACTTGGAAAGCAGAATGAAGAAACAAGGGAGAACCTAGGAAACAATCCTGGAGTTGGTTTGGAAACAACAATAGCTAGAGGTTGTAGGTCCCAATCATTATCCATAGAAGGATGATATAATTTACAATGCAGATATGTTTCACACATCGCAATCCCAATTAGCCATGGTTGACCAGTTCCTCCATATCGAACTAATATTTGGCTCAATTTCATAACAACTTGTTGCACATAAGATGAGACTGACAACCCTATAGACGCTCCTCCTATCTTGGGATTCTCTACAAGTTAGTTTAAATCACCCACGTTAAGAATTATACCCTTATTCAAACGCCCTTCCACCATTTGGTCCCATTCCCCGAACTTCATAGCAATGTGGTATTTATCTTGTTTCCGAAACAGAAAACAAATATCTCTATTTCAATAGGAAGAATCTACACACCCTGAAGTTGTGCTTGGTTTTCACCTTTTTATATTCTCTGCACAAGTTCTTTTATTACAGCTTCAGGTTCTTTCTCCCCTACGACAATTAGATTTTTCTTCTTAAGCTTTAGAAGGATTTCTATGAGTCTTCTAATCTCATCATTTCTATTGCCAGTGGCTTCAACACCAATGCCTGAACTTTGAAGCCACAACCTAGAAGGCCTGGCGCAGATGGCTAGCAGGGGCTTCCAAAAGCATCGCAGCAACATGTAGAGGATTCATTTAGTCGTTCCCGCGATGAAAATATTATGTTATGGAATGATTTAAGATGCTCATCGCCTCCGGGGTTAGAGTATGCTGCACTATTCTTATCCCTGCTCGGAAACTTTCTTGATAAGGAAATCAATTTTCAGAAATTGTCTCTCAATATTTCTTAATTGAGAAAAATAAATTCTCAATAAGGGACTTCCTAGGGTAGCTAAAATTTAACATGAGGAAGCTGTTTTAGCTTCCATACTTCCCAGGGTAGTTGAAATTTAATAACCCTCTACAACTTCTATTCTCTAGAAGACCATCAACTTCATCCTACAACTGTTGATTTATCAGGTATCCACTGAAAGGAATGACCACTCTGGAATAAGAAAGGAATCGAAAAATAACACATACGAAAGTATAGATATGCACACAGAGATTTGCGGAGAGGGGTGGCATCCATTCAAGAATGTGAATTACAGGTCCCTAGTTGTTACATGCAGATTGTCACGACATCAGTCATGGACTGCAGTTCCTTAGAATTCCATGGAATGCAAGTTCAAGTACAGGTGCAGATCCCTGGTTTTTACATGTAGATTGCCATGACATATCCACTACATCATCCTAGAATTCCATGGACTACAGTGCAGGGAGTTGTTTTCCCACAGGCTGCCTGCACGGGAAAAATTGAAACAGATAAATACAACCCATGCATTAACTAGATTGCGGATGTGACGTTAGCCTACAACCACCTCCTGGGAAGGGAGAATCGAGGATGATGTCACCTCCTGCAACCTATCACATTTTTGAAAAATATGAATTTGAAAATTTTGAAAAATTATTAGGTAAATTAAACCATAGTTTTCATATAGTCTAGAGGGAAAATTTTAGGTTTTAAAGAAAAATAATAAGAGTTTGATGATACATATATGATCCCCTTCGGGTACATAATAACATTCTTTTACGAATGTAGAGTAACTTAAAAAGTAAAAGAAAGTTTTTAATATACTTGTTTCCAACATTGCTGAGTGAATTATCGCCTTCATAAATAGTCATAAAAATAAGCCATGGAAAACTTGTCACTTGTATGAAACAAGCAAATTGTCACTTGTATAAAAATGCATAAATCACAAACCATGGAAAAACTCATCACTTGTATGAAATTTGATTGGATCACACATTAACGAAGTAATCAACGAAAACTGTATGTCCAAACAAGACAATAACAAATTCAGTGAAGGGTGCTTTCTTATGAAGGCATCCTATAGGATATGCATAATAAGCTATAATTTTATTGTTGTAATTGTCCCTTGTCAATCCATTCCTATTCTTTGGACCAATATAGAATTTTCACCAATTGGTTTTTAATGTTACACCTTTCTTTGACTTTGGTTTTCTATGTTTAACCATTGTTAATTAAGCATTGACTCTACTCAACTTTGGTTGAAAATGGTTGTTTTCAATGTAATGCAACATTGTGACATTTCAAGAGCAATAATTGAAGAGGTTGCTTTAAATATTATGCAACGTTGCAACTTTATAGTTACCTTTAAGATTATGTCACATTGCGGCATTAAGAAATCGACTTCAATATTATGCAACATTGCAACATTATGGTTGATTTCAATATTTTGTCACATTATAACATTAAGAGGTCAACTTCAAAATGTCACATTATGACATTCATAAGATTACTTCAATATTGTGTAATATTATTACATAAAAAAGTTAAGGTTAAGTTTAATATTCTATAATATTGTGACATAAAAAAAATGACTTCAATATTATTTCATATTATAACATTATAAATAACATGAATATTATGTTACATTGTGACATTAAAACTTGACTTCAATATTATATAACATTGTGACATTAGTCTAATATCATGTCATTAAAAAGAGTCATTAGAAAACATATATTTGCATATTCATTATGCAAATAATTCATCATTTAACACAATATATTAAAATATGTTAAACTATTTTAAGTCGCCTATGATGTAGTTACTTTAAACACACAATTAAAAAAAAAGGCAAACATTTGTCATTAAGTGACACATGGTTAGCACATAAATATTCATTAAGTGACACATGGTTAGCACATAAATATTTTTTATATTCATCGTGCAAATACTTTTCATTGAACGTAACATGAATAAATGTTAGATATAAATAAGTCCAATGGAAGCAAACATAACCAAATATCAACGGTTGTTGGATAAAATATTATTATTATGAAAAAAATGTTATCATTGAGTGTGACATAATGAAATGTGAAATGAATATCTCTAAATCATTGGGATGTTGACAAATTATTGTTGATTGCATATGATATAAATAAATGGAAAGACAACTTTGAGTCCTTGGATATTGGGTTTTGAAGCGGTACTTTATATCTATGACCACTTCATTGGTAGTTTAGGTCCTCCAAAGCATATCGATCCTCCTTATATTCTTGTTATCAATTACCTCCATCCCATGTATGATGACCATGGTAGATAGGTGTTGGATTTCAGTACATTTTTGGATATCAACAGCGATGTTAAGTTTAAGTTCCTTTGAAAAAACCCAACATAATATGCCCAAACATGAGCATAGTGTAGAGTGTATCAAATATAGCGAGCTAGATTTTAATTTTTGTTCTTTAGCTTTTATTTTTTTTATAAAAAAAAACAATAAATAAATGTTATGATTCATGATTTTCCTACCGCATTAAATCGAACCTTAACCTCTTGGAAAAAAAACAAAATGCCATAAATTAACACTCATAATAGGCATAATAAGGACATATATTGCCTATTTTCATTTAGAGAATGCATTGATGGTCATTGATGATGTGTGTCTCTTTAATGGTTATTTTTATTCCATAGTCCATATTCTTGCATAAAAAGTTATCAATGCCAACATGTCGAAATATTAGAACCTTGGAAGCTTGTTCGAACAACTAGTGCAATCTTAGGATGTATTTGGAAATTGGTTTTTTCCTATGGAAGAAAATCCATTTAAGGCCATTGAGAAATGACTCACAACAAAGTATCCACAGAGAAATGAAGTTGCAAGTTCTATAGTTAGGAGCCATGTGACCTATTTACCCATAAATGGAAAAACATCTTGAAGATCAAGGGAATAATTCCCAACCATGATGACATACGTTTATTTACAACCCCACATTTTTGACATAAAGTCTTGCGCCCACTCACTTAAGAACCCAACATCTAAAAGCACACAATTTTCAATTTTCCAATTGGTAACTACAAAAGAAAGAACTGAAATCATTGCTTAACATTGAATTATGAAAATCTCATGAAATTAATAAAACATTAAGTACCAAGCTGTTATATTGGTTTCTTTCTTCTTTTTTTCCTACTTACACAATAACCCATACATTGAGGAACGATGATGTTATTTGGTATATTCAAAAAATTCTTTAAATACAAATTTCCTCTTTCTACTGTGAGATACATATAAACTTCTGATCATTTTAGCACCAAGAGATATATTAACCGCTAAGGTAAACTATTCATACTACTTTGCTTTAAATGTTTCTTTGTATGTAAAATCACACTACTTTGCTTCATATGATAGTTACAGTCATTTTGTTTGACAACATATTTATCATTCTGAGTTAATTATTTAGAATAAAATCTATATCTGTCATTCTGAATTAATTATTCAGAATAAAATCTAGGGACAATTGTATGCAATCCCTTGCTAAAAACCTTTAATGAAATAACCGTGGTCATTTTTAGAACAAAATCTATGGGAAATTATATATAATATTTGGTTGAAGATACCTTTAATGAAACAACTATGCGGTTCATCATAGTAAGATCCTTTTAGAACAAGAGATATGGGAAATTGTATGCAATATGTGGCAGAAAATGTATTTAGTGGAAAAATTGTAGTTTATCAAAGTCATGTGCATTGATAAATTTTGACATTCAAAGTTCCAATTTATGTGAATCATTTTCTTAATCGAGGTATACTATAGTTCACCCCACTGTATAGGAGCCTTTTCCTATAGACAGTAAATTAGTTCTCGGTGAGCTTTATTACCTTCCTTCTTATTAATTTAATCTCTATCAATCCGAAATTGTGGTAAGTTGTACCCATGTTTGATACTAAGATTAAAGATTTCAAGGTTTGTCTTTCTTTTGGAAATGATATTCTTGACTTATAAATGCAATGAATAAAAATTTGTACATGACAAACATAAGTGAGAGAAAACAAATAAATTCAAAATGTTTTTATAAGTTACCTTACTTGTAATGGAACCACATTGTCAAAACATTATACAAATAGTTTGAATAATTTTGATAAACATATGTAACGAAAAATAATACCAAATAGAATCTAAAGAAAAAAAATTAACATTGACTCACACACACATTATACAAATATTTTCACTAGAAACCCAAAACCAAGAAAACCATCATTCTTAAGAGTTTCTCCACTCTCTATCTCATTATTTTATATTTTCTATTTACAATATAATATTATAGCATTTAAAACCATAATCCACTAACACAGATTAGATTACAACCCCAATTCGTTGATCAGAATTAATTTACAATGGGACACAAAACCTTGGGCTGAAAACAACTCAAAATGGACAAAAAATGAACCCAAAAAATTTATTTAAGGGGCGTTGGCACCCAACACATCCTAGCTTGGGGAGCTAACTAGCTCTCCTACCCCCCCTTTCTTTGGGAACCTATAAAAATTACAACACATGTACAACATAGTTCCATATGTTATTCATATGTGGTATCTCATATTCAGAAAACCTCCTCCATACATAGAAATTTCACATTAATTCCATTCTCCATAAATTTTGAGAATCTGAATCATAATACTCTTCTCTTTTAATGCAATTTCACTATCATGGGTCACCTTATAGGTCAATTAAACTTCATTATCATGGATTATAGGTGACGAATCATGAACCCTCTTTAATGAGCAATCTTCCTCAATATTGGCATTGCAAATTGGAAACTATATGCAACCATAATAAAGAACTCAAAACATAGCTCATCCTTTCATGGTTCTATAAACCATGTGAGAATGGGTAAGGGAACTTCACATACCTTTCTCATAGGTCCAAGAATACTTAGACTCCACCTTTATTATAAGCATGGTGGGTTCCAGATTCAATTAAAAAATATAACAAGGTTATGAAGTTGGTTTGAAAACAAAATCAATCTAAAACATAAGATATAATGCTCACAAGGGAGATAAAAATACATATTGTATATATAATTTTGAATAAAATAAGGGAATGTAAGCAACTTAAGAAAATTCCAACAATTACTTCTCTAGCAATAAATCAATTTGCACATAGAATATGATATGACCCAAAGGGGGAATATATGGGAGTAAAGAAATATAATATGATCGCAAGGGAGGCATATATGAAGTTAGTTGTGTGTAAATATATATGCAATAGATATACATAATAAAGAGGCTACATGTGCAATGAGTTGGAATTTGTATATATAAAAGACATATAGTCATTATTGTGGGAAACATGTGATTTGATAGATATGTATTAGGTTATTTGGAAAAGGTTATCATATCATTTAAGGATTTATTGTGTAACTCATCTCTCTTATCTAATTTGAAGTTTTGTTCCACATTAACATTTGTTTTACATGGTGTATACTTTAATTTATTATGATATCTTTAGTATCTGGTTCATCAAATTTGGTATTAGAGCATATAGAAATTGGCTTGGCTCCTTCGAACAATGAAATTTTCAAGATACCGAGGAGACATAGTGAGTAACCTATGGTAAAAGTTACATATGTAAAGGATATTTTAATTAATTTCCCACCTCTAGTTCATCTAGGACTCTTAACCTGTTCCTTTATGTTTTTAAAGAAACTTTTATATTTTATTTACTTTGTCACAACTATGTGTTTCTATTAATTAGATCACAATCTTTTTTTTATATATAATATAAATAAATATCTTATGCATATATTTTATGCATACTATTTATACGTAAGTGAGACTTCTTTTATAAATAATCAATCTGATTATTTAATTAATTAAATAACATAATAACTCTTTGATAAATATTTAATACAAGGTCCAATCTTTGGACAAGGTCTTTTTGGTAGGTTTGGATAGTCGACTAGGTTAGGTAACTCTAGGTCCCTCTTGCATGTTGGATTCCCTCGTTTAACATGGTAGTTTCTGTATTTCTTGATGAGAGATAGAAATGATTCATTTAACCAATTAAATAATTGTGATGACTAGTAGTGTTATTCAGAGTCTTCTCGACTCAACACTCTTAATATCAAGTAACCTCAAGTGTTCTTCAAAGCTTTGGCTCAACACTCTCACGTGGGTGTTACGCTAGTGCAATTCCAGAGCATCTCGCTCAATACTAGTACTAGAAAGTGTTTTTGAAGTACATCTAGAAGTACAATTGGCCTCGGATCCGGTACTTATTATCAAGCTTGGAGTGCTCCATAGGTTATGCCCAACACTCTATGTACATTGGGGATAATGCCTAGTACATAATAAAAGTCCTCTATGTGCATCGGGGCTTACAACCAGCAAATAGGTCATCCATGCGCTCCTGAGCTTACGCTCGATACATCATAAGAGTCACTCATGCATAATAAGACTCTACACAATATAATCAAAGAACATCTCAGTAAATTAGGGTTTGCACCCACATCTCATGATAAACATTAATCAAGTACATCGGGGCTTTCATGCCCAGTACATAACAATAAATCTGCATTAGTTAGGGTCCATGCCTAAATATAAGTATGTCGTAAATAAATCATATGCATCGGGGCTTACGCCCAATATATAACATAAACATAATCAATCAAAATTTGTGATGTTACATCCCTCCCCGCTTAGAAGAACATCATCCTGGTGTCTCTAGGGTTTAGAAATGAACTCATGAAACAAGGCGGGGTAAGCCTCTTTCGTTGTGGGTTTCTTTCCCTATGCAGCTTCATAAATTCAAAACCCGTAATTCAAGGGTTTATTGGGATTTTCTTAACCCCCTTACCTAGAATAACCTTAAGTACTGTCAGTTCTATGACATATAATCATAATCATTGCATTGTTAGTCATGCTTTGGTGTCTCTTGATCTTTTGTACCTTTACTTTCTACAAACAACACAAGTTGTTTCTAGTGTTTCATCCTATGACACATATATGCTTTTCCAAAATCAGTTAGAATATAAGTAGTAATTTTCCCTTTGCAACATCATGCATATGATCAATCCTTAGAACATAAACGATAGTTTTTCCTTTGCAACAACATGCATGTAGTTAGTCTAGGATATAAGTCGTAATCTTTCCTTTGCATACAATTTGCATATGGTTCCCTTCAGAAATCAGTAATAACTTTTCTTTTCCACATAATTGCATATCCTCAATTCTATAACATAAGAGATAACTTTTATTTTTCACATAATTGCATATCCTCAATTCTATAACATAAGGAATAACTACTCCTTTGTAAACAAAAAATGCATAATATCAGTTTTAGTACAAGAGAAATAATTTTTCCTTCATTCATTATAATGTTTCCTTTTCATGGCAGCTCTTTTTTGGGTTTGATCTCCTTGCAACCTGTATATCTGTCCTTCATACATGATCATAATATAAGATAATATTGTAAGTTTCTTGGCACAACACTTCTTTTCCAAGTAGCCTTAGTCATTTTCTACTTGCTTTGTCCTTGGAAACGACGATCACATAAGTGATCGTAAGGTGATTCTATGTATGAACCTAACATATGCATACTCTAAGCCTAAAAAAAAATGCATACTATAGGTATAGACTAAGCATAAAAGTGTGTAGAATATGTATAAACTAAACATACAAGTGCGTAACATATGTATAACCTGAACATAAACAACTCTCGGTGTATTGGAGTATACTAGCTCAATACCCAAATAGGTTTTGTCAATCTAGATGTTCCTGCACGTAACATTGATGTAAGAAGATAGTCTAATGGTAGTGAAGGGGTTTACTAAATGTTCTAGAGTTTCTATCTCCATATTGGTTAATCACCAAGAGTCTAAGTGCTTCATAATGTTTTACTGCTCAATAAAAAAAGGGATGTTTTATCAACCTGGGTGATCCCTCGTGTATTCACTACATACCCAAGTAAGTTTCCTATCCTTATTACTAAAGTAGGTTAGTTGCGAGGTCTGTTTATCTATCTTTCTTGCATATTTTTTGATTTAGAATGAACATGTGAAGTAGCCTAATCATGAATCAAATTGGAAACTGGAAACTCATATTTGTAAAGGTACTAAAATATACCTTCATAGGTAATGCAGCCCATGATCATAAGGTATGCCCGTGTAATTTGTCTCGTCCTACTCCGATGATCATAAAGAACACCTTTACAAGGATTGTCACCATGTACTATGATGTAGTCTAAGACCGTTTATAGGTGCTTGGAGGTTTCCTCCTGACTCAACACCAGATCCCATTAGTCTTTTCAAGATCTGGTTAACACTCTATGTTTAAATATGTAAAACATCTTTTTAAACAAAACATGGTACTTTTAGTATTTTGTAAGAAACATATGTCAATGATTCCAACAATTCTTTAATTTCTTAAGTTGATTGTTTACACCAATGTCTTTCACCCAGCATTTCTCTTAGTAGGATCATCTAATTCTCTTTTCAAAGAAGGTTTAATTTATTCTTGTCATGTCCTGTTACCTGTTTTAAGAAGCCATATAATTTTTTTGAATTTACCTCGTGTATTACCTTCCGTTCCCCCATTCTTGTTCAAGCCTCTTGTACTTGCATGTACCTACATGCTTCATTTACCATTTCTTTTCAGAAGTTATTTATCTCATCACATTTTGTTTGTTATAAGGAAACATAAAACATATCATGTCTCTTATCTTACTTGCGTATAAAATATCTTATTGAACCCAAGAAAGTATTCCTATGCATCCTTCTGATGTATTACTTCTTTTCTGGAAAACCTCGGCACCATAAGGTTTGTACGTATCCTTGATATGCATGAAATTTCATAAGACATATCATACCCTTCTAGTACTACTACTATCTTATATATATATTCCTTACAGACATGTCTTAAATACACATAAGAGAAATTTCATTACATCTTTTCATGGAGTTCACTGCATGCTTAACCCTTTAGGGCATAATTTCTAGCAAGGACATATGTTAACCCTTCTTGAGTAGTCCTGTTTGTTCCTAGTATATATTTTTTTCTTTTCTTTTTAACATAAGATGCAGTTATCCCTAGTATATGGTATTCACATGTGTAATAACAATCATACCATCTACTCTAGAATTCTATGACCAAGTACAATATCTATCAACTTCATGCTTTTCAACTATTCATGTCGAGTTTATGTGACTCTTCTCAGATTTCCACATTTTGTTTATGTGTCACTAGTACTTTAATATATAACCCCTTTTAGTTGGTGCTTGTGACACTATGTATTCAAATGTTTATAATCTCCTATAACTCTCTATTCTATGGCCTAACAACATGCTCTGACTTGCTACTCATGCAAGAGGATAATTTATTTCTATCTCTATCAAGATATTGCGTACAAACTGTTCATCACATTTTCGGATCTCGGAGTTTATTTTATGTTTCTTTGGTACTTACAATCTATGGTGCAACCTATGTGAGCATATGTTTTCCATTTACTAAAGGTCAATGCATTCTGATGTATCTAGCTAGTCCTGCTAAGTTTTTTTGGAAAATATTTTATGCTCGTATCAGTCATGAAATTTATCATAGGTTTTAAGTATTTCTTATAAAGGACTTACGTCCCTCTTTCTTAAGTACAATCACTTATACCATACTAATTTATAGATGCACTCTGTAGTTGTAGGGTAATCCCGCTTAAGGTTATTTTGATGTTTTGTTCATAACCTTCTATGTAGAGGATAATTACTATGTTTATGCGTTCCTACTTTATGACTTTAGGATCATACAGGTGGTGAATATATTCATATTTTATACTTCGATTTATCCTACTAAAGGTTCTTAAACCCTATTATCTTTATTTGGGACCAAAACATCTATCCTAGTACATAGGTCTTTTAAACATTTCTCCTCATAGGTAGTCCTTTCTACTTGTTGGACTATATAAAAAGAAAACAATAAGTAAATGGCACACCATTTCATTTTATTGTTGGTATAAATATATTATGCAGATCGATAAGATAATGAAAAATTCTAATCAGGTGTTTTTTTGTACTTACTGTTGTTTACCCTTTTGCGTCCAGGATTCAGTTTGTATTTTATATCTGGCATATTTTGGTCCATCAGTGAAAACAACAATTTTGTTAGTGTTTGTAAAAAAATAAATCATACGCATATATTGTTCAAAGGCATTCCTGCAATGGCTGCATTTCTGTATTCATAATATTGTTATATTTGTACCTGAAATATTTCACCAATTTCTGAGAACAGAATTCTGTTAGTTTATATGTAAAAGAAAGTTGAGTAAATTTCGAAATATATGTATCTGCAGTGGAATTTTTTATTTTTTATTTTTTATTTTTTTTGTACTGAGCCTAATGGGTCTCTTAGTGTTGTAGATGGGCTCTGATACCACTTGTAATGTCCCTAAAACTGTAAAAATTAAAAAACAATCAGTAGAGGATATTGTCGTCAATTGGCACCTAATATTTATGTAAAATTAACTTCAGCACTGAAATAAATATTACTATGCAACCTGTATATTTCTTAAATCTTAATTTATGTTATTCTTAATTGATTTCCAACCCTGTAACTTATTATGATAGCTACTTGAACTTTTAACCTAGGCTCTTACTATCATAGGAGGTTCAGTTATAATGCTTTGATAATTATGTCGTTTTTGATGTGTATAATAAATCTCTTGTATCATGTATTAGTAGCAATCGTCTTGGTTGGTTCACATACTTCATGCTTGTTTCTAAGAAGGGATTTTTAACTTAATTCCAACCTAGATTTTAATTCTAAAGAAGGATGTGATGGCCTTAAAACACTTAAGGTAAGGGCCTTGTGAACTTGGGCTTACTTAGTTCTTTATGAACTAAAACATGGAAGTTACCTTGGTATGTAGGTAGTATGACCAAGTTCTATGATAAAAATACTTTACCCTAAAGGAAACATAATAGACCAAAGATAATGTCTAACTCATAAAACAAGTTCTTGGTGAAAATAAAACTACCCAAAAGAGGAAACACGACTATAGGGACCGGGTTTGATTATCTAAATGGTAGTGGAGGCAATTGAGGTGATTAAGATGGACCACATGAAGCCTCATGGTCACCTTCCACACTGGTGTAGATATAAGTGGGGCAACACAAGGCTTGAAACCCTCTTTGCATGTAGCGTTGGATTAGGGCGATACGAACTCCTTACTCGAGTCCTAGTAAGGATATGTTTCTGTTGTGCTACCCAAGCCAAACATTTGCGCATTCGAATTCAGGGTAAGTATTTGTTTGTGAGTTTACATTGTATTTTTGTCTCTGGTTTTATTTCTATATTATTCATTTTTACTAAATCCTTGGCTCTGTCGTGTGGTAGGATGGCGCAACCTTATTAGGGAAACTGAAGCTAGATGAGAGGGGTACCTTTAACTACTCTCGGGTAAGCCCAAAATTTACAAGTCCTTTTCCTATGGGTGATCCTTTATGTTTGAAGAGATTGGGAGGGAGTTGCTTGGATGGTTTACCCTCCAAAATTACATGGGAGAGAAATGCAGCCTTAATGGTTTTACTTTTTAGAAGTTAATTGGTGTTTTGGAATATTTTACCAAGTTGTAAATGTCATTATAGGGTTTAGTATCTAAGCAATGTGTAACTGAAAAACAATAATTCTTTGTCTCGTGGGAGCTCTGTCCTATACTTTTTAATTATATAGCATGACGTTTAACCTTTCTTGTTGGGTGATAAATGGAGAAACAAAGTGGTTTTAAGATAATGTTGTGTGTTTTGAGGAGGAGGGTATCTCATTTTTTAACAGATATGATGATGGCTCTCGTGAATACATTTACCCATTTACATGTTTATGCTGAATCTGGAAATTAGTTGGGTGCTTTTACTTCTCTATTTTTAAGCCTGGGCAGAGCTCGAATGTAGATATCGATTTTAGTTTTTTGAAAATTCTCAAGGGTTCAATACGTCCCAAAAGAATTATGAACGTCCCCTTTGTTCATGGATTGTAAGGGTTTATACTTTGCATTTTCCAGTTGATGGTTGATACTCTTCTTCTTTATTTCCTCTAGCATTCCAGCTGTTGATAATTTTTTTTTTTAAGTGTAAGCCTGCGGGTATGAATGTATTTAAAAGATGCCCTATCTGTATGTATTTAAAAGAACTTGACTCGCTGCTATCAAACTGGCTTTAAAGAAAAACTTTCATGTTTGATGTCGATTCTGGAAAAGGTGGATGTGTATAACCTATGGGTGGGCTCCCTATGCTCAGACGTAGATTCATAAACATGCTCTTCTTTGAGATTCGCCACCTGTAGGTGACAAAAATGACCTTGCGTGTAAAATGATGGTTTGGACAAACGTTGGGGTTTTGCTATGTGTACATACTAACTTTGTTTTTAAACTTGGGTATTTACACTTTGCTATGTAAATGGGTGAATATCAATCCTATAGCTAAATGTTTGGATTCTGGGCTTAAGTATTTTTGTTGGCTGAGAGATTCGATCTCTGTATTATTACATTTTTAAATAGGATGTGTTGGTTGTTAAATAAAAAGAGTTGGGAAAGCCCTTGTTGATAAATCGTAATGGTTAAAAATTGTTTTAGTATCTGTTGTAGCTTTGTTGGGCTGGGCCTCCACAGGATTTGATCCTGGGTCTATGGCTGCTTTACTTTTGTTTTGGCTGAGTTGTGACTTTTAGACTAAGCCCTTTATGGGACATTCAATCTGTGAGAAAGGATTTATGTTTGTAAAAGGACAGAGTGTAGTTTACACATATATTTTAATGGTTAGATTGATTTGCATAATTCGATGTTTATGCAAATTAAGTTTTAGATTTGAAAAATGGTTTTGTATGATTCTAAGTAGGTAATTAATCTAGAATGTGATGGATTTTGTACTTTATTGCTTACTGTAAAATAGAATGATAAAATGACAGAGGTAATCTCTGTTTTATTTTTTTTTAAATAATAAAGATAATAGATCGGGGTGATATGATCTTGTTTTGATGAGGTGAATGTTTGTGGTAAAGATTTAAGATGAAAATTACGACATAACCTAGATTTGATGATTTATAAAGATAGACTTTGATTTCGACGAAAGCTAGCAAAAGCTAGTTTTGTTGGTTTTGCTAGGCTTGATGTTGATGATTTTTAAAAGCTGTGAGTAAAATCTGCATTAATAATTAGGCATATTCGTTGAGGTCTAACCCTGGGCGCCATTTAACTATGCCCTTAAATTCTAACTAAATAATGATAAGCCAGAAAAATGAAACAAAATAGTTACAGTAATATTTAAATCATAAACTTGCAGCCTATAATAAATTTAACCTATAAATTTATTCGTATCTGAACTGTGGCAGCTGGGATCTTGATTCTTGGAATAACCGTGGGAGTCTCTGCCATTCAGTCGTTGCTCTCTGAATCCTATAGCTTGCCTTTCCTTTGAAGAACCTGCACACTCAAACCCTAGTTAATGGAATAAAATTCTCTTTAGTTGACCTCTGACTATGGGCTGAATAACTTTGGAACTACCACGTTCCTCCCAACCTTGACCCTGAACCATTCCTGGTTCACTAATGGATCCCCCCGAGCTAGTTCCAACATGCAAAGGAGACTTAGAGCACCTAGGGCAGATAACTATAACAGTGTTCCAATCCTGAAATAATTTATATTTTAGCTTTGTGGGCAAATCTCTCTTGCTTACCATAGAGTAATGATAACAAGATAGATAATAATGATCTCCCCTCTTTGGAATTTGTCCTTCTTTATATAGGTGAACTTTTGAAATATAATTGTTGAGTTTATAATAATATTTTTATTATTAACTCCAACTTTATTTTAAATTTAAATTATAATATATGTAAAGGATATTTTAAATAATTTATCACTCCTAGTTCATCTAGTACTCTTAACTTGTTGCTTTATGTTTTTAAGGAAACTTTTATATTTTATTTACTTTGTCACAACCATGTGTTTATATTAATTAGATCACAATCTTTTCTTTATATATAATATAAATAAATATCTTATGTATATATTTTATGCATACTATTTATACATAAGTGTAATTTCTTTTATAAATAATCGATTTGATTATTTAATTAATTAAATAGCATAATAAGGAAATGACTCACTAATAGAAGGCCATATAAGGAAGGAGGTCCCTAGAAATAATCGTGTGCTAAGGAGATGTCACTAAGCACGCTGGTCCGGTAGGACTGGTCTCGACCCCTCAGACTCTTCCTCTAGATCGCTAAAAACCTATCACGATCTTGATCACGAAACTAAGAATCTCTACCATGAGCATCATATTATGGATAAATACCAAAGCTAGAAGATACGGAACCGGGTGCAGAGCCAATAGGTGCAAAGCCAAAGCCGAATTATGCTGGTAGTGCAGCTTGTCATGAAAGATGTAAGGGTCGACGGGTGTCCAGCATGCAGTAAGGGTCGATGGGTGTCCAACATGCACACTGCCATGGTATCATAACATGCACACCAACAACATAAATATCATAGCGAAATGCTCATCGAAGTGTTAGATGTCAGAAGGAAAAAACATGCAACTCAGAATTTATGATGGCCTCGGGAAAATGCCAAATAAGGCTTTAAACATGTTGATTGGTCACACACAAATATACCTAAAAAAACTTAAGTTAAAATGCATTGGTTTTGCTAAAAACTAATACTAATTTCGACAAAGACTAAAAAGAGCACCACACTACTTAGTAATCAGATTTTGAAAATCTACTCTATCTCTACTTAGTAATCAGATTTTGAAAATCAACTCTATCTCTAGTCCATGCTTCAATGTCAATGGAAGTAGGCTTCCATTTCAGAATTTTTCTACATGCCATATTTTACCTTTTTGGTTTGAAGAGTTCTTAACGTGTTTTTGGGTCTCAATTTCGAATTTTTCCATTTTGTACAAAACATGGCTACTATCGATGTAACCGACAACCCTTGAAATTAGGCCTTCTTAATTTTCTAATGGGCCTTCTTAATTTTCTAATGGATGACCCAATTATTTGGCTCGCAGAAACGTCTTCCCGTGGATCGGGTATTGAAAACATGTCAACGCCGGTGAATATTTTATATATTTCTGGAAAGGGAAAGGGGGCATAATTGAAATTGACAGGATCCACCCGTATGTCAAACGCGGTCGGTCAACATTGTATGAAGTCGGTGCAGATTGTGAAGCCATGTGGGAAACGTGGTTGACGCAGTTCCACGAGAGTCCAGCTCCGATATCATGGGCTCTTGGGATTATATAAGTACACACCGTTGTACCATTTGAAATTGCGTTTTCAGCTTCCGTAGCTGTGAAAGATAGATAGCATCTTTTTTTTTTCTCAGTTTGAAGAGCGCAGATCAGGGAGCATTCAGGATATCATGGGTGTGCCGCCTCCTTCCCCTCATGCCCGGCCTCATGCAATTCTGGTTCCATTTCCTGTTCAGGGCCACATTAATCCCATGATGCTCCTGGCGCATAATCTTGCTTCCCACGGTTTCATAGTTACTTTCATCAACTCTGAATACAACCATCATCGTATCCATGGCCGCCGCACCAAATCCGTGGATACATCTTCGACTTTGAGTACTGAAGAAGTGGATAGCACGGTAGCAGGTGGCAAGATCCGTTTCAGGGTTATCCCCGATGGCCTTCCAGAGGAGGATACGAGGACCAACTTTGCCAGATTGGCTTCTGTAACAGAGAAAACAATGGGGCCGCTGCTTCGTAAACTGATCGATGAGATTAACGAGATCGAAGAACATAAAGTCACATGTTTGATAGCAGATTTCTTTGCATCATGGGCACTGGACGTCGCCCAGCAGTGTGAGATCAATGCAAGAGCTGGTTTCTGGCCTGGTCTTATTGCTACCTACGCCATTATTCATCATATGCCGTCTCTTGTTCTGGACGGAACCATACCTTCAGATGGTATGTTCAAATGTTTCATGCATTTCTATTTTGTGTTGTACAGCAATGGATGTCATAATGTTTAATGTAATTATCATTGGTTAACTATGTTACAGGTATTCCAAAGGAGCACAAGATGATCAGACATCTAATTTCCTCCATGCCGGCCCTCTGTTCTGCGCATCTTCCATGGCTGATTGGGGCTGAAGAAGATCAGCGATCCCGTTTTCAGTTCTGGCTTCGAAGCGTGAGCAGATTCAGGCAGGTTCAATGGATTCTCTGCAATTCTTTCAATGACTTGGAAGGTCCGATAATGAATACGTTTCCCAGAAAAGCAGGCATTTGTCCAGTGGGTCCTTTGATCCCTGCACCTTCGACTGATGGATCAGATCATGTAGTGAAGATAGCAAAGCTTGTGAGTTTGTGGGCAGAAAAGCACGAATGCTTGCAGTGGTTAGATCAGCAATCTCGGAAATCTGTGATATATGTATCGTTCGGGAGCACCGTCCGTTTCAATAAAAGGCAGGTGGAAGAGCTTGCATTGGCCCTGGAGGCGACTCAGAGACCTTTTTTGTGGGTTGTGCGTCCAGATCTCATCGACAATCGAAGCAATACGGGGCTTTCTGGGAGATTCTTAGAGCAAGTAGGGAATCGGGGCTGCATAATATCATGGGCGCCACAACTGGCCGTTCTATCGCATCCCTCTGTGGGCTGTTTCCTCACCCACTGCGGTTGGAATTCGACTGTGGAGAGTATAACAAGGGGCGTCCCCATGCTCTGCTGGCCTTTTGCCGCGGATCAATTCCTGAACTCTTGTTATGTAGTCCATGTATGGAAGGTTGGGTTGCCTCTCATCAATTCCAGTGTTGAATCAGATGGGAATTTCGTGGAGAAGGCGGAGATCGAGTCATGTGTGAGGAGAATGATGAACGGAGGTGAAGGTGCTGAGATAAGGAGAAGAATAAGAAAGTTGAAGGAAAGTGCAGGGGCTGCTGTCAAGACAGGAGGATCCTCTGCTGCCAACTTCAATGAATTCCTCACTGCCATAAAAATGGGGAACTGATGGATAATTCCATGAGTTATTCTCGGTGCCATGGAGCAGCGTTGAATGTATTGTATATTTATGAGGACATTGATCAACATAGTCCATCACAAACCATTTTTATTTCTATTCATTCCATGCTCTGCTTCAATATGTGTAGCTAAAATCGAGCATACTTTTCGATCAATGCTGCTGCACAAGATTTTGGCGGATTCAGCAAAATAATTCGCTATGATTCCTCCAAACATATTTATAAGCTATTATTATTGTGGGGTACAGCATTTCAAAGTTCATCGAAGTCACCACACATGTTTGGTTTAACCTGGAAAATCTTGACCTATGGTTTTGTTATTGTTTTGTTTAAAATATCAAATAATTGTTTTAAGAAGATGGGCTTAACAAATCATTGTTAGGAATCAAAATAATTCGTTGCATTTAATATTTAAAAAATTATAACTAAAATAAACTACAACGAGTTTGGTGGTTTTTATCTTTGAAATTGGTCATCCTTTGACCATAAACTAGGGCCATAAGTTGCATTGTCCGTGACAATAACTAGCAAACAATAGTTAGGGAGGAATGAGCAAAAAAACATAATCCTGAGAGGCTATGAGTCCAACCTCCTTGTATTAGAAGGCACTGAAACACCTAAAGATCCCAAAGGAAGATTGTACATGTTTGCCCAATGTTCATATTTACACATATACAAGATTGAGATTCTGTTGAGATTGAGATTCTGTTGAGGACATGAGGAGACCTCAAATTGTTAAGAGTTAAGAGAATAAAGAAATTATTGATTGTTAATTGGTAGCTAATGGGAAGTGGCTAAATCGACATTAGTTGAACCTCGTGAGTTAAGAGATTAAAGAAAACATTGATTGTTAATCTTTATTTAATGGGATAGTGGCTAAATCTATGGTAATTTTTAGGGGCGAAATTTTACCAATTAATTACTTTTAGACTTTTTTTTCAAAAAATAAATTTGCTATTTGGTCATTTTAAGTATCTAATATCACCAAAATTTAGACGTTTTAGTAATAAATTGTACATGTTTAAAATTTAATATTCGCCTACCTGTCTATATATATGTTTTTTCAATCCAAAATACCCTAATTAAATCAAATACATTTACATAAATTTCAAAAAGATAACCATTAAACTGTTTTGAAAATATTTCTTTATTCTTTAAAGATTTCATTTGTGGCTCAATTGAATATAGATTCAAATCATTTGAATCTTTAGTATTACATAACATTAGATTTGCCTAGCGAAATGAGATGCTATCAATGAATAAAAAGTTTGATGATATTTGACCAACTTTAAATGGTTTTGATTTTCCATTTGACAGACTTTAAATGGTTTTAATTTTCCAAAGAAGGAATACTAGCACAGGAATATTAGCATAGAGTTTATACTTTTAGCAAACTGTTCGACTCCACCGTTGAGTCCGAGACCTCAGACCCAGCCCCTGGTAAAGCATGCATAGACCGAAGCAAGAGACACAAATGAAGATGATAGACTGTCGCTACCAAAATTTGAGGACTTGAAGAGCAAATGGCTCGGAATCCGAGGCTGTTAGAGACTTTCCCTCTGCCATGATCCGCTTAGCTACCGATACAGATTCTGCAAATAAGTAAATAAACATGATGTCATTTATAAACAGATGTTGCTTTGATTCTCCGCTCCAAACTGATCCGCTTAGCTACAGATATAGATACAGATTTTGCAAATAAATAAATAAACAAACATGATGTCATTTATAGACAGATATTGCTTTTTCAGCTATTGCTTTCATTCTCCGCTCCAAACTACTGTTGCTTTGATTCTCCACTCCAAACTACGAGGCAAAAATCGACTGATTCAACCAAAGTTTCACCTTGTTAATTCACAAATTGATTTATTGAATTGCGTGCAGCTAACTAATATGTCCAAAATGGTAATACGTCATATACAGAATAAGTGTATATGTCACAGACATAATAAGTTGTTTTATATTACCATATAGATATTACCTTGGAAATCATGAAAATTAACATGTACGGTTAAGGATGGTCCTTTTGCATAATGCATGCATGTGAAGATAAAAATTATATTCACATTTCATCTTAGGCATATTATCATATCTTTTGGTACAAGGAGAAAGATAATTAAATGTATTTGGATTAAATATATGAGAATGTTATATGAGAATAGTGAATATGAATATATATATTCAATATTGGTTTGAAGTTAAATGGTGAATTGTAAATGTGAAAAACACTAATCATTAAGTAATAGAATAATATACTATAATATTTAATAAGTAGCATAATTTTAAAATTACAGTATCTTCATAGTTTAGTTTATCATTAACTCTTTCCATGCTTGTTTTGTTTTTATTGCAAAATTGCAACTTAGTTTTGATGATGTCTTTTAAACAAGAAGGTGGGAGGCTTGACTTTGGTCATTGCATGTGTACTTTTTACAAACTATGCAACATTTCTGGTATCTTTTTTCCATCCATGAATATACAAAGTTTCTCTTTTGTTTTGGTAATATTTTTAGTTGGTTATAATTTGCAAAAATCACACATATATATATATATATGTATACTTTTTAAAATTTTGGTCAAACTTATCAAATATTTATATGTATATAATAATCCAACATATTTTTTTAGCTCAATGTCAACTCCAAGTGGACATTTTATACTACCATTTCAAAAGGGTCTCAACCCATGTATAGAAGTTGGAGCAATGTGATATATGTGACCATTAAGTAAAAAACCATGTGTCCATTGACATGGCTAAGCATATGTTTCACTGTATTTGTAAGGACCATATGGTAGGATTAAGATTTGTGACCATTCATGTTGAAACATAATATATAAAGGTCCAAGGTTGGTTAATTGAGAAAGAGCACCTAACGAGCTATGAGTCCATTAGAGAGAAAGAGATAAGGGGTCCAAGTCTTAGCTAGCTATATCTCATAATCATGTCATTCGCTTATATACCATATGTCTTAATTTAATCATCCATTATTTTAAAGTTGATGATGGTTTGTTCGAAGGCCTAATTTGATTTCAATGGAAACATGAGAGTGGGATGGGGGCGAGGAGTGGAAAGATTGGACATATCTTAAGGAAGTCTGACCACCTCCCTACTTTCATACACCTAAGAAGAATTCAAATAGGACTCTCCCTTTCTCTCATGAGAGATGAAAATGAAAAGTATGACCATTTGAATAGAGGGAGGAACTTTATGGAGGTATGCAGTCTATCTAGGATAGGAGATCACTCTTCATGAAAACTAAGGATAGAAACCTTAAGAAGAATAGTAGAAAGAAGAAACATACTATTCATTATACATTATACATTTTTTTTTAATTATAGAGTTTTGTCTTCATCATGTAATGTTAGCATCTTATACACATTTCATTCTAAATACTTTATTTTTAATAAGTAACAAAATTTAACATTAATAATTAATTTACTAATAAATAGTTATATTTGCAAAGAAGAAACATTCTTATAAGAGACACTCTAAGTTAAACACTGAGAGTCGTTTTTACAATTATACAAGTTATTATTGTTTCTTAGTTATTTAAAAATATTATTTATTTTTTATAGCCTATCATTATACATTATACATTTTTTATTATTATTATAGAGTTTTGTCTTCATCATGTAATGTTAGCACCTTATACACATTTCATTCTATTATTTTTAATAAGTAACGAAATTTAACATTAATAATTAATATTTTACTAATAAATAGTTATATTTGCAAAGAAGAAACATTCTTATAAAAGACACTCTAAGTTAAACACTGAGAGTCGTTTTTACAATTATACAAGTTATTATTGTTTCTTAGTTATTTAAAAATATTATTTATTTTTTATAGTAAATTATTTGTACAAAATGAATATAATAAATATAAATAGAGAAGAATATGTAAGTAATGAGATAGTTTCACTCATCATTAAAATAATATACATAAAGAAAAAGAATCGGTGACGCCAGCATAAACAAAGAATGGATGAGCTATAATCACCAAATAAGAGCCCGGAGGTGGACATTGCCACCTACTTATATTGCCGTATGATTTATTTGTTTGAAGTCGGAAAGTTTAAAAGTATTATTTTTAGTCTACATCAACTCAAACAATTTGAGTAATGATGTTTGTTCATAATGATTCATACTTGTGTTTTTTTCACTTGGTCAATATGTAATAGTACACTCTTAGAAATGATAAAAAAAAACTAGAGATAATCATTTGTTTTTTTCCCTTAAGATGTAATAGTGTAGACTCTTAGAAATGATAATAACAAGAATCTTGGACATAATTATTTATAATAGTGTGCACTAAATGACAACAAGAATATTGGAGATAATCAACAAAAAAACTTAACTTTTGTTTAAAAACCTAACAAATAACAAGAATGTTGGACATAATTATTTATAATAGTGTGCACTATTAAAAATGACAACAAAAATATTGGAGATTGTCAATCAAGAAACTTACATTTTGTTTGAAAACCTAATAAAATAAAACTATTTACAATGATAAATAAAACTTTCTACAATTTTATAATTTTAAATTGCCTTTTATCTTATACTTTTATGGACTATTTGGATTTTTCACAACCTTTTTTTAATGTCCCGTCCTTATAAATCCTTTCAACATTTTCCAAAATAATTCCCTCTAGACTTGAATAAAAGAATTCGAAATTATCATCATGTTTACCAAAAAAAAAAAATATATTGTGACCTTGTTTACATTCATATGCACCATCATCATGTTTACCAAAAATAAAAATAAAATATTGTGACCTTGTTTACATTCATATGCACCAAGTTGCTTTCAAAGGAATGGAAATGCTTTTTTAGAAATAAATAAATACAAATTATAAGAAAAAAAGTTTATAATGAACACCATACAACTCACAATAATATGAAATTGAAACAAAATCCATGAAACAATTACCTCTTTCAACTCACATATGAAATTGAAACAAAATCCAAGAAACAATTACCTCTTTCAAGGCACTCATAACAATATGAATATTAAAACAAATCACTAATATGTCATCCACAAAAGTAAATATGTCTATTATCTTTTCATTTTTAAATTCAAATTCTCTAAAAAGATATACTTGTCTTTTTCAATAATTTAAATTTTAAAGAATTGTCAACTAAATATATTTATATCTTTATAAAAAAAAAATCTATATTTAAAAAGTGTTCCAAAAAAACATAAGAAACATTTTCAAGAAAAAAATAAAATAATTAAGAAATAAAATAAAATCATTGTAAACATCGATGCAAACATATGAATGATATCTTATTTGTTTGTCCATTAAAATTGAAGGTAAGTTGTGTACAAGCTCGTGCAATAACTGGAAATGCAATAAATAGTTTTTTTTCTCCCATTCAATTGTATTTTTCACATGAAGGGAATGCGCTCAAATAGCTACCATCCAAATTAGTCCTTTGCCTAAAATAAACTTGAATAAATAAAATTCAATTCTCAACCAATAAACCTTTTCTTGAGAAGTATTTTCCTAAGCACTCTCAATAATCTTATGATAAATAATATAGCGGAGCATCTTATCTCAATGCCTTTAGAAATTCACTAATGTGAAGATTACAAGGTCATCATCATCCAACTCTTCCAAAAGTCGAAAAGCCAGGTAGTGATGTAACAATCTGGAAAAAGCGTAATTTATTATAGAAAATTAGGCCACAGTGCTTGAGATTGTAAATTCCTAAGCACTCAATAATCTTATGATAAATAATATAGCGGAGCATCTTATCTCAATGCCTTTAGAAATTCACTAATGTGAAGATTACAAGGTCATCATCATCCAACTCTTCCAAATGTCGAAAAGCCATGTAGTGATGTAACAATCTGAAAAAGGCGTAATTTGTTGTAGAAAATTAGGCCATAGTGCTTGAGATTGTAAATTTTGGGCAACTGATGTACTCAAATCAAAGGTAAAGCAAGAAAGGTTGAAAGTAGCTATCTAGCTTGGAATTCAGAGGAAAAATAACTAAATGAGGGAGAAGATTATTATTTCAAAAGAACAAAAGAAAGACCAAGGAGTCAAAATTGTCCAGGGATTGACAGTATAACAAGACATCAGCTTCATAAATTAAAAACAGTGTTATGCCAACATAAAGGGAAGCCCCTATCCAATTTTTGCCTTCAACAGTGCACCGGAAGCTCCCCTTCTTGGAGATGGGCCGGAGATTAATGCATAGAGGTCATTTACATTGGGGGTTCCTTGAAACTCCATAATATTCCATCAAGCAAACAACAGATCTGTGGCAGCAGAAGAGGCAAGCGCCTGTAGAAATAATTAAAACCAAAATATAGCAGAGGAGGATCAATCTCCAGCATGGGCTATTGTCTAATGGTTTGGATTCGTTAATTGGTAGTTATGTGATTGAGCACTCTGCACTGAGTATGTTTCCTTTTTCTCTTGCTACTGTGGTGATTATTAAGAAATTGTTGGAATGGCGTTGGTGCCCTGTATAAATTGCTCTAATAGCCTAAATTAAAATGAGATTTAATTTGTCAGTGTGCTTTTTTAGTATGGTGTCAATTAATTCCAACGCCTTTTACATATATTGAATGACTGTAGAGAATGGGAAATTGAAATAGAGCATATATACATATATAACCAACTGGAAATTAAGACGGAAGATGTACGTATAGATATATTCAACTCAGGAGTTGCTTTAATGTTTGATGTAATTGTGTGAGTTCTGTTATTTTAAACACATGGTACAACATCTTTTTTGCATTGTTACCATAACAACATAAAAGGGTCACAAGCAATAATAGTCTTATCACAAACATTTATGGTACATACAGACAAGAGTTGAGAAATAGAAGCCTACTCTGTTAAGTGCAACAATACAATTTTGTTCATTGTTTACTTGCAGTGAAAACAAGTACAGGAAATGGCAAAAAGAACGTGGAATGGAAGGCCCAACTTTTCTAAGAGACAAAAACTGCTCCAGTGAAAATTATCTGCCCAAGTTAGTAAGAAACATATATTGGTAAACAAAAGGAAATGAATATACACTAGTCAAGCACTCTTTCATCTAGATAAGTCACATACATGATACAATACTAAATTTAAATATTGAACATACAAGTAATACCGGACGACTACACATTAGGTTTTCAAAATATGCCCAACATTATATTGTCAAGCTTACTTGATTGCATTTTACAATTAATTTTTGTTAAGGACATTTTATGGGAATCACTAAATTACTTTATTGCATTTTAAAATTAATTCTTGTTAAGTATTTTTTATGGAAATCACTAAATTACTTGATTTCATTTTACAATTAATTTTTGTTAAATTACTTGATTACATTTTACAATTAATTTTTGTGAAGGACTTTTTATGGGAATCACTAAATTACTTTATTGCATTTTACAATTAATTCTTGTTAAGGATTTTTTATGGAAATCACTAAATTACTTGATTGCATTTTACAATTAATTTTTGTTAAGGACTTTTTATGTGTATCACTAAATTGTCTTCTTAGAATGAACTGGGTTGTATGAGATCTGGGTACATACAACAATCAACTGGGAATCATACATACCTTGAATAAATAATTTTGTTCCTAAAATGGATTTGGGATGGGTATGCAAAATGAATACGTTTTTTTGGGAACCTCATAATTTTGTGAAGTATGATGCCTTTTGGTATTAGAAATCATCCTTATAAAGTCTAATGCAAAATCCAGAAAATGAATACCACTAAGCTGTAAACAAGAAGACAAATACAATTTCAAAAAGAGAAATCAGTTGGATGAGCATTAAATCCTATGATATCCATAACAATCTATGATTATTAGCATAAATAGAAGCCTCTATGCAAAGTAGAAATGTGACTATGGTATTATATCAAAATACATCCTGGCAAAAGATTTGTTTTGAAAGGGAACATCAATATTTTTAATAACCAGGAAATACTCACAAGCATGCAACACAAAACACATTCATAAATTGGACACCGAATACCATGCAATATTTTTTAAACAAAATTAGAAACACAACTCAGCCCTCAGCTCAAGTGCATCAATGGAAAATGCTTAGGTCATTATTGTGCTTCTAAAATATGTAGATCAATAAAAAAACAGAAACTAAAATTCAAAATGTTGATTATGCTCCCAAAAAATAAAATAATGGCATATTTAATGCATTTCAAGACGAATCTTCTAAATACTAAAATAATTAAAATAACTGCAGAACTTGGAAAGCAGAATGAAGAAACAAGGGAGAACCTAGGAAACAATCCTGGAGTTGGTTTGGAAACAACAATAGCTAGAGGTTGTAGGTCCCAATCATTATCCATAGAAGGATGATATAATTTACAATGCAGATATGTTTCACACATCGCAATCCCAATTAGCCATGGTTGACCAGTTCCTCCATATCGAACTAATATTTGGCTCAATTTCATAACAACTTGTTGCACATAAGATGAGACTGACAACCCTATAGACGCTCCTCCTATCTTGGGATTCTCTACAAGTTAGTTTAAATCACCCACGTTAAGAATTATACCCTTATTCAAACGCCCTTCCACCATTTGGTCCCATTCCCCGAACTTCATAGCAATGTGGTATTTATCTTGTTTCCGAAACAGAAAACAAATATCTCTATTTCAATAGGAAGAATCTACACACCCTGAAGTTGTGCTTGGTTTTCACCTTTTTATATTCTCTGCACAAGTTCTTTTATTACAGCTTCAGGTTCTTTCTCCCCTACGACAATTAGATTTTTCTTCTTAAGCTTTAGAAGGATTTCTATGAGTCTTCTAATCTCATCATTTCTATTGCCAGTGGCTTCAACACCAATGCCTGAACTTTGAAGCCACAACCTAGAAGGCCTGGCGCAGATGGCTAGCAGGGGCTTCCAAAAGCATCGCAGCAACATGTAGAGGATTCATTTAGTCGTTCCCGCGATGAAAATATTATGTTATGGAATGATTTAAGATGCTCATCGCCTCCGGGGTTAGAGTATGCTGCACTATTCTTATCCCTGCTCGGAAACTTTCTTGATAAGGAAATCAATTTTCAGAAATTGTCTCTCAATATTTCTTAATTGAGAAAAATAAATTCTCAATAAGGGACTTCCTAGGGTAGCTAAAATTTAACATGAGGAAGCTGTTTTAGCTTCCATACTTCCCAGGGTAGTTGAAATTTAATAACCCTCTACAACTTCTATTCTCTAGAAGACCATCAACTTCATCCTACAACTGTTGATTTATCAGGTATCCACTGAAAGGAATGACCACTCTGGAATAAGAAAGGAATCGAAAAATAACACATACGAAAGTATAGATATGCACACAGAGATTTGCGGAGAGGGGTGGCATCCATTCAAGAATGTGAATTACAGGTCCCTAGTTGTTACATGCAGATTGTCACGACATCAGTCATGGACTGCAGTTCCTTAGAATTCCATGGAATGCAAGTTCAAGTACAGGTGCAGATCCCTGGTTTTTACATGTAGATTGCCATGACATATCCACTACATCATCCTAGAATTCCATGGACTACAGTGCAGGGAGTTGTTTTCCCACAGGCTGCCTGCACGGGAAAAATTGAAACAGATAAATACAACCCATGCATTAACTAGATTGCGGATGTGACGTTAGCCTACAACCACCTCCTGGGAAGGGAGAATCGAGGATGATGTCACCTCCTGCAACCTATCACATTTTTGAAAAATATGAATTTGAAAATTTTGAAAAATTATTAGGTAAATTAAACCATAGTTTTCATATAGTCTAGAGGGAAAATTTTAGGTTTTAAAGAAAAATAATAAGAGTTTGATGATACATATATGATCCCCTTCGGGTACATAATAACATTCTTTTACGAATGTAGAGTAACTTAAAAAGTAAAAGAAAGTTTTTAATATACTTGTTTCCAACATTGCTGAGTGAATTATCGCCTTCATAAATAGTCATAAAAATAAGCCATGGAAAACTTGTCACTTGTATGAAACAAGCAAATTGTCACTTGTATAAAAATGCATAAATCACAAACCATGGAAAAACTCATCACTTGTATGAAATTTGATTGGATCACACATTAACGAAGTAATCAACGAAAACTGTATGTCCAAACAAGACAATAACAAATTCAGTGAAGGGTGCTTTCTTATGAAGGCATCCTATAGGATATGCATAATAAGCTATAATTTTATTGTTGTAATTGTCCCTTGTCAATCCATTCCTATTCTTTGGACCAATATAGAATTTTCACCAATTGGTTTTTAATGTTACACCTTTCTTTGACTTTGGTTTTCTATGTTTAACCATTGTTAATTAAGCATTGACTCTACTCAACTTTGGTTGAAAATGGTTGTTTTCAATGTAATGCAACATTGTGACATTTCAAGAGCAATAATTGAAGAGGTTGCTTTAAATATTATGCAACGTTGCAACTTTATAGTTACCTTTAAGATTATGTCACATTGCGGCATTAAGAAATCGACTTCAATATTATGTAACATTGCAACATTATGGTTGATTTCAATATTTTGTCACATTATAACATTAAGAGGTCAACTTCAAAATGTCACATTATGACATTCATAAGATTACTTCAATATTGTGTAATATTATTACATAAAAAAGTTAAGGTTAAGTTTAATATTCTATAATATTGTGACATAAAAAAAATGACTTCAATATTATTTCATATTATAACATTATAAATAACATGAATATTATGTTACATTGTGACATTAAAACTTGACTTCAATATTATATAACATTGTGACATTAGTCTAATATCATGTCATTAAAAAGAGTCATTAGAAAACATATATTTGCATATTCATTATGCAAATAATTCATCATTTAACACAATATATTAAAATATGTTAAACTATTTTAAGTCGCCTATGATGTAGTTACTTTAAACACACAATTAAAAAAAAAGGCAAACATTTGTCATTAAGTGACACATGGTTAGCACATAAATATTCATTAAGTGACACATGGTTAGCACATAAATATTTTTTATATTCATCGTGCAAATACTTTTCATTGAACGTAACATGAATAAATGTTAGATATAAATAAGTCCAATGGAAGCAAACATAACCAAATATCAACGGTTGTTGGATAAAATATTATTATTATGAAAAAAATGTTATCATTGAGTGTGACATAATGAAATGTGAAATGAATATCTCTAAATCATTGGGATGTTGACAAATTATTGTTGATTGCATATGATATAAATAAATGGAAAGACAACTTTGAGTCCTTGGATATTGGGTTTTGAAGCGGTACTTTATATCTATGACCACTTCATTGGTAGTTTAGGTCCTCCAAAGCATATCGATCCTCCTTATATTCTTGTTATCAATTACCTCCATCCCATGTATGATGACCATGGTAGATAGGTGTTGGATTTCAGTACATTTTTGGATATCAACAGCGATGTTAAGTTTAAGTTCCTTTGAAAAAACCCAACATAATATGCCCAAACATGAGCATAGTGTAGAGTGTATCAAATATAGCGAGCTAGATTTTAATTTTTGTTCTTTAGCTTTTATTTTTTTTATAAAAAAAAACAATAAATAAATGTTATGATTCATGATTTTCCTACCGCATTAAATCGAACCTTAACCTCTTGGAAAAAAAACAAAATGCCATAAATTAACACTCATAATAGGCATAATAAGGACATATATTGCCTATTTTCATTTAGAGAATGCATTGATGGTCATTGATGATGTGTGTCTCTTTAATGGTTATTTTTATTCCATAGTCCATATTCTTGCATAAAAAGTTATCAATGCCAACATGTCGAAATATTAGAACCTTGGAAGCTTGTTCGAACAACTAGTGCAATCTTAGGATGTATTTGGAAATTGGTTTTTTCCTATGGAAGAAAATCCATTTAAGGCCATTGAGAAATGACTCACAACAAAGTATCCACAGAGAAATGAAGTTGCAAGTTCTATAGTTAGGAGCCATGTGACCTATTTACCCATAAATGGAAAAACATCTTGAAGATCAAGGGAATAATTCCCAACCATGATGACATACGTTTATTTACAACCCCACATTTTTGACATAAAGTCTTGCGCCCACTCACTTAAGAACCCAACATCTAAAAGCACACAATTTTCAATTTTCCAATTGGTAACTACAAAAGAAAGAACTGAAATCATTGCTTAACATTGAATTATGAAAATCTCATGAAATTAATAAAACATTAAGTACCAAGCTGTTATATTGGTTTCTTTCTTCTTTTTTTCCTACTTACACAATAACCCATACATTGAGGAACGATGATGTTATTTGGTATATTCAAAAAATTCTTTAAATACAAATTTCCTCTTTCTACTGTGAGATACATATAAACTTCTGATCATTTTAGCACCAAGAGATATATTAACCGCTAAGGTAAACTATTCATACTACTTTGCTTTAAATGTTTCTTTGTATGTAAAATCACACTACTTTGCTTCATATGATAGTTACAGTCATTTTGTTTGACAACATATTTATCATTCTGAGTTAATTATTTAGAATAAAATCTATATCTGTCATTCTGAATTAATTATTCAGAATAAAATCTAGGGACAATTGTATGCAATCCCTTGCTAAAAACCTTTAATGAAATAACCGTGGTCATTTTTAGAACAAAATCTATGGGAAATTATATATAATATTTGGTTGAAGATACCTTTAATGAAACAACTATGCGGTTCATCGTAGTAAGATCCTTTTAGAACAAGAGATATGGGAAATTGTATGCAATATGTGGCAGAAAATGTATTTAGTGGAAAAATTGTAGTTTATCAAAGTCATGTGCATTGATAAATTTTGACATTCAAAGTTCCAATTTATGTGAATCATTTTCTTAATCGAGGTATACTATAGTTCACCCCACTGTATAGGAGCCTTTTCCTATAGACAGTAAATTAGTTCTCGGTGAGCTTTATTACCTTCCTTCTTATTAATTTAATCTCTATCAATCCGAAATTGTGGTAAGTTGTACCCATGTTTGATACTAAGATTAAAGATTTCAAGGTTTGTCTTTCTTTTGGAAATGATATTCTTGACTTATAAATGCAATGAATAAAAATTTGTACATGACAAACATAAGTGAGAGAAAACAAATAAATTCAAAATGTTTTTATAAGTTACCTTACTTGTAATGGAACCACATTGTCAAAACATTATACAAATAGTTTGAATAATTTTGATAAACATATGTAACGAAAAATAATACCAAATAGAATCTAAAGAAAAAAAATTAACATTGACTCACACACACATTATACAAATATTTTCACTAGAAACCCAAAACCAAGAAAACCATCATTCTTAAGAGTTTCTCCACTCTCTATCTCATTATTTTATATTTTCTATTTACAATATAATATTATAGCATTTAAAACCATAATCCACTAACACAGATTAGATTACAACCCCAATTCGTTGATCAGAATTAATTTACAATGGGACACAAAACCTTGGGCTGAAAACAACTCAAAATGGACAAAAAATGAACCCAAAAAATTTATTTAAGGGGCGTTGGCACCCAACACATCCTAGCTTGGGGAGCTAACTAGCTCTCCTACCCCCCCTTTCTTTGGGAACCTATAAAAATTACAACACATGTACAACATAGTTCCATATGTTATTCATATGTGGTATCTCATATTCAGAAAACCTCCTCCATACATAGAAATTTCACATTAATTCCATTCTCCATAAATTTTGAGAATCTGAATCATAATACTCTTCTCTTTTAATGCAATTTCACTATCATGGGTCACCTTATAGGTCAATTAAACTTCATTATCATGGATTATAGGTGACGAATCATGAACCCTCTTTAATGAGCAATCTTCCTCAATATTGGCATTGCAAATTGGAAACTATATGCAACCATAATAAAGAACTCAAAACATAGCTCATCCTTTCATGGTTCTATAAACCATGTGAGAATGGGTAAGGGAACTTCACATACCTTTCTCATAGGTCCAAGAATACTTAGACTCCACCTTTATTATAAGCATGGTGGGTTCCAGATTCAATTAAAAAATATAACAAGGTTATGAAGTTGGTTTGAAAACAAAATCAATCTAAAACATAAGATATAATGCTCACAAGGGAGATAAAAATACATATTGTATATATAATTTTGAATAAAATAAGGGAATGTAAGCAACTTAAGAAAATTCCAACAATTACTTCTCTAGCAATAAATCAATTTGCACATAGAATATGATATGACCCAAAGGGGGAATATATGGGAGTAAAGAAATATAATATGATCGCAAGGGAGGCATATATGAAGTTAGTTGTGTGTAAATATATATGCAATAGATATACATAATAAAGAGGCTACATGTGCAATGAGTTGGAATTTGTATATATAAAAGACATATAGTCATTATTGTGGGAAACATGTGATTTGATAGATATGTATTAGGTTATTTGGAAAAGGTTATCATATCATTTAAGGATTTATTGTGTAACTCATCTCTCTTATCTAATTTGAAGTTTTGTTCCACATTAACATTTGTTTTACATGGTGTATACTTTAATTTATTATGATATCTTTAGTATCTGGTTCATCAAATTTGGTATTAGAGCATATAGAAATTGGCTTGGCTCCTTCGAACAATGAAATTTTCAAGATACCGAGGAGACATAGTGAGTAACCTATGGTAAAAGTTACATATGTAAAGGATATTTTAATTAATTTCCCACCTCTAGTTCATCTAGGACTCTTAACCTGTTCCTTTATGTTTTTAAAGAAACTTTTATATTTTATTTACTTTGTCACAACTATGTGTTTCTATTAATTAGATCACAATCTTTTTTTTATATATAATATAAATAAATATCTTATGCATATATTTTATGCATACTATTTATACGTAAGTGAGACTTCTTTTATAAATAATCAATCTGATTATTTAATTAATTAAATAACATAATAACTCTTTGATAAATATTTAATACAAGGTCCAATCTTTGGACAAGGTCTTTTTGGTAGGTTTGGATAGTCGACTAGGTTAGGTAACTCTAGGTCCCTCTTGCATGTTGGATTCCCTCGTTTAACATGGTAGTTTCTGTATTTCTTGATGAGAGATAGAAATGATTCATTTAACCAATTAAATAATTGTGATGACTAGTAGTGTTATTCAGAGTCTTCTCGACTCAACACTCTTAATATCAAGTAACCTCAAGTGTTCTTCAAAGCTTTGGCTCAACACTCTCACGTGGGTGTTACGCTAGTGCAATTCCAGAGCATCTCGCTCAATACTAGTACTAGAAAGTGTTTTTGAAGTACATCTAGAAGTACAATTGGCCTCGGATCCGGTACTTATTATCAAGCTTGGAGTGCTCCATAGGTTATGCCCAACACTCTATGTACATTGGGGATAATGCCTAGTACATAATAAAAGTCCTCTATGTGCATCGGGGCTTACAACCAGCAAATAGGTCATCCATGCGCTCCTGAGCTTACGCTCGATACATCATAAGAGTCACTCATGCATAATAAGACTCTACACAATATAATCAAAGAACATCTCAGTAAATTAGGGTTTGCACCCACATCTCATGATAAACATTAATCAAGTACATCGGGGCTTTCATGCCCAGTACATAACAATAAATCTGCATTAGTTAGGGTCCATGCCTAAATATAAGTATGTCGTAAATAAATCATATGCATCGGGGCTTACGCCCAATATATAACATAAACATAATCAATCAAAATTTGTGATGTTACATCCCTCCCCGCTTAGAAGAACATCATCCTGGTGTCTCTAGGGTTTAGAAATGAACTCATGAAACAAGGCGGGGTAAGCCTCTTTCGTTGTGGGTTTCTTTCCCTATGCAGCTTCATAAATTCAAAACCCGTAATTCAAGGGTTTATTGGGATTTTCTTAACCCCCTTACCTAGAATAACCTTAAGTACTGTCAGTTCTATGACATATAATCATAATCATTGCATTGTTAGTCATGCTTTGGTGTCTCTTGATCTTTTGTACCTTTACTTTCTACAAACAACACAAGTTGTTTCTAGTGTTTCATCCTATGACACATATATGCTTTTCCAAAATCAGTTAGAATATAAGTAGTAATTTTCCCTTTGCAACATCATGCATATGATCAATCCTTAGAACATAAACGATAGTTTTTCCTTTGCAACAACATGCATGTAGTTAGTCTAGGATATAAGTCGTAATCTTTCCTTTGCATACAATTTGCATATGGTTCCCTTCAGAAATCAGTAATAACTTTTCTTTTCCACATAATTGCATATCCTCAATTCTATAACATAAGAGATAACTTTTATTTTTCACATAATTGCATATCCTCAATTCTATAACATAAGGAATAACTACTCCTTTGTAAACAAAAAATGCATAATATCAGTTTTAGTACAAGAGAAATAATTTTTCCTTCATTCATTATAATGTTTCCTTTTCATGGCAGCTCTTTTTTGGGTTTGATCTCCTTGCAACCTGTATATCTGTCCTTCATACATGATCATAATATAAGATAATATTGTAAGTTTCTTGGCACAACACTTCTTTTCCAAGTAGCCTTAGTCATTTTCTACTTGCTTTGTCCTTGGAAACGACGATCACATAAGTGATCGTAAGGTGATTCTATGTATGAACCTAACATATGCATACTCTAAGCCTAAAAAAAAATGCATACTATAGGTATAGACTAAGCATAAAAGTGTGTAGAATATGTATAAACTAAACATACAAGTGCGTAACATATGTATAACCTGAACATAAACAACTCTCGGTGTATTGGAGTATACTAGCTCAATACCCAAATAGGTTTTGTCAATCTAGATGTTCCTGCACGTAACATTGATGTAAGAAGATAGTCTAATGGTAGTGAAGGGGTTTACTAAATGTTCTAGAGTTTCTATCTCCATATTGGTTAATCACCAAGAGTCTAAGTGCTTCATAATGTTTTACTGCTCAATAAAAAAAGGGATGTTTTATCAACCTGGGTGATCCCTCGTGTATTCACTACATACCCAAGTAAGTTTCCTATCCTTATTACTAAAGTAGGTTAGTTGCGAGGTCTGTTTATCTATCTTTCTTGCATATTTTTTGATTTAGAATGAACATGTGAAGTAGCCTAATCATGAATCAAATTGGAAACTGGAAACTCATATTTGTAAAGGTACTAAAATATACCTTCATAGGTAATGCAGCCCATGATCATAAGGTATGCCCGTGTAATTTGTCTCGTCCTACTCCGATGATCATAAAGAACACCTTTACAAGGATTGTCACCATGTACTATGATGTAGTCTAAGACCGTTTATAGGTGCTTGGAGGTTTCCTCCTGACTCAACACCAGATCCCATTAGTCTTTTCAAGATCTGGTTAACACTCTATGTTTAAATATGTAAAACATCTTTTTAAACAAAACATGGTACTTTTAGTATTTTGTAAGAAACATATGTCAATGATTCCAACAATTCTTTAATTTCTTAAGTTGATTGTTTACACCAATGTCTTTCACCCAGCATTTCTCTTAGTAGGATCATCTAATTCTCTTTTCAAAGAAGGTTTAATTTATTCTTGTCATGTCCTGTTACCTGTTTTAAGAAGCCATATAATTTTTTTGAATTTACCTCGTGTATTACCTTCCGTTCCCCCATTCTTGTTCAAGCCTCTTGTACTTGCATGTACCTACATGCTTCATTTACCATTTCTTTTCAGAAGTTATTTATCTCATCACATTTTGTTTGTTATAAGGAAACATAAAACATATCATGTCTCTTATCTTACTTGCGTATAAAATATCTTATTGAACCCAAGAAAGTATTCCTATGCATCCTTCTGATGTATTACTTCTTTTCTGGAAAACCTCGGCACCATAAGGTTTGTACGTATCCTTGATATGCATGAAATTTCATAAGACATATCATACCCTTCTAGTACTACTACTATCTTATATATATATTCCTTACAGACATGTCTTAAATACACATAAGAGAAATTTCATTACATCTTTTCATGGAGTTCACTGCATGCTTAACCCTTTAGGGCATAATTTCTAGCAAGGACATATGTTAACCCTTCTTGAGTAGTCCTGTTTGTTCCTAGTATATATTTTTTTCTTTTCTTTTTAACATAAGATGCAGTTATCCCTAGTATATGGTATTCACATGTGTAATAACAATCATACCATCTACTCTAGAATTCTATGACCAAGTACAATATCTATCAACTTCATGCTTTTCAACTATTCCTGTCGAGTTTATGTGACTCTTCTCAGATTTCCACATTTTGTTTATGTGTCACTAGTACTTTAATATATAACCCCTTTTAGTTGGTGCTTGTGACACTATGTATTCAAATGTTTATAATCTCCTATAACTCTCTATTCTATGGCCTAACAACATGCTCTGACTTGCTACTCATGCAAGAGGATAATTTATTTCTATCTCTATCAAGATATTGCGTACAAACTGTTCATCACATTTTCGGATCTCGGAGTTTATTTTATGTTTCTTTGGTACTTACAATCTATGGTGCAACCTATGTGAGCATATGTTTTCCATTTACTAAAGGTCAATGCATTCTGATGTATCTAGCTAGTCCTGCTAAGTTTTTTTGGAAAATATTTTATGCTCGTATCAGTCATGAAATTTATCATAGGTTTTAAGTATTTCTTATAAAGGACTTACATCCCTCTTTCTTAAGTACAATCACTTATACCATACTAATTTATAGATGCACTCTGTAGTTGTAGGGTAATCCCGCTTAAGGTTATTTTGATGTTTTGTTCATAACCTTCTATGTAGAGGATAATTACTATGTTTATGCGTTCCTACTTTATGACTTTAGGATCATACAGGTGGTGAATATATTCATATTTTATACTTCGATTTATCCTACTAAAGGTTCTTAAACCCTATTAAATCTTTATTTGGGACCAAAACATCTATCCTAGTACATAGGTCTTTTAAACATTTCTCCTCATAGGTAGTCCTTTCTACTTGTTGGACTATATAAAAAGAAAACAATAAGTAAATGGCACACCATTTCATTTTATTGTTGGTATAAATATATTATGCAGGTCGATAAGATAATGAAAAATTCTAATCAGGTGTTTTTTTGTACTTACTGTTGTTTACCCTTTTGCGTCCAGGATTCAGTTTGTATTTTATATCTGGCATATTTTGGTCCATCAGTGAAAACAACAATTTTGTTAGTGTTTGTAAAAAAATAAATCATACGCATATATTGTTCAAAGGCATTCCTGCAATGGCTGCATTTCTGTATTCATAATATTGTTATATTTGTACCTGAAATATTTCACCAATTTCTGAGAACAGAATTCTGTTAGTTTATATGTAAAAGAAAGTTGAGTAAATTTCGAAATATATGTATCTGCAGTGGAATTTTTTATTTTTTATTTTTTATTTTTTTTGTACTGAGCCTAATGGGTCTCTTAGTGTTGTAGATGGGCTCTGATACCACTTGTAATGTCCCTAAAACTGTAAAAATTAAAAAACAATCAGTAGAGGATATTGTCGTCAATTGGCACCTAATATTTATGTAAAATTAACTTCAGCACTGAAATAAATATTACTATGCAACCTGTATATTTCTTAAATCTTAATTTATGTTATTCTTAATTGATTTCCAACCCTGTAACTTATTATGATAGCTACTTGAACTTTTAACCTAGGCTCTTACTATCATAGGAGGTTCAGTTATAATGCTTTGATAATTATGTCGTTTTTGATGTGTATAATAAATCTCTTGTATCATGTATTAGTAGCAATCGTCTTGGTTGGTTCACATACTTCATGCTTGTTTCTAAGAAGGGATTTTTAACTTAATTCCAACCTAGATTTTAATTCTAAAGAAGGATGTGATGGCCTTAAAACACTTAAGGTAAGGGCCTTGTGAACTTGGGCTTACTTAGTTCTTTATGAACTAAAACATGGAAGTTACCTTGGTATGTAGGTAGTATGACCAAGTTCTATGATAAAAATACTTTACCCTAAAGGAAACATAATAGACCAAAGATAATGTCTAACTCATAAAACAAGTTCTTGGTGAAAAGAAAACTACCCAAAAGAGGAAACACGACTATAGGGACCGGGTTTGATTATCTAAATGGTAGTGGAGGCAATTGAGGTGATTAAGATGGACCACATGAAGCCTCATGGTCACCTTCCACACTGGTGTAGATATAAGTGGGGCAACACAAGGCTTGAAACCCTCTTTGCATGTAGCGTTGGATTAGGGCGATACGAACTCCTTACTCGAGTCCTAGTAAGGATATGTTTCTGTTGTGCTACCCAAGCCAAACATTTGCGCATTCGAATTCAGGGTAAGTATTTGTTTGTGAGTTTACATTGTATTTTTGTCTCTGGTTTTATTTCTATATTATTCATTTTTACTAAATCCTTGGCTCTGTCGTGTGGTAGGATGGCGCAACCTTATTAGGGAAACTGAAGCTAGATGAGAGGGGTACCTTTAACTACTCTCGGGTAAGCCCAAAATTTACAAGTCCTTTTCCTATGGGTGATCCTTTATGTTTGAAGAGATTGGGAGGGAGTTGCTTGGATGGTTTACCCTCCAAAATTACATGGGAGAGAAATGCAGCCTTAATGGTTTTACTTTTTAGAAGTTAATTGGTGTTTTGGAATATTTTACCAAGTTGTAAATGTCATTATAGGGTTTAGTATCTAAGCAATGTGTAACTGAAAAACAATAATTCTTTGTCTCGTGGGAGCTCTGTCCTATACTTTTTAATTATATAGCATGACGTTTAACCTTTCTTGTTGGGTGATAAATGGAGAAACAAAGTGGTTTTAAGATAATGTTGTGTGTTTTGAGGAGGAGGGTATCTCATTTTTTAACAGATATGATGATGGCTCTCGTGAATACATTTACCCATTTACATGTTTATGCTGAATCTGGAAATTAGTTGGGTGCTTTTACTTCTCTATTTTTAAGCCTGGGCAGAGCTCGAATGTAGATATCGATTTTAGTTTTTTGAAAATTCTCAAGGGTTCAATACGTCCCAAAAGAATTATGAACGTCCCCTTTGTTCATGGATTGTAAGGGTTTATACTTTGCATTTTCCAGTTGATGGTTGATACTCTTCTTCTTTATTTCCTCTAGCATTCCAGCTGTTGATAATTTTTTTTTTTAAGTGTAAGCCTGCGGGTATGAATGTATTTAAAAGATGCCCTATCTGTATGTATTTAAAAGAACTTGACTCGCTGCTATCAAACTGGCTTTAAAGAAAAACTTTCATGTTTGATGTCGATTCTGGAAAAGGTGGATGTGTATAACCTATGGGTGGGCTCCCTATGCTCAGACGTAGATTCATAAACATGCTCTTCTTTGAGATTCGCCACCTGTAGGTGACAAAAATGACCTTGCGTGTAAAATGATGGTTTGGACAAACGTTGGGGTTTTGCTATGTGTACATACTAACTTTGTTTTTAAACTTGGGTATTTACACTTTGCTATGTAAATGGGTGAATATCAATCCTATAGCTAAATGTTTGGATTCTGGGCTTAAGTATTTTTGTTGGCTGAGAGATTCGATCTCTGTATTATTACATTTTTAAATAGGATGTGTTGGTTGTTAAATAAAAAGAGTTGGGAAAGCCCTTGTTGATAAATCGTAATGGTTAAAAATTGTTTTAGTATCTGTTGTAGCTTTGTTGGGCTGGGCCTCCACAGGATTTGATCCTGGGTCTATGGCTGCTTTACTTTTGTTTTGGCTGAGTTGTGACTTTTAGACTAAGCCCTTTATGGGACATTCAATCTGTGAGAAAGGATTTATGTTTGTAAAAGGACAGAGTGTAGTTTACACATATATTTTAATGGTTAGATTGATTTGCATAATTCGATGTTTATGCAAATTAAGTTTTAGATTTGAAAAATGGTTTTGTATGATTCTAAGTAGGTAATTAATCTAGAATGTGATGGATTTTGTACTTTATTGCTTACTGTAAAATAGAATGATAAAATGACAGAGGTAATCTCTGTTTTATTTTTTTTTAAATAATAAAGATAATAGATCGGGGTGATATGATCTTGTTTTGATGAGGTGAATGTTTGTGGTAAAGATTTAAGATGAAAATTACGACATAACCTAGATTTGATGATTTATAAAGATAGACTTTGATTTCGACGAAAGCTAGCAAAAGCTAGTTTTGTTGGTTTTGCTAGGCTTGATGTTGATGATTTTTAAAAGCTGTGAGTAAAATCTGCATTAATAATTAGGCATATTCGTTGAGGTCTAACCCTGGGCGCCATTTAACTATGCCCTTAAATTCTAACTAAATAATGATAAGCCAGAAAAATGAAACAAAATAGTTACAGTAATATTTAAATCATAAACTTGCAGCCTATAATAAATTTAACCTATAAATTTATTCGTATCTGAACTGTGGCAGCTGGGATCTTGATTCTTGGAATAACCGTGGGAGTCTCTGCCATTCAGTCGTTGCTCTCTGAATCCTATAGCTTGCCTTTCCTTTGAAGAACCTGCACACTCAAACCCTAGTTAATGGAATAAAATTCTCTTTAGTTGACCTCTGACTATGGGCTGAATAACTTTGGAACTACCACGTTCCTCCCAACCTTGACCCTGAACCATTCCTGGTTCACTAATGGATCCCCCCGAGCTAGTTCCAACATGCAAAGGAGACTTAGAGCACCTAGGGCAGATAACTATAACAGTGTTCCAATCCTGAAATAATTTATATTTTAGCTTTGTGGGCAAATCTCTCTTGCTTACCATAGAGTAATGATAACAAGATAGATAATAATGATCTCCCCTCTTTGGAATTTGTCCTTCTTTATATAGGTGAACTTTTGAAATATAATTGTTGAGTTTATAATAATATTTTTATTATTAACTCCAACTTTATTTTAAATTTAAATTATAATATATGTAAAGGATATTTTAAATAATTTATCACTCCTAGTTCATCTAGTACTCTTAACTTGTTGCTTTATGTTTTTAAGGAAACTTTTATATTTTATTTACTTTGTCACAACCATGTGTTTATATTAATTAGATCACAATCTTTTCTTTATATATAATATAAATAAATATCTTATGTATATATTTTATGCATACTATTTATACATAAGTGTAATTTCTTTTATAAATAATCGATTTGATTATTTAATTAATTAAATAGCATAATAAGGAAATGACTCACTAATAGAAGGCCATATAAGGAAGGAGGTCCCTAGAAATAATCGTGTGCTAAGGAGATGTCACTAAGCACGCTGGTCCGGTAGGACTGGTCTCGACCCCTCAGACTCTTCCTCTAGATCGCTAAAAACCTATCACGATCTTGATCACGAAACTAAGAATCTCTACCATGAGCATCATATTATGGATAAATACCAAAGCTAGAAGATACGGAACCGGGTGCAGAGCCAATAGGTGCAAAGCCAAAGCCGAATTATGCTGGTAGTGCAGCTTGTCATGAAAGATGTAAGGGTCGACGGGTGTCCAGCATGCAGTAAGGGTCGATGGGTGTCCAACATGCACACTGCCATGGTATCATAACATGCACACCAACAACATAAATATCATAGCGAAATGCTCATCGAAGTGTTAGATGTCAGAAGGAAAAAACATGCAACTCAGAATTTATGATGGCCTCGGGAAAATGCCAAATAAGGCTTTAAACATGTTGATTGGTCACACACAAATATACCTAAAAAAACTTAAGTTAAAATGCATTGGTTTTGCTAAAAACTAATACTAATTTCGACAAAGACTAAAAAGAGCACCACACTACTTAGTAATCAGATTTTGAAAATCTACTCTATCTCTACTTAGTAATCAGATTTTGAAAATCAACTCTATCTCTAGTCCATGCTTCAATGTCAATGGAAGTAGGCTTCCATTTCAGAATTTTTCTACATGCCATATTTTACCTTTTTGGTTTGAAGAGTTCTTAACGTGTTTTTGGGTCTCAATTTCGAATTTTTCCATTTTGTACAAAACATGGCTACTATCGATGTAACCGACAACCCTTGAAATTAGGCCTTCTTAATTTTCTAATGGGCCTTCTTAATTTTCTAATGGATGACCCAATTATTTGGCTCGCAGAAACGTCTTCCCGTGGATCGGGTATTGAAAACATGTCAACGCCGGTGAATATTTTATATATTTCTGGAAAGGGAAAGGGAGCATAATTGAAATTGACAGGATCCACCCGTATGTCAAACGCGGTCGGTCAACATTGTATGAAGTCGGTGCAGATTGTGAAGCCATGTGGGAAACGTGGTTGACGCAGTTCCACGAGAGTCCAGCTCCGATATCATGGGCTCTTGGGATTATATAAGTACACACCGTTGTACCATTTGAAATTGCGTTTTCAGCTTCCGTAGCTGTGAAAGATAGATAGCATCTTTTTTTTTTCTCAGTTTGAAGAGCGCAGATCAGGGAGCATTCAGGATATCATGGGTGTGCCGCCTCCTTCCCCTCATGCCCGGCCTCATGCAATTCTGGTTCCATTTCCTGTTCAGGGCCACATTAATCCCATGATGCTCCTGGCGCATAATCTTGCTTCCCACGGTTTCATAGTTACTTTCATCAACTCTGAATACAACCATCATCGTATCCATGGCCGCCGCACCAAATCCGTGGATACATCTTCGACTTTGAGTACTGAAGAAGTGGATAGCACGGTAGCAGGTGGCAAGATCCGTTTCAGGGTTATCCCCGATGGCCTTCCAGAGGAGGATACGAGGACCAACTTTGCCAGATTGGCTTCTGTAACAGAGAAAACAATGGGGCCGCTGCTTCGTAAACTGATCGATGAGATTAACGAGATCGAAGAACATAAAGTCACATGTTTGATAGCAGATTTCTTTGCATCATGGGCACTGGACGTCGCCCAGCAGTGTGAGATCAATGCAAGAGCTGGTTTCTGGCCTGGTCTTATTGCTACCTACGCCATTATTCATCATATGCCGTCTCTTGTTCTGGACGGAACCATACCTTCAGATGGTATGTTCAAATGTTTCATGCATTTCTATTTTGTGTTGTACAGCAATGGATGTCATAATGTTTAATGTAATTATCATTGGTTAACTATGTTACAGGTATTCCAAAGGAGCACAAGATGATCAGACATCTAATTTCCTCCATGCCGGCCCTCTGTTCTGCGCATCTTCCATGGCTGATTGGGGCTGAAGAAGATCAGCGATCCCGTTTTCAGTTCTGGCTTCGAAGCGTGAGCAGATTCAGGCAGGTTCAATGGATTCTCTGCAATTCTTTCAATGACTTGGAAGGTCCGATAATGAATACGTTTCCCAGAAAAGCAGGCATTTGTCCAGTGGGTCCTTTGATCCCTGCACCTTCGACTGATGGATCAGATCATGTAGTGAAGATAGCAAAGCTTGTGAGTTTGTGGGCAGAAAAGCACGAATGCTTGCAGTGGTTAGATCAGCAATCTCGGAAATCTGTGATATATGTATCGTTCGGGAGCACCGTCCGTTTCAATAAAAGGCAGGTGGAAGAGCTTGCATTGGCCCTGGAGGCGACTCAGAGACCTTTTTTGTGGGTTGTGCGTCCAGATCTCATCGACAATCGAAGCAATACGGGGCTTTCTGGGAGATTCTTAGAGCAAGTAGGGAATCGGGGCTGCATAATATCATGGGCGCCACAACTGGCCGTTCTATCGCATCCCTCTGTGGGCTGTTTCCTCACCCACTGCGGTTGGAATTCGACTGTGGAGAGTATAACAAGGGGCGTCCCCATGCTCTGCTGGCCTTTTGCCGCGGATCAATTCCTGAACTCTTGTTATGTAGTCCATGTATGGAAGGTTGGGTTGCCTCTCATCAATTCCAGTGTTGAATCAGATGGGAATTTCGTGGAGAAGGCGGAGATCGAGTCATGTGTGAGGAGAATGATGAACGGAGGTGAAGGTGCTGAGATAAGGAGAAGAATAAGAAAGTTGAAGGAAAGTGCAGGGGCTGCTGTCAAGACAGGAGGATCCTCTGCTGCCAACTTCAATGAATTCCTCACTGCCATAAAAATGGGGAACTGATGGATAATTCCATGAGTTATTCTCGGTGCCATGGAGCAGCGTTGAATGTATTGTATATTTATGAGGACATTGATCAACATAGTCCATCACAAACCATTTTTATTTCTATTCATTCCATGCTCTGCTTCAATATGTGTAGCTAAAATCGAGCATACTTTTCGATCAATGCTGCTGCACAAGATTTTGGCGGATTCAGCAAAATAATTCGCTATGATTCCTCCAAACATATTTATAAGCTATTATTATTGTGGGGTACAGCATTTCAAAGTTCATCGAAGTCACCACACATGTTTGGTTTAACCTGGAAAATCTTGACCTATGGTTTTGTTATTGTTTTGTTTAAAATATCAAATAATTGTTTTAAGAAGATGGGCTTAACAAATCATTGTTAGGAATCAAAATAATTCGTTGCATTTAATATTTAAAAAATTATAACTAAAATAAACTACAACGAGTTTGGTGGTTTTTATCTTTGAAATTGGTCATCCTTTGACCATAAACTAGGGCCATAAGTTGCATTGTCCGTGACAATAACTAGCAAACAATAGTTAGGGAGGAATGAGCAAAAAAACATAATCCTGAGAGGCTATGAGTCCAACCTCCTTGTATTAGAAGGCACTGAAACACCTAAAGATCCCAAAGGAAGATTGTACATGTTTGCCCAATGTTCATATTTACACATATACAAGATTGAGATTCTGTTGAGATTGAGATTCTGTTGAGGACATGAGGAGACCTCAAATTGTTAAGAGTTAAGAGAATAAAGAAATTATTGATTGTTAATTGGTAGCTAATGGGAAGTGGCTAAATCGACATTAGTTGAACCTCGTGAGTTAAGAGATTAAAGAAAACATTGATTGTTAATCTTTATTTAATGGGATAGTGGCTAAATCTATGGTAATTTTTAGGGGCGAAATTTTACCAATTAATTACTTTTAGACTTTTTTTTCAAAAAATAAATTTGCTATTTGGTCATTTTAAGTATCTAATATCACCAAAATTTAGACGTTTTAGTAATAAATTGTACATGTTTAAAATTTAATATTCGCCTACCTGTCTATATATATGTTTTTTCAATCCAAAATACCCTAATTAAATCAAATACATTTACATAAATTTCAAAAAGATAACCATTAAACTGTTTTGAAAATATTTCTTTATTCTTTAAAGATTTCATTTGTGGCTCAATTGAATATAGATTCAAATCATTTGAATCTTTAGTATTACATAACATTAGATTTGCCTAGCGAAATGAGATGCTATCAATGAATAAAAAGTTTGATGATATTTGACCAACTTTAAATGGTTTTGATTTTCCATTTGACAGACTTTAAATGGTTTTAATTTTCCAAAGAAGGAATACTAGCACAGGAATATTAGCATAGAGTTTATACTTTTAGCAAACTGTTCGACTCCACCGTTGAGTCCGAGACCTCAGACCCAGCCCCTGGTAAAGCATGCATAGACCGAAGCAAGAGACACAAATGAAGATGATAGACTGTCGCTACCAAAATTTGAGGACTTGAAGAGCAAATGGCTCGGAATCCGAGGCTGTTAGAGACTTTCCCTCTGCCATGATCCGCTTAGCTACCGATACAGATTCTGCAAATAAGTAAATAAACATGATGTCATTTATAAACAGATGTTGCTTTGATTCTCCGCTCCAAACTGATCCGCTTAGCTACAGATATAGATACAGATTTTGCAAATAAATAAATAAACAAACATGATGTCATTTATAGACAGATATTGCTTTTTCAGCTATTGCTTTCATTCTCCGCTCCAAACTACTGTTGCTTTGATTCTCCACTCCAAACTACGAGGCAAAAATCGACTGATTCAACCAAAGTTTCACCTTGTTAATTCACAAATTGATTTATTGAATTGCGTGCAGCTAACTAATATGTCCAAAATGGTAATACGTCATATACAGAATAAGTGTATATGTCACAGACATAATAAGTTGTTTTATATTACCATATAGATATTACCTTGGAAATCATGAAAATTAACATGTACGGTTAAGGATGGTCCTTTTGCATAATGCATGCATGTGAAGATAAAAATTATATTCACATTTCATCTTAGGCATATTATCATATCTTTTGGTACAAGGAGAAAGATAATTAAATGTATTTGGATTAAATATATGAGAATGTTATATGAGAATAGTGAATATGAATATATATATTCAATATTGGTTTGAAGTTAAATGGTGAATTGTAAATGTGAAAAACACTAATCATTAAGTAATAGAATAATATACTATAATATTTAATAAGTAGCATAATTTTAAAATTACAGTATCTTCATAGTTTAGTTTATCATTAACTCTTTCCATGCTTGTTTTGTTTTTATTGCAAAATTGCAACTTAGTTTTGATGATGTCTTTTAAACAAGAAGGTGGGAGGCTTGACTTTGGTCATTGCATGTGTACTTTTTACAAACTATGCAACATTTCTGGTATCTTTTTTCCATCCATGAATATACAAAGTTTCTCTTTTGTTTTGGTAATATTTTTAGTTGGTTATAATTTGCAAAAATCACACATATATATATATATATGTATACTTTTTAAAATTTTGGTCAAACTTATCAAATATTTATATGTATATAATAATCCAACATATTTTTTTAGCTCAATGTCAACTCCAAGTGGACATTTTATACTACCATTTCAAAAGGGTCTCAACCCATGTATAGAAGTTGGAGCAATGTGATATATGTGACCATTAAGTAAAAAACCATGTGTCCATTGACATGGCTAAGCATATGTTTCACTGTATTTGTAAGGACCATATGGTAGGATTAAGATTTGTGACCATTCATGTTGAAACATAATATATAAAGGTCCAAGGTTGGTTAATTGAGAAAGAGCACCTAACGAGCTATGAGTCCATTAGAGAGAAAGAGATAAGGGGTCCAAGTCTTAGCTAGCTATATCTCATAATCATGTCATTCGCTTATATACCATATGTCTTAATTTAATCATCCATTATTTTAAAGTTGATGATGGTTTGTTCGAAGGCCTAATTTGATTTCAATGGAAACATGAGAGTGGGATGGGGGCGAGGAGTGGAAAGATTGGACATATCTTAAGGAAGTCTGACCACCTCCCTACTTTCATACACCTAAGAAGAATTCAAATAGGACTCTCCCTTTCTCTCATGAGAGATGAAAATGAAAAGTATGACCATTTGAATAGAGGGAGGAACTTTATGGAGGTATGCAGTCTATCTAGGATAGGAGATCACTCTTCATGAAAACTAAGGATAGAAACCTTAAGAAGAATAGTAGAAAGAAGAAACATACTATTCATTATACATTATACATTTTTTTTTAATTATAGAGTTTTGTCTTCATCATGTAATGTTAGCATCTTATACACATTTCATTCTAAATACTTTATTTTTAATAAGTAACAAAATTTAACATTAATAATTAATTTACTAATAAATAGTTATATTTGCAAAGAAGAAACATTCTTATAAGAGACACTCTAAGTTAAACACTGAGAGTCGTTTTTACAATTATACAAGTTATTATTGTTTCTTAGTTATTTAAAAATATTATTTATTTTTTATAGCCTATCATTATACATTATACATTTTTTATTATTATTATAGAGTTTTGTCTTCATCATGTAATGTTAGCACCTTATACACATTTCATTCTATTATTTTTAATAAGTAACGAAATTTAACATTAATAATTAATATTTTACTAATAAATAGTTATATTTGCAAAGAAGAAACATTCTTATAAAAGACACTCTAAGTTAAACACTGAGAGTCGTTTTTACAATTATACAAGTTATTATTGTTTCTTAGTTATTTAAAAATATTATTTATTTTTTATAGTAAATTATTTGTACAAAATGAATATAATAAATATAAATAGAGAAGAATATGTAAGTAATGAGATAGTTTCACTCATCATTAAAATAATATACATAAAGAAAAAGAATCGGTGACGCCAGCATAAACAAAGAATGGATGAGCTATAATCACCAAATAAGAGCCCGGAGGTGGACATTGCCACCTACTTATATTGCCGTATGATTTATTTGTTTGAAGTCGGAAAGTTTAAAAGTATTATTTTTAGTCTACATCAACTCAAACAATTTGAGTAATGATGTTTGTTCATAATGATTCATACTTGTGTTTTTTTCACTTGGTCAATATGTAATAGTACACTCTTAGAAATGATAAAAAAAAACTAGAGATAATCATTTGTTTTTTTCCCTTAAGATGTAATAGTGTAGACTCTTAGAAATGATAATAACAAGAATCTTGGACATAATTATTTATAATAGTGTGCACTAAATGACAACAAGAATATTGGAGATAATCAACAAAAAAACTTAACTTTTGTTTAAAAACCTAACAAATAACAAGAATGTTGGACATAATTATTTATAATAGTGTGCACTATTAAAAATGACAACAAAAATATTGGAGATTGTCAATCAAGAAACTTACATTTTGTTTGAAAACCTAATAAAATAAAACTATTTACAATGATAAATAAAACTTTCTACAATTTTATAATTTTAAATTGCCTTTTATCTTATACTTTTATGGACTATTTGGATTTTTCACAACCTTTTTTTAATGTCCCGTCCTTATAAATCCTTTCAACATTTTCCAAAATAATTCCCTCTAGACTTGAATAAAAGAATTCGAAATTATCATCATGTTTACCAAAAAAAAAAAATATATTGTGACCTTGTTTACATTCATATGCACCATCATCATGTTTACCAAAAATAAAAATAAAATATTGTGACCTTGTTTACATTCATATGCACCAAGTTGCTTTCAAAGGAATGGAAATGCTTTTTTAGAAATAAATAAATACAAATTATAAGAAAAAAAGTTTATAATGAACACCATACAACTCACAATAATATGAAATTGAAACAAAATCCATGAAACAATTACCTCTTTCAACTCACATATGAAATTGAAACAAAATCCAAGAAACAATTACCTCTTTCAAGGCACTCATAACAATATGAATATTAAAACAAATCACTAATATGTCATCCACAAAAGTAAATATGTCTATTATCTTTTCATTTTTAAATTCAAATTCTCTAAAAAGATATACTTGTCTTTTTCAATAATTTAAATTTTAAAGAATTGTCAACTAAATATATTTATATCTTTATAAAAAAAAAATCTATATTTAAAAAGTGTTCCAAAAAAACATAAGAAACATTTTCAAGAAAAAAATAAAATAATTAAGAAATAAAATAAAATCATTGTAAACATCGATGCAAACATATGAATGATATCTTATTTGTTTGTCCATTAAAATTGAAGGTAAGTTGTGTACAAGCTCGTGCAATAACTGGAAATGCAATAAATAGTTTTTTTTCTCCCATTCAATTGTATTTTTCACATGAAGGGAATGCGCTCAAATAGCTACCATCCAAATTAGTCCTTTGCCTAAAATAAACTTGAATAAATAAAATTCAATTCTCAACCAATAAACCTTTTCTTGAGAAGTATTTTCCTAAGCACTCTCAATAATCTTATGATAAATAATATAGCGGAGCATCTTATCTCAATGCCTTTAGAAATTCACTAATGTGAAGATTACAAGGTCATCATCATCCAACTCTTCCAAAAGTCGAAAAGCCAGGTAGTGATGTAACAATCTGGAAAAAGCGTAATTTATTATAGAAAATTAGGCCACAGTGCTTGAGATTGTAAATTCCTAAGCACTCAATAATCTTATGATAAATAATATAGCGGAGCATCTTATCTCAATGCCTTTAGAAATTCACTAATGTGAAGATTACAAGGTCATCATCATCCAACTCTTCCAAATGTCGAAAAGCCATGTAGTGATGTAACAATCTGAAAAACGCGTAATTTGTTGTAGAAAATTAGGCCATAGTGCTTGAGATTGTAAATTTTGGGCAACTGATGTACTCAAATCAAAGGTAAAGCAAGAAAGGTTGAAAGTAGCTATCTAGCTTGGAATTCAGAGGAAAAATAACTAAATGAGGGAGAAGATTATTATTTCAAAAGAACAAAAGAAAGACCAAGGAGTCAAAATTGTCCAGGGATTGACAGTATAACAAGACATCAGCTTCATAAATTAAAAACAGTGTTATGCCAACATAAAGGGAAGCCCCTATCCAATTTTTGCCTTCAACAGTGCACCGGAAGCTCCCCTTCTTGGAGATGGGCCGGAGATTAATGCATAGAGGTCATTTACATTGGGGGTTCCTTGAAACTCCATAATATTCCATCAAGCAAACAACAGATCTGTGGCAGCAGAAGAGGCAAGCGCCTGTAGAAATAATTAAAACCAAAATATAGCAGAGGAGGATCAATCTCCAGCATGGGCTATTGTCTAATGGTTTGGATTCGTTAATTGGTAGTTATGTGATTGAGCACTCTGCACTGAGTATGTTTCCTTTTTCTCTTGCTACTGTGGTGATTATTAAGAAATTGTTGGAATGGCGTTGGTGCCCTGTATAAATTGCTCTAATAGCCTAAATTAAAATGAGATTTAATTTGTCAGTGTGCTTTTTTAGTATGGTGTCAATTAATTCCAACGCCTTTTACATATATTGAATGACTGTAGAGAATGGGAAATTGAAATAGAGCATATATACATATATAACCAACTGGAAATTAAGACGGAAGATGTACGTATAGATATATTCAACTCAGGAGTTGCTTTAATGTTTGATGTAATTGTGTGAGTTCTGTTATTTTAAACACATGGTACAACATCTTTTTTGCATTGTTACCATAACAACATAAAAGGGTCACAAGCAATAATAGTCTTATCACAAACATTTATGGTACATACAGACAAGAGTTGAGAAATAGAAGCCTACTCTGTTAAGTGCAACAATACAATTTTGTTCATTGTTTACTTGCAGTGAAAACAAGTACAGGAAATGGCAAAAAGAACGTGGAATGGAAGGCCCAACTTTTCTAAGAGACAAAAACTGCTCCAGTGAAAATTATCTGCCCAAGTTAGTAAGAAACATATATTGGTAAACAAAAGGAAATGAATATACACTAGTCAAGCACTCTTTCATCTAGATAAGTCACATACATGATACAATACTAAATTTAAATATTGAACATACAAGTAATACCGGACGACTACACATTAGGTTTTCAAAATATGCCCAACATTATATTGTCAAGCTTACTTGATTGCATTTTACAATTAATTTTTGTTAAGGACATTTTATGGGAATCACTAAATTACTTTATTGCATTTTAAAATTAATTCTTGTTAAGTATTTTTTATGGAAATCACTAAATTACTTGATTTCATTTTACAATTAATTTTTGTTAAATTACTTGATTACATTTTACAATTAATTTTTGTGAAGGACTTTTTATGGGAATCACTAAATTACTTTATTGCATTTTACAATTAATTCTTGTTAAGGATTTTTTATGGAAATCACTAAATTACTTGATTGCATTTTACAATTAATTTTTGTTAAGGACTTTTTATGTGTATCACTAAATTGTCTTCTTAGAATGAACTGGGTTGTATGAGATCTGGGTACATACAACAATCAACTGGGAATCATACATACCTTGAATAAATAATTTTGTTCCTAAAATGGATTTGGGATGGGTATGCAAAATGAATACGTTTTTTTGGGAACCTCATAATTTTGTGAAGTATGATGCCTTTTGGTATTAGAAATCATCCTTATAAAGTCTAATGCAAAATCCAGAAAATGAATACCACTAAGCTGTAAACAAGAAGACAAATACAATTTCAAAAAGAGAAATCAGTTGGATGAGCATTAAATCCTATGATATCCATAACAATCTATGATTATTAGCATAAATAGAAGCCTCTATGCAAAGTAGAAATGTGACTATGGTATTATATCAAAATACATCCTGGCAAAAGATTTGTTTTGAAAGGGAACATCAATATTTTTAATAACCAGGAAATACTCACAAGCATGCAACACAAAACACATTCATAAATTGGACACCGAATACCATGCAATATTTTTTAAACAAAATTAGAAACACAACTCAGCCCTCAGCTCAAGTGCATCAATGGAAAATGCTTAGGTCATTATTGTGCTTCTAAAATATGTAGATCAATAAAAAAACAGAAACTAAAATTCAAAATGTTGATTATGCTCCCAAAAAATAAAATAATGGCATATTTAATGCATTTCAAGACGAATCTTCTAAATACTAAAATAATTAAAATAACTGCAGAACTTGGAAAGCAGAATGAAGAAACAAGGGAGAACCTAGGAAACAATCCTGGAGTTGGTTTGGAAACAACAATAGCTAGAGGTTGTAGGTCCCAATCATTATCCATAGAAGGATGATATAATTTACAATGCAGATATGTTTCACACATCGCAATCCCAATTAGCCATGGTTGACCAGTTCCTCCATATCGAACTAATATTTGGCTCAATTTCATAACAACTTGTTGCACATAAGATGAGACTGACAACCCTATAGACGCTCCTCCTATCTTGGGATTCTCTACAAGTTAGTTTAAATCACCCACGTTAAGAATTATACCCTTATTCAAACGCCCTTCCACCATTTGGTCCCATTCCCCGAACTTCATAGCAATGTGGTATTTATCTTGTTTCCGAAACAGAAAACAAATATCTCTATTTCAATAGGAAGAATCTACACACCCTGAAGTTGTGCTTGGTTTTCACCTTTTTATATTCTCTGCACAAGTTCTTTTATTACAGCTTCAGGTTCTTTCTCCCCTACGACAATTAGATTTTTCTTCTTAAGCTTTAGAAGGATTTCTATGAGTCTTCTAATCTCATCATTTCTATTGCCAGTGGCTTCAACACCAATGCCTGAACTTTGAAGCCACAACCTAGAAGGCCTGGCGCAGATGGCTAGCAGGGGCTTCCAAAAGCATCGCAGCAACATGTAGAGGATTCATTTAGTCGTTCCCGCGATGAAAATATTATGTTATGGAATGATTTAAGATGCTCATCGCCTCCGGGGTTAGAGTATGCTGCACTATTCTTATCCCTGCTCGGAAACTTTCTTGATAAGGAAATCAATTTTCAGAAATTGTCTCTCAATATTTCTTAATTGAGAAAAATAAATTCTCAATAAGGGACTTCCTAGGGTAGCTAAAATTTAACATGAGGAAGCTGTTTTAGCTTCCATACTTCCCAGGGTAGTTGAAATTTAATAACCCTCTACAACTTCTATTCTCTAGAAGACCATCAACTTCATCCTACAACTGTTGATTTATCAGGTATCCACTGAAAGGAATGACCACTCTGGAATAAGAAAGGAATCGAAAAATAACACATACGAAAGTATAGATATGCACACAGAGATTTGCGGAGAGGGGTGGCATCCATTCAAGAATGTGAATTACAGGTCCCTAGTTGTTACATGCAGATTGTCACGACATCAGTCATGGACTGCAGTTCCTTAGAATTCCATGGAATGCAAGTTCAAGTACAGGTGCAGATCCCTGGTTTTTACATGTAGATTGCCATGACATATCCACTACATCATCCTAGAATTCCATGGACTACAGTGCAGGGAGTTGTTTTCCCACAGGCTGCCTGCACGGGAAAAATTGAAACAGATAAATACAACCCATGCATTAACTAGATTGCGGATGTGACGTTAGCCTACAACCACCTCCTGGGAAGGGAGAATCGAGGATGATGTCACCTCCTGCCACCTATCACATTTTTGAAAAATATGAATTTGAAAATTTTGAAAAATTATTAGGTAAATTAAACCATAGTTTTCATATAGTCTAGAGGGAAAATTTTAGGTTTTAAAGAAAAATAATAAGAGTTTGATGATACATATATGATCCCCTTCGGGTACATAATAACATTCTTTTACGAATGTAGAGTAACTTAAAAAGTAAAAGAAAGTTTTTAATATACTTGTTTCCAACATTGCTGAGTGAATTATCGCCTTCATAAATAGTCATAAAAATAAGCCATGGAAAACTTGTCACTTGTATGAAACAAGCAAATTGTCACTTGTATAAAAATGCATAAATCACAAACCATGGAAAAACTCATCACTTGTATGAAATTTGATTGGATCACACATTAACGAAGTAATCAACGAAAACTGTATGTCCAAACAAGACAATAACAAATTCAGTGAAGGGTGCTTTCTTATGAAGGCATCCTATAGGATATGCATAATAAGCTATAATTTTATTGTTGTAATTGTCCCTTGTCAATCCATTCCTATTCTTTGGACCAATATAGAATTTTCACCAATTGGTTTTTAATGTTACACCTTTCTTTGACTTTGGTTTTCTATGTTTAACCATTGTTAATTAAGCATTGACTCTACTCAACTTTGGTTGAAAATGGTTGTTTTCAATGTAATGCAACATTGTGACATTTCAAGAGCAATAATTGAAGAGGTTGCTTTAAATATTATGCAACGTTGCAACTTTATAGTTACCTTTAAGATTATGTCACATTGCGGCATTAAGAAATCGACTTCAATATTATGTAACATTGCAACATTATGGTTGATTTCAATATTTTGTCACATTATAACATTAAGAGGTCAACTTCAAAATGTCACATTATGACATTCATAAGATTACTTCAATATTGTGTAATATTATTACATAAAAAAGTTAAGGTTAAGTTTAATATTCTATAATATTGTGACATAAAAAAAATGACTTCAATATTATTTCATATTATAACATTATAAATAACATGAATATTATGTTACATTGTGACATTAAAACTTGACTTCAATATTATATAACATTGTGACATTAGTCTAATATCATGTCATTAAAAAGAGTCATTAGAAAACATATATTTGCATATTCATTATGCAAATAATTCATCATTTAACACAATATATTAAAATATGTTAAACTATTTTAAGTCGCCTATGATGTAGTTACTTTAAACACACAATTAAAAAAAAAGGCAAACATTTGTCATTAAGTGACACATGGTTAGCACATAAATATTCATTAAGTGACACATGGTTAGCACATAAATATTTTTTATATTCATCGTGCAAATACTTTTCATTGAACGTAACATGAATAAATGTTAGATATAAATAAGTCCAATGGAAGCAAACATAACCAAATATCAACGGTTGTTGGATAAAATATTATTATTATGAAAAAAATGTTATCATTGAGTGTGACATAATGAAATGTGAAATGAATATCTCTAAATCATTGGGATGTTGACAAATTATTGTTGATTGCATATGATATAAATAAATGGAAAGACAACTTTGAGTCCTTGGATATTGGGTTTTGAAGCGGTACTTTATATCTATGACCACTTCATTGGTAGTTTAGGTCCTCCAAAGCATATCGATCCTCCTTATATTCTTGTTATCAATTACCTCCATCCCATGTATGATGACCATGGTAGATAGGTGTTGGATTTCAGTACATTTTTGGATATCAACAGCGATGTTAAGTTTAAGTTCCTTTGAAAAAACCCAACATAATATGCCCAAACATGAGCATAGTGTAGAGTGTATCAAATATAGCGAGCTAGATTTTAATTTTTGTTCTTTAGCTTTTATTTTTTTTATAAAAAAAAACAATAAATAAATGTTATGATTCATGATTTTCCTACCGCATTAAATCGAACCTTAACCTCTTGGAAAAAAAACAAAATGCCATAAATTAACACTCATAATAGGCATAATAAGGACATATATTGCCTATTTTCATTTAGAGAATGCATTGATGGTCATTGATGATGTGTGTCTCTTTAATGGTTATTTTTATTCCATAGTCCATATTCTTGCATAAAAAGTTATCAATGCCAACATGTCGAAATATTAGAACCTTGGAAGCTTGTTCGAACAACTAGTGCAATCTTAGGATGTATTTGGAAATTGGTTTTTTCCTATGGAAGAAAATCCATTTAAGGCCATTGAGAAATGACTCACAACAAAGTATCCACAGAGAAATGAAGTTGCAAGTTCTATAGTTAGGAGCCATGTGACCTATTTACCCATAAATGGAAAAACATCTTGAAGATCAAGGGAATAATTCCCAACCATGATGACATACGTTTATTTACAACCCCACATTTTTGACATAAAGTCTTGCGCCCACTCACTTAAGAACCCAACATCTAAAAGCACACAATTTTCAATTTTCCAATTGGTAACTACAAAAGAAAGAACTGAAATCATTGCTTAACATTGAATTATGAAAATCTCATGAAATTAATAAAACATTAAGTACCAAGCTGTTATATTGGTTTCTTTCTTCTTTTTTTCCTACTTACACAATAACCCATACATTGAGGAACGATGATGTTATTTGGTATATTCAAAAAATTCTTTAAATACAAATTTCCTCTTTCTACTGTGAGATACATATAAACTTCTGATCATTTTAGCACCAAGAGATATATTAACCGCTAAGGTAAACTATTCATACTACTTTGCTTTAAATGTTTCTTTGTATGTAAAATCACACTACTTTGCTTCATATGATAGTTACAGTCATTTTGTTTGACAACATATTTATCATTCTGAGTTAATTATTTAGAATAAAATCTATATCTGTCATTCTGAATTAATTATTCAGAATAAAATCTAGGGACAATTGTATGCAATCCCTTGCTAAAAACCTTTAATGAAATAACCGTGGTCATTTTTAGAACAAAATCTATGGGAAATTATATATAATATTTGGTTGAAGATACCTTTAATGAAACAACTATGCGGTTCATCGTAGTAAGATCCTTTTAGAACAAGAGATATGGGAAATTGTATGCAATATGTGGCAGAAAATGTATTTAGTGGAAAAATTGTAGTTTATCAAAGTCATGTGCATTGATAAATTTTGACATTCAAAGTTCCAATTTATGTGAATCATTTTCTTAATCGAGGTATACTATAGTTCACCCCACTGTATAGGAGCCTTTTCCTATAGACAGTAAATTAGTTCTCGGTGAGCTTTATTACCTTCCTTCTTATTAATTTAATCTCTATCAATCCGAAATTGTGGTAAGTTGTACCCATGTTTGATACTAAGATTAAAGATTTCAAGGTTTGTCTTTCTTTTGGAAATGATATTCTTGACTTATAAATGCAATGAATAAAAATTTGTACATGACAAACATAAGTGAGAGAAAACAAATAAATTCAAAATGTTTTTATAAGTTACCTTACTTGTAATGGAACCACATTGTCAAAACATTATACAAATAGTTTGAATAATTTTGATAAACATATGTAACGAAAAATAATACCAAATAGAATCTAAAGAAAAAAAATTAACATTGACTCACACACACATTATACAAATATTTTCACTAGAAACCCAAAACCAAGAAAACCATCATTCTTAAGAGTTTCTCCACTCTCTATCTCATTATTTTATATTTTCTATTTACAATATAATATTATAGCATTTAAAACCATAATCCACTAACACAGATTAGATTACAACCCCAATTCGTTGATCAGAATTAATTTACAATGGGACACAAAACCTTGGGCTGAAAACAACTCAAAATGGACAAAAAATGAACCCAAAAAATTTATTTAAGGGGCGTTGGCACCCAACACATCCTAGCTTGGGGAGCTAACTAGCTCTCCTACCCCCCCTTTCTTTGGGAACCTATAAAAATTACAACACATGTACAACATAGTTCCATATGTTATTCATATGTGGTATCTCATATTCAGAAAACCTCCTCCATACATAGAAATTTCACATTAATTCCATTCTCCATAAATTTTGAGAATCTGAATCATAATACTCTTCTCTTTTAATGCAATTTCACTATCATGGGTCACCTTATAGGTCAATTAAACTTCATTATCATGGATTATAGGTGACGAATCATGAACCCTCTTTAATGAGCAATCTTCCTCAATATTGGCATTGCAAATTGGAAACTATATGCAACCATAATAAAGAACTCAAAACATAGCTCATCCTTTCATGGTTCTATAAACCATGTGAGAATGGGTAAGGGAACTTCACATACCTTTCTCATAGGTCCAAGAATACTTAGACTCCACCTTTATTATAAGCATGGTGGGTTCCAGATTCAATTAAAAAATATAACAAGGTTATGAAGTTGGTTTGAAAACAAAATCAATCTAAAACATAAGATATAATGCTCACAAGGGAGATAAAAATACATATTGTATATATAATTTTGAATAAAATAAGGGAATGTAAGCAACTTAAGAAAATTCCAACAATTACTTCTCTAGCAATAAATCAATTTGCACATAGAATATGATATGACCCAAAGGGGGAATATATGGGAGTAAAGAAATATAATATGATCGCAAGGGAGGCATATATGAAGTTAGTTGTGTGTAAATATATATGCAATAGATATACATAATAAAGAGGCTACATGTGCAATGAGTTGGAATTTGTATATATAAAAGACATATAGTCATTATTGTGGGAAACATGTGATTTGATAGATATGTATTAGGTTATTTGGAAAAGGTTATCATATCATTTAAGGATTTATTGTGTAACTCATCTCTCTTATCTAATTTGAAGTTTTGTTCCACATTAACATTTGTTTTACATGGTGTATACTTTAATTTATTATGATATCTTTAGTATCTGGTTCATCAAATTTGGTATTAGAGCATATAGAAATTGGCTTGGCTCCTTCGAACAATGAAATTTTCAAGATACCGAGGAGACATAGTGAGTAACCTATGGTAAAAGTTACATATGTAAAGGATATTTTAATTAATTTCCCACCTCTAGTTCATCTAGGACTCTTAACCTGTTCCTTTATGTTTTTAAAGAAACTTTTATATTTTATTTACTTTGTCACAACTATGTGTTTCTATTAATTAGATCACAATCTTTTTTTTATATATAATATAAATAAATATCTTATGCATATATTTTATGCATACTATTTATACGTAAGTGAGACTTCTTTTATAAATAATCAATCTGATTATTTAATTAATTAAATAACATAATAACTCTTTGATAAATATTTAATACAAGGTCCAATCTTTGGACAAGGTCTTTTTGGTAGGTTTGGATAGTCGACTAGGTTAGGTAACTCTAGGTCCCTCTTGCATGTTGGATTCCCTCGTTTAACATGGTAGTTTCTGTATTTCTTGATGAGAGATAGAAATGATTCATTTAACCAATTAAATAATTGTGATGACTAGTAGTGTTATTCAGAGTCTTCTCGACTCAACACTCTTAATATCAAGTAACCTCAAGTGTTCTTCAAAGCTTTGGCTCAACACTCTCACGTGGGTGTTACGCTAGTGCAATTCCAGAGCATCTCGCTCAATACTAGTACTAGAAAGTGTTTTTGAAGTACATCTAGAAGTACAATTGGCCTCGGATCCGGTACTTATTATCAAGCTTGGAGTGCTCCATAGGTTATGCCCAACACTCTATGTACATTGGGGATAATGCCTAGTACATAATAAAAGTCCTCTATGTGCATCGGGGCTTAAAACCAGCAAATAGGTCATCCATGCGCTCCTGAGCTTACGCTCGATACATCATAAGAGTCACTCATGCATAATAAGACTCTACACAATATAATCAAAGAACATCTCAGTAAATTAGGGTTTGCACCCACATCTCATGATAAACATTAATCAAGTACATCGGGGCTTTCATGCCCAGTACATAACAATAAATCTGCATTAGTTAGGGTCCATGCCTAAATATAAGTACGTCGTAAATAAATCATATGCATCGGGGCTTACGCCCAATATATAACATAAACATAATCAATCAAAATTTGTGATGTTACATCCCTCCCCGCTTAGAAGAACATCATCCTGGTGTCTCTAGGGTTTAGAAATGAACTCATGAAACAAGGCGGGGTAAGCCTCTTTCGTTGTGGGTTTCTTTCCCTATGCAGCTTCATAAATTCAAAACCCGTAATTCAAGGGTTTATTGGGATTTTCTTAACCCCCTTACCTAGAATAACCTTAAGTACTGTCAGTTCTATGACATATAATCATAATCATTGCATTGTTAGTCATGCTTTGGTGTCTCTTGATCTTTTGTACCTTTACTTTCTACAAACAACACAAGTTGTTTCTAGTGTTTCATCCTATGACACATATATGCTTTTCCAAAATCAGTTAGAATATAAGTAGTAATTTTCCCTTTGCAACATCATGCATATGATCAATCCTTAGAACATAAACGATAGTTTTTCCTTTGCAACAACATGCATGTAGTTAGTCTAGGATATAAGTCGTAATCTTTCCTTTGCATACAATTTGCATATGGTTCCCTTCAGAAATCAGTAATAACTTTTCTTTTCCACATAATTGCATATCCTCAATTCTATAACATAAGAGATAACTTTTATTTTTCACATAATTGCATATCCTCAATTCTATAACATAAGGAATAACTACTCCTTTGTAAACAAAAAATGCATAATATCAGTTTTAGTACAAGAGAAATAATTTTTCCTTCATTCATTATAATGTTTCCTTTTCATGGCAGCTCTTTTTTGGGTTTGATCTCCTTGCAACCTGTATATCTGTCCTTCATACATGATCATAATATAAGATAATATTGTAAGTTTCTTGGCACAACACTTCTTTTCCAAGTAGCCTTAGTCATTTTCTACTTGCTTTGTCCTTGGAAACGACGATCACATAAGTGATCGTAAGGTGATTCTATGTATGAACCTAACATATGCATACTCTAAGCCTAAAAAAAAATGCATACTATAGGTATAGACTAAGCATAAAAGTGTGTAGAATATGTATAAACTAAACATACAAGTGCGTAACATATGTATAACCTGAACATAAACAACTCTCGGTGTATTGGAGTATACTAGCTCAATACCCAAATAGGTTTTGTCAATCTAGATGTTCCTGCACGTAACATTGATGTAAGAAGATAGTCTAATGGTAGTGAAGGGGTTTACTAAATGTTCTAGAGTTTCTATCTCCATATTGGTTAATCACCAAGAGTCTAAGTGCTTCATAATGTTTTACTGCTCAATAAAAAAAGGGATGTTTTATCAACCTGGGTGATCCCTCGTGTATTCACTACATACCCAAGTAAGTTTCCTATCCTTATTACTAAAGTAGGTTAGTTGCGAGGTCTGTTTATCTATCTTTCTTGCATATTTTTTGATTTAGAATGAACATGTGAAGTAGCCTAATCATGAATCAAATTGGAAACTGGAAACTCATATTTGTAAAGGTACTAAAATATACCTTCATAGGTAATGCAGCCCATGATCATAAGGTATGCCCGTGTAATTTGTCTCGTCCTACTCCGATGATCATAAAGAACACCTTTACAAGGATTGTCACCATGTACTATGATGTAGTCTAAGACCGTTTATAGGTGCTTGGAGGTTTCCTCCTGACTCAACACCAGATCCCATTAGTCTTTTCAAGATCTGGTTAACACTCTATGTTTAAATATGTAAAACATCTTTTTAAACAAAACATGGTACTTTTAGTATTTTGTAAGAAACATATGTCAATGATTCCAACAATTCTTTAATTTCTTAAGTTGATTGTTTACACCAATGTCTTTCACCCAGCATTTCTCTTAGTAGGATCATCTAATTCTCTTTTCAAAGAAGGTTTAATTTATTCTTGTCATGTCCTGTTACCTGTTTTAAGAAGCCATATAATTTTTTTGAATTTACCTCGTGTATTACCTTCCGTTCCCCCATTCTTGTTCAAGCCTCTTGTACTTGCATGTACCTACATGCTTCATTTACCATTTCTTTTCAGAAGTTATTTATCTCATCACATTTTGTTTGTTATAAGGAAACATAAAACATATCATGTCTCTTATCTTACTTGCGTATAAAATATCTTATTGAACCCAAGAAAGTATTCCTATGCATCCTTCTGATGTATTACTTCTTTTCTGGAAAACCTCGGCACCATAAGGTTTGTACGTATCCTTGATATGCATGAAATTTCATAAGACATATCATACCCTTCTAGTACTACTACTATCTTATATATATATTCCTTACAGACATGTCTTAAATACACATAAGAGAAATTTCATTACATCTTTTCATGGAGTTCACTGCATGCTTAACCCTTTAGGGCATAATTTCTAGCAAGGACATATGTTAACCCTTCTTGAGTAGTCCTGTTTGTTCCTAGTATATATTTTTTTCTTTTCTTTTTAACATAAGATGCAGTTATCCCTAGTATATGGTATTCACATGTGTAATAACAATCATACCATCTACTCTAGAATTCTATGACCAAGTACAATATCTATCAACTTCATGCTTTTCAACTATTCCTGTCGAGTTTATGTGACTCTTCTCAGATTTCCACATTTTGTTTATGTGTCACTAGTACTTTAATATATAACCCCTTTTAGTTGGTGCTTGTGACACTATGTATTCAAATGTTTATAATCTCCTATAACTCTCTATTCTATGGCCTAACAACATGCTCTGACTTGCTACTCATGCAAGAGGATAATTTATTTCTATCTCTATCAAGATATTGCGTACAAACTGTTCATCACATTTTCGGATCTCGGAGTTTATTTTATGTTTCTTTGGTACTTACAATCTATGGTGCAACCTATGTGAGCATATGTTTTCCATTTACTAAAGGTCAATGCATTCTGATGTATCTAGCTAGTCCTGCTAAGTTTTTTTGGAAAATATTTTATGCTCGTATCAGTCATGAAATTTATCATAGGTTTTAAGTATTTCTTATAAAGGACTTACATCCCTCTTTCTTAAGTACAATCACTTATACCATACTAATTTATAGATGCACTCTGTAGTTGTAGGGTAATCCCGCTTAAGGTTATTTTGATGTTTTGTTCATAACCTTCTATGTAGAGGATAATTACTATGTTTATGCGTTCCTACTTTATGACTTTAGGATCATACAGGTGGTGAATATATTCATATTTTATACTTCGATTTATCCTACTAAAGGTTCTTAAACCCTATTATCTTTATTTGGGACCAAAACATCTATCCTAGTACATAGGTCTTTTAAACATTTCTCCTCATAGGTAGTCCTTTCTACTTGTTGGACTATATAAAAAGAAAACAATAAGTAAATGGCACACCATTTCATTTTATTGTTGGTATAAATATATTATGCAGGTCGATAAGATAATGAAAAATTCTAATCAGGTGTTTTTTTGTACTTACTGTTGTTTACCCTTTTGCGTCCAGGATTCAGTTTGTATTTTATATCTGGCATATTTTGGTCCATCAGTGAAAACAACAATTTTGTTAGTGTTTGTAAAAAAATAAATCATACGCATATATTGTTCAAAGGCATTCCTGCAATGGCTGCATTTCTGTATTCATAATATTGTTATATTTGTACCTGAAATATTTCACCAATTTCTGAGAACAGAATTCTGTTAGTTTATATGTAAAAGAAAGTTGAGTAAATTTCGAAATATATGTATCTGCAGTGGAATTTTTTATTTTTTATTTTTTATTTTTTTTGTACTGAGCCTAATGGGTCTCTTAGTGTTGTAGATGGGCTCTGATACCACTTGTAATGTCCCTAAAACTGTAAAAATTAAAAAACAATCAGTAGAGGATATTGTCGTCAATTGGCACCTAATATTTATGTAAAATTAACTTCAGCACTGAAATAAATATTACTATGCAACCTGTATATTTCTTAAATCTTAATTTATGTTATTCTTAATTGATTTCCAACCCTGTAACTTATTATGATAGCTACTTGAACTTTTAACCTAGGCTCTTACTATCATAGGAGGTTCAGTTATAATGCTTTGATAATTATGTCGTTTTTGATGTGTATAATAAATCTCTTGTATCATGTATTAGTAGCAATCGTCTTGGTTGGTTCACATACTTCATGCTTGTTTCTAAGAAGGGATTTTTAACTTAATTCCAACCTAGATTTTAATTCTAAAGAAGGATGTGATGGCCTTAAAACACTTAAGGTAAGGGCCTTGTGAACTTGGGCTTACTTAGTTCTTTATGAACTAAAACATGGAAGTTACCTTGGTATGTAGGTAGTATGACCAAGTTCTATGATAAAAATACTTTACCCTAAAGGAAACATAATAGACCAAAGATAATGTCTAACTCATAAAACAAGTTCTTGGTGAAAATAAAACTACCCAAAAGAGGAAACACGACTATAGGGACCGGGTTTGATTATCTAAATGGTAGTGGAGGCAATTGAGGTGATTAAGATGGACCACATGAAGCCTCATGGTCACCTTCCACACTGGTGTAGATATAAGTGGGGCAACACAAGGCTTGAAACCCTCTTTGCATGTAGCGTTGGATTAGGGCGATACGAACTCCTTACTCGAGTCCTAGTAAGGATATGTTTCTGTTGTGCTACCCAAGCCAAACATTTGCGCATTCGAATTCAGGGTAAGTATTTGTTTGTGAGTTTACATTGTATTTTTGTCTCTGGTTTTATTTCTATATTATTCATTTTTACTAAATCCTTGGCTCTGTCGTGTGGTAGGATGGCGCAACCTTATTAGGGAAACTGAAGCTAGATGAGAGGGGTACCTTTAACTACTCTCGGGTAAGCCCAAAATTTACAAGTCCTTTTCCTATGGGTGATCCTTTATGTTTGAAGAGATTGGGAGGGAGTTGCTTGGATGGTTTACCCTCCAAAATTACATGGGAGAGAAATGCAGCCTTAATGGTTTTACTTTTTAGAAGTTAATTGGTGTTTTGGAATATTTTACCAAGTTGTAAATGTCATTATAGGGTTTAGTATCTAAGCAATGTGTAACTGAAAAACAATAATTCTTTGTCTCGTGGGAGCTCTGTCCTATACTTTTTAATTATATAGCATGACGTTTAACCTTTCTTGTTGGGTGATAAATGGAGAAACAAAGTGGTTTTAAGATAATGTTGTGTGTTTTGAGGAGGAGGGTATCTCATTTTTTAACAGATATGATGATGGCTCTCGTGAATACATTTACCCATTTACATGTTTATGCTGAATCTGGAAATTAGTTGGGTGCTTTTACTTCTCTATTTTTAAGCCTGGGCAGAGCTCGAATGTAGATATCGATTTTAGTTTTTTGAAAATTCTCAAGGGTTCAATACGTCCCAAAAGAATTATGAACGTCCCCTTTGTTCATGGATTGTAAGGGTTTATACTTTGCATTTTCCAGTTGATGGTTGATACTCTTCTTCTTTATTTCCTCTAGCATTCCAGCTGTTGATAATTTTTTTTTTTAAGTGTAAGCCTGCGGGTATGAATGTATTTAAAAGATGCCCTATCTGTATGTATTTAAAAGAACTTGACTCGCTGCTATCAAACTGGCTTTAAAGAAAAACTTTCATGTTTGATGTCGATTCTGGAAAAGGTGGATGTGTATAACCTATGGGTGGGCTCCCTATGCTCAGACGTAGATTCATAAACATGCTCTTCTTTGAGATTCGCCACCTGTAGGTGACAAAAATGACCTTGCGTGTAAAATGATGGTTTGGACAAACGTTGGGGTTTTGCTATGTGTACATACTAACTTTGTTTTTAAACTTGGGTATTTACACTTTGCTATGTAAATGGGTGAATATCAATCCTATAGCTAAATGTTTGGATTCTGGGCTTAAGTATTTTTGTTGGCTGAGAGATTCGATCTCTGTATTATTACATTTTTAAATAGGATGTGTTGGTTGTTAAATAAAAAGAGTTGGGAAAGCCCTTGTTGATAAATCGTAATGGTTAAAAATTGTTTTAGTATCTGTTGTAGCTTTGTTGGGCTGGGCCTCCACAGGATTTGATCCTGGGTCTATGGCTGCTTTACTTTTGTTTTGGCTGAGTTGTGACTTTTAGACTAAGCCCTTTATGGGACATTCAATCTGTGAGAAAGGATTTATGTTTGTAAAAGGACAGAGTGTAGTTTACACATATATTTTAATGGTTAGATTGATTTGCATAATTCGATGTTTATGCAAATTAAGTTTTAGATTTGAAAAATGGTTTTGTATGATTCTAAGTAGGTAATTAATCTAGAATGTGATGGATTTTGTACTTTATTGCTTACTGTAAAATAGAATGATAAAATGACAGAGGTAATCTCTGTTTTATTTTTTTTTAAATAATAAAGATAATAGATCGGGGTGATATGATCTTGTTTTGATGAGGTGAATGTTTGTGGTAAAGATTTAAGATGAAAATTACGACATAACCTAGATTTGATAATTTATAAAGATAGACTTTGATTTCGACGAAAGCTAGCAAAAGCTAGTTTTGTTGGTTTTGCTAGGCTTGATGTTGATGATTTTTAAAAGCTGTGAGTAAAATCTGCATTAATAATTAGGCATATTCGTTGAGGTCTAACCCTGGGCGCCATTTAACTATGCCCTTAAATTCTAACTAAATAATGATAAGCCAGAAAAATGAAACAAAATAGTTACAGTAATATTTAAATCATAAACTTGCAGCCTATAATAAATTTAACCTATAAATTTATTCGTATCTGAACTGTGGCAGCTGGGATCTTGATTCTTGGAATAACCGTGGGAGTCTCTGCCATTCAGTCGTTGCTCTCTGAATCCTATAGCTTGCCTTTCCTTTGAAGAACCTGCACACTCAAACCCTAGTTAATGGAATAAAATTCTCTTTAGTTGACCTCTGACTATGGGCTGAATAACTTTGGAACTACCACGTTCCTCCCAACCTTGACCCTGAACCATTCCTGGTTCACTAATGGATCCCCCCGAGCTAGTTCCAACATGCAAAGGAGACTTAGAGCACCTAGGGCAGATAACTATAACAGTGTTCCAATCCTGAAATAATTTATATTTTAGCTTTGTGGGCAAATCTCTCTTGCTTACCATAGAGTAATGATAACAAGATAGATAATAATGATCTCCCCTCTTTGGAATTTGTCCTTCTTTATATAGGTGAACTTTTGAAATATAATTGTTGAGTTTATAATAATATTTTTATTATTAACTCCAACTTTATTTTAAATTTAAATTATAATATATGTAAAGGATATTTTAAATAATTTATCACTCCTAGTTCATCTAGTACTCTTAACTTGTTGCTTTATGTTTTTAAGGAAACTTTTATATTTTATTTACTTTGTCACAACCATGTGTTTATATTAATTAGATCACAATCTTTTCTTTATATATAATATAAATAAATATCTTATGTATATATTTTATGCATACTATTTATACATAAGTGTAATTTCTTTTATAAATAATCGATTTGATTATTTAATTAATTAAATAGCATAATAAGGAAATGACTCACTAATAGAAGGCCATATAAGGAAGGAGGTCCGTAGAAATAATCGTGTGCTAAGGAGATGTCACTAAGCACGCTGGTCCGGTAGGACTGGTCTCGACCCCTCAGACTCTTCCTCTAGATCGCTAAAAACCTATCACGATCTTGATCACGAAACTAAGAATCTCTACCATGAGCATCATATTATGGATAAATACCAAAGCTAGAAGATACGGAACCGGGTGCAGAGCCAATAGGTGCAAAGCCAAAGCCGAATTATGCTGGTAGTGCAGCTTGTCATGAAAGATGTAAGGGTCGACGGGTGTCCAGCATGCAGTAAGGGTCGATGGGTGTCCAACATGCACACTGCCATGGTATCATAACATGCACACCAACAACATAAATATCATAGCGAAATGCTCATCGAAGTGTTAGATGTCAAAAGGAAAAAACATGCAACTCAGAATTTATGATGGCCTCGGGAAAATGCCAAATAAGGCTTTAAACATGTTGATTGGTCACACACAAATATACCTAAAAAAACTTAAGTTAAAATGCATTGGTTTTGCTAAAAACTAATACTAATTTCGACAAAGACTAAAAAGAGCACCACACTACTTAGTAATCAGATTTTGAAAATCTACTCTATCTCTACTTAGTAATCAGATTTTGAAAATCAACTCTATCTCTAGTCCATGCTTCAATGTCAATGGAAGTAGGCTTCCATTTCAGAATTTTTCTACATGCCATATTTTACCTTTTTGGTTTGAAGAGTTCTTAACGTGTTTTTGGGTCTCAATTTCGAATTTTTCCATTTTGTACAAAACATGGCTACTATCGATGTAACCGACAACCCTTGAAATTAGGCCTTCTTAATTTTCTAATGGGCCTTCTTAATTTTCTAATGGATGACCCAATTATTTGGCTCGCAGAAACGTCTTCCCGTGGATCGGGTATTGAAAACATGTCAACGCCGGTGAATATTTTATATATTTCTGGAAAGGGAAAGGGAGCATAATTGAAATTGACAGGATCCACCCGTATGTCAAACGCGGTCGGTCAACATTGTATGAAGTCGGTGCAGATTGTGAAGCCATGTGGGAAACGTGGTTGACGCAGTTCCACGAGAGTCCAGCTCCGATATCATGGGCTCTTGGGATTATATAAGTACACACCGTTGTACCATTTGAAATTGCGTTTTCAGCTTCCGTAGCTGTGAAAGATAGATAGCATCTTTTTTTTTTCTCAGTTTGAAGAGCGCAGATCAGGGAGCATTCAGGATATCATGGGTGTGCCGCCTCCTTCCCCTCATGCCCGGCCTCATGCAATTCTGGTTCCATTTCCTGTTCAGGGCCACATTAATCCCATGATGCTCCTGGCGCATAATCTTGCTTCCCACGGTTTCATAGTTACTTTCATCAACTCTGAATACAACCATCATCGTATCCATGGCCGCCGCACCAAATCCGTGGATACATCTTCGACTTTGAGTACTGAAGAAGTGGATAGCACGGTAGCAGGTGGCAAGATCCGTTTCAGGGTTATCCCCGATGGCCTTCCAGAGGAGGATACGAGGACCAACTTTGCCAGATTGGCTTCTGTAACAGAGAAAACAATGGGGCCGCTGCTTCGTAAACTGATCGATGAGATTAACGAGATCGAAGAACATAAAGTCACATGTTTGATAGCAGATTTCTTTGCATCATGGGCACTGGACGTCGCCCAGCAGTGTGAGATCAATGCAAGAGCTGGTTTCTGGCCTGGTCTTATTGCTACCTACGCCATTATTCATCATATGCCGTCTCTTGTTCTGGACGGAACCATACCTTCAGATGGTATGTTCAAATGTTTCATGCATTTCTATTTTGTGTTGTACAGCAATGGATGTCATAATGTTTAATGTAATTATCATTGGTTAACTATGTTACAGGTATTCCAAAGGAGCACAAGATGATCAGACATCTAATTTCCTCCATGCCGGCCCTCTGTTCTGCGCATCTTCCATGGCTGATTGGGGCTGAAGAAGATCAGCGATCCCGTTTTCAGTTCTGGCTTCGAAGCGTGAGCAGATTCAGGCAGGTTCAATGGATTCTCTGCAATTCTTTCAATGACTTGGAAGGTCCGATAATGAATACGTTTCCCAGAAAAGCAGGCATTTGTCCAGTGGGTCCTTTGATCCCTGCACCTTCGACTGATGGATCAGATCATGTAGTGAAGATAGCAAAGCTTGTGAGTTTGTGGGCAGAAAAGCACGAATGCTTGCAGTGGTTAGATCAGCAATCTCGGAAATCTGTGATATATGTATCGTTCGGGAGCACCGTCCGTTTCAATAAAAGGCAGGTGGAAGAGCTTGCATTGGCCCTGGAGGCGACTCAGAGACCTTTTTTGTGGGTTGTGCGTCCAGATCTCATCGACAATCGAAGCAATACGGGGCTTTCTGGGAGATTCTTAGAGCAAGTAGGGAATCGGGGCTGCATAATATCATGGGCGCCACAACTGGCCGTTCTATCGCATCCCTCTGTGGGCTGTTTCCTCACCCACTGCGGTTGGAATTCGACTGTGGAGAGTATAACAAGGGGCGTCCCCATGCTCTGCTGGCCTTTTGCCGCGGATCAATTCCTGAACTCTTGTTATGTAGTCCATGTATGGAAGGTTGGGTTGCCTCTCATCAATTCCAGTGTTGAATCAGATGGGAATTTCGTGGAGAAGGCGGAGATCGAGTCATGTGTGAGGAGAATGATGAACGGAGGTGAAGGTGCTGAGATAAGGAGAAGAATAAGAAAGTTGAAGGAAAGTGCAGGGGCTGCTGTCAAGACAGGAGGATCCTCTGCTGCCAACTTCAATGAATTCCTCACTGCCATAAAAATGGGGAACTGATGGATAATTCCATGAGTTATTCTCGGTGCCATGGAGCAGCGTTGAATGTATTGTATATTTATGAGGACATTGATCAACATAGTCCATCACAAACCATTTTTATTTCTATTCATTCCATGCTCTGCTTCAATATGTGTAGCTAAAATCGAGCATACTTTTCGATCAATGCTGCTGCACAAGATTTTGGCGGATTCAGCAAAATAATTCGCTATGATTCCTCCAAACATATTTATAAGCTATTATTATTGTGGGGTACAGCATTTCAAAGTTCATCGAAGTCACCACACATGTTTGGTTTAACCTGGAAAATCTTGACCTATGGTTTTGTTATTGTTTTGTTTAAAATATCAAATAATTGTTTTAAGAAGATGGGCTTAACAAATCATTGTTAGGAATCAAAATAATTCGTTGCATTTAATATTTAAAAAATTATAACTAAAATAAACTACAACGAGTTTGGTGGTTTTTATCTTTGAAATTGGTCATCCTTTGACCATAAACTAGGGCCATAAGTTGCATTGTCCGTGACAATAACTAGCAAACAATAGTTAGGGAGGAATGAGCAAAAAAACATAATCCTGAGAGGCTATGAGTCCAACCTCCTTGTATTAGAAGGCACTGAAACACCTAAAGATCCCAAAGGAAGATTGTACATGTTTGCCCAATGTTCATATTTACACATATACAAGATTGAGATTCTGTTGAGATTGAGATTCTGTTGAGGACATGAGGAGACCTCAAATTGTTAAGAGTTAAGAGAATAAAGAAATTATTGATTGTTAATTGGTAGCTAATGGGAAGTGGCTAAATCGACATTAGTTGAACCTCGAGAGTTAAGAGATTAAAGAAAACATTGATTGTTAATCTTTATTTAATGGGATAGTGGCTAAATCTATGGTAATTTTTAGGGGCGAAATTTTACCAATTAATTACTTTTAGACTTTTTTTTCAAAAAATAAATTTGCTATTTGGTCATTTTAAGTATCTAATATCACCAAAATTTAGACGTTTTAGTAATAAATTGTACATGTTTAAAATTTAATATTCGCCTACCTGTCTATATATATGTTTTTTCAATCCAAAATACCCTAATTAAATCAAATACATTTACATAAATTTCAAAAAGATAACCATTAAACTGTTTTGAAAATATTTCTTTATTCTTTAAAGATTTCATTTGTGGCTCAATTGAATATAGATTCAAATCATTTGAATCTTTAGTATTACATAACATTAGATTTGCCTAGCGAAATGAGATGCTATCAATGAATAAAAAGTTTGATGATATTTGACCAACTTTAAATGGTTTTGATTTTCCATTTGACAGACTTTAAATGGTTTTAATTTTCCAAAGAAGGAATACTAGCACAGGAATATTAGCATAGAGTTTATACTTTTAGCAAACTGTTCGACTCCACCGTTGAGTCCGAGACCTCAGACCCAGCCCCTGGTAAAGCATGCATAGACCGAAGCAAGAGACACAAATGAAGATGATAGACTGTCGCTACCAAAATTTGAGGACTTGAAGAGCAAATGGCTCGGAATCCGAGGCTGTTAGAGACTTTCCCTCTGCCATGATCCGCTTAGCTACCGATACAGATTCTGCAAATAAATAAATAAACATGATGTCATTTATAAATTTATAAACAGATGTTGCTTTGATTCTCCGCTCCAAACTGATCCGCTTAGCTACAGATATAGATACAGATTTTGCAAATAAATAAATAAACAAACATGATGTCATTTATAGACAGATATTGCTTTTTCAGCTATTGCTTTCATTCTCCGCTCCAAACTACTGTTGCTTTGATTCTCCACTCCAAACTACGAGGCAAAAATCGACTGATTCAACCAAAGTTTCACCTTGTTAATTCACAAATTGATTTATTGAATTGCGTGCAGCTAACTAATATGTCCAAAATGGTAATACGTCATATACAGAATAAGTGTATATGTCACAGACATAATAAGTTGTTTTATATTACCATATAGATATTACCTTGGAAATCATGAAAATTAACATGTACGGTTAAGGATGGTCCTTTTGCATAATGCATGCATGTGAAGATAAAAATTATATTCACATTTCATCTTAGGCATATTATCATATCTTTTGGTACAAGGAGAAAGATAATTAAATGTATTTGGATTAAATATATGAGAATGTTATATGAGAATAGTGAATATGAATATATATATTCAATATTGGTTTGAAGTTAAATGGTGAATTGTAAATGTGAAAAACACTAATCATTAAGTAATAGAATAATATACTATAATATTTAATAAGTAGCATAATTTTAAAATTACAGTATCTTCATAGTTTAGTTTATCATTAACTCTTTCCATGCTTGTTTTGTTTTTATTGCAAAATTGCAACCTAGTTTTGATGATGTCTTTTAAACAAGAAGGTGGGAGGCTTGACTTTGGTCATTGCATGTGTACTTTTTACAAACTATGCAACATTTCTGGTATCTTTTTTCCATCCATGAATATACAAAGTTTCTCTTTTGTTTTGGTAATATTTTTAGTTGGTTATAATTTGCAAAAATCACACATATATATATATATATGTATACTTTTTAAAATTTTGGTCAAACTTATCAAATATTTATATGTATATAATAATCCAACATATTTTTTTAGCTCAATGTCAACTCCAAGTGGACATTTTATACTACCATTTCAAAAGGGTCTCAACCCATGTATAGAAGTTGGAGCAATGTGATATATGTGACCATTAAGTAAAAAACCATGTGTCCATTGACATGGCTAAGCATATGTTTCACTGTATTTGTAAGGACCATATGGTAGGATTAAGATTTGTGACCATTCATGTTGAAACATAATATATAAAGGTCCAAGGTTGGTTAATTGAGAAAGAGCACCTAACGAGCTATGAGTCCATTAGAGAGAAAGAGATAAGGGGTCCAAGTCTTAGCTAGCTATATCTCATAATCATGTCATTCGCTTATATACCATATGTCTTAATTTAATCATCCATTATTTTAAAGTTGATGATGGTTTGTTCGAAGGCCTAATTTGATTTCAATGGAAACATGAGAGTGGGATGGGGGCGAGGAGTGGAAAGATTGGACATATCTTAAGGAAGTCTGACCACCTCCCTACTTTCATACACCTAAGAAGAATTCAAATAGGACTCTCCCTTTCTCTCATGAGAGATGAAAATGAAAAGTATGACCATTTGAATAGAGGGAGGAACTTTATGGAGGTATGCAGTCTATCTAGGATAGGAGATCACTCTTCATGAAAACTAAGGATAGAAACCTTAAGAAGAATAGTAGAAAGAAGAAACATACTATTCATTATACATTATACATTTTTTTTTAATTATAGAGTTTTGTCTTCATCATGTAATGTTAGCATCTTATACACATTTCATTCTAAATACTTTATTTTTAATAAGTAACAAAATTTAACATTAATAATTAATTTACTAATAAATAGTTATATTTGCAAAGAAGAAACATTCTTATAAGAGACACTCTAAGTTAAACACTGAGAGTCGTTTTTACAATTATACAAGTTATTATTGTTTCTTAGTTATTTAAAAATATTATTTATTTTTTATAGCCTATCATTATACATTATACATTTTTTATTATTATTATAGAGTTTTGTCTTCATCATGTAATGTTAGCACCTTATACACATTTCATTCTATTATTTTTAATAAGTAACGAAATTTAACATTAATAATTAATATTTTACTAATAAATAGTTATATTTGCAAAGAAGAAACATTCTTATAAAAGACACTCTAAGTTAAACACTGAGAGTCGTTTTTACAATTATACAAGTTATTATTGTTTCTTAGTTATTTAAAAATATTATTTATTTTTTATAGTAAATTATTTGTACAAAATGAATATAATAAATATAAATAGAGAAGAATATGTAAGTAATGAGATAGTTTCACTCATCATTAAAATAATATACATAAAGAAAAAGAATCGGTGACGCCAGCATAAACAAAGAATGGATGAGCTATAATCACCAAATAAGAGCCCGGAGGTGGACATTGCCACCTACTTATATTGCCGTATGATTTATTTGTTTGAAGTCGGAAAGTTTAAAAGTATTATTTTTAGTCTACATCAACTCAAACAATTTGAGTAATGATGTTTGTTCATAATGATTCATACTTGTGTTTTTTTCACTTGGTCAATATGTAATAGTACACTCTTAGAAATGATAAAAAAAAACTAGAGATAATCATTTGTTTTTTTCCCTTAAGATGTAATAGTGTAGACTCTTAGAAATGATAATAACAAGAATCTTGGACATAATTATTTATAATAGTGTGCACTAAATGACAACAAGAATATTGGAGATAATCAACAAAAAAACTTAACTTTTGTTTAAAAACCTAACAAATAACAAGAATGTTGGACATAATTATTTATAATAGTGTGCACTATTAAAAATGACAACAAAAATATTGGAGATTGTCAATCAAGAAACTTACATTTTGTTTGAAAACCTAATAAAATAAAACTATTTACAATGATAAATAAAACTTTCTACAATTTTATAATTTTAAATTGCCTTTTATCTTATACTTTTATGGACTATTTGGATTTTTCACAACCTTTTTTTAATGTCCCGTCCTTATAAATCCTTTCAACATTTTCCAAAATAATTCCCTCTAGACTTGAATAAAAGAATTCGAAATTATCATCATGTTTACCAAAAAAAAAAAATATATTGTGACCTTGTTTACATTCATATGCACCATCATCATGTTTACCAAAAATAAAAATAAAATATTGTGACCTTGTTTACATTCATATGCACCAAGTTGCTTTCAAAGGAATGGAAATGCTTTTTTAGAAATAAATAAATACAAATTATAAGAAAAAAAGTTTATAATGAACACCATACAACTCACAATAATATGAAATTGAAACAAAATCCATGAAACAATTACCTCTTTCAACTCACATATGAAATTGAAACAAAATCCAAGAAACAATTACCTCTTTCAAGGCACTCATAACAATATGAATATTAAAACAAATCACTAATATGTCATCCACAAAAGTAAATATGTCTATTATCTTTTCATTTTTAAATTCAAATTCTCTAAAAAGATATACTTGTCTTTTTCAATAATTTAAATTTTAAAGAATTGTCAACTAAATATATTTATATCTTTATAAAAAAAAAATCTATATTTAAAAAGTGTTCCAAAAAAACATAAGAAACATTTTCAAGAAAAAAATAAAATAATTAAGAAATAAAATAAAATCATTGTAAACATCGATGCAAACATATGAATGATATCTTATTTGTTTGTCCATTAAAATTGAAGGTAAGTTGTGTACAAGCTCGTGCAATAACTGGAAATGCAATAAATAGTTTTTTTTCTCCCATTCAATTGTATTTTTCACATGAAGGGAATGCGCTCAAATAGCTACCATCCAAATTAGTCCTTTGCCTAAAATAAACTTGAATAAATAAAATTCAATTCTCAACCAATAAACCTTTTCTTGAGAAGTATTTTCCTAAGCACTCTCAATAATCTTATGATAAATAATATAGCGGAGCATCTTATCTCAATGCCTTTAGAAATTCACTAATGTGAAGATTACAAGGTCATCATCATCCAACTCTTCCAAAAGTCGAAAAGCCAGGTAGTGATGTAACAATCTGGAAAAAGCGTAATTTATTATAGAAAATTAGGCCACAGTGCTTGAGATTGTAAATTCCTAAGCACTCAATAATCTTATGATAAATAATATAGCGGAGCATCTTATCTCAATGCCTTTAGAAATTCACTAATGTGAAGATTACAAGGTCATCATCATCCAACTCTTCCAAATGTCGAAAAGCCATGTAGTGATGTAACAATCTGAAAAACGCGTAATTTGTTGTAGAAAATTAGGCCATAGTGCTTGAGATTGTAAATTTTGGGCAACTGATGTACTCAAATCAAAGGTAAAGCAAGAAAGGTTGAAAGTAGCTATCTAGCTTGGAATTCAGAGGAAAAATAACTAAATGAGGGAGAAGATTATTATTTCAAAAGAACAAAAGAAAGACCAAGGAGTCAAAATTGTCCAGGGATTGACAGTATAACAAGACATCAGCTTCATAAATTAAAAACAGTGTTATGCCAACATAAAGGGAAGCCCCTATCCAATTTTTGCCTTCAACAGTGCACCGGAAGCTCCCCTTCTTGGAGATGGGCCGGAGATTAATGCATAGAGGTCATTTACATTGGGGGTTCCTTGAAACTCCATAATATTCCATCAAGCAAACAACAGATCTGTGGCAGCAGAAGAGGCAAGCGCCTGTAGAAATAATTAAAACCAAAATATAGCAGAGGAGGATCAATCTCCAGCATGGGCTATTGTCTAATGGTTTGGATTCGTTAATTGGTAGTTATGTGATTGAGCACTCTGCACTGAGTATGTTTCCTTTTTCTCTTGCTACTGTGGTGATTATTAAGAAATTGTTGGAATGGCGTTGGTGCCCTGTATAAATTGCTCTAATAGCCTAAATTAAAATGAGATTTAATTTGTCAGTGTGCTTTTTTAGTATGGTGTCAATTAATTCCAACGCCTTTTACATATATTGAATGACTGTAGAGAATGGGAAATTGAAATAGAGCATATATACATATATAACCAACTGGAAATTAAGACGGAAGATGTACGTATAGATATATTCAACTCAGGAGTTGCTTTAATGTTTGATGTAATTGTGTGAGTTCTGTTATTTTAAACACATGGTACAACATCTTTTTTGCATTGTTACCATAACAACATAAAAGGGTCACAAGCAATAATAGTCTTATCACAAACATTTATGGTACATACAGACAAGAGTTGAGAAATAGAAGCCTACTCTGTTAAGTGCAACAATACAATTTTGTTCATTGTTTACTTGCAGTGAAAACAAGTACAGGAAATGGCAAAAAGAACGTGGAATGGAAGGCCCAACTTTTCTAAGAGACAAAAACTGCTCCAGTGAAAATTATCTTCCCAAGTTAGTAAGAAACATATATTGGTAAACAAAAGGAAATGAATATACACTAGTCAAGCACTCTTTCATCTAGATAAGTCACATACATGATACAATACTAAATTTAAATATTGAACATACAAGTAATACCGGACGACTACACATTAGGTTTTCAAAATATGCCCAACATTATATTGTCAAGCTTACTTGATTGCATTTTACAATTAATTTTTGTTAAGGACATTTTATGGGAATCACTAAATTACTTTATTGCATTTTAAAATTAATTCTTGTTAAGTATTTTTTATGGAAATCACTAAATTACTTGATTTCATTTTACAATTAATTTTTGTTAAATTACTTGATTACATTTTACAATTAATTTTTGTGAAGGACTTTTTATGGGAATCACTAAATTACTTTATTGCATTTTACAATTAATTCTTGTTAAGGATTTTTTATGGAAATCACTAAATTACTTGATTGCATTTTACAATTAATTTTTGTTAAGGACTTTTTATGTGTATCACTAAATTGTCTTCTTAGAATGAACTGGGTTGTATGAGATCTGGGTACATACAACAATCAACTGGGAATCATACATACCTTGAATAAATAATTTTGTTCCTAAAATGGATTTGGGATGGGTATGCAAAATGAATACGTTTTTTTGGGAACCTCATAATTTTGTGAAGTATGATGCCTTTTGGTATTAGAAATCATCCTTATAAAGTCTAATGCAAAATCCAGAAAATGAATACCACTAAGCTGTAAACAAGAAGACAAATACAATTTCAAAAAGAGAAATCAGTTGGATGAGCATTAAATCCTATGATATCCATAACAATCTATGATTATTAGCATAAATAGAAGCCTCTATGCAAAGTAGAAATGTGACTATGGTATTATATCAAAATACATCCTGGCAAAAGATTTGTTTTGAAAGGGAACATCAATATTTTTAATAACCAGGAAATACTCACAAGCATGCAACACAAAACACATTCATAAATTGGACACCGAATACCATGCAATATTTTTTAAACAAAATTAGAAACACAACTCAGCCCTCAGCTCAAGTGCATCAATGGAAAATGCTTAGGTCATTATTGTGCTTCTAAAATATGTAGATCAATAAAAAAACAGAAACTAAAATTCAAAATGTTGATTATGCTCCCAAAAAATAAAATAATGGCATATTTAATGCATTTCAAGACGAATCTTCTAAATACTAAAATAATTAAAATAACTGCAGAACTTGGAAAGCAGAATGAAGAAACAAGGGAGAACCTAGGAAACAATCCTGGAGTTGGTTTGGAAACAACAATAGCTAGAGGTTGTAGGTCCCAATCATTATCCATAGAAGGATGATATAATTTACAATGCAGATATGTTTCACACATCGCAATCCCAATTAGCCATGGTTGACCAGTTCCTCCATATCGAACTAATATTTGGCTCAATTTCATAACAACTTGTTGCACATAAGATGAGACTGACAACCCTATAGACGCTCCTCCTATCTTGGGATTCTCTACAAGTTAGTTTAAATCACCCACGTTAAGAATTATACCCTTATTCAAACGCCCTTCCACCATTTGGTCCCATTCCCCGAACTTCATAGCAATGTGGTATTTATCTTGTTTCCGAAACAGAAAACAAATATCTCTATTTCAATAGGAAGAATCTACACACCCTGAAGTTGTGCTTGGTTTTCACCTTTTTATATTCTCTGCACAAGTTCTTTTATTACAGCTTCAGGTTCTTTCTCCCCTACGACAATTAGATTTTTCTTCTTAAGCTTTAGAAGGATTTCTATGAGTCTTCTAATCTCATCATTTCTATTGCCAGTGGCTTCAACACCAATGCCTGAACTTTGAAGCCACAACCTAGAAGGCCTGGCGCAGATGGCTAGCAGGGGCTTCCAAAAGCATCGCAGCAACATGTAGAGGATTCATTTAGTCGTTCCCGCGATGAAAATATTATGTTATGGAATGATTTAAGATGCTCATCGCCTCCGGGGTTAGAGTATGCTGCACTATTCTTATCCCTGCTCGGAAACTTTCTTGATAAGGAAATCAATTTTCAGAAATTGTCTCTCAATATTTCTTAATTGAGAAAAATAAATTCTCAATAAGGGACTTCCTAGGGTAGCTAAAATTTAACATGAGGAAGCTGTTTTAGCTTCCATACTTCCCAGGGTAGTTGAAATTTAATAACCCTCTACAACTTCTATTCTCTAGAAGACCATCAACTTCATCCTACAACTGTTGATTTATCAGGTATCCACTGAAAGGAATGACCACTCTGGAATAAGAAAGGAATCGAAAAATAACACATACGAAAGTATAGATATGCACACAGAGATTTGCGGAGAGGGGTGGCATCCATTCAAGAATGTGAATTACAGGTCCCTAGTTGTTACATGCAGATTGTCACGACATCAGTCATGGACTGCAGTTCCTTAGAATTCCATGGAATGCAAGTTCAAGTACAGGTGCAGATCCCTGGTTTTTACATGTAGATTGCCATGACATATCCACTACATCATCCTAGAATTCCATGGACTACAGTGCAGGGAGTTGTTTTCCCACAGGCTGCCTGCACGGGAAAAATTGAAACAGATAAATACAACCCATGCATTAACTAGATTGCGGATGTGACGTTAGCCTACAACCACCTCCTGGGAAGGGAGAATCGAGGATGATGTCACCTCCTGCCACCTATCACATTTTTGAAAAATATGAATTTGAAAATTTTGAAAAATTATTAGGTAAATTAAACCATAGTTTTCATATAGTCTAGAGGGAAAATTTTAGGTTTTAAAGAAAAATAATAAGAGTTTGATGATACATATATGATCCCCTTCGGGTACATAATAACATTCTTTTACGAATGTAGAGTAACTTAAAAAGTAAAAGAAAGTTTTTAATATACTTGTTTCCAACATTGCTGAGTGAATTATCGCCTTCATAAATAGTCATAAAAATAAGCCATGGAAAACTTGTCACTTGTATGAAACAAGCAAATTGTCACTTGTATAAAAATGCATAAATCACAAACCATGGAAAAACTCATCACTTGTATGAAATTTGATTGGATCACACATTAACGAAGTAATCAACGAAAACTGTATGTCCAAACAAGACAATAACAAATTCAGTGAAGGGTGCTTTCTTATGAAGGCATCCTATAGGATATGCATAATAAGCTATAATTTTATTGTTGTAATTGTCCCTTGTCAATCCATTCCTATTCTTTGGACCAATATAGAATTTTCACCAATTGGTTTTTAATGTTACACCTTTCTTTGACTTTGGTTTTCTATGTTTAACCATTGTTAATTAAGCATTGACTCTACTCAACTTTGGTTGAAAATGGTTGTTTTCAATGTAATGCAACATTGTGACATTTCAAGAGCAATAATTGAAGAGGTTGCTTTAAATATTATGCAACGTTGCAACTTTATAGTTACCTTTAAGATTATGTCACATTGCGGCATTAAGAAATCGACTTCAATATTATGTAACATTGCAACATTATGGTTGATTTCAATATTTTGTCACATTATAACATTAAGAGGTCAACTTCAAAATGTCACATTATGACATTCATAAGATTACTTCAATATTGTGTAATATTATTACATAAAAAAGTTAAGGTTAAGTTTAATATTCTATAATATTGTGACATAAAAAAAATGACTTCAATATTATTTCATATTATAACATTATAAATAACATGAATATTATGTTACATTGTGACATTAAAACTTGACTTCAATATTATATAACATTGTGACATTAGTCTAATATCATGTCATTAAAAAGAGTCATTAGAAAACATATATTTGCATATTCATTATGCAAATAATTCATCATTTAACACAATATATTAAAATATGTTAAACTATTTTAAGTCGCCTATGATGTAGTTACTTTAAACACACAATTAAAAAAAAAGGCAAACATTTGTCATTAAGTGACACATGGTTAGCACATAAATATTCATTAAGTGACACATGGTTAGCACATAAATATTTTTTATATTCATCGTGCAAATACTTTTCATTGAACGTAACATGAATAAATGTTAGATATAAATAAGTCCAATGGAAGCAAACATAACCAAATATCAACGGTTGTTGGATAAAATATTATTATTATGAAAAAAATGTTATCATTGAGTGTGACATAATGAAATGTGAAATGAATATCTCTAAATCATTGGGATGTTGACAAATTATTGTTGATTGCATATGATATAAATAAATGGAAAGACAACTTTGAGTCCTTGGATATTGGGTTTTGAAGCGGTACTTTATATCTATGACCACTTCATTGGTAGTTTAGGTCCTCCAAAGCATATCGATCCTCCTTATATTCTTGTTATCAATTACCTCCATCCCATGTATGATGACCATGGTAGATAGGTGTTGGATTTCAGTACATTTTTGGATATCAACAGCGATGTTAAGTTTAAGTTCCTTTGAAAAAACCCAACATAATATGCCCAAACATGAGCATAGTGTAGAGTGTATCAAATATAGCGAGCTAGATTTTAATTTTTGTTCTTTAGCTTTTATTTTTTTTATAAAAAAAAACAATAAATAAATGTTATGATTCATGATTTTCCTACCGCATTAAATCGAACCTTAACCTCTTGGAAAAAAAACAAAATGCCATAAATTAACACTCATAATAGGCATAATAAGGACATATATTGCCTATTTTCATTTAGAGAATGCATTGATGGTCATTGATGATGTGTGTCTCTTTAATGGTTATTTTTATTCCATAGTCCATATTCTTGCATAAAAAGTTATCAATGCCAACATGTCGAAATATTAGAACCTTGGAAGCTTGTTCGAACAACTAGTGCAATCTTAGGATGTATTTGGAAATTGGTTTTTTCCTATGGAAGAAAATCCATTTAAGGCCATTGAGAAATGACTCACAACAAAGTATCCACAGAGAAATGAAGTTGCAAGTTCTATAGTTAGGAGCCATGTGACCTATTTACCCATAAATGGAAAAACATCTTGAAGATCAAGGGAATAATTCCCAACCATGATGACATACGTTTATTTACAACCCCACATTTTTGACATAAAGTCTTGCGCCCACTCACTTAAGAACCCAACATCTAAAAGCACACAATTTTCAATTTTCCAATTGGTAACTACAAAAGAAAGAACTGAAATCATTGCTTAACATTGAATTATGAAAATCTCATGAAATTAATAAAACATTAAGTACCAAGCTGTTATATTGGTTTCTTTCTTCTTTTTTTCCTACTTACACAATAACCCATACATTGAGGAACGATGATGTTATTTGGTATATTCAAAAAATTCTTTAAATACAAATTTCCTCTTTCTACTGTGAGATACATATAAACTTCTGATCATTTTAGCACCAAGAGATATATTAACCGCTAAGGTAAACTATTCATACTACTTTGCTTTAAATGTTTCTTTGTATGTAAAATCACACTACTTTGCTTCATATGATAGTTACAGTCATTTTGTTTGACAACATATTTATCATTCTGAGTTAATTATTTAGAATAAAATCTATATCTGTCATTCTGAATTAATTATTCAGAATAAAATCTAGGGACAATTGTATGCAATCCCTTGCTAAAAACCTTTAATGAAATAACCGTGGTCATTTTTAGAACAAAATCTATGGGAAATTATATATAATATTTGGTTGAAGATACCTTTAATGAAACAACTATGCGGTTCATCATAGTAAGATCCTTTTAGAACAAGAGATATGGGAAATTGTATGCAATATGTGGCAGAAAATGTATTTAGTGGAAAAATTGTAGTTTATCAAAGTCATGTGCATTGATAAATTTTGACATTCAAAGTTCCAATTTATGTGAATCATTTTCTTAATCGAGGTATACTATAGTTCACCCCACTGTATAGGAGCCTTTTCCTATAGACAGTAAATTAGTTCTCGGTGAGCTTTATTACCTTCCTTCTTATTAATTTAATCTCTATCAATCCGAAATTGTGGTAAGTTGTACCCATGTTTGATACTAAGATTAAAGATTTCAAGGTTTGTCTTTCTTTTGGAAATGATATTCTTGACTTATAAATGCAATGAATAAAAATTTGTACATGACAAACATAAGTGAGAGAAAACAAATAAATTCAAAATGTTTTTATAAGTTACCTTACTTGTAATGGAACCACATTGTCAAAACATTATACAAATAGTTTGAATAATTTTGATAAACATATGTAACGAAAAATAATACCAAATAGAATCTAAAGAAAAAAAATTAACATTGACTCACACACACATTATACAAATATTTTCACTAGAAACCCAAAACCAAGAAAACCATCATTCTTAAGAGTTTCTCCACTCTCTATCTCATTATTTTATATTTTCTATTTACAATATAATATTATAGCATTTAAAACCATAATCCACTAACACAGATTAGATTACAACCCCAATTCGTTGATCAGAATTAATTTACAATGGGACACAAAACCTTGGGCTGAAAACAACTCAAAATGGACAAAAAATGAACCCAAAAAATTTATTTAAGGGGCGTTGGCACCCAACACATCCTAGCTTGGGGAGCTAACTAGCTCTCCTACCCCCCCTTTCTTTGGGAACCTATAAAAATTACAACACATGTACAACATAGTTCCATATGTTATTCATATGTGGTATCTCATATTCAGAAAACCTCCTCCATACATAGAAATTTCACATTAATTCCATTCTCCATAAATTTTGAGAATCTGAATCATAATACTCTTCTCTTTTAATGCAATTTCACTATCATGGGTCACCTTATAGGTCAATTAAACTTCATTATCATGGATTATAGGTGACGAATCATGAACCCTCTTTAATGAGCAATCTTCCTCAATATTGGCATTGCAAATTGGAAACTATATGCAACCATAATAAAGAACTCAAAACATAGCTCATCCTTTCATGGTTCTATAAACCATGTGAGAATGGGTAAGGGAACTTCACATACCTTTATCATAGGTCCAAGAATACTTAGACTCCACCTTTATTATAAGCATGGTGGGTTCCAGATTCAATTAAAAAATATAACAAGGTTATGAAGTTGGTTTGAAAACAAAATCAATCTAAAACATAAGATATAATGCTCACAAGGGAGATAAAAATACATATTGTATATATAATTTTGAATAAAATAAGGGAATGTAAGCAACTTAAGAAAATTCCAACAATTACTTCTCTAGCAATAAATCAATTTGCACATAGAATATGATATGACCCAAAGGGGGAATATATGGGAGTAAAGAAATATAATATGATCGCAAGGGAGGCATATATGAAGTTAGTTGTGTGTAAATATATATGCAATAGATATACATAATAAAGAGGCTACATGTGCAATGAGTTGGAATTTGTATATATAAAAGACATATAGTCATTATTGTGGGAAACATGTGATTTGATAGATATGTATTAGGTTATTTGGAAAAGGTTATCATATCATTTAAGGATTTATTGTGTAACTCATCTCTCTTATCTAATTTGAAGTTTTGTTCCACATTAACATTTGTTTTACATGGTGTATACTTTAATTTATTATGATATCTTTAGTATCTGGTTCATCAAATTTGGTATTAGAGCATATAGAAATTGGCTTGGCTCCTTCGAACAATGAAATTTTCAAGATACCGAGGAGACATAGTGAGTAACCTATGGTAAAAGTTACATATGTAAAGGATATTTTAATTAATTTCCCACCTCTAGTTCATCTAGGACTCTTAACCTGTTCCTTTATGTTTTTAAAGAAACTTTTATATTTTATTTACTTTGTCACAACTATGTGTTTCTATTAATTAGATCACAATCTTTTTTTTATATATAATATAAATAAATATCTTATGCATATATTTTATGCATACTATTTATACGTAAGTGAGACTTCTTTTATAAATAATCAATCTGATTATTTAATTAATTAAATAACATAATAACTCTTTGATAAATATTTAATACAAGGTCCAATCTTTGGACAAGGTCTTTTTGGTAGGTTTGGATAGTCGACTAGGTTAGGTAACTCTAGGTCCCTCTTGCATGTTGGATTCCCTCGTTTAACATGGTAGTTTCTGTATTTCTTGATGAGAGATAGAAATGATTCATTTAACCAATTAAATAATTGTGATGACTAGTAGTGTTATTCAGAGTCTTCTCGACTCAACACTCTTAATATCAAGTAACCTCAAGTGTTCTTCAAAGCTTTGGCTCAACACTCTCACGTGGGTGTTACGCTAGTGCAATTCCAGAGCATCTCGCTCAATACTAGTACTAGAAAGTGTTTTTGAAGTACATCTAGAAGTACAATTGGCCTCGGATCCGGTACTTATTATCAAGCTTGGAGTGCTCCATAGGTTATGCCCAACACTCTATGTACATTGGGGATAATGCCTAGTACATAATAAAAGTCCTCTATGTGCATCGGGGCTTAAAACCAGCAAATAGGTCATCCATGCGCTCCTGAGCTTACGCTCGATACATCATAAGAGTCACTCATGCATAATAAGACTCTACACAATATAATCAAAGAACATCTCAGTAAATTAGGGTTTGCACCCACATCTCATGATAAACATTAATCAAGTACATCGGGGCTTTCATGCCCAGTACATAACAATAAATCTGCATTAGTTAGGGTCCATGCCTAAATATAAGTACGTCGTAAATAAATCATATGCATCGGGGCTTACGCCCAATATATAACATAAACATAATCAATCAAAATTTGTGATGTTACATCCCTCCCCGCTTAGAAGAACATCATCCTGGTGTCTCTAGGGTTTAGAAATGAACTCATGAAACAAGGCGGGGTAAGCCTCTTTCGTTGTGGGTTTCTTTCCCTATGCAGCTTCATAAATTCAAAACCCGTAATTCAAGGGTTTATTGGGATTTTCTTAACCCCCTTACCTAGAATAACCTTAAGTACTGTCAGTTCTATGACATATAATCATAATCATTGCATTGTTAGTCATGCTTTGGTGTCTCTTGATCTTTTGTACCTTTACTTTCTACAAACAACACAAGTTGTTTCTAGTGTTTCATCCTATGACACATATATGCTTTTCCAAAATCAGTTAGAATATAAGTAGTAATTTTCCCTTTGCAACATCATGCATATGATCAATCCTTAGAACATAAACGATAGTTTTTCCTTTGCAACAACATGCATGTAGTTAGTCTAGGATATAAGTCGTAATCTTTCCTTTGCATACAATTTGCATATGGTTCCCTTCAGAAATCAGTAATAACTTTTCTTTTCCACATAATTGCATATCCTCAATTCTATAACATAAGAGATAACTTTTATTTTTCACATAATTGCATATCCTCAATTCTATAACATAAGGAATAACTACTCCTTTGTAAACAAAAAATGCATAATATCAGTTTTAGTACAAGAGAAATAATTTTTCCTTCATTCATTATAATGTTTCCTTTTCATGGCAGCTCTTTTTTGGGTTTGATCTCCTTGCAACCTGTATATCTGTCCTTCATACATGATCATAATATAAGATAATATTGTAAGTTTCTTGGCACAACACTTCTTTTCCAAGTAGCCTTAGTCATTTTCTACTTGCTTTGTCCTTGGAAACGACGATCACATAAGTGATCGTAAGGTGATTCTATGTATGAACCTAACATATGCATACTCTAAGCCTAAAAAAAAATGCATACTATAGGTATAGACTAAGCATAAAAGTGTGTAGAATATGTATAAACTAAACATACAAGTGCGTAACATATGTATAACCTGAACATAAACAACTCTCGGTGTATTGGAGTATACTAGCTCAATACCCAAATAGGTTTTGTCAATCTAGATGTTCCTGCACGTAACATTGATGTAAGAAGATAGTCTAATGGTAGTGAAGGGGTTTACTAAATGTTCTAGAGTTTCTATCTCCATATTGGTTAATCACCAAGAGTCTAAGTGCTTCATAATGTTTTACTGCTCAATAAAAAAAGGGATGTTTTATCAACCTGGGTGATCCCTCGTGTATTCACTACATACCCAAGTAAGTTTCCTATCCTTATTACTAAAGTAGGTTAGTTGCGAGGTCTGTTTATCTATCTTTCTTGCATATTTTTTGATTTAGAATGAACATGTGAAGTAGCCTAATCATGAATCAAATTGGAAACTGGAAACTCATATTTGTAAAGGTACTAAAATATACCTTCATAGGTAATGCAGCCCATGATCATAAGGTATGCCCGTGTAATTTGTCTCGTCCTACTCCGATGATCATAAAGAACACCTTTACAAGGATTGTCACCATGTACTATGATGTAGTCTAAGACCGTTTATAGGTGCTTGGAGGTTTCCTCCTGACTCAACACCAGATCCCATTAGTCTTTTCAAGATCTGGTTAACACTCTATGTTTAAATATGTAAAACATCTTTTTAAACAAAACATGGTACTTTTAGTATTTTGTAAGAAACATATGTCAATGATTCCAACAATTCTTTAATTTCTTAAGTTGATTGTTTACACCAATGTCTTTCACCCAGCATTTCTCTTAGTAGGATCATCTAATTCTCTTTTCAAAGAAGGTTTAATTTATTCTTGTCATGTCCTGTTACCTGTTTTAAGAAGCCATATAATTTTTTTGAATTTACCTCGTGTATTACCTTCCGTTCCCCCATTCTTGTTCAAGCCTCTTGTACTTGCATGTACCTACATGCTTCATTTACCATTTCTTTTCAGAAGTTATTTATCTCATCACATTTTGTTTGTTATAAGGAAACATAAAACATATCATGTCTCTTATCTTACTTGCGTATAAAATATCTTATTGAACCCAAGAAAGTATTCCTATGCATCCTTCTGATGTATTACTTCTTTTCTGGAAAACCTCGGCACCATAAGGTTTGTACGTATCCTTGATATGCATGAAATTTCATAAGACATATCATACCCTTCTAGTACTACTACTATCTTATATATATATTCCTTACAGACATGTCTTAAATACACATAAGAGAAATTTCATTACATCTTTTCATGGAGTTCACTGCATGCTTAACCCTTTAGGGCATAATTTCTAGCAAGGACATATGTTAACCCTTCTTGAGTAGTCCTGTTTGTTCCTAGTATATATTTTTTTCTTTTCTTTTTAACATAAGATGCAGTTATCCCTAGTATATGGTATTCACATGTGTAATAACAATCATACCATCTACTCTAGAATTCTATGACCAAGTACAATATCTATCAACTTCATGCTTTTCAACTATTCCTGTCGAGTTTATGTGACTCTTCTCAGATTTCCACATTTTGTTTATGTGTCACTAGTACTTTAATATATAACCCCTTTTAGTTGGTGCTTGTGACACTATGTATTCAAATGTTTATAATCTCCTATAACTCTCTATTCTATGGCCTAACAACATGCTCTGACTTGCTACTCATGCAAGAGGATAATTTATTTCTATCTCTATCAAGATATTGCGTACAAACTGTTCATCACATTTTCGGATCTCGGAGTTTATTTTATGTTTCTTTGGTACTTACAATCTATGGTGCAACCTATGTGAGCATATGTTTTCCATTTACTAAAGGTCAATGCATTCTGATGTATCTAGCTAGTCCTGCTAAGTTTTTTTGGAAAATATTTTATGCTCGTATCAGTCATGAAATTTATCATAGGTTTTAAGTATTTCTTATAAAGGACTTACATCCCTCTTTCTTAAGTACAATCACTTATACCATACTAATTTATAGATGCACTCTGTAGTTGTAGGGTAATCCCGCTTAAGGTTATTTTGATGTTTTGTTCATAACCTTCTATGTAGAGGATAATTACTATGTTTATGCGTTCCTACTTTATGACTTTAGGATCATACAGGTGGTGAATATATTCATATTTTATACTTCGATTTATCCTACTAAAGGTTCTTAAACCCTATTATCTTTATTTGGGACCAAAACATCTATCCTAGTACATAGGTCTTTTAAACATTTCTCCTCATAGGTAGTCCTTTCTACTTGTTGGACTATATAAAAAGAAAACAATAAGTAAATGGCACACCATTTCATTTTATTGTTGGTATAAATATATTATGCAGGTCGATAAGATAATGAAAAATTCTAATCAGGTGTTTTTTTGTACTTACTGTTGTTTACCCTTTTGCGTCCAGGATTCAGTTTGTATTTTATATCTGGCATATTTTGGTCCATCAGTGAAAACAACAATTTTGTTAGTGTTTGTAAAAAAATAAATCATACGCATATATTGTTCAAAGGCATTCCTGCAATGGCTGCATTTCTGTATTCATAATATTGTTATATTTGTACCTGAAATATTTCACCAATTTCTGAGAACAGAATTCTGTTAGTTTATATGTAAAAGAAAGTTGAGTAAATTTCGAAATATATGTATCTGCAGTGGAATTTTTTATTTTTTATTTTTTATTTTTTTTGTACTGAGCCTAATGGGTCTCTTAGTGTTGTAGATGGGCTCTGATACCACTTGTAATGTCCCTAAAACTGTAAAAATTAAAAAACAATCAGTAGAGGATATTGTCGTCAATTGGCACCTAATATTTATGTAAAATTAACTTCAGCACTGAAATAAATATTACTATGCAACCTGTATATTTCTTAAATCTTAATTTATGTTATTCTTAATTGATTTCCAACCCTGTAACTTATTATGATAGCTACTTGAACTTTTAACCTAGGCTCTTACTATCATAGGAGGTTCAGTTATAATGCTTTGATAATTATGTCGTTTTTGATGTGTATAATAAATCTCTTGTATCATGTATTAGTAGCAATCGTCTTGGTTGGTTCACATACTTCATGCTTGTTTCTAAGAAGGGATTTTTAACTTAATTCCAACCTAGATTTTAATTCTAAAGAAGGATGTGATGGCCTTAAAACACTTAAGGTAAGGGCCTTGTGAACTTGGGCTTACTTAGTTCTTTATGAACTAAAACATGGAAGTTACCTTGGTATGTAGGTAGTATGACCAAGTTCTATGATAAAAATACTTTACCCTAAAGGAAACATAATAGACCAAAGATAATGTCTAACTCATAAAACAAGTTCTTGGTGAAAATAAAACTACCCAAAAGAGGAAACACGACTATAGGGACCGGGTTTGATTATCTAAATGGTAGTGGAGGCAATTGAGGTGATTAAGATGGACCACATGAAGCCTCATGGTCACCTTCCACACTGGTGTAGATATAAGTGGGGCAACACAAGGCTTGAAACCCTCTTTGCATGTAGCGTTGGATTAGGGCGATACGAACTCCTTACTCGAGTCCTAGTAAGGATATGTTTCTGTTGTGCTACCCAAGCCAAACATTTGCGCATTCGAATTCAGGGTAAGTATTTGTTTGTGAGTTTACATTGTATTTTTGTCTCTGGTTTTATTTCTATATTATTCATTTTTACTAAATCCTTGGCTCTGTCGTGTGGTAGGATGGCGCAACCTTATTAGGGAAACTGAAGCTAGATGAGAGGGGTACCTTTAACTACTCTCGGGTAAGCCCAAAATTTACAAGTCCTTTTCCTATGGGTGATCCTTTATGTTTGAAGAGATTGGGAGGGAGTTGCTTGGATGGTTTACCCTCCAAAATTACATGGGAGAGAAATGCAGCCTTAATGGTTTTACTTTTTAGAAGTTAATTGGTGTTTTGGAATATTTTACCAAGTTGTAAATGTCATTATAGGGTTTAGTATCTAAGCAATGTGTAACTGAAAAACAATAATTCTTTGTCTCGTGGGAGCTCTGTCCTATACTTTTTAATTATATAGCATGACGTTTAACCTTTCTTGTTGGGTGATAAATGGAGAAACAAAGTGGTTTTAAGATAATGTTGTGTGTTTTGAGGAGGAGGGTATCTCATTTTTTAACAGATATGATGATGGCTCTCGTGAATACATTTACCCATTTACATGTTTATGCTGAATCTGGAAATTAGTTGGGTGCTTTTACTTCTCTATTTTTAAGCCTGGGCAGAGCTCGAATGTAGATATCGATTTTAGTTTTTTGAAAATTCTCAAGGGTTCAATACGTCCCAAAAGAATTATGAACGTCCCCTTTGTTCATGGATTGTAAGGGTTTATACTTTGCATTTTCCAGTTGATGGTTGATACTCTTCTTCTTTATTTCCTCTAGCATTCCAGCTGTTGATAATTTTTTTTTTTAAGTGTAAGCCTGCGGGTATGAATGTATTTAAAAGATGCCCTATCTGTATGTATTTAAAAGAACTTGACTCGCTGCTATCAAACTGGCTTTAAAGAAAAACTTTCATGTTTGATGTCGATTCTGGAAAAGGTGGATGTGTATAACCTATGGGTGGGCTCCCTATGCTCAGACGTAGATTCATAAACATGCTCTTCTTTGAGATTCGCCACCTGTAGGTGACAAAAATGACCTTGCGTGTAAAATGATGGTTTGGACAAACGTTGGGGTTTTGCTATGTGTACATACTAACTTTGTTTTTAAACTTGGGTATTTACACTTTGCTATGTAAATGGGTGAATATCAATCCTATAGCTAAATGTTTGGATTCTGGGCTTAAGTATTTTTGTTGGCTGAGAGATTCGATCTCTGTATTATTACATTTTTAAATAGGATGTGTTGGTTGTTAAATAAAAAGAGTTGGGAAAGCCCTTGTTGATAAATCGTAATGGTTAAAAATTGTTTTAGTATCTGTTGTAGCTTTGTTGGGCTGGGCCTCCACAGGATTTGATCCTGGGTCTATGGCTGCTTTACTTTTGTTTTGGCTGAGTTGTGACTTTTAGACTAAGCCCTTTATGGGACATTCAATCTGTGAGAAAGGATTTATGTTTGTAAAAGGACAGAGTGTAGTTTACACATATATTTTAATGGTTAGATTGATTTGCATAATTCGATGTTTATGCAAATTAAGTTTTAGATTTGAAAAATGGTTTTGTATGATTCTAAGTAGGTAATTAATCTAGAATGTGATGGATTTTGTACTTTATTGCTTACTGTAAAATAGAATGATAAAATGACAGAGGTAATCTCTGTTTTATTTTTTTTTAAATAATAAAGATAATAGATCGGGGTGATATGATCTTGTTTTGATGAGGTGAATGTTTGTGGTAAAGATTTAAGATGAAAATTACGACATAACCTAGATTTGATAATTTATAAAGATAGACTTTGATTTCGACGAAAGCTAGCAAAAGCTAGTTTTGTTGGTTTTGCTAGGCTTGATGTTGATGATTTTTAAAAGCTGTGAGTAAAATCTGCATTAATAATTAGGCATATTCGTTGAGGTCTAACCCTGGGCGCCATTTAACTATGCCCTTAAATTCTAACTAAATAATGATAAGCCAGAAAAATGAAACAAAATAGTTACAGTAATATTTAAATCATAAACTTGCAGCCTATAATAAATTTAACCTATAAATTTATTCGTATCTGAACTGTGGCAGCTGGGATCTTGATTCTTGGAATAACCGTGGGAGTCTCTGCCATTCAGTCGTTGCTCTCTGAATCCTATAGCTTGCCTTTCCTTTGAAGAACCTGCACACTCAAACCCTAGTTAATGGAATAAAATTCTCTTTAGTTGACCTCTGACTATGGGCTGAATAACTTTGGAACTACCACGTTCCTCCCAACCTTGACCCTGAACCATTCCTGGTTCACTAATGGATCCCCCCGAGCTAGTTCCAACATGCAAAGGAGACTTAGAGCACCTAGGGCAGATAACTATAACAGTGTTCCAATCCTGAAATAATTTATATTTTAGCTTTGTGGGCAAATCTCTCTTGCTTACCATAGAGTAATGATAACAAGATAGATAATAATGATCTCCCCTCTTTGGAATTTGTCCTTCTTTATATAGGTGAACTTTTGAAATATAATTGTTGAGTTTATAATAATATTTTTATTATTAACTCCAACTTTATTTTAAATTTAAATTATAATATATGTAAAGGATATTTTAAATAATTTATCACTCCTAGTTCATCTAGTACTCTTAACTTGTTGCTTTATGTTTTTAAGGAAACTTTTATATTTTATTTACTTTGTCACAACCATGTGTTTATATTAATTAGATCACAATCTTTTCTTTATATATAATATAAATAAATATCTTATGTATATATTTTATGCATACTATTTATACATAAGTGTAATTTCTTTTATAAATAATCGATTTGATTATTTAATTAATTAAATAGCATAATAAGGAAATGACTCACTAATAGAAGGCCATATAAGGAAGGAGGTCCGTAGAAATAATCGTGTGCTAAGGAGATGTCACTAAGCACGCTGGTCCGGTAGGACTGGTCTCGACCCCTCAGACTCTTCCTCTAGATCGCTAAAAACCTATCACGATCTTGATCACGAAACTAAGAATCTCTACCATGAGCATCATATTATGGATAAATACCAAAGCTAGAAGATACGGAACCGGGTGCAGAGCCAATAGGTGCAAAGCCAAAGCCGAATTATGCTGGTAGTGCAGCTTGTCATGAAAGATGTAAGGGTCGACGGGTGTCCAGCATGCAGTAAGGGTCGATGGGTGTCCAACATGCACACTGCCATGGTATCATAACATGCACACCAACAACATAAATATCATAGCGAAATGCTCATCGAAGTGTTAGATGTCAAAAGGAAAAAACATGCAACTCAGAATTTATGATGGCCTCGGGAAAATGCCAAATAAGGCTTTAAACATGTTGATTGGTCACACACAAATATACCTAAAAAAACTTAAGTTAAAATGCATTGGTTTTGCTAAAAACTAATACTAATTTCGACAAAGACTAAAAAGAGCACCACACTACTTAGTAATCAGATTTTGAAAATCTACTCTATCTCTACTTAGTAATCAGATTTTGAAAATCAACTCTATCTCTAGTCCATGCTTCAATGTCAATGGAAGTAGGCTTCCATTTCAGAATTTTTCTACATGCCATATTTTACCTTTTTGGTTTGAAGAGTTCTTAACGTGTTTTTGGGTCTCAATTTCGAATTTTTCCATTTTGTACAAAACATGGCTACTATCGATGTAACCGACAACCCTTGAAATTAGGCCTTCTTAATTTTCTAATGGGCCTTCTTAATTTTCTAATGGATGACCCAATTATTTGGCTCGCAGAAACGTCTTCCCGTGGATCGGGTATTGAAAACATGTCAACGCCGGTGAATATTTTATATATTTCTGGAAAGGGAAAGGGAGCATAATTGAAATTGACAGGATCCACCCGTATGTCAAACGCGGTCGGTCAACATTGTATGAAGTCGGTGCAGATTGTGAAGCCATGTGGGAAACGTGGTTGACGCAGTTCCACGAGAGTCCAGCTCCGATATCATGGGCTCTTGGGATTATATAAGTACACACCGTTGTACCATTTGAAATTGCGTTTTCAGCTTCCGTAGCTGTGAAAGATAGATAGCATCTTTTTTTTTTCTCAGTTTGAAGAGCGCAGATCAGGGAGCATTCAGGATATCATGGGTGTGCCGCCTCCTTCCCCTCATGCCCGGCCTCATGCAATTCTGGTTCCATTTCCTGTTCAGGGCCACATTAATCCCATGATGCTCCTGGCGCATAATCTTGCTTCCCACGGTTTCATAGTTACTTTCATCAACTCTGAATACAACCATCATCGTATCCATGGCCGCCGCACCAAATCCGTGGATACATCTTCGACTTTGAGTACTGAAGAAGTGGATAGCACGGTAGCAGGTGGCAAGATCCGTTTCAGGGTTATCCCCGATGGCCTTCCAGAGGAGGATACGAGGACCAACTTTGCCAGATTGGCTTCTGTAACAGAGAAAACAATGGGGCCGCTGCTTCGTAAACTGATCGATGAGATTAACGAGATCGAAGAACATAAAGTCACATGTTTGATAGCAGATTTCTTTGCATCATGGGCACTGGACGTCGCCCAGCAGTGTGAGATCAATGCAAGAGCTGGTTTCTGGCCTGGTCTTATTGCTACCTACGCCATTATTCATCATATGCCGTCTCTTGTTCTGGACGGAACCATACCTTCAGATGGTATGTTCAAATGTTTCATGCATTTCTATTTTGTGTTGTACAGCAATGGATGTCATAATGTTTAATGTAATTATCATTGGTTAACTATGTTACAGGTATTCCAAAGGAGCACAAGATGATCAGACATCTAATTTCCTCCATGCCGGCCCTCTGTTCTGCGCATCTTCCATGGCTGATTGGGGCTGAAGAAGATCAGCGATCCCGTTTTCAGTTCTGGCTTCGAAGCGTGAGCAGATTCAGGCAGGTTCAATGGATTCTCTGCAATTCTTTCAATGACTTGGAAGGTCCGATAATGAATACGTTTCCCAGAAAAGCAGGCATTTGTCCAGTGGGTCCTTTGATCCCTGCACCTTCGACTGATGGATCAGATCATGTAGTGAAGATAGCAAAGCTTGTGAGTTTGTGGGCAGAAAAGCACGAATGCTTGCAGTGGTTAGATCAGCAATCTCGGAAATCTGTGATATATGTATCGTTCGGGAGCACCGTCCGTTTCAATAAAAGGCAGGTGGAAGAGCTTGCATTGGCCCTGGAGGCGACTCAGAGACCTTTTTTGTGGGTTGTGCGTCCAGATCTCATCGACAATCGAAGCAATACGGGGCTTTCTGGGAGATTCTTAGAGCAAGTAGGGAATCGGGGCTGCATAATATCATGGGCGCCACAACTGGCCGTTCTATCGCATCCCTCTGTGGGCTGTTTCCTCACCCACTGCGGTTGGAATTCGACTGTGGAGAGTATAACAAGGGGCGTCCCCATGCTCTGCTGGCCTTTTGCCGCGGATCAATTCCTGAACTCTTGTTATGTAGTCCATGTATGGAAGGTTGGGTTGCCTCTCATCAATTCCAGTGTTGAATCAGATGGGAATTTCGTGGAGAAGGCGGAGATCGAGTCATGTGTGAGGAGAATGATGAACGGAGGTGAAGGTGCTGAGATAAGGAGAAGAATAAGAAAGTTGAAGGAAAGTGCAGGGGCTGCTGTCAAGACAGGAGGATCCTCTGCTGCCAACTTCAATGAATTCCTCACTGCCATAAAAATGGGGAACTGATGGATAATTCCATGAGTTATTCTCGGTGCCATGGAGCAGCGTTGAATGTATTGTATATTTATGAGGACATTGATCAACATAGTCCATCACAAACCATTTTTATTTCTATTCATTCCATGCTCTGCTTCAATATGTGTAGCTAAAATCGAGCATACTTTTCGATCAATGCTGCTGCACAAGATTTTGGCGGATTCAGCAAAATAATTCGCTATGATTCCTCCAAACATATTTATAAGCTATTATTATTGTGGGGTACAGCATTTCAAAGTTCATCGAAGTCACCACACATGTTTGGTTTAACCTGGAAAATCTTGACCTATGGTTTTGTTATTGTTTTGTTTAAAATATCAAATAATTGTTTTAAGAAGATGGGCTTAACAAATCATTGTTAGGAATCAAAATAATTCGTTGCATTTAATATGTAAAAAATTATAACTAAAATAAACTACAACGAGTTTACATATCATAAATGAAGTTTGGTGGCTTGTATCTTTGAAATTGGTCATCCTTTGACCATAAACAAGGGCCATAAGTTGCATTGTCCGTGACAATAACTAGGAAACAATAGTTTGGGAGGAATAAGCAAAAATACATAATCCTTACGAGTCCAACCTCCTTGTATTAGAAGGCACTGAAACACCTAAAGATCCCAAATGAAGATTGTACATGTTTGTCTAATGTTCATATTTACACATATACAAGATTTAGATTCTGTTGAGGACATTATGGGACCTCAAATTGTTAAGAGTTAAGAGATTAAAGAAATTATTGATTGTTAATTGGTAGCTAATGGGAAGTGGCTAAATCGACATTAGTTGAACCTCGAGAGTTAAGAGAATAAAGAAAATACTGATTGTTAATTTCTATCTAATGGAAAGTGGCTAAATCTACGATAATTTTTAGGGGCAAAATTTCACCAATTGACTAGTTTTAGTAATAAATTGTACATGTTTAAAATTTAATATTCACCTACCTGTCTATATATATGTTTTTTCAATCCAAAATACCCTCACTAAATCAAATACATTTGCATAGATTTCTAAGAGATAACTATTAAATTGTTTTAAAAATATTTCTTTATTCTTTAAAGATTTAATTTTAAAGATTTCATTTATGCCTCAATTGAATATAGATTCAAATGACTTGAATCTTTAGTATTACATAACATTAGATTTGCCTAGTGAAATGAGATGCTATCAATGATTAAAAAGTTTGATGATATTTGACAAACTTTAAATGGTTTTAATTTTCCATTTGACAAACTTTAAATGGTTTTAATTTTCCAAAGAAGGAATACTAGCACAGGAATATTAGCATAGAGTTTATACTTTTAGCAAACTGTTCGACTCCACCGTTGAGTCCGAGTCCTCAGACCCAGCCCCTGGTAAAGCATGCATAGACCGAAGCAAGAGACACAAATGAAGATGATAGACTGTCGCTACCAAAATTTGAGGACTTGAAGAGCAAATGGCTCGGAATCCGAGGCTGTTAGAGACTTTCCCTCTGCCATGATCCGCTTAGCTACCGATACAGATTCTGCAAATAAGTAAATAAACATGATGTCATTTATAAACAGATGTTGCTTTGATTCTCCGCTCCAAACTGATCCGCTTAGCTACAGATATAGATACAGATTTTGCAAATAAATTAATAAACAAACATGATGTCATTTATAGACAGATATTGCTTTTTCAGCTGAAAAAATACAGATATTGCTTTTATTCTCCGCTCCAAACTACTGTTGCTTTGATTCTCCACTCCAAACTACGAGGCAAAAATCGACCGACTCAACAAAAGTTTCACCTTGCTGATTCACAAATTGATTTATTGAATTGCGTGCAGCTAACTAATATGTCCAAAATGGTAATACGTCATATACATAATAAGTGTATATGTCACAGACATAATAAGTTGTTTTATATTACCATATAGATATTACCTTGGAAATCATGAAAATTAACATCTACGGTTAAGGATGGTCCTTTTGCATAATGCATGCATGTGAAGATAAAAATTATATTCACAAATAATTTTCACATTTCATCTTAGGCATATTATCATATCTTCTGGTATCAGGAGAAAGATCATTAAATGTATTTGGATTAAATATATGAGAATGTTATATGAGAATAGTGAATATGAATTTATATATTCAATATTGGTTGGAAGTTAAATGGTGAATTGTAAATGTGAAAAACACTGATCATTAAGTAATAGAATAATATATTATAATATTTAACAAGTAGCATAATATTAAAATTATAGTATCTTCATAGTCTAGTTTATCATTAACTATTTCCATGCTTGTTTTGTTCTTATTGCAAAATTGCAACCTAGTTTTGATGATGTCTTTTAAACAAGAAGGTGAGAGGCTTGACTTTGGTCATTGCATGTGTACTTTTTACAAACTATGTAACATTTCTGGTATCTTTTTTTCATCCATGAATATACAAAGTTTTTCTTTTGTTTTGGTAATATTTTTAGTTGGTTATAATTTGCAAAAATCACATATATATATATATATATATGTATACTTTTTAAAATTTTGGTCAAACTTATCAAATATTTAAATGTATATAATGGTTCAACATACTTTTTTAGCTCAATGTCAACTCCACATGGACATTTTATACTACCATTTCAAAAGGGTCTCAACCCATGTATAGAAGTTGGAGCAATGTGATATATGTGACCATTAAGTACAAAACCATGTGTCCATTGACATGGCTAAGCATATGTCTCAATGTATTTGTAAGGACCATATGGTAGGATTAAGATTTGTGACCATTCATGTTGAAACATAATATATAAAGGTCCAAGGTTGGTTAATTGAGAAAGAGCACCTAACGGGCTATGAGTCCATTAGAGAGAAAGAGATAAGGGGTCCAAGTCCTAGCTAGCTATATCTCATAATCATGCCATTCGCTTATATACCATATGTCTTAATTTAATCATCCATTATTTTAATGTTGATGATGGTTTGTTCGAAGGCCTAATTTGATTTCAATGGAAACATGAGAGTGGGATGGGGGTGAGGAGTGGAAAGAGTGGACATCTCTTAAGGAAGTCTGACCACCTCCCTACTTTCATACACCTAAGAAGAATTCAAATAGGACTCTCCCTTTCTCTCATGAGAGATGAAAATGAAAAGTATGACCATTTGAATAGAGGGAGGAACTTTATGGAGGTATGCACTCTATCTATGATAGGAGATTACTTTTCATGAAAACCAAGGATAGAAACCTTAAGAAGAATAGTAGAAAGAAAGAGGAAAGCCAATGTTAATGAGGAGAGGAGGGGACTATAGTGTGGCAAGAGAGACCATGCTAAGTAAAGAATCATCTCCATTGTTCCTGTAATTTGTAATTCATTAAATATGATCCAAGAAACAAATTATACTAGGAATGAATTTGAAAGTAGATAGTAATGTGGCTTCTTATTGTACATATTAAAGAGCACTAAGAAGAAAAGGAAGAGGATTCATGAGGTACTATGGAGTGGAGAAGGGGGTATCTTCTTGTGTTGTATGGGACAACAGAGGGAATGTCATAGATGGTTTGAATGGAAGATTAGTAATAAAAATATGTAGTTAGTTCTTTGGTTGACCTTAGAGTCTTGAAACAATTTCCCTTTGTCTTGGTGATTTCACAACTCGATTAGTAGGTGACATACATAGAGGAATGCCTATTGTTGGGTGGAAAATTGTTTGTGCTCAATCAATTGATTGGATAAATTGTTGATGTTATACTATATATTCTATCTCATATCTAGAAATATTGTGTTATCTTTGAATATAAAGATGTTTTACGAGTGAGTAATTGTATTGAAATTCACTATATGTCTAGATGATTAATATTGGTTTTCATTGTAACCAAAGTTGACAAATGTATGATTTGGACAAATGCTTTGTAAGTATGAGTATGATGTTGTCTTGCTTAGAAGCTTTTGGGAAGCCAACCTGAGTAAGTAGAGGTTTTCTTCCCTGAAGAATAAGAAAGTGCAAAGGATGTTCTTAAGATAGGAGGATCACTTGTGGCCAACTTCAATGAATTCCTCACTACCATAAAAATGGGGAACTCATGAATAATTCCATTTGTTATTCTTGCTTCCATGGAGCAGCGTTCAATGCATTGTATTTTCAATTTCATAAATAATTCCATTTGTTATTCTTGCTTCCATGGAGCAGCGTTCAATGCATTGTATATTCAAATTGAAATTACATGACATGTGAGGACATTGTTCAAAACAGTCCATCACAAACCATTTTTATTCCTATTCATTCCATGCTCTACTTCAATATCAGTGACTAAAATCGAATGCACTTTTCGATAAGTGCTACCTACATACGATTTTTGAGGATTTAACAAAATAACTCGCTATGATTCCTCCATAAATATTTATAAGCGATTATCATTATGGGGCACAACATTTAAAAGTTAATCAAAGTCACGACACATTTTGGTTTATCCTTGAAAATCTTCACCTATGATTTTGTGATTGTTTTGTTGAAATCATCAAATAAGAAGATGGGCATAGCAATGAATCAGTGTTAGGAATCAAAATAATTTGTTACATTTCACAAATGAAAGTTTGGTGGTTTGTATCTTTGAAATTGGTCTTGTAAATCGAGAATCGGGATCATTGGAAGCCTTTACTCATAAAAAAAGACTTCCATAAATAAGTGTTTTATATTACAACGTATGTATTTCTTTGGAAAGCATGAAAATTAACATGTACTTCACGAATGGTCCTTCCTTTTACATAATGCATTTGAAGGTAATTAAAAATCATATTTATAAGCAATTCACATTTTACTTGTGACATAATATCATCTTCACAAGGAGAAAGTTAATTAGATGTATTTAGATTAAATATATGAAAGATTTGTATGAAAATAATTAATATGAATTTACATATTCAATGTTGGTTCCAAATTAAATATTGAATTGCATATGCGAAAAACACTAATAATTAAGTAATAAAATAATAATCTATAATATTTAACAACTAACATAATATAAAATTATAGTATATTGAAAGTCTAGTCTATCAATAACTCTTTCCATGCTTGTCTCGTTCTTATTACACTGTTTGTAAGGAAAATTTCCAATGACTGAGGCTATGTCATCAAGATAATGGGTTGAACAAGACTGGCATCTAAATGTTTATTTGCAAGAAAAATAGATTCCCAATTACGAATTAAGATCAAGCAAATATATACTAAATGATAAAGGAGAAGAACTTTGTCTACCTTATTTATGAAGGTTGATCCTAGCCACTCCCTTGCTTCCTTGAGATCTGCTCCTTACTATCAATCCAAGAACCTGCAACAAAAACAAGATACCTTCCTCAAACAAATTTGGAAACACAAAGATATTATAGAAATAAAAACATGACATGGATATGAAACTAGTAAATCAAATTCCAATCAAGATAGAATAATTACTCATGCCAAATTTGATACAATGGTTAACACAGTATTATAGGGAAGGGAAATATGTCCAATCTTTATTAAACAACAAAAAAAGTACAAATAATAAATTTCTTTTGTTCGGTACCTTATCGAAACTAGAGCTCCAAGTCACTCCTTCTCACGTTCTCCATAAATCCCACTCCAAATCTCTTAATCCACAGGGGTAGAAACCACTTGAGAGCAGTAGTTTCAACCCACAGTGATAAATATCAATCACAGGAAGGGAAAGGAGAATAAAGGGTAATCAATTCCTCTAGCATAACATTGCTCCCTAATTTGGCTCATTTCAACCTTTCTTATAGTTGATAAAGGAAGTTGGGAACAATTACCAAATGGCTGGCGAAGTTGTAACCGAGCAGGTGGTTGTCGAAACTTCCATAAATCCCTCTTTTTTTGAATATGTCCTTAAAGAATAAGAGAACCTCCTCCAAATATTCCAATAAATTAATATATCCAAATCACAGGTTCCCCACAACAATGACTGCATGTATTGTATATATACATGTTCCAACTCATTTCTCACATGGCTCCTTCATTATCCAACCCTATCACATACACATTTACCCCCATATATGCCTCCTTGGGGTCATATCATATACATTTACTCAAGTATATAGCCACCTTGGGTCATATCATAATACCTTCCTTCAAAAAGCTTTAGGGTGAATCCATGAAGATGGTTAACCCTTTTTGGCTAAAAGTGATGGTAAAAATTCAATATTTTACTCATTTATTAAATTGAATCCCTCAAAACTCATCTATGCCTTGTGAATTTCAACATGCAATAAAAAAACAAACTGTAGAGAATTATGTTGTCTTTCCAATGATATTTAAAAAAAATACTAATATAATTTAATGCTCAAAATTTCATTTAATGAATTGTTTGTCACTACAAATTTCAAGGATAATGAATTGTTTGTCGCTGCAAATTTCAAGGATATATATATATATATATATATATATATAATGCACTCGGGTGTACAAATTTGTTTTAATTTATTTTGGAAAATTATATTTTTTATTAATTTTCAAAACTAACCATTTAATACTTAAATCACATTTTGTACACATTTGTGTTCATGTAAACGTTTTTTTTGTACGGCTTAAATAAATTGAAAACCCCAAAATACCCTTTTGAACATGACACATCGATGTGGGGTGTATATATATATTTTTAAGTCTTTTGTTTGTGTACTTTTTATGTTGTTGATTGTTCTTTGAGCTCCTTCGAAGCAGTGTACATGGTTTGTAAGTGTAAGTTTTAAAATAAAATTTAAAAAATATCATATGAACTCAAAAATGAATAAATTATATGCTAATGGATATATGATTCGTTATGAATCCATCAACATCAAGTACACCAGCTAAGGTGCAATTAATGATAAGGTTTATGTCTTTCAAAGAGGTCGGTAAAATTAAATCTATAGAAAAGGGGCTAGAGCCCTTTTCTTAAAGCCCTCGCTCGATCTATTAGCTTGATCAAGGTCTTAAAAATTCTCGATCGAGAGTTTCAACACTTTTTTAAATACCTCGATTGAGAGTTTACTTGTGGTTAAGAAAATAGCTCGATCAACCTTTTAATAGTTAAAAACTTTAAATTTTCTATGCAAAAAAATTATTAGCTTGAATAGCTCGATCAAGCTATTCAAGCTAATAGTTATTTTTTTGCATAGAAAATTTAAAGTTTTTTTTGTGATTGATATATTTTTTTTAGTTTATTTAAACATTGAATAATATAAAATGCATAGTGGTCGAAACCACCTATCATCATAAAAATTACTAAAATCAAAGTTAAACAAAATTATTGACAATAAGTTTGTAGTAAGGTTATTATTTGAATCCATCAAATAGTAATTAGCTTAATGCATATTTGTTGTCAGTGATTAATGGCACATGGTTTTGGTAACCCATGGTAAATTTGTCCATGGTATTTGATGTGATGAATTATATTTAAAGGATTGGATAACACCAGTGTAAAATGCGTTAACAAGCCCCTATTTGGTTGTTAGTAATTAGCTTAACCCATATTTGTTGTTAGTGATTTATAGCCCATGGTTTTGGTAACCCATGACAAATTTTCCCATGGTATTTGATGACATGAATTATATTTATTATTTTCTTTCTATGTCCCAAAATTCAAATGTTAATACCCTCACCCAATACAGGTTAATAAAGTAAGCTAAAATTACTATCAACTATCCAGTAAAAAAATTGTTAGCAAAATATATTTTTTACTATAACTTATATTTTTTATGTCAAAAATAAAACTAAAAACTATTAGAAAAATAACTTATTATTATTATAACTTATATATTTTTATGTTGGCAAAACCCTTGATCGATTGAGGGTTTAGCTAACCTTCCATTGAGATCCAAAGCTCGAACGAGGGTTACTTAAACCCTTGATCAATCTATTAGAAAAATCTCAATCAAGGGATAAAATAGCTCTCAATCGAGCTCGTGTTTTAAGCAATATGCACTCGTGTGTTGCCAAAAAGTGTTACCCATCTTCATGGGAACACCCTTCATCCTCAAAGATTTGTAGTTAATATTTTTGCATCTGATGAAACCAAGTAATAATATTTTCTTGAATTCTTACTCTCTTTCTACCGATGATGATGATCCATCCATCCAAATTCAATTATATTTTTTTTTAATAATTGATAACTAGTTGTTCCATAATTTTCTTTCATTTGATTCCATGTTTTGTTGTTCTGACTTCTCCAATTTGTTGTATTGTTTTGTCTATGATAATATCTTTGTCAGGTAATGGTGTTCTTATTCCTAGTACCATGAATACTATTTATTATTCCATCTCCTTTATTCGTAGTGTAGATGCAATCTTCTTGTGTTTCCAGAAAAAATTCTTGGTAATGAGGGTGTCAATATGGTTTCACATTTTATTGTTTCCTTCATTTTGTGCACCCCTATCATTTTTATTCTTTTCAAATATTGTAGGGTCTTTCAAATTGAGCAAGTGAATTTTTATTTTTATTTTTTTTTGTACTAACAATCTTCAAAACAATTGTATGTCATAAAATTTGACTAACATTAGAATTCATTTTCATCCAGTCGTTCAACTAACATATAAAAAAAAATACATTAAAAACTCCTTCCATTTAAATGCATGAAAACTTTAATCATAAGACATATAAGTACAAATGTAATTCTAAGATAAGTACTTGAACTTCTAACTAGAATAACTCTTCCATGCAAGTCATCCCTAACTATGTACATGTACAACAATGTACTTTAATGATATATAATTATACCTTCATTCGACCCTCTAAGCATATAAAGTGCAAATATAATTTTAGTATAAAGGTAATGGTGATCTTTTACCCATAAGAACTCTTAAAGTGTACTTGCAACTCTAATCCTATACATAATAATATTACCTCATAAGATTTACCTTTGGGTGTGTAAAGTGTAAAGGAATTCCTATCTCAATAAATTGATTATAAAATGAATTACCTCCATAAATTTATTGTATCCTATAACTTCTTATAACAAGTTAGTTCTTGGACACCAAGCGAGAGATGTTGTTTTCAAGATCTTATTTAAAGAAAGATACATCCCTATTCCTCCTTGCTTAGTGTGTATAACTATGTATATAATTAAATGATATGTTTTCCCAACTGATTGTTTGAAACAATAAATATAAATATTCCAAGGATGTAGAATTAGAATTTCAATTCCAAAAGACATGTTACTAAAATGCTTACGAGGACGAATTCTTTAACTTAGAATTATCTGAAATCCATCTATCCTTCCAATAAAAGGTATTCCAAACTTTATTTATTTTCTAATACCATTAAGCTCATAAATACATATTTACAATATAAGCATTTAAAAGGTCTTGACTATTACTAACCTAGGCATCATAATCTTATCTATGTTTTCTAATAGAAACTAAACATCTATGCGTCTTATTATATCTTACACAAATTATAAAGTATTAGCTGTCTTTCGAAAGAAAATATGACATCATAAATTTCTTAGGAACGTTGTTCAGTTCGAATTGGAGGTATAGAAAATTTCAAGGATCTAAATTCAATTAGCATCGTAGTCATTAGATATACAAAGAATATGCAGATTAGGGCTTGCCAAAAGTAATGGATCCATACCCATTTTTAAATGATATAGGTTTTGGAACGCCAAAAGTGGAGATGGGATCAACGCAGATATACTTGGATCGAGTTACAAGATTATGGGAAACACTTACTAATCCATAATAAATTTACAATTACCGATTTGGGGAAAACGCCAAATGAACCGTAATTGATTTATATTTCTTACTGCATATGGAACCCATCGTCTGTCAAGAACATAGATTATCTATCAGTAATTGAGGCACACCAAATGAAAAGGGGTAGACTCAATTCTTATCTAGAATTTCTGGTAATCAATTTATAGTCATAGTTGTGGGGACGTTTTAAGTGGTGGAAATCGACAACCAGGAAATTTAAGAGCAATCCAATTTGTTATTGCAGAGCTCGAATGTTGCACACAGGGTATACAGTGATCGGGATTTGAGCAAAACAGAGTCATCCTTAGAGTTCGATATTAATTAGATGCCAAGATCTGAAATGATCATGCTCTTGATTTTGCAATCAGTGCCAGTACCTAGATTGAAACGCTATGAATCAGAATCGGAAACCAAGATCTGAGATGCTATAAGCTTGAAATCAAATCGCTAAGGTCCAGCTCAGGAAGTGATGAGTTAAGACTGTATTAAATGCCAAATCTGGGTATGGATACCATGAATTTTTAAAATAAAAACGACAAGATTTGACGCAGTAATGATCAACCCAGAATTTCGAATTCCAACCGGTATACCGCATGCGCAGATTGACATCTAATGACAGAGTTTTAAGATTTCATGTCAAATTCTTAGGTGCGTTGGAATCGACTTCACAACAAGACAGAGTATCAATTATAAATCAATTTCCTCAATTTATATTGGAATCGACTTCTTAAAAAAAAGGGTATCAACTAGAATTCGATAACTGATCCGATCTGGATCGATTCCTCCATTTATAATTTGAAATCGATTCATGACCAAAAAGGGAAAGGTAATCAAAACTAAATCGACTTCTGGTAGTTGGCATAAAATCGAGTTTTGTACAAATGATGACTAGACGGAATCATAAATTCTAGATCTGGAATTAGGAGAATACAGAGTACTTAATAAAAAGAATCGACTCCAGAATTTTAGATCTGTAAAAGATTTCAAGCCATTCCTAACATAAATCATAGTCAATATACGAAAACCGAATTGCATTGCCAGGATTTTAAAAGCATATATATATTGATAACAGGATTAACAGATACACTAAAACACAGTAATTAGATTGATCATATTCTATACAGAAAACAATATTGAAACTATTGAACCTGGTTGATTTTATCGAATCCGAGTTATATGTTTTTAGCAGAACTAAGTTGAATCCCATAAATAAAACAGTCTTATGTATTTTTACAAAACTATTCCGATCCTCCTATATACAACAGAGTTATATACCTTCCTACAAAATTAGATTGATTCATACATATAAGAACAACAATATTAATCCCAAATACTGAAAGAAATTAACTGAAAAACAATGAACCTGATAGATCGTCGAATTCAAGGTCGAATGTCTGTTGTGGTTGCAGCTGAATCCTGCTGAAGATGATCCTTGCTGTGCTACAGCTGGAGACCTCAATCACTCACTGGAAGACACCTCGGTAAACCACCCAACCACTCTAGAAGTACTCTTCTTCCTTCCAAACCCCCGAGCTAATCAAGTCGTAGAGTTCACACATGTATTTCATAAATTCCGCTTGAGATTCCCCTCCCACCAGGATTTCTTAGCCAAACCCTTAGATAGCAGCAAGTCTTTGAGGCACTCGAAAATTACGACGGTCGTCCAAATTATGGGCCCCTTACCCATTCCCTAAGCCTTCCTTATAAAGGAAAATCTCATGCGACACATGTCGCTTCATGCATAATTAAATATTTTTAATTAATTATTTAATTAAAACACTCACCCATCCAAGTCTCAGTTTCTCTGGGAAGTGCACCAACACCCCTAAGTTTGCTCTAGTTTGTCCCCCAGATATTTTAATCAACTCCTAGCTTTTAGTTGACTAGGTGTCTAATCTTAGGATTCTATTTTGCTCCTAAATAATGATTTCTATTATTTTAAATGCTCAACAAAAATAACTATTCATGTGCAAATGTCTAAACTATTTTTATGCATTTGCTAAGTAATAATCTAGAGTTATTCTCATAAGTTTTTATGCAGTTTAATTTAATAATCAAACTCACTAGGATCACGGTGTCGCGTCGTTGGGCTCCTGGTTCCTTAATTTTTAATTCCCTGACATGGCACCACTCCGTCGGGTCCAATCATCCATGGTTTCCATTCCTTGGCATGGTACCGCATCGTTGGGTCCTTGCGTCCATTCTTTCTGTTCTCGACAGGGTACCGCATCGTTGGGCCCTTCTGCCACCATCTTTCCGTTTTGACTTGCGGGAACTCTTGTAGGTATTTTAGGAATCGTTACCATCCATCCTCCGTCTACATGCTATCTAGGGACTAATGGTGTTGAGGAGTGAGTCCATTCTCACTACGCGCCCCTCAACTCGTACGTGACCAGCTCTGTCGTGGCCCACCTCGTACGCCCTCATGCATTCCTCTTGAGCAAGCGGATCAGTGCTTATCTGCTCATGCGTGGTATTCTTGTTGGAATTCGACATCGTCGTCGCTCCCCTGTGTGTGATTTACCCATACTCTACGACCCTTTATGTTCCTTGGTGTGTCCGTTGGTGAACCGTCTCACTTGTTTCTACACACACTTCTCACAACAGGTTATTAGTAGCACTGTCCTCAATAATCATCATCTGATTTCTAAATCTAGTATTGTTAAACATTTATGATTTGTTCAAACTTCTTATTCATCTAATCAAATATATATTTCGTCGAAAATTACATAATCATCGTACAGCTAGTCGTTAAGCATTATCTATCAACATAATTTTCCATAGTCATAGCTAATCGTTTAACATATGTAATTATTCATTTACATCAACAGTTCAGATAGACATACTCAAAAATAAGGCCAAAAGGTTATTTAATTAATGTTTCAATGCAATTATTCATTTACATCAACAGTTCAGATACACATACTCAAAAATAAGGCCAAAAGGTTATTTAATTAATGTTTCAATCAGCCGGGTCACTCAGCAGGTGCCCTCAATGTCTACAAAAGCCTAGGGGCATTACAAATATAATGGCATCTTCCATCCTCCATGCTTGGACATTGATCACTTTTTCCTGTGAGATAATGCCATCATATTTGACATATACATCCTTAAGATAGAGCTCATCTTCTTGAAGTATTTTTTGGTGACCTTCTAGAATTTTTCTCCCTTCTCCTTTTGAATCTACAATGTGATACCATCCTTCTTGCAAATTTCATCTTCAAATATTTTGGTATTATCTTTGTCCAAGATCCTTTTACTTTTCTTGATTTTAACCATGCTTCTTTCTTCTTTCAATATCTTTACCTCATCTAGTAGTATTTTATTATGGTTTATTAATATACATATTTCTTCATCCTTCTTGCATATTTCCCGTTCAAATTTTGGGGTAATAACTTCATCCATGTTGTTTGATCCATAATCTCATAGAAAAAAATTTCACATTCTTAACATCATTAAGAAGTTATTCATTATGCTTACACAACCTTTTGATTTATTCATATTTCATTTTGAATTCTTCAATTGGATGCTCCTTCATTAATACTTTGTTAATGGAATGAGTTTTCTCTATCAACTGAACAATTCCATGAAATTGATTTTTATCTTCATCTCCACTAAGTGTAGGTATTTCCATTGATTCTTAATTCAGGTCTAATCAAAGACTTCAACATCCAACTTCACAATACTAAAAATAATGATATCAAATATTTATTAAAAATTTTCAAATATATTATCATGTTTTTCCTATTTCTAAAGGATTTTGAATTACCTAAATTAGCCTTTCCAATAAAAAAATATTGTAATTTCAAGATAACATACATTTTAAAACCCTAATGTGGAGATTTTGTTGCTAGCCAACCTTCGTCTTGATGAAACTATAAAATTGAAGCACCTTTGAGTTTTTAATTTTGTTTCGTAGTATCTTGTTATGTCTTCTTTGCAATGCCACAAGTTTGACCAAATTTTGAAGTGCCAAGAGAAAATTACACTAACTTCCCCACAACTTGTTTTTTTGTCCCTTTCAAAATGGAAAACTTGTACAACATGCCATATGTCCAATTATTCAATTCTGATTATGAAATTTTTAATTAAAATATTATGATTTATATATTATCCAATGAAATTAGCTACACTCACTTCGGATCTAGAAAGCTTCATGTATAATAGTTTTACCTAGTACACATATTTGAGACTAGTTTTTGGACTAATAAAAAAACCATGTATATACAAATATATAATGAACCGGAATCTACAACTTTTACCATAGGTTACTCACTATGTATCCTCAGTATCTTGAAAATTTCATTGTTTGAAAATTCCCCCACAAAACAATTTATAGCAAAAATGGCAAGATAATGAATTTTGAAGGAGCTAAACCAATGTCTGTATACTCTAATACCAAATTTGATGAACCAGATACTGAAGATATCATAATAAATCAGAGTATACACCATGTAAAACAAATGTTAATGTGGAACAAAACTTCAAATTAGATAAGAGACATGAGTTACACAATAAATCCTTAAATGATATGAGAACCTTTTCCAAATACCCCAATACATATACATATCAAAATCACATGTTCCCCACAATAATGGCTACATGTCTTCTATATATACAAATTCCAACTCATTGCACATGTAGCCTCTTTATTATGTATATCTATGATATATACATTTACATACAACTAAATTTATATATGCCTCCCTTGGGATCATATTATATTTATTTACTCCCATATATGCCCCCCTTTGGCCCATATCATATTCTATGTGCAAATTGATTCATTGCTAGAGAAGTAATTGTTGGATTTTTCTTCAAGTTTCTTATGCTCCCTTATTTTATGCAAAATTATATATACAATGTGTATTTTTATCTCCCTTTTGAGCATTATATCTTTTGTTTTGGATTGATTTTGTTTTCAAACCAACTTCATAACCTTGTTATATTTTTTAATTGAATATGGAACCCACCCTGCTTATAATAAAGGTGGAGTATATGTATTCTTGGACCTATGAGCAAGGTATGTGAAGTTCCCTTACCCATTCTCATATGGTTTATAGAACCATGAAAGGATGAACTATGTCATGAGTGCTTTATTATGGTTGCATATAGTTTCCAATTTGCAATTCCAATATTTAGGAAGATTACTCATTAATGAGGGTTCATGATTCATCACCTATAATCCATGATAATGAAGTTTAATTGACCTATAAGGTGACCCATGATAGTGAAATTGCATTAAAAGAGAAGAGTATTATGATTCAGATTCTTAAAATTTATGGAGAATGGAATTCATGTGAAATTTCTATGTATGGACGAGGTGTTCTGAATATGAGGTAGCAAGTATGAATAACATATGGTACTATGTTGAGTGCTAAAATATGCACTTGAATGAATCGCGCATGACTTCTGGTGAGAGTTCGGGCGAGTTGTTAGGGTTTTCTCTTGGCGCCTCCTCGCGTGCATCGTATGGATCCTCCTCCGGATCTGAGTCCGTAAGAACGACGACGGTTGTTGGACGATGCGTTCCGGGTGTTGGTTTCCTCCACACCACCCCCACTCCAGTCTCTGGCGATGGGTTCAACGAGCGGACTGCTACCCAAAAAATCCTATCATGTCCGCCGCTTCAAGAATGAAAGATTTGGCTCTGAGTGAGAAAGGTTTGATCGGCCAGTTCACAGGGATTTGTCCCTCACAAAAAAATATGGACTCTTGGGTCAAAAATACTTGGATGCCTCTGATCTCTGGAGGCTTGCAACACTGCTTTTGTGGCAACGGGTTTTTTACCTTCTTATTTGAAAATAAAACTGACAGAGATCTCATTTTCAGGAGTGGACCTTACTTCATGGGTCCCCGTGGATTATACCTAAATAGATGGAGTCTATCCTTTGACCCAGAGAAGGATGTGCCCTCAGTGGTTCCAGTTTGGGTTTGTCTCCCTCATCTCCCACTGCACTGCTGGAATGACGAGATCCTTCAGTAAATCGGTAACTCTCTCGGAAAATACATCGATAAGGCAGAACCAATGGGACCCTTTTTCTCTTGTGCAAGAATTTGTGTTGAGGTAGATATGGAAAAAGGCCTACCATATGTTGTTAGTTTGTGCATGTATATATGGGAACACCTGCAAAAAGTAGATAATAAACAACTTCCCTTCAAGTGCAAGAAGTGCCATGAATATGGACACTTCGTCAAAAAATGCACAAACATTGTTCATGAAACCTATGAAAAAATAAAGAGGAATGTTCTCTTTTGTTTTGGTAATATTTTTAATTTGTTATAATTTGCAAAAACCACATATTTATGTATACTCTTCAAACATTTGGTCAAAATCATCAAATCTTTATATGTATACAATGGCCGAACATACTTTTTTAGCTCAATGTCACCTCCACATGGATGTTTTATACTACCCTTTCAAAAGGGTATCAACCCATGTATAGAAGTTGAAGCAATGTGATATATGTGACCATTAAGTACAATATCATGTGTCCATTGACATGGCTAAGCATATGTCTCAATGTATTTGTAAGGACCATGTGGTAGGATTAATATTTGTGACCATTCATGTTGAAACATAATATATAAAGGTCCAAGGTTGGCTAATTGAGAAAGAGCACTAAGGAGCTATGAGTCCACCAGAGCGAAAGAGCTAAGGGGGTCCAAGTCCTAGCTAGCTATATCTCATAATCATGCCATTCTCTTATATACCACATGTCTTAATTTAATCGTCCATTATTTTAATGTTGTTGATGGTTTGTTAGAAGGCCTAGTTTGATTTCAATGGAAACATGAGAGTGGGATGGGGGTGAGGAGAGGAAATATTGGACTTCTCTTAAGGAATTATGACCACATCCCTACTTTCATACACTTAAGAAGAATTCAAATAGGACTCTCCCTTTACCTCATGAGAGATGAAAATGAAAAGTATGACTATTTGAATAAAGGGAGGAACTTTATGGAGGTATGCACTCTAACTAGGAGATTACTCTCCATGAAAACTAAGGATAGAAACCTTGAGAAGAATAGTCGAAAGAAAGAGGAAATTCAATGTTAATGAGGAGGGGACTATAGTGTGGCAAGAGAGACCATGCTAAGTAAAGAATCATCTCCATTGTTCTTGTATTTTGCAATTCATTAAATATGGTCCAAGAACCAAATTATATTAGGACTGAATTTGAAAGTAGATAGTAATGTGGCTTCTTATTGTACATATTAAAGAGCACTAAGAAGAAGAGGAAGAGGATTCATGAGGTACTATGGAGTGGAGAAGGGGGTATATTCTTGTGTTGTATGGGACAACAGAGGGAATGTCATAGATGGTTTGACTGGAAGATTAGTAATAAAAATATGTAGTTAGTTCTTTGGTTGACCTTAGAGTCTTGAAACAATTTCCCTTTGTCTTGGTGATTTCAATACTCGATTAGTAGGTGACATGCATAGAGGAATGACTATTGTTGGGTGTAAAATTGTTCGTGCTCAAACAATTGCATGGATAAATCGTTGATGTTATACTATATTCTATCTCATATCTAGAAATATTGTGTTATCTTTGAATATCAAGATGTTTTATGAATGAATAATTGTATTGAAATTCACTATATGTCTAGATGATTAATATTGGTTTTCATTGTAACCAAAATTGAGAAATGTATGATTTGGACAAATGCTCTATAAATATGGGTATGATATTGTCTTGCTTAGAAGCTTTTGGGAAACTAATCTAAGTAAGTAGATGTTTTCTTCCTTGAAGAATAAGAAAGTTGAAAGAAAGTGCAAAGGATGAAGAATAAGAAAGAGGATCATATGTGGCCAAGTTCAATGAATTCCTCACTGCCATAAAAATGGGGAACTCATGAATAATTCCATTTGTTATTCTTGCTTCCATGGAGCAGCGTTCAATGCATTGTATATTCAAATTGAAATCACATGACATGTGAGGACGTTGTTCAAAATAGTCCATCACAAACCATTTTTATTCCTATTCATTCCATGCTCTACTTCATTATTAGTAATTAAAGTCGAATGCACTTTTTTTTATAAGTGCCTACATACGATTTTTGAGGATTTAGCAAAATAACCCGCTATGATTCCTCCAAAAATATTTATAAGCGATTATCATGATGGGGTACAACATTTAAAATTTCATCAAACTCATGACACATTTTGGTTTATCCTTGAAATTCTTCACCTATGATTTTGTGATTGTTTTGTTCAAATCATCAAATAAGAAGATGAGCATAGCAATGAATGGAATCAAAATAATTTGTTACATTTCACAAATGAAAGTTTGGTGGTTTGAATCTTTAAAATTGGTCTTGAGAATCGAGAATCGGGGTATTTCTCATAAAAAAAGACTTCCATAAATAAGTGTTTTATATTACAACATAGGTATTTCTTAGGAAATCATGAAAATTAACATGTACTTCAAGAATGGTCCTTCCGTTTACATATTACATTTGAAGGTAATTAAAAATCATATTTATAAACAATTCACATTTTACTTGAGACATAATATCATTTTCATAAGGAGAAAATTAATTAGATGTATTTAGATTAAATAGATGAAAAATTTGTATGAAAATAATCAATATGAATTTACATATTCAATGTTGGTTCCAAGTTAAATATTGAATTGCATATGTGGAAAACACTAATTATGAAGTAATAGAATAGAATAATAGGCTATAATATTTAACGTCTAACATAATATAAAAATTATAGTATATTGAAAGTCTAGTCTATCAATAACTCTTTCCATGCTTGTCTTGTTCTTATTACACTGTTGTTAAGAAAAATTTCCAATGACTGGGTCTATGTCACCAACATACTGGGTTGAACAAGACTGGCATGTAAATGTTTATTTGCAAGCAAAATAGACTCCCAATTACGAATTAAGATCAAGCAAATATATACTAAATGATAAAGGAGAAGAACTTTGTGTACCTTATTTATGAAGGTTGACCCTAGCCACTCCCTTGCTTCCTTGAGATCTGCTCCTTACTATAAATCCAAGAACCTACAACAAAAACAAGGTACCTTCCTCAAACAAATTTGGAAACACGAAGATATTATTGAAATAAAAACATCACACGAATATGAAACTAGTAAATCAAATTCAAATCAAGATATAATAATTACTCATGCCAAATTTGATACAATTGTTAACATAGTATTATAGGGAAGGGAAATATGTCCAATCTTTATTAAACAATATAAAATGTACAAATCATACCTTCTTTTGTTTGGCACCTAATCGAAACTAGAGCTCAAAGTCACTCCTTCTCACATTCTCCACAAATCCCACTCCAAATATTTGAATGCATAGCGGTAAAAACCACTTGGGAGCAGTAGTTTCAGCACACAGGGATATATTATTAGTTCTAAAGATCAATGATAGGAAGGGAAAGGAGAATAAAGGGTAATCAATTCCTCCAACATAACATTACTATGAAAATTCCTCCCTAATTTGGCTCATTCCAACCTTTCTTATAGTTGATAAAGGAAGTTGGGCACAATTACCAAATGGTTGGGGAAGTTGTAACTGAGCATGTGGTTGTCGAAACTTCCATAAATCCCTCTTTTTCTGAATAAGTCCTTAAAGAATAAGAGAACCTCCTCCAAATATTCCAATAAATTCATATATCCAAATCACAGGTTCCCCAAAACAATGGCTACATGTATTGTACATATACATGTTCCAACTCATTTCTCACATGGCTCCTTCATTATCCAACCGTATCACATACACATTTACCCCCATATATGCCTCCTTGGGGTCATATCATAAACATTTACTCACGTATATAGGCACCTTGGGTCATATCATAATACCCTCCTTCAAAAAGCTTTAGGGTGAATCCATGAAGATGGATAACACTTTTTGGCTAAAAGTGATGGTAAAAATTCAATATTTTACTCATTTATTAAATCGAATCCCTCAAAACTCATCTATGCCTTGTGAATTTCAACATGCAATAAAAAAAAACAAATTGTAGGGAATTATGTTGTCTTTCCAATGATATTTTTAAAAAATACTAAAATAATTTAATGTTCAAAATTTCATTTAATGAATTGTTTGTCACTGCAAATTTCAAGTATATATATATATATATATATATATAATGCAATGGGGTGTACATATTTGTTTTAATTTATTTTGGAAAATTATATTTTTTATTAATTTTCAAAACTAACCATTGAATATTTAAATCACATTTTGTACACATTTGTGTTCATGTAAACTTTTTTTTTGTATGGCTTAAATAAATTGAAAACCCAAAAATACCCTTTTGAATAGGACACATCGATGTGGGGTGTATATGTATTTTTTAAATCTTTTGCTTGTGTATTTTTTATGTTGTTGATTTTTCTTTGAGCTCCTTCGAAGCTCTATACATGGTTTGTAAGTGTAAGTTTTAAAATAAAATTTAAAAAAATATCATACGAACTAAAAAATGCATAAATTATATGTTAATGGATATGTGATTCATTGATGAATCCATTAACATCAAGTACACCACTTAAGGTGCAATTAATGGTAGGGTTTATGTCTTTCAAAGAGGTCAATGAAATTAAATATACAGAAAAGGGGCTAGAGCCCTTTTCTTAAATCCCTTGCTCGATCTATTAGCTTGATCAAGGTCTTAAAAATCCTTGATCGATAGTTTGAGTAGTTTTTTAAATACCTCGATTGAGAGTTTACTTGTGGTTAAGAAAATAGGTCGATCAACCTATTGAATAGTAAAAAAATTTAAATTTTCTATGCAAAAAAATTATGAGCTTGAATAGCTCAATCAAGCTATTCGAGCTAATAGTTATTTTTTTGCATAGAAAATTTAATTTTTTTTTTTATGATTGATATATATTTTTTTTATTTCATTTAAACATTGAATAATATAAAATGCATAATGGTCAAAACCAACAATCATCATAAAAATTACTAAAATCAAAGTTAAACAAAATTATTGCCAAAAAGTTTGTAATAATGTTATTATTTGAATCCATCAAATAGTAATTAGCTTAATGCATATTTGTTGTTAGTGGCACATGGTTTTGGTAACCCATGGTAAATTTGTCCATGGTATTTGATGTGATGAATTATATTTAAAAGATTAGAGAACACCATTGTAAAATGCCTTAACAAGCCCCTATTTGGTTGTTAGTAATTAGCTTAAAACCCATGTTTGTTGTTAGTGATTTACAAACCATGGTTTGGTAACCCATGGCAAATTTTCCCATGATATTTGATGACATGAATTATATTTACTATTTTCTTTCTATGTCCCAAAATTTAAATGTTAATACCCTCACCCAATACATGTTAATAGAGTAAGCTAAAATAACTATCAACTATCCAGTAAAAAAAATATAGCAAAATTTATTTTTTACTATAACCTATATTTTTTATGTTGACAAAAATAAAACTAAAAACTATTAGAAAAATAACTTTTTATTATTATAACTTATATATTTTTATGTTCGAAAAACCCTTGATCAATTGTGGGTTTAGCTAACCTTCCATTGAGATCCAAAGCTCGAACGAGGGTTATTTAAACCCTTGATCAATCTATTAGAAAAATCTCAATCAAGGGATGAAATAACCCTCGAACGAGCTCATGTTTCAAGCAATATACCCTCGTGTGTTGCCAAAAACGCGTTACCCATCTTCATGGGAACGACAATATTATAATTCAAATTTAAAATAAAATTGGAGTTAATAATAAAAATATTATTATAAAACCAACATTTATATTCCAAAAGTTGACCTATATAAAGAAAGACAAATCCCAAAGAGGGGACATCATTATTATCTATCTTGTTATCATTACTCTATGGTAAGCAAGAGAGATTTGCCCACATAGCTGAAATAGAAATTATTTCAGGATTGGAACATTGTTACAGTTATCTGCCCTAGGTGCTCTAAGTCTCCTTTGCATGTTGGAACCAGCTCGGGGGGATCCATTAGTGAACAAGGAATGGTTCAGGGTCAAGGTTAGGAGGAATGTGGTAGTTCCAAATTTATTCCGTCCAGAGTCACAGGTCAACTAAAGAGAATTTTATTCCATTAAGTAGGGTTTGAGTGTGCAGGTTCTTCAAAGGAAGGGTAAGCTACAGGATTCAGGGAGCAAGGGATGAATGGCAGAGACTCCCCAGGTTATTCCAAGAATCAAGATCCCAGTTGCCATAGTTCAGGTATGAATAAATTTCTAGGTTAAATTTATTATAGGTTGCAAGTTTATGATTTAAATATTACTGTAACTATCTTGTTTCAATTTTCTGGCTTATCATTATTTAGTTAGAATTTAAGGGCATAGTTAAATGGAACCCAGGGTTAGACCTCAACAAATCTTCCTAATTATTAATGCAGAGTTTACTGACATCCTTTAAAAATTATCAACATCAAGCCTAGCAGAACCATCAAAACTAGCTTTTGCTAGCTTCAGTCGAAATCAAAGTCTATCTTTATAAATGATCAAATCTAGGTTATATCGTAATTTTCATCTTAAATCTTTACCACAAGCATTCACCTCATCAAAACAAGATCATATCACCCCTATTTATTATCTTTATTATTTAAAAAAAATAAAACAGATATTACCTCTATCATTTTATCATTCTATTTTACACTTAGAAATAAAGTATGAAATCCATCACATTCCAAATTAATTACCTACCTAGAGTCATGCAAAACCATTTTTCAAATCTAAAACTTAATTAGCATAAACATCGAATTATGCAAATCAATCTAACCATTAAAATATATGTTTAAACTACACTCTGTTCTTTAACAAACATAAATCCTTTCTCACTGATCGAATGTCCCATAAAGGGCTGAGTCTTAAAGTCACGACTCAGCCAAAACAAAAGTAAAGCAACCCATAGACCCAGGATCAAATCTTGTGGAGGCGCATCCCAACAAAGCTACAACAGATACTAAAACGATTTTTAACCATTACGATTTATCAGCTAAAGCTTGCCCAACTCTTTTTATTTAACAACCAACACATCCTATTTAAAAATGTAATAATATAGAGATCGAATCTCTCATCCAACAAAAATACTTACTCCCAAAATCCAAATGTTTAGCTACAGGATCGATATTCACCCATTTACATAGCAAAGTGTAAATACCCAGGTTTAAAAACAAAGTTAGTATGTACACATAGCAAAACCCCAATGCTTTTCCAAACCATCATTTTACACGTAGGGTCATTTTTGTCACCTACAGGTGGGGAATCTCAAAGAAGAGCATGTTTATGAATCGACATTTGAGCATAGGGAGCCCACGCATAGGTTATACATATCCAACTTTTCCAGAATCGACATCAAACATGAAAGTTTTTCTTTAAAGCCAATTTTGGTAGCAGCAAGTCAAGTTCTTTTAAATACATACAGATAGGGCATCCAAACGTATTCATACCCGCAAGCTTACCCTTAAAAAAAAAATATCAGCAGCTGGAACGCTGGAGGAAATAAAGAAGAAGAGTATCAACCATCAACCAGAAAACGCAGAGTATAAACCCATACAATCCATGAACAAAGGGGATGTTCATAATTCTTTTGGGACGTATTGAACCCGTGAGAATTTTCAAAAAACTAAAATCGATATCTACATTCGGGCTCTGCCCACGCTTAAAAATAGAGAAGTAAAAGTACCCAACTAATTTATAGATTCAGCTTAAACACGTAAATGGGTAAACGCCTTCATGAGAGCCATCATCGTATCTGTTCAAAAATGAGATACCATCCTCCTAAAAACACACAACATTATCTTAAAACCACTTTGTTTCTCCATTTATTACCAAACAAGAAACATTAAATGCCATGCTATATAATTAAAAAGTACAGGACAGAGCTCCCACAAGCCAAAGAATTATTGTTTTTCAGTTACACACTGCTTTGATACTAAACCCTATAATAACACTTACAACCTAGTAAAATATTCCAAAACACCAGTTAACTTCTAAAAAGCAAAACCATTAAGGCTGCATTTCTTTCCCTTGTAATTCAGGAGGGTAAACCATCCAAGCATATCCCTCCCAATCTCTTCAAACATAAAGGATCACCCATAGGAAAGGGACTTGTAAATTTTGGGCTTACCCGAGAGTAGTTGAAGGTACCCCTCTCCTCTAGCTTCAGTTTCCCTAACTGGGTTGCGCCATCCTACCACACGACAGAGCCAAGGATTTAGTAAAAAGGAATAATATAGAAATAAAACTAGAGACAAAAATACAATGTAAACTCACCAACAAATACTTACCTTGAAGTCGAATAAGCAAATGTTGGGCTTGGGTAGCACAACTAGAAACATAGCCTTACCAAGACTCGAGTTGGGAGCTTGTATCCCCCTACTCCAACGCTACATTCAAAGAGGGTTTCAAGCCCTATGTTTCCCCACTTATTCCTATGCCAGCGTGGAAGGTGACCATGAGGCTTCACGTGGTCCATCTTAATTACCTCAACTACCTCCACTACCATTTAGATAATCAAACCCAGTCCCTATAGTCGTGTTTCCTCTTTTGGGTAGTTTTCTTTTCACCAAGTCCTTGTTTTAAGAGTTGGACATTATCTTTGGTCTATTATGCTTCCTTTAGGGTAAAGTATTGTTAGCATAGAACTTGGTTGTAGTACCTGCATACCAAGGTAACTTCCATGTTTTAGTTCATAAAGAACTAAGTAAGCCCAAGTTCACAAGGCCCTTACCTTAAGTGTTTTAAGACCATCACATCCTTCTTTAGAATTAAAAGCTAGGTTGGAATTAAGTTAAAACTCCCTTCTTAGAAACAAGCATGAAGTATGTGAACCAACCAAGATGATCGCTACCAATACAGGATACAAGATATTTATTATACATAGCACAAACAACATAATTATCAAAGCATTATAACTGAACCTCCTATGATAGTAAGAGCCTAGGTTAAAAGTTCAAGTAGCTATCATAATAAATTACAGGGTTGGAAATCAATTGAGAATAACTTAAATTAAGATTTAAGAAATTTACAGGTTGCATAGTAATATTTATTTTAGTGTCGAAGTTAATTTTACATAAATATTAGGTGCCAATTGATGATAATATCCTCTACCGATTTTTTATTTTTTTTTTACAGTTTTAGGGACATTACAAGTGGTATCAGAGCTCGGCTACAACACTAAGAGACCTATTGGGCTCATTATAGAAAAAAACATCCACTGCAGATACATATATTTCAAAATTTACTCATGACTTTCTTTTACATATAAACTAACAGTATTCTATTCTCACAAATTGGTGAAATATTTTAGGTACAAATACAACAATATTATGAACACAGAAATGCAACCACTACAAGAATTCCTTGAAACAATATATGCGTATAATTTATTTTTTTACAAACAGTAACAAAATTGTTGTTTTTACGGATGGACCAAAATATGCCAGGTATAAAATACAAACTGAATCCCGGACGTAAAAGGGTAAACAACAGTAAGTACAAAAAAAAACACCTGATCATAATTTTCGTTATCTTTTTGACTTGCATAATATATTTATACAAAAAAAAACTGAACTGGTATGACATTCAGATATTGTTTTCTTTTTATATAGGCGAGCAAGTAGAAAAGACTAACTAGGAGGAGAAATGTTTAAAAGACCTATGTACTAGGACAAATGTTTTGGTCCCAATTAAAGATAATAGGGTTTAAGAACCTTTAGTCAGATAAATCAAAGTATAAAAGATGAATATATTCACCACCTGTATGATCGGAAAGTCATAAAGTAGGCACGCATAAACATAGTAATTATCCTCTACATAGAAGGTTAGGAACAAAACATCAAAAGAACCTTAAGAAGGATTACCCTACAACTACGGAGTGCATCTACAAATTAGTATGGTATAAATGATTGTACTTAAGAAAGAGGGATGTAAGTCCTTTATAAGAAATACTTAAAACCTATGATAAAATTCATGACTGATATGGGCATGAAAATATTTTCCAAAAAGTACTTAGCAGGACTAGCTAGATACATCAGAATGCATTGACCTTTAGTAAATGGAAAACAGATGCTCACATAAGTTGCGCCATAGATCGTAAGTTCCGAAGAAACATAAAATAAACTCCGAGATCTGAAAATGTGATGAACATTTTGTACGCAATATCTTGATAGAGATAGAAATAAATTATCCTCTTGCATGAGTAGCAAGTCAGAGCATGCTGTTAGGCCATAGAATAGAGAGTTATAGGAGATTAAAAACATTCGAATACATAGTAGTGTCAGAAGCACCAACTAAAAGGGGTTATATATTAAAGTACTAGTGACACATAAACAAAATGTGGAAATTTGAGAAGAGTCACATAAACTCGACAGGAATAGTTGAAAAGCATGAAGTTGATAGATATTGTACTTGGTCATAGAATTCTGGAGCAGATGGTATGATTGTTATTACACATGTGAATACCATATACTAGGGATAACTGCATCTTATGTTAAAAAGAAAAGAAGAAAAAATATACTAGGAACAAACAGGACTACTCAAGAAGGGTTAACATATGTCCCTACTAGAAATTATGCCCTAAAGGGTTAAGCATACAATGAACTCCATGAAAAGATGTAATGAAATTTCTCTTATGTGTATTTAAAACATATCTATAGGGAATATATATATAAGCTAGTAGTAGTATTAGAAGGGTATGATATGTCTTATGACAGTTCATGCATATCAAGGATACGTACAAACCTGATGGTGCCAAGGTTTTACATAAAAGAAATAATACATCAGAAGGATGCATAGGAATACTTTATTGGTTTCAATAAGATCTTTTATACGCAATTAGGATAAGAGACGCGATATGTTTTATGTTTCCTTATAACAAAAAAAAAGTGATGAGATAAATAACTTCTGAAAAGAAATGCTAAATGAAGCATGTAGGTACATGCAGGTACAAGAGGCTTCACCAAGCATGGGGGAACAGAAGGTAATACACAAGGTAAATTCAAAAAAATGATATGGCTTTTTAAAATAGGTAACAATTCACGGCAGGAATAAATTAAACCTTCTTTGAAAAGAGAACTAGATGATCCTACTAAGAGAAATGTTGGGTGAAAGAAATTGGTGTAAACAATCAACTTAAGAAGTTAAAGAATTGTTGGAATCATTGACATATGTTTCTTACAAAATACTAAAAGTACCACGTTTTGTTTAAAAATATGTTTTACATATTTAAACATAGAGTGTTAACCAGAAAAAGACTAATGGGATCTAGTGTTGAGTCGGGAGGAAACCTCCAAGCACCTATAAACAGTCTTAGACTACATTATAGTATAGGACAACAATCCTTGTAAAGGTGTTCTTTATGACAGCAGGAGTAGGCCGAGACAAACTACAGGGGCATACCTTATGATCACGGGTTGCATTACCTATGAAGGTATATTTTAGTACCTTTACAAATATGAGTTTCCACTTTTCGATTTGATTAATGATTAGGCTACTTCGCATGTTCATTCTAAATTACAAAATCTGCAAGAAAGACAGATAAAAGACCTCGCAACTACCCTATTTTAGTAATAAGGATAGGAAACTTGGGTATGTAGTGAATACACTGTTAGTTTTTCAGCATTTAATTCAATCTGATCTAGGATATTAATTGAGAGAACAACATGTACATCATATCAAACACAAGAGACAAGAGACACAAAGCATTTCACCGGGGAAAACCAAGAAGGTGAAAAACCCCGCAACTTTGTCAGAGATAGAATGAGCATCAATACAAAGATCACAAAGATCAAACCCCAAGAGATAGATGACTACAGAAGCTACTCCTCCTCCACCTGTGCGCACTCCTCCTCTCTCTCACTAATGCGAAGTGAGTGAATGAGAGAATGTCTCAAATGAGAGAGAGTCACACTCTCTATTTATACTTTTACTTTCACTTGACCTTTACTCAACTAGGTCGGCCCCAACTTAACCACTTAACATAATGTTGACTAGGCCGACCCCACTAGGGTGGTCTAATAACCCTTTAACCCACATGACTCATACATGGCCAACCCCATCAAGGTGGTCTAATAACCCATCAAGTATAAGTTACAACACTTACAATATAACGTGTGATACTTGCAATTACAACTGATGACACTTCCAATCATAGGAATAATACATCTCTGTTGGGGATACAATAAAGTACAAATACAATATACAAGTGAATATTTTCTGAAGCTACAATAACATCAACACTCCCTCTTAACTAGGAAGGTATTCTCTTGACACAAGTCATCAATACATATAGGAACAAGTCTTCAATTCTGGAGCTGGATGATCATCACTGGATCACGGAGCATCATTGCCACTGCTGTTGTACTCGTCATCTTGATCACTGGTGCTATCTCTCAATTCTTCTCGTCATAGGAAGTTCTACAGAGCTATCCTTTTTTCATGTTGGATGTAGGCCTAGCCTCGTGTAGGTCTTCATCATCTCTGTGAGCGGGCCATCCTGTGGAATCCTCGGGACTAATTATGTGCATCAAAAAAACCTCGAAAGAGTATCCCAGGATCCTTTATGTGCCTAAGCACAACCTGCAAGATCTCCCAGGGAGTTATTACATGTGACCACCACAAAACCTTAAAAGAGTGTCCCAGGAACGTTTATGTGCATAGCACGACCGACAAGAACTCTAAAGAGCATCCCAGGATCATTTATGTGCCTAAGCACGATCGGCAAGATCTCCAGGACTGATTACATGTGGTATGGAAAAACCTCAAAAGAGCATCCCAGGACTGATTACGAGCATACTGCTCAACCTAACGGATCTCCCAGAGAAACATTATATGCCACAGGACAAAACCTCGAAAGAGTATCCCAGGATCCTTTATGTGCCTAAGCACGATCGACAAGATCTCCCAGGGCAAGATTATATGTCCTCCCAAGAAAAACCTTGAAAGGGAATTTGCCAGATCTCCCAGGGAGCTATTATATTCCATAGGAAAAACCTCGCAAGAGTATCTGCAAATATCCTAGGGAAAGATTACATGCTTATCGCACAACCTGTCCATGGCCATGGAGTATCATCCTGATACTCATGATCCATCCTCGTATGGAACATCATCCTGATGCTCATGATCATACTGATCATCATCATACAATACATCATCCTGATGCACATCATCATCCTGATCATCGTCATAGCATCGTCCTGATGCATATCATCATCGCATGATCATCCTGATCATCGTCACAGTTGTTGGCTTGGTTTTGCAACCAATCTTAGTGCTATGGGCACCTGCTAACTAGTAGCAGCAGTTTCTATAGAAATAAATAACAATAAACTAAATCTAAACTAAACTAAACTAGCATGTGTATTTTGAATTAAAGAACAAGAACAAGAAAGATAAAAAATAATTTTTGTATTGACAATGGGGCAAGCAAATGCTTGCAAGAACAATACCTCCAAGTGATGAAGGTTGTTTGAATGGCTCCAATGGTGAGAAGCTCCAATCTCCAATGGGTCCTTTCTCCAAGGTTGCTACAATGGCCAAATACTCAAGGGAGATTTTGGCAGCATGAGGATAGGAATATGGATGGATGTGAAATGAGGAGCCCCTACCACCTTTTTATAGGTTTTGGTGGTGAGGAATACCATTTGTGGTTTTGTGGAAACCAATGGTATTGACCAACATGGTTTAGGTACTTTTCCCTCCTTTTTCCTTTTTTGAATAAAATTAATATTTTTATTCCCTTCTTAATATTTTGGGAATTTTGGACCCTTTTTTAGGGTTTTTTATGCTTTTTTAGGAAAAATAATCTTTTTAAGTGGGAAAAGGGGTGTACTAAGGTCTTTTGGTGACCTTTTGTTGGCTTCAGAGGCTCAAATGGTGGAAAAGTCGACAAATGGGTCATGTGAATAAGGGAATGAGCTAGTGAGCACTTTTTAGGTGTTAACAGATTGCCCCCTGATGTGTGAGGGCAGGAGCTCATCGTATGGCCGATAGACATCATAGTTCTTTTGTCTTTTTTCTAGGGTTTTGGGGAGGAGAAGAGACCGATTGGAGACTGGATCCGCGACCCTTGGAAGCTGCAAAAAATAAACAAATATTACATGGCCTCAATATGAATGAGGAATAATCTCTGATGATGGACGAGGCGGGCATACCCATGCTCGTATCAAGACATATACATAACAATTAGTCCCAAGAAGGGGGATCTAATACATAAAAAATTTACTGGTACATCATAATGGTCCAGAGGGTACATTATTTTGGGATGTACTCATGATCATGACATGACTGATCTCAATAAATGATACACTGGAATAACTGATGAACTGCTGGAATTGAAGGTGTCCAACATCTGTAGGGACGTAATGACTGTGAGCCATCTCTGGGAAGTATGTGTGACTGTATACTCGAGGGAGTATAAAACTGGTGTACATCTGAATACTGTCGCCATGCGCAACCCAGATATCTATAGAAAAAGTGTAACTGGTTGTATCCATAGGTAGACTCTCAAATGTGTAGGAGTCAGATGGTATCCGGGGTCTTCGACTAATAACTGAACGAACCAATGCCCTGTGCGAGTCTCAACGATGCGATCAAGGTGTTGAAGTCGAGCATGTGAGAAACAACCATTTGGAGAAGCACTGAGGACTCTTCTCGAAATGATTCATAGGCACTCATCATATATGGTGATGAGTCCAAGACACAGGGACCTCTAGGTCTATCCTCTGGAATAAATTTGGTTGTCGTCGACAGAGGGAAACCAGCAACTAACAAGGAAATGATGTTTCCTTGATAGGAGCGCGAGGTGTAGAACTGAAGTATTGTAGTACTGATGGTAGGACTGACATACTTGTGGGGATGGGAAGTAACTGAAGTCATATAGTGGGTAGAATCAAACTTCCTTTGTTCAGAGCATGATGACATGGTTGACCTGGCAGCGTAGGGAACTGACTTATAGGTGTGGGTATCATTGCTTTTAAGGACTGAAGGGTATGTATTGACTCTGGGGGGGAATCAAGCTGATGGGTGCTGTCGAGTGGTTCTCAGGGTGACATACTGCAGAATACTCTGAACAAAGGCGACCAAAATGGGGAAGCTGCCATATGAGTAGACGTGATTTGTTGTGGCACCGAGAAGCACCATTGGGTCCTTCTTCGTAGTTTTAATGAGCTCTAAGAAGGGATAAAAGTGTGCTCTGAAATGGTACTATCCTGTGGATTTTGTGAGCCCAGGACTGTTTGTGCTCATTGGTGCTTTCATTTTTAAGGAGTCTGAAAGTGATAAGAAGACTCTGCAGTGGTTGTGACTACTGTCCTGTTGGTTTTACGAGCCCAGGATGGTGATTGCTCGTGGTTGCTTTCATGTTTAGAGAGTCTGAAAGCGGTAAGTGGACTCCATTGGTGTTCTTTTTCATAAGTTTAGTCTCCAAGGCCCGAAAAAGCATAAAATGATGCGGATGGAGAACTCTTCTAGCCGATGTGACTAGAGTATACCTTTTTCGTAATTAGTCTACGAGGTCCGGAAAAGGGGTAAACTTATACCAGGTAGACGCCCTTTCAGATACGTTTAGCGAGCATGAAAGGAAGCAAGGTTGCTCGATGATCTTTTCATTGTTTTAGAAGTCAGAAAAGAGCTTAACAGAAACTCCCTAAGTGCCTTTTTCGTAAAAGGGATTGCTCGACCCGAAAAAGGGATAAAATTATGCCGAACAAAAATGGATAGATGGGAGCGAGAAAAGGTCTCAAGCGTCATCATGTGTGTGGGATACTGGATCCGGTGACATAAAGATTGTCAAAAGGGGGCTGCGGCTTTGTGGCACGCAAACCGAGGCAATGAGAGGGCATTTTGAGAGCGAGAAATGATCTCAAGCATCATCACAAGCGCGGGAAACTGAATCCGGCGATATAAAGATGGTCAACCACAGAGAACGGCGGATGTGGCACGCAAACCGAGGCGACAAGAGGGAATTTTGAAAAACTGGCCGAAAAGTATGGGCGTGAGAGCGAGAAATGATCTCAAGCATCATCACAAGTGCGGGAAACTGAATCCAACGATATAAAGATTGTCAAAAATGGAGAACGGCGGATGTGGCACGCAAATCGAGGTGATGAGGGGGGCATGGGAAAAAATGCCCGAAAAATCTAGGCGTGAGAGCGAGAAATGATCTCAAGCATCATCACGAGCACGGAAAACTGAATCCGGCGATATAAGGCATGCCAAAAATGGACGACGGCCGATGTGGCACGCAAACTGAGGCAACGAGGGCACCCACAGAATGGTCAAAAAATGGAGCTGGTGAAAACTGGAAAAAGAAAGAACTGTCATGAAGTTCTCGCTGCGCTGATTCCAATGGTACCAACGGTTTGAGAAACGAACGTCGTATGAGACCGGAATGGCGGTTGGAAAAATGGTGGAATTTCTATAAATAGGGCGCGGGGCCCATATGATGTGTCATTGTTACATGTGAGTTTGGCAGAGCAGTCAGAGCTCTTTCTTGATTTCTGGGAGATTTGACCGTTGGTTTTCGATTCCGCGAGTTTCAGTTGACCCTATTCGCCTCAGCCTTTTCAATTATGTCATTTTTTGTTAGCGACGGGCCCCCGAAGGCCGTGAAATTCCACGTTGACCTTCCAACGTGGAATATCGCGGGTTTCGGGTCTCTTCTTGCGATGAACTGCGCGGGTTTTAGGCTGACAGTCACGATGTTCATTGCGACTGTGAGGTTGGAACCCGCGATGTTCATCGCGAGTTCATGGGAGATAGTCGCGATGTTCATCGTGACTGTCTGGAAAATACCCGCGATGTCCATCGCGGATTCTTGGATGGAGGCCGTGATGATCATTGCGGCTTTTGAGGAAAAGGCCGAGATGATCATCGCGGATTTTGATGAAAAAGCCGCGATGGTATTTTTGCAAAAAAAATTTGCTGGGGCTAAAAATTTCTTCTGTTTTATAGCAGGATGTTGAGGAGACCACTGAGTTCCTGGTGGGAGCGGGAGATAGACGACGATTTGATGGAGAGGATTCGTACTGATCCGGGGGTTCGGCAGACTCTAGCTGTGAGTGGACTTTTTAAGTTCACTCAGATCCCACCAATGCGTTCAGTGAGACGGCTCCTGAACAAGTTGGTGAGTTGGTGGGTGCCCGCGGAGGGTGCTTTTATGATTGGGGGACAAAGGTTGGAGATCACCCTCACAAACATTTATTTTCTTACTGGGTTGCCTCGTTTGGGGGAGGTGGGAGATCTTCTGCCGAGGATCCCGCCAGGTGTGGATATCGAGGATCTACTGCAGACCTTTTGTGTTGATGGGGCTATTTTGCAGAACAGTGCCTTGAGTCTGCGCTCACTACGGGAGTGGGACATGAGGGTTGTTGGGGCAGGTGTGCTGTGAGTGCTGGGTGCTGCGGCGCCACATCGTTTGTCCGGGGGACAAACGATGTTGGTGGACTCTGTGCTTCGGGGGACGTATTATGCATGGGCTCAGATGTTTCTAGCAGGTGTCTGGAGAGATCTAGACAAGTGCTTTCGAGAGGGAGGAGAGTTCTGTTATGCCTCCTTTCTATGTTATTTTTTCTTTGAGCGGGTGCCGACCTTACGGCCACAGGTGCCCATTCGTGATGGTCTGGTGAGTGAGCCGCGCATGGTGCGGTGGGGGCATATGATGCCTCGTGGTGGTGGTGGTGTGCGTGGGTTCTTTACTGAGGAGGTATATGAGCAGTGGGAGCGGATGCCCCTGGTGATTGAGTATTACCCGTATGCTGGCATGGACTATCAGGGGGACCCAGAGATGCCTCGAGCCCAGGGACAGGCTTGGGGTTTAGACGGTATGTTTTGTGGTTTGTTTTATACTATATCATGTGATTTGTTTATGATTATAATTAGATGTGTGTATGACGGTTTATTTGCATTGTGTAGATGTTGGGCCTGTACCACCGGCCAACTACGTGGCTCATCAGGGGCGGGCGATGGTGGTCGCTCATCCACCTGCAGCGGTACCACCTCCACATGGTGGAGGATTTGCGGCTCGTGGGTGAGGGGTTGGCCCTCGAGACGATGCTATAGAGGGTGTCAGACAGACATTCGACATGATTCTAGCTGGACTCCCCAAGGATGGCTAGAGAGACCTGGACCAGGATGTCGTGGAGCGTTGCTTCAGTGCGCCGCCTGAGTGGCGGTCGCTCCTGTTGAGGACAACGGTTTTTGTGGCCGAGCACAGGGATGGTGCTCGGGATGACCCCCAGGGCCACCTGAGAGGAGGATTCGTCTACGTGATGAACCGGCAGGGCCAGCAGAGCGGAGAGTTCAGGCTCGCCATGATCCAGCGGGGCCAGCGAAGGAGGCGCCAGAGGAGCCCAGGGACCCTCATGACTAGATGATATGTATTTGCCCCCAAATGCTGATGAGCATATGGGGAGCACTATTTTGTACGGCTGATGTATTTTTTGTATATTGGGTGCTGAGGGAACCTATGACATGTTCTGACTATACGATGATGTATATATATGTATATATTTGATGATGGTATATAGTCGTGTATGCACGTGGATGCACTTGTTGTCTTTATGTTTGCCCGTGGAGGCATGTTTGAGTTTCTGTATGCCCGTGGAGACACATGTTATGCACGTGGATGCACATTTGGTTTTTTGTATATGCCCGTGGAGGCACATGTTATGCATGTGGATGCACATTTTGTTTTGGTATATGCCCGTGGAGGCACATGTTATGACGTGGATGCACATTTGTTTATGGTATGATGCGATTGGTGTGCCAGTCAAGTACATTGTTGGCCATGTGGTCTGCTACACTATTGAGGTTTCTTGGGACATGTGTGAATGAAATGGATTCAAACTGTCGAATCATTTGTTTAGTGCGCAAAAATTTTCTGAACAGACAGGGATTGCGTACCTGGTAATCATTGTTGAGTTGGGAAACTAGGAGTTGTGAGTCCAAGAAGACGTTAAGGTGACGTATGCTCATTTGGAGAGCTTCCCAAGCTGCGGAGGCCATATTGGGGGACCAACGGCTTGCACCATCGTCGAAACCGATGTAGCAGAGTGGAACATGGGTGTGAGCAGGATCAGTGGAAGGGGTCGACCGGACAGAGGGGTATCCAGTGGAGATCGTATAAATGGCGGGGTCAAGGCCAGGCATTTTGGTATTTGACTAAGTAAAGACATCAGTGAATTCTTGGAACAGTCGTTGGTATTCTTCGATCTCATGCTCACTGTGGGAGGCTCCTAATATTATGGTATGAAGGGCACCAAGTGGGTCAGAGATGTCAATGTGGATGACGGGAGAAATATCGGCTATCGGATCCTTTAACCAGTCGACTCTAGTAGGAAGGAAATCTTTGGACTCAACTGCGGATTGGGTAGCAGTGGTGGATGATGTCTCTTCCGGGAGGAAGTATGGACGATGGTGCATGTCTTCCCCGGGATAATCTAGGACAGTAGGAGTCTCGAGAACCTTTTCATCATTGCGGGAGCTTTGAGTGGTCAAATCAAGTGATGAGGTAGTGGTAGTCGAAGAGATCATGTAGATAGTGTTAATCTCTCCGGATGAGGATGATGGGGGAGGGTAGATCTCCTCGATAGTAGGGGGTGCCATCTCAAGGTCCAAATTGTTCATCTCGTAGAGAGCTGCTCTGTAATCTGGGATGTCAGGACAGTGATGTGAGTAGTGGCCGTAAATACCGCATATCGCACATGGGTGGTTGGTACGTAGTGATTTATCACGAGGCATGGGGTTTGGATCTAGTTTGACCACCAGGATGTTGGGGTCGTCATCAAGCATTTGCATGTGTTATTGCAATGCAGGTAATTGTGGACACTGATGAGTTGGATGGCCTAACTCATCACACAACGAGCATTTGGGAGGAGCACGAAACACGGGGGGAGGTTTAACTGCCTTGGGTGGGGGTACCGCAGTGTATGGTTGCGGGCCTCTGCCCCCAATGGGTCTGATGAGTGGAGGGGGATTCGTCGATGACGAAGGAGTCTTGATACCGGGAGGTGGTTGAGTAGAAGTAACAATGGGTTGCACTGGTTGCAGGATGACATTTGATGTCGGCGGAGGAACGGGAGGCGTGATATACCACATGGGTAATCCCAATGTTAACCCAGGGAGACTAAGGGTAGCCATAATCGGGGCGCTTACTACACCCGAAGGAGGAAATAGAAAGGGGATTGTGTGGATGGGTGTAACCCCAATGTGACTAGGGACTAATGGTGGTTTGGGTAACAAGGAGGGTTGATTATCGGGTGTTTATGAAAGAGTGCAGAGGTTAGCGACCTGGGTCTCCGGTGACGGTGGTGGAATGGCCTGGAATGTAGAGGTCATTGGCGCCTCGGAGTAAAGTTCGGGTCCTACTGAGGAAATGAATGAGGTAGTTGCACCACAAACAGGTTGTTCAACCATGGGGAGAACATTTTCAGGTGTGGAGGGGGCCTTGGGGTCGTAATAGGTGAGCTGGTCGACCTTGACTATGCGTCCCTCATGGGGGAACTGCATGGTGTGAAATACGGATGAGGCAACAGCCTGCATGGCATACATGTAGCTGCGACCAAGTAAAAGGTTATAGTCTAGTTGGGAATTGATGACCTCAATGTCAATGAGCACGGTTTTACCTGCCAGCTGGACAGGGACATTGGCTAAAAGACCTTGGGGTTGAGCCGAACGGCTGTCGTAGGCTCATAATGCAGTGGTGGACTGCTGGAGAGTAGGGGATCCCAACTTCTGCCAAACGAATGTGGACATGACGCATGTAGAGGCCCCTTCATCGATAATGCACCGATGGATAACAAGATTCCGAACAGAAACGGAAACTTGGAATGCTAAAGAGGAAGGCAGGCGTGGTTCAGACTGGTCTGAATCGAGTGCGATCAGCTGTGAATCATTGGGGTCAATGGCACCAATGGCAGAGAGTAAAGTCTTGCGCTGCGAAGGGCATTTTTTCAAAACTTCTAAAGCAGACATGGCCGCAGGAGACTGGGCTAAGTCGTCGACAATGTTGTAATTTGACGCAGCGCGAGCATTGGGATTATTGTTGATGCGACGAAGTGGGAAGCGAGGTGCTTTGGAAGCGCCATCAAGTGGAGCCGAAGGTATACGTAACGTTTGATCTGTGGGATTAACGCTAGTGTTCTTGTCAGCAGGAGGGGCTTCAGAGGTGGAGCCATACTGGTTCCGACGGGTTCGGAGGTTGGCATCGGCAGTCGACATCATCAACAAATGGTGAGTACCTGAATCGAACATGGGTTGATCAGGGGCTGCATAAGTGATCTGTTGTGGTGGCACGTTTCCCTGAGGGGGAGCTAATGGCTGAGTGTTCACTACACCCTGGTTTGGAAAGGGGTTTTGCAGCACCAAGGGTTGATGTTGAGGTGGTGGAGGGTTGGGTGGCGGTTGAGGAGCCGCTTTCCCTTGACAATGGGCATCGTCGGTCCAGAGTTGCCGAGCTCACTCCAAATGTGGGCAAGAATGCGTGTAATGACCATAGACCCCACAGATAGAACAAGGGTGGTTTGTTCTGAGGTTATTATTTCTAGGCTGCTTGGGATTCCAATCCGGATTGCGGTTGGGAGGAGCAGCATTGTTATTCTGCGGAGGATTGGGAGGTGGAGGACCTTGCTGATGTTGTTGGTTATTACCGCAGTTGCGACCTCTACCACGGTTCTGTTGCGCACCTTGGTTGCGCTGGTTGTTTTTGTTCTGGGGCTAGTTGTGCTATGTGTACACTTGCCCTTGAGCAGTGGGAGGATTTTGGTTCGCCGCAGGTGCAGGAGCAGGTTGTGGTGGATAATAAGCCTGTGGGGCTGGAGGTGGTCCAATTGCCTGCTGGGGCTGTTGGTAACCCTGAGCTATTGGAGGTGTTGGGTTAGCTGCCACAACTTGCTGTGGGTAGTATACTGGTTGACGTACAGCTGGGGTAGCATATGCAGGTGGTGCATGACCAAAACACTGAGGTGGACATGAAGGTCCATGGGTATGGTGGTGATGTGCCATGGGAGCATATGAACTGGTTGCTCCAGACTGAGATGTAGCCCGTGAAAGGTCGGGACCATGGATAGGATGCGCAATGGAAAAGGGTTGGGGATGCAAGGCCATACGACCAATGATGCCATCAGCGGCATGGGATGCCCCCGGCGCATCATGTTGGGATGACTCACCCCGAGGGGCGTCTGGAATAATGGTATACAGATAACCCGATTGGGCGTAAATGAGATCAAACTGTTGGGCTTTGAGGATGGCCTCTTCTTCAGACTGGGGTCTTTCGGATGCCACATCCTTCGCAATGAGAGGGAGGAGGGATTTTAGAAACCAATCTAGGAAGATATGGTCGTCTAACTTGATTTTGAAAAGGCTTCGGCGTCGACGCCACTCATGAATGTGGTCAGTGATGTGGGTGGCCGTGTTCTGTCTGCAAGACAGTAGGATCTCGACGCCTGCATCATAGCGGACAGGTAACTAGAAGAACTGCAGGAAGGTCGAGGAAAGGGAGGTAAAGGTGGCATGCGTCCCATGGGGCTGCTCGATATACCACCTAGCTGCAGAGCCAGTGAAGGTGCACTGTAATAGGCGGAGGCGGACAGAGTCATCCACTATGGAGTTGGAGGAACACCATAGATGGAAGGACATGATATGGTTCTGGGGGTCCTCACCTACCTTGCCCTCAAACTTAGGGATGTCGGAGGGGAGTTTGGTGGGCATGTGAGGCCACGCAGGATTGTGTCTAATAGGGTCATTGGTGAGCCTGGCTAAGTCTGGCAAGTTCAGACTCGCCATGTACGGTAAGCTAGCAGATGTAGTGACTGGGACTGGGACATGCCTAGTCATGGTTGTATGATGTAGGGGTCCAGTAGCGCCTAAAGGTATGCTAGGTATCGACGGTATATGTCCTCCAATAGGTGTGGTCTGGTAGGGGCCAGTGCTTCCAAGTGCAACATGGGTTACACTTGGGTTAGGAATAGTAGTGGTGATTCCCGGAATCTGGGTTGTGGAACTGAGAGGGGGTGTGACCCCTATATTCGGCATACCCATAACAGGTGGTGGCCCTGTGTTGGGAATTCCTATAACAGGAGGTGGCCCTGTGTTGGGCATTCCTAAATGTGGAGTGTCCGCCATATTAGGCATACCTAAGGGGGTGGGTGTTGCCATGGATGGCACCGCAGTAGAAGGGTCTGTAGACGTCTCTCCTATGGTGCTGGTAAAAAGTGGGTCAAAAGGTGTTCCAGCCATAATGTTGGTTGGGAATAACGCAGTGGGGTTTTCGGATTCTGCCTCAGAATCAGAAGTGAAGTGAGGCGTGTCAGAATCGGATGACTGTCTGGATGACCGACGATGTGTCGAGTCAAGGGATAAGGCTCGGCGTCGGTGACGTGGCGAGCCAAGCAGACTGAACTCTGGGAGTTCGCCCTGTAGACGACGAGAGCGTCTAAAACTCTCAATGGTGAGGAAATAAGTTTTTGTGGAAAAATCTTATGTGAAAAATGGTAATGTATAAAAAAAAAAAACTCAAAACCCTAATGTAACCAAGGGTGCAAGAAGGGGAGTGAAAATGAAGGCTCTCAGGCCAAAAAATCAACCTCAAAAAAGGCACTTATTCTAGCAACTGTGCTACAATAAGTGGAGGGATGCAAAAAATGGTCAGAGTACCAACATGCAAACAGATTCTAGAAAAAATATGTGTAACTAGACCAAAGGTGGGTTGAATCATGCAAACACCTAACTAAAAGTATTGTGAATCAAAAAACTATATTCTCTGCAAGGTGATGAAATCCAAGTCAGACAATATTGAGTGTTGAGTCCACGGCTAGATATCCCGCTACCAGGAGGGACACCGGGTAATCAATCCTAAAGAATGGCTACTAGGATACTCCGTTCATGACACGTCGAGAAAGGTAAATCTGCCGTTTGGTCCTTGATCGCAATACCCCTATACAGGGATATCCCAAGAACTGCGAATGGTAGCCCTTCAGTTACTGAATGGATTTCGGTATTCCACTCAGGCTTCCGGAACCATCCTCGTGACTTCAACCCTCCTAAGGGAGAGGCCTTCCCATAAACCGGTTGTGACCGTGCCAATAAATACTAAGAGATTTTAGCTCCCTAAAGGACAACAACTATGTCTCAGATGTAAGAACTGAGGGGTGTTATTGGAACACCTATCCCCTCAATACTACCTAGCTACAAAGTTCTTTTAGTGTTCCCCAAGTGGGGTTAAAAGTGGGTTGAAATTAGGGTAAGTTTTAAGGCTCAGTTTAAAATTAGTGTTTGATTGGGTGCACGTGTGATATTTTAAACTGAAAATGAAAAAGTAAATGCTAAGTATTCAAAAAACAAAGGATCTTTTGAAATAAAAAGCAAATATTATGACTTTTTCAATAAATGGAAATTAAATGCTTTTCAAGGACTATTCCAAAAACTAAGGACCTTTTGAAATAGGAAAGCAAATAATAAAACTTCTTTGAGAAATAAATGGATTTCATTTTCAAAAATTGCTATGGGCAAAATATTGAAAGAAGTAAACAACAAAATTTTTAATCTAGATAAAATGCAATCAAATCCTTCTTTCAATTTCTGAAAATATTTAAAAAGACTTTTTTACATGTGCATTCTAAATAGTAAAATTTTTCTATGGTTGTAAACAATGCTAGAATTTTAGTACTGTAAAATGTGCAATGTGGGCAGAGAATACAGTAAAAATTAATTTTTTAAACGGATTGGCCGAAATGAAAAAATTAGCATCGCGGGTTCTGACAGAAAAGCTGCAATGGACCACGCGGGTTTCTGTCGCACAGTCGCGATGGGCAGCGTGGGTTTTGACCGCGAAGCCGCGATGTGCAGCACAGGTTTTGACCGCGAAGCCGCGATGTGCAGCGCGGGATTTCGTCACACAGTCACGATGTGCAGCGCGGAAAAGTCCCGCGAAGCCGCGATGTGCAGCGCGCTAAATGGCCGCGAAGCCGTGGTGAACCGCGCGGAAAAAAGTTGTGCAGTAGCGATGAGCCGCGCGACTGTTGGGCAAAAAGCCGCGAGGCAAAAGCTGTATGTGGATGTCGAAAAATGACGTCAAAAATTGAGAATTTCGGGCTGTTAATGGCTAAAAAATGGGCGAAGACCTAGAACAGCAATGTATCTGCTGTCTAAGGTGGCAGATCTATGAATTAAACTAACAAATACTATCAAAAAGTAAGATTTAAAGCAAAAGTGAGATCTAAAGATTCAAAAAAACAGCGGAGTCGCCAAAAACTGTTGGCTTGGTTTTGCAACCAAGCTTAGTGCTATGGGCACCTACTAACTAGTAGCAGCAGTTTCAATAGAAATAAATAACAATAAACTAAATCTAAACTAAACTAAACTAGCATGTGTATTTTGAATTAAAGAACAAGAACAAGAAAGATAAAAAATAATTTTTTGTATTGACAATGGGGCAAGCAAATGCTTGCAAGAACAATACCTCCAAGTGATGAAGGTTGTTTGAATGGCTCCAATGGTGAGTAGCTCCAATCTCCAATGGGTTCTTTCTCCGAGGTTGCTACAATGGCCAAATACTCAAGGGAGATTTTGGCAACATGAGGATAGGAATATGGATGGATGTGAAATGAGGAGCCCCTACCACCTTTTTATAGGTTTTGGTGGTGAGGAATACCATTTGTGGTTTTGTGGAAACCAATGGTATTGACCAACATGGTTTAGGTACTTTTCCCTCCTTTTTTCTTTTTTGAATAAAATTAATATTTTTATTCCCTTTTTAATATTTTGGGAATTTTGGACCATTTTTGAGGGTTTTTTATGCTTTTTTAGGAAAAATAATCTTTTTAAGTGGGAAAAGGGGTGTACTAAGGTCTTTTGGTGACCTTTTGTTGGCTTCAAAGGCTCAAATGGTGGAAAAGTTGACAAATGGGTCATGTGAATAAGGGAATGAGCTAGTGAGCACTTTTTAGGTGTTAACAACAGTCCTAATGCATATCATCATCACATGATCATCTTGATCATCGTCACAGCATCGTCCTGATGCATATCATCATCGCATGATCATCCTGATCATCGTCACAGCATTGTCCTGAGCATCGTCCTCTTCAGATCATCTCATCATCCACAGAGCACAGCCCAGATGCACATCATATAACACTTACACCACCGACACGGGAGAACACATCTACCACCATTAGGGGAAGGCTCCAGACCTTAATTTTTCACCATGGGAGAACACATCTACCACCATGTGAAAAATGGTTAAGCAATTACATCACGACCATGGGAGAACACATCTACAACCATGTCAGAAAATCTCAGCAATTACATCACGACCATGGGAGAGCACATCTACAACCATGTTAGAAAATCCCATGTGCATCTACGTCTTTTGGACTCATCAGTTCCCCTTGGAAGGAACCTCGATATGAAGTACACCAAGTCTCTCTCTGAAGTACTCAAACTTCACTCTGGCTAGTGGTTTGGTCAACACATCTGCAATCTGCTCATCTGTCGCAACATACAAGAGCTTTACTGCTCCTCTCTGCACCATATCCCTGATATAGTGATATTTGATCTCGATGTGCTTCGACTTGTCATGGAACACTGGTTTCTCTGACAACTTCGCACAACTCTGGTTGTCACAATAGATACAAGTAGCATCCAACTAGAGATCAAATAAATCAAACAGTAGCTTCCTTAGCCATACTACCTCACAACTAGCCGAACAAGCTGTGACATACTCTACTTCGGTCGTACTCAGTGCTATGTAGGATTGCTTCCTGCTAAACCAAGAGATCACACTTGATCCCATACTAAAGCAACACCTCGAAGTGCACTTCCTATCTACAGCACTTCCTGCCCAATCTAAATCAACATTGCCCTCCAGATTAAACTTTTGATTCACATCATACTTGCGACCATAATCAACCGTACCCTTCAGGTACCTTAGAATATGCATTACACCAATCAGGTGAACATGTCTAGGATCTGTCAGGAACTGGCTCAAGGTGTTCACCGCAAAGAAAATATCTGGTCTCTTGATCGTCAGGTACATCAAGGACCCAATCATCTGACGATACATCGTGGAATCAACCGACTCTGATGAAGCATCACTCAATAGCTTCAGGTTTGATGCCATAAGTGTGGCCATGGCCTTGCAGTCCATCATCTCGAACCGCTTCAGGATCTCTACTGCATACCCCTTGTCCAAGGAAGATTCCATCTGCACTTTGCCACACCTCCATACCTAGAAAGTAATGCATCATACCCAAATCCTTCATCTCGAACTCGGCAGTAAACTTCCTCTTCGTGTCGGCAATCAATCTATCCTCACCTGTCACAAACAGGTCACCCACATACAATAGGAGTATCACTCGATTTCCTTCCTCAACCTTGTAGTAAAGGTTGGAATCCGCTTTACTCTTGGTAAAAGCCCAAACTAGATAAGAAGCTGTTTATCCTGCCGTACCATGTCCTGGGTGCTTGCTTCAAGCCATACAAGGCTTTCTTCACACTACAACAAAATAGCCCTTTAGGGGCGGTTTTGGCTTCTGGGGGTCTTGGTAAAACCCCCCCTAAAATATTTTTCAGACCTTTGGAGATGGTCTTTTAAAACCGCCCCTAAAAGTCATGGAAATTGGACTTTTGGGCACAGTTTTTTTAAATCCACCCCCAAAAGTCCTGAAATTTGACTTTTGGCGGTGGTTTGTCAAAACCCCCCCTAAAAGTCATGAGAATTGAACTTTTGGAGGCGATTTTTTTGGAACCCCCTTAAAATTCATGAGAATGGAACTTTTGGAGGTGGTTGTTTGAAACCCCCCCCTCAAAGCCCAATTCTCATAAATTTTGGGGGAGGTTTGTCAAAACACCCCCAAAAGTCATGAGAATTGAACTTTGGGAGGCGGTTTGTTTGGACCCCCCCTTAAAACTCATGGGAATTGAACTTTGGGAGGTAGTTTGTTTGGAACCCCTCTTAAAAGTCATGAGAATTGAACTTTTGGAGGCGGTTGTTTGAAACCCCACCCTAAAAGCCCAATTCTCATAACTTTTGGGTACGGTTTGTCAAACCCCCCCTAAAAGTCATGAGAATTGAACTTTGGGGGGTGGTTTGTTTGGTACCCCCCTTAAAAGTCGTCAGAATTAAACTCCCCCCCTAAAATCCCAATTCTCATAACTTATGGGGGCGGTTTGTCAAAACCCCCACTAAAAGTCATGAGGATTGAACTTTTGGAGGCATTTTTTTTGGAACCCCCTTAAAACTCATGAGAATTGAACTTTTGGAGGTGGTTTTTTGGCACCCCCCTTAAAAGTCATGAGAATTGAGCTTTTGGAGGCAGTTTGTTGGAGCCCCCCCCCCCCCCTAAAAGTCATGAGAATTGAAATTTTGCAGGCGGTTATTTGGAACCCGCTCTTAAAAGTCATGAGAATTGAACTTTTGGAGGTGGGTTTTTGAAACCCCCCTTAAAAGTCACGAGAATTGAACTTTTGGAGGTAGTTTGTTGAACTCCCCCCTAAAAGTCATGCAAATTAAAAATTTGGAGGCAGTTGTTAAAAAACCACTTTTAAAGGTCATGATAATTGAACGTTTGGAGGTGGTTTTGTGAAACCCCCCTTAAAAGAAATGAGAGTTGAACCTTTGGAGGCGGTTTATTGAACCCCCCCCTAAAAGTCATGCGAATTGAAATTTTCGAGGAAGTTTTTTGAAAACCCCCTAAAATTCATTTATGTATGTGGGTTAGGTGTGTCACATGGGTTCAACAATGCAACTCATCAAAACATTGGAGCTAAGTGCACACAAGCTATTGTAGTGTTAGGAAGGGTGTGCATCATCATTCAACACCATATTCCATTAGAGCTCTACAATTGAGGCAGTCATGCTATGTTTTTCACATCAAAGATGGTTCTCACACTCCAACTTTCCATGATCCATGGTCAAAATACAAACTCGTGTGCCATAACATTATCCTTTATGGCTAATGGGCCATGTGTAGGGCCCTAATCACCACATGATTCCTACACAAGGAATATTTAGCTTGCAAGTGGGTATGGTGGCCATTTCAATATTTACAACATCATGGATGGTTCTTGAAGCCTAATCCATGGTGTTAGATCAAAATCTAGTTTTTAATGACCGGTAGTTACCTCAAGGTCTTGTGACCTATGGGCGTTTCTCTATACCACCACATAGGCCATAGGAAAGGAATACTTAGCTTTTGAGTAACACATTGTCATTTTTCTAGTATTTTCATGTCGTGGATGGTTCTAGGAGCCTATGTTATGGTATAGGGCCAAAATGCAGGTTCTTCGGAAATAAAACTTTATTTTGAGACTCATGGGCCATGCATAGGGACCCGAGTCATCATACATACCCTAAATAGGGAATATTTTGTTTATAGTCTAAGTTCTTGTGTTTATTTTTGCACTAATTTTGGTTTGATAAAATCCCATACAGTGATCATTCAAACCTTGATGTCAAAGTCTTTGATCTAAAACCTTGGTTATAAATAACCCAAGGTCAAAGTTGATTGTGTTAGTGTGTTGATTTGGTGTAGTAGGCATGTTAGTGATTGGGTTAGGGGGTAGTGGGTTAGTGGGTAAGGGGTTCTGGTTTTGTTAGTACTAGTGGTTAAGTGGTTTATAAGTTATCATGTTATTCAGTTTGGGGCTAGATGTTAAGGTTAGGTACGAGGTGAGGGGTTTCGAGGTTGAAGCTTCCTAAGTGCATGAATTCATTGCATGGATCAAATGTACCAAGTGCATGAGTCATTTACATGGGTTGGTTGTGTTAGGTCAATGTCTAATTAGTGGCATTATTTATGGTGGCCATTTCAATATTTATAACACAAAGGATGGTTCTCGTGACCTGGACTATGGCACGTGAACTAAATTCGGGGTCTAATGCCATATTAATTTTCCATGGGGTTGATGGTCCATGCATGTTAACCTAAATTACCACATAAGAATCTCTAGCCTACATGTGAGATCGTCATGATCATCATCGTCACCATCGTCGATGTCATTGTTGTTGTTGGTTTGTCCATGGTTATGTAAACCAATAAACCAACCATGGTTTAATATTTATAGGTTATGTAAACCAATAGTGGTTCTCATAACCTAAATAATGGTCCATGGTTAATAAATTTATTATATTATCCATGGTCCATGTGTAGGGCCCTACACATAATTACTTTACCTTACAAGCGAGATATTGTGGCCATTTCAATATTTGTAACATTGACGATGGTTCTCATGGCCTATACCATGGCCTATAAACTAATTTTAGGGCCTAATACCATATTAATTTGCTATGGAGTTGATGGTCCATGCATGTTAACCTAGACTACTACATATGACCTACATATGGAATATCTAGCCTATATGTAACAATTTCCTCTGTTGCTCTTGAGTGATGATTAAGGCCTTGCGACATCACATAATCTTGAAAGAGTGAATCTAATTTCAACTACAAGTGGGATATGTTGGTAATTTTTAGATCTGTAACACCAAAAATGAAAATTTTCCTGCCAATTTCAACATGCTAGTAATTTTCATTCCATCACCCTTTCTTCTCATTGTTCTCCCCCTTTTTGTGAAGGGTGACTCAAGTGGATTCCAATGGACAACAATGGCAACAAGAGAGCATAACATAACACACACATTCCCATATCCAAGGCCTAGAATATATTGCAAACTAATGAGTTGAGTGAATTCAAGATGCAATTACAATAATTATTAGACAAAGGGTTCATATGACCAAGTGCATCACCTTGGATAGAACACTTATTGGTAGTCAATAAGAAGGATGGAACCTTTTGGATTTGCATTGGTTATTCAATGTTAAATAAGGTGACAATTAAGAACAAGTACCTCCTACTCAAATTGATGATCCTATTTATTAACTTAGATGGGAAAAGGTTTTTTCAAATTTGGACTCAAGTTTTGGGTATCATCAATATATGAGAGCAAAGACTCGTCTGCATTATTTAATATGTGCCACCACCTGCTTCCTTGCTATAGACACATGCCGCCTTGCTGTAGACACATGTTAGTGCATACCACCGACTCAAACTGCGTGAAGAATGAGATCTCCACCATTGTCATCGGTGCCTATGATCGAAGATGGTCAGGGAAGAAATTTAGGTTAAACATGCCCAATAATGGAATGGTTCCGAACTTTACACGTATTGTTCGTGAGGAGTTGTTGTTAACACGAAGATTTGGACCCAGTATAATAAAATATGAGGAGGCAGAACTTTAAATTTAACCAAAATTTAAATACACTAGTCAGGGCTTCTATATTCAACTTCATTAGTTTCGTTTCATCAGTTGCCATGTGTGCCTTAAAACAGTGAGTGGAGGTGTCTTTCACCAAAATCCCGATTCCACTTTGATCCTTATTTGTTGTGCCATCAAAGAATCCCATGGGGGCCGGCTCTGAAACTAGGGGATCCTTTATATCAAGTGCTCAAAATACATTCAGATCTAGGACTGTCATTACCATAGATGCTAGCACTGGGGCCGACTCTCAAACCAAGGGATCCATTCAATTGGCATGGTAGAATTGAAGAACCTTGAAAGGGAAAGGTACATCCTCATATTTTCGTGTAGTCTTGTTTATTCTAATCTAGTTTTAATGATAAATGCCTTGTTGATATTTTCCTTTGGTGCTGTAAGGTAGAGTGAATCATTAGTGCTGTAAGGTAGAGTGAAAGAAAATTAAATAGACAACCAACAAACAAAGATTGATGTATTTTATTAGAATGAACAAACTACATGCCTGTAAATGCCTTGTTAATGAATTGATAAGATGCCCACTCTCCAAGTAGAAAAGGAACCCTCTTACTGAAGATGATACCTGAATGTTTAGTTGTTGTTCCTGTGTGCAATCTCCTCCAATATGTTATAGGAAAACCCAAGAAACTATCTTAAAAATCAAGCCAAGGTTGTGATGCAATTTCTGAGTGAAATGGGGTTCTATCAATCCTATATGCTTAAGGGAACATGGTCGCTTCTTCCACAAAGGATATAGCATATGCCGCTAGTAACGACAGGTATATGTAGCTAATAATAGTAACCCACAAACTGCCTTAAGCCAATCAACTTTAAGATATACTGTATTTCCGGTCCAAGGTTATTGGAAAACCAACTTCTATAGATAAGTTACGAATCTTTGTAGTTTCCTTCATCTATAGCTCTCTCGATATCTAGAGACCTTCATCTATAGCTCCTTTACTCTGGAAATATAATAATTTGATTTTCTCAAGTAAGCCTCCTCTAGGATTCTTCTGAAGCCTCCTATAGGATTCATCTCTTTCATACTCTTCCTGGACCTTTCTTATCTTAACTTGCAAGATTCTCTCCCTCTTTCTAATCCTTATATCATTTCACCCACTAAACCTATATGCGGGCATGCTTCAACCTCTCCAACAAATCTACCCAGCCACTATTGGAGTTGTTCTTCTATATAGAAATTGTTTTTATTTGACACCACCTAATAAAGGAAGGGTTAGGGATGGTCCCACTACATGTTAATTTAACACACACATAGGAAGAAAACTTAGTTTCTCTACTCAATAGAGCTACTATATAACCCCTTCTCCAACTCACAAGACTCAATAGGCATTTGATTGCTCAAAGTGCACAAGTAATCAATAACAAATAAAATCAAACACACACTCATGCATTCATACATTTTCATACAATAGGCTATTCATTAATATTCTTCATTAATATAACAAATAAATAATTTACAATAGCCTCAATGGGCTACCAAAATCAAAATTTAAACTCCTAATACCTACTAGTGTCAGTCTTAGTTAGGCTTTTACAAAATACAAAATTTACATTGATACCTAAATTTACAATTGCCTACATGTTTTACTCTTGGGACTTATTTTTCTTCTCAAGTGCTTGGCCTCTAATCATTTTATTTCATCTCTATATTCTCCTCTTCTTAGGATTTGTGGCCTCCTCTTCTTTCTTCTCAATTTCACTGTTCATTGTCTTTATCTTCATCATCTTGATCATCGTAATCGTCACCATTGATCTCATGATGGTCTCCATTGTCATCATACTTATCGTTGTGATCATCATCGTCCTTATCATATGTCATCAACTTTGAACTTAAATATGTACACACATCAATCCACTTTACTTCCATGCAATATTTGACCTCTTAAAACCCAAACTTTAGGATCTCATACATATGAAAGGGTAGTGATAATTAAGCATTACTGAACTTCAAATTTGACAATTTTGGATAATTATTTGTCCCTCCCTTGCATGAGGCATGCGATTGCTTTTTATTCCTTTGCGAAACACAAAATCACTTTCATAACAATAAATCATCAATTTCATACTTGCGGCTTTGTTTCCTAGACAACAACCCAATTAGTGTCAACTATGTGTCCCTCCCTCGCATGAGGCATGCAACTACTCTTTATTCCTCAGTGAAGCATACAATTAGTGTTACAACAAGAATTCATCAATGCCATACTTGTGGCTTTGTTTCCTAGACGACAACCCAATCAATGTCAACATTAAGTGCTTTCATTTTATGAAGAATCAATATCTTTCTTGCGCCACTATCCTTAGCTATTGAATTTTAGCTTGTGCTCGGTAAGACATGGAAAAATGTTGATCCACTTTCTCATCGAATTGTGAAATCTAATTGAGTTTTTATTCTTTCTGAGTTTGGTAAAAAATTTGGTCTGTGTACCAACATCCACTTTCATCCAATTTTACATGGATATGTTATTCCTATTGGAAATTAGTACCAACATCCAATTACCTAGTTTGGTGATCCTATGATGTATCTTGTACTTCCATTTCTACGAGATCCCCCTTTGTGTTAATGACCATTTCCTCATCATCTACTACATCGACAATCTAATTTCTTGAAAAACCTACTTTATTTGGAATAATCATTACTCTATAAGATGGAGTATCTCTAAAAAGAGGACAACTACGACCTTCATAGGAGTGGCAACTAATCGTAGGATGCCTCTAACTTTTTTATGCCAATGTGTTGCATCCTTGTAATGTGTATGGATTCGTTGAACCCAATAACATTTCATAAGTCTTTGATGACTGATGATATCTATTGAAAGTTGAAGGATTAAGAGTGCATCTATGTTGATTATGGACTTATCTCTATGATACTTTGTAGCTTTGTGCTTAGTTGTTGATGCATCCTTAGCTTCTTTAGAGTTTAAGTGGTCATGAACAAGCTAGTCATACAATGCATAGTTTAATCCATGCCCTTACTTGTATATGGCACAGTGCGTAGTGTTGAACGAGTTGATTCTAAATTTCTATCATCTGATTTAGAATTGATGCCATCCAAGATAAGATTTTTCTTTCTCTTCTTTGAAATTTATGCCTCATTTCCCTGTTGATCTAGCAAAAAGGTATCTTACATTACTTGTTGTTGCTCAAGTGTCTAACACGTGGCACCGACACATATGGCTAAGCCATGTCAAATCCTATTTTTTACCTAAGTATTTATTTCATAAAAATAAATATATAAAAAATAATTGTTCTTGAATTACAAATTGCATTAATGTGATACTCTCGCTTTTTGCCCCATAATATAATACAAAGATATATAATAATAAAGTAACAATTTTGATTGAGGAACTTAAGCCTCCCAAGTAAGCCATTTGTTACCATTACTAAACACCAAAATACTAAGCCATTTGTTACCATTACTGAACACCAAAAGATGGGAAAACTTGCATCGTACCTTATAAAATTTGCATTTCATTTTTTTTCCCAAATAATTTTATGTTTTTATAAATATTGCACTTGCATTTCATTTTTTTTCCCAAATAATTTTATGTTTTAATAAATATTGCACTTGCATTAGATCTACGGAAGGGGGATTGAAGCAATGTGAGAGGGATGTGGCATAAACACTTGACAATGTCACTTATTCGTCCTTGCAATGGAATCGATAGAAGGAAGTATTTTAGGGATAGCTTATGGAAAACAAAAAGGTACGAGACCAATTTGCAATCGAGACTGGGAAACACATAGTTTCTTATTCCTGGAGATAAGGTTTTTCCCGGAGAATTAGATGTTCCTAAAAAAATCTACTGGGATCATGCGGTACCTATTTTACCAGGGAGCCGATCCGAGCGGTCACAAGCGCCCAAACAAAAATAAAACACTCCAGTGGCCTAGACAAGCCAATCATGAGCTCTAAATACCCCGCCATAAACAAAATGGCTTACTACAAACTTGGGTTATAGTTAGCGTATTGCTAAAATAGTGGATTTGTGTTTGAAACTAGCACAATTCTGTGACACCAGTTCAAATCTCTGAAAAGGGACATTGGAAACGAAACACATTCCCTTAATCATTTATTTTGTAAAAGATAGATCTGGACACTGTCAATCCGTCCATGAGAAAAGGTACCATGGAACAAAACCTTAATTTATTTAATCCCTTTTATTTTATTTACAACAAACCAGGGTTACCCGATCTTTTGCTTTCAGGTTGAACATAATGATACACAAAATCATAGTTGTCTGGAAAATGTTAACAAGATCAAGTCTCAGAAGCATGATAGATTGACAATGAAGCAAACCCTTTGCTTGGACACAGAAGCGCCCAGATAAAAATTCAGTCTCTCTCCCTAATATTGGGAGCCATTCAATACCAGGTTCAGATCATTTTCTTATTGAAAGAACGCTGTGTTCTTCATTGTCTAAGTAAATACCTTAACTGAGCGTAGTTTAAGAGCATGCCCAAGTTCCTGCATCGTTTTGGGGTTTATTTATTTTTTGCTGGTGAGGGGATGTTCTTGTATTAGCCTAGGTCAGATCTATATGAAAATCAGGTAATGTTCCCAAAATTGAAGTGGACAATGGATTAAATTTATTTCCTCATGCTGCGACATACTAGTTTACATTTCTTTATCTTGGGTGTTCTCTGTCAGTCATTTTGAGCTGCAAATTCTAATGCCCATAATTTTTAGTACCCTACAAGACATGGGGTTTTCCCCATTCTATATATTGGTCCTCATGTTCATTGGAATGAAGAATTGTGCTTCCAATTATGAGCTTGGCTTTGCTTCCAAAGTAAATCTATGACGATTTTGAGCTTTGGCTGGGGTATTTCATCTTGGATCACATTGAATTATTACCGATGGATGCCCTTGACGAGGAGATCTGGGCAATACATCTATTTGTGAAAGGATGGGTGGTTCTCTATAATCAATTGAAATCATATTGGTATTTGTACTCCTTTTTCCAAATCGACTCGAGCAATTTTAATGCAATCCCTTTTGAAAATTAGACAGAGTCTCAGAACTGTTTAGTCTATTAGTCTGTTGGTTAATAAATGAAAAGCAACCTTATGACAAAGTATTAGACCATGTTCTTCCATGATATAGCAAGGAGGTTGGTACTATGTGCTTCCTTTATAAGTAATTACTTGAGATGGTATTTCCATGCTAAGTCACAAGAGATGACTCCCATGTTTCCTGGTTCATCCAAAATGTTTTGGAAACATGGAATGCACACATGATATATGAATGACTATGTCAATGGGATCCCCCTACCTTCATGGGATGACATGCAGCTTTCGTCTTTCAAAATTTGCAATTGTAGACTTTTTACTGATTTCAACATTTTTAACAAAATACTGTTTGAAGTTAGGGATAATAATGTCTTGAGAAGGAAATATTGGAGCTGGATTCTTTATTTCTTGCCAAATATTTTTGCAAGTTTGCAAGGCATTTTTTCTAAAACCACCTCCCATTAAGAATCCCTAGTTTCTCTTACTTGAGCATTCACAGGACAAGAAAGTCTACTTACTGCATTGTTAACAGTAGTATGATTTTAGTGGTTGTTCGATGAATTCAAAAGATGACAAAAAAATGATCAAAAAAGCAGCAGTTTCATGAGGGGTCAAAAGAGCGAGTCAGAGCATAAACAAAACTGGTATCTTGGTATTGGAGACTTCGAATGGTGCTGCTGAAAACAAGAAGGTCAAATCATATCTGTTTAACCAAAGAATAATTTCTCATTGCTTAGAATATGTCCCTCGTGGAGAGGGTACTTACGTCCCTAGATTGGGTTTTCAAATGTAAGCATCTTGGAGTCCGTAGAAAAAACATCATTTGCCATTGAATCATCCTACGTCAATTCCCCGTAGATATGTCAAAAAGAGTAGCTGGCAAATATGTTTTGTTTTTTCATGGTGTTTCTCATGCCTGCTTGATGATGTATCCAGTTTGTTCATTATATTCCCTTTAGCCTTCCTATTTACCATGTTTGAAATTTTGAATCCCCATAACATCAGTGTCTGTGGCTCCTTTATGCAATGTCATTCAGTAGTGTGCTGGTTGTCAGAACTTCTGCTCTGTTATTTGTTCCATACCCAATGTGAATCTGGAAAGTGATTTTTATTTTTCTCATTGGGAACTATGATGCATGTTAAGTTTAAACTAATTTGACTAGCAAGATCACTGAAAGAAAGACAATTACAAGATAGACAGAGATTTTACCCTGGGAAACCCTCATGGGGTAGAAAACCCAGCAACGCTTTCCTCAATAAGATGATCAACCAAAATACAAGATGTGCTCCAAGACTAGAGCTCCTTCTATACCTCTTATGCAGACCTCTCTCTCACAAGTGTGCTACTTTTCGAGTGATGGAAGTATGAGATAAGTGAGGAACATCCTCCTCTACTTATACTAGTTTCTCAACTGACTTTTTCCCTTATGGGGCCAACCTCTCCCAAGGGAGTCTAATAACCCCTAATAAATTAACTCAGGGTCCCCCACATGGTGGATCTAATAACCCTGGTTACCACAATCCATTGGAGGAATAAACATCTCCGGATACACAATAGGATCACCTCGAAGGGATGAAACATCTCCGGAATAATAAAGTACAAATATAATATTCTTAGAAGTTACAATATTCAACAATCCATCACCCATTCCCACAGGTTCCTGGATTATCTTTGGATGCTCTATCATTACGTGTTTATATAATTACTGGCAAGTTTTCTCCACACTGCTTTTGCTAAATTTGTTTTATTTCAGCATTGTCAAAGTGTACAGAGTATTTGGACAGATGTTTTTTTTCAGAATGTTCATGGTCATTTCAGAGAGAATAAAAAAGGTAATAAAAAAGAGTTGAAACATATATATATATATGGAAACATTTATCACCAAGAAATATTTCTAACCTTGTACATTTAAAAGAGATCCGCAAAATAGGCTACACCAATTTAAACTATTTCAGTCCTTGACTTCACCAACCTCCAGTGAATTCAAGAAAGGGACACGCGAATCCATTCACATGGCAACATATCTGGGGTTTGCATTTTGACACCCTTTTCTCTGTTTCACTTGTTAAGTTGTGATTTGAAGGCTGTTAGTCTAACTGCATATGGAAAATAATTGGAAGAAAGCCTTGGAACATATAGAACTCAAGCATGCATGAATCTCTTATTTCAGATCTGATTGCTCATGACATGATATAACATACATCTAGGATAAAATATTGTTGGGAAGACAATCAGGACCATTTCAAGCAATTGCTTGAATCTGATATTGAAGCTTCTTATGTTCCGTTTAATCTTTTATCTATTTACATCATTATGAATTGGTGTGCTTAGTATGATGAATTATGTAAATGCAACATGAATGGGGTGACTGCATAGAAATAAAAATAAATATATTCAGATCTGTATTTGTAAGGCTCCACTCCATGTCATTCAGTGTTTAAAATTAGTAAAGTAGAAGCTGGAGTAATGAGTGATCCAACAACTGATTGGTAACAGCCTCATTAAGAGTTACTAAGTTAGTTGAAATAAGAATAGTTGGTGCAGAAAGCCTTGAATAGTTACTCAGACTCAACCACGCAACAAAAACTCCAAAATGTCATGAAAATATATAACCGAATATTGAGTAGTATAAGAAAATGTAAATTTCAAGACAAACATTTATATTCTGGAATGCCTGAGCTGCAAAAATTCCACATGCTAAGACAGACCAAGCAAACTCATAAAAAGACCATCTAAAAGAAGCAGTGAAATGACAGGAAACTCAACAAAGATATCTCTTATGTTATGAGCAAAGGGGAATCATACTTAGTTTTCATTCAGCATATGCATTGTTGAAATCTCAACTCTGGTTCGGTTAAATTAAATCCAGTAGCTTAACTTCCATCCACGCTGTGTGGGCATTAACGTAACTCACCGCCTTGCCAACCTAAGGCCTAAATCACTGATAATATCCACTGTTTATGCACTAGAACATACATAATACAGAGATTTTTACCTCAATTGTTCACGACAGGAAACTCTGATATATTTGCTCAGATAGTATGTACATTACATGGAGTTATCATTAGTTTCATTGGTTTGATTGGAAAATCATCTTAACACGGCATTTATAGTATTATGCATCTATTCAGGAAAGTAAATGACAATGCTTATACCTGGAAACAACACATAAATTAAGGCACTTTAATGGATCTAGAATTTTAATGAAATATAATTTTTGATTAAAAGATTTACAAAAAGTCAACATAATGAAATAAATATATTCAGATCTATATTTGGATAGCACAGTTAAATTAAGGCACTTTAATGGATCTAGAATTTTAATGAAATAGAATTTTTCATTAAAAGATTTACAAAAAATCAACATAATGAAATAGAATATATTCAGATCTGTATTTCTATAAGTTTTATGTGTTAGCATAGATAAAGTGGATGTTCTATGTGTTAGCAGTGTTAGCATAGAGAAAGTGGATCCTTTACATTTAGCATGGTGTCTGCATATAAATAAAAAGAAATATATTCAGAATTAAGGCACTTTAATTCTGGAAGAAATAGGATCTATACTAAAGTGCCTTGTATAAATTGCCTTAGTTCCCTAATTATTCCTATAGGATCTATACTTAAAGTGCCTTAATTATAAATTAACTATTTCCTTTAAAGTGCTTTTAAGGAAATGTGAATAGAAATATGTCAAGTCCCCTCCCATCAAACCAAGCAAGGGAGAGAACATGGCACTAAAACTGGGCATCTAGCCCCATATCCATTAAGTAAAACTCATTGATAATAAAAGACATATAGATATGCATATAGTAATTAAACACAACGGAATTAAAAGCATCTACATATCTAACATACATTCAAATTTTTCATGACAGTCATTAAATAAATACATTGCAGAATTTAACACAAGAGAGTACTTATCTTAAAACAGAGTAGTCCCGAGCAACTCGCTATGCAACTGCAACGTTCCACCCAACCATAGGCCAGTTGTGATTATCAATCTCTTGATACAATTGCCACCCCTGAGCTGGGCATGATTTATGCAAGGAAAAAGGGAACAACAGACTCACACATAGCCAAAATACACCAAAATCAACCAAGCCAATCCACAGTTGGGTTTATCAGGCTGCTAAGGCAAAGGGAGGGAATGAATTGCTAAGCTAGTGAGCTCAAGCACAGAGCCATGGATACCTCTACAATATCTATCTAGCTTGGCACCCAAAATGCCTACACACCCCACTCAAGGAAGTATTCCCTTTACCAATACACAGTCCCTCAGGCCATACCTTCCATTCTAGTGTTTTCCAAGGTGTGCATAGAATAGTAGCCAACCCTTTTGATCTTTTTGAGAGGTTACTCCCCTCACTAGGTTTATCAAGCCAATTCTGTCCACCACCACTCCAAATTTCTTGCTTATAGGTTCAAACCAAAACAAGGATGCACATAACAGCAAAATCACAAGTGCTGGGCATGTAGAAAAGAGTTTTTACAATGGGATGCCCAAAATGGGGTTTCCATTAGCTTCCGAAAAATGTGGGCAACCAAAAAAATGAAATGGAAGATGGGGAAACAAAACTGGGAGAGAAAAATCGTATTCAAAAAACGTTTATGGGCATTCAAGGGAGAAAAAACGGCCTCCATAAACCCCAAAATCATGACTCCCTTCCTCCCAGCCATTGTGCAATACAAAAATGAGTTCCCAGCCATGGAAAATGCAGGAAAAATATGGAAAACGTGAAGGAGAAAGCCCCAGCTAGCTCAGATTGCGTGAGAGAGCCAAGGCTTTGGGTCAAGAATGGCTTTGGGCACCATTTCGTGGGTGTTTTCATGCCCAAGAAGGAAAAATACAATTTCCTAGGTTGATGGCTTGCCCATACATGAAATTGGCTTCCATACCTCTTCATTCCCAAGGCATTAACTACCTCAACCAACTCTTTGAAGAATTAAATGATTGGGTGCATAAGTCAAAATGGGTAGTTGGTGGTTTATGGGTTTTCTCATGAAATTTGGCTTAACACTATTGGCTCAAGGGTTTGAATAATTTCCCTCCCTATTCCTTATAAAAATCATGCCCCCATCTCTTTGTTGCATTACATAGCTAGTTGTGGGTATTTTATTAAAATTTGTATTTACATGATGTCTTAATTTACATTGTGCCTATCTAGCACAAGAACCATATGCACCGATTTTTAATTGCCGATACATAAAATGATAAATCGATAGCGGGGCCTTGGCCTTGAGCTCCTCACTATGATTAAATAACGATATTTACATCATTTACAATTTTTATGCAATAGGGTCAAAATCGGGATATTACAAAATAGGATCCAATATAATGAAATAGAATATATAATACAAGAAATTTAATGAAATACAATTGTTAAAGTGGATCCTCAAGTCTGGCTGATGATCCACTGTATAAGTCTCTTGTCTCTAGTTCAGAATGTTCTGCATTGTCTGAAGCCAGTCCACCTTTTCCTCTGACATGCAGGTTTTCAACATCATAACAGAACACATCCCTTGATTGTTCCCCTCCCTAGTTTGAACAGGGGTGCTCTTGTATTCTATCCACAATAATGCCATGTTCATATGATAAAAATTCATAGGAAATATTTGGAATCATGTCATATGAAGGGCCTTTAATACCCTCCCCTACCACATCATCATTTCCAGTTTCCAAAGATCTGTTAGAGGAATTCAGAGCATCCTCTTTTTCACCAGTAAATTCCACATTTTGAAACATATCTAGGTTGGTTATAAAGGCATCTGGATAATCTGTGGAATTGTGATCGTCCTTGTCTTTCTTCATATTCAACCCATTTTGACCAATTACATCTTTTCATCGTGCTGAGGTGAATTGGTTTTGTCATCATAACCTGGTATACTATCCTGGCCTAAATTCCCTTCTCCTGTTCTTAAGGAAGTTGTTACAGAAATCCCTACAACATCTGCATCCTCATCTTTTGAGATTTCAGTCACAACTATGCTTGCCAGTAAATTCATTCCGTGTTCATCTATGTTTACTGCATTTGCTTGAGAATGGATAGAAAATCCTTCATCCAAGGAGGGAAAACTCCAACAAACAACGATTCTGAAGGAGCAGAAGATGTGTTCATAGGTGCAGAGAGTGATGATTCAGGCATCCAAGAGGCAGTTAATGTTGAGGAAACTGATTTAGAGAACAGATAAGACATAAGTAATTGCTCAAAATATAGTCATGTTTCATGCGGTCCTATACCTCATAAGCGTATTGGATTATGGCTGAAAGAAGAGGCAACATCCTTAAAGAACACCTTTCAAATAGGGAGAAACACAAACTTACAGATTTGGACATGTCTGATTAATAGGGAAGGCTATCTGAAATGTATATAGGTTCTCTCTTTTCAAAGGTTTGTTATGGTGCTTGTAAGTGTTTAGTTTCTTTAACATCCAACTTTACAAAATCATGGATGGACATAAGTACAAGGATCACATCCAAAATACAGGTGAAGCAACGATGTAGCAAATAGGGTCTATTGATTTCACATTATACAAGTTGGCAATAATTCATATGAGTTTCAGAAATCCAGGAGGCATCACAAACACAAATGGAAATAGTGAACCATGATACCTTATACACTATTTTTTCTTGATACTCATCCATTCATTGCGCATGCCAATGATAGATGTTTATTGGTTTCAATTTTCCTATTTTGTATATCTTTGTATTTAGGATGTTGTATCATTATTATGTAATTCAAGGTCTCTTGTCATCGGTAAGAGAGATTTCATATTTGCGAGGGATGCTTTTTCTACAAGAGTTTTTAAAGATCATAATAATCTACTTTTGTATGTTTCTCATGTATGTTTTGGTGATCTGATGTTTGAGGGAAATAATTGTCCTCTACTATTTAAAAATGTTGCTAATGTTGTCTTTAGTTGTAAGCTATTACAAGTTAGAAATGAAATACTATTCATGATTCCTATGCAGGTGTTTCAGGGCTTACCACATCTGCCATTATTCTCTAAATTGATCAAAAAGAGGCATCTGTTGTCTTTGGAGGATTTTCTCTGCAATTTATTTTTACCAGGTATTACAGTGATCATTAGTGGTGCCATGTCTCATTGAACTGCAATGGACAAATGTAAAGACATGGAGTATTTGAAGCGTACCGTTGGAAAGCACACTGTTCCAGTTGAGGTGATTGACTTACCATCTCTGTTCATACAAACTGTAATATTTTCCACTAAGGATGCAAACATTCATTGTTCCTTTGAATTAGTGTCAGTTAAGAACTGGAAAATGTTGTGCTTTGACATGTATTGTGATGATGCTTTCATCCATGTTTCACCGTTGAAATTGATTTTTTGAAAAAATGCTTCCTCTAATCAAATGTGTACAAAGTGTACATTTTTACAAGAAAAAACTGGTCTGGCTTTCAAGGCAAACAAATGTTATTTCATAGACTTCCATAAGCGAACATTTAAGCAGCCGCTGGGATTAAATCCACATTAGGAGATGGATTGTCATTGTCTTTTTGGGTAGGCCCCGAACCATCATTTAGGATTGTGGGGTACCAGTCATGATTGACTGGATCAACATCCTCAGGGGTCTTCTTGTTCTCCAAGGGGGCAAGGGAAAGAATGGGGAACTTTTCATCCAAAGGCCTTAGATTCAATGTAAACCAGACAGTTTCCAGAGTAATAGTTGCTTGAGTTTCCCATGCTTCCCAGCCTTCCCAGTATGGATAATGTGAACCGAATTCTTCAAGGAGCACATGGGTCATTATTCTTTCACGAGAAACTAAGGCATGATGTTATTGGATTGGACCATCCCAGTTTAAGTGTACGATATACAACAAATATGGAACTAACAAATTTATTGAGGGCAAACAAGGAGGATGTAAATGCGATGCTTCTAAGTGAGATTAGTTCATATTTTGATGTCATTATTACTAAGAGGATGTGTAGAGGATTCAAGGACAACAGTAGGACAAAGACTTAAATTGTATAATGATCAAATAATGTGTGCAATACAATTTTTAATATTGCAGAGCATAAGGATAGCAAAATAAAGTTTAAATAACGATCAAATCTCCTTTTTGAGGAGCCAATCTATGCTGTTATGTGGGAGCCATCAACCTAGAGGAGGATTATCTACCATTTTCTGTCAGTCCTGAACCTGTAACCTTCATAGCATACAATGAGACACTTTCCACCATTTGCAAAGATTCATTTCAAAGCAACCAACAAAATGTAGGAAACATTTCTAAATTTTTTTTTTGGACTGAGAATAGTGAGAAAAGATCAAATAGAGGTTTTAGGACTCCGATATTTCCAAAGACAAGTTTTATAGACAACATATATTTTTCTAGGACCGAGCAAATTTGAAACTCCTGTGTTCCAACAACATATTTTCATTTCTTTTCCTTTTCCTGAGCTCTCCCATAAAGGTTGCATCTTACATGCTCAACTAGCCAACAGAGAAACTAGAGAAATGTTGATCCAAGATCATTTTTGGAAATATGTTATTATGAACAGGAATATTTTCAGGGACTCTTGAGTTGTAAATGTCTTTTCAAAGAAAGAAACAAGGAATATAATGGCCCATACTCTAGGATTAAAGTTTATCTTTGTTGCATTATGGTTACTAGTATTAAAATATGCCTTCGTACAGACAAAAGAGATCTAAGAGTAGAAAATAAGCTACATTTATAAAAAACAATGCATTGTCTATTCCCTTTCCTAGATGACAAAGGCCTTCCCTTTTCAATTTGCAAGGGAGCCACAAGGATCTACATCAAATCCAAAGCTCTCAAGGCATTGAAAATATTGGTAGACACAAGTGGTTCAGATTGGATCCTCTTAAAAAAGATTTTATATTCAAGGTCAGGAGGAGATCAATGCACTTGTGGCCTGTTGCAATTATGGAAATGGTAATCCTATTATTAGTATATACTATAAAGTGGTTAGGGGTAATGATGAAGGATTAAAATAGAAACAGAACAACTAAATATGATATTTGCATTATTTTGATGACTAATGGGAGGGAAAATATAGAGTAGCTATTACAGTTGTTTCAGGCTTCTTGGCATATATCAATGGTCTCTATAATTTTCAATGAGTGGAAGGATGCATAGCTATTACAGTTGTTTCATAATTCCTGGCATATTTCAATGGTCTCTGTAATTTTCAATGGGTTGAAGGATGCTAGATAGTTTTTCATGTCAAATTCCCTTGAGGTTTCAGGTTCCATTATAAATGCTTGGATTTTTCAATGGAGAAATAAATATGACAAAAAAATAGCAGACCTTCTTGGAATTGTTGCACTTGTCTTTCTCTTTAGCTGCACATTTTCCCTACTGCAATCCTAGAAACACATGCACAAAAATATTGAGAATTGTTTGATAGTTGATAAAAGTATTGTCACATGTGGATCTAATGTAAATTAATTATAAAATTCTGAGCTAAATGAGAAAATGTATTTTGTTACCATAAAACTCAGGAACATTCAACAATTGTCAAACTCACAACAGTCATAGTATTTCGATGAGAATCTGAAAGTTTACATTGACCTAGTAAGAATCTTAATCAGAATTTTAATTCAAGTGTCTTTGTTAATGTATTTCATTTCAGACATGGATTGCAATCGATGCCATTTTAGTTGTATGCACCCTTACTAGCTATATACTTGAGAAATATTTGCATATTTGTGTTTAAAAGTTTAATGGTTTGGATTCACATGGATGTACACGATTATATGTTTTTTATCAAAATTAAAATATGATGGATTTTTTGGTCAGATAGGTTTTTTCTGATTCGGTTTCTAGTTTTGGAAATCCACCAAACCAGTTTTGATAACATTCCTCACCCACGTGTGTACTGCAAGACTCGTTCAAACCTCGGAAGAAGACGGGTATTTCCAATGTGGCCAGGAGGTAAATTGGTCTTGGTGTTGTGGTTAGTGCAAAGAGACTAGAGCTGGGAAGCTAAGCATCAAGTAAGTTGATTAGATTCTAGTCTCAAACTATGCAATTCTAATCCTTATACTGTATCAGTGAGTATTATGTTTTTTTAAATATGCTTTAAACTGGTTGAAGTAAAATGTGTGGGGTTTAATTGAAAGAAAAAAAAAGTTGAGATGTGCTTATTTGGAATTCCTTAATACTTTTGCATTAGTCGACTAGGAGTTGTCTACGGTAGAGCTGGGAAGCTAAGCATCAAGTAAGTCGATTAGATTCCAGTCTCAAACTATGCAATTCTAATCCTTATACTGTATTAGTGAGTATTCTATTTTTTTAATTATGCTTTAAACTGGTTGAACTAAAATGTGTGGGGTTTAATTGAAAGAAAAAAAGGTGAGATGTGCTTATTTAGAATTCCTTAATACTTTTGCATTAGTCGACTAGGAGTTGTGTAGGTTAGAGCCCAAACTTATGGTATCATGATGAGGGGCACTACAAATATAACCAACAGTTTATATTAGTTCTTCCTACGGGAAAAATATATCATTTCTTCGGTGGTATTACTCTAGCTAGATGTTTTGATGTCTAGCAGTTTGGACCCTTCATCATGAATGGATATATCTTTTAGTTGTAGGGTTGTAAACTCTGGATCGAACACCCACAACGTGAGAGTCATGCAACCAAATTCTACCGTATCTATCTTCTTTAAATTCAAAATAAGTATGACACATTCAACTGTAGAGTTGTTCTCTACAAGCTCTTAGAAGTAGTACAAATGACTACTCTAACTGCAACCACAACTCTAGTAGATGTAGGAGTGGGAGCAACAGGTCACTGTAACACTTTGAGTAATTTCTCCAAATCATCATCCTTATCATCATCACCGTCATCAGCAATTCAGCAGCCCATCATCTCAGGAAACATCCATTTCAATGCATTTACAGGTCTGTCAAGGTGCATGAAACAACTCTTGTTTTGCACGAGTGTGAGGACATGGGGGAGTGTACGCCTGTACTGTGTAGCAGGGGGCAGAATAAGGACACGTTCTGTAGTAGAAGGAGTTGTGGAGTCTCTTGTGGGAGAAGAGGAAGCAACAGATCAAGAGCAAGCTGGTGAAGGAACGGTGGTTCTGCCGAGACTGAAACCCAAGACTGGGAAAGTTGCATTGCCTCTTAAAAGTGACAGAGTATGTCCCTCCTCTATTTTCTCATTCGTTGTAGTATGGTTTTAATTTTTATCATATATTTCATCAATGCACAAATGAAGGTAAATCATACAATCACACATTTCCTGCCAAATACGGGTATGTTGATTCCTTAAATTGGGGAATATCAAGTTTCTTCAATTGTGGTGGGGGTGAAGCTATGCAAAGTTGCACAACTTCACCCCCACAACCCCTACCTTCGTGATGGCGAGGTGGGGGGTGAATCTGTGTAATTTTGTTCTCATACTGAATCTGGGTTGTGTATTCTGTTAATCCTATCTGAAAGTTGATTGCAATTTGTGTGAATGCCTTGGAATATTGACATACAGGAAAACAGTTACAAAGACATAAAAAGTTTCTTTTCCACTCTCGGTTCTGTTAAGAGTAATTTGAATTTCTCAACAAATGATTTTTGAAATTATTTGCGCTTGGAAATGGGGTGGTGGTTCAGTAGTGAAGACGTCATCTTGTTCAACAACTGACCAAGGTTCAATGTCCCTTGAGTCTCGAATAAGCAATTGGGTGCAAGACCTAGGTAATTTTGACTGAAGAGTACCCCTGTCGCAAAAACTTAGTTGAATGAAAGTGCTTATTTTCAGTGGTTTTCCCCATGAGGGTTGTTTTGCCTGCTGAAGTGGACAACTTGTAGTGGTTGACCTTGTCAGGTCAATTGCTTCTGTCTCAGTATTAAGGAAGTACATTCAAAAAACAAATATTTGGTCTTATGCAACCTCAAACTATCTGTCAATGGAGGTTAATTAAAATAAAATACTACATATGCATGTGCATATGCACACACACAATTATTCCTTTAGGATTCTTATATAGGTTGCGAGTCTCTTGCCAGAAACCTAAACATCATTTCCACGAGACGCCTGTTTGAATGTTACCTATAATTGAATAGCCTTTGAGGCTATCTTTTGTTCAAACAAGAATTCTCCTAGAGTCTTATCGACATTTGAATAGCCTGTAAGGCTACCCTTTATTCAAGCAAGAGCTTTCTTCACATCTTATCTACAATTGAATTGCCTGTGAGGTTACCCTTTTCAATCAAGAACTTAAAACAATTACCGATCTAATTTTAAGTTGTCTTCCAAGTGGCTGAAATTGTCATCCTAGCACAAAAGAAGTGTATTTTCATGAGACAGTGAGGTTTAATAGCCAGGCAAAGAAAAATAATAAAATATATCAAATAGTTTAGTTAAACATGGCCTCTTTTAATCAGTTTTATATGCTCTAGCACGATGTTTGAGGTGGCCCCAAGATATACATTCAAGGTACCTATTGATGTATATTTTGATTTCCCGTACCAAAATATGATCAGTTGGATTGAATTTTGTTCATCTATGGTCTTATCTTGTCTCAGATGACCAGTTGGGAAAAATATTCCAAAATTCTCTCTCTTAGTATAGCTGAAAACTTTAACAACTGTGAAATATGCTTTGTCTCACTTCTTTCTTGACATCAGAGCAGAAGTCTTAAAAGGATTTAGTGTAAGTAAATTAAATGTATTCAACTCTGGTTGCCATAATTTATTTATCGGTTCGTGCAATATGGCTATTTCAGCATTTGAAGAGTTTTAGAAGCCAAGAGAAGACAGGTAAAAAATATGGATTTTTGGGATGTCATTTATTATAACATGTTGTTTTCTAAAAGGGGAGGTTTTATATCAGATTCTGAAAATGCTATAATAACATTTTTTCTTTCCTTTTCAAAACATGATTTTTTTTTTATTGTTTTTAAAGATATATACCTTAATTTAGAAATTTAGAAATAGGCATTGACTTGAATTACTGAATGAGAATTTGCATGAAGCCTTATGTACTTACTACTTATAGAGGCGTTCAAAAATATTTTTAGAAATTTAGAAGTTGCGAGTGAAAAAGAGGAGGAGGGGCTCGGTGTGCTTGAGTGCCCTGGTCTTGGAGGAGGAGGAGGAGGGACTGGTGTGCTTGAGTGCCCTAGGTTTGATCAGGCTCAGTTTGAAGCTACTCCAAGTGCAGAAGAAGGTAAACTCTATATATCTATCTATATTATTATATGTTTGTCTCTGTGTGAGTTTAAATTTCAAACCCACCTAATCTATATACATACATAGATAGATAGAAATCTCTCTCTGAATCAAGATGGAAAATCGAGTTCAATCATAGAGTTGATGAAGGATGTTGATTTTTAAGGTCCGTGGTGACCATCTTTGTTATGGAATTTCCTGTTGCATTTTCATTTTAGATGTAATATAGAATACCTAGACATAGTTTTGATTGCAATATTGTGACATTTATTTCTAATAGGCAATGGTTCCATAAACTGGGTAGTTTAAGGAGAAAGAGTTTTTATGTTTCATTTTTCATCGTTTGTATGATGCAGATTTCCCATGTCCTTGCTTTTGAGGGAGTTTTGGGTGTCTCTACCAGTGTTGAAAAAGTCATTGATTTTTCGGAAAAAAAGTGGAAAAGTCGCGAGTTTTTCCTCTAGCCGATTTTTTGGCGAGGAAAAATCGTGATTTTTTAAAATTTGAAAAAATCGCAACTTTTTCTAAAAAATCATGACTTTTTGGTAAAAAGCGCGCCATAATGGAAAAAATCATTGAGGATTTTTCACAGTTTTAAAAACTGGGTTTTTTTTTTTAAATTGATGAATTTGGTACAAGTGACATTGATGTCAACAATACTAAATGGTAATGTTAAATTCTTAAAGTAAATGGAAAATGAAAGATAAAGAGAATGTCACTTTTACTTAAATTTTTAACATTACCATTAATTGGTTCAGGATGTTTGAGAGTGGTTCCAACCTCATCGGACTTCATATGCAAAAAGTAGAATTTTAGATCCCATTCAAAATTCAACAGACTTAATGGTTTTCAGGATTTTAGGATTCCAACGTTTCCAGTTGATTCTATCATGTTGTGGGTAAGGAATTGGAATTTAATGAAGCACATCAAACTCTCTATGTACCTTGATGTTGGTGGTGTCGATGCCTGATTGTTGAAGTTGATTGAATTCCTTTGTCATGACCTTAATAAAAAATGTACCCTTTAGTCAATCAAAATCACTTATTAAGCATGGGAAGCTCTTTCTACCTTATTTTAATGCTTGGATTAAGAAGTTTCATCAAAATTGTAGGGTGTTAACTGATGTCCTTTGAGGATCAACTTTGAGATTGGAGGTAGAGGCAAGATCTAGAGCCTAGAGGTGGGGGAACATGGTGCTATTGATGAATATGATCTCAACATAGCCAATGATTTTGATGATTATGTTTTTTCAATTTCAATTTAGATATGTATTGCACTTGGTGCCATTTTGATAATATTTTATCTCTAATGGTTTGGAATCATAGCTTGGAATCTTTACTATATATTTTTTTCATTAAAATTGTAAAAATTTATGTATTTTTTAGCAGTCTGATTCATTGAAATCAAACCGCTCCGAGTTATTTGCATCCACTACATCTATATATTAGTGCTTTCTCCATATTTATGTTCCAATGTGTTTATCTGATGTTATTGTTGCACTATATGTTTAAAATTATGAAAAAAATGAATGTATTTTGTATTTTTTAATGTTTGTCGACTTTTGCCGATTTTTTCGTCGATGTTGCCGAGAAGTTGTATTTGAGACCCTTGTTGAATTTTTTCCGATGCCGAATTTTTCAACAATGGTCTCTACTGCCTTGTTTTTCAGTGTGGGTGGTGTGAGATTATTGTAATTTAATGAGAAATTTGAAATTTCCTAGTTCATTTTGGTTCTAATGTATTTGTACCCCTAGGCAGATTGCATGTTTTTGCTTTTGAGGGAGCTTTGGGTGTGTCTTCAAACCTTTTTCACTGTGTAGGTGGTGTGAGCTTGCCTTAATAGGAAATTTGAAATTTTATAGTTCATTTTGGTTCGAGTGAGTTTTATAGCCCTGGGCAGTCTAGGAAGAACTAGTTTTATCTTTTATGGCTGGGGTGATACAGATTGTACAGGTTGTTTCTATCGAGGGGGTTCTGGGCTGCCACCGCTCTGTTTCGTTGCGTAGGTTGTATGGGCTTGTTTGAATTTAATCAGAAATTTGATCAAACATGTTGGATTTTTAGGATTTGGTTTCTATGGTCGAGCAACCCCACTATGATTTTTCATAATTCATGTTAATTTTGGTGGTACAAAATACTTTGTAGAGAATATATATATATATATATATATATATATATATATATATATATATTTTTGATGGGTTTGTAGGTTGGGGCAGCCCGAGGGGAAGGTTTTTCTTCGTATATGGTTGTGCTATACAGATGGTACAGGTTCTTTAACTCCAGAGGGTTTGGGGTTGTTATGTGCACTGCCTTGGTCCCCTGGCATTTTCCTCAGTCATGATTCTATCTTCTTCTAACCCTGTAATTGATTTATGTGCTGCATGTTTCCTTCCTCATTTTTCCAATAACATTTAGAGATTTACTTTGTTTCATCCTAGATTCCTAAAATTCTCTTATGCTACTTTAGCTTATTGTCATTGCATAACGGTTCATGCCAATCTCAGGCATCCTCCCAAAACATACCAGTTCACCCTTCTTTTATCTCCCAAAAGTTTTTTTTATGTACTATACCCCATCTCTTCCTCTCACTTCTCCAAATGTATGAGCCATGGTTAATTCATTCACTCTGAACAGGTCTTCCTTTGGTGTTTATGGAGAGTACTTTTCATTCAAATCTATACCCAAAGTGATTGATTGCTTTCCATATTGTACATCACTTCCACCTATCGCTCATCTATCAAATTTTGGTCTTGAAAGGAATTGTCTGATTCCAAGAATCACCACTGAAGACTTCACAGCCTTTGATGTGATCATGTACTTGTCAAACAACAAAGGGGTGCTTATAGTTTGCTTCTTTGTGAATAGAGGACAGCCTAATTGGCAGGCCTATCAAATGGGTTTTTTCTTTTCACTACCAAACAGTTGGTTCAAATAGGTGAATCTATAGTGTGCATGTATGTCGCTATAAAAAAGGGAGTTAAGTTTAAGACATTGGCAAGGTCAAGTTAAAAAACATTTTGATTCATAAGCATCTGTAGAAAATAATGCCTGTAAAATCTTTTTGTTTCATTGTTTGCTTTAAAAGTTTAATGACATAGGCGTTTTCCATGGGATCCTTTACACTAATTCTTCTTCTTCCCATAAAATTCATATTGGACTATGTTTCATCACATAATGCTTGCAAAGTTGCAAACATGGGACTGGGTTTAGGATAACTGGTAAAAGTACTGAGGTGGTAAACAAGCTCTAATTTAAAGAGGCCCTTCAGTTTTGAAGGAACCCAACTACGAATCAATGTTTTCCTTGGGAAAAAAGGATCTAGAACTCCTGGAGTGACCTTTCTGCAAAAAAAAATCAATGAACAAAGCAAAGATGGAGCATTCATGCGAGTCTAGGAATATAAAATAACTGTGATTGGGCAAGACATACTAAGGTTACTCTTGGTTATGTCTTTCTGTAAGATTATGTGCCCAACAAATATAGTTGGGGTGTTATTCCTATAACCCTTTTTCTATTTTAACTTTTGACTTTCTAAGTTGAAGCCGAGCATAGTTTCACTAAATTAATATAATATACTCGTATTTTAATAATATTAAATTAATATAATATATTTGCATTTTAATAATATTAAATTACAATTAATTTAAAAATCGTCATTGAATGAATTTAAATATGCATAATTATAATACAAATATAATATAATGATATATTGGAAAATGATAAGTTATAGTCTATAGAAAAAATGTATACTAGCACAACCACTTAACTTGTGGCTGGTAATGATAGGTCACAATTTAAGTGTCACTACCAAATTATATGTTACTTGTTCTCCATGCGGCTGTAATCACCTATTATGTGCCACATGTACTGGCTATGAGTTTGATATTCCTTTTTCTATATAGTGGTTTGTTTTAAATTTTGACAATTTCTGGACAATACGCTTGTCTCATCCTCGTGCAATCTGGAAAATATATAGCAAATATATATAGGTTTATAGGGTTGGTGGAGATGGTGACCTAATAAAATAACTACCAGAAATAGCTTCAAGTGCTAGATGTTTTGGGGTGCTATGAGTTAGAAGAACTGCTAGAAATGAAAACATTGGAATCTTTAGAGGAGTTGCAGGTAGGTGGACCTGTGAAGCTAAAAATAATTGAGGGGTTGGTTGGAATATTTTAGCTCATATGAACGTGTAACATGAAGAGGATACAGGGGTTTGCACTTTTTACAAAGCTTCGGATTCTATATCTGTTAAGATTTAATATGCTAAGACAGAAAATAGCAGCATTACATTCCATTTCACAATTATAGCATATACAGGATCACTGAAGAAACAACAAGCATAGCATAAACACAAGAGACAGAGATTTATCCTGGGAAACCCTCATGGGGTAGAAAACCCAGCAAAGCTTCCTCAATATAGATGACCAGCAATATACAAAGATGAAACCCTGAGACATGATCTCCTCCTCCACAATAGCAGACCTCTCCTCCACATGTGCGCTATCCTCAAGTGAGTGAGTGTATCAAATGAGGAACACACCTCCTCTATTTATACACTACTCTGACATATCTTTTACACAAGTACACGTAGGCTCATATTTAACCAATGGGTTAAATACCCCACTACAACTGACTGGGCCGACCCCTCTAGGGTGGTCTAATAACCCTTTGACCCACATAACACATACAGGGCCGACCCCCCACTAGGGAAGTCTAATAACCCGAGTTACCACATTCCGACGGAGGAATAAACATCTCCGGATATACAATAAGATCTTCACGGAGGAATGAAACATCTCCGGAATAATAAAGTACAAATATAATATTATTTGAAGTTACAATATCACAACACTCCCCCTTAACGAAAAGGATATTATAACAGCATCTGCACGAGCAAGGAGTCATCAACATCATACATGATACATCTATAAATCATTGGAAGCTTTCTCAACATCATCAGTAACTCAAGCAGTTATTGGAACATCTTCAATACTGGAACATCGACATCATCAGAGTTGATAGTACTCAATCATCAACATCGTCAACACACGATCAACAACATCGTCATCACACGATCATCAGCATCATGATCAACATCGTCATCACACGATCATCAGCATCACGATCAACATCGTCATCACACGATCATCAGCATCGTCATCACACGATCATCAGCATCATCATCACACGATCAATCCAGTTCTCTATGTCCAAGGATGATGCAAACCAGTCATGTACCTTTTGAACCAAAGTCCAGGGATGATCCAGTCCTTTCATGTACCTTTTGAACCGAAGTCCAGGGACGATCCAGTCCTATCATGTTCTCGGAGACCACATGTCTACGGCTCAGTTTACAGGACCTAAGTCCAAGGATGATCCAATCCTTACCGTACATTTAGGATAGCGTCCAAGGATGACTTAATCCTCAACCGTTCATTTAGGACCACGTCCAAGGATGACTTAATCCTCCACCGTACATTTAGGACCACGTCCAAGGATGACTTAATCCTCCACCGTACATTTAGGACCACGTCCAAGGATGACTTAATCCTCCACCGTACATTTAGGACCACGTCCAAGGATGACTTAATCCTCCACCGTACATTTAGTACCACGTCCAAGGATGACTTAATCCTCCACCGTACATTTAGGACCTACGTCCAAGGATGACTTAATCCTCCACCGTGCATTTAGGACCTACGTCCAAGGATGACTTAATCCTCAACCATGAATTTAGGACCTACGTCCAAGGATGACTTAATCCCTCACCGTCCACCAAGGACTTCATTCTCAAAGACTTACGTCTACGGTTCTTCTTTAGGACTGAAGTCCAGGAATGATCCAATCCCTTCACATGTTCACCAAGAACTTCATTTTCGAAGACATACGTCTACGGCTCTTCTTTAGGACTGAAGTCCAGGAATGATCCAATCCCTTCACATGTTCACCAAGAACTTCATTTTCGAAGACATTTGTCTACGGCTCTTCTTTAGGACTGAAGTCCAGGAATGATCCAATCCCTTCACATGTTCATCAAGAACTTCATTTTCGAAGACATACGTCTACGGCTCTTCTTTAGGACTGAAGTCCAGGAATGATCCAATCCCTTCACATGTTCATCAAGAACTTCATTTTCGAAGACATACGTCTACAGCTCTTCTTTAGGACTGAAGTCCAGGAATGATCCAATCCCTTCAAAACATGTATAACAAAACATGTATCCTCATCATCAAAACATGTATAACCACAACATGTGTCATCATCATCAAAACATGTATAACCACAACATGTGTCATCATCATCAAAACATGTATAATCACAACATGTGTCATCATCATCAAAACATGTATAATCACAACATGTGTCATCATCATCAAAACATGTATATCTAACATCAAAAGCATGTATACGTCTATCATCAAAAGCATGTATACATCTATCATGTATTCTCACTAATACATCTAACATTAAAAGCATGTATACATCTATCATGTATTCTCACTAATACATCTAACATCAAAAGTAAAAAATATAAGATTCCTAAATCTAAATAATTCTAAGTAACTAAGTGCAGCAAATTGATGGGATAGACTTGTTATCAGATACTATACTACTCCCCCTTTCGAGGAGGGTCCTTCTGGATTATACCAAGCTTGTCTCGGAAGTATTCAAACTTTACTCGAGACAGAGGTTTAGTGAAGATAACAACAATCTGATTCTCAGTGCTTATATACTCGAGCTTGATAGCTCCTCTCTGCACCATATCTCGTATATAGAAGTAACGGATCTCTATGTGTTTTTTGACTTATCGTGGAATACAAGATTTTATATCTTGATGCAATTTTGAATGTCACACATAATCATAGTGGAATCCATTTCTAAGTCAAACACTCCATATAATAGTTTATGAAGCCACACTGCTTCACAGCTGGCAGAGCAGACAACTATATATATATTATGCTTCAGCAGTACTAGATTGTTTCTTGCTGAACCATGAGATCATGGTAGATTCAAGACTATAACATCCACATGATGTACTCTTTCTATCTAAGGCACTTCCTGCCCAATCAGAATCTGAGTAACCATGTAAATGGAGTTCATGACCTCCAAGATAATATAGACCAAAATCTAATGTACCTTTTAGGTACCTCACTACATGCTTTGTAGCTATTAAGTGAACCTTTCTAGGTTCTACTAGATACTGACTTAGGGTATTTGCAGCAAGGCATATATTTGGCCTAGTATTTGTTAAATACATCAATGACCCAATGATTTGTCTATATAGGGTTAGGTCCACTAAATCCGATGAGTCATTAACTAATAACTTCAAGTTGGAGTCCATGGGAGTGGCCATGGCTTTATACTCCAACATATCAAATCTTTTTAGAAACTTCACAGCATACTTACCTTGATTTAAAAGATTCCTTTTGGATCTTGCCATACTTCTAGACCTAAGAAGTAGTGCATTAATCCGAGATCTTTCATTTTCATTTCTGCAGCCATTTTCATGATCTGTTTCTCATTCCTTGTCAGAAAGAGATCGTCATCATACAATAATGGTATGATAGGTTCATCATCCACAACCTTAAGGAAAAGGTTAGGATCAACTTTACTTCTGATAGAGCCCAAGCTTTGTCATGAAGCTGTCAATTGACCATTATTCACACTCTGCATTGAGTGATCTTCTGCATATCTATCTGTGCCATCTCTCGTCAGATGGGTCTACTAATATGAGCCTCAAAATCATTCGAACTCTACGGTGAGTTCCTTCTTGCATCCATGTCATATGTGTATAGAAGCCATATTCAACCTTGTAGCAAAGGTTGAGATCCACATTACCCATGATGATCATTAAGCTCATCAATTGACTACTAATCCTGGGTACCCATACAGAACCTGATTCACACTTCTTCTTTAATTACACCATTAAGATAATGGTCTTATCTAGCCACTTGGAGCAAAACATCTCATCATGATTCTCTTCCTCTTTCTAAGAGATTCTTCTAGCCACAAGCCTTCTATAGAGTGTTTGATTTGTAAATCTTTTGTTGAACATCCATCGCTTGTTCAGTGTTCATCATTCATCATGATCTTTCCTACAAATCAAAATTAAGTACATGATTAGTAATACTTCATAATCATCAAATCATATTGTCATGATAACCTATTATGCATACAGATATCATTTACATAGTTATGCAACTATTTTAACCAATACTTTGGCACAACACTTTCCCATATCCCGTATGCATACAGTGGCTATCTAGATGCCTTCCATCTCTACTAGAACATACTATCGAGAGTGTGCACAGCTCTCAGCATGTCAGCAAAGAGGTTTCATTCTAGACAAGCAACAATGGAATGTTTGTCCAACTTACCAATCATATGCATATTAGTAGCATGATATATTCTAGGAATACAAATATGCATACAAGCAATATCATTTACTATTTCTAATAACAACTCAAATACTTATCTTTTGTGTTTGTGTGGTTGCCTCCTGCTTGATCTTCTGTATGTCTTCTGAACTTCTATTCATTCTGTACCACTATGCATGCTCAAGTGTGCACTAGTGTCATTCTCATGATCTCATACATTCATTAGTATATTCTCAATATTATCAAAACATTCTAATTTTAAATAATCTTGAATATGTATAGTCATGATCATTAGTATTCAGGATTTCAAGGAAGTCTTCTTTTACTCATGCATATTCTTGTTTGATCTAGTTAGTTAAATCATCAACCAAGATAAGAGACATAATATGCACAAACCCTTGATTACTGACTTTATGAATAAGCATAATCAATCATACCAAGTATACTTATATAAGGGATCCTAACACAAGGTAAGATTCTAACATGACATAGGAAAACATACCTGGATTAGTATATCTGCTTAGTTATGTACAACATACCTAAACAATCTCTTCAATGATTTAAAGATCCTGAGCTAGAACCTGCATGTCTCATAGGTTAAACATAATATAACAAAGTCATACATACCTCGTAAGTGGATGAGTATTTGTCTTCATGTTGTCATGGTCATGGAACTTGATTTGTCTTTTGTGATGTACCTGTATCTTGTTAGCAGACAACATCAACCTCACACAACACCATAATGCATAAGTACAATCATATAGCCCTAATCAATGAATGTCTTCGATCATTTGCATGCATTCATACTGTTGCTAGAGTGATAAGGCAATTCTAACATTGATCAAGATTGTACTAATAAATAATATGAAGACAAACACATTATGAACTTAATCAAGAATCAGATTTCAAGACATATCTGAACCTTCTTAAGTCATACCTGTCGAGACTTCTTGTAGTCTTCTTATGTAAGGCCTTAGCCTCAACTCCCCCTGAAACTTGATCTAGAGCTTGATTAGGGTTTGCTAGAGAAACCCTAAAAATTCAATCTTTGACTTTCACACTTCTGAATGGATGGAAGAATGTGTCTTGCTGAGCTGATCAACCTAGCATTCTTCAATTTTGAAATCTCCAAAATTTTACCCCTCAAAATTGCCTTCGAAACTTCTGGATCTTCTGGACAGGAACCCGAACTAGGGTTTGATGAAGCCCACCCTTCTATCCAATCAAAAGATTTGATCCAAGGCTCTAAACTCTTATTTTTCTGAAGAGCTTCCAGCCGTGGTTACAGACTTAAAAAATTTCAACTTTTGCTGAAGCCCTAATTTTTCCATCTTTCTGATCAAAATCCCGAACTAGGGTTTGATCAAGCCCGGTCTTCTACCCAACCAAAAAATTCGATCTTGGTCTCTAAATTTCGATTTTCCTGAGTAGCATTCAGCCGTGGACTCCGATTCCAAAAATTCTAACTTTCTCCGAAACCCTAAATTCTGGAAGCCATGAATAAAGGAGCTCCAAAAATAATTCTATTTTGACAGAAATATGCACCTGATTGTTTCTGCTATAACTCTGAAATTTTTGCTCCACGGGGTCTGAAAACGTTTTCTGCAGTATCTTGACCTGTCATCTTTCCATCCTGATAGGTCTGACCTCAATTGGATTTTCTAAGAGAGAGTTATGCCAAGTGTTGCAACGTGACCTGTTTATGGGATAAAACAGAAGAGCGAACTTGTACGGCATGCCACGTGTCACTGGTTCACCTTCGGCCTCTGAAAACGTTTCCTGAGATAGTACAATCTGTGTACTATCTGTCACTTTTTACGAAATTTCATTTGGAGCTTCCTAGCCCAAGTTATGACCTTTTTTCCAAGGTCACCTGATTTTGACTGAGATCTGGAAGAGGTAGAAACCCTGACTTGTACTGATCATAACTCATAAAGTACAACGAATCTGAGGGTTCCCTTTGGACAAAAGGTACCTGGGGATGTTATCTTCGACCTGTAAACTTTTCAGACCCTGAACCTTCGCATAAATGGATTTATAGTGAAAGTTCCACGATGACTGGTTTTTGCTATGTAAAACCCTAACCTTCAAATTGTCGTAAGTAAAGCAAGTGTCGTAAGTGCCATACCTTGCCTTCCTTCAGGTTAGCTCTGATACCATGTTAAGATTTAATATGCTAAGACAGAAAATAGCAGAATTACATTCCATTTCACAATTATAGCATATACAGGATCATTGAAGAAACAACAAGCATAGCATAAACACAAGAGACAGAGATTTATCCTAGGAAACCCTCATGGGGTAGAAAACCCAGCAAAGCTTCCTCAATATAGATGACCAGCAATATACAAAGATGAAACCCTGAGACATGATCTCCTCCTCCACAATAGCAGACCTCTCCTCCACAAGTGCGCTATCCTCAAGTAAGTGAGTGTATCAAATGAGGAACACACCTCCTCTATTTATACACTACTATGACATATCTTTTACACAAGTACACGTAGGCTCGTATTTAACCAATGGGTTAAATACCCCACTACAACTGACTGGGCCGACCCCTCTAGGGTGGTCTAATAACCCTTTGACCCACATAACACATACAGGGCCGACCCCCCACTAGGGAAGTCTAATAACCCGAGTTACCACATTCCGACGGAGGAATAAACATCTCCGGATATACAATAACATCTTCACGGAGGAATGAAACATCTCCGGAATAATAAAGTACAAATATAATATTCTTTGAAGTTACAATATCTCAACAATATCCACATGCATAAGTAAATTCTCCTCCACTCAATCAAATTTCTAATTTATTTGATTTGCATATATGAAAACAACTCTCGTGGTTCAACACTTCAAATTGCGATTCTCTTTCCATATGTCTTTCTTTGGATGCACCTGCTCCATCCCCTTTCTTTACTTGCAATACAACGTTCTCTTATTGCACCCTGAGGTGCAATTGCAAGTTAACTTGATCCCTTCCTCGTGATTGACCCACTTTCCAATAACATCAGAAACACAAAAACCACACGTGGGGGGGCCACTCTCCTCCCAACCAACCCTTAGCTGATAGCTGAGGCCCCCGATCCTTGAGTAGATAATACTATGCTAGACAACTAGATAATTCACCACCCAGACTCAACCTTCCATACATCATGTTCATATCCTTAGCGCTCCCACTTTGTTCATATCCTTGCTGAGCTGATCAAACCGGTATACTTCAATTTTGAAATCTCCAAAATTTGACCCCTCAAAAGTGCCTTTGAAACTTTTGGATCTTTTGGTCAAAATCCCAAACTAGGGTTTGATAATGCCCAGGGTTCTGCCCAGCCAAAAGGTTCGATCTTGTGCTCTAAACTTCAATTTTCTTGAGTAGCATCTAGCCGTGGTCACAAATTCCAAAAATTTCAACTTTTGCAGAAACCCTAATTTTCCACCCTTCCGATCAAGATCCTGAACTAGGGTTTGATAATGCCCGGGGTTCTACCCAACCAAAAACTTTGAACTTGGTCTCCAAATTTTGATTTTGATGAGGAGAGTAATCCTATGCTAATATCACTCCAAAATTCCACTTCTGTCAAAAGCCCTAATTTCCTATAGCAGTTACAAGCCAAAAATGAGAATGCTCAGAATCCAATTCTATTTCACAGAAATATGTGCCTTATTGTTTACGGTTCAACTATGAAATTTCGGATCCACGAGGTCTAAAACTTTGGCCTTTGGTAGCCTGACTTGTCATCTTTCCAACCCCATAGGTCTGAACTCAAATGGATTCTCGGAGAGAGAGATATTCCAAATGTCGCAACGTGACCTGTTTATGGGATTAAACAGTATAGCGAACTTGTATGGAGTGCCACGTGTCACTGTTTCAACTTCAGCCTCTGAAACCTGGACCTGTGAAACTACAGCCTGTGCTCTTACTGTCATCTTTTACAAAATTTCATTTGGAGCTTCCTAGCCCAATTTGTGACCTTTTTTCCTAGGTCACCTGTTTATGACTGAGATTTGGAAGAGGCAGAAACCCTAAATTGTACGGATCATAAAACAAAAATTACAACGAATTAGATGTTTTTCTTCAGAAACAAGGTACATGGGGATGTTATCTTTGACTTGTACAAGTTTTAGAACCTGAAACTTTGCCAAAATGGATTTATAGCAAAAGTTCCACGATGACTGGTTTTTACTATACCAAGCCCTAGGTTCCAATTTGTTGCAAGTGCAACAAGTGTCATAAATGCCATACCATGCCTTCCTTCAGGCTAGCTATGATGCCATGTTAGCTTTTCAACATTTAATTCAATCTGATCTAGGATATTAACTGAGAGAACAACATGTACAACATATCAAACACAAGAGACAAGAGACACAAAGCATTTCACTGGGGAAAACCAAGAAGGTGAAAAACCCCGCAACTTCCTCAGAGATAGAATGAGCATCAATACAAAGATCACAAAGATCAAACCCCAAGAGATAGATTACTGCAGAAGCTACTCCTCCTCCACTTGTGTTCACTCCTCCTCTCTCTCACTAATGCGAAGTGAGTGAATGAGAGAATGTGTCAAATGAGAGAGTCGCACTCTCTATTTATACTTTTACTTTCACTTAACCTTTACTCAACTATGTCGACCCCAAATTAACCACTTAACATAATGTTGACTGGGCCAACCCCACTAGGGTGGTCTAATAACCCTTTAACCCACATGACTCATACAGGGCCGACCCCATCAAGGTGGTCTAATAACCCATCAAGTATAAGTTACAACATTTACAATATAACTTGCGACACTTGCAAGTACAACTGACGACACTTCCAATCGGAGGAATAATACATCTACGTTGGGCATAAAATAAAGTACAAATACAATATACAAGTGAATATCTTCCGAAGTTACAAATACATCAACATACACGAGGGATCACCCAGGTTGATAAAACCTCCCTTTTTTTATTGAGCAGTAAAAAGTTATGAAGCACTTAGACTCTTGGTGATTAACGGCAGAGCACTATGTAAAATTTCAGGTTTAATTTTCTACGTTTTAAACTTTATCAGTTTATGGAAGTGAATTTCTAAGAATTTCTATGTGCCGAAATAATATTTAGTGTACTGTGGTGTTTTCACTAACCTTACATTCGAAATTTGAAATAAACAAACATATCGTTATTTTCTTTTCAACAGCATAAGAATAGGTTTCACAACTTAGTAAATCAGTAAATAGCAGTAAATCAGTAAATAGTAAGTTTGCATGTTTACAATAAGATTTAGCATAATAGTAAATAACGGAAATTACCTGATGCTGATGCCAACCGTAAGTTGTAGCAGGTTGTGTAACCCCTTAGACAGCCAAACTGAAGTGTCCACCCTACCGACCAGCTATAATCTTGCTGGCCCTTGGAAATCAAAGGATTTCTAAGCCCCCGAGCCCACAATCTGATAATCCCGAGAGCAGTCTTTCCTTCTGTTCTCAAAATCCTTCTGTTCTCCAATCAAACTTTCTGTCCTCCCAACTTCTGTTCTCCAAACCTCTTTTCTTTTCCCATCAAAAAAAAAACCCCCCCAACCTTCAACCTTCTCCCCCTCTATATACATGTCCATCCTCGAGAAGACCTTGGGCTTACTCCACCGCCCCAAACTCCCCCTCTCGAGCCCCTCAAACCTTTACTCCTTTCCCTAGTTCATTCAGCCACGTCTCATTATAAAAATGTATAATTAATTACTCTTATGGAAAATTCGTTTGGTTTTGGATTGACGGTCGTAATTATTTATTACGGTGGGAATTATCACCCCAAGGTTATCCATTCGGGACAAGTTTCATTAAATACAAGTCTATCCGCCATCCTTGATATTTTAATGTTATTAATGTAATTAATAAAATATTATATAATTAGTTGCCCCTTGTCAACTTGGACATGATGTGTCTTAATGATCCACCTTATCCGTCGAGACTACTTTAGCTTGAGGTTTAAATTCCAAGATTAACATTGAATAATTAAATATCCATTTTCCATCACATCACGGTTATTCCAAAAAGGATTATCTTATTATGGCTAACTTTGAAATGGAATTAATCACGCAATATTAATTTATAAATCAATATTTTAAATCTTACTTATATTGCATTTGTTACGATAGGGATATAAATGTTGTTGGAATATCATTTATTAATTAATAATAATAATTAAATCACCCTTTGACAATAATAAAAGGTGAATCAATCATAGTATTCTTAATTATTTGTTTATCACATGAGTACCCTATCATCAACATAGCATCCTTGTTCTTATAAACAAAGCACTTGTGAGGGCTTAAACAATTTTACTAATTCATTAGACACTATCATTACCCTATTCACAACAGTTCTTCTATGACAATGTTAACTGACGATACTTGTCTTAGTTTATTATTACAATGTTTTCATATAATTACTAATTCACTTATTTACACATTGACAACCTAACCATTCATTACCTAAGTTGATTGATGTATCCTTAACTGAGTTATCTATGACATTTATACTACTATTCAAGCATGACAAGTATGTTATACACCAGTAATATTGTACACGTACAAGGTGTGCATGCATGGCCAGTGTATGCACATGTCGGACATGTACTATAAACAAACCCCATTCCGCCTATGCATACTTGCTAACTAACAATAGTATCTACCCCCATGCAGAAGAGCAAGCATAATCTATAGTATAATTACTTTAACATCCTCGGTTATTTAACAGTTAACCCTTTACGATTTAACATCATTGTCTTTATGTTTACATTAGTTTAATCAATCAAGTACAGGAAGGGTGCCTACTTCCACTAACTCGGAATCAAGGAATACTAAACCCCCAACAGTGCTAACTAACACATCCTCCCATCATAACCTACGTCCAGCATCCTCCCTATCCTTCCTCTGCTAGTACAACAGTGGATGTCGGACTCACCGATCTGACCACATAGAACTTGAGAGCGATAGCGTCGGCTGAACAGCGGACCTATCCTCCCCTAGCAGGCATCTGACAATCGTCATCACAACAACATGGGGAGCGTGTCTCAGCACGGCCCTCCCACGACCTCGGGTCTCATGGAAACATAGGGTGGGAAACACATCCATCCCTCTCAACATACTGGGCCTACGCCCTTATCAACTCATACTTGCTGCTATCGGGATTATCAGTTTGTGTTATCGTATCCTCATTTTGGCTGCTAAGGTTTGCTGTATGAACATGTTTTTCCTTTCCAATGTACATCAGATCAAGTAACTGGCTATCCCATAGCCCTTGTGTCCTGTAGGTTAGTGTTTTGCAAAATACAATTTATAGAAAGCATTTTCCATTGATCGCCAATTGATCCATGTTATCATTTCATTTCATGTAACCTTTTAGCTCATCATAGATACATATAACATTTCAATAATTCACATAAGAAGATGGTATCCACGTACCGAATCATATATTTCACATTTCATTAATGAAAACATATAAACATATACTGAAATCGTAAAATAAGGAAATCATATGATAATCATGACATCATAATCGCATAACATAGTAACATCATAATTATGGTGAAATCATAAAACAGAGTAACATCATATAACGAGGTCCAATATAGTTTACTCAGTCGAGCTGAGTTCAACAGAATATATAAGAAAATAAAGTATGGTGTATCTAACTAATAAATATGCCGAATCAAAATAGGTAGCAGACCCGGGGCTATACTTGTCCCATTGGACCTTAACTTGGTCCACATGGCGACTACGGAGCTGTCGAACCCTACGATCAAGTATACGTAATGGTTCGACCCTGAAGGTTCCCTCGTCCGAGACCTGCAATTCCTTCCAATGAATTTTGTGAGTCTCATCAGCTATGTAATGTCGTAATACAGAAACATGAAATACATTATGAGTTTTATGCAAGTGGGGTGGCAGCGCGAGACGATAAGCAACTGGTCCGATTTTCTCAAGAATCTCAAATGGACTTATAAAGCGAGGTGACAACTTGGTACCCTTCCCAAACCGAATGGTACTTTTATTTGGTCTGATGCGAATAAATACACGGTCCCCTACTCCATAAGTTCTATCTGATCTGTGTGCATCTGCGTAACTCTTTTGCCTATCCTGTGCTTCCTTCAGCCGCAGCCTAATCTGTATCACTTGCTCCTCCATTTCCCTGAATCAATTCAGGCCCAATTAAAACTCGATCCTCTAACCTGTCCCAACTGAGTGGTGTCCTGCACGGCCTCCCATACAATGCCTGATATGGCGGCATACCAATGGAGCTGTGATGACTATTGTTGTATGCAAACTCCACTAAAGGAAGATATTTCTCCCACTGTGTCTGTTGATCCATAACATACATCCTAAGCATGTCCTCCATCACTTGATTTCCGCATCCCCAACAAGAGAGATTGGGAGGGGCTTGCCTGTTGCTCGAAGGAATCCTCTGAGATGAGTTCCTTCCCCTGGTTCCTCTAAAACCCCTTGCTCCTCTATAGGAACTTCCCTGTGTACGTCCCTGGCTTTGGTGGGTTGCGGACGATGCCTGCGAGATTGAGTTAACTGAAGTATTACCCCTCGGTGTGAACCTGTTACCGTAAGGAGGAGGCCTAGATTGTCCTCCCCTGAAGTAAGGGCGTGACGCCTTCCCTGTAACATACTGATTGGTTCCTGTCAACTTACTACCCCCTTTTCCATCTGACATATCAGCTGCATAACGAGCATACTCAACTGCCATGGCGACTGAAGTTGGCTTCCACATCCGCACAGCAGCTCTAATCTTGTAGTTAAGTCCATACACAAAACGCTCTACCTGACAATCATCTGCATCCAGGTAAGGAACATATTTTACCAGTTCCATAAACCGAGATTCATACTCCTCCACCATCTTGTCTCCCTGTACTAAGGCATGGAGTGCACCTGCCTGTTCTTCCTTGTAATAATTTGGCAAATACTTCATGTGGAACCTTTCCTCGAACAGTTCCCAAGAAGTTGTAAGAGGAGTAAGGTGCAACTGCTTCTCGAGATCTGACCACCAATTCAAAGCATCACCTTTAAGCTGAAAGACGGCCATCCTAGCCTTGGAACTAGATGTGTACTCATTCAATGCGAAGCATCTCTTCATGCCTTCCAGCCATGCTTCGGCATGCTTACCGGGTCGTCCTCCAGAAAACTCTGGAACCTTTATCTTTTGTAACTCCCTTGATATGTCCTGAAGCGATTCCAGTCTTGGGCCATGTGCCCTTTCAGAGTTCTCTCGACTCACTTGAGTGGTTTCCACCTCGGTGGCCCTTTCCGACTGCCTATTCATCGTGGTCATAATAGCCTCCAATGACCTCATTATGATCTGCATTTCTGGTGTAGAGGTTGGTGGTGGCGGTGTTGGCGGTGGCGGAGGTGGTGGTGACGGTGGTCGACCTTGACCCCGACCTCGACCTCTGCGTGTTGTTACCATGATAGTTCCTGAGTTTGTTGAAAATAAAATCACGTCCTTAGTTGTTCAATCAAATACACGCGGAACTAAAATGTAGGTATTCATACACTTATACTTATGCATAAGAAATAACTTGCATCATGAGATAACAGATTGTCAGGATTAGCGCAGTAAAATCTATAGTCATTTTTATTAAACAATCTTGTCATGGTGTTCAGCTCGTCGTGCTGGTCTTAATGGTGTCTTGTTTTTGACTTTTCGGGTCTCTTTCATCCCTTCGACTAGGAGTTGAAATCTCGGCAAAAAAATTTTAATATTAAATTTTAATTCTTAACAAAACTTAGGTTATACACTATATAAATGTATACCAAATTTAATTAAATTAAATAAAATGATGCTAACACTATATAAATATATATACGAAATTAAATTTAAATAAAGCAACGCTAACACTATATAAACGTATACAAAATTTAATTAATTTTTTAAATAAAATGATACTAACACTATATAAATATATACACGAAATTAAATTTAAATAAAGCAACGCTAACACTATATAAACGTATACAAAATTTAATTAATTTTTAAATAAAATGAAAATAAAAATAAATAAGGAAAATTTACTCGACCGCTTAGCCCTTTTCACTCGACTCTCGGATAAGCAAAAGGTATGGCCACGCGGCTCTTCGTGTCAGTTCACCGCCATGCAAGAAGCGAGTGTGCATGAAGGACACACGGTCTCTCCAAGCAACCCACCGCCCTCGGAAAGTGGGGGAAACCCTAAATAGAGTCAATCCCCAAGGCGCGGCCATTTTCACCCTCTCTTCCGCAGTTTTAGCTCTGCAACTCCCATCTTCTATGGTAGAAGCACTGGCGAGGCTGGCCCAGCGGGAAACTACCAGCGTGATTTTCATAAAACATTGAGCTCGAGCAGGATAAAAATGGTTGCTGGGCACGCTCAGAAGCTCGCCCGTGAACTTATTGCAAGCCATTTCGGTGACATTGCTGGGGTTAACACATGTCTGAGGAAGGTTTGTGAGAGAAAGATCATTGCATCATTTTAATGAAACAATCATTCCCAATCGTAATGTCTGCAGTTGACGTGGATTCAATCTCTGTTATTTCCCATATTTTTAATCTTCTCCGCCATTGTAAAGGGGGCGATAACTTCTCTATATGTGTTTCTTCCATTTATGTTTCTCAGAGTTCAGCGATAAATTTGAAGAAAACCAGTGGTTTTACATCTCTACTTTGAATTTGGTATTATGCTGATTTGATTAAGAAGAAGGAGTTTGATTTTTTTTTTTGTAGATGAAGATTTGAAGGCTTTTAGCAGAGAACCCAAGGGTGGTTTCCATGGGCGATCTCCAAGTTTGGCCTCAGCCAAACTGAATTTTAACAGAAGAATATGGCCCTTCAGCTAACCCTCATCTGTCAATGATTGAATCCAATCGGTGGGCCAAGGATGAACTCGTGACTTCCAAAATCGTTCTATGCATACAACCAACCATGAAGTCTGAGCAGAAGCAGAATGAGGTGGTCGAGTATGTGCAAGGCCTCCTTCATATGTGCATCAGTCTGGAGGTCAGATACCTTGGGGAATTTGCATAAGCAAGTGATGCTTGAAGCTTATGACCAGCGGTGTGAAGAAATATGCAAGATTTTTGCAGAATATCAGCGACGACTTCATCGATATGTTGATCAAGAAAGAGATGCACAGAGAGTGAGGGTTGGCAGTGGGCAATATGCAACTCCTGATATTCTACGTGTCTGTAATGAGCAGGATACAGTTTATGCTACAATTAAGGGCAACAAGCCAGCAGATGGTCTCATTCTTATTGAAACAGCACAGGAAATGAGCATTAGAAAGGCATGTGAGTCACTTGCAGATCATCTCGTTGAAAGAATACGGAACACTTTCCCGTCTTATGATGGGGGTGGTGTTCAGGGGTATGCACATTTAGATGCTGAAAAGCTATTTATTGATTTGGATGGGGAAATACCAAATGATGTTAAGGATCTTGCTCTAAATCTGCTGAGGAGTCCTCCATAATTACTACGTGCAATTACTACATATAAAGCTCGTATTGTCAATCTCATAAACCGGGAGATGGAGAAAATTGATGTCAGGGCTGATGCTGAACGTCTGAGCATTTCTAGATATCAAAAGAAGGTCGCTACAGCCTCTAGGGAGTTGCAAACTCATGGTGTTACCTACAGGTCAGAAATCCCTGTTAAAACTCAAATTTATGGGTCTAAGTCTTCTTTCATTACGGGTCGCTTGGTTAGACGCTCGGCTATCGATCACGCCCACGAAGATACCATCTCGTACAGGTTTTAGAGTTTTCATTTTATCTTTCGCGTCTTATTGTTATTTAGAAGTCGACTAGGTGCGTTCAGAGAGATTAGGTTTTACTGTACATGTACAACGCTTGCAGTTTGTGTTTTTTCGCAGTTTCCAAGTAACGCATCATTATTCATGTTGCTGTTTTAACGCGGACTACCGAGGCCATATGATTTTATTACGTTGGTTCTCTCTTTTACCTATTTGACTTCTTTTAATCTTTGTTCTCACTGAATGTTTTTGTTTTTATTTTTTTCCCATATTTACGTAGTTTTAATCCAATTCTAACACGTAACTTTGGGTAAGGTGCGGGAAGAATATATTTACGAAGGGTGGGTGCTGAAAGTTTTGATTTCTAGGTAGACATAATACTTTCTGTGGGTTGAGTATGAGGAGATTATAACATAAAACCACGTATTTTGACAGTGGAATTTAATAAAATATCTAAATATTTATTTTCCTTGGATATTCTTCTTGATCTCATCAAAGATATATGATACTAGAACTGAGAAATCTTTAAGAGATAAAGCTTCTGACTGCATTCTAAAATGTGCAGACATCATTAGTTTTAATGTCAAGGTAGATACAACATTTTCTGTAGGTTGAGAATGAAGAGATTTTAAAGTAGAACCAAATTTTTTTTTTTTTGGCATCGTAACTTACTAACATGGATAGATATTTATATTATCTGGATATTCTTCTTTATGTCACTGACTGTATGTTGCTAGAGCATATAAATATTCAAGAGATAAAGATTCTTGTGGCTACTCATTAGTTTTTCTTGTGTGAGTTCCGAATGTTGGTGGTTATTGCTTTTAACTTTTCACTTTCAAGTGCTTGATTGAATGGTTAAAGCTAAAACAATATTTTAACTGGGAGATTGTAAGGGTACAATAGCTATGATTTTCACTGCTTAGTTTTACATATAAGCTGTCCTAAAGTGGCGTGTTGGTCTAGAAATCATTTTAGCTAGTTAGGAGTTCTATAACTCTATGGAGGTTTTCATTTGCGGTAATGTATGCTGTTTTTATTTACTGTTCATATTTCTGATTGATTATACAGGTGCATTATATTAAGGTTTGTTGGGAGTAGGTTCTAGGATGATGCATGGAGTCATGGACTATGTCATAGTTATAGATTCTTTTGGCATGTTATATTTGATTGGGTACTAAATGCATCTAAATTTTAAACTGTGTTTGAAATATGGTTTTATTGCATATATGAGGATTGAAAACATGAAAACCTAATAGGAAAACACGAGGCTCAAAACCTTAGACTGACTTAGACTTAAGATATAGAATGCCAGGATGTATAAGTTTAGTGTCCAATATATATATATATTTATTTAATGTAATTGTTGTTATCGTTGTGCAGGTACCTTGAAGATGACTATGGCTGGAGGTCAAGTAGGTAAATTATCAAGTAAATTTTCTAGGTGAAGCATGAATAGGCCTGTAGGTTCAAGAGTCTGAACAAAGGCTCTGATACCATCTGTAGTGCTCTGATTTTTACGGCAGAGCACTATGTAAAATTTCAGGTTTAATTTTCTACGTTTTAAACTTTATCAGTTTATGGAAGTGAATTTCTAAGAATTTCTATGTGCCGAAATAATATTTAGTGTACTGTGGTGTTTTCACTAACCTTACATTCGAAATTTGAAATAAACAAACATATCGTTATTTTCTTTTCAACAGCATAAGAATAGGTTTCACAACTTAGTAAATCAGTAAATAGCAGTAAATCAGTAAATAGTAAGTTTGCATGTTTACAATAAGATTTAGCATAATAGTAAATAACGGAAATTACCTGATGCTGATGCTAACCGTAAGTTGTAGCAGGTTGTGTAACCCCTTAGACAGCCAAACTGAAGTGTCCACCCTACCGACCAGCTATAATCTTGCTGGCCCTTGGAAATCAAAGGATTTCCAAGCCCCCGAGCCCACAATCTGATAATCCCGAGAGCAGTCTTTCCTTCTGTTCTCAAAATCCTTCTGTTCTCCAATCAAACTTTCTGTCCTCCCAACTTCTGTTCTCCAAACCTCTTTTCTTTTCCCATCAAAAAAAAAACCCCCCCAACCTTCAACCTTCTCCCCCTCTATATACATGTCCATCCTCGAGAAGACCTTGGGCTTACTCCACCGCCCCAAACTCCCCCTCTCGAGCCCCTCAAACCTTTACTCCTTTCCCTAGTTCATTCAGCCACGTCTCATTGGGTCAGTGCAAGCTAATGAGGGTCACTTTTGGCACGTTAGATGCAATAGAAAACTGAAAAAGCAGGCATCCCTCAACTTACTTGGATTTTTTGATTTACTTACGGAAAATATCTTGCATTGAGTAAAAAAGATGAAATGTAGGAAATTGAATCACGTTTCTGAATATATAACTTTTATGTATTGAAAATTTGCATAGCTATGTCAAGTTTCAGTTTTCCTAACAGACACTTTTTATTTTTCAGGCAAATGATAAGGTATATGTTTTTGTGGGTAGAGCCTTTGAGGGCCTAAATGATGGAATCAAGCTACAAAAATCGGCATGCATGTAGAGAACACATAGCACTTGTGCGCCATTATTTTTCGAAAATTAAATTAGTAATTTTATAATTTTTTTATAATTGTCTAAGTGATCAAACCTCAAAAATAGTACATCTTTTGTGGGTAGAGCCTTTGAAGGTCTTAATGCAAAATTCTTGAAATGGGTTTTTCATAGAACGTGGAGGTTAGTGTCCTCTTGAGCACCATACAATTTTTTTTTGAAATGATTGAGAATTGAAAAATTTATGGAAGAAACACTAACAATGTGTTTCACGAGTTAAGGAGGTAGGACAGAAAAGAAATTGAAAGAAAATAGGAAAAATTAATATTTCAAAATAAAAGTTACATATTTGGAATCTGCAGAAAAAATGCTATTTGTGTCTAAGATTTCGTCAAAAATGACTCTGTGTAGCATATTGTAACGAGTGGCTAAGCACAGGCTTCTCCAGAAACTAGAAGAAATACCCAATTAGCTTTGGTTTTTCATTAACATAGCACAGGTTTGGAATTACCGAAGCAAACTCCAAAGCATACACATAGGATTATTGTTGACATGTGAGCATGTGACTCGGCCTGTTTAAATTCAAAAATATTGCCGCGCTTTTAGATTTAAATAACGCGTATGCGTTATATAACTAAATAACGCGTGCGCGTTATATCAATAATTAACGCGTACGCGTTATATAACTACATAACACGTACGCGTTATATAGTTACAAAACGCGCTCGCGTTATTCAAATCATAAAATACATGTTTAATACTTGAGAAAGAGGGGGTGTAGAAGTCAAGGGAAATTTTGTTTAATATTTGAGAAGGGGTGGGGAAGGCTCAAGGGAATCTATGGTTAATATTTAATAGGGGTGGGAAAGGGTCAAGGGCTTAGAAGGATGTTGGAAGCTTGAGTGGGGAGAGATGAAGGGAATGAGAACATGATGGGCTACAGGGGGTGAAGGGAAGTGGAGCTTGAGAGCACTATTAGGAGTAGAATAGGTTCTGAAGAGGTATAGGGTTAGAAGTTGAATGTGAGACTTGAGTGACAAGGGGGAATGGATGGAGGCAAGGGGGATGTGAGAGAGAAATAAAGAATACAAGGGGGGGAGAGACATAGAGCGAGGGAGGGAGAGGGACAATGGGGAGGAATGGATTTGGAGGGAGTGAGATAGATGGGGATAGAACGAAATAAGAGATAGGAAGGGAGGGACAGAAAGTGTTGGTGGGAGACATGCAGAGAGTGGTGGCGATGGAGAGAGAGGGAGTGATGGAGAGATTGGGATAGGTTGAGGGAAAGATGAGGGAGGGATAGAAGGTTAGAGACAGGCGATGAGAGAGGGAGGGAGAGAAGGTAGGGTGAGGGATGGAGGGAGAAAGTTGGAGATAGATATGGATGGAGGGGGTATGGGTTTGAGAATGGAAAGTGACATAATGTGTGTGTATGTGTGTGTGTTTGAGAGAGAGAGAGAGACAGAGAGAGAGAGAGATCTAGAGAGATTGATGGTTGGGGAGAGAGAGACTAGAGGGAGTTGTGAGCATCATATTCTCCATCAGCATCATATTCTTCATCATCATCATCTTCATGACCATCATCGTCATCATCAACATCTTCATCATCATCACCATCATCATCATCATCATCATATTCCTCATCAAATCAAAATCTCCATCATCATTATCATCATCATGATCATCATCTAAACATCACCATCACCATCATCATCAACATCTTCATCATCATCACCATCACCATCATCATCAAAATCTTCATCGTCATCACCATCACCATCACCATCACCATATTCATCATCATTGTCATCTCTAGGTTCCCCATCAACATCAACATCTCCATCATCATCATCTTCTTCATCATCATCATCTTCATCACCATCATCATCATCATCAACATCTTCATCATCATCACCATCATCATCATCATCATCATTATCTTCCTTGAATCAGATCAACATATCCATCATGTCACCATCATCTTCTGAACATCATCATCTAAACATCACCATCACCATCACCATCATCATCATCATCTTCATCATCATTACCATCACCATCATCATCAACATCTTCATTGTCATCACCATCATCATCATCATCATCATTGGCATTTGTAGGTTCCTCATCAACATCTCCATCATTATCATCTTCTCCATCATCATCATCTTCATCACCATCATCATCAGCATCAACATCTTCATCATCATCACCATAATCATCATCTTCATCGTCATCAGGTCAACATCTCCATCATCATCATCTTCTTCATCATCTTCACCATCATCATCATCATCATCATCTTCATCGCCATCTCCATCATCTCCATCATCTCCATCATCATCACCATCACCATCATCATCATCTTCATGACCATAAACATCTTCATCATCATTGTCATCTCCCCCTTCCTCATCAACATCTCCATCATCATCATCATCATCATCATCATCACCATCTGAACATCACCATCACCATCATCGTCAACATCTTCATCATCATCATCATCATCATCAGCATCAGCATCAGCATCAACATCATCATCAAAATCTTCATCGTCATCACCATCACCATCTTCATCATCATTGTCATCTCTAGGTTCCCCATCAACACATCTCCATCATCGTCATCTTCTTCATCATCATCATCTTCATCACCATCATCATCGTCATCTTCTTCATCATCATCATCTTCATCACCATCATCATCATCATCAACATCTTCATCATCATCACCATCATCATCATCATCATCTTCCTCATCAGATCAACATCTCCATCATGTCACCATCATCTTCATCTTCATCATCATCATCATCATCATCATCATCATTACCAACACCATCATCATCAACATCTTCATCGTCATCACCATCATCATTGGCATCTGTAGGTTCCTCATCAACATCTCCATCATCGTCATCATTGGCATCTGCAGGTTCCTCATCAACATATCCATCATCGTCATTTTCTCCATCATCATCACCATCATCACCATCATGATCTTCTGAACATCATCATGATCATCATCTAAACATCACCATCACCATCATCGTCAACATCTTCATCATCATCGCCATCAGCATCATCATCAAAATCTTCATCGTCATCACCGTCACCATCTTCATCATCATTGTCATCTCTAGGTTCCCCATCAACACATCTCCATCATCATCATCTTCATCATCTTCATCATCTTCATCACCATCATCATCGTCATCATCTTCTTCATCATCAACATCTTCATCATCATTGTCATCTCTAGGTTCCCCATCAACACATCTCCATCATCATCATCTTCTTCATCATCATCATCTTCATCACCATCATCATCGTCATCAACATCTTCATCATCATCACCATCATCATCATCATCATCTTCCTCATCAGATCAACATCTCCATCATGTCACCATCATCTTCATCATCATCATCATCATCATCATTACCAGCACCATCATCATCAACATCTTCATCGTCATCACCATCATCATTGGCATCTGTAGGTTCCTCATCAACATCTCCATCATCATCATCATTGGCATCTGCAGGTTCCTCATCAACATATCCATCATTGTCATTTTCTCCATCATCATCACCATCATCACCATCATGATCTTCTGAACATCATCATGATCATCATCTCAACATCACCATCACCATCATCGTCAACATCTTCATCATCATCGCCATCAGCATCATCATCAAAATCTTCATCGTCATCACCATCACCATCACCATCACCATCACCATCTTCATCATCATTGTCATCTCTAGGTTCCCCATCAACACAACATCTCCATCATCATCATCTTCTTCATCATCATCATCTTCATCTCCATCATCGTCCTCATCAACATCTTCATCATCATCACCATCATCACCATCATCATCATCATCTTCCTCATCAGATCAACATCTCCATCATGTCACCATCATCTTCATCACCATCATCATCACCATCATCATCACCATCATCATCAACATCTTCATCATCATCACCATCATCTTCATCAACATTATCATCTTTATCATCTTCATCTGCATCATGATCATCTTCATTGTCATCACCCTCCTCCTCCTCATCATCTTTATCATCTTCATTTACATCATGATCATCTTCATTGTCATCACCCTCCTCCTCCTCATCATCTTGTGCACTTATGCACTTAGGGATTAATATTTAGAAGAGGGTCTAAAGGCCTTTATGGGGGAGGGGCTCTAGGAACAAGGTAAGACAGAGAGGGCAGGGGGGAGGGATAAAGGCGTAGAGGGTTAGCGATTAAGGGAGAAGAAGGGAGAGAGTGCTATAGGGAGGGATAATGACGAAGATAAAGAGAAGGTGGAGAGATGGAGAGTGGGGTGGTAGAGACATGGCTGAAGGGAGAGAAAGAAACATGAAATAAACATGTAGGGAGAATCAGGGACAGATATTTAGAAAGAGATAGGGGGTATCTAGGGATTATTGGGAGAGAGCTAGGGGGTATTAAACCATACAAAACATTTTTTTTGTATGCAATCATATAAATTATTACTTTTCTTTGATTTTGTTCGTTGCCCTAGCCGTGCACCTAACCTATTTATTGTGCTTGACTATATCGCGTTCGCGTTTTGTCACTACATATCGCGCACGCGTTTTATATTTATATAACGCGTACGCGTTTTGTAACTCCAGAAATAATGGACTGTTGCTGTCCGAGAGCAACTTCACTCTGTCCGAACGAAAGCAACAATCCCGCGATTTTTCGAACAGCACGAGCCTGCGTCTGAAAATTTTCACATTCTACACCAACTCCATCATTTTTTTTATGCAGGTGCAGCATTGAGGACATCTTTCATGGTTGCTCACTTTGGTGTTGGGTTATATGGCCATATTTGAAGAAAATAATTAGCAAGCTTGAAGAATCTCCAATTGAAGAACACCAAAGATAAGGCCTTTGAAAGATTCATTTTGCCTATATTTGAGGAGCACACAAGGTAAGATATCAAGCTTCAAGACCAACAAGGAAGAACTTCCATTTGCTTATTATTGAAGAGCTTGTAATTGAGGAGCAACAAAAAAAAACTATATTGAATTGATCATTGTGGTGATGGGGAATGCACGTAACCGAGTAAACAAATCAACAAGGAAGAAGAGACCTCAAGAAGTCATTGAAGAAGAGAAAGAAAAGAAAAGAATATACATGATGAATCGGAGGCTTTCTTTGGAAACTAATCCAAATCCAATTGTAGAGGATACCATGGTTCATCCTATTAATCCACGACAAGAGGGACCTTCAATTTCCACAATAGTTGTTGAACAAGCACCCCATAGAAGTAATCAAGAAGCAAAATGTAGGTGCTCATTAGGGGATGTTTCAATTCCCACTTCAAGTCAAAGTGATAAGTTACCATCTCAAGATGAAGCTCACGAAGAAACACCCAATTTGCTATCCGGATGTGGTTATACAAGCAATGAAGTCAGAGAGGCGTTGGACATTTTGCCTACTGTTGAAGAAGAGAATGTTATCCACACCATCGATGAGGATGTTGGACTTCCACAAGGGGATGTTGGACTTCCACAGACCATGGATGAGGATGTTGGACTTCCACCATCCAACTACCAGGAAGAGAATGAAGGACACCAAGCTACTACTGAAACGCCAGAGCGTCTTGGTGATGCGCTACATGGTACAATTCCAACCCCCTTACCTCCATTAGCAAGCACACGTCGAAGAACTCCGAAGCGTATACAAGTTGATGAAAGACTTATGAATTCCATTGAAGGTACGCTATCTAAACGTAGTATTGCTTATCAAACTCAACAGATACTTGATAAATATTTTGTTTCTAAATGTGATGGAGATAAATGTAGATTATTTTTATCATTGTTAAAATCTAGGAGCATGAATGTTGTTAGGAAAAAGTTAGGGATAAAGATGATAAAGAATTCTGAACCAAGTTCTCATATAGTTAAAAGCCTAGTAGATGCATTTGGTAAAATTGGTAAGAACACACGTTCAAAGGACCGCAATGCTGCTCGTCGTGTGTTGTCACAATCAATTGCAGATAAGAACACCAGGGCCCTTCGTATTCTCAGGCCTACATCGAAACTAGTTAATTTGAATGTAAAAACCCTCCGTAGGTATTCTATTAGAAGAGAACATCTTGACACAACCAATCAGACAGATTTTTGGGCCTTTGTTGGTCGGTTGCCACGTCGTGACATGAAGCTAGTTGATGCAGTAAAGGGACTAGTGCATAGTTTTTGGCATGATCACACAAGGCCTTCTTCAAACCGAAAGGATGTACTAAAACTAAGAAGGGGTTCAAAGGATCGTGAGCCACATACTAAGCATTTTCTTGATATAACACAGACAGAGCTTTACGAAAAATTTAAGATTGAGCATAGACAATTGAACTTGGGGCAAAGATCTTTTGAGAAATGTAAGCCATGGTATGTTAGAATAAATACTCTTCGTAACACTTGTTGTTGTAGATACCATGTAGAATATGAATATTACTATGAAACATTTTTGTACATTCGTCGTGTGTTGCATACTAACATTGTGCAGGATTGCTCCATGACAATACCACCGACTTCATCAAGAGAATTCATTCATAGCATCATGTGCAATAGGCCCGAGGGGCAAACATACTATGCAAAATCTTGTTTGGATGGAACATGCTCCAACTGTGCTGGAATGGCATTATTGAGCCAATGTATGCACGAGAATGGAGACAGTGAATTTGGGAAAATGGTTACAGACATGAAAAGTTTCAAATATATCAACTATGAAATAGTCCCAGGGAAAGAAAGCAAAAAAATACAATTGGTGACATCTCAGGTATGCATTTATATCTATAAAATTATGTTGTAACGGTTACATTTCAATCCTTACTTACAACAAAAAACTGACATTGAGATCATTTTGTGTCACCAGGTACAAGTTAGTGACTTCATCAAGGAATTTATTGAAAAGACACATCAATATGTTCAGCATGTCCACGTGGCACGATGGCAGGATGAGAAGTTTAGAATATGCAGAGATACATTTCCCCTTGGTACTATACTTTCAGTTGTTGATTTTGCCGAGAACTACACTCTGCAACCTCAAAATGAGATCCAAAGTCAGTATTATCACTCTGAGCAGGTTTCCTTGATGGTCCATATCACATACAGGCATGGCCCAAATAGCACTGAAGAGCAAAGAGAAATTCTGAAGGAATATCACTTCTACATAAGTGATGATAGGTGCCACGACTTCCACTATGTACGTCATTGCTTCATCATGTTCTATGATCACTTGAAGGGAAGGAACATACAGATGGACCGACACTGGATTTGGTCTGATGGGTGTGCTGGTCAGTTCAAAAATGCACGCATATTTCAGTGGTTGTGTTCATTGCATAAAAACTACAAAGTGCCACATATGTGGAACTATTTTGAGACTGGGCATGGTAAAGGAGAGCATGATGGAGCCGGAGCATGTGTCAAAACAGCCCTACGAAGAGAGGAATTGAAAGTATCTACAGAATCTACTATTCTAAATGCTCAATCTATAGTCAGGTGGTGCACGTCAGTAATGGGAGAGGAATCAACTATGCGAGTAGAATCCACAAGAAAGAGACATGTGGAGAGATTTTTTTGGGAGGTGGTAGACATAGATCGTTCACATGCATGGGAATGCAAGACTGTGCCTGGGACTCGTGGCTTTCATTCGGTTCGAAGCTCTGATAACCCAGTATTTGAAATTTGGACCAGAAAACTTGCTTGTTTTTGCCCGCCTTGTTGTGATGGTGACTGAGATGGGTGTGAATCATTGGATTGGGTTGATGGATGGGATCGCATATCACTTCCACTTGATCAGCGTGCAATTGTTGAGTTAACTCCGTTGGAAGAAGACCAATCATCTATTTCTGCAGATTTTGATCATGTCTCAGACCTTGTACAACCCGGTATGATGCATTTCCTTAACATTTTTTGTTTGTTTACGTAGTCTTCAAATGCACATTAATGGCCTTGTATCACACGAAAAATATTTTGATCATATACCTACAATCATATAATGCAGGGCACATATACGCAGTGGTTGCCTCAAAAGATACTGAATGGGGTGATGAATACTGGTTGGCATGCTGTATAGATGGAAAGCAAACCCTCATTGTGTCCATGACTGACGATGAAAACAACCACTTTCCAACTGGGTCTATGGTTGTTAAAGGTGAATACTTGACACGGGACAGCAATGGAAGAAAGAAGGGTGGATATGTTTACAGGGATTACAAACCAGGTGCAAGTGTATATCACTTTACCAACTTAATCATTGGCACAAACCTTCAGGTACGAACAATACCTAGTCGAAATACATCGAAGGTACGCTACTTCTTACCGGATACAGAGCACGAGAGACTAATGGAGACCATCAGTATAAGAGATGATCCGGAGGGCTTGGTTGTATGATAATAGGTGGGATCTAGCATGATGAGGTACGTTACATACTTTTAATACTATACTATTTTCACTATTTGTAATTGAATATTGATATATGCTCAATTTTCACATGTATGTTTCATATGAATATGTCAATTTTGCGTTCTTGATATGCCAAATTTACAAGAGATGGATTAAAATTATATTATGTTCATATGATCAGTAAACCATATATTAATCATGTTTGAGAGGTTGCTTAGCTAACTTTAAGGGCATTTAAGCTCTATGTTAAGCCCAACTAAATCCTTATGAATCACTAGACAATCGAATTGGTTCCTTGAGTAATTCAAATTTCTTTATGTAAAACCATTTTTCATTCATTTTAGTATGAAATCAAGTTTTTAGTATTTTTTTCTCTTTACTGGCTCTATTCTAGTTTCCTTTGAAAAATTGCTCAAAGTATTGTTGTTCTTAGTTTTATGAACCTATTTGTGATCTCTTTCATGTGATCATAAGATTTTACACATCACTGCCATAACCACTAGACAATTGTACACTATACAACTATGAAAGTCTCTCTTAATCTAGCGACAACCACCTTTTACCCATTTCTATAGAATTTATTTTCTTTAATAATTTTCTAATCCAAATTTTAATAGCTATTACATTTTCACTATACAACTATGAAAGTCTCTAGTGACAACCACCTTTTACCCATTTTTATTATACATCTCTAAGTTATCCACACAAAAACACACACATATATATATAATAATTATTGTGTATTCATAGTCAAAACTAAAAAATATATGGATTAAAGTGGATAAACATTAAACTAAAATTATAATAATTGTGTTTTTTAATCCATTTTTTACATATGATCAGTAAACCCTAAAATTATATTATGTTCATCATGTTGGTTATTGGCTTCACCCAACAAAATTAATTCAATTCATGCTCACTATATTAAACAATACACTTATATTAAATTTAATTCATGTCTTGTTAAATATTTCATAATGAATTAGCTAGTTGAGAGCACCACCTTAGACCAAGCCATCATCATCAACATCTTCATCATCATCATGGACCTGCAAAACCCTAGTTTCCAAAGTGTCTAGGCAGGTTCGGGCTAGGAACACTAGCCATACCCGCCCGGTGGATGATTTTCCAAAGTTGACCCCCGTGTGCAAAAATTGCACACTCCCACACTGAGCAAAACCCTAGTTTCAAAGATGGACCTGCAAGGTGACACATGGGCCACCGGGTAGGAGGGGAGGGGCACCCCTGGCACTATCCCGGTGTGCTGAATCCAACGGAGTCGACGGTTCGTCGATCCGAGCCACGGTCTTCATTCTATGGCTCGTCCCGTCTCACTACCAGAAGGCCTTCAGGGACACCTGCTGGATACCTACCGGGGGCATAGAACTCCAACCATGCAACAAAACCGGGTTCCGGGGAGACCTGCAGGTGTGTCTAGACAGGTTCGGGCTAGGAACACTAGCCATACTTGCCCGGTGGATGATTTTCCAAAGTTGACCCCCGTGTGCAAAAATTGCACACTCCCACACTGAGCAAAACCCTAGTTTCAAAGATGGACCTGCAAGGTGACACATGGGCCACCGGGTAGGAGGGGAGGGGCACCCCTGGCACTATCCCGGTGTGCTGAATCCAACGGAGTCGACGGTTCGTCGATCCGAGCCACGGTCTTCATTCTATGGCTCGTCCCGTCTCACTACTAGAAGGCCTTCAGGGACACCTGCTGGATACCTACCGGGGGCATAGAACTCCAACCATGCAACAAAACCGGGTTCCGGGGAGTCCTGCAGGTGTGTCTAGATAGGTTCGGGCTAGGAACACTAGCCATACTTGCCCGGTGGATGATTTTCCAAAGTTGACCCCTGTGTGCAAAAATTGCACACTCCCACACTGAGCAAAACCCTAGTTTACGAAATGAATGCACAATGAAGCCACTGGGCCATGGGGAGACGAGGGAGAGGGCCCCCTAGAGGTAATCGCACGCCAGGAGACCAATGGAGTCGACGGTTCGTCGGTCCGACGTCCGGTTTCCGAGTTATGTCGAGTTGCAAGTCGCATGAAAATGCCGTTCAGGAACACTTGGTGAATTTCCGTCCGGGAGCCAAAAAGCAAACGGAGCAGGAAAATTGCGTGCCGTTGGCTCCCGCAAGTGTGTGTGGGCAATGCCGACGTGGGAACACTGCCGGGAGCCATAAATCCATGATAGTAAATTAATTCATGACAAAAAAAACTGAATTATTCCTTTCAATGGATGTGGTTTTCAATTTCCTATGTTGTTAGGTCAATTTGGCACATTCATTGAAAGAAATTGTAGACTTTAATGATGATCACAACAAGTGTGTTTGTTAAAACCTTGTGAAATAGAGCATCAAAAGACCTACATTGTAGGCCATATAATTGTGTTTGTTTACCTTTTGTTTGATGGACCATGCACAATAAGCCATAAAATAATTTTTGAAGTAGGTCATTTTATTTTTCTGATTTTTTCTTTGGTGGTGTTGAAAAAGACCATTGTTCTTATTGATGGGATTTCATGTGCTTATGATTCTTTGGATAAATGAATTGAAAAATTAACAAAATTAACAAACAACCCATATACCTTGGAATATAACACAAGAGTGACCATGTTAGGCAATCTTACTTATCTACTTACCTATGGTCATCTAAGTAGACCATTTGGATCATGTCTATTACTAATGATCTCCATTAACTTTTCATGTTCACAATGAGGCTTGAAGTATCATACCTTGGCCCCATTAATTATCTTTCAGGGAAACCATTGCATATATGTTCATTTTAAAAAACATCAGTTCCAACGTGTGAGTCCACTAAATAGACAAAATTTAATGTATTCATGCTAGTTGATAAGATTTAATCTCATATTCACAAAACTTGGTTGTACAAGATTTGAGACATGATCATAATGTGGTGAAATGGTTGATTAGTCCTCATCCAACTAGGATAATTCAATATTTATACCTAGAATAATGGCGAGTGATAGAATTTTCTTGTTCATATTTCTACTATAACATTGTTTGAGTTTCAAACTAAATGAAATCCACAAATTCCATGCATTATTCTATGTGATTGATCTACATCAACCACCTCCCAAAAATATCTCGTCTTCTTTTTCCATCTACAATTATTGAAGAACACCATTCAACAATAGATTTTGTGTAACTAATGAGAGAATTTCTCGTAAACTTCCATTTTTACCTGCAGAATATAATGTTTACCTACACAACATCTCGATCATGATCCCCTTTCCCACACTCAGTTTCAAAAGTCCTGTAAAGGCAACCTTTACATTTACATTTGCATTTGCATTAACATGACAACCAAGTCTCAAAAATGAGATTGATGGTGTTTATTCTCATGCAATGTATACAGTTAGGATTAAGACAACTGTATAAATATATGGAATTATAAATGGAGATATTAATCCAAAAGGAAGCCAATGTTGGCCTTGCCAATCTTTTCTTCCGTGTGCAAACGAAATATTAGATTCCATTTTGCTATGTTTCCATGTAAAATATATTTGAAAAAAAACATATATTTGGATTATATGGAAATCCTTCTTACCTTTGACATTGTTTGGGATCTGCAGGATGGGAATGAAGTATTTTTTAGGGATTAAGAGGAGTATTCAATTACGCAAACTTATGAATGCCTATTGTGACAAGCAATCCATTGATTTCAACTCCATCAAATTTCTGTTTGATGGATGATGTTTGCAAGGTGAGCAAGTTTAACCCACCAATGCGAGATTGCATGCAATTACACTGAGCAAAACCCTAGTTTACGAAATGAATGCACAATGAAGCCACTGGGCCATGGGGAGACGAGGGAGAGGGCCCCCTAGAGGTAATTGCATGCCAGGAGACCAACGGAGTCGACGGTTCGTCGGTCCGACGTCCGGTTTCCGAGTTATGTCGAGTTGCAAGTCGCATGAAAATGCCGTTCAGGGACACTTGGTGAATTTCCGTCCGGGAGCCAAAAAGCAAACGGAGCAGGAAGATTGCGTGCCGTTGGCTCCCGCAAGTGTGTGTGGGCAATGCCGACGTGGGAACACTGCCAACACTGGCTCGGGGGAGGTTTTTGCAGAGTTGACCTACCAATGCGAGATTGCATGCAATTACACTGAGCAAAACCCTAGTTTACGAAATGAATGCACAATGAAGCCACTGGGCCATGGGGAGACGAGGGAGAGGGCCCCCTAGAGGTAATCGCATGCCAGGAGACCAACGGAGTCGACGGTTCGTCGGTCCGACGTCCGGTTTCCGAGTTATGTCGAGTTGCAAGTCGCATGAAAATGCCGTTCAGGGACACTTGGTGAATTTCCGTCCGGGAGCCAAAAAGCAAACGGAGCAGGAAGATTGCGTGCCGTTGGCTCCCGCAAGTGTGTGTGGTCAATGCCGACGTGGGAACACTGCCAACACTGGCTCGGGGGAGGTTTTTGCAGAGTTGACCTACCAATGCGAGATTGCATGCAATTACACTGAGCAAAACCCTAGTTTACGAAATGAATGCACAATGAAGCCACTGGGCCATGGGGAGACGAGGGAGAGGGCCCCCTAGAGGTAATCGCACGCCAGGAGACCAACGGAGTCGACGGTTCGTCGGTCCGACGTCCGGTTTCCGAGTTATGTCGAGTTGCAAGTCGCATGAAAATGCCGTTCAGGGACACTTGGTGAATTTCCGTCCGGGAGCCAAAAAGCAAACGGAGCAAGAAGATTACGTGCCGTTGGCTCCCGCAAGTGTGTGTGGGCAATGCCGACGTGGGAACACTGCCAACACTGGCTCGGGGGAGGTTTTTGCAGAGTTGACCCACCAATGCGAGATTGCATGCAATTAAACTGAGCAAAACCCTAGTTTACGAAATGAATGCACAATGAATCCACTGGGCCATGGGGAGACGAGGGAGAGGGCCCCCTAGAGGTAATCGCACGCCAGGAGACCAACGGATTCGACGGTTCGTCGGTCTGACGTCCGGTTTCCGAGTTATGTCGAGTTGCAAGTCGCATGAAAATGCCGTTCAGGGACACTTGGTGAATTTCCGTCCGGGAGCCAAAAAGCAAACGGAGCAAGAAGATTGCGTGCCGTTGGCTCCCGCAAGTGTGTGTGGGAAATGCTGACGTGGGAACACTGCCAACACTGGCTCGGGGGAGGTTTTTGCAGAGTTGACCTACCAATGCGAGATTGCATGCAATTACACTGAGCAAAACCCTAGTTTACGAAATGAATGCACAATGAAGCCACTGGGCCATGGGGAGACGAGGGAGAGGGCCCCCTAGAGGTAATCGCACGCCAGGAGACCAACGGAGTCGAAGGTTCGTCGGTCCGACGTCCAGTTTCCGAGTTATGTCGAGTTGCAAGTCGCATGAAAATGCCGTTCAGGGACACTTGGTGAATTTCCGCCCATTTTATAATTTAAGCCACTTTTAAATATTTGAACTTCCATATTATTTTTGAAAGAGTATAATATTTCAAAACTCCTAAAGAGACAAAAACACATGATCAAAACTCCTAAGGCTGTAATTTAGAGTAGTAATAATGGGGGTGATGGAGTTGAATTTGATCCTATGGAAGATAATGATACTAATATTATTGAGAATAAAGGGATAATAGGTTGATCCATGACACCTTTGTTTGCATGGATGAGGATGCACCTATGTATGAGACCTATGATAATATTCATGATGTACATCTTATTGATAAGGCACACAAAGGCCTATACAAGAGATCAAAGATGGGTCACTTTGTCTACTAATTTGATGTTGATAAAATTGAAGGTATTGAATGACATTTCAAACAATGGTATGACAAAGATCCTAATGTATACACAAGGTTAATATATAAGGTGCCCAATAAGGTTCTTTGTCATATCCCTATAATTCTAGGTTTTTGATGATTGTTTAGGTTAAAAAACATAGCACATTATATGGATTATCATGTACAAAGATAAGTGAAGATGGTATTATATGAGTGGCTACAAATGGTTCTCAATTTACGATCATCAAGGAAATATTACCCATTTTTTAAGAAGAACCTCATAATGTTAGACTTTCATTGGTAGTTGATGGCAATGGGTGTGCATGAGTGAGTTCGTTGAAACCTTGAAAACATTGTATTGCATTTAGTTTGATTAAATTACACGAGCAAGAACTTTGACATAACTTGTAATGATCATCCAAAATCACAAATTTTAATTAGATACCAATTAGTGCATGCATGTAGTGAATTCGTTGAAACCTTTGAATATAATAGTTTGTTCTTTTGACATAGTGCATTCATGAGTAATAGATAATCCACACAAATCAACACATTAGAATGACACAAGTACATGTATCCAAAAGTACATATATATCCAAAAGTGCATGTCTCCAAAAGTACATGTATATCCAAAAGTCTCCAAAAGTGCATGTCTCCAAAAGTACATGTATATCCAAAAGTATCGAAAAGTACATGTATCCAATGAAGTCAATGTACATGTCTCCAAAAGTACATGCACAATAAAGTCAATGTACATGTCTCCAAAACTGAATGTATCGAAAAGTACATATATATACAAAAGTATCCAAAAGCACATGTGTCCAAAACTATCCAAAACTATCAAAACTCAAGCTTTCTCTTGTTCTTTCCCGACGTTGATCCTCTAGGCACATCCCTAGGATCAATGTGCATCCCTGGATCCTGCAAATTAAATATCAATTGTTAAATTCAACTAACTATGTACACTAATACATTATCTCAACAATTATCAACTGGTGCATGGAAAGTGCATGAAACACTTGGTCACTGAAGGACATCTCACCTCAACTGACAAAGGAGATTGTGTTGCTTGTGTAGCAGATGGAGCCGTCGGTTGAACATCCAGGATGGTTGAACCAGGGGGGCCAGGCACTGCTCCTGCTGGTGGTGGCTACAATGAAAAAATGTTGAAATAGTTAGAAATGCATGAATAAACAATAGGTCCAACAATAATAAACTATGTAAAGATAATGTTGAAATAGTTACATACCTGTGTGTGATCAGTCGCCACTGCAGATGCGGCACTAACTGCTGCATCAACCATCGATGCAAGGTTCTCAGCAGACAACTCGGGTTCCTGTTGCAGTAAACATGCAATTCAAACATTAACAAAAATGATTTATGCACTGGATTTCAAGTTAAACAACAAATATCATCGAAGGATATACATTACCGTGGTGTGAGTAAGCCCATGGTCGTGGGCAGCTGGAGTCTTTCTCGGAGTAGAACGCCTCACATACACACGACCCTTGTTCACGAATGGCCTGGAGGGAGATGCAAATCCAGGCAATGGGCCAGATGTGTCGGATGGTGCCTACAGTCAGCAAGTGTTCATGTAGTTAGACATGCATGATTCAACAAACAAACATGTATTTAAAAAATGTCATTTTTAATTGTTTACCTGGAGCCCAGACGTTTCAGGGGACGGTATGACCATGGGCACTACCTCCACATTACCTTGCCCCTGTGAAGGATCTGCCATCTGCAAGTTTAATAATTGTAAATATTAGACCGTATATAGCATTAATGAACTAAAATGTAAAGTATGTGGAAATTAACAAATTAACAAGTATTAAAAAACTGAAATTTTAAAATGTTTACCTCGGTGTGAGATACGGCAATAGGTGGTATATAAGATGGGCCTGCCGAGTCTGGAACATCCGGCTCTGGGGCGTCACTGCCGGTAATCATCATCAACTGCAAGTTCACAAAATTAATATATTAGCTCAAACTATATATATGTGTACAAAGACGAAAATAAATGAAGAATTTATTACAATTAACCATCAAGATACCTCTCTCAAAAAGCCACTGAAGGCAACATCTGATGCAATACCATAGCAGGGACGACCACATGACGTGCACTCGTGAGGATCAGTACTAGGATGGGGAATAGCTGATGGTCCTCCACTAGTGGATGGTCCTGATGGTCCTGCAGTAGTGGATGGTCCTGATGGTCCTGCACTAGCTGATGGTCCTGCATGGTGACGAGCTGGTGTATGTACCACACCAGGGACAGATGTCCCTTCCTCACCCATATGTTGAACCATCCTGCCATGGCGAACAACCGTCCGTGCCAAACTCAAAAATGCATCCCGTGTCTGCGGAATAATGCGATGTGCTGGTGGGACATCTGGCCCAGGCAACTGCCTGCGAGGTGCAGGGATAGGGCGATCCTGGTCTCGAAGCCTGGCATGGGGTCGGTTTTGGGGCATCCCCCCACCGATCCCCTGGAACTGTAAGATGTCAAAATAGTTAACGTGTTTATGCAACACGAACTCTGCATACATCTTTCGAAGGAAATATAAGGGAATTTTCCTGTTGTTGCGTGGTGGCATATCAAAAACCATGTACCATCTGTCCATCCAGTTATCAACAAATGGTTGAAACGTGCACCACTCAATGGAGATATGCGGCTTGCTTGCATTAGGGATTTCCCCCGTCCGAGGGTCCCTAAACAATGCAAATATAACCTCTTTGGATATTTTTAGCTTTTTTACTGCATTGTAATCTAGTCCATCAGCATATTGTTGTCTTTTTCTTTCTCTGTAAGATGCAATATCATACAGGACATTCGTAGATTGTGAAATTGTGTCCACAATTGCATCCAAGGTTGATGCAAGTGAACGGCGAATCCTGTCGCCACCACTAAAAGCTTCACTTATGCCCCTCAATTGGGCAAGCTCAATCAATATTTCGGCATTGGCATCCATAGCCGCAACTGCAATAAAGACATTAATACGAAAATCATTAGAAACATATACATGGTATATAATGACGTCTCTTCAAAATTGAACATGTATTAAATCAAACTCACATAAGCAATTTAATGGCATTTACTTACATACATTTAAAACTTAAAATTAAACATTTGACAATTAAAAAGTAAGTTAGTCAGATTGGTAGAGAGGAGGAGGAGGAGGATCAAGGCAGTGATGAGTTTGTTGATTCAGGCATGGAGGAGGAGGATCAAGGCAGTGATGAGTTTGCATCTATGTGTCTCAATGTCTCATTGTGTTTTGTGATTGTGAATGACAAATGTGTTGTGATTTGTGAATGATCTAATTTCTATTGAATATTTCATATTTGTAATTGTAAATGTAATTTCTATTGAATATTTGTAATTGTAAATGTTAAATTTTATTGGATGATCTATATGTCTATATTTTTAAATTTTAATATATTTTAAAAATATATTAATTCCGGGGGTCACCGTGTCCTACGTGTCATAATTCCGGGGGTCACCGTGTCTAGTGGGGACCAGGGATCAAATTTGAAGGGTGGGGTCCCATTTCACTATGAAGGGCTATGAGATATTGAACACTATTGAAGGGCTATGAGAAATTTATTAATATTTATTCTATGTGTATATATGGATGTGTTCATGTTGTATGGATTGGATTCTAGGTTAACCGAGGCCTTTTTAGAGCAAAGAATGGGGTAATTACTATTTGGGAACAAGTTTTTTATCAAATGTAAATTGCGGTGATGGAAGATATTGAGGGTGCCACATGTTGTGGAGAAAGTAGTATTGATTCCTATGACGTAATAGGGAGTTCAAAAAGTCTGGTTTCAAGTATTGTCATGCGTAGCTCGATTGATTTTTCTCGCGCTAGGGTTGTAGCAACTGTTATGGCCATTACTGTTAAAAGGATTGATGGGGTGGAATCCCGTGAAACGATGAGTTCTTTTGTTAAGACGTAGATTCAGTGAAATTTGGTGGGAGTCTTATGTTCATTTTATGCACAAAATTCGATTACTTGATTTTGTTGCATTGTTAACTCTCCTCCTAGTCATAGCTACAATCTCTTATATAATTGTGAAGGTTATCAATCCACTCAATATATTAAAGTTGTAGTAGGCCAAAATCATCCACATATTTATTGTACTCACAAATGTTGACATTCCAATTTCTATGTAGAGCGCCCATTAACATTAGATTGTATGGGACATGTTTTTGAGGCATGATGTCATTATCTCATAACAACAAGCTTTTTATCCATAAATATGTCATCTACAAGCCAACGGAATTGTTCCTAATCCTTTATAAAACTTTGTCATAATTATATCAATACCAACATTCCTACCTATTGACTTAGCTTAGAAGATATTACACCTTCGGATAACCAAACCTGATTCCAAGGTTGGTAATCATAAACGTAAAAGCATCATCATAAGGAAATAGCATGTTGTGTTGAGGAAATTCCTTTTTTTCCATTTCCTTCTCAGTATAATATTTGGTTGTGGATCATTTAAAATGTATAATTTATTTTAATATAATTGGGAAGCTAAATTCAAATTCATTAATATATTAATATGATTTGATTTTTTTATTAATAATAAGTTATTCTTTTCATTTGAAAATGTAATAGTACATCAAAATTTCAATGTTTACTAACGTAGTAAAGTTGAGAGGCTTTATTTTTCAGTGGATATAGCAGACCTGTAAATTCATAGGATGTCAAAAATCTAGTCAGCCTTGAAGTTGAGCTCCTCAAAGAAAACGAATTTCTTTAAATATGTTTATGGCAGGCTGGCATTGCCAGCTTCGCTCCGCAAACTATCCTGGAGGACTGGAGGAGATAGGGTAGGTGGAACTTGGAAGTAGCTCATCCACAGTGGAATAGGGGTATAAGAAAAAGCTTGTTTCTATTCATGCAATATGGTCGGAGCCATGGAAGCATGGAATTCCAGCATTGACTTGATACAACAAAGAAAACAAAAGGTGGAACTTGGGAGCTGCAGGATTGACTTGATACAACAAAGAAAACACAGGGTGTGAGGCTGGGAGCCGTAGATGGTAGGATTAACTTGATACAACAAAGAAAACACAGGTCTATAGGTAGGGGCCACGGGCAGGAGCAACAACCTGCAACATTACAAGAAGTTTATGGATTGTGGATTTTGTCTGAAATGCCAAATTCGCGGGGGCATATTAACATAATATATTATACATTGAATACTCAATTAACTCACGGAGTCAGCATTCACGAATTGGTATGTGATAACTTGTAACTTGGTAAGCCCGCTAGCAACAACACGTATGAGCCACCTTCCAGGTTTAATAATTTTGTTGATGCCATTAAATGTGTTAAACACGTAAGCGCTCGCTACAAACACGAGAACTTCGAAGCGTTCAAGCCATGGGCTACTCAGTGTAAGCCCGTCCACGTAAGTTGCTCAATGATATTATTAGAGGCCCAATGGTCCATGATCCATGGATGATCGAACACGTGGATATTGGAGAGTAAGCGAGTCCCACTCCCAAGTCACCTAGCTAGTAGCCGCATTCCCAATTTCCCACTAAAAATTGTTGATGGGTGAAATTTGAAGCTACCCTTCTGTTGCAATTTTAAACAGTAGTGGTTAATTTAATTATTGAAGGGCTTACCATGAAATTAAATTTTTTTTGCATGGTAAAATTTGAAGTGGCCTTCTATGACGTGTGGGTAAAATTTGAAGTGGCCTGAAGGCTTCAAATTTGAAGCCTGGTGGGGACACTCGTGTCCCGTGTCCTCGTGTCGGGTGACTTAGATGAATACATTGTAGAAAGGGGGGAGTTTTAATTTTTTCAATTTTTGGTTTGATTATGAAGTTTTGAGTTTTTTGAAAAGGGTTTCATTTTGAGGTGTGAATTTAATTACAAATTGGGTTATTCCCAATTTGATCAATATTACAAAATTAGGTTAAACAATAAAAAAATTGTAATTTGGATTAAAAAATCACAAAAAAATGATTTGGGTGAATAAATTACCTGACTAGATGAGAATGCACCGGTGAATTTGTCTCCCCTCCAGCGAAATCGAGCAACACAGATAGTTGAGTGGGCCACAAAGCGTCCTCGTCCAGGGTCAATTTCGCCTCTATTCGCGTTTCTGATGCGTGAGTGTCGCGGGTGGTCGGCAATCGGCCGACTGTGTTTTTAAATTGATTTTTAGTTTTACATATCGCGTACGCGATTTGTAAATACATAACGCGTACGCGTTTTTTAACTACATAACGCGTACGCGTTATTGTTACCTAGCCTACATGTCCAATGACATGTTAGGCTCGGGTCTTACCATGGCAGGTGGTAAATATCAGAAACGCGTTATGTTTTAGGTATCAGGAACGAGATTTAAAAAAAATAGCATTGCATCTAAAGTGACCCTCATCTTCTTGCACACACCCCATTATAAAAATGTATAATTAATTACTCTTATGGAAAATTCGTTTGGTTTTGGATTGACGGTCGTAATTATTTATTACGGTGGGAATTATCACCCCAAGGTTATCCATTCGGGACAAGTTTCATTAAATACAAGTCTATCCGCCATCCTTGATATTTTAATGTTATTAATGTAATTAATAAAATATTATATAATTAGTTGCCCCTTGTCAACTTGGACATGATGTGTCTTAATGATCCACCTTATCCGTCGAGACTACTTTAGCTTGAGGTTTAAATTCCAAGATTAACATTGAATAATTAAATATCCATTTTCCATCACATCACGGTTATTCCAAAAAGGATTATCTTATTATGGCTAACTTTGAAATGGAATTAATCACGCAATATTAATTTATAAATCAATATTTTAAATCTTACTTATATTGCATTTGTTACGATAGGGATATAAATGTTGTTGGAATATCATTTATTAATTAATAATAATAATTAAATCACCCTTTGACAATAATAAAAGGTGAATCAATCATAGTATTCTTAATTATTTGTTTATCACATGAGTACCCTATCATCAACATAGCATCCTTGTTCTTATAAACAAAGCACTTGTGAGGGCTTAAACAATTTTACTAATTCATTAGACACTATCATTACCCTATTCACAACAGTTCTTCTATGACAATGTTAACTGACGATACTTGTCTTAGTTTATTATTACAATGTTTTCATATAATTACTAATTCACTTATTTACACATTGACAACCTAACCATTCATTACCTAAGTTGATTGATGTATCCTTAACTGAGTTATCTATGACATTTATACTACTATTCAAGCATGACAAGTATGTTATACACCAGTAATATTGTACACGTACAAGGTGTGCATGCATGGCCAGTGTATGCACATGTCGGACATGTACTATAAACAAACCCCATTCCGCCTATGCATACTTGCTAACTAACAATAGTATCTACCCCCATGCAGAAGAGCAAGCATAATCTATAGTATAATTACTTTAACATCCTCGGTTATTTAACAGTTAACCCTTTACGATTTAACATCATTGTCTTTATGTTTACATTAGTTTAATCAATCAAGTACAGGAAGGGTGCCTACTTCCACTAACTCGGAATCAAGGAATACTAAACCCCCAACAGTGCTAACTAACACATCCTCCCATCATAACCTACGTCCAGCATCCTCCCTATCCTTCCTCTGCTAGTACAACAGTGGATGTCGGACTCACCGATCTGACCACATAGAACTTGAGAGCGATAGCGTCGGCTGAACAGCGGACCTATCCTCCCCTAGCAGGCATCCGACAATCGTCATCACAACAACATGGGGAGCGTGTCTCAGCACGGCCCTCCCACGACCTCGGGTCTCATGGAAACATAGGGTGGGAAACACATCCATCCCTCTCAACATACTGGGCCTACGCCCTTATCAACTCATACTTGCTGCTATCGGGATTATCAGTTTGTGTTATCGTATCCTCATTTTGGCTGCTAAGGTTTGCTGTATGAACATGTTTTTCCTTTCCAATGTACATCAGATCAAGTAACTGGCTATCCCATAGCCCTTGTGTCCTGTAGGTTAGTGTTTTGCAAAATACAATTTATAGAAAGCATTTTCCATTGATCGCCAATTGATCCATGTTATCATTTCATTTCATGTAACCTTTTAGCTCATCATAGATACATATAACATTTCAATAATTCACATAAGAAGATGGTATCCACGTACCGAATCATATATTTCACATTTCATTAATGAAAACATATAAACATATACTGAAATCGTAAAATAAGGAAATCATATGATAATCATGACATCATAATCGCATAACATAGTAACATCATAATTATGGTGAAATCATAAAACAGAGTAACATCATATAACGAGGTCCAATATAGTTTACTCAGTCGAGCCGAGTTCAACAGAATATATAAGAAAATAAAGTATGGTGTATCTAACTAATAAATATGCCGAATCAAAATATGGGCGTTACATAGAAACTCTAGAACATTCAGTAAACCCCTTCACTGCCATTAGACTAGCTTCTTACATATTGTTATGAGAGGGAACACCTAGATTGACAAAACCTATTTGGGTATTGAGCTAGTATGCTCCAATACACCGAGAGTTGTTTATGTTCAAGTTATACATATGTTACGCACTTGTATGTTTAGTTTATACATACGTTACGCACTTTTATGCTTAGTCTATACCTATAGTGTGCATTATTTTTTAGGCTTACAGTATGCATATGTTAGGTTCATAGACATAATCACCTTATTAACACTTATGTGATCGTCGTTTCCAAGGACAAAGCAAGTAGAAAATGACTAAGGCTACTTGGAAAAGAAGTGTTGTGCCAAGAAACTTAAAATATTATCTTAGATTTGGATCATGTATGAAGAACAGATATACAGGTTGCAAGGAGATAAAACCCTAAAAAGAGCTTCAATGAAAAGGAAACATTATAATGAGCGAAGGGAAAATTATTTCTCATGTACTAAAACTGATATTATGCACTTTTTGTTTACAAAGGAGAAGTTATTAGTTATGTTATAGAACTGAGGATATGCAATTATGTGCAAAAGAAAAGTTATTACTTATGTTATAGAACTGAGGATATGCAATTATGTGCAAAAGAAAAGTTATTACTGATTTCTGAAGTGAACCATATGCAAATTGTATGCAAAGAAAAGATTACGACTTACATCCTAGACTGACTACATGCATGTTGCTGCAAAGGAAAAACTATCGTTTATGTTCTAAGGATTGATCATATGCATGATGTTGCAAAGGGAAAATTACTACTTATATTCTAACTGATTTTGGAAAAGCATATATGTGTCGTAGGATGAAACACTAGAAACAACTTGTGTTGTTTGTAGAAAGTAAAGGTACAAAAGATCAAGAAACACCAAAGCATGACTAACAATGCAATGATTATGATTATATGTCATAGAACTGATAGTACTTGAGGTTATTCCAGGTAAGGGGGTTAAGGAAATCCCAATAAACCCTTGAATTATGGGTTTTGAATTTATGAAGCCGCATAGGGAAAGAAACCCACAACGAAAGAGGCTTACCCCACCTTGTTTCATGAGTTCATTTCTAAACCCTAGAGACACTGGGACGATGTTCTTCTGAGTGGGGAGGGATGTAATATTACGAATTTTGATTGATTATGTTTATGTTATATATTGGGTGTAAGCCCCGATGCATATGATTTATTTATGACGTACTTATATTTAGGCATGGACCTTGACTAATGTAGATTTATTGTTATGTATTGGGCATGAAATCCCCTTGATTGATGTACTTGATTGATGTTTATCAGGAGCACATGGATGACCTATGTGCTGGGCATAAGCCCCAATGCACATAGAGGACTTTTATTATGTACTGGGCATAAGCCCCGATGTACATAGAGTGTTGGGCATAAGCCCTGGAGCACTCCAAGCTTGATAATAAGTATCGGATCCGAGGCCATTTGTACTTCTAGATGTACTTCACAAACACATTCTAGTACTAGTGTTGAGCGGGATGCACTGGAATTGCACTAGCGTAACACCCATGTGAGAGTGTTAAGCCAAAGCTCTGAAGAGTACTCAAGCTTACTTGATATTAAGAGTGTTGAGTCGAGAAGAATCTGAATAGCACTACTAGTCATCACAATTATTTAATTGGTTAAATGAATCATTTCTATCTCTCATCAAGGACTGCGGAAACTACCATGTTAAACGAGGGAATCCAATGTGCAAGAGGGACCTAGAGTTACCTAACCCAGTTGAATATCCAAACCTACCAAAAATACCTTATCCAAAGATTGGACCTTGTATTAAATATTTATCAAAGAGTTATTATGCTATTTAATTAATTAAATAACCAGATTGATTATTTATGAAAGAAGTCTCACTTATGTATAAATAGTATGCTTAAAATATATGCATAAGATATTTATTTATATTATATATAAAGAAAAGATCGTGATCTAATTAATAGAAACACATAGTTGCGACAAAGTAAATAAAATATAAAAGTTTCTTTAAAAACATAAAGGAACAAGTTAAGAGTCCTAGATGAACTAGAGGTGAGAAATTAATTAAAATATCCTTTACATATATTATAATTCAAATTTAAAATAAAACTGGAGTTAATAATAAAAATACTATTATAAACTCAACAACTATATTCCAAAAGCTCACCTATATAAAGAAGGACAAATCCCAAAGAGGGGAGATCATTATTATCTATCTTATTATCATTACTCTATGGTAAGCAAGAGAGATTTTCCCACAGAGCTGAAATAAAAATTATTTCAGGATTGGAACATTGTTACAGTTATCTTCCCTAGGTGCTCTAAGTCTCCTTTGCATGTTGGAACTAGCTCGGGGGGATACATTAGTGATCCAGAAACGGTTCAGGGTCAAGGTTGGGAGGAACGTGGTAGTTCCAAAGTTATTCGGTCCAGAGTCACGGGTCAACTAAAGAGAATTTTATTCCATTAACTAGGGTTTGAGTGTGCAGGTTCTTCAAAGGAAGGGCAAGCTACAGGATGCAGGGAGAAAGGGATGAATGGCAGAGACTCCCCAGGTTATTCCAAGAATCAAGATCCCAACTGCCACAGTTCAGGTATGAATAAATTTCTAGGTTAAATTTATTATAGGCTGCAAGTTTATGATTTAAATATTACTGTAACTATCTTGTTTCAATTTTTTGGCTTATCATTATTTAGTTAGAATTTAAGGGCATAGTTAAATGGTGCCCAGGGTTAGACCTCAATGAATCTGCCTAATTATTAATGCAGAGTTTACTCACAGCTTTTAAAAATTATCAACATCAAGCCTACCATAACCAACAAAACTAACTTTTGCTAGCTTCAAGCGAAATCAAAGTCTATCTTTATAAATTATCAAATCTAGGTTATATCGTAATTTTCATCTTAAATCTTTACCACAAACATTCACCTCATCAAAACAAGATCATATCATCTGGATCTATTATCTTTATTATTTAAAAAAAATAAAACAGAGATTACCTCTGTCATTTTATCATACTAGTTTACACTCAGAAATAAAGTACGAAATCCATCACATTCCAGATTAATTACCTACCTAGAATCATACAAAACATTTTTCAAATCTAAAACTTAATTAGCATAAACATCGAATTATGCAAATCAATCTAACCATTAAAATATATGTTTAAACTACACTCTGTCCTTTTACAAACATAAATCCTTTCTCACAAATCGAATGTCCCATAAAGGGCTTAGTCTTAAAATCATGACTCAGCCAAAATAAAAGTAAAGCAACCCATAGACCCAAGATCAAATCTTGTGGAGGTGTAGCCCAACAAAGCTACAGTAGATACTAGAACGATTTTTAACCATTACGATTTATCAGCTAGGGCTTGCCTAGCTCTTTTTATTTAACAACCAACACATCCTATTTAAAAATATAATAATACAGAGATCAAATCTCTTAGCCAACAAAAATACTTATGCCCAGAATCCAAACGTTTAGATACAGGATCGATATTCACCCATTTACATAGCAAAGTGTAATTACCCAGGTTTAAAAACAAAGTTAGTATGTACACATAGCGAAACCCCAATGCTTGTCCAAACCATTATTGTACATGCAGGGTCATTTTTTTCACCTACAGGTGGTGAATCTCAAAGAAGAGCATGTTTATGAATCTACGTCTGAGCATAGGGAGCCCACGCATAGGTTATACACATCCACCTTTTCCAGAATCGACATCAAACATGAAATTTTTCTTTAAAGCCAGTTTTGATAGCAGTGAGTCAAGTTCTTTTAAATACATACATATAGGGCATCCAAACGTATTTATACCTACATGCTTACACTTAAAAAAAAACATATCAGTTGTTGGAACGCTGGAGGAAATAAAGAAGAAGATTATCAACCATCAACTGGAAAACGCAGAGTATAAACCCTTACAATCCATGAATAGAGGGGATGTTCAGAATTCTTTTGGTACGTATTGAACCCTTGAGAATTTTCAAAAAACTATAATCGATATCTACATTCGGGATCTGCCCAGGCTTAAAAATAGAGAAGTAAAAGTACCCAGCTAATTTACAGATTCATCATAAACATGTAAATGGGTAAACGCCTTTATGAGAGCCATCATCGTATCTATTAAAAAATGAGATACCCTCCTCCTCAAAACACACAACATTATCTTAAAACCACATTGTTTCTCCATTTATTACCCAGCAAGAAAGATGAAACGCCATGCTATATAATTAAAAAGTACAGGATAGAGCTCCCATGAGACAAAGGATTATTGTTTTTCAGTTACACGCTACTTAGATACTAAACCGTATAATAACACTTACAACCTGGTAAAATATTCCAAAACACTATCTAACTTCTAAAAAGCAAAACCATTAAGGCTACATTTCTCTCCCTTGTAATTCCGGAGGGTAAACCATCCAAGCAGATCCCTCCCAATCTCTTCAAACAGAAAGGATCACCCATAGGAAAGGGACTTGTAAATTTTGGGCTTACTCGAGAGTAGTTGAAGGTACCCCTCTCCTCTAGCTTTAGTTTCCCTAACAGGGCTGCGCCATCCTACCACATGACAGAGCCAAGGATTTAGTAAAAAGGAATAATATAGAAATAAAAGTAGAGACATAATACAATGTAAAATCACAAACAAATACTTACCCTGAAGTCGAATGCGCAAATGTTGGGCTTGGGTAGCACAACCAGAAACATAGCCTTACCAGGACTCGAGTAGGGAGCTCGTATTCCCCTACTCCAATGCTACATGCAAAGAGGGTTTAAAGCCCTGTGTTGCCCCACTTATACCTATGCCAACGTGGAAGGTGACCATGAGGCTTCACGTGGTCCATCTTAATTACCTCAACTGCCTCCACTACCATTTAGATAATCAAACCCAGTCCTTATAGTCGCATTTCCTCTTTTGGGTAGTTTGCTTTTCACCAAGTCCTTTTTTTATCAGTTAGATATTTTCTTTGGTCTATTATGCTTCCTTTAAGGTAAAGTATTGTTAGCATAGAACTTGGCCTTAGTACTTGCATACCAAGGTAACTTCCATGTTTTAGTTCATAAAAAACTAAGTGAGCCCAAGTTCACAATGCCCTTACCTTAAGTGTTTTAAGACCATCACATCCTTCTTTAGAATTAAAATCTAGGTTGGAATTAAGTTAAAACTCCCTTAGAAATAAGCATGAAGTATGTGAACCAAACAAGACGATCGCTACCAATACATGATACAAGAGATTTATTATACACAACACAAACGACATAATTATCAAAGCATTATAACTGAACCTCCTATGATAGTAAGAGCCTAGGTTAAAAGTTCAAGTAGCTATCATAATAAGTTCCAGGGTTGGAAATCAATTAAGAATAACATAAATTAAGATTTAAGAAATCTACAGGTTGCATAGTAATATTTATTTCAGTGCCAAAGTTAATTTTACATAAATATTAAGTGTCAATTGACGATAATATCCTCTACCGTTTTTTTTTTAATTTTACAGTTTTAGAGACATTACAGAAGGCTTGCAAATGTTTCCTCCCACGGATTATCCAACAATCCCATTGCACTCATTTCTTTCTCAAAGGCCAAAGATATATTAAAATTAAAAAATTGTGATACCGAAATCGCCTTTTAACATAATCGAAATGATTGACATCACTTAATCTCTTTCAACAATGACTAAACTATCAACATTTACTCAGATATTTTGATCCTTAGCACTCACTCCAGTCACCGCTTTTATAGAAATCAAACACATGATTTCAATTAGGGTTATGGGCGCATATTAATTCAAATCTAAATTAATCAGGAAACATCACAGTTGTGCGCGACTTGCAGTGTTTTATCGGTGCCTTGTTAATGAGTTAGATACATTTACATTTCTTTTGTACATGGTGCACAATTTGGAAGGATACTAGTTCGTGACTCTTGGGTTGTGCTGGTACATGGATGCCTTCCAGTTATTCCCTGGATGTACATTTTTCTCCTTTACAAATAGTTTTTTATTTCTTTTTTTAATTAACTCGTTGTTCTTTCATGGTTGGCATGCACAATGGAATTACCTTTGTCATGCACAATGACATTACCTTCTTGGGTTATTCACCATGTATGGGCCTCTGAATTCTCAATATGGTAATGTGGAGACGAGTTTAAAAATGATAGACGGGAAGCATCAACCGGTGAAGCGTTTCCTCAGTGAGTATTTCGGATGCCATGAAGACTATGTGGGAGTTGCAAGGGTTGCACTGCTGGGTTTCTTCCTTCAGCATGATTGTAATTTTTGTTATGATCCACTCGGGTAAATATTTGTGAATGCTATCAACAATAGTTTAGAAATGCGGATACTGGATTTGGATTTACACATGTTGGACAGTTCTTAAATCTAATGCTTTCACATGGCTATCCCTTCTCACCAAGTTTCTACCGAGATGTGTTGTTGTTGCACTGTCACTGTGAGTAAGATTGAATGATCAAAATTTATGTGTCATCCTGAAAGAAACACCCAGCTATGGTTTAGTAGTAGTTGTTATCGGTGGGCTACAACTGTTAAATATTGTCAACTTAGATTGCATTCCATGTAGGAGTAATGAATGGATCGTATATTGCGTGCTTTAAGTGGAGGCTATTATTCATTGCAATACAGTTAAAATAACTCTCACCTGCATTATTAATGGATTATGTATTTCTAACATTCTTAGTCGAGTGAGTAGATAGAGATGTAAAAGCTTGAAAATAATGACAATGAAGGATTGTATCAAGAAATCCCTGTGACGGGCTTCAATTATGAATATAAAAAAAATGGGATTGCTTGCACAACCTTTTGCAACATTGCTCTTTTGTAGCTCGGATTTTTATCAGACCATTTTTTTCCATCCCACATGCGCATAGGGTGCTCTAGCCATATGTTACACACATTCTATTGAGAGAATAGGAGTAAGACAATCATTGTAGGGTATTTAATGGGATGCTTTACCGAGCAAGGACTGTCATGTGCATTTGAAGTTAGATAGTGATTAAACCAGTCTCCAGCAAAATGTAGCAAAGTATTTATGTTTTGAAAAAATCATTGCTTAATTTGTTAAAAAAAAAATGCTAAATTCGTTCAAACAAAATATGTTTACATTTTCAGATTTGACAACGGTCGAATCAACATTACCATGGCGTTTAAGTTGATATGCAATTGAAAAGTTTGCACTCCTTCTCACCTATACATGAAAAAATTTGGCACATTCCCAAATAGCACTGCAATGATTAAAAATAGCACACTCCCAAAAAGGTATTATTGGACAACCAATCCTTCAATCTAAGCTCTAAGTTCTTAGTTCTTGTGGTGGGTCTCACATAGCATAAGACTACATTCCAAAACAACAAGTCCATGAAGTCAGGTGTGCATGTTAAGCTGTGTCGTTAGACGTGTGTCATGCCCTTTGTTCGTGTCCGTGTGCTCCCATGCTGGGAAGATACTGATGAGAGAGATATGTGTGGAGATACTTTCGAAGGATTACGCCTCTGAATTTCACAAAACAATATGTGACAAGAGACAAAACTTCATACTTCAATAAGCTAAAATCAACTGGCACCTGCAAGCATGAAATCATGTCCCAATTCAAATCAAGGCCAATAATCTCATGACTAAGTTTCAATGCCAATAATCTCATGGCTAAGTTTGAATGCAGAGAAATTATATGAAAATCAATGATTAATGTTGAGGCTAAGAAGACAATGAACATGACAACCATTATCACAATATGATAAAATCAACTGGCACCTGCAAGCATAAAATCGTGTCCCAAGTCAAATCAAGGCCACTAATCTCATGGCTAAGTTTGAATGCAGAGAAATTACATGAAAACCAATGGTAATTGTTGAAGCTAAGAAGACAATGAACATGACAACCAATATCACAATATGATTAGTGGTTTTGATTAATGGTTTTGATTATTATTTTTAATAATGCAATTCATTTAGGAAGGGACTTGAAGCTCTGCTTCTATCTCCCCTATTTTTCATAGGAGCTCTAACTAATGATTTTGGTAAAGTTTGGGTTCCATGATCAATATTATCCACACACTCAAGAAAAGGTACCATTTAAAACTACACTTCTTTGATTAAAAATTATTTGTTGTTATTGTAATGATAACATTGAATCTAATAGGTGTATAGTACAAATCTTGTTGGAAATGGTTTAAGTCTTAGAGTACACCTTTGTAGCCAAAATGATATGTTTTGTAGTCATTTTCATACAAGAAAGTTGAAAGGGTATGGAAGATAATGCACTTTTTTGTAAATGAAGATGGTCACAAAGAGGGTCAACAATGAACTATAAGATTTTAACATATCCTTTGATTTGATTAATAGTACTAACAAGTCCCTTGTCTCTCCCCCCTAAGAGTAAAGAGCCTAGATTCAACATTGATAATCTATATTTTGAGTTTCAACTATATTGATTTATGGAGGGGTTCAATTATGTAAAACAATGATAACCTAGTAATTCATTAGCATTTGAAGGTTCACATATAGATAACGTACAACCTCAGCATTGAAAGATTGAAAATGGATAATTAAAGTGCCATCCAAACATGCAAAATCCCAAGAAGACAATTCCCACATCCCATCTCCAAAATTCAATTTCCCCTAAATGACAATTGAACATATTAAATTGACATTTTAAATATGTCCATACTTTACAATAACAAAATCAAATTAGGCACTTCAAAGACATACATAGTTTATCCAATCATATTTAATCCTACTTTGTCTATTGAAATAATGATTGAGGAAATAACCTTAGTAGGCATGCAAAAAGCAAAGGCACCGTCATATTTTTCAGATTTGGAAAATTTGAATCCCATAATTTGTAGTTATTTTTGTCATATATGATGTCTTCAAGTCCATTATGTCTCTAATGTCTCATCTTGTTCTCCAACTGTTTGAAATCTTGGATGTACAAGCTCTACGATTTTGGTCACCCCTACAAAATCAAAGCACAAGTTGCTTGTAACATTTGTTATGGAGTCAAAACCTTGCTTCTTTTATTAAACATTGTCTCTATTTTTTTGGTACACCAATTTCTTAAAAAGAGACCAAAATCGACGCCTTGCCAAAACTTAATTTAGCCATTCTAATTATCAATCTTGAAAAGAGCATGCCACATTCATTTAGATGAAATTCAAAAAGTTAAAGGAAAATCCCACGGACCTTATACATTACTATATTGTATCTGTTGATTGTTAATGTTTGTCAAATTTACCTACAAATCCAAATATTTCAATGGGTTAGTAGTTTGATACATATATTCAACCACTACATGTTTTTTAATTCTTAATTTGGTGATTCTTTTAAAAAGAATATTTCAATATGTTAATGTCTCCTAGAACTAGAAAATTGTGAAGAGAATAACTTGATGTTAAACTACAAGATTCTATCGTATGGTTATATAAAATTCAATTATGAAGTTGGTTTATTCATAACTATCGTATTCAATTGTGATCTTAAATTTGACTTTAACTTCTCCATGCTCTAATACACTTTTGTGTAGGTGTTCGCATATTTAACATAAAACAATTTGTACCCACATGCCTTTTAAGGTGGCTCTCGTAAGTACATTTAGTCTTCTTCGTGCTTAACAATTATAATCAATGAGTAGTTTTGATGCAAAACAAAAAATTTATAATTACATTGAGATGTAGGAAAACTTACATTTTTTTCATTTTATTTTGAATTCTAAAAACTTATTAAGTGTTACGATGCAAACCATAAATAATCTTATATGTTTTTTCTTTTTACAAATATTTTTAAATGATTAAAAAGTATAGAACTAGAGTAATTTATTTATTTATATTTTTGTAAAACTATTTAATAGTCTTATGATGTTTTCTATGTGTTTCCCTTATTATGATTATTTTGCAAGGGAACCATTTATGAGGCGATGTGGTGATTGCTCTTTAACTTAGAATCTTGGTTCATGTGTTTTTGTTGAAGTAAAAAACTAAAGCTCCTCAAAGATATAAATGGTGGAGGGAACTTGTTCCTTATTGTCATGTCCATGGTCCCCTCGGTGCCCTTTAGAGGTGATGGGGAGATCCTTAGAAACAACCTACTAATTCTTTTTATTTTTTTAACTATGCGCTTTCGCACAGCTGCAACAACTTTAGTCTGCAATCTGCAATCCGCAAGTCAGAAGTCGGAAGTCGGAACTCAAAATCACAGCTCCGAGAATTACACGTCCGACTTCCGCAATCCGCAATGCAGGAGTCAGAAAGTCGGAACACCAAATACACAACGTTGAAGAAATACGCCTTCGACTTCCGCAATCCGCAATCTGTAGTGCGGGAGTCGGAAGTTGGAACACCAAATACACAACTTCGCCGAATCATGCCTTCAACTTCTGCAATCCACAATCCGCAATGCGGGAGTCGGAAGTCGGAACCCCAAATTCAAAACTTCAGGAGAATTACACCTCTGAATTCCGCAATCTGCAATTCGGCTTGCAAAAGTCGGAAGTTGGAACTCCAAATTCACAACTTCGTGAAAATTAATCCTTCGACTTTCGCACTCCACAATCCATCTCGCGGGAGTCAGAAGTCGGAACTCCAAATTCACAACTCTGACAAAATTACACCTCGAACTTCCTCATTCCGCAATCCTCCTTGTGAGATTCGAAAAGTTGGAACCACGACGTGCAACTCCGGGAAAAGTACTCCTTTGACTTCTGCAATCCGAAATCTGGCTTGTGGGAGTCGGAAGTCTGAACTCCAAATTCACAACTCCGAGAGAATTACACCTTTGACTTCCGCATTCAACAATCCACCTTGCGGGAGTCGAAAAGTCAGAACCATGGCGTGCAACTCCAAATAAATCATGCCTCCGACTTCCACCATCCGCAATGCGGGTTTAGAAAGTCGGAAGTCAGCCATACACCCATGCTACTTCCAACTTCTCAGGCCAAGATATTTCTTGTCTTTAGTCCATTTTTGGAAAACTTGGTATCGTTGGAAAGCTGTCGACGGGCCCTATGCAACTCCATGATCCTTGGCCACACCCAAGGACTCTGATCATGTCCTTCTTCCAACAAAAATTGTGTCCCCAAACTTCATCAAGGCCTCTTCATGGCCCTTCCCTTCATCTGATCCACAGAGGGAACATGAACACCACATGGGGGGTGTCTATTTCTTCCCCAATGTCATGACTAGCAGTCTGGTATTTCTAGGATTTCACAAGACTTATCCCTATTCATCAATGAACAGATTCATATAAATACAAACACCAGTGTGCATATGCATACTCAATTAAACATAGTGGAATGAAACATTGTCCACACACATATAAGATAATGTAACATCACATTTATCCTAGGAAGAATGATGAAACAACCTTCAGGGAATTAGTCTTCTTCTCATGCTATGCACATGATTATGCTGACTAACTTAATATAATCATTTCATTCCCATTAACATGAACAATTAAGCATTCAAAACACAGAATGAACATATTATAAATCACAGAGAACAATTATCTTTAAGGTGAAATCACCAAGCAACTGGCTATCTAATGCAACGTTCCAACCTAATCATAGGTCTCTTCCTAGCCTATATTCTTTCAGCACTCAGAGACCACCCCTGAGCTGGGGCTGTGTATCCACTAAGGAGGAACTAACAGGATCACTCACAGCCTCAGGCATAGTCGTTCAGGGTCATCCAGCACACAACTGGATGTGGAAAGCAAGTGGGGAGATAGGAAAGAAGTTTCCTAATCCAATGAGCTCAACCACGGAGCTATAGGCATATCCAATTGGATTCAGATAGTCCAGGCCCCCCATCACCTCCACTCTCAGCGTAAGTAAGGTCCCCTTCTCTGATACACAGTCCCTCGGGTGCCCCTTTCCTCAGCGCTGACTTGAGAAGGTATGGTTGGTACCAATTTCTAAACCAAGGATAAATGGGCCTTCACTGGCTCTACCATGAAAGCTACTCCTGGGTCTCTCTCCCACTGCAATCCACTCTCATATCTCCTCAACGTTGGGGCTGAAAGGATTTGTCCCGCGAATGGATTCTCGACTATCATATCTGGGTTTTACCACGGGTTTCATGGCATCTCACACTCTCAAATTCTCCCTAGGGTTCAGGTCTATGGGTTCCTCATTGGATTTAACTTCCCACACGAATTTATGGGCGATCTTGGCATTTCCAAATGCGGCCTCATCCCAAGTCACAATTTTCCGGTTCTCCCTCTCTGTTGGGCCTGTGTCCTCCATGAAAACGCATGCCTAGATCCTCAAAAATGGAATCGGGATGAGTGAAAATGTACTCCCATGAGGTGGAGTGACCTATGGGTAAGCAAACCGAGCCCATACCATGCCTTACGAATTTCAGGGCTTCCCATACTCCATCACTCTCATAGACTGATTTTTGAAGTACTTCCTTACAACAGAAATCAATGACAGCTAGGACAGTCAAAGGGGGTTCCCAAGGTGACATATGGCAGCCTAAGTTCAATCCCACAACCCCCTCACCTCTCCCTAGTGGATACACATAGCCCCCTCATTTAGTTTCATCCATAGCCATCCTCTTGGTATTTTTTTTAATTTGCAATATAATCATCTACATGTTTATAGAATTTCCATATTTTACTAGCACATGGATAGCACAATTTGAAATACCAGGCTAATCATTCACTAGTGGGGCCTTGGCCTTGAGCTCCACACTAGGAATCATACATCATATATATACAATGTTTACATTACAAGCCAATACATCCAAAGGGTCAAAATGGGGGTATTACAATTCCCTCCCCCTTAGAATAACACAGTACTTGGTGTTCCAATACTTAGGAATACTTACATAGTTTACACATGTCCAAAATTCACAAAAATGTAGCAGGTTTGTCCTGCATTTCATCTTTTACTCTGAGTTTTCAGGACCAAGTCCCTTGGCATCGACAAGCTGCTCTTGCTAGCTTTGACCTTCCATCTCGACATGTGCCATTGCTCCACAACAACCCCTCCCTTTTATTTACCTTCCAGTTGATCCACAAGTCTAGAAAATTTATGGCTACTATATTTCTTGCTTTCCTTTGTTGGGAAGTTACAGAGGAAATGATTTCCTCCACATTCCCAATATTTCAGTGGCTTCTTTTTCTTTACATCCTCAATCTCCTTCGAGTCTTATAGCCTTTAGTGTTTCTTAATGGGATGATTGGATGACTTCCTCTTCATTGACCCACTATCCTTTCCACTACCGATAGCTTCCAGAATGCCTTTTACCCCATTTTGCAGAAAAATAGAGTCCTGCAAAACCTTGTGGTTCATCTCATTCTGCTGCTTTTGTAGCTTGAGCACTTCCTCAAGATTTTCTTGGGTCTTTGAAATTGTTTGAAGAATAATTTTATCCAAACCAAATAGCTTTTGTTCTGCTTCCCTGGTCAATGCGCACAACTGCCCACACTTTGCTTACTAGCAACACTTTCCTTGTAACAACTGCGACCAATTGGTTTAATTTTCAGCTGTGAGATTCATCATTGCAAATCTTGTTAGGCCAAGCATATCATAAGCATTAAGTTCAATCAATTACTTGTCCAATTGACATGTAAGTTCATGCTTGTCCAACATACAATGAACTCACTCATGTTCATCCTTTCATAGGAAATTAACTAATTCAACATTCACACTTTATTCCAAGAAAAATAAACACAGTCAACTTTCATCCATAACATGTATTCAACAATTTTCTGTTTCTAAAATGCATCAATCAAAAGGAAAGAGAAGAGTAAGAGTTCCCCCCTCTTGATATTGTTCCAATCCGGAACCCCACCACAACTGTGGTTCCATGCTCCTTGGTCTCTTTCACTTCAAATGTGAATGCTTGACTCGCCTTTTCCTTGTTTTGGCGATGACACTTGGTGTCTAAGTTTTGTCCAAGGCTTCTCAACTTCAACTAGGGAACCCCTCCTTATGGTTTCCTACAGAACCTTTGGCTGCTAGGACCCACACAAGTCCACTAGCACCACTTTCCATTGCTACTCATACTGAGATTTATAGGACAGTCACATGTCCACATGCACCCTTAGGATTCCCTCAAGATCCTTGCATCCAACAACTCAAAAATTGAGTCAATTCACATGTCAAGTTCATTTTCATAGGATTTATCTCTAAACAAGAGTTTAAAATCATAGATAAATCATATACACATGTATATTGATATTAAATAAGCAAGAAGATGCAAAATAAACCAAATACTTATATGTATTTGATGTCTTCACGTTATTCTGTAGGTTCCTTCTTTGCTTTACAAGCCCTGGGTCACATGTGGATACAATAATGAATGTTTGGCTAGCACGCAGGCTGCTCCAGAACATTCAAATAGCCAATTCCAAGTCAGTACGCCGACTGGGTTTATCGGGCATTTCATTAACCAACATGCTAAGCCATTTCTCCGATTGGGTTTATCAAGCATTCAATGAATGTTTGGATAGCACGCAAGCTACTCCACAACATTCGAATAACTAATGCCAAGCCAGTACATCGACTGGGTTTATCAGACATTCCATTAACTAGTATGCTAAGCCAGTTCTCCGACCATGTTTATCAAGCATACAACAACCATCCACACACATAAGGATGATACCCCTTCTTCACTTTGCTTCTTAGTATGCAACACCAAATGGCATGATATAAAATTGTAACATATTTCATAAAAATTCACTCTCTAATATTGAAACACCAGGAATGTGTCCATTCCCTTAGGGTGTAGTCAATGTTGACAACCATAACACAACACATCACCCGAAAGGTGTGAACCCCTTTCCGATGTGATCCATGTAGGCCATAATCACACTCAAGCAGTTTGAAATAAAAACATGCTCTGTATATTAATTTTAATAATTAGACATGCATATTCTTAGGAAGGGTTACAAAATACTTATCGATTTGCAGATGTATTTTCTCTTCCTTTCGCGGGGAATGGGGATCCCTTCTTTGAGTTAACAATCCCTCGGTATTATCCCCTCCCTTGAGGTCCACTTGGGTGGGAAGACCATGCCAATTGAAGTTGAGGTGGTTGATACACCCATTGACTACAACCTTTTACTGGGCCGGAATTAGATCTACACTATGAAAGCGATCGTGTCATCTGTGTTTAGAGTTATCTGCTTTCCCCATGAAGGAAAGATTGTGACGGTCGATCAACTCGATTTTGCTAGTTCCAATAACATTGCATCACCATGAATAGAAGTTCCTTAGATCGAAAATTATCAGCCGGCAATTGGGAATATTGGTGTAGGATTGTATTCCTCTTTGATGGGATATTTCGACTTTTTTGCACTGTCCTCTTTTATAGGAACCATTTCCTATAGTGTGCCTTCCTCATTACATAATGTACCATTCCAGATGTCATATTTTAACGATTCATGGAATATAACTTCCACGCGTTCCTCATTTGGAAGCATTGCGCACATCGGGATGGCCATGTCATTATCTGCAGTTGAGCTTTCCTATCGTGAGATTCAACAAGCCACTGCAGAACCAGATCTCTCCTCTTCACGGACAGAAGAGGAAGATCCCATTATGCTGTCTGCGTGGGTAGCCGAGTCGTCTTGTTCACATGATTTCCTTGATGATAGTTTTCCTTCAGATGAAGCTATCATCGAGGCCATGTATGGTCATGATAAGCCTTGGGAAGATCTTTAACATTGATCTTATTTTCTTCCCAACCTTGACCTTATTGAGAAGGAAGAGTTTTGATCGGCTCTAGCAGAGAAGGTTGGTCACCCTGTGGCTCCTTTGGATTCGCATGGGATTTATGTAGAGGGGAATATGGCTAACATCTCCCCAACCATTCCGATCAACATCTCTCACACTCCCAGAAAGATTGAGAATATTTACATCGGTGTTGATTGTTCCCCCGATGAGATCCGCATTTATACCGAACTTTTCAAATAATTTTGGGATGTTTTCACCTGGTCTTATGAGGAGATGCCAGGAATAGACCCTAGAATTTTCGAACATGAAATTAAGAATTATCCAAACGTTAAGCCTGTCCGGCAACGTCTTCGTGTTGTGAATCCTAGGAAGGTAGCCGCGATCAAGGAAGAGTTAGAGAAACTGCTCAAAGCGGGCTACATCTACCCAGTTCCCCTTACCGAATGGGTATCCAATCCCGTTCCTATGGATAAAAAGAAGGGAACCATCCGTGTATGTACCGATTTTAGAGATCTGAATCGCGCATGTCCTAAGGATAACTTTCCCACTCCATTCATATATCAGATCTTGGATGCTTGTGCGGGAAGCGAAGTATTTTCATTTATGGACGGTTTTTCAAGTTACAATCAGATCTAGATTAAACCTGAGGATCAACATAAGACTGCATTTATATGTCCTTGGGGTACCTTTGCATACCGGAAGATGCCCTTCGGCCTTAAAAATATCGGAGCTACTTTTCAGCATGCCATGACCTATGCCTTTCATGACCTTAAGTGCATAGTGGAGGCTTATCTGGATGATCTTGTTGGTCACTCTCATAAAAGAGTTGATCACCCCAGTCACCGCTGCCTCATTTTCAAAAGATGCCAGTGCTATAAGATTCATTTGAATCCAAACAAGTGCATCTTTGTCGTGAAAACGAGTCTCCTTCTAGGGTTTTTAGTTTCCAAAGAGGGTATTAGAGTCGATCCTTTCAAGTTTGAGGCAATACTTCGATTGCCTCCCCCGCGTAACTTGATTCAACTTCAAAGCCTCCAAGGGAGAGCCACTTTCTTGTGTCATTTTATCGTGAATTATGCCAATCTTACCAAGGGTTTCACGCGATTAATGTAGAAGGACACCCCTTTTATCTAGCATGAGCGAGCCAAGTAGCCCTTTGAATCTTTGAAGAAAGCCTTGGTATCGGCCCCTCTGCTTAGTCCACCCGACTTTGCAAGAGATTTTTTGCTTTATGTGGTCGTGTCTCAAGAGACGATTGGTATGGTCTTAGATTAGGAGGATGATGTGCTTCAGGAGCATGTTATCTATTATCTTAGTAGAAATATCATAGATCCTGAGCTGAGATACTCTCACATTGAGAAATTTGCCCTTGTGACTTTTCACGCAGTCCAACAATTACGACATTATATTTTGCTTATGAAGACCACCGTCATAGCGCATGTCAATCCGCTTCAATTTGTGCTCTCACGACACATAAATGGGGGGAAATATAATAAATGGAGTTTCATCCCGTGAAGAACCTGCAACAATTAATTAATGAAAATACACGAGATAGCAGAAATAACAGAACTCATAATCGCTTTTATTGATCGCAGGCCACTTCGAGGGGGCAACCTCCTTTGAGAAAGCTCAATACAAATAACTTCATGGTACCTTCATTGGTCTCAACACAAACTTATATACTAAGTCTAGGCGCCAATACCATGGGTCAATACCATGTGTCAATACAAACCGTGGGCCAATACAAACTATGGATCAACAATTACGACGGGACGACTTACAAAGCATATGTGTCCAACAAAATTAAGACAAACTATGGATCAACAAATACTATGGGACGACTTACATAGCATATGTGTCCAACAACAATATACTAACAAAGTAAATTGAAGGGTTGACATGGGTTCCTAACATACCCTCTCCCTTAGAAAAAGTTTTGTCCTCAAAGCTTTAGAGGTGGAAATTGATGCAGAATTTGAAGGAGTGGTTCCCTTGTAGCATCCTCGGGTTGCATTCCGGGCCACTGACGCCTTGTGAGTTTCAAGGAGAGTTGCTTGGAAGGCTGTAGATGAAGAAGAACCATATCATCTGCTTGAAAAGTGCGCTCAAAACGGTGTAGATCGGCTTGTTGTTTCAGTCAAATTCTTTCCATGTGAAGATTTTTCTGCAGAATGAGAAGAATCTAATCACGGTTTCGAAGAACCGAGTCAATTGCCTGAACTGGGGAGATGATGAGGGTGTATAGAAGAAGAATTGGCAGTGCCTGTCCATAGGCTACTTCATATGGTGTCTTTTTAGATGTGGTATTGTACCACTGGAGTGCTTCTAGGAAATCCATAGAAGTAGTTGTCCAAATCTGTGTAGGGATGGGAAAGGGTTCAAGTAGTTTCGAAAGGAGTGTCGTTTCACCCTTGTTGACCTGGAAAGTATCACAGTCAGCCACCATCTGTTGAATTGTCATTTTCAGTCCCTACCAAAAGAAGTTACATTGTTCCCAGTCATACATTTTGAGGAACCCAAAGTGCCCTGTTGATGAAGAAGCATGGAGTTCATAGAAGAGATAACCCTATTGAACAGATTGCAACTAATTTGGAACAAGAAGAGAAATAGTTGTAAGAGCAACCGGGTCATCAAATGTGCGAGAAGGAGCATCTGCCACCATATTGTCCGTACCCTTCTTTCAAGTGATTGCAAAGGCATAACCCATGAGTTGGATAACCCATTTCAGGTGTGCTGGGGAGGAGACCCATTGTTCTAGGAAATTTTCCAGACTCTGGAGATCAGTCTTGATGCATAAATAATTCCCTAATAGGTATGGCTTCCATTTCTATACTACATGCAAAATAGCCATCATTTCTTGCTGAGATGTAGATGCGGCTAAATTCTTACTGAAAATGTCTCTTGAAGGCGACAATCCCACTGGTTTAGCAAGGACACCTGCATATCTATCCAAGGAAGTAGGGGAGAACGTTGATGGTTGCATCTGAATGGAATGAAGTTGAGTGATGACACCATGTGAATTCTTCTTAATGATCTTTTCCAGGCGATGTGAACTGATGATGAAGAGAAACCCTTGTTGTAAGCCCTTAAATTTGTGTTGTTTCCCATTGACTGAGAACTGCATCCAAAGTTTAGTAAAATACCATAATATGGGGCCAAGTATGCGTAACCATTGAATGCCCAAAACCACATCACATCCTCCTAGGGACAAGGAAAACATGTCAGAGCGCAGGTTATAATATTCCAAAGAGATACGCACATTGTGACAATTCCCCTTGCAAGGTAAGGTGCCCCCATTGGCAACCATGACTTCAAAGTTGGAGTAAGGATGGAAAAAAAAATCAACATGTTTGGCGATATGAGGGTCAATGAAGTTATGAGTGATACCAAAATCAATGAGTATTGTAAGAGGAAGCTTCTTGAAGTAACCCCTGACCCGCATTGTTTGGTTGGTGGTGATGTCGGATAAAGCATGGAGAGATATCTCTGGTTGTTCATCCTGAGATGGGGGGTTAATAGGAGGCTCCCGAATGTCAACCTGATCATCCCTTGTATCTGGAGTTTCTTCACCAATTGTAGAGGCAGGCGGAGAATCCATATTTAAGAGATAGAGCTTTTGTTGAACACATATATGTCCTCAAGTGAATTTCTCATCACAATTATAACAAAGCCCTTTTTCTCTGCGTGCCTACATCTCTATTTCAGACAAATGCTTGATAGGAGTTCGTTGAGGAGCTGGCGAGATGGGAGAACCCATATTTCGAAAGGGAACAAAAGTGGGTTTGGAGTGCTGTTGGGATGCAATCTTGTCTTTTGCCAACTTAGCCACCCCTAGGACTTCCATCATTGTGTTGGGACAGAACATTTTAACCTCTGACAGGATTTCATCCTTAAGACCACTGATAAAACAACTCCTGTAGAATTCATCAGACAATCCTTTTGTGTGATTGGCTAGTTTCTCAAATTCTGTTTTATACTCTCTCATAGTGCCACTTTGACAAAGTTTAGTGAGTGCTCCGGTGAATTCATCAAAAGCACTAGGACCAAATCATTGCAAAAGGAGTTGGCAAAAATCTGTCCATTTTGGCTCGTCATGAGCCTTGATGTAGCAACGGTACCATTGAAGGGCTTCCTGTACCAAATGAAAGGATGGAATTGGAAATTTTTGGACATCAAAAGTATTATGCATACTGAAATATTGTTCTGCACAATAGATACATCTAGTCGGATCAATACCATTGAAGCAAGGAAATTCAAGATTCAGACCATGAAAATTGCCGGAAGAAGAGAACCCATTGGTTGCAGAAGATTCTTGCTGTCGGTTATTGTTCATGGTTGAATGTTGAATATGGAGGTTGAGAAATTTTTCATCGAGATGTTGGAGTTTGGTTTGGATGGCTGCAAGTGCTTCTTCCATGGTTTTTTCTCCTACGGGGGTGACAACCATAACTAGGATTTGTTTTTTTTTTGTGGGGGGGGAATGGATAGAAAAATACAAACAAAAGCTTATTTAGTAAAGGGAAATTTGAATTTGGGAAAAACTCGGAGGGGTAATTGGGGTTTGACTAGGTTTTGGACACTTTCTGATGGACAGGGAAGCAAAAAATGAGGATTTTAGAAGCGGGGTGAAAGAATGAGAAAATTTGTCAAAGAGGGACAAAGAAACAAAAATAGGGAATGAACACGGTGGCAAAATTTGGAGGCGAGTGGGTGAAAATTGAAGAAGTTATGGAAAACCCTAAAAATAGACAATTGTGGGATTTTTGGCTTTGGGAAGTGGAATTTGGGATATCGTCCTTAGGAATGAAATATGCAGAATGGGATTGCGGGTGTGTTAGTGAAGTTTCAAGGAAAATAGAGTTAAAACAATGGATCTGAAACAACTTTCGGAATGGATTGAAAATGACAGGACCTAGAATGGCTCAAAATGGATCGAAAACGACTGGATCTGAACCGCTTTTCAGAATGGATCTGAACCGGCTTTCAGAATGGATCTGCAATGGGGCAGAAGTGATAGGAAATAGATGGATCTCCAATGGCACGGAAGTGATTAGCACCAGTTCAGCTGAAAATAGATATGGACCCCAGGTATGTTCGGCTTCCTATCAGTTCAGGGGATTCACTCGACCACCAATGTTGTCTGACGGCTTGCATATTGGGGCAGTACCCCACACTCCACGGCTCAGGTAAAACTGATAACCGCTTTGCCACAAATGACAGCTCTTGGTTCACCTCATGGGTGGGAACTAGTCAATCAGGTTAGGGCCGTTGCCCTTTTTGCTGGTAGGTCCTCTCAATGGGCCAGCTACTTTGGGGTTCCTGTGGTAGTCCTCACAATGAGTTTTAGGGCTTATGTTCAAGTACTTTCCACAGTTAAGCAGATAGGAATTATTCCCAGATCCGAAGCTGCAACAGACCGAAAAAAAAATATTTGGCAAAAATTTCACCCAGAAATCCCAAGAAAGTGATCTGATACCAGATGTAAAGAACCTGCAACAATTAATTAATGAAAATACATGAGATAGCAAAAATAACAGAACTCAGAATCGCTTTATTGATCGCAGGCCACTTCGAGGGGGCGACCTCCTTTGAGAAATCTCAATACAAATAACTTCACAGTACCTTCATTGGTCTCAACACAAACTTATATACTAAGTCTAGGCGCCAATACCATGGGTCAATACCATGTGTCAATACAAACCATGGGCCAATACAAACTATGGATCAACAATTACTATGGGACGACTTACAAAGCATATGCATCTAATAACAATAAGACAAACTATGGATCGACAAATACTACGGGACGACTTACAAAGCATATGCATCCAACAACAATATACTAACAAAGTAAATAGAAGGGTTGACATGGGTTCCTAACACATCCTTCAGAAGTTTGATCTTGATTTTGCTTTGGCGAAGTCAGTGAAGTCCTTGGTTTTCGCAGAATTGATGTTGGATTTCCCGAGACTTGATGAGGAATTAGTCGATGAAGACTCATTTGTGGATGAATTTTTATTTCTTATCTCGTCAATGGACCCTTGGTATGGGGATATCATTATATATCTCCAATCTCTAAAGTTCCTTTTGCATTATTCGTGAGATGAGCGACAGCGTGTGAGACATCATGCTAAAGATTATGTCATCGTCAGTGAAACTTTGTATCGCCGAGGAAAAGACTCTATTATTCGTCGTTGCTTAACTCATGAAGAAGCGGAGCTAGTACTTAATGATTGCCACAGCGAAGCGTGTGGTGGTCACTTATCCGGGCTTGCGACAACCCAACGTATCTTGCGAGTGGGCTATTTTTGGCCTACGATCTTCAAATATTGTGTAAATGTTGTGAAGAGATGTCACCCTTTCCAGGTGTTCACTCAGAACATGCGCTCACACCCTGCTCCTTTACATCCAGTCGTCACCGTCGGTCCCTTCAGCAAGTGGGGGGTAGATTTCATGTATTGCAAGCCAAATTCGGCTGGGGGGGCATCACCATATCATCATGGCCATTTATTATTTTACCAAATGGGCTGAGGCCATGCCGACCATTAAATCCGATGGTGCTACAACAACCCACTTCGTATTCAATCAGATTATAGCTCGATTCAGTATCCCGAAGGAGATTGTCACTGACCATGGCAGTCACTTCCAAAACCATATGATGGTGGATATGTCACTCAAGATTGGGTTTAAGCAAGATCATTCCTCTTCATATTATCCTCAAGCGAATGGTTAGGTCGAGGCAGTAAGTAAGTCCTTAAAGACCATTCTCCAACGAATCATCTGACAAAGCAAGAGAAATTGGCACATTATGTTATATCCTTCTTTGTGGGCATACCGAACCGCAGTAAAGACTGCCACCAAGTTCTCAACATTTCAGTTAGTTCATGGTGTGGAGTCTATCTTACCGATTGAATGTGAAATCCCTTCCTTGAAACTAGCTATAGAGCTACTACCTGACACTTCAGAGGTAGAACAACGTCTAGTCTACCTCGAGCAACTTGATGAGCAGCGTTGGGATGTCATCGTAGCAATTGATGCTAACAAACGTCGTGTTAAGTTTCAGTATGATAGGTCTGTCTATCCCCAGCAATATGCTGAAGGTGACTTGGTCCTCCTTTATGATCAAGCTAAGGAACCCCTGGGGGAAGGAAAGTTTAATCCCATGTGGCATGGTCCTTACGTTGTGAGGCGTGTTCTGGAGAAAGGATCCTATGAGTTGGAAGATTACAAAGGGAACGCCTTGAAGGAGACTAGAAATGGGCTCTACCTCAAGCAGTATTATGCTTGAGCTTCTAGCTTGAGCTGATACTTTTGTATACTATTGTATAGTTGCTTCTGTACATAGTTTAGATTTCTTTCGATTTTTCGAGTCTGCTGATTCGCTTCCGTTTGGTTGACATATGTCAGCGGAATCTCCAGTGTTCTTGGGATTTGCGGATGGGGCTAGCCATCGTACGCAGATACTTGCTTCTGCTGCATGGATTATTTACGCGTTGGACCATCAGATTGTGTCTTCAGGAGGTGCTTGTCTCGGTCCTACATCCAACAATGTGGCTAAGTACAGTGTTGTCATCGAGTTACTTCGCGATGCCATTTCGCATGGTATCCAATCTTTGGAATTCCGCATGTATGCGCAACTGCTTATGCCTCAATTGAATGGCCAATACCATGTGAGGGATTGTATGTAGAATTTTCTCGCTACGGATAGGTAGAAATTCTCTTAGATTAAATTAGACTTTAACTGGCTCTAAACTAAGACAAAACTTAACAAATGCTACCTTGAATTCCTATATCTAAAGAGACATTTCAAGATTAAACTGCTGGAAGAAACAAAAGAGATCTAACTGACCTTCAATCCAATTGCTTGTCTTAATGGTCGCTCCGATTTCCAAGTCCTCGCGAATGAACCTGTCAAAATGAAACCAAGATACAAGCATATACGATTCTCTAGCAACTTGAAATATGAGTTAGGATCTAAATCTGCAATAGATACAAATCATATCATTGAAAAAAAATCAACACATGTGATTTGGGAAACAAGACAAGTTATATTCTATTACCAACTTGAAGTCACTTACAATGGTTTCTTGATATCCAAGCCAACTCCCAGCTCCAAGTGCTTCCTCCTCTAGCTATCTCCACAAAGATTCAAGATCATAAGTTTGATGTCTCCAAGATTCCTCCCCCTTTTCTCAAGGAATGTCTCTCTCTTATAGTGTGTAGTAGGGTTAACCAACAAGAGAGAAGGGTGGATCTTGGAAGAGTTTAGTGGATCAGGCCTACTAATCACAGAAAGTGAGTTAGGATCGAATCAAGGACACCAATCCTCAAAAATATCTCAAAGATAAAGATCCCACAAGCCATGGCAAAAAGGATAAAAAAGGAGTATCGCGCATCTCAAACAGAGCATAACGCGGTAGTACCGCATGTCACAGAAAGAGCATAGCGCGGTAGTGTGTACTACCACGCACCTAAGATGGAGCAAGGCGCGGTAGTGTAGGTATATGAAGTCTCAGCTGGGTTGATTCTTGATAGAATGGGTTTGTCTTCAAGGATCATTCATCATTTTTCTCTTCTGGGTGTTTTAAGCAGTAGGGGAAGTGTCGTCAACTCTTTTTGTGGTGAAGATGCGACACTGTGAAATATGGAGGTATAACAAATGCCCCCTAAAATGTGAGGTCAGAAGGGACTGATGGCCGAAAGACTTTACAAATACTGTGCGGAGATAGCATCGAGGAGAGCAACAAGGAGCTGAAACAGAAACAAAATGTTAGATATACCACCGAGGCGGGCATCCCCATGCTCGGAAACAATTGACTCAAAGCATGGCTGCCGACCAATACATTGCGGATCCATGAGTACTGAGATGATATAAACTGTAGAAAAATCATGGCTACTATGAACAAGCGTAGATCCATGAGACAGTAATGACACAGCCACGACCAATACAAAAAGTGGATCTGTGTGACAATACAAAGGACATCTCCATCGCAACCTGGATGCAATCAAGATACAAATGTGTGCCCAGGGTCTTCTACCCAATCGCAAATGATACGGATCTAGCCATGTGATTACAAAGTGTTGAAGTCGAACATGGTAGAAACCGTTTAATTACCGGTCAATGATGTGAACCATTAACAAATGTGAGGGAAGTCACCAATGATGACGATGATCCCCAAGGTATCTGTAGTACATCTCAACGAAATGAAAATGAACGAGTTGATGTCGAGCAATCGAGAGATCATTCGAACAGAGGTCAATGATGTAAACCTATTGTCAAACGCGAAGAAACCTGCCATTGAGGCATGCAGGTACCAAGGTACTAATGCTTGATCCCTAAGTCTAATTCCCGGATAGTGATTTGGCGTCGACGGGAATAGACTCGTTGAAGGTGGGCCATAATGATTCCCACATCATCGACATGAAATCGAAACGAAAGATAGTATAGGATGATGAAACAATGGAGTATGTACTGACACAGCGGAGGTTTGACACAATGAATGACTCTGAAAAATGCAACCCTTTGAACATGTAACGGCATGTAACAGGACTTGGCAGCAGGGGTTATTGATAGCAGAGGATAGACACCGAATGAGTAGGCCCGTGGCCAGAGAGACGACTCAGGATGATGACCATAACTCAGCGAAAATAGATACCCAATATAGACAAGGGACAGACGCATGCCATGTTAAAGGTAACGACTGACAAGCTGCCAAAACAAACTTGACTTGTTCCCCATATTCCCCCGACATGGTAGACAAGTACCTCTTTGTTGTTTTTCGATCTTGAAGAGGATAATAGATGCTTGGTATAGCTCATCTCACAGATGAGTCCAATCTCACATGTTTTACGAACCTGAGAAAGGAGCGGCTCGTCCCAAAGCGGGTCCTTCGATGTTAAATTTTAACGAGTCCAAGGAAGGAAAACTCGGTAGTTTTTCACATTTAGAGAGCTTGAAAAACCTAAAGGAGGCTCCAAAGTGTACTTTTTCGTAATTTTAGTTCCTCGATCCCGAAAAAGTGTAAAAAAATTCCCGAGAGAACTCTCCCAGCCAAAAATTGACCGAGGTATACCTTTCTTGTAAATAGTCTAGACGGGTCGAAAAAGGGGTAACCTATCACCGAATAGATGACCTTTCAAATACTTTTACAAGTGTGAAAGAGTCAAGATCACTTGGCAATCTTTTCAATTTTAGGGAGTCTGAAAAGAGCTTAACTATGGACTCCAATGGTCTTTTTCGTAATTTTTAATTATTCTGGTCCGAAAAAAGAATAAAATACAACCAGGATAATATTTTCCTCATCATTTAACGAGCATGAGTAAAGCTGACTAAGCTCGACACCATTTACTTAAGTTTGACAAGCACGACACGGGTGTAAAAGCGCTTGGAATCTTTTTCAAGTTTTAATCCAAAGCACGAAAAAGATAAAGTGGGCTCAAAATGAAGGTCAAACAATAAATGAACGTTAATGTGAATAGTTTTTAAAGGAGATCATGTCAACAAATGCTCATGAAACCAGATATTAGTAATATGAAATGGGTTTTATTTTAACCAGATAAAATAATGAGTAAAAAATAAGTGAAAAAGCTATATAAAGGATGGGTAAATATGGAAAGTTACCATTTCACTTGTGCATTTGCCAAAAGAGGAGATTTTACTCATTTGAGAAGCAAAAAACTTCAAGAGTTCATATCTGGAGATTCAGGGCACCGTTTCAACAGCCCTCTGCGCAAGGTAAGAGTTTTCAAGCCCCTCTTTCATTTCATGTATGAATAACTTGTTTTCAGTAGGGAAAAATAATTTTTTGGGCAAGCCCTATTAGGAAATTTTTTCCCTTCACAGTAGCACGTTGGCACTATATCGGGAAGCGCGATACTATGCAACAGTACCGCACTGTAAGGTTAAACCTGGGCACGGTACTATGCAGTACTGCGCAGTTAAAATTCCCCCAGGTGCGATAGCCGCAAATTTTAAGATGAAAAAATTATTTTTTCTCAAATTTATAGCTGAAATCAAGTTGTTAAATGATTACTGAATGTTTCCTATGACCTTTTGCAGGTGTTTGAAACTTGTTTGGAGCAAAATGGTCCATTGGAAAGAAAGAGAACATGAGGCGGATGATTTGTTGGCTGAAAATGACCAAAGGACTATGACTGCACTGTGGGAATGTGGTTTGTTGAAATTCTTCAAGACCAAAGGTATTCGTAAGCAGGAAAAGCTTCTCACCCACATTATTCAAATGTGGGACCCCGACATTCAAGCTTTCCGAGTGGGAGAACACATCCTCGAGATTGAACTCGAGGATATTTATTTCCTCACGGGCCTCTCAAAAAGAGGAGCCTGGGTGAGTTTTGCTGGGTTCACAGCCTCGGAGGCGAGCACAGATGCTTTAATTGCTCGTTATTGCCATCAAGGTTCGGGGAAGAAAAGCGGCAAGGTGGTCATCAAAGACATTATAGAACTTCATGTAAAAACCGTGTTGTTCACCATCACACGTGCAGCTGAGAGCACGGGTCCCCATCAGGCGTCCCGTACACAGATGAATCTTGCAGTGGATTGCATGGCAGGAACAGTATTCAACTGGTGTGAGGCAGTATTGACCAACCTCAAAGAGCAAGTGAACAAGTGTAGGCTTGGAGAGAATTCTCAATTGGGGTATGGGAGCATCTTAGTCACCTTCTTCTTGGCGAGGGTACCGTTGTTGCATCCACAGATAGCCATGCCCCCTCGTCCACCCACCGAGCCATGGATGGCTCAATGGAGTGAATACGCAGGATGACTTGGGGGGCCACAGCGTTTGGATTTCGGTGAGGATTTCTTCTCATGGCTCAAGGAACAGATTGTGATGATCGATGACTACCCCTATGCAGGGGTGGAATTCCGTGAGGATATAGACTTGGCACTGCCGGAAGATGAGGATTGGGACAATTCAAGTATGACCTTCATGGATGTTTTTTTTTTTTTTTAATATATAATTTTTTTTTTTTTTTAGAATGTGTAAAAGACTTTAATATATGTACGTGTGCATGTCGCATATCGTGGACCACAGAGACCGGCAGGGTACTCGCCATTACGCTGAGGTGGTGTTGATCACCAAGCCGCTCCGGAGGAGGAAGAAGACGAGGATGAGGCGGGAGGGGTCCAGGAGATAGAGAGGAACCTACAGGGTTTAACCCATGGTATCCCCGCTATGAGGGTGGACGACATCCCTTTGCATCTCCAGCGGCATACCGTAGGTGTGCCTAGGCGCATTGGCTGACTCCTTCGTAGGGTGGTTCAGGATATAGTGTGTTATCACCAGCAGCGTGAGGAATTTGATGAGGAACGTGATAGATCCCCCAGATATCCTTAGATGGTAGCTTTTATCTTCTTGTGGCATGTATACGATATGTAGGCTTTGAGAGCCAAATTTTTGTATGGGATTAGGTCCGAAATTTTGTCTTTAAAACACAAACTTTATGTATTTTTAAAAACACTTTTATATACAGTGATATATATATGGACCTATTTTTATGATCTATTTATTTACAATGACTTGTGTGTTTATTTTGTGATGTGTTTTTATGTATGGGAAAGATGCCAATCCAAAATGTAATTAGCTAATGAATCAGCTATACAATTGAATTCCCTTGGTACGTGTTGATATGAAATGAAATTAAAAGATCGTTCCAAGAGGCGTACCCTCCAAAATAAATGAAGTAGGATAGGGTCGCGAACTGTGTAAACACGATTCAGGTGAGAAACCATGAGTTGGGAATCTAAAAAGACTGATAGGGAGTCAATTCCAAGTGAAGCAACCTTTGTCAAGAATCCGATGACTGCATGGTACTCTGCGATATTGTTGGTTGCAGGACCCAAACAATTGGCTCCTGAAGATATCAACTCGCTAGTGGGAGAATAGATTACCCATGCTGCAGAAGCGAGGTTCCGGGTATGCCGGCTTGCACCATCGGTGAATCCGAAGTAGGAAGACATCTGCGTACAAAATCACAAGTCAAAGTAAGAATGGATACATGAGGTCCGTGCGCACACCAAAAGATGAGTGAAAACAAGCTAAGTACATTATGTACAAAAAGTATCCTGCGTAGGATAACCTTACGCGTAGAAGCGTTTAAGGTATATCCCATTGCGGGGCTATGCCAATGGTGTGCCATCACAATCGACGAGTTCATAGGCTCCTTTCTCCAGAACACGTTTTACAACAAAGGGGCCGTACCACATAGATTCTAGTTTTCCTTTTCCGAGTTTATCATGCATTTGATCATATGTGAGTACGAGGTCACCTTCATTGAAAATCTGAGGTTGAATGGATTTGTCATACTAAGCTTTGACACATTTTTTATGAGCTTCGTTGGCTAAAGCAGCGTCGCGGCGGGTTTCATCTAGCTTGGCTAGGTATAGAAATCGTTCCTCTTCGGAAGTGGTGTGGGGAAGTAGCTCTATGGCTATCTTAAGTGATGGAATTTCACATTCAATCGGTAAAATGGCTTCCAGGCCATACACCAGTTGGAATGGTGTAAACCCAGTAGCACTTTTTACTGATGTTCGGTATGCCCATAGTGCTGAAAAATAGAGCTCAATGCCAGTTGGATTTATGAGTACCCACAATACGCTGAATCATTCGTTTCAGAACTTTGTTAATGGATTCAACTTGGCCATTGGATTGTGGGTAGTATGGGGTTGAGTTTTCATGGCGAAAACCCAACTTGGCACTTAGTTCCTCAATCATATGGTTCCTGAAGTGGGATCCATGATCAATCACAATGGATTGTGGGACACCAAAACTAGCTATAATGTGATTGAATATGAATTGTGCTGCTATTTTTCCATCCTCAGCATAAGTAGGCATCGCTTCAGCCCATTTTGTGAAATAGTCAATAGCTACTATGACATAGCTATGCCCCCCGGCTGAAGTGGGATTACAGTGCATGAAATCTATGCCCCATTTGGAAAAGGGGTCGAAGGCAATAATAGGATGGAGTGGAGCAGGGTGCGAGCGTGTTTTACTATGAAAGAATTGACATGGTGGACATTTCTTGACCGTTTCAATGCAGTCTTTGAAAATCGAGGGCCAGAAATATCCCGCTCGTAGTATTTTCTGGGCCATAGCCATCCCAGAGAGATGACCACCACATGCTCCAGCGTGGGAGTCATTAAGAACGTGTTCCACTTCATCTAGGGTCAAACAACGTCGAAGAACAATGTCGACACCACATCGATAAAGAGTATCGTTGACTATGAGGTAGTACTTGGCATGATGTTGGATACATCGACGTTCATCGCGAGTGAGGTCGGGGTGGAAATGTTGGGTTTGGAGATATAATAAAATATCCCCGTACCATGGATCAGACGTGCTAATGAGGAACAACGATTCATCAAGAAAAGAATCGATGGGCTCAGATTGCTCGGTAGCATGGGGCAAGTTACAAATCAACTCAGCAAAGACCAAAGACTTCTTGGACTTGGCTTTGACAAATTCCAAGACAAACTCTTGTAGGATGACGATCCAACGAGAATATTTTCCCCCAAGCACTTGATGCGTGAGGATGTAATACATTGGATTGAAATCGGCTATAACAGTGGTCCGACGGAGTAGAACGTAATCACGGAACCTCTGGACAGCGAAAACTGTCGCCAGAGCCAGTTTTTCAACATGTGAATAACGAGTTTCGGAGTCGAGAATACTCTTACTAAGATAGTATACCACATGTTCTATGCCGTTATGGTCTTCCTGGACTAGCACCATACCAATGGTGGAAGTTGAAGCTGCGAGATAAAGGATGTAATCCCATGTGTAATTGGGGGGTTGGATCACAGGATCTTTAGTTAAGGCCGCCTTTAGATTATCAAAGGAACGTTGGGCTTCATCATCCCAGATGAAGGGAGTGTTCTTCTTGAGAAGCCTCATATAGCCTTTTGTTATCTCGGAAAGATTATAGATGAAACGGCGTAGAAAGTTTGCATGCCCTTGCAAACTTTGAAGTTCTGGAATGTTTGTGGGGGAAGGCAGGGCTAAGATAGCTTCTACCTTCGCAGGATCTAAGCGTATACCGCTTTTGGAGATTATGAATCCCAAAAGTTTTCCAGCTTCCACGCAAAAGACACACTTATGTGGATTCAAACGGATATTGTAGCGATGACATCTTTCGAAAATGGCACCTAAGTGATCAGGATGGTCATCCCGGGTCTGAGAATGAGTGGGAATATCATCAAGATATGGTTCTACAATATGTTTGATATCGTGGAATGCATATGACATCGCCCGTTGGAAATTTTCCCCGGCATTTTTAAGGCCAAAAGGTAACTTTCGATATGCAAAAATCCCCCAAGGGTAGATAAAGGTTGTTTTATGCTAGTCGGCTGGGAGGATATCGATCTGATTATAGCCAGAAAAGCCATCCATAAATGAAAAGATGACACTCCCGGCATAGTTATCGATGATCTGGTCGATGAACGGAGTTGGGTAGTTGTCCTTTGGACAAGCTTTGTTCAAGTCGCGTTAATCAACACAGACTCTAATCGTTCCCTGTTTCTTGGCTACGGGAACGATGTTGGATACCCATTCTGTCAATAGGATAGGATAGATAAAACCAGCACGCAAAAGTTTTTCAACTTCTGCTTTAATAGCGGCTACCTTACGAGGATGGACGGGTTGAATTTTTTGCCGAACAAGTCGGGTGCTAGGGAAGGTTGGAATTTCATGGACCATAATCGAGGGATCTATTCCTGGCATTTCTTCATAACTCCAAGCAAAAACATCACGGAATTGAAGTAGGCAGTGTAGAACTCCATTTTGAGGGGAGTACATGTTTTTCCAATATGTATGTTTTCCACGATACCAAGCTTCACTGAAATATCTATGGGAGTGGTTTCCATAAGGTTAGCCAAATTTCCTTCGGAAAATACTTCATCGAGGGAAGTGGGAAACTTGGTTTGAACCATTCCAAGTGAAGTACTGGGTTTTGTATCGGGCTCAAGCATCTGAATGGTGGGGAATGAAGATCGATGATGAAAATATCCCCATGGTGGCTCATCGCCGCACATAACCTCCATAATTGATTCGTCAGTGGGAAAAATCAAATTGAGAGGATCGATAAGTGTTTGGGATGAATGAGTCTCAGACGAGAGCTGTGCCACAGTGTGATGGGTAGGACAGTCGACCCAATCGATGGCTGATTGGATTGCTTCGTACGCTGCGAGGTTTCTATTCAAAGGCATGGAATTGTCGTAGTTTTCAATCGCAGCGGGACTCAGAATCACCCATGAATCATTGGAAGGGGTGACATTTGATGAAATCATGTTGACTGGTTGAACATGGGGCACCAACGCTGGAAAAACTCCAATAAGGGAAGAATCCTTCATAAGACCAACGCCAATGTCTTGGAACCAGTACCGAGGCTGATCCAATAATGGGACGGTGTTGGCGGAGTTCGGATGAGAGTTTGGGATACAGTAATCAAGTTGATCAAGGGTGACAATTTTCCCTTCATGAGGAAATTGCACAATCCGGAAGACAATAGATGCTATGGTGGTCATGGCATAAAACCAGTTCCGACCAAGTAGAAGATTGTAATATAATGGTGCATCCACGACTTCAATGTGTACGGATACTGTTTTTCCCCCCAATTCAACACCAATTGAGGGAATGAGTCCATAAGGTTGAAAACCGTGTCCATCAAATTCCCTGAGAGTAGTGGCAGATGTCGTGACTTCGGGTGAGCCTAAGGCTCTCCAACAATTCAAAGACATGATCGACGTGGAGGCACCTTCATCTAAAACAGTGCGATGGATGCTATTTCCATGGATTTTTGTATGAACCTGGAAGGCTAATTGGTGAGATAGCCATGGTTTGGCATGCTCCAAGTTAAACATGATAGTGTTTGAAGTATCTGGGTCCATTGCCCCCAGTGTTGAAAGAAAGGTTCTATGCTGCGTAGGGCAGTGTTGAAGAACCTCGAGAGTCGACATGGCGCAAGGTGCTTGAGCTAAATACTCAACAATGTTGTAATTTTGGGCAGCTCACGCATTGGGATTAAATGTCTCCTTTCGTATGGTGCCCTTGGGTGGCCGTAGCACTGTGTCCATAAGCGGTCTCTCGATATAGAGATGGCCGGTGGGGGGAGGGGTAGGAGTTGAATCTTCAACAGGAGATTTGCCTTTGGCTATCTCTCACTGTTTGTTTAAACTTGGAGGGTTCTCATATGTCTTTGAACGAGTGGTTATATGAATCTCCTCATTGCTTGTCATCAGGATTTCGCGATTTGCAGACGTCTCTCCACGAGTTGGGTTGCTCGAGTTGCCCTCCTGTGGGGTTTCTTGGGAAACCATCTACTGTTGCTGCTGGGGGAAAGGGTCAGTTAACACTGGCGGGCGAGAGGATCCTTTAACGAATTTGTTGACTTCATCCTTGTAGGGACAGTCACGCGTGTAGTGATCGTCTTAACAAATTAGGCAGGGAAACTTAGCCTTTCGACGTGGTTTCAGGTCGTTGTGGGTGGGTTGTGGCTTGGGATTCTCCTGCTGGTTCTTCTTGGATTTACCATGATTGTTCTTCTTCTTTCCTCCGGATGGTTGTGATGTAGATTGAACTGCGTTCACTTCGGAGGAGATAGCAGGAGAAGTAATAGCTTTTGGAGCAGCCTGAGGTAGAGCGGGGGAAGCAGAAGCTTGTTGCCCCGTCGAGTTGGTAGTAGGCTGGGCCTTGACTGAACCGATAATACCATCAATGGGGGGTTCAGTGTCAGGCCTCGTTGGATCAGTGGTAACGCGGGCGGCATGGGGAAGAAGTTCATGTAAAGTGCTAGATTGGGTATATACCAAATCCATGTATTGAGCTGACGATATGGCTTGTTCTTCTGTGACCGGCCCGCGCATAGTGATATCCCTAGCTATGGGAGGAAAAAAGGATTTCGTGAACCAATCATCAAGTAGCTGATCCAGAATGGGTGCCTTGATTAGCCTACGGCGTCGACGCCACTCATGGATGTGATCTGAAATGTGCGTAGAAGTGGTTTGACGTAGTGAGGTTAACAGTTTTGTTCCAGTCTCATACCAGATGGGGAGCTGGAAATGGGTCAAATACTGCATAGCTAAGGTGTTGAAATCGTGGAAAGAGTGTTGTGGCAGCTCGATGTACCATTTTGCTGCCGTGCCGGTAAGCGTACGCTGGAAGATCCGTAGTCGAATGGAATCGTCCATCAAGGAGTTGGATGAACACCAAAGATGGAAGGTCATTATGTGGTTCTTGGGGTCTTCCCCGGGCTTAGCATTGAACTTAGGAATGTCTGATGGAAGTTTGTCTGGAATGGGTGGCCAGTGAGGTTCATGCCATATGGGATCGTTAATGAGTCTCGACAAATCAAGTAAGTCTAGTGTGGCCAAAAAGGGAAGTTGACGATTAGTCTGCACGTATGAGTAATAACCGTATGGTGCAGAGAAACCTGGGGGGCCTTGCATAGCATACGGTTGCGTGTTATACCCATATGTGTTACACGTGGGGTACTGCTGGAAGTTCTGTGGGTAGTAGGCCATCTGGTTAACCGGTTGAGTGTTGGTAACCGGTTGGTGGATGTTCTGCTGAGTGGGGATGGTAGGTATGGTACCCTGGGGTTGCTATAACCCAGGAATGGTTGCTGCTCCTGATTGGGGAAAAGTTCCCTGGAGTTGTTGTGTTCCAGGATTGTTACCACTATATTGAGTAAGTGGGGGGTTTCCCATAGCAGGGTTGGGGGGTGGCTGCGACAGTGGTGTCCATGGAAGGTTCGTTCCTCCTTGAGGAATGTGTGGAAATTGAAGGGATGGGTTCCATGGAGTTGTAGCAGCCGAAGGATAAGGGAAGCCAGAGTTCAAGTTGGGGGGAATCTGAGATTGCCCCCCAGTTGGGTTCTAGTTTCCAAATAATGAGTACCCCCCACTCTGTGGGATTTGAGGTTCCCAAGAAGGAAGCGTACCTGGCGAGGGATGTTGAAGATGAGGCCTGGTTGGAAAATCGGTATAAGGTTGTCTGCTGCCAGGTGTGTTGTACATACCATACTGAGCAGATCCTGCTGGTTGGGAGGGTTGTTGGATAGAGCTGATGGGTTTCCCTCTAGTAGATGGGTTGGATGGCCCTATAGCGGGAGGTTGTTGACTAGGAACGGAGTTCCCAACAAAGTATTGTCCTCCAGTAGGTTGGGTTGATGGCCCGGTAGGAGGAGTTTGGTTTTTGGAGTTGGGAGTCACGGCAGTCGGTTGTCCACCTCCTGAGATAGTGTAGATAGTGGTCGAAGGTGAACCTCCAGTCAAAATGGAAGATCCAGCAGTATGACTTGGTGTTCTTCCGACACTAGCCAAATATGATAGTGTCGATTGGCCAATGGTGCCAAAAGTGCCGATTTGTGGAGGGGGTATTCCATATCTGACAAGTGAGGATGGAGAAAAACTGGGTTATCCCTCATAGAATGTGCCAAACATGGGTGAAGGCAGCAAATGTGGGGAATTTAACCAAGGGGTATCGGGGGTATCATCCATAGCATGTTCAGTGATAGGAGGACCATCGAACACTGGGTCCGAGTTCATGTCCTGAAAAGGGTTTTCGGGGTCCGGCAGGAACATAGGTATAGTAACGTTTGAAGGTCCGGAGCCGTCTGCATAGGAGTGATGAAACTCTGTGCTAGACGGGATGTTGGGATCCCGATAGTCAGGAGGACGGGTAACAGGGGGATATCTCACAGCCGTCGAGAGCATTTGCTCTGTGTCACGTTTAAACTGTGACGACGCTAACGGGGAATTTGCTAGACTAACCATACTAGACTGAATGGAGGCCATGATCTCATGTCCCGGAGGGAGGTTGGGGAGAGATATGGTACGAGGTACGTTGCTGGAAGAACTGGTTTTCTGTGGATGAACACTGGATGGCGCGGTGATAACAGGCGGAAGCTCCGCCTGGGAAGTGATAAATCCATAATCAGGTTCAAAAGGTGTGTCAGGAAGTTGAGTGTCTTCAATAATTTTGACGTACCCGCCCAGGACTGAAATCAAGCCAGGTATATCCTGGTCGGATCCTTCGGTGGTGCCAACAGATCCGTCTGTGTCATCGTGGAAAGTTTCTGGTGGAAGGGAGGTGTTGACATCAGGTAGGAGGATGGTCTCTGGTCTAGTATTTTGGGCTGTACTAGATTCAGCCACTGTAATGTTGTCCACTGTAGCAGATATATCTGGGATAACAGTGGGTGAAGTGACAGTGGGAATATTAGATATACTAATGGTTGCAGAAACTGCAAGAGGTTCTGAGACTGTGCTGTGAGTAACGGCTACAGACGGAACTGAAGATGTAGTGTGTATCGACGGTGGAATGTTCCCTCGACCAGTACCGCATCCAGGAGGAGCGGGAATACGTGATGCAGGTGGACCGGAGGTCCATGCCAGTGGTGGTGGTGGAGGAGGGATTTTTCCCTGTACTTTTCGTGATCTCTGTGGTGGTTTTGACATGATGGTAGGAATATGAAATCCGGGGGTAGTCTTGTAACAAAGAACTCAAAAACTCTAATGCAGTCGAGTGTGCAGAAGAGGAGCTAGAAAAAGCAAGGCTCGCAGGCCAAAACATCAAGCTCTAAAATCTATACTGAGACCGGTGTCTCAGTAAGCGAGCTGATAAAAATAATGGCCAGAATGCCAACAAGCAGTCACTAAAAAGAAAAATGATCCTCTATAAAGATGAGATAACAAGCAAACTCCTAACTAAGAGTTGGAGACCTCAACAAGCTGTATCCTTCGCAAGGTGATGAAATTGTCAAACAATACAACGTGAGAGACCAATATGATAAGGATATCCCTCTACCGAAAGGGATCTTGGGTAAAAGAGTCCTAGTAGAAAAGTCACTAAGCTACCTCGTTCATGACACGTTGGAAAAGGTTTTCGGCACTTCTTCCTTATCACCCTTGCATTACTATGAATTACAAGGAAGACAATGATCGATGTTGCCTTAGGGCTAAGTGGAGTGCGGCATTCCACAGAGTCCATCCGGTTCTCGATCTCGCGGCGGTTTAACCCCTGAAAGTTAAGAACAGTCAGGAGTCCCCTCCATAAACTAGTTGTGACCATGTCAATAAATACTAGAAAATTTTAGTTCCCTAGAGGACAACAACTATGTTTCAGATGAAAATGACAAGGGGAAATTATTTTGATGCCTATCCCCGGTGTCCTACCTAAATACCAAATTATTTTGATTTCCTCAAGTGAGGTTAATGTTGGTTTAGTTAGGGAGATTAATTTTAGTGGTTGTATTACTCAATCGGGTAAATGGACGTGAAACTTGGTGGTGTTGTGACGACCCAAACCATGCAAGTGAGAATGAATCGAAATAAGCCTTGTATTCGATGAAAACTAGCTATGGAAGAGAGAGAGTTCTTCGATCATAAATGCATGAAACTTTCATAAGCAATTAAAAACCACTTCAAAACAAAACAAAACAAATTGTTTTCTTTTTGTAAGTAGAGCCAAACTGAAATAAACACTTCTTTCCAATTCACTGATCTTGTAACTAGGATGCTTAAAAAAAATGAGAATTTCTGTGGCAAATTTAAATGGTTCACGTCCTAATGCACAATAATACTATTAGACCATTTCAACCCAAACAACACGAATGTTCTCAAATGATAATTTTCAATGTAGATTTTAATGATAGTAATGGAAACAATGTGATTATGAAAGATACACGATCCAGTAAAAGAGAACAACAGTAATGGTTTGGTTGTGGTGAGAAGATCAAGCCTATGCAATCAGACTGAAGGGGTGACCCAATGTGCAAATAATGCCACTAACTCATAAAATAATCAAGCTCACAAGAGAAATAAACACATCACAAAGACTGTGTAATGAACAGGATAGTAATAGGCAACATCAAACATCAACTAAGGCAGAGAAAATAAAAAAATGACTCAGGAAATCAAGCGGGGAAGAAAAAATTGAAAATATGCAGACACTACCGCGTGGCAGGAATAGAATAGAGAGTGGTACTGGTACACTACCGCGCTAGTGTAAGTGATGGGTACGCGGTACTACCACATTGTAGAGAGTGTTGGGGGTGCGGTACTGTTGCAAAGTATGAAAAACGTAACTTTTGAAAAGAAAATTGAATTTTTCAGGGTTGCTGTAGACCCAGAGGACTCACTGATCACAGAGGGAGGAAAAATGTAGAGAGGAGGGAAGAATAAAGGTCAAGGAGACCAAAATTCAATACTGGTTTGAAGAAAAAGAAGAATCACAATAAAAAATGGCTGAAAGTGAGATTGATCAATCAAATGGGGTTCAAACCAGTGGAGCCGCCATTCTTATATATAGAATTTTCTCCCTACGGATAGGTAGAAATTCTCTTAGATTAAAGTAGACTTTAACTGACTCTAAACTAAGACAAAACTTAACAAATGCTACCTTGAATTCCTAGATCTAAACAAACATTTCAAGATTAAACTGATGGAAGAAACAGAAGAGATCTAACTGACCTTCAATCCAATTGCTTGTCTTAATGGTCGCTCCGATTTCCAAGTCCTCGCGAATGAACCTGTCAAAATGAAACCAAGATACAAGCATATACGATTCTCTAGCAACTTGAAATATGAGTTAGGATCTAAATCTGCAATAGATACAAATCATATCATTGAAACAAAATCAACAAATGTGATTTGGGAAACAAGACAAGTTATATTCTATTACCAACTTGAAGTCACTTACAATGGTTGCTTGATATCCAAGCCAACTCCCAGCTCCAAGTGCTTCCTCCTCTAGCTATCTCCACAAATATTCAAGATCATAAGTTTGATGTCTCCAAGATTCCTCCCCCTTTTCTCAAGGAATGTCTCTCTCTTATAGTGTGTAGTAGGGTTAACCAACAAGAGAGAAGGGTGGATCTTGGGAGAGTTTAGTGGATCAGGCCTACTAATCACAGAAAGTGAGTTAGGATCGAATCAAGGACACCAATCCTCAAAAATATCTCGAAGATAAAGATCCCACAAGCCATGGAAAAAAGGCTAAAAAAGGAGTACCGTGCCTCTCAAACAGAGCAGAACGTGGTAGTACTGCGTGTCACAGAAAGAGCATAGTGCGGTAGTGTGTACTACCGCGCACCTAAGATGGAGCAAGGCGCGGTAGTGTAGGTATATGAAGTCTCAGCTGGGTTGATTCTTGACATAATGGGTTTGTCTTCAAGGATCACTCATCATTTTTCTCTTCTGGGTGTTTTAAGCAGTAGGGGAAGTGTCGTCAACTCTTTTTGTGGTGAAGATGCGACACTGTGAAATATGGAGGTATAACAGGGATCCTACGTACTAAGGAGGTTCTTAAGGGCAAGACTCTTGGAGCGTCATTTTGTTTTTATTACATACATTCACGTTCCGAGACGTTTTAATCATATAAATGATGCATATGCTAATTATCTCCTAGATTAGAATTTGTCACATCAATGAAAGAAGCACACAAATAACATTTATTCACACATTTGTGCATACACAATAGTAGAGTCAGGAAATCAAAGTTATATATATATATATATATATAAAGTGGTGTCAAGATACAAAACCGGAGCCCATAGCTCTAAAAAATATACAATCTGATCCAAAAATAGTGAGACACCCTGGCATCTAAGCCCTGTGAGGAGGCCTCGCCTCCTCGATGGGATGAGTCTGAATATAAAAGTGTACGGCGTTGGATGTACGCCGTAGCAGCCGCACCCATACACCTGGTACCCTGACCACATGTCGCTGCATCGCCTCCGGGAGATGCTCTACCTCTATGAGTGGTACCCGGGCAGTCATACAGGAGAGGTTGACCATTACCGTCTCCAGTGTGCGCTCTGCTGCCACACCTACTATCTCACCTCCCCTACCTCTGCGGAGGTGCCATGGGAATCCCTGAGGTCTTCGCGGACCCAGATCTGCAAGCAAACAATCACCTATTAATATGATACCAAACCAAAAATATTGTTGCATTCACTTATAATAAAAAATCCAAAAAAAATTAAAGTACATCCCCTCATACCTATGTCCTCGAACGTGGCCCCTGGAGGGAGCAACATGTCTCTATCTCCGTGGTAGTCGATCCCCTCATATGGTAGTCATCGATGGAGATGACCTGTCGTGCCCACCAGTGAAAGAACTCCTCAGAATAAGGTGAAGCTTGTCAGCCACCACCTTGCCACGTCAGTACCTCTGCCCACCGAGTCTGGGAGGGATCTCGGAGACCATGCAGAGGGAATTCAACCCTCGGATTCAAGCCCGGTACTCTCTCAAGGAAAAAACTGCATAGAATAATGCCAAAGCCAAAGTTCTTGGCCCGTCCCAGCTTGCACTCCGTTAGCTGTCTTCATCGTACCCAACAATGTTGGGCACCAATCAAATATTTTGGGTCTCATACACTCAGCCGCATAGAATATCACAGGCCTCGAAGCCTGATGAAGTGCAGTCGATCCTGTAATCCTCCCGAGGGTGAGGACTATGATCTTCATAATTAGGCTCGCTATGGCCTCGATGGGAACATGGCTACCCACATTTTGGGTGCCAACGATGCAATACTTGTCAATATAATCGTTGATGGTGATTTCTACACCCATGCTGCAAGACCTAAGACTTGTTGTCTCACCCTGACGGGACAATCCAGTACTAAAGTATATGTCTTCCACCTCCAATGGAAGTGGTTGGCCATCTAGATCGAACTATTGTTCCTCAACATCCCAATAGTTCATCAAATGTGTGAGCAATCGGTTTTGGGCCCTTAAACCCCCGATGCTCCAAAACTTGTAAATCCCACATGCTTGCAGCGCTTGTTGGGTTGGTAGATCTTGGCGTACATGCTCATTAACAATGTCATGTTCTCTCTCTCTCCACTCTAGGACCATCCTGGTTGAAAAAACAAGGCATTTTTTAGTACCGACATCTTAAAAAACCAAACCCACGGCGCTATACGCTGGCTACTATGAATACATTTGCGTGTATACGCGGTCAACACATGCATTGACCATGCACAGAAAGGCCTCCACGTAACCCGTATTACACTAGCCCACGTACAACGATTTTTGGATGCAACCTATGGAAAAATAAAATATTTTGACCATTAAAAACTGAAATAAAACCTATGAAATTGAAGAGGGGGATGAGACCACCAACCTGATCCAGACGGTTCGCGAATCCGAAGTCCGTAGCTCCTGGAATCTGCAGTTGAAGATCGAGGGTAAAAACCAACCAAAAGCACTATGGTGGGTAAAAAATGAAAATGAAATGGTAAAATTATTTTTTTGTTACTATTTATAGTTTTTCATACCCACTTTTCTATAGTTTTTCCGTTTTGAGCCATTTTGAATTAATATGAACTTGTAAAGTGCCATTTTGAATAGTTTTTTCCGATGAAAGTGGATTTTTCAGACGTTTCGCACCTTCGACAGGTATTCTCTACACCTGTCATATAGGTTAGGCTGTCATTTCGCCTGCATTGTTGTATTTGACCTTATGACCACATTCATTAACCTTAGGTGTGACCCCTCTTTTTAACTGACACGGAACCTTTATGCTACTTTAGAAGTGTCATTATTTGGCGGTAGGGCTTGTCTGACCATGGGTTCCCTAGTTAGATCCTTTTATGTATTTTGGCGCCCATGTCGTTGTTCCTCCTTAGGAATGGGATTCCTTTGTAGTCACGCCATGACATTGCAATGAAGACTCATATTGTACTACATTTTATTCTGGCCATATCCCATGAGGACTCCCCCATTTATGTCGAGTTGTGATTGCGCTGCATTATCCTGCTTGCATGTTGAGCCTTGTGCTGGCTCCCACCATCTCAGTGATTAGTTGTGTTCTTGTGCACTTTCCCTTTCGAGCCAAGCAGAGCCTCCACTTATCTTTCGCAGCTTGATTGACCTGTTACCTTGAGGGAACACCCCCCTGAGTGTTCATATCTCACACATGCTTCCTTGCATTGATCATAGGTATGTTCCATTGCTTGAAACTAGTTTGCTCGCACTTGACACTCGTTCCCTCACTTGTTATACTATAAGCAATTTTATTATTTTTCAAGCTTTCCCAATATGAAAAAGACCAAAAAAATCAAATAATTCAAAAAGATGGATGGGAAAATTGGTACTACTTCTTATTGGCAGTTGTCGTGTCACCTTTGAACAGAGCATTCATTTCCACTCCATTCATCATGAGTCAAGACATTAGTAGGACATTAGGACCTGTATTTTTTTTCTCATATCTTACTCCACCGGCTGTTTAAGCTTCCAAGTTATTTAGGAATAATGTATAAAACTTTGATCATAATACATGTATGTGCCTAGTTTTTAGACTAAATTCATCTGTTGAAATAGAACTAAAAATTTCCTTTTATGCATGAATATCATATTCAATTAAAGCTGCAAGTTTATGTACTATGGGAAATGTCATGCAATTAAATGATGTGTATTGATGAGTATGATGAGTAAAATATTAAAATTAAGAGGTATTTAGTGAAACTTCATGATAAGAAAATGATCAATGAATTCAAAGTAATTAGTCATCTAGTTTAGGTTCATTCATACTTATCTAAGTACCATAGTGCACACAAGAAAATTATATGCCATCAATATTCTAAATTAAATTCATCTAATGATCTTTGGATGTGAAAATACACAAATATATCATGCCATCTTATAAGAAAACTTTTAAAAGAAATATGAAAACAAATGCAATTTTCTACGCACTAAAATTCTTAAGAATATTTCTTTCTTTTTAAATGCTAAAAACTTAGCAATTAAAACTAAAAAATAACATAATCCCTTTCTAGCCATTAAGATATTGAAAATATAAATTATTTGTTAAATTTTCAGAATTTACTTCAATCTGATCTAGGATCTTAACTGAGAGAACAACATGTACAGCATATCTACAGCATATCAATCATGGAGACAATAATGCAAGCACACAAGAGACACAAAGATTTACTTGGGGAAAACCATAAAGGTGAAAAACCCCAATAACTTCCTCAAAGATAGATAGAGCAATGATACAACCAACCATGAGAGATAGACATAACCTAGCAGCAGATCCTCCTCCTCCATAAGTGCGCCACTCCTCCTTGAGTGCATGTGTAAGAAGTGAGTGAGTAAATAGAGTGCCTCCCGCACTCTATTTATACTTGACTTGACTTGCCTTTTTACCTAACTCATGTAGGCTTGAAATTAACCACATAACATAATGCTGACTGGGCCAACCCCCAATAGGGTGGTCTAATAACCCTTTGACCCACATGGACGACCCCCAATAGGGTGGTCTAATAACCCTTCGACCCACGACTTATACAGGGCCGACCCCAATAAGGTGGTCTAATAACCCATCAAGTATAAGTTACGACACTTACAATATAAATGACGACACTTACGTATAGAGGAATAATACCATCTCTATAGGAGTACATACAACATACATATATGAAATATATTCCGAAGTTACATATACATCAACACTCCCTCTTAACTAGGAAGGTATTTCTCAGCACAGTTCTTCTAGCACAAGTCATCTTCTCTGGATCATCGTCATTGGATAATCGTCATCGAGTCATCATCATCGTCACTGCTGCTGCTATCTCAATCAATCTCTGAATCTACTCGTCATAGGAAGTTCTACAGAGCCAGTCCTTTTTCATACTGGATGTAGGCCCACCACCTGTAGGTCTTCATCATCACTGGCCATACTGTGGAATCCTCAGGACTGATTACATGCATCAAAAAACCTCGAAAGAGCATCCCAGGATGTTACGGGTACACAACTCCGACCTGTAGGATCTCTCAGGGCGCTATTACATGTGACCCCACCACAAAACCTCGAAAGAGCATCTCAGGATGTTACGGGTACACAACGCCGACCTGAAATCTCCCAGGGCACAAATTACATGTGGTCCACCACAAAACCTAGCAAGAGCATCTCAGGATGTTACGGGTACACAACTCCGACCTGAAATCTCCCAGGGCACAAATTACATGTGGTCATGGCAAAACCTCGAAAGAGCATCTCAGGATGTTACGGGTACACAACTCCGACCTGAAATCTCCCAGGGCCCAAATTACATGCCATAGGACAAAACCTCGCAAGAGAATCTCAGGATGTTACGGGTACACAACTCCGACCTGAAATCTCCCAGGGCACAAATTACATGTCCTCCCAGAGCAATGTCTCGAAAGAGCATCCCAGGCTGTTACGGGTACACAACTCCGACCTATAGGATCTCCCAGACATGCTCATCTGCACAACCTGATCCACGACCACAGAGTATCAACCTTATACTCACCATACATCATCCTGATGTACTCATGATCGTCCTGATCATCATCACTGCAACGTCCTGCTGCATGTCATCTGGAGCAACATCCTGAAGCTCATCATCCATGATCATCTTGATCATCACTGCAACATCCTGCTGCATGTCATCTGGAGCAACATCCTGAAGCTCATCATCCATGATCATCTTGATCATCACTGCAACATCCTGCTGCATGATCCACCTGATCATCAATGCATCCACCTGATGCATACCAAGTATCTACCTGATACATATCATCATACATGATCCTCCTGATCATACAATGTATCCACCTGATACATGATACATATCACCATACATGATCCACCTGATCATACAATGTATCCACCTGATACATATACAGATACATGGTCCAAGCATCCAACATGATGCATATACAAAATACATACACATGATCCAACTGATCATATCCAGCATCCAACATGATGCATACATACATAAATGATCCAACTGATCATATCCAGCATCCAACATGATGCATACATACATAAATGATCCAACTGATCATATCCAAGCAGAAACCAGAACATCATCCTGATGCCCATTATCCAGCGCTTACATCCACAGCCATGTGAAGGATCCTCCTTCCAACATGCTTGGAATGGCTTCAGCAAATGTGTCCATCACTTCTTCCTCGAAGTGTCCTCGATCTGAAGAACGCCAAGCCTCTCTCTGAAGTACTCGAACTTCACTCTGGCTAGTGGCTTCGTCAGCACATCTGCAATCTGCTCGTCCATCGCAACATACAGAAGCTTCACAGCTCCTCTCTGCACCATATCCCTGATAAAGTGATATTTGATCTCTATGTGTTTCGACCTGTCATGAAACACTGGGTTCTTGGACAGCTTCACACAACTCTGGTTATCAAAGAAGATACCAGTAGCCTCCAACGGGAGATCAAATAACTCAGACAGTAGCTTCCGTAGCCATACTGCCTCACAACTAGCTGAACAGGCTGCAACATACTCTGCCTCAGCTGTACTCAGTGCTACGCAGGACTGCTTCCTGCTAAACCAAGAGATCACACCTGATCCCATACTGAAGCAACACCCAGATGTGCTCTTCCTATCTGCAGCACTGTCAGCCCAATCTGAATCAACATAACCCTGCAGGTTAAACTTTTGATTCGCCTCATACCTGAGTCCATAATCCACTGTACCCTTTAGGTACCTCAGAACATGCTTTACAGCAACCAGGTGAACACTCCTCGGATCCGTCAGGAACTGGCTCAATGTGTCCACAGCAAAGCAAATGTCTGGTCTCGTGTTCGTCAGGTACATCAAGGACCCAATCATCTGACGATACATAGAGACATCAACTGGATCAGATGAAGCATCACATAGAAGCTTCAGATTTGATGCCATAGGTGTAGCCATGGCCTTGTAGTCCATCATCCCGAACCTCTTCAGGATCTCTACTGCATACTTCCCTTGTCCAAGGAAGATTCCATCACTCTGCCACACCTCCATGCCAAAAACAAATAGTGCATCAACCCCAAGTTCTTCATATCGAACTCGGCAGTAAGCTTCCGCTGCATATCGACAATCAATCTATCTTCACCTGTAACAAACAGGTTATCCACATACAACTATTCAAGAAAGCTGTCTTGAAATCCATCTAGTGTATCTTCTATTTCATCACTTTCATATTTCTCTATGCTTCCATCTGCAGCATGCTTGATCTTGATAGATTCATATGGAAGTCATAACAAACTTCCCTTCAGGTCTTGGGACTACATCCCAAACATCATTCTTCATGATCGACGGATCATGGCATTCCATTTCTTCATCCCAGATCCTGGGAACTTCAATATCTTCAATATTTTCAATATATATCTTTGTTGCTGGAACAAATGTTTTAGTCCTTTTGTAGGTGAAGATATACGGTCTTTCCTACAAAACAGGTTAAATTGCATGATTAGAAACATCTCATAATTTTCAGAACAAATTCTTACACATAAAGAAATATGTCATACAGTCATGTAATTATCTTAGCCAATGCTTCAATACAACATTTATCCATATCCCGTAACTTTCTAGATGCCTTCCAATCTCTACCAGAACATTGTTAAGAGTGTGCACAACTCCCAACATGTCAGCAAAGAGGTTTCATGCTAGATAAGTAGCAATGGAATGTTGTACAGTGCCATAGGCCACTTACCCATGTATATTAGTAGTATACTGTTCATAAATATAACTATTCTAATAATACATATCCTAAGTCTAGGAACATGAGCATATACATCTATGAACAATTTTATTTAAACAAACAAATATGCAAGAAATGATGATTAAAATACTTATCTTTGTTTGTTCGTTGGGTGGACTCCCTCTGAGTCTTCGCTTTCTTGCAGGAGCTGCTGGAGTCCTAATATGCAGTAGCTTCTTCTACACCTTTCTGTTGTGGAATGTAGAGAGATGGTCAACTCCCTCTGAATATCTGCATCCTTTCATAAACCACTGGAGTGTACTCCCTCTTGATCTTTGCTCCCTGGATTACCTGTTCTTGAACTCATATTCATCCTTGGTTCCTATGCATGCTTATTAGTATCATGATTGTGTTATCCTTGTGAACTCATATAAAATCATACATTCATTAGTATACTATTAAAACACAATAATCTTAAGCATGTATAGTCATGATCATTTCAAACAGAAAATAATAAGCATTAGCATTCAAGGTTTATGTAGGATTCTTATGGTTAGTCAAATCATAAGAAGCATAACATGTCTAAACCTATAATTACTCAAACCCATGACTCTTCGGGTTAGTTGAATCATCAATCAAGATAAGAGATATAATATGCATAAAACCTGTGATTATTCAAACCTATAACTCTTCGGGTTAGTTGAATCATCAATCAAGATAAGAGATATAATATGCATAAAACCTGTGATTATTCAAACCTATGACTTCATGAATAATCATTATCAACAACAATATAAGATCCTAACACAAGGTAGGATTCTAGCTTGATATAGGAAAAACATACCTGGATTAGCATGCTAGATATTTATGTCTAACATACTCACATGATGTCTTCTTGTTCTTCTTCAATGACTTGTGCTAGTAACCTGTATATCTCATAGGTTAACTATTACAAAACCAAGTTATACATACCTCGTAAATGGATCTTCTATGAGATCCATGACAATGGATGAGTCTTTATCCTCATGTCATCATGATCATATGTTCTTGAACTGGAACATGATTTTCCTTTCTTGGTGTACCTTTCATGTTAGTAGACAACATAAACCTCATACAACACCATAATGCATTAGTACAATCATAAGTGTCAACACCCTAACCAATGAATATCTTCTATCATGCATTCATAATTTTGTTAAGGTGATACGACAAATCTAAAATCAAGATTGTACTAATCGTAATAACATGAAGACAAACATACCATAAACTTAATCATGAACAAATATCAAAACATACCTCAATGAGTCATGCCTATCGAGATTGCTTGTAATATTCTTATGTAAGGCCTTAGCCTCATCTCCCTCTGAAACAGGAACTTCTTTACTTATGCAGGTGATCAATCCATCTTCTTCTAGGATTAACCCAATCCACTTGATTTGCAAGAACTGGACCTAGAGCTGGATATGGGTTTGTCAGAGAAACCCCAAAAATTCAAACTTTGAATTTCAAACTTCCGAAAGGATAGAAATATGTGCCTTGATGAGCTGATCAAGCTGGTATATTCAGAATTTGAAAACTGCAAAGTTTCACTCCTCAATTTTGCCTTTGAAACTTCCGGATTCACTGGACGTGACCCTGAACTGGGGTTTGATGAATCCCACTCTTCTGCCCAATCAAAAGGTTTGATCCAAATATCTAAGCTTCTATTTTTTCTGAGGAGCTTCCAGCTGTGATCACAGATTTCAAAAATTCTCATTTTTACAAAAGCCCTAATTTTCCATTTTTCTGATCAAAGTCCCGAACTAGGGTTTGATCAAGCCCGGCCTTCTTCCCAACCAAAAAATTCTGATATTGGTCTCTAAATTTCTATTTTGATGAGTAGCATCCATCCGTGGTCTCCGATTACAAAAATTCCAACTTTCTCCGAAGCCCTAAATTCCGGAAGCCATGAATGAAGGTACCCAAAAATAATTCTGTTTTGACAGAAATATGTACCTGATTGTTTCTGTTGTAACTCCGAACTTTTCGATCCACAGGGTCTGAAAACGTTTTCTGAGATAGCCTGACCTGTTATCTTTCCATCCTGATAGGTCTGACCTCAATTGGATTCTCTGAGAGAGAGTTATGCCAAATGTCGCAACGTGACCTGCTTTGGGATAATACAGGTGTGCGAAGTTGTACGGTGTGCCACATGTCACTGTTTGAACTTCGGCCTCTGAAAACGTTTCCCAAGATATCTCGCCCTGTTATCTTTCCATCCTGACAGGTCTGACCTCAATTGGACTCTCTGAGAGAGAGTTATGCCAAGTGTTGCAACGTGACCTGTTTATGGGATAATACAGAAGAGCGAACTTGTATGGCGTGCCACGTATCACTGGTTCAACTTCGGCCTCTGAAAAAGTTTCTTGAGATAGTAAAGTCTGTGTACTACCTGTCAATTTTTACGAAATTTCATTTGGAGCTTCCTATCCCAGGTTATGACCTTTTTCCCAAGGTCACCTGATTTTGACTCAGATATGGAAGAGGCAGAAACCCTATATTGCACAGATCATAAATCACAAAGTACAACGAATTAGAGGTTGTCCTTTGGAAACAAGTTACCCGGAGATTTAAACTTCGTCCTGTAACAATCTCAGATCCGAAAACTTTGCCAAAACGGATTTATAGCGAAAGTGCTACGATGACTGGTTTTTGCTATATCAAGCCCTAGCATCGTAAGTGCAACAAGTGTCATACATGCCATATCATGCCTTCTTTCAGGCTAGCTCTGATACCATGTTAAATTTTCAGAATTTACTTCAATCTGATCTAGGATCTTAACTGAGAGAACAACATGTACATCATATCTACAGCATATCAATCATGGAGACAATAATGCAAGCACACAAGAGACATAAAGATTTACTTGGGGAAAACCATAAAGGTGAAAAACCCCAATAAATTCCTCAGAGATAGATAGAGCAATGATACAACCAACCATGAGAGATAGACATAACCAGTAGCAGATCCTCCTCCTCCATAAGTGCGCCACTCCTCCTTGAGTGCATGTGTAAGAAGTGAGTGAGTAAATAGAGTGCCTCCCGCACTCTATTTATACTTGACTTGACTTGCCTTTTTACCTAACTCATGTATGCTTGAACTTAACCACATAACATAATGCTGACTGGGCCAACCCCCAATAGGGTGGTCTAATAACCCTTTGACCCACATGGCCGACCCCCAATAGGGTGGTCTAATAACCCTTCGACTCATGACTTATACAGGGCCGACCCCAATAAGGTGGTCTAATAACCCATCAAGTATAAGTTACGACACTTACAATATAAATGATGACACTTCCGTATAGAGGAATAATACCATCTCTATAGGAGTACATACAACATACATATATGAAATACATTCCGAAGTTACATATACATCAACATTATTTTGTCATTTTTTGTCTATATATACGTATATTGTAGTTGATCTATGAAACTCTTCTAAATTTTATCATTCATAAGATGGAATGCACATGTAATTTCAAATGTGATAAAGACACACTGAAACAAATCCATGTGATTAGCTCCCTTTTTAACTCCCTTTTATGGCGTCTAGTCACCCTTTTAGTGTATTTTTATTCATTATCTAGGCAAAGGTGACGCTATTTCATGGGATAACACTTTTCTTGGAATTTTTAACACCTTGTTTAAAAATTCAGTGCTAATTGCATTGACTTTAGCACCTAGTTTATCTCCCTCTTTAGCGCTAAGACTAGAGCAAGGTTTATCACTAGGAATAACTCCTAGTTTAGCTCCCTCTTTAGCACCGTGTTTAGCACTAGGAATAATGCCTATTTTAGATCCGTCTTTAGTGCTAGGATTAGCGTTGGGTATAGTACCCTTTTGGGTGCCAAGTTTAGCTTTAAGTTTAGCACCTAGTTTAGTTCCCTATTTAACAATAGGTTTAGTGCCCAGTTTTGCTTCTACAATAGTTCCTAACTTAGCATATGGTTTTTCTCCCAAAATAGTGCATTTTTTTTCTCTTGGATTGGCTCCCAAATAGCACCTAGGTTTCCTCCTGAAATTGTGGATAGTACATCATATGAGTTAGTTAATATATGGGTTAGAAGATATAGATTATAAGGGCGATGGGTTAGAGGCCATAGGCTACGATGATGACTAGCATAATAACGAGAACAATGATGATGCACGATGCCAATGATGATGACATTGCTAATGCTTTGATTATAAAATTATAACAATGAATGACAATGATGATACAGATGATGATGATGATAATTACTAATTAAGACCCATCGATAGTTCTTAGAGCATTCTAATTATGCCTCGTTCCCACTCAGAGGAAAAATATACTTTACCAAATTCATGTAAGGTAGTTGGCTGCATTTTTCATCACCACAACGATGATGATGATGATGATGATGACAATGATTATGCTGATATATGATGATGACAATGATGATATTATTGTTGATGTATATGACAATGATGATGATGATGATGATAAGGAAAATGATGACAATGACGATGAGTATCAAAATTACTAACTAAGAACAATTGATAGTGCTCATAACATTCTAATGGTGTCCACATTTCCACTTAGATGTTAACTCTCGTTTACAATATTTTTTTCAAGTAGTTGGATGCCTTTTTCATCATCACAAGGATGATGATGATGAAAATGGATATGATTATATATGAATATGACAATAATGACGATAATATTGTTGATCTCTATGATGATGGAAATGATGATAAGGAGGACGATGTTGATGAAAATGGACAATGTTGATGCCTTTGAATCTAGACATTGATGAGGGAGGAAAGTTAGGTATTAATCCCTAAAGTAATATTTTAAGCATCCGGGTTTAAATATCATATATTGATCATCCACACATGACCTCCTGAGCATATCCTTGGCTTGAAAGTGGGGATATTGTAGGAGGCATTACAAGGTTTAAAAATTAGGTATGGGTATGTGGGCCATGGATATAATTTGTGTAAAACCTAATATTTAGGCCCTAAATGAATATTAGAGGAATATAACCCATGAATTAATCCCAAAGCCAAAACACATAACCTCCCAAGGGGATATTTGACATTAAAGTTGGTATAATGAACTTTAGAGAAGAAGGTATGAATCACAAGGACCTAAAAATGATTAAGGTATGAAAATGGGTCATAGGACCTAAAGGAATCTTTCATGCATCCCATGCCAAAAACAACATCTCAAACAAATACACATGACCTACCAAAGGGATCCTTCGCCTCTAAGTGGGTATATTAGCACCATTTGATTTTTTGAGAACTAAGTATTAGTCTTGATGCCTTAACCAAGATCAAGAGATTAAACTCAAACATTGGACTTAAAAGGCCTCTTATAGGGTTCAAAGGCCATGAGTGAGGCCTCAAACCACCATGCATGAACTCTCCATGGGATATTTGGCCTTCAATTGGTGATATGGGAACCATTATAATGTTTTCAACATCACGCATTTCATCTAGGGTCTTGGACTTGATCAAGAGTGGAAAGGAAGTCCTTATGACCTAAAGTAAATTTATAGGAATCTAACACCAATTACACTTCCTCAAACCATCGTGTTGGAATATTTACAAATTTTGAGAGGGGAGGGGGGTGAATCAGTATTGGGAAATTTTCACCATTTCAAAATTTAATATCAAATGTAAACATTAAAAATTAACACTAACATTCATAATCACCTAAACCATACATAGTACATAAAAGATTTTATGTGGAAACCCAAATGGGAGAAAAACAAAAAATGTTTTTCTTATATAATATAAAGATTACATTCAATTTATTTACCATCTCCAACTAGAAGGAGGCTACAACACCCTAGTTTATCATCTCCAACTAAAAGGAGGCTACAACACCCTGGTTTTACCACAGGATCCAGCCTATAGTGAGGGCTCTAATCCTTAGTGAGCTCCAATTCACTATATTTACCAACATCAACTGAAAGGAGGCGAAAAACCCTTGTCCTTTCCTCTTCCTACCATCTTGATATGAATAAGAGAATCAACTTGTCTCTTTCACTCTATCTATAAACCTATAACGGTATCACTATCTCCGTTAACATTTACATGTATCAATGTCTTTGTTAACCTGTATCATCGTCTTTGTCAAACTGTACATGTATCACTGCCCCTATCACTGTATCATTGTCTCTGTCACTATCTCCATGTCAACTTGTATCATGTCTCAAATATATCTTTCCAAGAATTCCCCATAACAATCATCAATAGATTTAATTTGCATCTTCATACTTTTACATCATAGAAATTTCCAAATCCTATGATATTCCAAGATAATCACCATGATCTAGGCCAATATCATCACCATAATCACCATAACATATCTATGCAAAATCACCAAATAAAAGGCTCTAACACATACTCAATATTTATACCGTTTTCAAGACAACAAGATGGGCCCTAGTCCATGAGAGGCATGACCATCGCAAGAGAGACCCATATAAAATAACCATACATTTTCCAATATGAAGAAACAATTAATAAACACTTCACCAAAATAAACTCTAGATCATGTCATCACATAGCCCTTACAACAATCTTTCTAGTGAGCCAATAATTTTGTAATTCCAATTCCATATGAGAAAGTTATGCAAGTTTTCATGAAACTACTTGATCCTCCTCAAAACTTCGCTCTTTTTCTCTTCAACCTTCATCCTTCTCCTCAATATTTTGCATTAGAAAAGAGAGACTTGATGAATGATGAAATGAGAAGTTTTAACTTCTATTTATACCTTCCAAGAATCCTTGTAGCTTATTTTAGGGTCTCCTTAAACTTATCCTTAATTTGTGGATCTTCATATTTTAAAAATGTATTGAGTAGGTCAAACCCCAATTTATGGTTTCATCATGGAATCTTAACTTTCCTTCTTGATAACTTCTCCAAACAGGCTTGGGGATTCTCCTCCTCATCATACTTGGTGGACACCTCATTATTCCTTTCAGGTTTTCTTTCCTCTTTATGTGGACCCATCATCAATACTTTGGGGGATTCTTCATACTTCACACCAATATTGATTTGGACCAACTTTAGGGGCTCTTTAGGGACTTCTTCATCATGGTCATATGAACCCAGCACCATTATTCTAGGGGTTTCTTCACCTTTCTCACCAACATTTCTTAGGGGAAACCTTAGGCACTTCTTTAGGGGTTTTCCCCATATGGAGGTCCATTCTTAAATCTACTCCATAAGGGGATCACTTTGGAGTTATATACACTACGAATTTGACATCAATTACAACCTTATTCAACAATATCCCCCTTTATCCTGGATGGAAACCATCATACTCTCCTTATGACCATGCTCCTCTTGAACTTTCTCTCGCGCTTTGACATCAATGGAAAAGCGTAAATCCCCCTGACAATATCTCTTCTCTTTGGGACCTTTCCCCCTAAACTCATTCTTCTCCGATAGCGTTAAGTAGCATTTCACCTTTCTTTTATATCTTCTTACTCTTCTCTTCCTTGTCATTGTCCTTAGATATTTTCTTCATGGTTTCAATCCTCTTTCCTTTTGATTGATCTAGGATGTATATGTTATTAGGTCTTACTTTAGTTGTTGCAACCAATATTCCTAAATATTCTTCATTAATTTTACATCTCCGAGAATCAAATGTGAGACTGTATCCCTAAGCACACATTTTGTTGACACTGAAGAGATTATCCTTCAAATATTCAACCAACAAAACATTTGTTGCTTTTATATTTTCACTTCCAAGATTCACTAAACCTATCCCAAGTATCTTGATAGAGGAGTCATTTTCCAAAGAAACACTGCCACTATTTCCTTTCTTGCAGTTAATGAATTTTTTCTAATCCATTGTCATGTGTGCTAAGCACCCACTATATATGTACTACTCATTTTCTTTATCCTTAGAAAGCAAATCTATTCCACAATCTTCCTTTCTTGAATTTTTTTCTTATCCCATATTGTAGTTGGTTCCTCGTTCCTTGTGATTGGAGCATCTTCTTTCACATTTCTACAATCACATGCCTTGTGACGAAAATTATTTCATTTGAAGCATGCAATGTTTTGGTCCATCAATGGATCAAATGGATTGTAATTTATATTAACAATCCCATCAATATTTCTAGATCTACTTTTCACATGATTCTCTTTTGAATACCCATAATTATTTCTTCTTCTCATATAGTTATTTCTTGCATAAACTTCACAATGAATTGCTTTGTGTCCAAAGTTTTAACAAGCATAACAAATGCCAAGAAAAATATTTTCATACCAATTAGAAAAGGACCTTCTTGGTGTCTCAAATTTCCTGAAGTTAGACCTTCTATTCCAACTAGAAGTTTCTTGTTCTTGTTGTCCTTCAATTCCTTTTGGTTTTATATTTTCACTTTTCAGATAATTGGCATTGTTTCCTTCATCTTACCTTGGTGGATTTCTGTTTGTATAACCAAGCCTTATTTTATCAGTAGGTGATATTTGTTTGCTGAGAATTTCATCCAACTTTTCAGTCCTCCTTTCAAATATTATGTTGTCATTCACCTTTTCAATTGTCAACATCATCTCCTTTCTTACATGATCCAGTTAATCTTTCAGTTCATCATAATATGTTACAATCTTCTTGTCTTTACATAATTGTTCCTTCAGGATAATAATTTTATGTTCTCTCTCTCCAAGCTTAATAATTCCATGATATAGGTATTCAATACACTCCATTGTGCCATATATGAGCATTTAAACAATCAGAAAAAACATTCCTTTCTGTAGGAAAGAATGCGATTTGATTGATAATAGAACAATGTGATTTAGTAATTATCCTTTCCTGTGTTTTAGCATATTTTCTCTACTAATCAAGTGAATGAGGCTATATGTAGACAAGCATAGGTAAATACAAAGGATGGCAATACCCAAGCTCAGTTAAAGCTAAAGAGAGACATGATGATCCTGTTTTCACTAACTTATAGGAAAGAATCCCCTGAATTGGGGTCGTGATTTCCAATGCAGAAACTAGGGTTGAAATATTGTAATAAGTAGAGACACCTGAGTAGCAGGGGGGCTAACGCATATTTTTGGAAACCATTCTTTGTTTTTCAGTTCGGATCCTCAGTTTATAATTCTTACGACTGTGATGTGTTCTATGGATTTTTAATGAAGAACCAGCGTTACGTACCACTTGTGAGTTCACAAGTTTTATTTCGCTCCTGTGATATGCATTGGGGAGGGCCCCCTCATTGCATAGATCAGGAGTTATATGCTTTGTTTTTTGTATTAATTTATGCATTCTGTTGTTTATTTCTGAGACAAATACGCATGGTTATTTAAGACACTTATTTGATACCAGAGTTAAGTTCTGTGCATAGCGTCTTTCATCTGTAGTTCTGCAACACAACATCCGTAGGTCCAATACATAAAGTCTATAGTCCTATAGCTACCATCCGCAAATGTAATTTCCAGATCTATATTTGCACTTCTTATGTAGTATTCCTTAACTATATCAGATTCATAGTCGTGGTTAGATGTATTCAGTTTTCAATTAAATAGATCTCTATTTCCTTAGGTTAGATTCATGTTCTTAAATTAAATAAGATTTTCTTTGGATTTTATAAATTAGGTGAATGCTTTTATAGAGTAAAGTTCCTGCTTTCATAAACTAGGTGAATGATTCTCTTTGGAGTTTATAAATTAGGTGAATTCTTTCATAGAGTAAAGTTCTTACTTTCATAAACTAGGTGAATGATTTGCTTTGGATTTTATAAATTAGGTGAATGCTTTCAAAGAGTAAAGTTTTTGTTTTCATAAACTAGGTGAATGGTTTGCTTTGGATTTCATAAATTAGGTGAATGCTTTCGTAGAGTAAAATCCATGCTTTCATAGAAATAAATTCATGCTTCCATAAACTAGATGAATGCTTTCATAAAATAGGTTCATGATTTCAATAAGTTCATATTTTCTTTCGATTTCGATAGACCTTCAATTATTTCACTCCCTTTAGAACAACTTTTCACCATTCCTTAGAATAAATTGAACAGCCAATGATAAATATTCTCTCCACATAGTGCACATACAGTGTTGAGTGCCTCTGAAGTTTGTACGTTCCCTCGTCAATATTTAAAGTGAGATTCTTGAACAATACCTGTAAAAGGGTAGGCATTTTTGAATGCTGCCACTTTTTGGTGCTATTGCCAGGAATGTTCTTAAACTAGAGGAGACATCTTGGAAAAAAAAATCGAAAATATAAAAAACTACCATGAATTCCTCAGCTAAGGAGGGATGAATTTGGACGTTTTCTTCCTAACCGCCCTATGAGAAATAACAGTTTTGAACACCTTCAATTCGAATTTCTCAATACTGATGAAGAAGTTGATCCCAGATATAACCCAGACCTTGATAACTTCTTCGGTAGCTCTAGTTCAAACACTACCATGGAGGATGACGACTAAGAACACAAAGAACTATTTACCTTCCCCATAAGCGTACCCCTTGGAGATGCTAGAATGAAAAATATCAATCCGGCTAATCTCCCAAAATTTCATGGCTTAACCTCATAAGAACCTGACACATTCTTGTTTGAATTTGAAGTAATCTGCAGGTCCTTTGGTTATACTACAGACGCACAAAAATTAAGAATTTTTCCTTCCACACTAAAAGAGTTATCGCTCAGATGGTTTATGAGCCTAGAAGGAAACAATATTTTCTCTTGGAATCAAATGAAACATTGCTTTTTGGAAAAATATAGAAATTACTGTAAAGCAAAAGACACTAGGGATGATATTTTTAGGATGCAACGGGGAGAAAAAGAATCTTTGGAAGATTATGCACAACGCTTCCAACTCAACTATGCGAGAGCTATTCATTGCACCTTGGATCAAGAATCGTTAAAATTAGTTCTTCTTATGGGAATCAAGGAAAAATACCTAGAAGTATTGAATTTGTTAGGCAATGGGGATATCTTTCAGAAAAACTATGACCAAATTCTGCAAATCTTTAAAAAATATTCCAGATCCAGAAAAGGAAAAAATGGAACATGGGACATACACCCATTAGCAGGGGGGCATCATTTCCAAGCCCAAACCTCACAAAATACAACTTGATGAATCTTTTGGACGACATGAAGAAATACATCCTTCAATCAATTAGGCACTAGCGGTATTCTTCCCAAGATGTAGAAAAAAACATGAGAAAGGACAATGCCCATTAAATACAATAGAAGTCTGCGAGCTCTATATTGATGATCATACCACAAACAAATTCTCTTTACTTCTATCATGCAAACCAACCATACAAGATCCTATATCATAGAATTTTGTAGAACAACTTTTTTTTGTTAACCAAAGAAGGAATAATTTTGCTAGACCCTTCCAATCCAATAATCAAGCCTATTTTAATCAAGGGAACCCTCAGCAGAATTGGAATCCTTCATCATAGATTTCATGGCCTCCACAAGCAGGTGTAGCTAGGGTTTTCACCCTAGCTTATGCAAATGAGCACCTACTAAGGAGAAGGGCCTCCTTAGTAGCAGTTCAATAAACAGTAAATTTAAACAGTAAAACAGTAAAATCTAAGTTAACATGTGCATCAACAGAAATAAAAAATGACAATATAATAGAAAGTTTCTTTTTGTATTATGATATAATAAATATTACATTTACCTCAAGTGTTGAGGTTGGTGGAGCTCTTGCAGAGTGAGGATAGGAAATATTGTGGATATGAAATGGGGAGCCTCCATCACCTATTTATAGGTTTTTAGTGGTGGAGTATTGACCCATGGTTTTTGGCACCATATGGTTTAGGTCAATTGTATAGGGTTTTTGCTTATTTTTTCCCTCTTTCTCCTCTTTTTTATATATTTATTCCTTTTTATTTGATTTTTGGGAATTTAGGGCCCTTTTAGAGGGTTTTTTCTATTTTTGGAGGAAATTTATATTATTTTGGGGGAAAAAAGGGGGTTTTGGGCCTTTTGGAGGCTTTTTAATGGTTTTTTAGGGTTTTGGACGCAAATATAGTAGGAAATATAGACAAATGAGTCATGTAATGAGGGAGATGAGATGGTGAACACTTTTTGGGTGTTAACAAATTGGCCCCTAATGTGTGAGGGTAGGTGCTCATCGTATGGCCGATAGATATCATAGGTCTTTTATGGTTTTCCTGGGATGTGGAGAGGAGAAGAAACGAACTAGAGCCCGGAACAATGGTCCCGAACATACTACAAAAACTGAAAATACATGACCTCAATAATGAATGAGGAAGAATCTCAATATATGGATGAGGTGGGCATACCCATGCTCGTATCAAGATATATAAAATAACAATGAGGCCCAAAAAATGGGGACCGGAAAGATACATGGAGAACCACTGTGTACATCATAAGGGTCCAAAAGGGGACACAAATCAGGGACATACTGCTGGGATGACCATGTCTGAGCTGAAGAACTGATACAATGGAATAACAATAGTGGTGCTGAGTATGGTACCAGGGCAACCAATGAACTGGAAGATCATAATGACGGAGAGTCACACCCTCAATGGTACACTGAACTGGAGTTGAACTGGGTACTCAAGGAAGCATATAAGTGGATGGCTTCCGAATACAATCGCCAACGCAACCCGGATATCCATGGGAACATATAAGTGGGTGTTCCAAGGTGACGCACCAATGTGCTAGAGTTGGGGGAAGTCCAGGGTCTTCAACAAATAACTGAAGGGATATATACCCTGCAAAAATATCAACAATGCGATCAAGGTGTTGAAGTCAAGCATGTGAGAAACAACAATTTGGAGAGGCACTAAGGACTCCACTCAAAATGGTCTGTAGGCACTCACCACAGATGGTGATGAGTCCAAGGTGCAAGGACCTCTAGGCCTATCCTCTGGAATAGATGGGTTGTCTTCGACAGAGGGAGACCTACAACTAGCAAGGCAATGATGTTTCCTTAAAAGGAGCACAAGGTGGATAACCGAAGTGTGAGAGTACTGATGGTAGGACTGACATATTGTGGGGGTGGGGAATAACTGGGAAAATAGAGTGGGTTGACTCAAACTTCCTTTGTTCAGAGTATGATGGCAGGGATGATTGGGCAGCATATGAAACTGATTGGTGGGAAGGGGATCATAGTTTTAATGGACTAGGGATGGTGACCGTGATGAGTGATACTCAAGTTGGTTTAAGATGGCAGGAGACTTTGAGGGTGGTTTATCGCAGAATACTCTAAACAAAGGTGACCTTATTGGGGGTGCTTCCGAGATGATTGATCATAGTGCCGAGGGGTACCTGTGGGGGATTCTTCATGGTTTAAGGAGCGGGAAGAAGTGTGTTCAAAATGGTACTGTCATGTGGATTTATACGAGCCTAGGACAGTTCATTCTCATGATTGCTTTCAATTTTAAGGAGTTTGAAAGTGATAAGAAGACTCTGAAATAATGGAATGGTACCATCGTGTGGATTTGTATGAGCTCAAGACGGTGCATGCTCGTGGTTGCTTTCAATTTTAGATAGTCTGAAAGAAATAAGAAGACTCCAGGGGGGTTCTTTTTCGTGTGTTAGTCTCCAAGGCCCGAAAAAGCATAAAAGGATGCAATGAAGAACTCTTCTAGTCAGTGTGACTAGAGTATTCTTTTTTTGTAATTAGTCTACTAGGTCCAGAAAATGGTTAAACTTATACCAGATAGATGCCCTTTCAGGTACTTTAACGAGCATGAAAGGAAGCAAGATTGATCGACGATCTTTTCATTCTTTTAGGAGTTAGAAGAGAGCTTAACAAAAACTCCCTAAGTGCCTTTTTTGTAAAGGACTTGTCCGGCTTGAAAAATGGATAAAATTATACCGAACAAAAGTAATGGAGAGGCAAGGAGGAAGTGTTCAATCAAAGGGCGAGTATGGGGATCAAGCACGGTGATAGGGGGAAACACTAATGGGGCCTCCTTGCGGGTTGATGAATGGTAGCGAAAAAATGCCATAATTGCAGTATGGATGGAGTGGAGGGCTCATGTATAAGTTGTGATAAGAAAATTTGTAAAATCTGACGGCTTCCGATGTGGCACGCAAATCAAGGGGATGAAGGGCATGTGAAAAAGTGCCCAAAAATTCAGGGGGTGAGAGTGAGAAATGATCTCAAGCATCATCACGAGCACGGAAATATGAATCCGATGGTGCAAATGGTGAGAAAAAAGGAGGTCATAATGACTCCGTAATGGTCAAAGGAAAAAACTAGGTTTAAAAAATGGCTACAAATAAAGGTGAGCCCACCAAGCCAAGGATTCAGTGGTGGGGAGAAATGATGACCCGCGGGGGAAGAATACTAGGTGTATCAAATCAAATCAAATATGCAAGTGACACATGACCTCAAAAATGGTTGAGATTACACATGTGAGAAAGTGAGTAGGGTTAATGACCGCCCCCCATGCTATGTGCATGGGGTTTGTGATTGTGGATCACATATGTGTTGGTTTGAACCACGGGATCATTGAAATACTGAGATAGATGTGATGGGGAAGGTTCAAAATGATTGATCATGCTCCCTATCCCATGGTCGAGGTAATCTTTTATGCCCCCTAACTCAGCGGTGTCAATGTGGTGTTCTATGATAGTGGGGTTAAGACCAGGCATTTCAGTGTAGGACCAGGCAAAGACATCACGAAACTCCTGAAAATGTTTTTTGTACTCTCCGATCTCGTACTCGGTGCAGGAGGTGCCCAAAGTAATGATTTCAGGGGCACCACCTGGGGTAGAGATATCAATATGGATTTTGGGTGAGATATTGACCATGTTACCTTCCTCGAAGCCATCGGGAGCAAGAATTGGCTCTTTAAACCAGTCGACTTTAGTGGGGAGGAAATATTTGGACTCAACCAAAAATTGGGTGGCTGTGGTGGTGGAGGACTCCTCCGGGAGGAAATAAGAACAATGGTGCATATCCTCCTAGGGGTAATCAGGTGCAGTAAGACCCTCGAGAATCTCCTCATCATTGTGGAAACTTTTTGTAGTCAAATCGGTTGACGAGGGGATGGTGGAAGTAGAGATCATATAAATGGTATTGATCTCTCCTGTTGGAGGAGATGCTGGGGGGTGGATCTCTTCAATGGTGGGAGGAGACGTCTCGAGGTCCAAGTTGTTCATCTCGTAGAGAGCAGTCTGGGAGATTAGGACAATGGTGTGAGTAATGGTTGTAAATACCACATATTGTACAAGGGTGATTGGTACGTAGTGATTTATCGCAAGGCTTCGGGGTAGGGTCGAGTCGGAAAACCAGGATGTTGGGGTCATCGTCAAGCATTTGCATGTGCTCCTGTAGTGCGGGTAATTGTAGACATTGATGGGTAGCATGGCCCAACTCATCACACAAAGAGCATTTGGGAGGAGCGCGAAATGCCGGGGGGGGGGGGGGGGGGGGGGTTAACTGTTTTGGGCGGGGATAGAGTGGTGTATGGTGGCCTCTGCCCCTAGTGTGCTTGATAAGAGGGGATGGATTGGTGGATGAGGAAGGAGTAGTGACACTAGGAGGTGGTTGACTAGTAGTGGTCATGGGTTGCACCATTTGTAGGATGACATTTAGTGTTGGAGGGGAAACAGGAGGTGTGAGATACCACATAGGTAGTCCTAAAGCTAACCTGGGGAAGCTGAGAGTGGCCATAACTGGGGCGCTTACTACTCCTGAAGGGGGGAATAGGAAGGGGATTGTATGGATGGGTGTAACACCAACATGACTAGGTACCAACGGTGGTTCGGGTAGCAAGGGCAGTTGATGGTTGGGTGTTTGTGTATTGTGGGAGAGGGTACATAAGTCAGATATTTCGGTTGCTGGTGACAGGGGTGGAATACATTGGAATGTGGAAGTCATCGGTGTATCTGAGTAAACTCTGGGTCCAAATGAGGAAACCAACGAGGTAGATGCACCGCAAACAGGTTGTTAAACCATTGGAAGAACATTTTCGGGTGCAGTGGGGATCGTAATAGGTGAGTTGATCAATCTTGACCACTCGTCCTTCATGGGGGAACATCATGGTACAAAAAATGGATGAGGCAACCGCCCGCATGGCGTACATGTAACTGCGGCCAAGTAAGAGGTTATAATCAAGTTTGGCGTTGATGACCTCTATGCCAATAAGCACTGTTTTACCAGCCAACTGGATGGGTACATTAGCTAAGAGACCTTGGGGTTGAGCCGAATGGCCGTTGTAGGATTGCAATGCATTGGTGGACTGCTGGAGAGTAGGGGATCCCAACTTCTTCCAAACGAATGTGGACATAACACATGTAGAGGCACCCTCATTGATGATGCACCGATGGATGACAAGATTTTGAATGGATACAAGAACTTGGAATGCTAATGTTGAAGGCAGGCGTGGTTCAGATTGGTCCAAATCAAAGGCCATCATTCATGAATAAGTCGGGTCGATAGAACCCATGGCTGATAACAAAGTCTTGCGCTATGTAGGACAGTTTTTTAAGACCTCTAATGCAGACATGGCTGCGGGGGACTAAGCTAAGTCATCTACAATGTTGTTATTAGACGCAGCGCGAGCATTGGGGTTATTGTTGATGTAGAGAAGTGGGAAGTGAGGGGCTTTTGGGGTGCCATCTGTTGATGTATATGTAACTTCAGAATGTATTTCATCTATGTATTTCATATATATTTATTGTACCCTTATTAGAGATGTGTTATTCCTCTATAAGGAAGTGTCGTCATGTGGATTGACAAGTGTCACAAGTGTGTGTACTTGCCGATGGGTTATTAGACCACCATGTGTGGGGTCGGCCCTGAAATATATATTATATTGTGGATGTACCTAGCTAGACAAGTCGACCCCATAAGGTCACTGGGAAAACAGGTTAGTATAAATAGATATCAGGAGATATCTATTTAGATCATTCGGAAAGTCATCTCTCTCTCACTCAGAAAGTGGCGCAATAGTGAGGAGGAGGATCATCTGCTTCTAGGAGACTATCTCAAGTGTATTTTGGTTGTACTTTGGTTGTACTTTGGTTGACCCATTTCTCTCTCTATCTCTGAGGAAGTTGTGGGGTTTTTCACCTTAGGGTTTTCCCCACGGAAGCTCTGTGTCTCTTGTCTCTCATGCTTTTGATTCTTGTGATGCTTGTCATGCTTATTGTGTTTGTTATGCATTGATATACTGTATATGTTATTCTCTCAGTGAAGATCCTAGAGTATTGTGAATTAATGCTCAAAATTTAACATGGTATCAGAGCTAACCTGAGAAGAAGACATTTTGCAGCAACGAAAACTTGAGTTTCTTGTTTATTGGGTTTCTCTCCATAGATTTTGGAAACGCAGTATAGTAGATTGACTCTACTCATCAAGGAGAATCTATCTGTCCAATCAGAATTCAATTCTGAGCATTTTTAGATTTGGCCCTAAAAATTAGGGTTTCCACAAAAATAGAAATTTCTGAAATGTGAAGACATAGCTGGAAGCGCCTTGCAAAAATCGAAGTTTAGAGCTTTGGATCGAGATTTTTGGCTGGGTAGATCTCCGGAAAACTCAAACCGTAATTCAGGGCTCTCCCGAGTGAACCCGAGAGGATAAAAAGGAAAATCTGAAGGGTAAAGCTTTGCTTATCTCAAATTCTGAATACACCAGGATAATCAGCTCATCAAGGCGCATCTTTCTATCCTTTCATAAAATTGAAATTCACATTTTGAATTTTTAGGGTTTTTCCAACAAACCCTAATCCAGGACCAGATCCAGTTTTCAACATTTCAAGTGGTAAGACCTAAATATTTTCTATTTCCATTTGAAGTACTCTTTAAGATGTCTCACCACACCAAGCTTGAGGATAAGCTTGAAGGAGCTGATAAATTCCGAGCTTGGAAGTATAGGATTGGGTTAATCCTGGAAGAGAATGAGTTGGACTCATATGTAAAAGAATACATCCCTATCCCAGAGGATGAAGAGGCTAAGGTATTGCATAAGAAAAACTTGGTCAAGGCAAAGAGAATCATTGTTGATTCTATCAAAGACCATTTCATACCCCATGTGCCTTCTCTAAAGACACCCAAGGAGATGTTTGACTCTTTGACCAAGCTATTTGAAGGGAAGAACATAAATCGGAAGATGACCCTGCGGAACCAATTGAAAGGAGTAAAGTTTCAGAATGGAGAAACCATTCAATCTTATTTTTCAAGGGTCTCCCAGATCAAGGAACAACTAGAAGCAGTGGATGAAATGGTGGAGAATGGTGAAGTGGTGATGACCACTCTAAATGGCCTACCCAGGTCATGGGATTCCTTTATTCAAGGAATTTGTGCAAGGAAGAAGTTGATCTCCTTCAACAGATTGCGGGAAGAATGCTCTCAAGAAGAAGCTAGGCTTGTGGCCCGAGAAGAAAAGATGGGAAATGAAGATCAAGCTCTCACAGCGCATGCCAGGAAAGGAAAGTCCAAGAAGGAATCATCTCATAACAGGATATTCTCACACCACCATTATCATAAAGATAAGAAAGATCTCAGATGCTTCAATTGCAATGAGAAGGGACACTTTGTTTTAGATTGTCCCAAGAAGAAGAAAGACAACAACAACAACTTCAATAAGAAGAAGAAGAATAACAAAAGAAGATATCATGCTCATGCTGCCGAAGATGATGAACCCCTAAAGAAGAAGGCTATGGCAGAAAGTGATAGTGATGATGACTCATCAAGTGAAGAAGAATATGTTCTAATTTATGCTCTCACAGGTACTATCTCCCATGGTTGTAATGATTGGTTGATTGATAGTGGGGCTTCCAAACACATGACTGGGTTTAAGGAATCTTTTTTGAATCTATCTGAACATGAATCACCCCATAAGGTGAAACTTGGGGATGATTATCAATACCCAATCAAAGGAAGTGGTGAAGCCTCCTACAACCTAGATTCTGGAAAATCTTTGAAGATGAAAGAAGTCCTTTATGTACCTGGGCTCAAGAAGAACTTACTCTCCATCTCTGCATTGGATGCAAAAGGTATGAGGGTTGCATTTGTGGATGGCCAAGTCCTAATGTGGCCAAAGGGAAAGAACATAGATGATGCAGTAGTGATTGGAGAGCAAGAGGGAGGTTTGTATAAATTGAAGGGACAACCTGAACATGCCATGGTACATGAATCCATGGAGCCAAGTGAACTTTGGCATAGAAGACTTGCTCATATGCACTATAGGGAACTTCCAATTGCAAGCAAGGCTGTAGAGGGTCTTCCTGAAATCAAGACCAAACATGAAGGTGTTTGCAAAGGATGTGCAAAAGGTAAGAACATTAAGAAGGCTTTTCCAAGCAGTGAAAGCAAGGCAAAAGACATCCTAGAAATCATCCACTCAGATGTATGTGGTCCTATGTCTCTGAGTGGGTATGTTTACTATGTCTCATTTATTGATGACTTCTCCCGGAAGACTTGGGTATACTTCTTGAAGAGCAAAGATGAGGTGTTTGATAAATTCAAGGAATTCAAGACCTTGATGGAGAATCAAACTGACAAGAAGATCAAAAAATTCAGATCTGACAATGGTGGAGAATTCACCTCAGGTGACTTCAAGAAGCTTTGCAGTGATTCAGGGATTAAGAGGGAGTTGACTGCTCCTTATAATCCTCAACAGAATGGAGTTGCAGAAAGGAAGAACAAAACAATCATGGAAGCAGCAAGGGCAATGCTGCATGACCAGGATCTACCTATGCATCTATGGGCAGAAATAGCTAGAACAGCTGTATATGTGCATAACAGAACACCCCACAAGATATTGGACAACAAGATACCAGAAGAGGCCTTTTCTGGTAAGAAACCTGAAGTTAGCCATCTCAGAATATTTGGTTGTCCTGTATACACTCATGTCCCAAAGGAAAAGAGGACTAAACTAGATCCTTCAGGAAAGAAGGGTATCTTTGTGGGTTACAGTGAAAGATCGAAGGCTTACAGAATATACTTTCCAGGGTTCAAGAAGATTGATGTCAGCAAGGATGAATATAAGTTCAAGGACAGGTAATCTAGGAAGCAAAGATCAAGAGGGAGCACACTCCAGCGGCTCCTGCAAGGATGCATATTTTCAGAGGGAGTTGACCATCTTCCTACATTCCACAACAGAAAGGTATAGAAGAAGCTACTTCAATAGCTCCTGCCAGGAAGCAAAGACTCAGAGGGAGTCCACCCAACAAACAAACAAAGATAAGTATTTCAATTATCATTTCTTGCCTATTTTTGTTTAAATAATATTATGCTTATGTTCGTAGACTTAGGATATGTATTGTGCATATTAGAATGCTTGCATTAATAAATAGTATACTACTAATATGCATGTGATGGGTAAGTGGCCTGTGGCACTATACAACATTCCAGTGCTACTTATCTAGAATGAAACCTCTTTGCTAACATGTTGGGAGTAGTGCAAACTCTTAACAATGTTCTGGTAGAGACTGGAAGGCATCTAGAAAGTTGTGGAACATGGATAAATGTTGTATTGAAGCATTGGCTAAGACAACTGCATGACATATTTCTTTATGTGTAAAGAATTTGTTCTGAAAATTATGAGATGTTTCTAATCATGCAATTTAACTTGTTTTGTAGGAAAGACCGTATATCTTCACCTACAAAAGAACGACTACAACATTTGTTCCAACAAAAAAGATATCTATTGAAGATATTGAAGTTCCCAGGATCTGGAATGAATAAATGGAATACCATGATCCATCGATCATGAAGAAGATGTTTGGGATGCAGTCCCAAGACCTGACAGGGAGTTACATGTGTGCAGATTGAAGAAAGCCTTGTATAGGTTGTAGCAAGCTCCGAGAACTTGGTGTGATACAAACAGGAAGCTTGCTGCTGAGTTCGATATGAAAGATTTGGGAATGATGCATTATTTCGTAGGTATGGAGGTGTGGCAGAGTGTAGATGGGATCTTCCTTGGTCAAGGGAAGTACACAATAGATATCCTGAAGAGATTCAGGATGATGGATTGCAAGGCCATGGCCACACCTATGGCATCAAATATGAAGCTTCTATGTGATGCTTCATCTGAGCTGGTTGATGTCTCTATGTATCGTCAGATGACTGGGTCCTTGATGTACTTGACGAACACTAGACCAGATATTTTCTTTGCGGTGAACACATTGAGTCAGTTCCTAAAAGATCCAAGGAGTCTTCATCTGGTTGTTGTAAAGCATGTTCTGAGGTACCTGAAGGGTACAGTGGATTATGGGCTCAAGTATGAGGTGAATCAAAAGTTTAACCTGCAGGGTTATGTTGATTCAGATTGGGTTGGCAGTGTTGCAGATAGGAAGAGCACATCTGGGTGCTACTTTGGTATGGGATCAGGTGTGATCTCTTGGTTTAGCAGGAAGCAGTCCTGTGTAGCACTGAGTACAGCTGAGGCAGAGTATGTTGCATCCTGTTCAGCTAGTTGTGAGGCAGTATGGCTACATAAGCTACTGTCTGAATTATTTGATCTCTCATTGGATGCTACTGGTATCTTCTGTGATAACCAGAGTTGTGTGAAGCTGTCTGAGAACCTAGTGTTTCATGACAGGTCGAAACACATAGAGATCAAATATCACTATATCAGGGATATGGTGCAGAGAGGAGCTGTGAAGCTCTTGTATGTTGCAATGGACGAGCAGATTGCAAATGTGCTGACAAAACCACTAGCCAGTGTGAAGTACGAGTACTTCAGAGAGAGGCTTGGTGTTCTTCGGATTGATGACACTTCGAGGAAGAAGTGATGGACACATTTGCTGAAGCCATTCCAAGCATGTTGGAAGGAGGATCCTTCACATGGCTGTGGATGTAAGCGCTGGATGATGAGCATCAGGATGATGTTCTGGTTTCTGCTTTGTATGATCAGTTGGATCATTTTTATATATGTATGTATGCATCATGTTGGATGCTAGATATGATCAGTTGGATCATTTATATGTATATATGCTTCATGTTGGATGCTCGATATGATCAGTTGGATCATTTATATGTATGTACGCATCATGTTGGATGCTGGATATGATCGGTTGGATCATGTGTATGTATTTTGTATAAGCATCATGTTGGATGCTTGGACCATGTATCTGTATTTGTATCAGGTGGATACACTGTGTGATCAGGTGGATCATGTATGATGATATGTATCAGGTAGATACTTGGTATGCATCAGGTAGATGCATTGTATGATCAGGATGATCATGGATGACAAGCTTCAGGATGTTGCTCCATATCACATGCAACAGGATGTTGCAGTGATGATGATCAGGATGATCATGTGTACATCAGGATGATGTATGGTGAGTATCAGGTTGATACTCTGTGGCCGTGGAACAGGTTGTGCAGATAAGCATGTAATTTGTACCTTGGGAGTTTTGCAGATAGTCTTTCAAGGTTTTTCCTATGGCATGTAATTTGTGCCCTGGGATATCTGGCAGATGCTCTTTCAAGGTTTTGTCCTATGGCATGTAATTTGTGCCCTGGGAGATCCGATAGGTTGAGCCATGTGCTCGTAATCAGTCCTGGGATGCTCTTTCGAGGTTTTGACATGACCACATGTAATTTGTGCCCTGGGAGATCCAATAGGTTGAGCCTTGTGCTCGTAATTAGTCCTGGGATGCTCTTTCGAGGTTTTGTGGTGACCACATGCAATTTGTGCTCTGGGAGATCCGATAGGTTGAGCCTTGTGCTCGTAATCAGTCCTGGGATTCTCTTTCGAGGTTTTGTGGTGGGGTCACATGTAATAAGTCCTGGAGATCTGGACAGGATGAAAAAGGCCTCAGATGCTCTTTAGGGTTCTTGCTAGTCAAGAGACTCTTTTAAGGTTTTATGACGCACGTAATAAGTCCTGAGATTTCCACAGTATGGCCAGTGATGATGATGACCTGCAGGAGGTGGGCCTACATCCAGTATGAAAAAGGACTGGCTCTGTAGAACTTCCTATGACGAGTAGAGTTAGAGATTGGTTGAGATAGCAGCAGCAGTGACGATGATGATGACGATGCATCGATGACAATGATCCCGAGAAGAAGAATTGTTTAGTAGATCTGTGTCGAGAAATACCTTCCTAGTTAAGAGGGAGTGTTGATGTATATGTAACTTCAGAATGTATTTCATCTATGTATTTCATATATATTTATTGTACCCTTATTAGAGATGTGTTATTCCTCTATAAGGAAGTGTCGTCATGTGGATTGACAAGTGTCGCAAGTGTGTGTACTTGCCGATGGGTTATTAGACCACCATGTGTGGGGTCGGCCTTGAAATATATATTATATTGTGGATGTACCTAGCTAGACAAGTCGACCCCATAAGGTCACTGGGAAAACATGTTAGTATAAATAGAGATCAGGAGATATCTATTTAGATCATTCGGAAAGTCATCTCTCTCTCACTCAGAAAGTGGCGCACTAGTGAGGAGGAGGATCATATGATTTTAGGAGACTATCTCAAGTGTATTTTGGTTGTACTTTGGTTGAGCCATTGCTCTCTCTATCTCTGAGGAAGTTGTGGGGTTTTTCACCTTAGGGTTTTCCCCACGGAAACTCTATGTCTCTTGTCTCTCATGCTTTTGATTCTTGTGATGCTTATTGTGATTGTTATGCATTGATATACTGTATATGTTATTCTCTCAGTGAGGATCCTATAGTATTGTGAATTAATGCTCAGAATTTAACACCATCTAATGGGGCCAAAGGTATCCGTAACGACTGATCGGTGGGAAGTGCATTGGTGTTTTTGTCAGCGGGAGGGGATTTAGGGATGGAGCCATATTGGTTCCGACGGGTTTGAAGGTTGACATCGGCGGATGACATCATTAACAAGTGATGGGTACCTGATTCTAGCATGGGTTGATCAAGAGCTGCATAAGTGATTTGTTGTTGTGGTGGCACGTTTCCTTGAGGGGGAGCTAACGGTTGAGTGTTCACCACACCTTGGGTTGGTAAAGGGTTCTGTAACACCAAGGGTTGAGTCTGAGGTGGTGGGGGGTTGGGCGGCGCCTGAGGAGCCGCATTCCCTTGGCAGTGGGAATCATCAGTCCAGAGTTGGTGAGCCTACTCCAAATGTGGGAAAGCATGTGTGTAATGGCCATAGACCCCGCAAATAGAACAAGGATGGTTCGTTCTCAAATTAGGGTTTTTAGCTTGTTTGGGCGGTCTGTAGCTAGGGTTTTCTCCCTAGCTTGTGCAAATGAGCACCTACTAAGGAGAAGGGCCTCCTTAGTAGCAGCTCAATAAACAGTAAATTTAAATAGTAAAACAGTAAAATCTAAGCTAACATGTGCATCAACAGAAATAAAAAATGACAATATAATAGAAAGTTTCTTTTTGTATTATGATATAATCAAGATTACATTTACCTCAAGTGTTGAGGTTGGTGGAGCTCTTGCAGTAGTCTAGGAGGGCTGCTTCCGTGCTCCAATGGGTTCCTTCTCCTTCTCCGAGGTGTTTGAATAATGGGCCGAAAGGGGCACTCAAATGGGAAAAACTATCTCAAATGGTAAGCTAGGGTTTCAAGAGTGATTTTGGCAGAGTGAGGATAGGAAAAATTGTGGATATGAAATGGGGAGCCTCCATCACCTATTTATAGGTTTTTAGTGGTGGAGTATTGACCCATGGTTTTTGGCACCATATGGTTTAGGTCAATTGTATAGGGTTTTTGCTTATTTTTTCCCTCTTTCTCCTCTTTTTTATATATTTTTTATTCCCTTTTATTTGATTTTTGGGAATTTGGGGCCCTTTTAGAGGGTTTTTTCTATTTTTGGAGGAAATTTAAACTATTTTTTTGGGGGAAAGGGGGGTTTTTGGCCTTTTGGAGGCTATTTAATGGTTTTTTTAGGGTTTTGGAGGCAAATATGGTAGGAAATATAGACAAATGAGTCATGTAATGAGGGAGATGAGATGGTGAGCACTTTTTGGGTGTTAACAGTAGGTCCAAGTCAATGGCAACAAAATCAAACTCCTTACCATCAACCATACTTCACCCAGCCTGACCAACCATATCCCCCACCTTTTTCACAACCAAAAATGAAATATGGGAATCCATATCCATATCCCACAAATTGGAAGGAACCACTGCCATAACCACTTATAATGTCGCCGCCTCCACAAAAAAATATCCCCCCAGACCACCTACAATCCCATCTCAACCTATCCCAAATCCAAATAAAAATAGGACAGGACAACAACACTACAACAATGAAGTAATGCAGTTTCCAGCTTATGTCGTAAACACACTAGATTTGAATGAAATTAATATGAGATCTGGAAAGACACTAACAGGTTCCCATTATCAAAACAATCAAGAACCCATATATCCTGAACAACCCACATCTCCAAACATTAGCAGCGTGTAATTATACGCTCTGAGAAAGAAGAACGTAATCCTCCATTTCCTGAAAAGCTAATTCAAAACAACAAAGAAGAAGCAGAAAATGCCATACTTAATTAATTAAAACACTTAAACATTCAAATTCCCCTCTTACAAGCAATCATAGATATTCTAATATGTAACAAATTCATAAAGGAAAACTGCTTGAAGAAACCGGGCCGAAAGAAACGGGATCCCCCAACCATAAATGTGATAGGCCAACTAATATACCTTATGTTAGGGATATCTGTCAATCCAAAATACCTCGATCCAGGTAGCCCTATCATTAATGTAACCATAAACAAAAATCCTATTTCAACCAGTCTAATTGATCTAGGAGCTGTAATAAACGTTATGAAAAAATACACTATGTTATCCCTAGGTCTCCAATCCTTTATAAGACCAACAAGCACGGTGTTACAACTGGCTGACAAATCCACTGTCAGGCTGGAAGGTATTCTAGAAGATGTGATTATTAACATTGAATCATGGGAATATCCAGCATAATTCATAGTTATAGAAGTCAAAATCAAGCTAAGTGAGTCCCCAATCATCCTCGGGAGGTCGTGGCTGGAAATAGAAGATGCCTATATAGGCTGTCAATCTGGGGATATGAAAATTACCAGTGGAAAATCTAGAAATAAAATCACCATGTACCCACCATCCAAATGATCTATAGATGGAGAACACCCAAATTGGATGGAAGATTATGATGAAATAGATGATCAAAATATGCAACCAGTCCTCAGTAAAAAAACTGCTCTAACCCTAAAAGCTAAGGATGAAGATGCTTATTTAGCTAATTTGATTCAAAATGTTTATCCTAATCATGATATTTTTGAATAAATTTTTGTAACGGGGAAACAACAAGAAGTGCTAAACACTCCTATCACATAGACAGAATGTGGAAGAAAGTATTCTTCATTGAAGAACAACCCCCACAGGTAAAATTCATGGAAATCTTGCTTGGGAAGACGGTCAATATTAATGCACATCTGGAGCCAGAACAAGAACATCAATTAATAAAATTTCTCTCATAAAACAATAGGGCTTTCACGTGGACCTACACTAATATGAAGGGGATACACCCAGATATTTGCAAACATTATATTTACATCAAGGAGGGTATTGTACCGATAAGACAACCCCAAAGAAGGATGAATCCAACTTTAAAGGATATAGTTAAAATAGAATTGAAAAAATTACTGGATGCAGGCTTCATTTACCCGATCTTAGACAGTGAATGGGTCTCACCCTTAGTGATAGTTCCAAAGAAAGGAGGAAAGTGGAAAATCTGCGTAGATTATAGAGAGCTTAACAAAGAAACCAAAAGAGATCACTTCCCTCTACCATTCATTGATTAGGTATTGGATACTCTAGTTGGAAACAAGTTTTTTTCATTCTTGGATGGATTTAGTGGCTATAAACAAATCCAAATCCACCCTGCTGGCCAAGATAAAACAACATTTACATGCCCATGGGACACATATGCATACATAGTACTACCTTTCAGACTCTATAATGCTCCAACAACCTTTCAAAGAGCTATCTGGAGTATATTCTCTGATTTTATCAACGACCAGATGGAATTCTACATGGACGAATTCACACCATATGGAGAAAGTTTTCATCAAGCATTACAACATCTAGAATTGGTACTAAACAAATGCATCGAAATGAGTCTATGCCTCAGCAATTATAAATGTCAAATGCTAATGCAAGAAGGCATAGTTCTGGGAAACCACATTTCCTAAAGAGGTATTGAAGTAGATTAAGCGAAATTCATTGTTATTAAAATGCTACCCCCACCTGGAAAATCGAGGGATGTGTGCAACTTCCTTGGGAAAATAGGATACTTCAGAATATTTATAGAGGGATTCAGTAAAATTGTTGCACCAATGTTTTCCCTCTTGAAAAAAGACACATAATTCATCTGGACTGAACACTGCATGACATCATTTGACAACCTCAAGGAGAAAAACACAACTTCCCCAGTCCTCCAAGGACCAAACTGGATGCTACCATTTCACATCCACTCTGATGCCTCAGACAAATCCATCGGTGTGGTCCCCATACGGGAGGAAGAGAAGAAACCATATGCAATATATTACATCAGCAAAAACTTGGCAAGGGCAAAACTGAACTATACAGTCACATAAAAGGAATTTTTGGTTGTTGTACATGCCATAAACAAGTTTAGGCACTACATCACAGGGTACCCGATCTTTGTACACAGATCATTCTGCAATCGGGTACCTCATGAATAAAACCAATACAAGTGCTAGGATTAGTAGATGGTTGCTTCTTTTACAAGAGTTCGACTTAACAATACTTGACAAAATGGGAAAACATAATGTAGTAGCATACTTTCTGTCAAGGATGACCCATGTACAGGACAGTGAATTAGTAAAAGATGATTTCCTTGATGAACACCTATTTGAAATCTTGACACAAACCCCATGGTTTGCTGATATAGATAACTACCTTGTATCTGGGAGGTTTCCACAACATTATAGCTACAAAGAAAAGTGTAAGATCATAAGGAAAAGTACAACCTATACTTGGATACAAGGAATTCTCTTTAAAAAGGGGCCAAACCAAATATTAAGAAGATGCATCCGATAATATGAGGTCCACGACGTACTCCATGCTACTCACAATGAACCTTGTGGAGGACATTACGCAACAAAAATGACAACTTATAAAATACTACAGACTGGATACTACTTTCCAACACTGCACAAAGACTCCCAAGAATATGTTTCACATTGTGATGACTATCAAAGAATGGGAAAACTAGCACAAAGAGAAGAGATGCCTCTAAACCCCCAGGTTTCATTGGAACCATTTGAAAAATGGGGATTTGACTTCATCAGTCCATTTAATCCACCTTCAAATAAGAAGAACTACATTTTAGTTTGTACGGACTATCTTACTAGTGTGGGATGAAGTTGCATCACTCACAGCAGGTAATGAAACAAGTGTCGCAAAGTTCTTCACATAACAAATATTCCATAGATTTGGAGTTCCCAGAGAATTAGTTTCTGACCAAGGAAAACAATTTATATCAAACCTCATTGAGGATCTACTAAGAAGGAACAAAATAAAACATCAAAGATACTCCTCATACCACCCACAAGCCAATGGGAAAGTGGAGGTTACAAATAGAGAACTTGAAAGGATTCTAGAAAAATAGTTCAAATACATAAAAGGGATTGGGAAGATAGGTTAAATGAAGCAGTTTGGGCTTACAACAAAACATGGAAAACAAAAATAGGTTTTACCCCCTATGAACTAGTGTATCGGAAAAAGGTAATGCTTCCTATTGAATTTGAGATCAAAACATTAAGAATAGCAACCCATTTATACATGTAACTTTCAGCAATCAAGGAAGAGCGTATGCTCCAATTAAAATACCTATATGAGCACCACCAACAAGCTCTAGCCCACACTGAAATCATTCAACAACAAAGGAAGCAATGGCACGACAAGAATATAAAAGAAAATAAAATTCACAGAAGGGGATTGGGCATTGCTATATGATTCTAGATTTCATAAATTCCAAGGAAAACTTACAACATGATGGATGGGACCATATATCAGTGATACAATCTATGACAATGGAGCAGTCAGAATCAAGACCATAGACGAGACCGAATTTCCAATGTTGGTAAACGGACACAGACTCAAATTGTACAAGAAACCGCAGTCCAAAGAGGAATTCACTTAAACTCTTTATCATAAATATCTGATGCTAATAGAGGAAGTACACGTCCTCCAATTAAACTAAAAAATATATAATGAAAAAAATAAAAGAAAAAAATTATTATGAAAAAAATAAAAATAAAATGAAAAAATGAAAAAGAGAAAAAAAATTGGAAAACATGAAAAAAGAGAAAAAATATATCATGCGAGCCAGCAAATCAATCGAAGCAGCAGAATATATCAAGAAAGCCAACATCTCAATCAAACCAACAAAATATATCAAGCGATCCAGCAAATCAACAGAAGCAACAGATGATATCAAGCAAACCAGCACAAAAGAAAAGAGTCGGCATATCAACCGAAGCAGTAGAAGATATCAAGCGAGCGAGCATCTCAATCAAACCATCAAAATATATCAAGCGAGGCAACACAAAATAAAAGAGCCAACCCCATAACTACGGAGCTGACAAAAAAAACAATAGACAAAGACAAAATCAACTACGGAACTTCACAATTACTGTGAAAATATCCACGTCATCAATCAAGGTACGCTATACACAAAAATGTAATCTCTAAATCGTTTGTTTCTATTTTTAGTCGAATCAATTTATGCCTACAGAAGGAATATCACAGAGCTGAGGACATCTCTCTTTAGACAAAATGGAGGCACATGGTTCAGAGTAACCACACCAGGTGATGATTTCCAGTCCAAATTAAGAAATGGCGATCTTATGTATGTCTGTATTGCACCACATCCCTTCATATCAAACAATAGCACGACATTAAATGAAGAAAAGCAAAGGCATAAATAGCAAGAAAAGATGGGGGAATAAGACAAGAATGGGATAAGAATAAGTAAACAAGCTCGACTGGAATATATGGAAGATTTCAGACCTTGAGTAGAGCAAATACAGCAAGAAGAATACAGGACTCTGTTGGGCATGGCCCAAGTGGAACACTTTTTGGTAAGACAATTTTGTGGAGCGAGGCTCCACCGCAACAGTTTTGAAGACAAGAAGTACAAGCTAAGTGAGGTCCAGCATCGACCTATTTTGGCTAAATAAATCTGCAAATCCCGGGAGAAGGGTGAGGAGCGGCACGGATTTGAAGGAAAGGGACCTGTCTCCTTAGTACAGACAAAGTACTAAGACATCCAGGGAAGTGGAGACCGTTAGAAACAGAGCGGTGGACCGACAATGACTGTAGAAGTAGAGCGATGGAAAGGGATGTGCTAGTATGCAGTTTGAGCTCCTGATGTCAAAAGAGCGTTAGATCTAGAGGCGTCACAGAATGGAGGCCAAATTCAAGTGAATTAGCTATCGAGTGTGACAATCCTGGTTAGCGGGGTAACCGCGCCATTTTGGGGGCTTTTGGGTATTATAGGGATTTTTGGCCCTCGATGATTGTAAAGACGTGACCCTCGGGCACAATCTATAAAAAGGGAAGTTTTGTAAGGGAAGGGTTGGTATTTTTTTGGGTTTTGATGAAAGACTAAGTATTGTAAGAGTGAGAAAAGATAAGAGCCTCTATAGCTGTGTGCACAGAGACCCATTGTAGAGAGAAGAGTCTGCAGCTGTGTGTGCAGATTGGAACTGTTGACCCTTCCCATTAATATAAACAATAGTTCTTGTGGACGTAGCTCCCATCTTGGGGGTGAATCACCTAAATACTTGTGTTGTGTGATTGAATCTGTGAGATTGCTTATGTTTATGTTTACGTTTATGTATGTTCATGCTTTTATATGTATGTTTGATGAGAATAATATGTTAAGTATTGAACATGTATAACAGAATGCGCAAGTAATTCTGAGTATGTTGAATGTGTAGTTACATGGATAAACACTAAGTCAACGAAGTCTATAATGTGTGTAACTACTTAGAAGCACAGTCGTGGATTTGCGTTGTTATATTGCATTGTGGATGTTATGAGGTGCGCAATCCTGTATGTGCACAGTAACCCCAAGGTTATATGCAAAGTGGGGATAACTTCTCCAGAGCCAGTTCCATAACCACACATCACCTGATTACAGAAACCTACTTCTGTAATCCCCCATAACTTCACCTCAAGTGAGACCTCATCCTAGTCACAGGTTGTTGTCGAAAGGGCTGGTGGAGAAATGGTATTGTTGGTTCCCTAACTACGCCGAACCTGTGTCAGTAAAAGAAATTCAAAGAAAATTTTGTAGCCAACAAATGGTTATGTTTCTGGGACTGAACTGGTGATGTGCTCTGATAAACGGAATCCCGAGTGGACAGAGATACAAAACTGGGTAACTAATACAGAGGACGAGTTTGGGAAGAAAGAAAATAGATATCCGCGCTTATCTACGAAAGAGTGTTTACAAAGATATATTTTCTCAGACATACACAAAATCTTCTTTGCATCCTTCAGCAACGAGCTACACAAGTGGATATCAATACTCGCAGAACGGAAAAATTTCTTTCATGGTGGAGAACCTACAGTATGGACTCCAGAATTGATTCGGAGACTTAAAGCGGTGGATAGCCCAATTTCAAGAGCAATAGACTTCTGACTTGATAGCGTACTAGAAGGCTATGTTACAGAATTTATTGTCGACACTCTGAAGTCTTACAGCGCAGCAGAGGCAGATTTCTTCAAAGGATTCAGAGGTAAGTACATGAAGAATCTCAGTCTATACATTAAAATGTTGTTAGCAGAAAAAGGTGTCTTGAGAATGCAATAAAAACGCTAGTAATTTGAGTCTGTAATGTTTAGTAACACAGACAGTGACACTGGGGAGAATATCTATACATTAAGAAGTGGTAAAAGATACAAGTTTATCACTAGAAAGAGGTCTCATGAACCTGGACCTCGCGTCTCTTAGAAACTGAGTTAGGAAGTAACAAAGACTCATATCAGGTTGAGTTTGATAGTGTAATAGATCCTAGAGCAATTACCTATCAACCCATTACACCGCATAAACTGTGAAAATCCTCACAGCAGATCTAAGAGATGATGTATCTCACAAGAGAATAATTATGATTAAGCAAGAAAATAGAAGAAGAGTGATACATGCAGTATAATGAGCAACAGAATAATATGGTACAGTAGAAATCAGATAGAAGCAATAATACTTCGGTCATACTAAATTATTAATCACAAATGGACATATAAATAATACAATGCATGAGGAATTCGAATGCCTAAGGTGGCAATTCGAATTAGCCTTCATGGAGTGATCAAAGGATCACTGGAGTGTCATCGGAGCACAACTAGGTGTCCTCATGATCATCGGAGCGCAACTGGAAGTCTTCATCATCATCAGTGGAGTCATCAATGCTCAAGTAACTGTCAACCATCAGTCAAACTAACTCTGGTAGGTGTAACTGAGTGTAACTCAATGTAACTGAGTGTAACTCAATGTAACTGAGTGTAACTGAATGTAACTGAGTGTAACTGACTGTAACTGACTGTAACTGAGTGTAACTGAGTGTAACTGAGTATAACTGACTGTAACTGAGTGTAACTAAGTGTAAGTGAGTGTAACTGAGTGTAACTGAGTGACAACTGGACTGGTAGGTGAAGGAGGGCGAGTTGCTCCCTAAAATCAAGGAAGAAGGGCGCATTAAGCAACTGGAGGGCTAAAACTGAATAGTGAGAAGCTCCTGGGGGCTGGCTAACTGAGGGCTAGGTGCTGGACTGATGACTGGGATGCATGCAAAATGCATGCAAACCCTAGAATGCATGCAAACCCAAAAATGTGCATGCATGACTGAAAATGTAAATGATCAAAATACTGGTGGGACTAGGATGGAGTATAGGAATATCCTAACACCCCCCCTTAATCCATCCTGGGCCCTGGTAACTAAGACCAAAGGTCACCCAATACAATGAATAATAACAATCAATAAACCAAGGAAGTGGGAAAATTTCATGGGAAACATACCCCCTCCTCAAAAAATAGACTGTAAGGCACACATAAAAAAATAAAAGCTCCAAACTCAAGCATGTGTGATGCTTGGTCATATGTCTGGAGGTATCTTCTTCTTGGGAAGAAGTGGATCATGCTCAAAAAGCATGTGCTTGTACTTGCTCTTCAGATCGAATGTGATGAGAACAAATCCAACAGTATTAGAATGATCCTTGAACCTGTGATTCGAATCAGCTGAGGTAGGATCAAATTTTTGAATGTGCATATAGTCCTTTGTCTTCTCCTTCGAACCACCATGGGTGAGATTATGCCAAAAAGAACTATTACATGTTTGCTTGAAATCAAAATCAGATTTAAGACTTTCAAAACAGTTTCTTGAGATCTCCTTTGAACCAGCAAGGGTGAGATCAAAACTATCATATGCATGAGAAATTATCTCAAGCGGGTGGCAATGGCCATATTCTTCAATAACCTTCTGAAAGCATGTGCTAATGATCATATAGTAGTAAATAAGAGATGTTTGCTGAAGAGGAGCGAATGCATTACCTCCAATAGCTGATGTTACCTCCGAAATAATCATGTGATCATGATGCAAACCAACAAACTCTGGTGCAAGGCAGGATTTAGGACCTTCTGCAATATCTAGAGTGTGAGCTGGCACAGAAAGAGAAGAAAGTTTGAGCATGAGCGGATAATCTGCAAGTTCTTTGTCAACAACTTCAATATGAGATGATACTGGTTCATGATCTGAGAGATCATCAAGGGGAGCGAATGCAACATGATCTGAGAGACCATCAGGAGGAGCGAATGCATCATGATCTGAGAGACCATCAAGTGGAGCGAATGCATCAACTTGCTTGCTTTTGAAGGGATTTGGACCAAAACCATCATTCTTTTTGCCGAATCTTTCATCCAGATGAGCCCATAACTCTTTTGGAGTTTCAATTTCAAAGATGGTCGGGTACAATATGTAATCAGTCATAGTAAGCTTCATTCTTCCAATGTGCATGTCACCTTTATTCAACCATTTAATCTTCTTTGTAGAGGATTCGAACTCTCTTTCAAAATAACAATCAAAGAGATCATGGCTCTTTAAATATGCTATTATTTTTGGTTTCCATTCATCATAGTTGAATAGAGAAAGAGGAGTGATTTCTTCTAATTCAGGATACATTGAAGCTGTAGAAGACCTGCAAAAACAATATAGAATAACTGCAACTGCTACTGCTGCAAAAATGCAGAAACTGCTGCAACTGCTGAACTCGAAATCTTGGTAATAACCTGCAAAAAACTCTCAAGAATGGAGATAAACAATACTCTCAACATGCTCTGATACCATGTGAAAATCCTCACAGCAGATCTAAGAGATGATGTATCTCACAAGAGAATAATTATGATTAAGCAAGAAAATAGAAGAAGAGTGATACATGCAGTATAATGAGCAACAGAATAATATGGTACAGTAGAAATCAGATAGAAGCAATAATACTTCGGTCATACTAAATTATTAATCACAAATGGACATATAAATAATACAATGCATGAGGAATTCGAATGCCTAAGGTGGCAATTCGAATTAGCCTTCATGGAGTGATCAAAGGATCACTGGAGTGTCATCGGAGCACAACTAGGTGTCCTCATGATCATCGGAGCGCAACTGGAAGTCTTCATCATCATCAGTGGAGTCATCAATGCTCAAGTAACTGTCAACCATCAGTCAAACTAACTCTGGTAGGTGTAACTGAGTGTAACTCAATGTAACTGAGTGTAACTGAGTGTAACTCAATGTAACTGAGTGTAACTGAATGTAACTGAGTGTAACTGACTGTAACTGACTGTAACTGAGTGTAACTGAGTGTAACTGAGTATAACTGACTGTAACTGAGTGTAACTAAGTGTAAGTGAGTGTAACTGAGTGTAACTGAGTGACAACTGGACTGGTAGGTGAAGGAGGGCGAGTTGCTCCCTAAAATCAAGGAAGAAGGGCGCATTAAGCAACTGGAGGGCTAAAACTGAATAGTGAGAAGCTCCTGGGGGCTGGCTAACTGAGGGCTAGGTGCTGGACTGATGACTGGGATGCATGCAAAATGCATGCAAACCCTAGAATGCATGCAAACCCAAAAAGGTGCATGCATGACTGAAAATGTAAATGATCAAAATACTGGTGGGACTAGGATGGAGTATAGGAATATCCTAACATAAACCTCCAGGTGACGAAAAAAATACTACTAACCGACAGAACACCAGTAGTAGTAACACCGTTGGAGCAAGTACTTAGAACATTCCAAGTAGTAGTATACCCAAGTATTCATAGAACACTACACCTCCTAGAAGGATAATGACAGATGACATTAAGCTGCCTATATTTAAAGGAACAGGTCTTGAATACCCGGAGCAACATTGGTTTCTTTGTGAAGCCATGTGTAATGTTAAACAAGTACACAATGATGCTATTAGACAAGAACAACTAGTTACTACATTTGGGGACAAAGCCTTAACATGGTTTATGAAGTACTCTGTTGGACAGAATAGGACACTAGTGGAGATTAGAATTGCGCTCTTCAAAGAGTTTAAAAAACCTAAGTTAGAATCACAGTGTATCACAGAGCTGAAGGAAATTAAGCAAAAACCTAGTCAGACAGCATGGGAATTTGATCAAAAGTTCAAAGCATTGTTAGATAAAGTGAGCTTTGAAATAACACCACAAAATCACCAAGAATGGTTTATAGCTGCGCTGCTACCCCATATCAGATTACCGTTGATGCAACAGAAAGTTGCTTCGTAGATAGAGGTCCTAGAAATTGCGATGAAATTAGAGGCTTCACCTATAGAAGAGACTAGCGCATGAATGGTTCAAATACAAACCTAGCTAGAAAATATGACATTACAACTTCAAGACATGAAGAAAGGAAAATAAACCCGAGAAGAGGTTTGGTGTGCAAAGTGTAAGGGAGAAGGTCACTGTAAAGAACAATGTCCGGTGTTTAGGGATTACATTGCTAGTGGAGCACCAAACCCATTAAATCAACAGCAAGGACCATGGTGTGAGTGTTAATTTTTTAGAATTAATTCAACATACTCTAGGATCTTTACTGAGAGAATAACATGTACAGCATATCAAGTATAACAATGCAAATCAATCACACCAAGCAATCACATGAGACAATAGACACACAAAATTTCACTAGGGAAAACCATAAAGGTGAAAAACCCCACAACTTCCTCAGAGATAGAAAGAGAAATGATACAACCCAAGTACACAGAGATAGTCCTCCTAGCAGCTGAACCTCCTCCTCCACTAGTGCGCCACTTTCCGAGTAGTGTAGAAGTGAACAATGAGATGATAAAATAGAGTGCCTCCCACACTCTATTTATACATGACCTGACCTGCCTAATAACCTAGCAAGGCTGACTTTCTAATTCAGTCTAATAACCCATGGTTATACTAATCAGGGCCGACCCCACACTTGGTGGTCTAATAACCCATCACTTGCAAGTTACGACACTTGCGACAGTTGTCAATACAAATGACGACACTTCCATATAGAGGAATAATAACATCTCTATAGGAGTACAATATACATAGGTGAAATACATTACGAAGTTACAATTACATCAACACTCCCTTTTAACTAGGAAGGTATTTCCCATCACAGATCTGCTAGCACAAGTCTTCTTCTCTGGATCATCATCACTGGATCATCGTCATCGTCACGGCTGCTACTATCTCAATCAATCTCTGATCTAGTCGTCATAGGAATTTCTACATAGCCAGTCCTTTTTCATACTGGATGTAGGCCCACCACCTGCAGGTCTTCATCATCACTGGCCATACTGTGGAATCCTCAGGACTTATTATGTACGTCACAAAACCTCGCAAGAGCATCCCAGGACTGATTATGGGCACGTAGCCCAACCTATCGGATCTCCCAGGGAGCTATTACATGTGATCCCACCACAAAACCTCGAAAGAGAATCCCAAGACTGATTACGAGCACACAGCTCAACCTATCAGATCTACTAGGGCGCTATTATATGTGGTCACCACAAAACCTCGCAAGGGCATCCCAGGAATGATTACGAGCACACAGCTCAACCTATCGGATCTCCTAGGGTGTTATTATATGTGGTCATGGAAAAACCTCGAAAGAGCATCCCAGGACTGATTACGAGCACACAGCTCAACCTATCGGATCTCCCAGGGCACTATTATATGCCATAGGACAAAACCTCGAAAGAGCGTTTGCCAGATATCCCAGGGTGCTATTATATGCCATAGGAAAAACATCGAAAGAGTATCTGCAAACCTCCTAGGGCGCTATTATATGTCCTCCCAAGCAAAACCTCGAAAGAGCATTTGCCAGATATTCCAGGGCGCTATTATATGCCATAGGCAAAAGCTCGAAAGAGTATCTGCAAACCTCCCAGGGCGCTATTATATGCTTATCTGCACAACCTGTCCATGGCCACAGAGTATCCATCTGATACTCACCATACATCATCCTGATCATCATCACAACATCATCCTGATGCATATCATTTGGATCAACATCCTGAAGCTCATCATCCATGATCATCTTGATCATACAATGCATCCACCTGATGCATACCAAGTATCTACCTGATACATATACAAATACATGATCCACCTAATCATACAATGTATCTACCTGATACATATACAGATACATGATCCACCTGATCATAACAAGCATCCAACATGATGCATATACATATACATGATCCAACTGATCATAACAAGAATCCAACATGATGCATATACATATACATGATCCAACTGATCATAACAAGCATCCAACATGATGCATATACATATACATGATCTAACTGATCATATCCAGCATCCAACATTATGCATATATAGAGCAGTAACTGGAGCATCATCCTGATGCTCATCATCCAACGCTTACATCCACATCCATGGGAAGGATCCTCTTCTCACCATGCTTGGAATGGATCCAACAAATGTGTCCATTACTTCTTCCTTGAAGTGTTGTCAATCTGAATAACACCAAGCCTCTCTCTGAAGTACTCGAACTTCACTTTGGCTACTGGTTTTGTCAATACATCTGCAACCTACTCATCCGTCACAACATACAGGAGCTTCACTGCTCCTCTCTACACCATATCCCTGATATAGTGATATTTGATCTCAATGTGCTTTGACCTATCATGGAACACTGGATTCTCAGACAGCTTCACACAACTCTAGTTGTCACAACAGATACCAGTAGTATCCAACAAGAGATCAAATAACTCAGACAGTAGCTTCCTCAGCCATACTACCTCACAACTAGTCGAACAAGCTGCAACATACTCTGCTTTGGCTGTACTCAGTGCTACGTAGGACTACTTCCTCCTAAACCAAGAGATCACACCTGATCCCATTATGAAGCAGCACCCAGAAGTGGTCTTCCTATCTGTAGCACTTCCTGCCCAGTCTAAATCAACATAACCCTGCAGGTTAAACTTTTGATTCACATCATACTTGAGCCCATAATCAATTGTACCCTTCAGGTACCTCAGAATATGCTTTACAGCAACCAGGTGAACACCTCTGGGATCCATCAGGAACTGGCTCAATGTGTTAACTACAAAGCAAATATCTGGTCTCGTGTTTGTCAGGTACATCAAAGACTCAATCATCTGACGATACATCGGGACATCGACCGGCTAAGATGAAGCATCACACAGAAGCTTTAGGTTCAATGCCATAGGTGTGGCCAAGGCCTTGCAGTCCATCATCCCGAACCTCTTTAGGATCTCTATTGCATACTTCCCTTGTCCAAGGAAGATCCCATCTTCACTCTGCCACACCTCCATGCCTAGAAAATAGTGCATCATACCCAAGTCCTTCATCTCGAACTCTGCAGCAAGCTTCCTCTTGGTATCGAAAATCAATCCATCCTCACCTGTAACAAACAGGTCATCCACATGCAATAGTAGTATCATAGGATTGCCTTCCTCAACCTTGTAGTAAAGGTTGGAATCTGCTTTACTCTTGGTAAAGCCCAAACTGGATAGAAAGCTGTCTATCCTACCATACCAAGTCCTAGGAGCTTTCTTCAAGCCGTACAAGGATTTCTTCAATCCGCACACATATGACTCTCTGTCATGTGTCTCAAAACCAAGTGGTTTCTCCACATACACTTCCTCTTCGACTACACCATTCAAGAAAGTTGTCTTGACATCCATCTGGTGTATCTTCCATTTAATAATTGTAACCAGAGCAAGTACTGTTCTGATGGAAGTGTATCTGGCTATAGGAGCAAAGGTCTCTTCATAGTCTATTCCCTCTTTCTGAGAGAAGCCACAAGCTACAAACCTTTCCTTGTACTTCTTTACGCTACCATCTACAACATGCTTGATCTTATAGATCCACTTGGAAGTCACAACAGACTTCCCTTCTGGTCTTGATACCACATCCCAAACATCATTCTTCATGATCGATTGGTATTCCTCGACCATGGCATCCTTCCATTCTTTCTTTTCCGCTGCCTCTTCATAAGTGGAAGGTTCTTTGTTCATAATGTCACAGAGCAAGGCAACATAGCTAGTGTGTGACCTTGTCCTTTTCCTTTCTCTGTGTTCCTCTTGTGCATCTTGGATGAGATCTCTAGCCCATGCAGGTTTCCTCTTGTGAAATTTCTTCTCATGGGGTGGATCTATAGGTTCTTGTGGATCTTTAATTTCATGGGTTTCTTCTGGAATTGCTTCAGTCATAGTGGTGTCTTGAAATCTAGTTTCCTTTGGTTCTTCATGATCTTCAACAGGTGCCTTCTTTGATTTGATGTCAGCCGAGTCCTCATCGAATGTTACATCCCTGCTGACATCAATCTTCTTGAACCCTGGAAAGTATATTCTGTAAGCCTTTGAGCTTTCACTATACCCCACAAAGATGCCCTTCTTTCCTGAAGGATCTAGCTTTGTTCTCTTTTCCTTTGGAGCATGTGTATATACTGGACAACCAAAAATTCTGAGATGGCTAACTTCAGGTTTCTTACCAGATAATACCTCTTCTAGTGTCTTGTTGTCCAATATCTTGTGAGGTGTTCTATTCTGCACATATACAGCTGTCCTAGTTGATTCTTCCCAAAGATGCATAGGCAGATCCTGGTCATGCAACATTTCCCGTGCTGCTTCCATGATTGTTCTATTTTTCCTTTTTGAAACTCCATTTTGTTGTGGATTGTAGGAAGCAGTCAACTCCCTCTTAATCCCTGAGTCACTACATAGCTTCTTGAAATCACCTGAAGTGAATTCTCCGCCATTGTCGGATCTGAATGTCTTGATCTTCTTATCAGTTTGATTTTCCATCAAGGCTTTGAACTCCTCGAACTTATCAAACACTTCGTCTTTGTTCTTCAAGAAATAAACCCAAGTCTTCCTAGATAATTCATCAATGAAAGAGACATAGTATACATACCCACTCAGAGAACTGGATGACATTGGACCGCATACATTAGAGCGGATAATCTCCAGGATTCCTTTTGCTTTGCTTTCACTGCTTGGAAATACCTTCTTAATGTTCTTTCCTTTTGCACATCCTTTGCAAACACCTTCATGCTTTGTCTTGATTTCAAGAAGACCCTCTACAACTTTGCTTGCAATTGGTAGTGCTCTAGAGTGCACATGTGCAAGCCTTATATGCCAAAGTTCACTTGGCTCCGTGGATTCATGTACCATGGCATGTTCAGGTTGTCCCTTTAATTTGTATAATCCTCCTTCTTTCTCTCCAATCACTACTACATCATCTATAGTTTTACCCTTTGGCCACATTAGGACTTTCCATCTACAAATGAAACCCTCATTCCTTTTGCATCCAATGCAGATATGGAGAGTAGATTCTTCTTGAGTCTAGGTACATATAGTACATCTTTCATCTTCAAATACTTTCCAGAGTATAGGTTGTATGAGGATTCACCACTTCCCTTGATAGGGTATTGATAGTCATCCCCAAGTTTCACCTTATGGGGTGACTCATGTTCAGATGGATTTGCAAAAGATTCTTTAAACCCAGTCATGTGTTTGGAAGCCCCACTAGCAATAAGCCAATCATTACATCCATGAGAGATAGTACCTGTGAGAGCAGAGATTAGAACATATTCATCTTCACTAGATGATTCATCACTTTCTGCTCTAACCTTCTTCTTGGGAGGTTCATCATCCTCAGCAACATGAGCATGATATCTTCTTTTGTTGTTGTTCTTCTTCTTGTTGAAGTTGTAGTTGTTGTCTTTCTTCTTCTTGGGACAATCTCCAGCAAAGTGTCCCTTCTCATTGCATGTGAAGCACCTGAGATCTTTCTTATCTTTATGGTAATGGTGGTGTGAAGATCTCTTGTTATGAGATGGCTCTCTCTTGGGATTTCCTTTCTTGGTGTGTGCTGTGAGAGCTTGATCTTCATTTCCCATCTTCTCTTCTCGGGCTACAATCCTAGCCTCTTCTTGTGAACATTCCTCCCATAGTCTACTGAAGGAGATCAAAATCCTTCTTGCACAGATTCCTTGGATGAAGGAATCCCATGACCTAGGTAGGCCATTCAAAGTGGTCATAACAACTTCACCATTATACATTAATTCATCCACAGCTTCAAGTTGTTCCTTAATCTGAGAGAGATTAGATAAATAGGATTGAATGGTCTCTCCATTCTGAATCTTTACCCCTTTCAATTGGTTCCGCGGAGTCATCTTCTGATTTATGTTCTTTCCTTCAAACAACTTGGTTAGGGAATCAAACATCTCCTTGGGTGTCTTTAGAGATGACACATGTGGTATGAGGTGGTCTTTGACAGAATCAACAATGATCCTCTTTGCCTTGACCAAGTTCTTTTTATGCAAGGCCTTAGCCTCTTCTCCCTCTGGGACAGGGACCTCTTCACTTATGTAAGTATCCAATTCATTTTCTTCTAGGATTAACCCAATCCTATACTTCCATGCTGGGAAGTTATCAGCCCCTTCAAGCTTATCCTCAAGCTTGGTGGGTGAGACATCTTAAAGAGTACTTCAAATGGAAATAGAAAAGATTTAGGCCTTACCACTTGATTTGCAGAAATCTGGATCTAGTGATGGATTAGGGTTTTTTAGAGAAACCCAAAAAATTAAAAATGTGAATTTCAAACTTCTGAAAGGATAAGAAGATGCGCCTTGATGATCTAATCAGCATGGTATATTCAGAATTTGAAATCTGCAAAGTTTCACCCTTCAGAAATGCCTTTTAGTCTTCCCAGGTTCACTAGGGAGGACCCTGAATTAGGGTTTGAGTTTCCTGGAGCTTCACCAAACCAAAAAGTTCAATCCAAAGCTGTAAAATTTGATTCTTCCAAGGATCTTCCAGCTTTGTCCTCAGATTTCAGAAATTCCTATTTTTTTTGGAAACCCTAATTTTTAGGGCCAAAAATGAAAGTGCCCAGAATTGAATTCTGATTGGACAGAAAGATGCGCCTTGATGAGGGGAGTCAAAATACCATATTTCCTTTCACGATCTGTGTAGAGAAACCCAATAAATAGGAAACCCTAGTTTCCGTAACTGCAGAGTGTCTTCTTCTCAGGTTAGCTCTGATACCATGTTAATTTTTTAGCATTAATTCAACATACTCTAGGATATTTATTGAGAGAATAACATGTACAGCATATCAAGTATAAAAATGCAAATCAATCACACCAAGCAATCAAATGAGACAATAGACACACAAAGTTTCACTGGAGAAAACCATAAAGGTGAAAAACCCCACAACTTCCTCAGAGATAGAAAGAGCAATGATACAACCCAAGTACACAAAGATAGTCCTCCTAGCATCTGAACCTCCTCCTCCACTAGTGCGCCACTTTTCGAGTAGTGTAGAAGTGAATAATGAGATGATAAAATAGAGTGCCTCCCGCACTCTATTTATACATGACCTGACCTTCCTAATAACCTAGCAGGGCCGACCCCCCACTTGGTGGTCTAGTAACCCATCAATTGCAAGTTACAACACTTGCGACACTTGTCAATACAAATGACGACACTTCCATATAGAGGAACAATAACATCTCTATAGGAGTACAATATACATAGGTGAAATACATTATGAAGTTACAATTACATCAACAGTGAGATTTTCCGATGTAGAAGACATCGCCCAGAGGACTGTTATCTAATTTATAAATATGTGCAAACACCAACGAACCTATACTACACATTTTGTAAGTCAGTTGGCCATGATGATAGCAACTGTAGAGAATATGAACTCATGATAGAAAGAAAGCATGATGTCTACAGATTTCAAGGGGAAACACATAATAACAATGAAAATGCGCAGTATGATCAAGGCGCATATAGAGGACATGGAGGATTCAAAGGAAGAGGACGAAACACTGGAAACTGATGATTAAGAGGTCAGATTGTATGTTATAACTGCGCTCAACTAGGACATCTAGATAGAGACTGTACGAACCCTTGTACTACCTATAAATATTGTAAATCATCTGAACATGTTATTGAGGCATGCCTTGTTTTGCAAGGAAAAATGCAAGAGAGAAGACAAGATGTGTTGAATCAGAACATACAGATGATCGCAGCTGAAAAATGGAATATAGATTGCAACATTAATGTTGTGATGTGAAGTGGAGCCACGACAAGTGGAGATCAAAGATAGACCGAATCCTACTGAAGGGGCTTGGATAAGAAAAGAAACTGGAAAAACACCTACTTTCAACCTGAAAAAAGAAAAATAGGTCTTCATGGAAGTAAGAGAAACCTTCAAAGAATCAGAACCTTTAACTCTAAGAATAAAGTTGTGAAGTGAGATAGTGCCTATGATGGATATGCCAGCTTCATATGACCAATCATGTACTGCAACATACATGATGAGTCATGTTGCGTAGCTTTTACAGAGCTACATGAAGTTGTTAAAGCACATAAATGCTTTGGTAGAACTACAAATCCTATTGACTAATTACGAGTAGCATAATGTAGTAACTGAATCACATAGAGTGGTTCACCATATTAAGAATCATAAAGGAACCGAAAGAGAAATGAGACTAAATGCATAGATTTGGGATTTTGAAATGGACGAGATTATCCTTGAATTAGGATTAGAAGTAAATGTCCTAACTAAGAATACATGGGAACAAATGGGGAAGCCGAAGTTAACATGGTCACCAATATAGTTGAGGCTAGCTTCCAATCAACAAAAGGTTCTACCCTTTGGGAGATTATCAAATCTTGTTGTTGACATTGATGGAGTGCAAAGTAGAGCAGACTTTGAAGTGATTGAGATCGTAGATAATAGAGATCCCTATACTGCACTATTGGGGATAGATTGGGAAATTGATAACCTTGCAATTATCAACTTGAAAAAGAAGCAAATGATATTTGAAGGACTAGATATTAGGGTCATCGCACCCTTGGATCCTTCACAAAGACCTAGATATATTGAACCAATAAGAGAAGAATGCAGAAATCAAGATATGGATCATATATACAAGATGACGGTAAATCAGGAAGACTACATCGATCCTACTGATTATGGCACATTGAGTTGGAGATGTGACAGTTCTTGCATATCAAAATCAAATGCAGGACTAGAGAACTGGCATAGCAGAATGCATGAAGTATCTGCAAGGAGATGCGTGTAGCTTACGAGATCAATGCACTAGATTGGAACAAAGGTAAGTTCAATCCCTAGTTACGATGTATTAAGTAATATTCATGTGTTTTTTCAAGAATATCTTATATCAATCTCAAATGAATACAATTTAGCAACATTGGACAGAACATTGTGCACTACACCTGCTAGATGGTGAGTTGCGCATAAGCAGAATCTGACCACATGGGAAGAATGTAAGCACATGATGGAGATCATATTTCCAAAATCGACTGAGCTTGTACAAGTGAAATATAATGGTCATATTGATCCTAGAGATCATATAGACCTTTTCCTGAAAGCATGGACACATGTACTTCAAGCAAAATGGGTCCATCGCTTTATGCACACACTGGAGAAAATTCCAAAGAATTGGTACATAGAAACAGAACTTCGTAGAGTAATGGTAGAATGGTCCATCATGACTAAGAAATTCCAAGCGACTTTCAGTTTTGAGGACGACTGTCCAAGTATAAATGAGGCTTTATAGATCATCAAAAAGAAGGTATTCAATAACACACTAGAACCTGTTTATCAACAACCAAAATGGTAAAAAAAGATAGAACATGCCCTGGAATGTTATAACTTCTCTTTAGATGAAGATGAAGATGAAAATGAGGATGAATAGCCGCACGATGTCAACATACCTGAGTCATAAGGAGAGCACGAAGTAGAAGGACCTCCAATAGAAATTCTAGATCTAAGTAATCCTGTGAAAACTCAAAAATTCAACATTGGAACTAGTGAAGAACCAAAGTTCGCTTCTATAGGGTATTATTGGGATGAGTAAATGGTAGTGCAGATAGCATACTTACTATGAAAATACAAAGACTTATTTCCTACAAAGTTTTCCCAAATGAAAGGCATTTTGGGCGACTTGGGAGTCATGAAAATACCTCTCAAGCCGGATGCGAAGCCTATTAAGCAGAGAACCTATCGACTAAATCTCAGATACAAAGAAAGAGTAAAGGAAGAACTTGATAAGATGATTGATGCAGGAATCATTGAACCAGTCGAAGAGTCAGAATGGATAAGTCCCATGGTTATCTAGAATAAGAAAACTAAAGGAGAAATTAGGATCTGCGTAGACCTCAGAAAGATAAACGATGCATCGTTGCATGACCCATTTCCTACTCCATTCACAGATGAAGTGTTAGATAATGTTGGAGGAAATGAAGCATACTCCTTCACTAATGGATTTTCTGGATATGATCAGATCAGAATTGATACAACAGATAGACACAAGACCACATTTGCAACTGAATGGGGCTCCTTTCAGTACATAGGCATGCCCTTTGGGCTGAATAACGCACCTACTATCTTATCCAGAGTAGTTGCTGTTTCATTTAAGGATTTTATCCATAAATTTTTAGAAGTGTATTTTGATGATTGGACAGTATTTGGGTTATTGAAGAACCATTATGTCAACTTAAAACTGATGTTAGCAAAGTTTAGACAACATCAAATCTCCCTGAACCTGAAGAAGAGCATCTTCTACTAGGGCACATTGTTTGTAAACAAGGACGGATGGTTGATCCAACAAAAAACACCATTATTGTGAATTTTCTAGCACCTAAATAAGCAAAATAGCTACGAACTACATTGGGACACACAGGGTACTACATGAAGTTCATCAAAGGATATGTGCAGATAACTGCACCTATGGAAAAATTATTGAAGAAGGAAGCAAAGTTCACATGGACTGAGGACTGTCAGAAAGGATTGGATACATTGAAAGAAATGATGGTTATTGTGGCTATTCTAGTTTTTCCAAACTAGAGTAAACCATTCCACGTACATGTAGCTTCATCCATAGCACTAGGCATCATGCTATCTCAACTAGGTGAGGGAGGCATCGACCATCGTATTGCATTCTCAAGCAGAAAGTTGTCCTCAGCAGAAAAGAATTATACAATGACAGAAAGAGAAGGCTTAGATATGGTGTACGCACTGCAGAATTTCAGACACTATTTGCTAGGTGCATATTTCTGTATGTTTACTGACCATTCAACTTTGAAATACTTGGTTAATAAACCAATGTTAGGGGGAGAATCTGTAAATGGTTGTTACTCTTTCAGGAGTATGATTTTGAAATCATTGTTAAGCCAGGAAGGCTGAACTCAGGAACTGACCATCTTTCCAGAATTGAGTCATGCGAAGAACCTACCAACCTGGAGGATAGTCTACCAGATGCACAGTTGTTTGCTATCCAAATAGAAGATGAATATTATAAGGACATTGTAGAATTCCTGACCATAGGGTTGGAACCTACAGACTTTACTGCATAGCAGAAGAAACAATTGGTATTAAAAGAAGATGACTTCACCATAATTGCAGGACAATTATACAAGCTAGGACTGGATTAAGTACTACGCAGATGTGTGCTAGAACATGAGAAACCATTGATACTAGATGAAGCACATTCATGGGTGTCTAGAGGCCACTACACAGGAAGAGCCACTGCACAGAAAATTCTAAGACTAGGACTATGGTGTCCTACACTCCACAAGGATTTAAAGGAACATCGCCATACTTGCAATGTTTTCCATAGGACAGGGAAGCCATCTCGTAGATATGAGATGCCATTGATCCCGCAGCTAACTTTGCAAGCATTTGATAAGTGGGCTATTGATTTTGTGGGACCTATCAACCCACCAGGAAAGAGAACTAGTTCGAGATACATCATTACAGCTACACACTATCTAACCAAACGGGCAGAGGAAAAACCAGTAAAGGACTGTAGCATAGTTACTTCCGAGCAATTCATTTTTGAAAACATCCTCACAAGGTTTGGATGTCCAAATATCCTAATGAGAAATCAAGGAACTCACATCTTGAATAGAACTATTGAATCCACAACTAAGGAATTTCAGATTTACCATCAGAAGAGCACACCATATCATCCACAAGCTAATGGCACTGTTGAAGCTTTTAAGAAAGTATTGGAAAATGTGTTGACCAAGGTATGTAACACAAACAAGGATGATTGGGATCTGCAAATACCAGTTGTGTTATGGGCATATAGGACAAATTGCAAGAAGTTGATATGTCATACACCTTTCAAGTTAGCATATGGACAGGAAGCTGTGATTCCAATGGAATACATAGTACAAAGTTTGAGAATTGCAGCATTCACAGACATGGCAGATGATGAGACAATAAAAGAAAGGCTGCTACATTTGGTTGGGTTGGAAGAAGATCTCTTTATTGCAGGATTTCACCAATAAGTGCAGAAAGACAGAGAAAAATCATGGCATGCTTGCCACATCAATTACAAATTATTTCAGGTAGGAGATGTTCTCCTCCTCTATGACAGTAAATTCATGAAGTTTCCTGGAAAATTTAAGATGCATTGGCTAGGGCCATATATTGTCAAACATGTCACTAATGGTGGTGCAGTTCAGCTAGCTACTTTGCTAGGAGAAAACCTACCAAGAATTATCAATGGAAGCAGACTAAAGCTTTACAGGGATAGTCCTACTTCCCCAAGAATCAATCGACAATGAAGGGAAAAGTTCTAAGTGTAATGTGCAGTTGAAACTGGACACTAAGAATGATAGAGTAAGGAGTCTACAAGCAATTTTGGTCAAATGTGAAGTTAACATCAGGGAAAGAGAAATGTGCAGTGAACCTCGTAACCAACATAAGAGAAGGCTCGCGCTGCGAAGTAAGAAGCCACCAATAAGAAATGTGCAGTGAACCTTGAAGTTGCACGTTCACTTGCAAAGATATGGAAGACTAATCGTTATGGTTGTCGGTCGAAAAAGTAGTCGTTATACAATGTTTTTAAAAACCCCAAGTTTCCGCAATTAAGGCATATTCGTTCATTGAAACACATTCAATAAAGGGAAAGGACCAAGATCTGTAATAGATTTGGCCAATAGATATAGCATTTACTTCCAAACTAGTCATTTTGGGCACATCGTCGGGGTAAGAGGCTTATAAATTGCAAGTGTTTACTTACCGGTTTTACCACAAATTTTGAATTTTTGCCGACTGTAAAATCCTAAGTGTTTACGAGCTGAAAGTGATAGTTTCCGGCTAGTATATTTCTGAGGATCCGACCTTAGAAGAAATTTTGAGTGATTTTAGACACTCTGGTTTGGAAGGAGTGATGAAGACACCCATCAAGCAATCCACTCTAGAATAGGGTGGCTCTTGTAATACCCCAATTTTGACCCTTAGGATATATTAGCTTTTAATGTAAATATTGTATACATGTGATGTATGTTTTCTTAGTGTGGAGATCAAGGCCAAGGCGCCGCTAGTGGAAGCCCGAATTTTATTTAAAAGGCAAGTACTAGACATTATGTTACCCATGTGCTATTTAGCCATGGAACATTGTAAAAATCATGTAAATAAACATCATGCAATAAAATACCAAAACTGGCTATGGAGGCAACGAATGAGGAGGGGCCATGTGTATCCACTAGGGACTGGTGAGAGGGTGTGGGATTGAGCCATAAGATTCCAAATGTCACCTTGAGAACCCATTTGACTTACCTTGCTGACATTTATTTATGTTGTAAGGAAGTTGTTGGAGATTGGAGTCCATGGCTTCAATGGAGCTTGGGCAGCCCATAAATTCGTATGGCAGAGTATGGGCTCTATTTTCTTGTACCACAAGTCACTCCACCTAATGGGAGTTGATTCTTCCTCATCCCCATTCCATTGTGGAAGTTACCAGCATCAGTTTTCATCCAAAAACGAATTGCCAGCAGTGAGAAAAACCAGAAATCGCAACTTTGAAAGAACCCACATTTTGAAGAGCCAAAAACGCCCAGATTTGGTATTTAACAGTAAAATCCAGTGGGGGATCCATAGATATGAACCTTGGGGCGAATTTGAGAGGATTAGATACCTCGAAATCCATTGGAAAACCCATTTTTGATAGCCCAGAAACCCAATGAAGGGATTGAGTTATTTGTTTCCAGAATGGTGAGAAATCCAAGTGTGGATGTTTGAATAGAGGATGGGATTGCTTGAGTTTAGCTTGAGATGTCTGTAGCTCTTTGGTTGAGCTCACTGGCTTAGCACCCTCATCATTTCCTTATTGCATGCTTGATAAACCCAGCTGGGTACTGGCTTAGCATGACCGTTTGAGTGAATCCATGGCTGTGAGTGAGCCTGTCTAGTTCCTCCTTAGTGGATACACAGCCCAACTCAGGGGTGATCTCTCAACTGAAAGAATATAGGATGGACAGAGATCTATGGTTGGGTGGAATGTTACTCTCACGTAGCTAGTTGTTTGGATGTTTTCATTTCAAGATAAGTATTCTCTGTGGATTATTTTATTTGCATTATGTGTTCAACAATGTGTTAATCTTGAATGTTAACTGTTCATGCTAAATGAGATGAAATGAATATCTAATTATGGTTGATATGAATCTTGTGCATAGCCTAAGAATGGGATCGATTCGTTGTCTGTTGATTCACCATCTGCTTGACTTAAATATGTTGATGCATTACTGTGTGTGTGTATGCAAATTTGATTAATTCCGCTGCGTTTTTATTGAGTATGAATTGCACACAGAAGTTTTTATTTGTTATGAATTTCTTAGTAATGAAAGGGGCTAAGATTTCCAATAAGCCCTGTATATTGGTTAATGTTTCCTTCCTTGCATCGGGTTGATGGAAGGGCACGTTACAGCTCATCCAGGAATTCACCACGGAATCAACCGTAACAGTAGAATAAAGACAAGCACAAGGAAACTGACCAAGAAAAGATGAATACCACAAGTGCTAAGGATCCAACTCCACCACAAGGGAACCTGCCGATGCCAATATGGCTCGTTCCAGAGTATATTATCCCAAGAAGAAGTGACGCTCCAGACGTTCTTTTTATAAAGAATGCCCAGTATGATATTCCCCTGCCACCGATGTCAAGCCATGTGCGGCTTAAAGAGAACTTTCTCAGTAAGATCCCTGAGTGCAAATTCGTCGACTATGATTTGTTAAATGAGGACAAATTTCCCCAATTCCATTCGGATAAGTAAATGTACAGGAGATACGATGCAGCTATCAAGAAAATGACCTTTGTGCCGATGGAATGGGTCGCGTCATTAGCCCCATCTGTACTGCTCAATCTATTGTGGATTCCACATTTTGAGCGAATTAATGAGCTTAATACCATGGTGCGCACTCTGCTGTCATGCACGCACCAGGGGTACTTATGGTTGGAACGCAAGTTGAACATTACTATTGACCTCATTGTCAAGATCACGGGCCTAAGCAAAAGGGGTGTCGATCCTACAACTCAGTTTGTTGGAAAAAATAAGGATAAAGAATTGGCTATGAAAATAAAGGCTGAATTCGGCTTAACCAAAGGAAGTCGTGGTTACATAACCATAGGAATTGAAAACATGCCCCTGCGCTTCACAGGTCAGCTCATTGCAGGAATGCTCCTAAGGAAGTATTGGCCAAGTGAAGTATCTATTGCTGTAGTATCCTTAGCTACAAAGTCTACGAATGGTTTTCAGTACAATTGGGAGAATTACCTGTTAAATGAAATTGTAGAAGATGTCTGTGACACACAGGACAATTGATCTCCATTCCACTATAGCTGGTTACTGGTATTGATTTCCTTCGTAGAATGGAAGGAACCCCTCTATCAGCAAGGTCTACCAATAGCCCCTACATATTTCCGCGGGCCGAGGTTTGATAACATGTGGGAAACCTAGAACTCAAAAAAATGGAGGTGGAACAACCTGTAGTTGCTCACCTACTACGATCAGTTATGCAAAGTCATTAATAAGACTTTGCATATCACTAAGGAAGTGATGGCTTGGTATATTCCAAATATGACATTCAAAGCCGGACTGCACTTTATATACATACATCCAAAAATACTAATTACACCTCCTACATGGTTCGGAGGGTTGTATCAACTCGATGCACAGAGAATCAACTTGATCATAGAAGACTGGCCGACAGAATGGAAGATTGATGCACCAGCCACGCTCATCACCTCATCTGATGAAAGTGAAGAGGAAGAGAAAGAAGCTAAAGGTGTTGGGGCCACAATTGTGCACAACCCAGAACCTTCCCAAGGATCAGGAGAAAAAAGGAAGGAACCTAACACAACCTTTCCAGAAAAACCACATAAAAAAAGAAGATGAAAGCTACTTAATGCCTGTTGGATGCGCAGTTGCATGATGATGACTATGAGTGCATCATAGCCAGGGTATCATCGTATCTTGATCAATATGCACTTGGGATGAAAGATGCCAAGGAATAGACAACAAAAACTGGTATGAAGAAGAGCATCGTCGAGATGAAAAGTTTGGTCGCAAGAATTGAACAGGTCTAGCAAGACCTGGTGAAAGAACCAGACTCCAACGACTACTTAGGTGAATCAAACCAACAAAGGAGAAACCCTCCTGCCTATAACATGAAATCCCGGCTAGTCTGAATTGAGCTGATGTCTGTCATATTTCCAACATATGACATTGCTGAAAGTGTGAGGAGGCTCACACATTTAGACCTCAATGTTGGGATGTTACCCATAGAGGGTTTACATAATCTGAACACAGATTGCAGAATAAATCTGCGATAGAGGCTTAGTCTCTCATAACCAGTACCTGAGGATGGAATAAAATTACAAGCAGCTACAAGATGAATGTTGATTACGAGGGAGCTCGAGTATACACACGAGAAGCATCGCAAGATAAAGGAAACAGTTTCAGTAGTCTGTGCGAAGCTACCCGAATGTGACAAAGAACCAGAAATAGAAGCAACAATCCTAAATATTGTGTTGTTGTTGAAAGCCTTAAGGAAGAAATGATGGAGATGGAGGTTTCCTATAAAGATAAATTTGCTGAGATGGAAGCTCAACAACAAGATGTAACATCGCAGTAGGAGGAATAAGCAAGAGATGAAGCACTGAAGGCTTACACAGAAAACATCTTTGCCGATGTGGCAAGATGTCAAAGCTTGATGGATGAAGTCTCTAAAGTTTGGGGTACGTTGCAAGAAGAACCCGAGCTGTAGAAAATCTAGGATGAAGTACAGCGGAAGAAACAGGATCTCGATTCTGTTAATATTTCTATGAAGGACTTTCTAGTAAGGCAAAAGATGCAGAAGTTGTCCGAGAACAGGGAAATTCAGAAAGAGTTGGAAGCATTGAGAGAAAAGGAAACTGAAACTTCCTCAAAATTGCAGACCCTGCAGGAAGAAGCGCTAGCACTGTCGGAAGAAATTGAGAAGAAGTTGTAAGAACTCCAGACAACAGGGGATACTATGAAGGAGCAACTTCTAGAACCCATCTCAGAGGATATGCTCGACAAAATCAAGGCATGTGAGAAGGAGACAAAGGAGACAGTTGCGAAGCTTAGAGCAACTATAGAAAAGTTCACTGCAAGATCAAAAATTTCAGTAGATGCACAGATGGAACAACCTAGTCAGAGTGGCTTGGGGACGAGCCACATGTGAGTGTTAGGGGCCTGTTGGGCATGGCCCAAGTGGAACACTTTTTGGTAAGACATTTTTGTGGAGCGAGGCTCCAGCGTAGTAGTTTTGAAGGAAAGAATTACAAGCAAAGCGAGGTCTAACATCGGCCTAATTTAGGTAAATAACTCCACAAATCCCGGGAGTAGGGTGAGGAGCAGCACGAAGTTGAAGGAAAGGGACATGTCACCTTAATACAGATAAATTACTAAGACAACCAAGGCAAAAAAGACCGTTAGAAATAGAGCGGCGGAAAGGGACGTGCCATAATGCAGTGAGAGATGCGCAGTCATAGCTACGGCTGTGAGAAGAGCGCCAGAGCCAAAGGTAGCACAGAAAGGAGACCGAAGTCAAGTGAAGTAGCTGTCGAGTATGACAAGCCTAGTTAGCAGGGAAACCGTGCCATTTTGGGGGGGTTTTGGGTACTATAGGTATTTTTGGCCCACAATGATTGTAAAGACGTGACCCTCGAGCACGATCTATAAAAATGGCAATTTTTTAAGGGAAGGGTTGGTCTTTTTCAGGGTTTTGATGAAAGACTAAGTATTGTAAGAGCGAGAAAAGAGAAGAGGCTCCGCAGCTGTGTGCGTAGAGACCCATTGTATATAGAAGAGTCCGCAACTATGTGCACAGACTGGAACTGCTGACCCTTTCCATTAATATAAACAACAGTTCCCATGGACGTATCTCCCATCCTGGGGGTGAACCACGTAAATACTTGTGTTTTGTGATTGAATCTGTGAGATTGCTTATGTTTATGTTTACGTTTATGTATGTTTGTGATTTTATATGTATTTTCACTTGTATGGTTGTTGAGAATAATATTTTAAGTATTGAACATGTATAATTAAATGCGCAAGTAATTCTGAGTATGTTGAATGCGTAGTTGCATGGATAAACACTAGTAAGCGAAGTCTGTAATGTGTGTAGATGCTTAGAAGCGCAGTCCTGGAGTTGCGTTGTTATATTGCATTGTGGAAGTTACGAGGTGTGCAGTCCTGTATGTGCGTAGTAACATCAAGGTTATATGCGAAGTGGGGAGAAATTTGCCAGATCCAGTTCCATAACCATGCATCACCTGATTAAGGAAACCTACTTTTGTAATCCCCCATAACTTCGCCTCCGTTGAGACCTCATCCTGTTCGCAAGTTATTTCCGAAAGGGCCGATGAAGAAGTAGTATTGTCGGTTCCCTAACTGCGCTGAACCTGGGTTAGTTAAAGAAAGTTAAAGATCAGTTTGTAGCCAACAGACTTAGTTAGCAAGCCAACTTTAGACCCAAAACAAGCAATTAAGTCATCTGGTCTGCCACCCTCAATTTTATATTATTCATCCATTTAGTAATTTCAAGAATATTACTAAGGGTTTTAAAAAGAGGGAACCAAAGGACCATGCCCCCATTTATGAAAACATAGAAGTGTTGATGATACTTCTCACAATGGGGTGGATGTCGTTCATCAATATTGGGTTAAGAGGACATGATGTAGAAGTAGCCTTAGAATTCACCAGAAATTTGAAACATTTAAAATAAGAACAATATATTATTAGGATGAAAGGGGCTATGCATACGCTTAAGTGAGGAAACAATTGCAGCATACACGGGCATACCTAGGGGGTTACATTGGGGGAAAGATGACAGGGAATCCAATATTAGACAAAAATTGACTTTCTTTGCGGAAGGTGAGCGCTATGAAGAAGACAAGAACGACATCAAAAGAGAAACCATACCAAATATGTGGGATGAAGTAGCCGTTGTCGTCCTCAAATAAATTACTTGCATGGGGAGACTTAGCTATATACCTACCTTTCATTTTAGGATACTAGACCTCCTAAGGAACAAGGGGCATATAAAACCCAACAAAAATATCAGCATTCCTTTCTACCTATTGAAATCCATTTGGGGGATAAGCAAGAAGGTAATGCAGGGGAAGGGGGATGTATTAGCTCATCATTGGTTAATCAAACTAATCATATGTGAATAATTGAAATCCCAGGTCCTCGAACTCTCCTGGGAATATTTTATCCATATCTCTATTGAGGATGTCTAGAGAATGAGGGGCACCCCAACTGCGGGCACAAACCCCGTCTCGGAGAAGAAAGAAGAAAATGCAGCCACTCAATATGGGGTCAAGAGGAAAATTGACATAGACATAGACGATAATGAGGTCGTATCCGAGACTCTGGTAAAGATAAAACATCCCAAAGACGCCTCCCGTCAGAAACCTACAAGGTCATCTTCCAAAACACATAAATTTACATGACAAAGCAAAAGGCTGAAGCGTGAGACAAAATCCAGGGAGGAGAAGGAAAGGAAAAAGAATGAAGAAGAGGAAGATGAAGCAAGCCCCATATCCCAAGACCAGCAAGACTCTGAGGATGATGAGGCATATCAAGGGGACCCTTTTACACCAGTGGGAGGAGACACACCACTCTAGTACCTTGCAACAACCAAAGAAGAAATGCATACTAAAGAGGTTGGCCATCTGGCTGGGGCACTGTCTGAACTGTCAAGAGTTAGAGAAGAGCTGGAAGGCATGAAAACTGAGGCACGACTCCATAAGAATGAGGCCGCGTCATCAGCCGCACCCCCAATTATGCATGAGAAAAAAAAAATCTTCGAAATGCAGCATACTGGCCAATTGAAGCAAATGGAACAATAGAACCAGGCATTGCAAGAAAAAATGAGCAAAGATCAGGAGAAGTTGGGACAAAAATAACAACATATATTGCAATTAGAAACTACTCTAATCACGGCTGCCAAGTTGTATGAAGAGATCATTGGGTACATACCTCCATACCGGATCTATGCAATATATATTAAAGAGAAATGTTGTTGTTTTTAGTTATAGAGACTGCAAAATCACTTACCCATGGAAGTAACCACCCAGAAACAATTTGTGGATGCTTCTCTAGAGAGCACAAAACTAGAGAAGGATCAGCTATGTGAATTTTTTCTCCACAAACTAATCGTACCCAACTCACCAAACTGGTCACCAAATCCTTCTATGGGTGATTTCCAGCTCAGATCATTGTGTTCATGGATGAACCATGAGATGGAGAGGTCACAAGATGCTCACGTCTACCAAATAAAGGAATAGGAGAATGCACTATGGATAAGATATGAGGCCATGCACCCAGAGAAGGTGATCCATGATCACCATTCCATAACCTCTAGTGAGGACCTGATCCCCATCCTTCTCAAGAAAAAACAAGAATCCATAGAGAATTTAGACAATACCACACAAATCACATTTGGTGAGGTACAAGAGGTCATAAGCGATCGATGGAAAAGAGTTTCATGAGACCTAAAAAAACGTGAACCTCATTCCCCCAATAGATTGGAATTTGCGTTGAGGGAAAAGATGTATAGGGAATCCTTGATGAAGAACAAACTCAATTGGATTGGGATAAACTTGAGCCCACCATTATTCCTTCCACTGATAATTAAAGAGGACATTGATGAGGACGAAGAAAGGAGGGTTTGGGCCAAAAAAGATCAAAGTCAAGGATATGACCAGCAGTCAGGAGCTCCTAGGGTTGTTGCTTGGAAAAATCAGAGAGGCCATTGTACAACATGATGGGTTACCCAAACATGGGTAACATCTACAAGTTCGGGAGAGATGATAATTCCATGATATAGGTATTCAATACACTCCATTGTGCCATAGATGAGCAATGAAACAATCGGGAAAAAATTCCCTTTTGTAGGAAAGAATGCGATTTGATTGATAATAGAACAATGTGATTTAGTAATTATCACTTTCTGTGTTTTAACATATTTTATCTACCAATCAAGTGAATGAAGCTATATGTGGACAAGTGCAGGTAAATATGAAGGATGACAATACCCAAGCTCCAATTAAAGCTAAAGAGAGACATGACGCTCATGTTTTCCCTAACTTATAGGAAAGAATCCCCTGAATTGGGGTCGTGATTTCCAATGTTGAAACTAGGGTTGAAAGATTGTAATAAGTATAGGAACCTGAGTAGCAGGGGGCCTAATGCATATTTTTGGAAACCATTCTCGGTTTTTAAATTCGGATACTTAGTTTATAATTCTTATGTCTGTGATGCATTCTATGGATTTTTAATGAAGAAATAATGTTACCTACCACTTGTGATTTCATAAGTTTTATTCCGCTCATGTGATACGCATTTGGGAGGTCCCCCTCATTGCGTAGATCAAGATTTTTGTGCTTTGTTTTCTATATTAATTTATGCATTATGTTGTTTATTTCTGAGACAAATATGCGTCATTATTTAAGACACTTATTTGATACCAGAGTTAATTTCTATGCATAACGTCTTTCATCTATAGTTCTGCAACACAACATCCGTAGTTCCAATACATAGAGTCTGTAATCTTGTAGATACCATCCACAAATGTAATTTCCATATCTATATTTGCACTTCTTATACAGTATTCCTTAACTATATCGGATTCTCACTCCTAGTTAGATGTCTTCAGTTTTCAATTAAATAGATTTTTGTTTCCTTAGGTTAGATTCATGTTCTTAAATTAAATAAGATTTGTTTTGGATTTTATAAATTAGGTGATTGATTTTATAGAGTAAAGTTCATGCTTTCATAAACTAGGTGAATGATTCACTTTGGATTTTATAAATTAGGTGAATGCTTTCATAGAGTAAAGTTCCTACTTTCATAAACTAGGGGAATGATTTTCTTTGGATTTTAAAATTAGGTGAATGCTTTCATAGAGTAAAACTCCTTCTTTCATAAAATAGGTGAATGGTTTGTTTTGTATTTCATAAATTAGGTGAATTCTTTCGTAGAGTAAAATCCATGCTTTTATAGAAATAAATTACTGCTTCCATAAACTAGATGCATGCTTTCATAAAATAGGTTCATGATTTCAGTAATTTCATCTTTTCTTTCGATTTCGATAGACCTTCAGTTATTTCACTCCCTTTAGAACAAATTTTCACCATTCCTTAGAATACATTGAACACCCGACGATAAATATTCTCTCCACATAGTGCACATACAATGTTGAGTGCCTCTGAATTTTGTACATTCCCTGGTTGATATTTAAAGTGAGATTCTTGAACAAATACCTATAAAAGGGTAGGCATTTACGAACGCCACCAAAGCTCGTGATCCTTTTCTTTACATTTTTCCAGTTTGATTTTTAGCATCATTATTTCTTCCTCGGCATGCTTCAATTTTTCTTCGAGATTTCCCTCATCATCAGTTTCTGTATCGTCTTCAATTTCCCAAAAAGTATTAAATTCGTTATTATTGCAATCTTCTTCAGAGTCACTTTCATAAATTTTATGATCATCATTTTGGGTTTCTTAAGTTATGAAAATAAATTCCCTTGCATCCATTTCTTCTCTATCACTTTCATCTAAGGAACTGTCATCCTCTTTGGAGTAAAGACTTTTTTCTTTCTTATAGAAACCTTTATTTTCTTCAAAAGTACATTTCTTAGGATAATGTCCTAATCTACCAAAATTGAAACATTTAAATGGTAACTTACCTTTGTATTTCTCGGTTCCTCTCTTGATATTTTTAACAAAATTTTCCTCTTCTTCGTCGAATTCATCATTTGATCTTTCTTCTACCCCGTTTCCTTGGTTCCTTGTCTTCTTTGAGACTTTAAAAGCTGCCTCTCTTCTTGTTTATTGTTCATCCTATACATGGGTTCACATCTCATATGTTGTGAGGGTCCAAGATATTTCATCCATTGTTATTTTTTTCAAATCCTTGGATTCTTCTATGGAAAAGTTCTTGGGATCATATCTCAACGGAAGTGATCTCAGCACTTTCTGGACAATTGTGGATTCTTCGACTTATTCTCCTAATCCTATGATTGATTCAACCACTTCATCTACCCTAAGTAAATAATTTGCAATATTTTCACTTTCTTTCATTTTTCAGATTCTCAAACATTGTTCTATATCATTGGAGATTGAATTTCTCATCTCCTTCATAAATATTCTGAAATGTTTTCCATATTTATTTAGTTGAGCTGCAATGCATCACCTTGGATTGAAATTTTTGTGATAATCCATTCATGAGATGGTGCAAATATTTATAAATACAACTACATAATTTCTTCTCCTCAATATATGTTTGAAGAGTTTCTGGAGTTTTGTAGACATTAACAATAGAGATCCAGACATCCACCCCTAAATCCAACAAGAAATTTTTCTCTCTAATACTCCATATTACACAATTATTTTCATCAAACATAGGAATACCACTTGAAGAGTATCATTCTTTTCAATCCATATTTTTTCATGATCTTCCTTCCAATCGTTAAATTGTTCTGAAGTTAACCTGCTCTGATACCAATTGTTGGAATATTCACTAATATTGAGAGGGGGGGTGAATCAATATTGCTCAATTTTTACCATTTCAAACTTTAATATCATATGTAAACAATAACCATTAACAATCGCATTCATCATCACCTAAACCATAGACAATACACAAGCGACTTTACATGGAAACCCAAATGGGAGAAAACCACAAAATGTTTTTCTTATATAATATAAATATTACATTCAATTTATTTACTAGATCCAACTAAAAGGAGTCTACAAACCCCTATTTTATCAGATCCAACTAAAAAGAGGATACAACCCCCTAGTTTTACCACAGGTTCCAACCTATAGTAAGGACTCCAATCCTTAGTAATCTCCAACTCACTAGATTTACCAGCATCAATTGGAAGGAGGCTACAACCCCCTATCCTTTCCCCATCCTGCCACCCTGATATGAATAAGATAATCAACCTATCACTATGATTGTATTTGTCAACGTGTACCTCTCATACATGTATCATTGTCTCTATAAATCTATACCGTATCAATGTATTTGTCAACTTGTGTCACTGTCTCTGTCAACCTGTACCTGTATCACTGTACCCATAATTGTATAACTTTCTATGTCACTATCTATGTGTCAACCTGTATCATGCCTCAAATATATCTTTCCAAGAATTCCCCAAAACAATCATCCATAGATTTCATTTTCATCTTCAAACTTCTACATCATATACATTTCCAAACCCTAGGATATTCCATCATAATCACCATGATCTATGCCAATATCATCACCATAACATATCACCAAAGAACAGAATCTAACACAAACTCAAGATCCATACCATTTTCAAGACAATAAGATGGACCCTAGTCTATGAGAGGCATGACTATCACAAGAGAGACCCATATACAAGAACCATACCTTTTCCAAGATGAAGAAACAAGAAATAAACCCTTCACTAAAAAAAATTATAGATTATGTCATCACATAGCCCTTACAACAAGCTTTCCAACAAGCCAAAAAATTTGTAATTGATATATTGTATGAGAAAGTTACGTATGTTTTCATGAAACTACTTGATCCTCCTCAAAACTTCGCTCTTCTTCTCTTGAACCTTCGTCCTTCTCCTAAATATTTTGCATTAGCAAAGAGATACTTTATGAATGATGAAATGAGAAGTTTAACTTCTATTTATACCTTCCAAGAATCCTTCTAGCTTATTTTAGGGTCTCATTAAACTTATCCTTAATTTGTGGATCTCCATGTTTTAAGGGGGTCTTAGGTAGGTCAAAACCCACTTTATGGTTTCATCATGGAATCTTAACTTTTTTCTTCTTGATCACTTCTGCAAAGGGGCTTAGGGATTCTTCTCATCATCATACTTGGTGTACACATCATTATTCCTTTCATGGTTTCCTTCCTCTTTATGTGGAACCATCCTTACTTTGGGGTTATGTGGACCTGTCATCAATACTTTGGGGGATTCTTCATACTTCAAACCAATATTGATTTGGACCAACTTTAGGGGCTCTTTAGGGCCTTCTTCATCATGGTTCATGTGACCCCAACATCATGGTCATGTGGACCCAACACCATTATTCTAGGGGTTTCTTCACGTTTTCACCAACATTACTTAAGGGAAACCTTAGGGACTTCTTTATGGGTTTTGTCCATATGTGTACAACCCAAATTTTCTTCTTGTGAGGGCCATGCTTAAAGCTACACCATAAGGGGATCGATTTGGAGTTATATACATTAGGACTTTGAAATCAATGGAAACATTATTTGATACATCACACCTCACCTCTCAGGAGTATCATTTTCCTTTGATTCGGGATATATGCACCATTAGGAGGTTTTGATTACTATGTATGGGTATTGGTACCTTGAACATGGTCAAGTGAGGAATCTTGGTACTTATGCATTAAAGTAATCTTCCAAGGATGAAGGTCCATGAATGAGTACTTGAAACACCATACATTCTCTCTATTGGGTATCTTCGTCCTTTGAGAGGAGATATAAACTCCCTTAGAAATTTTGTAGCAATAGTAATTGATCATGAAGCCTTGCACATGGTTGTGGGAGTAAACATAATCCATGGACCTTGAAAGAATATTCTTGTCATTTAAGTTCAATAACAACACCTTAAAACACCACACATGATTTCCTTGGTATATTCTTGGCCTTAGAGTGGACATATGGTTACAATTAGGAGTTTTTGAGCACTATATATGAGTGTAAGGATGTTAACCATGGTTGGTTGAGTAAACTAAGGTATTAGGATCTTAAGGTAGCTTCTAAGACTCAAGATCCATGAATGACACCTTGATCCACCACACATGACTTCCTGAGGGGACCTTTGGCCTTCAAGTGGGGATATGAGAACCATTAAAAGTTTTCAAGCACTAGGTATGAGTCATGGTTCCTTAGACATGTTTAGGAAGGATACCCAATCCTTAGTCCTTAAATAAATATTATAAGCATCGAGGGTGAATAATAACTTGTTAAACCATCACAAATAATCTTTCCAAGGTATGTTGGACCTCCAAGTGGGGAAATTGGTGTAATTAGGATATTTTCAATGATAATTATGGTTTCCAAGGTCCTAGATATGGTTAAGGGAATAAAATCATGTCTTAGGCCCAAAAGGAAGATTATATAAATCTATGGTCAATAACAATGGCTCAAACCACTACACATGACCTATCAAGGGAACCATTTTCTTTTGTATGGGGATATGATGCCACTATTATTTTTTAGCACTAATGATAGGTCTTTGGGATCTGACATGGTCATGGGAGTAAATGTGGACCTTAGGTACTACATGAATCTTCTAGGGATTCGTAGATAAGAAGGACAATTCAAACAACCAAACATGGATTCCTGAGGGTATCCTTGTCCTCTAAGTGGGGGTTGGTGCCATCAAGTAGTTTTTAGTAGTAGTTATGGGTCTTATGATCAGAGACATGATCAAGGGAGGAATCCCATTATTTATGGCATAATTTAATATTTAATGCACCTTGGGCCATGAGCAATTCCTTAAAAAACCACAGGTGACACCTTAGGGAAAGATAAGACTTATTCCCTAAAGGAATATTTTAAACATCCAACTTTAAAAATCATTATATCTTGATCAACCACACATCACCTCCTGAGCATATCCTTCGTTTGAAAGTGGGGATATTGGAAACATTACAAGGTTGAAGCAGTAGATATAGATATGTGGGCTTGGATATCATTGGGATAAGAACCTACGGCTTAGGCCTTAAATGAATACTAGAGGAATCCAAACCCAAGAATGAAGCCTCAAGCCAAAACACATGACCTCCCAAGTGGATATTTGACCTTAAAGTTGGGATATTGATATTTAGAGTAGAGGGTATGGGTCACAAGGTCCTCAACATGCTTAAGGGAGGAGCATAATCCATAGGCCTAAAGGAATCCTAACGGATCCTTCACCATTGAGTGGGAATATTAGCACCATTTTAGTTTTTGAGAACTAAATGATTGACCTTGAGGCCTTTTCCAACATCAATAAATGAAACCCAAACATTGTGCTTAAAAGGTTTCTTATAAGGATCAAGGGCCATTACTGAGGCTTCAAACCACCGAGCATGAACTCTCAATGGGATAGTTGGCCTTTGATTGGTGATGTGTGCACTATTATAAGGTCTTCACTATCAAGAATTTCTTCTAGGGTATTGGACATGTTCAAGAGTGGAAAATAAGTCCTTAGGACCTAAAGTAAATTCTAGGAATATAACACCAAGTAGACTAACTCAAACCATCACACCTCACCTCTCAAAAGTATCATTTTCCTTTAATTTGGGATATACTCACCATTAAGAGGTTTTGATTACTATGTATGGGTATTAGTACTTTGACCATAGTTGAGGGAGAAAACTCATGCCTTATGCATTGAAGGTATATTCTAAGGCTCAAGAGCAATGAATGAGGCCTTGAACCACCACACATTTTCTTTCTATGGTATGTTTGACCTTTGAGAGGAGATATAAATCCTCATAAAAGGTTTTTAGCACTAGTAATGGATCATGAATCCTTGCACATTGTTGGGTGAGTAAACATAACCCATGGTTATATGGAAACATGCATTAGAAATCCATAGTTCCTCTTGTAGGTTTTTAAACATTATTCTATTACATCACTGTTGCATTTAATGATTAGTCCTTAAAAGACAATGTAGGTTCAAGAAATCATGCCAACTTGATATTTTTTATTATTAGAAGACACTTGTGTTCCTCCTCCCAACTTTCCCACAACCCTAAGAACCTTTTAATCTTGTTGTCTTTCAAATCTCACTTTAATGCCTAATACCTAGGATTTTGATCCAAGACCATGATTTAGTCCTCAACACCTATCCTTATTTCAAAAAATATTAAAATGGAACATATATACAAATTGTATGCAATGTCTCAATTTACATTATTTTTGTACTACCACAAAAAAGGATTGGAAAAAATATTAGGGTATTCCAATGTAGTCCCTCTCTAATGATTTATCACCATAGTCCAAATGTCAAACCTCTTTCATTTGTATCAGTTTCGGGGAATGCGATAAAAGGAGGATAAAAAGGGTCGATGGAAATGAAATTGGAAAGGAAAATAACCACAAACAAGGGATTGATGATCAAGCCCCCTTCATGGATCCATGAGATGAAAAATGAAAGAGGAAAGAGGAGCCACATAGGGAAAAAAACAAGGAAAATTGAGGAATGGGAAACTTTCCACCTTTAAAATGATGCAAAAATGTAGGGCATATAAATATTTTAATAATTCACATGTTCCATGGAATAAATCTCAACATGATGTTTTTCACTGCTTATCTCTTCCAAGTCGTTAATAAGGTTTCCTTGAGCAACTTTCTAAAATCTAGATCCGACCAAAGAAAGTGGTAGTATTCATATTCATTATGACCCTTGACCCATTAAAGAGTATCAATGGGTTAGTTTCTATGGTTATTTTGGGAAGTTAGTTACTTATGAAGCACATAAAGAGAATCAATAGTCATTATTAGCCCCAAATTGATTCAATAAAAGATAATTCCATTGGTTGGGTCAATAGATTGGTTAGGCCTCTTGCACTTGGTTTGGGTTAGTAGGGTAGATTTAACTTCAGTCTTTTAGTATGAACTAACGTATTACCACACTTGAGTCATGTTTTTGACAACCATTGAGGCTAGAGTTTCTTATAGGATCTTGTTGGCACACAATCAAGATCAATCCTACATGGTTTGGCTCATTTCATGAGCATAATATTTTGACCTTTAGCAAGGACATCGTGGGATTATTTCAAAGTTATGAAACCCTCCCATATCATTATTTCCTATGTCAAGGATGATCATGATAAATTTCATGACATACAAGTCTAGTTTGCAAAAATTTCAAAGTTGGCCCCTTTTTCTAGTCACTAGATGGGTTCCAAGTGGACATCATTATTCATAGAAAATAAAATTGGTTCTATTCATTATGAGAAAATATATAACTTTCACTTGTAGAGATCTAGATAATATTTTCAATGATCCATTGTTTGCTTATTTCCAAGTTTGTTTGCATAGTTACAAAGAGAGCAAAGTGCACACCTCCTAAATGGCCAAATTCCACTATCATGACTTACTGATCATATTATGTTCTAAATCTGATCCAAAGGAAAAATAATATTGATTTTCAGCATAGATAATTTCCAACAATCTATCATAATCTTGGTTTCGATTCCTAGTTGTTGAGAACGAGCCTTCACATTTTCATGACCTCTTTTAAGCATCAATTTGGTGGAAGTAGTTTAGGTTTTAAAAATACCATTGATATAATATAAATAATAAATTTAGATTTTCCATCCTATAGTTGGATTTCATCCCTTTCCAACAACACCTAATTTAGTACCTCATTTTGACATTAGATGACCTAGCTAAGGTTGTCACAAAGTTCAATATTGGTTATGGGGGGATTGTTTTGGTAGTTGGCACAATAGAGTTTCAAGACAATAAAAAATGCATATGATACTTGCATTCCCTATTGCGAGTGGATATTATCAAAGTAATCATTGATACCTTTCCAATGATATTTTTTTAATCAATTGGGCATCATATGACATTGTGGCAACCCTCTAAAAATTGAGTCTTTTGTAGACCCCACATGCCAATCAATATTAGGGACAAACATTCTTGGGAAATTTGAGGGGAGATATGGCATGGGATCAGTTCATTAATGTCATATTCATTAGGGTATCACTAATACCTTTCCGATGATATACTACACACCCCATTCTGACTTCTTCTCACCGGGACCCTCCTTGGCCTCTCTAGTCAAAGTCCAAGTCAAAGTCAAAGATTGACTCGCACAATTTTCAATAAAATACAAATGATTTATTATTATTAAAAAATAATAAATAATAATTACAAAAATAAGGAAAAAATGAGGAGATGCCACACATGCTTCCTCGTGCAAAAAGGAGAAAAAAATGAAAATGAAAATAAGGGAAAATAGAAAACCCCTATGCCCCCTTCTCCTGGGTTCATTATTCCAAATTTGGAAATGGGGATCTACAACTCTAGTTTGTGTGTGGAAGATCAATTTTTTTCATATGGATTTTACAATGAACAACTCCCTAGAGAAGGTACCATTACTAGCTACAACTAGTTCATGGTTATAATTATTAGATTATTCATTAATTTTATTCCAATAGTATACTTAGAATATAATTGTAGTTGTAACATTTTTGTAACATCTATATATGTATACTTTTTTTTTTTTCAAAAAGGTGAATATAAAATCTAGGAAGGTGACAAAGTCAAAGTGTTAGATTAGTATGATGGAGCTCTTGCGGAATTTGGGCATATTCATTCACTTTCTATATGCCATGGAGTGAAATTAAACCTTGAACATGGAAATGTCAATATTATAAAGGTCACAAGAATAATACCCCTTCGATACGAGGAAAGAAAGATGATTTTAACTATTTGAAAGAGAAGGAGGGGAGTTTCACATTATGGCCCTTAAAATATTTGGAAACAATGATGTAGATGACTACAATCATTAATGTTTTATTGAATGTAAGAATTAAGGATCAATTGTATTAATTTACTTTACTTTTCTTATATTAGATGTTGAAACTTAGTGACATTGTATTTTGAGTTCTATGCTTATATCTATCTATTTGTTTGTTTATCTATCTATCTCTATGAAATTATTTAGATTATGCATATGTCTGTATTTGATTTTATATATATTATTGTTCATAGTGATTTTGTTATTTATAATTTAACCTATCTCTTATTTACATCACATGTGTCACATTTAGTTGATTTTATGTATAATATTATTTAATGTTGCACATTCTGACAATACAAGATGATTTTATTAATTAATTTTATCTTTTAGCACAAGTTTTTATATTTATTGTTTAAGTATGCTTCCTTAATTGATATGGGATGAACATCAATATAGTAACATTATACAATTCCATGGTATTTAATAAATTATTCATATCATATAAATTTATATTTAATAGTAAAATAAAATGAATATGAAACCATATATCAATATAATAATTATGCAATTACTAAACTAGTAATAAAATATATAGCAATAATAATTATTATGACTAAATATACTACAAATTGATAGCAATTAATGACTCGTTAAACTATAAAATAAACAACAAATTCATAGCAATTAATGACTCATTAATTGACGGTAATAGATGTAATTGATGGAAATTAATTTCTAAAAGAACATATACTACAAGTTGATGACAATTAATGACTAATTAAACTACATGTTAAGGAGTAATGACAAAGTGAACTAGTAAATATACTACAAGTTAATGAGTTAGATCAATTACTAAGTGACTGAGCCAAATAGTGACTAAATTTTAATTGCATTATAAAGGAATAAAACTATAAGACTCTTGGTCACCCCCCCTCCAAGAAAAGAATAGTTGTTTATATACATGTCTTTGTTGTTTCTTGTAGTCACAAGTCTGTCATTTTGTACTAGCGAACCAATCATGGAAAATATGGTTATATCATATCTTTGTGACATTACATGTAATGTACCTATAGCTAGAGGGGGGTGAAATTTACTAATTTTTTTAAAATGAAAATTAGCTAGTAGACTCTGACCTTAAACTTTATTAGTCAATAATGATATCTTACTTTCACTACGTAGTGGCTAGGTCATCCCTTATGCCTATAACAGAGGTAGTTTCATGGTTGGTCAGTCATAGTGATGTTGATAATAAGCTGATCAATGATAAAAAAGGAAAGGCAATAGCCTCATTCTAGCCATCAAGCTTGGATGTCTACTACAAGTTCCTAAAAATAGAAGTCAACAAAGATTATCATGGCATTATAAAACGTTGGTGGTTTAAGTACAAAGTATTTAAAGCAAGACACAAAGGTGACTATCCCACCTCAAACCTCATATTACCTCATAAGTATGGAGTGGCACTAGTTAGTATTTTATATGGTGAAAAGGATGCCACATAGTTGAAAGAAGCCTAGATATCACTTATATATCAAGTAACAAAGACGATCCAATCATTCAACTAGTTATGTATTCTATCATCGACTTTAAGTGATTGTATCTCTAGAGAAAAAGACACTACTCTAGATAGTCCCATAATTTTTTCATGTCATCTTTCATAGTGGAGATTATTTGAATAACTAATTGGGATGTGTTTCAAATGGAAACTAGAATAAAAACCCATCCATGTATATTGCCAATTCTTGTGGGACCATAAGTATGAGAGTGAGATTATGAGAACTTACGACAATTTTATTGCTCCCCTATATAATTTGATGTTCTACAAGCCATGTCCCTAATGACATGGAAAGCAATGTAAAAGTAATGTAAGTGGTCAATGCAATAGGTGAATACTACATGATGGATTCATACATGTATCTATGGAGCATCTAATTCCCCACACATTGTGCTAAATTTCATCTTTGATAAACTGTTATTAGATAGATCTCATATTATACCTTCTTGCATGGACTTGCAACATTGTTAGTAAGAGATAAGAAAGAACCATGGTCTTCATTACCACCATCCATAAGATTATATAGTATTCACATTTCCAAAGAAACAACAATGCAAACAAAGGCATTGACAACCTTTCATTTCAACAAAGAAATATTTAGGAAGCATTATCCCTTCAACACGACTTCTCATCACCATTGGTTTTTTAAATATAGTTGGCCCTATCAAAATGAGACCTAAACTAATGAAAATAAATACAAAAAAGGCATGCCATATGAAGAGGCCATGATGGAAATGAACTAGGTGTAGAAGGACAAACAAAGAAGAAATAAAGTCAAGGAGGATGCCAATGAGAAAGAAGCTAGAGATGAACAAATTTGAAAGGAAAAAGAAGAAGCACCCACTAAAGCTAAGGTCGAGCATGACAAAGAACAAGAAAATACAACACAACATACATTGGTGGGAGAGTCAGAGATTCCTAAGCCAAGCATCCTAAGTTCCACTAGTATGATAGAATTGCAATTAGTGATAGGAGATCATCTCCCATTTCTTGGATTGAGCTCAGCACATCCCTCACCAGTTGAAATATAGAAATTTATTGTTTTGTATGCATTCATTTTTACAAGAAAAAAAGATGAGTTGTTCAACAAACACATAAGAACTGGATATCTCCCAAGAAAAATAAATTGGTATAACCACTAAAATCTCAGTTATTAAAGACACTTATGAAAATCCCTTAGCTACAATATCAACATGAGAATCTTTTTTCTGGCTATAGTGACCAATGTGACCAACATGATGAAGGAATTGCAAGAGGTAAATAAGAGGATATAAATGTTGAAACATTAGGTGAATTACTACTAAGATGGGATAACAAACTTGAGAAATTTTACAGCTTGTGTTATGGAAGTGTAAGGGGAATTAAATACAATGCAACGGACCATAGATAAGAAGCTATTAGAATTGCAAGAATAGCCATATTAGCTCCATTGATTTTCTAATAGATTGAACATAAAGAAAGACAAATAGGAATTAACATATATTGCTTTTAACAAACTAAGGAAATGTAAATATGAAGAAAAGGATACCCCTAAATACCGAGAATGATAAACAAGAAAATTAAATACACATTGGTGGCACTAGAATATTGGAAGTATGCATGCATCAAGCTACATAACAACATTTAAAGGAGCTCGTAAAAACATGTGAAACTATTGCAAGTAGTGGAAAGAGTTAGATGCACCCAAGCCAGTACAACAATGGATGGAGGACCTAGAAAACAATATCAAGTTATAAAAAGTGGTCATTGAGACTATTAGAAGAGTGAAAAAGGTAAGGTTGATAAAGTATATCTCTACTCCTTCAAAAAAATATCAATTCAATAAATTCATATATCAATACCTTACAAAAGGTTCTAAAGCTAATGATTAGAGCTATAAATCATTATGTGTGAAGTAGGATTTGAACAATTGATTTTTCCATACTCCAGAGGTTTATCGTCAACATATGAAATTTGGATTCAATATTTTTTTAAGATAAAGATGAAGGGAGAATATAGCTTATTAGAAGAAACGATAATAATTTTGTATCTTGGAATCTGAAAGGTCAAAGGTATCAAGGGAGGGGAGGAAGTTAATTGTAGTAAAACTATATATGCAACTTTGCAAAGAGAATAAAGGAATTTTACTTGTGTTATTTTTGTAAGAACTACTTCTTAGAAATTAGTGAGGAGAAGTGAGTACTAGCCAAATTATTAAAGGAGAATCAGATGATCTATTGGTGTAATGTGTATGGAGCTATTTACGCGTGCTTACTATTATATGAATATTTATGGGAGTGTTTCTCAATGAGAAAACTATTCTTTAGTTAATGACACATTTTCATTTCTTTTTTTTATATTCTCAAATTTTTGTTTATATCCTGTATATGCATAATTGCATGACTGATTTTTGATAACACACTATTTTTAGTTAATGATCAGTTATCTATGTTTTCACATTGACTAATATGTAACTAACTATTTAAACCAATGATGAGAATATCCAATTATCTATGTTTTCACATTGACTAATATGTAACTAACTATTTAAATCAATGATGAGAATATCCAATTTATGTGTCTAATACTCTAAGGTATTAGAGGTAGGAAGCATTTAGAGTAGATTAAATATTGCATTTCATCTTAGGATAGGGTCGCACCTACATAAGCATTCCTCTACATCCATAAGTTTTCATTTAAATACTCATAAAAGTGGCTAGGCCATAATCCAAATGGATTCCATTTTGCAATAGCTGTGAATTCTAATTGGGCCCTTATGTTGGGGAGAATCCCTACTGATTTTATAAGGAAATTCCACATTGTCAACAATATGATGCCTTCAGGATAATACCAAAGTGTGACTGCCTAGAGGAAGATGCTCTTGAGAAATAATTTTTGAGACATCCACATGAGCATATACAATACTAAGCTACTTAGCTAGAATCATAGAGTTGAGAGATCAATTGGTTTCCATAGGGACAAAGTGAAAGTTAAGGAGTTGGTGCCCATTTCCTTGAATGGGTTCATTTCATATTGGAAACCCATTTTCCAATCAAGAAAAATTGTAAGGATCCATAATTTTCTTTAAGTGTAGAAACCTTGGTGAATCTTACTAATTCTTAAATTTCCAACCATAAAATGTTGGGCAATATTTTTCTAAAAAGATTTAAAATTATAAAGAGTTTATATAGTTTTTGGACATTTTTTTTTTCTGATTTTAGAGTAAATTGTTTTTATCCCATGGAATTTGGGTGAGTCAATCAAGAAAAAATGGAAATTGGTGAATCTTTTTTTTTTGAAAAAAAGATAAAAAAATTAAACCATGGGCTAAATTTCACCCCTAAAATTTTCTTTTCTTATGATAAGCTTTGGGATGACTTTTTGAATGAAGAAATAAAGTTGGAATCTTGTTCGGTGAAGCAAAAAGAAGTAGAAGGCCTATGCCTCATTAAGAGGGTGAGGAAGAGAAATAAGAAAGGACAAAAAAAGAGCAAAAAGGAAGAATCAAGCCAAGGTAAGAAGGATTTGAGTAATGTGAAATTTTTTAGGTATCAAGTGTTGGATGATATGTGGATAATAAGGTATCATGACATATTTCTTCTGAAAAAAAATTTGTTCATTAAGATTCAAGAGAAAAAGGGAAGAAAGAGAAAAAGGGAAGAATGAGTTGAAATTTGGTGATGATGCTACATATATCCTTTGAAAGGATTCAACTCTATTTCATTCTGAATGTCTTTAGATTATGTTCTTGACTTGAATGATGTTATTCAATTTTTTTTTAATCAAAGAATATTTATTCGTTGTACAATTCTAACATAATGGATTGTGGGAAAAGTCTCGTTTAGCTTTAGATATAATATTAGAGGATACCATTAAAATATAATGAAACTTTTTAAATTGAATGGTACCCATAGGTCACGAAATTTCATCGACAAGGAAATGGAATAAAGTATATGATTTAAATATATTGGAATCATTTTTGTCAAAGCACACCTTTAAAGAGTATATCATTTAAATATATTAGAAACGTTACATTACAATATAGAGTACATCATTTAAATATATCATCAACATTTATTAGCGAGTGAAGAAAAGGGGGTTTAATGCCACTCTAATACCATTGTAGATAGAGAGGGAAGGTACAACTTCACCTAGACTTGTCAACTTATGGTTACATATGGAGTAAAGTAAATAATTGATTTCGCCCCCTTCCTATTGGATGAGTGGAGTCTACAATCAATTGCAAAATTATTTCACATCGATGGAGCAAAGTAAATAATTTATTTTACTCCATACATGTTGGATGAGTGGAATCTACAATAAATAGAAAAAATATTTCAAATATGGAAAAAAGTAAGTAATTGATTTTTTATTTTCCTCCATACTTGTTGGATGGAGTTGGCTTGGACTTGACAATAGCACACAGAACAAGACTAACTAGGTTAGATTCGGGAAAGGTGCAAACCTTTGTTGTTGGAGTGCAACTGCTTCTATCCAAATGACACATTGAATTTGAAGCATTAGAGTGGTTCATGTTTGAAGTGCTTTAGGCCATTCTAGAAATGACCCCTTTGTTTAGAGGTTAATAGTTATGCATTAGTGCCATCACTAAGTAGAAGGAAAAGGAACATTGAAGTTGACCCAAGAGCAGAGCAAATCAATAGGTGTGTTTGGGCAAGTGGGTCCCTCCATTGTTTAATAAAGGTTACATTAACATTTTATCAATAAAGTGGCACTAGGCCAACAAGGGTACAACATGACACATGTTTATGAGGATTTTGAGGATAGGCTAAGGCTTGAAGTCAATATGGATACTAGTTAAGGTTCTGTAAATGTGATAACATTTTGGAAAGGGATGATGCTAAGTTGTTATTACAGTGAGTGAATGCAATGGGGTTTTGGTATTTGTAATTTTTGTATGCATTGTCTAGTATAGTAGATTATTGAATTATGAATATTAAATTTAACTTATGTTAGAATCAAATATTTGTTTTTAATAAAAATAAATAGAATGATGACATTCTTCAAAATTATGTTGTGAGTTATTTTATTTCATTTTAATAAAGATCAGCATAGATCCAAATCCTAGGCTCTATCAAGCGCCGAGAGGGATCAAATCTCCCGAGGAGCAAACCTCTCCTTGAAAATCTCCTTGAGTGCAATACTTGAGTCACCTAATCCTAAGCTCGAAAGTCTCTAGTTTAAGTCTCATATTTATTTCTTACTTTGTATTAATCTTTTTTGTTTATGTCCAACATAATATTTATTTCTTTTTACTTTGTATTATTCTTTTTTGTTTACTTTGTATTATTTTGTTACTCGACAAACACTTTAAAATCTCGTATTTACTTTTTACTTTGTATTAAAAGTAAAAAGTAAAGTTTCTAGTTTAAGTCTCATATTTACTTTTTACTTTGAATTATTCTCTTTTGTTTATGATGGACATAATATTTATCACCTAATCATAAGCTCTAAAGTCTCTAGTTTAAATCTCATATTTACTTTTTACTTTGTATTATTCTTTTTTGTTTATGGCCGACATAATATTTATTACTTTTTACTTTGTATTATTCCTTTTTGTTTACTTCGTATTATTTTGTTACTTGACAAACAATGGACAAACACTCACATGTTACAAGATCTCCCTCAAACTGGGGTGTAGAGCGCCTCTCAGCACAATAAATAAAATGGTAACATTCTTCAAAATTATGTTTATGTTTGTATTTTCTTTGGATGATTTACTCTACATAACTTGCATTGCTAATGAACCAGCCTAGATCCAAATCTTAGGCTCTAACAAGCGCCGAAAGGGATCAAATTTACTTTACAAGATCAAAGTAACGTTACAAGATCTCCCTCATATTTACTTTTTACTTTGTATTATTCTTTTTTGTTTATGGCCGACATAATATTTATTACTTTTTACTTTGTATTATTCTTTTTTGTTACTTTTACTTTGTATTATTCTTTTTTGTTTACTTTGTATTATTTTGTTACTCGATAAAGTGGACAAACACTCAACACATGTTACAAGATCTCCCTCATATTGGACTGTAGAGCGCTTCTCGGCGCAATAAACTTGCATAGATTCAATATAACAAATAAATATAAATATAGTAAAATTTCTATTAAAATAATTATAATCAAATCCTTATATTAAATGGTCTCAAGATATCTCATATGTCTTAGGTGAAAACTTCTCTATAATATATATATATATATATATATATATATATATAACCAACACTTATATTAAACACTTAAGTGAACCATGCTCTACCTAGAAGAATGAACCATGCTCTACCCACAAAAATGAGTAAATTGATTTCATTGCATTTGATTAAAAAATACCATAATTTACCATTATAACCTAGGGAAAATTCCACAAATTGGACTATGAACCGTTGAGATAGTGGCTGCTTTTAAATCATTTTCAGCCATGCTTGAATGTAAACAATATTAATAAATTGAATATTCTATAACTTCGTTTTCCTTACTTCACCTACAAATCTTTTATTTGAGCATGAAAGATTCCGTGTCTCACTCTTTCACCATTTCGTTATATATAATAAAAGGTCCCTATACATCAAAGTAGACATAATATATAATTTTCCATCAATGGCACTAAAATACAATGGTGGCATTTCTTAAATTCATTGGAGAGCTCGTAATATTTATAAATTGCCCTATTTAAAAAACTTCAATGTAACTTAACTGTTTAAAAATGTTACAGGCAAAATCTGCCTAGATTCACCTTAATTAAATGATAACGTAAAATAAAGTTAGTTGCAGTGTGTAATATAACAAAAATCTTCTCTTTGTCATCCTAAGATATGGTGACACAACTTTTTGTCACTTTGGAAACGTGACCACACAAGGTTGTTCATTTTAAAAACAAAAAAACATTAAAGAAGCTTTTGCATGACTTATTAAGGATTTGGCATGTACTAAACATTCTACATGGGAACGATTATTTATATGAACAAGATTAATGAGCAGCAAGGTTATTTATTCCACAAGAAGTTTAGCTGTAAACATGAAAGTTGAATGTTTTATTAATTTGAAGTTTTTTTTAAATTTATTAGTACTTCATGTGCAATTACATGTTACAGTTTGTATTAGATAACCATTTAAAAGATCTTTCCAAATTACTCCGATCATTGAGACCTGATCACTTGAGATCAATCGGTGAGAAAGTTGGCGGTCGCATGAAAGTAGTCTGAGCCTATATTGTTAATTTGCTATTCATTTGAATATTGTCAATTGTTGTTAAGTTAGTGTAGTATATCAACAACTGTAAAATTGGTGTAGTATATTAATAAGTGTAGTATATAATTTAAGATTAGTTTTAGAATTAACTAGCACAATGACTTAATTTGTCGTTAGTAAACATTAATTGACCATAAGTTAAGTGCTACAAACAATTTCTTGTTCTCCATGCGTAGTTGCACGAACTTTTGAGTTATTCATGCATGAGCTACAAGTTATCCATGTATAGCTACCATTTATCCATGCATAGCTACCAATTATTTTTTATATTCAGTTTTTAATAATTATTTATTTCTAATTTGGAATGACTACCATAAAATCAATCGGACAATACACTTGTCTCATCCTTGTGCAATCTAGAAAAAGCATAGAGGTTAGTCCACCCCCAAATTATAAACTAGTACAACCACTTAACTTGTGCTTGGTGAACACGGATAGGTCACAAGCTAAGTGCCATGAACATGTTACCTATTACTTGTTCTCCATAATTAGTTGTAATCACTTGTTGCCTATGCCTCAGCTATATGTTACTTTCTATAGTTAAATGAGTTGTCTATAACTACCTGTTATCCATGCATGAGTTATTAGTTATCCATGCATCAACTGCAAATTATTTTTTATATTATTTTTTTATAATTGTTTTGTTGGCTGCTTTTTGGACAGACCCGGGTTTTAATGAAGCGCAGCAACAAAACCCCTTGGCGCACTGGCCCTCTCGGCAACGAGCTGCGCAGCAGCTCGAGGTCTCACCCGAAGTGGCTATGGGGGGCTAAGGAATCAGGTTTCCTTAACTGAGGCGACGCGGAGACTGCTCTCTTCTCCTCTTCGATTCCTCTAAGATGAATGTCTGACCCCTATTCAGACTTATGAGCGCAGCAGCGCTCAAGCTCCTGCTCAGCAGCCTAGCTGCGCGGGTACTTCCATTCCTGCGCTAGGACCAATTATCCTCTGCGCCGATATTCTATGTGTCGTTTCGCTTGCGCGCCCGTCGCAGCAACACATTCCCCTATTGCTGCGGCGACATCGTCTTACCGATTCCTTCGACCCTTAACGATTGTAATTCCCAAGGAAGCTTTAAGAACTTACTCAACACTCATAAAGATGATGCAACATTCCTGTATACGCTGTTAGTAAACTAAAACAGGCAATCACTTCAATCACAGCATCACAACAACGAGAAATATGAAGTCCACCTCCACGGGGAAATCCACGTCCACGGGAGTATCTTATATTAACCAGAAAATGATAGATTTATACAATATGCTGCGCACACAGCTGCAGCCTTAGATATTTCCAGGAAACTCCACGCACACAGCTGGGAGCCCTTCTCTCGATCTAGTCTCTTCCTCTTCAGAGATTACAATAGTTCAGACATTGACTTCGACTGTCTGCAACTCAAGGATTAGCTTCACTGCTAACCAGCTCTAACTCCTGTTTTCTAGCAACACGGTAGAAAACAATCAACAAGATCGTAACAGAGGATGATCAACTCGATCAATCCTTCTTACATCTAGTATCTACTATCTTAGCTAGCTCACTCACAGGCTTAGCTAACTGACTAACTAATTAGCTAGCTCCCTAACTAGCTAACTAACTCCTTCTACCCTTTACAATTATACATATATATAGGTGGCCATGGCGGTCGCACCTTTACAAAACTGTGGGCCTTTCCCTGCAGTAATCCCCAAAAACCCTAACCATAGACATAGCTAGGTGTACTGTAGGCGTCGCTTGCAGTCATGTCGTCGCTTCCTGCAGGCTCCATGATTTCCGGCGCAGCTTACGGGTATGGGCGCCTTGTCCTTCGCCTTCAATGCTTTGGTCCGTTGCCCCTCCTTGATCCGAGCAACCATAACTTCTGTATTCAGCTTTAATGAGGGTAGCTGAGCCCTCTGCTCCATTGCTTCATTCATTGTGGTAGCTGGGCTTTCCACTCAGCTACCTTCATTCTCTTCTGACGTGCGTGCGAGCTCCGCGATTTCTGGTCCGTAATCTGCGCTGAGATTATCCATCTGGCACCGTACTGCGCACCGTCTGCTTCTGTCCCAAAATTGGCGCTTATTCAAAACTTAGCACTTTCTCTTCCATACTTGTGCTTTTTCCCCAAAATTCGCAGCTTTTACCATAGTTGCGGCCTTGGCTCCAACAGGCCCCTAACACTTACTTGTGGCTCTCCCTCGAGCCACTCGTACTAGCATGTGGTCGCTTTACTTGCGCATCTGCTTTTGCTTGGGTCTCCGCGAATGTTTTCTTCCACTGCGCAATAGCGGAGTCCAATTCATCGACACACTCCACAGCTGTCTGCACCGTTTCTGCAGTGGCTTCTTCTTTAGTTATGCCATCAATCAGCTGTTGAGATTCTGCAATGTCTTTGATTTTTGCCTTGGCTTGGGCAACGATGTCAGCATACTCATCCATAAATGGCTGAATGCTGTTGGTGAGCTTCTCATCTTCAGTTCTGAGCTTGTGCAGTTGCTATTGCATTCTGCGCACTTCACTCATTTTCTTCATTTTTGCTAAGCCTGCTAAGGCCTTAGCTTCTTCAGTCAGAACAGTTAAGGATTGTTCTACGGCTTGCACCTGCTCCAAAAGACCAACTTTAAAAGGGAGCTTCTCAAGCTCCATCCAAGCTTCCGTATCTTGGCTCATCAGGTTCTCGGCTTCCTGTATTTTGTCTTTCATTTGTGTGGAAGCTCTGCTCAGCGCTTCAAATTGTTCCTGCGCATCATTTGTAAACTGCGCAGCAACACGAGCTTCCAGCTCGGCGATTTGGGTTCTATGGCCCTCGGCCATAGCAACTATTTCGTGCTCCAGGGTTTTCACCCTTCCTCCAATAATTTGAACTTTCTCAACCAGAGGGAGGTCTGGTTGAATCTCGCAAGCCGGCAACTCCTGGGCAATCTCATCCACTGCGTTTCTTATGCCAATGTCTTGCACCTCATAAAGTGCGAGCTTCTCGGAGATATTCTTATGGCGGTCGTCTGGATGGATTCTGATCTGATGGTATCCCGAAAATCCATCAGTGAAGGAGTAAGCCTCTTGTCCTCCAACATTATCAAGCACTTCATCTGTAAAGGGAGTAGGAAATGGATCATGCGCTGATGCGTCATTGAGTTTGCGCAAGTCCATGCAAATTCTTATTTCACCTTTTGTCTTCTTCTCTTGTATAACCATAGGGCTAATCCAATCACTCTCCTCTACTGGCTCAATAATACCTGCTGCAAGCATCTTGTCAATTTCTTCTTTGACTTTTTCTTTATAGCGCGGGTTCAACCTGTATGGCCGCTGCTTTACTGGCTTGGTATCTGCTTTCAGAGGTATATGCATCACTCCTAAGTCTCCTAGGATGCCTTTCATTTCTGTGAACTTGGTAGGAAAGATATCCTGGTAGTCACGTAATAAATCTGAAATATGCCCAACAGTTTCATCATCCCAATAGTCTCCGATAGAAGCAATTTTAGGTTCGGCTTCTGTGCCAATGTTAATCTTTTTGAGCTTGATGTGTTCTGTAATGGCAGGGATATCAAGTTGGGGACCTTCAACATTGCGTGTCCCTTCTGATTCTGGGATATTGATGTTGCGAGGATCATCCTCCTCTTCTCCAGTGGTGAAATTATAGCATTCCAGGGCATGTTCTATCTGAACAGCCCAATCCGGTTGGGAATATTCTGGTAATAGACATGGTTCAAATACCTTTTTTTTAATACACTTGAGAGCCTGATCAATACTTGGATGTTCTGACTCAAAGCTGAAGGTAAGTTGAAAACTTTCTATCATAAGAGGCCAAGTAAGAGTGCCTTTGCGCAATTCTGTTTCAGTGTACCAGTTCCTTGGAACTGTGTCCAATGTGTGGATGAATAGGTGAACCCACTCATCGTCCGGGATATCCGACCATTGCTGAATGCATGCTTCAATGTGTGACCTGGGGTCACTCTGTCCCTCATATTTGCGCGATACTTCTGCTGTAGTGTCCTGGAATCTGTGCAGTATCAATCTGCGACAGTCTTGCCATGTGTGAATATTCTCTTTATGCGCACCCCACCATCTTGCGGGTGTAGCGCGCAGTGATACATCTAATGCCTGTATGCGCTGCTGTTCTGGAAGGTGTTGTTCATATGCATGTATGAATTCGCTTACTTCAGTTAACCCATCAAAAATTGGAGTGTCAGTCAGTTCTGTGCCAATCCATCGAATGGATTTAGTCATCATGGCACAACGTCTTGTAGAAACCTCATGTAAGCGATTCTGCCAGTTTTCCAATCCTGCATCTGAGTCTGATGTGCACGAGCTATCGCATCGCCAGTTGATATGGCCATCTGCTGTGGGATTGACATAGTCACTCTGACTAGTAGTCATCTGATACAAACTTTCCATGTGGCGCGCTTCTTCTTCTGCCCGAATGGGTTCTATATACCTTGGTCTTTGAATAGGATCAAGCGGTGCAATGACCCTAATCTGGTCGTCCTCGAAGGTCATCTGTCTTTTCTTCAAGTTAATGACAGCCAAATTATCAAATGCCCAGTCTATACCTAAAAGTGTTGGGTAAGGTCTACTATCATCCAGAATTTTGATTACTTCAAAGTCTGCAGAACTTCTTACTCCCTCGATATCAATAGGTACATTGGGTAATCTGCCCAATGGAGAGACTCGTTGCTGGTTCGCGAGTCTTAGCTGGATGGGGGATCTTGTAAGTTGAGGGCTTCCCATCTGTTCCCATGTCTGCATGGTGAGAACATTAAATTCTGATCCCAAATCTAAAATGACTTCGTCCATCTCGAATGCTCCAATCTGCGCTGTGAGCCTCATCTCTTTTCTAGTTCTAGTGTGACTCCCAATCTGGTGAACAGCACGCTGCGGCGTGTTTGTCGAAGCAGATTGTTGACATTTATCCAATAGGTGTTCAAGTTCCATAGTTTCTTTTTCATTGCGCAACAACTTTAAGCAGTTCCTTAGAAAAGTATGGACAGTACCTAGTGCATCTTCTTCATCGGGCCTTCCGGATGTAGTGGCATGTTCTTGTACCAGGTTGTCTTGTCTTAGCACTTGCGATCTAATATCATTATGCGGAGTTGCGACAGAACTTGAAGCTTTCGGATCTGAGAAATACTCTTGGGCTTGCTTGAATGCTTCTTTTTGCTTCTGCAGATTAAGTGGGGCTGGTTTAATATTAGCACGGCGCACCCATTGCGTCGCTTGCTTTCCAGTTCCCGACTCTGGCGCACCAGTGGTTGTTCCACTGCGCGTCACAATATTAACTGTAGGATCTGGTTCCATTTTTTCTGCTCCAATCAATTGAATATTCTGGTTGACCTGTGGCGTCTTTGCTTGCATCTTAGCCATCAACTGAGGGCATTCTTCAATGATATGATCATAAGATTTACAATATCTGCAAAGGGTTGTAGGGTTGTGGCAATCTCTTGCAAAATGACCTTGCGCTCCACAATTATAACAAGTGATCTGGCCTCTTCCGCGGCCAAAATTTGTTGCGCGTCCGCGGCCCCTATAGTTTCATGTTCGGCCGTCGCGAGTTTGGTCATACTGTGGGCCTGCTACGGGTCCTTGTGCTTCTGATTGTACTCTATAAACATCGTGTTTCCTTTCCATCATAAGGTCATATGCTCTGCAATTGTTCTCATCATGGCCTACCGATTTACAGAAATTACAATATAGATTCTTTGGAGTTTGAACATATTTCTGAAGTAAGTGGAATTCTTGTGGTCTATGACCTCTAGTTCTACAGATTTCGCACCAAGGCCCCTGTGCCTGTGGTAAAGGGTTAGGTGCTCCAGTTGCAATATACTCTATGAAAACGGGACAATGGTCCTTTGAATGACCTTGTGCTTTACATTTTGTACACCATATCTCTTCCTTAGTATCCTTGCCTTTCTTAATATCATGCACTTGCAAGGTTAAGTTTGCTAATTGGTTCTGCAACTGCGCAACATCGTTGCTTGTTCCAGCAATTGGTGAAGCTTCTAGTTTCATAGCCATCTCTAGAGCTTGTTCCTGAGTAGTGAGATTCTGTTGCATAAGAGGAAGTCTAATATGTGGAAGCAGCGCAGCAATGAACCATTCCTTATGTTGTTGTGGTGCAAACTCAAAGCTTACTTGATCTATCAAGGCTTTGAACTTTTGGTCAAAGTCCCATACTGACTCTGTAGGTAACTGCTTGATGTCTTTGAGCTCGGTTATACACTGTGATTCTGATTTAGGTTTCTTGAATTCTCTAATCATTGCATTTCTTACATCAGCAAGCGTTCTATTCTGTGCTGCTGAGTATTTCATGAACCAAGTTAAGGCTCTTTCTCTTAGTGTGGTTGCTAACTGAACCAGTTTAACAGCATCATCATTAATTTGCTTAATTGTCCAAATGGCTTCACATAGGAACCATTGTTGCTCAGGGTCTTCTATCCCTGTTCCTCTAAAAGTTGGTAGTTTCATGTCATCACCCATCTTTCTTGCGCTAGGTTGAGGTGGGGGTGCTATAGCAGTTCTTCTGGGCTGGTTGAACAAAGGTGGCACAGAGGTACTAGAAGTACCGTGTGGGCTACTAGAAGGTGTTACTGCGGGATTATACTCAGCTTCGTCTGGCTTTTGCGGTGTAAAAGGGTGATAAGGGATATGAGCGCTCCCTTGTCTTTCTATGTGGCTTGCTCTAGGAACTTGACTGTCTTCTGGGCTCGACTCAAAAGAATGTTGGTCAAGGCCTACTTTATACCATTTTCCACTACGAGTGCAACCAATAACTTCAGGGTCACTATCAGAGTCTACGGACATTACTTGTCTATGCTATTCATCTGAAGCTATACATAGTTTTGCTTTTTCATACAGAAGCATTTTAATCCATAAGTTCAAAGAATTTAAGAACTTACCTCTATGTGCTTGGAAGAAACTCCTCTCAGCTTCACTGAAACTCTTTCTTATATCCACTGCAAACTCAGTGATGAAACCTTCCAGCAGACTATTCAACCAAAAGTCTACTGCGCGGGACACAGAATTATCTACCCGCTTCAAAATACTGACTAGCTCAGGAGTCCAAGCGACTGGTCGATCAATATGCACAGTGGGTCCAGTATCTGCTAACTTGGCTATCCAAGCATGCAACTCAAGTGCAAATGTGACAAAGAAAATTTCATGAAGGTCAGTATAGATATACTTCTGCAACCAGTCTTCTGTCTGGAGCCTAGAGCTTCTATTTTCTTGTTCAGCGAACTCTTTAGCCTTTAAATCGAACCAGTCCTGAATTTCTGTAGCTGTAGGATTCCAGTAACACATTTGTTAGCTGAGCAAGTCTCAAGACATCAGAACCATTTGTTGGCTCAACAACAGGGTTCAAAGCAACGAAAGTGACGTGATCAAGAAGTCATAAGGCAACGGAACCATTTGTTGGCTCCTTCTTTCTCTGGGTTTCACCTCAATCTCGCGTGTCGCTGAAATACAAGTATCAGTCACGCGGCAACGGAACCATTTGTTGGCTGCTTCTTTCTCTGGGTTTCGCCTCAATCTTGCGTGTCACTGAAATACAAGTCTCAGTCACGCGGCAATGGAACCATTTGTTGGCTGCTTTTTGGACAGACCTGGGTTTTAATGAAGCGCAGCAACAAAACCCCTTGGCGCACTGGCCCTCTCGGCAACGAGCTACGCAGCAGCTCGAGGTCTCACCCGAAGTGGCTATGGGGGGCTAAGGAATCAGGTTTCCTTAACCGAGGCGACGCGGAGACTGCTCTCTTCTCCTCTTCGATTCCTCTAAGATGAATGTCTGACCCCTATTCAGACTTATGAGCGCAACAACGCTCAAGCTCCTGCTCAGCAGCCTAGCTGCGCGGTACTTCCATTCCTGCGCTAGGACCAATTATCCTCTGCGTCGATATTCTATGCGTCGTTTCGCTTGCGCGCCCGTCGCAGCAACACATTCCCCTATTGCTGCGGCGACATCGTCTTATCGATTCCTTCGACCCTTAACGATTGTAATTCCCAAGGAAGCTTTAAGAACTTACTCAACACTCATAAAGATGATGCAACATTCCTGTATACGCTGTTAGTAAACTAAAACAGGCAATCACTTCACTCACAGCATCACAACAATGAGAAATATGAAGTCCACCTCCACGGGGAAATCCACGTCCACGGGAGTATCTTATATTAACCAGAAAATGATAGATTTATACAATATGCTGCGCACACAGCTGCAGCCTTAGATCTTTCCAGGAAACTCCACGCACACAGCTGGGAGCCCTTCTCTCGATCTAGTCTCTTCCTCTTCAGAGATTACAATAGTTCAGACATCGACTTCGACTGTTTGCAACTCAAGGATTAGCTTCACTGCTAACCAGCTCTAACTCCTGTTTTCTAGCAACACGGTAGAAAACAATCAACAAGATCGTAACAGAGGATGATCAAATCGATCAATCCTTCTTACATCTAGTATCTACTATCTTAGCTAGCTCACTCACAGGCTTAGCTAACTGACTAACTAATTAGCTAGCTCCCTAACTAGCTAACTAACTCCTTCTACCCTTTACAATTATACATATATATAGGTGGCCATGGCGGTCGCACCTTTACAAAACTGTGGGCCTTTCCCAGCAGTAATCCCCAAAAAACCCTAACCATAGACATAGCTAGGTGTACTGTAGGTGCCGCTTGCAGTCATGTCGCCGCTTCCTGCAGGCTCCATGATTTTCGGCGCAGCTTACGGGTATGGGCGCCTTGTCCTTCGCCTTCAATGCTTTGGTCCGTTGCCCCTCCTTGATCCGAGCAACCATAACTTCTGTATTCAGCTTTAATGAGGGTAGCTGAGCCCTCTACTCCATTGCTTCATTCATTGTGGTAGCTGGGCTTTCCACTCAGCTACCTTCATTCTCTTCTGACGTGCGTGCGAGCTCCGCGATTTCCGGTGCGTAATCTGCGCTGAGATTATCCATCTGGCACCGTACTGCGCACCGTCTGCTTCTGTCCCAAAATTGGCGCTTATTCAAAACTTAGCACTTTCTCTTCCATACTTGTGCTTTTTCCCCAAAATTCGCAGCTTTTACCATCGTTGCGGCCTTGGCTCCAACATGTTTATTTTGAATTTTGAATAATGCCCATAAAATCAATCTGGACAATAAACTTGTCCCATCTTCCTTCAATCTAGGAAAAACATACATGGTAGTCCACCCGAAATTCTAAGAATGAACACCTATAGATGCAAATATGAATACATCTGATGGACTTCTCTCTTTCTCCTGTGGTAGACTTCTCTTTTATTTTCTCGTATGTTGTGAACTTGGTGGACTTCTCTTTTCTTCTCTCATATTTTGGCGGCAACTTGGGAACTAAATTGAAACACGTATCGATGTAAATATAAACACATATCTATGTAAATATAAATACATTATCTTAGATTAAAAATCAAATGTAAATATGAGAGAGAAACTATTTCACCTTGATATATTATTTAAGTGTTCATAAATATTATATAGTAATATCCTTAATTTGTTTATTAAAATGTATTAAAACTTATTATAATTATAATATTTGAAGTGTAATTATTTGTAATATTTGCATTATAACAACGTTGTGTCTTGATAATGAGAAAGTGTAATGTGGAAGGCATGCACACACAATAACTTTGCCACCTTATTTTTGTCCCTGATTTAGTGGCCACGTACAACCTCGCCCGGGTTGCAGTACAACGCTGAGCCGAAGCAAGATATACAACAGCTATGCTCCATGAAGCAAGAGCAGCTTCTTCTATGATGGAAGTCGCCAGCCATATTTATGATACACAGTCCCACTCACGCTGTTAAATATTTTATGTCACCCATGGCCCCCGAGCAGCAATACATCAGTCTCGATGACCTCAAAGCATGCGGCAAAATTTCATTACATCATTTTCTAGTTTAGTGTACTGAACTTTATCTCCACTTCATCAAAATTTCATTTTATCATTTTCTAGTTTAGTTTTACAGAGAGCAGAATCTACACCGATTTGAATGCAACGTATTCATGTGCAACTTAATTAAGCCAACAATCCAAGATAATAAAAAACCAATTTAGAAGGAATCATCACATAATTCCAAGAAAGTATGGAGTATTACTGCAAGAAAGATTCTACATGTGGACCATCCAAACATTTATATTAAAAAACCAATCTAAAAATTGTATTGGAACATATTAGGCTTGTTGTGCAAACACATGTCAAACTATTTAATAAATGCTGAAAATAAATGTTACAAAGTAATGCTCAGCGGTGTACTTTTTCAAATACCCTTGCTCTTTCAAAAGCTCATTTGGAGAATGTATATTTAACTTGAAATCAAAGGATTGTAGTAGGAGCTGGGGTTTCCTTGATGTGAAGTTGAAGCACCAGCGATTAAGAAACTATTAATTATAGTTGAAGGGCCCAAGATAATATACAAAAACCATTGAAATTGACACAATTCTGAGAGATATAAAGAGACAAAGCTTTGCAGGTTAACAATTTGGAATGCAATTAATACATTACAAGTTGTGGAAGTCATTGAAACTGAAAAAATTAACTAGCCTGCGGCAGAGCAATAATTTATGGGGCAAATTTATTGCTTGTTGTTGAATCTTAAGATGTTGAAATCCAACTAAACCCATCTGGACTCGTTAATGGTCGCCAATTGAGACAAAAACCCTTACCTTTGGCAAGCACACCGAAGGGCATGCCATATTGTGTAGGTTAGTTACTCGAGGGCCATTTCACACAAACTTGTATGTCTTGATTAAAAAACCAGTAAAATAACATAAGAAGAATTATATTATAGCATAAACGAAATCTGGAGGATTTAAGTCCACAACGTTAACATAAATCATCAACAAAAAAAAATGAATGTACATAGGGTTGCCATTGGGCAGTAGCCAAAATTAAAGGTATACTTCCAAAACAATTAAGAGGACACCGTGCAAAGCACTTCAAAGTTTATTATAGTGCATGTGTAAAGCAACCATAAGTTGATTACTTCAGATCAGATTAAGATACATCAAAATCTTTAAAATGATCAATAAAACACATAGATTATGCTCAAATTTTTAGCCTTTACAACAGTCATTGACACAATGCATGCAAGCCAATAATCTCTAGACATTCTAGAAAATGAGATACAAATCGATCAAGTCTTTATAGATCTTGAAAGGGAATTTTCAATATTTCGCAATTATCAACGGTGTTTCGTCGGCACAACTAACTGTATCAGTGTAATAAACATAATATTAAATAATTAATAATAGTAATATAATAATAATTATTAAATCATTTACATTAAAAGACATAACCTTTCAATGAAAAGGTATTAGTAGGCCTACATAAAGGCCAAATTATTGTAATTTTCAATCATCAATTATATATCATCTTATATGTATCAAAATGTGGATTATTTCAGAAATTGTCGGTTTATTCCGAGTTAATTGAGAATATCCAGATATTGATATAACATTGGTATCATAGCTACTTTCATGATCCAGGCCTTTGGCCATATTGTGGTTTTTAACCATTATCCCAGGGCTTCCCTAAAATTGTGGTTTTTGACCAAGTAAAACAATAAAAGAAAGTAAAGAAAAAAAAAAGAAGTAAAAAGAAAAAGGAAGAAGTAAAAAAAAAAGAGAAGAAGGAAGAAGAGAAACCAACTCACACCTTAATTATGTTATTTACTTATGGAAAGGTTATTGGATATAAAATAATAACTCATACCTTCATTTGGTTGAGTTTAGTCTTTAATTTTCTTTATTAAATAACATAAAAGCTAGAAGTGCATAAGAAGTCTTAAGGCTACCAAGGAGCAAGTGAGAATTGAAATTGGGTGGGGAGGGTAACAATCATTCTTCCAAACCACCTAATCTACACACAATCCACAAAGAAGTTAATCTAAATCAAAATGTTAACCAACGTGGAGATCTAAGTTCCTTTTGAGCTTAACTTCTCTATGTGAGCCTACATTGTATGCAGAGAAAGGAAAAGACTATTTTTCGTGAGCTAGAGTCATTGGTGCAGTCGGAATTTGGATCCGAGCAGTGGATTTTTTGTATCAACTACACCGAATCATCGAATAAAAGATCCCATATTTAGAAATTTTTAAGTATTAAAGTATTAAAGAAGTTTTAAGAAGAAGAGAAGTCGACCCCGGATGCGGGTGGTGATGATGGTAGCTCCACGAGGATCGGGCCTTGCACGTCACCTCGAAAAGAGCATGCAAGACAACCAAGCATCAGTGTTGACATCAGGCCCTCCAGTGAAGCGACGTCGAGTCACTCGAGGCATTAAATCCTCAACCTTTTTCGTCCCCTTCACTAGCCTAGACTGGTTTCCACCCTTAATCCCCCCATGGCTCTCAAGTGTGCGAGTTTTTTCTGTCCCCTCATCTACACCTGGGCTTGGCTCTCAACCATGCCCATGCTTAATCCCCCCCACAATTTCGCCCTTCTGCTTCGAGCTCCCCTTGATCCTCTACTCTATGGGTTCTTGCTGCCTTGCTCTTGCAATTCACGAGCCCCCCTGCTACTGCATTCCTCATGCTCCAGCTCGTATGCACCATAACCTCCTTCCTGCTTGACTTCATGGGGCGGCCGAAAGGAACCCACGGCAGAAAGAAGACTGAGGCCCAAAAAGCTGGGAAAACTAGGAAGGGATATGATGTCGAGATTTCTATTCTTATTCGCTTGTTGGTTGACAATTTGGAGGCCCTCATTATTGCTGACAACCTCTCCATGGGGAGTCAAGCTCAAACATGGGATCCATACTGGTTGGTGAAGAACATGCTCGGTGAGCTCATGGACGACATGTTGTCCAATTGGGCCACTGCGAGACACCCCACACAGACCCTGAGAGCCACCCTTCCCAACATGGAAGCCACCCTCAGTAGTCTGTAAAACACCCTCAGCTGGTATGCCTATGCCCCCACCCGTCACCTCTGAAGTAATTTTCATCCTGAGAGCAGCGCTCATGGTGCCACCCCTCGGGTGGTCAGAACTATGGTGCCACTTGGAAATTTGGCCACTCCCCCGGTGGTCAGAACTATGGTGCTGCTTGGAAATTTGGAAAAAATTTGAATGCCCTCGCAGGCTCTAATCTGGTCCCTCCCCGTGGCAAGGCTCTTGATTTCCTGAAGGGTAAGAAGCCGATACGACCCTCCTTCCCCATTCCCTCCACCCTGGGCCCGATCTTGTCCATGCGCACCTGCAATGAGAAGGATAGCAGTGAACATGGTTACAGGAACACAACTCCCCTACTGGTAAAGCTCCCAGCGAGAGACATTCGGCCTCCTGCGAAAGTCGCTCCGCCTGCAACGAAGGTCACTCCGCCAGCCGTGAAGGACACTCTGCCGCAACCCGACGACGTGGAGGACAACGCTTGCTATAGTTGTCCCATCCTGGAGGAGACTCCCTCTGATGCTGAGGCACCTTCTGCTCCCTGATAAGGAGGTTTTTCAGCAATTTTTTGTTTTTTGCTTAAGCTACAGTGCTACTCTGCTTATTTTCTATGTTTCCATGGTCATGAATCCTCTTCTGGTTTATCCTGTTTCCCCAACTCCAGGCAATATTTTTTGTATAATTTGGATCAGAACTACCTAGACTCCTAAGATCTTCATGGTTGGCTCAGACCACCTCAGAATGTACTTATTACTGTATTTTTACTTCTTCTAGCTTAAAAGAATTTTGCAGCATTAAAAAAAAGAAGAAGAAGAGAAGTCGAAGACCCTTTATTGTCGAAGAAAAAAAGACAAAGTTGAAGCGAAGACACAGTCACAAACAATGACAAACACATATGCAGTAGTAAATTCCCAGCTGCAAGTAGCATTGGATGAGTTAGAGCATTGTAAAGAAACAAATGATCGTCTACTATTGAATATTACAAAGCGGGATATTTCTAAAGGATTTATAGAGCATGAGAATTGCTATCTAAAAAAGCGCATTGAGAGATTAACTACTAAAATCAAGGAATTAATGAGTGAAAAATATCCCAATCAGAATCTACAAAACCAAAAAATCACGAAAGAAGTGGCCGATAATAAAGAATAAATAAAACGATTAAAAAAAATCATCAAGGAAAAAGATGACGAAATCACACAAACTCAGACAAAAGTAAGATGCCAAGAAGCAAAGAATTTCTACCTTCAACAATAAATTAAAGAACTCTAGCAGAAAAGATGATGACACTAAAAAGGAGCACAAGTTGGAGATTACAGTAGTCAAGAGCACGTTATCAAATAACACTGAAGACATATATCGGTTAAGAAGCCATAACAAGACATTAATTGGAAAAATAGGGAAGTTAAAAGGTACTAAGAGGGAAGAACAATCAAATGAAGATACCAAAGGAAAACTACTGGATAAAGAGGAATAAAATTTATAATTAACTAAACAACTTAATAGGTTCGAAGATGATAATAAATCACACGAATAAATAATTAAAAAGATGCAGAATGATAACAAAATGTTAGAGGATAAGTTAAAAGGAACATTTACAAACTCTGTTCAAGTCACAACTCAAGATGTCTTCCTAATTAAAGAAGGATATACACAAGAATTGAAGTAGGAAGACACTACGAACATTACAAGAAAAGTAACGTTACAAAGAGCCGTTATCGACATCTGAATCATAAAAGTTAACAAAATCAAGACGAAAATAAACAACATTACTCCTATAGACAAACTAACTACTTTGAAGGAGAGAAAAGACAAAATCGCCAAATAGCTTGGAAGCAGAAAACAAGAAAGTATATTCCATCAAACCAGAAAACAACTTCAATAAAGGTAAATTTCAGATGGATCACTTCCCAAGAAATGCGACAACTCAGCTCAAGAATTCGAAAATTATATCGCTTTGTATCATCAAGTATAAGAGTTAAAAGTTCAAAAGACCATAAGAAGATGTTACGAACAAGAATAACTAATAATTCCTTCAGTAAATAAGCTTTGAGGACAAAGCTTCCCTTAAGGGGAAGGCAATGTAACAAACATAATATTAAATAATTAATAATAGTAATATAATAATAATTAAATCATTTACATTAAAAGACATAACCTTTCGATGAAAAGGTGTTAATAGGCCTATATAAAGGCCAAAGCATTGTAATTTTCAATCATCAATTATATATCATCTTATATCTATCAAAATGTGGGTTGTTTCAGAAATTATGGGTTTATTCCGAGTTAATTGAGAATATCTGGATATGGTTATAACATCCATCCAGTACTAGAGTTGAGCTTTATCGGGTCTAGTATTTAATCTACTAATATGTAGTTGAAGAAATGGATCAATGTCGAAGCACGGGGGCTTCACTAGGAGGCAATATAATACCACGTTCATTCATATTGCGGTATTAAATATTCATGAAAACCTAAAAATTATATTGCTTATATATTAAGGGGCAAAGGGTTTTTTTTTATTTAATGTAACAATACAAAAATACTTTGGGGTATTTTTTATATGGGTGGGCTGACAAATATCCGCCAAATGGAGATGGAGGGATCATGACCGAATGAGAAATCGGGTTGAGGCAAGGCTCGAGCTTACCAGTACACAGTGAAATCGCATCTTGAGGCATGCTTGAGGCCAGGGGGTTTCACCGTGAAGTGGGTTTCCAATCGATCATAGTCGAGAGATAGTGATCATTGACATCCAATTGTTACCAATAGCACTCAGCCAATTGTTACCAATAGCCTTGGGAAGCTCTAAGCCTCCAGGGCCTGTTATAGGCCCTTGATAGGCCTTGGGGGCTTGAATACCCAACCACTAGTTCCTATTACAGGCGTTGGGAGGTTTAGTCAGCCTCCTAGAGCTTGTTACAGGCCCTGGGGGCTTAGATACCTAGCCCACAACAGGCTTAGTCAGCGATTGGGTAACTACAACATGCAATCTAAATGTTGTACTATGTGCATTGGCTCTAGTGACATACAAGAAGTGATTTCCACAATAAACATCGAAAGAAGCAAGGTGCATTATAGAATGCATGTGGGTTCATAAGAAGGGTATCATATCAATATACTAGGTAGAAATATAAAGGGGTATAAAAAATGTCAATGAAAAAATTGATACATACAATATCTAGTGAAAATAGGGGTTTTTTTAAATTGGGAAGGCATATTGGGAGGGGGTTAAAAAAAACGATTTTGGAAGGTATTTTCCAATATTTAGTGAAATTAGAGGTATTGTTTCATATGCCACGAACGAACGTGTTATGATAGCGGTTTGTTGAGTGAATCCCCCGTGTGTCAAAGATCATCAAGCTCGTATCATAAGATGCAAATAAATTGACCTAATGGCTCTTCTTGTGGAAGTAAGAGCATGTGTAGATTTCACTAAGCATTTATTGCTTCCTACTACTTATCTATAAGATACAACACGTAGACTATAAACATTTGATTTTAGATTCCATAGAACTTGTAAAGGTGAAATATACAATTTAATTATGAAAATATTACCTAAAGAGCAATGAGCATGACACCAGAGATTGAATGAAATCAATTATTAGCTAACCATCCATAGCAATTTGCATCAAAGTATACACAAACACCACAAGCTATAGTTGTTAAGAGGTTTGAAGCAACTGACTTGGGATCACATACCATATCTTAATTGCGACATCTCCAATAAATCTATATTTTGTATCCAAAAATGAGCACAAATTCAACAACAATTCTATCGGGTTCCATTTCTGTAATTCAGTCACTCGGTAGGCCTGGGTTTGAACATATGATGGTTAAACATAAGGTGTGTTATAGTAGGCTATAAAATTTATAAAAAAACACGGTAAAATTGGCTAAAAAAACTCAACTTTCAATTAGACAACTATTTTTCTCTAATTTTTCATACAAAGAGGTATGAACTACATTCTACATCAAGCATTCTGCATGTTTTTTTCATAAAATTTTCTTCTTCGATCATTCATAATAACTCCACAGACATAATAATTCCAAATCCTCTGCATAAACCCATGGAATTTTTCTACACTAGTTGTGGTTTCCAATTGGAAGCAAGGGTAAATATGTTCGCCATTCATCTTCGAAGAGAATGATATTCAATGTTGAGTTAAGATCATCAAGTTCTTGTTTGGATGCTATCACATTATTTCCAGGTCAGTAAACTTTTAAAAATGCATTTGTATTTAACAAATGTATTTGCTTACCATCCACAATAATAGTCACAAGATGCAGATAAATTGACCTAATGGCTCTTCTTGTCGAAGCAAGAGCATGTGTAAATTTCATTAAGCAGTTGTTGCTTCCTCTATCTATTTAACCTTAGTGATGTAATCTGTCATGGTTGTTTTAGGGGTTTTATCTGTAAATTTCACAGTTGGCTATGACGGGCATGGTGGAATCAAACCACCAACCTTCTGCATTATATATCATTGGAGAAATTTTGAGGTAAAAATTGGGCCTCAAAACAAAGAAAATGTACTTTAAAAATCAATCAATCACATTTTAGAGGATGACATCATCCACCATGGTTGAGGTGACATTGCTTGTTTATTTGTCATATTTTCAATGGTGGATGAAAACCCATAGTTAACCATGGTAGTGCTTTAAAATTATAAAGCAAAATACACATAATGAAGGTCCTTTTACACTTTTTATAAAATAATATTATTGTCATTTTAAAATAAAGTACTCATAATAAAATAATATTATTGTTATTTTCAATTAAAATACTCATAATCAAGATCCTTTCACAATTTTCCATAAAATAATATTATTTTCATTTTCATACTTTTTGAAAAAAATAATACAAATAATTACTATCTTTCAACGTTTTCATGACTTTAATTTCAAATTATATATTTATTCCATTTTATTTCATATCACAACCTAAAATATTATTATAATATATTATATATTATTATTATAATATTATATTATTATAATATAATATCATAGTAATAATATAATATAATTGTTATTATTATTATAATATATTATTATTATTATTATTATTATTATTATTATTATATTATGATATTATTATTATAATATATTATTATTTTAATATAATATATTAGAATAATATTAGAATACATAATATTATATATATAATATGTATTTCAATTCAAAAGAAAAGAATAAAAAAAAGCATTACATATATATATATATATTATGTGTATGAATAATTTGACACATTTAGGATAAATTAGTACAGTGTTAATATTGTTATTTATTATAAATATTATATTTTGGAGTAAGTTAATTTTCAATATGTGGTTGAAAAAAAGATTTGATTATTTTTTCATTTTGTCTATATTTTATTACTAGAAAATATTTTATTGTCTTTTCAATGTATTTATATTTTATTATTAAAAAAAGATAGACTGTCTTTTTATTGTGTTTATATTTTATTATTATTAAGTTACTATCTGAAATACTAAGAGGAAGCTATAAAACCTGTGGAGAGAAATATTGGAAGGTTTCAGCTGATTGTTGATGATCCGATATTATTTTTTGATGGGGCAGCATCTGCGGGGAAATGTGGAATTGGTGGAGTTATTTTCCTCAACTCTGATCATTTTTTCAATCTTCGTATGCATGGTGGTTATGGGACTAATATGAAAGGTGAGCTTCTAGCTCTCTGGTGGGTAGTCAGAGTTGCATTATGCTTTGGACTGCATAAGGTTAAAATTTTCGGTGACTCTAGAGTCACTATCAAGTGGGCTCGTGGTGAGTTTGATTTGCAGGTACTGAATCTGATCTATTGGTGCAATCGTATTCAGCAGGATTTAAGTACTTTTAATTCATTTTCGCTAGATCATATTTATCGAGAGTTTAATTCTCATGCTGACAAGTTATCAAAGTTAGCAATTGAAGGAGAAGACGGTTTTCTATTTTGGAAGGAGGTTTGTGAAGATGTGGTGGTGGATTCTGGTTCCCAATATTTTCTTTTCTAAGTTATCTATGGAATTATGTATGACAGTTTATAAGTCATGGATTCAAGTCCAGTTTGTAAAATTTTTGAATTTTGAAGTGTAAGGAAGTACCATTCTTTATGGTCTTTCTGATAGATTGTAATATCTTTTTTATGAACATCTGTACTACTTGATTCAGCCATAATTGAATAACAGTAGTATGTTTTTTTTCGTGGGAAAAAAATATTTTATTATTAAAAGTGATCCCAAAGTCCAAGGATATGAATGCATTCAATAACTATATATTTTTGGGAAATTATAATTGATTTTTTCACATCAATAGAACATATTTTATTAATTTTATTTTTAGTATGTAACTCGACCATGTTTATCTAGATTGTACAATGAATGTAGTGGAAATGTGACTTGTTAAGTATACCTTCCCCATAAAATACCTAGTTCATAATTTCTTAATATATTTCTTATGAGACCTATTTTTTACCTCAAAATTTCCCCGATGAATGTAGATGCTTTACCATTGAGCAAGCACCCTACAACTTTTTGGAATACTGAAACTTGTTCTCATCTATGAAACTACTACCACAAATGGATTGTATTAAAAGTGAGCAAAGTTAAATTTTGTTGGACTATCATCTGACAAAGATGTGACTAAAGAGTCCCCAAGCCTACACCAAAAATTGGTGGTTTTTGTTAATGATTTTATGACCAGAATTAGATGTAATATAAAATTTGGGGTGTTCTATATAAAAAGATCAATCCAATGAACTAAATTCAAACTTTGACATTTTGTCCTATTTACTAAAAAAAAATGTGATAGTAATTAAATGCAACATGAAGATGTGGTGTGGTTTGTGTCATCATAATTAAATGTAACTTGAAGATGAGGCTAGTTTGTGTAAGATCAAAATTAAAAGCAACTCGAATATATGGTATGGTCTATGTAGGATCAGAATCAATGCAATATGAAGATTGCACATGTTGTCTTGTTCTATCAACATTATATTTATGATGGGGGATCATAACATTTGGGCTATGGTCTAACACGAAGTTTGATAAGGATACTCAAAATCTTGTTCTCTCAACATTAGTTTTATGATGTGGGGATCATAACAATTGGGTCATGGTTTAACAAGGAATTTGATAACTAACATGGAGTTTGATAAGGATACTTAAAACATATTTAAAATAAAATAAAATTGGATTGGTGAAACATTAAGGCCATTTTTTTCATTCAAAGCATTTTGAGATATAAATTTGAAAATTGAGATCATTTATTGCCTGCAATCCTTATGGCAAAGTGTCATTGTGAAACTTGAAGCATAATGAAACTAAGTTAAAGATGACTTTTTATTTAATATTAAATGAAAATTTATAATAAAAACTTTGAAATGCCCATTATACCTACCGGGCCTACACTGTCTACAATAGATATAGTGATAGTAGCTTATCATAATTGAAATACATTTATGTATAAATTCTACAATAGTAAGTATATATTGATAGTAGATTATCAAAACTAAAATGCATTTTGTATAAATTCTGGTTGAGAATCACCAAAACTATACTTATGAAGACTTTTTATGAGAAATTAGATATGAGAGAGTGTAGATTAACATTATATGGAATTGAAAGGACAAATATGAGGATTTATTACCATAAATTAGATTTTAAAAATATGGATATTAATATTCTATGATACTGAAAACATAAGTACAAAAATTTACTACCTTGAAGCATTGCACTTGTCAATCATCGAGCCCTGGGGGATTTTTACCATCATCTACCTTGGGGGTTTTTAATCAATTTGTCATACCCCTTTTTAATTCATTAGACAGTAAGCATGCACATAGTGAATTAGACTTGTACATAAAACTCTCGAAGTACTTACATGAGCACGAACAAATTTCAAAAGACTACTTGCTTACGGAATCTTGGCTCTTCCAAAATCACATAGCTTGAGTTGGTGCGAATGAGGATTGACATGTGGAAGTGTTTGGGTACACAGGGTACTACCAAAGGACCGAACACCAAGAGAAACCACTCCACATAAACAAATCACATATCAACACACCGATGTTTTGACATGGTTTAAACCCTCTTGAGGGAAACACTCCACAGCCTCGGCCAAATAGCTTCTACGGGACAATTTATTATGCAAAGAAAGAAAGTTACAAATGAGCTTCTCATAATCGATCAACTAAACAATGACCCTCCATGCTCTTTAAATAGAGATCATGGACCAATCGGGTGTTAAGCCATGGATCAAGGTTAGGTTTGATCTAAGAGAAGTTGAGCCGTCGGATCACTCTATGTCGGGAACATATCATGACCGTCGGATTAAGTATTTACAAATGCATACTAATGCATACTAAAGAAACACACTATCCCTAACGGATATATTACACAAGTTGATCTTAACTAACTCCTAAGTGTCTAAATATCCTAACATCCCCCCTTAAGAACAACTTGGGATAGGACTGAAGGATTTACAAAAGTGACACTATTAGGAGAAGGAAGGAGGCATTAGAGCCTATCCCCCCTTAATGACAAGTTCCTGAACTCTTAACATAGATCAAAGTTTAGAAAACTTTGCTTCTGTAAGAGACTTGGTGAAGATGTCTGCAACTTGATCATTTGTAGGGCAAAAGAGCACTTCAAGAACACGATCATGAACAAGATTTCTGATGAAGTGCATATGTAGCTCAATGTGTTTGCTGCGTTGATGTAGAACTGGATCTTTGGCAAGCTTGATGGCACTTTGATTGTCGCACCAAAGTGGAGTAGGCTGCTGCTTCTCGAATCCAAACTCTGAAAGGATTTGTCGAAGCCATAAAGCTTCCTGACTGGCATTAACTGTTGCTCGATATTCTGCCTCTACTGAAGAAAGAGCAAGAGCTTGTTGTTTCTTACAAGACCAAGTAATAGGTCCAGATCCTAGACTGAAAACATAACCTGCAGTAGACTTTCGATCATCAGGATCGCCGGCCCAATCTGAATCAGTGAAACCAACCAACAAAGGTTTCCCCCCTGTACTGTAATGAATCCCAAACTGAACTGTACCTCGAATATATCGAAGTATTCTTTTAGCTGCTTTCTAGTGACTTTCATGAGGTGTCTGCATATAACGGGCAACACGACCAACGGCAAAGGAAAGGTCAGGACGGGAATGAGTCAAGTATAAGAGACTACCAACAAGCTGACGATACAAGGTGGCATCGACTTCAGGTGAAGTACAAGTGGCAGAAAGTTTGACTCCAGACTGGAAGGGAGAAGGGGCTGGTGTACAATCTTCCATGTGAAAGCGACGAAGAAGGTCACAAGCATACTTAGACTGAGAAAGAAAGATTTCTTCTTTGGTTTGCAGGACTTGGAGACCAAGAAAATAATGCAAATGTCCTAAGTCTGACATTTCAAAATTTTGTTTAAGACTGGATTTCACATGGGTTATAAGCTTAGGGTCACTACTAGTAAGAATAAGGTCATCAACATATAGAACAAGTATGATGAGATGGTTTCCTACTTTCTTGGTATAGACATTGGGGTCAGAATGGCATCTAGAAAAACCAGTGTCAAGGAGAAAGCTATCCATTTTGGCATACCAAGCTCTAGGAGCTTGCTTAAGGCCATATAAGGATTTCTTAAGGCGGCAGACAAGGCTAGAGTTATTCTGAACATAGCCAGGAGGTTGTTCCATGTAAATTTTCTCCTGTAAATCACCATGTAAGAAGGCAAACTTGACATCCATTTGATGGACTTCCCAGTTGTGTAAGGATGCAAGGGAAAGAACAAGGCGGATGGAGTTCATTTTTGCGACGGGAGCAAAGGTTTCATTGTAGTCAATCCCTTCAACATGGGAAAAACCTTTGGAAACTAACCTTGCCTTAAGTCTTTCAACACTTCCATCTGATGCATACTTAGTTTTGTAGACCCATTTACATCTGACAAGTTTTCTTCCTTTTGGAAGAGGTACAATATCCCAAGTATCGTTCGCCATTAAGGAATAATATTCTTCATCCATGGCTGCATCCCAATCTAGATCCCCTGAAGCTTCTGCAAAAGCTTCTAGATCATGATTCTCGGAAACTTGAGCCAAAATAGAAGAGGCTCGCTGAAACTGAAAACGTGTTCGACGTTGATCTCTAGGATCACCGGCAAGATCACCAGCTGCTTCACATGTTGAACAAACCCATCGAGGAAGCACTTGTGCTGGTGCAACTGGAGGAACATGAGCTGGCAGAGGTGGATTTCATCCTCACTGTCATCATCAGAAACTAGAGTTGGAAACCTTTCAAGGAAGTTGGAAGAAGAAGAAGAATGCACAAACACCGAATCAGGCTCGCAGGCCAAAGATGGCACAATCGCCGAGTTAGGCTCGCAGGCCAAGAGATTTTCATCAAATTTAACATCTCTTCTAATGATTATATCATGAGAATGTGGTTGAACAAGTCTATAACCTTTTACATCTTCATAATATCCAACAAATATGCACTTTTCACTTTTAGGTTGCAATGCTTTCCGTTTTTCATCTGGAATGTGAGCTCATGCTTCACTACCAAACACACGGAAGTGACTTACATCAGGTTTAGTTTTACTCCATGCTTCTTCCGGTGTTATACCTTGTAATGCTTTAGTGGGGGTGGGATTTACGATGTAATTTACACAATTAATGACTTCAGCCCAAAATTGAAGACTTAGTCCCTTAGATTGGATCATACAATTAGCCATTTCTTTTAAAGTGCAGTTCTTCTGCTCAGCTACACCATTTTGTTGTGGTGTATATGGAACATTGTGTTGTTGTTGGATGCCTTTTTCAGTGCAGAAAGTAGTGAACTTTTTGTTAACATATTCTCCTCCATTGTCAGATCTTAACTTAATAATTTGATGACCAAATTGTTTTTCAACAAGGGCCTTGTAGGCCAAGAACATGTTAAATACTTCGCTCTTAAGTTTTAGGAAATAAACCCAAGTGCGTCTGGTGTAATCATCAATGAAGGTTAAGAAATATTTGAAACCAGAAAAGGAAGCAGATGGAAGAGGACCACACAAGCCACTATGCACAAGCTCCAAGGGAACCGAGGCGTGCCAAGAGGCATGTTTGTCAAAACTGCCTCGATGATGTTTTTCGAGTACACAACCGGAGCAAACACCATCCCTGCAAGATACCATTGGAAGACCTATCACCATATTTTCTTTACATAGTTGTTGTAATGAGCGATAATTTAAGTGACCAAATTGCTCATGCCAAAGTTTGCTCAAGTTATCACTATGAGCAACAAAAACTGAAGGGAAAGGTGATGACCCAAAGTTGTTAAACTTGTACAACCTGGTAATATCATCAACAATTCCGGTAGCTAGGACCTGTTGAGGATCTTTAAAATCCTTGATTACAACTTGGTGAGGTGTAAAAGTCACAGTTTTACCTTCACCAGAATGAGTGATCTGATAGAGTGATAACAAATTGCAGGAAATTCTTGGAACACATAGTACATCACTAAAATGACCATTATCTACTAGAACTGTTCCAACTCCTACAACACTTAGAGATCTATCATCACCAACAAATATTTGTTTGGTGTTACATTCATGCATAGTAGAAAAGATGGCTTGATCCTTAGCCATATGATAAGATGCTCCAGAATCAATGAGCCATTCATTTGAAGTAGAAGAAGAAGATGCATTATAAGAATAACCAGAAGCACAAAGTGCATGTCCATGAGAGGCAGATTCTGAAGACGAATCTAGGCTGATGTGGTGCTTCTTCATTGCTGCTTCCAAGGCTGCCATCTTCTTGAAACACTTAGATTCATCATGATTATCTTTCCCGCAATAGTTGAAATGACGCTCAGTCTCCTTGACTTTTGGCTTGGATCCTTTGTCATTTTTTAAAGAAGGAGCTGACTGAGAGGGTTTTGGACCCTTGTTTGACTTATTATTCCGAAAATTTTGTTTCTTGGGAGGCTTGAACTTTTCTTTATGTTGGGACAATAAGACTTTCCCAGATATATCTGCATTGTTGATTATTCCAAGATGAATGAGTTTATCTTGTTCTCTAATCAAGGAATCACAAAAGGATTCAAGACTAAGCTCTTGATAGCTAGCTGCATTCGAGGATGCTTTCATGGAGTAAAATGTAGATACAAAAACAGAATATGCAGGTCCAAGTTTGGAAAGAATATGATAAATGCATTGTTTGTCTTCCCTCTCAATCTTACATTCTGCACATAAGAGTTTAAGAGTTTTGTACTTAGATAAATAATCTTGAATGCATGAAAAATCACTTGGATTTAAAGAAATCAACTCATTTTCGAGTTAGTGACCTCGAATTTCATTGTGTTAACCAAACACAGATTCCAAGTTGTCCCAAGCAGCATTAGGTTCATCAATTCCAGATATGTGGAATCGCAAATCATTAGAGATTGACATCCCAATCAATCCATGAGCTTCATCACATCTATTTGCCCATTTTATTTTTTTATCATCATCAGTGGGTTCTTTTTCTTTCCCTGAGGTAATTCTGAAAAGTCCCTTACTTCGTAGAACATCCTCCATACGAGATTTCCATGAGAAATAGTTGGAACTGTTAAGTAGAATATCACAAAGGGAGGCCATATTTGTAAATTAATGGCTATAAAAGTAGAAACCAATAGTCTATATGTGAAGAGCTCGAAAAAATAGGCGGTTTCAAAAAAAACGGCACTGAAAATTGACTCTATATGATGAAGTTATGCTTGAACAAAGAAACTGTTGAAGATGTCCCGAATAGTGACGTGGCAGCTAGAGAATGTCCAGCAAAAAAAAAGAACCCCCCTCTTCCCAAGATGAACCTTTTGACAATCACTTTACAAGAAAGTTGTTTTTAAGTGAACCACTTTTGTAAAATAAGTGATTTCACTTTTACAATGATATTACTTTTAAGTAGTGCAACAATAAAAAAAAACTTAAGTGACTCACTTGTATTTTTATTTTTTATTATTTAAGTGAGATGCACTTTTATAATAAAATAACTTGAAAATAGAAATTGCATGCACTTTTTCTTTTAAAAGTAACTTCCTAAGACTTGAACTCAAGACCTATTAAGAAATAAATCAACTTTGAACCAAGTGAGCTAGATTAAAAGGTATGTAAAATATGGGAATGAGGAAGGGTTTTTTTTTTTTTTTTTTTACTCTTCTTGCTCGGTTTGCGTGCTTGCCCTTTTTCCTGCAAAACACACCACAAATCGAAACAAAAAAACTTTTTAGCTTTCCTGGAAAGTCTACGTTTTCTCTCTGTTTCTGATTTGCCGAGATCGCGCAAGGTGCACGGCAAAGAGCATACGCAGCCGAGAAAAACCCTTTCCCTTTCTGTTTCTGATTTGCCGAGATCGCTCAAGGTGCACGGCAAAGAGCATACGCAGACAGGAAAGCAACAATCCGAACCAAAAAAAAATCTAACAGTAAAAAATGATAAACTATCAGTTTTTTTTTTTTAAAACAGAAAATAAAAAAATGCGTCACTGTAACATTATACCTTCAGATGTGATGAAATATGCGTTTTTGGAGCAACTGGGAACCATTTTCGATCAAACGAAAACTATTTCTCAATGGAAACGACGCTCCGGACACAATGGAACACCTCCCACAGCCCAGAAATGCACAGAAATACCAGAACTAGAAACCCTTTCGAGTTTCGGCAACAGCAGTTCAAGATCTAGATCATAACCGGAAGTGACACTTCATAAAAGATCTGATACCATGTTCAGGTACACATGGTATTACCAAATGACCGAACACCAAGAGCAACCACTTCACATAAATAGATCACAGATCAACACACCGATGTTTTGACGTGGTTTAAACCCTCTTGAGGGAAACACTCCACGGCCATGACCAAATAGCTTCTACGGGATAATTTATTATGCAAAGAAAGAAAGTTACAAATGAGCTTCTCATAATTGATCAACTAAACAATGACCCTCCATTCTCTTTAAATAGAGATCATGGACCAATCGGGTGTTAAGCCATGGATCAAGGTTAGGTTTGATCTAAGAGAAGTTGAGCCGTCGGATCACTCTATGTCGGGAACATATCGTGACCGTCGGATTAAGTATTTACAAATGCATACTAATGCATACTAAAGAAACACACTATCCCTAACGGATATATTACACAAGTTGATCTTAACTAACTCCTAAGTGTCTAAATATCCTAACAGGAAGTATATTTTCAGCAAATTGTTCAAACACATCTTACAATGACAAAGAATTGCTACAAGCTAAAGATATGACTTACCAAAAAGTTCTGCCGCAAGGCCTTGCAACTAATGTCTCTATGATAGCCCAATTATACTATGAGTATAAGCTAGTTATCTGCACATCTAACACCAAGACATTGTGTCAGGAAACATCTAGTTACACAGAAAATCAAGTCAGTTGTTCAAGTACATAAAGTGGAGCAACTCCTTACCTGTATAATTTTACATAAAGTAAAAGAATTTGTTGATTGATTCTAGTGTAGTGCTTTATGATTTAATAAACTGTACATAAAGTGGAGCAACTCCTTACCTGTATAATTTTACATAAAGTAAAAGAATTTGCTGATTGATTCTAGTGTAGTGCTTTATGATTTAATAAACTATCTCTAGTACATAGTCAAGAACTGAATTGAGGTAAAGTTTATCTTTGTCAGTGCTTTAGAGCCACAATACTCGGGTAATCCTTAAGGTGCATCATTTGCAATTCGCAATTTTTATATCGTTTGTCCTGCAAGACCTTTTTTATAGCTATGATCTCACTAGTTTCTAAGAATTTTTCCCATTTCAGACATGCATAAAGATGGTTAAATGCATTTTTTTCAGCAATCACATCCCTTACAACCTCTGGGTGATTATATTTCTTTTCCCTTTGATCATGGAATGAGGTAAGTGGTGTTTAGCGGCCCTCTTGCATCCAAAGAGTAAGCTAAGCTAGATCCTTAATCCTTCATAGAGTCTAGATTTCCATGATATATGCCTCTTGATGTATTTTTCTTTCTTATATCAAAACTATTAGCAATATGCAATATTTCACACAAGTAAAGGAAGAAAGATAAGTATGCAAATGTGATAGTCATCATGTACTCATATCTTTACTTTCAATTGTATTACTATATATAGGAGTACATCATCGTGGGAGTGGTCAAAGTTGACATAGTATCCATTAATCAAATTTATTTTTATAATTAATCAAATTTAGTTTCCTTAACTTCGAAGTTCTCTCTTGGGATTCCATTAAGTATTCCCTTTCCCTTGCTATCTCCTAAGCGACACCAAAATTTCGTTATGGAAAATTTTGTATGATGTGAAGCTTTACGACTTTACACAAACAGTTTTCCAACTAGAGAGTGGTCTAGTGATAAGTGGGGGTGCTTACCACTACTATGACCTAGGTTTAAATCCCAGTTGACTGGCCTAAAGGAATCAAAAGGAACTAGGATTATACGCCAGGTTACATGAAATGAAGTTTGAAATTCCCTCCATCTAAACAAATTTTGTCTCACTAGAATGAAAAAGTAGCAAGTAACAAACTTTACATTGATACTGAACCTGGAACTTTACGCTTTTGCTACTCATTTGATTATGCATGTGGAGTTCTAATCTAATCATATAATATTTTAAAAATGCTATGTATTAGTGTGTAGTTTAGCAATAAATAGTAAAGTGATTTAGTTTGTATTAACAATTTAACACCAAGATTTGGATTCAAGAGTTTAAGCATGAATATAAATGAAGACATGTGTAAATACCAAATGAATTTGATAACATATGTGATGAAAAAAAATGAATAAGGGAAAAGGTGTTTCATAGCATCTTATCCTTTAGCATAAAATGGTAGGTGCTTTGGAGGATTCGATGATAGAGATGTTGATCACATGTGGAAGTTCATATGGAATATATGAATAACATATTGTTGTAAGACTTATTTCAGCATGCCTATCCTTGATTTATTTGATCCCCTGTATAAAGAGTTGTTAACACTTGGAGTAGGTGAAGACATTGAAAGTGAGCTGTCTATTTGTTATTGAGATTGGGCAATGGAATTAATGGGAAGTCTATCTTGTAATACTTTCCAAATGAAGTGAGTTGAATCAAATATGTAGTTTGGGTTATAGATATTTAAGATAACCCATGGTATTCTATGTATGATATTAGAAAATATTGTAAGTACATTATTGGAAAAGGCCCCAAGGTAACTGCGAGTGATATCACTTGCAAGGAAAATGGATGAGAAAAATATCTTCTTGAAATGGTTTTTTCTTGGATTAAGTTCCCACTATCAAAACTTGTCTTTATTTCTTATATGAATGATTTGTTATTATTTATCTCTCTCATAAACATAAATATTATAATCACTTAATAGTTATTTCTTGATTTAATTTAAAAGAAAATGTGATATATAGCTGGTTGGTACATGTCAATAAACTAATATATACATTGAAGGGAAAAGAGGGCATCCAAGGTGGATTCCAAAAAATGATATACATAAATAATGAAAAGAAAGTGCAAACTATTTGAGATGAAAGGGTTTCCTTTAAATTGAAGCTCCTTGCTTAGTTAGTTGCAACGTGCTTATATAAAAGTGAAACTTATATATTCAGAAGTAAGATTGAAAATAAATGGTAACAGATCTTTACTCTAATTAAAAATCTATAATTAAAATTGAAAATCTATAATTAAAATTGAAAGTAAATATTTTATTACACTTCTAAAAGAATAAATTCTAATGTCATATTGTTGAACAGAGGCAAGCAATTTGAAACTAGGCTAGTTATCACTAAGATTTTGTTCCTACTCTCGGATACTTCAAAAGACATTGTTTTCACATGAAAATAAACTACACATCCTGCGAAAACAAATGAAAAACAAAATCCTTTATTGGCTACTAAAAACAACTACCTTTTAGTTTTTAAGACTATTGTAAAGAATTATTATAAGAAATTTATTTGATCATCAACCATTTATTGCAAGGTATTTTATTTTTTATTTAATTAGAGGTATCTTCCCAGGAAAGGGGTTATAATGAATTACAAAAATAAAGTTGTCTGAAAGTGTTCTTAGCCCAAATGAAGCACCGAAAAAAAATTCCATTTTAATTGACCCCATTAAAAGTATGTACTAATTAGAAAACCTGAGCTACCATTTTAGTAGTATTTTTACATCCTATTTATAAAAGAAGTTAAGACTTGGATAAAGAAAATTAAAGATAAGGATCTTCTCATTCAAGAAGTCTTTGAACTTACAACTATCCACGATTTCTTCATTTATTTTGGTTTTGTGGCTATACTTCTCTGCTGCAAATGCTTATTGCAAGGTAATTATGACATATATTTTACATAAATGGCTATATTCAAGAAGAAAAAGAATGTTAAATATCCCAATATAATAATATTTTAGTGGAAAGTTAACTCAACTGTATGTATTTATGTTCAATAAATGCATTGATTTGGAATTAACAATATAATTGTATCCATAGAAAATTTGAAGTACCATTAAATAATATAGTGCTCTATTCCCCACGCCGAGCATCAATTAACCTACAATTTATACAATCAATAGAAAAAGTTGGACTTTCTTCGAATGAAAGTAGTGAGAATTCAACAAAATTTGAAAAGTGCAAAGTTAAGATCAAGCAAAAGATCTCACTAATTTATTATTGCTCAACACCATGTTACTTTGAAATGCAGAGTACAAAGTGATGCTTGTGTTATTTCTTAAGTTATTATTCATCCAAGAAATTAATAATGCATCATTGCTTTAGCATTCAATGACAACTTTGCTTGATGTAATTATTGGGAATCCTTAATAATGGCCACTCTCACATATCATCTTTGGTTTTAATATGTTCTAAAATAAAATAAAATTATTATGGATGTTTATCATTTGAAAATATATATGTTCACAAGTTGCATAAGATTTTTTTTATTAAAATAAAAATGCCAACATTTGCTATTCTGAAAGAATCAATGTATGGCTAGATTTACAATCATTACATGGAAAGTCGGCTTGCAAGGACCAAGTGTCACAAACCCAGATTTGAACCCGGCTGGGGAGGATAACAACATTCCTCCCAACCACCCGATCTACACTCAATTGACAAAAGTATGTTGCATAAGATTGAAAAGCATGGTGTTTTTTTTATTATCTCAAGTTATTGCACTCTATGAGGTGCATATTATGTGAATATAGAATGTTATATATGTTTTCAGAATGGAGGATTCTTTCATTTATTTCTATGACACAATCAATAGTTTTTTCCATGACAATCTATATACCCTTACCTGTTCATTATAGATATTTTCATGTATTTCTTGAAAATATTGATAAAGAACCTTATCCATCTTAATCTTGTACATATTTTTTTTTCTTTTTTAAATTGCATTCTGGTAGGAAACTTAGGATGGCCTAGTGATAATGTTATGTACTTTTCTTCCAAAGATGGTTTAAATTTTCCAACATTTTTCTCTAAATTGAAGATTGAATACATACGATAGTAATTACAATTATTATATAAAGTTGAAATTTTAGTTTAAAGACATCATCAAGTAAAAAGTTGTAAGTAAAAAGTTGTTGAATTTTTTTTTATCTTAATGCAAAATTATAGTAGAACTTGAAATCAATTAAAAATAAAAAAACATAAGCATTCACATGAGACGCAGTATTTACCCTGGGGAAACCCTCTAGTACTTGAGGTAGAAAACCCCAACAAAATCTTTCTTAGAATATGGATAGATATCAGAGAATGTGTTTACAATGAGTATATTACACCAAGCACCCCTGGTGCATTATCAAAGAGAAATACCAAGCACCCCTAGTTCAATCATAGAGCAAGAGAGAAGAGAGAATAATAGAAGACCTAGCAGTTGATTCTGCACTAAGACCAATTCGTAGTTTTGGTCACATGCACACTTCCTTCAAGAGAGATTCGCTCTTCACCTTGATCTCATCAAAGCCTGCATTACAAGTGTATCATACATCTCATTCTTGGTTTAATTTATAGCCTTTTGACTTCAAGATGAACTCACCTTTCAACTAGATGCTAGATCACTTAGTTATGTTACTATCTCAAGTGTCGTACATCAAGTGTCATCTTTGTGTTTAACTCAAGTGTTGTCATGCAAACACTTAGTTAATTAGATCTTCTACTTCGGGATGAACTCGCCTTTCAACTGGATGCTAGACCACTCAAGTGTCGTCATGCAAATACTTAGTTAACTCAAGTGTCACCATGCAAACCCTTAGTTAGCTAGATCTGATTTGTTATCACTTAGTTAACTCTTTCAACTGAAGTCTTTCTTGTGAACATCACTGAAGTAAACAATTCAAGTTCTCTCTTAATTAACTGAAATCTTTCTTGATCACCGAAGTGAACAATTTGAGTTCTCTCTTATCTTAACATATCTTAGCTTTATCTATTGTCTTATTTGCATGATCCACTTGTGCCATCTTTACTTTATTTATCATATCAAACATACTAAGGAGATTTTCCAATGATGTGATCATCTTGTTCTACTATTGTTCCAAGTGGTCATATGCTAAAGTAATTCACTCTAGAGGTGGCTAGTATCTAGAGGAGACTTAATAGCTCAACCATGGTTTGTAGTACATCACACACCACTCATGCTTCGACATGCAAAGCATTACCTCAACACATGAGGCACCCCCTCAACACATGAGGATCTATCTTGACACACAATACCTTAGCCTTGACAAGCAAGATTGTACAACATCATCACTTTGACATACAAAGCACTTACCTCAACACATGAGGATTATCCTTTACACATAAGGCTTAGTCATTATTGAGTCCAACTCAAGAATCTAACCCAAGTTTCCTGAGTTCAACTCAGGATCCATACGGCACTACCTCAACACACGAGGCTCAGTCCTGGAGCACAAGATTGACTCATGATGTTGTAAATTTAACACCCCCTCTTAGTGAGGGAAGCATTCTCTACCATACCAAACTTGTCTCAGAAGTACCTACACTTTGTTAAGGACAAAGGATTTGTCAACATATCTTCTATCTTCACATTAGTAGCAATGTACTGAAGTCTTATGACACCTCTCTGGACCATGTCTATTATGTAGTGGTATTTCATCTCAATGTGCTTCGATATTTCATGAAGCACGGGATTTTCTTAGATATTAATGCAACTTGGGTTTTCATAGAGAATGACAGTAGTCTCAAGATTCTCACCAAACAAACCAGCAAGTAGCTTCCTATGCCACACAGCTTCTCGGCAGGTAGTACTAGCTGCAATATGCTTTTCTATGTAGTACTCTAGGGTACAGATCCCTGCTTCTTGCTGGATCAAGAGATCATTGTTCATCCCAAGATAAAACAAAATTTGGATGTACTCTTGCAGTCCACAATACTACCACCCCAGTCAAAGTCAGCATAACCAAGTAGCATCACTCCTCCACTGGAAGCATATCTGACTCCATAAGAAATATTACATCTAAGGTATCTAAGCACATGCTTGGAAGCAACCCAATTTTTATGTCTTGGTTCATACATGAACTGACTCAAGATACTCATTGCATAACATATGTCTGGTATACTATGTATCAAATACATCAAGGAACCAATGAGCTATCTATACATAGTAGGATCCAATAGATCCGATCAGGAATTTGAATCATGTAGTTTCTTCATATCAGAAACCATTGGTATAGACATGGATTTACAATCCATCATGCCAAACCTGCGCAGCGCATCAACTATGTACTTTCCTTGTGAAATAAATATCTCATCTTTCCTTTTCCAAACTTCTAGACCATGAAAGCAGTGCATAAGACCCAAGTATTTCATTTCGAACTCATAAGTGATCTTCCTCTTGCACCGAGCTATCTGTTCTTCCTCTCCAGTAAGGAACAATTCATTAACATAGAGAACCAAGATCAGTGGTTGGTTCTTCACAACATTGAAGTACAGGTTGGGTTCAGCTTCGCTTTTGGAGAATACCAAGCTCTAAATATAGCTATCAACCCTTGAATACCAAGCCCTCGAGGCCTATTTAATCACATACAAGGATTTCTTAAGTTTTTATACATGGGACACCTTCCCATGAACTACAAACCCATCAGGTTGTTGTATGTATACTTCTTACTCAACTTCACCATTGAGAAAGGAGGTCTTCACATCCATCTAATGAATCTTCCACCTTAGAACCGAGGCAGTTGAAATCATGGCTCAAATAGTAGTGTACCTAGCCACGGGAGTGAATGTCTCATCATAGTCTATTCCTTCTTTCTGTGAGAAACCACAAGCCACAAATCTTGCTTTATATTTTTTAATACTTCCATCAGTTGTATGTTTGGTTTTATAAATCCACTTGGAAGTTACTATTGACTTCCATTCAGGTTTAGGAACCACTTCCCACACATTATTCTTCATGATGGATTTGTATTCTTCCACCATGGAATCTTTCCATACTTTCCGCTTAGTAGCTTCCTCATATATGGTGGGTTTTGAATCACGGAAGTGACTCATTTGTGCTACATATCATGCATATATTTCAGGTCTCTATTGCTCTCTGAATGTTCCTGGTGGTGCTCCAAGTTTTTCCGCCTCTTGCAGAATGTCTCGACACCAGGTATATCTCCTCTTAGAAGGAGGTTCATCAAGTGATCTTTTTACCATTTCTATTGGCTCTTCAAGATCAAGCAGATCTAAGGACTCTTTTGGCTTCTCCCTCTCAACATTTAAAAGAGGAGAACTAGAACCTAGATCCTCCATCATGGGAGTCTCATGTACCTCCATATTTGAATCATGATGAAGTTATTTAGAGCACTTGAGGGTATCCTCTTCATGAAATGTTAAATATGTGCTGACTTCAATGTGCCTTTGACCTGGAACATAGATTCTATAAGCTTTGGAGGATTCGCTATATCCAAAAAAAGTTCCTTTATTTCCGGATGGCTCAATCTTTGTCCTCTTCTCTTTTGGCACATGAATGTAGATAGGACAACCAAAAATATTCAAGTGTCCAACATCTACTTTTTAACCAATGAAAAATTCTTCAGGAGTATTCTCTCCCAGGATAACATGCAGACTTCTATTCTATTATATTGATGTCCTCTACATCAACATGTAGAGGAAATCTGGTAATATATTTATGGCAAGTGGTTGATATAGATCGAACGCATTCTTATTGTTGCAGTATTGTACAAGGTACCCGTGGATTTCATTTTGTTAGAAGCTCAAACAAACCCTTATTTGAAATATGGACGCATAAACTTGCTTTCTTTTTATGGGCCTTGTAGCAGTGGCGAGTGGTATGACTATGAATCAATGGACTGGGTTGATGAATGGGATCATGTATCACTTGTAGTAGTTGCACGTGTAGTTGTTGAAACAATCCAGTTAGAGGAAGGCTAGTCATCTATTTTGAATGATTGTGATCATATATATAATCTTGTACATCCAGGTAGATATGTATGCAATCATATCATGGTTCCCTTTTTGTTTTTTTTATTTAACCATGTTATCAAACCCCTACATGTTTGAATATGACTGTGCAATGCATTTTTGAAGAACAAATCTACGTAGTTGTCACCCCAAAAGACAATGAATGGGGTATGAATTATTGGTTGGTGCGATGCATCCAAGGGAAGCAAACCCTCCTTGCATCATTAACTGATAGTGAAGGCATTGACTTTCCAATTGGCTAGATGGTTTTTCAGGATGAATATCTTACACGAGATGAAAAGGCACCAAAGACCAGTGGGTATGTATATGTGGATTACAAATCGGGTTCATGGCTATATCACTTTACACACTTGATCGTTGGTACAAATATCCAACTAAAAACAATGTCTACAAATAGCTCGAAGAAGGTATGTTATTTCCTACCTCATGCATATCACAAGAGATTTTTGGAGATAATCAGAAACAGAGGGGATCCATAAGGCCTAATTGATTTAGGTAACTATTCCATAATATGTACATAGTTTAGACATGTAATTATTTATTCATGCATGTCTAACGTTATTCATGTTAGATAGTTTATTTTATGTTATATAGATCTTATTATCTTAGATTGTTTATTTCATGTTTATGTTATGTTTAAGTTAATATTACCATACATTGATGTATTGTTGATACCATTACATGTTTTACACCATGCTCATTGTCCCATCATCATTGTGCTTCATCAACACCATTCCCATTGCCACCATCAAATGTCACCACCATCCTCCTCATACCCATTGTCACCATCGTGGCCATTGAATGCCATCCCCATGCCCATTTCCACCATCAATTTCAATTCCATCATCCTCATGCTCACGTTGTCACCATCGCCATCCTTATCATCCCAATCACCACCATCAAACACACTTGAAGGCTCATACGTGTGTTGAAGTTACAACATCATAAGACATTCTCACGGGGGCTTCACTCAATAAACCACTATCATAGCATGTTCATTCGTGGCATATGAAACAATACCCCTAATTTCACTAATTATTGGAAAATACCTTACAAAATTGGTTTTTATAACCCCCTCCCAATATGCCTTCCCAATTTTAAAAAACCCCTATTTTCACTAGAAATTGTATGTATCAATTTTTTCATTAACATTTTTTATACCCCTTTATATTTCTACCTAGTATATTGATATGATACCCCTCTTATGACCCGACATGCATTCTACAATTCACTTTGCTTCTTTCGATGTATATTGTGGATGCACATTACTTCACCCACACTGCAATTACTCAACCACATATCATTATGATTTGCAACATCTAATGGTCTAATGAAGAGATAGGAGATCACTTCTTGTATGTCAGTAGATCCAATGCACATAGAACAACATTCAGATTGCATGTTACAGTTCCCCAATCACTGACTAAGCCTGTTGTGGGCTAAGTGTTAACACCCAAAATGACCCCCCCTAGGTTGTGGGAGAGGGAAATATGGGGTAACCACTAACTATTCTTTATCTTGTGCTACTGACCCAACACAAATAGAGAGGGCTCTCTCGTAAACATTCACAGAATACTGGAAATCATCAAGATTGTCAATAATGAAGAAACACACTAGCATTCATCATTCAAGATAATCATTCAAAACACCTTCAGAAGGTCAGACTTCTATGGAACAGATTGTTTAAGGTTCTGGTAAGATAATCATAAGGAAAACTATTGGGGCAATGGACTAAAGGATGAAACATAAAACAAATAACATTGTTGCTACATGAGACATCTAAACAGAGGCAAGGTAGTCACCCACGCACAGTCAAAGAGCTTTAAATTTGATGATAAGGAAGGATATAGAAACAATCCATCGATATAAGGAATGTAACCATGAAATCCTATACCAACTTTAGCAGAAATTGGTGGTGAAATGCATGAAATGAGAAGAACATAGCATATTGTTTATGAATTCTGTCCCACTGCTACACTTATCCAAGCATGAAAGAAATATTACAGACTGGAATAACAAATAAAGAGACACAAATTAACATGGGAAAAGAAAAGACAGACTGCAAGAAAGATAACACAAGAATCTCTGCATAAATCCAGCTTCAAACACTGCAATTGTATTAGGGCAAATGCTTTTCAAAACATAGTTGAGCTCTCCTAAGACTTAGCCAATTGATTTTCTCACACTTAACTCTTCTATTACAATGAATATATAGCTTTCCTAATCCTCGTGCTCGACTCATTCAGACCAGTAAAGTGGTTATAACAGAATGACACCTAATCAGGGCACACTTGCCACTACCACTACAAGACAGAAGTGGGTAAGACAGGTCCAACCCGTTTTTACATTTACCAAACACTTTTTAATTGAATGAAAACTGACTCATGCAAAAAGACAAAAAGTCCTCCCGGAGATGCTCTCCAGGTGGCTACCCCAACAACTGACTGCCCCCACTAGCGTTCGAACTCTTAATTTTTGCTTATCATTTAAATGCCCGAATTTGCTTCTATTGTCAGAAAAAACTAGAGATACTCCTTTTTTCAGAGGGAGCTTGCGGATTGTTTGCATGTTCAAAATAAATGGTTCTGTCCATCTTCATTAAACCCAGATTTCTGCAATGATAGTTATCAGATGAAGAAAATTTGCCAACTCCATGCAAGAAAACAGCTACACTCGTGCCCTTTGTTTGAGATGGTGTGGCAGCTTTGTAAAGTGTGCCTGCAAAATAATTTCTCGACCACTAAAGTCTGCAATTGATTTAATTGACTGTTAAATATATTGTCCTAAAGTGCACAGTATTCATCAGGATGCATTCTGTACATATATCTTTGAGTATGAGTGATAAAAGTTTCTCGTTGCCTTGAATACCATAATAAATTGCCTCACGCACCACCACCTCTGAGGGAAAGGATTCCCACTGCACTTATAAAAGTTATAAGCTTAGTTTGAACTCCGTTATTTGCCTTGGACTTATTCCGTTTACCTCCAGTATCTATGCGCAAGAAATAAATTTCATTGCAGTGCTTGAATTGTTTATCGAGTTCTGCATTATCAAACCAGCAAACGACATCAAATTTTAGATGGAGCGAGAGCCACTTGTCCTCAGCCCATATGTAAAACATTTGTACAGCTTCAATATCCTGAGATGCCCTTAAAAATTTGGGCCTGTGGTTTAGAAGCAAAGAAATATGTGATACTGCAAGTCCCTGGAGGAGGAGGCGGCAGAGGCTTTTGGCGTTTCTGGGAGGGTTTGGGCCGATGTTCTTCTTCGTCCTCACTATCACTATCGCCGCCTCCTTTGCCAATGGTGGAGAGCGAGTGTTCATGGAATTCCATCATTCTCCTCTTCCTGGAGATTGCGGATGTGATATCATCCAATCTGACGCTCTTTTGTTTCTTCTCCATGTCCGAGCGTCTTCCTATAATCTTCTTGGCTTCCTCCACAATAGCCCTCATAAACTGGGCTCTTCTGAAAGCTCTCGTTTTTGCTTTATCCTTGGACTTATGCCCATTTCCAACAGAGGGAGATGGCAAATAATTTGTCAAAATTTACACCAAACTTTGACTTGAGTTTTTCATGCCCTTGACTGCTATCTTCTAAAGCTTCAACTGTGAAACCATTGTGAAACCATCATTCTGTACCTCAATAGAAGAATCATATTCAAATTTTTCTCCTACAGTGTTTCCATACGTCATTCTTTCAATCTCTGCACCAAGAACAGCTTCAAGAGCCGATGAATGCGAATGGTTAAAAATCTTCGAGACACACCTCGGAAACCATGACAAGACGACTAGCCTTTGAAGCACAATGGCTACCATTTCTATCTGCAATTTGCTTCAAACGATCTTCTGTCACATTCAACTTGGTTCCAACTTCCTAAGCTGCTCGAACCATCTCAAAACTTCTTCTCTTTCTTTACCTCAGCCCACCCTTTCTCTGCATGTTCCTAACACACAACAAGATCTCAAACTTATTCGAGTCAACTCCAGAAACCTGGCCTTGAAGGACCTCCAATGATGATGGTTTCTCAAACCAAATACCCATGCAGGAGCATCTCAATGTTTGGATAGTGAACGAGCATTCTTAGAAGCTTTCTTCATAAAGATGTGCTACCCAACTACAAATCTCAGCAGTATAATATTTTGTGCCAATAGTCCAATCATGGCATGAAATCTCAGAAGATGAGAGAGTAATCTCTTCTGCGTCCAAGGAAAACACCCTTTTGGATTTATAGCTTTGGAACGGTCTTCTCCCGGATCAATTTGTTCGACCCAATGTAGCTAGATACGCTTCTCTTTCATCTGCATAAAAATGGCGTTAGGGTTTGGGAACCCTTGACGCTTTGGTCAAATGAAAAGAAAACAAGCCATCGAAAATAGAACGACCTTCTTTTTATACTTCCCCAAATAGCTTTAATCACCAAAGATGGTATCGCATAGGTTTAAACGGTTTCTAATACCAGCTCGTCTTCATGCGATGGGCCCAGAAAATGACACGTTGGATAGTGGTTTTTCCTATCACAGCCTACCCATCCCTTATCACCCGAGTGACTTGGTGGTGCGATGCCAAAACAAACCGTTGATTTCCCTTCATTGTTGCGCCTACGATATGCATGGAGCCACATCATTCGTTTGAATGACCCAATCGTGTCACCTGAATGATACCTGGTGTCGATTGTGGCAGAACTCATGGCATCTTTCAACATGTGACATGGCTTTTAGCATCGAAACGTTGGCTTGAATATTCACCCATTGCTTATATTTTCATTTTTAATCCTAGAGGACTTATCCCACATGCAAGGCAAAAAGATTTCCTTCACTCCCTATATATCCTATGGCTTTTAATATATATCAAGTTACAAATGAAAGAGAGATCTCTTAGACTGTGCGCTTGGATGATGAGTGATGCGTGGGGCCCCCTTGGCTTGGCACTCGATCCCTTGTTTGGCTCCCGATGTTGAGCGCGTGGGTTGGGCCCAATAATCCCTTTTGCTCCGATTTTAGATAAAGCTTGGGCCAAAAATCCAAAAATCAAAAGAAGTATTTGTTTCCAAGAGAAATTAAAAATCCTTTTGCTCCATAAAGTCTTGACTTATGCTAAATTATAAACTTACTAATCTTCTAGGTCCCTCATAAAAAATCAAAGGCTTAGTTCACAAACACATAGGGCTAATCATAGGCTTATAAGACCATTTTTTCCTTTTTATGAAGATTTTTCTTCCCTTCTTTTTTCAAACAATTTTCCTTTTGCAACCTTGGTGTTTACACCCGAGGAAAAATTCCTCTTCTCGGCTAAGTTTGAAACCTCCTCCAAATAAAGCATGCTCTGTTTTGCACCGTCAATACTGTCAGAAGAAAATTAATCAAAATATTTATGGAGTGCTAACAACTGGCTCCAACTGGGATGCTATCCTTCCTGCAAGGTAGCAAAGAACCCCTGGTAGACTGGTGCCTGATCCATTGGGAGGCTCCCAACCATGAAAACTGCAACCTGCAACCTGTAACCGATCCTTCATCCAAAAACTGAAACTGAAAATCGCTAACTGCTGAATATTTGAAAACATACATGCTAAAACTGAATTGAAAAATAACACTGTACATACTAAAAAATGATTGCTCAGCAAACTTAATCCTCCTACCTACCCTACTTCATTGAAATGCAACTGCTGAATCAAATGACACAAAAGTGCCAATGAAGCCAATCTAGTATCTGGCCATTTACTCTAACCTTTTTTACACTTCCTTTGAGCAAGCGCCAAGCAGAGAAAATAGAAGATAAGCCACTCCAAACATCCACCGACAATGAGCTCATGTCCCACAAATGCAAGAAAATTCATCTTCCCCTTAGACTGTGGTAAATTAGTATGAGAGTATTCAATAGTATGAAACAATACCATGTCTTGATATTTAGCAAAAAAGCAAGTACCTCTTTTGATTTGACCTGCAAGAATATTCGGCTGCTGATCCATGAGAATGCATAGGGAAGGGTGACTTTCTGCTACTTGAGCGTTGATAGTACCTCCCTCCAGTATGAGCAACTCTGGTTCTCTCTTTGGCATGCTATCTATCTCAGATTCACACTCATGAACATCATAGCTAAATCATCCTCAAACAACAAACACCCTTCAAGATTATTAAACATGACAGCTCTATCCTCTTGATGAAAGAACATGGTGTCTAATAGTTGATTTCTTTGTGAAGGATCATCGTCACAAATGGGCTCCCTCAAAGGAACTTCCTATATAGCACCATTAATCCCATGAATGTCATCATTTAAACATAGATATTCATTTTCAATACTGGAGGAAATCTCATTCACATATTCAGGACTAAGTGAACACTGCAAATCTGTATAAGCAGGGGTTGTAACATGACTCTGCAGGAGCTGATCTATTTCTTCTTTAGTTAAAGGAGGAGGTGGTTTGTGCATTTTTTGAATCAAACAACTATTATTTTATTTCTCTTCTGCAAATTGATCATGATGTTGAATGTATCCTTTAGTTGTATACAGAGGAGCAGATGAATCATCATTAGTCTCTGAAAAGAGATCATGGGAATCCACTATCATTTCTTCATTGATCTCATCAACAACTAGCTTCTCTTGATCATCATGGCCATGGACTTGCGAAGAAAAATGATAAAGTGCTTCAGACAGTTTTTCACCATTCATGATTTCCAGATCTTCATCAATACTTTCAAGGTACTGTATGAAACCCTCAAACTGATCACAACAATTTTCCACTAAAGACAAAGATGGAAAATCTACTTTATAATGCTCATAAAAAGCTATGTGAAAATCTTTCAAAGAAAACAAGCTGCCAGGTTTCAAACCTTCATACCATTCCCTCACTTTGCCTTCTAAAGAAGCCATGAACATCTTCATAAGACAATCCTCATGAAACCTAATCTTCAGCTTGTGCACATGTATGTGAAATCTCATCAAATGATGTGTAGCATCATCATTTTCCTCATCTATGAACTTAGGCAAGTAAGATTGCTAATCTACTTTAGGAATTTGATTCGAAAAACCGGGAATATGAGACCTGTTCATAGGAGCATACCTTCTTGACAATGAGGCCATCTTGAAACAATGGAGCTGCAAATTTTGGCTGAAGGGTGAGTGCAACAGCTTGTGAAACAGAGAAACCCAGGATTTCTTCAATGTGGAGTCGCCATGAGACCTTCAACATCTCGATTTGGAGTCACTGATCCTCCTAGTGAAGTCACCTTTACACTGGAATTTTGATGAGTGGAGTCACCAGGGCAATGATACAACCTTCTTGATATCTGACTACTGTTCACCATCATCATTCAAATCTGAACTTTGTTGTTCTCCCAGGGATGATAAGACAATCGCTCTGCAACAACGGTGCCAATTTGTTAACACCCAAAATGACCCCCTAGGTTGTGGGAGAGGGCAATTTGGGGTAACCACTAACCAATCTTTAGCTTGTGCTATTGACCCAACACAAACAGAGAGGGCTCTCTCGTAAACATTCACAGAATACTGGAAATCATCAATTTTTTCAATAATGAAGAAACACACCAGCATTCATCATTCAAGATAATCATTCAAAACACCTTCAGAAGGTCAGACTTCTCCGGAATAGATTGTTTAAGGTTCTAGTAAGATAATCATAAGGAAAACTATTGGGGCAATGGAGTCAAAGTATGAAACATAAAACAAATAACAGTGCTGCTGCATGAGACATCTAAACAGAGGCAAGGTAGTCACCCACGCACAGTCAAAGAGCTTTAAATTTGATGATAAGGAAGAGTATAGAAACAATCCATCGATATAAGACATGTAACCTTGAAATCCTATACCAACTTTAGCAGAAATTGGTGGTGAAATGCTTGAAATGAGAAGAACAAAGCATATTGTTTATGAATTTTGTCCTACTACTACACTTATCCAAGCACGAGAGAAATATTACAAACTAGAATAACAAAGAAAGAGACACAAATTAACATGGGAAAAGAAAAGACAAACTGTAAGAAAGATAACACAGGAATCTCTGCATAAACCCAGCTTCAATCACTGCAATTGTATTAGGGAAAATGATTTTCAAAACATAGCTGAGCACTCCTAAGCCTTAGCCAATTGATTTTCTCACACTTAACTCTTCTATTACAATGAATATATATAGCTGTCCTTAGCCTCATGCTCGACTCATTTAGACCAGAAAAATGGTTATAACAGAATGACACCTAATCAGGGCACATTTGCCACTACCACTACAAGACAGAAGTGGGTAAGACAAGCCCAACCCCTTTTTACATTTACCAACACTTTTTAATTGAATGACAACCGACTCATGCAAAAAGACAAAAATTCCTCCCGGAGATGCTCTCTGGGTGACTGCCCCAACAATTGACTGCCCCCACTAGCCTTCGAACTCTTCATTTAAATGCCCGAATTTGCTTCTATTGTCAGAAAAACATGGAGATACTCCTTTTTTCAGAGGGAGCTTGGGGATTGTCTGCATATTCAGAATAAATGGTTCTTTTCATCTTCATTAAACCTAGATTTCTATCATGATAGTTATCATATGAAGAAAATTTGCCAGCTCCTTGCAAGAAAACAGCTACACTCATGCCCTCTGTTTGAGACGGTGTGGCAGCTTTGTAAAGTGTGCCTGCAAAATAATTTCTTGACCACTAAAGTCTACAATTGATTTAATTGATTGTTAAATATATTGTCCTCAAGTGCACAATATTCGTCAGGATGCATTCTGTACAGATATCTTTGAGTATGAGTGATAAAAGTTTCTCGTTGCCTTGAATACCATAATAAATTGCCTCACGCACCACCACCTCTGAGGGAAAGGATTCCCACTGCACTTATAAAATTTATAAGCTTAGTTTGAACTCCGTTATTTGCCTTGGACTTATTCCGTTTACCTCCAGTATCTATGCACAAGAAATAAATTTCATTGCAGTGCTTGAATTGTTTATCGAGTTCTGCATTATCAAACTAGCAAACGACAACAAATTTTGGATGGAGCGAGAGCCACTTGTCCTCAGCCCATAGGTAAAACATTTGTACAACTTCAATATCCTGATATGGCCTTCAAAATTTGGGCTTGTGGTTTAGAAGCAAAGAAATCTGTGATACTGCAAGTCCCTGGAGGAGGAGGAGGAGGCAGAGGCTTTTGGATTTTCTGGGAGGGTTTGGGCCGATGTTCTTCTTCGTCCTCGCTATCACTATCGCCGCCTCCTTTGCCAATGGTGGAGAACGAGTCTTCAAGAAAGTATGTCATTCTCCTATGCCTGGAGACTGCGGATGCGATATCATCCAATCTGACGCTCTTGTGTTTCTTCTCCATGTCTGAGAGGCTTCCTATAATATTCTTGACTTCCTCCATAACAACCTTCATACACCGAGCTCTTCTGAAAGCTCTCATTTTTTCTTTATCCTTGGACTTATGCCCATTTCCAATAGAGGGAGATGGTAAAGAATTTGTCAAATTTTACAACAGACTTTGACTTGATTTTTTCATGCCCTTGACTGCTATCTTCTAAAGCTTCAGCTGTGAAACCATCATTCTATACCTCAGCAGAAGAAACATATTCAATTTTTTCTCCTACAGTGTTACCATACGTCATTCTTTCAATATCTGCACCAAGAACAAATTCAAGAGCCAGTGAATGCGACTGGTTAAAAATCTTCGAGACACACCTCGACAACCATGACAAGACAACTAGCCTTTGAAGCACAATGGCTACCATCGCTATCTGCAATTTACTTCAAATGATCTTCTGTCACATTCAACTTGGTTCCAACTTACTAAGCTGCTTGAACCATCTCAAAACTTCTTCTCTTTCTTTACCTTGGCCCACCCTTTCTCTGCATGTTCCCAACACAAAACAAGATCTCAAACTTATTTGAGTCAACTCCAGAAACCCGGCCTCGAAGGACCTCCAACGATGATGGATTTCTCAAACCAAATACCTGTGCAGGCGCATCTCAATGTTTGGATAGTGAACGAGCATTCTCAGAAGATTTCTTCACAAAGATGTGCTACCCAAATGCAAATCTCAGCAGTATAATATTTTGTGTCAATAGTCCAATCATGGCATGAAATCTCAGAAGATGAGAGAGTAATCTCTTCTACGTCCAAGGAAAACACGCTTTTGGATTTATAGCTTTGGAACGGTCTTCTCCCGGATCAATTTGTTCGACCCAGCGTAGCTAGATACGCTTCTCCCTCATCTGCAGAAAAATGGCGTTAGGATTGGGAACCCTTAACGCTTTGGTCAAATGAAAAGAATGCAAGCAACCGAAAATAGAACGACCTTCTTTTTATACTTCACCAAATAACTTTAATCGCCAAATATGGTATCGCATAGGTTTAAATGGTTTCTAATACCAGCTCGTCTTCATGCAATGGGCCCAGAAAATGACACGTTGGATAGTGCTTTTTCCTATCACGGCCTACCCATTCCTCATCCCCCGAGCGACTTGGTGGTGTGATGTCAAAACAAACCATTGATTTCCCTTCATTGCTGCGCCTACAAGTTGCATGGAGCCACATCATTTGTTTGAATGACCCAATCGTGTCACCTGAATGCTGTCTGGTGTCGATTGTGGCAGAACCCGTGGCACCTTTGAACGTGTGACTTGGATTTTAGCATCGAAACGCTGGCTTGAATATTCACCCATTGCTTATATTTTCATTTTTAATCCTGCAGGACTTATCCCACATGCAAGGAAAAAATATTTCCATCACTCCTTATATATCCCATGGCTTCATATGTATAGCAAGTAACAAATGAAAGAGAGAGCTCATGGACTTGGGCGCTGGGACGGTGAGTGATGCATGGGCCCTCTTTGGCTTGGCACTCAATCCCTTGGTTGGCTCCCGATGTTGAGCGCCGATTTTAGATAAAGCTTGGGCCAAAAATCCAAAAATCAAAAGAAGTCTTTGTCTCCATTAAGCTTTAACTTAAGGCTATATTATGAAAATCAAACCCTTTCTCCATAATACCTTAGGCTATATTATGAAAATCAAACCCTTTCTCCATAATACCTTTGACCTAGGCCATACCCTCCTTTATATAAGAAGTGAAATTAAAAAGCCTTTTGCTCCATAAATTCTTGACTTAGGCTAAATTATAAACTTAAGAAATCTTATAGGTCCCTCATAAAAACTCAAAGGCTTAGTTCACAAACACATGAAAATCAAACCCTTTCTCCATAATACCTTAGGCTATATTATGAAAATCAAACCCTTTCTCCATAATACCTTTGACCTAGGCCATACCCTCCTTTATATAAGAAGTGAAATTAAAAAGCCTTTTGCTCCATAAATTCTTGACTTAGGCTAAATTATAAACTTAAGAAATCTTCTAGGTCCCTCATAAAAACTCAAAGGCTTAGTTCACAAACACATAGGGCTAATCATAGGCTTATAAGACCAATTTTTCCTTTTTATGAAGATTTTTCTTCCCTTATTTTTTCAAACAATTTTCCTTTTGCAACATTGGTGTTTACACCCGGGGAAAAATTCCTCTTCTCGGCTAAGTTTGAAACCTCCTCCAAAGAAAGCATGCTTTGTTTTGCACTGTCAATACTGTCCGAAGAAAATTAATCAAAAAAATTATGGAGTGCTAACACTAGGCATCCAAGCCCCCAAGGCCTGTAACAAGCTCTAGGAGGCTGAATAAACCTCCCAAAGCTTGTAATAGGCACGAGTGGTTGGGTATTCAATCCCCCAAGGCCTATCGAGGGCCTATATCAGCCCTGGAGGCTTAGAGCCTCCCAAGGATATTGGTAACAACTGGCTGAGTGCTATTGGTAACAATTGGCTGTCAATGACCACTGTCTCTCAACTATGATCGACTAGAAAACCTCTTCACCATGAAACCTCCTGGCCTCAGCCATGCCTCAAGACGTGATTTCCCTGCGTACTAGTAAGCCCGAGCCTTGCCTCAACCCAATTTCTCATCCGGACGTGATCCCGCCATGTCCATTTGGTGGATATTTGTCAGCCCGCCCATATAAAAAAGACCCCAAAGTATTTTTGTATTGTTACATTAAATAAAAAAAACCCTTTGCCCCTTAATATATAAGCAATATAATTTTTACGTTTTCATGAATATTTAATACCGCAATATGAATGAACGTGGTATTATATTGCCTTCTAGTGAAGCCCTCGTGGACATTCTCTAAGTCAATCTTGTGTGTCAGGATTGATACTTGTGTGTCGAAGTGGTGCCTTATAGGAGCTTGAGTTGGACTCAAGAATGGTTAAGCTTCATGTGTTGAATCAAGTGCTTTGTTTGTCAAAGTGATTATGGTGTACAGTCCTTCTAGTCAAGGCTAAGGTCTTGCGTGTCAAGGAAGATTCTCATGTGTTGAGGTGATGCTTTACATGCCAAAGCATGTATGGTGTGTGATATACTACTAACCATGGTTGAGCTATTAAGTCTCCCCTAGGGACTAGCCACCCCTAGAGTGAATTACTTTAGCATAACCACTTGGAATGATAGTAGGACAATATGATCACATAATTGGGAAAATATCCTTAGTATATTTGATATGATAATTAAGATGCCACATGTGGACCATGTAGATAAGACAAGAGATAAAGATAAGATGTGATGAGATATGAGAGAATTTGAATTGCACATAAAAGAATTAATTAAGAGAGAATTCAAATTGTTAGAATTCAGTGAAGACTTCAATAAATCAAAGGAGAACTTGAATTGATCACTATAGTGATGTTAACAAGAAAGAATCAGTTAAGAGAGTTAACTAAGTGATAATAAAGAATATCTAGTTAACAAAGTGAATTGATCACTATAGTGATGTTAACAATAAAGAATCAATTAAGAGAGTTAACTAAGTGATAATAAAGAATATCTAGTTAACTAAGTGATATTGCATGATGACACTTATGTTAAAATAAAATACGACACTTATGTTAAACTAAAAGACAAAATTTAAGTTGTGACATTTGCATGATGACACTAAAGTTAGCCACCTAACTAAGTAGGCAAGTTTTCAGTTAAGAAGTGATTTCATCCTAAGACTCAGTTTAGTGAGTTAATGTACTGCATGAAAAGTTGGGTGCTCTTCTTCATACAAGATTGATACATCTAGATGGAGGGAAAGTTCATCATGAAGTCATAAGATAAAAATAGAAGCCAATGCATGTGAAGAATGTATCAATATGTTATACAGGATTGATGAATTCAATGTGAAGCAAATTTTCTTCTTCCTTGAAGGCAAGGTGCTTCTCTTTATGCAGGATATTATTCTGAGTCTCTCTTCTTTATCTTTCTCTGGATCTGTAATTGCACCCAGGGTGCTTGATGTAAAATACATTCTCTGCTATCTATCAATATACTAAGGAATTTTTTGTTGGGGTTTTCTCCCTCAATTCATAGAGGGTTTTCCCGGGGTAAATTAATGTGTCGAATGTGATTGGTTATGTGTATCATTGATATTTGATTTCAATTACTATTGCATTTCCAAATTAAAGATAAAAAATTAACAACTTGAAGGGAACGGGTCACTTTCATGCTCTTGTTCTTGTTTGAATTAATCCCTAAATATGCATTCCAAGACTAACTTTAGCAAAACTAATCTCCCTCTCACTTAGCAACCACCCATTGCACCAAAAACTAATTATTTTCTCCATATTTTCCAAGAGCCTCATAATTTTTGTTGTTGTAACCATTAGGGTTTAGTGAAGATCTTAGGTAACCATTAGGGTTTAGGCCCTCATCGAAACCATTATCTATGAGAGTATATATGTTATTGTTTACCCATATGACAATTACCCTAATTGTTAGATTGTACACAACTAGTTTGTGCATAGCTAGTAAATCTTACCTCATCAACCTCTATGAGAAGATCCTACCCTATAAAAAGATCCTATATGAGAAGATTTCAAACAAGCCTATAAAAATTTCCATGGTCCGCCCATTGACCCCTAGGCTCTTATCCTTGTGCATTGTAGTGAGAATTTCAAGATATAGTCAAATGAGAAGAGGATAAATCAAATGAGAAGAGGACATTTATCTGATTGTAAATTGATGGTGTCTAAAGACATCAGTGTTCCTTTTAGCTTCAGTTCCATAGATTAAATTTGCAACCAAAGCATACAAAAGGATTTTATTATAAATGTCAAAAGTAAATAAGAGAAACTCAATGAATGTGTAAACCATGAACTTTAAGCAAGATAACTAATCTATAACTAATAAGATAGTTATTTCAGTGTTCACTTGAGTAGGCCACTTGGATTGAGTTTCTTATAGATATCATTTAAAATGTTTAGTATTTTAACAATTTTCTTTTCAATAGTGCCATTTCTATAATTTGAACAAGAAAATTGCAAAGGGCTTCATGTATGACTTGATAGAAATTCATCATGCCTAATTTAAAGTTCTATATTCAAGTTTTTAAAGCCTCTTAAGGAAAACAATTATGCCTATTTAAAATGTCAAATAACATATTTAGAAAGGTCATGACACTTAAACGACCAGGGTTTAATCTAACATTTAAATACCAATTGACATATTTGAAAAGGCTTGATGGAAATTCATCATCGTTATTATAAGGATACAACATCAATTTGTACATGTTCTTCTCCTTAGTGATAGGATTCCTCTTCATTATGGAAGGTGAGATCTCAATTGAAGGTGCAAGGGATGGTGACATTGGCATATAAAAATGCTCATATAAAGAGGGTGTTGTAATAAAAGTATTATTTGAGGATGCCAAACTATGATGGGCGTAGTTTTTCTCCTAAGGGGGGGTAATGGTAATATTAAAATTATCACTACCTCATCTAATTGGTACACTTTAATGTTTCAAATTGGTCGGAGAATTTTTGCTCCCCTTAACATGTGACAACTATTGAAGTTGATGGAATTGATGCCAAAATTAGAGTGTTAACTATCAAATTCCTATGGTTTAACTCTTATCATGAGGTACAATTTTTTGTCTCATCCATTGAAATCCTACATTAATGGGTAGGAATTTATCTCTCATCCATTGAATGGCTATGATTCCATGTTTGCTGCCTACATTTTTATTTTTTTTACTTTTTGTTTTTGTTTTTGGTTCCTTCCGCTGTTCTTTACAACTTGTATTGCATATATTCTCGATAAAAAACTTGTGTATATATATGAAAAAATTAACAAAAACATTCCCTACTTGATATAACAAAATATTATATTCAATAAACTTCCCTACTGAGAGAAACCCTAGATTCAAAAATCACCAAAAATGATGACATCTAGTCCATGGACCCAGGGGAGAGAGGCACCCCTAGCATTATTCTAACATCTTGATTCCAACAAAGTCAACATTTCATCAATCCAAGACATGATCATCATTTTGTGGCCAGTTGAAACTCATCTCCTATAGGATTTCAGGGACACATGGTGAATTTGTCTTGGGGGCATATGATTTGAACCAGGAAGAAGAATTGAGTTTTGTGAGAGGATCTAGGACATGGACCTATGCGAGAGAGGAACCCCTAGAATTATTCCAATTTCCCGATTCCAATAGATCTAATGGTTCATCGATCTGGGCCATAGTCATTGTTCTATGGCTAGTTGCAACTCACCTCCTAGAGGCTTTCACGGACACATGTTAAATCCCTTCCAGGGGCATAGGATTTGATCCGGGCAGTAGAATTGAGTTATGTAAGATGCTTCCAGTGTGTTTGGGAAAGTTCGATGTGGGATCACTAACCACGAGTTCACGGTTGAGGCATTTCCAAATTTGACCTCCTTATGCAAAAATTGCACTATCTCTTACTGAGAGAAACTCTAGATTATGAAATCGATGAAAAGGATGGTCAAATTATCATTTTATGTCCAGTTGCAACTAGCCTCCTAGAGGCTTTCAGGGAAACGTGGTGAATTGGTCTCGGGGGAATAGGATACAAACCAAGCAGTATAATTGAGTTCTGTGAGATCCTGCAAGTGTGTTTGGATAGGTTTGACGTGTGAACGCTAGCCACAATTCCAAGGTCGAGGCATTTCCAAAGCTGACTGCCTTGTGTAGAAATTGCACTGTCTCTTACTGAGAGAAACCCTAGATTCCAAAATACCCAGAAAGGATGGGATCTAGGTAATGGACCTAGGGGGAGAGGAAACCCTAGCATTATTTTGATGTCCTAATTCCATCAGATTCAATGATTTGTCGATCCGAGCCACGACCATATTTCTATGGCCAGTTGCAACTCACCTCCTAGAGGATTTCAAGGACACATGGTGAATTTGTGTCGAGGGCATATGATTCAAACCAGACAACAAAATTGATTTCTATGAGATACTGCAAGTTTGTTTGGCTAGTTTTGATGTGGGAACGCTTGAGGCATTTCCAAATTTGACCCCTTTTTGCATAAATTACAATGTCTCGTATTGAGAGAAAACTTAGATTAGGTTTCTAAGATTCTAATCTTCTAGATTATGTTTCTAGGTTTCTATATTAGGTTTCTAGGGTTAGATTATTGTTTCTAGGGATAAATTAGGTTTCTAGGGTTTCTAGGGCTATATTAGGTTTCTAGAACTAGATTATCGTTTCTAGGAATAAATTAGGTTTCTAGGGTTTCTAGGGCTAGATTAGGAGTAGGGAGTTGAGAGAGAGTGATGATTACACCTGGCTTTTGTTGTTGAGGAGAACGAGAATGAGGGAAAAGGGGTTGTTGAGATGTTTGAATAATTGATCTATACTCTACTCTAGTGGAAAAAAGAAAAATGGTATGTTGTTTGCATGCCCAAGTAACAAATTGCAAACAAGATTGTGTACATAACTGTTAGTTCCCTATTGACTATTAGAGTTACGGAGCTAATTATATTTTTTTAACCAAGGAATTAACCCCTTTGTTACTTTCTAGTTACTTATGCAAAACATGCATAAAGTGAGATACTAGACAAACAATAAAAGAAAGATGTAACTGAGTATGATTTATGTACAATAAATTTCCATCTAATCATTGGTACAAACTAGCATTGACTTGAGGCATGAGAGGCAACTTAACCTTCCACTAAAAAGGGCTTAGTGTTCTCTCTTTATCTTCATATAAAAAGAAATAAATAAAAACTAACCAACATGCAAAGGGAAATTCAACTAATCATTGACACACATTAGATGCAATCTACCCCACTCCAATCTAAGCAAGAGCATTTTTGTTTTCATAATCAACATGACCTTGGCAAGAGATACTCTAGTATATTTCTAGAATATTTGTCACATCCACATATTTTTAGATAAAATGTTGTCTAAGTTGTTTCATGCTCACTCATTCTACTCTTAGATTATTCTAAAGTAGAGAATGAATAGCTCTAACATTTAAATTCTATCCTACAAACTTCAAAAAGTCTTATGCATTCTTTCATTTTACTAATGAAATTTGTTGTTTCATGTGACCTTGTCTTCTTCAAACTCTCTTAAGTAACTATGTGTAACCCTCAGTTATCCCTAGTCCTCAGTTTTCCCTCTAATGTAGGCATTGAATCTATATTAATGGTTTTGTAGTATATGTTTGCTTTAGTACAACTTATATTAACACCTCAATTGTAACTTGGTGTATGACCTTAGATTCTACCAAAGAACCTTAGTGTTCTTTATGATGGACCAAATAATGGTAAAAATGGCAGCCAAGGTTTAACACTCATTTAGACAAGGTTAGGATCACGGGGGGTTCACTTAGTGAACTTGTTACATAGCACGATCATTCGAATGATATTAAATAATATACCGAATTTCACTAAATATTGGAAAATTCCTCCTAAAATTTTATTGTTGAACCCCCCTCCCAATATGCCTTTCCAATTAAGAAAACCCCTAGTTTCACTAGATATTGTATGTATTCATTTTTATCAACCCATTTTTAATACCCCCTTTATATCATATTATCAAGTTGTAACAAATAGGATCCCTAACACATCTTAGTATAAGCAAACATGGTGCTAAATAAAATAATAGTATAATGCTAATAATGATCCAACCAGGATTGTAGGGGTGACTGATCAATTTGTAGCATTGGATAGTGGAAGACCCAACGAAATAGTATTGGGAAGGAAAATGCGTAAAAGGAATCCCAGTCAAGAGATCAACATAAAAAATAATGTAAAAGGTTGATAGTCCAATAGTTGGTGCAATGCTTAGAAAAGAGCAGAATTGCAAATGTTTCACACTAGAGTCTTCCAATCTACCAATTTTATATCATGTAAATATAAGTATAGACATAAAGAGCTCATGTTTTCTATAATATTAATAAATTAATCTCCATAAAAAATCAAAATTGAAACCCTTTCGTGGATGGACTCCCCTAACTTCCTATCAAAATAAACATCATTAATGTTTGAACCCAAATGAACATAACCAAATTCCTCTTACTTTCCAATAACACCATATGATCATGTGCATATCTTGGATTTGGATCATTCACAAGATGCAATGAATTTCCTCCACTTCCTCTACATTTATTCTTGCCATCAAGGGAATTAACAACATTTAGTCACCTTTTCTTGGGTTATATCTAGTTTTTTTTTTATAGGAGAGAGAAAAATCTCCATTGTTAGGTTTCAAGCATGCAATTGTTATAAAGATACACAGATGGACAAACTTATATGATACCATTTCATGGTAACAATAACACATAGGGTATGCAAATAAGGATTTATATTTTCACCTATGTTCATGTTAGTTCCAATACAATATTAAGACAGATTCCTTGCATATTATAAGAATTGAAATTACAATTATGAATGTTCCAAATATAACTAATCTAACAAATATTCCTAACTAGAAATGTGAAAATGTTAAAGAAGAATACACAAAGTTGAAGAAATAATTGGTCAAGAAATATTGATCTAACTTTTCTTGGTTCAAGTTAGCCAAGAAATATTGATCTCACTTTTCTTGGTTTTCATGGAGCAAGGTTTGATTGAATCTCAATACCCACCTAAACCCCAACCTAAAAACTGAATAGTTAGATCTCTTAATCGAATGCCTACAAAAAATAAAATACAATTGTTCAACCCTGAAACTCCCAATTATCTACATCTCTTAACTTAAAGATGAAAAAAAATATAATGTATCAATTCAAACCAATCCTAAATAAGCTATTAAATGAGTATGGATCAAGGCCAGTAATCCAAAGAGACTTCCATCGATATTATCATTGGTACAATATTATCAAATTTATGCAAAACTTAGGATCATAAGCAATATCAACTAAAAATGGAGGGTCCTTAAGTTTTATGTAGGTATGAATTGAGCCCATGATTTGGAGGTATGAATACATCCCACGATTTGGAGGTTATTCCTCATCCCACCCAAATAAAATAACTCCCAATATCTATATTACTATGTCAAATTAAAAACCCTCCTTGACCCTTAATACGGGGCAATATATTTTTGAGTTTTTTTAGAGTATCCAAACCCCCAATATGAATGGACGTGATATGATATTGCCTCACTAGTGAATCCCCCGTGGTTAGGATACATGGATTACAAAGCTTCCCTTACAACTCTATTATTTGGTTCATTTTAGTTTCCTATTGTGGCGCCTACTAACACCAATAATCATACCTCTCTTGGGTTTGTTATTGATGAACCATAACATAAATCGATGTACACTGTGTACAACCAATTTGCACAAATTACATGTTGATCAATGTCTCCTTCTCTCCTATTAAGGTCCAACAAATACCTTTTATCTAGAGAATGCTTGGGTATCCCTTTTATTGATATCTCCAAAAACAAATTTCATTTTATTTTTGCATCCATGCCAGTATCTGAAGATGCAATGTTCAACCACATAAAGGGTCCTATAAGTAGGAACAGCTAAGTTCCATCTTATACTCACTAGTAGTAGAGTAGTGTTATCTATGTTCTCAACATCTAGCTCATTTTAAACTAAAAAGTACATGCCATTATGAGGCAATAAGGATGAAAATGTTCAACACAGGATCTTTATGCACTTAATTAGAGGGCATATTCCTCTAAATGTGTATATATTTGTAACTTACCTGCGCATAAAGTAGAATCTTCCTTTGTGTTAATGTTAGCTTCCCAATTGTTCTACGTGTATCATACAACTTGACCTTTTGCATTGAAAAGGGTTGGATGATCTCACTTGATCATTGGATCGAAAGAAAGAGATGAACCAAATGCCTCTTCAAAATCATCAATAAAAATTAGGAAACACTTGTGACCATAAAGGAATTGGTGGGTTGATGACCACATAGATCACCATGCACATGCTTCAAGGTGGTGTTGCATAGAAAGAGGCACATTTGCAAAATATCCTAATGGTGCTTTTTGAGAATACCTTTTGGATAAACACCATATTAGCATGAAATGAGAGGAAGGTTGAGCATAATCATGTGCTTTCATAATTGTTGAAGTGTGCGGTAATTTAAATGTCTAAATTGCTTGTGTTAGGGTCTACTAAAATAATCCATGTGAAGATTGAAATATAAGAGTGATAATGACCAAAAGTAGTTAATCCTGTGCACCTTGAAAATAATCATTGACATTCCTTGGATTTATTCCATGTTGAAGGTCCTTGATATTTTTTTTACAACAATGTGGGGGGAAAACTTGTTTTACTTGCCCCATAATGAATTTTAGACAAGTGTAGGGAATATTGTAGCAAATCCCAAGAGCAAAGCACATGGTTAAAAATGCCACCATATAATGGAACTATGGTATACTTTAAATCTCCGAAGGGCTTATTATCAATGGAGGTCTAGGGTTAGATTAGTGTTTCTAGGGATTTATTAGGCTAATAGGGTTTCTAGGGCTATATTAGGTTGCTAGGTTTGTAAATTTGGTTTCTAGGTTTCTATATTAGGGTTGTGGGCCTAGATTAGGTTTCTAAATTAGGTGTCTAGGGCTAGGTTAGGTTTCTAAATTAGATTTCTAGGGATAGATTAAGTTATAAAGGTATGAATGTTTTCTACTATATTTTGATCAATGGTGACATTGCATTTGAAGTATTTAAGGTGACTCTAGGGATTATGGAGGTCTTTAAGGTAGTATATGGTAGTGTATAGGATAGATTATGGTTAAGGTAGGATAGGCTAGAATATGGTAGTTTAAGTTTAGTGTAAGCAAGTAATAGATTAAAGCTGTTTAGGACAAGGTATGGTTGGTTAAATTAGATTATGTGGTTAGTGTAGGCATGGTAGGGTACATTAGATAGTGGAGGGTGGAGGGTAGTGTAGGTTCAGTTATGGTAGACTAAGCTAGGTATGGATAAGCTCACAATAAGCTAAATATGATCTAGGTATGGGTAGTTTTGGTACGGAAAGCTAGATAGTGGAGTGGTTTAGGATAGAGGGTAAGGTTGATTTAAGTAGGTTCATTGGCTTGGGAAAGGTAAGGATAGGTCAATGGTTTAGGTCAGAGTAGACTACGTTATACTAAGGTAGTTTAGTTTAGGACGTTTCAGTAGGTGAGGTTAAGGTAGTAACTAAGGCTAAGGTAGTTTAGGCTAGATTAGGGTTGTCTAGTGGGGTAGGAAATCATAGGTTTAGTTTACGTTATATTAGGGGCATTTTTCAAGGCTAATAAATTAAAATTAACGAGAAATTCAAGTTTTACAAAAATGTATTAGCTGTTTAGTTGCATAATCCCCCAAAACACCTAGCAAGCCATGTAACGAGCATACTTAGCTTGTGAACGAGATGGTGTTAGTATTTTGCATTTTTACACAATAAATATGGATCTCCCAGCCATGCATGTGGTCTAATGATAAAAACCAATATATTATACCTATAAATGATTCTATGGATCATGTCCTATGTACAAGGCCTTGAACCATCGACAATCCTAAAAAGAAAATTTTCATCCTACAAGAGAGATATGGTCACTACTTTGGGGTTGTGCACATAAGGCAATAATTTCAAGTTTGTGATATGGTCCAACGATGAAAACAAATGTCTTAGGCCCTAAGATATCATAATTTTCAATCCTAACTCTTTTTAATAAAATTTTATGATGTGGATTGGAAGAGGGATAATAAATGCATGCATGCCATATATGGTGATCAAGTTATTTGATTGATTTTTTCTGGATAAGATTGTATTCATCATAACACACTCCCATTTTTAATGGAATATGTCTGCGATATGAAATATATTGCATGTAAAAGTCATAATGCATATAACATCACATTCAATATTCACCATTCACCATTCACCATGAATCAATCACATTCACCATAAACCATGTAACATTCATAATATATAACAACAAATCCACATAAATAATGTAAAAATCCATAAACACTGTCATATACACCGAATAAAAGTCATGAATTTGTATTGGAAATATGTCCAAAATTAAATTTTTATACAAAATGGAACATCATTCCCAACAATGGATGCTCATGCCAAAAAATGGAATAAGGGAAAATCATGGCCTATACACAAATAAATATCTCTTGCCAAAAATGCCACACCATGGCTAATGTGCATAGTGGGTGTCTCAATCACTCTGGCCACCATTGGCACCCCGAAGCTCATCTCCAAAATCAATATTCCTCCTCTTTGAGTTGGAGGTATCTTGATCCCCCCTGCGTCTGGGTGTGGAGTTCTCTCCTAGCTCTGAAAGGGAAACAACAACATGTGAGTTTTCCCACAATTCTATGAATTAGTACACTTAAAAAATACAATTAGAATTCAAATATTGAGTACTCACTTGAGATGAAACAACATGTCATGATGGGTGTGTTTGTCTTCTCGATCCAAGTCTCTTAGCAATGCCTCCCTGTAACAATTACAAAAATCATTAAGACATAAAACCAAAATGCATTATTTTATGAAAGTCATTCATGCTTTATAAGATTTTAATGAACTTATAAATCTCACCGTGGATATCTTAGCCAATTCGGGAGATTTTCCTTCCTGACTAGGAAGTGGAGCAATAGGTTGGACAGCTTGCTTTGAGGCAATGGTGCTGAAAGGGGGTGATGTAGGTAGGGGGGAGGGGGGGATGATGTAGGTAAATTGGAAAGGGTTGATGTAGGGAAAATGGATGGAGATGATGTGGATGGAGCAGATGGAGCCAAATGTTGGACAGGTGTAAGAAACACATGAGGGGATGGGTGTGGGCAATGATATAGCCACGGATATAGCCCCAGTGACTATACAATGCGTGGGAGTGGCCTATGGGGGGATATGAGTATGTTGATCATAAGGGAAGATTTCCAGTCACATGAATCAACATGAACTATGGAAAACATGAACTGTGTGGAATATATGTAGGGATGTGTGCATATGGTGATTGTATGGTAGGTGATGGCACATACATAAACATATGAAATATATTTCAGTAGAAGAAAAAACATTTAAATTAACCATACAAACACAATAAATTTCATGTCAAGTATATAATTAATTTCACACAAGTTACCTGCATGACAGATGATCTGCTCAGCCCAGGAGAAGACATGTACTTAGTCTCTTCCGCATGCACCTGTGGAAACACAACAACATAAATATTGATTTTTCATATAAAATATGACAATTGCAACTAACTCAATTTTAAAATACTACAACCATACACTCTTTTAGATACCTATATGTGAGGTGCTGCAATAGTTTTTGCTGCCACCATGGTGGAATCAAGATTGGGAGTAGTAATATCCTCCCACCTTGATTCTGTTATTTCATCTCGAATAAATTGCACATGCCAAAAAAATCAATTACATATTAAATACACTAATACATGTTCATCTAACAATTGTAAAATGTACAGTTAAAAATGCAATTGAAACAATTTACAACCATTTGAAAATCATGTACTAACCTCGGACATAAAAGTATCTCATGCAGGATCCTCCACAGTGCCATGGAAATTATGGCCACAGTGAGTGTATTGATGGGATAATCCTTGGATGTCAAAAGGATCATTTTCCCCACTAGCTATTATGGATGATCTATGACCAATGGGGCCTAAAAGACCTACCCCCGATGGTCTTCTATTTTGCTCCTATGTGTCGTTCCTGGATGATGCCACTAATGTATTGTGTTGCAGTACACTATGAGTAAGTTGTGATATGGCAGTGGCAGTCTCATCTAGGTGATCCAATAATTGAGGTGTCTGTGTGGGGGTTTAGGCATACACCTAGGTGTAGTTGGCCCTCTCATTGGGTTATGCTTGGCGGTGGCTCAATCCTGGGAATATCCAAGACCACCCCACTTAAACTCACTAATGTCAAAGTAGTTGACATATAGACCCAACACGAACTTTGCATATAGTTTATGAAGAAAACATAGTGGAACCTCCCTATTGTTGCAAGGAGGTTTTTCAAAAACCATAAAACATTGACTCATCCAGTTCTGTCTCCATGGCTCATATGTGCACCAATCCTGCATGCAAAGGTGCCTTTTGCGTTGATCATGGGGTCAATGAAATAAATAACTAGAGTCTGTTTTGAGATGTTCAAGTCTCTGATTTGGTCTCTACTGAGACTAGTGGAATAATACGCTCTCATCCTAGCCCTATACTCGGTTATGCTCACTAATTGATCGTGAGCATTGTCAACTGAGGAAATGATGTTGTCAATGGATGTGCCTAAGGAGAGTATCAATGGTTCCCTAGTGGTTCTAAGCTATTGAACCAAGGTTCTTAACTGGTGTAAATGTTGGTTAAGTTGGGATTCTATGGTTGGGTTCTCCTTGGGGTTAATGTTTACTTCCAGGATTTGTGTGGTTGGGTTATCCTCAGGGTAGTTTGTTTGGGGTTTTGGCTCTTGGTTTTCGACCATTGTGATAGAGAAGAGATGAACTACAATTAAAAAAATCAATTTATTTCAATTTTGGTTGAATTTTTTGGAATGTGTAGAATGCATTTTTTTAAAAATAATTCAAAAAACAAAACAAAAAATTACAAATCACAGATGCAAATCCTACCTAGATGATGATTTGGAGGTATTGGTGGTGTTGGTTGTGGAGCCAGATCTTCCAGTCTCATAGATGATATTGTTTCAGCTGTGTTTGTACCCCAGTTTTATATGATATGTAGGTGGACTGTACACTCACCCCAATGGGGGGGTGTGGGGGGGAATTGCGCCCCCACGAGGTTCCAGGGGGGATCATCCCCCCTGGTTGGGGGGTTTGGGGGCAGCACCCCCAAGAAAGGAGGTTTTGGGGCGTAGCCCCCGATAAAAAAATTTGGGGTTGTTTTGCGGGCCCATGGTTTTGGGTATCCCATGGTATTTTCCCATTGTATTTCCCCTATAAAAGAAAGACATTGTAATATGGCTAGGGCAAGATGTATTAGGTTTGATGCATTGTAAAGATCTCCGAGATCTAAGAAGAGAGACTGTGAGACAGTGAAGAGGAAGTGCAGCGGCTGTGCTGAGGTTGTATCCCTTCACTTTGCTGGACGGAATAATAATAAGGACTGACAACTTCAGTGTGGACGTAGCCCAAGTTGGGGTGAACCACAATATGTCTGTGTCTCTCTTGTAATGTGTGTGTGATTATATTTGCATTTCTGTTTATTGTTATTGCTCTGCGATCCTGTTTTTCTAACAAGTGGTGGATTCGATGCGGGCGTACGTCCAAATGGAGTTTTTGGATACTTGCATACCGACGGAGTCGGGTAGAATGGGATAGAAATGGGCCTCGACCCAATTTTTAATATATAGAGGAGCGCATGCACGCTTTTAACGTGCACATACTAATAGCGCATGCACATTAAAAGTGTATGCGTGCTCCTAATGCGTGTGTGCTTTAATGCTACATGGACGCCTAAGTGGTGGTTCAGGATTTACCAAATTGAAGCGCACACGCAATCTTAGGTGTGTGCACGCTCTTCTAATTTTTAGTGCTTGCGCACTCCTATTGCAACACTTTTGGGTATCATCTTCGTGCGAACGCCCATATCATATTTCTAAAATACGCAGGTCTTTTATTTTGGTGTAATTTTTTATTTCCTTTCCCAATTGGAAAACTAATTGTATGGTGCAGAAGTACAAATTGAGGCTTACACACTAAAAAAAATTAAAAAATTATCGATCGGTTAAATTAAGACCCTGAAAGCCATCCTTAATGGTTTACGTTGTTATTTTAGGGCTCCATTGAATTTATTAATTTCAAATAAATATAAAATTAGCTTTAAAAAATAAGGAAAATATTGGCGCACAAGAATCGACTGTTATGTACAAGTGTATAATTTTTTCAAGAAATTCTTTGCCACATACAATCTATCAATTAATGTTGAAAACATCTTGTTGACCTGGTAATGCTTGAGAGCATTGGGATCTTCCTTGGGAAAAATTCCCCATGAACAGCTTTGTCCCATCTAAGAGTTCAACAAACTAAATCTCAAAAATCAATTTCACAGCTCCCAACTCTTCCTCCATAAGATTGTTGAAATTGTTGGGGCCATGTAGATTTGAGATTTCACTATTACAAGAAGACATTTCTAGGAAAATCTCTGAATCCTCATGTGCCATGCCATTTCTAGAGCCAGAATATGAATTCCTTGGGCTTTACTTGGATACCATACTTATTGTCACCCATATGGATTGAGATTTGATCTTGATTTCTTTATCCTTTTTTTTTCAAGAACCTTGGCCTCCACTTCCTCTACCACTAGAGAAACATAAAACATCACAACTACTTTCTCAACTCCTCATCATTTTGAACACCAAACATATTATGAGGTTGCACTTTCTTATTTGACAATAGATGGCTCTAAGTAGCAGTGAATGATTAACCTTCCTAGATAAAAAAATTAGAAGAGTAGACATTGCTTCATTCACACACAAACTAAAGACTATGTCACAGTGATCCATTACATCAATCAATGTTACATATTTATACATCAAACTTTCCTCCACCATAGATAAATACTAACAAACCCTTGAAGGAATATTTCAATCACATATGCGAACTAATTGGATAGAATCTCTCAAATCCAATTAATCTAACAATCTTCTAAAATTTAACATAAAACTACTCATAATAACCAATTACAATAACAATGAAACCGCAATATTCTCATGAATCACACATTTAAACAAATACGAATTAATAATTCCAATATTTAAAGGAATTATACAATTTCACTTAATTTGTCAACGTGGTGAAAACACCACAACTTATATAATATCAACTCCTTTGGTGATCAACGTATATCAATAATATGATGAAAACACCACAACTTATATAATATCAACTCCATTGCTAATCAACGCATAAGATGGCACGTTCATATCAACTTGTGACTTTTGCAATTTCACGACATATTCAATGTTCCCTTCATTTTCATGGAAGTGAGGAATTCACAGAAGTTGGCTGAAGAAGACCCCCCTATATCCAGAGCAGCCATTGCACTTTCCTTTAACTTTCTTATTCTCTGCCTTATCTCAACACCCTCGCAGCCTCCTCCCATCATTCTCCTCACACACGAATCGATCGCCTCTTTCTCTACGAAATTCCCATCTGATCCGTTGGAATTGATGAGAGATAACCCAACTTTCCATACATTTACTACATAACAAGAGTTCAGGAATTGATCCGCAGCGTAAGGCCGGCAGAGCATGGGCACGCCCATGGCTATGCTCTCCACAGTCGAATTCCAGCCGCAATGGCTGATGAAACAGCCCACAGAGGGATGCGATAGAACAGCTATCTGTGGCGCCCATGATATTATGCAACCCCGATTCCCAATTCGCTCTGAATATCCACATGGAAGCTTTGGCGCGTTGCAGCTTGGATTAATGTCAATAAGATCTGGACGCACAACCCACAGAAACGGTCTCTGTATTGCCTCCAGGCCGAGTGCAAGCTCCTCCACCTGCCTGCCATTGAAACGGACGGTGCTCCCGAACGATACATATATCACAGACTCCCGAGATTGCTCATCTAACCACTGCAAGCATTTGTGCTTTTCTTCCCACAAGCTCACGGGCTTCAGTAAATGAATATCTGATCCATTAGTCCGCGTCGAAGGTGCAGAGATCAAAGGCCCCACTGGACAGATGCCTGCTTTTCTGGGGAATGTATTCATTATCGGACCTTCGAGCTCATTGAAAGAATTGCAAAGAATCCATTGAACCTGCTTAAATCTGCCCACGCTTCGAAGCCAGAACTGAAAGCGGGATCGCTGATCTTCTTCAGTCCCAATCAGCCATGGAAGATGCGCAGAACAGAGGGCCGGCATGGAGGAAAGATATCTTATCATCTTGTGCTCTTTTGGAATACCTGTAACATAGTTAACCAGTGATAACTTTAAGCATTATGCCATCCGCTGCTGTTAGAAAAGAGAAATGCATGAAACATTTTAACATACCATCTGAAGGTATGGTTCCGTCCAGAACAAGAGACGGCATATGATGAATAATGGCGTAGGTAGCAATAAGACCAGGCCAGAAACCAGCTCTTGCATTGATCTGGCACTGCTGGGCGACGTCCAGTGCCCATGATGCAAAGAAATCTGCTATCAAACAGGTGACTTTATGTTCTTCGATCTCGTTAATCTCATCGATCAGTTTACGAAGCAGCGGCCCCATTGTTTTCTCTGTTACAGAAGCCAATCTTGCAAAGTTGGTTCTCGTATCCTCCTCTGGAAGGCCATCGGGGATAACCCTGAAACGGATCTTGCCACCTGCTACTGTACTATCCACTTCTTCAGTAGTCAAAGTCGAAGATGTATCCATGGATTTGGTGCGGCGGCCATGGATACGATGATGGTTGTATTCAGAGTTGATGAAAGTAACGATGAAACCGTGGGAAGCAAGATTATGGGCAAGGAGCATCATGGGATTAATGTGGCCCTGAACCGGAAATGGAACCAGAATTGCATGAGGAAGCACACCCATGATCCTGAATGCTCACAAGAACTTCAAACGAAGGCAAGAAATCATCCGAGAAGTAGCACTCAACCTTCAATGGCCGTCTTGATAAAGAAGAGCGGCCGGTGATTTTCAACTTTGTAGGCCAGCACATTCACTTCGTCATCCATTACGTTTTGTGTTTTTTAATCCCACGTCTGAGGATGTGTTTATAATCTTGGTCGAGGCCAGCTTAGTGTTGACCGGAAGAACGATCTATACACCCTTAAAGATACTTAAACTAAATTTGAACACGGCTTTGGATGCCTCTGGAACGCCTCACAACTCAATCTTCTTTCATAATGGCTCCCATACTTAATCTCTAATCAACAAGATTAATGATTTATAAAGAGTTAACCACTATTTTGTCACTCATGTTACTTAAACATATCTGTTCAAACTAAGTTTGTGCATGGCTTTGGACGCCTCTTGAACCTCCCACAACTCAACCCTATTCCATAATGGCTCCCATATTCAACCTCTAATCCACAAGATTAATGACCTATAAAGAGTTAACCACTATTTTGTTACCCACGTTACTTGAACATATCCATTCAAACTAAGTTTGTGTGCGGCTTTGGACGCCTCTTGAACGCTCCACAACTCAACCATGTTCCATAATGGCTCCCATACTCAACCTCTAACCCACAATATTAATGAACTATAAAGAGTTAACCACCCACATTACTTGAACATATTCGTTCAAACTAAGTTTGTGAGCGGCTTTGGACGCCTCTTGAACGCCCCACAACTCAACCTTGTTCCGTAATGACTCCCATACTCAACCTCTAACCCACAAGATTAATGACCTATAAAGAGTTAACCACTATTTTGTCACACACATTAATTGAACATAGCCGTTCAAATTAAGTTTGTGTGCAGATTTGGACGCCTCTTGAATGCCCCACAACTCTACCCTGTTCCGTAATGGCTGCCATACTCAACTTCTAACCCACAAGATTAATGACCTATAAAGAGTTAACCACTATTTTGTCACCCACGTTACTTGAACATATCCGTTCAAACTAAGTTTCTGCATGGCTTTGGACACCTCTTGAACTCCCCACAACTCAACCCTGTTCCATAATGGCTCCCATACTCAACCTCTAACCCACAAGATTAATGACCTATAAAGAGTTAACCACTATTTTGTCACCCACGTTACTTGAACATATCCATTCAAACTAAGTTTGTGCGCGGCTTTGGACGCCTCTTGAACCCCCCACAACTCAACCCTGTTCCGTAATGGCTCCCATACTCAACCTCTAACCCACAAGATTAATGACCTATAAAGAGTTAACCACTATTTTGTCACCCACGTTACTTGAACATATCCGTTCAAACTAAGTTTGTGTGTGGCTTTGGACGCCTCTTGAACGCGCCACAACTCAACCTTGTTCCATAATGGCTCCCATACTCAACCTCTAACTCACAAGTTTAATGACTTATAAAGAGTTAACCACTATTTTGTCACCCACCTTACTTGAACATATCCATTCAAACTAAGTTTATACATAGCTTTGGACACCTCTTAAACGCCCGCAACTAACCACTCTTCCGTAATGACTTCCATACTAAACCTCTAACCCACAATATTGATGACCGTTAACCACTCTTTTGCCACCCACGTTACTTGAACATATCTGTGGGCTTGGCAGGTTGATTTTGCTCACTACCATTGAGATCGTGGCTGTTTTTTATCCTTTTCAGGCCATGCGTAAGGAATTTAATATTCTAGGTTTAGATGAAGGCGAGGTTGATATCTTATTTTACTCTGTAATTTCGTTTTCGTTACTTCACCTACAAATCTTTTTGTTTTTTCAGCATGAAATGCTCCGTCTCTAACTCTTTCCCCATTTCCTTATAATATATATTTACCTCGACATAATATATCATTATCATTTTCTAGTAAGAACGAAAAGTCATAAATGGTGTCCTATAAATATTAAAGTATCTAGATACAACTTTCACCATAAATCTCTTAATGACCCATTAAAATACAAAGGTGGCATTTGAGTCAACTAGTAATATTTATATATTTTTTCACTTTAAAAAAACCTTAACTTATTGACCCATTAAAATACAAAGGTGACATTTCTTAAAATCACGTGTCAATTAGTAATAAATTTATATATTTTTTCATTTTAAAAAAATATTAATTAATAATTTTATGGTTTAAATATGTTAATTATATTGATAGAAGGATTGCCATAAATATATTGTTTATATTGATTTTATGGCAATTTTATAGAATATCAAAACTATTTAATAATCATGCATGAATAATGAGTAATTGATGCATGGATAACTTTAACTGATATATGGATAACTTTAATTTATGCATGAATAACAACGAAGTTTAAATAGTAATCTATTTATATTTACCAACCACAAATTAAGTAATGCTAATTATATATATATAATCCTACTTAAAAAACTTAATTAATAACTTAATTATTTAAATATGTTAATTAAAGTGAGACATCGATTTGGACAAAATCTGCTTAGATTCACCTTAACGAAATGATAATGTAAAAATAAAGTTGGTGCTATGTGTAATATAACCAAAATCTTGTCTTTGTCGTTGTAATAAGATAGGGCGAGGCACAATATTTTATCACCCTGTAAACGTGACCACATAAGATTGCTCATTTAAATAAATAAAAGAAGCTCATTGACATGTACTTGCATGTGAGACATTATACATGCGAACGATTATTTCGATTTAATAAATAATATTTAAATAATATGAATGTTTACCCATTATAAAAACATTAAAAAAAAAGTGCATTCAAAAAGTAGTTCATTCAATTTTATTAATGTCCAATACCTTTACACAATTATGGTTATAGATTTCTATGGGAGAGGGGTTACGAATCTCTCTATGGGCGGGCGTATACAAGTTAATGTTGTTTTTTTGTTGATGGTAATGTTAAAAAAATATAAAAAATTATTTATTTAAATATAAAAAGTTATAATTTATTTATCTAAAAGATTATTAGAGACATTTTCTTAATTAATTTGATGATATGTAAATAATCCAATAATAAGAATACACTACAATAAATCCATTTAATTCTCATTTATCAAGTGAGCATAACTAACACACATCTTCAACGTCTACTTCCAAATAATAATAATAAAACTATGGTGTATATACATGTTCAAACTATATGCTAAATTGTTTTTGAATTCGTTACCTACACTCTTTTTATATATAATTATAGTATATTTTTTAATTAAAAATCATATTGAAATAAATTTGTTATTAATATTTAATATAATTTAAATTTTACCTTGAGGTTGGTCTTAATATTAATAAAAAAAATTAATTTATTATTAATATTAATATTAATATATTATTATAAAGTCTACTTTCAAATAATAATAATAATAAAACTATTATGTATATACATGTTCAAACTATATACTAAATTGATTTTGATTTTGTTACCTACACTATTTTTATGTATAAATATAGTTTAGTTTTTATAATTAAAAGTAATATTGAAATAAATTTGTTATTAATATTTTATATAATTTAAATTTTACAGATTCTTAAGGTTGGTCTTAATATTAATAAAAAAATATTAATTTATTATTATAACGTCCACTTTTAAATAATAATAATAAAACTATTATGTATATACATGTTCAAACTATATACTAAATTGTATTTGATTTAGTTACCTACACTTTTTTTATATACAAATATAGTTTAGTGTTTTTAATTAAAAGTAATATTGAAATAAATTTGTTATTAATATTTTATATGATTTAGATTTTATAGGTTCTTAATGTTGGTCTTAATATTAATAAAAAATATTAATTTATTATGATAAAAAATGATGATGATGATGATGATGATGATGGTGGTGGTGGTGGTGGTGGTGGTGGTGATCAATTTTGGTCTATCAAATATTTAAAAAGAAAAGTAAGGAACTACTTGGTTTGCTTTAGAGTTTTATTTCTATGCTCAAAAAGATTGGAGAGGAGCGTTTTTAAATCAATAAATTTTTGAAGAGATAGAAGGTTGGGCATGTTCATATTGTAATAATTTTTTTGAAACCGAGATCTTATGTTGATGTACACAGGGAAATCTAAGAGGAAGTGATTTTCATCCTCAATGCTCATAGTCTCCCAAAGTTGACAGATCCTTTCAATCCTTCGATTTTTAGGAAAGGTCCAATGCCCGGTTTCACTATGTAGCTCAGGAGAAATTGTTCTTATTTTATCTATGTGGATATTCTTCTTGGCGCTAGTTAAAAGAAAGAGATGATTTTGATATTCAAGATCAGGGTTAATTACCTCGTAATATCTTAATTCTATTTTATCCTATAAATTTTCATCACACCACAACTTCTTTTTGAACTTCAAAGTAATACTATTTTTAATATCATTTATATTTTGCAACATGACATTTCTGTCAATCCCCCACATCTTTAATCAAGACATGGAATCTCTATGCCAACCTTGCTTGAGCCTTAGGTGGTTTTGACTACAATTTAAATCAATTTTTGAAATTCTTTGGTCTCCCAAGTCATTTGATTTGTTCTTATACATTAGTTACATAGACATAGTTATGCTCTCAATGGGGGAAAGAGCCACTTTAATCAGGAGAATTGGATTCCTAGCGTATTTCTTTTAAGTTTAAGATTGTAAGTTATAAAACGCTTATGGATTTGCTCAATCCTTCCCTATGATTATCTAGAGAAGTGTTAGAAAAACGGGATCGCAAAGCAATAACAATAAACATAAATCCAAATATAATCACACAAACACATTACAAGAGAGACACCAATATATCGCCGTTCACCCAAGATGGGCTACGTCCACACTAAAATTGCCAGTCCTTATTATTATACCATCTAGCAAATAAAGGGATACAACCTGCAGCACATCCGGTGTACTTCCTTTTCACACTCTCATAGTCTCTCTTCACGATCTCAGAGATGTTTACAATGCATAATACCTAATACATCTTACACTAGCCGTATTACAATGTCTTTTTTTTATAGGGAAAATACAATGGGAAAATACGACAGGTTACCCAAAACCATGGGCCCATAAACTGTTGGCGAAAAAAACCTAATGTTTTTTTCCCATGGGCTTCGCTCTCGAACCCTAAGGTTGGGAAAAGAGTGTACAGTCCTTTTGCATATCATATAAAGCTGGGGTACACAGCTAAGACAATATCATCTATGAGACTAGAAGATATGGCTCCACAACCAACAGAGAAGTTGCAACCCAAAACTTCACACCCATCTAGGAGAAAGGGAGTGACTAGAGTTTCAAAAAGGAATTTATTTTTATCGCACATCGCAAGGTTTGTTGACTTACAATTGTTTTCAAGACCAAAATAATCTTTCCAACCTCCATTGATCATTTTCTTGATGATGTAGTTCCATTTAATCTTGTGATGGATATCAATCCCAAGATATTTGTAGGAAGTCACTTCCTCCAAGTTTCCATTATCATACAAAAAAAGAGCGTAAGTGACCTTTATATTTTATCAACATAACTTTTGTTTTGTCGGTACTGACAGGCATGCCCATACTAGAGAAGAAATCCTTGAGAATTCTTAATTCCTTATCAAGGTTAGAGGGACATATTTTCATAAGAACAATATCATCAACATAAAGAAGGAGGATGATGACAATTCCTGCTAACATCGTTCCAATGCAGTCTTCCTCTATTAAACCTTCTAACTTATTAATGTATATACCAAAAAGGGTAGGGGAGAGGGAACAACCTTGCTTAACTCCTCTATTACAATTAATATCTTCCGAGCAACCCCCAGTGTTCTTAAACTTGGAAATGACATTATCATACAACCTTATTACAACAACTCTCAACTTGAAAGGTACCTAGTTAACTCTTCTAATCTTTTCCACAAGTTTTTTCTAGGCACTGTATCAAAAACTTTCCTAAAGACCACAAAGGAACAAAGGAGATTGATATTATTATTGTGACATTCCTTTTCAATGATCCCGAAAGTAATGAAGTGGTCTATGGTGGAATTATACCTTCTATCACCCTCTTTCCCTCTAGGGCCGGTGCAAGCTAATGAGGGTCTCTTTTGACGCGTTAGCTGCAATAGAAAACTACAAAAATTGGCATCCACTCAACTTACATGGATATTTTGAGATACTTACATAATCAATCTTGCTTTGAGTAAAAAAGATGAAATGTAGGAAATTGAATCACATTTCCAAATATATAAATTTTATCTATTGAAAATGCTCATAACTATCTCAAGTTTGATATTTTCTAATAGGTACTTTTTTATTTTGGGGAAAATGATAAGGTATATGTCTCTGTGGGTGTATCCTTTTAGTGTATAATGATGACATTAACTTATAAAATTTGGTAGACATATAGACAATAAATAGTACTAGTGAAACACTATTTTTCCAAAATAAATTTAATAATTTATATTTTTTTTAATTATCTAAGTGATCAAACCTCAAAAACAGTACTCCAAGTGTATATGCAACTTTTGAAGGTCTTAATGCAATGATCATCGAATAGTTTTTTTACAACATGTAGAGGTCGGTGTCTAGTAGTGCAACATACATTTTTTGTAAATGCTTAATAAAAGAAAAAAATGGAAAAAGCACTAACATTGTGTTGTTTGATTTAAGGAGTAATCACACAAGAAAAATAGAAGAAAATAGAAAAAATAGTATTTTGAAAAGCAAATTATGTATTTGAAAGTTGTAGAAAAATTGTTATGTAGGTCTAAAACTTCATAAAAATTGATTGTGTGTTGCATACTATAACCAATGGTACACCACAAGCATATTGAGAAAATGGGTGAGATGCCCAATTAGCCTTGGTTTACCATATTCCGTACCACATGTTTTGTTAAACCAAAGCAGACACATAGGACGAGGGATTACACTCGAACATGTGACAAGGTTTGGTCTTAGTGCTAAGAAATGTTAGCACATTTATTTTAAATTCAAATTTATTCCTCCCACCCAAAAAAATGGTGGAAAACACAATGTGTGTGCAATATAGAACTAGAAAACACGCACTTCATTTGTATCACTAAAATGTGTGTGTGATATAAGCCGCTACAAATATATTGCATGTGACTAAGGATTAGTAAGGGTTAGGGGGATGGGGGAGATAAAGAAAGAGAGGAAGAGGTGGGTGAGAGAAAGAGAGAGAAAGAGATAGAGATCAAGGGGGTTAGGGTTTTGGGGAGGAGTAGGGTGGTTGGAGAGAAGCGGGGGTTGGGATTAGAGAGAGAGAGAGATAAAGGGAGAGAGATGGGGGGATTGGTTAGGGGCAAGGGGATTAGGAGAGATAAATATGGAGGGGATTAATGGGGAGGTGGAGTAGGATGTTAGAAAAACAGGATCGCAGAGCAATAACAATAAACATAAATGCAAATATAATCACACACACATTACAAGAGAGACACAGATATATCGTGGTTCACCCCAACTTGGGCTACATCCACACTCAAGTTTGCAGTCCTTATTATTATTCCATCCAGCAAATTAAAGGGATACAACCTGCAGCACAACTGCTGCACTTCCTCTTCACTATCTCATAGTCTCTCTTCTCAGATCTCAGAGATATTTACAATGCATAAAACCTAATACATCTTTCCCTAACTGTATTACAATGTCTTTCTTTTATAGGGAAAATACAATGAGAAAATACCACGGGATACCCAAAAACCATGGGCCCGCAAAATAGCTAGCGAAAATAGCCCCAAATTTTTTTCTCGAGGGCAGGGGCCCGCTAGCCCCCGCGCTCCCCAGCCGGGGGTGTGGACACTCCCCCGGACCCCCTTAGGGTCGTGCCGGGATCATAACCAAACCTAGGGTATGGACATGGCTAAATAATAATATCTCTAAATATGGAGATCAGACTCCACAACCAACAATCTACCACTTGGAGACTGATCACAACAACTCCAACTCCTCTTCACCTTCATGCTAGAAGGCCAACTGAAATCGAGCAAGAACTCAGTTTCTCTCTGGTCACTACCTTTGTGAACATGTCTGCAGGATTCTGGCTAGTATGTATCTTTTCCAGCTTCAACAGTTCATTTTCTAGAACAGAGCGTATGAAATGGTACTTGAGTTGTATATGTTTAGTCCTCGAATGGAATGCTGAGTTCTTTGCAAGATGAATGGAACTCTGGCTGTCACTATACAACCTGCTATCCTTTTGCTTCTTACCCACTTCCTCCATAAACCTCTGCAACCAAATCATCTCTTTACTAGCCTTTGTAACAACAACATACTCTGCTTTTGTTGTTGAATGTGCAACAACCTTCTGCAGTCTCAAAATCCAACTTACTGTTGTTCCACCTATAGTAACCATATACCCTATGGTGCTCCTCCTGCTATCCTTATCACCTGCCATATCTGCATCAATATATCCTTGTAGAACAATGTCTGAACCTCCAAAACATAATACCTGAGTGGTGGTACCTCTCAAATACCTAAGAATCCACTGTACTGCACTCCAATGTTCTTTACCTGGATTGTTCATATATCTGCTCACAACTCCCACTGCATGTGCAATATCTGGTCTTGTGCACACTATGGCATACATCAAGCTGCCACATGCTGATTGATAGGGAATGTTGGACATGCAATCTGTCTCTTCCTGTGTCTTGGGACACATTTCCTTACTTAGGTTGAAATGGCTGGCCAAAGGTCTACTTGCTGGTTTTGCATTTTGCATTCTGAACCTCTCCAACACCTTTTGTATGTACTCACTCTGAGACAATGTCAATTTGTGATTTTTCCTGTCTCTTGTTATTCTCATACCAAGGATTTTCTTTGTAGCACCCAAATCCTTCATCATAAATGAATTAGCTAACTTCCTTTTGAGTACATTTATATCCTGCATGTTAGACCCTACAACAAGCATGTCATCCACATACAGTGACAAGATAATATATCTTTCATTTTCTAGCTTCTTGAAATAAACACAGTGGTCAGAGTGACATCTATTATAACCTTGTTCTGTCATAAACCTGTCAAATTTTAGATACCACTGCCTTGGAGCTTGCTTCAAGCCATACAAGCTCTTTTTCAACCTGCATACCAAGTTCTCCTTACCTTTGACCTCATACTCTTGTGGCTACTGCATATATATCTCTTCCTCCAAATCCCCATGGAGAAAGGTTGTTTTTACATCTAACTATTCAAGATGCAAATCTTCTACCGCCACTAGACTTAAGATAGTCCTAATTGAAGTCATCTTAAAAACAAGAAAAAATATTTCATCAAAATCTACACCTTTCTTCTGTGCAAACCCCTTTACAACAAATCTGGCCTTGTACCGCTTCTTGCCTCCTTCTTCTTCCTTCAACCTGTAAATCCATTTGTTCTGCAATGCTCTTTTACCAGCAGGAAACTGAACCAGATCCCAAGTCTGGTTTCCTACCAATGAGTCCATCTCCTCATTCATGCCTTGCTCCCACTTCTATCTAGTTTCCACCTACATTGCTTCTTCATAACATTCTGGTTCACCAGCATCAGTCATCAACAAATAATACATTGAAGGAGAGTATCGTTAAGGGAGTCTACTTAACCTGGTAGATCTTCTTGTAGTTGCAGGAGTTTCAGGTACTTGCTGTTGTTCTTGATTTGCTGGCACCTTTGGAACTTCATTTTCTTGAATTTCATCAAGTACTGTGTACTCCCTGGTTTCTTTTTCCTGTTTCTTTCCTTGCAACTGATCTTTATACATGACCTTTTCATTGAATATCACATCTCTACTCCTGATGATTTTGTTATTTTCATAATACCATAAGTAATAACCAAATTCATCAACCCCATATCCAATAAAGGTACATTTCTTGGATTTAGCTTCAAGCTTTGTTCTATTTTCTTTATCAATATGGACAAATGCTTCACAACCAAGCGTTCTCAGAAATGAGTAGTTTACCCTTTTATCTTTCCATGCCTCCTCTGGAATACCACCATCCAAAGCACTTGAAGGTCCTCTATTTATTAAATAAACAACAGTATTTACAGCATCGACCCAAAACTGTAAGGGCAACCCTGCATGCAGTATCATACACCTTGCATGCTCCATGATCGTTCTGTTCATCCTTTCTGACACACCATTTTCTTGTGGTGTTCCTGTGACTGTCTTCTCTCTACGAATCCCATGATATGAACAGTAACTATCAAACTCCTTGCCGCAATACTCACCTCCATTATCAGATCTGAGACACTTCAACCTTTTCCCTGTCTCATTCTGAACCAAAGATTTCCACTTCTTAAAAGTAGCAAACACATTAGAATTTTGTCTAATGCAATAAACCCAAGTTTACCTAGTTTCATCATCAATAAATGTAACGTAATAATGATAGCCACTAAGAGATTGTACCTGATCCGGTCCCATACATTTGTATGCACTAGCTCTAACTTTTCATTCTTCTTCTGTTTCCTAACCCTGAGAAATCTAACTCTCTTCTGTTTTCCATAAACACAGTTTTCACAGAATTCCAAACTTACCTGCTTCAAATCTGGCAGCAACTTCCTTGAGTGGAGAATCTGCATCCCCTTCTCACTCATATGGCCAAGCCTATGATGCCACAATGCTGTATATGTTCCTGTGGAAGCTAAAGAGATAGATTGGTCAGTATTATGAGGACATAAATACAACGTACCTATCCTATTTCCTTTTGCTATCACCATTGATCCTTTAGTGATCTTCCACCACTTTTCTCCAAATGTAGATAGACATCCGCCATCTCCCAACTGCCCTGTTGAGATTAGATTTCTTTTCATAGCAGGAATATGGCTGACATTTTCACCAACCAGTCAGTTCCATTATTAACTTTTATCCATACCTTACCCATTCCAACAATTTTACATGGCTCATCATCACCCAATAAAACATGTCCAAAATCGCCAGGAACATACTCATGAAAGTATTTCCTATGGGGTGTAGCATGACATGAAGCTCCTGAATCTACTACCCAATAATCACTAGTATTATCTAATGCAAGAATCAAAGCATCTTGTAACACATCACCTGCTACATTTGCTTCCTAGGTAGTTTCCTTCTGTGCATCTCCTTTCTTCTTTATAGATCTGCAGTCTTTCTTCAGATGTCCTTTCTTTCCATAGTTCCAGCACTTTATTTTTCCCAGTCTGGACTTGGATCTGCCCGTTTTAGACTTGCCACGATTACCTTAGCTCTTTCCTCTCTCCTTTTGTCTTCCCCTGCTCTCCATGGTCAATGCATTACCTGATCTCTCATATGTGCTTTTTCTTCACATTTCCTCGCTAAGAATAACACCAATAACATCATCAAATTTCAAGGTGTTTGAACTAGAGACAGAGTTACTTACCGCCATGACCAAGCTATTCCAGTTTTATGGCAATGAACACAAGATTAGAAGAGCCCTAATCTAGTCATCAAAGTTCACACTTACAAAACTTAGTTGATTTGTAACCGTATTAAACTCGTTTAAATGATCATTAATAGATCCACCTTCAGACATCTTCATATTAAATAAATGCTTCATTAGAAATACATTGTTGGAGGCCGATGATTTTTCATACAGCTTACCCAGTGTGCTCATCAAACCCTCCGTTGTCGTTTCTTTTGAGATATTGAAAGCCACCAATGAAGCCAGGCTCAACCGTATTGTTCCCAGAGCCTTTCTGTCAAGAACCTCCCATTCTTCGTCCTTCATGGCCGCTGGCTGCTTTTCTCTTCCTCCCAACGGTAGGAATAGATCCTTCTGGTACAGATAGTCCTCCACTTGCATTTTCCATAATTGGAATTTTTGGCCGTTAAACTTTTCGACCTTAAACTTTCCTTCTTTCGCCATTTCTCCCACTCGAACCAGAAACCCTAGCTTCCTGCGGGTTTATCTTCCAAATAGACCTTTGGCTCTGATACCAATTGTTAGAAAAACAAGATCGCAGAGCAATAACAATAAACAAAAATGCAAATATAATCACACACACATTACAAGAGAGACATAGATATATCGTGGTTCACCCCAACTTGGGCTATGTCCACACTGAAGTTGCCAGTTCTTATTATTATTCCATCCAGTAAAGTAAAGGGATACAACCTACAGCACAACCGTTGCACTTCCTTTTCACTGTCTCATAGTCTCTCTTCTCAGATCTCAGAGATCTTTACAATGCATAAAACCTAATACATCTTGCCCTAACTGTATTACAATGTCTTTCTTTTATAGGGAAAATACAATGGGAAAATACCACGGGATACCCAAAAACCATGGGCCCGCAAAACAGCTGGTGAAAACAACCCCAAAAAATTTTCTCGGGGGCGGGGGCTCACTGGCCCCTACGCCCCCTAGTCGAGGGTGTGGACACTACCCTGGACCCCCTTAAGGTCATGTCAGGATCATAACCAAACCTGGGGTACGGACATGGCTGAATAATAATATCTCTGAATCTGGAGATCAGACTCCATAACCAACATAGGAGAGAGGTAGAGAGAGGGGGTTTAAGGGTAGGGGAGTATGAGAGATAGAGAGAGGGGGGATCTTAGGGGGTTAAAGGTAGAGAGAGAGGGGGGGGTTTTAAAGGGGTTGGAGGTATAGAGAGGGGGATTCTAGGAGGTTGGGGGTAGAGAGAGAGAGAGAGAGAGAGAGAGAGAGAGAGAGAGAGGTAGGGGGGAAATAGGGATGTGTACATGTATTTGTGACAAAGAGTTTGTGTGTGTTTGAGAGAGAGAGAGGGAGAGAAAACCAGCAAGGTGATGGGGTGTTAGGTGGTTGTGGTAAAGAGAGAGGGGTAGGGGTGTGATTAAGGGTAGGGGAGGAGGGTGCTTTGGGTAGGGAAACATAAAGAGATTAATGGGGATAGGGGTTCAGGGAGGAGTAGTGTAGTTAGAGAGAGAGAGAGAGAGAGAGAGAGAGAGAGAGAGAGAGAGATCTGTAGGGAAAGGGGGCGGAGGGTGTGGGTGATTATGGGTAGGGGGGAGGAAGGGGGTTGGGGGAGAAAAATAGATAGAAATATGGGTGGGGGTGGATAGGGGTCTAAGGAGAATTGGGGCAGTTAGAGAGACGAGGAGGGGGAGGAGCAGGGGTGTGAGAGAGAAAGTAGGGAGGAGGGTGGTAGGGTCATAGGGGAGAGGGAGAGGGGTAGGTGGATGAGTACAGGGTAGAGAGAGAGATAGAGAGATAGAGAGAGAGAGGGTTAGTGGTAGGGGGAAATAGGGATGTGTACATGTGTTTGTGACAAAGAGTTTGTGTGTGTGTGTGTTTGAGAGAGAGAGAGGGAGAGGAAACCAGCAAGGCGATGTGGTGTTAGGGGGTTGGGGGAGACAGAGAGGGGTGGGGGTTAGGTGTAGGTGGAGGAGTAGGGGAGTAGGAGAGAGTGAGAGAATGGGTTAGTAAGGGTTAAGGGGAAGAGGGGAGAGAGAGAGGGGGGGGGTAGAGGTAGGGGGAGGAGTAGGGGGTGAGAGAGAGAAAAATGGGGGGGAAGGTTGTTAGGGGATTGGGGGAGGGAGAGAGGGTTAGGATTAAGGGGTAGGTGGAGTATGGGAGAGAGAGAGAGAGAGAGAGAGAGATAAGGATAGGGATGAGGGGTAGGGGGAGGAGTAGGGGGTTGAGAGAGAGAGAAAGAGGTTTAGGGATGTGATTTCGCAATAGGGGGAGGAGGAGGTTTGGGGAAGAGAAACAAATAGAGATTAAGGGGGTTGGGGGTTTGGTGAGGAGTAGGGAAGTTAGAGAGAAGGGGAAGCATAAGAAAGTAGTGGTGGGTTGTGTTAGAGTGAGAGAGATATGGGGGGGTGGTTTTTGGTAGTAGGGAGGGGGATTAGGAGAGACAAAGATAGGAGGGGGGTTAGGGGTAGGGGGAGTAGCAAGGAGAGAGTGGGGGTTAGGGGTAGAGAGAGGGGGGTTACTTTTAGGTGGTTGTGATAAAGAGAGAGGGGTATGGGTGTGATTAAGGGTAGGGGAGGAGGGTTCTTTGGGTAGGGAAACATAAAGAGATTGATGGGGATAGGGGTTAAGGGAGGAGTAGGGTAGTTAGAGAGAGAGAGAGAGAGAGAGAGAGAGAGAGAGAGAGAGAGATCTGTAGGGAAAGGGGGGGAGGGTGTGGGTGATTATGGGTATGGGGGAGGAAGGAGGTTGGATGAGAAAAAGAGATAGAAATATGGGTGGGGGTGGATAGGGGTCTAGGGAGAATTGGGGCAGTTAGAGAGACGAGGAGGGGGAGGAGTAGGGGTGTGAGAGAGAAAGTAGGGAGGAGGGTGGTAGGGTCATAGGGGAGAGGGAGAGGGGTAGGTGGAGGAGTACAGGGGAGAGAGAGAGAGAGAGAGAGAGAGAGCATGGGGGTGGGGGATAGAGAGAGGGGTGGGGGTTAGGTGAAGATGGGAAGGTAATTTTTCCTCAGTTTGAGAAGTATTTGCATAGTTGTGCATTCTTATTTCAAGATATTGGTAATTGTTTTCATTTTAGAAGTTTTGAAGAGCAACTTGAGTTCCTAGTAATGTCTATCATTTTTTTTAAACATAAACCACTCACGGAAAGTGGAGACGATACACTGGTTGAATGCCATATTTTTTAGGAAGAAGACAACAAAATAAATATGGAGAATCCATGTCCTTGTTCTAGCACCTTGAAGGTACAAGGTTTAGGGTTTAAGCAGATAAATAAGAGTGGTTTGTATGGTGTTAAATTTTTATCGCTATTGAGTATTTATTATTGAAATCTTGATCCAAAATATGTGTTCCTTTCTCCACGGTATGCTCACAGGAGATGCCTAGAGCATTGGTCCAACAAAAAAGGAGATTCCATATGTGAATTTTGTTATCAGGGTCATGGTTTTTTATTTCACAATTTTTTAACAAACATTAAAATATATTATTCTTACTATTATTATTACCCTACCATAATATTCTGATTTGGAAATGTGTTCATAATTATATTTTCCTTCGTCCATTTCGATTTTAGAACTTGAAAATTTTGGTGGAAAAACAAACGCACTCGTAATTTTGTTCAATAATGGCATGTGCGATATGCACCACTACAACTTTATTATATATGACATTAAGGATTAGTAAGTGTTAGGAGGTTAGAAGTAGAGAGGGAGGGTTGTTGTTAGGTGGTTACGGGTAGGGGAGCAGGAGAGAGATAGAGAGAGAGGAGGGGGGTTAGGGGTAGGGTGAGTATGAGAGAGATAGAGAGGGGGTCATATTATGAGGTTAGAGGTAGAGATTTGGAGGGGGTGTTTGGGGGTTAGAGGTAGGGAGAGATGGTTGTGTTAGGAGGTTGGGGGTAGGCAGAGTGAGGAAAGATATAGCGATAGGGGGTGTTTATAGGTATAGGAAGTATGAGAGAGATAGAGAGAGGAGGGGCTATTAGAGGTAGAGAGAGAGGAGGGGATTAGGGGTATAGAGAGAGGGCGAATGTTAGGGGGTTAGAGGTAGAGAGGGGGGGTTTTAGAGGGTTAGGGGGAGTAGGAGAGAGATAGAGAAAGGGTGGTTAGGGGTAGGGGGTTAGAGGTAGAGAGAGGGGGGATGTTAGGGGTTTAGAGGTATAGAGGGGAGGTGTTAGGGGGTTATAGGTAGAGAGGGGGGCTGTTAGGGGGTTAAAGGTAGAGAGGGGGGGTGTTAGGGGGTTAGGGGTAGGGGGAGTAGGAGAGAGATAGAGAGAAGGGGGGCTGTTAGAGGTAGAGAGAGAGGGGGGTTAGAGGTAGAGAAAGAGGGAAGGTGTTAGGGGGTAAAGGTAGAGAGGGGTGGTGTTAAGGGGTTAGAACCAGGAGGATTAGGAGAGAGATAGAGAGAGAGGGGGGGTGTTATGGGTAGGGGGTTATAGGTAGAGGGAGAGAGGGGGACAATTAGGTGGTTAGAGGTGGAGATAGGGTATTCAGGGGTTAGGGGTAGGGGGAATATGAGAGATATAGAGAGGAGGGTTTAGAATTAGGGGTAATATGAGAGAGATAGAGAGAGGGGGGTTGTTAGGGGGTTAGGAGTAGAGAGAAGGTGGTGGTTAGAGGTAGGGGGTTAGTGAGAGAGAGAGAGGTGGGTGTTAGGGGGTTATAGGTAGAGAGGGGATGTGTTAGGTGGTTAGGGCCCAAGGGTATGGGGAGAAGAGAGAGGTAGAGAGATGGGGGGTTAGGGGTAGCGGGAGTATGATAGAGATATATAGATGAGGATTGGTAAGTATGTTGTTAGGGAGTTATAGGTAGAGAGAGAGAGAGAGGGAGGGTCCTTTCATGGGGATAGGTGTCACATCCCCTATTCATCAACCTGGACAACATTGAAGGGGTGTGAACCGGATCGTGGGGCCTCGAGAACTCGCCCTACACCCATTTAATATCACACTGAAACAAGCATGAATACACGTGAAAATGAAGGATAAAATATATAGTAGAATGAGGCTTATCCGCACAATGACAATAAGCATGTAGAAGCAATACCTCTCAGTCATACAAACAAAATTTTTGCAATTTAAATACAAGAGAATACTTATCTTTAACAATGTAGATCCAAAAGAATAGTTGTGCAAGAGCGATTTTCCACCCGACCATAGGCACTCCATCTAGCATATACTCTTTTTACTTCGAGGCTGTAACATCCCGAAAATACCAATTTTTTTTTTTTTTTATAATAGCAATAATTATCAAAGTCATTAATGCGGAACATATAAATTAATTAGATTTCTTAAATAAGATAATTAATAACGATGACATGTCATAATTGTATTTGCTATTTCAGATTTAAGCGGATGTTAATCTCCTTAATGAAAAACCCTTTTTGAATATGCATAAGAATACAATTTACAGATTTGCTTAAGTTCTAAATATGATTACATGTTGTTCACGGTTTCTACTGTTATGATGTTCTTGATGAAATGTTGACAGTTTTTTTGTATGATGATGAAGGAGTCCTACAAAGTACCCTGGAGTTTACTTAGCAACGTTTATCTAAGCCATTTGAATCTTGTTTCCATGTGCAGACCGCAGGTAAGAAATCCTACGAAAACATGTGTTAAGAGTACATGTGTCTTTCAATTCAACGTCAATGTAAAATTAAAATGTTAAGTACTTCTTTGCGAAACAAGTTACTGGAGGTATGAATACTTGGTTCTAAACTAATTTGTATGCTGACTTTCAAAACTCTTCAGTGTTATGTTTCTCACGTCGTCCAAGTGTTTGTTAAAATGCTGCAATTATTATCATATGACTATTGTCATTATTATCAAAACAGTGATATCAATATCTATTGATAATGCTATTAGGAAACTTGTAGAAAATAGTGTTTATACTTCAGAATTATCATTACGTCTTGATTCTATAGAACTTAAACTACTTTAAGTCCCGAGTTCATTATTTTATTATCATTACCCAGTTAATATATGAACGGTCTAGTGGTTAGTGTGATGAACTCAACATTATAGTGAATAATGTTACCATTTAAACTATGTCTTAGGTATCATATTTATCAATTAAACTATGCAATTCATGGATAACATAATAAATGTGTATCACTTATCTATAACTATAGACTCACTATTATTATGAATTGGACAATTTATAGCTATTGTATGAAATTTATAATGTATATAGTATCTAATTCTACTTTTGCATAGTTAGAATACTAATTATATCTATGGACTATATTATCAAATGATTAACAAAATAGATATTTGGCTAAGCTTTATTCTATAAATATATATATGTACGAGCCTAAGTAACAAAATGTTAACATTATAAGGTGACTATACAATCACACAATACCTTGGCATATAATTCAATTGTTCGATATATAACAATAAACTATAGAGATTAATATGAAATTTGATCCACGGTTATAAAATTGCAATGATTTTGATGGATTAACTTGGCACGCTTCCCAAGTTGGATTTGATAGGCCTAGCATCAACATGTTCCACGGTTAAATGATGTGGAAGCCCAGTTGTAAGGTAATCACGTGGACTATGTTTGAAATGAGCATAAAAATGAACTGAGCTGTGCCATGCACAGGCTCTCGATCTGCTTACTTGGCAAGTAGTAGATGAAGTAATTAATGCAATATTGATTGCAATCTTGGTTCAATAATCAACGTGCTTGGAATGGAAGCTATCCATCGTTGATCTCTGTAGGATATAGGGCGGTGGATGAAACCCTAAACACGCATTGGTAAGTCATGATATTTGGTTTTCCTGTCTTCATTGTTACGCTTAGTGGCAGGTTAGTAGGGCCAATAGAATGCTGCAATGTAGGGTTGTTGGTTTCTCAAAGAAGAGGACTCCCTCCATGGTCTTGAACCCGGGACCTGAGTGATGAAGTTTACAGGTTTCAGGCTTATGCATTTGAGCAATAGAGCCACGATACAGTTCTACTAAAAGTGTCTGTTTCTTCTGTCAGTTGTTGAGAGTGATTTGAAATTGGGGTTCGGATTCTCCATGTGAAAATTGTCTTCTGAGTTTTGAATTCATGGTTACTGTTATTGCCACTAGGCCTCATCGTTCTTTTGCTGGTGTGGTCTGCCATTGTTCCGAACTTCGATTAAAAATGTAATTGTTCACGATAATGAATTAATATTGTGTTGCTTGTTTGTATTCTTGTATCTTCTGGTTTTTAACCTCTCCGGATGTAAACTTTGCAAGTACCACTTCAAAGGATGGTTCCTGTGCAAAATATTTGAGAATGGAAAGATGCTACTGCTTCCTAGTAAGCTCTGTTGATTCTCGAAAACCTTGTAGGTGCCCTTTTGAATGGTATTGATGGTGACTATCGTATGCCGAGAGTTGGAACTATTCGACTTTGTTTTCGGTGAAGGCCGAGTGTTGAGTTCTAAGGTCTTAGTTTGATGAATACTATACAATGGATAACCTTCACTAGTTTAAATGGTTATTCGGCTCTTTGATGCCTAGTTATATTGTTTACTAAGAACTTCGAAATCGTATTTTAAATGTTGTTTGTTAAGGGTATAACCCTGTGTACTTTGTTGCTCCACGGTCTTGTTTAATGCTTTTGGTTGATATGAGTTAAGCTATGTATAATATGGAACGTTGACAGGTCCATAGTGTAACTCTGATATAACTTTTGAATGGAAACCCCAAGAACCGAGGGTTCTCTTGCACTTATGAATAATGGTTCGATTTTGCAAAAAATGTTGTGATTTTTAAGTAATGGTTAAGAAATGTGCAAATAAATGTTAATGTAGTATCGAACAACAATGGTTGTTTATAGAGTGGCTTCCTGTACTTCGTCATCATTGTTGATATTTAAGTTCTGGAAAAATGTGATGAGAATAGTTTCGGCTGTGAAGTGTTTTCGGTTTGGCTATATTACAGCGTTTGATTTTGTTTCATGAAAGAAACCTTACCTGTAGCTTCCGATTGCTATCTGGCTTGTATTGAGCTTTTGTACCCGAGACTTAACCTGTGTATAAAAAGGTTTTGAAAATGTGAATGTTTTCTTGCTAGGATTACAAGTTATCTGTTAAACATTGATACTAAAAATTGTGCTTCCTGCAAAGTAATAGTTAGTGTCTCGATGGTAGTTAACGTTATGAATAAAAGATAGTATAGTTAAAGATAAAGATAGCTAAGGATTAGAGATTAGTGAATGCTATGATCTCTAAAATAAATGTTAGAATCTAGGGTTTTGATACTACTGTAGATGGAAGTATTTGTATGAATTCAAACTAGAGTAAAATATGTGAAATAGTGATAACTAGCTATGAAATAATAAGTGTTTACTTGTAAACAATCTATACAGAGAATAGTTTTGTAGCTGCTATAATTCTTGAAAATACAATTACTTGGGAAAACATGAAATGTTTAATATTGATTGCATTTGCTTGCTATCTGAAATAAATAGAGTTACAAGAAGTATATAGCATTGTACAAAAACATACTGTGTTTTTCTTTCATGTATTAATTAGATGAATTCTATACTACTGTTTCTGCTATACTGCAATGTTTACTGTGTTTAAACATATGACGAAATTTTAACCAGAACACTACTGAAATCATTTATCCAATCAATGGCATTCTATCTATCTCTCATATTTCCTTAATTTGCTTCTCTATACTGGAGTACGATACAGAGAACAACATGGGGAAAAATATAGAGATGATTATTGAATCAAATATTTCACAAAGCTTTATCATTCTAAATCATACTTAGATTAGAACATAAAATAATTTCTTCTGCTTGACTGAGTTTAATAATTCTGTAATGCAGAAAAATTTAACTGTAAAAAAAAGTAGGAATGGTAAAACCTGGTTGACTATAGGAGAAACAAACAACCCAAGGAACATGTTCCACCCAACCAATTCCTGAAGACAGCCAAGTTACTTGCCTTAGGACCCCCGAGCCTATTCACTGAACCACCAGGAGGAAGATTCTGTAGAAGCCTTAGTACATCAACTTGCAATAGCTTGTAGATTGTCTAGTCCTTAAGACTCAGTAGTCAAAAAGACCTGCACTAGCACCTCTGGTTTTCCTTCTTAGTATAATTAGCAGACTTACAGTTTCACTCTCACATAGCCTCCCTATTTGAATCTCTCAGTGATCACCTGATGCACTTGCGGAATATTTCTGCAGAAAATATTGTAAGGGTTTCCTTCCCAATTCGAATTTGCCTTATGTAGGCTGCCTAGGCCTTTTAGTGGTTAACTGGTCATTAATGAGCTTCCTTCTCACTCCCACCCACCTGGGGGATAATGCCACATTTTTAGGGGTAGTTGTCCCATAACCAACATATATTGGTAAAGTGAAAATGTTGCCATCTATCCCATACCTTCTAATAGCTTCCATTCCTCATAGTGGGTCAGTGAACACTCATTTAACAGTTCCCTTGGGTGTTTGTCTCCTATTTCAATTTATTTAAATAATAATAATCAGTAATTACATTCATCCTTGACCAAACTTGGTCATAATTACAAAACTTTGTAATTAAAATTTAACATAAAGTATTTTGCAAATAAAATAATATTCTCAAAATTTGGGTAGGTGACATACACCCCCCCATAAGTCTCAACATCATACTTGATGTTGGTTAATCATTCTCTGAGTGTTCCTGAAATAGAGTTGTGTATGTTGCCTACATATTACTCTCCAACTCCCAGGTTGCCTCTTCTGGGCTAAGGTGCTTCCATTATACCTTTACTTGCCCAATGGTGCGATTCTAGAGTAGAGCTTCCCTCCTTTTGAGGATACAGTCCAGTTCCACCTGAAAATCGCCTTCTTGTCCCACCTGTACATCATTCCAATTTACAACATGAGTAGCATCGTGTACATACTTCTTTAAAAATGATATATGAAAAACATTATGTATCTTTAAATTTGGTGGCAAAGCCAGTTGGTATGCCACTGGTCCAACCCTTGACAATATTTCGAATGGACCACAATACCAAGGTGCCAACTTGGCACAGCTTCCCAATTTCAATGAACTCTTTTTCGGTCTTACCTTGAGGAAAACATGTTCACCGACCTGGAACTCTTTATGAGTCCTTTTAAGATCTGCTTGGCTCTTTTTCCTATCTTGGGTAGCTTTAATATTTTTTTGTACCTATTTCACAATTAGTTCTAAATCATATAACAATTCAGGTCCTAAAACAACTCTATTTACTAGATCATTCCAAGAAATAGGTGTATAACATTTCCTACCATAAAGAATTTCAAAAGGGCTAAGTCTGGCTGATGCATGATAATGGTTATTATATGCAAATTCTGCTAAATGCAAGTAGTCTTCCCACTTACCAGGCTAATCCTTAACATACATTCTCAACAAGTCTTCCAATACCTGATTCACTCTTTCTGTCTGTCCATCCATTTGTGGATGAAATGCTGTGCTGAAGTTTAAGGTGGTATTCAACCCTTTAAATAAAGACTTCTAGAAGTTTCTAGTAAACTTAGAGTCATGATCTGAAATTATCACTTTAGGTATACCATGTAGTCGAAAAATCTGCTTCATGAAGATTTCTGCAATGTTTGGAGCCTTAAGAGTAGTCTTCACAGGTATAAAGTGTGTTTCCTTGCTGAGTTTATCCATTACCACCATGATAGAGTCATTTTGTTTCTGATTTTTGGGTAATCCAGTAATAAAGTCTATGCTTATCACTTCCCATTTCCAGCTAGGTATAGGAAATGGCTGCAACAGTCCAGCCAGATGTTGATGTTCAACCTTCACTTTTTGGTAGTCAAAACATTTAGCTATGTACTCTGCTACTTCATCCTTCATTCTGGGCCAATAGTACTCTTTCCATAGAATAGTAATGGTTTTCTGATAACCTGGATGACCATAGTAATGGTTTTTGTGCATCTCATTTAAAATCAGAATTTTTACTTCTCGTATGTTGGGTACATACAATCTGTTTTTGTATAATAACAATCCATTTTCCTTTAAACTGTATTCTGCTATAGAATTTTCAGAACTGTTATTTGTTGTCTTTTCATTGTAATTTTCTGTATTCTTCATCCGTTTCACTCCTTTCAAGGAGTTGATTTTCTAAATCTGTTGAGTAAGTACTGATGGTTGAAAAAAATTTCAGTTTTGATGTACGACTTAATGCATCAGCAACCTTGTTCTCTTTCCCTTTAATATGCTGAATTTCGAAATCATACTCACTTAGAAAAGTTAATTATCTAGCTTGTCTAGCGTTCAGATTTGTCTGATCTAATAAATATTTTAGACCCATGTTATTTGCCAACAAGGTAAATTTTCTGCCAATAAGGTGATGATGCCACATTTTTAAAGCATGAATTACTGCTAATAACTCTAAATCATAAGTAGAGTAGTTCTTCTCATGTATTTTCATCTTTCTAGATTCGTATGCAACAACATGTCCCTCTTGTGTTAGGACTCCACCGAGTCCGTCATTACATGCATCTGTACAAACTTTAAAGTCTTTATTAGGATCTGCTATCCTTAGAATAGGTGTTTTAGTCAATAATTCCTTTAGCTTCTTAAAAATGTTTGAACATTTCTGATTCCACGCAAATTTCTTCCCTTTCTTCTGTAAGGAGGTTATGGGTTTTTCAATCTTTGAAAAACCCTCTATAAATTTTCTGTAATATCCAGTAATACCCATAAATGATCTTACATCGGACACATCCTTAGGAACTAGTCAATCATTAATGGATTTTATCTTATCGGGGTCAACCGAGATTCCTTCCTTAGAAATTATGTGTCCTAAATACTAAATTTTGTCCTTGTGAAAGTCACACTTACTAAACTTAGCATATAGTTGATGATCTCTCAGAACTTGTAAGATAATCCATAGATGTTTGTCATGCTCTTCTTTTCTTTTAGAATACAATAAAATGTCATCTATGAACACAATAGCAAACTTATCCAAATATTTGTGCAGAATATTGTTCATCAAACACATAAATACAGCCGGGCATTAGTCAAGCCAAATGGCATGACTACGAACTCATAATGTCCATATCGAGTTCTAAAGGCTGTTTTGAAAATATCCTCATCCTTCACTTGCACTTGATGATATCCTGACCTTATTTCAATCTTTGAAAATATCATTGCTCCATGTAGCTGATCAAATAGATCGTCTATGCGGGGAAATGGATATCGATTCTTGATTGTCATCTTATTGAGCTGACGATAATCTATGCACAGTCTTAGGGTTCCATCTTTCTTCTTAACAAATATAACAGGTGCTCCCCAAGGAAACACGCTAGGTCTTATATAGTTTTTATCAATAAGTTCCTTCAACTGTGATTTCAACTCATTTAATTCCAGTATATTCATCCTATATGGAGCTTTAGAATTCGGTACTGCTCCTGGTATTAATTCGATGGTAAGGTCTAGATCTCTTTTAGGAGGTAATCATGGAATCTCCTCAGGAAAAATATCTTTGAAATCCTTTAGGACAAGTATGTATTCTAGTTTCAGTTTGTCCTGTTTACAAATAAACTCATCATTTACTACATTTACTACAAACAATTGACACCCTTTTCTATCTGCCCTCTTCACTTGCATGGCTGAAATCTATTTAAGGATGTCTTTATTGGAATACGTTTTACTTCTATAGTTTCTCCTTCAGCATTTAAACACGTAAAACTTTTCTCATAACAATTCAGAATGATATGATGGGCTTCTAACCAGTCCATTCCGATTATAATATCATAGGATCCTAAAGGTAAAACATTGAACTTGGTTTGTGTCTTTAACTGATTCATGGATAAAGCACAACTTTCAATAAAATATGATACTTTCCTCTTTGTTCCTGTTGCTAGTCTAACTAACTAAGATTTATTGAACTTTTATGTTTTCAATTTAAAACTTTCTACAATATCTAGTGATATATAACTTAAGCTTGCACCTGGATCAATCAAAATAGTAACAGAATGATTTTGTAGGATACCTTCAATCTCTACCATAGAGATTTGATGATCTACTTGCCTGTTGTCAAGTGTTGCATTAATTCTGGTCATCTTCCTTGCCAAGTCTCCAACACTAGGTTCAGTCTGTATGGAGTGAATGTTGTTAGTTGTCCGCTTCCTCTTGGGGCATTCTGATGCATAATGAGGACCTTGACACTCAAAACATTTGATAGGTTCCTTTTGATCATTAGTTCTGGTAGCATTGGGAGTGTTTCTAGGAGCTGTAAAATTATGCTGCTGACTATTTCTGGGGTTGTTTCCTTGAAAATTCCGATTCTGAAATTTTTTCTTTCGGAAACCAGAATTCCCACTAAACCTAAATTTTTTCTTTTTCAGCTCAAAATTGTTTGCTTTATGGTTTTTTCAGTTTGATATTTCTTCTCTTTTCTGATTAGTGTCATAACATAAAGTTCCTTTTCTCATGGCCTCTTCTAAGGTCTTTGGATTGTCATACTCGATTCTGTCCTTGATGTTGAGAGGTAGACAACTTAGGTATCTTTGGATCTTCATTTTTTCTTCCACAAGGTATGGCACATATCTTAGTAAATTCATAAATTTACTGTTCATCTCCTTCATGTTCATACTTCCCAACTTTAAGTCATAAAACTCCTTTGATTTTTCTTCATAGTATTGTTCCGATAAGAACTTCTTTTTGAAGTACCGTTTGAAGGTACTCCAATTCACATCCTTGTCCTTAATGCCCTTCACTATTTTGATGTCCTGCCACCAAATATCTGCCTTGCCGATCAAGTTGTAGATTGCCATCTTTGCCTTCAATGATTCAGAATAATCATATATTTGGAAATACTTTTTCATGCCAGACAGCCAAGCTTTTGTTGTCTCTCCTTTTTCAGTTTCACCATTGAAGGTTGGGGGTCTGATTTTCTTGAACTCCCCATAAATTTTCTCATACTATTTGTGACTTTTTCTTTTGGGTTTGTAGTCCCCTTCACTGTTGTCACTTGAATAATTTCTTTTCTTTTTCCATTTTTCATGGGTAGCTTCTGATGATGTTGAAATGCTGTTTGCATCATCAGTTTTCATCTTTTTACTTATGTCTAGATGAGGTAAATCTTCAATCTTGGAGGTATTTTCAATTTCTCTATTCTGTTCATCAATTGGGCATTGTTCGAACAGTACTTGATTTAATTCTTCTTGTGCCTTCAAAAATTTCTCATTGTCTTGTTTTACAGATCTGATTTCTTTCTTTAACTCTTGAAATGCTTGTAACAATTCTGACGAATTGTCGTTTAATTCGCCATGGACTTCTTCTTCATAATGTTGTCTTGTGCTATGACTGTTGGGTCGAAATCTGTCTTCTAAATGTTTAGTTGATACTTCCATACCTGTAACTTAAAATAATTTCTCTGTAATACAAAGAGTTTAAATTTTTGAATTGATAAGATTTCTGCTATAAATAAATTTTCTGCTGCGTGTTCTTGGACATTTTTCAGGCATAGAGTTCGAACGTGAGCTCTGATACCACATGTAACATCCCGAAAATATCAAAATGTTTTTTTTATAATAGCAATAATTATCAAAGTCATTAATGCAGAACATATAAATTAATTATATTTTTTAACTAAGATAATTAATAACGATGACACGTCATAATTGTATTTGCTATTTAGAATTTAAGCGGATGTTAATCTCCTTAACGAAAAACCTTTTTTGAATATGCATAAGAATACAATTTACAGATTTTCTTAAGTTCTAAATACGATTACATGTTGTTCACAGTTTGTACTGTTATGATGTTCTTGATGAAATGCTAAAAGTTTGTTTGTATGATGATGAAGGGGTCCTACAAGGTACCCTAGAGTTACTTAGCTACGTTTAGCTAAAGAATTTGAATCTTGTTTCCATGTGCAGAACGTAGGTAAGAGATCCTACGACAACATGTGTTAATAGTACATGCATCTTTCAATTCAACGTCAATGTAAAATTAAAATGTTAACTACTTCCTTGCGAAACAAGTTACTGGAGGTATGAATACTTGTTCTAAACTAGTTTCTATGCTGACTTTCAAAACTCTTTAGTGTTATGTTTCTCACATCATCTAAGTGTTTCTTAAAATGCTGCAATTATGATCATATGACTATTGTCATTATTATCAAAACAGTGATACCAATATCTATTGATAACGCTATTAGGAAACTTGTAGAAAATAGTGTTTATACTTTGGAATTATCATTATGTCTTGATTCTATAGAACTTAAACTAATTTAAGTCCTAAGTTCATTATTTGATTATCATTACTCAGTTAATATATGAACGGTCTAGTGGTTAGTGTGATGAACTCAGCATTATAGTGAATAATGTTACCATTTAAACTGTCTTAGGTATCATATTTATCAATTAAACTATGGAATTCATGGCTAACATAATAAACATGTATCACGTATCTATAACTATAGACTGACACTATTATTATGAATTGGACAATTTATAGCTATTGTATGAAATTTATAATGTATATAGTATCTAATTCTACTTTTGCATAGTTAGAATCCTAATTATATCTATGGACTATATTATCAAATGATTAACAAAATAGATATATGGCTAAGCTTTATTCTATAAATATATATAAGTACGGGCCTTAGTAAAGAAATGTTAACATTATAAGGTGGCTATACAATCACACCATACCTTGTCATATAATTCAATTCTTCGATATATAATAATAAACTATAGACATTGATATGAAATTTGATCCACGGTTATAACATTGCAATGATTTTGATGTTGACAGGTATTAACTTGGCATGCTTCCCAAGTTGGCGTTGACAGGCCTAGCATCAACGTGTTCCACGGTTAAATGATATGGAAGCCCAGTTGTAAGGTAATCACGTGGACTGTGTTTTAAATGAGCATAAAAACGAACTGAGCTGTGCCATGCACATGCTCTCAATCTGCTTACTTGGCAAGTAGTAGATGAAGTAATTAATGCAATAGTGATCGCAATCTTGGTTCAATAATCAATGTGCCTGGAATGGAAGCTATCCACCGTTGATCTCTGTAGGATCTAGGGTGGTGGATGAAACCCTAAACACGCGTTGGTAAGTCATGACATTTGGTTTTCTTGTCTTCATTGTTACGCTTAGTTGGAGGTTAGCAGGGCTGACAGAATGCTACAATGTAGGGTTGTTGGTTTCTCAAAGAAGAGGACTCCCTCCTCAGTCTTGAACCCGAGACTTGAGTGATGAAGTTTACAGGTTTCAGGCTTATGCATTTGTGTAATAGAGCCACGATATAGTTCTACTAGAAGTGTGTGTTTCTTCTGTCAGTTGTTGAGAGTGATTTGAAATTGGGGTTTGGATTCTCCATGTGAAAATTGTCTTCTGAGTTTTGAATTCATGGTTATTGTTATTGCCACTAGGCCTCGTCGTTCTTTTGTTGGTGTGGTGTGCCATTGTTCCGAACTTCGATTAAAAAGGTAATTGTTCACGATAATGAATTAATATTGTGTTGCTTGTTTGTATTCTTGTATCTTCTGGTTTTTAACCTCTCTGGATGTAAACTTTGCAGGTACCACTTCGAAGGATGGTTCCTGTGCAAAAGATTTGAGAATGGAAAGCTGCTACTACTGCATGGTAAGCTCCGGTGGTTCTCAAAAACCTCGTAGGTGCCCTTTTGCATGGTTTTGATGGTGACTATCGTATGTCGAGAGTTGGAACTATTCGAATTTGTTTTCGGTGAAGGCCGAGTGTTGAGTTTTAGGGTCTTAGTTTGATGCATACTATACAATGGATAACCTTCACTAGTTTAAATGGCTATTCGGCTCTTTGATGCCTGGTTACGCTATTTACTAAGAACTTCGAAATCATATTTTAAATGCTGTTTGTTAAGGGTATAAACCTGTGTACTTTGTTGCTCCACGGTCTTGTTTAATGTTTTTGGTTGATACGAGTTAAGTTCTGTATAATATGGAACGTTGACAGGTCCGTAATGTAACTCTGATATAAATTTTGAATGGAAACCCCAAGAACCGAGGCTTCTCTTGCACTTATGAATAATGGTTCGATTTTGCAAGGAATGCTGTGATTTTTAAGTAATGGTTAAGAAATGTGCAAATAAATGTTAATGTAGTATCGAACAACAATGGTTGTTTGTAGAGTTGCTTCCTGTACTTCGTCATTGTTGTTGATATTTAAGTTTTGGAAAAATGTGATGAGAATAGTTTTGGCTGTCAAGTGTTTTCGGTTTGGCTATACTATAGTGTTTGATTTTGTTTCATGAAAGAAACCGTACCTGTAGCTTCCGATTGCTATCTGGCTTGTATTGAGCTTTTGTACTCGAGACTTAACCTGTGTATAAAAAGGTTTCGATAATGTGAATGTTTTCTTGCTAGGGTTACAAGTTATCTGTTAAACATTGATACTAAAAATTGTGCTTCCTGCTAAGTAATAGTTAGTGTCTCGATGGTAGTTAACGTTATGAATAAAAGATAGTATAGTTAAAGATAAAGATAGCTAAGGATTAGAGATTCATGATTGCTATGATCTCTGAAATAAATTTTAGAATCTAGGGTTTGGTAAATAGGGTTTTGATACTCTTGTAGATGGAAGTATTTGTATGAATTCAAACCAGAGTAAAATATGTGAAACAATGATAACTAGCTATGAAATAATAAGTGTTTACTTGTAAACAATCTATACAGAGAATAGTTTTGTAGCTGCCATAATTCTTGAAAATACAATTACTTGGGAAAACATGAAATGTTTAATATTGATTGCATTTGCTTGATATCTGAAATAAATAGAGCTATAAGAAGTATATAGCACTGTACATAAACATACTATGTTTTTATTTCATGTATTAATTAGATGAATTCTATACTGTTGTTTATACTATACTGTAATGTTTACTGTGTTTAAACATAGGACGAAATTTTAAATAGAACACTATTGAAATCATTTATCCAATCAATAGCATTCTGCCTATCTCTCATATTTCCTTAATTTTCTTCTCTATACTGGAGTACGATGTAGAGAACAACATGGGGAAAAATATAGAGATGATTATCGAATCAAATATTTCACAAAGCTTTATCATTCAAAATTATACTTAGATTAGAACATAAAATAATTTCTTCTGCATGACTGTGTTTAATAATTCTGTAATGCAGAAACATTTAACTGTAAACAAAAGTAGGAACAGTAAAACCTGGTTGACTATAGGAGAAACAAACAACCCAAGGAACCTGTTTCACCCAACCAATTCCTGAACATAGCCAAGTTACTTGCCTTAGGACCCCCGAGCCTGTTCACTGAACCACCAGGAGGAAGATTCTGTAAGCCTTAGTACATCTACTTGCAATAGCTTGTAGATTGTCTAGTCCTTAAGAATTAGTAGTAAAAAGGACCTGCACCAGCACCTCTAGTTTTCCTTCTTAGTATAATTAACAGACTTACAGTTGCACTCTCACATAGCCTCCCTATTCGAATCTCTTAGTGCTCACCTGATGCACTTGAGGAATATTTCTGCAGAAAATATTGTAAGGGTTTCCTGCCCAATTCGAATTTTCCTTATGTAGGATGCCTAGGCCTTTTAGTGGTTAACTGGTCATTAATGAGCTTCTTGCTCACTCCCACCCACCTGGGGGATAATGACACATTTTTAGGGGTAGTTGTCCCATAACCAACAGCTAGTGGTGAAGTGCAAATGCTGCCATCTGTCCCATATCTTCTAACAACTTCCATTCCTCCTAGTGGGTCAGTGAATACTCATTTAACAGTTCCCCTGGGTGTTTGTCTCCTATTTCAATTTATTTAAATAATAATAATCAGTAATTACATTCATCCTTGACCAAACTTGGTCATAATTACAAAACTTTGTAATTAAAATTTAACATAAAGTATTTTGCAAATAAAATAATATTCTCAAAATTTGGGTAGATGAAAGAGGCCACCCCAGGCTATGAGGCCACTAGGGAGATGGAAAACACCTATAGGCTTCTATCTCTCATCCCACAAAAAAAATTCTCCCCATGCTTAGACAATTTCTCTTACAGAGCTCCACGGGATCTCACTTAGAAAATACAACCTTGGATTCCACATTACCTGCCCCACACAACACCCTTTTGGGATCAGGTATCCCCTTCACCAATCCATGTTTCTCTTGGTAGATACATCTTTCCAGGTGCTTCCAGTGTGTGCATAGAAGAAGACCAATCTGTTATGATGCCGGAGAACCACCCATAGCTTCAAATTCATGTCTTCCCAAGCATCTATGAGAATCAAAACTCAATGGGTAAGGGTCGCTAGCTTGCCTAACCTCTGTGCTCACCTACAACCCTCTCTTTCTCCTTCAAATCAACAACCCCCTTCTAAATTCGAATTTATGGGTAATACACAACAATGGGGAAGTGAGTCAGAGGGAACTCACGTGAGGTAGCTCCATATGAGAGAAAATGCTAGAATGAGAGAATGACCCTAAGGGATATGGGAAAATGGGTGAAACGACAACTAACATTTCTTCTGACTATAGAAGAAAAGGACTATTGTCACTGTAGCACTTATTTTTAGTAGCTGACAGGACTATCACCAAAGTCAGTCACCCCCATGCTTCAATAACTATGTGAGGTGAATTTTCCCACCAACCTCACTTATGCATTCAATTATTGTGTTCAATAGTAAAAAAAAGGTGATCGGTTCATTTAAAAACACATGGAATATTTTGAACAAGTTCTAAGGTTGACACTTGGCAGCTTAGGATTTAGTCACCCATGGGCCCCCTTCTTCTTCCCCTCTAGTGGAATCATATCCCCTTTGGTGCTCTTTACACAACCATTGTTGGACCATTTTATTATTTATGTACCTAATATTTACATATATTTCGAGTTAGCATGACAAGCCAACCATATGGTCCAAATAACATCATTTACATAATACATGCCTAGCCATTCACTAATCAATCCTTGGCCTTGAGCTACGCACTAGGAATCCATACTAGCATAATTACATCATTTACATAATATAATTGAATAAATTTCAAGGGTCAAATTGGGGGTATTACATTGGGGGAAAGAGAGAGGGGTAGGGTTTTGATTAAGGGTAGGGGGAGCAGGATGTCTAGGGTAGAGAAAGAGAAATAGATCGAGGGGGTTAGGGATTCAGGGAGGAGTAGGTTATTTATAGAGAGTGAGAGAGAGATTTGTGGGGAAAGGGTGAAGAGGGAGTGGGTGATTAGGTTTAGGGGGGAGGATTGGGGTTCAGAGGGAGAGAAAGAGATAGAGATCAAGGTGGAGGGGATAAGGGTTCGGGGATAATTAGGGAAGTTAGAGAGAGGGGGGGTTAGAGGTAGGGGGAGGAGTAGGGGGTGATAAAGAGAGAGAGTAAGGAAGGGGTGTTAAAGGATTGGAAGAGAGAGAGAGAGGGGTGGGTTGAGGAGTACGAGAGAGAGAGAGAGAGATAGAGAGAGCATGGGGGGGTGTTAGGGGGTTGGGGGAGAGAGAGAGGGGGGTGGGGGTTAGGTGAAGACAAAAATAAAATTTATCCTCGTTTTGAGAAGTATTTGCATAGCTGTACATTCTTATTTTGATATTGGTAATTGTTTTCTTGTTAGAAGTTTTGAAGAGCAACTTGAGCTCATAGTAACGTCTATAATTTTTTTTAAAACATAAACCACTCATTGAAAGTGGAGATTCTACACTGGTTGAATGCCATATTTGTCAGGAAGAAGACCAAAAAGGAAAAATGGAGAATCCTTGTGCCTGTTTTGGCACCTTGAAGGTATGGGGTTTAGGGTTTATGGGGATATATAAGAGTGGTTTGTATGGTTTTGTCAAATGTTTATCACTATTTAGTATTTATTATTGAATTATTGATCCAAAATATGTGTTATTTTCTCCACAGTATGCTCACATGAGACGTCTAGAGCATTGGTCCCACAAAAAAAGAGATTCCATATGTGAATTGTGCTATCAGGTTCATGGATTTTTGTTTCACAATTATTTGTTGATAAAAAACTACAATATAATATATATTCTTACTATTATTATTACCCTACCATAATATTTTGAATTGTTAATGTATCCATAATTTCATTTTCCTTTGTCCATTTTGGTTTTAGAACTTGAAAAAATTAGTGGCAAAACAAATGTGCACGTGATATATAATTACAAAACTCATGATTTTTTTCACAAAATCACGTGCGTGATATGTGCCACTACAACTTTATTGTATATGACACTAAGGATTAGTAAGGGTTAGGGGGTTAGAGGTAGAGAGGGAGGAGGGTGCGATAGTATTAATAATTTTCACTTTATAGAAATAAATAGATCCCATTTATCATTTATTATTGAGGATGTGAATTTTATCTATAGACTAAGCTATAAGTGGAGGATAATAAATGACGGATTCCTTATTCCTTAAGGATAATATAATTGGTAGAAAATACTCAATGGTTAGTACGAGTCCCGAAACAAAATAATTCTGAGATTAGAACTCACTTTCTCTGATCATGAACTGTCCTTTGAGGAATTACATCATAACTTCCTGAGAAATACATCTCATCGGTCAATATGCTTCTTGTATAGTTTGCATATACATTTTCTTTACATATAAAAAATGGAATAGATTGAAAAAGACAATCTATCCTCTGTTCTTCATGCTTCTTGATTCCAAAATATTGATTTGCAAAATTGCTTCGCTACCGAAAGGTCGTCATGTGATACACTGGTATCATTCCCTTGGTTGTCCTGCTCTTGAACCTGCTCTGTAAGGCCTGGATGTAAGAGATAACGTGTTCATTATCATATTCCAACTTTACAAAAAAAGGAATTCCAATATCTTCCATCACATATTACATTTTCTCATTGATTCCCTTTAAGGATTACATGCATAAAACCTCCCCTCTTCTAAGCTGATTCGACGGGAGATGTCTTAAACCATTCCTTAGCATAAACGTGTTTCAAGGTATCCAATCTGGATCAAAAAATAACATCAAGGGACATAGCATTAAACCAAAATGAAATGATCAGTCATCTGACCATTTCCAAACTCCTCGACTTCTATAATACTAGGTTGAACTGCCAAGGCTATCTTGGAGAGGTAATCTGCTTCATAATTGATTTCTCTCTATATATGAGTGATTGAAACTGATTCAAAAAGGCTTCAGATATGTAAGATTTCTTTTAGAATGAATTGTAACTGGGGGGCATAAATCTGGGAAATTCTGTTTTCCCAGTCGATTACCATTTTGGAGTCCGCCAAAATAAGAATCCTTTGAACATTTTTCCTCTAAGTAGTTTTGAGAACCACCCATAGAGCAACTAACTCAACCTTGCTATTTGTTTCTCTCCCTGACCCGAATTTGATGCAAAGTTTAATTTCATCTGTGAAATGTAACATTCCCCCTGCTCCACCCAGTGGAGGAGATCCTTGACTTGCGCCATCAAAATAGGCCCATGGCTCATTCTTATTAATACTTAGCGTTTTAATTACCTTGCTCTTTTTGAATTTGTCCGCGCTCTTGTACTCTTGGACCTTTTGTAACAAAATTATAGAAACAATGTTTGTTGGTACTCTTATGTTCTTGAAGATTGCTTTTTTGTGTGCATCCCAAATTGTATAAACAAAGAAGGCGAGTAAGACATCATAATTACGTACCTCCTTTTATATATATAATTATAATTTTTAATATAATTATAAAATATTAATTATTTTAAACACTATGCCTATAGGGAAATATGTAAGTAGTGGATTTTGAATACAAAACATCTTACTTTATTACCTCAAACATCTTACCAAAAGATACAAGAAAGAAATTATAATTTTGTTATATGAGATAGCTCCTCCTTTAAAATAGCTAGATTCCCAACAACCTAATATGTGACGCCATGGGTAACATAAAATATAAACACTTGGAAAGTTCCAAGACAATGATTGTACATTGTCGTAGTTTATTTTACATTATCAGAAATGATCTCTCATAGTATTAAAGCACGTTACTATTAAAACAAGTTATATGAATAATTTAGTGATGTTAAAAGATTAAATGTAGGAAATCAAATTAGCTTATAGAATATAATTTAGTGATGTTAAAAAATTAAATGTAAGAAATCAGATTAGCTTGTAGAATATAATTTAGTGATGTTAAAAGGTTAAATGTAGGAAATCAAATTAACTTATATTATTTATTGAAAATTTGTATAAAAAATAAAAAAAATTATGTTTGTTATTTTTGTCTAAAATATTTAAATACATATGCTTAAATTAAGATGTCAGTTTAGTATATAAATGATGGAATTTCTTGAAACAAATTAGCATAATTTTAAATAAAAATAAATTATTATGATCCAGTCTTTTTTAATAATTTTTAATATAATTTTAAATCAATAAAGTCAATGAAATCTTGAAATTACGAGCTTAAGTGTTAACATGTGGTTTTAGGGTCTTAACATAATCATTTTTTCTTAGTGTGTAGGTCTTAGCCATTACTTGTGTACCATATAATTTGTTTTCCGTGAATGATGAATACAAATTGAAAGCAATATTTTTTTGTTTAAAAACGTATATATTTGGAATCTACTTACAAATCTCTATAAGTGTGTCCAATTTCATTTAGGAGGAAGATGTGTATCATATTTAAAAACCTCATAAAATTGTAGCTAATAATAAGGAGATAGAAAAATGAGTGTATTTGTGTTTATGCCACTCAAACAACCAAGTTCACTACTTTGAACATAAAACCAAAGCATCCAACTCATCCAACACAATGCAGGAAAGAGATAATCCAACCTACTTTTTTTATCATAGGAATGTGCATGTTCTTTTAACACACACATGTTATTTTTACATAAAATAAAAGTCGTGTAAAACTCCCTCACACTAAAACCTTATTTTAAGGGAATATGATCAATTTTCCTCTCCATGGCACAACCAAGGCATTTATACCTAGCCCTATTGTGAACACGGGTCTTCGCTCAGTGAAACTATGCCATAACACCTTCGTTCATGGGATATTAAAGAATACCCCTAACTTCGCTAGATATTGATAAATACCCACCGGAATCCTTTTGTTGATCTCCCCTCCCAATAAATATTTTCAATTAAAAAAACCATATTTTTACGAGATATTCCCTATTTTTACTAGATACCTTTTTTTTCTCCTTGATACCTATAAACCCCACATACCCTACTCCCCACCCCCTTAATACCTACAATATATTGACCTTATTTTTCACAATTTAAAAACCCCATTTATGAATGAATGTGATAAGATATTAGTCAACAAGGTGAATCGTCTGTGATTGTGAAAAACTACCTAATGGTGCCAGGAATATTACTTTGAGATGAAAGACATCATAGAGGAGGAATTTTGCATGGTTGGAGGCTCTATTCACAGTGCTTAAGCGAGAGGAGGCTCATTTTCCTGATTAAGTCCCTTGTTTTTCTTTTTTACCATGGTTTAGGCCCCTCTACCCATCGTTACTACCATATGCCAATTAATTTCAACCATATCTCACTTAGAGGTCAACTATTCGATAAAACGGTCCTATGTGGTGTTTTAATTAATCTTTCACAATGCTTGAGTTCAAGAAGATTTGTTAAATTCATAAGTCCCTCGTTATCCTTCTATTTCAAGGCCTAAAAACCCAATATCCATACCGAAAACATCATAATGTCCCTTGGTAAATCACCATAGTTGAAATATCCTCAAGAGAGGGAATGTTTTCTAGATTATAGGCATTTTTCATGTTGATTGAGACTAAGAAGTATCATTTAGGACATAAGGCCCTTGTTTTCGTCCCATGACCTTTGCTAGATCTTGAGACCCATTCTTGGTTCACATATAACTGAGTCATGGAGCCTATATCACAGTTGGAGGTGATTTATACCTTATAAAGATCCTATATAGTGGTTTGAGAACTCAGTAATGACACTTGACACTGGAAATCAAGATCCAGGGTTGGAGGCTCTTGTTTCCCTCGCTTGACTATGGTCAAGGACTTGAGACCCATCCATTATGTTCAAGACCTCATAATGTCATCGATATTCATATCGAATGCCAAATATTCCCTAAAGAGGTGTTCTGTCATGGTTTGTATCTATTGTTCATGGTTCTTGACCTTGAGAAGGTTTAATTAGGTATTATGTTTGTTATTTCCTCCCTAGTGATGTTTATTCCTCAACACTTATTTCTAGTGCACAAAACCTACTCATAGCACATGCATCCCACTTAGAGGCTACAAACCCATACACAGTTTTAATGGACTGGTTCAAGGTATTGATCAAGGCTCTTGAGCTAAAGAAGATTCAATAATATCCTAAGGAAATCATTTTAATTCTTAGATGATGGATAGGTCCCTACAACCAATACATGGTTTGATGTGGTTGTTCAAGGATGTGTTCATAGGGATTGACCATAAGAAGCTATGTTTAGGGCCCAAGGTTGATGTTTCCCTTCCGAGTCATGGTTAAGGGCCCGAGGCTATTTTTTTATTTTATTTACGTACAAGGTTAGGTAACTAAATGTCTAAACTTATAGCGAATGAAATTTCGCATGCAAGAATGCATCTTTGACCCCACCAACACAATTGCTAACATGGTGACACTTTCACAAGGCGTGTTGACCAGCCTTCCAACTAGCATAGGCATGTGGCGTACATTCAGGACCAATTAAAACCCAAAAGAATTGCGAACCAACACACAAAATCTACCAAACCTTCTCATCAAAAGTGCGTTTCAAAAAAGGACTTCCTACATTCGCATGCACATTATAAAAAGATGAAGTTTCAAAACAAAATTTCACATTCATGAAATAATATATCGTGATCAAATGCGTTATGATTCACTGCTTCAAGCAAATCTTCCAACGACACATTATAGTTGCTCATAAGGAACTCATTATGCAAAGGATTTAGTTCAACCTCTTTAGTTAAATGATGATTGAAAGAATTGGTTTGAGATTGAAACAAAGGATTTGAAAACATAGGAAATCCTTTGTCACCCAAGGTGACTGAACAAACAACAATCATGGTAACAAAATCGTAATTAAACTCAGCTTTTTCATTCAAGCAAAATAAAGGATTGTAGAAGGTAGTGTGAAAATTATTCATATGGGAGAGTATTTTCATCGAAAAAATCATTACTAAAAGATGTAGAAGGGTACACACAAGTTTTAGACGTCCTTATATGATCATGATCATTTGCACAACCTTCTACTTGATCACAAGTGACAAAAAAAATCACAATCACGTCTTAAGGATGGAGACTTTAAGGAATTATCGATATGAGCATTTCCTAACATTGTTTGTTCAAGTGAAAGCATGCTTGATTGAAAATATTGAATGTTATGCATGATGTAAGATACATCTTTATGTGAATGAAAACTTTCATGAAAGTTGTTCGAGTGAAAGCATGCTTGATTGAAAATATCGAATGTTATGCATGATGGAAGATACATCCTTATGTGAATGAAAACTTTCATGAAAGTAACTCGTTCAAAGACATTGCTTTTCAAATTGTAAGTATGTAAACAAAGCAACCTCTAAACTTTGAACATTATTCTCTGTTAATTTTGGTAGCTTGGACAGCTGTTTGTCCTCACCCAGAAATAGCAGCATTAGTTATGGGTAGTTTGGACAGTTTAATATTGACTCTTTTTAGGTGACACCTCATAACCAAGTTTGTTAGTGGTTATTGAGTTGTCTTAATCTTAGCCGTTCATTTGTATTAATCTCGGCCGTTGATTTTTCAATGAGAGTAGTATAAAAAGGGGTCATTGGGTCATTTGTGCAGAATAACTTGGAGAATCATTTGCAGTGATAGCAAACAAGTCTTGCAATGTTAGCAAGAGGTGTAGTGATAGCGTTGGGGATAGCAGTGGAGGAATATGAGTAGGAGGAATTGGGAGATTGTCTGAGTTCTGCCAGTGAGAGACAAGGAATTTTGTATCTCTTAATTTGCTGAAGTTTAATATATTTCTCATCTGCAGTACTGGTTTTCCCCTCGGGGTTTTTCCAGGGACAATTGTCCGAAAATATTGTGTTGATTGTGTTGCGTATTTCTTTCTGCGTATTTTTATTGGTGAAGTTGCAGTTGTGTTATTTTTCAATATTAGCTGTGAATTTATTTTCGGCAGTTAAATAATCTTTATAAGATAGGAGATTAATAATCAGTGACTGCAATAGAATTTTCACATTCTCTTCCAACTTCCTTCGATAAAGAGGTGGAAGAAGATCATAATAATGTAAGAAGGCAACCAAATTGGTTGGATGAATGCTTTCAAGAATTTGATTGTAAAACTTAGCAAATATAAAATTGAAAGCTTTAATAGATTCAACTTCACTTATGCATAACAGATTAAATCTTTCAAGATGTTCATAAGAATGATCAAGATGACCAAAAGTAGAGGTAAACCAGTAAGAGAGTTCAAACCAATGAGAAATACATTCATCAGGTAGTTCAACAAACAAGGACGGGGCATGACCTTGAAGGGAGTTTCTAAATAAAATCATGCAAATGTCATTATCATTAATGCCAAGAATGACACAAGTATTTGAAAATGCACGCAAATGCCCTTCAACAGAAACAGTCCTGTCACCCTTAAAGATAGACAAATGTTGCTTAAACTTGTTTGGAAATGGTTTGACTGGATGACTAAGATTTAATGACGGAAGCATGAGCCAAGGATATTTTGGTTTGTCTTCTTCCCAAGAAAAGAGTATGTGATGATGGACATTCTCATCCGGGTTAGACAATGAAGCCCTCAAAATCTTTCGACTAGTGCAATAGTTGATTGGATTATTTGCGGCCAAGCCAATGACATTAGAATGCATACCAAAGTAAAATCGGAAGAATTAAAACATAACGCAGGAATTAAACCACACAATGATTTCTCCCCAATATGGTCACCAATAAATGTTGATGTGCAAGATGATATGCTTACACAACAACCCTATCGAACTCCCATGTAGCTAAGTAGGAAGAGACGAGAATGATCACCTTAGGTTTAAAGTCGCTCGAGAGGAATTGAGTCCATGTGAATAATCACGCAACTTAACCCTCTCATCAAAGTCAAGGAAGATGTAGCGTGTGAGGAACAATCTGGCCGCTTATGTTCTCAACATAAAAAGAATAGAAATAAAAATAAAACAAATATTTACAAGCGCGATAAAGTGATAGGAAGAATCCAACTCCTTATACTACTAAATAAAATAAGAAAACAAGCATTAATACAAATCTTTTATGAAGTTGTGAGTGTGGAAGAACAAGCCTTGCACTTCGGGTGGAACAAATTTAAACAAATACAGAACAAAGGTATTTCATAATTACAAGAAAACTAAGTTTGAATTAGAGTTAAAATCTACTAATGATTGCACGCTAATGCTTTAATATTCCTTGTTTTTTATGTTATTTGTTTTGCATTGTCTACCATTAATTTTTCCATGCAAAGTAAGAAATCTTAATTCTTAAACAAAGTTTAAAAGTTAACTAATTGAAAACAAAATGGTAGAAAAGAAGTGATTAACGATATTTATATAAAAATAAATAAAATAAAATAGTTACTATTTTAAAAGCAAATGATTATATTTATATAAAAAATAAACAAAATAAAATAATAACTATCTAAATAAATAACCAAAGTATAATAATAACCTTATGTACATATTAAAAATTATCATTTTAATACATGTGGAAGGCAGAGTATTATTGAAATCTGTTTGTAGTTAAAGTTTTTTTACTTTTAATTAATTATTGAATTTTTTTTGTAATTACTTAAATATTTTAAAAATTAAAAAATAATTTTTTAATTTTAAAATATAAATTTCAATTTTATGATGGGTACAAAAATATTATTAGATTATTATTATTTTATTTAAAATTAAATTATTAAGTAGAAATTAAAAAATCAAAAATTAATAAGTGTCCCTCTTCATTAATCACATGTTCTTTTTTTTTAAATGTATATGTCTTTTGACTTCTAATTAATCTTTATTATATTAAAAATATTATATAAAGTTTGTTATAATTATTTAAATATTAAATAAATTGAATATTTTAAAAAGGAGTAGTCTATTTATTTTAATTTTTGATTTTACAGTAGATTTTAGTTAATTATTTTTTTAGTAAAATCTAAATTTCTACGTGTTTAAATTGTATTTTTGAATCTATAAATAGATTCAACACCCTCAAATACCCCATGGCACCCAAATTATGCAATTTTCATAACTAATATATATGATACTATGATTTTTTAAATATTTCCAACCAGAATAGGAACAAAATTCAATGGAAAATATGCTCGAAAAAAGTTGAAAACTTAGAATATTTAAACTACACTTTTTAAAAATTAAAACATAATTTTTTTAAATTTTAAATAAAATTTCAATTTCAATTTTGATTGGTGGAAAAACTTAATTATGTTAATATCAATAAAATCAAATTATGATAAAAAAAGTAATTTTAAAAACTAAAAAATCAATAATTAATAAGTGTCCCTCTTCATTAATCCCATGTCTTTGTTTTTTAAATACATTGTACTTATAATTTTAAATACATATGTCTATTTTGCCATATTAATTAACTTTTTTTTGTATTCTTTACAATATTAACAAGAGACACTAGGTGGAAATGTCTCCGACATAAGCTGCTTGTATGAAAATGGAAGTACAAATGAGAGAAAACTACAAACAACCTATTAATAGAACAATAAAAGTAGAGAAATATTTCTAATCTTTATTTTCAAAGAAACAAAATAAAGTTCATATAGTTGGTGATATACTGGTGGATAGTGGAGAAAGCAAGATAAAAAAACTTTGCAGAAAGAGGACATGTGAAAATGTGGAATAATCTTATTGCATTCATCAAAGTCAGTATTAGATTAAAAACATGAAAAAAAGTTTCATTTTCTGTAGACAATGATCGTAAATTGCTTCTAACTAACATTGTGAGCAATACTAAATATCATTTAAAATAAAAAGACATAGTAAAAATATTGAGAGATAGAAGTTGAAGGCATTTGCATACATATTGTAATAGCATTGTATTTAAAAAAGGCTATAAAACCAAAACTGGGAAAAAACGTTTGCACCATGAATTAGTTGACAGCATTGAAAATTGGAAATTGTGTTGTATTTGAAAAAATGAAATGAAAAGTAAAACATGATCACTTAACAAATCATTGGTATATGACATATTCAAGAAACAAATTTATGCCAATTCCTATAACAACTGAATGATGTTATTGAACATGATAAAAGAGTAGGGAAAGGAACAAGTATCTATAACAGGCCCTAACAATGTTTTTATTTTCCTTTTTTTTTGGTGTATTTTTTGTTTTGTATTTTGTTATGGAAAAAAATGTGGCTGAAATATTGATGAAATGTCTATCTAATGATTGCAAGGGAATATTTCTACAATTATGTAGAAACAAGCATGTGCAATGAAACAGGGAACACTACCGGGAGCTTTGCAAACCTTTCAGAATCCAGTGCTGGGTTTATTGAAAGTCTTGTTTAAATCCTACTTAAGACATTAACAATTATCGAAAGTTCGATTGCTTAGGTATCAGTATGTATGTTAGGTAAGTAAATTATTTTTAGTAATTATGGACTATGCTTAAAGCTATTGGGCTTATTTCTATGTTAACATCATAGCTTTTGAATTCTTGCTACTAAGAATATGTGGAAATCTGTATAGTGGATTGCATGAGGAGTTTGTCAAAGTCTTTTGTGACATGCAAAGGGATGGAAAAAGGAAAAGTTTGAATCCGTTATTTTTCTCAATTGTCATTAGAGCATACATTAGTTAGGTTAATATGAAGGTCGGAAGGAAATTCCATTAACAAATAATTAAACACAAATGTGAAGTTTGACAATGCAATATATGTATAGGAAAGAAAATTTGTAATTGATTCTTCTTGTCTGTTTCGATAGCGAGGAAGAGTCAATTACATACTGATTTTCCTGTGCAACGGTCGAAGGGAAGAATAAAACTATAACCACAAAAAAATAAAATTATTTTCTAAATCAGTATTTTCATTGTTTCAACTCTGTTGAGCTCAAAGCTAAGTAAGAAAAATAGGAAGTAGATAAGCCTAAATTTATGAAAAAAAAAATGTGCAAAGAAACATGTTGAAAGGCCATCTTGAATTTTCAAACGCAAAAAAGAAGAACTCTAAAAAGTATCAATTTTTTTTTCTGGAGAAAAGAGAAATTGTTTATACCTTTTGTTCATAATCTTTTGAAATCGATAATCCTATTATTCATTGTGTTGGCAACAGTTAATTCCTTCACTGCCATAGACTGAAAAATCATCTGAGTGACCGCCGGAATGCTGAAAATTCAAACCACCGCCACATGTTTTGATCTTGTCTTGCTGTTACAGTTTGAAAGGGGCAGCACACCACAGTGATTTCTGAAGAAGCAGAGAGCCGTTTTTTGAAGAGGCATTCACTGACATGTTCAGGATGATCAGAAATAAAGGGCCAATGTGTTCCAGCCGATCGGATTGTTGAAGAGGCATCCAACGTTACTGTTGCAGCACATCAAAGTTTAAAAGGACATTCATCATCTCTGCAACATCCTGTCAAAGATCGAAGGGGCATCCAAAATTCCTGTTACAGCACATGAAAGTGCAGAGTATCCACATAAATTTTGAATAGAGAATTTTGGTTTAGATGTAGTGAAAGGTCAAGGTAATTAATGTGACCGACCATATTTATGGTGTATATATACCTATGTAATTCTCATGGAAAGGGTGCGAGGAAAACAAATTCTGAGTTGAATGAAAACAGAGTTTCAACTCTGTACTTTTGATCCTATATTCCTCTCTGTCTTTAGGAGTTTGTAAACTCATGGTTGAATAGATAAATAATGTTTTTTTTTGTTGTAGCATGATGATTTTATGAGTATATATGATTGTTTGTGGAATGTTTAGTTTTGTCGTAGCAAGTTAGATTTAAGAATTTGTTGAAACCGAGTATGATGAAATAGTCAAGTTTGATGAACGTAGGGGTTATCTAAACATAGCTGTTACAATCAGCTGTGACAGTGTTGTAGATGACTATTGGGTGAAACAGTTAGTTGCAACATAGCTGCAACTGTTCTGTAGGTGAGAATTTATGAATTTTGCAATCTGAGTGTGTTGTTGTGAGTAGATGCAACATCCCCCTTCCTTCCCACAGTGGTATCAGAGCTAAGTGTTTATGATTTATGTTAGTTGGGTTTGTGCTCACTTCATGAATGAGCCGTATGATTGTATGTTGAACCCTTTTGAGTTTTGTTCGGAGATCTTGCTGTTAAGTTTTACTTCAGTGCCCCCCACTTCCCGCTATCTAGAAAGAGCATAAGTAAGTTAAGTCGAGCTCTATGTTTGTGAGAGCTCATGTGCTCCCTTAAGTAAAGGTTGAGTCATCTTTTAGTAGTTGAAGTCTGAATCAAGTGTTTCTTTTGTTGTTCAAGCCTGGTTGTGGCTGGTGTAAAGAGAAGAAGGGGTCGTAGCCCGTGGATGAAGTTGATTATGTGTTTGTGTTCCATGAGATAGAGGTTGATCATTTGAAAGGAAGACATTCTTCTTGGTTGAGAGTTCCCATATAGTTTAATGGTAGAGCAGTTTGGTTCCCACTGTTTGGGAAGTTTGTTTGGTTTGAGTTGAAGTCCTTATGCGTGAAAGAGGACTAAGAGGATATATCCAAGTGAAAGAAATTTAAATTATGTGCAAGTAGTTATTTGAAGACAGAGACATGGGGAAAAGCAGAAGGCTTAAACAAATGAAGAAGAATATTGTGAATGCAAAAGAAGTTGGTTTTTCCATAGCAGAGATATTAGGAGAAGCCACTGAGGAACCTACTGAAGCAGAGGAATTTCAAGAAAAGGCAAAGGATACTGAAGCAAATGAAATTCAAGAGAAACTAGAGGATGCATGGAGCAACATCTATTATCCACCCCCATATTTCTCAGGTATAACTTATGATTCTTGGATAGTTAATATGAAAAAATTCTTGCATACTAGAGGTTTATGGAATTTTGTTGAGAATGGAGTTAAGAAACCCCGGGATGAGGCAAGAGATGCATTTGCATTGTACTACATCTAGCAAGCGCTGGATGATAATATTTTTTATGTAATTGATGAAGCGAACACAATTAGAGAAGCTTGGGAAAGTTTGAAGATAAAGTTTGATGTAAGGGGGAGATATATGGCTGAGTCACAGCCTATTAATATTTCAGAAGACAAATTTGCAGAAGCAGCAGAAGATAGTCAAATTATTTTTGAATCTCACTATTGTGTTGATCTATCAATTGATGAAAATGTTGTTGAAACTAAAGAAGAAGATTAGGCTGTTGTATCTTGTATAGCAGCAACAAAATTTGAAGAAGTTGAAATTTCTATTTATAAAGATGTTGATGTAGTTTCAAATTTAGATGTCACTGAAGTGAATTGTGAACATGACGGAAATGGTTAGCATGTAGAATGTTGATAACGATGTTAAATTCCTCAAGTGTGAGGACAACAACAAAGAAGTATTTGTGCAAGAAGAGGCCTTGATGGACACGCCCATGAAGGTATTTAAATCTTGTATTGAATCTTATGATTGTGGACATATAGGTACAATGAATCTAGAAGACAACTCTGAAGATGTTGTAGAAGTCAAAGACCAAGACGTGCTTGAAATAATTTACAGTAGTCATGTTGCAAAAAATGAAGAATGCTGCGCTCATCCATTTGGTGCGCATAAGGAAGATGATAAAGCTACTGGTGAAAAATACATTTATGAAAATGGTGTATCTGCAGATGGAAAAAGTGCTGGTGATATTTTTGAAGAAGAATTTGCAGCGATATTGAATGGCGCAAATAAGGACACAAAAAAGAACAAGATGTTTTCTAATACTTTGTTTGTTAGTGATTGTGCAGGTACAAAGGAAGAGAATCATGAAGTCTTGGCTTGTAAGTCAAATATTGAAGGTGATGTAACTGCCAGAGTAGTAGTTTGTTCTTTGAATATTTCAGCGATGTCTATTGGTGATGACAACTATGAAGAAGGTGCCAATGAAGTAGCCAGTGTTTGTGAAATTTCCCATGGAGAAGTAATGGTCAATGATGATCATGATGATGGAATGAAGATTGCCATATCAGCAGTATGTGAAGCAACATCAGAAGCTAAGAAAGATAAAGTGCACTGTGTTGAAGTGGTTGAACCTGTTTCTGAGTTTTTTGAAAATAGTGATGATTTTAATTTTGTTGAAGAATTTGATAAGATTGTTGAAGATTACACAGAAGTTGCAGTGATTGAAGCAGAAGGAATCTATAATGAGGCTGAAGATAACAAGGTTGTTGATTTGGTGATTGCAGAAGCAGTGATAGAAAAAGAGTTGCATAATGATATCACTCAAGAAGTTGTATGTTTTGTTGTAGATAGAGTAGATGAAATAAAGAATGATGTCCTTGATGAAGAATTGAAATTTTTGGAAGAATGGATTGAAAAGCCAAGATATGATGATAAAGAAGTTAGTCTTGTTGCAGAAGAAAAGATGGAGAATGTTGATTGCCTTGTTACACCAACAGAGGAAGATTTGAATGAAGAGATAGTGACAGCTCTCAGAGAAGTGAAAAATGAAAAGAACCAATATGGTTCACAGTATGACAATTTATATAATGTTGACAAAATGTTTGAATGTGCAGATGAAAAACTAATCGAAGATGAAGAAGAATCCTTTGAATATGATATTGTAAATGATTAATTAGATTTGAATGAAGAAAATTACAGCGAAGATGGATTGGGTGAAGAATCAGTTGAAAAGGTATTCATGTCATGGAGTCCTGAAGAAATCAGGCATTATTATCAGTTAATTTGTTACATAATGACATTGAACTAATTACTCTTGGTGAAGTCAAAGATAGCTTGTGGGATCTTTGTATGCCCACGTTACAGTATTTAAAGAAGACGATTTGGATTGGAGTCGTTGGCATAAAGGACATTAAAAATTTGAATGATTGTAAGCAAATTGAAGAACGTTTTGCAGCTGAAGCTGATCATAGTGAATTTGAGGAATCACTACAGGTAAAGATGAAAGTGAAGATGAAGAATCAAAAGTATTTTTGGTATAAAGTTTGGTGTTCTAAGCCTAGTAATGATGAAGCCGAAGTTGAGAATGATGCAATTGAAATTATGAAAAATGATTGGTTTGCAAAGTCCAAGAAGGTTGAAAGTAATGGTATTGGTGTTGAAGTAAAGGATGAAATATTATATTTTGAATAGCTAGTTGAAGCTGAGAAGGACAAGTATTGTGGAGCTACTAAGCAAAAGAAGTCCAGATTAATAAGATATAAAGTCAAGCCGAAGAGATGGATCAAGCCACAAGTGAAGCACGAGCTGAAGAAGATCAAGGTGAAGATGAAGATAAAACATAAAACAAATTTTACATATTTCAAAGTTCGGATTCGAAAGAAAAAGAAATGCTCATGAAAGAGTTGAAGAAACGTTGCACTAGTATGTTGCAGCAAAGAATGTGAAACAAAATTTGAGTTGTTTTGATACTGCTGTAAGCCTTGCTGAGACTTAGACCAGTAGGCATTATAGTTGTTTTTCGCTATGATTGAGTATGATGTATTTTGGGTGAAGTAATTAAGGGGGAGAATGTTGGCAGTTGTTAATTACTTCACCGCCATAGACTGAAAAATCATCCACTGCCTCTCTGAGTGACCGTTGGAATGCTGAAAATCCAAAGCACCGCCACATGTTTTGATCTTGTCTTGCTGTCACAGTTTGAACGGGGAATCACACCACAATGATTTTTGAAGAAGCATAGAGCCATTTTTTTAAGAGGCGTTCACTAACATGTTTAGGATGATCAACAATAAAGGGGCAGTGTGTTCCAGCCGATTAGATTGTTGAAGATGCATCCAATGTTACTATTGCAGCACATGAAAGTTCAAAGGGACATTCGTCATCTCTGCAGCAGCCCGTCAAAGATCGAAGGGGCATCCAACATTCTTGTTATAGCGCATGAAAGGGCAGAGTATCCACATAAATTCTGAACAGACAATTTTGGTGTAGATGTAGTGAAAGGTCAAGGTAATTAATGTGACTCGGTATATTTCTGGTGTATATATACCTATGTAATTCTCATGGAAAGGGTGTGAGGAAAACAAATTCTGAGTTGAATGAAAAGAGAGTTTCAACTCTATACTATTGATCCTATATTCCTCTCTGTCTTTAGGAGTTTGTAAAGTAATGGTTGAATGGTTAAATAATGGTTTTTTTTTTGCTGTAGCATGATGATTTTCTGAGCATATATGATTGATTGTGGAATGTTTAGTTTTGTTGTAGCAAGTTAGATTATAGAATTTGCTAAAATAGAGTTTGATGAAACAGTCAAGTTTGATGAATGCAAGGGTTATCTAAACATATCTGTTACAGTCAGTTGTGACAGTCTTGTAGATGACTGTTGGGTGAAACAGTCAGTTGCAACACAGCTGCAATTGTTCTGTAGGTGAGAATTTATGAATTTTGTGATCTGAGTGTGTTGTTGTGAGTAGATGCAACACCCCCTTGCCTTCCCACACATTGCAAAAGTAAAGAGTCCTTGGTAATTGAACTTGCGGAGATTGAAAATTGTTAAGGACATGGTTTTGCAATATTGTTCATAAGACACTGTTGCAATTAGCAAGAAAAATTCTATTAATTGTTTTGCTCGCAGTGTACATTTAATGACCTCTTCCTTTGTTTCCAGCCTGCAATGTAAAATGTGCTCGTACATTGTCAGTGTTTCACGGTTGCAGAACCAACAATTTTTTTTTCTTTGAATCATTGGAAGGTTGCATTCTCCACAAGTGCATTAAAATGGCAGCGCAAACAAATTTTTTATTTTCAATGTTCCATACACCTGTTAGAATTTTTGGGAGAGAGAACAGGTAAAAAGTTAGATAAAAAATGTGTTATTGGAAAGATTATTGCAAAACTAAGAAACAAAAAAAACATAATCTAAGAACATTTTACCAAACCATAACCTTTTTCAATTGTCAACTGAGATGATGTGCATGTTGTTGCAAAGAAGTCAAGGCATGATAAGTTTTGGAAAAAAGAAAAAATGTGGGAAACATGTGCATATTCATGTTCAGATTTAAAGGTGTGTGGAAAAAAACTCAATGCATTTTATGAAAATAAATTGATGAGAAAACGGAGTAGTTAAAATAATTTCATGGACATGTATTGAGACAAGGAAAAGAACAACTTCAATAATTGTAATTGGACATACAGCTTCAACAATTGTAATTGGACATACAACTTCTTTTTGTTCTAGCAACGATTGCAATGAGACCTGGGAAAGAAAAGAAGGGTTGAAATCTAAATTACAACAAGGAAAAACTTCAATAGCATAGAAGAATAGTAGATGTATACGAAAAAAATATTATATTTCAATTTTTTTTGCTTAAATGTTGATAGGAAGTTGAATTCTAAACCATATGGAAGACAAATTTCGGCATATGCATGTGGAAAATGCAGTCGAGATCATATTCAAATGCTAATGTTGGCTGCAAAGTGGCAATCATGGTGGTGAAATAGAACAAGAAAAACATGTTATGGACACTTTGACACTGACAAGCTTGCATGGCAAAAAAATACAAATTTAATTTGAAGGTACCAAGCACAAGAGCATTGGCGTTGCAATTTTTTTATACAATAGCATTGGCGTTGCTAATTTACAATAATGAATCTTGGAAAATGTCAAGTTTTGTTTTATATGACAGTTCTTGAAATATTGTTGGCAAAAACACATTTGGACTATGAAGCATACAGACCTCAAGTCAAAATTTGTCAACAGCAAAAGTAATGTCAAAATGCATTGCTGCCAATGTAATGAAAAAAAATTGAAAATGGTAAAGCAAAGCAAGTGACAAAGACATTTTCATTAGAAACATGCAAAGAAATAAGATTAGAAAGAAACAAATGGAATCAATAGAAGAATAGAAAAATGGTCATACCAATAAGCTTCGGAAATAGTAAATGAAATGATTTCAAGGTCTATATTTTTCCAAATGATCAATCACAGAATCATAACTTGTATTAGGTTTAGTTGTTTTTAACTTTAATTGGTTAATTCCCATGAACAATTGCAATTTTTTTAGATGGTTTCTTTGAAAATGTCAATGTTGAAGTCACCAACAAAAGCTATAGGTATGTTGTTGTTTTCTGTTAAAAAAAAACTCAGGACATGAATTTATTTTGCTCCATTGCTATTTGGTTTGTTATAAATATTCACAATTTTTAGAATAGTCTTAGAAATATTAAGGTCATTCACAATTGCCTCAACTGAATTCTCTTTATAAATGGTTGTTTTAAGGATATAAATCTATTCTTTTATCACTGTAAGGAGTCCATGCACTGAATACGCTAAAATGCAATTGTAATGGTCTCCAAAATTTCCATTTTTAGGAGGCAAATGCATATGAGTTTCCTGAAAACATAGAATGTCTAATTGCATTAGTTGAATGTCACTTTTAACATCATCAGTATGCAAAATCAAGCTTCATGTGTTTAGAGAAGATATGAGCATGATACCAATAGTTGGAATTGAGTTTAGACCATATTTAAATTGCAAAGATGCATTTTACTCTAATCTGTTTAATTCAGCAAGAACTTTTTTGAAACATAATTTTTTTCTTTTCTTTTCTGTTGCAATTTGTTTACAAGATAGAGATATTCAATGTTCTTTATTCGAGACAATGCGGTGTAAACAAGACCATGTTTTGTTACTCCTTTTGGGTCGAATGCTAATTTTTCCAGTGTCAACCCTTGAGCTCTTTAGATTGTTCAAGCACATGCTAGTTGAAATGGGAATTGTGTTTGAATAAGATTTTTTTTAAATTTCTGAGGGAGACCTGTGTTGTCATTCTTTTCAAAGGTGTCCAACTAGGAAGAATTGAAGTTGTTTAGGCATGATGCATGGTGGCTATTGCAATTTAACCAATTGTAGGGTCTACAAATTCAATCCATGTAATGTCTAGGAATGCTAGGGAAAAGTGCTTGAAAACACCTTCTGTGCCATTAATAAGACCATCTTCAATTGAATAGTTCATGCCTATTATTTCAACAAGCATGTCTCTTTTAACAGTTATTGTAGAAGGAAGATGGATTTTCTTTTGTGCACCAATAAAGTTGTCAATTTGATCAACTTTGTTGTCATGAGAAACAAAAGTAAATTCTTTTGTCTTGATAAGTGACAACATCTTGGAGTTATGTTGTTGCACATCTTTGTTGCAATAATAAATATAGGGGAATGATGGGTCAACTAGTGCTATGGCAATGCTGATTGAAATAGTCAATATCTTCAAAAGTTTGTTTCCCATTCCATATTCTCTTCAGAATAGAGATAAATGTCTCATTTGTTTGCCTAGCAACAATTTTGAGTTCATAATATTCTATGCAATCATTCCAAAAACTATAAGGGAATTTTTGTTGTTGGAAACTAGGAAATTCAAAGATCCAAGAATCATGGACATGTTCCGCTTGGAAGAGATCTCCATAGAAAATTACATTAATATTTGCAAAAGGCATAGTAGGTGAATGTATTATTTCCCGCAATCATTTGTCTAATATGTTAAAAAGAATTCATGGACCTATCAAAGAAATTTCATCAAGCAATAACACATGTAGTTTTTCATAGTCGTTGCTTAAAACATCTAGTGTGTTTGAGCTTAGTGGAAGCAAATGGGATGAGGTCAAGGGAAGTTTAAAGGTAGAGTGAATTGTTACTCCATTTGCATGATATGTTGCTTTTCTTGTGAACGCAAAAACAACTCCTTTTCTTTTTAATAAATCACTGTCGAGCTACTTGTCATAGAAAAGTACAAGAGTATCGTAAAGAGCTTTTGCAGTATATGTCATCCATGTTCCAACGCTTCCTATCAGAAAAAAAGTGAATAGGATTTGTAGGGTTTGTTGGGTCCAAGAAATATCCCTTTTTGGCCATCCTCATTACATCATTTTTTCCTGATTACATCCTATTTTCATAATCCATACATATGCCTTTTCTCCAGATCAACCAATAATATTGACAGGTATAATTTGTTACTGCTTTATTTATTTTATGCCTAAGATTATTAAGGTTCTGGATCCTAGTCCTTGATTTATGCTAATCTGTGTGATTTCATTTAGTCAAGGTCTAAAGCGCAGGTGTATCAGCCAAATGGCGCCAGTTGTTACTCTTCAAAGCCCGATTCCTCATACTCCAAGGGACAACGCATTCCTCCACGAGAATCTGTAACAGGCCCCCACTGAAACAGAAACCAACTGCAACAGACAGGTCGCATTCCAGCTTGCCAAATCCGTTGATCCATTGATTACTGGAGTAACAACATCCTTCATGATTAACAACCTTATTGAATACAGTTGTAACAATTAGCTGTAACTTCGCAACATGAAGATCAGAGATCTTCATTGTTGCATGATTTTAGTGGATCGTGATCGATACTTTCATTGTATAAATATGAGAAGGCTCTTGTAGCTCGGGGTTGGACAATTATCATTTTGCATAAGATGTAATAGAGCACTGAGACTGCCAATTTCCATCATTAATATAAGAGCAGAGTTCTTCATTTCTGTGTCTTAATTTGTTGTGATTCACGGCGTCTCTGTTAGAGGGCCAGGGCCCCCTTCTAACAGAGATAGCCAACCTAAGTAGGTAGGTTAATCTATCTTTCTTTTTGTTGTGTGGTGTGGAATCATTGTAGATGTTACTGTTAGCTACAACAGAGGTTAGCATTCCTTTTGGTAGTTCATGATTGCATCTTGAATAGTTGTAATAGAGTGGTGTGACAGTCGACTGTGTAGGTTAGTTCAATTTAATGCATGTGTGTTCGAATCAGCTGTAACATCCAAGCTCAATCCCAATATCTTATAGTCATTTATGGTTTCTAGGATTTCCAGTAATTATCAGTTAGAGTTCAACCTTATGTTTAGATTTTGGTTGCTATTGTATCTTCAATTGGTTTATTAGAATAGGCAGATTGTGATTGAGTAACAATAGCTACTAGATGGATCATTTTGGTAAAGATTGAATATTGTAGTTTGATAATTATAGGATTTAACTTCTTGCAAAAGTAATGTAGTTTATTTCCATTCTTAATTTTATAACTGCTAGGTTGATTTCTGTAGGAAGGTAGTTGCAATTGAATTCCTATATGTATGAGTTAGATTAGTTTTCTTTATGGAATGAGTTTGGCTGGATAGACTGGTAGGATCATTATCTTCATTTAGTTAATCAACTGCTTGACATGTTTATGCATAGATTGTGCTTATTTCCATTGAAATAAAAGACCTCCTTGGGTTTGACAATTTATATTGAGCATCTTGTGTGTTAGTTTTAATTAGTTGACATATAGGGTGACCAACAGGGTTGTTTTTCTTTCTTGCAACAATTTCTTTCGCAATAGCTTGTTGCTCAACATTTAGATTTCTTCTAGTTTCAAAATTTTCATCTATGCTAGGTATAAATAGTTTGTCTAATAAATTGGAAATCTTTAGGTCTTTTGACAGTTGTCTTTTTCTTTTGTCAAGAAGATCATTACGAATATCATATTCTTCAAAAAGGGTGGGATGATTCTTGTTGATGTTTGCTACATCTGCGCTAGATGCAATTTCAAGTTGTGCCTCGATTTTTTCCTTTCCAATATCAAGATCACCGCATTTTTTTGCAGGTTTAGCTATGAATTTGTCTTCATCATAGTCTAGATTTGTTTTTTGTATTTTCCATATGCTTTTGTCCATGTTTGTAGCGGATGATCCAATATATTAAGAAGGTTTATGTGAGGAACAAAAAGAAAATAAATTTCTCTTGCGAAGTTTTCAAGGTTCTTCTCTTTGTTGCATCGAATATAGAAAATGATACACGGTCTACTTTTTTTTATTGTTTTCTCATGAATCAGGAAAAAGGAAGATGCGTATTCGGCCAAAGAAACATATTCAAGTTCATGAGGGAGTTCAATGTATTTGGCTATAATAGAAGGACAAATGATGTCTTCGGAATCATCAAGTTTTTTTTCTAGAAATGACGGTTTCTTTAAAACAACAGTTATTTTATCCTCTGGGGCAGTGTTGATGAAAAATGTTCTCCTTGAAGATGAATGAAGTGGCAACGGAAGCAATATATGGACTGCTTGTCTGATGGACATTTGTTGCTTGTTCAGAAGCATATTTCCAAGTATTCTTATTGTTTCAAGTTGGCCACAGTTATTGGAAAGAGACTCTTCTTTATTATTCTTTAAGGCCATTGTCATAGGCTTATCTAATTTTGTTATGTATGAGCTTACGTATGTTGTAGTAGCATAAGCATCTAGAATGAATTGAGTATCGGTATTTTCCTGCCAAAAATTAGGAACAACTTTTGCAAATGGATTTATCCAAATATCTGAAGGATGTCTTCTTAGCAGCAATGTTGGTTGATCAATCAAAGAGTGCAACAGTTCAATGTACTCAACCTTATTGAAATTTAACTCTCGTAGGAACAAGTCGAAGGACATGTTTTTTGAGTATTCTTTAGACTCAAGAACCGAATAAAGGAGTTTTTTCTTTTCGTCAAGGTTGCTCAATTAATTTTCAAGAGGTTCCAAAACTATTGTTGTATCAATATGAGGTATTAGGAATCAAAATCTACATTTGGTATGATGATTTTTTTATATGTCCTTGTGTGACGATGAGTTTGAATATTTATCAATTCTTCAGAAAGAAAATATGAATCGGTTGAGATATAACAATCAACAAAAGAAACTATTTCAACATTTGTGTTTTTTCCATAAACTGGTGCATTTTCAATCCAAAGGAGGCCATGTTCATGTTCATTTCCTCTTTGTTGGAATTCAATAGTGAATAAAAATTCATTGACTTTGCCAAAGAGAGAATTATTTTTCAATATCAAAGAATTGAACGCATTCATTTTATATCTATAGTAATGACTGCAAACTACAAGATGTTGTCTTATAAAAGCATCAATATCATTGTCTACAGATGAAGAATATGGGTCTTCGTGGTTTTTGTTTTCAAAAAGTTTCAAAGCATCACACAAAGGTTTCCAAATATGCTCAGCAAATGTGAAGCTAATAGTCGTTGGATCACTGAGAAAAGGTCTTTCTTCATGTTGTCAAAATAGTCAGGAGATGTTCGAATGGCTTTCAAACTGCGATAAGAAATTGAAGATTTCATAATTTTTTCAAGGTTGGCTTGTGATTTCACTTCTTTGGATTTTAGTTTTTTTCCTTTCAATTCTCCTATACGAATAAAAATCCAACTAGAACTAGATATTTGGCCCACCAATATTTTGATTTTTTTTAAGAACAAATTTGTAGGATGTCATTCAAAGTCCATGTTCTCATGTTGGATCTTCCATTTTGTTATTTGTTGATATAGAAACTGTTTATAAATGTCATCGGGCCGGATGAATCCATAGAAAAGTGTGGATAAATTGCACTCTTCGGAGAACCTGCCTTGAAAAATGCCCAAGGGTCGGTGGTTTTCAGAAGGTGCAATTTCTACGAGTTTATTAGCCAAGTCATCAATGCGATGTGCTTTTCTATATCCATGCACCAAAGTCTCTGTTATTGGTTCTATTTATATTTCATGAATATTTTAATTGGTTTATTTGGGGGTTGCATAAGTTTCATCTTCATCACTCGAATATGCAATCAAAGTTCAACTAATTGTTTCTTTTCCAATTCATGGAATTTTGGCTCCCAATCTAGAACCACTTCAACATTTTATAATTTGTATGGTTTCGTAGCACAACAAGTTTTCGGTGCAAGAATGACAATGTTTGGGCGAAGATTTCCAGAGATATAGGCATTCTTGTATTGCAATTTTCGCTTCAATATAACTGCAATTGTCATGCCATCATCAAGATTCCTTGGCAAAGCATTTTGAATTTTGTCCAAGGATGTTGGTACATTGATAACATATCCAGTTAACCCCAGTTGGGCTCGCCTATAACCTAATTGGCGTATTTGGGAAAAAGAAATTCTTGGTGACACAAGTCTTTCTTCCAAAGGAGTCAACATGTCTACATATGGCAAGGAAATTTTGCATCGAATGTTAATTGGAGTTGCGAAAGCCGATATCTCTGAATTGGAAACATGTTTTTTGCAATACTTGCATATATACTCATTCAATGCAAAATAGGGAGGCATGCCCATCCATGGAAAGGATTCTAATGAAAGAAATTTTTTCTCATTTATGCGGCACAAATCCTTTTTAAAATGAAAGTGTCTACAAATAGAACATGTATAAGTAGATGTATCTTGAATAGTTTTGAATTAATGGGTAATAGCCTGTTTAGCTTCTTCTTGCTCCTTTTTCCTACGAGACGCTTGTAGCGCTTGTTGTCACAAATGTTTCTTAGTTGTTCGCAAGTCTTTGAATGATGCTTTGACAATGTTTTCTTGCTTGAAGTTGTTTTCATCCAGCCCTGTTGAATGGACAGTTGATCTATTATTTTTGTTCTTGGAGAATTCAATTTTGGTTCAACTAATTGCTCCATCTGGAAAGTGATTTTTCTTTTAACAATTTTCCTCTTTGTTTTTTCTTTGCATGGATCAATAGCAATTGTTTCTCCAATGTATTCATTATCAAGCAATTGAAATGGATTTTTATCGTTTTTTTTTTCAATACCAATAGGAAAGCTATTCGATGTGTAGTTTTCCCTTGTGGGGACTTTATTCCTTGGATTTGGCCTATACATTGGATGGAAATGCGAATTACAATTGTTTATGAAATGTTGCAGGAGGAGAACAACTCACTGGGGATTCACTCAATAAACCATTATCATAGCACGTTCATTAGTGGCATATGAAACAATACCCCTATTTTCACTAAGTATTGGAAAATACCTTCCAAAATCATTTTTTTTACCCCCTCCCAATATGCCTTCCCAATTTAAAAAAACCCGTATTTTCACTAGATATTGTATGTATCAATTTTTTCATTAACATTTTTTATACCCCTTTATATTTCTACCTAGTATATTGATATGATACCCCTCTTATGACCCCACATGCATTATACAATGCACCTTGCTTCTTTCGATGTATATTGTGGATGCACATTAGTTCACCCACAATGGAATTACTCAACCACATATCATTATGATGTGCAACATCTAATGGTCTAATGAAGAGATAGGATATCACTTCTTGTATGTCACTAGAGCTAATGCAAATAGTACAACATTTAGATTGCATGTTGTAGTTCCCCAATCCCTGACTAAGCCTGTTGTGGGCTAGGTATCCAAGCCCCCAAGGCTTGTAACAAGTTCTAGGAGGCTGAATAAACCTCCCAAGGCCTGTAATAGGTACGAGTGGTTGGGTATTCAATCCCCCAAGGCCTATCGAGGGCCTATAACAGGACCTAGAGGCTTAGATCCTCCCAAGGCTATTGGTAACAACTGGATGAGTGCTATTGGTAACAAATAGATGTCAATGACCACTATCTCTCGACTATGATTGACTGGAAATCCACTTCACCATGAAACCCCTGGCCTCAAGCATGCCTTAAGACGCAATTTATCTGCGTACTGGTAATGCCGAGCCTTGCCTCAACCCAATTTATCATCTGGTCATGATCCCGCCATCTCCATTTGGCAGATATTTGTCATCCCACCCATATAAAAATGACCCCAAAGTATTTTTGTATTGTTACATTAATTAAAAAAAACCTTTGCCCCTTAATATATAAGGAATATAATTTTTAGGTTTTCATGAATATTTAATACCGCAATATGAATGAACGTGATATTATATTGCCTTCTAGTGAAGCCCCCGTGGAACAACTTTGCCAGTTGTCTTTGTTGAATAGTAGTAGCTCTGAATTTATCAGGAGCGTGTGTTCCATATAAAGATGTTAATTTCCAACATTCCGCAAATCCATTCAATTGCAATTTCCCACCATGTATGTGGGCAATGCAAAAAGGATCTTCCAAATTTATGATAAATGCTTCCCAGCTAGAAAGAAAACAATTTTCTTGCACCATGTCTTTGTGAAAAAAGGTTGACAAACAATATGTTTCTCTGGTGTCATAAGAAACCATGCAATTGTAAAAGGTTTGTGTAGTTTCGTTTCTAAGTATTTGAATATCAAATATCTTTGTCAACTTTGAGAGTGATTCAAGCAAAGAGTCACAACAATGTGCCTCAATTGGACAAAAAATACCAAAGTTCTGTCATGTTAGCATTTCTTTGTAGACATTTGTCTCGATGAAATGTTTAAACATGAGTTATTGAAATTGTTTCTGTTCAATTTTTGTAAATGAGGCTTCCAATATCCACATGATTTGTAATACAAAAATGGTTCAAAGTGACCAGCAGATGGAACATGATCATGGAATAAAAGGTTGAAGCAATAGCCAGTAGAAGAAGAATTAAAGTGGAGATATTTTTTTCATCGATAATGACCACATAGGAACATTCAACCAATTTTTGAACCACTTAATGCAAAATATATCACCGCATAGTCCATATTGTGATAATTTTGATTGCCTAGATATAGATTCAGTAAGACAATTTCACTTGGAATATTTCAGAGAATATGAGAGGAATAATAAAGAACATAACTCGGGTAAAAATAACTGTATTTTGTTCATCAATATGTTTACAATATATAATACATCTCAGGAGAGAAAATATAATTATTTTGAAGGTAAGTTGTAAACCACAAAAATGAAGGCTTACTGAAAGCTAAAAAACCCCATAGGTGTCAAAAGCACCTTCCAACTCAATCAAGAGGCTCAAGAATTAGCTAAATATGGTATGGAATCTAGTGAGTGATGAAAATGGAATGCGGTGATGACTTCTGGAGAGAAGAAAGAGGTGGAGGTCGAATTGGCCAAGTAGAGACATTTTCCAAGTCAAACTAACTTTACCTTATCCACTAGAAAGCATAAAAAGTAGGATAAAGCTGTCTGAAGGCGCCTTTCTAATCCAGGAATAGACTAAAATTAGATAGAATCATGCAGACTATTATCCATAATATATCCAATTGCGCTTTAGTGACTTAGGATAGCATGTGGTCTCATAAAAAGAAAACTTTAGGCCAACTACATAGTCTAAACCTAGGAAATTAATCATGGAAGATTAATAAAATATTCCCAAGTCTAAAGTGGGTTTTTGAATGTTCCAACACCCCCCATTAAGCCTGAATGTATGTGGTAAATATAAAAAATATAGGGCCTAAGAAACAATGATTATTGTCACCCGATTACAGTTATTATGCCCATGTAAACTGAAGAAATAGGGAAAACCTCATGGGAATAAAAACCTCCCTAAAAAAATGGACATGTGCACACCAAAAATTGTTGTTGCTGCTCCAAACTCAAGTAGGTGTGATGCTTTATCAGATTTCTAGAGGTATCTTTCTCTTGGGAAGAACTGGATCATGCTCCAAAAACATGTGCCTAAATTCTCCATTAGTGGATGCAACCGAAACTGGAGGCTCTTTGAACTTTGTCTTCATCAAAACCAATCCATGAATATGTAGACCATTCTGGAACTTCATGAAATTCAAACCAAATGAGGTAGGATCATCACCAAACAGATATGATCGCTCTTGAAACTTGAAATCCTGATTAGTGGAAGTTAAATCAGCTCCAAGAATTGATATATGGTCCCTTGAGATCTCCTTTGAACCAGTAGGAGTGAGATCATAACAAAAATCACTAAAATATGTCTGAGACTTGAACCCAAGCGAATGGTAGTGTCCTCCATATTCAGTGAAACTCTGAGAACATGTGCCAATTATCATATAGAAGTACATAATAAGCATGTGGTCAAGGGGGGCGAATGCATCACCTCCAAATTCTTATCTAACCTCCAAAACATTAAGAAGATCATCATTCTGCAAACCAGGAGACTCGTGTGAAAGGGAGGATTAAAGAACCTCTTCATATTCTAGAGCATAAACTGGCTTATCTTGCTCATAATTTAGAATAGAATACTTATGGGAGAACAAGAGAGAGAGAGATGGAAGTCTTCATCTTCAACAACTGCATGTATTGAAGAAATTTCTGCCATTTGATCTTCAGTACCTGCAAAATGATACCATGTGTCAATTTGGATTGCCTAGATCTAGATTCAATAAGACAATTTCACTTGGAATATTTCAGACAATATGAGAAGAAGAATATTGAAGATAACTTGGGTAAAACTCACTGTATTTTATTCATCAATGTGCTTAAAATATATAATACATATCAAGAGAGAAAATAGAGTTCCTTTGAAGGTAAGTTGAAAGCACAAAAATGAATACTTACTAAAAGCTATAAAACACCTTAGGTGTCAAAAGCACCTTCCAAACCAGTCAAGAGGCTCAATAATTATCTAAATATGGTATGGTAGCTAGTGAGTGATGAAAATGGAATGTGATGATGACTTTTGGAGAGAAGAAATAGGTAAAGGTTGAATTGGTAAAGTAGAGACAATTTCCATGCAAACTAGATTTACCTTATCCACTAGAAAGTAGAAAAAAGAAGGATAAAGTTGTCTAAAGTAGGAACGCTCCTTTCTAATCTAGGAATAGAATAAAATCAGATAGAATCAAGAAGAATCTTATCTATAATCTATCCAAGTGCTCCCTAGTTACTCATGATAGCATGTGGTCTCATAAAAGGAAAACATTAGGCCAACTAGATTGTCTAAACCTAGGAAATTAATTATGGAAGATTAATAAAATATATCCTAAGTCTAAAGTGGGTTTTTGAATGTTCCAACACATACACACTTTGTTCATCTGGTTGTGAATTTGTCTGCGAAATTCATTCAAGATACAAATTTTTATTTTGAAGACCATGCAATTCTATCAAGTATTTAGATGCAAGTTCCAAGTTTGATGAAGATATTGCGGAAGGGTCACCTTGTGCAAGGCGAATGTAGAAATGCTCTACAATTGATTGTCTTATTTCAATGGATTTTGTATCGGAAATGAAGTAGTACATCCAATACATCGAACAAACAATCTCCAATTTTTTAATGGAAAGCTTGTAGCCTAAACAAATGACTTTTTGACAATTCAATGCCAATTTCATCAAGGCCCTGTCACCTAATTGAAATAGAATTCAACAAGTCTTCGATTCTCAATGAGATAGAGAGAAGCAAATGCAAACCTACATTCCAAAACACAAATACAACCACAAAAATAAAAGAAACAAAAATAAGCAAATGTTTTTTAGTAGCTGAAAGTAAAATGTATGTGCATATGAAGTAGAGATGATACAAAGAGAGAGGAAAAAAATGTCGACTGTCTTCGCTAAAGAAAATTCATGTCGTATTTGGGAACAATTATTTAAAGACCAGGAAAACAATGAACATTGGATCAAAGCAATATCACATGACAACATATATTTCTATCAATGAAGCCGTGGCTAAAGAGATGGTGCAACCATTCCATGGAAACGTTAGACAAAGACATGGAAAAGCGTGAATTGACAAGATCTTAAAACCTATCACTTTTAAAAAATATACACTGTTTCCAAGACTTCACCTCAAACAAAAGACCTGGCCATCGAAATAAGTTTTACAAACTAGAAGCAATTCTGGAAGTGTATATTGACAAGGAAAAAGAGATCATCCGATTTTGAGAAGACGATCTTCAATTGGAAGACTTCTAGATCCAAAGGTCGATAATAGATGAAACTATGATTGTTTATACTAGGAAATAAAAGGAAAAGTTTCAAATATTAGATATTCACAAGTGAAACCATCTAGGCCACCTAAGATTATTTCTAAATATGAATAGATTCTTGAATACGTAGGCAGTGTTTTTAAAAATGTTTTCCAATTGAATGTGGAAAACCACATCATCTATGCAACTATGGCTAATCTACAATTATTTCCAAATGGAAGCGCACATGTCAATGAAATATAGACGCATGAAAAAATTTCTATCGATGCAATTTTCTGGTCTACAAATTTCATTCACTTTCGGCATAGGAAGTTTCTTTTGTCACTGCCAAATGCATTGCACTAGAAATGATGCGAGTGCTTTCACTATATTTCAATTTTGGTTTGGTTGTATACATATTGTTTCTTGTTCCATTTACACATTGCAAACACATGGAGCTTGGAAGGGGACACTCTGCATCTCAATTTGGAAAGCCTTGGGAATTGAACATAGGGGAAGAGTATTTCTATAAGAACATGCAAAACAATGTTCGAAAATTGCTGAAAGCATTTTGTTACAACGGTCTACTCTGGAAAGGGTCAATCACTAAAGTTTATTTGAATTTGCTAATGGAAAGGGTCAACCACTAAAGTTTATTTGAATTTGCTAACATCCAAAAGATCACTGAAAAGAGCCATGCAACGGTTCAAAAATGGAAATGGCTATGTATATGTTTTGGAAAACTAATTGAACACAACATATAGTAAAAGCAAAATATGCTATGGAGAATGTTGACTATAGCTTTCGTATTTGGCTTCCTTATGGTGACAACCTATTGTGTACATGCAAATGAATATGAAAACATATGAATCAACTAATATGGAAAAAAATATGCTCAAATGTTATGACATATTTAAAACATATTTAAAAAAAACTGTAGCATATAGAGAGATAACAACCTTGTGAACAAATACAAAGTGACAATGAATACAAAACAACAATTTGCCATACTTCATGAATGGCTATGAATAAAGCAAATAAAGAATACAAGACATAAAGAACCCAAACTAAAGCAAATTTGGCAACTATATATACCTGAATATATATATATATATATATAAACTACTGATGCAATTTCCTGAATTGTCACCACGAAATTCAATTTTGGATTTTCAAAGGTTTTTTTTAGCAGTATGAAATTTTTTTATTCTTGTTCAGCTAGGAAGAAAATGAGACAAAACATCTAGAATCACATATGAAACCAATTGAAATTGAAATAAAAAAAATCTGTTTCCTATTTTTGAAAAAAACAATATTAAACCTTCTGATTTATCTAAAATAGAAGTACAATTTTTTTTTAGAATTTTAGTGACTGGAAAAATAAAAACACTAAAAAAAAATTCCATCTTGGAGAGGAAAGAGGCAGAACCTGCAAATTTCAAGCCAATAAAAATAGCATAAGACAAGACAAATCTTGAGACAAATTATAAAAACAAGGAAAAAAGATAAATGCCATGAAACAAGGAAATCAATGAGGAGGGAAATTCAAGCTCTTAGTAAAGTATTTTTTCCAATATCAAATATATATCTATTGATGTTGCTAGCCAACAAAACAATTTAAAGCACACAATATTTGACCTCCACAAAAAATCCAACAACAGGAATTGCTTAATTGTCTACAAAAATTTGAATTATGAATTTCTTAAGCTTTTAAAACTATTAGAGAAAGATATTTATATCCAGCTAGCAAGAGAACGAGGCAAACTATCTAGAATTAGATATGCAAGCACATGGAAGTGAAAGGAGGAAAATCTGTTTCAAATCTATGGAAGAAAATAATATGAAATGTTTTCACCATTCTAGAAGAAGAATAAAAAATCTGTGAAAATTTCAATGCATAGAAAACCAGCCATAGAAAAAAAAATTCCCAAGTCTGTAAGAAAATATACAATACCTACAAATATCAAAGCAACATAAATAGCATAGAGCATGATAGATTTTAAGACAAATGAAAAGAGAGAAAACGATAATTTGCATGAGACAAGCAAATCAATAAGAAGACCAAAATCAAGTTCCTACCATATTTTGCTATTCAATAAATAGTTATTGATTTTGCTAGGCAAGTAAACATTTTAAAGCACACAATCCTTGGCAAATATTTATATCAGGTTGGCTCGCTACCTATATTTCAGTTTCAGGAACAACCAAAAAAAAACTTGTTTACAACATAAATGAAAACTTATAAAATGACAATGAATGGACTGATATATAACGAATATCAGTTTTTCCTTTTTTTAATGGTCATGATCATTGTCAAAGAAAAAAACAGAAAAAACATATTGAAACTATTTTTTGTGTTTTTATTCTTCCCTTTCCTATGATAAAGTGAGTGCTAGAAACTACAACCACAAAATATGGATCTCGATATATTTTTTGTTTTGTTTTTTTATACATGCACTCGCTAAATTGAACTAAAACAATTAAATTTCTAATTGCATAATTTCTTTTTGGAACAACGAGTCTGTACAATATGGACCTTTCAACAACGCTTCATGGCTACATAGATTGGGTATTGTCACGGGTGTTGTATCCATAATTCATGGTCAAAGATAAAGGTAATATCCATCCAAATGCAAATAGTAAAAGAAAAAAACCCAGATAAAAGAAAAAGCGATACAGAGTGCATGAGCACAATCGAAGATAAGGGATATTGCAACATGAAGATAAGCAAACAGATGGGATGGATACCAATTTGACTATTTCAGAGTCTGATATCTAACCAAACAAACCAACGTCAATTTCCTATAGATACTATTTTTCAAAAACTGAATTTTCAAAAACTGAATAATAGATTGGAAGAAATAAAAGTCTCTACCCCGATAGATTTGACAATAACAATGCAACATGGCAATTTCTGGTTTACGAAAACCACAAGAGGCTGAGTTCCAATCGAGGAAACAATAATCACAACTGTGCAACATCAAAAAATGAAAACATGCCATGCAAACCAAACTTAGTGTATTAGTTTGTTGGTTATCACCTATTCTAAGTCTAGTCTCAAGACTGCATCCAATTGGAAGATCACATATCTAAAAAGAGATTTTATATATATTTCAATTGAACAAATGAATTTCTGAAAAGAAAAAATGAACAAGTCTCTGCATGAATATACTGATGACTATTTTCATGGGATTTTTCCATAGAAGCAGTTTCCAGGCATAGAAAATAATTGAAACCAAATCTCATAGCAAACCACCAAAAAATCCATTCTATCATAGACATAGCAACAAATGAAAAAAAAACTAACAACCATTTTTAGAAAAAATTGGACACAAAGTATTTTGAGCAATCAACCATAGACAACAAATTGAATTTGGAGTTGTATATGCAACTAACTATGGGCATTGATCAAGATCTTTTTGAAAGATGATGTCTAAATCAAATCAGGGCTTTTCTCCATGTAAGCATGCATAAGAAGATGTCACTAAGAGAATATGTGGTAATCAATTCCAAGGGCGCATCAACCAGAACCATTAACTTCAATGATGTAAATGATAAATACAAACTTTGATCACAGGTGTAGAACATGAACTAAGAACACTACATAGCTAAAGATTTCATGTCTGCAATTGAAATTATGATGTCAAAAAGAATTTGACAACATAAAAAAATATTCCAGGGTTTTGTCTCGAAATCTTTCATCACATTTCCAAACAAAGTCCTTACCAATCCAACAAATGCATGGAGACAACAAACCCAGGAGCTGCATCTCCACAAATAGCTAAAAAAACTGTTTCTCCTAATTCGTTGTTCCATGAGGGGTTCACTTTTTGGAGTACTTCCATTTTCCATAGGTCTTTACAGCTCTTGATGCTCTTCCTCCATGTTCAGGGTCACGTCTCTTGTATGCTGAAGCACTTCGGTTTGCGGAAACTGATCTTCATGATCATGCCTAACACTTGTACCTTCCTCACAACATCCTTATCTGGCACTTTCATTCCTTGTTCTCTCAATTTAGTGCTAGTCATTTACTCTGTCTTCCTTTCCTGATGTAGCTCTTCTTGGTTTTCTTCACTACTTTCCCCATTCCTTGTGCTTTATTCCAGTTATGCACTTTTGCTCCATGCTTCTCTAACCTGATCTTTTAACCACTTTTATTTAATACATTCTCTTTGTTCAGCTCGCTCAGCCCCGGCTTCTACGTTATCAATCCTCTCCATGGTTTGTCTACCGTTGGCAACCTAGCAACATCACCCTGACTTTCCCCCTTGGGCACGAGGGGTTTACTCCTCCATCTAATCCAGTCTAAAGGAAGAAACCCAAATTCTACCAACCAGGTCTTGATCCACAAGGGAAATTATTTTAATAGTATTCCATGAGCTCCTCTCTCAAGTTCGTCTTCATCTTTTGATGTGGATTGGTTACTTTCAGCTGGGAATTCCATAATATAGCCAAACAAAGTGATTTCTACCTAGAAGTCAACAACACTAGTCGGGTAAATTTAGCTTGTTCAACCGGATTAAATTTCTTACATTCCAAACCACAATTCTCTTATTCCTATTGCAGTTCTCAAGGGCTTCCACAAGTCGATGTAACCACATTGCTAGATTTACCGAAAGCTCATCACTCAATACTTTGTATTGATCTAGAAAATATCCTCCATAAAAGAGGTACTGTCTGAACTTGGATACTTCCCATCCTCATATATCAACCTCTTGCATTGAGAAACCTTCAAGCATGTTGTTCTATTAGTCCTGAATCTCACTTGATATCACCAATTTCGCCATACATTTAACAAAATATTGTTTAATAACGGGGTCTTCGAAACTGAACCATTTACTGGCAATAAATGGAGACCAAGATTCTTGTGCATGGACTAACAAAAGGGTGTTGTTGTAGTCTAGTGTACGGACATTTTCAATCCCATTAAAGAGAAGATCTCACCCAAAGCATATCCAAGACAGACCTAGAGTAAGGTTTAATTAACTGTATGTTTGTCCCATGAGGTTACAACATTAAACATAACAATAAGAGTCATCATTCTGCCATCATAATAAAACATATTCATCATAATAAACACCATTAATCAACAAGAGATCATCCCATAGATGACTGCATAAACATAATTGACACATACATGTTCACCAAAATTTCGGAGGGGGCAACATTTCCTTTCATTATAATATCAGTCTCACAACAAATTCATACATCACATAATTGACACATGTTCAACAAAATTTAGGAGGGGGCAACATTTCCTTTCATTGAAATATCAGTCTCAACACATTCATACATCACGAGCACATGCCTTACATTCACTGCAGAATTACCATGTCTTTCATTTAATTGACTTACATTACAGTGATTTCATTTTCACATTCTCCACTACTACGGTCTTTGCAGTGTATTTAGAAATATGAAATAGAATTAACAACAATGCATTTCTTGTACAATAGATCAGTCATAATACCGACTGAACATATAGAAGCAGGTTCAGTGACGCTTGAACAAAAGCAAAATGATTTGATAGGGTTGTTCTTTCCTAGACTGAATAATAGTTTCTTAATTTAAGTTCAACAATAACTTTAACCAGCTTTATCTGAAAACCCTTTGCAAGAGCCCGAGGCCTGAAATATTAAAGCCTCTCCATAACGCCACATTTTGGGAACAATTAATCTCTCACTTTAAATAACATTAACCTGCGCTAGTTCTTGCTTCACTCTGTCAAAATATGTCTTATCTGGCTGACAAAATACAAATTTTATACAGTCAGCATTTTGTATTTTTAGTGAAAAGTTCAGATGTCATTGAAAGAAACTCCTATAAAAAAATTAGTTACAATCCTGAATACAGAACAGAGAATAGAGTACAGAGTTGATATTGAGATTACAATTAAATTTGGCTCATAAGAAATAAGAAAACAACACTTACATAACCAAAATTACTGGAACCTCCATATTTTTGGGTTTTATGGTGGATGCCTGCCCAGCTAAAGATACCAGCAGAACGATGAGTTAGATTAAGATGTCCAAGAAACGAAGATGAAAATGTTGTTTAACACATCATTATTTAAGAAAGATGAAAATCTTGTTTAACAAAGATGAAAATGAAATAACCGCCCAAGGTTGTATACAAATTAGGTTTCCAAAAACAAAAATCAGAAAGTGCATAGCTTTAAAGACATGAAACTTACATGACTGTGTTACTGAGACCAGTTGTCACAGATGTTCCCACAGTGAAGATTAGACGACGATTCCAGGCAATCTTCAAGAGTTCAAGAACTTCTTCTCCTTTTTTGGTCTTTGGCAAGTAAGCAACCCGTCTTGTACCAGAGTACCGTCTTCCAGGAGATGGATGCTCAGACGTCTTGTCAAAAATTTCAATTTAAAAAGATTAGAAAATGGTAAGAATGAAATTGATGGACATAATATTAATATTTGTAACCAGCTTAAGTCACCATAAATGATAAGCACCTGAATTCCAGCTGCAAATGAATATGTGATTTCAATGATATCAATGCCTGGATATCCCTGAAGGCCACCCCGACCCTCTCGACTTGTAATTGGAATGTATCGGATGCTCATATCACCTGGAGGTTGTCTCCCCGTAATCGTACCATAAATTGTCAAACATTCTGGACAAGATGGACGAGTTTTAAACCAGTGTGTGATGCATTCTCTATGAAAAAAATGGGGACATTTAGCCAACTCTATAGCTTCATCTTCTTGCAAACTGCAAAGACAGACTGAACAATTTTCCCCGTCCTTAGGGTTGGGACATGCAATCATGTAAGAATGTTCATCTTTTGAACTGTTGGACTGCACTGATTCATTACTCCTCCCCTGTTGCTGTTCCAGAGACTCTGATGATGATGGCTGCAATATGCATCTTCGAACACTCCTAGAACGTGTAGTCTTTACATTGTATTGCATTCCATCTGCTTCAAATAACAGAGAATATTCTTGACCATTTACTTTAAATAATAAGCCAGCTGGGTAGTCCAGCTTATTTTCTCTTTGGCTGAATCTGGACTCAAGCAATGTTGTCTCAAATTTTGAAGCCAGTTGGTCATCATATCTTCGCCAACACATCTTCTTTGCTTCCCACCATTGCCAAACAGCAGTTGCGCTTTCTCCCATAACATACCTCCTTACCATCCGCTGCGACTGAGTTATGGGATTGACCTACATGAATGATTATTTACAGTTAGTGTATTTTGCAGTAAATAAATTTCCAAACAAAAGATGATAAACCAATGTAGTATTGTCATCTCTTCAAAATTGTGTTCAAAAGTTGCCAACATGAGTAAAAATCTCTACCTGTGTGAGGCCTTGGTTCTGGAACTTAATGATGTACGTGGGAGTCGAACCCTGGTGGTCGCTTATCTCAACGGAAGAGTCACCCCGGGCAAAGGCGGCCTCAATGACTGCACTACATGAAGCATCGTGTGAACGCCAGCGGAGGTCATCAGTTCGCCATTGCCATTCGACCAATGTAGCTGTTGCTGTTGCCATAGCTCCTGAACACTCTCTTCTTCGCCTTACTTAAAACTACTCCAACTGTATTTACTTATATCTCTCTTCTTCGGCTTCGGCTCACTTAAAATTACTCCAACTGTATTTATTTATTTATATCCATGACTTCTAACGTGCTTTCTTCTATTTATATAATGCCTTCCCTTCTTTTGGGACCAGTAATATTTTATTTTTATTTTATAAATAAAAAAATTAAAAATGTGCCATAAATCATGCTGTCTTCTTTTTAGATTTTTAAATAAAAAAATTGTTGCTAACCCTTTGCGTTAATACTCGAGTAAACCTTTTTTGCACCTAGTGAGGGTGTGGGGAGATGTTGTCATGTTAAAACTACTCCAAGTGTGTTTACTTATATCCATGATTTCGGACGTGCTCTCTTCTATTTATATAATGTCTTCTTTTCTCCCCTTCTTTTTTGTATTTTTAGGCCCATTTAAGTTGAGTAATATTTTGTTTTTAGTTTTAATAGGTTTCCATTTAAGTTTTAATTTTTTTATTTTATAAGATGACATGAATTTTTTAATTCTTTTTCATAATTTTTTATTTTATGAGCTGACATCAATTTTTTTGGAGTCTACTCCCACCACCCTCTTCTCACCTAACAAACAAAACCCCTCGAATACCAACCAATCTAGTGGGACTTTACACATATGATCTAGGTGTTAAGTTAGTTAGGATTTTGATTTGGTAAAAAATGTATATGAATTAAAATTGTATAAATTGTACATGTGGACTTCCATAAAGTGTTGGTTATTATTGTTATGGTTGGATGATGTTTATTGATGTTATTGTTATTACACTACCACAACCACGTAACTTATGGGGGAGGTCAGAAGTTAAGTGCCATGAACAAAATATTTGTTAGTTGTTCTCCATGAATAGTCCTTTCCTGGACTACTTGTTATAATCCATCTTAAACGAGTTGTTTTCCACTTCTCATTATCCATGCATAACTACTGGGTTATTTTTGTATTTTGTTTTTATAATTGTTTATTTCAAATTTGGAAGACGCCCATAAAATCTAGATTAAAATCAATCTAGATAGTACACTTGTTTCCTCATCATACAATCTAAGAAAAACACTCTTGCTACTCCACCCCAAATTCTAAAATATAAACACCTATTGGTGTAAAACCACCTATGGGTGTACTTATTGGGTTGAATGTGTATTTTATGGGTGTTATGTTGGGTATGTTGGAAAAATAACCATGTATTTACTGGTTATTTTTTAATGGAATAATTCAACAATTTCTATTGTGATTCTATTTGTGTTCATGGAATCATGGTTTATTTGGATGATGTATATGTGTCATTATTTTGGTGTTCTTTCCTTATTCATATATAAGTGACACCACTCTAACTATTGTGGAACTAAAAGTAATGGAATGAACTTAGATTGTTAATGCATTAGCTTGTTGTTGACTATGCTAACCTCAATCTACAACACTCCCCACCTATCACAAGTCTCGACAATGCACATTTGGTAAGACCTTCATTATTACATGGATTGACAATGTCAATGCTAGATTACACTAGACTTTGTTGGACTCCTACTTGGACCCTCATTTGCCAATTATTGCCAACAAATGATTTTGTTGTTGGGACCTAATCATTATTGTGGTATTTCACCAGGACGAAGTAGATATTATCTAAATCACAACTCCAAGATTGGTTTGAAGTGCAAATCAGAAAGTTTGTTTGACACAAAGCTAAATTATGAGGATTGAATTATGGATCATTGTCGAGAGATATTGTTATAAAAACATACTACAAGGGATAAACGAGAGATTATATGGGTTGACTTCCCAACAAGCATGTATTAGTGAGGGGACATGAGGTCATAGTTAGAGAGAGAGAAAAATTTGAGTGGAAACTTCCAAATTTGGTAGCACTTATATGTGTGACAGTTTGAACACCTAGTTAGTCGGGCTGTATATTTTTAGATGAAGAGAACAATGGAAGGGTAGATTCTTGAGGTTTGTGGTAGAAGGGTACCAATCCTATTCAAGAGCCAAAGAGGAGTTCAAAGAATAACCATAACGAAAGTTGTTAAACAAGATTCCTACCTCTATCAAAGTGGTGCAGGTGGAAGAGGGTATTTTACCCTTAAATTGTAGTTTATAAGCCTCGTGTTGTGGGGTTGATCAAGATAATTGGAAATGATGATGGTTTGAAAGAAACAGTATCATGAAGGATGAAAAAAATAGTGAGAGATCCATACAAGACTTAAAGAGAGTAGAGATACTAACTGGTGGTCTTTAAACCAGATTCCTGTAGTCATAGAACACAGTGAGAAGTTGTGGAAGGAGATCAATGAGAAAGGAAGCAACAAGGTGAGGCTACAAGGATTGAAGAAGTTAAATAACAATTATGATCTAGCTAGATAATGGTTGCAAGAAAAAGGGTTGACATTGGAAGTGATTGTGGTGAGGAGGAATGGTGGTGAAGGTACATCAATAAGGTTTAAAGGACATACCTAGACTGGATTGTGCATCGATGTTAGGATACACACAGACTGCTTAGATCCTCTACAAAAAAAGGTTATGTTAGAGTATTCTTCTTAAGAACCCATGGATAATGATATTGAAGACAATGCATAAGTTGATGATGTGTTAATAAATGTATTCTGACTACTAGAAGAAGATAAGATCCCAACAGTGGACATTGCTTATGGAATTTCTTCTCAATAACTAGGGTCAAGTTATTGAGATAGTGGGTAAGAGAACAACAAATCTATTGAGATAAGATCACATGGTATCAGAGCAGGAAGTAGCTATTCGAATTGCATCCATTGCAGTAGTTGCAGCAGTAGCAATTGAAACATTTCTTTGAGAAACTATCTTTCACTTGTGCACCAGAAGCCTCTGAGTTTCCACAACAAATCTTGGTGCTATTACTTGAATTCATTGGATAAATACAGTGAGGTCTAGCCAGGTGTGAAGGACTTAGTCTATGTGCCAAGTGTTCTTAAGGTAGTGTTCATTCAAAGTATAGCATTCTCCATCAGCACAACTCTTCTTGTTTTGTAGGTTTATTCACCCGTTCGGAATCTTCTTCAAATATTCAACTTCTTCTGTTGAGATAGATCTAAAGCTCACATATTCCAACTATGTTGAGTGGAAATACAAGATGACTCTCTTCATGATATCCAAGAGCTTCACCCGAATACTCAACGAAACGATGGTAGAACCACTCAGTGCAGTTGAAAAGTCCAAGTACTTGGATAGGCTTGATGAAGCAATTGGCCTCCTCCTTCTCTCAATTTATGAAGATATTCACTTCCATGTCATCGATCTTACATCTCCTAAATAGGTTTGGGACAAGCTCGAATCCCTTTTTGGACCGAAAGATGATATGCAAGGACACAAATTGGAGAATGAGCTCATATGTTTGAGTCTTGACAGCTTTGAATCTATTAATTCCTTTCTTACCAAGTTCAAAAGCTTGATATCACAGTTGAAAATATATGAGATAGTGAAACAAGACAAGCAGCTTATACTTTCCATTCTCTCAAAGTTGGGGGCAAAGTTCTCAGATTTTGTCTCTACTTTCTAGTCAACTAGGTTGTCCATTCCAAGATGGAAGTTTCCCTCATTTGATGACTTCATCCAATCTCTTACTCAAGAGGAAGAGAAGTTGATATATATGGGAATGATCAAACCCAAATTGGATTCAACTCTTACAGTTGCAGAGAGAGCGGATGGTAAAGGAAAGCAAAAGATTTCTGACAAGAGATCGAATGATACAAGGCCTACAGATAGTCCATCCCAGTCAGATGGGGCTTCGAACTCAAGGAAGTCCAAGCATTCTGAAAAGAAAAAATACAAGTGAACATTGCCTTAGAGGCTTTCATCCTGAGAGTGTTTGTATGAGTAAAGCCATAGATTTTATGGCTCAGTTACTCGAGAAGAACAATCTTCCTGTTCCTGCACATACAAGGAAGGAAGGTCCTGATACTGAATCTTCTAGATCCGAATGAAAAGAAAGATGCCACGCCCTCATGGAAAGTGCATCAAAAAATTCTTCTTACATTATAGATTCAAGAGCCACAAGACACATGTCTTCCTCCAAAGATCTATTCTCCAGTTTCACAAGCTCCATTGGCTCTTCCATCAGATTGGGCAATGATTCAGAAGTCTCCTCTCAGGGGATCGGAAGAATCAATCATGACTTTGGTTACTTTTCTGATGTGCTTTATGTCCCTTCTCTTGCAGCAAATTTACTTTCCGTGTACCAAATGACTCATATTGGAGAGCCCAAAAGGGTGATATTTTCTCCAAATGAAGTCGAAGTACTGAACATGGTTTCAGGGGAAATCATCTCAAAAGGTGTTGCAAATCATGAGACAAAACTCTATGAGTTTTCACACTTCTTGCCTCTTTCAAAGGAGTCTGCTCTTTACTCTCGTGCTCATGAAGAGAGTAGACGACCTCATATCAACTTACAAGCTCAAGATGTGGTTGAAGGTTTTCAAATTGGAAAGATTGCTCATAACACCTGCAAAGGTTGCTTGAAGGACAAAGATGGGTCTAAGAAGATTGAGACTGTTGAAGAAGTGCGAATGCTAGATCCAGATCCACAAGCACATGAAGACCTAGCACCTATTGATTCAAGTCTCATGTCAAAAGGGATCATCACTACTACTCCCACTAGTGATCTTATTGAAGATCCATCATTATCCGATTCTAGTTCTTTTGGAAAAGATCTCACCTGTGATAGCTCAAGGGAGATATCAGAGATCTACACGGTCCTTCAGAAGTAGTTTCATGATGGTTACATTTCTGATTTTGTTCTCACTTCATCAAATTCAGAGTTTGGAAGTGATGATGAGCCAGGTTCACTTGCTTCTTCACATAATATTTCAGATTAAGAGTTTGAGAGTGATGATGAGTTTCAAGAGAGATAATCTCCATCACATGATAGTTTAGATTCGGAGTATGAGATATCAACTTCACATGTTTCTTCTCATGAGATCTCAGATTCAGAGTTTGCATGTGATGAGCTAGTTTTACTTACTCCTCCTCATGAGATTTCAGAGCTTGATAGTGTTGGTGATTTCCAAGAGAACGAACCTTCATCACATAGTAGATCGGATTCAAAATATGGCAGTGATAAAGAGAAAATGCTGGATCCAAATCCACAAGAACTTGAAGATCTAGCAAATACTAAAGAAGAAGAGGAAATGGGAGATTCAGTTCCAAAAGAGCCTTATGATCTCTCAACAGATTTTCCTCCTCTTTCGAGATGGGCATCCAATACTACTGAAGATCTTATTGGTGATCTAGGTGACTGACGGAGAACCAGATCAGATTTTCAGAATGGAAGGTTTCATCCTTCTCACATTTCGGATTCATTTCAGATCGATCAACCCTTCTTATGAAAGAATGTCACTTGCCTCCTTTAGGGGTGAGTTATGAAATGTTACTTTAGCATCCTTCAGTCTATTTTGAGGGAGGGATTTCTTCCCATTGGGTTTTCCCTCTATCCCCACTTAGTTTATTTTTAGATTGATTGCACGGGGTGACCTTTGGTCTTAGTCACTATGGCCCTATTTTTGTTTCAATTATTTTTCTCATAGTATAGCTTGCGGGGGGTTTTGAAATATTCACACCATCATTTTTGTATTTTGCATGTATGCATGCAAATATACATGTTGCATGCATCCAGTCATCATCATGGTTGTCTCCCCAACACCTAGAGCTTGCTTCTAGCTCTCCAAAGTCTGTCTTTAGCCCCCATTTGGTCTCCTACCTACCTGATGCGCCCTTCTTGACTGTTCTGCATGACTAGTGCGTCTTTCTCACCTATCACTGTTAGTTAGAGCGCCTTTACTCACCTACCACTCAGTTAGGGTGCCTTTTCTCACCTACCGGGAGTTATCACTCAGTTAGTGCATGGATTGAGTAGTTGTTCCCTTGATTGCTCATCCTAACTACTTGTAGCTCTTTGTTAGCTAGTTTTGGAATGCCACTTGACCCTATGACAACTTCATGCATCCCCCTTGGAGTCTCCATTCCCTGATTTATGCCTAGATGGTTCTGTTAGACTCAATTGGACACACTTGACTGACTCTTACCATTTATGACTGATACTACTGACTGGATGATGTCTCCATTGTTATCCAAGCTAGACTCTGAGCTCAGAGATTCAAATGCCCTACTTGGCAAATTCAAATCCTATATCATGCTCCTTACAGTTCATTGTAACACATTCACTACATTCATTATTCATTGTATGATACTGGTATTTTATCTATTATTCTGTGTTTATGAGTGATTATTGAGTGTCTCCTTCTCTTGTTCTTTGCAACATACTTGAGAGTTTGATTGTGAGTTGCTATAGCTGCTAGATCTCTTGTAGATTATCACACTTGTTGTAACTTGTAATCCAACAAAAATATGCCTATTGCATGTTCAATCTACCAAAAAATCTACACACAACCAACAAACAACCTTCCTCAAACTTTTCACGACATGAAATACTTATGATAATTAATGCAAGATGATATCTAACTAATTAACTATCATCGAACAAATTCCTCCTCCAAATATGCAATTCATGAATGCACAAATTAGCACATAATTTGTTAGGGGGCATGGTTGGGAAGAAGAGAGATATCCTTGGTTATTAAAAAACAAAAGATTGGTTATTAAAAAAAAAATTGTTTGGAATGGGAACAAGGTTGATTGTTAGTTAACTGCCAAGTCTACATATGATACTATTTCCTTTATGTATTCATAATTCTTAGGTGAATGGTGGTCCAGTTCAATATGGAAAGGAAACCTACCAACAAAATTGAAATTTTTTCTTTGGTTGATCCAGAAAAATAAAATCTTGACTTGGGACAAACTTCAGAAGAGAGGTAGAGAAGGACTAGGTATTTGTTGCTTATTTCATTGTGATTTAGAATCTATTGAACATCTTTTTGTACAATGTTGTTTTAGAAAAAAAGTATGATGGAAAATCCTTGCTGAGTTAAAAATTGACACTGGTTGGGGACATCATACCTTTAATTGAAGCCTCGAAAAATGGTGTAAACGACTCCCTAATTATAAAGAATTACCATTTTTCATTAGTTGGGGCATTTGGAGGTGTAGAAATTCAGTTATTTTTTATAATCAAAACCTAAACATTTTTGTTCTTTGTAACAAAACTCTAATTGTATTCCTTGAATACTATAAAGAGAAAAGAACCAAATGACCAAGGAATCTTTCCACTCCCACTTTTCTTGAAAATTTTCCTATCGGGTATTTTGATTGTTCATCACAAAATAACAAATGTGGAGGGGGAATTGTACTACATATTGACATAGAACATTGGTTCCATGTATGGTTCAGTTATCGTCATGGAACAAATACAAAGGCTGGACTCTTATCCATATGGGGATCACTCATATTGTTAGCTAGATGCGGTGTCCTTTATCTTCAAGTGGTTGGTGACTCAAATCTCATTATTGAATGGGTTAGGTAAAGCTACTCTTCAGTTTATTGAACTTGAACACTGGTGCTCCAGGGTCAAAATGTTCCAATCATTATTTTGTGGCATTTCATTCAAGCACATCTATAGACAATTAAATTATCTAGCTGGCGGACTTTCCAAAACAACTATAAATTGTGAGTTCGGTTGGCTACATTATGAGGAATATTTGGATCTTGCTTTGTCCACTAAAGGTAAATTTAGGATTTTCTAACTTTTGGTCATGTTTCCTATTGAGGAGTATTTTTAGATCATGAAGTTTGCAACTATGAATTTTTGGAATGTCCTTGATATGTAGTCAATATATCTCTGTTATGCAAAGAGATAAGATGATTTTTTTGTAACTAGGGGAGAGATCTTGATTACACGACTAATTAAGTATGTAATGATTTAGTTTGATTCTAGTGGAATAACAAGAAACCATTTTTTTTGTGTGAAAAGTTAGACTATTATTTATTTTAACTTATGTGTTTATTTTTTTAACTAATGTCAATTACTAATTTAATTATCATTTTATATTCTCGACTTCCATCTTGGATTTCTTCACCTAAGAATTGTGAAGACATGTTACTAATAAACGACTTCAATGAGCTCCAAAATAAATCACCAATTTGTTTCTAAAGGCTTCTTCAACTCCCATAAATCAGAGGTTTGTGGACATGTCTTCACATAGGGGTAAATGCTAGTAAACTTCACCACTTGCTATGAATTTTGAGATTTATGTTCCAAATTCTTATGAAATGTATATGAAAATTATTCAATACATTAATGACTCTCCATACATCATAAAATTTACATATATGAACTGATACAAGTCGAAATAAAGCAACTTCAAGCTCTCACAACAAGATGTAGGGAAAATGGCACCATTATGCATTGTTTGGTATTTTACATAGTTCCACTTGGTATTTAGACCTGAGAGTATTATGAGAATTAAATAAAGAGTATATATACTAGAATAAAAATATATTGGGCCACAATATCTCCCCCAGAGAGGACAACATCTCACCAAGTGCGCCCTTCCTCCAAGAGCAAGAATATAGAGAGAAAAGTGAGAAAGGTGTGGAAGCAAGTTGAGGATGACAATGTCACGAGCTTCCTTGTAGATTCAACCTGAAAAAAATGACTCCATTTTAGCTCCAAAATAAAGGTTTTATTGGCCTCTCCAATTTCCAACTAGGATGGGAATATTTCACCCTCGAAATTGGTACTAAGGCAAGTAGAGTAAACACTCCACAAGCATGGACAAGCTATGCTCTCCAATATGCAAAATGAAAAATGATCAAAAGCTAATATCCTTCTTTGTTATTGAATTTTATAAACTTCCAAATACCTCCTTAGCTCGAATTCCATCCATGAGATTCATGCCAACTCAAATTAGGAAGATATTCCAATGTATGTCACTTGTCCCTCCATTCCTAGCCTCCTCCTTCACTCAATTCGAATGGGTGACTCTTTGGATGCCTTAAATCCCTTGTGAGGCCTCTTGGAGGATATTTTTATCCCTGAAATGTCATATGTCATATGTCAGCAATCAGGTCTGATTTGTTTCATAGGTGTAATAACATCTTCATCATTGTTGTCATAGAAGCTAGGGAATCTAGCCCAAGTGTCTCAATATCTCTCAGATGCCTCTTCCACTCCAATTCGACCTTCATTGATTCATGCCAAGTATATTGACCTCCCAAATCCTCAAGAACATTAGACTCCATCTTGGATTCAAATGGGTGAGAATAGGATTCCATGTGGCATGAGGAATCTAGCTTTGTGTGGGTCCCACACCACCAATGTGTCTCCATGACCAAGCGCCGCCTTATTTTCCTATCATAAATATTTATTTAACCCCTTTTAATACATTTAAGTCAATATAATGTCCATTTTGGTTTTATTAGCTCCCTTATTCAAAATCCCAATGTTTCCACCCCAACCTAGGAAACTAGTAGATTGGTGGAATTTTCTCTTTTGAGATTTATTTGAATGGGGACATTACATATACTGGTGTATAGTGGAGAAACAAAAATGAAAAAAGTTTGCAAAAAGAAGGCATGTGAAAATGTGCAATAATCACATTGCATTCATCAAAGTTGGTATTAGATTAAAAACATGGAAAAAAAATTCATTTTCTATAGGCAATGATTGTAAACTGCTTCTAACATTGTGAGCAATATTAAATATCATTTAAACAAAAAGACATAGTAAAAATATTGAGAGATAGAAGTTGAAGGAATTTGCATACATATAGTAATAACATTGTATTTAAAAAAGGCTATAAAACCAAAACAGGGAAAAAAATTTTGCACCATGAAATAGTTGACAACATTGAAAATTGGAAATTGTGTTGTATTTATTGAATGTTTTTCATAGTCCTAACAAAAGAAACTTTTATACCAAAAAAATAGTGACAAAAATAATTTTTTGTATAGGAGGCATTTACTTCATTTAATATATATCTATTTCAATAGCCTATGACATTGGAAAGCATGAGCGTTTCTTTGCTTCATTGTCAAACGAAAACAAAAGAAATTGCAAAGGGGAATGTAGGAGTAACTGTAACCTTCCTAGTACTTAAGACATTTTATGTTTGTGGAAAAACATTACTTTCACTTTTATTGTAAAGTTTTATATTATTTGACCAAGTGGTCAAGGATGACTGTAAATGATTAATATTATTATTTAATAAATTAAAATAGGAGACACTCACCCAAAGAGACTGTTGAAAGAGTGTTCACTGACCCACTAGGAGGAATGGAATATGGGGTAGAAGGAAATGGACAAGTGGCAGCATCTGAACTCAGTAACAAGCTTTTGTTATGGGACAACCTCCCTTAAAATCTGGTCATGTTCCCAAGGATGTGGAACTGAGCTTATGGCTCATTGAATGCAAAATTGACCACCAAAATACCTAGGCAATCTTTTATAGCCATCGAATTTGAGCAGAGGCTCACACATTCTCAGAGGAGATGAAATTATTCCTTGTGGTGTTATAAATGAGCACACAAGAGATTCGATGAGGGGAAGCTACGTTTTGAGTTTTAGAGTAAGACTGTCTTATTCCTGCTGAGTGCAGAGATAGTGATATGTATGCAAGTCTCCACTGATTGTTGAAGTACATATGAGTGGTTTGTATGAAAGTATCCATTGATTGCTGAAGTACAACTTGAGTGCCTCGCTTCTACATAGAGACTTCATCCTAGTGGTTCAGTGAACAGACTCGGGGGTCCAAGGAACAAGTAAGTTTGGATGCTTTTCTGGAGAAGGTTGGGAGGAACAGGCCTATTTGGGTGTTTCTCCACCCTATTGAGTATCAGGCTCTAATTGTTATATTTTATTTCACTTCTAAAATGTTGAAATACTCTGAAGATTATATGTTAGTTACATATCTGTTAGCTATTAAGAATGATAATTTTCTGAACTGTGAGATTTCTTCTGTTATTTGAGTGATCGATAAAGATTAGAAAGTTTAGAATGATTGAATAAAATGCCTTCCTGTATTTTTTCTTTCGCCATAGGCGATGTACTCTAGTACAGAAAGAGAGTTAATTAACATAGATTGGAGATGATAAAGAGATATTCAGTAAAAGAATAAGTCTACGTATTTTTATCTAATATAGTTTTTCATTGTTGTCACTATTCTAGTATTAATTTGTCAGTAAAACACATATAGAGTTCTTTCGCAAATAGATTGGTTATGATAAACTAGTAGAACAGTTTATCTATATATACAACATATTAGATGTTTATACAGAAATACAAATATTCATTATGCTTGTAAAACTAACTTTTTGAGAATACATTAGCTAAGAAATATGTGTTTCTCAAAGATGAACAAAATTCATGTTAAGCTACAGATTTACAACTCCTTGAATGTACAATATTAATATCTTGAAAACCCTAGGTTATACATAATAGGAAAACTGAGTAATATACTATCGAGATTTACAGTACTCATAAATATATTAAATAACATTGTTATTTATGTTAACAATTATAGACAAAATTAGCATGATTTATAAACAGAGTTAATTCTATTGGATTATCCGGTTTTTAACACCAAACCCTTAGCAATGAAATAGACATAAATCATAATCATTTTAAATGCTTCATAAATAGAATTAAAACAATTCATAAATAAACCCTATAGGTTTCATTATCATAAATGAAATTTTATGCAAAGTATCAAATCAAAATAATAGTTCCGGGTTTCGCATTCTTCTATACAAAGGATATAATCATTGAACTACTTATTCAAACAATTTATACAAGATTAAGAATCCGTCAGGGTTAAAACCTGTAACAATATAATCGGTGGCTAGGGATGAAACCCTGTAGGTATCACTTGTTATCAAATGGAAAACAATTAAATAAAAGAACTATAATAACCTTGTGTCGAACTAAGGAATGAAAACAACATTTTGAACGATAAACATAGTATCATATAACAAAGCTATTGAAATATTATAGTAAGGGTTTGAGGCCGAAACTCAATCAAATTTTAAAAACGAAAGAAGAAAATAATAGTTTTACAAAACGAGTCTTTAGGATAGGGCTCGACGACAACCTGTTGGGATGTATCATTGCCAGTACTAACAATAGAAATCAAAATATTTAAAATCTTTTTAAAGAAATAGTATAAGTTTGAGTTTCAGGATTTAAACACACCCAGCTATAACAAATTATGGACAGGGTCAAGGGTTTTATAAACCCCGTAGAAATAAACGTTATTCACACCACTTTTTCGAATTGAAAGACTAATAATCAACACAGAGCTGAGATAGGGTTAGACCCAAATTTTTATTTCATATCCAAAATGATAATGCCGAATGGCTTAAGCAGAAAAATCATTTAATATACTCATATAGCTTACGATTGAAAAACCATACTGTAAACCTTCAATATTATGAATTTCCAACGAAAGGCCCAAAGTCAAAACTAAATTACATTAAAGGATTCAAGATACAGATACAGTAGTCTCGACAGAGACGTAGTACAAAGAAAAACTAGAGATACAAGAATGTTGTAGCTTCTTGTGAAACGCAGGACGAATCCCATTATCAACCTTTACAAACTATTCATGCCTTCCGGCTTACAAACATCAACGCTAACTGTGCTATCAAATGTGATGGCAGAGGAGACTTCACATCAAAATCGAGGGCTTACCATGGCGTTGAAACCACTGGGGTTTCCTTTGTTCCATCGTAACCTTCTGCTTAGAAGTGAATAGCTTTTGTTTTAACAAACGACTGGAAAACCCCTGTCAAAGCAAATGAGGTTATGTCTGAATAGTACTACGAAGAAAAAACAAAAGAGTTTTATGATTATAAATTAGGTTCTATGAGTATGAAGGAGTTAAGTAGTAAATTTCTAAGTTTGTTAAGATATGTGCCTTACATTATGGATGAGAAACCTAAAGTACAAATATTTTTGAGTTGCTTACCCTTTAATATAAATGACAGAATTGAATAAGACAACCCTACAACTCTTGAGGAAGCCACGAGAAAGCCCAACTCCTGTTACAAATAGAACAAAAAAATAGAAGGTGTATCTAGCTGGAGGAATAATAAACCTAGTAACTTTGAGCATAAAAAGAAAAATTTTAATTTTAATAAGAATTCTGGAAGTAACAACAGAAATTTCACTAACATAAATTTTCATGGCAATAATTTCAGAAGTAATGCACCACAGAATTTCACAGCTGCAAGAAACATGCCTAATAATAATAATAATAATGCCATAAATAATGAACAAAGACCAACTTTAAAATGTTATGATTGTCAAGGGCTGCATACTAGAGCAAATTGTCTGAATAGGGGAAGAAAATCAACAACATTCATACAATGCATGCATACCCAACAATTGGTGATTTAGCAAGGGAAATTCCCAGGATCAATGCAACATTGGAAAATTGACAGGATGTTCATCAAACTTCAATGGTCGAGATCGAAGGTATGCTACAAAACAAACCTATCTCTATTTTAATTGATCCAGGTGCAAGTTTGAGTTATATATCACCTGATTTAGTAAAAAGGTGTAAGTTGAAAGTAGAAAAGTTTGATAAATCATGGTTGGTTCAGTTAGCTACAGGAACCAAAAGAAAAGTAGCAGAATTTGTTAAAAGTTGTGATTTTATTATGAGTCAGTTAAAGATGCAAGTTAAATTGAATGTATTACCGTTAGTCCAGTGCCCCTCTATCCGGAAGGGCACCGAAGTTCTAGATTTTGAAATCAAGTTTTGTAACCAGCTCCTACGGAGTTGTTTTTCTTCACAATTATTTCAATAATAAATAAGTATCATTATGTTTAGCACAATTTTTCTGTTTCGGTTTCATTATGCTAATTTTTTGCATAATTTTAGTGATTAGAAAATGTCTAGCAGCATAGTAATATGAATTTTATTTTACTAAAAGAAATTCAACAATTTTCTATTTTGTGTATCTTAATTGACACATAGTGCACATACATATATAGTAATTTTAACAACATTCATATAATTGTAATTTTTTGCATAATACTCAGTATATTGAAATATAAATCATTTTTCTAACTACCAGTAGAATACGTAAACCGATGTAGGTTGTAGATTGCCCCTGTAGACCTGGACCGATGTAGGTTGTAGATTGCCCCTGTAGACCCCGTGGCTCCTTTGGTCCAAGCCTTAATAACCAAAAATAGGTGATCCACCCTACCAACCACCTCTTATCATGCTGGCCCTAGGAAACCGACGGGTTTCCTAGCCCCCGAGCCCACAAACTGATAATACCGAGAGTAGCTTTCCTTACTACATTTCCATAGGTGCAGTTTCCCCTTGAATTTTCCACCTCCTCCTTGGAGTTTACCCCCTCCTCCAAGCCTTGAGTTTTCCCCTTCCTCAGCTTCACCTCCAAAATCACAGTTCTCCCAAAAGAAAACCCAACCCCTCTGTAATCCCCAAACTCTTCCGTATATACTGTTTTCCTCCTTCACTTCCCTTCTGGTTTACTCCACCGCCCTCCATAAAAACCCTCGAGTCCCCAAAACATTAAATTTATGGCTTGTTTTACAATCCAATTCATAAATAAATATTATTTTTATAGTACTTCTTTTCTCGAGTAGTTCAATGGTATTAAGACTAGTTAAGTTGGATTCGATGGGTTGAACGTACATCATTTAATGATTCTTGAAATATTCAATTTAGGACCTTCATGACGCGGTGGATTCAATATTAGTCTTATCCTCCATTTAATATGTTGAATAAAATAATAATTAAATACTATCATGTTTACCCTATCAAATTTGAAGTGGTAGTTTGTTTTAATTATAAATTTATATAAAAATCCAATCTCAAATCGGTTGTCTGACATGGAAGTAATTTATGAATATAAATTTATTTGAGTTTTATCTTAACCTTCCTAGATCATTTAATAATTTAATAATACTCTTTTCTTGTTTCATAACAATAAATAAATTAATTTAATAACTCAAACATGTTCACTTACCCACTTATGATTTCTTTCATTCCAATAAGGACTTATTATCGTTATTAACATTAGTTAAATAATAATAATAATAATAAATATTAATGGTGATTTAAGTACCTTAGCACTAATATAACATACTTACATTGATAAACAAAGTACTCTTAAGGGTTTAATTAATCAATATTAACAATTAGATATTACACACTTCCAGCATTAATGTTTAACTGCTATACTTCATATTTATGATACCTTCACTTGATGAGACTTACAATTGGCAGAAATTATTTTAATTGTTCATTACAATGCTTACATATAAGACTAATTAACTTATTTTATTCATAATAAAATTGATCACCTATTACTTATGTCGTTTACCCAAACCTTAACTGAGTTATCTATGACAACTTATAACATTGTTAAATCCTAATAAGTATGTTTTAAACCGATACTATCGCACATGTACAAAATGTGCATGTGTGGCCAGTGTATGCATAGGTCTAACAAGTACTATAAACATACATCATATTTTCTATGCTTAACAACTAACTAATACTGATAATACTTCATGCAACATAACAAGTATATTACATTTATCATAACATTACTAAAACATCATCAGTTATCTTATCAATTAACCTTTAAGATTTCATTTCATTATTTTTATGATTACATCAGTTCAATCAATCAAGTACAAGGAAATGTACCTACTACCACTAACTCAAGATCAAGGAATACCCAACCCTCAACAGTACTAAATAACATATCCTCCCATTCTAACCTACGTCTGCATCCTCCCTATCCTTCCTCTGCTAGTACAAAAGTGGGTGCCAGCTATACTGACCTAACCACATAGAACCTAAGAGCGGTAGTGTCGGATAACTAACGGACCTAACCTCTCCTAGCAGGCATCCGACCATCGTCATCACAACAACTTGGGGATTGTGTCTCAACACGGCCCTCCCACGACCCCGGGTATCATAGAAACATAGGGTGGGAAATACATCCATCCCTCTCAACATACTGGGTCTACACCCTTATCAAATCATACTTTGCTGCTATCGAGATTATTGGACTGTGTCATCGTATCATCAATTTTGGTTGCTAAGGTTTACTGCATGGACAAGTTCTTATCTCATATATCAGATCAAGTATCCAGCTATCCCATAGCCCTTGTGTCCTATAGGTTAGTATTTCGCAAAGTACATATTTTATAACAAGCATTTCCATTCGATCACCAATTTATCCATATCATCAACATCATTTTATTTCACGTCACAATTTTAGCTCATCACAAGTATGCATGACATATAACAATTCAATTAATTTAATCATAGGATGGCATCCACATACAACATCATATATTTCACATTCCATCAATGAAAACATTAAAACATATATTGTCATCATAAAAGCAATGAATCTCATGATAAGCATAACCTATTAACCACATGAACATAGTAACATCATAATATCATAACATCATAGTCATAGTGACAACATAAAATCGTAATGACATAAACATGGTAGCAACATATAATCGGGTCTATCATCTCATAAGTATAGTTTACTCAGTCTAGTTGAGTCGAATAGATAATAAGAAAACAACGTGCAATCTAGTCGAAATATGGGGCATTACATACACCCACCCTTCGGGAAATTTCGTCCCGAAGTTATGGTTAAAATAGTGAGGGAAAATATCGACGCATAGTGTCTGCATCCTCCCAGGTAGCATATTGTGGGCTATCCTTGTCCCACTGAACCTAAAATTGACCAAACTCATTGATGACACCTTACAGTTTTACTTATTTTATTCCATGATATGTATTCTAATAATTAAAGAAACATTTATATTAATCTTTTTGTAGAATCTCAATACAATATCTAGAATGCCTAAAGGTTATAATCAGGTGCTATCCTCCTTGGCTTCGTTCTCCTTACCCTTTAAAAATATACCAAATTACGTTTGTCATCTTATTCTTAATTTTTATGTCCCCTTTATGATTTTTATGTCTCCTTACGTTTGTCCAAAGGACCTTCCAACTCAATCAAGAGGCTCAAGAATTAGCTAAATATGGTATGGAATCTAGTGAGTGATGAAAATGGAATGCGGTGATGACTTCTGGAGAGAAGAAAGAGGTGGAGGTTGAATTGGCCAAGTAGAGACATTTTCCAAGTCAAACTAACTTTACCTTATCCACTAGAAAGCATAAAATGTAGGATAAAGTTGTCTAAAGCAGGAAGGTGCCTTTCTAATCCAGGAATAGACTAAAATTAGATAGAATCATGCAGACTATTATCCATAATATATCCAATTGCGCCTTAGTGACTTAGGATAGCATGTGGTCTCATAAAAGGAAAACTTTAGGCCAACTACATAGTCTAAACCTATGAAATTAATCATGGAAGATTAATAAAATATTCCCAAGTCTAAAGTGGGTTTTTGAATGTTCCAACACCCCCCATTAAGGCTGAATGTATGTGGTAAATATAAAAAATATAGGGCCTAAGAAACAACGATTATGGTCACCCGATTATAGTTATTATGCCCATGTAAACTGAAGAAATAGGGAAAACCTCATGGGAATAAAAACCTCCCTAAAAAAATGGACATGTGCACACCAAAAATTGTTGTTGCTGCTCCAAACTCAAGTAGGTGTGATGCTTTATCAGATGTCTAGAGGTATCTTTCTCTTGGGAAGAACTGGATCATGCTCCAAAAACATGTGCCTGAATTCTCCATTAGTGGATGCAAGCGAAACTGGAGGCTCTCTGAACTTTGTCTTCATGAGAACCAATCCATGAATATGAAGACCATTCTGGAACTTCATGAAATTCAAACCAAATGAGGTAGGATCATCACCAAACAGATATGATCGCTCTTGAAACTTGAAATTCTGATTAGTGGAAGTTAAATCAGCTCCAAGAATTGATATATGGTCCCTTGAGATCTCCTTTGAACCAGTAGGGGTGAGATCAAAACCAAAATCACTAAAATATGCCTGAGACTTGAACCCGAGTGAATGGTAGTGTCCTCCATATTCATTGAAACTCTGAGAACATCTGCCAATTATCATATAGAAGTACATAATAAGCATGTGGTCAAGGGGGGCGAATGCATCACCTCCAAATTCTTATCTAACCTCCAAAACATTAAGAAGATCATCATTCTGCAAACCAGGAGACTCGTGTGAAAGAGAGGATTAAAGAACCTCTTCATATTCTAGAGCATAAACTGGCTTATCTTGCTCATAATTTAGAATAGAATACTTATGGGAGAACAAGAGAGAGAGAGAGAGAGAGAGATGGAAGTCTCCATCTTCCACAACTATATGTATTGAATAAATTTCTGCCATTTGATCTTCAGTACCTGCAAAATGATACCATGTGTCAATTTGGATTGCCTAGATCTAGATTCAATAAGACAATTTCACTTGGAATATTTCAGAGAATATGAGAAGAAGAATATAGAAGATAACATGGGTAAAACTCACTGTATTTTATTCATCAATGTGCTTAAAATATATAATACATATCAAGAGAGAAAATAGAGTTCCTTTGAAGGTAAGTTGAAAGCACAAAAATGAATACTTACTAAAAGCTAAAAAACGCCTTAGGTGTCAAAAGCACCTTCCAAATCAGTCAAGAGGCTCAGTGATTAGCTAAATATGGTATGGCAGCTAGTGAGTGATGAAAATGGAATGTGATGATGACTTTTGGAGAGAAGAAATAGGTGAAGGTCGAATTGGTAAAGTAGAGACAATTTCCATGCAAACTAGATTTACCTTATTCACTGGAAAGCAGAAAAAAGAAGGATAAAGTTGTCTAAAGTAGGAACTCTCCTTTCTAATCCAGGAATAGAATAAAATCAGATAGAATCAAGAAGAATCTTATCTATAATCTACCCAAGTGCTCCCTAGTTACGCAGGATAGCATGTGGTCTCATAAAAGGAAAAAATTAGGCCAACTAGATCGTCTAAACCTAGGAAATTAATTATGGAAGATTAATAAAATATATCCTAAGTCTAAAGTGGGTTTTTGAATGTTCCAACACATACACACTTTGTTCATCTGGTTGTGAATTTGTTTGCGAAATTCGTTCAAGATGCAAATTTTTATTTTGAAGACCATGCAATTCTGTCAAGTATTTAGATGCAAGTTCCAAGTTTGATGAAGATATTGCGGAAGGGTCACCTTGTGCAAGGCAAATGTAGAAATGCTCTACAATTAATTGTCTTATTTCAATGGATTTTGTATAAAAAATGAAGTAGTACATCCAATGCATCGAACAAGCAATCTCCAATTTTTTAATGGAAATCTTGTAGCCTAAACAAATGACTTTTTGACAATTCAATGCCAATTTCATGAAGGCCTTGTCACCTAATTGAAATAGAATTCAACAAGTCTTCGATTCTCAATGAGATAGAGAGAAGCAAATGCAAACCTACATTCCAAAAAACAAATACAACCACAAAAATAAAAGAAACAAAAATAAGCAAATGTTTTTTAATAGCTGAAAGTAAAAAGTATGTGCATATGAAGTAGAGATGATACAAAGAGAGAGGAAAAAAATGTCGACTGTCTTTGCTAAAGAAAATTCATGTCGTATTTGGGAAGAATTATTTAAAGACTAGGAAAACAATGAACATTGGATCAAAGCAATATCACATGACAACATATATTTCTATCAATGAAGCCGTGGCTAAAGAGATGGTGCAACCATTCCATGGAAATGTTGGACAAAGACATGGAAAAGCGTGAATTGAGAAGATCTTAAAACCTATCACTTTAAAAAAATATACACTGTTTCCAAGACTTCACCTCAAACAAAAGACCTGGCCATCGAAACAAGTTTTACAAACTAGTAGAAGCAATTCTGGAAGTGTATATTGACAAGGAAAAAGAGATCATCCGATTTTGAGAAGACGATCTTCAATTGGAAGACTTCTAGATCCAAAGGTCGATAATAGATGAAACTATGATTGTTTATACTAGGAAATAAAAGGAAAAGTTTCAAATATTAGATATTCACAAGTGAAACCATCTAGGCCACCTAAGATTATTTCTAAATATGAATAGATTCTTGAATACGTAGGCAGTGTTTTTAAAAATGTTTTCCAATTGAATGTGGAAAACCACATCATCTATGCAACTATGGCTAATCTACAATTATTTCCAAATGGAAGCGCACATGTCAATGAAATATAGACGCATGAAAAAATTTCTATCGATGCAATTTTCTGGTCTACAAATTTCATTCACTTTCGGCATAGGAAGTTTCTTTTGTCACTGCCAAATGCATTGCACTAGAAATGATGCGAGTGCTTTCACTATATTTCAATTTTGGTTTGGTTGTATACATATTGTTTCTTGTTCCATTTACACATTGCAAACACATGGAGCTTGGAAGGGGACACTCTGCATCTCAATTTGGAAAGCCTTGGGAATTGAACATAGGGGAAGAGTATTTTTATAAGAACGTGCAAAATAATGTTTGAAAATTGCTGAAAGCATTTTGTTACAACGGTCTACGCTAGAAAGGGTCAATCACTAAAGTTTATTTGAATTTGCTAATGGAAAGGGTCAATCACTAAAGTTTATTTAAATTTGCTAACATCCAAAAGATCACTGAAAAGAGCCATGCAACGGTTCAAAAATGGAAATGGCTATGTATATGTTTTGGAAAACTAATTGAACACAACATACAGTAAAAGCAAAATATGCTATGGAGAATGTTGACTACAGCTTTAGTATTTGGCTTCCCTATGGTGACAACCTATTGTGTACATGCAAATGAATATGAAAACATATGAATCAACTAATATGGAAAAAAATATGCTCAAATGTTATGACATATTTAAAACATATTTAAAGGAAACTGTAGCATATAGATAACAACCTTGTGAACAAATACAAAGTGACAATGAATACAAAACAACAATTTGCCATACTTCATGAATGGCTATGAATAAAGCAAATAAAGAATACAAGAAATTGTCGGTATAAACTATGAAAACAAAACATAAAGAACCCAAACTAAAGCAAATTTGGCAACTATATATACCTTATATATATATATAAACTACTGATGCAATTTCCTGAATTGTCACCACTAAATTCAATTTTGGATTTTCAAAGGTTTTTTTTGTAGCAGTATGAAATTTTTTTATTCTTGTTCAGCTAGGAAGAAAATGAGACAAAACATCTAGAATCACATATGAAACTAATTGAAATTGAAATAAAAGAAAATTTGTTTCCTATCTTTAAAAAAAACAATATTAAACCTTCTGATTTATCTAAAATAGAAGTACAATTTTTTTTTAGAATTTTAGTGACTAGAAAAATAAAAGCACTAAAAAAAATTCCATCTTGGAGAGGAAAGAGGCAGAACGCCAATAAAAATAGCATAACACAAGACAAATCTTGAGACAAATTATAAAAACAAGGAAAAAAGATAAATGCCATGAAACAAGGAAATCAATGAGGAGGGAAATTCAAGCTCTTAGTAAAGTATTTTTTCCAATATCAAATATATATCTATTGATGTTGCTAGCCAACAAAACAATTTAAAGCACACAATATTTGACCTCCACAAAAAATCCAACAACAGGAATTGCTTATTTGTCTACAGAAATTTGAATTATGAATTTTTTAAGCTTTTAAAACTATTAGAGAAAGATATTTATATCCAGCTAGCAAGAGAACGAGGAAAACTATCTAGAATTAGATATGCAAGCACATTGAAGTGAAAGGAGGAAAATATGTTTCAAATCTATGGAAGAAAATAATATGAAATGTTTTCACCATTCTAGAAGAAGAATACAAAAATCTGTGAAAATTTCAATACATAGAAAACCAGCCATAGAAAAAAAAATTCCCAAGTCTGTTAGAAAATATACAATACCTACAAATATCAAAGCAACAGAAAAAGATAATTTGCATGAGACAAGCAAATCAATAAGACCAAAATCAAGTTCCTACCATATTTTGATATTCAATAAATAGTTATTGATTTTGCTAGCAAGTAAACATTTTAAAGCACACAATCCTTGGCAAATATTTATATCAGGTTGGCTGGCTACCTCTATTTCAGTTTCAGGAACAAGCATAAAAAAAACTTGTTTACAACATAAATGAAAACTTATAAAATGACAATGAATGGACTAATATATAACGAATATCAGTTTTTCCTTTTTTTAATGGTCATGATCATTGTCAAAGAAAAAAACAGAAAAAACATATTGAAACTATTTTTTGTGTTTTTATTCTTCCCTTTCCTATGATAAAGCGAGTGCTAGAAACTACAACCACAAATTATGGATCTAGATATATTTTTTGTTTTGTTTTTTTAAACATGCACTCGCTAAATTGAACTAAAACAATTAAATTTCTAATTGCATAATTTCTTTTTAGAACAACGAGTCTGTACAATATGGATGTTGCAAGCAACATACCTTTCAACAACGCTTCATGGATACAATACATTGGGTATTGTCACGGGTGTTGTATCCATAATTCATGGCCAAAGATAAAGGTAATATCCATCCAAATGAAAATAGTAAAAGAAAAAAACCCAGATAAAATACACTGCTCAAAAAGCGATACAGAGTGCATGAGCACAATCGAAGATAAGGGATATTGCAACATGAAGATAAGCAAACAGATGGGATGGATACCAATTTGACTATTTCAGGGTCTGATATCTAACCAAACAAACCAACGTCAATTTCCTATAGATACTATTTTTCAAAAACTGAATAATAGATTGGAAGAAATAAAAGTCTCTACCCCGATAGATTTGACAATAACAATGCAACATGGCAATTTCTGGTTTACGAAAACCACAAGAGGCTGAGTTCCAATCGAGGAAACAATAATCACAACTGTGCAACATCAAAAAATGAAAACATGCCATGCAAACCAAACTTAGTGTATTAGTTTGTTGGTTATCACCTATTCTAAGTCTAGTCTCAAGACTGCATCCAATTGGAAGATCACATATCTAAAAAGAGATTTTATATATATTTCAATTGAACAAATGAATTTCTGAAAAGAAAAAATGAACAAGTCTCTGCATGAATATACTGATGACTATTTTCATGGGATTTTTCCATAGAAGCAGTTTCCAGGCATAGAAAATAATTGAAACCAAATCTCATAGCAAACCACCAAAAAATCCATTCTATCATAGACATAGCAACAAATGAAAAAAAAACTAACAACCATTTTTAGAAAAAATTGGACACAAAGTATTTTGAGCAATCAACCATAGACAACAAATTGAATTTGGAGTTGTATATGCAACTAACTATGGGCATTGGTCAAGGTCTTTTTGAAAGATTATGTCTAAATCAAATCAGGGCTTTTCTCCATGTAAGCATGCATAAGAAGATGTCACTAAGAGAATATGTGGTAATCAATTCCAAGGGCGCATCAACCAGAACCATTAACTTCAATGATGTAAATGATAAATACAAACTTTGATCACAGGTGTAGAACATGAACTAAGAACCCTACATAGCGAAAGATTTCATGTCTGCAATTGAAATTATGATGTCAAAAAGATTTTGACAACATAAGAAAATATTCCAGGGTTTTGTCTCGAAATCTTTCGTCACATTTCCAAACAAAGTCCTTACCAATCCAACAAATGCATGGAGACAACAAACCCAGGAGCTGCATCTCCACAAATAGCTAAAAAAACTGTTTCTCCTAATTCGTTGTTCCATGAGGGGTTCACTTTTTGGAGTACTTCCATTTTCCATAGGTCTTTACAGCTCTTGATGCTCTTCCTCCATGTTCAGGGTCACGTCTCTTGTATGCTGAAGCACTTCGGTTTGCGGAAACTGATCTTCATGATCATGCCTAACACTTGTACCTTCCTCACAACATCCTTATCTGGCACGTTCATTCCTTGTTCTCTCAATTTAGTGCTAGTCATTTACTCTGTCCTCCTTTCTTGATGTAGCTCTTCTTGGTTTTCTTCACTACTTTTTCCATTCCTTGTGCTTTATTCCAGTTATGCACTTTTGCTCCATGCTTCTCTAACCTGATCTTTTAACCACTTTTATTTAATACATTCTCTTTGTTCAGCTCGCTCAGCCTCGGCTTCTACGTTATCAATCCTCTCCATGGTTTGTCTACCTTTGGCAACCTAGCAACATCACCCTGACTTTTCCCCTTGGGCACGAGGGGTTTACTCCTCCATCTAATCCAGTCTAAAGGAAGAAACCCAAATTCTACCAACCAGGTCTTGATCCACAAGGGAAATTATTTTAATAGTATTCCATGAGCTCCTCTCTTAAGTTCGTCTTCATCTTTTGATGTGGATTGGTTACTTTCAGCTGGGAATTCCATAATATAGCCAAACAAAGTGATTTCTACCTAGAAGTCAACAACACTAGTCGGGTAAATTTAGCTTGTTCAACCGGATTAAACTTCTTACATTCCAAACCGCAATTCTCTTATTCCTATTGCAGTTCTCAAGGGATTCCACAAGTCGATGTAACCACATTGCTAGATTTACCGAAAGCTCATCACTCAATACTTTGTATTGATCTAGAAAATATCCTCCATAAAAGAGGTACTGTCTGAACTTGGATACTTCCCATCCTCATATATCAACCTCTTGCATTGTGAAACCTTCAAGCATGTTGTTCTATTAGTCCTGAATCTCACTTGATATCACCAATTTCGCCATACATTTAACAAAATATTGTTTAATAACTGGGTCTCCGAAACTGAACCATTTACTGGCAATAAATGGAGACCAAGATTCTTGTGCATGGACTAACAAAAGGGTGTTGTTGTAGTCTAGTGTACTGACATTTTCAATCCCATTAAGGGGAAGATCTCACCGAAAGCATATCCAAGACAGACCTAGAGTAAGGTTTAATTAACTGTATGTTTGTGGCATGAGGTTACAACATTAAACATAACAATAAGAGTCATCATTCTGCCATCATAATAAAACATATTCATCATTCATTCATCATAATAAACACCATTAATCAACAAGAGATCATCCCATAGATTCATAATAAACACCATTAATCAACAAGAGATCATCCCATAGATGACTGCATAAACATAATTGACACATACATGTTCAACAAAATTTAGGAGGGGGCAACATTTCCTTTCATTATAATATCAGTCTCACAACAAATTCATACATCACATAATTGACACATGTTCAACAAAATTTAGGAGGGGGCAACATTTCCTTTCATTAAAATATCAGTCTCACAACACATTCATGCATCACGAGCACATGCCTTACATTCACTGCAGAATCACCATGTCTTTCATTTAATTGACTTACATTACAGTGATTTCATTTTCACATTCTCCACTACTACGGTCTTTGCACTGTATTTAGAAATATGAAATAGAATTAACAACAATGCATTTCTTGTACAATACATCAGTCATAATACCGACTGAACATATAGAAGCAGGTTCAGTGACGCTTGAACAAAATCAAAATGATTTGATAGGGTTGTTCTTTCCTAGACTGAATAATAGTTTCTTAATTTAAGTTCAACAATAACTTTAACCAGCTTTATCTGAAAACCCTTTGCAAGAGCCCGAGGCCTGAAATATTAAAGCCTCTCCATAACGCCACATTTTGGGAACAATTAATCTCTCACTTTAAATAACATTAACCTGCGCTAGTTCTTGCTTCACTCTGTCAAAATATGTCTTATCTGGCTGACAAAATACAAATTTTATACAGTCAGCATTTTGTATTTTTAGTGAAAAGTTCAGATGTCATTGAAAGAAACTCCTATAAAAAAATTAGTTACAATCCTGAATACAGAACAGAGAATAGAGTACACAGTTGATATTGAGATTACAATTAAATTTGGCTCATAAGAAATAAGAAAACAACACTTACATAACCAAAATTACTGGAACCTCCATATTTTTGGGTTTTATGGTGGATGCCTGCCCAGCTAAAGATACCAGCAGAACGATGAGTTAGATTAAGATGTCCAAGAAACGAAGATGAAAATGTTGTTTAACACATCATTATTTAAGAAAGATGAAAATCTTGTTTAACAAAGATGAAAATGAAATAACCGCCCAAGGTTGTATACAAATTAGGTTTCCAAAAACAAAAACCAGAAAGTGCATGGCTTTAAAGACATGAAACTTACATGACTGTGTTACTGATACCAGTTGTCACAGATGTTCCCACAGTGAAGATTAGACGACGATTCCAGGCAATCTTCAAGAGTTCAAGAACTTCTTCTCCTTTTTTGGTCTTTGGCAAGTAAGCAACCCGTCTTGTACCGGAGTACCGTCTTCCAGGAGATGGATGCTCAGACGTCTTGTCAAAAATTTCAATTTAAAAAGATTAGAAAATGGTAAGAATGAAATTGATGGACATAATATTAATATTTGTAACCAGCTTAAGTCACCATAAATGATAAGCACCTGAATTCCAGCTTCAAATGAATATGTGATTTCAATGATATCAATGCCTGGATATCCCTGAAGGCCACCCCGACCCTCTCGACTTGTAATTGGAATGTATCGGATGCTCATATCACCTGGAGGTTGTCTCCCCGTAATCGTACCATAAATTGTCAAACATTCTGGACAAGACGGACGAGTTTTAAACCAGTGTGTGATGCATTCTCTATGAAAAAAATGGTGACATTTAGCCAACTCTATAGCTTCATCTTCTTGCAAACTGCAAAGACAGACTGAACAATCTTCCCCGTCCTTAGGGTTGGGACATGCAATCATGTAAGAATGTTCATCTTTTGAACTGTTGGACTGCACTGATTCATTACTCCTCCCCTGTTGCTGTTCCAGAGACTCTGATGATGATGGCTGCAATATGCATCTTCGAACACTCCTAGAACGTGTAGTCTTTACATTGTATTGCATTCCATCTGCTTCAAATAACAGAGAATATTCTTGACCATTTACTTTAAATAATAAGCCAGCTGGGTAGTCCAGCTTATTTTCTCTTTGGCTGAATCTGGACTCAAGCAATGTTGTCTCAAATTTTGAAGCCAGTTGGTCATCATATCTTCGCCAACACATCTTCTTTGCTTCCCACCATTGCCAAACAGCAGTTGCGCTTTCTCCCCTAACATACCTCCTTACCATCCGCTGCGACTGAGTTATGGGATTGACCTACATGAATGATTATTTACAGTTAGTGTATTTTGCAGTAAATAAATTTCCAAACAAAAGATGATAAACCAATGTAGTATTGTCATCTCTTCAAAATTGTGTTCAAAAGTTGCCAACATGAGTAAAAATCTCTACCTGTGTGAGGCCTTGGTTCTGGAACTTAATGATGTACGTGGGAGTCGAACCCTGGTGGTCGCTTATCTCAACGGAAGAGTCACCCCGGGCAAAGGCGGCCTCAATGGCTGCACTACATGAAGCATCGTGTGAACGCCAGCGGAGGTCATCAGTTCGCCATTGCCATTCGACCAATGTTGCTGTTGCTGTTGCCATAGCTCCTGAACACTCTCTTCTTCGCCTTACTTAAAACTACTCCAACTGTATTTACTAATATCTCTCTTCTTCGGCTTCGGCTCACTTAAAATTACTCCAACTGTATTTATTTATTTATATCCATGACTTCTAACGTGCTTTCTTCTATTTATATAATGCCTTCCCTTCTTTTGGGACCAGTAATATTTTATTTTTATTTTATAAATAAAAAAATTAAAAATGTGCCATAAATCATGCTGTCTTCTTTTTAGATTTTTAAATAAAAAAATTGTTGCTAACCCTTTGCGTTAATACTCGAGTAAACCTTTTTTGCACCTAGTGAGGGTGTGGGGAGATGTTGTCATGTTAAAACTACTCCAAGTGTGTTTACTTATATCCATGATTTTGGACGTGCTCTCTTCTATTTATATAATGTCTTCTCTTCTCCCTTTCTTTTTTGTATTTTTAGGCCCATTTAAGTTGAGTAATATTTTGTTTTTAGTTTTAATAGGTTTCCATTTAAGTTTTAATTTTTTTATTTTATAAGATGACATTAATTTTTTAGTTCTTTTTCATAATTTTTTATTTTATGAGCTGACATCAATTTTTTTGGAGTCTACTCCCACCACCCTCTTCTCACCTAACAAACAAAACCCCTCGAATACCAACCAATCTAGTGGGACTTTACACATATGATCTAGGTGTTAAGTTAGTTAGGATTTTGATTTGGTAAAAAATGTATATGAATTAAAATTGTATAAATTGTACACGTGGACTTCCATAAAGTGTTGGTTATTATTGTTATGGTTGGATGATGTTTATTGATGTTATTGTTATTACACTACCACAACCACGTAACTTATGGGGGAGGTCATAAGTTAAGTGCCATGAACAAAATATTTGTTAGTTGTTCTCCATGAATAGTCCTTTCCTGGACTACTTGTTATAATCCATCTTAAACGAGTTGTTTTCCACTTCTCATTATCCATGCATAACTACTGGGTTTTTTTTGTATTTTGTTTTTATAATTGTTTATTTCAAATTTGGAAGACGCCCATAAAATCTAGATTAAAATCAATCTAGATAGTACACTTGTTTCCTCATCATACAATCTAAGAAAAACACTCTTGCTACTCCACCCCAAATTCTAAACTATAAACACCTATTGGTGTAAAACCACCTATGGGTGTACTTATTGGGTTGAATGTGTATTTTATGGGTGTTATGTTGGGTATGTTGGAAAAATAACCATGTATTTACTGGTTATTTTTTAATGGAATAATTCAACAATTTCTATTGTGATTCTATTTGTGTTCATGGAATCATGGTTTATTTGGATGATGTATATGTGTCATTATTTTGGTGTTCTTTCCTTATTCATATATAAGTGACACCACTCTAACTATTGTGGAACTAAAAGTAATGGAATGAACTTAGATTGTTAATGCATTAGCTTGTTGTTGACTATGCTAACCTCAATCTACAACACTCCCCACCTATCACAAGTCTCGACAATGCACATTTGGTAAGACCTTCATTATTACATGGATTGACAATGTCAATGCTAGATTACACTAGACTTTGTTGGACTCCTACTTGGACCCTCATTTGCCAATTATTGCCAACAAATGATTTTGTTGTTGGGACCTAATCATTATTGTGGTATTTCACCAGGACGAAGTAGATATTATCTAAATCACAACTCCAAGATTGGTTTGAAGTGCAAATCAGAAAGTTTGTTTGACACAAAGCTAAATTATGAGGATTGAATTATGGATCATTGTCGAGAGATATTGTTATAAAAACATACTACAAGGGATAAACGAGAGATTATATGGGTTGACTTCCCAACAAGCATGTATTAGTGAGGGGACATGAGGTCATAGTTAGAGAGAGAGAAAAATTTGAGTGGAAACTTCCAAATTTGGTAGCACTTATATGTGTGACAGTTTGAACACCTAGTTAGTCGGGCTGTATATTTTTAGATGAAGAGAACAATGGAAGGGTAGATTCTTGAGGTTTGTGGTAGAAGGGTACCAATCCTATTCAAGAGCCAAAGAGGAGTTCAAATAATAACCATAACGAAAGTTGTTAAACAAGATTCCTACCTCTATCAAAGTGGTGCAGGTGGAAGAGGGTATTTTACCCTTAAATTGTAGTTTATAAGCCTCGTGTTGTGGGGTTGATCAAGATAATTGGAAATGATGATGGTTTGAAAGAAACAGTATCATGAAGGATGAAAAAAATAGTGAGAGATCCATACAAGACTTAAAGAGAGTAGAGATACTAACTGGTGGTCTTTAAACCAGATTCCTGTAGTCATAGAACACAGTGAGAAGTTGTGGAAGGAGATCAATGAGAAAGGAAGCAACAAGGTGAGGCTACAAGGATTGAAGAAGTTAAATAACAATTATGATCTAGCTAGATAATGGTTGCAAGAAAAAGGGTTGACATTGGAAGTGATTGTGGTGAGGAGGAATGGTGGTGAAGGTACATCAATAAGGTTTAAAGGACATACCTAGACTGGATTGTGCATCGATGTTAGGATACACACAGACTGCTTAGATCCTCTACAAAAAAAGGTTATGTTAGAGTATTCTTCTTAAGAACCCATGGATAATGATATTGAAGACAATGCATAAGTTGATGATGTGTTAATAAATGTATTCTGACTACTAGAAGAAGATAAGATCCCAACAGTGGACATTGCTTATGGAATTTCTTCTCAATAACTAGGGTCAAGTTATTGAGATAGTGGGTAAGAGAACAACAAATCTATTGAGATAAGATCACATGGTATCAGAGCAGGAAGTAGCTATTCGAATTGCATCCATTGCAGTAGTTGCAGCAGTAGCAATTGAAACATTTCTTTGAGAAACTATCTTTCACTTGTGCACCAGAAGCCTCTGAGTTTCCACAACAAATCTTGGTGCTATTACTTGAATTCATTGGATAAATACAGTGAGGTCTAGCCAGGTGTGAAGGACTTAGTCTATGTGCCAAGTGTTCTTAAGGTAGTGTTCATTCGAAGTATAGCATTCTCCATCAGCACAACTCTTCTTGTTTTGTAGGTTTATTCACCCGTTCGGAATCTTCTTCAAATATTCAACTTCTTCTGTTGAGATAGATCTAAAGCTCACATATTCCAACTATGTTGAGTGGAAATACAAGATGACTCTCTTCATGATATCCAAGAGCTTCACCCGAATACTCAACGAAACGATGGTAGAACCACTCAGTGCAGTTGAAAAGTCCAAGTACTTGGATAGGCTTGATGAAGCAATTGGCCTCCTCCTTCTCTCAATTTATGAAGATATTCACTTCCATGTCATCGATCTTACATCTCCTAAATAGGTTTGGGACAAGCTCGAATCCCTTTTTGGACCGAAAGATGATATGCAAGGACACAAATTGGAGAATGAGCTCATATGTTTGAGTCTTGACAGCTTTGAATCTATTAATGCCTTTCTTACCAAGTTCAAAAGCTTGATATCACAGTTGAAAATATATGAGATAGTGAAACAAGACAAGCAGCTTATACTTTCCATTCTCTCAAAGTTGGGGGCAAAGTTCTCAGATTTTGTCTCTACTTTCTAGTCAACTAGGTTGTCCATTCCAAGATGGAAGTTTCCCTCATTTGATGACTTCATCCAATCTCTTACTCAAGAGGAAGAGAAGTTGATATATATGGGAATGATCAAACCCAAATTGGATTCAACTCTTACAGTTGCAGAGAGAGCGGATGGTAAAGGAAAGCAAAAGATTTCTGACAAGAGATCGAATGATACAAGGCCTACAGATAGTCCATCCCAGTCAGATGGGGCTTCGAACTCAAGGAAGTCCAAGCATTCTGAAAAGAAAAAATACAAGTGAACATTGCCTTAGAGGCTTTCATCCTGAGAGTGTTTGTATGAGTAAAGCCATAGATTTTATGGCTCAGTTACTCGAGAAGAACAATCTTCCTGTTCTTGCACATACAAGGAAGGAAGGTCCTGATACTGAATCTTCTAGATCCGAATGAAAAGAAAGATGCCACGCCCTCATGGAAAGTGCATCAAAAAATTCTTCTTACATTATAGATTCAAGAGCCACAAGACACATGTCTTCCTCCAAAGATCTATTCTCCAGTTTCACAAGCTCCATTGGCTCTTCCATCAGATTGGGCAATGATTCAGAAGTCTCCTCTCAGGGGATCGGAAGAATCAATCATGACTTTGGTTACTTTTCTGATGTGCTTTATGTCCCTTCTCTTGCAGCAAATTTACTTTCCGTGTACCAAATGACTCATATTGGAGAGCCCAAAAGGGTGATATTTTCTCCAAATGAAGTCGAAGTACTGAACATGGTTTCAGGGGAAATCATCTCAAAAGGTGTTGCAAATCATGAGACAAAACTCTATGAGTTTTCACACTTCTTGCCTCTTTCAAAGGAGTCTGCTCTTTGCTCTCGTGCTCATGAAGAGAGTAGACGACCTCATATCAACTTACAAGCTCAAGATGTGGTTGAAGGTTTTCAAATTGGAAAGATTGCTCATAACACCTGCAAAGGTTGCTTGAAGGACAAAGATGGGTCTAAGAAGATTGAGACTGTTGAAGAAGTGCGAATGCTAGATCCAGATCCACAAGCACATGAAGACCTAGCACCTATTGATTCAAGTCTCATGTCAAAAGGGATCATCACTACTACTCCCACTAGTGATCTTATTGAAGATCCATCATTATCCGATTCTAGTTCTTTTGGAAAAGATCTCACCTGTGATAGCTCAAGGGAGATATCAGAGATCTACACGGTCCTTCAGAAGTAGTTTCATGATGGTTACATTTCTGATTTTGTTCTCACTTCATCAAATTCAGAGTTTGGAAGTGATGATGAGCCAGGTTCACTTGCTTCTTCACATAATATTTCAGATTAAGAGTTTGAGAGTGATGATGAGTTTCAAGAGAGATAATCTCCATCACATGATAGTTTAGATTCGGAGTATGAGATATCAACTTCACATGTTTCTTCTCATGAGATCTCAGATTCAGAGTTTGCATGTGATGAGCTAGTTTTACTTACTCCTCCTCATGAGATTTCAGAGCTTGATAGTGTTGGTGATTTCCAAGAGAACGAACCTTCATCACATAGTAGATCGGATTCAAAATATGGCAGTGATAAAGAGAAAATGCTGGATCCAAATCCACAAGAACTTGAAGATCTAGCAAATACTAAAGAAGAAGAGGAAATGGGAGATTCAGTTCCAAAAGAGCCTTATGATCTCTCAACAGATTTTCCTCCTCTTTCGAGATGGGCATCCAATACTACTGAAGATCTTATTGGTGATCTAGGTGACTGACGGAGAACCAGATCAGATTTTCAGAATGGAAGGTTTCATCCTTCTCACATTTCGGATTCATTTCAGATCGATCAACCCTTCTTATGAAAGAATGTCACTTGCCTCCTTTAGGGGTGAGTTATGAAATGTTACTTTAGCATCCTTCAGTCTATTTTGAGGGAGGGCTTTCTTCCCATTGGGTTTTCCCTCTATCCCCACTTAGTTTATTTTTAGATTGATTGCACGGGGTGACCTTTGGTCTTAGTCACTATGGCCCTATTTTTGTTTCAATTATTTTTCTCATAGTATAGCTTGCGGGGGGTTTTGAAATATTCACACCATCATTTTTGTATTTTGCATGTATGCATGCAAATATACATGTTGCATGCATCCAGTCATCATCATGGTTGTCTCCCCAACACCTAGAGCTTGCTTCTAGCTCTCCAAAGTCTGTCTTTAGCCCCCATTTGGTCTCCTACCTACCTGATGCGCCCTTCTTGACTGTTCTGCATGACTAGTGCGTCTTTCTCACCTATCACTGTTAGTTAGAGCGCCTTTACTCACCTACCACTCAGTTAGGGTGCCTTTTCTCACCTACCGGGAGTTATCACTCAGTTAGTGCATGGATTGAGTAGTTGTTCCCTTGATTGCTCATCCTAACTACTTGTAGCTCTTTGTTAGCTAGTTTTGGAATGCCACTTGACCCTATGACAACTTCATGCATCCCCCTTGGAGTCTCCATTCCCTGATTTATGCCTAGATGGTTCTGTTAGACTCAATTGGACACACTTGACTGACTCTTACCATTTATGACTGATACTACTGACTGGATGATGTCTCCATTGTTATCCAAGCTAGACTCTGAGCTCAGAGATTCAAATGCCCTACTTGGCAAATTCGAATCCTATATCATGCTCCTTACAGTTCATTGTAACACATTCACTACATTCATTATTCATTGTATGATACTGGTATTTTATCTATTATTCTGTGTTTATGAGTGATTATTGAGTGTCTCCTTCTCTTGTTCTTTGCAACATACTTGAGAGTTTGATTGTGAGTTGCTATAGCTGCTAGATCTCTTGTAGATTATCAAACTTGTTGTAACTTGTAATCCAACAAAAATATGCCTATTGCATGTTCAATCTACCAAAAAATCTACACACAACCAACAAACAACCTTCCTCAAACTTTTCACGACATGAAATACTTATGATAATTAATGCAAGATGATATCTAACTAATTAACTATCATCGAACAAATTCCTCCTCCAAATATGCAATTCATGAATGCACAAATTAGCACATAATTTGTTAGGGGGCATGGTTGGGAAGAAGAGAGATATCCTTGGTTATTAAAAAACAAAAGATTGGTTATTAAAAAAAAAATTGTTTGGAATGGGAACAAGGTTGATGGTTAGTTAACTGCCAAGTCTACATATGATACTATTTCCTTTATGTATTCATAATTCTTAGGTGAATGGTGGTCCAGTTCAATATGGAAAGGAAACCTACCAACAAAATTGAAATTTTTTCTTTGGTTGATCCAGAAAAATAAAATCTTGACTTGGGACAAACTTCAGAAGAGAGGTAGAGAAGGACTAGGTATTTGTTGCTTATTTCATTGTGATTTAGAATCTATTGAACATCTTTTTGTACAATGTTGTTTTAGAAAAAAAGTATGATGGAAAATCCTTGCTGAGTTAAAAATTGACACTGGTTGGGGACATCATACCTTTAATGGAAGCCTCGAAAAATGGTGTAAACGACTCCCTAATTATAAAGAATTACCATTTTTCATTAGTTGGGGCATTTGGAGGTGTAGAAATTCAGTTATTTTTTATAATCAAAACCTAAACATTTTTGTTCTTTGTAACAAAACTCTAATTGTATTCCTTGAATACTATAAAGAGAAAAGAACCAAATGACCAAGGAATCTTTCCACTCCCACTTTTCTTGAAAATTTTCCTATCGGGTATTTTGATTGTTCATCACAAAATAACAAATGTGGAGGGGGAATTGTACTACATATTGACATAGAACATTGGTTCCATGTATGGTTCAGTTATCGTCATGGAACAAATACAAAGGCTGGACTCTTATCCATATGGGGATCACTCATATTGTTAGCTAGATGCGGTGTCCTTTATCTTCAAGTGGTTGGTGACTCAAATCTCATTATTGAATGGGTTAGGTAAAGCTACTCTTCAGTTTATTGAACTTGAACACTGGTGCTCCAGGGTCAAAATGTTCCAATCATTATTTTGTGGCATTTCATTCAAGCACATCTATAGACAATTAAATTATCTAGCTGGCGGACTTTCCAAAACAACTATAAATTGTGAGTTCGGTTGGCTACATTATGAGGAATATTTGGATCTTGCTTTGTCCACTAAAGGTAAATTTAGGATTTTCTAACTTTTGGTCATGTTTCCTATTGAGGAGTATTTTTAGATCATGAAGTTTGCAACTATGAATTTTTGGAATGTCCTTGATATGTAGTCAATATATCTCTGTTATGCAAAGAGATAAGATGATTTTTTTGTAACTAGGGGAGAGATCTTGATTACACGACTAATTAAGTATGTAATGGTTTAGTTTGATTCTAGTGGAATAACAAGAAACCATTTTTTTTGTGTGAAAAGTTAGACTATTATTTATTTTAACTTATGTGTTTATTTTTTTAACTAATGTCAATTACTAATTTAATTATCATTTTATATTCTCGACTTCCATCTTGGATTTCTTCACCTAAGAATTGTGAAGACATGTTACTAATAAACGACTTCAATGAGCTCCAAAATAAATCACCAATTTGTTTCTAAAGGCTTCTTCAACTCCCATAAATCAGAGGTTTGTGGACATGTCTTCACATAGGGGTAAATGCTAGTAAACTTCACCACTTGCTATGAATTTTGAGATTTATGTTCCAAATTCTTATGAAATGTATATGAAAATTATTCAATACATTAATGACTCTCCATACATCATAAAATTTACATATATGAACTGATACAAGTCGAAATAAAGCAACTTCAAGCTCTCACAACAAGATGTAGGGAAAATGGCACCATTATGCATTGTTTGGTATTTTACATAGTTCCACTTGGTATTTAGACCTGAGAGTATTATGAGAATTAAATAAAGAGTATATATACTAGAATAAAAATATATTGGGCCACAATATCTCCCCCAGAGAGGACAACATCTCACCAAGTGCGCCCTTCCTCCAAGAGCAAGAATATAGAGAGAAAAGTGAGAAAGGTGTGGAAGCAAGTTGAGGATGACAATGTCACGAGCTTCCTTGTAGATTCAACCTGAAAAAAATGACTCCATTTTAGCTCCAAAATAAAGGTTTTATTGGCCTCTCCAATTTCCAACTAGGATGGGAATATTTCACCCTCGAAATTGGTACTAAGGCAAGTAGAGTAAACACTCCACAAGCATGGACAAGCTATGCTCTCCAATATGCAAAATGAAAAATGATCAAAAGCTAATATCCTTCTTTGTTATTGAATTTTATAAACTTCCAAATACCTCCTTAGCTCGAATTCCATCCATGAGATTCATGCCAACTCAAATTAGGAAGATATTCCAATGTATGTCACTTGTCCCTCCATTCCTAGCCTCCTCCTTCACTCAATTCGAATGGGTGACTCTTTGGATGCCTTAAATCCCTTGTGAGGCCTCTTGGAGGATATTTTTATCCCTGAAATGTCATATGTCATATGTCAGCAATCAGGTCTGATTTGTTTCATAGGTGTAATAACATCTTCATCATTGTTGTCATAGAAGCTAGGGAATCTAGCCCAAGTGTCTCAATATCTCTCAGATGCCTCTTCCACTCCAATTCGACCTTCATTGATTCATGCCAAGTATATTGACCTCCCAAATCCTCAAGAACATTAGACTCCATCTTGGATTCAAATGGGTGAGAATAGGATTCCATGTGGCATGAGGAATCTAGCTTTGTGTGGGTCCCACACCACCAATGTGTCTCCATGACCAAGCGCCGCCTTATTTTCCTATCATAAATATTTATTTAACCCCTTTTAATACATTTACGTCAATATAATGTCCATTTTGGTTTTATTAGCTCCCTTATTCAAAATCCCAATGTTTCCACCCCAACCTAGGAAACTAGTAGATTGGTGGAATTTTCTCTTTTGAGATTTATTTGAATGGGGACATTACATATACTGGTGTATAGTGGAGAAAGAAAAATGAAAAAAGTTTGCAAAAAGAAGGCATGTGAAAATGTGCAATAATCACATTGCATTCATCAAAGTTGGTATTAGATTAAAAACATGGAAAAAAAATTCATTTTCTATAGGCAATGATTGTAAACTGCTTCTAACATTGTGAGCAATATTAAATATCATTTAAACAAAAAGACATAGTAAAAATATTGAGAGATAGAAGTTGAAGGAATTTGCATACATATAGTAATAACATTGTATTTAAAAAAGGCTATAAAACCAAAACAGGGAAAAAAATTTTGCACCATGAAATAGTTGACAACATTGAAAATTGGAAATTGTGTTGTATTTATTGAATGTTTTTCATAGTCCTAACAAAAGAAACTTTTATACCAAAAAAATAGTGACAAAAATAATTTTTTGTATAGGAGGCATTTACTTCATTTAATATATATCTATTTCAATAGCCTATGACATTGGAAAGCATGAGCGTTTCTTTGCTTCATTGTCAAACGAAAACAAAAGAAATTGCAAAGGGGAATGTAGGAGTAACTGTAACCTTCCTAGTACTTAAGACATTTTATGTTTGTGGAAAAACATTACTTTCACTTTTATTGTAAAGTTTTATATTATTTGACGAAGTGGTCAAGGATGACTGTAAATGATTAATATTATTATTTAATAAATTAAAATAGGAGACACTCACCCAAAGAGACTGTTGAAAGAGTGTTCACTGACCCACTAGGAGGAATGGAATATGGGGTAGAAGGAAATGGACAAGTGGCAGCATCTGAACTCAGTAACAAGCTTTTGTTATGGGACAACCTCCCTTAAAATCTGGTCATGTTCCCAAGGATGTGGAACTGAGCTTATGGCTCATTGAATGCAAAATTGACCACCAAAATACCTAGGCAATCTTTTATAGCCATCGAATTTGAGCAGAGGCTCACACATTCTCAGAGGAGATGAAATTATTCCTTGTGGTGTTATAAATGAGCACACAAGAGATTCGATGAGGGGAAGCTACGTTTTGAGTTTTAGAGTAAGACTGTCTTATTCCTGCTGAGTGCAGAGATAGTGATATGTATGCAAGTCTCCACTGATTGTTGAAGTACATATGAGTGGTTTGTATGAAAGTATCCATTGATTGCTGAAGTACAACTTGAGTGCCTCGCTTCTACATAGAGACTTCATCCTAGTGGTTCAGTGAACAGACTCGGGGGTCCAAGGAGCAAGTAAGTTTGGATGCTTTTCTGGAGAAGGTTGGGAGGAACAGGCCTATTTGGGTGTTTCTCCACCCTATTGAGTATCAGGCTCTAATTGTTATATTTTATTTCACTTCTAAAATGTTGAAATACTCTGAAGATTATATGTTAGTTACATATCTGTTAGCTATTAAGAATGATAATTTTCTGAACTGTGAGATTTCTTCTGTTATTTGAGTGATCGATAAAGATTAGAAAGTTTAGAATGATTGAATAAAATGCCTTCCTGTATTTTTTCTTTCGCCATAGGCGATGTACTCTAGTACAGAAAGAGAGTTAATTAACATAGATTGGAGATGATAAAGAGATATTCAGTAAAAGAATAAGTCTACGTATTTTTATCTAATATAGTTTTTCATTGTTGTCACTATTCTAGTATTAATTTGTCAGTAAAACACATATAGAGTTCTTTCGCAAATAGATTGGTTATGATAAACTAGTAGAACAGTTTATCTATATATACAACATATTAGATGTTTATACAGAAATACAAATATTCATTATGCTTGTAAAACTAACTTTTTGAGAATACATTAGCTAAGAAATATGTGTTTCTCAAAGATAAACAAAATTCATGTTAAGCTACAGATTTACAACTCCTTGAATGTACAATATTAATATCTTGAAAACCCTAGGTTATACATAATAGGAAAACTGAGTAATATACTATCGAGATTTACAGTACTCATAAATATATTAAATAACATTGTTATTTATGTTAACAATTATAGACAAAATTAGCATGATTTATAAACAGAGTTAATTCTATTGGAGTATCCGGTTTTTAACACCAAACCCTTAGCAATGAAATAGACATAAATCATAATCATTTTAAATGCTTCATAAATAGAATTAAAACAATTCATAAATAAACCCTATAGGTTTCATTATCATAAATGAAATTTTATGCAAAGTATCAAATCAAAATAATAGTTCCGGGTTTCGCATTCTTCTATACAAAGGATATAATCATTGAACTACTTATTCAAACAATTTATACAAGATTAAGAATCCGTCAGGGTTAAAACCTGTAACAATATAATCGGTGGCTAGGGATGAAACCCTGTAGGTATCACTTGTTATCAAATGGAAAACAATTAAATAAAAGAACTATAATAACCTTGTGTCGAACTAAGGAATGAAAACAACATTTTGAACGATAAACATAGTATCATATAACAAAGCTATTGAAATATTATAGTAAGGGTTTGAGGCCGAAACTCAATCAAATTTTAAAAACGAAAGAAGAAAATAATAGTTTTACAAAACGAGTCTTTAGGATAGGGCTCGACGACAACCTGTTGGGATGTATCATTGCCAGTACTAACAATAGAAATCAAAATATTTAAAATCTTTTTAAAGAAATAGTATAAGTTTGAGTTTCAGGATTTAAACACACCCAGCTATAACAAATTATGGACAGGGTCAAGGGTTTTATAAACCCCGTAGAAATAAACGTTATTCACACCACTTTTCCGAATTGAAAGACTAATAATCAACACAGAGCTGAGATAGGGTTAGACCCAAATTTTTATTTCATATCCAAAATGATAATGCCGAATGGCTTAAGCAGAAAAATCATTTAATATACTCATATAGCTTACGATTTAAAAACCATACTGTAAACCTTCAATATTATGAATTTCCAACGAAAGGCCCAAAGTCAAAACTAAATTACATTAAAGGATTCAAGATACAGATACAGTAGTCTCGACAGAGACGTAGTACAAAGAAAAACTAGAGATACAAGAATGTTGTAGCTTCTTGTGAAACGCAGGACGAATCCCATTATCAACCTTTACAAACTATTCATGCCTTCCGGCTTACAAACATCAACGCTGACTGTGCTATCAAATGTGATGGCAGAGGAGACTTCACATCAAAATCGAGGGCTTACCATGGCGTTGAAACCACTGGGGTTTCCTTTGTTCCATCGTAACCTTCTGCTTAGAAGTGAATAGCTTTTCTTTTAACAAACGACTGGAAAACCCCTGTCAAAGCAAATGAGGCATTAAAAATGTCCTGTATTAATATTAACACAAGAATGTAAAAAGATTGAAAGAGTTCTGAAATAATTATCGTACCTTAAAGAAACGCAGCAAAGGTCGATGCTCCTCTCCACACCCGAATCCAAAACAAGCATCACTTCAAACAACAAACTTGTAACCCTGAGCACTACCTCTACGAAGCAGTTTCAACTTACCAGACTATGCAGGGTTTTCTTGAAAGCCATTACGGCCTAGAGAGCTCGGCTCTCCAAACCCTCGAGCAAACAAAAGTTATAGTGCAAAACACACCGAAGAGCTAGGGTATGGTCTCCATCGTGGTATTTATCTCACCAACCTTCACGTGGCTCATTAATGAGCTCGGTTGGCAACCGCTAAGCTTTAGATTTCCACCCACCTCCATATAGTTTAAACACGATTTCGTTATTCGAACTTTATTTTAGAAGTATTCTAATACCTTGGGTAAAACATCTATCATAGTATAGCGTTTAAACATTAAGTGTTATGTTGTAATATTTTGAGCTTCATTGTTTAACCCTGTAAACTCCATCACTTGGGTAGATACCTATAGGATTAGAATACCCAAACTTTTAGCTAGGGTAATATCAATAATAAGCGTTGGTAACGTAAATGTACTTGGGCTAGGCTTTAAGCCTTAATTTTGTATCATGCCTTCCACCCATGTTGTGCATGAGAAGACCTACATATCACCTGGGAAGAGTATTGAAATATGTTTTAGCTATTATAGCTAAGTAAGCCCCGAGTTATATGAAAGCTCTCTTGCCAAGCAAAAAGAACCATACAAATTCAATAAATAGATAAGAATCATTTTTCGTCAAAACCATGTAAACTAACTATCAAACATTAATGCATATGAGACAACATACGACATGAGATATATGGGTACGGATCATCGATATAATTACTTTATGAATCATCGTACATAAAAATCAAGCAATCCACGGGTTAGAGATAAAGCAACTACTAAGTTCATAAGTACTCACAAACAGTAAATGAATCCACAGATCTAACAATGAGTTCAATAGGGTCAGATTTATTAAATGTCGACATATGTAATTACAGTACAAATTAATTGAATGCATGAGATACTGATATAATTATTTGTTTGGAAGAACTACCATAAGTATAATGCTGTAGTTTAGACATTATAATATATTTTCAGACATAGGATTATATATCCATCTGGATGTCGTTAAGACACTTAAATAATGACAATAGTCATAAACAAATAAACATCGCAATCAGGAACATTTCCAAACAATAAATAAAGATGATAAACATTCATAGTTATACTTCCTCATAGAATTTAATAGCAAAAAGACTACTTAGAAAATTTTAATTTTTTTATGAATTTTGGGGATGTTACGTGTGGTATCAGAGTGCGAGTTCAAACTCTAGGCTTGAATATGGCTCACGCGTGCAACATAAAATGAAAACTGAAAATATAGTTTACTAATTTTTGTTTTAATTTGTTTCTGTACATAACATCTTGATATTTAATTTGCAGGTATGGAAGGACCATGAAGAATATGCTAAGGACAGATCTCATCATGAACAAAATAATAATGAACATGAACATATTAATGAAGAGAACATATTTGTAGAATTAAACGATAATTCATCTGAACTTCTACGCACAGTTAAAGATTTAAAAGCTGAGATAAAAACTGTGAAGGAAGAAAATGAAAGGATTGTAAGGGCACAAGAAGAGCTAAATCAGATATTGCTAGATAAATTTCATAATGGCGGAAAAGATAATAAAACAGAATTTAAATCTGAATCTGGAACCATGTCTTATCATCACATAGGTAAGAAAGTAAAATGTTATAAAAATGAAAGTGATTCTTCTTCTGAAGCTAATGATAAAACACATAGAAGAAAACATAAGTATTACCGAGACAACAGTGATAGTGACTGTAGTCCTAAGAGAAGGATATACAAACCTTATGAACAGATTTCAGGGGAGTTCAAGAAGATAAAAACCCCAACTTTTAATGGTGAAAGTGAAAAGGGAGAGGCAGTCAAAGCATGGATGTCAGGCATGAAGAAATATTTTCAAATATACGATTATTCAGATCAACTGAAAGCTAAGATGGCCATTTACAATCTGACTTGGAAAGCAGATATTTGGTGACAGGATATTAAGAGAGTAAAAAGCATTAAAGAAAAGAGCGTAACTTGGAGTGCATTTAAGAAATTTTTTAAGAAAAAGGTTATGTCTGAATAGTACTACGAAGAAAAAACAAAAGAGTTTTATGATTATAAATTAGGTTCTATGAGTATGAAGGAGTTAAGTAGTAAATTTCTAAGTTTGTTAAGATATGTGCCTTACATTATGGATGAGAAACCTAAAGTACAAATATTTTTGAGTTGCTTACCCTTTAATATAAACGACAGAATTGAATAAGACAACCCTACAACTCTTGAGGAAGCCACGAGAAAGCCCAACTCCTGTTACAAATAGAACAAAAAAATAGAAGGTGTATCTAGCTGGAGGAATAATAAACCTAGTAACTTTGAGCATAAAAAGAAAAATTTTAATTTTAATAAGAATTCTGGAAGTAACAACAGAAATTTCACTAACATAAATTTTCATGGCAATAATTTCAGAAGTAATGCACCACAGAATTTCACAGCTGCAAGAAACATGCCTAATAATAATAATAATAATGCCATAAATAATGAACAAAGACCAACTTTAAAATGTTATGATTGTCAAGGGCTGCATACTAGAGCAAATTGTCTGAATAGGGGAAGAAAATCAACAACATTCATACAATGCATGCATACCCAACAGTTGGTGATTTAGCAAGGGAAATTCCCAGGATCAATGCAACATTGGAAAATTGACAGGATGTTCATCAAACTTCAATGGTCGAGATCGAAGGTATGCTACAAAACAAACCTATCTCTATTTTAATTGATCCAGGTGCAAGTTTGAGTTATATATCACCTGATTTAGTAAAAAGGTGTAAGTTGAAAGTAGAAAAGTTTGATAAATCATGGTTGGTTCAGTTAGCTACAGGAACCAAAAGAAAAGTAGCAGAATTTGTTAAAAGTTGTGATTTTATTATGAGTCAGTTAAAGATGCAAGTTAAATTGAATGTATTACCGTTAGTCCAGTGCCCCTCTATCCGGAAGGGCACCGAAGTTCTAGATTTTGAAATCAAGTTTTGTAACCAGCTCCTACGGAGTTGTTTTTCTTCACAATTATTTCAATAATAAATAAGTATCATTATGTTTAGCACAATTTTTCTGTTTCGGTTTCATTATGCTAATTTTTTGCATAATTTTAGTGATTAGAAAATGTCTAGCAGCATAGTAATATGAATTTTATTTTACTAAAAGAAATTCAACAATTTTCTATTTTGTGTATCTTAATTGACACATAGTGCACATACATATATAGTAATTTTAACAACATTCATATAATTGTAATTTTTTGCATAATACTCAGTATATTGAAATATAAATCATTTTTCTAACTACCAGTAGAATATGTAAACCGATGTAGGTTGTAGATTGCCCCTGTAGACCTGGACCGATGTAGGTTGTAGATTGCCCCTGTAGACCCCGTGGCTCCTTTGGTCCAAGCCTTAATAACCAAAAATAGGTGATCCACCCTACCAACCACCTCTTATCATGCTGGCCCTAGGAAACCGACGGGTTTCCTAGCCCCCGATCCCACAAACTGATAATACCGAGAGTAGCTTTCCTTACTACATTTCCATAGGTGCAGTTTCCCCTTGAATTTTCCACCTCCTCCTTGGAGTTTACCCTCTCCTCCAAGCCTTGAGTTTTCCCCTTCCTCAGCTTCACCTCCAAAATCACAGTTCTCCCAAAAGAAAACCCAACCCCTCTGTAATCCCCAAACTCTTCCATATATACTGTTTTCCTCCTTCACTTCCCTTCTGGTTTACTCCACCGCCCTCCATAAAAACCCTCGAGTCCCCAAAACATTAAATTTATGGCTTGTTTTACAATCCAATTCATAAATAAATATTATTTTTATAGTACTTCTTTTCTCGAGTAGTTCAATGGTATTAAGACTAGTTAAGTTGGATTCGATGGGTTGAACGTACATCATTTAATGATTCTTGAAATATTCAATTTAGGACCTTCATGACGCGGTGGATTCAATATTAGTCTTATCCTCCATTTAATATGTTGAATAAAATAATAATTAAATACTATCATGTTTACCCTATCAAATTTGAAGTGGTAGTTTGTTTTAATTATAAATTTATATAAAAATCCAATCTCAAATCGGTTGTCTGACATGGAAGTAATTTATGAATATAAATTTATTTGAGTTTTATCTTAACCTTCCTAGATCATTTAATAATTTAATAATACTCTTTTCTTGTTTCATAACAATAAATAAATTAATTTAATAACTCAAACATGTTCACTTACCCACTTATGATTTCTTTCATTCCAATAAGGACTTATTATCGTTATTAACATTAGTTAAATAATAATAATAATAATAAATATTAATGGTGATTTAAGTACCTTAGCACTAATATAACATACTTACATTGATAAACAAAGTACTCTTAAGGGTTTAATTAATCAATATTAACAATTAGATATTACACACTTCCAGCATTAATGTTTAACTGCTATACTTCATATTTATGATACCTTCACTTGATGAGACTTACAATTGGCGGAAATTATTTTAATTGTTCATTACAATGCTTACATATAAGACTAATTAACTTATTTTATTCATAATAAAATTGATCACCTATTACTTATGTCGTTTACCCAAACCTTAACTGAGTTATCTATGACAACTTATAACATTGTTAAATCCTAATAAGTATGTTTTAAACCGATACTATCGCACATGTACAAAATGTGCATGTGTGGCCAGTGTATGCATAGGTCTAACAAGTACTATAAACATACATCATATTTCCTATGCTTAACAACTAACTAATACTGATAATACTTCATGCAACATAACAAGTATATTACATTTATCATAACATTACTAAAACATCATCAGTTATCTTATCAATTAACCTTTAAGATTTCATTTCATTATTTTTATGATTACATCAGTTCAATCAATCAAGTACAAGGAAATGTACCTACTACCACTAACTCAAGATCAAGGAATACCCAACCCTCAACAGTACTAAATAACATATCCTCCCATTCTAACCTACGTCTGCATCCTCCCTATCCTTCCTCTGCTAGTACAAAAGTGGGTGCCAGCTATACTGACCTAACCACATAGAACCTAAGAGCGGTAGTGTCGGATAACTAACGGACCTAACCTCTCCTAGCAGGCATCCGACCATCGTCATCACAACAACTTGGGGATTGTGTCTCAACACGGCCCTCCCACGACCCCGGGTATCATAGAAACATAGGGTGGGAAATACATCCATCCCTCTCAACATACTGGGTCTACACCCTTATCAAATCATACTTTGCTGCTATCGAGATTATTGGACTGTGTCATCGTATCATCAATTTTGGTTGCTAAGGTTTACTGCATGGACAAGTTCTTATCTCATATATCAGATGAAGTATCCAGCTATCCCATAGCCCTTGTGTCCTATAGGTTAGTATTTCGCAAAGTACATATTTTATAACAAGCATTTCCATTCGATCACCAATTGATCCATATCATCAACATCATTTTATTTCACGTCACAATTTTAGCTCATCACAAGTATGCATGACATATAACAATTCGATTAATTTAATCATAGGATGGCATCCACATACAACATCATATATTTCACATTCCATCAATGAAAACATTAAAACATATATTGTCATCATAAAAGCAATGAATCTCATGATAAGCATAACCTATTAACCACATGAACATAGTAACATCATAATATCATAACATCATAGTCATAGTGACAACATAAAATCGTAATGACATAAACATGGTAGCAACATATAATCGGGTCTATCATCTCATAAGTATAGTTTACTCAGTCTAGTTGAGTCGAATAGATAATAAGAAAACAACGTGCAATCTAGTCGAAATATGGGGCATTACATACACCCACCCTTCGGGAAATTTCGTCCCGAAGTTATGGTTAAAATAGTGAGGGAAAATATCGACGCATAGTGTCTGCATCCTCCCAGGTAGCATATTGTGGGCTATCCTTGTCCCACTGAACCTAAAATTGACCAAACTCATTGATGACACCTTACAGTTTTACTTATTTTATTCCATGATATGTATTCTAATAATTAAAGAAACATTTATATTAATCTTTTTGTAGAATCTCAATACAATATCTAGAATGCCTAAAGGTTATAATCAGGTGCTACTTGACTTGCGCCATCAAAATAGGCCCATGGCTCATTCTTATTAATACTTAGCGTTTTAATTACCTTGCTCTTTTTGAATTTGTCCGCGCTCTTGTACTCTTGGACCTTTTGTAACAAAATTATAGAAACAATGTTTGTTGGTACTCTTATGTTCTTGAAGATTGCTTTTTTGTGTGCATCCCAAATTGTATAAACAAAGAAGGCGAGTAAGACATCATAATTACGTACCTCCTTTTATATATATAATTATAATTTTTAATATAATTATAAAATATTAATTATTTTAAACACTATGCCTATAGGGAAATATGTAAGTAGTGGATTTTGAATACAAAACATCTTACTTTATTACCTCAAACATCTTACCAAAAGATACAAGAAAGAAATTATAATTTTGTTATATGAGATAGCTCCTCCTTTAAAATAGCTAGATTCCCAACAACCTAATATGTGACGCCATGGGTAACATAAAATATAAACACTTGGAAAGTTCCAAGACAATGATTGTACATTGTCGTAGTTTATTTTACATTATCAGAAATGATCTCTCATAGTATTAAAGCACGTTACTATTAAAACAAGTTATATGAATAATTTAGTGATGTTAAAAGATTAAATGTAGGAAATCAAATTAGCTTATAGAATATAATTTAGTGATGTTAAAAAATTAAATGTAAGAAATCAGATTAGCTTGTAGAATATAATTTAGTGATGTTAAAAGGTTAAATGTAGGAAATCAAATTAACTTATATTATTTATTGAAAATTTGTATAAAAAATAAAAAAAATTATGTTTGTTATTTTTGTCTAAAATATTTAAATACATATGCTTAAATTAAGATGTCAGTTTAGTATATAAATGATGGAATTTCTTGAAACAAATTAGCATAATTTTAAATAAAAATAAATTATTATGATCCAGTCTTTTTTAATAATTTTTAATATAATTTTAAATCAATAAAGTCAATGAAATATTGAAATTAAGAGCTTAAGTGTTAACATGTGGTTTTAGGGTCTTAACATAATCATTTTTTCTTAGTGTGTAGGTCTTAGCCATTACTTGTGTACCATATAATTTGTTTTCCGTGAATGATGAATACAAATTGAAAGCAATATTTTTTTGTTTAAAAACGTATATATTTGGAATCTACTTACAAATCTCTATAAGTGTGTCCAATTTCATTTAGGAGGAAGATGTGTATCATATTTAAAAACCTCATAAAATTGTAGCTAATAATAAGGAGATAGAAAAATGAGTGTATTTGTGTTTATGCCACTCAAACAACCAAGTTCACTACTTTGAACATAAAACCAAAGCATCCAACTCATCCAACACAATGCAGGAAAGAGATAATCCAACCTACTTTTTTTATCATAGGAATGTGCATGTTCTTTTAACACACACATGTTATTTTTACATAAAATAAAAGTCGTGTAAAACTCCCTCACACTAAAACCTTATTTTAAGGGAATATGATCAATTTTCCTCTCCATGGCACAACCAAGGCATTTATACCTAGCCCTATTGTGAACACGGGTCTTCGCTCAGTGAAACTATGCCATAACACCTTCGTTCATGGGATATTAAAGAATACCCCTAACTTCGCTAGATATTGATAAATACCCACCGGAATCCTTTTGTTGATCTCCCCTCCCAATAAATATTTTCAATTAAAAAAACCATATTTTTACGAGATATTCCCTATTTTTACTAGATACCTTTTTTTTCTCCTTGATACCTATAAACCCCACATACCCTACTCCCCACCCCCTTAATACCTACAATATATTGACCTTATTTTTCACAATTTAAAAACCCCATTTATGAATGAATGTGATAAGATATTAGTCAACAAGGTGAATCGTCTGTGATTGTGAAAAACTACCTAATGGTGCCAGGAATATTACTTTGAGATGAAAGACATCATAGAGGAGGAATTTTGCATGGTTGGAGGCTCTATTCACAGTGCTTAAGCGAGAGGAGGCTCATTTTCCTGATTAAGTCCCTTGTTTTTCTTTTTTACCATGGTTTAGGCCCCTCTACCCATCGTTACTACCATATGCCAATTAATTTCAACCATATCTCACTTAAAGGTCAACTATTCGATAAAACGGTCCTATGTGGTGTTTTAATTAATCTTTCACAATGCTTGAGTTCAAGAAGATTTGTTAAATTCATAAGTCCCTCGTTATCCTTCTATTTCAAGGCCTAAAAACCCAATATCCATACCGAAAACATCATAATGTCCCTTGGTAAATCACCATAGTTGAAATATCCTCAAGAGAGGGAATGTTTTCTAGATTATAGGCATTTTTCATGTTGATTGAGACTAAGAAGTATCATTTAGGACATAAGGCCCTTGTTTTCGTCCCATGACCTTTGCTAGATCTTGAGACCCATTCTTGGTTCACATATAACCGAGTCATGGAGCCTATATCACAGTTGGAGGTGATTTATACCTTATAAAGATCCTATATAGTGGTTTGAGAACTCAGTAATGACACTTGACACTGGAAATCAAGATCCAGGGTTGGAGGCTCTTGTTTCCCTCGCTTGACTATGGTCAAGGACTTGAGACCCATCCATTATGTTCAAGACCTCATAATGTCATCGATATTCATATCGAATGCCAAATATTCCCTAAAGAGGTGTTCTGTCATGGTTTGTATCTATTGTTCATGGTTCTTGACCTTGAGAAGGTTTAATTAGGTATTATGTTTGTTATTTCCTCCCTAGTGATGTTTATTCCTCAACACTTATTTCTAGTGCACAAAACCTACTCATAGCACATGCATCCCACTTAGAGGCTACAAACCCATACACAGTTTTAATGGACTGGTTCAAGGTATTGATCAAGGCTCTTGAGCTAAAGAAGATTCAATAATATCCTAAGGAAATCATTTTAATTCTTAGATGATGGATAGGTCCCTACAACCAATACATGGTTTGATGTGGTTGTTCAAGGATGTGTTCATAGGGATTGACCATAAGAAGCTATGTTTAGGGCCCAAGGTTGATGTTTCCCTTCCGAGTCATGGTTAAGGGCCCGAGGCTATTTTTTTATTTTATTTACGTACAAGGTTAGGTAACTAAATGTCTAAACTTATAGCGAATGAAATTTCGCATGCAAGAATGCATCTTTGACCCCACCAACACAATTGCTAACATGGTGACACTTTCACAAGGCGTGTTGACCAGCCTTCCAACTAGCATAGGCATGTGGCGTACATTCAGGACCAATTAAAACCCAAAAGAATTGCGAACCAACACACAAAATCTACCAAACCTTCTCATCAAAAGTGCGTTTCAAAAAAGGACTTCCTACATTCGCATGCACATTATAAAAAGATGAAGTTTCAAAACAAAATTTCACATTCATGAAATAATATATCGTGATCAAATGCGTTATGATTCACTGCTTCAAGCAAATCTTCCAACGACACATTATAGTTGCTCATAAGGAACTCATTATGCAAAGGATTTAGTTCAACCTCTTTAGTTAAATGATGATTGAAAGAATTGGTTTGAGATTGAAACAAAGGATTTGAAAACATAGGAAATCCTTTGTCACCCAAGGTGACTGAACAAACAACAATCATGGTAACAAAATCGTAATTAAACTCAGCTTTTTCATTCAAGCAAAATAAAGGATTGTAGAAGGTAGTGTGAAAATTATTCATATGGGAGAGTATTTTCATCGAAAAAATCATTACTAAAAGATGTAGAAGGGTACACACAAGTTTTAGACGTCCTTATATGATCATGATCATTTGCACAACCTTCTACTTGATCACAAGTGACAAAAAAAATCACAATCACGTCTTAAGGATGGAGACTTTAAGGAATTATCGATATGAGCATTTCCTAACATTGTTTGTTCAAGTGAAAGCATGCTTGATTGAAAATATTGAATGTTATGCATGATGTAAGATACATCTTTATGTGAATGAAAACTTTCATGAAAGTTGTTCGAGTGAAAGCATGCTTGATTGAAAATATCGAATGCTATGCATGATGGAAGATACATCCTTATGTGAATGAAAACTTTCATGAAAGTAACTCGTTCAAAGACATTGCTTTTCAAATTGTAAGTATGTAAACAAAGCAACCTCTAAACTTTGAACATTATTCTCTGTTAATTTTGGTAGCTTGGACAGCTGTTTGTCCTCACCCAGAAATAGTAGCATTAGTTATGGGTAGTTTGGACAGTTTAATATTGACTCTTTTTAGGTGACACCTCATAACCAAGTTTGTTAGTGGTTATTGAGTTGTCTTAATCTCAGCCGTTCATTTGTATTAATCTCGGCCGTTGATTTTTCAATGAGAGTAGTATAAAAAGGGGTCATTGGGTCATTTGTGCAGAATAACTTGGAGAATCATTTGCAGTGATAGCAAACAAGTCTTGCAATGTTAGCAAGAGGTGTAGTGATAGCGTTGGGGATAGCAGTGGAGGAATATGAGTAGGAGGAATTGGGAGATTGTCTGAGTTCTGCCAGTGAGAGACAAGGAATTTTGTATCTCTTAATTTGCTGAAGTTTAATATATTTCTCATCTGCAGTACTGGTTTTCCCCTCGGGGTTTTTCCAGGGACAATTGTCCGAAAATATTGTGTTGATTGTGTTGCGTATTTCTTTCTACGTATTTTTATTGGTGAAGTTGCAGTTGTGTTATTTTTCAATATTAGCCGTGAATTTATTTTCGGCAGTTAAATAATCTTTATAAGATAGGAGATTAATAATCAGTGACTGCAATAGAATTTTCACATTCTCTTCCAACTTCCTTCGATAAAGAGGTGGAAGAAGATCATAATAATGTAAGAAGGCAACCAAATTGGTTGGATGAATGCTTTCAAGAATTTGATTGTAAAACTTAGCAAATATAAAATTGAAAGCTTTAATAGATTCAACTTCACTTATGCATAACAGATTAAATCTTTCAAGATGTTCATAAGAATGATCAAGATGACCAAAAGTAGAGGTAAACCAGTAAGAGAGTTCAAACCAATGAGAAATACATTCATCAGGTAGTTCAACAAACAAGGACGGGGCATGACCTTGAAGGGAGTTTCTAAATAAAATCATGCAAATGTCATTATCATTAATGCCAAGAATGAGACAAGTATTTGAAAATGCACGCAAATGCCCTTCAACAGAAACAGTCCTGTCACCCTTAAAGATAGACAAATGTTGCTTAAACTTGTTTGGAAATGGTTTGACTGGATGACTAAGATTTAATGACGGAAGCATGAGCCAAGGATATTTTGGTTTGTCTTCTTCCCAAGAAAAGAGTATGTGATGATGGACATTCTCATCCGGGTTAGACAATGAAGCCCTCAAAATCTTTCGACTAGTGAAATAGTTGATTGGATTATTTGCGGCCAAGCCAATGACATTAGAATGCATACCAAAGTAAAATCGAAAGAATTAAAACATAACGCAGGAATTAAACCACACAATGATTTCTCCCCAATATGGTCACCAATAAATGTTGATGTGCAAGATGGTATGCTTACACAACAACCCTATCGAACTCCCATGTAGCTAAGTAGGAAGAGACGAGAATGATCACCTTAGGTTTAAAGTCGCTCGAGAGGAATTGAGTCCATGTGAATAATCACGCAACTTAACCCTCTCATCAAAGTCAAGGAAGATGTAGCGTGTGAGGAACAATCTGGCCGCTTATGTTCTCAACATAAAAAGAATAGAAATAAAAATAAAACAAATATTTACAAGCGCGATAAAGTGATAGGAAGAATCCAACTCCTTATACTACTAAATAAAATAAGAAAACAAGCATTAATACAAATCTTTTATGAAGTTGTGAGTGTGGAAGAACAAGCCTTGCACTTCGGGTGGAACAAATTTAAACAAATACAGAACAAAGGTATTTCATAATTACAAGAAAACTAAGTTTGAATTAGAGTTAAAATCTACTAATGATTGCACGCTAATGCTTTAATATTCCTTGTTTTTTATGTTATTTGTTTTGCATTGTCTACCATTAATTTTTCCATGCAAAGTAAGAAATCTTAATTCTTAAACAAAGTTTAAAAGTTAACTAATTGAAAACAAAATGGTAGAAAAGAAGTGATTAACGATATTTATATAAAAATAAATAAAATAAAATAGTTACTATTTTAAAAGCAAATGATTATATTTATATAAAAAATAAACAAAATAAAATAATAACTATCTAAATAAATAACCAAAGTATAATAATAACCTTATGTACATATTAAAAATTATCATTTTAATACATGTGGAAGGCAGAGTATTATTGAAATCTGTTTGTAGTTAAAGTTTTTTTACTTTTAATTAATTATTGAATTTTTTTTGTGATTACTTAAATATTTTAAAAATTAAAAAATAATTTTTTAATTTTAAAATATAAATTTCAATTTTATGATGGGTACAAAAATATTATTAGATTATTATTATTTTATTTAAAATTAAATTATTAAGTAGAAATTAAAAAATCAAAAATTAATAAGTGTCCCTCTTCATTAATCACATGTTCTTTTTTTTTAAATGTATATGTCTTTTGACTTCTAATTAATCTTTATTATATTAAAAATATTATATAAAGTTTGTTATAATTATTTAAATATTAAATAAATTGAATATTTTAAAAAGGAGTAGTCTATTTATTTTAATTTTTGATTTTACAGTAGATTTTAGTTAATTATTTTTTTAGTAAAATCTAAATTTCTACGTGTTTAAATTGTATTTTTGAATCTATAAATAGATTCAACACCCTCAAATACCCCATGGCACCCAAATTATGCAATTTTCATAACTAATATATATGATACTATGATTTTTTAAATATTTCCAACCAGAATAGGAACAAAATTCAATAGAAAATATGCTCGAAAAAAGTTGAAAACTTAGAATATTTAAACTACACTTTTTAAAAATTAAAACATAATTTTTTTAAATTTTAAATAAAATTTCAATTTCAATTTTGATTGGTGGAAAAACTTAATTATGTTAATATCAATAAAATCAAATTATGATAAAAAAAGTAATTTTAAAAACTAAAAAATCAATAATTAATAAGTGTCCCTCTTCATTAATCCCATGTCTTTGTTTTTTAAATACATTGTACTTATAATTTTAAATACATATGTCTATTTTGCCATATTAATTAACTTTTTTTTGTATTCTTTACAATATTAACAAGAGACACTAGGTGGAAATGTCTCCGACATAAGCTGCTTGTATGAAAATGGAAGTACAAATGAGAGAAAACTACAAACAACCTATTAATAGAACAATAAAAGTAGAGAAATATTTCTAATCTTTATTTTCAAAGAAACAAAATAAAGTTCATATAGTTGGTGATATACTGGTGGATAGTGGAGAAAGCAAGATAAAAAAACTTTGCAGAAAGAGGACATGTGAAAATGTGGAATAATCTTATTGCATTCATCAAAGTCAGTATTAGATTAAAAACATGAAAAAAAGTTTCATTTTCTGTAGACAATGATCGTAAATTGCTTCTAACTAACATTGTGAGCAATACTAAATATCATTTAAAATAAAAAGACATAGTAAAAATATTGAGAGATAGAAGTTGAAGGCATTTGCATACATATCGTAATAGCATTGTATTTAAAAAAGGCTATAAAACCAAAACTGGGAAAAAACGTTTGCACCATGAATTAGTTGACAGCATTGAAAATTGGAAATTGTGTTGTATTTGAAAAAATGAAATGAAAAGTAAAACATGATCACTTAACAAATCATTGGTATATGACATATTCAAGAAACAAATTTATGCCAATTCCTATAACAACTGAATGATGTTATTGAACATGATAAAAGAGTAGGGAAAGGAACAAGTATCTATAACAGGCCCTAACAATGTTTTTATTTTCCTTTTTTTTTGGTGTATTTTTTGTTTTGTATTTTGTTATGGAAAAAAATGTGGCTGAAATATTGATGAAATGTCTATCTAATGATTGCAAGGGAATATTTCTACAATTATGTAGAAACAAGCATGTGCAATGAAACAGGGAACACTACCGGGAGCTTTGCAAACCTTTCAGAATCCAGTGCTGGGTTTATTGAAAGTCTTGTTTAAATCCTACTTAAGACATTAACAATTATCGAAAGTTCGATTGCTTAGGTATCAGTATGTATGTTAGGTAAGTAAATTATTTTTAGTAATTATGGACTATGCTTAAAGCTATTGGGCTTATTTCTATGTTAACATCATAGCTTTTGAATTCTTGCTACTAAGAATATGTGGAAATCTGTATAGTGGATTGCATGAGGAGTTTGTCAAAGTCTTTTGTGACATGCAAAGGGATGGAAAAAGGAAAAGTTTGAATCCGTTATTTTTCTCAATTGTCATTAGAGCATACATTAGTTAGGTTAATATGAAGGTCGGAAGGAAATTCCATTAACAAATAATTAAACACAAATGTGAAGTTTGACAATGCAATATATGTATAGGAAAGAAAATTTGTAATTGATTCTTCTTGTCTGTTTCGATAGCGAGGAAGAGTCAATTACATACTGATTTTCCTGTGCAACGGTCGAAGGGAAGAATAAAACTATAACCACAAAAAAATAAAATTATTTTCTAAATCAGTATTTTCATTGTTTCAACTCTGTTGAGCTCAAAGCTAAGTAAGAAAAATAGGAAGTAGATAAGCCTAAATTTATGAAAAAAAAAATGTGCAAAGAAACATGTTGAAAGGCCATCTTGAATTTTCAAACGCAAAAAAGAAGAACTCTAAAAAGTATCAATTTTTTTTTTCTGGAGAAAAGAGAAATTGTTTATACCTTTTGTTCATAATCTTTTGAAATCGATAATCCTATTATTCATTGTGTTGGCAACAGTTAATTCCTTCACTGCCATAGACTGAAAAATCATCTGAGTGACCGCCGGAATGCTGAAAATTCAAACCACCGCCACATGTTTTGATCTTGTCTTGCTGTTACAGTTTGAAAGGGGCAGCACACCACAGTGATTTCTGAAGAAGCAGAGAGCCGTTTTTTGAAGAGGCATTCACTGACATGTTCAGGATGATCAGAAATAAAGGGCCAATGTGTTCCAGCCGATCGGATTGTTGAAGAGGCATCCAACGTTACTGTTGCAGCACATCAAAGTTTAAAAGGACATTCATCATCTCTGCAACATCCTGTCAAAGATCGAAGGGGCATCCAAAATTCCTGTTACAGCACATGAAAGGGCAGAGTATCCACATAAATTTTGAACAGAGAATTTTGGTTTAGATGTAGTGAAAGGTCAAGGTAATTAATGTGACCGACCATATTTATGGTGTATATATACCTATGTAATTCTCATGGAAAGGGTGCGAGGAAAACAAATTCTGAGTTGAATGAAAACAGAGTTTCAACTCTGTACTTTTGATCCTATATTCCTCTCTGTCTTTAGGAGTTTGTAAACTCATGGTTGAATAGATAAATAATGTTTTTTTTTGTTGTAGCATGATGATTTTATGAGTATATATGATTGTTTGTGGAATGTTTAGTTTTGTCGTAGCAAGTTAGATTTAAGAATTTGTTGAAACCGAGTATGATGAAATAGTCAAGTTTGATGAACATAGGGGTTATCTAAACATAGCTGTTACAATCAGCTGTGACAGTGTTGTAGATGACTATTGGGTGAAACAGTTAGTTGCAACATAGCTGCAACTGTTCTGTAGGTGAGAATTTATGAATTTTGCAATCTGAGTGTGTTGTTGTGAGTAGATGCAACATCCCCCTTCCTTCCCACAGTGGTATCAGAGCTAAGTGTTTATGATTTATGTTAGTTGGTTTTGTGCTCACTTCATGAATGAGCCGTATGATTGTATGTTGAACCCTTTTGAGTTTTGTTCGGAGATCTTGCTGTTATGTTTTACTTCAGTGCCCCCCACTTCCCGCTATCTAGAAAGAGCATAAGTAAGTTAAGTCGAGCTCTATGTTTGTGAGAGCTCATGTGCTCCCTTAAGTAAAGGTTGAGTCATCTTTTAGTAGTTGAAGTCTGAATCAAGTGTTTCTTTTGTTGTTCAAGCCTGGTTGTGGCTGGTGTAAAGAGAAGAAGGGGTCGTAGCCCGTGGATGAAGTTGATTATGTGTTTGTGTTCCATGAGATAGAGGTTGATCATTTGAAAGGAAGACATTCTTCTTGGTTGAGAGTTCCCATATAGTTTAATGGTAGAGCAGTTTGGTTCCCACTGTTTGGGAAGTTTGTTTGGTTTGAGTTGAAGTCCTTATGCGTGAAAGAGGACTAAGAGGATATATCCAAGTGAAAGAAATTTAAATTATGTGCAAGTAGTTATTTGAAGACAGAGACATGGGGAAAAGCAGAAGGCTTAAACAAATGAAGAAGAATATTGTGAATGCAAAAGAAGTTGGTTTTTCCATAGCAGAGATATTAGGAGAAGCCACTGAGGAACCTACTGAAGCAGAGGAATTTCAAGAAAAGGCAAAGGATACTGAAGCAAATGAAATTCAAGAGAAACTAGAGGATGCATGGAGCAACATCTATTATCCACCCCCATATTTCTCAGGTATAACTTATGATTCTTGGATAGTTAATATGAAAAAATTCTTGCATACTAGAGGTTTATGGAATTTTGTTGAGAATGGAGTTAAGAAACCCCGGGATGAGGCAAGAGATGCATTTGCATTGTACTACATCTAGCAAGCGCTGGATGATAATATTTTTTATGTAATTGATGAAGCGAACACAATTAGAGAAGCTTGGGAAAGTTTGAAGATAAAGTTTGATGTAAGGGGGAGATATATGGCTGAGTCACAGCCTATTAATATTTCAGAAGACAAATTTGCAGAAGCAGCAGAAGATAGTCAAATTATTTTTGAATCTCACTATTGTGTTGATCTATCAATTGATGAAAATGTTGTTGAAACTAAAGAAGAAGATTAGGCTGTTGTATCTTGTATAGAAGCAACAAAATTTGAAGAAGTTGAAATTTCTATTTATAAAGATGTTGATGTAGTTTCAAATTTAGATGTCACTGAAGTGAATTGTGAACATGACGGAAATGGTTAGCATGTAGAATGTTGATAACGATGTTAAATTCCTCAAGTGTGAGGACAACAACAAAGAAGTATTTGTGCAAGAAGAGGCCTTGATGGACACGCCCATGAAGGTATTTAAATCTTGTATTGAATCTTATGATTGTGGACATATAAGTACAATGAATCTAGAAGACAACTCTGAAGATGTTGTAGAAGTCAAAGACCAAGACGTGCTTGAAATAATTTACAGTAGTCATGTTGCAAAAAATGAAGAATGCTGCGCTCATCCATTTGGTGCGCATAAGGAAGATGATAAAGCTACTGGTGAAAAATACATTTATGAAAATGGTGTATCTGCAGATGGAAAAAGTGCTGGTGATATTTTTGAAGAAGAATTTGCAGCGATATTGAATGGCGCAAATAAGGACACAAAAAAGAACAAGATGTTTTCTAATACTTTGTTTGTTAGTGATTGTGCAGGTACAAAGGAAGAGAATCATGAAGTCTTGGCTTGTAAGTCAAATATTGAAGGTGATGTAACTGCCAGAGTAGTAGTTTGTTCTTTGAATATTTCAGCGATGTCTATTGGTGATGACAACTATGAAGAAGGTGCCAATGAAGTAGCCAGTGTTTGTGAAATTTCCCATGGAGAAGTAATGGTCAATGATGATCATGATGATGGAATGAAGATTGCCATATCAGCAGTATGTGAAGCAACATCAGAAGCTAAGAAAGATAAAGTGCACTGTGTTGAAGTGGTTGAACCTGTTTCTGAGTTTTTTGAAAATAGTGATGATTTTAATTTTGTTGAAGAATTTGATAAGATTGTTGAAGATTACACAGAAGTTGCAGTGATTGAAGCAGAAGGAATCTATAATGAGGCTGAAGATAACAAGGTTGTTGATTTGGTGATTGCAGAAGCAGTGATAGAAAAAGAGTTGCATAATGATATCACTCAAGAAGTTGTATGTTTTGTTGTAGATAGAGTAGCTGAAATAAAGAATGATGTCCTTGATGAAGAATTGAAATTTTTGGAAGAATGGATTGAAAAGCCAAGATATGATGATAAAGAAGTTAGTCTTGTTGCAGAAGAAAAGATGGAGAATGTTGATTGCCTTGTTACACCAACAGAGGAAGATTTGAATGAAGAGATAGTGACAGCTCTCAGAGAAGTGAAAAATGAAAAGAACCAATATGGTTCACAGTATGACAATTTATATAATGTTGACAAAATGTTTGAATGTGCAGATGAAAAACTAATCGAAGATGAAGAAGAATCCTTTGAATATGATATTGTAAATGATTAATTAGATTTGAATGAAGAAAATTACAGCGAAGATGGATTGGGTGAAGAATCAGTTGAAAAGGTATTCATGTCATGGAGTCCTGAAGAAATCAGGCATTATTATCAGTTAATTTGTTACATAATGACATTGAACTAATTACTCTTGGTGAAGTCAAAGATAGCTTGTGGGATCTTTGTATGCCCACGTTACAGTATTTAAAGAAGACGATTTGGATTGGAGTCGTTGGCATAAAGGACATTAAAAATTTGAATGATTGTAAGCAAATTGAAGAACGTTTTGCAGCTGAAGCTGATCATAGTGAATTTGAGGAATCACTACAGGTAAAGATGAAAGTGAAGATGAAGAATCAAAAGTATTTTTGGTATAAAGTTTGGTGTTCTAAGCCTAGTAATGATGAAGCCGAAGTTGAGAATGATGCAATTGAAATTATGAAAAATGATTGGTTTGCAAAGTCCAAGAAGGTTGAAAGTAATGGTATTGGTGTTGAAGTAAAGGATGAAATATTATATTTTGAATAGCTAGTTGAAGCTGAGAAGGACAAGTATTGTGGAGCTACTAAGCAAAAGAAGTCCAGATTAATAAGATATAAAGTCAAGCCGAAGAGATGGATCAAGCCACAAGTGAAGCACGAGCTGAAGAAGATCAAGGTGAAGATGAAGATAAAACATAAAACAAATTTTACATATTTCAAAGTTCGGATTCGAAAGAAAAAGAAATGCTCATGAAAGAGTTGAAGAAACGTTGCACTAGTATGTTGCAGCAAAGAATGTGAAACAAAATTTGAGTTGTTTTGATACTGCTGTAAGCCTTGCTGAGACTTAGACCAGCAGGCATTATAGTTGTTTTTCGCTATGATTGAGTATGATGTATTTTGGGTGAAGTAATTAAGGGGGAGAATGTTGGGAGTTGTTAATTACTTCACCGCCATAGACTGAAAAATCATCCACTGCCTCTCTGAGTGACCGTTGGAATGCTGAAAATCCAAAGCACCGCCACATGTTTTGATCTTGTCTTGCTGTCACAGTTTGAACGGGGAATCACACCACAATGATTTTTGAAGAAGCATAGAGCCATTTTTTTAAGAGGCGTTCACTAACATGTTTAGGATGATCAACAATAAAGGGGCAGTGTGTTCCAGCCGATTAGATTGTTGAAGATGCATCCAATGTTACTATTGCAGCACATGAAAGTTCAAAGGGACATTCGTCATCTCTACAGCAGCCCGTCAAAGATCGAAGGGGAATCCAACATTCTTGTTATAGCGCATGAAAGGGCAGAGTATCCACATAAATTCTGAACAGACAATTTTGGTGTAGATGTAGTGAAAGGTCAAGGTAATTAATGTGACTCGGTATATTTCTGGTGTATATATACCTATGTAATTCTCATGGAAAGGGTGTGAGGAAAACAAATTCTGAGTTGAATGAAAAGAGAGTTTCAACTCTATACTATTGATCCTATATTCCTCTCTATCTTTAGGAGTTTGTAAAGTAATGGTTGAATGGTTAAATAATGGTTTTTTTTTTGCTGTAGCATGATGATTTTCTGAGCATATATGATTGATTGTGGAATGTTTAGTTTTGTTGTAGCAAGTTAGATTTTAGAATTTGCTAAAATAGAGTTTGATGAAACAGTCAAGTTTGATGAATGCAAGGGTTATCTAAACATATCTGTTACAGTCAGTTGTGACAGTCTTGTAGATGACTGTTGGGTGAAACAGTCAGTTGCAACACAGCTGCAATTGTTCTGTAGGTGAGAATTTATGAATTTTGTGATCTGAGTGTGTTGTTGTGAGTAGATGCAACACCCCCTTGCCTTCCCACACATTGCAAAAGTAAAGAGTCCTTGGTAATTGAACTTGCGGAGATTGAAAATTGTTAAGGACATGGTTTTGCAATATTGTTCATAAGACACTGTTGCAATTAGCAAGAAAAATTCTATTAATTGTTTCGCTCGCAGTGTACATTTAATGACCTCTTCCTTTGTTTCCAGCCTGCAATGTAAAATGTGCTCGTACATTGTCAGTGTTTCACGGTTGCAGAACCAACAAATTTTTTTTCTTTGAATCATTGGAAGGTTGCATTCTCCACAAGTGCATTAAAATGGCAGCGCAAACAAATTTTTTATTTTCAATGTTCCATACACCTGTTAGAATTTTTGGGAGAGAGAACAGGTAAAAAGTTAGATAAAAAATGTGTTATTGGAAAGATTATTGCAAAACTAAGAAACAAAAAAAACATAATCTAAGAACATTTTACCAAACCATAACCTTTTTCAATTGTCAACTGAGATGATGTGCATGTTGTTGCAAAGAAGTCAAGGCATGATAAGTTTTGGAAAAAAGAAAAAATGTGGGAAACATGTGCATATTCATGTTCAGATTTAAAGGTGTGTGGAAAAAAACTCAATGCATTTTATGAAAATAAATTGATGAGAAAACGGAGTAGTTAAAATAATTTCATGGACATGTATTGAGACAAGGAAAAGAACAACTTCAATAATTGTAATTGGACATACAGCTTCAACAATTGTAATTGGACATACAACTTCTTTTTGTTCTAGCAACGATTGCAATGAGACCTGGGAAAGAAAAGAAGGGTTGAAATCTAAATTACAACAAGGAAAAACTTCAATAGCATAGAAGAATAGTAGATGTATACGAAAAAAATATTATATTTCAATTTTTTTTGCTTAAATGTTGATAGGAAGTTGAATTCTAAACCATATGGAAGACAAATTTCGGCATATGCATGTGGAAAATGCAGTCGAGATCATATTCAAATGCTAATGTTGGCTGCAAAGTGGCAATCATGGTGGTGAAATAGAACAAGAAAAACATGTTATGGACACTTTGACACTGACAAGCTTGCATGGCAAAAAAATACAAATTTAATTTGAAGGTACCAAGCACAAGAGCATTGGCGTTGCAATTTTTTTATACAATAGCATTGGCGTTGCTAATTTACAATAATGAATCTTGGAAAATGTCAAGTTTTGTTTTATATGACAGTTCTTGAAATATTGTTGGCAAAAACACATTTGGACTATGAAGCATACAGACCTCAAGTCAAAATTTGTCAACAGCAAAAGTAATGTCAAAATGCATTGCTGCCAATGTAATGAAAAAAAATTGAAAATGGTAAAGCAAAGCAAGTGACAAAGACATTTTCATTAGAAACATGCAAAGAAATAAGATTAGAAAGAAACAAATGGAATCAATAGAAGAATAGAAAAATGGTCATACCAATAAGCTTCGGAAATAGTAAATGAAATGATTTCAAGGTCTATATTTTTCCAAATGATCAATCACAGAATCATAACTTGTATTAGGTTTAGTTGTTTTTAACTTTAATTGGTTAATTCCCATGAACAATTGCAATTTTTTTAGATGGTTTCTTTGAAAATGTCAATGTTGAAGTCACCAACAAAAGCTATAGGTATGTTGTTGTTTTCTGTTAAAAAAAAACTCAGGACATGAATTTATTTTGCTCCATTGCTATTTGGTTTGTTATAAATATTCACAATTTTTAGAATAGTCTTAGAAATATTAAGGTCATTCACAATTGCCTCAACTGAATTCTCTTTATAAATGGTTGTTTTAAGGATATAAATCTATTCTTTTATCACTGTAAGGAGTCCATGCACTGAATACGCTAAAATGCAATTGTAATGGTCTCCAAAATTTCCATTTTTAGGAGGCAAATGCATATGAGTTTCCTGAAAACATAGAATGTCTAATTGCATTAGTTGAATGTCACTTTTAACATCATCAGTATGCAAAATCAAGCTTCATGTGTTTAGAGAAGATATGAGCATGATACCAATAGTTGGAATTGAGTTTAGACCATATTTAAATTGCAAAGATGCATTTTACTCTAATCTGTTTAATTCAGCAAGAACTTTTTTGAAACATAATTTTTTTCTTTTCTTTTCTGTTGCAATTTGTTTACAAGATAGAGATATTCAATGTTCTTTATTCGAGACAATGCGGTGTAAACAAGACCATGTTTTGTTACTCCTTTTGGGTCGAATGCTAATTTTTCCAGTGTCAACCCTTGAGCTCTTTAGATTGTTCAAGCACATGCTAGTTGAAATGGGAATTGTGTTTGAATAAGATTTTTTTTAAATTTCTGAGGGAGACCTGTGTTGTCATTCTTTTCAAAGGTGTCCAACTAGGAAGAATTGAAGTTGTTTAGGCATGATGCATGGTGGCTATTGCAATTTAACCAATTGTAGGGTCTACAAATTCAATCCATGTAATGTCTAGGAATGCTAGGGAAAAGTGCTTGAAAACACCTTCTGTGCCATTAATAAGACCATCTTCAATTGAATAGTTCATGCCTATTATTTCAACAAGCATGTCTCTTTTAACAGTTATTGTAGAAGGAAGATGGATTTTCTTTTGTGCACCAATAAAGTTGTCAATTTGATCAACTTTGTTGTCATGAGAAACAAAAGTAAATTCTTTTGTCTTGATAAGTGACAACATCTTGGAGTTATGTTGTTGCACATCTTTGTTGCAATAATAAATATAGGGGAATGATGGGTCAACTAGTGCTATGGCAATGCTGATTGAAATAGTCAATATCTTCAAAAGTTTGTTTCCCATTCCATATTCTCTTCAGAATAGAGATAAATGTCTCATTTGTTTGCCTAGCAACAATTTTGAGTTCATAATATTCTATGCAATCATTCCAAAAACTATAAGGGAATTTTTGTTGTTGGAAACTAGGAAATTCAAAGATCCAAGAATCATGGACATGTTCCGCTTGGAAGAGATCTCCATAGAAAATTACATTAATATTTGCAAAAGGCATAGTAGGTGAATGTATTATTTCCCGCAATCGTTTGTCTAATATGTTAAAAAGAATTCATGGACCTATCAAAGAAATTTCATCAAGCAATAACACATGTAGTTTTTCATAGTCGTTGCTTAAAACATCTAGTGTGTTTGAGCTTAGTGGAAGCAAATGGGATGAGGTCAAGGGAAGTTTAAAGGTAGAGTGAATTGTTACTCCATTTGCATGATATGTTGCTTTTCTTGTGAACGCAAAAACAACTCCTTTTCTTTTTAATAAATCACTGTCGAGCTACTTGTCATAGAAAAGTACAAGAGTATCGTAAAGAGCTTTTGCAGTATATGTCATCCATGTTCCAACGCTTCCTATCAGAAAAAAAGTGAATAGGATTTGTAGGGTTTGTTGGGTCCAAGAAATATCCCTTTTTGGCCATCCTCATTACATCATTTTTTCCTGATTACATCCTATTTTCATAATCCATACATATGCCTTTTCTCCAGATCAACCAATAATATTGACAGGTATAATTTGTTACTGCTTTATTTATTTTATGCCTAAGATTATTAAGGTTCTGGATCCTAGTCCTTGATTTATGCTAATCTGTGTGATTTCATTTAGTCAAGGTCTAAAGCGCAGGTGTATCAGCCAAATGGCGCCAGTTGTTACTCTTCAAAGCCCGATTCCTCATACTCCAAGGGACAACGCATTCCTCCACGAGAATCTGTAACAGGCCCCCACTGAAACAGAAACCAACTGCAACAGACAGGTCGCATTCCAGCTTGCCAAATCCGTTGATCCATTGATTACTGGAGTAACAACATCCTTCATGATTAACAACCTTATTGAATACAGTTGTAACAATTAGCTGTAACTTCGCAACATGAAGATCAGAGATCTTCATTGTTGCATGATTTTAGTGGATCGTGATCGATACTTTCATTGTATAAATATGAGAAGGCTCTTGTAGCTCGGGGTTGGACAATTATCATTTTGCATAAGATGTAATAGAGCACTGAGACTGCCAATTTCCATCATTAATATAAGAGCAGAGTTCTTCATTTCTGTGTCTTAATTTGTTGTGATTCACGGCGTCTCTGTTAGAGGGCCAGGGCCCCCTTCTAACAGAGATAGCCAACCTAAGTAGGTAGGTTAATCTATCTTTCTTTTTGTTGTGTGGTGTGGAATCATTGTAGATGTTACTGTTAGCTACAACAGAGGTTAGCATTCCTTTTGGTAGTTCATGATTGCATCTTGAATAGTTGTAATAGAGTGGTGTGACAGTCGACTGTGTAGGTTAGTTCAATTTAATGCATGTGTGTTCGAATCAGCTGTAACATCCAAGCTCAATCCCAATATCTTATAGTCATTTATGGTTTCTAGGATTTCCAGTAATTATCAGTTAGAGTTCAACCTTATGTTTAGATTTTGGTTGCTATTGTATCTTCAATTGGTTTATTAGAATAGGCAGATTGTGATTGAGTAACAATAGCTACTAGATGGATCATTTTGGTAAAGATTGAATATTGTAGTTTGATAATTATAGGATTTAACTTCTTGCAAAAGTAATGTAGTTTATTTCCATTCTTAATTTTATAACTGCTAGGTTGATTTCTGTAGGAAGGTAGTTGCAATTGAATTCCTATATGTATGAGTTAGATTAGTTTTCTTTATGGAATGAGTTTGGCTGGATAGACTGGTAGGATCATTATCTTCATTTAGTTAATCAACTGCTTGACATGTTTATGCATAGATTGTGCTTATTTCCATTGAAATAAAAGACCTCCTTGGGTTTGACAATTTATATTGAGCATCTTGTGTGTTAGTTTTAATTAGTTGACATATAGGGTGACCAACAGGGTTGTTTTTCTTTCTTGCAACAATTTCTTTCGCAATAGCTTGTTGCTCAACATTTAGATTTCTTCTAGTTTCAAAATTTTCATCTATGCTAGGTATAAATAGTTTGTCTAATAAATTGGAAATCTTTAGGTCTTTTGACAGTTGTCTTTTTCTTTTGTCAAGAAGATCATTACGAATATCATATTCTTCAAAAAGGGTGGGATGATTCTTGTTGATGTTTGCTACATCTGCGCTAGATGCAATTTCAAGTTGTGCCTCGATTTTTTCCTTTCCAATATCAAGATCACCGCATTTTTTTGCAGGTTTAGCTATGAATTTGTCTTCATCATAGTCTAGATTTGTTTTTTGTATTTTCCATATGCTTTTGTCCATGTTTGTAGCGGATGATCCAATATATTAAGAAGGTTTATGTGAGGAACAAAAAGAAAATAAATTTCTCTTGCGAAGTTTTCAAGGTTCTTCTCTTTGTTGCATCGAATATAGAAAATGATACACGGTCTACTTTTTTTTATTGTTTTCTCATGAATCAGGAAAAAGGAAGATGCGTATTCGGCCAAAGAAACATATTCAAGTTCATGAGGGAGTTCAATGTATTTGGCTATAATAGAAGGACAAATGATGTCTTCGGAATCATCAAGTTTTTTTTCTAGAAATGACGGTTTCTTTAAAACAACAGTTATTTTATCCTCTGGGGCAGTGTTGATGAAAAATGTTCTCCTTGAAGATGAATGAAGTGGCAACGGAAGCAATATATGGACTGCTTGTCTGATGGACATTTGTTGCTTGTTCAGAAGCATATTTCCAAGTATTCTTATTGTTTCAAGTTGGCCACAGTTATTGGAAAGAGACTCTTCTTTATTATTCTTTAAGGCCATTGTCATAGGCTTATCTAATTTTGTTATGTATGAGCTTACGTATGTTGTAGTAGCATAAGCATCTAGAATGAATTGAGTATCGGTATTTTCCTGCCAAAAATTAGGAACAACTTTTGCAAATGGATTTATCCAAATATCTGAAGGATGTCTTCTTAGCAGCAATGTTGGTTGATCAATCAAAGAGTGCAACAGTTCAATGTACTCAACCTTATTGAAATTTAACTCTCGTAGGAACAAGTCGAAGGACATGTTTTTTGAGTATTCTTTAGACTCAAGAACCGAATAAAGGAGTTTTTTCTTTTCGTCAAGGTTGCTCAATTAATTTTCAAGAGGTTCCAAAACTATTGTTGTATCAATATGAGGTATTAGGAATCAAAATCTACATTTGGTATGATGATTTTTTTATATGTCCTTGTGTGACGATGAGTTTGAATATTTATCAATTCTTCAGAAAGAAAATATGAATCGGTTGAGATATAACAATCAACAAAAGAAACTATTTCAACATTTGTGTTTTTTCCATAAACTGGTGCATTTTCAATCCAAAGGAGGCCATGTTCATGTTCATTTCCTCTTTGTTGGAATTCAATAGTGAATAAAAATTCATTGACTTTGCCAAAGAGAGAATTATTTTTCAATATCAAAGAATTGAACGCATTCATTTTATATCTATAGTAATGACTGCAAACTACAAGATGTTGTCTTATAAAAGCATCAATATCATTGTCTACAGATGAAGAATATGGGTCTTCGTGGTTTTTGTTTTCAAAAAGTTTCAAAGCATCACACAAAGGTTTCCAAATATGCTCATCAAATGTGAAGCTAATAGTCGTTGGATCACTGAGAAAAGGTCTTTCTTCATGTTGTCAAAATAGTCAGGAGATGTTCGAATGGCTTTCAAACTGCGATAAGAAATTGAAGATTTCATAATTTTTTCAAGGTTGGCTTGTGATTTCACTTCTTTGGATTTTAGTTTTTTTCCTTTCAATTCTCCTATACGAATAAAAATCCAACTAGAACTAGATATTTGGCCCACCAATATTTTGATTTTTTTTAAGAACAAATTTGTAGGATGTCATTCAAAGTCCATGTTCTCATGTTGGATCTTCCATTTTGTTATTTGTTGATATAGAAACTGTTTATAAATGTCATCGGGCCGGATGAATCCATAGAAAAGTGTGGATAAATTGCACTCTTCGGAGAACCTGCCTTGAAAAATGCCCAAGGGTCGGTGGTTTTCAGAAGGTGCAATTTCTACGAGTTTATTAGCCAAGTCATCAATGCGATGTGCTTTTCTATATCCATGCACCAAAGTCTCTGTTATTGGTTCTATTTATATTTCATGAATATTTTAATTGGTTTATTTGGGGGTTGCATAAGTTTCATCTTCATCACTCGAATATGCAATCAAAGTTCAACTAATTGTTTCTTTTCCAATTCATGGAATTTTGGCTCCCAATCTAGAACCACTTCAACATTTTATAATTTGTATGGTTTCGTAGCACAACAAGTTGTCGGTGCAAGAATGACAATGTTTGGGCGAAGATTTCCAGAGATATAGGCATTCTTGTATTGCAATTTTCGCTTCAATATAACTGCAATTGTCATGCCATCATCAAGATTCCTTGGCAAAGCATTTTGAATTTTGTCCAAGGATGTTGGTACATTGATAACATATCCAGTTAACCCCAGTTGGGCTCGTCTATAACCTAATTGGCGTATTTGGTAAAAAGAAATTCTTGGTGACACAAGTCTTTCTTCCAAAGGAGTCAACATGTCTACATATGGCAAGGAAATTTTGCATCGAATGTTAATTGGAGTTGCGAAAGCCGATATCTCTGAATTGGAAACATGTTTTTTGCAATACTTGCATATATACTCATTCAATGCAAAATAGGGAGGCATGCCCATCCATGGAAAGGATTCTAATGAAAGAAATTTTTTCTCATTTATGCGGCACAAATCCTTTTTAAAATGAAAGTGTCTACAAATAGAACATGTATAAGTAGATGTATCTTGAATAGTTTTGAATTAATGGGTAATAGCCTGTTTAGCTTCTTCTTGCTCCTTTTTCCTACGAGACGCTTGTAGCACTTGTTGTCACAAATGTTTCTTAGTTGTTCGCAAGTCTTTGAATGATGCTTTGACAATGTTTTCTTGCTTGAAGTTGTTTTCATCCAGCCCTGTTGAATGGACAGTTGATCTATTATTTTTGTTCTTGGAGAATTCAATTTTGGTTCAACTAATTGCTCCATCTGGAAAGTGATTTTTCTTTTAACAATTTTCCTCTTTGTTTTTTCTTTGCATGGATCAATAGCAATTGTTTCTCCAATGTATTCATTATCAAGCAATTGAAATGGATTTTTATCGTTTTTTTTTTCAATACCAATAGGAAAGCTATTCGATGTGTAGTTTTCCCTTGTGGGGACTTTATTCCTTGGATTTGGCCTATACATTGGATGGAAATGCGAATTACAATTGTTTATGAAATGTTGCAGGAGGAGAACAACTCACTGGGGATTCACTCAATAAACCATTATCATAGCACGTTCATTAGTGGCATATGAAACAATACCCCTATTTTCACTAAGTATTGGAAAATACCTTCCAAAATCATTTTTTTTACCCCCTCCCAATATGCCTTCCCAATTTAAAAAAACCCGTATTTTCACTAGATATTGTATGTATCAATTTTTTCATTAACATTTTTTATACCCCTTTATATTTCTACCTAGTATATTGATATGATACCCCTCTTATGACCCCACATGCATTATACAATGCACCTTGCTTCTTTCGATGTATATTGTGGATGCACATTAGTTCACCCACAATGGAATTACTCAACCACATATCATTATGATGTGCAACATCTAATGGTCTAATGAAGAGATAGGATATCACTTCTTGTATGTCACTAGAGCTAATGCAAATAGTACAACATTTAGATTGCATGTTGTAGTTCCCCAATCCCTGACTAAGCCTGTTGTGGGCTAGGTATCCAAGCCCCCAAGGCTTGTAACAAGTTCTAGGAGGCTGAATAAACCTCCCAAGGCCTGTAATAGGTACGAGTGGTTGGGTATTCAATCCCCCAAGGCCTATCGAGGGCCTATAACAGGACCTAGAGGCTTAGATCCTCCCAAGGCTATTGGTAACAACTGGATGAGTGCTATTGGTAACAAATAGATGTCAATGACCACTATCTCTCGACTATGATTGACTGGAAATCCACTTCACCATGAAACCCCTGGCCTCAAGCATGCCTTAAGACGCAATTTATCTGCGTACTGGTAATGCCGAGCCTTGCCTCAACCCAATTTATCATCTGGTCATGATCCCGCCATCTCCATTTGGCAGATATTTGTCATCCCACCCATATAAAAATGACCCCAAAGTATTTTTGTATTGTTACATTAATTAAAAAAAACCTTTGCCCCTTAATATATAAGGAATATAATTTTTAGGTTTTCATGAATATTTAATACCGCAATATGAATGAACGTGATATTATATTGCCTTCTAGTGAAGCCCCCGTGGAACAACTTTGCCAGTTGTCTTTGTTGAATAGTAGTAGCTCTGAATTTATCAGGAGCGTGTGTTCCATATAAAGATGTTAATTTCCAACATTTCGCAAATCCATTCAATTGCAATTTCCCACCATGTATGTGGGCAATGCAAAAAGGATCTTCCAAATTTATGATAAATGCTTCCCAGCTAGAAAGAAAACAATTTTCTTGCACCATGTCTTTGTGAAAAAAGGTTGACAAACAATATGTTTCTCTGGTGTCATAAGAAACCATGCAATTGTAAAAGGTTTGTGTAGTTTCGTTTCTAAGTATTTGAATATCAAATATCTTTGTCAACTTTGAGAGTGATTCAAGCAAAGAGTCACAACAATGTGCCTCAATTGGACAAAAAATACCAAAGTTCTGTCGTGTTAGCATTTCTTTGTAGACATTTGTCTCGATGAAATGTTTAAACATGAGTTATTGAAATTGTTTCTGTTCAATTTTTGTAAATGAGGCTTCCAATATCCACATGATTTGTAATACAAAAATGGTTCAAAGTGACCAGCAGATGGAACATGATCATGGAATAAAAGGTTGAAGCAATAGCCAGTAGAAGAAGAATTAAAGTGGAGATATTTTTTTCATCGATAATGACCACATAGGAACATTCAACCAATTTTTGAACCACTTAATGCAAAATATATCACCGCATAGTCCATATTGTGATAATTTTGATTGCCTAGATATAGATTCAGTAAGACAATTTCACTTGGAATATTTCAGAGAATATGAGAGGAATAATAAAGAACATAACTCGGGTAAAAATAACTGTATTTTGTTCATCAATATGTTTACAATATATAATACATCTCAGGAGAGAAAATATAATTATTTTGAAGGTAAGTTGTAAACCACAAAAATGAAGGCTTACTGAAAGCTAAAAAACCCCATAGGTGTCAAAAGCACCTTCCAACTCAATCAAGAGGCTCAAGAATTAGCTAAATATGGTATGGAATCTAGTGAGTGATGAAAATGGAATGCGGTGATGACTTCTGGAGAGAAGAAAGAGGTGGAGGTCGAATTGGCCAAGTAGAGACATTTTCCAAGTCAAACTAACTTTACCTTATCCACTAGAAAGCATAAAAAGTAGGATAAAGCTGTCTGAAGGCGCCTTTCTAATCCAGGAATAGACTAAAATTAGATAGAATCATGCAGACTATTATCCATAATATATCCAATTGCGCTTTAGTGACTTAGGATAGCATGTGGTCTCATAAAAAGAAAACTTTAGGCCAACTACATAGTCTAAACCTAGGAAATTAATCATGGAAGATTAATAAAATATTCCCAAGTCTAAAGTGGGTTTTTGAATGTTCCAACACCCCCCATTAAGCCTGAATGTATGTGGTAAATATAAAAAATATAGGGCCTAAGAAACAATGATTATTGTCACCCGATTACAGTTATTATGCCCATGTAAACTGAAGAAATAGGGAAAACCTCATGGGAATAAAAACCTCCCTAAAAAAATGGACATGTGCACACCAAAAATTGTTGTTGCTGCTCCAAACTCAAGTAGGTGTGATGCTTTATCAGATTTCTAGAGGTATCTTTCTCTTGGGAAGAACTGGATCATGCTCCAAAAACATGTGCCTAAATTCTCCATTAGTGGATGCAACCGAAACTGGAGGCTCTTTGAACTTTGTCTTCATCAAAACCAATCCATGAATATGTAGACCATTCTGGAACTTCATGAAATTCAAACCAAATGAGGTAGGATCATCACCAAACAGATATGATCGCTCTTGAAACTTGAAATCCTGATTAGTGGAAGTTAAATCAGCTCCAAGAATTGATATATGGTCCCTTGAGATCTCCTTTGAACCAGTAGGAGTGAGATCATAACAAAAATCACTAAAATATGTCTGAGACTTGAACCCAAGCGAATGGTAGTGTCCTCCATATTCAGTGAAACTCTGAGAACATGTGCCAATTATCATATAGAAGTACATAATAAGCATGTGGTCAAGGGGGGCGAATGCATCACCTCCAAATTCTTATCTAACCTCCAAAACATTAAGAAGATCATCATTCTGCAAACCAGGAGACTCGTGTGAAAGGGAGGATTAAAGAACCTCTTCATATTCTAGAGCATAAACTGGCTTATCTTGCTCATAATTTAGAATAGAATACTTATGGGAGAACAAGAGAGAGAGAGATGGAAGTCTTCATCTTCAACAACTGCATGTATTGAAGAAATTTCTGCCATTTGATCTTCAGTACCTGCAAAATGATACCATGTGTCAATTTGGATTGCCTAGATCTAGATTCAATAAGACAATTTCACTTGGAATATTTCAGACAATATGAGAAGAAGAATATTGAAGATAACTTGGGTAAAACTCACTGTATTTTATTCATCAATGTGCTTAAAATATATAATACATATCAAGAGAGAAAATAGAGTTCCTTTGAAGGTAAGTTGAAAGCACAAAAATGAATACTTACTAAAAGCTATAAAACACCTTAGGTGTCAAAAGCACCTTCCAAACCAGTCAAGAGGCTCAATAATTATCTAAATATGATATGGTAGCTAGTGAGTGATGAAAATGGAATGTGATGATGACTTTTGGAGAGAAGAAATAGGTAAAGGTTGAATTGGTAAAGTAGAGACAATTTCCATGCAAACTAGATTTACCTTATCCACTAGAAAGTAGAAAAAAGAAGGATAAAGTTGTCTAAAGTAGGAACGCTCCTTTCTAATCTAGGAATAGAATAAAATCAGATAGAATCAAGAAGAATCTTATCTATAATCTATCCAAGTGCTCCCTAGTTACTCATGATAGCATGTGGTCTCATAAAAGGAAAACATTAGGCCAACTAGATTGTCTAAACCTAGGAAATTAATTATGGAAGATTAATAAAATATATCCTAAGTCTAAAGTGGGTTTTTGAATGTTCCAACACATACACACTTTGTTCATCTAGTTGTGAATTTGTCTGCGAAATTCATTCAAGATACAAATTTTTATTTTGAAGACCATGCAATTCTATCAAGTATTTAGATGCAAGTTCCAAGTTTGATGAAGATATTGCGGAAGGGTCACCTTGTGCAAGGCGAATGTAGAAATGCTCTACAATTGATTGTCTTATTTCAATGGATTTTGTATCGGAAATGAAGTAGTACATCCAATACATCGAACAAACAATCTCCAATTTTTTAATGGAAAGCTTGTAGCCTAAACAAATGACTTTTTGACAATTCAATGCCAATTTCATCAAGGCCCTGTCACCTAATTGAAATAGAATTCAACAAGTCTTCGATTCTCAATGAGATAGAGAGAAGCAAATGCAAACCTACATTCCAAAACACAAATACAACCACAAAAATAAAAGAAACAAAAATAAGCAAATGTTTTTTAGTAGCTGAAAGTAAAATGTATGTGCATATGAAGTAGAGATGATACAAAGAGAGAGGAAAAAAATGTCGACTGTCTTCGCTAAAGAAAATTCATGTCGTATTTGGGAACAATTATTTAAAGACCAGGAAAACAATGAACATTGGATCAAAGCAATATCACATGACAACATATATTTCTATCAATGAAGCCGTGGCTAAAGAGATGGTGCAACCATTCCATGGAAACGTTAGACAAAGACATGGAAAAGCGTGAATTGACAAGATCTTAAAACCTATCACTTTTAAAAAATATACACTGTTTCCAAGACTTCACCTCAAACAAAAGACCTGGCCATCGAAATAAGTTTTACAAACTAGAAGCAATTCTGGAAGTGTATATTGACAAGGAAAAAGAGATCATCCGATTTTGAGAAGACGATCTTCAATTGGAAGACTTCTAGATCCAAAGGTCGATAATAGATGAAACTATGATTGTTTATACTAGGAAATAAAAGGAAAAGTTTCAAATATTAGATATTCACAAGTGAAACCATCTAGGCCACCTAAGATTATTTCTAAATATGAATAGATTCTTGAATACGTAGGCAGTGTTTTTAAAAATGTTTTCCAATTGAATGTGGAAAACCACATCATCTATGCAACTATGGCTAATCTACAATTATTTCCAAATGGAAGCGCACATGTCAATGAAAAATAGACGCATGAAAAAATATCTATCGATGCAATTTTCTGGTCTACAAATTTCATTCACTTTCGGCATAGGAAGTTTCTTTTGTCACTGCCAAATGCATTGCACTAGAAATGATCCGAATGCTTTCACTATATTTCAATTTTGGTTTGGTTGTATACATATTGTTTCTTGTTCCATTTACACATTGCAAACACATGGAGCTCGGAAGGGGACACTCTGCATGTCAATTTGGAAAGCCTTGGGAATTGAACATAGGGGAAGAGTATTTCTATAAGAACATGCAAAACAATGTTCGAAAATTGCTGAAAGCATTTTGTTACAACGGTCTACTCTGGAAAGGGTCAATCACTAAAGTTTATTTGAATTTGCTAATGGAAAGGGTCAATCACTAAAGTTTATTTGAATTTGCTAACATCCAAAAGATCACTGAAAAGAGCCATGCAACGGTTCAAAAATGGAAATGGCTATGTATATGTTTTGGAAAACTAATTGAACACAACATATAGTAAAAGCAAAATATGCTATGGAGAATGTTGACTATAGCTTTCGTATTTGGCTTCCTTATGGTGACAACCTATTGTGTACATGCAAATGAATATGAAAACATATGAATCAACTAATATGGAAAAAAATATGCTCAAATGTTATGACATATTTAAAACATATTTAAAAAAAACTGTAGCATATAGAGAGATAACAACCTTGTGAACAAATACAAAGTGACAATGAATACAAAACAACAATTTGCCATACTTCATGAATGGCTATGAATAAAGCAAATAAAGAATACAAGACATAAAGAACCCAAACTAAAGCAAATTTGGCAACTATATATACCTGAATATATATATATATATAAACTACTGATGCAATTTCCTGAATTGTCACCACGAAATTCAATTTTGGATTTTCAAAGGTTTTTTTTAGCAGTATGAAATTTTTTTATTCTTGTTCAGCTAGGAAGAAAATGAGACAAAACATCTAGAATCACATATGAAACCAATTGAAATTGAAATAAAAAAAATCTGTTTCCTATTTTTGAAAAAAACAATATTAAACCTTCTGATTTATCTAAAATAGAAGTACAATTTTTTTTTAGAATTTTAGTGACTGGAAAAATAAAAACACTAAAAAAAAATTCCATCTTGGAGAGGAAAGAGGCAGAACCTGCAAATTTCAAGCCAATAAAAATAGCATAAGACAAGACAAATCTTGAGACAAATTATAAAAACAAGGAAAAAAGATAAATGCCATGAAACAAGGAAATCAATGAGGAGGGAAATTCAAGCTCTTAGTAAAGTATTTTTTCCAATATCAAATATATATCTATTGATGTTGCTAGCCAACAAAACAATTTAAAGCACACAATATTTGACCTCCACAAAAAATCCAACAACAGGAATTGCTTAATTGTCTACAAAAATTTGAATTATGAATTTCTTAAGCTTTTAAAACTATTAGAGAAAGATATTTATATCCAGCTAGCAAGAGAACGAGGCAAACTATCTAGAATTAGATATGCAAGCACATGGAAGTGAAAGGAGGAAAATCTGTTTCAAATCTATGGAAGAAAATAATATGAAATGTTTTCACCATTCTAGAAGAAGAATAAAAAATCTGTGAAAATTTCAATGCATAGAAAACCAGCCATAGAAAAAAAAATTCCCAAGTCTGTAAGAAAATATACAATACCTACAAATATCAAAGCAACATAAATAGCATAGAGCATGATAGATTTTAAGACAAATGAAAAGAGAGAAAACGATAATTTGCATGAGACAAGCAAATCAATAAGAAGACCAAAATCAAGTTCCTACCATATTTTGCTATTCAATAAATAGTTATTGATTTTGCTAGGCAAGTAAACATTTTAAAGCACACAATCCTTGGCAAATATTTATATCAGGTTGGCTCGCTACCTATATTTCAGTTTCAGGAACAACCAAAAAAAAACTTGTTTACAACATAAATGAAAACTTATAAAATGACAATGAATGGACTGATATATAACGAATATCAGTTTTTCCTTTTTTTAATGGTCATGATCATTGTCAAAGAAAAAAACAGAAAAAACATATTGAAACTATTTTTTGTGTTTTTATTCTTCCCTTTCCTATGATAAAGCGAGTGCTAGAAACTACAACCACAAAATATGGATCTCGATATATTTTTTGTTTTGTTTTTTTATACATGCACTCGCTAAATTGAACTAAAACAATTAAATTTCTAATTGCATAATTTCTTTTTGGAACAACGAGTCTGTACAATATGGACCTTTCAACAACGCTTCATGGCTACATAGATTGGGTATTGTCACGGGTGTTGTATCCATAATTCATGGTCAAAGATAAAGGTAATATCCATCCAAATGCAAATAGTAAAAGAAAAAAACCCAGATAAAAGAAAAAGCGATACAGAGTGCATGAGCACAATCGAAGATAAGGGATATTGCAACATGAAGATAAGCAAACAGATGGGATGGATACCAATTCGACTATTTCAGAGTCTGATATCTAACCAAACAAACCAACGTCAATTTCCTATAGATACTATTTTTCAAAAACTGAATTTTCAAAAACTGAATAATAGATTGGAAGAAATAAAAGTCTCTACCCCGATAGATTTGACAATAACAATGCAACATGGCAATTTCTGGTTTACGAAAACCACAATAGGCTGAGTTCCAATCGAGGAAACAATAATCACAACTGTGCAACATCAAAAAATGAAAACATGCCATGCAAACCAAACTTAGTGTATTAGTTTGTTGGTTATCACCTATTCTAAGTCTAGTCTCAAGACTGCATCCAATTGGAAGATCACATATCTAAAAAGAGATTTTATATATATTTCAATTGAACAAATGAATTTCTGAAAAGAAAAAATGAACAAGTCTCTGCATGAATATACTGATGACTATTTTCATGGGATTTTTCCATAGAAGCAGTTTCCAGGCATAGAAAATAATTGAAACCAAATCTCATAGCAAACCACCAAAAAATCCATTCTATCATAGACATAGCAACAAATGAAAAAAAAACTAACAACCATTTTTAGAAAAAATTGGACACAAAGTATTTTGAGCAATCAACCATAGACAACAAATTGAATTTGGAGTTGTATATGCAACTAACTATGGGCATTGATCAAGATCTTTTTGAAAGATGATGTCTAAATCAAATCAGGGCTTTTCTCCATGTAAGCATGCATAAGAAGATGTCACTAAGAGAATATGTGGTAATCAATTCCAAGGGCGCATCAACCAGAACCATTAACTTCAATGATGTAAATGATAAATACAAACTTTGATCACAGGTGTAGAACATGAACTAAGAACACTACATAGCTAAAGATTTCATGTTTGCAATTGAAATTATGATGTCAAAAAGAATTTGACAACATAAAAAAATATTCCAGGGTTTTGTCTCGAAATCTTTCATCACATTTCCAAACAAAGTCCTTACCAATCCAACAAATGCATGGAGACAACAAACCCAAGAGCTGCATCTCCACAAATAGCTAAAAAAACTGTTTCTCCTAATTCGTTGTTCCATGAGGGGTTCACTTTTTGGAGTACTTCCATTTTCCATAGGTCTTTACAGCTCTTGATGCTCTTCCTCCATGTTCAGGGTCACGTCTCTTGTATGCTGAAGCACTTCGGTTTGCGGAAACTGATCTTCATGATCATGCCTAACACTTGTACCTTCCTCACAACATCCTTATCTGGCACTTTCATTCCTTGTTCTCTCAATTTAGTGCTAGTCATTTACTCTGTCTTCCTTTCCTGATGTAGCTCTTCTTGGTTTTCTTCACTACTTTCCCCATTCCTTGTGCTTTATTCCAGTTATGCACTTTTGCTCCATGCTTCTCTAACCTGATCTTTTAACCACTTTTATTTAATACATTCTCTTTGTTCAGCTCGCTCAGCCCCGGCTTCTACGTTATCAATCCTCTCCATGGTTTGTCTACCGTTGGCAACCTAGCAACATCACCCTGACTTTCCCCCTTGGGCACGAGGGGTTTACTCCTCCATCTAATCCAGTCTAAAGGAAGAAACCCAAATTCTACCAACCAGGTCTTGATCCACAAGGGAAATTATTTTAATAGTATTCCATGAGCTCCTCTCTCAAGTTCGTCTTCATCTTTTGATGTGGATTGGTTACTTTCAGCTGGGAATTCCATAATATAGCCAAACAAAGTGATTTCTACCTAGAAGTCAACAACACTAGTCGGGTAAATTTAGCTTGTTCAACCGGATTAAATTTCTTACATTCCAAACCACAATTCTCTTATTCCTATTGCAGTTCTCAAGGGCTTCCACAAGTCGATGTAACCACATTGCTAGATTTACCGAAAGCTCATCACTCAATACTTTGTATTGATCTAGAAAATATCCTCCATAAAAGAGGTACTGTCTGAACTTGGATACTTCCCATCCTCATATATCAACCTCTTGCATTGAGAAACCTTCAAGCATGTTGTTCTATTAGTCCTGAATCTCACTTGATATCACCAATTTCGCCATACATTTAACAAAATATTGTTTAATAACGGGGTCTTCGAAACTGAACCATTTACTGGCAATAAATGGAGACCAAGATTCTTGTGCATGGACTAACAAAAGGGTGTTGTTGTAGTCTAGTGTACGGACATTTTCAATCCCATTAAAGAGAAGATCTCACCCAAAGCATATCCAAGACAGACCTAGAGTAAGGTTTAATTAACTGTATGTTTGTCCCATGAGGTTACAACATTAAACATAACAATAAGAGTCATCATTCTGCCATCATAATAAAACATATTCATCATAATAAACACCATTAATCAACAAGAGATCATCCCATAGATGACTGCATAAACATAATTGACACATACATGTTCACCAAAATTTCGGAGGGGGCAACATTTCCTTTCATTATAATATCAGTCTCACAACAAATTCATACATCACATAATTGACACATGTTCAACAAAATTTAGGAGGGGGCAACATTTCCTTTCATTGAAATATCAGTCTCAACACATTCATACATCACGAGCACATGCCTTACATTCACTGCAGAATTACCATGTCTTTCATTTAATTGACTTACATTACAGTGATTTCATTTTCACATTCTCCACTACTACGGTCTTTGCAGTGTATTTAGAAATATGAAATAGAATTAACAACAATGCATTTCTTGTACAATAGATCAGTCATAATACCGACTGAACATATAGAAGCAGGTTCAGTGACGCTTGAACAAAAGCAAAATGATTTGATAGGGTTGTTCTTTCCTAGACTGAATAATAGTTTCTTAATTTAAGTTCAACAATAACTTTAACCAGCTTTATCTGAAAACCCTTTGCAAGAGCCCGAGGCCTGAAATATTAAAGCCTCTCCATAACGCCACATTTTGGGAACAATTAATCTCTCACTTTAAATAACATTAACCTGCGCTAGTTCTTGCTTCACTCTGTCAAAATATGTCTTATCTGGCTGACAAAATACAAATTTTATACAGTCAGCATTTTGTATTTTTAGTGAAAAGTTCAGATGTCATTGAAAGAAACTCCTATAAAAAAATTAGTTACAATCCTGAATACAGAACAGAGAATAGAGTACAGAGTTGATATTGAGATTACAATTAAATTTGGCTCATAAGAAATAAGAAAACAACACTTACATAACCAAAATTACTGGAACCTCCATATTTTTGGGTTTTATGGTGGATGCCTGCCCAGCTAAAGATACCAGCAGAACGATGAGTTAGATTAAGATGTCCAAGAAACGAAGATGAAAATGTTGTTTAACACATCATTATTTAAGAAAGATGAAAATCTTGTTTAACAAAGATGAAAATGAAATAACCGCCCAAGGTTGTATACAAATTAGGTTTCCAAAAACAAAAATCAGAAAGTGCATAGCTTTAAAGACATGAAACTTACATGACTGTGTTACTGAGACCAGTTGTCACAGATGTTCCCACAGTGAAGATTAGACGACGATTCCAGGCAATCTTCAAGAGTTCAAGAACTTCTTCTCCTTTTTTGGTCTTTGGCAAGTAAGCAACCCGTCTTGTACCAGAGTACCGTCTTCCAGGAGATGGATGCTCAGACGTCTTGTCAAAAATTTCAATTTAAAAAGATTAGAAAATGGTAAGAATGAAATTGATGGACATAATATTAATATTTGTAACCAGCTTAAGTCACCATAAATGATAAGCACCTGAATTCCAGCTGCAAATGAATATGTGATTTCAATGATATCAATGCCTGGATATCCCTGAAGGCCACCCCGACCCTCTCGACTTGTAATTGGAATGTATCGGATGCTCATATCACCTGGAGGTTGTCTCCCCGTAATCGTACCATAAATTGTCAAACATTCTGGACAAGATGGACGAGTTTTAAACCAGTGTGTGATGCATTCTCTATGAAAAAAATGGGGACATTTAGCCAACTCTATAGCTTCATCTTCTTGCAAACTGCAAAGACAGACTGAACAATTTTCCCCGTCCTTAGGGTTGGGACATGCAATCATGTAAGAATGTTCATCTTTTGAACTGTTGGACTGCACTGATTCATTACTCCTCCCCTGTTGCTGTTCCAGAGACTCTGATGATGATGGCTGCAATATGCATCTTCGAACACTCCTAGAACGTGTAGTCTTTACATTGTATTGCATTCCATCTGCTTCAAATAACAGAGAATATTCTTGACCATTTACTTTAAATAATAAGCCAGCTGGGTAGTCCAGCTTATTTTCTCTTTGGCTGAATCTGGACTCAAGCAATGTTGTCTCAAATTTTGAAGCCAGTTGGTCATCATATCTTCGCCAACACATCTTCTTTGCTTCCCACCATTGCCAAACAGCAGTTGCGCTTTCTCCCATAACATACCTCCTTACCATCCGCTGCGACTGAGTTATGGGATTGACCTACATGAATGATTATTTACAGTTAGTGTATTTTGCAGTAAATAAATTTCCAAACAAAAGATGATAAACCAATGTAGTATTGTCATCTCTTCAAAATTGTGTTCAAAAGTTGCCAACATGAGTAAAAATCTCTACCTGTGTGAGGCCTTGGTTCTGGAACTTAATGATGTACGTGGGAGTCGAACCCTGGTGGTCGCTTATCTCAACGGAAGAGTCACCCCGGGCAAAGGCGGCCTCAATGACTGCACTACATGAAGCATCGTGTGAACGCCAGCGGAGGTCATCAGTTCGCCATTGCCATTCGACCAATGTAGCTGTTGCTGTTGCCATAGCTCCTGAACACTCTCTTCTTCGCCTTACTTAAAACTACTCCAACTGTATTTACTTATATCTCTCTTCTTCGGCTTCGGCTCACTTAAAATTACTCCAACTGTATTTATTTATTTATATCCATGACTTCTAACGTGCTTTCTTCTATTTATATAATGCCTTCCCTTCTTTTGGGACCAGTAATATTTTATTTTTATTTTATAAATAAAAAAATTAAAAATGTGCCATAAATCATGCTGTCTTCTTTTTAGATTTTTAAATAAAAAAATTGTTGCTAACCCTTTGCGTTAATACTCGAGTAAACCTTTTTTGCACCTAGTGAGGGTGTGGGGAGATGTTGTCATGTTAAAACTACTCCAAGTGTGTTTACTTATATCCATGATTTCGGACGTGCTCTCTTCTATTTATATAATGTCTTCTTTTCTCCCCTTCTTTTTTGTATTTTTAGGCCCATTTAAGTTGAGTAATATTTTGTTTTTAGTTTTAATAGGTTTCCATTTAAGTTTTAATTTTTTTATTTTATAAGATGACATGAATTTTTTAATTCTTTTTCATAATTTTTTATTTTATGAGCTGACATCAATTTTTTTGGAGTCTACTCCCACCACCCTCTTCTCACCTAACAAACAAAACCCCTCGAATACCAACCAATCTAGTGGGACTTTACACATATGATCTAGGTGTTAAGTTAGTTAGGATTTTGATTTGGTAAAAAATGTATATGAATTAAAATTGTATAAATTGTACATGTGGACTTCCATAAAGTGTTGGTTATTATTGTTATGGTTGGATGATGTTTATTGATGTTATTGTTATTACACTACCACAACCACGTAACTTATGGGGGAGGTCAGAAGTTAAGTGCCATGAACAAAATATTTGTTAGTTGTTCTCCATGAATAGTCCTTTCCTGGACTACTTGTTATAATCCATCTTAAACGAGTTGTTTTCCACTTCTCATTATCCATGCATAACTACTGGGTTATTTTTGTATTTTGTTTTTATAATTGTTTATTTCAAATTTGGAAGACGCCCATAAAATCTAGATTAAAATCAATCTAGATAGTACACTTGTTTCCTCATCATACAATCTAAGAAAAACACTCTTGCTACTCCACCCCAAATTCTAAAATATAAACACCTATTGGTGTAAAACCACCTATGGGTGTACTTATTGGGTTGAATGTGTATTTTATGGGTGTTATGTTGGGTATGTTGGAAAAATAACCATGTATTTACTGGTTATTTTTTAATGGAATAATTCAACAATTTCTATTGTGATTCTATTTGTGTTCATGGAATCATGGTTTATTTGGATGATGTATATGTGTCATTATTTTGGTGTTCTTTCCTTATTCATATATAAGTGACACCACTCTAACTATTGTGGAACTAAAAGTAATGGAATGAACTTAGATTGTTAATGCATTAGCTTGTTGTTGACTATGCTAACCTCAATCTACAACACTCCCCACCTATCACAAGTCTCGACAATGCACATTTGGTAAGACCTTCATTATTACATGGATTGACAATGTCAATGCTAGATTACACTAGACTTTGTTGGACTCCTACTTGGACCCTCATTTGCCAATTATTGCCAACAAATGATTTTGTTGTTGGGACCTAATCATTATTGTGGTATTTCACCAGGACGAAGTAGATATTATCTAAATCACAACTCCAAGATTGGTTTGAAGTGCAAATCAGAAAGTTTGTTTGACACAAAGCTAAATTATGAGGATTGAATTATGGATCATTGTCGAGAGATATTGTTATAAAAACATACTACAAGGGATAAACGAGAGATTATATGGGTTGACTTCCCAACAAGCATGTATTAGTGAGGGGACATGAGGTCATAGTTAGAGAGAGAGAAAAATTTGAGTGGAAACTTCCAAATTTGGTAGCACTTATATGTGTGACAGTTTGAACACCTAGTTAGTCGGGCTGTATATTTTTAGATGAAGAGAACAATGGAAGGGTAGATTCTTGAGGTTTGTGGTAGAAGGGTACCAATCCTATTCAAGAGCCAAAGAGGAGTTCAAAGAATAACCATAACGAAAGTTGTTAAACAAGATTCCTACCTCTATCAAAGTGGTGCAGGTGGAAGAGGGTATTTTACCCTTAAATTGTAGTTTATAAGCCTCGTGTTGTGGGGTTGATCAAGATAATTGGAAATGATGATGGTTTGAAAGAAACAGTATCATGAAGGATGAAAAAAATAGTGAGAGATCCATACAAGACTTAAAGAGAGTAGAGATACTAACTGGTGGTCTTTAAACCAGATTCCTGTAGTCATAGAACACAGTGAGAAGTTGTGGAAGGAGATCAATGAGAAAGGAAGCAACAAGGTGAGGCTACAAGGATTGAAGAAGTTAAATAACAATTATGATCTAGCTAGATAATGGTTGCAAGAAAAAGGGTTGACATTGGAAGTGATTGTGGTGAGGAGGAATGGTGGTGAAGGTACATCAATAAGGTTTAAAGGACATACCTAGACTGGATTGTGCATCGATGTTAGGATACACACAGACTGCTTAGATCCTCTACAAAAAAAGGTTATGTTAGAGTATTCTTCTTAAGAACCCATGGATAATGATATTGAAGACAATGCATAAGTTGATGATGTGTTAATAAATGTATTCTGACTACTAGAAGAAGATAAGATCCCAACAGTGGACATTGCTTATGGAATTTCTTCTCAATAACTAGGGTCAAGTTATTGAGATAGTGGGTAAGAGAACAACAAATCTATTGAGATAAGATCACATGGTATCAGAGCAGGAAGTAGCTATTCGAATTGCATCCATTGCAGTAGTTGCAGCAGTAGCAATTGAAACATTTCTTTGAGAAACTATCTTTCACTTGTGCACCAGAAGCCTCTGAGTTTCCACAACAAATCTTGGTGCTATTACTTGAATTCATTGGATAAATACAGTGAGGTCTAGCCAGGTGTGAAGGACTTAGTCTATGTGCCAAGTGTTCTTAAGGTAGTGTTCATTCGAAGTATAGCATTCTCCATCAGCACAACTCTTCTTGTTTTGTAGGTTTATTCACCCGTTCGGAATCTTCTTCAAATATTCAACTTCTTCTGTTGAGATAGATCTAAAGCTCACATATTCCAACTATGTTGAGTGGAAATACAAGATGACTCTCTTCATGATATCCAAGAGCTTCACCCGAATACTCAACGAAACGATGGTAGAACCACTCAGTGCAGTTGAAAAGTCCAAGTACTTGGATAGGCTTGATGAAGCAATTGGCCTCCTCCTTCTCTCAATTTATGAAGATATTCACTTCCATGTCATCGATCTTACATCTCCTAAATAGGTTTGGGACAAGCTCGAATCCCTTTTTGGACCGAAAGATGATATGCAAGGACACAAATTGGAGAATGAGCTCATATGTTTGAGTCTTGACAGCTTTGAATCTATTAATTCCTTTCTTACCAAGTTCAAAAGCTTGATATCACAGTTGAAAATATATGAGATAGTGAAACAAGACAAGCAGCTTATACTTTCCATTCTCTCAAAGTTGGGGGCAAAGTTCTCAGATTTTGTCTCTACTTTCTAGTCAACTAGGTTGTCCATTCCAAGATGGAAGTTTCCCTCATTTGATGACTTCATCCAATCTCTTACTCAAGAGGAAGAGAAGTTGATATATATGGGAATGATCAAACCCAAATTGGATTCAACTCTTACAGTTGCAGAGAGAGCGGATGGTAAAGGAAAGCAAAAGATTTCTGACAAGAGATCGAATGATACAAGGCCTACAGATAGTCCATCCCAGTCAGATGGGGCTTCGAACTCAAGGAAGTCCAAGCATTCTGAAAAGAAAAAATACAAGTGAACATTGCCTTAGAGGCTTTCATCCTGAGAGTGTTTGTATGAGTAAAGCCATAGATTTTATGGCTCAGTTACTCGAGAAGAACAATCTTCCTGTTCCTGCACATACAAGGAAGGAAGGTCCTGATACTGAATCTTCTAGATCCGAATGAAAAGAAAGATGCCACGCCCTCATGGAAAGTGCATCAAAAAATTCTTCTTACATTATAGATTCAAGAGCCACAAGACACATGTCTTCCTCCAAAGATCTATTCTCCAGTTTCACAAGCTCCATTGGCTCTTCCATCAGATTGGGCAATGATTCAGAAGTCTCCTCTCAGGGGATCGGAAGAATCAATCATGACTTTGGTTACTTTTCTGATGTGCTTTATGTCCCTTCTCTTGCAGCAAATTTACTTTCCGTGTACCAAATGACTCATATTGGAGAGCCCAAAAGGGTGATATTTTCTCCAAATGAAGTCGAAGTACTGAACATGGTTTCAGGGGAAATCATCTCAAAAGGTGTTGCAAATCATGAGACAAAACTCTATGAGTTTTCACACTTCTTGCCTCTTTCAAAGGAGTCTGCTCTTTGCTCTCGTGCTCATGAAGAGAGTAGACGACCTCATATCAACTTACAAGCTCAAGATGTGGTTGAAGGTTTTCAAATTGGAAAGATTGCTCATAACACCTGCAAAGGTTGCTTGAAGGACAAAGATGGGTCTAAGAAGATTGAGACTGTTGAAGAAGTGCGAATGCTAGATCCAGATCCACAAGCACATGAAGACCTAGCACCTATTGATTCAAGTCTCATGTCAAAAGGGATCATCACTACTACTCCCACTAGTGATCTTATTGAAGATCCATCATTATCCGATTCTAGTTCTTTTGGAAAAGATCTCACCTGTGATAGCTCAAGGGAGATATCAGAGATCTACACGGTCCTTCAGAAGTAGTTTCATGATGGTTACATTTCTGATTTTGTTCTCACTTCATCAAATTCAGAGTTTGGAAGTGATGATGAGCCAGGTTCACTTGCTTCTTCACATAATATTTCAGATTAAGAGTTTGAGAGTGATGATGAGTTTCAAGAGAGATAATCTCCATCACATGATAGTTTAGATTCGGAGTATGAGATATCAACTTCACATGTTTCTTCTCATGAGATCTCAGATTCAGAGTTTGCATGTGATGAGCTAGTTTTACTTACTCCTCCTCATGAGATTTCAGAGCTTGATAGTGTTGGTGATTTCCAAGAGAACGAACCTTCATCACATAGTAGATCGGATTCAAAATATGGCAGTGATAAAGAGAAAATGCTGGATCCAAATCCACAAGAACTTGAAGATCTAGCAAATACTAAAGAAGAAGAGGAAATGGGAGATTCAGTTCCAAAAGAGCCTTATGATCTCTCAACAGATTTTCCTCCTCTTTCGAGATGGGCATCCACTACTACTGAAGATCTTATTGGTGATCTAGGTGACTGACGGAGAACCAGATCAGATTTTCAGAATGGAAGGTTTCATCCTTCTCACATTTCGGATTCATTTCAGATCGATCAACCCTTCTTATGAAAGAATGTCACTTGCCTCCTTTAGGGGTGAGTTATGAAATGTTACTTTAGCATCCTTCAGTCTATTTTGAGGGAGGGCTTTCTTCCCATTGGGTTTTCCCTCTATCCCCACTTAGTTTATTTTTAGATTGATTGCACGGGGTGACCTTTGGTCTTAGTCACTATGGCCCTATTTTTGTTTCAATTATTTTTCTCATAGTATAGCTTGCGGGGGGTTTTGAAATATTCACACCATCATTTTTGTATTTTGCATGTATGCATGCAAATATACATGTTGCATGCATCCAGTCATCATCATGGTTGTCTCCCCAACACCTAGAGCTTGCTTCTAGCTCTCCAAAGTCTGTCTTTAGCCCCCATTTGGTCTCCTACCTACCTGATGCGCCCTTCTTGACTGTTCTGCATGACTAGTGCGTCTTTCTCACCTATCACTGTTAGTTAGAGCGCCTTTACTCACCTACCACTCAGTTAGGGTGCCTTTTCTCACCTACCGGGAGTTATCACTCAGTTAGTGCATGGATTGAGTAGTTGTTCCCTTGATTGCTCATCCTAACTACTTGTAGCTCTTTGTTAGCTAGTTTTGGAATGCCACTTGACCCTATGACAACTTCATGCATCCCCCTTGGAGTCTCCATTCCCTGATTTATGCCTAGATGGTTCTGTTAGACTCAATTGGACACACTTGACTGACTCTTACCATTTATGACTGATACTACTGACTGGATGATGTCTCCATTGTTATCCAAGCTAGACTCTGAGCTCAGAGATTCAAATGCCCTACTTGGCAAATTCAAATCCTATATCATGCTCCTTACAGTTCATTGTAACACATTCACTACATTCATTATTCATTGTATGATACTGGTATTTTATCTATTATTCTGTGTTTATGAGTGATTATTGAGTGTCTCCTTCTCTTGTTCTTTGCAACATACTTGAGAGTTTGATTGTGAGTTGCTATAGCTGCTAGATCTCTTGTAGATTATCACACTTGTTGTAACTTGTAATCCAACAAAAATATGCCTATTGCATGTTCAATCTACCAAAAAATCTACACACAACCAACAAACAACCTTCCTCAAACTTTTCACGACATGAAATACTTATGATAATTAATGCAAGATGATATCTAACTAATTAACTATCATCGAACAAATTCCTCCTCCAAATATGCAATTCATGAATGCACAAATTAGCACATAATTTGTTAGGGGGCATGGTTGGGAAGAAGAGAGATATCCTTGGTTATTAAAAAACAAAAGATTGGTTATTAAAAAAAAAATTGTTTGGAATGGGAACAAGGTTGATGGTTAGTTAACTGCCAAGTCTACATATGATACTATTTCCTTTATGTATTCATAATTCTTAGGTGAATGGTGGTCCAGTTCAATATGGAAAGGAAACCTACCAACAAAATTGAAATTTTTTCTTTGGTTGATCCAGAAAAATAAAATCTTGACTTGGGACAAACTTCAGAAGAGAGGTAGAGAAGGACTAGGTATTTGTTGCTTATTTCATTGTGATTTAGAATCTATTGAACATCTTTTTGTACAATGTTGTTTTAGAAAAAAAGTATGATGGAAAATCCTTGCTGAGTTAAAAATTGACACTGGTTGGGGACATCATACCTTTAATGGAAGCCTCGAAAAATGGTGTAAACGACTCCCTAATTATAAAGAATTACCATTTTTCATTAGTTGGGGCATTTGGAGGTGTAGAAATTCAGTTATTTTTTATAATCAAAACCTAAACATTTTTGTTCTTTGTAACAAAACTCTAATTGTATTCCTTGAATACTATAAAGAGAAAAGAACCAAATGACCAAGGAATCTTTCCACTCCCACTTATCTTGAAAATTTTCCTATCGGGTATTTTGATTGTTCATCACAAAATAACAAATGTGGAGGGGGAATTGTACTACATATTGACATAGAACATTGGTTCCATGTATGGTTCAGTTATCGTCATGGAACAAATACAAAGGCTGGACTCTTATCCATATGGGGATCACTCATATTGTTAGCTAGATGCGGTGTCCTTTATCTTCAAGTGGTTGGTGACTCAAATCTCATTATTGAATGGGTTAGGTAAAGCTACTCTTCAATTTATTGAACTTGAACACTGGTGCTCCAGGGTCAAAATGTTCCAATCATTATTTTGTGGCATTTCATTCAAGCACATCTATAGACAATTAAATTATCTAGCTGGCGGACTTTCCAAAACAACTATAAATTGTGAGTTCGGTTGGCTACATTATGAGGAATATTTGGATCTTGCTTTGTCCACTAAAGGTAAATTTAGGATTTTCTAACTTTTGGTCATGTTTCCTATTGAGGAGTATTTTTAGATCATGAAGTTTGCAACTATGAATTTTTGGAATGTCCTTGATATGTAGTCAATATATCTCTGTTATGCAAAGAGATAAGATGATTTTTTTGTAACTAGGGGAGAGATCTTGATTACACGACTAATTAAGTATGTAATGGTTTAGTTTGATTCTAGTGGAATAACAAGAAACCATTTTTTTTGTGTGAAAAGTTAGACTATTATTTATTTTAACTTATGTGTTTATTTTTTTAACTAATGTCAATTACTAATTTAATTATCATTTTATATTCTCGACTTCCATCTTGGATTTCTTCACCTAAGAATTGTGAAGACATGTTACTAATAAACGACTTCAATGAGCTCCAAAATAAATCACCAATTTGTTTCTAAAGGCTTCTTCAACTCCCATAAATCAGAGGTTTGTGGACATGTCTTCACATAGGGGTAAATGCTAGTAAACTTCACCACTTGCTATGAATTTTGAGATTTATGTTCCAAATTCTTATGAAATGTATATGAAAATTATTCAATACATTAATGACTCTCCATACATCATAAAATTTACATATATCAACTGATACAAGTCGAAATAAAGCAACTTCAAGCTCTCACAACAAGATGTAGGGAAAATGGCACCATTATGCATTGTTTGGTATTTTACATAGTTCCACTTGGTATTTAGACCTGAGAGTATTATGAGAATTAAATAAAGAGTATATATACTAGAATAAAAATATATTGGGCCACAATATCTCCCCCAGAGAGGACAACATCTCACCAAGTGCGCCCTTCCTCCAAGAGCAAGAATATAGAGAGAAAAGTGAGAAAGGTGTGGAAGCAAGTTGAGGATGACAATGTCACGAGCTTCCTTGTAGATTCAACCTGAAAAAAATGACTCCATTTTAGCTCCAAAATAAAGGTTTTATTGGCCTCTCCAATTTCCAACTAGGATGGGAATATTTCACCCTCGAAATTGGTACTAAGGCAAGTAGAGTAAACACTCCACAAGCATGGACAAGCTATGCTCTCCAATATGCAAAATGAAAAATGATCAAAAGCTAATATCCTTCTTTGTTATTGAATTTTATAAACTTCCAAATACCTCCTTAGCTCGAATTCCATCCATGAGATTCATGCCAACTCAAATTAGGAAGATATTCCAATGTATGTCACTTGTCCCTCCATTCCTAGCCTCCTCCTTCACTCAATTCGAATGGGTGACTCTTTGGATGCCTTAAATCCCTTGTGAGGCCTCTTGGAGGATATTTTTATCCCTGAAATGTCATATGTCATATGTCAGCAATCAGGTCTGATTTGTTTCATAGGTGTAATAACATCTTCATCATTGTTGTCATAGAAGCTAGGGAATCTAGCCCAAGTGTCTCAATATCTCTCAGATGCCTCTTCCACTCCAATTCGACCTTCATTGATTCATGCCAAGTATATTGACCTCCCAAATCCTCAAGAACATTAGACTCCATCTTGGATTCAAATGGGTGAGAATAGGATTCCATGTGGCATGAGGAATCTAGCTTTGTGTGGGTCCCACACCACCAATGTGTCTCCATGACCAAGCGCCGCCTTATTTTCCTATCATAAATATTTATTTAACCCCTTTTAATACATTTACGTCAATATAATGTCCATTTTGGTTTTATTAGCTCCCTTATTCAAAATCCCAATGTTTCCACCCCAACCTAGGAAACTAGTAGATTGGTGGAATTTTCTCTTTTGAGATTTATTTGAATGGGGACATTACATATACTGGTGTATAGTGGAGAAAGAAAAATGAAAAAAGTTTGCAAAAAGAAGGCATGTGAAAATGTGCAATAATCACATTGCATTCATCAAAGTTGGTATTAGATTAAAAACATGGAAAAAAAATTCATTTTCTACAGGCAATGATTGTAAACTGCTTCTAACATTGTGAGCAATATTAAATATCATTTAAACAAAAAGACATAGTAAAAATATTGAGAGATAGAAGTTGAAGGAATTTGCATACATATAGTAATCACATTGTATTTAAAAAAGGCTATAAAACCAAAACAGGGAAAAAAATTTTGCACCATGAAATAGTTGACAACATTGAAAATTGGAAATTGTGTTGTATTTATTGAATGTTTTTCATAGTCCTAACAAAAGAAACTTTTATACCAAAAAAATAGTGACAAAAATAATTTTTTGTATAGGAGGCATTTACTTCATTTAATATATATCTATTTCAATAGCCTATGACATTGGAAAGCATGAGCGTTTCTTTGCTTCATTGTCAAACGAAAACAAAAGAAATTGCAAAGGGGAATGTAGGAGTAACTGTAACCTACCTAGTACTTAAGACATTTTATGTTTGTGGAAAAACATTACTTTCACTTTTATTGTAAAGTTTTATATTATTTGACCAAGTGGTCAAGGATGACTGTAAATGATTAATATTATTATTTAATAAATTAAAATAGGAGACACTCACCCAAAGAGACTGTTGAAAGAGTGTTCACTGACCCACTAGGAGGAATGGAATATGGGGTAGAAGGAAATGGACAAGTGGCAGCATCTGAACTCAGTAACAAGCTTTTGTTATGGGACAACCTCCCTTAAAATCTGGTCATGTTCCCAAGGATGTGGAACTGAGCTTATGGCTCATTGAATGCAAAATTGACCACCAAAATACCTAGGCAATCTTTTATAGCCATCGAATTTGAGCAGAGGCTCACACATTCTCAGAGGAGATGAAATTATTCCTTGTGGTGTTATAAATGAGCACACAAGAGATTCGATGAGGGGAAGCTACGTTTTGAGTTTTAGAGTAAGACTGTCTTATTCCTGCTGAGTGCAGAGATAGTGATATGTATGCAAGTCTCCACTGATTGTTGAAGTACATATGAGTGGTTTGTATGAAAGTATCCATTGATTGCTGAAGTACAACTTGAGTGCCTCGCTTCTACATAGAGACTTCATCCTAGTGGTTCAGTGAACAGACTCGGGGGTCCAAGGAACAAGTAAGTTTGGATGCTTTTCTGGAGAAGGTTGGGAGGAACAGGCCTATTTGGGTGTTTCTCCACCCTATTGAGTATCAGGCTCTAATTGTTATATTTTATTTCACTTCTAAAATGTTGAAATACTCTGAAGATTATATGTTAGTTACATATCTGTTAGCTATTAAGAATGATAATTTTCTGAACTGTGAGATTTCTTCTGTTATTTGAGTGATCGATAAAGATTAGAAAGTTTAGAATGATTGAATAAAATGCCTTCCTGTATTTTTTCTTTCGCCATAGGCGATGTACTCTAGTACAGAAAGAGAGTTAATTAACATAGATTGGAGATGATAAAGAGATATTCAGTAAAAGAATAAGTCTACGTATTTTTATCTAATATAGTTTTTCATTGTTGTCACTATTCTAGTATTAATTTGTCAGTAAAACACATATAGAGTTCTTTCGCAAATAGATTGGTTATGATAAACTAGTAGAACAGTTTATCTATATATACAACATATTAGATGTTTATACAGAAATACAAATATTCATTATGCTTGTAAAACTAACTTTTTGAGAATACATTAGCTAAGAAATATGTGTTTCTCAAAGATGAACAAAATTCATGTTAAGCTACAGATTTACAACTCCTTGAATGTACAATATTAATATCTTGAAAACCCTAGGTTATACATAATAGGAAAACTGAGTAATATACTATCGAGATTTACAGTACTCATAAATATATTAAATAACATTGTTATTTATGTTAACAATTATAGACAAAATTAGCATGATTTATAAACAGAGTTAATTCTATTGGAGTATCCGGTTTTTAACACCAAACCCTTAGCAATGAAATAGACATAAATCATAATCATTTTAAATGCTTCATAAATAGAATTAAAACAATTCATAAATAAACCCTATAGGTTTCATTATCATAAATGAAATTTTATGCAAAGTATCAAATCAAAATAATAGTTCCGGGTTTCGCATTCTTCTATACAAAGGATATAATCATTGAACTACTTATTCAAACAATTTATACAAGATTAAGAATCCGTCAGGGTTAAAACCTGTAACAATATAATCGGTGGCTAGGGATGAAACCCTGTAGGTATCACTTGTTATCAAATGGAAAACAATTAAATAAAAGAACTATAATAACCTTGTGTCGAACTAAGGAATGAAAACAACATTTTGAACGATAAACATAGTATCATATAACAAAGCTATTGAAATATTATAGTAAGGGTTTGAGGCCGAAACTCAATCAAATTTTAAAAACGAAAGAAGAAAATAATAGTTTTACAAAACGAGTCTTTAGGATAGGGCTCGACGACAACCTGTTGGGATGTATCATTGCCAGTACTAACAATAGAAATCAAAATATTTAAAATCTTTTTAAAGAAATAGTATAAGTTTGAGTTTCAGGATTTAAACACACCCAGCTATAACAAATTATGGACAGGGTCAAGGGTTTTATAAACCCCGTAGAAATAAACGTTATTCACACCACTTTTCCGAATTGAAAGACTAATAATCAACACAGAGCTGAGATAGGGTTAGACCCAAATTTTTATTTCATATCCAAAATGATAATGCCGAATGGCTTAAGCAGAAAAATCATTTAATATACTCATATAGCTTACGATTTAAAAACCATACTGTAAACCTTCAATATTATGAATTTCCAACGAAAGGCCCAAAGTCAAAACTAAATTACATTAAAGGATTCAAGATACAGATACAGTAGTCTCGACAGAGACGTAGTACAAAGAAAAACTAGAGATACAAGAATGTTGTAGCTTCTTGTGAAACGCAGGACGAATCCCATTATCAACCTTTACAAACTATTCATGCCTTCCGGCTTACAAACATCAACGCTGACTGTGCTATCAAATGTGATGGCAGAGGAGACTTCACATCAAAATCGAGGGCTTACCATGGCGTTGAAACCACTGGGGTTTCCTTTGTTCCATCGTAACCTTCTGCTTAGAAGTGAATAGCTTTTATTTTAACAAACGACTGGAAAACCCCTGTCAAAGCAAATGAGGCATTAAAAATGTCCTGTATTAATATTAACACAAGAATGTAAAAAGATTGAAAGAGTTCTGAAATAATTATCGTACCTTAAAGAAACGTAGCAAAGGTCGATGCTCCTCTCCACACCCGAATCCAAAACAAGCATCACTTCAAACAACAAACTTGTAACCCTGAGCACTACCTCTACGAAGCAGTTTCAACTTACCAGACTATGCAGGGTTTTCTTGAAAGCCATTACGGCCTAGAGAGCTCGGCTCTCCAAACCCTCGAGCAAACAAAAGTTACAGTGCAAAACACACCGAAGAGCTAGGGTATGGTCTCCATCGTGGTATTTATCTCACCAACCTTCACGTGGCTCATTAATGAGCTCGGTTGGCAACCGCTAAGCTTTAGATTTCCACCCACCTCCATATAGTTTAAACACGATTTCGTTATTCGAACTTTATTTTAGAAGTATTCTAATACCTTGGGTAAAACATCTATCATAGTATAGCGTTTAAACATTAAGTGTTATGTTGTAATATTTTGAGCTTCATTGTTTAACCCTGTAAACTCCATCACTTGGGTAGATACCTATAGGATTAGAATACCCAAACTTTTAGCTAGGGTAATATCAATAATAAGCGTTGGTAACGTAAATGTACTTGGGCTAGGCTTTAAGCCTTAATTTTGTATCATGCCTTCCACCCATGTTGTGCATGAGAATACCTACATATCACCTGGGAAGAGTATTGAAATATGTTTTAGCTATTATAGCTAAGTAAGCCCCGAGTTATATGAAAGCTCTCTTGCCAAGAAAAAGAACCATACAAATTCAATAAATAGATAAGAATCATTTTTCGTCAAAACCATGTAAACTAACTATCAAACATTAATGCATATGAGACAACATACGACATGAGATATATGGGTACGGATCATCGATATAATTACTTTATGAATCATCGTACATAAAAATCAAGCAATCCACGGGTTAGAGATAAAGCAACTACTAAGTTCATAAGTACTCACAAACAGTAAATGAATCCACAGATCTAACAATGAGTTCAATAGGGTCAGATTTATTAAATGTCGACATATGTAATTACAGTACAAATTAATTGAATGCATGAGATACTGATATAATTATTTGTTTGGAAGAACTACCATAAGTATAATGCTGTAGTTTAGACATTATAATATATTTTCAGACATAGGATTATATATCCATCTGGATGTCGTTAAGACACTTAAATAATGACAATAGTCATAAACAAATAAACATCGCAATCAGGAACATTTACAAACAATAAATAAAGATGATAAACATTCATAGTTATACTTCCTCATAGAATTTAATAGCAAAAAGACTACTTAGAAAATTTTAATTTTTTTATGAATTTTGGGGATGTTACGTGTGGTATCAGAGTGCGAGTTCAAACTCTAGGCTTGAATATGGCTCACGCGTGCAACATAAAATGAAAACTGAAAATATAGTTTACTAATTTTTGTTTTAATTTGTTTCTGTACATAACATCTTGATATTTAATTTGCAGGTATGGAAGGACCATGAAGAATATGCTAAGGACAGATCTCATCATGAACAAAATAATAATGAACATGAACATATTAATGAAGAGAACATATTTGTAGAATTAAACGATAATTCATCTGAACTTCTACGCACAGTTAAAGATTTAAAAGCTGAGATAAAAACTGTGAAGGAAGAAAATGAAAGGATTGTAAGGGCACAAGAAGAGCTAAATCAGATATTGCTAGATAAATTTCATAATGGCGGAAAAGATAAAAAAACAGAATTTAAATCTGAATCTGGAACCATGTCTTATCATCACATAGGTAAGAAAGTAAAATGTTATAAAAATGAAAGTGATTCTTCTTCTGAAGCTAATGATAAAACACATAGAAGAAAACATAAGTATTACCGAGACAACAGTGATAGTGACTGTAGTCCTAAGAGAAGGATATACAAACCTTATGAACAGATTTCAGGGGAGTTCAAGAAGATAAAAACCCCAACTTTTAATGGTGAAAGTGAAAAGGGAGAGGCAGTCAAAGCATGGATGTCAGGCATGAAGAAATATTTTCAAATATACGATTATTCAGATCAACTGAAAGCTAAGATGGCCATTTACAATCTGACTTGGAAAGCAGATATTTGGTGACAGCATATTAAGAGAGTAAAAAGCATTAAAGAAAAGAGCGTAACTTGGAGTGCATTTAAGAAATTTTTTAAGAAAAAGGTTATGTCTGAATAGTACTACGAAGAAAAAACAAAAGAGTTTTATGATTATAAATTAGGTTCTATGAGTATGAAGGAGTTAAGTAGTAAATTTCTAAGTTTGTTAAGATATGTGCCTTACATTATGGATGAGAAACCTAAAGTACAAATATTTTTGAGTTGCTTACCCTTTAATATAAATGACAGAATTGAATAAGACAACCCTACAACTCTTGAGGAAGCCACGAGAAAGCCCAACTCCTGTTACAAATAGAACAAAAAAATAGAAGGTGTATCTAGCTGGAGGAATAATAAACCTAGTAACTTTGAGCATAAAAAGAAAAATTTTAATTTTAATAAGAATTCTGGAAGTAACAACAGAAATTTCACTAACATAAATTTTCATGGCAATAATTTCAGAAGTAATGCACCACAGAATTTCACAGCTGCAAGAAACATGCCTAATAATAATAATAATAATGCCATAAATAATGAACAAAGACCAACTTTAAAATGTTATGATTGTCAAGGGCTGCATACTAGAGCAAATTGTCTGAATAGGGGAAGAAAATCAACAACATTCATACAATGCATGCATACCCAACAGTTGGTGATTTAGCAAGGGAAATTCCCAGGATCAATGCAACATTGGAAAATTGACAGGATGTTCATCAAACTTCAATGGTCGAGATCGAAGGTATGCTACAAAACAAACCTATCTCTATTTTAATTGATCCAGGTGCAAGTTTGAGTTATATATCACCTGATTTAGTAAAAAGGTGTAAGTTGAAAGTAGAAAAGTTTGATAAATCATGGTTGGTTCAGTTAGCTACAGGAACCAAAAGAAAAGTAGCAGAATTTGTTAAAAGTTGTGATTTTATTATGAGTCAGTTAAAGATGCAAGTTAAATTGAATGTATTACCGTTAGTCCAGTGCCCCTCTATCCGGAAGGGCACCGAAGTTCTAGATTTTGAAATCAAGTTTTGTAACCAGCTCCTACGGAGTTGTTTTTCTTCACAATTATTTCAATAATAAATAAGTATCATTATGTTTAGCACAATTTTTCTGTTTCGGTTTCATTATGCTAATTTTTTGCATAATTTTAGTGATTAGAAAATGTCTAGCAGCATAGTAATATGAATTTTATTTTACTAAAAGAAATTCAACAATTTTCTATTTTGTGTATCTTAATTGACACATAGTGCACATACATATATAGTAATTTTAACAACATTCATATAATTGTAATTTTTTGCATAATACTCAGTATATTGAAATATAAATCATTTTTCTAACTACCAGTAGAATACGTAAACCGATGTAGGTTGTAGATTGCCCCTGTAGACCTGGACCGATGTAGGTTGTAGATTGCCCCTGTAGACCCCGTGGCTCCTTTGGTCCAAGCCTTAATAACCAAAAATAGGTGATCCACCCTACCAACCACCTCTTATCATGCTGGCCCTAGGAAACCGACGGGTTTCCTAGCCCCCGAGCCCACAAACTGATAATACCGAGAGTAGCTTTCCTTACTACATTTCCATAGGTGCAGTTTCCCCTTGAATTTTCCACCTCCTCCTTGGAGTTTACCCCCTCCTCCAAGCCTTGAGTTTTCCCCTTCCTTAGCTTCACCTCCAAAATCACAGTTCTCCCAAAAGAAAACCCAACCCCTCTGTAATCCCCAAACTCTTCCATATATACTGTTTTCCTCCTTCACTTCCCTTCTGGTTTACTCCACCGCCCTCCATAAAAACCCTCGAGTCCCCAAAACATTAAATTTATGGCTTGTTTTACAATCCAATTCATAAATAAATATTATTTTTATAGTACTTCTTTTCTCGAGTAGTTCAATGGTATTAAGACTAGTTAAGTTGGATTCGATGGGTTGAACGTACATCATTTAATGATTCTTGAAATATTCAATTTAGGACCTTCATGACGCGGTGGATTCAATATTAGTCTTATCCTCCATTTAATATGTTGAATAAAATAATAATTAAATACTATCATGTTTACCCTATCAAATTTGAAGTGGTAGTTTGTTTTAATTATAAATTTATATAAAAATCCAATCTCAAATCGGTTGTCTGACATGGAAGTAATTTATGAATATAAATTTATTTGAGTTTTATCTTAACCTTCCTAGATCATTTAATAATTTAATAATACTCTTTTCTTGTTTCATAACAATAAATAAATTAATTTAATAACTCAAACATGTTCACTTACCCACTTATGATTTCTTTCATTCCAATAAGGACTTATTATCGTTATTAACATTAGTTAAATAATAATAATAATAATAAATATTAATGGTGATTTAAGTACCTTAGCACTAATATAACATACTTACATTGATAAACAAAGTACTCTTAAGGGTTTAATTAATCAATATTAACAATTAGATATTACACACTTCCAGCATTAATGTTTAACTGCTATACTTCATATTTATGATACCTTCACTTGATGAGACTTACAATTGGCGGAAATTATTTTAATTGTTCATTACAATGCTTACATATAAGACTAATTAACTTATTTTATTCATAATAAAATTGATCACCTATTACTTATGTCGTTTACCCAAACCTTAACTGAGTTATCTATGACAACTTATAACATTGTTAAATCCTAATAAGTATGTTTTAAACCGATACTATCGCACATGTACAAAATGTGCATGTGTGGCCAGTGTATGCATAGGTCTAACAAGTACTATAAACATACATCATATTTTCTATGCTTAACAACTAACTAATACTGATAATACTTCATGCAACATAACAAGTATATTACATTTATCATAACATTACTAAAACATCATCAGTTATCTTATCAATTAACCTTTAAGATTTCATTTCATTATTTTTATGATTACATCAGTTCAATCAATCAAGTACAAGGAAATGTACCTACTACCACTAACTCAAGATCAAGGAATACCCAACCCTCAACAGTACTAAATAACATATCCTCCCATTCTAACCTTCGTCTGCATCCTCCCTATCCTTCCTCTGCTAGTACAAAAGTGGGTGCCAGCTATACTGACCTAACCACATAGAACCTAAGAGCGGTAGTGTCGGATAACTAACGGACCTAACCTCTCCTAGCAGGCATCCGACCATCGTCATCACAACAACTTGGGGATTGTGTCTCAACACGGCCCTCCCACGACCCCGGGTATCATAGAAACATAGGGTGGGAAATACATCCATCCCTCTCAACATACTGGGTCTACACCCTTATCAAATCATACTTTGCTGCTATCGAGATTATTGGACTGTGTCATCGTATCATCAATTTTGGTTGCTAAGGTTTACTGCATGGACAAGTTCTTATCTCATATATCAGATCAAGTATCCAGCTATCCCATAGCCCTTGTGTCCTATAGGTTAGTATTTCGCAAAGTACATATTTTATAACAAGCATTTCCATTCGATCACCAATTTATCCATATCATCAACATCATTTTATTTCACGTCACAATTTTAGCTCATCACAAGTATGCATGACATATAACAATTCAATTAATTTAATCATAGGATGGCATCCACATACAACATCATATATTTCACATTCCATCAATGAAAACATTAAAACATATATTGTCATCATAAAAGCAATGAATCTCATGATAAGCATAACCTATTAACCACATGAACATAGTAACATCATAATATCATAACATCATAGTCATAGTGACAACATAAAATCGTAATGACATAAACATGGTAGCAACATATAATCGGGTCTATCATCTCATAAGTATAGTTTACTCAGTCTAGTTGAGTCGAATAGATAATAAGAAAACAACGTGCAATCTAGTCGAAATATGGGGCATTACATACACCCACCCTTCGGGAAATTTCGTCCCGAAGTTATGGTTAAAATAGTGAGGGAAAATATCGACGCATAGTGTCTGCATCCTCCCAGGTAGCATATTGTGGGCTATCCTTGTCCCACTGAACCTAAAATTGACCAAACTCATTGATGACACCTTACAGTTTTACTTATTTTATTCCATGATATGTATTCTAATAATTAAAGAAACATTTATATTAATCTTTTTGTAGAATCTCAATACAATATCTAGAATGCCTAAAGGTTATAATCAGGTGCTATCCTCCTTGGCTTCGTTCTCCTTACCCTTTAAAAATATACCAAATTACGTTTGTCATCTTATTCTTAATTTTTATGTCCCCTTTATGATTTTTATGTCTCCTTACGTTTGTCAAAAGGACCTTCCAACTCAATCAAGAGGCTCAAGAATTAGCTAAATATGGTATGGAATCTAGTGAGTGATGAAAATGGAATGCGGTGATGACTTCTGGAGAGAAGAAAGAGGTGGAGGTTGAATTGGCCAAGTAGAGACATTTTCCAAGTCAAACTAACTTTACCTTATCCACTAGAAAGCATAAAATGTAGGATAAAGTTGTCTAAAGCAGGAAGGTGCCTTTCTAATCCAGGAATAGACTAAAATTAGATAGAATCATGCAGACTATTATCCATAATATATCCAATTGCGCCTTAGTGACTTAGGATAGCATGTGGTCTCATAAAAGGAAAACTTTAGGCCAACTACATAGTCTAAACCTAGGAAATTAATCATGGAAGATTAATAAAATATTCCCAAGTCTAAAGTGGGTTTTTGAATGTTCCAACACCCCCCATTAAGGCTGAATGTATGTGGTAAATATAAAAAATATAGGGCCTAAGAAACAACGATTATGGTCACCCGATTATAGTTATTATGCCCATGTAAACTGAAGAAATAGGGAAAACCTCATGGGAATAAAAACCTCCCTAAAAAAATGGACATGTGCACACCAAAAATTGTTGTTGCTGCTCCAAACTCAAGTAGGTGTGATGCTTTATCAGATGTCTAGAGGTATCTTTCTCTTGGGAAGAACTGGATCATGCTCCAAAAACATGTGCCTGAATTCTCCATTAGTGGATGCAAGCGAAACTGGAGGCTCTCTGAACTTTGTCTTCATGAGAACCAATCCATGAATATGAAGACCATTCTGGAACTTCATGAAATTCAAACCAAATGAGGTAGGATCATCACCAAACAGATATGATCGCTCTTGAAACTTGAAATCCTGATTAGTGGAAGTTAAATCAGCTCCAAGAATTGATATATGGTCCCTTGAGATCTCCTTTGAACCAGTAGGGGTGAGATCAAAACCAAAATCACTAAAATATGCCTGAGACTTGAACCCGAGTGAATGGTAGTGTCCTCCATATTCATTGAAACTCTGAGAACATCTGCCAATTATCATATAGAAGTACATAATAAGCATGTGGTCAAGGGGGGCGAATGCATCACCTCCAAATTCTTATCTAACCTCCAAAACATTAAGAAGATCATCATTCTGCAAACCAGGAGACTCGTGTGAAAGAGAGGATTAAAGAACCTCTTCATATTCTAGAGCATAAACTGGCTTATCTTGCTCATAATTTAGAATAGAATACTTATGGGAGAACAAGAGAGAGAGAGAGAGAGAGATGGAAGTCTTCATCTTCCACAACTATATGTATTGAATAAATTTCTGCCATTTGATCTTCAGTACCTGCAAAATGATACCATGTGTCAATTTGGATTGCCTAGATCTAGATTCAATAAGACAATTTCACTTGGAATATTTCAGAGAATATGAGAAGAAGAATATAGAAGATAACATGGGTAAAACTCACTGTATTTTATTCATCAATGTGCTTAAAATATATAATACATATCAAGAGAGAAAATAGAGTTCCTTTGAAGGTAAGTTGAAAGCACAAAAATGAATACTTACTAAAAGCTAAAAAACGCCTTAGGTGTCAAAAGCACCTTCCAAATCAGTCAAGAGGCTCAGTGATTAGCTAAATATGGTATGGCAGCTAGTGAGTGATGAAAATGGAATGTGATGATGACTTTTGGAGAGAAGAAATAGGTGAAGGTCGAATTGGTAAAGTAGAGACAATTTCCATGCAAACTAGATTTACCTTATTCACTGGAAAGCAGAAAAAAGAAGGATAAAGTTGTCTAAAGTAGGAACTCTCCTTTCTAATCCAGGAATAGAATAAAATCAGATAGAATCAAGAAGAATCTTATCTATAATCTACCCAAGTGCTCCCTAGTTACGCAGGATAGCATGTGGTCTCATAAAAGGAAAAAATTAGGCCAACTAGATCGTCTAAACCTAGGAAATTAATTATGGAAGATTAATAAAATATATCCTAAGTCTAAAGTGGGTTTTTGAATGTTCCAACACATACACACTTTGTTCATCTGGTTGTGAATTTGTTTGCGAAATTCGTTCAAGATGCAAATTTTTATTTTGAAGACCATGCAATTCTGTCAAGTATTTAGATGCAAGTTCCAAGTTTGATGAAGATATTGCGGAAGGGTCACCTTGTGCAAGGCAAATGTAGAAATGCTCTACAATTAATTGTCTTATTTCAATGGATTTTGTATAAAAAATGAAGTAGTACATCCAATGCATCGAACAAGCAATCTCCAATTTTTTAATGGAAATCTTGTAGCCTAAACAAATGACTTTTTGACAATTCAATGCCAATTTCATGAAGGCCTTGTCACCTAATTGAAATAGAATTCAACAAGTCTTCGATTCTCAATGAGATAGAGAGAAGCAAATGCAAACCTACATTCCAAAAAACAAATACAACCACAAAAATAAAAGAAACAAAAATAAGCAAATGTTTTTTAATAGCTGAAAGTAAAAAGTATGTGCATATAAAGTAGAGATGATACAAAGAGAGAGGAAAAAAATGTCGACTGTCTTTGCTAAAGAAAATTCATGTCGTATTTGGGAAGAATTATTTAAAGACTAGGAAAACAATGAACATTGGATCAAAGCAATATCACATGACAACATATATTTCTATCAATGAAGCCGTGGCTAAAGAGATGGTGCAACCATTCCATGGAAATGTTGGACAAAGACATGGAAAAGCGTGAATTGAGAAGATCTTAAAACCTATCACTTTAAAAAAATATACACTGTTTCCAAGACTTCACCTCAAACAAAAGACCTGGCCATCGAAACAAGTTTTACAAACTAGTAGAAGCAATTCTGGAAGTGTATATTGACAAGGAAAAAGAGATCATCCGATTTTGAGAAGACGATCTTCAATTGGAAGACTTCTAGATCCAAAGGTCGATAATAGATGAAACTATGATTGTTTATACTAGGAAATAAAAGGAAAAGTTTCAAATATTAGATATTCACAAGTGAAACCATCTAGGCCACCTAAGATTATTTCTAAATATGAATAGATTCTTGAATACGTAGGCAGTGTTTTTAAAAATGTTTTCCAATTGAATGTGGAAAACCACATCATCTATGCAACTATGGCTAATCTACAATTATTTCCAAATGGAAGCGCACATGTCAATGAAATATAGACGCATGAAAAAATTTCTATCGATGCAATTTTCTGGTCTACAAATTTCATTCACTTTCGGCATAGGAAGTTTCTTTTGTCACTGCCAAATGCATTGCACTAGAAATGATGCGAGTGCTTTCACTATATTTCAATTTTGGTTTGGTTGTATACATATTGTTTCTTGTTCCATTTACACATTGCAAACACATGGAGCTTGGAAGGGGACACTCTGCATCTCAATTTGGAAAGCCTTGGGAATTGAACATAGGGGAAGAGTATTTTTATAAGAACGTGCAAAATAATGTTTGAAAATTGCTGAAAGCATTTTGTTACAACGGTCTACGCTAGAAAGGGTCAATCACTAAAGTTTATTTGAATTTGCTAATGGAAAGGGTCAATCACTAAAGTTTATTTAAATTTGCTAACATCCAAAAGATCACTGAAAAGAGCCATGCAACGGTTCAAAAATGGAAATGGCTATGTATATGTTTTGGAAAACTAATTGAACACAACATACAGTAAAAGCAAAATATGCTATGGAGAATGTTGACTACAGCTTTAGTATTTGGCTTCCCTATGGTGACAACCTATTGTGTACATGCAAATGAATATGAAAACATATGAATCAACTAATATGGAAAAAAATATGCTCAAATGTTATGACATATTTAAAACATATTTAAAGGAAACTGTAGCATATAGATAACAACCTTGTGAACAAATACAAAGTGACAATGAATACAAAACAACAATTTGCCATACTTCATGAATGGCTATGAATAAAGCAAATAAAGAATACAAGAAATTGTTGGTATAAACTATGAAAACAAAACATAAAGAACCCAAACTAAAGCAAATTTGGCAACTATATATACCTTATATATATATATAAACTACTGATGCAATTTCCTGAATTGTCACCACTAAATTCAATTTTGGATTTTCAAAGGTTTTTTTTGTAGCAGTATGAAATTTTTTTATTCTTGTTCAGCTAGGAAGAAAATGAGACAAAACATCTAGAATCACATATGAAACTAATTGAAATTGAAATAAAAGAAAATTTGTTTCCTATCTTTAAAAAAAACAATATTAAACCTTCTGATTTATCTAAAATAGAAGTACAATTTTTTTTTAGAATTTTAGTGACTAGAAAAATAAAAGCACTAAAAAAAATTCCATCTTGGAGAGGAAAGAGGCAGAACGCCAATAAAAATAGCATAAGACAAGACAAATCTTGAGACAAATTATAAAAACAAGGAAAAAAGATAAATGCCATGAAACAAGGAAATCAATGAGGAGGGAAATTCAAGCTCTTAGTAAAGTATTTTTTCCAATATCAAATATATATCTATTGATGTTGCTAGCCAACAAAACAATTTAAAGCACACAATATTTGACCTCCACAAAAAATCCAAAAACAGGAATTGCTTATTTGTCTACAGAAATTTGAATTATGAATTTTTTAAGCTTTTAAAACTATTAGAGAAAGATATTTATATCCAGCTAGCAAGAGAACGAGGAAAACTATCTAGAATTAGATATGCAAGCACATTGAAGTGAAAGGAGGAAAATATGTTTCAAATCTATGGAAGAAAATAATATGAAATGTTTTCACCATTCTAGAAGAAGAATACAAAAATCTGTGAAAATTTCAATACATAGAAAACCAGCCATAGAAAAAAAAATTCCCAAGTCTGTTAGAAAATATACAATACCTACAAATATCAAAGCAACAGAAAAAGATAATTTGCATGAGACAAGCAAATCAATAAGACCAAAATCAAGTTCCTACCATATTTTGATATTCAATAAATAGTTATTGATTTTGCTAGCAAGTAAACATTTTAAAGCACACAATCCTTGGCAAATATTTATATCAGGTTGGCTGGCTACCTCTATTTCAGTTTCAGGAACAAGCATAAAAAAAACTTGTTTACAACATAAATGAAAACTTATAAAATGACAATGAATGGACTAATATATAACGAATATCAGTTTTTCCTTTTTTTAATGGTCATGATCATTGTCAAAGAAAAAAACAGAAAAAACATATTGAAACTATTTTTTGTGTTTTTATTCTTCCCTTTCCTATGATAAAGCGAGTGCTAGAAACTACAACCACAAATTATGGATCTAGATATATTTTTTGTTTTGTTTTTTTAAACATGCACTCGCTAAATTGAACTAAAACAATTAAATTTCTAATTGCATAATTTCTTTTTAGAACAACGAGTCTGTACAATATGGATGTTGCAAGCAACATACCTTTCAACAACGCTTCATGGATACAATACATTGGGTATTGTCACGGGTGTTGTATCCATAATTCATGGCCAAAGATAAAGGTAATATCCATCCAAATGAAAATAGTAAAAGAAAAAAACCCAGATAAAATACACTGCTCAAAAAGCGATACAGAGTGCATGAGCACAATCGAAGATAAGGGATATTGCAACATGAAGATAAGCAAACAGATGGGATGGATACCAATTTGACTATTTCAGGGTCTGATATCTAACCAAACAAACCAACGTCAATTTCCTATAGATACTATTTTTCAAAAACTGAATAATAGATTGGAAGAAATAAAAGTCTCTACCCCGATAGATTTGACAATAACAATGCAACATGGCAATTTCTGGTTTACGAAAACCACAAGAGGCTGAGTTCCGATCGAGGAAACAATAATCACAACTGTGCAACATCAAAAAATGAAAACATGCCATGCAAACCAAACTTAGTGTATTAGTTTGTTGGTTATCACCTATTCTAAGTCTAGTCTCAAGACTGCATCCAATTGGAAGATCACATATCTAAAAAGAGATTTTATATATATTTCAATTGAACAAATGAATTTCTGAAAAAAAAAAATGAACAAGTCTCTGCATGAATATACTGATGACTATTTTCATGGGATTTTTCCATAGAAGCAGTTTCCAGGCATAGAAAATAATTGAAACCAAATCTCATAGCAAACCACCAAAAAATCCATTCTATCATAGACATAGCAACAAATGAAAAAAAAACTAACAACCATTTTTAGAAAAAATTGGACACAAAGTATTTTGAGCAATCAACCATAGACAACAAATTGAATTTGGAGTTGTATATGCAACTAACTATGGGCATTGGTCAAGGTCTTTTTGAAAGATTATGTCTAAATCAAATCAGGGCTTTTCTCCATGTAAGCATGCATAAGAAGATGTCACTAAGAGAATATGTGGTAATCAATTCCAAGGGCGCATCAACCAGAACCATTAACTTCAATGATGTAAATGATAAATACAAACTTTGATCACAGGTGTAGAACATGAACTAAGAACCCTACATAGCGAAAGATTTCATGTCTGCAATTGAAATTATGATGTCAAAAAGATTTTGACAACATAAGAAAATATTCCAGGGTTTTGTCTCGAAATATTTCGTCACATTTCCAAACAAAGTCCTTACCAATCCAACAAATGCATGGAGACAACAAACCCAGGAGCTGCATCTCCACAAATAGCTAAAAAAACTGTTTCTCCTAATTCGTTGTTCCATGAGGGGTTCACTTTTTGGAGTACTTCCATTTTCCATAGGTCTTTACAGCTCTTGATGCTCTTCCTCCATGTTCAGGGTCACGTCTCTTGTATGCTGAAGCACTTCGGTTTGCGGAAACTGATCTTCATGATCATGCCTAACACTTGTACCTTCCTCACAACATCCTTATCTGGCACGTTCATTCCTTGTTCTCTCAATTTAGTGCTAGTCATTTACTCTGTCCTCCTTTCTTGATGTAGCTCTTCTTGGTTTTCTTCACTACTTTTTCCATTCCTTGTGCTTTATTCCAGTTATGCACTTTTGCTCCATGCTTCTCTAACCTGATCTTTTAACCACTTTTATTTAATACATTCTCTTTGTTCAGCTCGCTCAGCCTCGGCTTCTACGTTATCAATCCTCTCCATGGTTTGTCTACCTTTGGCAACCTAGCAACATCACCCTGACTTTTCCCCTTGGGCACGAGGGGTTTACTCCTCCATCTAATCCAGTCTAAAGGAAGAAACCCAAATTCTACCAACCAGGTCTTGATCCACAAGGGAAATTATTTTAATAGTATTCCATGAGCTCCTCTCTTAAGTTCGTCTTCATCTTTTGATGTGGATTGGTTACTTTCAGCTGGGAATTCCATAATATAGCCAAACAAAGTGATTTCTACCTAGAAGTCAACAACACTAGTCGGGTAAATTTAGCTTGTTCAACCGGATTAAACTTCTTACATTCCAAACCGCAATTCTCTTATTCCTATTGCAGTTCTCAAGGGATTCCACAAGTCGATGTAACCACATTGCTAGATTTACCGAAAGCTCATCACTCAATACTTTGTATTGATCTAGAAAATATCCTCCATAAAAGAGGTACTGTCTGAACTTGGATACTTCCCATCCTCATATATCAACCTCTTGCATTGTGAAACCTTCAAGCATGTTGTTCTATTAGTCCTGAATCTCACTTGATATCACCAATTTCGCCATACATTTAACAAAATATTGTTTAATAACTGGGTCTCCGAAACTGAACCATTTACTGGCAATAAATGGAGACCAAGATTCTTGTGCATGGACTAACAAAAGGGTGTTGTTGTAGTCTAGTGTACTGACATTTTCAATCCCATTAAGGGGAAGATCTCACCGAAAGCATATCCAAGACAGACCTAGAGTAAGGTTTAATTAACTGTATGTTTGTGGCATGAGGTTACAACATTAAACATAACAATAAGAGTCATCATTCTGCCATCATAATAAAACATATTCATCATTCATTCATCATAATAAACACCATTAATCAACAAGAGATCATCCCATAGATTCATAATAAACACCATTAATCAACAAGAGATCATCCCATAGATGACTGCATAAACATAATTGACACATACATGTTCACCAAAATTTCGGAGGGGGCAACATTTCCTTTCATTATAATATCAGTCTCACAACAAATTCATACATCACATAATTGACACATGTTCAACAAAATTTAGGAGGGGGCAACATTTCCTTTCATTGAAATATCAGTCTCAACACATTCATACATCACGAGCACATGCCTTACATTCACTGCAGAATTACCATGTCTTTCATTTAATTGACTTACATTACAGTGATTTCATTTTCACATTCTCCACTACTACGGTCTTTGCACTGTATTTAGAAATATGCAATAGAATTAACAACAATGCATTTCTTGTACAATAGATCAGTCATAATACCGACTGAACATATAGAAGCAGGTTCAGTGACGCTTGAACAAAAGCAAAATGATTTGATAGGGTTGTTCTTTCCTAGACTGAATAATAGTTTCTTAATTTAAGTTCAACAATAACTTTAACCAGCTTTATCTGAAAACCCTTTGCAAGAGCCCGAGGCCTGAAATATTAAAGCCTCTCCATAACGCCACATTTTGGGAACAATTAATCTCTCACTTTAAATAACATTAACCTGCGCTAGTTCTTGCTTCACTCTGTCAAAATATGTCTTATCTGGCTGACAAAATACAAATTTTATACAGTCAGCATTTTGTATTTTTAGTGAAAAGTTCAGATGTCATTGAAAGAAACTCCTATAAAAAAATTAGTTACAATCCTGAATACAGAACAGAGAATAGAGTACAGAGTTGATATTGAGATTACAATTAAATTTGGCTCATAAGAAATAAGAAAACAACACTTACATAACCAAAATTACTGGAACCTCCATATTTTTGGGTTTTATGGTGGATGCCTGCCCAGCTAAAGATACCAGCAGAACGATGAGTTAGATTAAGATGTCCAAGAAACGAAGATGAAAATGTTGTTTAACACATCATTATTTAAGAAAGATGAAAATCTTGTTTAACAAAGATGAAAATGAAATAACCGCCCAAGGTTGTATACAAATTAGGTTTCCAAAAACAAAAATCAGAAAGTGCATAGCTTTAAAGACATGAAACTTACATGACTGTGTTACTGAGACCAGTTGTCACAGATGTTCCCACAGTGAAGATTAGACGACGATTCCAGGCAATCTTCAAGAGTTCAAGAACTTCTTCTCCTTTTTTGGTCTTTGGCAAGTAAGCAACCCGTCTTGTACCAGAGTACCGTCTTCCAGGAGATGGATGCTCAGACGTCTTGTCAAAAATTTCAATTTAAAAAGATTAGAAAATGGTAAGAATGAAATTGATGGACATAATATTAATATTTGTAACCAGCTTAAGTCACCATAAATGATAAGCACCTGAATTCCAGCTGCAAATGAATATGTGATTTCAATGATATCAATGCCTGGATATCCCTGAAGGCCACCCCGACCCTCTCGACTTGTAATTGGAATGTATCGGATGCTCATATCACCTGGAGGTTGTCTCCCCGTAATCGTACCATAAATTGTCAAACATTCTGGACAAGATGGACGAGTTTTAAACCAGTGTGTGATGCATTCTCTATGAAAAAAATGGGGACATTTAGCCAACTCTATAGCTTCATCTTCTTGCAAACTGCAAAGACAGACTGAACAATTTTCCCCGTCCTTAGGGTTGGGACATGCAATCATGTAAGAATGTTCATCTTTTGAACTGTTGGACTGCACTGATTCATTACTCCTCCCCTGTTGCTGTTCCAGAGACTCTGATGATGATGGCTGCAATATGCATCTTCGAACACTCCTAGAACGTGTAGTCTTTACATTGTATTGCATTCCATCTGCTTCAAATAACAGAGAATATTCTTGACCATTTACTTTAAATAATAAGCCAGCTGGGTAGTCCAGCTTATTTTCTCTTTGGCTGAATCTGGACTCAAGCAATGTTGTCTCAAATTTTGAAGCCAGTTGGTCATCATATCTTCGCCAACACATCTTCTTTGCTTCCCACCATTGCCAAACAGCAGTTGCGCTTTCTCCCATAACATACCTCCTTACCATCCGCTGCGACTGAGTTATGGAATTGACCTACATGAATGATTATTTACAGTTAGTGTATTTTGCAGTAAATAAATTTCCAAACAAAAGATGATAAACCAATGTAGTATTGTCATCTCTTCAAAATTGTGTTCAAAAGTTGCCAACATGAGTAAAAATCTCTACCTGTGTGAGGCCTTGGTTCTGGAACTTAATGATGTACGTGGGAGTCGAACCCTGGTGGTCGCTTATCTCAACGGAAGAGTCACCCCGGGCAAAGGCGGCCTCAATGACTGCACTACATGAAGCATCGTGTGAACGCCAGCGGAGGTCATCAGTTCGCCATTGCCATTCGACCAATGTAGCTGTTGCTGTTGCCATAGCTCCTGAACACTCTCTTCTTCGCCTTACTTAAAACTACTCCAACTGTATTTACTTATATCTCTCTTCTTCGGCTTCGGCTCACTTAAAATTACTCCAACTGTATTTATTTATTTATATCCATGACTTCTAACGTGCTTTCTTCTATTTATATAATGCCTTCCCTTCTTTTGGGACCAGTAATATTTTATTTTTATTTTATAAATAAAAAAATTAAAAATGTCCCATAAATCATGCTGTCTTCTTTTTAGATTTTTAAATAAAAAAATTGTTGCTAACCCTTTGCGTTAATACTCGAGTAAACCTTTTTTGCACCTAGTGAGGGTGTGGGGAGATGTTGTGATGTTAAAACTACTCCAAGTGTGTTTACTTATATCCATGATTTCGGACGTGCTCTCTTCTATTTATATAATGTCTTCTTTTCTCCCCTTCTTTTTTGTATTTTTAGGCCCATTTAAGTTGAGTAATATTTTGTTTTTAGTTTTAATAGGTTTCCATTTAAGTTTTAATTTTTTTATTTTATAAGATGACATGAATTTTTTAATTCTTTTTCATAATTTTTTATTTTATGAGCTGACATCAATTTTTTTGGAGTCTACTCCCACCACCCTCTTCTCACCTAACAAACAAAACCCCTCGAATACCAACCAATCTAGTGGGACTTTACACATATGATCTAGGTGTTAAGTTAGTTAGGATTTTGATTTGGTAAAAAATGTATATGAATTAAAATTGTATAAATTGTACATGTGGACTTCCATAAAGTGTTGGTTATTATTGTTATGGTTGGATGATGTTTATTGATGTTATTGTTATTACACTACCACAACCACGTAACTTATGGGGGAGGTCATAAGTTAAGTGCCATGAACAAAATATTTGTTAGTTGTTCTCCATGAATAGTCCTTTCCTGGACTACTTGTTATAATCCATCTTAAACGAGTTGTTTTCCACTTCTCATTATCCATGCATAACTACTGGGTTATTTTTGTATTTTGTTTTTATAATTGTTTATTTCAAATTTGGAAGACGCCCATAAAATCTAGATTAAAATCAATCTAGATAGTACACTTGTTTCCTCATCATACAATCTAAGAAAAACACTCTTGCTACTCCACCCCAAATTCTAAAATATAAACACCTATTGGTGTAAAACCACCTATGGGTGTACTTATTGGGTTGAATGTGTATTTTATGGGTGTTATGTTGGGTATGTTGGAAAAATAACCATGTATTTACTGGTTATTTTTTAATGGAATAATTCAACAATTTCTATTGTGATTCTATTTGTGTTCATGGAATCATGGTTTATTTGGATGATGTATATGTGTCATTATTTTGGTGTTCTTTCCTTATTCATATATAAGTGACACCACTCTAACTATTGTGGAACTAAAAGTAATGGAATGAACTTAGATTGTTAATGCATTAGCTTGTTGTTGACTATGCTAACCTCAATCTACAACACTCCCCACCTATCACAAGTCTCGACAATGCACATTTGGTAAGACCTTCATTATTACATGGATTGACAATGTCAATGCTAGATTACACTAGACTTTGTTGGACTCCTACTTGGACCCTCATTTGCCAATTATTGCCAACAAATGATTTTGTTGTTGGGACCTAATCATTATTGTGGTATTTCACCAGGACGAAGTAGATATTATCTAAATCACAACTCCAAGATTGGTTTGAAGTGCAAATCAGAAAGTTTGTTTGACACAAAGCTAAATTATGAGGATTGAATTATGGATCATTGTCGAGAGATATTGTTATAAAAACATACTACAAGGGATAAACGAGAGATTATATGGGTTGACTTCCCAACAAGCATGTATTAGTGAGGGGACATGAGGTCATAGTTAGAGAGAGAGAAAAATTTGAGTGGAAACTTCCAAATTTGGTAGCACTTATATGTGTGACAGTTTGAACACCTAGTTAGTCGGGCTGTATATTTTTAGATGAAGAGAACAATGGAAGGGTAGATTCTTGAGGTTTGTGGTAGAAGGGTACCAATCCTATTCAAGAGCCAAAGAGGAGTTCAAAGAATAACCATAACGAAAGTTGTTAAACAAGATTCCTACCTCTATCAAAGTGGTGCAGGTGGAAGAGGGTATTTTACCCTTAAATTGTAGTTTATAAGCCTCGTGTTGTGGGGTTGATCAAGATAATTGGAAATGATGATGGTTTGAAAGAAACAGTATCATGAAGGATGAAAAAAATAGTGAGAGATCCATACAAGACTTAAAGAGAGTAGAGATACTAACTGGTGGTCTTTAAACCAGATTCCTGTAGTCATAGAACACAGTGAGAAGTTGTGGAAGGAGATCAATGAGAAAGGAAGCAACAAGGTGAGGCTACAAGGATTGAAGAAGTTAAATAACAATTATGATCTAGCTAGATAATGGTTGCAAGAAAAAGGGTTGACATTGGAAGTGATTGTGGTGAGGAGGAATGGTGGTGAAGGTACATCAATAAGGTTTAAAGGACATACCTAGACTGGATTGTGCATCGATGTTAGGATACACACAGACTGCTTAGATCCTCTACAAAAAAAGGTTATGTTAGAGTATTCTTCTTAAGAACCCATGGATAATGATATTGAAGACAATGCATAAGTTGATGATGTGTTAATAAATGTATTCTGACTACTAGAAGAAGATAAGATCCCAACAGTGGACATTGCTTATGGAATTTCTTCTCAATAACTAGGGTCAAGTTATTGAGATAGTGGGTAAGAGAACAACAAATCTAGTGAGATAAGATCACATGGTATCAGAGCAGGAAGTAGCTATTCGAATTGCATCCATTGCAGTAGTTGCAGCAGTAGCAATTGAAACATTTCTTTGAGAAACTATCTTTCACTTGTGCACCAGAAGCCTCTGAGTTTCCACAACAAATCTTGGTGCTATTACTTGAATTCATTGGATAAATACAGTGAGGTCTATCCAGGTGTGAAGGACTTAGTCTATGTGCCAAGTGTTCTTAAGGTAGTGTTCATTCGAAGTATAGCATTCTCCATCAGCACAACTCTTCTTGTTTTGTAGGTTTATTCACCCGTTCGGAATCTTCTTCAAATATTCAACTTCTTCTGTTGAGATAGATCTAAAGCTCACATATTCCAACTATGTTGAGTGGAAATACAAGATGACTCTCTTCATGATATCCAAGAGCTTCACCCGAATACTCAACGAAACGATGGTAGAACCACTCAGTGCAGTTGAAAAGTCCAAGTACTTGGATAGGCTTGATGAAGCAATTGGCCTCCTCCTTCTCTCAATTTATGAAGATATTCACTTCCATGTCATCGATCTTACATCTCCTAAATAGGTTTGGGACAAGCTCGAATCCCTTTTTGGACCGAAAGATGATATGCAAGGACACAAATTGGAGAATGAGCTCATATGTTTGAGTCTTGACAGCTTTGAATCTATTAATGCCTTTCTTACCAAGTTCAAAAGCTTGATATCACAGTTGAAAATATATGAGATAGTGAAACAAGACAAGCAGCTTATACTTTCCATTCTCTCAAAGTTGGGGGCAAAGTTCTCAGATTTTGTCTCTACTTTCTAGTCAACTAGGTTGTCCATTCCAAGATGGAAGTTTCCCTCATTTGATGACTTCATCCAATCTCTTACTCAAGAGGAAGAGAAGTTGATATATATGGGAATGATCAAACCCAAATTGGATTCAACTCTTACAGTTGCAGAGAGAGCGGATGGTAAAGGAAAGCGAAAGATTTCTGACAAGAGATCGAATGATACAAGGCCTACAGATAGTCCATCCCAGTCAGATGGGGCTTCGAACTCAAGGAAGTCCAAGCATTCTGAAAAGAAAAAATACAAGTGAACATTGCCTTAGAGGCTTTCATCCTGAGAGTGTTTGTATGAGTAAAGCCATAGATTTTATGGCTCAGTTACTCGAGAAGAACAATCTTCCTGTTCTTGCACATACAAGGAAGGAAGGTCCTGATACTGAATCTTCTAGATCCGAATGAAAAGAAAGATGCCACGCCCTCATGGAAAGTGCATCAAAAAATTCTTCTTACATTATAGATTCAAGAGCCACAAGACACATGTCTTCCTCCAAAGATCTATTCTCCAGTTTCACAAGCTCCATTGGCTCTTCCATCAGATTGGGCAATGATTCAGAAGTCTCCTCTCAGGGGATCGGAAGAATCAATCATGACTTTGGTTACTTTTCTGATGTGCTTTATGTCCCTTCTCTTGCAGCAAATTTACTTTCCGTGTACCAAATGACTCATATTGGAGAGCCCAAAAGGGTGATATTTTCTCCAAATGAAGTCGAAGTACTGAACATGGTTTCAGGGGAAATCATCTCAAAAGGTGTTGCAAATCATGAGACAAAACTCTATGAGTTTTCACACTTCTTGCCTCTTTCAAAGGAGTCTGCTCTTTGCTCTCGTGCTCATGAAGAGAGTAGACGACCTCATATCAACTTACAAGCTCAAGATGTGGTTGAAGGTTTTCAAATTGGAAAGATTGCTCATAACACCTGCAAAGGTTGCTTGAAGGACAAAGATGGGTCTAAGAAGATTGAGACTGTTGAAGAAGTGCGAATGCTAGATCCAGATCCACAAGCACATGAAGACCTAGCACCTATTGATTCAAGTCTCATGTCAAAAGGGATCATCACTACTACTCCCACTAGTGATCTTATTGAAGATCCATCATTATCCGATTCTAGTTCTTTTGGAAAAGATCTCACCTGTGATAGCTCAAGGGAGATATCAGAGATCTACACGGTCCTTCAGAAGTAGTTTCATGATGGTTACATTTCTGATTTTGTTCTCACTTCATCAAATTCAGAGTTTGGAAGTGATGATGAGCCAGGTTCACTTGCTTCTTCACATAATATTTCAGATTAAGAGTTTGAGAGTGATGATGAGTTTCAAGAGAGATAATCTCCATCACATGATAGTTTAGATTCGGAGTATGAGATATCAACTTCACATGTTTCTTCTCATGAGATCTCAGATTCAGAGTTTGCATGTGATGAGCTAGTTTTACTTACTCCTCCTCATGAGATTTCAGAGCTTGATAGTGTTGGTGATTTCCAAGAGAACGAACCTTCATCACATAGTAGATCGGATTCAAAATATGGCAGTGATAAAGAGAAAATGCTGGATCCAAATCCACAAGAACTTGAAGATCTAGCAAATACTAAAGAAGAAGAGGAAATGGGAGATTCAGTTCCAAAAGAGCCTCATGATCTCTCAACAGATTTTCCTCCTCTTTCGAGATGGGCATCCACTACTACTGAAGATCTTATTGGTGATCTAGGTGACTGACGGAGAACCAGATCAGATTTTCAGAATGGAAGGTTTCATCCTTCTCACATTTCGGATTCATTTCAGATCGATCAACCCTTCTTATGAAAGAATGTCACTTGCCTCCTTTAGGGGTGAGTTATGAAATGTTACTTTAGCATCCTTCAGTCTATTTTGAGGGAGGGCTTTCTTCCCATTGGGTTTTCCCTCTATCCCCACTTAGTTTATTTTTAGATTGATTGCGCGGGGTGACCTTTGGTCTTAGTCACTATGGCCCTATTTTTGTTTCAATTATTTTTCTCATAGTATAGCTTGCGGGGGGTTTTGAAATATTCACACCATCATTTTTGTATTTTGCATGTATGCATGCAAATATACATGTTGCATGCATCCAGTCATCATCATGGTTGTCTCCCCAACACCTAGAGCTTGCTTCTAGCTCTCCAAAGTCTGTCTTTAGCCCCCATTTGGTCTCCTACCTACCTGATGCGCCCTTCTTGACTGTTCTGCATGACTAGTGCGTCTTTCTCACCTATCACTGTTAGTTAGAGCGCCTTTACTCACCTACCACTCAGTTAGGGTGCCTTTTCTCACCTACCGGGAGTTATCACTCAGTTAGTGCATGGATTGAGTAGTTGTTCCCTTGATTGCTCATCCTAACTACTTGTAGCTCTTTGTTAGCTAGTTTTGGAATGCCACTTGACCCTATGACAACTTCATGCATCCCCCTTGGAGTCTCCATTCCCTGATTTATGCCTAGATGGTTCTGTTAGACTCAATTGGACACACTTGACTGACTCTTACCATTTATGACTGATACTACTGACTGGATGATGTCTCCATTGTTATCCAAGCTAGACTCTGAGCTCAGAGATTCAAATGCCCTACTTGGCAAATTCGAATCCTATATCATGCTCCTTACAGTTCATTGTAACACATTCACTACATTCATTATTCATTGTATGATACTGGTATTTTATCTATTATTCTGTGTTTATGAGTGATTATTGAGTGTCTCCTTCTCTTGTTCTTTGCAACATACTTGAGAGTTTGATTGTGAGTTGCTATAGCTGCTAGATCTCTTGTAGATTATCACACTTGTTGTAACTTGTAATCCAACAAAAATATGCCTATTGCATGTTCAATCTACCAAAAAATCTACACACAACCAACAAACAACCTTCCTCAAACTTTTCACGACATGAAATACTTATGATAATTAATGCAAGATTATATCTAACTAATTAACTATCATCGAACAAATTCCTCCTCCAAATATGCAATTCATGAATGCACAAATTAGCACATAATTTGTTAGGGGGCATGGTTGGGAAGAAGAGAGATATCCTTGGTTATTAAAAAACAAAAGATTGGTTATTAAAAAAAAAATTGTTTGGAATGGGAACAAGGTTGATGGTTAGTTAACTGCCAAGTCTACATATGATACTATTTCCTTTATGTATTCATAATTCTTAGGTGAATGGTGGTCCAGTTCAATATGGAAAGGAAACCTACCAACAAAATTGAAATTTTTTCTTTGGTTGATCCAGAAAAATAAAATCTTGACTTGGGACAAACTTCAGAAGAGAGGTAGAGAAGGACTAGGTATTTGTTGCTTATTTCATTGTGATTTATAATCTATTGAACATCTTTTTGTACAATGTTGTTTTAGAAAAAAAGTATGATGGAAAATCCTTGCTGAGTTAAAAATTGACACTGGTTGGGGACATCATACCTTTAATGGAAGCCTCGAAAAATGGTGTAAACGACTCCCTAATTATAAAGAATTACCATTTTTCATTAGTTGGGGCATTTGGAGGTGTAGAAATTCAGTAATTTTTTATAATCAAAACCTAAACATTTTTGTTCTTTGTAACAAAACTCTAATTGTATTCCATGAATACTATAAAGAGAAAAGAACCAAATGACCAAGGAATCTTTCCACTCCCACTTTTCTTGAAAATTTTCCTATCGGGTATTTTGATTGTTCATCACAAAATAACAAATGTGGAGGGGGAATTGTACTACATATTGACATAGAACATTGGTTCCATGTATGGTTCAGTTATCGTCATGGAACAAATACAAAGGCTGGACTCTTATCCATATGGGGATCACTCATATTGTTAGCTAGATGCGGTGTCCTTTATCTTCAAGTGGTTGGTGACTCAAATCTCATTATTGAATGGGTTAGGTAAAGCTACTCTTCAGTTTATTGAACTTGAACACTGGTGCTCCAGGGTCAAAATGTTCCAATCATTATTTTGTGGCATTTCATTCAAGCACATCTATAGACAATTAAATTATCTAGCTGGCGGACTTTCCAAAACAACTATAAATTGTGAGTTCGGTTGGCTACATTATGAGGAATATTTGGATCTTGCTTTGTCCACTAAAGGTAAATTTAGGATTTTCTAACTTTTGGTCATGTTTCCTATTGAGGAGTATTTTTAGATCATGAAGTTTGCAACTATGAATTTTTGGAATGTCCTTGATATGTAGTCAATATATCTCTGTTATGCAAAGAGATAAGATGATTTTTTTGTAACTAGGGGAGAGATCTTGATTACACGACTAATTAAGTATGTAATGGTTTAGTTTGATTCTAGTGGAATAACAAGAAACCATTTTTTTTGTGTGAAAAGTTAGACTATTATTTATTTTAACTTATGTGTTTATTTTTTTAACTAATGTCAATTACTAATTTAATTATCATTTTATATTCTCGACTTCCATCTTGGATTTCTTCACCTAAGAATTGTGAAGACATGTTACTAATAAACGACTTCAATGAGCTCCAAAATAAATCACCAATTTGTTTCTAAAGGCTTCTTCAACTCCCATAAATCAGAGGTTTGTGGACATGTCTTCACATAGGGGTAAATGCTAGTAAACTTCACCACTTGCTATGAATTTTGAGATTTATGTTCCAAATTCTTATGAAATGTATATGAAAATTATTCAATACATTAATGACTCTCCATACATCATAAAATTTACATATATCAACTGATACAAGTCGAAATAAAGCAACTTCAAGCTCTCACAACAAGATGTAGGGAAAATGGCACCATTATGCATTGTTTGGTATTTTACATAGTTCCACTTGGTATTTAGACCTGAGAGTATTATGAGAATTAAATAAAGAGTATATATACTAGAATAAAAATATATTGGGCCACAATATCTCCCCCAGAGAGGACAACATCTCACCAAGTGCGCCCTTCCTCCAAGAGCAAGAATATAGAGAGAAAAGTGAGAAAGGTGTGGAAGCAAGTTGAGGATGACAATGTCACGAGCTTCCTTGTAGATTCAACCTGAAAAAAATGACTCCATTTTAGCTCCAAAATAAAGGTTTTATTGGCCTCTCCAATTTCCAACTAGGATGGGAATATTTCACCCTCGAAATTGGTACTAAGGCAAGTAGAGTAAACACTCCACAAGCATGGACAAGCTATGCTCTCCAATATGCAAAATGAAAAATGATCAAAAGCTAATATCCTTCTTTGTTATTGAATTTTATAAACTTCCAAATACCTCCTTAGCTCGAATTCCATCCATGAGATTCATGCCAACTCAAATTAGGAAGATATTCCAATGTATGTCACTTGTCCCTCCATTCCTAGCCTCCTCCTTCACTCAATTCGAATGGGTGACTCTTTGGATGCCTTAAATCCCTTGTGAGGCCTCTTGGAGGATATTTTTATCCCTGAAATGTCATATGTCATATGTCAGCAATCAGGTCTGATTTGTTTCATAGGTGTAATAACATCTTCATCATTGTTGTCATAGAAGCTAGGGAATCTAGCCCAAGTGTCTCAATATCTCTCAGATGCCTCTTCCACTCCAATTCGACCTTCATTGATTCATGCCAAGTATATTGACCTCCCAAATCCTCAAGAACATTAGACTCCATCTTGGATTCAAATGGGTGAGAATAGGATTCCATGTGGCATGAGGAATCTAGCTTTGTGTGGGTCCCACACCACCAATGTGTCTCCATGACCAAGCGCCGCCTTATTTTCCTATCATAAATATTTATTTAACCCCTTTTAATACATTTACGTCAATATAATGTCCATTTTGGTTTTATTAGCTCCCTTATTCAAAATCCCAATGTTTCCACCCCAACCTAGGAAACTAGTAGATTGGTGGAATTTTCTCTTTTGAGATTTATTTGAATGGGGACATTACATATACTGGTGTATAGTGGAGAAAGAAAAATGAAAAAAGTTTGCAAAAAGAAGGCATGTGAAAATGTGCAATAATCACATTGCATTCATCAAAGTTGGTATTAGATTAAAAACATGGAAAAAAAATTCATTTTCTATAGGCAATGATTGTAAACTGCTTCTAACATTGTGAGCAATATTAAATATCATTTAAACAAAAAGACATAGTAAAAATATTGAGAGATAGAAGTTGAAGGAATTTGCATACATATAGTAATAACATTGTATTTAAAAAAGGCTATAAAACCAAAACAGGGAAAAAAATTTTGCACCATGAAATAGTTGACAACATTGAAAATTGGAAATTGTGTTGTATTTATTGAATGTTTTTCATAGTCCTAACAAAAGAAACTTTTATACCAAAAAAATAGTGACAAAAATAATTTTTTGTATAGGAGGCATTTACTTCATTTAATATATATCTATTTCAATAGCCTATGACATTGGAAAGCATGAGCGTTTCTTTGCTTCATTGTCAAACGAAAACAAAAGAAATTGCAAAGGGGAATGTAGGAGTAACTGTAACCTACCTAGTACTTAAGACATTTTATGTTTGTGGAAAAACATTACTTTCACTTTTATTGTAAAGTTTTATATTATTTGACCAAGTGGTCAAGGATGACTGTAAATGATTAATATTATTATTTAATAAATTAAAATAGGAGACACTCACCCAAAGAGACTGTTGAAAGAGTGTTCACTGACCCACTAGGAGGAATGGAATATGGGGTAGAAGGAAATGGACAAGTGGCAGCATCTGAACTCAGTAACAAGCTTTTGTTATGGGACAACCTCCCTTAAAATCTGGTCATGTTCCCAAGGATGTGGAACTGAGCTTATGGCTCATTGAATGCAAAATTGACCACCAAAATACCTAGGCAATCTTTTATAGCCATCGAATTTGAGCAGAGGCTCACACATTCTCAGAGGAGATGAAATTATTCCTTGTGGTGTTATAAATGAGCACACAAGAGATTCGATGAGGGGAAGCTACGTTTTGAGTTTTAGAGTAAGACTGTCTTATTCCTGCTGAGTGCAGAGATAGTGATATGTATGCAAGTCTCCACTGATTGCTGAAGTACATATGAGTGGTTTGTATGAAAGTATCCATTGATTGCTGAAGTACAACTTGAGTGCCTCGCTTCTACATAGAGACTTCATCCTAGTGGTTCAGTGAACAGACTCGGGGGTCCAAGGAGCAAGTAAGTTTGGATGCTTTTCTGGAGAAGTTTGGGAGGAACAGGCCTATTTGGGTGTTTCTCCACCCTATTGAGTATCAGGCTCTAATTGTTATATTTTATTTCACTTCTAAAATGTTGAAATACTCTGAAGATTATATGTTAGTTACATATCTGTTAGCTATTAAGAATGATAATTTTCTGAACTGTGAGATTTCTTCTGTTATTTGAGTGATCGATAAAGATTAGAAAGTTTAGAATGATTGAATAAAATGCCTTCCTGTATTTTTTCTTTCGCCATAGGCGATGTACTCTAGTACAGAAAGAGAGTTAATTAACATAGATTGGAGATGATAAAGAGATATTCAGTAAAAGAATAAGTCTACGTATTTTTATCTAATATAGTTTTTCATTGTTGTCACTATTCTAGTATTAATTTGTTAGTAAAACACATATAGAGTTCTTTCGCAAATAGATTGGTTATGATAAACTAGTAGAACAGTTTATCTATATATACAACATATTAGATGTTTATACAGAAATACAAATATTCATTATGCTTGTAAAACTAACTTTTTGAGAATACATTAGCTAAGAAATATGTGTTTCTCAAAGATAAACAAAATTCATGTTAAGCTACAGATTTACAACTCCTTGAATGTACAATATTAATATCTTGAAAACCCTAGGTTATACATAATAGGAAAACTGAGTAATATACTATCGAGATTTACAGTACTCATAAATATATTAAGTAACATTGTTATTTATGTTAACAATTATAGACAAAATTAGCATGATTTATAAACAGAGTTAATTCTATTGGAGTATCCGGTTTTTAACACCAAACCCTTAGCAATGAAATAGACATAAATCATAATCATTTTAAATGCTTCATAAATAGAATTAAAACAATTCATAAATAAACCCTATAGGTTTCATTATCATAAATGAAATTTTATGCAAAGTATCAAATCAAAATAATAGTTCCGGGTTTCGCATTCTTCTATACAAAGGATATAATCATTGAACTACTTATTCAAACAATTTATACAAGATTAAGAATCCGTCAGGGTTAAAACCTGTAACAATATAATCGGTGGCTAGGGATGAAACCCTGTAGGTATCACTTGTTATCAAATGGAAAACAATTAAATAAAAGAACTATAATAACCTTGTGTCGAACTAAGGAATGAAAACAACATTTTGAACGATAAACATAGTATCATATAACAAAGCTATTGAAATATTATAGTAAGGGTTTGAGGCCGAAACTCAATCAAATTTTAAAAACGAAAGAAGAAAATAATAGTTTTACAAAACGAGTCTTTAGGATAGGGCTCGACGACAACCTGTTGGGATGTATCATTGCCAGTACTAACAATAGAAATCAAAATATTTAAAATCTTTTTAAAGAAATAGTATAAGTTTGAGTTTCAGGATTTAAACACACCCAGCTATAACAAATTATGGACAGGGTCAAGGGTTTTATAAACCCCGTAGAAATAAACGTTATTCACACCACTTTTCCGAATTGAAAGACTAATAATCAACACAGAGCTGAGATAGGGTTAGACCCAAATTTTTATTTCATATCCAAAATGATAATGCCGAATGGCTTAAGCAGAAAAATCATTTAATATACTCATATAGCTTACGATTTAAAAACCATACTGTAAACCTTCAATATTATGAATTTCCAACGAAAGGCCCAAAGTCAAAACTAAATTACATTAAAGGATTCAAGATACAGATACAGTAGTCTCGACAGAGACGTAGTACAAAGAAAAACTAGAGATACAAGAATGTTGTAGCTTCTTGTGAAACGCAGGACGAATCCCATTATCAACCTTTACAAACTATTCATGCCTTCCGGCTTACAAACATCAACGCTGACTGTGCTATCAAATGTGATGGCAGAGGAGACTTCACATCAAAATCGAGGGCTTACCATGGCGTTGAAACCACTGGGGTTTCCTTTGTTCCATCGTAACCTTCTGCTTAGAAGTGAATAGCTTTTCTTTTAACAAACGACTGGAAAACCCCTGTCAAAGCAAATGAGGCATTAAAAATGTCCTGTATTAATATTAACACAAGAATGTAAAAAGATTGAAAGAGTTCTGAAATAATTATCGTACCTTAAAGAAACGCAGCAAAGGTCGATGCTCCTCTCCACACCCGAATCCAAAACAAGCATCACTTCAAACAACAAACTTGTAACCCTGAGCACTACCTCTACGAAGCAGTTTCAACTTACCAGACTATGCAGGGTTTTCTTGAAAGCCATTACGGCCTAGAGAGCTCGGCTCTCCAAACCCTCGAGCAAACAAAAGTTACAGTGCAAAACACACCGAAGAGCTAGGGTATGGTCTCCATCGTGGTATTTATCTCACCAACCTTCACGTGGCTCATTAATGAGCTCGGTTGGCAACCGCTAAGCTTTAGATTTCCACCCACCTCCATATAGTTTAAACACGATTTCGTTATTCGAACTTTATTTTAGAAGTATTCTAATACCTTGGGTAAAACATCTATCATAGTATAGCGTTTAAACATTAAGTGTTATGTTGTAATATTTTGAGCTTCATTGTTTAACCCTGTAAACTCCATCACTTGGGTAGATACCTATAGGATTAGAATACCCAAACTTTTAGCTAGGGTAATATCAATAATAAGCGTTGGTAACGTAAATGTACTTGGGCTAGGCTTTAAGCCTTAATTTTGTATCATGCCTTCCACCCATGTTGTGCATGAGAAGACCTACATATCACCTGGGAAGAGTATTGAAATATGTTTTAGCTATTATAGCTAAGTAAGCCCCGAGTTATATGAAAGCTCTCTTGCCAAGCAAAAAGAACCATACAAATTCAATAAATAGATAAGAATCATTTTTCGTCAAAACCATGTAAACTAACTATCAAACATTAATGCATATGAGACAACATACGACATGAGATATATGGGTACGGATCATCGATATAATTACTTTATGAATCATCGTACATAAAAATCAAGCAATCCACGGGTTAGAGATAAAGCAACTACTAAGTTCATAAGTACTCACAAACAGTAAATGAATCCACAGATCTAACAATGAGTTCAATAGGGTCAGATTTATTAAATGTCGACATATGTAATTACAGTACAAATTAATTGAATGCATGAGATACTGATATAATTATTTGTTTGGAAGAACTACCATAAGTATAATGCTGTAGTTTAGACATTATAATATATTTTCAGACATAGGATTATATATCCATCTGGATGTCGTTAAGACACTTAAATAATGACAATAGTCATAAACAAATAAACATCGCAATCAGGAACATTTCCAAACAATAAATAAAGATGATAAACATTCATAGTTATACTTCCTCATAGAATTTAATAGCAAAAAGACTACTTAGAAAATTTTAATTTTTTTATGAATTTTGGGGATGTTACGTGTGGTATCAGAGTGCGAGTTCAAACTCTAGGCTTGAATATGGCTCACGCGTGCAACATAAAATGAAAACTGAAAATATAGTTTACTAATTTTTGTTTTAATTTGTTTCTGTACATAACATCTTGATATTTAATTTGCAGGTATGGAAGGACCATGAAGAATATGCTAAGGACAGATCTCATCATGAACAAAATAATAATGAACATGAACATATTAATGAAGAGAACATATTTGTAGAATTAAACGATAATTCATCTGAACTTCTACGCACAGTTAAAGATTTAAAAGCTGAGATAAAAACTGTGAAGGAAGAAAATGAAAGGATTGTAAGGGCACAAGAAGAGCTAAATCAGATATTGCTAGATAAATTTCATAATGGCGGAAAAGATAATAAAACAGAATTTAAATCTGAATCTGGAACCATGTCTTATCATCACATAGGTAAGAAAGTAAAATGTTATAAAAATGAAAGTGATTCTTCTTCTGAAGCTAATGATAAAACACATAGAAGAAAACATAAGTATTACCGAGACAACAGTGATAGTGACTGTAGTCCTAAGAGAAGGATATACAAACCTTATGAACAGATTTCAGGGGAGTTCAAGAAGATAAAAACCCCAACTTTTAATGGTGAAAGTGAAAAGGGAGAGGCAGTCAAAGCATGGATGTCAGGCATGAAGAAATATTTTCAAATATACGATTATTCAGATCAACTGAAAGCTAAGATGGCCATTTACAATCTGACTTGGAAAGCAGATATTTGGTGACAGGATATTAAGAGAGTAAAAAGCATTAAAGAAAAGAGCGTAACTTGGAGTGCATTTAAGAAATTTTTTAAGAAAAAGGTTATGTCTGAATAGTACTACGAAGAAAAAACAAAAGAGTTTTATGATTATAAATTAGGTTCTATGAGTATGAAGGAGTTAAGTAGTAAATTTCTAAGTTTGTTAAGATATGTGCCTTACATTATGGATGAGAAACCTAAAGTACAAATATTTTTGAGTTGCTTACCCTTTAATATAAACGACAGAATTGAATAAGACAACCCTACAACTCTTGAGGAAGCCACGAGAAAGCCCAACTCCTGTTACAAATAGAACAAAAAAATAGAAGGTGTATCTAGCTGGAGGAATAATAAACCTAGTAACTTTGAGCATAAAAAGAAAAATTTTAATTTTAATAAGAATTCTGGAAGTAACAACAGAAATTTCACTAACATAAATTTTCATGGCAATAATTTCAGAAGTAATGCACCACAGAATTTCACAGCTGCAAGAAACATGCCTAATAATAATAATAATAATGCCATAAATAATGAACAAAGACCAACTTTAAAATGTTATGATTGTCAAGGGCTGCATACTAGAGCAAATTGTCTGAATAGGGGAAGAAAATCAACAACATTCATACAATGCATGCATACCCAACAGTTGGTGATTTAGCAAGGGAAATTCCCAGGATCAATGCAACATTGGAAAATTGACAGGATGTTCATCAAACTTCAATGGTCGAGATCGAAGGTATGCTACAAAACAAACCTATCTCTATTTTAATTGATCCAGGTGCAAGTTTGAGTTATATATCACCTGATTTAGTAAAAAGGTGTAAGTTGAAAGTAGAAAAGTTTGATAAATCATGGTTGGTTCAGTTAGCTACAGGAACCAAAAGAAAAGTAGCAGAATTTGTTAGAAGTTGTGATTTTATTATGAGTCAGTTAAAGATGCAAGTTAAATTGAATGTATTACCGTTAGTCCAGTGCCCCTCTATCCGGAAGGGCACCGAAGTTCTAGATTTTGAAATCAAGTTTTGTAACCAGCTCCTACGGAGTTGTTTTTCTTCACAATTATTTCAATAATAAATAAGTATCATTATGTTTAGCACAATTTTTTCTGTTTCGGTTTCATTATGCTAATTTTTTGCATAATTTTAGTGATTAGAAAATGTCTAGCAGCATAGTAATATGAATTTTATTTTACTAAAAGAAATTCAACAATTTTCTATTTTGTGTATCTTAATTGACACATAGTGCACATACATATATAGTAATTTTAACAACATTCATATAATTGTAATTTTTTGCATAATACTCAGTATATTGAAATATAAATCATTTTTCTAACTACCAGTAGAATACGTAAACCGATGTAGGTTGTAGATTGCCCCTGTAGACCTGGACCGATGTAGGTTGTAGATTGCCCCTGTAGACCCCGTGGCTCCTTTGGTCCAAGCCTTAATAACCAAAAATAGGTGATCCACCCTACCAACCACCTCTTATCATGCTGGCCCTAGGAAACCGACGGGTTTCCTAGCCCCCGAGCCCACAAACTGATAATACCGAGAGTAGCTTTCCTTACTACATTTCCATAGGTGCAGTTTCCCCTTGAATTTTCCACCTCCTCCTTGGAGTTTACCCCCTCCTCCAAGCCTTGAGTTTTCCCCTTCCTCAGCTTCACCTCCAAAATCACAGTTCTCCCAAAAGAAAACCCAACCCCTCTGTAATCCCCAAACTCTTCCATATATACTGTTTTCCTCCTTCACTTCCCTTCTGGTTTACTCCACCGCCCTCCATAAAAACCCTCGAGTCCCCAAAACATTAAATTTATGGCTTGTTTTACAATCCAATTCATAAATAAATATTATTTTTATAGTACTTCTTTTCTCGAGTAGTTCAATGGTATTAAGACTAGTTAAGTTGGATTCGATGGGTTGAACGTACATCATTTAATGATTCTTGAAATATTCAATTTAGGACCTTCATGACGCGGTGGATTCAATATTAGTCTTATCCTCCATTTAATATGTTGAATAAAATAATAATTAAATACTATCATGTTTACCCTATCAAATTTGAAGTGGTAGTTTGTTTTAATTATAAATTTATATAAAAATCCAATCTCAAATCGGTTGTCTGACATGGAAGTAATTTATGAATATAAATTTATTTGAGTTTTATCTTAACCTTCCTAGATCATTTAATAATTTAATAATACTCTTTTCTTGTTTCATAACAATAAATAAATTAATTTAATAACTCAAACATGTTCACTTACCCACTTATGATTTCTTTCATTCCAATAAGGACTTATTATCGTTATTAACATTAGTTAAATAATAATAATAATAATAAATATTAATGGTGATTTAAGTACCTTAGCACTAATATAACATACTTACATTGATAAACAAAGTACTCTTAAGGGTTTAATTAATCAATATTAACAATTAGATATTACACACTTCCAGCATTAATGTTTAACTGCTATACTTCATATTTATGATACCTTCACTTGATGAGACTTACAATTGGCGGAAATTATTTTAATTGTTCATTACAATGCTTACATATAAGACTAATTAACTTATTTTATTCATAATAAAATTGATCACCTATTACTTATGTCGTTTACCCAAACCTTAACTGAGTTATCTATGACAACTTATAACATTGTTAAATCCTAATAAGTATGTTTTAAACCGATACTATCGCACATGTACAAAATGTGCATGTGTGGCCAGTGTATGCATAGGTCTAACAAGTACTATAAACATACATCATATTTCCTATGCTTAACAACTAACTAATACTGATAATACTTCATGCAACATAACAAGTATATTACATTTATCATAACATTACTAAAACATCATCAGTTATCTTATCAATTAACCCTTAAGATTTCATTTCATTATTTTTATGATTACATCAGTTCAATCAATCAAGTACAAGGAAATGTACCTACTACCACTAACTCAAGATCAAGGAATACCCAACCCTCAACAGTACTAAATAACATATCCTCCCATTCTAACCTACGTCTGCATCCTCCCTATCCTTCCTCTGCTAGTACAAAAGTGGGTGCCAGCTATACTGACCTAACCACATAGAACCTAAGAGCGGTAGTGTCGGATAACTAACGGACCTAACCTCTCCTAGCAGGCATCCGACCATCGTCATCACAACAACTTGGGGATTGTGTCTCAACACGGCCCTCCCACGACCCCGGGTATCATAGAAACATAGGGTGGGAAATACATCCATCCCTCTCAACATACTAGGTCTACACCCTTATCAAATCATACTTTGCTGCTATCGAGATTATTGGACTGTGTCATCGTATCATCAATTTTGGTTGCTAAGGTTTACTGCATGGACAAGTTCTTATCTCATATATCAGATCAAGTATCCAGCTATCCCATAGCCCTTGTGTCCTATAGGTTAGTATTTCGCAAAGTACATATTTTATAACAAGCATTTCCATTCGATCACCAATTTATCCATATCATCAACATCATTTTATTTCACGTCACAATTTTAGCTCATCACAAGTATGCATGACATATAACAATTCAATTAATTTAATCATAGGATGGCATCCACATACAACATCATATATTTCACATTCCATCAATGAAAACATTAAAACATATATTGTCATCATAAAAGCAATGAATCTCATGATAAGCATAACCTATTAACCACATGAACATAGTAACATCATAATATCATAACATCATAGTCATAGTGACAACATAAAATCGTAATGACATAAACATGGTAGCAACATATAATCGGGTCTATCATCTCATAAGTATAGTTTACTCAGTCTAGTTGAGTCGAATAGATAATAAGAAAACAACGTGCAATCTAGTCGAAATATGGGGCATTACATACACCCACCCTTCGGGAAATTTCGTCCCGAAGTTATGGTTAAAATAGTGAGGGAAAATATCGACGCATAGTGTCTGCATCCTCCCAGGTAGCATATTGTGGGCTATCCTTGTCCCACTGAACCTAAAATTGACCAAACTCATTGATGACACCTTACAGTTTTACTTATTTTATTCCATGATATGTATTCTAATAATTAAAGAAACATTTATATTAATCTTTTTGTAGAATCTCAATACAATATCTAGAATGCCTAAAGGTTATAATCAGGTGCTATCCTCCTTGGCTTCGTTCTCCTTACCCTTTAAAAATATACCAAATTACGTTTGTCATCTTATTCTTAATTTTTATGTCCCCTTTATGATTTTTATGTCTCCTTACGTTTGTCAAAAGGACCTTCCAACTCAATCAAGAGGCTCAAGAATTAGCTAAATATGGTATGGAATCTAGTGAGTGATGAAAATGGAATGCGGTGATGACTTCTGGAGAGAAGAAAGAGGTGGAGGTTGAATTGGCCAAGTAGAGACATTTTCCAAGTCAAACTAACTTTACCTTATCCACTAGAAAGCATAAAATGTAGGATAAAGTTGTCTAAAGCAGGAAGGTGCCTTTCTAATCCAGGAATAGACTAAAATTAGATAGAATCATGCAGACTATTATCCATAATATATCCAATTGCGCCTTAGTGACTTAGGATAGCATGTGGTCTCATAAAAGGAAAACTTTAGGCCAACTACATAGTCTAAACCTAGGAAATTAATCATGGAAGATTAATAAAATATTCCCAAGTCTAAAGTGGGTTTTTGAATGTTCCAACACCCCCCATTAAGGCTGAATGTATGTGGTAAATATAAAAAATATAGGGCCTAAGAAACAACGATTATGGTCACCCGATTATAGTTATTATGCCCATGTAAACTGAAGAAATAGGGAAAACCTCATGGGAATAAAAACCTCCCTAAAAAAATGGACATGTGCACACCAAAAATTGTTGTTGCTGCTCCAAACTCAAGTAGGTGTGATGCTTTATCAGATGTCTAGAGGTATCTTTCTCTTGGGAAGAACTGGATCATGCTCCAAAAACATGTGCCTGAATTCTCCATTAGTGGATGCAAGCGAAACTGGAGGCTCTCTGAACTTTGTCTTCATGAGAACCAATCCATGAATATGAAGACCATTCTGGAACTTCATGAAATTCAAACCAAATGAGGTAGGATCATCACCAAACAGATATGATCGCTCTTGAAACTTGAAATCCTGATTAGTGGAAGTTAAATCAGCTCCAAGAATTGATATATGGTCCCTTGAGATCTCCTTTGAACCAGTAGGGGTGAGATCAAAACCAAAATCACTAAAATATGCCTGAGACTTGAACCCGAGTGAATGGTAGTGTCCTCCATATTCATTGAAACTCTGAGAACATCTGCCAATTATCATATAGAAGTACATAATAAGCATGTGGTCAAGGGGGGCGAATGCATCACCTCCAAATTCTTATCTAACCTCCAAAACATTAAGAAGATCATCATTCTGCAAACCAGGAGACTCGTGTGAAAGAGAGGATTAAAGAACCTCTTCATATTCTAGAGCATAAACTGGCTTATCTTGCTCATAATTTAGAATAGAATACTTATGGGAGAACAAGAGAGAGAGAGAGAGAGAGATGGAAGTCTTCATCTTCCACAACTATATGTATTGAATAAATTTCTGCCATTTGATCTTCAGTACCTGCAAAATGATACCATGTGTCAATTTGGATTGCCTAGATCTAGATTCAATAAGACAATTTCACTTGGAATATTTCAGAGAATATGAGAAGAAGAATATAGAAGATAACATGGGTAAAACTCACTGTATTTTATTCATCAATGTGCTTAAAATATATAATACATATCAAGAGAGAAAATAGAGTTCCTTTGAAGGTAAGTTGAAAGCACAAAAATGAATACTTACTAAAAGCTAAAAAACGCCTTAGGTGTCAAAAGCACCTTCCAAATCAGTCAAGAGGCTCAGTGATTAGCTAAATATGGTATGGCAGCTAGTGAGTGATGAAAATGGAATGTGATGATGACTTTTGGAGAGAAGAAATAGGTGAAGGTCGAATTGGTAAAGTAGAGACAATTTCCATGCAAACTAGATTTACCTTATTCACTGGAAAGCAGAAAAAAGAAGGATAAAGTTGTCTAAAGTAGGAACTCTCCTTTCTAATCCAGGAATAGAATAAAATCAGATAGAATCAAGAAGAATCTTATCTATAATCTACCCAAGTGCTCCCTAGTTACGCAGGATAGCATGTGGTCTCATAAAAGGAAAAAATTAGGCCAACTAGATCGTCTAAACCTAGGAAATTAATTATGGAAGATTAATAAAATATATCCTAAGTCTAAAGTGGGTTTTTGAATGTTCCAACACATACACACTTTGTTCATCTGGTTGTGAATTTGTTTGCGAAATTCGTTCAAGATGCAAATTTTTATTTTGAAGACCATGCAATTCTGTCAAGTATTTAGATGCAAGTTCCAAGTTTGATGAAGATATTGCGGAAGGGTCACCTTGTGCAAGGCAAATGTAGAAATGCTCTACAATTAATTGTCTTATTTCAATGGATTTTGTATAAAAAATGAAGTAGTACATCCAATGCATCGAACAAGCAATCTCCAATTTTTTAATGGAAATCTTGTAGCCTAAACAAATGACTTTTTGACAATTCAATGCCAATTTCATGAAGGCCTTGTCACCTAATTGAAATAGAATTCAACAAGTCTTCGATTCTCAATGAGATAGAGAGAAGCAAATGCAAACCTACATTCCAAAAAACAAATACAACCACAAAAATAAAAGAAACAAAAATAAGCAAATGTTTTTTAATAGCTGAAAGTAAAAAGTATGTGCATATGAAGTAGAGATGATACAAAGAGAGAGGAAAAAAATGTCGACTGTCTTTGCTAAAGAAAATTCATGTCGTATTTGGGAAGAATTATTTAAAGACTAGGAAAACAATGAACATTGGATCAAAGCAATATCACATGACAACATATATTTCTATCAATGAAGCCGTGGCTAAAGAGATGGTGCAACCATTCCATGGAAATGTTGGACAAAGACATGGAAAAGCGTGAATTGAGAAGATCTTAAAACCTATCACTTTAAAAAAATATACACTGTTTCCAAGACTTCACCTCAAACAAAAGACCTGGCCATCGAAACAAGTTTTACAAACTAGTAGAAGCAATTCTGGAAGTGTATATTGACAAGGAAAAAGAGATCATCCGATTTTGAGAAGACGATCTTCAATTGGAAGACTTCTAGATCCAAAGGTCGATAATAGATGAAACTATGATTGTTTATACTAGGAAATAAAAGGAAAAGTTTCAAATATTAGATATTCACAAGTGAAACCATCTAGGCCACCTAAGATTATTTCTAAATATGAATAGATTCTTGAATACGTAGGCAGTGTTTTTAAAAATGTTTTCCAATTGAATGTGGAAAACCACATCATCTATGCAACTATGGCTAATCTACAATTATTTCCAAATGGAAGCGCACATGTCAATGAAATATAGACGCATGAAAAAATTTCTATCGATGCAATTTTCTGGTCTACAAATTTCATTCACTTTCGGCATAGGAAGTTTCTTTTGTCACTGCCAAATGCATTGCACTAGAAATGATGCGAGTGCTTTCACTATATTTCAATTTTGGTTTGGTTGTATACATATTGTTTCTTGTTCCATTTACACATTGCAAACACATGGAGCTTGGAAGGGGACACTCTGCATCTCAATTTGGAAAGCCTTGGGAATTGAACATAGGGGAAGAGTATTTTTATAAGAACGTGCAAAATAATGTTTGAAAATTGCTGAAAGCATTTTGTTACAACGGTCTACGCTAGAAAGGGTCAATCACTAAAGTTTATTTGAATTTGCTAATGGAAAGGGTCAATCACTAAAGTTTATTTAAATTTGCTAACATCCAAAAGATCACTGAAAAGAGCCATGCAACGGTTCAAAAATGGAAATGGCTATGTATATGTTTTGGAAAACTAATTGAACACAACATACAGTAAAAGCAAAATATGCTATGGAGAATGTTGACTACAGCTTTAGTATTTGGCTTCCCTATGGTGACAACCTATTGTGTACATGCAAATGAATATGAAAACATATGAATCAACTAATATGGAAAAAAATATGCTCAAATGTTATGACATATTTAAAACATATTTAAAGGAAACTGTAGCATATAGATAACAACCTTGTGAACAAATACAAAGTGACAATGAATACAAAACAACAATTTGCCATACTTCATGAATGGCTATGAATAAAGCAAATAAAGAATACAAGAAATTGTCGGTATAAACTATGAAAACAAAACATAAAGAACCCAAACTAAAGCAAATTTGGCAACTATATATACCTTATATATATATATAAACTACTGATGCAATTTCCTGAATTGTCACCACTAAATTCAATTTTGGATTTTCAAAGGTTTTTTTTGTAGCAGTATGAAATTTTTTTATTCTTGTTCAGCTAGGAAGAAAATGAGACAAAACATCTAGAATCACATATGAAACTAATTGAAATTGAAATAAAAGAAAATTTGTTTCCTATCTTTAAAAAAAACAATATTAAACCTTCTGATTTATCTAAAATAGAAGTACAATTTTTTTTTAGAATTTTAGTGACTAGAAAAATAAAAGCACTAAAAAAAATTCCATCTTGGAGAGGAAAGAGGCAGAACGCCAATAAAAATAGCATAAGACAAGACAAATCTTGAGACAAATTATAAAAACAAGGAAAAAAGATAAATGCCATGAAACAAGGAAATCAATGAGGAGGGAAATTCAAGCTCTTAGTAAAGTATTTTTTCCAATATCAAATATATATCTATTGATGTTGCTAGCCAACAAAACAATTTAAAGCACACAATATTTGACCTCCACAAAAAATCCAACAACAGGAATTGCTTATTTGTCTACAGAAATTTGAATTATGAATTTTTTAAGCTTTTAAAACTATTAGAGAAAGATATTTATATCCAGCTAGCAAGAGAACGAGGAAAACTATCTAGAATTAGATATGCAAGCACATTGAAGTGAAAGGAGGAAAATATGTTTCAAATCTATGGAAGAAAATAATATGAAATGTTTTCACCATTCTAGAAGAAGAATACAAAAATCTGTGAAAATTTCAATACATAGAAAACCAGCCATAGAAAAAAAAATTCCCAAGTCTGTTAGAAAATATACAATACCTACAAATATCAAAGCAACAGAAAAAGATAATTTGCATGAGACAAGCAAATCAATAAGACCAAAATCAAGTTCCTACCATATTTTGATATTCAATAAATAGTTATTGATTTTGCTAGCAAGTAAACATTTTAAAGCACACAATCCTTGGCAAATATTTATATCAGGTTGGCTGGCTACCTCTATTTCAGTTTCAGGAACAAGCATAAAAAAAACTTGTTTACAACATAAATGAAAACTTATAAAATGACAATGAATGGACTAATATATAACGAATATCAGTTTTTCCTTTTTTTAATGGTCATGATCATTGTCAAAGAAAAAAACAGAAAAAACATATTGAAACTATTTTTTGTGTTTTTATTCTTCCCTTTCCTATGATAAAGCGAGTGCTAGAAACTACAACCACAAATTATGGATCTAGATATATTTTTTGTTTTGTTTTTTTAAACATGCACTCGCTAAATTGAACTAAAACAATTAAATTTCTAATTGCATAATTTCTTTTTAGAACAACGAGTCTGTACAATATGGATGTTGCAAGCAACATACCTTTCAACAACGCTTCATGGATACAATACATTGGGTATTGTCACGGGTGTTGTATCCATAATTCATGGCCAAAGATAAAGGTAATATCCATCCAAATGAAAATAGTAAAAGAAAAAAACCCAGATAAAATACACTGCTCAAAAAGCGATACAGAGTGCATGAGCACAATCGAAGATAAGGGATATTGCAACATGAAGATAAGCAAACAGATGGGATGGATACCAATTTGACTATTTCAGGGTCTGATATCTAACCAAACAAACCAACGTCAATTTCCTATAGATACTATTTTTCAAAAACTGAATAATAGATTGGAAGAAATAAAAGTCTCTACCCCGATAGATTTGACAATAACAATGCAACATGGCAATTTCTGGTTTACGAAAACCACAAGAGGCTGAGTTTCAATCGAGGAAACAATAATCACAACTGTGCAACATCAAAAAATGAAAACATGCCATGCAAACCAACCTTAGTGTATTAGTTTGTTGGTTATCACCTATTCTAAGAGTCTCAAGAGTGCATCCAATTGGAAGAGCACATATCTAAAAAGAGATTTTATATATATTTCAATTGAACAAATGAATTTCTGAAAAGAAAAAATGAACAAGTCTCTGCATGAATATACTGATGACTATTTTCATGGGATTTTTCCGTAGAAGCAGTTTCCAGGCATAGAAAATAATTGAAACCAAATCTCATAGCAAACCACCAAAAAATCAATTCTATCATAGACATAGCAACAAATGAAAAAAAACTAACAACCATTTTTAGAAAAAATTGGACACAAAGTATTTTGAGCAATCAACCATAGACAACAAATTGAATTTGGAGTTGTATATGCAACTAACTATGGGCATTGGTCAAGGTCTTTTTGAAAGATTATGTCTAAATCAAATCAGGGCTTTTCTCCATGTAAGCATGCATAAGAAGATGTCACTAAGAGAATATGTGGTAATCAATTCCAAGGGCGCATCAACCAGAACCATTAACTTCAATGATGTAAATGATAAATACAAACTTTGATCACAGGTGTAGAACATGAACTAAGAACCCTACATAGCGAAAGATTTCATGTCTGCAATTGAAATTATGATGTCAAAAAGATTTTGACAACATAAGAAAATATTCCAGGGTTTTGTCTCGAAATCTTTCGTCACATTTCCAAACAAAGTCCTTACCAATCCAACAAATGCATGGAGACAACAAACCCAGGAGCTGCATCTCCACAAATAGCTAAAAAAACTGTTTCTCCTAATTCGTTGTTCCATGAGGGGTTCACTTTTTGGAGTACTTCCATTTTCCATAGGTCTTTACAGCTCTTGATGCTCTTCCTCCATGTTCAGGGTCACGTCTCTTGTATGCTGAAGCACTTCGGTTTGCGGAAACTGATCTTCATGATCATGCCTAACACTTGTACCTTCCTCACAACATCCTTATCTGGCACGTTCATTCCTTGTTCTCTCAATTTAGTGCTAGTCATTTACTCTGTCCTCCTTTCTTGATGTAGCTCTTCTTGGTTTTCTTCACTACTTTTTCCATTCCTTGTGCTTTATTCCAGTTATGCACTTTTGCTCCATGCTTCTCTAACCTGATCTTTTAACCACTTTTATTTAATACATTCTCTTTGTTCAGCTCGCTCAGCCCCGGCTTCTACGTTATCAATCCTCTCCATGGTTTGTCTACCTTTGGCAACCTAGCAACATCACCCTGACTTTCCCCCTTGGGCACGAGGGGTTTACTCCTCCATCTAATCCAGTCTAAAGGAAGAAACCCAAATTCTACCAACCAGGTCTTGATCCACAAGGGAAATTATTTTAATAGTATTCCATGAGCTCCTCTCTTAAGTTCGTCTTCATCTTTTGATGTGGATTGGTTACTTTCAGCTGGGAATTCCATAATATAGCCAAACAAAGTGATTTCTACCTAGAAGTCAACAACACTAGTCGGGTAAATTTAGCTTGTTCAACCGGATTAAACTTCTTACATTCCAAACCGCAATTCTCTTATTCCTATTGCAGTTCTCAAGGGCTTCCACAAGTCGATGTAACCACATTGCTAGATTTACTGAAAGCTCATCACTCAATACTTTGTATTGATCTAGAAAATATCCTCCATAAAAGAGGTACTGTCTGAACTTGGATACTTCCCATCCTCATATATCAACCTCTTGCATTGTGAAACCTTCAAGCATGTTGTTCTATTAGTCCTGAATCTCACTTGATATCACCAATTTCGCCATACATTTAACAAAATATTGTTTAATAACTGGGTCTCCGAAACTGAACCATTTACTGGCAATAAATGGAGACCAAGATTCTTGTGCATGGACTAACAAAAGGGTGTTGTTGTAGTCTAGTGTACTGACATTTTCAATCCCATTAAGGGGAAGATCTCACCGAAAGCATATCCAAGACAGACCTAGAGTAAGGTTTAATTAACTGTATGTTTGTGGCATGAGGTTACAACATTAAACATAACAATAAGAGTCATCATTCTGCCATCATAATAAAACATATTCATCATTCATTCATCATAATAAACACCATTAATCAACAAGAGATCATCCCATAGATTCATAATAAACACCATTAATCAACAAGAGATCATCCCATAGATGACTGCATAAACATAATTGACACATACATGTTCAACAAAATTTAGGAGGGGGCAACATTTCCTTTCATTATAATATCAGTCTCACAACAAATTCATACATCACATAATTGACACATGTTCAACAAAATTTAGGAGGGGGCAACATTTCCTTTCATTAAAATATCAGTCTCACAACACATTCATGCATCACGAGCACATGCCTTACATTCACTGCAGAATCACCATGTCTTTCATTTAATTGACTTACATTACAGTGATTTCATTTTCACATTCTCCACTACTACGGTCTTTGCACTGTATTTAGAAATATGAAATAGAATTAACAACAATGCATTTCTTGTACAATACATCAGTCATAATACCGACTGAACATATAGAAGCAGGTTCAGTGACGCTTGAACAAAATCAAAATGATTTGATAGGGTTGTTCTTTCCTAGACTGAATAATAGTTTCTTAATTTAAGTTCAACAATAACTTTAACCAGCTTTATCTGAAAACCCTTTGCAAGAGCCCGAGGCCTGAAATATTAAAGCCTCTCCATAACGCCACATTTTGGGAACAATTAATCTCTCACTTTAAATAACATTAACCTGCGCTAGTTCTTGCTTCACTCTGTCAAAATATGTCTTATCTGGCTGACAAAATACAAATTTTATACAGTCAGCATTTTGTATTTTTAGTGAAAAGTTCAGATGTCATTGAAAGAAACTCCTATAAAAAAATTAGTTACAATCCTGAATACAGAACAGAGAATAGAGTACACAGTTGATATTGAGATTACAATTAAATTTGGCTCATAAGAAATAAGAAAACAACACTTACATAACCAAAATTACTGGAACCTCCATATTTTTGGGTTTTATGGTGGATGCCTGCCCAGCTAAAGATACCAGCAGAACGATGAGTTAGATTAGATGTCCAAGAAACGAAGATGAAAATGTTGTTTAACACATCATTATTTAAGAAAGATGAAAATCTTGTTTAACAAAGATGAAAATGAAATAACCGCCCAAGGTTGTATACAAATTAGGTTTCCAAAAACAAAAACCAGAAAGTGCATGGCTTTAAAGACATGAAACTTACATGACTGTGTTACTGATACCAGTTGTCACAGATGTTCCCACAGTGAAGATTAGACGACGATTCCAGGCAATCTTCAAGAGTTCAAGAACTTCTTCTCCTTTTTTGGTCTTTGGCAAGTAAGCAACCCGTCTTGTACCGGAGTACCGTCTTCCAGGAGATGGATGCTCAGACGTCTTGTCAAAAATTTCAATTTAAAAAGATTAGAAAATGGTAAGAATGAAATTGATGGACATAATATTAATATTTGTAACCAGCTTAAGTCACCATAAATGATAAGCACCTGAATTCCAGCTTCAAATGAATATGTGATTTCAATGATATCAATGCCTGGATATCCCTGAAGGCCACCCCGACCCTCTCGACTTGTAATTGGAATGTATCGGATGCTCATATCACCTGGAGGTTGTCTCCCCGTAATCGTACCATAAATTGTCAAACATTCTGGACAAGACGGACGAGTTTTAAACCAGTGTGTGATGCATTCTCTATGAAAAAAATGGTGACATTTAGCCAACTCTATAGCTTCATCTTCTTGCAAACTGCAAAGACAGACTGAACAATCTTCCCCGTCCTTAGGGTTGGGACATGCAATCATGTAAGAATGTTCATCTTTTGAACTGTTGGACTGCACTGATTCATTACTCCTCCCCTGTTGCTGTTCCAGAGACTCTGATGATGATGGCTGCAATATGCATCTTCGAACACTCCTAGAACGTGTAGTCTTTACATTGTATTGCATTCCATCTGCTTCAAATAACAGAGAATATTCTTGACCATTTACTTTAAATAATAAGCCAGCTGGGTAGTCCAGCTTATTTTCTCTTTGGCTGAATCTGGACTCAAGCAATGTTGTCTCAAATTTTGAAGCCAGTTGGTCATCATATCTTCGCCAACACATCTTCTTTGCTTCCCACCATTGCCAAACAGCAGTTGCGCTTTCTCCCATAACATACCTCCTTACCATCCGCTGCGACTGAGTTATGGGATTGACCTACATGAATGATTATTTACAGTTAGTGTATTTTGCAGTAAATAAATTTCCAAACAAAAGATGATAAACCAATGTAGTATTGTCATCTCTTCAAAATTGTGTTCAAAAGTTGCCAACATGAGTAAAAATCTCTACCTGTGTGAGGCCTTGGTTCTGGAACTTAATGATGTACGTGGGAGTCGAACCCTGGTGGTCGCTTATCTCAACGGAAGAGTCACCCCGGGCAAAGGCGGCCTCAATGGCTGCACTACATGAAGCATCGTGTGAACGCCAGCGGAGGTCATCAGTTCGCCATTGCCATTCGACCAATGTTGCTGTTGCTGTTGCCATAGCTCCTGAACACTCTCTTCTTCGCCTTACTTAAAACTACTCCAACTGTATTTACTAATATCTCTCTTCTTCGGCTTCGGCTCACTTGAAATTACTCCAACTGTATTTATTTATTTATATCCATGACTTCTAACGTGCTTTCTTCTATTTATATAATGCCTTCCCTTCTTTTGGGACCAGTAATATTTTATTTTTATTTTATAAATAAAAAAATTAAAAATGTGCCATAAATCATGCTGTCTTCTTTTTAGATTTTTAAATAAAAAAATTGTTGCTAACCCTTTGCGTTAATACTCGAGTAAACCTTTTTTGCACCTAGTGAGGGTGTGGGGAGATGTTGTCATGTTAAAACTACTCCAAGTGTGTTTACTTATATCCATGATTTTGGACGTGCTCTCTTCTATTTATATAATGTCTTCTCTTCTCCCTTTCTTTTTTGTATTTTTAGGCCCATTTAAGTTGAGTAATATTTTGTTTTTAGTTTTAATAGGTTTCCATTTAAGTTTTAATTTTTTTATTTTATAAGATGACATGAATTTTTTAGTTCTTTTTCATAATTTTTTATTTTATGAGGTGACATCAATTTTTTTGGAGTCTACTCCCACTACCCTCTTCTCACCTAACAAACAAAACCCCTCGAATACCAACCAATCTAGTGGGACTTTACACATATGATCTAGGTGTTAAGTTAGTTAGGATTTTGATTTGGTAAAAAATGTATATGAATTAAAATTGTATAAATTGTACATGTGGACTTCCATAAAGTGTTGGTTATTATTGTTATGGTTGGATGATGTTTATTGATGTTATTTTTATTACACTACCACAACCACGTAACTTATGGCGGAGGTCATAAGTTAAGTGCCATGAACAAAATATTTGTTAGTTGTTCTCCATGAATAGTCCTTTCCTGGACTACTTGTTATAATCCATCTTAAACGAGTTGTTTTCCACTTCTCATTATCCATGCATAACTACTGGGTTTTTTTTGTATTTTGTTTTTATAATTGTTTATTTCAAATTTGGAAGACGCCCATAAAATCTAGATTAAAATCAATCTAGATAGTACACTTGTTTCCTCATCATGCAATCTAAGAAAAACACTCTTGCTACTCCACCCCAAATTCTAAAATATAAACACCTATTGGTGTAAAACCACCTATGGGTGTACTTATTGGGTTGAATGTGTATTTTATGGGTGTTATGTTGGGTATGTTGGAAAAATAACCATGTATTTACTGGTTATTTTTTAATGGAATAATTCAACAATTTCTATTGTGATTCTATTTGTGTTCATGGAATCATGGTTTATTTGGATGATGTATATGTGTCATTATTCTGGTGTTCTTTCCTTATTCATATATAAGTGACACCACTCTAACTATTGTGGAACTAAAAGTAATGGAATGAACTTAGATTGTTAATGCATTAGCTTGTTGTTGACTATGCTAACCTCAATCTACAACACTCCCCACCTATCACAAGTCTCGACAATGCACATTTGGTAAGACCTTCATTATTACATGGATTGACAATGTCAATGCTAGATTACACTAGACTTTGTTGGACTCCTACTTGGACCCTCATTTGCCAATTATTGCCAACAAATGATTTTGTTGTTGGGACCTAATCATTATTGTGGTATTTCACCAGGACGAAGTAGATATTATCTAAATCACAACTCCAAGATTGGTTTGAAGTGCAAATTAGAAAGTTTGTTTGACACAAAGCTAAATTATGAGGATTGAATTATGGATCATTGTCGAGAGATATTGTTATAAAAACATACTACAAGGGATAAACAAGAGATTATATGGGTTGAGTTCCCAACAAGCATGTATTAGTGAGGGGACATGAGGTCATAGTTAGAGAGAGAGAAAAATTTGAGTGGAAACTTCCAAATTTGGTAGCACTTATATGTGTGACAGTTTGAACACCTAGTTAGTCGAGCTGTATATTTTTAGATGAAGAGAACAATGGAAGGGTAGATTCTTGAGGTTTGTCGTAGAAGGGTACCAATCCTATTCAAGAGCCAAAGAGGAGTTCAAAGAATAACCGTAAAGAAAGTTGTTAAACAAGATTCCTACCTCTATCAAAGTGGTGCAGGTGGAAGAGGGTATTTTACCCTTAAATTGTAGTTTATAAGCCTCGTGTTGTGGGGTTGATCAAGATAATTGGAAATGATGATGGTTTGAAAGAATCAGTATCATGAAGGATGAAAAAAATAGTGAGAGATCCATACAAGACTTAAAGAGAGTAGAGATACTAATTGGTGGTCTTTAAACCAGATTCCTGTAGTCATAGAACACAGTGAGAAGTTGTGGAAGGAGATCAATGAGAAAGGAAGCAACAAGGTGAGGCTACAAGGATTGAAGAAGTTAAATAAAAATTATGATCTAGCTAGATAATGGTTGCAAGAAAAAGGGTTGACATTGGAAGTGATTGTGGTGAGGAGGAATGGTGGTGAAGGTACATCAATAAGGTTTAAAGGACATACCTAGACTGGATTGTGCATCGATGTTAGGATACACACAGACTGCTTAGATCCTCTACAAAAAAAGGTTATGTTAGAGTATTCTTCTTAAGAACCCATGGACAATGATATTGAAGACAATGCATAACTTGATGATGTGTTAATAAATGTATTCTGACTACTAGAAGAAGATAAGATCCCAACAGTGGACATTGCTTATGGAATTTCTTCTCAATAACTAGGGTCAAGTTATTGAGATAGTGGGTAAGAGAACAACAAATCTATTGAGATAAGATCACATGGTATCAGAGCAGGAAGTAGCTATTCGAATTGCATCCATTGCAGTAGTTGCAGCAGTAGCAATTGAAACATTTCTTTGAGAAACTATCTTTCACTTGTGCACCAGAAGCCTCTGAGTTTCCACAACAAATCTTGGTGCTATTACTTGAATTCATTGGATAAATACAGTGAGGTCTAGCCAGGTGTGAAGGACTTAGTCTATGTGCCAAGTGTTCTTAAGGTAGTGTTCATTCGAAGTATAGCATTATCCATCAGCACAACTCTTCTTGTTTTGTAGGTTTATTCACCCGTTCGGAATCTTCTTCAAATATTCAACTTCTTCTGTTCAGATAGATCTAAAGCTCACATATTCCAACTATGTTGAGTGGAAATACAAGATGACTCTCTTCATGATATCCAAGAGCTTCACCCGAATACTCAACGAAACGATGGTAGAACCACTCAGTGCAGTTGAAAAGTCCAAGTACTTGGATAGGCTTGATGAAGCAATTGGCCTCCTCCTTCTCTCAATTTATGAAGATATTCACTTTCATGTCATCGATCTTACATCTCCTAAATAGGTTTGGGACAAGCTCGAATCCCTTTTTGGATCGAAAGATGATATGCAAGGACACAAATTGGAGAATGAGCTCATATGTTTGAGTCTTGATAGCTTTGAATCTATTAATGCCTTTCTTACCAAGTTCAAAAGCTTGATATCACAGTTGAAAATATATGAGATAGTGAAACAAGACAAGCAGCTTATACTTTCCATTCTCTCAAAGTTGGGGGCAAAGTTCTCAGATTTTGTCTCTACTTTCTAGTCAACTAGGTTGTCCATTCCAAGATGGAAGTTTCCCTCATTTGATGACTTCATCCAATCTCTTACTCAAGAGGAAGAGAAGTTGATATATATGGGAATGATCAAACCCAAATTGGATTCAACTCTTACAGTTGCAGAGAGAGCGGATGGTAAAGGAAAGCAAAAGATTTCTGACAAGAGATCGAATGATACAAGGCCTACAGATAGTCCATCCCAGTCAGATGGGGCTTCGAACTCAAGGAAGTCCAAGCATTCTGAAAAGAAAAAATACAAGTGAACATTGCCTTAGAGGCTTTCATCCTGAGAGTGTTTGTATGAGTAAAGCCATAGATTTTATGGCTCAGTTACTCGAGAAGAACAATCTTCCTGTTCTTGCACATACAAGGAAGGAAGGTCCTGATACTGAATCTTCTAGATCCAAATGAAAAGAAAGATGCCACGCCCTCATGGAAAGTGCATCAAAAAATTCTTCTTACATTATAGATTCAAGAGCCACAAGACACATGTATTCCTTCAAAGATCTATTCTCCAGTTTCACAAGCTCCATTGGCTCTTCCATCAGATTGGGCAATGATTCAGAAGTCTCCTCTCAGGGGATCGGAAGAATCAATCATGACTTTGGTTACTTTTCTGATGTGCTTTATGTTCCTTGTCTTGCAGCAAATTTACTTTCCGTGTACCAAATGACTCATATTGGAGAGCCCAAAAGGGTGATATTTTCTCCAAATGAAGTCGAAGTACTGAACATGGTTTCAGGGGAAATCATCTCAAAAGGTGTTGCAAATCATGAGACAAAACTCTATTAGTTTTCACACTTCTTGCCTCTCTCAAAGGAGTCCGCTCTTTGCTCTCGTGCTCATGAAGAGAGTAGATGACCTCATATCAACTTACAAGCTCAAGATGTGGTTGAAGGTTTTCAAATTGGAAAGATTGCTCATAACACCTGCAAAGGTTGCTTGAAGGACAAAGATGGGTCTAAGAAGATTGAGACTCTTGAAGAAGTGCGAATGCTAGATCCAGATCCACAAGCACATGAAGATCTAGCACCTATTGATTCAAGTCTCATGTCAAAAGGGATCATCACTACTACTCCCACTAGTGATCTTATTGAAGATCCATCATTATCCGATTCTAGTTCTTTTGGAAAAGATCTCAACTGTGATAGCTCAAGGGAGATATCAGAGATCTACACGGTCCTTCAGAAGTAGTTTCATGATGGTTACATTTCTGATTTTGTTCTCACTTCATCAAATTCAGAGTTTGGAAGTGATGATGAGCCAGGTTCACTTGCTTCTTCACATAATATTTCAGATTAAGAGTTTGAGAGTGATGATGAGTTTCAAGAGAGATAATCTCCATCACATGATAGTTTAGATTCATAGTATGAGACATCAACTTCACATGTTTCTTCTCATGAGATCTCAGATTTAGAGTTTGCATGTGATGAGCTAGTTTTACTTACTCCTCCTCATGAGATTTCAGAGCTTGATAGTGTTGGTGATTTCCAAGAGAACGAACCTTCACCACATAGTAGATCGGATTCAAAATATGGCAGTGATAAAGAGAAAATGCTGGATCCAAATCCACAAGAACTTGAAGATCTAGCAAATACTAAAGAAGAAGAGGAAATGGGAGATTCAGTTCCAAAAGAGCCTTATGATCTCTCAACTGATTTTCCTCCTCTTTCGAGATGGGCATCCACTACTACTGAAGATCTTATTGGTGATCTAGGTGACTAACGGAGAACCAGATCAGATTTTCAGAATGGAAGGTTTCATCCTTCTCACATTTCTGATTCATTTCAGATCGATCAACCCTTCTTATGAAAGAATTTCACTTGCCTCCTTTAGGGGTGAGTTATGAAATGTTACTTTAGCATCCTTCAGTCTATTTTGAGAGAGGGATTTCTTCCCACTGGGTTTTCCCTCTATCCCCACTTAGTTTATTTTTAGATTGATTGTACGGGGTGACCTTTGGTCTTAGTCACTATGGCCCTATTTTTGTTTCAATTATTTTTCTCATAGTATAGCTTGCGGGGGGGTTTTGAAATATTCACACCATCATTTTTGTATTTTGCATGGATGCATGCAAATATACATGTTGCATGCATCCAGTCATCATCATGGTTGTCTCCCCAACACCTAGATCTTGCTTCTAGCTCTCCAAAGTCTGTCTTTAGCCCCCATTTGGTCTCCTACCTACCTGATGCGCCCTTCTTGACTGTTCTGCATGACTAGTGTGTCTTTCTCACCTATCACTGTTAGTTAGAGCGCCTTTACTCACCTACCACTCAGTTAGGGCGCCTTTTCTCACCTACCGGGAGTTATCACTCAGTTAGTGCATGGATTGAGTAGTTGTTCCCTTGATTGCTCATCCTAACTACTTGTAGCTCTTTGTTAGCTAGTTTTGGAATGCCACTTGACCCTATGACAACTTCATGTGTCCCCCTTGGAGTCTCCATTCCCTGATTTATGCCTAGATGGTTCTGTTAGACTCAGTTGGACACACTTGACTGACTCTTACCATTTATGACTGATACTACTGACTGGATGATGTCTCCATTGTTATCCAAGCTAGACTCTGAGCTCAGAGATTCAAATGCCCTACTTGGCAAATTCGAATCCTATATCATGCTCCTTGCAGTTCATTGTAACACATTCACTACATTCATTATTCATTGTATGATACTGGTATTTTATCTATTATTCTGTGTTTATGAGTGATTATTGAGTGTCTCCTTCTCTTCTTCTTTGCAACATACTTGAGAGTTTGATTGTGAGTTGCTATAGCTGCTAGATCTCTTGTAGATTATCACACTTGTTGTAACTTGTAATCCAACAAAAAGATGCCCATTGCATGTTCAATCTACCAAAAAATCTACACACAACCAACAAACAACCTTCCTCAAACTTTTCACGACATGAAATACTTATGATAATTAATGCAAGATGATATCTAACTAATTTAAATTAACTATCATCGAACAAATTCCTCCTCCAAATATGCAATTCATGAATGCACAAATTAGCACATAATTTGTTAGGGGGCATGGTTGGGAAGAAGAGAGATATTCTTGGTTATTAAAAAACAAAAGATTGGTTATTAAAAAAAAAATTGTTTGGAATGGGAACAAGGTTGATGGTTAGTTAACTTCCAAGTCTACATATGATACTATTTCCTTTATGTATTCATAATTCTTAGGTGAATGGTGGTCCAGTACAATATGGAAAGGAAACCTACCAACAAAATTGAAATTTTTTCTTTGGTTGATCCAGAAAAATAAAATCTTGACTTGGGACAAACTTCAGAAGAGAGGTAGAGAAGGACTAGGTATTTGTTGCTTATTTCATTGTGATTTAGAATCTATTGAACATCTTTTTGTACAATGTTGTTTTAGAAAAAAAGTATGATGGAAAATCCTTGTTGAGTTAAAAATTGACACTGATTAGGGACATCATACCTTTAATGGAAGCCTTGAAAAATGGTGTAAACGACTCCCTAATTATAAAGAATTACCATTTTTCATTAGTTGGGGCATTTGGAGGTGTAGAAATTCAGTTATGTTTTATAATCAAAACCTAAACATTTTTGTTCTTTGTAACAAAACTCTAATTGTATTCCTTGAATACTATAAAGAGAAAAGAACCAAATGACCAAGGAATCTTTCCACTCCCACTTTTCTTGAAAATTTTCCTATCGGGTATTTTGATTGTTCATCAGAAAATAACAAATGTGGAGGGGGAATTGTACTACATATTGACATAGAACATTGGTTCCATGTATGGTTCAGTTATCGTCATGGAACAAATACAAAGGCTGGACTCTTATCCATATGGGGATCACTCATATTGTTAGCTAGATGCGGTGTCCTTTATCTTCAAGTGGTTGGTGACTCAAATATCATTATTGAATGGGTTAGGTAAAGCTACTCTTCAGTTTATTGAACTTGAACACTGGTGCTCCAGGGTGAAAATGGTCCAATCATTATTTTGTGGCATTTCATTCAAGCACATCTACAGACAATTAAATTAGCTAGCTGGCGGAATTTCCAAAACAACTATAAATTGTGAGTTCGGTTGGCTACATTATGAGGAATATTTGGATCTTGCTTTGTCCAGCAAAGGTAAATTTAGGATTTTCTAACGTTTGGTCATGTTTCCTATTGAGGAGTATTTTTAGATCATGAAGTTTGCAACTATGAATTTTTGGAATGTCCTTGATATGTAGTCAATATATCTCTGTTATGTAAAGAGATAAGATGATTTTTTTGTAACTAGGGGAGACATCTTGATTACACGACTAATGAAGTATGTAATGGTTTAGTTTGATTCTAGTGGAATAACAAGAAACCATTTTTTTTGTGTGAAAAGTTAGACTATTATTTATTTTAACTTATGTATTTATTTTTTTAACTAATGTCAATTACTAATTTAATTATCATTTTATATTCTCGACTTCCATCTTGGATTTCTTCACCTAAGAATTATGAAGACATGTTACTATTAAACTAATTCAATGAGATCCAAAATAAATCACCAATTTGTTTCTAAAGGCTTCTTCAACTCCCATAAATCAGAGGTTTGTGGACATGTCTTCACATAGGGGTAAATGCTAGTAAACTTCACCACTTGCTATGAAATTTGAGATTTATGTTCCAAATTCTTATGAAATGTATATGAAAATTATTCAAGACATTAATGAATCTCCATACATCATAAAATTTACATATATGAACTGATACAAGTCGAAATAAAGCAACTTCAAGCTCTCACAAAAAGATGTAGGGAAAATGGCACCATTTATGCATTGTTTGGTATTTTTACATAGTTCCACTTGGTATTTAGACCTGAGAGTATTCTGAGAATTAAATACAGAGTATATATACTAGATTAAAAATATATTGGGCCACAAGATCTCCCCCAGAGAGGACAACATCTCACCAAGCGCGCCCTTCCTCCAAGAGCAAGAATAGAGAGAGAAAAGTGAGAAAGGTGTGGAAGCAAGTTGAGGATGAGAATGTCACGAGCTTCCCTGTAGATTCAACCTGAAACAAATGACTCCATTTTAGCTCCAAATTAAAGGTTTTATTGGCCTCTCCAATTTCCAATTAGGATGGGAATATTTCACCCTTGAAATTGGTACTAAAGCAAGTAGAGTAAACACTCCACAAGCATGGACAAGCTATGCTCTCCAATATGCAAAATGAAAAATGATCAAAAGCTAATATCCTTCTTTGTTATTGAATTTTATAAACTTCTAAATACCTCCTTAGCTTGAATTCCATCCATGAGATTCATGCCAACTCAAATTAGGAAGATATTCCAATGTATGCCACTTGTCCCTCCATTCCTAGCCTCCTCCTTCACTCAATTCGAATGGGTGACTCTTTGGATGCCCTAAATCACTTGTGATCCCTATTGGAGGATATGTTTATCCCTGAAATGTCATATATGTCATATGTCAGCAATCAGGTCTGATTTGTTTCATAGGTGTCATAACATCTTCATCATTGTTGTCATAGAAGCTAGGGAATCTAGCCCCAAGTGTCTCAATATCTCTCAGATGCCTCTTCCACTCCAATTCGACCTTCATTGATTCATGCCAAGTATATTGACCTCCCAAATCCTCAAGAACATTAGACTCCACCTTGGATTCAAATGGGTGAGAATAGGATTCCATGTGGCATGAGGAATCTAGCTTTGTGTGGGTCCCACAACACCAATGTGTCTCCATGACCAAGAGCCGCCTTATTTTCCTATCATAAATATTTATTTAACCCCTTTTAATATATTTATGTCAATATAATGTCCATTTTGGTTTTATTAGCTCCCTTATTCAAAATCCCAATGTTTCCACCCCAACCTAGGAAACTAGTAGATTGGTGGAATTTTCTCTTTTGAGATTTATTTGAATGGGGACATTACATATACTAGTGTATAGTGGAGAAAGAAAGATGAAAAAAGTTTGCAAAAAGAAGGCATGTGAAAATGTGCAATAATCGCATTGCATTCATCAAAGTTGGTATTAGATTAAAAACATGGAAAAAAATTTCATTTTCTATAGGCAATGATTGTAAACTACTTCTAACATTGTGAGCAATATTAAATATCATTTAAACAAAAAGACATAGTAAAAATATTGAGAGATAGAAATTGAAGGAATTTGCATACATATAGTAATAACATTGTATTTAAAAAAGGCTATAAAACCAAAACAGGGAAAAAAAATTTGCACCATGAAATAGTTGACAACATTGAAAATTGGAAATTGTGTTGTATTTATCGAATGTTTTTCATAGTCCTAACAAAAGAAACTTTTATACCAAAAAAATAGTGACAAAAATAATTTTTTGTATAGGAGGCATTTACTTCATTTAATATATATCTATTTCAATAGCCTATGACATTGGAAAGCATGATCGTTTCTTTGCTTCATTGTCAAACGAAAACAAAAGAAATTGCAAAGAGGAATGTAGGAGTAACTGTAACCTACCTAGTACTTAAGACATTTTATGTTTGTGGAAAAACATTACTTTAACTTTTATTGTAAAGTTTTATATTATTTGACCAAGTGGTCAAGGATGACTGTAAATGATTAATATTATTATTTAATAAATTAAAATAGGAGACACTCACCCAAAGAGACTGTTGAAAGAGTGTTCACTGACCCACTAGGAGGAATGGAATATGGGGTAGAAGGCAATGGACAAGTGGCAGCATCTGAACTCAGTAACAAGCTTTTGTTATGGGACAACCTCCCTTAAAATCTGGTCATGTTCCCAAGGATGTGGAACTGAGCTGATGGCTCATTGAATGCAAAATTGACCACCAAAATACCTAGGCAATCTTTTATAGCCCTCGAATTTGAGCAGAGGCTCACACATTCTCAGAGGAGATGAAATTATTCCTTGTGGTGTTAGAAATGAGCACACAAGAGATTCGATGAGGGGAAGCTACGTTTTGAGTTTTAGAGTAAGACTGTCTTATTCCTTCTGAGTGCAGAGATAGTGATATGTATGCAAGTCTCCACTGATTGTTGAAGTACATATGAGTGGTTTGTATGAAAGTCCATTGATTGCTGAAGTACAACTTGAGTGCCTCGCTTCTACATAGAGACTTCATCCTAGTGGTTCAGTGAACAGACTCGGGGGTCCAAGGAGCAAGTAAGTTTGGATGCTTTTCTGGAGAAGGTTGGGAGGAACAGGCGTATTTGGGTGTTTCTACACCCTATCGAGTTATCAGGCTCTACTTGTTATATTTTATTTCACTTCTAAAATGTTGAAATACTCTGAATATTGTATGTTAGTTAGATATCTGTTAGCTGTTAAGAATGATAATTTTCTGAATTGTTAGATTTCGTCTGTTATTTGAGTGATCGATAAAGATTAGAAAGTTTAGAATGATTGAATAAAATTCCTTCCTATATTTTTCCTTTCGCCATAGGTGATGTACTCTAGTACAGAAAGAGAGTTAATTAACACAGATTGGAGATGATAAAGAGATATTTAGTAAAAGAATAAGTCTACGTATTTTTATCTAATATAGTTTTTCATTGTTGTCACTATTCTAGTATTAATCTGTAAGTAAAACACATATAGAGTTCTTTCCCAAATAGATTGGTTATGATAAACTAGTAGAACAGTTTATCTATATATACAACATCTTAGATGTTTATACAGAAATACAAATATTCATTATGCTTGTAAAACTAACTTCCTGAGAATACATTAGCTAAGAAATATGTGTTTCTCAAAGATAAACAAAATTTATGTTAAGCTACAGATTTACAACTCCTTGAATGTACAAGATTAATATCTTGAAAACCCTAGGTTATACATAATAGGAAAACTGAGTAATATACTATCGAGACTTACAGTACTCATAAATATTTTAAAATTATATTGTTATTTATGTTAACAATTATAGACAAAATTAGCATGATTTATAAACACAGTTAATTCTAGTGGAGTATCCGGTTTTTGACTCCAAACCCTTAGCAATGAAATAGACAGAACTCATAATCATTTTAAATGCTTCATAAATATAATTAAAACAATTCATAAATAAACCCTATAGGTTTCATTATCATAAATAAAATTTTATGCAAAGTATCAAATCAAAATAATAGTTCCGGGTTTCGCATTCTTCTATACAAAGGATATAATCATTGAACTACTTATTCAAACAATTTATACAAGATTAAGAATCCGTCAGGGTTAAACCCTATAACAATACAATCGGTGGCTAGGGATGAAACCATGTAGGTATCACTTGTTATCAAATGGAAAACAATTAAATAAAAGAACTATAATAACCTTGTATCGAACTAAGGAATGAAAATAACATTTTAAACGATAAACATAGTATCATATAATAGAGATATTGAAATATTATAGTAAGGGTTCGAGGCCGAAACTCAATCAAATTTTAAAAATGAAAGAAGGAAATAGTAGTTTTACACAACGATTCTTTAGGATAGGGCTCGACGACAACCTGTTGGGATGTATCATTGCTAGTACTAACAATAGAAATCAAAAGATTTAAAATCATTTTAAAGAAATAGTATAAGTTCAAGTTTCAGGATTTAAACAGACTCGGCTATAACAAATTATGGACAGGGTGAAGGGTTTTATAAACCCCATAGAAATAAACGTTATTCACACCACTTTTCCGAATTGAAAGACTAATAATCAACACAGAGCTGAGATAGGGTTAGACCCAAATTTTTATTTCATATCCAAAATGATAATGCCGAATGGCTTAAGTAGAAAAATACTTTAATAGACTCATATAGCTTACAATTTAAAAACCATACTGTAAACCTTCGATATTATGAATTTCCAACGAAAGGCCAAAAGTCAAAACTAAATTACATTAAAGGATTCAAGATACAAATATAGTAGTCTCGAGAGAGACGTAGTACAAAGAAAAACTAGAGATATAAGAATGTTGTAGCTTCTTGTGAAACGCAGGACGAATCCCATTATCAACCTTTACAAACTATTCATGCCCTCCAACTTACAAACATCAACGCTGACTGTGCTATCAAATGTGATGGCAGAGGAGACTTCACATCAAAACCAAGGGCTTACCATGGTGTTGAAACCACTGGGGTTTCCTTTGTTTCATCGTAGCCTTGCGCTTAGAAGTGAATAGCTTTTCTTTTAACAAACGATTGGAAAACCCCTGTCAAAGCAAATGAGGCATTAAAACTGTCCTGCATTAATCTTAACACAAGAATGTAAAAAGATTGAAAGAGTTCTGAAAGAATTATCGTACCTTAAAGAAACGTAGCAAAGGTCGATGCTCCTCTCCACACCCGAATCCAAAACAAGAATCACTTCAAACAACAAACTTGTAACCCTGAGCACTACCTCTGCGAAGCAGTTTCAACTTACCAGACTATGTAGGGTTTTCCTGAAAGCCATTACGGCCGAGAGAGCTCGGCTCTCCAAACCCTCGAGGAAACAAAAGTTACAGTGCCAAACACACCGAAAAGCTAGGGTATGGTCTCCATTGTGGTATTTATCTCACCAACCTTCACGTGGCTCATTAATGAGCTCAGTTGGAAACCGCTAAGCTTTTGATTTCCACCCACCTCCATATAGTTTAAACACGATTTCGTTATTCAAACTTTATTTTAGAAGTATTCTAATACCTTGGGTAAAACATCTATCATAGTATAGCGTTTAAACATTAAGTGTTATGTTGTAATATTTTGAGCTTCATTGTTTAACCCTGTAAACTCCATCACTTGGGTAGATACCTATAAGATTAGAATACCCAAAATTTTAGATAGGGTAATATCAATAATAAGCGTTGGTAACGTAAATGTAGTTGGGCTAGGCTTTAAGCCTTAATTTTGTATCATGCCTTCCACCCATGTTGTGCATGAGAAGACCTACATATCACCTGGGAAGAGTATTGAAATATGTTTTAGCTATTATAGCTAAGTAAGCCCCGATTTATATGAAAGCTCTCTTGCCAAGCAAAAAGAACCATACAAATTCAATAAATAGATAAGAATCATTTTTCGTCAAAACCATGTAAACTAACTATCAAACATTAATGCATATGAGACAACATACGACATGAGATATATGGGTACGGATCATCGATATAATTACTTTATGAATCATCGTACATAAAAATCAAGCAATCCATGGGTTAGAGATAAAGTAACTACTGAGTTCATAAGTACTCACAAACAATAAATGAATCCACAGATCTAACAATGAGTTAGGGTCAGATTTATTAAATGTCGACATATGTAATTACAGTACAAATTAATTGAATGCATGAGATACTGATATAATTATTTGTTTGGAAGAACTACCATAAGTATAATGCTGTAGTTTAGACATTATAATATATTTTCAGACATAGGATTATATATCCATCTGGATGTCGTTAAGACACTTAAATAATGACAATAGTAGTAAACAAATAAACATCGCAATTAGGAACATGTCCAAACAATAAATAAAGATGATAAACATTCATAGTTATACTTCCTCATAGAATTTAATAGCAAAAAGACTACTTAGAAAATTTTAAAATTTTTATGAATTTTGGGGATGTTACATGTGGTATCAGAGTGCGAGTTCAAACTTTAGGCCTGAATATGGCTCAGGCGTGCAACATAAAATGAAAACTGAAAATATAGTTTACTAATTTTTGTTTTAATTTGTTTTTGTACATAACATCTTGATATTTGATTTGCAGGTATGGAAGGACCATGAAGAATATGCTAAGGACATATCTCATCATGAACAAAATAATAATGAACATGAACATATTAATGAAGATAACATATTTGTAGAATTAAACGATAATTCATCTTAACTTCTACGCACAGTTAAAGATTTAAAAGCTGAGATAAAAACTTTGAAGGAAGAAAATGAAAGGATTTTAAGGGCACAAGAAGAGCTAAATCGGATATTACTAGATAAATTTCATAATGGCGGAAAAGATAATAAAACAGAATTTAAATCTGAATCTGGAACCATGTCTTATTATCACATATGTAAGAAAGTAAAATGTTATAAAAATGAAAGTGATTCTTCTTCTGAGGCTAATGATAAAACACATAGAAGAAAACATAAGTATTACCGAGACAATAGTGATAGTGACTGTAATCCTAAGAGAAGGATGTACAAACCTTATGAACAGATTTCAGGGGAGTTCAAGAAGATAAAAACCCCAACTTTTAACGGTGAAAGTGAAAAGGGAGAGGCAGTCAAAGCATGGATGTCAGGCATGAAGAAATATTTTCAAATATACGATTATTCTAATCAACTGAAAGCTAAGATGGCCTTTTACAATCTGACTGGGAAAACAGATATTTCGTGACAAGATATTAAGAGAGTAAAAAACATTAAAGAAAAGAGCGTAACTTGGAGTGAATTTAAGAAATATTTTAAGAAAAAGTTTATGTCTGAATAGTACTACAAAGAAAAAGCAAAAGAGTTTTATGATTTAAAATTAGGTTCTATGAGTATGAAGGAGTTAAGCAGTAAATTTCTAAGTTTGTTAAGACATGTTCCTTACATTATGGATGAGAAACCTAAAGTACAAATATTTTTGAGTTGCTTACCCTTTAATATAAACGACAGAATTGAATAAGACAACCCTGCAACTCTTGAGGAAGCCATGAGAAAGGCCAACTTCTGTTAGAAACATAACAGAAAAATAGAAGGTGTATCTAGCTGGAGGAATAATAAACCTAGTAACTTTGAGCATAAAAAGAAAAATTTTAATTTTAATAAGAATTCTGGAAGTAACAACAGAAATTTCACTAACATAAATGTTCATGGCAATAGATTCAGAAGTAATGCACCACAGAATTTCACAGCTGCAAGAAACAGGCCTAATAATAATAATAATAATGCCATAAATAATGAACAAAGACCACCTTTAAAATGTTATGATTGTCAAGGGATGCATACTAGAGCAAATTGTCTGAATAGGGGAAGAAAATCAACAACATTCATACAATGCATGCATAATCAACAGTTGGTGATTTAGCAAGGGAAATTCTCAGGATCAATGCGGCATTGGAAAATTGATAGGATGTTCATCAAAATTCAATGGTCGAGATCGAAGGTATGCTACAAAACAAACCTATCTCTATTTTAATTGATCCAGGTGCAAGTTTGAGTTATATATCACCTGATTTAGTAAAAAGCTGTAAGTTGAAAGTAGAAAAGTTTGATAAATCATGGTTGGTTCAGTTAGCTACACGAACCAAAAGAAAAGTAGCAAAATTTGTTAAAAGTTGTGATTTTATTATGAGTCAGTTAAAGACGCAAGTTAAATTGAATGTATTACCGTTAGTGCAGTGCCCCTCTATCTGGAACGACACCGAAGTTCTAGATTTTGAAATCAAGTTTTGTAACCAGCTCCTACGGAGTTGTTTTTCTTCATAATTATTTCAATAATAAATAAGTATCATTATGTTTAGCACAATTTTTCTATTTTGGTTTCATTATGCTAATTTTTTGCATAATTTTAGTGATTAGAAAATGTCTAGCAGCATAGTAATATGAATTTTATTTTACTAAAAGAAATTCAAGAAATTTTCTATTTTGTGTATCTTAATTGACACACAGTGCACATACATATATAGTAATTTTAACAACATTCATATAATTGTAATTTCTTGCATAATACTCAGTATATTGAAATACAAATCATTTTTCTAACTACCAGTAAAATACCTGAACCGATGTAGGTTGTAGATTGCCCCTGTAGACCTGGACCGATGTAGGTTGTAGATTGCCCCTGTAGACCCCGTGGCTCCTTTGGTCCAAGCCTTAATAACCAAAAATAGATGATCCACCCTACCAACCAGCTCTTATCATGCTATCCCTAGGAAACCGATGGGTTTCCTAGCCTCCGAGCCCACAAACCGATAATACCAAGAGTAGCTTTCCTTACTACATTTCCATAGGTGCAGTTTCCCCTTGAATTTTCCACCTCCTCCTTGGAGTTTAGCCCCTCCTCCAAGCCTTGAGTTTTCCCCTTCCTCAGTTTCACCTCCAAAATCATAGTTCTCCCAAAGAAAACCCAACCCCTCTGTAATCCCCAAACTCTTCCATATATACTATTTTCCTCGTTCACTTCCCTTCTGGTTTACTCCACTGCCCTCCATAAAAACCCTCAAGTCCCCAAAACATTAAATTTATGGCTTGTTTTGCAATCCAATTCATAAATAAATATTATTTTTATAGTATTTCTTTTCTCGAGTAGTTCAATGGTATTAAGACTAGTTAAGTTGGATTCGATGGGTTGAATGTACATCATTTAATGATTCTCGAAATATTCAATTTAGGACCTTCATGACGCGGTGGATTCAATATTAGTCTTATCCTCCATTTAATATGTTGAATAAAATAATAATTAAATACTATCATGTTTACCCTATCTGTAATACCCCCAATTCGACCCTTAGAATATATTAGCCTTTAATGTAAATAATGTGTACATGTGATGTATGTTTTCCTAGCGTGGAGCTCAAGGCCAAGGCCCCGCTAGTGAAAGCCCGAATTTTATTTAAAGGGAGAGTATTTGATATTTTGATACCATGTGCTCTGAAGCCATGAAAAATTGTAAAAAGGATGTAATTAAACATCATGCAATATAAAATACCAAAAACTGGCTACGGAGGCAACGAATGAGAAGGGGCCACGTGTATCCACTAGGGAGTGGTGAGGGGGATAAGGGAGTGAACCATAGGTTGCCATATGTCTTTATGAGAACCCATTTGACTTTCTAGATGACATTTATTCCTGTTGTAAGAAAGTGGTTGAAGAAGGAAGTCAATGGCTTTAATGGAGGATGGGCAACCCTGAAATTCGTATGGGTAGGTATGGGCCCTGTTTACTTGTCCCACAAGTCACTCTACCTCTTGGAGGTGGCTTCATTCTCATCCCTATTCCATGGTGAAGGAACCCAGCTTCACTCTCCATCCAAAAACGAGCTCCCATGATTGAGAAAACCAGAAATCGCGACTTGGAATGAACCCACGTTTTGGGAAGCCAAAAATGCCCAGAATGGGTATTGGACAGTGAAATCGAATGGGGGATCCGTTGGTATGAGCCTTGGGGAAAATTTGGGAGCATTGGCTACCCCAAAATCCATGGGAAAACCTAGTTTGGATAGCCCAGAAAATCAGTGACGGATTTGGGGTTATTTGTGACAGAGTTGTGAGAAATCCAGTGGTGGATGTATGAACAGAGGATGGGATTGCCGAGTCTAGCTTGAAGTGCATGTGGCTCTGGGATTGAGCTTAGTGAACTAGCATCCTCCTCCATCTCCTATTGCATGCTTGAAAAACCCAACTGTGTGTTGGCTTAGCATGACTGTTTGAGTGAAACCCTGACTGTGAATGAGCCGTCTAGTTCCTCCTTAGTGGATACACAGCCCAGCTCGGGGGTGATCTCTCAGCTGAAAGAATACAGGCTAGACAGAGATCTATGGTTGGGTGGAACATTGCTCTCATGTAGCAAGTCGTTGGAAATTTGCGTTGCAAGATAAGTATTCTTTGTGGATTAAATTATATACAATCTGTGTTCTGCAATGTGGTAGTTGAATGATTATTCTACATGTTAATGAAATCAATATGAAGGAGCATAAGAAGGGGATTGAATTCTCTTCCTATTGATTGCTTGAGATGAATATGCTGATATGAATCTATGCTTATGTGTGTTGTTATGTTTAATTCCGTTGTGTTTTATTGAGTTTAAATTTGCACACAGAAGTTTTAATTTATATGAATTTATGAGTAAAGATATTGGGGCTAAGTCTACAAAAGCCCGGTGTGTTGTTAATGTTTCCTTCCCTGCATTTGATGATGGGCGAAGGGGACATTACACTATCAAATTTGAAGTGGTAGTTTGTTTTAATTATAAATATATATAAAAATCCAATCTCAAATCAGTTGTCTGACATGGCAGTAATTTATGAATATAAATTTAATTGAGTTTTATCTTAACCTTCCTAGATCATTTAATAATTTAATAATACTCCTTTCTCGTTTCATAACAATAAATTAATTAATTTAATAACTCAAACATGTTCACTTACCCACTTATGATTTCTTTCATTCCAATAAGGACACATTATCGTTATTAACATTAGTTAAATAATAATAATAATAATAAATATTAATGGTGATTTAAGTACCTTATCACTAATATAACATACTTACATTGATAAACAAAGTACTCTTAAGGGTTTAATTAATCAATATTAACAATTAGATAGTACACGCTTCCAACATTAATGTTTAACTGCTATACTTCATATTTTTGATACCTTCACTTGATGAGACTTACAATTGGCAGAAATTATTTTAATTGTTCATTACAATGTTTACATATAAGACTAATTAACTTATTTTATTCATAAGCAAATCGATCACCTATTACTTATGTCGTTTACCCAAACCTTAACTGAGTTATCTATGACAACTTATAACATTGATAAATCCTAATAAGTATGTTTTAAACCAATACTATCGCACATGTACAAAATGTGCATGCGTGGCCGGTGTATGCACATCTCTGACAAGTACTATAAACATACATCATATTTCCTATGCTTAACAACTAACTAATACTGATAATACTTCATGCAACAGAACAATTATATTACATTTATCATAACATTACTAAAACATCATCAGTTGTCTTATCAGTTAACCTTTAAGATTTCATTTTATTATTTTTATGATTACATCAGTTCAATCAATCAAGTACAAGGAAATGTACCTACTACCACTAACTCAAGTTCAAGGAATACCCAACCGTCATTAGTACTAACTAACATATCCTCCCATCCTAACCTACGTCCGCATCCTCCCTATCCTTCCTCTCCTAGTACAAAAGTGGGTGCCAGCTATACTGACCTAACCACATAGAACCTAAGAGCGGTAGTGTCGGATAACTAGCGGACCTACAGTGCCCTTGCTAGGCACTGGGTCTCTATTTATCCATTTTCATGTAAATACCAAGTTTTTACTTCGTTTGTTTTCTAAAAGAAAATAATCCACCATCTATGTTTCTGATATCTAAATGTTTTTATGTTTGTTTTCTATAGGGTTATATGTCTCTGCAAATAATTTAACATTAAACTGAAGACTTTCCATTTTAACTCTGTTCTTTTAACATGCATAATCCGAAAATAAAAGACAAATACCTTCTATTTAAGCTAGCTGAGTAAAATACCTGGTTCCGTAGATTTGCAGTAAGATCAGCAGACTTACTTGGTGGATTCTGTAAGTTCCCCTAGCAACCCGAAATGATGTGTCCACCCTGCCGATCAGCTATTATCTTGTTGACCCTAGGAAATCAACGGATTTCCTAGCGCCCGAGCCCACAGACCGATAATCCCCATAGCAGCCTTGTCCTTAGTTCAATAACCATACTGTTCAGTGAGTTTCCCCCCTCCTCAATGGAGTTTTCTCCCTCCTCCATTCCTCGAGTTAACCCCCTCCTCGGAATATTTTCCTCCTTTTTTTTACCAATCCTCACAGTTCTCCCACAATAACCCCCCTTCTACTTGTTAATTCTTTCCTTTATAGGAATCCTCCTCCTTCATCAAGTCAAACTTCCTTATCACTCCACCGCCCTAGCTGTCACGGTTTTAGGAAGTACAAATCATTAATGCAACACCCTTTTTAAGGTAAATGATGATTACATATTATTTTAAATCACCCAAGTTTCTCTCGAGCAGTGGGATCATTCAATAATTTATTTAAACAAATCCTTTTTATTTTAATTTTGGAATGATTATGTCCATTAATTTAAATGAATAATATATTTAATAATTTATTCTATCCACTATGCCTTATAAAAAGGATTATTAGCATTATTATTATTAATTAAATAGTAACAATAATAACAATAATAATTAATAATAATAGTAATTAAATAAATTGTGAATAGTAATTAAAAATATTTATTTATTTAATCGGTAAGTGTCAACATAGTACTTGTGGGTATAATTAATAAAATATAATTAATGGTTTAATTAATCATGCTCAACAATTCTATAGTACACTCTTCTAGTATTAATGTTTAACTGTTATACTTCATATTGAAGACACATTCACTTGAGGATATTTGCAATTAATGACACTTATTTAATTGTTCATTACAATGTTTACATACAAGGACTAATTAACCTATTTCGCACATTAGAACTTGATAATCTTTTACTCATTAAGTCATTCACTAAATACTTAATTGAGTTATTTATAATAACTTATAACATTGTTAAATCTTGATAAGTATGTTGTAAATCAATATTATCGCGCATGTGCATAATGTGCATGTGTGGTCAGCGTATGCACAAGACGGACATGTACTGTAAACATACGTCATATTCCCTATGCATAACCGCTAACTAATACTAATAATACTTATACAAACTGAATAAGTATACATTCATCATAATATCACTAAAACATCATTGGTCGTTTTATCAATTAACCTTTAAGATTTTATTTCATTATTTTTATGATTACATTTGTTCAATCAATCAGGTACAAGGGAAGCTACCTACTACCACTAAATCAAGATCAACGAATACCCAACCCTCAATAGTACTAACTATCATATCCTCCCATCCTAACCTACATCCACATCCTCCCTATCCTTCCTCTGCTAGTACAAAAGTGGGTGTCGGACTCACCGACCAGACCACATAGAACCTAAGAGCGATAATGTCGGCTGAATAGCGGACCTATCCTCCCGTAGCAGGAATCCGACCATCGTCATCACAAGTACATGGGGAGCATGTCTCAGCACGGCCCTCCCACGACCTCGGGTATCATAGGAACATAGGGTGGGAAACACATCCATCCCTCTCAACATACTGGGTCTACACCCTTATCAAATTATGCTCTGCTGCTATCGAGATTATCGGTCCACGTCATCGTATCATCAGTTTCGGTTGCTAAGGTTTACTGCATGGATAGGATCTTATCCATATATCAGATCAAGTATCCGGCTATCCCATAGCCCTGGTGTCCTGTAGGTTAGTATTCCGCAAAATACAAATTTTATAACAAGCATTTCCATTCGATCACCAATTGATCCATATCATCAACATCATTTTATTTCACATCACAATTTTATCGCATCACAGGTATGTATGGAATATAACAGTTCTATCAATTTCATCATAGGATGGCATCCACATACAACACCATATATTTCACATTTCGTCAATGAAAACGCTAAAACATATCTTTTCATCATAAAGCAATGAATCTCATGATAATCATAACTTAATAACTGCAGGAATATAGTAACATCATAAACATAGTAGCAACATATCATCATGTCTATCATGCCGGAAATATAGTTCACTCTGTCTAACTGAGTCCAACAGATAATAAGCATTTAAAGTGAAAGGTGTCTAACTCGTAAACATGCCTAGTCAAAATATGGGGCGTTACATACACCCACCCTTCAGGAAACTTCGTCTCGAAGTTATGATCATAATAACGCAGGGAAATTCTTGACACACAAACTCTTCATTCTTGCAAGTAGCAGGTGTTGGCCATACTTGTCCTACTTAGCTTTGACTTGACCGAATATGCCGATATTATCCTATGGCTTTGCTTCTTTTATCCCCTGACGTGTATTCTAATAATTAAAGGAACATTTAGATTAATCCTTCTATTGAATCTTTGGAATCCCTAAGGTTATAATCAAGTGCTATCCACCTTAGTATCCTACTTTTACCGTTTAGTAACATCCTTCAAGTTATACATCCAGAGAGGTTTACTCATCACAAAAGCTTATATTAATCCAACTTAGCATGAAATAATCAACGATTTTTTTTTGTTTAAAAAGGAGTGCTGAGAGTTCATAATCTTTAATTATTCAACAAGCGACTACAAGGATCTTTAAGATTTGCATACCTCTCCTAGGAGATGAAGATCCCTGTTATTTCATCCTAAGGTCAAACATTCTTATTACCTTAGTGTTAATAAGCAATCTGCATCCTTGATAACCATAAGTATTGTAACAAATATTAAATTAGGGGAAGTATCATTTATTAGAATATTCTTAGTAACTATATCTTACCAAAATGCTCAAGTTCACTGATAGTATCTATTAGGGGTTTAAACAACGTAACTTTATTCATTGAGGTGCACATCGGTTCCTATTTTGCCTCCATTATTACCCCATTTACTTATATTACTAGTTCACTTAACCTGGTTGAGGGTTTGGTCATTCACGGTAACTTCATTAGTCCCTCAATAATTTACCTACTTTTATAATTTACTGCTCGTTCATTTTGTAATTATTAAATCCTAGTTGTTTCTCAATAATATTTCCCCCATCATGACAATTTTAACCTAAGCAAGACTAGCGGCATATAACCCTTACCCCTTTCTCGCACATACCTAGTTACTTCAATCTCTTTCCACTTACTATATTGAAACATGATTAATTGCACATTACACATAGAAATTCTACGGTGTTGATTTCAATACATAGATATCTCCCATATCTTAATACTAATTAAATTTTCCAATAGGGGAATCCATTCACGCATACCTTAAATATTGACCTACCACCTCTATTTGGGGTGCCTCATACAACTACACATTATCACTAGACATGAGATACACATATAATCTTACTTCCTTTCTTGCCAGTTTTGTAAAGATACCCACTCTCATCAATAATTAATTTCATCATTTCTCGTAATTGGAAATGCATTATTTCCCCTAAAACATAGTTTTATTACAAATTCCAAGTACTTGATTTATAACGGTTGTTAGACTATTGGTCAAGTGTTATTGACTTTCAATTATCTCCCATTTTGTTAGCTTCCTACCATGTCCTTACTCCATTTACTACCTTATTATATTTGGTTAATACATCTCTTGTTTCTATCGATGATCCTCCCCTTATGCATAAATGTATAACCTGTAGATCCGGTACATACTGGGAAGCAACACAATTATCCTAGTCACTGATAGTGGTAAGCATCTTCCCTTAATATTTGAACACAAATGTATATTTATTCAACAATTCAACGCATTATTAAACATAAGTGGACTCCACTATCATATTTAACTAATAGAACTAGAACACTTCTTCATTCCTTACAATCTTTAAGGTATATCACCTTGTCATTTCACTTATCGGTAATAAACAATAACAAAAGTATTGTAACATCATTAAATTATGAGAACTATTATTGTTTAAAAGGTTTTCATGGCTATTTCTTATCAAATACAATTGTTATCGTGTTTATTTATTATTCTCATTTTCAAACCAATCTCATTTGTCGGGGAACCATTACTTCTTCAATTCCTTAAGAATCTCGTAGCTAGTTTTGTTCCCACCCTTACCATCGCAAAGGTAATTACTAGTATTTATCCTAGTATGCCATTGTAATTGTACATCACCACTCTTCCTACCCACACAAGCGACCTTTATGTATTTTGTAAAGGCCTTGGTCTACTCCTACAATTTGAATAAGAACATCATTGCGTAATATGTTCAATCATATTAGAACTTCATAACAACCGCTTTAATTGAGTTAAGTTGAGGACTGTGTTGAGATTCTTATGACTCTTATATTATTACCCGAGATTATCACTATATTAGGTATGATTAATCCGAAATTTTCTCAAAAACCCTTCGCACCATCACACCAATATTTAACATAATTAGTCTAAGCCATGTTCCCCCTTAATAAAAGAGTCTTTTAATAAGCTTTATATGCAATCTCCTGGTTTACGTACATGGTGTTTTCCATAATGTGATTCAAAAGGATACCTATCCTTGTATCCCACAATTTATTTCCTTCCATTATCTTATCTAAATAATATGTAATGTATTTTTCACTACTCTATATAACATTTATCTTTATTTTATTTTTATTTTAAAAGGAAATTTTATTCGCAAATATAATTATGAGAGGTTCACGAGTTTTCACTTTAACTTGTACCTTGTACTAAGTTATCTATGCACACACATTAATGTTGTGTAAATTTGTTGTGGGGAAGTAGCAGCTCAAACACCACTCCATGTTTATTTGACCAAGTTTTCTTACTAAACACAAGCAAAGTGGAGATGTGGTTGTCCTATCTCACATTCACATATCTCTAAAACATGTTAATTACCCAACATGTAAACCTATTTAATAGAACTAGATGAGGTTACATGGCATTGCAACTAATGCAATCTAGGAATTTCATTAACAGATTAAAACACAACTTTTTCTTTCTTAGTTGATATATAAAAATTTCCATTCTTTGTAATACTCATTTGAATTATTCTAGATGGTTGTAGATGTTAACTTGTAAGTTGATCTTTTACGTAAGTGAATGTCTTAGACTTTTAGCATGTATTTCTTTTATCATAAGACTGTCAACCTAGCTTAAAGTAAACTAAATAAGGTTTGTATATGAAACACTAAATTTTTAAGTTTATTTTAAATAAAACGATGGAATCCACTGTCACCATAAGTACCCCATCCTCGCACCAAAATTTGAACCGAGATGGGAGGAGAAATTTAAGAAAATAAAGGAATTCATTTCTACCCTGTCATTTTACATCACGAGGAAAACCTAATGCAGTGCTCCTTAATGCCTATATTTATACTTATGTGCAAGGAACAGCTTGTTAGGATCAACGTGTTGAAATCTATGGTCGTTTTCATTAATGATTTTGTCATGTAATGAAATTAGCGTCTTAGCATTCAGCTTGCCATGCTCGTTTTAGCGGTTCCTTGCTTTCAGATTAAGTGTTTGTTTCGTCCCTTCAACTATACGTTGAAATCTCGACAAAGTTTTTTTTTTTTGTAAATCAAATATGATAAAATAAATATGTTAATAAAATATCTAAATAATATTTTATTATATTGTTATATTTATTTATTCATTGTAACTATTTTTGGTTCCCCCCATTAATATTCGATCACCTCATTGCTTATTATTGAACTATATTCAGGTGAACTTGCATCGTCTCATTACTTATTATTAAACCATATTTATGTAAACTTACAACATCAACTTTTGTTATAAATCTATATTTAAATATTATTCTTTCATAATAATAAATTAAAAATTATTTTACTTTTAAAATTACACTTAGAAATTACTCAATAATTATTTATAATATTTAAAAATATTATATTAAACATAAAATAATAAATTCATATCAATCTAACTACATTATATAATTCATGAAATATGATTCATAAAATATGTTGGTTTGTATGCTATACTTGCCTGCATTCTACATACATACATTTTCATTATTTGGAAACATATTTATTTATATATTTTTTTAAAAAAAATTATTGAATGTCAAACACTTATAACAGATCAATTAATTTTATGTCATCTATTTTCCTTAATATAATAGAATACGATCTTTTATAAATCTATAAGATGCTCTATACATTTATGTATCAAGAATTACCAACTTTACATGTATATGTATAACTTTAATGTTAATGTCATTTATCTCAAAGATGTATCAAATCACAATATATCATTATCATTTTATTTTTTTTAATAAACTTACTCACATATTTATGTCCACATCCATTGGATAAAATATATATATCCACTCCTATATTTCAATTTCATATTTATTAAATAGACATGGTAAATACTCATCTATCTCAAATCAAACTCATTAATTTTAAAATATGTATTCTATTTATATGTTTCAATTCATACCTATTAAATAAAACACATAAATCTATTCATACAATCCATTTCATACTCATAAAATCTACTCCTCTATCTCAGATCATACTCATTAATTAAAATATATAATTCTATTGATATATTTTAATTCATACTTATTGAATAAATTAGTTATTCATATATTTCAATCTACCTCTTATTAAATGAAGTCTACAAGCCTACTTACATACCTCCGTATATTCTAATTATATTTGAACTTTAAATGGTGTGCATAAAGATTACATGAATACCCTTTCATACATGACATTCATCACTTGAACTCAAGTGCTCCATGAAGATGGTGATTCCTTCGTAAGTAATTTAATGGATTTGAATAAATTTCGATCTATAAAAGATTGAGATCCTAACCCCTACTTATAGTTCTAATAGGATACGATGGTGGAGACACAAGTGTCATGCAATCCAATTAATGCTCTTCTTTGATGAAATTAACAATTAGTTAACGATATTTTCGGTCAAATACAATATAGCTTTTATTGGAGGGAGTTGTCTTGCACGAGCTTGAGGCTCGGATGGTATTCGTGCTTGGTTATATGAAATCTTCTCGTTGCTGAGCACTCGGGATTGGCCTGGTATTACAAAGGAGGTAGTGCCATAGGGCCTGGTTCTTGGAAACTAGTGGTGTGTGTGGTGATCGACTCGTCTTGGCAACTGTTTCGGCTCGTCCCAAAACTCCTTCATTACAATGATTCATTGATGTGCTCTGGAAACTATGCTCTTGTGGGCTCGACATTTGGCACGTGTGCGCTGGGCATACTATGTGGAGCACCATGAGGAGAGGTAGGCTCTCGTCCATGGCACTCGGAGTGTGGAGGCAATGTGGAGCCCCTTGGCTTGGCTCTTGGTTGCTTTACAAGCCCTCGGTGCTGTGCTGTCTTGGAACTTGAGTGGTGGACTATATGTACAAAGGATAAGCGGGGCGCTTGGGTGATGAAAGATATGTGTTCCCTTCTTTGGCTTGGCGCTCGGTCCCACGGTGGAACCCTCGGTGTTGGGCATATCTAACCCTTTATTGCAATGGGGCCCCTCAAATGAGTGACGTGGCTCTATGAGGATCATGGACGTGGCAAAGGGAAGGGAATCAATGGCTCACGGTGGACCTCGCGCCGTCAACATGCTTGGGAGATAAGGGAAGAGGCGGTTGCGGTATGAATACCACCCTTATACGTGTCCAATTTTTACTCGTCCGCATATGAAAAGACGGTATGGAAAACCGCTCATGGGGCAACGCGGAAACCGCCTTACGTGGCGTCAACTATTCCTATTTATGGAAGTGAACTAGGTTTTATTTGGCATTGTTGGTATGTTCGAGAGTGAACCTTGGGCGCAAGTGTGGCTTGTGTGAGCGCCCTGAGAAGGCCCTGGGAAAGATGCAGCTGCGCAGCTACCAGAACGGCCATCCACCCGCATAGAGTTTTGGGGAGTGGATAGCAGTCGTAGGGAAAATGGCCAACAAGTATTCTCCGAGGAACTCTTTTGAAAGCTTGGTTGTGAGCACCATGATGAGCAGGCTCAATATGCGCAGTCCTTTATGGACAGTAATTCTGTCATTTCCAACTCATACGATCGCATCATCGTGGACGAGAGCAAGAGCCCATTGCAGAGGGAAGAGGCGAAGCTGGAGAAGAATATCGTGCAGATTATATCTAGCGGGGACACCGTGAAACTGAAGCCCAACTTCGGGCAGGCCGTGACCATGGTGACCACCAGGTTTGTGTGGGGTTCCATGAGGACCCAGAGCCTGGCTACCGCGTCTGGGAATGGCATGGCCACATCATGCTCTACGATGAGGAGAAGGGCTACACTGCTGAGTGTATCTACGGGAATTTCTTCGAGAAGGCAACCGAGATTAAGCGCAGAGCGGCTAAACCCGAGGAGAAGAATGACACCGAGAACGAGGGCTCCGGCGGAACTGTGGGATTAGGAGGGCTTATTGATACTGTCAACGAGATCAACGCTCAGATTCGGTGTAGAAATATGAGCGCCGGGTCATTTAAGTGAAGTTGTACGGTGGTTATTCACCAGGGTTTTGGGGTTTAGGGTTTGTGCGAACATGCTGGTCGGAAGCCCCCTTTTTTTAAAACTTTCAATTGCATTGTTGGATATAAAATAAGCTTATTATATATATATATATATATATATATATATATATATATTTGATTTCGCATAAAATTACTTATCTTCTTTACTTTTGCAGTCTTCAAGGAAATTGCATGCATTGAATTTGTATATATATATATATATATATATATATATTATATAGTAGGTTATTAACCTCATAAAATATGAGATATCTATGTGCATTTATATTTATTAATGTTACAAAGATTGCTCATCTGGGTTATAAATGAATCTAGCCAATTTCTTTATTTTATTTTGAATATATATATAGATATAAACGCAAATTAAAAATTCACTATTGTTCCCGAACCGTGAAATAATTTATGGAATTCCTCTGCACAAAACCAAATTTATAGAGCATTTTCTTGATCCGTGAGTGTTTCTACTTGTATGTTAATTTCAAGTTCTCTAACTCAATTATGTTTCCTGTAAGTAGTTTACACATTTACACAGATGGGCTAGATGCTATAGAAATTTTTGCAAAAAGGTTTGGTGTTGCTAAGTCTACCGATCCTAAATTCTCATCATATTTATATATATATATATATATATATATATATATATTGGGTTGGAACTCTCTTGCTATATGCATTATATATAAAAAAAAACTAAATATATCTTTGTTTTCTATGGGGGCAGGTAGTTTCCTGGTACTTACAACCATTGGAAAGAAGGGTTTTGTGTAACTTTCTCTGTGTGTTTTGCAGGTAATTTTTTATTTTTTTTGTATTAACAAGGTTTCGTTCTAAGTTATGTTACTAAAGTGTGGGCTTAGTAAATTTTCACGGTAAATAGGTGTGTGCCGGCCTCTTAAGGTCCGAGTTTTTGAGCCAGTGGCTCTGATACCAAATGCAGTGCCCTTGCTAGGCACTGGGTCTCTATTTATCCATTTTCATGTAAATACCAAGTTTTTACTTCGTTTGTTTTCTAAAAGAAAAGAATCCACTGTCTATGTTTCTGATATCTAAATGTTTATATGTCTGTTTTCTATAGGGTTATATGTCTCTGCAAATAATTTAACATTAAACTGAAGACTTTTCATTTTAACTCTGTTCTTTTAACATGCATAATCCGAAAATAAAAGACAAATACCTTCTATTTAAGCTAGCTGAGTAAAATACCTGGATCCGTAGATTTGCAGTAAGATCAGCAGACTTACGTGGTGGATTCTGTAAGTTCCCCTAGCAACCCGAAATGATGTGTCCACCCTACCGATCAGCTATTATCTTGCTAACCCTAGGAAATCAACGGATTTCCTAGCCCCCGAGCCCACAAACCGATAATCCCCATAGCAGCCTTGTCCTTAGTTCAATAAACATACTGTTCAGTGAGTTTCCCCCCTCCTCAATGGAGTTTTCTCCCTCCTCCATTCCTTGAGTTAACCCCATCCTCGGAATATTTTCCTTTTTTTTTTTTACCAATCCTCACAGTTCTCCCACAATAACCCCCCTTCTACTTGTTAATTCTTTCCTTTATCGGAATCCTCCTCCTTCATAAAGTCAAACTTCCTTATCACTCCACCGCCCTAGCTGTCACGGTTTTAGGAAGTACAAATCATTAATGCAACACCCTTTTTAAGGTAAATGATGATTACATATTATTTTAAATCACCCAATTTTCTCTCGAGCAGTGGGATCATTCAATAATTTATTTAAACAAATCCTTTTTATTTTAATTTTGGAATGATTCTGTCCATTAATTTAAATGAATAATATATTTAATAATTTATTCTATCCACTATGCCTTATAAAAAGGATTATTAGCATTATTATTATTAATTAAATAGTAACAATAATAATTAATAATAATAGTATTTAAATAAATTGTGAGAAGTAATTAAAAATATTTATTTATTTAATCGGTAAGTGTCAACATAGTACTTCTGGGTATAATTAATGAAATATAATTAATGGTTTAATTAATCATGCTCAACAATTCTATAGTACACTCTTCTAGTATTAATGTTTAACTGTTATACTTCATATTGAAGACACATTCACTTGAGGATATTTGCAATTAATGACACTTATTTAATTGTTCATTACAATGTTTACATACAAGGACTAATTAACCTATTTTGCACATTAGAACTTGATAATCTTTTACTAATTAAGTCATTCACTAAATACTTAATTGAGTTATTTATAATAACTTATAACATTGTTAAATCTTGATAAGTATGTTGTAAACCAATATTACCGCGCATGTGCATATTGTGCATGCATGGCCAACGTATGCACAAGACCGACATGTACTATAAACATACGTCATATTCCCTATGCATAACCGCTAACTAATACTAATAATACTTATACAAACTGAATAAGTATACATTCATCATAATATCACTAAAACATCATTGGTTGTTTGATCAGTTAACCTTTAAGATTTCATTTCATTATTTTTATGATTACATTTGTTCAATCAATCAGGTACAAGGGAAGCTACCTACTACCACTAACTCAAGATCAACAAATACCCAACCCTCAATAGTACTAACTATCATATCCTCCCATCCTAACCTACGTCCACATCCTCCCTATTCTTCCTCTGCTAGTACAAAAGTGGGTGTCGAACTCACCGACCAGACCACATAGAACCTGAGAGCGATAGCGTCGGATGAAAAACAGACCTATCCTCCCCTAGAAGGCATCCGACCATCGTCATCACAACTACATGTGGAGCGTGTCTCAGCACGGCCCTCCCACGACCTCGGGTATCATAGGAACATAGGGTGGGAAACACATCCATCCCTCTCAACATACCGGGTCTACACCCTTATCAAATCATGCTCTGCTGCTATCGAGATTATCGGTCCATGTCATCGTATCATCAGTTTCGGTTGCTAAGGTTTACTGCATGGATAGGATCTTATCCATATATCAGATCAAGTATCCAGCAATCCCATAGCCCTCGTGTCATGTAGGTTAGTATTCCGCAAAATACAATTTTTATAACAAGCATTTCCATTTGATCACCAATTGATCCATATCATCAACATCATTTTATTTCACGTCACAATTTTATTGCATCACAGGTATGTATGGAATATAACAGTTCTATCAATTTCATCATAGGATGGCATCCACATACAACACCATATATTTCACATTTCGTCAATGAAAACGCTAAAACATATCTTTTCATCATAAAGCAATGAATCTCATGATAATCATAACTTAATAACTGCAGGAATATAGTAACATCATAAACATAGTAGCAACATATCATCATGTCTATCATGCCGGAAATATAGTTCACTCTGTCTAACTGAGTCCAACAGATATTAAGCAATAAAAGTGAAAGGTGTCTAACTCGTAAACATGCCTAGTCAAAATATGGGGCGTTACAGGACCTAACATCTCCTAGCAAGCATCTGACCATCGTCATCACAACAACTTGGGGATCGTGTCTCAACACGGCCCTCCCACGACCCCGGGTATCATAGAAACATAGGGTGGGCAATACATCCATCCCTCTCAACATACTGGGTCTACACCCTTATCAAATCATACTTTGCATCTATCGAGATTATCGGACCGTGTCATCGTATCATCAATTTTGGTTGCTAAGGTTTACTGCATGGACAAGTTCTTATCTCATATATCAGATCAAGTATCCAGCTATCCCATAACCCTTGTGTCCTATAGGTTAGTATTTCGCAAAGTACATTTTTTATAACAAGCATTTCCATTCAATCACCAATTGATCCATATCATCAACATCATTTTATTTCACGTCACAATTTTAGCTCATCACAAGTATGCATGACATATAACAATTCAATTAATTTCATCATAGGATGGCATCCACATACATTATCATATATTTCACATTCCATCAATGAAAACATTAAAACATATATTGTCATCATAAAAGCAATGAATCTCATGATAAGCATAACCTATTAACCGCATGAACATGGTAACATCATAATATCGTAACATCATAGTCATAGTGACAACATAAAATCGTAATGACATAAACATGGTAGCAACATATAATCGGGTCTATCATGTCATAAGTATATCACTCAGTCTAGTTGAGTCCAATAGATAATAAAAAAACAACGTGTAATATGTCTCACAGATAAACCTGTCTAGTCGAAATATGGGGCATTGCATACACCCACCCTTCGGGAAACTTCGTCCCGAAATTATGGTCAAAATAGTGAGGGAAAATATCGACGCATAGTGTCTGCATCTTCCCAGGTAGCATATTGTGGGCTATACTTATCCCACTGAACCTAAAATTGACCAAACTCATTGATGGCACCTTATAGTTTTACTTATTTTATTCCATGATATGTATTCTAATAATTAAAGAAACATTTAGATTAATCTTTCTATAGAATCTCAATACTATATCTAGAATGCCTAAAGGTTATAATCAGGTGCTATCCTCCTTGGCTTCGTTCTCCTTACCCTTTAAAAATATACCAAATTACATTTGTCATCTTATTCTTAATTTTTATGTCCCCTTTATGATTTTTATGATAGCATTAAGGTCTATAATGGGGCATGCTCATTTCACAAACTTTTTTTTTTTTTTTTTTTTTTTTTCTCTTCTCATCATATGGCATTAATGGTATACATATATGAGAATCCTTGATCCTAATTAAACATAGTATCTACATAATCAACAGGTCAATACTACGTAATTGTTACTTTTATCTCATGGTAGGTGTCCTTGTATTACATATCACCTCTTTTATACACAATTTGTCTTACTTCATCAAAACTCACCTTGTGTAGTACCCACACAAGTTTGATCTTATACCCAAACTACTTATGGTTTCCTTTTACACATATATCCCTTCTATCCTTATAGTATTGATTAAATATGCTAAAAGTACGCTTGACTCTTGCTCCTCATGAATCTTGTCCTGCCACCTCTTCACATATACATTATACAACTATATGGCATGACAAGGCTTCTACATTGTCAATCATACCTTAGTCTTATTCATCACAATTAACTTATACTTTAATTTTAATTATCATTATATCCAAATTTATTGCACCGAGTGAAACGAGGTGCTCTACAGCCCAGTATGGGGGAGATGTTCTAACGTGTATGTAGAGTTACATGTAGCATTACATCTAATAAAATGTAAAAAGTAATTTTTTTAATTAAAAAAATTCATGTCGACTCATAAAATAAAAAATTATGGAAAGTATTTAAAAAAAATCCATGTTGGTTCATAAAATAAAATATTATGAAAAGTAACTAAAAAATAGATGTTCGTTTATAAAATAAAAACTTAAAACTTAAACCGGATCTATAAATCAAGAGAGATCAAATTTCTTGAGTTTAGATTTAAAAAAAGAAATACACCTCAAGAAATTGGATCCCTCTCGGTGCTTGATAGATACAAATTTAAGATGGATCTATGCTGGTCTTATGCGTACACCCCCCCCCCCTATATACTCACTATTCTTTCCTAACCTCCAAATCTTATTGCCGTCTATCATCAATTATCATTCCCAATATTTATTAAGAGGTGGGAAACATTTATATAATGTGATATTTGATTAAATGTAATTTTTTAAGACCATGGCATCCGATCATTCATCTATAAGCTCTTAGTGGAACATGTCATCTACAAATTCCATGATAAAACATGAAAGACAATAATCCGTATATTCTCGATGTATTTCGAAGTCAAATGATTGAGATGGCTTCCTACCTAGGTTTACCTAAGTTTAAATTAGTTACACATAAAATAAATGTAATCTCCCTTATACATAATATGGTCCTTGCTTTCACTTAAGGAGTTCAAAATTCAAAATTGATGCTTCACTGATTTGAATGATGTGTTTATTTTGAATTTAGCTTTGGTATATGTATATATACAATTTTCTCTTAAGGAAGAGAAGTGATACATGAACACTTGAATGTAACTCTTATTATACCAACCCTTATGATACCATTGAAGACAGAAAAACATTTATTGCAACTTTGGAAGGTATGTTAGTTCCTTAAAATAATTAATGTTAAATTGAAATTTTTAGGTCAAACCATTAATATATATATATATTTAAAATGGTTGTATTTATAGCCATTGAATTGCATTCCAAACCATTCGTTTTATGACGTTTAATTATGCCATCCTTTCTCATTAATACTATATATTTATATATATTTTTGTCCTCATTTGTTATTATATTATAATATAATGTAAGCACTCAAAACTTTGAAATATAAAATTTTAATTCCACGTGTTGGTGCATTTTATTAAGCCAGTATGCAAGATATTAGACTTAACTTTGTTATTCAATGACATACCTCGTGGATTTTATTAAACAACCATGGATTGGTTAAACTACGTCCAATACGCCCATGGGGATAGTGAGGTATGGAATATTTCGTTTAATGGGAAATACGTAGTCTATTTGTTTGGTTTCTTTTATCAGTTGATAATTGTTGATTGGAATTTCAAGCAGGAAGAAGGCAAACAGGCATATAAACAGTCGGAGGAATGCGTCTAGCTACTTAGATTCCATGTATCAATATGGAAGTAAACGACTGCAATGTAATAATAATAAAAAAATTGCAAAAATATTAAGCCATAAATTCTGGAAGTAAACGACTGCAATGTAATAATAATAAAAAAATTGCAAAAATATTAAGCCATAAATTCTCATCCCTTAATTGCTGGACACGATGAAGAATATTTCAAATTCATTTAGTCCTATCTGTTTATACTAAAAATAATTAAAAGAAATTAAAATTCTAGAACCTCCAGCCAACGTTGAAATATATATGCCTATCAACGTGCATATATGCTTATAGACGTAATATTTTAACATTATTTATGAAAATAATTGGTGCTAAAGAGAGAAGCATACATCTTAGAGTCATTGGATTTATGGCCGCACAGAGATTCAATATACTTTCGATATGGCTAAACAAAAATTCAATTAACTAAACTGCGAGACCCATCATGCTCTTTTAATTTAGATGCAAATGAAATCAAGATTACTATCATTTCAACTATTTTACATTAAATTATTGATTTTTGACAACTGTGGATTAACTAAAAGAAAATGTGTCTCATTATAGTCCATTCATTTAAAAGTATAAAGTTTTGACATTGCAATTTAACCCTAATAACCGATCTACCCAACACGTCATGATCGTTTCATTGGAATGAGGATAGACTATAATCGTTGCAGTCGACACCAGTAAATGAGGTTTAAGGAATTGAATCAGCAACAAGACTGTCATCACAATAATTGAACAGCGAAGCTTCTATAAATTTTAAACATGTAACAGAGATATGATTTTTAAACCTAACCCATTCACATATGGCAAAATATTAATATATATTAAATTTTTTTTATATATTGAAATGTTTATAAATACAAATTCAAATAATTTTTCTTTTTAAAGCAGCGACCCTTCATACGTCGTCCTGCTCCCTTCACGTTTGGCCCTCCTGGCTCACCGTGCCACCATCCGGCTTCCCACTCGTCTCCTCCTCCCTCCACGCCACCTTGCTTTTCACTGCCCTACACCTACCATCTCCCCTGGCCTCCTTCCACGTGTTCTACTCCAACTACCACCGTGAAGTTCCTCCCACCGTCCACCACTCCCATGCCCCAGCCCACGAGGCTTGCATGCAGCTACAGTCCCCTCATGTCCCCTTGAGGCCGATTGGGCGATGAAGAGGCAGGGGCTTTCACATTCCATCAATGAAAACATTAAAACATATATTGTCATCATAAAAGAAATGAATCTCATGATAAGCATAACCTATTAACCCCTCATGAACCTAGTAACATCATAATATCATAACATCATAGTCATAGTGACAACATAAAATCGTAATGACATAAACATGGTAGCAACATATAATTGAGTCTATTATGTCATAAGTATAGTTTACTCAGTCTAGTTGAGTCCAACAGATAATAAGAAAACAACGTGCAATATGTCTCATAGGTAAACCTGTCTAGTCGAAATATGGGGCATTACAGTTAGGGTATTATCATGTCTTAATCATAATGGATTGGTTGGAAAAACATAGGGTAATGCTGAATTGTTTTGAAAAGAATTTTACATGTTTGAATAATAAAGGAGAAATGGAAACAGTAAAAGGAATTCCTAGAAAAACTTCTGTTAGACAGATTTATGCTTTACAAGTGAAAAAGGCTCTACGAAAAGGATGTAAAATGTTTGTTGTAAATGTGATTAACGATGAACGTACAACTAAAGAAGATATAAGTTAAAACTAGAAGACATACCAATTCTAAGAGACTTTTTAGATGTATTCCCAGACGAAATTGCAGGACTACCTCCGAAAAGAGAAATAGATTTCGCCATTGAGCTAATACCGGGAGCGGTACCAAACTCAAAGGCTCCTTACCGGATGAACATTCTGGAGGTTAATGAACTAAAATCACAGTTAAATGAAATAATTGATAAAAATTACATAAGGCCAAGTGTGTCTCCTTGGGGAGCACCTGTCATCTTTGTTAAAAAGAAGGACAGTACCTTGCATTTATGCATAGATTACCATCAGTTAAATAAAATGGATATTAAAAACAGATATCCTCTTCCCCACATAGATGATCTATTTGATCAAGTACGCGGAGCAATGATATTTTCTAAAATAGACTTGAGATTTGGATATCATCAAGTCAGGATAAAATGATCAAGACATTTTTAAAACTGCTTTCAGAACCTGCTATGGGCATTACGAGTTCATAGTTATGCCATTTGGGCTAAGTAACACTCCCACAGTTTTCATGTGTCTAATGAATAATGTCTTACATAAGTATCTAGATAAATTTGTAATTGTTTTCATTGATGATATTTTAATTTATTCTAAGACTAAAGAAGAACACGACGAACACTTACGAATAATTCTACAACTTTTAAGAGAACATCAACTATACGCAAATTCAGTAAGTGTGACTTTTTCAAAGATAAAATATAGTACTTAGGTCACGTAATATCCAAAGATGGGATCTCAGTTGATCCAGATAAAATAAGAGCAATTTATGAATGGCCTATCCCTAAAGATGTAACCGATGTACGGCCATTCATGGGAATCACAAGTTACTACAAAAAAATTATTGAAGGATTCTCAAGAATCACAAATCCCATAACCTCTTTGCAGAAAAAGGGAAAGAAATTCGTTTGGGATCATAAGTGTGAAGAAAGTTTTAAGAAATTGAAAGAACTGTTAACAACAACACCTGTATTAAAAATTGCAGATCTAAATAAGGACTTCGTTGTATGCACTGATGCATGCAACGATGGACTTGGAAGACTCTTAACCAAAGAAGGTCATGTAATAGCGTATGAGTCACGAAAGCTAAAAATTCATGAAAAGAACTACGCTACCTACGATTTAGAGTTGGCAGTCGTGATACATGCTTTAAAGATGTGGCGCCATCATCTAATTGGAAGAAAATTTTCATTAATGACAGATAATAAAGGCTTAAAATATTTGTTGGATCAACCAAATATTAATGCAAGGCAAGCTAGGTGGTTAGCTTTCCTTAGCGAATATGATTTTGATATTCAACACATAAAAGGAAAATAAAATAAAGTGGTTGATGCCTTAAGCAGAAATGCAAAATTGAATTTCATGGCAGCAATCAACACTTATAAAACAGAATTATAAAATCAACTAGAAGAAGGAATTAAACAAAATGAAAATTATCAAAAATTACGTGAAAAAGATGTTGAAAATATATCTAAAAATTTAATAACAGATTACAACTTAAATGAAAAAGGGCTAATGTTGTACAAAAACAGAATTTATGTGCCTAATGTATCAAAAATTAAGTTTCTAATTTTAGTTGAAGTACATAAAAGTCCTTATTTGGGACACCCTAGTTATCAGGAAATGATAACAATGTTGAGAAAGGATTACTTTTGGCCAAATATGAAAAATGAAGTGGTTGAATACATAGTTAGGTGCTTTGAATGCCAGCAAGTTAAAGCTGAGCATCAACACCCAGTTGGCCTATTACAGCCATTGCCAATTCCAGAATGGAAGTGGGAAATTATCAGCATTGATTTTATAACTGGTTTGCCTAAAAATCAAAAGCATAATGATTCAATAATGGTATCCGTAGATAAGCTTAGTAAAGAAACTCATTTTACACCTATTGAAACTACTTTTAAGGATGCTAACATTGCTGATGTGTTTATGAAGCAAGTTTTTCATTTGCATGGAATACCTAAGGTAATCATTTCTGATTGAGATTCTAAATTCACTGGAAATTTCTGGAAGTCACTGTTTAAAGGTTTAAATACTAAGTTAAATTTCAGCACAACTTTTCACCCACAAACTGATAGACAAACTAAAAGGGTAAATCAGATTTTAGAGACATGTTAAGATTGTATGTTAAAGATCAACCAACTAAGTGGGAGGAGTGTTTGCACTTAGTGGAATTTGCTTATAACAATCACTATTAAGCATCTACTAAACTTAGTCCATTTGAGATTCTATATGGTAGAAAATGAAATACTCCTATCTCTTAGAGTAATCCAGTTGAAAGATTGATGTTAGGACCAGATTTGTTAAAATAGATGGAGCTAACTAGGAAGCAGGTACAAGGAAATTTAAAAATTGCACAAGATAGACAAAAGAGTTATGCAAATTTGAAACGAACTGAGAAATAATTTCAAGTAGGTGATCATGTTTTTGCTAAGGTAAAACCCAAGAAAAGCTCTGTTAATATTGGGAGTTCTGCTAAATTAGCACCCAGGTATTGTGGACCATTCAAAATTCTATCAAGAATTGGACCAGTTGCATATCAGTTGGATTTACCATCTAATATGAAAATACATAATGTTTTCCATATTTCTGTTTTGAAAAACTATGTGCATGATGCTACTCATGTGATCAATTGGAATGACATACAAGTGGAGCCTGAAGGAGATTTTTAGGTGGAACCAGACTGTATCCTCGACATGAGGGAAATTTTGCTTCAGAATCGCACCATAGGGTAGGTAAAGGTGCAATGGAAGCACCTTAGCCCAGATGAAGCTACATGGGAATTGGAAAGTTATATGCGGGAAACATATCGAATTCTGTTCCAGGGAGGCTTTGATGAAGAATAAGAAATATCAAGGACAATGTTGAACTTAAGAGGAGGACAATGTTGAACTTAAGAGGGGGTGTTTGTAACCTACCTAGTACTTAAGACATTTTATGTTTGTGGAAAAAAATTACTTTAACTTTTATTATAAAGTTTTAGATTATTTGACCAAGTGGTCAAGGATGACTGTAAATGATTAATATTATTATTTAATAAATTAAAATAGGAGACACTCACCCAAAGAGACCGTTGAAAGAATGTTCACTGATGCACTAGGAGGAATGGAATCCAGGGTAGAAGGAAATGGACAAGTGGAAGCATCTGAACTCAGTAACTAGCTGTTGTTATGGGAAAAACTCCCTTAAAATGTGATCATGTTCCCAAGGATGTGGAACTAAGCTGATGGCTCATTGAATGCAAAAATGACCACCAAAAGACCTAGGAAATATTTTATAGCCATCGAATTTGAGCAGAGGCTCACACATTCTCATGGGAGATGAAATTATTCCTTGTGGTGTTAGAAATGAGCACACAAGAGATTCGATGAGGGGAAGCTATGTTTTGAGTTGCAAAGTAAGAATGTCTTATTCCTGCTGACTACAGAGGTATTCCTATTGAGTGCATAGGTAGTGATATGTATGCAAGTCTCCATTGATTGTTAAAGTACATATGAGTGGTTTGTATGCAAGTCTCCATTGATTTCCGAAGTACAACTTGAGTTCCTTGCTTCTATACAGAGACTTTATCCTAGTGGTTCAGTGAACAGGCTTGGGGGTCCAAGGAGCAAGTAAGTTTGGCTTCTTTTCTAGAGAAGGTTTGGAGGAATAGGCCTCTTTGGGTGTTTCTCCACCCTATCGAGTTATTAGGTTCTACTTGTTATATTTTATTTCACTTCTGAAACTGTTGAACTACTCTGAAGACTGTATGTTAGTTACATATCAGTTAGCTGTTAAGAATGATAATTTTTTGAACTGTTAGATTTCTTCTTTTATTTGAGTGATCGATAAAGATTAGAAAGTTTAGAATGATTGAATAAAATGCCTTCCTGTATTTTTCCTTTCGCAATAGGAGATGTACTCTAGTACAGGAAGAGAGTTAATTAACATAGATTGGAGATGATAAAGAGATATTCAGTAAGAGAATAAGTCTGCATATTTTTATCTGATATAGTTTTTCATTGTTGTCACTACTCTAGTATTAATCTGTAAGTAAAACACATATAGATTTCTTTCGCAAATAGATTGGTTATGATAAACTAGTAGAAAAATTTATGTATATATACAACATCTTAGATGTTTATATTTAAATACAAATATTCATTATACTTGTAAAACTGACTTCCTGAGAATACACTAGCTAAGAAATACGTGTTTCTAAAAAATAAACAAAATTCATGTTAAGTTACAGATTCACAACTCCTTGAATGTACAAGATTAATATCTTGAAAAAACCCTTAGTTATACATAATAGGAAAATTGAGTAATATACCATCGAGACTTACAATACTCATAAATATATTAAATAACATTGTTATTTTTGTTAACAATTATAGACATAATTAGCATGATTTATAAACAGAGTTAATTATATTGGAGTATCCGGTTTTTAACACCAAACCCTTAGCAATGAAATAGACAAAACTCATAATCATTTTAAATGCTTCATAAATAGAATTGAAACAATTCATAAATAAACCCTACAAGTTTCATTATCATAAACAGAATTTTATGCAAAGTATCAAATCAAAATAATAGTTCTAGGTTTCGCATTTTTCTATACAAAGGATATAATCATCGAACTACTTATTCAAACAATTTATACAAGATTAAGAATCCGTCAGGGTTAAACCCTGTAACAATACAATCGGTGGCTAGGGACAAAACCATGTAGGTATCACTTGTTATCAAATGGAAAACAATTAAATAAAATAACTATAATAACCCTGTATAGAAATAAGGAACGAAAACAATGTTTTAAACAATAAACATAGTATCATCTAACAAAGCTATTGAAATCTTATAGTAAGGGCTCGAGGCTGAAAGGCTCACTCTTGGTTCATATAATTTGTATGCACAACCCTAGAATTAAAACCAGATGATTACAACGAGCCTCAACACCCCTGAGGTAAACTAGAAACTTAATCAACTTTTAAAAACGAATGAAGAAAATAGTAGTTTTACAAAATGAGTCTTCAGGATAGGGCTCGACGACACCCTATTGGGATGTATCGTTGCGAGTACTAAAAATTGAAATCAAAATATTTAAACTCTTTTTAAAGAAGCAGTATAAGTTTGAGTTTCAGGATTTAAACACACCCAGCTATAACAAATTATGGACAGGATCAAGGGTTTTATAAACCCTGTAGCAATAAACGTTATTCACATCACTTTTCCGAATTAAAAGACTAATAATCAACGTAGAGCTGAGATAGGTTTATAAATCCAAGATGGAAGTCGAGAATATAAAATGATAATTAAATTAGTAATTGACATTAGTTAAAAAAATAAACACATAAGTTAAAATAAATAATAGTCTAACTTTTCACACAAAAAAATGGTTTCTTGTTATTCCACTAGAATCAAACTAAACCATTACATACTTCATTAGTCATATAATCAAGATGTCTCCCCTAGTTACAAAAAAATCATCTTATCTCTTTACATAATAGAGATATATTGACTACATATCAAGGACATTCCAAAAATGCATAGTTGCAAACTTCATGATCTAAAAATACTCCTCAATAGGAAACATGAGAAAAAGTTAGAAAATCCTAAATTTACCTTTAGTGGACAAAGCAAGATCCAAATATTCCTCATAATGTAGCCAACTAGACTCACAATTTATAGTTGTTTTGGAAAGTCTGCCAGCTGGATAATTAAATTGTCTGTAGATGTGTTTGAATGAAATGTCACAAAATAATGATTGGAACATTTTGACCCTCGATCACCAGTGTTCAAGTTCAATAAACTGAAGAGTAACTTTACCTATCCCATTCGATAATGATATTTGAGTCACCAACCACTTGAAGATAAAGGACACTACATCTAGCTAACAATATGAGCGATCCCCATATGGATAAGAGTCCAGCCTTTGTATTTGTTCCATGATGATAACTGAACCATACATGGAACCAATGTTCTATGTCAATATGTAGTACAATTCCCCCTCCACATTTGTTATTTTGTGATGAACAATCAAAATACCTGATAGGAAAATTTTCAAGAAAAGTGGGAGTGGAAAGATTCCTTGGTCATTTGGTTCTTTTCTCTTTATAGTATTCAGAGAATACAATTAGAGTTTTGTTACAAAGAACAAAAATGTTTGGGTTTTGATTATAAAAAATAACTGAATTTCTACACCTCCAAAATCCCCAACTAATGAAAAATGGTAATTATTTATAATTAGGGAGTCGTTTACACCATTTTTTGAGGCTTCCATTAAAGATATGATGTCCCCAATAAGTGTCAATTTTTAACTCAGTAAGGATTTTCCATCATACTTTTTGTCCAAAACAACATTGTACAAAAAGATGTTCAATAGATTCTAAATCACAATGAAATAAGCAACAAATACCTGGTCCTTCTCTACCTCTCTTCTGAAGTTTGTCCCAAGTCAAGATTTTATTTTTCTGGATCAACCAAGAAAAAAATTTCAATTTTGTTGGTAGGCTTTCTTTCCATATTGTACTGGACCACCATTCACCTAAGAATTATGAATACGTAAAGGAAATAGTATCATATGTAGACTTGGCATTTAACTAACCATCAACCTTGTTCCCATTCCAAACAATTTTTTTTTTTAATAACCAATCTTTTGTTTTTTAATAACCAAGGATATCTCTCTTTGTCCCACCCATGCCCCCTAACAAATTATGTCCTAATTTGTGCATTCATGAATTGTATATTTGGAGGAGGAATTTGTTCAATGATAGTTAATTTAAATTAGTTAGATATCATCTTGCATTAATTATCATAAGTATTTCATGTCATGAAAAGTTTGAGGAAGGTTGTTTGTTGGTTGTGTGTAGGTTTTTTGGTAGATTGAACATGCAAAGGGCATCTTTTTGTTGGATTACAAATTTCAACAAGTGTGATAATCTGCAAGAGATCTAGCAGCTATAGCAACTCACAATCAAACTCTCAAGTATGTTGCAATGAAGAAGAGAAGGAGACACTCAATAATCACTCATAAACACAGAAGAATAGATAAAACATCAATATCATACAATGAATAATGAATGTAGTGAATGTGTTACAATGAACTACAAGGAGCATGATATAGGATTCGAATTAGCCAAGTAGGGAATTTGAATCTCTGAGCTCAGAGTCTAGCTTGGATAACAATGGAGACATCATCCAGTCAGTAGTATCAGTCATAAATGGTAAGAGCCAGTCAAGTGTGTCCAACTGAGTCAAACATAACCATCTAAGCATAAATCAGGGAATGGAGACTCCAAGGGAGGTACATGAAGTTGTCATAGGGTCAAGTGGCATTCCAAAACTAGCTAACAAAGAGCTACAAGTAGTTAGGATGAGCAATCAATGGAACAACTACTCAATCCATGCACTAACTGAGTGATAAATCCCGGTAGGTGAGAAAAGGCGCCCTAACTGAGTGGTAGGTGAGTAAAGGCGCTCTAACTAAAAATGATAGGTGAGAAAGGCGTACTGGTCATGCAGAACAGTCAAGAAGGGTGCATCAGGTAGGTAGGAGGCCAAATGGGGGCTAAAGACAGGCTCTGGAGAGCTAGAAGCAAGCTATAGGTGCTAGGGAGACAACCATGATGATGACTGGATGCATGTAGCATGCATATTTGCATGCATGCATGCAAAATACAAAAATGATGGTGTGAATATTTCAACACCCCCCCGCAAGCTATACTATGAGAAAAATAACAGACACAACAATAAGGCCATAGTGACTAAGACCAAAGGTCACCGTGTACAATCAATCTAAAAATAAACTAAGTGAGGAAAGAGGGAAAAACCAGTGGGAAGAAAGCCCTCCCTAAAAATAGACTGAAGGATGCTAAAGTAGCATATCATAACTCATCCCTGAAGGAGGCAAGTGACATTCTTTCATAAGTAGGGTTGATCGATCTGAAATGAATAAAAAATGTGAGAAATATGAAAGCTTCCATTCTGAAAATTTGATCTGGTTCTCCATTGGTCATCTGGATCACCAATAATATCTTCAGTAGTAGTGGATGCCCATTTCGGAAGAGGAGGAAAATCAGTTGAGAGATCATAAGGCTCTTTTGGAACTGAATCTCCCATTTCCTCTTCTTCTTTAGTATTTTCTAGATCTTCAGGTTCTTGTGGATCTAGATCCAGCATTTTCTCTTTATCACTGCCATATTTTGAATCTGATCTACTATGTGATGAAGGTTTTGTCTCTTGGAAATCACCAACACTATCAAGATCTGAAATGTCATGAGGAGGATTAAGTAAAACTAGCTCATCACATGCAAAATTTGAATATGAGATCTCTTGAGAAGAAATATGTGAAGCTAATGTCTCATACTCCGAATCTGAACTATCGTGTGATGGAGATTAGCTCTCTTGAAACTCATCATCACTCTCAAACTCTGAATCTGAAATATTATGTGAAGAAGCAAGTGAACCTAGCTCATCATCACTTCCAAACTCTGAATCTGATGAAGTGAGAACAAAATAAGAAATGTAACCATCATGAAACTGCTTATGAAGGACCGTGTAGATCTCTAATATCTCCCTTGAGCTATCACAGGTGAGATCTTTTCCAAAATAACTAGAATCGAATAATGATGGATCTTCAATAAGATCACTAGTGGGAGGTGTAGTGATGATCCCTTTTGAGATGAGACTTGAATCAATAGGTGCTAGATCTTCAGGTGCTTGTGGATCTGGATCTAGCATTCACACTTCTTCAAGAGTCTCAATCTTCTTAGACCCATCTTTGTCCTTCAAGAAACCTTTGCAAGTTTTATGAGCAATCTTGCCAATTTGAAGACCTTCAACCACATCTTGAGCTTGTAAGTTGAGATGAGGTAGTCTAGTCTCTTCATGAGCACGAGAGCGAAGAGAAGACTCCTTTGAGAGAGGAAAGAAGTGTGAAAACTCATAGAATTTTGTCTTATGATTTGCAACACCTTTTGAGATGATTTCCCCTGAAACCATGTTCAGTACTTTGACTTCATTTGGAGAAAATATCACCCTTTTGGGCTCTCCAATATGAGTCATTTGGTACACGGAAAGTTAATTTTCTGCAAGAGAAGGAACATAAAGCACATCAGTAAAGTAACCAAAGTCATGATTGATTATTCCGGTCCCCTAAGAGGAGACTTCTAAATCATTGCCTAATCTGATGGAAGGGCCAATGGAGCTTGTGAAACTGGAGAAGAGATCTTTGGAGGAAGACATGTGTCCTGTGGATCCTGAATCTATAATGAAAGAAGAATCTGTTGATGCACTTTCCATGAGGGCATGGCATCTTTATTTTCCTTCGGATCTAGAAGATTCAGTATCAGGAGCTTCCTTCCTTGTATGTGTAGGAACAGGAAGATTGTTCTTCTCGAGCAACTGAGCCATAAAATCTATGGCTTTACTCATACAAACACTCTCAAGATGAAAGCCTCTAAAGCAATGTTCACTTGTATTTTTTCTTTTGAGAATGCTTAGACTTCCTTGAGTTCGAAGCCCCATCTGACTGGTATGGACTATATGTAGGCCTTGTATCATTCGATCTCTTGTCAGAAATATTTTGCTTTCCTTTACCATCCGCTCTCTCTGTAACTGTAAGAGTTGAATCCAATTTGGGTTTGATCATTCCCATAGATATCAACTTCTCTTCCTCTTGAGTAAGAGATTGGATGAAATCATCAAATGAGGGAAACTTCCATCTTGGAATGGACAACCTAGTTGACTAGAAAGTAGAGACAAAAACTGAGAACTTTGCCCTTAACTTTGAGAGAATGACAAGTATAAGCTGCTTGTCTTCTTTCACTATCTCATATCTTTTCAACTGTGATATCAAGCTTTTGAACTTGGTAAGAAAGGCATTAATAGATTCAAGGTTATCAGGACTCAAACATATGAGCTCATTCTCCAATTTGTGTCCTTGCATATCATCTTTTGGTCCAAAAAGGGATTCGAGCTTGTCCCAAACCTATTTAGGAGATGTAAGATCGATGACATGGAAGTGAATATCTTCATAAATTGAGAGAAGGAGGTGGCCAATTGCTTCATCAAGCCTATCCAAGTACTTGGACTTTTCAACTGCATTGAGTGGTTCTACCATCGTTTCATTGAGTATTCAATTGAAGCTCTAGGATCTCATGAAGAGAGTCATCTTGTCTTTCCACTCAACATAGTTGGAAGATGTGAGCTTTAGATCCATCTGAACAGAAGAAGTTGAATAGTTGAAGAAGATTCCAAATGGGTGAATAAACCTGCAAAACAAGAAGAGTTGTGATGATGGAGAATGCTACACTTCGAATGAACACTACCTTAAGAACACTTGGCACATAGACTAAGTCCTTCACACCTAGCTAGACCTCACTGTATATCTCCAATGAATTCAAGTAATAGCACCAGGATTTGTTGTGGAAACTCAGAGGCTTCTAGTGCACAAGTGAAAGATAGTTTCTCAAAGAAATGTTGCAACTGCTGCTGCTGCAATTCAAATAGCTACTTCTTGCTCTGATACCATGTGACCTTTTCTCAATAGATTTGTTGTTCTCTTACCCACTATCTCAATAACTTGACCCTAGTTATTGAGAAGAAATTCCATAAGCAATGTCCACTGTTGGGATCTTATCTTCTTCTAGTAGTCAGAATACATTTATTAACACATCATCAAGTTATGCATTGTCTTCAATATCATTGTCCATGGGTTCTTAAGAAGAATACTCTAACATAACCTTTTTTTGTAGAGGATCTAAGCAGTCTGTGTGTATCCTAACATCGATGCACAATCCAGTCTAGGTATGTCCTTTAAACCTTATTGATGTACCTTCACCACCATTCCTCCTCACAACAATCACTACCAATGTCAATCCTTTTTCTTGCAACCATTATCTAGCTAGATCACAATTGTTATTTAACTTCTTCAATCCTTGTAGCCTCACCTCGTTGCTTCCTTTCTCATTGATCTCCTTCCACAACTTCTCACTGTGTTCTATGACTACAGGAATCTAGTTCAAAGACCACCAATTAGTATCTCTACTCTCTTTAAGGCTTGTATGGATCTCTCACTATTTTTTGCATCCTTCATGATACTGATTCATTCAAACCATCATCATTTCCAACTATCTTGATCAACCCCACAACACGAGGCTTATAAACTACCATTTAAGGGTAAAATACCCTCTTCCACCTGCACCACTTTGATAGAGGTAGGAATATTGTTTAACAACTTTCTTTATGGTTATTCTTTGAACTCCTCTTTGGCTCTTGAATAGGATTGGTACCCTTCTACCACAAACCTCAAGAATATACACTTCCATTGTTCTATTCAACTAAAAATATACAGCTCGACTAACTAGGTGTTCAAACTGTCACACATATAAGTGCTACCAAATTTGGAAGGTTCCACTCAAATTTTTCTCTCTCTCTAACTATGACCTCATGTCCCCTCACTAATACATTCTTGTTGGGAACTCAACCCATAAAATCTCTTGTTTATCGCTTGTAGTATGTTTTTATAACAATATCTCTCGACAATGATCCATAATTCAATCCTCATAATTTAACTTCGTGTCAAACAAACTTTCTGATTTGCACTTCAAACCAATCTTGCAGTTGTGATTACCACCCACTTCTTGTAAAACCTGGTTCACCATGAAGAAATCAAAACATCTTGTACCAATCACCTAAGCGCTTCAGGCCATACAATAATTTCTTGAGCTTTTGCAAACAAAATCTTCCTATGCAATCCTGAGCACCTTCTATGCTCCACCTCGAACTTTACATCCGAAGCCCTTAGCCAAATCCCGCCAAGACAACCAAATGAGCCATTACCGCTCACCTTCAGGTCTATTACATTAGAGTTAACCAAGACTTTCAAATAGGCTTCATTACATGTAATCTCATGGGCAAAATGAGCACAACAACCAACTCATGCCCTACCCCTTTTAGTTTACCTAAATCTACGTCTAGATTTTTCATAGATAACTAAACAACCTTGGTATGCATGCCATTCCAGGTCTTACAGTCATATGCCCAATTACATGCAAAATTTAAATTTTACAACTCCAATAATAATAATAATTTTTCAACCATTTTTTTATTATTATTATTACCCTGCCCTTACACATGTTAAAAAACACTTTCACTCTCTCGAAACTGCTTGACCACCCTCAATCTTGGACATGCCATCTCCTTTCGGCGAACTCGGGCCCAACTGTAGATGGCTCTTCATGCAGCTCTCGGGCTCTCTTGAGCGGCCACCACTGCACCGGTTTCTGGCTTTCTCCACCACACAGCAATGGTGGAAAGCTCTCTCTTTGCATGCGACTTCTCTGCACTGTACAACCACAACTCTAGACTTTGCCCTTCTCTGCAATTTTCATTCTCTACGGCTCCTCCAACGGCGGCCGTAGGAGCGGCTCTCTGCAACAGTTTTCAACGAACCACAGCAATCCACTACCGGATGCAGCTCTGGTCAATTCCTCCACGGCTGGGCTACACAAGCTAATTCACACCACCATCATGGGATCCTACGAGCCTCCACCACGAGCTGTGGCTACTTCTCCACCAAATGCAATCTACCACACGGCCTCCTCCAGCACTACAATGGGCTTCACCTTAGCCTCAGCGAATGGACAGGTGACTCTCCACAACTCTCCATGGAAACGGCTACAGCCACGAAAAATGGCGGCTATGGAACAGTGGCTCCTCCCTCTCGAACAGGCTTTTCTACAATTCTCTTTTGGACAGATGACCTCCCCCACGCTGTACTCACAATCTTTCACACAGATCGGGATTCAACACAAACCTCAGCATGAGTGTCAGATCTGCACACTTGTTCTCTAGATGACGACAGGTTTCACCTAGTCCTCCTCACCGAAACACAGCACCGGCTGCGAGCTTCTACAAATGACAGGCGACCAACTCTGTCTTCCACCACGGTGGCTTCCACACAGCGGTTGTTGTTGGAGAGGCGACTCTCTTCCTCCAACGCTCGAGCTCCGACACTCCCTCTCAAAACTGCAACAGCCTCTCCTTCATGTGCGACTCCTGAAATGCGGTGCTACACACAGGATGCTCAACGGCTTCACCTCCTCTTCATGCATAGGTCGACGGGACTCCTCTGAGACCTCTTTCCACAGCAGATGAGGCTTCCACACAGCGGCAACTTTCAGGAATGGCGATGGAAAATCTCTCTCCCCACGTGGATCTTTCCTTCATGCTACACGATCACACAACCTCCTCGGGCCTCCAACTCCCTTCACGATAGCCTCTGCATCACGAGCTTGACCCTCACACCAGCGTTCTCTACTGGCTCCTCACGGCAGGGGAAATTTACAGTAAAATAAATATATCGAAATGTGATATCATGCTGTGTAGACTTTAAGGATTCGTTGCAGATGATTACGTCCCTTCAACCTCTGCACACAAACTCCAACAGCTGATCTCACGCTAAGCTCTTCACGTAGAAATGATGGTGGCTCTATTGACTTGCAGACTCCTCGAGACAACGGACAGACCGGCTAGCAACTCCTACAGGGGCTCTTGTATCTCAGACGCTGCACTCACAACCTTCCACACGAATGGTGGTGACTCGGTGGCTCCTCCACGCACACTTTACAGCGGATTGGATAGGCTCTCACGCGCGGATCACTTGTGGCTTGCAGGTCTCTAGCAGGGACGACTCCGGTGGCTCTCTGTCAGCAGACAGCTTCTGGCTCTCTTCTTCACACAGAAATGCACCAGTATCCACGCAGGCTTCTTCACATGCTACAGATTTGTCCACAGCTTCTTGGAATATAGGGATTTGTCCACAGCTTCTTGGAATATAGAGTTCGTGGCTCTTCTCAAGCTCTCCTTCATGCCGGCAGAATCCACTACTTCTCTCGGGCCTCTCCTCCAGAGCACGGGTTCTTTCACAGACTCACGGGCTCTCCCCTCTGCATGATCTCTTCCATGCCTCCTGCCAATGGTTGGCTCCTCCCTCAGAGGTCTGAGGCTCTCTCTCTGGTTCTCTGAAACTTTATGCTCTTCACCTGAGCTCTGATACCACTTGTTGTGCATTAGGCACACATATATCATAAATATGTAACTACAGAAAACACAGAATATGTAGAACACAGCAATCACACAAGAGACATAAGATATACGTGGTTCACCCACTGAGTGTGGGCTACATCCACGGGACAAGGGCAGACATTCTTTATTCATCATCAACAATAGTTTACAAACTATCCCGGAGAGGGCTTAAAGCCCCGACTCAATATTTGCCTCAATGGGCCACATATTTAAGATCCTCCTTTTTCAGTTACACATAACCGATAACCGATTATACCGTTGGTGAAACCACCGTGAACCAACTTGACCTCAACCGTCAATTGGTTGTCACATTCCAACACGGGGAAAAATGTTCACTCTGTCTTTGCAGTTTGCAAGAAGATGAAGCTATAGAGTTGGCTAAATGTCACCATTTTTTTCATAGAGGATGCATCACACAATGGTTTAAAACTCGTCCATCTTGTCCAGAATGTTTGACAATTTATGGTACGATTACGGGGAGACAACCTCCAGGTGATACGAGCATCCGATACATTCCAATTACAAGTCGAGAGGGTCGGGGTGGCCTTCAGGGATATCCAGGCATTGATATCATTGAAATCACATATTCATTTCCAGATGGAATTCAGGTACTTATAATTTATGGTGACTTAAGCTGGTTACAAATATTTATATTATGTCCATCAATTTCATCCTTACCATTTTCTAATCTTTTTAAATTGAAATTTTTGACAAGACGTCTGAGCATCCATCTCCTGGAAGACGGTACTCTGGTACAAGACGGGTTGCTTACTTGCCAAAGACCAAAGAAGGAGAAGAAGTTCTTGAACTCTTGAAGATTGCCTGGAATCGGCGTCTAATCTTCACTGTGGGAACATCTGTGACAACTGGTATCAGTAACACAGTCATGTAAGTTTCATGTCTTTAAACCTATGCAATTTCTGATTTTTGTTTTTGTTTTTGGAAACCTAATTTGTATACAACCTTGGGAGATTATTTGATTTTCATCTTTGTTAAACAAGATTTCCATATTTCTTAAATAATGATGTGTTAAACAAGATTTTCATCTTCGTTTCTTGGACATCTTAATCTAACTCAACCTTCTGCTGGTATCTTTATCTGGGCAGGCATCCACCATAAAACCCAAAAATATGGAGGTTCCAGTAATTTTGGTTATGTAAGTGTTGTTTTCTTATTTCTTATTAGCTGTGTACTCTATATAATTGTAATCTCAATATCAACTGTGTACTCTATTCTCTGTTCTGTATTGAGGATTGTAACAAATTTATTTATAGGAGTTTCTTTCAATGATATGTGAACTTTTCACTAAAAATACAAAATGCTGACTGTATAAAAATTTGTATTTTGTCAGCCAGATGAGACATATTTTTACAGAGTGAAACAAGAACTAGCGCAGGTTAATGTTATTTAAAGTGGGAGATTAATTGTTCCCAAAATGTGGCGTTATGGAGAGGCATTAATATTTCAGGCCTCAGGCTGCCCATGCAAAGGGTTTTCAGATAAAGCTGGTTAAAGTTATTGCTGAACTTAAATTAAGAAACTATTATTCAGTCTAGGAAAGAACAACCCTATCAAATCATTTTCGTTTTGTTTAAGCGTCACTAGACCTGCATCTATCTATATGTTCAGTCGGTATTATGACAAGGATTATGCTAATATGGACTGCTGTATTGTTCAAGAATTGCATTGTTGTTAATTCTATTTCATATTTCAGAATACATTGTAAAGACGTAGTAGTGGAGAGTGTATTTGGCTGTATTTTATCAATATTAGTTTTTTTTCATTAACTAGATTAACTAGTTTTAGCAGAAAGATACTTTCGATCTTATAGAATAGGGTTAAGAGTTCTTTATAGCATCATCACTCCAATTGAGGGATGAACTTCCAGTAAATCTAGCAACGCCGTTGCATATACTTGTGCTGATGAGGATTGGATTCCCCGATGTATACTTTGTTGGACATGTTCTAATATGGACCGCTGTATTGTACAAGAATTGCATTGTTGTTAATCCTATTTCATATTTCTAAATACAGTGTAGTAGTGGAGACTGTGAAAATGAAATCACTTTAATGTAGTAGTGGAGAATGTCTTTCAATTAAATGAAAGATATGGAAAATATGTTTAAAAATTATGACTTATATGAAAGATATGGAAAAGATGTTTAAAAAATAATAATGATGATGATTGTTGTTATCCACTGAATCAATTTTGGTTTATTGGAACTTAAGAAAAAATTGTGAGGAAAGAGAAGCTTTCCTAAATCTCTTTAGTTTGAAATTGAGATTTAATGCTGGACGTACATGGTAAGAGTGGTTTAAGTCCTCCACCTTCTTAGTACCATAAAAATGACAAATAATTCATTTATCTCATGATGTTTTAGTGATTGTCCAATGCCTTGTTTTACAATGGAGCTTGTGAGATTTCTTTCTTATTTTAGCATCTAGCAATGTTGATTCTTTTCATTAACTAGTTTCATCAAAAATATACTTTCGATCTTCTAGAATAGGGTTATGAGCTCTTTCTAGTATCACACTGCAATTTCTCCTTAATTTGGATATAGTAGAATTTTAATGGTATCAATATTTTGCATAATGATATAACCAAGACTTGACATCTTTTTATGCCAACCTATCTCAAGAGTTAGGCCATTAATATCCTTTCGTACTAACTTCATTCAAAGCTGAAAGTGGCTTTGATTGAAGTTTCAAGTACTCTTAGGAAGGAAGACTCTTGTTTTTCATGTTGGTTATCATGTTATTGTAAATTAGGCACCTAGTGATAGCTATATTTTTGATGGGTAAAGAAAGATACTTTCGATCTTCTAGATTATGGATAATAGCGTTATTGATATATTGATATTTGTTTTATAAAATTGTATTCCTATGTATGAAGAGATTATAGAGAAGGGTGTGTGCAAGAAAATGAGGGTCACTTTAGATGCAATCCTACTTTTTCAAAACTCGTTCTTGATACATAAAAACATAATGAGTTTCTGATACTTAGCACTTGCCATGGTAAGACCCGAGCCTAACATGTCACTGGACATGTAGGATAGGTAACCATAATGCTTACGCGTTATAGAACTACAAAACACGTACGCGTTATGTAGTTACAAAATGCGTACGCGTTATTGAAATCTAAAATCAATTTAAAAACAAAGTCCCGACCACCCCCGACCACCCGCAGCGCTATTCACGCATCAGAAACGCGAAATAGAGGTTGGACGAGGACGGTTTGTGTGTCCTGGCATATCGGTGGAGCTCGATTTAGCTGGAGGGGAGGCAAATTCACTGGTGGATTGTCATCTAATCAGGTAATTCATTCACCCATACCATTTTTTTGTCATTTCTTAACCGAAATTACTATTTTTTTATTGTTTAAAACAACCTAGTTTTGTAATATTGATAAAATTGGGAATAACCCAATCTCCAATTAAATTCACATCTCCCTCAACCAAGATGAGTGAATAATTAAAATGAATCCCTTTTCAAAAACTCAAAAATTCCTAATCCAACCAAAAATTGAAAAAAATAGAAGTCCTCCCTTTCTACAATGTATCCATCTAAGTCACCTGACACGAGGACACGGGACACGGTGACCCCCAGAATTAGGACACGTAGGACACATTTTATATACATATATATATATATATATATATATATTTAAAATATATTAAAATTTAAAAATATAGACATATAGATCCAATAAAATTTAACATTTACAATTACAAATATTCAATAGAAATTAGATTTACAATTACAAATATGAAATACTCAATAGAAATTAGATCATTCACAAATCACAACACATTTGTCATTCACAATCACAAATCACAGCGAGACATTGAGACACATAGATGCATGTCAGAGACTCGGAACCATATTTCTCATTAAGTCATCAAAATCAAAATGTATTACATAGATGTCGGAATGCCACTAGGCACTGGCAAATGCCAGATAGACTAATAGTATAATATTCTAAGATTAAATACAAAAAAGGAGTGGATCAAGATGGAAGAATCCCATCTGTCAATGACTCAATAGTCCTCCTCCATGCCTGAATCAACAAACTCAGCACTGCCCTGATCCTCCTCCTCCTCCTCCTCCTCTCTACCAATCTGACTAACTGCATCTTCTGGTGTGGAGGATGACCCCTCCATACGATCACCCTCATCAAAATTGACCGGCTCTAGCACCGGATTATTAAGATCCATGTTGGCTAATGCCAACTCAGTACTGTTGTCCAAACCCATCTCATCGGGAAAGACATCCCACATCCGTGTCTTTCCCTTTTCCCACTCCTCCCTCTTCCTATAAATAAGACGAAGGTTTGAGTGCACATACACCATCATCTCTGCCCTGGACTGCTCAAGCATACTCTTCTTCACACTGTACAAGTTCCCATATGTGCTCTAATTCCTCTCACAACAAGAGGATGAAGTAACTTGAGAGAGGACCCTCAAGGCTATCTTTTGTAGAAGAGGGCATGTTTCCCCATGAGTTGTTCACCAAACAAGGGGTTTCTTAACCCCCATGTCTCTAACCACCTCATATCCTCCAAATCTCCCAGTGCCACTAGAAAACTCATAGAATTCCTCCTCCACCACCTCAAGGTGGTCTCTATCCTGAAATAGCCTCTAAATGCTATCTTCCTCCCCTCTGAGATCTCTCCATCCATGTGAGGAGGGACTCTAGATGAGGGCCCCAACCCACCACTGAGCCAATCCTGAGCATAGAACCCGGGGTTCAATGAGTGGGCCAAGCAATGCAAAGGTGTGCAATTCTTATCCCACCTAGAGATAAGAATGCCTTGTATGATGGACCATAAGTTCTCTGCTGATGTCTCATACTTAGCACACTCATTCTCCATAACAATGGTCCTCATGGACTCAATCATGGAATCCCACCCCTCATAAACATCTCCTAGGATGGGCTGGTCCGTGTCTGCAAACTGCAACAAAGAAATGATTGACTCCATGATCTTGATGCTAAGGACTACCCTATCCCACCAACCATCATCTAAAACCGTGTCCCACACGACACGGGGACCCTGTTGGACGTGTCCGGTTACTTAGGTATCCATCCACACAAAACCCAGATTTTCAACCCTCAAAGGCCATTTCCCATGATACTAATTAAATAATTTTCCTTGGTAATGGTCATAACAAGATGAAATGCATGCACAAGCATAAATAGAAAAAATGCAAAAAAAATTAGTAACTTGGTTTCTCAAAATTTCATCACAATCATTTGTCCATGAACATAATCAAAATTTCATCAGAAGTGTATGTAGCTATACATTGCCTCTTAGTTAAACACCCTTGACTAAATACCAAAACACATTAACAAAGTGTCTCTCGGGCCTGCCCTATCCACACCCTCGATCAATCTACTCAACGCTCAGGGACTGTCGATTCAATTGAAAGACTTCATATAGAAAATCACTATGTTTTTTATTTAATTTTCTAAACTTGCCATACAATGTAGAGATCGATTTTGTAGAGAGAAATTGTCTCTGTTTTGAGAAGTTGACATTGTTGTTATTGTCATTCTAGTCACAATCTCTAGTTGATTATTCAACATCTTAATCATTAATAGTCATCTCAAGTACATATGTAATCATATTGGCAATACAAACTCATACATATCCATTTCATTCCATGCCACTTTGTCCTCCCCTCCAACCACAAGGCGTAATATGTTGAAATCAATAAATTTAATGTTAGCTTATGAAGTTGATGGAAATATTGTTTTCTACAATGGACGTAAAGGCCAAAACATGTCAAAATAACACTCTTAAATTCTAAGAAGTTTAAACCCAAGTTTGCATGGAAAAGTCACCAATGAGGGTTAAGAAGTGCCTTAACTTCTAAAAAGAAGTTGAACGAAACTTACTTTTTAATTGTTAAATGTTTAATTTTAAGTTTTAAATGTATGTAAGTGAGTGCCATTAAATTGCTTACTTGAGTTTGATTTAATACATTTTCAATTTTGAAGAGATGTCATTATATACCATGTATATGTTTCTAATGATTTTCGTATTGATGTCTTTATTGCAGTTGCGGCTATGGACACCAATGCCGAGATAGTGATTGAGCTTTCCCACTTGAGGGGCATTAGTGCAGCTTTTAGTGGTGGTGACAGGATTCGCCGCTTGCTTGCATCAACCTTGGATGCAATTGTTGACACCATTTCACAGTCTAGCAATGTACTATATGATATTACATCATATAGAGAAAGAAAAAGACAACAATATGCGGATGGGCTAGACTACAATGCAATAAAAAAGTTTAAAATATCCAAAGAGATCATATTTTCATTGTTTAGGGACCCTCGGACGGGGGAAATCCCAAATGCAAATAGGCCGCATATATCCATTGAGTGGTGCACGTTTCAACCATTTGTTGATAATTATATGGACAGATGGTACATGGTTTTTGATATGCCACCACACACCAACAAGGAAATTCCCTTGTATTTCCTTCGAAAGATGTACGCAGAGTTCGTGTTACATAAAAATGTAAACTATTTTGACATCTTGCAGTATCAGGGGATCAATGGGGGGATGCCCCAAAACCGACCCAATGGGAGGCTTCGAGACCAGGATCGCCCTATCCCTGCACCTCGCAGGCAGTTGCCTGGGCCAGATGTCCCACCTGCACATCGTATTATTCCACAGACACGTGATGCATTTTTTAGTTTGGCACGAGTGGTTGTTTGCCATGGCACTATGGTTTAGCATATGGGTGAGGAAGGGACATCTGTCCCTGGTGTGGTACATACACCAGCTCGTCACCATGCAGGACTGTCCACTAGTGCAGGACCATCGACACATCCCCATCCTAGTATTGATCCTCACGAGTGCACATCATGTGGTTATCCCTGCTATGGTCTTGCCTCAGATGTTGCCTTCAGTGGGTTTTTGAGAGATGTATGTTGATGGTTAATTGTAATAAATTCTTCATTTATTTTCGTCTTTGTACACATATATATAGTTTGAGCTAATATATTAATTTTGTGAACTTGCAGTTGATGCTTTATGCCGGCAGCGACGCCCCAGAGCCGGATGTTCCAGACTTTACAGGGGGGCATGATGTTACCCATTTGGCAGGCCCATCTTATATTGCAACTATTGCCGTATCTCACACCGAGGTAAACATTTTAAAATTTCAGTTTTTTAATACTTGTTAATTTGTTAATTTCCACATACTTTACATTTTAGTTCACTAATGCTATCTATGGTCTAATATTTACAATTATTAAACTTGTAGATGGCAGATCCTTCAATGGGGCAAGGTAATGTGGAGGTAGAACCCATGGTCGTACCATCCCATGAAACATCTGGGCTAGAGGTAAACAATTAAAAATGACATTTTTTAAATACATGTTTGTTTGTTGAATCATGCATGTCTAACTACATGAACACTTGCTGACTGTAGGGACCATCCAAGACATCTGGACCATTTCCTGGATCAGTGATAATTTTAAGGACCCATACTTATTTAAAAGTTTATAAATCTTGGCAAATCTTACAAATTCTTAAAATGTAAACTGTAAAATATTTGGCGATATTTTTCTAAAATTATTTCAATTTCTAAGGATTTTATATAGTTTAGATAATAATTTGGCGATTTTTAGAGTGAAAAAGTTTACCCCATCAAAAGTGGGCAAAATGGGGCTTCAAAAAATGCAAATTCGCGAATCGTTTTTTGGAAAAAAACATGGAAAAATAGCCCATGGGCTAAATTTCGCCCCTAAAATTATCCTTGGCCTGGATTTGTATCTCCCACTAGGCCATTCGTGAACAAGGGTCGTGTGTATGTGAGGCATTTGACTCCTAGAAAGACTCCAGCTACCCATGACCATGGGCTTACTCACACCATGGTAATGTATATCCTTCGATGATATTTGTTGTTTAACTTGAAATCCAGTGCATAAATAATTTTTGTTAATGTTTGAATTGCATGTTTACTGCATTAGGAACCCGATTTGTCTACTGAAAACCTTGCATCGATGGTTGATGCAGCAGTCAGTGCCGCATCTGCAATGGCAGCTGATCACACACAGGTATGTAACTATTTCAACATTATCTTTACATAGTTTATTATTGTTGTCAATTGTTTATTCATGTATTTCTAACTATTTCAACATTTTTTCATTGTAGCCACCACCAGTAGGAGCAGTTCCCATTTCATCAATACATGCTACACATTTCATCAATGCCCAATATTTGATTGTACAATTAGATTCAACAATACATACGAGTAGCTACATGCAAGTGGTCAAAGCAACATTGGTGAAAGGAACAAACATTACCTCGAGATTCGAGAAATAAAGTGCCTTCGAATGTTGGTTGGGAAGGATATGCTTGGTTATCCTTATGGCTTGGAGGTCATCTTCATGTAGATAAGTACTCTTGTTGTCATGCGTCATTAAGGTTTTTTCATGTGGTAAAACCCTTCAGGGTTAGGGTTGGTTCATGGTTTCATTGTACTTGATTTCTAAACATATAATTATTCTAAGAAAGGTTGTTAGGTTTTCTTCCCCATGAGGGTTTCCCGAGATAAAATGTTGTGTCTCTTGTCCCTAAAAAACATTTTCATGCGAATTGCAGCTCGACATAGCCTAGAAACTGGACTGACGAACTGTCGACTCCGTTGGTCTCCTGGCGTGCGATTAGCTATAGGGGGATCTCTCCCTCGTCTCCCCATGGCCCCATGGCTTCATTATGCATTCATTTCGTAAACTAGGGTTTTACTCAATTTCATTGCATGCAATCTTGCATTGGTGGGTCAACTTTGCAAAACCCTCCCCTGAGCCAGTGTTGGCAGTGTTCCCACGTCAGCATTTCCCACACACACTTGCAGGATCCAACGGCATGCAATCTTCCTGCTCTATTTGCTTTTTGGCTCCCGGGCAAAAATTCACCAAGTGTCCCTGAACGACATTTTCATGCGACTTGCAACTCAACATAACTCGGAATCCAGACATCGGACCGATGAACCGTCGACTCCGTTGGTCTCCTAGCGTGCAATTACCTCTAGGGGGCCCTCTCTCTTGTCTCCCCATGGCCTAGTGGCTTCATTGTGCATTCATTTCGTAAACTAGGGTTTTGCTCAGTTTTATTGCATGCAATCTCGCATTGGTGGGTCAACCCTACAAAACCCTCCCCCAAGCCAGTGTTGGCAGTGTTCCCATGTCGGCATTGCCCACACACACTTGTAGGAGCCAACGACAAGCGATCTTGCTGCTCCATTTGCTTTTTGGCTCCTGGACGAAAATTCACCAACTGTCCCTGAACGGCATTTTCATGCGACTTGCAACTCGACATAACTCGGAAACTGGACGTCGGACAGATGAACCATCAACTCTGTTGGCCTCCTGGCATGCAATTACCTCTAGGGGGCCCTCTCCCTCATCTCCCCATGGCCCAGTGGATTCATTGTGCATTCATTTCGTAAACTAGGGTTTTGCTCAGTGTGGGAGTGTGCAATTTTTGCACACGGGGGTCAACTTTGGAAAATCATCTACCCGGTGGGTATGGCTAGTGTTCCCACCCCGAACCTGCCTAGACACACCTGCAGGACTCCCCAGAACCCGGTTTTGTTGCACGGTTGGAGTTCTATGCCCCGGGTAGGTATCCAGTAGGTGTCCCTGAAGGCCTTTTAGCAGCGAGACGGGACGAGCCATATAATGACGACCGTGGCTCGGATCGACGAACCATCGACTCTGTTGGATTTAGCACATCGGGATAGTGCCCGGGGTGCCCCTCCCCTCCGGCCCGATGGCCCATGTGTCACCTTGCAGGTCCATCTTGGAAACTAGGGTTTTGCTCAGTGTGGGAGTGTGCAATTTTTGCACATGGGGGTCAACTTTGGAAAATCATCCACTGGGCATTTATGGCTGGTGTTCCCAACCCGAACCTACCTAGACACACCTACAAGAATTCACGAAACCTTGTTTTGTTGCACGGTTGGAGTTCTATGCCCCCGGCAGGTATCCAGCAAGTGTCCCTAAAGGCCTTTTGGATGCGAGACAGAACAGGCCATAGAATGACGACCATGGTTCGGATCGACGAACCGTCAACTCTGTTGGATTCAGTACGCCAATATAGTGCCAAGGGTGCCCCTCCCCTCTGGCCTGGTGGCCCATGTGTCACCTTGCAAGTCCATCTTGGAAACTAGGGTTTTGCTCTGTGTGGGAGTGTGCAATTTTTGCACATGGGGGTCAACTTTGGAAAATCATCCACTGGGCGGGTATGGCTAGTGTTCCCAGCTTGAACTTGCCTAGACACACCTGCAGGACTCCCCGAAAACTGGTTTTGTTGCACGGTTGGAGTTCTATGCCCCCGTCAGGTATCCAGCAAGTGTCCCTGAAGGCCTTTTGGATGCGAGACGGAACGAGCCATAGAATGATGACCATGGATCAGATCAATGAGCCATCAACTCCGTTGGATTCAACATGTCGGGATATTGCTAGGGGTGCCCCTCCCCTCTGGCCCGGTGGCCCATGTGCCACCTTGCAGGTCCATCTTGGAAACTAGGGTTTTGTAGGTCCATGATGAAGATTTTCATGATGATGATGATGGTGATGATGATGAAGATGTTGATGATGATGGCTTGGTCTAAGGTGGTGCTCTCAAATAGCTAATTCATTATGAAATATTTAACAAGACATGAATTAAATTCAATATAAGTGTATTGTTTAATATAGTGAACATGAATTGAATTAATTTTGTTAGGTGAAGCCAATAACCAACATGATGAACATAATATAATTTTAGGGTTTACTGATCATATGTAAAAAATGGCATATTCATAAACTTGACATACAAGAGAACTTTTGGCATATTTATAAACAACGTAAACGTAAATTTGGCATATCAAGAACACAAAATTGACATATTCATATGAAACATACATGTGAAAATTGAGCATATATCAATATTCAATTACAAATAGTATAAATAGTATAGTATTAAAAGTATGTAACGTACCTCATCATGCTAGATCCCACCTATTATCATACAACCAAGCCCTCCGGATCATCTCTTATACTGATGGTCTCCATTAGTCTCTCGTGCTCTGTATCCGGTAAGAAGTAGCGTACCTTCGATGTATTTCGACTGGGCATTGTTCATACCTGGAGGTTTGTGCCAATGATTAAGTTGGTAAAGTGATACACACTTGCACCTGGTTTGTAATCCATGTAAACATATCCACCCTTCTTTCTTGCATTGCTGTCTTGTGTCAATTATTCACCTTTAACAACCATAGACCCAGTTGGAAAGTGGTTGTTTTCATCGTCAGTCATGGACATAATGAGGGTTTGCTTTCCATCTATACAGCGTGCCAACTAGTAATCACCACCCCATTCAATATCTTTTGAGGAAACCACTCCGTATATGTGCCCTGCATTATATGATTGTAGGTATATGATCAAAATATTTTTCGTGTGATACAAGGCCATTAATGTGCATTTGAAGACTACATAAACAAACAAAAAATGTTAAGGAAATGCATCATACCGAGTTGTACAAGGTCTGAGACATGATCAAAATATGCAGAAATAGATGATTGGTCTTCTTCCAACGGAGTTAACTCAACAATTGCACTCTGATCAAGTGGAAGTGATATGTAATCCCATCCATCAACCCAATCCAATGATTCACACCCATCCCAGTCACCATCACAACAAGGCGGGCAAAAACAAGCGAGTTTTCTGGTCCAAATTTCAAATACTGGGTTATCAGAGCTTCGAACCGAATGAAAGCCACGAGTCCCAGGCACAATCTTTCTTTCCATGCATGTGAACGATCTATGTCTACCACCTCCCAAAAAAATCTCTCCACATGTCTCTTTCTTGTGGATTCTACTCGCATAGTTGATTCCTCTCCCATTACTGACGTGCACCACCTGACTGTAGATTGAGCATTTAGAATAGTAGATTCTGTAGATAATTTCAATTCCTCTCTTCATGGGGCTGTTTTGACACATGCTCTGGCTCCATCATGCTGATCCAGGTGGATATTGGTGGCCACCCACCTTTCCAACTGGCTCAAAACAATTTTATGGCAATTTTGGTATTGTACTATTTTTAGCAGTTTTTCGGGTCCTGAACTTTCGGGGCCATTTTGAGGCCCTAAACAACCTTTCTTGGCAATTTGGGGGGCCAAATGGTTTCCTTTGGCATACATTTGGCTCTAGTCGAAAGTTGTAAATCTCAGATAGACCTTTCCAACGGGCTACCGAGCACCCCAAACAGAGATCGTATGCAAAAGTTACGACCCCGGGAAGTTGATGTACTAACTTACCCAAACGGGGCCCACATGACTTTTGGTGCTTCATCTCCTAGGGTTAGGTTTTTGGATGTCTAGGGTTTTTGACATTCCTGTTTATTGTAAAAGGCCTTAAGAGCCTCATTGTAACCATCTTCTTGTGAAATGAGCGCAGTCGTCACATCTCTTCTCAGAGATAAGCCGCCACCATTCCAGCAAGCTTGTTTTCCGCTGCATTTTACAGTTCTAGCTTATTTCCTTATTGAATAGAAAACCAATTTTACTGTATCTCTGTTATTTTGTATTAAGCATCTGATAATAATCTGTATTCATTTCGTTCTGCTCATAAAATCTGGATCAGTGGTATCAAAGCGGTCTACTCCTTGTCGTCTTAATGCATGTCCCCAACGAGGTCAAGGTACAAAGAATTGGCTCTCGAGCTTGTTTCTCTTGAGGACAAAAGCTCTCGCACTCCCAAGCAACCTCTCATGGCAGGAGAAAAGAAAGATGATGAGACATGAGATCCTATCAAAATGTTGCTTGAGGAAGCCCTCACGCAGCAGAGGAACGAGATGATGGATAATTTCGCGCAAATCCTTCGGTGACTACCAACAAGCGACGCATCTTCCTCGAGCGGAGGCGCCGCCCCCTTCAAGGTACAAATCAACTTCGATATCCCTATATTTGAAGGACAGATAGATGCAGATGATGTAGATAAGTGGTTGAATCTACTAGAAGGGTATTTTTCTATCCATAACTTTTCGAATAAAGAAAAGATTACTTTTGCGCTCCTCAAAGCCGTTCCCCATGTCAAAGATTGGTGGGAAACATTCTGCGAGCAAAAAGACACAGAAGAAGCCTCATTATTTTCAGTCACGACCACCTGGGAATCCTTCAGGGATGCTATTAATGAACAATACTGCCCTGTTGGAAGTTATGATGACTTGTATACCAAATGGACCACACTGCGACAAGAAAGAGACCAAGCATTGCCAGAGTTCACAAATATCTTTCATACCTTGCGCACCAAGCTGGGTATCAAAGATTCAGAACGACATCTAGTGCTCAAGTATTGTCCTTGGGTGCGGCTTACCGATATGCCGTCAAGCGCCTGGCCCTGCCGACAACACTGCATCCACAACCCTACACCATTGGATGGCTCCGTAAAGGAAGCGATTTCCGCGTCAGCCAACAGTGTCGACTGCCATACGGCATCCAGCCCTTCAAGGACGAGGTATTGTGTGATGTTGCTCCTCTCAAAGTTTCAGATGTTCTTTTGGGCCAACCTTATTTATGGAAATGTCATGCTGTCTATGAGTTTAGGCCTCGTAGTGTTATTATTTCTTTGAACAGGAAATTGTACAGAATACCCGAGGAAGTCCCTCCTAGTGCTATTTCCTTGATCTCTGCCATGCAATGCAGGAAGGTCATCTCTCAGACCGGGAAATTTTTCTTCTTTGTGATTCGCTCTCAGAGTGAACGAAAGATCGCAGCCACATCCCGGGCCTCCACGACCGATCTATCCACACAACAAAAGCAAGTGGATAAGGTGGTGGAAGGATACTCAAATATCTTCTCCTCTCCGACTAGGGTACCTCTGCACTGCCAGGTCAAGCATCCCATCGATCTGACCCCAGGCACACCGCTACCCAATGGGCGAGTCTATCTCTGCTCTCTGTTGGAAACGAGGAGATCAAGAGGAAGATCCAAGAATTGCTCCACAAGGGGCACATCCGTCCCAGTTCATCACCTTGTGGGAGCCCAATCATGCTGGTGCAGAAGAAAGATGGGACCTGGCGACTTTGCATTGATTACCGGGCCTTGAATAAAATCAAAGTCTGTAACCGGTACTCGATTCCCCGAATCGAAAACCTCCTTGATCAGCTCACGGGGGCTAAATACTTCAGTAAGATTGATCTGAAATATGGCTACCACCAGGTCCCAATAGAACAGACAGATGTATGGAAGACTGCCTTCAAGTCGAAAGAAGGTCTTTTTGAATGGCTGGTCATGCCTTTTGGTTTGATAAATGCTCCAGCAACTTTTATGAGGATGATGGACGATATCCTATGACCTTTCACCAACAATTTTGTAGTGGTGTATTTGGATGAAATCCTCATCTACAGCAAGACTTGGGAGGAACACTTGCAACATATTCAGCAGGTTCTGCACACCCTGCGGAAGCACAAACTATATGCAAACTTGGAAAAATGCTCCTTCGGCATGGACAGGGTCCATTACTTAGGCTACATCGTTGATCGACATGGTGTGCATGTGGATCCAGCCAAGATCCAGGTCATCCGTGATTGGCCAGACCCAACCACATTCACTGAACTTCGGAGCTTCTTGGGCCTTGCCAATGTCTATCGCCGGTTCATGCCGGGATTCTCTCATATCGCATGGGCCCTCAGCCAAGTGACCAGGGGTGGTGGTAAGGCAAAATTTGTGTGGGGCCCATCCCAACAACAAGCCTTCGATGAATTGAAGAAGCGTTTGTGCTCATCACCGATACTCTCATTACCGAACTTGCAACATCCCTTTGAGATCGAGACAGATGCTTCAGATTATGCTGTGGGCGCCGTTCTCACTCAACACGACAACCCCGTGGCATATCATAGTGAGACACTATCAGATGTTGTCCGCAAGTACCCTACCTACAACAAAGAAATATACTCCATTGTACAAGCCTGTCACTAGTGGAGACACTACATTCTTGGGAAGTAGACAGTCATCCACATTGATCACAAGCCACTACAGTTCATGCAGACCCAAGGAAAGTTGCAGAGTGACCGCCATCAGAAGTGGTCAACATATTTACAGCAGTTCCACCTCAACATCAAATATAAAACAGGGAGTACCAACCGAGTTGCTGACTTCCTCAGTCGACCTCCAGTCGTGGCACTTACCACGGTGCTAGACTCTTATGGCCACGAGACCTCCAGATGGCCCCACCTCTACGAGACAGACCTTGACTTCTCCGCCACCTATCAAATGTTGGGCACTAACTCAGTGGTTGCTAATTTCCATCTTCAGGACGGGTTGTTGTGTCGTCTGGGCCATCTCTGCGTTCCATCAAGCGAGCGCGCGAAGCTGATTTGGGAAGCTCACTACAGTCGGGTGGAAGGACACTTTGGCGTCGAAAATACAGTGGCAGTGTTGCAGAAACATTTCTACTGGCCGAAACTTCGATAGGATGTCGGCAAGAATATCAGGTCCTGAACCGCTTGCACTATTGCAAAACCGACCACTAAGAAACAGGGCCTATACACCCCTCTACCTACTCCTGACAGGTCATGGGAATCCATCTCAATGGACTACATGTCGGGCCTCCCATCCACCAAGAGGGGAAATGACTGTGTTTTCGTGGTTGTTGATCGCTTTTCCAAGATGGCGCCGCTTGCAAGAAGAACATCACAGCAGAAGCCACTGCCAAACTCTTCTTTGAACAAGTATGGGTACATTTTGGGATCCCACAGACCATTATCTCAGATCGTGACAGTCGGTTCCTCAGCTCATTCTGGTCAAGCCTCTGGTCACTGCTGGATACCAAGCTCACCAAATCCACTGCCTTCCACCTCCAGACCGATGGAAAAACGGAGGTCGTCAACCGGATGGTCGTACATATCCTGCGCATGTACAATTCAACACACCCCCGCACCTGGGATGAGAGTCTCCCCTATGTCCAACATAGCTACAATCGAGCCCTGCATAGCTCAACTAGCCACAACCCCTTTCAGGTGGGGTTGGGATTCCAACCATTGGGCCCCATGGATGTTGCACTTCCCCTTGCGACCACCTCGCCTGACTCATCCCCAGAAGCTGACAAAGCCGCCCAGTTCATTGAACGGATCCAGCATATCCGCCAACAGGTTCAGGATATTCTACAGACGTCTAATTCCAAGTACAAGCAGCGCCATGATCAACATCGGGTGCCACATAAGTTTCAGGTGGGCAACAAAGTTTGGTTGCATTTGCAGAAAGAACGCCTTAAAGGGCCCCATCGAAAGATTCGCCCACTCCGTTATGGGCCATACACCATCACCAAGGTGGTGGGTGACAATGATTTTGAGCTCAACATTCCCCCCTTGGTCTGCATCCAATCTTCAACGTGGCTCTCCTTCGGCCATATTTCCCACCACTATTAAACACCTCAGAGATAGCAGAGAAGTTGACACCAACAGAGCTCAATCCTGACTACCTACAACAAGCATCCAATGATCATATTGCAGACACACAGATCAAGGGCACGCGACATCAAAGGATCCAGCTTTATCGAGTTGTCAAAGCAGGGCAGCTCCTGCACCAAGGCAAGTGGCTCACCCAAGGCCAAATTCAGCAAGAATTTCCTCATCTGATGGGGGAACTCAATGCAATGGAGACCATTGCTTCCTAAGGAGGAAGGATTGATCCAGGTGGATATTGGTGGCCACCCACCTTTCCAACTGGCTCAAAATAGTTTTATGGCAATTTTGGTATTGTACTATTTTTAGCAGGTTTTCGGGTCCTGAACTTCCGGGGCCATTTTGAGGCCCTAAACGACCTTTTTTGGAAATTTGGGGGGCTAAATCATTACTTTTGACATTTGGACCTGCTCAAAAGTTGTAATTCTTGGATAGACCTTTCCAACGGGCTATCGAGCGCCCCAAACGGAGATCGTATGCAAAAGTTACGACCCCGGGAAGTTGACATACTAACTTACCCAAACGGGGCCCACATGACTTTTGGCGCTTCATCTCCTAGGGTTAGGTTTTTGGATGTCTAGGGTTTTTGACATTCCTGTTTATTGTAAAATGCCTTGAGAGCCTCATTGTAACCATCTTCTTGTGAAATGAGCATAGCCGTCACATATCTTCTCAGAGATAAGCCGCCACCATTCTAGCAAGCTTGTTTTCCGCTGCATTTTACAGTTCTAGCTTATTTCCTTATTGAATAGAAAACCAGTTTTACTGTATCTCTGTTATTTTGTGTTAAGCATCTGATAATAATCTGTATTCATTTCATTTTGCTCACAAAATCCGGATCACATGCTCTCCTTTACCATGTCCAGTCTGAAAATAGTTCCACATATGTGGCACTTTGTAGTTTTTATGCAATGAACACAACCACTGAAATATGCGTGCATTTTTTAACTGACCAGCACATCCATCAGACCAAATCCAGTGTCGATCCATCTGTATGATCCTTCCCTTCAAGTGATCATAGAACATGATGAAGCAATGACGTACATAGTGGAAGTTGTGGCACCTATCGTCACTTATGTAGAAGTGATATTCCTCCAGAATTTCTCTTTGCTCTTTAGTGCTATTTGGGCCATGCCTATATGTGATATGGACCATCAAGGAAACCTGCTCAGAGTGATAATACTGACTTTGGATCTCATTTTGAGGTTGCAGAGTGTAGTTCTCGGCAAAATCAACAACTGAAAGTATAGTACCAAGGGGAAATGTATCTCTGCATATTCTAAACTTCTCATCCTGCCATCGTGCCACGTGGACATGCTGAACATATTGATTTGTCGTTTCAATAAATTCCTTGATGAAGTAACTAACTTGTACCTGGTGACACAAAATGATCTCAATGTCAGTATTTGTTGTAAGTAAGGATTGAAATGTAACCGTTACAACATAATTTTATAGATATAAATGCATACCTGAGATGTCACGAATTGTATTTTTTTTCTTTTTTTCCCTGGGACTATTTCATAGTTGATATATTTGAAACTTTTCATGTCTGTAACCATTTTACCAAATTCACTGTCTCCATTCTCGTTCATACGTTGGCTCAATAATGCCATTCCAGCACAGTTGGAGCATGTTCCATCCAAACAAGCTTTTGCATAGTATGTTTTCCCCTTGGGCCTATTGCACATGATGCTATGAATGAATTCTCTTGATGAAGTCGGTGGTATTGTCATGGAGCAATCCTGCACATGGTTAATATGCAACATACGACGAATGTACAAAAATGTTTCATAGTAATATTCATATTCTACATGGTATCTACAACAACAAGTGTTACGAAAAGTATTTATTCTAACATACCATGGCTTACATTTCTCAAAAGATCTTTGCCCCAAGTTCAATTGTCTATGCTCAATCCTAAATTTCTCGTAAAGTTTTGTATGTGTTATATCAAGAAGATGCTTAGTATGTGGTTCACGATCCTTTGAACCCCTTCTCAGTTTTAGTACATCCTTTTGGTTTGAAGAAGGCCTTGTGTGATCATGCCAAAAATTATGCACTAGTCCCTTTACTGCATCAACTAGCTTCATGTCACCACGTGACAACCGACCAACAAAGGCCCAAAAATCTGTCTGATCGGTTGTGTTAAGATGTTCTCTTCTAATAGAATACCTACAGAGGGTTTTTACATTCAAATTAACCAGTTCGGATGTAGGCCTGAGAATATGAAGGGCTCTGGTGTTCTTATTTGCAATTGCTTGTGACAACACATGACGAGCAGCATTGCGGTCCGTTGAACGTGTGTTCTTACCAATTTTACCAAATGCATCTACTAGGATTTTAACTATATGAGAACTTGGTTCAGAATTCTTTATCATCTTTATCCCTAACTTTTTCCTAACAACATTCATGCTCCTAGATTTTAACAATGATAAAAATAATCTACATTTATCTCCATCACATTTAGAAACAAAATATTTATCAAGTATTTGTTGAGTTTGATAAGCAATACTACGTTTAGATAGCTTACCTTCAATGGAATTGATGAGACTTTCATCAACTTGTATACGCTTCGGAGTTCTTTGATGTGTGCTTGCTAATGGAGGTAAGAGGGTTGGAATTGTACCATGTAGCGCATCACCAAGATGCTCTGGCATTTCAGTAGTAGCTTGGTGTCCTTCATTCTCTTCCTGGTAGTTGGATGGTGGAAGTCCAACATCCTCATCGATGGTTTGTGGAAGTACAACATCCCCTTGTGGAAGTCCAACATCCTCATCAATGGTTTGGATAACATTCTCTTCTTCAACAGTAGGCAAAATGTCCAACACCTCTCTGACTTCATCTCTTGTATAACCACATCCGGATAGCAAATTTTGTGTTTCTTAATGAGCTTCATCTTGAGATGGTAACTTATCACTTTGACTTGAAGTGGGAATTGAAACATCCCCTAATGAGCACATACGTTTTGCTTCTTGATTACTTCCATGGGGTGCTTGTTCAACAACTATTGTGGAAATTGAAGGTCCCTCTTGTCGTGGATTAATAGGATGAACTGTGGTATCCTCTACAATTGGATTTGGATTAGTTTCCAAAGAAAGCCTCCGATTCATCATGTATATTCTTTTATTTTCTTTCTCTTCTTCAATGACTTCTTGAGGTCTCTTCTTCTTTGTTGATATGTTTACTCGGTTACGTGCATTCCCCATCACCACAATGATCAATTCAATATAGTTTGTTTTTGTTGCTCCTCAATTACAAGCTCTTCAATAATAAGCAAATGGAAGTTAGATCATAAATTGTTTGGGCTCTTTGATTCTCTTGTACACTTGTGTATATCCACCATCACCATGAAATGGTCTTGAAGCTTGATATCTTATCTTGTGTGCTCCTCAAATATAGTCCAAATGAATCTTTCAAAGACCTTATCTTTGGTGTTATTCAATTGGAGATTCTTCAAGCTTGTTGATTATCTTCTTCAAATACTACCATATAACTCAACACCACACTGAGAAACCATGAAAGATGTCCTCAATGTTGCACCTGCATAAAAGAAATAATGATGGAGATGGTGTAGAATGTGAGAATTTCCAATGGCGGGTTCGTGCTATTCGAAAAATCGCGGGAGTGTTGTTTTGGCTCGGACAGAGTGAAGTTGCTCTCGAACAGGGACAGTCCACTGTTTATAGAGTTACAAAATGCACATGCGTTATATAAAGCAAAAACGCGTACGCGATATTGTCAAGGACAATAAATAGGTTAGGTGCATGGCTAGGGAAACGAACAAAATCAAAAGAAAACTAATATTTTATATGGTTACATACATTGTCAAGCATACCCCACTCTCCATCTCTCCACCTTCTCTTTATCTTCATCATTATCCCTCCCTATAGAACTCTCTCCCTTCTTCTCCCTTAATCACTAACCCTCTACGCCTTTATCCCTCCCCCTGCCCTCTCTATCTTACCTTGTTCCTAGAGCCCCTTCCCCATAAAGGCCTTTAGACCCTCTTCTAAACATTAATCCCTAAGTGCATAAGTGCACAAGATGATGAGGAGGAGGAGGGCGATGACAATGAAGATGATCATGATGCAGATGAAGATGATAAAGATGATGAGGAGGAGGAGGGTGATGACAATGAAGATGATCATGATGCAGATGAAGATGATAAAGATGATGAGGAGGAGGAGGGTGATGACAATGAAGATGATCATGATGCAGATGAAGATGATAAAGATGATGATGTTGATGAAGATGATGGTGATGATGATGAAGATGTTGATGATGTTGGTGATGGTGATGTTCGGATGATGATGATGATGATGATGAAGATGATGGTGACATGATGGAGATGTTGATTTGATGAGGAAGATGATGATGATGATGATGATGGTGATGATGATGAAGATGTTGATGATGATGGTGATGAAGATGATGATGATGATGAAAAAGATGATGATGATGGAGATGTTGTGTTGAAGGGGAACCTAGAGATGACAATGATGATGAAGATGGTGATGGTGATGGCAATGAAGATTTTGATGATGATGGTGATGGTGATGATGATGAAGATGTTGACGATGATGGTGATGGTGATGTTTAGATGATGATCATGATGATGTTCAAAAGATCATGATGGTGATGATGATGGAGAAGATGACGATGATGGATATGTTGATGAGGAACCTACAGATGCCAATGATGATGATGATGATGGTGATGAAGATGATGATGGTGGAGATGTTGATGAGGAACCTACAGATGCCAATGATGATGGTGATGATGATGAGGATGTCGATGATGATGGTGTTGGTAATGATGACGAAGATGTTGTTGATGATGATGGTGATGGTGATGTTCGGATGATGATGATGATGATGAAGATGATGGTGGAATGATGGAGATGTTGATCTGATGAGGAAGATGGTGATGATGATGATGGTGGTGATGATGAAGATGTTGATGATGATGATGATGGTGATGAAGATGATGATGATGAAGAAGATGATGATGATGGATATGTTGTGTTGATGGGGAACCTAGAGATGACAATGATGATGAATATGGTGATGGTGATGGTGATGGTGACGACGATGAAGATTTTGATGATGATGGTGATGGTGATGATGATGAAGATGTTGACGATGATGGTGATAGTGATGTTTAGATGATGATCATGATGATGTTCAGAAGATCATGATGGTGATGATGGTGGTGATGATGGAGAAGATGACGATGATGGATATGTTGATGAGGAACCTACAGATGCCAATAATGATGATGATGATGGATATGAAGATGATGATGGTGGAGATGTTGATGAGGAACCTATAGATGCCAATGATGAGGGTGATGACGATGAGGATGTCGATGCTGATGGTGCTGGTAATGATGATGAAGATGTTGATGATGATGGTGATGGTGATGTTTGGATGATGATGATGATGATGATGATGAAGATGATGGTGACATGATGGAGATGTTGATCCAATGAGGAAGATGATGATGATGATGGTGATGCTGATGAAGATGTTGATGATGATGATGATGGTGATGAAGATGATGATGATGAAGAAGATGATGATGATGGAGATGTTGTGTTGATGGGGAACCTAGAGATGACAATGATGATGAAGATGGTGATGGTGATGGTGATGGTGATGGTGATGGTGATGACGATGAAGATTTTGATGATGATGGTGATGGTGATGATGATGAAGATGTTGACGATGATGGTGATGGTAACGTTTAGATGATGGTCATGATGATGTTCAGAAGATCATGATGGTGATGATGATGGAGAAGATGCCGATGACAATGACAATTAAGATGGTGAACCTAGAGATGACAATGATGATGAAGATGGTGATGGTGATGGTGATGGTGATGGTGATGATGATGAAGATTTTGATGATGATGGTGATGGTGATGATGATGAAGATGGTGATGGTGATGGTGATGGTGATGGTGATGATGATGAAGATTTTGATGATGATGGTGATGGTGATGATGATGAAGATGGTGATGGTGATGTTTAGATGATGATCATGATGATGTTCAGAAGATGATGATGATGATGATGGAGATGTTGATTTGATGAGGAATATGATGATGATGATGATGGTGATGATGATGAAGATGTTGATGATGACGATGATGGTCATGAAGATGATGATGATGAAGAATATGATGATGATGGAGATGTTGATGGAGATGTTGATGGAGAACCTAGAGATGAAAATGATGATGAAGATGTTGATGATGATGATGATGATGATGATGGTGATGATGATGAAGATGTTGATGATGATGGTGCCGGTGATGAAGATGATGATGATGATGATGATGATGATGATGACGAAAGGGGAGATGACAATGATGATGAAGATGTTTATGGTGATGAAGATGTTCATGATGATGGTGATGGTGATGAAGATGATGATGAAGATGATAAGGATGAAGAAGATGATGATGATGGAGATGTTGATCAGGAACCTAGAGATGACAACGATGATGAATATGTTGATGATGACGATGATGGTGATGATGATGAAGATGGTGATGGTGATGAATATGATGACGAGGAGGGTATCCACCTTATGTATATATTTGCAAATATCTAAGTCCCTATAGAACTCTCTTCCTTCATTTTTCCTTAATCACAAACCCTATGTGCCTTTATCCCTCCCCCCTACCCTCTCTATCTCACCTTGTATCCCTCTCTCCCTATCTCTTTCTCTAGATCTGTTCCTGTTTATGTCCCTCACTCCCTTTACCTCCCTCCCTCTATGTCGCTTTCTCTCCCTTACACCATCTTCATCCGTGCCACCCCACTGATTCCTCCTTCCCTATCACACACATTCACACACACAACCTCCCACTTTCTTTGTCGCTCACAACTCCTTCTAGTCTCTCTCTCCCCAACCATCAATCTCTCTCTCTCTCTCTCTCTCTCTCTCTCTCTCTCTCTCAAACACACACACACACACACACATTATGTCCCTTTCCATTCTCAAACCCATCCCCCCTCCATCCATATCTATCTCCACCTTTCTCCCTCCATCCTTCACCCTACCTTCTCTCCCTCCCACTCTCATTTCCCGTCTCTCTCTAACCTTCTATCCCTCCCTCATGTTATCTTTCCCTCAACCTATCCCAATATCTCCATCACTCCCTCTCTCACACACTTTATGTCCCTTCCCCCTCCTCTCATATTCTCTCTCTCTCTCTGTCTCTCTCTCTCTATCTATCTCTCTCCATCGCCACCACTCCCTGCATGTCTCCCACCAACACTTTCTGTCCCTCCCTTCTTATCTCTTTATTTCGTTCTAGCCCCATCTATCTCTCACTCCCTCTAAATCCATTCCTCCCCATTGTACATCTCCCTCCCTCGCTCTATGTATTCCTTCCCCTTGTATTCTTTATTTCTCTCTCACATCCCCCTTGCCTCCATCCATTCCCCCTTGTCACTCAAGTCTCACTTTCAACTTCTAACCCTATACCTCTTCAGAACTTATTCTACTCCTAATAGTGCTTTCAAGCTCCACTTCCCTTCAACCCCTGTAGCCCATCATGTTCTCATTCCCTTCATCTCTCCCCACTCAAGATTCCAACATCCTTCTAAGCCCTTGACACTTTCCCACCCCTATTAAATATTAACCATAGATTCCCTTGACCCTTCCCCACCCCTTCTCAAATATTAAACAAAAATTCCCTTGAGTCTTCCACACCCCTTCTTTCTCAAGTATTAAACATGTATTTTATGATTTAAATAACACGAGCGATATAACGCGTACGCATTATGTAGTTATATAACACGTGCGCGTTATGTACATATAAAAGCACGACAATATTTTTGAATTTGGAGTTTGCTCGCATGTCAACAGTAATCCCATGTGTATGCTTTGGAGTTTGCTTCGGTAATTCCAAACCTGTGCAATGTTAATGAAAAACCAAAGCTAATTGGGTATTTCTTCCAGTTTTTGGAGAAGCCTGTGCTTAGCCACTCGTTACAATATGCTACACACAGTCATTTTTGACGAAATCTTAGACACAAATAGCATTTTTTCTGCAGATTCCAAATATGTAACTTTTATTTTGAAATATTAATTTTTCCTATTTTCTTTCAATTTCTTTTCTGTCCTACTTCCTTAACTTGTGAAACACACTATTAGTGTTTCTTCCATAACTTTTTCAATTCTCGATCATTTCAAAAAAAAATTGTATGGTCCACAAGAGGATACTAACCTCCACATTCTATGAAAAACCCATGTCAAGATTTTTGCATTAAGACCTTCAAAGGCTCTACCCACAAAAGAGGTACTATTTTTGAGGTTTGATCACTTAGAAAATTATAAAAAAATTATAAAATTACTAATTTAATTTTCTAAAAATAATGGCGCACAAGTGCGATGTGTTCTCTACATGCATGGCAATTTTTGTAGCTTGATTCCATCATTTAGGCCCTCAAAGGCTCAACCCACAAAAACATATACCTTATCATTTTCCTAAAAAATAAAAAGTGTCTGTTAGGAAAAATGAAACTTGACATAGCCATGCAAATTTTCAATACATAAAAGTTATATATTCGGAAATGTGATTCAATTTCCTACATTTCATCTTTTTTACTCAATGCAAGATATTTTGCGTAAGTAGCTAAAAAAATCCAAGTAAGTTGAGGGATGCCTGCTTTTTCAATTTTCTATTGCATCTAACGCGCCAAAAGTGACCCTCATTAGCTTGCACTGACCCAAAAGCCTTCCTAAATATCCTAAATATCTTGTTTTTCATCCTCCACCTTCTTAGTATTGAAAGATAACAAATTATTTTATCCTATGATATTTTAGGAATTGTCCAATGCTTTGTTTCACTATGGAGCTTGTGAGAGTTCATTCTTATTTCAGCAATGTTGTTTTTTTTTTTCATTTACTAATTTTAGCAGAAAGATACTTTGATCTTAAAGAATAGGGTTATGAGCTCTTTATAGTATCACTCCAATTTCTCCGTAATTTAGATATAATAGAATTTTAATAGTATCAATATTTTGCAATGATCTTCTCTATTCCCCAATGATATAACCAAGACTTGACATTCTTTTATGCCAACCTATCTCAAGAGTTAGGTCACTAATATCCTTTTATACCAACTTCCTCTTGTTTTTCATGTTGGTTGTCATGTTCTTGTAAATTGGGCACCTAGTGATAGCTATACCTTTGATGGGGTAAAGAAAGATACTTTCGATCTTCTAGATTAGGGTTAATGAGCTCTTTATAATATCATTGCAATTATTTCTATTAATATAATATATAGAAATTATTATTTATATATTGATATTTGTTTTATAATTGTATTTCTATGTATGAAGAGATTAGAGAGAAGCTTTCCTAAATCTCCTTAGTTTGATGAGTTAATAGGTTAAGAAGGTCAATATTTTTACAAATATCCTGAAATTGAGATTTAATGTGAGAGTACAAAGGACATGCTAAGAGGGTCTTTCATCCTAACCTTCTTAGTATCTCAAAGATAACAAATTATTTTATCCCATAATATTTTAAAAATTGTCCAAGTATTATAGTGCAATTTCTAGTTACATTTGCATGCAATATTATTTTAATGGCATCAATATTTTGCATAATTACCTTCTCTATTCCCAAATGATTTAACCAAGACTTGGCATCCTTTTATGCCAACCCCTCTCTCAAGCTTGCAAGTGGTTGATTGGATTTTTAAGTACTCTTCTGAAACCTCTTGTCTTTCTTGTTGGTTGTCTTCTTGTAAACTAGGCACCTAGTGATAGCTATACTCTTGATGGAGAAATATTAACATCTATATTTATTAATACAATATATAGAAATTATTATTTATATATTATTGATAAAGATGTAGAATTCTAGACCAACTATATGTGCATATAGGTTTTTGTTGAGATATTGTAACTTCAAAGAATATTATATTTGTACTTTATTATTCCAGAGATGTTTCATTCCTCCGTGAAGATCTTCTTGTATATCCGGAGATGGTTATTCCTCTTTCGGAATGTGGTAACTCGGGATATTAGACTTCCCTATTGGGGGTTGGCCCTGTATGTGTTATGTGGGCTCAAAGGGTTATTAGACCACCCTAGAGGGGTCGGCCCAGTCAGTTGTAGTGGGGTATTTAACCCATTGGTTAAATACGAGCCTACGTGTACTTGTGTAAAAGATATGTTAGAGTAGTGTATAAATAGAGGAGGTGTGTTCCTCATTTGATACACACACTCACTTGAGAGAGAGGCGCACTTGTGGAGGAGAGGTCTGCTATGGTGGAGGAGGAGATCATGTCTTTGGTTTGCAACTTTGTATATTGTTGGTCCATCTATATTGAGGAAGCTTTACTAGGTTTTCTACCCATGAGGGTTTCCCAAGATAAATCTGTGTCTCTTGTGTTTTTGCTATGCTTGTTGTTTCTTCAGTGATCCTGTATATGCTATTATTGCGAAATGGAATGTAATGCTGCTATTTTCTGTCTTAGCATATTAAATCTTAACATGGTATCAGAGCTAAACTGAAGGATGTTAAGATTTAATATGCTAAGACAGAAAATAGCAGCATTACATTCCATTTCACAATAATAGCGTATACAGAATCACTGAAGAAACAACAAGCATAGCATAAACATAAGAGACACAGATTTATCCTGGGAAACCCTCATGGGGTAGAAAACCCAGTGAAGCTTCCTCAATATAGATGACCAACAATATACAAAGATGCAAACCAAAGATATGATCTCCTCCACCATCATAGCAGACCTCCCCTCCACAAGTGCGCCTCTCTCTCAAGTGAGTGTGTGTATCAAATGAGGAACACACCTCCTCTATTTATACACTACTCTGACATATCTTTTACACAAGTACACGTAGGCTCGTATTTAACCAATGGGTTAAATACCCCACTACAATTGATTGGGCCAACCCCTCTAGGGTGGTCTAATAACCCTTTGACCCACATAACACATACAGGGCCGACCCCCACTAGGGAAGTCTAATAACCCGAGTTACCACATTCCAACGGAGGAATAACCATCTCCAGATATACAATAAGATCTTCACGGAGGAATGAAACATATCCGGAATAATAAAGTACAAATAATAATATTCTTTGAAGTTACAATATCTCAACACTCCCCCCTTAACGAGAAGGATATTATAACAGCATCTGCATGAGCAAGGAGTCATCAACATCATACATGATACATCTATAAATCATTGGAAGCTTTCTCAACATCATCAGTAACTCAAGCAGTTACTGGAATATCTTCAATACTGGAGCATCAACATCTTCAGTACTGAGTCTTTATCTTCTGCAGCACTCGAACAACTACAACACCATCAACATCTGGATCCTCACGATCATCAACATCGTCATCATATGATTATCAGCATCAGAATCATCTCGATCTACAGCATCTGGATCATCTCGATCTACAGCATCTGGATCATCACGATCTACAGCATCTGGATCATCACGATCTACAACATCTAGATCATCTCGATCTACAACATCTGGATCATCTCGATCTACATCATCTGGATCATCTGGATTAGTATCCACACCAATACATCTATCATCAAAACATGTATTCTTACTAATACATCTATCATCAAAAGCATGTATTCTCACTAATACATGCATCATCAAAAACCATGTATTCTCACTAATACATCCATTATCAAAAGCATGTATTCTCATTAATACATCTATCATCAAAAGCATGTATTCTCACTAATACATAACAGCATATCCCTGCAAACACACACGATCATATTACAGGATGATCAATCCCGCTCTCTTTAGGACATAGGTCCATGGATGATACAATCCAGTCATGTACCTTTTGAACCGAAGTCTAGGGACGATCCAGTCCTATCATGTACCTTTTGAACTGAAGTCCAGGGATGATCCAGTCCTAACATGTACCTTTTGAACCAAAGTCCGGGGACGATCCAGTTATAACATGTACCTTTTGAACCGAAGTCCAAGGACGATCCAATCCTATCAATTCTCGGAGACCTCATGTCTACGACTCAGTTCACAGGACCAAAGTCCAAGGATGATCCAATCCTTACCGTACATTTAGGACCCACGTCCAAGGATGACTTAATCCTCAACCGTACATTTAGGACCATGTCCAAGGATGACTTAATCCTCAACCGTACATTTAGGACCACATCCAAGGATGACTTAATCCTCCACCGTACATTTAGGACCATGTCAAAGGATGACTTAATCCTCCACCGTACATTTAGGACCATGTCCAAGGATGACTTAATCCTCCACCGTACATTTAGGACCACGTCCAAGGATGACTTAATCCTCCACCGTACATTTAGGACCACGTCCAAGGATGACTTAATCCTCCAACCGTACATTTAGTACCCACGTCCAAGGATGACTTAATCCTCCCACTATACGTTTAAGTACCCACGTCCAAGGATGACTTAATCCTCCACCCATACATTTAGGACCCACGTCCAAGGATGACTTAATCCTCCACCGTACATTTAGGACCACGTCCAAGGATGACTTAATCCTCAACCATACATTTAGGACTACGTCCAAGGATGACTTAATCCCTCCACCGTACATTTAGGACCACGTCCAAGGATGACTTAATCCTCAACCGTACATTTAGGACCACGTCCAAGGATTGAATTAATCCTCCACCGTACATTTAGGACCACGTCCAAGGATGACTTAATCCTCAACCGTACATTTAGGACCACGTCCAAGGATGACTTAATCCTCCACCGTACATTTAGGGACCACGTCCAAGGATGACTTAATCCTCAACCATACATTTAGGAACTATGTCCAAGGATGACTTAATCCTCAACTGTCCACCAAGGACCTCATTCTCGAAGACATACGTCTACGGCTCTTCTTTAGGACTGAAGTCAGGATGATCCAATCCCCTCACATGTTCACCAAAAACTTCATTCTTGAAGACATACGTCTACAGCTCTTCTTTAGGATTGAAGTCCAGGGATGATCCAATCCCCTCACATGTTCACCAAGAACTTTATTCTCGAAGACATACGTCTACGGCTCTTCTTTAGGATTGAAGTCCAGGGATGATCCAATCCCCTCACATGTTCACCAAAAACTTCATTCTCGAAGACATAAGTCTACAGCTCTCTTTAGAACATATGTTCAAGGATGATGCAATCCCTTTGTCACCTTTGACCCTGTCTAAGGACCATCCACCAACCTCTCTGTCGGCATCACTAATATAGGTATCCTCATCATCGACCTCACTATCGATGCAGGAAATCTCATCATGAGTTATCACATTACTCCCCCCTTTCGAGGAGGGTCCTTCTGAACTATATTAAGTTTGTCTCGAAAAACTTTATTTGAGGTAGAGGTTTGGTTAGTACATCAGATCGATAGAAGTTTGGTTAGTACATTGGTAACTTGTTACAAATTCAAACTTTTGGTTCCTTTCTGCACCATATCTTGGAACACTAGATTCTCTGCCATGTTGATACAACTCTGTTTGTCACATAGGATCATAGTTGGGTCTATCTCTAATTCAAACAATCCTGAAGCCATACTGTTTCATAACTTAGCAGAGCAAGAAGCCATATATTATGCTTGTGCTAAGAGCCACACTATATTGCTTCCTTCTAAACCATGAGATCATGGTTGATCCCAGACAGTAACATCTTCTCGGTGTGCTCTTCCTGTCTGATCCAATTTCTGCCCAATCAACATTTGTGTAGCCATCTGAAGTCATGATCTCTAAGATAACATAGATCAAAATCTATCGTATCCTTTAGGTATTTCAACACATGCTTTGCAACTAACAGGTGAACACATCTGGTTTTCCACTAGATACTGACACAAGGTGTTCACAGCAAAGCATATATCTGACCTAGTATTTGTTAGACACATCAATGACTCAATGTTTTGTCTGTACAGAGTTCTATCCACTAACTCTGATGAGTCATCTGATAAAAACTTCAAGAGTGGCCATTCCAACACATCAAGTCCTTTTAATATTTTTCAGCATGCTTTCCCTGGTTGAGAAAGATTCCTTTTGAGCCTTGCCATACTTCCAGACCTAGGAAGTAATACATTAATTTGAGATCTTTCATTTTATTTTATGCAACCATCTATCTGTTCCATCTCCCGTTAGATGGGTCTACTGATATGAACCTCAACATCATTCGAACTTTGAGGTGATTTCCTTCTTGTATCCATGTCATCTATGCATAGAAGCCATATTCAATCTTGTAGCAAAGGTTGAGATCCACATCACCCATGATGATCATTAAGCTCATCAATTGATTATCGATCCTGGGTACCCATACAGAACCTGATTCACACTTCTTCTTTAATTACACCATTAAGAGAATGGTCTTATCTATCCACTTGGAGCAAACATCTTGTTATGATTCTCTTCCTCTTTCTAAGAGAATCCTCTAGCCATGAGCCTTCTATATTTTGTTTGATTTGTAAATCTTCTTGTTGAACATCCATCACTTGTTCGGGTGTTCATTATTCTTCATGATCTTTCCTACAAAACAAAATTAAGTACATGATTAGTAATACTTCATAATCATGAAATCATGTTGACATGATAACCTATTATGCATACAGATATCATTTACATAGTTATGCAACTATCTTGACCAATACTTTGGCACAACACTTTCTTATATCCTGTATGCATACAGTGGCTATCTAGATGCCTTCCATCTCTACCAGAACATACTATCGAGAGTGTGCACAACTCTCAGCATGTCAGCAAAGAGGTTTCATTCTAGACAAGCAACAATGGAATGTTTGTCCAACTTACCAATCATATGCATATTAGTAGTATACTGTTCAATGCTCTATGAATGTTTGCACTCAGCATGATATGTTCTAGTAATACAAATATGCATACAAGAAATATCATTTATTATTTGAAATAACAACTCAAATACTTATCTTTCTGTTTGTGTGGTTGCCTCCCGCTTGATCTTCTATATGTCTTTTGAACTTCTATTCATTCTGTACCACTGTGCATGCTCAAGTGTGCACTAGTGTCATCCTCATGATCTCATACACAAACATTCATTCATTAGTATATTCTGAAAACATTCTAATTCTAAATAATCTTGAATATGTATAGTCATGATCACTAGTATTCAGGGGTTTCAAGTAAGTCTTCTTTTACTCATGCATATTCTTGTTTGATCATAGTACTCTTCTGGTTAATTAAATCATGCATAAACCCTTGATTACTAACTTTATGAATAAGCATAACCAATCATATCAAGTATACTTATATAAGGGATCCTAACACAAGGTAAGATTCTAACTTGACATAAGAAAACATACCTGGATTAGTATACCTGCTTAGTTATGTACAACATACCTAAACAATCTCTTCAATGATTTAGAGATCCTGAGCTAGAACCTGCATGTCTCATAGGTTAAGCATAATATAAACAAGGTCATACATACCTCGTAAGTAGAACAAAGATTATGGATGAGTCCTTTGTCTTCATGATGTCATGGTCATGGAGCTTGATTTGTCTTTTGTGATGTACCTGTATCTTGTTAGCAGACAACATCAACCTCACACAACCCTATAATGCATTAGTACAATCATATAGCCCTAATCAATGAATGTCTTCGAATCATATTCACATGCACTCATACTGTTACTAGGGGTGATAAGACAATTCTAACGTTAATCAAGATTGTACTAATAGATAACATGAAGACAAACACATTATGAACTTAATCAAGAATCAGATTTCAAGACATACCTGAACCTCCTTAAGTCATACTTGTTGAGACTTCTTGTAGTCTTCTTATGTAAGTCCTTAGCCTCAACTCCCCCCTGAAACTTTGATCTGGAGCTTGATTAGGGTTTGCTAGAGAAACCCTAAAAATTCAATCTTTGACTTTCACACTTCCGAATGAATGGAAGGATGTGTCTTGCTGAGCTGATCAAACTAGCATACTTCAATTTTGAAATCTCCAAAATTTGACCCCTCAAAATTGCCTTTGAAACTTCTGGATCTTCTGGGACAAGGATCCCAAACTAGGGTTTGATTAAGCCTCACCCTTCTGCTCAATCAAAAGGTTTGATCCAAGGCTCTAAACTCTTATTTTTCTAAGGAGCTTCTTGCCGTGGTTACAGACTTAAAAAATTCCAACTTTTGCTGAAGCCCTAATTTTCCATCTTTCCGATCAAAATCCCGAGCTAGAGTTTAATCAAGCCCGGTCTTCTACCCAACCCAAAAATTCGATCTTGGTCTCTAAATTTTGGTTTTTCTGAGTAGCATTCAGCCGTGGATTCCGATTCCAAAAATTCTAATTTCTCTGAAACCCTAAATTCTGGAAGCCATGAATAAAGGTGCTCCAAAAATAATTTTGTTTTGACATAAATATGTACCTGATTGTTTCTGCTATAACTCTGAAATTTTTGCTCCATAGGGTCTGAAAACATCTTCTGCAGTAGCCTAACCTGTCATCTTTCCATCATGACAGGTATGACCTCAATTGGATTTTCTGAGAATACAGGAGAGCGAACTTGTACGGCGTGCCACATGTCACTGTTTGAACTTCGGCCTCTGAAAACATTTGCTAAGATAGCTCACCCTATTATATTTCCATCCTGATAGGTCTGACCTCAATTGGACTCTCTGAGAGAGAGTTATGCCAAGTGTCGCAACGTGACCTGTTTATGGGACACAACAGGAGAGCGAACTTGTACGGCGTGCCACGTGTGACTGGTTCAGCTTCGGCCTCTGAAAAAGTTTTCTAAGATAGTACAGTCTGTGTACTACCTGTCACTTTTTACGAAATTGCATTTCGAGCTTCCTAGTACAAGTTATGACCTTTTTTCCTAGGTCACCTGATTTTTACTGAGATCTGGAAGAGACAGAAACCCTAACTTGTACTGATCCTAACTTACAAAGTACAACGAATCTGAGGGTTCCCTTTGGACACAAGATACCTGGATATGTTATCTACTACCTATAAAGGTTTCAGATCCTGAACCTTCACCAAAATGGATTTACAGCAAAAGTTCCACGATGACTGGTTTTTTCTATGTAAAACCCTAACCTTCAAATTGTCGTAAGTGAAGCAAGTGTCGTAAGTGCCATACCTTGCCTTCCTTCAGGTTAGATATGATACCATGTTAATATTTAATATGCTAAGATAGAAAATAGCAACATTACATTCCATTTCACAATAATAGCGTATACAGGATCACTGAAGAAACAATAAGCATAGCATAAACACAAGAGACAGAGATTTATCTTGGGAAACCCTCATGGGGTAGAAAACCTAGTAAAGCTTCCTCAATATAGATGACCAGCAATATACAAAGATGGAAACCAAACATATGATCTCCTCCACCATCATAGCAGAACTCTCCTCCACCATCATAGCAGACCTCTCCTCCACAAGTGTGCCTCTCTCTCAAGTGAGTGTGTATCAAATGAGGAACACACCTCCTCTATTTATACACTACTCTGACATATCTTTTACACAAGTACACATAGGCTCGTATTTAACCAATGGGTTAAATACCCCACTGCAACTGACTGGGCCGACCCCTCTAGGGTGGTCTAATAACCCTTTGACCCACATAACACATACAGGGCCGACCCCCACTAGGAAAGTCTAATAACCCGAGTTACCACATTCCGACGGAGGAATAACCATCTCCGGATATACAATAAGATCTTCACGGAGGAATGAAACATCTCTGGAATAATAAAGTACAAATATAATATTCTTTGAAGTTACAATATCTCAACAAAGGAAGGCAAGGTATGGCACTTACGACACTTGCTTTACTTACGACAATTTGAAGGTTAGGGTTTTATATAGAAAAAAAAGTCATCGTGGAACTTTTGCTATAAATCCATTTTGGCGAAGGTTCAGGATCTGAAACCTTTACGAGCAATATACAAAGATGCAAACCAAACATATGATCTCCTCCACCATCATAGCAGACCTCTCCTCCACAAGTGTGCCTCTCTCTCAAGTGAGTGTGTATCAAATGAGGAACACACCTCCTCTATTTATACACTACTCTGACATATCTTTTACACAAGTACACGTAGGCTCGTATTTAACCAATGGGTTAAATACCCCACTGCAACTGACTGGGCCGACCCCTCTAGGGTGGTCTAATAACCCTTTGACCCACATAACACATACAGGGCCGACCCCTACTAGGGAAGTCTAATAACCCGAGTTACCACATTCCGACGGAGGAATAACCATCTCCGGATATACAATAAGATCTTCACGGAGGAATGAAAAATCTCTGGAATAATAAAGTACAAATATAATATTCTTTGAAGTTACAATATCTCAACAAAGGAAGGCAAGGTATGGCACTTACGACACTTGCTTTACTTACGACAATTTGAAGGTTAGGGTTTTATATAGAAAAAAAAGTCATCGTGGAACTTTTGCTATAAATCCATTTTGGCGAAGGTTCAGGATCTGAAACCTTTACATGCCGTAGATAACATCTCTAGGTATCTTGTGTCCAAAGGGCACCCTCAGATTCATTGTACTTTGTAAGTTATGATCAATACAAGTTAGGGTTTCTGTCTCTTCCAGATCTCAGTCAAAATCAGGTAACCTAGGAAAAAAGGTCATAACATGGGCTAGGAAGCTCCAAATGAAATTTCGTAAAAAGTGACAGATAGTACACAGATTGTACTATCTCAGGAATCTTTTTCAGAGGCTGAAGCTGAACCAAAGACACGTGGCACGCCGTACAAGTTCGCTCTCATGTTTTATCCCATAAACATGTCATGTTGCGACACTTGGCATAACTCTCTCTCAGAAAATCCCATTGAGGTCAGACCTATCAGGATGGAAAGATAACAGGGCGAGCTATCGCAGGAAACATTTTTAGAGGCCAAAGTTCAAACAGTGACACATGGCACGCCGTACAAGTTTGCTCTCCTGTATTATCCCAAAACAGGTCACGTTGCCACATTTGGCATAACTCTCTCTCAGAAAATCCAATTGAGGTCAGACCTGTTAGGATGGAAAGATGACAGGTCAGGCTACTACAGAAAACGCTTGCAAACCCTTTGGAGTCAAACTTTCAAAGTTATAGCAGAAACAATCAGGTACATATTTCTGTCAAAACAGAATTATTTTTGGAGCAACTTTATTCATGGCTTCCGGAATTTAGGGTTTCGGAGAAAGTTAGAAATTTTGGAATCGTAATCGACGGCTGAATGCTACTCAGGAAAATTGAAATTTAGAGACCAAAATCGAATTTTTGGGTTGGGTAGAAGACCGGGCTTGATTAAACCCTAGCTTGGGATTTTGATCGGAAAGATGGAAAATTAGGGCTTCAGCAAAAGTTGGAATTTTTGAAGTCTGTAACCATGGCTGGAAGCTCCTCAGAAAAATAAGAGTTTAGAGCCTTGGATCAAACCTTTTGATTGAGCAGAAGGGTGGGCTTCATCAAACCCTAGTTCAGGATCCTGTCCAGAAGATCCAGAAGTTTCAAAGGAAATTTTGAGGGGTGAAATTTTGGAGATTTCAAAATTGAAGTATGCTAGTTTGATCAGCTCAGCAAGACACATCCTTCCATTCATTTGGAAGTGTGAAAGTCAAAGATTGAATTTTTAGGGTTTCTCTAGCAAACCCTAATCAAGCTCTAGAGCAAAGTTTCAGGGGGAGTTTAGGCTAAGGCCTTACATAAGAAGAGTACAAGAAGTCTCAACAGGTATGACTTAAGGAGGTTCATGTATGTCTTGAAATCTGATTCTTGATTAAGTTCATAATGTGTTTGTCTTCATGTTATCTATTAGTACAATCTTGATTAACGTTAGAATTGTCTTATCACCCTAGTAACAGTATGAGTGCATGTGAATGATCGAAGACATTCATTGGTTAGGGCTATATGATTGTACTAATGCATTATGGTGTTGTGTGAGGTTGATGTTGTCTGCTAACAAGATACAGGTACATCACAAAAGACAAATCAAGCTCCATGACCATGACATCATGAAGACAAAGAGTCATCCATAATCTTTGTTCTACTTACGAGGTATGTATGACCTTGTTATATTATGCTTAACCTATGAGACATGCAGGTTCTAGCTCAGGATCTCTAAATCATTGAAGAGATTGTTTAGGTATGTTGTACATAACTAAGCAGGTATACTAATCCAGGTATGTTTTCTTATGTCAAGTTAGAATCTTACCTTGTGTTAGGATCCCTTATATAAGTATACTTGAAATGATTGGTTATGATTATTCATAAAGTTAGTAATCAAGGGTTTATGCATGATTTAATTAACCAGAAGAGTACTATGATCAAACAAGAATATGCATGAGTAAAAGAAGACTTACTTGAAACCCTGAATACTAATGATCATGGCTATACATATTCAAGATGATTTAGAATTAGAATGTTTTGAGAATATACTAATGAATGAATGTTTGTGTATGAGATCATGAGGACGACACTAGTGCACACTTGAGCATGCACAGTGGTACAGAATGAATAGAATTTCAAAAGACATATAGAAGATCAAGCGGGAGGCAACCACACAAACATAAAAGATAAGTATTTGAGTTGTTATTTGAAATAATAAATGATATTTCTTGTATGGATATTTGTATTCCTAGAACATATCATGCTGAGTGCAAACATTCATAGAGCATTGGACAATATACTACTAATATGCATATGATTGGTAAGTTGGACAAACATTCCATTGTTGCTTGTCTAGAATGAAACCTCTTTGCGGACATGCTGAGAGCTGTGCACACTCTCGATAGTATGTTCTGGTAGAGATGGAAGGCATCTAGATAGCCACTGTATGCATACAGGATATGGGAAAGTGTTGTGCCAAAGTATTGGTCAAGATAGTTGCATAACTATGTAAATGATATCTGTATGCATAATAGGTTATCATGTCAACATGATTTCATGATTATGAAGTATTACTAATCATGTACTTAATTTTGTTTTGTAGGAAATATCATGAAGAATAATGAACACCGAAAAAGTGATGGTTGTTCAACAAGAAGATTTACAAATCAAACAAAATATAGAAGGCTCATGGCTAGAAGATTCTCTTAGAAAGAGGAAGAGAATCATAACAAGATGTTTGCTCCAAGTGGATAAATAAGACCATTCTCTTAATGGTGTAATTAAAGAAGAAGTGTGAATCAGGTTCTGTATGGGTACCCAGGATCGATAATCAATTGATGAGCTTAATGATCATCATGGGTGATGTGGATATCAACCTTTGCTACAAGATTGAATATGGCTTCTATGCACAGATGACATGGATACAAGAATGAACTCACCTCAGAGTTCGAATGATGTTGAGGTTCATATCAGTAGACCCATCTAACGGGAGATGGCACAGATAGATGGCTGCATAAAAGAAAATGAAAGATCTCAGATTAATGTATTACTTCCTAGGTCTGGAAGTATGGCAAGGCTCAGAAGGAATCTTTCTCAACCAGGGAAAGCATGCTGAAAAATATTAAAAGGACTTGATGTGTTGGAATGGCCACTCTTGAAGTTTTTATCAGATGACTCATCAGAGTTAGTGGATAGAACTCTGTACAGACAAAATATTGAGTCATTGATGTGTCTAACAAATACTAGGTCAGATATATGCTTTGCTGTGAACACCTTGTGTCAGTATCTAGTGGAAAACCAGATGTGTTCACCTGTTAGTTGCAAAGCATGTGTTGAAATACCTAAAGGATACGATAGATTTTGATCTATGTTATCTTAGAGATCATGACTTAAGATGGCTACACAGATGTTGATTGGGAAGAAATTGTATCAGACAGGAAGAGCACATCGAGAGGATGTTACTGTCTGGGATCAGCCATGATCTCATGGTTTAGAAGGAAGCAATATAGTGTGGCTCTTAGCACAAGCAGAATATATGGCTTCTTGCTCTGCTAAGTTATGAAACACTATGGCTTAAGGATTGTTTGACTTAGAGATAGACCCAACTATGATCCTATGTGACAAACAGAGTTGCATCAAGATGGTAGAGAATCTGGTGTTCCAAGATATGGTGCAGAAAGGAACCAAAAGTTTGAATTTGTAACAAGTTACCAATGTACTAACCAAACTTCTACCGATCCGATGTACTAACCAAACCTCTACCTCAAATAAAGTTTTCCAAGACAAAGTTAATATAGTTCAGAAGGACCCTCCTCAAAAGGGGGAGTAATGTGATAACTCATGATGAGATTTCCTGCATCGACAGTGAGGTCGATGATGAGGATACCTATATTAGTGATGCCGATAGAGAGGTTGGTGGATGGTCCTTAGACATGGTCAAAGGTGACAAGGGGATTGCATCATCCTTGAACATATGTTCTAAAGAGAGCCGTAGACGTATGTCTTCGAGAATGAATTCCTTGGTGGACATGATAGGATTTCATCATCCTCAAGAGAGCCATAGACGTATGTCTTCGAGAATGAAGTTCTTGGTGAACATGTGAGGGGATTGGATCATCTCTCGACTTCAGTCCTAAAGAAGAGTCGTAGACGTATGTCTTCGAGAATGAAGTTTTTGGTGAACATGTGAGGGGATTGGATCATCCCTGGACTTCAGTCCTAAAGAAGAGCCATAGACGTATGTCTTCGAGAATGAAGTTCTTGGTGAACATGTGAGGGGATTGGATCATCCCTGGACTTCAGCCCTAAAGAAGAGCCGTAGACGTATGTCTTCGAGAATGAAGTTCTTGGTGAACATGTGAGGGGATTGGATCATCCCTGGACTTCAGTCCTAAAGAAGAGCCGTAGACGTATGACTTCGAGAATGAAGTTTTTGGTGAACATGTGAGGGGATTGGATCATCCCTGGACTTCAGTCCTAAAGAAGAGCCGTAGACGTATGTCTTCGAGAATGAAGTCCTTGGTGGATGGTTGAGGATTAAGTCATCCTTGGACGTAGGTCCTAAATGTACGGTTGAGGATTAAGTCATCCTTGGACGTCGTCCTAAATGTACAGTGGAGGATTAAGTCATCCTTCGACGTAGTCCTAAATGTATGGTTGAGGATTAAGTCATCCTTGGACGTGGTCCTAAATGTACGGTTGAGGATTAAGTCATCCTTGGACGTGGTCCTAAATGTACGGTGGAGGATTAAGTCATCCTTGGACGTGGTCCTAAATGTACGTTTGAGGATTAAGTCATCCTTGGACGTAGTCCTAAATGTACGGTGGAGGATTAAGTCATCCTTGGACGTGGTCCTAAATGTACGGTGGAGGATTAAGTCATCCTTGGACGTGGTCCTAAACGTACGGTGGAGGATTAAGTCATCCTTGGATGTGGTCCTAAACGTATGGTGGAGGATTAATTCATCCTTGGACGTGGTCCTAAACATACGGTGGAGGATTAAGTCATCCTTGGACGTGGTCCTAAATGTACGGTGGAGGATTAAGTCATCCTTGGACGTGGTCCTAAATGTACGGTGGATGATTAAGTCATCCTTCGACGTGGTCCTAAATGTACGGTTGAGGATTAAGTCATCCTTGGACATGGTCCTAAATGTACGGTTGAGGATTAAGTCATCCTTGGATGCGGTCCTAAATGTACGGTAGGGATTGGATCATCCTTGGAATTTGGTCCTGTGAACTGAGCTGTAGACATGAGGTCTCCAAGAATTGATAGGACTGGATCGTCCTTGGACTTCGGTTCAAAATGTATATGTTAGGACTGGATCGTCCCTGGACTTCGGTTCAAAAGGTACATGTTAGGATTGGATCGTCCCTGGACTTTGGTTCAAAAGGTACATGATAGGACTGGATCGTCCCTGGACTTCAGTTCAAAAGGTACATGACTGGATTGTATCATCCATGGACCTATGTCCTAAAGAGAGCGGGATTGATCATCCTGTAATATGATCGTGTGTGTTGCAGGATATGCTGCTATGTATTAGTGAGAATACATGCTTTTGATGATGGATGTATTAGTGAGAATACATGCTTTTGATGATGGATGTATTAGTGAGAATACATGCTTTTGATGATAGATGTATTAGTGAGAATACATGTTTTTGATGATATATGTATTAGTAAGAATACATGTTTTGATGATAGATGTATTGGTGTGGATACTAATACAGATGATCCAGATGATGTAGATCGAGATGATCCAGATGCTGTAGATCGAGATGATCCAGATGCTATAGATCGTGATGATCCAGATGCTGTAGATCGAGATGATCCAGATGCTGTAGATTGAGATGATCCAGATGCTGTAGATCGAGATGATTCTGATGCTGATAATCATATGATGACGATGCTGATGATCGTGAGGATCCAGATGTTGATGGTGTTGTAGCTGTTCGAGTGCTGCAGAAGATAAAGACTCAGTACTGAAGATGTTGATGCTCCAGTATTGAAGATATTCCAGTAACTACTTGAGTTACTGATGATGTTGAGAAATCTTCCAATGATTTATAGATGTATCATTTATGATGTTGATGACTCCTTGCTCGTGCAGATGCTGTTATAATATCATTCTCGTTAAGGGGGAGTGTTGAGATATTGTAACTTCAAAGAATATTATATTTGTACTTTATTATTCCGGAGATGTTTCATTCCTCTGTGAAGATCTTATTGTATATCCGAAGATGGTTGTTCCTCCGTCGGAATGTGGTAACTCGGGTTATTAGACTTCCCTAGTGGGGGTCGGCCCTGTATGTGTTATGTGGGTCAAAGGGTTATTAGACCACCCTAGAGGGGTCGGCCCAGTCAGTTGTAGTGGGGTATTTAACCCATTGGTTAAATACGAGCCTACGTGTACTTGTGTAAAAGATATGTTAGAGTAGTGTATAAATAGAGGAGGTGTGTTCCTCATTTGATACACACACTCACGTGAGAGAGAGGCGCACTTGTGGAGGAGAGGTCTGCTATGGTGGAGGAGGAGATCATGTCTTTGGTTTGCATCTTTGTATATTGCTGGTCATCTATATTGAGGAACCTTTATTGCGTTTTGTACCCCATGAGGGTTTCCCAGGATAAATCTGTGTCTCTTGTGTTTTTGCTATGCTTGTTGTTTCTTCAGTGATCCTGTATATGCTATTATTGTGAAATGGAATGTAATGCTGCTATTTTCTATCTTAGCATATTAAATCTTAACAGTTTTTAATGAGAATATCAAAATATTTGGCAAGGTAATTGTCTCATTGTTTCATTGGAAAGGTAATTGTGTCATTGTGTGGAATGCTCTATCAACAAAATACATGAAATGGATATAAGATATATGAAATGCATTCCAATTAGTCAGTAACATGAGATGCATTACCAAGATGCTTTTACATTACTTATCACCCAAATAATTTCCCTATAAGGATGCATAACATTTACCATGATACTTTACGAAGATGCCTTTCAACAAACGTATTTGATATACCGCAAGGATACTGTATAAAGATACTTTTAGCAAAGATTACAAAGACATTTTTCTAACAATGATTACAAATATCACCTCAACATTTTATGCACTTAATGTAATACATATGCAAACTTATATTGAACAATTCCAATCTAACTAAGAAACCAAAAAAAGGGCCATAACACTAGTAGTTAAACATACTACCTCTCATCTCCACAAAAAGAATTATTCTTCTTTAGAGAACATCCAAAAATTCATTATGCATGAACTAATACGGGTACACTGGTACAAGACGAGTTGCTTACTTACCAAAGACCAAAGAAGGAGAAGAAGTTCTTGAACTCTTGAAGATTGCCTGGAATTAGCGTCTAATCTTCACTGTGGGAACATTTGTGACAACTAGTATCAGTAACACAGTCATGTAAGTTTCATGTCTTTAAATCTATGCAGTTTCTGATTTTTTTGTTTTGTTTTTGGAAACGTAATTTGTATACAACCAGCTTGGGTAGTTATTTGATTTTCATCTTTGTTAAACAAGATTTTCATCTTTCTTAAATAATGATGTTTTAAACAAGATTTTTATCTTTGTTTCTTGGACATCTTAATCTAACTCAACGTTATGCTGGTTTCTTTAGCTGGGCAGGCATCCACCATAAAACCCAAAAATATGGAGGTTCCAGTAATTTTGGTTATGTAAGTGTTGTTTTCTTATTTCTTATGAGCCAAATTTAATTGTAATATCAATATCAACTGTGTACTCTATTCTCTCTTTTGTATTGAGGATTGTAACTAATTTATTTATAGGAGTTTCTTTCATTGACATGTGAACTTTTCACTAAAAATACAAAATGTTGACTGTATAAAATTTGTATTTTGGCAGCCGGATGAGACATATTTTGACAGAGTGAAGAAAGAACTAGCGCAGGTTAATGTTATTTAAAGTGGGAGATTAATTGTTCCCAAGATGTGGCGTTATGGAGAGGCATTAATATTTCAGGGCTCAGGCTGCCCATGCAAAGGTTTTCAGATAAAGCTGGCTAAAGTTATTGTTTAACTTAAATAAGAAACTATTATTCAGTGTAGGAAAGAACAACCCTATCGAATCATTTTCCTTTTGTTCAAGCATCACTGAACTTGCATCTATATGTTCCGTCGGTATTATGACAGGGATTATGCTAATATGGACTGTTGTATTGTACAAGAATTTCATTGTTGTTAATTCTATTTCATATTTCTAAATACAGTGTAAAGACTATAGTAGTGGAGAATGTGAACATGAAATCACTGTAATGTAAGTCAATTAAATGAAAGACATGGTAATTCTGCAGTGAATGTAAGGCATGTGGTCGTGATGTATGAATGTGTTGTGAGACTTATATTATAATGAAAGGAAAGGTTGCCCCCTCCTAATATTTGTTGAACATGTGTCAATTATGTGATGTATGAATGTGTTGTGAGACTGATATTATAATGAAAGGAAACGTTGCCCCCTCCTAATATTTGTTGAACATGTGTCAATTATGTGATGTATGAATGTGTTGTGAGACTGATATTATAATGAAAGGAAATGTTGCGCCCTCCTAAATTTTGTTGAACATGTGTCAATTATGTTTATGCAGTCATCTATGCAATGATCTCTTGTTTATTAATGGTGTTTATTATGATGAATGAATGATGAATATGTTTTATTATGATTGCAGAATGATGAATCTTATTGTTATGTTTATTAATGTTGTAACTTCATGCCACAAACATATAGTTAACTAAACCTTACTCTATGTCGGTTATGGATATGCTTTGGGTGAGACCTTCCTCTTAATGGGATTGAAAATTCCAGCACACTAGACTACAACAACACCCTTTTGTTGACCCATCCACAAGAATCCTGGTCTCCATTTATTGCCCATAAATGGTTCCGTTTTCGAGACCCGATTATTAAACAATATTTTGTTAAATGTATGGAGGAATTGGTAATATCAAGTGAGATTCACGACTAATAGAACAATATGCTTGAAGGTTTCACAATGCAAAAGGTTTATATATGAGGATGGGAAGTATCCAAGTTCAGACAATACCTCTTTTATGGAGGATCTTTTCTAGATCAATACAAAGTGAAGCAAGAACTAGCATAGGTTAATGTTATTTAAAGAGAGAGATTAATTGTTCCCAAGATGTGGCGTTATGGAGAGGCATTAATATTTCAGGGCTTAGGCAGCCCATGCAAAGGTTTTCAGATAAAGCTAGTTAAATTTATTGTTTAACTTAAATTAAGAAACTATTATTCAGTGTATGAAAGAACAATCCTATCAAAGCATTTTCCTTTTGTTCAAGCGTCACTGAACCTGCATCTATATGTTCAGTCGGTATTATGACAAGGATTATGCTAATATGGACTGATGTATTGTACAAGAATTGCATTGTTTTTAATTCTATTTCATATTTCTAAATATAGTGTAAAGACCACAGTAGTGGAGAATGTGAAAATGAAATCACTGTAATGTAAGTCAATTAAATGAAAGACATGGAAAAGATGTTTAAAAATTAATAATGATGATGATTGTTGTTATCCACTGAAATCAATTTTGGTTTATTGGAACTTAAGAAATAATTGTGAGGAAAGAGAAGCTTTCCTAGATCTCTTTAGTTTGAAATTGAGATTTAGTGGTGGAGGGACATGGTAAGAGTTCTTTTTGTCCTCCACATTCTTAGTACCATAAAAATGAAAAATAATTCTTTTATCTCATGATGTTTTAGTGATTGTTGTTTGACAATGGAGCTTGTGAGAGTTATTTCTTATTTTAGCAATGTTGATTTTTTTTCATTAACTAGTTTTAGCATAAGTCTTTCTAGAATAGGGTTATGAGCTCTTTATAGTAACACACTCCAATTTCTCCTTAATTTAGATATAGTAGAATTTTAATAGTATCAATATTTTGCATAATGATCTTCTCTATTCCCCAACGATATAATTATAACCAAGACTTGACATCCTTTTATGACAATGTGTCTCAAGAGTTAGGTCATTAATATCCTTTTATACCAACTTCAGTCAAAGTGTCAAGTGGCTTTGATTGATGTTTCAAGTACACTTAGGAAGGAATACTCTTGTTTTTCATGTTGATTGTCATGTTCTTGTAAATTGCGCACCTAGTGATAGCTATACTTTTGATGGGGTAACAAAAGACACTTTCCATCTTCTAGATTAGGGTTAATGAGCTCTTTATAGTATCATTACAATTATTTATATTAATATAATATATAGAAATTATTATTTATATATTGATATTTGTTTTATAATTGTATTCTATGTATGAAAAGATTAGAGTGAAGCTTTCCTAAATATCCTTAGTTTTGATTAGTTAATAGGTTAGGAAGGTCAATATTTTTACAAATATCACACTCCAATTTCTAGTTAAACTTAAATGCAATATTATTTTAATGGCATCAATATTTTGCATAATGACCTTCTCTATTACCCAATTATTTAACCAAGACTTGGCATCCTTTTATGCCAACCCCTCTCAAGCTTCCAAGTGGTTGATTGGATTTTTAAGTACTCTTAGGAAGCCTCTTGTCTTTCATGTTGGTTGTCTTCCTGTAAATTAGGCACCTAGTGATAGCTATACTCTTATGGAGAAATATTAACATCTATATTTATTAATATAATATATAGAAACTATTATTTATATATTATTGATAAAGATGTAGAAATCTAGACGAACTATATGTGGATATAGGTTTCTAATGAGAATATCAAAACATTTGGCAAGGTAGTTGTCTCATTGTTTCATTGGCAAGGTAATTGTGTCATTGTGTGGAATGCTCTATCAACAAAATACATGAAATGGATATAATACATATGAAATGCATTCCAATTAGTGAGTAACATGAGCTTCATTACCAAGATGTTTTACATTATTTATCACCCAAATACTTTCCCTACAAGGATGCATGACATTTACCATGATACTTTACAAAGATGCCTTTCAACAAATGTATTTGATATACCGCAAGGATACCCTATAAAGATACTTTCAGCAAAGACCACAAGGACATTTTTCTAACAAAGATCACCTCAACATTTTAGGCACTTAATGTAACACATATGCAAACTTATATGCAACAATTCCAATCTAACTAGGAAACCAAAAAAAAGGGCCATAACACTAGTAGTTAAACATACTACCTCTCATCTCCACATAAAGAATTATTCTTCTTTAGAGAACATCCAAAAATTCATTATGCATAAACTAATAATAATTAGTATCACGAGTAACATCAACCAATATCAATCATACATCAGGCATACATGCGTCGATGCATAATAAATCAATTCATAATACCTCAACAATATATCAATCATATGTTGATCATATATCAATCATACACCAATATCAACTAATGAAAACCATACACACATCAACTTCCAATACAAACATCAATCATAGTACATCAACTAGAATGCATCAACCAAAACACATTAACCATAATACATCAACCAGAAGCAAAATACATCTACTAGAATATATCAACTAGAATACTTCAATCAAAATACTAGAATACTTCAATCAAAATACATCCTCATGCATTTCAATGTAACATGAATCAACATTTATCTCAGTAAATAAATGGTTGATAGCTTCTTTAAGATGCTATCAACATTCTATCTTATGTCCAATTGCATTAATGATTTTGAGTTAACCTTTAGTGCAACTCCCTTTTTATTTTCTTTTTAAATTTCTATTATAATATCTTGCTTTATTTTATGCATATCCTTAATATGAATTTGGGTGTTCCCATGAAGATGGGTAAAACGTTTTGGAAAACAAGGGGTGGGAGAATCGAAAGAAAAATAGCTTGATCGAGCTTTTGTTAAGCCCTTGATCGATCTTTTAAAAGATAGATCACAGGCTTAACAAAGCGCTTGATTGAGTTATTTTCAAAAGCTCGATCAAGCCTTGAACCCCAATCGAGCTAATATGATTGAGCTTTAAAGATCAATCGAGTTCTGGTAACTGTTGGCTCCTTCGTTTTGGAGTAGCCCAAGAAGTTGCGGAAGTAGCAGAATAAGACCATAAGACCAGAAATTAAGGAAGTAGAGGAAGTAGTGGAAGAAGAAGAAGAGTAGCAGAAGAAGACCAGAAATTGTAGAAAGCATCAAAAGTTGCAGAAGCAAGGTAACCACTGCAATGGTTTTGGACAAGTTTTGGACCTTGCGAACACTTATAAAATGAAGAGGAAGATGGAAGGAAGAGAAAAAAAACAAAAGAGAGAGCCCGCAACATAGTTCCAAGATAATAGATTTGACCCATCATCATCATAAGTATCTTGTTCTGGGTTTTGGGACTTGGGTCTCGTAATGGGTTTTTGGGGTTTTGTTCCACGACAAGAAATTCTGTGGTGAATGTAAGGCATGTGGTCATGATGTATGAGTGTTGTGAGATTGATATTATAATGAAAGAAAATGTTTCCCCCTCCTAAATTTTGTTGAACATGTATCAATTATGTTTATGCAGTCATATATGCGATGATCTCTTATTGATTAATGGTGTTTATTATGATGAATGAATGATGAATGTGCTTTACTATCATTGCAGAATGATGAATCTTATTGTTATGTTTAATGTTGTAACCTCATTCCACAACCATACAGTTAACTAAACCTTACTCTACTTCGGTCATGTCTATGCTTTGGGTGGGACCTTCCCCTTAATGGGATTGAAAATGCCAGCACACTAGACTACACCAACACCCTTTTGTTGGCCCATGCACAAGAACCTTAGTCTCCATTTTGTGCCAACAAATGGTTCCAGTGCTGGGACTTGGTTATTAAACAATATTTTGTTAAATGTATGATGGAATTGGTGATATCAAGTAATATTTAGGACTAATGTGACAAAATGTAAGTTTTAAACCTGTGTAGAGAAGCAAAGCATACAGATTCTTTTAATCAAAATGAAGATTACACCATAGCATTCACGCATAATACATAGAGATTTACCCTAGAAACCCTTTATCGGGAAAAACCAGCAAACCTTGGAGCCACCACTCCTATTTTTCTCATCATTCATTATGAATCACTCACAATACAATATAGGTATTCAACAACATCCAATATTATAATTTGTTAACTTGTATTAGTAAATAGACCCTAATCCCTTAACCGGGATTAAATTAAATATTTTTAGAAAAATCCCCAAAAATAACCAAAAACAACCCAAAAAAATTTAGTCTCGCTATGCTCGCAAACGATAACAGCCTATCGGTCGTTTTTGTATCGAAAAATACACACCGACCATTTTTGAATGGAAACGGCCTAACGGTCGTTTCTGTGAAGGTGTCGGAGGGATTGTCAGGCACACCGCTAACAGGGGCACTCTCCCCTTCACATACATGCAAAGAATATAACACACCCAACAAAAAATGCTTGAAGGTTTCACAACGCAACAGGTTGATATATGAGGATGGGAAGTAGCCAAGTTCAGACAGCACCTATTTTATGGAGGATCTTTTCTAGATCAATACAAAGTATTGAGGGATGAACTTCTAGTAAATCAAGCAACGTGGTTACATCAACTTGTGGGGAAGCAGGGTCCATCAAAAGTATGCAGTGTGGGTACTCGTTGGATGTGGAATTTAATTCCGCATCCAACGAGTGTGCGCGCTCTAAATTTGAGTAAAAACACATGGAGATATCTTGAAAATACGAACACAAAAAGTAGTTTTTTCAGGTATATCTTGTTTTTGGGGCAGCGGGGTCCATTAAAAGTATGCAGTGTGGGTACTCGTTGGATGCGTAATTTAATTCTGCATCCAACGAGTGCTCCCGCTCGAAATTTGAGTAAAAACATAAGGAGATATGTTAAAAATACAAAAAAAAAAGTAGTTTTTTTCTTTCTTTCAAAATTAATAAATATTATTTTATTATTTTAACTATTATTTTATTATTTTCCTTAGGAGGCCCATTTTAGACCTCAAAATTCCTCTGATGACCCTGAACATGGAGGAAGAGCATCAAGAGCTGTCAAGACCTATGGAAAATGGAAGTACTCCAAAAATCAAACCCCTCATGGAACAACGAATTAGAAGCAACAGAGCTAGCACTCCCCCGAATAACCCCCAGGCGCCCTCAAAAAATATGGTAACAACTTCTAGTAATATTTTCTTACAATTTCTGTGGTATAATCATATGAGTAGTAGCATTAATAGTTCCCAAAATAGCTCGTTAATAGGAGGAAATAGCATTAGTTCTTGAAAACCTAGTAGCAATTTTATAGTTCAACCTAGACCTCAGGTTTTTATACTGGTAGAAACACCAACTACAACACCAAGTACAACTAGTATGGCAAGAGTTCTGAAAGGACCTCCATTAAGGTTCTCAAATTTTGGTGGAATGGGGAAGATGATGCAGCTCAACAATGGTTTTTGTGTGAAGCAATATGGAATGCTAGGGCCACCCAAGAAGCATCCAAACTGGTATAATTCTAGATAACCATCTGTGGTAGATATTTACAATAGTATATGAGACTAGTTGAAAGGAAAGGTCCAAATGTGTCGGCCCCACATTGTGAAATCTCAAGCACAACAGATCTATCGAACAAACACAACAATTACTAGAGATGCATGCAACAAAATGTATGGAAACACTCTGCAGAAGGTTTGCAACAGTAAAATAATCCCATATACTCAGAAGATAGTTTACAATGTGTAACAATGGATACAATAAATTAAGTAATTTGAATTCCAAAGGTGGTCATTCGAATTGATGCATGAGAGTGGCTTACTAGGTAGTTAACACAACTCGACACATCAGTTAACCACTTAACTAATCAATAATTGACTCTAAATGACTCTGAAACTGACTAACTGAGTCTAACTCAATGTAGAACTCAATTGAATGCCAAAAAATAGGAGAGGGTGCCTTCTGTCTGCAATTTAACTAAATAGTAGGTGAGAATAATATGAGATGAAGTCAAACAGTGTAGTAAGGCACCCTAGTATCACCAGTTGGCTGAATAAACTAGTAAATGCTGTCAGTTGGACTAAATAGTGCACATTAGTCATGCAAATCACCCCCTAAATGGTGGAGGATGCTCAGATGATGGCCCAGTTGTATCCTAGAATGTAGGAGGAGGCTCAGATGATGGCCCACATGGCTCCTAGAATATAGGAGGAGGCCTAGTTGACTGAAACTGTGATATGTTGATGATGTAAGCACACGATGGAGTCAAAATACTTAGGATAAGTGGATAATTAAGTTGTAAGGATCAAATAAATTATGTGTGGTTGGAAAATGATCCAACACTCCCCCTTAATCTAATCTCATGGAGGTATAAAAAATAATAAAAGGGCCCTAGCAACAAAGGCCATAGGTCACCCAATACATAAATAATCCAAAAATGCGAGAAAAAATCTAAGTGAGGAAAGAGGCAAAAACCAAGTGGGAAAGAAAACCCCCCCTCAAACTGAACACTAAAGGATCTAATATGTCCTCACCATAGTAGAACTCACCCCCAGCAGTGAACGAAGGTAAGAGAACTTCTTCTCAGTGAAGCCCTTGGTGAAGATGTCTACAATTTTCTCTTATGTAGGGAAATATTGCAGTACAATGGTTCTGTCATGCACAAGCTCTCGAATGTGTTGATGTAATTGTAACTTCGGAAGATATTCACTTGTATATTACATTTGTACTTTATTGTATATCCAACAGAGATGTATTATCCCTTTGATTGGAAGTGTCGTCATTTGTATTTGCAAGTGTCGCAAGTTACATTGCAAGTGTCGTCATTTGTATTGATGGGTTATTAGACCACTAGTGTGGGGTCAGCCCTAGTTAGGACACATGGTTGGGTTATTAGACTTGAGTAGCAAGTCAGCCCTAGTGAATTATTGGCAGGTCAAGTCAGTGTATAAATAGAGAGGTTGTGTCTCTCATGTATCTCATTCACTCACTTCTCAAGCGCGCATAGCTAAGAAAGAAAGTGGCACACTTGTGGAGGAGGAGGAGCATCTGCTAGAGACATCTTATTGGGTTTGATCATTGCGATCTTGGTTTGTGGCTTATCTTATGTCTGAGGAAGTTGCAGGGTTTTTCACCTTCTTGGTTTTCCCCAGTGAAAATCTGTGTCTCTTGTGTGATTTATATTGTGTATATGATTGATATGTTGTAGATATGCTATGCATGTTATTCTCTTAGTGATCCTAAATGATAATGGAATGAAAGTATTGAAAAATTAACATGGTATCAAAGATGACCTAAGAAGGAGGCATTGTGTAGCTGCAGAAGCTAGGGCTTCTTAATATTTGGGTTTCTCTCCACAAATCATCAAATGAAGGAGGCTAGATTGACTCTCCTAGCAAGGGCACATCTTTCTATCGAGACATAATTCAATTCTGAGCATTGTCAGTTTTTGACCTAAAAATTAGGGTTTCTGCAAAAATTGGAATTTCTGAAATTCAAGACCACGGTGGGAAGATACTCTGAAAAATCAAAGTTTATAGATTTGGATCAAACTTTTTGGTTGGGTGAAGCTCCGGGAAAATCAAACCCTAATTCAGGGTCCTGTCTAGTGAATCCAGAAATTCCAAAAGCAATTTTGAGGAGTGAAAATTTGCAGATTTCAAATTCTAAGTATACCAGCTTGACCAGCTTAGCAAGGTGCATCTTTCTATCTTGTCAGAAGTTTGAAATTCAAATTTTGAATTTTTAGGGTTTCTCTAACAAGCCTTAATCTAGCTCTAGATCCGGTTTTCAGCAAATCAAGTGGTAAGACCTAATAAATTTTCTATTTCCATTTGAAGTACTCTTTAAGATGTCTCACCACATCAAGCTTGAGGATAAGATTGAAGGAGATGATAACTTCTGAGCCTGGAAGTATAGGATTGGGTTAATCCTAGATGAGAATGAGTTGGACACTTACATAAGTGAAGAGGTTCCTGTCCTAGAGGGAGAAGAGGCTAAAGCCTTACACAAGAAGAACTTGGTCAAGGCTAAGAGAATCATTGTTGATTCTATCAAAGACCATCTCATACCTCATGTGTCTTCCCTAAAGACACCTAAGGAGATGTTTGACTCCTTGAACAAGTTGTTTGAAGGAAAGAACATAAATCGGAAGATGAATCTATGAAACCAATTGAAAGGGGTAAAGCTTCAGAATGGAGAGACCATTCAATCCTACTTTTCTAAGGTCTCTCAAATCAAGGAACAACTTGAAGCTGTGGATGAAGTAGTAGAGAATGGAGAAATTGTAATGACCACATTGAATGGCCTACCTAGGTCATGGGACTCCTTCATCCAAGGAATCTGTGCAAGAAGGAAACTGATCTCTTTCAGTAGACTGTGGGAGGAATGTTCACAAGAAGAAGCTAGGCTTGTGACCTGAGAAGAAAAAATGGGGAATGAAGATCAAGCTCTCACAACACATACCAAGAAGATTTTCCCTAAGAACAAAAGGAATAGCAACAACAACAACTACTACAAGCAACCTGATAGGTATGACTTATAGGTATGTTTCGAAATCTACTCATGATTAAGTTTATGACTTGTTTGTCTTCATGTTATTGAGTTTAGTAACAATCTTGATTAATTTTAGACTTGTCTTATCACCCTAGTAAAAGTATGAATGCATGATAAAATACATTCATTGTTTAGGGTTATGACACTTATGATTGTACTAATGCACTGTGGTGCTATATGAGGATAAAGTTATCCGCTAACATGAAAAGTACAAATCAAGTTCTAGAACAAGACCATGGTGACATGAAGACAAAGACTCATCCATAGATGGATCACATAGAATCTCTACTTACGAGGTATATATAATTTGGTTTTACAATGCTTAACCTATGAGATATACAGGTTACTAGCACAAGTCATTGAAAAGAACAAGAAGACATTATGCGGGCATGCTAGACATAACTAGCTAACATGATAACCAAGTATGTTTTTGTTTCTATATCAAGTTAGAATCCTACCTTGTGTTAGGATCTTATACTTTTGTATGAATGATTATTCTTGAAGTTGGAATTTTAAGTAATCAACAGTTTATGCATATTATGTTTCTTACTTTGGTTGATGATATGACTAACCAGAAGAGTCCTATGGTCAATAAGAATATGCATAAGTAATAGAAGTCCTCCCTGAAACCTTGAATACTAATGCTTGTGATAAATTACCTTTGTGTGAAATAATCATTACCATACATAAGATTATTTAGAATCATAATGTTTTGATAGTATTGAGATTATACTAATGGATGTATGATCATGTATGAGACCTTGAGGATGACACTAGTACACACTTAAGCATGCATAGTGGTCTAGGATGAATATAAGTTCAAGGACAGGTAATCCAAGAAGCAAAGATCAAGAGGGAGCACACTTCAGTAGTTCCTGCAAGGAAAAAAAAGATTGAGAGGGAGTCCACCCTACAACTAAACAAAGATAAGTATTTGAATTGTCATTTATTATATGATTACTTAAATGATGTTGTCCAGTCGTGTTCATTCATATGTCCCTAGATTTAGGTTGTGTATTATGCATATTAGAATATTGCATTAATGAATAGTATACTACTAATATGCATGTAATGGGTAAGTGGCCTATGGCACTGTACAACATTCCATTGCTACTTATCTAGAATGAAACCTCTTTGCTAACATATTGGGAGTTGTGCACACTCTCAACAAATGTTCTGGTAGAGATGGAAGGCATCTAGAAAGTTACGGAATATGGATAAATGTTGTATTGAAGCATTGGCTAAGATAATTGCATGACTGTATGACATATGTCTTTATGCATAAGAATGTGTTTCTAAAAACTATGAGAAGTTTCTAATCATGCAATTGAATTTGACTTGTAGGAAAGATCATGTACAATCACCTACAAAAGAAGGACTACAACATTTGTTCCAGCAATGAAGTTCAAGAAAACTATCTATTGAAGATATTGAAGAATATGAAGTTCCCAGGATATAGGATGCAGTAATGGAAGAATGCCATGATCGAGGAGTACCAATCGATCATGAAGAATGATGTTTGGGTTGTGGTCCCAAGACTTGAAGGGAAGTCTATTGTGGCTTCCAAGTGGATCTATAATATCAATCATGCTATAGATGGTAGCATATAGAAATACAAGGTGAGGTTTGTAGCTCGTGGCTTTTCCCAGAAAGAGGGAATAGATTATGAAGAGACTTTTGCTCTTGTAGCCAGATACACTTCCATCAGAACAGTACTTGCTCTAGCTAAAGTGATGAAATGGAAGATACACCAGATGGATGTCAAGACAGCTTTCTTGAATGGTGTAGTCGAAGAGGAAGTGTATGTGGAGAAACCAATTGGTTTTGAGACACATGAAACAGAGTCATATGTGTGCAGGTTGAAGAAAGCCTTGTATGGCTTGAAGCAAGCTCCTAGGACTTGGTATGGTAGGATGGACAGTTTTCTATCCAGTTTGGGCTTTACCAAGAGTAAAGTGGATTCCAACCTTTACTACAAGTTTGAGGAAGGAAATCCTGTGATACTACTCCTATATGTGGATGACATGTTTGTTACAAGAGAGGATGGGTTGATTTCCGACACCAAGAGGAAGCTTGCAGCCGAGTTTGAGATGAAGGACTTGGGGATGATGCACTATTTTCTAGGCATGGAGGTGTAGCAGAGTGCAGATGGGATATTCCTTGGACAAGGGAAGTATGCAGTAGAGATCCTGAAGAGGTTTAGGATGATGGAATGCAAGGCCATGGCCACACCTATGGCATCGAACCTAAAGCTTCTATGTGATGCTTCATCTGAGCCGGTTGATGTCACTGTGCATCATCAAATGATTGGGTCCTTGATGTACCTGACAAACACGAGACTGGATATTTTCTTTGCGGTGAACACATTGAGCTAGTTCCTAACAGATCCGAGAAGTGTTCACATGGTTGTTGTAAAGCATCTTCTGAGGTACCTGAAGGGTATGAATGATTATGGGTTCAAGTATGATGTGAATCAGAAGTTTAACCTAGAGGGTTATGTTGATTCAGATTGGGCAGGAATTGCTATAGATAGGAATAGCACTTCGGGTGTTGATTCAGTATAGGATCAGGTGTGATCTCTTAGTTTAGCAGGAAGCAGTCTTACATAGCACTGAGTACAATTGAAGCAGAGTATGTTGCAGCTTGTTCGGCTAGTTGTGAGGAAGTATGGCCGAGGAAGCTACTATCTGAGTTATTTGATCTCCCGTTGGATGCTACTGGTATCTTTTGTGATAACCAGAGTTGTGTGAAGCTGTTTGAGAACCCCTTGTTCCATGACAGGGCGAAGCACATTGAGATCAAATATCACTATATCAAGGATATGGTGTAGAGAGGAGCAGTGAAGCTCCTGTATGTTGCGACAGATGAGCAGGTTGCAGATGTGTTGACAAAACCACTAGCCAGAGTGAAGTTTGAGTACTTCAGAGAGAGGCTTGGTGTTCTTCAGATTGAGGATACTTTGAGGAAGAAGTGATGGGACACATTTGCAGGAGCCATTCCAAGCATGGAGAGAGGAGGATCCTTCCCATGGTTGTGGATGTAAGCGTTGTGTGATGAGCATCAGGACAATGCTCCAGTTACTGCTTTGGATATGTATTGGTTGGATGCTTTGTATGATCAGTTGGATCATGTATATGTATATGCATTGGTTGGATGCTTTGTATGATTAGTTGGATCATGTATATGTATATGCATTGGTTGGATGCTTTGTATTATCAGTTGGATCATGGAGGATGAAATGCATCAGGACAATGCAGTGACGATGATCAGGATGATCATGTGTGATGAGTATCAGGATGATACTATGGATGATATGCATCAGGATGATGCTATGATGATGATCAGGACAATCATATGTGATGATATGTATTAGGTGGATGCATTGCATAATCAGTTGGATTATGTGTGATAAGTTCTGAAGACATAGATACACATGGCATTTTCGAACATGGTTGTAGATGTGTTCTCCCATGGTGGTGTTGTAATTTCTGGGATTTTTTGACATGGTTGCAGATGTGTTCTCGCATGGTCGTGATGTAATTGTTGGAGCCATTCCCACATGGTGGTAGATGTGTTCTCCCATGGTGCAGATGTAAGGGTTGGAGCGCCATTCTCACATGGTGGTAGATGTGTTCTCCCATGGTGCAGATGTAAGGGCTGGAGCCATTCTCACATGGTGGTATATGTGTTCTCCCATGGTACAGATGTAAGGGCTGGAGCCATTCTGACATGGTGGTAGATGTGTTCTCCCATGGTGCAAATGTAAGGGCTGGAGCCATTCTCACATGGTGGTAGATGTGTTCTCCCACGGTGCAGATGTAAGGGCTGGATCCATTCTCACATGGTGGTAGATGTGTTCTCCCACGGTGCAGATGTAAGGGCTGGAGCCATTCTCACATGGTGCAGATGTAAGTTCTGGAGCCATTCTCACATGGTGGTAGATGTGTTCTCTCATGGTGCAGATGTAAGGGTTGAAGCCATTTTTCACATGGTGGTAGATGTGTTCTCCCATGGTGAAAAAGTAAGGGCTGGAGCCTTCCCCGAATGGTGGTAGATGTGTTCTCCCATGTCAGTGGTATAAGTGTTGCATGATATGCATCTGGGTTGTGCTTCATGGATGATGAGATGAGATGATCAGTATGATCATGAGTATCAGGATGATACTCCATGGCCGTGGATAGGTTGTGTAGTTGCATCTAAAATATCCTGGGAGATCCGATAGGTTGAGCAGTGAGCTTGTAAAAGTCATGGGATGCTCTTTCGATGTTTTGTTGACGCACATAATAAGTCATGAGGACTCCATAGTATGGCCAGTGATGATGAAGACCTACAGGTGGTGGGTCTACATCCAACATGAAAAAGGGTTGGCTTTGTAGAACTTCCTATGATGAGCAGAATTCAGATATAACCCAGTGATCGAGATGTCGAGTACAGCAGCAGTGATGATGATGATGCTCCGTGATCCAGTGATGATGATCCAGCTCCAAAATTGAATACGTGTGCCAATATGTATTGATGACCTATGTTTAGAGAATACCTTCCTAGTTAAGAGTAAGTGTTGATGTATTTGTAACTTCGGAAGATATTCACTTGTTAATGGGAATGGTGTCGCTTTACAGTCTACCCTATTAAACTTTCTTAGCAAGTCTAAATCATATTTTGACTGAGATATATTGATCCCATCAAAATTATGAGTGATCTCTAAGCCAAGAAATTGTTTCAGCAGGCCTAAATCACTCATGTCGAATGCTAGTTGTAGTGCAGTTTTTATATTGATGATCGAAGCAAGAGTGCTTCCTATAATAAAAAGGTAATCAACATACAAGGAAATAATCATCAAATTACCTTCATGTTGTTGTAGGTACATATTTGGATTTGATTTTCATGTTGCAAAATTTTGAGACAGAAGGAAGGAATCCATCTTTGCATACCAAGCTCTTGGGGACTATTTTAAACCATACAATGATTTCTTCGGTCTCCACACTAATTTTAGATATGATATGTAGACTTCAGGCTTCATGTAAATATATTCCTGAAGATCTCCATGAATAAATGCACTCTTCACATCCATTTGGTGCACTTCCCAGTGCTTAGATGCGGAAATTGCCAAAACTAGGTGGATTGAATCCATTTTTGCTACCGGTGCAAAAGTTTCTGTGTAGTCTACACCATGAACTTGTGAGAATCATTTTGCCACCAACCTAGATTTTTATTTGCAGTTTGAGGAATCTGAAGCAGCCTTGGTTTGGTACACCCATTTGTATTGAACTAATTTCCTCCCAGGTGGAAGAGAAACTAGCTCCCATGTAGCATTTTTCTAAAGAGAATTGTACTCTTCATCCATGGCGGTTTTCCATCTCGGCTCTCTATGGGAATGATAGTATGATTTAGGATCTGAACCTATCATCAAAAAAAATTCTCAGACAGTAATGGATCAGAATATGAAGAGCAATACCTTCTTTTTGAAGGTTTGCTCGAGTTCTTCTTGAATCAATATGATTTCCAATGTTAGAACCAACAGAATGGAGAGTCTTTTCTGCCCACTTTGAAAACCAAGGGGGATCATTTGGATCTGAATATGAACCTGATATTTCATGTTCATTAATTTCTGATAAAATATCATAAATATTAGAACACAAACTTTCATCATCTTTTTCCAAATCTTCTTCTTGGAGAGGAGGGAATTCAGCAGTTTCTTCCTCAACTAGTTTTAGATCTTGAAGCAGTTCTTCAAATTTGACACTTTGCTTGATGAATATATTTTTGGATCTGATATCCATGAGTTTGTATCCTTTGTTTTCTTCAGCATATCCAATGAGTATGCACTCAGTACTCTATGGTTCCAAATATTTTATCTTCTCAATTGGAATTCTAGCCCATGCAGTGGAGCCAAAATCCCTGAGATTGGACACATCAGGCTTGTGACCAGTGTAGGATTTGAAGGGAGTATTACCTTTGATGGATGAGTGTGGAAATTGGTTTTGAATGTATGCAAAAACATTCATGTCCTGTTCCCAATTATGTGGAGCCAAACCTTTCGACTGAATCATACAAGTGGCCATCTCTTTCAATGCTCCGTTTTTCCTCTCCGCTACACCATTATGCTGAGGTGTGTAGGGGACTGTGTGCTATATTTGGATTCCATTTTCCACAAACATTTGCAGCAGATTTGATTTGATACATTCTCCACCATTATCAGATCTAAGAGCTTTGATCTTGTTCTCAGTATCAGTCTCAACAGAAGCCTTGAAATTCTTGAATTTTTCTAGCACTTCCGATTTGTTCTTGAGAAAGTAGACCCATGTGAATCTGGAGAAGTCATCAATAAATGTCAGAAAATACCTTGATACATTCATGGAGGTATTTTGCAGTGGACCACTGATATCACTGTGAATCAGCCCCAAAATACAAGAATCTCTACTAGCTTTTCCTCAATCAAACTTGTGCTCGAGGTGCTTCCCAATGATGCAACCTTTGCATATCCCTTTCGAGGATTTTATTTTCGGAAGGAATTCAACCATGGAATTATTTTGTAGAAGCTAAATATTTATAATTTAGGTGTCCAAACCTCTCATGCCATAGCCGGATAACCTCATTTACATGAGTCATAAGGGCACTTGTCTTTGAATGTGGCAAAAAGTGGGAAAACTCATATGTTTTTTCAGCATGATTTTCCTTGCCTACTGCAATGAGATTTCTGGTGGAAATATCATAAATTTCAACATTATTAGGGCTGAATACAACCTTATTTGGAAAACCAGTGTGTGTCATATGATACATAGAAAGCAGGTTCGAAGCTAGAGAAGGAACATAGAGAACATTTTGAAAACTGCCATGTTCTAAATGAATAGTAGCTTTTCCTTTCGAAGAAATTTGTGAATCATCTCCCATGTGGATGGAGATGAAATTGTCGGAGTCGAATGATGAGAAGGATTCTTTGCTTGCAACCATGTGATTCGAAGCTTCTGAATCTATGAGAAGAGTTGTAGAATTCAAAACACTTTCCATGAGTGCATGACCTCTTTCTGCATGATCATTATTGTCCTTCTTTCTTGCATCATCTGGAAGAGTAATGTTGTTTTTCTCCAAGAGAAGGGCCATCTAATCAATAGTTTTCTTCATGCATGAGCTTTCGGGATGAAATACCCTACCACAGTAAGAACACTTTGTCTTCCCTTTTCCCTTTTTGATGTAGGAGCATCGATGTTGAGTCAGCAATGTGATTACGTAGTCGCATGTTGTGCCTAGTATGGAGGCGAGTTGTTCTGATGTGGACAGCTTAAACCATTTTGAGTGATTCGAGATTGTAGGATGGGTAACCATCTGATGCGTTGTCTATTTTTAGTAAGATAGGACTAGCGGTGAGTTGATAATCCCTGCGTGGAGAAAAAGCCAGATTAGGAAGTCGGCTAAGTAGTGATGTAGACCCATCGTCATGGAGTTTGTTAAGTTGTTAGGTTTGTTGAGTGGTTCGAGTTTCTGTTAGAGGGTTGAATGCATAATTAGGGTCGAGTATAATGAATTAGGGGTTGGTCGGTTGGTTTTTAGCAGGGTTTGCTACGGATTGGTTGGTCAACTATGGGAGTTAACCGTTATGTAGGGAATGCAATTTTCATATTTTCTATAAATGAATGTAGAAGAACTGTGTGTGTTTAAGAAATATTTCTATGCATTTGAATCAAGAACATATTGAGTTTCTGACAGGTATAGTTGTGTGCATTTGTGGCCTGTTTCCTGTGTGCATGAATCTCTGTGTCGCATTCATTTGATCTTTGTTTGCAGTGAAGAACCCCCAAGTTGTTTGATTACCAATCACCTTCCATTGTTTAAGTAGGATTCTTGTTTGTGTTTAGTTGGCTAAATATCCAGACAAGGGTCAAGCTGGGTTTATTGTTCCATGATCAATCAGCCAAGAAATCCCAAGTAACAGAGTCGAATCTGTGAGCCGAAGTTGAACGACCCAAATTGAAGCCGAAGCGAAGATCGACGATGGGGAAGAGTTAATTGAAGTGAAGTTGTGCAGAAAATAACATTCCCGCAAGCCTAAGGAAGGATCCTGCCTTGATCGTAGATCAACAACTGAGATCAGATCCGCAAAGGACCGACGGGGTAATAACATCCCGCAAAAGGAGAGAAGCGTGGAGGTTAGCGGCGACGAATTGTGGAGGAAAAGTTGCGGAGAGACTTTGTGGGAAATACTTTTCGGGAAATTTGAGAAAGCACCCCACAACCCGCAATCCGCAAGTGCAGAAAAAGGCATTGCAGAAAAACTATTGCGGAAGAGGTGGTTGCGGAAGGAGATTGCGGAAAGTCGTTGTAGTTGCAGAAAGAGGGGTATCCCGCAAGAGCATTGCGGAAGGTCGTTTTCGAAGGGAAGAGACCCCAAAATGTTGTGGAGAGCCTGCGTGGAAGGTCATGCCTATGTGGAAGAAGGACTAGGTTGTTTTTAGCCAAGTCAGGGGCAGATTCTAGCGAGTCGCCCCAGATCTTGGAATGGTGAGGGTTGAGTTGGGTGCGGTCGACCCGACACCCCATTAGTTTTGGTATCAGAGCTAGGTTGTTTGTGTGACCCAACAGAGACATGGATGCACACATGGGAAGAGCAAGATTTCATGGCAGAGGATGATTGGCGACAAATGATGAAGTCCTAGAAGAAATGAGGGAAATGCGAGCACGTATGAAAGCTATGGATATGGGTCGACAAAGGAATTTAGAGGTAGGAGACATGAGTGATCCTAAAGAAGAAGAACAAGGAGATGAAGCAGAGCCTATGCGAGAAACACTTGAGTTGAGATACTTTCAGACAATTCTTGGAGCAACTTCGAGGCCAAAACCTGAGTTACCTAACAATGAGGGAATTCTCACTGCAGAGCACCTCATTGATTGGATCAGTGAGTTAGACAAATACTTTGAGTATGATGAAGTTGAGGAGAACAAGAAAGTTAGATTCACAGTGACTAGATTGAAAGGACATGCATGCTTATGGTGGGATAGTGTGTAGGAAGAAAGAAAGAGGAAGAACAAACCAGTCATAATGAACTGGGATAGAATGGTAGCTAATATGAGAGAAAATTTCTTACCAAAGGACTACCAGTTGACATTGTACAAAGAGATGCAAAACCTTAGGAAAATATTATTAACTGTAAGAGAGTATATAGAAGATTTTTACAAAGTAAACCTAAGTGCAGGCTATGTAGAAGAATCAACATAGAAGACTGCTAGATATGTCAATGGTTTAACAATGGAAATTCAGGCTGAGATCAGTATGATATAACCTAGGATAATGGAGGAGGCATACCAATGTGCCTTGAGAGAAGAAGAGAATTTGTTAAGAAAACAAAGCTTCCAGAGAGGCATAGGTTCATCCCAAGGACGAGGAAAGATAGTTGGGAGAAGAGGATTTTCATCCCATAGGGGAGGGTATAGCAATTCACACCAGCATGAGCACCAAGATAGAGGAAGTAACTCTAGAGAGAGAGGACCTTACCATAGAGGTAGAGGTAGGGGAAGAGGCAGAGAAAATGTCTACATATGTTATAGATGTAACAAGTTGGGACATAGATCTTTTGAATGTCCATAGAAGGAAAATGTAGGACAGAGAGGAGCCTATGTAGCTCAGAACGAGCAACAACAAGAATAGGAAGCAGTGGCCGAGAACATGCCAGAAAAATATCTTATTGAAACCAGAAAAGGAGGAAGTGGAACCTGTTCAAAGAAAGGATTTATTCATAACCATGTGTAATGTCAAAGGGAAGTGTTGTAAGATGGTGATTGACAATGGGAGCACTGAAAACCTCGCTTCCATAGAGATGGTGGAGAACCCGAGTCTGAGGAAAACTAGACACCTTGTTCCATACAAAGTATCATGGTTGCATAAAGGACATCAAATTTTGGTAAGTGAACAATGTGAAGTTGATTTTCAAGTAGGTCCATATAAGGACAAGATTGTTTGTGATGTTATGCCCATGGATGTTTGCCACATTCTTATAGGAATACCATGGCAATTTGATAATAAGGTAGTACATGATGGTAGGAGGAACTTCCATAGTTTTGTATAAGATGGGATAAGACATATTTTTCATCCTTTATAAGGAGAGAGTTCAATAGAGAAACAGACATCTAAAGTGTTGATGTTGACAGGGAAAGAATATTTGCAGTAGATTGATGAGAAGGAACTGAGCTATGCTATAGTATGTAAGCCTAGAGTGGTAGTGATGAAGACTAACATTACAGATCTACCTGAGGAAATTCAAGAGATGCTAGGGGAGTTTAGTGACATTGTGGTAGATGATTTTCCCAATGAATTACCACCGAAGAGGGATATACGTCTACCATATCGATTTTATTCCTGGAGTGAGTTTACCAAACAAGGAAGCATATAGACTAACACCTCAAGAGAATGAAGAATTCATAAGGAAAAATACAATGGGGGATCCATAGATATGAACCTTGGGGTGAATTTGAGAGTATTAGATACCCCGAAATCCATAGAAAAACCAAGTTTTTATACCCTAGAATTCCAGTGATGGGATTGAGTTATTTGATCATCGAATTGAGAAATTCCAAGTGTGAATTCTAGAACAGAGGTTGGGAATGCTTGATAAACCCAGTGAAGGTTGGAATCTTAATGATTTAGCAGCTTGGACCTTTCTATGCCCATCCTGAAGAGCACTAGAGGGAAGGGACTCCCGAGGGACTGTGCAACAGAGAAAGGGACCTTCCTTGTGTTGGGTGTGGTAGGTACTGTGGGTGCCTTGACTGTTTGAATTATCTTGAGATGCCTATAGCTCTATGGTTGAGATCACTGGCTTAGCATTGACATCCTTTGTCTTTTGTATGCTTGATAAACCCAACTGTGTGTTGGCTTAGCATAGCTTTTGAGTGAAACCATGGCTGTGAGTGAGCCCATTTAGTTCCTCTTTAGTGGATACACAACCCAACTCGGGGGTGATCTCTCAGCTGAAAGAATATAGGATGGACAGAGATCTATGGTTGGGTTGAACGTTTCTCTTACATAGGCAGTTGTTTGGACAACTTCATCTAAAAGATAAGTGTTCTCTGTGTTTAAATTACATGCATTCTGTGTTCTGCAATGTGTTAATTTTGAATGATAATTATTCATGTTAATGGAATTGATATGAAGATTGTGCATAGCATGAGAAGGGGATTGATTCTATGCATGATGAATCATCCTCTGCTTGTGATAGATATGTTGATGCATTACCATTTGTGTGTGTGCAAATATGATTTGATTCCGCTATGTTTATATTGAGTATGAATTTGCACACAAAAGTTTTATTTATTATGAATTTCTTAGTAATGTATGGGGCTGAGTTTACCAAATAAGCCCAGTATGTTTGGTCATGTTTCCTCCCTTGCATTGGTTTGATGGAAGGGGACATGACAATTGTGCACATCTAGCACATAGTTAGAGAAGGAGTACCTTGCATGAGGAAACTTGCATATTAAACCACTGTGGAAGAGGGAGTGTTAGACTAACATCGTCGTGTTTCGGTGGGAAATCCATGAATGAATCAATATGACCACCTCCCATTCCAAATTGAATCCCCAACATGATCTATATGATGGGGAACCCCATACCTCTTTACATGCATTAAATAGTCTTTATGCTCCTCAAAACCCTTAAGTTGATTGTTTATCTCAAACATTGCAAGGCCATAGTATTAATTGATAGAAGTAGCATGCATAACTTTATTCATTATCAAGTGTCCCAAGAAACACACTTCTATATCTGTGTTGTGAAAAAATTCCAAATCAAATCAAATTGTGTCTTATACTTAAAAATAATTCAAATATAAATAACTCTAAAAGAAATTACAGCTTTGAGAGAAAAATAGATTTTGATAAAGTTTTTGGGAAGAAATAACTTTTGATATTAAAACATTACAAGTAAATATATTTGCATGCTAAATTATATATGCTTGGTAACTTATATTCTTGTTTTATAAAGTGTAGGTGCCACCAAATAGGTATCTGTCAGATCTATATTCCTCGAGTGAATTGAAAAGGTAAGGAAAATATTTTGTAGACACATGCAATATTTTATTGCCAACGGAGGGTCATGTAATTATGATGTTGAGAGCATAGGTGACATTGATTTTCCCTTGAGGTATAGACATCTAGTGCAAAGATGGGTACCTAATAAGCTACCTCAAGTGGACACAAATGTCTTATCAATGGGAGGATGTATTGCTTTGCTTCTTCGTCCTTACATGGATTGGGGCTATTTTCCATCGATGGCATAAAGGTCAGCTATGGCATTGTAACTGAATTGATGGAGTATGCTGGACCATTATATAGATACGATAACTGGTTGATATTGGTCCAATATACTCGAAGTATGCGGAGATACAGAGTTGCCGCAAATTATATACAACTAGCAGAAAACAATAAAAAAAAGGGGTGACTATGTATATTGATGGGAGACCAAAATTGTCTGGAAACATTGTTGGATTTATAAATAGTACATGACTAGTGACAACAACTTATCAACCGAATTGGGAATTTGACGGACGCGAAGAACATTGTATATTTGTATGTGCAACAACAACAATACATCCAGTTGAAGAGTTTTTGATCGATTACAACTTAAATCGAATAGATGTGGCTTCCAAGTTCTAGGGTAACTGTGGAAGGTCACACGCTATGCCTCATTAGGTAAATGCTAAATATAGTAACTAAACATGACTATAATAACTAAATGTTTTGATTTTTTCTGTTAACATTCAATTTCCACTGTTGACATTTGCTTTTTTTGTGCTTATTATGAATATTTCCATGTGATAACATGCTTATTACACTGTTATGCTTATCTCATTTTTGTTTATGTTACAATTATTGACTCAACTTTTATTGATTGATTTATTTTTTCAAGGTGGCAGCAGTGGAAAGCCACATGTTGCTTCCACGGTCCAGGGTGACTGTGGAAGGTCACAATCTATGCCTCGTAAGGTAAATGTTAAATGTAGTAAATAAATATGACTACAATAACAAAATATTTTGATTTTTTCTGTTAACATTCGATTTTCACTGTTACCATTCACTTTTTTCGTGCTTATTGTGAATATTTCCATATAATAGCATGCTTATTACATTGTGGCAGGGATCTTCTCATCGCCATGGAGCAGAACATGTATCTTCTCCTTCAGAGGTAAAAGTAAATATTATTGCAATATCTCATTTTTGTTTATGTTACAATTATTGACTCAACTAAATATAGTAACTAAATATGACTACAATAACTAGAAACTCCAACCCCAGAATATTTCCATGTGACAACATGCTTATTACACTATGGAAGGGGTCTTCCCATGATCGTCATAGAACAGAATGCTTGTCCTCTACTTCTAAGATGAAAATAAATATTATTGCAATATCTCTTTTTTTATTATGTAACAATTATTTTCATAACGTTTATTTATTGATTTACTGTGTCAGGGGGCACTAGTGGAAAGCAACCTCCCACTTCCATGGTCCAGGGTGACCGTGGAAGGTCACACACTGTGCCCTGTCATGTAAGTGTTAAATATAATAACTAAATTTTTTGATTTTTTATGTTAACATTCAATTTCCATTGTTGACATTCTTTTTTTTCATGCTTATTATGAATATTTCCATGTTATAACATGCTTATTATACTATTATGGTTATCTCATTTGTGTTTATGTTACAATTATTGACTCAACTTTTATTGATTGATTTATTTTGTTAGGGTGGCGGCAGTGGAAAGCCACATGTTTCTTCCACGGAACAGGGTGATGGTGGAAGGTCACAAGATATGCCTCGTCAGGTAAATGTTAAATACAGTGAATAAATATGACTACAATAACTAAATATTTCGATTTTTTCTATTAACATTAGATTTTTACTGTTACCATTCACTTTTTTCGTGCTTATTGTGAATATTTCCATATGATAACATGCTTATTACACTGTGGAAGGGGTTTGTTGATTGCGATGGAGCAGAACATGTATCTTCTCCTTCGAAGGTAAACGTAAATATTATTGCACTATCTCATTTTTGTTTATGTTACAATTATTGGCTCAACTAAATATAGTAACTAAATATGACTACAATAACTAGAAAGTCCAACCCCAGAATAATTCCATGTGAAAACATGCTTATTACACTGTGGCAGGGGTCTTCCCATGTTCATCATGGAACAAAACATGTGTCCTCTACTTCTGAGGTAAAAATAAATATTATTGCAATATCTCATTTTTTATTATGTTACAATTATTTTCATAACATTTATTTATTGATTTATTGTGCCAGGGTGGCACCAGTGGAAAGGCACCTACTGCTTCCATGGTCTAGGGTGACCGTGGAAGCCCCTCCAGGTAAGTGTTAAATATAATAACTAAATGTTTCAATTTTTTCTTTTAACATTCGATTTCCACTGTTGACATTCAAATTTTTCTGTGCTTATAATGAATTATTGATTGATTTACATCTCAGGGTGAGGACCATGGAAAGGCACATGCTACTTCCACAGTCTAGGGTGACCATGGACAATAATCCACTAGAAGTATATCAGTATGGGGTGACCATGGGAAGTCACTGGCCACAACACCGCATCAGGTAAGTGTTAGTTCTTAATAGTAACTAAATTTCATTACAATAGCAATGTTTGAATGATATTAAAATTATTTTGCTTAAATTTATTGTTTGATGAATTTAGTCCAGTGCACTTGATCTGGGTGATGAGGTGCTTGAGGATGAAATTTACTATTCCACAGACCCAATGGAAACTATAAGGAAGGCCCTAAAAAAGGAAAACATATAACTTATTTCCTTGGCTCGCATAAGGCCCACGACACATGAGAACGGGGCAAGGATTGAAGAGTTGAAAGAACAAATAAAATCTTATGGGGTAAGTGGCATCTTCACATATTTTTTTAAGCTATGACATGATTTCATAAATGATATTATGTTTTCTATTTTTCCAAGTGATCTAATAAAGTAAATTTTTTTGTTTGTAGGAGTTTTTACAACCCATGACTAGAGAAACTGCTGAGACAGGTATAGGTAGCAGTGATGCTCCAATGCAGCAAAAACGTCGACAAAGCAATGTACCAATGAGGCTTTTTGACACTCATGTGGTTGGACTCGAATCCATTGATGAGAGCACTGATTTCGATCGGCATGACATGTGGGAGCATGATGAGACAAAGCCTAGGACTCCACATGACTTCGGAGATGAACGTACTGTAGATGACCAAGAAAATTTTCCTAGAGCAACATCGGATCACTAGATCTCATTGGGTATGGGGAATTGAGAGAGATGTGAGGGGGGTAGGGGGCATATGAGCTTACATTCACGTGGTTGGACTTGTTCAGTAGAGAATATAAAACTATTCTTGAAACAGAGAGGAGCTCAATAAGGTATCAATACTCTTTTATTCCTATGTATTAAAGATGGTTGTAAATTTTTAAATGCGTGTCTATTTCTTAAAATATTGTTAATAAATTTAACATTTCACGGTTCATTGATTTCTATAGGACTTTGTAGTAGGATTTAAATGATTCTTTATTTGCTTATATATTATTTACTCATATAAATATTATGTCTTTGATGATTTATGTGGGTCTTGGTGATGGAAATGCATCTCGTGGACAACTCTTATCAAGTTGTATGGGCGAATGGATCTGGTGAAAGGACAATGATAAGGAAAGGGTTTTGACATGTTTTTTAAAGTGGGTTTTGACATGGTTTTCTCCTTCTTCTTTCTAAGTTCTCCGGTTATTTTAGTGTTTAGAAGATCTGTCTTGAAATGCATCGAATATATAGTTATTTTATGTTTGGGGATCATAATTACCATTTTGGTTTCTATTTTTTAATTGATTCTTACTAGTGAAAGATAATAGGCATCCATTGTGTTCAAATACCACTCTTAGGTCATGACCATAGTCATCACACACTAAGACAAAATCCTTAGTGAAATCTGACATAGTGAAAATTAGTTGTACACAATGGAGAAAGGGTTCTCCGGGAACCTATATTTTGCTAGTGTAAGGAGTAATCAACTCAATAAGGTCTTATATTAACAAGAATGGCTTAACGATTTCATTGACTAGCACAACCAAGGAATCCATAATCCCAATAATGGATCCCTCCCTCAAAGAATGAGATGAAATGGAATCCCTTGGAAACCCAAGGTTGTTTCCCATAAAAATGTTGCAGAAGGACATTCAAGTACTAAGTAGAAGGGGAGACCTAATGGGAAGGAAATTCTCCTCATGTCTTTTAGTCTTAGTGGAAACTCATACTCTTCCAAATCTGCGATGATCAAGTATGAATCTGACTACAATTCCCACAATTATATCACCCATTTCCCGTGGTCTTTTCTCATGCGAAGAATGTACATGTAAGGGACCCAGAAGATCACAAATACTTGGATTTCCTTTCTTCTTACTCAAAATATGGCCATGAGAATATTTTGAATACATTAGCCCGACAAGCATAGAAACTGATACTCAACTCTAGATATTTCTACAATGACAAATTTCTTGTCTTTGCATAGCATCTAACAAGGTTGTTGGGCTATGAAATGATGCCATAAACTAGAAGAAAAAACTATAAAGCAAGAACAAAGATAATAAAAATGAAAAATCCAAATAGAGAATGTTGGATACTAAGTTAGCTAATGGCTTTTATCACTCAAATAACCCTAGTACATTCACTCTCATAAGATATTAAGCATAGAAATACCAACTATTTATCATATACACATAGATCATGACTGGTAGTTATCATGTCTATTCATGAACAATATATCATTAACATTTAACTTATCTCATTAATAATACTAAAACACAAGAAGTAGAAAAAAATATTGAAATAAAACCCCAACTCACAAAAACAACATGATTTACCATTGAAACATAATATGACTCACTATAATTTAGTATGACATGTGAAAGCTAATATAGAATAAACATCCCATCATTAACATTTGGTATAGTTATCAATTATGCTATCAAATAAAGCACACCACAGAAAAACAAGTACAAGGTTTATAGTGGGAAAAACCTCTTATGTGAGGGAAAAAACCAATTCAAAAATATAGTACTTGGTTGCAAATATAGTATTGAAATCCTCCCAGTGTGCTTATCCAAGAGAAAATTCAAGATAATAATATTGAAACAACCATATATCTAGGTCCATCTACTATTTCTATATAAGCAGATCACTTAACCAAGTTAATCAATGACTACGAAAGCGACCCAGCTTTTGTTTATATTAATAAAAGGTTCAAAGGTGCTCTATGAAATTCACACCCTTGTCACTAGTGATAAACTTGGACAATATATTTTGGAGACATTTCAACTACTTCATCCATTTCTTTAAGTTTGGTCGCCACTTCAAAACCTTGAGTATGCATGGGGTTCCATATTGCTTATAACTTGTGTCTAGATGCAATTCCTGTGGGATTTTGATAGAAGAGTATCCCTTATTGCAAATTGTAGCTAAAAAAGGTGGTTATGTTCAATTGTTCATTCCCCGAGGGAATTTCACTCATGCCATTAGGTTTCTTGTGGTGTTCGACCTCTTAGGGCCTGTTGTAATGCTTCTTCCTGAGCTTAAAATAAGTGCAATTTTGAAAACAACATTTGCTCCAAGTTATTGATAAGTAGATTTGATTTTTAGTCTTGTACAGTCAATCTCTTTGTTAACTATTTGTCTCAGCAACTCTTTTAACGTCAATTATGTTTTCCATCCAAAATTTCGAGTGTCTTCACCTGCATTTTTAAGAGTACTCAACTCATTTCCCTTTTAATTTCTTGTTTCTATGGTCCACGTTGACCATTATTCATTACAAGCTATAAGGAGTAGTATGCCTTATTTCTTGTTTATGTTCCCATCAGACGAAGGTGTTGATGCTTAACCTGTAACCTGATGTATGCCTTCTTATCAACATGTGGATGAGCACTGATTTTGAGATTAGATTGATGTTGTTGTAACACCTTTTTGCATGTGTATTTCTTATCAGCATGTGAGTGTTGCCATCAGTGCTAATTTTCGTATGAGATTAGCATACTTTTATGATTGTTTTCAATACTTTTATTGTGGCTTATTTCAGTATATGATGGTTGTTTTTAGTGTTGCTTTTGGAGGGTTCAAATCTATTTTAACATTGGTGCTATTTTTTAGGGTTTTTTTAATATTCTTCAAGCCACAATTAGCAAGTTATATATTAGCTACGGGGGTTCTAGATTGCTGGTAATAAGCATTGACGGTCATTATTTTTTTTTTTTAACTTCTAGGTATCGTCGATATAGAGACACAAATTCGTCACAATTATAGCAAAATCGTCGGACGTTCTACCTTCGTTTGGTCTGTGCGACAAACGTTTGTCGATACTTGTGATGGAACATCGTTGCAAGTATAGAAAAATCGTCACAGGGTCTGCCTTCTTTTGGTATGTTCATCGAACATGCGTCAATACTTGCGACAGAACATTGTCACACTTATAGAAAAACCATCTCTCTATTCGACGCAAAACCATCGATAGTGAGACGGTTTTTCATGGAAGCAAATTTCTATGCAATGCTTTTGCGACAACTTTTCATCGTTATAGGGACGATTTGTAAAAAATGAAAAAAAAATTCAATTTCAAGACCACCTTATAGAAGACACGTGGCAAAAAAATTTCGTTTCTATTGCAACTGCTTTCCAAGTTCGTCGTTATATCCACGAAACAGGTTCCACGAAAAAACGAGACCATGATCATCAAAATTGAGACGACAAAACGTGGCAATAACAACAAAAAACCGTGGCAAATTTCCTCATATGTATTGGTGAAAGTAATCATAAAACACTTTTACATAACTTACAAAATACTGTAAGTTACTTATGCTTGGAGAAGAGTCACATCCAATAAAAGTCAAAAATTGTTTACCATTATAAGAGTGCCTTTTATAAAAAAGATCACAAAATACATAACAATTCTACATATCCCAAAAGGCCAGAAGATTATATAAAAGAACTATTGTCATTTCTAGTACAAGGGATAAGAACCCTTAGCACAAACAACATTGTCCTTATGTTCCTAAAAAATAAAGAAGACGATCAACCTGTCCAATATACTTCTTGGAGAATCCATCTTCCACTGTATTCAATTCCTTGTAAAGGTGTTTGAAAGTCACCATAGTAAAAGATGAAATAAGATATTTTATCATTTAACACCATTGTTCCAATGTACTCACATACAAATTAGTACAACTTGTTTCCCAATCCAGTATCACTTTTGAATCACCAATAACGTGGATAGAAACAAGATCAATATTATAAGAATAACTTAATAATCCCCATAGTGACAAAATTTCCACTCTAGTATTAGTACCAACCCCACAACCCATCCAAATATGAAATCTATCTGTACTATTATGTTTTAAATACATTCCTCCTCCACATTGACCCCTATGTGCAACCCCATCAAAGCATCCTAAATCCATCCCTTATGACAAGTAAAGCTTAATGATAATAAACCTTTGTTTTTTCTATTTGTATTCCCTGAAATATTATTTGTAGATACCCAAGATTTTATTACATACCACTGAACTAAATTATATCTCTTATTATAAAAAATTGTCGAATTCCTAGAATGCCAAATCCCCCAACAACTTTACACGGGGAGTTATTTATATTTCCCTGTAGTTTTATACCAATGCTTCAAATTTTCTTTTAAAGAAGAGGATCCCCAACCATTTGTGATCTACAACATATTTTTCATCTGCCACCACACCTTTTTACAAAATGAACAGTGAACAAACATGTGATTTACATATTCACCTTCAACAAGGAAAATGATATAGAAATTTGGGCCACACCTACCTCTTTTTCTTAATTTATCTCATGTTAAAATTCTATTTTCTAAGTAGAGCCATAGAAAACATTTTAATTTCAAAGGTAAGTTCAATTTCCATCTTTTCTTATACCATGTTATGCAACAGATTCCACAAAAGAGCATAAATAGACAAGAAAGAGTAATCCACACCATAATAATGAAGAAAAGAGATAAATAGAAAGCCTATTCGAGGGGAAAACCTCCTTATACAATGTACTAAATACATAAGAAAAGACAAGATTCTTCAAATGAAAAGGTCTCTTTCATATATATAGAAAACAAAGAGGCACGATTACAACTCATGGACCCAAGCGAGCATCAATAATATGACAATACTAATGTAATGTGCCAAAATATCGAAGGTAATGTTCCACCATTTAGGGCTTAACGGACCACCAATTCTTCACAAATTCAAAACAAACATAAGAAATAACATCATAAGCAGATTTGTTACTGACCTAACCATCTATTTTATTCCAGGACCACACTAGCTCATCACCAACTTCAAATAATCTGACATTGTGAAGCAATTAATATTTTCTTTCATCATTGTTGTTCTTATTCATTTTTTTTACTTATATATATATATATATATAGTTTCTTTTAATATGCAAATATTTTTGGTAAAAATCTAAAACAAAACAAGTGGAATTAGCAGCGAAGCTGCTTAATACCCGTTTTTTTTAAATTGATTAAAAATAGTAAATATTTTTATAGTTGAATTATAAACATAAGCATTGTGTCCAAAGTGAACCTTATGAAGTAAATTAAAATTAGTAAATGCGTTAATTGTGAAGTAGATTTATTTTGGTATGGAATATTATACATTACCTTATTTGTTAAAATATTTTAATATAGTAGTTGTGCATGTTTTAGAAACTTCTAACACACAAAAAACTATGTTTTTGACATAGTTAAAATAAGTAATTATGAAACACGTAGAAAAAAAAGAGATTGATTTCGGGTTTTATAAAATTGATTTTTTTGGTAAGTACCCATGAGGATTTGAACTTTTGTGTAATATCCCTCCAAAAAAAAGTACTTGGATTCACCTTGTTTTGATTCTAGGGGTGTAGTTTACAACTGGTTCCAAACACCTCCAAATTCTTTCGAATTCGGGGAGGAAGGTATTGATGCAGAATAGGACACATTAAAACATCTATCAGACATCCAAACAATTGATGTACCCATCTATGGTTTGCAATTTGCAAGGAAAGAAGTTTCGAGACAAGACTAGTCAATTTGAGTATTGGAAATCCCCCTAGGTCTTCCATTAATTGCTCTTCAAAACACTGTACAGACCTCACTAATTCTTGGTATGAGACTTGGATCTGTTAGGGTAAATTAATGAAAACATATTTGCAACATTGTATTTGGTTTTATGGTCGAATAAGTATCCCAATGAACATCAACTTCTAGAGTCTAGAATTTGGGGTGAAAATGGTGGACAAAGAGTCTCGAATTTAGTCATAAACCATAGTGACACCTTAGGGGTCTGAAACCATAATTTAGGAAATCAAATTAAATTCATATACAATTCATGAAATGAATAAATATCTCAGAAAACTCTAATATAAAGCAGGTACAACATCATCCCAAAATTAATATGAAAATGCTATGAGGAAATTGGCTCGAATCTCATCATTGATTGGAAATCTTACTTGAATTATATGGTATTTAGAGATGTGCCTCTCATGATATGAATATTACATAGATATGCAGCAAATAACATGTCCATGAAGTCGAAATAACAATCCTCCAATAACTATATGCAACAATAAGTGTGCCCTTGCACATTTACATGACATTGAGAGAAAGATAGTAGAATAGGCATAGAGAAGAATGAGAGAAGATGAAATTGAACTCAGTTGGAGTTTGAACCTACATAAAAAAACTCCATGAATATCTGTTGAGAGGTCTGAATGGCCTCTCCATCAACCAAATTTTATGAGAAACTTGCACCCTCGAAATTGGTTCTAAGGAAGGGAGGATGAACATCCACCGTGCAAGGACAAGCTAAGCTTTCCAATTGTGTCAAATGAGAATCATGAAAAACTGGTATCCTTCTTTATTCTTGTCTTTTATTAACCTCCCAAGGCCTCCATGTCTCGCATTCCCTCCAAGATCCTCATCCCAATTCAAATTAGAGAGAGATTCCCATGAATTCCACTTGCCCAACACTTTCTAGCCTTCCTCTTCCATCAACTCGAATGGGAAGGGATCTTGGCTTCCATAAATCTCCTTTTGCACCCTATTGGAGGCTTTGTTTATCCCTGACATGTAATATAGGTAATATGTCATCAATAAGGTCTGATATTTGTCATAAGTGTCATAGAATCTTCATCATTGTTGTCATAGAGGTTAGGGAATCTAGTTCCAAGTGTCACAATACTTCTAAGATGCCTCTTCCTCTTCCATGGGAGTTATTATTCCACTCTAATTCGACCCTCCTAGATTCATGCCATGAATAATGCCTCTCCAACTCCCCCAAGAACGTTAGACTCCACCTTCGATTCGAATGGGTGAGAATAGGATGCCATGTGGCATGGAGAATCTTACCTTGTGTGGGCCCCACACCACCTATGTACCCTCATGACTAAGTGCCACCGTTTTTTCTTCTTATTATTATTTATTTAGCCCCTTTAATGTATATGTGTCAATCTAATGTCCATTTGGGGTCTAATAGATCCCTTATTCCAAGTCTAAATGTTTCCACCCAAACCTAGGGAACTAGTAGATTTGTGGAAATCCCCTTCATGTGATTTATTTGGATGGGGACATTACATTATGACCTTCAATTTACAACTTCTCATCTCAATTACTCATTACCAATTGCTTTACCCCATGGGTTAACGAATTCTAAATTTGATCTTAATTAGTTAATAATTTGTTTATTATTTAAGTGAAAACTATTTTTTAATTTTATAGTAAGATTTAAAATTGATTTTGATTGGTTAAGAGGCTATTTTCCTGAAATTAATGGCCTAAAACGAAGATATTAAAAATATAAATCTGCCAACTGAATGATTATAAATTTTTCTATCTTCAAAATAAATATATATAAACAACAAAAATGTTAAAAAAAATAAAGAAAAGTATTTATATAATAAAAACAACTTGAATGTAAATAAATAAAAATAATTTTAAAGTACATAAATATTAAGTATATTTGGTTCTCTCATATGGCGTGATAAATGATCAACCCGAGAGCATTTATGAGGACACAATAAGGGTGGAGGAACAGGACGCACTGGCTGGAAACGAGGAGGTGGCAGTGACGTTGAATCCTGAGCAAATTAAATCCATTCCCCATTCCCGTAGAACGACATGACAGGTTGGAACATGCGGTATTACTGCGTGATAATGGATGCACTTTATTCCTGTACTGGTCTCTCCCTTTCTCATCTGGAAGAGGTTATTTTTAGTTCATTCCACCCTAGGTCTGGTTGAATTCTAACTAGTGCTCCCCGTGAAGGAAAAATCCTTGTTCCCAGACGGTTTCATACATAAACGAAGAAATCTGGGGATTTCGAAGACAATGGCGAACTCTGTAACATGGCCCTCCATCGTCATCACAGGCGCAGTCATGGTTGTTCTAGCCGCTCTCAGGAGCACAATTATGTGGGAATTGCTCGACACCTCTCCACAATGATTTATACGCTTTTGATAATTTGCAATGACATCAATGATTTCAAGGAAGATGTGCAAGCCCATATTTTGGAGCTGTGAGATAGGGTTCAAATTCTTATAGAATGGAGTGTGGACATTATGGATCTCTACCACCTTCCCTCCCCTATGCTTTCCACTATTGGACTGAATGGTAGCACTCTGGCTCTAAATATGAGGCGAGAAATGAAACACTCCATGGAGGGGTCGAGGCTCATGCGACTTCGATCACCATGGTTAAGGAGGAGAGCTAGGATGAGAGTAAGGCAGGCAAGGAAAAGATGGACGAATCCACGATTGCCATCACGAGTGGTTCCAAGCACGAGATCACAAGCAGCGTCAAGAATGAAAGAGAGCCTCCAACAACCAAGTGTTAGGAGTGGTCTGACCTTTCTGAGCAGATTTTAGTCTCTTACCTTTATTTTTGGCAATGTTCTGCCTATGCTTGATAGTCTTATTTTTTGTGTTTTCATACTACTTTCTGATATCATATCTCCTAGTATGCTTAGTATGCTTAGACTATATCGAAATTTTTCCCCGTTCCTAGTGCTATGGATAGGAAGATACTTGTCTATCTATCTAAGAGGCCTGATACTTTCAGGTTTTTTTTGTTAAAGGTTGTTTTCTCTTTCTCAGAGGTATGAAGACATTAGTTTTTCGGGTTGTTTTCTCTGGAGGAGAGGCCCGAATTCTATGTGATATTTTGTAAAAGTTTTTGTGCTATAATGTAAATACTAAATTACAAAAAAAACATATAGTTGGTTTACTTTAATCAACATAAAGCAACATTAACATAAATTTAATTTAGTTACGATATACTTTGGAATTTAAAACAACATTTACATAAATTTAATTTAATTATGAGATTAAATTTGAAATTGTTTGTATCATTGAACGGTCAAAATTCTAGCAAATGTGGAAAAAAAAATTGGACAATGGTAGATTTGCTAATGTAAGCTACAACCATGGATAAAATTAGTCTTTTATGGTAATTTGAATATCTGTAGACAACTCTAATTGAAGCATGTCTCCTCCCACCCTAGCTCATCCTCTACCACCAATTTGTCTATGTCCCTACTATATTTTATATGTATCTCCATAGATTCTTCCAAGGAAAACAACCTTTATCACTGCATGGTCCATGGAAAATGAGACAAATTAAATTTTTGGACCTCCTCACAAATATGCCTCACCCCTTATTTATGTTGTTCCAATTTAGTAGTATTTTTCTAAGCAGTGAGCTCATGGTTTGGGAAGGGGTCGAGGTTTCGAAGGCATCGCTATTATTATGTTCCTAAAATTTAGTTTTATGTTAGGGACATTTAGCGGGCATTGGAAGGGAGGACAGGTAGCGAAGTGTAAGGTCGACGGGGGGGTTTGATTTTTGTGTATTATTTGGTTTTTTAATTGTAATGGGTTTTTTTTCGCGGATGTGGTTTGAGATGTGCGTGGTGACATCTTACTGGGGTTGTGTGCCCCAGGTCCCGGTGGTAGGTTTTCATCACCTCTGCCAGCATCTTTATTTATTGGGCATGGCATCTGTTTAATGCATTGTGGGTTGTGTAAGTCCATTTTGGTTCAGCCACTACTACATATTGGCGGATTTTTCCATGAAATATTTCCACAATTCGAACATTCGTGGAAAAATACAATGAAATTTAAGATGTCTTTTCATTTTTTTTTATCATGGCGAAATTTTCATCTCTGTATCGACGCTTTTTAATTTTCGACGAACTTCCGTCTCTATAGAGACGAAATATGGGCATCTTTGCACACGGGCCAAACCACACGTGCCAACTTCCAACGACTCTTAACTTTTTACGGGTCAACTCATGCATTTGCGTCACTATATCGACGATCGTCAATCTATAAATACATACTTTAAGACAATTTTCGCACATTTTCTATAGTTGCGACAAAGTTCCTAGTGATTCATTGAGCTTAGATTTTGAACTTGCGACAAATTTCGTGGTGATTGCTTGAGCTCGGATATTCTACATAGCTCAGATTTTGAACTTGCAAGGTTAGTATTTATATATATTTTTTGTCTATTTTAATAGAAAGATATGTTAAGAAAAAAAAATCAGGATTTTTTTTAACATGCATGTTTGAACGCAATTTAATTTCTGTACTTTAAAAAAAAAATAGCGTTGCTACATATATTTTGTGTGATTAATTAGTTATACTTATATTTTTGTATAGGATTTTCATACGTGATTATATATTAATTACTAATTAAACCTCTTCATTTCTATTAGAATATAATTATAACATAAAGGTATTGTTAGACACAATGGCACACTAAGAGGGGGGGGGTGAATCAGTGGGCCAACACTAAATACCAGTTTCAACTTCTTTAAAACTTAATCAAAGATCATTAAGTATTTTCACTTCAACACTTAGGTAGAGTTAATCATTCAGTACACTAAGCTATACATCATTCATATGGGATTCTTCTCATGTTACAAGTACATTAGGAAGAGTTCATCATTCAGTACATTACGCTATACATCATTCATAGTACATTAGACTATACTAATTCAGTTTGACGTGCCCACAATCATTTAGAACAACACTCCATTGCTAGGTTTCACTTTCCTTCATGACTTCTGAATGTTTTCAAGTGCCTTTATTTGCTTCAGTCATTTGAAGAAGGAGCTAGCATATCTCAAGGCAGGACTTGAGTGCTTTTTCAAAAACAACCTGAATATCTAAAAATGGCGAAATCATTTAGGAAGACTTAGAGTTGTAGATGTCTTGTATACCCAGAATTGTCTTCTTCAAGATCTGCGCATTCTTCAAGAGATCAAATATATTGACAATGAATGTCTTCCTTATATTGTACCCTTGGTATTGTGAAATGTAAATAGATAATATTCTGCTGATGCAAGAACCTACACTTCTAGCAACCTGAAATCAGAATTGAAAACCACCTTACTAGTATCCAAGAACTTCCAGTTATGCTTGTGACTGCATTGGATTCTTCAACACTTGAACTGTGAGCTTCAACTGTGTCACATGGTTATGCCTCCCTTGTTCTTTGTTTTCTCTTGTATGTTTGTCCAATATAAGCCATACAATCAGATACCAACAACAAGTGTTTCCTAAATACATTCTTTATCAACCATATCCAAAACTAGAGAGAGTCATACTCAACAATCATCTGGTAAATTCATAAAAGGTAAGCATGCATCAAGGACAACTTTAATTTGGACCATTTTGGCCACCTAGTGTTCCAATGCCCAAACTATCAAGGTATCCTTGTGAGTAAATCAAAGGCCATTGCACAACACTTGTTGGCATCAATGAAAACTTCAGTCTTCAGGTTTTTCTTTATAGAAATTGGTATATAATATATTGTATTTAGAAATATACAAGTTATATCTAATATATTTGACAAGTTACTGTTTGGTATGGTTTAGGTAAGACAATTACTTGTCACTACAAGGATTTGTCACTATGAATGAAAATTCAAGGAAGCTTGCTCAGTTTAGAGCAACATTAGAGGTGAGGGGAAATGGAAAATGTTATTTCCCTTGCTCTGATTGCAGGGGCTTGCAAAGAAAAAGACTTTTAATAGCAACAACTGAAAGAAATTGTAGGGAGAAAGGGAACGCCGAAGGGGGTTATGAATATCGTCCCTTCATAAGAGGTTATTCATTTTTTAATGTATTCTCTGTAATAGTCATCATGTCATGAATTTAAGTAAAATGTCTTATCATTTTATTATATGTTCTATACACACTAACTTTACTATGTTGTTTGTAAATATATAGACAATGCCCCCAAAATGTCGCCCTCTAGAGAGTTATTTGGCAAGTACTAGCATAAATACTCATTTACAGGGTAACGAACTTCTAGATCAAAATATTGAAGCTGATCAAATTCTTAATGATGATATGGATGGAGATAACATTAGTGATACAATTCAGGAAGATGAGATACATAGATTGATCCAAGACACATTTTCTCCAATGGATGAGGACAACCATGATGATAGTCATGATGTTGATCATGTACTCGAGCAGTCATGTCAACCTCTTTATGAAGGCTCAAAAACAAATCTTCTATCTGCTATATTGTTGTTAGTGACCTTGAAGGTTTTGAATGGTTTATCAATCACTTGTCTCACACAGATACTAAGGTATGTAATTTGTTAATTATTTATGTCTGCATGTTCACATGTACATAAAGGGTTGAATTGTTTCCTATATTGTTATTGATATCTAATTTGTAATGTATGGATATGATATTGATGATTAATATTGTTTACATTGACATGTTCTTTTGAATTTTGTAGATTGTCAGGTGAATTTCTATTACCAACATCAAATATTTTACCATGCACATATCGAGAGATATATGTGATTATGAAAGAATTTGGAATGGATTATCAATATATTGATGCATGTACTAATGATCATATCATATACTATGGACAATATGCATTATAAAATGAATTCCCACAATGTCAAACAAGTAGGTATCGAACTGATAAAGCGACAAAAAAGGTTCCTCACAAAGTTTTTCATTATATTCCGATAATTCCACTTTTCCAGCGGTTGTTCAAGTGTCAAAGTATAACACAGTTTATGCATTTCCATGCAAAGAACAGAAGTCGAGATGATGTTCTTCAAATGCCTATAGATGGTTCTGCATTGAGGTACATTGAAGAAAAGTGGCCAATTTTTTAAGAAGAACCTCGTAATGTTAAACTTTCGTTGGCAGCTAATGGTGTCAATCCATTTGGAGAGCTTCACTCTACCTACTCATTGTGGCCTATTTTTGTTATAAACAATAACCTTCCTCCTTGGATGTCGATCAAGAGAGATCACACAATGTTGGCAATGATTGTTCTAGGTATATAATTAATTTGTATTTTTTTACTTGAAAGTCTGATCACTAAATATTTCATTTCTTTGTTTCGTGCATGATAATTATGTCTTTTATATATAACGACATATAGCTAAATATAATTAATCATGTATGTTGGACCAATTAGGTAAGTACCAGGCTAAATATATGAATGCATATAATGATCCTCTTATCGATGAGTTGTTGAAGTTATGGGCTGGCGTCACTATGTATGACATCTCTAGACCAATAGGGAAAAAACAATTTCAATTCCATGGAATACTTGCATGGACAATTCATAATGCTCCCAGGTTAACACATTTCTGTGGTATATTGTTACGTTCTTTTTTTCTTTAATATTATATATATCTATTGAAAATATCATGCATTATTTTAAATGGTAATTATAATTAGCTACACTAATTCATATATCTTGTAGGTCTTCAAACAAAGGGTAAATTTTCATGTCTAGTTTGTGGTCCCATGATAAAATCTCATCATTCAAGGAGTTTAGTAAAGGAAGTGTTTGATGAGTATAGGCACTTTCTTCATAAGAACCCAAGATAAAATCCCAAGATAGGCACTTGCGGTCCCAGGATAAAATCTCGTCGTTCAAGGAGTTTAGTAAAGGAAGTGTTTGATGAGTATATTGTTACGTTCTTTTTTTCTTTAATATTATATATAACTATTGAAAATATCATGCATTATTTTAAATGGTAATTTTAATTCGCTACACTAATTCATATATATTGTAGGTCTTCAAACAAAGGGTAAATTTGCATGTCCAGTTTGTGGTCCTAGGATAAAATCTCGTCATTCAAGGAGTTTAGTAAAGGAAGTGTTTAATGAGTATATGTCATGTCCCCTCCGTAGTGACCATGGTCACATCTTGGATCCTCCCATCCCTAGGGGATCTAGGTGATTAATTAATTATGAATTTAATTCATGGGGATAATTTTGAGGCAAGTACACCTTAGGAAATAATTAATTATTAAGTTATTTAATTAATTATGGAAGCTGGAATTAATGTTGAGAGGTATTTTGGTATTTTTAATATTTAAATGCTAATAAATGTTTCCAAGTTTGATAATGAAGGCTAGGAGGTCGAATTAGTGGCAAGTGGATAACCTTGCCCAAGTGGAGAATATTTCATAAAGGAAACAAAGCCAGAATGGAAATAGAAACTGACAAAAGCTGGAAAAGTTGGCAAAAGCAGAAAAGTGGAAAGAAAAGGAAATGGAAAGAATCAGGAAAAGCATTCAGAAAAGAATTAGCAACATCCAGAAAAGCAACTAAGGCACACTTACCAATTCTGACTAAAGGAGGTTAAGGAAAGAAAGTGGAGAAAGCTCAGAAGTTGCCAATCTCAGAGAGAATGCACCCTACCTCCCTCACATGTGTGGTTTGGATTTCCAAGCAAGCTATCTCATCTATTTAGGCATGATTCCAACTTCAAAAGAGAACTTTTGTCATTTGCAATTTTGGTTTGAGAGCTCTGAGCTCCTCAACTGTTGAGTGATGTGCCTCAACAATTCCTCTTGGGAGATGTGCCCCAAGGCCTTGTGAGTTTTCTATGAGTGTTATGCAGGTACAACAAACAATATTACAGCTAGTGACATCCATTATTGAGCAATAGTGAAGATCTATAGCTTGATTGGAGAAGAGGCTTCCATTGGAGGGGTTTTGCAGTTAAGATTGAGGAGAAAACACCAAAGATGAAGAGTAATATGGAGAGGTGTTCTCAGAATATTATGTGAGGTCAATCAGTGGTCATTTGTAGAAATAATAGGCTTTCCATTCTAGAATATCAAGTGCATATCGATTTCTCCCTCTCTTCTCTCACTTTTACTCTTCCCACTACCAGATTGGAGGTGATTTTCCTAAAAGAGGAGAACTAGAAGATTATGACTTTCATGGAAGGTATTTACATTCAAATTGCAGCAAGTTCAGACATCTAACAAGTGGATGGGATGATAAATACTTCCAGTACAGATCCACAGTAATACTCTCCTCTCTTCTTTGTTCTACTAGTTCATGTAAGAAGAAAATAGCCTGTGAGGCGTTGTTATTTGCAAAGCAAGCACTAGAAGATAAAAGAATTGTTCTGAACTCTATATTGAATGTTTATTGGCCATAATAATTAATATTAGACTTAATATAATAATCAGAACAGAGTTTACATTTCTTTCAAGCAGTTTACCATGTCAAAATCCAAGACTAGCTAGTTTGATGCCTAAATTTGACTAGTTTTTCCATTTTATCTATAAAATTCATTCTGTGCACTCTTTTGTTAATCCGTCAGTTGGAGAAGGTTATTAACACACCCTAGTATCCATAACATCCATAAGTTCTAGAATTTGATAGCCTTTAGACATTGTTTGGGAAGTTCTGAAAAAGACTAGCTCCACAATCCAGGGAGAGGCCAAAAGCACCAATTCCCTGCAAAATATTCCAAGACTGATTGTTTATTATTATGAACATAAACAACAACCTCTTGAATATTATAAACCCTATTATCCTTCTCGATCTATTTTGTATATGCAGATGTACCCAAGAAGCATTGCGGTAGGCTTCAGCAGTAGCTGATGTCCGACACATAAATGGTCTCTGTGCTTTGTACAAAGGATCCAATTTCCCACTGTCTAAGTTGCTGCTGTACATTTACCAATAGAAATTCCAGAATTGAAATTTCATCCTACCAAAATCAATTTCAAGTCTCCTTACCCGTCACTAACTTCCTGCTCTGTTCGATGAATTGAATAAAAATTGTCAAGTAAATTTTATCAAAAAAAAATTCTGAACTTGAGTTAATATCTTGGTGAAATCTTCCCAAGGATATTACAGTGGTATCATAGCATGGTCCTCTGAAACTACTCTTGATATTTTTGTTATGAGTCCAAAGAGAATTCCATTCCCCAAAGGAAAGAACCCCGAAGATCCATTTGTGGAAGAGGAGGTGGAATTCACTGGAGGAAAGATACAAGGGGGAAATAACATGGCTGAAAATGATGACAAGGATAAGGAAGAATTCAGATTTTTTGTGTAGAGTATGTTAAAAGGGCTGCATGACATATCCCATAACATCATCCAGTCTGGGCAAGAGACTAGAGAATTTTTGGCCAAACAGATAGGACATAAAGAAATAGAAGGGAGTTGTAGTGGTTCTCAGAATGGGGAGAGGAAGATCACTGGTGGAATGATATTTTCTGGGACTGGTCCCCATAATCGACCCAATGAATTTAAAGATGAGTCTAAAGATCATCCCTGACAGAACATGCCAAAATTCCTTGATGAACATAGGGAGGAACAACTTGAGACACATACTGAATCTGTCAATGCATGGGAAGGTCGGTATATAGAATACCAAACTCTGAGTGAAGAGTGAAGAAGGGCTCTGCCTTTCAAAGATTTCTATGAAGCACAATATATAAATCAGCCATGGAGTGGGCATAGGCATCCAACATATAATTATGAATTGAGAAATGCTATTGGTAAGGTTCAGCTACCTTTCTTTGATGGGTCAACAAAATGCACTGCTAACTCATGGGTGCAGAAGATGGACACATATTTTCAGCTGAATCCAATGGCTGAAAGAGATGCCATCAGAATGGAAACTCTGCATTTGCAAGATGAAGCTAATGACTGGTGGTTCCATGGCATGAATACTTTAGGCCATGACCAAGTGTCCTCATATGCATAATTTACTAGAATATTAATGGAGAGATTTGACAGAAGGGATCTTGAAATTGCATTCCGGGAACTAGCACATGTTAAGCAGACCGGGACCCCGAAAGCTTATATTTCTGAGTTTCAGAAGTTGGCAATAATGGTTAGTGATATATCTGAGGCCCGATTGATTCTGTTGTTCACAGAAGGATTAGAAGAACCCTTAAAAGGGCTGGTTAAAGCCTACCGACCAACAACTCTCCAAGAAGCGCTAAGCAGAACTAGAGATTTGCAAGATGCAATTCCAAGGACTAAATATCCACCGATATTTAGTGCACCTATTAAAAATCAGAACCAAAGGCCACCATTCAAAAGTGTGGCCGCACCAAACAGAAAGGATTATTCATTCTGAGATCGGGATGAGTTAAGGAATAAAAATATTTGTTTTTCTTGCCAAGAACCTTGGGTTCCTAGGCACAAATGTGCCAAGGGTAAGGCTCATTACATAGAAGTTTTTTTGGAAAGTGATGAGGAAGAAATGGGTGCTGAAATTAGAGAAGAAGATCCAGTAGAAGATGTGTATGACACAGCAGAAGAAGAAGAATCCTCGCAGCCAGAAGGAAAAATTGTTGTTTTAAGTGGGGTCCCTTGCTACCACACTATGAGATTTAAAGGAGTGGTAGAAGGGCAGAAAGTTTCAGTATTGTTGGATGGGGGTGCCACACATAACTTTATAGATGCAGCCATGGTGGAGAGAAGGAAACTCAAATCAAAAAAATTTGGGGGTTTCACAGTCATTATACCAGGAAAGAACAACACCATGCAGTGTAACCGGTGGATTCCCAAGCTGCAACTGACTATTGGAGACCATACTGTGACTAACAGTTTTTATATTGTTGATGTAGCTGATACTAATGTTGTTTTGGGAGTACAATGGTTGTTTTCCATTGGTGAACATGTAGTAAATTACCAGATTCCTCAAATGTGCTTCAAAAACACTAAAGGGAAACAAGTGGTTTTGAGGGGTGTTAACACCTACCGAAAACAAATCATTTATGCACATAGTATGAGGTTTGTTATGAGGCATGGTGACATAGAGTGGGTTGTAGAATGCTTTATCAGTACCGAAGGGACCACCATTGATGTGTCACAACATCCAGAGGATATCCAAATATTACTCCAAAAACACAAAAGGGTGTTTGAAGATCTGCCACATGGAAGGCTTCCTGATAGGGGTACTGAACATTGGATAGAGCTGGAACCGGGTACATTCCCTATAAAAATACACCCCTATAAACATCCTAAGAGATTCAAAGATGAAATAGAGAAAACTATAAAGGCGCTGCTTGAGATGGGCTTCATTAGGCCAAGTTCTAGCCCCTTTGCTTCATCAGGAGTCTTGGTAAAAAAGAAAGATGGTACAATGCGCATGTGCATTGACTACAGAGCTTTAAATAAGAAAACCATTAAGAACAGATATCCTATCCCAAGGATAGATGAACTGATGGATGAACTACATGGAGCCAATTATTTCTCAAAAATAGACCTCCGTTCTAGTTACCATCAAATCAGAATGAGAAGTGAGGATATTCAAAAAACTGCCTTCCGGTGCCATTTTGGGCACTTTGAATTTCTAGTCATGCCTTTTGGTTTGACAAATGCACCTGCAACATTTCAGTAATGTATGAACAGAATATTCAGCAAACAACTCCATAAGTTTGTACTTGTGTTTTATGATGACATTCTTATTTATAGTAAAACTTGGGAGGAACATTTGCAACATTTGGATAGTGTTATAACCCTTCTTGCAGAACAGTCCTTCTTTGCTAAACTGTCCAAGTGTGAGTTTGGTATGAAGGAGCTGCTCTATCTTGGCCACATCATTGGGCAGGAGGGAGTTAAGGTACACATGGAAAAGATTCAGACCATTCTTGATTGGCCCAGTCCGAAAAATATAACATCTCTACGAGGATTCATTGGCCTATGTACATACTACAGGAAATTTGTGAAGGGATTCTCCAAACTCACTTCTCCCTTAAATGACCTTACCAAGAAGGAATCCTTTTTGCTGGAATGAGGAGGCTGAAAAATCTTTCAACATAATGAAAGAAGTGATGAGCAGCTGTCCGGTACTAGCACTTCCAGATTTCAGCCAGCCATTTATTCTGGAATGTGATGACTCGGGTGAAGTCATAGGAGCAGTTTTAATGCAGGACAGACACCCCATTGCTTATGAGAGCAGGAAATTTCAACCACATGAAAAGATGTATTCCATCTATGATAAAGAGATGTTAGCTATCATGCATGCACTGGTGAAATTCAGGCAATATTTGGTGGGAGGAAAATTCATAGTCAAGACTGACCACAATAGCTTAAAACATTTCTTGACTCAAAAGGAGATGAATGATAGGCAGCAGAAATGGGTAAGCAAAATCTAGTCATATGATTTTGATATTGAATACAAGAAGGGTAAGCCAAAAGTAGTGGCCAATGCTTTATCTAGAAAACCTGCTTTATCAACAATGCAAACTCCTGCTGATTGGAGGGATCAATTAATTAGTGAATATTCAAAAAACCAGTTTGCATGTGAAATTTTGGATAGGTTGATTTAGGATGACTCATACCAAGCTTTAAATGGTGTAATCTATTATAAGAAAAAAAAATTTCTGATTCCTGAATCCAAACTAAAAGAACATATTTTGATGGCTGCCCACAATGCACTTGTAGCAGGCCATCCGAGATTTTTAAAAACTTACCGAAAGGTAAGAGAGAGGTTCACTTGGAAGGGCCTCAAGGAAGATGTTTTAAATCATGTGAAGGAGTGTACTGCATGTCAGCAGAACAAGGTAGAACATACTCATCCTGCTAGACTCCTTCAACCATTTCCCATTCCTGAACAGAAATGGGAAAGCATATCCATGGAATTCATCATCGGTTTACCGAAATCCCAGGGTAAGGACTGTATTTTTGTAGTAGTTGACAGGTTAACTAAATATGCTCACTTCTTTGCTGTCACTTCTACCATTTTTGCTAGTCAAGTTGCTGCACTTTTATTTAAGGATATATTTAGATTGCATGGGCTGCCCAAAGTTATAATCAGTGACAGGGATAGCAAGTTTACCAGTGCATTTTGGCAGTCTTTGTTCGAATTGGTGAAAACCAGTTTAAATCTCAGCACAAGCTATCACCCCCAGACAGATGGGAAAACAGAGAGATTTAATCAATGGCTGGAAGGTTATCTAAGAAATTATGTCATGGGGCAGCAGAAAGCATGGGTCAACTGGCTGCACTTGGGTGAGTTCTGCTACAACACCACATTCCACATGTTCATTGGAATGACTCCATTCAAATCTTTGTATGGGTATCAGTCTTCTACTTTTGCATATTTGGTCTTTGGAAATTGTAGGGCTCAGAAGGCTAAGGATTGGCTGCAAGAAAGCCAAGATATCCTTAAAGCACTGAAAGAAAATTTGCAGGTTGCACAAAATGAGCAGAAAAACAATGCAAATAAGAATAGAACTGACTGGACCTTCCAAGAAGGGGATTTGGTTTATCTGAGGTTGCAGCCATATAGACAAACTACTCTTAAGACCAAGGGAGCTGAAAATTTATTGCCAAGGTTCTATGGACCCTACAAAATAATCATAAAAGTGGGTGAAGTAGCATATGAATTGGATCTGCCAGCTGGGAGCAAAATCCACAATGTCTTCCATGTGTCCTGTTTAAAGAAAGCAGTTGGCTAACAAGTTAAGGTTTCATAAATTTTTCCTCCACTTGATGATGAAGGGCACCTGGTTTTAGAACCAGAAGAAATTTTGTAGGAAAGAGAGCAGAGGCTGAGGAGCAGAGTCATCAAGGAATATCTGGTACAGTGGAAAGGTTTTCCCAGTGAGGATGCCACTTAGGAGGATGAGAAGGTTCTGCAGCATCCTGGTTTGAAACTGCTTGAGGACAAGCAGTATTGGGAAGGGAGGACTGTCATGTCCCCTTCCTAGTGACCATGGTCACATCTTGGATCCTCCCATCCCTAGGGGGTCTAGGTGATTAATTAATTATGAATTTAATTCATGGGGATAATTTTGAGGCAAGTACACCTTAGGAAATAATTAATTATTAAGTTATTTAATTAATTATGTAAGCTGGAATTAATGTTGAGAGGTATTTTGGTATTTTTAATATTTAAATGCTAATAAATGTTTCCAAGTTGGATAATGAAGGTTATGAGGTCGAATTAGTGGCAAGTGGATAACCTTGCCCAAGTGGAGAATATTTCATAAAGGAAACAAAGCCAAAATGGAAATAGAAACTGACAAAAGCTGGAAAAGTTGGCAAAAGTAGAAAAGTGGAAAGAATCAGGAAAAGCATTCAGAAAAGAATTAGCAACATCCAGAAAAGCAACTAAGGCGCACTTGCCAATTCTGACTAAAGGAGGTTAAGGAAAGAAACTGGAGAAAGCTCAGAAGTTGCCAATCTCAGAGAGAATGCGCCCTACCTCCCTCACACGTGTGGTTTGGCTTGCCAAGCAAGCTATCTCATCTATTTAGGCATGATTCCAACTTCAGAACAGAACTTTTGTCATTTGCAATTTTGGTTTGAGAGCTCTAAGCTCCTCAACTGTTGAGTGATGTTCCTCAACAGTTCCTCTTGGGAGATGTGCCCCAAGGCCTTGTGAGTTTTCTATGAGTGTTATGCAGGTACAGTAGATAGTATTACAGCCAGTGACATCCATTATTGAGCAGCAGTGAATATCTATAGCCTGATTGGAGAAGAGGCTTCCATTGGAGGGGTTTTTGTAGTTAAGATTGAGGAGAAAACACCAAAGATGAAGAGTAATATGGAGAGGTGTTCTCAGAATATCCCATGAGGCCAATCAATGATCATTTGCAGACATAAGAGGATTTCCATTCCATCATATCAAGTTCAGATCAAGTTCCCCCTCTCTTCTCTCACTTCTACTCTTCCCACTGCCAGATTGGAGGTGATTTTCCTAGAAGAGGAGAACTAGAAGATTATGACTTTCATGGAAGGTCTTTACTTTCAGATTGCAGCAAGTTCATACATCTAACAAGTGGATGGGCTGTAAAATACTTCCAGTACAAATCCACAGTAATACTCTCCTCTCTTCTTTGTTCTACTAGCTCATGTAAGAAGAAAATAGCCTGTGAGGCATTGTTATTTGCAAAGCAAGCACTAGAAGATAAAAGAATTGTTCTGATTTATATATTGAATGTTTAGTGGCAATAATAATTAATATCAGACCTAATATAATCATTAGAACAGAGTTTACATTTCTTTCAAGCAGTTTACAATGTCAAAATCCAAGACTGGCTAGTTTGATGCCTCAATTTGACTAGTTTTTCCATTTTATCTATAAAATTCATTCTGTGCACTATTTTTTTAATCCATCTATTGGAGAAGGTTCTTAACACACCCTAGTATCCATAACAGCAATCAGTTCCAGAATTTGATAGCCTTTAGACATTGTTTGGGAAGTTCTGAAAAAGACTAGCTCCACAATCCCGGGAGAGGCCAAAAGCCCCAATTCTCTGCAAACTCTTCCAAGATTGATTGTTTATTATTCTGAACACAACCAGCAACCCCTTGACTATTATCAACCATATTATCCTTCCAGATTTAGTTTTTATATGCGGATGTACCCAAGAAGCATTGCGGTAGGCACGGGGCCTTCACTAGAAGGCAATATAATACCACATTCATTCATATTGCTGAATTAAATATTCATGAAAACCTACAAATTATATTTCTTATATATTACGGGGAAACGGGTTTTTTTATTTAATGTAACAATACAAAAATACTTTGGGGTCTTTTTTATATGGGCGGGCTGACAAATATCCTCCAAATGGAGATGGCGGGATCACGGCCGAATGAGAAATTGGGTTGAGGAAAGGATCGTGATTACTAGTACGCAGGGAAATCACATCTTGAGGAATGCTTGAGGCTAGGGGGTTTCGTGGTGAAGTGGGTTTTTAGTCGATCATAATCGAGAGACAGTGGTCATTGACAGCCAATTGCTACCAATAGCACTCAGCCAGTTGTTACCAATAGCCTTGGGAGGCTTTAAGCCTCCAGTGCCTATTATAGGCCCTTGATAGGCCTTGGGGGATTGAATACCCAACCACTCGTACCTATTATAGGCCTTGGGAGGTGTAGTCAGCCTCTTAGAGATTGTTACAGGCCCTGGGGGCTTGGATACCTAGCCCACAACAGGCTTATTCAGCGATTGGGAAACTGCAACATGCAATTTAAATGTTGTACTATGTGCATTGGCTCTAGTGACATACATGAAGTGATCTCCTATCTCTTCATTATACCATTAGATGTTACAATTCAGAATGATATGTGGTTGAGTAATTGCATTGTGGGTGAAGTAATGTGCATCCACAATATACATCAAAAGTTGCAAGGTGCATTGTAGAATGCATGTGGGGTCATAAGAGGGGTATCATATCAATATACTAGGTAGAAATATAAAGGGGTATAAAAAATGTTAATTAAAAAATTGATACATACAATATCTAGTGAAAATAGGGGTTTTTTTAAATTGGGAAGGCATATTGGGAGGGGGTTAAAAAAACAATTTTGGAAGGTATTTTCCAATATTTAGTGAAATTAGGGGTATCATTTCATATGCCATGAACGAACGTGCTGTGATAGCATTTTATTAAGTGAATCCCCCGTGGCAGTAGGCTTCAGCAGTAGCTAATGTCCGAAACATAAATGGTCTATGTGCTTTGTACAAAGGATCCAATTTCCCACTGTCTAAGTTGTTGTTGCACATTCCCCAATAGAAATTCCAGAACTTAAAGTTCATCCTGCCAAACTTAGTTTCAAGTCTCCTTACCCGTCACTAACTTCTTGCTCTGTTCGATGAATTAAATAAAAATTGTTAAGTAAATTTTATCAAAAAAAAATTCTGAACTTGAGTTAATATCTTGGTGAAATATTCCCAAGGATATTACAGTATAGGAACTTTCTGCCTAAGAACCATAGTTATCGAACTACAAACAAAGAAAAATTCAATGGTAAAGAAGAGAATGGAAAAAAACCACGAAGAATGACACCTCACCTATGGAAGTTGGAATATAATAGAAATCGTCAAGGTATGCCAAATTATTTATGTATCATATATTATATAAATATTTTTTTTTTTAGTGAATTATGTTCAGTGCGGTATGTACCTATATTGATTAATTAGTGTTAATTTGATTTTGTTGATGCTTCATGAATGTCGTTAAGGTGCAAATGGGATTCCACGAGGAATTAAAATTTACCCGATGCAATTCAGTAGTTTGCCATACTACGAGCACCTACAAATAGTTCATCTCTTTGATACAATGCATATTGGGAAGAACATAACAAAATTATTATGGCGAATATTAGATGGAAGGAGTGACAAAGAAAGAATTGGAAAGATTTGTAGTGACATCCAAGAAGCTAATAACACATTACAAAGTGTGATCATTAATTCTAATGGTGATGGCCTTCAACAGAATATTAGTATTCCTTGGTGCTTGACAGAGCAACAGAGCAATATTGTAAAAGAGGTCATAAGAAAAAATCAGGTTTCCAACAGGGTTTTCGTCTAACATAAAGAATATCTTAATGAAAAAAGGTGATTTTGGTGGGGTTAAAACACATGGTTGGCATACATTCATTAAGGTAATTATGAGTTTATAATATATTTCCTTATTGGTATGCACTATTTTATTAATTTTATTCTCTTATTTGGAAATAAATAATAATTATGTGTTTTTTGATACAATATGTTCTACCTTTATCTCTCCCAGACGAATTTGACAACAACATAAAACAAATTATTTATGTTCTTGGAAAATACATGAGGTAAGTAATGTTTTATATGGCAAATGTACTTGTTCTATTATTTGTAGCGGAACATATTGACATATTATGTTTTTTCCGCAAATTTATAGATGCCTTGATATTATTTTATTGCATCATTTTTAGGTGCCTTCATCAAAAGAAATCCATAAAGAAGATATAAGGTATTGGAAGAGAGAAATTCCCCGACTAAAGTGTGAAATGCAACAGCATCTACCTCCATCATTTTTCAATGCCGCATAAGAACACTACCTCATACACCAAGTTGAGGATATTGAATTATGTGGACCCATACACACAAGGTCGATGTGGATGGTGGACAGGAAATTGAAGTCATTGAAGGATTTTGTTATACAAAAAGCACGTCCTGAGGGTTCTATGGTTGAGGGACATATGGTCGATCAATGTATGGTGTATATTAGTTAGTATCTACCTAAATTAGCAGAAAATATGAATGTGCCTCGCATTTGGCATCTCAATTCCATCAACAAATTTGAAGGGGAGGTCCTATTTGGGAAAGGTACAATGAGGAATGTGAAAGGTAATTATTAGATGTTCTGGAATTAATATATTACACATGTATTTTTCCAATTTTATTTTAGCATACTGATTTTTTTTATTTTTTTTATTCCTTCATATTCAACTATATTAAGCTATGCCTTTAATGATATCTAATTAATGATATTGAATTTTTATTTTTTCACATAGTTGCTCAAGTGTGGGATGCTTTACATTTATACATTGCAAAAAACCTTGATTGGATGGAGCATTGGATAGAATATTGTTAAGAATACTTCGGTAGGTTATCATGGGAAGGGGTCAGTAAGATGATTAAAACAGCTCATCATCATCGACATCAATTTCATAATCTTACATCGCAAAGGGAAGTGGATTTATCCTATGGTTTAAAAGATAAAAAGGAAAGTAAATTGTTTACCCACATTTTTCTAGTTACTTACCATTTTTTCAATGTATTTGGTTTGTTAAGTTTTGAAATATACTTACTAATTCCTATATGATGTTTATTAATTGACAATGTATTTTTTAGTTGCTGTCCATGTTGTAGTTGAAACATCACAAGTCTATGTGGTGTAAAGGTCATAAATTTCATATCAAAATGTTGGATGATAAGATGAAAACCTTAGATTGTGGGATAATTGCAGTGTTTAAGGTCACCAATGTTTCCTCTAGAAGTGACAGACATCCATATGAAACTGAGAATAGATACTATGGGAATTTGGAGGACATAATTGAGTTGGATTTTAATTCCTTTAAAATAGTTTTGTTTGAGGTGAAGTGGTACAGGATACAGATGCATCAATGTGATCCTGAAAGAACTTTTATTGAGCATGCTAATGAATTTACCATGGTTAATACAAGGACATTTGAACTGGGTACAGAGCCTTATGTTCTTTCAAGTCAATGTGAGCAAGTCTTTTACTCAGAGGTACCAGGTAAAGAAGGTTGGTCATACGTTGTTAGATATGATCCAAGAGGAAGACGAGTAAAGTATAATCATGTAGATGGTGAAGATAATCACGAAGAAGAAGAAGAAGAAGAAGAAGAAGAAGAAGAAGAAGAAGATGATTTAGATCAAGAGAAGGTGGCTGCAATCGATGTGTTATATGAAGAATTTGAATAGGTTGATCATCCAAATGTAGCAGACGATGATCTCATTGATGATATCGATGACTATATTAGCAAAGATGACGTTGATGATGATGTTGATGTGAATTAGCCTTTCATCAATATCTATTCTGAACCAGGTAGAGGTACGTGTTTATATCTTTTATATCATGATCATATTTATATGTTTTTATTTTGTATAATAGAGTATGTTGCATGTTGTTTATTATTTCAAATTGGGTATGGGGAAATTGAGATTGATGTAAGGGGGGGGGGCATAATTAGATCTTCCACCTTCACGTGGTTTCCCCTATTTAGTAAAGAATGAACTATTCTCGAAACCAAGAGAATCTCAAAATTGGGGTGTATACCATAGTTGAAATTTGACATGGTTTAACTAGACAATCTAGCTACGACATGTGAATGGGGTCAATGTTGAATTTGTGCATTTCTGGAATGATCAAATTTGACATGGTAGGAAAAAACACATGCATTAATTGTATTAGAAGTTTTACCCATTAAGGTGCGACTATGCCTAATCATGTACTACTTCACCCCACTTACAAACCATGACATGTGAATGGGGCCAACGTTGAATTTTTTTCAAAAATTGCTTGCATGGACTGAAATTTGACATGGTTTAACTAAACACATGCATTGACAATATGGGAGGGTTTCCAGACTCAAATATTTCCTTCCAAGTATATATAGAAAATAATAAGTCCTAGATAATAATTCATTATACATGCCATCTTTAGCCTCTATTTATCAACTATGCTTCTATTGCAGACCTAGGATATAAGTATAATAGAGTCAAACTACATGTTTAGCTATCAATAATGTTCAAAAAAAGTTCTTGAATTAGCTATGCATAATTACATAGACCATATTTATCAACTGAATAGATATTTGAAAGATACGGATTTTGATAACAATGGTAGTTCTGATGAAAAAGGGGAAGGGGAAACTGCAAGTTAAGACAATAAGAACCACTGGAGGTGCTAATGATGTTAGAACACAATTTTAAAAATGTATGGATGTGTTTCTTGTTGAAGGATGGATGTGATCTTATGACAATGAGACATATGGAGACAAGGAAGTTCCATTGATATACATGCACAATGTAAAAAATTGGGAACCAAACCCACTTCATGATATGGACACAGATTTGTGTATCAATGGAAGAACATATTGATTTGCTCAGTCTAGTTTACATGGGTTGTGGCTCTTTTCTATGGATGATGTAACCACTCCATAAAATACCATAGTTGAACTAATGGAGTATGTTGGCCCAACTTACAACTATAGGAAATGGATATGGTTGACCCAGTATCCACCAAGCATGGGAAAATATGGAAAATATTTAGGAAATGTTTGGGGGTTTATAAATAGTTCATTCCTTGGAAGTAGAAACAAGCTACCTAATTATGTGTTTGAAGGGAGCGATGATAATAAAGTTGTGGTTTGTGCAATAAACCCAATAGTTGCAAGGGAGGACTTTTTTTAACTATAATCTGAATATAATTAAGGAAACATGTAATTGAGTTTAGCTTATATTCATGATTTACTTATATGCAGAATTATATTGTTTATGCATTTGGTAATATTATTACCTTATAATGTATGACACATTTAGTCTACATAAAAGTAAAAATAAATATCAATATAGATTTTAGTGCAAAATTGAAGAAAATATAAACAATTTTAGTTGTGTTTCTATTCACTTTGTAATATTGTTTTCTTTGTATTTTATTGGTATAGATCAAGTAGCACTTTATCATGACCAATAATGGAGTATTTTTTTCCACGATTACAAGTATGTGAAGGTTCTTCTAACTCTTTTCTTTGTTGGCATTCTAATTAGTCTTCAACTCCAATGCTTAGACAATAATGCTCCTCATGAAGATCTAAACAATAATGCATGAATCAATCTATGTCTATAATGCATTTATTCTTTTGTTTTAACCTCATCAAACCAATGCTTAGAGTGTGAAAATGGATATGCTCTTAATATCATCATCTCTCCAATTATTAGATTGTGAGAAATGGCATGTCCTCCTCCACATCATCCTAATGCCTACAGTATGGGAAAGGGAATGTGCTCCTTCTACACATCACCCAATGTCTGGATTTTGTAAAAGGTCATGTTCCCCTCCTAAAGATAAACAAAAATATTACATTGTTTGAAATTCCATGCATGTGCTCTTGCTTCTCATTACCAAAATTGTTATATCATGAGAAAAAACAAATGTTCAATAATGGAGTAGTACCTTGGGACTATTGTGTTTGATCCATTTTTTTACATGCATGAGAAATATATGCTTAACATGGACTTGGAAAGGATACACAAATATATTTTTGGAATTCATCATGGAGTGTGACATAAAAAGACAATCAAAATACCCATAGAAATCGAAAGTATTAATACATAGCTTCTATGTGACATTTTTGTATTTAAACTTGGTGTTAGATTTGGGGTCTTGGAAAATAATGGTAAATATGTTTCATACTAGAAATTTTTTCATCATGATGAATTATGAATATTAGAGAAAAAAGTGGTCTATATAAGGTGCCATATTTCTAAAAGGTATACCCAAAAATTAAGATAGAAAGAGGTTTTCGATGAATAAGAGTATAAATTTCATAAATATATAATCATTTGAGAATTTCATCTTCATTTAGGTTTAGGTTATTAAGTTCTACTCTAGTAGTGAACAACTTTGTGATACATGTTCTTGATCCTACATCTCTCTAATAGATATTTGAGTTACGTTGATATTGGGGCATGGAATTTCCACTTTATTGTGCATGATCCACCATGATGTACATAATGTACTTGAATTGACTCATAAATTAGCATGATAATGCCTTACTTTTATAGTGAAATATTTAATATCTTGATCTCTATTATGGTTATAGGTTGCCTCCTTCATTTTTTAGACAAGTGGCAAACTCTCCTAGCTATCCTAAGTCCTTGAACTTAGAGAAAAAAACATGATGTGTTTCAAACATACATTGCTGTCCTTCCCTCACACATGAAGGGACATATGTTATCACATAGATTGATCCCTCACGCACCATGTTATGTTTCACACCCATTATACGACATTTGGGTATCCATTGAACTTTTATAACTCATAATCAAATTAAAGTGCAAGGACCTATACTAGAACCCATGACTTAAGAATTTGACATACAAACAAGTTTGGACCCATTGACCACATATGTAGAACTCCTATCCTATCAATAATGTTCAAACAAAGTGCTTGAATTAGCTATGCATTATTACATAGACTAGTCTGGACCATATTTATAAAATTGCCATCATCCTCTAAGACTTTGGACTGATTATCTCTCCTCTCACTGTCATTGTTGTCCATTGGAAGCCACATGAGTCATCCTTCACTGAAAGGGGAAAACAATGAGAAGAAAGGATGATGGAGGTACTAAAATGGGAAGCAATATTTTATACATAGGACTACATGTGAGATGGCCCAAGAGACCACACATGTCCCATGAGCCCTAGTGATAGGTTTGATGGTCAAAATTTTGAAGACCAGCGGGGATATTAAAAAACAGAGCTAGGGGAGCAAAACTACCATAAACAAGGAGCTTGAATTGAGTGCACCCACGAGTATTCATAACTCGCAATAAAGTCGAATGGTACCTTGTTCTATCAGACATGGCGGTCACCATGCGCAAGTGGAGACCAGCAACCTCCATACACCAACTTCTATGAACCTCGATCATGTAGGAAGTAAATGTGCCATCGCGAGTGGAGACCAACAACCATCACTTGATTAATCGAAGAGATTGCCATCTACCATGGCACGCATCTCCCTAACGATATCTCCCACATTGGCCTCCACCTGGACACTCAGATCCAGGACATTAAAATTTAAAATTTAAAAATTTAAAATTTAAAATTTAAAAATTTAAAATTAATATTTTTAAAAATAATTATTAAAAATTATAAATAAAACAAATTAAAAAAAATGAAATTATTGTTATTATATATTAAATATATTACAATTTAAAATATATATTATATATTACATTGTAATATATATAATATATAATATATAATATATAATATATATATTACGATCTATAATATATATATTATAATGTATATATTGTTAAAATTCAATATGCTAAGACAGAAAATAGTAGCATTACATTCCATTTCACAATAATAGCATATACAGGATCACTGAAGAAACAACAAGCATAGCATAAACACCAGAGACAGAGATTTATCCTGGGAAACCCTCATGGGGTAGAAAACCCAGCAAAGCTTCCTCAATATAGATGACCAGCAATATACAAAGATGCAAACCCTGAGCATAAGCTCCTTCTCCTCCATAGCAGACCTCTCCTCCACAAATGCGCCTTTCTCAAGTGAGTGAGTGTATCAAATGAGGAACACACCTCCTCTATTTATACACTACACTGACATGTATTTTACACAAGTACACGTAGGCTCGTATTTAACCAATGGGTTAAATACCCCACTACAACTAACTGGGCCAACCCCTCTAGGGTGGTCTAATAACCCTTTGACCCACATAACACATAAAGGGCCGACCTCCATTAGGGAAGTCTAATAACCCGAGTTACCACATTCTGACGGAGGAATAAACATCTCCGGATATACAATAAGATCTTTACGGAGGAATGAAACATCTCCGGAATAATAAAGTACAATTATAATATTCTTTGAAGTTACAATATCTCAACACTCCCCCTTAACAAGAAGGATATTATAACAGCATCTGCACGAGCAAGGAGTCATCAACATCATACATGATACATCTATAAATCACTGGAAGCTTTCTCAACATCATCATCATCAGTAACTTGACTAGTTACTGGAACAACAACATCGTCATCAGCATCGTCATACGATCATCAGCATCGTCATCACACGATCATCATCATCATCGTCACACGATCATCAACATCGTCATCACACGATCATCAGCATCGTCATCACATGATCATCAGCATCATCATCACACAATCATCAGCATCGTCATCGCACGATCATCAGCATCGTCATCACACGATCATCAGCATCGTCATTGCACGATCATCAGCATCGTCATCACACGATCATCAGCATCGTCATCGCACGATCATCAGCATCGTCATCACACGATCATCAGCATCGTCAAAGGATGATGTAAACCAGTCATGTACCTTTTGAACCGAAGTCCAGGGACGATCCAGTCCTATCACCGTGCTTTTACGACCTACGTCCAAGGATGACTTAATCCTCAACCGTCCACAAAGGACTTCATTCTCGAAGACATACGTCTACGGCTCTTCTTTCGGACTGAAGTCCAGGAATGATCCAATCCCTTCACCGTGCTTTTAGGACCTACGTCCAAGGATGGCTTAATCCTCAACCGTCCACCAAGGACTTCATTCTCGAAGACATACGTCTACGGCTCTTCTTTCGGACTGAAGTCCAGGAATGATCCAATCCCTTCACCGTGATTTTAGGACCTACGTCCAAGGATGACTTAATCCTCAACCGTCCACCAAGGACTTTATTCTCGAAGACATACGTCTACGGCTCTTCTTTCGGACTGAAGTCCAGGAATGATCCAATCCCTTCATCATCGAAGACATACGTCTATGGCTCTTCTTTTGGACTGAAGTCCAGGAATGATCCAATCCCTTCATTATCGAAGACATACGTCTAGGGCTCTTCTTTCGGACTGAAGTCCAGGAATGATCCAATCCCTTCATTATCGAAGACATACGTCTACGGCTCTTCTTTCGGACTGAAGTCCAGGAATGATCCAATCCCTTCATTATCGAAGACATACGTCTACGGCTCTTCTTTCGGACTGAAGTCCAGGAATGATCCAATCCCTTCATTATCGAAGACATACATCTACGGCTCTTTTTTCGGACTGAAGTCCAGGAATGATCCAATCCCTTCATTATCGAAGACATACGTCTACAGCTCTTCTTTCGGACTGAAGTCCAGGAATGATCCAATCCCTTCATTATCGAAGACATACGTCTACGGCTCTTCTTTAGGACTGAAGTCCAGGAATGATCCAATCCCTTCATTATCGAAGACATACGTCTACGGCTCTTCTTTCGGATTGAAGTCCAGGAATGATCCAATCCCTTCATTATCGAAGACATACGTCTACGGCTATTCTTTCGGACTGAAGTCCAGGAATGATCCAATCCCTTCATTATCGAAGACATACGTCTACGGCTCTTCTTTAGGACTGAAGTCCAGGAATGATACAATCCCTTCACAACATGTATGACAAAACATGTATCATCATCATCAAAACATGTATAAACACAACATGTATCATCATCATCAAAACATGTATATCCACAACATGTATCATCATCATCAAAACATGTATAACCACAACATGTATCATCATCATCAAAACATGTATAACCACAACATGTATCATCATCATCAAAACATGTATAACCACAACATGTATCATCATTATCAAAACATGTATAACCACAACATGTATCATCATCATCAAAACATGTATATCCACAACATGTATCATCATCATCAAAAACTAATATCAAAAGCATGTATACATATATCATCAGAAACTAATATCAAAAGCATGTATACATCTATCATCAGAAACTAATATCAAAAGCATGTATACATCTATCATCAAAAGAAAGAATATAAGAGTCCTAAATCTAAATAATTCTAGGTAACTAAGTGCAGTAAATAGGTAACCTTATCATTGATGAGATAGACTTGATGTCGGATACTGTGCTACTCCCCCTTTCGAGGAGAGTCCTTCTAAACTACACCAAGCTTGTCTCGGAAGTGTTCAAACTTTACTCGAGACAGAGGTTTGGTCAGGATATCATCAAAATGATCCTTAGAGCTTATATACTCGAGCTTGATAGCTCCTCTCTGCACCATATCTCGTATATAGAAGTATCGGATCTCAAAGTGTTTTGACTTATCAGGGAATACAAGATTTCCTATCATCTTGATGCAGCTTTGATTGTCACACATAATCACAGTGGAATCCATTTCTAAGTCAAACACTCCATATAATAGCTTCTGAAGCCACACTGCTTCATAGCTGGCAGAGCAGACAGCTATATATTCTGTTTTAGTAGTATTGAGAGCCACACTAGATTGTTTCTTGCTAAACCATGAGATTATGGTAGATTCAAGACTATAACATCCACCTAAAGTACTCTTTCTGTCTGAGACACTTCCTTCCCAATCAGAATTTGAGTAACCATGTAAACGGAGTTCATGACCTCCAAGATTATATAGACCAAAATCTAAAGTACCTTTTAGGTACCTCACTACATGCTTTGTAGCCATTAAGTGAACCTTTCTAGGTTTTACTAGATACTGACTTACGGTATTTACAACAAAGCATATATCTGGCCTAGTATTTGTTAAATACATCATTGGCCCAATGATTTGTCTATATAGGGTTAGGTCCACTAAATCCGATGAGTCATTAACTAATAACTTCAAGTTGGAGTCCATGGGAGTGGCCATGGCTTTACACTCCAACAAATCAAATCTTTTCAGCATACTTACCTCGATTTAAAAGATTCCTTTTGGATCATGCCATACTTCTAGACCTAAGAAGTAGTGCATTAATCTGAGATCTTTCATTTTCATTTCTGCAGCCATTTTCATGACCTGTTTCTCATTCCTTTTCAGAGAGAGATCATCGTCATGTAATAATGGTATGATAGGTTCATTATCCACAACCTCAAGGTAAGGGTTAGGAATAGCTTTACTTTTGGTAAGGCCCAAGCTTTGTCATGAAGCTATCAATTTACCATTATTCACACTCTGCATTGAGTGATCTTCTGCATATCTATCTGTGCCATCTCTCTTCAGATGGGTCTACTAAAATGAGCCTCAAAATCATTTGAACTCTGTGGTGAGTTCCTTCTTGCATCCATGTCATATGTGTATAGAAACCATATTCAACCTTGTAGCAAAGGTTGAGATCCACATCACCCATGAGGATCATTAAGCTCATCAATTGACTACCGATCCTGGGTACCCATATAGAACCTAATTAAGAGAATGGTCAAAACATCTCATCATGATTCTCTTCCTCTTTCTAAGAGAATCTCTTAACCATAAGCTTTCTATAGTGTGTTTGATTTGTAAATCCTTTTGTTGAACATCCATCGCTTGTTCATCATTCATCATGATTTTTCCTACAAATCAAAATTAGGTACATGATTAGTAATACTTCATAATCATCAAATCATATTGACATGATAACCTATTATGCATACAGATATCATTTACATAGTTATGCAACTATCTTGACCAATACTTTGGCACAACACTTTCCCATATTATGTATGCATACAGTGGCTATCTAGATGCCTTCCATCTCTACTAGAACATACTATCGAGAGTGTGCACAACTCTCGGCATGTCAGCAAAGAGGTTTCATTCTAGACAAGCAACAATGGAATGTCTGTCCAACTTGTCAATCATATGCACATTAGTAGTATACTGTTCAATGCTCTATGAATGTTTACACTCAGCATTATATATTATGGGAATACAAATATGCATACAACCTATTATAGGCAATATTATTACTATTTCAAATAACAACTCAAAGACTTATCTTTTATGTTTGTGTGGTTGCCTCCCGCTTGATCTTCTGTATGTCTTTTGAACTTCTATTCATTCTGTACCACTGTGCATGCTCAAGAGTCATCCTCATGATCTCATACACAAACATATACTCATTAGTATATTCTAAATAATCTTGAAAATGTATAGTCATAATTATAGTTAATAAACATTAGTATTCAAGATTTCAGGGAAGTCTTCTTTTACTCATGCATATCATCAATCAAGATAAAAGATATAATATGCATAATCCCTTGATTACTAACTTTATGAAAAAGCATAACCAATCATTCCAAGTATACTTATATAGGGGATCCTAACACAAGGTAAGATTCATGGGAAACATACCTGGATTAGTATACCTACTTGGTTATGTACAACATACCTAAACAATCTCTTCAATGATTTAGAAATCCTGAGCTAGAACCTGCATGTCTCATAGGTTAAGCATAATATAACAAAGTCATACATACCTCGTAAGTAGAACAAAGATTGTAGATGAGTCTTTGTCTTCATGTTTTCATGGTCATGGAACCTGATTTATCTTTTGTGATGTACCTGTATCTTGTTAGCAGACAACATCAACCTCACACAACATCATAATGCATTAGTACAATCATAAGTGTCAACACCCTAACCAATGAATATCTTCTATCATGCATTCATAATTTTGTTAAGGTGATATAACAAATCTAAAATCAAGATTGTACTAACCGTAATAACATGAATACAAACATACCATAAACTTAATCATGAACAAATATCAAAACATACCTCGATGAGTCATACCTGTCGAGATCGCTTGTAATCTCCTTATGTAAAGCCTTAGCCTCATCTCCCTCTGAAATAGGAACTCCTTCACTTATGCAGGTGACCAATCCATCTTCTTCTAGGATTAACCCTATCCACTTGATTTGCAAGAACTGGACCTGGAGCTGGATATGGGTTTGTCAGAGAAAACCCAAAAATTCAAACTTTGAATTTCAAACTTCCGAAAGGATAGAAATATGCGCCTTGATGAGCTGATCAAACTGATATATTTAGAATTTGAAAACTGCAAAGTTTCACTCCTCAATTTTGCCTTTGAAACTTTCGGATTCCCTGGACGTGACCCTGAACTGGGGTTTGAAGAATCCCACTCTTCTGCCCAATCAAAATGTTTGATCCAAAGCTCTAAGCTTCTATTTTTCTGAGGAGCTTCCAGCCATGGTCACAGATTTCAAAAATTCCCATTTTTACAGAAGCCCTAATTTTCCACTTTTCTGATCAAAGTCCCGAACTAGGGTCTAATCAAACCCGGCCTTCTGCCCAACCAAAAATTCTGATCTTGGTCTCTAAATTTCTATTTTGATGAGTAGCATCCAGTCATGGTCTCCGATTACAAAAAAATTCCAACTTTCTCCAAAGCCCTAAATTCCGGAAGCCATGAATGAAGGTACCAAAAAATAATTCTGTTTTGACAGAAATATGTACCTGAATGTTTCTGGTGTAACTCTGAAATTTTTGATCCATAGGGTCTGAAAAAGTTTCATGAGATAGCCTGACCTGTTATCTTTCGATCCTGATAGGTCTGACCTCAATTGGATTCTCTGCGAGAGAGTTATGCCAAATGTCGTAACGTGACCTGTTTTAGGATAAAACAGGAGAGAGAACTTGTACGGCGTGCCACGTGTCACTATTTTAACTTCGGACTCTGAAAAAGTTTCCTGAGATAGCTCGGCCTGTTACCTTTCCATCCTGACAGGTCTTACCTCAATTGGACTCTCTGAGAGAGAGTTATGCCAAATGTCGCAACGTGACCTGTTTATGGGATAATACAGGAGAGCGCACTTGTACGGAGTGCCACGTGTCATTGGTTCAACTTCGGCCTCTGAAAACGTTTTCTGAGATAGTACCGACTGTGTGCTACCTGTCACTTTTTACGAAATTTCATTTGGAGCTTCCTAGCCCAAGATATGACCTTTTTCCCAAGGTCACCTGATTTTGACTCAGATCTGGAAGAGGCAGAAACCCTATATTGTACAGATCATAAATCACAAAGTTCAGCGAATTAGAGGTTGTCCTTTGGACACAAGGTACCTGGAGATTTAATCTTCGTCCTGTAACAATTTCAGATCCGAAAACTTCTCCAAAACGGATTTATAGCGAAAGTGCTACGATGACTGGTTTTTGCTATATAAAACCCTAGCCTTCAAATTGTCGTAAGTAAAGCAAGTGTCGTTAGTGCCATACCTTGTCTTCCTTCAGGTTAGCTCTGATCCCATGTTAAAATTCAATATGATAAGACAGAAAATAGTAGCATTACATTCCATTTCACAATAATAGCATATACAGGATCACTGAAGAAACAACAAGCATAGCATAAACACCAGAGACAGAGATTTATCCTGGGAAACCCTCATGGGGTAGAAAACCCAGCAAAGCTTCCTCAATATAGATGACCAGCAATATACAAAGATGCAAACCCTGAGCATAAGCTCCTTCTCCTCCATAGCAGACCTCTCCTCCACAAATGCGCCTTTCTCAAGTGAGTGAGTGTATCAAATGAGGAACACACCTCCTCTATTTATACACTACACTGACATGTATTTTACACAAGTACACGTAGGTTCGTATTTAACCAATGGGTTAAATACCCCACTACAACTAACTGGGCCGACCCCTATAGGGTGGTCGAATAACCCTTTGACCCACATAACACATAAAGGGCCGACCTCCATTAGGGAAGTCTAATAACCCGAGTTACCACATTCTGACGGAGGAATAAACATCTCCGGATATACAATAAGATCTTTATGGAGGAATGAAACATCTCCGAAATAATAAAGTACAATTATAATATTCTTTGAAGTTACAATATCTCAACATATATTATATACATTTTAATATATATTATATATATTACAATGTAACATATATCGTAAAAAAAAATGAAATTATTGTTATTATATATTAAATATATTACAATTTAAAATATATATTATATATTATATTGTAATATATATAATATATATTACAATGTAATATATATTATATATAATATATAATATATAATATATATATTACAATGTATATAATATATAATATATATTATCTACATTGTAATATATATAATATATATTACAATGTATATAATATATAATATATAATATGTAATATATATTATATATTATATATTATATATGATATATATTACATTGTAATATATATAATATATATATTACAATGTAATATATATCATATATAATATATAATATATAATATATATATTACATAGAGCGGGTTCCATTTGAAACCACAATCCATTCAAAACCATAGTGTGGGGCCATTCCGGAGCCCATTCAAAACCACAGAGTAATGTCCCCATTCAAATAAATCTCAAAAGAGAAAATTCCACCAATCTATTAGTTTCCTAGGTTGGGGTAGAAACATTGGGATTTGAATAAGGGAGTTAATAAACCCAAAATGGACATTATATTGACATAAATATATTAAAAGGGGTTAAATAAATATTTATGATAGGAAAATAAGGTGGCACTTGGTCATGGACACACATTGGTGGTGTGGGACCCACATAATGCTAGATTCATCATGCCACATGGCATCCTATTCTCACCCATTCGAATCCAAGGTGGAGTCTAATGTTCTTGGGGAGTTTGGAGGTCAATATATTTGGCATGACTCAATGAAGGTCGAATTGGAGTGTAATAGTAACTCCCATGGAAGAGGAAGAGGCATTTGAGATATATTGAGACACTTGGGCTAGATTCCCTAGCTTCTATGACAACAATGATGAAGATGCTATGAAACCTATGACACAAATAAGACCTTATGGCTGACATATGACATATATGACATGTCGAGGATAAAAATAGCCTCCAAGAAGGTGCACAAGGGAGTTAGGGAAGCCAAAGAGTCACCCATTCGAATTAAGTGAAGGAGTAGGCTAGGAATGGAGGGACAAGTGGCATACATTGGAATCTCTTCCTAATTTGAGTTGGAATGAATCTCATGGATGGAATTTGAGCTAAGGAGGTCTTTGGAAGTTTATAACAGTAAAGAACAAAGAAGGAGAGTATCTTTTGATCATTTCTCATTTTTCATATTGGAGAGCATAGCTTGTCCATGCTTGTGGAGTGTTTACTCTATGTTGATGTATATGTAACTTCGGAATGTATTTCATATATATATATTTATTGTACTCCTATAGAGATGTATTATTCCTCTATACGGAAGTGTCGTCATTTGTATTGACAATTGTCACAAGTGTGTTAACTTGCCGATGGGTTATCAGACCACCTTGTAAGGGGTCGGCCCAAATTAATGTAACATGAGGTTATTGTGCTAAGATATACAAGTCGACCCCATAAGTTTATTGGACAGTCAGGACAAGTATAAATAGATATCTCCCAATCTCTATTTGGATCACTTCAGAACTCACACTTCCATCACTTGGAAAGTGGCGCACATGTGAGGAGGAGGATCAGCTGCTAGGAGGAGTCTATCTCTATGTACTTTGGTTGTACTTTGGTTGTATCATTGCTCTATCTATCTCTGAGGAAGTTGTGGGGTTTTTCACCTTAGGGTTTTCCCCACAGAAACTCTATGTGTCTATTGTCTCTTATGTTTGCATCTTGTGATGATTGATATGCTTGCTATGATTGATACGAATTCATATACTGTACATGTTATTCTCTTAGTAGAGATCCTAGAGTATTGTGAATTAATGCTCAAAATTTAACATGGTATCAGAGCTAACCTGAGAAGAAGACATTGTGTAGTGACGAAAACCAGGGTTTCTTGTTTATTGGGTTTCTTTCCACAGATTTTGGAAATGTAATACGATAGATTGACTCTCCTCAGCAAGGTGAATCTATCTGTCCAATTAGAATTCAATTCTGAGCACTTTCAGTTTTGGCCCTAAAAATTAGGGTTTCCTCAAAAATAGGAATTTCTGAAATCTGAAAACACAGCTAGAAGCACCTTGGAAAAATCGAAGTTTAGAGATTTGGATCAAGATTTTTGGCTGGGTAAAACTCTAGGAAACTCAAACCCTAATTCAAGGTCCTCCTTAGTGAATCCGAAAAGACTAAAAGGCATTTTTGAAGGGTGAAACTTTGCAGAATTCAAATTCTGAGTATACCAGGCTGGTCAGCTCATCAAGGCACATATTTTTATCCTTTCAGAAAGTTGAAATTCACACTTTGAATTTTTAGGGTTTCTCTAACAAACCCTAATCCGGGACCAGATCCAGTTTTCAGCAAATCAAGTGGTAAGACCTAAATCTTTTCTATTTCCATTTGAAGTACTTTTTAAAGATGTCTCACCACACCAAGCTTGAAGAAAAGCTTGAAGGGGCTAGTAACTTCCAAGCCTGGAAGTATAGGATTAGGTTAATCTTGGAAGAGAATGAGTTGGACTCATACATAAAAGAAGAGGTCCCTATCCCAGAGGATGAAGAGGCTAAGATATTGCATAATAAGAACTTGGTAAAGGCAAAGAGAATCATTGTTGATTCTATTAAATATCATCTCATTCCACATGTGTCATCTCTAAAGACACCCAAGGCTATGTTTGACTGCCTGACCAAGCTATTTGAAGGGAAGAACATAAATCAGAAGATGACTCTGCGGAATCAATTGAAAGGGGTCAAGATGTTGAATGGAGAGACCATTCAATATTATTTCTCCAAAGTCTCTCAAATCAAGGAAAAACTTGAAGCTGTAGATAAAATGGTGGAGAATGGAGAAATTGTGATGACCACCCTGAATGGCCTACCTAGGTCATGGGATTTCTTTATTCAAGGGATCTTTGCAAGAAGAAAGTTGATCTCCTTCAGTAAAATATGGGAGGAATGTTCACAAGAAGAGGCTAGGATTGTAGCTCGAGAAGAAAAGATGGGAAGTGAAGACCAAGCTCTCGCAGCTCACACCAAAAGAAGCAATCCTAAGAAGGAGCACTCTTGGCAGAAGAGATCCACTCACTATCACCAAAAGAATAAGAAAAATCTAAGGTGCTTCACATGCAATGAGAAGGGTCACTTTGCTTCAGAATGTCCCAAGAACAAAAGGGACAACAACAACAACAACTTCAACAAGAAGAAAAAGAATAACAAAAGGAAATATCATGCTCATGCTGCCGAGGATGATGAATCCCCCAGGAAGAAGGCTAGAGCAGAAAGTGATGAATCATCAAGCGAAGATGAATATGTTCTAATCTCTGCTCTCACAGGTACTATTTCTCATGGATGTAATGATTGGCATATTGATAGTGGGGCTTCCAAACACATGACTAGGTTTAAAGAATCTTTTGTAAATCTATCTGAACATGAATCACCCCATAAGGTGAAACTTGGGGATGACTATCAATACCCTATCAAGGGAAGTGGTGAATCCTCCTATAACTTAGGCTCTGGGAAATCTTTGAAGATGAAAGAGGTTCTATATGTACATGGGCTCAAGAAAAACTTACTCTCCATATCTGCATTAGATGCAAAAGGCATGAGGGTTGCATTTGTAGATGGCCAAGTTCTAATGTGGCCAAAAGGTAAAACTATTGATGATGCAGTAGTGATTGGAGAGCAAGAGGTAGGATTGTATAAATTGAAGGGACAACCTGAACATGTCATGGTACATGAATCCATGGAGCCAAGTGAACTTTGGCATAGAAGAATTGCTCATATGCACTATAGAGCACTTCCAATTTCAAGTAAAGTTGTAGAAGGTCTTCCTGAAATCAAGACCAAGCAGGAAGGTGTTTGCAAAGGATGTGCAAAAGGAAAGAACATAAAGAAATCTTTTCCAAGCAGTGAAAGCAAGGATAAAGGAATCTTGGAAATCATCCACTTGGATGTATGCGGTCCAATGTCATCCAATTCTCTGAGTGGGTATGTTTACTATGTCTCTTTCATTGATGACTTCTCCAGGAAGACTTGGATTTACTTCTTGAAGAACAAAGATGAAGTATTTGATAAATTCAAGGAATTAAAAACCTTGATGGAGAACCAAACTGATAAGAGGATCAAGACTTTCAGATACAACAATGGTGGAGAATTCACTTCAGGTGACTTCAAGAAGCTATGCAGTGATTCAGGGATTAAGAGGGAGTTGACTGCTCCTTACCTTCCACAATAGAATGGAGTTGAAGAAAGAAAGAATAGAACAATCATGGAAGCAGCATGGGAAATGCTGCATGACTAGGATTTGCCTATGCATCTATGGGCAGAAGCAACTAGGACAACTGTATATGTGCAGAACAGAACACCCCACAAGATATTGGACAACAAGACACCAGAAGAGGTCTTCTCTGGTAAGAAACCTGAGGTCAGCAATCTCAGAATATTTGGTTGTCTAGTATATACACATGTCCCAAAGGAAAAGAGGACCAAGCTGGATCCTTCAGGAAAGAAGGGTATCTTTGTGGGTTATAGTGAAAGCTCCAAGGCTTACAGAATATACTTTCTAGGGTTCAAGAAGATTGATGTAAGCAGGGATGAGACATTTGATGAAAACTCAGCATTTATCAAATCAAGAAAGACACCTGTTGAAGATTATGAAGAACCTAAGGAAACTAGATTTCAAGACACTACCATAACTGAAGCAATTCCAAATGTTGATCGTGAAATTGAAGATCCAAAAGAACCTATAGATCCACCTCGTGAGAAGGACTCTCACAAGAGGAAACCTGCATGGGTTAGAGAGCTCATTCAAGATGCAGAAAGATATGGCATTCCAGAAGAAGAACACAGACCAAAGAAGAGAACAAGATCACATACCAGCTATGTTGCTTTACTCTGTGATATCATGAACAAAGAACCTTCTAGTTATGAAGAGGTAGCGGAAAAGAAAGAATGGAAGGATGCCATGGTCAAGGAATACCAATCAATAATGAAGAATGATGTTTGGGATGTTTTCCCACGACCTGAAGGGAAGTCTGTTGTGACTTCCAAATGGATCTACAAGATCAAGCATGCTGTAGATGGCAGCATAGAAAAATACAAGGCAAGATTCGTAGCTCGTGGCTTCTCTCAGAAAGAGGGAATAGATTATGAAGAAACTTTTTCTCCTATAGCCAGGTACACTTCCATCAGATCAGTACTTGCTCTGGTTGTAGTGATGAAATGGAAAATACAACAAATGGATGTCAAGACTTCTTTCTTGAATGGTGTAGTTGAAGAGGAAGTGTATGTAGAGTAGCCACTTGGTTTTGAAACACATGACAGGGAGTCATATGTGTGCAGATTGAAGAAAGCCTTGTATGGATTGAAGCAAGCTGCTAAAACTTGGTATGGTAGGATGGACAGTTTCCTATCCAGTTTGGGCTTTACCAAGAGTAAAGCGGATTCCAACCTCTACTACAAGGTTGAGGAAGGCAATCCTGTGATACTACTCTTGTATGTGGATGACCTGTTTGTTACAGGTAATGATAGCTTGATTGCTGATACCAAGAGGAATCTTGCTGTCGAGTTCGAGATGAAGGACTTGGGGATGATGCACTATTTTCTAGACATGGAGGTGTGGCAGAGTGCAGATGGTATCTTCCTTGGACAAGGGAAGTATACAGTAGAGATCCTGAAGAGGTTCGGGATGATGGACTACAAGGCCATGGACACACATATGGCATCGAACATGAAGTTTCTATGTGATGCTTCATCTGATCCGATTGATGTCACAATGTATCGTCAGATGATTGGGTCCTTGATGTGCCTGACGAACATGAGACCAGAGATTTGCTTTGTGGTGAACACATTGAGCCAGTTCCTGACGGATCCGAGGACTGTTCACCTGGTTGCTGTAAAGCATATTCTGAGGTACCTGAAGGGTATGGTTGACTATGGGCTCAAGTATGATGCGAATCAAAAGTTTAACCTACAGGGTTATGTTGATTCAGATTGGGCAGGCAGTGCTGCAGATAGGAAGAGCACTTCTGGGTGCTGCTTCAGTATGGGATCAGGTGTGATCTCTTAGTTTAGCAGGAAGCAATCCTACATAGCATTGAGTACAGCTGAAGCAGAGTATGTTGTAGCTTGTTCGGCTAGTTGTGAGGCAGTATGGCTTCAGAAGCTACTGTTTGAGTTATTTGATCTACCACTGGAGGCTACCAGTATCTTTTGTGACAACCAGAGTTGTGTGAAGCTGTCTGAGAACCCAGTGTTCCACGACAGGTCGAAACACATAGAGATCAAATATCACTATATCAGGGATATGGTGCAGAGAGGAGAAGTGAAGCTCCTGTATGTTGCGATGGATGAGCAGATTGCAGATGTGCTGACAAAGCAACTAGCCAAAGTGAAGTTCGAGTACTTCAGAGAGAGGCTTGGTGTTCTTCAGATCGATGACACTTCAAGGAAGAAGTGATGGAGACATTTGCTGAAGCCATTCCAAGCATGTTGGAAGGAGGATCCTTCACATGGCTATGGATGTAAGCGCTGGATGACGAGCATCAGGATGATGATCTAGTTTCTTCTCCATGTGATCAGTTGGATCATTTATGTATGTATGCATCATGTTGGATGCTGGATATGATCAGTTGGATCATTTATGTATGTATGCATCATGTTGGATGCTAGATATGGACAGTTGGATCATTTATGTATGTATGCATCATGTTGGATGCTGGATATGATCAGTTGGATCATTTGTATGTATTTTGTATATGCATCATGTTGGATGCTTGGATCATGTATCTGTATATGTATCAGGTGGATACTTTGTATGATCAGGTAGATCATGTATGTTGATGTGTATCAGGTAGATACATTGTGTGATCAGGTGGATAATGTATCTATGTATGTATTAGATGGATACATTGTATGATTAGGTGGATCATGTGTGATGATATGTATCAGGTAGATACTTTGTATGCATCAGGTAAATGCATTGTATGATTAGGATGATCATGGATGACAAGCTTCAGGATGTTGCTCCAGATGACATGCATTAGAACGATGCAGTGATGATGATCAGGATGATGTATGATGAGTATGAGGATGATACTCTGTGGCCGTGGAACAGGTTGTACAGATGAGCATGTCTGGGAGATCCTATAGATCGGAGTTGTGTAGCCGTAACATCCTGGGATTCTCTTTCGAGACATTGCTCTGGGAGGACATATAATAGCACCCTTGGAGATCCTACAGGTCGGAGTTGTGTACCTGTAACATCCTGGGATGCTCTTGCAAGGTTTTGTGGTGACCACATGTAATAGCACCTTGGGAGATCCTACAGGTCGGAGTTGTGTACCCATAACATCCTAGGATGCTCTTTCAAGGTTTTGTGGTGGGGTCACATGTAATAGTGCCCTGGGAGATCCTACAAGTTGGATTTGTGTACCTGTAACATATTGGTATACTATTTCGAGGTTTTGTGACACACGTAATAAGTCCCGAGGATTCCACAGTATGGTCAGTGATGTTGAAGACCTGCAGGTGGTGGGCCTACATCTAGTATGAAAAAGGACTGGCTCTGTAGAACTTCCTATGATGAGTAGATTCAGAGATTGATTGAGATAGCAGCAGCAATGATGATGACGATGATTCGAGGATGATGCATCAATGACGATGATCCAAAGAAGAAGACTTGTGATAGATGATCTGTGTCGAGAAATACCTTCCTAGTTAAGAGGGAATGTTGATGTATATGTAACTTCAGAATGTATTTCGTATATATATATTTATTGTACTCCTATAGAGATGTATTATTCCTCTATACGAAAGTGTCGTCATTTGTATTGAAAAGTGTCGCAAGTGTGTTAACTTGCCAATGGGTTATTAGACCACCTTGTAAGGGGTCAGCCTGGATTAATTTAACATGAGGTTATTGTGCTAAGCTAGACAAGTCGGCCCCATAAGTTTATTGGGCAGTCAAGACAAGTATAAATAGAGATCTCCCAATCTCTATTTGGATCACTTCATAACTCACACTTCCATCACTCGGAAAGTGGCACACATGTGAGGAGGAGGATCAATAGCTAGGAGGATTCTATCTCTGTGTACTTTGGTTGTATCATTGCTCTATCTATCTTTGAGGAAGTTGTGGGGTTTTTCACCTTAGGGTTTTCCCCACGGAAACTCTACGTGTCTATTGTCTCTTATGTTTGCATCTTGTGATGATTGATATGCTTGCTATGATTGATATGCATTGATATACTGTACATGTTATTCTCTAAGTAGAGATCCTAGAGTATTGTGAATTAATGCTCAAAATTTAACACTCTACTTTCCTTAGTACCAATTTCGAGGGTGAAAGATTCCCATCCTAATTGGAAATTGGAGAGGCCATTCATAAATTTAATTTTGATCTACAATGGATTCATTTGTTTCAAGTTGAATCTACATGTCAAGTTGAATCTACATGGCAGATCATGACATTCTCATCCTCAACTTGCTTCCACACCTTTCTCACTTTTCTCTCTATATTCTTGCTCTTGGAGGAAGGACGCACTTGGTGAGATGTTGTTCTCTTTGGGGGAGCTCTTGTGGCCCCATTTATTTTTATTATGATATATATACTCTATATTTAATTCTCAGAAGACTCTCAGGTCTAAATACCAAGTGGAACTATGTAAAAATACCAAACAATGCATAAATGGTGCCATTTTCCCTACGTCTTGTTGTTAGAGCTTGAAGTTTCTTTATTTCGACTTGTATCAGTTAATATATGTGATTTATATGATGTATGGAGAGTAATTAATGTCTTGAAGAATTTTCATATACATTTCATAAGCCTTTGGAACATAAATATCGAATTTCATAGCAAGTGGTGAAGTTTACTAGCATTTCCCCCTACGTGAAGACATGTCCACAAACCTCTGATTTATGAAAGTTGAAGAATCCTTTAGAAACTAATTGATGTTGTATTTGGGAGCTCATTGAATTCCTTTAACAGTACCATGTATATTTTCTTAAATTTTGGAGGGTCATACAACATTTGGAGATCCATCTTTGACCACTACCCTTGGGGGATTTGAACCTCGACTTGACTAGTAAATTGCCCTATCTTTCCCTGATTATAATTGAAAGTTGTATAAGTCTTTTGAGAGTTTCCAAGCATCCATAAGCCTCATTTTTATGTCTTAATACCTTTCAAATACCTTCAAACCCAATTTGGAATCATTTGGAGCCATTTGGAAGCATTGGAATTATAACTAGTCTAAGGGTCGAATTGGAAAAAAATTGCAATTTTTCCAATTTATCCAAATTTCTTAAAAAGGGACACTACACACAACCCATTCGAAAACACAATGCAGTGCAGAGAAGGAAAATGGAAGGATCAGGGAAGGAACAGGAGGGAAGGAATAGGAGGGAAGAAGGGAAGGAATAGGAGGGAAGGAGGGCAGGAGAAGGAGCAGGAGGGAAGGAGGAGGAGGGTAGGAGTGCATGAGTAGGGAAGAGCAGAAGGGAAGTAGAAGACTCAAATCCATTCGTAGGAGAAGAGGAACAAGAAGCTCGATATGTCATCTGGGGTTTTTCCTTTCCATCCATAGCATCGTTTCTTTCTGCGTCTTCACAAATTTTCTCTTTTATGATTTATAGTGGCTTGTGCAATTCTCATCAAGGAAAGGGTTTACTGTACCTCTTGTATCACATGGAGCCGAATGGTGTAGGGTGTGAATTCCTGAGCTTCTTCTTTTATCAAATTTGGATCCTTAAAGTAGTCTTTGGGCTCTCTAATTGCCCTGTTAATTATGAGCTTTCCTATTTTCTCTAGTGGGCTTGTTTATTGTCATTATGTGCCATAGCACATTTATAATTATTTTAGTTTTAAAATATGCTCAAAATTGTCCTCCCGTGTTTTTATGAAAGAATACACATGATAGAAATATGTGATTTGTTTCTTTTATACTGAATTTGAAGAACCAAAGCCTGAAAGTTGTTTAGCTTCTTCATGTTTTGAAATAGCAAGTGCCTGATTTGTTTGGTGTTGCTTTATTACTGGTTTATGAATTCATTTTCATTCACCTAAAGTTCAGCAATTGAATGTTCATCAAGGGATGCATTTTAAACCTTTATTTTCTACATGCAACATTTTAAACCTTTAGTTTCTTTTACCAGTTAAATAATGTTGGTCAGTTGTCTGCCATTTCCTTCATTGGTGTCTTGTCATTCATTTTTTAGGCATTTATTATTTTATTTGGCTTGTATCCATGTAGTTTTTTGGAACTATAGCAAATGCGAGTGTCGCTTGAGTGAAGAAACCTTGATTTCTTTTTAAAAGAAACTCAAATATTTTCTTTTCCCTTAAAGTTGTTTGCAAGAAATTCTTTTGTAACTTGTAATTTCTTCACACACCTAAAAGACACAAGAGTATTATGGTATTTGGAAAATCTAGTTGGTGTAGCCATTGCATCTTTGACCTATATCCAGCTCTTTGGTTTCGTATTTAAGCATTCAATTTGAAGGTATTTTTTGGGAGTGGCAGATTGATCATCTTTGTCATTTCATGGTGGTGACTATATTCATTTTCATTACATGGTGAATAGAATCTGGTTATTTGTTCGATGAGTCTAAATTTTACCTCCTTTCCACTGGTAACTTTTACAATTATTTTCAAAATTCCAATACCTTGGTGAAATTCACTTTTGTTGAGGTTGTTTTTAGCCTTTAGGATTGAATGATAATTATTAAGGATAAAGTGGAGATGAGAGTAACAAGTAGCACACATCAACTCATTGAATATGTGCATTCGAACCTTTTTTATCATCTAAAAGAGTTTAATCAGGATTTAGTCTAAATTGATGTTTGTAAGTTGCATATTAACTTAGCCTTGCCTAAAAATTACAGTTAAAATGCAGTATACTGAGTAGCTTGAATATTAACGAGATATAGATCACCGCATTATGGTAATCTTCATTATTGGATGTTATGTCAAGATAGAGGGATGAATAGTTTTTATGGAAGCTACTTGTTTCTAGTCATCATCACGATGATTAAATTATGGAAATTTGTGGAAAGTGATGCACGGTCTAGTTTGTTGGGTTGAAATGCAGTCTATAGTAAAGGAGGTTTGATTTCACTATACAATTTATCCAAGGAACTTGAAATGGATCCTGGATCATAACTCAAAGTGGATCAGTTTATTTAAATATATGGGTGGGAGGGGAAATGATCCAAGACATGGATAGACACACATCAGTACCTCACTAGAGTGCTCATTTTTCATTTGCTAAACACTTATAGGTTGACATGGAACACTAGTAAATTGGATATTGCAAGCAAAGACGCCAATACAAAAATAATACAAGTAGGATAGTATTATCGAGGTAACAAGGATGAGCTACTACAAAATGATTGTTAGAGGAAAATTGTAAAATTTGTGTCACTTGCTGAAGGGGGGTAACTTTCAACACCATAAATCTTATGCTATGAAGAGTCCCATGAACACCAATCACTACCCTGGATGGATGAAGTTAAAATTGAACACATATCAACACACTGACATGGATGACATGATATTTCAAAAATATTGAACATAGATCAACACAGTGAGTTTTTATGTGGATAAACCCTCAAAGAGGGAAATAATCCATACCCTCTTAAGAACAACTTGGGATGTGATTGAAGGATTTACAAAGGTGATTAGAGCCTATACCCCCTTAATGGAAAAAATAGCATGGCTTAGTTTCTTATATTCAACAAGTCATCCTTTATACAAAGGCGTTCCTTTTATTTATAAGTGAATAGGAGGCTAGGGTCAGGTCACAAGACACTTGTCACTTTTGGAAATGTGACAAGTGGGCCACCCAAAATTTCCTTTGTCATTTTTTTAAAAACTAAATCAAATCAAATCGTGTCTTATACTTAAAAATAATTCAAATATAAATAACTCTAAAATAAATTACACCTTTGAGAGAAAAATAGATTTTGATAAAGTTTTTTGGAAGAAATAACTTTTGATATTAAAACATTACAAGTAAATATATTTGCACGCTAACTTATATCCGCTTGGTAACTTATCTTCTTGTTTTATCCTTGGTAACTTATCTTCTTGTTTTATCGAGTGTAGGTACCACCAAATAGGTATCTGTCATATCTATCTTCCTCGAGTGATGATGAAGTTATACTTAGAGAGGTTGGAAGTGAGACGTGTTGTACTAGATCTACCGGTTCTATATCAAGTAGATTTGAAAAGGTAAGGAAATGATTTTGTACACGCATGCAATATTTTATTTCCAACGTAGGGTCATGTAACTATGATGCTGAGAGCATAGGTGACATTGAGTTTCCCTTGAGGTATAGACATCTAGTGCAACGATGGGTACCTAATAAGCTACCTCAAGTGTACACATATTTCTTAATCAGTGGGGGGATGTATCGCATTGCTCCTTCGTCCTTACATGGATTGGGGCAATTTTCCATGGATGGCATAAAGGTCGGCTATGGAACTGTAACTGAATTGATGGAGTATGTCGGACAATTATATAGATACAATCACTAGTTGATCTTGGTCCAATATACTCGAAGTATGCGGAAATATGGAGTTGCCGCAAATTATATACAACTAGCTGAAAACAATAAAAACAAAGGAGTGGCTATGTATATTGATGGAAGACCAAAAGCGTCTAGAAATGTTGCTAGCTTTATAAATAGTACATGACCAGTGACAACAACTAAGAAATTGAATTGTGAATTTGAGGGACGCGAAGGACATCATATATTTGTATGTGCAACAAAAACAATACTTCCAAGTGAAGAGTTGTTGATCAATTACAACTTAGATCGAATAGATGTGGATTCCATGGTCTAGGGTAACCGTGGAAGGTCACACGCTATGCCTCATCAGGTAAATGCTAAATATAGTAACTAAATATGACTACAATAACTAAATGTTTTGATTTTTTATGTTAACATTCGATTTCCACTATTATCATTCACTTTTTTGTGCTTATTATGAATATTTCCATGTGATAACATGCTTATTACACTGTTATGCTTATCTCATCTTTGTTTATGTTACAATTATTGACTCAAATTTTATTGATTGATTTACTGTGTCAGGGTGGCCGTAGTGGAAAGCCACATGCTACTTCCATGGTCTAGGGTGACCATGGAAGGTCATACTCTATGCCTCATTAGGTAAATGTTAAATATGGTAAATAAATATGACTACAATAACTAAATGTTTCGATTTTTTCTGTTAACATTCGATTTTCACTGTTACCATTCATTTTTTTTGTTCTTATTATGAATATTTCCATATGATAACATTCTTATTACATTGCGGCAGGGGTTTGCTCATCGCCATGGAGCAGAACACATATCTTCTCCTTCGGAGGTAAAAGTAAATATTATTGCAATATCTCATTTTTGTTTATGTTACAATTATTGACTCAACTAAATATAGTAACTAAATATGACTACAATAATTAGAAACTCCAACCCCGTAGTATTTCCATGTGATAACATGCTTATTACATTGTGGTAGGGGTATGCTCATGATCATCATGGAACAAAATGCGTGTCTTCTATTTCTGAGGTAAAAATAAATATTATTGCAATATCTCATTTTTTATTATGTTACAATTATTTTCATAACGTTTATTTATTGATTTATTGTGTCAAGGTGGCGCTAGTGGAAAGGAACCTGTTACTTCCATGTTCCAGGGTGACCGTGGAAGGTCACACTCTGTTCCTTGTCAGGTAAGTGTTAAATATACTAACTAAATTTTACGATTTTATCTGTTATCATTCGATTTTCATTGTTAACATTCACATTTTTCTATGCTTATTATGAATTATTGATTGATTTATCATGTCAGGGTGAGGACCGTGGAAAGGTACCTGCTGCTTCCAAGGTCTAGGGTGACCATCGATAGTCACCCACTCGAAGTACATCAATATGGTTTGACCGTCGGAAGTCATCGGCCACAACACCACATCAGGTAAGTGTTAGTGCTTAATAGTAACTAAATTTCATTACAGTATGTTGGCTGCTTTTCTGGGCAGACCCGGGTTTTAATGAAGCGCAGCAACAAAACCCCTTGGTGCACTGGCCCTCTCGGCAACGAGCTGCGCGGCAGCTCGAGGTCTCACCCGAAGTGGCTATGGGGGGTTAAGGAATCAGCTTTCCTTAACCGTGGTGATGCTGAGATTGTTCTATATATCTTCTTCTCCCTCAAATATCGGCGGTCGGACTTTCCCACAGGCCTCGCGACACAACTGCGCGGGTGCCTTCCTTCCTGCAGACCTACTGCGCAGTCACGCGAAGCTCGGTTGCTGCAGCGACAGCGTTCCACCACTACTTCTATACTCGGCGATTATAACAATAAAGGATCTTCCTACACTCACTCAAACAGTCGCAAAGATGATGCAAAAGATGTACACACAGGTAATGATCCTAAACAGTTATCATTCACGCAAACATTATAACAAGAAGATATATGTGAAGCTCATCTCCTCGAGGAAAACCACGTCCACGGGAGTGATATATTAACCAGAAAATGATAGAGTTATACAATATGCTGCGCACACAGCTGCAGCCTTAGATCTTTCCAGGAAACTCCACGCACACAGCTGGGAGCCCTTCTCTCAATCTAGTCTCCTCTCTATGGAGATTACAAAGGCACAGACGTCGACTCAGACTGTCTGGCAACTCAGGGATTAGCTCCTCAGCTATCCGTCTTCCTCTCTAAGTCTACACACTGGGTAGAAAATACAGTGAAGGATAATCAACACATGATCTATCCTTTAGACTGGCTATCTAACAGTCTAACATCTAACTCTCTCTAACTCTCTAACCATTACAATTATTCATATATATAGGTGGCCATGACGGTCACACCTTTACAAAACTGTGGGCCTTTCCCAACAGTGATTCCCAAAAACCCTAACCACGCACATGGCTAGGTGAACTGTAGGCGCCGCTTGCAGTCAGGTCGCCGCTTCCTGCAGGCTCCATGAATTCCGGCGCAGATTGTGGGTATGGGCGATCGTCCTTCGCCTTCAATGCTCTGGTCCGTTGCTCCTCCTTGATCCGAGCAACCATAACTTCTGTACTGATCCTTTAAATGAGGGTAGCTGAGCCCTCTACTCCATCGCCTTATTTATTATGGTAGCTGAGCCACCTTCATTCTTCGATGACGTGCGCGCGAGCTCCGCAATTTCCGGTCCGTGATCTGCGCTGAGATCATCCATCTGGCACCGTACTGCGCACCGTCTCCTTCTTACCCAAAACTTAGTGCTTGTCCCAAAATTAGCACTTTCCTTCCATACTCGTGCTTTTTCCCAAAATTCGCAGCTTTTACTATAGCTGCGACCTTGGCCCCAACACAGTAACAATATTTAAATGATGTTAAAATTATTTTGCTTAATTTTATTGTTTGATGAATTTAGTCCAGTGCACTCAATCTAGGTGATGAGGTACTTGAGGAAGACATTTACTATTCCACAGACCCAATGAAATAATTAAGGAATGCCCTGAAAAAGGAAAACATAGAAATTCTTTCCTTGGATCGCATAAGGCCCATGACACAAGAGAACGGGGCAAGGATTGAAGAGCTGCAAGATCAAATACAATCTTATGGGGTAAGTGGCATCTTAACATATTTTTTTAAGCTATGACATGATTTCATATTTGATATTATGTTTTCTATTTTCCAAGTGATCTGATAAAGTAAATTTTTTGTTTGTAGGATTGTTTACAACCCATGACTAGAGAACCTGTCGAGACATGTATAGGTAGCAGTGATGCTCCAATGCAGCAAAAACGTCGACAAAGCAATGTACCAATGAGGCTTTTTGACACTCTTGCGGATGGCCTCAAATCCATTGATGAGGGCACTGATTTTGATCGGCATGAAATGCCGGAGCATGATGAGACGGAGCCTAGGATTCCACATGACTCTAGAGATGAATGTACTATAGATGGCCAGGAAACATTTCCTGGAGCAGCACGAGTTAAAAGCACTGGATCACTAGATCTCACCTTTTTGGTGGATGATGCTTGTGTTCTGATCAAGATTCAAAATATTGCAGGTATTTATTAATTAATTTACTCATTTTAATCATGAAATTGAAATGGACATACGTTGAAATTATTATAAATTAATGGATTACACATTTCTGCAGGAAACAATGTTTTCTACAGGAATTTGAATGACAAATCATTGGAGTTGTTTGGCCCCACCATTCGCACTTGACCTCAAGCATGAGTGCCCTCCCATGTTTCCGAAGAAAGAGTGGAAGGAACTCATAGAGGATGCAAAGGAGAACTTGCTAAAAATACAAGGAAAGCAACCATAGCCTGGTAAAGTAAGGTACAACACATATCATCTTTTTAGTGAAATAAGATCATTTATTCTTTTCATTTTTGTTTTAAGTAAGAATTTTGATATCTAACATTTTTCAAAATTTCCATATATAGGCTACCTGACACCTCCAAAGAAACCAAGGATAGAATGGAAAAGCACATGCAACATAGACTAGGCCAGGGTGGCAATAGAAAACTAAGATCTTGAATCGTAAGAATTAAATGATTAACCGTGGGGAATATTTATTTAACAGTAGCGAACAAATATCTGTTTTCGATACTGGAAATTTTAAATGTGTTATGAATTGCAGGTAAATAAATTCCAAGCTGCTGCCACCGAGGAATACCTAAAGCTTGGTTTCAAGTATGGTTTTCAAATTGTGATTGAATATCAGAAAAGCTTGGGGCAGACTCCAATCTCCCCAATGACGCAAATGCAGGTAAATAAAATGAATAAGTCCATCATTCTAGTATGCTATTAAAGTCTATTCATTTTTTATTATATCACCCATAACTAAATATTTATGTTTGTTTGTAAGCAACAATGCAACCGTAACAGTGAATCTAGTGGTACTCAACACGTACCAGTTGATGTTGGGGTGTGCATGTCCCGTGATAGTGGAGAGCAGAGTATCCATTTTGGTATGTATTCTTTGGAAATAGTAATATCCACTGTGATTATAGATATTTATTTCCTGACGTATACTTATAAATTTTCTTCTTTCAATGGAAGACCATGTAGCTCGGGAGGGTGAACTACAAGAGGAACCAACTAGACAAACAATTAACACACCAGTTATCACAGCTACAGAGACAGGTAAAGATAAATATTGTAATGTTAATCAAAATAATGAAATATTTATTTCAATAATATTTCAACATATCGATATGCTCATTTTCATTGTTGTAGTGCACGCCCCTTCAGAACGGCCTCCACGCCCTACTTAGTGACGTACAAGAAGTATGATACATGAGGGAATGGAAACACAAACAATAGTAGGACATGGCGTAGTAAATATTGCGCCAAATGATGATTGCGATACCCTACTCGCCAGTTATTACAATGCAAAAAACATAAATCAACGAAAAAGTGGATGTATAAATTCATGACTTGTATTTGGATGTATATCGATGTTGTTAATCTGAAACATTGTTTATATGAATTACCTCATTATGCTTCAATGTTTATATGTTTATATGTTTTGATGACTAGCGTAGTTATGCATGAATGTTTATATTTTTTCTATGTAAACAAAATCATTTATTGGGTATGGGGAATTGAGAGCAATGTGAGGGGGGGATGGGCCATGTGAGCTTCCACCTTCACGTGGTTGGGCCCGTTTAGTAGAGAATATTAAACTTTTCTTGAAACAGAGAGGAGCTCAATAAGGTATAAATAGTCTTTTATTCCTATGTATTAAAGATTGTTGTAAATTTTTAAATGCATGTCTATTTCTTAAAATATTGTTAATAAATTTAACATTTCTGTTAACACCCAAAAAGTGTTCACTACCTCATCTACCTCATTACATGGCTAATTTGTCCATTTTCCTACCATATTTCCCTTAAAAACCCTGAAAATCCCACTAAAAAGCCTCCAAAAGGCCTAAAATGCCTCCAAAAGGCCACAAAACCATCAAAATAGCCTCAAAAAGGCTAAAACCCCCCCTTTTTCCTCCAAAAATAGCAAAATCCCTCTAAAAAGGGAATAAAAAATATAAAATAATGAGGAAAAGGAGGAAAAAACCCTATACAGCTGCCTTAAACCATATGGTTCCCAAAACCATGGGTCAGCACTCCACCACCAAAAAACTATAAATAGGTGATGGAGATCCCTTATTTCACATCCACAATCAAGTATACCCTTACTCTGCCAAAATCTCTCTTGAAACCCTAGCTGACCATTGAGCCACTTTCACTTTGAGAGCCTCTTTTGGCCCATTTCCACCATTGGAGAAAGAGAAGGAGCACATTGGAGCTTGGAGCAACCCTCTTGGACATTGCAAGAGCTTCATCAACCTCCACATTGGAGGTAATATCAATACAAAACCATTATTTATCTTTTGTTCTTTATGTTTCATGCATGTGTTTTAGATTAGTTTGCATTTCTGTTTTAGCTTAATAATTTACATTTACTGAATTGCTACTAAGGAGTCCATTCTCCTTAGTAGGTGCTCATTTGCACAAGCTAGGGGTAAAACCCTAGCTACAGTTTTGGTGACTCCCCTAAGTTTGAATTTTTGGTTACAATTTTTAAATCTTTTTTCTGTTCGGCTGTCCCTTTCGGTCGCTGTATACCGCGTTTTTTCCCCCAATAGTCGCATCCCGACCGCGTCTTTCAGGAACTTACCTGCGACCTAACCGCGGCTCTCAGACTGTTTCCGGCGGCTTTCAGTCTGTTACCTGCGATTCGGCCACGGCTATTAGCCTGTTTGATCCAGTCTGACGGTGGCTATTTCCTTGTTTTCGGCGTCCCGCCTGCGGCTTTCGGCCAGTTTCCCGCAATCCACCGGCGCCTTTTGGCGTCTTTCCTGCGTCCCGCCTGCGGCTTTCGGCCAGTTTCCCGCAACCCACCGGCGCCTTTCGGCGTCTTTCCTGCGTCTCGCCTGCGGCTTTCAGCCAGTTTCCCGCAACCTGCTGGCGCCTTTCGGCATCTTTCCTGCGTCCCACCTGCAGCTTTCGGCCAGTTTCCCGCAACCCGCCGGCACCTTTCGGTGCCTTTCCCGCGTCCTGACTGCGACTTTCAGCCCCTTTGCTGCATCCCGACTGCGTTTGTCTGCCAAAAACCTGCGTCCTGTCCATGCCTGTTTCCCTCAAACCCGCGGTCCGACTGCTCAGTTTCACCACAAACCCGCGGTCTGATTTCTGCATTTTTTACAGTTTTGAGCCCAGAATTTTGCTGCACTATTTTCTGCACTAGCACAACCCTCTGTCCTACCTGCAGCCACCCTTCCTTACAGCATTTTTCTGCAGTTTTTTATTTTCTGTTTCATTTACAGAATCGTTTTTACGTTTTCAGCACTTTACATTGGCAAAAGAAAATTGTGCATTTTAAAAGTTCATTTCTGTATTGTTATTGCTAGATAGAAAGTTGCCCTCCCTAGTGGCACTTTCTAATTGGGTTCATCGTCACCTCACGAGCACACACTCTGTCACATAATTCAAGTGAGCCTTAAAAAACTATCTAACTCAACCAATATTCTAACCCCACTTGGGGAACACAAAAGAATCTTTGTAGTTAGGTAGGATCGGGGGGATAGGCTTCCAATAAGACCCCTCGGTTACTTACACTTGAGACATAGTTGTTGTCCAAATAGGGAACCAAAATCCCCTAGTACTTTTTGGCATGGTCACGACCAGTTTATCAGAGGGCCTCTCCCTTAGGAGGGTTGAAGTCGGGAGACTGGTTCCAGAGGCCTGAGTGGAATACCGCACTCCATTCAGTAACTGAAGGGCTACCTTTCGCGGTTCTCGGGATATCCCTGTATAGGGGTATTGTGGTTAAAGGACTAAACGACATATTCACCTTTCTGGATGTGTCATGAACGGGGTATCTTAGTTGCCATTCTTCTAGGATTGACTACCCGGTGTCCCTCCTGGTAGGGGGACATCTTAGCCACTTGGCTTTCCTATTCATATTGTCTGACTTGGATTTCATCACCTTGCAGAGGATATGTCTAGTTGAGTCAGAATACTTTTAGTTAGGTGTTTGCATGCTCCTTTACCTCCCTTTGGTCTAGTGAGTTCACCATTTTTTATTTTTTAGGAAACCTGCTGCCTGTTGGTATTCTGACCATTTTGTTGGTACTCCACCTATTGTAGCACAGTTGTTACAGTGGGTGTTTTGAGTTGGTTGTTGGCCTGAGTGCCTTGTTTTTGAGCTCTCCTTCTGCACACTCGGTTGCATTAGGGTTTTTGAGCTATTTTTACTCACCTCAACCCACAGAGTTTCGACACCATCTGTCACCATTGAGTCCCCGAGACATTCTTGGCGCCTCAGGGGCAAGCCCCCACAGCACGGTTCACTTGACACCACACGTCATCGCCACAGATCATCATCACTTGATACCACTTATCACAGATCTAGAGCCTTGTCACTTGACTCCACTCGTCAATGGCATAGGACTCTGTCACCAGATATTGACGCCCCTTACTTTACCTCCGATTCTGAAGAAGAGTCTGAGAACCCTATTTACACTGCCCGTACTAGCCCCATGGCTGGCGCGACTTCCACTCCTTTCGTTGTAGGGACCATTGGTGGCACATCCACCACTACACCAGTTACCACACCTGCTCTAGGAATGCCCTCGATGGGGGCCACATCCACCATCCCGGTCACCATTCCTATTCCTGTAGATGGCATACATACCACCACTCCACCAGTGACTCACACTACCCATGGTGGTGCGGGCCCATCCTTTACCACTTTAGTTCCCCCACTTGGGGGAAACATTCCCAACCCTGCCCCTCTACTTGGGGGCATGGGCCCCAACTTGGTCCAACCCACTCCAGTGTCAAATCCTTCTTCCAGTCTGCCATTCATGGCTAGCCTCAACCTACCTGACCTAGCCAGACTAACCAACGACCCTATCCGACACGACCCAGCATGGCCTCACATGCCTACCAAGCTCCCCTCTGAGATTCCTAAATTCGAGGGCAAGGCAGGTGAGGACCCACAAAATCATATCATGTCCTTCCATCTATGGTGTTCCTCCAACTCTATAGTGGATGACTCTATTCGCCTCCGTCTATTACAGCGCACCTTCACTGGCTCTGCAGCCAAGTGGTATATCGAGCAACCACATGGGACTCATGCCACCTTTACTTCCTTCGCCTCGACCTTCTTGTAGTTCTTCCAGTTACCTGTCTGCTATGACGTGGGCGTTGAGATACTCCTATCTTGCCGACAAAACACAGCTACCCACATCACGGACCATATTCATGAGTGGCGTAGACATCGTAGCTTATGGAAGATCAAATTGGACGACCGTATCTTCCTGGATTGGTTCTTCAAGTCCCTTCTTCTTGTTATTGCTAAGGATGTCACTTCCGAAAGACCCCAGTCTGAAGAAGAGGCCATCCTTAAGGCACAACAGTTCGACCTCATTTACGCCCAGTCGGGTTACCTCTATACCATTATACCTGACGCCCCTCGCGGCGAGTCCTCCCATCACGATGCGTCGGGGGCATCCCACACCGCAGACGGCATCATTGGTCGTGTTTCTTCGCATCCTCAACCCTTTTCCATAGCACATCCTACCCTGGGCCCCGACCTTTCGCGGGCCGCCTCACAGTCTGGGGCCACCAACTCATATGCTCCTATGACACATCACCATCACTCCCATGGACCTAGTTTTCCACCTCAGTGCTTCGGTCATGCGCCTCCCGCTTACAACCCCCTAGTCGCACCTCAACCCTATTACAACCAGCAGGCTGCACCAGCTCCTGCGCCTTCCCAATCCCAACCAGCTTATTACCTTCCACAGGAAGCCCCTGCGGCAAACCCAGAACCTGCTCCGTAGACATATCAGCAACCCCCTCAAGGTCCCACACCTGCGCAGCCTCCACCTACCTATCATCCACCGCAGCCTACTCCTGCACCTGCGCAACCTCAAAACCCACCTGCTGCTCAAGGGCAAGTTTACGCCCAAAACACCCCGCAACAAAACCAGAACAACCAACGCAACCAGGGCCAACAAAATCGCGGCAAAGGTCGTAATCGTGGGAACAACCAACCTACAGACCAAGGAGGTCAACCGGCTAATCCCCCCGACAACAACAACGTGGCCCCCACTAACCAAAACCATGATCGCCCGCCCAAACAGGCTAAAAACCCTAATTTGAGAATGAACCATCCTTGTTCTATCTGCGGGGTCTATGGCCACTACACACATACTTGCCCACATTTGGAGCGAGCTCGACAAATTTGGGTTGACGATGCCCATCGCCAAGGGCAGGCAGCTCCTCAAGCGCAGCCCAACCCCCCACAACCTCAACAGCCACCTTTGGTGTTGCAAAACCCCTTACCAACACAAGTCGTGGTGAACACTCAACCGTTGGCCCCCCCTCAAGCCAACGCGCAACCCCAACAGCAACAGATCACATACGCCGCTCCTGATCAACCCATGTTTGACTCAGGTACCCACCACATATTGATGATGTCTTCCGCTGATGTCAACCTCCAAACCCGTCGGAACCAGTATGGCTCCACCTCTGAAGCCCCTCCCGCTGATAAAACCCCTAACGCTCATCCCACTGATCAAGCGTTACGTATCCCTCCCCCTCCGGTAGATGGTGCTTCCAAAGCAACTCGTTTCCCACTTCGCCGTATCAACAACAACCCCAATGCGCGCGCTGCGTCAAACTACAACATTGTAGACGACCTAGCCCAATCTCCCGCAGCCTTGTCTGTGTTAGAAGTCTTGAATAACTGCCCTTCCCAGCGCAAGACTTTACTCTCAGCCATTGGGGCTATTGACCCAAATGATTCGAATTTGATGGCATTTGATTTGGACCAGTCCGAACCACGCCTGCCTTCCACCTTAGCATTCCAAGTTTCTGTTTCCGTTCGGAATCTTGTCATCCATCGATGCATCATCGATGAGGGTGCCTCCACATGCGTTATGTCTACATTCATATGGCAGAAGTTGGGATCCCCTACCCTCCAGCAGTCCACCACTGCGCTACGCGCCTACGACGGTCGTTCGGCTCAGCCCCAAGGTCTCCTCGCCAATGTCCCTGTCCAGTTAGGTGGTAAAACCATCCTCATCGATATCGAGGTCATCAACGCCCAGCTTGATTACAACCTCTTACTCAGTCACAGCTACATGTATGCTATGCGGGCGGTCGCTTCCTTTGTCTTTCGTACCATGATGTTCCCCCATGATGGACGCGTGGTTAAGATCGACCAACTTACTTACTATGATCCAAATGCTCCCGCTGCACCCGAAAATGTTCTCCCCATGGTGGAACAACCGGTCAGTAGTGCTGCTACCTCATTTGTTTCCTCTTTGGGACCTGGAGTTTACTCAGACCTGCCGAATACATCCACTTTCCAATCCATTCCTCCCCCGTCATCTACGCCCGAAGTGTTTGACCTATGTACCCTCTCCCACGATAACCAACCAACTACCAATCAGCCACCCTTGTTTCCTAAACCACCACTGGTACCTAGCCACATTGGTGTTACACCTATCCACACTATCCCCTTCCTAGTCCCTCCTTCAGGAGTAGTAAGCGCCCCAGTTATGGATACCCTCAGCCTCCCTGGGTTAACCTTGGGATTACCCGTATGGTATCTTTCGCCTCCCATTCGCCCGCCGACACCTGATGTCGTCCTCCAACCGGTGCAACCCATGGCTACTACCACTCAACCACCCCCCAATGTCTCTACCCCTTCATCCTCCATGACTCCTCCCCCTACTCCAAAACCCACTGGGGGCAGAGGTCCCCAACCTTACACTGCTGTACCACCTCCCAAGACAGTCAAAAACCCCCCAGTATTTCGTGCTCCTCCCAAATGCTCATTGTGCGACGATTTAGGCCATGCGACTCATCAATGTCCACAGTTACTAGCATTACAGAAGCACATGCAGATGCTCGACGACGACCCCAACATCCCGATTGTCGAACTAAACCCCACCCCCAGGCCTAAAGATAAATCCCTGCGTACCAACCACCCTTGTGCTATATGCGGTGTTTACGGGCACTACTCACATCATTGTCCCGATCTCCCAGATTACAGAGCGGCTCTCTATGAGATGAACAATCTGGATCTTGAGACGGCACCTACCACTATTGAGGAGATTCATCCCCCGATCTCACCCCCATCTGGGGAGGTCAACACCATTTACATGATCTCTTCCACTCCCATTCCCAAGTCAACCGATTTGACGACCCAGACTTTCCGTACTGATGAGGAGATTCTTGAGGCACTCACTGCCCCGGAGTATCCCTGGGATGATATGCACCATCGTTCATATTTCCTCCCAGAATCATCTTCCTCTAGCACCGCTACCCAATTTGCGGTTGAATCCAAAGATTTCCTTCCCACCAAGGTCGACTGGTTCAAGGACCCTATTCCTGCTCCTGATGCCTTCGAGGAAGGAAACATGGCTAACATCTCACCTATCATCCACATTGATATCGCTGCCCCTGGGAGTGCCCCTGAACTCATCACTTTAGGAGCCTTCTGCAGTAAGCAAGAGATTGAGGAATACACTAACCTCTTCAGAGAGTTCCGTGATGTCTTTGCCTGGTCCTATACCGAAATGCCCGGTCTTGACCCCGCCATTATCGAGCACCACATTGACACATGGCCTGATGTACCCCCTGTCCGTCAGAAACAACGTCCCATACATCCCTCAAAGCTCCCAACTGTTAAACCAGAGATTGAGAAACTACGCAAGGCAGGATTCATTTATCCTATTGCCTATACCACTTGGGTTTCAAACCCCGTTCCCGTTAACAAAAAACAAGGCACCATCCGAGTATGCACTGACTTCCGCGATTTAAACCGCGCTTGTCCCAAGGATAACTTCCCCACACCATTTATTGACCAGCTCATTGATGCGTGTGCGAGGCATGAAGTCCTCTCTTTCATGGATGGTTTTTCCGGATACAACCAGATTCAGATCCGTAAGGAAGACCAGTACAAAACTGCCTTTACTACCCCATGGGGCACCTTTGCCTATCGCGTCATACCTTTCGGCCTCAAAAATGCTGGTGCCACCTTCCAACGGGCCATGACCTATTGCTTTCACAACTTGGTCCATATCCTGCTAGTCTATCTTGCTGACCTTACAGCTCGTTCCCGGAAACGATCAGACCACCTCAATGACCTTCGGCAAATTTTTTTGCGTTGTCGCAAATACCAAATCCGCTTGAACCCACACAAGTGTGTTTTTTGCGTTCCAGCAGGCCGATTGTTGGGTTTCATTGTTTCCCAGAAAGGAATTACTGTTGATCCCCTAAAAGTCCAATCCATCTTAGACCTTCCCGCTCCTTGCACGCTCTGGCAGCTCCAAAGTCTGCAGGGGTGATCCAATTTACTCCGACGCTTCATCCCTGATTACGCCACTACCGTTCACGGTTTCTTACGCCTACTCCGTACCCACATACCCTTTGTCTGGGATGAGCAAGCAGAAGCCGCATTCGAAGCCCTCAAGAAAGTTCTCACGCAATCTCCCATGATCTCCCCTCCGGATTTCTCTCAGGACTTCATCCTCTATGTCTCGGCATCCGAGCATGCTGTGTCTGGAGTCTTGGTTCAAGAAGACGTCTCTCACCAAGAGCATGTCATTTACTACGTTAGCCAGACCTTGTCTGGTCCACCTCTACGTTATCCATATGAGGAGAGACTAGCCCAAGCTGTGGTCTTTTCCATCCAAAAACTGTGACACTATATCTTACTTAGTCATACCACAGTCGTTGCTGACTCCAACCCCATGGTCTATCTCCTAAATCGGCGACTACTGCAAGGTCATGTTGCTAAATGGGTCATTATCCTCCAGGAATATGACCTCACTTTCCGAACACCTAAGAGCACTAAAGCCCTTGCGCTTTCCCAGCTCATCACTGATCTACCTTCCCTTCTCCTCGCCCCACAAATCTCTGACGAGTTACCCGACAACCACTTGTTCACTATCTCGTCTGATGACCCATGGTACGGTGATATTTTGTTATACCTGCGCATGTAGAAGTTCAGACCCAAAGTCACCCGTAATGAACACCATCGCATCTGTCACCAAGCCTCTCGATATCTCCTCTTAGGCGATGTCCTTTATCGGCGAGGGGTTGACACCATTCTTCATCGTTGCCTTACACATGAGGAAGCTGAATACGTCCTTAACGACTGTCATAGCGATGCCTGCGGCGGCCATTTCTCCAGGATGGCCACTGCCCAAAAGGTCATCCGCGCCGGATACTTCTGGCCCACACTTTTCACCGACTGCATCATTGTGGTCAAGCATTGCCATAACTGCCAACTTTTTTCCCCCAAGGCCCGGACACCACCCGCTCCGTTACACCCAGTCGTCACCATTGGTCCCTTTTGTAAGTGGGCCATCGACTTCATGGAATGTAGACCTTCGTCTGCCAACGGCCACAAATACATAATTGTCGCCGTAGATTACTTCACCAAATGGGCCGAAGCCATGCCTACCTTCAATTGTACCGCTGACACAGCTTCCCGTTTCTTTTTTAACCATGTTATCACTCGATTCGGGGTTCCTAAACAGTTAGTCTCAGACCATGGTTCGCACTTCGAAGATTCCGTTTGGCATGAGTTATCCACCCTACTCAAATTTGAACATCAGTACTCCTCTGCTTACTACCCCCAAGGGAACGACCAAGTAGAGGCCATTAACAAAATCCTCAAAACCATCCTTCAATGCACCGTTGACTGACATAAGTCCAATTGGCACCACATGCTCTTCCCCGCCTTATGGGCTTATCGTACATCCACCAAGACCGCCACTGGTTTTACCCCATTTCACTTAGTTCACGGTGTAGAGTCTGTCCTCCCCATTGAGTGTCAGATACTTGCCTTGCAAATCACCGTCGAGCTTCTCCCCTACACATCCCCACTCGAGCAACGTCTGCTATCCCTTGAACAAGCCGATGAAGACCATCGTGCCGCTCTCTAGACCATTGAAGCTGCCAAGAACCGCTCCAAAGTTGGTTACGACAAACATGTACACCCTCGAACTTTCCACGAAGGGGACCTTGTCCTCGCCTATGACCAAGCCCATGACAAAACCAGTAAAGGGAAGTTCGAATCCATGTGGAAAGGCCCTTACATCGTGCAGACTTGTCTCGGCAAGGGGGCATACATCTTAGCTGACTCCGAAGGTCACCCTTTGCGCAACCCGCGTAACGGGTTGTACCTTAAACGCTTTTATCCTTAAATACCTCGCGGCCCCACTGGTCCGCATTGTACAGTTTGCTCTCTTTTTTGTTTTTCACATTTTTTACCGCAACCTTACATTCCTCATTTTTGCATGACCACAGATGGACCATCTTCCACCTCACTATACTGGCTTCGCCGATAGGGCAAGCCGCTGGTCTCCCAACCTAGCTTCTGCAGCGTGGGTCCTATATTCCCCTTCCCATGAAACGATTCACCTCGAAGGGATCTGTATCGGCGCTGCTACCAATAACCAGGTGGAGTATGATGCTGTGACCGGTCTCCTGACTGCTGCCCTCCAGATGGGCATACGTCACCTCCATGTGTTCCTTGACTCCCAGCTGCTTGTCTCCCAGCTCAACAACTACTACCAGGTGCGTGATCCCTGCCTCTTTAGAAAATTCCTGCGCACAAAACAACTCAGCCGACAGTTTGAATCCATAACATTCACCCATGTCCCAAGAGCTCAAAACAGTGTCGCAGATCAAATGGCCAACAACATCCTAGATTGGCACATCAATCACACCATGTAAACTCTCCATCATGCATAGCATCTCATAAAAATATATAAAAACCCAAAAAGATTGCAAGGGGCATCCACGTGCCTATCATCTCATAAACATTTGCATCCATGTGCAATAAAAAATACATACACAGGCATTCACGCGCCTAGTCCTACATACATAGTGTTGCATCCATGTGCAATACATCACATAACATACACAAGGGGCATCCATGTGCCCAACATCCTATACTACTTGCATCCACGTGCAATGTAAACATATCACAAATCATAATGCGCATCCACGTGCGTACAACTAAACAACATCATACAAAAAGGTGCATCCACGTGCATATATATATGTCAAAAAATACATGTTCAGTGCTATACATGTTCTGAGTACCCCTGTACTCAGCTATACAAAATATGGCTATACATCCCTAAAGCTTCATCAAAGATACATGCCGTAGCTACAAAACTCAGGGAGAGTCCCCTACACTCCCTAATGAGAGTCGTATCCTGTATCACTGCCTGCATCGGCGGCCTCTGAATCCTCCCCTCTCTCCTCCTCAAGCAAGTCCTCATCTCCTATGGGCTCCTGTGCCCGTGCCCGGTCCACCAAGATCGCCACCCGGATCGCTATAGATCTGAACTCTCGGGGTGCCATCATGCAATCCTGAACCACGTCCGGATCGACATCCCGCCATCCCTCATCAGTCACCCCTATCAACAAACGGTCTAGTAGTGCCCGTACCAACTCCAGTGTCCCCTCCGCATCACAGCGATGGACCTCTCCTCGCCCAGGCAGAGCTGGAACGGCCACAATCCCCCTCCGTGCCACATGTCCTGGCGGCGGCCTCGGACCCACATCTGCAGATCACCCATATGTCAGTCTACTATCATATATATAAATCTTGACATCCATAACATGCAAGCAAACACATACGTACCGTCGGGACCCCATGCCTGTCCTGGTGCTCGTGGCGCCTCTGGATCTCCTGTGTAGTCCATGTCCCTATACGGGAAGTCGTCCAGTGTCAATGGTATCTGGAGCCACTGCAGGTACAACTCCTGCGTAAAACACCTGCCAACATCGCCATCACCACGGTGGCGCATCATCTCGCCCCACCGCACCATCCGCGGCTCCCTCAAACCTCGTGCTCTGATCGGCACCTACGGCCGCAGTGTGGGTACCCTCTCCATAAAGAAGGCACACAAGAACGAACCATAGCAAAAACCTTTGCCAGATTCCTTTGCTGCTGTCAGTTGCCGCTAAACACAGGTCAGGTACATTTGGCCCCACGCGTAGTACACCCCATCCAGTATGCGCTCTATCATCTGCATCTGGCCCCCAGACACCTTCTCAGGTGACTGGGACCCCAATATCTGAACCACACATGCTGCCATGGCCTGTACTGATGGCTCCTGTAGGTCCCTCACTACGAGTGCATTCCTGTTCACCCTCGCCTCAGGACCACAGTATCTCTCCAGCATATCCTCCATGTCTACGTTCGCGGCGACCCGCGGCTGCGTGTCTGCCACCCTGCCCAGACAGGGCAACCCCGTCAGAAAGTATACATCGGTCAGGGTGAGGTCCACCCTCTCACCCTGTACACGGAAAGCCTGTATATCCGGCTCCTAGAAGCTAATCAGTCGGTTCAGCAGCAACGCTGCCGACCGTATCATGGGTACCTGGGCGAACTTCAGAAGTCCGAATAGTCCCAACACCGATCGCGCATGGCGATCCTCTCGGATGATGGCCATGATCTCATCAGGAATCTCCCGCTCTCTCCATAGAACCTGCAGCATCCGGCAAATCCCACAAAGTAGACTCATCATACTTATGTCAAATAAATAAATCCTTCCCCTTCCCCCCGGGAAGCCCTCATAGCTCAGCCCAAAACCGCGGCTTTCGGGTTCCCTGCCGCGGTTTCACACCGCGGCTATCAGGCCTACAGTTGCGGTTCTTAACCGCGCCTGTCAGGGCTAACCCCGCGGTTCCGCACCGCGTGTCCCTCCTTGGAACGCGCGGTACCAGACCGCGTATCTAGTCGAGAAACACGCGATACTCAACCGCGTGGTTCACCCCGAAACTCGCGGTCACCAACCGCGGTTTCGTCCCCCTAACCCGCGGTCCACCCCACGTCGACCGTACAAACAACCCTGGGACCCACTACCCAAACCCCGACCCTAAAAAACATGCAGGTATGAGTTTGATGAAATACCTGTATCTCTCGGATCTGAAATCGGCCGGTCGGATCGTCCAGCAATGCCACCTCAGCTCTGGTCCACTCTGATCACAAGTCAAAGTCAAATAGTACAAATGACACATGTCATGTTGGACCCACTTACTATTTATAGTCATTTGACTTTTTCCTGTTTTGGCCATTCTGAACCCATACGGAGTCCGTTTCTCGAACAGTTTCTACCATTGGACTCAGCACGATGAGACCGTCATGATGGTCATATCATTGCATTATTTTTTCCCCGTCATTTTTTGCCCATTTTTCAGACACCACTTGTCGCCTCGATTTGCGTGCCACAATGGTCGTTCTCCGTTTTTCACATATTTTATATCATCGGATTCATTTTTCCACGCCGGTGATGATGCTTGAGGTCATTTCTCGCTCTCACCCTCATATTTTTTGGGTCTTTTTCCAAAAACACCCCCAGTCACCTCGGTTTACGTGCCACATCGATCGTTCTCTGTTTTAGACAATCTTTATATCGCCGGATTCATTTTTCCGAGCTCGTGATGATGCTTGAGATCATTTCTCTCTCTCACCTGGTACAGTTTCAACATTGTGTCCCAACACCTTGCTGCCTCGGTTTGCGCACCACATCGGTCGCCATCGGATTGTTCCACACATTTACATGAGCCATTCACTCCTGTCATACTGCAAATGTTTCGTTATTTTGCCACCATTTCATTCACCCCGCAAGGAGGCCCACCAGTGTTCCCCCTCACCCTTGTTCTTGGTCATCATACATGTTCCTTGATTGAACAATTCCTCCTTGCCTGGCCATTCCTTTTGTTCGGTATAATTTTATCCCTTTTTCGGGCCGGACAAGTCCTTTACGAAAAAGGCACTTAGGGAGTTTCTGTTAAGCTCTTTTCTGACTCCTAAAACAATGAAAAGATCGCCGAGCAATCTTGCTTCCTTTCATGCTCGTTAAAGTACATGAAAGGGCGTCTATCTGGTATAAGTTTAACCCTTTTGTGGATCTGGTAGACTAATTATGAAAATGAATACTCTAGTCACACCGGCTAGAAGAGTTCTTCATTGTATCCTTTTATGCTTCTTTGGGCATTGGAGACTAAATATACGAAAAAGAAACCCCCTGGAGTCTTCTTATTTGCTTTCAGACTCTCTAAACTTCAAAGCAACCACGAGCATGAACTGTCCTGGGCTCGTAAAATCCACACGACAGTACCATTCCATCACTTTAGAGTCTTCTTATCACTTTCAAACTCCTTAAAATTGAAAGCAACCACGAGCATGAACTGTACCGGGCTCGTAAAATCCACACGACAGTACCATTTTACACTCACTTCTTCTAGTTCCTTAACCCATGAAGAAGTCATCCCGTGCCTCCAGGCACTATGATCGATCCTCTCGGCAGCACCCCCAATCAGGTCGCCTTTGTTCAGAGTATTATGCAGTCTCCTGCCATTTTATACCAGCTTGAGTCTCCCTCAGCCCAGTCACCATCCCAGACCCAATACAGCTATGATCCCTTTCCCATCAGTCAGTTTCATATGCTGCCCGATCACTCCCATTATCATACTTTGAACAAAGGAAGTTTGAGTCCACCCACTCTACTTGCCCAGTTATTCCCTCCCAGTTTGTTCAGTCCTGCCATCAGTACTATCACATTTCGGTTCTCCACCTCGCGCTCCTGTCAAGGAAACATCATTGCCTTGATAGTTGCAGGTCTCCCTCTGTCGACGACAACCCATCTATTCCAGAGGATAGGCCCAGAGGTCCCTATGCCTTGGACTTATCACCATCTATGGTAAGTGCCTACGGACCATTCTGAGAGGAGTCATCATTGCCTCTCCGAGTGGTTGTTTCTCACATGCTCGACTTCAGCACCTTGATCGCATCATCGAGAATCATGTAGGGTTACATTCCTTCAGTTTTAGTCGAAGACCCCGGATTTCCCCTGACTCTAGAACATTGGTGAGTCACTTCGGAACACCCAGTTATATGTTCCCGTGGATGTCCGGGCTGCGTTGGCGATTGTATTCGGAAGCCATCTAGTTATATGCTTCCTTGAGTACCTAGATCAGTTCCAGTTCAGTGTAACATTGTGAGTGTACCCCTTGTCACTCTGATCCAGCAGCTCATCAGTTCCTTTGGTACCACACTCAGTATCACTGTCATCATTCCAGTGTATCAGTTCTTCAGCTCAGACATGGTCAGCCCAGCAGTATGTCCCAAATTTGTGTCCCCTCTGGACCCTTATGATGTACACAGTGGTTCTCTATGTGTCTTACAGGTCCCTCTTTTCGGGCCTCACAGTTCTTTTTATGTATCTTGATACGAGCATGGGTATGCCTGCCTCGTCCATATATTGAGATTCTGCCTCATTCAGTATTTGAGGCCATGTATATTTCAGGTCCCCATTTTTTGGACCCCATTGTTATTATTATGTTATATCCTGATACGAGCATGGGAATGCCCGCCTCGTCCATATGATCAGATGATTCCTCATCCATTATTGAGGTTATGTACTTTTAGTTCTTGCAGTTGTTCGGGATCGTTGTTCCGGGTTTCAGTTTGTTTCTTCTCTTCTCCATACCCCAGGAAAACCATATATGACTTATGATGTCCATCGGCCATACGATGAGCTCCTGCCCTCGCACATTAGGGGGCAATATGTTAACACCCAAAAAGTGTTCACTACCTCATCTACCTCATTACATGGCTAATTTGTCCATTTTCCTACCATATTTCCCTTAAAAACCCTGAAAATCCCACTAAAAAGCCTCCAAAAGGCCTAAAATGCCTCCAAAAGGCCACAAAACCATCAAAATAGCCTCAAAAAGCCTAAAAAACCCCCTTTTTCCTCCAAAAATAGCAAAATCCCTCTAAAAAGGGAATAAAAAATACAAAATAATGAGGAAAAGGAGGAAAAAACCCTATACAACTGCCTTAAACCATATGGTTCCCAAAACCATGGGTCAACACTCCACCACCAAAAAACTATAAATAGGTGATGGAGATCCCTTATTTCACATCCACAATCAAGTATACCCTTACTCTGCCAAAATCTCTCTTGAAACTCTAGCTCACCATTGAGCCACTTTCACCTTGAGAGCCCCTTTTGGCCCATTTCCACCATTGGATAAAGAGAAGGAGCACATTGGAGCTTGGAGCAACCCTCTTGGACATTGCAAGAGCTTCATCAACCTCCACATTGGAGGTAATATCAATACAAAACCATTATTTATTTTTTGTTCTTTATGTTTCATGCATGTGTTTTGGATTAGTTTACATTTCTGTTTTAGCTTAATAATTTACATTTACTGAACTGCTACTAAGGAGTCCATTCTCCTTAGTAGGTGCTCATTTGCACAAGCTAGGGGTAAAACCCTAGCTATAATTTCACAGTTCATTGATTTCTACAAGACTTTGTAGTAGGATTTAAATGCTTGTTTATTTTCTTATATATTATTTACTCATATAAAAATTATTTCTTTGATGATTTATGCGGGTCTTGGTGATGGAAATGCATCTCGTGGACAACTTTTATCAAGTTGTATGGGCGAATGGATCTGGAAAAAGGACAATGATAAGGTAAGGGTTTTGACATGTTTTTTAAAGTGGGTTTTGACATGGTTTTTTCCTTCTTCTTTCCAAGTTCTCTAGTTATTTTAGTGTTTAGAAGATCCGTCTTGAAATGCATCAAATATGCCATTATTTTATGTTTGGGGATCATAATCAGCATTTTGAATTTTGGTTTCTATTTTTTAATTGATGCTTACTAGTGAAGGATAAAAGGCATACATTGTGTTGAAATACCACTCTTAGGTCACGAACATAGTCATCACATGCTAATAAAAAAGTATTAGTGAAATCTGACATAGTGAAAATAGGCATATTATACAAAAGCGAATGAGATCCCCACTCAAAAATTATACCTATAAGCCTAAAGAAGATCAAATGAAGAATTATGTCCACTCATGGAAAGGAGCGTTAGGGTTTATGAGCTCTACAAGAGTGAAATTAGAGATGAAATTAGCTTCTAAATACGATAAAAAATACTTGGTGGAGTTGTAAAAAAGGACATGGTGTTGATATTTGTAAATATATGATATGCCCTTTATGAGTTTTCCTTGTGCCATTTTTTGGAAGTTTCTAGTGTAAATCAAGCTCAACAACCAACTTTTTCCAACTGTGGTAGAAAATTGAGTATGAAATATAAAACATTTTGTATCAAGTGTTTAGAGTAATATGACTCTAAGCATCAACAATCTTCTATTCTATCATGTATCATTCCATCCATGTTCTTCGCATCTCTCAATGACAACTTGTAACTTTTGCACTTGCAAGTTACTTACGACATTTGCTGATATTTTCCTTCATTTCACACCACATTTTCCTTCATTTCAAAACATGTGAAAAAGTGTGTAATTGTGTGCAAAGAACATGTCAATTAGGAACTCCTTCCCATGTGTGGAATTCAAGGTAGTTTTCTCCACCATCAAATCCATAGAAACATGTGCAATGTTGCCAAATAGGTGGAAAATTCCACATGCAAGGCTTGCTAAAAGTCTTGGGACCTTCAACAACCTCCCAATTAAATAGAAATATTCCTCATGGGATCTTTCTCCAATTTGCAACCACCTCAACCATGTCAACTACACAAACAATAACAAATTAATTTTCATTTGTTACAATGCTTCAAAACCCACGTAAATGGGATCGATAAGAAGTCTACAATCATATCCACCTAAAAAATTCTTGGAAGTTGTTCCAAACTCAACAATTTGGCTCCACGAACTTGCTGAAATAGGACACATGAAACACTTGGATACTCTTGGAGTGAATTGGAATATCCATTCAATACGAAACTTGTTCAATGCATTAGCTTATAGGGTTTTTGCACTAGCTTCTGGGAGCCCATGTCTTTGAGAGATGTCTTCATATAAGATTGTACATCAAGGAAACTATGGACCCATTCTTCAAACGAATTTCATAACCACATTTGAAATGTTTGAGGAACAATAGGTTATTCCGAAGTAGTAAGGATGTTTTATCAACATGCACCACATTTGCTTCCTAGTTTTTGTTATAAATCAGGTTATCATCAAAGAATACAAGCTCAAAATTGTGCATGCAAGCTTTGGAAATGCTTGTTCGAGAGGCTCTAAAAGGTTTATGGGGCATTTGAATATTGAATTCATTTGTTCAAGGATCAAGGCAATTCTTGCTAAAGAGCATTGTTTCAAAGTGACAACACTACACTCCATGCAACGTTAGCATGCCTCTACATAAGGCTGAGCTCTGAGGCAGTAGGTATTCTAAGGCATATTTGAGGTTGAGTTCAAGGGAAGATTTGGGGTCAACTTTTGGCACATATTGTTGGGGTTTATTATGTGTTAAATAATTCCAATATTTAAATTGTCAACACAGGGAGGGATCTTGTGAGATGCAAACACTATATGTGCAGGATTGAAGGCTTGAACTATCCTAAGTTGACTAAAGATGCAAATGTGCTAACATGCAACTATATGATTTTAAACTACTTGCATGACTTTCATAATTCAAATGCAAGAATTTATTCTATCTATGAAAACAGGATACTGATTAACAAATGAAACAACTCAAATAATAGAATTATCAACTATAACTTGGAAACAAATTTAGGAACAAGATTAATAGATTCTGAACAATAACTAATTAACAACATGGCTTAAAGAACTGAATTTTGGAAGAAGGATAAGGAGGAAGGAAAAGGAAGGAAGAAATAATGATGAATTTTAATTAATAACTCTAAATAACATAAAACAAGATTGAATTACATCTAAAAATCTTGAGGAGGAACAGAAAGAATGATGATTGGGAGGCATAAGAAATTAGATTCGTAAAAAGGCCTAAAATAATGCAGAAAACACATAGGTCTGAATGACAATCCGAACGTCGGTCTGAATGGCAGTCCGAATGACAGTCTGAATGGAGGAAAATGTTTTAAACTAAGGAAAAGGAAGAATTTTGGATGATTTAATTACCAGCTGGCTGATGCAAATGATCCTACAGTGCAAAGGAAGCAATAGATGGATTAGTTAGAGGGTAAACTAACAAGAAATTATTTATTCTAATCATTATCTAAGAAGATGAACTATTTCTATGATATGTTAAAGCAAGATTAATGATGGAAGATAGAAGTAACCTATAGCTACAGGAAGAAAAGCTAATAGAAATAAAGAGGCTAAGGAAACTAATGCTAACTATGGAAGAATTCGAAGCAATATCTAACTACAGATGATGAGAAGAAAACTGAAGCAAACTACAAAATATTAAGCTTTTGGTCGACCATTCCTAATCCTAAAGAAGATATTATGTTAGCAGCAAAATACAGTTCACAAGAAAAACATTAGTAGGATTAATTCTAACTATGAATTGAATTTAAAATATGAACTGATTAACTTATCTAGTTGTAGAAAAGACTTAAAGTAATCAAGAAAGCTATGCTTGACCGATCATACTAAATTCTGCAAACATAACAACAAAATACACATAACATAAAACATAAGTTTTATTTATATGAACAATAAGATATGAACAGTGACAAAATACATAATACAAAATAGAAATCTCATTTATGTAAACAATAGAACATTATTTCTATCACAAGACAACAACATCATGTACAAAATAAATAGGGAAACAACACAGCTTATCTGCACAACACAAATTATATACACAGACAGGAGACTGCTGGTCGTTGAGGGGCCCATCTCAGCAATCAGAGGTTGCGCCCTAATCAGTCAATCACCACGCATGCTGTTGAATCTTCATAAAAACTAGAACAGAGGTATATTGAATTAAAAATAGAGTGTTACAGTATTTATGTGTCTATTTGCATATTGGGAAAAACTAATCAAGGCTAACTCCATCTCAATCATGTCAACAAAACAAAACTTTTACAAAACAAGACAAGACTTAGTTCATCTCAGACACAAAGAGGTCTATTTATACATGATTACAATGGATGAGAGGGTCGATAGAGTCGACCTCTCTAATAACAGAAGCGTTTAAATGACTGTAACTGCTACTTTGAATGGTGAATGCCAGCACAGGGGGACAAGTTTCATAAAGAAAATGGTACATTTTTGTGCAACTCTGTCGACCTCTCTAATAACAGAAGCGTTTAAATGACTGTAACTATTGCTTTGAATGGTGAATGCCAGCGCGGGGAGGGTACACCAAACTTCATGGAATTGATTCCTTCACCAGGCTACTGCAGCGTCGATCTACCTCAGATGTGGAGCGATCAAGTATGTTGGCAAACTGAGCGTGGGCAAACGGGCTTCTTCCAGAACGCCGGCATGAATGAGCATGAACAGGTGTGAGCAGGTATGAGTTCTAGCAGGCTGAACATGTGTGACCTGGACTCCTTCTAGAACAATGGCATGAATAGAAAACGTGATTCCAGGCTGAATGCAAGGCTGAACGACGTGTTGGAGTGTTGACGTGGATGTGGGATGCGTTGTCGAGCTTAGCGAGCATAGGGATGAATCTTCCAGAACAATGGCTCATTAACCATGCCAATTACGTGGCAAACAGAACCCACACATCCATTTTCGACTTTAATGGTCCAAGGTATGCCTCGCGGGCTGAACGGGAGGCTGAATGGCGAGCTAAACGCAGCTGGGCATTAGCACATAACACAGTATGAAAAAATGGTCGTTTTTAAACTACAACCTGTAAATTAAAACATAAAAGCCAATTATGCCCAGAAAATGTCAATTTAACGCAAATAAATCATAATATAACGAAATATAAAGAAGATTTGCATAGTAAGTAAATATGTGCATACCTGGTCTATTTGAAGGGATGAATGGTAAAGAAAACAACTTACTATAGTAAAAATTATAGAAATAACGCCATTCAGAGTAGATTTTATGATAAAAATGGTGACAAAAATGGACGTCAACACTCCCCCAAACCGAAGATATGCTAGGTCCCACTAAGCAACGATAAAAAGAAATAACGAAGAAGTGGATGTGGCTGGATGGACTCGGAAAGGATGAGAGCGAGTAGAGTGATAGTGAGGATAAAGCAGGGGTCAATTTTAAAACAAGTTCCAATTGAATGTTTTGAAAAATCATGAGATGAAAATTTGGCACATTTAAACGATCACGCCATTATTCAGAATTTTTGAAATGTGTACCATAATAAAGATGTGTGCGTTAACAAATTCGTATGGTTTGTGAAATATTCAACCTTGTTCAAAGTAAACTTTGGACAGGTTGAAAGAAAATTTTCATCATAGGATTTTAACATAGTGCATTAAAAATGACGGTTCACATGTTCATTTTTTTTTTTTTGCATATAATTTAATGAAAAGTTAAAACCATATGATAACCAAATAATAATTCTGAAAATCGCAATAATGTATGATTAATCGATTCATTGGGTGAAGTCGAGATGAATTAAAGGAATGTGATCGTGTGTAGAGAGGACATTTGATTAATCCCTCATATGGTTAGTCAATTAGATTTATCAGCAGAATTCAAAAATTAACTACAGTAGCACACTTAATCATGATTTTATAAGTTATGGTTTAATTCGGATCATCATTTATTTGATTCATTCGACCCTTCATACAAACCATTTTTCTATACAAGATGTGCTTGCTGGATCTAATTGCTGCTAATTATGCAGAAAATTTATGAGGTTGTCATCACACAAAAGGATGATGTAAACCTGTTTTTTCTGAAATTTTTAGTCGCTCTTCTTTGTTCAACAGGGATCAGAACACTTTTTCTTTTCTTCTGTTACTTGCATTGTCCCTAAAACAACAGATTATTGTATAAGAACTTTAATTATATTATAAGTAAACAGAAAAATAGAAGCAATTCTGACTCCTAGTAAACTGAAAAAAATAGAAATAAGGTTGAATCCTCCCCCAAACCGAAGGTATGGCATGTCCTCGGGCCATTAATAAATTAATACTGGGTTGTATGCTTCTTATGTAAATATTCTAGATCAACATTAATCAGCAGGATATCCTAAAAAAAAAATCAATATTCTAAAAACTAGAACTTTTTGAGAAAAAGATGTATTCATGATATGATCAAAACAATATCATACTAAGTCAGATTCTTTGATACATGCAAATTCATCAGTTTATGCTCATGAAGACCACATAAATAATAATAGTGTAAGAGATGTGAAAAATTCCATAGGAAAAACTAGTCGTCCATGACTCATTGTAAAGATCTCTTGTCATCCAAAGAATATAGATAAGGTTCATCGTAAAGTTTGTGAGATCTACTATAATTATGGGTCCCATTTCTAGGATAATCATATCCTAGGTATTTGTTTGAATTAGATGACAGGGTCCAAGTCCAACTTACATCCATTATCTAATGATAGTATAAATAATCGGCCTAAACATGTGTTTGTATACTCAGGTTTTTTATGAGCTATGTGAATAGCAATGCATTAGCCAAACCTCTTTTACCTGATATTGACCTGCTGCCAGCAGGCCTGTTCAGTACCCCAGCGGGTTTATCTTGGTACCATGCAAGCATAGCCCCGCTGCTAGCGAGCCTGTTCAATACCCCGACAGGTTTACTTGCATTTACCGAGCTTCCTTGTTTAAGATTTTACTTAGCATGGACCCGCTACCAGCGAGCCTATTTAGTACCTCGGCGGGTTTGCTTCGTATAATGATATATATATATATATATTAAGGAAGCTAGTTGGCACTAGAGTGTGCTAAGCCTGCTTAAACACATAATTCAATATTTTAGCATGAACCTTATGAGTAACTTTATTTATAATGGCCTAAATTACAGATCATGTCAAAAGATAATAAATTAAAGTTGTTCTTTGACTTCATAGTCTATCTTCTTCATAAAAGGTTAGTAATGTTCCCCACAAAATAGAAAATATCACCCACTTTTAGGATACCTTTTAAAGGTGCTTTAGAGACAAGTTTTGATAATGAGTCCAGGATGAACTAGGAGTCCATAGGTGTAAGATTGAGTTTTGTAGAGATCATAACAATTAAAGTAGGTCTTTGAGTAACTGGTATAATAAGAAATATGTATGATGTAAGATTGCTTTGGTTTAGTCATTAACATGATCTTATTCTTAGTTCTTTTATTTTAAAGGAAATCAGAAAGTGAAGTTGTATGAATATCTAAAGCTAACTAACCACATACATCTTTTTATTTATATACATACTATCCTATGCTATCTAAGAGAAATAAAAACTCATTATTCAAGTGTAAGAACTTCTCCAATGTAACCATGTGTGAAGCAAAATGAAAAACATGCCTATATCCACATATGAAAAATTTAAAGCATTGATTACCTAGATGTGGAGAATCAACCGACTTACTTGCTTTTGCAACAAAAGGTGTCGAATGAAGGAATGGTATTGTGGCTTCATTACCTCTTGGAACCATCTTTCGATGTAATCCTGATACTCACCTCCCTTCCTCATGTCATGCAGATCCTCTTCTTCTAAATGTTCAATTGCTTGAGTACATGTGAGATTTGTCGATAGATATGTGGAGAACTCTTCAACATCAGGTCTCTCTCCAATTGTAGTCTCCAAGTTTTCGATTTCCTTGGCAGATTGGCAAGGAGATTCAATTTCTAGCTCATGGAACCGTGATTCTTCTATTTTTTTGGAGAGGTAGATAAATTCTTGATTTCTGTCAATATGTGTTCTTCTTGAGAAGAAGATATTGAGATCCCAGCTGCTGCTAGGATTTGAGAGATTTCTCTCATACTAATAAGCACCTTTGAATCCATGTCATCGGTTGGTAGGTTTCGTCTCACACATGGGTTAGTCCTGGGGTTCTTACAGCACCAAATTTTTATGTGTTTTTAAAATAATTTCTATAATTGAAACAAATTTGTGAAAAACACCACACTTGCTAAAAGAGTAACACACTTGAAAAGAAGGAAGGAAAACTTTTACGAAATAAATTGTGGAAAATTAAATACTCAGATGTACAAAAAGGAAATCATACTTGTGGGGAAAGGAACAATAAGGCTTCGGGGCGACCCACTAAAGTGGATGCATCAGGCTATTACACTACGGGAAATATGCAGTGAGGTCGTCTTTGTGTCTTACCATGTCCCCTCCCCCTTGCTATGTAATGTAAAGGAAAACAATCTACCCGTATCTACCTAGACTCCAATCCCTTTAGCACCTCCCCAGCAACGACGCCAAAATGTTGGTGTTTATTATGTGTTAAATAATTCCAATATTTAAATTGTCAACCCGGGGAGGGAGCTTGTGAGATGAAAACACTATATGTGAAAGATTGAAGGCTTGAACTATCCTAAGTTGATTAAAGATGCAAATGTGCTAACATGCAACTATATGATTTTAAACTACTTGCATGACTTTCATAATTCAAATGCAAGAATTTATTCTATCTATGAAAACGGGAAACTGATTAACAAATAAAACAACTAAAAGAAGAGAATTATCAACTATAACTGGGAAACAAACTATTTAGGAACAAGATTAATACATTCTGAACAATAACTAATTAACAACACGCGTTAAAGAACTGAATTTTGGAAGAAGGATAAGAAGAGGATAAGGAGGAAGGAAAAGGAAGGAAGAAATAATGATGAATTTTAATTGAGAACTCTAAATAACATAAAACAAGATTGAATTACATCTAAAACTCTTGAGGAGGAACAGAAAGAATGATGATTGGGAGGTAGAAGAAATTAGATTCAGAAAAAGGCCTAAAATAATGCAGAAAACACACAGGTCCGAATGACAATCTGAACGCCGGTCTGAATGGCGGTTCGAATGACAGTTTGAATGGAGGAAAATGTTTTAAACTAAGGAAAAGGAAGAATTTTTTATGATTTAATTACCAGCTAGCTGATGCATATGATCCTATAGTGCAAAGGAAGCAATAGATGGATTAGTTAGAGGCTAAACTAACAACAAATTATTTATTTTAATAATTATCTAAGAAGATGAACTATTTCTATGATATGTTAAATCAATATTAATGATGGAAGATAGAAGTAACCTATAGTTGCAGGAAGAAAAGCTAATAGAGAGAAAGAGGCTAAGGAAACTAATGCTAACTATGGAAGAATTTGAAGCAATATCTAACTACAGATGATGAGAAGAAAACTGAAGGAAACTACAAAATATTAAGCTTTTGGTCAACCATTCCTAATCCTAAAGAAGAGATTATGTTAGCACCAAAATACAGTTCACAAGAAAAACATTAGCAGGACTAATTCTAACTACGAATTGAATTTAAAATATGAACTCATTAACTTATCTAGTTGTAGAAAAGACTGAAAGTAAATAAGAAAGCTATGTTTGACCGGTCATACAAAATTCTGCAAACATAATAACAAAATACACATAACATAAAACAAAAGTTGTATTTATATGAACAATAAGATATGAACAGTGACAAAATACATAATATGAAATAGGAATCTCATTTATGTAAACAACAGAACATTATTTCTATCACAAGACAACAACATCATGTACAAAATAAATACAGAAACAACAGAGCTTATCTGCATAGCACAAATTATATACACAAACAGAAGACCGCTGGTCATTGAGGGGCTCATCTCAACAATCAGAGGCTATGCCCTAATCAGTCAATCACCACGCATGCTGTTGAATCTTCATAAAAACTAGAACAGAGGTATATTGAATTAAAAATATAGTGTTACAGTATTTCTGTGTCTATTTGCAACTTGGGAAAAACTAATCAAGGCTAACTCCGTCTCAGTCATGTCAACAAAACAAAACTTTTACAAAACAGGACAAGACTTAGTTCGTCTTAGTCACAAAGACGTCTATGTATACATGATTACAACAGATGAGAGGGTCAACAGAGTCTACCTCTCTAATAACAGAAACACTTAAATGACTGTAACTACTGCTTTGAATGGTGAATGCCAGCGCAGGGAGCATACACCAAACTTCATGGAATTGATTCCTTCACCAGGCTACTGCAGCGTCGATCTACCTCAGACGTGGAGCGAGCAAGTATGTTGGCGAACTGAGTGTGTCCAGATGGGCTTCTTCCAGAATGCCAGCATGAATGAGAGTGAACAGGTGTGAGCAGGTATGAGTGGTAGCGGGCTGAACGTGTGCGATGTCGACTCCTTCCATAACAATGGCGTGAACAGACAATGTGATTCCAGGCTGAACGACGCATTGGAGTGTTGACGTGGATGTAGGATGCGCTGTCGAGCTTGGCAAGCATAGGGATGAATCTTCCATAACAATGGCTCATTAACCATGCCCATTACGTGGCAAACAAAACCCACACGTCCATTTTCGAATTTAATGGTCCAAGGTATGCCTCGTGGGCTAAACGGGAGGCTGAATGGCGAGCTGAACGCGGCTGGGCATTAGCACGTAACATACAATCTGAAAAAAGGGTCGTTTTTAAACCACAGCCTATAAATTAAAACATAAAAGCCAATTATGCCCAGAAAATGTCACTTTAACGCAAATAAATCATAATATAACGAAATATAAACAAGATTTACATAGTAAGTAAATATGTGCATACCTGGACTGTTTGAAGAGCTGAATGGTAAAGAAAACAACTTACTATAGTAAAAATGATAGAAATAACACCATTCAGAGTATATTTTATGATAAAAAATGGTGACAAAAATGGACGTCAACACATATTATAAGGATGTTGTGAAGCATGTGTCGAGGGCAGTTTTGTAGAGTTTGTGGACAAGTCTAAGGGAATCCCTTTTAAGTTCCTTTTAGGATAGGCAGAAGGAAGACTTTGAAACAATTACCGATTATTGTAGATTTTGGATAGAGATGAGAACATATTTTGCTGAGCATTTTTGTGGACAGTGTGAAGGAAGTTGTGGCACACTTTCCAATTTGATTTAGAGTTCCTTATTGTGATCAGTTTTGAATGTTATTACGAGACAATATTGAAATGATTATGTGGGAAGATTTGACATATATCCCAAGGTAGATGTGAAGTGTTGTTTAAGATAGTTTTGAAGGTGTTTTTTGGATGAGATTTCAATGTATTGGACAAATTTGGAGCAGTGTTGTGAAGCTAAGTTAGAGGAATGCTTGGGATGCTTTAGAGGTTAATTTTGTGGATTGTTTTGGCACCCTTCCCAAGGCATATTTGAATATCATATTTTGATGTAATTTTGAAGTGAATCATTCTTCGAGGGGGTTGGTGCAACTATTTGTGATTCTATATCTCTCTCAAATTCCTCCAACAAAGTAGAAGGATGATCCATGAAAGTTTGTACTTTAATATCCTCATTTATACCACTAAAAAACACAATGTTTGGAAAAGAAACCGTCCATGCCCCTTTTGTGCAATTTCAATTTCTTGAAGGCCATAAATCCTATTATTGTGCTTTTGTATCTCAACTTCGTAAAAGTTTTGAAATAATGAGTGTCAAATTTCAAAGAGAGCATAAGTGGTGTTTACAAAGTGCACGTCCAAGCAATGTAACCCCCATAGGAATTCTTATGACATTATCACCATTACCAATGATCCTTATCCATGTATAACACATTCTCTCAAATTTTCACGAGGTTATAGTAATAGCTTGAAGAGAGAAGTGATGTTCCATCGTAGTAACCCACAATATTTGACGTAAACCATCAAACTTATTTATATCTACTTTATCAAACCATCAATTTTTGTTTCTATTTTTTAGTTGATGCTTACTAGTGAAGGATAATAGGCATCCATTGTGTTGAAATACTACTCTTAGGTCACCACCAGAGTCATCACACACTACGACAAAAGTCTTATTGAAATATGACATAGTGAAAATAGGCATAGTGCACACATCCATGGATCATGGGGAAGTACTAGAAGTTTTTCCCATGATTCATTCCATTAGATTAAAAACTATGAAAATCTAAATTACCTTGAAGAATGTAATTACTATGAAAATATAATCTAGTCAATTATATTGTATTTTGGTTGAAAATATTGAAAGACTTACAAAAAAATCCTATGATCTAGGTTCCATAGGGATATTGTCCTATAGCCAAAACAAATACACAACAAGATGGATTGTATGAGCAATACATACATGATCCCACCTCTAAATGGATAAACTTTAGACGATACAAATACCATGGTTCGTATACCTCCACTCACAAATACCATGGTTGGTATACCTCCACTTATTTTGTTTATTTTAATTAGTGATCACAAATGAGCATACATGGAAGAGAATCAATCTATGATCCATCCATTTTTTCATGTTATAGATCTTTATCATTTTGTGCAATGAGTTAGACAAATACAAATGTATTTACCTATGGAATTATCCTACTGGGTATTATCTAAGTAGCCATTTTCATCCCATCACTAGCTCATTGCTTGTATATGTGCTACATGCTAATATCATAACATTTATCACTAGCTCATTGTTTATGACACCAAAAGGCATCATACTTCACAAAATTACGAGGTTCACAAAAAACATATTCATTCTACATACCCATCCGAAATCCATTTTAGGAACAAATTTATTCAAGATATGTATGTTTCCTAGTTGATTGTTGTCTGTACCCGATACAACTCCAGGCCATGCTTTTTCTTTTTATCATGGTTCAGAAGCTGTGTTTTTCCTAAAAAGGATGTTTTCCATTCATGTCGTGAGGGTTTTTGCAATGTTGCATAGTATGCATGTTTTCATGGTCTGTAGGCTAAATTTTTATGCAGAAAGGATGTGTGCCATTGATTTTTGTTGAGATTATTGAAATGTTGCATAGTATGGATGTTTTCTATTTTACAACATGGGTGTTAGGTTTGTGTGAAATTTGTGATCTGTTGGTTGCTTTTGTTTCGACGTTGCATGAATTAAGGCTTGGACATGTCATTCGCTTCATAGAATTTCCAATCTGTTTAGGTGGTTTTCATTGTTATATGGTCTTTTATTTAAAAAGGAAAATTTAATATTTTGTTAGAATCGAATTCTCCATCCCATTCAAAGAACTAGACTCAATTGGATTTCCTTTAAATTTGAAACAAAAAAAAGATTGAATTTAAGATTTTCTGCTAGTGCCGACAACATCTAGTTGTCAATAGACATTGTCCTTTTCTTGCTGGTTCAATTGGCCCTAATGAAATTCATGTCCCGATAACCGTTTTCCTTTCATTCTTGCTTCAAGCAGCCTTGACGAAATGCATATCCTCCACAACCACTTGGCTCCAACTCTGTTGGTTTTCATATTCTTGGTCTGTCGACAGATTTCAATTTTTGTTTTTTCCCTTTAAACCTGGCTTGGTTTATGATATTGCTTCCAGAGAGTTTGGCTTGAGGAAGTGCAGAATTTTATAGCAACCGTGCTTTCTCTTCCTTCAAAAAAATTTCCCGGGTTAAGTGGACCATCATTATCCATTCAAGACTGACTGGAATCATCTCATTCTAAATACTGCATTCTAGATTTGTAACATGTCTCCAGTTCGTTATCACTCTATTTTCAATTACATAAATTTCTCCTTTCCTCGTTTAGTAGTGAACGAACCTACACCATTCTCCCGCATTCCTCTTGTTCGATTTAAGATATTTCACTTGAGGCCATCATTGCTCTATAAATTTGTCAAAAAAGGAACTTTTAAATCATTACCTTTGTCTCCTGTGAAGACTGGTGTCATTTTCCTCTCCAACTTCACCGAAATAGACTTCAAACTCTTGCCGTGATTTCACCAAGACATTTACACATCTCTATCCTTCGTCTAAATGATAGAACAATTTTGGTACTATCTGCATTCCATAACGATCTTTCCTTACTCGTTTTACAAATGCAAGGGTTATTACTAAAATTCCTTTTTCAAACAACCCCTTTATTAGCAAACTATTTCTTTCATACTATTATGATAATAATAATTCGATAATAGGCTATTCTTTATCCATCATTCTAATACCGAAGACGTTAAGGCTCTAAACATAATGTAGTGCCCTATCTAGGCACTGGTGTACTTTCATGTAATTACCCAGTTTTTCTCATCAGGAAAAAAAAATTCAGCCGTCTATGTCTCTGTTATCTAAATGTTCATATGTCTCTGCAATTTGAATAAACATGAACTTAAACTTTCATTTCAACTCTGTTCTTTTAACATGCATAAATTAAAATAACAGAATTAAATACATTTCATTTAAGCTAGCTCAGTAAAATACCTGGAATCCGTAGATTTGTAGCAAGGTAAGAAGATTCCTGTAGTGGGTTCTGTAGGTTACCTTAACAACCCGAAATGATGTGTCCACCCTGCCGATCAGCTATCATCTTGCTGACCCTAGGAAATCAACGGATTTCCTAGCCCCTGAGCCCACAGACCGATAATCCCGACAGCAGCTTTCCATCGAACCTTTCCATGGTAATCATTTGCTGAGTTAACCCCCTCCTCAGTCTTTTCATTTGAGTTTCCCACCTCCTCAAAGCTTCGAGTTAACCCCCTCCTCGGCATTTCCTCCTTTTTCACAAAATAATCCTCACAGTTCTCCCACAATAAACCCCCCCTTTACTACTTTGTTAAACTCCTCTTTATAGAAAATCCTTTCCTCCATAAAGTCAACCTTCCTTATCACTCCACCGCCCTAGCTGTCGTGGTCTTTGGAAGTACAATCATTAATGCATCCCCTTTTTTTGGGTAAAAAGGTGGAATATATATATTATTTTTAAACCACCCAGTTTTCTCGAGCCGTGGAATAATTTATTCAAACAAACCTTTTAATTTATTTGGAATGATTCTAAATAATTAATCAAATGAATAATTTATTTTATTAATTATTCAATCCACTATGCTTTCATAAAAAAAGGTTTATTATTTTATTATTGATTAAATAATAACAATAACAACAATAATAATTAATAGTAATAGTAATTCAATAAATTGTGAATAGTAATTAAAATGTTTATTTGTTTAGTCGATAAGTGTCAACATAATACTTCTATGTATAGATAATGAAATATACTCAATGGTTTATTTAATCATGATCAACAATTATCTAGCACACTCTTCTAGTATCAATATTTAACTATCATACTTCATATTGACGACACCTTCATTTGAGGGTACTTACAAGTAACGACTCTTATCTTAATTGTTCATTACAATGTTTACATACAAGACTAATTAACTTATTTTATACATTAGAACTTGATAATCTTTTACTAATTAAATCACTCATTAAATACTTAATGGAGTTATCTAGGATAACTTATAACATTGTTAAATCTTGGTAAGTAGGTTGTAAACAATATTATTGCGCATGTGCATAGTGTGCATGCGTGGCCAGCGTATGCACAAGACGAACATGTGCTATAAACATACGTCATATTTCCTATGCATATTAGCTAACTAATACTAATAATACTTTATGCAAACTGAACAAGTGTACATTCATCATAATATTACTAAAACATCATTGGTTATTTTATCAGTTAACCTTTAAGATTTCCTTTCATTATTTTTATGATTACATTTGATCAATCATTCAGGTGCAAGGAAAGCTACCTACTACCACTAATTCCAGGTCAATGAATACCCAACCCTCAACAGTACTAACTATCATATCCTCCCATCTTTAACCTACTGCCACATCCTCCCTATCCCTCCTCTGCTAGTATAAAAGTGGATGTCGGACTCATCGACCCGACCACATAGAACTTGAGAGCGATAGCGTCGGCTAAACAGTGGACCTATCCTCTCCTAGAAGGAATCCGACCATGTTCATCACACATACACGGGGAGCGTGTCTCAGCACGGCCCTCCCACGATCTCGGGTATTATAGGAACATAGGGTGGGAAACACATCCATCCCTCTCAACATACTGGGCCTACGCCCTTATCAAATCATACTCTGTTGCTCTCGAGATTATCGGTCTATGTCATCGTTTCATCAATTTTGGTTGCCAAGGTTTACTGCATGGATAGGTTCTTCTCCATATATCAAATCAAGTACCCGGCTATCCCATAGCCCTTGTGTCCTGTAGGTTAGTATTCTGCAAGATACACCTTTTATAACAAGCATTTCCATTTGATCACCAATTGATCCATATCATCAACATCATTTTATTTCACGTCACAATTTCATCACAGGTATGTATTGGAATATAACAGTTTTATCAATTTCATCATAGGATGGCATCCACGTACAACACCGTATATTTTACATTCTATCATTGTCTGATCCATATTGTCAGCATCATTTATTTCATCACATAAAATCCTTAAATCGATCACAGCATATTTACCACATCATATATATATATCACATTTCCTCCAGGACGATTATCAAAGATACACTGTCATTATGGAATAAAAGAATCTCATGATAATCATAACTTAATAACTGCATGAATATAGTAACATCATTAACACAGTAGCAACATATCATCATGTCTATCATGCCGAAAATATAGTTCACGCTGTCTAGCTGAGTCAACCAGATAACAAGCAATAAAGTGAAAGGTGTCTAACTCATAAACATGCCTAGTCAAAATATGGGGCGTTACATACACCCACCCTTTAGGAAACTTCGTCTCGAAGTTATGGTCATAATAATGCAGGGAAAATCTTGATGCCTAACCTCTTCATTCTTGCAAGTAGAGGGTGTTGGCCATAATGGTCTTACTTAGCTTTGTCTTGACCGAATATGTCGGTATTATATTATGGCTTTGTTTCTTTTATATCCCTAATGTGTATTCTAATAATTAAAGAAACATTTAGATTAATCCTTATATTGAATCTCTAGGATCCCTAAGGTTATATTCAAGTGCTATCCACCTCAGTATCTCACTCTTACCATTTAGTAACATTCTTCAAGTTATAACATCCAGAGAGGTTTACTCATCACAAAAGCTTATATTGATCCAACTACCAAGGACCCTTAAGGTTTGCATACCTCTCTTAGGAGATGAAGGTCCCTGCTATTTCATCCTAAGGTCGAACATTATTGTTACCTTAGTGTTAATAAGCAATCTACGTGCTTGATAACCATAATCATTGTAATCAAATATTAAATTAGGGGAAATATCATTTATTAGAATGTTCTTAGTAACTATATCCTACCAAAATGCTTAAGTTCATTGATAGTATCTGTTAGGGGTTTAAACAGCATAACTTTATTCATTGAGGTGCACATCGGTTCCTATTTTGCCTCCATTATTATCCCAGTTACTTGTATTACTAGTTCACTTAATCTGGTTAAGGGTTCGATGCACATTTATTCACGGTAACTTCATTAGTCCCTCAATAATTTACCTACCTTATATTTTACTGCTTGTTCATTTTGTAGTTATTAAATCCAAGTTGTTTCTCAATAATATCCCCTCCATCATGACAATTTGACCTAAGCAAGACTAGCAGCATATAACCCCTATTCTTTTCTCGCACATACCTAATTCCTTCAATCTCATTCCACTTACTATATTGAAACATGATTAGTTGCACTTTACACATAGAGAATTTACAGTGTCGATTTTAATACATAGATATCTCCCATATCTTAATACTAATTAAATTCTCCAATAGGGGAATCCATTCACACATACCTTAAATATTGACTTACCATCTCTATTTGGAGTGCCTCATACAACTACACATTATCGCTAGACATGAGATACACATATAATCTTACTCTCTTTCTTGACCATTTGTAAAGGTGCCCATTGTCATCAATAATTAATTTCATCATTTCTCATAAATTGGAAATGCACTATTTCCTCTAAAACATAGTTTTATTGCAAATTCCAAGTACTTGATTTATAACGGTTGTTAGACTATAGGTCAAGTGTTATTGACTTTCGATTATATCCCATTTTGTTAGCTTCCTACCATGTCCTTACTCCATTTACTACCTTATTAGATTTGGTTAATACCTCCCTTGTTTATAAATGTATAACCTGTAGATCCTGTACCTAATGGGAAGCAACACACTTATCCTAGTCACTGATAGTGGTAACAATCATCCCTTAATATTTGACACAAATGTATATTTATTGAACAATTCAATGCATTATTAAGCATAAGTGGACTCCACTATCATATTTAACTAATGGAACTAGAAGACTTCTTTATTCCTTACAATCTTTAAGGTATATCACCTTGCCATTTCACTTATCGGTAATAAATAATAACAAAAGTATCGTAACATCATTAAATTTGGAGAACTATTATTGTTTAAAGGGTTTTCATGGCTATTTCTTATCAAAAACAATTGTTATCGTGTTTATTTATTATTCTCATTTTCAAACCGATATAATTTGTCGGGGAACCTTTACTTCTTCAATTCCTTAAGAATCTCATAGCTAGTTTTATTCCCACCCTTGCCATCGCAAGGGTAATTACCCGCATTTCTCCTAGTATGCCATGTTTCCCCTTTTAAAATAGTCTTTTAATAAGATTTATACGCAATCTCCTGGTTTACGTACATGGTGTTTCCATAGTGTGATTCTAAAGGATACCTATTCTTGTATCCAACAAATTTATTTCCTTCCATTATCTTATCTGAATAATATGTAATGTATTTTTTTTTTCATTACTCGATATAACATGCATCTTTATTTCTTAATGGAAATTTCATTCGTGAATATAAGTATGAGAGGTTCATGAGTTTTTACTTTAATCTGTACCTTGTACTAAGTTGTCTATGTGCACATATTAATGTCGTGTAATTTGTTGTGGGGAAGTAGCAGCTCAAACACCACTTTGTGTTTATTTAACCAGGTTCTCTTATTAAACTCCAGCAAGGTGTAGATCTGGTTGTCCTAACAAATCACACATTCACATATCACTGAAACACGTTAATTACCCACATATAAACCTATTCAATAGAACTAGAGGAGGTTACATAGTATTGCAACTGATGCAATCTAGGAATTTCATCACTAGATTAAAACACAACTTTTCCCTTCTTAGTTGATATATAAAAATTTTCATTCTTTGTAGTCCTTAGAAAAGAATATAAGAAAATAAAGGAATTCATTCTACCCTGTCATTTTACCTCACGAGGAAAACCTAAAGCAGTGTCCCTTAAAATGCCTATATTTGTACTTATGTGCAAGGAACAGTTTGTTAGGATCAACGTGTTGAAATCTATGGTTGTTTTCATTAATGATTTTGTCATGTAGTGAAATTAGCGTCCTAGCATTCAGCTTGCCATGCTCGTTTTAGCAGTTCCTTGCTTTCAGATTATGTGTTTGTTTCACCTCTTCGACTATACATTGAAGTCTCGACAAAGGTTTTTTTTTTTTTTTTTTTAATAAAATAAATATGTTAATAAAATATCTAAATAATATTTTATTATATTGTTATATTTATTTGGTCATTGTAAATATTTTGTTTCCCCCCCGACTAATATTCGATCACCTCATTGCTTATTATTAAACTATATTTATGGAAACTTTCAACATCAAATTTTGTCATAAATCTATATTTAAATATTATTCTTTTGTAATAATAGATTAAAATTTATTTTACTTTTCAAATTACACTTAGAAATTACTCAAAAACTATTTGTAATATTTAAAAAAATATCGCATTAAACATAAAATAATGAATTCGTATCCATCTGACTATATTATAAAATTCGTGAAATAAGATTCATAAAATATGTTGGTCTTTATGCTATACTTGCCTGCATTCTTCATACATACTTTTTCATTATTTGGAAACATATTTATTTATATATATATATATTTTTGAATGTTAACACTTATAACATATCAATTAATTTTATGTCCTCTATTTTCCTTAATATAATAGAATACAATCTTTATAAATCTATACGATGCTTTATACATTTACGTATCCAGGATTACCAAATTTACATGTATGTGTATAACTTTAATGTTAATGTCATTTACCTCAAAGATGTATCAAATCACGTTATATCATTATCATCATTCTTTTCTTTTCTTTTTTTTTAAATATATATCCACTCCTATACTTCAATTTTGTATTTATTAAATAGACATGGTGAATGCTCATCTATCCCAATCAAACTCATAAATTTTAAAATATGTATTCTACTTATATGTTTCAATTGGTACCTATTAAATAAAACACATAACTCTATTCCTACCATCCATTTCATACTCATAAATCTACTCCTCTTTCTCAAATCATACTCATTATTTAAAATATATAATTATATTGATATATTTTAATTCATACCTATTGAATAAATTAGTTATTCCTATATCTCAATCTACCTCTTATTAAATGAGATCTACAATCCTACTTACAGTTTTGATAGGGTACGATGGTGGAGACACAAGTGTCATGCAATCCCATCCATGCTCTTCTCCGATGAAATTAATAATTAGTTAAAGATATTTTCGGTCAATTTCAATATAGCCCCTTTTTTTTTGTAATTATTTATTTATTTTGTTAATATATCTTATTTCACCTTATAACTAAATATATAAAAGAAATCACAATTATATATCAAAATATGGGTTTTACTAGGCACAATTTTATATTTAAATACTTGATTAAAATAAGTTACTCACTTCCGCATGAAAACCTTAGTTAATACATGGTCGTGGCAACATGATAGATTCCCTTTTAACAATATTGTCATCCTTAGGAAATGTGATTTAGCATACCTAGACATAAGAGTTATTTGGTTTTGGCTTTCACTCTCATCGTGTGTTGGTTCATCACCTTCACCTTTCTCGTCTCCCATTCCATGATTATTAACCTCATGTCTTGATCATGGTTGGCAATGTACGACAAACCATCCCTTTTTTTCCAATTTTTAAAAGGTTTAAATATATATATATATTTGTTTTTTACATAACCTCTACCCTAACCAACTCTCCACACACTACGACTTCCACCCATTTAAAATAAATAAATAAGGTTTTAATAAATGAAATTTAAAATGATAATGATGGGTGATTTTGCATTGTTTCCATTTCTTAATATTTGACGTAATACATTTCCATTTCTCCACATAAAACGTGTTATTCAAATTATTTTAAAATTCCTGAGAGTTTAAAGTTTGGAGACATCTCTTTTTCTTAAGATGATTAAGATGAAGCCCTTTTAAAATGCTGCAATTGTGACTTTGGTGACAACAACGAATGCAGAATTTAAACTTCTGTCCTCCAACGACTCCAAACAAGTATGAGCATGACGCAAACCATCATATTGTGAGCATCTATTCAAAGAACTACCATACATGGACAATTTCAATCTTGTGCACGTATTTTCTCCATATGACTTCAACAAAGGAAGGACTGGCTTGTGCTTGGCGCTTGGACTTTAGTGTTGTGTGTCGACACGCCGACTGTGTGGGCCAGACGGCTCTCGGTGCTGTGCGCACTACCTTACGGGAGCTCGGTGATTGAAATTCAATGGCGTGCATGGTGTGGCAAGTGCGTGGGCCCACTGACCCTTTTCTCTCGGTGCTGTGCGCTCGGGTGATAGAGGATGCGTGTGCCCCTTGGCTTGGCACGTGGACGATGGAGGATGGGTGGCGCATGGGGCCCCCTTTAGACGAATGACGTGGCTCAATGGAGATCGACGGGAGAGGAAATCAACGGCTCATGTGAGCCCGCGTCGTCAACATGCTCGGGCGTTAAACGAGAGAGGCGGTCACGGTAGGAATACCACCACCACGCGTGTCCACTTTCTACTCATCCGCATATGGAAAGGCGGTATGGTAAACCGCCCTAGAGGCAGCGCGGAAACCGCCCTACGTGGTGTCAACCTACTCCCTATATATGGAAGAAACGGGGTTTTATTTTTGCAAAGGGTAGACTTCGCGCTACAGAGGAAGAGTATACATTGCTTCTTTTATGTCGAGCTTCCGGGTTTGGAACATGCTAGCTGGGATCGCCATTTGTAAGTGGTTTCCACGGAGCTAAATCTCCAGTTGCTGCCGCGTCTTGAACGGAAGGGTGAACATCAGTACTTTTATCCCTAATCAGAAGCCTTCTCGGCAATGTGGCAAGGGCTTCGCTAAACGACGGCGTTGGCATAAGTAGGGTGAGAGAAATAATCACAGTAACAGACATATTGGCTTCCATTTTCACCAGAATTCGCATGATATTTATATATTTTTTTTTACCCTTTAAACTGGATATAACCCGAATGACAACTTTTATGACTCAAGGATATCAGCGGGCGGAACGGTTGGTCGATGATGATGGTTCTAAGTATGGGAGATAATTTGAGTTGCTTTGCACTTGCAGGTGAACTATTCCATGCATACATATAGTACTTGGGTGTTTTGGGATCATTTATATAAGTGAGAGGCGGATCTGAGTTTTAGATTTGAAATGTGTGAAGCTGAACATTGAATTGAATTCCAACCATTGGTAGTATCGACCATGGAGATAGTCTTAGTTCGTGGAATGCACGGGAGAGAATACATATGTATCTTTTTCCGGATACCCAAAATCGTGTGTGCTACTGGATACCCTAAAAATCACGGTGAGCTAAGGAATCACCAAGGAATTTCATCTTCAAAGTCATGATTTTAACCTAATGGTTTCCAACATTCTATGTTGAACATGAATAAGCGTGTGTGCACAGAGAGCGAGGAATAGGTTGGAATGTCTGTGATATCTGTATTTACTGTGGACGCGATCTTGGAAGGAGAGGCAGGAAGTCCAAAGAATTACAGGAGGGTTTCTGCAAGCTACAGCAAATTACATTTCAACATTAACTTTATAGTTAGGGTGTTTAAACAGCAGAATAAAATATCAGACTGTAGCTATTTTAGTTTGAATTGGAGAACTTAAGTTTAAATTGCACAATTTCAGGTCAAATTGTCGCGATTGCAGTTGAACCGCACTTAGTTTCAGGTTAACTTCTTGTAATTCTAGCCTCTAGGTAACATTTTTGCAGCTTTAGGTTAAATATCATTACTTCAGGCCAATTTGAACCAATACAGACTTTAAATATCATTTTTTTTTTCAGTTTAAATTGAGCAGATGGAGCCACTAAAAGCTATCTTACAGAATTTCAAGTTAAATAGTTGCGATTCGATTTAAATCCAACAAATTTTTGTTAAATTGCAATAATTGTTTCTTTTCGGGGTTAACTCCATTTTTTTTTTTAAATATGTTAATAATCAGCATTTATATTTCCTTTGTAAATTCCAGTGGTGAATATGTTTATCAAATTTTAACAACTAACCTAGGATAATATGTAAAAAGTTGTTAATTGGGAGTTTCAAGAAGTTACAGGGTTGAACCCTTTTACAAGCTTAAGGTGCTGTCAAAATTTGATTTAGTAATTGTGATTATACAGCGCATAATATAGTTCTCAGAACTAAGTTTCAGCTGGTCTTTTATATATTATCCCGTAGGGTGCAATTTAATCATGCCAGGGTTTTGAAATAAACTTTGAACATAATATGTATTAGTTTCCTACGCAGTTATATTTCTGTTATGCTTTTTAATTACAGGGGAAGGGCTCCTCAAGTTATCTCCCTTTTGCCGCCATCATATTGGTTTGTTATTTTCAGGTAAATTTCACTAAAATTCTAGGTGTAGTTAGGCCCTAAGGTCTCAGGGTTTGAGCCTCAGCTTTGATACCAAATGTAGTGCCCTATCTAGGCACTAGGTCTCAGTCTGTACTTTCATGTAATTACCCAGTTTTTCTCATCAGGAAAAAAAATTGAGCCGTCTATGTCTCTGTTATCTAAATGTTCATATGTCTCTGCAATTTGAATAAACATGAACTTAAACTTTCATTTCAACTCTGTTCTTTTAACATGCATAAATTAAAATAACATAATTAAATACATTTCATTTAAGCTAGCTCAGTAAAATACCTGGAATCCGTAGATTTGTAGCAAGGTAAGAAGATTCCTGTAGTGGGTTCTGTAGGTTACCTTAACAACCCGAAATGATGTGTCCACCCTGCCGATCAGCTATCATCTTGCTGACCCTAGGAAATCAACGGATTTCCTAGCCCCCGAGCCCACAGACCGATAATCCCGACAGCAGCTTTCCATCGAACCTTTCCATGGTAATCATTTGCTGAGTTAACCCCCTCCTCAGTCTTTTCATTTGAGTTTCCCACCTCCTCAAAGCTTCGAGTTAACCCCCTCCTCGGCATTTCCTCCTTTTTCACAAAATAATCCTCACAGTTCTCCCACAATAAACACCCCCCTTTACTACTTTGTAAAACTCCTCTTTATAGAAAATCCTTTCCTCCATAAATTCAACCTTCCTTATCACTCCACCGCCCTAGCTGTCGTGGTCTTTGGAAGTACAATCATTAATGCATTTCCTTTTTTTGGGTAAAAAGGTGGGATATATATATTATTTTTAAATCACCCAGTTTTCTCGAGCCGTGGAATAATTTATTCAAACAAACCTTTTAATTTATTTGGAATGATTCTGAATAATTAATCAAATGAATAATTTATTTTATTAATTATTCAATCCACTATGATTTTATAAAAAAAGGTTTATTATTTTATTATTGATTAAATAATAACAATAACAACAATAATAATTAATAGTAATAGTAATTCAATAAATTGTGAATAGTAATTAAAATGTTTATTTGTTTAGTCGATAAGTGTCAACATAATACTTCTATGTATAGATAATGAAATATACTCAATGGTTTATTTAATCATGATCAGCAATTATCTAGCACACTCTTCTAGTATCAATATTTAACTATCATACTTCATATTGACGACACCTTCATTTGAGGGTACTTACAAGTAACGACTCTTATCTTAATTGTTCATTACAATGTTTACATACAAGACTAATTAACTTATTTTATACATTAGAACTTGATAATCTTTTACTAATTAAATCACTCATTAAATACTTAATGGAGTTATCTAGGATAACTTATAACATTGTTAAATCTTGGTAAGTAGGTTGTAAACAATATTATTGCGCATGTGCATAGTGTGCATGCGTGGCCAGCGTATGCACAAGACGGACATGTGCTATAAACATACGTCATATTTCCTATGCATATTAGATAACTAATACTAATAATACTTTATGCAAACTGAACAAGTGTACATTCATCATAATATTACTAAAACATCATTGGTTATTTTATCAGTTAACCTTTAAGATTTCCTTTCATTATTTTTATGATTACATTTGATCAATCATTCAGGTGCAAGGAAAGCTACCTACTACCACTAACTCCAGGTCAATGAATACCCAACCCTCAACAGTACTAACTATCATATCCTCCCATCTTTAACCTACTGCCACATCCTCCCTATCCCTCCTCTGCTAGTATAAAAGTGGATGTCGGACTCATCGACCTGACCACATAGAACTTGAGAGCGATAGCGTTGGCTAAACAGTGGACCTATCCTCTCCTAGCAGGAATTCGACCATGTTCATCACACATACACGGGGAGCGTGTCTCAACACGGCCCTCCCACGATCTCGGGTTTTATAGGAACATAGGGTGGGAAACACATCCATCCCTCTCAACATACTGGGCCTACGCCCTTATCAAATCATACTCTGCTGCTCTCGAGATTATTGGTCTATGTCATCGTTTCATCAATTTCAGTTGCTAAGGTTTACTGCATGGATAGGTTCTTCTCCGTATATCAAATCAAGTACCCGGCTATCCCATAGCCCTTGTGTCCTTTAGGTTAGTATTCCGCAAGATACACCTTTTATAACAAGCATTTCCATTCGATCACCAATTGATCCATATCATCAACATCATTTTATTTCATGTCACAATTTCATCACAGGTATGTATTGGAATATAACAGTTTTATCAATTTCATCATAGGATGGCATCCACGTACAACACCGTATATTTTACATTCTATCATTGTCTGATCCATATTGTCAGCATCATTTATTTCATCACATAAAATCCTTAAATCGATCACAGCATATTTACCACATCATATATATATATCACATTTCCTCCAGGACGATTATCAAACATACACTGTCATTATGGAATAAAAGAATCTCATGATAATCATAACTTAATAACTGCATGAATATAGTAACATCATTAACACAATAGCAACATATCATCATGTCTATCATGTCGAAAATATAGTTCACGCTGTCTAGCTGAGTCAACCAGATAACAAGCAATAAAGTGAAAGGTGTCTAACTCATAAACATGCCTAGTCAAAATATGGGGCGTTACACATAACCATTCCATTCCTGTGCTAGACGACCCCTTAGACCCAAGTAGTTATCATTCAACAATTATTGAGAATAATTGCTACTCATGCTATGAAACTGACCTAAATATATGAAACCATTTTAATTAGGATGGACAATGAGAGAATAGGAGAGTTTATAAAAATAGCCATTAGGGTTATGATAGAAGATATGTGCTGTTCAAGGAATACATCCAAGATGGAAGTCAAGAATTATAAAATAAAAATTAATAGAAGCTATGTGCACTTGAAGGAAGAAATCCAAGATGGAAGTCAAGAATATAAAATGATAATTAAATTAGTATTTGACATTAGTTAATAAAATTAACACATAAGTTATAATAAATAATAGTCTAATTTTTCACACAAAAAAAAACAGGTTTCTTGGTATTCCATTGGAATCAAAGTAAACCATTACATACTTCATTTGTCGTGTAATCAAGAGACCTCCCCTAGTTACAAAAAAAAAAATCTTATCTCTTTCATGCAGATATATATTGACTGCATATCAAAGAAATTCCAAAAATTCATAGTTACAAACTTCATAATCTCAAAATACTCCTCAACAGGAGACATGAACAAAAGTTAGAAATCGTGAATTTTCCTTAGTGGACAAAGTAAAATCCAAATATTCCTCATAATGTACAGCCAACCAAACTCACAATTTATAGATTTTTGGAAAGTTTGTTAGCAACAGAATTTAATTGCCTGTAGATGTGCTTGAATTAAATGTCACAAAATAATTATTGGAGCATTTTGACCCTTGGAGCACCATTATTCAAGTTCAAGAAATCGAAGAGTAGCTTTACTTGTATCCCATTCAATAATGGCATTTGAGTCACCAACCACTTGAAGAGAAAGGACACCACATCTAGATGAAAATAAGAGCGATCCCCATAGGGATAAGAGTTCATCCTTTGTATTTGTTCCATGACCAAAACTGAACCATACATGGAACCAATGATCTCTTTCAATATGTAATACAATTCCCCCTCCACATTTGTTATTTTGTGATGAACCATCAAAATAACCAATAGGAAAATTTTCAAGAAAAGTGGGAGTGGAAATATTCCTTGGTCGTTTGGTTCTTTTCTCTTTATAGTATTCAAAGAATACAATTAGATTTTTGTTATAGAGAACATAAATTTTTGGGTCTTGATTATAAAAAAAAAATTATACACCTCTAAAGACCCCAAATAATGAAAACTTGTAATTCTTTATATTTAGGAAGTCTTTTGCACCATTTTTCCAGGCTTCCATTAAAGGTATGAGGTCCCCAATCAACTTCTATTTTTAACTCAACAAGGATTTTCCACCATACTTTTTGTCCAAAATAGCATTGTACAAAAGTATGTTCAACTGATTCTAAATCACAATGACATAAGCAACAAATACCTGGTCCTTCTCTACCTCTCTTATGAAGATTGTCCCAAGTCAAGATTTTATTTTTCAGGATCAACCAAAGAAAGCATTTCAATTTTGTTGGCAGGTTCCATTTCCATATTGCACTGGGCACCATTCACCTAAACATTATGAAGACATAAAGGAAATAGTATCATATGCAGACTTGACATTTAACTGATGATCAACCTTGTCCCCATTCCAAACAATTTTATCTTCTTTATCCATCATTATAATACCAAATATGTTAACGACCTAAACATAACCATTCCATTCCTGTCCTAGGTGACCCCTAAGATCCAAGTAGTCAAACTTCAACCAATATTGATAACCATTGCTACTCATGCAATGAAACTAGTCTAAATATATGAAACCATTTTGAATAAGATGGACAATGAGAGAATAAGAGAGTTTATAAAACTCCTCTCCTCCCAAAATTGGGTCAATACCAACCCTTACCTTTGATCCATTTCCAATTTTCCAAGTTAATCCCGGACCCATCGAAGGATAAGCCTTAATAAATCCATTCCATAAGTTTGATGCATTTCTAGTCTTTTTATTCGGTCTCCTGAACCAATCCACTAGGGTGGTATTCCTCAAGTATTTTGAATGCAAAACCTTTCTCCACAGACCTAGGTCAAATAACCCTCCCCAAAAACTCATGAGACAAAGTGCCATGCTGACCACCTCAAAAAATTTATCCCCCAACCACCTAAATTTTTTGGAAGTGAAATGACCTTCCAATTTTCCAAATGAGCTTTCTTTCCATCCAAATTACCTGACCACAGAAACTAAATTATCCTACTTCTCAAACCATTTAGGATTGATAGAGGGATATTTTCCAAAGAAATCCAGTAGACAAGAATGCTAACAAGAACAACTTTAATGAGAGTTAGTCTTCCACCCCTAAACAACCATCAAAAAACCATATACCAGTCTTCTTTTCTATCCTTTTTAGTAACCATAACCAATCCTATTTTCTATAACAGTTTGGTTTTAAAAAGAAACCCATATATTTGAAACCCGTATCAATAGGTTCAACATTAAATGGGAAAAAAACATGTATCTGGTTTAACACTTCATCTATAATATTGTTTTTCAGGAAACGGATTTCTGTAAACTTACTTCCATACTTGTAGCTTCATTGAACAAATTAATAATCTCATATAAATTATTCCATTCATTAACAGAACCATCACCAAAAATTAGCACATCATCTATGAACAACAAGTGTATGATGTAGTGACCAACATAAATCTTTACCTCTTTTATCAATTTCTCTATTTTGGCCTTATCAATCAGTTTATTGAGGTCTTCTATGACAACAAGAAGAGAAGAGGTGACAAGGGGAACCCTTGTCGAAGTCCTTTGCATCTTGTGAAAAAAGTAGTAGGGGATCCGTTAACTAAGATATAAAATTGTGCAGAAGAGACAAAATCCATGATCCATTCCACAACATCTAGTGGCAGACCAATATGTAACAAAACCAACCTCAAAAAACCAAATCTACCCTATCATATGCTTTGACCAATTCAATATTTAATATCAAATCATATAATTTCTTTATCTTTATAGAATGAAGACATTCCTAAGGAATGACCAATACATCTAAGATCTATCTATTGGACAAACAACCAAATTTCTCTTTGGTCATCGAATCCATAAGAAAGAGTTTGATTATGTTAGCAATCAACTTGGTAATGATTTTGTAGACAAGGTTACATAGTGAAATAGGTCTAAAGTCATTATATGAGTTAGGATTGGATTTCTTAGGAAAGAGGGCTATAAAGGTGGAATTTAGTGCCTTAGATACATATCGCTTGGTCCTTGATTCCTCGATCACATCAACTACATATTGTCCAAACATATCAAAGAAAGACAAGAAAACTCAACAATTCTTCCATTAGGCCCAGGGCTCTTGGATTTGACAATTTTTTTTTAAATATTCTCAATCTCATCCAAGGACATTGTCCTATCAATGTTGTGACCATCCCCAATTGAGAAAAATATAGGATATCATTGAATAAATTTTAATTGAGAAATAATCTTTGTGTGTCCAATATCCTTGAAAATATTTTGGAAATGAGCTACAACAACCTTCTTTAAATTCTTTTGAGAATTCATGATATTCCTTGAGAATCTTGCAGATCCCAAATTGCATAAGAAATTCTTCTATGATTGGTAAATTTATGGAATAACTTAGTGTTATTGTCCCATTGTGTTATCAATACATAGTCCTACTATTATGTATCCAAGTTTCTTCTTCAATTCCTAAAATCTATGACTTTCGAACTTCCAAATTCTTCATCCTATTCTTATCATCTAGGGAGAGGATACCAGAGGGATTCTAAGTGAATATTTTTCCTATGCTTTCTTCAGTTTGAGTAAGTTCTTGCATTACAGTTAATTTGTTCTTCTTTTCACAATTTTTTACTACTTTCTTTGGCCCTTTTATTTTTTCCACCAATCTTTCCATAACTTAAATGCCCACATCACAAGGCCAATTCTCCCAATAGCCACTAACCAAGTCTTTAAAAATATCATCATTTAACCAACAATGATTAAATTTAAAAGAGTTTTTTTCATCTTGTGTTCAAAATCAAGTTGAATACATATGGGAAGGTGATCATAGATCCCTATGGAGATAGACTAGGACCTATAGCATCCCATTTGACCTATTTGATTGTACAACTATTACAAGATTGAACATATCTCCACATATTGTCCATCTCCTAGGAGGATAAGGTGTGGTCATTATAAATTGGTCGGACATGTTGTTGAATATTTCCCTAGCCTAATTGAAAAATGGGTTGTGGACTAGATCAATCTTGTCAACCCCTCTACTCATCGCTCAAATGATATGCCATTTCCAAACTAATTACCTTACTAGATGGGTAGATGTTGTAAAGATTATTTAATGGACATCACAACTTACTTTATCTTTGAACATATTATCACATAGTATGGATTCCTTAGAATATTGACCAATGACCAAGGGAGGCATTTCATAAGTACCATGCAACTCTTACTACATAGTTCTTAATCCTACACCACAATAGTAGTCCATATCATCCACAAGCTAATGGAATCATGGAGGAATTTAATAAGGCCCTACAGTACAAGTTAACCAAAGTTTTTTTAGTAAACCAAGATGGTTGTGATGAATGAATTCCAATATTTCTATGGGCATATATTATCAAAATTAAATACATGACCGAGCAAACTCCATTTCTATGGGCATACCTTACCAAAACTAAAAACCTAACCAAGCAAAATCCATTCTATCTGGTGTATGGAAGAGAAGAAGTGACTCAAACATAATTTGTGGTCCCAAATATAATTATTGCTCATGCCACATGTATCTTTGAAGAGGAATCACTAGAAGAACACGAGTTTGAATTGGTGGAAGCTTGTGGAATACATGATTTTAGTACATCTCTAAAAAATTATAGAGAAGGCATGATAGAAAGCATGGCGTGGTAGACACACCGAGAATAACAACTTTACTAAAGGAGACATCATCTTAGCATATGACAATAAATACCTTAAACATCAAGTAAAGTTATAGATGTATTAGTTGGACCTTTTCCTTCTTATGGATATTATAGATTATGGAGCTGTCTACTTGGCTCAATTTGATGTGAAACTCAAGTCAGGGTGGCTAAATGGCACACATACAAACCCCTTTACCCCCGCCTCTCACTAAATTAATTATTCCACTCCTATTCAAAGGAGTTTCTTAGGTTAGGTTGCATGATTTTGGTTTTCTCTGATTTGTCCTAGTTTGAGTCTCACATGCATTATTACAATTTTGGTCTTTTGCATTTTATGTTCTAGTCTCGAGTCAAGTTTTCCAAATTTTGGTGTTTTGTTCTTATTATATGAGTATATGCCACATATTGATGGTCAAAGAGGACTTGTTGTGCACCAATTAGTTATTTTTTGATCTTGGTCTAGTGATGTTGATATTGAGTAGAATTCTAGAGGGAGGGCCTTTGTTGAGAAATTTTACAAGTGAGGTAAGGTTTTAACTTGCTTTTTGAAGGTCAACCATGTTTATATTGTATTATTGCAACTAGTTTGGGTTATGTTAGGTTTTAGGCTATGTTGGGGTTGAGGTTATGTCTCAAGTGTTGGGTGATGATGAAACAATAATAGGTGAGAGTGATGTGATTGACGATATAGAATTGTATTGCACAAATTTTGCATTGAAAATCACTTTCATGGGAAAAGGGATTAAATAATGGATCTTATGGCACAAGTGTTGGATAACAACTCTACCTACCTGTACTGAATGCACTTTTGGTTTTATAACCCCAAGAGTTAAGTATTTATATACTCACTTATCAATGCATGTATATTATGAGTTAGATTCATATATCATACTAGAGTCATAGTTGAAAACTTATCTACATAAGAAGCTCAACCTATACATATGTATCAATACATGATTGACAACATTTTCCAATGATAACATCGATTAAACAACACAATCACGAGGAAGTTGAATGTCGAAGGGGGGACAACAAAAATTAATTGGGCCAATGGTTTGAGAGTCCATGTGGATACAAGCATTGGTTGATGAGGTAATCAACCCACTAGTCAAAGTTTCGGGGGATTTGAATGGGTAGGTTGAAAGCAATAAATTAGTCAATCACGGCTTCATTGATGTTGACTTGTTCTGAAATTTGTATTCATCATTATATACGGATTAGGTAGCCCTACTTTGTGGGGAAATTCCCTTAGGATGTAATGTTAAATTTAAGCCACTTCGAGCATCAACCCTCATGAATTTGTTTCTAGTACTAAATTTTGGGAGTGTTGGGGATACTTGTATTTACACTAATTGTTTATCAATCAAGTGCATTATAGTTGTTTATCGTTGGATTGGCCATATCATATCCATTCCCTTGACATTTAGATAGTCATGGACCTATTTATGGATGAGGAATACATGTTGAAAGCATTTCATAGACCAAGGTAGCGCCATCTAAAGAAAGGGAAAATCAAAATATAGTAGAAATATAGTACTATTCGGGGACATTGAGGAGTTGAGATTTTCCTAATAAATGATGAACATGTAAAGGTTGTGTGCCATGTTATGTAATGCATAATCATGTAGAATTTAGGAAAGGGGTAATGCACCCTTGATATATTCTCTATGGCCGAATTATGTATCCAGGAGGTCCTATTAAATTGGTGCACATATATGTTTAACAAGTTGTTAGCACCATATAGAAAGGCTTAAGCCATAGGGTATTCTTTTATCTATGGTTATATTTTAGTCACATTTACTATGTTCTAGTGGCAAGCTTTGGAGGATGATAGCCTCAACCTGGTAGGGCACAAAATACAATAATTGCACAATACCCATCATGGAAAGTCCACATGGATGTTGAAAATGTAGCCTTCAATGACATTTCTTTTACACAATGAACAACATGATGATGATGATCACCACCATGCATTTCTTTACAATTCCAAGCACTTAATTTATGCATATTTTAGTAAGATTAAGATTAGCATAGACTAAACTAATGAGTATTTCAACCTAGGGTATCTATGAAGGACAAATTTTGAGTCTCTTCACTCTCATTCATGCTTACAAAATAGGAATTAGTATATAGGTTTGTTCATGGATGGGAGTATGGAAGACCAAATATTATCAAGATATTGTCTACCTTGGAGTTTTACTAAATCCATTAGGTTAATTAATATCTGGAAAGCAATTTATGGTGTGTTATAGGGTTATGATGAAACAAAAAAGGGTGAAGGGAAACAAGGCTTGCTAATAATTTGACCTAGAACCCTCAAACCAAGGGTCGACTGGTAATCCTAGTAAGATACGTGAAGAAGCGTAGAAGACTCTGGAAACCATCCTTTATTCTAGATTATGCCCAATTTATGGACATGAAACGAAGGCCTAGTAAGAATCTAATTCTAAGATACAAATCCAACATGTCTAATACAATGATATACACATGTATATATACTCTCTCATTATTATCCTAAGGGGATATGCCAACTACCCCTCATTATTACCCTCCATAAATTATTTACCCACCAACCACCTAGTGGGATTTATTAAATGAGTATGGTCTCATTACATTAATTAATGATTTTACGTGCTAACTACTCAATGGGTCGTATTCCCTTAGTATGGCTACATTGCATTAATTATACTCCCTTAGTACCTAACATTCCATCACCCTTCACATGCTTTATCTTCTAAACATTAGTGTAGGCCCTATAATATGTTTTTTAAGCAATGTGGTCAATTAGTACTATGCATGATCATCCATACATCCCAATGAGATGAATCCATGAGGTCTGCATTTTTTCATGTGACATCATTATCAACTATGGTTACTCCTTTGGTTTCATATTGTCCCCACTCGTTGCTTTTATTCTTCCATGCACTTGGAGATTGGGTGATTTTATGTTAATTTTTTCATCTTTAATTTGAAGCTGCAATAATACTTGAAATCAAATAACAATAATACACATAATAAATCACATTCGACGCATGAATTTACCCTGGGGAAACCCTCTATGACTTGAGGGAGAAAACCCCAACAAAACCTTCCTTAGTATATTGATAGATAGCGGAGAATGTCTTTTACATCAAGCATCCCTGATGCAATTATAGATCAAGAGAAAGATAAAGAAGAGAGTGTAATGTACCCTAAGACTATCAGAGTGTCTAAGAGACATATCATTAGCTCTATGAGGCTAATTACTTGATTTCTAGTGCAACGGATAAACCATAAACATTTAATTTATATTTTTCCAAAATTAATTGCGACGCAAAATCCAATAATTAACAATAATTTAATATAAATTCATTAACACATCCAAAATATTATCTAAGGGATGGGAAGGATTATTAACATCATCTAACATCATCAAACCTTCAATCCAATCCATATCGGAGATAATAACCACTTCTGAAGGCTAACTATTCTTAATCACATTTAACTAGTAATTAAGGTGTTAATTACAACACTTAACAATACTTATCACAAATCCAATTGTTTAACAAATAACCATATATTATCAATCCCAGTGGATTAATAACATATAATTACATGTAAATAAGTCCTAGTTACCAAAATTACAATAATTAATCATGGTAATTACGAAAGAGAGTCCACAAAACTAGTTAACTAGCTTTCCAATATAAGCAGCTAGTCTTGCACAAAATCAACTTGTAAACATGACATTAAACCCAAAATAAATACTACACCCATTAAAAAAATATTTAAGCATTCACCTACATCCAATTAAATTTTTATTTGCACATCATTCCAATTGCACATAAGGTAATATTTTCCATCAATTCCTATGAAACTAGTTAACATTCACCGCAAGGAATTGAGTCTAAATAACTGAACCAAAATGAAATGTATACATAAGTAAATGATCACACCTGATAATTAGACACATAAATCACAATAAAATTTTATAAATAGAGGACATTTATGTACCATTCCATTTCTACAAAAACAGAGATGTCAATCCACAACTAGTTATCAATTTTCACCGCAATGTACCTAGTTTCGAATTTAAATTTCTAAATGCCAAATAAAGAGAAATATATGAATAATTTAGCTCATGGAAATCATATCAGGGTTCACATAAATTCATATTTCTATATCTTTCCACCCATATACAATCCATTAAATAATTCACAAAACTAGCTAATTCTACTCATCCGAATTGACTAGTAATTCTAGGAATCGCTAGTATAATTAAATCCATCGCTCATAGAATAATTCAAATTCCATTCCAACTATAAATAAAAAAAAAATATCATTAATAATATATATATATATCATTCTAAAATTTCATCAAACACTTCATATGCCAAGTCACAAATCTACTCAAAACAATTCCATTGAAGGAGCTAGAAATTGGAAATTGATCTAGAATTTAGGTAGACATTTCCCAAACACTATCAAGAATATTTCCCCTCACATTCTCACACACATTTAAATTTTTTTTATCATAAATAATCATAATAAGAACACTCAATAATTTTTACAAACACTTCATGTGCCAAGTCTCCAAACTATCCAAAGCAATCTAATCGAAGAACTCATTTTCAAATAAAAGGTAGACACATCAAAGAGGAGTGTCTTAAACCATTCCAAGGCTAATGTAACATCAAAATAAAAATTATATAATGAAAATAGGCATAAATATCAGTTATGTAGAATATGTTCCAAAGAATCATTTCCTCAAACAATTTGTGCACAAAATCCCAAAAACTAGTTTCTAATTCCTTCTCAAATTTACTTGCATAAATAGATTGAATTCCATGAGAAATTTCTTCCACAAATAGCTCATACATTTCATATGCATCCATAAATAAATCATATCAAATCCAAATAAATTAAATAAACATGCGATAAATAACTTATCTTTTCCAAATATGCAACCGGAATAGACCGTGCCACGTTCCACCCAGTCGTAGACACAACGCAAGATAAAAAATCATTTTGCAATGGTCACCCCCGATCCATAACCATGATTCCACAAGAAAGAGAGCACTAAACCACAAATTCTCTCAAGAAATAATTCCAACCACAACCCAATGGAAAGTGTGGCGTCTACTTCCACTCCAGCGAAAATCCATTGGCTCCAGGACAACAATCCAACCACAACCTAGTGGTAAGTAACACTTCCAATACAAGGAAATTATAGTGGGTCTAGGACAACCTAAAATACAAGGAAGTGGACCTCACCCATGTTTCTAAACCAGTATCTCTAGAGGAAATACACAACTCTTCCCAACCTCAAATCCCATGGCAGTGGACCTCACCCCTGCTGCCAATCCAAGACCTCCATAGGCAATTCTAGGACATACAGCAGTGGCTCCATAGTAACTCAGCTTGGGCACAATATCCACAAGGGCACAATGAAAAGAAAGGATATCACACTAAGAGAAACAAAATTGAACCACAAGTTCCAAACACAAGCACAAGAGAAAAAGCATGAACCAACACACAATTGTGACTAGCCAACACAAGCAAATCGAATTCCTTCATGAGCAATTCGAATTGGGAGAGAGAGGGACACAAGCATGAGAACTTTACATTCCCATAATAGTAAACTAGAGTTACACATCAGGTGAATACATGAAGAGACACATTAATTCAACTCATGAGAGCGCACTAGGTGAGAGAGGGACTCCAATCCTCAAATAAAAAAATTAATCTCAGGGTAAATAAAACCAAGGAGTGACATAACACATTAGGGTGCATAACCAAGAGTATCCATCAAGTACATAATAAGGGTGTACAAAATCAACATAGGCTCAACACACATAGGTAAACACTTTTCCAAAACCCCTTGCCCGTAACATCGCGGTTCCTCATAGTCTCTTTCGTGGCATCAGTCGTCTAGTTGTTTTTATTTTATTAATTATTTTATAAGTTAAACATAATAAAAATAATAATAATGTGCAAACCATAGTGCAGGAACCTTGTGCCACTATGTCCAAAATAGCAACAATAATAATATGTCCAGGGGATAAACCATAGGGTATTACATCCCTCCCCCCTTAAACCATGCATGATCCTCGATGAATACACATACATGCTGCAAATTATCAAAAAAGATGAGGGTAGGCCTCCCTCATCACATCTTCCAATTCCCAAGTCGCATCATCGGGAGTATAGTGGCTCCATTGAACCTTAACGTGATGGATTCTCTATTCCTGAGCAACTTGGTTTGCTTTCCTACAATGGTAATAGGCTCTACTGGAAAGTCTCCTTCCAGATCCACCTAGTCATATCAAATATATATACAAAACATAATCAACATCATGTATACTTGTCGACATGAAATCATATATATACCAACATTCTAACAAGGATCATATGTCAGTATCAAAATAATCTAAGCAACAATATATCATATCATATGCATCATCATCTAATGTAAAACAAAAGAACCTACTCTACAATTTACATGTATCATATTCCAGTCAATTATATGCCTGGGATCATGCACATACTTTTTCAACAAAGAGACATGAAACACATTATGAACTTTTATGCTAGGAGGAAAAGCTAGTTCATAAGCAATTGGTCCTATCTTTTCCAAAATCTCAAAGGGAGGGCAATATCTAGCCGCAAGTTTAGAACAATTTCCCAAGTTTAAAGTATTCTTTTCCGGTTTCACTTTCAAAAATGCATGATCGCCAACCTGAAACTGTCCGTCAATCCTATTTTGATCTGCATAATTGTCTGTCTATCCTGTGTTGTTTTCAAATTTTGTTTAATCCTGACCATCTAATATTCCATTTCCTTTAATAATTCTGGCCCAATGATAACTTTGTCTGTCGGATTGTCCCAACTAATAAGTGTGTTTCATTTTCTTCCATACATTTCTTCAAAAAGACTTATTTTCGAACAAGAGTGATAACCATTGTTATTAGAAAATTCTACAAGATGCAAATAATTCTCCCATTTAGTAGGATGATCCCTTACATACATTCTTAACATGTATTCAATAACCTGATTAACCCTTTCTATCTGTCCATCTATCTGAGGATGATGTGAAGTACTCATATTCAAATTTGTTCCAAAACCTTTAAACAAACCTTTCAAAAAATGACCTATGAATTTTGAATCCCTGTCTAACACAAATGCTTTCGGAATACCATGCAATCTAGCTACCTCTTTCATATAAATATATGCTATTTCAGTTGCTTTGTGTGTAATCTTAACTGGTATAAAGTGAGTTGCTTTAGTTAATTTGTCTACCACTACCAAAACAACATCATGTTGTGACCTTGCCTTAGGTAATTTCGTGATAAAATCAATACTGACTGGATCCCATTTCTATTCTAGTATCTGTAAAGGTTGTAACAAACGTGTAGAGTTTCTATTGGACACTCCTAAGAATATAATCTCACTATGATGTCATCTAGCACACCTGCAAGTTTGACTTCATATATGTCTGCTAATTCTATCACTATGGGTACGGGTTGAAGATTGTTCAAATTCAAGTTCTTCATGGTCTTCGTGGTCATAATGTTAATGGGAGCCCCTAAGTCAATTAATATTTTTTCAATGGGAATGTTGTTGATATATATGGACCATGGGATTTTGTGGGTCAACATATTTTTCCATAACAAATTTTCCAGACATAAGATCAGCTAGTTTACCAACAATTTGGATTGTAGAGGGATATTTCATCTTTCTTCCCGGTTTCTTAATGCACAATTCCCTAATAGATTTTGCATAGATTGGTATGTCTTTGATGGCTTGTAGTAAGGGAACATTTACACAAAAATTCTTCAAATCAACTTCTAGGTCGAATTCAGAGTGAGTAGAAGGATTCTCTAAAGAAAATATTTCCATGTAAGGTGGAGCCTTGGATGATTGGGGTTTTTATAAATGTGGAGAGGAAGAAGTTTGTTTAATTAGGATAGGAGTTGTGGAGGTTGTTGGTGACCTTTTCCGTCATCAATGGTATTATCCAACAAATTGTTTACAGGCTTCTTCTCCGACTCAAAATAACACAACCTTCACTTGTATTCTTTCCTATCATTTGCTCAAGAATGTGTCCCTAGCATAGGTCTCTAGCTGAATTGATGTCGACTTGGGGTTTATACCGGTTAGCGAGTCTTTGAAATTTTAATGTAAGGATTGAATAATGGCTGAAAATACATGTTCACTTGCATATGATAATGTACAATTGACAAGCTGCACATTCACTTCAGTTGAGATTCACAAAAGAAATTGGTGCATCGTTGTTACCTATCACTTTGATGATCCTTGCGCTTATGCTTGGGGTCTTCAAATTTTTTTGATTGGTGTACGTATTTTGAATCCATGTTTGGAGGATCCAACACCAGTGAAATTTTGCAGTATCATGCCATGTGGCCTAGTTGAGGCAATTATATTGATATAAGGGAAAAGTGACAATGTGCATCCAATGGAGAAATGGTTGGTCTAGCTTGTTGAGCTACAAATAATCTTTAAAAAAGTAAAGGATACATAGAGATATTAAGGCCATCTAGCAACCCCAACAAAGCGATATGATTCTTCGTTTATTTGATGTCACTTCCATGTTTGATGCTTCACCAAGGAATATGAGCTTAATATCCCAACAACAATTTATTCAAGGTCACCCCCCACTCTCCTTTATTCTTTTGTTTGATTAGATGTTATTGGTGGTCTCGGAAACGCCCCAATAATATTTGAGTCGAAACTTGTTCCAGGTCTTCACAAAGTCCTGAAAAAGACACATCAAACTGAATGTTTTGTATGAATCTTACATTTTCATTGAAGTAAATCATTAGTACAGTCACTTAATTTGTGGTCATTGAACATCCATATGCCACAAGTTAAGTGTACAAATAAGTAATAAGTTATATGTTACTTGTTCTCTGTCACTAAGTCCCTTATCCATATTCCATATATCAGCTAAGAGTTATCCATGCATTAGCTACCTTTAATCCATGCATCATCTATCATTTATTTTTGATATTTTTTTATAATTGTCACTATTTCGAATTTTGAACAAATGTAATCTAGACAATACATTTGTCTCATCCTCTATCATAGAAAACCTTTTTCCATAGTCCACCCAAAAGTCTAAAATAAAAACGTCTATCGACGTAAAAATTGTGCCTTCGCTGATCTTCTTCACTTGTTTTTCCATTGAATTATGTTCATTCTTTTTTTTCGTTTCGTTGCAACATTATTCTTTGTTTTATTTAGGTTTTATTAGTGTACATTATCCCTTGTCCAATTTTCATTTTTCATTATGATCGCCCGTATATTTTTACTTTCGTATTATATTTCTAGTTGTTTTTTAGCTAGTCAGCTTTGTAATATAAAATATGTAAAATAAAACAAAATCAAGAGAATTCTTTTCTTTTATTTAGTATTATATGTTTTCAATAACTCGCCTAACTTGAGTTTCTTTAACTAATAGGCATGGAATGTAAATATTTTCATTTTCTCTTGTTTATTTTAGCAAATTACCTAACCACATCGAAACTACCATGACATCTATCACCCAGATAAACGCAAAGAGTTCTCAATATTAGTGCCACCTACTCATGGATTGGGGGTGATCTCTTTCGCACTAGACCAGATATGATCATTTGGAGATGTGTCTAAAAGGATAATATGTACAATATACTAAAAGCATGCCACGACAGACCATGCAGAGTCTACTTTGTAGATAAAAGGAATGCTTACAAATTCCTTCACATGGGGTATTGTTGTCCCACACTCTTCAGAGATGCTAAGAAGTACATCATGAATTGTGATAGTTGTCAGCAAATGGGATGACCAATACAAGACGATGAAATTCCCTTGCAACCACATGTATGTATTAATCCTTTTGAAATATGGCCTCTAGACTTTGTAGGGTCGATCACTACTATGTCATCAAAGAAAAGGTTAATTTTGGTTTGCACTAATTATGTTATAGAATGAGTAGAGGCAAAATGTCTTTTACGAGCTAATAGAACATAAGTTGTTGATTTTTTATTTGAGGATATTTTTACTTGTTTTCATGTCCCAAGAGAAATTGTAACATATCAGGTAACATAATTCATGTCAAAGTTGGTTCAGTCCATTACTCAACAATATCAGGTTAAGCATTGAAAATCCTCTCTGTACTACCCCCAGGCCAATGGAAAAGTAGATTCCACCAACATTATACTTAAATCCATCCTGACCAAGAAAGTACAGTTGCATCATAAGGATTGGGCATGTCGAATTTCAAAGTCACTTTGGGCATACAAAACCACATGGAGGAATACCACTGGATACACACCCCATGATTTATTATATGGGAAATAAGTGTTGCTTCCCATCGAATTTCAAGTGAAGACCCTCAGAACTGCAATTCAACTAGGGATGGACCTTTCGAAATCTTAGAAACAATGGATGGCATAACTTAATGAGTTGGATGAGATATGGTAGGATTCCATTCAACATACCTCCCTCATTCAAGGAAAAAGAGAAATATGGTCGAACAAATTTATCAGAAGGAAACAATTCAAATCAAGTAACCAGGCATTTCTCTTCAACTCCAAGTTAAATAATTTCAAAGGAAAAATGACAACAAAATGGTTAGGCCCATATGAGGTAGAAAACATATTTAATAATGGTTTGGTTAGGATCAATACTATTAATGAGGAGCAAGTCTCTTTTGTGGTTAATGGTCACCAATTGAGGATTTATTATAAACCTTTGTCCAAACAAGAGTTCTTCCATGATAATTTGTAGTAATCTGAAATGGAAATCATAAGTATGGGGAATCCTTCCCCTACTTCTACCTCTACCTAAAATTTTTACTTTTGACACTTGTATAAATAGTAAAAATAATATATATATATATATATATATATATATATATATATATATATATATATATATATATATATGAATGAAAAAAGAGAAAAATAAGTAAAGATGAAAATAAGTTTAGTTGTGAAAACTAGGCTTTTGGCACAACTAGACATGAATTCTGTCTAAAAACTAGAATTTGGAAGGAAGAATTCAAAATAAATTTTTATGTATCATGTTGTTGGTTCCAATTTTTCAAAATATATTTTTCTATTCTCATGTTAGATGATGAGGGATTCCTTAAGGCCCTCATTTTGGAAAGTCTTGCCCCATCGACATCAACACCTTATGTGGGGTTAATATTACAGATATTTTATAATTTCTTTGGGCTTGCATACATTAATGGAAAGTTTCATTGTTGAAATAAGTGAGAATACATCAAGGTATGATGATCATCAAATTTTGCAGGTGACTCAACTTCAACACCTCTATTTCTACTACCAGAATTCACTGTCGTACCTTAACACGTATTTTCATCACTGGTGAATTGCCTTGGATTGGCTAATGACTTACATTAATGGGCGGTAATCCAATGAAGTTCCTCCATGTTTGACTTCAAGAAAATTAATTCACATGGACTAACTTGTATAACATGATTATTAGGTTAAGGATGAAGACTATATGATACTGAGAGCAAGTGGTAGTTCTCAACTTTCGGAAAGGAATGACAAGAAGGGAAGTCCTTTATGGCTATATAAGACCATTGAAATCTATTTCGGAATGATCATATCATAGCTTGAGGCAATCATCTCTTCCACCACCATGCAGTTCATTTCCCTGTCATCAAATTTTATCACGCCAATACATTTAGGTTTGCATAATCAGTTGTATATCAGAGTGCTCTATTGCCAATTTTTTAGTTTATTATCATTTCCAAATCATTATTTTGAGAGATATTTAGAGGTTCCAGAAATTATTTCATTCATTTATATCCTCATAGCACCTCCGGGAAAGTCTCAGGATTCATTTATGAGAGCATTCCAACCAATGGAAAAAAATATGCCACGACATTTCTCTTCTGGTTACCAGATCCTCAAAGGGGTACCAAAAATACTATAGAGATATTTTTGGCATCATCCACTAGTTGGAAAAGGTTTTGGCTACAAACAAACATTCAAAAATGGAAGATAAAATCAAGTTTCTCCGTTCAACATCAACATCAGTCCTATTCCAAGCAACAATATATAACATTTTAAGCAGGATACATTTTCCAATATATGCATTTTTTATTTTCAATTTGCAGCTTTCATCTTCAAAAGTTTCAAAGTTTTCAGATTTTTTAAGAATAAGATCTAAAGTTTCCATCCTCCAAAGTTACATGATGACATAAGAAACCTTTAATTTGTAGATAATCTACTCCTTTAGTGATGCGTGTTCCTTCAAGTACATGATATGTATAGCAGGTACATGATCTACATAGCGGGTACCAGAAGACCCATAACTGCTCTTTTACGATCCCACAAAATATTACTTGCAATAGATATTAGGTTCACATTACTCTAGTAGTCACAAGAGAATCTTGAAGCTCCAGTTATGAAAATCACAAGCACATGTTCTTGGTCAACATATTTGGTATGATTACTATCCACACAGATTCAAGTTCCAATAAGGTGATTCATATTCCATATTCTTGTAAGTATCTCTTCAAACAGTATTCACAATGTAGCCTGAGGGTTAGAACACTTATTATCTTTCTATTTTATTCGAAGGAGAAAAATTATGAAAATTAGCTCTCTTAAGCTTGTCACATCCTATGGTTTCCTAAAAAGCATACTTTTATAACCCATCCTTCCATATTTTAATCCATTTCCTATCATCATGAATATGCTACTTCCACATTCCACCCCTCTTATCATTATCCATTGTTCATCATTAGCAACCTTGGCATCACTAGCATCATCATAATTCAACCATTCTACCAACCTATCTTGTATTTTGTAACTCGTTTTAAATCACTATAAGGATTTGAAACGATTTCATGCACTAATGTCTCTCATATATCCCATCCAAAAAAAACCTTCCTATTATCAGTGTTAATATTTCCTAAGCAAAGTCATGATGGAAACAAGTTTCTACATTGCACAGGAGAAATGGGAGTAGTGAGTTTGTGGGGGTCCTAGAGCATTTCTCAGATTTCAATGCCTGCAAAGCCCTCTTCAAAACATCAAGCTGGTATCCTTTCTCCACCAATCTCCAGGGGCATAACAAGAAGGTAACCAAGTATTTTGCAGAGAAATTAAGAGAAAATCCCTCCCTCATTGGGGATCGAGTGATGGTTGTATCATAAAAATTAGTGGCTTGAGCCACAAGGTTACTAGCTATAGGGCAATGATGGTTCAAAAAACAACTAGTGGAGAAAGAGAGTTGTGTATGATTTTTGCAGCTTGAGTATTAGAAGACTGAATTGGCAAAATGGGTTTCAAGGACATCGATTAGAAAGGAATGGGAAAATCCCCCGTTCATCTTGAAAAAATATATAACCTGCAAGAGAATTTATATGGTCACATTCCTTGATCATATCCAGTTATTGCTTCATTTCAAGTCCGATGATAAGCTGAAATTCCCCTTCTACCTTTGGAAGAGTGTTGGAAAAATGTATCAACAAATTCAACAAAACCCTAAGAACATGCATAAGATCCTATATCATCATGGTTTAATTAATATTATGATCACTAAAGAAATAAAAATCACAAAGGATACATGGGAGGAATTCATGAGTCAAAATGTATTTGGTTAGAGAAATCTTGAAGAGGGTACACGAAGTCAAGATCTAAAGGTCAATGAACAGGTCACGCATTAGTCATAAACTTGTTCCCTTGTGGAATGAAGGTTTCATTACTCCCACATGGAAATATAAAAGGAAGAAGAGAACTCAAGAGGAGAAGCCCCAACGACCTAATCCAACTACTTTTTGACTCACATGAAGTATGGGATAGAAAAGTATGGTACAAAGTGTCTAGGATGTAGTACTAGTTCCTCAACAGGGTGATTCAATACACACACCAATTGATTTGGAGTAGCAACATGATAATTTAAAAGAGTCCTCAAATGTTTTTGAGGAATTTAAAAATATGAAGATGCAAGAAACAAAACCACATTGTTATGTACCCTCTGGAGTAGACCATGGTGAAAATATTGAGCATATTGAGTATGATCTCCCAGTATTTGATGAGATAGATGTCCACCCTTGGAATGCGACATTTGTCAAAAGAACAACATCAATAAATTTGACCCCTCCTCCAGTTCCTACAGAAATAAAAAGGAAGGATAATAAGATTAAGGATTTACAATAGAAGCTTCATAAATTCTCTATCTTGGACAGGTATGTTAAAAATCAAAATGATACCTTAAAGAAGCGGGGCAAGAATCTTCAAAAATACAATGAGAAACTAGGATCTCAAAATAGAAAATTGCATAGACTAGAAAGGAAAATGTCTTGGAAATCCAAGGAGCTGGCCATCCACAACATAACATTAAAAATAAGACTGAGGGAACATAGAGATAGAGTAGGAGTCAACCTAAATATTCTCATAGACGGTGCTCGATTTTGTTGAGGTATAAGGAGGCAATTCAATTTTTTCATTCTCTAAAATCACCATCTAGCTTCATTTACATGAGGACATGCAAAAACAAGTGTGGTGGAGATGTTGGGTTGATGTTTTGGCATATTTTATACTATCAGATGGATCATTTTTTACCCCTTTGGGCCTTATCCTTACACTTGTCCACCACTCCCTTTATTATATTTCTCCATAATTTGATTCTAGGTGCCAATGCAAACTTAAAGAGGTATTTCATTGTTAATAAAAATTAATTTCCCTTACTCTTTGGTAAATTAGACAAACATTGTAATTGTTCCACTAACAATGGTATTTTTCCATTTAATTTTTGGTACTCCATTTCAATTTTGGTACCCGATATCCATGTTTGCAATTGTTGCGCATATCCAGACCAAATTTCAACACATGGGTTTTGTAGTTGGAGATCCCAATTTAGTGATGTGTTGTTCAAACCAATTCGAGGGATACTAAGGATAATGGGATCAAGTGGGAAAATTTCATTCCACCATTTTTCCCAAATGCACACCGTCAACTGAATCCTAGAATAGCATGAATGAGGAAGGCCATTCCCATGCATTCGATGTCATGGAAATAGCATGAAATATGAACTTAGATCCTTTTTTTGGAACTAGAAACCAATGTTGTTAATGCATAACCACAGTTCACTATTTTTCATAAATTAGTCGAGTTTGGATAGAGGCATTAGTTATTTGAACCTCTGGTATAAATATGTAATGCATTCGAATGATGGGAGAGGATGGCTAGTATAGATTTATTGTGTCATTGATATCTTCATGTGTAGATCATATACTCTGTTCTTTATGATAATATAATGTTGATTTGTTGTTGGATGATTTCCTGCATGTGTTTTACATAGTGAGCATTTTATAGCAACACAAGCTCACTTGGGAGGGCCCCTTGGTCAGATGCACATTGCTCCATATCTGTAAGTTAGATTATGTTTCATATTGTTATATGCAGACTGTGCATGTGTTTTATGTATTGGTAAATAGGATATTATGTTTTATATATTTTAGTTATGTCATGTGTGTGTAATAATTTACAGTTTGAATAGTATAAGGAATGATGTGTTGTGTCTTGTAATCTTTCTCTTCAAACCATTCCATAGCATTAGTAGAACTAAGATATCAAACCTTAGACTTATTTACTAGTTCATGAATGATTGATGTAGTTATAGGAAATAGGATATACTTAGAATTACTCGTTATTGAAAGCAACCACAACCTATACAAATTCAAGAACAATGAATATTGTGTGATTAAAAGATCATAATGAAATACTGAGTTGTGACACCTTAATACTTGTGGTAAAAGATGATGGAATAACTGATGATGGCCATGTATGTCTATGTTAGAGTATTCTAGTCCTTTATTTTTGTGAATGAAACAAAATACTCTATCTTTTCATGATCTGAGTTTAAGTTTATTTTCCAGAGTCATACCAAGAGAAGGCACCAATGTATGAGAGTATGTAAAGTCTCCATTAAATAACTAATTAACCAATAAATAGAGTAGTGAGCACTGCCTTAAGTCCCATTTTGTTAAGCATCCATAAGAATATAAGTGCCTTTCCTTTGAATTAGAGATTGGGAAAGTGTGACTTTCAACTTGATTGATGCATAGTTATGATTATCTGAAGTCAAGAAAGCTAGATATAGGTTAGTCACTTTGCACATACTGTGTCAATAGTTCACAAGATTATTTGGATTGATCAATTAAATTTAGTAGGGTTTATTAAATGATGAATAAATTGAATGGAACTGGGAGTGCGGGAATAATTCCAACGGGCCTAAAACCATTCCCATCAAACTTAGTAGAGTAGGAGACATGATGGTCTCAGGGAAGCCAATATCTTGTGAACATGACAAGAACATAATGCAAGTGGAATCTCCCTCATCCATTACAGTTCAGAAAATGTTTGATTCTTGGGTGAAAAATTGAATATGGAATATGGCAGAATGGGGAATATGAGGCTTCCAATTATCCAAATTGAAGATTATATTCTAAGTATCCGAGGGGTCTAAATCACCAATGACTAATAACAATGTCTTTATTCATGTGGGAAATCTCTAGAGGACTTCCAAACTAGACATCACACATGGTGCTTGGGATATATATTCAATAATACTATAGTTTAGTGGAAGAGGAAATATAATTGTGAGTTGACCTCTTCAATACAAATTTTGAGATGTGTAGCATTACATCATTCACTACCTTCTCAATATGTAGAGGGTTTGAGATGTTAGAAGTGGACACTTCATTACCCTTAAAAGAAAAACTCGGGTGAATCATAATTACAAGCTCTAGTCTAGACATTTACTTCATATGAACACATATATACATTTATGTTTTATGTGTTTCCCCCTTGCGAAGAGACTCCCTAGATACCCCCTTGCGGGGGTGTAGGGTTGTGAGGGACTCTAACAACCATTTGTTAGTTTTATGGGGGAAACAGGTTCGTGAGCGACTCTGGTTGTGCTAGTAGTCATTGGGAATCCTCCATCTTGGGGAAAAGGTGATTTAAGTGGTATTCCAAGCAAATATTACATGAAAATTTAACCTTTTTTTCTCATTTTTACCCCCAACGACATTATCAGTTATTTTCATTTTTTCCCATGTTCCCATTTTTTTACCTTTCTTCTTTCCTCTAGGTCATTGGTTCCCTTTAGGATTAGATGTATGTAAAAAGAGGACATCGAAGGATTGAGTGGGAGCAAGGGTGTTGGTAATAGTTTGTGAAGTTTAAAGCATATTAGAAGTTAATGACCTTTGTCCCATTTGGTTTCATTCCCGGTTAATTGTGTCATTCTCCACTAAACCAATCACAACGTTGGCATGTGGACCAGTTCTAATATTGGTCAGAGCCACATTTGTTCTAGGATTCGTGGTCCAGAATTCATATAGAATCCTTGACTAGGAATACACTACGTATATAGTCTTTGATCAATTGATGTATTTTTATCCACTAGTGAACGTGGTCTAAGATATGAGTGTACTTATATCACAAAAAAACTATCAATATTTTAGCTCCTATCTCATAGTGGACCTACAACTAAAAGTCATTTAGAAATGTCATCACTAACACATCAAAATTGTTGAATGTATCTCTTGGGAGTTCAATGTACCACTTTTGTGTTACCCAAATCAAATTTCTTTGGAAAATCCTCAACCTAATAATGGCATCCATCAATGATTTTGATTAACACCATAAATCGAAGGTCATCATGTGAGTGGTGAAGTATTCTATAGCCTTCCTTTCAAATTTAGGTATGTTTGAATATAACTTTGTCGCAACAGGGGTCCAATTACGATTTTGCATCGTAGGATCATTTGTTAAATTCATCAGATATAGTAAGTTTAAGTTTGTGAGGAACAATAATTTCATTTGATTGAATGAATTCTAAATTCCCAGCATGTATCCTGATATTTGGTTTGTGTTTACAAAATAATTACCTAGTGTTAGGGTTAACCTTGACTCAGGAATGAGTCAAATGGCTTAGGTCTCAACAGGTGGTATTGGGGCCATGGTATTGGCACAAGGTATTACATGTAATGAATCCTATAAAGGGCTTGGCATAATCCATTGTAATGTGGCCTTGGGGTGAGCGGTGGCTAGCTCACTTGGCCTGGCTTGGCTAGTTTAAGTCAAGGGAGATAATAGATCTATTATGGTGGCTTTTCCCGATTTTAGGTTTTCCACATAAACATTGTGTTTATACCTTTAATGGTTTCTTTTTCTATTTTATTTCTCTTGCAACTAATTATATGTATGCTCGTTATAAACTTAAGAACTGGTATCAAAGCACGTGGTTGGTGATTCTTGAGGATGGATTTTTTTGTACTCGATTTTTAATTAATATGTTGCGGTGTACATGATCAGTGGTACCCGACACCCCAACAATTTTTCCTTCCTGGTTAGAATGTGATTTCCCTAGGTTCTTAGAAGCATGAGAAAAAAAATCATTGTATCCCTTTTATGTGAAAAGAAGGGATGTGACATCAAGTTTTGGAATGAACCACTAGGATAGGTACGAGGGTGGTAGGTGTACTTATAGCCTAGCTTGATGTGGAATGGGATATCTTGAGCATTCAACTGTGGGATGAATGTGATATGGTTTAATATCAATTTTGGGACCAATATTGATGAACCATGTAGCAGAAGAGAATTCCTATATAACTAGGGATTACATCATCTGAGGACCATGTAATATGGTAGATGGATTCTTCTTTATATGGACGTTAATGACAAGTTTGTATGAAGTTACAAAAGGAGGCATGGAACATGACGAGCTTGGAAAAGAGAGAGGATGTAGAAATGGATGTTTATGGTAAAGTTGCCATGATACACATGAACAAAAAAAATTATAATGAATTTTATTGGGATACTACCTAGTTCTTTAACTTTCTCTTACTGAATCGAGTTCGGCGTAGTTTTGGCCCAACAAAAGCCTTATTCATCGGCCCTTTCGGAAACAGTCTGCAAACCGAATGAGGTCTCACCTTAGGCTAAGCTATGGGGGGGCTACAGAAGCACATTTCTACATCTAGGTGATGCGCAGATAATAAACTGGTGAGATGCGCGAAGTCACACCTACTTCGTGTTTACTTCTTATGCTATAGTGCACACTGGGACTGTGTACTCTGCAATGGCCACAATACAGTATAACATCGCAACTCCAGACTGCGCTTCTCAACAATCACACAATTTACAGAATTTGTTGACTTGGTGTTATTCCTATTGCTTATGCATTCAACATATTCTAAAATACTTGTACATTGATCAGTTATACATGTTCCATACTTAACATATTATTCTTATCTATCATACATGTGAAAATACAAATAAAAGAGTGAACATACACAAACATGAACATAAACATAAGCAATCTCAAAGATTCAATCACATAACACAAGTATTTACATGGTTCACCCCCGGGATGGGAGCTACATCCATGGGATCTATTGTTTATATTAATGGGAAGGGTTCAACAGTTCCAGTCTACGCACTAAGCTGCAAACTCTTCTCTCTACAATAGGTTTTTGCGCAAACACCTACAGATCCATTCCTCTCTTCTTGCTCTCTACAATGCTTAGTCTTTCTTTAAAAGACTTAAGACCAAAAATAATACCATGAGAGATCCACCCTTCCCTTACAAAATTTCCCTTTTTATAGATCATGCCCGAGGGTCACGTCTGTTGGCTCGGTTTTGCAACCAAGCTTAGTGCTATGGGCACCTACTAACTAGTAGTAGCAGTTTCAATAGAAATAAAAACAATGAACTAAATAAACAATACTTTTCATGGATCTAAGCAAGAATCTAAGCAAATAATTTAAATCTTTCAAAAATCAAGAACAAGAAACATAAGAAATAATTTTTGTATTGAAAAGTGGGGGGCAAGCAAGTGCTTGCGATATTACCTTCAATGGTGAAGGTTGATGTTGAGCAACTCCCAAGATGAGTAGCTCCAAACTCCAATAGGTCTCTTTCTCCAAGGTTGCTTCAATGGCTAAAAGTGCTCAGGGGAGATTTCAGCAGCATAAGGATGAGATAATGGAAGGATGGGAAATGAGGAGCCCCTACCACCTTTTTATAGGTTTTGGTGGTGAGGAATACCATTTGTGGTTTTGTGGAAACCAAATGGTATTGACCAACATGGTTTAGGTACTTTTCCCTCCTTTTTCCTTTTTTGAATAAAAATAATATTTTAATTCCCTTTTTAATATTTTTGGGAATTTGGACCCTTTTTGAGGGTTTTTTATGATTTTCTTGGAAAAATAATCTTTTTTAATGGAAAAAGGGGTGTACTGAGGTCTTTTGGTGACCTTTTGTTGGTTTCAGGGGCTCAGATGGTGGAAAAGCGGACAAATGGGTCATGTGAGTAAGGGAATGAGCTAGTGAGCACTTTTTAGGTGTTAACAGATTGCCCCCTGATGTGTGAGGGCAGGAGCTCATCGTATGGCCGATAGACATCATAGTTCTTTTGTCCTTTTTCTGGGGTTTAGGGGAGAGAAGAGACCGGTTGGAGAGTGGAGCCACGGCCCTTGGAAGCTGCAAAAACAAAAAATATTACATGGCCTCAATATGAATGAGGTATAATCTCTGATAAAGGACGAGGCGGGCATTCCCATGCTCGTATCAAGACATATACAAAACAATTAGTCCCAAGAAGGGGGATCTAATACGGAAAGAAATATAGTGGTACATCATAATGGTCCAGAGGGGACATTATTGTGGGATATACTCATGATCATGGCTGATCTCAATAACCGATACACTGGAATAACTGTTGAACTGCTGAAACTGAAGGTGTCCAACAACCGTATGGACTCAATGACTGTGAGCCATCTCTGGGGAGTATTCGTATCTGTATACTCGAGGGAGTATAAAACTGGGGTACATCTGAATACTGTCGCCATACGCAACCCGGATATCTATAGGAAAAGTGCAACTGGTGTTATCCATAGGAGGACTCTCAAATGTGGAGAAGTCAGGAGGTATCCGGGGTCTTCGACTAATAACTGAATGGACTAATACCCTGTGCGAGTCTCAACGATGCGATCAAGGTGTTGAAGTCGAGCATGTGAGAAACAACCATTTGGAGAGGCAGTAAGGATTCCTCGCGAAATGATTCGTAGGCACTCATCATAAATGGTAATGAGTCCAAGACACAGGGACCTCTAGGTCTATCCTCTGGAATCAATGTGGTTGTCGTCGACAGAGGGAGACCAGCAACTAACAAGGCAACGATGTTTCCTTGATAGGAGTACGAGGTGTAGAACTGAAGTGATGTAGTACTGCTGGTAGGACTGACATAGTTGTGGGGATGGGAAATAACTGGGTCAAAAAATGGGTAGACTCAAACTTCCTCTGTTCAGAGCATGATGACATGGTTGACCTGGCAGCGTAGGAAACTGACTTGTAGGTGTGGGGATCATTTCTTTGACTGAATGGTATATATTGACTCTGGGGGGGGAGGACAAGCTGATGGTAGCTGTCGAGGGAGTTTTAGAGTGACATACTGCAGAATACTCTGAACAAAGGCGACCAAAATGGGGAAGCTGCTATGTGAGTAGATATGATCTGTCGTGGCGCCAAGAGGCACCATTGATTCCTTCTTCGTAGTTTTAATGAGCTCCAAGAAGGGATAAAAGTGTGCTCTGAAATGGTACGGTCCTGTGGATTTTGCAAGCCCAGGACGGCTCATGCTCATGGTTGCTTTCATGTTTAGAGAGTCTGAAAACGGTAAGTGGACTCTGTTGGTGTTTCTTTTTCGTAAGTTTAGTCTCCAAGGCCCGAAAAAGGATAAAATGATGCGGATGGAGAACTCTTCTAGCCGATGTGACTAGAGTATACCTTTTTCGTAATTAGTCTAAAAGGTCCGGAAAAGGGGTAAACTTATACCAGGTAGACGCCCTTTCAGATACGTTTAGCGAGCATGAAAGGAAGCAAGATTGCTCGGCGATCTTTTCATTGTTTTAGGAGTCAGAAAAGAGCTTAACAGAAACTCCCTAAGTTCCTTTTTCGTAAAAGGGATTGCTCGGCCCGAAAAAGGGATAAAATTATACCGAACAAAAAAAGATTGATGAGGGCGAGAAAAGGTCTCAAGCATCGTCATCAGTGCGGAAAACTGGATCCGGTGACCTAAGGATTGTTGAAAATGGAGAACGGCCGATGTGGCGCGCAAACCGAGGTGACGAAGGGGTCACAAGGCAATAATGCCCGAAAAATCTAGAGGTGAGAGCGAGAAATGATCTCGAGCGTCGTCACGAGCGCGGAAAACTGAATCCGGCAATATAAGGCACGTCGAAAACGGAGAACGGCCGATGTGGCATGCAAACCGAGGTGACGAGGGGGCGTGGAAAAAATGCCCAAAAAATCTGGGCGTGAGAGCGAGAAATGATCTCAAGCAACATCACAAGCTCGGAAAAATGAATCCGATGATATCAAATATATCAAAAACGGAGAGCAGCTGAAGTGGTACGCAAACTGGGGTGACAAGGTGTCGGGACACAATGTTGATATTGGTCCTGGTGAGAGCGAGAAATGATCTCAAGCATCATCATGGGCACGGAAATATGAATCCGGCAGTGCAAATGGTGCGAAAGACGGAGCTCATAAGGACTCCGGAATGGTTAAAGGAAAGAACTAGGTTAAAAAATGGCTACAAATAAAGGTGATCTCACCAAGCGAAGGATGCAGTGGTGGGGAGAAATGATGACCCGTGGGGGCAAAATACTAGGTGTATCAAATCAACTGAAATATACAAGTGACACGTGACCTCAAAAATGGTTGAGATCACGAATATGAAAAAGTGAGCAGGGTTAATGACCTGCCCCCATGCTATGTGCATGGGGTTTGTGATTATGGATCACATATGTGTTGGTTTGAACGATGGGCTCATTGAGGTGTTGAGATAGAGATGATGGGGAAGGTTCAAAATGATTGATCATGCCCCCTATCCCGGGGTCGAGGTAATCTATTATGCCCCCTAACTCATAGGTGTCAATGTGGTGCAGATGTTGTCTCAGAGAGGGATCAATAGGGCATTGAGCAACTGCTGGCGGGGTGTTATACCATGAGGCTGTGGGTCGTGGTGGCATACTGAAGTGATGATATGATGATGGGGGATTCCCTTTGTGGGGTGGATGCCCCCAGTATCTCCGACGAGGATCACGATGACGATGAGTAGGCAAGGTTTTGGGCCTGCCCCCATGTTGTGGACATGTGGTTTCCTGGTCGATTTGAAAGGGTTGAACCTGTGTGTCAAAGGGATCAATGGAAGGGGCCGACCGGACAGAGGGGTATCCAGTGGAGATCGTATAAATGGTGGGGTCAAGGCCAGGCATTTCGGTATCTGACCAAGTAAAGACATCAGTGAATTCTTGGAACAGTTGTTGGTATTCTCTGATCTCATTCTGGGAGGTTCCTAATGTGATGGTATGAAGGGCACCAAGTGGGTCAGAGATGTCAATGTGGATGACGGGAGAAATATCGGCCATGGGATCCGTTAACCAGTCGATTTTAGTAGGAAGGAAATCCTTAGACTCAACCGCGGATTGGGTAGCGGTGGTGGATGAAGTCTCTTCCAGGAGGAAGTATGGACGATGGTGCATGTCTTCCCCAGGATAATCAAAGGTAGTAGGAGTCTCGAGAACCTGTTCATCATTGCGGGAGCTTTGAGTGGTCAAATCGAGTGATGAGGTAGTGGTAGTCGAAGAGATAATGTAGATGGTGTTAATCTCTCCGGATGAGGATGATGCAGGAGGGTAGATCTCCTCGATAGTAGGGGGTGCCGTCTCTAGGTCCAAATTGTTCATCTCGTAGAGAGCTGCTCTATAGTCTGGGATGTCAGGACAGTTGTGGGAGTAGTGGCCGTAAATACCGCATATCGCACATGGGTGGTTGGTACGCAGTGATTTATCACGAGGCATAGGGTTTGGATCTAGTTTGACCACCGGGATGTTGGGGTCGTCGTCCAACATTTGCATGTGTTCCTGCAATGCAGGTAACTGTGGACACTGATGGGTTGGATGGCCTAACTCATCACACAGCGAGCATTTTGGAGGAGCACGAAATATGGGGGGAGGTTTAACTGCCTTGGGTGGGGGTACCGCAGTGTATGGTTGTGGACCTCTGCCCCCAGTGGGCCTGACGAATGGAGGGGGATTCGTCGACGACGAAGGAGTCGTGATACCGGGAGGTGGTTGGGTAGAAGTGACAATGGGTTGCACCGGTTGCAGGATGACATTTGGTGTCGGTGGGGAAACGGGAGGCGAAATATACCACACGGGTAATCCCAATGTTAACCCGGGGAGACTGAGGGTAGCCATAACCGGAGCGCTTACTACGCCCGAGGGAGGGAATAGAAAGGGGATTGTGTGGATGGGTGTAACTCCAATGTGACTAGGTACCAATGGTGGTTTGGGCAACAAGGAGGGTTGGTTACCGGGTTGTTGTGACAGAGTGCAGAGGTTAGCGACATGGGTCTCCGATGACGGTGGTGGTATGGCCTGGAATGTAGAAGTCATCGGCGCGTCAGAGTACAGTCCGGGTCTGACTGAGGAAACGAATGAGGTATTTGCACCGCAAACAGGTTGTTCAACCATGGGGATAACATTTTCAGGTGCAGTGGGGGCCTTGGGATCGTAATAGGTGAGTTGGTCCACCTTGACCACGCGTCCCTCATGGGGGAACTGCATGGTACGATAAACGGATGAGGCAACAGCCCGCATGGCATACATGTAACTACAGCCAAGTAGAAGGTTATAGTCAAGTTGTGCATTGATGACCTCAATGTCAATGAGCACGGTTTTTCCCGCGAGCTGGATGGGGACATTAGGTAAGAGACCCTGGGGTTGTGCCGAATGACCGTCATAGGCTCGCAACGCAGTGGTGGACTGCTGGAGAGTAGGGGATCCCAACTTCTGCCAAACGAATGTAGACATGACGCATGTGGAGGCCCCTTCATCGATAATGCACCGATGGATAACAAGATTCCGAACAGAAACGAAAACTTGGAATGCTAAAGAGGAAGGCAAGCGTGGTTCAGACTGGTCTGAATCGAATGCGATCAACTGTGAATCATTGGGGTCCATGGCGCCAATGGCAGAGAGCAAAGTTTTGCGCTGCGAAGGACAGTTTTTCAAAACTTCTAAAGCAGACATGGCTGCAGGAGACTGGGCTAAGTCGTCGACAATGTTGTAATTCGGCGCAGCGTGAGCATTAGGATTATTGTTGATGCGATGAAATGGGAAGCGAGGTGCTTTGGAAGCGCCATCAAGTGGAGCCGGAGGTGTACGTAACGTTTGATCTGTGGGATTAACGTTAGTGTTTTTATCGGCGGGAGGGGCTTCAGAGGTGGAGCCATATTGGTTCCGACGGGTTTGGAGGTTGGCAGCGGCAGTCGACATCATCAACAAATGGTGAGTACCTGAATCGAACATGGATTGATCAGAGGCTGCATAAGTGATCTGCTGTGGTGGCACGTTGCCCTGAGGGGGGGCTAACGGCTGAGTGTTCACTACACCCTGGTTTGGAAAGGGGTTTTGCAGCACCAAGGGTTGATGTTGAGGTGGTGGAGGGTTGGGTGGCGGCTGAGGAGCCGCTTGCCCTTGACGATGTGCATCGTCGGTCCAGAGTTGCCGAGCTCGCTCCAAATGTGGGCAAGAATGTGTGTAATGACCATAGACTCCGCAGATAGAACAAGGGTGGTTTGTTCTGAGGTTATTATTTCTAGGCTGCTTAGGATTCCGATCCGGATTGCGGTTGGGAGGAGCAGCATTGTTATTCTGCGGAGGATTGGGAGGTGGAGGACCTTGCTGATGTTGTTGGTTATTACCGTGGTTATGACCTATACCACGGTTCTGTTGCGCACCTTGGTTGCGCTGGTTATTTTGGTATTGGGGCTGATGTTGTTGTGCGTACACATGCCCTTGAGCATTGGGGGGATTCTGGGGAGCCGCAAGTGCAGGAGCAGGTTGCGGTGGATAGTATGCAGGTGGAGCTGGAGGTGGTCCAGTTGCCTGTTGGGGTTGTTGGTATCCCTGAGCTGGTGGAGGTGTGAGGTTAGCTGGTGCAACCGGTTGTGGGTAATGCATGGGATGTTGTGGGAACTGCATGGGGGTCTGAACCGTAGGTTGAGCATAGTATGTAGGAGGTACATATGCTGATGGCGCTTGGCCATAACAATGTTGTGGACAAGAGGGTCCATGAACGTGATGGGTCTGGTTTGTTGTAGCATAGGAAGTCGTCGCTCCGGAACTAGATGTAGCCCTAGAAAGGTCTGGGGCGGGCATGGTGCTCACCATACTGAAAGGTTTTGCTTGCGGTGTAATTTGGCCAATAATGCCATCAGCGGCATGGGATGCCCCCGGTGTGTCACCGCGTGCAGAGTCACCTCGTGGGGCGTCAGGTATGATGGTGTATAGGTAACCTGACTGGGCATAGATAAGGTCAAACTGTTGGGCCTTAAGGATGGCCTCCTCTTCAGACTGGGGTCTTTCGGATGCTACATCCTTCGCAATGAGAGGAAGGAGGGATTTAAGGAACCAGTCTAAAAAGATTCGGTCGTCTAATTTGATTTTGCATAGGCTTCGGCGCCGACGCCAATCATGGATATGGTCAGTGATGTGCGTGGCCGTGTTCTGTCTGCAAGATAGTAGGATTTCGACGCCCGCATCATATCGGACCGGTAGCTGAAAGAACTGCAGGAAGGTCGAGGCAAGGGAGGTAAATGTGGAATGCGTCCCATGGGGTTGCTCGATATACCATTTGGCTGCAGAGCCAGTGAAGGTGCGCTGTAATAAACGGAGGCGGACAGAGTCGTCCACTATGGAGTTGGAGGAACACCATAAGTGGAAAGACATGATGTGGTTCTGGGGGTCTTCTCCGGCCTTTCCCTCAAACTTAGGGATGTCAGAGGGAAGCTTAGTTGGCATATGGGGCCAAGCAGGGTCATGCCTGATGGGGTCATTTGTGAGCCTAGCTAAATCTGGCAGGTTGAGACTTGCCATGTATGGTAGACTAGCGGATGTGGTGACCGGAACCGGGACCTGCCTAGCCATTGTGGTATGGTGTAGGGGTCCAGTAGCGCCTATAGGTATGCTAGGTATGGAGGGTATGTGCCCTCCAAAAGGTGTGGCCTGATATGGGTTAGCACTCCCAAGTGCAACTTGGGTTACACTTGGGTTAGGAATCGCACTAGGGATTCCTGGTATAGCACTACCGAGTGCAATATGGGTTACACTTGGGTTAGGAATCGCACTAGGGATTCCTGGGATAGCATTCCCAAGTGCAACAGGAGTTACACTTGGGTTAGGAATCGTACTAGGGATTCCTGGGATAGGGTTTGTGGAAACCGAAGGGGGTATGACCCCCATGTTGGGCATGCCCATGACAGGTGGTGGTCCTGTGTTAGGCATCCCTGAATGTGGAGTGGTACCCATATTGGGCATACCCAAGGGGGTGGATGTTTTCATGGATGGTATTCCCGCAGAAAGGTCTGCTGATGTCTGACCTATGGTTAATGTAAATTGTGGATCATCTGGTGTTCTAGACATAATTGTGGTTGGTGGTAACTCTGTGGGGTTTTCGGATTCTACCTCCAAATCAAAGGTGAAGTGGGGTATGTCAGAATCGGATGACCGTCTAGATGATCGACGATGTGTTGAACCAAGGGATAATGCTCCTCGTCCGTGACGTGGAGAGCCAAGTGGACTAAACTCTGGGAGTTCGCCCTGTAGACGACGAGAACGTCTAGAATTCTCAATGGTGAGAAAATGTTTTTTATGTAAAAATTTGTTTTAAGTATCAGGTGGTGATATATATGTAAAAGACTCAAAACCCTAATGCAACCAAGGGTGCAAAAAGGGGAGTGAAAAAAGAAGGCTCACAGGCCAAAAAATCAATCCTCAAAAAATGCACTTATTCTAGCAGCTGTGCTACAATAAGTGGAGGAATGCAACAACCGGTCAGAATACCAACATGCAAGCGGCTCCTAGAAAAAATAGGTGTAACTAGACTCAAAAGGTGGTAAAGATCATGCAAACACCTAATCTAAAAGTATTGTGACTCAAACAGACGATATCCCCTACAAGGTGATGAAATCCAAGTCAGACAATATGAATGTAGAGACAACGGCTAGATATCCCCCTACCGGGAGGGACACCGGGTAATCAATCCTAAAAAGACAGGCTACTAGGATACTCCGTTCATGACGCGTCGAGAAAAGGTAAATCTGCCGTTTGGTCCTTTGATCGCAATATCCCAATACAGGGATATCCCGAGAACTGCGAATGGTAGCCCTTCGGTTACTGAATGGGTTTCGGTATCCCACTCAGGCTTCCGGAACCATCCTCGCGACTTCAACCCTCCTAGGGGAGAGGCCTTCCCACAAACCGGTTGTGACCGCGCCAAAAAGTACTAAGAGATTTTAGCTCCCTAATTGGACAACTTCTATGTCTCAGATGTATGAACTGAGGGGTGTTATTGGAACACCTATCCCCCCAATACTACCTAGCTACAAGAATTCTTTTCGTGTTCCCCAAGTGGGGTTAAGGGTGTGTTCAAATTAGGGTACTTTTTAAGTCTTAGTTCAATTAAGTGATCGTGTGAGTGCACGTGAGGTGTTGTAAACTGAACTTGAAAAAATTAAATGCTTTAAGGGAAATTTTCAAAAAATAAAGGACTTTTCGAAAATACAAAGCAAATATTTAAGACTTTTTTTCACTAAAAGGAATTAATGTGCTTTTCAAAAAATAAATCAAACAAAATAAAGGATTTCTTGGATTTATGAAAGCAAATAATAAACTCCTTTTTTTTTTTTTTAAAAGAAATAAATGGATTTCTTCGTTTCAATAAAAAATTGCTAAGGGCAAGATTCTAAAGAAGTAAACAAGAAAAAATTTGAATCTAGATAAAGAATGCAAAATGAGTCTTTCTTTCACTTTCTTGAAAATTTTTAAAAAGATTTCTAGGTATGCACTTTTAAATAGTAAAAAAAATTTTAAATCTGTAAACTATGCAGAATTTAGTACTGTAAAAAATGTGCTATGGGAAGAAAGTACAGTAAAAAATATTTTTCAAAATCGGGATGGCCGAATGAAAAAATTCAGCCGCGCGGGTTTTGGACGAACAGCCGCGATGGGCCGCGCGGGTTTTGGGCCGAACAGTCGCGATGGACCGCGCGGGTTTTGGACGCACAGTCGCGATGGACCGCGCAGGTTTTGGGCGCACAGTCGCGATGGACCGCGCAGGTTTTGGGCGCACAGTCGCGATGGACAGCGCGGAAAAAGGCCGCGAAGCCGCGGTGTGCAGCGCGGAAAAACACAGAAAAGTCGCGATGGACCGCGCGACTGTCTGGAAAAAGGCCGCGATGGACCGCGCGGAAAAATGCAGAAAAGTCGCGATGGACCGCGCGACTGTCTGGCAAAAAGCCGCGAGGCGGAAGCCGTGCACGGAAACCGAGAAACGAACGCGAAAATTTAAAATTTAGGGCTGTTTTTTGGGGCCAAATCTCAGAACAGCAATGGATCTGCTGTCTAAGATGGCAGATCTATGGATCTAATGGTTAAAAACTCATAAAATCTAAGATTTAATGGCAAAGCTAGAGATCTAAAGTTCAAACCAAAGCGGAGTCGCCAAAACTGTTGGCTCGGTTTTGCAACCAAGCTTAGTGCTATGGGCACCTGCTAACTAGTAGCAGCAGTTTCAATAGAAATAAAAACAATAAACTAAATAAACAATACTTTTCATGGATCTAAACAAGAATCTAAGCAAATAATTTAAATCTTTCAAAAATCAAGAACAAGAAACATAAGAAATAATTTTTGTATTGAAAAGTGGGGGGCAAGCAAGTGCTTGCGATATTACCTTCAATGGTGAAGGTTGATGTTGAGCAACTCCCAAGATGAGTAGCTCCAAACTCCAATAGGTCTCTTTCTCCAAGGTTGCTTCAATGGCTAAAAGTGCTCAGGGGAGATTTCAGCAGCATAAGGATGAGATAATGGAAGGATGGGAAATGAGGAGCCCCTACCACCTTTTTATAGGTTTTGGTGGTGAGGAATACCATTTGTGGTTTTGTGGAAACCAAATGGTATTGACCAACATGGTTTAGGTACTTTTCCCTCCTTTTTCCTTTTTTGAATAAAAATAATATTTTAATTCCCTTTTTAATATTTTTGGGAATTTGGACCCTTTTTGAGGGTTTTTTATGATTTTCTTGGAAAAATAATCTTTTTTAATGGAAAAAGGGGTGTACTGAGGTCTTTTGGTGACCTTTTGTTGGTTTCAGGGGCTCAGATGGTGGAAAAGCGGACAAATGGGTCATGTGAGTAAGGGAATGAGCTAACAACGTCCTTACAATCATTGTGGGCCAAAATCCTATGTTACCCAAAAATGGCACAATTACCCCGCTAACTCGACCTATCATAGTCAACAGCTACCTTACTTGACTTCGATCGCCTTTCTACACCGCTTCTGGCTCTGACAGCCGCAGTTCTGACTACGCAGATCTGACTGTGTATTGGGACATCCCTTTCTGCCGCTCCACTTCTTCTTTCATTGTCGATCCGTTGTTCTGCTTCTAACGGTATCAATACTCTACATGTACTAAGGCGACAAGTCGCTTTCCTCCAATTCCATGCTGCTCCTTACCCAAGTCTCAGGAATCATGGAGTCGCTTACCCAAAATAGGTTGTTGTTGGACCTAGCTGTACTTGTACTTGTAACCAAAAATGGTTGTTGCGCTGGATCCATGCTTCATCAAAACTGCACCATGCTTGGACTTCGCTTCGCCAAAATTGTACCAAATTGGACTTCGTTTCGCCAAAACTGTACCAACTTCGTCTTCGCTTCGCCAAAACTGTACCAACTTGGGCCCTTCCCAATAGGCCCCTAACACTTACTCGTGGATCATCTCTGGTCCACTTTGTTATGGCTCCACGTACCATGGGGGACTCAATTTTCCAGTGAAGTCCTGAAGAGTTTTTCTTAGCTTCGCAGCTGTTTCCTTTGTTTCCTACTTGAAGTTCTTGACAGTTTCTAATATCTCCTGTGGGGCATCTTCCTAAACATGCTCCTTTACCATTTGCTCCATGGTGCATATTTCTTGTAACTTTTCTTCAATTTCTTCTGAGAGGGAGAGCGACTCTTCCTGTATTGGTTGTAACCTTGCTAAGGTATCAGCTTCCTTCTCCCTTAGAATTTTTTTTTCTTTCTGCAAGTCCTTGACTTCTGAAAATTTTTGGATTTTCTCTCAGGATCTCAAGGTTTTCATGGCTGCATTCATGGAATCCATCTTTGCTTGTCATTGTTGCAAGTCATCTTGAATATTCTGCAGCTCAGGATATTCCTGCAATGTAGTCCATATTGTAGTGGCATGCTCCAGTAGTTCTTGGCACTTCGCTACTTCTATAGAGATGGTCTCTGTTGAAGCCTTGAGTTCTGCAGCTTTTGCTTCTGCCATACCTGGCAGTGTACCAAGCGGCTTCTAATTCTAAAGGCTAGCAACCTCTTCCTTATGGGAGATCTCCATATTTTCCATATGTGCTTTAAGATCGCTTACCACAGTACCGACCTTGAGGATGGTATCTTCTGTTAGTTTTTCAGCATTTAATTCAATCCAATCTAGGATCTTAACTGAGAGAACAACATGTACATCATATCAAGCACAAGAGACAAGAGACACAAATCATTTCACTGGGGAAAACCAAGAAGGTGAAAAACCCCGCAACTTCCTCAGAGATAGAATGAGCATCAATACAAAGATCACAAAGATCAAACCCCACAACAAGATATATTTTCCTAGCAGGTGCTCCTCCTCCACTTGTGCACACTCCTCCTCTCTCTCACTAATGCGAAGTGAGTGAGTGTGTGAATGAGCAAATGAGAGATTCACACTCTCTATTTATACTTTACTTTCCCTTGAACTTTACTCAACTAGGTCAGCCCTAACTTAACCACTTAACATAAAGCTGACTGGGCCGACTCCACTAGGGTGGTCTAATAACCCTTTAACCCACATGACTCATACAGGGCCGACCTCACCAAGGTGGTCTAATAACAATCAAGTATAAGTTACGACACTTACAATATAACTTGCGACACATGCAAGTACAAATGACGATACTTCCAATCTGAGGAATAATACATCTTCGTTGGGGATACAATAAAGTACAAATGTAATACATAGATGAATATCTTCCAAAGTTACAAATACATCAACACTCCCTCTTAACTAGGAAGGTATTCTCTAGACACAGGTCATCAATACATATCAGCACAAGTCTTCAATTCTGGAGTTGGATCATCGTTACTGGATCACGGAGCATCATCGTCACTGCTACTGTACTCGTCATCTCGATCACTGGTGCTATCTCTCAATTCTTCTCGTCATAGGAAGTTCTACAAAGCCATCCCTTTTTCATCTGGATTGTAGGCCTAGCCTCCTGTAGGTCTTCAACATCTCTAGCCATCCGATGGAATGTGCGTCAACAAAACCTCGAAAGAGCATCTGAGCTCAAAATATCAGATCTCCCAGGATCTTTTACATGTGACCATCACAAAACCTCGAAAGAGAAATTGAGCTCAAACTATCGGATCTCCCAAGATATTTTACATGTGGTCAGGAAATACCTTAAAAGAGTGTCTTGCAAATTGCAAGATCATCTCTAAAGAGCATCCCAGGACTTTTACAAGCACACAGCTTAACCTATCGGATCTCCAGGACTGATTACATGCCTCCTGTAGCAAAACCTCGAAAGAGCATTTGAGCTCAAACTATCAGATCTCCCAGGATCTTTTCTATGCTACATGTAGCAAAACCTTGAAAGAATATCCGAGCTCAAACTATCAGATCTCCCAGGATCTTTTCTATGCTACCTGCACAATCTGTCCACGACCAACCTTTAGCAAAACCTCGAAAGAGTATCCGAGCTCAAACTATCAAATCTCCCAGGATCTTTTCTATGCTACCTGCACAATCTATCCATGGCCAACCTATAGAAAACCTAGAAAGAGTATCCGAGCTCAAACTATCGGATCTCCTAGGATCTTTTCTATGCTACCTACATAATCTGTTCCATGGCCATGGAGTATCATCCTGATACTCATGATCATACTGATCATCATCATGCAGTACATCATCCTGATGTATATCATCTGGAGCATCAACCTGATCCTCACCACACATGATCGTCCTAATCATCATAGCATCATCCTGATACATATCATAACATGATCATCCTGATCATCATCACAGCATCGTCCTAATGCATATCATCATCACATGATCATCCTGTTTAGATCATCTCATCGTCCACGGAGCACAGCCCAGATGCACATCATACAACACTTACACCGGCGACATGGGAGAACACATCTACCACCATTCGGGGAAGGATTCAGCCCTTAATTTTTCACCATGGGAGAACACATCTACCACCATGTGAAAAATGGCTTCAGCCCTTACATCTACACCATGGGAGAACACATCTACCACCATGTGAGAATGGCTCCAACCCTAACATCTGCACCATGGGAGAACAGATCTACCACCATGTGAGAATGGATCAATAATTACATCACCACCATGGGAGAACACATCTACAACCATGTCAAAAAATCCCATGTGCATCTGCATCTTCTGGACTCATCACTTCCCCTTGGAAGGCACCTCGATCTAAAGTACACCAAGCCTCTTTCTGAAGTACTCGAACTTCACTCTGGATAGTGGTTTGGTCAACATATCAGTAATCTGTTCATCCATTGGAACACACAAGAGCTCCATTGCTCCTCTCTGCACCATATCCCTGATATAGTGATATTTGATCTCGATATGCTTCGACTTGTCATGGAACACTAGGTTCTCTGACAACTTCACACAACTCTGGTTGTCACAATAGATACAAGTAGCATCCAACTGGAGATCAAATAAATTATACAGTAGCTTCCTTATCCATACTTCCTCATAACCATCCAAACAAGCTGCGACATACTCTGCTTCAGCTGTGCTCAATGCTACGCAGGATTGCTTCTTGCTAAACCAAGAGATCACACTTGATCCCATACTGAATCAACACCTTGAATTTCTCTTCCTATCTACAGCACTGCTTGCCCAATTTGAATCAACATAACCCTCTAGGTTAAACTTTTGATTCACATCATACTTGAGCCCATAATCAACCGTACCCTTCAGGTACCTCAGAATATGCTTTACAATAATCAGGTGAACATGTCTAGGATCCATCAGTAATTGGCTCAAAGTGTTCACCACAAAGCAAATATCTGGTCTTGTGTTCGTTAGGTACATCAAGGACCCAATCATTTGATGATACATCGTGGCATCAACCGACTCTGATGAAGCATCATTCAATAGCTTCAGTTTCGATACCATAGGTGTGGCCATGGCCTTGCAGTCCATCATCCCGAACCACTTCAATATCTCTAATGCATACTTCCCTTGTCCAAGGAAGATTCCATCTACACTCTGCCACACCTCCATACCTAGAAATTAATGCATCATACCCAAGTCCTTCATCTCGAACTCGGCAGCAAGATTCCTCTTCATGTCAACAATCAATCCATCCTCACCTTTCACAAACAGGTCATCCACATATAATAGGAGTATCACTGGATTTCCTTCCTCAACCTTGTAGTAAAGATTGGAATTTGCTTTACTCTGGGTAAAGCCCAAACTGGTCAGGAAACTATCTATCCTGTCGTACCATGTCCTAGGTGCTTGCTTCAAGCCATACAAGGCTTTCTTCAATCTGCACACATATGACTCTCTGTCATATGTCTCAAAACCGAGTGGTTTCTCCACATACACTTCCTCTTTGACTACACCATTCAAGAAAGCTATAATGACATCCATCTGGTGTATCTTCCACTTCATCACTGTAGATAGAGAAAGCATTGTTCTGATGGAAGTGTATCTCTTCAAAATCTATCCCTTCTTTCTGGGAGAAGCCACGAGCCACAAACCTTGCCTTGTACATCTCTATGCTGCCATCTGCAGCATGCCTTCTCTTGTAGATCCACTTGGAAGTCACAACAGAATTCTCATCTGGTCTTGGGACCACATCCCAAACATCATTCTCCATGATCGATTGGTATTCCTCGATCATGGCATTCTTCCATTACTGCATCCCGGATCCTGGGAACTTTCGATTCTTCAATATGTTCAATAGATAGTTTTCTTTGAACTTCATTGCTAGAACAAATGTTGTAGTCTTTCTTTTGTAGGTGATGGTACATGGTCTTTCCTACAAGACAAGTTCAATTGCATGATTAGAGACTTATTATAGATTTTAGAGCAAATTCTTACTCATAAAGACATATGTCATACAGTCATGCAATTATCTTACCCAATGCTTCAATACAACATTTATCCATATCCCATAACTTTCTAGATGCCTTCCATCTCTACCAGAACATTGTTAAGAGTGTGCCCAACTCCCAACATGTCAACAAATAGGTTTCATTCTAGATAAGTAGCAATGGAGTGTTGTACAGTACCATAGGCCACTTACCCATTACTATATTAGTAGTATCTTGTTCATTAATGCAACTTTTCTAAAATGCATAATATACATCCTAAATCTAGGAACATAATTACAACATAATTTAAGTAATAAGAAATGACAATTCAATAACTTATCTTTGTTTGGTTGTTGGGTGGACTCCCTCTCAATATTTGCTTCCTTGCATGAACTACTGGACTGTGCTCCCTCTTGATATTTGCTTCCTTACAGGAATAACTGGAGTGTGCTCCCTCTTGATCTTTGCTTCCTTTATGATATCATCATGATTATATGTCTTTGAAATTCTATCCATCCTAGACCACTATGCATGCTTAAGTGTGCACTAGTGTCATCATTGTGTCATCCTCAATATCTCATACATAATCATACATTCATTAGTATAATCTCAATACTATCAAAACATTATGACTCTAAATATTCTTAAACATGTATGGTCATGATCATTTCATCAACAGGTAATTTATCACAAGTGTTAGTATTCAAGATTTTAGGGAGTACTTCTTTTACTCATGCATATTCTTATTTGACCATGGGACTCTTCTAGTTTGTCATATCATTAATCAAAGTAAGAAGTATAATATGCATAAACCTATGATTACTCAAACTTATAACTTCATGAATAATCATTATCAATCATACAAAAGTATACTTATCTAATATCCTAACATAAATTAGGATTCTAGCTCAATATAGGAAAACATACCTGGATTATCATGCTTGTCTAACATACCCAAACAATGTCTTCTTTGTTCTCTTAGAGACCTTGTGCTAGCAACCTGCATATCTCATAAGTTAATAATTGTAGAACCAAGTTATACATACCTCGTAAGTAGAGATTCTATGTGATCCATGACTATGGATGAGTCTTTGTCTTCATGTCACCATGGTCATATGTTCTTGATCTAGAACTTGATTTGTCTTTCTTGATGTACCCTTCATGTTAGTGGACAACATCATCCTCATACAACACCATACTGTATTAGTACAATCATAAGTGTCATACTCCTAATCAATGAATGTATTCTATCATTCACATGCATTCATAATTTTACCAGGGTGATAATACAAGTCTAAAATTAATCAAGATTGTACTAACCTCAATTATATGAAGATAAACATATCATAAACTTAATCATGAACATATTTCAAAACATACCTGAATCTCCTCATGTCATACCTGTCGGGATTGCTTGTAGTCTTCTTATGTAAAGCCTTAGCCTCATCTCCCTTTGGAACTGGAATATTTTCACTTATGTGGGTGTCCAAATCATTCTCTTCTAGGATTAACCCAATCCACTTTGACTTGATGAAGCTGGATCTGGAGCTGGATTAGGGTTTGTCAAAGAAACCCTAAAAATTCAAACTTTTAATTTCAAACTTCTGATTGGATGAAAAGATGCACCTTGCTAAGCTAATCAAGCTGGTATAATTTAATTTTGAAATCTCCAAAATTTGACCCCTCAAAATTGACTTTGAAAGTTTCGGATCTGCAGCTTCTAACAAATTCTGGTTTGATGGTTTTCTGGTCAAAATCCTGAATTAGGGTTTGATAGAGCCTAGGGTTCTACCCAACCAAAAACTTTGATCTCGGTCTCTAAATTTTGATTTTGCTGAGGAGCATCCAACCGTGATCTCAAATTTCAAAAATTCCAACTTTCTCCGAAACCCTAATTTCCTGCAGCAGTGAGAAACCAAAAATGAAAGTGCTCAGAATCCAATTCTGTTTGGACAGAAATATATCTCATATTGTTTCTAATGTATCTCTAAATTTTTGGATCCTCAGGGTCTGAAACTTCTTCCTATTGTAGAATGACCTGTCATATTTCCAACCCCATAGATCAGAGCCTTAATGGATTCTCTGAGAGAGATATATTCCAAGTGTCACAACGTGACCTGTTTATGGGATGAAACAGTATATCAAACTTGTACGGCATTCCATGTGTCACTGTTTCAACTTCGGCCTCTAAAACCTAGACCTGTGAATGTAAATTTCTTTCCCTAACTGTCACTTTTTATAGTATTCCATTTGGATCTTCCTAGCCTGAGATATGACCTTTTTTCCTAGGTCACCTGTTTAGGACTACATTCTGGAAGAGGCAAAAACCCTAACTTGTACGGACCATATCTCACAAAGTACAATGAATATGAGGTTGTCCTTCGGACACAAGGTACATGGACATTTCATCTTCGACCTGTAAAGGTTTCAGATCTTTAACCTTCGCCAAAATGGAGTTATAGCGAAAGATCCATGATGACTGGTTTTTACTATACCAAGCCCTAGCTTCCAATTTGCCGCAAGTGCAACAAGTGTCATAAATGCCATACCATGCCTTCCTTCAAGCTAGCTCTGATACTATGTTAGTTTTTCATCATTTAAGTCAATCTGATGTAGGATCTTAACTAAGAGAACAACGTGTACATCATATCAAGCACAAGAGACAAGAGACACAAATAATTTCACTGGGGAAAACCAAGAAGGTGAAAAACCTTGCAAATTCCTCATATATAGAATGAGCATCAATACAAAGATAACAAAGATCAAACCCCAAAACAAGAGATATTCTCCTAGCAACTTCTCCTCCTCCACTTGTGTGCACTCCTCCTCTCTCTCACTAATGCGAAGTGAGTGAGTGTGTGAATGAGCAAATGAGAGAGTCGCACTCTCTATTTATACTTTACTTTCACTTGACCTTTACTCAACTAGGTCGGCCCCAACTTAACCACTTAACATAAAGCTGAATGGGATGACCCCACTAGGGTGGTCTAATAACCCTTTAACCCACATGACTCATATAGGGCCGACCTCACCAAGGTGGTCTAATAACCCATCAAGTATAAGTTACGACACTTACAATATAACTTGCGACACTTGCAAGTACAAATGACAATACTTCCAATCGGAGGAATAATACATCTTCGTTGGTGATATAATAAAGTACAAATGTAATACATAGATGAATATCTTTTGAAGTTACAAATACATCAACATATTCAATATATGGTTGCTCTTCACATTCTGGAATCTACGCACATACCTTATCAATAGTTTCTTCCATCCTTCTCTGCTTTCCGTGCACATGAGCAAGTTCTCTTGTTTTCTGCGCACATACCTCTGTCAGCTCTTTGTATCTCCCTTCTAGATGTTGGCTTTGATTATAAGAGACTATGTATCTATCCCTGATTTCTTCTATAACCTGCAAATGCAGATTTTGCAACCCCTCAATAGGTAGCATACCAACATTGATATCCAAGTGCTCTAACCTCTTCGCACCTTCAGCTAGCTCATTGTTTGGGAAGATGATTCTCAGTGGATACATTTGGACCAAGCTAGGTTTCATTGTCAAGGTGGGTGGCCTTCTCTTCTTTTGAATTGATTCACCTAACTTGCCCTCTGAATCAGAATCACGCACCAAGTCCTTCTGAACTTGTTCTATCCTTGCAACCATGCTCTTGAGCTGTGCAAGATTCTCATTTATCTACGCCCGAGTCTCTTCGTTTTTGCTATCTTTTAGAGCGAGCACCTCCTATAAGTGCTTAGTGACGTGCAGTGTAATGCAGTCATAATCATCGTCATGTAGTTTCACCTCTGGCGAATTCTTGGTTGCTTTGTGTTTCTTACTGGGACCTTTCTCTGTAGCCGACCCTTCAGGCTCCTTTCTCTTTTCCCTTGTTTGTGTCTTTTCTTTGGCTATCTCATCTTCATCCAGTGGATATTTTTCTTTACTTTCCTATGATGTGGTATGGATTTCCACAGGTGCATCGATCTTCCACTCTATTGGCCAATCCTCCATAATGAGCTCGATCTTCTGTGCATCGAGCTGATAGTTACCTGGGAACAACTATGGATTCTGCTTCACGGCCCTTGTCTAAATATATATGAAGTGCAAGTCAGCTGTGAACATCACTCTTTGGATATACTTAGTTGTCAGGTCCTTTGAAATGCGCAGAGTGCATCTTATCACATCGCACAACTACTCGTAGTAAGTATGCATCTTCTCATTGCTTATGCGTTGTCTTTTAGGCCTCGCATTTTCCCACATATTTGCATATTTTGTGGCTCGGAAATCTCCTGCTATTGCTGGGAGGTTGTTCTAGTACAATGGCTCCTTCCAGTCTATAAAATAAATGAGCACAAGAAGCCAAGTGTAGTGAAATGTGTTGTCAGTCTCCTGAGTTTCTCGGACATCCTACAAGAATTCATTCAGTAAATAACTTGCCCAGTTGTATTTTTTTCCATCCTTGGTCTTCGCAGCGAGGAGAACTATTGCGACCGGCACCTCCGCCAATCTGCACTTCCTCAAAAACTTTCCTGCTAATAGCTAGACAGTGAACCACGTAGCTGGGTATTTAATGTCATATGTGACAAAACCCCGGTTCCCCTTTACTAATTTATATTCTTCCTTCATTTGCTTGGCGAGCTCTTTATCCTTCATTTTTTCCATAAAATATGTTGCGGGATCATCACCTCGCTTGCTGAGATGAGTGATTCTGTGGATGAGGTTGATATTGATATCGACCCTACGTTCAAGCCACAGATAGCCCTGGTGTGTGCATTATAGAAAGGTGCACACCACCACAATACATTCAGGACTTCGGTCAAAATGTGGTATTCGGAGGAGGTTCAACAACCCGGATGGTACCAATAGCATGAGCCAGTCCTGTGCGATGATGATAGATTGTCCATTTTTCTCATCATTCCATCGGCACATATATCGGTTAGGCTAGAACTGAGGATATTTTGGCTCTTTAGGGTCCTTCCCCTCTAAGAGATTGTGATCTGAGAACTTACATCTCGTTATCTTTCCAAGTAAGTTCTCATGCATATGCACATGGGTGGAAATCGGTGGTAAAGGAATTTCATACTGTGCATTCTTGAATAGGGTAACCGTTGGCGCATCAAGCCTTCTAGAAGGAATATACTCATGTGTGAGGTAGACTGGCCTATCCCCAGGCAGTAGCAGTGAACTCGATCTTGAAATTCCTCCTGCCTTTGGCTTCTCCTGGTCCTTTATCGTTTATTTATCCTTCCGCTACATGGTTGGTGTGTTGCGTGGTGAGCTTCTTGATGCAAAACCCCTCTCTAGAATAGACTTTTTGTCAGGTGCTCTCATTACCCCTACAAGCCTGGAGCGTTTAAAATCCCTTACAACCTATTCAACTGATGATTGTTCAGACATCCACTTGGAAATTACTCTGTGCACTCTTCAATATTGTTCATGCATTCACTCGCAAAAACTTAAATTCTTCTTGCGGGAAAATTGAAAAATCACGGTAAATCCCACAAGGTTGTGCTTAGCACTATTTATAGGCACAGTTAACCTTGAAGCACGCCCACAAATGGCTAGATAGACATGATCGTTGGCCAAATCCGTCGAGGATATTGGTCCTTTCCTTCATTGAATGCGTCAAAATAGCTACTTTCGCTTTAAATGCACAAGCGACCGTTGGAACAAACACCGTATAACGGCTATTTTTCTGACCGACATTTTAACGACTAGTTCCGTCGAACTTAGCTCACGGCTTAGACAAAATCTGTGAGGTTCCACTATGCATTTATGCTCTGTTATTTTTAACTTCACAGCTGCGCTTCCTACTTGTACTTCACATCGCAGCTTCTGACGTGCACTTCGCATATGCGCTTCCAACGTGCACTCTTCATATGATATTTCATAGAACTTCGCATTTCACCAAAATTGTGTACAGACTCTGCGCAAATTTTAGTATCCAATTTCAATTGCACTTGACACTTAAAATTTTCCTCGTTGCTGATCAATTGAGGTCTTGCGAAGTAGGACTACCCCTATAGGGTTTTAGTCTACTTTCATTAATAAGACCTGGTAGGTTTTCTCCCATCAATGTGGCTAGCTAAACTATGCCACTATTAGTAAAATTCTTATCAACATATGGTCCTAGCCAATGCATCTTAAATTTTCCAAGAAATTTCATGAATTTTCTATCATAGAGAAGGACAAGATCTCCTAGCTAAAAGAATTTGTGCTTGATATGCCTATCATGCCATGCTTTTTCTTTGCCTTTCTACACTTGCTGGTGAAAGCCTACAATGAAGCAATCTTCTTCTATCCCATCTAAGTGTAGTAGCCTTTCTTCCATGGTCTCATCATCTTCCATGTCTGTGAAAGCTACAATTCTCAGACTTGGTACTATGTATTCCTTTGGCATCACAGCTTCCTGCCCATAAGCTGACCTGAAGGGTGTATGACCTGTCAACTTCTTGCAAGTTTTCCTATATGCCCATAACACAGCTGGTACTCACAGATCCCAATCATCCATTTCTTTATTACATACGTTAGTCAGCGCATTTTCCAGCACCTTGTTAAAAGCTTCAACAATGCCATTAGTTTGTGGATGATATGGTGTGCTTTTTTTATGGTAAATCTGAAATTCTTCAGTCAGGGCTTCAATAGTTCTACTCAGGAAGTGGGTTCCCTGATCACTCATTAGTATTTCTGAAAATCCAAACCTTGTGAGGATGTTTTCAAAAATGAATTACTACACGGCAGTAACTGCGCTACATTCCTTTACTAGTTTTGCCTCTACCCATCTGGTTAGATAGTATGTAGTTGTAATAATGTATCTTGAACCAATTCACTTTCCTGGTGGGTTAACATGTCCCACTAAATCAATAGCCCACTTAACAAAGGCTTGCAATGTCAATTGTGGCATCAATGGAATTTCAACTCTATGAGATGGTTTTGCTGTTCTCTGGGAAACATCGCAACTACAACAATGTTCCTTTGAATACTTATGTAGTGTAGGCCACCATAGTCCTGCTCTTAGGATTTTCTGTGTAGTATCTCTTCCTGCGTAGTGGCCTCCAGACACCCCTGAGTGTTCCTTAGCCAGTATCAATGGTTTCTCATGTTCTAGCACACATCTGCGTAGTACTTCATCTAATCCTTGCTTGTATAATTGTCCTGCAATTATGGTGAAGTCAGCTGCTTTTACTACCAGTTGTTTCTTCTGCTGCGTAGTAAACCCTGTAGGTGGAAAACCTATGGTTAGGAATTCTATAATGTCCTTATAATAGTCATCTGCTATCTGAATAGCAAAAAAAATCGCATCTAGTAGACTGTCTTCCAGGTTGGTAGGCTATTCGCCTAATTCAATTCTAGAAACATGGTCAGGTCCTGAGTTCAGCCTTCCTAGCTTAACAACAATTTTGAAGTCATACTCCTAAAAGAGTAACAACCATCTACAGATTCTCCCCCCTAACACATGTTTATTGACTATGTATTTCAATGCTGAATGGTCAGTAAACATAAAGAAGTGAGCACCTAGAAAATAGTGTCTGAACTTTTGCAGTGTGTATACCATGACTAAGCCTTCTCTTTCTGTTGTGGTATAATTCTTCTCTGCTGAGGATAGCTTCCTGCTAGAGAATGAAATAGGATGGTCAATGCCTCCCTCACCTGGTTTAGCTATCACAATGCCAATTTCAATGGATGAAGCATCTACATGTATGTGGAATGGTTTTCTCCAATCTAGAAAAAATAAGATAGGCGTAGTTACCATCCTTTCTTTCAGTGTGTCCAGTACTTTATGGCAGTCTTCAGTCCAAATGAACTTCACTTCTTTCTTCAACAATTTTTCCATATGCGCAGTGATCTACACATATCCTTTGATGAACTTCCTGTAGTATCCTGTGTTCCCCAATGTAGTGAGTAGCTATTTTACTGAATTAGGCGCTGGCAAATTCACAATAGCTGCGATTTTAGTTGGATCAACCATCATCCTTTTTTTACAAACAATGTGTCCCAATAGAATTCCATAGGGAACACAAAAGATGCTCTTCTTCAAGTTGAGAGAGATCTGATGTTGTCTACACTTTGCTAACATCAGTATTAAGCTGGCATAATGGTTCTTCAATAACCCAAATATTTTCCAATCATCAAAATATACTTCTAAAAATTTATGGATAAAATCCTTGAATGTAGCAACAACTACTCTTGAAAAGATAGCAGGTGCGTTCTTCAGACCAAAGGGCATAACTGTGTACTTAAATGAGCCCCATTCTATGGAAAAAGTGGTCTTGTGCATGTCTGCTGTATCAATTATGATCTGATGATATCCAGAAAATCCATCAAAGAGTACACTTCAATCCCTCCAACATTGTCTAACACTTCATCTGTGAACGGAGTAGGAAATGGGTCATGCAGTGATGCATCATTTAGCTTTATGAGATCTACACAGATCCTAATTTCTCCTCTAGTTTTCTTTCCCTGGATAACCATGGGACTTATCCATTCTGACTCTTCTACAGGTTCAATTATTCCTGCGTCGAGCATCTTATCAAGTTCTTCTTTTACCCTTTCTTTGTATCTTGGATTGAGTCAATAAGGTCTCTATTTAATGGGCTTCACATCCGGCTTGAGAGGTATTTTCATAACTCCCAAGATGCCCAAAATGCCTTTCATTTCAGAAAACTTTGTAGGAAATAAGTCTTCATATTTGCGGAGTAAATATGCTATCTGCGCAACCGTCTCTTCGTCCCAATAATCTCCTATCGAAGCGAACTTCGATTCTGCAGTAGTTCCAATGTTGACTTTTCGAGTTTTTACAGGATTGCTTAGATATGGAATTTCCAATGGAGGTCCTTTGACTTCGTGCTTTCCTTCTGACTCAAGTATGTTTACATTGTGCAGGTCATCATCACCGCTTTCCTCTTCATCTTCATCTAAAGTGATGTTATAACAGGGCATGTTCTAGCTGTCTTTCCCATTCTGGTTGTTGATACATAGGTTCTGGTGTGTCATTGAATACCTTCTTTTTGATGATCGGTAATGCCTCATTTATACTTGGACATTCATCCTCAAAGCTTAAAGTTGCTTGGAATTTCTTAATCATAACAGACCATTCTATTGTTCCTCTGCGAAGTTTGTTTGTTTGTTTTTTTTTTTTTTTTTTTTTTTTTGTACTAGTTCTTAGGAATTTCCTCTAATGTGTGTACAAATAAATGAACCCATTCTATTTGGGGTCTATGTGTCCATGCTTTCGTGCAAATTTCTATGCGATCTCTAGGATCATTTTTTCCATTATATTTCACTTGTACAAGCTCACTTTGTTCTAGAAACCCGATCTTCATCATGTGCTTACATTCTTCCCATGTGGTCGAATTATGCTTGTGCGCATCCCACCATCTAGTAGGTGTAGCACGCAGTGCTGTATCCAATGGTGTTATCTTATGTTGATTTGAAAATGATATAAGATATTCTTGAAAAAATGTATGAATATTATTCAAGCCATCATAAGTAGGGATTGGACTACTTCTGTTCCAATCCAATGCAGTGATCTCATGAGTTGCGCACATCTTCTTGTAGATACTTCATGCATTCTGCTCTGCCAATTCTCTAGTCCTACATCTTATTCTAATATGAAAGAACTATCACATCACCAACTCAGTGTTCCATCATCAGTTGGGTTGACGTAATCTTCCTGATTCACCCGTAATCTTGTAGATATGATCCAAATCTTGAGTTTTGCATTCTTCTCTTATTGGTTTAGTATATCTAGGTCCTTGTGAAGGATCCAAGGGTACGATGACCCTAATATCTGGTCCTTCAAATATCATCTGCTTCTTTTTCAAGTTGATAATTGCGAGGTTATCCATTTCCCAATCTATCCCCAATAGTGCAGGATAGGCTTGGCTAACATCTATGATCTCAATCACTTCGAATTCTTCTCTACCAACAATATTTGCTAACCTCCAAAAGGGTAGAACCTTTTGCTGATTGGCTTGCCTCAACTATATTGGTGACCCTGTTAACTTCGGCTTTCCCATTTGTTCCCATGTATTCTTGGTTAAGACATTTACTTCTGAGCCTAAGTCAAGGATAATCTCGTCCATTTCCAAATCCCCAATCTGCGCATTTAGTCTCATTTCTCTTCCGGTTCTTTTGTGATTATTAATATGATGAACCATTCTATGTGCTTCATTTACTACATTATGTTGCTCGTAATGACTTAGTAGTATTTGTAATTCTTCTAAAGCATTTTCATGCTTCAACAACTTCATACAGCTTTGTAAAATCTGTGCAACAAGACTCATCGTGTTTGTTGCAGTATGTGATCAATCATACAAAGATGGCATATCCATCACCGGTATAGTCTCACTTCGCAACTTGATTCGTGGAGTGACAGGTTTGGGCTCTTTGAAGGTTTCTCTGGCTTCCATGAAGACTTCTTTTTATTTGTTCAGCTCGAAAGCAGGTGTTTTTTCAGTCGCTTTTATTATCCAAGTCCCTTCAATAGGATTTTGTTTAGCTTGGTGACTCTCAGAAGTCGAGGCTTCGGTTCTTTGATCTTCACCTGTCGTGGCTCCACTTTGCGTTACAACATGAATATTGAAATCTGTATTCCATTTTTCAGCTGCGATCATATGTAAGTTTTGATTATGTGCTTCTGGCCTTCTCTCTTGCATTTTTGCTTGCAAAACAGGGCATACCTCAATGACATGTTCAATGATTTACAGTATTTACAAGTAGTACAAGGGTCCATACAGTCTCTAGCTAGATGTCCCTGTTGAGCACAGTTATAACACACAATATGGCCTCTTCCTTGTCCTTGTCCAGTGTTCCTTCCTCTTCCTCTGAATCCTCCATGTCCTCTTTACATGCCTTGATCATATTACGTGTTTTCAATGTTTTTTTGTGTTTCCCGTTGAACTCTATAGACATTGTGTTTTCTTTCTATCATGAGGTCATACACTCTGCAGTTGTTATCATCATGGCCAACTGATTTACAGAATGTGCAATATAGGTTCTTCAGTGTTTGCAAATACTTATGAAGTAAGTAGCAGTCTTCTAGGCAATGTCCTCTACATCGACAAATCTCACACCATGGTCCTTGTTGTTGATTCAATGGGTTTGGAGCTCCGCTAGCGATGTAATCTCTGAATACCAGACAGTGTTCTTTAGAGTGACCCTCTCCCTTACACTTTGTACACCAAACCTCTTCTTGGGTCTCTTTTCCTTTCTTCATATCTTGCAGTTGTAACATAAAACTTGCTAGCTGGTTTTATATCTGAACCATACCTGTGCTAGTCTCTCCTATAGGAGAAGCCTCTAGTTTCATCGCAATTTCTAGGGCCTCTGTCTGTGAGGTAACCTTTTGTTGCATAAATGGTAATCTGATATGTGGAAACAATGCAGATATGTGTGATATTTTAGGAATAGGATCACTCAACAGTAGCAAACCTCACTAGAATTCACTCATGAAGTGCAGAAAGAAGAAGACGAAATGTTGAATCAATAATCACTCATTACTTAGAAAATGGAGAAAAGGTTTTGTATCATACATCAGCTGTAAGCTGGCCCTCTGTAAAAATGAATAATAAATTAATACAATGAATAAGATTGGAATGCCTCTAAGGTCATCTGAATTGTACTCAAAGTGTGGCTTGGATAGCATTGGAGACATCATCCAAACCAGTGGTAGTGGTCATAAAAGTCAACTAGTCAGTCAAATGAGTCTAACTAAGTCTAACTGAGTGCATGGGAACTGATGTAGAGAAGGATACTCCAATTTGGGCCCATGAGGAGCTATGAGTAGTCAATAGAACTCAGTTAGCTCTCAGTAGGTTCCTATCTAAGTGCTTCAGTCAGTTAACTAATCAATCATCCCCTGAATTAAGAAATTGATTCATCAACCAACTAACTAACTAAAGTAACTCCTAAATAGGTGGAAGAGGGAGCACTTGTACTCCAGTGATGAAAAAAAGGGTGCATCATTTGCTAGGAGGGCTAAAACTGAGCAGAAAAATGCTCCTGGTAGCTGCAAAATAACGACTAGGTGCTGGGAGACTGCCATACTGATGACTGGATGCATGCAATTGCATGCAGGTGATTGGATGCATGTATAATTGCATGCGGGCATGCAAAATACAAAAATGATGGTGAGAATATTCCAACACCCCTCCGCAAGCTATAATATGAGGTAGTAACTGAAAACTGAAAACTGAAAAGTAGGGCCCTGGTGACTGAGACCAAAGGTCACCCCGTACAACAATCTAAATAATAAAAAAGAAAAGAGGGAAAACCCAGTGGGAAGAAATCCCTCCCTCAAAATAGACTAAAGGATGCTAATGTAGAATATCATCACTCACCCCAAATGGTAAGTGGAATTCTCCACCGAAGAATGATCTATTGGCAAGAAATGGATCAGTAATGTGAGAAGGATGAAACCTTCCATTCTGAAAATCAGATATGGTCCTCCTCGGATCAAGTGGATCTCCAACAAGATCTCCGGCAGATCTAATAGTAGTGGCTTCCCATCTAGGAAGATGAGGATAATTAGGTGCAAGATCTGGATCTTGGTCTTCCATTCCTTCATCTTCACTAATAGGTGCTAGATATTCAGGTTCTTGTGGATCTGGATCTAGCATTCGCTCTTCATCATCTTCACTGTCATACTCTGAATCTGAACTGTCATGTGATGAAGATTCTCTCTCTTGGAGCTCATCGAGAAATGATGGTGGTATCTTCCTCTTGGGAAGAAGTGGATCATGCTCCAAAAACATGTGCTTGAATTCTCCAACAATGGATGCAAGCGAATCTAGAGGCTTTCTGAACTTGCTCTTCCTACCAAGCATGGTGAGAACAAATCCAAAAATATGAAGATGATCTTGGAACCCATGATTTGAACCAACTGAGGTAGGATCAACTCCATGAATTGATTGATGGTTTCTTTTGATCTCCTTTGAACCAACAAGGGTGAGATCAAAACCAAATTCAAAAGGATATGCATGAGACTTGAAACCAAGCGAATGATGGTGTCTTCCATATTTGGTAAAACTCTGAAAATATGTTCCAATGACCAAATAGGAGTACAAAGGAAGAATTTGATCAAGGAGGGTGAATGCATCACCTCCAAAATCTGATTTTACCTCCAAAGAATTCAGTAGATCATCATCTTACACATCAGCAAGCTCATGGGAACTATAGATTTCAAAGGTATCTTCAACTTCTAGAGTAGTAGCTGACATATGTTGATCGGAATTCGAATCAAAAGATGGATCAAATCCTGAAACCATGTCTTGTATTTCGACTTCATCTTGAACAACTTCATCATGAGAGATGATGGAGTTCGAATCATGAATAGAGAGAGCACTGGAGGAAGTATCACTGGGCTTGTTTTCCAAATGGCTAGCATCATCGTCTTCCTGCTGATTTCCAAACAATCTGTCCAATCTAGTCCATATATCACTTGTATGTTCATCAAGATCAATGAGGTAGTACATATTGGAATACATTGTAATACATATTTTTCCTAAGGCTCCGTCATAAGAATCAAACCAATCTTCTTTCTATTCGTAGGAAGAAAAATCTCTCTCAATACCAATACACACATAAAAAAGACCATGTCTCTTCAGATATGCCATCATATTTGGTTTCCACTCATCATAGTCGAATGGAGAGAGAGAAGGAACTCCTTCCAGATACATAGTTCTTGAATTTGAATCTGTTGTTGCTGGATGGATTTGAATGATGGAATGAACCTAGAGTCACAAACAAATGAGAATTATTAAAAGAAGATCTGTTCCAATTCAAATTGAACACTGCCTTAGGAAATTGAGCACATGTGACTAAGTCCTTCACACCTGGCTAGACCTCACTGGACTGCTCCATTGAATTCAAGGAAATAACACCAGGATTTGCTGTGGAAACTTAGAGGCTTCTAGTGCTCAATGAAGGACAGTTGCTCAAGGAATTGCTGCAACTGCTGCTGCTGCAATTCGAATAGCTGTTGTAATCTCTGATACCATGTGATATTTTAGGAATAGGATCACTCAATAGTAGTAGACCTCACTATAATTCACTCATGAAGTGCAGAAAGAAGAAGAAGAAATGTCGAATGAATAATCACTCATTACACAGAAAATGGAGAAAAATTGCTATATCATACATTAGTTGTAAGTTGGCACTCTATAAAAATGAATAATAACTTAATACAATGAACGAGATTCAAATGCCTATAAGGTCATTCGAATTGTCCTCAAAGTGTGGCTTGGATAGCATTGGAGACATCATCCAAACCAATGGAAATGGTCATAAAAGTCAACTAGTCATTCAAAGAGTCTAACTAAGTCTAACTGAGTGCATGGGAATTGATCTAGGGAAGGAGACTCCAATGTGGGCGCATGAGGAGCTTTCAGTAGTCAGTACAGCTCAACTAGCTCTTAGTAGGTTCCTATCTAAGTTCTTCAGTCAGTTAATTGATCAATCATCCCCTGAATTAAGGAATTGAGTCATCAACCAACTAACTAACTGAAGTAACTCTTAAATAGGTGGAAGAGGGTGCACTTGTACTCCAGTGATGAAAACAAGGGTGCATTAGTGGTTGGGAGGGCTAAAATTAAGCAGAAACAGGCTCCTGGGGGCTGCAAAATAAGGACTAGGTGCTGGGAGACTTCCATACTAATGACTGGATGCATGCAGATGAATGGATGCATGCAGAATTGCATGAAGGCATGCAAAATACAAAAATGATGGTGATAATATTCCAACACTATGAACCATTCATGGTGTTGTTGTGGTGCTATGTCAAAGCTCACTTGATCTAACTGTGCTTTGAAATTTTGATCAAATTCCCACACTGACTCACTCGGTTTCTGCTTAATTTCTTTGAGCTCTGTAATACACTGCGATTCGGTTTTTTAAACTCTCTGATGAGGGAAGTTCTAATATATGCTAATGTCCTATTCTATCCAACAGAGTACTTCATAAACCATGTTAAGGCTCTATCCCTAAATATGGTAACAAGTTGTGCTTGTCTAATAGCATCATCGTGTACTTGTTTAACATTCCATATGGCTTCACAAAGAAACGAGTGTTGCTCAAGGTCTTCTAGACCCATTCCTTTGAATATGGGAAGCTTGATGTCATCTTTCATTCTTCTTCTAGGAGGCATAGTGTTCAGTGATGTCTTAGGTAGACTACTACTCGGAATGTTCTGAGTACTTGCTCCTGTGGTGTTACTACTACTGTTGTTTTGTGTGTTAGCAGTGTTTTTGTCGTCAACTATAGGTTTTTGCGGAGTGATTGGCTGATAGGTAGTTACTCTAGGCTCTCTTTCACTCTCAGCCTCAACCTGATATGAGTCTCTATTACTCCCTAACTCAGTTTCTAGAGAGATGCAAGTTTCGGGTCCATTGGACCTCTTCTCGGTTCTAAACTTGTATATTTTACCACTTCATACTGTATAGATGTTTTCCTCAATGTCACTATTTGTGTTACTGAACACTACAGATTTAAATCCTAAAAATATTATTGCATTCTTAAAACACCTTTCTCTACTAACAACATTTTAATACATAAACTGAGATTTTGCAAGTACTTACCTCTGAATCCCTTGAAGATATATGCTTCTGCTGCAATGTAAGACTCCATAGTGTCCACAGCAAATTCTATAATGTATCCTTCTAGTATGCTATTGAGCTAGAAGTTTATTGCTCTTGAGATTAGGCTATCCACTACTTTAAGTATCTGAATCAGTTCTCGAGTCCACACTGTAGGTTCTCCACTTTTAAAGCAATTTTTCTGCTCTGCAAGCCTTGATATCCACTCGTTTAGGTCGTTGTTGAAGGATGCGAAGAAAATTTCGTGTATGTCACAGAAAATATATCTCCGTAACCACTCTTCCATAGATAAGCGCGGATGTCTATTTTATTTCTTCGTGAATTGTTCCTCTGTCTTAGTTACCCAGTTCTGTATCTTTGTCCGCTCAGGATTCCAGTTATCAGAGCACATCACCAGTTCAAGCACATAAATGGAACCATTTGTTGGCCTACTACCTAGTTCTTTAACTTTCTCTTACTGACCCAAGTTTGGCATAGTTGTGGTCCAACAAAAGCCTTATTCACCGACCCTTTCGGTAACAGTCTGCGAACAGACTGAGGTCTCACCCGAGGCAAAGCTATGGGGGGGCTACAAAAGCACGTTTCTATAGCCAGGTGATGTGCATATAATAAACTGGTGAGCTGTGTGAAGTCACACCTACTTCGCGTTTACTTTTTTTGCAATAGCGCACACTAGGATTGTGCACTCTGCAATGACCACAATACAATATGACAACGCAACTCCATACTGTGCTTCTCAACAATCACACACTTTACAGACTTCACTGAATTAGTGTTATTCCTATTACTTATGCATTCAACATATTCTAAAATACTTGTACATTCAGTTATACATGTTCCATACTTAACATATCATTCCCATCCATCATACATGTGAAAATACATATAAAAGAGTGAACATACAAAAAAATGAACATAAACATAAGCATTAATCTCACATATCCAATCACACAACACAAGTATTTACGTGGTTCACCCCCCGGATGGGAGCTACATCCATGGGAACTATTGTTTATATTAATGGGAAGGGTTCAACAGTTCCAATCTGCGCACTCAGCTGTAGACTCTTCTCTCTACAATAGGTCTCTACACACACAGTTGTAGAGCCTTTTGCTCTCTTCTTGATCTCTACAATGCTTAGTCTTTCTTTAAAAGACTTAAGACCAAAAATAATACCATGAGAGATCCACCCTTCCCTTACAAAAATTCCCTTTTTATAGATCATTCCCAAGGGTCACGTCTTTACAATCATTGTGGGTTAAAATCCTATGCTACCCAAAAATGGCGCAGTTACCTCGCTAACCTAGCCTGTCATAGTCGAAAGCTACCTTACTTGACTTCGCCCGCCTTTCTGCACCGCTTCTGGCTCTGACGCCTCTTCTAACAGCTGCATTTCTGACTATGTGGCTTGACTGCGTATTGGAACATCCCTTTCTATCGTTCCACTTCTTCTGTCGCTATCAATCCATCGTTCTTCTTCTAAGAATCTTAGTACTCTATTTGTACTAAGGTGATGGGTCGCTTTCCTCTAATTCCATGCTACTCCCTACCCAACTCCTGGGAATCATGGAGTCGCTTACCCAAAATAGGTCATTGTTGGACCTCACTTTACTTGTACCTATTACCAAAAATAATTGTTGCGCTGGAGCCATGCTTCATCAAAACTGTGCCATGCTTGGACTTCGCTTCGCCAAAAATGTACCAACTTGGACTTCGTTTCGCCAAAACTGTACCAACTTGGAATTCGCTTCTTCAAAACTGTACCAACTTGGGCACTTCCCAACAAAGTTGAAAATTTTATTATATGTAAATGGGCATACGGCTGTAAGACCTGGTTAGGAATGCATACCCCTGATAACTCACTGGTAAAGTCTAGGTAGATCTAGGTGATAGGGGGAATCCCTAGTAACTCATCGGGAAAGTCATGTAGACATAGTTGATAGGGGGGGCATGGGGGCCATGCGAATATTCCTCGGTTAAAAAAATGAAGGGAGTTGGTCATTTACTCCAAGTCAAGTTTAAAGGGGGGGGGGTTTAGGGTTAACCTTGACTCAGGAATGAGTCAAATGGCTTAGGTCTCAGCACGTGGTTTTGTGCCCATGGTATTTGGTGTCCCATGGTATTAAACGAGGTATTGCATGTAATGAATCCTATAAAAGGATTGGCACTCTCCATTGTAATGTGGCCTGGAGGTGAGTGGGTGAGCTCACTTGGTCTATTTGGCCGGTTTTGACCATCTAATGAAGATATTCATTGGATGGTTTTTCCCCTCATGGGGTTTTCCATGGTAAATTTCTTGTGGTCAATGTTTATATCGTTATGATTGTTATTATTTTTCTCTCATTATATGCATGTGCTTGTTTAAATCCTAAGAGCTAGAGTATAATAAATACCAAGGATGAAAGGAGATTTAAACTAATTCTTGGGGTTTTAAGGATAACTAGGTGGAACTTTCACATATGGTGTGAAATCCCCACGTCTCATGCCTACTATTCCAAGAAAGGACATGTTTCCTTAAGGCACACTGAAGCTTGGGGGAGATCCAATTCCTACAAAGGGTACATACTAAGGAAGATGTCCACCTCTCAATGGAAATGCATTAAAAGGGACTAATGAACTTTATGTTGGCATGATAATGTTCATAAAATTATGAGGGTTTTTAATAGCTACATGTGGGATACCAACAAATAACATTACAAAGAAAAATGGTTTCTACATTGAGGTACATATTCCAAAGTCCCAACTCCACTATTAATATTTGTATATGAGGGGAACGATCTTCTCAAACATATTATTAAAGTTGATGGAAATGAACTAGAAGCTAAGATACGCAAAACTGATGGATTTACTCCTCCCATAGAAATGCTAGAAGTAGGTACTGGGGTGCCCCCAACTCCTAGAATACCACTATTGATACTCATGTTAACCCACTAATTCAAGGGATTGGAGTGTGCATTGTGACCTTGATTATCATAGTTACAGTGATGAAATTATGATGGACCATGGGACCTAGAGAAAGGTTGGTTAAAATTGACAAAAGTGGTTGGGTTTGTCTGGTACTCAATCTAAACAAAACCAATATTGTATTTAATAGTATGGGATGGGAATATTATAGGTATGGGGATGTGACCATAGATACCTCTTATCTTCCCTTCATCTGATATCTCATTATATTTACTAATGTCTTATGATTTTACTTCCCCTGTGAGACTATTTGAATACTCAGTTTTCTACATGTAACCCTCATGATGGAATGTTGGTGTTATCCAACCTGTGTCTCTTAGAAGGAAGCTCAGTGTTCTCCAAAAATAGACTCTAGTCCTTACAGACCAATGGCTCTAGGTTGCTCATCCACCTTGACTCAAATAATACCGAGACAAAGACTTCCTACAAACCAATGTTCAATACGACCACACTCAACCAAGAAATTTACTGAAGATTCAATCAATAAATTACATCACTCTTCCAAATTCAAGACCAGGGTGGTTATCACTTTTAGATTCAAAAAATTTCATCTAAAAGTTAGCTTGGGATGAGTAGAGCCCAAGTCCAAACAACAAAGGTGCGAGAGATAGTTATGGTAACCCTCACGGAACAATCATTTAAGATGAAAGTACACTCATGAAAATGGGCACCCTCAAAGTGAGTTGAGGCTTATATTATGAATTTGTCTCATGTACCACAAGCACTTCCCACTTGCAGTCACCTATGAGGAACCTAGGAAAGAAAACTAAGTTTACCGCTTCACATTTTATAGTTGAGTGGAACAGTCGTGGGTCAAGTGTCTACAAGTGGGGAGGGAATGTAGGAACAAGTCCTAGATCTAAAAATTTAGATAGAAATGGTGTCACTTTGAGGAATTTCCACTTCGCTTAAATATTCTATACTCGCATAGCCAAATAAGGAATAAATGACAGGATAATCTCAAATTCCTACTCAGCTTGACCCCATCCTTTATGCATGTGTGAGGTTCACTTTCCCAAGAAGTTCCTCCTACTACTAATGGATTTCAAACTCAATTGGTGAGATCCTAGTTTCATTTTAGTGGCCTAGGAGAATTTTGTTAATTTTTAATCTTTAATTTGGAATTACAATAGTTATTGAAATCAATTAACAATCATAAGCATAATAATTCACATACGACACATAAATTTACCCTGGGGAAACCCTATATAACTTGAGGAAGAAAACCATGGAAAAATATTCCTTAGTATATTGATAGATAGCAGAGAATGATATGCTTCACAATGAGCATATTACATCAAGCACCCTTGGTACATTATCAAAGAGAAATACCAATCACCCCTAGTGCATACACAAACCAAGAGAGATTGACAAAGAAGAGAAACTCAGAATAACTATTATCCACTCATCCAATTCGCTAATATTGGTCACATGCACAAATTAACTTCAAGAGAATTCAATCCAACATTGAATACATCAATTCTGCATGAAAAAGTGTGTCATACTTATCATGCAATAGCTTTAAATCCATTTATTGACTTCAGGATGAACTTTCCCTTTAACTTAATACTAGAACACTTAGTTGCGTGGCTAACTTAAGTGTCGTAACTCAAGTGTCGTCTTTTAGTTTAACTCAAGTGTCATCATGCAAGTGTCGCAACTCAAGTGTCACAATGTTGGGAAAATTAATTGCTTATGAAAACAATCAATTCACAACATAAATTATCAACCCAGGGTAACGTCTTGTTATTTCAAGTTTATCATGCAAAATATATGCAGGATACAGTTTCATCACTAACATTTGCCATCTAATATGCGTTGCAGTAAAGTAAATCACACAAAATAAAAGTAAATTGCAGAAAGTAAATACTAAAACTAATTCACATTGTACGAAAAAAAGTAAATTCACACCCACTCTTGCATAATTGAAACACACTCACACTTGCATAAAAGTAAATCACGCTATGGATGAAATTGAAACACACCCACACTTACATGAAAGTAAACCACGCTATGGTTGCAGTCACACTAAACTACGAAGTTAGACACACTTGCATAATTAAAGAACTTAAATTAGAATTTAAAAAATACAACTACAAAAATAAATGAATCAATTAAACTACATCCTATGCTAAACAATATAAACAAGTTAGTCTAATTACAAAATACAAAAACTAAAGAACTACAATCTACATTAACAAAAGAGAGAGAAATTGAAGAACTAAAATCTATGTTACAAAAGAGACTAAAAGAAATATAATTCTTATTCCATCACAAATTAGACTTGTTGCCCTAAGAGTCCTCCTCTTGGAATGGAGAAGGGGCTCTTATTGCACCAAGTGAAACGAGGTGCTCTACAACCCAGTATGGGGGAGATGTTGTAACGTGATGTAACAAAATAACATCTGTAACAAAATAATGTTTGTAACAAAATAATTAAAAAAAATCATGTCCGCTCATAAAATAAAAAATTATGGAAAGTATTTAAAAAAAAATATCCATGTTAGTTCATAAAATAAAATATTATGAAAAGTAATTAAAAAATAGATGTTCGTTTATAAAATAGAAACTTAAAACTTAAACCTGGATCTATCAATCAAGAAAGATCAAATTTCTTCAGTTTAAATTTAAAAAAATAAATACACCTCAAGAAATTGGATCCCTCTCGGTGCTTGATAGATACAGGTTTAAGATGGATCTATGCTGGTTTATACATGATTTTTTCATAACAAATAATAAATGAGGATCCAAATTATCCTTATGAATATCCAAAGTATCTTCAACAAATTACTAATAATTTGGATCTCAAAATCAATTCAAATCTAATCCCAAATCCTTTTCTAAATATCCCAAACTAATCAAACTAATCTCCATATCATGTTCCAATATTCTCTCCGCATCCAAGATCCACTACTACATTTTTGGCCTTTAGGGGGGTTGTCTTCTGCCCCCAAAAGTGACCTACGGGGGGGGGAGGGATTTGGCTTTGGGGGCGGTTTTGGCAAAACCGCCCCTAAAGGCCCCGATGTTAAAATTTTTTCCCTTTAAGGGCAATTTTTGACAAGATTAGAGCTGCCCCCAAAAGTGACTTTTGGGTGCGGTCTGTGACCCCCCTCGTAGAGTTCTACGAAGGCAGTTATAAACCCCCCACATAGACCCCTTCATAGAGACCTACGGGGGCGGTTTTGAACCCCCTTTATAGAGACCTACGAGGGCGGTTGTGAACCCCCCTCATAATCCCCCTCATACAAACCTACAGGGGCAGTTTGGAACCCCCCTCGTAGAGGACTATAGGGGCGGTTTCAAACCCCCCTCATAGAGGCCTATAGAGGCGGTTGTGAACCCCCCTCGTATAGTCCTATAGCGGGGATTTGGAACCCCCCTTTTAGAGGCCTATAGGGGCAGTTTAGAACCCCCTGTGTAGAGGCTTATAGGGGTGGTTTTGAACCCCCCTCGTAGAGGCCTATAGAGGTAATTTTAAACCCCCCTCCTAGAGGCCTATAGTGGTGGTTTGGAACCCCCCTCGTAGATTCCTATAGGGGCAGTTTGTAACTCCCCTCGTAGATGCCTATAGGGGCAGTTCAGAACCCCCCCTAAAAGCATTTATTACAAACCTTTGGGGGCGGTTACAAAACCCCCTCATAGGTACCTACAAGGGTGGTTCTACACCCCCCTCGTTGTAACATATAAGGGCTATTTCGAACCCCCCTTGTAGTGACATATGAAGGTGGATTAGAACCCCCCTCATAGAAACATACAAAGACGGTTTGAAACCCCCTCTATAGCCATAATAAATCATAATAAAATATATTTTATTAAAAATACCAATATTGCAATATCAATAGGGTACGAAGGAATTGAACCACCAACCTCCTGCTCGTAAGGCAGGCGCTCTACCATTGAGATAGCACCCTTTAAGAATTAGGGAGATGAGCAATATTAACACTCATATTTCATTATTTTTAAGTCTAAGAAAAGACAATAAGAATGTTCAGGAGATGATTGTAACAGGATATCCACATGTACCCAAATATCTACAAATTATCATGCAAGAGAAACTTGCTCTTTGCAATCCTCACAAGGCATAAGAACTATAATTCCAAACTTTTCGATTACTTACTAAAACAACAAAAATGCTCAAAAAATTTGCAAACACAAATTTCAATCATGTGATATGCATTTCATAACATAGTGCAATGATTCTTATTGTAGACATGACATATTGATGCAGTTGAGGAGCTCAATAGTTTGTGCATGGAAGTCGAATATTCAAGAAGAATCATATTCCTTGTTTGTCTCTTCCACTATGAGAATTTATGTACTTTGTTCAATATAGACAATATGAATAAATAGAAGACGAAACGTTTGTATCCCTTAACTAAATGATAAATGCCATAACATGAGATTGTGAATACTTGAACAGTCAGTTGCTTAAATATTTTGCTCAACTTCAAGTTGTCCATACATTGTCATACATTTTCATAAACTTAATGGGAATCTAGATTTGATTCATTGCTAATATAGACATGCTAATGTTTGTGTGAATGAATATATTCTTTTTTGTCTGGGTTCACTAATATTTAATTTGAACAAGATAGTGAATAATCAATCTATTTTTGGGTGTATGTCGTGATCCCTACTCATCGGTTGGCTCAGCAAGAAAAAATGGCTCATAAACTAGTTAATAAAAATACAGATGGCTTACCTCATGTATTAGTGTTGCAAAAAGAAATGTTTCAGCCTCAGTTGTTAGATGTTGAGGTGCTACATTTACATGACCTGACAAGATTTCTATAATATAACAAAACATAGGACTAGTCGACTATGTTCTCAGAGAAAAGTATTAAAAGAAGTATGTATTAAACCAACTGCAATAGACCAAGTCGAAACTTGGGCACTGCAATTGGAATTGTTTGAAAGGATGCTAACATCACAACAAGGAAGCAACCAAAATTACCCAAGTTTAGAGGTAAGAATGTAACTTATTTCCATTGGATCTAGAAACATTTGGCCATTGTTTGTCTTTTAGGGGTTTACGGTTTAGGGTTTAGGAAGACTTGGAAGAATTCCAAGTGCCAAGATTGAAGGAAAAACCCCAGTGCAGACATCAAAAGGAAGCACTGAAGGTCCCAAGTGCCTTAACAGGGGGTCTAGACAAGTTCAAGGCAGATGATCAGGAATGGTAGTTTCCTAAGGTGAATCCCACAGTGCCATAGTGGATTCTGTGTAGATTTTTTTGATGCAGTTGTTGGTGGTGGCCTTGGCAGAAGACTGACACCATCCTTTTACTATTGAAAGATAAATGTGGCTTGCTTCCTAGGAGGAGGCATTGGAGCCTATGGCACAAACAAAGGTATCCATTTTAGTTAAAGGTTGGACAGATGACGAGCCATTTTGTGCGAATGATGAAATTCATGATGGCAGCAGGCCATCCTCTTCTCCACCTTGATGTTGGAATAGGAACTCTGCTGTCCAAGAAGCAAGGTAGTGCACAAGGGGACGCTAGTGCAAGAGTGCCTTGAAGGACTTGTTAAGTTGCACAAGGCAACTTGATAGGCCTGAGGAAGATATCAACACCTTTCCTTTTCCAAAAGCAATGACAGTACCAAAGCAGTGGATGAGACAACAAATCCAATGAAGAAAGTGTGCATTCAACCTAGATGGCTTAGACTAGAAAGAAGACCAAATCAAGCTGGAATATGCTTCCCCATCCCATAGTGGATTATGGGCAGAGTATTGTTGTAGTTGTTGGTGGTGGCCTTGGAAGGAACCTACCACCGTCCTTTCACTGTGGAAAGATACGTGTGGCTCACTTCCTAGAAGTAGGTAGTGGAGTGTAGGACACAAGCAGAGGTACCCATTTCAGTAAAAGGTTTGATAGAGAAGGAGCCATTTTTCCCAAAGGATGAAATCTGCAATGGAAGCATGCCATACTCTTCTCCACATTGATGCTAGAATAGGAGGTTCATTGTCCAAGAAGTAGGGCAGTGGAAAAGAGAGTGTTATTGCACAAGTGACTTCAAGAACTCATTAAGTTGCACAAGGTGACTTCATAGACTTGAAGAAGAGATGATAAATTTCCTTGTGCAAAAGCAATGAAAGTGCCAAAGAAGTGGATGAGACAGAAAAGAATTTGACCAAGAAAAAGTGTGCATTCACTCTAGATGGCTTAGAATGTAAAGAAAAACAAATCAACTTGGAAGATGCTTGCCTACATCTTTGTATGGGAACCTTAGATGACACAGATCACTCTTCAGACAAATTTGAGGCAACAGAAGTTATGAAGTAGACATGCCTTTCTCAGAGAACTTAAGCAAGAGGTATGGAATTCATTTTGGCTGGATCATCACTTAGTAGAATTTGGACATACTGTGGGAGCATTTGAGGGAAACAACCATGATGGCCATCAACCATCTTCTCAATGATAGTTGACTTAAGGCAGCTCACTGCCTAGAATTTGGCAATAGAGCCTAAGTGGAAAAAATAAATAGTGCCAATATCAGTGAAGTAGTTTTAAGTGTTAGATTGTAGTAGGTGTGACTTGATAGTTTTTAAGTGAAGGTGGTGGTGACCTTTCCTGGGTCCATCAAAATTGTACAGAAAGAGTTAACTGCAAAGGGATGTACTCATTCATGTATGAGGAAGTAGATTATCAGAGAGTTGTCTTGGCGACACCTAAGTCGCAGTCTTGGTGAAGTTCAATGTACAATAGGCCAATAGTACCAAGGCAACAGTAAGATTGGATAGTTGCACAACCTTCTTAGTGGAGGCTGAGTTGCCACAACATCTATGGACACTTAGGCTGCAACTGAAGCAGAAAGAAATAGTAGCAATATAAGCATTCAAGAGAATTGCAACAAACTTAGGAAAAATTGTTCAAGGGACTGGACAGTGAGAAATTGCACAAGTAATTATGGCAGTGGCAATGTAAAGTGGTTGGACTCTAGAAGTTATATGATATATCGGTGCCATTATCCACATTGCACAGTCCATATAAGTTATAATTTATAATCGCCAAAGCATCCTCCCTCACTGCTTAATGAAAATGGGTTGTGGCAGAATGTCAACTCTGTCCAGATATTAGTTAGTGGATAGTGACCCTTATTGATGAATCACTACTCCACTTGAGTGCTAAAGTAGTGTCACCTTTCAGGTTGTTGAAGACTAGAGTTGGGAGTTAAACACAAGCCTAAGACTGAATATTGAACTCTTGGAGTATTTACTCAACAATGAAAATTGTAAGCAATAGTCGAGCAATTGAAAGTGATAGTCAAGTAACAAGTGGGGCAGCTTGCAAATGATATCGATTGACTGCAAGTGACCTCTTCCAAAAACATGTATTATACATGGAAAACAAAATGGAAAAACAACTTGACTGGATTATAGATGACCTCATGGTCATAGTTGAGCACATGGACTGGGAAGACTTGTTGGATGCACCTTATCGAGCTCTCTCTGAGTGCATGTTTCCAAGCACACATTGGTTGAGAGTACTTGGTAACACATCTGGGAGCACTTCATTAGGTACACATGTGGGCACACATTTGTTGGATGATGGCACAACACCATTGGACACATACATCATCATACAAGTTAAGAAGAGGGAAAAATGCATCTTCAGGCATAAATGAAGTTGTCCAATTGGGCACTTGTGTCCACTTTGACTTGGAGGGGCTTGCACACTAACTTAGAAGGAGTGAAAATGCAAGGCCAATCTCATATAAATAATAAAAGGACACCTCAAATGGTCTAAGGAAATCAAGCATTCATCTTTGGTCATTCACACAAGTGCTCAAAGAACTTTGCAATAATTCCAAGTTCATAGGTTGGCACAGTAAGGGGAAATATCATATGTTGAGTGAGCATTCAAGACCTGTAGGATGTAGGCATGTGGTGGCACAAGCTGAGTGAACAAAATAGAAAGAAGATAGAACCTTCAGGATTCAAACCTACAGATGCTTCAAGGGTTGGACTGTGCAAGTCTGTTGGGCATAAGAAGAAGGGTTCTCTTATGTAAAAGAGGTATGGAAGGAAACTCTGTCCCTAACTGGAGGCAAAGTCAAATGGGATGGTGCAAATTTGATTGGAGGTTTGAAGAACTAGATGGAATACATAGCTGTAGCAAAACATGAGACTATTCCCTTTACAGTTAATTGGGATTTCTGGATTACTAGAGTGCCACTCTTTTCAAGGATAAAGCTTACTTTCCATTGGAAGTTTCTCTTTTATCAAATATATGGTTTCTGCTTATCTGAGATTTTTACCAGTTTTCTTGAAATGAATTGCAATCTTTGGTGAAACCTAAGTCATGCACTTGAAAAGAAAATTTGTTTTCTTTATGCAACAAGTATTAAAATGCCATAACAACAAAAACAATCACATGTTGAAAAACAGAAATAACACCAAGAACATACATTAATGACCCTTAATGTATCAACTGCACCAACAAACTGATTCTTTTAAAGAAAAGGATATAATTGCAGGGTTGAACCACAATTAATTGTCCTGTTCTTTTATTCTCTAAGAATTGATGTGTGACCCTAAAAAATGCTTGTTCCAAAATTTGCAAATGATTGTACCTTTTCAAAAGAAAAGGCCTTTCTCATGTCTAAATTTCTAACCCAGAAATTTTAGGAGCTTTATGGTTGAAGTTATAACTGAATTTCTACAATCCTTTTCCTATAGGATGTGGATTTGATAAAAGGTTACTTGTCAAAAATACAAGAGCTGTAAAATGAAGTGCAATGGTTACAAGGGCAATGAATTCTCAAATTACTCGCTCTGCAAATTTGGTTGCTTGCGGGTAAAGATCCATAGGTCATATTTTTGTCTTTGCCTTATTTTGAGTTGCACATGTTTATGAAAGTTCAACCTTAGATTTTAAATCCTCTCTATAATGAAGCATAATTCATAGTACATATTTCAAATTTCATGAGAATTAGCAACAACCACCACGATGTTGGTTAAAATGTTAATCTTGAACAAAAATTCTAACATGACAAAATTTTATCAAGAGAAATGCATCATGGATTTCCCCAAATATTTACTATAAAAGGCATAACTCAGAAAGAAAGCCTTTAGAACTCATCCTTCAATCTACTTTGTGCTTGCAGAGGCTGGTTGGAAAACCTCTAAGTTCTATTCTACAAATGAGAACTATTCTCAATCTCTATCATTAAAACGTGTTGTCGGATTTGACTATGGGGACACAGACATTGGTGCTATCTTGGATGTACACTTGCAACCAGACATTACCAAAAATGCCAAATGTAGATATAACTGGAAGATGATATATTAAAAAATGCAAAATGCACATTTCTAGATAGTAGAAACAGACAGCAAAGATCATTTTGTAAGCATTTCAAAGAGGAAAAAAACAGCATATGAAACCCAATAAGGATTTTCCCCAACATGGATAACCTCCAACTCAACCATGATGACAACTCAGACAATGTATATTGTTATTCTTTGTGTTCTTACATCATTCTCTACAAGACTTGCAAAAGAAGACGATGGATGTGTAGGATGATCATGGTTGTCATCTTCCTTTGGGACAAATGTTTACTGGCCCAAGTCCACTTACTAGTTTAGTTAGAACAAATAAAAGTTAGGACTACCTCCTCTACTGACCATGGAAAGAAAAGATATCACTCTTATTGCAAATAGCCTAATCATTTTGATGATGAATGCCGCACCTTGCAAGCCAAAAAGGCCGAAATCCCTTTATTAGTGTGGAAGACAATAGGAAACTGATGCCAATGATCAATCACTATGTTATCATGACCAAACACTATGTTGACAAGTCTTCTTAGCATAGAATGTGATATCAACCACACTACACCACATCCCCAACCACGACATTCTTAGATTTGTCAAGGACACAAGTTTGCCACCGCTCACTTTTACCATTAGATCTTTCATCAATACAATTGACTATAATGTTAACACCCTTGGATTGTTGTTATCTACTCTTTGTCATTCCCTACCAGTACAATTGTAAGGTAGTCTGTGATGGATTCTATAAGAGTTAAGACCCATTCACTTCCAAAGTTTGTAAAGCCTAAAAAATTAAATGATATTCTCTCAAATCCTTTCCATGATATTCTCCATAAGTTTAGGACTCTTTTTTCAACTCTTGTACTCTAACCCATAGGTTTCACTCTTCAACAAGGAACTGCAATTTCAAGCACCAAGTCCAAACTCCACTCAACTTTTTTCAAACAAGGCTTCATTCGCCTTAGCTACAAAGCAGATTGATTTACATCCTCGTAAGAGTAAATTTATATATGGTTCCCCTCAACCCATGGATATGGAAGTTAACTCTCTTGCACATGTACTTCAACAATATGGAGTACAAACCAGGATTTTCTTCTTCCAATCGTTGCAACCAACGCCATGTTTCACACATGTTGCACACACTCTCAATTCAACAAATATTAGTTTCAAACATCTCCTAATATGTCCACCTAGCACCAATTAATCTAGTACTATGATGTCCTTTGTTGGAAATGGTGTACCATCAATAGAAATTATTGACAATTTCCTCAAAGCGAGGAGGACATGATGATGCTTGGTCCTCATTTACTAAGGGAGTTGGTACAAATATATATTATTTTCATTTTGTATTTTAAATTTTATACCTCATCACAAACATTTCATAGGATTCATGGTCAAAGGTGATCACCCACTTAACATTACTTTATATTTGTAACTCTAGGAGACTTTTGCCCCTTGTGGGGTAGCACTCGTGATAAGGTGTGGAGGTTTTGAGTACACCCCATCCACCTGTGCTAAAATCCCATGGGGTGTGAGTTCGGCGGTTCCATGTTTGGAAAACGTGTACCTATGGGGGCCATAATGCAATCCCTTGGTTGGATATATGAGTGGTTACAACAAAAACAAAAAACACTAGGAAACATTGTCAAAGATCATCACTCCACCAATTTTGTCATTTTCTAATTTTTGTAAATATGTAATACAATATAGAAAGTACATGTACAATTTAAGCGGTCTTCTTTGAGCACATGCATCATTTCTTCTCTTGTTTATGAGTATTGCATTGTTGTCTACTTGTGCTCATATCATCTACCTCTATCTAACTTTTTACCTTGCTCCACCCACCAAATTTTGTACTCATATATATGCAAATAGTTGCGGCAATTCTTCCCAATATAAATTGAAGCAATCCCCCGCGAGTACATGCATCCTTTCTTCTCTTGTTTGTGAGTATTGCATCGTTCTCTAAATGTATGTTTGATTCTTATGTGAGTATTTCTTTGACTATAAATAGTGCATATATCATCAAGCACTTTTAGGCTCATCTACATATTTATTAGACTTTGGCCTTATAAACCACTAACAATAGTTGGATTCTTGAAAATTGGATGCTAAAGGGGGGCTATGAGCTATCCCTCGTCAACAGAGTTTGTTTCCTAATAACTTTCTCCTCCTAGGAAAATAAAGATGTGGTTTTGAAAGGGAGCCTTGATTTCCAGCAAGGCAAGACTCTACAGTCATCAAGCTTCAACTTGGGACTTAAAGCTCCTTCGAAATTTCTAGTATATGTAACATTATTATTTTGCAAAATTTCAAAGCAATTAATATTAGTACAACAAAGTTGATAAGGTGGACAAAACCTATCACTTATGCAATAATTTGTGTTGATCTTGAACTTAGTAGGCCCTGCCTAATATTGACCTTAGTAGACCCTACCTAAAGATATTAAGGAAAGCACCACCACTAGAATAAATAACTATTATTTATGCAAGATCTAGATATAGATGAACTTTGCTACAATAATTCATTTGAGGGAGAAGAGTTTGCAAGCTACAAAGATGTAGTGTGCTCGTAAGTTCCTTCATAAGTGCTCACAGGTGTCATTAACCACATCAGAGCCCGAGCCCAAGTATTCAACTCATGCATAATTTTTAGATATTAATTTCAACAACAAAAGAAATGATCTGAGCTAGTATTTTCACTATAAATGTGATGAACTCTATTGCTCGTGATCAGAAGATTCCTCTTTCTTTGCAATTGGTTTGGCACATAATGAGATTGTTGTTCAAATTTGTTGATGAGATGGACTTTGAAAAGATTGGAACAATTTGAAAATGAGAGAGGTTGTGGAGCTTCAAGTGCTTAATCCTGAGAAAATTGTTCAGCTTGAAATAAATCCTCCTAAAGGTGTTTTTTTCTATGGACCTCCTGGCACATGGAAGACACTACTAGCTCGAGCAGTGTTTAATTCTACTAATGCATGTTTTATTACAGTTATTGGAAGTGAGTTTGTTCAGAAATATATTGGTGAGGGTGCTCAAAATGTTGAAGAGTTTTTCAGATGTCCCAATCAAAGATGGCCTATATTTCCTTTTTGATGGCAAGTTAAATATACATCCCATATTTTATTCAACATTTGAGTATTTCAATGGTATAGGTGATAGGAAAAGAACATATCTTGGGGCCCGAGAAATCATTTCTATATTTAATGGTAGTTATTGAGCATCAAGTTGAGATTTAGATGGTTTGATCCACTTTCCTATATCCACATTCTTAGAAATAGTTCTAGCATCACAAGGCATGAGGGAAGATTATGCATAGATGGCAAAGCACCTATCTAACTAACTCCATATTTGAAGGCTAAAGATCAATGATCGACCCCATGTTTCTAGGGCACCTCGCAGCAGGGGATTTTGGTCAAAGGGTCATCTCCAGCTTTCCAGGGAGTCAAATCATTGGTGGAAGAGCAATTACAGGAAGAATTTTGGCATTCGATCCCAACATTTCCAGATTCTTTGCAGTAAATCAGAAATTTAATTTACTTGGATAAAATTAAATCCTAGAAATTTGTAACATTTTTTTGATGTATTTTCTATATATGTTTATCATTTCGATGTAATAGGGAGGAGGGATTCAGTCCGAGAGGGGATGGGAGTTCTAGAAGTTGCAGAGATAGTTCCCGTGGCAAAAAACTCTGTAAGCTTTGTTGCAATCCGTTAACACCCAAAAAGTGCTCACTAGCTCATTTCCCTATTCACATGACCCATTTGTCCACTTTTCCTACCATTTTAGCCTCTAAAACCTTCAAAAGGTCACCAAAAATACCAAAATCCATCTTTTTCTCCTCAAAATATTTAATTTTCCCCAAAAAATACAAAAAACCATCGCAAGGGGTCCAAAATTCCCAAAAAATCAATTAAAAAAGAATAAAATTCAAAAATATATTCAAAAAAGGAAAAAGAGGGAAAAAGAGGAAAATAAAACCTAAACCATTTTTCACCAATAGCATTGGTTTCCCTAAACCATGGTTGTTTTATCCATCACCAAAAAGCTATAAAAAGGTGATAGGGGCTCCTCACTATTCATCCACACTCATCATATCCTTATGCTGCCAATTTCTTCCCTAAGATCTTGAGCCATCATTTGAGCTTAGATCCACCCTTGGAATCCCTTTTTGGCTAATCCTCCCACTTGCATTTGGAGAAGAGAAAGATCATTGGAGCATTGGAGCACCTCACCATTGCAGCTGCTCAAGCTCAACCATCCTCACCCTTTGAGGTAATATATTATTTGTAAAGCTATTTTTTCATAAATAAAAATTTGTTTTACATGGATCGTTCAAGTTTTTACTGTATACTGTAGATTTACTATTCTTGCACATCTTAGATTAATACTTGTTTTTACATTAGTTTTATTGCTTTAATCGAGACTGCTACTACAAGTTAGTAGGTGCTCATTAGAACATACTTGGGTGAAAACCCAAGCAACAGTTTTTGGTGACTTCGCTTTATTTCGAATATTTTAATCTTGCTTTAGATATAGATTTCTTGTTATTTTTGTTGTTATTTAGCTTTATTGTTGTAGATATGGCCTGCTACTAAGCCCATAGCTTACTGGCCTAGCCATTGGCCCTTTCTGCAGCCCACACAGTCCAAAAATTTCATTTTCGGCTTTCGTTTTTGGTGACTTTTTCCGTCCCGAAAATCGCAGGTTCTTACACCCATAGCCGCGATCCACATCGTGGGTTTTTCGCCGAAAGCTGCGATTAAAAAAGTTAGTCTTTTCCCTCGAACTCGTGGTTTTTTTCTTGTTATCCACGATCCAGATCGCAAGTTTCAGACCCACAACCGCGATTCAACATCACGACTTGCAGGCCCCTAGCAGTGACGCAGATCGTGAGTTTTGCCCAAATACCCATGATCCAGATCGCGGGTTTTGCCACAGACAGACGTGATTTCGTCCTGACCCAGTGATTTTCTGTTTGACTTTTCGTCACCCATTTCGGCCCATTTTTTCCAGCCATCTCCCCTGCACTTTGACATCCTACTGTTTTAATTGCAGCCTTAAAGATTCATTTTTCTTTTTTATTATTTGCTTTACTACATCATTTTGAAAAAAAATTAGTTTAGCGAAAGAAAAAGTTGTTAAGCATTTTTCAGTTAGAAATTTCATATTTTGCAAGTTGAAATCTAAATTTTAATTTGATAGATATTTCTCCCAAGCAAGGCATTTTATTTTTGGTACACAAACACACCTACACACACTCTGTCACCATTAATCAAAGTGAGCCTTAAAATCTATTTAACTCAATCAACATTCTAACCCCACTTGGAGAACATCAAAAGAACATTGTAGTTAGGTAAGATTGAGGGGATAGGTATCCAATTAACACCCCTCACTCACTTTCATTTGAGACATAGTGGTTGAAATTTAGGGTACCAAAATCCCTTAGTACTTATTGGCACGGTTATACACCAACTTGTCGGAAAGGCCTCTCCCTTAGGAGGGTTGAAGTAGCAAGACTTGTTCCAGAGACCTCAGTGGACTACCGCAATTCATTCAATCACCAAAGGATACCTACTCGTTTTTCTTGGTGTACTACCCATATGGGAGTACAGCATCGATAGAATAGGATCTGCAGATTCACCTTTCTGGATGTGTCATGAATGGGGTATCTTAGTTGCCTTTCTTCAAGGATTGCCTACCTGGTGTCCCTCCCGGTAGGGGGATATCTTTAGCCTTTGGTTCTACAATTCATATTGTCTGACTTGGATTTCATCACCTTATAGAGGATACATCTTGTTGAATCATAATAGTTTTTTAGTTAGGTGTTTGCATTCTCTATTACCTCCCCTTGGTTAGTGAGTACACCATTTTTATTTTTTAGGAGCCGTTTACTTGTTGGTATTTTGACCACCCTTTTTATTACTCCACTTACCGTAGCATAGTTGTTGCCGTAAGTGTTTTGAGTTTGGTTGTTGGCCTGAGTGCCATTTTTTTTGTACTCCCCTCCTGCACACACGGTTGCATTAGGGTTTTCGAGCTTTTCCACTCACCACCGCCCATTATTTTTACTAGCCGACTATCGCCATTGAGTCCCCGAGACGTTCTCGGCGCTTCCGGGGTGAACCCCCACAGTACAGTTCACTTGACACTACTCATCACAGATGAAGAGCATTGTCACTTGACTCCAAACGTCATCGACATAGAGCCCCGTCATCCAATTTTGATGCCCCTAATTTCACATCTGACTCTGAGGCAGAATCCAAAAACCCTACATATACAGCACCAACTAGCCCCATGGCTGGTATGACTTCCAATCCTTTCTTTACAGGGACTGCTGGTGGAACATCTTCCACCACCCCAACTATCACATCAGCAACCACTCCCGCAACTACCCTAGGTATTCCCACTATGGTACCCAATCCTACTTTCGGTATGCCCTCCACAGGACATACCCTAGGCATGCCCTCAACGGAACCTACAACTACTATCGCTGCTACTGTACCAAACCCAACAGTTACCATACCTAATACCACTCCATCTGTAACCCATGCTACACTTGGAGGTGCAGGACCCTCCCATACCATCTCCACACCTCTATTTGGGGGTCATATCCCCCTCAGGACCAATACCCCTTTTAGAGGCAATGGCCTAACCAACAATGCTACCAATAGCACATATGCCTCACTAACCACATCAAACTCCTATGCTAGTTTTTCATTTATGGCTAGTCTTAACCTACCAATCCTAGAAATATTAACAAACGATCCCATTAGACATGATCCCACTTGGCCTCACATGCCCACTAAACTCCCATCCGACATCCCTAAGTTTGAGGGGAAGGCTGGTGAAGACCCACAAAATCACATTATGTCTTTTCATCTATGGTGTTCCTCCAACTCCATAGTTGATGACTCTATCTACCTACGGCTGTTACAAAGAACTTTCACTAGCTCAGCAGCCAAATGGTATATCGAGTAGCCTCATGGGACACACCCTACATTTACATCCCTTGCCTCGACTTTCCTACAGTTCTTTCAACTACCCATCCGCTATGATGCGGGAGTGGAAATCCTACTGTCTTGTATACAAAACACGGCTACCCATATCACAGATCATATCCATGAGTGGCGTAAGTGTCGTAGTCTATGCAAGATCAAACTTGACGACCGTATTTTACTATATTGGTTCCTAAAATCTCTCCTTCCACTCATTGCTAAAGACGTGTCTTCTGAATGACCCCATTCAGAAGAAGAAGCCATTATAAAAGCCTAGCAATTCGATTTAATCTATGCTCAGTCGGGATACCTATACACAATTTTACCTGACGCCCCCCGAGGCGATCCATCCCGGAATGACGCTCCGGGGGCATCCCATGCCACCAATGTTATCATTGGTCATGTTATATCACACAACCAACCCTTCTCAATTATGACTAATAATATCGGCCCTGAATTTTCACAGGCCACATCTCAATCCGAAGCCACAAACTTGTATGCCCCCATGGCATACTCTAATCACACTCATGGGCCCTCATGTCCACCACAGTGTTACGGGCATGCACCATCAGCTTACACACCCCCTGCATATTATCACCAACAGGCCACTCATGCTCCTGTTCACTCATAATCCCAACTGACTTATTACCCCCCGCAAGCAGCACCTTCTGCCCCAATACTTCCAATAGCCCAAGGTCACGAACAACCACAACAAGCACCTGGACCACCTCCAAACCCTCCCGCTTACTATCCACCGCAGCCCACTCAAGCACTTGCATGACCTCAAAATGCACCCACTACCCAAGGACAAGTGTATGCATAGCAAAACCAACCCCAAAACCAGAACAACCAATGCAATCAAGGAGGTCAACAGAATCGTGGAAGAGGACACAACTATGGAAACAATCGACCTCAAAACCAAGGCGGTCATCTACCTAATCCCCCAAATAATAATAACGTTTCTCCCACCAACCAAAACCCTAATCGTCCACCGAAATAGGGTAAAAATCCTAATCTAAGAACAAACCATCTGTGTTCCATATATGGAGTGTATGGCCACTACACTCACTCATGCTTCCACTTGGAGCGAGCGCGCCAACTATGGGCTGATGACGCCCAACTCCAAGGGCATGCGGCACATCCAATGCCACCTCCTCAACCACAACCCATGATATTGCAGAATCCTTTACCCAACCAAGGAGTAGTAAACGCCCATCCTATGGATCCCCCACAAGGATCCGTTACACCACATCAGCAAATCACCTATGCTACAACTGATTACTAGCATACGGATTCAGATACTCACCATCTATTAATGATTTCATCAAATGATATCAACCTCTAAATGCGCCGAAACCAATACGGCTCTACCCCTGAAACCACGCCTACTGATCTAGCCAAAAACACCCTTCCAGTTGATCAACCATTACGCATACCTATTATGCCATTGGATGGGGTCCCTAAAGCCTCTAGCTTCCACCTACGACAGATAAACAATAACCCCAACGCTCATGCCGCTTCAAATTATAACATTGTAGAGGACTTAGCCCAGTCCCCCGCTGCTATGTCTGCCCTGGAAGTCCTTAAAAAATGTCCTCCACAGAAGAAATTATTGTTATCCGTGTAATACCCCAATTTTGACCCTTATGAAATATTGGTTCCTAATGTCAATATTGTGTACATGCAAAGTATGTTTCCCTAGCGTGGAGCTCAAGGCCAAGGCCCCACTAGTATATGTTTGTATTTTATTTTAAATGGACAAGCATTTAAGATTTTTTTACCCATGTGCCATTAAGCCATGGGATATTGTAAATTGATGTAAATATTTAATATTGCAATAAAATACCAAAACCTGGCTATGGGAGCAACGAATGAGAAGGGGCCATGTGTATCCACTAGGGAGCGGTGAGGGGGCTGTGGGGATGAACCATATGCTACCAAATGTCATTGTGAGAACCCATTTGACTTTCCTTAATGACATTTATTTATGTTGTAAGGAAATAGTTGAAGATTTCAGTCCATGGCTTCAATGGAGCATGGGTAGCCCAGAAATTCGTATTTGCACGTATGGGCTCTATTTTCTTGTACCACAAGTCACTCTACCTCATTAGGATTGCTTTTTCTTCATTCCCATTCTAGTGTGGAAGGGTCCAACATCATTTTCCATCCAAAAACGAATTCCCGGTAGTGAGCAAAACCAGAAATCGCAACTTTGCAAGAACCCACGTTTTGAAGAGCCAAAAACGTCCAGATTTGGTATTTGACAGTGAAATCCAATGGGGGATCTATAGATATGAAACTTGGGGTGAATTTGAGAGTATTAGATACCCCGAAATTCATTGAAAAACCTAGTTTTTATAACCCAAAAAACCAGTGATGGGATTGAGTTATTTGATGCACAAAATTGTGAGAAATCCAATTGTGAATGACTGAGCAGAGGTTGGGTTTTGCTTGATAAACCTAGTGAATGCTAGAATCTCAAGGATTAGTAGATGAACCTTTCTATGTCCACCCTGAAGAGCACTAGAGGCAATGGACACCTGAGGGACTGTGCAGCAGAGAAGGGGACCTTCCTTGTGTTGGGTGTGGTAGGTAATGTGGGTGCCTTGACTGTTGAATTCACCTGAGATGCTTGTAGCTCTGTGGATGAGCTCACTGGCTTAGCATTTTCCTCCTTGTTTGTTGTATGCTTGATAAACCCAACTGTGAGTTGGCTTAGCATAGCTGTTGAGTGAAACCATGGCTGTGAGTGAGCCTGTCTAGTTCCTCCTCAGTGGATACACAACCTAGCTCGGGGGTGATCTCTCAGCTGAAAGAATACAAGATGGTTAGAGATATTTGGCTAGGTGGAACGTTGCTCTCACATAGTCAGTTTTTGAACAACTTCATCTTCTAAATAAGTGTTCTCTGTGATTTACATTATATGCATTATGTGTTTTGCAGTGAGTTAATTCTGAATGTTAATCGCCCATGTTAATGAAACGAAATGATTGTCTTAATGAAATCGATATGAAGTCTATGCATAGCATGAGTACGAGATTGAATTCTCTGCATAATGAACCATCATATTCCTGTGTTAGATATGATGATGCATTACTGTTTGTGTGTCTGCAAATATGTTTATTTTCGCTGTGTTTATATTGAGTATGAGTCTGCACACATAAGATTTTAATTGTTATGAATTTATGAGTAATGTATGGGGCTGAGATTGTCAAATCAGCCCGGTATGTCAGTCATGTTTCCCTCCCTTGGACCACATTGATGGAAGGGGACGTGACAGAGTGGTATCAGAGCCCAGCTTGCAACACTGGGGCTGCTTGGGCCAAACTTTGAGTTACAGGCAAGTGACAGAATGTTTTAACGCAGTATTGGTGAAGTTGGGAAGCATTTTTTATTGAAAAAATGGCAGGGAAAAATTTATCAGGTGTCGAAAAGGATCACACAGGTGCATATATCTCTCCAATATCTTTCCAACGGTACCAGACTCGTCCCATTTGGGTAAGGGACGAAGGCGTTATGGACCCCGGAAGTCGCAGGGACGGAAGCGTTTCAGGGTTGCGGATGTCGGGTTTCGGGTTTCGGGAACGCGAATTTTAAAAATTTGCGTTTAGATTTCTGAAATCCCAAACCCGTAATTTCAGCTTTCGGGATGTCGAGTTTCAGGTTTCGGGAACGCGAATTTTTAAAATTTGCGTTTGGATTTCCAAAATCCTGAACCCGCAATTTCGGCTTTCGGGATGTCGGGTTTTGGGTTGCGGGAACGCAAAGTTTTGAAATTGCGCGTTCCGGTTTCCATAATCCCAAACCCGCAATTTTGGGTGTTGGATTTCAGATTGCAGGTTGCGGGATGGTTACATTCTGTGACCACAACTTGACTTCCCGAACCTGCAATGTCGGGTTTCGGTTTGCAGGTTGCGGGAATGCAAAGTTTTGAAATTGCGCATTCCGGTTTCCGCAATCCCGAACCCGCAATTTTGGGTTTCCGGTTTTGGGTTGCAAGTTGCGGGATGGTTACATTCCGTGACCGAAACTTGACTTCCATAACCTGCAATTTTGGGTTTCAGGTTGCAGGTTGCAGCCTGTGTCTGGCGGGATAATTTTTTTTTTTTTTTTAAAGTATAGAGCCTGAAAATTGATTTTTGGATTACAGGAGCATGCAAGGTCAGAATTTGATGAGTTTAGTAACATTCTGAGGCCATGAATGAACCAGTGAAGATCCCAAGCCCATTATGCTCCGATTTGGCATAAAATCAGAATGAATGGCTTTTACAAATCGGTGTCCCGACACTTGACATAAGGTCGGATTGAGCCAAAACTTATATGGGGCGATCATGGAGCAGGCACAGTGTTAAATTTGGAGTTTTGGAGCCAAACTCCAAGGGATGTGGAGTCGGGGTGTGCAAGAAGGCCAAAAAGCACTATTCTGGGCCACGTTTTTTGGATTTTGAAAAGCTTGCAGTGGTTGAAAGTGACCCTATAATTCAGAATCAAGAAAATTACTGAACTCAGCATTTCATATTCTTAGTAAACCAGACATATTCTGTTAGACAAAGATTTCCCAGAAATGCACCGTTTGGGAAATAGCCATTTTTGGCCCAAAATTTGGAATTTTGGAAAAATGTGGAAAGTGGAAAGTAGTCAAACCCAGAATTTTATAGAAGATGAATGGAGCATCAGAACAGAGATCTGCGAGTTGTTGAGTGTTCCTTGTTGTATGGACCAACTTCACCCGATATAAACATTTTTCTGAATCTTTATGGAATTGCTTCCACAGGTGGCTGAAGTTGGCAGTTCATGATATTTTACAACTGTGTAAAAATGTGCAGAATTGTGGTGAAAGTAGTCATTTTTTAAGTAACGTAGTTTCCACACCCGAAGTCGGAATGGAGCACGAGGATAGGCATTGGAAAGCTTGTCCAGCAGGGAATAAACTTGTATGATCACAATTTGAATGGGGCTATCAAAAAACATATACATTTAGAGCCGAAAAGTACCAGTGACTGTTTTGTCAAATTGTTGATAATATGGGCAATTTCGAAAATTGCATGAATGGGCAAAAGAAATGAATGCATAACAACTATGTGAATTATTCCATGAGTTGATTATGTTAAATATTGATTGTTGTATATTTCTATATGCATACTTATGATGTCTAACAAATATTTTCATAATGCACAGTGCTTGCATCTCATAAAATTTAATAATTGTAGCAGAAGTAGCATACATGAAAAATGGTGACCATAAATGATGCTCAAGATCCTTATGAGCATGAAGAAGACGTTCTAGGAGAAAATGTGCATGAAGAGAATGCTGAGACTGAATCCAATGGGAGAAGGGAGCAGGTGACTCCTCAGAATTTGGTTGAAACCATGGTGAGCTTCAATGAAAGATTGATGAAGGCTCAAGAAGAACAACACCAACTCAATGTCATTGTCTTGCAAAGTCTCACTGACATGCAGCAGAGGATAAACCTTGGGTCCAATCCAAGCAATGTGGGTGATGAAGAAAGAGATGCAGAGAGTCGCTCTAGAGGCCATTCAAAGAAGAGGACTCCAAGCCCAAGGAAGAGTTATGTGAACAAGAAGCATAGAACACCTTCCTCTAGATCTTCTTCCAACAAATCATGTGATTCCATAGGTTCTCAGAGAAGTCAAAGGCATGTGCCCAGGAGATTTGAGGGAAGAAAGAAGTTCAAGGGAATCCCACAAGGAGAATTCAGGAAGGCAAGGCCTCCCACATTTGATGGAGAAGGTAAGACTGGCCAAGAGGCAGAGGCATGGCTTCTTGGAATGAAGAAATATTTTAGAATTCAAGACTACTCAGGAAATGAGAAAGCCAGAATTGCCATTTACAATCTAAGTGGCAGAACTTCAATTTGGTGGAACAATCTCTTGCAAGTGAAAGGAATTAGTGAGAGGAAGATCAGTTGGGAGAGATTCAAGAAGTACTTCAAGTAGAAATACTTTTCTGCTAGGTATTATGACAATAAGAGAAAAGAGTTCACTGAACTCAAGTTGGGACAAAAATCTATGGAAGAGCATGTCCACAAATTTTTGGAATTATTGAGGTATGCTGACTATATCAAAGATGAGAGAGTGAAAATCCAATGCTTTCTTGGCAGTCTAACTCAAAGTTATAGAGATAGGATTGAATTTGTTAATCCACCAAGTCTTGATGAAGCCATTAGAATGGCAATGCATTGCTATGAGTAGAATAAAGGAAAATCAGAGGTTAACCCAGCATGGAAAGGGAAGCTAAGAGGGAGGTTTGACCAAAAGATGAGTGGTTTCAAGCCACCATTCAAAGGTCATCCTAGAACCTTTCCACAGGGGCAGCAAGCAAGGAGTGGATTCAAACCAGTAGTAGCAGCAGACAAAGCATCAAAGCGACCGCTTCAGTGTTGGGGATGTGGAGAAAACCACATGCTGAAGGATTTTCCACATCAGAAGGATAATCCCCGAAGGTTGCACAACTTAAAGGGAGCAGCTACAGTGGAGGGCGTGGCAAGGGAAACGCCTCGAATTTATGCAGCATTGGATAGTCATCAAGCAAACCATCAATCATCAGTGGTGGAAGTGGAAGGTAAGATTGCTACGCAATCTATTTCTGTTTTGATTGATCCAGGATCTACTCATAGTTATGTTTCTCCAAAAATGGTTGAAGGTTGTTCTCTTAGAAAAGTGAAGCACAATAAGTCTTGGTTAGTTCAATTAGCCACAAAGACCAAGACGAAAGTAAGTGAAGTAGTGGTGGAGTGCCCCATAGAATTAAATGGACTCCACACACATGCATATTTAAATGTGCTACCTTTAGGATCTTATGATGCCTTGATTGGCATGGATTGGTTAGAAAAACATAGAGCCAAATTGGACTGTTATGAGAAAGCACTTGAATGTTGATGAAGAGGGAAGACCAAGATTTGTAAGAGGAATTCCCAAGCAAGTTTCAGTAAGACAAATTTCAGCCTTACAGTTGAAATTTTTTTATCAGAAAGGTTGTCAATTATATGCACTCCATATATCATAATCGTCAGAGGATAAAGGACCAAGGATAGAAGACTTCTCGATGTTGCAAGAGTTCCAAGATGCATTTTCGGATGAAGTGTCGGGACTACCACCAAATAGAGATATTGATTTTACAATCGATCTTTTTCCAGGGGCAACACAGAATTCCAAAGCTCCTTATAGACTAAGTACACCGGAATTGGTGGAGTTGAAGATGCAGCTACAAGAATTAATGGACAAGCAGTACATCAGGCCTAGTGTGTCTCCTTGGGGAGCACCAGTGCTATTTGTTAAGAAGAAAGATGGGACTTTGAGGCTATGTATTGATTACAAGCAGCTCAATAAAGTGACAGTCAAGAACAAGTATCCATTGCCAAGAATTGATGACTTGTTTGATCAAATGAAGGAAGCTAAAGTGTTTTCAAAGATTGACTTGAGGTACGGTTATCATCAAGTGAGGATCAAAGAAGAAGACATTCACAAGATGGCTTTCAGAACTAGGTATGGTCATTATGAGTTCACTGTGGTGCCATTTGGTCTTACCAATGCACGTACTACCTTCATGTGTCTCATGAATAGTGTGTTCAACAAATATTTGGATAAGTTTGTGATTGTGTTCTTGGATGACATTTTTGTCTATTCAAGGAATGAAGAAGAACATGAGGAGCACCTAAGGATGGTGTTGCAAGTCCTTAGATAACATCAGTTCTATGCCAAGTTAAGCAAGTGTGAGTTTTACCAAAAGAAGGTGCAATACTTGGGTCATGTTATTTCTGAAGAAGGAAGTGCAGTTGATCCAGAAAAGATTAGTGCCATCATGGATTGGTCTACTCCAAAGAATGTTTCAGATGTTAGGTCTTTTATGGGCCTTCCTAGTTACTACATAAGGTTTATTGAAGGATTCTCCAAGATAGCTCACCCAATCACTTCATTACAAAGGAAGAATATCAAGTTTGTATGGTCTGAAAAGTGTGAGAAAAGTTTTCAGCGGTTAAAGGAGTTACTTACCAACGCTCCTGTTTTGAAGATAGCAGATCCAAATAATGATTTTATAGTGTGCACAGATGCTTGCATTGAAGAGCTAGGTGGAGTGCTCATGCAAAAAGGAGTTGTGATTTTCTATGAGTCAAGAAAATTAAAAGAGCATGAAAAGAATTATGCCACACATGATTTGGAATTAGCAGCCATAGTGCATGCTCTTAAGATGTGGAGACATTATTTGATGGGAAGAAGATTCGAGCTTAGAACAAATCACATGAGCTTGAAGTACTTGTTTGACCAGCCAAATTTGAATGCTAGGAAAGCTAGATGGATGGAGTTTATTTGTGAATTTCATTTTGAAATTAAGCATGTAAAAGGGAAGGAGAATAAAGTTGCAGATACTCTTAGCAGAAAATTTCATGTTGCAGCATTAAGTATGTGCAAATCAGATTTGAAGACAAGAGTTCTTGAAGCCCAAAACGGTGATAAAACTTGCCTTCAAATTAAAGAGAAGTTGCAACAAGGTAATGTGGATGAAAAGTGTGCGGGATATCAGCTGGGTGAAGACAATATCCTCATCTACAAAGATAGGCTGTACATTCCAAATAATACAGATTTGAAGAAGCTAGTGATGGATGAAATACATCAAATGCCATACTCTGGACACCCAGGATATCAGAAAACTATAACAGCAGCAAGAAAGAAATACTTTTGTCATGGTATGAAGAAGGACATAGTTGAGTACATTGCTAGGTGTTAGAAGTGCCAACAAGTCAAGGCAGAACACCAACATCCAGCAGGATTGTTGCAGCCCTTAACCATTCTGGAATGGAAGTGGGAAGTGATCTCTATGGATTTTATAACAAGTCTGCCCATGACAGTGAACAAGCATGATTCAATCATGGTTGTGGTGGACAAGCTATCAAAGGTAGCTCACTGTATTCCAGTCAAGTCCACTCATAAGGCTAGTGACATTGAAAATATCTTCATGAGAGAGATATTCAAGTTGCATGGATTGACTAAGGCAATAATTTCTGATCGTGATACAAAGTTCACTTCCAATTTCTGGAAGGGATTATTTCAGGAATTGGGAACTAAATTGAATTTCAGTACAGCATATCATCCTCAAACAGATGGCCAAACTGAAAAGGTGAATCAGGTTCTTGAAGACATGCTGAGAATGTATGTGATGGACAAACCATCCAAGTGGGAAGATTACCTGCACTTGGTAGAATTTGCATACAATAATGTACATCATGCATCCTTGGGAATGAGTCCATTTGAAGCATTGTATGGAAAGGGATGCAAGACTCCAGTGAATTGGGACAGCCCGGTGAACAGGGTAGTACTTGGACCAGAGATGATCAAGGAAATGGAACAGAAAGTTGCTAAGATCAGACATAATTTAAAGGCAACTTAGGACAGGGAAAAGAGTTATGCAGATTTGAAAAGAGTGCATAAGGAATTTCAGATTGGGGATCATGTTTATTTGAGAGTGAAACCAAGGAAAAGTTCTCTCAAGCTGGGGAGTTGTGCCAAGTTGTCACCGAGATATTGTGGGCCATTTGAAGTCCTAGATAGTATAGGGTCAGTTGCATATAGACTTGCATTGCCTGCTAACATAAGAGCTCATAATGTTTTCCATGTATCTTTGCTTAAGAAGTATGTACATGATCCTAATCATATGATTGATTGGAATGTGATACAGGTGGAACCCGAGGGAGAGTTCCAAGTAGAGCCTATGCGCATCCTCGACAAGAAGGTCACTTTGCTCTGGAACAGAGCCATTGGGCAGGTAAAGGTCCAATGGGAACACCTTAGCCCCGATGAGGCTACATGGGAGCTAGAGGATTCCATGAGAGAGGCATTCCAATTTTTGTTCAATTTTGAGAACACTGAGGACGGTGTTGTTCTAAGGGGGAGGGGAATGTAATACCCCAATTTTGACCCTTATGAAATATTGGTTACTAATGTGAATATTGTGTACATGCGATGTATGTTTCCCTAGCATGGAGCTCAAGGCCAAGGCCCCGCTAGTATATGTTCGTATTTTATTTTAAATGGACAAGCATTTGAGATTTTGTTACCCATGTGCCATTAAGCCATGGGATATTGTAAATTGATGTAAATATTTAATATTGCAATAAAATATCAAAAACTGGATATGGGAGAAACGAATAAGAAAGGGCCATGTGTATTCACTAGGGAGTGGTGAGGGGGCTGTGGGGATGAACCATATGCTTCCAAATGTCATTGTGAGAACCCATTTGACTTTTCTTGATGACATTTATTTCTGTTGTAAGGAAGTAGTTGAAGATTTCAATCCATGGCTTCAATGGAGCATGGGCAGCCCAGAAATTCGTATTTGCAGGTATGGGCTCTGTTTTCTTGTACCACAATTCACTCTACCTCATGGGGATTGCTTCTTCCTCATTCCCATTCTAATGTGGAAGGGCCCAACATCATTTTCCATCCAAAAACAAATTCCCAGCAGTGAGCAAAACCATAAATCGCAACTTTGCAAGAACCCACGTTTTGAAGAGCCAAAAACGCCAAGATTTGGTATTTGACAGTGAAATCCAATGGGGGATCCATAGATATGAAACTTGGGACGAATTTGAGAGTATTAGATACCCCGAAATCCATTGGAAACCCCAGTTTGTATAGCCCTGAAAACCAGTGACGGGATTGAGTTATTTGATGCACAGAATTGTGAGAAATCCAATTGTGAATGATTGAGCAGAGGTTGGGTTTGCTTGATAAACCTAGTGAAGGATAGAATTTCAAGTATTAGCAGCTAGACCTTTCTATGCCCACCCTGAAGAGCACTGGAGGGAAGGGATGCCTAAGGGACTGTGCAATAGAGAAGGGGACCTTCCTTGTGTTGGGTGTGGTAGGTAATGTGGGTGCCTTGACTGTTGAATTCACCTGAGATGCCTGTAGCTTTGTGGATGAGCTCACTAGCTTAGCATTTCCCTCCTTTGTCTGTTGCATGCTTGATAAACCCAACTGTGAGTTGGCTTAGCATAGTTATTGAGTGAAACCATGGCTGTGAATGAGCCTATCTAGTTCCTCCTTAGTGGATACGCAACCTAGCTCGGGGGTGATCTCTCAGCTGAAAGAATACAAATTGGATAGAGATCTATGGTTGGGTGGAACGTTGCTCTCACATAGCCAGTTGTTGTACAACTTCATCTTCCAGATAAGTGTTCTATGTGATTTACATTATATGCATTATGTGTTTTGCAGTGTGTTAATTCTGAATGTTAATCGCCCATGTTAATGAAACGAAATGATTGTCTTAATGAAATCGATATGAAGTCTATGCATAGCATGAGTACGAGATTGAATTCTCTGCATAATGAACCATCATATGCCTTTGTTAGATATGATGATGCATTACTGTTTGTGTGTTTGCAAATATGTTTATTTCCGCTGTGTTTATATTGAGTATGAGTCTGCACACAGAAGATTTTAATGTTTATGAATTTATGAGTAATGTATGGGGCTGAGATTGTCAAATAAGCCCAGTATGTCAATCATGTGTCCCTCCCTTGCACCGGATTGATGGAAGGGGACATGACAATCTTCCATTGGTGCAATAGACCCTAATGATTCACGAATGATGGCATTCAATTTAGACCTAGCTGAACCACGTATGGCTTCGACACTAGCTTTTCAAGTTTCTGTGTTCGTTCGAAACCTTGTCATTCATTGATGCATCATTGATGAAGGTGCCTCCACCTACGTGATGTCAACATTTGTCTTGAAGAAGCTCAGATCTCTCGCATTGCAACCATCCACCACTGCCTTACGAGCTTATGATGGTTGTTCAACCCAACAACAAGGTCTTTTGGCTAACATACCTGTCCAATTAGGTGGAAAAATGGTTATCATAGACATAGAGGTCATCAATTCCCAGCTTGATTACAACCTCTTAATAGGACGAAGTTACATGTATGCCATGAAAGTTGTCGCCTCATCTGTATTCCGCCTCATGATGTTCCCCCATGAGGGATGTATAGTCAAAATTGATAAATTGACATACTATGATCCTAATGCTCCCGCTGCACTTGAAAATGTTCTACCCATGATTGAACAACCAGTTCAGAGCGCACCCACATCATTCGTCTCCACAGTCGGACCCAATATATACTTAGATACTCCCATGACTTCCACATTCCATTCCATTCCACCCCCTTTTCAGATAACCGAAATATCTTATTTGTGCACCCTCTCGCAGGTACCTAACCAACAACCCCCTTTACTGCCACAACCACCCACAGTGCCTAGTCATATCGGAGCAACACCGATTCACACTATCCCGTTCCTATTTTCTCCTTCAAGAGTAGTCAGCACCCTAGTAATGGCTATGCTCAGCCTTCTAGGGTTAACATTGGGACTACTTGTGTGGTACCTGCCTGCCCCATCCCCTCTCCCCACACCAAACCTCATTTTACAACCGATATAACCAATCAATACCTCTAACTGTCCACCCTTTGGTGTAGCGAACATTCAAAACTGACCACCTCCAACAGGAGCCATTGCATCAACATCTAGTAATGCTCCCCCTCAACTCTGCTAGAACGGGGCAGAGTCCCACAAAACCTACACCGCTGGACCCATGACCCGCACAGCCATGTCGACCCTAAAGCTGGCGAAAAATCTCCCAACAATTCGTGCTCCCCCCAAGTGCTCTTTGTGCGATGATACAGGCCATGCTACCCATCAATGTCCACAATTACCAGCACTTCAAGAACACATGCAAATGTTGGATGAAAACATTAACATCCAAGTTGTCAAACTTGAACTACCCCCTCAACCTCATGATAAATCGCTACGTACCAACCACCCTTGTGCGATATGCGGCTTTTACGGCCATTACTCACATCACTGCCCCAATCTCCCAAATTATAGAGCATCTCTATATGAATTGAATAATGCCGACCTAGAGATATCCCCTCCTTTCATTGAGGAAATATATCCCCCAAATTATTCCTCCTCAGAAGAGATCAATACCATTTATATGATCTCATCCACCAGTACACCCCAGTTAACCGATTTGACAACACAATGCTTCCGCAATGATGAGGAAATACTTGAAGCACTTACTGCACCAGACTACCCCTAGGATGATATGCACCATCGATCATACTTCATCCCTGAAGCATCTACATCTTCCACGGCAAATCAATTCTCCGTTGAATCAAAAGATTTCCTTCCCACAAAGGTTGATTGGTTCAAAGATCCAATCCCAGCCCCCGATTCCTTTGAGGAAGGAAATATGGCCAACATTTCACCCATTATTAAAATTGACATCTCTACCAAGCCTGGAATACCCGAACTTATTTCCTTGGGTGCATCATGTACGGAGGATGAGGTACAAAATTACAAGAAACTCTTCCAAGAGTTTCACGACGTATTTGCATGGTCCTACACCGAGATGTCGGGTCTTGATCCCGCTATTGTAGAACACCATATTGACACTTGGCCCAACGTACCACCTATCCACCAAAAGCAATGACCCATCCATCCATCCAAGCTTCCTGTCGTCAAAGCAGAAATTGAGAAACTTTGAACAGCAGGGTTCATTTACCCCATAGCCTACACCACCTAGGTTTCTATCCCAGTGATAGTTAACAAGAAGCAAGGCACTATCCATGTCTGTGCTGACTTCTGCGACCTAAACCTCGCTTGCCCCACAGACAAATTTCCAACACCATTTATCGACCAACTTATCGATGCATGTGCGGGACATGAGATACTATCTTTCATGGATGGGTTCTCCGGGTATAACCAAATTCACATTCGCAAAGAAGATCAGTACAAAACTTCCTTCACCTCCCCATGGGGCACTTTTGCTTACCGCGTCATGCTCTTTGGTATTAAGAACGCTGAAGCCACTTTTCAGTGAGCCATGACATATTGTTTCCATGAATTGGTCAACATTATCCTTGTCTACCTTGATGACCTCATGGCACGATCGAAAAAATGATCCGATCATCTTAATGACCTCCAACAAGTCTTCATACATTGTTGCAAATACCAAATCCGCTTGAACCCCCTCAAGTGTGTATTTTTTGTTCTAGCAGGCCGATTGTTAGGTTTCATCATTTCACAAAAAGGTATCGTAGTTGATCTTTTAAAGGTCCAAGCCATTTTAGACCTCCCATCACCTCGTACACTCTGAAAATTACAGAGCCTTCAGGGAAAAGAAAATTTCCTCTGTCATTTTGTCCCTGATTAAGCCACAATGGTCCATGGTTTCATTCATTTGCTTCATACCCACATCCCTTTTGTGTGGGACAATCAAGCGCAAGGAGCCTTCGATGACCTGAAGAAAGCTCTCACCAATGCCCCCTTGATCTCCCCTCCGGATTTCTCCAAAGATTTCATTCTTTACGTTTCGACATCCGACTATGCCATTTCTGGAGTCCTCATTCAAGAAGACACCGCTCGTCAAGAGCACATCATTTATTATGTGAGCCAAACCTTATCTGGACCACCGCTACGATACCCATATGAAGAGAAAATGGCCCTCGCTGTCGTATTTTCAGTACAAAAGTTGTGACATTACATCCTCATAAGCCATACTACAGTAGTCGCAAATTCCAACCCAAAGGTCTATCTCTTGAATCGTCGCCTTCTGCAAGGTCATGTCACTAACTGGGTGATTATCCTACAAGAATATTACCTGAATTTCAAAACCCCTAAGAGCACCAAATACTTAGCACTTACTCAACTCATTACATACCTACCATTCTCATCGCCATCACCATCTATCAATACTGATCTAACTGACAACCATTTGTTTATGATCTCGTCAGACGACCCTTGGTATGGCGACATTTTGGTTTACCTCCATACACAAAAGTTTCGACCCGATGTCGACTGTGACGGACGTCGTCGTATCTGCCACCATGCTTCCTGTTACCTCCTCTTAGGCTATGTTCTCTATTGACATGGTGTTGACACGATCCTACGACGTTGCCTCTCTCGAGAAGAAGCAGAACAAGTCCTTAATGATTGTCATACTGCAGTGCCTGCGGCGGCCATTTCTCTGGAATGGCCATTGCCCAAAAGGTGATCCGTGCAGGGTATTTTTGGCCCTCACTATTTACCGATTGTATCACAGCAGTCAAACATTGCCAAAATTGCCAACTCTTTTCCCCCAAGGCAAGGACCACCCCCCTTCCCCCCTTCATCTAGTCGTCACCGTTGGTCACTTTTGCAAATGGGACATCAAATTCATGGAGTGTAATCCTGCATCAGTTGGAGGCCATAAATACATCATTGTGGTCGTCGATTACTTTACCAAATGGGTCGAAGCCATGCCTACTTTTAACTGCAAAGCTGACACTGCAGCCCGCTTCTTCTTCAACCATGTTATTACTCGTTTTGGAGTAACAAAGAAACTCATCTCAGACCGTGGTTCTCACTTCGAGGACTCTGTTTGGAGGGAATTTTCAACCCTCCTTAAATTCAAACACCAATTCTCCTCCGCCTACTACCCCCAAGGGAACGGCCAAGTCGAAGCGATTAACAAAATTTTGAAGACCATCCTCCAGCGCATTGTCGACCGAAATAAGTCCAATTGGCATCACATGCTTTTCCCCGCACTGTGGGCTTACCGCACGTCCACTAAAACCACCACCGGTTTTACCCCTTTCCATTTAGTTCACGACGTGGAATCTATCCTCCCCATTGAGTGTCAGATCCCGACATTGAGTATCGCTATCGAACTCCTCCTGCATACTTCACCAATTGAACAATGCTTACTTCTTTTGGAGCAAGCCGATGAAGATCTCCGTGCAGCTCTCCAAACAATTGAAGCCGCAAAGAACCGATCCAAACTCAGTTACGATAAACATGTTCACCCACGAGCATTTAGTGAAGCAGACCTTGTACTAGTTTACGATCAAGCCCATGACAAAAAGGGAAAAAGAAAATTTGAATCCATGTGGCAAGGCCCATACATCATACACACTTGCCTTGGACATGGGGCATACATTATGACCAAATCAGAAGGTAACCCCATGCGCAACCCTCGTAACGAGTTGTACCTCAAATGCTTTTATCCATAAAAATATTTTGGACACCACAATCCATATTGTACAGTTTTCATCCGTTTTTTCACCATAAACTTTCAAAACCTTACATTTTCATTTTTTCTTGCATGACCATAGATGGATCCTGTTCCACTTTATTATGTTGGCTTCGCTGACGGTGCAAGTCGCTTGTCTCCAAATCTTGCCTCCGCAACTTGGGTACTATATTCCCCCTCACACGATTTGATCCACCTCGACGGAGTGCGTATAGTGCTATTACCAATAACTAGGTTGAGTACGATGTTGTGACCGGTCTCTTAACCGCTTCCCTCCAGATGGGCATAAGTCACCTTCATGTCCTTCCTCAACTCCCAGCTTCTTGTTTTCCAACTCAACAATTGTTACTAGGTACGCAATCCCTGTCTCTTTAGAAAATACCTGGGCACTAAACAAATGATTAGACACTTTGAATCCATTTCATTCACTTATGTCCCAAGAAATCTCAACAGTGTAGCAGACCAAATGGCTAACAACATTCTAGATTGGCACATCAACCAAACCATGTAGGACATCAAAACATGCATCACATAGGCATCAAAATCTTAAATAAACAAAACCATCATAGTATTGCATCCACGTGCATAGAATGTTCCTCCACGGGCATACAAAAAAAAAACATAGAATTGCATCCACGTGCATAGAACGTGCCTCCGCGGGCATACAAAACACAAACAAATTGCATCCACGTGCAACAAAACATAAAAACAATGACACATGTGCATCCACGTGCATACACGACTGTATAATAAAAAAATGCATCCATGTGCATAAATATATATACCATCATATAGTCATAATGTCAATAGTGCTCTCAGCACCCGAATATACAAAAATTACATCAGTCGTACATAATACATATCCACAAAAACGTCCCCATATGCTCATCAGCATTTGGGGGCAAGTAAAAGACAACCTAATCCTCGTCATAACGGCTAACCAACTCCTCTAGCTCCTCCTCCTCTGGATCATACTGGTCCCTATCCCTCCTCTCCGCTGCCAACACAACTATCCGCCGCAAAATCGATCTCCACTCACGCAGAGCATAGAAACATCGGTCTAACACATGTTGGTCCAAATCTCTCCAACCCTCATCTGGCACACCATCCAACAGCTTGTTGATGGTTTCACGTATTCCCTCTACATCATCACCTTGGGGACGTACAATTCCTCACATAGGAGGTGGGGGTGCCACCACCAGTGGAAGTACCACCACCACAACACGACCTCTGCTCCTTGATGCTCCGGTGGAGGCCGCATACCCACATCTGCAATAACCAACACCAGATGACATCAACATCATGAAAACACCTCTAAACTATCATCATAGAAAAACATACAAACATGATATGCTAAAAGAGAAAAACAAAAACAAATACATACCATCTGCCCCCCGAAAATCCATATCCCGGTACAGATAATCATCGAACAATACTGGCATCTGCTTCCACTACTCATAGATCTCTGCAGTGTAAAATCGTCCAGCTGCCCCTCCACCACTTCGACACATCATCTCTTTCCACCACACCATCCGCGGCTCACTGATCAAACCATCCCAGATGAGCACACGAGGCCGCAATGTAGGCACCCTCTCAAAAAAGAAGCAACATAGAAATGACGCATAACTAAACTCCCCCACTGCAGCCTCATCTTTCTCAGCTCACGCTAAACACAGGAAAGGAACATCTGCCCCGAGGCATAAGATGTACCATTCATAACCCGATGCAACATCAACATCTCTCCACCTGACAATCGGTGGGGCGCCTATGCCCCAAGTACCCATAGTGCACAAGCCGCGACCACCCGCATCACTGGATCCTGCAAGTCACGAACAAGCAAAGCATTGGCATGCACCTGAGACCCTGGATGGAAAAATCTCTCCAGTAGGTTCTCTATCTCAACACCCCCCGGCATCCTCGACTGAGTGTCCCCTATCTCACCTAAACGGGGTAGTCCATTCAAAAAATAAACATCAGTCAAGGTGAGATCCAATCTCTCACCTTCAACCATAAAATCCTGCATATCCAAGACCCAAAAATCTATCAACTTGTTAAGCAACAAGTTTGTTGAACGCATAAGGGGAATTTGAGCGAACTTCAGCAGTCCACCCAAAGCCAACGCAACCTTCACATGATGGTTCTCCTGAATGATCTTCATCAGAGAGTTTGGAATCTCTCTCTCCCTTTGCGATGCCCTAGGCATCCTGAGCATCCTGCCAAGTAAACAAGAAAATTTTAAAATTAGAAAAATTCCATAAATTTCCCCCAGCAAATGATCCAGATCGCGGCTATGGATCCCATAGCCGCAATCCAGATTGCAACTGTAGAATCCATAGCTGCGATCCACATCACGGCTGTGGAGACCACAGTCGCGATCCACATCGCGGTTGTGGAAACCACAGCCGCGATATGGATCACGACTGTTGAGACCACAGCCACGATCCACATCGCAGTTGTGGAAACCACAGCCGTGATATGGATCGCGGCTATTGAGACCATAGCTGCGATCCACATCGCGGCTGTGAATCCCACATCCTCGAATAACATCGCGGCTGTGAGGACCACAGCCGCGATCTAGATTGCGCAAAAGGGCTTAGGAACCGCGATAAACCATGTTGGTCACCCAACGTGACCGCTACGCCACCCCCGAGACCCAGTTTCCCCCCCAAAAGTAAATAAAGTTAAAGCTTAAGGCTAATAGGCTTACCTGAAACTCACAGAATTTCTCCCACAAAAGACAAATTTGCTCTAACCAACTCAAATTTCCTGTCAAACTCAACCGTGAAAATGACACATGTCACTTTGGGTCCACTTGCTATTTATAGAGATTTGACCCATTTTTCAGTCAATCATTCCAGAGCCATACTACGTCTGTTTTTCGAACCATTGATACCATTGGATTCAGGACAACGATAACTTCACAGTGGTCCAATCAGTTTCCTGATTTCACCAGTCCCATTTTTGGGCATTTTTTCACACACCCTTGTCACCTCGGTTTGCGTGCCACATTGGCCATTGTCCATTTTTTATGGATTTTATATCAAAGTGATGATGCTTGAGATCATTTCCTGCTCTCACCAGAAACCCTTTTTGACATTATGTCCTCACAATTTTTTGCCTCGATTTGCGTGCCACATCGGCAGCTGTCAGATTTTACAAAATTTATGCATTACAACTTATACATGAGCCCTTCACTCCATCCATACTGCAATTATGACATTTTTTTTCTATCATTCATCAACCCGCAAGGAGGCCCCATCAGTGTCCCCCCCTATCACTGTGCTTAATCCCCATACTCATCCCTTGATTGAACACTTCCTCCTTGCCTCACCATTACGTTTGTTCGGTATAATTTTATCCCTTTTTTCGAATCGATCAATTCCTTTACCAAAAAGGCACTTAGGGAGTTTTTGTTAAGCTCTTTTCTGACTCCATAAACAATGAAAAGATCACCGAGCAATCTTGCTTCTTTTCATGCTCGTTAAATGTATTTGAAAGGGCATCTACTTGGTATACGTTTACCCCTTTTCCGGACCCTGTAGACTAATTACGATAAAGGAATACTCTAGTCACATCAGCTAGAAGAGTTCTCCATTCCATCCTTTTATGCTTTTTTAGGCCTTGGAGACTAACACATGAAAAAGAACCCCCTTGGAGTCTACTTATCACTTTCAGACTCTCTAAAACTAAAAGCAACCACGAGCATGAACTATCTTGGGCTCGTAAAATCCACACGACAGTACCACTATTGAGCACACGTCTATCCCTTCTTTGAGGTCCTTAAACCATGAAGAAGGCCCCACAGTGCCTCTTGGCACCACAACAAAGCATTTATAATCGCACTATTATGGCAGCTTCCCTAGTTCGGTTGCCTTTGTTCAGAGTATTCTGCGATATGCCACCTTCAGAGTTTCCCGATACCATACATCAATTTGCCCTCCTGAGTCTCTCCCATTGTAGTATATACCCTTGATCCCTTAAAGCTATGGTCCCTATACCTAAAGTTAGTTTCATATGCTGCCAGGTCAACCATGCCACCATACTTTGAACAAAAGAAGTTTGAGTCCACCCACTCTATGACCCCAGTAATACCCCATCCCCACAACATGCTAGTCCTACCATCAATACTGTCACACTTCGGTTGTACACCTCACGCTCCTATCAAGGAAACATCATTGCCTTGGTAGTTGCCGATCTCCCTCTGTCGAAGCCAACCAATCTGTTTCGGAGGATAGACCCAGAGTTCCCTATTCCTTGGACTCATCACCGTCAGTGGTGAGTGCCTATGGATCATTTTGAAAGGAATCATTAGTGCCTCTCCAAATGATTGCTTCTCACATGCTCGATGTCAACAACTTGATCGCATCGTTGAGATTCGTACAGGGTATCGGTCCTTTCAGTTATTAGTCGAAGACCTCGGATGTCACCTAACTCTAGCACATTGGTGAGTCTACTTTAGGAACACGCAGTTACATGTTCCTGTGGATATCCGGGCTGCGCTTGGACACAGTATTCAAAAGTACCCTAGTTGTATACTTCTTCTAGTATGCAATTAAGATACAATTCAGTGTACCCTTGATATTTTGACTCACAGTTATTGAGTCCCTATAGTTGTTGGACACCTTCAGATCTAGATTTTTACCAGTTCTTCTGACACCACTCAGAATGATTGTTAATTTTCCAGTGTATCAGTTCTTTAGATCGGTCATGGTATGACCATGAGTATGTCCCAGCATTGTGTCCCCTCTGGACCATTATGATGTACACAACAGGTTTATATGTATTGTTCAGGACCCCTTTTTGGGCCCCATTGTTATTTATATGTCTTGACACGAGCATGGGTATGCCTACCTTGTCCATTTTTAGAAATTATTACTCATTCATTTTGAGGCCATGTATTTTCAGTTTTTGCAGTTTGCATGGGACCGTTGTTCCAGTCTCCAATCGGTCTCTTCTCTCCTCCAAACCCTAGGAAAAAGACAAAGAAATTATTATGTCTATCGGCCATATGATGAGCTCCCTCCCTCACACATCAGATGGGAAATCTATTAACACCCAAAAAGTGCTCACTAGCTCATTTCCCTATTCACATGACCCATTTGTCCACTTTTCCTACCATTTTAGCCTTTAAAACCTTCAAAAGGTCACCAAAATGACCAAAATCCATCTTTTTCTCCTTAAAATATTTAATTTTCCTCAAAAAATACAAAAAACCCTCACAAGGGGTCCAAAATTCCCAAAAAATCAATTAAAAGGGAATAAAATTCAAAAATATATTCAAAAAAGGAAAAAGATGGAAAAAGAGGAAAATAAAACCTAAACCATTTTTCACCAATACCATTGGTTTCCCTAAACCATGGTTGTTTTCTCCATCACCAAAAAGCTATAAAAAGGTGATAGGGTCTCCTCACTATTCATCCACACTCATCCTATCCTTATGCTGCCAATTTCTTCCTTAAGATCTTGAGCCATCATTTGAGCTTAGATCCACCCTTGGAATCCCTTTTTGGCTAATCCTCCCACTTGCATTTGGAGAAGAGAAAGATCATTGGAGCATTGGAGCACCTCACCATTGCAGCTGCTCAAGCTCAACCATCCTCACCCTTTGAGGTAATATATTATTTGTAAAGCTATTTTTCAGAAATAAAAATTTGTTTTACATGGATCATACACGTTTTTACTATTTACTCTACATTTCCTGTTCTTGCACATCTTAGATTAATACTTGTTTTTACATTAGTTTTATTGCTTTAATCTAGACTGCTACTACAAGTTCGTAGGTTCTCATTAGCACATGCTTGGCTGAAAACCCGAGCAACACAATCCCTTAAGCAGATTTCACTACATTTGCTTATTATCAAAGATTCCTGAGAGTTATGTTATCATACTATATTTCTTTGTTTTCATTTCATACTGTTTTCCTACTTGAATAAGTCGCAATTGTTGAGGATCAACTCTTGAACACGAATTAGAGATTCTTTAACAATGAAGGATTCATTGTGCCTTCCTGTGATTCGTGTATCTTTTTCAAGTAACCTTTTATTCATTTTTAGAAATGATTTATGTCTAGTGAATATTCTATCTCGTGAATGTGCAAGATGGTCTAGGACCTAGGTATATCTCATTGAGATTCATGTTTGTTTTCTTCTCCTTTCTTCCATTTGCCATAACACAAACTTTAATATGATACTTAGCTTGATTTCCTTTGATACATACAACAATAATATGAATCCATGCCCAATGGTTTCAAACACTAATCAAAGGTCTCCATAGTTCAGTTTTCTACTCATCTTTCCTTTTTTCATTCAGTATTACTGATCTATCTAGTAAACCACACAATCAAATCAATCAAGATGTGCTAGAAGTTGCTCTTCTGTAGTCAAAGAGCAATCTTCAACACTAACAGATACCACATACTTAAAACCATATAATTATTATCCACTGCATACTGAGAATCAGAACAATCAATTGTTTATACTCACCAAGTACAAAATATGACAGACTACTAATAACCTTGAAATTGATTACATTAATGGTTACAAAATGTGGCCAAAATCTTCCTGATTAAGTACTGCTCTCAGTGAAGTTAGGATTGGCCATAAGTTAAAAAGGATTCTCAAGAAAGCATACAAACAATTGTGATGCCTTTTGGGTTCTACCTACCTGGTTGGTAGTCATATCCATCATGTATTTTACACCCAAAGTTAAGTTTAATGTTCCATTCAATCTCAGAACATATGTTTGCTTTGAATCTATATTATAGCTTCCAAGCATTCTCCAAGATAGTAGTTAGTAATTAGAAGCTACGATTCACAATCATGAAGGAAATACTTTCAAAACTAAGTTGATGATGGCAATATCTGGTATTCTTAGAACATGATATTTGCAGACATCTAATGTGTGACTTAAATTTATGATTCTTACATCCTGAAAATATTTTTTTGTAATCTAAAAGCTTATCAGACATATAGTAAGCCATTTTTTGGCATTGTGTATTCTATTCAGGAGAATAATTGAGAAAGAAAGCAGAGAGAAAAATAGCATATCGTTCTATAGGTGGGGAATTGATTTAAACAAACAAAAGCGAACATATTCAAGAATTAGCATGCATGCAGAACAATATATTGTAATTTAGCGATCCATAATCAAAAGAAAACATCTATACCTCACTAACATCTTCATCTTCCTCCTCTGCATCACTTTATTTGACATCTCCATCTTCATTACTTTCATCATCTTCATCATCACTAGCTTCGACCCACTCTGCTTTTAAGCCTGTTACAAAAGAAGAAGAAAATAACTTACCGTTTCAAAAGATAGAAACAAAAATTAGATTGTATCTGATGCTTTTGCACGTAATTATTCGTTTTCCAAGAACCTTGCAGTTTTAAGTTCATCAAAACAAGCACAAAAGGAGATGTTACATACCAATAAGATCAATATAATCATTAAAACTACACTGAAACGGACTACCATGATACTTCAAAAAATGTAAAAAGAACACTGATTTTATCAAATTTATTTTAAGTTGTCTTGCCCAAACTTCCTGACTAAATCCAATCATCTTGAATTGAAAAAGCAACGTGGAATAGATATGAGAAGGAGCAGAGTATTGGTGCAAAAAGAAATCCCGAAAAGAGGATATGCCACTACAGAAAGATTGCCAACAAGGTCGGCATTGTTCTATGTGATTTTCACACAACACAAGAAGTTAAAACTTAAAGGAGAGTATTACCATGGTGTAGTAGAAGAAGAGGGCTTCAAATTTGATTCTGAGCATGATTCCAGTGAAAATAATTGAATCCCTTGACCTCATCTTGTTCTAGAGCTTGAATTGGGGGAATTTTTCTTGGGACTATCCTCATCCTCCTCTGGGAACCTTGGATTCTGGAATTCCAAGGATAAATAATCATCCTCATCATCATCATACGAATCCCGATATACATAGCTCTCCCTATCACCAATATCCTTTCTTAACACTCTTTGTTTTCTCCTTCTTCAGATTTGAGTAGTGCGCCCTCTCAACAGTATTCTACCAATGCAAGCGAATGGGGTTACAAATGCGCCCCCTTTTCAAATCCCAAATGTAGTTGGAAACACCCTCTTCTTCAAGATGATCCTCAGTCCATGGAGATACTCTACCTCCCTTTTATAGCCCATTCAGCCACACACTAGAAGATGAGAAGATAAACTCCATGATTCACACAAACAAGTGTGCCCCTTCTCTAAGTAACACTGAAAATCTTTGCTATATCTTTGAATATGCAAATAAACCTGTCTTTCATCCATGGTAATGAGCACGATGGAGATATCTAAGTGATATTCCTCATATCTTTGCTCTACGTCTCTTAAACCAGGTCGCAATTTCACTGGGCCACTCTGGTCTACTCTATGCCGGTCTCTTTGCTGCAGATTTGGTATAGTATACTAGTGTTATGAGGAGGAAAGGGGAAATATTGGGTTAACAAAGGGCGGGCGTGGAGGTAAGTCAAGTTGTTATTTTTTTATTATTTAATTTGTGCTTTTTTATGTATAATAATTAAAAATCACAAATTAAATAATAATAAAAACAACAACTTGACTTATCTCCACTTTCGCTCTCTTATATATAATTTATTTTGCTCTAGCTAATGGGTCCCTTGTAAATGTAGTTTCTAGTATATTTTTGTGTAATAATCATGGCTATTTTTTTCAAATCTACAAATTGCTTTTTATTAGCAAGTTTATTTGTTTTATTAGCTAGTGAGTTTATTCCTTTTATTAGTTAGTAGACATACTTATAACACTAACCATGATGATTGAGTTATGTTTTATGTCCAAAAATTGAATTTAGTTGAAGAATGTGAAGGCTTCACATGGACCCAAAATCTCTCAAGAACTCATTTAAGAATTCTCATTTGGGAATTCTTTTAAACAATTTGTGGGCAATGCTAGCATCCCATAATGATAAACTCTATATTATAGTATGATGCCTTGTTGCTTCCATAATTGCTCTTAGTTTGATTTCCAAGTGGGGTAGGGATAATGACATCAACTATCAAGGAAATGATAGAGGATGGAAAGAAAGGAAAAAAGATAGGAAATGATGGTAGAAAGGACCTGGAGAAGGAAATAGGTGAGGGGTGATAATGCTATGGAAGGCTTAATGAAATTAGGAAGATAGAGGGGATGATGCTAAAGCAAGAGAAGAATAGGTAAGAGGGAGGTGTGAGGCATGAAAGGTATGGTTAGGGAGGTGATATCATAGATGTAGTCTACAAGATGCAAAAACTTGCTCCATGCCTTATTGACTATCTAGGAGGAGAGAAAGGAGAAGCAACTCACCAAGAGGTACCACGTGCAAAGATACCAAAACTCATGGAACATGTAGTCAACTCCTAACACATACAACACATAGCCAAAAACACCAATGCTTTCAAAACAAAACAATAAATGTCTTTGAAACATGGTGAATGTGAATGCTCATGAACCCACTAATTTGCATTGGTGGCCACCTTCAAGCCACCTACAAAGAAATTCAAGAAGACAACTCCAAATTCAAATAAAATATCAAATTTCATTGATTTTTAAAGGCCCTTTTTTTAATTTTTTATTATATAATTATTTAGCGTTGCTTAAGAGGCGCCTAACAAAAACTTATGCCAAGGTATTGACGTTAGGTTAAAAAATGCTTTTTAAGAGACATGAGAAGTCATACGTTGCTTAAGAGACTACCTGGAGTCGATTATCTTTTGAGTTGAGAACAACAACTCCATGTTTTTCATGGATCTTTGACATCACTAAACAATGATGAAGGGTTTCATTTTGCTCCTCATTTACCCAAACATATAAAGAATCACTGACTTTGGTTTAACTGTGCATTGACTTATGTTGATTGACTTATAATGGCCAAGGCACAAACCATTCAAATATGGACCTAGCCCTTGTTCTTAGGTACTAGATTCTATTTTAGGTGAAAATCCAGTTGTTTGTCAGTGCATGGTCCTTCTACGTTGATTCCCAATCCATGAATGCGTTAGAAGCATCCTGACCCTCTTGAAATTGTCTTATAATGGCATGGACCACCTTTTTGTATTGGGGATCTTTCGGTCTATCCAAATCCCCCCAGAATGGGTCTTAGATAGCAATAAACAAACACACTTCTGGACCACGAGCAAGGTTCTGAAACAAGTAACATGCAACAAACTCATTAGCCCATAACTATACAATGGTTGGAATGAATTACTTAAGGAAACTCCAACACATCTAGTTGGTGGTGATACCTTAAAAGGTAGAAAGCATTTGCTTTGCAATTACCACAAAGACAGAAATAATCCCAGAAATGAGTTTTGTTACTTCTTGAAGCCTATACTATAGGACCTCTTTAAACCATTGTGCAGGTTTGAAGCAACATTCTAACCATTTGTTTCCATAGTAATCTCATGCCTTGTAGGTTAAATAACCATACTACTTGTGAATTCATCCTGATTGGCATCTAATCTAGCCCAGAGCATCATACAGCATGCCCATATTCCCCCTCATTGAACCAAAAGGTTTCCAGTACCAAACATATTATTTCCTAAGGGCCAAACAAACCCCCAAAGAAGATGAACATTACAATCACAAGTAGTTTTGACAAATTTTGGTGCCCAAAATTTTGTTTTCCTGAATTTAGTGGCTAGAACAATCAAAATAAAACTAATGTTCATGATTGAAATTACTTCTAATAATTTGTTAACTTTATATGTAATCACTTAGGGAATGAAAAAAATAATATGGATGTCTATAGAGGAGCATAGAGGCTAGATTATTTAGGAAACGTCTCAGTTTTCTGTAAATTGTCACTCATTTGGTCCTTATATCTAAAGTATAAAATCACCAAGTCATCATAGAATCCATACAAAAGATAGGAATCTTTCTACTGATCAAATAAGGGAAATTTAATATTCCTTATGTTATGTGGGGCAGTGGAAAAAAGTGCAAGGCTATTGATGGCTAGATGGTTTCATGGATTGTTTTGTTTTGAATAGTTTGGTTGATCCTAAGAGCTATTAGATGGGGTGAGTGAAATGAGAGTCCTTAGCTCATTTTCTTTAACCCAATTACCTCAAATCCTTAATTGGAGGTGACATCTACGATGTATCCTTATGATTGGTTAAGATGTCACTCACACATAGCTTTTTTCTTGAACCATCTTGGTGCTAAGATAAGTGTTCCATGCTTTCTTCTCAATTCTATTTATGGTTTTGAAATCTAACCTTATATTATAATTTTATAATGCATTTCAAAGTAGTATTTTTTGTTTAAATGAAGTTGATCTCCATGTTTGGTTGTGTTACATTTCTTAGTTGCACACACTTGTGAAATTGAATGGCCTTTCAAGCAAGTTGGGTTCAAATTGAATGGCCTTGCACACATTTATCTTCTTGTTTTATTGAGTGTAGGTACCACCAAATAGGTGTCTGTCAGATCTATCTTCCTCGAGTGATGATGAAGTTATACTCAGAGAGGTTGAAAGTGAGATGTGTTGTACTAGATCTACCGGTTCTATATCAAGTAGATTTGAAAAGGTAAGGAAAAGATTTTGTAGACGCATGCAATATTTTATTTACAATGTAGGGTCATGTAACTATGATGTTGAGAGCATAGGTGACATTGAGTTTCCCTTGAGGTATAGACACCTAGTGCAATGATGGGTACCTAATAAGCTACCTCAAGTGGACACATATTTCTTCATCAGTGGGAGGATGTATCACATTGCTCCTTCGTCCTTACATGGATTGGAGCAATTTTCCATGGATGGCATAAAGGTCGGCTATGGAACTGTAACTGAATTGATGGAGTATGTCGGACCATTATATAGATACAATCACTGGTTGATCTTGGTCCAATATACTCGAAGTATGCAGAAATACGGAGTTGTCGCAAATTATATACAACTAGCTGAAAACAATAAAAACAAAGGGGTGGCTATGTATATTGATGGAAGACCAAAAGCGTCTGGAAACGTTGCTAGCTTTATAAATAGTACGTGATCAGTGACAACAACTAAGCAACTGAATTGTGAATTTGAGGGACGCGAAGGACATCATATATTTGTATATTCCCATCAAGACAATTTGTAAGATTTATGAGGGTTAGTAGGTTTCTCTGAGATGCATCCTATCGTTGATCATACAAAACGAGATGTTCATGGTTCAAGTATTTAGCTTTTTAGATTAGGAAAAAATTTATAGCTATTATTGCAGGGTTTGACTCTTGATCAGTCACATTACTTTCATACGTATAGGTATGGACAACCATACCGAGTTCACAAATAGTTGTTTCTCATATGGGTGGTCTGCTCTTTCTTTAGAGCATGTAGATGCAGTGTGGATCTCCCAAGCCATGTTGATAATATTGCTTCCTAATAGCCGTATTCTTTGTATTTATTTTAATTTCTAAGTATATGTTTGATCCAAGTGAATATTCCCTTGAAACATTGTTAGAGGAGATGATGATACTGGAGAGAAGATGAATACAAAGACATTGTTTGCTTGACTAACAAATGAAGATGTGATTTCCATGTGGAAAAGATTCTTTAAATAACCATTTAAGATGTGATTCAATCTAAATGTGCATAAAGAAGGAAAATCCCATTGAAAAATGGGAAAGAAAATTCTGTTGAAAAAGGGGAAAGTATATCACTATTATTAAATATATCATTATATGTTATTCATTTACAATGTCTGTTTAATTGTAAATTTATACATAATAATTATTAGTGCATTAAAAAAATAAAAAAATTAACGATTGTTTCAGTGATTCAAGGTTAATCTTTCCAATGATATTGAGACCCCATGTCACAAATGAGGAAACTGGAGATACAAGGTGCCAAGAGATAATGGGGACATGGATCTCAAGTTCATGCATTTGGCATCAAGGGAGTATACAAATGAAGAGAAATAATCATGCATCAAGGTCGATCAATAGTATCCCACACAAATGATATTTTGGGAGATGGTGTGACCATCAAAATGACTATAGTACAAAATATCAATATAGTATATGGCGGGTTTGATTATATAATTTTCATCTTTTTTATTGATAATCCCTATCAAGGCTTTTATCATCAAAGTTATAAAATGTGAGTGGGAAGTCATCATAGGTGGAATGAGTACATGGAAAGATACCAACATTTCCCTAATATCTTCAAAGCACTTAGATCAAGTCTCTCTCATCCAAGTAAGATAAAATTCTTTCTTAATGCATAGATTTAGGGCATGAAACTAGTGAGCAAAGCTGGCAAGGACACTAGATTATGTATGTGGAATCGTCCACAACACAAAGAAGACAAACTTGTGCCCTAACCATATATTAACCATTGCATGCATAGCCTAACCCAAAGTATGGTCCAAAATGACAATTACGCCCACCCATACCATGAAACTTGTCACAAGAACACCCATCACATTAACGTTGGTGCGAGGAATATTGATGAATCGGGGTGATGAAGAAATGACAAAGATGATAGAGAAAAAACTCACCCACAAAACTCACTCTTTCCTTGGGAGGGAAGAGCTAGAAGTTCTGGAAATGCTTCACTTCCTCTATGTAAACAAGGAATAAGGTAGGCAATAAATAATCGACACAGATTATCCTTTGGGAAGTATCCATTCCGGAGAGGTGGCCACCACAACTACTACTATTGTATTGATTCAAGACCTCTTCAACCTCATCGAAAGTGAGGCTTTTTTGTAAGATAGTATTGACTCCTCATCGATATAAAACATTGCCAATAAGAAGGTGTCAGGGGGATTTGTGACGAATTTGAGAACAATAGTCACAAGAGAGATGAGGAATGAACTTATGAGTGTGGAGGTAAATGAGGATGTCCCCATACCAAGTTCCATCCAAAGAAACGATAAACAAATGTTCATTTGAAAGATCATCATTGATACAGGGATGATTAAGATCGGAAGGTAAATCCAAAATGAATTTTGCCACGTCTGAAGCCTTTTTACTCTTTGGGGTCATGAGGTCAGGGTCATATTACTGAAGGATAACAATCCACTTAGTGACCTTTCCTTGAATAAGGTTTTGGATGAAGAGATCAAAGATGGAGTTCATATTCGCAACAACTTTGGTTTTTATCTTAACGATGTAATGACAGAGATTCTAAACCGTAAAAATGACACTTAAGGCTAGATTCGCGCATGGTTATGAGTCTTAGGGCCTTGGACATGGTTAGGTAATGATAGTTGAACCTCAAGCCCTAAAGGAATCTTCTAGACATCTAATGCCAAATAATTTTCATTGAACAACTAGACATGGCCTCACATTGAGGGTATCTTTGGACTATGGTTGGGGATGCCAGTGCCATTTGGTGGTTTTGAACACTATGTATGTGTCTTATGGCCTTGAAAAAGACATAGGGAATAAGGCCATGCCTTAATCCATAAACCAAAATTTGATAAATCCAAAGCCATGAATAATTCCTCGAATCACCACATATGACTTACCAAGGGTATCCTTAGCCTCTGATAAATCATGTAGCTAGTTCTTTCATGTCAACATTTTAAGCATTACATATTGGTCTCAAGACATTGATATGGTCAAGGAAGGAAATCCAAGCCTTATCATATAAATAAAGCTTATGAGAAACCAAGGCCAAACATGATGCCACCCAACCTCTCGAGAGTTTCAAATTAGTCACTTTAGGTTACAAAAATGACCTAAATGGTAGTCAACATAGCCTAAATTCTTGATCTCATAAATGAAATTCTAGGCATCTAGCACTAAACACAATGTCTTAAACACCATACCTGACCTTGATACCAAATCCTACTATGAAAATACTATGAATGATTCCCATATCTGTAATAAGAGGATTGAAATTTCCCATAGAGTCTATTTGTGGTGATATTGTCTAGGTGTTAGAGGCTACGGATTAAGGTTAAAAGTATTGAGGTAGGAAGTATGGTAAGTTATATAGGTTTAGTATCATTGTAGTAGGAACATGCACGTGTTTTAGAGTGCGTGTGCATTATTAACATGCATGAATTTTAGAATGGATGTGCATTCTTGAAACATGTATGTAAAAATGGCATAAATCCCCACCTCAAACTCTTTGAAAAATGCTCTTTTATTTGTAGGTTATCTGCCCTTTTCCTTGTCGAAAAATGGTTGTTACATGCAATGTCTATGATTTTTGTGTGATTGGAAGGAAAATATTTGTATTTCTTGTTGAAAAAGAATGTAAATATGGTGAACATATATGTAATCACTCAAGCATGTATTTTAGGAAAGTGTAGTCTAGTGAAAGGCCAAATTATGAAGGAAGAGAAACAACAATGCAGGGTGAGTCTACAAGTATCTCAAGACCTCATGTTCTATTCATAATTCAAACTTTCTATCAATCAAATAATATTTCCATGCATTTAGGACATGGGTATCTATTGTTACTAAGAGATCCAAGTTGTCATGATCTACTTACTTTTGCTTGTGAATGTTTAACTGCCTAGACTCATATTCCACCATTTTTTCTTCCTTCATGAGCACTCCCTAAATGCTCTCTCCACTCACATTTATCCATACCAAGAAATCCTTATCAAAGCAAGGAAGTATCATTATAGGTGTTGTCATGAGAATTCTCTTTAAGTTATTGGTATCTTTCTTCATGTATGGTTTTCCACATAAATTTGACACATTTTTCTTGTAACTTTGGCAAGGATCTTATAATTTTTTAGAATCCTTTGACAACTATCTGATAATATCCAACTAATCCAAGAAGCTTCTTACTTTGGTCGCATTCTTTGGGGTTGTACAACTAGACATAGCTTCGATCTTATTAGGGTGTATCTTTAATCCTTCTTCAGATATGACAAGCCTGATATATTTAATCTCCTTCTTAAAGAATTTTCATTTTCTTTACTTAGCATATAGATGGTAGTCACATAGCTTCTACAACAATAGGAATAAATGTGATAAGTGTTACGTTCCTCCTCATTTTGAGAATATATTAGGATGTCATCAATGATTACCAAAACACACTTGTCTAAATACTTTTGGAACATATCATTTGTTAATTAAATGAAAAGTATGGAGCATTTGTCAATGCAAAGGGGGAAACTAGGAACACATAATGCCCATATATAGTTCTAAAAGAAGTCTTTGGTATGCTAATTTATTCCACTCTAATATGATGATACCCAAAACTTGAGTCGAACTTTGAAAAAACTTTTTCCCATTTGAGTTAATAAAGAGGATCATCAATTTGGGTAGGAGGTATTTGTTCTTAATTGTCACTTTATTCAACATTCTATAACCAATGCATATCCAAAAGGTTCCATCTTTCTTATTGACTAGCAATATGTTTGCTACTCAAGGTGATGCGCTTGGTCATATGAACCCTCTATCTAATAATTCTTGTAATTGCATCTTGAATTCATCCAACTCATTAATTTGCAATATATTCTAGGCCTTAGATATTGGCATTGTGTTATGTTATGATTTATTGTTTCCATTGTTGTCCATCAGAAGCCACTTGAGTCACCCTTCACATAAAGGGGAAAACAATGAGAAGAAAGGGTGATGGAATGAAAATAACTATCATGTTGAAATTGGAAGGAAAATTTTAGGGGGGGTCTTTTTAGAACCGCCCCCAAAACACTAAACCACCTTCAAAAAACCTTTAGGGGGGTCTTTTTAGAACCACCCCCAAAAGTCTTGAGAATTGGGCTTTTAGGGGGCTTTTCAAACAACTCCCTCCAAAAGTTCAATTGTCATGACTTTTAAGGGGGGTTCCAAACAAACCACCTCCCAAAGTTCAATTCTCATGACTTTTAGGGGGGGTTTTGACAAACCTCCCCCAAAAGTTATGAGAATTGGGCTTTTAGGGGGGGTTTTCAAACAACCGCCTCCAAAAGTTCAATTCTCGTGACTTTTAGGGGGGGTTTGACAAACCGCCCCCAAAAGATATGAGAATTGGGGTTTTAGGGGGGGTTTCAAACAACCTCCTCCAAAAGTTCAATTCTTGTGACTTTTAAGGGGGGTTCCAAAAAACCTGCCTCAAAAAGTTCAATTCCCATGACTTTTAAAGAGTGGTTTGACAAACCGCCCCCAAAAGTTATGAGAATTGGGCTTGGGGGGGTTTTCCAAAAACCTTCCCCAAAAGTCCAATTTCCATGACTTTTAAGGGTAGTTTTAAAAGACCGCCTCCAAAGGTCTGAAAAAACTTTTGGGGGGTTTTAAAAAGACCCCCGCAAGCCAAAACCGTTCCTAAAGGGCTATTCTGTTGTAGTGATCTCAATCCAAGATGAATATTCCATAATTGAAAAATGGGTTTTTGTGGACTTTCAAAACTGTTCACGGATTGTTGTTACTTATGGAAGTAACAACAACATGTAACAACAAATAGTAAAATGTCAATTTTTTACAAAGTATGATCTGGGTCTTTGAGATACTTTGAGGATAGGATTATATCGATTCAATGATGCCTCATACAAGAAATTTTAAGTACCCACTTCATGGATATTTTGATATGGAATCAGTGGCAAGTGTCCACAAGTAACAACATCATGCTTGTTTCTGCAAAAGTCATCAAAATCATCCATATTTCAAAGATAAATGCAAAATATGTTCGTTTTCCAATGTTTAATCATAATTCACATGAAAATACTAAATATATGCAATGGAAACATGGATGGATCTAAATCTCGCATATAAGTATAAAAATGGATTAGTTAGGAATTAATACAAGGTTATGGGAGATCAAGAAGGGATTTAAAGTAGGGAAAAGATCGTTTAAAATGAGGACAATTCCATGGCTCAACATCTCCCCCGAACTAAATATGTTGCATGTCCTCATGCAACCCAACACCTTTGTATCAACCAACGTGTAAAGACCCATGTTATGTTGCTTCCATTTTCAATGCACAATAACTAAAACCAACTTCTAATATTTTTATGATTTCCCAACTAATCAATTGCAACAATTCTTGCCCAATAGCACTTTGAAACTTCTCCAAATAATGGCTATCCATTTTTCAAAAAATTGTTTTTTTCCTAAAATAACCATCTTGAAACATATTTCATTAGCCAATCATGAACAAAGAAAGTGATATTCTTATGATTTATTCAATTCATGGTCATCTAGATAATCTTAACATCCTTATGTTTCATTCCCATAGCCAACATACCTTCAAAAGTAACCCTTAAGTTATTTGTAGCAATTTTGATGGAGTAACAACAAGTTGCTATAGGAGTAACAACAAGCTACTACATGAATATACAAACTGGGTTTTGGTAAAATTTTCCAAGCAAGTTTTTATTATTCCAATGCTTCTCCACACCAAAAATCAGAGATACCCGTGTCATGAATTTTGAGAAAAATGCAAAATGGTTGTAGGTGATGATGTCCATTTTTTCAAAAACCATGCATTGGATTGAGTTGAAACTTACCGAGTTTTTTATTCTTGTTGTAATTCTTCTTCTCTCAAATTTTCATGAAAAAATAGTTTACCATTTGCAAGATATCCTTGAATCAATTTCTGTATTTTTCAATTTAAATTTGTTATAAAAAAATGCTCCAGAGTTATACATTACAAAGTGAATTGTGTGAAGGTTTGAAATGATTATGCATGGGGTATGAAAATCATAGCAAACACCATAATTATCCCCCAAACTGAATTTCAAGCATGTCCAAATGCAACACGGTAGGCTACTTCGACATATTTGAGGATTGTCTGTGTTATCCAAAACACATTGGACAAAGGGTCATGACATATTTAGAAAACAAATTGCTCAAAACCACCCTTACACAAGCACAAAGAGGTATTTGGAGACTACTATGGCCACCCGAAGAATTTGATTCCCTTACTCATGAATTGTAACAACATTATACTGCTTGCTATAGAAAAAAAATGAGAGAAAAGGAACCCATCTTCGTACTTATACCTATTGAATATGTTTTAGTAGAAACCTGGGTAGCGATCATAAGTTATCCATTCCCACAAAATGGTGATTATTCAGAGAAGTGCATGTGAAAGAGAAAATACTTAGAAAGAAGTTTAGTTTTCAAATCTCTATCATCATAATCATCAAAATAGAAACCAACCAATTGTCTTTTATTCCATATCTATGCTTTGTTTACCTATGCAATCAACCATCTTTTATGTTCTGAGTGGGCGTTCTGCTAGAAAGTATTGGAAATCAAAAGCACAAAAAAACAAGTTTTGCACACTAAATTTTGATGGCTATGTCATAGAATGTTTTAGCTTTTGCTGCCATCATCTAAAGGAATTTTTTACTACTATAATTTCCATTCCAATCTTCACTTGATACACCTTGCTAGGACCCCAAAAATGAATGTGTGGTGTTGTTCATCAATTTTCCATGGGTAAACATATTCATAACAAGCAAAAACAAATTTGCCACAGAAAGAATTCATTTTAGATACTGAAATTTCCTCATACAGTAGGTTACTATTGGGACATTCAATATGATGAAACTTTGAGCTCTCTTCTCCTTCACTAGTTAATTGTTTTCGATTTGGTATAAATGTTGGATATGTAAGACTAAGCAAAATCTATGACATGTAGAGAAGCACACATACCATTTTTGAAAGAGATTTATGAAACTTTTGAAACTCATCATGCAACACCTTCTTCATGATGACACTATGAGATAATAATATCTAGAAGCAATGATTCATACATATGAATCTTATCATGCAAGTCCTCATACTCATCAAAAATAGGTTGGTTGTTAAAAAGTTATGTATCTGCTGAAAAATGTTCTTCTATGACATAATATTTCATTTGTATGTCTTGAACCATCTCTAGAATGGGGTATGCTTCATAGCAATCTGGAACAACAATACCTTCTTAAACTTGTTGATATTCCTTTGGGATAACATCTTTGAATAGGTGAACCAATGCATGCATAAGTAAATTAGATAAATGAAATGCATGCCTCTATCACATCTTGAATTACTTATGAGAGCAAGACACATGTGAAGGTAATGACTCCGAACAACAATGAAGTTATCCTCAAACCATCATATTCAAGAAACCAACATAAGAGTTTTTAAAGGATCAAGAAATATTGCAGAATCTATGCATTAAATTCATTCATTATCCACTCATACCATTGACTCAGTACTTCCTTTATGCAAAGCAAATGCCCATGTGGGTGACACAAAATGTAGAGATCATGACAAATGATCATGTTGAAATAGGTTATTTCCATCAAATTTCTTATGCTACTACCCAAGATATGATGAAGACAATATTGTTCCATGTAGCCTCCAATAAATCCCAGTGACAACAACTTTTGAAAATGTAAACCATATAAATGAACTTTCGTACCTTTGTCTTGCCTCTGCTACATATCATCAGTTGGAATGGATTCTACAAAAGTTTATTTTATTGTGGGTTCTTGTGGCCATCATATTCCCTTCTTCCAGTGTTTTCCTTTCCATCGTATCTCAGTTGCTTCTCTTCTTACTACTTGTTCTAGTGTGGCAACAGCAAGCCTCTTTTCTTACTGTAGGTTCTTGTGTGGCAGCAGCAAGCCTCTCTTTTTCCAACAACTTCCTTGGCTTGTCCATGTGCATCAGATGTTCTTCTCTTCTCACTGTTGGTTCTTGTGTGGAAACAACAAGAATTCTTGTGGTCCCTCTTTGTGTAACGACAATAGGACTTTCTATTGTTGGTTCTTGTGTGGCAGCAATAGGGCTTTTTGATGTTGATTCTTGTGTAGAAACCAGGGTATTTTTTATGGGTGAATTATAGCCAAAAGAAGAAATTTTAGGATAATTTTTTAGAGTCGACGAATATTTTACAATATTCAATTATATTATATTTCTCCTTATTTCAAAACCCTAATAATATTTTTAGGTATAAATATCCAAACCATATATGGCATAAGGGAATCATATTCGCCTATTTTAGAGAGCGCAAGAAAAATTTGGAGTCATATTCGCCTAAAAAAATTCTGGAATCATCAGTCTCGCCGATTTTCAAGCAAAGGGGATAAATTTTCGCCATCACCAAGGACAAGGGTTCTATATTCTTGCTAATTATTTTTACAGCGATTTAAGGTATGTAGTTTTAATTTTTTTACTCTAATATTGAATCTAAATTGTTTGTGTAGCTTTAATAAATAGTAAATTTAAATAAGAACACATCTTTGAAATAAATATTGCAGGTTTATGTGAAATATATATTTAGTTGTTACTATTTTTTTTACCATTAGTGAGTTCTATGAGCATTGCATGGGGTAAAAAAAACCCTTTTTTTATTTGAAACCAAAATCAAACCTGCACCATTGTTTCCGCTAATTTGGAGTCAATCTGTTATGTTCACGTGGATCCATTCGTAAGGAGAGAACGATCCTAATTTTAGAGAAACTAGTTCACTAGGAATGGGTGAAAGAAACCACCCACACGAGTTGAATGTCGTTCCACCCCCTATTTGTAAACATTTGTCTCACGACAGTGGTTTTTAGAATCCTAATGGGTAAGTATCCGCCTATACACGGGAGGTTAAATACTAGGCGGGTGGGATTTATTCATTTAATTAGTAAAAAATTATAGGTTTTAGATCCATCTATTAAGGACATTAATTCACATACATGACTATTAGTCTGTATGTTTGGTGATTAATAAATTGGATCGCTTCATAAATAAAAATGTTCTGAAAGGGGATAATCCTTACTATTTCACTCCCTCAATCCTTACTATTTCACTCCCTCAAATCTTAACTCGGAGCTCGTTATTTGATTGGGTGTCATTAATTATTTCTTACATTATAATTTCATCAATGATATTTATTATACTGTTTTACAGCCGAGTATGGGGGAGATGTTGTAACGTAATATAACGTGATATAACGTTTGCAACCAAATAATTAAAAAAATTCATGTCAGCTCATAAAATAAAAAAATTATGAAAAGTATTTAAAAAAAATCCATAATGGTTCATAAAATAAAATATTATGAAAAGTAATTAAAAAATAGATGCTAATTTATAAAATAAAAACTTAAAACTTAAACCCTGATTTATCAATAAGACATCAAATTTCTTGAGTTTAAATTTTTAAAAAAGAAATACCCCTCAAGAATTGGATCCCTCTCGGTACTTGATAGATACAGTTTAAGATGGATCTATGTTGATATGGATAAACCCCACCATTTAAAAAGGATGGAACATAATATAACAAAGATCTCCAATTCAAAGTTTGATTCAAGTATATGCATGAAATTGAGCGGTAAGGTTGGGTGATTGTGGTGACCAATAAGAGAGTCGCTTCAAATGATCAAAAATGCATTTTCTATCAGTTTAGGCTCTATTTTCTGGCCAAAAATCATTTCTCAAAGAAGACATAATGTTCTCTGAACAAGATGGCCTGACTGCGTTACTCTCATTCTTCGATATGGCTAAGGATATTTACCTTCCATTCAGGTCTTGATGTGAGTAAACCCATGTTAAAGAATGCGCCATTGGAGAATACATCTGAGAAACTATTCTTTTATATAAGACCAGACCGACCGTTCTGCTACAATACTGGGTTGCTAGCTTTGTGATGTGGACGGATTTTTGCAACCTGGGCATTTTTCTCCCTCCCGGTGCTATAAGGCCGCAATTGTTTGAAGGTTGAATCATTGACGGCCGATTTCTCTGCAATTTGAGCTATTGATCCGTAGCCCATGCCATATCTAAGCACCTGATTCAGCTATTGATTTCTTCACCATACCTCATAGCCCTCCGCTCTACTCTATCTATACTAACTTACTCACTTAGAATTACAGCATTTAATCGGCGGATGGAAGGGAAGGATTCACATAGAGGGAGAAGCAGACGGACAGGGTGGGCATACATACAACATTCAATAGCTTTCGAAAACACTTGCTTGAGGTACATCCTTGAGTGATAAAAAACAACAAAAACGGGGTATATGCATAATAGAAACAACCACGGGTAGCGAGCGGGTAGATCAATTACATAAACCACGGGGGTGCATGGTATGCATGGATGGTCGATTCCCCAAAAGGTTTTACCCTTATAAAAATTCTCTTACTGGATGGGATGGCATGGATTATCATTACCCCATCTTGCAGCAGTTGGGAAGCTCAGTTGTTTTTGTGGTGTGGGATCCTGGAAACTGCCCCAGATTTATTCTAGACAGACAGAACCTTTAGTGGAGATCCTGGGAACTTCAGCTGAAATCGTGAAACTGCCAGATCCAGATAGATTCTTAACAGCCAGAACTTATGAGACATTGTTGGATGATTGTAGATTCATATCTAGGGTGGCAGTAATAGCTCCATAGTAACCCTTGTGCAAACATCTGAGGCATAATATGATATGCATATCCGAGGTGAGATAGATGAAATGTGGTTCCGGATAGATAAAATGACATCCCTTCGTCTTGTGGCAACTCTCTACTACGGCCCTCCCAGCTGCCATTTAACCATATATTTACAACATCACAATGTTAGCATTCGACTGACTCACTAGTCTATTGAAAGATTTACGAGTACGATCTCATATATTTGCACGATTATGTGTAGTATATTTGCAATGAATCAACTACCATATCATTTGCATCTATGGAAACGAGTGCAATAATATCGACACAAGACACTACACCGGGGCACTGATTTTCAAGCTCTCTCTTTGCAGTGTCAAATACTTGATATCCCCCCAGACTCAGATTTGGGACAATGTCCTTCTTAGCAGGCTGGTCATTGTTCATTGTATTCAATAGCACCCATGCATCACATCTCTGCGCGGAACTTATTCATAACCGATCCTTATAATTAACCAAATCAGTCTGAGAACATGTGTACAGAAGGGTACACCGGGTGCTTATTTAATTTTCAGATGATAAACTACTAATGAACGTGGATGAGAATTTATTTTAAAACATTCTCCAAAGAAACTAGTTTTAGATAAACCCGTTGTTCCAGATTTCACTCACTATGGTCAATCCTTTCCCGAATGAAGCCTTCCCTCTCGCCCCTACCCCATAAGGCAGTAGATATCAATGGAAAATCTATCGTGTTTTCTCGTCGTTGCCATTTTTTAGCATTCTATCTTTTAAGCTTTCAACATGGTTGTTCCAGAAAATGACGACCAAGTGTACATATCCAGGATGGACAGAGAAACACAAATTTCCAAAATGACGACCAAGTGTATATATCCAGGATGGACAGCGAATAATACACCGAAAATGTGCAAATAGATACCCTGGCGTTGCACCAGAAAAAATCAAGTGCACAGACAGGAGGATTGATACGGTGTTCCAGTGTTTATGACATTGTCCGCCGATACACAGGGAAAAAAAACTCTTTATAACGTATATATAAGTATTATCCAAACTCTTTATAACGTATATATAAGTATCAGTTGCCATCTAATCATAAAGTTTACGACACAACATAGGAATTTGGAAGATTGTTGGTAAACATCCTCAATAAATAGCTTGAAGTTCAATAATGCGCTAATATGGATGGGTAAGAAAATCATAGGTAGGACATAATATAGAATCACAATCTGTAAAAAGGACTCCTACACCCACTAAACACTTCCTTCCTGGTAGACCAACCACTCTAGACCATTTTGCTCCTTCCTAGTGGTTAGCATGATGGTGGTTAGCATGATTCTCTCTGATCGCCGAGCAAATGAAATAAAATAGGGCGAGCATTTATTTATTTCCACCCCTCAATAGAGGTAGGCATCCCACCAGCTTTAAAACTATTGATCCCAGAGTAATAAAAAGGGCGACCCAATTCCGCTGTAGTAGGATGAGCATGTCTTGATATCACCACCCTTCGTCTGTTGCTTGTTTGCTTTACGGCGCATGAGAATTTTGGTAACCAAGAGCGGCCAATCCAAGTGGTAAATTTGCTAGTGAAAAAGGGAACAGCTTCATGAGTGTGACAAATATTTTCTTTGTCCATGGTGGAAACGTTACCTATAGTTGCAATTTCTATCTTGAATGAGAAATTTCGTAGAATAACTATCCTAAGATATGCACCATCCTAGTCTTGTGTGTTCGTTGTGGGATCCTATATTTAGTGGTTCGTAATATGAGAAACTATTATTGATTCTTCCAAATATGTGTAATGTCCCCATTCAATTAAGGTCATAATAGAAAATTTCTATCAATCCTACTAGTTCTCTAGGTTGGATGGAGGCATTGGGATTTGCAATAAGGGAGCTATTAAATGATCTTTAGACATTAGAATGGAATAAATATTTAATAAAGGATCTAATTAAATAAATGCAAGAGAAAATCAAAGTGGCAATTAATCATGAAGACACATGGAGGTTGTGGGGCCCACACAAGCTAGAATTTATGTGTCACATAGCATCCTCCTCTTGCAATTTTGAATCCATGGGAAGCCTAATGTTCTTTGGATGAGTTAGGAGGCTCATACACTTGGCCATATACATCAAAGGTCGAATTTGGATGGAAGTGTAACTCCTAAGGAGAACGAAGAGTCAAATGAGGAGTTATTGGACACTTGGACTAGATTCCTTGACCTATATGACAATAATGATGAATATGCTATGACACTTATGACAAATTGCAGATCTCGTTGCTGAAATCTAACCATTATGACATGTCAGGCCTAAATCTAGCATCCAATAAGGTGTTCATGGGAGTTGGGGAAGCTCAATGGACTCCTATTCGAATTGGTGAAAGGTGGAAGGTTGGGAAAGGTAGGACACATGGCACATCTTGAACCCTCACGCTAATTCAAATTAGCTTGGAGTTATGGATGGATTGGGAACCTTAGAAGGCTAAGGATTGTTTATAAAATGCAGGGATCAACGAAAAGAAGAGATTTTGATCATTTTGAGAATTTGCATTTGTGAAGAGAGCGAGCTAGTGGAATGCTAGTCTTCTTGCCTTAGACAATTTCGAGGGTGAAAGATTCCCATCCAAGTTGGTTTGTGGAAATTCCATTCAGACCTTTCATGGAGCTTTAATGGAGTATTTATTTTCAAGTGTAAGCTACAGGGCAGCTCATGGTTTCTTCTAGTGCATCTCACTCCTTCAACCATTTCCATTTTTCATTGCATATTCTTGCTCCTTGAGGGATTGGGCTTTTGGTGAGCTATTGTATTCTTTGGGGGAGATTATAATGCCCCATTTATTTTGTATTTAGATTAATATAATCTGTTCTTCATGTTCATAAATTTACTAGGTCGATATTCCAAGTGATTGTATGTAAAATTGATTATTAATGAGCAAACAGTGACCATTTCCCAACTATATTGATGTATACCAATGAAATGTTGATGAATTTGATTGGAGGAGTATTTCTCTGATTTATTTATGTTTAATGTAATTTCATTAATGAGTATCATAATTTTCATGTTCATTACTTAAGAATTTGGAACCATCTTGCTCAGTTTTATTGCATTTGGAGAAGATTTAATGCCATTTCCCCCAAGATCGAACTAGTGATTTTGTAGCTATTTGGGAGAGGGTTATAACAGAATTAACAAATTGAATAATGGTGCAAATGAGAACTTAATATTTTCCCTTATACATCCCATACTTCTGTTCATAAATTCGGGTGGGTTTGGAAGCATTTGGAGAGCCATATTTAGCATTTACCCTAGGGGTATTTGAACCTCAAATTGCTAGTTAAATTCCATAATTTTTCCAGAATATTAAATGGGTTTGAAGAAGTATTTTGGTGGTCCTATATCATCCCTGAAAATGATAATCAATTCCTAACATCAATAATATACCTTCTCAGAATATTTGGGAGCATTTGGAGCAAATTGGAGACCTAGACATCAAAACTAGTGAAAGGTCGAACTAGGGAAAAAAGTGAAAATTTTGCATTTTAATAAATTTATTAAAAATGGACATTACAAGTGGTATCAGAGCATGATATTGGAACCTGATGTGGTCTGATGGTTTTGACAAGAATCCAAAGAAATAAGCCACCACCCTCAGAAACTGAAACTGAAGATATTGTTGAAGAGGAAGAAATAGGAAAAAAAGTGCATTTTGAGGAAACTATGGGTAATGAGAAGGAAATAAATTTAGAGGACAAGGAGGAATTCACCAATATAATGAAACCATTATTTGAAAACATGACCAAATAGATAATGAAGGGATTCAAATTGTTGGCTAGCCAACTAGGAACTAAAGGAGATAGCAATACTTCATATTCAAAGGAAAAGAAGACAATGGGTGGACACATTTTCTCAAGCACAGGACCTCATAATAGAACTAATGAATTTTAGAGCACACCAAGGCCTACTACACCTAAATTTCTTGTTCCCAAAAAGGAAACTAGCATCCAATTGGAAATGGGTGAAGTGGTGAAAGAATGGGAAAAATTGAGTGAAGATTGTAGAGGGTCTCTACCATTTGACCAATATTTTACTGTCTCAAACAAACTCAAAAAGAAGGAAGGGGATACAAATATGTTGTTGGCTGCTTTTTGGGGCAGACCCGGGTTTTAATGAAGCACAGCAACAAAACCCTTTGGCGCACTGGCCCTCTCGGCAACGAGCTGCGCAGCATCTCAAGGTCTCACCCGAAGTGGCTATGGGGGGGCTAAGGAATCAGATTTCCTTTAGCCTAGGCAACGCGGAGACTGCTCTCTTTCTTCTCTTGCGACTCCTCAAAGCAGACTGTTGGTCACTTCCGCAGACCCTCCTTCGCAACTGCGCGGAATTCTCACTTAGCAGCCTAGCTGCGCAGCCTCTCCGTTCCGGCACACGGGGTGACTTATCCCCTGCGTCGGTGCTCTATATACCTCTTCTTCCCGTGCGCCCAGCGCAATAATGCATTTCTCTATCGCTGCGGTGACAACGTTCTACAGATTCTTCGACACTTAACGATTATAGCTATCAAGAAAGCTTCGAGAACGTACTCAACATATTCATAAAGATCATACAACATTCATATAAACTCAGATAACTCAGACATGCATTCATGCGAATATTACCATAACAAGGAGACGTAAAGAATTCACCTCCACGGGAAACCACGTCCACGGGAGTGTTTCATATATTAACTCAAGGGAAACTTATACAATAACGCTGCGCACACAGCTGCAGCCTTAGATCTTTCCAGGAAACTCCACGCACACAGCTGGGAGCCCTTCTCTCGATCTAGTCTCTTCCTCTATAGAGATTACAATAGTTCAGACATCGACTCAGACTGTCTACAACCCAGGGATTAACTCCACGGCTATCCCGACTCTAACTCTTTCTTCTTACAACACAATAGAACACTGAATGGCTAGATTACTAGCTGACTGACTGGAAACCACTAACTAGCTAGCTTACTAACTAGCTAACGTCTACCCTTTACAATTATACATATATATAGGTGGCCATGGCGATCACACCTTTACAAAATTGTGGGCCTTTCCCAACAGTAATCCCCAAAAACCCTAACCACGCACATGGCTAGGTGTACTGTAGGCGCCGCTTGCAGTCACGTCGCCGCTTCCTGCAGGTTCCGTGACTTTCGGCGCAGATTGCGGGTATGGGCGCCTTGTCCTTTGACTTCAATGCTCTGGTCCGTTGCTCCTCCTTGATCCGAGCAACCATAACTTCTATACTTAGCGTTAAATGAGGGTAGATGAGCCCTCTACTCCGTCGCTTCATTTATTATGGTAGCTGAGCTTTCTATTCAGCCACATTCATTCCTCTATGACATGTGCGCGCGAGCTCCGCGAGTTCCAGTCCGTAGTCTGCGTTAAGCTCGTCCATCTGGCACCATACTGCGCACCGTCTGCTTCTACCCACAAATTGGTGTTTCTTCAAAATTAGCACTTTCCTTCCATAATTGTGCTTTTTCCTCAAAATTCGCAGCTTTTACCATAGCTGCGTCCTAGGCTCCAACAGGCCCCTAACACTTACTTGTGGCTCGCCCTCGAGCCACTCGCACTTGCGTGTGGTCGCTTTACTTGTGCATCTGCTTTCGCTTGGGTCTCCGCGAATGTTTTCTTCCACTGCCCAATAGCGGAGTCCATTTCATCAATACATTCCATAGCTGTCTGCACCGTTTCTGTGGTGGCTTCTTCTTTAGTTGTGCCATCAATCACCTGTTGCAATTCTGCAATTTCTTTGATCTTTGACTCAATCTGGGCAGCAAGGTCAGCATATTCATCCATAAATGGCTGAATGTTGTTGGTGAGTTTAGCATCTTCATTTCTGAGCTTGTGCAGTTGCTGTTGGATTCTGCGCACTTCACTCATTTTCCTCATTTTTGCTAAGCCGTCTAAGGCCTTAGCTTCTTCAGTCAGAACAGTTAGGGACTGTTCTGCGGCTTGTACCTGTTCAAAAAGACCGACTTTGAAAGGGAGCGTCTCAAGTTCCATCCAAGCCTCCATAGCTTGGTTCATCAGGTTCTCGGCTTCACCTGCTCTGCTCTTCAGTTGTGTAGAAGTTCTGTGCAGCGCTTCAAATTGTTCCTGGCTATCATCTGTTAAATGCGCTGCAACACGAGCTTCTAACTCTGCGATCTGCGTTCTATGGTCTTCAGCCATAGCAACTATCTCGTGCTCCAGGGTTTTCACCCTTCCTCCAATAATTTGAACTTTCTCAACCAGAGGGAGGTCTGGTTGAATCTCGCAAGCCGACAACTCTTGGGCAATCTCATCAACTGCATTTCTTATGCCATTGTCTTGCGCCTCATAAAGTGCGAGCTTCTCGGATATATTCTGATGGCTTGCCTTCAGCTCTATCTCCTGCGATTGCAGTCTTTGATTTGCTTGGAAGGTAGAGAGCTCTCGAGTTCTCAGCTCAACAGACACTTTCTCATGTACTAGCTGTAGAGTCTCTATAGGAATTAAAGACAAATTTATTTCAACGGGCCCAACTGTGCTTACCTGTAGTGCAGCTAGCAGATCCGGAAGTGTCATGCTTGTAGGCGGAATGTGCACGACAGTATGCCTTTCTGCAAGTACTTCAACTCACTCGGTACTTGTAACTACTTGTGGCGCCTGCGAAGTAGATGTTGGCGCATGGGTCTGCGCAACTCTTCCTGCGAGACCTTTTAGTTCCACAAACTGTAGGTCTAGAGCACTTCTGAGGTGAGCGTGCGCGATCCGCAGCTCGTGAAATTGCTCTTTCAAATACTGGTCGATCCCCGAGGGAATAGCCTCAGAGGGATGCGACACTTTCTGTTTCTTGATTGCTGGTTCTGTCGAACCTTCATCACTTCTTTGCTCGTGGGCTTCCTTGCCCTTATTCTTCTCTTGCGCAGTAGCGGGTGGCATCGCGGATGCGATGTCGGAGGCTTCCCTCCATTCATCCGACCAGGACTTGATAGTTTCTTCAACATCCTCGATGGTCATCCTGTAAAGGCCTATGGCCCATTCCTCTTGAATGCCGTAGGGGCGGAGGTAAAGTTGGTGCAAGTCGGCAGTAAAGGCCAACTTTCCTTCATATCTTTTCGCTGTCTCCTCACTCAGCCTCGACATTTCCTGAATGGTATCTCTGAGGAGATAGTAGTATTCACAAAATACAGCGCGGTTCATCTTGCACTTCACGGGATTAGTAGACTCCCAAAGGTTAACATAGCGGATACAGGCGGGCTCTCCTGCGCGGCGCGGAAGGAACTGAGTGTTCGGGGGCTCCTTCCACCCGACGAGAGCGCATAAAATTAGAAGCCAGGAAAAATGGAACAACTGACCGGGGGTATCTTGGACGTTCCGGCAGTCTTCCAGAAAAGAATTGAGAAGGAAGAGAGACCAGTTGTACTGTTCTCCCTCCGCAGCTGCGATGGCAAGCTCCACGACAGCTCCAGTAACTTCCTTCGGTCTGCACTTCGTAAGAAGTCTGCCTGTAAGCAGACTACCTGTAAATCTAAGTGCTTCGTCTTCTACTATAGTGAGGTCATAAGCTCGACCTCCCCTTGTCAAATTATATTTCTGCACCAGCTGTGCAGCCAATTTTCTATCCTTCTCCTTTCCAACAAAATGAATATTGGGATCCTTACCAGCTTTAGACAAGCTGGTAATACGGTGAATCAAATCAACATTTAAATCAATTGGCCTCCCCAGCCAAAGGTAACCTCCATGAACACATGATAGCAGTGTCTTAACAACTAACTACATTCACTTCGTTGCTACGCCCAAAGTGCAGTAGCTTCAGCAAGTTCAGCAACCCAGGCTTCTCCAAGTTTGCTGCAAATCCCTTTGGTATGAACTCATCAACCTTTCTGGTGGGATTATGAACTACCGTTAGATATTGATCTGGCGCAAACTGAAGATATGTCTTATAGTCTCCCAGGTTGAAATCAGAGAACTTGACCAGTGGAAGGTGTCCAAGCAGGGACCCTTCTTGTCACACGCCAGCCAGTAGTGGAGGTAACGGAAGTGGATACTTTGCATTCTTCGGAATATGCACCTCTGGTGCATCGTCTAGACACGGCGGAATATAATTTACCATGGTGGCCAATGGCTCTAGAACGGGCTCTTCTGGCTGTTGCTGAGATGCTCTCGTGCCCGGAGATTGTCTAGGATCATTATAACCAGGGTGTACATAAGTCTAGGCTGTCACCGGAGTAGCCATGCCGAAATCTAAGCCTCGTCGCAGGAATTGACAAACAACTTCTTCAGTTGACAGGTTCTCCGTTGTGAACCGGTATAGGGAACAAGAACTTGGTGAGACAAATGGCGGAACAACGTAGGATATGGACGCTGAAAACAAAGGAAACACTCTGCACGACTCGGCTCTGAAAACAATAACTTAGATTCTCAAACAAGACTATGCAACTCGAGAAAAGTAACCCGAAAATATACAAGTGTGGGGTATTTATAGCTAAGGCGACAGTAAATGCGGGCAAGTGGGGTTACTAGCTGTAGGTGACTGCATGAATTGACAACCCTTCTATCCCCCCTCGCCTCTGCAGTGCATTTATTGTGATGGACGGGCTCTGACAGCCTTCCGGGAGAAGCTAAAGCTTTCGGTGCCTGAGTTAAATGCAAATCTTACGGAGATCAAGCCGAATCTGTCAGAGCGGCTACACTTAAATGGCGGGCTTATCCTTCATTTATTCTCAGACGCAGCTACATAACTGCTGTAATTCAAATTTTTCGGCGGGTCATTTCAACTTAGGTAACTGTGCATAGAGGGGTCCACACCGAGAACTCCTCAAGCGGCAAATTGACACAGGGAACTCCGCAAGAGCGACGGTTCAACGGCCCAGGAAAAACTTCGCAAGAGCGCAGATATAGGCTCTTTCAATCACAAATTTTATTTGACATGCGCGGATGTTTCAAGGAACTGCGCGGGAAGCCGGAAACTAAAAGTGTCTCGCAACTTCCGTGTAGACTGTGACAATGCGATGTCTCTTTCAACTACACTGGACATCTGCACTTCCTTTAGCAATATATTAAGTCGACAGAGCAGAGTGGCCGTCGCAGTAAAGCTTGAGCCGACTCCCGTTGATCATTGTAGGTAGTACTTCTCCATTAAGCTTCGCAAGCTGAACTGCTCCTCCTTCTATTATCTTTGTCACCCGGAAAGGGCCTAACCAATGTACACGAAACTTGCCCGGAAACTTGATGAATTTACTATCATAGAGGAGTACCAAGTCTCCTTCTTCAAAGTGTTTAGTCTTAATGTGCCTGTCATGCCAAGCTTTCTGTCTTGCCTTCTGTACCTGTTGATGAAATACGGCTAAAAGTCTGTCTTCTTCTAAGGCAAGCAATTGTGAAAGTCTTTCACTCATGGTATCCGTATCTGCCATCTCTGTAATTTGCGCAATTTTGAGGCTGGGAACAATGTATTCCATGGGCATAACTGCTTCTTGTCCATACACCAAACTGAAAGGTGTATGACCTGTTAGTTTCTTGCATGTGGTTCTGTAAGCCCATAATACAGCTGTGACTCTAAGGCCCCAATCATCTCTTTGTTGATTACAGATCTTCGTCAAGGCATTCTAAACAATTTTATTGAATGCCTCCACCGTACCATTAGCTTGAGGGTGGTAGGGTGTACTCTTATGGTGACTAATGTGGAATTCTTCAGTAAGGGCCTCTATAGTCTCATTGAGGAAATGTGTACCCTGATCACTCATGAGAATCACTGGACATCCAAACCTAGTGATAATGTTCTCAAAAATGAACTGCGCGGCAGTGGCAGCGTCACAGTTCTTAACTGGCTTCGCCTCAGCCCATCTGGTGAGGTATTCAGTAGCTGTAATGATGTATCTTGCGCCGGTTCTTTTTCCTGGTGGGTTGATAGGTCCTACAAAATCAATGGCCCATTTATCAAAAGCACGCAGTGTTATCTGGGGTCTTAGCGGCATTTCATCTCTCCTTGAGGGTTTTCCTGTTCGCTGGCACACATCGCAACATTTACAGAATTCCTTAGTATCCTTGTGCAATGTCGGCCACCAAAGACCTGCGGCTAAGATATTCTGCGCAATCGGCTTTCCTGCGAAATGGCCTCCTGCAGTACCTAAGTGCGCTTCTGCGATGATAGAGTTTTTTTCATGCGGTAAGATACATCTGCGCAAGACTTCGTCAGGGCCCAACTTATAAAGTTGGCCTACTATCAAAGTGAAGTCTGCGGCTTTGACAACAAGTTGTTTCTTCTGCTGGATTGTAAACTCAACTGGCGCTTGTCCGGTAGTGAGAAACTCAAGAATATCGGAATAATATTCATCTGCTGCTTGAATAGAAAACAACTGTGCGTCAGGCAGATTGTCCTCCAGATTTGTAGGTTCCTCTCCCGACTCTATCCTGGATAAATGGTCAGGTCCTGCATTCAATCTGCCTGGCTTTACAATAACCTCAAAATCATACTCTTGGAAGAGCAGTAGCCATCTGCAAATTCTTCCCCCTAACACTGGCTTATTGACCAAGTATTTCAAAGCAGAATGGTCAGTATACATTTTAAAATGTGCACCCAATAGGTAGTGCCTGAATTTCTGTAGGGAATACACCATAGCTAGTCCTTCTCTTTCTGTAGTGGTGTAGTTCTTCTCGGCTGTAGATAGCTTTCTGCTAGAGTAAGCAATCGGGTGGTCAATACCTCCTTCTCCTGGTTATGTAAGCACGACCCCCAATGCTATGGAAGAAGCATCGACATGAACATGAAAGGGTTTTCCCCAATCTGGGAAAACTAGAATTGGCGCAGTGATCATCTTTTCTTTAAGTGTATCCAAGCTCTGTTGGCATTCTTGTGTCCATTGGAACTTCGAATCCTTTTTCAGCAATCTTTCCATAGGTGCTGTGATCTTTGCATATCCTTTGATAAATTTTCTGTAGTATCCTATATGTCCCAATGTAGTGCGCAATTGTTTGACTGAGTTGGGCGCAGGTAAATTAGCAATGATGGCAACCTTCGCAGGCTCCATTAGGAGTCATTGTCTGCATACAATATGACCCAACAAAATACCAAAAGGAGCACAGAAGATACATTTTTTCAAGTTAAGGGAAATTTGATGCTGTCTACATTTTTCTAACATCATGCGCAGATTCTCTATGTGATTCTTTAATAAACCAAATACAGTCCAGTCATCGAAATAGACTTCTAAAAACTTGTGAATGAATTCTTTAAAAACAGCAACAACGACTCTAGAGAAGATAGCAGGAGCGTTTTTAAGACCAAAGGGAATTACCGTATACTGGAATGATCCCCATTCAGTCGCAAAAGTAGTCTTATGGCGGTCGTCTGGATGGATTCTGATCTGATGGTATCCCGAAAATCCATCAGTGAAGGAGTAAGCCTCTTGTCCTCCAACATTATCAAGCACTTCATCTGTAAAGGGAGTAGGAAATGGATCATGCGCTGATGCGTCATTGAGTTTGCGCAAGTCCACACAAATTCTTATTTCACCTTTTGTATTCTTCTCTTGTACAACCATAGGACTAATCCAATCGCTTTCCTCTACTGGCTCAATAATACCTGCTGCGAGCATTTTATCAATTTCTTCTTTAACTTTTTCTTTATATCGCGGATTCAATTTGTATGGGCGTTGTTTTACTGGCTTGGTGTCTGCTTTGAGAGGTATGTGCATCACTCCTAAGTCTCCTAGGATGCCTTTCATTTCTGTGAACTTGGTAGGAAAGATATCCTGGTAGTCACGTAATAAATCTGAAATATACCCAACAGTCTCATCATCCCAATAATCTCCGATAGAAGCAAACTTGGGTTCGGCTTCTGTACCAATGTTAATCTTTTTGAGCTTGATATGTTCTGTAATGGCAGAGATATCAAGCTGAGGACCTTCAACTTTGCGCGTCCCTTCTGATTCTGGGATATTGATGTTGCGAGGATCATCGTCCTCTTCTCCAGTGGTGAAATTATAGCATTCCAGGGCATGTTCTATCTGGATAGCCCAATCTAGTTGAGAATATTCTGGTAATAGACATGGTTCAAATACCTTCTTTTTAATACATTTTAAAGCGTGGTCAATGCTTGGATGCTCTGACTCAAAGCTGAAGGTAAGTTGAAAACTTTCTATCATAAGAGGCCAACTGATAGTGCCTCTACGCAATTCTGTTACAGTGTACCAGTTCCTTGGAACTGTATCTAATGTGTGGATGAATAAGTAAACCCACTCATCTTCTGGAATACCTGACCATTGCTGATGACATGCTTCAATGTGTGACCTGGGGTCACTCTGTCCATCATATTTGTGTGATACTTCTGCTGTGGTGTCCTGAAATCTGCGCAGTATCACTCTGCGACAGTCTTGCCATGTGTGAATATTCCCTCTATGTGCACCCCACCATCTTGCGGGTGTAGCGCGCAGTGCTACATCCAATGCCTGTATGCAGTGCTGTTCTGGAAGCTATTGTTCATATGCATGTATGAATTTGCTTACGTCAGTTAAACCATCAAAAATTGGAGTGTCAGTCAATTCTTTGCCAATCCATCGAATGGATTTAGTCATCATGGCACAACGTCTTGCAGAAACCTCATGTAAACGATTCTGCCAGTTTTCCAATCCTGCATCTGAGTCTGATGTGCACGAGCTATCGCATCGCCAGTTGATATGGCCGTCTACTGTGGGATTGACATAGTCACTCTGACTAGTAGTCATCTGATACAAGCTTTCCATGTGGCGTTCTTCTTCTTCTGCCCGAATGGGTTCTATATACCTTGGTCCTTGAATAGGATCAAGCGGTGCAATGACCCTAAGCTGGTCATCCTCAAAGGTCATCTGTCTTTTCTTCAAGTTAATGACAGCCAAATTATCAAATGCCCAGTCTATGCCTAGAAGTGCTGGGTAAGGTCTACTATCATCCAGAATTTTGATTACTTCAAAGTCTGTAGAGCTTCTTACTCCCTCGATATCAATAGGTACATTGGGTAATCTGCCCAATGGAGAGACTCGTTGCTGATTCGCGAGTCTTAGCTGGATGGGGGATCTTGTAAGCTGAGGGCTTCCCATCTGTTCCCATGTCTGCATGGTGAGAACATTAACTTCTGAGCCCAAATCTAAAATGACTTCGTCCATTTCAAATGCGCCAATCTGCGCTGTGAGCCTCATCTCTTTTCCAGTTATAGTGTGACTCCCAATCTGGTGAACAGCACGCTGTGGTGTGTTCATCAAAGCAGATTGTTGACATTTATCCAATAGGTGTTGAAGTTCCATGGTTGCTTTTTCATTGCGCAACAACTTTAAGCAGTTTCTCAAAAAAGTATGGACACTACCGAGTGCATCCTCTTGATCAGGCCTTCCGGATGTAGTGGTCTGTTCTTGTACCAGGTTGTCTTGTCTTAGCACTTGCGATATAATATCATTATGCGGACTTGCGACAGAACTTGAAGCTCTCGGATCTGAGAAATACTCTTGAGCTTGCTTGAATGCTTCTTTTTGCTTCTGCAGGTTAAGTGGGGCTGGTTTTATATTAGTGCGGCACACCCATTGCGTCGCTTGCTTTCCAGTTCCCATCTCTGGCGCACCAGTGGTTGCTCCACTGCGCGTGACTATATTAACTGTAGGGTCTGGTTCTCTTTTTTCTGCTCCAATCAACTGAATATTATAATTGGCCGGTGGCGTCTTTGTTTGCATCTTAGCCATCAACTGAGGGCATTCTTCAATGACATGATCATAAGATTTACAGTATCTGCAGATGGTTGTAGGATTTTGGCAATCTCTTGCAAAATGACCTTGCGCTCCACAATTATAACAAGTGATCTGTCCTCTTCCGCGACCAAAATTTGTTGTGCGTCCGCGTCCCCTATAATTTCCTACTCGGCCATCACGAGTTTGGTCATACTATGGACCTGTTGTGGGTCCTTGTGCTTCTGATTGTACTCTATAAACATCATGCTTTCTTTCTATCATAAGATAATATGCTCTACAATTGTTCTCATAATGGCCGACTGATTTACAGAAATTACAATATAGATTCTTTGGAGTTTGTACATATTTCTGAAGTAAGTGACATTCTTGTGGTCTATGACCTCTAGTTCTACAGATTTCACACCAAGGCCCTTGTGCCTGTGGTAAAGGATTAGGTGCTCCAGTTGCAATATACTCTATGAAAACGGGACAATGGTCCTTTGAATGACCTTGCGCCTTACATTTTGTACACCAAATTTCTTCCTTAACATCCTTGCCTTTCTTAATATCATGCACTTGCAAGGTTAAGTTTGCTAATTGGTTCTGCAACTGCGCAACATCGTTGCTTGTTCCAGCAATTGGTGAAGCTTCTAGTTTCATAGCCATCTCTAGAGCTTGTTCCTGAGTATTGAGATTCTGTTGCATAAGAGGAAGTCTAATATGTGGGAGCAGCGCAACAATGAACCATTCCTTATGCTGCTGTGGTGCAAACTCAAAACTTACTTGATCTATCAGGGCTTTGAACTTCTGGTCAAAGTCCCATACTGACTCTGTAGGTAATTGTTTGATGTCTTTGAGCTCTGTTATACACTGTGATTTTGATTTAGGTTTCTTGAATCCTCTAATCATAGCATTTCTTACATCAACAAGCGTCCTATTCTGTGCTGCTGAGTATTTCATCAACCAACTTAAGGCTCTTTCTCTTAATGTGGTTGCTAACTGAACCAGTTTAACAGCATCATCGTTAATTTGCTTAATTGTCCAAATGGCTTCACACAGGAACCAGTGTTGCTCAGGGTTTTCTATCCCTGTTCCTCTAAAAGTTGGTAGTTTCATGTCATCACCCATCTTTCTTGCGCTAGGTTGAGGTGAAGGTGCTGTAGCAGTGCTTCTGGACTGGTTAAATACAGGTGGCACAGAGGTACTAGAAGTACCGTGTGGGCTACTAGAAGGTGTTACTGCAGGGTTATACTGAGCTTCGTCTGGCTTTTGCGGTGTAAAGGGGTGATAAGGGATATGAACACTCCCTTGTCTTTCTAGATGGCTTGCTCTAGGAACTTGGCTATCTTCTGGGCTAGACTCAAAAGAATGCTGGTCAAGGCCTACTTTATATCGTTTTCCGCTACGAGTGAAACCAATAAGTTCAGGATCACTATTAGAATCTGCGGACATTACTTGTCTATACTATTCATCGGAAGCTATGCATAGTTTTGCTTTTTCATACAGAAGCATTTTAATCCATAAGTTCAGAGAATTTAAGAACTTACCTCTGTGTGCTTGGAAGAAACTCCTCTCAGCTTCACTGAAACTCTTTCTTGTTTCTACTGCAAACTCAGTGATGAAACCTTCCAGTAGACTATTCAACCAAAAGTCTACTGTGCGGGACACAGAATTGTCTATCCGCTTCAAAATATTGACTAGCTCAGGCGTCCAAGCGACGGGTCGATCAACATGCACAATGGGTCTAGTATCTGCTAACTTGGCTATCCAAGCATGCAATTCAAGTGAAAACATGACAAAGAAAATTTCGTGAAGGTCAGTATAGATATACTTCTGCAACCAGTCTTCTGTCTGGAGTCTAGAGCTTCTATTCTCTTGTTCAGCGAACTCTTTAGCCTTTAAATAAAACCAGTCTTCAATTTCTTTAGCTGTAGGATTCCAGTAACACATTTGTTAGCTGAGCAAGTCTCAGGGTAACAGAACCATTTGTTGGCTCAACAACAGGGTTCAGAGCAACGGAAATGAAGTGCTCAGAAAATCATAAGGCAACGGAAACATTTGTTGGCTTCAGCAACAATCTCCTACGTCGCAGAAATAGCAAGTCTCACAGTAACAAGTCACAAGGCAATGGAACCATTTGTTGGTTTCAGCAACAATCTCCTACGTCACAGAAATAGCAAGTCTCACAGTAACAAGTCACAAGGCAACGGAACCATTTGTTGGCTTCAGCAACAATCTCCTACGTCGCAGAAATAGCAAGTCTCACAGTAACAAGTCACAATGCAACGGAACCATTTGTTGGCTTCTTTTTGGGGCAGACCCGGGTTTTAATGAAGCGCAGCAACAAAACCCCTTGGCGCACTGGCCCTCTCGGCAACGAGCTGCGCAGCAGCTCGAGGTCTCACCCGAAGTGGCTATGGGGGGGCTAAGGAATCAGATTTCCTTAGCCTAGGCAACGCGGAGACTGCTCTCTTTCTTCTCTTGCGACTCCTCAAAGTAGACTATTGGTCACTTCCGCAGACCCTCCTTCGCAACTGCGCGGAATTCTCACTTAGCAGCCTAGCTGCGCGGTCTCTCCGTTCCGGCGCACGGGGTGACTTATCCCCTGCGTCGGTGCTCTATATACCTCTTCTGCCCGTGCACCCAGCACAGTAATGCATTTCTCTATCGCTGCAGCGACAATGTTCTACAGATTCTTCGACACTTAATGATTATAGCTATCAAGAAAGCTTCGAGAACGTACTCAACATATTCATAAAGATCATACAACATTCATATTAACTCAGATAACTCAGACATGCATTCATGCGAATATTACCATAACAAGGAGACGTAAAGAATTCACCTCCACGGGAAACCACGTCCACGGGAGTGTTTCATATATTAAATCAAGGGAAACTTATACAATAACGCTGCGCACACAGCTGCAGCCTTAGATCTTTCCAGGAAACTCCACGCACACAGCTGGGAGCCCTTCTCTTGATCTAGTCTCTTCCTCTACAGAGATTACAATAGTTCAGACATCGACTCATACTGTTTGCAACCCAGGGATTAACTCCACGGCTATCCCGACTCTAACTCTTTCTTCTTACAACACAATAGAAGACTGAATGGCTATCTTACTAGCTGACTGACTGGAAACCACTAACTAGCTAGCTTACTAACTAGCTAACGTCTACCCTTTACAATTATACATATATATAGGTGGACATGGCGGTCACACCTTTACAAAACTGTGGGCCTTTCCGAATAGTAATCCCCAAAAACCCTAACCACGCACATGGCTAGGTGTACTGTAGGCGCCGCTTGCAGTCACGTCGCCGCTTCCTGCAGGTTCCGTGACTTTCGGCGCAGATTGCAGGTATGGGCGCCTTGTCCTTTTCCTTCAATGCTCTGGTCCGTTTCTCCTCCTTGATCCGAGCAACCATAACTTTTGTACTTAGCCTTAAATGAGGGTAGCTGAGCCCTCTGCTCCGTCGCTTTATTTATTATGGTAGCTGAGCTTTCTATTCAGCCACATTCATTCCTCTATGACGTGTGCGCGCGAGCTCCGCGAGTTCCAGTCCGTAGTCTATGTTAAGCTCGTCCATCTGGCACCGTACTGCGCACCGTCTGCTTCTACCCACAAATTGGTGTTTCTTCAAAATTAGCACTTTCCTTCCATACTAGTGCTTTTTCCTCAAAATTCGCAGCTTTTACCATAGCTGCGTCCTAGGCTCCAACATATGTTTCAAAACAAAGAATTAAATTGTGCTATTGGTAAAATGTCACTCCCTACTTTTGATGGTTCCTCTCAAAGTTCTGCTAACACTTGGGTGAAAAAATTAGATGTGTATTTTCAGTTGAATCCCATGGTGGAAGAGGATGCATTAAACATGGCCATTTTTCATTTAGAAGGAGATGCCAATGAATGGTGGTTCCATGGTCTAAAAACTTTGGGACATGATCAGTTTAATACATATGGAGAATTTGTTGGAAGGTTATTAGAAAGATTCGATCAAAAAGACCTAGAATTACCTTTCAATGAACTAGCCCAATTGAAGCAAGTGGGAACCCCTACTGATTATATGCTAGACTTTCAAAAATTATCAGTCAAGGTGGCTGATATATCTATGGGAAGGTTAGTATTTCTGTTCACTGAAGTTTTGGATGAACCCTGGAAAGGTTTAGTTAAAGCCCACAAACTAGCTACATTAAGAGATGCTATGAGCTTGACTTGATATCTCCAAAATGTGCTTCCTAGAACAAGATTTCCTCCCAAGCCTGACTTCAAATTTGAAACGAAACCTTGGTAGAGAGATGCATCTGATAAGAAGCCTTGGAAAACAGATTCATTTGAAAATAATAACAAATAACGACTAAACAGGAAAGAACTTCGAAGAAAAAAATTGTGTTACACATGCTTTCAACCATGGGCACTGAGGCATAAATGTAGTAAGGGAAAAGCTCAATACATAGAAGTATTTTCTGATAATAATGAGTATGAAGGGGTATGGATGAAGAAGTACATATTTCAGATCAAGAGGAGGCATATGAGATAGTAGAAGAAGAAAGACAAGAAGAAAATCATCCTTCACCAGACAAAGCAAGAATGGCAGTACTTTCAGCAGTGGCTCATTATCACACTATTCGATGCAAGGGTGTGGTACTAGCAAAAAGAGCTTCAGTTGTGGTAGATGGAGGAGACACACATAAATTCATTGATGCAGACATGGTGGAGAGAAGGAAGATACCTATTGAACCATTTGATGGCTTCACAGTTGTCATTCCAGGTCACAACACCATGTAGTGCAAAACATGGGTTCCAAAGCTGCAAGTCACCGTAGGTAACTATACTTTTGTTGATAGCTTTTATGTGGTTGATCTCGCTGATACTAATGTGGTTTTGGGAGTGAAATGGCTGTACTTTATAGGGGAGCATACAGTAAACTATCAAATTCCTGAGATGAAATTTCAAGATTCGAAAGGTATACTAAGGGTTGTGAGAGGGCAGCACACTTAGCCAAATCAATCAGTGACTTCCAATAGTATGAGATCTATATTGAGCCATGGAGACATAGAATGGGATGTTGAATGTCATATCACATCTCCCAAGACAAACAATTTTTTTTTTGAACACCCAAAGGAGATAGAGAAACTATTGCAAAAGTATGAAAAAGTTTTTAGAGAGCTTCCACATGGTAGACCACTTGATAGGGGGGTTGAGCACAACATTGTTTTGGAGGAGGGTACTTCACCCATTCAAATACCACCCTATAGACATCCAAAAAAAATCAAAGATGAAATTGAAAAGGCTATCCAAGAACTCCTAGAGTTGGGACTCATTAGACCAAGCTCTAGCCCTTATGCTTCTTCAATAGTGTTGGTAAAGAAAAACGATGGACCCTTGAGGATGTGCATAGACTTTAGAGCCTTGAACAAGAAGACAATCAAGAATAGGTATCCTATTCCTAGGATTGATGAGCTCATGGATGAGATATTTGGGGCCAAATATTTTTCCAAAATTGACCTTAGATCATGCTATCATCAAATTCGAATGAAGGAAGAAGATGTGCAAAAGACTGCTTTTAGATGTCATTATGGCCACTTTGAGTTTCTTGTTATGCCTTTTGGATTAACTAATGCTACAGACACATTTCAAGCATGCATGAATAGGATATTTTGCAAGCACCTTAGAAGGTTTGTTTTGGTTTTCTTTGATGACATTCTCATTTACAGTAAAACTTGGGAAGAGCATTTGCAACATCTAGAGATTGTGTTGAAAACTGCAAGAAAAGTCCTTGTTTGGTAAGATGTCTAAATGTGAATTTGGAATGAAGGAACTATTGTATCTTGGGAACATTATTGGGAAAGAATGAGTGAAAGTACACATGGAAAAATAAGGGTTATATTCGAATGGCCACCACCAAAAAACATCACAGAATTAAGAGGCTTCATTGGAATATGCACCTATTATAGAAAGTTTGTGAAAGGGTTCTCCAAGTTGACTTCTCCACTCACTGATTTGACTAAGAATGATTCTTTCAAGTGGGATGAAGAGGCTGAAAAGGCCTTCCAAAAAATGAAATAGGTAATGAGTAGTTGTCCCATACTTGCATCACCTGATTTTTCTAATCCTTTTGTTGTTGAATGTGATGCTTCAGGTGGAGGAATAGGGGCTGTCCTAAAGCAAGGCCAACACCGTATAGCCTTTGAGAGCAGAAAGTTGCAGCCTCATGAAAAGATTTACTCCATCTACGACAAAGAAATGTTGGCCATCATGCATGCATTGTCCAAGTTTGGACAATACTTGGTGAGAAACAAGTTTGTGGTGAAAACTGACCACAATGGTCTAAGGCACTTCCTCACCCAAAAGGATCTAAATGAAAGGAAACAAAAGTGGGTAAGCAAGATTCAATCTTATGATTTTTATATTGAATATGTGAAAGGAAAGAATAACATTGTAGCAGATGCATTATCTAGAAGACCTTCTTTTTCTCTCATGGACATTGCCAAGGATTGGAAAAACATGCTACTAGTTGAATATGCCAAAGATAAATTTCCTTGTGATGTAGTAGATGGAATCAAAGGGGATGATAACTAGAGTATTTTGAATGGGATGATATATTATAAGGGCAGAATTTATTTGGTTCAAGATTCAAAACTCAAGTACAAAATTTTGCAAGAAGCACATGATTCCCCACTAGCTGGCCGTCCGGGGATCTTCAAAACTTATAGGCAATTAAGGAAAATATTTTTTTGGAAGGGGCTGAAGGAAGATGTTCAAAAATATGTGAATGAATATAAGGTATGTCAGTAAAACAAATCAGAACTTACATGCCTAGCTAGCTTATTGCAACCATTTCCCATTCTGGAGCAAAAATGGGACAATATCTCAATGGACTTCATCACCGGTTTGCCCAAATATTTGGGTAAGGATTGCATATATGTGGTAGTGGATAGGTTGAAAAAATTTGCTCAGTTATTTGTTGTTACATCATCTTTTAGTGCTCCACAAGTGATTAATAGTTTTTTCAAAGAATCAGATTGCATGGCCTCCCCAAGAGCATTGTAAGTGATAGAGATAGTAGATTCATGGGTGTTTTTTGGCAAGAAAGTTTTAGATTGGTGGGCACTCAGTTGACTCCAAGTACAAGCTATCAACCACAAACTGGTGGACAAACAGAGAGGGTGAATCAATGGTTGGAAGGGTACCTAAGAAACTAAACAGAGAGGGTGAATCAATGGTTGGAAGGGTACCTAAGAAACTATGTGGAAGAGCAGCAAAAAGCATGGGAAAAATGGCTACACTTGGGTGATTTTTTCTACAACACCACTTTACATATGTCGATAGGGATATCTCCTTTCAAACCATTATATGTTTATGATGCACTTACCTTTGTTGAAATTATCTTTGGTGATAGTAGAGCCCTAAAATCTAAAGATTGGGTGGAAGAGAGCCAAGAAATTTTAAAGCTTTTGAAAGATAATTTGTAGGTTGCCCAAAATTAGCAAAAACAATATGCAGATAGACATAGAGAAGAAAGGACCTTTCAGGTTAATGATTTAGTATATTTGAGGCTACATCCATATAAAGAAACATCTCTCAAAAAGAGTGGAGCAGAAAATCTAAATCCAAAATACTATGGTCCATACAAGGTAGTTTGGAAGATTGGGGTGGTAGTATATGAATTAGAACTTCCAGAAGGAAGTAAAATCCACACTGTATTTCATGTTTATTGTCTCAATAAATCTCTTGGTCAACAAATTGTCACTTCAGAAATACTTCCTCCTTTGGATGATGAAGGTCCACTCATACTTGTTCCGGAAAAGATTTTGCAGACAAGGGAAAGGAGATTGAGGAGCAGAACTATCAAAGAATACTTAGTACAATGGAAGGATCTACCAAGTGAAGATGCCACATGGGAAGAGGAGAATATTTTGCAGCATCCAAATCTGAAATTTCTTGAGGACAAGCAATCTTGGGTGGGGAGGACCGTAATGTCCCCATTCAATTAAGGTCATAACAGGAAAATTCCATCAATCCTACTAGTTCCCTAGGTTGGATGGAGGCATTCGTATTTGCAATAAGGGATATATTAAATGATGTTTAGACATTAGAATGGAATAAATATTCAATAAATTATCTAATTAAATAAATGCAAGAGAAAATCAAAGTGGCAATTAATCATGAAGACACGTGGAGGCTGTGGGGCCCACACAAGCTAGAATTTCTATGCCACATGGAATCCTCCTCTTGCAATTTCGAATCCATGGGAAGCCTAATGTTTTTGGGATGAGTTAGGAGAATCACTTGTCCATATACATCATAGGTCGAATTTGGATGGAAGTGTAACTCCTAAGGAGAAGGAAGAGTCAAATGAGGAGTTATTGGACTAGATTCCCTAACCTATATGACAATAATGATGAAGATGTTATGACAATTATGACAAATTGCAGATCTGATTACTGACATCTGACCATTTTAACATGTTAGGCCTAAATATATTATCCAATAAGGCATTCATGGGAGTTGGGGAATCTCAATGGACTCCTATTTGAATTGGTGAAAGGTGGAAGGTTGGGAAAGGTAGGACACATGGCACATCTTGAGCCCTCACCCTAATTCGAATTAGCTTGGAGTTATGGATGGATTGGGACCCTTAGAAGGTTAAGGATTGTTTATAAAATACAGGGATCAACCAAGATAAAATATTTTGATCATTTTGAGAATTTGCATTTGTGAAGAGAGAGAGCTAGTGGAATACTAGTCTTCTTGCCTTAGCAAATTTCGAGGGTGAAAGATTCCCATCCAAGTTGGTGTGTGTGAAGGCCATTCAGAAATTTCATGGAGATTTAATGGATTCTTTATTTGCAGGTGTAATATACAAGTCAACTCATGGTTTCTTCTAGTGCAACTCACTCCTTCAACCATTTCCAGTTTTCATTGCATATTCTTGCTCCTTGAGGGATTGGGCTTTTGGTGAGCTATTGTATTATTTGGGGGAGATTCTAATGACCCATTTATTTTGTATTGAGATGAATATACTATGTTATTCATGTTCATAAATTTACCAGGTTGATATTCCAAGTGATTGTATGTAAAATTGATTATTAATGAGCAAACAGTGACCATTTCCCCACTATATTAATGTATACCAATGCAATGTTGATGAATTCGAATGGAGTAGTGTTTCTATGATGTATTTATGTTGAATGGAATTTAACTAATGAGTATCACAAGTTTCATGTTCAGTACTTAAGCATTTGGAGCCATCTTCCTCAATTTTATTGCATTTGGAGAAGATTTAATGACATTTCCCCGAAGGTCGAACTAGTAATTTTGTAGTTGTTTGGGAAAGGGTTATAACAGAATTAAAAAACTGAATAATGGTGCACATGAGAAATTAATATTGTCCCTTATACATCCCCTACTTCTGTTCATAAATTCGAGTGTGTTTGGAAGCATTTGGAGAGCCATATTCAACATTTACCCTAGGGGTATTTGAACCTCAAATTGCTAGTTAAATTCAATACTTTGTCCAGAATATTAAAGGGGTTTGAAGAAGTCTTTTGGTGGTCCTATATCATCCTTGAACATCATAATCAATTCCTAACATCATTCATATACCTTCTCAGAATATTTGGGAGCATTTGGAGCAAATTGGAGACCTAGACATCAAAACTAGTCAAAGGTCGAACTAGGGAAAAAGTGAAAAATTTGTCATTTTAATAAATTTCTTAAAAATTGACATTACAATATGTTATGTAATAATGAGTAATATTTACCGGTTCGTAATATAAGAAACTATTCTCGATTCTTCCAATATGAGTGAAGAGCATAAGGAATATTAAAATTCAATAAGTGATCAATGGTATTGTGAGAAACTTCAATATGCATGCAGCTCAAGTGAAAAGATATAAATATTCCCTTGTTTGTTTTAAACCTATGAATATGATGTTCACTATTCACAAAATGCATAGAATATATAGGCTCATTTAAAATTTGAACTAAACAATTATATAAAAAAAAGAAATATAAAAAATAATTGGTAATTGACGCATGGATAATTAACTCGTAGCTCATGCATTGATAACAGATAGTGACATACAACCCATTTAACCCACTCTTCCATAGAATCTTGTTGGTCTTTTCATAGGTTATAATTTAAATGTAAACCTGTAGAGCTTCATTAAATTAATATCTGACTAAGGTGGAATCCTATAAAAACTTCAAATAACGCCAATTATCTAGAAGATATTTGATAAAATCACATTTCAATCATGTTTACAATGTTTCCTCATAATTTCCTCCAAATGAACTAACGACCTTTTTTTATAGATTTGTCATTGGAATGTGCTTTGGTTTAGTATTTTTTTATGATATAGCTTTAGACATGTCAACAAATGTAGTCCAATGTAATGTTGTCAAAATCAATTTTTTAAATTAGTCTAATAAATGATATGGTTACCTCACTAAAAAATAGTTGGACTTCACTATTTAATTAATAGCCATGGTTTTGGAAAAAAATTGGTTTATAAAATTTTGGGACATGTTTCAATAATGGAAAATAATAGGAGGTATTTAAATTTTCACACATAAGATGTTTTAATGCATAAAACTAAGTAAATATAGAGAGATAATGAAGGAGTAAGAGTTTGTACGTTTTACATGTTATAGAGATAATGCATAGATATATAAGTTTGTTTTAATAAATGTACATTGTGAATCATTTTGTTTTAACATATGCTTTAGATTATATATATATATATATATATATATATATATAAAAGAAAGTTGTTCCCTGATTATAAATGGTTAATTTAGTCTAAGAAAGGAAGCAAAACTTTAATAAAATTAATGTTTTTTTCATGATAAGGTTTTTGTTAAAACTTTACATATTAATAAAGTTTTATCATAATTTAAATTTGGTGGATGGTAGAACGATGTCTATATTTTTGGAGATCAATTTTGCTATGTGATGAGAGGTTGTAAGCTAAATTTAGAACAAAAAGAACTTCTAAGTATTAACTAAAACACCTTCTTTCGAGTGTTTTTATTGATTTTTCTATATTTTTTTGTTTGATTGTAGTGACATGAAACATTTTAGTGAATACATTCATAATGTTTTCCTAACATGTGTAGGAATTAAATGTTTTTTTTTTTAATTTTAATTGTGATATTACTCTAATAGTATTTTATATTTAACACATTGAGGAAGGAATACTTTTAATGGAAAACGGATAGAAAAGAAAGACAACAACTTCAAAAAAAAACTTATTTTCATATTTTCATAAAGTGCAAAAACATGATTCATTTAGAGAGAGAAATGAAATTGAAGAGGAAGCTAACTGAATTGATCTTTCTGACGCTTCTAGTCATAAAGTGGTTGATATGTCAACTACATATGTACAAGAGAATTGCATTGAAAATGAAGTAAATTTGGCTAGTGATGTTGAAGGATGGTTGAATTAACTAAAGAATATGAAGAATCGAGACGACCAAATAAACGTAAGAGAGGAAGTTGGGATTTTGGAAGGTAATTTCAGTTTGAGTGGACTTCGATATTTCCATTCATGCAGCCTATGATTTGTGAAAATGGTGATGTGATTGAAGTGAAATGCGCAATTTGTAGTTGGAGATATGGTAGAGATGTTAAAATGCAGTTGAAGAAGGATAGCATTGAGAAGCATTGTGGAAAAATTTATTACAAGGAAGAAGTTGTTGGAAAAGTGGAAAATAAGTCAAGGTGGAAGACTGAAAAAGAATGCAAGCATGTTGAGAATGTTGAAATGTATGAAAAAACATTAGAAATGATCATAATAATAAAATGAAGGGATCACTTCATAGCTTATTCAAGAAAAAGGTATCAACAGAAATGCAATCTAAAATAGTCCAAATGGGAACCATTTTCCATATTTTAAAACTTGGAAGGCCAATGAAAGATTATGTCCATTATAAGGATTTGTTACACTTCCTTTCAATCCCCAAGTTTCCTTCATCACATTGGTCTATTAATAATGGATGGGTGTTTTTGAAACATATGGCTAAAGTAGTTAGGCAGCACCTGGGAGAAACCATAAAGAATGCTGATTTTTTTTTCCTTATCATTAGAGGAAGTAATTGCAGTAGACACTAGGTCATGGATTTGTATGAATGTTTATACAGTACAAAATCATGTGAGAAATGTGCACTTTTTGTCTTTGTGTAAAATGAAGGAGAGTGCTATTGCTGAAAATTAATATAATATTGTGATGAATACTCTATGTGAGATTAGTGGGTTGGATGGACTCGACATTGCTACAAAGTTGGTTTGTTTTGGAGCAGATGGTGCATCTGTAATGCAAGTAAACCGTAATGGCCTTTGTGTTCAATTACAAACAAGCATTGCACCTTATATGATTGGTATACATTGCATGGAACATTGAACAAATTTGGAATTCAAAATTCTTAGCAAGGAAAGATTGGTTAACAAAGTAGATATGCTCGTGGCTGATTTGCATGGATTCTTTTGTAGAAGTTCAAAGACGAGTATAGAATTCAAAAATTTTGTAGCTGGTTTGACGAGTGGGAAGAAGATTTTAAAAAATGTTGAAACGCGATGGATCTCACTCTATGAACCTGTAAAGCGTGTCTATGATGAATATATTTATTTGGTTGGATTTATGGATGAACATTGTTTTTGTGTGGATAAAGCTCAAGTTCTTTTGCACCAATTAACTGATGTGGAAACACTATTGAAATTATGTGAAATCCTTCCCTTGTTGCATCAGATGTATATGTTGATTAAGATTGTGCAAACAAGAACATTATATTTAGTAGAGTATACAAAGGCAAGAAAAAGGGCATGTCTGCTTTTAGATAGTTCATATATAACACCAACAGAAGCCTTTGATAGCATCGATTTTAGAAAATGGAAAGAGCTCATTGATCTTCAAAATCCTCAAAACTTTATTAAGCTTGATGAAAATAATTATGTATGCATTTCAGTACGTGCCAATTTGGTTCCTCTTCATATTCTTCAAAAACATGGGCGTATTGTAAAGGAGAAGAGAGTAACCAGAGATGAATTTCAAGTTGTCATTCAAGCAATAAAGTCAAATCTTAGAAGTCTTGCAAGGGCATTAACAACATAAATTAGATAAATTTTTCCAAGAGATGACTTACTAGAGGCAATGAGCATTGTTTATCCACAATTTTGGAATCATACATTGGACAAAGAAGTAATTTTTTTGGACTTTAAAAGAATGTTCAGATATTGATTGATTATTATTGTCATACACATGTCATTGAAGAAAATCATATTAATGGAATCTTAGATGTTGATAAATTATGTTCACAAGCAAAGTGTTTTGTAAACACTATGATGGAGCAATTTGGAAAACTAGAAGATCCTTTGTCAAATGGGTCTATCACAAGATTATGGGAAAAGTTAGATAGGAGTGATACCTTGAAAGAGCATATGTCTGAACATTTCAAATTGGTTGACTTGTGCCAAAATATGATTTTGGGCTCTATAGAGGATGAAAGGATTTTCAGCTTGGTTTCATTTTTAAGGTCCAAGTTGAGGAATGGATTGGACAATAACCTCATCTCTTGTGTTCATTTGTATGTATCAAATTATGATGTCAACAACTTTCCTTATGAGAGAGCATTAGCACTTTGGACATCTGAATGCAGCAGAAGAGGGGAAAGCAATATGACTGACTCTTTGAAAGATTTTGATTCAGAAAATGAATTAGATGATGAAGATAGTTTTGATAAATCTAAGGGTTTATCTTTCGACCATCTTAGCGATTTGGAAGATGAAACAAATACATGGAAGTTTTAGTTATGAGTGATGAATGTGTATACTTGAACACATTATATGAAGTATTTAGTGTATAAATGGAGGAACATTAGATGAAATAAGTTAATCTTTCATTGTAAGTTGTAAGTTATATGCTATTGTGAAGAAACATTTGTAAATGTAAATAGGATATCACTTTTAATTGGTTGTGGATTTAGTTCTTTTTTGGTGGGGAGAGTTTTTCCCATGGTAATTTTTGTGTATTTTTTCATGGGACGTCTCTTTTGGTTATTTTGAATGCTTTTTTTAAGTGTAGTATATATATATGTGTGTGTGTGTGTGTGTGTGTGTGTGTGTGTGTGTGTGTGTGATGTTGATAGAGATTAGATAACTTACCTATGAATGTTGTGATACATTAAAGTAAATTCCAGTGTGACTAAAAACTAACCAATATTTACTTACACTATTTGTTTGAATTGCATAATGTATATTAAATATCCCATTGATGGAATTAAAATGGATTAGCATCTTTTGGTACAATAAATCATTTCCAAGAGGAACGATAGTGTAAGAAAACAATGAAAAACACTCACATAAGAGGTAAATTGGAAAAGGAATATGAATATTAGACATAACATTGATGAAATTGAGAGTGCAAATTTTTGCCAAACACAAAAACACATACCATAAATATTCGTTCATTGTAAATTGTTTTATTAGAAAAAATTTCCCAATTACTTTTTTCAATAAGGGATTATTTGCAAAGTTGGTATACTTTTCCTATAAAAAATTGAAAGATTCGCCTAACAATAATATTTTTCTTTAGAGACTCTTGCAACTTGGTGATTAAATGTTGGCACAAGTTATGCAAGTAGATATTAGGGTGAAGGTATGGATTGAAGAAGGATGGTGATGAATGGACAAGAAGATGATGATTTGGTCATGTCAGAAGATAAGGATGATGGTGGTTCCCCCAAACTGAAATCTTTTACTAACCTTGGAATATAGCAAATTAAGAGGAAGTGGGACAAAGGATCAAATGTTTTTCCAAATACAAATCCATACCATTCAATGAAATGTGACTAAATAAAGGGAAAACAATCATACCTACACTTACCTATGAAATCCATGATCTTTGTAGCAACATCTGAGTGGCAAGGGATGTGATATGTCCACAATGATGTCAAAATTTGCAAGAAAGTGCAATGTGGAGCTTGGAGCTCTTAGCATGATGACCTTTAAACTAAGCTATGAAGCTGAGAACATGTAGCATGAGGAGATGTGGAACAATTTTATGCTGTAGAAATGAGTTTTGGAGATCCTTATTCAAATATCAACTTGGAAATATTTATTTATAGAGAAACTTGGATGGAATTATTTATTTCTCACTTTATTTGCAAACCTTGTTCGCCAACAAGCTAGTTTTCAAACAAGATTTTCCTGACTACACCCAAAGGGTTTTCACAGTCAGAATTTTATTATTCCTAAGGAATACCTACCAGCAAACTAGTTTTCAAGCATTCCAAGGTATGATGGCGCCTGAGATAGGTTTTCACCATCAACTTTTATTTGGAACTGGGGTAGGAAAATGGAGAAACTTGGCATTGTAAGTGAGCCAAGATATATTTATGGTGTGGGTTAGGGGTGGGTGAAGTAGAAAGGCATGGAAGTGGCAGAGTGATGGAGGCTGAATCTAATCTAAGTGTAGTGGTTATATGAATGATATGCTGGTAAAGGTCAATGGATTTTAGAGATAACCACATAAGAAAATGAGACTGTATGAACTTCAGTATGCATGCATCATTGAATTAAGAGGAAGAAAATGCATATGCTTACCATGGTATTGGTGAATGATCATGAATAACATGAGGTATTCCAAAGGGATTATTTTGGAGCAATAATATTGGTGATGTGGTAATTGGGCTTGAATTTTCATCGGTCTTTACTTTTTCTTCACAGAAAGTCTTCATTCATCTCATTTTCTATCCACCATAAAGTTGGATGAAAAAATATTAATGGAAAGTATTCTTGTTGGAATAATATGGAATACTTTTGGAACTGTAGGAGCTTGAATGTGGCCACACTGTGTCTTTATTGGAGTAGAAACATCAAGGTCTCCCATAAGTAGCAACATCATCTAGAAGTAATGTTGGAAATCTTATTAATATTGAGAGGAGGGGTGAATCATTATTATGTGCAGTCTTGAACAAATTTTACTTTTACCAAATTTAAACAGTACTTAGATTATGCATTCATCATAAACAATGTTATTCATCAACACATCCATAAGACACAGAACACAAACATTTGACATGGAAACCCAAATGGGATAAAACCACATAACGCTTTCTTATATAATAAAGATTACATTCATGGGAAGCACTGACTTCCAAGATTCTCCAACACTAACTAGAAGGAGGCTCCAACCCCCTAATTTACAGGCTACAACCTAAAGGAAGAATCAACTCCTTGATTTACAATCACCAACTAGAAGGAAGCACCAAACCCCTAGGTTTACAAGCTCTGACCTGAAGGAAGCACTGACTCCCTATTCCTTGCCTCATTCTACCACCCTGATATGATTATAGAATATTCTTCTTGATTTCTACTGATCTGCGCACTCTTCATATTTATTGCAATACATTCTGTCATATGCACCCGCTATATACATTGTTCTTTCAATTGTTGTTATGTATCATCAGTTCACCACTTACTCCACATCACTACATCCGTATTGCACATAGGTTCTCATACTTCATATACTTCCACAATCTACGCATTGTTCAACATATTGTTATGGTTTTGTGCATCTACATAATATATTGATATTGCACATAAACTACCGTGTTGTTGTTCTATACTTGCACATCTGTCTCATATAAACTATATCATCATGTGCACCATCTTTGATACTACCTTTCTATTCTTGCACACTTGTCTCAGATAAAACACATCATCTCTTTTGTTGCAGTCATGTTCTTGCACACTTGGATCACTTGCTAGATCATGTTGTTCTAAATCAACGAGCCATTGATACCCCAATAATTCGAACAAATTAGAATTATATCCCTTGTTCATATTCAAGCTTACATTTACTCACCAACTTGGCTTCTTATTTATACTCGACTTATGCAAACCATGTGTCTAGAAGTTGGTTGTAGCATCCCTTCTTCCTTTCTTCATGGTGTCAAGCTTACTCACACATCCACCACTTTTCTTGACCTACACAACTGAGGTATCATGCATTGTGGGTCTTGTGCACACATGGTCCTTATCAATATAGTGGGACTCGTGTACTTGGGAACCACTGCTTGTGGGGTCTTGCGCCCTTGAAGTACCATTTCCTAGTGAGTCTTGCACACTTCCGAGACTTGTATACATATTCCTCATGGTGGGTATTGCACACTTCCGAGACTTGTATACATCTTCTGCTTGGTGATTCTTGCGCACTTCCGAGGTTTGCATACATGTCCAATCACCTATTATTCCCGAGACTCTTGCGCACTTCTGAAACATCACCTTTGAAGTACCACAACTAGATAGATTAGGGACTTGCTCATGTACCTTATGTACTTCTTCAAATTGGATTTCATATACTTCTTAAAACTTGTTGTTATGTACTTCTCCAAACTAGCACATGGATACTAAGTCCTCTTTGACATCAATGATAACCAAAGTTCAACAATATCCCCCTTTGGAATTGATGTCAACACCTTGTGAAGTTATTCTCTTCATCATTGTGAATTCCTCTATTCTATTTGCATACAACACAATACTCTCCCTGTGTGTACTCCCCTTGTGTTCTTTCCAGTTTGAACCATTGTTCTTTTGCGCAACCTTCGATCAGTACTTCTCTGGGTTTTTTCATTTCTACGTAGTTTTCTGTCATAGATGCATGCCTCATGGTATTTTTTCATTGTCACATATGCATGCTTCATGGTATTTATCCCCCATTGACATCAATGGAAAATAGGTTCTTTGCATGCACAATTTTAGGTTCTATTTTGTACTTATACTTAGGCTTTGCATTGTCCTTCATGCAGTTGCTTGATTCAATTATTCCCCTTATCTTCATGCTTTATTCTTTTTTATTTTGTCAATGCTAGTGCACCTAGGTCAGTCACCTTGCAACCTGTACATTTGTCACTGTATCTGTAGCTGTATCAGTTAAAGATATGCTCCCCCTGTACGGTTGTTGATTTCCTTTTATCTTGATCTTATGTTCCTGTCATCACTACTTTAATGTTTATTTATTCATATTTCAATTGCAACATCGTGTTCAACTTGCGCAATCGCAAGTTCCCTGTGCTACCGTATTTTCATTATCTTTTGTGCCGACTTCTTCCTGCATTCAATTCTTCCTTTTGTCACACCTATTGCGCCAATGAATTTTCATCATTAATTAAACACATCTTCTTTGATATTGATATTAATGACATACATCATCTTCCTTACTTCGCACATCTTGTCATATCTTCCAAAAATTCTTCATTGATGTCGCACACATTTGCATCCGTCAAGCAGCCTTGCAACAATTCGAAGTGATTGATGACTCATGCATAATATTGCTGTCGTACTTGCGTATTTTAGACAATATCATTTCAAGCATATGGAACAATGAGTTCGATTCTCCCTTTTTTTAATTTGGCCCGATCTTATTAACTCATATCATGGCATGTTTCCATAAATGCTATTAATTTTGACGTCCTTCATGTCTACTTCCAAGCATGTGGTCATGAATAAAGTTAACCTCAACATCTCTTCAATTTATTTTGGCGCACACGACAAACACCTTCCAATCTATATATGAGTAGTGTATGGATTTGTCTTTCATCTTGGTTCATTCCTTATCAAGCTTATTCTGAGTGTCACGACTTCATCCACCATGTATTCTTACTTTCAAATATTTAGCAATTCATTAGATAGTATTCATTCATTGGTTCAATTGCAACAAGTTGAATTTGTGAGGCTGAAAGAAGATATGGGTATTTGGAAATCCAAATAACGGAATCCAGCTCATGCACCGGTATACACAATATCAGGTTAACCATAGTAATTCAGAGGAATTGTCAATTCTGAAGAAGAGAATTGAATGCATGGAGAGACAACAAAATCAAACAATTGACTTGTTGAATTTGATTCAGATGGAGCAATGTAATGCCAACACATATTATTTGATCCTGCAACTTTGTCCACTTCTGCAAGATCCTGAGTTAGTCAAGAAAAATCCATTGGATCTTGATCTTCACTTGTCTCAGCAACCATCCAACCATGTCGTAGAGTTGGACCTCAAGCCTCGGCTCTAAGTTGATTTTGTAATTATTAATTTTACTCAACACATCTTCTATCATTGTAATGTACTTCAGTCGTTGTTAGGCCTTAGCATGCTTTCTCTTGAGACTCTGTTATTCTGGAATACTTTAAATCTGATTACTGTGACAAAGATCTTATGTAATTTTTTTCTTCCTCTAATGGCAACTTTTGAATATAATAAAAACTCTGATTAAAAATGTTGTATTTGTGCGGAACTTCTGTTTGTCAAAAGCAATACTTATTTGTACCCTTCTTTCAACAGTCACATGTATAAATTCTTTGTGTGACAGTTTTACTTCAACATGTATTTCCAAATAATTTACTATGGCATTATTTGTTAGTTTTCTTTATGGATATACTAGTGCATTTCCTTTGCATCTTTACATCAGTGTGACTTTATACAACATGCTTCAGATGTCACAATACCTACTAATGCTCTCCTTGAATTCCTAAGAATAATGTGGTTGAATTCAATGATTTTACTCATCCTCTTGGTGATTAGCAAGACGGGAAGCAATAATTTTTTGCTTGAGACGTACTTTTATTATTTGCTTCGAATGTACAAGCTTGAGGAACTTTATTTACCCATGTTTTCATGTGCACACACACTTTTTGATACTGCGCCTGACTACTTTCATTTTCTGTCCATATTTTGTTGTTGATGTCATGTGAAGTATTTCTTTCTGATCGATTTATTGCTCTTCGAAAAAATTGGACCTTGTATCCAAAACCAACACAAGTATAGCATCTTATAGTATGAAATTATTTTGCAATATGTCCATTGTAGTTTCACCTCGAGCACTTCAATGTATTGAGTCTTCTTCTATCAATGTAATGAAAAAATTTATAATCATTGAAGGAACTGTCATACCTGGATTGAAATGGATTCATTTTATTTGAAATGTACTTGTTGTCACAGATCTTCTCAATTGTCCTGTCATAGCCAAGTCCTGATTTTTCTACTGGTGATCTGTGATCGTTCAATATCTTATCGAGGATTGATGTGCTATTATTGAATTTGTTCTCCATTTCCACTTTAAGACAACTCTTTCCATTTCCTATATTTTCATAGTCCAGAGTATCATTCATGATGTGTCCTTGAGCTTGTTCCTCTTTTTTCATCTTATCCCTTTATTATTCTAAGTGATAAATCTCTTTATTCCTTTGCTCAATTTTATTTGTTAGCAGCTCATTTTTTTGCTTTGATTCTTCTATGGATATATTCAATACATACCCCTCTTCTTCAAGCTTCCTTATTTTATGTATTGCGTAGTCCAAATGTTTCTCAAGATCCATTTCCTTTTCACTCACCTGTTCTTCATATTTTGACAGTTGGTCCTGCAAACGTTTTTTCTTGTTTCTTGATTTCTTTAATTCTTCTAGGGCACTAACCAATTCACCTTCCCAGTCAAATTCATCGCCAGACTGATTGTCTGGTCTGATTTATGCAACAAATTTTGGAGGTGAATTAAAGGTCTCATAGAAAAAGTACTTATTTAGTGTTCCTGATTGAATTTCATGTGTTTTTTTATGTTTCTTTATTGATAGGGGAACAACATTTTTTCTTCTCTTCTGTTCCTTGAACTAATAGAAATTCCTTGAATAGCACTTCTCTTGGACTATCATAATTGTCACCTTCTTTAGATGAATTGTTGTCTTCGCTGGAGTACAAACTCTTCCTCTGTTTAGATAACTTCTTCTTATTCTCGGATTTGTCCTATTGGTGTGTCATCATTTGTTCTTTGTAAATGACATCTTCTTCACTGTTACAATCTCTATCTTCTTTATAAGGAAACTTTGAAGAAAAATGGCCTACTCTACCATATTTAAAACATTTGAAGGGTAACTTACCCTTGTACTTGCCACATCCTCTTTTTGGCTTCCTTACAAAATTTTCCCCTTCCTCATCTGATTCATCAGATGAGTTGTTGTTATGCTCATGTTTTACTTTCCTAGTGGCTTTGAAAGTTGCTTCTTTGCTATTGGGATTTTCCTTTTCATCTCTCATCTCATATGCAGTGAGGATTCCATGAAGCTCATCTTTTGTCATCTTTCAAGATCATTTATGTCTTCTAAAACTAACACCTTGGAGTCAAATCTCAGTGGTAGAGTTCTCAATATTTTCTACATAATCAATTCTTCATTTAGTAGAACTCCAATACCTTTTATGGTGTTGACTATCTCATTGACTCGAAGAAAGTATGAAGAAATATTTTCTTCTTCTTTCATTTTCAAACACTCAAATAGTCCAGAATATGTCTGCATTTTTTCCTTCTTGACTTTCTTGTCTCCTTCAAAGATATTTTTGAGTTTTTCCCATACTTATTTTTCCAAAGTACAATGCATGACCTTAGTGAATACAAAGTCTTCCAATACACATAACAGTGCATTCCTTTCCCTTTCATTATATTCATACTGCCTTCTTTAAGTTGGATCAACTGGTGCAGTTGTGGGAACATTATATCCATTTTCAATTGAGTTCCAGACATCAGCACCAAGGGACTGCATATATACCTCCATGCTTATCCTCCAAATAGTGTATTTTGAGCCATCAAATTTAGGTGCTATGTTGGTGGAGAGTCCTTCTTGTTTGTCCATGTCTTTGCAAATATCTATCTTCCAATTGTTAAGTTGTTACTGAAGACACCCGCTTCGACACAAATTTTTGGAAATCTTATTAATATTGAGAGGGGGTGAATCAATATTATGTGTAGTCTTGAAAACATTTCACTTTTACCAAATTTAAACAGTAATTATATTATTCATTCATCATAAACAATGCCATTCATCAACACATTCATAAGACACAAAACACAAATATTTGATGTGAAAACCCAAATGGGAGAAAACCAAAAAATGCTTTCTTATATAATAAATATTGCATTCATGGGAAGCACCAACTTCCAAGATTCTCCAACATCGACTGGAAGGAGGCTCCAACCCCCTGATTTACAGGATACAACCTAAAGGAAGCACCAACTCCTTGATTTACCAAAACCAACTAGAAGGAAGCATCGACCCCCTGGATTTACAGGCTCTGACCTAATGGAAGCATCGACTCCATGTTCCTTTCCCCATCCTACCACCCTGATATGACTATAGAATATTATTCTTGATTTCTATTGATCTGTGCACTCTTCACATTTACTGCAATACATTCCTTCATGCGCACTTACTATATACATTGTTATTTCAACTGTTTGTATGTATCATCAGTTCACCACTTACTCCACATCACTGCATTAGTATTGAACACAGGTTCTCATACTTCATATACTTCTAGAACCTGTGCGTTGTTTAACACATTGTTCTGATTCTGCGCATCTGCATAATCAATTGATACTGCACATCATCTACTGTGTTATTCTTTTGTACTTGTGCATATGTCTCATATAAACTATGTCATCCTATGCACCATATTCTATAATGCCTTTATGTTCTTGTGCCCTTGTCTCACATAAACCACATCATCTTGTGCATCATCTGTTGTGTTGTTATTTTTTTCTTGCGCACTTGGGTCTCTTGCTAGATCATGTTGTTTCAGATCAACGATTCATTGGTACCCCAATAATTCGAAGCTTTCCAAATAAGAATTCTATCTCTTGTTCATATTCAAGCTTACATTTACTCACCAACTTGGATTCATGTTTATATTCGACTTGTGCAGACCATGTGTCCAAACGTTGGTCATAGCATCCCTTCTTCTTCTTTTCACAATGTCAAGCTTACTCACGCATCCGCCACTTGTCTTGATCTACACAACTATGGTATCATGCCTTTTGGGTCTTGCACACACATGGTCCTTAGCATAGTGCGACTTGTGCACTTGGGACCACTTCTTGTGGGGTATTGTGCCCTTGAAGTACCATTTCCTAGTAATTCTTGCGCACTTCTGAGACTTCTATACATCTTCCACTTGGTGGGTGTTATAGGTCAAATCTGCACTTCTCCATCTGTGATCACAGTGCCCTGTTGATCACACAAAATGACACTAAGGATTGAAGAGTTTGATTGACCTGGATGACTTGTTGCTAGAAGTACACTCTTAAGCTGAAAATATTGCAGTTTCCCCTGATTTTACCACATGTATGCCCCTCTATGTATAGAAAACCAGCGTACACCTCGGAAAAATACTCTACTTTGCTCAAGGACAACTAGCGTACATCTCCCAAAATGTTGTAAACGCTTGTTGCAGAGCACAAAAGTTGCTCTCTGTACACTACTCTTGTTGTCTGAAACCCGTGTACATCTTGAGATATAATAAAAAAATATATTAAATTGACGAATTGGGATTAGTTGAAATTGGTTCTGCAACTTCCTCTGCCTCCCAATCCAACCACCTCTCGATTACAACTGCCTACCTTCTCCCATAAATACAAGGAGGATCCATGAGAGGGGTTAGAGATAGAAGACCTAGAAAGAATGCATTAAGGGTTGTTACGCTGGAGGAAAGTCCCAAGTCATTGTGAAGAGCAGGAGCCCATGACTCGGTTGCAGAAACATCTCAACACGTCAGGCATATTGTATTGATTCATGCTTCTTTGACAATAAAAAGGTCGAAATACCCTTCCTATCCCAAATTAGATGTCTACTAGATTGCATGTCTATTTGGATTAATATCTGATAATATTTGATGTTAAATTACTTTCTGATTTCATTATATTTATATATAGTAAAGATACGTTGAGGAAGGTATCTTTTGTGTTGCAGGTTCATCAAGCGAGAGATCAAGTGAAAGCTAGGACTAGTCATCGGTTAAAGGTATGTCTTTCGATATCCCGATCTTTGTCATTTGTAAGAACTAGTTGTAATGCAATTTAATGAATGTATTTACCTATCAACCCCACCTAGTTGGTAGTGTCCATCTCCTCACTATAAGGTAGAAATCCTGAACAACAGATTGGTGACTCCGCTAACGAGTAACCATTTGTTTTCTGCTCTAGGAGACCTAGTTAGGTTTTCTTCCAGCCCATTTTTTAGTCTTTTTGATTGTTTGAGAGGTCTTGTAGATCTTTGTTACCTGTTCTTTGTGCTTGATTCATCTCAGTTGACTGTCTGCAAAGCATGTTTGTGCCCTTCTAAGTCATGTACGCTGGTCCACCCTACTCACAGTAGCGTTTGTTACCTGATGAATGCCCCTCTTTGCACTGCACAGTATCATACCTCTCCTGATGTACGCTGGTTTTTACACTGCACAATAGTGTATTTTCCTGTAGTGTCCAGTTTTCTGTTAGGGTTTTATTTCAAAGCTTTTTGTTTCTTTTCCATCCTGTTGCTTCGCTGTCTTCACTGACCGATGATACCTCCCATGTCTCTGTTGAGTCTTGTTTGCCTCTCTGATGTATTTTAGTTTTTTTTCTTGCTTGAGCCCTTGTTTAAGTGTCTTCACTGCTTTCTAGCCCTTTTTGAAGTTTGTGCACTGTTCTCTTTTGGACATAGCTGTACACTCTGGCCCTAGTTGCTTGTTGTAGTCATACAAATCTGCGTCATTATCGTTAGTTGTTTGTGGCAACAATAGCACGCTTTCTCTTTGTCTTATCCTTTCCATTAGGGTTTGACCTTCAAGTTTGAGTCCTTAGGGTTGCTTTCGAAAGGTTGCTTGGTTTAGATACTTCCTGATTTTCTTTTCAGTCCAGTCCAAGTGAGTCAAAGCCTCCTAGTTAGTATTCTTTCGAGTACGTGTGTTTGGTAAGGTCACTTTTTGGTTTGCTTGCTTACTTCTTTACTTGGCTTAGTGTTTTCTTAGGATTTTGATGCTTAGGAGCAACCTGTTAAGTTTGCGTTTCTGTTACAAGCATTTCTTCTCCCTGTCTCTTTTACACTTTGTTTCCAAGTATCAAGTTTTTCTTTTGTAAAAACTTGGTAAGTCAAGTCTTCCTCAGATTGTTTGATTTGTTTGTTTCGAGCCAGTTATGTGTTAGTCTTACTCACATTTTATATTTAGGTCTTACTTGCACTTTTACAAGTTCTTTTTCTTTTACATTTATCAGAAAAGACAAAAATTGTTCAAGTAGCTTAGTAGTAAGGTCTTTCATTATTTTAAGGTAGCATAGTTTGCTTTGAAATATTAAAAGAAAATACAAAAAGAAGTTTGATTTTAGGATTGCCTAGTTTTCGATTTTTGAAAGAATATAAACGGAAAATAGAAAAAAAATTGTGAATTTGAAAGCATTACTTTATATGCACTTTACTTGCATAACAAACCACTCCACACACCACACAACAACCCTTGAGTAACAAATAGCCCTTAAAAAGAAATTATTAATAAAATTTATTAGCAACATTTTTCTTTTTAGGTATACATGACATCAACTAGCTTAGGCTAGAGTTTCGAGCTTAAATCACCTTAAACTACTCGGAATTGGCTTCATTACTCAACAATCGTAGTACGACTATCTTTTAGGTAAACCAATCTATATCAAATAGTCCTGGGAAACTCTACTTAAACCAGAGCTAAGCACGAGGCCGTGGACGATTGGAAATATTGAGGATATCCCCTCACTTTCCTCTCAACCATAAACCAGAGTTGACTCGCGTACGGGGGTCCTTTCGGACTTCGGGCTTTGCTACCCTACCCATGCATTTCGACTAGGCTGACGACTGTCCCCCCAGGTTATTTCATATTGATGGTAGCCTTAGTATCAGACTTTTAGGGATCTACATTGGTAGAGTGGGTGCTTATTCCCACTTCACCTCGGACAAACGTGGAAGGTACCCCTTTGGCAATAATCCCATGACGACGGTTTGGTGATTCAAATTCTTGCATCTAGTGGACCTTCGGAGGACGCCACATAACTGACCGTCGATACTCTTTTAATTTGTTTTGGGCCCTAATCATCCCAAACTTGCTTTCGAGAGTATTTTCCATTGTTTGCCTGGTTTGATTACCTAGGATATTTTTTAGTGGTGTGCTCTTTGTGCCGCTTGTATTTTGGCCCTAGATATTTTTGGCCCATTGAGTCAGAAACTATGGATAGAATCCGAGAGAGCACCAATTAAGGGACCCCTGTTGAAGGGGATCCTTGTGATTTTCCAATCATTGGGAACATCGGTACTCCCTTAATGGCTACCTTGAATCTTCCGGGATTCACTATAGGGCCACTGGTTTGGTTGTTTTCCACTCCTAACGCCTTGCATGCTCTTGATGCTTCTCAAGTAAGCACCTCACATCAAGAGCATCAAAACCCTATGCCCGCTTCACCAATAACATCTTCTCCTCCTCCTTCTACCTCATGTGGTGAAAGTAGTAATACTAGTAACCAACAGTCTAGAAGGAATAGATGGAGGAAGAATAGGAAGAAGATGCCAAAGCAAGGGGGAAGCCACCCAGCCTCTAGAGGTCATGCTGGGGACACCCACCCAACCTCTGGAGTTCATGTTGGGAGGGAACTTTCAGTCAATGGAAATCATACTGAACCTCTCCACCCAACCTCTAAAGGTCATGCTGGGGGCACCTACTCAACCTCTGGTGGTCATGTTAGGAGAACTCACTCAGTCACTGGAATCATACTGAACCTAGCCACCCAGCCTCTGAAGTTCATGCTGGGGGAACCCACCTAGCCTCTGAAGGTCATGCTGGGGGAAACCACCCAGCCTCTAAAGGTCATGCTAGGGGAACCTACCCAGCCTCTGGAGGTCATGCTAGGATAAAAATTTTAGTCAATGCAAATCATACTGAAAGCATGTCTTCAACCACTGTTGCTCATGTTGAGGACACGTCATTGATCACTGCTGGTCATATTAATGACAAGTTACCAGTTATTGTGAGTCATACTAGAGACATTAAATCGGCCACTGCAAGTCATGCTGAGAATGTTGACATTGTTGACAAACCTAATAAACAGAATCCTAAGTTCCCTTGTGAGTTTTGAGAGGGAGACCACCTGACCTATTTGTGCCATGTACTTCCAGAAGTGCAAAGAGTGTGGTCAATAGTTCAAAATTCTTCTGCTTCTGAGCAACCATCCATTGCAAGTCATGCTGGGGGCAAGCTATCAGCCAATGATAGTCATGTTGAGAGTACTGTTGTTGTAAAGGAGTCTAAGCTTATAAAACGCAAGCCAAAGTTCCCTTGTAAACTTTGTAAGGGATCTCACCTTACTCACTTGTGCCTAGCCATTCCAGAGGTGCGGAGAGTGTGGTCCATGTCTAAAGGATCCTCTGCTCCTGAATTGTCTATAGATTCCCAACAACCAGATCAAGCTTTGGTTGAGGAATTGGTTGAACTAATGCAATATTTGGTCAACCCCACTCTTTCTTCGAAGAGTGAAGTGATCGAATCGATGCAATCTTCGACCGATCCCATCAGTCCTTCGGAGACTGATACACATGTCCCTGAAGTCTTCTGCATTAACAGTTCAGATGTTTTTGAAAATGGGGGCATTGCATATGTGCCGAGTGAACCCCTACCAAGCTCTAAATCATTTCCTTTGATTGGAATAGTCTAACTGGGCCTCGCCTTCCTTCTACTACACCTTTTCAGATAAAGGTTGATATCGAAAATCATGCGGTTCATCGATGTATTGTAGAAAAAGGAGCCTCTTTTAGTATCTTATCCCCTTATGCTTGGAGATATTTAGGCTTTCCTAACCTTGTTCTAGCTGTTAATTGGCCGTTGACTTTCGATAAAAGACCTAGTGAACCGTTGGGATTCCTCCCTCAAGTACCCATTACTTTCGGTGGAAAAATAGTCTTAGTTGATTTTATGGTTTTAAAGGACCCTATGGATTTTGATATGATCCTCGGGCGTGATTATGTATATGCTATGCAGGCTGTGGTGTCCACGCTCTTTCATGTGACGCATTTTCCTCACAACGAAAACATTTTCACTATCGATCAGCTTACATTTGTTGATCCCTCTTATTACCCAACTATAGACCAAGTATGTCCCCCATCAATAGGCACTACCATGTCACAATCAAATTATGTGGCATATTGTTCCTTGAGTCCAATTGCTACTGAGAAGAAGCCTCTGAATTCATGCTTACCTTCTCGGAACTAGGTCCCGGCAATTGACTAGGTGAGGACTCCATCTGAATGTTTAGATATGAGTTCCATCTGGGATAATATACTTCCCTATGATGAAGTTTTCCTAGAGTCTATAGTGCAGTCTGCCATTCATTTGGACATTGACCTACCTATGAGCATTCTTCCACCTTTTCTTCGAGTTCGTTAAAAATAGTAAGGAGGCTACGAGCATTTCTTCCACCTTCACTTTGAGCTCGTTAAAAACAGTAAGGAAGTTATGAGCATTTTTCTGTATCTCCTTTGAGCTCGTTAAAAACAGTAAGGAGAACATGAGTTTACTTTTTCGAGCTCGTTAAAACTTTACGAAAAATATCTTTATAGAGTTTTTTCACGCTCTTTTTTTACTCTTTAAATATGACAAGATTGTTGAGCATACTTTTTCTCTTCAAGCTCGTTAAAGGAATTGAAGGTACATCTACTTAGGTATAAGTTTAACCCTTTTCCGGACTTTTGCGAATTACTTACAAAAAAGGAATACTCTAGTCATCCGTGGCTAGAAGAGTTCTCCTCTCATTGTTTTATACTTTTTCGGGGGAGGAGACTAACTGTATGAAAAAGGACTTTTGGAGCCTCTCTTTAGGGTTTTCAGGCTCTCGAAACATGAAAACACCAAGCAAGCACTCACCTACTCGGGCTCAATGTGAAATCCATGAGAGGGTAAATAGAGGATTGTTTAAGTTTTTCAGACTCTATAAACAGGAAAACACCAGCGAGCATTAACCTACTTGGGCTCGATATTAAAATCCACGAGTAGGTGTATGGAGTTATTGTTTAAGTTTTTCAGACTCCTTAAAATTGAAAACACCAGCGAGCAAGAACAGATCTCGGCTCAACACTAAAATCCAGAGATTAGTATTATAGATTATTCGTCTATCTCTTCTTTGAAATCTGTAAAAAATGAAGAAGGTCATGATTCTTCCTCCCATGGGCTCGTTAAACTTATTACATGGTTGGACTTATTGAGTTTTCTATCTTTCTTGGACTCATTAAAACAACAAGAAGGCCATTCTTTTACCAAAAAGAATTAGGGATAAGAAGGGTGTATCACATCTTTTTCAGTTTCAAAGGCAGTTTCAGTCAATCATATCCTTGAACACAGCACCTACTTGAGTCTTTCATGTCAGTTGGGTTTTAGTTTTTTGGCCTTAGGGTGAACCTGATCTCCGAGTTTGTACTCCCTCGGTTGGTTATTCTTCCAATCATATGGAGGGTTTGTTATGTCTCCTACATCGTAGACTTATATCATTTTCCCCTTCATGTTGAAAACTGCCTAAGTCACTCTGTGTCGTGCTCATTGTTCAAGGATACAGCCTGTGTCGACCATTCTGCAATTTACCTTGACTTCATGTGTCAGCCATCCTGGTGTCAGTTTGTTTCATCTTGTTACTTTTCCTACTCCTTTTGAGATTTCCTCGTGTTGGATGATTGAGGATGCATTAAGGCCTCCCTTTCAATGGACTTCTTCCCATCGACTTCAGCTCATTATGCTCTGGGAATGAGGTTTAGAGTTTTGGTTAGTACCTTGGGGATTGCAGTCATCAGTGGAAGTTTCCATCGTTGTTGAATAATGGGAATACATCTATGCCTCTTATTTGACAGGTTTCTCAAGTGTTTGACTTCAATTCCTCTTATTCACACTTCTTGGATCACACTAGGTACCTTGGACCCCATTATCATTATCGATGGAAGCCCTCACATTGTTAATGGTATAAATTAATGATCGGTAACCAAATGACGCCCCCCATGTTCGACTTCAGCTCATTTATTTGCATGGACAAGGTTTGTACCTTGGGTTGTTTGGATGAAGACCTCGGGACTCTGATAGCATCACCATATTTACATTGTCACCCAACCTGTGCAAGACTGAGCCTCATTCATTTTGGTGCTTCATGAGACATAGATCTAGTTTGTTGTTATGGCTATGATCTCTTATTTTCACATGGATTCATGCTTGTATTTCAGTGGCCATGCTATATATACATCTCCTAGTTATGTATCAGGATATCATGTTGTATTATGCTACACATCTATATGATATCAAGATTGTAATTGCTCGCTGACCTTGATTGTTGTTTTAGGTGTTTTTGTGACTTGGTTCTGTGGTTTCTTGCTCCTCCTCTGACTTGGAATTATAATGTATTTCGGCCATCATTTCCCTCTAACCTCACACATTAGGGGGCATCTATTATAGGTCAAATCTCCACTTCTCCGTCCGTGATCACATTGCCCTGTCACACAAAAGGACACTAAGGATTGAAGAGTTTGATTGACCTAGATGACTTGTTGCTAGATGTACACTCTTCAACTGAAAATATTGTAGTTTCCCCTGATTTTACCACATGTATGCCCCTCTTTGTATAGAAAACCAACGTACACCTTGGAAAAATACTCTACTTTGCTCAAGGACAACTAGCGTACATCTCCCAAAATGTTGTAAACGCTTGTTGCGGAGCACAAAAGTTGCTCTCTGTACACTATTCTTGTTGTATGAAACCCATGTACATCTTAAGATGAAATCAAAAAATATATTAAATTGACGAATTGGGATTAATTGAAGTTGGTTCTGCAACTTCCTCAACCTCCCAATCCAACCACCTCTCGATTACAACTTCCTACCTTGTCCAATAAATACAAGGAGGATCCATGAGAGGGGTTAGAGATAGAAGACCTAGAAAGAATGTATTAAGGGTTTTTACGCTGGAGGAAAGTCCCAATTCATTGTGAAGAGCAGGACCCCAGGACGCTGTTGCAGAAACATCTCGACACGTCAGGTATATTGTACTGATTCATGTTTCTTTGAAAATAAAAAGGTCGAAATACCCTTCCTGTCCCAAATCAGATGTCTATTAGATTGCATCTCTATTTGGCTTAATATCGTATTATATTTGATTTTAAATTACTTTCTGATTTCATCATATTTATATATAGTCAATATACGCTGAGGAAGGTATCTTTTGTGTTGCAGGTTCATCAAGCGGGAGATCAAGTGAAAGCTAGGACCAACCGTCGGTTAAAGGTATGTCTTTCGATATCCCGATCTCTGTCATTTGTAAGAACTAGTTGTAATGCAATTTAATGAATGTATTTACCTATCAACCCCACCCATTTGGTAGTGCCCATCTCCTCACTATAAGGTAGAAATCCTGAACAATAGTGGGTCTTGCACACTTCCGATACTTGTAAACATCTTTCGCTTGGTGGGTCTTTTGCACTTTTGAGGCTTGCATACATGTCCAATAACCTCTTACTCTTGAGACTCTTGCACACTTCCAAAACATCACCTTTGAAGTACCACGACTAGATAGATTAGGGACTTGCGCATGTATCTTATGTACTTATTCAAACTTGATTTCAAATACTTCTTCAAACTTGCTTTTATGTACTTCTTCAAATTGGCACATGGGTACTAAGTCCTCTTTGACATCAATGAAAACCAAATTTCAACAAGTAACAACATAAATGTTGCACAAGAGTAGTGGAATTATTTTGTTAAAAATTATTCACACCCTTATTCTCAGAAATTTGGGCTAAAGAATCAGTCATTTGCAAATTGTCCTTCCTAATCCTCCATGGATCTACAAAAAAACAAGCACTTACCTGGAATGAAACGTGATGTTGTGGAAGAGGAGAGGTGATCAGGCTCTCTTCATCCAATATATACGCAAAAAAAACAATTAGTTACTTATAAAACACATCCAAGTAAAATAAACGAAGTACAATTCACTTTATACCAACTGAGGAGTGCGACCGCCTTAGACTATCTAACAGTATTTCATTAATAAATTTTTCATTTCTCATCCTATTTGAGTAAATCCAAATCCAAATGAAAGTGTATTCATAGGGATATTTCCAGTATAAATAGGTTTGAAAAAATCCATGAGATGATATATCATATGTTCTAAGTAACAACTTGCATCCTAGTGTTGTTTATGAGTTCCATCCTAGACCAACAATCACTATTTTGAGTACAAATTTTTCGTTTAAGGACGGATTGACATGATTCCAATTGGAGTTTAAAATAGATTCATATAGGTACCTCAAATATAAATAGGTTTTGAAAACAAGAAGAATTGATGGGTCAAATATGCCAATGGATAGCTGGGAAAGTAGAGTTTTCAAAGTGCATATTTATGACAGTCAAACAATATTTTGTTCATAAGTTTCTAATACAATATTTAAATGAACTGATTCAAATTGTGTTGGAAACTATATCCATATGAGAACATTCTATAGAAACAGGTTTTTAAAATTCATCCATTACATATCCCAAAATGTGACTGTACCTACTCTGTTCTTGAGCTTCCTACTCTACCCACCGTAAGTATTTTGGCCATATATTTCTAGTTTCATACTCAAATTGAATTAGAAACTATAATTAAATGGATAATTTGGATAGAAACATGTTTTAAAACTAATCCCATATGGTCCCTCAAAATAGGATTGTCCCAATTGTGTTTCAGTGAATTCCAACAAGCCAAACTGCCACAAAATGCAATAAACAAAACACAACTCCCAAACAATTATTCAAATAGGATTTAATGTTTGTAATGATAAAAATTATGATGGAATACATCCACGTATACAAATTTCAAGCATTGAGTACCTAGAATGACTTATACATCGTGTTGCAATACTTGTTGCAACTCCTAAAAAATTATATAATTTTCGAAATAAAACCTGTGTAATTTTGTGGTTGTGTTATTTTCGATTCAAAATAATATAAAATGTCATATGAAAATGAAAATGCAACCACTTACCATGGTGGTCGTGCAACTCAATCTTGAAGGCTTATGTATCCTCATGGCTTCTCCTCTATTGGGATTTTCTTTTACCAATGCTTCCTTCTCCTTACCAACTTCCTGCAAAAGAGAGATTAGTAATATGGGTGGCTCTTACTGCACCACGTGTTTAGGAGTATTCATTTAAAACAATTGTTCTACTCATGCACCCTACATGATTTTTACCTATGCAATGTATATGCTCTTCTATCCCTACCATCTATATGCTCTGGTGCCTATGAGACAGGATTCTACCATGGATAATCCCTGCCTTTTAGAAATTATTGATAGATGCGTAGGTTCTTACCTCCCATCTTTATATCTCAATCCTCAGTGGAACCATATATGATGCAACTAAAACCAATGCTATTCTATACTTTTGTTCCCTTAATAACCTCCCCGAAAACGACGCCAAAATGTTGGGCAAATTAATTGTTTATGAAAGCAATCAATTTACAACATAAATTATCGACCCAGGGTAATGTCTTGTTATTTCAAGGTCATAATGCAAAATATATGCAGGCTACAATTTCCTCACTAACAATGGCCATCTAATATGAGTTGCAGCAAAGTAAATCACACAACATAAAAGTAAATTGCAAAAAGTAAATACTAAAACTAATTCGCATTGTACGAAAAACATAAATTCACACCTACTCTTGCATAATTGAAACACACTCACACTTGTAGAAAAGTAAATCACACTATGGATGAAATTGAAACACACCCACACTTGCAAGAAAGTAAATCACGCTATGGTTGCAGCCACATTAAACTATGAAGTTAGACACACTTGCATAATTAAAGAACTTAAATTAGAATTAAAAAAATACAACTACAAAAAAATGAATCAAGTAAACTACATCATATGCTAAACAATATAAATAAGTTAGTCTAATTACAAAATACAAAAACTGAAGAACTACAATCTACATTAACAAAAGAGAGAAAAATTGAAGAACTACAATCTATGTTACAAAAGAGACTAAAAGAAATATAATTCTTATTCCATCACAAATTGGACTTGTTTCTCTAAGAGTCCTCCTCTTGGAAGGGATAAGGAGCTCTTATTTATATATTAATTGTTCATAACAAATAATAAATGAGGATCCAAAATATCTTCAACAAATTCTAATAATTTGGATCTCAAAATCAATTCAAATCTAATCCCAAATCCTTTTCCAATTATCCCAAACTAATCAAACTAATCTCCATCACATGTTCCAATATTCTCTCCTCGTCCAACGTGAATCTTCCATAATTTAAAAATGGACTTTCTTGGACTTTCAAAATTGTTCACGGATTGTTGTTACTTGTGGAAGTAACAACAAATAGTAAAATGTCAATTTTTTACAAAGTATGATATGGGTCTTTGAGATGCTTTGAGGATAGGCTTATATTGACTCAATGATGCCTCATACAATAAATCTTAAGTACCCACTTTATGGATCTTCTGATATGGAAGTAGCGGCAAGTGTCCACAAGTAATAACATCATGCATGTTTCTGTAAAAGTCATCAAACTCATCCGCATTTCAAAGACAAATGCAAAGTATGTTATTTTTCCAATGTTTAATAATAATTCACATAAAAATACTAAATATATGCAATGGAAACATGGATGAATCTAAATATCACATATAAGCATAAAATTGGATCAGTTAGGCATTAATACAAGGTTATGGGCGAGCGAGAATGGATTAAAAGTAGGGAAAAGATAGTGTAAAATGAGGACAATTCAATGGCCCAACGCCCAACTCAAGTTCCATCATGCAAACACTTAGTTAATTAGATCTTCTTTTTTATCACTTAGTTAACTCTTTTAACTGATGTCTTTCTTGTTAACATCACTGAAGTGATCAATTCGAGTTCTTCTTTAATTGACTGAAGTCTTCTTTGTTAACATCATTGAAGTTTAACATTTCAACTTCTCTTTATTTAACTGATTCTTTATCATCAGTGAAATTCTCTTTCATCTTATCATATCTTATCTTTATCTCTTGTCTTATCTGCATGTCCCACATGTGCCAACTTAATTAATTATTATATCAAATATATTAAGGATATTTTCCCAATGATGTGATCATCTTGTTCTACTATCATTCCAAGTGGTCATATGCTAAAGTAATTGAGTCTAGAGGTGTCCATTCTCTATAGGAGACTTAATAGCTCAACCATGGTTAGTAGTACTTCACACACCATTCATGCTTCGACATGCAAAGCATTAACTCAACACATGATGCACCACCTCAACACATGAGGATCTGTCTTGACACACAATAACTTAGCCTTGACAATCAATATTGTACAACATCATCACTTTGACATACAAATCACTTACCTCCACACATGAGGCTTATTCATTATTGAGTCCAACTCAAGATTCTATTCCAAGTTTCCGGAGTCCAACTCAGGATCCTATAAGGAACTACCTCAACACATGAGGCTCAATCTTGACACACAAGATTGACTTGGAGAATGACTCATGCTGCTGTAAATTTAACAAATTTACTCTCTGCACCTACACTTAAGGCCTTAGAACCTAGAACATTGTTGGTTTTCTACCAAAGAAAAACAAGTCTAGTTCATTTTTGTTGCATTGCTTTTAAGAGTTGTTATTACTCAAAGGGATGTCGAAGTGAGAAAATAATGATGTTCTCGAATTAAAAATATGTTGAAAAGAATATTTCAAATGGAAATTATTACTTTAAAATTTGAAAGGGATTCTTGAACATAAACAACTTATGAAATGTACAAGAACCAAGTAAGAACTTTCAAAGCCTAAAAGAGATGCAATATTTTGAGAAAAATCCTATGACTAAAGCAAACATTTATTTAGGATTTTCATAAGAGCATTTTAATAAAATCACTCCAATACTTCAATTAGGAAATAATAAATAAAAATATGATGATGAAAAGAAATGGCATAATAAGAACCGATAAGAATATTCAATATGTTTACACCGATCTCATGCTTCTTTCAAAATAGGTTTCCAAATCAAATTCAATGAAAAATTTCTCTAAAAACATAGTATCACATCACTCCTTCCTTTTTCCTTCAAGAACCATGAAACATGCATTCAACAGCTCTCTGGAAGGTAAAATGTAACTACAACCTAGTAACTACGTTAATACTTGAGCATGTAGATCTATGTACTAATACAAGAGAGATATATTGTGAAAGAGAGATCAATAATAAATTATTCATGTAATAAATATGTCAATGTGATGATCATGTATCCTTGACAATCAATACTGTACAACATCATAACTTTGAAATTTATTTTTTGCTCCTTTGTTTCCCTTGTGTGGGGCCTTTTGCTTGATTATGCTCAGCTTTCCCTCATTGTATGCAAGTGCATGCACCTTTGAGGTATTTTATAGGCCCATTTGTGAGAGCTTATCTTGCTCTTCAATAAGGGAGGCAAAAAATACATCCAAAGTAGGCATTGTAAAGGAGGCTTAAAGAGCCAATCTAGTAGAATCAAAATATGAAACAAAGACACTATAATAAGGCCCAAATTTGGAGAGAATAGAGAGTACCATTTGAGTTCCATCCTTTCTAATCTTACACATTTTTATCTGAAAGATAAATTATTTGAACTTGGTGAAAAAATATTTAATAGATTCAAAATCACTCTATATCAAGTTCATGAATCATTAGTTCCACGTCCAATTAATGGCCCCTCATTTCATCTTGTGCTCCGAAGAGAGTGGAGAGCGTGGTCCAAACTTCATTTGGAGTCTTCTTGGCTGCAATGTGATAGTGTATATATGAGGAAATAGAATAGCAAAGAATCTCGAATGTTTCACCCATTCTATTCAAGTATTTAGACTTTTCAGCTATTGAATTTGGTTCTAACTCGATGTCTGCAAATGAGCTCTTTGATTGCTGCAAATGCACTTCTTCAGCCTGCGATGGCTTCATCTATGGAAAAAAAATTACTAGAAAACTGACTAGTTTAGAATCCCTGCAACTCGGATACCATGTAATACTTGATCATGTAGATCTAGGCAATAACACAAGAGAGATATACTATGAAAGAAAGATCAATAATGAATTATCCATGTAATAAATGTAGTAACACTAATCATCACATAAAAATCTAGAGCAGATAATAAGAAAGAATGATGTATTTCATTGAGCATTAATGAATGGATTTAAACAATATATATAGAAAGGAAATTCAAATTAGTTTAATAGGAAATTCTAATTGCTCATGTAGTGCTTGAGAGTTGAGGGAGGCTTAACTAGATCAAAAGACCCTTAGTTAGCCATGCAAACCAAGTTAAACTGACTAAGGAATCCATGATCACTAGTTCTAACTAAAGGATGCACATGCAATTGATTGCATGCACATGCACATCCCTTAAAACACTCAATTAGGGTTCTAATTTTTTAATAGGGTTATTTAGGGTCAATTAGGACCTAGATCAATATAGTGCATCTACTCCTCAACTAGTTACTAACTTAATCACACCTAAAGTCATGGAGAAGTTCCCCAAATCAAGGAATGTGCCCCCAAATAAAGGAATGTGCCCCCAAATCAAGGAATACACCCCCAAATATAGGAATCCAACTCAAATTTGACTCCGGTGGTCAATTTGGAGGGCTTGGCCCACTAGATTTATCAAATCAAGGTCTAGGTATCTAGGTAGAAGGTTATTTGCTCCAACACCTACAAGGCAGAAAATGTGTGGAAAAGAACACAAACATACAATGTTTTATTTCTTTACTATTTTATAAATCCAAACATGAACTTCTTAAATCACTCAAAATGGGTAATTTTCCCCATAGGTATATACCTATAGTGTTTTGATTTACCTCTTGGATAACTGCAATAATAATCAAGGAAAAACATTGCAAAAAAATTCTATTTTCAGACCACACTCTCTTGTTTCCAAGAAAAGGAGCATGCACATGTTCCTGTCTAAAGGGAAAGGAGCATGTACCCCTTAAGTACATGATTCTATTTCCTTTGGAAGGTGTTTGTATGCTCTGTAGCATTCCAAAAAGGCCAAAAAGCTTGAAATTTTGAATTTGCTTAAGGGTTCAACACTGTTCTAGACATGAAATGATTTCAAAAGAACTCATATACAAACCTCGAAAATAGTCCAAGGATTCCCAACAAATAATAATTAGATGAATTATTCCCTAGTGGAGTCACCAGTTCTACTAAGGAAAAAACTTCTAGGGAAAATTATGACAAATTGGAATGAGAGATACTAGACCAAATTACCTAGGATTATTTAATGATGATCAAGAAAGCAATAAATAAATGAGAGATAAGGATTAACTGGATCAAGTTTTTTTTCCTAAATCCTATTTTCATTCTTGAATTCTGATGTAATCCAATCAATAAACATTCAACTTGAACACAAGAGAAACAATATCTTCCTCAAATATGATGGCTAGATAACAAAAAGAACCATACAACAATTTAGATCTATCACCAATTGATCATAATCAATCCATCATAAATATTGATCCTTCACACCAACATGCATCACATACAATCATAGATTGAAAGGAATTTTTGGGTGGGAAGGGGGGCGGGAGAGAGAGGAGAGATCTTTATTTTATTAACAATAAACATCAAGTACAATTACCCAATATTGCCACTATCACCTTTGTTAGGAACCCATGTCAACCCTTCTATTTACTTTGTTAGTATATTGTTGTTGGACACATATGATTTGTAAGTCATCCCGTAGTATTTTTTGATCCATAGTTTGTCTTATTGTTGTTGGACGCATATGCTTTGTAAGTCATCCCATAGTAATTGTTGATCCATAGTTTGTATTGACACATGGTATTGATCCATGGTATTGGCGCCTAGACTTAGTATATAAGTTCGTGTTGAGACCAATGGAGGTACCGTGAAGTTATTTGTATTGAGTTTGCTCAAAGGAGGTTGGCCCCTCGAAGTGGCCTGTGATCAATAAAAGTGATTCTGAGTTCTGTTATTTATGCTATCTCGTGTATTTTCATTAATTAATTGTTGTAGGTTCTTCACATCTGGTATCAGAGCACTTTCTTGGGCTCGTTGGGTGGAATTTCTGCCAAAACATATATTTTTTTCTCGCATCTGTTGCAAGTTCGGATCTCGGAATAATCCCTATCCGCTTAACTGTGGGAAGTACTTGGGCATAATCCCTAAAAATCATTGTGAGGAGTACCACAGGAACCCCAAAGTAGCTGGCCCATTGATAGGACCTGCCAGCGAAAAGGGCAATGACCCCTACCTGATTGACTAGTTCCCACCCGTGAGGTAAACCAAGAGCTTTCGTTTCTGGAAAAGCAGTTATTAGTTTTACCTGAGCTGTAAAGTGAGGGGTACTACCCCAATACGAAAGTCGTCAGACAACATTGGTGGTCGAGTGGAACCCCTGAACTGTTAGGAAGACGAACATACCTGGGGTCCATATCTATTTTCAGCTGGACTGTTGCCGATCACTTCCGCGTTGTTTCAAATCCGTCTGTTGCCGATCCCTTCCGCGTCTTTTCAGAACCAATTGTTCTGATCCCTTCCGCGCCGTTGCAGATCCATTTCCATTTTTTCACCATATCTCCCGTATTTTAACTCTGTTTTTCACTTAAAACTTCCAGGACACCCCTGCAATCCCATTCTACATTTTTCATTCCTGGGGACCCTATCCCAAATTCTACTTCCCAAAGCCAGAAATCTCACATTTGTCTATTTTTAGGGTTTGCCATAACTTCTTCAATTTTCACCCACTCGCCTCCAAATTTTGCCACCGTGTTCATTCCCTATTTCTGCTTCTTTGTCCCTCTTTGACAAACTTTATCATTCTTTCACCCTGCTTATGAAATCCCCATTTTTTGCTTCATTTTCCATCAGAAAGTGTCCATAACCTAGTCAAACCCCAATTACCCATCCGAGCTTTTTCCAAATCCAAATTTCCCTTTACTAAATAAGCTTTTGTTTTTGTTTTTCTATCAATTCCAAAACAACAAAAAAAAACTCTTGGTTATAGTTGTCACCTGCGCAGGAGAAAAAACCATGGAGAAAGCACTTGCAGCCATCCAAACCAAACTCCAAGATCTAGATGAAAAATTTCTCAGCCTCCATCTTCAGCATTCAGCCATGAACAATAACCAACAGCAAGAATCTTCTGTAGCTAATGGGTTCTCTTCTTCCAACAATTTTCGTGGTCTGAAGCTTGAATTTCCTCGCTTCAATGGTACTGATCCGTTTGGATGGATCTATCGTACATAACAATATTTCAGTCTACATAATACTTTTGATGTCCACAAAGTTTCACTTGCATCCTTTCATTTGGAACAGGAATCCCTTCATTGGTACCGTTTGTACATCAAGGCTCATGACGAGCCAAAATGGACAGATTTTTGCCAGCTCCTTTTGCAACGATTTGGTCCTAGTGCTTTTGATGACTTCATCAGAGCACTCACTAAACTTCGTCAAAGTGGCACTGTGAGAGAGTATCAGACAACATTTGAGAAACTAGCTAATCACACAGAAGGATTGTCTGATGAATTCTACAGGAGTTGTTTTATCAGTCGTCTTGAGGATGAAATCTTGTCAGAGGATAAAATGTTTTATCCCAACACAATGACGGAAGTCCTAGGGTTGGATAAGTTGGCAGAAGACAATATTGCAGCCCAACAACGCTCCAAACCCACTTTTGTTCTCTTCCAAAATATGGGTTCTCAACGACGTACCATCCCGTCGGCTCCTCGACCAACTCCTATCAAGCATTTGTCTGAAACAGAGATGCAGGCACCCAAAGAAAAAAGGGTTTTGTTATAATTGTGATGAGAAATTCACTCGGGTACATAGATGTGTTCAACAAAAGCTCTATCTCTTGGATATGGATTCTCCTCCTACCTCTAAAATTGGTGAAGAAGCTTTAGATACAATGGATGATCAGGTTGACATTCAAGAGCCTCCTATTGACCCCCCATCTCAGAATGAACAACCAGAGATATCTCTCCATGCTTTATCTGGTGTCACCACCCCCCAAAAAATATGGGTCAGGGGTTACTTCAAGAAGCTTCCTCTTACAATGCTCATTGATTCTGGTAGCACTCATAACTTCATTGACCCTCGGATCGCAAAACATACTGATTGTTTTGTCCATCCTTGCTCCAACTTTGAAGTCATGGTTGCCAATGGGGGCACCTTACCTTGCAAGGGGAAGTGTCACAATGTGCGTATCTCTCTAGAAGATTATAACCTGCGCTCTGACATGTTTTCCTTGTCCCTAGGAAGATGTGATGCGGTTTTGGGCATTAAATGGTTATGCACACTTGGCCCTAGCTTATGGGATTTTGCTGAACTTTGGATGAAGTTTTCAGTCAATGGGAAACAAAAAAAATTTAAGGGCTTACAACAAGGGTCTCTCTGCATCATCATTTCACATCGCCTAGAAAAAATCCTTAAGAAGAATTCACATGGTGTCATCGCTCAACTCCATTCCATTCAAGTGCACCCATCAACAGTCTCCCCTACTTCCTTGGATAGATATGCAGGTGTCCTTGTTGAACCAGTGGGCTTGTCACCTTCAAGAGACCTTTCCGGTAAGAATTTAGCCGCATCTACATCTCAGCAGGAAATGATGGCTATTTTTCTTACAGTACAGAAGTGGCATCCATACCTATTAGGGAATTATTTCTGCATCAAGATTGATCTCTAAAGTCTGGAAAATTTCCTGGAACAATGGGTCTCCTCCCCAGCACACCTGAAATGGGTTATCCAACTCATGGCTTATGCCTATGCGATCACTTACAAGAAGGGTAAGGACAATATGGTGGCATATGCTCCTTATCGCACATTTGATGACCCAGTTTCTCTTACAACTATTTCTCTGCTTGTTCCAATTTGGTTGCAATCTGTTCATTAGGGCTGTCTCTTCTATGAACTCCATGCTTCTTCATCAACAGGGCACTATGGGTTCCTCAAAATGTATGACTAGGAACAATGTAGCTTCTTTTGGCAAGGACTAAAAATGACAATTCAACAGATGGTGGCTGACTGTGATACTTTCCAGGTCAACAAGGGTGAAACGACACTCCTTTCGGACTGCTTAAACCCTTTCCCATCCCTACACAGATTTGGAGAACTATTTCTATGGATTTCCTAGAAACGCTCCAGTGGTACAATACCACATCTAAAATGACACCATATGAAGTAGTCTCTGGATAGGCACCGCCAGTTCTTCTTCTAAACACCCTCAACAGCTCCCCAATTCAGGAAATTGACTCGGTTCATTGAAACTGCGATCAGATTCTTCTCATTCTGCAGGACAATCTTCACATGGAAAGAATTCGACTGAAACAACAAGCCGATAAACACCGTTCTGAGTGGATATGGTTCTTCTTCATCTACAGCCTTCCAAGCCACCCTCACTGAAACTTAAAAGGCGTCAGTGGCCCAGAATGCAACCCAAGGATGCTACAGGGGAACCACTCCTTCAGATTCTGCATCAATTTCCACATCTAAAGCTTTGAGGACAAAGCTTTTTCTAAGGGAGAGGGGATGTTAGGAACCCATGTCAACCCTTCTATTTACTTTGTTAGTATATTGTTGTTGGATGCATATGCTTTGTAAGTAGTCCCGTAGTATTTGTTGATCCATAGTTTGTCTTATTGTTGTTGGACACATATGCTTTGTAATTCGTCCCGTAGTAATTGTTGATCCATAGTTTGTATTGGCCCATGGTTTGTATTAACACATGGTATTGACCCATGGTATTGGCGCCTAGAATTAGTGTATAAGTTTTTGTTGAGACCAATGAAGGTACCGTGAAGTTATTTGTATTGAGCTTGCTCAAAGGAAGTTGCCCCCCTCGAAGTGGCCTGCGATCAATAAAAGTGATTATGAGTTCTGTTATTTCTACTATCTCGTGTATTTTCATTAATTAATTGTTGCAGGTTCTTCACAACCTTTTGAAACCTTATACTAGGTCCCTCTACACTTGAGCCACTAATTCGTCTCATTCCCTATCTTCTATATTTACCTTGAACAATATGGAGGGATAAGCTATGGATCCAAGCTTCAACGCAAGGGAGGAAAGAATTCAGAAATAAGGGTTTCTGATGGAAGAGGATACATAATAAATCATAAAATCCAAGAAAATTTCTCCAACATAAGGATAATAATGGAATTAGTCCCTCATCTCTTCCATGAAGGCATTATTTATACATGGTTTGAGACAGTTAGAGGGTGGCTCTAAAGAGGTACATCTCAGAAACAACTATTTCCACTATTTAGATTCTTGAAAATTGGGAAATTTTATGTTTTTTTTGGCATTATTTCAAGGTAAAAGCTCATTTACTGAAGAGAAATAGAATGTACATGCACTTTTGTCCAACAGAATACCCATCAAAACCAAGATTTTGAGTGTATTTTGGGTTGGAGTAGATTGTATCTGGTTTTTTATGTGGGGCCATCAGGCATGAAGGACCCCTGATTTGTCATTAAGGGCCTTTAGTTGTTATTAGGGACTCTTTAGATGGTATTAAGGAAATTTGGAGGTCAATTAGGGACACTGGGATACCATTAGCATCACTCATAATCCACTAGAATCTTTCGGGTGCAATTAGGGTCACTAAGTTCTCATTTGGGATGATAGTATACAAATAGTGCTCTAACAATGATGATGATTATGATGATGATGATGATGATGATGAATATGAAGATGATGATGATGATGATGATGGTGATGGTGACAAGGTTGATCAATATGATGATGATGGTGATGGTGACAAGTTTGGTCAATATGATGATCATGATGGTGGTGGTGGTGGTGGTAGCCAGTGATGTTGCTCATGAGCATGCAGGTTATTATTACTATCTACGTGTTATTGATGTATTCTAACTTTTATGATGATCCAAATTCATGTTACGTTTTGGATCATTATATTGAATTGTATCATGGATTGTTATTGAGGTATCACTATGATACCTAAATATCATTTTGAATTTTATATATATGGAGACCATAGAACATATTTCTTGTGATATTGGTATTTACATCATAGATATTTTTGACTTGTTCTTTTTTACTTTACTATAATGATGTCCATGACAAGTTTTGATGATATATTTGACTTTCACATGTTTTGATTAAAGATGATGATGATATTATCAGTATTATCTTGTTAATTTATATATATTGGAAGTTTTCAATGTTTTTCTGATGGGGAATTACTAAGTATGATGATATTCCTACTTTGGATAAATGTTGTCCATTTCCCTTAAATTTTTTCATAAATGTTATGCTATAAATTTTGATTGTGATATATGCTTATGTATATTTTGTTATGTTATTTGAGAAGTATGATATATTTAGATCTGATATTTCAATGGGAAGAATTGTTGTTCAAAAGGTTTGGAGATTCCACAATGTTAGTCATGCTTGTGCCAACATTTTGGATTCATATCAGAATCGAAAACATTGACAAAAGCATGACTGTAATTGTGGAATATCCTAATATTTTGAACAACTATGATATTTTTCATTATTTTATTGAAATTAATAAATTAAATATAATAAAGGGGGTCATAACAAGGAAGAAAAACTTGGCACTATACATAGTAAGCAAAATGTGGCACTAATGCACAAGAAAAAGTGGATAAAAAAGGGATCTAAATTGGAATCCAAATGTGGCACAAATGCAGAAGCAACACTGGAAGAAAAACTAGGTGCTAAATGGGAAGCTAAATATGACACTAATGAGAAAGAAAAATGAAAAGAAGAAAAGGAAGGAAAAATAGGTTCTAAATGGGAAGCCAACTATGGTGCTAATACAAAATAAAAAATGGATGCAAAGATAGGTGATATAGTGGAATCCAAATTTGGCAATAAATTGGAAGCCAAACATGGCATTATAGTTGTAGCTATAATGGAAGTAAAATGTGACATTGTAGTGGATGTTATCATAGGCACTAAAAAACAAGAAAAATTCACTTTTAGGTGCCAATGTCAGCTCAAAACGAGGCACTAAAGTTGGAGAAACTTTAGGCACTATTTTAGGAGAAAAAGTCAATATTACTCTAGGTGTTAAAGTCGATGTCAAAGTCGATATTCTATTCAAATGAATTTTTATGCAAAATTTAGCAATGGATGATCTGACTCAATTAAACAAGAAATTACACTAAATTTTGGCACTAAATTAGTTTCCAATGGTTTGTTTTGGTGTAGTGTTCTGAGTTGTAAATGGGTTTATAGAATTAAGTAGGCATGAGATGGAAGTGTTGAAAGACATATGGAATATTTAGTTTCATTTTCTCAAATTGAAGGGATTGACTATGAAACCTTTACCCATGTAGCCAAAATGAATTCAATCTACCTTGTTCTATCCCATGCCACTTCATATAAATGGAAGGTCCATCAAATGGATGTCAAATATGCCTTCTTGCATGGGGATTCACAAGAATAAATTTACATATAACAAACTCTTGGATATGTTTAAAATGACTCCATCCTTCTTTGTCACCTTAATATCTATATGGTCTTAAGAAAGATCCTTATGATTTGTATGTTGAAATGGATAGATTTCTTCTTGACACTATTTTTTCTAGATGTCAATCCAACCATAATATCTATACCAAGAAAGTAGGTAACCATATCATAATACTTTTTCTTTATGTTGATGATCTTTTTATCACTAGTAGTGACCCTAAACTTTTAACCCATGAAAAATAAATCCTTAAGAATAAATTTGAAATGATAAACTTAGTGCATTTGCATTATTTTATTGGCCTCCAAGTCTTCCAAATCAAGGAAAGAATTTTAATTTATGATCCTAAGTATTCTTGTGACCTTATTTTCCACTTTGACATGGAATATTGTAAACCAACCACATCTCCCTTTGAGTCCAAAGTTAGACTTTTTGTCGCATGATCTATACCTGAAGTACATGCCACTTGGTATCATCAATTAGTTGGTATCCTTTCGCATTTGACTCATACCCATCCTAATATTTCCTATGTTGCTAGTCCTGTTGCCCGGCATATGCAAATGCCTCATGAAATCCATTCGAGATAAACACAAAAGGATACTTCAATATATCTAGGGAACAATCCTGTTTAGGATACAATACAGTTCAGGGGGGCTCCTTTATTCGTTGATTTCACTAATTTCTATTGAGATGGTGACCTTGATGATAGAAATTCTACTACAAGTTATCATTTTAGAGTTGGTTCCAAACCCATCACTTGGGTTTGTAAGAATACACAAGAATTTGATATTTCTTTATCAGAAGTAGAGTATCGAATTGCAGCTAGTCCAAGTCAACAATCCTCATGGCTTTGATAGAGGCTTTTAGATTTTGGATTATAGAAAAAACATATGACCATGTTATGGTGTAACAATTAGAGTGATATCAATATCACCAAATATCCACTTCAACATCAACACATCAAACACATTGATATACACATGTGCTACATTAATAAACTTATCCATGATTGCATTATTGAAGTGATCTTTTCCCCTATAGATGATCGAGTTGTAGATATTTCTATGAAGTTACTTATAGAATAAAAAATTTGCAAACTTCAATCTATGTTAGAAATTTAGGAGGTTTTAATTTATGGGGGTTAGTATCTGATGCCTCCTTCCTTCTCTTATTTTTCCACTTTGTAAATACTTCAATCCTATCCCAAGTTGTTATTAAGGGGAGATGTTAGGATATTTAGACACTTCACAGTTAGTTAATATCAACTTGGTATAATGTTTCTTTAGGTAAAGTGTGCTTCTTTAGTATGCATATGTACTTATGCAATATGATGGTTGTGACATGTTCTAAACATAAAGTGATTTAGTGGTCCATCTTCTCCTCTACTAATGGTTATAATGGTATATAGATTAACATCTTATTGGTCCATGATCTCTATCTAAAGAGCATGGAGGGTGTTGGAGGGGACCCTTCGGGCTCCTTAATTGTCATTAGTTACTTATGTAATAGTATAGTTAAAGAAGCACTTGAAGCGGGTGAAACTGCTCCAACCACATATAAAGATGTATAAATAATACCATCAAGATTAATATAACCAATTGGATGCATTCGACTCATCTCTCTTGTCTTGATTATATCTCTGTGTGTTCTTATACTCTCTGTGCGGTACAAACATGAGAGATAGAAAGGAACCTGCAAAAAAAAGATTAAAGATCATTAGAGTGCTCAATCTTTGACGGCTTGAACCAGAAAAAGTGAGATGCTACTCAAGCGAACCTGCAAATAAGAGAAAATATTGCTCATGCCTGAAAGACTAAGAAAGATTGCTGATGGGAAAACGTTTCTAAAGATGCTGGTTCAAAACAGAAGGTCACTGAATATGTAAAACTGCTCCCAAACTGTCCGTCGACTTGTTTCACAAAGTATGGAGTTATAATTGTGTTCCAGGAAAAATATTTTGTGTTTATCTGTCGACGGTTGGCAGGACGGTAAGGATGGTCGTGTAGAAGACAACATGCTTGGATGGTCAACACATGCTTGGATGGTTGAAGACAACATCCGACTTGTTCCACCATGAAGAATCGACCTTCTCAGTCGTGGAAGAAGCGTGAAGATGCTAATGCCCTGACTATGGACCTGTCTGCGCACGGAGAGCGGCATTGGCTGTCCACTCGAGCGTCCATTTATTGACCATTTCCCAGTGGAGGAGAGAAACATCGTTGTAGCTGCAGATGAAGTATGAAGCCCATGCTGAAGGTTGTCCGCATCAGAAGAAGTGAAGTCTGTCTGCTAATGTCTGAGATGCTCGTAAGGATAATTTGCAAGATGATCAAAGACTGTGCGCCTTGCATGCCCTAAGAATATTGCTCTTCATCAATGTCAAAGAATTGTTAGAGCGTACTTTCTTTCAACATCAAAAGGAAACCTGCAGAATTTACTTGTCCGTCATGGCGAGAACCATCAATAGCTTGACCAGACTATGCATTTATCCTATCATATAGATCAAGAGTCGGCCTCACAATACAGTCTACCACGGACTAGCAAGGCGTCCATCTCTGCAGCCGACTGAGTTGAACATTGAGATGATTTTCATAGTCAGACATGACTATCACCAATTAAAGCACTCGACGTGAACTTGAAACTTGGGTTGATGATAGTTGTTTACTGCATTTACTATAATCGCCATTGCTGAAAGTTTTGAATGGGAGGTAGAGTGTGCACATCAACCTAGTATTATGTCGACTTATATACATTCCAATTGATCTTATGTGCTAGTCGTCACCAGCAGTGGACCAGGTAAAGTATCGACCCATAATATTTCACAAGTGGAGATAGTGACTCATAATATGGTGCTCGACCACACTGACTCAAGGATTGATATAGCTATATCATATCTATTGCTCGTCCTCATCTTGAAGAACATTGACGACGATTGTATGCTGACCAGCGCAGTCGGTTGTCTTGACTATGAATGGAAGACTGTGCCACCTGTTATCATCAATAGAAATGGCCTAGCTGACATACTACTTATAATGTTGTGTACTTTGAAGTCGACGAAGTCTTGGGTTGATGTTTCGCTGAAGTGTTTTTAAAAATTGGTCGATACTGTACTCAAAAGTGTGGTCGATTTATAATTGGTGGCATACCTGACGGTCGGATGTGGATTCCTTTGACTCATTTACACATGGACGACCAGCACTTGTCGATCGATATTCAAATATGGTCGGCGTTGAAAACTAATTTTGTTGAGGTTACATTTTTTAAGTTACTTCGGTCATGTCATGAAAAGTATAGTCGATCTTTCCTTCGATCGATGCTAATATATGCGAGTTTTTGGTCGATATAGGTGATATTGTTTTGGTCGATGCCTTTAAACTATAGTCAATGGTCATGGTCGATGTCTCATGTCACGTTCCCTCCCATCATACCAGTGCGATGGAGAGGATCGTGATGCTAAAACCGGGCATCTAGTCCTATGAACTTATTAAATAAGCATTCACATAATATAAAAGACATATGGAAATGTATAATTATAAGAAAACACAACAGAAGTAATTTTGATTACACATCCATCATACATTCAAGATATTCATCAAATAATTAATTGCAAAGTTAACACAAGAGAATACTTATCTTATAACAAAGTAGTCCCAAGCAACTGGCTATGCAACTGCAACGTTCCAACCAACCATAGGCCAGTTGTGATCATCAATATCTCAACACACTGCCACCCCCGAGCTGGGCATGATCTCTACAAGGAATCAGGGAACAACAGACTCACACATAGCCCAAAGATACACCAAATCAGCCAAGCCAAGCTATAGTTGGGTTTATCAGGCTGTTAGGCAATGGAAGGAAGAATTGCTAAGCTAGTTGGATCATCCATAGAGATATGGGCACCCTCTGCAAGATCTATCTAGCTTAGTCCCCACAATACCTACACACCTGGCACAAGGAAGTATTCCCTTCACTAATACACAGTCCCTCAGGCCATACCTTCCATTCTAGTGTTCTTCGAGGTGTGCATAGAAGAGCAACCAGCTCTTTTGATACTCTTGAGAGGTTACCTCCTCACTAGGTTTATCAAGCCAATTCTGGTCCACTTCCACTCATAATTCTTGCTTATAATTTCCAACCAACAGAGGGATGCACCCCACAACAAAACACAAGTGCTGAAAATCGTGGCCAACCAAAATGAACTGGTAGATGGGGAATAAACCCTCGGAAAACAAATTCGTTTTCAGAAAATGTTTATATGCATTCCAGGGGCTGAAACGACCTCTATAAACCCCCAAAACGTGACTCCCTTTCTCCCAGCCACTGTGCAACACAAAAACGAGCACCCAACTCTGGAAAAATTCAGGAAATTGCTAAAAAACGTGATGGGGAAAGACCCAGTAGTTCAGACTGCGTGAGAGAGGAAAGACTATGGGTTCAGAATGGCTTTGGGCACCATTTTGTGGGTGTTTTCTTGCCCCATAAGCAAAAGTACGTTTTTCCAGGTTGATGGCTTGCCCATGCACGAAATTGGCTGCCATGCCTCTTCATTCCCAAGGTATTAACTGCCTCAACCAATTTCTGGAAGAATTAAATGATTGGGTGCATAAGTCAGAATGGGTAGTTGAGGGTTTATGGGTTTTTTCATTGACACATGGATTAACACCATTGGCTCAAGGGTTTGAATCATTTCCCTCCCTATTCCTTGTAGAATCATGCCCCCATCTCTTTGTTGCATTGCATAGCTAGTTGTGGGTTTTTTATTAAAATTCGTATTTACATGATGTCTTAATTTACATTGTGCCTATCTAGCACAAGAACCATATGCATCTATTTTTAATTGCCGATACCTAAAACACTAAATCAATGGTGGGGCCTTAGCCTTGAGCTCCTCACCATGATTAAATAACAATATTTACATCATTTACGATTTAATGCGAAGGGGGTCAAAATGGGGACATGACATCCCAATTTTGTATGGTCGACCCCTATAATTATAAAATACGGTCGCTATGTAACTCTGGTCAGTATGTCAATGTATTTGTAATTTTTAAAAAAATCGTCAATATTCAAAGTAGTCGGGTCACTATCTATATAATCAAAGTTGATATGTATGGTCGGGTATGTAAAAAATGTGTCAAGTCTTTTAATATGGTCGAGAACTGATCTTTTTGTATTATAATTTTGTAATTCAGTCAGTGTCTAGGTGACTTAATAAGTCATGTCTAGTGAAGTAAGTCAGGTTGAGTCGAGTCAAGTCGACCAATATCAGTTGATAACGAACACAAGCAACAGCGATACATTCGAAACTTGCAGGAATCCTCACGATAAATAAGTCTACGAAAACCATGTATTCAAGCAGAAGACATCTATAGCACACAGAAAAAGCGCTTCACGCTTAATAATGACAAAAGAACACTTAAATTGATCAAGCCCCAGATGCTGAAATTCAGAAACATCTATTCAGTCTCATTTCAGAAGTTTTTCAGGAAGATAGTGAGTTGGTGTAATGGCAGAGCGTGGAAGCCCAGAATTTACTGGACCGTGGAAGATGAATCCGGCCGGAAGGTGAAAGGGTGAGAGGCTCGATTGGCCACTACTAGGTTGCTAAAAAAGACTAAAGGAATCACAGTCCATGGTTGTTCTTATTTTCTTCGAGATGAAGAAATATTTTGAGGTGGGGGAGATGTTGGAGGGGACCCTTCGGCCTCCTTAATTGTCATTAGTTACTTATGTAATAGTATAGTTAAAGAAGCAGCTGGAGCGGGTGCAAGCACTCCAACCACATATAAATATGTATCAATAATACCATCAAGATGAATATAACCAGTTGGATGCATTCGACTCATCTCTCTTCTCTTGATTATATCTATGTGTGTGCTTATACTCTCTGCTTGAATACAACAGAGGGCCATTTGTCAATGATTGATTGTTAGAACTAATTTGTAAAATAATTTCATCTTGCATTAATATATTTACTCAAGTGGTCACATTAATTTGTTCGGACCATGTAATTTTTCCCTCTTTTAGGGTTTCAACCACATAATACATTTGTGTGCCAAGTTTGATTTGTTTGTGTGAGTGGTTTCTTAAGGTACTTGATCTATGTGGAAACACCCTACTTTTCCAAACAAAATTATCCCTTCATCCACTTTACAATTGTTGTGGGAATTTTATATAACTACTTGTACAATTCTTTATGAAGCATTTATTGAATTTAACTTCCACTTCATATTAAACGCTTGGTACATAAAAGTGGAGTATATGGCCTAAAGAGTTAAGCTTTTTCCCCACACCATACCCTGGAAGAAGTTTATAGTGCACTCAAAGCCATTTATTTTAAACCCCGAAGCATGACTTGGGACAAGAAACCCACTATTAGTGTGTCAATCATTTTAATAAGTTTCATATCCCATTATTACACCAAATAATCCATACAAAGGGCATAATAGTGGTTTTAGGGTTATTTTCTGAACGGTTGTAACAAAAACACACACATGTTATTAATGTGTGTGCATTAATAACGTGTGTGTATTTGTTTGAATGATAAAAGGGGAACAAATAAGAACCCCATTATATTCTAAAAATAAGGTCAACTCTAAAAAAAATGGGGTTTTGTAGGAAATACTGTTGTTTCAATTTTTTGTTTAGCGTGATGGGAAAAGCAATTTGGTCAATCTCTCATTATTGTGATTCCTTGTGAAGATGGGAATATATGCAATTGATAAGAAAATATTAATATATGGAGTAGACACTTGAAAAATTCAATGGACTAAGAGGAAAGGTAAATTATTGTGATTCCTTGTGAAGATGGGAATATATGCAATTGATAAGAAAATATTAATATATGGAGTAGACATTTGAAAAATTCAATGGACTAAGAGGAAAGGTAAGGTTGGGTATGGAAAAACATAGGCATCCATTAATCATCGTTTCAATTCCTTGCATAATAAATGCCATGGTGATCTCTACTATATTGCAGTATGTGAATCGCATCTTTCCAATGCGAATTGGAATTGGAATTCCAATTCCAAAATTCATTCAAACTCCAACCAATGTTTCATAAGAAAACAATGATCTTAAGTTGAACAAGACATGCAAATTTTGGTATACATTGAGTATACGAAGGAAGAAATTAGGAATTCTGATTTTGTAAAACCTTTTGGTTAAGAGACTCTTACGGTGTAGGCTATTTTTGAACAATTAGATTTTCCTCACTGACCACCAACATGTCTAATGCACTCCTAATATTGACCATCAAATGAGTGAATTGCTATTATCTCTTGGTGAATGTTTGCAATGTCACTATGATGGATTTTAGAGTTTGGATCCACATTATTTACCTCATTTATCTAGTGCATAGAGAATAAATCCTAAACATGTTCATGTGTATGAAATTTCCCTACCAATCCTTTGAGGTAAGTTACCTAAATGATCGAGTTGGTTTCTTCAAGTGGATCTATTGAAGGTTATTACTGAAAATAGCGAGGAGGTGAGAATCACCTAGGGTTTGACAGTGTGCACGTGATTCTCGGCTATCAGAGCCCTCGTGGTAGGGGCTGCATTCCCTGCAGTGGTCCCGACAGATGTTCCAAGTCATGGCATCTGTGGGAATGACGTTGGTTGAAGGAGGAGAAGAGGTAAGGATGAGGGAGGCAGGAAACTAGGAGTCTAGAGCTAAACGCCAGTTGGGCCCGGGGGGTTGTCTTCCAAAGTCATTGTCTATCTCGGCCATTCAGATCCGAGTGGAGAAAGTGAGAGAAAAAATTAGAGCTGTGGAAAGAGAAGGACCTAATTGGAAATTTCGTGGGTATATGGCCTAAGGAAAGAGATCTAGTCCGGTGGACGAAAGTCACGTGGAACCCAAAAGGGGACTATGATTTTCAATTGGGGGCCAAGGGTTTCTTTACCATAATCTTTTTTAATGTGGAAGATAGAGATAGAGTGTTGGAGGGGGGACCCTCTTTTTTCTTTTCAGACGCCCTTTACCTCAGACCCTGGAAAGAACATTTCAACCTAGAAACGAAGGATATGAAGGTTTCCCCGGTCTAGATTAGACTTTGTTCTCTTCCCTGCGAATTTTGGGATCTGGAAATCTTACAGGCTATTGGTAATTCCCATGGGGAATTCGTCAAAGTTTTGGAACAGACGGAACTGCAAAGGTATACTTCATGTGCCTGGATCTGTGTTTATATGGATCTATCCAAGGAGCTCCTAGAAGCTATCAGCTTAAACTAGGAAGATGAAGAATGGATCCAACCGCTTGATTATGAGCAACTTCCTTTCCATTGTTGCCTTTGCCATGAATATGGCCACTTTAGTAGAAATTTCCCTCAGTCCTATCGAGAGAAACCCTCATATTCTTCGGACTCTGATGGTAAGAAGGACAAGGGTTCACCTAGGTCCGAAGCCGCAAAAAGAATAGATCTAGTGACCAATCTCAAAAACGAAAGGAAAAGTTGGATAATGGGTCCACCAACAAAAACCCATTTGAGATTTTGGAGGAGGTCGATAAGGAGGGCGAGGGAAGAAAGGGCGAAAAAGAACCCCTACAGATGAGTAAGGATGAAGTTTTGGAAAACCAAAGCCAGGATCAAATCCTAGAAGATCAACCAGCAGTGATGGAAGAAGATGGTGAGGAAGAATTAGATCTGGGCGCGCTCAAGAAGGAATGTGAAAAGAGATGGAAGGGTTATGTTACCAGAAGACAGGTGGATCTCCTAAGGGAAGCGATCATCAAATCAAAGGCTAGTCAGAATCTGGGTATCATGGTCGACCCTCAGTCTGGGAACAAACAGAAATCTCCAACATAGGACCTGAAGCGCGACAGGAAATCCAACAAACAAAGGATAGCAGAAATTGGTGTAAAAATTATTGAGTCAGGCCAATACCCGATGATCAGGGAAGCCTTTTATGAAGTAAACAAAGTTACTCAATGAATATTATCTCCTGGAACATTAGGGGGTGCCATCATCCCCGAAAGCTAAAAACTCTAGAAAGAAAGGTGAAGCAGGAAAAACCTGATATTCTTTTTATTTAGGAGACCAAATGTTCATCCAGTACAATGGAGAAAGTTGTGAAAAAAATATGGAAAGGCTATGAAGTCATGGCAATTGATTCTAATGGCATGGTGAGGGTCCTGGCATTCCTATGGTGACCCCTCTCCATTTCACTTTCCAATTGGAGAGCTAACATATTTTCTTTGATGGCCAATTTTGTGGTTATGGATTTGGGCGTATATGGATCCCTCGTAAATGTTTATGGGCTGAGTGCTGCGGCTCATAAGGAGGCCTTCCTTCATTTTTTTTCCTGGTTAGTAGTGCAGGATGAGGAGGGGTCATGGATTGTTGGATGGGATTTCAATCTTATTTCCTCCCTTAGTGAGAAAAAAGGTGGTAGAAGGACTTTGGACAGATTCCAAGAATCCTTCCAGGATGTTCTCAGTCATAGCCCTTTCATTAATGTGGAGACTAGTAACAACCGGTACACTTGGAATAATAGAAGGGGTGGTATACACCTGGTGGAATCTAGACTTGATAGATTCCTAACTACCGAAGATGTTGCACATGGGAAAGGGGAATTCAATGACAGTGTCCTTCCTTCGAAAGGCTCTAATCATTGGCCTGTCTGTTTAAACTGGGATCTCTCGAATTCTGTGCTCTTTAAGCCTTTTTTATTTGAGCAATTTTGGCTGGAGCATAAATATTTCAGTGATCTGGTGAGGCATTGGTGGCAGGATCTAGTCCCACTGGAGGGTTCTTGTATGTATCAATTCCAACAGAAGTTAAAGGCCTTGAAGGATAGGATTAGGACCTGGAATCGGGAGGATTTTGGTAACATCTTTCAGGATAAAAAGAAATTGAGTGAGGACTTAGAAGCCATTCATCAAAAAGGGATGGAGGTCAGTTGGGATGTGAACTTACGTGAATAAGAAAAAAATCCTCCTGGAACGTTTGGAAGCGCAGGAAAGGTAAGAAGATATTTTATGGAAACAAAAATATCGTAACCAATGGCTGCAAGAAGGTGAGAGGAACACTAAATTCTTCCACAATACAGTCATCCAGAACCGTCATAGGTCTAAAATCCTCAAGATTCGTAAAACCAATCGGGAACAGGAAGAAACTAGAGGATAAATTGAAGAGGAACAAGTGACCCACTTCGAGGTTGTCTTAAAAGAAGATTGGGTGGACTGCAGCCATGACATAGCCAAAATATCCAGCCTCATTCCTCGTATGGTTTCTAGGGAGCGTAATGAAATGTTATACAAACCCATCTCTATGCAGGAGGTTGAGGAAGCAATGAATCAGATGGATCTTGCGAAAGCCCCTGGCCCTGATGGGTTCACCACCAACTTTTTTCATCACTTTTGGGATCTTATCAAGGTGGAAGTTCATCAGATTGTGGAAGAATTGCACAGCATCCAAGGGGTTCTAAAATATTTTAATGCGACTTTCTTATCTCTTATCCCAAAATAAGATGGTGTTGATTCCCTGGGGAAGTTCCGCCCAATTGCCTTATGCAATGTAATCTAAAAAATAATTTCTAAGGTGATTTCTGACTGGATTAAGCCTCTCCTCCCCATTCTTATCATCCCAGAGCAGTCAGGCTTTGTGGAGGGCAGACAAATCGTGGATGGAATTATCTTGGTTCAAGAGATCATGCATTCCCTAAAGGTGACGAAGAAACGAGGCATGCTTGTTAAGTTAGATATTGCCAAAGCTTATGATAAAATCAGCTGGGAATATATGAGGGGTATCTTGAAGGCCTATGGTTTTGACAGGGAGTGGGTGACTTGGATTATGAATCTGGTCTAGACCCCTTTTTATTCTATTCTCCTCAATGGGTCCCCTTCCAAACTCCTACAGGCATATCATGGTATTTGTCAAGGTGACCCTCTGTCTCCTTTCATCTTCATCTTAATGGCGGAAGGCCTCAACAAGCTTTTGCAATCCCAAGTTACCAAAGGTAGGCTTCGGGGGCTCCAGCTTCATGGGAGTATGGATAAGCAAACACACCAACAATTCGTGGATGACACAATGCTAATGGGGCACCCTTCATTCCAAGAGGCCCGGATCTTCAAAAGATGCCTTGTCCTTTTTGCGAAGGCGTCTGGGATGGAAGTTAACCCAGGTAAATCTCAGGTTTTCTTTTTCAACACTCATGTTCCCACCCATCACAACATTATCATAATTCTTGGTTTTTGCCGGGGATCTCTCCCATCAAGATATCTAGGGGTCCCGTTGGCTGAGGGGACTATTCAAAGGGTCTCTTGGCAGGATTTATTGGATAGATTAAGAAGTAAATTGGCTAGTTGGACTCTTCGCCCCTTAAACCTACCCAGTCATCTGGTTTTAGTCAAATCCGTCCTTCAGGATATGTCGGTCTACCTGTTTTCAATGCTCTCTGCACCCAAGTCCATTCTTAAAGAGATCTGGTGTATTCAGAGAAATTTTCTCTAGGGTGACAGGGAATCCAAGGAAAAGTTTGCATTGGTAGGCTGGGACAACATTTGTAAACCCAAGACTAAAGAGGGTCTGGGTCTTAGGGACCCTGAGGTGCTGAGTGGGATTTATGGAGCGAAAACATGGTGGAAATGGTGCATGCACAATTCTGAACCATGGGCTCGCTTGTGGCATATTAAATATGCTAGGGACCGTGAGCTGGGACAGTTGATCAGATTCAATGAAGTTAAAAATGGTTCTCACATCTGGATTAAAGCTTTCTCTGGGTGCAATCTTGTTCAAATCCATTTCTTTTGGGAGGTTCATGATGGGGAAAGGGAGAATTTTTGGGACAATTCCTAGAACCAGTTACCCAAAATCAGGCATGATCCTAGGCGGCAGGCGATCAGGGATAGAGGAATGGCTGAGGGAAAAACTAAAGTTTGTCACTATTGGGAGCCTCCTGATCAGGAAGGATATAGGAATTGGTTTAATCTCGATGGTTGGGAGGATCTCATCTCGACGGTGGATCTTCACAGTTTCCAGACCACCTTGGAGGAAAGGTTTATCAGAATCAACAATTCCCCTGATAGACTTCGGTGGGGAACTTCTCAGCGTGGCACCTTCAGTATTAAAGAAGCTTATGCTCACCAGATTGAGGATGATATGGAGGAGGATAAGATGTGGGGGGAAATTTGGGGGATGAATAGATGGCCAAAAATAGGGAACTTTTGTTTCCTAGTGATATGGAAAAGAATTCTAACCAATGAAAATATGCGGAAGCGTGGAATCCTTGGCCCATCGCATTGCCCTCTTTGCTTAAAATCAGAGCAAACTATGGGCCATCTCTTGGATTCTTTCCCCTTTTCTTCTTCTATGTGGGATCGCGGAGCATCTATTTTTAGGCAAAGTAACCGGATCAGAGGGCAATTTGACCAAACCTTAAAATCCTGGGACCTTAAAGCATTCTTGAATCCCATCATTGGTTCTCTTTGGATGATGTTTCCGGGCATGGTCAGGTGGACGTTATGGAAAAAGAGGAATGAACGTATCTTTCGGGACAAACACCACCGGGAAGAGGAAGTTTGCATGAAGCTGGTCAGAAACATGAAGGAGACTATAAAAAATGCCCAGTGGGATGATAAGGATAAAGACTTATCAGCCGGAGAGTTACAGATTGTTTCCAGTTGGGGTATTGGTCAGTCTGAACTAGAGGGGCTTATGAAAAAAGAGAAATTGTGTCGTCTGGTGATTCCGATCCATTGGTCCTTTCCCCCCTCTTCAGGCTTCAAAATCAATTTTGATGGTGCATCCCGTGGTAACCCAGGGTCTGTTGGTTTTGGGGGGGTTGTCGGGATTCTTCGGGTGTTATTCTAAAGGTCTTTTTTGGTCCCATTGATCATGATTCAAATAACACTACCGAGTTGGAAGGACTCATACAGGGTGTTAAGTTGGTGATTCGCAAAGCTTGGCTCACAATGATTTTGGAAGGAGATTCATTGATCATTGTCCAAATGGCCAAAAAACTGCTATGCGGCCACTCTCCGGAGAAGGTGTCATCCAGTTGGATCCTTCTGGATCATTTAGAATGCCTCTGGGTGCTACTAGCCAATCAGTCGGCTTTGTATTTTTCCCACGTCAAACATGAGGCCAAAAAGGTGGCTGATCTCCTCACGAATAATGGTGTGGAGGTTTGTAGGACCCTTGTGAGTGGCGCGTTGGCTGAATTTCGGCAGGAACCATGGTTTCGGAATTGCAGTCACCTAGCAGAGGCTGACTTGGCTGATTGTAGACCGGTGGCGCTGGAGGATCCCACGAACCGAGGTGGTGAGAGTAGGTGGGCGGAGACAGTTATGAGGATGCATCGTGTCCCAGGTCAATCATGAGTGATCTGACACTTGTTTTCATCTCGAGCTATGATGCAAGCATAAGAAGGTACAACTCAAAGTAAGGGAAATCTGGTGGAACAGATTTGTACAGCTTTCTCTGTACTTTCATTTGTTGTTTCGTCATTTTTCTTCGTGGGATGCTCGGCCCCTTGTTCATTGCACCATATTTTGTGATGCAAGCTCATTATTCCACAATTACTCCCATAATGTCGCTCAGGATTTTAAATTGGGATGGTTTTCCCTGTATGTTTACCATTTTTCATTCTCCCTCTGCAATCTGCAAGTGTAGAGACAGTGTCAACAGTAATTTCGAGTATAGGTGTGGGTGGTTCTTTTGGGTTCGACCACTTGATTGTCTGTGGGTTAGTGCAATGGCGCCCAAACACGACATTCATCCCAGGAATTTGAAAAATGTTGAGATTGTTGGTCAACAGGTCGAAGGTGAAAATTCTGAGTCTCATAAGGCTTGGGCGGGTAGGGTGACGTGGGCTTCTGCAAAGTATAGAGCCCAGGAATCAACATCTTTCTTCCATGGTTGCATCCCTCTATTAATAGGATTGATATCAAGGTGGTGGAAAAGGAAATTTGGGAGAAGATTCAGGCTCTCCCTATGGAGGAAATACGTCAAGAGGTCGATGATTGGGTGTCTGATCCCGACTCTATGGCGGGCAGAGCGTCGGCCTATGAGCAGATGATTATGAATTACTGGCTGACCAAGAATTTGCTTGCTCATGTGTTCTGTCAACAAGAGTAAGGGGGATGAGGATCCCGTCAGAGCCTGGAAATCCCATAACTTGGATAACATGGTCATGAACATGAAAATTGACTCCATTGCTAAGAAGTTGGGGATCACCTTCGTTATTCAATGTTCAACTGATGGGGTGCCTACGGATAGTGGTCGCCGATGCACGCAGAGCTCTTATGAATCTGTTTCTGGCGATGCTAAGGAAGAGACCCAGGCATCGAGGATGCTACCAACTTCGGAGAACCGCGATATAGAGACTATGCCTGTGAACCACCTCTGATCTGTGTTTCTGGATGCTGTTTTGTGCCGCTGTGGGCATTTTCCGAGGTTGCTGCATTTTTTTGGTTATTAGTTACCTGGAATGTTTAAGCTGTTTAAAGAATTTTGAGTTTTGTTGTTCAATTTTTTTTCCAATGGCAAGACTCTTGTTTGGTTGCCCACAGCCGAGATGGTTCTATGAATCTAATAACTCTGTAAGGTCTAAAGTCTAGTTTCCTGTTTGGTTGTTATCAGTCGGGAAGGCCAAGGGTTCTGAAGACTCGGCGTGACTAGCTCTGTATCTTTTCAAGTAGTAATATAATGTTTTTTATTTACAAAAAAATAAAAAAAAGTTACCTAAACGATCTATTGATTTGCACCACAACTAAATTATTGAAGAGTATTTTGAATCAAAAAATGATGCATCTAAATTTCAGTTATTTTTGGCATTGTTAAATCACACACTTTAGTTGTTGTTAGGAAAATTTTAGGCATAAATGTCTATTTATTAGAGACCACTAAACGTGTTGTTAGGAAGGGTTCTTTTAATACAATTGGAAATAATACTTGTTTGAAATACCATAATGTGGCCCATTGTGTACGGTTGGAATTAACTATAAACAAGACTACAAGGTAACATCACTTGCTCACAAACACATCTAAATTTTTGAAAGTAAGTGTGAAAACCATTTGAAAGTAATCTATTAGAATAAAAATGTTTTAAAACATATTTCAAATAGATTATTGGGCCTTTTTAAGTAGGCTACCTCATTTTGACATTAAGTTAATTGAATTTGTGAAGGGACTAGTCCAAGATTTTTGGAATTAAAACATTAAGACTTCATCCAATTGGAAGTATATTCTAAAGTTGAGGGGTAGTTAGAGGGACCATGAACCCCACATTAAACAATTTATTGACATTAAAAGTACAAAACTATATGAGAGATTCAAGAACAAGCACAAGGATTTTAACCTAGGCCAAATATGCTTTGAGAAATGCAAAGGTTGGTATGTTTGAATATGCATAGACTATAACACATGCCATTGAAAACACCAAATATAATTTGGTTATTATTATGACACATATATACACATTTTTCATGTTTTGAATATTAACCATGTGCATGAATGCTTAACCCACACTACCACCAATTTCATCAAGAGACATTATTTATAGCGTCATGTGTCTAAGACCCAATAAAAAAATATATTATGAAAAATCTTGTTTAGATGGGACATGATCTAGGCTTGGCTCTAGGTGTGGTGGTTTTGTATTATTAATGCAATGCATTCACAAAAGTGAGCAACACAAATTTAGTAGGACGGTGGTTGACATGTAAAGCTTCAAATATGTTACTTATGAACTAGATAGTGGGAACAAAATAAAAATGATAGTATTCATGATGTCCTAGGTCAATTTTGTGTACTTAAAGGGAATATATTTGTTCAAATTGATGCCTTAGAATTTTGACATATAGTTTTAGAAGTTATCAGTGTACATATGACTTGAATTTTGTGTCACCAAGTGAGTTTGGGGTTTTGTGGCATTGGTGATAAAATCCCTTTGATTTAGCTAGGTTCTAAGCTAAACACTAGAAAATTGTTACTTGTGGAACAAGCACAAGAGTATTATAAGAACAAAGAAACAACAACAAAAATACACGCAATTAGATTAGAAATTTAACCGCAAAAATGCATTTCAAAATATAAAAATTGGATGGAAACAATGATACTCATATATTAGTCCAATGAAAAAGATTGAAATATGCGATATCACATACTAAGAGTGAATGGATGCAAGTGTGATCCAACACTCTCCTTGGAATGGTCCCTCTTCCTTCTTCAAATCTCTCTCTAACTATGGTGACTGAATAAATCTTGGTTCCTTGAGAAAATACCACATGAAATATTGAGGGATAAATGGTAGAGATGAGAAAGTGAGATGATTGGCCTCTAAGATAATTCCTCAAGCATAACCTTGAAATTATTCTCCTTCTTCAAATGTTGCCCCATGGATTTCATTTATAGGAAATATTAAAGCTCAAATGATGAACTAGTTCTAATGTGAATGCTCCTCATTCAAGAGGGATGTTGAATTATTGATAAAGACCATTGAGAGGCCAAAGTACTCATCATTAATGAGATGAGAGGCCAATTTTTCCTTGTAAACCACTCTAGAGCCACTTGAGGTAGATCTGTTGACCATTAATGCACCATGGATATAGTTTTTTTCCTCTTTAGTAGGGTCACCCGAGTATCAAAGTAGTTTCCATGTAACTCACATGATTAAATGGAAGGTTGGTCGTGTGATTGAAGGCATGTGAGGGACCTTCAAAATCATAGTAATTTAGAAATATCTAACTATAGTGGAATATGAATTAGACATGGAAACACAAGATTTGGCCAATGAGTATGAAACTCAATACTTCCCTTCGGTAGAGAATAAATAATGGTTGATATGGGTAGTAGTGATAATTGATCTAACATAACAGAAATTTGTGTCGAGTTTTACAAATGTTATAGGGATTAGTTATGTACAACAATGATTGAAGACTATGGGCATACCAAAAGATTGATAAGACGAATAGGGTCGTGACTCTGAATGATGAGATTTGATAATTGATGAAGGGAACTCTGAGAAATCACAGTGATAGATAATAGGATGAGAGATATGTTGTAGATAACTAGACTCAATTTACACATGGGTGAATCAATGCAAATGCTCTGACCAAGGGTGACAAAGATTTCTACCATGTGAATAGATGCTTTTGGATGATGAAATAGGATGAATATTGATATTCCCTTGTTCTAGATTTTTTATTTTTTATGGATGTTTTTTGTATTTTTATATTATGAAAGAATAAAATAATCTAGATACATTGCAACAAAAGAGACAAGTGCCTAAAAAATGAAACCAATAAACTCTACATTGCATGTGTGTAGAGAGTAGCGATAGATAGAAGTGAACATGGGAGAGGCCCCAAGGGTGGGTCTCCTTGGTTTCATAAGGATTGGAGGTTCAAAATGAAGATGGTCTATGAGTCATGGGTGAGTGGTACAAAATAAATTTAGTGATGCATTAACATAATAATTAACCATAAAGAATGTGATCCAATGGCAATTTGGGTGTATGGTTTAGCATAATGATGAGAAAGAAGTGTGTTTATTTTTCTCTAGAATGTTGATTATACAAATCCTGATCATAGGAGGGAAAAAGGTATAGGTTTCCTCATGCATTGAGGTACTTAAACTAATTCAACGGATGAAAGTGGAGTGCTATTAGCCAACAACAATTAAATGTATATGGATTGGGTGAATTTACTTACCAGGTTGGGGGTGACCTAGAGGTACATTTGGAGGGATCCAATAATGGAAAATGCAACATACATGGAAAGGGTGTTGTAACAAATAAAATAATATATAAACATATCAATAAACAAATAATTAAATAATAAAAGGAAAGTAATTAAACAAATAATTAAATAATAAAAGGAAAGTAATTAAACAAATATTAAATAAAATTGATATGTAATTAATCGAATAGATAGAGACGTATCCATCAAATTGTAATGTAATCATATCTCATCAATATATATTCAATATTATTTATTCTTTCCAAATTGAGTTATTTTCTATTAGTTGATTATACACTTGAATAGTCTTATTGTGATTTGGACACAATAACAACATGAGAATATCTAGATACGGATATTACATTGGTATCAGAGCCCCTTTTTGGGGAGTGATTATGGCCTTTGGCCAAAAACCATTCAGAGAGCTTCTCTGATTAAGGATATTTGATCCACATTGGCTTTTGGCCATCATTTTTTGGGTTTCCCAAAAATCTAGAACCTTGTCCAAAAGTAGGCTTTTGGCCCAAAGAAGATTCAGTCGCAAATTTGAAGCAAATGAAGTTAATCAAAATATATATATTATTCCACTGCAAAATTCAAAGACAACGGTAAATCAAGAATACAAGAATGGGAATAAATAAATAAATAAAAAGAGAAAAGAAGTAATTATTTCCATTGCAAATAAGAAGAAGAGAACAAGAAGTAAGAAAAAAAAATATTACAAAGAAGAAGTGGAAAAAAAGAATTGTCCGCAAAAGAAAAAAGAAAAGTTAAAGAATAGAATTCATGAAACTGCACATGGTTTTACTTAGTATATTAAAATTATAAACGAATTTTATAAGGTATATACAAATAAAGATGTGACCTTCATCACTAATGCTTTGAGGACAAAGCATTGAAGAGGATGACCATGTAATAAATAAAATAATATATAAACATATCAATAAACAAATAATAAAATAATAAAAGAAAAGTAATTAAACAAATATTAAATAAAATTGATATGTGATTAATATAATAGATAAAGACGTACCTTTCCATTGAAAAGGCACATAAGACCATATTTAAATGGTCCATCAAATTGTAATGTAATCATCTCTCATCAATATATATTCAATATTATTTATTCTTTCCAAATGGAGTTATTTTCTTTTGGTTGACTATTCACTTGAATAGTCTTATTGTGATTCAGACACGATCACAACATGAGAATATCCAAATATGGATATTATAGGTGTGCTTTCTCAATGTCAATTTGAAGAATTATAACTGAAGGGTAGTGATGGTCCTTGAATGTAATTAAATGAAAAAATATTTTAGTTGAAGTGCGTGAACACACCCAAAAAATGGGACTTATTAGTCAACACATGAAAGGGAATGAAACAAGGACCTCCATGGTCCAAATTACATGAAAAGGGGAATGAAACAAAGACTTCCATGGTACAAATCCTTGAGATCCAATATGGGCCACCTAAAGTTTAGGGTTCATCCTTATATATAGGGTCAATCCCATTAATTAATGGGACTTATTAGTCAACACATGAAAGGGAATGAAACAAGGACCTCCATGGTCCAAATGGCATGAAAAATATAGCCCTTGAGATCCAATACCACCTAAAGTTTAGGGTTCATCCTTATATAGGGTCAAGCCCACAAATTGGAAATCATTTCTACATTTGTGCCCTAAAGCTTCTGAGCTCACTCAGCAAAAACAACTAGGGAATTCTAATATTATGATTCCCACGTAAGAGGTTTCATCTTGCACTCCTCTTTTATCTATGTTTTTTTTTGAAGACCCATACAACCCATACAAAATTATGTTAGGGTTTTCCCTTAGGCTGAGTGTCTATCGAGGGAACAACTACGAGACCCTAGTGACTTATGATATGACTTGGTACCTCCATCTATTGGATGCATGATTTGATCATGTGGTTGTTTACATGGTTTGATCGTGTGGTTGTTTGCATAATGCCCATGCTATTACATTGTTGAGCTATTTGAATGATGGAACCAAATTTTAGCATGGGTTATGTACAATTAGTTGCGATAGTAGCATAATGGAGTTCCAAATGTGCACAAAAATCCCATGTGCATATTTTTGGGAGACTACTACCCCACTCTTGTGGAGGACCTATAGTATGTGCACGTAAGCTTACCATGCATTATTTGAGAGTTGGCCACAATATTTGTGTGAGAAAACAATGTAGATAGGTGTGTGCATATGTCAAGTAGGTGCTTCGCAAGGTTTCCCATGAAATGGTGTGGCAACCTTAATGATATATATGAACAATAAAAGGACACAACTATTGGTAAAATATGTATGCAAATGGCACAATATTTTGATGAAAACGCACGATATTAATACATTTTTTTTGGCATGACTTTTTAGAGAGATTTCGATCAATGTGTAGGAGAGATACTATGAGGATCTCTATTGATAGGTAGCTATAGATGTTGTATTGCATGCAAAGATCATTATATATGGGGCTCTAGGATTACTTTGGGTTTTTCTTATTGTTCTCTAATGAGAGGTTGTCAAGGGAGATTGTCCAGATGTGGTGCCCTAATGAAGGCCACTTTGATGTGTGAGGGTAGCATCTAGAGTTGACCATGAGAAATGCATTTTTTTAATTGGGATCTTCATTAGGGGAGTCAAAGGTGATATTCACCCTTGCTTGAGGTTTGAATATTATCCACTAGTTGATTGTAAATCATGGTAATTCCCCTAAGGAAAAGGTTGACAAGGCGATCGAGATCGATGAGATCTAGTCCCTAGATGGTGTAGAGATGGTGGTGAGGATGTTGGGGTCCTTGGTCATATTGGGTATCCAAATGCTTATTGTTGAGGATGTACTTAGTGGCCAACTATTTTTGTGGGCATCCATGACAGTGGTAACTGGCTACTCAATCACCTAATTTTTTATTTTTTATGCAACTAGTACACGTTTGTGTTTGGCTATCTCCTATAATGCTTCCTCCACGAGAAAATCCCATTATTTGTCCACAACATGTTAATCAATATGGAGGTTGATGTGGGACAAGCATGTGGTAATGGGGTGAGTTGATTCCTCACATGGGTCATGGTGATGTAGGACACTAGTTCACACCCAATATTTTTGCATGGAGGAAACAACAACCCTTGGTGATCCTAGAATTTCCATATGCTAGTATGCACTTAATGGATGATCCTAAGCTACTCACTCCTCTAGGGTATGCATCGAGCATGATGGTTGAGTTATGTTTTTTTATTTATAATAGCCTAGTTTCTTTAGTGATTCATATGGATATTGGTGGCCACCCACCTATTCCACTTGCTCAAAAAAGTTTTCCATTTTGGCAATTTTCTAATAAATTTTCTATGGTTTTTCAGTTCCCAAACATCCGGGGCCATTTTGAGGCCCTAAACGACGTTTTTTGGAGATTTGGGGGGGGGGGGGAATGGTTACCAACAACATCCATTTGGCCCCATTTGAAAGTTGTAAATATTCGATAGACCTTTCTAATGGGCTATCGAGCGCCCAAAACGGAGATCATATGCAAACGTTATGACCCTGGGAAGTTGACTACTCAATTAACCACCTTGGGGCCGCAAACTTTAAGACAGTTCATCTTCTAGGATTAAGTTTTTGAATGTTTTGGATTCTTTCCCTCATGCTTATGATAAATAGGCCCTTTCGGCCACTTCTTGCATTTAGCTTGGCACGAATGAGCATAACAGCCACATCTCTTCTGAGAGATAGCTACCACCATTCTAGCTGTTGTATTTTACAATCTGCTCTATTTCCGCTATTTAATAGAATATGTGTTTATTGTATCACTTTGTTCTTTGAAATATATCATTGTATATGATTTTGTATATGCTCTTTTATTTCGTTCCCACATAAATCCGAATCATTTAGCTAGCATATTGTTCTTTTAATTTTATGTGTGACATTGATATTTGCTATTTTGGGTGTAGACATGGCACCAATGGGGCCTTTGATGGTGGTAGTAGGTGAATATGAAAAACAACAATTGGGTGGTGATGGGGTTGTTGTGATGAGATAGGTCACACAACTCAAAGACCTCAATGAGACTTTGATGTAAAGGTCGAGCATAGGAAGATGGTGGACTTGTAGAGGAGACTAAGCTTAGTTTTGAATGGGGTTATCGAGGAGAGTTGGTAATACCTCAGAGATTAATATAAAACTAAATCAACTAATGTATAACAAAAAAAATTACTATATAAAGAGGAAGAAAGTAGTATATTGTTCCATATTAAATATTTGTCTTTGTCACATACCCAAATTCTGAATATTTTATTTCATGAGAAAAACATTATGTTATATGTTATTGTAATGTTTTATGATTATTGACCAAGTGGGGTCAAGGATGACTGTAATTAAATACTTTAATATTCTATTATTCATAAATTAAAGATGAGACAAATATCCCAAGGAGACTGTTGAAAGAGTGCTCACTGACCGACTAGGAGGAATGAACTGGGGTGGAGAGTAAATTGACACTTGGCAGCATCATCAATGCACCTCTAGCTGTTGCAGGTGGAAACTTCCCTACATTAATGGTCATGTTACCCAAGGAAGTGGAACAAAGCAAGTGGATCAATAATTGTAAAACTAACCAAATACTTAGGCAATCTATTGATACCCATCGAATTGGAGCAGGAGGCTAATCAATTTTTATCTTGTGATGAATTTTTAACTAGAGAGAACAAGTGAATTCGATGAGGGGAAAGCTAGAGGGATTGAATGCGATAAGACTGTTAATCTGAGTTAGTACTGCTTTATGCAGAACTGAATATTGTTGAAAAACAAAAGTCTCATTCTGGAGTATTGTCAACATCACTGCTGAGTTGCAGAGGATAACATTTACATCCACCAAGCATCTTCTCCCTAGTGGTTCAGTGAGCAAGCTCGGGGGTCCTAAGGCAAGTGATTTGGTTTCCTTAAGGAGTGGGTTGGGAGGAACAGGATCCCTTGGGTATTTGTTTCACTCTCCATTTTTCAGGTTCTTATCTTCTTATGTACTTATTTTTACTGTATATTTATTTCTGGAAATGTTTAAGTATTTTAGAAATCTGCAGAGTCATTCTAGTTAGTTTTTAAGAGCTAAGTATGAATGTGAATCTTTACTGTTATTCAAGAAATAAAATTAGAAATGCAGAATGATTGATTAAATTACTTTTCTGTATTTTTCCACACACGTTACGTGACGTTCAGAAAAGTTAGATTAATGATAGATTTGAATGATTGATCATCATAGATTAAAACTTTGTTTTATTTCAGTATAAACTCTCTATCTATATTTCAGTAAATAACTTCAATACTAAATGCAGAAAACATAGTATTCATCTAAGTAAATAGCATTTTAATAGTAGATCACTGCATAGCATCGTTTTTCACTTTATAGCAATACTAGTATTCGAGTGATTTTTATATTCAAAGCAGAACCTAGATTAAAAAGCATAGTCTTTTTGTTTATGAGTATTTTGCAAAACCTAGAAATACCTTTCATCATTAATGTAATATATTTTGAAAAACAAACCATCATCAAAGACAAGATTCTAAAAGATTTCATCATAACATATTTAAATGTAGTAATTGAAAGTATTAATTTCTTTACTCCTTAAAACCTTCACAATATAGTATTTAAACGAGTACTATTTCTTTTTCCCAACACAGTGGAAGCATATCACGGGCCGAGCCTTTTGATAGGCATCACCAAAGTTTAAGAAGCTTATTCTTAATAATACATTATATACATACCAAAATAACAAATACAGACTAGGGTTCGAGACCCTAAAGCCTCACCCAAAGGGGTCGTTACTTTATCAAATCTAATAGCGAATGTTACAGTATTAGAAAAACACAAAGATGCAGGGTCGAGTTTAGATTCCCCTTAAATCCTTAAACTATTAAAATATATTTGAAGTATGGGTTCAAAACCCTTAACCAATAAAATAATAAACCAACAACATGATAAATCTTTAAGATAGGGTTTCAACCTTGCGTCCATTTCCTTTGGAACGATTGCTACCATTAAACAACGCGAACGGTATCCTGCTAATAGATTCAAAATACGGGCGTACCCTAAGCCTTATAACTTGCATCATAAGATATTCATTTTATAAAATAACAAAAATGCCAAGAATATCCTTCTGGATGGAAACCAAACCATATATCGAAATCTGAGTATCATTTCTTTATTAAAATCCTTAAACAAGGTCTTTACAACACTGTCTAAAATGAAAGACATTGAGAATCCAATGTAGGCATAGGCTCAAAGGTTCATCCTTCCTATTTACAAATTCCTTTCGACTTTCCAAATATAAAAACGAACTGTATAAAATCAACACCGTAGGAAAACCCTCATCTTAGCACAGCACCATCCGACAGCATTCGACTATCATCACCATTTCATAACAAAATTTCGATTCATGGTTTGAAAAGAAACGCTGAGGCTTACTAGTGCATATCATGGGAAGCAATGGTGGAATAGATGCCTGGAACTGGCAGCAATGCATCATTTATGGAACCCTGTCACTCCATGACCATCACAACAGTAAATAAGTATTAGTAACAAATTATTCCAGGAAGGATGAATTAAAATGACAAATTCTTGGCACCATGATTATGGTCTTACCTTGCTTGCAATATTCTTCAACCAAGTTTCCATTTGTCGGATGCAAACCACCATGGATAACCTTGAAACCTCGTGGAGCTTTTAAAACCTACCATTTCGACCGCCTATCGACCTCCACTTCCTGTTTTGCTTAATGAACAATTGAAATGAATGTTTGAAGGGTTGGATAGTCATTCAAACCTCGTTTAGGGTTTATCCCAAAACCCAAGGTGGTCACGTGAAATGGCTACCACAGGATTGCCAGTTAGACTTTCCACTTCAACCTCATTCAAGACTGTATTAAATGTCACTTTCCATCAACCAACGAAGGATCCACTACGAGATATTTTTTACATGAATACTTTACATCGTATAGTTCCAAAGGATTACGAACTTGTGATCACATTATCAAAGTTTTTGTATGCTCGGGTATTTAAGATTATAAATCGTGGTCAAGATTAACACCTGCCACATTCACATTTAAATATATAAGTGTCATACAATACATGAATTCGACCATATGAATTTTAATCATGGTCACACATTAATATTTATAAAGAGTAAACGAAATTTCTAAAGTCATCATGAAGCTCATAAGGTTTATTTCATGTCATGTGTTTAAATAGAGAAACTTATAATATTACCTTAATAAATTCAAAAACTTGCTGCTCAATTCCTTCATATCCATGGAACCTAACTTCAATTCATAAAATTCTTTAGCTCGTTCTTTGTAATATTATTCCGACATAAATTTTCTTTTAAAATACTTTTTAAAACTACTCCAGTTTACATTTCTCTCTTTCAATCCTTTTACCCACTTCAAGTCTTGCCACCAAATATCAACTTTACCCGTCAAATTATAAATTACCATTCTGGTTTTTAACGGACTTGAGTAGTTATAAATTTGAAAATATTTATTCATGCCAGACAACCATACTTCGGCTTCCTCACTCTTTTCTGTTTCTCCATTAAAAGTTGGTGGTTTAATCTTCTTAAATTCTCTAGAATTTTCTTCATATGGTTTATATTTCTTCTTTTTAGTGTAACAGTCACTTTCACTACTATCGCTAGAATATTGATGCTTCTTTCTGTGTGATTTAATATTAATTTCAGAAGATGAACTAGTTCCATAATCAATAAGTTTTAGTTTTTTAATTTTTTGTTGGTAAGGCATGATTTCAGATTCATAATTAATTTATGTTCTTTAATTTTTATCATTACTATGGAATTTATCCATTAGGATTTGATTCAGCTCCTCTTGAGCTTTTAAAATTCGTTCGTTCTCCATTTTTACAGTGTTTATTTATTTTTTTAAATCTCTTACAGTTCTCAATAATTCAGATGAGTTGTCATTTAATTCAACAAATATATTTCCAGCATTAATGTGTTCCAGTTCATTATTATTTTGACCATTAGGGTGGGACCTGTCTTCAGCTGACTCTTCTAGTCCTTCCATACATGCAAACTTAGATAAGTGTTGAAACTCAAAACCAAAATTAAACAAAAATAGTATATGTATTTTCTGTTCTGAATTTTGTTTGCGCGAGTTGGGTCACTTTCAGGCCTAGAGTTTGAACTTGCGCTCTAATACCCCATGTAACATCCCCTATTTTTACTAAAATTTAAATTTTTTTCTTATTAGCATTTATGTTAATTAATTGTTATGCGGAATACATTCTTACTGACAGCTATCTCAGAAAGGACTATTCTGTCCTAATTATGATGTTGTGCTTGTATTTATAAATGCATCATCTTGATTTATTTTAAAGTGTTGACATTTCATAATTGTTTATAAATCTTACTATTGGAAAATAGATGTTAAGACTTAGCAGATTTTATCTCATAAATGGCCGCTTCTTTTGTCTCGAAAGTTTACAACATTAATGTATCGACTTTTATTCTTGGATCAACTTTTTATCCAACATTGGCAAAGCAACGGAAATATAATTTTTATGCTACTAACCTTTTTATTTTCTTGATGAAGGGGTCCTATTGAATCCCTGAGGCTTACTTAGCTATTTTCATAGCTAATGCTCTTAGTCCTATTTTTACAGTTATAGCAGGTGAAGTTATTATTATCGGTTGAAGATCCAATTACTGTACATTTAAACATAGCATTTTCAACTACTTTATACTTGGCATTAACGACATAAGGGAATAACCCTAATAAGACCTAGGGTAAGACCTACCCTAGCTTAAAATGCCATTTCTACTAAAAGACATATATCTTTTTTTTTTTAGCATATAAATATTAACGATCTTTAGCATTAGACTTCCATCTTTATTGCTGTTTGATTATATTCTTAATTGCGATAATTAATTATTTACAATTATCATCGATTTTAAAGTGTCTTGATGACATCCAGATGGGTATGTGATCCCATGTCTAGAGTTGATAGTTTACTGTCTATATTATAGCATTACCCTTGCGGAATTTCTTTTAATAGATGTTTGTATCAATGACTCATGACCGAATAACTTTTAACGGTGAACCGTTTAAAATAACGGAGACCTCGAAATGTGTAACAGAAAATGCTTAACAGTTGTTTTTCGGCCGAATAACCATTATTTTTAACGGTTCTGTGACGAAAAATCATTATTCGACCGAACAATTTTTCGGCCGAATAATTATTCGGCGAATAATTATTTGGCCAAATAATCTCTGAGACCTGAACGCTTGACGATTCTGCACAATTTCAGGTTTCTCCATTTTCGGAAGGTTAAAAAAACCTCTTACACTACAAAACGACTGTCGGACTTAATACCATTAGTTTCATCATTGAATCTACTTTATGTAGGTATAGATTTTGTTGTGTATAGATAAGAACTGATATTTTTAATTTTTTTTTTCGTAACATGTGTCGAGTTTGGATTCATCTCTTTAAAAAAATGGTGAAATGAAAAATCCATAACTTTAAAAATACACCACCAAAAAAATTGAAAAAAATATCGGAATCTTAATTGGCGTGTCTACTTCAAAAGGGTGTTCGTAGTTTTTTTATTTTTAGAGTCAATTGAGAGAAAAGTGGCGCAACAAAAGATATGTTGAAAATCGACTAGGTTTCCCCATTCATCGACTTCAAAAAAATATAATAATTAGTATATAGATCCATTAGTTACAAACTTATAGTCAGGCACTAGTACATTGTGTGTAGATTGTCATAGCATTTTTTGTTTTTGCAAAAAACAAGTTTAACAACGATTTTACGGGCGCAACAAAACATGACTATTTTGTAGTTCTTTCATTTTATAAGAACACACTGTCAAACATTTGCGAAATTGACATATCAAATCTCAATAAAAAAAATTGAAAAAATTATGAATAGAAATCTAACATAATTCTCTAAAAGTTTTCTTTTTATTGCAAAGTGAAATTCTAAATAAAAATATCACTTTTGTTTGCCTAAAGTTGAAAAACATGAAAAAATCAGAATTATTTTCTCACAAGACCCCCCAAAATAGACACCCATCTTCATTATTTCACCCATGGGTGAAAACGTGAAGTTGGGTAACACTTTCGTGAGAATCGGGTGCCCGAGAAACACAGCAGAAGCTATTTGGCCGAATAACCATATTTATTCGGCCAAATAAATATGGTTATTCGGTCGAATAAGCGATAATTTATGAATATCAAATAAGATCCCGATGAAAACATGGGAAGACCAAAGCCTGACAAAAACATCGGAGTAAGGCCATATAAACTGTGGGGTGCTATCGAATAAGATCCCGATGAAAACATGGGAAGTCCGCGAGAGATAAGAGCAGGCACGAGCTAAAAACTTTATATCTATTTAAATATATATATATATTATATACAAATCAATTTATATTACAGGGGAAAGATTGTTAACCCCTATATGATCTATTTTACATGATGCCATAAGGAGTCCCTTCCAAAGCGAGATGTCGACGCAAAAAAGCATAAGGGAAGGGGGCTATGAAAGTAAGGTCCTTCCAAAGGGAGATGCCGATGCAAAAAATCATAAGGGCAGGGGGGATATGAAAGTAAGGTCATAAGTGGCTGGGCTATGAAATTAAGTTCCGCAGTGACGTGCGAATAGAGCTTCAATGCCTGTGTTGCCAGTTTTGTCAACCTGTTAGTGAGAGGTACTTACGAATGATCATGTCAGGGTTTGCAGTTTGGACTATCATGGTGAATTGTATTTTTTGTTAACTAACGCACTAAGAACCTGCGGATTTTGAGAACAACATTGAGGTTGATTGGAATTAGAGCAAGTAGAATTGTATTTTGTGTTAACTGATGGACTGAGAACCTGTGGATTTGGAAAACATAGTGTGACACTAGGGTGTGCATGCATAACCGAGTAAGGTCATCTGATACCATTCATGCACAAAAGTTCATTTTATCACAATTTATACATTGCCATATGCCTCAATTTTAGTGGAGAAGATAGAAATTTCTCATATTGATTATAATTAGTCATCTTACAGGAAAACGTAAGTTGAAACAAATCGACAAATAACAACCATGGCTCATCGAATCATGAGAGATTCAAATCAGATTTTAGTTTACTGCTCGGAAAACGATTGACAAGAGGGACAGAGCTTTTTTAGGTTAGTGAGCAAGATACTAACGTCATACACACCTATAGAAAATCAATAAAATCAAAATGGAAATGATTCAATTGATTCAGTTATGATCTTTTATTGAATTGAGCAAAATGAGTGACTTGCATAGCGTCTTAGATTTTCTATTGTCAATTGACAGGAAGTTATTGACTTGCGACCCCAACGCGCCTTCTTGAGTGGTAAACGAACTGGTGCAGCTAGGTCCCTAAGTTGATAGTGCATTGTAAGTTTATAACCCCTATATTGTAGGGAGAGATTGTAACATCCCCAAATTTCATCAAAATTTTAAAATTTTTCTAAGCATTTTATTTGCTATTAAAATCTATGCAGAAGTAAAAGTGCGAATGTTTACCATGTTCCTTACATTACAGAAGAAAATCTTAAGGTATAAAGGTTCTTGAGATGTCTACCCTCTCATATAAAGGACATAATTGAGTATGACGATCCTAGAACTCTTGAAGAGGCCATGAGGAAGACAAATATCTGTTATGAACAGAACTGGAAGAGGGAAGGCATGCCAAGCCGGAAGGCCAAGAAGCCTAATAATTTGGAGCAAAGAAAGAAACATTACTCATTTAATCAAAATTTCAGAAATAATAATTCACATCATTTTTCTAACAGGAAATTTCAAGGAAATAATTCAAGAAGTAATGCACAGCCAAATTTTACAGCTGCAAGAAACAGAGATCCACCTAATAATTATGTTAAAATCAATGAACAAAAGGAAACTGTAAAATGTTGGGACTATCAGGGACCTCTCTATGCATCAAACTACCCACTTAGAAAGAGGACCATCAACAACATACACACGATACAGGAGGAGGCTGCTGTTGGTGATCTAGCAAGGAAAATGCCCAGGATTAATGCAACTTTGGAAAACAGACAAGCTGATCATCAAACTTCCATGGTTGAAGTAGAAAGTACATTGAAAAATAAACCTATATCTATTTTGATTGATCTAGGGGCAATCCTGAGTTATGTATCTCCAAGTATAGTAGAAAAATATAAATTGCATGTAGAAAAGTTTGACAAATCCTGGTTGGTTCAACTATCTACAGGTACAAAAAAAAAAGGTAGTTGATTTTGTTAATAACTGTAAATTGCTTATGAATCAGTTTATAACTCAAGTAAAGCTAAATGTATTACCTTTAGGATCATATGATGTATTGATTGGAATGGATTGGCTGAAAAAGCATAGGGTAGTATTAAATTATTTTGAAAAATCTTTTACTTGCTTGAATGATGAACATGAAATGGTAATAGTAAAAGGAATTCCAAGAAAGACTTATGTTAGACAAATCTCTGCTTTACAAGTTGAAAAGGATGTTCGTAAAGGGTGTAAGTTGTTTGTTGTAAATATAATTAATGACGAACAATCAACTAAGGAAGATAAGTTAAAGTTGGAAGACATACCCATTCTAAAGAAATTTTCTGATGTATTCCCGGAAGAAATTCCAGAACTACCTCCAAAAAGGGAACTTGACTTCACCATTGAGTTAGTACCGGGGATGGTACCAAACTCAAAGGCACCTTACAGAATGAACATTCTGGAACTTAATGAACTTAAATCACAGCTTAAGGAACTCATTAATAAAAATTATATAAGACCCAGTGTATATCCATGGGGAGCACCTGTTATTTTGGTTAAAAATGAAGGATGGAACTATGCATTTATGCATAGATTACCGCCAGTTAAATAAAATGACCATAAAGAACAGGTATCCTTTTTCCCCGCATTGATGATTTGTTTGATCAACTGTGCGGTGCAATGATATTCTCTAAAATTTATTTAAGGTGAGGATACCATCAAGTCAGGATAAAAGATGAGGACATCTTTACGACTGCTTTCAGAACCCGTTACGGGCACTATGAGTTCATGGTTATGCCTTTTGGGCTAACCAATGCCCCAGTAGTCTTCATGTGTCTTATGAATAATGTTTTACATCGGTACTTAGATAAGTTTGTAATTGTTTTCATTGATGACATTCTAATTTATTCTAAGACTAAAGAAGAACATGAAGAACATTTAAAGATAATTTTACAAGTATTAAGAGAACACCAACTTTACTCTAAGTTCTGCAAATGTGATTTATTTAAGGATAAAATAGAGTATCTAGGGCATGTGATATCCAAGGATGGAATCGCAGTAGACCCAGCCAAGATAAAAGCTATTAATGAATGGCCTGCCCCTAAAGACGTAACTGGTGTACGATCTTTTATGGGAATTACAGGTTACTATTGTAAATTTATAGAAGGATTCTCTCGAATAGCAAATCCTATAACCTATTTACAAAAGAAAGGTAAGAAATTTATCTGGGATAAAAAATGTGAAGAAAGTTTTAAGAAATTAAAAGAACTGTTAACAACCGCACCTATCTTAAAAAATGCACACCCAAACAAGGATTTCATTGTATGCGCTGATGCATGCAATGATGGACTTTGTGGAGTCTTAACACAAGAGGGTCATGTAATAGCTTATGAGTCTAGATAGATAAAAATTCACGAAAAGAATTACACTAATTACGACTTAGTTTTGGTTGTTGTGATACATGCTCTAAAAATGTGGTGCCATCATCTAATCAGAAGGAAGTTTTCATTAATCACAGATAATCAGGGTTTCAAATATTTCTTGTATCAACCAAATATGAACGCAAGGAAAGTTAGGTGGCTAGCTTTCCTTAGCGAATATGATTTCGAGATTCAGCACATTAAAGGAAAGGAAAATAAAGTTGATGATAATTTAAGCAGAAATGTTAGGTTAAATTTTGTATCAGCAATCAGTACTTATAAAACTGATCTAGAAAATCAGATTAAGGAAGGAATCAGAATGGATGAAAAATATCAAAAATTACATGAAAAGGTTGTTGAAGATAATGCTGAAAATTTAATAACAGATTTCAGAATTGATGAAAGAGGATTAATGCTGTATAAAAATAGACTTTATGTGCCTAATGTTGCTGAAGTTAAGCTATTGATTTTAAATGAATTGGATAAAATTCCATACTCAGGGCATCATGGTTACCAAAAGATGATAACAATGCTGAGGAAGGATTACTTTTGGCCCTGTATGAAAAATGAGGTAGCTGAATATATTGCTAGATGTATGAAATGTCAGCAAATAAAAACTGAACGTCAACATCTAGCTAGACTGTTGCAGCCACTATCCATACCATATTAGAAGTGGGAAATAATTAGTATTGATTTTATGACTGGTTTACCTAAAAATCAGAAACATAATGATTCCATAATGGTAGTTGTGGTAAAGAAGCCCATTTCATACCTGTTAAAACAACTTACAAGGCTGCTTACATTGCTGAAATTTTTATGAAACAAATTTTTCGTCTGCATGGGATTCCAAAAGTTATAATTTATGATAGAGACACAAAGTTTACAAGAAATTCCTGGAAATCTTTATTTAAGGGTTTAGATACTACTTTAAATTTCAGTACAACATTTCATCCACAAATGGATGGGCAGACAGAAAGAGTCAATCAGATGCTTGAAGATATGTTAAGAATGTATGTTAGAGATAAGCCAGGTAAATGGAAGGAATATTTGCATCTTGCTAATTTTGCTTATAATAATCATTACCAAGCTTCAGCAAAACTCAGACCATTTGAAATTTTATATTGCAAAAAATGTAATACTCCTATTTCATGGAGTAATATGGTTGACATGATTATGTTAGGACCTGAGTTATTGAAAGAAATGGAACTAATATTGAAACAGGTACAAGGCAATTTAAAAATTGCACAAGATCGAAAAAAAAGTCATGCAGATTTAAAAAGAACTCCGAAAGAGTTTCAGGTTGGTGAGCATGTTTTTATCAATGTAAAACCCAAAAAGAGTTCCTTGAAATTAGGGAGCTTTGCAAAACTAGCAGCAAGGTATTGTGGACCTTTTGAAATATTGTCCAGGGTTTGACCAGTAGCATATCAATTAGTTTTGCCACCAAACCTTAAAGTGCACAATGTATTCCACATTTCTATTTTGAAAAAGTATGTGCACTATACTACTCATGAGATTAATTGGAATGATGTACAGGTGGAACCAAAAGGAGATTTTTTAATGGAACCGGATTGTATCCTCGACAGGAGGAAAATTTCGCTTTGGAATCGTGCCATTGGACAAGTAAAGGTGCAATGGAATCACCTTAGTCCTGACGAAGCAACCTGGGAGTTGGAAAGTAATATGCGGGTGGCATATCCAGCTCTGTTCCAGGAAGATGTAGAGGTTGATGAATAAAAAAACATCGAGGACGATGTTAAATTTAAGAGGGCGTGTTTGTCACATACCCAAATTCTGAATATTTTATTTCATGAGAAAAAACATTATGTTATATGTTATTGTAATGTTTTATGATTATTGACCAAGTGGGGTCAAGGATGACTACAATTAAATATGTTAATATTCTATTATTCATAAATAAAAGATGAGACAAATATCCCAAGGAGACTGTTGAAAGAGTGCTCATTGACCCACCAGGAGGAATGAACTGGGGTGGAGAGAAAATTAACACTTGGCAACATCATCAATGCACCTCTAGTTGTTGCAGGTGGAAACTTCCCTACATTAATTGTCATGTTCCCCAAGGAAGTGGAACAGAGCAGGTGGCTCAAATAATTGTAAAACTGACCAAAGACCTAGGAAATCTATTGATACCCATCGAATTGGAGTAGGAGGCTAATCACTTTTTACCTTGTGATGAATTTGCAACTAGAGAGAACAAGTGAATTCGATGAGGGGAAATCTAGAGGGATTGAATGAGATAAGACTGTTAATCTGATTTAGTACTGCTTTATGCAAAACTCAATATTGTTGAAAAGCAGAAGTCTCATTCTGGAGTATTTTCAACATCACTGCTGAGTTGCAGAGGATAACATTTGCATCCACCCAGCATCTTCTCCCTAGTGGTTTAGTGAGCAGGCTCAGGGGTCCTAAGGCAAGTGATTTGGTTGCCTTTAGGAGTATGTTGGGAGGAACGGGCTCCCTTGGGTGTTTGTTTCACTCTCCATTTTTCAGGTTCTTATCTTCTTATGAACTTATTTTTACTGTATATTTATTTCTGGAAATGTTTAAGTATTTTAGAAATCTGCAGAGTTATTCTAGTTAGTTTTTAAGAGCTAAGTATGAATGTGAATCTTTACTGTTATTCAAGAAATAAAATTAGAAATGCAGAATGATTGATTAAATTACTTTTATGTATTTTTCCACACACATTACGTGACGTTCAGAAAAGTGATATTAATGATAGATTCGAATGATTGATCATCATAGATTAAAACTCTATTTTATTTTAGTATAAAATATCTATCTATATTTCAGTAAATAGCTTCAATACTAAATGCAGAAAACATAGTATTCATCCAAGTAAATAGCATCTTAATATTAGATCATTGCATAGCATCGTATTTCACTTTAAAGCAATACTAGTATTCAAGTGATTTTTATATTCAAAACAGAACCTATATTAAAAAGCATAGTCTTTTTGTTTATGAGTAATAGTAACCATATAAACATTTAAATGATAAAAGCAAACTGTCCAAAACTGAATCCTTAAGCTTTTTAAAATAGAGTATTTTGCAAAACCTAGAATTACCTTTCATCATTAATGTAATATATTTTGAAAAACAAACCATCGAAGACAAGATTCTAAAAGATTTCATCATACCATATTTAAACGCAGTAATGAAAGTATTCATTTCTTTACTCTTTAAAACCTTCACAAGATAGTATTTAAACGAGTACTATTTCTTTTTCCCAACACAGTGGAAGCATAGCACAAGCCGAACCTTTTGATAGGCATCGTCAGGGTTTAATAAGCTTATTCTTAATAATACATTATATACATACCAAAATAACAAATACAGACTAGGGTTCGAGACCCTAAAGGCTCACCCAAAGGGGTATTTAATTTATAAAATCTAATAACGAATGTTACAGTATTAAAAAAACACAAAGATGCAAGGTTAAGTTTCGACTCCCCTTAAATCCTTAAACTATTAAAATATATTTGAAGTGCGGGTTCCAAAACCTTAACCAATAAAATACTAAACCAACAGCATGATAAATCTTTAAGATAGGGTTTCAACCCTACATCCATTTCCTTTGGAATGAAGGCTACCATTAAACAACGCGAACGGTATCTTACTAATAGATTCAAAAGGCGGGCATAGCCCTAAGTCTTATAACTTGCATCATAAGATATTCATTTTATAAAATAAAATAAAAACTCTGAGAACATCCTTCTGGATGGAAACCAAACCATATATCGAAATACGAGTATCATTTCTTTATTAAAATCCTTAAACAAGGTCTTTACAGCATTGTCTAAAATGAAAGACGTTGAGAATCCAACATAGGCATAGGCTCAAAGGTTCAGCCTGCCTATTTAAAAATGCCTTTCGGCTTTCAAAATATAAAAACGAACTGTATAAAATCAACACCGGAGGAAAACCCTCATCTCAGCAAAATACCATCCGACAGCATTCAACTGTCATCACCATTTCATAACAAACATTCGATTCAGGGTTTGAAAAGAAACGCTGAGGCTTACCAGTGCATATCGTGGGAAGCAACGGTGGAATAGATGCCTGGAAGTTGTAGCAACGCAGCATTTATGGAACCCTGTCACTCCATGACCATCACAACAGTAAATAAGTATTAGTAACAAATTATTCCAGGAAGGTTGAATTAAAATGACGAATGCTTGGCACCGCGAGTATGGTCTTACCTTTCTTGCAAGATTCTTCAACCAAATTTCCATCTGTCAGATGCAAACCGCCATGGATAACCCTGAAACCTCATAGAGCTTGCAAACCCTACCATTTCGGTAGCATGTTGGCCTCCACTTCCTTTTTTGCTTAATGATCAAGTGAAATGAATGTTCGAAGGGTTGGATAGTCATTCAAACCTCGGTTAGGGTTTATCCCAAAACCCAAGGTGGTCACGTGAAATGGCTGCCACGGGACTGCCAGTTAGACTTTCCACTTCAACCTCATTCAATATTGTATTAAATGTCACCCACTTCAACCTCATTCAATATTGTATTAAATGTCACCCGCCATCAGCCAGCGAAGGATCCACTACGAGATTTTTTTTTACATGAATACTTTACATCGTATAGTTCCAAAGTCTTACGAACTTGTGATCACATTATCAAATTTTTTGTATGCTTGGGTCTTTAAGATTATAAATCATGGTCAAGGTTAACACTTTCCACATTCATGTTTAAATATATAAGTGTCATATAATACATGAATTCGACCATATGAATTTTAATCATGGTCACACATTAATATTTATAAAGAGTCAACGAAATTTCTAAAGTCATCATGAAGCTCATAAGGTTTATTTCATGTCACATGTTTAAATAGAGAACCTTATAATAAAGTCTAATGCTAGAGATAGTTAATATTTATATGCTAAAAAAAATAGCTATATGTCTTTGTAGAAATGGCATTTTAAGCTAGGGTAGGTCTTACCCTAGGTCTTATTAAAGTTATTCCCTTATGTTGTTAATGCCAAGTATAAAGCAACTATAAATGCTATGTTTAAACGTACAGTAATTGGATCTTCAACCGATAATAATAACCTCACCTGCGATAACTGTACAAATAGGAGCAAGAGCATTAGCTAGATGCAAATAGCTAAGTAAGCCTCGAGGATTCAATAGGACCCCTTCATCAAGAAAATAAAAAGGTTAGTAGCATAAAAAATATATTTCCGTTGCTTTGCCAATGTTGGATAAAAAGCTGATCCAAGAATAAAAGTCGATACATTAATGCTGTAAAATTTTGAGACAAAATAAGCGACGTTCATTTATGAGATAAAATCTGCTAAGTCTTAACATGTATTTTCCGACAGTAAGATTTATAAACAATTATGACATGTCAACAGTTTAAAATAAATCAAGATGATGCATTTATAAATACAAGCACAACATCATAATTAGGACATAATAGTCCTTTCTGAGACAGCTATCACTAAGAATGTATTCCGCATAACAATTAATTGACATAAATGCTAATAAGAAAAAAATTTAAATTTTCGTAAAAATTGGGGATGTTACAGTCTCATAGAGATGGGAAAGACAATGAAATCACCTAAGGGGACTAGTGGTTGTTCCCCTCTTTGACTAATGGATCCTTGTGAAGAATGGTTGGTTTCTACCAAGAGTAGGGTTTTTTCAAATAGATCCTCCATCAATTCTACCTTCCTAGCTAAAAACGTGTTCCTCGCTTCCTTGGGAGGTTTTAAGTTCTTGCTTAGGTATAGAATATTAACATTATGATTTTAGTAGTCTTATGACTATCCTACATGGGTAAGAAGAACTCAACCTTCTTTCAATTTGTTTTTCTCCAAGTGTAGATCACTTAATTCAACTTGCTTGATTTGAATATAATTTTTCATTAACTTTAGGGGTTTGATTATCACTCTCTCCTCTTAAGTACACACATCTTATTCCCATTTGGTTGCTAATAAGAAGGTGAATTCATGAAGATTTCTTAGTTTCTAATGAAATGTAGTGATGAAGATTTATTAGTTTCTAATTAAATGTAATGATGAAAATTTGATATTGGACAATTTTTTCTTAAATTAAAACTCTTGAAACTCATATACATATTTTGATGTTGCACATTTCTTTTTAAAAAAATGTAATTTATATTCTCTATATATAAGTTGTTTATTATGTCAAATTTACATTTAATATATTATTCCTTATTAAATATATTTCTTTTAAAAAGAGTAAAAACATGATTTACACAAAATGTAACTTTATCCCTTAATTTTTAAATTGATTTTATTATTTTATTTTACAATGATTAAAATATTAATTTAAAATTATAGCTTTAAAACCAAGTAAATATAAAATATAATCTAAATACATCATGTCTACCCTTATAAAATACAATCTAAAATTAAAATTTATATACAATTGGATAGAGTATTCAATACTAAATATATATACATCATGTCCACCGTTATAAAAATATTATATACATCATGTCCACCCTCATAGTGATGATAACATGTTATTTTGTTGGTGTTACATTATTCGTAGTTATATATTCTATTATAATGAAAATGATAGCGTCCATGTGGACAGCAACATTGGGAAGTCATTCTCTCGCACAATTAGGTTTAATTAATTATAACTGTTTTAGTAAACTATAACTTTTCCATTTATATATATATATATATATAACAAAAGTGTATAGAACTCTGTTATTATATAAAAGCATCGTGCGACACAACTAGGGTGGACTTCCTTCGAATACTGTCAAGGAATATAACAGTATGCAGGCTTGCAGATGAAGAAAGCCATTAAAAATGAAATGCAAAATCATCATAATCAATACCGCTTACCATCTTTGCGTAATCCTTCTGTATCGGTTGTGAACCCTAGTCCCTATAAATCCTGAAAACCCCAGACCATCTGCTACACTACACAAGCAATGGATTCTGTAAGAGGCCGTAATGCAGTTGCAGCGATGGCAGTTCTGCAGGCTGTGTTGCTACTGTACATTACAAATCCTTCCATGGCCAGAGATCACATTGTTGGGGACAACAAAGGCTGGGACTTCAGCGTGGCCTATGAATCGTGGGCTTCCAAACAAATCTTTCGCGTTGGGGATAATCTGAGTATGTTTTTTTTTTCCTTTTTTTGTCTCAGCCATCGCTTCTAACTAGGTCAATTCTTTGTGCCAAGATCTTGACTGCGTGGTTATCTGTTTGTTTTCAGTATTCAAATATGATGGGTCGTTTCATTCAGTCATGGAGGTCAACAATTCAAGCTATGAATCGTGCAATATTTCAGACTCGCCTCTCTTTCAAGACAACAGCGGCAATACCGTTATCGCTCTCAAATCCAGGGGCACGCGTTATTTCATCTGCGGCAGCATCGGCCACTGCGAATCGGCGGGCATGAAATTAAAGGTTACCGTTGTGAGATCGAAAAAGCCGCCGATGTCAAGATCAGCTCCAGCGCCAGCTCCTTCTATAAGAAAACCTATCATCCACATCGCCAGCTAGCCTATATATTGGAAGCTGTAACCCTATTAAGCAATTGCGTTTTCTACGTACCCATTAAATATCAAGTATGGCTGCAATCATCTGATCATTGAATCCTTCTGAGCCCATATTCCTTTCTGGATTTCTTCTATTCTTCTTCTTTCGCAGTTTTTCTTAGATCCTAGCTTTAAGCTTTACCGAATCTATAGAAATCTCTCTGAACTCTACAGCTTCATCTCCGTGTTCAACCTAATTACGTATCAAAATAATATGCTGTTCTGTATAACGTCCGTCCTCTCGGTTCTCAACTGTGATGAGTGATCTATTCCGAACAATTCAATAAACTAAGGAAGACTTGTTTCTGTTTTTTTTAACAAAGCTGTGGGGAAGTAGAGATTTTTCACACTGAATTTGTGTAGGAGTGTTAAGTTTATATATATATATATATTGAATGAATGAATGAATGCAGCATAGCATCTTTAAATTTTTGCTTATAATTAATTTTTCTGCTAGTTGGTGCAAGCTGATAAGATAATTATATAATCTACAAAAATGGGTACAAAAATTGGAAGAGATATAAAAAATAAATAGTGTTAGTAGAGCATTATTTTCCCAAAATAAATTTAGTAATATTTAAGTTTTTTTAATTATCTAAATGATTAAACATGTAAGTCAAATGTGAGTGTATATTTTGAAGGTCTTAATGCAATGATCATGAAATAGCATGTAGAAGTTTGAGTTGAGTTATAACAAAAAATAGAAAAAAAAAAGATTTTAAAAAAATTACATATTTGAAATATGCACAAAATATGTTATCTATGTGTAAAATTTTATAAGAAATAATTACGAGTGGTAAAAATAAATGAAATCCCCACTTAACTATGGTTTACCATATTATATAGTAGAGGTTTGGTTAATCCAAAGCTAACTCCTAAACAAACACATAACAATAGGGATGGCATGCAAACACGTAAGGAAGCTCAATTTTCTTTTCAGCTTGATTTTTAGATCTAAAACTCGTGGGTGTCTGATCACATCGAATTTACCTTACAACCCATAACCCTTCTAACTCTTCATCAATGTTATCCATTAACACCTTGCACATATCCTTTTTAACCTTGTATCCTTAATCAATCCACGTTAATGACTTGTAAACCTTAATAACAAACCCATGACCTCTACCTTCTATACTCCCTATCTTCTAACTCTTATAAAATATAATAGCTATAAGTCTAATATTTATAACCCCTAACAACTATAATGTATAAATTTATATACCATTACCCATAATCAATAAAACCCTAACTTGTAAACATTATATCCAAGAACCCTCATAATTGTTAACCCTTGTAATTGTTTACATCTAACACCTATCACTCCAAATCACTAACCGATATACCTTAACAACTATAACTCCTAACCTAAAAGCCTCTATAATTTCTAACAATAATAAATTTTAACACTTAAAACTCTTATCCAGTAACACCAACCAGTATAACCATTCAACAATAACCTTATAAACCATAACTCTTATAACTCTTGCTTAATATATTAAGATTCAATATGCTAAGATAGTTAATCAGTATTTAAATCAATTTCACAACAATAGCATATACAAGATAACTAAAAGAATAACAAGCACAACATAAACACAAGAGATATGGATTTATCGTGGGGAACCCTCATGGGGTAGAAAACCCAGCAAAACTTCCTCAATATAGATGATCAACAAGTACAAAGATGAAATCCCCAAACAAGAGCTCCTTCTCCTCCTTTGCAGATCTCTCTCTCCTATGTGAGCTCACAAGTATCGAGTGTGTGTGTTAAATGAGGAACACACCTCCTCTATTTTTATTTTTTGTAAAGAAAAAGACTACATATTACGAGTTCAAACCAGTTACAGAATGTCGATGTATATGTAACTTCGGAATGTATTTCATATATGTATATTGTACTCCTATAGAGATGGTATTATTCCTCTATACGGATGTGTTTGTATTCCTATAGAGATGTTATTATTCCTCTATACGGAAGTGTCGTCATTTATATTGTAAGTGTTGTAACTTATACTTGATGGGTTATTAGACCACCTTGTTGGGGTCAGCCCTGTATAAGTAATGTGGGTCAAAAGGTTATTAGACCACCCTATTGGGGGTCGGCCATGTGGGTCAAAGGGTTATTAGACCACCCTATTGGGGGTTAGCCCAGTCAGCATTATGTTATGTGGTTAAGTTAAGGCCGACTAGTAAAGGTTATTAGGAAAGTCAAGTCAAGTATAAATAGAGTTTGGGAGGCACTCTATTACATCATTGTATTCTCTCACACACTCTTTGGAGAGTAGCACACTTGTGGAGGAGGAGAAGCTGCTGCTAGGAGATGTCTATCTCTTATTCTTGGGTTGTATCATTGCTCTATCTATCTCTAAGGAACTTATTGTGGTTTTTCACCTTTATGATTTTCCCCAAGTAAACTCTGTGTGTCTTGTGTGCTTGCATTATTGTGTCCATTATTGATATGCTATAGATATGCTGTACATGTTGTTCTCTCAGTTAGGATCCTAGATCATATTGAAGTAAACTCTGAAAAACTAACACAAAACTAGACAGCAGTGAAAAAGGCATTCCTGACCAACAAAGTAATCCAATCTCCAATCCAAAGTAGCATAGTAAACCCACAGTACTCCCGGCTTTGAAGCCAAATAGGAAAGAAACATAAGCAAGTCCGGACTAACTAAACCAGCATTTTGACACCGACTATATGAAACGACAAAACAGAGTGCTAACAAGTTTCAACAGACCTACTGCTATCAATACACACATTGCTGAGGATCAAAATAAAAAAAACCAAAGCAATGCACCTTATTCAATGGTAATATTTTTCATGAGGCAACCAGTAGCAACATGGCTGGGGGTGGTAGCATTCAGCTGAGACTGGACCGCCTCCGAAACCCCACTAGACCCATGCCGAGGGATGGTACCATCATGACTGCACCCGCCTCTGTCGCCATTGCTCACGTTGTGGATGACGAAATTGATGCCCATCTTCTTAGCAATGGAATCCACTTTGGAATGCATCACCCTGTTATCAAGATTATGCATTTTCCAAGACCTAACAAGATCCTCGCCCCCCCTACGTTTGTTGTTCGTATCCATTGAAACATTGGCCATCAAGTTCTTGGTGACCCAGTAATTCATTAGAGTGCGTTCATAAAGGGAGGCACGGCCTGTCGTGGTGCCTGGATCTAAAATCCACTCCTCTGTATCCCAGTGAATTTCTTCCATAGACAATTCCTGGACTTCTTCCCAAAGCCCCTTCTCAAACCCCCCAATCTCCTCATGAATGGAGGGAGGAATGCAATTACGGTAGAACTCCGTAGCTTCATGCAGTCGAGTGCGTGTAGAGGCACGAGTGGCCCTGCCAGAGTTCATCTCTACAAACATGGAAGAGCCACCGGCCTCAACAGATGAGACATTCCTTTTCAGAGCCATAAGAACCAGCAAGCAGTGAACCAAAGGCCGAGCCCAAACAACACTCCCTCCAGGATCACTAGACCACCTTACCCAATTTTCTCTACAAAGAAAACCCCAACAATAGATGAAGAGAAAGACAATGGGATGGGGAACATCGGGCATATTTGAATTGGGATGGCACGAAAGAAGCATAACAGAGTAATGATGGGGATTCGCTTCGAAGTACCAACACTCCATCATCGCACAAGCAGTCCGAATCAGAAAGCTAAAGAAAGGATGGATTTGGGAAGAGCGAAGGGTGCTACAAATCTTGTCACCGTAAATATCCTTCACGAGGTTGTACCACCTCTTATCTATCATTAATGAGGTCATAAATACAAAATTTATTCCAAACTTTGAGGCCTCCTAACACGTGGCTCCCTTCCGACGTGATCCACATCGCCATCTGCATTGTGGAAGAGTGAAGGATCCGCAGTTGTCAATTGATCAGACTTAGTTAGGTCTTCCCGTGCCAGATGGCAGCACACTCTTCTCCATTCATCCATAAGGTTTCCTAAAGGGTTGCACGCCGTGAAAGGGGATCCTACCTCAATTCCATGGTTGGCTAGATGGTCTACCACTTTGTTGGCATCCCGCTTGATATGGTTGAAAGTGACAACTGGCTGATTAGTGAGGATCACACGAATTCATTCCAGCTTGGCGAGGAGGCACCAACTAGAAGAGACTTTTTCAAGGGCTTTCCCAAATGCCATTTTTCTATCCATATGGACTATAATTAGCGAGTATGGATTGCCCGAGATAGCCAGTCAGAGCCCTTGGATCAATCCCTCCAACTCCGCAGAGTTATTGGAGTCATGATCGATAGCACCAAAAAATACCTTCATTAGCTTCCCCGTCCATTCCCGACACATGCCACCAAACCCAGCTGAACCCGGGTTACCCCTAGAAGCCCGATCAAAATTTATTTTGAAACTCTCAACAGGAGGAGGGAGCCAACGAGACTGAATATCTGGCCTGCAAATCTGAATCTTCCTGCATAATCCATCTAGATCAGAATGACGAAGACCCCATTCCTCAGCAATTCGGTAATCCCCCGAGGATAACTCTTTATATTTATCAGTCCATTGCTGGCTCCGGATTGTCTCCATCATATTTCTCATTAATTTCATCCACACTATTTCCTCATTGTTGGTATGGTCTCTAAAGACTCGTTCGTTCCTCTCTTTCCACAAGGACCATAGAACCATACTAGGGTAAATTTTCCACAACATCCCGATTATGGGATTAGAGAAGGCTTTAAGATCCCATTCATTCAGAGATTGATCAGGATGACCTCTCACTCGGTAGCATTTTCTAAAGATAGTAGCACCTATGTCTCAGATCACTGATGCAAATTGGCATGAATCAAGCAGATGGTCACTGGTTTCCTCTGCTTTTAGGCAAAGAGGACATCTAGATGGTCCATAAATCCCCCTCTTTCTCATATTTTAACTTGTTAGGATCCTTTTCCATGCAACTAGCCAACACAATACTGCTATTTTTGTCCATTTGTTTATTCTCCATACTTTTCCCTAGATTTTCCTTGGTTCTTCCGCTTCCTGAATACACATTTCATAGGCCTCCTGGATGCCAAAGGTACCTTTCGGAGAACACCCCCAGTGAAGTCTATCCGGAGAGTCACTGAGACGAATAAACCTATCATTCATCATGGTATCGAATGAAGCTAGGGATTCACCATCTAAGGAATCATCCCAATCCCCAACTCAGAGCCAAAGCCTTAGCCAGTTCGAGGTGATACGACTCCAGTAGTGGTAAAATTTAGATTTTCCAGAAGCTAGACCTTTTTCCTTCATGGTTTACCACCTAGGATCCTCCCCCAGAATAGGGAGTTGATTCCATGAATCCTCCCAGAAGTTGGATTCCCCCCCATTGTGGATTTCCTAGAAACAGTGGTCTTGAACCAGGCCTCTGGCAGCAAAGGATTTTAACCAAATGTGAGAGCCCTGTTTAATTTCATTAAATCTAACCAGTTGCCCAATCTCTCTATCACTTGCATACTTGTTATGCCAAAGTTTTTTCCAAGGCTCCCCCTGCTGGGTGCAGCATCGCCACCAAATTTTAGCCCCATAAATTTCACTCAGAATTTCAGGGTCCCTAAGGCCAAGCCCTCCCTTACTTTTAGGCTTGCATACTTTATCCCATCCAACCAGGGAGAACTTCGCCTTAGTTTCCATGCTTCTTCAGAGAAAGGATCTTTGGATGCTGCGTATTTCCTTTATAACAGACTTAGGGGTAGAAAGCATAGAGAACAAATAGGTCGGTATGGCTTGAAGAATGGATTTGACTAAAGTAAGTCTGTTGGGAAAATTCAGGGGACGAAGTCCAACTTGAAAGCTTTTTCTTCCTTTTGTCCAAAAATTATTGCCAGGATCCCTTACGAATCAAACCATCAGCAAGGGGATCCCCTAAGTACTTAGAAGGGAAAGAACCCCGCGAAAATCCCAATATCCTGATGATATTGTGTTGGGTTACCCCAAGGGAATTAAGGAAGTATACCTGGGATTTTCCTGGGTTAACTTCCAACCCCGGAGCTTTGGGAAATAAATCCAAACACCGTTTGAAGGATCTAGCCTCTTGGACTGAAGGTTCCCCCATCAACATGGTATCATCGACAAATTGTTGATGCGTCTGTCTTTCCAAACCCTCATGTAATCTGAGCCCCCTAATACCACCGTTTGCCACCTGAGAGCTCAAGAGTCTACTGAGGCCTTCAACCATAATGATGAAAAGGAAGGGAGACAGTGGATCACCTTTTCTAATACCTCTAGAGGCCTGAAGCAGCTTAGAAGGAGATCCATTGAAGAGGATAGAGAAGAAAGGGGTGGTGACCAAGTTCATGATCCAATTGATCCACACCAAATTAAAGCCAAAGGAAACCAAGATCCCCCGCATGTATTTCAAATTCAATTTATCATACGCCTTTGCAATATCTAGTTTCACCAGCATCCTAGGCTTCTTCATGACCTTGAGGGAGTGTAACGTCTCATGGACCAAAATGATCCCATCCACAATTTGCCTTCCTTCCATGAACCCTGATTGCTCAGGACTGATTAAAGTGGGGAGCAGGGGTTTCAACCGATTGGCAATAACTTTTGAGATGATTTTGTAGATCACATTACATAAAGAAATAAGTCTAAATTTGCCAGGAGAGTTGGCCTTTTCCTCCTTGGGAATAAAGGAGAGAAAGGTGGCATTGAAGGCTCTCAGGACACCCCCGTTGCTTCTAGATTCTTCCACTAGCAGATGAACCTCAACCTTAATCAGATCCCAAAAGTGGTGAAATAAATTTGAGGTAAAACCATCTGGGCCAGGATCCTTCCCCAACGCCATTTCGTTCATGCCTCCTCCACCTCTTGCGTAGAAACAACCTTATTGAGCATCTCATTTTGTTCTTGAGTTACAAGGCGAGGGATGATAGAGGCAATCTGAGCAATTTCAGGGCTTCGATCAGGCCTATCTTTTTTCAAGACAGTTTCAAAATGGTGAACGATTTCCTCTTCTATTTCTTCCCTAGATTCCACCATGTCTCCATTGGACTTCCGAATTTTAAGTATTTTAGATCTGTGCCTATTTTGAATAACAGAGTTGTGAAATTTTTTTTTGTTTCTTTCACCTTCCTGAAGCCATTGAATTTAGGATCTTTGTTTCCAAAAGGTTTCCTCTTGCCGTTCATGAGCTTCAACACTTTCCATAATATTATGTTCCCGTTCTCTAAGATCATCATTCCACCCTCCTTCCATCCCTTGTTTTTGGATCACTTCAAGATCCACAATCAGCTGCTTTTTATCCTCAAAGATATTCCCAAAGTCTTCCTTATTCCAAGTGCGGATCTTGGATTTCAGCACGTTTAGTTTTTGCTGGAACTGATACATCCTTGATCCCTCCTGGGGAACCATTTCCTCCCACCACTGACTCACCAGGTCCTTTAAGTCTTTGTGATCCAACCAAAATTGCTCGAAACGGAAGGGCTTGGGAAGATTGTTAGACGAGAGATCCCACGTGAGACACACAGGCCAATGATCAGAACCAGCCGTGGGGAGGACACAAGCATTGACTTCTCCCATTTCACGAGAAATATCCTCCATTGTCAGGAATCTGTCGAGCCTAGAGGTGATAAGATTGATCCCACCTCGTTTATTGTTCCATGTGAACCAACCATTTCCAGTCTCAATGTCAATAAGAATTTGGCAAAGAATGTCCCTGGATCTTTCTTGGAATCTATCCAATACTCTACGTCCTCCTTTCTTTTCTTCCAGGGATGTTATCAGGTTGAAATCCCCACCTATGATCCATGAACCTTCCAAATCTTGAAGATATAACCAAGAAAAGAAGTGGAGGAAAGCTTCTTTTGGTTGAGCTACACTAGGACTATAGATGTTGACCAAAGATCCCTTAACTGCAGAGTTAATAATGCTAAAATCACACATTAGGGAGAACCTATTGGCTCTCCAGTTGGATAACAAAACATATCGAGGGTTCCACAGGATAGCCATACCCCCCGCCATATCTATGGCATCTGATGCCATAACCCCTGCTCCCCTTCATATTTTTTAGACATACTTCTCCAAAGTTTCCATAGAGAACTTGGTTTCCTGTAGGAATAGAACATCAGGTTGTTCCTGCTTTACTTTCCTTGACAACACCTTGATTTTCCTAGGGTGATTACACCCCCTAACATTCCATGTCACAATCTTCATTAAGAAACTTTTGAAGCATCTGAGAGGGCTTCCCTAATCGTAGGATACAACCCAGATTCAATTAACTTCACACCTACTCCTACTATGCGTTGTTTATTTGATTTTCTGCCTTTCTTCAGATCTTCTGTCGAAGATTTTCATTTGAACGTCGATTGGACATCCACCCTAATACCTAATTTCTGAGAAGCTTTGGTCTTGATGATAGCTTCATGGAGGAGTTCAATTTATCTTCTAGGTACGTATCCCTTCCCCTTCTTCTCGCATTCCTTTTCAGTCGCGTCTAGGTCCAGATCACCCAACTCGACCTCATCTTCCCCATCATCCTCCATGTCAATCGGTGGCTCCTCCATGGGCTGTGCCTGGGAGGGGTTGGAAGATTCTAAGATCTGATCCTCATCCAGATCTCCTTTCCCTTTCTTCCTTTTGTCTGCGTTTTCATCCACCTCTTCTAGAATCTGAAAAGGGTTCAGGATGGACGTTCCACTCTTCGTCTTGCCTTTTCCTTTCTTCTGAACTTCACCCGATTTGGTTTTTCTTCTATTTTTTTCCTGGGTAAATCCATCCTTGTCCTTATTTCTCTTGGGATCCTGGATCAAAGTGGAGACCGACAGAGGGGCCCGAGGGCAATTCCTGCTAAAATTCCCATATTCATGGCAAGATCTACACCTAAATGGAAGTTGTTCATAGTCAAGCGCCTGGACCCATTCTTCATCTTTGTAGTTTAGTTTGATTGCCTCAGCTAACTTTTTGGATAGATCCATGTAAACACATATCCGAGCATAGTCTGTGTATCTTAGCTGATGGGTCCGATCTGCCACTTTAACAAACTCGCCAAGGGCGTTTCCTATGTCCTGCAAGATCTCGAGGTCCCATAACTTGCAAGGTAAAGAATAGAGCTTGATCCATACTGGCGCCATCTTTACATCCTCCATGTCAGGGTTAAATCTTTCTTTCCATGGTCTAAGATATAGACCTGCTGAGAAGAAGAAATAAGGCCCTCCTTTTAACACTCTATCCCAATCTTTCACATTAAAAAATATAATGGTGAAAAAACCCTTAGCACCCAAATGTAGGTCATATTGCCCTTTTGGATTCCAGGTTTGCTTAATCCATCTGACCAGATCTCTTTCTTTAGGCCAAATTCCAATGAATTTGCCGATCAAGGCTATTTCCTTCCATTGCTCCACCCTTTCTCTTACCTTTTCTGCTCGGACTTTGACAGTCGGGATCACCGTGGTTTTGGGGAGGCAACCTCCAGGCCCTAGCTTCCATGACACCCCACTATCTCTGCCGACTGTGGAACTCGTGTTCCCTTCCTTCTCTTCCCCTATACGATTTGACCCATCTTGAGAACCGTCTTGAGGCATCCCACCAACCAGCTACTGGGGGCCCAACATGTCGGTACTCCTTTCTGACACCTTGTACAGAATCGATCCGCTCCACCAGAAACCCTAGCCTTGCAGCTCCACACCCCTCGCTTCTCAACGTGGTATCTATAGTTAAATATCTCTCAAATTCCTCCTCTATTTATACTTTACATTCACTTGACTTTTACACTTGAAAGGTCGGCCTCAATAGTTTTGTCCCTTGCTGACTGGGTCAACCCCTCTAGGGGACTTAAACACCCCATTACAAATGAATCTTAGGGGATCTAATGCCCTGACTTACATGGGAGGATTTACCTCAATGACTTTACATAATAATATCCCGACGGAGGAATAAAACATTTCTAGATGAATAATAATAAAGTACAAATAGAATATTCTTTGAAGTTAGAATATTTCAACACTCCCCCTTAACAAGAAGGATATTCTAACAACATTTGCAGGAGCAAGGAGTCATCAACTACATCATAGTGATACATCTATATATCATTGTAATTTTTCTTCAATCATCATCAGTAACTCAAACAACTACTGGAACATCTTCAATATCTTCAATACTGGAACATCAATATCTCCAGTACTGAGTCTTCATCTTCTGTAGCACTCGATCACTTGATCAGCTACATCAACAACATCATCTGGATCTCTTGATCAACATCATCATATGGATCTCTCGATCAACAGCATCATCATCTGGATCTCCCGATCAACAACATCATCATCTGGATTTCTCGATCAACAACATCATCATCCAGATCTCCCAATCAACAACATCATCTGAATCTCTTGATCAACATCATAATCATCTCGATCTCCTAATCAACAACATCATCATCTGGATCTCCTGATCAAAAACATCATCATCTGGATCTCCCGATCAACAGCCTCATCATCTAGATCTCTTGATCAACAACATCAACATCTGGATCTTCCGATCAACAGCCTCATCGTCTGGATCTGTTGATCAACAAAATCATAATATGCAACACACATGATCCAATTATGGGATGATCAATCCCTCTCACTTTAGGACATAAGTCCAAGGATGATAAAATCCTGATCCACTTACGGGATGATCAATCCCTATCACTTTAAGATACCATATCATGTCTAGGGACGATGCAATCCCAACAATAGTGCCAATCATTTTTTCATACTGGATGTGACCTAGATCAAATCTAGGATTTACAACCATAGAGCCAGTACTTTTTCAACTGGGCTGTGACCTAGATCAAATCTAGGATTTACAACCATAGAGCTAGTACTTTTTCAACTGGGGTGTGACCTAGATCAAATCTAGTATTTGCAATCACAGATCCAGTACTTTTTTAACTAGGGTGTGACCTAGATCAAATCTAGGATTTACAATCTATGAATGATCACCTGCTACTACACTGAGCAGTCTAGGAGCGTACATTACATCATTATAGGACCTACAAATGATCACCCGTTTCTATATTGAGTAGTCAAGGAGCGTACATTACATCATTCCAGGCTCAACATCTTTCTCAGAGACAAGAGTCTATGGATTCCTTTTAGGACATGTGTCCAGGGATGATACAATCCACTCATCAACTTAGACCAAGTCTAAGGACCACTCATCAACCTCATTGTCGGAACAGGTATCCTCATCATCGACCTCATCATCGGAATAGGTATCATCATCATCGATACAAGTATCCTTATCATCAATACAGGTATCTTCATCGTCGACCTTATCGTCGGTATAGGAAATCTCATCATCGATACCAGTATCCAAATATCATCATCGGCCACATCACTCCCCCTTTTGAGGAGGTTCCTTCTGAACTACACCAAGCTTGTCTTAGAAATACTCAAACTTTACTCGAGACTGAGGTTTGGTCAATACATCAACAACTTGTTTGTCATTGCTCACATATTCGAGCCTTATTGCTGCTTTCTGCACCATGTCCCGTATATAAAAATATCATATCTCTATGTGCTTTGACTTATAATGAAACACTAGATTCTCTTTCATCTTGATGCAACTCTGGTTATTGCACGAGATCACTAAGGGGTTCATCTCTAAGTCAAACAATCTTGATAACAACTTTCGAAGCCATATCACTTCACAACTAGCAGAGCAACAACTATATATTCCGCTTCAGTTGTGCTGAGAGCCACACTAGACTGCTTCCTACTAAACCACGAGATCATAGCAGATCCCAGACAATAACATCCACCCAATGTGCTCTTTCTGTCTGAGACACTTCTATCCCAATCTGCATCTGTATAACCATACAATCTAAAGTCATGATCTCCAACATAGTATGGATCAAAGTCTATCGTACCTTTTAGGTACCTCATCACATGCTTTGCAGCTACTAGGTGAACATGTCTAAGCTCAACTAGATACTGACTCAGGGTGTTCACAGCAAAGCATATATCTGGCTTGGTATTCGTCATATACATCAATGAACTAGTCATATGTCTGTAAACTGTAGAAACCACTGTCTATCATCACAAATCTCTACTTCTTATTTTCCTTGGCTAAGGAAAAATATCATGTGATCTCAGCCACATATCTAATCACATAATCATGCCAATATTCTTTAACTCTGATATCTACTCCCTCTAAAGTGGAGTATTGTCCTCCCTCTGTGACTGAACATTATGCACACTCTGCACTGAGTGATCTTCTGCATATCTATATGTGCCATCTCCCATCAGATGGGTCTACTGATATGAGCCTCAAGATCACTCGAACTCTATGGTGAGTTCCTTCTTGCATCCATCTAAGAGAAGAATGTCATCTGTATATAGAAACCATCTTCAACCTTGTAGCAAAGGTTGAAATCTGCATCATCTGTGGTAATCATCAAGCTCATCAAATGACTATCGATCCTGGGTACCTGTTGAACCCGTACAAAGTCTTCTTCAATCATGTGATTCTCTATCGAATCATGGGAGTTTGCTTGATATACACTTCTTCTTCAATTACACCATTTAAGAGAACGGTATTGTCATCCATGGGTGTAATCTATCTCTTGGAGCAAACATCTCGTCATGATCCTCTCCCTCTTTCTAAGAGAATCCTCTAGACACGAGCCTTCCTTTGTACTTCTATAGTATGTTTGATTTGTAAGTCTTCTTGTTGAACATCCATCACTTGTTCTTTGGAACAGGTGTTCATCATCCTTCTACAAATCAAATTTAATTACAAGATTAGTAACACTTTATAATCATCAAATCATGTTGACATTTCAATGATAACCTATTATGCATACTGATATGATTCACATAGTTATGCAACTATCTTGACCAATACTTTGGCACAACACTTTTCCATATCCTGTTTGCATACAGTGGCTATCTAGATGCCTTCCATCTCTACCAGAACACACTATCAAGAGCGTGCACAGCTCTCAGCATGTTAGCAAAGAGGTTTGATTCTAGACAAGCAACAATGGAATGTTTGTCCAACTTACTCATCATATGCATATTAGTAGTATATTTTTCAATGCTATATGAATGCTTACACTATCCATGATATATTTCCTGATTCTAGCAATAAAAATATGCATACAACTATCACGAGCAATGTCATTAACTATTCAAATATTCAAGAAGTAATTCAAATAATAACTCAAATACTTATATTTTATGTTTGTGTGGTTGCCTCCCTCTTGATCTCTATTTTCCCTTTATGATAGCATCATGATTATATTTCTTTGAACTTTTATCCATTTTGTACCACTATGCATGCTTAAGTGTGTACTAGTTTCATCATTGTGTCTTCCTCAAGATCTCATTCATAATCATACATTCATTAGTATAATTTCAATACTATCAAAACATTATGATTCTAAATAATCTTAAACATGTATGGTCATGATCATTTCATACACAAGTATACTTATGTAAGATCCTAACACAAGGTAGCATTCTAACTCGATATAAGAAAACATACCTGGATTATCATGCTTGATAGTTATGTCTAACATACCCAAACAATGTCTTCTTTGTTCTCTTCAATGATTTAGAGACCTTGTGCTAGTAACCTACATATCTAATAAGTTAAGCATAGTATAACCAAATCATACATACCTCGTAAGTAGAGCTTCTATGTGATCAAATAATATGGATGAGTCTTTGTATTCATGTCATCATGGTCATATAGATTTTTCGTACTTGATGTACCTTTCAAGTTTAGCGGACAACATCATCCTCATACAACACCACGGTGCATTAGTACAATCATAAGTGTCATAACCCTAATCAACGAATGTCTTCTATCATTCACATGCATTCATACTTTTATTAAGGTTAGGATACATGTCTAAAATTAATCATGATTGTACTAACCTCAATAATATGAAGACAAACATATCATGAACTTAATCATGAAAGAGATTTCAAAACATACATTTATCTCCTCAAGTCATACTTGTCAAGATTGCTTGTAGTCTTATCTAAAAGGGTAAAAACCCTAACCATCCAAGGTAGATCACTTGTAAACATCTTATATAGTTTCATGGTGCTAGGATGATAGAATATCAGTGCCATTTAAACCTCCTTCATTGCTGCCCTACGAGTCTCCCAACTTTGTTATGGTTTCTTCTTACTTGGAAACCCTAATTTTCAATATCCTTCCTCCCACAACATTTGATGGAGGATTAATATCTATGATGAATGGATTCCAAATCCATTTTCAAATTTTCCAATGTTGCAACAATTGTCTCTAACATTGTATCAGTTCCTTCCATACCTAAAAACTGAAAACCCTAAGTGAGAGCTTCTTCCTCCTCTTCTTTGATTTCCTTTATTGAGCCATTTCAGATGTGTCGTATTGTTTCTGGTGTATCTCTGAAAATTCATCCCGTGGTATCCTAGACTGTCATATTTCCAACCCGACATGTTTGAGCTTCATTGGATTCTCCATCAGAGAGATATGCTCAGTTTCCCAACATGACCAGTTTAAGGGATGAAACAACATAGTGAACTTGTATGGATTTCCACGTGTCACTGTTTCAACTTCGGCATCTAAAACTTAGACCTGTGAAACTACAGTCCGTTCCCTAACTGTCACGTTTTACGGAATTCCGTTTGGAGCTTCCTAACCCGAGATATGGATTTTTTACCTAGGTCACCTATTTAGGGATTCATTATGGAAGAGGCAGAAACCCTAACTTGTACAGATCATATCTCAAAAAGTACAATGAATCTAAGGCTGAAACTCGGACACAAGGTACATGAAACTTTCATCTTTGGCTTTTCCAAGTTTCAAATCATGAACCTTCGCCAAAATGTATTTATAGCTAAACTTCCATGATGACTAGGTTTTGATATACAAACCCCTAAGTTTCAAATTGTTGCAAGTGAAACAAGTGTCGTAAGTTCCATACATTGCCTTCCTTTAGGCTAGCTTTGATACGATGTTAATATTAAATATGCTAAGATAGTTAACATCATTATTCAATTCAATTTCACAACAATAGCATATACAGGATCACTGAAAGAATAACAAACACAACATAAACATAAGAGACACAGATTTATCTTGAGAAACCCTCATGGGGTAGAAAACCCAACAAAACTTCCTCAATATAGATGATCAACAAGTACAAAGATGAAATCACCAAACAAGAGCTCCTTCTTATCCTTTGCATATCTCTCTCTCTCCTATGCGAGTTCACAAGTGAGTGAGTGTGTGTGTTAAATGAGGAACACACCTCCTCTATTTATACTTTACATTCACTTGACTTTTACACTTGGCAGGTCAGCCTCAATAGTTTATTCTCTTGCTGACTAGTCTGACCCCTCTAGGGGAATTAAACACCCCATAAAAAATGACTCTTAGGGGATCTAATGCCTCGATTTACATGGGAGGATTTACCTCAATGACTTTACATAATAATAACATCCCGATGGAGGAATAAAACATCTCCAGATGAATAATAATAAAGTACAAATAGAATATTCTTTGAAGTTACAATATTTCAACATAATATCACCCCTCAACATTATGCATCAATCACAAACTACTAAACCATATAATCCTTAACAACTAACCATAGGGGAGAGTAGGAGTGGGGTTAGGGTGAGAGAGTGGGCATTAGGGGTAGTGAGAGTGCAATAGAGAGGGGGGATTAGGGGAAAGAGAGGGTGAGAGAGGCTATTATTATGGGTTAGGTGGAGGAGGAGGGAGCGAGAGAGAGAGAGAGGGGGGGGGAGGCTAGGATTTAGAGGTAGATGGAGGAGTATGAGAGAGAGAGATTGATAGAGGGGGTTAGTAAGGGTTACGGGAGGAGGGGAGAGAGACAAAGAGGAGGTATGGGTTAGTGGTAGGGAGAGGAGTAGGAGAGAGAGGGGGGGGGTGTGATTAGGGTTAGGGGGGAGGAGGGGTTTTGGGGTAGAGAAAGAGATAGAGATCAAGGGGGTTGTGGGTTAGGGGTTTGGGGAGGAGTAGGATGGTTAGAGAGAAGGGGGGTATAGGTGAGGAGTGGGGGGGTTACGGATTTAAGGATCAGTGGGGTGGTTAGAGATAAGGGGGGGTATGGGTGAGGATTGAGGGGTTTGGGTTACAGAGAGAGAGAGAGAGAGAGAGAGAGAGAGAGAGAGAGAGAGAGAAGGAGAGATGGGGGTATGTTTAGTGGTAGGGGGGAGGGGGATTAGGAGAGACAAATATAGAGTGGGGGTTAGGAGAGAGAGAGAGAGGGGGGTTAGGGAGAGAGAGAGAGAGAGGGGTAGTTAGGGGTAGAGATATAGGGGTGGTTGTTATGGGTTTGGGGGAGAGACAGGGGGGAGGGTGATTTGTAGTAAGGGGAGGAGTAGGGGGGTTTGTGTGTGTGTGTGTGTGTGTGTGTGTGTGTGTGTGTGTGAGAGAGAGAGAGAGAGAGAGAGAGAGAGAGAGATAAAGGGGGGTACGGGGTTATAGGTGGTAGAGGGAGGAGGGAGGGATGTTAAGGGGTTGGGGGAAAGAGATAGGGATGGTGGTTAGGGGTAGGTGGAGTAATAGATAGATAGAGAGAGAGAGAGAGAGAGAGAGAGAGAGAGAGAGAGAGAGAGGTGGTGGAGGGTGTGGTTGATTAGGGGTAGGGGGGAGGGGGTTTGGGGGAGAGAAAGAGATAGATATTAGGGTGGGTTGGGGGTTATGGGTTTAGGGAGGATTGGGAAATTAGAGAGGGGGGGGTATAAGGTGGGGGGGGAGAGAGAGACCCCTAACCCTTGAATTAATATCAAACCTTACATGTATATGCCATATAACCATATTCAACTCACGATTCAACTACCAACCCTTATCGTCTATTATCCCAATTCCTATAACCCAATTCCTTTAAACCTTGTTATCCTTAACCCTTAACTACTATAAGTCATAGCCATAAAACCATTAACACTTATAACTCCTAACACCTATCATTGTTAATATGTAACTCCTAATATATATACACCCTACCAGTTATCCTTTGTAGCTTATAACACCTATCCCATAACCAGTATAACCATTAACACTCAAACCTTAAAAACTCTCTTAAATGTAACCCTAAACCAAAACCATATAGTCTATAATCCCTCTTACATATAACCCATATTACTCTTAATCCATATGAGCCATATTATGGACCCATAATTCATATAACATCTATAATACCAATCCTTATAATAAGTAGCATTCCCATCCATCATTCCAACCACATAATGGGTAATTACAAATGGCATACTTCCAAAATGTCGCCCCATAGAGACCATTACAAATTACAAAGTAATTTAGACTCCCATGAAATCCATAATTTAAAATAATGCATGTGAAAGTGCATAAATATAAAATGAAATGCAATTAAATAAAACTATATTGACACACACAACATGCAAAAACAACCATATTCATAATAGGAAGAAAATATAATTTTGCACATTCATAGAGAACAATGAAAACCTATCTTTTAATTTAAGAAGATCCAAGAAATTGGTTGTGTAAGATAATTTTTCCACCTAACCATGGGTATCAACTGTAGATACCACCTGTTGGGCCTGGCCCAAGCGGGGCATTTTTCTACAAGTCAATTTTTGGCACTGTGAAGTTAAGCACAGTAAAGTTGAAGAATTTTTGAACAAGTCAGTTTTGGGGAGCTGAAAAGTTATCGCAGCACAGCACCGAAAGAGATGCGAAGTACAACGCTGTGATGAGCCCAATCTACGGAGATCTGGAAAGGAAGAATGTTGGATGGAAGGCGACATATATTCAAGTTAGACCATTGGTGGTCTATTTTTGGTAAAGATGCTCCAGGATTACCAAGCGGCGGGTAAGGAGTAAAGAGGATGAAAACGACCGGTTGCACAAGCAAGGAACCACTACATGATCCGCTCGCATAAAGCCGTTAAAGAAGGAACGACTCGGTGAAAGTGACGTATTGGAATGCGTGAAACAAGGGGGATGATAGCGACATGACCATGCACAGAGGACGGCCACAACGGAAGATTCGCTACCAGAACTAGCAAGTCCGGTTAGCTGAAAACTGCATCAATTTTGGAAACCCTTAGGGTTTCGCTCAGCTATTGTAAACACATGACCTACGAGCATGATCTATAAAAGGGACATATTTTGTAAGGGAAAGGGTTAATATCTCATTGTTGTTGTTGATGCTTAGTATTGAGAAATCATCTAAGTGTAAAGACTGAGTAGATTTCTGTTGAGATACATTTTTGTAAAGGCTCTGCAAACTGCGTGCGCAGAGGCCTATTGAGAGAGAAGAGAGTCCGCAACTAAGTGCACATACTGAAACTATTGTACCCTTCCCAAAGACTAATATAACAATAGTTCCTATGGATGTAGCTCCCATCCTAGGGGTGAACCACATTAAATCTTGTGTAGTGTGACTGTTTATGTGTCTGCACTTGTCTGTTTGCTTACAATGAATGCTTGAAATCTCATTTATCAGTTGATGTGTTCATACTTTTATATTTATTCTCTAGAAGAATGAGATGGGAATAGTATGTTAAGTATCACATGTATGGATGAATGTTAAATGCATAGTATTTCTAAGTTAACGAATGCATGTCATTTAGATAAACACCTAAGTAGGAGAGATCACGCCGTGCGACTGCCTTGAAGTGTAGCACCAGAAGCGCGTAGAGTGGTGTATTTAATCTAAGGTAGTAGATTAATGAATAAAGCACTAAGTAAAGTCATCAAGGTTGGTTAAGTCCGAAGAGGAAGCGTATTCATCAATTGCGATGTCCTGTCATTGAACCGATTTGAACCATGCAGTCCTTGGATCCGTTGGTTGTGCAAGTGTCTCAACTTATAGAAGTATTAGCCACGAAGTCTCGCACGTCACGCAGTGTTCAGTTTGAAGTGCAAGCCCCACAACATGCTGCTCACCAGTTTACCGAAACTCGCATCACCAGGTTGTGGAAACCTAATTCCGCAGCCACCCCCTCAACTTCGCCTCGGTTGAGACCTCAGTCTATTCGCAGATTGTTGTCGAAAGGACTAGTGAAAAGGGGTTTTGCTGGTTCGTTGAAACTGTGAAGAACCTGGGTCTACATTGGAAACTTCTAGAACATTATTGTAAGCCAACAAAAGGTTCTATTACCGTGCTAAGACTCGGTGATGCGATAGTATATTTGAAAAAAGTGATGTGCGATGAAGAAAAGATTTCGTTGATTGCAAAAAATTGGCATCTGGACAAGAAAGAGATTTGGGACTGGTGTGATAAGACAAAAAGAGACTTGGAAAGGAAGGAGAATAGACACCCGTGTCTCTCTAGCATTCACTAGTTGAACAAATACCTATGGAAAGATATTCACGAGATTTTATGGGCATCGTTTGGAAACGAGTTACACGAGTGGTTGCTAAGGCTCGTAGAGAGAAAGAACTGTTTCCATCCAGGAGAACTGACCGAGTGGACTCCAGAGCTCACAGAGTGGCTCAAAGAGATAGATAGTCCATTGTCGCGAGTAGTCGACTTCTGGTTTGATAGCATATTGGAAGGCTTCGTGACAGAGTTCGTTGTAGACACGTTGAAATCCTATAGCGCAACTGAAGCAAATTTTTTCAAAGGGTTCATAGGTAAGTACCTGAACAATCTCAGTTTATACATTAAAATGATTTTAGTCGAGAAAGGCGTGTTAAGAATGAAGTGAAATTTTTGAATCCGTCATGGTAAGCAGCATATATAGTGATTCTGATGAAGAAACCCATAATTTGAGAAGTGGAAAGAGATACAAGTATACCACCGAGAAAAATCCTAGACCGCATGGACTCTGCGTAGATACCGAGATACCATGTGAGCTTAACAATCATACCACACCTCCGTCAGCTACTTACCAACCTATTACACCGCAAAATTCATCGGTTGCAAGTACCGCGCCTCCCCTATATCATAATCCGTCAGTTTAGAACCCTCTCGTTGCTAGTATTCCAGCTATTCCACAGAACATCAGTACTGGTAACACCACAGAAAAGGGTGGCTAGACTGTTCCACTTCAGAATGTCCAACCTCAGATCATTCCTCAGAATATTATCCCTAGCACTACTCAGAGTACCGTACCACCTAGAAGGAGGATGAATGATGATATTAAGCTGTTGATATTCAAGGGAACGGGTCTAGAAGACCCTGATCAGCATTAGTTTCTATGTGAAGCCGTGTGGAGTGTTAAGCAGGTTCAGGATGACGCTGTGAAGCAAGCACAACTCATCACTACTTTCAGATATAGAGCCTTGCATTGGTTCATGAAATATTCGCAGGGACAGAATAGAACCCTGGTAGAAATCAAGGCTGCAGTCTTAGCAGAATTTAAGAAGCCAAAGTCAGAATCGCAGTTTATTATAGAGTTAAGAGAGATTAAGTAAAAACCTAATGAGATAGTCTAGGAATTAGACACCAAGACACTGTTGGACCAAGTGAGATTTGTCATAGCTCCGCAACATCACCAGGAATGGTTCATAGCTACGTTTTTTCCTCATATCAGACTACCATTGATGCAGTCGAAGGTTGCATCACAGGCAGAAGCCTTAGAAATCACGATGAAGTTAGAGGCTTCGCCGATTGGAGAGACTAGCACTCGGATATCTCATATTCAAACCTAGTTAGCTACCCTAACATTACAACTACAGGATATGAAGAAAGGGAAACAAGAGAGACAGGAGGTCTGGTGTACAGGATGCAAAGGAGAAGGCCACACTAGAGAACACTGTCCTTTATTTCAGGAGTACCTTAACAGTGGAGCACCAAATCCACTAAATCAGAACCAAGAGCCATGGTGTGAAATCTGTAGAACTAGAGGACACCGGCCTGAAGACTATTATTTGATACAGAAGTATGTCAGAACCCTTAAGAACCTGTATTGTAACTTCTGTAAGTCAGTTGGACATGATGACTCCAATTGCTGCGCATATGAGCTCATGAATGAAAGAAAGCGAGATATGGAGCATCTATGAGGTAGTGGATTTTATAGAGTCGAGGAAGAAAATCAACCGAAACAAGAACATGCACAGTATGATCAAGGTGCATATAGAGGTCGTGGTGGAGGATACTGCGGGAGAGGAAGGAATATCGTCCCAATGCAAGGAAGAGGCCGAGGTCAAGTAATCTGTTATAACTATCGTCAGCCTGGCCATGTGTCCACAGACTGTACCAATGAATGCACTACTTGTAGCTATTGTAAATCCTTTGATCATGTCATTGAGGCATGTCCAGTCTTAGCAGCAGAGATGCAAAAAAATAAGCAAGATGCACCAAACCCGAATATTCAGTTGATCGGAGCACAACGAAGGGCTGTGTATCTGAGTATCAATGTAGTGACCCAAAGTGGCACTGCAATAGGAAGAGATAGAGGAGCAGAAGCTTCGACTTCTGGAGGCTTCAATAATAAGCAGACACTTGCCGAAACAATTTGGATCAGAAAAGCTATTGGGAAGGCACCTACCTTCAATCTAGAGAAAAATAAAGAAGTATTTGAAGAAGCGCGGGACATATTCAAAGAAATTCCACCTACTTCACCAAGAATCCCATTGCGTAGTGAAGTATTACAGACACAAGATATGCCAGCAACATATGACAAAACGCGCGATGCAGCAGAGACAGGAATTGTTGTTGCGCAGTTCTTAAGGAGCTGCATGAAACTCCTGAAGAGCCTAGAATCTGTGGCAGAATTAGAAAATTTATTGAACCAGTACGAACCACGCAGTGAGACAGAGACTTCCCAGGGAACAGTTCACCAAATCAAGAAATACAAAAGATCGGGCTAAGAAATGCGGCTGAGTGCATAGATAGGAGACTATGAGATGGACAAGATCATCCTTGATCTCGGATCAGAAGTAAATGTCTTGACAAAGCAAACATGGCAACAGATGGGGAGAGAAAATTTAATGTGGTCACCCATACAGTTGAAATTAGCCAACCAGCTGACAGTGATACCTTTTGGGAGACTGGAGAATGTTATTGTTGACATTGATGGAGTGTGAAGCTATGCAGACTTTAGGGTTATCGAGATTGTGGACAATAGTCAGCCTTATCCTGCACTGATGGGAATTGACTGGGCTATGGATAACCTCGCCATCATAAAATTGAAGACAAAGAAGATGATATTTGGAGGCCAGTACATAAGGGTCATCGTACCATTGGACCCTTTAGATGGTGAAAGATACATTGAGCCGATTCAGGAAGAATCTCGAGCTCAAGACTTGGACCGCATTTACAAAATGACTATGAATGATGTTGATTACACTAATCCTACTGCTGATGAAACACTCAGTTGGAGCTGTGATAGCTCTTTCATATCAGACTCAGACGCAGGACTGGAGAACTGGCAGAACCGCATGCATGAAGTATCCCCTAGAAGATGCACGCAGATAACAAAGTCACAGCGCTGGATTGGAAAAGAGGTAAGTCCAATTCCTACCTATGATGGTTTATCTAATGTTTATTCCTTTATCAAATAATATACTGCCTTAGTTTCAGCTGAGCATCACTTACCAGCATTAGACATGGCACTGCACGAGACACTTGCTAGATGGTGGGTTGCACATAAGGAAACATTGACAACATGGGATCAGTGCAGAATCAAGATGTAGATCAGGTTCACTGAGAAGGTTACACTATCCTTTGAAAAATACAATGGACAAACGGATCGAAGGGATCATATTGAAATCTGTTCACAAGCATGGGGGGAGAGACCACAGACAAAATGGGTTCATCTATTTGTGCATACATTGGAGGAGCCAACTCCAAAGAGATGGTACCTGGATAAAGATTTGCGCAATGGAACTATAGATTGGACGACCCTGACTACAAACTTCCACAAATCCTTCAGTTTTGAAGACGATATCCCTAGCATAAACGATGCTTTGCAGATTATTAAGGAAAGAATATTTAGACCAGAATGTCCACATAGAAACATGACATTAGAGGAATTCTTTGGAGATATAGAAGTACCTGCAAACTTACAAATAGATTTCACTAGACAGATAGAGCATGCCATGGAATGTTATAATATAGATGAATAATCCGAAGATAAAGAAGAAAGTGATGAGGAGGACCTCCGCAACATAAACATACCTGATTCAGAGGGAATGCGTGATGTAGAGGACCTCCGGTGGAAATTCTAGACATGAGTGGACCTGTCCAAATGAGGAAAGTAAACATTGGCACCAGCGAAGAGCCAAAGTTCGCAAGTATTGGAGACTACCGGGATGATTAGACAACCGTGGAGATCACAGACCTAGTACATGAATATCAGGATTTATTCTCGACAAAGTTTACAGAAATGAAAGGTATTCTAAGCAACTTAGGGTTTCTGTACCTCTTAATCTAGGCGTGAAGCCTATTAAGCAGAGGCCCTATAGACTATATCCGCGATACAAAGAACGAGTCAAGGAAGAACTCAACAAGATGCTTGACGCCGGGATAATCGATCTGGTTGAAGAGTCAAAGTGGATAAGCCCGATGGTTATCCAAGACAAGAAAACTAAGGGCGAGATTAGGATCTACATGGATCTCAGAAAATTGAATGATGATTTGATGCATGACCCATTTCCTACTCCCTTCACTGATGAGGTGCTTGATAACATTGGAGGGAATGAGGCATACTCTTTCACTGATGGATTTTTGGGATACCATCAAATAAGAATTGATCCCACAGATAGACACAAGACCTCTTTTGCCACTTAATGGGGGTTGTTCCAGTATACAGTAATTCCTTTTGGTCTGAAGAACGTGCCTGCCATATTCTCTAGAGTCGTGGTCGCAGCATTTAAAGATTTCGTGCATAAGTTTCTAGAATCCTATTTTGATGATTGGACAGTATTTGGGTTGTTGAAGAACCATTGCGCAAACCTCAAAATGATCCTAGAAAAGTGCAGACAACATCATATATCTTTGAATTTGAAAAAGTGTCTCTTTTGTGTATCCTATGGAATTCTGTTGAGACACATTGTGTGCAAACAAGGCTTGATGGTTGATCCTATGAAGATCGCAGTTATTGTAAACTTGACAACACTGAATTCAGTAAAGCAGTTGCGCACCACATTGGGGCATACCGGTTACTAGAAGAAGTTTATAAAGGGTTATGCACAGATAACTGCAGCAATGGAGAAGTTGTTAAAGAAAGACGTGTCATTCATCTGGAACGTTGAATGTGAACAAGGATTTGACACATTAAAAGAGAAAATGGTAACTGCGCTAATATTAGTTTTTCCAGACTTGGAGAAGCCATTCCATGTCCATGTTGATGCTTAATGTATAGCATTGGGCGTTGTAATAGCTCAACCAGGAGAGGGAGGTATTGACCATCCCATCGCATTTTCGAGCAGGAATCTCTCATCTTTAGAGAAGAATTATACCACCACTAAGAGATAAGGCCTAGCTATGGTCTGCGCACTGCAAAAATTCAGGCACTATTTTCTTGGTGCGCACTTCTCTATGTTCACTGACCTTTCTGCTTTGAAATACCTGGTCAACAAGCCAGTGTTAGGAGGGTGAATCTACATATGGTTGTTACTCTTTCAAGAGTATGACTTTGAAATAGTGGTTAAGCCTGGTAGATTGAACTTAGGACCTGATCACCTTTCAAGGATCTATTCAAGAGAAGAGCCTACGAACCTTGAAGACAATATGCCTGATGCACAGTTGTTTGCTATTCAGATTTCCGATGACTACTATAAAGATATCATAGACTTCTTGACTACTAGGTTGGAACCCATAGAGTTTCATACACAGTAGAAGAAGTAGCTGGTAGTAAGAGCAGCAGACTTCCCCATAATTGCTGGACAACTATACAAATTGGGTCCAGATGAAGTGTTGCGCAGGTGTGTGTTAGAGCACAAGAAGCCATTTGTACTGGCTGATGCACATTCAGGAGCAGCAGGAGGTCACTATGCAGGACGAGCCACTGCGTAGAAGATATTGCGAGTAGGGATATGGTAGCCTACAATTCACAAAGACTCGAAAGAACATTGCCAGAGCTGCGATGTCTGTCAGAGGATAGGAATGCTGTCGCGAAGAGACAAAATGCCCTTGAATCCACAGTTGACATTACAAGCATTTGAGAAATGGGCCATTGATTTTGTGGGACCTATAAACCCATCGGGAAAAAGAACTGGTGTGAGGTACATTATTACTGCAACTGATTACCTCACTATATGGGCAGAAGAAAACCAGTAAAGGACTATAGCGCAGTTGCTACCACGCAGTTCATTTTTTAGAACATCCTTACAAGGTTTGGATGCCCGGATATTTTTATGAGTGATCAAGGCACTCATTTTATGAACAAGACTATTGAGGCATTGACATAAGAGTTCCACATTCATCATCAACAAAGTATGCCGTATCATCCGCAAGCAAATGGAATTGTTGAAGCGTTCAATAAGGTACTAGAAAATGCGCTAACAAAGATATGCAATGTCAATAGGGATGACCGAAACCTTCGCATTCCAGCTGTTTTATGGGCATACAGAACTACCTACAAAAATTTGACTGGCCACACACCTTTTAGGCTGGCATATGGACACGAAGAAATAATTCCAATGGAGTACATTGTTCCCAGCTTAAGAATAGCTGCATTCACAGGCATGGCAGATCGCGAGGCACTAGAAGAAAGGATTCTACACTTGGTGGGTCTAGAGGAAGATTGCTTCATTCGAGGCTTTCACCAACAAGTGTAGAAAGAAAAAGAAAAAGAAAAAGCATGGCACGATCGCCATATAAAAAATGAGGCCTTTCAGGTAGGTGATCTAGTCCTCCTGTATGATAGCAAATTTATCAAGTTTCTTAGAAAGTTTAAAATGCATTAGCTTGGCCCATAGACTATTTTACATGTAACTAATGGTGGTGCAGTCCAGTTAGTCACGTTAGCAGGAGATAACTTTCCCGACCTAGTCAATGGAAGCAAGCTAAAACCCTATCGGGATAGTCCTACTTCGCAGAACCCTTAATGATCAGGAAAGGAGGAAGTTTCTAAGTGTCAAAGTACAGTTCAAATTGGGTAGTAGAAATGGGAAAGAGTCTGTACGTGAAGTGTGATGAAGAAAATGTATATACCGTGCAACACTTGTTAAGAAGTGAAGTTGTGTCCAAAAAAAAAAAGAGGAACCGCACAATTGCGATGACCAAGATGCAATTGCAAAGATCAAGTTGAATGAGAAAAGAGGCTAAGTTCAGAAGCAAGAAATCAGGCACCGCAAAGTGACTACGCCGGAGTAGTTACAACCTGCCGCGCAGTTCGATGCAACAGTCCAGAAAAGTAGCTGTTAGAATGTCAGTCGCAAATATAGACGTTAAACAGTACTTTTTCCAGCGACCGCTTGAGCATTTAATGCCGAAATAGACATTCTAAATGAGTTAATGGAGGAAAGGACCAAAATCTTCATCGGATTTGGCCAACGGAAACCACATTTAATGCTTATCTATCCTTTGAGAGGCACAGAGGAGCTCAGCTGTGCCTATAAATACCGTAGTATTTGGACTCGCAAGTGTTACCGAAACCATCGAATTTTCTTGCGAGCGATACTTTGCCATTGTTTACAGCAAGTTATCAGAAATCTCATCGTTCTTCCTAGATCCATCCAGTGAATGTCTGAGAGGTCCTCTATTGAGCAAGAGTTCACGGTCTAGGAAACTATGAAGGTATTTAGAGACGGAGGAATCAAAGGGTTAATGAGAACCCCGTCAAGAAACTTATAATAGAGCAAGGTCAGGCTTCCCGAAGATCACCAAGACATGCTACAACAATGCAAGATAAAGGCAAAGAACCAGCGGCACTGAAAATGAAGATAAAAATCATGAGTTCCACAGTGCCACAAGTTGTGCTGGGCGACAAGGAAATACCATTGAATCTAACCCCTGAGTATATCTTGTCGTGTGCACAGAACGCACCGACCATTAAGCTATTGAGAAATTCCAAGTATGAGATTCCTCTCTCACCTATGTCGAATCATGTCAAAGTGGGAGGAAATCTATTTGGTAAGATCTTAGAATGTAAGTAGGAAGACTACGACCTGCTTCAAATGTAGAAGGACCCCAATGAACCTAAGTATCCATAGTTCCAGCAGGACCAGTACATGTGCTCGAAGAAATACATGAAAGGAAATCCTACCTTGGTCGCAGAAAGTTGGTTATCCGGATTAGTCGAATCAGGACTGCTCAACCTGTTACGACTTTCGCACTTCAAAAAAATGCCAGAGCTGAATGTGGTGGTGTGAACTCTTATGTCGTACATCCACCAAGGATATCTTTGGCTTGATCGCAATATCGACCTCAATTTTGACTTGATCCACCCGATCACTGGATTAAGCAAGAGAGGCGAACACATGAAGCAGTTCTTTCAAGGAAAAAGGAGGGACAAGGAGGTCACCGCGAAGATGAAGAAAACACAAATTGTCATCAAAGGAAAGAGGGGCTTTGTCATGGATTACATAGATGATGAGGATACGCGCTTTGTCACACAACTACTAGCCAGTAAAATTATGAGAAAAGCAAGGCCACTGGAAGTACCCGCGGGCGCAGTGTTGCTTGGCGCAAAAGCCGCGGAGGGAGGAAGATTCAACTAGTGTTAGTACCTATTGAATGAGTTCCTGGAGGAACTGAATGATACACAGACACATGGTGGTAATTTCCACTATACATGGTTGATAGTGTTGATTGCGTTCGTAGGATGGAAGGACCTGAAGGATTACATTGGCATAAAAAACGACAGCAATGATTGCAGAGGAGCCCGTTACGCAAACCTTTGGGAAAATCTGAATTCAGAAAGACAAATGTGATAGCCGAAGTCTTCTACACTTATTATCAGGAGTTGCGCGAATCCTTTATCACCACGCCACAGATAACAAAAGAGGTAACAGCTAAATATATTCACACTGTCAATTTTTATGTTGACATGCGTGCCATTCACATTTCATCCAAGGCACAGAAGGAGAACCCTGAATGCTTCTAGGGAAGCTACTGCATGAATGAAGAAGACATTGATACCATTATGAAGTAATGGCCTGCTGAGTTTAGAGTCGAAGGAATTATGGAAATTGAAAGCGACTCCATAGAGAGTAATCCCATTCCTACACTCATTGTCGAAGAGCCATGTACAGGGACAGGAAAAAGAAAGGAAGTCGAGAGTTTCGTACAGCAGAAGGTACAGAAGAAGAAGCAGAAAGAAGTTAAGGAAATTTAGAAGAATCCGACCACGCTACAAGGCATTACAGAAAAGATCGAGGAAGTATAGCACAGATTACCCTTACTGCGAGACTCAGGGTCAGAAGGGAATTCAGGAGGCACTTCACAGCCGAAGATAACACAACTAGCCCTGACTTTGCCAATGAAGCCGCGCATCGTTAGTTTTTATCCACTAAGTGTAAGATTACCACCACACGAATAGTTAACTTTGGGTGAGCAGGATATCTAGCATGTGGAAGTTGATATCTCAGTACTGCCAATGGAGGTCTACATGATCTGCACCTACAGGTTATGGGGGAGATCCATGAGAGAGATGTAGTTTCCAGGAACCAACACCATGAGTTAGTGGAAAACTATAAGCAATTGCAGGAGTCAAGCTTGAAGAGGTCCATGCAACTTCAAGATGAGCACAACCGCCGAATGAGACTAGAATCTACAGTCACTGCAGTAGCTGCGGAGATATCAAAATGTGATGAGCAGCCAGAGCAAGTGGACATTGTCATTAAGATTGGTGAGGTGGTTAGAAATATTAAAGCAGAGATGAAGGATATGGAGATCAGTTATCAGGAAAAGATTGTTGTGTTGGAAGCGCAAAATCAGTCGAAGACTCCACCTGATCAGCAACAGCTTCGAGCAGAAGAAGTGAAGGCCGCAGCAAAAAGTATATCCATTGAGGTGGCTAAGTGCCAAAATTTATTAGATGAGATGACGAAAACATTTACTACCCTGGAAGAAGACCCAGAGTTGTTGGTACTCAAAAACACTTTGAAGGATAGACAGGTAGCATTAGAACTATTGGATGCAGAGGTCAAAGGCCTGCAACCAAGAGAGAGACTCCAGAGGTACCCGGAAGTCAAGAAGCTGAAAAAGGAAGTTCAAGTGTTAAGAGAAAGAGAGAGTGAAATGAGAGACAAGTCGCAACCTTTGGAGGAGGAATCCCACACGATCTCATCAAAGATTGAGGAGAAGTTAAAGGAGCTGCGTGAAGGTCAAGAATAGGTAGAAGAGCAAGCCGATGATGATATAACACCTAAGATGTTGGAAACCATCAAACAAGTCGAGCAAGATACTAAGGAAGCGGTTGCATAGTTGACTGCAACATACCAAGAGTTCGCTTCGAAGTTGGCTCTGCAGGAGGACGAGCAGATCGGAGAACCTGAAGTAGAAAGTGGCTCTGGGACGAGACACATGTACATGTTAGGGGCCTGTTGGGCCTGGCCCAAGTGGGGAATTTTTGTGCAAGTCAAGTTTTTGCACTGCGAAGTTAAGCGCAATAAAGTTGAAGACTTTTTGAACAAGTCATTTTTGGGGAGCTGCAGAGTTGAGTGCAGCGCAGCCAGCGCAACGTTGGAAGAGATTCGAAGTACAATGTTGAATAGGATTCAACGCTGTAATGAGCCCGATCTACGGATATACGAAAAGGAAAAATGTTGGACGGAAGGCGACAGATATTCCGGTTAGACTAACGGTGGTCTATTTCTGGTAAAGATGCTCCAGGATTACCAAGCGGCTGGTAAGGAGTAAAGCGGATGAAAGCGACCGGTTGCACAAGCAAGGAACCACTACATGAACCAGTCACATAAATCCATTAGAGAAGGAATGGCTTGGTGAAAGCGACCTGTTGGCATGCACGCGAGAGGGGGGATGATAGCGACATGACCATGCACAGAGGATGGCCACGACGGAAAATTCGCTACCAGAACCAGCAAGTCTTGTTAGCTGAAAATCGTGACAGTTTTGGAAACACTTAGGGTTTCGCCCAGCTATTGTAAAGACATGACCTATGGGCATGATCTATAAAAGGGGCAAATTTTGTAAGGGAAAGGGTTAATCTCTCGTTGTTGTTGTTAAAGCTTAGTATTGAGAAATATTCTAAGTGTAAAGACTGAGTAGATCTCTGTTGAGAGACATTTTTGTAAAGGCTCTGCAAGTTGCGTGCGCAGAGGCCTATTGAGAGATAAGAGATTCTGTAGCTGAGTGCGCAGACTATAACTTTTGTACCCTTCCCAAAGACTAATATAACAACAGTTCCTGTGGACGTAGCTCCCATCTTGGGGGTGAACCATGTTAAAACCTGTGTAGTGTGACTTTTTATGTGTTTGCACTTGTTTGTATGCTTACAATGAATGCTTGAAATCTCATTTATCAATTGATGTGTTCATACTTTTATATGTATTCACAAGAAGAATGAGATGGGAATAATATGTTAAGTATCACATGTATGGATGAATGTTGAATGCACAATATTTCCAAGGTAACGAATGCATAATTCATTTAGATAAACACGTACGTAGGAGAGATCACATTGTGTGACTCCCTTGAAGCACAACACCAGAAGTGCGCAAAGTGGTGTATTTCGTTTTGTTGCATAAGGTATAAGATTAAATAATCTAAGGCAGCAGATGAATGAATAAAGCACTAAGTAAAGTCATCAAGGTTGGTTAAGTCCAAAGAGGAATCGTATTCGTCGGTTGCACTGTCCTGTCATTGAACCCATTCGAACCGCGCATTACTTGGATGTGTTGTTGTGCAAGTGTCTCAACCTATAGAAGTATCAGCCGCGAAGTCTCCCACGTCACACAGTCTTCAGTCCACAACACAAGCCCCGCAGCGCACTGCTTACTAGTTTACTAAAAATTGCATCACCAGGTTGTGGAAACTTGATTCCGCAGCCACCCCCTCAGCTTTGCCTCGGGTGAGACCTCATTTTTTTCGTAGATTGTTGCCGAAAGGGCCAATGAAAAGGGGTTTTTTTGGTTCGTTGAAACCGCGAAGAACCTGGGTCTACATTGGAAACCTCTAGAACATTATTGTAAGCCAACACCACCCCCAAGATAAGCTATGAGGCCAATAAGGTGAAGTAAACACCTACAAACTCAACTCTCTCTCAACCCAATCCATTTTCTCTCATGCTTAGCCAACCTAATATCCATTTATCACTACAATCATCTCATTTATCCATCACAACCATGGAACTCTCTTCCAGTACCCCAAATAACATAAGGATGCCCTATTATCTCTCTACTCAATAGGCTGTCAAAGTACCCAACCCTTACAATGCTCTTCAATGTGTGCAAAAAAAATCCAACATATTGTATGCTCTCAGATAAATCTCCTATAAAATCAATTCATGGCTTCTCAAGCATATAGGGAGAAAAAAATAAAGAGTGGGTAAAATTTTGCTAGCTTTCCTAGCCTCTATGCTCACCTACAACCATCATTCTTCACTCTATGTATTCAAATTTCCTCTTCATAGTGGTAATTTCTTGTCCATTCTTAATTTGGTAATTGGAAATGGAGAGAACAACATGAAAACTACATAGTGTAAAAAAATCCTACATGGAGAATGAGGGATAGAGTCAAATGGAGATGATATGATTGGTGAAAAGACAATTGATATTACTTATGACTAGATAATGAAGGACTCTTACAGTTTTCATAAGAAGTATCTCTATCACATATTTTTGTAACTACATGAGAAGACTTCCCCGAAAACCTCACACATTGACTCAATGATTGGATTTGAAAATTCAAAGGAATTAATTGGCTCATTTAAAGCACATGGTAGAAAATTGATGAGTTCTAAGGCTAATACTTGGAAAAAGAGGATTTACTCTCCCATAGGCCTCCTTTCGTCTTCCCTTCCAGTGGAATCATAAACCCTCTGGTTCTCTTTAAGCAACCATCTTGAAACTTTTATTATTTTCCAACATAATATTGACATAGATTTGCATCATTCTAATAAGACAACCACATGGCCCATATATGAATATTTACATTATACATTCCTAGTCATTGACTAGTCAAGTATTAGCCTTGAGCTTCACACTAGGTATCCATACTAGAATATTTACATCATTTTACATAATCTAATTTAATACACCAGCATAGATCCATCGTAAACCTGTATCTATCAAGCACCGAGAGGGATCCAATTTCTTGAGGTGTAAATTTCTTTTTTAATTTAAACTCAAGAAATTTGATCTCTCTTGATTGATAGATCCAGGTTTAAGTTTTAAGTTTTTATTTTATAAACAAACATCTATTTTTTAATTACTTTTCATAATATTTTATTTTATGAACCAACATGGATTTTTTTTTAATACTTTCCATAATTTTTTATTTTATGAGCCGACATGAATTTTTTTAATTATTGCATAATTTATGGCCGACAATATTGAAAAACACTCGACTTACAAGATCTCCCTCATCCAAATGTTATTTATGTCGTACAATGTCGACAAACACTCGACTAACAAGATCTCCCTCATACTGGGCTGTAGAGCGCCTCTGGGCGCAATTACAAGAGTCAAAATTGGGGGTATTGCATTCTCCTTCCCCTTGGAATAATATCATCGTCGGTATTTCCTAAAAAATCAAAATAAAAATGGATATGCCTCTTTCATGGCATCCTCTAGCTCAAATGTAGCCTCGGCATAACCAAAGTGCTTGCATTGCACCTTTTACCAATTCAATGGCTCATTCTGGAGCAATATTACTTTCCTTTTGAGGATGCGTAGTGTCTATGTTTGGAACTCTCCCTCTAGTTCCACCTATTTTATATCTCAATTAATCATATGGTTAGGATCATGTTCATATTTCTTAACTAAATAAACTTGAAAAACATTATGAGCTAGAAATTCAATTTTATACACAAGTATCCCTATCCTCTCAAGTACTTCAAATGGCCCACAATATCTTGGTGACAACTTGGCACAAATTCCAAGCTTCAAGGAACTCTTCCTTAACCTCACTTGGAGGTAAACATGATCCCCAACTTCAAATTCTCTAGGCACTCTACTCTTATCTACATAAATTTTATGCATGTCTTGGGATGCCTTCATATTCTTCCTAATTTTTTGTAACTTCTTGCTCCATTTTCTTAAGCATTAATGGCCCAAGCACAATCATGTTCATTGAATTATTCTAACTCACTGGTGTCATTCATCTTTGTCTATATAAATCTTTAAATGGACTCATTTTCAATGATGTTTGATGTTCATTGTTATATCCAAACTCTACACAGTGTACATAATCCTCCCACTTGGATGGTTTATCCATCGCATATATGCAAAACATGTCTTGAACCACTTGATTTTCTCTTTCTATTTTCCCTTCTATATGTGGATGGTAGGCATTGTTAAAATTCACCAATGTACCCAAATCTACAAAAATAATTTTTCGAAAGTTACATGTAAATTTTTATTTATCTTAGATACAATTACTTTGGGTGGCCCATACAATATGAATATTTCTTTCATAAAAAATATTTCTATATCATCAATTTTTTTAGTGGATTTAACAGGAATAAAATGTGTTTCTTTAGATAATGTTTCCACCACAAACATGATAGAATCATGTTTCCTTGAGGTAGTGGTTAACCCAATAATAAAATCCATGGTTATTGCTTTCCATTTCCGTTATACAATTGGTAAATGCTGCAATAAACATATTATATGTTGATATTCAGCCTTAACTTGTTGGTTTTTCATACATCTAGAAATGTATTTAGCGACATCTTTCTTCATCCAAGACCAAAAATATTTCCTCCTTTCTATAACAATCATTTTTGGTAACCTGGATGTAAAAAATATGGCATTTTATGGATTTCATTCATAATAATTATTCTCAAATTTGAAGAATTAAGAATATACATTTTGTTTTATAGGTAAGAATTCCATCCTCCAATTGATAATCTCCATACCTCTTGTTCAAATTCTATTTCTGTAATTTATATTTCATTTGAACGTAGTGTTCATCTTTAGCAGAGGAATTAATAGTCCTTTGTCTTAAATCTATTTAATTACTAACTACCACATGCATTTTTCTGTTGAGTGCATTTGCCATTTTATTTTCTTTCCCTTTTATGTGTTTGATTTTAAAATCAAATTCACACATAAATTTCATCCATATAGATTGTTTGGCATTAAATGTTGGTTGCTCAAATAAATATTTCAAACCATAGTGGTCAGTTCTAAGCTCAAATTTATTGCCCATCAAATACTACCTCCACATTTTTAAAGAATGCATTATTGCAACAAGATCTAAATCATGGGTGACATAATTATCATTATGTTATTTCATATTTTTTTATTCATAGCATACCACATGATTGTATTTCATGATAACTCCATCTATTCTTTTTTTACATCCATCTATACACACCAGAAAATCCATTTCTAGATCTGTAATTTTCAAAATTGGAGCACTAATGAGAAGCTTCTTCACTATTTGGAATCTTTCTTCACGTTCTTGTGTCCATTCAAACTTAATTCCCTTATTTTTCAAATAAGTGATTGGGTTTGAAACCTTGGAAAATATTTTAATGAACCTTCTATAATAACCAACAAGACCCATAAAATCTCTTACATTTCTTACATTATTTGATTTGGTCAATTTATAACGCCTTCAATTTTTTTGGATCCATAGATATCCCTTTCTTTAAAATAATGTGGCCCAAATAACTAATTTTATTTTGATAGAAATCACATTACCTTAAATTTACATACAATTTATGCTCTCTTATCACTTATAGAACTAGTCTCAAATGTTTCTCATGCTCCTCTTCATTCTTGGAATAAATAAGAATATCATCGAGAAACACAAGCACAAACTTATACAAGCACATGTTCAAAAAATTATTCATAAGACACATGAATGTAATAGGTGCATTAGTGAGGTTTATTGGCACAACCACAAATTCATAATGGTCATACCTTGTTTTAAATTGTTTTTGTGGAAGTGTTATTCCTTGACTCCAACTTGATGGTAACCAAACCTCAAATTAATCTTTGAAAATGCATTCCCCCCTATCATTTAGTCAAAGAGGTCATCACTTTGAGGTAAATGATACTTGTTCTTCATGGTAAAATTATTCAATTGCTTATAATCAATGCATAGCCTGAGGGTTCCATATTTCTTTTTCACAGATAGTACCAGTGCTTCCCATGGATACACACATGGTCAAATGTGTTTCTTTTCTAATAACTCTTGCAATGGGATTTTAACATCTAATAATTCTAGGTGAATCCTTCTATAAGGTGACTTGTACATTGATTCACCTCATAGCATAAGATTGATTGTGAAATGAATATCCCGTTTTGGTGGAAGTCTTGAAATTTCATTGGGAAACACGTCATCGAATTCTTGCAATACATGATAGTCCTCCAACTTGTTACCTTTATATTTTCTTATGACTAATACATAAGTTTCGTATAGTGAAAACCTTTCTTGAGATATATCTTCAATTTTAAGGTTAAAAACTATCTAACAAAAACTTTTGTTGGAATTTCCATCAATGACCTTGGGTTTCCTTTGTCATCAATGCATCCAAAAGTTTTGTTGTAGCAATAAATTTTAACTTGATGCGCTTCTAACCAATCTATTCCAATGAAAAGACATAATAAGAACCAAGGGGAAAATATTTATATTTTCCCATGTGAATATTCCATCTATGTATAATGGAAATTTCTCCACCATTTCACTAACCTTTCTCTTAGTTCCATTGGCTAGTTCAACCAACCATGACTCACTATGCTTGTTATTCTCAAGAGAAAAAATCTAAACAATTTTAGGAGTAACATAACTATGACCATATCCAATGTCAATTAAAATAGAAATAGATTGCTTACCAATTTTACCTTCAACCTCAACCACAATTGATATATGGTCCACTTGATGGTCTTCTAGTGTACATAGATCCTAGATAAAATCCTTCCTACATACCCAATAGTTGTAGCCTCTTGTATGTTGTGAACGTGCCTGGCACCTCCATCCCAGTGTGGACATTTTTTTAGCAAATGATATTCTCCACATCCACGACATTGAATTGGATCCCTAGGCTTATATCACATCATCTTAGTCCGATTAGTCTCACCATGCATTGGCTTCCTTTACTAGTTTTTGACATGAGGAGACCCGAATCCTTTCTTCCTTAGATAAAACTTATCTTTATTCCTTTCCTTCCATGCCTTATGGAATTTTGAATTTATTTTATTTTGATCATAACAATACCTAGCCCTCCCTGTGGTCTCATCTAGGTTTTTGGGTTCATCAAACTCAATTCTGTTACTATAAGACTCAGATAATACACTTAGAAAACACTAGGCTTTTCCCTCATCATCTCTAATGTAGTTAACATACCTTAGCAACTCCAAGGATTTATTTTTCACTCATATGGATGGTAATTTGCCCAAAATTTAACTCATGGAATTCTTTTATTTTTTATCATAGTACCTATCAGAGAGGTACTTTTTCTTAAAGTACTCTAAAACTACTTCCAAACAATATTTCTTTGATTGATCTTCTTAACTTTCCTAAATTGATCCCACCAAATTGATGCTCTTCCATTCAAAATAAATATGGTCACTATTTCCTTCATATTTCTAGAGTAATCATGGACTTGGAAATATTTCCTCATCCCAAGAAGCTAAGCTTGATCGATTCCTTGTACAAATTTTACTTCAACTTCAAATATAGGGGGTTTTACCTTTCGAAATTTTCCATGTGAGTTGTCCCTCAAAGGATTATTTCTCTTAATTCCATAACAAGAAGAGCTTCAATTGTTAATGGAATCCTTCAAGGCAGATGAATCACTACCATAAAATTTTGCTAGTGTATATGCCCTATCTATGGAAGTTATTCCTTTACTATGGGACCTCTTGTGAGAATGTATTTTGGAACTATCCCCACTCCTATAATATTTTTTTATTTATGTCCATGATTCCTTCTCCTCTATATTTCCGTCAAACCTTGTAGCATGGATTGGAATTAAGTTGGTTCTATTCTTCCTTAGCTTTAATAAGTCACTCATTATATGTTTTGCAACTTTGTAACTCCACTCTTGCACTTCTCATGGTATCTACAATATATATGAGATTCACTTGATTCCCACAGCCATAAGTCTCTATCTTTTCATTTTCAGCATGCATATTTTCTCCCATGGCATCCATCTCAACTTCATAAGGATCATGTACATAATTCATGGTGATAGTTTTCTTGGCCCAATTAAGACTAATCCTTTCTAATTGAATTATATTGAATGTTGGTCTCCAATTGTCCTTGATATGGTAGTGTATCTATAAAAGTGTTCATATAATTACTTTTTTTTTGTATTATATCCTTAGAATAATACAAAAAATAATTTTCATGCATTCTAGAAACTACCTATGTTGACAATCTTTGTCCAAATCAAGGCTACATGATATTTTCCTATTCAAATATAGAAATATATGAAGTGTTTATTCATAATATAATTTCATACATTCATTTTCCTCGTGATTATCATTCCAATGACTATAACCATGCTCAATTTTGAGTTTAGAGCTAAATTTACAACCCTCCAAAATTACTAATTTTTCCTAATTTTGTACTTTTCTTGTAGGTGCATTTAATTGCAGAGACTAACTTCAAACACCTATGGAATAAAATATATGGAGAAGCACAAAAAATATATATATCGAGGATTCATAATACTCGTGAAAGGGACTACTCAACAACTTTCAATTCACTAATCTAATGCTCTTGTAAAATTTTATAGTTTTATGAAATTGACTCATTTGTCCTTTTTATATTTTCTAGACATAATATTTGCCAAAATTTGTTAATTATCAAACTCAGTAGAACTGGAAAATCTTAAATTTGACAAATTTGTTTAGATTGTTGAGGTAAAATGTTGAGTGAATAAAATTTTCCAATCTACAATTCTTGGGTCACTTTTTCTTCCTATAATATTTTCAAAATACCCTAAAAATGTCTCGAAATGGTGGATTTTGTCTTGTTTTTGCATCCCCATTCCAAATTACTTAGAACTATATCAAAAGATCCAATGGGTTTCTCCATGCTTGTTTATTAACTGCAATGTTTAAATTCCATCACCAATAGGGATTCTAGATGGGTGTCTAATTAGGTTCTTCAATAACCACTGATCTTCATTTTCTAAAACAATTGAGTTGAATCAAGAATCCACCCTCAATGGAATTTGTGTATCCCTTGGATCTACACACATGCATCAATAATTTCATTGAAATATGACCAAATCTACTTCCATTATTCCTAGAACAAGAAAATGGTTCCAAACCTCTTTTGAATTCATGTATGTTTATGTGGCACATAGATTATGGGGTATGGCATGTGGAAAATGGTGATGCGAAATGATACCCCACCTGGGCCCTAAGAGGGATCCCATAGTTCCACCATGTCATCATGCAACTATATATTCCCCCCACAATTTTTAACATTGACGAAAGGAATCCCACGGATAAATCTTGGTTGTTGATTTAGAGATGTGATCGAATATGGACTGTATTTCTTACTGCACAGGGGTACATTAAACTATTTTTCAAGATTATTATTAAATAGATGTCCCATAGATTATTCCATGCTTCTGATATTATGAAATTTATGCATTTGTTATAATATTTAATGGGTCTTTTGAAATATTTTATGCTTCTATTATTTTATTATAGTTAATATGCACTATAAAATGCATTTGTCAAAAGGGTGTCTTACATTTCCTTTTTACAACAACAATGTCAGTGCCAAAGCAACGTATGCTTACTTGGAGGAGAAATACAATTTGGTTATGAGTGGACGAATGGAGACAACGAAGGATTCAACTAAGGAAATGTCTGTGTTCACTTTAATTTCTTGATCACTATAATGATTTCATTTCTTTTGCATTGCGTGGGACCTTTGATATAGCCCTAGCTTGCTTTGTTTGACCTTAAAGTCAACATTAGACTATCTACTGCGACCAAAATCAAATATATAACCTTTTAAATTCCTAATCCTTATGTACAGCTAATCCTGAAGAGCAATGGGATTGGGATTAATCTATGTTTAAAAAATTTGACGAAATATTAATTTTTATTGCAATATAAAAGTTCAAATTTGAAATTAATGCAAATAATGCTTGAAAGATTAAAGTGGACATGAGAGATGAAAATGAATAGAGTTTCCTAATGTTTCTGATGTCCTAACAGCTCAAATACATAGATATTTGATGTTTTTCCTCGTATGGTATTCTTTTAATGTTGCTCCAATAAATATCTTGTAGTATTTGTTTTCCTAATTTAACCAGCAATTAAAGACTCATGAGAAAAATAATAAAATAAATTAACAACATTTTTATGAATGAATAATAATTAAAAAGACTTGAGTGCATGAATACCTGGATGAGCTCCTCTCGGTTTCAAAAATAAATTATTGGAGTAGTTTAATATTGGAGAAAACCTCCCTCCACTTGACCAAGCAGCAACGAAGTCAGCATTGAATTTGGTGTTTCTATGTTGGATCGAGGGAGGTTTGTTTCAATATTATACAAATCCTAATTTATTCTCTACTGAATAGGGTCAACCACGTGAAGGTGGAATCTCTCACGGCCCATATCCCCCTCACATCACTCTCAATTCCCCAGTACCCAATCTATCTACTAGAAAATAGTTGAAAGCAACACATTAAGATTCATGCATAGACACTAGCAAAACAAAAAGTTCCTAAAGATGCATCTGTGGCTTTGTACATAAAGAAACATATAGCAAACATGCATTAACATATATTAACATTCAACATTCATCCAATCATTCATTAATTCATAGACACAAAATAATTCATCTCAATAAATTGTGTCATAAAAAATATGTTTACATAATATGAAACAAGACCGTTCTAATTATATAACAAGCACAATCATTTCTTTCTCAATCTACTAGAAAATAGTTGAAATCAACACATTAATATTCATGCAGAGACACTGGAAAAACAAAAAAAATCATAAAGACACTAGAAAAACAAAAAAGTTCATAAAGACACATATGTGGTTTTGTACATAAAAGAACATATAGCAAACATGCATTAACATATATTAACATTCATTCATTCATAGACACAAAATACTTCATCTAAATAAATTGTATCAAAAAAAATGTGCATGTACTATGAAACAAGATCGTTTTAATTATATAACAAGTACTGTAAAAAAAATGCTTACTTGATACCAAACAAGATCATTCTAATTATATAACGAGTACCATCATTTATTTCTCGGTCTCTTTTTTATTTTTTAGGAAATTAAAAAGGATATCGGATGTTCCTTCTTCCCCTTTAGTTGTTCTAGGATCTATATGTCTTACTAACAACATGTTCAGACATCGACGCAACTGTAAGGGGGGCGAGGCATCAACTGCAATAAGAAAGAAATCTTAAATTGATATTTTTAGTTATTATTATTACAAGTGTTTTATTAATAAAAGGAGAAGTAGAGTGTCATTTACCTGCTTCAACAGTGGAGGAAAGTGGAGTAGTTTTGGACATGGCCATATGTTCCTCTTCTTGTCTGGCCTCATTCTTTACAAGATCTGGAGTTGAAACAAGGAAGGTTATAAATAATACACCATTTACAATTAAATATTTGTAATTGCAATACATACTACAATTTTTTTATAACACATTAATACCTATAGTATCGAGTTGAACACCAATTGCAAGAGGAACTCCACCATCACAAGGCTCATGTGTTCTACTACTTGGGACATTTGTATCTACATTGGTTGCCTACTTAAAAGAAGCAAACACATTACAATATGGACAAAATTAATAATCACTAAATTGTACAAAATAATAAATTAGAAATACTCTTTGTTGCTTTTAGTTACATCAGTGTCAAGTTGGGTTCCGGAAGGTTTTGTTTGCCCCAAGCTTCCCCTACGTTCAACCAAGGATTAATAACCGTGATAGTAAGCATGTTTGAGGTCTTCCTCCATAGGAGCCTCATTGAATTGTGCACGCTGCAATTTTGCATAAGAAAGTGATTTTTTTTTCTTATGTGATATTAATTTAAAATTGTTAACAATTTATAATTTGGATGAAAAATATTTTTTATATACTTACAAATTGTGCGTCCAGTTTTAAGTAACCACCCGGGCCAATTTTTATGCTTCCCATGTTTATGTAGTCTATCCTTGGTGGGATTTGGATGTATGTGGGATCCTATATTCAAAATATTCAAATACTTAATTAGATGTCACAATGATGATAAAGCATCATAATTACATTATTAAAATTTTCTCATACCTTCCTGATCCAAGCGGTGTCTTCACTTCTTTTTGGAGTGTCTTATCATTTGAATCTTCCACGGGGGCCTTACACTCCCTCTCTAGAATCACTGGAGAGAACTCATACTTAGGTTTCTTTTGCAGATCAACCCTATACTGGTCATGTAGATATTTTAAATATAATCATGCCTTTGAGGTAACTCTGGTTTTGTTGAAGGTACCCTCACCGAAAAGGCCAACCAACTTGTTGATAAATTCATCCTTTAACTTGGAACTTTGGAAATTCCACCTTGTGCGTATGGTGGGCCCAAAGAGATCCAATCTTAGGCTATTCATGCGTCCATAAAATGTATCATTTCTTGCAAAACGATATTATAATGAATTTAAAATAATTGTTGATTATTTATAAATTTCAATTAGACTATACATAATATTTATAAGATTTCAAATTTCATGGGCATGTGCTCATAATCTACCAAAAACGTAACCACTAGTGTTCGTGTTCTAGTGACACGGGAAGATCCAAGAAAGCTTTCTTCAAATTCTACGATGCGATCAGGTAGGCTTCATCCATAGCATCCCATGCACATCATGTCATGTGTTGTTCAGGTCGAGGTGTACTACTGACATCGACCCTAGGGGGTGTACCTATCTGATTTATTGGCGTCTCACTCATAAGGGGAGAAACGACATTATACCAACACCGATCCCTGTAGTTGCACCATGAGGATCATACTACTGCAAAAAATCCTACAAAATAAAGAGTTTTTTATAAAGGATGGGATAATTAAAATAATAAATAAATAAATTGGATAATTAAAGATGTTTCTTACTCCATAGTGTTTAATTTGGCTCGCCATAGTATTAATTTTATAGCTTATCTCTTGTGTCTATGGTTGTATTTAAAGAAGATAATTCCTTGTTTAATTTTATGAAAATCTTCCTTATTGTTTGCAACGGGTCAGTGGACAAATAAATTGCTTTGTCATTAATCCCTTCCTCAAGAGCATATGTGGACTTCTTTGAGGCTGGTGCCTTCCCCTGTCACCTTTTTTATCAACATGAAAGCTTACATACTACATAATAAGATTACAAATAATAATTTACAAAATAGACCAAGAGGAAAGAAACAAGCATTAAAATAGTATTATTTGCAAAGATTATTCTCATAAAGAATTTTAGACTGTAAGAAAAATAAACTTTACTTTATAGATGATATAGCACAAAAAACCATTCTAGTCATAATGAATAGAGGGGTATATTTGAGATTTATTTCAACATTGCAATTAAAGAAAAATGGTCAACTTTGAAAGTATTGATCTAATTGAAGGAAACACAACATACATAGGATTTGTGGGAAGGCCTTAGAGGAGAGCTAAAACATATCATATTTACATACAATCACATTAATGTGTACCTCGTGCGAGGTCAGTGCCATTTGACCCTGATCACACCACCACAATATAAGAACCATGGATTATTCAAATGTCTTGTTAACTGGAAAGATGCATGACAACATATTACAGTAAATGATCATCACAAAGTATAAGAGTCATTTCTTATAGGTTGGGTAAAATAGTATACATAATGCCCCCTTAATAGCAATGTATGTATATATTCGATTCAAATTGTAGTTAATCAACAAATCTTTCCCTACATTTATTGATTTTATTTCACATATGAATACACTGTTTCCTTCATGCCCCTCAAATATGCAATTGGGTTGATTTCTTTTTCCACGGGTCATGTAATGTTTATAAACCCTACAATATTCCTTCTTGCTTTTGGCCTTCCGTCAATATACATTGATTCTCCTTTATTGTGATCCTTGTATTTTAGTTGTATATAATTTGCATCTATGACATATATTCACATACATTTTGTATATTGGACTAGTTGTATCCAATCTACGTAGTTGTAACAAGGTGTGACCTACTCCATCAATTTAGTTAATCTGTCAACATAGACCTTTATGCCATCCACGGAAAATACCCCCAAACCATGTAATGATGATGAAGCAATGCGGTATATCCTCCCATCGACACAAAAATCAATGTTTATTTGAGGAAGATCCTTGGGTACCCATCATTTCACTATATGTTTGTACCTCAAGGGCACCTCAATGTCGCTTATGCTCTGATCACCATAAGAATCACGGGGGGTTCACTAGAAAGGCAATATCATATCACGTCCATTCATATTGGGGTTTTGAATACTCTTAAAAACCTAAAAAATATATTGCCCCATATTAAGGGGTCAAGGGGGATTTTTAATTTGACGTAGTAATATAAATATTGGGGGTTATTTTATTTGGGATGAATGAGGAATAACCTCCAAGTCGTGGGATGGATTCATATCTCCAAATCATGGGCTCAATTCATACCCACCTAAAAATTAAGGGCCCTCCATTTTTATTTGATACTGCTTATGATCCTAAGTTTTGCATAAATCTAATAATAGTGTACCAATGATAATATTGATGGAAGTCTCTTTGGATTACTAGAATTGAGAAATCCTCATTTAATAGTTTATTTAGGCTTGGTTTGAATTTATGTTATATTGTTTTTCATCTTTAAGTTAAGAGATGTAGCTAATTGGGAGTTCTGGAGTTGAACAATTGTATTGTATTTTAGATAATTGGGAGTTCCGGAGTAAAAGATCTAACTCTTTATTTTTTAGGTTGGGGTTTAGGTGGGTATTGATATTCAATCAAACCTTGCTCCATGACAACCAAGAAAAGTGAGATCAATCTTTGTTGGCTCACTAGAACCAAGAAAAGTTAGATCAATCTTGCTTGACTAATTATTTCTTTCAACTTTTTGTATTCTTCTTTAACATTTTCACATTTCCAGTTAGAAATAGGTGTTAGATTGATTTATATTTGGCACATTCATAATTGTAATTTCAATTCTTATATGCAAGGCATTCATCTTAATATTGTATTGGAACTGACATGGTCATAGGTGAAAATGTAAATCCTTACTTACATACCCTATGTGTTATTGTTACATGAAATGACATCATATAAGTTTACCCACATGTGTATCTTTATAACTATTGCATGCTTGAAACCTAACAATGGATATTTTCCCCTCTCCTATAAAGATAAAAAAAAACTAGATATAACCCAAGAAAATGTAACTAAATGTTGTTAATTCCCTTGATTGCAAGAATAAATGTAGAGGAAGTGGAGGAAATTCATTGCATCTTGTGAATGACCCAAATCCAAGCTATGCATGTGATCATATAGTGTTATTGGAAAGCAAGAGGAATTTTTCTATGTTCATTTGGGTTCAAATATCAATGATGTTTGTTTTGATAGGAAGGTAGGGGAGTCCATCCACCAAAGGATTTCAATTTTGCATATTTATGGATTTTAATTTATTAAACTTATAGAAAACATGAGCTCTCTATGCCTATACTTATATTTACATGACATAAAAGTGGTAGATTGGCAGGATGTGGTGTGAAGCATCTGTAATTCTCATCTTTTTTAAGCATTGCACTAACTATTGGACCATCAACCTTTTACATTCTTTGTTATGTTGATTTCTTGACTGCGTTTCCTTTTATGCATTTTTCCTTCCCTGATAATATTCCATTGGGTCTTCCACTATCCAATGCTACAAATTGATCACTCACTCCTGCAATTCTAGTGGGATCATTATTAGCATTATACTATTATTTTATTTAGCATCATGTTCACTTATACTAAGATGTGTTAGGGATCTTTTTTGTTACAACTTGATAATATGATATAAAAGGGGTATTAAAAATGGATACATACAATATCTGGTGAAACTAGGGGTTTCCTTAATTGGAAAGGCATATTGAGAGGGGGGTTCAACAATAAAATTTTAGGAAGAATTTTCCAATATTTAGTGAAATTAGGGATATTCTTTAATATCATGCGAACGATTGTGCTATGTAATAACTTCACTGAGTGAACCCCCCGTGATAAGAATATGCCACCATTTAGCAAAAAAAAATCGAAGCAGCTATTGAATTTTCTTCTTATCTTTTCACCTCTAGTTGATCTCCTCCTGTTAGACCTACTAGATGTCTGGCTTTCCTCCATTCTACCTGAATTTCCCTCATCACTCGAGGAAGTACCTATTTCTTTGTACATCCTATAACATTCCATCAAATCAGAGAAACAGTTAGTGAGTTTAATAATGGTTGTGATGAAACATATTTAGGAAACCACAAGAACATAATTGAAGATCTAAGTTTGAGTTTGAGAATATCACACTAAATACACTAGCTTCATTCATGTCTGGTATAGCTTAGATAATGTTATTTTTGTTTGGGAGGGTATGGAACGGGCTAGATTTTATGATGCTAGTGCCATGTTCATAGATATTTATTTTGTGTATTATTATGGTAGAGTGTAATGTCCTTTCACTCTAGAAATGTTTAAAGCCTTGGGTTTTTATCCCTCTTTCATTACTAGTGTTGAAACCATGTTTTCATATGCCTCACTATGTCTATTTACTAACAAAAGAAAATACAATATTGATGTTGGGATCTTTTGTTCTAATATTGGGCAAGGTTGCCCCTAGACCTATACCTATATGTCTTTGCCACTGGAGATCTTGAGTCCCTACTATGTTCCAAATATAATTTTGGACTAATTCAAGGGATTCATCTACCTATTCCTTATGTTGGGTATAAATTAAGTCAGTGGAAATTTTTTTCATCACTCATTCCGGCTAATCCTTTAGGGCCAATGATCTTGGATTAACACCACTAAGTGTTTCAACAGTCTCTATGTGGCCTCAATATCACACATCTACATGGTCAATACACAATGTTACAAACAAAGTGTAAAATAATATTGATAAATGAATCTAACCCTTTTAATACTAAATTGATAAATGATAGATATTTTTAATACTTGTTAGTTAGCATCCATATGTTGGCTCAATAGTGTTTGATCACTCACAATGGATTAATGTGGTATTTAGGTTGAATATCTCGATGAGGTTAAAAAATTGGTCTATGTTATTAGTCTCAATGTTGAACTTCTAGTCCTTGAACAAGTTATGCCCTCTTCTTGCTTTCAATGTTGCTTTGGGAGTTATGTGTTGTCAAGCATGACTTTCAACTAAACAATGGAACATCTTAGATCTCAATGACAACTATTGTTGCATTCCTACCACATGGATCAACACCTTTTCATGTGTCTATGTTGTGTTTAATCTATATTTTGACAACATAGCATTAAATTTAAAGAACTATGTATTTATCTCCATGGAACCCAAAATAAATAAACATAACAAAACCATAAACTATTTATGATTTTCCAATTATAAGCTTTCAATGAGATAAGGGATTTGCTATGAAAAACATTGTATATGACACACCTGCCATAAGGACATACACTAAAGGAGGTTTGGAACTCTCTAAATTTATGTTTGAGTTTGTAATGCCCATATTTTGATTCGGCATATTTATTAGTTAGACACACCATACTTTATTTCTTATATATTTTGTCGAACTCAGCTCGACTGAGTAAACTATATTGGACCTCATTATATGATGTTACTCTGTCTTATGATTTCACCATGATTATGATGTTACTATGTTATGCAGTTATGATGTCATGATTATCATATGATTTCCTTATTTTACGATTGCAGTATATGTTTATATGTTTTCCTTAATGAAATGTGAAATATATGATTCGGTACGTGGATACCATCTTCTTATATGAATTATTTAAATGTTATATGTATCTATGATGAGCTAAAAGGTTACATGAAATGAAATGATAACATGGATCAATTGGCGATCAATGGAAAATGCTTTCTATAAATTGTATTTTGCAAAACACTAACCTACAGGACACAAGGGCTATGGGATAGCCAGTTACTTGATCTGATATACATTGGAAAGGAAAAACATGTTCATACAGCAAACCTTAGCAGCCAAAATGAGGATACGATAACACAACCTGATAATCCCGATAGCAGCAAGTATGAGTTGATAAGGGCGTAGGCCCAGTATGTTGAGAGGGATGGATGTGGTTCCCACCCTATGTTTCCATGAGACCCGAGGTCGTGGGAGGGCCGTGCTGAGACACGCTCCCCATGTTGTTGTGATGACGATTGTCGGATGCCTGCTAGGGGAGGATAGGTCCGCTGTTCAGCCGACGCTATCGCTCTCAAGTTCTATGTGGTCAGATCGGTGAAGTCCGACATCCACTGTTGTACTAGCAGAGGAAGGATAGGGAGGATGCTGGACGTAGGTTATGATGGGAGGATGTGTTAGTTAGCACTGTTGGGGGTTTATTATTCCTTGATTCCGAGTTAGTGGAAGTAGGCACCCTTCCTGTACTTGATTGATTAAACTAATGTAAACATACAGACAATGATGTTAAAACGTAAAGGGTTAACTGTTAAATAACCGAGGATGTTAAAGTAATTATACTATAGATTATGCTTGCTCTTCTGCATGGGGGGTTTTTTGATGGGGGAAGAAAAGAAGTTTTGAGGACAGAAGTTTGGAGAACAGAAAGATTTTGAGAACGGAAGGAAACACTGCTCTCGCGATTATCAGGTTGTGGGCTCGGGGGCTTGGAAATCCTTTGATTTCCAAGGGCCAGCAAGATAATAGCTGGTCGGTAGGGTGGACACTTCAGTTTGGCTGTCTAAGGGGTTATACAACCTGCTACAACTTACGGTTAGCATCAGCATCAGGTAATTTCCGTTATTTACTATTATGCTAAATCTTACTATAAACATGCAAACTTACTATTTACTGATTTACTGCTATTTACTGATTTACTAAGTTGTGAACCCTATTCTTATGCTGGAACATGATTGTTGAAAAGAAAATAACGATATGTTTGTTTATTTTAAATTACGAATGTAAGGTTAGTGAAAACACCACAGTACACAAAATATTATTTAGGCACATAGTAATTCTTAGAAATTTACTTCCATAAACTGATAAAGTTTAAAACTTAGAAAATTAACCCTGAAATTTTACATAGTGCTCTGCTGTAAAAACCAGAGCACTACAGAGTTGGTTTGTTCTTTTGCTCTACTCCACCCTGTAAATTTACATTTGAGTTGGTTTGTTCCTTTCAAGGGAAAAATTAGACAACATATCTTAGAGGAGGTTGGAACTTTGTAAATTTACATTGAAGTTGATTTTTCACTTCCACTTGGATTAGTTCCCTTTACTCAATAGGTACACATTGTCTAATTATATAATTATATTTTTATGGCCATATAAAATTTTAACTGATTTAACTTTAAAAATGTCCAATCATGAGCAGTACCAATGTTAAATTCCAACTCTGGATAAGAAGAATGTACCGATCCCCTTTTACAATTCTTTAGCTAGATGTCACTCCTAAACGTCCTTTGTAGGATAGTTGTGAAGGTGGTGCAATACTTGATATATGTACCAAGATGGCCTCTACCTTTGGCCATTCATGGATTAGAGATGCTAGCTTTCATACTTAGCTTTTACTACTTGGCAGCTTACTTCCCAAATCATATACATATATTACTAAATTGTGAAATTTCAGAAATAAATGTGACCAGTCATTGTATTTCACATTTTCATGACAGCATTCGTTTTCAAAATTTAATGGGATTCGCAACCCAATAAACATAATATTATACACAGTAACACACAGTAATGTAAATGAGCTTTAATGAGATTGAAAACCCAACATAATTAAGCTTATACACAGTAACGTACAGTACTGTAATTAGAGTAAATGTGGTCGAGGATCCATATCTACAGGTATAATAAAATTCAAAAGACTCTCCTCCTGGTTGAAAAGAGAAGGAAACTTGGATCATAATGTTGTTCTTGCACAATGCAAGCATGCCCACAAATATTTAAATGTGTATCCGTATTAACAGTAGTCCAAACTAGGAGGTGAAAACTCAGTCCTCTTGATGCTCCATGAATCCCAAATTACAGAACTAAACCCAAATTCAACTCTCTTATTTTTGCAAGAATTACAATATAAAATATGAAAATCCGTCATATTTTGGAGCACATACCGTTGACAATTTTGTCCAGTCACCTTCGTTATTGGTGTAGCTCCTCTTCTCGGTGTAGTAGGGTTTCATCAAGTGTGATTTGGCAGGTGGCGAGGTCATGAACAGAACAGTCTCTTCTCTGGAACTGGTGGGGCCAATCGAATTGTGTTCAGATGTATCGATGATCAGTCGATGATTTCATGAAGAGATAGTTGCAGGGGTGCGCATGGGATTAGCTGGCATCGAGAGATAGCTCATGCAGGGGAGCGTGCGTGCATGCAATAGGGTATAAGAAAGTAGGTTGATAGGATATACATAGATTTTTTATTTTTTTTTTAATGTTTTAATCAAAAAAATTCCGGCCAAAAAAAACATATTATTGATATTCAGTGCTGAATCAAATAGTACATGATAAAATCAGACATGTCTGTCTTGTCCAAGATATCCCATTTATACAACCTAAGATTAAACCCCGAGATAACATAAAAAACAAAATTACATTGTTCTTCCAGAAATACTTCCTAGTGTTCAAAAAAATATACTAATCCAGAAAATACAAAATCCCAGAATCATCAAGTTGATTTTCCACAAGTTCTTCCCAGTGTAAGTAGCCAGCCTCACCATCCAATGCTGCTTTAGACAGCTGATCCTCCTGTGAGTTGTATTCCCAGTATATATGTTCAGCTTTGTAAGTCATGAAGGAATTAAGTTCAGTTTTAGTTCTATTACACCAATATATCAGATTCAGTACCTGCAGATCAAACTCTCCATTAGCCCATTTTATTGTGACTCTTGAGTCACCAAAAATATTTACCTGGCCGAGGCCAAAAAGATTAGCAACCTCAGCAACACACCAAAGAGCCATAAGCTCTGCCTTCATGTTAGTGCCTCTACCACAGTTCATACAGAGGGTAAAATTTGACTAAGGTAAATAACCCCACCAACACCACATACACCCAAATTTGCAACTCCATCAAAAAATAAGACTCGATCATCCAAAGTCAAAAGAAAATCCCCTATGTTACGAGTGGCTGGGGCTTTCAGTTCATTCTAATATTTCAAATATTGGCAAAGTGCATAATTGAATGTGCCATCCACATTAAGAGAGATATCTTCAAATAAGGCCTTGTTTCGTGTCCACCAAATTGACCAACAGACAAAGATAGGTAATGTACAAAGAGTTTTGCAATTTTGTAGCCATAATTTTAGTGAGGTTTCCACAGTACCTCCACCCCAAGTCACCCTAATATCCAGCGTCTGATAAAATTTGTCCCACAGACATTGTGTGAATGAACAATCCACAAACAGATGAAGAGTGGTTTTAGAGAAGCATCTACATAGAATACATCTATTAGGACCCATCCAACCAATGCTAGTAAGGTTGTCCCAAGTTTTAAGTCTATCTTGTAACACAAACCAAACAAAGCATTTTAGTTTGAGAGGGATATACCAATGCCAAATGACCTTATACCACTAATGATTAGGATATATGCATTTACGCTTGATGATACATCTATAAGCAGTGCTTGCCGAGATCATACATGTACTCTCATTTCCAGCCCAAACCAATTTATCTTCTACTGTACTGATGCATACCCCAGCATCATTTAGTGCAAGAACATATGAATCCCATTCACTGGAAACCTCATGGGGCAAGTGCAGGTCCCCAGAATTAGACTAATATCCCAACAGGTTATCTTTAACAACAGAATTCAATGTAATCCAACCCGCACCCTTCAGCACTGACAGTAACTCTTCAGAAAGCTTATGTGCACTGTTCAGTCCCAAAATTGGGTCGATACCAATAGCCACCTCTCGGCCATCCCCAACTTTCCAGCAAATATCCAAAGCCAACCAACAATAAACTTTTAAAAACCCATTCCAGATAGGTGAGACCCCCCGCGTCCGTTTCTGTGGATTCCTAAGCCAATGGGAAGTATTGGACTTTATATATTTCTTATGAATAACTAGTGTCGAGAGAGAAGAGCCCATAATCGCTCTCCAGAAACTCTTCAATCTAAGGGCTTCACTAAAAACACATATGTTTAATATACCCCAGCCACCAGCAGTGAAAGGCAGTGCAATCCTTTCCCATCCAACCAAAGACAAATTAATATTCCTCAAGCCACCCGTCCATAAGAAATTGAATGTAATTCTCCTTAATATATTGATGACTGCATAAGGTACTGGAAGTAATGATAACCAATAAACAGGTGTACCAGTGAGCACGGATTTTACCAATGTTAGCTTACCACCAATGGACAGTAGCCTATACGTCTAGTGTGAAATCCTTGATTCAAATTTTTTCACTAACCACTGCCAGTCTTTAATAAGGTATCCATTGGGCTTGAGATGAAACCCCAAGTATGTAAACCCATCATTGATCTCCTTAAACTGATAAGGCAGCAGTACTTGTATCTCCAACAATTTATCATCCTCAATCAAATTACCAAAGAGACAGGATTTACGAAGACTTACCCACATACGCGAGGCCTTGCAGAAATCATTAATAATATCCTTAAATATCCGGCAGTCCTCCATAGAATCACCTCCAGTAATCAAGACATCATCCACAAAACGTACATGTGTAAGGAAGAAATCTTTAGCAATTTTTAAAACTTTGATCTTACCATCTAGATGTTCCTTTGTAATTAATCTACTAATTCCTTCAATTACTAATAAGAAGAGGAGTGGTGACATAGAATATCCCTGTATGATGCCTCTCGAGCAACTGAAGAATGAAGTGGGAGCACCATTAACCAGAACAACAATGCTCATAGTGCTCACACGGGCCATGATCCAATTGATAGCTAATGCCGACACACCAATATGTATCAACACAATCTGGAGAAATTCCCAACTGACTCGGTCATATGCCTTCTCCAAATCCATCTTAAGTAAAATTGCTTTCCGTTTCTGACATTTAATGGTATGAAGCATCTCCTGTGTAATACCAACTACATCATGAATTTGTCGATCTTGAAGAAAACCGAATTGTTCTGGTGAAATAAACTTTGAAAAAACAAGTTTGAGGCATCCTGCAATTATCTTAGATACAATATTATATGCTAAGTTGCACAGTGCAATAGGCCGGAAGTCACCAAATGACTTGGGATCATTAACCTTGGGAATGAGCGTTATGAAGGTTGAATTCAATGCCCCTGAGATGTATCCAACTTTCCTGGTATATTCCACCATCTGTAATATATCCCCACCCATGATATCAAAGAACTGTAAGAAGAGCTCAACAGTCCAGCCATCCGGCCCCGGACTCTTCTCCTTCGCAAATAGTTTGATAGTTCTTTCCACTTCCTCCAAAGTAACCTTTTTGCACAACTTCTCAGCCTCCTCCTCGTCAAAAAATTTAGGATACAATCTCGCCACCTGTAGTTGTGTAATCAAGTCACAGCTTTTGTCATCACTATATATCTTGCCAAAATGTTTTTTTGCCGGAGATTGTAATTCTTTCAGCCCAAAATAATCATTTCCCTCCTCATCAGTCATGTGCCACATAGAATTACAATTCCTGTGAGTTGAAGCAAAATTGTGAAAAAATCTAGTATTCTTATCTCCAAAGTTAACCCAGAGGGCCTTGCTCTTTAGTCACCATTCCTTCTCTTCTTTCAAATAAAGACTTTCTTTTTCAGCTTCAAGTTTCTTAAGTAGCTCAAATCCATTACTATCTAGAGGAGAATCCAAATTCTGAGAATACAGAACCTGTAATTGAGTTTCCACTTCCATCAGTGTCAATCGGTCCAATTGTTTCCTTTGGTGTATCCATATGGAGACTTTCCCCTTCAATTCTTTTAAATTATAACAAAATAGGTCCACCGGATTGTAATCCATAGGGTTACTTAAATTTAACCATACATCTTTTATATAAGTGTTAAATTCATTAGAAGTTAACCATGAGCAGTCAAATTTAAATGGATAATTGTGCTGCAGGACTGAGTCATCCAGTTGCAAAAATACAGGCCAGTGATCCGAGATCTTGTTCTCGCCAACCCAAGTTCTATGTCGATTATACATATGCAAAAGTGAAGCTTTCACCAGAAATTTGTCTAACCTCTTATGGATGCCATCATGTCCTTCTCTACCGTTCGACCAAGTAGGAGTAAGAACACCTGTGCAAACATCAATCAATTCATTGTCAATAAGAAAATTTGAGAAAACGTTAGCCAATACATCCATCTTAGCTTTCTGTCCCCAAATTTCCTGAGCTAGACATGTGAAATTTAAATCCCCCACAACGATAATATTATCCAATGCCAAAATACCAAAAGACTATAGTCCCCTCCATAAGCATTCCCTATCCTTATAGGCAGCATAACAATTCAAGATGGTTAGCTGTAGTTGGGCAGATCTACAACACCCCAGCATAAGAATACCCCATGAGGTCTGAAACAAAGAAAATGAAAAGTATCTTGGATCCCAAGCTACCAGAAGTCCACCCGACATGCCATTAAAGCTAATAGCTGAGACCTCCCAACCATTAAGAATACTAACAAACTTAGAAATTGCAACCAAATCAACACACATAGTCTCCTAAAGTAGTACGATGCCAGGGCGAGTAGTAGTTATAAGGTTTGTGAGGGCCCTAGCTCGCGAAGCCCCCCCCCAAACCACAGATATTCAGGGAACAAATTGACAATAAGGAACCTCACTATGGGGGAACGATGCTCTAAGGTCCCCGGAAATTTCAGAAATACCCATACCTTCCACCCCTCATTCAATCCTCCCAGAAACAGTGATGGCTTCCTTCTAGATGTCCTCCCCAATGTCCTGAACCATATGAGCATTCTTCCTAGCTTTCCTAAGGGTAAAATTTTGAAATATGAGAGAATTGACAGAAAGAACCTGAGGGTTTGTTGAGGGGATTTTTGAGAAGATCTGGAGTAGAGTAATACCATTCACACCATCAATATTTTTATAACCCGCATCTCCCAAAATATCAGAGTTTGCAGAGGGACAAATACCTCCCACAAGTACCTCACATTGAACCAAATTCACAATTGGAGGATTAACCCCATCCATAGGTTGTTCCCCACCCGACAGATTTATAGTCAAAACATCATCCCCCGTGAAAGAACTATCCCCAAACAAATCACGACATGCTTTAGACTTAACAGAATGAAACTCATTTCCATCAATAATATCACATTCCTTGGGAGTTATCAAATCATGAGCAAAAACCCCAGAAGAAACCCTTTTATCTAATGTACCAGCCTTATCCCACAAATTATCTAATTCTGCATCTAAAAATACCGGGCATGAGGTTTTGTTAGGGATATTAGACTTACCCATAGTTAATAGATGCTCTTGTAGATCCACGGGCTGTGCCAAATCATTAGTATTGGGTAGCTCCACCGTCAAAGGAGTAAATGGTTCAGATGTAATAGACCGGATTTGTGTGCATTGTGAGCGAACATGGCATGTCTGTTGACATATGAAACATCGGAATGGGACTCTGAAATAATCCAGTCGTTGATTCCATACCCATGTCCCCCATATCAACTCAACCTCAGCAGGGATCCGACGAGCCATCTCAAATTAAACCATGACCTTAGCAGCATGCCTGTCAAAGCCAAAAAGGGAGCTATTATGAAGATGGACGAAATGCCCCACAGAGTTTGCAATACCCATAAGTAAGTTTTCCGACCATAACTCAATCGGCAGTCTAGGGATGAGCAGCCACAAGTGTCTTAAACTTTGCTTCTCCTTCAGGGGATCAAATGCCAAGTGCCAGCGTTTTAGACAGATGGAGACATCTTTAAAACACCAAAATATTCTCAAAATCAGTCCCACATGCTCAGGCTTTGAGAAAACAAACATGATCCATCCATTCAGTAGCTGCAAACCCTCGGCATGTCCCCCACCAAAGGAATCCAAAATCCGAACCCATTCAACCAATTCCTTCGGATCAGCAGATGTAAATTCCAACCGACCCACTATAACTCTAGAAGAAAGCATTTCAATCCACTCTAAGTTGGTTTCCAGTGGGATATTGAAACTGTCCAAGCCCTCCCGCACCTTTAGGGGTTTAACCAGTCTATGTTTACGGGCCTTAGCACCCTGGAATCATTTAGACCAGGAAACATTAGGGGTTGTATTATGTGCCAAAGGATAAATATCGCCCGCAACTATAGGAGAAACCCCCCCCCCCCCCCACCCGCACTAAAGAAGAAAATGGTAACCGACCTCCCAACCCAGTAAAGGGAGAATGTAGACCCGCAGACCCAGACAAATGATCCATCAAGACCTAATCCCAACAGCTGTCGGTCCAAATCCAGGAAGGTAGTTCATATCCTCAGGAAGGCCGTAACAAATCCAAGGCAAAGGGATGTTGACAGCAAATCATAAAAAAAACCTCGAATTCTGCAGAGGTCACCTCCAAGGTCAACCTGGAGCCCACCGTATAAAATCGTCTCGGATAAAAATAGGATGTCATACAGAGGTCAAAAAAAAACACCAAATCTACAGACAGAAGAAAAAAAAAAAAAAAAAGACACCACCAGAAAAGGCCCAGCGCCACCCAAATAGTTGCCAAATATAGTGAAAGTATCCCGATAATATAATAACCAGAAAAGACAAAAAACCAATAGAGATGGATCGATACCCTACATAATGGGCTGAAAACCACCAAGAAAAGTAAGAAGTTAGTAAACAACAGACGTGAACACACATTTCCACTTATTTTTATACTTGGTTGGTACTAAGTTGGTTCATAGTGAACCAACTGGGCTCCAAGTTGTCCCTGCTCAGAAACCCCTTATTGCCCAGTATTTTCAACCCAACCCTACAGGAATCCAAAGGAGAACATGCCCGAAACCCTAACCAAAGCCATACCATTTGCATAACGATTTTTACTAATGTTTTAATAATTATAATATATATAAATCATTTTTATATATTTTGATTTTTATGTTTATTATTTTGTTTTTTTTAATTTGTACAATTTGAAATATTTTTAATAATTACTTTTTTTATTTTTTTATTTGTAATATACAAAGCTTCTCAATATATAGTGCTATGAAGGCATCCTTGAATTACTATATGGGTGCCCTTAAGGGTATCTTTTTCCTACTAGAGGGATATGAAAAACATGATTAAACCACAACATATGCCCTAAATAGGAATGTTTCTCAAGCCAAAATTATGAATGGTTCTTAGGCCCATGGGTGCAATTATATAGCCTTTTAGTGGGATACAGGAACCATGAGAAGGTTTTGCATAGTGAAATGAACATCGTGGCCTAAACATGGTGAGAGAGAGGAATAGGGGCTCAAACCCTAAATGAACCTTCTCATGTTCATAAGGTTCGATGGGTTAGAGGAGGAAAACACTTAGCCCTTAGGGCCTAAATGTCGGTTCTTAGGCTTGATCTCCATGAACAACACTTTCAAATCCCAACATAGGCCCTCTTTAAGGGGATTTTGACATCAAAATTCAATATGGATGCCACTAAGAGGTTCTTTGCATGTATATGGATCACAGGGCCTTGACCAAGGTTAAGGAATGAAAATAAGTGATTTCATATATTTTTCAATCTTTTATCCTCAGGATCCTTGAGAAAATGCTCAAAAAAAGATACTAGTCTTTTGTAGGGGTTCATTGAAGGTTTCTATGTGGAATATTATATGTTCCATGATTAGGTTCTATGAATTCAAAATTTTTATTGAGGCTTATCCATGGTAAATGAGAGAGGAAAGCACATTAATACGTAATTAAACGTTATTGAGCTCAAGCATCGTGAATAACACCTAGAAACCATGACAACATATTTCACTAGGGATTCTTTAGCCTAAGAGTTGGATATATGCACCATTAAGATGTTTTTTCCACTTTGGATGGCTATCGATACTTTGGAAATAATTGTGGTAGGGAAACAACAACCTTAGACCTTCAACCATGGTTGGTGGAGGGAAATAATGACCTTAGGACCTAAACTTAACTTTTCAATATTAGGTGCCATGAACACATCCATGAATTTCCACACGAGACCCCTATACGGTATCTCTGATTTACTACATGGATATGAGTGCCATGAATAGGTTTTTAGAACCAAGAATGTTTCCCAATTAATGTCTAACCAACTTCAAGTAAAGAAAACAAGACCCCTATACCTTGAGCAAAGTTTCAAAGAGTAAAGAGGCATTAAAAACATGGAAGTACACATCTCTAGGGGGTATTTTCCATTCAAGTTGGATATGAATTCCATTATAAGGTTTTGTTTAGCATGGATGGGTGGTGAATACTTAACCATAATGAATGAATGCAAAAAATGCTTTAGGATTTTAAACTTCTCGAGATTAGGATACTTGAACAAGTCCACAAGCCAAAACATAAGAAATTTGTAGCAGTTCATTGACTTCCAAGTCGGATACATATACCAAAGTAGGTTTTGTGTATATAAATGGGTCTTGAAGCATTAAAATAATTAACTAGGGGAAACAACACTTGTAAGCCCTAAGTAAGCCTTCTTAATCTTAAGTATTATTAACAACACATATAACCCATGATATAATCCCTCTCTAAGGAGTCTTTGGAATCCGAGATAAATATGGATATCATTACATGGTTTGTGATGTGCTTAATCCTACAAATTATAGCAATAGAAAGATAAATCAATTTAAACAATGCCATAATCCCAATATTATAGTGCAAAATAATTGAACAAAGAGAATAAGGAATAGAATTGAAACAAAATTAGCTTCTTGTATTAAGACATTCAATTCCGGTAGCAATATTCATGTGGCATTATTTGACTAACTCCTAAAGTAATAGGATTAGGGTATGACCCTAACATGTGTCCCCCCTTCAAAAGAAACATTGTCCTTGAGGCTAAAGGTGCAAAAAATGCTACAAAATCCCTATTGATTCCCATGTGGCATCTTCTGGTGTCATATATTTCCAATGGATCAAAACTTACTTGATTAAATTCTTGTGCAATTGACATTCCCTAGAATCTAAGAATGCTACCAACTAGAGTCAAAAGGATCCTTCCTTGTCCAATTTTAGTAATCTGGTCTGCACTTTCAAATTGGAGCCTAGAACTTTGTTAGGAAAGAGATGTGAAATATTGGGTGAATCAATTGAATTACATAAACAAAAGTAGGTTTTGAATTTGTAGTAGCGTAGAGTTGCTTATCACCCTTCTGAAATCATTCCCATCATAGTAAGTGGCTGATAGGTTATGAATATTGTGTTATTTGACCTTAACATAGACAATCTGAAAATCTATAGTAATAATGCAAGCCAATGAAAATTGAAAACCACAATATTTTGGTTGGCCAAATTTCTACCACATTGTGACATTCTATGAATAATAGAGACAATATTCTCAAATTTGTGAACAATGCAAACGATTTTGGACTCACTCCAACAAACATGGTAAGAAGAACCCAAACACTTTCCACCACCACCACCTCTAGAAAGATAAAACACATCAATGATTTCTACTAGTATGACCCAAATGGGGGAATAAATGGAGTTGTAGACAAACAATATGTTCAAAATATTGTTGTGCCTAGGTTATTTCGAAGTGACCCTCATATCATTAATTAAAGAATCTAAGCTTTTCGTTGGGTATCATCTTCTAAATGAGAGGAAGTTATCATAGGGGGTTGTTGATGTGTAGATACGAGGGTGCTGGATTTAAATATGTTTCCATAATACCCCTATTGTTGCTTCCATGAGACCATGTGTAAATTATTGGTGATCACTACAATAAATATGAAATGATGTACAATTAATATTTCTTGTTTTCTAGCATTATTTATTTGCTATAATCCTTCCTAAATTGGGGAACTCAAGCAAAGTGGGATAGCCTAAGGGATTATTTAGTAGTAAAGGAGATTGTTTTGCTTGTGTTCTACAATTATGAGGAGAAAGAGAGGCTAGTTGAGAGGGATCGTTGTTTTGGAAAAGGGCCTAAATTATATTACTTGTTTTAGATATTTAGGAAATGGTTTGAGCATGAAAAACTAAAGACATAGCTAGTAAATTCACCCTTACTATTTCAGTGTCTGACACCTACAAAATTTTGTGCATATGGCTAGGAGGAAAAATGTCTCCATGGATATATTTTCCATGGAGATAGGTAATTTGGTTCGTATTATTTATATTTTGATGACTAATTATGCATACAATGGGGGTGGTGGTGATGAAAATGGGGACAATGATAATGGCGATGATTATGACTAACTCAATATTGCGATGCTTATGCGCTCATAGTTGGGGTCATGTGGGTGCACCCAATCTCCTCGGTCAAAAAGTAAATTCGTGACTTGGACATTTGATCTTGACTAGACATGGGAAACACTGACTTGTGAATGGGGCCAACGTTAAAAAAAATTCAAACCACTTCTGTATGCACTGAAATTTAACATGGACAAACTGTTCCCATGCCTTGATTATATGGGAGGGTTTCCAGACTCAAATATGACTCATACACCAACCAATAATCATACTCATCCGCATCATGGTCGTGTTGATATTTATATTCATCGCATGTGTCAATCAAAACCAACATCATGCCAATTAGGCCCATTAGATCAGTTACAAGAAGAAGGCACTAGACGACATTTCCTATTTAAATAATGGTTTGGTACTACTATATATGGAGCAAAAAACTTAGATGAGAGAAAAAAATAAAGACAAGAAACAGTTGATGAAGCTTGTGCAATTTATCAAGTACATGTTTATCAACATTATTTCCCTTGCACTGGATGCAAGAATGTGCATATCGAAAGAATTTTAAAAGAAACAACTAGAAGACATTGTACTCGCACTAGATCAGATGGGAAACAATGACCTATGAATGGGGACAATGTTAAAAAAGTTTCAAACCATTTCTATATGCACTGAAATTGGACATGGACAAACTATTGGCATGTCTTGACGATATGGGAGGGTTTCTAGACTCAAAGATGACACAAACATTGGCTAGTACTCATACCCATCCGTATCATGGTTGTGTTGATATTATATTCATCGCATGTGTCATCCAAAACTAGCATCATTCCAATTAGTCCCATGATATTGGTGGAAAGAAGAAGGCGCTAGATGACATTTCCTATTTAAAATATAGTTTCATACTACTCTATATGGAGCAAAAAACTTAGATGAGAGGAAAAAACAAAGACAAGAAATAATTGATGAAGCTTGTACAATTTATCAAGTACTTGTTTGTCAACGTTATTTCCCTTACACTAGATGCATGAACATGCATCTCAAGGAATTTTAAAAGAAAAAACTAGAAGACATTGTACTATGACTAGATCACATGGGAAACAATGACCTGTGAATGGATCCAACGTTGAAATTTTTTCAAACCATTTATGTATGCACTAAAATTTGACATGGAAAGAATGTTCACATGCCTTGACGATATGGGAGGGTTTCCAACTCAAAGATGACACAGACATCGGCCAGTACTCATACCCATCCCCATCATGTTCATGTTGATCTTTGTATTCATCACATGTGTTGCTCAAAACCGGCATCATGCCAATTAGTCCCATGAGATTGGCGGAAAGAACCAGGCGCTAGACGACATTTCCAATTTAAATAATGGTTTTGTACTAGTCTATATGGAGCAAAAAACTTAGATGAGAGCAAAAAAAAGGACAACAAATAGCGGATGAAGCTTGTGCAATTTATCAAGTACTTGTTTATTGACGTTATTTCCCTTGCACTAGATGCATGAACGTTTATCTCGAAAGAGTTTTAAAAGAAACAACTAGAAGACATTGTACTAGGACTAGATCACAAGGGCAACAATGACCTGGGAATGGGGCCAACGTTAAATTTTTTCAAACCATTTATGTATGCACTAAAATTTGACATGGAGATATTGTTCGCGTGCCTTGGTGATATGGGAGGCTTTCCAAACTCAAATATGGCTTAGCCACTGGACAGTACCTATAACCATCCACTTCATGGTCGTGTTGATATTTATATTCATCGCATGTGTCGTTCAAAACCAGCATCATGCCAATTAGGCCCATGAGATTGGTGGCAAGAAGAAGGTTCTAGATGACATTTCCTATTTAAATAATGGTTTCGTACTACTCTATATGGATAAAAAAAATTAGATGAGAGAAAAAAAAGGCAAAAAATAAATGATGAAGCTTGTGCAATTTATAAAGTACTTGTTTATTGATGTTATTTCCCTTGTACTAGATGCATGAAAATGCATCTCGAAATAATTTTAAAAGAAACAACTAGAAGACATTGCACTAGGACTAGATCACATGGGAAACAATGACCTGTGAATGGGGCCAACGTTAAAAAAAATTCAAACCATTTATGTATTCAATTAAATTTTACATGGACAAACTATTCGCATGCCTTGATGATATGGGAGGGTTTCCAGACTCAAAGATGAAACAAACACCATCATGTACTCATACCCATCTGCATCATGGTCGTGTTTATATTTATATTCATCACATGTGTTGTTCAAAATCAGCATCATGCCAATTATTCCCATTATATTGGTGGCAAGAAGAAGGCGCTAGATGACATTTCCTATTTAAATAATGGTTTCGTACTACTATATATGGAGCAAAAAAATTAGATGAGAGCAAAAAAAAAAGACAACAAATAACTGATGAAGCTTGTGCATTTTATCAAGTACTTGTTTATCGACGTTATTTCCCTTACAGTAGATGCATGAACGTGCATCTCGAAAGAATTTAAAAGAAACAACTAGAAGACGTTGTATTGGTACTAGATCACATGGGAAACAATGACCATTGAAAGGGGCCAACATTAAAAAAAAATCAAACCATTTATGTATGCACTGAAATTTGACATGGGAAGAATTTTCACATGCCTTGACAATATGGGAGGGTTTACGGACTCAAAGATGACTCATAAATCGACCAGTACTCATACCCATCCGCACCATAGCCATGTTTATCTTTATATTCATCGTATGTGTCATTCAAAACTAGCATCATGCCAATTAGGCCCATAAGATTGGTGGCAAGAAGAAGGCACTAGACAACATTTTCTATTTAAATAATGGTTTTGTACTACTCTATATGGAGCAAAAAACTTATATGAGAGAAAAAAACAAAGACAAGAAATAACTGATGAAGCTTGTGCAATTTATCAAGTACTTGTTTATCGAAGTTATTTCCCTTGCACTAAATGCATGAACGTGCATCTCGAAAGAATTTTAAAAGAAACAAATAGAAGACATTTTACTGGGACTATATCACATGGGAAACAATTACCTGTGAATGGGGCCAATGTTAAGAAAAGTTCAAACCATTTCTGTATGCACCGAAATTTGACATGGACAAAATGTTTTCATTCCTTGAATATATGGGAGGGTTTCCAGACTCAAGTATGACTCAAAAAATGGATAGTAATCATACCCATATGCATCATGGTCATTTTGATCTTTATATTCATTGCATGTGTCGTTCAAAACCAACATCATGTCAATTAGGCCCATGATATTGGTAGCAAGAAGAAGGCGCTAGACAACATTTCCTCTTTAAATAATGGTTTCTTACTACTCTATATGGAGCAAAAACATTAGATGAGTCTAAAAAACAAAGACAAAAAATAACCGATGAATCTTTTGCAATTTATTAAGTACTTGTTTATTGACGTTATTTCCCTTGCACTAGATGCATGAACATGCATCTCGAACTAATTTTAAGAGAAACAACTAGAATAAATTGTATTTGGAATAGATCACATGGGAAACAATGACCTGTGAATGGGGCCAACGTTAAAAAAATTTCAAACCATTTTTGTATGCACTGAAATTTGACATGGACAGAATTTTCGCATTCCTTGACGATATGGGAGGGTTTTTCAACTCAAATTTGACTCAAACACTCGGCAGGACTCATAACCATATCCATCATGGTCCTGTTGATCTTTATATTCATCACATGTGTCATTCAAAACCAGCATCATGCCAATTAGGGCCATGATATTGGTGGAAAGAAGAAGGTTCTAGATGATATTTCCTATTTAAATAATGGTTTCGTACTACTCTATATGGAGAAGAAACAAAATGAGAGAAAAAAACAAAGACAATAAATAACTAATCGCATGGGAAACAACGACCTGTGGATCGGTCCAACGTTAAAAAAATTTCAAACCATTCATATATGCATTGAAATTTGACATGGATAGACTATTCGCATTCCTTGACAATATGGGAGGGTTTCCAGACTCAAAGAAGACTCAAACACTGGCCAGTACTCTATATCTCCAATCTCATCCTAGTTTCAATTGAACTTTCTCTTGGATCATGCATGGAACCAATAGGTTTTATGGGCTACAAATGGGTCTCAAGGAAAACATGGTCAAGTAGGTGAGCATGCGTGTCGAGGCCTTCTAGTGGTATGCAAGTGCCATGAGAATAAACCATATAAACACATATGAAAGAGAAAAAAACAACTAAAAACGTATAATTAAATACATACCACGTACATTTCAACAATTTGATATCATTAATCTTCTTCTTCATCCAACTCATCATTTGTATCATCTCGTTCGGAGTTCTTGTCGAAAGTATTGGCCATATCAGCATCATCATCAATGTCATCAATTCCAATAATATCATCATCATCCAAAAAATGCTCTCCTACATTTGGTTCGACTCCTTCAAATTCTTCGTCTGACACATCTTCAATATCATCTTCATCCAGAACATTGTCTCACACATATCCTTGCACTTCTTCAACATATTTGTCTAAAACATGAAATGAATGTTCCTCTACGTCATCTTCTTCTTCAATATCATCTTCTTTCTCTATAATATACTTTATTGGCCTTCTTCTTGGGTCATATCTAACAACATATGACCAACCCTCTCTACCTGGAACCTCTAAGTAGAATATGTGTTCGCATTGGCTTGGAAGAACATATGGATCTTATCCTCGCTCAAAATTCCTTCTATTAACCATGGTAAATTGGTTATCATGTTGAATAACATTTCTATCTGGATCACATTCATTCATTCATAGCCTCTACCATTTGACGTCGAACATAACTAGTTTGAAGGAATTAGAGTCACAGTCAATTATATCATCCAAAAACCCATAGTATCAATTTTCAGACTTGGGGATATTTTTCACTCCTAGAGGAAACATTAGTAACCTAAAATACTGCATTTATCCCACTATCAAAAGTTTTCATGTTTTCATCCAACGTTTTGATGCGAAATTTACGGCCATTGCACCACATAATCTTGTGGTGTTTCAACTCGAATATGCCATACACGTAAAAAAACATATTTTCAATTCATAAACATATTTATCCTCGAAAATTATGTAAATTAATAAAAAAAACATGCCATATGCATCAATATAATATTCAAAAAAATCAAGTACTATGGGTGAAAATGTTTGCATATTTATCTTTTAAACCATGTGCTGAAGAAATTTCCCTCTAAGAAAGATTTGTATCTGGTTTAAGTCCATGTTCTTTGAGCAATGTAGACACACCTTCCCATGTTAACCTACCATTATTATATTCCTTACATCATTCAATCCATAGCTTCATCCAATCAAGATTGTTTGCAATGTATAAATGTACTGCATCCCACTCTGAACCAACGATATTAAAAAAAACAATTCACATAGCATATTAATAATAGATTATGTAAGCAGACTAAAAATTAAATAAGTACGACATAAATAAAACAAAAAGTCAAATGTATTATAAATATCCACCATTCACTTACATCTCACTTTCCTCATTCTACCTTTCCCCAATAGGTGCTCCCCTTCAAATTTTTGATGGAGTTGACATCCCAAATGCAATCCACATTAATACTTGCAGTTATTTGAGGACTATATCGAGTAATATAAACCATGGTTTTGTAAACCATAGAATCCTTTGGATGTGCTCTTTGTCTGACCAAATCCTTGAGTGATTTCGAGTGCATCTCAACAATCCACATTGACCTTGTGTGTACAAGTCCACACTTTTCAATCTCCTCAACTTGGTGTATGAGGTAGTGTTCTTGTGCATTGAAAAATGAAGGAGGTAGTTACTTTTTCATTTCACACATTAGATGAGGAATTTTTCTCTTCCTATACTTTATATCTTCTTGATCTATTTCTTTAGATGACAACCATCTACAAATGATGCAACAAAATCGCAGGTTTCAACAAAAAAGTAAATACTACATATTACAAGTAAAACACATGCATGCAGTCAAAAATAAGTTGCACGATGAATTAATGAACTGATTACACTTTTCATATAAATCACCACTTACCTCATGTATTTTCCCAGATCATATATAACTTGTTTGAAATTGTTGTTAAAGTTTTATGGGAGAGATAGAGGTAGAACATACTGTAACAAAAAAATGATCAATCATTAATTGTTACCAAATTAATTTTTAGAGAAAAAAGAACACTAACAAGATGTTTCACCAGTATACAAATTTATACACCAAAATTAATTACCTTAATGAAGGTATGCCAATCATGAGTTTTCACCCCACCTAATTCACCTTTCTTTGTTAGGATATTCTTCATGTTTGAATAAAATCCAGTGGAAAATTTAAGTTTATCAATAACCTATTTAACATCCTTGCTTTGTTGCTATGTCAATAACCATGGAAGGGTGCTTATATTATTTTTGGGCATCTCCATCACTATTTGAACAAATCACACTTTGCATTGTATGATTGTCCTCCTTAATGTCATTACAAATCTTGACAATTTTTTCTTTGTCTCTCCTTCCATCTAATATTCTCCATAAGGTCTCTATTACATTCTTTTCGATGTGCATTGTATCAAACAAATGAACAATTTCTAGATGATCATAGTAAGGGATTCTACTGTATTGCTCGAGATAACTTTTCATTCCTCGTGGAAGCACCTCATTATTGATGCCTTGATCACGACCTTCAATATGGAGCATAATTAAAGATATTAGAACAACACTTGTCAATTAGTAATTAAAGTGATCAAAATGCAATAAAAATATTAAATATTCCAAACATTTCATGTATATGATACATAGACAATTTGATCCATACATTGATGACATAAATATCTTTTATATTGCTTCTTCCATAGATGAGGTGTCATTCTTCGTGGTTTTAATCTAGTCTCTTCTTTCCCATTGAAAAGATATTTTTCAATAGTTCGATACCTATGGTGCTTATAAAGGAAGTTCCTATATTAATCACACACCTCATTTCCTAAACTTCTTGAACAATGATATTGCATCTTAGGACCAAAGACTGGACATGCAAATTTACCCTTTGTTTCAAGACCTGCAAGAGATGTATTAATTTTTATATCAATTATTTCAAATATGTATAAAGAAGGGATTATTTAAAAAACAAGCATGATATAAACTTCATAAAATTAAACACTATTAAATTTCAGGGTAACGTTATTATAGCATATCACATAAATGTGTTATCCCTGGGGCATCGTGAATTGTCCATACAAGCATTGCATGGAATTGAAATTCCCTTTTTGCATTTTTTGGTCTAGAGATATCATACATAGTCATGCCCTTCCATAACTCTAGTAACTCATCAATAAGAGGCTCGATATATACATTCATATCTTTGACCTGGTATTTACCTATTTAATTGAACATACAGTACAATATTACTACATATATGACTAAATAAAAATATATAAGACATTATTTTAAAACATAATTGAAAATATATTAATAAACAAAAAAACATGAGATGTAATTATGATACAAACAAGACAAATGAGATGCTAACGTGTTAAAAAAATTATTCTAAGCAAATTAATACCTGGAATAATCATTGCCAACATTATGTGGTCCTTCTTTATTGACATGCATGGATGAATGTTATTTTTAATAAAAAAATGGGCCACACCAAGTAAATAGATCTGAGCTCTCCAAATCGATTGACACAGTCAACTGCCAATGAAAGCCTAAGATTACGAGGTTCTTCTTTAAACTTTGGCCATATTTCCTCTATCTTCGTAAATATAGATCCATCTGCAGGAATTCGAAGAACACCATATCCACTTATGTTCTTTGCATGATAATCCATTAACTGTGCTATGATTTTGCACCTGAAAAATTGTCGCGCAGACGTTGAATTATGGGAATATAACGAACAACCTTGCGAGGCACCTTTTTTGTTACTTTATTGACTCAATATCTACTCTCTTCACATTTCAAGAATTTGTATTTCGATGCACATTCTCTATAATAGATAATATCATCATTAGGCATGCATGAATAACTTGATACTCCATTCCAACATCTTTCATTATGGCATGTAAATATCGATATGTTGGAGGTAAAACATTTGACGTGGTAACATAAATTCACCTAACAGTCTACATAAAAAAACAGTACTTGTTAATGTAAAGAATATTATTCATACATATTGCATCCAAATGTTACAGATGATGATCAACTAAAATTAAAAACAGGGCAAAAAATTAAACCTTTGTCATCATGTACTAAATGTGGCAAAAGATATTACGTGTGACACATGTGTTTGAAAAACCGTTTACAACCTTTATGTTCACCAGTAACAATATAGCAGAGAGAAGACTTGTTTCTAAGCCTTCATAAAGATATTCACTTTCCCTATGAAGTACATTTATATCATAAGAATCGTCAAATCGGTTTCCATCATCATCCATTCCAGCATTATTAAATGTCTCGTGGATAAATCTATTTGTCCCATTTTCTTCATCTTCTTCAACTGTGTTACCGACATCATTATCTTATTCCGTATAATCATTATCTCAATCCCCAATATTCGCTCCATGTTCTTGAACATGCGCTTGTACAAACTACACCTCTTCATCCTCGAGCAATGCCCTAGGAGTATCAATCTTTACAATTACAAACATTAAAGTAATATTAGTGTATATAACAAATATTTAAATGATACAAACGTTTACAAATATAATATAGGAAAACAAAGACAAAGGAAACTTAGATGAGAGCGAGAAACAAATACAAAAGATCAATGATGAAGATTGTGTAATTTATCAAGATATTTAAGAACATGTTGAAAAAATCTAGGAAAAATGTTGCTTTCTTGACATAGGAAGAGATACACTTTCTAAGATATATAGTCACAATAACCATCAAAAAAATTATTGATATTATTTTGTCTTCATCATTATAATTCCATATTCTTTCTTTATATCACTTGGAGACCACAAGTTTTAAGTGGATTGCAACTTTCCCCAGCCCAAGTTGGAAACCACGGTTTAATTTACAAGGGTTGATAATTGAGGGATTAGGGGTTAACGCGTCAGTGGTCTAAGAATTAGGGGTTGGGTTTTAATATGGGGTAATTAGGGGTCAGGGATAGAGGTATTACTTAATGGTTTAGGCGTTTATAAGGGGTCAAGGGATAATGGATTAGGGGTTAACAGGTTATTGGCCATCCAAGAGTCAGGTGTACTTCAGAGTTGGTGTTTTATATTGAGATTCCATATTGGGTGAGATCAAGAAACAAACACAACAAATCAATGTTTTGAAGCTTGTGCAATTTATCAATAAGTTTAAAAATATGTTGAAAAAATTAGGAAAAAAATTAATTTTCTTAACATGTAGGATGAGAGACACTTGTTACTCTTAAACCTTGACCCCTAATATGTAGGAATTATTGATGAATTTTCATTTCCTTATAAACATTTACAAAAACAATCTATAATACAAATACATATAATGAATAACTTACTAATGGATGATATTCATGCCCTCCTTCAGTGTGTCCATAGTTTTTACAATGTCTCTTAGTTGTTGTTATTAGAAGTCTCATTATCTTCAATCACTTGCTTCTTTTACAAGGGAAATAAAATTATCGATCCTTCAAAACCCCTGATGTAGATCCCACATGTCAGAACCCGTTATTTCTGAAAAATTTAAAATTTTTATTCGTAACAATAAATGTTAATTAGGTAGTATTTCTGATATTGTTTTAATTTAAATAACTAACATAAACTGTTTAAAGACCCTGTTTTATTAAAACTTTGATTTCGGTGATTGTAATTAATGACTGTTTTGATTTGAACCGCAAGGGAAGAGCTAGTCGTAGTTGACTGGCTTACTTAGCTTACGAGCTAATGCATACGTCGTCTTTTGTTTCTCAGGTGCACCAGCGAAGTAAGGATCACTGTATGTAAAACTTGGTGAGCATCAATACTCCCTATACTTCAAAACTTAATGATCGTCATGATATTTCTTATTCAGCTAGTATCGTCAAGTGTTACGAAGATTTACATTGTCTCAGTTATAATTATGTTTTTATGATTATTATGCTATGTTACTGTTGTAACTAACAATGAAACAATTGTGATATCAGAATTTTTGGCTGTATAGAGTGTCTTTGCATCATGTGACCTGTTGTCAACTTAATACCGGTGACTACTGTTTTGTTCATGCATTGATAATGCAAGTTGAGAAGGTGACGCCTCTAGCGTTGTCTCAATATAATCCTATGCATCGAAGTCCAATGTCCACTTAGAGTTTAACTTATGTTACCTGACGGTGCCTTGATTTTAACTATCTTTACGATGTAAACCTGTAGATGAAGCTCTATTTCAACATCTTAATAATAGAGGTTTATTTTTCAAATTGTTACTGTTAACAATAGTATTGGTAGCAATTCTGATGATAGTATATAATGGCAATGTATATATTGTCTTAAAGACTTGGTAACATTTCAAGTATTAAATAACGAGGCATTTTCATTTGAAGGTTGACTACCTTGGTACTTATATGAACATAGAAATGTAATATGCCTATGGCATTAATCTATGGCTTGGTATTAATTTATATATATAATATAATGATTGTGCAATAATCATAATATTCCATACATTGGCAAACTTTATATTCAATATAGTGTTATGGTTGTATTTATCATACTAGGCCATAGAGAAAACTCTAGGGTTGAAGTTGACCACCACCTTGTGTAAAGTGATATGCTAATGACATTAACCTATGCCCTGGTTTCATTGTAAATGTGCATTAACTTGATTTTGTCATAGTCCTAATGTTTTTCCCTTACCATGGATAAGATTTATAACCAAAATATATTAAGGTATTATCCACCCTATTAAGTTATGGAATAATCCATATGTGATGTTGACTAACTCTTATTTATATCATTGTAGTGATTATACATTCCAAGTGCTTGGGATTCTCGACGATTCATTGGCAAGGCATGCACTATATGCCAAATGATTATATATCATTTGTTATCTTATACGTTTGACTTATATGTGAAATGATTTAGAATCGGTGTATAATGATTTGGATTGCAATTTGAACTATATAATCTCGACCCATATTACGTTGATGTATTTGTGTGCTACGTGGTTGAATCTCCTCCATGCGATGGGCGATATATAAGCTGCTATCGAAACCCTACAGGTTATTGTAGTTGCCTTCGGGCTCGGGTCCTAAGGATGAAACCCTCCCTGTCTGAGTTTTGTAATGAAGGCACTGTAACAAATGTGCAGAGTGTGGTGGTTATGGCCTCGTGGTTCCATTCGGCAATAGGGTCTGTCCTCGGCTCTGGTGATAGCGTCTGCTATAGTTTTATTGCTTCGTGGTCTCGTTGCTCATTATAGGTTTAAGTCCCAGCTATTTACAGTTCGTCACTGTGCTGGTGTGGGTATGAGATAGGGTTTCGGTAATGTCTTTAGATTATGAGAGGGTTGATGCAATTGGGCTTTGGGTTTGCTTCTTGACTGGTTCAATCCCAGCGTGAGGGTTTCGTTGGGAACTGTTACCTTGTCTCGGCTGTCAAGAATGTTATGATAGTTTCTTTTGCTCACCCATCTGATGAAGATGATGGGGCTTCTCTGTTTGTTCAGCTTGTAGCTACCGATTGTCCACTGTTAACTTCCTCCATGTCTCGGTAAGATAAATCACAGTCTTTTTTTTTTTTTTTACAGTCTTTATGTTTTATAATCATTAATTATATTTACGTTTCTAATTCTATTCTCTGCATTCAAAGTGGTGACTAAAACCCTCGGCATTTGTTATTTAACAGGTCACGCGGCTCTTGATGGTGTACAGGACTTTGTCACCCACGCAGGCTCCTCCAGGTAAGCCTGGTTATCCACGGCTGTCTCTTCCTTTGCTGGTTTTAGTGGTTAGGGTTGTGTCTCGGAGGGCAACTCCTGTGTGTTGAGGTCATTATCGACCTGATGTTTGTAGGTGCAGTCATATGTATGAAGTTGTTTTGTTTGAATGAAATGGGGTTTGAAACCCTGTTAAGTTTATGGAGAGCCATTCACGGCCAAGACTTATGAGGCCAGGGTTTCGGTTGTTGTACTTTGTAATGGCTGAGCATGGGGTTTTTAACCTCGCCATATGATATTTATACTTAATATATACTGGGCCTGGTATGGTCGTGTTTATGTTTTGTTAAATTATTAGAATGTGTTTGGAATGTATGGATAGATGTATTCTTCAGTACGTGCAATGGATGATAACTCTGTTTATAAATGAAACCCTAAATTATCTCTCTGCGTTTTTATTCTATTGGAAAAGTTAAATAGAACATGGTGAAAGTTTATCGACTGTGCCTGTAATAGTTATAATCATAGGGTTGTTCTGGCGAAATGGGGTTCTGTTTTGTGTTCAACCTATATATGTGGAGTTTGTTAACTAGATAGCGACCGGGAATGAATTGTAACAATGTTTATTTCGATTCTTGTATTGTTATTAAACAACACTGTGAGTAGAATAATATAAACATAGAACTATGTAATAAGATACTATAAGTCTGTTGTAGAGTTATTGTATGGCTACGGCCGTGTAGGTTTTTGAGAAAACTCCAAGAGAGACATTTAAATTGATTAAATATTATTACTGTGTATAAATTAGGATGGTTTGTAACAGCCAATGATGGTTGCGTTCGTCGACTGTTTCTCTGTTGTATTAATATGTTTGATTTGTTTAAAAACAACTCTGTTATTTCTATTATAATGACATGACTAATGTGTTCTAAAACTAGATAGAAGGAAAATAATAATCTACAGTTGCTAGTGTTTGTACTTGACTACTGTGTAAATGTTTGATATTATGTGGAAGCTGGTAACAATGAAATATTATCACAGTCGCCCCTTCAGTTAATCAACAGCTGTAAACATGTTCTGAGTAAGAACAATACCTTAAGATAAGTGTTGTTTATCTGTTAACTCGATAAAAGAATGACATGAAACTAAAGTTAACTGAAATATGCAATATATATATATATATATATATACAGGTAGCTTACTCTAACAGGAAAATAGCTCGAAGTAAAACTAAGATTTATCTAGATTTGTTCTTATGATTGTTAATAGCTATAAATCTGGAATATCTACTGTTTAACATTTCTGTCTATTATTTAACAAATAACAGAAATTCTAGAATATGCATAAACTTGGTATTGTTAACTGTAACAGTAACAACTAGGTTCTGTATAAGATAAATACTCCATTTCAATACAAATAGGAATTTTCTACAAAATCTGCATTCTGAAATTTATACTAAAAGAAAGTACAGAGACTGATTTACTGAAGTTGAAAACAGTCAAAACATAGCTGTGCTAGAATATCTCATATGAAACTAAATTAAACCAACAACAGGAAGAGTGACAGAACCTGTAACTATGGTAGACAATAACAGCAATGGGAGGCTGTTCCTCCCTACCAATTCCTGGAGAGTGCCCAGACAGCACTTCTCAGGACCCCCGAGCTTGCTCTGGTCTAACTGGCTGGAATCTAAGTACGGTCCATAATTCCCTCAGCCAAAACAGCTATACTGGAACCAAGTTACTGCAACTTCCTGCTCAAAACACTTCCTTACTATTTTCCCACTTCCTCAATGGGACTCCTGAATAGCATTCACCTGAATGTATTCTCCCTCTAGAACAATTGCTGAACCCCCAGCTCAGTTCATTGAGTAGTATTTAAAAGATTGCCTAGGTATTAGTTGGGCTAACTGTCATTAATGAGCCACCTGCTCAGATTCCACTTTCTTTGGGGAATCATGACCCCAAAATATAGGGAAGTTGCCACCTGCAACTCAGGAAGTGTTTGAGGATGCTGCCACTTGTCTTTTGTCCTTCCACCTAATTCCATCCACCAGTTAGACCAGTAACCTCTTTTAACAGCTCTCCCATGCTGTTGTCTCCATAATTTATTTATTAATAATAATTATTCAGAATTTACATTCCTTTTTTGGAGACTCTGCTGAGTCATCCATTCCTACTTAGCATTAAATTTAACATAATGTTCTCAGGAATATTAAAAATAATTACATTATTTTAATAAAATTGGGGTATGTGACATACACACCCCCTTAAAATGTAACATCGTCCTCGATGTTACTTATTCTTCTTCTTCAGCTACCTGCTGGAATAGATGGGGATATGCTTCCCGCATCTTACTTTCCAGCTCCCAGGTAGATTCTTCAGGACTAAGGTGCTTCCATTGCACCTTCACTTGTCCAATTATCCGGTTCCGTAGAGTAATTTCCCTCCTCCCGAGGATACAATCCGGTTCTACCAGAACTTCCCCTTCTGGTTCTACCTGTACAATGTTCCAATCAATAACATGAGTAGCATCATGAATATACTTTTTCAAAACAGAGATATGAAAAACATTGTGTACTTTTAAATTTGGCGGTAATGCTAACTGATAAGCAACTTGACCAATTCTGGCTAAAATTTCAAATGGACCACAGTAACGTGGTGCTAATTTTGCACAACTTCCTAATCTTAGGGAGCTTTTCTTTGGTCTTACCTTGATGAACACATGTTCACCTACCTGGAACTCTTTAGGAGTTCTTTTCAAATCTGCTTGACTCTTTTGCCGATCCTGGGCAATCTTCAAGTTTTCCTGCACTTGTTTCACAATCTGTTCCATTTCTTTCAATAAATCAGGTCCTAACACTAATCTATCTACTGGATTACTCCAAGAGATAGGAGTGTTGCATTTTCGTCCATACAAAACCTCAAAAGGACTAAACTTAGCTGATGATTGATAGCTGTTATTGTATGCAAATTCGGCTAAGTGTAAATAATCCTGCCACTTACCTGGTTGATCTTTAACATACATCCTTAACAGATCTTCTAATATTTGATTAACTCTTTCCGTTTGTCCGTCAGTCTGAGGATGGAAAGAGGTGCTGAAATTCAAAGTGGTGTTTAATCCTTTGAACAAGGATCTCCAAAAATTTCCTGTAAATTTAGGATCCCTGTCTGATATAATAACCTTTGGAGTACCGTGTAACCGAAAAATCTGTTTTAGAAAGATATCTGCTATGTTTGCAGCCTTGTATGTGGTTTTAACGGGAATAAAATGTGCTGATTTACTTAATTTGTCTACCACTACCATAATTGAATCATTCTGATGTTGATTTTTGGGTAAACCCGTAATGAAATCCAGGCTGATTATTTCCCATTTCCAGCTAGGAATAGGTAAAGGTTGCAGCAATCCAGCTGGATGTTGGTGTTCTGTTTTTACTTGTTGGCAGTCCAAACATTTAGCTAAATATTCAGCAGTTTCAGATTTCATGTTAGGCCAAAAATATTCTTTTCTCAACATAGTGATAGTCTTTTGATAGCCAGGGTGCCCGGAGTAAGGGGTTTTATGTATTTCGTCTAAAATTAACAGCTTAACTGTAGGTGCATTAGGGATATACAGCCTGTCTTTAAACAGCAAAAATCCGTTTTCGTTTAAACTATACCCTTTTATCAAACTTTCTGTGGGCTGTTCTTGGGCTGTAATTTGTAAATGTTGATAATTTTCGTCTAATTTTATCCCTTCAGCCAGCTGTTCATTTAAATCAGAGGTATAAGTGCTGCTAGCTGATATAAAATTCAGTTTTACATTCCTACTCAAGGCATCAGCCACCTTATTCTCCTTCCCTTTTATGTGTTGGATTTCAAAATCGTATTCACTTAGGAATGCCAGCCACCTGGCTTGTCTTGCATTTAGATTTGGCTGGTCTAAAAGGTATTTCAGACCTTTATTATCTGTTAGTAAGGTAAATTTTCTTCCTATTAGGTGGTGTCGCCACATCTTTAAAGCATGAATTACAGCAGCTAATTCTAGGTCATAGGTGGCATAATTCTTTTCATGGATTTTCAGCTTCCTAGATTCGTAAGCAATGACATGTCCTTCTTGAGTCAGCACTCCGCCTAAGCCATCATTACAAGCGTCGGTACAAACTATGAAATCTTTATTTGGGTCCGCTATTCTAAGAATAGGTGCAGTTGTCAATAAGGTCTTAAGTTTCTTGAAACTTTCTTCACATTTCGCATTCCAATCAAACTTCTTGCCTTTCTTCTGCAAAGAAGTGATTGGGTTGGCTATTTTTGAAAAGCCTTCAATAAACCTCCGGTAGTAACCGGTAATTCCCATGAAAGATCTAACGTCCGTCACATCTTTAGGTACTGGCCATTCTTCAATCGCCCGAATCTTTTCGGGATCCACTGAAATCCCTTCCTTAGTGACTACATGTCCTAAGTATTGGATTTCATCTTTGAAGAAGTCACATTTGCTAAATTTCGCAAAAAGTTGTTGTTCTCTTAGTTCTTGTAAAACGATACGTAAGTGTTCCTTGTGCTCCTCCTCGCTCTTAGAATAGACTAAAATGTCGTCGATAAATACAACCACAAATTTATCTAAGTACTTGTGCATTATGTTGTTCATTAAGCACATGAAAACCGCTGGGGCATTAGTAAGTCCAAATGGCATTACGACAAATTCGTAATGTCCGTACCTTGTTCTAAAGGCTGTTTTGAAAATGTCTTCTTCTTTAATTCTTACCTGATGATAACCCGATCTCAGATCGATCTTAGAGAATACCGTAGCGCCACGTAGTTGATCAAACAGATCATCAATACGAGGTAACGGATACCTGTTTTTGATCGTCATCTTGTTTAGTTGACGATAATCTATGCAAAGTCGCATAGTTCCGTCCTTCTTCTTAACGAAAATCACTGGTGCTCCCCAAGGGGATACACTGGGTCGAATATAGTTCTTATCTATTAACTCCTTCAACTGAGTTTTCAACTCGTTAAGCTCCAAGATATTCATACGATACGGGGCTTTTGAACTGGGAACAGCACCTGGTACCAGCTCAATGGTAAAGTCAAGCTCTCTCTTGGGAGGCAATTCTGGAATTTCCTCAGGAAAAACGTCAATAAATTCATTGACGACAGGAATGTTCTCTACTGTTTTCTGGTTGTTTTCAGATTTATCGGTCTCATCTGTAATAGTTACAGCATAGGTCTTGCATCCTTTCCTGACTGCTCTTTTAAGTTGTAATGCAGAAATTTGCCTAACTACTGTTTTCCTAGGAATACCCCTAACAGTTACAGGCTGTCCACTACTGTTTATACACCTAAAAGTTTTGTCAAAACAGTTTAAAACGACCCTATGTTGTTCCAACCAGTCCATTCCGATAAGTATGTCATAAGAGCCAAGTGGTAAAACGTTCAGTTTAACTGTAGTTCTAAAATCAGTCATGTTTAAGATGCATTCTTTTACATAGCAGTTTACTTTCTTCTTAGCCCCAGTAGCTAATTGTACAGACCAAGAATTTTCAAACCTTTCAACAGTCAAATTACATTTTTCTACCAGCTGAGGTGAAATATAACTAAGACTAGCACCGGGATCTATTAATATAGTAACTGGGGTTTTGTTAATCATACCTCCTACTTCCACCATGGAAGTTTGGTAGTCAGCCTGGCGGTTTTCCAACGCTGCATTGATTCGGGGCATAGTTCCTGCAAAATCTCCAACTGTCATTTCGTCTTGAACAGTATGAATATTGCTGACTTGTTTCTTTCTGTTTGGGCAGACTGAAGCATAATGTGGCCCATTACATTCCCAGCACTTGACAGGTTCTTTTCGCTCAAAATTTTTGATGTAGTTTCCATGGTTATTAGGAGTCTCTTTGCTGTTTTTGTAATTGTTTGAATGGCTGACAGCTCCATTTTTGTTTCCTTGGAAACTTTTACTATTAAAGTGGTTCCCGTTTTTGCCATTCTTGAAATTTTTATGGGGAACAAATTCCTTTTTCTTGTACTCGATCAGATTGCTGTTCTTTTTGGCTTTCCAACTGGCTATCCCTTCTTTCTTTTTATTCTGTTCGTAACAGAAGTTTGCCTTGCGCATAGCTTCTTCCAGTGTTTTGGGGTTGTCATATTCAATTCTGTCCTTGATATGATAAGGCAGGCAACTAAGAAACCGCTGTATTTTTGGTTTCTCTTCGACAAAATACGGTACATAACGCAACAGACTTAAAAATTTACTGTTTAAGTCCTTCATCGTCATAGATCCGAGTTTTAGTTCATAAAATTCTTTAGCCCTTTCTTCATAATACTGCTCGGACAGGAATTTCTTCTTAAAATACCTTTTAAAGGTACTCCAATTAACTTCTCTTTCTTTGATCCCTTTGACCCTTTTCAGGTCTTGCCACCATATGTCCGCCTTTCCCGAGAGGTTGTAGATGGCCATTCTTGCCTTTAGCTGATTTGAGTAGTTATAGATCTGAAAATATTTTCTCATCCCGGATAACCAGGATTCTGCCTCTTCTCCAGTTTCAGTTTCTCCATTGAAAGTTGGGGGCTTTATCTTCTTAAACTCCCTGGAAATCTCTTCATAAGGCCTGTACTTTTTCCTTCGGTTGTGCATCTCAGCTTCACTGCTGTCACTGCTAGTGTGATAACTGGGTTGTCCCTTTCTTTCTTCAGATGAGGAACTGCTGTCAGATTTAGTTGGTTTTGTCCTTTTTGACCCTCTTGGATGATTAACTTCTTCTGAGTCAGCTGGTTTGCTCCTTCCGTCAGTTTGAAATCTTTCTATCAATAGCTGATTTAGCTGTTCCTGAGTCTTTAGAATTCTTTCATTATCCTTCTTAACCGTTTCCATTTCTGTCTTTAATCCTCTTATAGTCTGCATCAGCTCAGTGGTGGGAGCAATTTCTTCTTCTGCCTCAAGTTCTTTTGACATCTGTCTTGTCCCAGCATTGGGAGATTCCTCCTCAGCATATTCTCCCAGTTTTTCCATATCTGTCTGAAAAATTCAGAAAAGAGAATTTTTCTGTACTGTACATGAAACCGAAATATATGTTAGTATTTTATAAATAAAACAAAATCTTCTTTTATGATCGCTGTTTGCGGAAGTTTAGTGGAGTCACATCCAGGCCTAGTGTCTGAACCTGGCTCTGATACCACATGTCAGAACCCGTTATTTCTGAAAAATTTAAAATTTTTATTCGTAACAATAAATGTTAATTAGGTAGTATTTCTGATATTGTTTTAATTTAAATAACTAACATAAACTGTTTAAAGACCCTGTTTTATTAAAACTTTGATTTCGGTGATTGTAATTAATGACTGTTTTGATTTGAACCGCAAGGGAAGAGCTAGTCGTAGTTGACTGGCTTACTTAGCTTACGAGCTAATGCATACGTCGTCTTTTGTTTCTCAGGTGCGCCAGCGAAGTAAGGATCACTGTATGTAAAACTTGGTGAGCATCAATACTCCCTATACTTCAAAACTTAATGATCGTCATGATATTTCTTATTCAGCTAGTATCGTCAAGTGTTACGAAGATTTACATTGTCTCAGTTATAATTATGTTTTTATGATTATTATGCTATGTTACTGTTGTAACTAACAATGAAACAATTGTGATATCAGAATTTTTGGCTGTATAGAGTGTCTTTGCATCATGTGACCTGTTGTCAACTTAATACCGGTGACTACTGTTTTGTTCATGCATTGATAATGCAAGTTGAGAAGGTGACGCCTCTAGCGTTGTCTCAATATAATCCTATGCATCGAAGTCCAATGTCCACTTAGAGTTTAACTTATGTTACCTGACGGTGCCTTGATTTTAACTATCTTTACGATGTAAACCTGTAGATGAAGCTCTATTTCAACATCTTAATAATAGAGGTTTATTTTTCAAATTGTTACTGTTAACAATAGTATTGGTAGCAATTCTGATGATAGTATATAATGGCAATGTATATATTGTCTTAAAGACTTGGTAACATTTCAAGTATTAAATAACGAGGCATTTTCATTTGAAGGTTGACTACCTTGGTACTTATATGAACATAGAAATGTAATATGCCTATGGCATTAATCTATGGCTTGGTATTAATTTATATATATAATATAATGATTGTGCAATAATCATAATATTCCATACATTGGCAAACTTTATATTCAATATAGTGTTATGGTTGTATTTATCATACTAGGCCATAGAGAAAACTCTAGGGTTGAAGTTGACCACCACCTTGTGTAAAGTGATATGCTAATGACATTAACCTATGCCCTGGTTTCATTGTAAATGTGCATTAACTTGATTTTGTCATAGTCCTAATGTTTTTCCCTTACCATGGATAAGATTTATAACCAAAATATATTAAGGTATTATCCACCCTATTAAGTTATGGAATAATCCATATGTGATGTTGACTAACTCTTATTTATATCATTGTAGTGATTATACATTCCAAGTGCTTGGGATTCTCGACGATTCATTGGCAAGGCATGCACTATATGCCAAATGATTATATATCATTTGTTATCTTATACGTTTGACTTATATGTGAAATGATTTAGAATCGGTGTATAATGATTTGGATTGCAATTTGAACTATATAATCTCGACCCATATTACGTTGATGTATTTGTGTGCTACGTGGTTGAATCTCCTCCATGCGATGGGCGATATATAAGCTGCTATCGAAACCCTACAGGTTATTGTAGTTGCCTTCGGGCTCGGGTCCTAAGGATGAAACCCTCCCTGTCTGAGTTTTGTAATGAAGGCACTGTAACAAATGTGCAGAGTGTGGTGGTTATGGCCTCGTGGTTCCATTCGGCAATAGGGTCTGTCCTCGGCTCTGGTGATAGCGTCTGCTATAGTTTTATTGCTTCGTGGTCTCGTTGCTCATTATAGGTTTAAGTCCCAGCTATTTACAGTTCGTCACTGTGCTGGTGTGGGTATGAGATAGGGTTTCGGTAATGTCTTTAGATTATGAGAGGGTTGATGCAATTGGGCTTTGGGTTTGCTTCTTGACTGGTTCAATCCCAGCGTGAGGGTTTCGTTGGGAACTGTTACCTTGTCTCGGCTGTCAAGAATGTTATGATAGTTTCTTTTGCTCACCCATCTGATGAAGATGATGGGGCTTCTCTGTTTGTTCAGCTTGTAGCTACCGATTGTCCACTGTTAACTTCCTCCATGTCTCGGTAAGATAAATCACAGTCTTTTTTTTTTTTTTTACAGTCTTTATGTTTTATAATCATTAATTATATTTACGTTTCTAATTCTATTCTCTGCATTCAAAGTGGTGACTAAAACCCTCGGCATTTGTTATTTAACAGGTCACGCGGCTCTTGATGGTGTACAGGACTTTGTCACCCACGCAGGCTCCTCCGGGTAAGCCTGGTTATCCACGGCTGTCTCTTCCTTTGCTGGTTTTAGTGGTTAGGGTTGTGTCTCGGAGGGCAACTCCTGTGTGTTGAGGTCATTATCGACCTGATGTTTGTAGGTGCAGTCATATGTATGAAGTTGTTTTGTTTGAATGAAATGGGGTTTGAAACCCTGTTAAGTTTATGGAGAGCCATTCACGGCCAAGACTTATGAGGCCAGGGTTTCGGTTGTTGTACTTTGTAATGGCTGAGCATGGGGTTTTTAACCTCGCCATATGATATTTATACTTAATATATACTGGGCCTGGTATGGTCGTGTTTATGTTTTGTTAAATTATTAGAATGTGTTTGGAATGTATGGATAGATGTATTCTTCAGTACGTGCAATGGATGATAACTCTGTTTATAAATGAAACCCTAAATTATCTCTCTGCGTTTTTATTCTATTGGAAAAGTTAAATAGAACATGGTGAAAGTTTATCGACTGTGCCTGTAATAGTTATAATCATAGGGTTGTTCTGGCGAAATGGGGTTCTGTTTTGTGTTCAACCTATATATGTGGAGTTTGTTAACTAGATAGCGACCGGGAATGAATTGTAACAATGTTTATTTCGATTCTTGTATTGTTATTAAACAACACTGTGAGTAGAATAATATAAACATAGAACTATGTAATAAGATACTATAAGTCTGTTGTAGAGTTATTGTATGGCTACGGCCGTGTAGGTTTTTGAGAAAACTCCAAGAGAGACATTTAAATTGATTAAATATTATTACTGTGTATAAATTAGGATGGTTTGTAACAGCCAATGATGGTTGCGCTCGTCGACTGTTTCTCTGTTGTATTAATATGTTTGATTTGTTTAAAAACAACTCTGTTATTTCTATTATAATGACATGACTACTGTGTTCTAAAACTAGATAGAAGGAAAATAATAATCTACAGTTGCTAGTGTTTGTACTTGACTACTGTGTAAATGTTTGATATTATGTGGAAGCTGGTAACAATGAAATATTATCACAGTCGCCCCTTCAGTTAATCAACAGCTGTAAACATGTTCTGAGTAAGAACAATACCTTAAGATAAGTGTTGTTTATCTGTTAACTCGATAAAAGAATGACATGAAACTAATGTTAACTGAAATATGCAATATATATATATATATATATATATATACAGGTAGCTTACTCTAACAGGAAAATAGCTCGAAGTAAAACTAAGATTTATCTAGATTTGTTCTTATGATTGTTAATAGCTATAAATCTGGAATATCTACTGTTTAACATTTCTGTCTATTATTTAACAAATAACAGAAATTCTAGAATATGCATAAACTTGGTATTGTTAACTGTAACAGTAACAACTAGGTTCTGTATAAGATAAATACTCCATTTAAATACAAATAGGAATTTTCTACAAAATCTGCATTCTGAAATTTATACTAAAAGAAAGTACAGAGACTGATTTACTGAAGTTGAAAACAGTCAAAACATAGCTGTGCTAGAATATCTCATATGAAACTAAATTAAACCAACAACAGGAAGAGTGACAGAACCTGTAACTATGGTAGACAATAACAGCAATGGGAGGCTGTTCCTCCCTACCAATTCCTGGAGAGTGCCTGTTGGGGCCAAGGTCGCAGCTATAGTAAAAGCTGCGAATTTTGGGAAAAAAGCACGAGTATGAAAGGAAAGTGCTAATTTTGGGACAAGCACTAAGTTTTGGGTAAGAAGGAGACGGTGCGCAGTACGGTGCCAGATGGATGATCTCAGCACAGAGCACGGACCGGAAATTGCGGAGCTCGCGCGCACGTCATCGAAGAATGAAGGTGGCTCAGCTACCATAATAAATAAGGTGATGGAGTAGAAGGCTTAGCTACCCTCATTTAAAGGCTTAGTACAGAAGTTATGGTTGCTCGGATCAAGGAGGAGCAACGGACCAGAGCATTGAAGGCGAAGGACGATCGCCCATACCCACAATCTGCGCCGGAATTCATGGAGCCTGCAGGAAGCGGCGACGTGACTGCAAGCGGCGCCTACAGTACACCTAGCCATGTGCGTGGTTAGGGTTTTTGGGAATCACTGTTGGGAAAGGCCCACAGTTTTGTAAAGGTGTGACCGTCATGGCTACCTATATAGATGAATCACTGTAATGGGTAGAAGGGGCTGCTTCTTCTTCTTCTTCTTGTTCTTCTTCCTCCCTTTTTGAAGAGTTAGAGAGTTAGATGCTAGACTGTTAGAGAGTCAGTCTAAAGGGATAGATCATGTGTTGATTATCCTTCACTGTAAATTCTACCTGGTGCGTAGAACTAGAGAGAGGAAATTGGATAGCCGAGGAGCTAATCCCTGAGTTGCCAGACAGTCTGTGTCGACGTCTGGGCCTTTGTAATCTCCATAGAGAGGAGACAAGCTTGAGAAAAGGGCTCCCAGCTGTGTGCGTGGAGTTTCCTGTAAGTTCTAGGCTGCAGCTGTGTGCGCAGCATATTGTATAACTCTATCATTTTCTGGTTAATCTAAGACTCCTGAGGACGTGGTTTTCCTCGAGGAGATGAGCTTCACTTATATCTTCTTGTTATAATGTTTGTGTGAATGATAACTATTCCGAGTTCATTATTTGTGTATGCAAGACTTCTGTCTTATCTTTGTGACTGTTTGAGCGGGTTGGAAAGGTCCCTTGATAACTATAAGTATCTTAAGTACTAAAGAGGTAGTAACGCTCAGTCGCTGCGGCGAGAGCAGACTGCGTTACTGCGCTAGACGCGAAGGGCGAGGAAGTGTTTCGCGCGTTGACCCAAGAAATAGTTGCCTGCTGCGTTGGAAAGGAGAAACTGCGCAGTAGACCTGCCGAGGAAGGGACCCGCGCAGCTGCGCCGAGCGGTCTGCGGGAAGGTCCGACCGCCGATTTCGCAGGAACCATTCAAGGACAAGCTATCTCCGCGTCACCCCGGTTAAGGAAACTTGATTCCTTAACCCCCCCATAGCCACTTCGGGTGAGACCTCGAGCTGCCGCGCAGCTCGTTGCCGAGAGGGCCAGTGCGCCAAGGGGTTTTGTTGCTGCGCTTCATTAAAACCCGGGTCTGCCCAAGAAAGCAGCCAACAAATGGTTCCGTTGCCGCGCGAATGAGACTTGTTATTTTGGCGACGCGCGAGATAGAACAGTGCAACAAATGGTTCCGTTGCCGCGCGAATGAGACTTGTTATTTTGGCGACGCGCGAGATAGAACAGTGCAACAAATGGTTCCGTTGCCGCGCGAATGAGACTTGTTATTTTGGCGACGCGCGAGATAGAACAGTGCAACAAATGGTTCCGTTGCCGCGCGAATGAGACTTGTTCTTTCAGCAACGTATGAGATACTGTTGGAGCCAACAAATGGTTCCGTTGCCTAGTGACCAACAAATGGTTCCAAATGTGTTACTGGAACCCTACAACTAAGGAAATTGGAGACTGGTTTGATTTAAAAGCTAAAGAGTTTGCTGAACAAGAAAATAGAAGCCCTACGCTTCAAACAGAAGATTGGTTACAGAAGTATATTTATGCTGACCTTTACGAAATTTTCTTTGTTACGTTTGCATTGGAGTTACACGCTTGGATAGCCAAGTTAGCAGATTCTAGACCTACGCTGCATGTGGATCGACCCGTCACGTGGACGCCTGAGCTAGCTAGTATTGTGAAGCGGATAGACAATCCTGTGTCCCGCGCAGTAGACTTTTGGTTGAATAGTCTACTGGAAGGTTTTATTACCGAATTTGCAGTCGATACAAGAAAGAGTTTCAGTGAAGCTGAGAGGAGTTTCTTCCAAGTACACAGAGGTAAGTTCTTAAATTCTCTGAACTTATGGATTAAAATGCTTCTGTATGAAAAAGGAAAGCTATGTATTGCTTCTGATGAATAGCATAGTCAAGTAATGTCCGTAGATTCTGATAGTGATCCTGAAGTTATTGGTTGCACTCGTAGTGGAAAACGATATAAAGTAGGCCTTGACCAATATCCTTTTGAGTCTAGCCCAGACAATCGCCAAGTCCCTAGAGCAAGCCATATAGAAAGACAGGGGAGTGCTCATATCCCGTATTACCCCTTTACACCGCAAAAACCAGACGGAGCTCAGTATAATCCTACAGTAACACCTTCGAGTAGCCCACACGCTACTTCTAGTACCTCTGTACCACCTTTGTTTAACCATCCCGGAGGCACTGCTACAGTACCTCCACCTCAAACCCGTGCAAGAAGGATGGGTGATGACATGAAACTACCAACTTTTAGAGGAACGGGGATAGAGGACCCTGAGCAGCACTGGTTCTTATGTGAAGCCATTTGGACAATTAAGCAAATTAATGATGATGCTGTTAAACTGGTTCAGTTAGCAACCACACTAAGAGAAAGAGCCTTGACTTGGTTCATGAAATACTCAGCAGCACAGAATAGGACGCTTGCTGAGGTAAGAAATGCCATGATTAGAGAATTCAAGAAACCTAAGTCAGAATCACAGTGTATAACAGAGCTCAAAGACATCAAACAGTTACCTACAGAATCAGTATGGGACTTTGACCAGAAGTTCAAAGCTTTGATAGATCAAGTAAGCTTCGAGTTTGCACCACAGCAACATAAAGAATGGTTTATTGCTGCACTGCTTCCACACATTAGACTTCCTCTTATGCAACAGAATCTCAATACTCAGGAACAAGCTCTAGAAATGGCTATGAAACTAGAAGCTTCGCCAATTGCAGGAACAAGCAACGATGTTGCGCATCTACAGAACCAATTAGCAAACTTAACCTTGCAAGTGCATGATATTAAGAAAGGCAAGGAGATCAAGGAAGAAATTTGGTGTACAAAATGTAAAGCCCAAGGTCATTCAAAGGACCATTGTCCTGTTTTCATAGACTATATTGCAACTGGAGCACCTAATCCTTTACCACAGGCACAAGGGCCTTGGTGTGAAATCTGCAGAACTAGAGGTCATAGACCACAAGAATGCCACTTACTTCAGAAATATGTACAAACTCCAAAGAATCTATATTGTAATTTCTGTAAATCAGTAGGTCATGATGAGAACAATTGTAGAGCATATGATCTTATGATAGAAAGAAAGCATGATGTTTATAGGGTACAAGCAGAGACACAAGGACCTATAGCAGGTCCACCTTATGACCAATCTCGGGACGCCCGAGCAGCAAATTACAGAGGACGCGGACGCACAACAAATTTGGGTCGTGGAAGAGGACAGATCACTTGCTATAATTGCGGAGAACAAGGTCATTTTGCTAGGGATTGCCAAAATCCTACAACCCTCTGCAGATATTGTAAATCTTCTGACCATATCATCGAAGAATGCCCTCAGTTACAGGCTAAGATGCAAGCAAAGACACCACAGGTCAATCAGAATATCCAGTTGATTGGAGCCGAAAAAAGAGAACCAGACCCTACAGTTAATATAGTGACACGCAGTGGAGCTACAACTGGTGCGCAAGAGATGGGAACGGGAAAGCAAGCGACGCAATGGGTGCGCCGCGCTAACATTAAACCAGCCCCACTTAACCTACAGAAGCAAAAAGAAGCATTTAAGCAAGCTCAAGAGTATTTCTCAGATCCGAGAGCTTCAAGTTCTACCGCGATTCCGCAGAACAATAGTAGATCGCAAGTGCTAAGACAAGACAACCTGGTACAAGAACAGGCCACTACAGCTGGAAGGCCTGATGATGATAATGACGATGAGCATGCACTAGGAAGTGTTCATGCATTCCTGCGACAATGTTTAAAATTGTTGCGCAATGAAAGAGCAACTCTAGAACTCCAACACCTGTTGGATCGGTGCCAACACTCTGCTTCGACGAACACACCACAGCGTGCTGTTCACCAGATTAGGAGTCACATTAGAACTGGAAAAGAGATGAGGCTCACAGCGCAGATTGGAGCATTTGAAATGGACGAAGTCATGTTAGATTTGGGCTCAGAAGCCAATGTTCTCACTATGCAGACATGGGAACAGATGGGAAGCCCTCAGCTTACAAGATCCCCTATCCAGCTAAGACTCGCAAATCAGCAACGAGTCTCTCCATTGGGCAGATTACCCAATGTACCTATTGATATTGAAGGAGTAAGAAGCTCTGCAGATTTTGAAGTAATCAAAATTATGGATGATAGTAGACCATACCCAGCGCTGTTAGGAATAGACTGGGCACTTGATAATTTGGCTGTCATTAACCTGAAGAAAAGACAGATGACCTTTGAGGATGACCAGATCAGGGTCATCGCACCTCTTGATCCTATTCAAGGACCAAGATATATAGAACCTATTCGCGCAGAAGAGGAAGCGCGCCACATGGAAAGCTTGTATCAGATGACCACTAACCACAGTGACTATGTCAACCCCACAGCAGATGGCCATATCAGCTGGCGATGTGATAGCTCGTGCACATCAGATTCAGATGCAGGATTGGAAAATTGGCAGAATCGTCTACATGAGGTTTCTGCAAGACGTTGCGCCATGATGACTAAATCCATTCGATGGATTGGTACAGAATTAGTTGATACCCCAACTTTTGATGGCTTAATTGAAGTAACTAAATTCATACAGGAATATGAACAAAAGCTTCCAGAACCACAGCGCATCCAGGCACTGGATATAGCATTGCGCGCTACACCCGCAAGATGGTGGATTGCGCACAAGGAGAATATTCATACATGGAAAGACTGTCGCAGATTGATACTGCGCAGATTTCAGGACACCACAGCCGAAGCGCTACGCAAATATGAAGGACAGAGTGACCCCAGGTCACACATCGAAGCATGTATCCAGCAATGGTCAGATGTTCCGGAAGATGAATGGGTTCACCAATTCATCCACACATTAGATACAATTCCAAGGAATTGGTATACTGAAATAGAATTGCGCAAAGGCACTCTTACTTGGGCTCTTATGATAGAAAGTTTTCAACTTACATTCAACTTTGAATCAGAGCATCCAAGCATTGATCAGGCTCTGAAGTGTATTAAAAAGAAGGTATTTGAACCAGGTCTAGTAACAGAATATTCCCAACCAGATTGGGCTGTTCAGATGGAGCATGCCCTGGAATGTTATAACTTTACCGCCGAAGATGAGGACGACGATCCTCGCAACCTCAATATCCCAGAATCAGAAGGGACACGCAATATTGAAGGTCCTGAGCTTGATATTCCTGCCATCGCAGAACACGTCAAGCTCAAGAAAGTTAACATTGGCACAGAAGCTGACCCAAAGTTTGCTTCTATAGGAGATTATTGGGATGATGAAACCGTTGCGCATGTTTCAGATTTATTACGTGATTACCAGGATATCTTTCCTACCAAGTTCACAGAAATGAAAGGCATCCTAGGAGACTTAGGAGTGATGCGCATACCTCTGAAACCAGATGCCAAGCCAGTAAAGCAGCGCCCATACAGGTTGAACCCGCGCTACAAAGAAAAAGTCAAAGAAGAAATTGATAAGATGCTTGCAGCAGGTATTATTGAGCCAGTAGAGGAAAGCGATTGGATTAGTCCTATGGTGGTCCAAGAAAAGAAAACAAAAGGTGAAATAAGAATTTGTGTCGACTTGCGCAAACTCAATGATGCATCAGCGCACGACCCATTTCCCACTCCTTTCACAGACGAAGTACTTGATAATGTTGGAGGACAAGAGGCTTACTCTTTCACTGATGGATTTTCGGGATATCATCAGATTAGAATCCATCCGGATGACCGCCACAAGACTACTTTTGCAACTGAATGGGGCTCATTCCAGTACACGGTAATGCCCTTTGGTCTTAAAAACGCACCTGCTATCTTCTCTAGAGTTGTTGTTGCTGTTTTTAAAGAATTTATCCACAAGTTTTTAGAAGTCTATTTTGATGACTGGACTGTATTTGGTTTACTAAAGAACCATATTGCGAATCTGCGTATGATGCTAGAAAAATGTAGACAGCATCAGATTTCCCTTAACTTGAAAAAATGTATATTCTGTGCGCCCTTTGGTATTTTGTTGGGACATATTGTATGCAGACAAGGACTCTTGATGGATCCTGCGAAGGTTGCCATCATTGCTAATTTACCTGCGCCCAACTCAGTTAAGCAATTGCGCACTACATTGGGACATACAGGATACTACAGAAAATTCATCAAAGGATATGCAAGGATCACAGCGCCTATGGAAAGATTGCTGAAGAAGGATTCGAAGTTCCAATGGACAGAGGAATGCCAACAGAGCTTGGACACACTTAAAGAAAAGATGATCACAGCGCCTATTCTAGTTTTCCCGGATTGGAGAAAACCTTTTCATGTTCATGTTGATGCTTCTTCCATAGCATTAGGAATCGTGCTTACACAGTCGGGAGAAGGAAGTATTGACCACCCAATTGCTTACTCCAGCAGAAAGTTATCTACAGCTGAGAAGAACTACACCACTACAGAAAGGGAAGGACTAGCTATGGTGTATGCCCTACAGAAATTCAGACACTACCTGTTAGGAGCTCACTTTAAAATGTATACTGATCATTCTGCTTTGAAATATTTGGTCAATAAACCAGTTTTAGGAGGAAGAATTTGCAGATGGCTACTGCTCTTTCAAGAGTATGATTTTGAGGTTATTGTAAAGCCAGGCAGATTGAATGCAGGGCCTGACCATCTATCCAGAATAGAGTCAGGAGAGGAACCTACGAGTCTGGAGGACAATCTGCCTGACGCACAGTTGTTTTATATCCAAGCAGCAGACGAATATTATTCTGATATTCTTAACTTTCTCACTACCGGACAAGCGCCGGCTGAGTTTACAATCCAGCAGAAGAAGCAACTTGTTGTTCGAGCCGCAGACTTCACTTTGATAGCAGGCCAGCTTTATAAGTTGGGCCCGGACGAAATTTTGCGCAGATGTATCTTACCACATGAAAAGAACTTTATCATCGCAGAAGCGCATTCAGGTACCGCAGGAGGCCATTTCGCAGGAAAGCCGACTGCGCAGAAAATATTAGCCGCAGGACTTTGGTGGCCGACATTGCACAAGGATACTAAGGAATTCTGTAAATGTTGCGATGTGTGCCAGCGCACAGGGAAACCCTCAAGGAGAGATGAAATGCCGCTAAGACCCCAGATCACACTGCGTGCTTTTGATAAATGGGCCATTGACTTTGTAGGACCTATTAACCCACCAGGAAAAAGAACTGGCGCAAGATATATCATTACAGCTACTGAGTACCTCACCCGATGGGCTGAGGCGAAGCCAGTTAAGAACTGCGACGCTGCTACTGCTGCGCAGTTCATTTTCGAGAACATTATCACTAGGTTTGGATGCCCAGTGATCCTCATGAGTGATCAAGGTACACATTTCCTCAATGAGACTATAGAGGCCCTTACTGAAGAATTTCAAATTAATCACCATAAGAGTACACCCTACCATCCTCAAGCTAATGGTACGGTGGAAGCATTCAATAAGATCCTTGAGAATGCCCTGACGAAGATCTATAATCAACAAAGAGATGATTGGGACCTTAGAGTCACAGCTGTATTATGGGCTTACAGAACCACTTGCAAGAAATTAACAGGTCACACACCTTTCAGCTTGGTGTATGGACAAGAAGCAGTTATGCCCATGGAATACATTGTTCCCAGTCTCCGAATTGCGCAAATTACAGAAATGGCAGATCCTGACACTATGAATGAAAGACTTTCGCAACTGCTTTCTTTAGAAGAAGACAGACTTATGGCCGGATTTCATCAACAGGTACAGAAGGCAAGACAGAAAGCTTGGCATGACAGGCACATTAAGCATAAGCACTTTGAAGAAGGAGACCTGGTACTCCTTTATGATAGTAAATTCACCAAGTTTCCAGGCAAGTTTCGTGTGCATTGGTTAGGTCCTTTTCAGGTAATAAAAATAACAGACGGAGGCGCAGTTCAGCTTGCGAAGCTGAATGGAGAACTACTACCTACAATGATAAACGGGAGTCGGCTTAAGCTTTATTGCGACGGCCACTCCGCCCTGTTGACATAATATATTACTCAGGAATGCAGATGCCCAGTGTAGTTGAAAGAGACATCGCATTTAGTCTACACGGAAGCTGCGACACACCCTCAGTTTCCAGCTTCCTGCGCAGTTCCTTGAAATATCCGCGCATCCTGAATAAAAATTGCTTGAAGAGAGCTTATCGGTGCGCTCTGGCGAAGTTTTGTTTTTGAACCGTTGAACTATCGCTCTTGCGGAGTTCCCTCTGATAATTTGCCGCTGAAAAGAGTTTTGTTGTGGACCCATAGAGGCACAGTTTCCTAAGTTGAAATGACCTGCCGGAAATTTTGAATTCAAGCAGTTATGTAGCCGCGTTTGAATAAATGAAGGATAAGGCCGCTATTTAAGTCCAGCCGTTCCGACGGATTCGGCTTAATCTCCGAAAGATTTGCATTTAATTCAGGCGCCGAAAGCATTAGCTTCTCCCGGAAGGCTGTCAGAACCCGTCAATCACACTAAATGCACCGCTACGGCAAGGAGGATAGCGTGTTGTCAACTCATCTGTAGCCGCCTACAGCTACGCTACCCCACTTGGTCGCATCTACTAACCCCGCTGGCTACAAATACCCCACACTTGTATCAATTTCGGGTTACTGTCTCGAGTTGCATAAGTTCTGTTTGAAGATCTGCATTATTGTTTTCAGAGCCGAGTGTGCAGACTATTTTCCCTTGTTTTCAGAGTCTATACCCTACGCAGTTCCGCTATTTGCTGTCCAGAGTGTTGTTATTTACATTGGTTCACAACGGAGAATTTATCGACTGAAGAAGTTGTTCGTCAATTTCTACGCCGAGGCTTAGATTTCGGCATGGCCACTCCGGTGACGCATTCGACCTACGTACACCCTGGTGCTACTGATCCCAGAACATCTCCAGGCACAAGAGCATCTCAGCAGCAGCCGGAGGAACCTGTTCCAGAACCGCTCGCGTCTATGGTGAACTACCTTCCGCCGCGTCCAGACGATGCGCCGGATGTCCAGATTCCGAAGAATGCAAAGTATCCAATTCCGCTACCCGCCACTACCGGCTAGTGTGCGGGTAGAAGGCCAACTATTGGGAAACATTCCACTGGTTAAATTCTCTGATTTTAACCTTGGAGACTATAAGACATATCCTCAGTTTCAGTTGGACCGATATTTGGATATCGTCCATAATCCCACCAGAAATGTTGATGAGTTTATCCCGAAGGGATTTGCAGCAAATCTTGAGCGCCCTGGACTCTTGAATCTGTTGAAGCTACCGCACTTTGGGCGTAGCAACGAAGTGAACGCAGTCGTTAAAACACTGCTATCCTGCGTTCATGGAGGTTACCTTTGGCTCGGGAGGCCAATTGATCTAAATGTTGATTTGATACACCGTATCACCGGCCTATCTAAGGTTGGTAAGGATCCCAATATCCATTTTGCGGGAAAAGAGAAGGACCGAAAATTAGCCGCAAAGCTGGTCCAGAAATATAACTTGACAAGAGGAGGTCGGGCTTATGACCTCACCACAGTTGAAGATGAGGCACTTCGCTTCACAGGAAGTCTGCTTGCAGGTAGACTTCTCACCAAGTGCCGACCAAAAGAAGTTACTGGAGCTGTCGTAGAGCTCGCTATCGCAGCTGCGGAGGGAGAACAGTACAACTGGTCTCTCTTCCTGCTGAATTCTTTTTTGGCTGATTGCCTGAATGTGCAGGACAATGCAGGCCAATCATTCCATTTTTCATGGCTTTTAATTCTATGTGCTCTCGTCGGGTGGAAGGAGCCCCGAATACTCAGTTCCGTCCACGCCGCGCAGGAGAGGTTGCCGGCATGCGCTACATCAACCTCTGGGATTCCCCTAATCCCCGCGAAGCGCAAGATGAATCGCGCTGTTTTTTGTGAGTATTACTATCTCCTCCGCGATACCATACAAGATATGCCAAGGCTGAGCGCGGAGACAGCCACATTGTATGAAGGGAAGTTGGCTTTTACTGCCGACATCCATCAACTCTACCTTCGGCCTTGCGACATTCCAGGTGATTGGGCGCTAGGTCTTTACAGGATGACCACAGAAGATGTCGAAGAAACCATTAAGTCTTGGTCAGACGAATGGAGAGCAGCAGCTGACATCGCACCTGCGATGCCACACGCCGCTGCGCAAGAAAAAGATAAGGGCAAGGAAGCCCCTGAGCAAAGAAGCGATGAAGGCTCAACAGAACCAGCCACAAAGAAGCAGAAAGTGTCGCATCCCACTGAGGCCATTCCCTCGGAGGTCGACAAATACTTGAAGGAGCAATTTCGTGAGATGAGGAACATGCATGCTCACATCCGAGGTGCTCTAGACTTACAATTTGTAGAACTCAAAGGTCTCGCAGGAAGGATTGCGCAGACCCATGCGCCAGCATCCACTTCGCAGGCGCCACAAGAAATCCCAACTGCCGAGCGAGTTGAAGAACTCACAGAAAGGCACACTGTCGTGCATATTCCGCCTACCAGCATGACACTTCCAGATCCCCTAGCTGAACTGCAGGTAAGCACATTTGGACCTGTGGAAATTAATTTGTCTATGATTCCTATAGAAACTCTACAGCTAGTACAGGAGAAAGTTTCTCTTGAATTGAGAGCTAGAGAGCTCTCTACTTTCCAGGCAAACCAACGACTGCAATCGCAGGAGATAGAGCTGAAGGAAAGTCATAAAAAACATCTCTGCGAAGCTTGCACTCTATGAGGCGCAAGACACCGGCATCAGAAACGCAATAGAAGAGATTGCTCAGGAACTGCCGGCTTGCGAGATTCAACCAGACCTCCCTCTGGTTGCAAAAGTGCAAATTATTGGCGAAAGGGCGAAAACCCTGGAGCAAGAAATAGCTGCTATGGCAGAAGGCCATAAAACCCCAGATCGCTGAGCTAGAAGCTCGCGTTGCTGCGCATCTTACAGATGATGCGCAGGTACAGTTTGAAGCATTGAGCAGAGCTTCCACACGAATGAAAGGTCGAGTACAGGAAGCCAAGAACCTGATGAACCAGGCTATGGAAGCTTGGACAGAGCTTGTGAACCTCCCTTTTAAAGTAGGACTATCACAACAGGTGCAAGCTGCAGAACAGTCCCTCACTGTTCTGAATGAAGAAGCCAAGTCCTTAACAGGCTTGCCAAAAATGAAGAAAATGGCGAAGTGCGCAAAATGCAGCAGCAACTGCACAAGCTCAGAACTGAAGATGAGAAGCTCACCAACAGCATTCAGCCATTCATGGATGAGTATGCTGAAATTGTTGGCCAGATTGAGACAAAAATCAAAGAAATTGCCGAGTCTCAAGAGATCATTGATACACTCACTAAAGAAGAAACGACCGCAGAAACAGTACAAACAGCCGATCAGTGTATTGAGGATGGACTCCGCTATTGTGAAATGGCAGAAAACATTCGCGGAGACTCAAGCAAACGCAGATGCGCAAATTCAAAGACCACGCGCTAGTGCGAGTGGCTCGAGGGCGAGCCACAAGTGAGTGTTGGGGGCCTGTTGGGGCCAAGGTCGCAGCTATAGTAAAAGCTGCGAATTTTGGGAAAAAAGCACGAGTATGAAAGGAAAGTGCTAATTTTGGGACAAGCACTAAGTTTTGGGTAAGAAGGAGACGGTGCGCAGTACGGTGCCAGATGGATGATCTCAGCACAGAGCACGGACCGGAAATTGCGGAGCTCGCGCGCACGTCATCGAAGAATGAAGGTGGCTCAGCTACCATAATAAATAAGGTGATGGAGTAGAAGGCTTAGCTACCCTCATTTAAAGGCTTAGTACAGAAGTTATGGTTGCTCGGATCAAGGAGGAGCAACGGACCAGAGCATTGAAGGCGAAGGACGATCGCCCATACCCACAATCTGCGCCGGAATTCATGGAGCCTGCAGGAAGCGGCGACGTGACTGCAAGCGGCGCCTACAGTACACCTAGCCATGTGCGTGGTTAGGGTTTTTGGGAATCACTGTTGGGAAAGGCCCACAGTTTTGTAAAGGTGTGACCGTCATGGCTACCTATATAGATGAATCACTGTAATGGGTAGAAGGGGCTGCTTCTTCTTCTTCTTCTTGTTCTTCTTCCTCCCTTTTTGAAGAGTTAGAGAGTTAGATGCTAGACTGTTAGAGAGTCAGTCTAAAGGGATAGATCATGTGTTGATTATCCTTCACTGTAAATTCTACCTGGTGCGTAGAACTAGAGAGAGGAAATTGGATAGCCGAGGAGCTAATCCCTGAGTTGCCAGACAGTCTGTGTCGACGTCTGGGCCTTTGTAATCTCCATAGAGAGGAGACAAGCTTGAGAAAAGGGCTCCCAGCTGTGTGCGTGGAGTTTCCTGTAAGTTCTAGGCTGCAGCTGTGTGCGCAGCATATTGTATAACTCTATCATTTTCTGGTTAATCTAAGACTCCTGAGGACGTGGTTTTCCTCGAGGAGATGAGCTTCACTTATATCTTCTTGTTATAATGTTTGTGTGAATGATAACTATTCCGAGTTCATTATTTGTGTATGCAAGACTTCTGTCTTATCTTTGTGACTGTTTGAGCGGGTTGGAAAGGTCCCTTGATAACTATAAGTATCTTAAGTACTAAAGAGGTAGTAACGCTCAGTCGCTGCGGCGAGAGCAGACTGCGTTACTGCGCTAGACGCGAAGGGCGAGGAAGTGTTTCGCGCGTTGACCCAAGAAATAGTTGCCTGCTGCGTTGGAAAGGAGAAACTGCGCAGTAGACCTGCCGAGGAAGGGACCCGCGCAGCTGCGCCGAGCGGTCTGCGGGAAGGTCCGACCGCCGATTTCGCAGGAACCATTCAAGGACAAGCTATCTCCGCGTCACCCCGGTTAAGGAAACTTGATTCCTTAACCCCCCCATAGCCACTTCGGGTGAGACCTCGAGCTGCCGCGCAGCTCGTTGCCGAGAGGGCCAGTGCGCCAAGGGGTTTTGTTGCTGCGCTTCATTAAAACCCGGGTCTGCCCAAGAAAGCAGCCAACAGTGCCCAGACAGCACTTCTCAGGACCCCCGAGCTTGCTCTGGTCTAACTGGCTGGAATCTAAGTACGGTCCATAATTCCCTCAGCCAAAACAGCTATACTGGAACCAAGTTACTGCAACTTCCTGCTCAAAACACTTCCTTACTATTTTCCCACTTCCTCAATGGGACTCCTGAATAGCATTCACCTGAATGTATTCTCCCTCTAGAACAATTGCTGAACCCCCAGCTCAGTTCATTGAGTAGTATTTAAAAGATTGCCTAGGTCTTAGTTGGGCTAACTGTCATTAATGAGCCACCTGCTCAGATTCCACTTTCTTTGGGGAATCATGACCCCAAAATATAGGGAAGTTGCCACCTGCAACTCAGGAAGTGTTTGAGGATGCTGCCACTTGTCTTTTGTCCTTCCACCTAATTCCATCCACCAGTTAGACCAGTAACCTCTTTTAACAGCTCTCCCATGCTGTTGTCTCCATAATTTATTTATTAATAATAATTATTCAGAATTTACATTCCTTTTTTGGAGACTCTGCTGAGTCATCCATTCCTACTTAGCATTAAATTTAACATAATGTTCTCAGGAATATTAAAAATAATTACATTATTTTAATAAAATTGGGGTATGTGACACCACATGACCTTGGCCTCCTTAAGGAATGTTATGTGACATTTTTCCTCACCGAATTTCATATTATGAATAGTACAAAATAGGCCCTAGAGCCTTTGAAAACCGTCACAAGTATAGAAACATTGTCGAAGCTATTAGATATTTGGGCATATGGATAAAGCATTAATTAAGTGACTCATCGGTTGTCTGACATTATGATGGGTTGAAAATCGTATATCATACGATCCGTCACATATCCAATGAATATCAGGATTTAAAAAAAAAAAAAATCGTGTAACTTCTAACAATTTTCCCGATTTTATCTGTACTATCGGATTCCACCGTCAGACTTTAATCCCATATGAGTTAGTGCAAAGAGCCGAACCCAATATCAACTCAGGTGATTGGTGTTAGAGAAGGAAATTTCTATAGGTTGTAGGATGAACATGTATGATCCCCAGTTCATAACGCAGAGAACTTGTGCGAGAACTATTACATTTGGATGCAAATTTCAACGATTTTTTCGACAATGACGGCGGAAATCGTACATGTATTTGAAAATTTCTTCCAATTTTTAAATTTATACCCGATATAAATCACAATTATGAATCGTCCTTCATTGCGTCGGTGTTCCGAAATCCATACATTAGAATGGTGACATCTCCACATGATCGATTTTATTTGAAATGGTCAAATGACAGCATTGTTGACCTAGTCAATTATCGTTGGAATTCTGACAATAGTGCTTATAAAAATAATTGGACCACTACAGTAGTATGTTGTAAATAATTAATGCTTCTATGTTGAGGTAAGCAATTCAATAATCATCGAAGTTCCAACGTTGATAAAAATTATATATAAATTATTCATATTAAGGAGACAATTTTATGTGATGCTCTCGACATATACAATAGATTTTTTCGTAGTTTCGACAACTATAACATCATTACAACAATTTCCTATCTACTTATAGTTTCATTTATTAAATTATATAGTTAAAAATACCAATATCAAATGAGGAAAGTTCGAGGATTGTTGTTAATTTAAGGGATCGACTTGGTGATGGTAAATATTGGCACCCTCGAAAAATTGCATTGGAATTAATAGAAGAATATTAAGGTCAACAACTATAAAACATTGTTGGAAATATGGGAACTTTGAAGGGAAGTGTGAAATTCATCCAACAGTAATACGTACTAGATGGATTTCTTTGTTACATGTTTAACTTGTATCTTGATTAATTTAATTTAGAAGTTTTAATTTATTGTTTTAATACTTGATTTATATATGATAAAAATATTTGATTGTAATTTGTAATCACAAAGACATAGCATCCTAGGATTGGATCGAACAATGAGCAGGATGTGCCAAATTGTTGTAGAAACATTGATAAACAAGTTGATGGATATCATCGTGGAGCAGATATGGAGATCATGAAGTTAATCCTATGGCTGAGGAAAATGATGATACTGATATAATTCATAACTATGGATAAATTGATTGATTGAAGATACCTTCCATGCTTCGTTGATGGATGATAAATTTGATGGATATGTTGAAGATGTACCTCTCATTGAGAAGGAAGAAAAAACCCTTATATGAAGGCTCAAAGAAAAATATTCTCTCTGTGATTTTATTGTTGGTCAAATTGAAAGTGTTGAACAGTTTATCTAATACTTTCCTCACACAGATCCTAAGGTATGCAATATAATTCTACAATATACATATTGAATACCATTTTTTTTCTTTATATTTTTATAAGTGTTAATTATATTGTAAAAAGGTTTTTTAAAAATTGATGAGCAATATTCATTACTTTAATATTTTGTTTGAATGGTGTAGATTGTTAGGTGATATTCTCCTACCATCACCAAATCATTTACCTCACACATACCGAGAATTGTCTCTCATTATGAAATATTTAGGAATGGAGTATGAAGCCATTGGTGCATGTCCTAATGACCATATTATATATTATGGACAACATAAAGTATGATTGAAATTCCCTCAATGTGGAATTAGTAGATATCAAATTGATCAAGTAACAAATAAGGTGCCCTACAAGGTTCTTCTTCATGTTCCCATAATTCCATATTTCCAATCATTGTTTAGGTGCAAAAAGATGGCACAAATCATGGATTACCATGCACAAAATAGAAGTGAAGATAATGTTATGCAAATCCCTTCAGATCGTACCATAATTAAGGACATTGAAGAAAGATGGCCAATTTTAAAAGAAGAACCTCGTGATTTTAGAATTTCATTAGCAGTTGACGATGTCGATCCATTTGGGGAGATGAGATCCATTTACTCAGTGTGGTCTGTTTTTTTATAAACAATAGCATTTCTCCTTGGATGTCAATAAAGAGGGAGCACACAATGTTGGTAATGATTGTTCCAGGCATTTGTTCAAATTAATAATATTGTTTTCAAATACATATCATTTCAATTGTACTTTAGTTGTTTGTTACGTATAATAATTTATTATATGTTCAATGTCATAAATGTGTGTATTTTCATATACTATTAGGTAAGCACCAAGTTGAAGATATGGATGTATTTATTGATCCTCTTATTGATGAACTTCTAAAACTATGGGTTGGAATCATTATGTAGTACATCTATAAACCAATAGGTCAAAGACAATTTCAATTCCATGGAATACTTACATCGACAATTCATGATTCCCTTGGCTAACACATTTTTTGTGATAATTAGTATTAAGGTATTGCACTCTAATAGTTTTTAATTTTATCAATGATTCATGCATTTTTTGAATAATTTCTTTGTATAATACTGGTATTAACATGATCCCACATCTTGTAGGTCTTCAAATATAGGGTAAATTTGCATGTCCCATGTGTTCCCATAATTATATCTCGATGCTCCAAAAGCTTAGAAAATGATGTGTTTGATGGGTATAGGCACTTCCTTCGTAAGAAACATTTTTATTGAACTACCAAAAAATATATTTTTAATGGAAAGGAAGAGACTAGGAAAAAACCGCGAAGAATGACACCTCGACTATGGAAATTGGACTATAATAAGAATCGGCGTTGAGGTAAGCAATTGGATTCCATATCACATGTAAGAAAATTATACAACTTATAATATTTATAATATTCAATTATTTCTATGGTATATAATATTTATATTTATCCCGATGGGTTAGCTCAAGTGGTTGAGAGTTGTGAGTTGTAAGCATAAGGTCTCGGGGTCAAATCCCTGGGTGGCTATACATTGATATATAAGGGCCTCACTTGATGTCCCCACTGGGTTAGGATCCATAATAAGATCCAACTGGGTGAGGCCCCTACAGGTGGGCCCCCTTTTAATTCTTCATGTGGATGTAGCAACTCCTCTTCAAGTTTGTGAACCACATTGAAAAAAAATATAATATTTAAATTTGTTCATTTACGTTTTGTAAAGGTAATCGATGCATTAATGAGCGTTACGCATGAAGAATGCAAAAAAAACTCCATCCAATTCTATAGGTCTCCCTACTATGAGAACCTACAAGTTGTGCATTTGTTTGATACAATGCATACCGGGAAGAATGTTATAGAAACATTATGGAGAATATTAGATGAAAGCATTAGCAGAGATATCATCAAAGTTTGTAGCGACATTCTAGAATCCAATCATGGAATGGGAAAATTGATCCATAATCCAATTATAGACAACTAGACAATATTCCATGGTTATTTATAGAGTAGGAAAGCAATGCTGTAAAAGATGTTATTAAAAAAATTAAATTTTCCACTGGTTTTACTTAGAACATAAGAATATATTAATGAAGAAAGGATAATTTCGTGGGGTAAAAACTCACGATTACCATACATTTATTAAGGTAATTTGGTAAATTAATCATCCATTTTTTTCTAGAAATTGGTTGTTGTTTTGAATTTATGAATAAAATAATGAGTATGTGTCCTTTTGTGTCTCAATTTTTTCTACCTATTTCTCTCCTAAATAGCATCAACAACAACATAAAACAAGTTATATATGATCTCTGCAAGTACACCGGGTAAGCTCTCACAATTTATAATTGAAAGGTTAACTACACAATTGGCATAGATGTGATTTACTTGCATGGTATGTATATATTTATTATTGTATTCAATATTCCTGCATATTTAAGTTGCATCAACATGTTTAGGTGGTTTTAATGTAAAGAAATCCATAAATAATATATAAGTTATATTGGAAAAGAGAAATTCCTCAACTAATGTGTGAATTGAAAAAGTATCTTCCTTCGGTATTTTTCAATGCGCAATGACACTACCTCATACACCAAGTTGTGGAGATTGAAATCTGTGGACCTATACACATAAGGTCAATGCGGGTGGTGGAGAGGCACTTGAAGGCATTTGAAATATTTTGTAAGACAAAGATCACTTCCTTAGGGTTATATGGTAGAGGACTATATGGTATATCAATCCATGATGTATATTAGTGAGTATATTCTTGAAGTAGCATCACCACATATTAATGTTCCTTGCATTTGGGACGTTGGTTCCAAGAAAAAATATGAAGGGGTGTTTTTTGGGGGAAATGGTAGAATGAGGAAAGTCAAAGGTAATGAAACAGTAGATCATATCAACTTATATAATATTGTAGATTATATTTTTTCAATTTCCTACATACTTAATCTTATAAATTTTATTCATACATCATTTATTAAGCTTTAATAAGAACCTAATTATTGAATTTTTTTTTCCATACAGTTGCTTGAGAGTGGGATGCACTACATTTATACATTGTGAATAATCTTGACTAGATGAAAGAACGAATAGAAAAATGTACAAAATTTTATGTTAAATTATCTTGGGATGGAGTGGCGGATTTGATTAAAATATCTCATCAATCTTGAGATACTACAATCTCATGCAAAGGGAAAATGATTTAGCGAACAGTGCAAAGAATAAATAGTTAATCATTACCCATATTTTTTGTTCTTTATATTAGATGTGCTAGTATTATTCATTTCTCAAAGTTTTAAGCAATTGTTGGTCTAGATATGTTTATTAGTTGACAATATTGCATTTTTAAAATATCAATCAACATACATATACCTAAAATATATACTTAAGTTAGATTTTGAATCCTTCAAAGTAGTTCTCTTTCAGGTTTGTTGGTATAGGTTACAAATGAATGTGCATGTCCCTGATAGAACTATTATAGAGCATGTTAATGGATTTACCATGATTAATACAAGGATATTTGAGATGGGTACAGAGACTTATGCCATTCCAATTCAGTGTGAGTAAGTGTTATATTCATAGTTTCCAAATAAAGTACAGTTGGTCACATGTAGTAAGGTATGATTCAGGAGGAAGGTATGTAAAATAGTACTGGAAGAAGTTGATAATGAAGAAGATCAGGAATTTGATGTAGAGGAGCATGTAGATGTGTTAAACAAAGAATTTGAACAAGACATTGAAGGTGATGCAAATCAGTAGTAGGTAGATGTCATTGATGAATAATTTAAAGATGAGGTAGATCATGAACAGTTAGATGTGTCAAACGAAGAAGTTGAAGAAGAAGATGTTGTAACTTGTTATGACCAATCCTTTCATCTATTTCGATCTTGATGATTCTAATTTTGTTTATGATGAAGAACAAGAATATTAAGGAATGTATATAATTGTTGAAATGACCTATGATTTATTTTATCAAGTTGATTACGTCAGATTCTTTGAGATGCAACCACAATTTGAAAACAATTTTACATTGGCCACTTTCACTAGTTAAATTGAATGTAATTGATATTCATTGACTATGAATTAGCAAAGTATTTCACCTAACATTGTATAATTTGGTTTTATATTCATCTGAATGTTTGAATTTTATTTTAGTGCATGTTTTATTTTATTAATCCATTTCAAATCCTATTTTCTTAGATGTGTGTGATAACCCCTAACACTTTCTTTGAAATTTTCTTGTTTGGTAGAATATTCTTTTAGGAGCACAATATTTTTTCCTTTTGGAGGCCATCCCTACACCCCTAAGCCCCTAAAACCATAACCCCTACATCCCTGATTCCCTAACCCCTCTAACCCTTAAACCATATTCCATGTTCCCTTATGCCCTAATAGTGATGATGACCATGATGATGGGGATGATGATGATGTCGGAGATGACAACGATCATGGTGATGATGATAATTATGGTGATGATGATGATGATGAAGATGACGACAATCATGGCGATGATTATGTTGATGATGGTGATGATAACAATGATGATGATGTTGATGACGAATACTATCAATACGATGGATATGATAATGATGAAAATGGCATTGATGTCGATGGTGAAGATGATGATGATGATGATGGGTTTTATAACCCTAGACCCATAAACCCCTAACCCATCTAATGCTTAAACCCTTAACCTCTTGTTGGGATTACTAGCTTGTTCTTAGACTGACCCGGGTTTTGTGTAGCTCAGAGACCCAACAAGACCCCCTTCTCACCGACCCTTTCGGAAACAACCTGTGAAAATACTAAGGTCTCACCCAAGGATAATTTATGGGCGGGTTTTGTGTAGCTCAGAGACCCAACAAGACCCCCTTCTCACTGGCCCTTTCGGAAACAGCTTGTGAAAAGATTGAGGTCTCACCCGAGGATAATTTATGGGTGGCTACAAAAGCATGTTTATGTAACGCAATGATGCGCACCTATGGAATTGGTCCACTGAGTGAAGTCGCACCTGCTCTGAGTCCACTTCTAATACCACAGCGCACTATGGAACTGCACACTTATGATAGTTATTCGCATTGCACTACAACAACGCGACTCTAGGGTTGTGCTTCCGGGAAGCCGCAAACACTACAGGATGCGTTAATTTATTGTTACCTATGCAACTACGCATTCATCATATTCAGAGTTACTTGCATATTTAGTTATATGTGTCCAACACTTAACATATTATTCTCATCAACCATACATGTGAAAATACATGCAAAAGCATGAACATACATAAACATGAAACAATCTCCAGATGCAATCACACAACACAAGTATTTATGTGGTTCACCCCCCCGGATGGGAGATATGTCCATAGGGACTGTTGTTTATTTCAATGGGAAGGGTTAATAGTTCCAGTCTGCACACACAACTACAGAATATTCTCTACAATAGTTCTCTATGCACACAGCTACAGAGCCTCTCTCTCTCTCTTATCTCTTACAATATTAAACATAACCCACAAAATCCAACAAAATCTTAACCCTTCCCTATACCAAAATTGCCCCTTTTATAGATTGTTCCCAAAGGTCACATCTTTACAATAGTTATGGGCCAAAACCCCATATTACCCTTAACACCCCAAAACGGTGCAGCTACTCTACTAACCATGCTTAGCCATAACTTCTCAGCTACTTCACTTGTCCTAGGTCGTCCTTTGTGCCGCTTCCTAGGCTCTGATGTCCTTTCGACATCTGCTTTCTCTCACTGCACAGTGCTAATTGTACTCTGGTGCGTCCTTTGCACTTCTCGCCTCATCAACGTTATTCCTATAGCTTTCAGGTTGTCACTTCTTCTTTAAATTCTCCAACTTCCCTGGTCATCCTATGTAATTCTTCCTTTACTAAGGAAGCAAGCCCCTATCCACCATCTTAGCATCGCTACATACCCTGTTCCTGAGAATCGCGAAGTCGCTTCTCCCAAAAATAGGCCAATACCAGGCCTCGCTAAGTTCATACTTTCGCCTCAAAATTGTTGCGCTTAAGCTACGTTTCAAAAAAAATGCGCTAACCTGGGCCTTGCTTCACCAAAATTGTGCCAACTTGGGCCTCGCTCAACAGGCCCCTAACACTCACTCGTGGGTCGTCCCCGATCCACTTCTGCTGGGAAACTTCAACTACACGTCCCTTGGGGTACTCAACTTCGTAGTGAAGTCTTGAAGAGTTTTCTTAGACTTGCAACTGATTCCTTTGTTTCCTGCTCAAATTTGTTAATAGTCTCCAACATCTCCTATGAGATGGATTCTTGAGCATGATCCCTTACTGTGTACTCCATTGTGTGAATTTCTTGTAACTTCTCTTCAATCTGCTTCGAAAGAGAGAGCGCCTCTTCCTGCATGGGATGTAACTTTGCCGAAGTGTTAGCCTCCTTTTCTCTCAACACTTTCAACACCTTCTGCAACTTCCTGGTCTTGGAGAATTTTTGGATCTTCTTCCGTGGAGGAAAAGTATTCACAGTCATGTTCACAGATTCTAGCTCTTGTTGTCGCTACTGCAGCTCATCTTGTATCTTCTGCAACTCAGGGTATTCCTGTAGCGTATTCCATACTCTAGTGGCTTCATCAAGCAAGTCCTAACATCTCGCCACTTTTGCCGAGATGTTTTCTGTTGCCATCCTCAATTATTAACTTCTAGCTTCTTTGTCATCATGAGAAGTGCTAGCTTGTTGTTGCGACTCTAGAGTGGAAATATTCTCTTTATAAGAAATCTCCATATCCACCATCTCTGCCTTAAGATTGTCCACTGCGGTACCAATACTAATTATTGTGGCTTCTACCTCAGGTTCCTCTTCGCACTCAGGTATCTTCGCGTAGACTGTTGGACCGTTTTATTGAGTCTGCGATGTTTCTCTTGAAAATTGATTAGTTCTCTGCTCTTCTCCACGGATTCACCCTTCAGCTCCTTATATCTTTCCTTTAACTGAAGGTGCTAGTTATGAGAATTAATGTCTCTATCTTGAATTTCTTCCACAATCTGCAGGTGCAGATTGTGTAATTCTTCAAGGGGTAGCATGCCAACATTAATATCCAGGTGTGCCAACCACTTCACACCTTCATCCAGTTCATCATTTGGGAAAATAACATTTATTGGCTCAATCCTGACTAAGAGAGGTCTCATCGTCAAGCAAGGCGCATTTCTCTTCCTTTGTCTTGACTCGCCTGACTTTCCTTCAAAGTCGGATTCGCGCACCAAGTCCTGATGAACTTGTTCTATCTTTGCGACCATGCTTTTCAGCTCTGTAAGGTTCTGGATGAGGTTCGCTTGGACTTCTTTGCTTTTAATTTCCTTCAGAGTGAGCGCCTCTTCCAAGTGCTCATTGACTCATACTGTGATTATTTCATAGTCATCTACATGCAACTGCGCTTCGGATGGTGGTTTAGTTACTTTGTGCTTCTTTCTTTTCCCTTTTTACAGCACTTCGTTGTCAGGTTCCTTCCTCTTCTCTCCTGACTGCCCCTCAACAGTGTCTTTATAAAATCCTTCTTGGCATGTTTCTTTAGCTTGCGCGCTGCTCGTTTCTTCCCCATTCTGTGGATCTCCAAATTCACTTTTGTCTGACATTGTGTTGATCATTATTGGCGAATCAATCTTCCACTTCGGTGGCCAGTCTTTCATAATCAACTCAATCTTTGCTGCATCTAGCTGGTACAACCCTTCAAACCATTTTAGGTTCTGCTTCTCAACCCTTGGTTGAATGTATATAAAGTCAAGGTCAGTTTTGAATATGAGCCTGCGGATATGCGCAATTGTTACCTCCTTTGTAATGCACAAAGTGCGCTGAATCACATCTCACAGCTACTCATAGTAGGTAAACATCTGTTCATTATTCATCTATTTTATTTATGGCCTCGTGTTTGCCCACATGTTGGAAAACCTGGTTCCTCAAAAATCTCCTATAAGAACTGGAACATACTACTGGTAAAGTAGCTCTTTCCAGCCCACAAATGCGACCAGCACCAGCAACCAACTATAGTGGAAAGGGATTCCACTTCCCTGAGTCTCGCGGACATTGTCCAATAACTCGTTCAACAGATAACTGGACCAATTGTACTAAGTACCATCCTTATCCTTCGCAGCTAAGGAAACTGCAGCGGTCGGCACCTCTGCTGGTCTGCACTTCCTCAAAACCTTTCCTTCCAATAGCTAGATTATGAAGCATGTATCTTGGTCCTTGATTCCAACTGTGACATACCCGCGGCTTCCCTTCTGCAACCCAAACTCTTCTTTCACTGCTTTGCGAGCTCTTTGTCCTTGGTTTTTCCCATGAACTCCTCTGCAGGATCAACACCTCGCTTACTGATATGCGTGAATCATTGGATGAGGTTGATATTTATTTCAACCTTGTGGTCTATCCAGAAGTATCCCTAGTGTGTGCACGACAGTAAAGTGCACACCACTGTAGTGATCTCATCAATTCATTCAAAGTGTGGGATGGGCAGAAGGTTCAGCAACTCGGATGACACTAGCGACGTAAGCCAATCCTGTGCGCGAAGAGATGGTTGCTTCATGCTCTTATCAACCCATCAACACATGTACTGGTTGGGATAAAAATAGGGATACTTCGGCGCCTAAGGGTCCTTCTCCTCTAGTAGATCATGAGATGAAAACTTACAATATGGGATTTTTCCTAGCAGATTCTTGAGGATGAGCACATGGCTTGAGATTGGGGGAAATGGAATCTCGTACTCGGCATTCTTCACGAGCCGAATAAGTGGTTCATCGGCTCTTCATGGAGGAATATACTCAGGCGTGAGGAAGATCGGGCTGTCACGGGGCAGTTCTCTGGCTCTATGGTTGGCCCCTTATCCTTTTGCATTGCTTCTATTGTGTGGCATGGTGAGCTTCTTAATGAGGCACCCCTTTATGGAACAGTTTTCTTTGAGGGCGTTTTCATGAATCCCTCGATCCCAGACTAGTTAAAGTCTCTCAAAAGCTCATATAGAGTTGACTACTTAGACATTCACTTGCAAATCACTCTGCGTGCTCTTACTGGTAAAAAATCAGAATTTACGGGTAGTAAAAATAAAAAAATCATGGTAAAGTCGGTAAGGATGTGCTTAGTCCTTTTTTTACGCACAGCTGACCTGAGGCACACCCAACAACAGCTATCTAGGAATTAAATGACATATCCTTTGGCCAAATCTCGCTGATATATTGGTCCTTTCCTTCAATGAATGTACCCGAACGACCAAATATGCCTTAAATGCGGAACCATCTGGATCCTGAAAACACTGTATAATAGCTACTTTTCCGACCAACAATTGTAATGGCTAGTTTTCCTTGACTTTGCTAGCAGTCATGTCAAGTGCAAGGTTCACTGCGCATTCCTCTTTGCTGACTTTTAATTTTGTAGTGCGAACCCTCTCTGCTAGCGGATATGTGAATTGCAAGGTTCATTACGCATTTTCTCTTTCTTTGATGTTTACTTCAAAGTGCGAACCTTCTCTTACTTCGCAATCCAGCTTGCTATGTGTGGTTCAGAGCACAACTTCTATTTGCATGAAAAAATTTGCATTTTACCAAAATTGTGTGCAGACTCTTTATTCTTTGATTCTTAGTGTCCAATTTCAACTGCACATGACACTTAGAATTTTCTTGCGGTGCTTAACTGATGTCTGGAGGGGTAGGACTATCCCTGTAAGGATTTAGTCTACTCATGTTAACAAGTCCTTTCAAATTTTCTCTGAGTAGTGTGGCTAACTAAACTGCGCCACTATTAGTAACATGTTTGAAAACATACGGTCCTATCGAGTGCATTTTAAATTTTTCAGGAAATTTCATGAACTTACTATCATAGAGGATGACAAGGTTTCCTACCTGGAAGAATTTGTACTTGATATGCCTGTCATGCCATGCTTTGTCTTTGTCTTTTTGCACTTGTTGGTGAAAACCTACAATGAAGCGATCTTCCTCCAGCCCAACTAATTCTACTAGTCTTTCTTCCATTGTCTCATCATCATCCATGTTTGTGAATGCTACAATTCTCAAGCTTGGTACTATGTATTCCATGGGCATGACATTTTCTTGTCCATATGCTAATCTGAAAGGTGTGCGACCTGTCAAATTTTTGCAAGTTTTCATATAAGCCCATAATACCTCTAGTATTCGCAGATCCCAATCATCCCTATTTGTATTGCATACCTTGGTCAGTGCATTTTCCAATACTTTGTTAAAAGATTCAACGGTGCCATTAGCTTGTGGATGATATGGTGTGCTCTTCTGATGGTAGATCTGAAATTCTTCGATCAGAGCTTCAATGGTCCTATTCAAGAAATGATCTCCTTGATCTCTCATTAGGATTCTCAGACATCCAAACCTTGTCAAGATGTTCTCAAAGATGAATTATGTGGCAGTAACTGTGATACAATCCATCACTGGTTTTTCTTCTACCCACCTGGTTAGATGCTTTGTAGCTATGATAATATATCTCGAACTAGTTCGATTTCCTGGTGGGTTAATAGGTCCCACAAAATCAATAGCCCATTTATCAAATGATTGCAAGTTCATTTGTGGCATCAACGACATCTCATCTCTACGAGATGGATTCCTTGTCCTTTGGAAAACATCGCAACTTTGGCAATGTTCCTTTGAATCCTTGTGTAATGCAGTCCACCTTAGGCCTGCTCTTAAAAAAAATTTCACAATAGCTCTTCCTACGTAGTGGCCCCCAGATACCCCTGAATGTGCTTCAGGAAATCATCGGTTTCTCATGTTCTAGTACACATCTGCACAGTACTTCATATGGTCCTAATTTGTACAATTGTCCCACCATTATGGTAAAGCCAGCTGCTCTTACCACTAATTGCTTCTTCTGTTGCGTATTAAACTCTATAGGTGCTAGGCCTGTAGTCAGGAATTCGATGATATCCTTGTAGTATTCATCTGCTATATGAATAGAAAACAACTGTGCATCTGGTAGACTGTCTTCCAAGTTACTAGGTTCGTCACCTGATTCGATTCTGGAGAGGTGGTCAGGTCTTGAATTCAATCTTCCTGGCTTAACAATGATTTCAAAAGCATACTCCTAGAAGAGTAATATCCATATGCATATTCTTCCTCCTAACACTGGTTTATTGACCAGGTACTTCAAAGATGAGTGGTCAGTAAACATACAGAAATGAAAACCTAGCAGATAGTGTCTGAACTTCTACAATGTTTATACCATCGCTAATCCTTCTCTTTATGTTGTAGTATAGTTCTTTTCTGTTGAAGATAGCTTCCTTCTTGAAAACACGATAGGGTGATCGATGCCTCCCTCACCTAGTTGATATAGCACAATACCAAGTGTTATAGATGAAGCATCTACATGTACATGGAATGGTTTACTCCAGTCTGGAAAAACTAGAATCGTCACAACAACCATTCTCTCTTTCAATATATCCAATCCTTTATGACAGTCCTCAATCCAAGTATACTTCGCTTCTTTCTTCAATAATTTCTCCATAGGCGCAATGATCTGCACATATCCCTTGATGAACTTCCTATAGTACCTCGTGTGTCCCAATGTAGTGCGTAGTTGTTTTATTGGACTAGGTGCTGGTAGATTTACTATAACTGTGATCTTTGCTGGATAAACCATTAGTCCCTATTTACATACAATGTGGCCCAATAGTGTACCATAAGGAACACATAAAATACTCTTCTTTAGGTTTAGTGAGATATGATGTTTTCTACACTTCCCTAACATCACTCTTAAGTTCACATAGTGGTTCTTTAGTAAACCAAATACTGTCCAATCGTCAAAATACAATTCTAAGAATTTGTGGATAAAATCTTTAAATGCAGCAACAACTACTATGGAAAAGATAGCAAGTGCATTTTTCAAACCAAAGGGCATAACTGTGTACTGAAATGATCCCCATTCAGTAGCAAAGGTGGTCTTATGTATGTCTTCTATAGCAATTTTGATTTGATGATATCTAGAAAATCCATCAGTGAAGGAGTATGCTTCATTTCCTCCAACATTGTCTAGCACTTCGTCTGTGAATGGAGTAGGAAATGGGTCATGTAGCAAAGCATCATTTAACTTCTTGAGATCTACGCAGATCTTGATCTCACCTTTAGCTTTCTTATCCTCTATAACCATGGGACTTATCCATTATGATTCTTCTGCTGGCTCAATAATTTCTACATCAAGCATCTTATCAAGCTCTGCCTTTACTCGTTCTTTGTATATGGGATTCAGTCTGCAGAGTCTTTGCTTGATAGGATTCGTATCTGGCTTGAGAGGTATTTTCATAACTCCCAAGTCACCAAAAATGCCATTCATTTAGGAGAACTTGATATGGAATAGGTCTTGATACTTGCGCAGTAGGTCTTCTATTTGTTCCATTGTTTCTTCATCCTAGTAATCCCCTATAGAAGCGAACTTTGGTTCTTCATTGGTACTAATATTGACTTTCTTAGTCTTTACAGGACTACTTAGTTCTGGAATTTCTAAGTCAGTTCCTTTTACTTCACGCTTTCCTTCAGACTCAGGTATGTTTACATAGCGCGGATCTTCATCTTCGTCGTTATATAATGCGATGTTGTAACATTCCAGGGCATGTTCTAACTGTATTTCCCATTCTGGTTGTTCGTACACAGGTAATAGTGCATCATTGAATACCTTTTGTTTGATTATCTGCAAAGCCTCGTGAATACTTTGGACAATCATCCTCAAAAAAGAAAGTCGCTTGGAAGTCCCTTGTAAGACTGGACCATTCTATCGTTCCTCTGCGAATTGTTGTCTCTATGTACCAATTCTTTGGAATTTTCTCCAATGTGTGCACAAACAGATGAACCCACTCTGCTCGCGGTCTATGTATCCATGATTTCAAACAAAGCTCTATATGATATCTAGGATCATTCTGCCCATTATATTTTACTTTCACAGTCTCATTTTTTTTTTTTTGTAAATATGATCTCCATCATGTGCTTACATTCTTCCCATGTGTTCAGATTTTGCTTATGCGTAGCCCACCATCTAGCAAGTGTAGTGCGCAGTGTTGTATCTAATGTTGCTAACTTATGTTCATTCGAGACTAACACAATATATTCTTGAATAAATGCATGGATATTACTTAATCCATCATAAGTAGGGATTGGGCTTACCTTTGTTCCAATCCAGCGCAATGACTTAGTGAGATTTGCACATTGTCTTGTTGATACTTCATGCATTTGGTTGTTCCAATTCTCCAATCCTATGTCTGACTTCGATAGGCAAGAACTATCATATCTCCAGCTCAATGTCCTATCATCAGTAGGACTTATGCATTATGCTTGATTCACTGTCATCTTGTATATGTGATCAAGATCTTGAGCTCTGCATTCTTCTCTTACTGGTTCAATACATCTAGGTCCTTGTAAAGGATCCAAGGGTGCGATGACCCTGATATCTGGTCCTTCAAATATCATCTTTGTTGTTAGGGATTTTACCTTATAGTCGAGGATGGAGACTATTAACATACAAAAGGTGTAAGATGGACATGCAGAGTTCTGCACATACATATGCTTAAGAAAATAAGTTAGAGGTCAGAAATACATGCACCTTATTCTGAAGTTTGATCATATCTTTCTCCTCCTTTTCTCTTCAATGTATCATCCTGCAAAACAACCCTAGACCTTCCTCAAGCCAATTTGATTACATAAAAACAAACTGATATTTATAATAGCATGAAACATCATTTAATAATCAAATTTACAACATATAACACATATTATGTTGGGAAAGGAAGAATGTCCATTTTTATTAATCATTAAATGAAGCAAGTACAAGTTATACCTGAATTTTTTGTGAGGCACCTTCGTAACCACGACATGGGCTCATGATCCTCTCTCTTGACTAAGAATTTCTTCAGCATAACAATATATCTTCAATTGGTGGTCCTTTTCTCATGCCTCTCCCTTTTATTTATGGCAAGGCAGGGAGGATTGGTTCGAAAGGTAGTTGAGTTGGGAAGTTGAGGAAGATAGAATACCTGACTCAACTAATCCCAATTCATGTTTTTAATATATTTTTTCAATTTTCCTTAAGACATCTGTGACTATTGGACATAGCAACTTGCGAGTGACTCGCAACATGTGGGCTCAACAACTCGCGAGTGCAGCTTTTCAATTGACACCCATGGGTTGTCAGTATGGAGACCCGCGAGTGACTTGCAACATGTCAAGTATAGGAGTTATGTCTTTATGGTGAAATAAGTCAGAAAAAATAAGGTTTTAAGTTGAAGGAGTAAGGGTTCAGCTCCAAATCATCCAAGGTCAAGTCAGCTCTTCCATCCCTAGTGTCCTTTTGTGTGATCGACAAGGCAATGTGATCACAGACGGAGAAGTGCTAATTTGAACGATAAAAGATGCCTCCTAATGTGTGAGGTCAGAGGGAAATGATGGCCAAAATACATTACAATCCAGAGTCAGAGGAGGAACAAGGAAACCACGGGACGAAGTCACAAATGTACCTGAAAACAAAATACCAAGGTCAGCTGGCAATTACAATCTTGACATCAGGAGATGTTCATAATGATAGAACATAATCTCCAATACATAACTGAAAGATGTATATAGCATGGCCACTGAAATACAACTGTGATCCATGTCAAAATAGGATATCATATCCATAACAACAAGTTGTATCTATGTCTCATCAAGAGCCAAAAATGAGTGTGGCTCAGTCTTCTGCAACTTAGGAAATAACAAAATGTAGCAATGCTATCATAGGCACAAGGTCTTCATCCAAAAGGTACGAATCCTAACCATGTGAATAAATGAGCTGAAATTCGAACATGGGGGATACCATTTGATTACCATTCATTAATGTATACCGTTAACAAATGCAAGGATGCACACTGATAATGAAAATGGGACCCAAGGTACCTAGTACATTCTAACAAGTGTGAATAAAGGGTCTTGAAGTCGAACACTTGAAGAATCTATCGAATAGGGGACATTGATGTAATCCCACTATTCAACAATGAGGGAAATTTCCACTGATGACTACAATCCCCAAGGAACTATCTAAAAATCTAACTTCATTCCTAGAGAAAAATGAGTTGAAGTCGACGGGAAGAAGTTCGTTGGAAGGAAGACCTTAATGCATCCTTCATCATCCAACACAAGGAACACTCAAAATATTGAGTTGATCTGGAATATGACTGAATATGAGATGAGACAAACTGACACCAGGGGATGGTCGACATATGAGGTTAAGGTAATTGTAGAATGGTCGACACAGGGAGTATTTTTGAATAGTGAGCACGACACAAGAGTGACTTAGGCAACTTTGACACAACAAGAACATGACATAAACCTGCAATGTAGGAGACATTAACAGATTCTCCATATGATCGGAAGAGTAACTGATCGGAGGAGTAAACACTCTGAGATCAGGTTCATCCTAAAGTCAAAACTACAACCCAACGGTTTGATAGACTCAAAAGGTGCTTTGTTCAAGGATATGACTGACTTGTTTCCTTTGAACTGAAAAAGATATTGGACACCCTTCCCTTCCCTTTTCTCTTTTTATTAAAGAATATCCTTCTTGTTGGTTTTAATGAGTCCATGAAAGCAAACTCAATAGTCCATTTTTAAGCAAGCTCAAAGAAAGAGGGATAATATTGCTTGATAGAAGTCCAACCATGTATAATTTAACGATTCCATGGGAGAAAAACTCAAGACCTTCTTCTTTTTTTAAAGAGTTTGAAGAAGAGATAGACTAATACTCTGTAACACTGATCCATGTATTTTTATATCGAGTGTGGATTGGTTCATTCTTGCCTGTGTTTTATTTTTTGAGGAGTTTGGAAAACTTAAACAATAACTCGATACACCTACTCATGGATTTTAGTATCAAACCCGAGTTGGTATGTGCACACCGGTGTTTTCCTGTTTTAAGGAGTCTGAAAAAATTAAGCAATAACTCTAGTGAACTCCAAGTATGGGTACCTAATTAGGGTAGCTATACCGAGAGTATACTTTAATTATCAACCAGGGAGCGTACAAACTTAAGAGGTGCTAAGCACTGTATGTGCACTATAGAGTGATCTTTGTCGTTTTAGGGTGTTGGATGTATCCTAAAGGTCTCTTTGAGGGAAAAGGAAATATTGATTTAAAACTAAGAAGCTGAATAATATGAAAAGGATGCAAATCTATAACCTAATTCTGTTGAAGACTTAATTGGAAATTGAATGTTGAAAACTAGAAATTTAGTCTAGGAATGAAATGTTGAAAGCTTGACAAAACTAATCTAGGAATTAAATACTGAAAGCTGGTAAAGCTAATATAGAATTTGAATAGTAAAAGCTGAAAAGATAATCTAGAATTTGAATACTGAAAGTTGGAAAATCTAGTCTAGGAATCTTAATGCTAGAAAACAATCAAATTCTACCTCTTCAAATCAAGTGCTGAAAGCGATGAACATTATTCTATTCAAATCAAAATGTTGAAATAATTAACTTCTATGTGATCAAACTTAAATAAGGAAAGTATGCATACATTTGCAGATCTGAATCATTATTTAGAATTAATGTAAAATGCTGGAAAATAGAGGTAAAATATGTCTGCGCAGAATGCATGTACAGGACTACTAACAACGTGTTACAGAACTACGGAATCAGTATTATCAAATTACAGAGAAAATCGTTGAATCTGAAATCAAAATATGCTATGTAAACAATTATCAAAGTACTTTCACACATCATAAGGATTAAGCCAGTTAACAAGACACATGAAAAATACCTATGAGAAAATATGAGGCTTCTGATCTACGTCTTGGGGGGGGCCTCCCCAACACGTATTTCAGGAGTGAAAAAGGCTTATAAACGCAAGGATTTGAAATAACACCAGTCTTCTCCAAAAATGTCAATAGGCCCCTCTATTATTCATAGGTCCATATTTATATCTAATTATTAACCTAACTCCACATTGTAAATGTCAATCCTACTAAACAAGATTTTTTCTATAAATTAGGAAAATGGAAGCGTTGAGCCACTCGTGATCCTTCAGTCTTTGAGATGGATTTGCTTGTTGTCTTCTAGATCACCTGCGCCTTCTCATACATGCCTATTTTCATATAATTAACACATAAAAACGCCTTTAGCATAAAAGAATAATCTCTAAACTAATTTATTAAATAATCAAAACAAATGCATTATTCCCCACAAACAAAGGTATTTTCCTTATCCATTATTGTGCTTATGTGGCATAAAAGGGGCTATTGAGTACCTAATCCAGGGCTCATCATCTCCCACATACTTGAAGGAGTCACCTATCCCTAGGTGACACATCTTGTTCTTGGAAAACTTCTCTGATATCCCAAGCAACAACCCTGGGGGTCCATGCCTGTCTATAATAGCCCTGGGTCTAGTCATCTTTGTCCCATGCTCTTTTTTCATCCTCTTCATCGATCTATTCTTTGATAGTCAACGGGAGAAAGAATGGTGGACTTAGTTTCATGCCTATCCATCTGAGTTGGTGCTTTATTAAGTATTCTCTATAAAACTTAGCCTTGGTGAGTGCAGTCTCTAGCCTGAGGGGGAAGTGAGGCTCCCTCTTCCTCAAATATTCTACGATTCATGTCCATCTCTCCCCGATGGATTCCTAAACTTCTTTGTAGGTGCATTGATTGGTGAGGTTTAAATGTGCTACTACCTCCTGTTGTTTTTCAAGAAGGGTAGGAATTAAATCCTCATCTGTGGTGATAGCACAGTGGTCCTGAATTACTTTTTCAAGATGAGTTGCCTCAAAACTTATCCATAATGGGTTTCACCACTCCTCTGCAAGGTAAAGGTGAGCATCTTGTGCTCTCTCTATCTCATGGTTCATCTAGGAGCATAATGCCATTAACTGTAAGTCACCCATGTAGGGATTTGCCGACCAGTTCGGTGACCTCGGTACCACGAAGTTATGCAAGAAAAATTTGCATAATTGATCTTTCTCTAATTTTGTCCAGCTCAGAGAAGTGTCAACAAACTCCTTTGGAGTGTTTAATTCTATAGGTAGGCCTTGCTTTAGCCTTTGTAGCTGAAATTTTCCCCACTTCTCCCTTAGGTAAACCATATAGATTCTAGATGGTGGTATGAGTCCCAATATATCATCACAGATTTTAGCAGTGGTAGTCAAGGTATCCTCCAATTGTTGGATTCTCTAGTCTTTCTGAGCCAACTCTTCCTGAGCTTGGACCAATTTCTCCTTCAGTGCTAAATTTTGTTGCTTTTCCATCTTTAATTCTCCTATGTGTTGCATCTTTAAAATCTAGGTTTTCTCATGTACAAACGGTGGGTATGCTGGTGAAGCTGGCTGGCTTCTTTGGATCCTTGCCTCAATTTTTAAGGCGGCCAACGCCTCCCTGAATTTTTCTAGTTCGGCCAGTGCCTCAGTCAACTGGTCTTTGATTCCAGGGTTCACATTTTCATCAGCAGGGTTCCATTGGAAAGCATCCACTTCTACAGGTGTAGAAGGGTCCTCATGTTCTACCCCGAAATCATCATCATCAGATACATCTTGAATTACGGGTTCGGATGCTTTTATTTCTTCTTTGCATTCTTGCTTTTGGATTTCTCTTCCAATATTCTGCTCTGTCGTTTTGACCCTTTCCTGCTGGCAGAAACCCCTGATTCTTTGGCCGAGAGGCATCCTTGGAATGCTTGATTATAATCAGGGTGTCGGCCATAACCTCATTGTCGCTATCCAGGTCAATTTTGTGCTTAGCTCCCGACGCAGAGGTGGATTTTTCTTTTGATCCAGAGGTTATGGGTATGACTGAGTTAGGTGCGCCTCTCATTCTTTGCACATCCTCGGCTAAGACTAGCACAAATTCCTCCCACGAGCGATATGGAACTTGCACCATCAATTCTTCATAAATTATTAACTCGATCAGCCCATGGTGAGCCAGTGCATCTTCCTTCCCTTGAACTACCTTCTTTCTCATTTCTCCAAGAGACTGAAGAAGATAATAGGGAATGATGATATTGTTATTTGGTGTAATATGTCCCTTGTGTCTTAGAAGCTCCAAAATTCGGAAGTGGAAAATCGGGACATAGCTAAGTCTCCCTGCGAACATTATATATTTCAAAACAACGGAAGCTATTTCATCATAGGGTGTTGGCATGGTTATTCTTTTGACTCCATTCTTGTCTTCCTCATAGACTTCCCCTTGTCCAAAGAACGTTTTTTTTTCTCTCTGGTTAGCTTCTCAGTCATCGCTGCCCCAATGTAGACCCATGGGAAGTCCTATGTATTTTGCAATTACCTCCTCGTCGAGCCTGATATGTAGTCCCCTTATCCGGGTGACAAACTGGTCATCTTTTATGTTTTTCAAGTTCCTGGAAAATTCTAAGGCTACTTCAGTATTGGACCCTCTCAGTCCTGAGATAAAAGGAATCCAACCCGCATCACGGTGGATGGACAACACCTGTGGGTTTTCATAGATGGGCTTGTGGTCCTCCAAATCGCTCTTCTTGAACCCCTTGGTCATTTTTTAATTTGCTAATATAATAAACAAACCAAAAATCTTTGAGTGGTGGATGACTTACCCTTCTGGTTGGGATTGATCACAGGCTTGTGGGAAGCTTGTTGGCTGAATGGCGATACGAACTTCCAGTTTTCTTGCTTTCTGGGCAGCTTGCATTTCCAAATTGGGTCCTCTTGTATATTCTACTGCCTTATTTAGCTATTTTTACGCACTGATCCTGATCATTATGCATCATGTTTGCTGACTTATGCATTTTTTCATTATTGCACACTACATTCCTTTCCATCATTGTGCATTGTGTTGCCACTTTGATCATGAGGGTATATAGTAGCTTAGATGCGGAGATCGTCCTTCTCTGACATGTCTAAGGTAGGTAATCATGATTCAGTGAGGTAACTCTGAACCGTGCCGCTGAAATATCTTAAAAGTTGTCCTCGGCTTTGAAAAATAACCATTTTGTGGGGAGAATGATTTGGTTTGAAAATAAAACAAAGAGTTCAGGGATTACCTGTTATGCTAGCGTACTTGAGTGCATGATGTGGGCTTGATTGTATGGGCACAGGATTCCATAGTAGATTTCACCTACGTCTATAGTTATTTTTGTCATGTCAGTAGTTACGCCTTTTATAATTTCTTTCTACTAGTTTTCTTGAAATTTGGTTCATTCGCTTACTTGAACTTTTGTGCAAGTTTGGTTGATTTGATTTTTTATTGTATTCATCTATGCTCTGTACCGGTTCTCTAAAATTGGTTGATTTGATATCTGTAGTGCTAGATTTGTTTTGGCTCGCTTGATTGAATTTGCTAAGATTGGTTTGCTGGCTATCTTGTTTGAATTATTCTGATATTGCTTGCTATTCTTTTGCTAGCTGTCTTGATTCATTTGTTGCTGAAATTTGTTGGCTCACTTGAAATCTTTTGCTGCTGAAATTTGTTGGCTCACTTGAAATTTGATTTCTGGTTCTTCATAGGTATGGATCGATTCTATCAATTCTTGCTTTCCATAATCCTAAGTTTTTTTTTTGTATTTTTTTTGTATTTTTTGTATTTTTTCTCTTTTTCTTTTTTTGTTTATCTTTTCTTTTTTCTCTTTTTTTTTTCGTAACTGGAATCAGTGAGTATCTGTGTTTTCTATCAACATTAGATTTTGTTGATAGAGTGTTTGTGTGAATTCCTCTCTTGACTGTGGTTTCTTATAAGGTTTGAGTCTGTGTCCATTCACCAACATGGGGAATTCGGTTTCAACTATTGTTGTAATTCTGACAGCTCCATTGTCATAGATTTTGTCAATGATTTAGGGTTTGAGCCATCTGGTTGTGAGTTTTCCTTTAAAAGTGTGAAACCTAGAGTCATACAATAGTGCCCAGTCACCTTCTTTGAATTTCTTCTGCTTGATGTTTTTGTCATGCCATTTTTTCCTTTGTTGCTGGATGATTTTAGTGTGGCTAAGTGCTTGTTGGTGTTTCTCATCTAGCTTATTTAGTTGTAGCATGTGTTCCTATTGGATGTCTGAAAGTTCCAAGTTTAACTTGGCTGCAATTCTCAATGTTTTGATTTCAAACTCAATGGGAAACATTATTTTCTTTCCATAAACCATCTCATATGGGGTGAAGCCTGTGGTTGTCTTCCATGTTGTGTTATAAGCCCAAACTACTTCACTTAATCTATCTTCCCAATCGTTTTTGTGTAGTTGTATTGTCTTTGTCAAAATTCTTTCTAGTTCTTTGTTTGTCACCTCAGCTTGACCATTAGCTTGAGGGTGGTAGGAGGAGGACTTTCGGTGTTTAACATTGTTTCTTCAAAGTAGGTCCTCTATTGGGTTGGATGTAAACTGTGTGCCTTGGTCAAAAACTAATTCTCTTGGGACTCCAAATCTATGGAAGATTTGTTCTGTAAAAATTTTGCCACATTCGTTTCATTTGCTGCTACAAGTGCTGCTACTCTTTCCCACTTTGTAAGGTAGTTAGTGCATATGAGAATATAGCTTTTCTGATTTGATTAGGGGTTGAATGGACCAACAAAATCGAATCCCCATTTCTCAAATGCTTCCAAGGATATTTGGGGATGTAGAGGCATTTCTTCTCTTTGTGTACGCTTCCCCATCCGTTGACAGTCATCACAATGTGACATATATTCATAGGAGTCCTTGTGGAGTGTTGGCCAATAATATCCTGTTTGCAATATTTTATAGGATGTTCTTTTTGCAGCATAATGTCCTCCACATGGCTCATTGTGAGTGGCATACAGTATGTCATGGATTTCATATTCTCTGATGCATCTTCTCAATATTTGGTCTTCCCCTTTTTTGAAAAGCATTCCTTCTATCCATGTGTAAGTGGCACTTTGCTTTATGACTCTACACTTCTCTTGGTGGTTGTAATGTTGTGGAAATTTACCAGACACTAAGTAGTTTGCTATGTCAGTGAACCATGGGATTTTTGTTGAGATTGCAAAAAGGTGCTCATTAGGGAAGTTATCATTTACCAATTCATTGTCTTGTCCATGGGTGAGTTTAGATAGAAAGTCAGCTACTACATTGTGTTTGCCCAGCTTATCTAGGATTTTTATGTCAAATTCCTGCAAGAGGAGCAGCCATCTAATTTTTTGAGCACTTGTATTAGGTTTATTCATAAGATACCTAATTGTTTAATGGTCGGTGTGGACAAAAACTTGGTATCTAGTTATGTAGTGCCTGAATTTGTTTATGGCATGTATGAAAGCCAAAAACTCCTTTTCTATGACTGTATAATTGAGTTCTGCTCTAGCCAAGTTTTTGCTAATGTAGTATATGGCATATGGTCTCTTTTCTTCTTCTTGTCTGAGGACTGGTCCAATGGCCTTGTTTGAAGCATCAGAATGTATGTGGAATGGTAGTGTCCAATTGGGTCCTTGGAATACTGGGGCTATGATTGTATTCTCTTTGAGTTTTTCAAATGCTGACATACAATGCTTTGTCCAGATGAACTATGTATCTTTTGTGTGAAGAGCAAACATTGGTGCAACAATTGTTCTATAACTCTCTATAAATCTTCTGTAGTAGCCTGTTTTCCCATGAAAACTTCGCACATCTTTTTATTTGACAGGTGGTGGAAGTGTCCTAATGACTGTGACTTTTGCTTGATCAACTTCAATTCCTCTCTGTGAGATATGGTGTCCAAGCACAATGCCTTCTTCCATCAGCATTCTGCATTTATCATTGCTCAGACATAAGCTCATTTCGATGCATTTTTTTAAGACTAATTCTAGATGTTTTAATGCCTGGTCAAAATTTTGGCCATAGGGTGTGAATTCATCCATGTAGACTTCCATTTGATCATTAATAAAATCAAAGAAGATGCTTAAAATTGCCCTTTGAAATGTAGCTGGGGCATTACAGAGTCCAAAGGGTAGTACTTTGTATGCATAAGTGCCCCATGGGCATGTAAATGTTTTTTTATCCTGATCAGCTAGGTGGATTAGGATCTGGTTGTATCCACTGAACCCATCCAAAAGTGAGAAAAAATTGTTTCCATCCAATGTGTCCAATACTTGGTCGATGAATGGTAGAGGGAAGTGATCTCTCTTAGTTTCCTTATTGCGCTCTATGTAATCCACACAGATCCTCCACTTCCCTCCTTTCTTAGGAACTATAACCAATGCTGAGACCCATTCACTATCTGATATTGGGTATATTAACCCTGCATCTAACAGCTTTTGTAACTCCAGCTTAACTATGTCTTTTAGTGCTGGGTCCATTCTTCTTTGTGGTTGTCTGATAGGAACAACACCTTCTTTGATATATATGTAATGCTTGCAAATGTCTGGGTGGATACCCTTCATGTCGGTGTATGTCCATCCAAAATCTTTGTTGTTGTCTGATAGTACCTTCATTAATTGTTGTTCTTGTTCTAGATTCAAATTGGAGTTAATATTAACTATCTTTTGAGGCATGATCTCCACTGCCTTGATCTGTATTTAATGATGTTCAAGTGTGAGGACTTCTACCCACTTTCTGTTAGATTTGTGGGGTAATATTTTCTCTGCCTATTGTTGATCTGTTTCAAAAAAATATTCAAGAACATCATGACTAGAAGATGTATTTTGAATAAATATATCTAAATGACTATCTTCATCAATAGCTTTTAGTGATAAGGAAGCTTTGATTATAAGAACAGGTTGTAGGTTTTGGTCGGTCATATCATTATAATCATTAGTTCAGTTCTGATATTCTATGTCTGTAGACTTTCTAGCTAGAGGATAAATCGTGATTTTCTTTCTAGCTTTCCCACTGGTGATTGTCATGTTGCCAGATCTGCAGCCTATATAGGCGTTTGTTGTTGCTAGCCAAAATCTCCCTAGTATTATTGGGTACCCACTGAGCTTACTTTTAACTTCTATAACTATGAATTCAGCTGGGTACTCCCAGGATTCTATCTTGATAATGATGTCTTCGAGCATTTCTTTAGGTTTTATAGTTGATGTGTCGGAAGCTGCAGTACGATGCTTGTTGGTCTGATCATCGATTGGAGTCCTAGGGCTATAATTTTGTCCTTTGTCATCACATTAATTGCATCCCCTAAATCAATTAGGCTACTTGCAATATGCCTGTTGTTAATGGTTATGTTGACTATAGGACTACCTGGGTCAAGGTATTTGGGGTTGACAATGACACCCAACATTAAATCTACTAATTGGCCTACTCTGTTTATAGTTGGTGGGTCACGTATTTTTCCGCCAGGTCTTTTTAAGCAATTTTCTTTAATAAACTTATTACAGATTGGCACATCCCTTATGGCTTGTAAAATGGGGATTTGAATGTTCAAATGCTTTAATTCGTTGAGGATAGCGTTCTCCTCCTCCTCTTTGGTGTTTTGAATGAGTTTTTCAGGGAATGGAGGGTTTCTATTTGGTATGTGTGACCGAATTTCTTCTTCCTGAGGATTTGTCTCGGTTGGCTACTGAATTTCGGGTTTTGTTGTTTGTTCGTGATCAACATCTTCTTGATTATTCTACATGTGTGTGTTTTGTAATTTTTTCCGAGACCTGAGATTGATTTCGTTTATTTTCAGGGTATCCATGACATAAGTAGGGAATTGCATTATTTCAGTTTTATAAGTTTGTTGTTGTCCTGCTCTATTTTTGTTGGGGTTTTGAATTGGTTGGGCAGGAATTGGGGGTGGTCTAGGAGGTGGTTGGTTCTATGGGGGAGGCATGATGAGTGGTTGTTGTAATGGAGCCCTCCATTTTGCTGAATAAGGATATGGATTTCCATAATTCATTGTTTGCTAAGCAAAAGGTGGGGGGTATGGAGAATAAGATTGTGTGTAATAAGGTTGTTGGTATGGTGCTTGGCTTTGCTACCATTGGTTTGGAGTTGTCTGAGATTGCCATGGGGTGGTGCTGGCGGTTCCAATTTTTTTGACTACCTCCCTGATTAAAGTAGGCTTGGTTATTGGGTTGGAAGGGCCTAACAAAATTATTTCTTCTTTGATTAACAAAACAAAGTTGTTCTATTGCGCCTTCAGATGTGGGATCCTGAATGGTAGCTTTACATGATGGCAACATAGGGCATTTATTAGTGGAGTGATCATCAGTGCAGATGCCACATATTTCTATGGTGTTCAATGTGCATTGTCCCTTTTCATGTTTCTTTCTGCAACATGGGAAAAACACTACCAGTGCTTGGTTTATCTCATCCTATTTATTCTTTATTTGGAGTGCATCCAGTTGATTGCTAAGGATTGAAGGATATCAGTTTTCATATCATCAAGAAGGTTCCCTCAATTAGACTTTGTGAGGTTTGGTCCTGAAGATGTTGATCCTATAGAAAATGGATGTGAATCCCTTGTCCCACTTTTACCTTTTCTGGATCTAGAATAGTTCTTGAAGATCTGTAGGATTTGGTCATAAGTTTTATGGAATATATCCCCATCTCCTAGAAGGTTCAAGAATTCTATATTTTATTCTTTGATTCCTCTAAGAAGGACAAGTTTCAGTGATTCTTGATCTAAGGTACAGTGACTAGATCGTTTGTAACTGAGTTGAAAATGTTGTGCATAGTCTTCTAGGGATTATCTTTCTCCTTGTCTCATTTTGAAGATTTCATCTCTTGTATATTTTGCCTTATAGTAGTCCTTGTATTTTTCTAGGAAGGATTGTTTCATTTGGTCCCAGGTGAAAAAGGTGTTTCCTTCTAGGCTCATAAGCCATTTGAGTGATATATCTTTCAATGTAGAAGGAAAGAGTCTCAGTTTGCATCAGTAGTGTAACCAAATGAACTACAAACTACCTCAAATTCAAATAAGAATGTGTTAGGATCTTCTGAGGTTAAGCCATGGAAGTTTGGCAGGTTATTAGGGTTGATATTCTTCATCCTGGCATCCCCAAGAGTTAAACTAACGGGAAAAGTGAACAGTTCTCTAGGTTCATCCTCTTCTTCTGCCATGGTAGTGTTTGAGCTAGATCTAGCAAAGAAGTTATCTCGGTTTGGGTTGTAGCTAGAATCATCTTTGTCTTCATAGTTAAGGAATTCAAATTGAGAATAATTAGAACTGTTGTTACTCATAGGGCGGTTAGGTAGAAATCATCCAAATCTATCTCTCTTTTGTCAAGGCATTCGTGGTAAAAAAATTTTTTTTTTTTTTTTTCAAGATGTCTTTTATAGATTAAGCACCTCCCCGGCAATGGCGTCAAAAAGTGGTGGACTCCAAGAATGGGTACCTAATTAGGGTAGCTATACCGAGAGTATACTTTAATTATCAACTAGGGAGCGTACAAACTTAAGAGGTGCTAAGCACTGTATGTGAACTATAGAGTGATGTTTGTTGTTTTAGGGTGTTGGATGTATCCTAAAGGTCTCTTTGAGGGAAAAGGAAATATTGCTCTAAAACTAAGAAGTTGAATAATATGAAAAGGATGCAAATCTATAACCTAGTTCTGCTGAAGAGTTAATTGGAAATTGAATGCTGAAAACTGGAAATTTAGTCTTAGGAATGAAATGTTGAAAGCTTGACAAAACTAATCTAGGAATTAAATACTGAAAGCTGGTAAAGCTAATCTAGAATTTGAATACTGAAAGCTGGAAAAGCTAATCTAGAATTTGAATACTGAAAGATGGAAAATCTAGTCTAGGAATATTAATGCTAGAAAACAATAAAATTATACCTCTTCAAATCAAGTGCTGAAAGCGATGAACATTATTCTATTCAAATCAAAATGTTGAAATAATTAAATTCTATGTGATCAAACTTAAATAAGGAAAGTATGCATGCATCTGCAGATCTGAATTGTTATTTACAATTAATGTAAAATGTTGGAAAACAGAAGTAAAATATGCCTGCGCAAAATGCATGTACAGGACTACTGACAACGTGTTACAGAACTACGGAATCAGTATTATCAAACTACAGAGAAAATCATTGAATCTGAAATAAAAATCTGCTATGTAAACAATTATCAAAGTACTTCCACACATCATAAGGATTAATCCAATTAACAAGACATGTGAAAAATACCTGTGAGAAAATACGAGGCTCTTGGTCTACGTCTTTGGGGGGCCCTCCCCAACACGTATTTCAGGAGTGAAAAAGACTTATAAACGCAAGGATTTGAAATAACACCAGTCTTCCATTATCAAAATTGTAACTTCATGTTCCAAGGAAAAATGTAAACAGAACTGTCTCAAAATATCAAATGTGCTAAAGATTGTTTTCTCCAAAAATGTCGACAAGCCCCTCTGTTATTCAGAGGTCCATATTTATATCTAATTCTTAAACTAACTCTACAATGTAAATGTCGATTCTTCTAAACAGGATTTTTTCTATAAATCAAGAAAATGGGAGCGTTGAGCCACTCGCGATCCTTCAGTCTGTGAGTTGGATTTGCTTGTTGTCTTCTAGATCACCTGCGCTTGCTCATACATGCCTATTTTCATATAATTAGCACATAAAAATTCCTTTAGCATAAAATAATAATCTCTAAACTGTTAATTTTTCAGAATTTACTTCAATCTAATCTAGGATCTTAACTGAGAGAAAAACATGTACAGCATATCTACAGCATATCAATCATGAACACAATAATACAAGCACACAAGAGACACAAAGTTTACTTGGGGAAAACCATAAAGGTGAAAAACCCCAATAACTTCCTCAGAGATAGATAGAGCAATGATACAACCAAAATACAAGAGATAGTCTTCTCCTAGCAGCAGAGCATCCTCCTCACAAGTGCGCCACTTTTCGAATGAGAGAAGTGTGTGAATGAATGATCAAATAGAGATCTCCCGATCTCTATTTATACTTGTCCTGTCCTACCCAATAAACTAATGGGGCCTACATGTCTAGCTTAACCCATGGTTAACTTAATCCGGGCCGACCCCACACTTGGTGGTCTAATAACCCTTTGACCCTCATGGCCGACCCCCAATAGGGTGGTCTAATAACCCTTCGACCCACATGACTTATACAGGGCCGACCCCAACAAGGTGGTCTAATAAACCATCAAATATAAGTTACGACACTTACAATATAAATGACGACACTTCCGTATAGAGGAATAATAACATCTCTATAGGAATACAAACACTTATGTATAGAGGAATAATACCATCTCTAAAGGAGTACAAAATACATATATGAAATACATGGGTGAAATACATTCCGAATTTACATATACATCAACACTCCCTCTTAACTAGGAAGGTATTTCTCGACACAGATCTGCTAGCACAAGTCTTCTTCTCTGGATCATCATCAGCGAATCATCATCCTTGAATCATCGTCATCGTCACTGCTGTTGCTATCTCAATCAATATCTGAATCTACTCATCATAGGATGTTCTACAAATCCAGTCCTTTTTCATACTGGATGTAGGACCACCACCTGCAGGTCTTCATCATCACTGGCCATACTATAGATATCTCAGGAATTATTACATGCGTCACAAAAACTTAAAAGAGTCTCTTGACTAGCAAGAACCCTAAAGATCATATGAGGCCTTTTTCATCCTGTCCAGAACTCCAAACTTATTACATGTGACCCCAACATAAAACCTCGAAAGAGCATCCCAGGATGTTACAGGTACATAACTCCAACCTAAAGGATCTCCCAGGGCACAAATTACATGTGGTCACCACAAAACCTAGCAAGAGCATCTCAGGATGTTACGGGTACACAACTCCGACTTGAAATCTCCCAAGGCACAAATTACATGTGGTCATGGAAAAACCTCGAAAGAGCATCTCAGGATGTTACGGGTACACAACTCTGACCCGAAATCTCCCAAGGCACAAATTACATGCCATAGGACAAAACCTCGCAAGAGCATCTCAGGATGTTACGGGTACACAACTCTGACCTGAGATCTCCCAGGGCACAAATTACATGTCCTCCCAGAGCAATGTCTCGAAAGAGCATCCTAGGCTATTATGGGTACACAACTTCGACCTATAGGATCTCCCAGACATGCTCATCTACACAACTTGATCCACGGCCACAAAGTATCATCCTGATACTCATCATACATCATCCTAATGTACACATGATCATCCTGATCATCATCACTGCAACATCCTACTGCATGTCATCTAGAGCAATCATCCCGAAGCTCGTCATCTATGATCATCCTGATCATACACTGCATCCACGTAATGCATACCAAGTATCTACCTGATACATATCATCATACATGATCCACCTGATCATACAATGTATCCACCTGATACATATATAGATACATGGTCCAAGCATCCAACATTATGCATATACAAAATACATATAAATGATCCAACTGATCATATCCAGCATCCAACATGATGTGTACATACAGATACATATAAATGATCCAACTAATCATATCCAGCATCCAACATGATGCATACAAAATGATCCAACTGATCATATCCAGCATCCTCCTGATGCATATACAGAGCAGTAACTGGAGCGTCATCCTAATGCTCATCATCCATGATCCTCCTGATCATCATAGCATCGCCCTCTTCATATCATCTCATCGTCCATGAAGCACAACCCATATGCACATCATCTAGCACTTACACCACCGACATGGGAGAACACATCTACCACCATTCGGGGAAGGCTCCAACCCTTACTTTTTTAGCATGGGGGAACACACCTACCACCATGTGAAAAATGGCTTCAACCCTTACATCTACACCATGGTAGAACACATCAACCATGTCAGAAAAGCTCATGTGCATCTGCATATTCCGGACTCGTCACTTCCCTTTGGAAGGAACCTTGATCTGAAGTGCACCAAGCCTCTCTCTGAAGTACTCAAACTGCACTCTAGCCAACGCCTTGGTCAATACATTTGAAACCTGCTCATCCATCGCAACATACTCTGCTTCAGCTGTACTCAGTGCTACACAGGACTGCTTCCTGCTAAACCAAGAGATCACACCTGATCCCATACTAAAGCAGCACCTAGATGTGCTCTTCCTATCTACAACACTTCCTGCCCAATCTGAACCAACATAAACCTGCAGGTTAAACTTTTGATTTGCATCATACTTGATCCCATAATCAACCGTACCCTTCAGGTACCTCAGAAAATGCTTTACAGCAACCAGGTGAACATCTCTCGGATCCGTCAGGAACTGGCTCAATGTGTTCACCGCAAAGAAAATATCTGGTCTCGTGTTTGTTAGGTACATCAAGGACCCAATCATCTGACGATACACAATGACATCAACCGGATTAGATGAAGCATCACACAGAAGCTTTAGGTTCGATGCCATAGGTGTGGCCATAGCCTTGCAGTCCATCATCCCGAACCTCTTCAAGATCTCTATTGCATACTTCCCTTGTCCAAGGAAGATTCCATCTGCACTTTGCCACACCTCCATGCCAAAAACAAATAGTGCATCATCCCCAAGTTCTACAAATATATGACTCCCTATCATGTGTCTCAAAACCAAGTGGCTTCTCCACATATACTTCTTCTTCAACTACACCATTCAAGAAGGGTGTCTTGAAATCCATCTGGTGTATCTTCCATTTCATCACTGCAGCCAGAGCAAGTACTGATCTAATGGAAGTGTATCTGGCTACAGAAGCAAAAGTCTCTATGCTACCACCTGCAGCATGCTTGATCTTGTAGATCCTCTTGGAAGTCACTATAGACTACCCTTTAGGTCTTGGGACTGCATCCCAAACATCTTCATGATTGACTGGTACTCCTCGATCATGGTATTCTTCCCAGATCTTGGGAACTTCAATATCTTCAATATTTTCAATAGATAACTTTGTTGCTTGAACAAATGTTGTAGTCCTTCTTTTGTAGGTGATGGTATACGATTTTTCCTACACAACAAGTTAAATTGCATGATTAGAAAACATCTCATCGTTTTCAGAACAAATTCTTACACATAAAGAAATATGTCATACAGTCATGCAATTATTTTAGCGAATGCTTCAATACAACATTTATCCATATCCCGTAACTTTCTAGATGCCTTCCAATCTATACCAGAACATTGTTAAGAGTGTGCACAACTCCCAACATGTCAGCAAAGAGATTTCATTCTAGATAAGTAGCAATGGAATGTTGTACAGTACCATAGGCCACTTACCCATCAAATCCATATTAGTAGTATACTGTTAATTAATGCAATCATTCTAATATGCACAATACATATCCTAAGTCTAGGAACATAAGCCTATACATCATTGAACAATTTTATTTAAACAAACAAATATGTAAGAAATGGTAATTAAAATACTTATCTTTGTTTGTTTGTTGGGTGGACTCCCTCTGAGTCTTTGCTTCCTTGCAGGAGCTGTTGAAGTAGCTTCTTCTACACCTTTTTGTTGTGGAATGCAGAAGGATGGTCAACTCCCTCTAGATATCTGCATCCTTTCAAAAACTACTGGAGTGAGCTCCCTCTTGATCTTTGCTTCCTGGATTACCTGACCTTGAACCTATATTCATCCTAGGTCCCTATGCATACTTATTAGTATCATGATTGTGTTATCATTGCAATCTCATACATTCATTAGTATATTCTCAATACTATCAAAACACAATAATCTTAAGCATGTATAGTCATGATCATTTCAAACAGAAATAATAAGTATTAGTATTCAAGGTTTAAGGGAAGCCTTCTTTTACTCATGCATATTCTTATTTGATCATAGGACTCTTATGGTTAGTTAAATCATCAATCAAGATAAGAGATATAATATGCATAAAACCCATGATTACTCAAACCTATACCTTCATGATTCTTCTGGTTAGTCATATCATCAATTATGGTAAGAAACATAATATGCATACAACCATGACTATTCAAACCTATGACTTCATGAATAATCATTATCAACAACACAACAGTATAAGATCCTAACACAAGGTAGGATTCTAGCTTGATATAGGAAAAACATACCTGGATTAGCATGCTAGTTAGTTATGTCTAACATACCCGCATAATGTTTTCTGGTTCTCTTCAATGACTTGTGCTAGTAACTTGCATGTCTCATAAGTTATCCATTGTAGGACCAAGTTATACATACCTCGTAAGTAGATCTTCTAAGTGATCCATGACAATGGATGAATCTTTGTCCTCATGTCATCATGATCATATGTTCTTGAACTAGAACATGATTTGTCTTTCTTGGTGTACCTTTCATGTTAGTAGACAACATAAACCTCATACAACACCATAATGCATTAGTACAATCATAAGTGTCAACACCCTAATCAATGAATATCTTCTATCGTGCATTCATAATTTTATTAAGGTGATACGGCAAGTCTAGATTTAATCAATATTGTACTAACCATAATAATATGAAGACAAATATACCATAAACTTAATCATGAACAAATATTGAAACATACATGGATAAGTCATACCTGTCAGTATTGCTTGTAATCTTCTTATGTAAGGCCTTAGCCTCATCTCCCTCTGAAACAAGAACTTATTCACTTATGCAGGTGACCAATCCATCTTCTTCTAGGATTAACCTAATCCACTTGATTTGCAAGAACTGGAGCTGGAGCTGGATTAGGGTTTGTCAGAAAAACCTCAAAAATTCAAACTTTGAATTTCAAACTTCTGAAAGGATAGAAATATGCGCCTTGATGAGCTGATCAAGCTGGTGTGTTCAGAATTTGAAAACTGCAAAGTTTCACTCCTCAATTTTGCCTTTGAAACTTACGGACTCATTGGACGTGACCCAGAACTAGGGTTTGATGAAGCCCACTCTTCTTCTCAATCAAAAGGTTTGATCCAAAGCTCTAAGCTTCTATTTTTTTGAGGAGCTTCCAGCCGTCGTCACAGATTTCAAAAATTCCCATTTTTGCAGAAGCCCTAATTTTCCACTTTTCCGATCAAAGTCCTGAACTAGGGTCTGATCAAGCCCAGTCTTCTGACCAACCAAAAATTCTGATCTTTGTCTCTAAATTTCTATTTTGATGAGTAGCATTCAGCCGTAGTCTCCGATTACAAAAATTCCAACTTTCTCCGAAACCCTAGATTCCGGAAGCCATGAATGAAGGTGCTAAAAAATAATTCTGTTTTGACAGACATATGTACCTGATTGTTTCTGGTGTAACTCTACAATTTTTGATCCACGGGGTCTGAAAATGTTTTCTGTGGTAGCCTGACCTGTCATCTTTCCATCCCGATATGTCTGACCTAAATTGGATTCTCTGAGAGAGAGTTATGCTAAGTGTTGCAACGTGACCTGTTTATGGGATAAAACAGGAGAGCGAACTTGTACGGCATGCCACGTGTCACTAGTTAAACTTCGGCCTCTAAAAACCGTTTTTGAGATATTACATTCTGTATACTACCTGTCACTTTTTACGAAATGTAATTTGGAGCTTCCTAGCCCAAGTTATGACCTTTTTTCCAAGGTCACCTTTTTATGACTGAGATCTGGAAGAGGCAGAAACCCTATATTGTACAAATCATAAATCACAAAGTAAAACGAATTAGATGTTTTCCTTTGGACACAAGGTACATGGGGAACTTATCTTCAGCCTGTAACAATTTCAGATCTGAAAAATTCTCCAAAATGGATTTATAGCGAAAGTTCTACTATGGCTGGTTTTTGCTATATCAAGCCCTAGCATCGCAAGTGCAACAAGTGTCATACATGCCATATCATGCCTTCTTTCAGGCTAGCTCTGATACCATGTTAATGTTTCAGAATTTACTTCAATATGATCTAGGATCTTAACTAAGAGAACAACATGTACATCATATCAATCATGAACACAATAATGCAAGCACACAAAAGACACAGAGTTTACTTGGGGAAAACCATAAAGGTGAAAAACCCCAATAACTTCCTCAGAGATAGACAGAGCAATGATTCAACCAAAATACAAGAGATAGTCTTCTCCTAGCAATAGAGCCTCCTCCTCACAAGTGCGCCACTTTCCGAATGAGAGAAGTGTGTGAATGAATGATCAAATAGAGATCTCCCGATCTCTATTTATACTTGTCCTGTCCTGCCCAATAAACTAATGGGGCCTACTTGTCTAGCTTAACCCATGGTTAACTTAATCCGGGACGACCCCAAACTTGGTGGTCTAATAACCCTTTGACCCTCATGGCTTACCCCCAATAGGGTGGTCTAATAACCCTTCGACCCACATGACTTATACAGGGCCGACCCCAATAAGGTGGTCTAATAACCCATCAAGTATAAGTTACGACACTTACAATATAAATGACGGCACTTCCGTATAGAGGAATAATAACATCTCTATAGGAATACAAACACTTCCGTATAGAGGAATAATACCATCTCTATAGGAGTGCAAAATACATATATGAAATACATGGGCGAAATACATTCCGAAGTTACATATACATCAACATAAACTACTTTATTAAATAATCGAAACAAACGCATTATTCCCCACAAACAGAGGTATTTTCCTTATCCATTCTTGTGCTTATGTGGCATAAAAAGGGTTATTGAGTACCTAATTCAGGGCTCATCAAATGTTAAATTTTGAGCATTAATTCACAATACTCTAGGATCTTCACTGAGAGAATAACATATATAGTATATCAATGCATAACAATCACAATAAGCATCACAAGAATCAAAAGCATGAGAGACAAGAGATACAGAGTTTCCGTGGGGAAAACCCTAAGGTTAAAAAACCCACAACTTCCTCAGAGATAGAGAGAGCAATGGCTCAACCAAAGTACAACCAAAATACACCTGAGATAGTCTCCTAGAAGTAGATGATCCTCCTCCTCACTAGAGCGCCACTTTCTGAGTGAGAGAGAGATGACTTTCTGAATGATCTAAATAGAGATCTCTTGATCTCTATTTATACTAACCTGTTTTCCTAGTGACCTTATGGGGTCGAATTGTCTAGCTAGGTACATCCACAATATAATATATATTTCAGGGCCGACCCCACACATGGTGGTCTAATAACCCATCGGCAAGTACACACACTTCCGACACTTGTCAATCCACATGACGACACTTCCTTATAGAGGAATAACACATCTCTAATAAGGGTACAATAAATATATATGAAATACATTCCGAAGTTACATATACATCAACACTCCCTCTTAACTAGGAAGGTATTTCTCGACACAGATCTGCTAGACAAGTCTTCTTCTCGGGATCATCGTCATTGATGCATCGTCGTCAACATTGTCACTGCTGCTGCTATCTCAACCAATCTCTGACTCTACTCGTCATAGGAAGTTCTACAGAGCCAATCCTTTTTCATATTGGATATAGGCCCACCACCTGCAGGTCTTCATCATCACTGGCCATACTGTGGAAATCTCAGGACTTATTACATGCATCACAAAACATTAAAAGAGTCTCTTGACTAGCAAGAACCCTAAAGAGCATCTGAGGCCTTTTTCATCCTGTCCAGATCTCCAGGACTTATTACATGTGACCCCACCACAAAACCTCGAAAGAGAAGCCCAAGACTGATTACAAGCACAAGGCTCAACCTATCGAATCTCCCAGGGCACAAATTACATGTGGTCACCACAAAACCTCGAAAGAGAATCCCGGGACTGATTACGAGTACAAGGCTCAAGCTATCGGATCTCCCAGGGCACAAATTACATGTGGTGATGGCAAAACCTCAAAAGAGCATCCCATGACTGATTACGAGCACATGGCTCACCCTATCGGATCTCCTAGGGCACAAATTACATGCCATAGGACAAAACCTCGAAAGAGCATCTGCCAGATATCCCAGGGCACAAATTACATGCCATAGGAAAAACCTTGAAAGACTATCTGTAGATATCCCAGGGCACAAATTATATGTCCTCCCAAGCAAAACCTCGAAAGAGCATTTGCTAGATATCCCAAGGTACAAATTACATGCCGTAGGAAAAACCTTGAAAGACTATCTGCAAATCTCCTAGGGAACAAATTACATGCTTATCTGCACAACCTGTTCCATGGCCACAGAGTATGAACCTGATACTCTCCATACATCATCCCGATGTACACATGATCATCCTGATCATCATCACTACAACATCCTGCTGCATGTCATTTGGAGAAACATCCGGAAGCTCGTCATCCATGATCATCCAATGCATCTACCTGATGCATACTAAGTATCTACCTGATACATATCATCATACATGATCCATCTAATCATACAGTGTATCCACCTGATACAAATACAAATACATGATACATATCACCATACATGATCCACCTAATCATACAATGTATCCACCTGATACATATGTAGATACATGGTCCAAGCATCCAACATGATGCATATACAAAATACATACAAATGATCCTACTGATCATATCCAGCATCCAACATGATGCGTACATACATATAAAAATGATCCAACTGATCATACAAAGCAGAAACTAGAACATCATCCTGATACTCATCATCCAGCCCTTACATCCACAGCCATGTGAAGGATCCTCCTTCCAACATGATTGGAATGGATTGAGAAAATGTGTCCATCACTTCTTCCTCGAAGTGTCATCAATCCAAAGAACACCAAGCCTCTCTTTGAAGTACTCGAACTTCACCCTGGCTAGTGGCTTCGTCAGCACATCTGCAATCTGCTCGTCCGTCGCAACATACAGGAGCTTCACAGCTCCTCTCTGCACCATATCCCTGATATAGTGATATTGTATCTCTATATGTTTCGACCTGTCATGAAACACTTGGTTCTCGGACAGCTTCACACAACTCTGGTTATCACAGAAGATACCACTAGCATCCAACAGGAGATCAAATAATTCAGACAGTAGATTCCGTGGCCATACTGCCTCACAACTAGCTGAACAGGCTGCAGCCAGGGAAAGTACTATTATGATGGAAGTATACCTGGCTACAGGTGCAAAAGTTTCTTCATAATCTATTCCCTCTTTCTGAGAGAAGCCACGAGCTACGAATCTTGCTTTGTATTTCTCTACACTGCCATCTGCAGCATGCTTGATTTTGTAGATCCATTTAGAAGTCACAACAGACTTCTCTTTAGGTCTTGGTACAAGATCCCAAACATCATTCTTCATTATTGATTGGTATTCCTCAACCATGGCATCTTTCCATTCTTTCTTTTCCACTGCTTCTTCATAACTGGAAGGCTCTTTGTTCATAATGTCACATAGTAAAGCAACATAGCTGGTATGTGATCTGGTTCTCTTCATTGCTCGGTGTTCTTCTTCTAGAATGCCAAATCTTTCTGCATCTTGAATGAGCTCTCTAGCCCATGCAGGTTTCCTCTTGTGAGAGTTATCCTGACGGGGTGGATCTACAAGTTCTTGCGGTTCTTCAAACTCACGAACAACTTCTGGAACTGCTTCAATCATGGTAGTGTCTTGAAATCTAGTTTCCTTAGGTTCTTCATAAACTTCGATAGGTGCCTTCCTTGATTTGATGAATGCTGAGTTTTCATCAAATGTTACATCCCTGCTGACATCAATCTTCTTGAACCCTGGAAAGTATATTCTATAAGCCTTCGAGCTTTCACTGTAACCCACAAAGATACCCTTCTTTCCTGAAGGATCTAGTTTAGTCCTATTTTCCTTTGGGACATGAGTGTATACTGGACAACCAAATATTCTGAGATGGCTGACTTCAGGTTTCTTACTAGAAAATACCTCTTATGGTGTCTTGTTATCCAATATCTTGTGAGGTGTTCTGTTCTACACATATACAGCTGTTCTAGCTGCTTCTTCCCATACATGCATAGGTAGATCTTGGTCATGCAGCATTGCCCTTGCTGCTTCCATGATTGTTCTGTTCTTCCTTTCTGCAACTCCATTCTGTTGAGGATTATAAGGAGCAGTCAACTCCCTCTTAATCCCTAAATTACTACAAAGCTTCTTGAAGTCACCTGAGCTGAATTCTCCACCATTGTCGGATCTAAATGTTTTCATCTTCTTGTCAGTTTGATTCTCCATCAAGGTTTTGAATTCCTTGAATTTATCAAACACCTCATCTTTTCTCTTCAAGAAGTATACCCAAGTCTTCCTAGAGAAGTCATCAATAAATGAGACATAGTAAACATACCCACTCAGAGAACTGGATGACATAGGACCACATACATTTGAGTGGATGATTTCCAGGATGTCTTTTGCCTTGCTTTCACTGCTTGGGAAAGCCTTCTTAATGTTCTTACCTTTTGCACATCCTTTGCAAACACCTTCATGTTTGGTCTTGATTTCAGGAAGACCCTCTACAGCCTTGCTTGCAATTGGAAGTGCCCTATAGTGCATATGAGCAAGTCTTCTATTCCAAAGTTCACTTGGCTCCATGGATTCATGTACCATGGCATGTTCAGGTTGTCCCTTCAATTTATACAAACCTCCTTGTTGCTCTCCAATCACTACTGCATCATCTATGTTCTTTCCCTTTGGCCACATTAGGACTTGGCCATCCACAAATGCAACCCTCATACCTTTTGCATCCAATGCAGAGATGGAGAGTAAGTTCTTTTTGAGCCCAGGTACATAAAGGACTTCTTTCATCTTCAAAGATTTTCCAGAATCTAGGTTGTAGGAGGCTTCACCACTTCCTTTGATTTGGTATTGACAATCATCCCCAAGTTTCACCTTATGGGGTGATTCATGTTCAGATAGATTCACAAAAGATTCCTTAAACCCAATCATGTGTTTGGAAGCCCCAATATCAACCAATCATTACAACCATGGGAGATAGTACCTGTGAGAGCAAAAATTAGAACATATTCTTCTTCACTTGATGAGTCATCATCACTATCACTTTCCGCCCTAGCCTTCTTCTTTGGGGGTTCATCATCTTCGGCAGCAAGAGCATGATATCTTCTTTTGTTATTCTTCTTCTTCTTATTGAAGTTGTTGTTGTTGTCTTTCTTCTTATTGGGAGAATCTATAGCAAAGTGTCTCTTCTCATTGTAATTGAAGCATCTGAGATCTTTCTTATCTTTATGATAATGGTGGTGTGAGAATTTTCTGTTATGAGATGATTCCTTCTTGGACTTTCCTTTCCTGGCATGTGCTATGAGAGCCTGATCTTCATTTCCCATCTTTTCTTCTCATGCCACAAGCCTAGCTTCTTCTTGAGATCATTCTTTCCGCAATCTGTTGAAGGAGATCAACTTCTTCCTTGCACAAATTCCTTGAATAAAGGAATCCCATGACTTGGGTAGGCCATTTAGAGTGATCATCACCACTTCACCATTCTCCACTGCTTCTAGTTGTTCCTTGATCTGGGAGACCCTTGAAAAATAAGATTGAATGGTTTCTCCATTCTGAAACTTTACTCCTTCAATTGGTTCCGCAGGGTCATCTTCTGATTTATGTTCTTCCCTTCAAATAGCTTGGTCAAAGAGTCAAACATCTCCTTGGGTGTCTTTAGAGAAGACACATGGGGTATGAGATTGTCTTTGATAGAATCAGCAATGATTCTCTTTTCCTTGAACAATTTTTTCTTATGCAATACCTTAGCCTCTTCATCCTCTGGGATAGGGATGTCTTCTTTTACATATGAGTCCAACTCATTCTCTTCCAGGATTAACCCAATCCTATACTTCCAAGCTCGGAAGTTATCAGTTCCTTCAAGCTTATCCTCAAGCTTGGTGTGGTGAGACATCTTAAAGAGTACTTCAAATGGAAATAGAAAAGATTTAGGTCTTACCACTTGAAATGTTGAAAACTGGATCTGGTCCCAGATTAGGGTTTGTCGAAAAAACCCTAAAAATTCAAAATGTGAATTTCAATTTTATGAAAGGATAGAAAGATGAGCCTTGATGAGCTGATCAGCCTCGTGTATTCAAAATTTGAGATCAGCAAAGCTTTACCCTTCATATTTTCCTTTTTGTCCTCTCGGGTTCACTAGGGAGAGCCCTGAATTAGGGTTTGAGTTTCCCGAAGATCTACTCAGCCAAAAATCTCAACCCAAAACTATAAACTTCGATTTTTGCAAGTAGCTTCCAGCTATGTCTTCAGATTACAGAAATTCCTATTTTTTGTGGAAACCCTAATTTTTAGGGCCAAATCTGAAAATGCTCAGAATTGAATTCTAATTGGACAGATAGATTCTCCTTGATGAGTAGAGTCAATCTACTATACTGCTTTTCCAAAATCTATGGAGAGAAACCCAATAAACAAGAAACTCAAGTTTCCGTCACTGCAAAATGTCTTCTTCTCAGGTTAGCTCTGATACCATTTTAAATTTTGAGCATTAATTCACAATACTCTAGGATATTCACTAAGAGAATAACATAAACAGTATATCAATGCATAACAATCACAATAAGAATCACAAGCATCACAAGAATCAAAAGCATGAGAGACAAGAGACACAGAGTTTCCGTGGGGAAAACCCTAAGGTGAAAAACCCCACAACTTCCTTAGAGATAGAGAGAGCAATGGCTTAACCAAAGTACAACCAACATACACTTGAGATAGTCTCCTAGAAGCAAATGATCCTCCTCCTCACTAGTGCGCCACTTTCTGAGTGAAAGAGAGATGACTTTCCGAATGATCTAAATAGAGATCTCCTGATCTCTATTTATGCTAACCTATTTGCCCAGTGACCTTATGGGGCCGACTTGTCTAGCTAGGTACATCCACAATATAATATATATTGCAGGACCAATCCCACACATGGTGGTCTAATAACCCATCATCAAATACACACACTTGCGACACTTGTCAATCCACATGACGACACTTCCTTATAGAGGAATAACACATCTCTAATAAGGGTACAATAAATATATATGAAATACATAGATGAAATACATTCCGAAGTTACATATACATCAACATCAAACTCCATATACTCACTCATGGATTTCACATCGAGGTCGAGTTAGTGCATGCTCACTTGGTGTTTTCATATTTCGAGAGTCTGGAAACCCTAAAGGAGACTCCAATCGGTCATTTTTCGTACAATTAGTCTCCTCACCCGAAAAAGTGAAAAACAATGAGAGAATAACTCTTCTATCCACGTATGACTAGAGTATACATTTTTCGTAATTAATCCACGAAGACCTAGAAAAGGGGTAAACTTATACCTAAGTGGATGAACCTTCAATTCCTTTAACGAGTTTGAAGTGAACAAGTATGCGCAACAATCTATTTTGTTTTTGAAATGTCTAACAAGGGCTTAAAAAAGACTTTATAGGCATGAGGGACACTAAGTTTCGTGACCTTGTCAAATGACGAAATACTGTCGATATCATAGGGACAAGCAAATTAGTGACAAATGATATATAACATGATCTAATACAAATTTCAAAAACAACATGAAATGATAGGAAGAATTATACCTAATTTTCATGTCATAAAGAAAGACAAAGCTTGTGTAGACCATGGTTGCAAAAAATAGTGAGGATCGTCGCATGTTCTTTACCTAATCACCAAGACTTGGAAAGTACATTAGTTGATTAAATAAAAAATTTAAAACAGAATTGAAACTATAGAGAACTTTTAAAAAGTTGGTAAAAATCAAACATATTTTTTATAAATAGTTCCAAAACTAAAAACAAAACTCACAAATCATTTGTTGAATGAAAAAGGTGAAAACATACTCTTGCTTCAACCACTTATTGTGATCACATCGGTCCACCGATTCGGCTTTCGTTGCTTGCAAGTAAGTATACTCTCCCACTACTTCCAGTTCAATGCATTATTTTTATTTTTAATGGCTAATTTTTTTTAATTGTGATTTAAAATTTAGGGCACCATACCTAAGGGTGGCCCTATAAAAATCTCGCGGGCACGAGAAAAGTGCATGAGTTTTCCATAAGTCATCTCGGGGGTACGTGCTACTGTCTAGTAAGGACAGTCGCGGGTATCACGGGTTAAAGGCGAAAAACCAAAACTAAAGCAAAAAATGATTGGATGAATGCAGGGATGGTACTCACATGGAGGGAGAGGAAACACGAGGACATGGATAGACATTCCATAGGAGATCCACTAACACTGAGTGAATTAAGAAGGTGTGGTTTACTCAAGTTTCTCCGAATCACCAGTATGAGGGCACAAACACCACTACAGGGAATGCTTGTAAACTATTGGGATGTCGACCAAGGAGTATTTTATCTCCAGGGAGAGATCCTTGAAATCACACTTGATGACATATATTTCCTAACAGTTTTGTGCCGAAGAGGGGTAATGGTAAACCTGAAAGGTACATTCCGAGGAGTGGGTGCCTTGTCTGTACAAGATTACATCAATGCCTATTGTATGCCTAACACTGATAAGAGTGGCAGTCAAGTTCCTATTGGTTCGATCTCGAACTTCCCGTTGAAGGTTATCCTGATTACTTTGAATAGGATTGGGGGAAGCTCTACACAACACTTAGCATCCAGGAACTACATGCAAATAGAGGTTGAATTCCTCTAGGGGGTTGTCTTTGACTAGTGCTCGGGCCTTCTAGTGAGTATGAGACACCAACTGACTGAGTGCAAAAGAGGAAGGAAAAAGAACTTCAGATATGGAAGCATCCTTTGTAGATTTTTCTTTGAGAGGGTTCCCTCCTCGAGTCCAGGAATGGCCCTACCGTAGCTCAATCCTCATGAGCCACTGATGACTCGTTAGGGAGATATATTCCTACGTTAGGGTAGTGGCGAGTCGATACTCTCATATTCTTATGAGCACTACTTAGAATGGTGGGGCCATCAGGTGCCAGCCTTACAGAAGTTTCCCTATGCAAGGATGGATTTAGGTGGATATCCTAAGCTTGCTCTTCCTCCAGGAGTAGCCTGGGGAGATATGGGTAAGACATACTTTTTACTTTTTGAAAATTATTTCAATTTTTAAGTTTTTTAATGTATATAATTTTTATAATGAGTTAGAGTATTGACAATATGATTTTATGCAGATGTGGTACCTGTGCGACCTAAGGGGCATCCTCATGTGTATGTATGCCCGACCGAGCCTAGGGCAGCTAAAGCCGTGCTAGTGAGCATAGAGGGTGTTGGATGCTTTTTGGACAGACCCGGGTTTTCAAGATGCGCAGCAACAAACACCCCTTGGCGCACTGGCCCTCTCGGCAACGAGCTGCGCAGCAGCCTGAAGTCTCACCTGAAGTGGCTATGGGGGGGCTAAGGAATCAGGCTTCCTTAACCTGGGTGACGCGGAGACTAATCTTCTCCCCTCTGTCGGGAGGATTCCTCGAAACGGATGTCTTACTCTTCCGCAGACCTCTCAGGGAAATAGCGCTGAAACTCTCGCTTCTCAGCCTAGCTGCGCGGTATCCCCGCTCCGGCGCACTAGGCGATTACCCACTGCATTCGATACTCTCTGTATCATCTTTTCTTGCACGCCCAGTGCAGTAACGCATTCCTAAGCGCTGCGGAGATAGTGCTTCTATGGACTCCTTAGATAGTGCGCGAGTATAGCTTCTAAGGGAGCTTCAAGGACTTGCTTTATATACTTATTCCTAAAGATAACGAAACATTCATGTAGACACAGATAGTAAACATAAACATGCATTCACACAACACATTATCATAACACGATAATTATGTAGTTCTCCTTCACAGGGAAATCACATTAACGGGAACTGTATCTTATATTAACTCAAATGGAAATTACACAGTATGCTACGCACACAGCTGCAGCCTTAGATATTTCTGGGAAACTCCACGCACACAACTGGGATCCCTTCTCTTAGATCTACTCTCTTCTTCTACAGAGATTACAATGACTCAGACTTCGACTGAGACGGTCTGCAACTCAGTGACTAGCTCTACAGCTATCACTTCTCTTAACATCTAACCTTCTTACGTCTAAAGCATCTATTGGCTAGATAACGTCTAACCTTTACAATTACACATATATATAAGTGGCCCTAAAGGTCGCACCTTTACAAAACTGTGGGCCTTTCCCAGCAGTAATCCCCAGAAACCCTAACCGCGGTCATGGCTAGGTGTACTGTAGGCGTCGCTTGCAGTCACGTCGCCGCTTCCTGCAGGCTCCGCAATTTCCGGCGCATATTGCAGGTATGGGCACCGCTTCATCATTCACTGCTCCTTATCCTTCACCTTCAATGCTTTGGTCCGTTGCTCTTCCTTGGTCAGAGAAACCATAACTTCTTTACTTAGCCTTAATGAGGGTAGCTGAGCCCTCTATTTCGTCGCTTCATTTATTGTGGTAGCTGAGCTTTCTACTCGGCCACATTCATTCTCCTTTGACGTGTGCGCGCGAGCTCCGCGATTTCTGGTTCGTAATCTGCGCTGAGCTCGTCCATCTGGAACCGTACTGCGCACTTGTTCACTTTTTCCCAAAATTGGTGGTTACTCAAAATTAGCACTTCTTCCCTTCAACACTTAGTGCTTTTTCCTCAAAATTCGCAGCTTTACCATAGCTGCGTCCTAGGCTCCAACAGAGGGAAATATGAGTCTATTGACTCATGACAATCCCAGTTACAAGATCGAGCGGATGCCGCTCACTATGTAAGAGGATGTTGTGGATGTGCCCCCAGCATGGATCAGGCTACTTAGGAAAGTAGCCATGCTTATCATCTGTTACAGAGAGGCTATAGGAGAGATGGAAGAGGCCCCTCCTTCTCCATAGAGAGAAGGACATATGTATATTTTTTGAGGCCTTTTGAGCCCATTTTGTGTATTGATATGACACTGCGACATACTATTGACCCAAAACTCATATTTTTTGATACAGATATATACATTACCGATCTTATATACATGTGTGTGTTTTTATCTTATGTGATGCTTAATGTGTTTGTGTGTGATGGAGATGCCAATCTAAAATGTAATTTGCATATGAGTCAGCTAATGAATTTAAATGTCTTGTAATGTGTTGATATGTGATAAAATCAAAATATATTTCCAATAACTTCACCCTAAAAAACTGACAAAGCAAAATAGGATCCTGAACTCTATAGTCACCCATTAACTGAAATACAACTAACTGTGAGTCAAGTCATACCTCTAACTTTGAAATGTCGTGATGAATATCATCTTCGAGTACCTCAATGAATGCATTGTATTCATCTACGTTGTTCGTCGTAGGGCCTAAACAAGCACCTCCTGAAGACACAAGTTGACTAGACGGTGAGTAGATAACCGAAGCTGTTGAATCCAACTAATGGGTGTGGCGAGTAGCGCCATCCGCAAATCCTATAAAGCATTCAGTTGTCATCTGAAAATACAACCCATAAGACACACATAAGACATAACACAAAGACCAAACATAAGACTAACTATACAAAACATGTACAACTATGATACAAGAAAAAGCATAGAGGCCTAGGCATAATACTTTTTCAGGTAGAGCCCATTTCTAGGCTTAGGAAACTTACATCTTTCATAATTGGTTAGCTCATAGGACCCTTTCTTCAGAAATTTCGAGACAATATACAATCCAAGCCACATATATTTGAACTTTCCTGCCCCCAAGGGTTCTTTGTCCTGGTCGTAAAGCAAGACAATGCCTCCTTCGGAGAACACCCTTGGTTTAACAGACTTATCATATTGATGCTTGACTCTTCAAGTTGATAATCGTGGAGTTGTCGATTACCCAATTTATCCCCAATAATGTAGGATATGGATTGCTATCGTATATGATTTCAATAACCTCGAAATCTGCTTTACTTCGCACTCCATAAATGTTAACAAGGACATTTGATAACCTCCCAAAAGGTAGAAGATTTTGCTAATTGGATAATCTCAACTGTATTAGTGACCATCATGATAACTTTGGTTTTCCCATATGTTCTCATGTTTTCTTTGTCAATACATTCACCTCTGATCCCAAGTTGAGAATGATCTGGTCCATTTCAAATTCTATGATCTATGCATTTAATCTCATATCTCTTCTGGTCCTTCTATGATTCTTGATATGGTGAACTGCGTTATATGCTTCGTTTATGGCATTTCGCTGCTCATAATGACTGAATAAGATTTGTAAATTTGCTAAGGCATTTCCATGCTTTAACAAATTCATACAACTCTGTAGGAACTACGCAATAGGACTTATGGGTTCTTTAACAGTGTGTGATCCATCATATGAAATTGGCATATCCACCACAGGTGCTAGTTCACTTCACAATTGGATTCTTGGGGTCACAGGTTCTGAGCTCTATAAGACTTTTCTGGTCTCCACGAAGGCTTATTTTTCTTTGTTAAGGTTGAAGGCAGGAATTTTTCCAGACGCTTTTCTTATCCAAGCCCCTTCACTAGGATTTTGTTTTGCGATGTGGTCCTCAAAAGTCGAAGCTTCAGTTCTCTAGTCTCTACCTGTCATAGCTACAATTCATGTCATAGCATGGATGTTGCGATATTTATTTCATTCTTCAGCTGCGATCATCTCTATGTTCTAATTCTACGCTTCTGGTCTTCTCTCTTTCTTTTTTGCTTGCAAAACAGGGCATGCCTTAATGACATGGTCAAATGACTTACAGTATTTACATGTAGTACACGTATTCTGACAATCTCTGGCTAAATGTCCTGGTTGAGCGCAGTTATAGCATACAATCTGACCTCTTCCTCTTCCTTTTTGTTGAGTGTTTCATCCTCTTCCTCTGAATCCACCACGTCCTTTGTATGTGCCTTGATCATACTACGCATTTTCATTATTATTATGTGTTTCTCCTTGAAATCTGTAGGCATCATGTTTGATTTCTATCATGAGATCATATGCTCTAGAATTGTTATCATCATGTCCAACTGACTTACAGAATGTATAGTATAGGTTCTTTGGTGTTTGCACATATTTATGAAGTAGGTAACAGTATTCTGGGCGATGTCCTCTACATCATCAAATCTCACACTATGGGCCTTGCTATTGATTCAATGGATTTGGTGCTCCACTAGCGATGTAATCTCGGAATACAGGCCAGTGTTCATTGGAATGTCCTTCTCCTTTGTATTTTGTACACCAAACCTCTTCTCGTGTTTCTCTACCCTTTTTCATATCTTGTAACTGCAACGTCAAGTTTGCTAGCTAATTCTGTATATGTACCATCCCTGAGCTAGTTTCTCCTATGGGCGAAGCCTCTAGCTTCATTGCAATTTTTAATGCCTCTGTTTGCAAAGTAACCTTCTGTTGCATGAGTGGTAATCTAATATGGCGCAATAGCGCAGCTATGAACCATTCTTGATGTTGTTGCGATGCTATGTCGAAACTTACTTGATCTAATAGTGCTTTAAATTTTTCATCAAATTCCCATACAGTCTCATTAGCCTTTTGTTTGATTTCTGTTAGCTCTGTAATGCATTGAGATTCTGAATTAGGTTTATTAAACTCTCTTATCAATGTATTTCGGATCTCTATTAGTGTTCTATTATGTCCAATAGAATACTTCATGAACCATGTTAGAGCTCTATCTCTAAATGTGGTAACTAGCTGAGCTTTTCTTATAGCATCATCATGGACTTGCTTAACATTCCACATGGCTTCGCAAAGAAACCAATGTTGCTCTAGGTCTTCTAGACCGGTTCCTTTAAAAATGGGTATCTTAATGTCGTCTTCCATTCTTCTTCTAGGAGGTGTAGTGTTTTGTGATGATGAAGGTATACCACTACTTGACTGATTCTGAGTATTAACTCATGTGGTGTTACTGCCACTGGTGTTCTCCGAACTAGTAGTATTCCTTTCATCAACTAGAGGTTTCTGCAGAGTGATAAGCTGATAGGTAGTCATTCTAGTCTTTGTTTCGTTATCAGACTCAACCTGATATGACTATATGTCACCTCCTAGCTCATTTTCTAGGAGTATGAGAGGTTCGTCTTCACGAGACCTCTTTCTAGTGCTAAGCTTATATCTTTTTTGCCACTTCACAAAGTATAAGTATTTTCCTCAATGTCTCTATCTGTGTTACTAAACATTACAGACTCGAATACCTAGGAGATTTATTGCATTCTCGAGACACCTTTTTCTGCTAACAACATTTTAATATATAAGATGATATTTTTCAAGTACTTACCTCTGAAACCTTTGAAGAAATCTCTTTATGTTGCATTGTAAGACTTCAGAGTGTCCACAACAAATTCTATAACATATCCTTCTAGTACGTTATCCATCCAAAATTCTACTGCTCTTGAAATTGGGCTATCAACCTCTTTAAGCCTCTAAATCGGCTTTAGATTCCACTCGGTAGGTTCTCCACCCTGAAAAAAAAAATCGTTCTGCAAGTCTTGATATCCACTCATGTAGTTCATTACCGAAAAATGTGAAGAAGATTTCGAGTATGTCAGAAAATAGGTATTTTTGTAACCACTCTTTTGTAGATAAGCACGGATGTCTGTTTTCTTTCTTCGCAAACTCCTTTTCGGTATTCGTCACCCAATTATGTATCTCTATCCTCTCAGGATTCCAGTTATCGAAGCACATCACCAGTTAAAGCGCGGAAACAGAACCATTTGTTGGGATTACTAGCTCGTTATTAGACTGACACGGGTTCTGCGTAGTTCAGAGACCCAAAAATACCCCCTTCTCATTGGCCCTTTCGGCAACATCCTATGAACAGATTGAGATCTCACCCAAGGAAAAATTATGGGGTGGCTAAAAAAACATGTTTCTGTAACCTGGTGATACGAAGCTATGGAACTGGTCCACTAAGTGAAGTCGCACCTACTCCGCGTCCACTTCTAATACCACAGTGCACTATGGAACTGTGCACTTATGATCGTTACCCGCACTGCACTACAAAAAAACAACTCTGGGGCTGCGCTTTCGGGAAGACGCACACACTACAGGCTGCGTTAAGTTAGTTTTACCTATGCAACTACGCATTCATCATATTCATAGTTGTTGAGATATTGTAACTTCAAAGAATATTATATTTGTACTTTATTATTCTGGAGATGTTTCATTCCTCCTTGAAGATCTTATTGTATATCCGGAGATGTTTATTCCTCCGTCAGAATGTGGTAAATTGGGTTATTAGACTTCCCTAGTGGGGTTCAGCCTTGTATGTGTTATGTGGGTCAAAGGGTTATTAGACCACCCTAGAGGGGTCGTCCCAGTCAATTGTAGTGGGGTATTTAACCCATTGGTTAAATACGAGCCTACATGATTTGTGTAAAAGACAAGTCGAAGTAGTGTATAAATAGAGGAGGTGTATTCCTCATTTTACACACACTCACTCACTTGAGAGTGGCACACTTGTGGAGGAGAGGTCTGCTATGGAGAAGGAGGAGCTTATGCTCAGGGTTACATCTTTGTATATTGCTGGTCATCTATATTGAGGAAGCTTTACTAGGTTTTCTACCCCATGAGGGTTTCCCAGGATAAATTTGTGTCTCTTGTGTTTATGCTGTACTTGTTGTTTCTTAAGTGATCCTATATATGATATTATTGTGAAATGGAATGCAATGCTGCTATTTTCTGTCTTAGCATATTAAATCTTAACAATAGTTACTTTCATATTCAGTTATATGTGTCCAACACTTAACATATTATTCTCATCAACCATACACATGAAAATACATACAAAATCATGAACATACATAAACATGAAACAATCTCACATATGCAATCACACAACACAAGTATTTACGTGGTTCACCCCCCCAGATGGGAGCTACGTCCACGGGATATGTTGATTATTTCAATGGGAAGGGTTAACAGTTCCATTCTGCACACAGAGTTGCAGACTCTTCTCTACAATAGGTCTCTACGCACACAGCTGCAGAGCCTCTCTCTCTAATCTCTTACAATATTCAAGATAACCCACAAAGTCCAACAAAATATTAACCCTTCCCTATACCAAAATTGCCCCTTTTATATATTGTGCATGAAGGTCACATCTTTATGATAGTTATGGGCCAAAACCCCATAGTACCCTTAGTCCCCCAAAACAGTGTGGTTACCCCGCTAACCATGATTTCCATAACTTCTCAGCTACTTCGTTTGTCCTTGGTCATCCTTTGCGTTGCTTCCAAGGCTTTGACGTCCTTATGACAGCTGCTTGCTCTGATTGTGCAATGATGACTATACTTTGGTGCGTCCTTTTCACTTGTCACCTCATCAACGTTGTTCCTATAGAGCCTCTCAGGTCGTCGCTTCTTCTTTAACTGCTCCAACTACCCTGGCCATCCCTTTACTAAGGAAGCAAGCCCCTATCTGCCATCTTCGCGTCGCTCCATACCCTATTCCCTGGAATCACGAAGTCTCTTCTCCCAAAAATAGGCTAGTACCAAGCCTCGCCAAGTTCATAATTCTGCCTCAGAACTGCTGTCCTTGAGCTACGCTTCAACAAAACTGCACTAAACTGGGCCTCGCTTCACCAAAATTGTGCCAACTTGGGCCTCGCCCAACACCCCTAACCCTTATCCCCTTAAACCATTACAATGAGGATGAGGATGATGAGGATGATGGGGATGATGATGGGGATGACAATGATGGGGATGATGGTGATGATGAAGACGATGATGATGGGGATGACAATTATGAGGGTAGTGTTTATGATGATTATGTTGATCGTGATGATGTCTAATATGACGATGATCATGAAAATGAATATGTTGATTATGGTGACAATGACAATGGTGATGAACCCTAAACCATGTAACCCCTAACCCCCAAATCCCTCTAACCCTTAAACCCCTATCCCCTAGACCGTTAACCCCTAGCCCTTAACCCTGTGTCATTAAAAATACAAAGAACACCAAATATGTTATACATTATATAACATATATATGTACGTGTGTTTGTTATATAATATATAACATATATCATATATGTATGTGCGCGCCATACATATGTGTGTGTGTGTGTGTGTTATAAATTATTAATATTTATAACATATGTCATATATTATATATGACATATGTTATATATTATATAACATACATAATATAATATATGTTATATAATATAACATATAACTGCATAAACCTCACTCATTTACCATTGCCCTAACCATGATATCATTCCAAAAGCATAGTATTGGGCCTAAACAACAACCTGGCCACATATCAGTCAATATCACACTCAACTACATCCAACCCAACAACATAGTTGTTGTTTTCAACCGCATCCAATGCGGCCACGTTGCTATCGTGCTCAACTATGTACAACCTAACCATAGAGTGGACATTCCACAGATCATATTTCCAACTAGAAAGAAAAGACCAATGAGGGAGAAGAGACCAATCAGGATAAAGGTGAGAAATTCCACCATCCATAGGAGATCAATGAGGGAGAAGAGACCAACTAGGCTTGAGAATAGACCAATCAGGCTAAAGGAGAGAAATTTAAACCCCAAGTAGACAAATTTTGACCTCAGAATGTCTGGCCACTCAGTAAGTGATTTTTTTTACCATAGAAAACATTTCTTAAACCCTTGGGAAAAATTGCGTTCGATTAGGAAAAAATTTAAACTCTAGTTTTGAATTGTATTAGGAAATTTTCATTTTATAAAACATAACATTCCATCATTTGTGATAAAGGGTTTTTCTCCTAAAAATATATGCATGTGTTGTAGCCAAAGAAGGATAGATATGGGGTACCTAAGTGATTGATTTTTTTTCCCATAGCAAACATCTATTAAACCCTTGTAAAAAATTGCATTTGATAGGGAAAAAAATCAAACCCTTGTTTTGAATTGCATTTGAAGCTAACAATAGATCTTGCATTGCTAATATGGATATTCAAAAAATTGTAATATCCCATATCCAAAAGTACCTAATATGCTTAATAACAAGAACTTTGGGAAAATACAAACCAACATTCTCAAAATGAGAAAAAGAACTACAAATACCAAGTTTGGCTCATGTTATAACAAGTTCTTAAGAGAAATTTCCCATGGATAGAAAGAGTGCTCTATCTTTTGACCACATTCATACTTGAAAAGGTCTTATAAAACCATTGAATTCCCTTGCCATTAGGTCTGGAGTGATGGAATCAATACATGTAATCTTCTCATAGAAATTAAAATGACCTTTAAGGTATCTTGATCTATGATATCCCACCCTTAATGTCCATTTATGTAGAAAAATGGATGAAAAACTATGAACTCCATTTCTTGAAAGAACATTAGGCATAAGAATAGATTCCTCAATAGCTACTTGGAAAAAATTTGGAAACATCAAAGATAGGTAATCAAATAAAGATCAACGCGATTTTGAAAATGGACACCATGAAGCATGAAACGACATTTCCATGAAGAATGATACGACTAATCATCAACTATATATGGCCTATGTTGATTTTACCAACATATTTTGGATAATCCTCAATATGAGGATAATCATTCTTTGATCAACTTCTCATCTTAGATTCAACATAAAGTGTTAAATGCTAATCTTCTAAATCGATTCTATCATTAAAATTTCCCTAATCCACTTTTATCTCTATATAGTTGGGGGCCTTGCCCGTACAAAACAACACTAGTAGAAAAAGAGAAATTTATGACTAAAAAAATACTAAATTCAGCATGTAAATGACTATTTTTGGTTAGACGGTCAGTGGTGTTATATTCGCAATCATATAACTCACCACTAAATTAATGACTAGAATATTTTAGTCATTTATTGCCTAGTCTAAATTCATGAATTGATAGTATATTTGGTTGTTTAATTAGCGATTAATTTAGTTATTGTAGTCATTGATTTTAGTCTTTTTAACCATTAATTGTTTTCAAATAGTAGTATATTTTCTATTAGTTGGTAGTATATTTAGTCATTTATTTAGTTACTAATTACTGTCAATTGGTAATGTATTTAGTCATTAATTTTTCGTTAATTGATAGCATATTTATCATTAATTTTCTATTAATTAGTAGCATATTTAGTCATTTTAGTCTTTAATTGTCCTCAACTCGTAGTATATTTAGTCATTTTTATTCATTGATTTTTTGATTGAAACATCAACCTCCTTCCTGTAAGTCAGATCCTCTTCCATTGAGCTAGCACCCTTTCAGAATTGGCGAGAGGAGCAATATTAACACCCATATTTCATCATTTGTAAATCCATGTGGATTCCTAAATTACTTTGTACAAATCACATGGTGAGCTCTAAATTTTGACATATATATTGATCAACATTAATGATAGTGAAACATTAAACCAACTATAAATGTGGTGGAGCAATACCAAATTTGTATTTCTAGTACGTTTATACAACCGCATGCTGGTAGTTTGTTACTGTAAGACCTAAAAAACAAAAGAAAAAACTAATATTTCGACATATTGCTCAAAATTCATGTTAAAAGAAATGGAACCTGAGTAAAAATGTAAGTCTAAAATTCATACTTTTAAAACAAATTTACTAAGAAGATAGTAATTTAAATTTTAAATAGTGCATAAATGGATTTCAAAATTGGAAGGGTGACTATTAGTTCAGACATTGTGTAGCCAAGGTTATCAAGAGATTTATGTGTAATTGTGGTAGGTGGTATGTGATTATGTTATCGTAAGGAGGAAAGCTTGACCAAAAATAACAAATTGTATACTAGTAATAGCCACATTTTTAAATGTGGTTGATATTCGCTGGTGTATATCAACCATGGCCACGCATTAAAAAGTGGTTGATATACGCCAATCGGCAAATATCAACCACATATAAACGGAGGGGGGGATGGGGGGAGAGGGGGGTAGGGAGGTAGGGGATGGGGGTGGGAGGGGCAGGGGTTGGATTTTTTTTTAATTTAATTTTTGTGATATAATTTTAAATTTTAAATTTGTTTTAAAATATAAAAAAAATTATATATTTTTTATAATTTAATTTTTTTTATAGTTTTTTATTTTTTATTTTCAAATTTAGTTTTAAATTTTAGATTTTTATTTTTTAAGTTTTTAAATTTTATTGTATTTAATTATTTATTTTGCTTTTCAGTTTTTTGTTTTGTTTTTGTTTTTGTTTTTATTTTCTTTTGTGTTTTGAGTGTTTTTTCAATTTAATATATATATATATATATATATATATATATAAGGTTTTAAATGCATTAAAAAATTATTGAAATGACTATATTTTTCATTTTTTTTAAACAAATTTGCTCATAAAATGATTTATTTAAGAGAAAAAATTTAAAAGAGAAATTCACAAATATATATAATTTTCATTCTAAATGGTTTCTAAAAGTAACAAAAATTCAAAAAAGTGTGAATTTTTTTATTATAACTAGCTACTAAATGTAGATTTTTTTGTAAACTTTGAAAAAACTTTCTTGTAAATAAAATTTATAGTTTTCTTATGACCAAGTAGTTTCAAAATAACTGACCATCAAAAAAATTAGAACAATGTCAGGTTCTCGTCAAGTTGTATAACATGTTCAGTGCAAATGTACCTATTTATGGAAAATCACTTTTAAGTTCCCTCATTAGCATTCTCATTCAAATATAGGTGGTTTTGCATGGAAAATCCATTTATGTTATGCAACTCTGAGCTAATAGGGCCACTCTGTAACATTGTTTTCTGCATCCATTTCAATATTTTTATGGTCACAAATTTTTGTTTTTCCCATTTTGGAAGACTGTAAATCCTCGCTATCAAGGATAGAATTTGACCATGTTTTTTAACCCCTCTGCATATGGAGATGCTCCAATCTGTTGTAAAATGTGATCTCAGGTTTATGCTCCAAAAAATTTGAAGACTACCTTGAAAATTGTTATCGCTGTTGTCTTTCCAATGGGAATTTTTTGCTTAGTTATGCACTATAACCCCAAAAATTTTGTAGCCCTTGGTAGCCAAAGATAAGTGATCAATTTATACATTCAAAATTTAAGCAGCAGAATAATATATTCTTAAAAACTTTGCATCATGAATTCTATGATAGGTTCATTAGTCATATCCTCATAGCTTGCGCTCTTGGATTTTTTAGCCACGCAAAAAAAAAAAATCAAAAGGGCTCAGTCCCCTCAACTACAGGATTCCACAGCCTTTCTCCAACAGGGATCTTTTCCCTCAAACAAAATCACTAAATCCTACCTCAAAGACTCATTCAGCTCCAGCGATCAGCCCCAGTGGTTTTTTAAGATTATGATGTCAATTCTATATTGTTATTCTCCAAATCTTCTGGTCCAGTAGACAAACATTTTGGGGGCCAAGCCGCCAACTACATGGAGATATATTTTTTAGATTTTGAAGGCATCTTTCCTACTTATCTAATCTTTGCACTTCTAACAGTGAGGCAATGCAACCAAATACTTTCCACATATTACAACATCATTGCCCTTGGTGTTTGGAGGGCATTGGCTTTTCCTTTTAACTGCAACTTATTTTGAATAATACCCTATTTTGGTATTTTAGCTTTTCTAATTGACACTCTTAATTTTTTTAGCTAGGCTATACCCACCCATCATACGAGCATGGGAGAGAACATGACACTAAATCTTCACATCTAGCCCCATACTTAGTAAACAAACATTCATATAAAATGAAGATGGAAATATGCAAATGCATAAATATTTGAAAACATAGCAGAATTAAATTCTATTACACATCCATCATACATTCAAGATATTCATGTTATTCATCAATTAAAACAATACAGAATTAGCAAATGAGAGTACTTATCTTAAAACAAAGTAGTCCCTGAGCAACGAGCTATGCATCTACAACGTTCCACCCAACCATAGGCCAGTTGTGCTTATCAATCTCTTGATACAACTGCCACCCTCGAGTTGGGCATGATTTCTACAAGGAAGAAGGGAACAACAGACTCACACATAGCCAAAATACACCAAAATCAGCCAAGCCAATCAGCAGTTGGGTTTATCAGGCTGCTAGGAGATGGAAAAGGAAGAATTGATAAGCTAGTGAGCTCAACCACAGAGCTATGGGTACCCCTACAAGATCTATCCAGCTTGGTTCCCCACAATGCCTACACACTTGATTCAAGGAAGTATTCCCTTCACTACTACACAGTCCCTCAGGCCATACTTTCCAATTCAGTGTTGTTCAAGGTGTGCATAGAATAGTAGCTAGCCCTTTTGATCTTCTTGAGAGGTTATTTTCCCCACTAGGTTTATCAATCCAATTCTGTCCACTACCACTCCAAATTTCTTGCTCACAGGTTCAAACCAAAATAGGGATGCACATAACAGCAAAAGTATAAGTGTTGGGCATGAAGAAACATTTTTAGAGTGAGATGCCCAAAGATGGGGTTTCTACCAGTTCAGAAAAATGTGGGCAACCAAAACGAAATGGAGAAAAAAAAATGGGAAGTCAACCCTAGGAGAGCATAATCATTTTCAGAAAACGTTTATGGGCATTTCATGGACAAAAACGGCCTCCATAACCCCAAAAATCGTGGCTCTCTTCCTCCGAGCCACTGTGCAATACAAAAACGAGTTCCCAGGCATGGAAAAATGCAGGAAATGATGAAAAACGTGATGGAGAAAGTCCCAGCTAGCTCAGACTGCGTGAGAGAGCAAAGGCCATCAGTTCAGAATGGCTTTGGGCACCATTTTGTGGGTGTTTTCTTGCCCAAGAAGCAAAAATACGATTTTCAAGATTGATGGCTTGCCCATACATGAAATTGACTGCCATATCTCTCCAGCCCCAAGGTATTAACTGCCTCAACCAACTCTTGGAAGAATTAAATGATTGGGTGCATAACCCAAAATGGGTAGTTGGTGGTTTATGGGTTTTCTCATTGACACATGGATTAACACCATTGGTTGAAGGGTTTGAATAATTTCCCTCCCTATTCCTTATAAAAATCATGCCCCCATCTCTTTGTTGCATTGCATAGCTAGTTATGGGTATTTCATTAAAATTTGTATTTACATGATGTCTTAATTTACATTGTGCCTGTCTAGCACAAGAACCATATGCACCGATTTGGCGGGGCCTTGGCCTTAAGCTCCTCACTATGATTTAATAACGATATTTACATTATTTACAATTTTAATTCAATAGGGTCAAAATGGGGACGTGACATTGACACTCCTTATATATGTTGTGTATCTACCTTTTCCTTGCACCATATATGCAACAATGTGTCTCTAATACTGCTATTGGAACAAGTTATTCAGAATTTATTATTATTATTTTTGTTTGTTAGGTAGTCAAACTAACAACATTTATTTTCATTTTCATTCGTAATAAGAGATTATCACGATCATCGCCATGCTCCATGCCTGACTACATTTTGGGGTGATGCCCAGTTTGAAAGAATTCCCACCTCTTGCTTCTAATCATTGCTAGTTTGTGTTACAACATCTTATATTGAGTAGACTCGTTATATTGGGTTTCAACATATTATATTGACTAGATTCTTATATATGCTTCATGACATTTCCGTGGCTGTATGATCAAATATACATCTGTCTAGCAACTTGTGATATTTATCTATTGAAACTGCCATTAAATTAATATATGATATATGATATCTCGATATCTCTAAGCCGATCTATACTTCTTAAATCAGGATTGCCTCTTTAGTACGACGTTCAGCCAAGCACAACACTGTCTCGAGCCAGTCTTTTTTCCAGCAGAATCATGGCCCTTGATAAAGAAACTAATAATGCAGATGCCTCCATTAATGATCTGCAATTTAAGCTTTTCCATGACCTGCAGTTACACGGGTGAAAGAAATGCAGACAAGCGCCTCCCAACCAATTCCCTAACCAGAGCCTATATTGGGATTTTAAGGTGACTCTCCCTCATTTTGCAGGATCATTTGATGGCGAACAAACTTTGTGGTATTTATAGAAATAGGAATTTTGTGGTTTGATATAAGGGTTTTCAATGTCACTACCATACTTATCAAACATAGAATTTGTTTCAGATGATACAAGCCACAGATTTGATTTCAGGTGATGTTATTCAGATATACAAATATAGAATTTTTTTCATATGATACAAGTTATAGTAATACCTGCAGATTTGATTGTGAGTTGATGCTTTTCAGACATAAAATTGGAAAATCGATTTTATAAGAAAAAAAACTCAAGATTTGAAGTAAACCCTAAAATACCATGCGCTCATAACAAAACTTACTCTCCTCACCCAAAAGCAGTACAAGTACATAGTAGTACACAAACCCTAAAATGCCATGAAACCCTAAAAAATGGGATGTTAACCATATTGAACAAAAATACTTTGACTAGGAGCTTGAGGTGCTCACCATTATTATTGCTACTCCTCACCTCAAACCCTCAGCCCTCCTCCTAGTGTTCCTTTGGAGGCCTCATGAACAATAAGAACAAGAGCCAAAGCAAAGAGAGAAAAAATAGACAAGAGAGGGTTTATTCCAATTTAAGGTTGGGTTTTGACACAAAATGATTTTTGGATTTATTCTAAATATTAAATTAGAAAATTTAATCATGTTTTGAATTTTGTTTTCACAAAGAAAAAAGGCATCTTGTTATTTGGAAAAATCAAAGTTGCCCATGCACTTACATCCAAAATATTTAGCTTTCTGGCTAATAAATTAGAAAATTTAATCATGTTTTGAACTTTTATTAGAAAATACTTTACTACTTTCTATTGTTCCAAAATTTTATTGTTTATTCATTTTATATATATATATATATATAATTCAAAAAAAATATCAAAATTATCCAAAAACAAATTATTGGATTAAGATTTATTTTGAGAAAAGTACAAGTATTAAATATTGCATAATTGTAATTAAGAAAAATCATTTTTATATGCTTATAAAATTTACTTTGTTGTCTTTAGTGTGCCTATAAAATTTATGCAAAATAAAATTTATTAATAAAAAAATGCAGTTAGAAAATTTATTTTCAATTATTTAGGTTAATATTCTTGAACAAAATAATTAAAATATAATATGAAAAGAGAAAATAGTTCTTAAGGTTCTATTTAAGTCATTCTTTTATCAACCAAATATATTAATTTTAATAAAATATGAAAGTGTTGCAAAGTTTGATTTAGGTTTAATATTTAAATTTTTTTTTTTAAATAATTTTTTTTTAAGGAAATATAAAAAAGAAAAGTTAAGCATTTTAGAGTGAAATTATTATTTTAAAGGATAAGTTTATAACATTCATTGATATGCATATCATCCACAATTATTATGTGTACTACTAGTTGTTGATGTACATACCATCCACAATTAATGTGTACTACTAGTTGTTACTTTCGTATTTGTAAAATAATTATTATATGGGGGGATCTGATGGAGGTGAGGGTTTGAAGCAAGGGTTTTCTGCGGTTTTTCTTTCATGAGATCGAGTTTCCATGACTGCGGTAAGATGTTTATTGTTGAGCTTGTGAGAACTTGGAGTCCTAGGTGCCTTTCAGACCACCTATAGTACCAACCAAGGTTAAAACAAAGTGGGAATGGGATTTTTGCTTGCAAGCTCCGATTTACTGTCTTACTAAAGTCTGCTCTTTCCCTATTGGATTTGGCCTGGGTTTTGGTTTTGTTTTTTCCTGCAAGTGGTGGGGTTTGGTTCTTCTTGTGAAACCTAGATTTTTGTGTGTTTTTTCCTCTTTGGGGACCTTTCTGCTCCTACGAGTTTCTATATTTGGCAACCTGATTTGTTTTTGGCAAAACCCCTATTTTGGCAACCTGTCCCGTTTGCTGTACCCTCGCGACAGGTGGCTCGTTTACTTTTTGGATTGGAACTTGTAACCTTTTTTGGGTTTCTAAACTCATTATGGCTTGCCATTCTTTGCACTTACCCTCCTCCTCTCCGGCTTATGCTGCGAAGGAACTAAGTGGTGTTTCTTTGCAGTCCTTTGAAACCCTACCATCTTCCCCGCCGATCTCTTCTGCGACGAAGAAGGGTGTTGTCAAACCTGTTCACAATTCTCCCCATGGTTCTTGTGCTCGGGTCCATAGAAAAGGCAAGTCTATCAAGGCTCGAGAGGGCCGTTTGCAATTCTCAGTTGATTGTGAATCAATTTTGGACAGAATGAGGGTCTTAGACGAGCGTAGTGTAGTTGGCCGGTTGGAATTCACCGGAGGAAGCCATAAGGAATTAATCTCGTGGGTGAATGAGAATTGGACACCCCTGTGTGGGTTGGCTCCTCGGGTGAATCTGCTGGTGAACCGTTGGATCCTGTTCACATTCTCGGCGGGTGTTAATGTAGATGACATTCTGTCCCAGGTTTGGCTCTTTAAAGCTATTTCTTTATACCTTAAGCGATGGTTTGTCGGTTTCGATCCCTTAAAGGACCCTCAGCGTATTCGTCATCTATGGGTAATTCTGCCCGGTTTCCCGATTGAATTATGGTCTAAATCAAATATAATTGGTCTGGAAAACTTGACTGGTAAGTTTATTAGATTTGATAGAAAGGTTTTGTTCGGTTTTGATAGTAGAGCAGCTAGAATGATGGTTGAATTAGATGTGGGGCTTGGATTACCAGCTGAAATTGATTTGAAATGGGGATCTAGGGTTATTTGTCAATGCTTGGATTATTTCAAAACTCCTTTCCAATGTTATTGTTTTCGGAACACTGGTCATATCGCTGCAAAATGCCCTTTCAACTTAAAGAGGGCCCTCAGGGTGCCAGAGGATGGCTTGGGTGCAGCAATTTCTCCCTCTTCAGCTGGTTCATCGATGGCGAAGAATGTATCATGTAATTCCTTTAAAGATACCCCTTACCAAGGTATTTCAAAAAAATAATTAAACTTCTACGAAAATATAGAAAATTCTTTGAACCAGAGGTTATTGAGGGGGGAGATTGCTTTAAATCTCTCTACTGCAGGTGGGCCTTTCCTGATTGAAGGTAATCGGGTTTCTTTACATGAAAATAGGGATGCATCTGACCATGTTCCTAAGCCTAGTGCTTCGGAACCGGTGAGGCCTCCCACCTACAATGTGGCTAGGGTTTTGTCTTTTGATGAGAAGGAGGTTTTGGCTGAGAGCGAGTATAAACCACTTATTGACCTTTCCATGTTGTCTCCATTAGAAGTGTTTGCAAAAAACCCACCCCAAAATTCCGATGTTTTACCTACTGAGGGTCTCCGGTTCAAGAATGTCACTATTAGAAAGGCCAAAAAATCTCGTGTATCCCAGGTTGATGATTCCATAGGAAATGTCTTTGTCCCGTTGTCGGCTCGAATTGATGAAGCTTCTGTTGTTAATGACAATTCCTCAAACCCTAGGGCACTTAGAGCAGTGTTGCCCCTTAGCCCAGGTTCATAATGTTGATTGCCTCCTTGAATGTCCGTGGGTTAGGCAAGGCTGCCCGGGGTAGGGCCTTGTCAAAACTCTTATTTGCTACTAGCCCGGATGTTCTGCTCATTCAAGAAAACTATGTGTATCAATTCTGAAGCCATTCTAAAATTAGTCAATATTTGCCCAGGGTGGGAGTTTTCAGCCATCAGTGCTTGTGGGAAGTCTGGTGGCTTGATTGTCAGTTGGAACCCTAGTTTTTTTTGTTTCAAAACCTTTAAAACAGATTGGGGGATTTTGATGCAGGGGAGGGGTATTTTTCAAAATATTCAATTTTCTATCCTTAACTGCTATGGACCTTATTCTAGTAGGGTTGAGTTCTAGGACCAGCTTAGGTTTTCTGGGATATTAAACTTACAAAATCTTATTCTTGCAAGAGATCTTAATTTCTCCTTAAACTGGTCCGAAATATGGGGCCACAAATCCTGCTCTGATGATTTAGCCAAATATTTCTCAGATTTATTGGCCCATTTTTTTCAATTTGATGACAGACAAGCCCCGAAGAACTGTCCTTTCAAGTTTAATAACAGTTGGTTGCATGATGAAAATTTTTGTGAATCTATAAAAAAGTTTTGGCTTGAACCTGGTCTGGTTTTGGATTCTAATCCTATGGAAAATTTTGTTACTAAACTCAGAAATTTAAAGAAGGTGGTTAAGTCTTGGATCAAGAACAAGAAGAAATTGGATCTTAAGGAATATGAAGACCTGCAGGCTCAGATCAGAAATGTGTATCAAAAGAAATTGGATTGCATGGATGATGAGATGGACCATGCTTTACTGCTTGCATTGAATGAAAAAAAGGAAGCCATTTTGAATCAGGAGGAAGCTGAATGGCATTTAAAAATTTGAGCTCTGTGGCTTGATCTTAGGGACAGAAACACAAAAAAATGCATGCTTTTGCCTCGCAGAGAAGGAATAAAAAATCTATATGGGAGATAAAAGATATTGATGGGGATCTGGTTAGTGGTCAAACTCAGTTTCAAAATGTTGCGGTTAGTTTCTTTGGAAATATCTTCAAAGATCCTGGGGATAGTGATTTGCTAAAACAATATGAGATTGCTTGTCTATTCCCAGTTTTTTTCAGTCCTCAGGAAGCTATGGAGTTGGAAAAGGAGGTTACCCTTAAATAAGTTGAAGATACCTTAAAATTATTTGCCAGATACAAAAGTCCTGGGCCTAATGGCTGGACTGTGGAATTATTTCTTTACTTTTTTGATATAATGGGTGAAGATATCTTGTCGATGGTTGAGTTTTCTAGAATCAATGGATACATTTCTGGGGCATTGAATTCTACCTTCCTAACCTTAATTCCAAAATGCAATAAACCTTCATCCTTTGGGGAATATAGACCGATTGCTCTGTGCAATCTGATTTACAAGCTCATTTCCAAGATCATAGCTGTTAGAATCAAACCTGGATTGTCAAAATTTGTGTCTTCCAATCAGTTTGGGTTTCTTCATGATTGACAGATCTTGGATGCAGTTGGTATCTCTCAGGAAATTATGCATACAATGAAGGTTCGGAATAAAAAGGATTTCCTTCTAAAAATGGACCTTGAAAAGGCCTATGATCGTGTTGATTGGTGTTACCTCAGAATGTTTGGATATCCACATCATCTTTTTCAAGATCTTGCATGCAATTAGGGTTTGCATGCAAAATCTAGGGTTTGCATGCACTTGCATGCATCCCAGTCACCAGTTTGATGCCTCCAGCACCTTAGCCACCTCATTCTAGCACCCGGGAGCCACTTACTACAGAGTTTTATCCCTCCTAGGCTGAAAGGCGCCCACTTCTCACCTACTGCCAGAGAAGGGCGCACTTGTTCACCTACCACTGCAGTTCCACTTCAGTTACATTCAGTTAGCTCCGATTCTCCCTGATTTGAGGCTAGTTTCACTCCCGACTGACTGTTTCACTTCCGTTGGACCTCCATATTGACTAGATGACTTGTTCTGACTTCAGTTAGCCTCCCATGCGCCCCCACTGAGCCTCCTTCTCCTTAATCAGTGCTACACACTTCAGTTACACTTATTACACTCAGTTAGACTCAGATTGACACCTGGATGACTGGTTCTTGTGCATTGATGACCACCACCGATTGATGATGAGGACTCCTAGTTGGAGTCAAGCTACTCCATTCAGTGATTCGAATGGCCTACTTAGTCAATTCGAATTGCTCATTGACAAGATTTGTATTCTATTGTAATTCATTCACCCTTTCTGGGATATTGAGCACTGCTGCATGTTTTGCACAGTTTTACACCATATTTTCTATATTCATCTGTTGTGATTGATTTACTTGTTCATTAGATCTGCTGTGACTAATTTTACATGGTATCAGAGCCATGGCAGGGACAAGATTTCTTTTCTACAGGTGTTCTACATGAAGAGAGAGCAATCTTTGCTCACCAATATATTTCAGCAACGGCATGCAAAATCTCATGTGCATTCGCTCATGTGCATGCAAGGCTGAAAAGATAGTGTTTGTTTGTGTGTGATTTGCACGTTTCTTACTTCCTCCATGTGCATTCGCTAATGCAAATATGGAGACTTCTTCTTCACAAAATATTCTTACTCCATTCAACTATGATGAATGGAAACCAAAGATGATTGCATTCTTGAAGAGACAATGTCTTTTTGATATGTGCATTGGTAATACAAGAGATTTTGATTCCGATGAAGAGGAGAATGATTGGCTCAATGATTGTGACAGAGATTTTGGAACAATGTGTCTTGCTATGTCTCCTTGTATGCGCTACCTCAGTAATACTGCTGAAAATCCAAGTGATCTATGGGTCCAACTTGACAGAGAATTTGGAAAGCAGGAAGAAGAGGATCATGCTAGCCTTTTGGAGAACAAGCCCAGTGAGATCTCCTTATGTGTTCTTTCCGATCATGTGTTGGCCTCAAAAATTGTTCAAGATGAAGAAGAAACTGTAGATTCAACACTCATTCTCTCAAAGTCTTCTATTTCGAATTCCGAGCAAGATAAACAAGCTCATACTCTAGATTCCGAAGAGGTTCTTGAATCCTCTCCTTCACATGAGTTTGTCGGTATGCAGAATAATGATCTACTTGAAGTTTTGGAGGTAAAATCTGATTTTGGAGGTGAAGCATTCGCCCTCCTTGATTGCATGCCTTCTATAAACTTATGTTCTATCATTTGCAAAGTTTCTCAGATTTTTAATGAAGATGAAGAGCACTACCATTCGCTTGAGTTCAATTCTCATGCACTTTTTGCTGATTTTGGTTTTGATCTCACCCTTGTTGGTTCAAAGGAGATCTCAAGAAACCATTCATCTATTTTTGGAGCTGATTTAACTTCTATTGATAAGAAGTTCAAGTTTCAAGATCTATTTGATCCGATTGGAGCTATTCCTACCTCACTTGGTTTGAATCACAGGTTCCAGGATCATCCTCATATTTTCATATTTGTTCTCACCTTTTTCGGTATGAAGAGCAAGTTCTTAAAGTATCCACATTCGCTTGCATCCACTGATGGAGAATTCAAACACATGTTTTTGGAGCATAATCCATTTACTCCCAAGTGTAAGATACCTCCAGACATATCTATTTGAGTTTGGAGCAGTTAAATCTTTTGGTGTGTTACAGTTCATTTTGAGGGGGGGTATTTTTCCCATGAGGTTTTCCTCATTTCCTCGGTTTATTTACTGTTATTAGTTTTGGATTATTGTATTGGGGTGACCTTTGGTCTTAGTTACCAGGGCCCCACATTATTTTTTGCACATCATAGTCTAGCTTGAGGGGGGGTGTTCGGATATCCACATCATCGTTTTCAGGATCTTGCATGCAATTAGGGTTTGCATGCAAAATCTAGGGTTTGCATGCACCTGCATGCACTTGCATGCATCCCAGTCACCAGTTTGATGCCTCCATCACCTTAGCCACCTCATTCTAGCACCCGGGAGCCACTTACTACAGAGTTTTAGCCCTCCTAGGCTGAAAGGCGCCCACTTCTCACCTACTGCCAGAGAAGGGCGCACTTGTTCACCTACCACTGCAGTTCCACTTCAGTTACATTCAGTTAGCTCTGATTCTCCCTGATTTGAGGCTAGTTTCACTCCCGACTGACTGTTTCACTTATGTTGGACCTCCAGATTGACTAGATGACTTGTTCTGACTTCATTTAGCCTCCCATGCGCCCCCACTGAGCCTCCTTCTCCTTAATCAGTGCTACACACTTCAGTTACACTTATTACACTCAGTTAGACTCAGATTGACACCTGGATGACTGGTTCTTGTGCATTGATGACCACCACCGATTGATGATGAGGACTCCTAGTTGGAGTCAAGCTACTCCATTCAGTGATTCGAATGGCCTACTTAGTCAATTCGAATTGTTCATTGACAAGATTTGTATTCTATTGTAATTCATTCACCCTTTCTGGGATATTGAGCACTGCTGCATGTTTTGCACATTTTTGCACCATATTTTCTGTATTCATCTGTTGTGATTGATTTACTTGTTCATTAGATCTGCTGTGACTAATTTTACACAGAATTCTCCTTATTCAAATCGGTTTATCTCCAGTGATGTTGAAATGGATTATGTCTTGTGTTTGTTCAACAAACATTGTGGTTCTTATAAATGGTATCCCATCATATTTCTTTAAGTGTTCGAGGGGTATTAGACAGGGTTGTCCATTGTCTCCTATCCTCTTTGTGCTGATTATTGATGGTCTAAGTAGGATTATTCTAAAGGCAAAATCTGATGGGCTTATCAAAGGTATTAAACTTTCCAAGGAAATTTCCATTGCTCACCTTCTATTTGTTGATGATGTTCTTCTTGCTGGTATAAACTCAATTGGTGAAATGAGATGTTTCAGAAAGTGCATATCAATCTTCTGTTGTGCATCGGGGATGAAGGTTAGTGAAAAGAAGTCGATTCTATTTCAACACAATATGGATGATGTTCAAATTTTGGAGATGAAAAACATTCTTCCATATAAGGTCCAGGATCTTGTGGATGGATTTACTTATTTGGGTTTCTTTTTTAAGCCAAACAATTACAGAATCAAAGATTGAACTTGGCTGGTTAAGAAAATGGAGCACAGAATTCAGAATTGGACTAATCGATTGTTATCTGTTGGTGGTCGTCTCATTCTAGTCAAAGCAGTCCTCACTAGCATACTAGTTTACTGGTTATCTCTATTTAAAGTGCCTAGATCGATCATCAAGCAGTTAAATAGACTGTGTTCAAATTTTCTTTGGACAGGAGGTATTGATCGAAAAGGGATCATTATGGCAAAATGGGAATATATAACTTCTCCTGATAAATCTGGTGGCTAGGGGCTAAAGAACCTAGACATCTTTGGGAAAGCCTTGAGGTTAAAAATTTTGTGGAGAGGCTTGATGGGAAACACCTTATGGTCGTCAGTACTCAATGTGAAGTATATTAAGCTGAATACTGTGGAATGGTTAAAAAGCCCATTTATGAGACTTCGAAATGCCTCTATGATATGGAAAGGTTTTATGCATGTTTTTCATTGGCTCGAGGATGAGCTATCATGGCAGGTTGGATGCAGACAAAAAATACAGGTGGGAGTTGATCAAATTTTGGGTCGTGATGAAGAGTTTAAGCTGTCAGATGAAATACTAACATATCTCAGAGATAGAAACTTTACCACTTTAGATCACATGAGGAATTATGTCACAATGCAGAGTACATCCTACTGGTTGAAAGGTGTGGATTTGGGTCTACAGGGATGTCTCGAAAGAGAATGGGATTTCTACTTTTCCCGTTTGAATTCAATAGGTTGCAGGCTTTCTGACCAATGTGATGTATTGAAATGGAGTGGTAACCCAATCTCTGGAGAGGTTACAGCTAAAGTAGCATATAAATATATTATAAATTATAGAAATTTATGCCCTCCAAACTGGTGGTTCAAGAAGCTGTGGAGATGGAAGGTGCCGATCAAAATAAAATGATTTGGATGGTTTTCCTTAAAAGAAAAATTGAAAACTTGGTATGCTTTGGTTAAAATGGGGTGGACTGGACCAAACAGATGCGCATTATGCAAATCAGAAGCAGAATCTACTCAGGATATCCTGGTAAATTGTTGCTTTACTAGAGATATATGGGATCATGTTTATACTGGATTAGAGATAAAAATGGATTGCGGGAGGGAGTCTTTTGATATTTCTTTTCTAAATTGGTTTAAGGAATGTCGAGATCACCTTATTTTACCACTCTTCACATCTTGGATCATTTGGTACATAAGGAACAAATCTGTATTTTAAGACAGGGCTCCTCTGGTTACATCTGGGGTTGAACAAATTCTCTCTCTTTACAATTCTATCTTCAAAGGAAAGAAACCAGTTGTGGTTAGGAAGATTGGTGCATTTGAGCCTTTGTTCAATTGTCCTATGCTCTTCTTTGATGGTGCTGCTCAAGATGGAATTTGTGGGGTTGGTGGTGCTGTCTTTTTAAATAATTCCCATTATTATACACTTAAGATGAAGTGTGGATTGGGATCCAACATGAAAGCAGAACTCATTGCTCTATGGTGCGTCTTAAAGGTGGCTCGAATTTTTGGCATTGATGACCTGAAATTTTTCGGTGACTCCAGAGTCACTATCAAATGGGAAAAGGGTGAGTACAATCTTAAGGTATTGTCACTTATTCATTGGTTCCATAGAATCAAATCTGATATGCAAGGGTTCAGAAATTTAAATTTTCAGCACATTTATAGACAACATAACTCCTTAGCAGACAAGCTGTCAAAACAGGCTCTGTTGGGTGAAAGTGGTTTGCTAATATGGGAAGAATTTCAAAGCTCACAGTGTCTAAATCATGGAGCTTTGAACTTTTTTTATTAAATTTCTGATGTAAATCAAAGAATGGATAAGACTGTTTAGAAAATTTCTGTTTTTTGTTGTTCATTTTTTGGACACTTCATGGGATGGCTGACTTCCTGTGTGATGATTAGCAGGACATTTTGTTAAATTTTGGATGGATCGATTAGTTTTTGGACAAGGTTTCAAAAAAATATCTCCGAATTTTTGCTCAGTTGCATGTACCTTTTGATTCATATGAATATCATCGGTATGCTTTTTCTCACTGGAAAAAAAAAAAATTATTATATGTGCTATTTATGACTATGTGTCAATTTGAGAAAAAAATTTAAATAAAATATTTTTAAAAAACTAATTGTCACCTCCAATGAGGGGTATTTTGTCAAATCAAGCCTTAGAACCAATAAAAAATAGTATTTTCTAATTTCAAAAATTAAAAACATTTTATTATTTTTAAAAAATTAATATTAATAAATATTTTTTTACATAACATTGTAAAACAACTATTAAATTGATAAAATTAATAAAAAGTCAAATTAGTTTTGGCAATGGACCCATTGCTATAATCCCTGCCCTTGCAAGGACTAATAATATATTTAACCTATATCCTTAATAATACTATAGAATTAATGTATACCAAATAAATTATGATTATATTGTATTAATGTAATCAAATTAATATTATATCATTTTCAAAATATTTTTAAATGATTGTTTTTAGGAATTTTTAAACTAATATTATAATATATTCAACCTAAATGCATATAAAACAAATTATGATCATATTGTATTAATGTTATGTATATTGTGAGCTCATGCCAAAGGAAGAGTGTGAATGCCCAAGGGAGAAGTGAGTGCACACATGCCAAAGGGAGAGGGCATGACAAGCCATAATGGAGAGCGCACATGCACATGCAAAAAGGAGAATGCCCATTCCCAAGGGAGCATGCCCCTACCAAAGTAAGAGTGTACATGCCAAAGGAAGAGCAAGCATGCCCAAGGGAGATCACAAAAGCCAAAGGGAGAGTGTGCATGCCACACGGGAGGGCGTGCATGCCACAAGGGAGGGTGCATAAGAAAAATGTATCAAATTTCAACAAAGTTCATATATCATACATAATATCAATGTGTTAGACGAGTATTACTGAATATGGTTGAGCTTATACTAATAGGGTTGAATTTATACCTCTACTCCTTATTACTGAATATGAGAGTATTAGAAATGAAGATCATCCTATGTTTTCAAAGAGAATAATAATCAAGTACTAATTAATGAGCAAGATAAATAAGTATAAGTGATTGATATTGAAATGTGCGTAGTCTATAGGAGTAATTAGTCATTGTTTTAGCCATTTGTATTTATGTGACTTATTGTTTAGTTGTATTCTTTATCTTATTACTAAATTAGTCATTTTTAGTTGTGTTGCTCAAATTTAGTCATATTTAGCTTAAAAACATTGTCGTAACTAACTTTTTAGTCACATAATCACTTATTTGCCAATTTCTACTAGTGCAACCTCATCACCCTCACACGCCCCTATATGGATATTTTATTGATGATGGGATTTAGAAACTCATCTAATAAGGGGAGGTTTCACCTTAAGACATTGAAATCACTTACCTACTTCTTTTTTGTCATAAAAAAATTTTGTATATGAATGAGGTTCCTCTCAACCAAAAATAGAATGGCTTTCGCAAAAATTTTGTATATGAATGAGGTTCCTCTCAAGCAAAAATAGAATGGCTTTCGCTCCTCAACACTTAAGACTAAATCCCTAATCCCTAATGTGTAATTTCATCATGGTTTAACATTGGGTGATTTCCTCCTTCTCTACAAGAAAGAGGGTGACTAAGCCCAAGGTACAAGAAAGAGGGTGACTAAGCCCAAGGTGTGTGGATTTCCCAGTTCCACACTAAAACTCCCTCACAATATGAATAATATATAATATCTTCCTTCTTCCTACTAGTACTCTTCCTCTATCCCTTTACGCAACATAGAATCCACTAGAAACCAAAGCATGCCTCTAAACTATGAGAGATTGTTTGATTATTATTATATAATTTTATAATTTTTTTAAGAATTTTACAACTTTACAATATCCTTTGTTATTTGTAATTGTATTTATGGGCATTCTTTATTAACTAAAGAAGTTGTTAGTTGTCTCCATGACTATGTGGTTAGTAAGTTGAAATAGTTTAGGTGTGTCATGTATGCATGTGCCTCGTAAATGTTTTGTGCATGTAGTTGGAATGCAATATTTATGTTACCCAAGAACATAGTTAGATGTAAACTTTATCATTGGTTCAAATACTATGGAATTTACGTTAGTTTTATATTATGCTTTTTGTTTTCACTACAACTAACACGTGATTATAGAGGAATACTTGAGATTTAGAATCAATTGATTATAGAGGAATACTTGAGATTTAGAATCAATTGTAAGCAATTTAACATTTTCAACCAATGATTTTTCCATTAACGAAAATAATACCTGGACTCACTATAAATCCTAATACTTTCTATATCCAATGCCTTTTATCTCAACATACATACAACCTTAACAAAAGGTATGAAATGTGCAATAAAGTTACCTCTATAATATTCTTGTTGGAATCACCTTGACCTACCATTGATATTGAGTCTAGATGGAATAAAATGTAGTAAGGTTCTTAATCTAACTCATTTTTTAAACTAAGAAGCTCATGATTATTTGTTTTATAAGAGAATATATAATTTAATTACAATCACATTGTGGAACTTTTATATATATTGAGTTTATCCTCTTCAATTCTATGTCCAAATATTTTAGATATAATATAGAAAATCAAAGAAAAAATTAAGCATGGATGATAGGTTACAAGATCATCTAACTTGGAAAATCGTTGCACATCTCTAGAACCAATTCCCTCATTTTAAAACCCTCTATTTATATTCTTCACTTCAGAAGAGGGATAAGAAAAAAACTCTTAAAAAATCCATACTTATCTTTAATCCACTCCATGAGTGCATTTGCAAAGAGATAAAAGTCCATTAAACCTACAAACGGGATCTTTCTCTACCCAAGATTCCTCCATCTCTCTTATTTTATGGAAGTGGATCTTGAGTATTATGGAAGTGGAGCTTGACTATTAGGGTTGTTGGAATGTCTAATTTTAATATTACATGTGTAATGATGTCTAGTATGGTATCGTGAGATATCTTATCTAGCACTTGGAGGCATAAATAACTCTAATCTTATGTAAAAGGAGTTATCCCACATACATCATGGACAAATATTCTCATATTACTGCTCATTATATAAAGAGGTGGAAAATCATTCATCACACATGTGTTTTGGGATATTATTCTTCCATACCTCTTGGTATATAATAGAGGTGAAGGAGATCCTTTGGGAATATATTGTGGAATGCATTGGTAATGCTATTGAAAACTTGCGAAGCATATGTGGAGAGGAGCTCACTTGTAAGATTCAATATTTTTGAAGAATAAAGAAGATCAAACCTTCATGTGGATGTTTCCCCATTTGGGGTTTTACCACATATATATGGTGTATTGTTCTCTTATTCTCTTGTCTCTTATTTCTTACATGATTATTGTTGTTTATATCGATAGAAGGCTAGACTAGTAGATATTTTCTATCAATTTGCATGTTAGTGTAAATCAATTGTTGTATGTTATGCATATTCTCAATATTCTAACATGGTACTAGAGCTAATTTCTATGCTCTAACTTCTTCGGTAGTTCTTTGAATTTTTTTACAAGCAGCAACTCTTCAAATTTTGAGTTAGGTCTTCCATATTTTGTTGATTTGGCATTCGATCTATCAAACCCAACTAGTATTTAATTTGGATCTAGTCATTTTGCTATATGTTTGAGACTCTTTTTTCAAACCCTAACCCTCACCATTAATTTTCATAATTTTTTCAAGTTTCTCTTTATTTTTTCTATAGATTTGGATTAAAATAAATTGTATACTAACTTGCTGGTAAGGATCTATTTATTTTGCAACAAATCTCATTTGTTTTTAGCTTTGTTTGTGTTTTATTGCAAGTTTCTATATGGTGCAATGATTGTTTCGCAATTTTCCAAATTTTCAACAGGTTTCAGGCTATTTGAGGCTAATTTGCACCTTTTGGTCTATGAAAGCACGCATACCCATGGAATTCGCACCCTAACTTCATCAAAAACGTGAATTATTTTCTTCATTCACACCTATTGTTTACAAAAAGCACAAATACACATGTTTCGGCATTCTTTTTATCGAATATGAATTCTCTTCTCTTAGTTTTCTATTGTAGGGTTACAAATCCATATGTTATCTCGGATGTTAGGCTTCGATATCAATGAGAAATTTATGTTTTTTAATCACCTATCTTATTTTTGCAACAAATCATTTTTTTTCATTTAGGGTTTCATTCTTTTGTCACTATGACTTCAGAAGTTGTTTCTATTGTGAGATTTTCAATTACTAGGAACTAGATTCATAAGACAATTTCACCATGGAATATTTTAGACAATGAGAGAAGAAGAATAGAGAAGATAAATTGCGGAAATCACTCTGTATCTTATTCATTGAAATGATAACAATATATAATACATCCTCCATGGAGAAAATCGAATTCCTTTGAAGCAATATGGAAAGAGCAAAAAGAAAAGGCTTAGAAAAAGAAAACAAACCCCTAGGTGGCAAAAGCAGTTTCCAAAACTATCCTAGAAGCTCACAAATTTAGTAAGTATGGTATGGAAGCTCATGAGTGAGGTAAATAGGAAGTATTGATGGATTTAGAAGGTTAGATATGATGTGGAGGTCGAATTGGTCAAGTGGAAATAGATTCCAAGTCAACTAGCTTTATCTTTTCCACTAGAAAGTAGAAAAAACAGGACTAAGCTAACTAAATCAAGATAGTGTCTTTCTAATTCAAAACGTGAATAAAAACAGACAGAATCCAAAGAAATCTTATCCAGAATCTATCCAAATTCGGTTTTGTGAATGAGGATAGCATGTGGTCCACTAAAAGACAAAACTGGCCTATTCTACCTAATCAAAACTCAGGAAATTAATCATAAATGATTAATTAATTTTATCCTAAGTCTAGAATGACACAGTGGGTTTTTTAAATGTTCCAACACCCCCCCTTAAGCCTGACTTATGTGATGGGAATCAAAAAAATATCATAAATATAGGGCCCAATCAACAAGGCTTATGGTCACCCCAATACAAAAATAACTAGTCCATGTAAACCGAGGAAACAGGGAAAACCTCATGGGAACAAAACCCTCCCTAAAAAGTGGACATGCATGATGTATTCATACTATCATGTTGCTCATTTGAATGAGTTGAATGAGCTGAGTGAACTGAATGGGCTGCTTCTGAGTAACAGACTTGATGAAGTGTTTTTGGATGTCATGATCATGCATTAGTGCATCAATGTTGTTTAGGAAAGAACCAAGTGTAAAGGCTCTATGAAGCTCATCTTCTGATGATGGAGGAGCATCAAATGAAATTTTGTTGATGTTGTAACATATATAATTAGATCTGAAAACATAATCAATGATGAAAAGAAGATCTATGCATACTCCTTCCCAAGGAGAACCAATGAACTCAATAGGATCAATTTCTTCTATAGTTGAAATGTGGTGCACTAGTTCTTGTACTTTCTTCTCAACTTGATGTAGAACCTTTATCATATTTAAAGTGAGATCATGCAGCTCTGAAATATCAAAATGTGAGTCATATGGAGCAGCAACCAATAAACATGTGGAGTCTCCATGATCGAACAGAATTTCAGTATGAAAAGTGTGAGAAACTAGATCACCCTAACAACTGAGTGAGCCTGGAGAGTGCGAGGACTTGACTTTTGAACCATGAGTGATGGGGTCAAGTCCCGATGTGTGGAATATCAGTCCAAATAATTCCAAAAACATGGTTTTCTAACCAATGAAAGATATGCAAGACAAAAGTGCAATAGAGGCAAGTGAGACAGTGTAGGAAAACATAGAATTGTGTAGTTTCTTAACTGGAGAACTTGGGGGTTGTGGGGTCTTTTGTGCATCCAATGGTTGGAGAAATGGTGTGTAATACCCCATTTTGACCCTTAGGATATATTAGCTTTTAATGTAAATATTGTATACATGTGATGTATGTTTTCATAGCGTGGAGATCAAGGCTAGGGCATCGCTAGTGGAAGCCTGAATTTTTTTATTTAAAAGGCAAATACTAGACATTATGTTACCCATGTGCTATTTAGCCATGGAACATTGTAAAAATGATGTAAATAAACATCATGCAATAAAATACCAAAATTGGATATGGAAGCAACGAATGAGAAGGGGCCATGTGTATCCACTAGGGAGTAGTGAGGGGGCTGTGGGATTGAACCATAGGCTGCCATATGACACCTTGAGAACCCATTTGACCTTCCTTGCTGACATTTAATTTTGTTGTAAGGAAGTGGTTGAGGAATTCAGTCCATGGCTTCAATGGAGCATGGGCAGCCCAGAAATTCGTATGGTAGAGTATGGGCTCTGTTTGCTTGTGCCACAAGTCACTCTACCTCATGGGAGTTTCTTCTTCCTCATCCCCATTCCATTGTGGAATTTACCAGCATCAATTTTCATCCAAAAACGAATTCCCAATAGTGAGAAAAACCAGAAATCGCAATTGTGAAAGAACCCACATTTTGAAGAGCCATAAACGCCCAGAACTGGTATTTGATAGTGAAATCCAATGGGGGATCCATAGGTATGAACCTTGGGGTGAATCTGGAAGCATTAGATATCCTGAAATCCATTGGAAAACCCAGTTTTGATAGCCCAGAAACCTAGTGACGGGATTGAGTTATTTGTTGCCAGAATGGTGAGAAATCCAAGAGTGGATGTTTGAACAGAGGATGGGATTGCTTGAATTTAGCTTGAGATGTCTGTAGCTCTGTGGTTGAGCTCAATAGCTTAGCATCCTCATCATTTCCTTATTGCATGCTTGATAAACCCAGCTGTGTGCTAACTTAGCATGACCGTTTGAGTGAATCCATGGTTGTGAGTGAGCCTATCTAGTTCCTCCTTAGTGGATACATAGCCCAGCTTGGGGGTGATCTCTCAGCTGAAAGAATATAGGCTAGACAGATATCTATGGTTGGGTGGAACGTTGCTCTCACATAGCCAGTCGTTTGGACAACTTCATCTCCCAGATAAGTGTTCTCTGTGATTTAAATTATATGCATCATGTTTCTTGCAATGTGTTAATTCAGAATGATAATTGTTCATGTTAATGGCATTTATATGAAGTCTACGCATAGCATGAGAATGGGATGGATTCTCTGCCTGTTGAGTTATCATTTGCTTGAGATAAATATGCTGATGCATTTCAGTTTGTGTGTGCAATTGTGTTTATTTTCGTTGTATATATATTAATTATGTATTTGCACATAGAAATTTTTAATTGTTATGAATTTCTTAGTAATGAACAGGGCTAAGATTGCCAATAAGCCCGGTAGATTTGTCATGTTTCCTCCCTTGCATCGGGCTGATGGAAGGGGACGTGACATAGTGCGGAAGATGTAATGACCTACATATTAGACTGTAAATCATCTTATAAATCAGAATCTAAAATATTTGAATGGTGGTGGAAATACCTTTCAGAAAACAAGTCAGAATTTAGTAAAAAATGACTAGTTTTGAGAGTAGACTTGGATGAACTGGCTGAAGATTGTTCCAAGGAAGAGGTGGAGGTTTCTGATTCTAATATATCAGAATGTGAATCAAGAACAAATACATCATAATTATATTTCACTCTAGCACTCAAAGCATTAACATTATTACCTTTGGGAGAGGCTTGGAGACAGAGTTCTTCTTCTACAACAAGCTTGCCTTGTTCTTTCTTTGCAAAATCAGAAACATCTATGTTATGTTCTTCAAGCATTTTGGCCATGATGTCCAATTTATTATTGAAGAAATATTTCTCAGGATGAGTTCATTTGCAGCAATAAGAACACTTGGGCTTCTCCTTCTTCATCTTCTTGGATTTGGAATCTCCATCAAAATCCTTTTCATCTGAGAATATCTTTTGTTTGGATTTGTTATTCTTGAAACTCTTCGCTCCATCAGAAACAAGTGCAAAGTCTTTGGAGAGTGATTGATCCCTCATTTAAACTAGCTTTTACTTCTCCTGAGTGTGAGAATCAATGAATGCATCCAAGGTTGGCATCTTCCACTTGGGAATGGCAAGTCTTGTAGAATGAAAAGTAGACACAAATACTGAGTATTCTGAACTCAATTTTGATAGAATGGCAAGGATTAATTGCTCATCCTTCTTCTCTATGCCACATTGCTTGAGTTGAAGCACTAGGTTCTTGAATTTTGAGATGAACTCCTCCATAGAATCAAAATTACTTGAACTAAGAGAGATTAGCTCAATCTCCAACAAATGACCTCTAAGCTCGTCCTGTTTTCCAAAGAGAGATTCTAGCTTTGTCCACACTTCATTTGGAGTGGATAGAGAATCAATGTGGAATAGAAGATCTAGAGATACAGAGAAACAAAGTAACCCATAAGCTTCATCAAGCCTATTAAACCATTTGGATTTTAATGCAACAGCTTCTAGCTCAGTTTCAAGCCCCATAGTGACTCTATACAATCCTTTGCTCCGAATCTAGATGATCATATGCGCCTTCCAGTCAAAGAAATTGAGGGGAGTGAGAGTCACAGATTTGGATTGATTTTGCTCCATAATGATGCGCTCCTAGTGATGGAAATACCTGCAAAAAAAACTCTTGGAAATTGCTTTGAATCAAGCTAGCTCTGATACCATGTGAGATTTTCAATTACTAGGAACTAGATTCATAAGACAATTTCACCATGGAATATTTCAAACAATGAGAGAAGATCAATTGTGGAAATCACTCTGTATCTCATTCATTGATATGATAAAAATATATAATACATCCTCCATGGAGAAAATTGAATTCCTTTGAGGCAATATGGAAAGCGTAAAAAGAAAAGGCTTAGAAAAGGAAAAAAACCCCTCGGTAGAAAAAGCAATTTCCAAAACTGTCCTAGAGGCTCACGGATTTAGTAAGTATGGTATGGCAGCTCATGATTGAAGTAAATAGGATGTATTGATGCCTTTAGAAGGTTAGATATTATGTGGAGGTCGAATTGGTCAAGTGGCAAAAGATTCCAAATCAACTAGCTTTATCTTTTCCACTAGAAAGTAGAAAAAACAGGACAAAACTAATTAAATCATGATAGTGTCTTTCTAATTCAAAAATGGAATAAAAATAGACAGAATCCAAGGAAATCTTATCCATAATCTATCCAAATTCGTTTTTGTGAATGAGGATAGCATGTGGTCCACTAACAGACAAAATTGGCTTATTCTACCTAGTCAAAACTCAAGAAATTAATCATAAATGATTAATTAATTTTATCCTAAGTCTAGAATGACATAGTGGGTTTTTTAAATGTTCCAACATTTATTCCTGCATTAAATGCCAATTCCATTAAACTTGGACATATTAGGCAAATTTTGGACTAAGAAAGTGTGAATTTAGGCTTTAAAAGTGTCAATATCAACCTTTCTAAAGTACAAAAACAGGTTCTGAAAGTGGCAATATTGGCTTTGAAAAGTGTGTTTTTTGACTACTTATGAACCTTAAAATTGCAGTTTTTTGTTATAAAACTATGAATTTCAATCTAGAAAGTGTCAATTTCAAATAAAAAAATGTTAATTTTGATTTGAAAAGTATGAAATTCAAATAAAAAAATGCAAATTTTGATTTGAAAAGTGTGAATTTCAAATCAAAAAATGAAAATTTCATTTGAAAAGTGTGAAATTCAAATAAAAAAAAAGCAATTTCTGATTTGAAAAGTGTGAATTTCAAATCAAAAAACGCAATTTTTTATTTGAAAATTGCAATTTTCATTTGTAAATGTTCAAAATGTTAAGGTGAAAAGTTATAACATATAAAAATAGTTTGTCCCGACTTCCGTTTTTAGACAAGAAGGATCGGTGACCCCTTCTTTTCGTAGTTAATTGTGAAAACATATATCCAACAATTCAACTATATCCATAATGGAGAACACAAGAAGGATCGACCGACCCTTCTTGTAGTGTCGAACTATTATGAAAATAATATTGGGAATAAGAAGGGTTGGTCGACCATTTTTGTAGTGTTGAACTATTATGAAAATAATATTGGGAATAAGATGGGTCGGTCGACCCTTCAATTACGAGGGAATTGTAAAAATAGAACACATTGTAAGTTATAACATATAAAAATGGTTTCTGCTAACTTTTGTCTTCGATCCTTGTTTTTCGGCAAGAAGGATCGGTCGCCCCTTCTTTTCGTAGTTAATTGTGAAAACCTTTATCCAAAAATTCAGCTATATCCATAATGGAGAACACAAAAAGGATCGACCGACCCTTCTTGCAGTGTCAAACTATTAAGAAAAGAATATTGGGAATAAGAAGGGTCGGTCAACCTTTCATCTACGAGGAAATTGTAAAAATAGAACACCTTAGAGAAAGAGCGGTCGCTCTTTCTATGAGAATATTTCTACTTGCCAGCAAAGTCTTTGAAGCAAAACTTCTATAAATTTTGGTACACGTGGAATGCTTATATTGTGACACGTGGCATATTTGATTTTTAAAATTAGTTTAAAGATTGTTTAAATGAATATTAAAGATATTAATGGTACCATTTAAAGTTTTGGGACTATTTTAAGTTCCTACGTTTTTTGATCCAGCAACGTGGATGTTATATTAGCGGGGGTCCAAATGAGAAGTATAGCTTGCAGTTTGTGGAGAAATGAGAAGTAGTTGGAGATGAAGATGGTGTAAGGAATTTATGGTTGAGTTGCTGAGTAGAAGTTCCTTACCGAAGTTTAAAACTAATACAGTCCAAATCAGGTAAATATAAACTTTGTTATATTTACCAGCTAGATATTTATATTTACCTGATTTGGAGTGTATCAGTTTTAAACTTCGTTAAGGAACTTCTACTCAGCAACTCAACCATAAATTCCTTACACCATCTTCATCTCCAACTACTTCTCATTTCTCCACAAACTGCAAGCTATACTTCTCATTTCTACAAAGCCAGGAGGAGAGCTCAAATCAAAGTTTCCATGTTAGATTTCATAATCAATACATGCATGTATTATAGTAAGAGAAAAAACTAGGACTAGCAAGAGTATTATGGAAGAAATTGTGGGTTATACAAAAAACCTGCCTCCAACGGCGTGGCCAAGACCAAAAAAAAGCCTAACTGAGATCATACAAAAAACGCATTCGATAGCTATTACAAAAAACGAGAGAGAATGGGGCATCTCCCCGGTATACATGGAATTATTCCTTGAGAATGGGGTAGCTCCCCAATAGATGGAGTAGAGAGAATGGGGCAGCTCCCCAATAGACATGGATCGGACCCAAGGTGAGGAATGCTTTGAATGCGTAGAGGGTCGAGGTGAGGTCGAGAGGTACAAGAGTTGCAGCCAGCTAGACGGTGAAGGGACTTCCGAGCGAAGAATCGAGAAGGAGCCATTAAGTTGCACATGTGAGGGAAGGCAGGTGGAAGCAAGGGAGGTGGTATATTACATGGGCATGCGTGCCATGTTACGGGATCCTGGGTCAAGGATCCTCCCCCACGATCCCTCCTCGTGTCTGGCACGTGGCCCCTTGTATCATGGTGACACCTGCATCCAGGGTTAATATATGGTATACTTGATTCACATAAACAATTTTGTTTCTTAAAAACAATCATGGGAAGTAATTACACAATTTAATATATGGTATACTTGATTCACATAGGTTGAAACTTACGGTGAATATTATTCATCCTATTGTAGGCCATTTAATGCGCTGGAAGCAGGCATGTTGGCCATTGGATTTTCATGGAATCGATTGGAGTGATACGTGTACGATTACTCCAGCAAAATCTGTAGTCGCTACAGATGATATCTATGACCACCATGATCCCACCATACTGTGATAATTACCATTCCCCATCCGTTCCAGACACCCATCCCATTCAATCCATCAACACATTGGCCACTCACTATATATAGGCTAACAATGCCCCATATCACAGCAAACTGAAATCATCGAGGAAGCCATGGAATTTTTCTTTACTTACTCTGTTCTCTGTCCTTTGTTATTTTATGAGAAATGTTTGAGTCTTATGATCGCTCCCGAGTTCTCCTCATGATATATGAGCATTTCAAAATCGACTCCCTTGAAAATCCTCAGTACACCATGATATATGGACATTTCGAGCACTCTCGAAGCCCCATAACATGGATTTGTCATTATGTTCCTTGGCACCAATCACGTTTTCGTCCATCTTCTTTCCATCACTCTTCTTTAAATAACTGATTGGTATGCAATGAGGAGGGGACATAGGGAGATTAGCAGTCTTGGAAGCTTTCTTCTCTAACGCAACATGTGTTGTTGCGGTCGTCAACATTAGGCTTGCAGTAGTCATTGAATTTTTTTTAGTATAGTCCTTCATGTCTGGAAAGCACATTCCTTATGCCTTCGACTTGCCACAGTAAGAAGAATCAGTGGAAAGTAGAAGGAAAGACTGTTCTTTACAAACTCGACGACCCATTTCCGGCCAACGAAGTATCCGATACCAGCTTTCAGGACGAAGAAAGGTATTGTTTGTGGGGGAGATTTCGGAGGAGCTTAGGTAGGCCTCCTGTTGATGCCTCGGTTGTGCAGGTTAGATGCAAAAGGTGCTGGAACGTTTCCAAGGCTCCCAACAGAGGAAGAAAACCCAAGCTGAAAGACTTCGAAGACCCTGTGCAAGGGCAATTCTATCCCCATCCTGTTTGGTATGGTGATCCCCCATGGATATTCGGCCTCCGCTGAAGTTGGTGATTCAAACAATTAGGTCAACTTTCCAATCAAGGAAAACAAAGGTGTGAAAATGGTAAAGCTAAGCTAAGCTAACCTATTTAATAAAAGGAAAACTAATCTGAGTTAGTCCTATTATAAAAAGAAAGCTTGATATTGTGCAGATCAACCTTGAGGTATGATGAACAAGTAAATTACCACCTTCAATAGAAATGTCTTTGATGAGTTACTTATTAACTTAAACCACAATCCATTAATAAAAATTAAAAGACAATAATTCAAGTACTTAAGCCTATTCAATAATCAATCTGTAATCATTCTGTCAATTGAAAAATTAACCATGATTATTATGTGCAACGAATCATTTGCAGAAATCGATAAAGAAAATATTAATATTGAATAAACTCAATGAAATACCTCACAGCATCAATCAGTCATACATGGAAACCAATATGATATATTCATACATTATATATATGCAAAATGATAACATTCACTATAGATGACAATCCGAAGTGCACAATCAGTAATTCTCAAATAAACTTGAGGAATAACAAGAGATAGATCAAAAGCTGACTTTATTGTATTAAAAGAGTCTTGTACAGAAATTACAAAAGCTCTGATGAACAGAGTATCCCCAGCCTTTCTCTTGCTGATGTGTAACTCCAAAATTACCAACCCCTAGCTACAAGAAGCATTGCTCCTTAAACAAGAAATTACAAAAGAGTGCAGGTGGAAATTCCCCATAGGTAGGGATTACAAAAATTCAAATCAGACTATGAATCGAGAAAATCCTTCCATTTCTCATAGATATCTAACAACTCATCTATATTTGGAAAATTAACAGATTCTAGGGCTATCTGAGCATTGCAGCTATTATTCTCCATGTCATGTTTAGCTAGCTTGTGCCAAGTGCGAAGGTAGATGTGAATTTTTACTTCCATATTAAGCGGTTTTCTGATTAACCTATCCACATCATCGATGTTCACTTCAAGAAGGGCTTGGATCTTCTGCGTTGATTCCTCACACTTGCACTCCATCTCTTCAAGCTTGCATTTTGGTGGTAGAGCCTCTAAAATCAAGTCCATAAGCTGGAGCTATAAGGCGTCCATGATATTATCAACTGCGTACCAGCGTCTTTTGAAAATACCTTTAGAATTCTTGATGATATCATGAGCAGTTTCATTTAAATCAAGCCAAGTGTTTAAAGAGGCTTTAACCTTCTTGAGTTGGAAGGTGTTCAAAATCGGGATATCTTTCGGCACATTTTTAATTTATCCCTTCCATTCACTAATTTTTTCCTCTGCCTCAATAGCTAGGAGTCTTTTCCCTTTCTGCTCTTCTAAAGTAGAAGACATCTTAGAAAAAGAAACAAAATTTTCCTTAATCTCATCTAAGGCAAGGTAGAGTTTCTCAGGCAACTTAAAGTGGTCCTGATTTACCTTAAGAGCCAGGTTCTTGAACTCCTCCAATAACATTTTAAAGAAACTTGTTGAGGTTGCACTTGCAGCTGCATCGTCAATTTGCTTTTCCAAAGCAATAATCCTCTCTGCATATGTGGAACCTTGAACCTGAGCAAGCCGAAGTTCAGTGTGAAGGGTAGCATTCTTTTGCTCAAGATCTTGCACTTTATCTATCCAAGTTTTCTCCAGGTCAGCTACATAAGTTCCATGTTGTTCTTTGGTCTTAGCCAATTCCTCCTCTAGCTTCTTGATTTCTTCTTTTTTCAAATCAAGTTCCCTGCTCAACACTTGTACTAAATCCCAATTTGCCTCCCAAAAGCCCCTAGGGTTGTAGCTGTCTCTATTGCCTCAACCTGAGGGTCATTTGTCCTAGGAGCCCATATCACCTAATCTAGGACAGGTGCTTCTAACCCATCCTGACCTTTGCCTCACTTTCTGGTAAGCATGGATGGTGTTCTTCATTTCCGAGGACAGGATGGAGGCCCATGGAAAAGACTCGCCAGTGGTTAACACATGATGTGCTATAGGGGCCCACTCGGCCTTGAACAGAGAATAGTTAGGAAAACCAAACAGCCAGCACAACATAGCTGCTAGCAAAGAGTAGGGTTCCTTAAACCAAGTAATAGGATAAAGGTGGTCGGCCTTAGGGACGAAGGTATTAGGCTTGTACATCCATGATTTTAACATCTCATCAAAATTATAACGGGATTTCGAGGACTGTAAAAAATCGGATGTGAGGGTTTGCTCATGTCAACTGAGCTCCTGCGTTATCGTTAAAAGACCGGTCTTTAACATTGGAGTTCTCAATTATCCATGTTACTGCATCAGTGTAAGGTAAAATGGTCGGTCACGCAACAATGGCGTGAATTTGAGAAGACCTGATTTTTCATATGCGGGTCTGTCTGTTTCAAGGTGGGAAATGTAGTGCCCCTCTATCCAGAAGGGCACCGAAGTTCTAGATTTTGATGACAGTTTTGTAACCAACTCCTACGGAGTTGTTTTTCTTTCTTATTTATTTCGATAATAAATAAGTATCATCATGCTTTCATTATGCAAATTTTCTGCATAATTTTAGTGATTAGGAAATGTCTAGTAGGATACAGTGCACCTACATATAGTAATTTTAACAACATACATATAATTGTAATTTCTTGCATAATACTCAATATATTGAAATATAAATCATTTTTCTAACTACCAGTAGAATACCTGGACCGATGTAGGTTGTAGATTGTCCCCTTGCTCCTGTAGCCTTTCCCGTCCAGGCTTTTTTCTCCCGCGGACTTTCCATTCCGAGCCTTTATAACAAAAATGGATGAACCACCCTGCCAACCAGCTCTTATCGTGCTGGCCCTAGGAAACTGACGGATTTCCTAGCCCCCGAGCCCACAAACCAATAATCCTGACAGCATCTTTCCTTAGTACCTTTCCATAGTTCAAGAGTTAACCCCACCTCAGTCTTTGAGTTTCCCACCTCCTCAAAGCTTCGAGTTCTCCCCCTCCTCGGCATTCCTCCTTTTCATCAAAATACTAAGTGTACTTCTCCCCAAAAGAAAACCCACACCCCCTCTCATCTCCATGAAACCATCGCTTTATAGATCCATTTTCCTCCTCCACTTTCCTTCCTGTTTACTCCACCGCCCTCCATAAAAACCCTCGAGTCCCCAAAACATTAAATTGATTGCTTGTTTTACAATCCAATTCATAAATAAATATTATTTTATAGTACTTCTTTTCTCGAGCAATTCAATGGTATTAAGACTAGTTAGGTTGGATTTGATGGGTTGAATGTACATTATTTAATGATTCTCGAAATATTCAAATTAAGACATTCATGAGGCGGTGGATTCAATATTAGTCTTATCCTTCATTTAATATGTTGAATAAATAATAATTAAATACTATCATGTTGACCCTTTCAAATTTGAAGTGGTAGTTTGTTTTAATTATAAATATATATAAAAATCCAATCTCAGATCGGTTTTGTGACATGACAGTAATTTATGAATATAAATTTAATTGAGTTTTATCTTAACCTTTCTCATTTAATAATTTAATAATACTCCTTTCTCGTTTCATAACAATAAATTAATTAATTTAATAATTCAAACATGTTCACTTACCCACTTATGATTTCTTTCATTCCAATAAGGACACATTATCATTATTAACATTAGTTAAATAATAATAATAATAATAATAATAATAAATATTAATGGTGATTTAAGTACCTTAGCACTAATCTAACATACTTAATTAATAATAAGTACCTTAGCACTAATCTAACATACTTTCATTGATAATGAAGTACTCTTAAGGGTTTAATTAATCAATATTAACAATTAGATAATACACGCTTCCAGCATTAATGTTTATCTGCTATACTTCATATTTCCGATACCTTCACTTGATGAGAATTACAATTGGCGGCAATTATTTTAATTGTTCATTACAATGTTTACATATAAGATTAATTAATTTATTTTATACATAAACAAATCAATCATCTATTACTCATGTCGTTTACCCAAACCTTAACTGAGTTATCTATGACAACTTATAACATTGTTAAATACTGATAAGTATGTCGTAAACTGATACTATCGCACATGTACAAAATGTGCCTGCATGGCCAGTGTATGCACAGGTCTAACAGGTACTATAAGCATACATCATATTTCCTATGCTTAACAGCTAACTAATACTAATAATACTTCATGCAAATAGAACAAGTATATTACATTTATCATAACATTACTAAAACATCATCAGTTATCTTTATGAGTTTTTAAGATTTCATTTCATTATTTTTATGATTACATCAGTTCAATCAATCAAGTACAAGGAAATGTACCTACTACCACTAACTCAAGATCAAGGAATACCCAACCCTCAACAGTACTAACTAAAATATCCTCCCATCCTAACCTGCGTCCGCATCCTCCCTATCCTTCCTCTGCTAGTACAAAAGTGGGTACCAGCTATACTGACCCAACCACATAGAACCTGAGAGCGCTAGCATCGGCTAACTAGTGGACCTAGCCTCTCCTAGCAGGCATCCGACCATCGTCATCACAACAACTTGGGGAGCGTGTCTCAGCACGGCCCTCCCACGACCCTGGGTATCATAGAAACATAGGGTGGGCAATACATCCATCCCTCTCAACATACTAGGTCTACACCCTTATCAATGTTAAATTTTTAGTATTAAATCACAATACTATAGGATCTTTGCTGAGAGAATAACATCTACAGTATATCAATGCATGACAATCATAATATGACAAGCATCACAAGCATCACAAGAATCAAAAGCATAGAGACAAGAGACACAGAGTTTCCGTGGGGAAAACCCTAAGGTGAAAAACCCCACAACTTCCTCAGAGATAGAGAGAGCAATGGCTCAACCAAAATACAACCAAATAACACTAAGATAGTCTCCTAGCAGATGATCCTCCTCCTCCTCAGTAGTGCGCCACTTTTTAGAGAGAGAGATAGTTGCTTTTCCGAGAGAGTAAAATAAAGATCTCCTATCTCTATTTATACTCACCTTTTTTCCCAGTGACATACTAGGGCCGACTTGTCTACTTGGATACATCCACATTATATTATATATTAATTAGGGCCGACGCCATAAGGTGGTCTAATAACCCATCGGCAAGTACACACACTTGCGACACTTGTCAATCCACATGACGACACTTCCTTATAGAGGAATAACACATCTCTTATAAGGGTACAATAAATATATATATAATACACAGATGAAATACATTCTGAAGTTACATATACATCAACACTCCCTCTTAACTAGGAAGGTATTTATCGACACAGATCTGCTAGACAAGTCTTCTTCTCTGGATCATCGTCATCGATGCATCGTCATCATCATCGTCACTGCTGCTACTATCTCAACCAATCTCTGACTCTACTCGTCATAGGAAGTTCTACAGAGCCAGTCCTTTTTCATACTGGATGTAGGCCCACCACCTGCAGGTCTTCGTCATCACTGGCCATACTGTGGAATCCTCAGGACTTATTACGTGCGTCACAAAACCTCGAAAGAGCATCCCAGGATGTTACGGGTACACAACTCCGACCTGTAGGATCTCCCAGGGCGCTATTACATGTGACCCCACCACAAAACCTCGAAAGAGCATCTCAGGATGTTACGGGTACACAACTCCGACCTAAAATCTCCCAGGGCACAAATTACATGTGGTCCACCACAAAACCTATCAAGAGCATCTCAGGATGTTACGGGTACACAACTCCGACCTGAAATCTCCCAGGGCACAAATTACATGTGGTCATGGCAAAACCTCGCAAGAGCATCTCAGGATGTTACAGGTACACAACTCCGACAAGAAATATCCTAGGGCCCAAAGTACATGCCATAGGACAAAACCTCGCAAGAGCATCTCAGGATGTTACGGGTACACAACTTCGACCTGAGATCTCCCAGGGTGCTATTACATGTCCTCCCAGAGCAATGTCTCGAAAGAGCATCCCAGGATGTTACGGGTACACAAATCTGACCTATAGGATCTCCCAGACATGCTCATCTGCACAACCTGATCCACGGCCATAGAGTATCAACCTGATACTCACCATACATCATCCTGATGTACTCATGATCGTCCTGATCATCATCACTGCAACGTCCTGCTGCATGTCATCTGGAGAAACATCCTGAAGCTCATCATCCATGATCATCCTGATCATCACTGCAACATCCTGCTGCATGTCATCTGGAGCAACATCCTGAAGCTCATCATCCATGATCATCCTGATCATCACTGCAACATCCTGCTGCATGTCATCTGGAGCAACATCCTGAAGGTCATCATCCATGATCATCCTGATCATCAATGCATCCACCTGATGCATACCAAGTATCTACCTGATACATGATACATATCACCATACATGATCCACCTGATCATACAATGTATCCATCTGATACATATACAGATACATGGTCCAAGCATCCAACATGATGCACATACATACATAAATGATCCACCTGATCATATCCAGCATCCAACATGATGCATACATACATAAATGATCCAACTGATCATATCCAGCATCCAACATGATGCGTACATACATACATAAAAATGATCCAACTGATCATATCCAGCATCCAACATGATGCGTACATACATACATAAAAATGATCCAACTGATCATATCCATCAGAAACCAGAACATCATCCTGATGCCCATTATCCAGCGCTTACATCCACAGCCATGTGAAGGATCCTCCTTCCAACGTGCTTGGAATGGATTCAGCAAATGTGTCCATCACTTCTTCCTCGAAGTGTCCTCGATCTGAAGAACGCCAAGCCTCTCTCTGAAGTACTCGAACTTCACTTTGGCTAGTGGCTTCGTCAGCACATCTGCAATCTGCTCGTCCGTCGCAACATACAGAAGCTTCACAGCTCTTTTCTACACCATATCCCTGATATAGTGATATTTGATCTCTATGTGTTTTGACCTTTCATGAAACACTGGGTTCTCGGACAGCTTCACACAACTCTGGTTATCACAGAAGATACCAGTAGCCTCCAACGGGAGATCAAATAACTCAGACAGTAGCTTCCGTATCCATACTGCCTCACAACTAGCTGAGCAGGCTGCAACATACTCTGCCTCAGCTGTACTCAGTGCTACGCAGGACTGCTTCCTGCTAAACCAAGAGATCACACCTGATCCCATACTGGAGCAACACCCAGATGTGCTCTTCCTATCTGCAGCACTGCCAGCCCAATCTGAATCAACATAACCCTGCAGGTTAAACTTTTGATTCGCCTCATACCTGAGCCCATAATCCACTATACCCTTCAGGTACCTCAGAACATTCTTTACAGCAACCAGGTGAACACTCCTCGGATCCGTCAAGAACTGGCTCAATGTGTTCACAGCAAAGCAAATGTCTGGTCTAGTGTTCGTCAGGTACATCAAGGACCCAATCATAGAGACATCAATCGGCTCAGATGAAGCATCACATAGAAGCTTCAGATTCGATGCCATAGGTGTGGCCATGGCCTTGCAATCCATCATCCCGAATCTCTTCAGGATATCTACTGTGTACTTCCCTTGACCAAGGAAGATTCCACCTGCATTCTGCCACACCTCCATACCTAGGAAATAGTGCATCATTCCCAAATTTTTTATATCGAATTCAGCTGCAAGCTTCCTCTACAATCAGTCTGTCATCTCCTGTCACAAATAGGTCATCCACATATAGGAGTAGAATCACTGGATTCCCTTCCTCAACCTTGTAGTAAAGATTGGAATCTAATTTACTCTTGGTAAATTCCAAGCTAGATAGGAAACTGTCCATCCTACCATACCAGGTTCTGGGAGCTTGCTTCAAGCCATACAAGGCTTTCTTCAATCTGCATACATATGACTCCCTGTCAGGTCTTGGGACTGCATCCCAAACATCTTCTTCATGATCTACGGATCATGGCATTCCATTTCTTCATCCCAGATCCTGGGAACTTCAATATCTTCAATAGATATCTTTCTTGCTGGAACAAATGTTGTAGTCCTTTTGTAGGTGAAGATATACGGTCTTTCCTACAAAACAAGTTAAATTGCATGATTAGAAACATCTCATAATTTTCAAAACAAATTATTTACACATAAAGAAATATGTCATGCAGTCATGCAGTTATCTTAGCCAATGCTTCAATACAACATTTATCCATGTTCCACAAATTTCTAGATGCCTTCGAGTCTCTACCAGAACATTGTTAAGAGTTTGCACTACTCCCAACATGTCAGCAAAGAGGTTTCATTCTAGATAAGTAGCACTGGAATGTTGTACAGTGCCATAAGCCACTTACCCATCACATGCATATTAGTAGTATACTGTTCATTAATGCAATCATTCAAATATGCACAATACATCTCCTAAGTCTAGGAACATAAGCATAATATTATTAAACAAACAAAATAGGCAAGAAATGATAATTGAAATACTTATCTTTGTTTGTTTGTTTGGGTGGACTCCCTCTGATTCTTTGCTTCCTGGTAGGAGCTGCTGAAGTAGCTTCTTCTACACCTCTCTGTTGTGGAATGTAGGAAGATGGTCAACTCCCTCTGAAGATCTACATCCTTGCAGGAGCTGCTGGAGTGTGCTCCCTTTTGATCTTTGCTTCCTAGATTACCTGTCCTTATATTCATCTTTGCTGACATCAATATTCTTGAACCCAGAAAAGACCTCTTCTGGTGTCTTGTTGTCCAATATCTTGTGGGGAGTTCTGTTCTGCACATATACAACTGTTCTCACTGCTTCTTCCCATAGCTGCATAGGAAGATCTTGGTCATGCAACATTTCCCTTGCTGCTTCCATGATAGTTCTGTTCTTCCTTTCTGCAACCCCATTCTGTTGAGGATTATAAGGAGCAGTCAACTCCCTCTTAATCCCTGAATCACTGCAAAGCTTCTTGAAGTCATTTGAGGTGAATTCTCCACCATTGTCAGATCTGAATGTCTTGATTTTCTTGTCAGTTTGATTCTCCATCAAGGTTTTGAATTCCTTGAATTTATCAAGCACCTCATCTTTTCCCTTCAAGAAGTATACCCAAGTCTTCATGGAGAAGTCATCGATAAATGATACATAGTAGACATACCCACTCAGGGAGCTGGATGACATAGGGCCACATACATCTGAGTGTATGATTTCTAGGATGTCTTTTTCCTTGCTTTCACTGCTTGGGAAAGCCTTCTTAATGTTCTTACCTTTTGCACATCCTTTGCAAACACCTTCATGTTTGGTCTTGATTTTAGGAAGACCCTCTACTGCCTTGCTTGCAATTGGAAGTGCCCTATAGTGCATATGAGCAAGTCTTCTATGCCAAAGTTCTCTTGGCTCCATGGATTCATGTACCATGGCATGTTCAGGTTGTCCCTTCAATTTTTACAAGCCTCCCTCTTGCTCTCCAATCACTACTGCATCATCTATGGTCTTTCCCTTTGGCCACATTAGGACTTGGCCATCCACAAATGCAACCCTCATACCTTTTGCATCCAATGCAGAGATGGAGAGTAAGTTCTTCTTGAGCCCAGGTACATAAAGTACTTCTTTCATCTTCAATGATTTTCCAGAATCTAGGTTGTAGGAGGCTTCACCACTTCCTTTGATTTGGTATTGATAATCATCCCCAAGTTTCACCTTATGGGGTGATTCATGTTCAGATAGGTTCACAAAGGATTCTTTAAACCCAGTCATGTGTTTGGAAGCCCCACTATCAATCAACCAATCATTACATCCATGGGAGATGGTACCTGTAAGAGCAGAAATTAGAACATATTCTTCTTCACTTGATGAGTCATCATCACTACTACTTTCTGCCCTAGCCTTCTTCTTTGGAGGTTCATCATCTTCGGCAGCATGAGCATGAAACCTTCTTTTGCTGCCCTTCTTCTTCTTACTGGAGTTTTTGTTATTATCCCTTTTGTTCTTGGGACAATCTGAAGCAAAGTGACCCTTCTCATTGCATGTGAAGCATCTTAGGTCCTTCTTACTCTTTTGATGGAATCTTTTGTGGTGAGAGTGATCCTTCTTGGTTTTGCTTGTCTTGGTGTGAGCTGCAAGAGCTTGATCTTCTCCTCCCATCTTTTCCTCACGAGCTATGAGTCTATCTTCTTCTTGAGAGCATTCTTCCCTCAATCTGTTGAAGGAGATCAATTTCTTCCTTGCACAAATTCCTTGAATAAAGGAATCCCATGACCTGGGTAGGCCATTTAGAGTGGTCATCACCACTTCACCATTCTCCACCATTTCATCTACTGCTTCTAATTGTTCCTTGATCTAGGAGACCCTTGAAAAGTAAGATTGAATGGTTTCTCCATTCTGAAACTTCACTGCTTTCAATTGGTTCCGCAGGGCCATCTTCCGATTTATGTTCTTTCCTTCAAATAGCTTGGTCAAGGATTCAAACATCTCTTTGGGTGTCTTAAGAGAAGACACATGAGGTATGAGATGGTCTTTGATAGAATCAGCAATTATTCTCTTTGCCTTGACCAAGTTCTTCTTGTGCAATGCCTTGGCTTCTTCATCCTCTGGGATAGGGATGTCTTCTTTCACATATGAGTCCAACTCATTCTCTTCCAGGATTAACCCAATCCTATACTTCCAGGCTCGGAAGTTGTCAGCCCCTTCAAGATTATCCTCAATCTTAGTGTGGAGAGACATCTTTAAGAGTACTTCAAATGGAAATAGAAAAGATTTAGGACTTACCACTTGAAGTGCTGAAAACTAGATCTGGTCCCGGATTAGGGTTTGTCAGAGAAACCCTAAAAATTCAAAATGTGAATTTCAAAATTCCAAAAGGATAGAAAGATGCACCTTGGAGAGATGATCAGCCTAGTACATTCAGAATTTGAGATCAGCAAAGTCTTGCCCTTCAAAATTGCCTTTTTGTCCTCCCGGGTTCACTCGGGAGAGCCCTGAATTAGGGTTTGAGTTTCCCAGAGATATACCCATCCAAAAATCTCGATCCAAAGCTCTAACCTTCGATTTTTGCAAGGAGCTTCCAGTTGTGCCTTCAGTTTCCAGAAATTCCTATTTTTGTGGAAACCCTAATTTTTAGGGCCAAATCTGAAAAAATGCTCGAAACTTAATTCTGATTGGACAGATAGATGCGCCTTGATGAGTAGATCCAATCTACTATACTGAATTTCAAAAATCTGTGGAGAGAAACCCAATAAACAAGGAATACAAGCTTCCGTCACAATACTATAGGATCTTTGCTAAGAGAATAAAATCTACAGTATATCAATGCATGACAATCATAATATGACAATCATAAAATGTCTTCTTCTCAGTTAAGCTCTGATACCATGTTAAATTTTTAGTATTAAATCACAATACTATAGGATCTTTGCTAAGAGAATAAAATCTACAGTATATCAATGCATGACAATCATAATATGACAAGCATCACAAGCATCACAAGAATCAAAAGCATAGAGACAAGAGACACAGAGTTTCCGTGGGGAAAACCCTAAGGTGAAAAACCCCACAACTTCCTCATAGATAGAGAGAGCAATGGCTCAACCAAAATACAACCAAATAACACTGAGATAGTCTCCTAGCAGATGATCCTCCTCCTCCTCACTAGTGCGCCACTTTTCAAAGAGAGAGATAGTTGCTTTTCCGAGTGAGTAAAATAGAGATCTCCTATCTCTATTTATACTCACCTTTTTGCCCAGTGACCTACTGGGGCCGACTTGTCTACTTGGATACATCCACATTATATTATATATTAATTAGGGCCGACCCCATAAGGTGGTCTAATAACCCATCGGCAAGTACACACACTTGCGACACTTGTCAATCCACATGACGACACTTCCTTATAGAGTTATAAGGGTACAATAAATATATATATAATACACAGATGAAATACATTCCGAAGTTACATATACATCAACAATCAAATCATACTTTGTTGCTCTCGAGATTATTGGTTTGTGTCATCATATCATCAACTTTGGTAAACAAGGCTCTCTGCAAAAATAGGTACTATACCATACTTCATATCAAGTATCTGGCTATTACATAGCCCCGGTGTCCTGCGGATTAGTACTTTGCAGCCATACATTTATAACAATATTTCCATTCTATCATCATCTGATCCATATTGTCAACATCATTTATTTCATCACATAAAATCATTAAATCGATCACAGCATAATTACCACATCACATATAGCACATTTCATCTAGGACGATTATTAAACATACACTGTCATGATGAAATAAAAGAATCTCATGATAACTACAACATAGTAACCACATAAACCTAATAACATCATGAGGATGGTAACATCATAACATCATAATCGTAGTATCAGCATGGGCATAGTAACATCCTAAACATAGTAGCAACATATCATCACGTCTAACATGCCGAAAATATAGTTCACTCTGTCTAGTTGAGTCCAACAGATAATAAGCAAATAAAGTAAAAGGTGTCTAACTCATAAACACGCCTAGTCAAAATATGGGGCGTTACATACACCCACCCTTCAGGAAACTTCGTCCTGAAGTTATGGTCATAATAATGTAGGGAAAATCTTGATGCCTAACCTCTTCATTCTTGCAAGTAGCAGGTGTTGGCCAGACTTGTCCTACTTAGCTTTGACTTGACCAACTATGTTGATATTATCTTATAATTTTACTTCTCTTATCTCAGGATATGTGTTCTAATAATTAAAGAACATTTAGATTAATCCTTTTGTTGGATCTCAATATTATGCCTAGAATGCCTAAATGTTATAATCATGTTCTATCCACCTTAGTATCATATTTCCTACATTTTTACAATATTCTTTAAGTTACATCATCCAGATAAGTTTACCCATCACACAACGGAGTTTACCGAAGCTTATATTGATCCAACTTGGCATGGAATAATCAACGATTTAAATGGAGGTCTTTAGAACTCATAATTTGTATTCACTCCATGCACAACTATAAAGGACCCTTAAGGTTGGTATACCTCTTTTAGAGGAAGAAGGTTCATGCCCTCTAAATCCTAAGTTCATACTTTATTATTTCATTATTGGTAATATGCAATAATATTTATGTATCATAACATTCATTAAACTAGGAGAAATATTATTGTTTTACAAAGTTTTCATGGCTATTTCTTATCAAAACACAATTGTTATCATGTTTATTTATTATTCTCTCCTTTTAAACTAATATAATCTGTTGGGAAACCATTACTTCTTCAATTCCTTAAGAATTTCATAGCTAGTTTTGTTCACATCCTTACCATCACAAAGGTAATTACTAGTATTTATCCTAGTATGCCATTGTATTTGTACATCACCACTCTTCCTACCCACACAAGCAACTTTTATTTACTTTGTAAAGGCCTTAATCTAATCCTACAAGTTGAACGAAACATCATTACTTAATATGTTCAATCATATTAGAACTTCATAAAAATCGCTTTAATCGAGTTAAGTTGAGGGTTGTGTTGAGATTCTTATGAATCTCTTATATTAGGTATGATTAATCCAAAATTAAAAAAAAAAAACTTATTGCACCATTACACCAATATTTTACTTATTTATTCTAAAGTCATGTACCCCCTTAATAAAATAGTCTTTTAATAAGCTTTATATGCAATCTCCTTGTTTAAGTGCATGGTGTTTTCCATAATTTGATTCAAAGGATACCTAGTCCTTGTATCGAGCAAATTTATTTCCGTCCTTTATCTTATCTAAATAATATATAATGTATTTTCTAAGTCTCTCTCTATCTCTCAGGTACATAACATTTCATATCTTAACTTTTCTCAACTAAATACTTGTATATTATTACATTTATTTATATTTTTAAATGAAAATTTTATTTGTAAATATAATTATGAGGTGTTCATGAGTTTTCACTTTAATTTGTACTTTGTATCAAGTTATCTATATACACACATTGATGTTTGTGTAAATTGTTGTGGGGACCTAGGAACTCAAAGCTCAAACACCACTCCATGTTTATTTAACCATATTCTCTTATTCCACACAAACAAAGTTTAGATGTGGTTGACCTAACAAATGACACCTTCACATAACCACTAAACATGTTAATTACTTAACATGTAAAACCATTCAATAAAACTAAATGATGTTACTTAGCATTTCAACTAATGCATTCTACGAAATTCATTAATAGATTTAAAACACAAATTTTCCTTTCTTAGTTGGTATGTAAAAATTTCCACTCTTTGTAATACTCATTTGAATTATTCTAAATGGTTGTAAAGTGTTAACTTTTAATTTGATCTTTTGACGTGAGTGGATGTCTTATACTTTTGGCATGTATTTCTTTTTATCATAATATTGTCAACCTAGTTTAAAGTAAACTTAAATTTATAATTAAATAAGTTTTGTATATGAAACACTAATTAATTAATTTTTATTTTTTTTAGTTTATTTAATAAAATGATGCAAGCGAGTGTATCATAAGTACCCCATCCTAGTTTGCATCGAAATTAGAGAAGAAATATAAGAAAATAATGGACTTCATTTCTACCATGCCATTTTACATCACTGTAAAAATTCAGTATAGTTATCGAGGAATTTTATTTATTTATTTATTATTTTATTTTATTATTATTATTTTTTTATTTTTATTTTTTGCATACTTTACTTATGTTGTGTTTACTTGTCACATATATTTACTTATTGATATCATTATCATTTTCAAAACTCTTAGTCCCTTTGATGTTACATGCCTAGGCATTATATTGCACCATTCCTTCTTAACTATGTTTAAGGAAAAGAATATGTTAGTTCATCTAAGCATTGTTTCGTCGTAATAATAATCAAGCATCTTACCATTCCTTAAATAAATGAAAAGTTCTTTATAAGCCCCATTATTAATACGTCCAAATATACCACCAGAGATTTTATCCTCCTTTGTAATTCTATGTAAAGGCTTAGGCATAACATGAACCTTAACACAATGTAACTATGTTTTAGACAATTATGTTCTCCTTTCTCTCAAACCTACATTTGATACATAGTAATCCTATGTTTAACTTCAATATAAAACTACAGTCCAAAAGGCACTACAATTGGAAGATCACACCTACATTCTTTACATTTAAGTTTTTATGAATTGAAAAACATACCTTAATTTCCGTCCATTTTAATGATGTCAATTGTGAGTAAATATGGCAGAGATGGTAAGATTTTAGACTTTTAAGAATTTTATAAATGGTCGCGACACCTGTCATTGAATATTTTAACTACTATATGTTATATAAAAGAAAACTGATCATCTCTAGACAGTATTCACCAGCAGGAAACTCAGTGAATGATTTGAAACATGCAAATAATAATCCGATTATGTCAACTGTATTTGCTACGACCTATGCCCATTAAATAACTGACTACCTGGGTCTTAATGAGTTTACTGAGAACATGCATTTAAATATCTTGTTCATACCAAACGGAGTTAGCTACAACATATCCGTTAGATAATTGACAGCTAGTTACAGTATACGGGTCCCAGATGAAGTCCCAAATTCACTTAAGAAAAAAAAAATTAATGGGATAATTACCAACTGAATTCAACTCCAGATTTTTAAAAGAATGTCAAATAGGATTATTTTGAACTAATTTCAAGACTCCATAATTAATTTATAAATAACAATATGATGGTTGCGAGCAAGTACAAGATCCCATATTTAAAAAAAAATCAACACGGTATTCACATATCAAGCACCCGATCTAAATTAAAAGGTCACTTCACTAATCGTGGACATAGTTTGAACTTCCGATGGACTTATAAATATTAAATACAAAAATCATGAGCAATGTACAAACATACTACAAGACTTCAGTTCTCATATATACATAAAAAAAATTGTTAATATGATATTCACAACAGAGATTATCTCTTTGAAATTATATTATCAATACACTCATCGCGGACAGAGTGGAACTTCAGATTTAACTTACAACATCAAATAAAACTTCTGGCAGAGATTTAAATGGATCGTCTTGAGTGGCGACCAAAGGTAAGGGTCCGTGATCTAAAGACAAAGGTGTTCATCAAGGAGAGAGTTATATACTCATTCCACCGAGTTTATGGGTAGAGATCTACACGATCTAAGTCTATAGGCATTTTAATAAGGAAATTGATGTTTATACACCTTCGCCCAGATCCATACGATCTGAGATTAAGGAGTTCGACCATAACAGATGGAGTAGATCTTAGGTAAATAACTTAACAGTTGAGACTTACGATATGATTTCAGAACAAAGTTTAATGGTCAATAAACAGAGATCTGACCTATCTTATAAGGTCTGAAAACTGAACCTCAAAATAAAATGAGAACAGAGTGATAAGCCCGATCTACAAGTATATGATAATTTACTAGTCAATTACGATTGTCTCAGAATGTAAATTATATAGAAATAATTTTGCTAACAGAACTACCACCTGTCGATCTTCATGAGTATGTGTTAATTACTCCCATAATTTTGAACAAGATTTAAATTCCAGAATACAGTTAAATGACGGTAATAATTTTTATTTTTTTAAATACATGCTTACATTTTTCTTTTGTTTCGAATTAATATTTTATAATAAATTATGCTTTGTTTACAATGGCTATGCTCCCTTTCCACATGCTGGTCTCCACCGTCTCCACCGACTAACCACTATACTCACCCGACTATAAGGGAATCATGAGGGCTCATGGAATGCATGGAAGCCATGCGGGTTGCATGCAGGCCCTTTTTCCCACCGTTCATATGCAGGGCGCCTGGCTACAAAGGCAGTTCATCCTTGCCCGCACGTGTGAAGGCCCTTCGGGCTCGAACCTAGGTGATTGTGTAGAGAGGCCTTGATATCTCTCAGTGCAGAGGAGATTCCAAGTATGGAAACATTGGCATCAGCGGAGCTACTGGTACGTAGGCTCGGGTCTGGCTGCTCCAACGCCTATGCCTCGCAGCCAAGCGTGCTCACAGGTGCGGTTTCCAAAATGATCCCCCCTACCTAACGTTGGAGCTGTAACAATTAGCACTACGACCTCACAAGCTTCAGGTGAGTAAAACTTGTAAACCCTTCAATTACCTATTGGGTTGTGTCCTATCGTAGACGGTCTCTCCTTGTTCAACAACCAGTTTGGGCGATAATACATATGCAAGAATGCCCCCATTCTAACATATATATACACAGGCTGTTATTCATTGTCTGTAAGCCTTTACTCGTGGATTCCCTTGACGCTGATGTGGGTAGTTCCCTTCACAGTTGGTCACGAGGCGTTGTGCATGCTATGATCCCTTGTGACTTGGCACTTATGCGTTGGCATTTGGTATTGGTAAGCTGGTGCTTCAAATCCCACCTAGCTCTGCTTGATAATGGTGGTCAATTTCTGGGTGTTTCTTACCTTATCAGAGATCAAATACCCATAGACACATTTAACAGTTAAATTTACCATTTATGGCCCAATTTGCTTATCAATTTGATGTTTTATATGGTACAAATCAATAATTATAGAGCTCTGTAGGGAGGAACTGGTAGTTTATGGCTGAGTGGGGTTGCTACATGTGAAACATACATGCGTCGTCAAGTATATCATCCTTCTATGGAGAATTATTGGGACCTGCAGCCTCTACCTATTTTCCCAAACCAACTCCAAGATTGTTTCTTAGGTTCTCCCTTGTTTCTTATTCTTTCCAAGTTCTGCAGTTATTTTAATGTTTTAAAAAAAAAATCCGTATTGAAACGCATCAAATATGCCATTATTTTAAATTTGGGGATCATAATCAACATATTGAATTTTGGTTTCTTTCTTTTTATTGCTCTACATATTTTAGAAGCACAAAATGATATGAACATTGCCCATCCACCTCTCGATGCACTCAAGCTGAGCGCTGAGTTTCATTTCTGTTTTTGTTTTAGTTTTTTTTTAAATACAACTTCAGGCTCTTCTCCCCTACTAGAATCGAATTCTTCTTCTTAACTTTTAGAAGGATTTCTATGAGTCTTCTAATGTCATCATTTCTATTTCCCATGGCTTTGGCACCAACCCTAAAATTTGAATTCGACACCAAGCAATCCTGGCACACATGGCCAGCAGGGGGTACCGAAAACGTGGTAGCCCTCCGGGGTTAGCGTCTGCTGCACTATGATTAGTCCTGCTCGCATTATGGCCAACTTGATAAGTAAATCAATCTGCACTATGCTTAGTCCTACTCGCATTATGGCCAACTTGATAAGTAAATCAATCTTCGGATATTGTCTCTAATTCTCTGTTAACTGGGAAAAATAAATTCTCAATAAGAGACTTCAAATTCAATCATACAGTCATCTTCCCGTCAATTTTCCTTCCTTCGGCCTTACCTTTATTCTTTGCATAAAAAAAAGGGTTTATGCTGAGCTACCAATACAAGTACGGGTTTATTTGAAATGTAATGAGATTTGGATTCAGATCATGGCGTCCCCATAAAATTAACCTAAACTTCATTTAAAATCTCATAAATTTGATTAACTGTCAGAAATAGATGACAATGATTTCCTCAGGCAATTTGCATTTGTTTTTCAATATAAATCTATGATTCTTTTAAACTGAGCGAATTTGCTCATTTTTTTTTAATGGATTCCCATCGCTCAGTTAGCCATCCACTTCAATAAATTTGAATCAAGAGAAGTCCTTTAGCTTGTCAGGAGTAAAGGTCGAAAAATAATTTGCCAAGATTTTGGGGACAATAGTAGGAAATAGGACGGAAGGGGATAAATTGCTGGAAGCCCTAAATAATTTGCATTTGTTTAGTGGTAGATTAGCCTAGAAATTCTATTGTCGGGCTGAAGGTTTTCACACAGAAGGCAATATCCTCACGGTTTTCTTGATCTTTTCATTTTCATAGTATATATATATATATATATAACTCTTTTATTTATTCTTGCTGATTCATATTAGTCTTTTTTGTGCACCCCAATAGTTATATAAAATAATTAAAATATAATTATATATACATTTTTCTGATGTTTATTCCTATTATCGTTGTGCAGGTACCTTGGAAGCTTACTATGGCTGTAGGTTAAGTAGGTAAATTAGCAAGTAGATTTTTTTTTTAACCATGACGAGATGAAGCATGAATAGGCTTTTAGGTTCAAGAGTCCGAACAAGTGGCTCTGATACAAAATGTAGTGCCCCTCTATACGGAAGGGCACTGAAGTTCTAGATTTTGATGACAGTTTTGTAACTAGCTCCTATGGAGTTGTTTTTCTTTCTTATTTATTTTGATAATAAATAAGTATCATTATGCTTTCATTATGCAAATTTTCTGCATAATTTTAGTGATTAGGAAATGTCTAGTAGGATATAGTGCACCTACATATAGTAATTTTAACAACATACATATAATTGTAATTTCCTGCATAATACTCAGTATATTGAAATATAAATCATTTTTCTAACTACCAGTAGAATACCTGGACCGATGTAGGTTGTAGATTGTCCCCTTGCTCCTGTAGCCTTTCCCATCCAAGCTTTTTGCTCCCGCATACTTTCCGTTCCGAGCCTTTATACCAAAAATGGATGAACCACCCTGCCAACCAGCTCTTATTGTGCTGGCCCTAGGAAACCGACAGGTTTCCTAGCCCCCGAACCCACAAACCAATAATCCTGACAACATCTTTCCTTAGTACCTTTCCATAGTTCAAGAGTTAACGCCACCTCAGTCTTTGATTTTCCCACCTCCTCAAAGCTTCGAGTTCTCCCCCTCTTCAGCATTCCTCCTTTTCATCAAAATACTAAGTGTATTTCTCCCCAAAAGAAAACCCACACCCCCTCTCATCTCCGTGAAACCATCGCTTTATAGATCCATTTTCCTCCTCCACTTGCCTTCCTGTTTACTCCACCGCCCTCCATAAAAACCCTCGAGTCCCCAAAACACTAAATTGATTGCTTGTTTTACAATCCAATTCATAAATAAATATTATTTTATAGTACTTCTTTTCTCGAGTAGTTCAATGGTATTAAGACTAGTTAGGTTGGATTTGATGGGTTGAATGTACATTATTTAATGATTCTCGAAATATTCAAATTAAGACATTCATGCGGCGGTGGATTCAATATTAGTCTTATCCTCCATTTAATATGTTGAATAAATAATAATTAAATACTATCATGTTGACCCTTTCAAATTTGAAGTGGTAGTTTGTTTTAATTATAAATATATATAAAAATCCAATCTTAGATCGGTTTTGTGACATGACAGTAATTTATGAATATAAATTTAATTGAGTTTTATCTTAACCTTCCTCATTTAATAATTTAATAATACTCCTTTCTCGTTTCATAACAATAAATTAATTAATTTAATAATTCAAACATGTTCACTTACCCACTTATGATTTCTTTCATTCCAATAAGGACACATTATCATTATTAACATTAGTTAAATAATAATAATGATAATATTAAATAATCATCATAATAATAATAATAATAAATATTAATGGTGATTTAAGTACCTTAGCACTAATCTAACATACTTAATCAATAATAAGTACCTTAGCACTAATCTAGCATACTTTCATTGATAACGAAGTACTCTTAAGGGTTTAATTAATCAATATTAACAATTAGATAATACACGCTTCCAGCATTAATGTTTATCTACTATACTTCATATTTCCGATACCTTCACTTGATGAGAATTACAATTGGCGGGAATTATTTTAATTGTTCATTACAATGTTTACATATAAGATTAATTAACTTATTTTATACATAAACAAATCGATCATCTATTACTCATGTCATTTACCCAAACCTTAACTGAGTTATCTATGACAACTTATAACATTCTTAAATATTGATAAGTATGTCGTAAACCGATACTATCGCACATGTACAAAATGTGCATGCATGGCCAGTGTATGCACAGGTCTGACAGGTACTATAAACATACATCATATTTCCTATGCTTAACAACTAACTAATACTAATAATACTTCATGCAAATAGAACAAGTATATTACATTTATCATAACATTACTAAAACATCATCGGTTATCTTTATGAGTTTTTAAGATTTCATTTCATTATTTTTATGATTACATCAGTTCAATCAATCAAGTACAAGGAAATGTACCTACTACCACTAACTCAAGATCAAGGAATACCCAACCCTCAACAGTACTAACTAAAATATCCTCCCATCATAACCTGCGTCCGCATCCTCCCTATCCTTCCTCTGCTAGTACAAAAGTGGGTGCCAGCTATACTGACCCAACCACATAGAACCTGAGAGCGCTAGCATCGGCTAACTAGTGGACCTAGCCTCTCCTAGCAGGCATCTGACCATCGTCATCACAACAACTTGGGGAGTGTGTCTCAACATGGCCCTCCCACGACCCCGGGTATCATAGAAACATAGGGTGGGAAATACATCCATCCCTCTCAACATACTGGGTCTACACCCTTATCAAATCATACTTTGCTTCTCTCGAGATTATTGGTTTGTGTCATCGTATCATCAACTTTGGTAAACAAGGCTCTCTGCAAAAAATAGGTACTATACCATACTTCATATCAAGTATCCAGCTATTACATAGCCCCGTTGTCGTGTGGATTAGTACTTTGCAGCCATACATTTATAACAATATTTCCATTCTATCATCGTCTGATCCATATTGTCAACATCATTTATTTCATCACATAAAATCATTAAATAGATCACAGCATAATTACCACATCATATATATCACATTTCATCAGGACGATTATTAAACATACACTGTCATGATGAAATAAAAGAATCTCATGATAACTACAACATAGTAACCACATAAACCTAATAACATCATGAGGATGGTAACATCATAACATCATAATCGTAGTATCAGCATGGGCATAGTAACATCCTAAACATAGTAGCAACATATCATCATGTCTAACATGCCGAAAATATAGTTCACTCTTTCTAGTTGAGTCCAACAGATAATAAGCAAATAAAGTGAAAGGTGTCTAACTCATAAACACGCCTAGTCAAAATATGGGGCGTTACAGGAAAGGTCATCATTGTCAAAAATGGCGTATATTTTTGACCAATCCATCTGGTAAGTTTCAGTGACCCTTTCACTGGTATCTGAGAGGATACCGAAATTGGGGTCTTTGGTAAGACAATCCCTCTGTGCTGTCTTCGACCGGGTTTTTTTCAACATGGCAACGAAATTCACAATTTCTGGTAAATAAAAGAAATTGAAATCAAACTAATAATCGAAAAGCAGCGAAGAAAATTCAATTGCGAATGCGCTGATAGTAGGCTTACCTGAAATAACTGAAAAGCTGGTAAAAACGGTTGTTGGCAACAAATCCGCAGTAAAACAAGTGCAGCACAGTAATTTTCAACAGTAAAAATGATAAAAGAAAAATAGAAAACCCTTATTTAATGAATTCACCAGATCAAATCCTGACCGTGCGATTTGGAATGAACGAACGGCTCAAATTGCCCGATTCGAGATGCGGGATCCAGTGATGGATGTTTTATTTACAAGGTTTATTTGGGTTCCCGAAAACCGCAACCCGAATGATTGGGTTCGGGTTTCGGGAATGCAAAAAAAAAAAAATCAATGAAAATAATGGTTCCCGAAAGCCGCAACCTGAAATGTCGGTTTGGGTTTCAGGATGGTAATCCGTGAAACGAAAAAAGTATGTTTCCGAAAGCCGCAACCTGAAAGTTGGGTTTCGGGTTTCGGGAACAACAACACGACTAAAACTTTAAAATGAATTCCCGAAAACTGAAAGCCGCAATGGCGGGTTTTGGGTTTTTGTTTTTCGGGACGCCATATCCCAAAATTATTGAAAGGAAAACCCGCAAACCGTAGCTGTCGGGTTTCGGGTTTTGGGATGACAACAAACAAAAATCATAAAAACGAAATCCCGCAACCCGCAACTTTCGGGTTTCGGGAAGGTGAAAGCAGAAGACAAAATACTCAAAATTGAAGGCTTCCTCCATACCAAAACACTTAGAAAATTTATTAGAAAAAGGTGGCAATCATGCCAAACAAAGGTAAGGTGAAGGATGACAGGGATACTAATGAAGAATCTGGTGTTTAAAGAAACACTTACCCAAATACCTTCGTATTTATTAAAAATTTGGGGCTCCCATGCATTAGCTAAAGCATGGGATCTGTTGTGTCTACAATGAATGGCAACTAGCTGGGACAGACCAGTTATCTCTGCAGCATAAATCAACTAAAGAAAGTATGTCAATCAACAAAAAATTTCAACCTGAACTTCTTGAAAATGTTCACGAAGAGACAGTTTAATAAACAAGAATCACAAAATCAATACACTCCCATACACGATCATGTTAAAGATAATGCCAATCTGATAAGGAGGTTCAAAGAACAACATGGATTCTTTACCTTCACGTAATCATGTAAAACCAGCTTGTGTTGAACCTGGAGATAAACTCAAAGCTGCTCATGGGTTTCCTAATTACAGATCACCTTGATCTATTGTAATTTTATTTATTTACAATGCTTCATTTTTCCATATACATATCTTTTCTCACCTTTTTTATTTTCAGGCCCCTTTTTTTTCATTTTTCTTTTTTTGAAAAACATAAAAACAGTGCATAGGGCCTTGTTGATATAGGACCACTGCCTTGACTCACTGATCAGATATTAGCAGTGCCATTCACAAGAATGATCTGGAAACTGAACAAGCGATCTCGGTAAGGAGACTCCTTGTCTTCCAATGGTGAAACTGAAAGCAACTACCATGGCTTGGTAACCATTTAATGGCAATTTCAGTCCAAGATCATACCCATGATCATAGCAAGGATGGCTTGTGATAAGACCCCCTTGTCCTTACATACAACTGGTGTCCTATAAATAAAACAAGATTTTATTGAAGTGTGAATCACAAGGCACTACCATGGCTTGGTAACCATATATCAGTAGTGTTAGTCACCAGTGCTTTGCAGATCATGAATGGACCGACCTATGATAGGATCTTCCACCTCCCAGTAGAACTGAGAGTCATCTTCCAAGTGTGGTGGATTGATGTGAAGATGTCATTCCACTAAACACCTATGAACCTAATGGGCTGGCTTAAACTAAAACCCCCCCCTTGTAATTTACATTGATTAGGAGAATTAGTATTATCAAGGTGATTTGTAAAAGGATCTAGAGCAGATAAAGTCAAGTAGGTTATTATGATATGTTGTTTTTAGCCATTAAACATGAGATAGGAAAACTCAGGTATACCCCAAACCTCAATTAAACAAATAAGACATGCATAATATGATGACCGGAATGGAAGGGTACCAATCAAAGCCTTGTAATTATCAACCGTCTAAATTCTGATAAGCAAATTCTGATACAAGTCGAATAGATGTGCATGACAGACAAATCCAAAACTATAGTTGAGATGATTACTGTGAAAAACTGATCCTCAGACATTGGCCAAGAGTGTAGAGCTATTCAAACAGATTGTAAGCAAATAAATCATCAAACAAAATAAAGCAAACAACACGCCAAACGTATGTACAACTGGATCATACAGATCAAACAAAATACTTTTTGAGAAGTGAAACATTCACTGGATAGGTGTCAACAACTCCTTCTAGTGTCTGTAATCGAACAGTACTAGGGCCCATCTTTTCTGTAACAATGAAAGGTCCTAGCCAAAGGTGTTGAAACTTGGTATAGGAATTCTTGTCTTTATGCTATTTGTCCCATCTTAATACCAAGTCTCCAACAGAAAACTCCCTGTCAGATAAATATTTCTGATCAAACCATCTTTTCACCATTTGCTGATGATGATATAACTTGTTCTTAGCTTCCTCCCTATCTTCTTCCAGTTTGAGCAAGGTATCAATCTTATGTTGGAAAGGAGGAGAGTTATCGTCTTGGAAATACTGGGCTAATTGTAATGAAGGAATGGTGAGATTAGAAGGAAGAATGGCCTCCTTGCCATAAACTAAACAATAAGGGGAGTTTCCTATTGCTACCTTTGGAGTGATTCGATCTACCTAAAGAGAATTATTGAGCTGAGTGTGCCAATCTCTGTGATGAGAGGCTACAGTCTTGTTAAGAATGTTTACGAGGTTTTTGTTCGAAGACTCAACCAACCCATTACCATGTGGATAGTAATTGGCAGATAATTTCAACTTGATCCCCTTTTCAAGGGCATATTCAAACAAGTCAATTGAAGAAAATTAAGATGCATTATCGAAGATGAGGTACTCTGGAGTACCAAATCGAGTGACTACCTAACTGTCAAGAAAATAAAATTACTTGGCTAGCAGTACACTTTTTGAGTGGGAGTGCCTCTACCCATCTAGTAAAGTAATCAGTGGTAGTAAGGATGTATCGGTGTTGTAGGGAAGAGGCAGGATTGATAGGTCCAACAAAATCTAATCCCCATTTTTGAAATGGGAACTGAATAGTGACAGGCTGCAAAGGAAAAGCAGGCTTCTTGAATTTTCCTATGCACTTCTGACATGGTTCACACTTCCTTACATGAGCATAAGCGTCCTTAAACAATGTAGTCCAGTAATAACCTACCCTAAGAATTTGATGAGCTGTTGTTTTGCCTGAGAAATTACCTCCAGCAGGTCCTACATGAAATTGGAAAAGAATATCATCAGTTTCATGTTTTTCCAAACACCTAAGGAAAACACCATCATAGTTTTTTCTAAACAGAACTTCATTAATAAACTAATACGGAACAGCTTTCAATCTTAAAGCCCTGTGTTTTTTGAAATCAAGGGTTTTAGGAGCAAACCCATGGTTTAATAAAAAATTGATATGGTCATACCATTCGGATGTCGAGGTTTCAACAACATTTACAAAACCTGTTGGGAGTTCCTCTTCTTTGTCCCATTCAGTCTGCTGCTGCACAGGGTCATTTGACTGAGTGGTAAGAAGACATAGGCCTTTCCCTTTGATTATTTTGGTTGGTTTGATTTCAATATCATACTCCTATAGGGATGTCATCCAATGAGCCCTTTTCTCCCCCAACTCTTTCTGGATAAGCACATTCCTGGTGGAAAAGTAAGGTACAATGACCTTCATTCTAGATTTCAACAAATAGGGCCTGTAATGCTAAACAGACTTATAAACTTCATAGGTATGCTTGTCGATCTGAGAATAATTAAGCTCTGCTCCTTTGAACGTTGAGCTCATGAAAGATATTGTGATTTCAACGTCATTGTCATGCTTCTGTGTCAAAACAGTTGCATAAGAGAAATCAGTAGCAAAGGTATAAAAAATTAAATCCTTTTCAAAATCCAGGGACGTTAGGGTAGGCGCTTCGGCAATAGTTTTTCGAATTTGAACAAACGCATCTTTCTGTTCATGTGACCAAGTGAACTGTACATCCTTTTTAACTAAATGCTGCAAAGGTCTAACTATCTATGCAAAATTTGATACAAATCTACATACAAAATTGATCTTACCCAAGAAAGACTACATTGCTTTGCGCGAACCGGGCAAACCGATTTTTGAAATTGCGTCAGTGCATTCAGGGTCGATTATTATACCTTCCTTCAAGACAATGAAGCCTAGAAGCTTTCCTTCTATCACTGCAAATATGGATTTCTTCGTGTTCAGGGAAATCCCATACTCCTGCAATGTTCGAAGACTTGTTTCAAAGCCAGAAGGTGTTCATGTTGTTCCTTCGAGTAGATGGTGATATCATCAAGATAAACCACGATAGAATCATGCATTAAACCTCATAAATGTATATCCATAGCTCTCTGAAAAGTGGCTCCTGCATTAATCAACCTGAAAGGCATCCGCCTGTACGCGAAGGTACCCCAAGGAGTTCTGAAAGCTATCTTCAGTTGGTCGTCTGGGGCAACCATGACCTGGTTGTATCCTGAAAAACCATCCAGGAGAGAGAACATCTCTAAACCTACTACTCTTTGCAGAATCTGCTCCATGGGCGGAAGAGGATAGTTGTCCTTTTCAGAAGCTCGATTCAAGTTTCTGAAATCGACACACAGTCGAATTTCCCCGCTTTTCTTACGGACAAGCACCAAGTTGGCTATCCATTGCGTATTCCTAACAGAGAAGATAATTCGGGCCATCAGTAGATTTTCAATTTCCCTTTTGATAGAGGCTTCTAAGATAGGGTGCATTTTCTGCAACTTCTGTTGATACGGCTTTACTTCCCGCTTCATGGGTATGTTGTGGTACATGACGTTGGTATCAAATATTTTCAATTCGTCATAAGTCCAGGAAAAGACATCTTTTAATTATTTACAAAGTTTAATGATGGCTCTACGTTCCTCGGGGGTACAATCAACTCCTAAATTGATAAAACGGGGTTCTTGCTCAGTTCCTAAATTGACTTGCTCATAATTGAGCGAGGAGCTCTGGGTTTTGCAGTTTGTGTTGCGTCTGAATTTGTCTTGCAAATCATAGAACTTGTCCAAATTGATCACCGATTTCGGGATGACATTCGAAGGATCGGAGAGTAATTTTTCGTGTTCAGCCTCATCTATAGCCATGTCTTGAAATGTATCTTGGGCTGTGAGAATATCAAGAATCTGTTGATCATCTTCAAACACCTTCCAGCTCATTACATTGTCTGGTATGGACGGCCTGTACATAAGCTCTATTGAGAACGTTTGAGGAGACAGGCCCTCTGGCAGAATCAATCTGGATGTTGTATTTGCCAATAAGTCAACATCAAAATTCTGAGATCTATGAACCGAATTAATTGAATGCAGTGAAGGACCTGGTAAGATCTCTTACCAATTTCTGATAATTCATCAGGTGGGGGGATAGATAGTGTATCTTATTCCTCACCTGTTTCACAATGATCTCTGAGTCACCAAAGCATTGAATTATTTGTACTTTCATATCAATTGCCTTCTTAAGTCCCCGCACCAGGGCCTCATATTCAGTTATATTGTTAGTACAATCAAATTCTAACCTGCATGCAATCATAGTTTTTATTCCTTTTAGGTCTATAAGAACACAACTTGCACCGGCTCCATCTTTGGATTTAGAACCGTCAAAAAATAATGTCCAAGAAATAGGATCTATTCTAAAATTTGTATTTACATTAAAAATATTATGTACAATGTCTCCTGAGAAAGGCACAGAGGTGAGATGAGTTACCTGAGATTCATTATGTGCATTCTCTTGTGGTGAAATGTTAGCTGGAAGGTCCCCAAAGAAAGTATCAAAGGTAAAATGCTCAATTTGTGAATTGAAGTAACCTGCAAGTTCACTCGAGTCATTTAGGTATGTGACTGTCTGCTTCATGAAGGGTTCCCTACTGATCTTGATTTTATTAGGTTGTCCATTATAGGGTAACCATAAAGCAGACCAGTTAGAAGAAAAATAGCCTTTCACTTTTTCAAACCAGTCTCTACTGAGCCACATACCATATGCTTCTAGGATGTCATCTATGACAATATCAATTGTTTGGTGGATCCCACGATCTACTGACAGTGTAAGCAGAACGTTTCTAAGTCTCCCCACCACTTTGACTTTAGATCTGTCAAGTTTTACTATCTGAGTGGGGCAAGGTTCCCATGTGGCATTCAACTTTCTACAAAAAGACAAAGGCATCACATTTGATGAGACACCTGATTCTATCATGCAGTTATGTACATTTCTATTGAAAATCTCGAAAATAAGTAGGAAAGGAGGTGTCCTTCTGCTGCTAGTTTTTTTATCATCAGATTTAGTAAAAGAGTCAAGGTTATTGTTTTGCAATTCTCTTGGTTTTTTTACTACCATACTTTTGGGTAAGGTATCCCTCAGAGAAGGGATTTTCAACAGTTCAAACAAAGAGATGTTTGCTTTAACTCTTTTAAGATCTTCAACTAGGTTGTACTCCATCTCGTGGATGACTGTGTCCTTTTGGGGAACAGTCTTGCCTTTGTTAGGAACTAGTGTAGAGGAGGAGGGTTCCTGAGGGGGTTGAGGCCTAGACCTTGTGTTCTAAGGATGTTGTACATTGAACATGGTCTCAATTTATTCTTCTTCTTCACACATGGGGAGTTCTAAGAAGTAACTTACAGTGTTGATTTGTGGATCATGTTCTTCTTCTTCTCCTTCAAGTAATTGTGGATCTGGATCAGTTTGATCATTGGAAACTTCAAGGGTGTTTTGAGATTCTGCTGCTAAGGCTATGAAAATAGAATAGATTTCTTAATTTGTGAGCCCTTCCATTGGATTAGGAGGAGGTGGATTTGGTGGAGGTTGATAAGGTCTCCTGAAAGGTGGCCTTATAAAACCTTTATTCTAGTTTTGATTTTCATTGTTTGTCTTCTTCTAATCAACCATCTCATTTGATATTTTCTGAATGAACTTTTTCATATCAGTCATGTCAAGTGGATCCTTGTTTTGAATAGTTGTTTTAAGAGCAGTATCAGTTCTCCTTCTAGAAGTGGAAGGTTGTTCCTATGTAGTTTTAGGACTATCTTCCAGGAAGAACACGTCCTTCTCTACCTGAATTGCTTCAACAAATGCTTCAAGTAAGGTGCCATTATGTGCTCGTTTCACGCATATTGCAATGGGTGTAGGTAGGCCTTTTTCATAGTAGGCCACCGACAATTCTTCAGCAGGAAGAAGGTTGGTGGGAATTATATTCTTTAGGTATGAGAAACTTTGATTAAAATCTTTAACTCTTTCCTTTCCTTTGATCTTCATGGAGGATAACTCCAAAACAAGATCCTGCGGCATTTTGTCATCTCCAAACTTTTGGATGAATAGTTTTTCAAACTCATACCAAGAAATAATAGACCTTTCTAGTAAGGCAAAATACCATGCAGCTGCCTTCCCTTCAAAGGTATAAGGGAAGAGTCTACAGACCACATCCTCATGAATGACACTCCTAATTCTGATAGCCTGCATAAAGGTTTTAATGTGATCTAGTGCAGGTGACTTGTCATCTAGGTTAAACTTAGGTAACTATTTCTCAGGGTTTTTAAGTAATCTATGCTGGTCTCCAAGTACCCATACTGCATCTTGGTCAAGCCATGGTCTGTTTTGGCCTTCTCCAGCCATAGGTATTTCTTCTTCTTCTTCTTCTAACTAAGAACTAGAATAATGTCCATTGTCTGAGGAGGATGATGAAGATGAAGGAGGGGATGGTGGTGGTCCACTACCTCTAAGTTTTGGTTGATCTCGTGCTCCTTGAAAAGGAGTCTGAAAATTATATTTAGGAGAACCTAGTTGATCGATCAGCTCTTGATCTTCAAGGTGTTGATCAACTGTCTGTTGAATCTCAGTATTAGAATCAGTTGTCTGTTGTATTTGTGGGTCACTGGTCTGCGGAATGGAATTTTGCTAATCTTCTTGTTGGTTGGTATGCAAAATGTTGTTATGTTCTAATAACACTATCAGCGGATGCTTTCAATATCTATTCTAGTGTGAGGGTTCCTCTTATAGGTGATACAATAATAACCTCTCTTCTTTTTTCCTATTGTACTGCAGGTCTGACAGGTATAATTGTAGGTTGGGAAGAGGTAACAGGAAGGACTGTAGATTTTAATTCAGCCGGTTATTCTAAGATTGAATCCCTTGACTGGCTTCGAGTTTGAACCGTTGAAGTACTTGCTGGAGGAGGTTTCTTAGTATCTTGTTTAGGCATGTTGTACTAGTGTCCCTCCTTCTGGCACCATTTGTTGATGCCTCAGTTGTGCAAGTTAGATGCAAAAGGTGCTATAATGTTTCCAAGGCTCTCAACAGAGGAAGAAAACCCAAGCTGAAAGGCTTTGAAAGACCCTACGCAAGGGCAGTTCTATCCCCAGCTTGTTTGGTATGGTGATCCCCCATGGGTATTCGACCTCTGCTGGTATTCTCAGATTTGGTGATTCGACCAATTAGGTCAGCTTTCCAATCAAGGAAAACAAAGGTGTGAAAATGGTAAAGCTAAGCTAACCTACCCTATTTCATAGAAGGAAAACTAATCTGAGTTAGTCCTATTCTAAAAAGAAAGCTTGATATTGTGCAGATCAACCTTGAGGTATGATGAACAAGTAAATTACCACCTTCAACAGAAATGTCTTTGATGAGTTACTTATTAACTTAAACCACATTCCATTAATGAAAATTAAAAGACAATAATTCAAGTACGTAAGCCTATTCAAGAATCAATTTGTAATCATTCTGTTAATTGAAAAATTAACCATGATCATTATGTGCAACGAATCATTCGTAGAAATCAATAAAGAAAATATTAATATTGAATAAACTCAATGAAATACCTCACATCATCAAATACTCATACATGGAAACCAATATGATAGATTCATACATTATATATATGCAAAATGATAACATTCACTATAGATGACAATCCAAAGTGCACAATCAGTAATTCTCAAATAAACTTGAGGAATAACAAGAGATAGATCAAAAGATGACTTTACTGTATTAAAGGAGTCTTGTACAAAAATTACAAAAGCTCCGATGAACAGAGTATCCCCAGCCTTTATCCTACTGATGTGTAACTCGAAAATTACCAACCCCTAGCTATGAGAAGCATTTCTCCTTAAATAGGAAATTACAAAAGAGTGCAAGTGGAAATTCCCCATAGGTAGGGATTACAAAAACTAAAATCAGACTATGAATCGAGAAAATCCTGCCATTTCTCATAGATCTCTAACAACTCGTCTATATTTGGAAAATTAACAGATTCTAGGGCTATCTGAGCATTGCAGGTGTTATTCTCCATGTCATGTTTAGCTAGCTTGTTCCAAGTGTGAAGGTAGATGTGAATTTTTCCTTTCATATTAAGCGGTTTTCTGATTAACCTATCCACATCATCAATGTTGACTTCATGAAGGGCCTGGATCTTCTACATGGCTTCCTAACACTTGTGCTCCATCTCTTCAAGCTTGCATTTTGGTGGTAGAGCCTATAAAATCGGGTCCATAAGCTGGAGCTGTAAGGCATCCATGATATTATCAACTGTGTACCAGCGTCTTTTGCAAATACCTTTAGAATTCTTGATGATATCATGAGCAGTTTCATTTAAATCAAGCCAAGTGTTTAAAGAGGCTTTAAACTTCTTGAGTTGGAAGGTGTTCAAAATCGGGATATCTTTCGGCACATTTTTAATGTATCCCTGCCATTCACTAATTGTTTCCTCTGCCTCAGTAGCTAGGATTTTTTTCCCTTTGTGTTCTTTTAAAGTAGAAGACATCTTGGAAAAAGCAATAAAATTTTCCTTAATCTCATCGAAGGCAAGGTAGAGTTTCTCGAGCAACTTAAAGTGGTCCTGATTTATCTTAAGAGCCAAGTTCTTGAACTCCTCCGATGACATTTTAAAGAAACTTGTTGAGGCCGCACTTGCAGCTGCTTCCTCAATTTGCTTTTCCAAAGAAATAATCCTCTCTGCATCTGTGGAACCTTGAGCCTGAGCAAGCCGAAGTTCAATGTGGAGGGTAGGATTCTTTTGCTCAAGATCTTGCACTTTATCTGTCCAAGTTTTCTCTAGGTCAACTACATAAGTTCCATGTTGTTCTTTGGTATTATCTAGTTCCTTCTCTAACTTCTTGATTTCTTCTTTTTTCAAATCAAGTTCCCTTCTCAACACTTGTACTAAATCCCAATTTTCCTTCCCAAAATCCCCTAGGGATGCAGCTCTCTCTATTGCCTCAACCTGAGGGTCATTTGTCCTACTAGCCCATATCACGTGATCTGGGATAGGTGCTTCTAACCCATCCTGACCTTTGCCTCGCTTTCTAGTAAGCATGGATGGCATTATTCATTTCCGAAGACAGGACGGAAGCCCATGGAAAATACTCGCCAGTGGTTAACACATGATGTGCTATAGGGGCCCACTCGGCCATGAATAGAGAACAGTTAGGAAAACCAAACAACCGACACAACATAGCTACTAGCAAAGAGTAGGGTTCCTTAAACCAAATAATAAAATAGAGGTGGTCGGCCCTAGGGACGAAGGTATTAGGATTGTACATCCATGATTTTAACATCTCATCAAAATTATAATGGGTTTTCGAGGACTGTAAAAACTCGGATGTGAGGGTTTGCTCATGCGGTCTGAGGGAAAAAGCTCGGATAAAAATATCTGAGCGGAAATGAGTCAACTGAGCTCCTGCGTTATCGTTAAAAGACTGGTCTTTAACATTGGCATTCTCAAATATCCATTTTACTGCATCAATGTAAGGTAAAATGTCTGTTGTGCAACAATGGCGTGAATTTGAGAAGACCTGATCTTCTCATATGCGGGTTTGTCTGTTTCAATGTGGGAAAGGTCATCGTTGTCAAAAATGGCATAGATTTTCGACCAATCCATCTGGTAAGTTTTAGTGACCCTTTCACTGGTATCTGAGAGGATACCGAAATTGGGGTCTTTGGTAAGAGAATCCCTCTGTGCTGTCTTCGACTGGGTTTTCTTCAACATGGCAACGAAATTCACAATTTCTGGTAAATAAAAGAAATCGAAATCAAACTAATAATCAAAAAGCAGCGAATAAAATTCAATTACGAATGCGCTGATAGTAGGATTACCTGAAATAACTGAAAAGCTGGTAAAAACGGTTGTTAGCAACAAATCCGCATTAAAACAGGCGCAACACAGTAATTTTCAACAGTAAAAATGATAAAAGAAAAATAGAAAACCCTTATTTAATGAATTCACCAGATCAAATCATGACCGTGCGATTTAGAACGAATGAACGGCTTAGATTGCCAGATTCGAGATTCGGGATCCGGTGATGGGTGTTTTATTTACAAGGTTTTTGGGGTCCCAAAAACCGCAACCTGAAATGTCGGGTTCGTATTTCGAGAATGCATTTAAAAAAAAAATCAACAAAAATAATGGTTCCCGAAAGTCGCGGCCTGAAATGTCGAGTTCAGGTTTCGGGATGGTAATCCGTGAAATGGAAAAGGTATGTTTCCGAAAGCCGCAACCCGAAAGTCGGGTTTCAGGTTTTGGGAACAACAACATGACTAAAACTTTAAAATGAATTCCCAAAAGCCGAAAGCTGCAATGGTGGGTTTCGGGTTTCGGTTTTTCGGGATGCCATATTCCAAAATTATTGAAAGGAAAACCCACAACCCGTAGCTGTCGAGTTTCAGGTTTCGGGATGACAACAAACAAAAAGCATAAAAATGAAATCCCGCAACCCACATCTTTCGGGTTTTGGGTTTCAGGTGCGCAAATCGTCGAGTTTCGGGAAGGTGAAAACATCAGACAAAATACTCAAAATTGAAGGATTGCTCCATACCAAAACAATTAGAAAATTTATTAGAAAAACGTGGCAATCACGCCAAACAAAGGTAAGGTGAAGGATGGCAGGGATAGTAGTAAAGAATCTGGTTTTTGAAGAAACACTTACCCAAATACCTTCGTATTTATTAAAAATTTGGGGCTCCCATGCATTAGCTAAAGCATGGGATATGTTGTGTCTACAACAAATAGCGACTGGCTGGGACGGACCAGTTATCTTTGCAACATAAATCAACTAAAGAAAGTATGTCAATCAACAAAACTTTTCAACCTGAACTTCTAGAAAATGTTCACGAAGAGACAGTTTAATAAACAAGAATCACAAAATCAGTATACTCCCATACATGATCATGTTAAAGATAATGCCAATCTGATAAGGAGGTTCAAAGAACAACAGGGATTCTTTACCTTCACATAATCATGTAAAACCAGCTTGTGTTAAACCTAGAGATAAACTCAGAGCTTCTCATGGGTTTCCTAATTACATATCACCTTGATCTATTGTAACTTTATTTATTTACAATTCTTCATTTTTCCATATACATATCTTTTCTCACCTTTTTTTATTTTTAGGACCCTTTTTTTTCTTTTTTCTTTTTTTGAAAAACATAAAAACAGTGCATAGGTCCTTGTTGATTTATGACCACTTCCCTGACTTGGTGATCGGATATTAGCAGTGCCATTCACAAGACTGATCTGGAAACTGAACAAGCGAGCTCGGTAAGGAGACTCCTTGTATTCAACCGATGAAACTGAAATCAACTACCATGGCTTGGTAACCATGTAATGGTAATTTCAGTCCAGGATCAGACCCATGATCATAGCAAGGATGTCTTGTGATAAGACCCCCTTGTCCCTACATACAACCGGTGTCCTATAAATCAAACAAGATTTTATTGAAGTGTGAATCACAAGGCACTACCATGGCTTGGTAACCATATATCAGTAGTGTTAGTCACCAGTGCTTTGCAAATCATGAATGGACTAACCTGTTATAGGATCTTCCACCTCCTAGTAGAACTGAGAGTCATCTTCCAAGTGTGGTGGATTGATGTGAAGATGTCATTCCACTAAGCACCTATGAACCTAATGGGCTGGCTTAAACTAAGACCCCCCAACTTGTAATTTACATTGATTAGGAGAATGATTATTATCAAGGTGATTTGTAAAAGGATCCAGAGTAGATAAAGTCAAGCAGGTTATTATGATATGTTGTTTTTAACCATGAAACATGAGATAGGAAAACTCAGTTATACCCCAAACCTCAATTAAACAAATAAGACATGCATAAGATGATGACCGGAATGGAAAAGTACCAATCAAAGCCTTGTAATTATCAACCGTCTAAATTCTTATATAGGTCAAATAGTTGTGCATGACAAACAAATCTAAAACTGTAGTTGAGACGATTACTGTGAAAAACTAATCCTCGGACATTGGCCAAGAGTGTAGAGTTATTCAAACAGATTGTAAGCAAATAAATCATCAAACAAAAGAAAGCAAACAACACATCAAACCTATGTACAAATGGATCATACAGATCAAATAAAATACTTTTTGAGAAGTGAAACATTCACTGGATAGGTGTCAACAACTCCTTCCAGTGTCTGTAATCGAATAGTACTAGGGCCCATCTTTTCTATAACAATGAAAGGTCCTAGCCAAAGGCACTTAAACTTGGTATAGGAATTCTTGTCTTTATGTTGTTTGTCCCATCTTAATACCAAGTCTCCAATAGAAAACTCCCTATCAGATAAATATTTCTAATCAAACCATCTTTTCACCATTTGCTGATGATGATATAACTTGTTCTTAGCTACCTCCCTATCTTCTTCCAGTTTGAGCAAGGTATCAATCCTGTGTTGGAGGGGAGAAGAGTTATCCTCTTGGACAGACTTGGATAATTGTAATGAAGGGATGGTGAGATTAGAAGGAAGAATGGCTTCCTTTCCATAAACTAAACAATAAGGGGAGTTTCCTATTACTTCCTTTCGAGTGATTCGATCTGCCCAAAGAGAATTATTGAGCTAAGTGTGCCAATCTCTGTGATGAGAGGCTACAGTCTTCTTAAGAATGTTTACCAAGTTTTTGTTCGAAGACTCATCCAACCCATTACCCTGTGGATAGTAATTGGCAGAGAATTTCAACTTGATCCCCGTTTCAAGGGCATATTCAGTGAGGTCAATTGAAGAAAAGTAAGATGCATTAAATCGAAGACGAGGTACTCTGGAGAACCAAATCGAGTGACTATCTGACTGTCAAGAAAGTAAATTACTTGGCTAGCAGTACAATTTTTGAGTGGGAGTGCCTCTACCCATCTGGTAAAGTAAATAGTGGCAGTAAGGATGTATCGGTGTTGTAGGGAAGAGGCGGGATTAATAGGTCCAACAAAATATAATCCCCGTTGTTGAAATGGGAACTGAATAGTGACAGGCTACAAAGGAAAAGCAGGCTTCTTGAATTTTCATGTGCACTTCTGACATGGTTCGCACTTCCTTACATAAGCATAAGCGTCCTTAAACAATGTAGGCCAGTAATAACCTGCCCCGATAATTTTATGAGCTGTTGTTTCACCTGAGAAGTGACATCCAGCAGGTCCTGCATGAAATTGGAAAAGAATATCATCAATTTCATGTTTTTCCAAACACCTAAGGAAAACACCATCATAGTTTTTTCTAAATAGACCTTCATTTATAAACTGATATGGATCCGCTTTCAATCTTAAAGCCCTGTGTTTTTTGAAATCAAGGGTTTCAAGAGCAAACCCATGGTTTAAGAAAACCTTGATATCGTCATACCATTTAGATGTCGGGGTGTCAATTGTTAAATTTTGAGCATTAATTCACAATACTCTAGGATCTTCACTGAGAGAATAACATATACAGTATATCAATGCATAACAATCACAATAAGGATGACAAGCATCACAAGAATCAAAAGCATGAGAGACAAGAGACACAGAGTTTCCGTGGAGAAAACCCTAAGGTGAAAAACCCCACAAATTCCTCAGATATAGAGAGAGCAATGGCTCAACCAAAGTACAACCAAAATACACTTGAGATAGTCTCCTAGTAGTAGATGATCCTCCTCCTCACTAGTGCGCCACTTTCTAAGTGAGAGAGATATGACTTTCCGAATGATCTAAATAGAGATCTCCTGATCTCTATTTATACTAACATGTTTTCCCAGTGACCTTATGGGGCCGACTTGTCTAGATAGGTACATCCACAATATAATATATATTTTAGGGCCAACCCCACACATGGTGGTCTAATAACCCATCGGCAAGTACACAAACTTGCGACACTTGTCAATCCACATGACGACACTTCCTTATAGAGGAATAACACATCTCTAATAAGGGTACAATAAATATATATAAAATACATAGATGAAATACATTTTGAAGTTACATATACATCAACACTCCCTCTTAACTGGGAAGGTATTTCTCAACACAGCTCTGCTAGACAAGTATTCTTCTCGGGATCATCGTCATCGATGCATCGTCGTCATCATCGTCACTGCTACTGCTATCTCAACCAATCTCTGACTCTACTCGTCATAGGAAGTTCTACAGAGCCAATATTTTTTCATACTGGATGTAGGCCCACCACCTACAGGTCTTCATCATCACTGGCCATACTGTGGAAATCTCAGGACTTATTACGTGCGTCACAAAACCTTAAAAGAGTCTCTTGACTAGCAAGAACCCTAAAGAGCATCTGAGGCCTTTTTCATCCTGTCCAGATCTCCATGACTTATTACATGTGACCCCACCACAAAACCTCGAAAGAGAATCCCAAGACTGATTACGAGCACAAGGCTCAACCTATTGGATCTCCCAGGGCACAAATTACATGTGGTCACCACAAAACCTCGAAAGAGCATCCCAGGACTGATTACGAGCACAAGGCTCAACCTATCAGATCTCCCAGGGCACAAATTACATGTGGTCATGGCAAAACCTTGAAAGAGCATCCCAAGACTGATTATGAGCACACTGCTCAACCTATCAAATCTCCCAGGGCACAAATTACATGCCATAGGACAAAACCTCGAAATAGCATCTGCCAGATATCCCAGGGCACAAATTATATGCCATAGGAAAAACCTCGAAAGACTATCTGTAGATCTCCCAGGGCACAAATTATATGTCCTCCCAAGCAAAACCTCGAAAGAGCATTTGCCAGATATCCCAGGGTACAAATTACATGCCGTAGGCAAAACCTCGAAAGACTATCTGCAAATCTCCCAGGGCACAAATTACATGCTTATCTGCACAACCTGTTCCACGACCATAGAGTATCAACTTGATACTCACCTTACATCATCCTGATGTACACATGATCATCCTGATCATCATCACTGCACCATCCTGCTGCATGTCATCTGGAGAAACATCCTGAAGCTCGTCATCCATGATCATCCTGATCATACAATGCATCTACCTGATGCATACCAAGTATCTACCTGATACATATCATCATACATGATCCGCCTGATCATACAGTGTATCCACCTGATACAAATACAAATACATGATACATATCATCATACATGATCCACCTGATCATACAGTGTATCCACCTAATACAAATATAGATACATGGTCCAAGCATCCAATATGATTCATATACAAAATACATACAAATGATCCTACTGATCATATCCAGCATCCAACATGATGCGTACATACATATAAATGATCCAACTGATCATATCCAGCACATCATCCTGATGCTCATCATCCAGCGCTTACATCCATAGCCATGTGAAGGATCCTCCTTCCAACATGCTTGAAATGGCTTCAGTAAATGTGTCCATCACTTATTCCTTGAAGTGTCATCAATCTGAAGAACACTAAGCCTCTCTTTGAAGTACTCGAACTTCACCCTGGCTAGTGGCTTCGTCAGCACATCTTCAATCTGCTCGTCCGTCGCAACATACAGGAGCTTCACAGCTCCTCTCTGCACCATATCCCTGATATAGTGATATTTGATCTCTATGTGTTTCGACCTGTCATGAAACACTGGGTTCTCGGACAACTTCACACAACTCTGGTTATCACAGAAGATACCAATAGCATCCAATAGGAGATCAAATAATTCATATAGTAGCTTCTGTAGCCATACTGCCTCACAACTAGCTGAACAGGCTGCAACATACTCTACCTCAACTGTACTCAGTGCTACACAGGACTGCTTCCTGCTAAACCAAGAGACCACACCTGATCCCATACTGAAGCAACACCCAGATGTTCTCTTCCTATCTGCAGCACTGCCAGCCCAATCTGAATCAACATAACCCTGCAGGTTAAACTTTTGATTTGCCTCATACTTGAGCCCATAATCCACTGTACCCTTCAGGTACCTCAGAACATGCTTTACAGCAACCAGATGAACAGTCCTCAGATCTGTCAGGAACTGACTCAATGTGTTCACCACAAATCAAATATCTGGTCTCGTGTTCGTAAGGTACATCAAGGACCTAATCATCTGACAATACATAGAGACATCAACCGGCTCAGATGAAGCATCACATAGAAGCTTCATATTCGATGCCATAGGTGTGGCCATGGCCTTGCAATCCATCATCCCGAATCTCTTCAGGATATCTACTGTGTACTTCCCTTGACCAGGGAAGATCCCACCTGCACTCTGCCACACCTCCATACCTAGGAAATAATGCATCATTCCCAAAACTTTCATATCGAACTCGGAAGCAAGCTTTCTCTTAGTATCTGCAATCAATCTGTCATCTCCTGTTACAAATAAGTCATCCACATATAGGAGTAGAATCACAGGATTCCCTTCCTCAACCTTGTAATAAAGGTTGGAATCCGCTTTACTCTTGGTAAAGCCCAAACTAGGTAGGAAACTGTCCATCCTACCATACCAAGTTCTGGGAGCTTGTTTCAAGCCATACAAGGCTTTCTTCAATCTGCACACATATGACTCCCTATCATGTATTTTGAAACCGGGTGGCTGCTCCACATATACTTCCTCTTCAACTACACCATTCAAGAAAGCAGTCTTGACATCCATCTGGTGTATTTTCCATTTCATTGCTGCAGCCAGGGCAAGTACTATTCTGATGGAAGTATACCTGGCTACAAGTGCAAAAGTTTCTTCATAATCTATTCCCTCTTTCTGAGAGAAGCCACGAGCTACGAATCTTGCTTTGTATTTTTCTACACTGCCATCTGCAGCATGCTTGATTTTGTAGATCCATTTGGAAGTCACAACAGACTTCTCTTTAGGTCTTGGGACAACATCCCAAACATCATTCTTCATTATTGATTGGTATTCCTCAACCATGGCATCCTTCCATTCTTTCTTTTCCATTGCTTCTTCATAACTGGAAGGCTCTTTGTTCATAATGTCACAGAGTAAAGCAACATAGCTGGTATGTGATCTGGTTGTCTTCTTTACTCTGTGTTCTTCTTTTGGAATGCCAAATCTTTCTGCATCTTGAATGAGCTCTCTAGCCCATGCAGGTTTCCTTTTGTGAGAGTTATCCTCATGGGGTGGATCTATAGGTTCTTGCGGATCTTCAAACTCACGAACAACTTCTGGAACTGCTTCAATCATGGTAGTGTCTTGAAATCTAGTTTCCTTAGGTTCTTCATAAACTTCGATATGTTCCTTCCTTGATTTGATGAATGCTGAGTTTTCATCAAATGTTACATCCCTGCTGACATCAATCTTCTTGAACCCTGAAAAGTATATTCTATAAGCCTTCGAGCTTTCACTGTAACCCACAAAGATACCCTTCTTTCCTGAAGGATCTAGTTTAGTCCTCATTTCCTTTGGGACATGAGTGTATACTGGAAGACCAAATATTCTGAGATGGTTGACTTCAGGTTTCTTACCAGAAAATACCTCTTCTGGTGTCTTGTTGTCCAATATCTTGTGGGGTGTTCTGTTCTGCACATATATAGTTGTTCTAGCTGCTTCTGCCCATAGATGCATAGGTAGATCCTGGTCATGTAGCATTGCCCTTGCTTCTTCCATGATTGTTATGTTCTTCATTTTTGCAACTCCATTCTGTTGAGGATTATAAGGAGCAGTCAACTCCCTCTTAATCCCTGAATCACTACAAAGCTTCTTGAAGTCACCTGTGGTGAATTATCCACCATTGTCGGATCTGAATGTTTTTATCTTCTTGTTAGTTTGATTCTCCATCAAGGTTTTGAATTCCTTGAATTTATTAAACACTTCATCTTTGTTGTTCAAGAAGTATACCCAAGTCTTCCTGGAGAATTCATCAATAAATGAGACATAGTAAACATACCCACTCAGAGAACTGGATGACATAGGACCACATACATCTGAGTGGATGATTTCCAGGATGTCTTTTGCCTTGCTTTCACTGCTTGGGAAAGCCTTCTTAATGTTCTTACCTTTTGCACATCCTTTGCAAACACCTTCATGTTTGGTCTTGATTTCAGGAAGACCCTCTACATCCTTGCTTGCAATTGGAAGTGCCCTATAGTGCATATAAGCAAGTCTTCTATGCCAAAGTTCACTTGGCTCCATGGATTCATGTATCATGGCATGTTCAGGTTGTCCCTTCAATTTATACAACCCTCCCTCTTGCTCTCCAATCACTACTGCATCATCTATGTTCTTTCCCTTTGGCCACATTAGGACTTGGCCATCCACAAATGCAACCCTCATACCTTTTGCATCCAATGCAGAGATGGAGAGTAAGTTCTTCTTGAGCCTAGGTACATAAAGGACTTCTTTCATCTTCAAAGATTTTCCAGAATCTAAGTTGTAGGAGGCTTCACCACTTCCTTTGATTGGGTATTGATAATCATCCCCAAGTTTCACCTTATGGGGTGATTCATGTTCAAATAGATTCATAAAAGATTTCTTAAACCTAGTCATGTGTTTGGAAGCCCCACTGTCAATCAACCAATCATTACAACCATGGGAGATAGTACCTGTGAGAGCAGAAATTAAAACATATTCTTCTTCACTTGATGAGTCATCATCACTATCACTTTCTTCCCTAGCATTCTTCTTTGGGGGTTCATCATATTTGGCAGCATGTGCATGATATCTTATTTTGTTATTCTTCTTCTTCTTATTGAAGTTGTTGTTGTTGTCTTTCTTCTTCTTGGGACAATCTGAAGCAAAGTGTCCCTTCTCATTGCAATTGAAGCATCTGATATCTTTCTTATCTTTATGATAATGGTGGTGTGAGAATCTCCTGCTATGAGATGATTCCTTCTTGGACTTGCCTTTCCTGGAATGTGCTGTGAGAGCTTGATCTTCATTTCCCATCTTTTCTTCTTGGGCCCCAGGCCTAGCTTCTTCCAGAGAGCATTCTTCCCTCAATCTTTTGAAGGAGATCAACTTCTTCCTTGCACAAATTCCTTGAATAAAGGAATCCCATGACCTGGGTAGGCCATTTAGAGTGGTCATCACCACTTCACCATTCTCCACCATTTCATCGACTGCTTCTAGTTGTTCCTTGATCTGGGAGACCCTTGAAAAATAAGATTGAATGGTTTCTCCCTTCTAAAACTTTACTCCTTTCAATTGGTTCTGCAGGGTCATCTTCTGATTTATGTTCTTCCCTTCAAATAGCTTGGTCAAAGAGTCAAACATCTCCTTGGGTGTCTTTAGAGAAGACACATGGGGTATGAGATGGTCTTTGATAGAATCAGCAATGATTATCTTTGCCTTGACCAATTTTTTCTTATGCAATACCTTAGCCTCTTCATCCTCCGGGATAGGGATGTCTTCTTTTACATATGAGTCCAACTCATTCTCTTCCAGGATTAACCCAATCCTATACTTCCAAGCTCGGAATTTATCAGCTCCTTCAAGCTTATCCTCAAGCTTGGTGTGGTGAGACATCTTAAAGAGTTCTTCAAATGGAAATAGAAAATATTTAGGTCTTACCACTTGAAATGCTGAAAACTGGATCTGGTCCCAGATTTGGGTTTGTCGAAAAAACCCTAAAATATCAAAATGTGAATTTCAATTTTCTGAAAGGATAGAAAGATGCGCCTTGATGAGCTGATCATCCTGGTGTATTCATAATTTGAGATCAACAAAGATTTACCCTTCAGATTTTCCTTTTTGTCCTCTCGGGTTCACTAGGGAGAGCCCTGAATTAGGCTTTGAGTTTCCCGGAGATCTACCTAGCCAAAAATCTCGATCCAAAGCTCTAAAATTCGATTTTTGCAAGGAGCTTCCAGCTATGTCTTCAGATTTTAGAAATTCCTATTTTTGTGGAAAACCTAATTTTTAGGGCCAAATCTAAAAATGCTCAAAATTGAATTCTGATTGGACAGATAGATTCGCCTTGATGAGTAGAGTCAATCTATTATACTTCTTTTCCAAAATCTGTGGATAGAAACCCAATAAACAAGAAACTCAAGTTTCCATCACTGCAAAATGTCTTCTTCTCAGGTTAGCTCTGATACCATGTTAAATTTTGAGCATTAATTCACAATACTCTAGGATCTTCACTGAGAGAATAACATATACAGTATATCAATGCATAACAATCACAATAAGCATGACAAGCATCACAAGAATCAAAAGCATGAGACACAGAGTTTCCGTGGGGAAAACCCTATGGTGAAAAACCCCACAACTTCCTCAGAGATAGAGAGAGCAATGGCTCAACCAAAGTACAACCAAAATACACTTGAGATAGTCTACTAGTAGCAAATGATCCTCCTCCTCACTAGTGCGCCACTTTCTAAGTGAGAGAGATATGACTTTCTGAATGATCTAAATAGAGATCTCCTGATCTCTATTTATACTAACCTGTTTGCCCAGTGACCTTATGGGGCCGACTTGTCCAGCTAGGTACATCCACAATATAACATATATTTCAGGGTCGACCCCACACATGGTGGTCTAATAACCCATCGGCAAGTGCACACACTTGCTACACTTGTGAATCCACATGACGACACTTCCTTATAGAAGAATAACACGTCTCTAATAAGGGTACAATAAATATATATAAAATACATAGATGAAATACATTCCGAAGTTACATATACATCAACATCAATAGCATTCACGAAACCTATTGGGAGATCCTCCTCTTGGTCCCATTCAATCTGCTGCTGTACAGGGTCATTTGAGTGAGCGGTAAGGAGACAAAGGCCTTTCCCTTTGACTATTTTGGCTGGCCTGATTTCAAGATCATACTCCTGTAGGCCCATTGTCCAATGAGCCCTTTTCTCCCCCAACTCTTTCTGGATAAGCACATTCCCGATGACAGAGTAAGGTACAATGACCTTCGTTCTGGATTTCAACAAATAGGGCCTATAATGCTTAACAGACTTATAAACTACATAGGCCTGCTTGTCGATCTAAGAATAATTAATCTCTGCTCCTTTGAACATTGAGCTCATGAAAGATATTGGGATTTCAACACCATTGTCATGCTTCTGTGTCAAAACAGCTGCATAAGAGAAATCAATAGAAAAGGTATACAAAATGAAATCCTTTTCGAAATCCAAGGACATTAGGGCAGGCGCTTCGGCAATAGCTTTTCGAATTTGAACAAACGCATCTTTCTGTTCATGTGACCAGGTGAACTGTACATCCTTTTTAACTATAAGCTGCAAAGGTTTAACTATCTATGCAAAATTTGGTACAAATATACGTACAAAGTTGATATTACCCAAGAAAGACTACATTGCTTTGCGCGAATCGGGAAAACAGATTTTTGAAATTGTGTCAATGCATTCAGGGTCGATTATCATACCTTCCTTCGAGACAATGAAGCCTAGAAGCTTTCCTTCTATCACCGCAAATATGGATTTCTTCGAGACAATGAAGCCCAGATGTTCATGTCGTTTCTTTGAGTAGATGGTGATATCATCAAGATACTCCATGATAGAATCATGCATTAAACCTCGACAATCTATATCCATAGCTCTCTGGAAAGTGGCTCCTGCATTAATCAACCCAAAAGGAATCCGCCTGTAGGCGAAGGTACCCCAAGGGGTTTTGAAAGTTGCCTTCAATTGGTCATCTAGGGAAACCATGACCTAGTTGTATCCCGAAAAATCGTCCAGGAGAGAGAACATCTCTAAACCTACTACTCTTTGCATAATCTGCTCCATGGGAGGAACAGGATAGTTGTCCTTTTCAGAAGCTCGATTAAAGTTTCTGAAATCGACACACAGTCAAAGTTCCCCTCTTTTCTTATGAACAGGCACCAAGTTGGCTATCCATTGCGTATTCCTAACAGGGAAGATAATTCAGGCCGTCAGTAGCTTTTCAAGTTCCCTTTTGACAGAGGGTTCTAAGCTAAGGTGCATTTTCCGCAACTTCTATTGATACGGCTTTACGTCCGGCTTCATGGGTATGTTGTGGTACATGACGCTGCTATCAAATGTTTTCAATTCGTCATAAGTACAGGCAAAGACATATTTATGTTCTTTACAAATTTTAATGATGGCTCTGCGTTCCTCGGGGGTACAATCAACTCCTAAATTGTTAAAACGGGGTTCTTGCTCAGTGCCTAAATTGACTTGTTCATATTTGAGCAAGGAGCTTTGGGTTTTGCAGTTTGTGTTGCGTCTGAATTTGTCTTGCAAATCATAGAACTTCTCCAAATTGATCACCAATTTTGGGATGACATTCGAAGGATCGGAGAGTAATTTTTCGTGTTCAGCCTCATCTATAGCCATGTCTTGAAAGGTATCTTGGGCTGTCAGAAAATCAAGAATCTGTTGATCATCTTCAAACACCTTCCAGCTCATTACATTGTCTGGTATGGAAGGCCTGTACATAAGCTCTATTGAGAACGTTTGAGGAGACAGGCCCTCTGGCGGAATCAATCTAGATGTTGTATTTTCCAATAAGTCAGCATCAAAAGTCTGATATCTAGGAACCAAAATAATATTGAATGCAGTGAAGGAGATGATAAGATCTCTTACCAATTTCTGATAATTCATCAGGCGGGGGGATAGATAGTGTATCTTATTCCTCACCTGTTCCACAATGATCTCTGAGTCACCAAAGCATTGAATTATTTGTACTTTCATATCTATTTCCTTCTTAAGTCCCTGCACCAGGGCCTCATATTCAGCTATATTGTTGGTACAATCAAATTCTAACCTGCATGCAATCATAGTTTTTATTCCTTTTGGGTCTATAAGAACACAACCTGCACCAGCTCCATCTTTGGATTTAGAACCATAAAAAAATAATGTCCAAGAAATAGGATCTAATATAAAATTTGTATTTACATTAAAAATATTATGTACAATGTCTCCTGAGAAAGGAACAGAGGTAAGATGAGTTACTTGAGATTCATTCTGTGCATTCTCTTATGGTGAAATGTCAACTAGCAAGTCCCCAAAGAAAGTGTTGAAGGTAAAATGCTCAATTTGTTAATTGAAGTAACCTGCAGGTTCACTCGAGTCATTTAGGTATGTGACTGTCTACTTCATGAAGGGTTCCCTACTGATCTTGATTTTATTAGGTTGTCCTTTATAGGGTAACCACAATTGAGACCAGTCAGTGGCAAAATAGCCTTTCAGTTTTTTAGACGAGTCTCTGCTGAGCCACATACCATATGCTTCTTGGATGTTAGCTATGACAATATCGATTGTTTGGTGGATCCGAGGATCTGCTGACAGTGTAAGAAGAACATTTCTAAGTCTCCTAACCACTCTGACTTTAGATTTGTCAAGTTGTACTATCTGAGTGGGGCAAGGTTCCCATGTGACATTCAACTTTCTACAAACAAACAAAGGCATCACATTTGATGAGGCACCCGAGTCTATCATGCAGTTATGTACATTTCTATTGAAAATCTCAAAAGTAAGCAGGAAAGGAGGTGTCCTTCTACTGCCGGTTTTTTTATCATCAAATTTAGTAAAAGAGTCAGGGTTATTGTTTTACAATTCTCTTTGACAACCATACTTTTGGGTAAGGTATCCCTCATAGAAGGGATTTTCAACAGGTCAAACAAAGAGATGCTTGCTTTAACTCTTTTAAGATATTCAACTAGGTTGGACTCCATCTCGGGGATGACTGTGTCGTTTCAGGGAATAGTCTTGCCTTTGTTAGGAACTGGTGTAGAGGAGGAAGGTTCCTGAGGGGGTTGAGGCCTAGACATTGTGTGGTAATTATGTTGTACATTGAACACAGTCTCAATTTCTTCTTCTTATTCACACATGGGGAGTTCTAAGAAGTAACTTACAGTGTTGATTTGTCAATCTTGTTCTTCTTCTTCTCCTTCAGGTAATTTTGGATCTGGATTGGTTTGATCATTGGAAACTTCAGGGGTGTTTTGAGATTCTGCTACTGAGGCTCTGAAAATAGAATAGATTTCTTCATTTGTGAGGCCTTCCGTTGGATTATGAGGAGGTGGATTTGGTGGAGGTTGATAAGGTCTCCTGAAAGGTGGCCTTCTAAAACCTCTATTCTGGTTCTAATTTTCATTTTTTGTCTTCTTCAAATCAACCATCTCATTTGACATTTTATGGATGAACTTTTTCATATCAGTCATGTCAAGTGGATCCTTGTTTTGAACAGTTGTTTTAAGAGCAGTATCGGTTCTCCTTCTAGAATTGGAAGGTTGTTCCTCTGTAGTTTCGGGACTATCTTTCAGGCAGAACACGTCCTTCTCTACCTGAATTGCTTCAGCAAATGTTTCAAGTAAGCTGCCTTTATGTGCTCGTTTCACCCATATTGCAATGGGTGCAAGTAGGCCTTTTTCATAGTAGGCCACCAACAATTCTTCAGCAGGAAGAAGGATGGTGGGAATTCCATTCTTTAGGTATGGGAACCTTTGATTAAAATCTTTAACTCTTTCCTTTCCTTTGATCTTCATGGAGGATAACTCCAAAGCAAGATCCTGCAATGTTTTGTCATCTCCAAACTTTTGGATGAATAGTTTTTCAAACTCATACCAAGAAATAATAGACCTTTTTGGTAAGGCAAAATACCATGCAGCTGCCTTCCCTTCAAAGGTATAAAGGAAGAGTCTACATACCACATCCTCATTAATGACACTCCTAAGTCTGATAGCCTACATAAATCTTTTAATGTGATCTACTGTAGGTGACTTGTCATCTGGGTTAAACTTAGGTAACCATTTCTCAAGGTTTTTAGGTAATCTGTGTTGGTCTCCAAGTACCCAGACTGCATCTTGGTCAAGCCATGGTCTGTTTTGGCCTTATCCAGCTAGGGTATTTCTTCTTCTTATTCTTCTTTTGACAAAGAACTAGAAGAATGTCCATTGTCTGAGGAGGAGGATGAAGATGAAGGAGGGGATGGCGGTGGTCCACTACCTCCAAGTTTTGGTTGATCTCGTGCTCCTTGAAAAGGAGTCTGAAGATTATATTCAGGAGAAACTAGTTGATCGATCAGCTCTTGATCTTCAGGGTGTTGATCAACTGTCTGTTGATTCTCAGTATTAGGATTAGTTGTCTGTTGGATCTGTGGGTCACTGGTCTACGGAATGGAATTTTGTTGATCTTCTTATTGGTTGGTCTGCAAAATATTGTTTAAATTCAAGGATTTCAGACCACGTCTTCTTTGGTCAGCGATCCATTGTTCTGTCCTAATAACACTTTCGGCGGATGCTTTCAATATATGTTCTAGAGGTAACATGAAGGACTGTAGGTTGTAATTCAGTCGGTTGTTCAGAGTTTGAAGCCCTTGACTGGCTTTGAGTTTGAATCGTTGAAGTACTTGTTGGAGGAGGTTTCTTAGTACCTTATTTAGGCATGTTATACTAGTGGCCCTCCTTCTAGTGCCATTTGTTGATGCCTCAGTTGTGTAGGTTAGATGCAAAAGGTGTTGGAATGTTTCCAAGGATCCCAATATAAGAAGAAAACCCACACTGAAAGGCTTCAAAAGACCCTACACAAGGGCAGTTCTATCCCCAGCCTATTTGGTATGGTGATCCCCCACGGATATTTGGCCTCCGCTGGCACTCTGAGAGTTAGTCCTATTCTAAAAAGAAAGCTTGATATTGTGCAAATCAACCTTGAGGTATGATGAACAAGTAAATTACCACCTTCAACAAAAATGTCTTTGATGAGTTACTTATTAACTTAAACCGCAATCCATTAATGAAAATTAAAAGACAATAATTCAAGTACTTAAGCCTGTTTAAGAATCAATCTGTAATCATTATGTCAATTGAAAAATTAACCATGATCATTATGTGCAACGAATCATTTGCAGAAATCGATAAAGAAAATATTAATATTGAATAAACTCAATGAAATACCTCACAGCATCAATCAGTCATACAGGGAAACCAATATGATAGATTCATACATTATATATATGCAAAATGATAACATTCACTATAGATGACAATCCGAAGTGCACAATTAGTAATTCTCAAATAAAATTGAGGAATAACAAGAGATAGATCAAAAGATGACTTTACTGTATTAAAAGAGTCTTGTACAGAAATTACAAAAGCTCTGATGAACAAAGTATCCCCAGCCTTTATCCTTTTGATGTGTAACTCCAAAATTACCAACCCCTAGCTACGGGAAGCATTGCTCCTTAAATAGGAAATTACAAAATAGTGCAGGTGGAAATTCCCCATAGGTAGGGATTACAAAAATTCAAATCAGACTATGAATCGAGAAAATCTTTCCATTTCTCATAGATCTCTAACAACCTATCTATATTTGGAAAATTAACAGATTCTAGGGATATCTGTGCATTGCAGGTATTATTCTCCATGTCATGTTTAGCTAGGTTTTGCCAAGTGCAAAGGTAGATGTGAATTTTTCCTTCCATATTAAGCGGTTTTATGATTAACCTATCCACGTCATCAATGTTGACTTCATGAAGGGCCTAGATCTTCTCCCCGGCTTCCTCACACTTGCGCTCCATCTCTTCAAGCTTGCATTTTGGTGGCAGAGCCTCTAAAATCGGGTCCATAAGCTGGAGTTGTAAGGCATCCATTATATTATCAACTGTGTACTAGTGTCTTTTGCAAATACCTTTAGACTTCTTGATGATATCATGAGAAGTTTCATTTAAATCAATCCAAGTGTTTAAAAAGGCTTTAACCTTCTTGATTTGGAAGGTGTTCAAAATCGAGATATCTTTCGGCACATTTTTAATGTATCCCTGCCATTCACTAATTTTTTCCTCTGCCTCAGTAACTAGGAGTCTTTTCCCTTTCTGTTCTTCTAAAGTAGAAGACATCTTAGAAAAAGCAATAAAATTTTCCTTAATCTCATCTAAGGCAAGTTAGAGTTTCTCAAGCAACTTAAAGTGGTCCTGATTTACCTTAAGAGCCAGGTTCTTGAACTCCTCCGATAACATTTTAAAGAAACTTGTTGAGGCTGCACCCTCAATTTGTTTTTCCAAAGCAATAATCCTCTCTGCATCTGTGGAACCTTGAGCCTGAGTAAGCCGAAGTTCAGTGTGGAGGGTAGCATTCTTTTTCTCAAGATATTGCACTTTATCTATCCAAGTTTTCTCCAGGTTAGCTACATAGGATCCATGTTGTTCTTTGGTCTTAGCCAGTTCCTCCTCTAGCTTCTTGATTTATTGTTTTTTCAAATCAAGTTCCCTGCTCAACACTTGTATTGAATCCCAATTTTCCTTCCCAAAATCCCCTAGAGCTGAAGCTATCTCTATTGCCTCAACCTGAGGGTCATTTGTCCTAGGAGCCCATATCACATGATCTGGGACAGGTGCTTCTAACCCATACTGACATTTTCCTCACTTTCTGGTAAGCATGGATAGCGTTCTTCATTTCCGAAGACAGAATGGAGGCCCATGGAAAATACTCGCCAGTGGTTAACACATGATGTTCTATAGGGGCCTGCCCGGCCTTGAACAGAGAACAGCTAGGTAAACCAAACAGCCGGCACAACATAGCTGCTTGCAAAGAGTAGGCTTCCTTAAACCAAATAATAGGATAGAGGTGGTCGACCTTAGGGACGAAGGTATTAGTCTTGTACATCCATGATTTTAACATCTCATCAAAATTATAACGGGTTTTTGAGGACTGTAAAAACTCAGATGTGAGGGTTTGCTCATGCGGTCTGAGGGAAAAAGATCGAATAAAAATATATGTGTGGAAATGAGTCAACTGAGCTCCTATGTTATCGTTAAAATACCGGTCTTTAACATTGGCATTCTCAATTATCCATTTTACTGCATCAGTGTAAGGTAAAATGGTCGGTCATGCAGAAATAACGTGAATTTGAGAAGCCCTGATCTTCTCATATGCGGGTCTGTCTGTTTCAATGTGGGAAAGGTCATCGTTGTCAAAAATGGCGTAGATTTTCGACCAATCCATCTGGTAAGTTTCAGTGACCCTTTCACTGGTATCTGAGAGGATACCGAAATTGGTGTCATTGGTAAGAGAATCCCTTTGTGTTGTCTTACACCAGGTGTTTTTCGACATGGCAACGAAATTCGCAATTTCTAGTAAATAAAAGAAATCAAAATCAAACTAATAATCAAAAAGCAGTGAAGAAAATTCAATTATGAATGCGCTGACAGTAGGCTTACCTGAAATAACTTAAAAGCTGGTAAAAACGGCTGTTAGCAACAAATACGTAGTAAAACAGGTGCAACACAGTAATTTTCAACACTAAAAATGATAAAAGAAAAATAGAAAACCTTTATTTAATGAATTCACCAGATCAAATCCTGACCGTTGCGATTTAGAACGACCGAACGGCTTAGATTGCCAGATTTGAGATTCGGGATCCGGTGATGGGTGTTTTATTTACAAGGTTTATTTGGGTTCCCAAAAATCGCAACCCGAAATGTCGGGTTCGGGTTTCGGGAATGCAAACCAAAAAAAATCAATGAAAATAATGGTTCCCGAAAGCCGCAACCTAAAATGTTGGGTTCGAGTTTCAGGATGGTAATCCATGAAACGCAAAAAGTATGTTTCCGAAAGCCGCAACCCGAAAGTCGGGTTTCGGGTTTCGGGAACAACAACACGACTAAAACTTTAAAATGAATTCCCGAAAGATGAAAGCCGCAATGGCGGGTTTCTGGTTTCAGTTTTTCGGGATGCCATATCCCAAAATTATTGATAGGAAAGCCCATAACATGTAGCTGTCGGGTTTCGGGTTTCGGAATGACAAAAAACAAAAAGCATAAAAACAAAATCCCGCAACCTGCATCTTTCAGGTTTCGGGTTTCGGGTGCACAAACCGTCGGGTTTCGGGAACGTGAAAGCAGAAGACAAAATACTCAAAATTGAAGGCTTCCTCCATACGAAAACACTTAGAAAATTTATTTGAAAAAGGTGGCGATCAGGCCAAACAAAGGTAAGGTGAAAGATGACAGGGATAGTAGTGAAGAATCTGGTGTTTAAAGAAACACTTACCCAAATACCATCGTATTTATTAAAAATTTGGGGCTCCCATGCGTTAGCTAAAGCATGGGATTTGTTGTGTCTACAACACTGCCCGACTAGGTCCTCCGTTCGACCACTTTAGAGAACATGTCAAACCGTCATGTCGATCACCACATGTTGAGTCAGTTAGTCTCGTAAGTTAGTGAACCTACGAGTTGTTATGTAGCCGTCTGTAAAATATATGTGTAGGCTGGAGAGACGGATCTAGGTGGCACTGAGACATTGTATTGTATTATACTAGACCATGTTGTCAGCTTCTTCTTCCGGATACACCCATTTCTAGCCAAGGGAGTATCTGGTACCAGCTCATAGTCATCAACATTATGTTCATTCAACTCTTGTTATTTTCTAATTTCTTCGGAATGAAGAAAGGTATTGTTCATGAGGGAGATGTTGGAGGAGCTTAAGTCGGCCTCCCGACTAGGTCCTCCGTTCGCCCACTTCAAAGAACATGTCGAACCGTCGTGTCGATCACTTTTAAATTTTAATTACCATTATAGTGTGTCTGGGAAGGCATGCATGAGTTGCTTGTTTTTGAAATTATACATGGAATGTGTTGAATATAATTGTACCACTGATGACAAAACTATTCATTAATGACAGTCTGTAAATTTCCTTCCTTTCTCTATTAATGTTTATTTATAGTAATGACACTCTGTAAATTTCCTTCATTTCTCTGTTAATTGTTATTTGCAGTAAATTATGTCAGTCTGTAAATTTCCTTCTTTTCTTTGTTAATTTTTATTTCCAGTAAATATTTTGCATTGTGTTATTCTTCATGCTTGGAAGAAAGTAATATTAAATCAGAATTCATATGTTTATGCTCTGGTTTACCGCATCTAAGTATTCACCAATTTTCTGCTAAAATTGGTATTGGATTCATTTATGACCAATGCCCAACATTAATGGATTGTTTTATTTTCTTCATTATCAACCTACAAGTTAAGACCTTGATTGTAAGAAGATAACTACCCAGAATTGAAGGAAATAAATTCTGTAAATCTGAAGAAGACAGACAAGGGTGGAAGGGTGGTTCCAGGGAAGCTTGTAGCATACTAATGGTGTTGGTGCATCCAGTCAGTTGTAGCTGACAAAAAAGGGTGTTGGTGCATCCTTCAGTTTAAATTGTGATAAAATTTAAGAATAGTGAAAATACTGATTCACCCCCCTCTCAGTATTGCTTGATATTCCAACAGAATGATGGAACAATCCGATGCAAATCTTACATGTTTGAGGAATAATGACTGATTATTTTTGCAGTTGCAGGGGATGAGTCTAGTGCTTCTATGTCTACAAGTCGAAGCTCCAATAAAAGTTTAGTCTTTTATTACTCCTGCAAAGGAGATGATCTGATTAAGGATAAGGAGAATCTAAAACGTTTAGCGACTTTAAATTATTGTGAACTTGAATTTAAAATCAAAAAATGCAATTTCTGATTTGAAAAGTGTGAATTTCAAATCAAAAAATGCAATTGTTTATTTGAAAATTGTAGTTTTCATTTGTAAATGTTCAAAATTTTAAGGCAAAAAAATAAATGCCAAAAATATTCAGTCATTGTTTGAATAACAAGTCAATCGGCTAAGTTATAACATAAAAAATGGTTTGTCCCGACTTCCATTTTCCGACATGAAGGATCAGCCGCCCCTCCTTTTCATACTTAATTTTGAAAACATTTATCCATCAATTTAGCTATATCCATAATGGAGAACACAAGAAGGATCGACTGACCCTTCTTCTAGTGTGAAACTATTATGAAAATAATATTGGGAATAAGAAGGTTCGGTCGACCCTTCAATTTCGAGAGAATTATAAAAATAGAACACCTTGGAAGTTATAACATATAAAAATAGTTTGTCCCAACTTTCGTTTTCCGACAAGAAGGATCGGTCGCCCCTTCTTTTCGTAGTTAATTGTGAAAACCTTTATCCAACAATTCAGCTATATCCATAATGGAGAACACAAGAAGGATCGACCGACCCTTCTTGCAGTGTCGAAATATTATGAAAAGAATATTCGTAATAAAAAGGGTCGATCGACCCTTCTTGCAGTGTCTAACTATTATGAAAATAATATGGGGAATAAGAAGAGTCGACTGACCCTTCAATTATGAGGGAATTGTAAAAATAAAACACCTTGGAAGTTATATCATATAAAAATGGTTTGTCCTAACTTCCATTTTACGACAATAAGGATCTGCCGCCCCTTCTTTTCCTAGTTAATTGTCAAAACCTTTATCCATCAATTCATATATAGCCATAATGGATAATACAAGAAGGATCGACCGACCCTTCTTGCAGTGTCGAACTATTATGAAAAGAATATTGGAAATAAGAAGGGTCGGTCGATCGACCCTTCATTTAGGAGGGAATTGTAACAATAGAACACCTTGGAGAAAGAGCAGTCGCTCTTTCTCTGATAATATTTCCACTTGCCAGCAAAGTATTTAAAGCAAAACGTCTAGAAATTTTGTTGTTCAAATGTTGATATCTAGTATCCTAGGGTGACATGTGGAACAATCATGTTGTGACACGTGGAATATTTGATTTGGCATATTGAATATAGCGAGGTTACTATTTTTTATTTGATTTGGCACATTGAGTATAGTGAGGTTACTAATGCAGGTTTAACCACAACACAATCAGGAAATGAAAATTCACTTATAGTAGTTTTAAGGATTATGCACATGTAAGATTACCTTGTAGTTGGAATGTTAATTGAAAAATTAACATGAATTTATTAATTTATGTTAATCATTTGCAAAAATAGATAAATGTTTTAATTAAATAAATTCACTTAAAACATAAAAGACACACAGATCATGAGTAAAGACAAATCCAAATTGTATAACAATGTATGGATTATTGATTGCAAAAATTAAACAGTGTTCATAAATAATCTGAAGTGAAAATCAACATTCATCAAAGAAATTTGATCAATTAACAAAAGTGGAATGAAGAGAAGGACTAACTGTATTACTTCAAAGTTGCAAAAAATTACAATCCCTGCATCAATCAGTGTCTCCAGTCTTCTTTTGTTGATTTTCTCTCCCCCTACCCCATGATACCTCTACCCTTTAAATAACAATTACAAAAATAGTTACACAAGATAGACTTCCCATAAAACAAGGATTACAAATTGAAACTAAAAGGCATCCTCAGGAGCGACTAATACAGATCATTTTCACAAAATTCCCAAAATATTTTCATCACATGGTTTACGGGAAGTATCCCATAACAAACTGTGGAAGATACCGACAATCCACTAGCTATATGTGACTGAAGTTGAAAGATGCTTCTTAGAAGATTCATGATGATCGACAATGTCCTCAAAAATTGAAAAATCAGTCACTTGTCCTTCCTTTAGGGGAATTGGTGGAGTCATAGGCACTTGATTAATTATAAAATCCTGGATGACTATATCATCTCGATCAACATGTTTCTCAGTGATCTTCCTTCTATTCCTCTGAGGGAGTCGTATATACATGCATTGAATCTCAGAGTCTTCTTTTTCACTATCAGTGTTGTCATCCAAAAAATCTGCTTTAAAACGTGGTGACAGAGGTTCATGATATTGAAGAGTTTGAAGTTCTTTCTCACCACAAAATCTGACTGAAGATTTGTGACTTTTTTGCATCTTGTTCACAAGAAATCTCTGGAAATTGAATAACAATACTTTTTCTATGGAATATGACGACTAACAAGTTTCCCATATTGGCCTTTGTGTTTAAGAAGAGCAATAAATATCCCATAATGATTAACTGTAATGAATTTCCATGATTAAAACCTTTCGGTCTGAGAAATGCAATTATCACATCTGTAACAAAATAACATATAGCATGCGCCAACAAAATTTGGATTAAGATGAAGTACAATTTTAATTATATCGCGTATGATTTGATGTCAAATCTAAACAACTTATCATTATGGATTAGTCGGATCAATGACTATGACTTCAAATTTGGCCGAAGGTGAAAATCGTAGTTATGAGCCTAATTGCAATTTTTAAAAATGGTAGAAGGGAAAACGGAAAAGATAAACTTCATTTAAATCACCCAGTGTAATCTCATCTGCAGGATCAAGACAAATCGATGGTTAAAAATTAAACATGCGGGAAGGAAAAGAAGGGTTGCTGGGTTTTATTTCATAAATATATACATTTTTTCTGGAATCTGCAATTGCGGATTGCAGGTTGCGGAAACGCAAAGTGAAAAACTATTTTAAGACTCTTCCGCAATCCACAATTGCAGGTTGTGGGTTGCAGATGTAAAAGACCACAATTATTGAAGAATATTTCTGCATCCACAATCCGCATAGCGGATTGCAGGTTGCAGAAAGAAAATGTTTCAAAACCAAAAACCAAGCTTCTGCAATTCGCATTGCAGATTGCAGGTTGCAGAAAGAACCTGCCTTTTGGAAAAACTCAGTTCTTTCCGCAACTCACAAAAACACTCAAAAATGCAAGAAATTTTCAAAGGATAGTGTCAACATCAACCTGACTTTGAAAGTGTCAATATCAACCTTTCTAAAATGCAAAATCAAGTTCTGAAAGTGGCAATATTGGCTTTGAAAAGTATGTTTTTCTATTCGAATAGTGTGTTTATTGACTACTTATGAACCTTAAAAGTCTGAATTTCAAATCAAAAAATACAAATTTTGATTTCAAAAGTGTGAATTTCAAATCAAAAAATGCAAATTGTGATTCGAAAAGTGTGAATTTCAAATCAAAAAATAAAAATTTTGATTTGAAAAGTGTGAATTTCAAATAAAAAAATGTAATTTTTTATTTGAAAAGTGTAATTTTCATTTTTAAATGTTCAAAATTTTAAAGTGAAAAGTCCAATGTCTAAAATATTCACTCATTGTTTGAATAGTCAGTCAATCAGCTAAGTTATAACATATAAAAATTGTTTTTCCCGGCTTCTATTTTCTGACAAGAAGGATCGGCCACCCCTTCTTTTCGTAGTTAATTGTGAAAACATTTATCCAGCAATTCAGATATATTTATAACGGAGAACACAAGAAGGGTCGACCGACCCTTCTTGCTGTGTCAAACTATTATGAAAATAATATTGGGAATATGAAAGGTCGGTCGACCCTTCAATTACAAGGGAATTGTAAAACCAGAACACCTTGGAATCTATAACATATAAAAATGGTTGGTCCCGACTTCCGTTTTCCAACAAGAAGGATCGGCCACCCCTTCTTTTTCGTAGTTAATTGTTAAAACCTTTATCCAGCAATTCAGTTATATCCATAATGGAGAAGGGATCGACCGACCCTTCTTGCAGTGTCATACTATTATGAAAATAATATTTGGAATAAGAAGGGTCGACCGACCCTTCTTACAGTGTAGAACGATTATGAAAATAATATTGGGAATATGAAGGGTCGACGGACCTTTCAATTACGAGAAAATTTTAAAAATAGAACACCTTGGAATTTTTAACATATAAAAATGCTCTCCTGACTTTCGTTTTTCGATAAGAAGAATCGGTCGCCCCTTCTTTTCATAGTTAATTGGGAAAACCTTTATCCAACAATTCAGATATATCCATAAAAGTGAACACAAGAAGGATCAACTGACCCTTCTTGCAGTGTCAAACTATTACTAAAAGAATATTGGGAATAAGAAGGGTCGGTCGACCCTTCATTTACGAGGGAATCGTAAAAACAGAACACCTTGGAGAAAAAGCGATCACTCTTTCTCTGAGAATATTTCCAGTTGCCAGCAAAGTCTTTGAATCAAAACGTCTATAAACTTTTTTTGTTTAAATGTTGATATCTAGTATCCCAGGGTGACATGTGGAATGATCATATTGTGACACATGGCATATTTGTTATAATATTGACTCGTATAGAATATTTTCTCCTATGAGCACCACTGAATCCATGCTACGTTTTATTCTCTATTAAACATTATGTTTTAAATATGCTTGGGTGAACTGCAAGAGGAAGTGAATAATTATAGTAGCATTTGTGCTCTCGCACTATCACTGCCTCTCTAGCTACAGGTACACCCTATTATCTTGGTCATTCGCGTTGATCTAGATACTTGCAATCATTGAGACCTATGGTTTGGAAATATTGACACCTAAATCCTCCAAAAACAAATTTATCGAAGGCAAAGACCGTGTTTTGATGTTCTGTGCCCGTGTTTCATGTTCTAATCAGCCATCAAACCAAAATGGTTTCATGTGCCCAGCTTATGAGATATTGAAAAATATAAATACCTGGAAATTGAAAAAATAGATTTATGGTTTGAATAATATAATTACCTGGAAATTGAAATGCTCTGTTACAGATTTAGATAAAAATATAAATACCTGGCAATTGAAATGTTATGTTACAGATTTTAGATAAAATTATAAATACCTGGCAATTGAAATATTCTGTTACAGATTTATTATTAAGACATAAAAATCAGTAGAAGTTATTCCTGGCAATTGAATTTACTTCGATCTTTCAACTTTTACAGAGCTTGTGCTCTTAATACATTTCACGACTACGAGCTTGAGCTCACAAAAATAGACTCTTCTACTACAGGATTTATATTAAAAAATTTCTTACGAAGACATAAAAATCAATAGAATTTATTCTGGGTTAAAACAGTGCAACTTCGCCGCATTATACAGAGATGAAATTTACTTTGATATTTCACCTTTTACAGATCTTGGGCTCTTAATACATTTCAGGACTACGAGCTTGAGCTCACAAACACAGACTCTTCTACTACAGATAATTTACACATACTTTATTGTTGCTTCAACTAGAAGCTATACTTTATCTTTGTTTCAACTAGAAGCTATGAGTCACATTAGAGACAAATCCTGGTCTTGGGGCTTCGACAGTGCTCGAAATTCCCATATATCATGGTGTGGTGAGGATTTGTCAGGGAACTGCTGTCGAAATGCTCATATATCATGAAAAGAACTAGGGAGTGGCCATAAGACTCAAGTATTTCTGATAAAACAAGAAAGGAAATGGAACAGAGGTGGTAAAGAAGAGTGCCATGACTTCCCGAATATTTCATTTCGCTGTGATACCGAGTATGCTTTAGTATTTATATAGTGAATTGGTGAATTGACTTGGATGTTACAGATGGGGAAGGATAATTATCACAGTATGGTGGGATGGTGGTCATAGATATCATATGTACCGACTGTAGATTTTGCTAGAGTAATTGTACATGTATCACTCCAATCGATGCCTTGAGAAAAGAATATATGCTGACATGGTGATGGTTTATATGATGAAATTCTGAAATGGCGGTTATCCTAACGGTGCTAATGGTGAATGATGGCTTGTATCACGTGTGTGAAGAAAATAATCACATCATGCTTTAGTCAAAATTATGTCTTGTCACAAACACCAAGATCACTGCCATCATTTACCATTAGTGCCATCAGGACAAACATTTTTTATATGTTCTAACTAAGCTTGTGATTTGGTTTCTTAAATGTAGTACAATATTTATTTATATTCTGTTAATTGTAATGTTATGATTTCTCTGTTATTTAATTCTATAATATGTATGTTTGAAAAGAGAACACATAAAATTCTGAGAATTGTTTTAAAAGAAAGAACACATAAAATTTGAATATTTTAATGCCCCTCAAAGGGATCCAGACTTTGAAAGCGTGAATTTAGACTTTGAAAGTGTCAATATCAACCTTTCTAAAGTGCAAAACCGTTTTCTGAAAGTAGCAATATTGGCTTTGAAAAGTGTGTTTTTTTACTACTTATGAACCTTAAAATTGCAGTTTTTTGTTATAAAACTATGAATTTAAAATAAAAAAAAAGTGTGAATTTCAAATCACAAAATACAAATTTTGATTTGAAAAGTGTGAATTTCAAATCAAAAAATGCAAATTTTGATTTGAAAAGTGTGAATTGCAAATCAAGAAATGCAAATTTTGATTTGAAAAGTGTGAATTTAAAATCAAAAAATGCAATTTCTGATTTGAAAAGTGTGAATTTCAAATCAAAAAATGCAATTTTCTATTTGAAAATTGCAATTTTCATTTGTAAATGTTCAAACTTTTAAGGTGAAAAGTTCAATGTCTAAAATATTCAGTCATTGTTTGAATAACAAGTCAATCGCCTAAGTTATAACATATAAAAATGGTTTGTCCCAACTTCCATTTTACAACAAGAAGGATCGGTCGCCCCTTCTTTTCGTAGTTAATTGTGAAAACATTTATCCGAGAATTCAGCTATAGCCATAATGGAAAACACAAGAATGATCGACCGACCCTTCTTGCAGTGTCGAACTATTATGAAAAGAATATTGGGAATAAGAAGGGTCGGCTGACCCTTCATTTACAATGGAATTGTAACAATGGAACACCTTGGAGAAAGAGTGGTTGCTCTTTCTCTGAAAATATTTCCACTTGCCAGCAAAGTCTTTGAAGCAAAACGTCTATAAATTTTGTTGTTCAAATGTTGATATCTAGTATCCCAGGGTGACACATGCATCGATCATATTGTGACACGTGGCATATTTGATTTGGCACTTTGAGTATAGCGGATCATATTTTAGTATTTAGGTAGTTACTCTGAGGATAATTACTTGATTTTAAGTGCAGTGGATAAACCATAAGAATTTAATTTCTATTTTTCCAAAAATATTTGCGACACAACACCAATAATTAATAATAATTTAATATAAATTCATTAACAAATCCAACATCTAATCTAAGGGCCGGAAAGGCTTCTTAACATCATCTAACATCATCAAAACTTGATTCCAAGCCATATCAAAGATGATAACCACTTCTAAAGGATAATTATTCTTAAGCACAATTAACTAGTAATTAAGGTGTTAATTACAATACTTAACGACAGTTAGTGCACAAATGACAACACTTATCACAAATCCAATTTTGTAAAAAATAACCATCCATTATCAATCCTAATGGATATTTGTTAGGATATTTAGACACTTAGGAGTTAGTTAAGATCAAATTGTATAATATATCCGTTAGGAAAAGTGTGTTTCTTTAGCATGCATTTATAAATACTTAATCTGGCGGTCACGATATGTTCCCGACATAGAGTGATCTGACGGCTCAACTTCTCTTAGATCATACCTACCCTTGATCTGTGGCTTAACACCTGATTGGTCCATGATCTCTATTTAAAGAGCATGGAGGGTCATTGGAAAGTTGATCGATTATGAGAAGTTTATTTGTAACTTTTTTTCTTTACATAATAAATTGTCCCATAGAAGCTATTTGGCCGGGGCCATGGAGTGTTTCCCTCACGAGGGTTTAAACCACGTCAAAACATCGATGTATCGATCTTTGATCTATTTGTATGAAGTGGTTTCTCTAGGTGTTCGATCTTTTGGGAGTACCCTGTGTACCCGAACATGGTATCAGATCTTTTATGAAGAGTCGCTTCCGGTTATGATCTAGATCATGAACTGTTGCTGCGGAAACTTGAAAGTGTTTCTAGTTCTAGTATTTCTATGCATTTCTAGGCTATGGGAGGTGTTCCATTGCGTCCCGAGCATCGTTTCCACTGGGAGATAGTTTTCGTTTGATCGAAAACGGTTCCCGGTTGCTTCAAAAACGCGTATTTCACCAGAATTGAAAGTATAATGTTACATTGACGCTTTTTTTATTTTTGTTTTAAAGAAAAAAAATATCTCATATTTTATCAGTTTTTATTATTAGATTTTTTTGTTTCATATTGTTGCTTTCCTTGTCTGCATATGCTCTTTGTCGTGCACCTTGTGTGATCTCAGCAAATCAGAAACAGAAAGGGAAAGAGTTTTTCTCGGCTGCGTATGCTCTTTGCCGTGCACCTTGAGCGATCTTAGCAAATCAGAAACAAAGAGAAAAAGTAGAATTTCCGGGCAAGCTAACAAGATCTAACCTGAAACATGTGGAAATTTTTTTTGTTTCGGTTTGTGGTGTGTTTTGCAGGTAAAAAGGCAAGCACGAAAACCGAGCAAGAAGATTAAAAAAAAAAAAAATTCACTTCCTCATTCCCATATTTTACATACATTTTAATCTAGCTCACTTAGGAAGTTAGTTTTAAAAGAAAAAGTGCATGCAATTTCTATTTTCAAATTACTTTATTGTAAAAGTGCATCTCACTTAAATAATAAAAAATAAAAATACAAGGTGAGTCACTTAAGTTCATTTTTATTGTTGCACTATTTAAAGTAAATCATTGTAAAAGTGAAATCACTTATTTTACAAAAGTGATTCACTTAAAGCCACATTCTTGAAAAGTGATTGTCAAAGGTTCATCTTGGGAAGAGGGGGGTCCTTTTCTTTAGCTAGTCATTCTCTATCTGCCACGTCACTATTGGGGACATCTTCAACTTTTTCTTTGTTCAAGCATAACTTCATCATACGGAGTCAGTTTTCAATGCCATTTTTTTTTAAACTGCCTATTTTTTCGAGCTCTTCGCATCCAGACTATTGGTTTATATTTTTATAGCCAATAATTTGTAGTATGGCCTCCCCTTGTGATATTCTACTTACCAGTTCCAACTATTTCTCACGGAAATCTCGTATGGAGGATGTTCTACGGAGTAGGGGACTTTTCAGAATTACCTAAGGGAAAGAAACAAAACCCACTGATGATGAAAAGAAAATAAAATGGGTAAATAGATATGACGAAGCTCGTGGATTGATTGGGATGTCAATCTCTACTAATTTGTGATTCCACATATCTGGAATTGATGAACCTGATGCTGCTTGAGACAAGTTGGAATCTGTGTTTGGTAAACACAATGAAAATCGAGGTCACCAACTCGAAAATAAGTTGATTTCTTTAAATCCAAGTGATTTTTCATGCATACAAGATTATTTATCTAAGTAAAAAACTCTTAAACTCTTATGTGAAGAATGCAAGATTAAGAGGGAAAACAAACAATGCATTTATCATATTCTTTCCAAACTTGGACCTGCATATTCTGTTTTTGTATCTACATTTTACTCCATGAAAGAATCCTTGAATGCAGCTAGCTATCAAGAGCCTAGTCTTGAATCGTTTTGTGATTCCTTGATTAGAGAGAAAGATAAACTCATCCATCTTGGAATAATTAACAATACAGATACATCTAGGAAAGCCTTATTGTCCCAATAGAAAGAAAAGTCCAAGCCTCCCAAGCAAAAAACAATTGGCAATAATAAGTCAAACAAGGGTCCCAAACTGTAACATCCCTCAATTTCGACGCCTATTGTTATTATATTTGTAAAAAAATAATTATGAATTTTTTAATTGACCATGGTGAGGAGCTCAAGGCCAAGGCCCCACCAGTGGACTTCGAACTAGTGTTATGTTTCTAAATCTTAGCTTAATCCTAGAAGATTAATAATGGTAATTCGATCAAGCGATAAGTATGATAACCCACCAAGAACATGATAATGGCTGGGAAGTGATGAATTCGATACTGTAGTCCTATGTGTCGTCTCAGGTGGTAAGATAAAAGTTTCATCCGGATAGGAATTTCTAATCACCATAGGTATCTAACTAAGATACTATAACTTAGTCATTTTAATTATAAAGATGACGAAGTTATCCATAAAGGCTTAAAATAGGAAACAAGCCTAAAAAAATAAATTAATCGATAAGGTACTAGATGAAATAGTCACCTTAGATTTAGAGAGGAGAATATCTTAGTATTTATGATAATATATTATGAATCGTTATAAGGTAATATATTTGTATATATATATTGTTATATATACATATATTTAAACCATATTAATTTTATATAAGTTTTGGTGGTTATACTTTTAAAAACTATGGAATTTTTCAGAAGTGAATACTTGTTAGCTTATACATAAACTTTTACAAGAAGTTGGCATTTAGTTAAGTAAGCTCATGGAGTCTTTACTTAAAGGGACAGGTCATCATTTTAGAGGATGGCGTCCTCTTTATGAGGGTCGATCCTTTGCAGACAGGACATGAATATAAATTAAATGACCTCGACTTTACTCCACAAACATTTAAGTTATTGAAGATGGAGGACGTGGGGAAATCTCATGCGAGTTTTTCAAGGATGGTTGTCCCCTTAGTTAAACATAAGAAACTCTCTTCCAGCTGCCATTCGGCAAAAACTATTTTGCTTTTTAGTGGGTAATAAATAAATTTATTAGTAGAAGTTGTAAGGGTGGTTACAAGTATCCAACCATAAAGCTTTGAATACAATTAAGGAGGGAGATTCGGTTAGCTGAGCTAGGCGATATATTGAAAGAGAGCCGAGCCATGTCAGTATGGGAGGACTGATTTTGGGGATCTTGTCCCCATTTTCTCCTTGTATTATTTAAAATAAAACTGAAATGACGAGAGTGGAGAGAACTGGGATTTTCGGTGATGGGGCGAACATCCTTGAAGGCTGGGATGTTTATTTGCACAAGTGTCATTGTGGAAAGACGGGATTGATGGGGAAGAATGCCAAGTCGATTGGATACCTCTATCTGCCGAAAATCCAAGCTACCATTGGTGACAAATGGTATCAAGTGAAGAGTTCTTAAGAGGGTGGTTCTAGTGGAAAGGGGGACCGGTGAGAAGAGAAGGGGGTGCTCTGCAATAATGTTGAGGGGAGATTTTGGGAAAATCGCTTTTGGTAGATGGTGGTGCATACTAGAACTTGTTGGGGATAGCACACTCGCCGAGGAAAGAGTCTACAGGAGTAGACAGAGGCTGAGAGCTCTACGATTGAGTTAGTCTCTGCAAAAGTATAGTTGAAATACAGTCGATCTCTATCGGAGGTGAGGATGTAACCTTTCTGTTACCAAATTCTCCAAGAATGAAACATCGCTCTTGATCGATCGATCTATATGGAGGTATTTCTTCTTTACTTACTTTCCAGCTGTTAATTTGGAAATCTCGCTGTGTGGATTGTTGGGTTATTTTAGCTTTAGGTTGTGTAATGTTTCATATACGGAACCTACCTGTGAGGAAGTGCGATTGGTGAGTAATTGTATTTTATATATATATATAAACCTGCCGTGTTCGAAGGATACAATCTAAGAAATAGTTGTAAGTTATAAAGATATTTTTATACAGTTCCTGTGATCACAGAAGTGCGGTCTGGGGCAACCGTTGTGATTTCACTAACGGGGTCATTTTATCCAGTTTCTTAAAGCCTGTAGAATTTGATTGTTTTCATTATATCTGTTACTGCTACCTCGGTAGCGACTCAAGATGATCTTGATCACCCTATCCTTACGTTCTTTTTAGATCCTGTAACTTTTTGGATGTTGTTGAGATTAGCTTCATCGTTTACAGACTCGGTGTGCTTATACTCTACAATCTATGCGCCTTGGTGAATATGAGTTACATTTTGGAGTTTTTGTTTTATGTATTAATTGTTGTGTCAACCAAACATTGATCCGGGAGCAAATTTCCATTTAGGTTTACAACTATTAGTTATTAAATTTATGACTGCTTTATGGTGACGGACGAATAGCATATATAGAAATGAATCCTCTGTAGAAAAAGAATGGTAGATTTCGATAAGGAAGATCTTTCCTTCTATTTATAAAAGATTTATCTCATGTCGCAATACAAGCTACGACCATCCTGGAGCAATTTATTGTTTCCTAGATTTTAGATCTGTGTGTTTAAATTAATTCATTTTTGTCGAATATCAGTTGCTGTGTAGATATTAGACTGCCACAATTTTAGGTCCACCGCCATGATTGAGGATATTTCTGCATTTCGTTTATTTTACCTATGAGATTATCAAAAGATCATGACACATCCTCATCATTTTATAGTGAGGTAATAGCCGTGATCGAAAAATAGACCTCTATCTTTCCCCTTTTTCCATTTTATACCTTACATTTATAATGATTAAGATTAACCATCTATTTGGTTCGGTTATAGTAAACTATATTAAAAGATCCTTATTTCAATTAGTTAATTCTTACATAATGGTAAATTAAAGAGATGTAATTGAAATAAGGGTATTGAATAGTCAACATAAGCCACACATATATAAGAGTGACTTAAACTCATTATAATTATGACTAGATCCTGAACCTTGGTGGGTTTCTTAGTGTGAAATTATTGGAAAAGAAGCTTAGACTTAAATATCACTTTAATCTCAAAGAAACTATTTTAGTATGCTACTAATGGCTTTGCTACTAATGCATTTTACTGATACAGGATATAGGCCTTTAAAGGAAATACAAGTTTTGTTTAAATAAGAATTGTTTAGATCATCCTAATGGTTACCTTGTTCTATTTATTAATTAAAGATTTTTATATATTGATAACTAAGTATGAAAGCAAGGAAAAGGTTTACAATTACAAAAATATTATGTTGGTGAGTACATAAGCATGGAGGATATGGAAAGAGTTATTTATATATTATTAAATTGATTTATAGCATAACTAAGATGGCTTATAGATTTGGTAGAGAATTAGTTTATGTTGCCATGGTTGGCTATAGACTTAGCATTACTTAAGCTCTTATGAGAGAGGCTAGAGAAATGTAGGAAAGTGGTTGGCAACAATTTCGTTGCTAGATGTAACCTCTTCCTTCCTTGATTAAATAATAAAAACCCAAGCCTTTGTGGACCTAGCCGAAGATGCGGGTGAACCATGTCAAAATGTTCTCCTTGGTATGTTTTATCTTGTGTGTATATATTTCTTGATATTGGGTTTTCAATTGTTACTTCAGTTTTTATTTGCTTAAATATGTTTACTTTATATAATTTGCAAAATTATCAAAGTTGTTAGTTTTTTATGTTTCTCGTTTACGTATGTAGTTGAGTTGAGGCTAATCGTTTATAAGTGTACATTATTGATCACTTGTTCTATATAAACCAGATACTTATATGGGTAAATCATTTTTCTAATGGATGTGTCCTAGGTGTAATAGACGTTTACATTTAAGCTAGAAATCTTCAAGTTGGATAAAGTTGAATATATATTAAATAGAGTATTTCGAGGGCTATGGAAAGTATGAGTATAATGCTTTGTTCAAACTATTATAGAAAGAATTTGTTAGGATAGGAAATTTGATAAAACATCATTAAGTTATGATTTTAGAATAAATTATATTATAATGGCTTGTGTATTGAAAGTTAGAGTGGCTTCTAAAAATATAGAAGACCTTTATATCGACAAGTAAAATGATTAATGGTTGGAATTTAATAATTGATGTGAAAATGTTATGAGATGTTGCGATTATGATTTTATTTTATCTTCTGTATAACATTTAAGGATTATTAGACGATTAGAAAAATTTCAAATTTTTACGAAAATTTTGGGTATGTGACACAAACCCTCTCAGTCAGCTCCTTCTTAAAAAAATGACAAAGGATCCAAGCCAAAAGGAAAGAAGACTGAGCGTCATTGCAACTATTGCAGGAAAGATAATCATGATGAATGTAAGTGTTTCAAGAAGATGACAGCCTTGGAAGCAGCAATGAAGAAGCACCACATCAGCCTAGATTCGCCTTCAGAATCTACCTCTCATGGTCATGCACTTTGTGCTTCTGGTTATTCTTATAATGCATCTTCTTCTTCTACTTCAAGTGAATGGCTCATTGATTTTGGAGCATCTTATCATATGGCTAAGGATCAAGCCATCTTTTCTACTATGCATGAATGTAACACCAAACAAATATTTGTTGTTGATGATAGATCTCTAAGTGATGTAGGAGCTGAAACAGTTCCAGTAGATAATGGTCATTTTAGTGATGTACTATGTGTTCCAATAATTTTCTGCAATTTGTTATCAATCTATCAAATCACTTATTCTGGTGAAGTTAAAACTGTAACGTTTACACCTCATCAAGTTGTAATCAAGGATTTTAAAGATCCTCAACAAGTCCTAGCTACCGGAATTGTTGATGATATTACCAGGTTGTGCAAATTTAACAACTTTGGGTCATCACCTTTTCCTTCAATTTTTGTTGCTCATAGTGATAACTTGAGCAAACTTTGGCATGAGCGATTTGGTCACTTAAATTATCGCTCATTGCAAAAACTATGTAAAGACAATATGGTGACAGGTCTTCCGATGGTATCTTGCAGGGATGGTGTTTGTTCCGGTTGTGTACTCGAAAAACATCATCGGGATAGTTTTGAAAAACGTGCCTCTTGGCACACCTCGGTTCCCTTGGAGCTTGTGCATAGTGACTTGTGTGGTCCTCTTCCATCTGCTTCCTTTTCTGGTTTCAGATATTTATTAACTTTCATTGATGATTACACCAGACGTACTTGGGTTTATTTCCTAAAAATTAAGAGTGAAGTATTTAACATATTCTTGTCCTAAAAGGCCCTTGTTGAAAAACAATCTGGTCATCAAATTATTAAGTTAAGATCTGACAATGGAGGAGAATATGTTAACAAAAAGTTCACTACTTTCTGCACTAAACAAGGAATCCAACAACAACACACTGTTCCGTATACACCACAACAAAATGGTATAGCTGAACAAAAGAACCGCACTTTAAAAGAAATGGCTAATTGTATGATCCAATCTAAGGGACTAAATCTTCAATTTTGGGCTAAAGCCATTAATTGTGCAAATTACATAGTTAATCGCACCCCCACTAAAGCATTACAAGGTATCACATCGGAAGAAGCATGGAGTAAAATTAAACCAGATGTAAGTCACTTCTGTTTGTTTGGTAGTGAAGCATGGGCTCACATTCCGGAGGAAAAACGGAAAGCATTGCAGCCTAAAAGTGAAAAGTGCATAATTGTTGGATATTCTGAAGATGTAAACGGTTATAAACTTCTTCAACAACATTCTCATGATGTAATCATTAGAAGAGATGTTAAATTTGATGAAAATATCTTGGCATATGAGCCTATCTCGAGGATTGTGCCATCTTTGGCCTTCAAGCCTAATTTGGCGATTGTGCCTCCTTCTTCTTCTTCCAACTTTCTTGACAGGTTTCCAACTCCAATTTCTGATGATGACAGTGAGGATGAAAATCCACCTCCGCTTGCTCATGTTCCTCCAGTTGCACCAACACAAGTGCTTCCTCGATGGGTCCATTCAACATGTGAAGCAGTTGGTGATCTTGCCGATGATCCTAGAGATCAACATCGAACACATTCTCAGTTTCAACTAGCCTCTTTTCTTTGGTCTCAAGTTTCCAAGAATCATGATCCAGAAACCTTTGCAGAAGCTTCAGGAAATCTAGATTGGGATGCAGCTATGGATGAAGAATATCGTTCCTTAATGGTGAACGATACTTGGGATCTTGTACCTCTTCCAAAAGGAAAAAAACTTGTCAGTTGTAAATGGGTCTACAGAACTAAGTATGCATCAGATGGAAGTGTTGAAAAACTTAAGGCAAGGTCAGTTACCAAAGGTTTTTCCCAAGTTGAAGGATTTGACTACAATGAAACCTTTCCTGTCACAAAAATGAACTCCATCCGCCTTGTTATTTCCCTTGCAGCCTTACACAATTGGGAAGTCCATCAAATGGATGTCAAGTCTGCCTTCTTACATGGTGATTTACAGGAGGAAATTTACATGGAACAACCTCCTGGATATGTTCAGAATAACTCTAGCCTTGTCTGCCGCCTTAAGAAATCCTTATATGGCTTTAAGCAAGCTCCTAGAGTTTGGTATGCCAAAATGGATAGCTTTCTCCTTGACACTGGTTTTTCTAGATGCCATTATGACCCCAATGTCTATACCAAGAAAGTAAGAAACCATCTCATCATACTTGTTCTATATGTTGATGACCTTATTCTTACTGGTAGTGACCCTAAGCTTATAAGCCATGTGAAATCCATTCTTAAGCAAAATTTTGAAATGTCATACTTAGGACATTTGCATTATTTTCTTGGTCTCCAAGTCCTGCAAACCAAAGAAGGAATCTTTCTTTCTCAGTCTAAGTATGCTTGTGACCTTCTTCGTCACTTTCACATGGAAGATTGTACATCAGCCCCTTCTCCCTTCCAGTCCGGAGTCAAACTTTCTACCACTTGTCCTTCACCTGAAGTAGATTCCACCTTGTATCGTCATCTTGTTGGTAGTCTCTTATACTTGACTCATTCTCGTCTTGACCTTTCCTTTTCCATTGGTCGTGTTGCCCGTTATATGCAAACACCTCATGAAAGTCATTGGAAAGTAGCTAAAAGAATACTTCGATATATTCGAGGCACAATTCAATTCAAGATTCATTACAGTACAGGGGGGAAACCTTTATTGGTTGGTTTCACTGATTCAAATTGGGTCAGCAATCCTGATGATCGAAAGTCTACTGCAGGTTATGTTTTCAGTCTGGGATCTGGACCTATCACTTAGGCTTGTAAGAAACAACAAGCTCTTTCTCTTTCTTCAGCAGAGGTAGAATATCGAGCCGCAGTTAATGCCATTCATGAAGCTTTATGGCTTCGACAGATCCTTTCAGAGTTTGGATTCGAGCAGCAGCATCTTACTCCACTTTGGTGCAATAATAAAAGTGCCATCAAGCTTTCCAAAGATCCAGTCCTACATCAACGCAGCAAACACATTGAGCTACATATGCACTTCATCAGAAATCTTGTTCATGATCATGTTCTTGAAGTGCTCTTTTGTCCTACATATGATCAAGTTGTAGACATCTTCACCAAGTCTCTTACAGAAGTGAATTTTTCTAAACTTCGATCTATGTTAGGAGTTCGGGCACGTGTCATTAAGGGCGGATAGGCTCTAATGCCTCCTTCCTTCTCCTAATAGTGTCACTTTTGTAAATCCTTCAATCCTATCCCAAGTTGTTCTTAAGGGGGGATGTTAGGATATTTAGACACTTAGGAGTTAGTTAAGATCAACTTGTGTAATATATCCGTTAGGAAAAGTGTGTTTCTTTAGTATGCATTTGTAAATACTTAATCCAACAGTCACGATATGTTCCCGACATAGAGTGATCCGACGGCTCAACTTCTCTTAAATCATACCTACCCTTGATCCATGGCTTAACACCTGATTGGTCCATGATCTCTATTTAAAGAGCATGGAGGGTCATTGGAAAGTTGATCGATTATGAGAAGCTCATTTGTAACTTTCTTTCTTTGCATAATAAATTGTCCCGTAGAAGCTATTTGGCTAGGGCCGTGGAGTGTTTCCCTCATGAGGGTTTAAACCACATCGAAACATCGGTGTATCGATCTGTGATATGTTTGTGTGAAATGGTTGCTCTAGGTGTTCGGTCTTTTGGGAGTACCCTATGTACCCGAACAATATTAAGAGGGTTGGTTATCAGCGGTATCTTTCCTTTTATAAAACTTTAATGAAAATGAAAAAATACAACTTTTTGTTGACCAAGTGGAAATTTAGAAACACAACAATTTTTTTGCTTAAACAGAATTATTGCAAGTCAATGCACAATTTAATATATGGTATACTTGATTCACTTAGCCTTTAATACATTTTGTTGACTAAGTGGAAATGTAGAAACACAACAATTTTGTTTCTTAAAAAGAATTATGGGATGTAAATGCACAATTTAATATATGGTATACTTCTTCTTTTTATAAGTCTGTATAGTATGTTAATTAAGAGTAAAAGATAAAATTACATAGTAAGGAGACCTCGGAGGCTGCTTGGGATAATGGAGCCATCCCGACATAAGAGAAAAAACTAGAACTAGCAAGAGTATTACGGAACAACTTGTGGGTTATACAAAAAACCTGCCTCCAATGACGAGACCAAAACCAAAAAACAGTGTGAGCAAGATCATACAAAAAATGCATTAGATAGCTATTACAAAAAACCTAGACGGAGCAGAGAGACCCGGTATTCTTGTCGAACTCCTGAGTAGGCATGGAATTATTCCTCGAGAATGAGGAAGATCCCCAGACAGTCCTCCTTCAGTAGCTTCACAGGGAGCTGATCCATTTTTTGAGTAGCGAGAAAGTCAGGTTCCTCATGGCTACAGATAATGCAGATCCTTTTGCAAGGCGGAGAGCTAATCGTGGAAGGGACTGGGAATTTCGCTGGGGATGCAGGAGCATGAAAGACCAAGAAATGGTCTGGAGTAGCAGCAGGTGTAGGCCCTTCCAAGGGAAAAACACTGACATTCGAGATGCTAGAGACACCACCACCATCACCCCTACCACCAAAATCAGCCATGCTCAGGATCCGAGACAAATTGGCGTCAAGGTTAGACAGACAATCATCTCGCTCAATGTGTTTTTCCCTGGTGGGCAACATCTGATTTCTGGCAGAGACCCAGTTACTTTGCATGTCATCCAGAAGCTTGTCGAGCATGTTTTTGATGATCTAGTAATGATTGATATTGCCCCCATTGTTTCCATAGGCGAGGTGATCCGCTACACGCTACCCTTCCCACTCATCAATCAAATTATGGCTGGTGAAGGAGATGCCAATGTTGAATCCATGACCCGGATGAGAAAGGCCACGCGGATTGTTCATGGTGGAGAGCACAGTGAGATTCTGCAACCAGATACACAACTGAGCACGAGGGTGCAAGAACAGAGCCAACATCAAGGAGAAGCAGACAGAATGCAGTCATGGGTGCCTGCAGGCCCATTTAAGGAGCAAAGATCTGGGTTCACACGAGGCATATTAAATTGTAGGGAGACAAAATGATGGTTCAGAGAGCCGAGGTGAGGGCTACTTTAATGTACAGAGGGTGAAGGTGAGGTCGAGAGGTACTAGATTTATAGCCAGCTAGCCGGTGAAAGGACTTGCGGGAAAAGGATCGAGAAGGATCCATAAAGCCACACGTGTGAGGGAAGGCAAGTGGAAGTGAGGCAAGTGGTATATTACATGGGGCATGAGTGCCATGTTACGGGAACCTAGGTCAAGGATCCTACCCCACGTGCCCTCCTCGTGTCCAGCACGTGGCCCCTTGTATCATGGTGACGCCTGCATCCGAGGTTAATATATGGTATACTTTATTCACATAAACAATTTTGTTTCTTAAAAACAATCATGGGAAGTAATGCACAATTTAATATATGGTATACTTGATTCACATAGGATAAAAGTTATATTTTCTTTATTAGTGAATTTCATAGTTTAAAAGTTCTACAAAATTTCTACAACATACCCCTGTGTTCCGCCACCAATTTTGTGTGCATTGTTCCATGGTAGTATCGCAATTCATGATCATGCTATCAAAGATGATAACCACTTCTAAAGGCTAATTATTCTTAAGCACAATTAACTAGCAATTAAGGGGTTAATTACAACACTTAAACGACAGTTAGTGCACAAATGACGACACTTATCACAAATCCAATTTTGTAACAAATAACCATCAATTATCAATCCCAATGGCTATTAAGAGGGTTGGTTATAAGTTATATCTTTCCTTTTATAAAACTTTAATGAAAATGAAAAAATACAACTTTGTGTTGACCAAGTGGAAATTTAGATACACAACAATTTTGTTGCTTAAAACTGTCACATAGAGAAATTTAGAAACCAATTTTGTCTACTATAAACGCTTGAGAACATCCATGCCACTCTGAACACTATGCCCCATATTTTCTCGCTGTGCCTTGACTTCTGCAAGGCCCTTCTCATTTATGCTAATTTTTTCTCCTGTCCATCCTTTCCTTGGTGACCATGCCCATATGATGTTATTTACATCGATCATTATATTTTCTTCTGCACCAACAACCCATTGTTGCTTTCTATCTAAGAATTTTTTGTACATGACCTTCAGATCCTTCAATGCTCCTATTGGCTTCCACCATTGCACTTCTACTTTGTAAGACCCAACAGTACTAGCATCTGACTCCTGATAAATATCACCAATCGCAATACCCAACCAGATTGCAAAATATGGCTCTAATGATTGCACGATGACCATTTGGCCCTTTACAACATCCACTCTTGGAATGAATTCATCTCTAGGCTTGTTGCATAGTGGTCCAACATAGCAAATCCTACAAAGTAGGAACATTTTCCTTCAAATAGGCATCCATAATTTCATGTTCAGATCTTGTAGGTTCACTACTATGAACATCATGGGTTGTCGATGGCCAAAAGTTAGTTGATGACTTATCAACACTCTCGAAGGGACTGTCCAAAGATTTATATACATCCTCCCAATAATTTAACTTGGGACGCCAAAATTGTTCACCTCCCTTCTCAATCCCTCCATTCCATAATGAAATATATGGTTCTAGTCCTTTTTTTATTTCGTCAATGTCCAAAGGTGTTTTGGATTGTAGATTTAATAACCTAGGTTGTCCCATCGGCAAGTCTGTGCTAGCATCTGGCAATGACCTCCAAAGATGAATAGGATACAACCAAGCTTCATCCCAAAGTGATGCCTTCCATTGCATGACTGGAATGTCATCTATGAGTTGAAATTTAAAAAAATGGCATTTTTTATACCGATGATCTTGGCATTTCCATCCAAAAGGTGGGGTTTCACAAAACTTTTAAAATCGTAAATTTCATCAATTAGATAAGGGACAAAGGAATTTTGATCTTCACATGTCCTATACGTATCCATAATTTCAGAGAGTGAAAATATATCCTTGCGCATTAGCTTTGTTGATAACCTTCCATAAGTTCCATATATGTCTTCATGGGTGTGTCCGACGGGGAGGAATCCAACTTCAACTATCTCGAACACTCTCCTAGCTGTTAAAAGAGATAAAAATGAAAATACAAAGCGGTTTTTGTTATTTCCTGAACAATTATCCATTTGCAACAACAATATGGGTGGTAGTTTTATATTTGGCATGCATTGATTAGTACCATCAACACACATTACATCATCTTGCATTACATCTTGTCTGTGTATCAAACACTTTTCATATGAGTCTGATTGCAATAGAGCATCATGCAATTGGTGCTTAGATGTTCCGCCTTTGTAGAGCAAATCACCATATTTATCAACCACTGGTTCTTCAAGACACTTCAAGCATTTAGCCATGGATGCCACAATGAAATTCGATTCCATATCTAAAAATAAGAGGCTAAAATGACCAAAACCCCCAATCTTGTGCCCATGAGTCAACATTCCATTCAATGATATGGGAAGATTCATAACATTACTAAAATCTTTGAAAATCTTTTGCCTTCTTACCCATCCTTGGAATGGAAGTCTTTGACTTATCCATTTTGTCATGAACAATACTCAGATAAATCTTTGGATTTTTATGTGAAGCTGATCTATGAGAATAATTGTAGGCTTGGTTTTGCAACCAAGCTTAGTGCAATGGTGCACCTGCTAACTAGTGGCAGCAGTCTCAATAGAAATAAATAACAAACTACTTTAAATTACATTAATCATGGATCGATGTGAAATAGATAAGCAAACAATGGAAATATTATCGAAAGCAAAACAATTAACAATATGTAAAAAATGATTTTGTATTAAGAATAGGGGCAAGCAAGTGCTTGCAATGGTGATACCTCCAAGTGCTGAAGATTGTTGAGCAACTTCCAAGGTGAGTAACTCCAAGCTCCAAAGGTCTCTTCTCCAAGATAGCTACAATGGTCAAAAGCTCATGAGAGATTTTGACAGCATGAGGATAGGATGATGGATGGATGGAAAGTGAGGAGCCCCTACCACCTTTTTATAGTTTTTGGTGGTGGGGAATACCATTATGGTTTTGAGGAAACCAATGGTATTGACCAACATGGTTTAGGTACCTTTTCCCTCATTTTTTCTTTTTTGAATATTTTGAATATTTTTATTCCCTTTTTAATATTTTTGGGAATTCTAGACCCTTTTTGAGGGTTTTTTGTGCTTTTTGAGGAAAAATATTCATTTTGAGTGGAAAAAAGGGGTGTATTAAGGTCTTTTGGTGACCTTTTGATGGCTTTATAGGCTCAAATGGTGAAAAAGTGGACAAATGGGTCATGTGAATAAGGAAATGAGCTAGTGAGCACTTTTTGGGTGTTAACAGATTGCCCCATGATGTGTGAGGGCAAGAGCTCATCGTATGGCCGATAGATAGCATAGTTCTTTTGTCATTTTTCTGGGGTTTGGGGAAGAAAAGAGACCAATTGGAGACTGGATCCACGGCCCTTAAAAGCTGCAAAATAAACAATATTACATGGCCTCAATATGAATGAGGAATAATCTCTGATAATGGACAAGGCGAGCATACCCATGCTCATATCAAGACATATACATAACAATTAGTCCCAAGAAGGGGGACCTGAAAAATACATAAACAATATGCTGGTACATCATAATGGTCCGGAGGGGACATTATTCTGGGATGTACTCATGATCATAACATGACTGATCTCAATAACTGATACACTAGAATAGAGCAACAACCGTTCTGAATAAGGTCTCAGAAGGGTTGATGAACTGCTGAAACGGAAGGTGTCCAATATCTGTAGGGACTCAATGACTGTGAGTCATCACTGGGAAGTACTTGTAGCTGTATACTCGAGGGAGTATAAAACTGGGGTACATCTAAATATTGTCGCCATGCGAAACACAGATATCTATAGAAAAAATGTAACTGGTTGTATCCATAGGTAGACTCTCAAATGTAGAAGAGTCGGGTGGTATCCGGGGTCTTGAACAAATAACTGAAAGGACCAATAACCTGTGCGAGTCTCAACGATGCGATCAAGGTGTTGAAGTCGAGCATGTGAGAAACAACCATTTGGAGAGGCACTGAGGACTCTTCTCGAAATGATTCGTAGGCACTCATCGTAAATGGTGATGAATCCAAGACACATGGACCTCTAGATCTATCCTCTGGAATAAATTTGGTTGTCGTCGACAGAGGGAGACCAGCAACTAACAAGGCAATGATGTTTCCTTGATAGGAGCGCGAGGTGTAGAACGGAAGTGTGGTAGTACTGATGGTAGGACTGACATACTTGTGGGGATGGGAAGTAACTGGGGTCATATAGTGGGTAGATTCAAACTTCCTTTGTTTAGAGCACGATGACATGGTTGACCTGGCAGCGTAGGGAACTGACTTGTAGGTGTGGGGATCATAGATTTTAAGGACTGAAGGGTATGTATTTACTGAGGGGACGAGCTGATGGGTGCTGTCGAGGGATTCTCAAGGTGACATACTGCAGAATACTCTAAACAAAGGCGACCAAAATGGGGAAGCTGCCATATGAGTAGACGTGATTTGTTCTAGCGCCAAGAAGAACCCTTGGGTCCTTTTTCATAATTTTAATGAGCTCGAAGAAGGGATAAAAGTGTGCTCTGAAATGGTACTGTCCTGTGGATTTTGTGAGCCCGGGACTGTTCTTGCTCATTGGTGCCTTCATTTTTAAGGAGTCTGAAAACGATAAGAAGACTCTGCAGTGGTTGTGAGTACTGTCCTATTGGTTTTACGAGCCCAGGATGGTGATTGCTTGTGGTCGCTTTCATGTTTAGAGAGTCTGAAAGCGGTAAGTGGACTCCATTGGTGTTCTTTTTTGTAAGTTAGTCTCCAAGGCCCGAAAAAGCATAAAATGATGCAAATGGAGAACTCTTCTAGCCAATGTGACTAGAGTATTCATTTTTCTTAATTAGTCTGCAAGGTCCGGAAAAGGGGTAAACTTATACCAGGTAGACGCCCTTTCAGATACGTTTAGCGAGCATGAAAGGAAGCAAGGTTGCTTAGCGATCTTTTCATTGTTTTAGGAGTCAGAAAAGAGCTTAACAGAAACTCCTTAAGTGCCTTTTTCGTAAAAGGGATTGCTCAGCCCGAAAAAGGGGTAAAATTATACCGAACAAAAAAGGGATTGATGAGAGCGAGAAAAGGTCTCAAGCATCATCATGTGTGCGGAATACTGAATCCAATGACATAAAGATTGTCAAAAAGGGGCAACAGCCAATGTGGCACGTAAACCGAGGTGATGAGTGGCATTTTGAAAAACTGCCCAAAAATTATGGGATGGGATTGATAAATGATCTCAAGCATCACCACGAGCGCGAAAAACTGAATCTGATGATATAATACTCGTCAAAAATGGACGACGGCCGATGTGGCACGCAAACCAAGGCGACGGGGGGGGCATGGAAAAAATGCCCAAAAAATCTGGGTGTGAGGGCGAGAAATGATCTCAAGCATCATCACAGGCGCGGAAAACTAAATCCGGCGATATAAGACTCGTAAAAAATGGACGACGACCGATGTGGCACGTAAACCGAGGCAACGAGGGCATGAAAAATTTGTCAAAAAATGGACCTGGTGAAAACAGGAAAAGGAAGGAACTATCATGAATTTCTCGCTGTGCTGATTCCAACGGTTTGAGGAATGGACGTCGTATGACACCGGAATGGTTGTTTGAAAAATGGTGGAATTTCTATAAATAGGGCATGGGGCCCATATGACGTGTCATTGTTACATGTGAGTTTGGCAGAGCAGTCAGAGCTCTATCTTGATTTCCGGGAGATTTGACCGTTGGTTTTCAATTCTGCGAGTTTCAGGTAACCCTATTCGCCTTAGCCTTTTCAATTATGTCTTTTCTGGTTAGCGGTGGGCCACCGAAGGCCGCGAAATTCCATGTTGGCCTTCCAACGTGGAATATCGCGGGTTTCGTCTCTGTTGCCGTGATGGACATCGCAGGTTTGAGGCTGAAAGTTGCGATGTTCATCGTGACTGTCGGGTTGAAAGTTGTGATGTTCATCGCGAATATGGGGGAGACAGTTGCGATGTTCATCGCGACTGTCTGGCCAATACCCGCGATGTTCATCGCGGGTTCTTGTATGGAAGCTGCGATGATCATCGCGGCTTTTGATGGAAAAGCCGTGATGGTATTTTTTGAAAAAAAAAATTATGGTGCTAAAAGTTTCTTTGTTTTTTGGCAGGATGTTGAGGAGACCATTGGTGTCATGGCGAGAGCGAGAGATGGAGGAAGATTTGATGGTTCGGATTCGGACTGATCAGGGGGTCCGGCAGGCTCTGGCGGTGAGTGGACTACTGAAGTTCGCTCAGATTCCACCGATGCGTTCAGTAGGGACGCTACTGAACAAATTGGTGAGTTGGTGGGTTCCTGCAGAGAGTGCCTTTGTTGTTGGGGGTGAGAGGGTGGAGATCACCCTTACTGATGTATATTTTCTTACCGGGTTACCTCGGTTAGGGGAGGTGGGGTATCTTCTGTCGAGGATCCTGGCAGGTGTGGACATGGAGGATATCCTGGAGACCTTCTGTGTTCCTGGGGCGATTGTGCAGAATAGCGCTCTGAGTCTGAGATCATTGCGGGAGTGGGACATGCAGGCTGTTGGGGCTTGTGTTCTGCGGGTGTTGGGTTCCGCGGCACCACATCGTTTGTCGGGGGGACAAACAATGATGGTGGATTCTGTGCTGAGGGGGACCTACTATGCATGGGGTCAGATGTTTTTGGCTGGTGTCCAGAGAGATATAGACAAGGTCAGTCGGGAGGGGGGAGAGTTCTTCTATGCCTCCTTTCTATGTTGTTTTTTCCTTGAGCGGGTACCGACTTTGCGGCCACGGGTGCCGGTTCGGGTTGTGAGATCGATGGAAAAGTGGAAGTCATAGGTGACTCGGTGTAAAGTTTGGGTCCCACGGAGGATACAAACGAGGTAGTTGCACCACAAACAGGTTGTTCAACCATGGGGAGAACATTTTCGGGTGCAGCGGGGGCCTTGGGATCGTAATAGGTGAGTTGGTTGACCTTGACCATGCGTCCGTCATGGGGGAACATCATGGTATGAAAAACGAATGAGGCAACTGCCCGCATGGCATACATGTAGCTGCGACCAAGTAAGAGGTTATAATCAAGTTGGGCATTGATGACCTCTATGTCAATGAGCACGGTTTTACCAGCTAGCTGGACAGGGACATTAGCTAACAGACCTTGGGGTTGAGCCGAATGGCCGTCGTAGGCTCGCAACGCAGTGGTGGACTGTTGGAGAGTAGGGGATCCCAACTTTTGCCAAACGAATGTGGACATAACGCATGTAGAGGCACCTTCATCGATAATGCAGCGATGGATGACAAGATTCTGAATGGAAACAGAAACTTGGAATGCTAAAGTGGAAGGCAGATGTGGTTCGGACTGGTCTGAATCGAATGCCATCAGTTGTGAATCATTGGGGTCAATAGCACCAATGGCAGAGAGCAAAGTCTTGTTGTGTGAAGGATAGTTTTTTAAGACTTCTAAAGCAGACATGGCTGCAGGAGACTAGGCTAAGTCATCTACAATGCTGTAATTCGATGCAGCACGAGCATTGGGGTTATTGTTGATGCAACGAAGTGGGAAGCGAGGTGATTTAGAGGCGCCATCTAGTGGAGCCTGAGGTATACGTAACGTCTGATCAGTGGGATGAGCGTTAGTGTTTTTGTCGGCGAGAGAGTCTTCAGGGGTGGGTCCATATTGGTTCTGACGTGTTTGGAGGTTGACATCAGCGGATGACATCATTAACAAGTGGTGGGTACCTGAATCAAACATGGGTTGATCAGGAGCAGCATAAGTGATCTGTTGTTGTGGTGGCGCATTGCCTTGAGGGGGAGCCAACGGCTGAGTGTTCATTACGCCTTGGGTTGGTAAGGGGTTTTGCAGCACCAAAGGTTGCTGCTGAGGGGGTGGGGAGTTGGGTGGCGCCTGAGGAGCCGCGTGCCCTTGTCAATGGACATCATTAGTCCAGATTTGTCGAGCTCGCTCCAAATGTGGGAAAGCATGTGTGTAGTGACCATAGACCCCGCATATAGAACATGGGTGGTTTGTTCTTAGGTTATTGTTTTTGGGCTGCTTGGGATGACGATCCGGATTCTGGTTAAGAGGAGCAACATTGTTATTATTTGGAGGATTGGGAAGTGGTGGACCTTGATTATGTTGTTGGTTGTTGTCACGGTTACGTCCTCTTCCACGGTTTTGTTGTTCACCCTGGTTGTGCTGGTTGTTTTGATGTTGGGGCTGATTGTGTTGTGTGTACACTTGCCCGTGAGCAGCGAGAGGATTTTGTTTTGCCGCATGTGTGGGAGCAGGTTGAGGTGGATAATAAGCTGGTGGGGCTGGAGGTGGTCCAGTTACCTACTGGGGTTGTTGGTAACCCTAAGCTATTGGAGGTGTTGGGTTAGCTGTTGTAGCTTGCTATGGGTAATACATTGGTTGTGGCGGGAACTGAATCGGGTTCTGGGTGGCAGGTTGGTTATAGTATGTGGGAGGTACATATGCCGATGGCGCTTTCCCATAGCAATGTTGTGGACAAGAGGGTCCATGAGTGTGATGAGTCTGATTCATTGGAGCGTAGGAAGTTGTCGCTCCAGAATTAGATGTATCCCTAGAGAGGTCTGGGGCATTTATGGTGCTCACCATGCTAAAAGGTTTAATTTGCGGTGTGACTTGGCCAATAATACCATCAGCGGCATGTGATGCCCCCGGCGCGTCACCATGTGAAGAATCGCCTCGTGGGGCGTCTGGTATGATAGTGTAGAGATAGCCTGATTGGGCATAAATTAGGTGGAATTGCTGAGCTTTTAGGATAAATTCTTCCTGTGACTGGGGTCGTTCGGAAGCTACGTCTTTTGCTATGAGGGGTAGGAGTGATTTAAGAAAGCAGTCCAAAAAATACGGTCATCTAGTTTAATCTTACAGAGGCTACGACGCTTGCACCACTCATGGATGTGGTCCGTGATGTGGGTAGCTGTGTTTTGTCTGCAAGACAACAGTATTTCAACTCCTGCATCATAACGTACAGGTAGCTGAAAAAACTGAAGGCAAGTGGAGGCGAGAGACGTAAAAGTATGGTGGTGGGTCCCATGTGGTTGTTCGATGTACCACTTGGTTGCAGAGCCAGTGAATGTTCGTTGCAACAGTCTTAGACAAATGGAGTCATCCACTATGGAGTTAGATGAACACCATAGGTGAAAAGACATTATGTGGTTTTGAGGGTCCTCCCCAGGTTTTCCTTCAAACTTGGGTATGTCCGAGGGGAGCTTTGTAGGCATGGGTGGCCATGTAGAGTTGTGCCTGATAGGATCGTTGGTTAGCCTAGCTAAGTCTGGTAAGTTCAAACTAGCCATGTAAGGTAAACTAGCAGATGGGTGTGGCATAGTGACTGGGACATAGCTATTCGTGGTGGCATTATGTAGTGGCCCAGTAGGCCCTAAGGGTATGCTAGGTATTGAAGGTATGTGTCCTCCAACTGTTGTGGTTTGGTATGGACCAGCGTTTCCAAGTGCAACATGGGTTACACCGGGGTTAGGAATAGTGCCAGGAATTCCTGGGATCTGGGTTGTGGTAATGACAGGTGGTGTGATTCCTATGTTTGGCATACCCATAATAGGAGGTAGTCCTGTGTTGGGTATACCTAAAGGTGGAGTGTCCCCCATATTAGGCATGCCTAGAGGGGTTGTTGTTACCATGGATGGCACGGTAGTAGAAGGGTTTGTGGATGTATCTCCAATAGTACTGGTAAAAAGTGGGTCGTATTGTGTTCCAGCCATGAGGTTGGTTGGTAATATTTCAGTAGGGTTTTCGGATTCAGCCTCAGCATTAGAGAAATTTTGAGGTCAAAAAAGGGCCTCAAAACAAAGAAAATGTACTATAAAATACAACCAATCACATTCTAGTAGATGACATCATCCCCCTTGGTGAGGTGGCATTACATGAGTTAAGAATGCTTATTTGTCAAATTTTCTATGGTGGATGAAAACACATAGTTAACCAAGGTAGTGGTGTAAGTACTTTTAAGTCATAAAGTAAAGTACTCATAATGATAGTCTTTTCATAAAATAATATTATTGTCATTTTCAAGTAAAGTACTCATAATGAATGTCTTTTCACACTTTCACATAAAATAATATTATTGTCATTTTCAAGTGAAGTACTCTTAATTCATAAAGAAAGTCCTTTCACATTTTTTTATAAAATAATATATTATCATTTTTATGTTTTTAATTTTAAATTATATATTCACTCCATTCTATTTAATAACATAATGTCAAACTAATAAAGAATAATAATAGATTTAATAAATAATAATAATAATAATGCAATGTGGATTATAATAATATTATTGACATTTTACATGTAAATAAATTCTCAATTAAATTACATTATTAAATTCATGAGAAAAGTACTAAATATAAAAAGTCAACATAAAATTTTAAAAAAAGCTCTTAAAAATGTTTTTTATTATTTAATTTCATTTGCAAGTTCAAGACAAATAAATGTTAAAGGACAATACATTTTTGGGAATTTACAATGAATCTTAGTCACATCAATGTAGACTTATTTTATTAATTTTATTTCTAGTAAATTTTGAAAAGTAACTCGACCATGGTTATTTATATTGTACATAGAAAATAGTGTGGGAGGTGACTTGTCATATATACTTACCCCATAAAACCCCCAATTCATAATATTTTAATATATCTCATATTTTTGTACTACATCTCTTACGAGGCCCTTTTTTGACCTCAAAATCTCTCTAATGAATCAGATGTGAAGTGAGGCGTGTCAGAATCGGATGACTGTATGTTTGGCTGATGATGTGTCGAGTCAAGGGATAAGGCTCGACGTTGGTGACGTGGAGAGCCAAGTAGACTGAACTGAGGGGGTTCACCCTGAAGACGACGAGATCGTCTAAAATTCTCAATGGTGAGAAATAAAAATTTTCAGTGTAAGGTGGTGATGTAAAGAACTCAAAACCCTAATGCAACAAAGAGTGCAAAAAAGGGGAGTGAAAATAAAGGCTCTCAGGACAAAAATCAACCTCAAAAAGCACTTATTATAGCAGCTTTGATATAATAAGTGGAGGGATGTAACAAAATTGGTCAGAATACCAATAGTCAAACAATTTCTAGAAAAAAGAGGTGCTATTAGACCAAAGGTGGGTAATGTATCATGCAAACACCTAACTAGAAGTATTGTGAGTCAACAAACGATATCTTCTGCAAGGTGATGAAATACAAGTCAGAAAATATAGAGTGTTGAATCAACGGCTAGATATCCCCCTATCGGGAGGGACACCAGGTAGACAATCCTAAAGAATGGAAACTAGGATACCCCGTTCATGACACGTTCGGAAAAGGTGAATCTGTCGTTTGGTCCTTTTACCGCAGTACCCCCATACAGGGATACCCCGAGAACTGTGAAAGGTAGCCTTCAGTTACTGAATGGATTTCGGTATTCCACTCAGGCCTCCAGAACCAATCTGGCGACTTCAACCCTCCTAGGGGAGAGGCCCTCTGATAAACTGGTTGTGACTGTGCCAAAAAATACTAGGGGATTTTGGTTCCCTAATGGACAACAGCTATGTCTCAAATGTAATAACTGAGGGGTGTTATTGGAACACGTATCCGCTCAATTCTACCTAACTACAAAATTCTTTTAAGTGCTCCCCAAGTGGGGTTAAAAGTTGGTTGAGTTTAAGGTAAATTTTAAGGCTCAGTTTAAATTATGTTGCAGAGTGGGTGCAAGTGTGGTATTTAAACTGAAATTGATTTGCCTCGCCTGGGCGATTTTACAAATGAAAGAAAAGACGCTTCCAGTTTTGCAAAAAATAAAGGCGTTTTTGAAATGTAAATGCTTGAAAAAACTATTCAAAAATAATGGATCTTTGAAATAATTCGAAGGAAAGCAAATAACATGAATACTTCAAGAAATAAGTGGATCTCTTAAAAATTGCTTGGGCAAAGTATCGAGCAAATAAACAGTAAAACCTTGATATAGATAAAATGCAGAAAAATCTCTCTTTCAATTTCTGAAAATTTTGTAAGAAGACTTTTAATGAAGCATTGTAAATAGTAAAAGATTTCATATGGCTGTAAAAATCCAGGAAATTTAATACTGTAAAATATGCTAAATGGGCAGAAAATACAGCAAAAAATAATCTTCAAAGAATTGGTCGAATTGAAAAAACTTGCATCGCAGGTTTCGAGAAAACAGCCGTGATGGGCCGCGCGCGTTTCAGCCACGAAGCCGCGATGTGCTACGCGGGTTCTTGTCACACAGTCGCGATAGGCAGCGCGGGTTTCAGCCGCGAAGCCGCGATGTACAGCGCGGGTTTTCGTCACACAATCGCGATGTGCAGCGCGACAAATGTCCACGAAGCCGCGATGTACAGCACGTAAATTGACCACGAAGCCATGGTGAGCCGCAAGGTCGCGATGAGCCGCGCAACTATCAGGCAAAAAACCACGAGGCGAAAGTCGAAAATGGACGCCGAAAAATGAACCCGAAAATGGAAATTTCGGGCTGTTGATGGCAATAGAAGGGGCCAAAATCTAGAACAACAATGGATCTATTGTCTAGAATGGCAGATCTATGAATTAAATTGATTAAAACTAACAAAAACTAAGATCTAAAGCAAAAACACGAGATCTAAGAATTCGAAGCCAGCGGAGTCGCCAAAAACTGTTGGCTTGATTTTGCAACCAAGCTTAGTGCAATGGGCACCTATCAACAAGTGATAGCAGTTTCGAAGATTGAAAGCAAAAAACAATTATTATAAATCTGAATTTAAACTAAGGTAGCATGTGCATATAACAAATAAAATTTTCTGAAAATGATTCAAGAACAAGAAATAAAAAGAATGAGTATTGTATTAAGATACCTCAAATGGTGAGGATTTGTGTTGAGCAACTTCTAAGGTGAGTAGCTCCAAGCTCCAAAGGTCTCTTCTCCAAGATAGATACAATGGTCAAAAGCTCATGAGAGATTTTGACAGCATGAGGATAGGATGATGGATGGATGGAAAGTGAGGAGCCCCTACCACCTTTTTATAGTTTTTGGTGGTGGGGAATACCATTATGGTTTTGAGGAAACCAATGGTATTAACCAACATGGTTTAGGTACATTTTCCCTCATTTTTCCTTTTTTGAATATTTTTAATATTTTTATTCCCATTTTAATATTTTTGGGAATTCTGGACCCTTTTTGAGGGTTTTTTGTGCTTTTTGAGGAAAAATATTCATTTTGAGTGGAAAAAAGGGGTGTATTAAGGTCTTTTGGTGACCTTTTGATGGCTTTAGAGGCTCAAATGGTGAAAAAGTAGACAAATGGGTCATGTGAATAAGGAAATGAGCTAGTGAGCACTTTTTGGGTGTTAACAATAATACACCTGATCAGTGGTCCCCTTAAGCCTATCCTGTATTGTAATGCACTCATTACACCTTGCAAAGGAGTTTGATTAATAAATTTTAACATCTCGAAAATATTCTCTCATCACCTTGCTAAAGGAGGATTGTGATACTTGAGGCAAACCGATTCTTTCGATTTCATCATTAGCCATTTTTCACAGCAAACCACGGGACATATTAGATGGCAATAATTTTAAGGTTTTCCTTGTTCCATCTACATTGATTAATCGTGTAAGATGTGGACATTTGTCTGAATTCTCTTCTACAATTTTATTAATGGTAGCTACCAGTGCATTAGTGTTCACCCTAGATTTTTCCAAGCCACTATTACCATGCACATCTCTCACATCACAATTCAAGAACATTCTTTTAAAATTGAAGAAAGTGCTCTTTTTTATCCCATGGCATTTATACCACACATTTTGACAGACATCTATTGTGTCTAATATCATTGTAAACAAGCCTCTTTTTCTGTCATCTCCTTCTTTGGCCACAGGAGCATTTGATCCCATAGAATTTATAACATACTATCTTTTTGAATTTCCATTCATACTATCAAATTTATTCATACATTCAACTATCGATTGAAGTGGAATTTTTTATATACAAAAATTTGAGCAACAATGTTCGGTGCCAATGTTTGAAAGGAATGCACCCTGATTTATTGTAGGCCTGTAAGGTATCGATATTGAATTTCTTTCGGAAATTTTAGTTCCATCTTGCCACTTTACCCAATTGTATGGTCTTGTTCCATTACCTTTAACATATGTATATTCACAATGGGGAGTACCTGGAAGGACCATCTGTAAAGTACATTCTTCAAAAACATTCCAAAAGTTGACCATATCTTCATCTGCTTTCTTTTTTAGTATAACATCCAAAGGAACATCATCGAGGTCAAGAAAATTGTTTGCAGGCCATCTTATAAGGGATCCTTCAAATACACCACAATCCTCGCAATTGCATAATACTTTATGAACTAAAATACCAAACTCACCAGCATCTAGTGCTTTGAATTGTACAATGTCTCCCTCAAAAATAGTTGACACTATTCTCCGAGCAACATACTGTGGTTTTAAAGAACATTGATGTATCAAATTAACTTTCTTTCCTACAAACCTGACATTGTGATTTTCTCTTAATACTTTCAAAGTAGATTCAGATTGATTATTGTTGAAATTGCTTGCAACAGAAAGCAATGTTTCTGTATTAAAATTGATGATTCTTTTAATCGGCCATACAACAAAACCTCCACTTCTCAACCCTGGAAAACATGCTATACAAGAAAACACCACTTCATTCACCAGAATACCAAAGGAGAAGTCACCCAAAAATGTTCCCCCAACAAAATCAGTCCCACTCACATTTGTTACAAAACCTATGGAAATGCAATCCTTGCTTTCTGAACACTTATGTAACAACTTAACTTTTCTCATAATAAAAGAAGATGTATTATCAGTTGCTATGATATGTGCTACACTCGTCGAAGTAGAAGTTGGTATATCATTCACCTCATTCTCAGTTGTTATGATATGTGCTACACTCGTCGAAGTAGAAGCCGGTATATCATTCACCTCATTCTCGCGAATAGCAGACCCAATTTGGTTAACGATCTCATATATAGGCCATTGAATATAACCACCAACAGCCTCTAACAATTTATCTACACCTTCTGATCGATAGGGAAATGGAAGACTTGAATTTAAAGTCTTGGTAACATTTACAATGATACATCTGTCATTAATGTTGATATTATGCAAAAAAATTCTTTCTGGAAAAGAGATTCCTTCAGCAACTTTCAATCCATTCAAAAGCAGGTCCACACAGTGTTGAGTACCAAAATCCATTTCATAAATAACAGGACACATTGTTCAGAACCAAAATCTAGTTCAGAAGCGTTTTATGAAATATAAAATAACAGGAGCACATTAAAAATCATATTTATTTTAAACAAAGATATAACATAAGTTATAATATATAAAAAAATGTATGTCTAGACTTCCAATTTTTTGAATGGAAGGATTGGCCGCCCCTTCTTGTAGAAGAAGTGAACACAAGAAGGATAGAACAACCCTTCTTACAGTCTAGAAAGATTACGAAAAGAATACTGGGTAGAAGAAGCATCTCTCGCCCGTTCATTTATGACAAAATATTAAAAATGTTCTACCTACAAATGCTAGGCCGTCAATTCATGTATTTCCAAAATTGTGAACAAGGGAACAATACTGAGGACAACAAGGGACGGTTGACCCTTCATTTACAATATAAATTTAAATATATTTAATCTGCGAAGCCTATGTCTACAATTCCCGACTTCCTACTTCTGCTGTAAATAGTAGGAACTCGGACATCATCTAAGTTCTAACATATAAAAATGTTTGTCCCGACTTCCATTTTTCTACGAGAAGGATCGTTCGCCCCTTCATTTAGGAGATAATTGTGAACAACCATATCCAACAATTCACCTATATCTAGAATGGTGAAAGAAAGAAGGATCAACCGACCCTTCTTGCATTCTAGAACTATTATGAATACAATACTGGGCAGAAGAAGGGTCGACTGCCCCTTCATTTATGAGGGAATTGTAAAATTATTCAACGTATGAAGGCTAGTATGTCAATTCATCTATATCAAAATGGTGAACACCGGAAGAAAACTGAGCACAGCTAAGTTATAACATATAAAATTGTTTTCCTTGACTTATGTTTCCCGAGAAGAAGGATTAGACGCCCCTTCACGCCCCTTCGTTTAGTAGATATTTGTGAAAACCTTTATCTAGAAATTAAACGATATCCAGAATGGTGAACACGAAGAAGGATCAACTGACCCTTCTTGCAGTATCAAACTATAACGAAACAAATATTGGGAAGAAGAAGGTCGTCTACCCCTTCTTTTACGAGGGAATTGTAAAAATAGAACTTGGAGAAAGAGTGGCCGATCTTTCTCTGTGGATATTTCCACTTTCCAGCAAAATGTGCGAAGCAATGTTCCTATGAAATATGTTTTTAGAGTGTCGATATCTACTTTAGCCACTCCTAAAAACTCATCCCTAGAGGAATGAGCATACGCTCTTTCTCTTCAACATCTACTTCCAACACCCTGAAATGGAACAACCTGACGAAAGAGCAACCTCTCTTTCTCTGACAAAATTTCAACTTGACAGCAAACTCTTTGTAGCAAAACATCTGTAAATTTTGCGGTTAAAATGTGGAAATCTAGTCTCCAGGGTGACACGTGGAACGCTCAGATTGTTCCACGTGGCTTTGATTATTCCATAATTGATATGTGCTACACTCGGCGAAGTAGAAGCTTATATATCATTTACCTCATTCTTGGGAAGAGCAGACCCAAAAAAAGAAAGAATGTTTTTGTCTGGTTAATTGGAGTCAGAAGCATTCCAACTAATGGCATGACTATATGTATTGTCGTCACTGTTAAATTTTAATTAGCATTATGGTGTGTCTAGGAAGGCATGCATGAGTTGCTTGTTTTTGAAATTATGCATGGAATGTGTTGAATATAATTGTACCACTAATGACAAAACTATTCATTAATGATAGTCTGTAAATTTCCTTCCTTTCTCTGTTAATTGTTATTCCAGTAATGATAGTCTGTAAATTTCCTTCCTTTCTCTGTTAATTGTTATTTCCAGTAAATATTTTCCATTGTGTTATTCTTCATGCTTGGATGAAAGTAATATTAAATCAGAATTCATATGTTTATGCTCTAGTTTACCGCATCTAAGTATTCACCAATTTTCTGCTAAAATTGATATTGGATTCATTTATGACCAATGCCCAATATTAATGGACTGTTTTCTTTTCTTCATTATCAACCTGCAAATTAAGACCTTGACTATAAGAAGATAACTACCCAGAATTGAAGGAAATAAATTTTGGAAATCTGAAGAAGACAGACAAGGGTGGAAGGGTGGTGCCAGGGAAGGTTGCAGCCTGCTAATGGTGTTGGTGCATCCAGTCAGTTGTAGCTAACAAAACAAGGTGTTGGTGCATCCAATCAGCTGTAGCTAACAAAACAGGGTGTTGGTGCATCCTTCAGTTTTAATTGTGATAAAATTTAAGAATAGTGAAAATACTGATTCACCTCCCCTCTTAGTATTGCTTGATATTCCAACAGAATGATGGAACAGACTGATGCAAAGCTTACATGTTTGTGGAATAATGACTGATTGTTTTTACGGTTGCAGGGGATGAGTCTAGCGCTTCTATGTCTACAAGTCGGAGCTCCAATAAAAGTTTAGCCTTTTATTACTCCTACAAAGGAGATGATCTAATTAAGGATTAGGAGAATCTAAAACGTTCAACGACTTTAAATTACTATGAACTTGAAACTGTCATTGCATTGATTTTTGACAACCATGGAAGATATGGATTTTTAGCCCGGAGGTTGAATAAGCATGCTCTGTTACATATTTAGATTTATGCTTTGAATAATATAAATACCTGGCAATTGAAAAACTAGCAGTCGATTCTTCAAACCAATCTTACTGCTCTAGTCACCCAACACTCTTCTCGGCTCCACCTCAGCAAAATCAAACCTCGGTCCTTAGAGAAAACAGAGCTCCAAACTTTCAAACACAAAGAGTTTTAAATTTAAGTTTCAATGTAGGCAGTGGGTGGCTAGAGCAGTGTGGCAGTATATCATCACAGTATCAATGCAGAAAAGTTCGTCACATTAATTATCACAGTGTGGTGGGATATCATCTGTACGTCGTGACAAGACATAAACACAATGTGAACTGAATCCATCATAAACATAATGATATTATTCACACGAGTGATACAATCCATCATTTACCGTTAGCGTCGTCGGGATCACTTCCATGCCAATGCACAAACCATTTTAAATGGTGAAAAATATCAATGGTCCCACGTCCGTTCTGCATCCCCAACATGCACGCTAGGATGGAGGGATGGTTGGTTAAGGAATCTGAAACCTCTCTCCACGTGACAGCACCACATGATTTTGCAAGTTGGAAGGGCGGTAAGGAAAACCACCTTCCTTCATTTGCGAAACCACCTTCGCCCCATCCTTCACAGTTGATGGATCGTGTGGATATGATGTGGCCGGTCCACATCACACCTTATGCCCACGCAACTCCTCCACGTCAAGGCTCCTACCCACATGTCTCCTCCACGCGAGACTTCCTTCCCATATGGCTTCTCCACGTCAACCTGCACATGCACAGTGGAAAACACCTTTCAATTACACAATCGCAACATAATTAAAAACCTTTCAAATACACAATCACAATATACAAGAATGAAATAAAAACGCATCAGAATCAAATGCATAAGATTACTTATCTTTATCCAACGCAGATCCAAGCAACTAGCTGTGTAAGAGCGCTTTTCCACTTAGCATCAATATAAATGTGTGGTTGTTTATCAGTTGCAGAAATAGATAAAATGAGTTAAACGAATAAATTCATTTAACACATAATAACACATGAATCATATATTAATAGAAATCCAATCTACAGAAATCCAACCTACATATCGATGCATTCATTAAATTGGCAACATAAAACATAGTTCATAGAAATTTGACAAATTATCCAAAAAAGATGGCCAAGAGAAACCGACTAAATTGCATTAATTATGCAAAAAATTACAATGACTCAATACATAAACATTAGAATAAATTTACCTAATACATTACAACATCCAAAAAAATATCTATGAAAAATCTGAACCAACAAATTAGATGCATTCATAAATTGCAAAGACAACACATAATTGTTTCAATACACGAAGTGAAGGAAACCAGAAATTTATCAAAGAAAATTGATAAATCAAACAAAAGAGATAGCTACTCATAATAGAGGAGTGGAAATGCTTTTCAAATAATTCAGAACAAAGGCAGGGTAGCTACTCATTTACAATCAAAGAGTTGTTTATCTAATGATAAGGAAGAAAATAAGAACAGTCCATCAACACAGAGCATTATTAAATGAATTTTGCATTAACTTTAGTAGAAAATGGTTTGTGGATGCTTGGAATCAAAGAAAAAGAGCATAATCATATGAATTATGCCTCAATATACACTTATCCAAACATGAAAGAGAACAGTATGAAGTAGATAACAGGGAAATATTCACATAAAGAAAAGAAGGTACAGACTGCAAATCAAATAACATAAGAATCTTTGCATCAACTTTCTGGGCTCTACCAATTTTATTAAAGGAACATCTCAAAATACACAACACAAAAACCTCACGGGTTCTAACAAGTTTCAACCCTTTTTCCTCTCGATTACATCTAAATAATATAGATATCTTTCATCCCTTAGGCTCGAATCACCCTAATAGAAAGTTGTTACAAAATTTGTGACACCTATACAAGCAGTTTCATCCTCTATGAGAATTAGTTACAACAAAAGGCAGCAAATGCTGATAGGTAGGCTTAACAGCCTTTACAAGTGCTCTTGAGCATTTACTAGTTAGTAACAAACTCTAGTAGATAAGCAAAATTCTTGGTAACTAATTATGCATGCTGCCACTCTCCATGACCCTCGAATATTTATGCATGCAAAGTCAGTTTGGATTTCCCAAACTTCTCAACGGTCTTCCACTGATCTGGAGCTGGAAAGTCTAATGTGGCTACCTCCTTCAGCAACACTCGCATTTCCGTGTGATCTCTATATGAACAGCCCCTGAAGTGTGCACAAGCTTCTTTGAAGACCCACACTAGCTCGAATTCCTTTGTTAAATTTTCCACCACTGTTTTTTATGTCATAGGCTGGCTCATGTCATCAAAGCCTTCATGATCCAATTGGCAGCCCCACAACTTGCCCTGATATTCTTCATGTGTCCTCATGGTGCCATCCTCCTCCCAAAACAAAGGAATTCCCTTCTTGAATAATGGATCAAACATTTCTTTGAAGAGTTTTACTTGATGTGCTAAAATGTCTATCCTTGCCTGAATTGTGTTCATCTGGTGATACTTATTCACCACCTTCTTTGCCCAGATAATAGTAGACACTCTATCCTTTATGCTGGTTGTTTTCACCTCATCCTCTGTTATCCCATTTAGAAATTCTATGGCCTTTTCTACACACTCCATGGGATTCTTGTTCAACTTTTCCTTGACTATTGTTATGCTTTTCCTGGCTAACTTTATTACAGCCTCTTTGTCCAGAATGAAATCGAGATATGGACTCAATTTCTCTGCCTCTACAATAATGTCATCCCAAATGACTTGCTTTTCTTCCTGCAGGGAGGTCTCACCTGTAACCTACTTTATTAATTCATTGTATTTAACCTGTAGCCCTAGGTACTTAGCCTCCCAAGCCTTTCCCTCCTGCTCTTCTTCTGAGACTCTGCTCCTCAGCTCTGTGTTCTTCTTCTGCAACCTTTCCACTTCTAATTCTTTTAGGCTTTCCTATGCCATAACCTGCACAATGGAGAAATCAGTCGATTCTATGGAGGAGGGTGTGGCCATATTCTCCAATTCTTTGCTATTCTCCTGCAGTTGCCTTTCAAGGTCTTCAGACTTATCTTTCCACTTCTTTTCACTTTCCACCATGAGAGCCATATCACTCAGCCACATCTTCTCCTTCTCTTCAAACTTCAACATCCTAGCTTTGCAATCTATTAGTTCCTCTTGTATCTTTTCTCTCTTCTCCTCCAGCTCTGCCAATTCAAAAGCTTCTACCAGCTGGGTGGAGGGGAGCTTTAGCTTCTTTTCTAATCATTGAATGGTGTTGTCTTTTTCATCCAACATCTTTTGTATACTAGCCTTCTTGTCTTCTTGGATTTCAGTAGCCAACAATGCATTTTGCAGCTTTTTTATTTGTGTCTTGTGGGTTTTGTTCTCCACTCTCTCTAGCCTAAGCTGATTTTGAACCTTACCCTTACTGACTTGCAATTTTGACAGTTCTAGGGAATCCTTTAGCAGTTTGGCATAGATAACCTCCCCATTCTCCTTGTGCAAGTTGATCATATCAGGAACAAGAATATATTCCAAGTTCACTTTCAGTTCAGTGGCTTTGCTTTTGGTAGCCAAGGAAAAGATTAAGGTGTTCTGGGCATAGCTCTTGCTAGCTACCAAAGACACATCTTTATTTGAAATCTTCCTCACCTCTTCATATAGCTTAGACTCCTCTAAGACTACTTCTGTGCTCTCTTTATACTCACCCAGTATCTCTTCTCTACTCTTGTTGGGTGCAACAGGTTCAATGGATGTTTGGTTGAATACATATTCTTTGACCTCGAAAGCAAGCAGCTTAATCTTAACCTGTTTCTTTTTTCCTTGACCCGTTGACACCTGTACAATATGTTGCTCAGTTTTTTGCACTTTCTGCCTTTTGGGAGCTCTTTCTATGTCATTATCTATATCCATGACATCAATCTTTTCCAACTTGTTGGTTTCCCCAGAGCCACTGGCAAGGGGTATAGTTTCTTCAACCGCTGGGACCGGGATGGAGGAGCTAGGTAGTGCAAGAGAAATATGATTGGAATTCTTAGGAGTAAGAACATATGGATATTAGTTTAAGGTGATCAAATCAAACCACTCGATGCAAAATATTTAGCAATATGGGAACACTCGTATAAATTGGAAAATAAATAATTACGTGACTAAAAAAGTTAGTCACCATCGTGTTTTTAAGCTAAATATGACTAAATTTGAGCAACACAACTAAAAATGACTAAATTAAATGAATAATTTAGTCATTTTATAAAAAATACAACTAAATAATATGTGACATAATTAAAAATGACTAAAAAATGACTATTTTTTCATTTATTTGGAATAAACTAGAGAAAAGAGAGGGAAAATAAATAAAATAGGAAAAAATAGGGAAAATAAAAGGAAAATAAATGAAAAGGGGCATTTCTTTAGCGATTTTTTCTGGTTTTTGTTTGGGAGAGATTGATATCACTAGTATAATTTGGATTCATGCACCTACAATGAATGCTAGGTACACCATTCCATTTAGAGGTTCCTCAGTTGATTGTTACTCGCTTCTTATTTTGGTCAATCGGGAAAGGTTGCAGCCGAGATAGCATCTTGCAGGTGGCTTGTACTGTGTCATGAATTTTTTCCTAACTTCAGAATGGAAATCTATATTTTTTCTTTTTATATGTTTTAATTTACGTCTTACGGTTTGGAAGCTTGAAATTTTTTAGTTCTTTACATTTCTTGTTATTTTTAAAATTTATTAGGGATTTTGGTTCAGATGCTTTTGGTGTGGCAGCTTAATATGTAGGTTTTATCTAATTAGTTATTAGGGTTTCTAAGTGAGGGTTTCCATGTGTATCGCAATGAAATTGCATAGTATTTGATGGAAATCAATGGTGAGAGTGACTAGAGAGATGGCCACTCAATAGGGGTTCCTACTCCGAACAAGTGTGCTCGTGGAAAGTCTCTTTAGATTCATGTTTTCTTAGTTTATTTCTACTTTTTTGTTTCATTTAAGGGAGGGTTTGCTTGATTATTATTGTCTTTGTGTTATTTGAATGTTTTAAATGATGAGAATCCATATTAGAGGAAATAACCTCGAAGTTGCATGCTGCATTTTATGACAAGCATCTCCTTTGGTTTAAGTCTTATGTCTACGTGTTTTCTTCTACCAAAATTGCTAATTTTTGCACACAGCCTCAACTATTTTTTGACCCTTTTATTTGTACTTCAGAAGGGAATCTAAATGGACAACTTAATTATCCATCTAGATAGTATCCAAGTTCCATTAGAAACTGAGTGATTATTGTTACTAGAAAATTTTAGCATTATTGCTTCTGTTTAGCATAGAAGTGTGTTTATTTGCTTTGGTGGTATAAAAGAATATGTGTTGTTATACATGAAATTCAGTTCTGTTGGGATCAAATTAATTACTACACCGCTTAAACTGATGGGCGTCGGAATTGCTAAAAGGAAACACCACCCATATTTGTAACTAAACAAGTTTTGAAAATCCTCCATCGTCACACTGCCTTACCCATTTAAATATTTGAAGAGGCAGTCACTGCCTTGGCTCATATTATTAAAACTATGAAGAGCTACTGTCATTAATATATTTTGACATTGCAGAACATGAAGAACCATGCCAGCAATCAAATTCATCCCTTACAGTTTTGAAGGGCCAATGCAGTCTTCGTTTTTCAGCCTGAAGAATTTCAATGTAATAGAGCATTTATTTTCTGCAGTTACGATTTTGTTACAAAGGGTCATTTTGCATTTAAAGATCAATTAGGTTGAACCACTATATATACTCAACATTGTAATCGTGATTTACAGAGACAGAGTTGAATACAATTATAAGTTGAAGTTAAACCCAGAATTTTTCTATGTGTTTCTATTACACTCTGTTGTTTGAGTTTGAAAACTCATATTTATTTATGAAGTTATTTTTGTTGTAGAAAGTGAAGATATTATAGTTATTTTGAGAGTTAATTATGTTTAATTTTTATTAGAAAAGTTTATGAACGCAGGGGTCATCATAACATAGCTGAAACGGTCAATTGCAACTCAGCTGCAACAATTCTGTAGATGTCTGTTAGTTGAAATAGTCAGTTGTTACTGTCATCTACGACTGTCCTGTAGGTGAAATTTATGAGTTTAAGTGATCTGTGCATGTTGTTGTGAATAAGACCAACACTCCCTTGCCTTCCCACAATGGTATCAGATCCTGGTTAAGTTTTCTTTCTCATTTTTTCTGTTTAGAATGATTTGGAATTCAATTTAGATGGCTACTAACAGCAGTGTAGTGCAGCCACAAATTCCTGTGTTGACTAAAAGGAATTATGACACATGGTTTATTAAGATGAGAACTATCCTGCATGCTCAAGATCTTTGGGAGTTTGTTACGATGGCTACCTAGAGACAGTTGATCAAGCTGCTAAATTGGCTCTATCAAATGCTGAGCATGTTCTGTTGAAGGAGAATAGGAAGAAGGAAAACAAAGCTCTTGTCCTTATTCAACAAGGTCTAAGTGAATCTATATTTCCAAAGATATCAAGTGTTGAGTCTTCGAAGAAAGCTTGGGAAAATCTTGACACTTGCTATCAAGGTGTGACCAAGGTGAATAATGTTAAGTTGCATAACTTGAAAAGGGACTTTGAGAATTTGAAGATTAAGGACAGTGAGACTGTTGATAATTTTATGACTCAAGTTATGAATATTGTAAACCAGCTGAGACAGTATGGTGAATACCTCTCAGATCAACATGTGATTGAGAAATTGCTGAGATGTTTGCCAAAGAAGTTTGAAGTAGTGGTTGTTCCCATTGAAGAGTTTAAAGATCTCAGTCAAATGCACATTGATGAGCTGATTGGTTCTTTGATTGCTCATGAATCAAGAATGAACAGGTATGATGATACTCCTTTAGAAAATGCTTTTAAATCTCGGTTACACGTTACTAGAGGCAGAGGCAGAGGAAGGTCTAGTAGCAGAGGAAGAGGATGTCGAACTGCTGATCATAGTGACAACAGAAATGATTCAGAATCAGAAGAGAAGTTACAACAGAATACTCCTAGCGTAAGGGGGAGTAGTAGCAGAACATGGCAGCCAAGAAATCAAAGGTATGATATATCTAAAGTTCAATGTTTCTATTGCAAGAAATTCGGGCATTTTTCTAACAAATGTTGGAAGGAGCAAGAAGATACTGGTAAGTTGTCTACACACATTACAGAGGACATTGAAAATGAAGAGAAACCTATGTTTCTAACTTGTAATGTCACCCAGGAAAGTTCAAAGGGTATATGGTTCTTGGACAGTGCATGCAGCAATCATATGGCTGGAAATAAGGAATTATTTTTAATTATAGATACAAGCATTCAATCTGAAGTGAAGTTGGGTAATGACAATAAGGTAAAAGTTAATGGTAAAGGTGTGATTGCTATATATGCCAAGAATGGTAAAAGAAGAACAATTCATGAGGTTTATTATGTTCCTGGTTTAATGTGTAATTTATTGAGTGTGGGACAGTTGTTAGAGAAGAAGTACAGAGTGTTCTTTAAGAACAAGGTATGTACTATTTATGACAAATATCCAAGTAAGCAGTTGATAGCCAGAGTAGAAATGACAAAGAATGGAATGTTTCCATTGATTATGAGAAATGATTTGACTAACTCTTTGAATGCTTATAAAACTAAGAGTTTAGATCAATCATGGTTATGGCATTTGAGGTATGGCCATTTACATTTTGGTGGCTTAGATTTGCTACAGAAGAAGCAGATGGTAAAAGGGTTTCCCAATATTCAGCATCCAACAAGATCATATGAAAGCTGCATATTGGGAAAGCATCACAGAGAGAAATTCATCTCTGGAGTCTCATACAAAGGAAAAGCATCGTTGGAGCTGGTACACACAAATTTGTGTGGAACAATGCAAACACCTTCTTTGACTGGTAATGTTTATTTTATGACTTTCATTGATGATTTCAGTCGAAAAACTTGGGTGTATTTACTGAAACATAAATCTCAAGCTTTTGATGTGTTTAAAATTTTTTAAGCTATAGTTGAAAAGGAGAGTGACAGATGTATTAAAGTCTTGAGATCAGATAGAGGAGGTGAGTATATTTTGAATGATTTTTTGGAATCTTGTAAATATCATGGAATTAAAAGACAGTTTACTGCTAGCTACACTCCACAACAAAACGGAGTAGCAGAAAGAAAGAATTGAACCATTATGAACATGGCTCGAAGTATGATGAAGGAGAAGCATCTTTCAAATGAATATTGGGGAGACGTTGTTACTTGTGCAGTGTACATTCTAAACAGAAGCCCAACTAAAAGCATGAAGGATCGATTTCCACAGCAAGCATGGAATGGTAAGTGTAGCAGCATGTCTCATTTAAGAATTTTTGGTTTTGTAGCATAAGCACATGTACCTAAAGAGATGAGGCGAAATTTAGATGACAGAAGTCAGAAATGTATTTTTTTTATATAGTGAAGAATCTAAGGCATATAGACTCTATAATCCCATCACCAAGAAGTATGTCATCAGCAGAGATGTAGTGTTTAAGGAAGAAGAAGCATGGGATGGCAGCATAGATAAGTTGGTTGCAGAGGACGTGGTTACATCTCATGCAGAATATGAAGAAGATGAGCAGGGCATACATGGAGGACAGTTAACTCCATAGACGCCTACACCAGCAGTAAGAACACCTGCCCGAACGCCCAGAACTCAAGAACGTGGTGAACCATCAAGTGTTGATGGACGAAAAGGAACAGGATCAAAGGTAAGTAATGAATCAAATCCTACATTAGCTTCATTAAGAAACAGAGTTAGAGGTTGGAAGACTAGAAGTTTAAGAGAACTGTATGAGAAAAATGAAGAAGTAAATCAAGTTTCAAATCGTGCATTGATAGCATGTGATCCTATAATTTTTTATGAAGCCGTTAAAAAGGATGTTTGGATAAAAGCAATGGATGAAGAAATTGATGCCATAGAAAGAAATAATACTTGGGATCTTATAGATTTTTTTGATAATAAAAATCGTATTGGTGTCAAATGGATTATAAGACTAAGTTAAATGTTGATGGTGAAGTTGAAAAATACAAAGCAAGACTTGTAGCTCAGGGGTTTAGTCAACAACCTGGTATTAATTATAATGACATGTTTGCACCTGTAGCCAGACTTGATACGGTGAGAATGGTATTAGCTATTGCTGCTCATAATAAATGGTACGTATATTAAATGGATGTAATGTATGCATTTTTTAATGGATCTTTAGAAGAAGAGGTTTATGTGAGACAACCTCCTGGATATTAAATTGATGGATAGGATGACAAAGTTTACAGATTAAAGAAAGCATTGTATGGATTGAAGCAGGCACCTAGAGTTTGGTACAGCAATATTGATGAATATTTGAATAGTGAAGGATTCAGCAGAAGTCCAAGTGAGCCAACCTTGTATACAAAGGTAAACCAAAATGGTAAGATACGGATTGTTTTCTTATATGTTGATGATTTGATCTTCACTAGATATCTTTCAGTAGATGCATTTAAGAAAGCCATGAAAATAGAATTTGAGATGACGGATTTAGGAATGATGAAATATTTTCTTGGTATTGAAGTAACTCAATCTGAGGATGGTATTTTTATAAATCAAACAAAGTATGCAAATGATGTACTAAAAAGATTCAGAATGATGTATTGTAAGCCAGCTATAACACCAATTGCAACCGGTACAAAACTCAGGTACAAAAATTAGTAAGGAGGATGATGGGTCAAGAGTTGATCCAACGTTGTATAAGAGACTGGTAGGAAGTATCATGTAGTTGACTGCAACAAGACCTGATATAGTGTTTGCAGTAAGTATGATTTCAATATTTATGGAGTCTCCAAAGAATACCCATTGGCAAGCTGGAAAGAGGATTCTAATATATATTGCTGGAACAACAAATTTTGGTATCCAATATACATCTAACTCAAATTTTAAGTTAAATGGATATACTGACAGTGATTTTCCAGGTTCTACAAATGATAGAAAGAGTCCATATGGATATGTATTCAGTTTTGGATTGGGATCAGTAGTATGGGCTTCAAAGAAGCATCCCATAGTGACACTATCCTCTGCTGAGGTAGAGTATGTTGCAGCAATAGTAGCTGCATGTCAAACTATGTGGATGAGAAGAACTCTTTCTAAGTTGCAGCATGAACAAGATGAACCAACTCAATTTTTTTGTGACAACAAATCAGCCATTGCACTATCAAGAAATCACGTCTTTCATAAAATAAGTAAGCATATTGATACAAGGTATCATTTCATTTGAGAATTGATAAACAAGAATGAAATCAGTATGGAATTTTGAAAATCAGAAAATCAGTTTGCAGACCTATGTACAAAACCTCTGGGGAAAGAGTTGTTTGAGTTTCATAGGAAAAACATTGGGGTTTGTAAGTTGTAACAGAAATCTAGTATTTCAAAGTTTTGTTTTTTTAATGTAGTAATTAAGGTGTAGAATGTTGGAAGCAAATTAATTACTACATCGCTTAAACTCATGGGCGCCGGAATTGCTAAAAGGAAACACCGCCGAGATTTGTAACCGAACAAGTTTTGAAAATCCTCCACCGTCACACCGCCTTACCCATTTAAATATTTGAAGAGGAAGTCACCGCCTTGGCTCATATTATTAAAACTATGAAGAGACACTGTCATTAATACATTTTGACGCTGCAAAACATGAAGAACCATTCCAGCAATCGCATTCATCCATTACAGTTCTGAAGGGCCAACATAGTCTTCATTTTTTAGCCTGTAGAATTTCAATGTAACAGAGCATTTATTTTCTACAGTTACGATTTTGTTACGAACGGTCATTTTGCATTTAAAGATCAATTAGGTTGAACCACTATATATACTCAGCATTGTAATCGTGATTTACAGAGACAGAGTTGAATACAATTATAAGTTGAAGTTAAACCCAAAAAAAATTTATGTGTTTATGTTACACTGTGTTGTTTGAGTTTGAAAACTCATATTTATTTCTGAAGTTATTTTTGCTGTAGCAAGTGAAGATATTATAGTTATTTTGAGAGTTAATTATGTTTAATTGTTATTAGACAAGTTTATGAACGCAAGGGTCATCATAACATAGATGAAACAGTCAGCTGCAACAATCCTGTAGATGTTTGTTAGTTGAAACAGTCAGTTGTTACTGTCAGCTGCGACTGTCATGTAGGTAAAATTTATGAGTTTACGTGATTTGTGCATGTTTCTATGAATAAGAGCAACACTCCCCTTCCTTCCCACAAGTTCATCCTACATCAGATATGCTTGTACATTAAGTATCTTGGTTATAGCAGTTTTTTTCAATCTTCTTAATGTGGGCATGCAAATGGCTTATCCAAAATGCTATTTTGTGTTTACTTTTTTTGGTTTACATGGTACATTTATTATCATGTTAATTTATATTGTCAAACTCTTTTACATTTGGTGGCTAATTTGGAAATTTGGATTTTAAAGGTGATCTTCGGCCAGGTGGAATTTCTGGTGGTCATGATGTACCTAGTTATTTACCTTACATGTGATAGCAGGGATTCCAGCCATGTTGTAATACATCCCTTATCTGATGGCAAAGCACTATTATAACCCTTTTGATCTCCCTTCAAGTATCCTCGTCTTCTAGGCCAAATTATGGAATTTACAATGCTTCTTGTGCGTTATCTACCTTTGGATCCTCGACCTAATGACATAACTTGAAGCTTCTCTGGTCCTCATTACACCTTGACTTAATCTTGCTCAACTTCTCTTTCATCATATATGATCTTAGCATAGTAGTGGGAGGATTACACTTTTGTTTGTCATTTTATATTCATTCAAAGGGAAAATTCTTGTCCAATCAAGCTTCAACTCTCTATAAAAAATATAAAACTCTCTATTATATTTTTTCTAGCACACAATATTGTGGCTTGGATGAAATGATAGCGTATACTTTGTATCGTCTTTCTTAATAGCAACTACATGATTTTTGTAGATTCATATTTGAACCTCTAAGCTCTAACACCAGACTTCACTCACTTCTTGTAAGAATTCTTCGATCATTGTGTGATCTCAACCTCATTTTGGATATGCATTGCAACCAAGTAAAGCATGTAGACTTGAATGTTTAAGTAACTTGTGGAGCTATCCCTCTAGACAAGTAGGTATGATCTTTTAAAAAAATTCAAAAGCATGAACATTGACTATATATATATATGGCAAGTAGATGCAAAGCTAAACGACATAGAAAGTAATACTGCAAAGAAGACAAGAAAAATCACAAGGACTACTCCAACAAGAACTAAAATCTCATTGTCATATCCAAAATAATCTTCCAAGAAGTTGGAGATGGGATTCTTTGTTCCATCAATGAGGATTATTTTTTTAAAGTCTCCTACTGAGAACTTACAAGTGCAGTTAACGTCCATGATGTTGATCCAGTAGTACTATTGCCACCATGGAGATATAGCCTAGAAAACTAGTTAGAGTATGCCATCAATATATGTATAAATTTTTATATTCCATGCCCCAAAATAAGAAGCTTAGCAATACAATTCTACCCCTAAATCTAAAACGAAATTTTACTAATGACTGAAAATAGGTTCCTTAACCAAAATATCAAATCGGAGTCTTTGGCAAGGTACTAACATAGGAATGAAGTTGTATAACTAAAGAATTGCAAGCTCATATATGATGTTGGGACAAACTTTAAGAAAAATAAAAATAACATCGAAATTGCATTCACCAATCTCACCAGTCTTGGAATGAGGAACCAAGAAAAGAGATTGAAAAGATTGCAGAAGGTTGAGGCCATAACTGCAGTAACTTGGTAGCTTGGAGTGATTGCAATAGCGAGCATCCCATAATATGTGAAATATAGGAAGGTGAAGAACATGGTGAATATATACCAGAAAAAATTCATTGCAGACCATTGAAATCCTATCATGGTGTATGTGAGCAATACATACATGTTGTCTGAATAAGTATGTAGCGAATCTCAATCACAATCTGAAACACACGGCATATTGTGCAATTTAGATCATAGTAGCATAATTCGAGTACGAATACGGAAAAAATAAGTACTGAAAAAATCTAGTATGAATAAAATACAGAGGTAGCTTGCCTATATATAATTCTTTTAATCAAATATTCACAAATATACAATAAATAAACCTAGACATTTATATAATAAATATTTATAAAACAAAAAAATAAAATTTCAACCTAGGATATGCAGGTGTGAGATAGACATTTATATAATAAAATTTAACATATATTTAAAAAATAAAAATAGAAAATTTGAACCTGAATATGGAAGTGTAGAGAGGGCAACTAGTTATTAATAGTTATATTAACAAGAAAATATGAAATTGAATGGTATTTCTATTTTATAATGTTTAAATAATTAAAGTTTTTTTTTTTAAATTGGTTTTCAAAATTTAATTATTCATTAGCAAGAATCCTTATTCCTATTATACCTACACCGACCAATTCGAATTTGTTCCGAATTTTAGTACAAGAAGTACCAATACGGACAAATTATGCTATTATGATTTAGATAACATCATGGTGTATTTCAATCTAATCTAGATTTGATTTGGACTGTTAGTATCAACTTATCAAGTATAATATGTATTTTCCTTATTAAAATATTTATATACATTGAAACAGATGTGAGTTTTGAAAAGTTTGGTTGTAGGTTATCATGCATATATATATAGGCTAAGGAAGGTAGAAAATCATTTTAAATTTTGGTTGAGATGTTTTATAGTCTATAAGCTTATCTTGTTAGATTAATTTTTTGTAATTAATCTATAATTTGGGCCACACATGTAAATAATTAAAATGTGTGTGCTATCATTTAATTAAGCCTAAATATAGTGATCTAATTAATAATTGATTAATTGACTTAAGGGTATAATTGTCATGAGATTATTGTGTAGATACCATTAGATAATTATTATTTCTATGAGGGGCAGAAATATAATTATGATAAAATTAAAACTTCCCTAGCGGTTATTGTGAACTGCCCTAGCGGTTATTGTGAACTGCCCTAGCGGTTTATAAATAGGGTTATGGTCCCCATTCTACCACGACGCATTCCAATTTCTGAAAATCCTCTCAGAGAGAAGTTGACACAGAATCTAGTGGCTAGAATTGGAAGACCATCTCAAAGGGTTCTCTTCCTATAAGGTTTCTCCTTCAATGGATTCAGGTATGCTTCCGCTATTAATTTTCTACTCATTGTTTTAATCAGGAGATTCCAGTATATATAAATTAGGGTTTTCATTTTGGTTGATTTTAACAAGTGGTATCAGAGCCTACTTCTTGATTAATTCTTTGAGTTATTAATTTAATATATATATATATGTCAATGGATTAAGATTTATGAAATATTGGGTTGATATATATATATATATATATATTTTTTATTCTGCAATCGGTTTCTATTGGTTTATCAATCGATTGTATTTATTCTGCCGATAAATCGTCTGATAAACCAATAAATCATTTCATAAATCGTTTGACAAACCAGTGGATCGTTTTGATAAACTGAATAGAAATCGATTGTATTAATATAAGAATATACATAAATACATTTGGAAATTTTCCTACTTTCTGTGCTTTTAGCTATTTTTTTCTATAAGAGTATACATAGATACATTCATTGGTTAAGAAGAGAGGTGCAGAAAAATTTGTATTTGAAGTCAAAAGTATTACCTTTCCAATGATTTATCTTAGAAATTTCTTTGGGAATAGTAGGTGATGATTCTGTTAAAGTTTCAAATATATATATATGTATATGAGTATAAAACGCCTTTATCCCTTGCTGCTGCAATATTTATCATATTCTTATAATAATATATTAAGTTTTAATTTAATTTTTTGTATTAAATAATTTTTTTTTGGTTTGGCACAGTTATTGTATTTAGTATATAATTATTGATCAAAACTGTGAATTTGAATTTGAATTTGATTTTTTTTTTAATAGCATTTTATGATATTAATATTTAAGTTATTGATCTAGCATTTTAAATAGGCTAATTAAAGCGGAAAATCACCAAAGTGACATCTTTCGTGTAGATTAGTCTGTTCGGGGTGTTAGATATTTGTGTGTATGTGATTCATGCGGGTATTGACTGGCCCAAAGGAAAGTTAATATTTGGTCAAATTGCATACATACCTGTGGTGATAAATATGTGATGATTATAAAGGTAACTTAATGTGAATAATAAATCAATCCAAAGATAGATTTATTATTTGACATAACTTATCATCAATGTTTGATCACTACAACAAGAGTACCACTTACAGTTAATATTACTGTCCAAAGACTTGATATTAATGTTGTGCTAGGTATCTTGAAATGTCATAATTTGTTTTTAAATTTAAAGATTATGTGTTTAATTGCTTATTTTATGTGAGCATGATGGTTTATTTGATTCATTTTATTTTGTTCTCTATTCAGCTTTTATATCAACTACTTCTATATCTACCAACATCAATAATGTCCCTATGTTAAATGGGACTAATTTTAAGGACTGGAAAGAGAATATGATGATTCTCTTAGGCTGCATGGATATAGACTTAGCCTTGAAAATGTCCAAACCCGATGAACTCAATGAGGATAGTACTCAAGAGGATGAGGTTTATTGGGGTAAGTGGGAACGTTCAAATAGGCTAAGTCTTATGATCATGAAGCGCGGCATTCCAGAAGCTTTCAGGGGTGCGGTAACCGATGAGGTTACTAATGCCAGTAACTTCCTTGCGGAAATTCAGAAACGTTTTGCCAAAAACGATAAGGCTGAAACGAGCACACTTTTAGCAAGCTTGATTTCAATGAAGTATAAAAGCAAGGGTAATGTTCGGGAGTACATCATGGAGATGTCTCATCTTGCTTCAAAACTTAAGGCTTTGAAACTCGACTTATCTGATGATTTACTCGTGCATTTGGTTCTCATCTCTCTTCTTGCACAATTTAATCAATTCAAGGTCAATTATAACTTTCAAAAGGATAAATGGACTCTTAATGAGCTCATTTCATTCTGTGTGCAAGAGGAAGAGAGATTGAAGCAAGACAAGACCGAAAGTGCTCATCTGGCTAGCACTTCTAAGGATAAGGGCAAACGAAAGAATAAGGATAATAAGGTTGCTGCTTCTAAGGGTCCAGAACAAAAGAAACAAAAAGTTGAGGTAACATGTTTCTTCTGTAATAAGCCTGGACATACTAAGAAGGAATGTACCAAGTATACTGCTTGGCGTGTTAAGAAAGGTATATTTCTTACTTTGGTCTGTTCTGAAGTTAATTTAGCTTCAGTATCTAGAAACACATGGTGGTTAGATTTTGGTGCTACTACTCACATTTGTGTTTCTATGCAGGGTTGCCTGAGTTACCGAAAACCAAGTGATGCTGAAAGATGCATCTATGTCGGAGATGGTCAGTCGGTAGAAGTAGAGGCAATAGGGCACTTTAGATTATTATTGAAATCTGGTTTTTTTTGGATTTAATAGATACTTTTGTTGTACCGTCTTTCAGACGGAATTTAATTTCAGTTTCTGTTTTGGACAAATCAGGTTATTGTTGTTCATTTGGAAACAATAAATTTACATTATCTATTAATTCAAATGTTGTTGGAACCGGTTTACTTAATGTTTATGATAATCTATATTTGTTGGAAACTATTCCGTCCTATAATGAAACCTTGCATGTGGAATCACGAGGTACAAAGCGTAAATTGAATAAAGATAATTCGGCCTCATTGTGGCACAAACGCCTAGGTCATATCTCTAAATCTAGAGTTGAGCGACTTGTGTCCGATGGGATTTTGGAATCACTTGACTTTTCAGATTTTGATATTTGTGTTGAGTGTATTAAAGGAAAACAGACCAAAACAAAGAAATTAGGTGCCAATAGAGCTACAGACGTCTTAGAATTAATTCATACAGATATCTGTGGACCATACCCTACGGCATCTTGGAATGGTCAACAGTACTTTATAACATTCATAGACGACTATTCAAGATATGGCTACCTATTTCTTATACATGAGAAATCACAATCATTGGACATGTTCAAAACATTTAAAGCATAAGTTGAGTTACAACTCAACAAAAGAATAAAGAGCGTCAGATCTGACCGTGGTGGTGAATACTATGGTAGATATGACGGATCAGGTGAACAACGTCCAGGACCATTTTCTAAATACCTAGAGGAATGTGGGATCGTCCCTCAATACACCATGCCAGGATCACCTAGCATGAATGGTGTAGCAGAAAGATGAAACCGAACTCTTAAGGACATGGTAAGGAGTATGATTAGTCATTCTACTTTACCCGAAAAACTCTGGGGTGAAGCACTCAAAACGGCAGCTTATATCCTAAATCGGGTGCCAACTAAAGCGGCTGCTAAAACGCCTTATGAGCTTTGGACGGGTCGAAAGCCCAGTTTAAAGCATTTTCATATTTGGGGATGTCCAACTGAAGCGAGACCTTATAAGCCTCATGAAAAGAAACTGGACTCTAAAACAGTTAGCAGCTACTTTATTGGTTATGCAGAGCGATCAAGGGGTTTTAAATTTTATGATCCTGCTATTAGGTCAATTTTTGAGATGGGAACTGCAACATTTTTTGAGGATGTTGAGTTTGGGGGGAGAAATCAAGCTAGGAATATTGTCCTTGAGGAGGAAGAGGGATCTACTATTGCTTTTGATAATGTACAGGTTTCACTACCTATCATTGATCAAGAAGTAAATTTGGATCCTCAACCAACAGACAATATTGTTCAACCCTTAATTGCAAATGAGGACATTGCTCCTGAAGAACAAACTCAACAACCTCAAGAAAATGTGCCATTAAGGAGATCCACTAGAGAGAGGAGAAATGCAATTTCGGACGATTATATCGTATATCTCCAGGAACGTGAGGTAGAAAGTGGAATGATGGAAGATGATCCAATCAACTTCCAGCAAGCCATGAAAAGTTCCAACTCTCAGAAATGGATTGAAGCCATGAATGAAGAGTACAAATCTATGCAAGACAATAAAGTTTGGGAACTTGTCCCATTACCAGTTGGTACGAAGCCCATTGGTTGTAAATGGATATTTAAAACCAAGCGGGATTCAAATGGTAATGTAGAAAGATATAAAGCACGTCTTGTAGCTAAAGGCTTTACTCAAAAAGAAGGAATTGACTTCAAAGAGACCTTATCTCCAGTTTCTACGAAGGACTCTTTCAGGATAATCATGGCACTAGTTGCACATTATGATCTTGAGTTACATCAAATGGATGTTAAAACAGCGTTTCTCAATGGTGACATTGATGAAACAATTTATATGGTACAACCAGAAAATTTTGTGTCCGAAGACTCAAAGAATATGGTTTGTAAATTAACTAAATCCATTTATGGGCTCAAGCAAGCTTCTCATCAGTGGTACTTCAAGTTTCATCAAATTATTGTCTCATATGGTTTTGAGGCAAATCTTATGGATGAATGTGTGTATCACAAATTCAGTGGGAGTAAGTATATTTTCCTGGTTTTATATGTCGATGACATATTGCTAGCCACAAATGATATTAGCATATTGCACGACACCAAGAGATTTTTATCAAAACATTTTGAGATGAAAGATCTTGGTGATGCCTCCTTTGTCTTAGGAATCCAGATACACCGAGATCATTCTAGGGGTATTTTAGGATTGTCACAAAGGACCTATATTGATAAAGTCCTCCAAAGGTATGGCATGCAAAATAGCAAACCAGGTGATACCCCTCTCACTAAAGGAGACAAATTCAGTCTTAATCAATGCCCTAAAAATAGTTTAGAAAGTCAAGAAATGCAGAAGATTCCTTACGCTTCGGCTGTGGGGAGTCTAATGTATGCTCAGGTATGTACACGTCCGGATATTGCGTACATTGTTGGCATGTTAGGCAGATATCTAAGTAACCCTGGAATGGATCATTGGAGAGCAGCCAAGAGGGTTATGAGATATTTACAGAGAACAAAAGAGTACATGCTTACATATAGGAGATCGGATCAGTTAGAGATCATTGGGTATTCCGACTCCAACTTTGCTGGATGCCAAGACAGCAGAAGATCCACATCAGGCTCTATTTATCTGTTGGCTGGTGGAGCAATTTCATGGAGGTCTGCCAAACAGACACTCATAACTTCATCCACCATGGAAGCAGAGTTTGTAGCATGTTATGAGGCATCCAATCAAGGAATATGGCTACGAAATTTTGTCACTGGGCTGCGTGTTCTGGATGGTACTGAAAGACCACTGAAGATATTTTGTGACAATAAATCAGCAGTTTTATATTCCAATAACAACAGGAGTTCTACAAAATCAAAATACATTGATATCAAGTTCCTAGTTGTAAAAGAAAAAGTACAGAGTGGACAGATATCCATAGAGCATATTGGAACAAACTCCATGATAGCGGATCCGCTTACAAAGGGATTACCACCCAAGGTCTTTCATGAGCACACTGCTCATATGGGTCTCATTTGAGGATATCCAAATTTAGTGGGAGTTTATATTATTCATTGTATATTGCTCTATGTTATGTTTAGACTTTATCTATACATTTGGATTGTGTTCTGCAGAAATAAAGTATTCATTTTATTGCACTCTGTTAAATTATGCTAAAGATTTGATCTTAATAAAGTTAAGTAGGACCAGTTGGAAATAGGCATGAATAGATCACATTGCATGTAATTTCCATGCTATGCACTCATGATTGATCTATGTCATTTAGCTGTGCAGATATATGTGACCATTGATTGGTCTAGTAACGATTGATGTAACAAAGGCCACCTTGATCCTATGTCAGTATAGTTAATGGACGAGATTGTTCGGATATACCCTAAGGACATGATAGCAAATTTTGAGCTCATAAGGTTAAGCACATTTATTTGATTAAATATGCATGTGGCCCAGTGGGAGATTGTTAGATTAATTTTTTGTAATTAATCTATAATTTGGGCCACACATGTAAATAATTAAAATGTGTGTGCTATCATTTAATTAAGCCTAAATATAGTGATCTAATTAATAATTGATTAATTGGCTTAAGGGTATAATTGTCATGAGATTATTGTGTAGATACCATTAGATAATTATTATTTCTATGAGGGGCAGAAATATAATTATGATAAAATTAAAACTGCCCTAGCGGTTATTGTGAACTGCCCTAGCGGTTTATAAATAGGGTTATGGTCCCCATTCTACCACGACGCATTCCAATTTCTGAAAATCCTCTCAGAGAGAAGTTGACACAGAATCTAGTGGCTAGAATTGGAAGACCATCTCAAAGGGTTCTCTTCCTATAAGGTTTCTCCTTCAATGGATTCAGGTATGCTTCCGCTATTAATTTTCTACTCATTGTTTTAATCAGGAGATTCCAGTATATATAAATTAGGGTTTTCATTTTGGTTGATTTTAACATATCTATGATAGAGAATAGGGTAAATCAGTGTACATTCCAACTGTGTTTTCTCTATAAAAGATAGTTCACTCTGATGGACCACAATATGCCAAAGATGTTCAAGATATTATTGATTATGGAACCACTAGGAATGTTGTTGGATTTATTGCAGAACTGTATATGTAGTTCATACATCCTTGATGTGTTACTTCTCATTTTTTTCCAAATAAAATTCAAATCACTGAGATCCAAAGCCATCAAGCCCCAAACCCATGGATTTTCCTGGAATCCATATAGGAAAAAATAGGGAAGATCCATGGGTTTGGGGGTTGATTCGAGCTTGAAAAAAAGAGCTGTGTCACAAGCATCCAGAGATCGAGAAACTTGAATACCAATTTAAAAACCATACAATATAAAATCAAACAGTTTATTTGAAGATAACGTAGGCAGATAACGCAGACATTTTATCGGCTTTTTTTGTTGTGTTCTCAGGTATCTACATTTGCAGCAAAATGTAGATATCTTCTTTATCTTAAAATCGTACATTTTATTTGAAGAACGCAGGTTCTCATATATTGATACCTGAAAATGTAGCAAAAACGCCAATTTATCAGGTAATGTGATCCAATAAACTATAAGTTCTCAGATATTAGTACAATTGCAGCAAAATGCTTGTTTTATTGCCATTACCTGAAAATGTAGCAAAAACGTCAATTTATCAGGTAATGTGATCCAATAAACTATGTGTTCTCAAGTATCAGTACAATTGCAGCAAAATGCTTGTTTTTATTGCCATTTAATTTGTTTATTGTGTCCTACTGCATTAATGTTGGAGATAATCATCATTCTATGGACACCTTACATGCTATGAGTTTTGTTACATGCCATGTTGAATTCCAGTTCTTACTCATTTACCTCAAAACCTCAATTATAACGATTTACTAGGAATTCGGAGCTCAACTCAAACAATTAACATCTAATTCCATCACATCTTATATTGAAAATATTCCAAATCAAAATACAAAGTGATAATACTCTATCATTTTAATCTATATGTTGACGATATCAAACCCTGGTACTGAATGAGCCCATACAAGTTCTTAATACTTAAAAGAACATTTATTGAAATATCGAGAAGGAAAAGAATGCCCAAGAGGATTCAGACAAGAATCACTCTTAAAATGGGTATTTAAAGATCTACTAAGGTAATAAACTCATCGCAGCTAGCGAGCTAGGGTTCTTGGCGTGAGCGAACGGTGACAGCGGCCGTGTGCTCGCGGCTTGTGCAGGCCGTAGGCTGTTCGGAGCTCTTGGGTTTCCCTCGGCCCTTTCTTAAACTGCGCTAGGGTTCTGAAGACGGTCAGAGCTGGCACGACCTTCGCCGCTTCTGCGCTAGGGATCTGAAGACGGCCGCATGCCCACGAGGCAGCTGTCCACCGAGCCTGGTCTCCACGTAGGAGAATGGCGGCCATTTTTCTCTCAGTCACTCGCGCCTCCTGTTCGTTTCCAGCTGGGGTAGTTCCTTTGATTCTAGTTTCTCTCTTCAAAGGGGGAAAGGCTGTCGGCGGCCCGTTGTCCTTGATTCTTGATTGTTCAGGAAATATCAGTGTCCTCCATTGTGGTGGTAGCGGAATCTTTGGTGGAAGCAAGGAATTTGGCAGAGTCAACTTTGGTTTTCAGCTTCAATGGGTTATGGCTTCGCCTGGTTGATCTCCATAAGTGGATTTTTTAGGTATGGAAACCCCTTGTTTTAGAGGAAATTTCTATTTACCCCTTTGCGCGGGTTTTTTTTGTTGTCGATTTCAACTCTTTTGAGGTAAAATAGGTCATTCTAGATTCAGGTCCCTGGTCTTGGGGAAGTGCTGGGCTCTCTCATCTGCTCCAGTTTGGGTTGGGCTTCCAAATTTTCCCTTGCCTCTTTGGAACTTTACCTCGCTTGAAGTTATTGGCAATGCGTTGGGCTCCTTTTACGATCGAAGTCTAGAAACAAAGGATTACATAAAAACTACCTTTGCTCACATATGTGTGGAAATGAATTTTAGCCATGGCTTTCCTGCTAAGATCCATTTGACCAGTAAGGATTATGTGTGAGTGCAAAAGCTAGATTATGAAAATGCGATGTTCAGATGCAAATCTTGCTTTGCAATTGGACATCTTGTCAAAGATTGTCCAAAAGCCTCTCAGATCCCCAAATCCAAAAATTTTCATCACAAATCTACCTGGTGGGTTGGAGCAAACTCCGAGCATTATACAGTAAACAAAAATGAAGATCTATCCAAAGAGGCACCATCACAAGATAACGAATCTCCTCTAGCTAAAAAAGATGACACTCTAGAAGAACAAAGGATCCCTTCCATGGATAAGAATCCACCTGCAGCTTCATGAGATAGTGTGATCCAACAGATGGAACCGAAAACTCCAGCTCTAGAGGATGCACCCGAAGATACAGTGCCCATTCTCGAAGCTTATGTCGAGCCTTCAAATTGGACCAAAGTCGGCAAAAAGAAAAAAGGAGCTTCACCATCTTTGAAGCCAAAAGAAAATTCAATCTCTCCAAGAAAAACAAGAAGCCATCAAACTTCAAATAGTTAATCTCTGGATTGCAACGAGATATGTATGTAAGAAGTAGGACAACAACAATTTTGGTCTTGCCAGTAGTAGATGTAGCTCAAAAATCCTTCCTGGGCAATTTGTAAAAGAGACACAGTCTCCTATTCACTCCTTAAAGATGAATAAGGAGGTCCTCTCTTGCGATCAGTCTCTCTTCAGAACTTTGTAACCATTGTTTCTCTTTTTTCTCTTTATAAAAACTTCTTAACCGTTTTTGTTAAAATAAAAATAAAAAACGATCTACTAGCAATAACCACATTTTTAAATGTGGTTGATATTCGTTGATCGACGTATATCAACCATGACCACACATTTAAAAGTAGTTGATATTCATCGATCGACAAATATCAACCACATTTAAAAATGTGGTTGTTCCGAGTAGACATACCGCCCCACAAAGAAATAATGAAATTAGAATTTTAATAAAAATGTTATTTCTAAATAAAAATGAAATGAAATGCATATTAAGTTAATATATATATATATATATATATAAAAACTAAAGTAAATTAAATAAATAAATAAATTAAATAATATTAAATTAAAAATAAAATAAATAAAATAAAAGTAAAGTAAGTAAAAATAAATTAAAATAAAAAAATTAGAATAAAAGTAAAGTAAGTAAAAATAAACCAAAGTAAATTAAAAGTAGAGTAAATAAAATTAAAAGTAAATTAAATAAAATAAAGTAAATTAAAAATAGAAAAAAATTAAATTAAATTAAATAAAAGTAAAGTAACGTAAAAAAATTAAATAAAAGTAAATTAAATTAAATTAAGTAAAGTAAAATAAAATAAAGAAATAAAATAGAATAAAAATAAAAATAAAAAAATAAAAATAAAATAAAAAAGTAAAATAAAGAAATACAAATAAACTAAATTAAATTAAATAAAATTAAAGTAAAGTAAAAATAAATAAATAAAATTAAAGTAAATAAATAAATATAAGTGGAAAAAAAATTAGTAAAATATATTAAATAAAAATAAAAAATAAATTAAATAAATGTAAAAATAAGTAAAATAATTGATAGTAAAGGTAAATTCAAAATAAAGTAATTAATTGATATTAAAGAAAAGTAAAATAATTTTTATTAAAAAAATAAAAGTAAAATAATAGATATTAAATGTAAATTAAAAATAAAATAACTGATATTAAAAATCATTGAAATAAATAATATTAAAAATAAATCAAGAAGAAGAAAATTGATATTAAAATTAATTAAATAGATGTAAGTAAAGAAAAATAATGGTAAGGTAACCCAACTAAAATCAACCAAACCCAAATCAACATTTATGGTTATGGTTGACTTTTGTTTTCCCATGGTTTACTTAAGTTGAACCGTGGTCAACCATGGCAAACTAATTAATATTAATTATTATTTTTATAATAATTAATATTATTAAAGAATAATATTTATTAATAATAGTATATTTATTTAAATGACAATAATTTATTTATAGTTAATAAATAAATTTAAATATTTGTAATAAATAGAAAATATATATTTAAATATTAAATGGGGTTTAGGGTTTTGAGTTTTAGGAGTATCCCTGCAAACTAGTATGGGAAGACTATGGCGATTGGGACAGGACTTGGAGTCAAGATGATCCATAGGATCAGCCTAGTACCAACCAAGAGAAAAATGTGGAAATTTTAGTTTATTTTCCTACTACCGATTACCCTGGTTTCTCTTGCTCCTCTGCTTTGTTAGGGTTTACTAATTGACATTTTTTCCTAATTATTTTTTTTCTTTCTGTCTCGGGGTGTTTTTATCCTTTTTCACTAGTTCTCTAGTCTTTTGGGTTTTGACTTTTCTGTGGGTCCCTCCGGATTATTTCAACTTGTTTTTTGCTTGGCCTTTTCTCCTTCTGACAATGGGTTTTTAACTTTGACAGGTGTTCTTTCCTGGGATTTTTCCTATGGGGTCTACCCCTACTATTCCTACCCCTGTTGCGAAGATCCCACAAAACACTACTCCTCCACTTGTCTTATCTCCTCTTCCCTCGTTTGTGCGGTGGACTGGTGAATTAGCTCGGAAAAGGCACAAAGACAAAACGGTGAAAGCACGGGATGGGCTTCATAGTTTTGTTCTGGGTACTGATGTTGGGTTAGATCGGATGGAGATGTTATCCTCGCGGGCTCTGGTTGGTAGGGTTTAGTTTGCCTGGCCCAATAAGGTAGAAATTGTTGATTGGGTTAATAGTCATTGGACCCCTTTATTGTCTACGACACCTCGTATAAGCCTGCTAATGAAGGGTTGGATCATTTTTATTTTTCCTGTTAATACATCTCTGGACTTCTTCTTAAACAAGTTTTGGTCTTATCGTGAAGGTTCACTTATCCTTAAAAAATGGCATGTCAATTTTAACCCGCCAAAGGAAAAGCAATCTCGTCACCTGTGGATGTTGGCTCCGGGGCTACCTTTTGAACTGTGGTCTGAAGAGATTTTGATGGGCATGGCCAATACTGTTGGAAGATTTGTCAGGTTTGACAAAAATGCTTTATATGGGGTAGAGAAAAAATTTGAAAAGGTTATGGTTGAATTTGACATGAGGTTAAGGCTTCTGGCAGAGATGGAAATTATTTGGGGGAAGAGGGTTTATTTACAAAAGCTTGACTACTTTAAGATACCATTCTGATGCTTTCAGTGTCGACAATTGGGACATGTGCATGCTAATTGCATTTCTTCCTCTCGATCATCTACGTCTTCATCTGATTTTTCTCATGATTTTGGGTGCAAGAAAGTGGAGCCATACATGCCTGAGCACTCCCTTGATCTCCATGAGGTTTCGGATAAGTCAAATTCGGACTCATCTACTCACTATGAAAATATCTCTAAGGGAGAACTTGACTTCTATGTCTCTATTGAGAATTCTCTGGCTCACCTATTATCTACCACAGAACTCTTCCCTAGGGTTTTGGGTTTAGTTAAATATTCGAAAGGTGATTCCTCTGGTCATATGATGGATTCCTTTCCTGATAGACTGTTGAATTTAAATTTTTCTGAGCCTGAAAAATCCCTGGCTGAAAACTTGGGGCATTTCCCTTCAGATCAGTCATGTGATCAACCAATTGCTTCCTCTCCGGTCCCTTTGAAATCCCATGTTATTATCGCTTCTTCTTTGGTTTCATTAGATGGGGGTGACAGTGTTATTTTGGCTAACTGTGGCTATTCCCCCAAATCCTCCCTTGGGATTATTACCCCTCTCCCGATTCATTCAAAGAATCCTTCATTAAATACTGAAGTTTTGTCGGCATAAAATTTACGATTTCAAAATGTGACCATTCGAAAAGGGAGGAAGGGCAAACCTGCTTGTAACAAGGATACTGTAGACTACATTACAGTTCAAGATAGATTAGTCTCCACTGAAAAGGGAGATGACTCACTACTTCCATCAAGGGCACTTAGAGCACCATCGCCTATATTGATCAGTGATTAATGTCCCTAATTTCTCTAAATGTTAGGGGGTTTGGAAAGGTTGGGCGGATCAGGGCCTTATCCAACCTTTTAAATGGTACTAGTCCGGATATTTTGTTACCTCAAGAAACCATTTGTGTAGACTCCTCTGCAATTTTAAAACTTTCCAATATCTTGTCGAGCTCGGAGTTCTCTGTCTTAGTGCCATTGGTCAATTGGGGGGTATCCTAGCAGGCTGGAATCCAAATTTTTTCAGCTTCATTGCTTTCAAAATGCGTTGGGGTATATTGCTAAAGGGGAGGGGATTAATTTTTAAACAGTCCTTAAATATTCTTAATTGTTATGGGCCATATAAGGAGCGGGTTATTTTTTGGGACTCCCTCAAGGATTCAAGTATCCTGAATTTAGATAATCTGATTATTGCAGGTGATCTGAATTTTACCTGTTCGATGAATGATATTTGGGGTGCCTCTGCCAAAGTTGACAGTCTGTCAAATTTTTTCAATGATTTGTTCGTTCATTTTGATCTTGTGGATGTTGTCCCTACAGTTTCGGTCCCCACCTGGACTAATAAAAAAAAGGGTTCTGAAGGTATTGCAAAATGGCTTGATAAATTTTTGATCAAATCATAACTATTGAAGAATATGCCAAGATACAGATCCTGGGTTGGTGAAAATAATTTTTCAGATCATTGGCCTATTTTCATGCATTTTGAGGAATCTTTTACTCAGCAAAATTTTCCCTTTAAGTTTAACTGTACTTAGTTACAAAATGATGTTTTTACTTCTGCAGTAAAGCATTTTTGGTTAAAGCTCAATGTTGGGGGAAATTTGAACATCATGGATAAATTCGTTCTCAAACTTAGAAAGTTGAAGGAATTTGTCACCAAATGGATTAAGGCTCAGAATCTAAAGGATAGTGAGGAGCTAAAATATCTGGAAAGTGAGATTCAGGATTGATATAAAAAAAATCTTATTCATCCTTTGGATAGCGTGGAGTTTGAAAAATTAAGGAGCTATGAACAAAAAAAGAAAATCTATTGTTACAGGAGGAAAAAGAATGGCGGCTCAAAAGCAGAGAGCCCTATGGGTTAACTATGGTGATCGTAACTCGAGATTGTTTCATGCTTATGCCTCTCATCGTAGAAACTATAATTCTATATGGGACATTATGGATTCTGATGGAAACATTATTTATGGGTTAGAAAATATTCAACAGAATTCCAAAGCTTACTTTGGAAATATCTACAATGATTCAGGTGATTGTAATCTGGTTTCTCAACTTAAAATTGCAAAGTTATTTCCAAGGTTCATAAATGAGCAAGAGGAAATTGAGGTGGGGAAGGCTATGACTATTGACGAAGTGGAAGAGACCCTAAAACTCTTTGCAAAAGAAAAGATTCCAAGCCCGGATGGCTGGACAGTCTAGCTTTTTCTTCATTTCTTTGATATCATGGGAAATGATCTTCTAGCAATGGTTGAATACTCTAGAATGAATGGGGTCATTTCTGGTGCTTTCAATGCTACTTTTCTTACACTAATTCCTAATTGTGGGAAGCCTTCTCCTTTAGGGGATTATCGGCCAATAGAATTGTGCAATTTGATCTATAAGCTAATCTCCAAGATCATTGCCAATCGTATTAAACCTGCTCTTTCAAGGGGTATCTCTTATGAACAATTTGTCTTCTTCCAGGATCGTCAGATCCTGGATGCCATTGGTATTACACAAGAAATAAATCATACCATTAAAAGGCAAAAATAGAGGGCAGTTATTCTAAAGATGGACCTTGAAAAGGCTTATGACAGGGTTGATTGGATCTTTCTCCGGCTAATTCTGATCCATATTGGTATTCCTCCCTTGGTTTTGAATTGGGTTATGGCTTGCATCTCTTCTGCAAACATTGCGGTCCTTATCAATGGTAGTCCTTCTAGTTTCTTCAAATGCAGTAGAGGCATCATACAAGGATGTCCTTTGTCTCCTCTCCTATTTTTACTAACCATTGAAGGTTTCAGCAGACTCATTTTACAAGCCAAAACAGAAAACAAAATCCAGGGTTCAAAATTTCAAAGGAGCTTTATATTTCTCATCTACTTTTTGTTGATGACGTCTTATTGGTAGGCAAAGATTCTATGGAAGAATGGAGACATGTCACGTCCCCTCCCATTCTACCAGCTAGATGGAGAGGATCGTGAGGCTAACCCGGGCATCCAGCCCCATGAAATTATTTCATAAGCATTCACATAATAAAACAGAGACATATGTAGATGCATAACTATTTTATAGCACAGCGGAAATAATATCATTTACACCTTCACCATACATTCAGATATTCATCAATTTAATAATGGCAAGAATATACAAACACAAGAGAATACTTATCTTAACAAGTAGTCCCTGAGCAACCAGCTACGCTTCTGCAACGTTCCACCCAACCGTAGGCCAGTGTGCTCCTTAATTTCTCAGCACCACTGCCACCCCCGAGCTGAGCATGATCTCCACAAGGAAAAAGGGGAAACCGGCTCTCACATAGCCAAAGATATGCCAGAATCAGCCAAGCCAACTAGCAGTTGGGTTTCTCAGGCTGCTAAGAGGTGGGCAGAGGTGAATTACTAGGCTAGTGGCTCAACCATGGAGTTATGGATACATCATTGGGCTCATCAAGCCAAATCTGTCCTCTTCCACTCTTGAAGCTTCTGCTCACATGTCCAAATCCAAAACGGGATGCACTGAACAACAAAAAACTCAATTACTGGGCATGAGGAAAACGATTTCCACAGTGGGATGCATGAGATGGGGTTTCCAACTATCTCAGAAAAACGTGGGAACCCATAAAAACAAAATGGGAAGTTGGGGAACAACCCTGGGAAGCCAATCCATTTTTATAAAAAAGTCCTTGGACATTCGGGGGTAAAACGACCTCCATACAGTCCCCAAAATGTGGCTCTCCTCTCCCAGGCTACTGCATATGCAAAAACGAACTCCCAGCCATGGAAAAATGCAGGATTTGGATGAAAAACGTGTAGGGAAAGACCCAGCTAGCTCCCCCTGCGTGAATGAGAGAAGACTAACTGTTTCGAATGGCTTTGGGCACCATTTCGTGGGTGTTCTCTTGCCCAACAAGCAAAAACATGAATTTCCAGGCTGATGGCTTGCCCATGCACGAAATTGGCTGCCATACTTCTTCATTTCCAAGGCAATAACTGCCCCAACCAATCTTTGGAAGAATTAAATGATTGGGTGTATGAGACAAAATGGGTAGTTGGTGGTTTTTATGGGTTTCCCCATTGACACATGGATTAACACCATTGGCCCAAGGGTTTGAATAATCTCCCCCCCTATTCCTTGTAAAGATCATGCCCCCATCTCTTTTGTTGCATTGCGTAGCTGGTTGTGGGTTTTTTTTATTAAAATTGCATATTTACATGATTTCCGATGTTACATTGTGCACCGCTAGCACAAGAACCATATGCATCTATTCTAATTGCCGATACATAAAACGATAAATCAGTGGCGGGGCCTTGGCCTTGAGCTCCTCACCATGACTAAATGACAATATTTACATCATTTACCATATTAATGCAATAGGGTCAAGCTGGGGACATTACAAGACATTACAAGGAGTTAATTTTATCCTTCTTTAAAGCATCAGGTATGAAGGTTGTGAAAATCCTCACAGCAGATCTAAGAGATGATGTATACCTCACAAGAGTAATTATGATTAAGCAGGAAAATAGAAGAAGAGTGAACAATACAGTATAATGAGCAACAGAATAATATGGTACAGTAGAACTCAGATAGAAGCAATAATACTTCACACACACTAATTAATTAATCACAGTATGGACAAATAAATAGTACAATGGTAGAGAGGATTCAAATGCCTAAGGTGGCAATTCGAATTAGCCTCTCAGAGTGATCATAAGATCAATAGAGTGTCATAGGAGCACAACTAGGTGTCCTCATGATCATCGGAGCGCAACTGGAAGTCTTCATCATCATCAATGGAGTCATCAATGCTCAAGTAATTGTCAACCATCAGTCAAACTAACTCTGGTAGGTGTAACTGAGTGTAACTCAATGTAACTGAGTGTAACTGAGTGTAACTAAGTGTAACTGATTGTAACTTAGTGTAACTGACTGTAACTGAGTGTAATTGACCGTAACTGAGTGTAACTGAACTGGTAGGTGAAGAAGGGCGAGTTGCTCCCTAAAATCAAGGAAGAAGGGTGCATTAAGCAACTGGAGGGCTAAAACTGAATAGTGAGAATCTCCTGGGGGCTGGCTAACTAAGGGCTAGGTGCTAGACTGATGACTGGGATGCATGCAAAATGCATGCAAACCCTAAAGGTGCATGCATGACTGAAAATGTAAATGATCAAAATACTGGTGGGACTAGGATGGAGTATACGAATATCCTAACACCCCCCCTTAATCCATCCTAGGCCCTGGTAACTAAGACCAAAGGTCACCCAATACAATGAATAATAACAATCAATAAAACAAGGAAGTGGGAAAATTTCATGGGAAACATACCCCCTCCTCAAAAAATAGACTGTAAGGCACACATAAGAATAAATGCTCCAAACTCAAGCATGTGTGATGCTTGGTCATATGTATGGAGGTATCTTCTTCTTGGGAAGAAGTGGATCATGCTCAAAAAGCATGTGCTTGTACTTGCTCTTCAGATCGAATGTGATGAGAACAAATCCAACAGTATGAGAATGATCCTTGAACCTGTGATTCGAATTAGCTGAGGTAGGATCAAATCTGTGAAATTACATATAGTCTTTTGTCTTCTCCTTCGAACCACCATGGGTGAGATTATGCCAAAAATAACTATTACATGTTTGCTTGAAATCAAAATCAAATTTAAGACTTAAAAAACAGTTTCTTGAGATCTCCTTTGAACCAGCAGGGGTGAGATCAAAACTATCATATGCATGAGAAATTATCCCAAGCAGTAATTGCTTAGAATCCAAATTAGATCCAAGACTTGAATAATGGTTTCTTGAGATCTCCTTTGAACCATGAGAGGTGAGATCAAAACCAGTAGATGCATGAGAAATTATCCCAAGCGAATGGAAATGGACATATTCTTCAATGACCTTCTGAAAGCATGGAATTATGATCATATAGTAGTATAAAAGAGGAGATAGATGGAGAGGAGCGAATGCATTACCTTTAAAAGCTGTTTTGACCTCTGAAATAATCATGTGATCATGATGCAAACCAACAGACTCTAGTGCAAGAGAGGATTTAGGACCTTCTGCAATATCTAGAGTGTGAGCTGGCACAAAAAGAGAAGAAAGTTTGAGCATGAGTGGAGAATCTGCAAGTTCTTTGTCAACAACTTCAATATGAGATGATACTGGTTCATGATCTGAGAGACCATCAAGAGGAGCGAATGCATCACTTTGCTTGCTTTTGAAGGGGTTTGGACCAAACCCTTCATTCTTTCTGCCAAATTTTTCATCCAGGTGAGCCCATAACTCTTTTGGAGTCCATAACTCTCTTGGAGTTTCAACACCATCACGGTATTTGAATTTGAATCTTTGGTATGCACACAAGGCAAGCATCATTGTTCCAAAGGCCATGTCACCTTTATTCAACCAGTCAATATTCTCTTCAGAGGATTCGAACTCTCTTTCAAAATAACAATCAAAGAGATCATGGCTCTTCAAATATGCTATCATTCTTGGTTTCCATTCATCATAGTTGAATGGAGAAAGAAGAGGGATTCCTTCTAAATATGAATCCATTGAAGCTGTAGAAGACCTGCAAAAACAATAGAGAATAACTACAACTGCTACTGCTGCAGAAGCTGCTGCACTCGAAATATTGGTAATAACCTACAAAAAAATCTCAAGAATGGAGATAAACAATACTCTCAACATGCTCTGATACCATGTGAAAATCCTCACAGTAGATCTAAGAGATGATGTATACCTCACAAGAGTAATTATGATTAAGCAGGAAAATAGAAGAAGAGTGAACAATACAGTATAATGAGCAACAGAATAATATGGTACAGTAGAACTCAGATAGAAGCAATAATACTTCACACACACTAATTAATTAATCACAGTATGGAAAAATAAATAGTACAATGGTAGAGAGGATTCGAATGCCTAAGGTGAAAATTCGAATTAGCCTCTCAGAGTGATCATAAGATCAATAGAGTGTCATTGAAGCACAACTAGGTGTCCTCATGATCATTGGAGCGCAACTGGAAGTCTTCATCATCATCAGTGGAGTCATCAATGCTCAAGTAACTGTCAACCATCAGTCAAACTAACTCTGGTAGGTGTAACTGAGTGTAACTCAATGTAACTGAGTGTAACTAACTGTAACTGATTGTAACTGAGTGTAACTAACCATAACTGAGTGTAACTGAACTGGTAGGTGAAGAAGGGCGAGTTGCTCCCTAAAATCAAAGAAGAAGGGCGCATTAAGCAACTGAAGGGCTAAAACTGAATAGTGAGAAGCTCCTGGGGGCTGGCTAACTGAGGGCTAGGTGCTGGACTGATGACTGGGATGCATGCAAAATGCATGCAAACCCTAAAGGTGCATGCATGACTGAAAATGTAAATGATTAAAATACTGGTGGGACTAGGATGGAGTGTAGGAATATCCTAACAAAGGTGAGTTCTAACAAATCTTGTCTTTATCAGCACAATATGAAGGAGAACAGAACTGCAGAAATTATGAACCTTTTGCCTTATAAATGTTGTAATCTTGAAGATGGATTTAAGTATTTAGGTTACTTCATAAAACCTAATGATTATAAGGTTAAGGATTGGATGTGGCTGATGAAAAAGGTGGAAGCGAGAATAAACCATTGGACATACAGATTGCTCTCAATCGACGGGATATTAACTTTGGTAAAAGCAATATTAACTGGAATTCCAGCTTATTGGTTTTCTCTTGCTCGGGTGCCTAAAGCAGTCTTAGCCTCCCTCATAAAGGTCTTTTCAAATTTTCTATGGAATGGTGGGAGAGATGGTAAGAGTGTCATTATGACCAGTTGGGAAAATATCACAAAGCCACAAAAATTTGGTGGGTGGGGTATTAAGCAACTTGAAAGCTTCAGTGTGGCTCTTAGAGTGAAACGTTTATGGCGTGGATTGACTGGGACGTCCGTTTGGGCACTAGTGTTGAAAGAGAAATACATCAAATGCGACCTGAGCCTATGGATTTGGAATCTGAACAAAAAATCTAAAGAGGTTTCCCCTTTCTGGTGGGGCTTTCTCAGAGTTTATTATTGGCTAGCGGCGAACCTTCAGTGGCAAGTAGGAAATGGAAAGGAAGTTCAGGTTGGTATCGATCCAATATTAGGATTGGATTAAAACTATCATCTGTCTGCTAGCATTCTGTCTATTTTAAAAGGCCTTGATATTTATACCCTTAATCAGATTAAGAAGGTCCGTATTGAAAATTCTATCGGGAACTATTGGTACAAGTCTGAAGAGATAGGACTGTGGGGTTCGGCAGCCAATGAATGGGATCAATACATAAGAAGACTAAATCTGGCAGGGTGCAAACTTAACAATGAATGTGATAAGCTAATCTGGTGTGGAAAGTTTCTAGATCCCTGTTCGACATTACTCATGTACTATTTGATTCTATGGAATATCAATAATATGTTTTTTTTCGCTAAAAAAAAAAAATTAAATATTAAATATTAAATAAATAAACTAAATTAAATAAGAAATAAATTAGTAATTAAGATATATATTAAAATTATATAAAAACATATATTGGCCATTACTCACCATGGTTGACCATGGTTGGAAATGTTTGATATGGTTTACTATGGTTGACCATGGTTGACTATGGTTTCCCATGGTCAACCATGGTCATGGTTGATAATAGTTTATTATGGTTGACCATGGGAAACCATAGTCAACCACAGTCAACCATGGGAAACCATGGTTGGCCATTACTGTCAACCACATGTCGAGTACCATGTGGTTGTTAAAATATATGTTAATATTATATAAAATTATTTATCGGCCATTATTGACCATGTTTGGAAATGTTTGACATGGTTTACTATGGTTGACCATGGTTGACTATGGTTTCCCATCATTGACCATGGAGTCAACCATGGATGACCATCGTGACCATAGCCATAGTCAACCATAGCCAAGCATGGTCAACCATGGTTAGCCATTAATGTCAACCACATGGTGACCATGTGGTTGTTAAGATATATGTTAATATTATATAAAAATATTTATTGGTTATTACTCACCATGGTTGACCATGTTTGGAAATGTTTGACATGGTTTACTATGGGTTTACTATGGTTGCCTATGGTTGACTATGGTTTCCTATGATTGACCATGCTCAACCATAGTCAAGCATGGGAAACCATAGTCAGCATGTTTGGAAATGTTTGACATGGTTTACTATGATTTACCATAGTCAAGCATGTTTAACCACGGTCAAACAAAGTCAACCATTGTCAACGGTAGTCAACCATCGTCAACCAAAGTGAACCATATGGTTGACTATGGTTGACCGTAGTTGACCATGGTTAATAATAATATTATTATTAATTTTAACAATCGTAGTTGGTTATTATTATTATTATCGAGCCATATTAGTAATTCAACCATATCAACCATGGTCAACAATATGGTTGACTTTGGTTGGTGTAGTGCTCTGGTTTTTACAGCAGAGCACTATGTAATATTTCTCAGTTAATTTTCTACTTATTAAACTTTATCAAGTGTATGGGAGTAAATTTCTAACAATTACCATGCATCTAAATGATATTTAGTGTTCTGTCATGTTTTTTTTATCAACCTTACATTTGTAATTTAAAATAAACAAACATATCAATATTTCCTTTTCAACAATCATGTTCTAGCATAAGAATATGTTTCACAACTCAGTAAATCAGTAAATAGCAGTAAATCAGTAAATAGCAAGTTTTGCATGTTTACAGTAAGTTTTAGCATAATAGTCAATAACGAAAATTACCTGATGCTGATGCTAACCGTAGGTTGTCACAGGTTGTAGAACCTCTTAGACAGCCAAACTGAAGTGTCCACCCTACCGACCAGCTATTATCTTGCTGGCCCTTGGAAATCAAAGGATTTCCAAGCCCCCGAGCCCACAATCTGATAATCCCGAGAGCAGTCTCTCCTTCTGTTCTCAAAATCTCTCTGTTCTCCAAACTTCTCTTCTCCAAACTTCTTTTCTTTCCCCCATAAAAAAAAACCCCCTTTCTCCAAGCTCTCCCCCTCTATATAATTTCCCTTCCTCGAGAATATCTTGGGCTTACTCCACCGCCCCAAAATCCCCCTCTCGAGCCCCTCAACATTTACTCCTATCACCAGTTCATTCATACACGGTTCTTTATAAAAATGTATAATTAATTACTCTCATGGAAAAATTAGTTGGTTTTGGATTGACGGTCGTAAGTTTTTATTACGGTGGGGATTATCACCCCAAGGTTATCCATTCGGGACAAGCGTCATTAAATACAAGTCTATTCGCTATCCTTGGTATGTAATGTTTATTAATGTAATTAATAAAATATTATATAATTAGTTGCCCCTTTTCAACTTGGACATGATGTGTCTTAATGGTCCACCTTATCCGTCGAGACTACTTAGCTTGAGGTTTAAATTCCAAGATTAACATTGAATAATTAAATAACCATTTTCCATCACATCACGTTCATTCCAAAAAGGGTTATCCTATTATGGCTAACTTTTGAAATGGAAATAATCACACAATATTAATTTATAAATCAATATTTTAGATCTTACTTATATTGCATTTGTTACGATAAGGATATAAATGTTGCTGGAATATTATTAATTAAGTAATAATAATAATTAGATCCCCATTTATTAATTAATAATAATAATTAAATCACCCTTTAACAATAATAAAAGGTGAATCAATCATAGTATTCTTAATTATTTGTTTATCACATGAGTACCCGATCATCAACATAGCATCCTTGTTCTTATAGACAAAGCACTTGTGAGGGCTTAAACAATTTTACTAATTAATTAGACACTATCACTACCCTATTCACAACAGTTCTCCTATGACAATGTTAACTGACGACACTTGTCTTAGTTTATTATTACAATGTTTTCATATAATTACTAATTCACTTATTTACACATTGACAACCTAACCATTCACTACCTAGGTTGATTGATGTATCCTTAACTGAGTTATCTATGACATTTATACTACTATTCAAGCATGACAAGTATGTTATACACCAGTAATATTGTACACGTACAAGGTGTGCATGCATGGCCAGTGTATGCACATGTCGGATATGTACTATAAACAAACCCCATTCCGCCTATGCATACTTGCTAACTAATAATAGTATCTACCCCCATGCAGAAGAGCAAGCATAATATATAGTATAATTACTTTAACATCCTCGGTTATTTAACAGTTAACCCTTTACGATTTAACATCATTGTCTTTATGTTTACATTAGTTTAATCAATCAAGTACAGGAAGGGTGCCTACTTCCACTAACTCGGAATCAAGGAATACTAAACCCTCAACAGTACTAACTAACACATCCTCCCGTCATAACCTACGTCCAGCATCCTCCCTATCCTCCCTCTGCTAGTACAACAGTGGATGTCGGACTCACCGATCTGACCACATAGAACTTGAGAGCGATAGCGTCGGCTAAACAGCGGACCTATCCTCCCCTAGCAGGCATCCGACCATCGTCATCACAACAACATGGGGAGCGTGTCTCAGCACGGCCCTCCCACGACCTCGGGTCTCATGGAACCATAGGGTGGGAAACACATCCATCCCTCTCAACATACCGGGCATACGCCCTTATCAACTCATACTTGCTGCTATCGGGATTATCAGTTTGTGTTATCGTATCCTCATTTTGGCTGCTAAGGTTTGCTATATGAACATGTTTTTCCTTTCCAATATATATCAGATCAAGTAACTGGCTATCCCATAGCCCCTGTGTCCTGTAGGTTAGTGTTTTGCAAAATACAATTTATAGAAAGCATTTTCCATTGATCGCCGATTGATCCATGTTATCATTTTATTTCATGTAACCTTTTAGCTCATCATAGATGCGTATGATAGATAACATTTCAGCAATTCATATAAGAAGATGGTATCCACGTACCGACACATATATTTCACATTTCATTAAGGAAAACATATAAACATATACTGCAATCGTAAAAGAAGGAAATCATATGATAATCATGACATCATAACTGCATAACATAGTAACATCATAATCATGGTGAAATCATAAGACAGAGTAACATCATATAATGAGGTCCAATATAGTTTACTCAGTCGAGCTGAGTTCGACAAAATATATATATAAGAAATAAAGTATGGTGTGTCTAACTAATAAATATGCCGAATCAAAATATGGGCATTACACACACCCACCCTTCGGGAAACTTCGTCCCGAAGTTATGGTCAAAATAGTGAGGGAAAATCTCGACGCATGGTCTCTGCATCCTCCCAGGTAGCAGACCCTGGGCTATACTTGTCCCATTGGACCTTAACTTGGTCCACATGGCGACTACGGAGCTGTCGAACCCTACGATCAAGTATACGTAATGGTTCGACCCTGAAGGTTCCCTCGTCCGAGACCTGCAATTCCTTCCAATGAATTTTGTGAGTCTCATCAGCTATGTAATGTCGTAATACAGAAACATGAAATACATTATGAGTTTTATGCAAGTGGGGTGGCAGCGCGAGACGATAAGCAACTGGTCCGATCTTCTCAAGAATCTCAAATGGACCTATAAAGCGAGGTGACAACTTGGTACCCTTCCCAAACCGAATGGTACTTTTATTTGGTCTGATGCGAATAAATACACGATCCCCTACTCCATAAGTTCTATCTGATCTGTGTGCATCAGCGTAACTCTTTTTCCTATCATGTGCTTCCTTCAGCCGCAGCCTAATCTGTATCACTTGCTCCTCCATTTCCTGAATCAATTCAGGCCCAATTAAAACTCGATCCTCTAACCTGTCCCAACTGAGTGGTGTCCTGCACGGCCTCCCATACAATGCCTGATATGGCGGCATACCAATGGAGCTGTGATGACTATTGTTGTATGCAAACTCCACTAAAGGAAGATATTTCTCCCACTGTGTCTGTTGATCCATAACATACATCCTAAGCATGTCCTCCATCACTTGATTCACCCTCTCAGTCTGTCCATCTGTCTCGGGGTGATAAGTTGAGCTTAAGTTCAACTGTGTCCCTAATGCTGACTGCATGCTTGTCCAAAATCTGGAGGTGAACTTAGGGTCTCTGTCAGAGATTATCTTTTTAGGAACTCCATGAAGACGTATAATCTCATTTATGAATACCCTTGCCACATCTGTCACATCATAGGTGTCTCTGACTGGAATGAAGTGAGCACATTTGGTCAGTTTGTCGACTACCACAAAAATAGCATTATGTCTCAGAGATGTGAGTGGTAATCCTACAACGAAGTCCATGGAAATGACTTCCCATTTAGTCATAGGGATATCATGCGGTTGTAGGAGACCGGCCGGGTGACGATGATCTGCCTTCACTTGTTGACACTCAAGGCACTTCGAAACAAAATCCACTACATCCATCTTCATACCTGGCCAAAAGAAGAGTTGCTTCATGTCAGCATACATCTTCTTCACCCTTGGGTGCGCACAGTAATGCGATCTATGGGCCTCTCTAAGGATGGTTTCCCTGATATCACCTTCCTTAGGAACATACATCCTTCCCTGATACCGCAACAATCCATCTTCCTCAAGATGGTACCCATCATACTTCAATTCCTGTTTCTTTCCATTCTGAATAGCTGAGGTTACTTTTAGATACCAACTATCGCCCAATAGTTGTCCTAGTACCCTTTCCATCAAGTCAACCTTCAAGGGAATTAAGGAGAAAAGTCTCGGCCTTCGGCTTAGAGCGTCTGCCACCACATTCTCCTTTCCTTTGATGTAAGAGATACCAAAGTCATACTCACTCATGAACTCACTCCATCTCCTTTGCCTAGCATTCAAATCCCTTTGGGTAAATATGTACTGCAAGCTCTGATGGTCTGTTTTAAGGGTGAACCTTCTACCAACTAGGTAGTGCCTCCATAATTTTAGTGCCAACATTACTGCTGCCAATTCTAGATCATGCGTGGCATACTGCTCCTCATGAGGTTTCAACTTTCGAGATGCATAAGCTATTACCCCACCTTCCTGCATCAACACCGCTCCTAATCCTTGCTTCAAGGCATCGGTGCATACCATGAAATCTTTATCCATGTCTGGTACCCCGCAAGATCGGTGCACTTGTCAACAATCTTTTTAACTCTGCAAAAGCGGCATCGCATTCATCGGTCCATTCATACCGGATTCCCTTGCGTTGAAAGGTGGTAATAGGTTTTGCAATTTTAGAAAATCCTTCCACAAACCTCTGGTAATAGCCTGCTAACCCCATGAAGCTGCGCACCTCATGAGCATTCCTTGGAATTGGCCAATCTTCAATGGCCTTTACCTTTTCTGGGTCTACAGAGATCCCTTCACCTGAGATGATGTGCCCTAAGTAGTGAATCTCTTTTTGGAAGAAGGAACACTTTGACAATTTACCATAAAGTTTATGTTCCCTTAAGCATGTCAAGACTAACCGCAAGTGTTCCTCGTGCTCCTTCTCATTCTTAGAATAGATAAGAATATCATCTAAGAAGACCTGAACAAAGCGGTCCAAGTATTTTCGGAAGACCCCATTCATGAGGCTCATGAATACAGCTGGAGCATTGGTCAAACCAAATGGTACCACTACAAACTCGTAATGCCCAAATCGAGTTCGAAAGGCAGTCTTAGGAATGTCGCCTTCCTTGATCCTCAACTGGTGATATCCTGATCGCAAATCAATCTTTGAGAAGACTGACGCACCTTTCATTTGATCAAAGAGGTCATCAATTCTTGGTATGGGATACCTGTTCTTCACGGTGGCCTTGTTCAAATCTCTGTAATCTATGCACAGTCGCAGAGATCCATCCTTCTTCTTAACGAAGATCACTGGTGCTCCCCACGGTGAGATACTGGGTCTAATCAGTCCCAAATCTAGCAACTCTTTTAACTGGATTTGTAACTCACGGAGCTCTGGAGTTGTCATTCTATAAGGAGTTTTTGAGATAGGTTCTGCACTAGGTTTTAGTTCGATTGTGAAATCGAGTTCTCTTTCTGGAGGTAGTCCTGGTAATTCCTTCGGAAATACATCCTTGAACTCGGAAAGTACTGGGTAAGAATTCAAGGAAGGTCCTTTACTATCGCTCACGGCCTCCACTACGAACAACTGGCATCCTTGTCTTAGGCACAGCTTAGCTTTCACCATAGAGATGAAACGGAGGGATACCTTCCTCTTCAAGCCTTGGATTTGAATTGTCCTTCCCTCGTCATCGAGGCACAACACCATCTTCGCATAGCAGTCTATGAAAGCTCTATGGTCTTCTAACCAATCCATGCCAATAATGAGGTCATAAGTCCCCAAATTGGTGACATAAGCATCCAACTTAGTGGTGCACACTCCTAAGTCAACCTCACAACTTCTCACTTTAAGACCTACTGTTTGCTTAGCTCCTGAAGCCATTTCAACCAGTTTGAAATCATCGTGCTTGTAGGCTTCCAACCCACATTTATCTAATGCAAATGGTGAAATAAAACTATCAGTTGCTCCTGGATCAAACAAAATTTTAAGTTTGACATTGTTTACATTACCAGTGGATTCTACTACGGTAGACTGATGTTCTGCTTGGTGGTTATGAACCGCTGCATGAATCCGATGACTGTTACCCGAACTATCCAGGGGTGCTTTTCCTTCCCTGTGCCTGCTGCTTGACTGACCCTTGGGACAGTCTCGCTGGAAATGAGGACCTCCACATCCCCAACAAGAGAGATTGGGAGGGGCTTGCCTGTTGCTCGAAGGAATCCTCTGAGATGAGTTCCTTCCCCTGGTTCCTCTAAAACCCCTTGCTCCTCTATAGGAACTTCCCTGTGTACGTCCCTGGCTTTGGTGGGTTGCGGACGATGCCTGCGAGATTGAGTTAACTGCAGTATTACCCCTCGGTGTGAATCGGTTACCATAAGGAGAAGGCCTAGATTGTCCTCCCCTGAAGTAAGGGCGTGACGCCTTCCCTGTAACATACTGATTGGTTCCTGTCAACTTACTACCCCCTTTTCCATTTGACATATCAGCTGCATAACGAGCATACTCAACTGCCATGGCAACTGAAGTTGGCTTCCACATCCGCACAGCAGCTCTAATCTTGTAGTTAAGTCCATACACAAAACGCTCTACCTGACAATCATCTGCATCAAGGTAAGGAACATACTTTACCAGTTCCATAAATCGAGATTCATACTCCTCCACTGTCCTGTCTCCCTGTACTAAGGCATGGAGTGCACCTGCCTGTTCTTCCTTGTAATAATTTGGCAAATACTTCATGTGGAACCTCTCCTCGAACAGTTCCCAAGAAGTTGTAAGAGGAGTAAGGTGCAACTGCTTCTCGAGGTCTGACCACCAATTCAAAGCATCACCTTTAAGTTGAAAGATGACCATCCTAGCCTTGGAACTAGATGTGTACTCATTCAATGCGAAGCATCTCTTCATGCCTTCCAGCCATGCTTCGGCATGCTTACCGGGTCGTCCTCCAGAAAACTCTGGAACCTTTATCTTTTGCAACTCCCTCGATATGTCCTGAAGCGGTTCCAGTCTTGGGCCATGTGCCCTTTCAGAGTTCTCTCGACTCACTTGAGTGGTTTCCACCTCGGCGGCCCTTTCCGACTGCCTGTTCATCGTGGTCATAATAGCCTCCAATGACCTCATTATGATCTGCATTTCTGGTGTTGAGGTTGGTTGTGGCGGTGTTGGCGGTGGCGGAGGTGGTGGTGACGGTGGTCGACCTTGACCCCGACCTCGACCTCTGCGTGTTGTCACCATGATAGTTCCTGAGTTATTAAAATAAAATCATATCCTTAGTTGTTCAATCAAATATACGCGGAACTAAAATGTAGGTATTTAATAACTTGCATCATGAGATAACAAATTGTCAAGATTAGCGCAGTAAAATCTATAGTCGTTTTTATTTAAACAATCTTGTCATGGTGTTCAGCTCGTCGTGCTGGTCTTAATGGTGTCTTGCTTTTGAGATTTCGGGCCTCTTTCATCCCTTCGACTGGGAGTTGAAATCTCGGCAAAATTTTTAATATCTCTAATTTAGTTAACCTTAAATGTTACCCTTTAATCTAAACAACTTAATTAACATTAATTGTTTAAACCTCAACCAATCATAGTTAAGTTTAATACTAAAAACACATATTTTAACAACATATGTTATAACAAAATTAAATTAATTAATTAAAATTAAAATCATAGTAAGGTTTAATACTAAAAATTAAAATTCCTATAAGGCATATATTTTAACAACGTATTAAATTAATTAATTAATTAATTAATTTTTTTATAATACATATAATCTAACAAAATATAAATAATTTAAAGTTTTTTATAAAACATACATTCTCTCAAAATATATAAAAATAAATGTAAATTTTGATACAACATATATTATATTCTCCTATACATAATTCACGAACATATATACCTGTTTTTACAACTATATACAAATATATACGTAGATTTATAACCGTAGATTTTTACCACGCGGCCTTTCACCGCCATGCAAAGAGCGGGTATGCATGAAGGACATGTGGTCTCTCCAAGCAACCCACCGCCATGTGAAAGTGGGGAAACCCTAAATAGGGTCAATCCCCAAGACGCGGCCATTTCTGCCCCTCTTTTCCCAGAGTTGTTCCGCTCTGCAACTCTCATCTTCGACTTGGCTGGCTGCTGGTAACGCTCTCGGTGCTGAGCGCATGGGTTAGGCCTCCTTTTACAAGGCGCTGCTAGTAACCCTATTCAAAACCCTGCTCAGTCATTGATACTGATACTGGCACCTTTCTTATGGTAGCCTTTCAGGCATCCGCAAGCTTGTAGCTGCACGTCTTCCAATCATCGCCTCCTCCAGGTAATTTAAATTCTTTTGAATCTTTCTTTCTCTTTCAAAATCTATAGCACAGATGATGTCTGTTCAGTTGAAGATATGGAAACGACTGATAACCAATCCATTCCCATTGTCATACAGTCCTCAAGGACCAGTTCATCCAGCTAATGGGCGTTTTGGCAGTTGCAGTGGCAGTGGGCACCTCGGCCAGTTATATCGTAAACTGGTCCAACAGCTTCTTCAGACCATTCGGCAATGGTGTGAGGATCGTCAATCATCTTGACCATCTCGTCCAAAACTCTTTCGGAAGCCACCTCGGAGAACACCTTATCGCAGTTCATGGCGCAAGTCTCGAGAAGAATGAGAGCCAAGTATTGAACCATGGGGTGTTTTACAGTGATCCTCTTCTTAATTCCCCTAACGACGTCCTGGCCGCTGAGTTTCCCGCTGTTGAGCATACCACAGATCCTCAAATTGGAAGCCCAGTCGGGTTCTTGGAAGTTCTGAGAGGTAGCCTCCTCCACGATCTTGTCGGCCTAGGTCTGAACTTGTAAAATCCCCTTCATTTTGCCAGTCACGCTGCTCATTCCAGCGCTCATCTTTCGACCCACCTCGGCCCCTCCCACCATGATGCGCTCTCCGAAAGAGTTGAATTTCTCCATTTTTAAACCCTCTGAAAAACCCCACTACATAAATTGTGAAATTGAAGGCTTCCCTTTATGGCATTTCTATGGCTTCGTTAGCACAACAAGAGTCCAAAAAAAGAATGCTTGGAACGTCAGAGTCATATAGCCGCCAGCTTGCATACGGAGGTGGAAGCAAGGGCAAGGCACTACTATTTTATTGGATTGTGATTTTACTGGTAAAATCGTGAGCCTGGAGACCCAGTGTTCGTGTATCAACGCCCAGGCAAGTGTTTCGAGCCAAAAGACCTTTGTACAATTTTTATTTATTTTAAAAGATAGGGTCTATCCTGTATTACTTTTACGACCAGACTTTAATGATAAAATTTAAAATACTTGTTGTAAGTTTAGCTAGTGCAGCAGTTACGAAGGCCATTAACATATTCTGGATATTAGTTTTGGTGACGCCCTCAATGAAATTTGGGCTTTCTTACAGAAATTTAGGGCTTTCTCGCAAAAATTTAGGGCTTCCTTATACAAGTAAGTGCGGTAAGAATTCTTATTTCAAAACCCTATAGACAATGCGTTTAATCGGACAGGAATTTACTGTTTACTTTCCACATGAATTTTCAGAGTTACCTAGGGTAAAGTTTACACTTTCTGGGCATTATATATATATATATATATATATATATATATATATATATATATATATATTTTTAGATGATTAATTATGACCTGTAAGGAGAAAGAAATACAGGCTTAGCTTATAGCTTATAGCCCGAGAATATATCTGAATCTACGGTCTACCTCCACCTTCATGTTCGGGATCAGATCGTGGCCTCTAGTGATAGCCCTCCTTCCATTACCAGAGGGTGCGAGAGTGGTTGTAGTTGTGTTTGTGTTGTAAACCATTTTCTTTAGTTGTTTTTTTTTTCATTATTATATACATATACATATTGTGTTAGAACTCTCTTGGTATATGCTTTATATCTATAAAAAAACTAATTATATTTTTGTTTTCTATGCGTGCAGGTAGTTTCCTGCTGCTCGCAACCATTGGGAAGAAGAATTTTGTGTAACTTTCTCTGTGTGTGTTTTGCACGTAATTTTTTTTGTTTTTGCTAAGTTCGGCAAGGGCTTGAATCTAGGTAACTAATTGAATTTTCTAGTGTAGATCCAATTTCTTAGACTAGTTTTTTTTTTTAAAGTGAGTAGGCCCTTAAGGTCTGAGTTTCCGAGCCTGGAGCTCTGATACCATCTGTAGTGCTCTGGTTTTTACAGCAGAGCACTATGTAATATTTCTCAGTTAATTTTCTACTTATTAAACTTTATCAAGTGTATGGGAGTAAATTTCTAACAATTACCATGCATCTAAATGATATTTAGTGTTCTGTCGTGTTTTTTTTATCAACCTTACATTTGTAATTTAAAATAAACAAACATATCAATATTTCCTTTTCAACAATCATGTTCTAGCATAAGAATATGTTTCACAACTCAGTAAATCAGTAAATAGCAGTAAATCAGTAAATAGCAAGTTTTGCATGTTTACAGTAAGTTTTAGCATAATAGTCAATAACGGAAATTACCTAATGCTGATGCTAACCGTAGGTTGTCGCAGGTTGTAGAACCTCTTAGACAGCCAAACTGAAGTGTCCACCCTACCGACCAGCTATTATCTTGCTGGCCCTTGGAAATCAAAGGATTTCCAAGCCCCCGAGCCCACAATCTGATAATCCCGAGAGCAGTCTCTCCTTCTGTTCTCAAAATCTCTCTGTTCTCCAAACTTCTTTTCTTTCCCCCATAAAAAAAAAACCCCTTTCTCCAAGCTCTCCCCCTCTATATAATTTCCCTTCCTCGAGAATATCTTGGGCTTACTCCACCGCCCCAAAATCCCCCTCTCGAGCCCCTCAACATTTACTCCTATCACCAGTTCATTCATACACGGTTCTTTATAAAAATGTATAATTAATTACTCTCATGGAAAAATTAGTTGGTTTTGGATTGACGGTCGTAAGTTTTTATTACGGTGGGGATTATCACCCCAAGGTTATCCATTCGGGACAAGCGTCATTAAATACAAGTCTATTCGCTATCCTTGGTATGTAATGTTTATTAATGTAATTAATAAAATATTATATAATTAGTTGCCCCTTTTCAACTTGGACATGATGTGTCTTAATGGTCCACCTTATCCGTCGAGACTACTTAGCTTGAGGTTTAAATTCCAAGATTAACATTGAATAATTAAATAACCATTTTCCATCACATCACGTTCATTCCAAAAAGGGTTATCCTATTATGGCTAACTTTTGAAATGGAAATAATCACACAATATTAATTTATAAATCAATATTTTAGATCTTACTTATATTGCATTTGTTACGATAAGGATATAAATGTTGCTGGAATATTATTAATTAAGTAATAATAATAATTAGATCCCCATTTATTAATTAATAATAATAATTAAATCACCCTTTAACAATAATAAAAGGTGAATCAATCATAGTATTCTTAATTATTTGTTTATCACACGAGTACCCGATCATCAACATAGCATCCTTGTTCTTATAGACAAAGCACTTGTGAGGGCTTAAACAATTTTACTAATTAATTAGACACTATCACTACCCTATTCACAACAGTTCTCCTATGACAATGTTAACTGACGACACTTGTCTTAGTTTATTATTACAATGTTTTCATATAATTACTAATTCACTTATTTACACATTGACAACCTAACCATTCACTACCTAGGTTGATTGATGTATCCTTAACTGAGTTATCTATGACATTTATACTACTATTCAAGCATGACAAGTATGTTATACACCAGTAATATTGTACACGTACAAGGTGTGCATGCATGGCCAGTGTATGCACATGTCGGATATGTACTATAAACAAACCCCATTCCGCCTATGCATACTTGCTAACTAATAATAGTATCTACCCCCATGCAGAAGATCAAGCATAATATATAGTATAATTACTTTAACATCCTCGGTTATTTAACAGTTAACCCTTTACGATTTAACATCATTGTCTTTATGTTTACATTAGTTTAATCAATCAAGTACAGGAAGGGTGCCTACTTCCACTAACTCGGAATCAAGGAATACTAAACCCTCAACAGTACTAACTAACACATCCTCCCGTCATAACCTACGTCCAGCATCCTCCCTATCCTCCCTCTGCTAGTACAACAGTGGATGTCGGACTCACCGATCTGACCACATAGAACTTGAGAGCAATAGCGTCGGCTGAACAGCGGACCTATCCTCCCCTAGCAGGCATCCGACCATCGTCATCACAACAACATGGGGAGCGTGTCTCAGCATGGCCCTCCCACGACCTCGGGTCTCATGGAACCATAGGGTGGGAAACACATCCATCCCTCTCAACATACCGGGCATACGCCCTTATCAACTCATACTTGCTGCTATCGGGATTATCAGTTTGTGTTATCGTATCCTCATTTTGGCTGCTAAGGTTTGCTATATGAACATGTTTTTCCTTTCCAATATATATCAGATCAAGTAACTGGCTATCCCATAGCCCCTGTGTCCTGTAGGTTAGTGTTTTGCAAAATACAATTTATAGAAAGCATTTTCCATTGATCGCCGATTGATCCATGTTATCATTTTATTTCATGTAACCTTTTAGCTCATCATAGATGCGTACGATAGATAACATTTCAGCAATTCATATAAGAAGATGGTATCCACGTACCGAATCATATATTTCACATTTCATTAAGGAAAACATATAAACATATACTGCAATCGTAAAAGAAGGAAATCATATGATAATCATGACATCATAACTGCATAACAGAGTAACATCATAATCATGGTGAAATCATAAGACAGAGTAACATCATATAATGAGGTCCAATATAGTTTACTCAATCGAGCTGAGTTCGACAAAATATATATATAAGAAATAAAGTATGGTGTGTCTAACTAATAAATATTCCGAATCAAAATATGGGCATTACAGTTGGGGATGGTTAAGTATGGTTGAACATGGTTGATTTGGGTTAACCATGGTTGACTTTGGTTGACCATGGTTGACTATGGTTAACATTGGATGACCATGGCTCACAATGGTTGACCACAGTTGGTTGTTGTTGTTGTTGTTTTTATTAATGTTAACCAACCATGGTCAACCATATGGTTAACTTTGGTTCACGATGGTTGACTATCGTTAACCATGGTTGCCTTTAGTCTACCATGGTTGACTATGGTCTACCATGGTAGACTTTGTTTGACCATGGTCAACCTTGCTTGACTGTGGTTGAATTTAAATGACCATGGTTTACTTTGGTTAACTTTGGTGGCCATGGTTGACCATAGATGACCATGGTTGACCGTTTTTTACTATGGTTGACTTTGGTTGGGATGGTTGACTATGGTTGACTATTATAGACTTTGTTTAACTATGGTTGACTTTGGTTGTCCATAGTTGACTATGGTTGGCCATAATTGACTATGGTTGACTATTGTGGACTTTGTTTAAATATGGTTGACTTTGACTGATTAATTGACTATAATTGCCCATGGTTTCCTAAGGGTGACTTTTTTTACCATAATTGACTAGTTGACCATGGTTAATCATAGTCGACCATTAATAATAATATTAGTATTAGTATTAGTATAAATAAGAAACCATCATTAACCATGGGAAACCATAGTCAACGATGGTCAACCATATGGTTGACTTTGTTTAACCATGGTTAATAGACAACCATGGTTTAGAATAATATTAATATTATTTTTAACAATCGTAGTCAATTATTGTTATTATTATTATTAACCAACCATGTTCAACCATATGGTTGACTTTGGTTAATGATGGTTAACTATGGTTGAGTTGGGTTAGCCAAGGTTGATTATGATTGAGTTTAGTTGACCATGCTTGAGTATGGTTTACCATTGATAACTTTGGGTTATCTTGGTTGACCATGGTTGAATATGGTTGGCATTGGTTGACCATGGTTGGTTATTATTATTAGTATTATTATTATTATTATTATTATTAGCCAACTATAGTCAACCACTGTAAACCATACTGAACCATGGTCAACTATATGGTTGACTATAGTTGACCATGGTTGATTATGGTCTACCATTGTTGAATTTGGCTAACCATGCTCAACCATGGTTGAGTATGGTTAACCATGGTTGGCTATGGTTGACCATGGTTGGTTATGGTTACCTTTGATTGGCCATGGTTGACCATGGTGGACTATGCTTGTCTTTGGTTAAATATGGTTGAATTTGGTCTACGACGATCAACTATGGTTGACTTTGGTTGACCATATTTAAATATGGTTGACTTTGTTCGAGTGTGGTTGACTAATTCACTATGGTTGACTTTGGTTGACCATATTTAAATATGGTTGACTTTGTTTGAGTGTGGTTGACTAATTCACGTTGGTAAACTATGATTGATTATGATTGACCATAGTGGAATGTGTATGGTTGAACATGGTCAGCCATGGTTAACCATGGTTAAATTTGATTGAATTTGGTTGACCATGGTTGATTATGGTTGAGCATGGTTGACTATGTTTGACTTTGGGCTAACCATGGTTGAATTATGTTAACCATGGTTGAATTTCTTACTTTGGTCGACTTTTGGTTGACTATGGTTGATATACGCCGACCGATGTATATAAGCCATATTAATTAATTAATATGGATTGCTAGTTGACGGCCGACCTGCTGGTTAGGTTTGGTGAATTATTATTATTAATATAATAATGAAAAATAATATTATGGCCACACAATTAATAATATTAATTAAATAATAATAAATATATTAATTAAATATAACGGTTAACCATGGTTGACTATTGTTGACCTTGGTTGACTATATGGTTGAATTTCATTAACAATGGTTGACTATGGTTGACTTTTGGATAGCTTTAGTTAACTATGGTTGACCATGGCTTACTATGGTTGATTATGCTTGAATTTCATTGAACATGGTCGAATTTGGCTGACCATATTTTATTTTTGTTGACTTTTAGTTGACCATGGTTGACTTTGGTTGATCATGGTTGAATTTTGATGACCATGGCTACCTTTGCTTGACTTTGGTTTTCCATAGTTATGGTTGGCTATTGTTGACCATGGTCGACTTTGGTTGAATTTTGGCTAACTATGACTAACTATGGTTGAGCATGGTGGATGATAGTTGACTATGCTTGACCATTGTTGACCATGGATGTTTGACCATGGTCAACCATGGTGGACCAAGCATGACTAGCCATGGTAAACCATGTTTGACCATTGTTGAATCAACCATAGTCAACCAATGTCAATGTTGGGTGTGTGAATTATCTCAAATAAAAACAACACCTAATATTAATTATCAACCAGGATCAGTAAACTTAGAGTTGAAGCAAAATATATGCCAAGGTAGAAATGGTTCTAAAGTTTCAGATTTGTCAGACCTAAAAATGTTTAGTAAGGAAAAAGATCGAAATATCTTTCAAAATGAAAAGCTGAGTTAAATATTTAAGAATACATTTAAATCACAGATCAGAATAGTACTAGATCATACTACTCTACCTCTATGATTAATTAATAAGAAATATGGAAACAAATACTGAAACATAAATTACTTCTAGAAAAATAAGAAACTACTCAGTTTACACTTCCAGATAACGACTATGAACAGAATCAGAGCTGCGGATATTAGATGTTTACTAGGGAGAACTTGTAAATGCACATTAATTTAGACTAAACCATCTAATTCCATTTTTCTTGATTACGTATATCAAATGTAATAGGAACTGGAGTAAATGTATCGTAATGATTTTCAAATGTAATAAGGAAGCTAAATGGAAGTAAATCTAACTTAACTTCTACAAACAAATGTAAACTAAAAATCAACAAACTACCACTAATTTTAAACATTATGAACTACTGTCTATTTATAGGTGAACAACATGAAACTAATGTAAGTAGAAGCAAACAGAAAACTTAACAAAGATGTTAAACTGAACTATATTAGATTTGGAAGCAAGTAGAAAACTTGATAAAGATATTTTATTATTAATCCAGATATTGCAACATGAACATCTTCATTAAATAGAAACTAGTCTTAAGATTAACAAACTAAAACAACTCAACGAAATGGAATCATCAACTACAACTTGAAAATAAACTATTTAGGAACAACATTCATACATTCTGAACAGTAACCAAGTAACAAAACAGGTTAAAGAACTAAATTTTGGAAGAAAGATAAGGAGAGGATAAGGAAGAAGTAAGAAAGGAGGAAACAATGATGACAATTGAATTAAAAACTCCAAGTAACATAAAACAAGATTAAATTACATCTCAAACTTTTAAGGAGGAATAGGAAGAATGATGATTAAGAGGCAAAATAAATTAGATTCGGAAAAAGACCTAAAATAATACAGAAAACACACCGGTCCGAATGACGATCCGAACGTCGGTCTAAATGGAAATCCAAATGACGATCCGAATTGAAGAAAACGTTTTAAAGTGAGGAAAATGAAGAATTTTAAATGATTTAATGACCAGATGGCTTTATGAAAATGATCCTACAGTGCACAGGAAGCAGTAGAGAGATGATTAGAGGCTAAGAAATTATCTATGCAAATCATTACCTAAGAGAAAGAATGATTCTATGAGAAGTAGGAAGAAAGTTGGAATAGAAGAAGGGAGAAGGTTGGAATAGAAGAAAAAAGAATTAACCTACAACAAACAAGAAGAAAAACTAACAGAGGAGAAAAGAAGGAAAGGAATGCTAACTATGGAAGAATTTGGAAGCAATATCTAACTATGATGATGTAAGAAGGACTGAAAACAAACTACAAATTATTAAACTACTGAACTATTGGTCGACCATTCTAACTCAGAAGAAGGAAGGTTGTATTAACAGTAGAATATTAATTACAGAGGAATGAAAATAATACACACAGGAGATTAGTGGGAAGGGCCCCTCATCAACTGGAGGTTTTATTTACATTTTCTGCATTTCTTTTCTTGCAATTAACTAGTTTATTTCATGTTCCTTCTCAGAGCAGCTGCAGCGTCGATCTAACTCAAATGTGGATGAGCAGTGTGCTAGCAGACTTAATCGTGGGCAGGAGGACTCCTTCAAGAACAACAACATGAATGAACATGAGCAAGCGTGCATAAATCCCTACCAAACAAATAAGAGAGCAGGTGCACTGGAGTGTTGACGTGGGTGTGGAAGTTATGTTGGAAGGCTATATGTGGATGACTGGACTCCTTACAGAATAATGGCACGAGCGAGAGCTTGGCCAACACACATGACTCCAGGATGAATGCACAAACGAATCAAGGCTTGGAGCGTTCACGTGAACGTGAGATTTGTTGTCAGGCTTGGCGAGCATAAGGACGGATCTTCTAGAGCAATAGCTCATTAACCATGCCCATTGCGTGTCGAACAGAACCCATGTGTCCTTCTCTTCATTCAATGGTCTAAGATGTGTTAACCACGGATTTCGTGGGTTGAAAGGAGGGCTGAACGATGAGCTGAAAGCGTTTTAGGTTGAGCACGTAGCGCATGGGTTGAATGATGGATAACTTGCAAATCGTAGCCTGTCAATTAAAACCATAAATGCCCAAAAACATCATTTAAATCATAAATAAACCATAATATACGAAATATAACAAGATTTGCATGGTAAGTGAATTTGTGCATACCTAGACTATTTGATGAGCTGAATGTCTAAGAAAACAACTTACTATAGCAGAAACGATAGAAATAACGCCACTTCGAGTAAATTAAATGATCAAAAATGGTGACAATATTGGACACCAACATTGCCCCAAACCGGAGTCATTCACTGAACAGAACAAAAAGTAATTAGGAAGAAGGCCAAGCTGCGGTAGCAGCGGTCTTTGACTCGAATGATGGAGATGCATGCTTGGCCTGGAGCTCTTTAAATGACCCCTTAAGGAATTATACTTTACTCTAAGAATAGCATTGGATGTTATTTTGGCATTAATCGAGCATTCGGTGCTTTTCAACTGTGTACGCAACATCTTATTCTATTCAAGGAGCTCGGAGATTGTCTCCACATAGCTTTGACTTTGTTCTGTTAATTGTGCTATCTCTTGGGTTAACTGATCCCACTTTTGTTGACTCAAAATAGGTTGTTCTATACCATGCTCCAAGTCCATTTGAGGTCTCTTCTCTTTTGGATATGTCACAACATTAATAGTCTGTTCTTCAGAGATTTTGTCTTTGTTACATGCAGGAGAACTTCTAGCAGCACGGACTTCACTCATCTGAACGGATTCATTAGCTAGTGTGAGGAGGGATGACTCAAAGGTATGATCGTCCAACTGAATATTTGAGCATGAGGGATGACTGATAGTCTGAATGTCAGGCTGATCAATGGACTGGTCATTATTTGTCTCTCTAGGTTCAGTAGGAGAATGCATTGAATGGACAGAGTGCATATCATCTAAGGAACTCTCATCAAATCGTATACGTTTGGCGTTTGATTTTTCTTGGGCATGAAGGTGTTCTTGAGAAGGAGAAGATTTGACAGTAGATAAATGAGGGTTTAAGATCTCAAAAACAAAATGGTCCCAAGTCTGATCTCTCTCCTCTAGCTAATGAATGATTAAAAGCTTAATGAGACAATGGTGATATAAGCTGCCGGAAGGGTTAATGGTATTCTTTCTAACTTGACTCGACATCTTTTCCAAGCTCTTTAGAAAGTAGAATGGGAAATTTAAGGTCTGTTTATTGACAAAATGAGCTAATAGTCTAATATGGCAAGCTTTAAAAATAGTAAATGTTGGTCTCTTATTTTGACTATCCAGTATAATATTTTCTAGCTTAAAGTCTTGTGGAATCGAATACTAATCAGTTTTGTTGTATATGATTATGTCTTTTGGGAGATCAACATTGATAAGCTTTGGTAAGTGATTTTTAATTACTTATTTATTACTTTGCCTTGTTTTATGCATATGATTGGGCTTTTAGGTTTCATTTGATGAAAGGTCAAGTAATAAGCTTTGTTTTTCTTTTATGCAGGGGTTTTTCGCTACCCAACTCCATGCTTGTCTCAGCGTTCAAAGAAAGATTATGCAGCGATTTGGGGGATTCGATCTACAATGGAGGTGTTCTCTTGGATTCACCTCACCTTTCAGTTGCTTATGAAGATCCCTCAGCTACTGTTTCGTGGATGTCCTGTGTTTGAGGAGCCGTTGCTTTCCCGCTTTAGTATCATGTGGATTTCAGGGGATTGGAGCTCCCATCTTTGGCTCAGATATGCCGAGATAGTTGTAGGGTAGTTAGCTATGTCGATCCTTGTTTCAAGGACGATCTCACTTTGTATTTTCAGTATAAAATGACTATTGAAACCCTAAGTAAAGGACACGGGAAGAAGACTGTAAAAAACTTCATTTCATCAATGATATTCAGTGTTTGTTTTTATCAAAGCTGTGATTTAAGATTGTCAGGCATTGAGGGCAGGGCCCACCTTCAACACCAAACTTTGGTATTTCAGTATTGTGTATTTCGCAGTAGCAGAGTAGCGTTTTTATCATTCTACACTGTTTTCCAGAATGTTAATGGTTTTTCTCATCGATGGATTGAAATAGAATGCGTGACTGCTTACTATTAGTTAATATCATTTGTAGTCGATCTATCCTGTTGAATATATTTAGGAACAGTTTGTATCTAAAACTCTCTCTGGTTTTCAGTGTGAATTGTTGTTTAGGATTATGGTATGCATAAATCGTGTGATGGATTTGATTTAGGTTATTTCATGAAGGATTACAAGTAGATTGGATTTTACATTTCCCACATTGCTAGCGTTATAGTGATTAATGAATGGCTACAAGATTTGCTTAGATTCCTTTCGTTTGCAGGACTATAGGATCTTTTTATTGTGTGGATTTGAACACCAGTTGTAATATCTTGTGAAGTGAACAGAGGATTTGAAGACTTTAGAATATCTAGGGTTTGTCAAGCAGCCTATTGGATTGGCTATTTAAGAATTGAAGTATGCTTTTGTTCATTTTATGAGCTGTAACAAAATTCAAATAAAGAATTACAGTCCAGTAAGTGTTATCTTCATGGTATGAAAATAGGTTTTGTAAACGAACTTGAGTGTGTAAGTTTTGGATAATTTTAGGGCACTTAATATACCTAGGGTGTAGGTCTAATATGTTTGACATCAATAGCAAGTTAGATTCCAGTTTATCAACTGTTTATGAGTGACAGAGGATTAAAGAAGAGACAGACTTTGTTTCCATAATTGCCTGATAGTGACAATTGATTGCATTCGAATCTGTAGGGTTAGTGGTGAATTTTTTAAGGTTAATTGACTATAGGCATTCTAGAACTAGGCTTTTATTTATTGAATTCCTTTAGAGATTGTCATTGCTGTAGCTAAGTGTAGACTGTCGATTGTCTTAAAAGATTGATGTAGTTCAAGGGTTTGTTTAATTTATCAGCAGGTTGTTCTTTTGAAGCATTGTTGTAGGGAGATTAGGGTTGTTTTAAAGAATTACTGTAGCTTGTGGATTGTTGTAGGTTATGCTAAGCTTGATAGTCAGTAAACTGATTTCCTTTTATTTTAGAATAGATCTATGAGTCCTTAGTATAAGATCATCTAAAGTAGAAGTAGTTTCATTTATTTCACCACTTTGTTTGAAGTAGACTAGCATTTCTGGTAGCACGAGCCTTAAAACTGCTTTGCCTGCACATATAGTGTAGCAGCTCAAAGTTTACGATTCTCCGGTTGATAATTAAATCAAGGTAAATTAAATATCATTAATTTTAACCAACAGTAAACTTACATTCGTAGGTGACTAAGTGAATGATAATGGTCAAAAGATCCAAGTACTTTGGCTTGATCCATTCTCTATGAAAACCTTTGGTTCTAGTAATGTGTTGAAAATCAGGCTTGAGAGCGAACTGGTGAGCTTCTCATGGAAGAAACAAATGTTTGTGCCATCGGGCACCTTCTCTAGGGAGCTTCGTAGCTAACGCTATTGACTCTTATGTTACGGAGAAAACAAGATGGCCAACCTTGGTCATTTTGCCATCGAAACCTTTGGCAAACAACAACGAAATCTCTTGGTCGTGACCATCAAGACGGTGGAGAAATGGATTCCAACCTGCTTGAGAGAATAACTCATGGCATCTTTTAAACTCAGGGATATGAAGAAGATCTTGGTAGCTACCTGGATCGCAACGGTTAGGAATTCCTAATAGAGGATGGGGGAAACAACAGATAAATGCAGGGGATGCAAGGAATTTGGAGAGGACGCAACTCGTAAAGAGAGAAATGAAGGGTGAACAAAGTGAAGCAAAATTTCACACAGCCATCAGTTAAATTGAAGTCTATTTGGATGGATGGATGGTCATAGGTAAAGCGTGTTTTGAAAGATCACACTTGTACTTTGAAGATATTGAGTTAAGTGCCAGTATTGAAGTGCCTGAATCCGGTAGATGCGTGTTTGATATAGCAAATTCAACCATGTCCAAAGCCAAGCTTTGGACAAGTTGAAAGAGTTTCACGTAATGGGATATTCTACACGTGGAAGATCACAAGGATCCGATCCATATGCTGGCAATCTATACGATAGGTAAGGCCATAGTGGTCATAAAAATGATTCATAATGACACAAGATTCGTTCATTTAACAAGATAAGATGAATAAGGAAATAAAACCAAGTGCGAGATTTGACGTTTGATTGATCCCTATCATCATTGGTTAGTCAGAATTTTCAAAAATATCTAGCATGCTATTTGAAATATATAAGCTAAAATTTCTTCAACAATTTTATTCAAAACATTGCTTATTTGCTGCATTCGTCACTGCATTTGGATTGGCATCCGATGCGTCATTAAGCCTTTCATATAGACTTTTGTCTATACAAACTTTTATTGCTGAAGCCAACTGGAACTGATTCTTGCAAGGAATTTTTAAGGCTGTTAGTGCACAGAAAATGCTGTAAAATTTGCTTTCTGGAACTTTTAAGTCATGTCCCCTTTTGTTTGTCTTTAATTAAAACAATTTGCCTTCTGCTTTTGCATTAACCTGCAAACATCTATCACTTTCAGAGATAAATAAACTTTTTTTTCTTGATTTTTAAAAATAGTTTAAAACAGTTCTAATCCTTCCCCCAAACCGAAGATATGGCTTGTCCTCAAGCCAACAAAAAGAGCATTAGATATTCAATTATTTTATCAATAGCTGAAAAAATGTTGTAATATTTTTCTCAAGAAAATGAAATATTAACTAAACATGTAAATGATTCAGATATGTACATTTATTATAAAGAATAGAACTGTGCTTAAAAGAACCATAGGAAGAATGATAGTATAATTTGATGTAATGTCCTAAAAAATAGTGTAATGTTCCCTCCCATCATACCAGCATGATAGAGAGGACGTGATGCTAAAGCGGGGCATATAGCCCCATATCCATTAAGTAAAAACTCATTGATAAAAAGACATATACATGTGCATGTTATAGAAACATAGCGGAATTAAAAATCATGTTTAATATCTAACATACACTCAACATTTCTGTGACAGCCATTAAATAAATACATTGCATAATTTATAAAAGAGAATACTTATCTTAACAAAGTAGTCCCAAACAACCAGCTATGCATCTGCAACGTTCCACCCAACCATAGGCCAGTTGTGCTTATCAACCTCTTGATACAACTGCCACCCCTGAGCTGGGCATGATCTCTAAAAATAATCAGGGAACAACAGACTCACACATAGCCAAGCATACACCAAGATGAGCCAAGCCAATCTACAATTGGGTTTATCAGGCTGCTGGGAAATGGAAAGGAAGAGTGGCTAAGCTAGTGAGCTCAAGCACAGAGCCAGGGGTAACCATACAAGATCTATCTAGCTTGACACCCACAATACCTACACACCCAGCACAAGGAAGTATTCTTTTCACTGTTATATAGTCCCTCAAGCCATACCTTCCCCATCTAGTGCTCTCAGGGTGTGCATAGAAGAGTAGCCAAATCCCTCTTGATCTTCTTGAGAGGTTGTCTCCCCACTAGGTTTATCAAGCCCTCTCTGTCCACTACCACTCCAATCTCTTACTCACAGATTCAAACCAAAATAGGGATGCACATAACAACAAAACCACAAGTGCTGGGCATGAGGAAAAATGTTTCTTTAGTGGGTTGCCCAAAGAGGGGGTTTCTACCAATTTAGAAAAACGTGGGAAAGCCTAAAAACGAAATGGCAATTGGGGAACAACCCTGGAGAGCAGAAATCGTTTTCAGCAGAAAAAAAAAAAAAAAAAAAAAAAAAAAAAAAAAAAAAAAAAAAAAAAAAAAAAAAAAAAAAAAAAAAAAAAAAAAAAAAAAAAAAAAAAAAAAAAAAAAAAAAACGACCTCCATCACAGTCCCAAATCGTGGCCCTTCTCTCCCAGCTACTGTATAATGCAAAAATGACTCCCAGGCATGGAAAATGCAAGAAAAATGGTGAAAACGTGATGGGAAAAAGACCCAGTAGTTCAGACTGCGTGAGAGAGGAAATACTATGGGTTTTGAATGGCTTTGGGCACCATTTTGTGGGTGTTTTCTTTCCCAAGAAGCAAAAATACAAATTCTCAAGTTGATGGCTTGCCCATGCACAAAATTGGCTGCCATACCTCTTCATTCCCAAGGCATTAACTGCCTCAACCAATTTCTGGAAGAATTAAATGATTGGGTCCATAACCCAAAATGGGTAGTTGGTGGTTTATGGGTTTTCTCATTGACACATGGATCAACACCATTGGATCAAGGGTTTGAATAATTTTCCTCCCTATTCCTTGTAGAATCATGCCCCGTCTCTTTGTTGCATTGCATAGCTAGTTGTGGGTATTTTTCATCAAAATTCGTATTTACATGATGTCTTATTTACATTGTGCCTATCTAGCACAAGAACCATAGGCATCTATTCCTTTAATCGCCGATACATAAAACGCTAAATCAATGGTGGGGCCTTGGCCTTGAGCTCCTCACCATGATTAAATAACAATATTTACATCATTTACGATTTAATGCAAAGGGGGTCAAAATGGGGACATTACATTCCCCTCCCCTTACATTAGCACTGTCCTTAGTGCTCATCAAAATTGAACAAAAATGGATATGCCACCCTCATGGCATCCTCCAACTCCCATGTAGCCTCATCGGGACCGTAGTGCTTCCATTGCACCTTTACCTATCCGATGGCTCGATTCCGGAGCAACGTTACCTTCTTGTCTAGGATGCACAACGGATCGGTTTGGAATTCTCCCTCGGGTTCCACCTGGATCACATCCCAATTAATCACATGGTTAGGATCATGTACATATTTCTTAAGCAAAGAGACATGAAAAACATTATGAGCTTTAGTGCTAGCAGGAAATGAAATTCTATATGCAACTGGCCCTATTCTTTCAAGCACTTCAAATGGCCCACAATATCTAGGTGATAGCTTGGCACAAATCCCAAGCTTCAAGGAGCTATTCCTTGATCTCACTCTAAGATACACATGAACCCCAACATTGAATTCCCTATGCACTCTATGTTTATTGGCATATATTTTCTGTCTATCCTGGGTTGTTTTTAAATTCTGTCTGATCTTGGCAACTTCTTGCTCCATTTCCTTAAGCAATTCTGGCCCAAGTACAATTCTATTCACTGGATTGTCCCAAGTCACTGGTGTCCTACACCTTCTGCCGTACAAATCCTCATAAGGACTCATTCCCAACGATGCTTGTTGCCCATTATTATATGCAAATTCTACCAAGTGTAGATAATCCTCCCACTCGGATGGTTTGTCCATTACATACATGCGGAGCATGTCTTCAAGCACCCGATTTACTCTTTCTGTTTGCCCATCCGTTTGAGGATAGTATGCAGTACTAAAGCTTAGCTGTGTACCCAAATCTGCAAAGAGACCTTTCCAAAAATTGGAAGTGAACTCGGTATCCCTGTCAAAAATTATTGCCTTAGGCAACCCATGTAATCTGAAAATTTCCTTCATGAAAATATTTGCAATGGCATCGGCTTTATGTGTGGACTTAACCGGTATAAAATGTGCTGCCTTTGTTAACTTGTCCACCACAACCATAATGGAATCATGTTGTCTCACAGTCATTGGCAATCCTGTAATAAAGTCCATGGATATTACTTCCCATTTCCATTGTGGAATTGGCACTGGAAGCAATAAACCTGCTGGATGTTGGTGTTCACTCTTCACCTGCTGACATTCCATGCACTTAGAAATGTATTCAGCGACATCCTTCTTCATTCCTGGCCAGAAATAATATTTTCTTGTTGTAGCAATTGTTTTCTGATATCCTGGGTGACCAGAGTATGAGGCTTTATGGATTTCATCCATAACAATCCTCCTCAAATCTGCCGCATTTGGAATATAGACTCTATTCTTATAAGTAAGAAGACCACCTTCTTCCAAATGATAGCCTTCATACTTCTTTTCAAGGTTTTGCTGCTGCAATTTGCCCTTTATCTGCTCATACACTTCATCCTCAACCATATGGTTAACAATCTGCTGCTTCAAATCTGGTTGGCAAGTACTAAGTGCTGCCACATGCATTTCATGTACCTTCCTGCTGAGTGCATCAGCCACCTTGTTTTATTTCCCTTTTATGTAGTTGATTTCAAAATCAAATTCACACAAAAATTCCAACCATCTAGCTTGCCTAGCATTTAAAGTTGGTTGATCAAACAAGTATTTCAGACCACAATGGTCTGTTCTTAACTCAAATTTTCTTCCCATTAAGTAATGCCTCCACATCTTTAAAGCATGTACTATGGCTGCAAGTTCTATATCATGAGTAGCATAATTCTTCTCATGCTCTTTCAACTTTCTGGACTCATAGCATATCACGTGGTTGTCTTGCATAAGAACTCCTCCAAGTCCTTGATTGCATGCATCGGTACATACCACAAAGTCTTTTTCTGGGTCTACAATTTTCAAAATTGGTGCACTTGTAAGAAGATTCTTCAACCGTCGAAAACTTTCCTCACATCTTGGTGACCATTCAAACTTTATCCCCTTCTTTTGCAAAGAAGTGATCGGGTTTGCAACCTTGGAGAATCCTTCGATAAACCTCCTGTAGTAACCAGCAAGGCCCATAAAAGATCTCACGTCAGTCACATTCCTTGGAGTTGGCCAATTCATAATGGCTTCAATCTTCTCAGGGTCTACAGATATTCCTTCATCGGAGATGATGTGACCCAAATAATGAATTCTATCTTAATAAAAGTCACATTTGCTCAACTTTGCATACAGCTTATGCTCCCTTAGTAATTGCATTGATATTCTCAAATGTTCTTCATGCTCTTCTTCATTCTTAGAATAGATGAGAATGTTGTCTAGGAATACAAGAACAAACTTGTCCAAATACTTGCTAAAAACATTATTCATGAGACACATGAATGTAGCTGGTGCATTCGTGAGACCGAATGGTACCACTACAAACTCATAGTGTCCATACCTCGTTCTAAAGGCTACCTTATGAATATCTTCTTCTTTGATTCTTACCTGATGGTAACCAGACCTCAAGTCAATCTTTGAAAATACCTTTGCTCCTCTCATTTGGTCAAAAAGGTCATCAATTCGGGGCAATGGGTATTTGTTCTTCACAATGACTTTTTTCAACTTCCTATAGTCAATACATAACCTGAGTGTTCCATCTTTCTTTTTCACAAATAGGATAGGTGCTCCCCACGGGGACACACTTGGCCTAATATATTTCTTTTCCAACAACTCTTGTAATTGCATCTTCAATTCTAGCAATTCTAGTGTACTCATCCTGTAGGGTGTCTTAGATACTGGTGCCACTCCTGGCACAAGTTCAATTGTAAATTCAATGTCTCTCTTTGGAGGGAGTCCTGGAATCTCATCAGGAAAAACATCCTTGAATTCTTGCAATATATGATAGTCCTCCAATTCAAGAGTTTCATTCCCTGCTGCCTCGAAAATGTGGGCCGCATACAATTGACATCCCTTCCTACAGAACTTCTTCAGCTGCATGGCTGTAACCTGTCTAACAGAAGTCACCTTTGGAATGCCTTTTACAACTCCCGGGTTTCCTTCTTCGTCCATGCATTCAGATGTCTTATTGCAGCAGTCAAGTTTAACCATGTGTGCTTCTAACCAATCCATTCCAATGAGAATATCATAGGAACCCAGTGGTAAAATATTTAGATTTGCATAAGTGAATAGCCCATCCATCTCCAATGGACATTTCTCTACTATTTCACTAACTTTTCTCTTGGTTCCAGTGGCTAGTTGAACTAACCATGATTTACTATGCTTTAATTTCTTGAAAGCACAAATCTCAACGATTCTAGGAGTGACATAATTGTGAGTAGATCCAGGATCAATCAAAATAGAAACAGATTGCTTAGCAATCTTACCTTCAACTTCAACCACAGTTGACTGATGATCTGCCTGTGGTCGTCTAGCGCTGCATAGATTCTAGGGATTGTCCTCGCCACTTGACCCACAGTTTCAGCTCCCTGGATGTTGTGGACTTGATTTGCATTCCCATTCCGATGGGGACAGTTCCTAAGCATGTGGTCTCCTCCACAACCCCAACATTAAAGTGGTTCCCTTGGTTCCTTTGGATCTCTTGGTTTGTCTCCCATCATCCTAGTTGGCTTAGTCACAACCTGTGATGGTTTCCTTTGTTGATTCCAGAATTGAGGAGGCTTGAACCCCTTCTTCCTTTGATCAAACTTTTCATTTTTCCTATCCTTCCATGCCTTATGGAATTCTGGATTGCTTCTGTTTTGATCAAAGCAATACTTGGCCTTTCTTATGGCCTCCTCTAGAGTTCGAGGTTCATCAAACTCAATTCTATCTTTATATGACTAGGGCAGTCCACTTAGGAAATGTTGAATTTTCACCTTATCATCTCGAATATACTTGACATACCTCAGCAACTCCAAGAACTTATTTGCCTATTCTTCCATGGTCAATTGTCCCAATCTCAGCTCATGGAACTCTTTGATCTTATCATCATAGTACTTGTCAGAGAGGTAATTCTGCTTGAAGTATTTCTTGAACAGCTTCCACACAATCTTCCTTTCGTTGATATTCTTCACTTGCCTGATGTGTTCCCACCATATAGATGCTATTCCATTCAAGTTGAAGATGGCTACCCTTGCCTTCATATTTCCCGAGTAGTCTTGGACTTGGAAATATTTTCTCATCCCAAGAAGCCAAGCTTTAGCTTCTTGACCAGACTTTACCTCTCCATCAAATGTAGGAGGTTTCGCCTTCTTAAATTCCCCATGTGAATTGTTCTTGTAGTGCTTATTCCTCTTACTTCTGCGAGATGAAGAACTTGAACCCTCAATGGATTCTTCAGAGTCAGATGATTCATTAGAAGAGATTTCTGGAGTATATGTTCTGTCTGTAGAAACTCTTCTTGGGCTACTATCCCTCTTGCGGGAATTCCTCCTAGAACTACTCCCACCCCTTTCTGGATTTGATGTCTGATGCCCAGAGTTTATTTTCCTTTGGATGTCTTTCGAACTCTATAGCATGGCTACATTCAACTGATTTTGTTCTTCCTGAGCTTTAATCATCCTTTCATTGTCTTCTCTACAGCTTTGCAACTCCACTCTTAGGCTTCTCATGGTGGTTGAAATACCTGGAGGAGTCTCTTGATTTCTTCTCCCATTAGATTATGTTTCAGCATTTTCAACATGTATGTTCTCCCCCATGGCATCTGTCTCAGGCTCATAGGGATCTTGTGCATCATCCATGATGTTCATTTTCCTGGCCCAACCAAGACCCAAAACTTCCAACTGCACTATCTAGAAGGTTGCCTTGATGTAACTGTGATTCTGCAGAATGTGTTCATCCACATAATTGTTAGCTGCATTATATTCTCAGAAATTCATAAATTACTTTCATGCACGTGGGAAAATATTATATTGACAATTTGTCAAATCATATAATTTTCTCACGATCAACGACATATGAGAGGGACGACGGGGGTCAAGGGGGATTTCCCCCTTATGGCTCGCCACTGCAGGTTGGGTTGAGAGCAGTGCCCTCATTTTTTTTTATTTTTTTTTTGTAAATATTTCCGCAGTTTCGGAAGACGTTCCGAAATTCTTTCCGCAGTTCCGGAAGACATTCCGGAATTCTTTCCACAGTTTCGGAAGACATTCCGGAATTCTTTCCGCAGTTTTGGGGCGGTTTTCCGAGTCCTTCGCAGTTGTGAGACGATTTTCCAAACTCTTCCGCAATTGCGGGACCATTTTCTGAACTCTTCCGCAATTGCGGGACGATTTGCCGAACTCTTCCACAATTGCGGGATTATTTGTTGAACTGTTCTGCAATTGCGGGACGATTTTCCTAAGTCTTCCGTAGTTGCGGGACGATTCGCCAAAGTCTTCCGCAATTGCAAAACGATTCGCCGAAGTCTTCCGCAGTTGCGGGACGATTCACTGAAGTCTTCTGCAGTTGCGGAACGATTCGCCGAAGTCTTCCGCAGTTGCGGGATTATTCGCCAAAGTCTTCTGCAATTTCGGAAGAGAATTCCTTCCGCAATTTCGGAAGAGAATTCCTTCCGTAGTTTCGGAAGAGAATTCCTTCCACGGTTTCGGAAGAGAATTCCTTCCGCAGTTTCGGGCCAACTTGCGGAATCCTTCCACAGTTTCGGGCCAACTTGCCGAATTCTCCCGTCGTTGCGGCGAAGACTTCCGAGTTCTTCCCGAAACAGACTTAAACAAAAAAATTCTAAAAACCCTTAAAACAGTTTCGGATTCTTCTTTCCTTCTTCCTGTGATGACTATTGCTCAGCAGGAGGTAACCTTACCTCTGCAAACTATCCAACTTAGCCAGTTTAGGCCCGATGCTGAGACCCGTGGTGATCAGGAAGGGACCTTCCCATGTGACTGAAATCTGGTTTGGCCCATAGAGGTCCAATGTTGCAACCAGCAGCTTTGATACCAAAATGTAATGTCCCCTCCCATCATACCAGCATGATAGAGAGGACGTGATGCTAAAGCGGGGCATCTAGCCCCATATCCATTAAGTAAAAACTCATTGATAAAAAGACATATACATGTGCATGTTATAGAAACACAGCGGAATTATAAATCCTGTTTAATATTTAACATACATTCAACATTTCTGTGACAGCCATTAAATAAAGGCATTGCAGAATTTATAAAAGATAATACTTATCTTAACAAAGTATTCCCAAGAAACCAGCTATGCATTTGCAACGTTCCACCCATACATAGGCCAGTTGTGCTTATCAACCTCTTGATACAACTACCACCCCCGAGCTGGGCATGATCTCTACAAGAAATCAGGGAACAACAGACTCACACATAGCCAAGCATACACCAAGATGAGCCAAGTCAATCTACAATTGGGTTTATCAGGCTGCTAGGAAATGGAAAGGAAGAGTGGCTAAGCTAGTGAGCTCAAGCACAGAGCCAGGGGTAACCATACAAGATCTATCTAGCTTGGCACCCACAATACCTACACACCCAACACAAGGAAGTATTCTTTTCACTGCTGTACAGTCCCTCAAGCCATACCTTCCCCATCTAGTGCTCTCAGGGTGTGCATAGAAGAGTAGCCAAAGCCCTCTTGATATTCTTGAGAGGTTGTCTCCCCACTAGGTTTATCAAACCCTCTCTGTCCACTACCACTCCAATCTCTTGCTCACAGATTCAAACCAAAATAGGGATGCACATAACAACAAAACCACAAGTGTTGGGCATGAGGAAAAACGTTTCTTCAGTGGGTTTCCCAAAGAGGGGGTTTCTACCAATTCAGAAAAAGGTGGGAAAGCCCAAAAACAAAATGGCAATTGGGGAACAACCCTGGAGAGCAGAAATCATTTTCAAAAAAACGTCCATGGGCATTTTGGGGCAAAAACGACCTTCATCACAGTCCCAAATCGTAGCCCTTCTCTCCCAGCTACTGTATAATGCAAAAATGACTCCCAGGCATGGAAAATGCAGGAAAAATGGTGAAAAACGTGATGGGGAAAAGACCCAGTAGTTCAGACTGCGTGAGAGAGGAAAGACTATGGGTTTAGAATGGCTTTGGGCACCATTTTGTGGGTATTTTCTTGCCCAAGAAGCAAAAATACAAATTCCCAGGTTGATGGCTTGCCCATGCACGAAATTGGCTGCCATACCTCTTCATTCACAAGGCATTAACTGCCTCAACCAATTCCTGGAAGAATTAAATGATTGGGTCCATAACCCAAAATGGGTAGTTGGTGGTTTATGGGTTTTCTCATTGACACATGGATTAACACCATTGGCTCAAGGGTTTGAATAATTTCCCTCCCTATTCCTTGTAGAATCATGCCCCATCTCTTTGTTGCATTGCATAGCTAGTTGTGGGTATTTTTCATTAAAATTCATATTTACATGATGTCTTATTTACATTGTGCCTATCTAGCACAAGAACCATAGGCATCTATTCCTTTAATCACCGATACATAAAACGCTAAATCAATGGTGGGGCCTTGGCCTTGAGATCCTCACCATGATTAAATAACAATATTTACATCATTTACGATTTAAATCAAAGGGGGTCATAATGGGGACATTACAAATAGTAAAATAAAACAAAATTCCTTCTACTTGCTAGCCTGCCTAACATAGACAAAATATTCATAAAATTAACTTCAACACTGTGGAAGGTATGCATTGGTAATTGCTTGCAGTATCTTTGATGGAATTAAGTTTCCTTGAAATCATAATCTTACTTGGTTGTGAGTCTTGTTGGCTTTGCAGAAGTGATAATCAGTATAGTTAAGGTAGCTCTATGGTCTTTATGTCAATACTAGAGTATTATCTAAGGGAACTTCTTGCTCACTGATTTAAAGTTTCACCTGCATAATATAAATGTCTCAATGTTACCTCAGGTGAATACGGACTCACGTTGATGAAAAATAAGGCCCATGATGGGGCACTGATGGTTGTAACAAAAAGGGGAAAGGAGTAGCCCCGGCAGGACTGCCGAGAGGTAAGGGTGGCCTTGGAAAGTTCTCGTCTTACTTGGCATTTTGCTAATATATCTATTATGTGTTTTTTGTACAGGTGCGGCTATGGGAGATTTGTCCCTTGATCACACCCCGCCATATAATAACAAGTCATGGGTTTTGAAAAGTGGGGTAACATTAAATTGTGGAGGACCTAAAGCACAAGTCTATGGTTTTAAGAGCTATGGTGAAAATGTATACAATTTGATGGTGTCAAACTATGAGGCATTGTTTAAATATAACCCCACGACTTACACTATGGCGCTTGGGGGGTCTTTCAAGGCTCATAAATGATGAGTTGGTGGACATTAACTGTCCCTTGGATCATAGGTATGGTGAGTCTAGTTGGCTTGGACACTTTTCGAGGTTTTGGGGTTTAGTACTGGGAAGGTCATTCCACGTTTTCATTTCACCTGGTTCTTCCTTGCGTTTTTGTTTTTCCTTGGATGAGAGTTTCGTGCCTGACCTGAGCTACGCTCGTGGTCAAGGCACCAAGGAGCTGTGAAAAAGATGATGAATAGAATGCAACCTTCTGCCACGATCTCAGGTGATGTCTTCGTCATTTCTCTTTTCTATTTTAAGTTGAATTTCTGGTTATTTGTAAATCTCAGGGTTTAATCTGCGCCTGTTTTTTATTGACAGGTGAGGAGTGGCGAGCACTCCTATGTGGCCTGCTATAGGTATCCAGGCCATACGACTTTATTGGTAAGTCCAGTCTTCTGCCATTGTGCTCCTTCCTCTCGTAGTCATGACAGGGGTATTGTTTAATCCTTCTTTTAGAGGCTTCATGGAGCCCTTGGCTCGTTGGTTTATTTGAGGCCTGGAGGTCGCCATTTTGTTGGACCTGGAGTTCATACGTATTTATTGTTTGTTTTTAAGGGAACACGATACTATGGATTAGCTATTGGACTTTATGGAAAATTCTAAACTTGTTTAAGCGGATGATAACTGTGGTTATATGGACCTGGGGTTTTGAACCGTCATGAGACTACCTGCATTTTATAGTGGGATTTGTATTTAACCCTATGTAGGGACTGTATAAATTTCTACGTTTCACGTTTTTACTGTTGCTCCACCCTATGGTTTTCTTGGTTTGATGTCTACGTGTTTGCAATGGAAGTGTATGATGAATGGATGAATAAAGTCTAAGTTTAGAAACCCTAGTTGGCTTAAAAGTGACTGCATTGGTATGAGAAATCGTAACCCTGAGCATAAATGTCTGTGTACCTGAAAATATTTAGTTTCTTGGCTTTCCTTGATGTGTTTTCTGGTGTTTGTGAAAATAGAAAGGGTTTGTTGAAATTTATAGAGGGATTCGACCCTTTAACCTGCATTTGTATTTAATTGGAAGTCTTATTACTGTTGCTACCAGAAATCGAAATGTTTTGGTGATATGTGGAGAAGTAATATCCGCTCATGTTTCTTGGTTGGAAATGTTGATTTTAAATAAAGATCCTGCGTTTTAAATGAGAATGTGACCCTAGCTGTTTAAATGTTGCTTTTGAAAAGACAAAGAACTGACTGGAAATACTACGATGTGGGTCATGTTGTAATATAGCAGGATCATTCCAAAATTTGACTATGGGTTTTAGATCTCTTGGCCAGAATTTCGATGTGTTTAGAGGATTGTAAAAATAATGATAAGTGAAATGTTGCGTTTACTTGTGAGGTCTCATTTTCTTGAAAAGATACGTTGGGGTTTTTAAAAGAGTAAAAGTCAGATGTAAAATGCAATGTCTAAGTTTAAGCTTTGAAATTATAGCTTTCTGGAAATACCTTATGCGTTCTTCTATTTGATGAGTGGATTGTTGTTTGAAAATCTAGCTAAAAATTAGAGGGAAAATTTTGATAAAAGAAAATCTTTGATAACGTTTTCCGTAAGTACATAGTGAGAAAGTAAAAGATCTATCAAGTATAGGTGAACCTGCCCTGCAGATAATGGGATATGAATTAAACAATTTAACATATACTAAGAGAATTTGTTTTGACAGAATATATATATAAGTTGTCTAGCAAAGGCTAGCTTTGCTAGGCCTGCTAGACTCTCCACTAATTCTGGGCAGAATCTTGAATTTGATATCATGGGTAATGACAATAATGTTGTAGTAACAAATTTTAATGGTAGATATACCAACTTTATTATACTGGAAATTTAAAACGTTAAATGCTCCATACCTGGCTGCTTGGGTACTTGGTCTTTTCCTGTGGAACCCTAGCTGCTTGGCACTTGAATCCCTTCTGTAGTGACCTGCACAGTCAACAATGATTAATGCCAAACCCGTTGTGTCTAGCTAACCTATTAGGATGATTGTCTGTAGCTGGATAACTTTGGGGCTACCACGTTCCTCCCAACCTTGACCCCTAAACTGTTCCTGGTTCTATTTGGATCCCCCCGAGCTTGGTTCCAACATGCAATGAGAAAGAGACAAGTCCTAGGTCCACTTCTGGTTCAGATCTGGAAATTTTGAGGTGAGGTTGCTTCAGTTTCTTGGAGCAGAATTTTTTTACTCTCGTTACCATAAGAGAATGATAATAGAAGAAGATGATCCCCAAAACTTGGGATCTGCCCTCTTAAGTAGGGGAGTCTTGATTTAGGACTATTGGAGCAACAGTTTCTTTAAATTAAATAATTACTATTTATTTAAAAGAGGTTATTTACTAACTAACTAGTCCTCTTGAATTAGGACTCTTCCTTTGTTTTACTATGAATGTTTTTAATTTAAACATTTCATAATAATTATAATAACAATAATTACCATAATAATAATTATATTTTACTTAATTATTGATGCATTATTTATAATAACAAATAAATCATAATGGAAATAATAATAATGATAATAGTTACCATAATAGTATTTCTACCTAAGTATTAATATACTATTAATACTTCTTGTCAAGGTGGCTGTCCACTAATACTAATGTGGCACCTCATTAAGCTTAAACAAAATCTTTTATAAATAATTAACCACTTTATTATTTAATTAAATTTTTAATGATATTATTAAACCTTGTATCTTTACAAGATACTTTGTTTTAACCATTTAGGGATAGGGTCCACTTCTTTGGATGGTCTTTTGGTGGCTTGGATAGGCACCTCTAGTCTCTCTCTTGCATGTCGGATTCCCTTGTTTAACATGGTAGCTCCCGCAGTAGGTGACTATAGTTAAAAGATGAAATCATTTAACCAATTTAAATAGATGTGATAAAAGTGCTCTTCAGAGTCTTTCCGACTCAATACTTTGAGATTCTGTAACCCCGAGTGCTCTTCAGATCCTTTTAACTCAACACTCTCACATGGGCGTTACTCTAGTACAATTCTAGAGCCTTTGCTCAACACTAGTGCTAGAATGTGTTTGTGAGGCACCTCTAGAATATTTACGTTTCATTGGATCCGGTATTCATTTATCAAGCTTGGAGTGCTCCAAGGCTTATGCCCAACACTCAATGTACCTCAGGGCTTACTCCCAGTACATAACATTCTTCCAGGTACATCGGGGCTTTTGCCCAGTACGTAGGTAATATGTTTGTTTTTGAGTCCACGCTCAACACACTCATAAATCAACTCATGTAGAAGTCATAACTCTGCACAGTAAGTGATGAGTCCAATTTTCATGTATTTGATAAACCTTTTTCCTGCAGTCAAGCTCAAGCAATGGCGAAGAAACACACTCATTTGTGGGAAAAATGTTTTAATTTAATTATTTAATGAAATTGTTTTTTATGATTATTCTTGTATGTTAAAATGCATATTCAATAAACTAATTATGTGGAAACCAAGCGTGATTAAGTAGGTTCAGGGGCATTAAAGGATGAATGCGTAGAAGACTAAGGGATCACCAAGCTCGGCACCCTGTTTCGTGATTTATAGAGAACGCACTCATGTTCAAGGAGAATCGGCATTTAGACAGTTAGTTAGGATCATCATTAAGAATCATATAAATATGGACCTCTCGGGTAGCAAGAGGTCTCTGTTGACATTTTTGGAGAAACATTGTTTTAAGTTTTCTGCACTATTGAGATACTGGGAAGTTACAGAACTTTGTGAAGACATGGATTTTATATTTTAATAAGAGATTGATGTTAAATTCCAACCAGCGTTTATAATTTTCTTTCTCTCCTGAGTACAGGTTGGAGAGGGCCCCTCCAACACGTAAGTCGGGGGATTTCCATTTTCAGGTATTTTCCAATTATGTGTTTTACATTGACGAAAAGTTATATCGCATATGGAAGTGCTTGAATGATGTATTAGTTTTGTAGTAATTTATAATACGTTATGTAGTACAGCAAAACGGTTTCAGTAATCCTGTAGCTGCTTTCTTCCAACGCACATTTTAACAAACGATTACATATGTATTAGCTTTGCTTTCAAAATTCATGGTTTAGATCTGAGGTTTATGAATGTTTCCCATCGTGATTAATTACTATGACTTCTTGGTAAATAGATGTTGTCACGTCCCCTTCCATCTCGTCCTATTCCAGGAAAGAAACGTGACCCATCTACCAGGCTCATTGGCAATCTCAGCCCCGTTCATTTCTAAGAAATTCATAACAATTAAAAGCTTTTGTGTGCAAATACATAATCAATATATACACAGCGGAAATAAACACAATTGCACACACAAACTGAAATGCATTGGCATATTTATCTCAAGCAAATGATAAATCAACAGGCAGAGAATCCATCCCATTCTCATGCTATGCACAGACTTCATATCAATTCCATTAACATGAACAATTATCATTCTGAATTAACACATTGCAAGAAACATAATGCATATAATTTAAATCATAGAGAACACTTATCTGGGAGATGAAGCTGTCCAAACGACTGGATATGTGAGAGCAACGTTCCACCCAACCATAGATCTCTGTCCATCCTGTATTCTTTTAGCTGAGAGATTACCCCCGAGCTGGGTTGTGTATCCACTAAGGAGGAACTAGATGGGCTCACTCACAACCATGGTTTCACTCAACAGCTATGCTAAGCCAACACATAGTTGGGTTTATAAATCATACATAAGACAAATGAGGAGGATGCTGAGCCAGTGAGCTCAACCACAGAGCTACAGACATCTCAAGCTAAATTCAAGCAAACCAATCCTCTGTTCAAACATCCACACTTGGATTTCTCACCATTATGTCAACGAATAACTCAATCCCGTCACTAGTTTTCTGGGCTATCAAAACTGGGTTTTCCAATGGATTTCAGGGTAGCTAATGCTCCCAAATTCGCCCCAAGGATCATATCTATGGATCCCCCATTGGATTTTACTGTTAAATACCAAATCTGGGTGTTTGTGGCTCTTCAAAACGTGGGTTCTTTCACAGTTGTGATTTCTGGTTTTTCTCACTGCTGGGAATTTGTTTTGGATGGAAAATGATGATTGTAACTTCCACAATGGAATGGGGATGAGGAAGAAGCAACTCCCATGAGGTAGAGTGACTTGTGGTATAAGAAAACAGAGCCCATACTCTGCCATATGAATTTTTGGGTTGCCCATGCTCCATTGAAGCCATGGACTGAATTTCTCAACCACTTCCTTACAACAGAATTAAATAACAACAAGGAAAGTCAAATGGGTTCTCAAGGTGACATATGGCATCCTATGGTTTAATCCCACATCCCCCTCACCACTCCCTAGTGGATACACATGGCACCTTCTCATTCATTGCTTCCATAGCCAGTTTTGGTATTTTGTTGCATGATGTTTATTTACATCATTTTCACAATGTTCCATGGCTAAATAGCACATGGGTAACATAATGTCTAATACTTTCCTTTAAATAAAATTTGAGCTCCCACTAGCAAGGCCTTGGCCTTGAGCTCCACTCTAGGAAAACATACATCACATGTATACCGTATTTACAATAAAAGCTAATATATCCTAAGGGTCAAAATGGGGTATTACAGATGTGTAGCATGAAACGATCGCACTTCAATCTTAGTTTTAGTATTTAAACAATTTAGATCAGAAGTCTAGTTTTATGCATAAAGTAATTACAGTCCTTGTTTTCTCCAGTATTAGAATAGATCTGTTGTGACATTTCACTTTCTAGGTTTACCATTCTGCACTTAAGTAATTTCATAAGATTATCTCTTCTACTTTCAGCATTTTAATTATTTAAAATAGATTTACTGCTTTTAGTATCTTCATTCTTTAAAAACAGATTTACTGCTTTCAGTACTTTAATTCTTTAAAATAGATTTATTGCTTTCCAGTATTTAATTCCCTAGTATAACCAGTTTTACATATTGAGTAGGAAACCCTTAGAACATCGATACCGACACCCAACCGCGACAAATATTATCGTATAAGAGCACAGATAGTTCCTACACCTCTAAAGTTTGTACGTCCCCCGGGTTGACATTTAAAGTAGGCTCTTCGTATAGCTTCCCTCATTAGGAATCCATATTGGGAGCTCACCATTAAGTAACACAAGATCATCTCAGTATATTAGGGTTTGTACCCATATCCAATCAGAAACATATCATCAAAACATTAGGGCCTCCTCGCCCAGTATACATTCACACGAAGGAGTTAGTCAGGGTCCATGCCCAATAAGTCAATATAAAATAATAAGTCACAGGTGCTAGGGCTTATGCCTCATACTCAAAATAAACATGTGTGCTGGGTCCATGGCCCAATATAACATCATAAAAATAGTCATTCCAAAATTTGGGATATTACATCCCTCCTCGCTTAGAACAACACCGTCCCGGTGTTTCTAGGGACTAGGAATGAAGTCATGAAACGAGGCGGGGTATGCCTCTTTCATGGTGGCCTCATTCTCCCAAGTAGCCTCATCTGGTCCAAAGTGCCTCCATTGCACTTTCAACTGAGTAATGGTTCTCCTCCTAAGCTAGATTTCTCTCTTGTCCAGGATATGGAAGGGTTCTGGTGTGAACTCCCCTTCGGGCTCCACCTGTAATAAGGACCAGTCAATAACATGTTTAGTATCGTATATATATTTCTTTAGTAGTGAAGCATGAAAAACATTATGAACTTTTATATGAGCAGGTAAGGCTAACTCATAATCTACTGGGCCCTTCTTGGCCAGTATTTCAAAAGGTCCACAAAATCTTGGGGCTAGCTTCCCGCAATGTCCTAAGCTCAATGAGCTTCGTTTCCCCTTTATCTTTAGGAACAAATGTTCGTCGACTTGGTAATCTTTGTCTTTTCTTTTCTTGTCCACATAACTCTTTTTGCGGTGTTGTGCTTCTTTCAAATTCAGTTGTACCTTAGAGACTAGCTGTTCCAAGTCCTTTAATAGATCGGGTCCTAACATAAGTATGTCTACTAGGCTGTCCCAAGTCACGGGGGTTTGACATTTCCTGCAGTAGAGTACTTTGAAACGACTCATTTTGGCCGAGGTTTGATAATCGTTGTTGTATGCAAACTCCACGAGGTGCAAATACTCTTCCCACTTTGTGGGGTTGTTCATGACATACATCCTCAACATGTCCTCGAGGATCTGATTTACTCGTTCTATTTGTCCGTCGGTCTGGGGATGGTACACGGTGCTGAATTGTAACTGGGTCTCCAAAACGGAGAACAATGCTCTCCAGAAGTTACTAGTGAACTTCGTGTCTCGATCAGAAATGATTGCTTTGGGTATCCCATGCAATCGAAAGATTTCTTTTAAGAATATTTCCGCGATGTGAACTGCTTTGTAGGTGGATTTTACCGGTATAAAGTGCACTGCTTTAGACAGCTTGTCTGCCACTACAAAGATAGAGTCGTTCAGCTTCTTACTCTTGGGTAAGCCTGTAATGAAGTCCATACTTATTACCTCCCATTTCCACTCTGGAATGGATAAAGGTTGAAGTAATCCAGAGGGGTGTTGGTGTTCTGCTTTGACCAATTGGCACTCCTGACATTTCGCGATGAACATTGCGATGTCAGTTTTCAGTTTAGGCCAGAAGTAATGTTTCTTTACGGCCGATATCATCTTTTGATATCTGGGGTGTCCTGAATAAGGTTTCTGGTGAAACTCGGTGAGAATGTTTGATCTAATGTCTCCACTTTCTGGGACGTAAAGTCGGTCTTTCAACCACAATAGTCCCATTTCGTCTATCTTATATTCTTTCTGTTGTTGGAAGAGTCTGTCTTCCTGGATCTTCGCGAGGATTTCCGTATAATAACGGTCACCTTTACATGTCGTTCAAATTCTATGGTGTAAGTCGGAGCTGGTTTGGCTTACTGTGACCTCGTCAAGCATATGTGCCTGACGGCTTAAGGAATCCACAATCTTGTTTTCCTTGCCTTTTATATGTTTTAGTTCGAAATGGTACTCGCTAAGGAAGGCTAGCCATCTGGCCTGCCTAGCATTTAGGTCGGGTTGGTCAAAAAGGTACTTCAAGCTCATGTTATCAGTCATCAATAGAAATTTCTTTCCCATGAGATAATGTCACCACATTTTCAAGGCATGGATGATGGCGGCTAGTTCGAGGTCATGAGTAGTGTAGTTATGTTCATGTTCTTTTAGTTTCCTTGATTCACAACATATGGAAAAATTGTCTTGCATAAGGACTCCCCCGAGTCCTTCCTTGCTTGCATCCGTGCAAATGACGAAGTCCCCATTGGGATCCGCAATACGCAGAATCGGTGCACTAATCAGTAGTTGTTTCAGCTTTTGAAAGCTCTCTTCGCATTTATCCGTCCAGATGAACTTGTTTGCCTTTTTCTGTAAGGCGGTCATGGGACATGCGATCCATGAAAAGTTCTCAATGAAATTTCAGTAGTAGCCGGCTAATCCTAAGAACGACCTTATGTCGAATACGCAAGTAGGTGTGGGCCATTCTTCGATAGCTTTGACCTTTTCAGGGTTGACGGCTATTCCCTTCTCGGAAATGATATGTCCTAAGTATTGAATCTAAGGTCTATAGAAATCGCACTTACTAAACTTGGCGTAAAGTGTGTGTTCTCTTAGTATCCATAAAACAATTCGGAGGTGCTCCTCATGTTCTATCTCATTCTTGGAGTAGATCAGAATGTCATCAATAAAGACTAGAACAAATTTTTCAAGGTATTAACTAAAGATATTGTTCATCATGCACATAAAGTTGTTCGGTGCATTCGTCAACCCAAAGGGCATCACTACAAACTCGTAGTGGCCATAACGAGTTCAAAATGCGGTCTTGTTGATATCCTCATCACGGATCCTTACCTGATGGTACCCGGATCGTAAGTCAATCTTCGAGAAAATATTTGCCCCTCTGACTTGGTCAAACAAGTCATCAGTCCTAGGGAGTGGGTAGTAGTTCTTAATGGTCATCTTGTTGAGTTGGCGGTAATCGATGCACATCCGCATCGTGTCTTATTTATTCTTGACGAAGAGTATCGGTGCGCCCCAAGGGGACACACTAGGTCGGATGTACCCTTTGTCAATTAGTTATTGTAACTGCAGTTTGAGCTCCACCAATTCTTGTGTGCTCATGCGGTACGGGGCTTTAGAAGTTGGTACTGACCCAGGTATCAATTCGATAGAAAAGTCTAAGTCTCGTTTAGGCAGCAATCCTGGTATTTCTTCGAGAAATACATCCTTGAATTCTACGAGGACTGGAAAGTCTTCGATCTTCTGTTCCCTATCAGTTTCTATGTTTTGGATGTTGACGACAAAGAGTTTGCATCCTTTTCTGATACATTTCTTTGCTTGTACGTTGGAGATCTGTCTTACTGACACTTTCTTAGGGATACCCTGAATTGTCTTCTGAATCCCTTGGCCATCCCTGCAAAGTAAGGATTTGTTTAAGTAGTCTAGGAGGACATGGTGTTATTCCAACCAATCCATGCCGATGAGTACGTCATACGATCCTAGGGGTATAATGTTTAAATCTAACCTAGTTTGAAAACCGTTTAATCTGAAAATCTCAGGGTTTAATCTGAGCTTGTTTTTTATTGATAGGTGAGGAGTGGTGAGCACTCCTGCGTGGCTTGCTATAAGAAGCCAGGCCATACGACTTTATTGGTAAGCCTAGTGTTCTTCCATCGTGCTCCATCCTCTCATAGTCATGACAGGGGTATTGTTTAATCATTCTTTTAGAATCTTCATGGAGCCCTTGGCTCGTTGGTTTATTTGAGGCCTGGAGGTCGCCATTTGGTTGGACCTAGAGTTCATATGTATTTACTGTTTGTTTTTAAGGGAACACGATACTATGGCTTGGCTATTGGACTTTATGGAAAATTCTAAACTTGTTTAAGCGGATGATAATTGTGGTTGTATGGACCTGGGGTTTTGAACCATCATGAGACTACCTGCGTTTTCTAGTGGGATTTGTATTTAACCCTATGTAGGGACTGTATAAATTTCTACGTTTCACGTTTTTACTGTTGCTCCACCCTGTGGTTTTCTTGGTTTGATGTCTATGTGTTTACAATGGAAGTGTATGATGAATGGATGAATAAAGTCTGAGTTTAAAAACCCTAGTTGGCTTAAAAGTGATTGCGTTGGTATGAGAAATCGTAACCCTGAGCATAAATGTCTGTGTACCTGAAAAGATTTAGTTTCTTGGCTTGTCTTGATGTGTTTTCTGGTGTTTGTGAAAATAGAAAGGGTTTGATGAAATTTATAGAGGGATTCGACCCTTTAACCTGCATTTGTATTTAATTGGAAGTCTGACTACTGCTGCTACCAGAAATCGAAATGTTTTGGTGATATGTCGAGAAGTAATATCCGTTCATGTTTCTTGGTTGGAAATTTTGGTTTTAAATAAAGATCCTGCGTTTTAAATGAGGATGTGACCCTAGCTGTTTAAACGTTGTTTTTGAAAAGACAAAGAACTGACTGGAAATACTACACTGTGGGTCGTGTTGTAATATAGCAGGATCATTCCAAAATTTGACTATGGGTTTTAGATCTCTTGGCTAGAATTTTGATGTGTTTAGAGGATTGTAAAAATAATGATAAGTGAAATGTTGCGTTTGCTTGTGAGGTCTCGTTTTCTTGAAAAGATACGTTGGGGTTTTTAAAAGAGTAAAAGTCAAATGTAAAATGCAATGTCTAAGTTTAAGCTTTGAAATCATAGCTTTCTGGAAATACCTAATGCATTCTTCTATTTGATGAGTGGACTGTTGTTTGAAAATCTAGCTAAAAATTAGAGGTAAAACTTTGATAAAAGAAAATCTTTGGTAACGTTTTCCGTAAGTACAGAGTGAGAAAGTAAAAGATCTATCAAGTATAGTTGAACCTGCCCTGCAGATAATGGGATATGAATTAAACAATTTAACATATACTAAGAGAATTTGTTTCGACGGAATATATATATAAGTTGTCTAGCAAAAGCTAGCTTTGCTAGGTCTGCTAGACTCTCCACTGATTTTGGGTGGAATCTTGAATTTGATATCATGGGTAATGACAATAATGTTGTAGTAACAAATTTTAATGGTACATATACCAACTTTATAATACTGAAAATTTAAAACGTTAAATGCTCCATACCTGGCTGTTGGGTACTTGGTATTTTCTTGTGGAACCCTAGCTGCTTGGCACTTGAATCCCTTCTGTAGTGACCTGCACAGTCAACAATGATTAATGCCAAACCTGTTGTGTCTATCTAACCTATTAGGATGATTGTCTATAGTTGGATAACTTTGGGGCTACCACGTTCCTCCCAACCTTGACCCCTAAGCCGTTCTTGGTTCTATCTGGATCCCCCCGAGCTTGGTTCCAACATGCAATAAGAAAGAGAGAAGTCCTAGGTCCACTTCTGGTTCAGATCTGAAAATTTTGAGGTGAGGCTGCTTCAATTTCTTGGATCATAATGTTTTTACTCTCATTACCATAAGAGAATGATAATAGAAGAAGATGATACCCAAAACTTGGGATCTACCCTCTTAAGTAGGGGAGTCTTGATTTAGGACTATTGGAACAACAGTTTCTTTAAATTAAATAATTACTATTTATCTAAAAGAGGTTATTTACTGACTAACTAGTCCTCTTGAATTAGGACTCTTCCTTTGTTTTACTATGAGTGTTTTTAATTTAAACATTTCATAATAATTATAATAACAATAATTACCATAATAATAATTATATTTTACTTACTTATTGATGCATGATTTATAATAACAAATAAATAATAATGGAAATAATAATAATGATAATAGTTACCATAATAGTATTTCTACCTAAGTATTAATATACTATTAATACTTCTTGTCAAGGTGGTTGTCCACTAATACTAATGTGGCACCTCATTAAGCTTATACAAAGTCTTTTATAAATAATTAACCACTTTATTATTTAATTAAATTCTTAATTATATTATTAAACCTCGTCTCTTCACAAGATACTTTGTTTTAACCATTTAGGGATAGGGTCCACTTCTTTGGACGATCTTTTGGTGGCTTGGATAGGCACCTCTAGTCTCTCTCTTGCATGTTGGATTCCCTCATTTAACATGGTAGCTCCCGCAGTAGGTGATGATAGATAAAATATTAAATCATTTAACCAATTTAAATAGGTGTGATCAAATTGCTCTTCAGAGTCTTTCTGACTCAACACTTTGAGATTATGTAACCCCGAGTGCTCTTCAAAGCCTTTTAACTCAACACTCTCACGTGGGCGTTACTCTAGTGAAATTCCAGACCCTCTACTCAACACTTGTGCTAGAATGTAGTCATGAGGAACCTCTAGAATATTTACGTTTCCTCGGATCCGGTATTCATTTATCAAGATTGGAGTGCTCCAGGGCTTATGCCCAGCACTCAATGTACCTCAGGGCTTACTCCCAGTACATAAGATTCTTCCAGGTACATCGGGGATTTTTCCCAGTACGTAGGTAATATGTGTGTTTATGAGTCCACGCTCAACACACTCATAAATCAACTCATGTACAATTCATAACTCTGCACAGTAAGTAACACAAGATCATCTCAGTATATTAGGGTTTGTACCCATATCCAATCAGAAACACAAGATCAAAACATTAGGGCCTCCTTGCCTAGTATACATTCACACAAAGGAGTTAGTCAAGGTCCATGCCCAATAAGTCAATATAAAAGAATAAGTCACAGGTGCTAGGGCTTATGCCTCATACTCAGAATAAACATGTGTGCTGGGGACGTGGCCCAATATAACATCATAAAAATAGTCATTCCAAAATTCGGGATATTACATTTGATTTGAAAGATGCCACAAGAAAACTAGCCATCCATGACTCGTTTTAAAGATTTCTTGTCATCCCAAGATATAAATAAGGTGTACCGTAAAGCTTGTGAGATTTTCATAATTATGGGTCCCATTTCTAGGATAATAACATCCTAGATATTGTTTGAATTAGATGACAAGTTCCAAGTTCAAATTACAGTTATTCTCTAATGACAGTATAGATGATTGGCCAAAACATGTGTTTGTATACTCAAGTTTCTTATATATGAATCATGTGCATAGAAATGCATTAACCGATCTCTTTTACCCGATATTGACCCGCTGCCAGAAGGCCTGTTCAGTACCCCAGCGGGTTTATCTTGGTACCATGCAAGCATAGTCCCGCTGCCAGTGAGCCTGTTCAGTACCCTGGTGGGTTTATTTGCATTCACCTAGCTTCCTTGTTTAAGATTTTACTTAGCATGGACCTGCTGCCAGCAGGCCTGTTCAGTACCCCCGGCAGGTTTGCTTCGTATAATGATATATATATATATATATATATATATATTAAGGAAGCCGGTTGGTACTAGAGTGTGCTGAGCCTTCTAAACACATAATTCGAAATATTAGGACGAACCTTTATGAGCAACTTTTACTTATAATAGCCAAAGTTAAAGATCATGTCAAAAGATAATAACCTAAAGTTGTTCTTTGATCTATATGTATCTTTTTCATAAAAATTCAGTAATGTTCCCCACAAGAATAAAAATAGCATTCACTTCTAAGTTACCTTTAAAAGATGCTTTAAGAGACAAGTTTTGATAATGAGTCTAGGATAAGCCAATGATCCATAGGTGTAAGATAGTATAGTTTTTGTTAAGATCATAGCAATTAAGATAGGTCTTTTAAGCAACAGTTCTAAACGATAATCAGAAATGTGCATGCCTGAATCAAATACCATATTCAAAACCATGAATGAAATGGTTGCAAGATAATACAAAGAACACTTTATCTTTTGCTAAAAATGTCAATTTCAACAATAATTGAAAAAAAAAGGGATTAGGATAAAAAAAATCTTTTAAGTGCTTCCCTTTCAATAATATTGCATGAGCGGATAAGGTCCTTTTAATTAAGCTGCAAAACTGTTGTTAGATGATTTTGATTTATTCAAAACAAAACATATGTACAAAAAAGTCATAAGAAATCTAAAAAGGGAGAAAAGTTTTCCTGTTTTTAATGGAAAAAATTTCATAAGTTGATCATACAAATGAAATTCCCTGTATAGATACAATCAGCTTGTCAGAAATAACTCTTCATTATTATAATTAAAACAAAAACACAATACATTTACATATGTACAAATAAAGACAATCCTTTAGAAATTTCAGGGACTAGGAGGAGGAGGAATGATTTCCTCTTCTACCAGTTCCATCTCCTGCTGTTGTAGGGCATTCTGTACAAAGTCTTGTTTAGATATAGGTTGGTGATAAAGTCTAAGTCTATGGCCATTTACAACAAAGGAAGTTTGAGAATCATCAATTGTTTTAATTTTAACGGATCCATTATCGAAAGCTGTAACAATTTCATAAGGACCCATCCAACGAGTAGTCAATTTACCTTTAAAATTTTTGTATCTCGAATCAAAAAGTAATGCCCAGTCTCCTATTTTAAATTGTTTTTGTTTAATGTATCTGTCATACCATTTTTTACGTCGATTTTGTATTAAGATTGTTCGTTGGATAGCATCCTGTCTAATCTCGTCTAATTCATTTATTTGTAAGATTCGTTGTTTCTATGCTTCTTCTAAATTCATTCCTAACTAAGTAGCCATACGAAATGTCTTAACCTGAAATTCAATGGGTAGGAGAACCTGTTTTCCATAAAAAATTTCATAAGGTGTGTGGCCAGTGGTGTTTCTCCAAGTTATTCTATAATCCCACAAGGCTTCTGGGAGCCTATCTTCCCGGTCCTTGTGGTGTAACTGAATGGTATTGATCATGATAGCTTCTAATGCTTTGTTTGTGCTTTCTACTTGACCATTTTCCTGAATATGATATGGTGAATATTTGCAATATCTAATACCATATTTATTAGTAAGTTCTTTCAATAACTTGGAAGTGAATTGAGATCCGTGATCGGTTACAATTTCCCTAGGTACACCAAATCGGGTAAATATCTATTCATATATAAACTCTACCACTGATTTTTCTGTGGCTCGGAATAAAGCTTTGGCCTCTACCCACTTGGTGACATAATCTGTACAGACTAGGATGTACTTTTTCTTACGAGATATAGGGGAAATTGGTCCAACAAAATCTAGAGCCCATTTTTCAAAAGGCTCAATCATAACTTGAGGTTGCAAAGGCATCTCATCAGATGGATTAGGTTTACCCATTCTTTGGCAACTATCACATCCCTTGACATATTTGGCAGCATCCTTGAAGATGCTTGGCCAATAATATCCAGAATGTAAAACCTTATATGTTGTTCTTTTATCAAAAAAGTGTCCACCGCAAGGTCCACCATGACATGCATGAAGAATCTCTGCCATCTCATCCTCTCGTACACATATTCTAATAATAAGGTCAAGACCGATACGAAAGAGATCATTATCCACCCAAGAATAGTTAGACCTTTGAACTATGATTCTACATTTTTTGGGTGGAGAGAGATGGTTTGGTAGCTTTCCAGTTGCCAAATAATTGGCTATGTCTGCGAACCATGGGTTTTGAACAGATACAGCGAATAAATGTTCATCTGGGAAGCTATCATCAATAGGACTATCATCATTGTCAATTTGAATACGGGAGAGAAAGTCTACTACTACATTCTCTCGACCAGGACGGTCAACAATGGTAATATTAAACTCTTGTAACAGAAGAAGCCACCGAGTGACTCTGCCATTGGTAATTGGTTTATTCATCAAAAATATGATAGAAAAATGATCGGTATGTATGAAAATTTCATATCCTGTGATATAATGACGAAACTTATTAATGGAATAGACTACTACGAGAAACTCTTTTTCAGTAACAGTGTATTTTGATTCTGCAGGAGTCAAGTTTTTACTGGCGAAATAAATGGCATAAGATAACTTTTCCTCTTTTTGACCTAAGACTGCCCCTATAGCTATGTCGGATGCATTAGTAGAGATATGAAAAGGAAGGGACCAGTTAGGGCCCCTAAGTACTGGTGCTACTGATAGCTTTGTTTTTAAAGTTTCGAAAGCCTGTTGACAAGGTTCAGTCCATTGAAATTATGTGTCCTTCATGAGTAGTTTGAACATAGGTGTGGCTATCTTGGTAAAATTTACTATAAACCGCCTATAATAACCTGCATGGCCAAGAAAGCTTCTAACTTCCTTCGGAGTCTTTGGAGGAGGAATATTGACAATTATATCTATCTTGGCAAGATCCACCTTGATACCTTGAAGAGAGACATGATGTCCTAGAACTATGCCCTCGGTTAATAAATCTTGCATTTTTCATGACTAAGGGCTAAGTTTGTGTCATAAAATCGAATAAGAACTGTCTCGAGGTTGTCAAGGGCTTCTTGGAAGGTATTACCATAAATTGTGAAATCGTCCATGTAGACCTCTACACAATCATGTATAAGGTCAGCAAAGATACCTAGAACTGCATGTTGGAAAGTAGTGTAATGTCCCCAGCTTGACCCCATGGCATTAAAATCGTAAATGATGTAATATTATTATAAAATCGTGGTGAGGAACTCAAGGCCAAGGCCCCGCCATCGATTTATCAAAGCATATGGTTCACGTGCTATCCATGCGCAATGGAATTGCGAATATTATGTAAATATGCATTTTTAATAAAAATACCCACAACTAACTATGCAATGCAACAAGAGATGGGGGCATGATTTTACAAGGAATTGGGAGGGAAAACATCCAAACCCTTGAGCCAATCAAGTCAAGCCAAGTGTCAATGAGATAACCCATCAAACTCTCAACTACCCATGTTGACTTTTGTATCCAATCATTCATTTCTCCCAAGAGTTGGGTGAAGTAGTTAATGCCTTGGGGAATGGGGAGGTATGGCTGTCCAAACTTCAAGTATGGGAAGCCACCCTGCATAGAAAACGTGTTTGGATTCCTTAGCAAGAAAGGAGCCATGAATTTGCCTCCCAAGCCATAACCCATCAAGCAATTTTTCCTCTCTCACGTTTTTGGAGCTAGCTGGGCTTTCCCCATCACGTTTTTTCACCATTTTCCTGCATTTTCCATGCCTGGGAACTCGTTTTTGTATTGCACAATGGCTGGGAGGAAGGGAGCCACGATTTTGGGGTTTAGGGAGGCCGTTTTTGTCCCTTGAATGCCCAGAAACATTTTCTGGAAATGATTTTGCTCTCCCAGGGTTGATTCCCCAATTGCCATTTCGTTTTTGGTGTGCCCACGATTTGGGAAAGTCCATGGCCATCTTATTTGTAAAATCCCATTGCTGAAAATGGGCATTCATGCCCAGTTTGAGTTGCTGTGTGTAAAAGAAGTTTGGGATTGAGATGGGTATCTATTGTTTTGGCTGTGAATGAGCTGGAATGTTCCCTTTTCCTTGTAAGATTCATGCCCAGCTTGGGGGTGGCAGTTGTGTTGAGACTATGAACACAACTGGCCTATGGTTGGGTGGAACGTTGCAACAACATAACTAGTTGTTTGGGGGAAATTGCACAAATGAAAATAAGTGTTCTCTATGTGCATTTTACTTCTACAATGTTTTAATTTGATGTTTATTATTGATATGTTGAATGCATATGAAAGATGTGTGTGGGTGAAGTTCTTATTCCGCTGTGCATATATGTTTGATTTGCATCTGCACACATTAATTTTATGGCTATGAGTCTAATGAATGGGCTAAGTTTTTTTGTGAAAGCCCCGTAGATTGGCACCATGTTCCCTTCCAGGACTTTGATAGATGGGTGGGGACGTTACATTTGCTATTAGAGCTGCTAGTTGCAGCATTGGGCCTTCATGGGCTACCTATCATAGTTGCAGAGGTAAGTATGCCTTCTGCCCAGCACTAAACATCAAAAAGAAGGAAAATATTTCAGAAACATTTCTGACTGTTTTTTAAAATTTGAAAATTTGTCTGAGTGTTGGAAATTTTGCTTACATCTCTGTCGCCGATTTTAATGTTAAATTTTGCGGCACGCGCGGCGATTATAATGTTAAATTCTATGACACTCGGCGGAAATTTTAGGCTTAAAAATTGCGCGGGCGGCAATTTTAGCCTTAAATTTTGCGACGTGGTCCCAGCGACAGAGGATTGCGGGCGGCGAAGATAAGGCTAGGACCGTCGCGATGGGTGCAAAAGTTAAGGTTAAAATCTGCGCCGGTCGGCGGCGACACTGGCAATTTTAAGGTTAAAAACTGCGATGCGGCGGCAGTTTTAGAGTTAAATCCAATGCCACGGTCGGCAATTTTAGAGTTAAATCCAGTGCCAAGGTCGGCGATTTTAAGGTTAAATCCAACGATGGTCGCAAAGGAAAAAAAATATAGAGCCAAAAACTTGATTTTTGGATAGAAGGAGCAATCGGGCTCAGAATGGGATGATTCATGTGGGGTTCGGAGGTCATTAACGAAGGCCATGAAAGAACCAGAGAGGGTCCTGAACCCAGTATGCTCCAAATTGACAAAAAATGGAGAATAGTGACTTTTGTAAGACGGTGTCCCGAGGCTTAACGGAAGGTCGGTTTGAACTGAAATTGATATGGTGCGGCCATGGAGTAGGCGTAGTGTTAAGTTTGGAATATTTGAGCCGAATTCCAAAGGATGTGGAGACGGGGTGAGCAAGAAGGCCAAAAAGCACTGTTCCAGGCCACTTTTTCAGGATTTTGAAAAGCTTGTGGACAGTGGAAGTGACCCTAGATGTTAGAATCAAAAATTTTACTGACATAGACATTTCATCTTCTCATTAATACAGACATTTTTCGTTAGACGAAGATTTTCCAAAAATGCATAGATTGGGAGATAGCCATTTTTGGCCAAATTTTGAGATTTTGGGGGAAAAGTGAAAAGGGAAAAGTAGCCAAACCCCAAATTTTATAGAAGTTGACTGGTGCATCAAAACAAGTATCCGAAGGTTGCTGAGTGTTCCTTGTTATATAGACTACCTTTTTGCAGTAGATAATTTTTCATGATTCTTCCTATATTTGCTTCTACAAGCAGCTGAAGTTGGCCTTTCAAAATAAATTGCAGCTTGTAAAAGTGTCGAAATCTGGGCAAAATTTGGGCAAAGTTTGCATTTCTGAAAGAATGTAAATTCCATGTTCTGGATCGGAATGGAGCACGGGGATAGGCGTTTGGAAATCTTATCCAAAGGAGAACAGGGATGCATGACCAGAATTTGAATGAGGTCCGCATATATCATAGATATTTGGTACAGAAAAGTGCCAGCAGCTGTTTTGACAAAAAAGAATTGTTGTCATATGGCCAATTTCTAGAATTGCATGACTGGAAGGAAATCAGACCAATTATGATATGGAAGAGGGATTCCATTCTACAATAAGAGATTGGAAAGGGAGAATTCCTTAACCCCTGTTTTCTATCATACTTATAATTATGAAATTGTCATGCATATAAACTATGGCATAAGAATGTTAAAATTGCAAAAGATTACATAGATGAATATGCACTAGATGGCATAACAATAAACATTGCACAGTGCATGTGAAAATGTTTTTGCGTGTATATGATATTGCATATTGGTAAAATAGTGAGGTTTTACATATGCAATGAGCCACTTAAGATAATGATTGTGGTTGCTAATAATTAGTTGTGCCCGCATTGGTTGTAGGACAAAATACAATCAAAACATGGCTAAAGAAGTTGTTGACGTTGTTGCACATGATCAACAACCTTATGAAGAGAGGATGGTGCAACAAGTCCATGATCATGATGTTGGAAAAAAGGACTGAGTAGCCTTGGTAAGAGGCCAACTAATCAGGTAACATCAAGTGATGTTAATATCAGCCATGCAGGTAATGGTTAATTGTGCTTAATTGCATGAATGTGGAAAGAGGATTTGATGAGATCCCTTCAACTATGTTTAAAAAGGTGTTGAATTGTTTGTATGAGAGATTGAGTATCTGAATGTGAATGTCATCCTACCAAGTATGGTGAGGTATGGGTAAGTGAAGGCAGGAAGCCTTACACCCTATAATTGCTTAGAAATCTCAATGCATTCATATGAAATTATATCATGCCTGTGCTGATTGTGAGTTTAACAACCAAAGCAAGTGAGGACTTATGGTCCTGTTGCGTTAGTGCATGCTATGAGATAGGCATGGTTAGGCCATAATATGTTGGAATGCATAGTACTCACTGATTAATACAAGGTTGTATTGAGGGGTTATGCATTGAGTGAACACACATTAAAAAATTATGAAAATGTGGTGAATGTGCATGCATATATGCGGGTGCACATGTTGAGATGCATTGTGTGAATGCATGGTTTTGATATATATGTGTTTCATTGTAGTTAGATAATAGATGAAATGGTGGACTATTGTTAATCCTGATACAATTTCATGAGCTGCTATGAATGCAGGGGAAAGACTGCATGAAGAAGGTAGACATGTGATGGGATACTAGAGCACTCTGTTGGAAGGATAGAATTGCATGGAATGTGAAGTAATGAATATTTACAATTTATTTAAATTGCATGGATAGTGTGACTGTGTCTTGCAATTGTATTGTGATAATGATGCATATATAGGAATGTATATATTTCGTTGCATTTCAAATATTAACAGCTGAAGATGTTTGAATTATTGAGTGTTATAATTCTGAGATCACTTCAGTGACTGTTGTAGCAATGAAAGGATTATATGCATAAAATACTCACAACGTGTTTGGCTGATTGAAGTTTCAGATTTCAAGTAGAAAAGTCTTATGTATGGCAATGAGGATAAGTCCATAGTAGAGACCGGGATCTACCATGTGCAAAAGCCAAAGGTTATGAGAAGGTTCTCATCGTTGTAACTTATGCATGAAACAAATCTGAAAATTTTATGGTTTAAATTTATGAGAATAATCTCATGATTGCAAATCTAATTTCTGTAGGAAAACAGATTTGTAGATTTCAGATTTTATAATTGCTAATCACTGTTTGGCGTACATGTTGTAGGTGGATGTTCATGTATGGTAGCAAGGGTGAAACCATAATGGACATAGTGAGACCACTTACGAGAGCCAAACAATATGAGGATAGCCTCATTGCTAAGCAAATCAATTTATGTAGGAGACAGAATTGTAAATTCATGTTGAATTAATTATTAATGTTATTGATTGGTTATAGAACAATCATACTTGAAGATTATTGATAAATGTTGTTGATTGTTTGGCTATTTGATAAGTGTGCCAGGATGACACATTGCAGGAAGACCATGTGTGATGGCCTGCAGAATCCAATATAGATGGGAAGGATCCCATGCTTTGGAAATGGGTTTCGGGTGAAACTCCATATTGATAATGTCTCAACCGAACTACATGTCGGTAAAGCATGTGAGTGAGACAGTAAAGTTATGCCCAGAAGGCATGTGTGGGTTATGGAACGTGAAAGGATTTGGGTGGAAAACTGAAGGACTGTTGACTCAGAGAAGGGATCCCCCATTCTTCGCAAATGAAGAAAAGATACATATGTGAAACGAATGAGTATTATGTAACCCTAACTGAAGATATACATGTCTGGTTATTAGATTTAATACGCAAAGCATGTTTTATTATTTCATTATTATTCCATATTGCTTGAGTGTGACTAGGGCCTACATGGCTCACATCGGAAAGGGATGCATAACTTTCGGGTGATGGGTTATGTTAGTGTTTTCAATATTGACTACACCCTAAGGGAATGGATGCATTCCTGGTGTTTCAATACTTGATAATGAATGTTATGAAATATGATTACAATTTTAGAGCAGCAATACTAATGAACCTGCTTATCCTTCTTGTGATATCAGCTTACACAGATGCACTTTGGTGTTGCACGTAAGAGGAAAAGTTAAGAAGGGTGCTCGAGAGGACTGTATGGGCAGTGGTAACTTTTCTACGCTCACACTGAAGGACTCTAGAAGAGATGGATGGGCCCGGGGAGCTGTGTAGCAGAAAAGGGGCATCATCCTTGTGTAGTGTGAGTAGGGTATTGTGGGTCCATGCTAGCCTGCAGTCAAGTAAGTCACCTATGGAGTTCCTGGAGAGAACCACTGGTTTGCATAAGAGAAGGAGCCATGTAATCATATTATGCTTTTTTATTTCCTGATAAACCCAGTCGGTGTATTGGCTTGAAAATGGTTGTTGTATGCCTGATAAACCCAGTCGGTGCACTGGCTTGGCATTGGTTGTTTGGATATTGTGGTGAATGGTTGTTGTATTCCTGATAAACCCAGTCTGTGCACTGGCTTGGCATTGGTTGTGTGGATATTGTGGTGAATGGTTGTTGTATGCCTGGAAAACCCATTCGGTGTACTGGCTTGGCATTGGTTGTGTGGATATTGTGGTGAATGGTTGTTGGATGCCTGACAAACCCAGTCAATGTACTGGCTTAGCATTGTCTATTTGCATGTTGTGGAGGTATTGGTGAAGGGTTCTTTTTCCTGACAAACCCAGTCGGAGAACTGGCTTGGAAATGGTCGTTGTATGCTTGATAAACCCAGTCGACGTATTGGCTTAGCATACTGATTTTTGGAAATGCTTGATAAACCCAGTCGGTGTACTGGCTTAGCATACTGATTTTTGAAATGCTTGATAAACCCAGTCGGCGTACTGGCTTAGCATACTGATTTTTGGGATGCCTGATAAACCTAGTCGGCGTACTGTCTTGGCATTGCCTATTCAAATGATGTTGTGGAAGCAGCATGTGTGCTGGCCAAGCATCCACCCCACAGGTGATCCAAGGCTTGTAAAGCAGAGAAGGAAACATGTGGAGTAGTAAGGAAAATGCACAATACAGATAAGTATTCATTTTCATTTATGTTCTTGTTTGGAATAATGAAAATTTCATGTATAAGTCTTCTAACAGCTAAGCTGATACACTATTGTTTCTTTGTTGGAAACCTTGGTCATTGCAGGAAGCACGAACCCTGAAAGAGCTATAATTTTTTGGTAAAACCAGAGAGTAACTGGTTGTGCGTTATAAATTCTTGGTAAAACCAGAGAGTAACTGGTTGTGCACTATAAATTCTTGGTAAAACCAAAGAGTAACTGGTTGTGCACTATAAATTCTTGGTAAAACCAAAGAGTAATTGGTGCTCGATAAATTCAAAGAATAGTTGGTGGGGGCATTAACCACTTGATGTCATGGAGCAGACGGTGTGTTGGCCAAACATTCTTTAATTAATCAATAAAACCAGACGGAGCACTGGCCTAGCATATTGCTAAATGAGATGATTGATGAAACCCAGTCGGCGTACTGGTTGGGAATTGCCTATTCGAATGGTTGTGGAGTAGCCTGCGTGCTGGCCCAACATTCATTATTGCATCCACGGGCAATCCAAGGCTTGTAAAGCAAAGAAGGATCCTGTGGAATAAAGTGAAGACATCCCATACAGATAAGTATTTGGTTATCTTGCAACTTCTTGCTTATGAATATACATGTGTATATGAATTGTTTAGGATTTCTTAAACTCTTGTTGGGAAATAAAACCTATGAGAATAAACTGAACATGTGAATTGACTCAATGTCTGATTGTAGGTATTGTTGGAATCAAGGACTATGAAAGCATCTGGAGGATGCATGTGGACATGTGACCATCCTAAGGAGCTCAAGTATGAGCAGTAATGAAAGATGGTGCTAGTGGACATGTACGGGTCCTAGCAGCCAAAGGTTCTGTAAGCAACAATGGGGAAAGGTTCCCTAGTTGAAAATCCTTAGATGGACCTTAGACACTAAGTGTCATATCCAAGAACGGGCAAGTCAAGCATTCACGTTGAAGTGAAAGAGGCTAAGGAGCATGAAACCACAGTGATGGTGTGGCTCCAGATTGGAACAAGATTAAGAGGGGGAAACTCTTACTCTTCTCTTTCATTTTTGATTGATGCATTTCAAAAACAAAGGATTGTCGAATGCATGTTGTGACTGGAAGTTGATTGTGTTTATTGCTTGAAATGAATTTTGAATGCTAAAATAGTTATTTCCCTGTGAAAGGATGAACATGAACGAGTTCATGTGTATGTTGAGAAAGCATGAAATGTGTGGAAGTCTCGTGGGTAAAGCATGGACGTTCCATGTCAAATGAGCAATTAATTGACTAATTTTAATATTGTATTATGCTTGTCCTGACAGGAATTGCCATGATGAATCTCACAGGTGAGATAGTGAAAGCCATTGGTTTTGGATGAAAATCTACCTCAAGTAGTTTCCAGGACAATAGGAAAGATGGCAGCCATGAAAATTCCAAACTTGTAGATCAGTGGGAAGGTGAATAAAAGGAAGGGATTGATGTGGAGCGATGTCTGCCTGCAGAGCTGGAAGATCAAATTCAACAGGAGCAGCTTGAGGAAGCAAAAGGACTTGATCTGAAAGTTCAAAGTAAAGAGATGAACGCAGGACAGACCTGCCACATTTTGTGATTTTTGAGACAAGTGTAAAGTGGGTATTTATTCCTAAGTGTTGGAACACTGAGGACGGTGTTATTCCAAGGGGAGGGGAATGTAATGTCCCAAGCTTGACCCCATGGAATTAAAATCGTAAATGATGTAATATTGTTATAAAATCGTGGTGAGGATCTCAAGGCCAAGGCCCCGCCATCGATTTATCAATGCATATGGTTCAAGTGCTAGCCATGCGCAATGGAATTGCGAATATTATGTAAATATGCATTTTTAATAAAATACCCACAACTAGCTATGCAATGCAACAAGAGATGGGGGCATGATTTTACAAGGAATTGGGAGGGAAAACATTCAAACCCTTGAGCCAATCAAGTCAAGCCAAGTGTCAATGAGATAACCCATCAAACTCTCAACTACCCATGTTGACTTTTGTACCCAATCATTCATTTCTCCCAAGAGTTGGGTGAAGTAGTTAATGCCTTGGGGAATGGGGAGGTATGGCTGTCCAAAATTCGAGTATGGGCAACCACCCTGCATAGAAAAACATGTTTGGCTTCCTTGGCAAGAAAAGAACCATGAATTTGCCTCCCAAGCCATAACCCATCAAGCAGTTTTGCCTCTCTCACGTTTTTGGAGTTAGCTGGGCTTTCCCCATCATGGTTTTTCACCATTTTCCTGCATTTTCCATGCCTGGCAACTCGTTTTTGTATTGCACAATGGATGGGAGGAAGGGAGCCACGATTTTGGGGTTTATGGAGGCTTTTTTTGTCCCTTGAATGCCCAGAAACATTTTATGGAAATTAGTTTTCTCTCCCAGAGTTGATTCCCCAATTGCCATTTCGTTTTTGGTGTGCCCACGATTTGGGAAAGTCCATGGCCATCTTATTTGTAAAATCCCATTGTTGAAAATGGGCATCCATGCCCAGTTTGAGTTGTTGTGTGTAAAAGAAGGTTGGGATTGAGATGGGTATCTATTGTTTTGGTTGTGAATGAGCTGGAATGTTCCCTTTTCTTTGTAAGATTCATGCCCATCTCAGGGGGGGCAGTTGTGTTGAGATATCTATGAACACAACTGGCCTATGGTTGGGTGGAACGTTCCAGCAACATAACTAGTTGTTTGGGGGCAATTGCACAAATGAAGATAAGTGTTCTCTATGTGCATTTTACTTCTGCAATTTTTTAATTTGATGTTTATTATTGATATGTTGAATGCATATGAAATATGTGTGTGGGTGAAGTTCTTATTCCACTGTGCATATATGTTTGATTTGCATCTGCACACATTAATTTTATGGCTATGAGTCTAATTAATGGGCTGAGTTGTTTTGTGAAATCCCCGTAGATTGGCACCATGTTCCCTTCTAGGACTTTGATAGATGGGTGGGGACGTTACAAGTAGCAGGTGCATTACAAAGGCCAAATGGTAACACTCGATAGGCATAAGTCCCCCAAGAGCAAGTAAAGGTAGTCTTTTCTTGGTCCTCAGGTGCTATTAATATCTGATTGTACCCACTAAACCCATCTAGGAAAGAAAAGTATTGTTTCCCTGATAGGGTATCTAACACCTGATCAAAAAAAGTTAGAGGGAAATAGTCTTTAAGAGTGACCTTGTTCAATTCCCAAAAATAAACAAAGATACGCACTTCCTAGTGACTTTCTTTGGAACTACTACCAGAGGAGACACCCACTTACTATTGGAAATTGGGTAAATGAATCCAGCGTTAAGAATTTTTTACAAATCTTCTTTTACTATATATTTGAGAGTTGGGTTCATTCTCCTCTGGGGTTGTCTGACAGGAGGCATACTTGTGTCTGTGTAAATGTGGTGAATACAAGTGTCTGGGTGTATACCCTTCATATCGGTGTATTCCCAAGCGAAAGCTCCAGTTTGAATTTTGAGAACTTTTAACAATTGCTTTTGCTGACTCTCATCTAAACCTGCATTTATATGTAGGAATTTTTCGGAACTAACCTCACATGGTACAGCATAAGATCCTAGTTGTTCTTCAATTTAAAAGACACAAGGTGTACTTGTAAATGTTGAGAGACTCATGTTTTCTTGAAATTCGTCTCCAAAAATCTGGTCAAGTTGGGAAAAAGATTGAGGAAAGACTATACATGTGGTGGAGGAAATAAATTGATTCAACACGTTTTCAATATTTTTTTCTTGAAGTGCCCAAGACAGATCACTAACAAGGGAAAGTTCCTCCAGGTTTTCTTCTCCAAAAGGACAATCTAACCAAAATAAGCTCTCAGCTACAGGCTGTGCTGGTGGGTATAAAGCTAGTCTTCTTGTAGATAACCTATCAGAAATGACCATCTCTCCATCCCTACATCCTATGAATGCATTAGCAGTAGCCAGCCAGGGTCTTCCTAAAATGATAGGATGCCCCCTAGATGGGTCTTTTGATTGAATAACCATGAAGTCCACATGATATTCCCATGAGGCTACTGATACCATAATATCGTCTAATATCCTAGTAGGTTGTACCATAGTACGATCTGCTAGTTCTAACATTGTTGGGGTAGAGCGGAGGAATGGTACTAATTGGAGAGATTCTAAAACTGTAGTAGTCATTAGGTTAATAGCAGCCCCTAGATCAATGAGTGTGTTCCCTATAGCATTGTTGTTAATGAGAACAGTTACTACAGGATTTCCTGGATTTGTATACTTCGGAATTCTAGGTTGTTCTGCTATACAATCTGAGATTTCACCTATGACATGTATTGTTGGAGGGTCTTTTTGTTTCTTACCTAGTCTCTTAAAGCAAAGTTCTTTTATCACTTTACCAAAGATTGGTATATCTTTAATGGCTTGTAGTAAAGGAATATTAATACAAATATTTTTCAATTCATTAATGATGTTATATTCTGGGTAAGTTACAAGTTTTTCTATTATTAGATGCTCCGGATATGGAGGTGATTTATTTCCCGATATTACTTCTTTGTGAGGAGGTTATGTGTTGAAGATTTAGGAACAACCACATTTCCAAAAATGACATCGTTCAAAATTTCATTGGGCATATTTTCTTCTTCAATTTCTTCTTGAATAACAACTGACAACTTAGGATGATCTTGCAAAACTCTTCCAGACTGCAATTGAACGTCATGTATTGGTGCGGATGAAATAGCATACGATGGAAGAGGTAACAACCCAATGTTATTAAGAGCTTGGGTCGGTTTATTGTTAGGATTCGGTATCGGTTGTTGTGGGGAAAATGCACCTATAGTTCAGGGGAGAAACTACCAACTTACGGTGATAAAGATAGACTTACAAGCATTCTGCAAGTACAACAAATAAATGAAGAGATTAGGGTTTAGAGATGTAGGCACCTTATTCAGAAGGTTGATCCTAGCTTTGCCTCCCTGCATCTTCAATGCTTATCCAGTATCGCAATGCCCAGACCTGCAAAACAACTTGATACCTTTCTCAAATACATTTGACTACATATATAATACTGATATCTATAATGGAAAGAGACATCAAACTATAATCAAACAGTGATCAAATCTTAAGACACATTAATAGGTCATATTTGGAAAGAGAAGAACGTCTGATCTTTATTAATGAATGAAAGCAAGTACATACAATTATACCTTCCTTCAAGCTTGGCACTTCACGAAACCTAGATTCAAGGTCTCCTGCTTCCGTTCTCCAAGGATCCCAGCCTCTAAGCAATTGTACTAGGGTTTACCAAAACTGAAGCACAAGAGAGGGGGATGAGGGTCTCCATTCCTCCAGCATAACTTTGCAATTAGGCTTGCTCCCCCCACATGACCCTTCTACCCTCCTTATATAGTCAGTGAGGAAGAGGAAAAGAAGTTACAACCACTCAAGAGGTTTCCCAACCAACTTAACTTACTCGAATTTCGAGATTTTGACCAAAACAGGTGTGTACTCTACTCTATAGTAGACAAAGTCGCGTACATATGGCAATGGGCGCTACTTTGAATGAGGTAAAGTCGCGTACACACGCTACTATTATAACAGTAGAGTCGCGCTCATAGTGAAAAATGGCCAAAAACAGGCTTTTCTGCTCATTTTCAGGAGATGGTTTGGTCTGGAAAAATGTTCCTAAGGGTCATATACATCAAATGGGTCAAGAATGAGGTAATTTCAACCATTTTTAGTGTCCCAAATGACTCCTCCATCCACAAATGTCCTGTTGTGTGACTGAACTTGATCTCAAGAAGTGTCGTCATGCGACCAAGGGAAGCAAGTGTCGTCACGGACGGAGAGGTGTCATTTCAAGCTATAACAGATGCCCCCTAATGTATGAGGTCAGAGGGAGTACGGGAAACGATGGCCGAAATACATTATAAAAAATAAAAAAGAGTTGAATCATGGAGGAACGGAGAAACCAAGAATCATAGGCTCAAATGAAGTACCTGAAAGCAAAGGCAAAGTCAGACAAACTTATCCATGGGGTAACTGTCCATGTTCAAATAGTGGAACATGATCTCCAAGAGGATACAAGAATGATCCAAAATACTGATGCATATATCATGGCCACTAGAATACAAGCGTGGATCCATGAGGAATATAAGTGTAAACATAGCCACATAAATACAAGGTGGATCTATGTCAAAACTGGAGAACATAGCCATAGAGAACAAGCTGGATCTATGTCTCATCAAGAGCCAAAAGGAGTGGGGCTCAGTCTTGCGCAACTTGGGCGATAACATAAATGAGGTGATGCTATCGAGGATCCCAAGGTCTTCATCCAAAAACAACCCAAGGTACAAACCTATCCATGCGAATAAATGAGCTGTTGTCGAACATGGGAGGTATCGTTTGATTACCGGTCATTGATGTATACCGTTAACAAACGCGAGGGTGTCCACCAATAATGAAAATGGAACCCAAGGTACCTAGTACATTCAAGCAAGTGCGAATAGATGGTCTTGCCGTCGAACACTTGAAGAATCCATCGGATAGGAGACATTGATGTATTCCCATCTATCCAATAGCGAGGGAAACTGCCACTAATGACTGCAATCCCCAAGGTACTAACCGAAACTCTAAACTTCATTCCCAGAGCACAATGAGTTGAAGTCGATGGGAAGAAGTCCGTTGGAAGGGAGGCCTTAATGCATCCTCCATCATCCAACATGAGGGACACTCAAAAGGTATGAGCTTATTTGGAGTAGGACGGAACACAGGATGAAACATACTGACACCAAGGAATGGCCGACACATGAGGTCAAGGCAACTGCAGAATGGCCGACACAGGTTGTATCCTTGAACAGTGAGCACGACACAAGAGTGACTTAGGCAGCTTTGAACACAAAGAGACCATGATACATATCTGCAATGTAGGAGACATTAACAGATTCTCCAAATGATTGGAAGGCTAACCAAACGGAGGAGTAGGAATTCTGAGATCAAGTTTACCCTAAGGTCAATACTAGAACCCAACTTGTTTGATAGACTCAAAACAGGTGCTTTGTTCAAGGAGATAGTTGACTTGCTGCCATCATATTGAAAGATATTTTGACATTCTTCCCTTCCCTTTCCTTTTTCATTTTTTAACGAGCTTGACAAAGAACTAAAGCATGCTCGACGGTATTTTCATATTTAAGGAGTCTGAAAAACCTAGAAGAAAACTCCATACACCTATCCGTGGATTTTATATCGAGCCCGGATTGGTCTGTGCTCGGCGGTGTTTTCTTGCTTATAGAGTTGAAAAACTTAAACAGTCCTCTATACACTTATCCGTGGATTTTATATCGAGCCCGGATTGGTATGTGCTCGCTTGGTGTTTTCACATTTTGAGAGTCTGAAAACCCTAAAGACGACTCCAAAGGTCCTTTTTCGTAAAGTTAGTCTCCTTCCCCGAAAAAGTGTAAAATGATGGAAGAAGAACTCTTCTAGCGCATACAAGAGTATACCTAGAGTATACCTTTTCCGTAAATTATCCACCAAGGCCCGGAAAAGGGGTAATTCTATACCTAAGTGGATGTCAGTTCAGTTATTTTAACGAGCCCGAAAAGACAACTATGCTCGGCAAACTTTTCCTATTTAAGGAGTCTGAAAAGTGCTTAAGAGAACTCCATAGGGATCTTTTCCGTAAAGGTTTAACGAGTCCGGAAAAGTAAACTCATGACCTCCTTACTGTTTTTAATGAGCTCAAAGGAGATAGGAAAATGCTCATAACTTCCTTACTGTTTTTAACGAGCTCGAAGTGAAGATGAAAGAAATGCTCATAACCTACTTACTGTTTTTAACGAGCTCGAAGTAAAAGAAGAATGCTCGTAGCCTCCTTACTGTTTTTAACGAGTTCGAAGGAAAGGTGGAAGACTGCTCGTAACCTACTTACTGTTTTTAACGAGCTCGAAGTGAAGGCAGAAGAATGCTCGAAATGGGAGGAAACAAGTGTCAGGGACATGCAAAACTAGCTCCAAGCGCATGGAACAAAGCTATGCCTAATGCAAGGAACATGGGCAAGATAAGGACACTCAGGGTGTGTCTCCTCCAGGTAAAAGGTGTCAAATTGAAAAGGCAAAATGATACAGGGCTTAGCGGAAATGAGATCAGAGATGGAGGCTTATACAACGGGTTAAAAGCGTGGAAGCCGGCTTCAGGCTCATTAGCGCAAGCGGGATCATAATAGATGCATATGCAATTTGAACACAAAGACGGGAGCCTTATCAGGGATGGCCAGAAATATATGAGGAAGAAAGATATGAGGCTTCTTCTCAAAGTCATGGTGAATCTAAAAAGGCTCCCGAACCTATGAGAAAAACTCAGCATGGGCACCAGAATGGCATAAGGGTGCTGACTAGGGTGACCCATGTTAGGTAGGCTCTGCTGTCGGACTGGTGCACAATGCATAAAGAGATGGCTAACACACCAATATCCAACAGGTTCGACCCTATGGCGAATTCGGATGGCAAAAGGTTCTAATGCAACATAACAGCGGGGAAGCCTAAACCTATATGCAAGGTTCCGAATATACCTGACATGGTCGCACAAGGTGTCGAAAAGGACCAGTAAGCAAGTACACATCCAGCTAAGAATCCTGTCTCCAAGAAACATTAGTACCGGGATCATATCTAAAACATATGTAAAGGAAGACCCGATACAAGTCACTGTGGTAGAAATACTTTCAACTTCACTATCATCAACAGCAGGCATAAACAAAGCAGAGTTTTCGAATGAGGACTCTATGGTGCCCAAGCCCGAGGACTTACAATCAACAAGATCAAATTCAGGATGAAGATCAAAGTTGAAGGACATGATGGAATCTGCAGAAACAAATTCATCATCACGGGAGTTGAAAATTCTAGAAGCAGAATCAAACTCAGCAGGAACACCGATTTGCAGATCTATAGGAAAGTCCAAAGACTCAACAGTAGGAAGATCAAACTTTAAGGTCAAACCGGGGTTGGACATGACTGCGACTGGATCAACATCCAAATGAATGGTAGACTGTACTATAGACTCTAGGAAAACTTCATCGGAAGGAAGTATATCATCCCAGATAGAATACATATCTAAACATTCAGATGGAGGTGTCACTTGGTCAAAAGCTGGGACCAAGTCCCGAGAAGGTAAGCATGAACTCAGAGACTTCTTCTCAGTAGCAGTTGAACTCAAGGAACAATATGCCACATGAGGCGCATGTGACATAGTAGTGCCTAATGACGAGGGATCAGACTGGTCTACAGATGGGTAATAAGGAGGATCAACGAATGCAAGCTGGTCGATGGTGACAATGTTTTCGTTATGAGGGAAATGCATCACACGAAAAAGCGTAGACACCACAGCATGCATAGCATAAACGTAATCATGCCCGAGGATCATATCAAAGTCCATAGGGTCCTTTAAAACCATAAAATCAACTAAGACTGTTTTTCCACCCAAGGTAACAGGTGCCTGACGGAGGAATCTGATCGGTTCACTAGGTCTTCTATCAAAGGTCAACGGCCAATTAACAGCTGGAATAACATTATGGAAACCCAAATCTCTCCAAGCATAAGCGGATAAGAGACTAACAGAAGCACCTTCATCAACAATACATCGATCAACCGTATGGTTCCCGATATCAACCTTTATTTGAAAAGGTGTCGAAGAAGGAAGACGAGGCTCGGCTAGACTATTCCAATCAAAGGAAACAATCCTAGGGCTTGGTAGGGGTTCAAATGGCACAGATGAAGTGCCCCCTTTTTCAGGAACATCCAAACTGGAAATGCAGAAGACTTCAGTAGTAGGTGCATCAATCTCTGAAGGACTGATGGGATCGGTCGAAGATTGCATCGATTCAATCACTTCACTCTCCGAAGGAAGAGTGGGGTCGACCAAAGATTGCATTGGTTCAACCACTTTATCAACCAAAGGTTGATCTGACTGCAGGGAATCTATAGACAACTCAGGAACAGAGGTTCCTTCAGACATGGACCACACTCTTCGTGCCTCTGGAATAGCAGGGCATCGGTGAGTAAGGTGATCTCCCTTACAAAGTTTACAAGGGAACTTTGGTTTCCGTCCTATAGGTTTAGACTCCTTTACAACGTCAGTACTCTCAGCATGACTAGCATTGGCTGACAGCTTGCCCCCAGCATGACTCACAGAGGCTGGTTGCTTAGAAGCAGAAGACTTTTGAACTAAGGACCACACTTTTTGCACTTCTGGAAGTACAGGGCACAAGTAAGTAAGGTGGTCTCCCTCGCAAAACTTACAAGGGAACTTAAGCTTCTGTTTTTTGGGTTTGTCGACAATGTCAACTCCCTCAGCATGACTTGCAGTGGCTGATCTGGTATCTCCAGTATGACTCACAGGAACTGGTGACTTGTCATTAATATGACTAGCAGTGATCAATGACGTGTCCTCAACATGACTGACAGTGGTTGAAGACAAACTTTCAGTATGATTTTCAGTGACTAAAAGTTTTCTCCCAGCATGACCTCCAGAGGCTGGGTGGGTGCCCCCTGCATGATCTACAGAGGCAGGGTGCTTTCCCCCTTGTTTTGGCATCTTCTTCCTATTCTTCCCCCGTCTATTCCTTTTAGACTGCTGGTTACTAGTATTGCTACTTTCACCACATGAGGTAGAAGGAGGAGGAGAAGATGTTACTGGAAAAGGAGGCACAGGGTTCTGATGCTCTTGATTTGAGGTGCTCACAAAAGAAGCGTCAGGAGCATGCAAGGCATTCGGAGTGGAAAACAACCAAACCGGCAGCCCAATAGTGAATCCAGGAAGATTCAGAGTAGCCATTAAGGGAGCACCAATGTTTCCAATGAATGGAACAGCACAAGGATCCCCCGGAACAGGGGTACCTTGATTGGCACTCGCCGGAATGCTAGACATAGTTTCTCGCTCAAATGAACAAGAAGTTCCCTAAGGCAAACTAAAAACAAGTAGCACAAAGAGCACACCACTAAAAAAAGGTCCTAAGTAAATCAAACCAGGCAAACAAATGCCTTCCGGAGAAGAGTCTGGGATGATGAGGGCCCAGAACAGATCAACGAAGGATGAAGGACAGTTACCCGGGGTCCACAATACAATGACTAAGGGTGCAAGCGCTGGAATCACCCAACCTCCCTCCCAAAGACCTGCAAGGGATTTCCTCCCACGTCTGTCCTAGGTACAGCGGATATACCCTCCGTTGTCACCTGTGTATGAACCTAGAGTCTGATACTAAGGATACCACAACACCGAAAACTCCTGGGGGAACAGTCACCGGTCGAATCAGAAAGCGTGGGCAGGGTAGCTAAGCCCGAAACTCGAAAGAGTCCCCAATACGCAATCTGATCCTAGCGTATGCTCGAACAGAAAGTAGGAGGGGTATTCCCACAAACTGATCTCACATTGACCTACTGCATATGCTCCCAGGCAAATTTTAAGTGAGGTGGGTTTGCCTAATGATAGTCTCACTACGATTTTTGCGCAATGTGTGATCTTGGGTGGTTTAAGGTGTTTTAAACCCAAGATCCTAACCAAAACTAGTTGGTGTAGTGTAACCTAGAAAAGAAAATGTTGCTAGTTCATTTTATTAGAGTTCATTTTAAAGGTTACTTGATTACTCAAAAAGGTAGTGGGTGTGTGAGAGTGGTTATAATAGAAATAGAGTACTGAAAATGAAATATTTACCACCAAACAAATCTTTTTCTTTTCAATGCAAGTCTTAAAATTCTGATCTAGAATGCATGTGCAAATGCAATTTTTTAATCTTTTGAATGCAAAAAAGGTAAAAATAAAGTCTAAATGTACAAAAATAAACTCAAAACCTAAAAATGCAGCTACTCAAACCAATAAGTATGCAAAAGAAAACTTGTTCTTTTTGATGCAAAGCACTCTAAAATCTTTTAAGCCACTTGCAAGGTACTCTATTTAGAAAATGAATCAAAATTCTTTATGCTTTTCAAAGGTAAGAAACAAAAACTGAAACTAACCTACTATCAAAGCAAAGCAAAGAAACTTTCAGGTTCTCTTTATGAAACAGTAAAAGCTACCAAATATGACTTTCAAATTCTTATTGATGTAAGCATGCCAAACATTGGGAAAAGAGTACGAAAACTACTTTTAGACCCAAACGAAGCAAATGACCTACGAAGAAGTATGGTTTGGTAAAGTCAGGTCTGCACGTAAACAATGCAAACAAGGTCTTGAACAACAGCCAAAACACTTGAGCTTTCACTACAAAAGAAAAACTAAAAGCATAAGGGAGGACAAGAAACCAACCTAAAAGAGAAATTTCACTCAAATAGATACAAACAGGGTCAAAAAGACTCAAGAGGTTTCAAATCCAGTGGAAATGGGGCAAGCAAGTTCAATCAGACTCAAATTAGGGTACAAAACACCAAACAGGTCCACAACCCCCCAACTTAAGTCAACAAACCCCAAAACTTTCCAAACAAGCCCAAATTGATCAAAAGAGGTTCAAATCATGAATGTAGGATCAATACAAGGATGGGAGACCACCTACAGGGGTTTAACACAGACCTAAGGTCATCAGGGACCCCCAAAAATGCAGCCACAGCCCCCAGATTTGGGTCCACAACCCAAAAACTCAAAAATTTCAAACCCAGATTTTGAGCGCTACTGTATATGAAGGAAACTAGCGCTCATAGCAGTATGGGCGCTACTGTGTATGAAGGAAACTAGCGCTCATAGTAGTATGGGCGCTACTGTGTGGTACAAACAGTAGCGTACAAAAAAAAAGTCTAAAAAACGGGGTTAAAACCCCCAAACTGGGTCCACAAAGGTTTGCAAGGGCTGGGAAGGGTCTGTAAAAAGCCCAGGAGGGTCAAACAGAGCCTACTAACTGATCCTAATCAAGAAAATGAACAAAGACCATCAAACAAGACTGAAGAAATGACCTTGGATACCCCTAAGCAGTTAGGCTTTCCCCAGCGGAGTCGCCATTCTGTTGTGGGGAAAATGCACCTATAGTTCAGGGGAGAAACTACCAACTTACGGTGATAAAGATAGACTTACAAGCATTCTGCAAGTACAACAAATAAATGAAGAGATTAGGGTTTAGAGATGTAGGCACCTTATTCAGAAGGTTGATCCTAGCTTTGCCTCCCTGCATCTTCAATGCTTATCCAGTATCGCAATGCCCAGACCTGCAAAACAACTTGATACCTTTCTCAAATACATTTGACTACATATATAATACTGATATCTATAATGGAAAGAGACATCAAACTATAATCAAACAGTGATCAAATCTTAAGACACATTAATAGGTCATATTTGGAAAGAGAAGAACGTCTGATCTTTATTAATGAATGAAAGCAAGTACATACAATTATACCTTCCTTCAAGCTTGACACTTCACGAAACCTAGATTCAAGGTCTCCTGCTTCCGTTCTCCAAGGATCCCAGCCTCTAAGCAATTGTACTAGGGTTTACCAAAACTGAAGCACAAGAGAGGGGGATGAGGGTCTCCATTCCTCCAGCATAACTTTGCAATTAGGATTGCTCCCCCCACATGACCCTTCTACCCTCCTTATATAGTCAGTGAGGAAGAGGAAAAGAAGTTACAACCACTCAAGAGGTTTCCCAACCAACTTAACTTACTCGAATTTCGAGATTTTGACCAAAACAGGTGTGTACTCTACTCTATAGTAGACAAAGTCGCGTACATATGGCAATGGGCGCTACTTTGAATGAGGTAAAGTCGCGTACACATGCTACTATTATAACAGTAGAGTCGCGCTCATAGTGAAAAATGGCCAAAAACAGGCTTTTCTGCTCATTTTCAGGAGATGGTTTGGTCTGGAAAAATGTTCCTAAGGGTCATATACATCAAATGGGTCAAGAATGAGGTAATTTCAACCATTTTTAGTGTCCCAAATGACTCCTCCATCCACAAATGTCCTGTTGTGTGACTGAACTTGATCTCAAGAAGTGTCGTCATGCGACCAAGGGAAGCAAGTGTCGTCACGGACGGAGAGGTGTCATTTCAAGCTATAACATCGGTTGTGCGGGTAATATTGTGGGTCTTGAAGGGTTCATATTATGGAAATGATGAGGTTGATTTGGGATAGGGGGTAGTGAATGAGGTGCATATCTAGGTAAAAATTGTTGAACACTAGGTGGGTAAGGATAGTTAGGCATAGGAGGAGATGGTTGGGAAAAATATTGTCCTCTCCATCCATGAGGCCATTGCTGTTGTTGAGAATTTTGAGGAGGGTACTACAGTGGCCAATTATGCCAACCTGAAGTGTTCCATTGTTGCAGAGGTTGATAAGGATGGTAGTAAGGTGGAAATTGGAATGATGGATCCTGACCCGAAGGTTGATCCCTAGGCTTCCAAGGCATCCTAGATGTTTCACCAAAACTTCCACTCTTGTATACAGCTTGCAACCCGGGCAACGATGGACAACTATCAGTGGGATGCTCTTATGTACAGAGGTGACAAACTGAAACATTGTTTAATGGACATTCTCTTTGAGGATGTTTAGTTCTACACCTAGGGCAGAAAATACTCAATGTTGTACGCTCTTCATCCTGTCTCTTTTTAGCTTGTAATGCATCTAGCTGGGAACCCATAGCTCCTAAAATATTTGTTTTGAAGTTTTCTAACAGGTTCCCTATCTCTACCCTTGTAACTCCACCAGGACCGGATGTGTTTCCTTTTGGATTTATAACATAAGGTTCTCGGAAGTGTCTTCCACCTTTCCCTCTTCTCCTAGAGTAATTCCTACATAGTTCACAAATATCTGCAAAATATTTATGAGAAATGTCCCCTGCTGCCATGAGATTAAGGTTATCCAAGAATTATTCTAAGATTCCTTTAAGGAAGAGTGTTCTTACTACATCTTCCCGAAGATCACTATATTTAGATTTGTGTAACACATAGTTAAATATTTCGAGATAGTCCTCCAAGCTCTCGTCTTCAAGTTGTTGAATTTTAAAAATATCATTGCGAGAGTCCTTTGGTCTATAGTAATCCTGATATTTCTGAAGAAATGCATTCTTCATGTCTTCCCAAGATTTAATACTGGATTCTTCCAATCCCATGAACCATCGAAGAGAAGAATCTTTTAATGTGGCAGGAAAAAGTTTTTTTTTTTTTCATCTTGTAGGTAATTGTAACTTCTACACAAAATGTCAAACTCAAACAAGAATGTGTTCGGATCCTCAGTGCTTTTTCCATAGAAAGTTAGTAGTGAGGAAGGAGGGATATTTTTCATAGTAACATCTTGTGCGGTGTCTAAGATGGGAAACCCGAAGGTACCTTCAGTTCTAACTTCTTCATCTTGTCGGACATGATCTTCATGTTCATCCTCCATGAAGATTTTATTACCAAAGAGAGAAAATCTAGGTGGCTCCTTTCTTTGTGAATATGGGATATCCCAACGTTCTTTTTCAGGAAGGGTATTCTTCTTTTTAGGAGGAGAATGATCAGCTACATGGGAATCTAGTCCAAGAGGTTCTATTGTTGTTGTGTCAATCTGTGAGATGACGATGTTTATAGAGCTCCCAAAAAGAGCATCTACTTGTGCAGGATTGACAAAATCTACCAAATCTAGACCACCCACTATTGAAAAGTAGTATCTTTGAGATTTTGGACTAATGGAGGGTTAAGAAGTTTCAAAATTTTACCCTTTATAGTTTCCTCTTGTCTAAGTTCAGTCTCAATATGAGCTTGAGCTTCTTCTAGTGGAATTTCTTTATGAACATACTATTGCGATGTCCCTACGATTTCCTTTAAATTGTTTCCAAAAAAGGTTTCTTTAGCCTTCCAAGTAGGACTATCCCCTTTAGGTGTCTTCCAATACCTTTCTGTTGAGTTAGTAGTTGGGGTGGTACATCCCCCGTATAGGTTAGTAGGAATTTGAGTCTTAATAAATCTACCCTGTGAATCTCTAGACCTATTCATGAAAACAAATTATTACTGAAAGAAACTTTGACTGCATAACTACTACTGCTGGGTTTTGGGGATGCCTATTATAATAGATGCGCAGGTTCTTACCTCTCGTCTTACCACTCACCCGCCACTAGCCTAATCTAAGTTACCACTAATTTTTGGAAGAGAAATTCTACCTATTTCAACTCCCTGGCAACGGCGCCAAAATGTTGGTTGTGTGAGCTATCTCAAATAAAAACAACACCTAATATTAATTATCAACCAGAATCAGTAAACTTAGAGTTGAAGCAAAATATATGCCAAGGTAGAAATGGTTCTAAAGTTTCAAGTTTGTTAGACCTAAAAATGTTTAGTAAGGAAAAAGATCGAAAGATCTTTCAAAATGAAAAACCGAGTTAAATATTTAAGAATACATTTAAATCACAAATCATAATAGTAATAGATCATACTACTCTACCTCTATGGTTAATTAATAAGAAAGATGGAAACAAATACTGAAACACAAATTACTTTCTAGAAAAATAAGAAACTACTCAGTTTAAACTTCCAGATAATGACTATGAACATAATCAAAGCTACGGATATTAGATGTTTACTAGGGATAACTTGTAAATGTACATTAATTTAGACTAAACCATCTAATTCCAATCTTCTTGATTACTTACATCAAATGTAATAGGAACTGGAGTAAATGTATCGTAATGACTTTCAAATGTAATAAGGAAGCTAAATGGAAGTAAATCTAACTTAACTTCTACAAACAAATGTAAACTAAAAATCAACAAACTACTACTAATTTTAAACATTATGAACTACTGTCTATCCATAGGTGAACAACATGAAACTAATGTAAGTAGAAGCAAACAGAAAACTTAACAAAGATGTTAAACTAAACTATGTTAGATTTGGAAGCAAGTAGAAAACTTGATAAAGATATTTTATTATTAATCCAGATCTTGCAACATGAACATCTTCATTAAATAGAAACTAGTCTTAAGATTAACAAACTAAAACAACTCAACGAAATGGAATCATCAACTACAACTTGAAAATAAACTATTTAGGAACAACATTCATACATTCTGAACAGTAACCAAGTAACAAAACAGGTTAATGAACTAAAGTTTGGAAGAAAGATAAGAAGAGGATAAGGAAGAAGTAAGAAAGGAGGAAACAATGATGACAATTGAATTAAAAACTCCAAGTAACATAAAACAAGATTAAATTACATCTCAAACTATTAAGGAGGAACAGGAAGAATGATTATTAAGAGGTAGAAGAAATTAGATTCGGAAAAAGACCTAAAATAATACAGAAAACACACAGGTCCGAATGACGATCCGAACGCCGGTCTAAATGGCAATTCGAATGATGATCCGAATGGAAGAAAACGTTTTAAAGTGAGGAAAAGGAAGAATTTTAGATGATTTAATGACCAGCTAGCTTTATGCAAATGATCCTACAGTGCACAGGAAGCAGTAGAGAGATGATTAGAGGCTAAGAAATTATCTATGCAAATCATTACCTAAAAGAAAGAATGATTCTATGAGAAGTAGGAAGAAAGTTGGAATAGAAGAAGGGAGAAGGTTGGAATAGAAGAAAAAAGAATTAACCTACAGCAAACAGGAAGAAAAACTAACAGAGGAGAAAAGAAGGAAAGGAATGCTAACTATGGAAGAATTTGGAATCAATATCTAACTATCATGATGGAAGAAAGACTAAAAACAAACTACAAATTATTAAACTACTGAACTATTGGTCGACCATTCTAACTCAGAAGAAGGAAGGTTGTATTAACAACGGAATATTAATTACAGAGGAATGAAGATAATACACACAGGAAAACAAAATAAATTACACACACAGGAAATAATCTAGTTAATTGCAAGAAAAGAAATGCAGAAAATGTAAATAAAACCTCCAGCTAATGAGGGGCCCTTCCCAGCAATCAAAGGGTGAAATAGCTCAACTTAAATGACTACCAGTAAAACATCAACAAGTTGCTACTTCCATTAACTTGAGAAAATTTACAGACTCTGTCTTCACACTATCTACAACTGCAAATGCTTGGACTAAGACTGGAAAACCATCGTAAATTCAAAAGCTAACTCGTCTCAATCACAGAGGCCACTATTTATAAGTTACAATGGGTGAGCGGGTCGACAGAGTTGACATCTCTAATAATAGAAGTGTTTAAATTATTGTAACAGTTGATTAAATTGATACATGCCAACGCAAGGGGCGTTCTTCAGACTTTGACGGGGTTAGTTCCTTCTCAGAGCAGCTGCAGCGTCGATCTAACTCAGACGTGGACGAGTAGTGTGCTGGAAGAATGAGTTGTACGCAGGCGGACTCCTTCCAAAACAACGGCATGAATGAACGTGAGCAGGCGTGCGTAACTCCCGTCCAAACAAATAAAAGAGCAGGTGCGCTGGAGTGTTGACGTGGGCATGGAAGTTATGTTGGCAGGCTAAATGTGGACGGCTAAACTCCTTCCAGAATAATGGCACGAGCGAGAGCGTGGCCAATACGCATGACTCCAGGCTAAATGCATAGACAAATCAAGGCTTGGAGCGTTCACGTGGACGTGAGATGTGTTGTCAAGATTGGCGAGCATAAGGACAGATCTTCTAGAGCAATAGCTCATTAACCAGGCCCATTGCATGTCAAACAGAACCCATGTGTCCTTCTCTTCATTCAATGGTCTAAGATGTGTCAACCACGGATTTTGCGGGCTGAACGGATGGCTGAATGATGAGCTGAAAATGTTTTAGGCTGAGCACGTAGCGCATGGGCTGAATGATGGATAACTTGCAAATCATAGCCTATCAATTAAAAACATAAATGTTAATTATGCCCAAAAACATCATTTAAATCATAAATAAACCATAATATACGAAATATAACAAGATTTGCATGGTAAGTGAATTTGTGCATACTTGGACTATTTGATGAGATGAATGGCTAAGAAAACAACTTACTATAGCAAAAATGATAGAAATAATGCCACTTCAAGTAAATTAAACGATAAAAAATGGTGACAATATTGGACACCAACAGTCAGCCATGCTCAATCATAAACAACCATGGTCAACGATGGTCAACCAATGTCAACCATGGTCAACCATAGTCAGATACAAAGAGAGATTATTCAACCATATTCCACCATTGTCAACCATGAACAAATTAGAAAGGAATTAAGATTATTTATATGTTTGACCATGGTCCACCATGGTTGACTATGGTTGACTAATATTTCTTTGTATTTGACTATGGTTGACCATGGTTGACCATGGATGTTTATGGTTGAGATTGGTTGAACATGGTTGACTTTGGTTGATGATGATTGAATTTTTGTTTACCATGGTTGACCTTTGGTTATATGGTTGACCATCATTGTGTTTTGTTGACCATGAGTGACTTTGGTTAACCATGGTATACTTTGGTTGAATTTGATTGACGATGGTTGAATTTAGTTGACCATGGGTTACTATGTTTGGATATGGTTGCTCATGGTTGAGTGTGCTTGATAATGGTTGACTATGGTTGACTTTGGTCGATCATGGCCAACCATTAGTTGACTATGGTTGAGAATGGTTATCCATGGTTGACTATGTTTGACCATGGTCGAAAAATGGTTGACCATGGTTGACTTTCGTTAATCATAGTTGTCTTTGATTGAACATGGTTGACTTTAATTGACCATGGTTTACTTTAGTTTAACGTTGTTGACTTTGCTCGACCATGGTTGACTTTAGTAGACATGATTGAATATGGTTAACTATGGTTGACTATAGTTGACTCTGGTTTACATTGGTTTAAATTAGTTGAATTTGGTTGACCTTTAGGTGGCTTTGGTTGACTTTAGCTAACCAAAGTTGACTTTCATTGACTTTTGGTTGACATTGGTTGATCATTATTGAATTTGTCTCACCATGGATGGCTTTGGTTGAGTTTTGTTTACCATGGTTGACGTTAGTTGACTTTGGTTAACCTTTAGTTTACCATGGTTGACGTTAGTTGACTTTGGTTGACCTTTAGTTTACTTTGGTTAGCCATGGTTGAGCATGGTAAAGTATCGTTGACTTTAGATTATCATGGTTGACCATGGATGACTTTTGGTTGTCTATGGTTGACCATAAACTTTTAGTTGTTTATGGTTGAGTTTTGGTTATATGTGGTTAACTTTGGTTTATTTTTGGTTGTCTTTTGGTTTTCTACGGTTGACTTTTGGTTGTCTACGGTTAACTTTTGGTTGTTTATGGTTGACCTCATGTTGTTTATGGGTAACTTTGGTTGACTTTTGGTTGTATATGGTTAACCATAAACTTTTGGTTGTCTATGGTTAAATTTGGTTGACCATTGTTGAGTCAACCATGGCCAATCAAAGTCAACCATGGACTACCAATGTGAGCCATGGTCAACCATAAACAACCATAGTTAACCATGGTCAACGATGGTTAACCAATGTCAACCATGTTCAACCATGGTCAACCATAGTTAGATACAAAGAGAGATTAGTCAACCATAGTCAACCATGGTAGACCATGGTCCACCATGGTCGACCGGACCATGGTCGACCATGAACAAATTAGAAATGAATTAAGATTATTTATATGTTTGACCATGGTTAACTATCGTTGACTAATCACTCTTTGTATCTAACTATGGTTGGTCATCGTTGACCATGGTTGACATTGGTTGACCATGGTTAACTATGGTTGTTTATGGATTGACATTAGTTGACCACGGTTGAATTTGGTTGATGATGTTTGACTTTTTGTTTACCATGGTTGACCTTTGGTTAACTACAGTTGAACATCATTATGTTTTGTTGACCATGGTTGACTTTGCTTGACCATGGTTGGATTTGGTTGACTGGTATATGGTTTACCATGGTTGACAATGGTTGAATTTGGTTGACCATGGTTGACAATGGTTGAATTTGGTTGATCATGGGTGATTTTGGTTGACTTTGATTGACCATGGTTGACTTATGTTGACCATGGGTTACTATGGTTGGCTATGGTTGACCATGGTTACTCATGGTTGACTATGCTTGATAATGGTTGACCATGGTTGACTTTGGTAGATCATGGCTAACCATTGGTTGACTATGGTTGAGAATGGTTGTTTGTGGTTGACTATGTTTGACCATGGTCAAATTTTGTTAATCATAGTTGACTTGTTAACCATGGTTGACTTTCATTTAACATGATTGACTTTAGGTTACCATTGTTGACATTGGTCAACCATGGTTGACTTTAGTTAACAATGATTGAATTTGATTAACTATGGTTGAATTTGGTTGATCATGGTTGACTATAGTTGACTCTCATTTATCATGGTTGACATTTGTTGACTTCGGTTAACCTTTAGTTGAATTTGGTTAACCATGGTTGAATTTTGGTTACCCATTAGTTGACTTCTGGTTAACCTTTAGTTGACTTTGGTTAACCTTTAGTTGACTTTTGGTTAACCATGGTTGACATTCGTTGATCATGGTTGAATTTGTCTAACCATGGATTGCTTTCGTTGAGTTTGGTTTACCATGGTTGTCATTAGATGACTTTGGTTAACCTTTAGTTTACCATGGTTGACCTTTAGTTTACCATGGTTGACATTAGTTGACTTTGGTTTACCTTTAGTTGACTTTGGTTGGACATGGTTGACCATGGTAAAGTATGGTTGAATTTAGTTGATCATGGTTGACCATGGTCGACTTTTGGTTTTCTTTGGTTGACCATGGTTAACTATGGTTGATGGTCGATGGTTGATGGTTGATGGTTAATGGTTTATTATTGTTATTCATGGTTGACTATGGTTGTTCATGGTTTATGGTGGTTTTTCATGGTTTATCGTGGATCACCAATGATGTTTGACTAAGGGTGACTTAATATGGGTACATGATTGACAATTATTGATAATTTTGAATAATATTGACTATGGTAAACCATATTTAGATTAGGTCAAGTCTGCTTGAATATGTTTTACTTATGTTTGATATGTTTGACTATAGTTGATGTTGTTGACTGTAGTTAATTATAGTTTACCATGGAGTCAGTGCAAGCTAATGAGGGTCACTTTTGGCGTGTTAGATGCAATAGAAAACTGAAAAAGCAGGCATCCCTCAACTTACTTGGATTTTTTGATCTACTTATGCAAAATATCTTGCATTGAGTAAAAAAGATGAAATGTAGGAAATTGAATCACGTTTTTGAATATATAACTATTATGTATTTAAAATTTGCATAGCTATGTCAAGTTTCATTTTTCCTAACATACACGTTTTATTTTTCAGGCAAATGATAAGGTATATGTTTTTGTGGGTAGAGCCTTTGAGGGCCTAAATGATGGAATCAAGCTACAAAAATCGGAATGCATGTAGAAAACACATAACACTTGTGTGCCATTATTTTTCGAAAATTAAATTAGTAATTTTATAATTTTTTTATAATTGTCTAAGTGATCAAACCTCGAAAATAGTACCTCTTTTGTGGGCAGAGCCTTTGAAGGTCTTAATGCAAAAATCTTGAAATGGGTTTTTCATAGAAAGTGGAGGTTAGTGTCCTCTTGTGCACCATACAATTTTTTTTTGAAATGATTGAGAATTGAAACATTTATGGAAGAAACACTAACAGTGTGTTTCACAAGTTAAGGAGGTAGGACAGAAAAGAAAATAAGAAAAATTAATATTTCAAAATAAAAGTTACATATTTGGAATCTACAGAAAAAATGCTATTTGTGTCTAATATTTCGTCAAAAATGACTCTGTGTAGCATATTGTAACGAGTGGCTAAGCACAGGCTTCTCCAGAAACTGGAAGAAATACCCAATTAGCTTTGGTTTTTCATTAACATAGCACAGGTTTGGAATTACCGAAGCAAACTCCAAAGCATACACATAGGATTATTGTTGACATGTGAGCATGTGACTTGGCCTATTTAAATTCAAAAATATTGCCGCGCTTTTAGATGTACATAACGCGTACGCGTTATGTAACTACATAACGCGTGCGTGTTATATAACTACTTAACGCGTACGCGTTATATAACTACATAACACGTACGCATTATATAGTTACAAAACGCGCTCGCGTTATTCAAATCATAAAATACATGTTTAATACTTGAGAAAGAGGGGGTGTGGAAGACTCAAGGAAATTTTTGTTTAATATTTGAGAAGGGGTGGGGAAGGGTCAAGGGAATCTATGGTTAATATTTAATAGGGGTGGGAAAGGGTCAAGGGCTTAGAAGGATGTTGGAAGCTTGAGTGGGGAGAGATGAAGGGAATGAGAACATGATGGGCTACAGGGGGTGAAGGGAAGTGGAGCTTGAGAGCACTATTAGGAGTAGAATAGGTTCTGAAGAGGTATAGGGTTAGAAGTTGAAAGTGAGACTTGAGTGACAAGGGGGAATGGATGGAGGCAAGGGGGATGTGAGAGAGAAATAAAGAATACAAGGGGGGGAGACATAGAGCAAGGGAGGGAGAGGGACAATGGGGAGGAATGGATTTGGAGGGAGTGAGAGATAGATGGGGATAGAATGAAATAAGAGATAGGAAGGGAGGGACAGAAAGTGTTGGTGGGAGACATGCAGGGAGTGGTGGCGATGGAGAGAGAGAGAGAGAGAGAGAGAGAGAGAGAGAGAGAATATGAGAGGAGGGGGAAGGGACATAAAGTGTGTGAGAGAGAGGGAGTGATGGAGAGATTGGGATAGGTTGAGGGAAAGATAACATGAGGGAGGGATAGAAGGTGAGAGACAGGCGATGAGAGAGGGAGGGAGAGAAGGTAGGGTGAGGGATGGAGGGAGAAAGTTGGAGATAGATATGGATGGAGGGGGGATGGGTTTGAGAATGGAAAGTGACATAATGTGTGTGTATGTGTGTGTGTTTGAGAGAGAGAGAGAGAGAGAGAAAGATTGATGGTTGGGGAGAGAGAGACTAGAGGGAGTTGTGAGCATCATATTCTCCATCATAATCATATTCTTCATCATCATCATCTTCATGACCATCATCGTCATCATCAACATCTTCATCATCATCACCATCATCATCATCATCATCATATTCCTCATCAAATCAACATCTCCATCATCATTATCATCATCTTCTGAACATCATCATGATCATCATCTAAACATTACCATCACCATCATCATCAACATCTTCATCATCATCACCATCACCATCATCATCAAAATCTTCATCGTCATCACCATCACCATCACCATCACCATATTCATCATCATTGTCATCTCTAGGTTCCCCATTAACATCAACATCTCCATCATCATCATCTTCTTCATCATCATCATCTTCATCACCATCATCATCATCATCAACATCTTCATCATCATCACCATCATCATCATCATCATCATCTTCCTTGAATCAGATCAACATCTCCATCATGTCACCATCATCTTCTTCATCATCATCATCATCATCTAAACATCACCATTACCATCACCATCATCATCATCATTACCATCACCATCATCATCAACATCTTCATCATCATCACCATCATCATCATCATCATTGGAATTTGTAGGTTCCTCATCAACATCTCCATCATCATCATCTTCTCCATCATCATCATCTTCATCACCATCATCATCAGCATCAACATCTTCATCATCATCACCATAATCATCATCTTCATTGTCATCAGGTCAACATCTCCATCATCATCATCTTCTTCATCATCTTCACCATCATCATCATCATCATCATCTTCATCGCCATCTCCATCATCTTCAACATCTCCATCATCATCACCATCACCATCATCATCATCTTCATGACCATAAACATCTTCATCATCATTGTCATCTCCTCCTTCGTCATCAACATCTCCATCATCATCATCATCATCATCATCATCACCATCTGAACATCACCATCACCATCATTGTCAACATCTTCATCATCATCATCATCATCATCAACATCATCATCAAAATCTTCATCATCATCACCATCTTCATCATCATTGTCATCTCTAGGTTCCCCATCAACACATCTCCATCATTGTCATCTTCTTCATCATCATCATCTTCATCACCATCATCATCGTCATCAACATCTTCATCATCATCACCATCATCATCATCATCATCATCATCATCTTCCTCATCAGATCAACATCTCCATCATGTCACCATCATCATCATCATTACCAACACAATCATCATCAACATCTTCATCGTCATCACCATCATCATTGGCATCTGTAGGTTCCTCATCAACATCTCCATCATCATCATCATTGGCATTTGCAAGTTCCTCATCAACATATCCATCATCGTCATTTTCTCCATCATCATCACCATCATGATCTTCTGAACATCGTCATGATCATCATCTAAACATCACCATCACCATCATCGTCAACATCTTCATCATCATCGCCATCAGCATCATCATCAAAATCTTCATTGTCATCACCATCACCATCTTCATCATCATTGTCATCTCTAGGTTCCCCATCAACACATCTCCATCATCATCATCTTCTTCTTCATCATCATCTTCATCACCATCATCATCGTCATCAACATCTTCATCATCATCACCATCATCATCACCATCATCATCATCATCATCTTCCTCATCGGATCAACATCTCCATCATGTCACCATCATCTTCATCTTCATCATCATCATCATCATTACCAGCACCATCATCATCAACATCTTCATCGTCATCACCATCATCATTGGCATCTGTAGGTTCCTCATCAACATCTCCATCATCATCATCATCATTGGCATCTGCAGGTTCCTCATCAACATATCCATCATCGTCATTTTCTCCATCATCATCACCATCATCGCCATCATGATCTTCTGAACATCATCATGATCATCATCTAAACATCACCATCACCATCATCGTCAACATCTTCATCATCGCCATCAGCATCATCATCAAAATCTTCATCGTCATCACCATCACCATCACCATCACCATCACCATCTTCATCATCATTGTCATCTCTAGGTTCCCCATCAACACAACATCTCCATCATCATCATCTTCTTCATCATCATCATCTTCATCTCCATCATCATCATCATCAACATCTTCATCATCATCACCATCATCATCTTCCTCATCAGATCAACATCTCCATCATGTCACCATCATCTTCATCATCATCATCATCATCATCATCCGAACATCACCATCACCATCATCATCAACATCTTCATCATCATCACCATCATCTTCATCAGCATCATCATCTTTATCATCTTCATCTACATCATGATCATCTTCATTGTCATCACCCTCCTCCTCATCATCATCTTTATCATCTTCATCTACATCATGATCATCTTCATTGTCATCACCCTCCTCCTCATCATCATCTTGTGCACTTATGCACTTAGGGATTAATGTTTAGAAGAAGGTCTAAAGGCCTTTATGGGGGAGGGGCTCTAGGAACAAGGTAAGATAGATAGGGCAGGGGGGAGGGATAAAGGCGTAGAGGGTTAGTGATTAAGGGAGAAGAAGGGAGAGAGTGCTATAGGGAGGGATAATTACGAAGATAAAGAGAAGGTGGAGAGATGGAGAGTGGGGTGGTAGAGACATGGCTGGAGTAAGGGAGAGAAAGAAACATGTAGGGAGGGATGTAGGGAGAATGAGGGACAGATATTTAGAAAGAGATAGGGGATATCTAGGGATTATTTGGAGAGATCTAGGGGGTATTAAACCATACAAAACATTTGTTTTGTATGTAACCATATAAATTATTAGTTTTCTTTTGATTTTGTTCGTTTCCCTAGCCGTGCACCTAACCTATTTATTGTGCTTGAATATATCGCGTTCGCGTTTTTGCACTACATATCACGCACGCGTTTTTTATTTATATAACGCATGTGCGTTTTGTAACTCCACAAATAGTGGACTGTTGCTGTCCGAGAGCAACTTCACTCTGTCCGAACCAAAACAACAGTCCCGCGATTTTTCGAACAGCACGAGCCCGCCATTGGAAATTTTCACATTCTACACCAACTCCATCATTTTTTTTATGCAGGTGCAGCATTGAGGACATCTTTCATGGTTGCTCAATGTGGTGTTGGTTTATATGGCCATATTTGAATAAAATAATCAGCAAGCTTGAAGAATCTCCAATTGAATAACACCAAAGATAAGGCCTTTGAAAGATTCATTTTGCCTATATTTGAGGAGCATACAAGATAAGATATCAAGCTTCAAGACAAACAAGGAAGAACTTCCATTTGCTTATTATTGAAGAGCTTGTAATTGAGGAGAAACAAAAACAAACTATATTGAATTGATCATTGTGGTGATGGGGAATGCACGTAACCGAGTAAACAAATCAACAAGGAAGAAGAGACCTCAAGAAGTCATTGAAGAAGAGAAAGAAAAGAAAAAAATATACATGATGAATCGGAGGCTTTCTTTGGAAACTAATCCAAATCCAATTGTAGAGGATACCACGGTTCATCCTATTAATCCACGACAAGAGGGACCTTCAATTTCCACAATAGTTGTTGAACAAGCACCCCATGGAAGTAATCAAGAAGCAAAACGTAGGTGCTCATTAGGGGATGTTTCAATTCCCACTTCAAGTCAAAGTGATAAGTTACCATCTCAAGATGAAGCTCACGACGAAACACCCAATTTGCTATCCGGATGTGGTTATACAAGCGATGAAGTCAGAGAGGCGTTGGGCATTTTGCCTACTGTTGAAGAAGAGAATGTTATCCACACCATCGATGAGGATGTTGGACTTCCACAGACCATCGATGAGGATGTTGGACTTCCACCATCCAACTACCAGGAAGAGAATGAAGGACACCAAGCTACTACTGAAACGCCAGAGCGTCTTGGTGATGCGCTACATGGTACAATTCCAACCCCCTTACCTCCATTAGCAAGCACACGTCGAAGAAATCCGAAGCGTATACAAGTTGATGAAAGACTTATGAATTCCATTGAAGGTACACTATCTAAACGTAGTATTGATTATCAAACTCAATAGATACTTGATAAATATTTTGTTTCTAAATGTGATGGAGATAAATGTAGATTATTTTTATCATTGTTAAAATCTAGGAGCATGAATGTTGTTAGGAAAAAGTTAGGGATAAAGATGATAAAGAATTTTGAACCAAATTCTCATATAGTTAAAAGCCTAGTAGATGCATTTGGTAAAATTGGTAAGAACACATGTTCAAAGGACCGCAATGCTGCTCGTCGTGTGTTGTCACAATCAATTGCAAATAAGAACACCAGGGCCCTTCGTATTCTCAGGCCTACATCCGAACTAGTTAATTTGAATGTAAAAACCCTCCGTAGGTATTCTATTAGAAGAGAACTTCTTGACACAACCGATCAGACAGATTTTTGGGCCTTTGTTGGTCGGTTGCCACGTCGTGACATGAAGCTATTTGATGTAGTAAAGGGACTAGTGCACAGTTTTTGGCATGATCACACAAGGCCTTCTTCAAACCGAAAGGATGTACTGAAACTAAGAAGGGGTTCAAAGGATCGTGAACCACATACTAAGCATCTTCTTGATATAACACGGACAGGGCTTTACGAGAAATTTAAGATTGAGCATAGACAATTGAACTTGGGGCAAAGATCTTTTGAGAAATGTAAGCCATGGTATGTTAGAATAAATACTCTTCGTAACACTTGTTGTTGTAGATACCATGTAGAATATGAATATTACTATGAAACATTTTTGTACATTCGTCGTGTGTTGCATACTAACATTGTGTAGGATTGCTCCATGACAATACCACCAACTTCATCAAGAGAATTCATTCATAGCATCATGTGCAATAGGCCCGAGGGGCAAACATACTATGCAAAATCTTGTTTGGATGGAACATGCTCCAACTGTGCTGGAATGGCATTATTGAGCCAATGTATGCACGAGAATGGAGACAATGAATTTGGGAAAATGGTTACATACATGAAAAGTTTCAAATATATCAACTATGAAATAGTCTCAGGGAAAGAAAGCAAAAAAATACAATTGGTGACATCTCAGGTATGCATGTATATCTATAAAATTATGTTGTAACGGTTACATTTCAATCCTTACTTACAACAAAAAACTGACATTGAGATCATTTTGTGTCACCAGGTACAAGTTAGTGACTTCATCAAGGAATTTATTGAAAAGACACATCAATATGTTCAGCATGTCCACATGGCACGATGGCAGGATGAGAATTTTAGAATATGCAGAGATACATTTCCCCTTGGTACTATACTTTCAGTTGTTGATTTTGCCGAGAAATAGACTTTGCAACCTCAAAATGAGATCCAAAGTCAGTATTATCACTCTGAGCAGGTTTCCTTGATGGTCCATATCACATATAGGCATGGATCAAATAGCACTGAAGAGCAAAGAGAAATTCTGAAGGAATATCACTTCTACATAAGTGATGATAGGTGCCACGACTTCCACTATGTACGTCATTGCTTCATCATGTTCTATGATCACTTGAAGGGAAGGAACATACAGATGGATCGACACTGGATTTGGTCTGATGGGTGTGCTGGTCAGTTCAAAAATGCACGCATATTTCAGTGGTTGTGTTCATTGCATAAAAACTACAAAGTGCCACATATGTGGAACTATTTTGAGATTGGGCATGGTAAAGGAGAGCATGATGGAGCCGGAGCATGTGTCAAAACATCCCTACGAAGAGAGGAATTGAAAGTATCTACAGAATCTACTATTCTAAATGCTCAATCTATAGTCAGGTGGTGCACGTCAGTAATGGGAGAGGAATCAACTATGCGAGTAGAATCCACAAGAAAGAGACATGTAGAGAGATTTTTTTGGGAGGTGGTAGACATATATCGTTCACATGCATGGGAATGCAAGACTGTGCCTGGGACTCGTGGCTTTCATTCGGTTCGAAGCTCTGATAACCCAGTATTTGAAATTTGGACCAGAAAACTCACTTGTTTTTGCCCGCCTTGTTGTGATGGTGACTGGGATGGGTGTGAATCATTGGATTGGGTTGATGGATGGGATCGCATATCACTTCCACTTGATCAGCGTGCAATTGTTGAGTTAACTCCGTTGGAAGAAGACCAATCATCTATTTCTGCACATTTTGATCATGTCTCAGACCTTGTACAACCCGATATGATGCATTTCCTTAACATTTTTTGTTTGTTTACGTAGTCTTCAAATGCACATTAATGGCCTTGTATCGCACGAAAAATATTTTGATCATATACCTACAATCATATAATGCAGGGCACATATACGCAGTGGTTGCCTCAAAAGATACTGAATGGGGTGATGAATACTGGTTGGCACGCTGTATAGATGGAAAGAAAACCCTCATTATGTCCATGACTGGCGATGAAAACAACCACTTTCCAACTGGGTCTATGGTTGTTAAAGGTGAATACTTGACACGGGACAGCAATGGAAGAAAGAAGGGTGGATATGTTTATAGGGATTACAAACCAGGTGCAAGTGTGTATCACTTTACCAACTTAATCATTGGCACAAACCTTCAGGTACGAACAATGCCTAGTCGAAATACATCAAAGGTACGCTACTTCTTACCGGATACAGAGCACGAGAGACTAATGGAGACCATCAGTATAAGAGATGATCCGGAGGGCTTGGTTGTATGATAATAGGTGGGATCTAGCATGATGAGGTACGTTACATACTTTTAATACTATACTATTTATACTATTTGTAATTGAATATTGATATATGCTCAATTTTCACATGTATGTTTCATATGAATATGTCAATTTTGCTTTCTTGATATGCCAAATTTACGTTTACGTTGTTTATAAATATGCCAAAAGTTCTCTTGTATGTCAAGTTTATGAATATGCCATTTTTTACATATGATCAGTAAACCCTAAAATTATATTATGTTCATCATGTTGGTTATTGGCTTCACCCAACAAAATTAATTCAATTCATGCTCACTATATTAAACAATACACTTATATTAAATTTAATTCATGTCTTGTTAAATATTTCATAATGAATTAGCTATTTGAGAGCACCACCTTAGACCAAGCCATCATCATCAACATCTTCATCATCATCACCATCATCATCATCATGGACCTGCAAAAACCTAGTTTCCAAAGTGTCTAGGCAGGTTCGGGTTGGGAACACTAGCCATACCCTCCCGGTGGATGATTTTCCAAAGTTGACCCCCGTGTGCAAAAATTGCACACTCCCACACTGAGCAAAACCCTAGTTTCCAAGATGGACCTGCAAGGTGACACATGGGCCACCGGGTAGGAGGGGAGGGGCACCCCTAGCACTATCCCGGTGTGTTGAATCCAACGGAGTCGACGGTTCGTCGATTCGAGCCACGGTCTTCATTCTAAGGCTCGTCCCGTCTCACTACCAGAAGGCCTTCAGGGACACCTGCTGGATACCTACTAGGGGCATAGAACTCCAACCGTGCAACAAAACTAGGTTTCAGGGAGTCCTGCAGGTGTGTCTAGACAGGTTCGGGCTAGGAACACTAGCCATACTTGCCCGGTGGATGATTTTCCAAAGTTGACCCCCGTGTGCAAAAATTGCACACTCCCACACTGAGCAAAACCCTAGTTTACGAAATGAATGTACAATGAAGCCACTGGGCCATGGGGAGATGAGGGAGAGGGACCCCTAGAGGTAATCGCACGCCAGGAGACCAACGGAGTCGACGGTTCGTCGGTCCGACGTCCGGTTTCCGAGTTATGTCGAGTTGCAAGTCGCATGAAAATGTCATTCAGGGACACTTGGTGAATTTCTGACCGGGAGCCAGAAAGCAAACGGAGCAAGAAGATTACGTGTCGTTGGCTCCTGCAAGTGTGTGTGGGAAATGCCGACGTGGGAACACTGCCAACACTGGCTTGGGGGAGGTTTTTGCAGATTTGACCCACCAATGCGAGATTGCATGCAATTAAACTGAGCAAAACCCTAGTTTACAAAATGAATGCACAATGAATCCACTGGGCCATGGGGAGACAAGGGAGAGGGCCCCCTAGAGGTAATCGCACGCCAGGAGACCAACGGAGTCGACGGTTCGTCGGTCCGACGTCCGGTTTCCGAGTTATGTCGAGTTGCAAGTCGCATGAAAATGTCGTTCAAGGACACTTGGTGAATTTCCGCCCAGGAGCCAAAAAGCAAACGGAATAGGAAGATTGCATGTCGTTGGCTCCTGCAAGTGTGTGTGGGCAATGCCGACGTGGGAACACTGCCAACACTGGCTCGGGGGAGGTTTTTGCAGAGTTGATCCACCAATGCAAGATTGCATGCAATTAAACTGAGCAAAACCCTAGTTTACGAAATGAATGCACAATGAAGCCACTAGGCCATGGGGAGACGAGGGAGAGGGCCCCCTAGAGGTAATTGCACGCCAGGAGACCAATGGAGTCGACGGTTCGTCGGTCAGACGTCCGGTTTCCGAGTTATGTCGAGTTGCAAGTCGCATGAAAATGTCGTTCAGGGACACTTGGTGAATTTCCGCCCATTTTATAATTTAAGCCACTTTTAAATATTTGAACTTCCATATTATTTTTGAAAGAGTAGAATATTTCAAAACTCCTAGAGACAAAAACACATGATCAAAACTCCTAAGGCTGCAATTTAGAGTAGCAATAATGGGGGTGATGGAGTTGAATTTGATCCTATGGAAGATAATGATACTAATATTATTGAGAATAAAGGGATAATAGGTTGATCCATGACACCTTTGTTTGCATGGATGAGGATGCACCTATGTATGAGACCTATGATAATATTCATGATGTACATCTTATTGATAAGGCACACAAAGTCCTATACAAGAGATCAAAGATGAGTCACTTTGTCTACTAATTTGATGTTGATAAAATTGAAGGTATTGAATGACATTTCAAACAATGGTATGACAAAGATCCTAATGTATACACGATAACTCTAATGATAAATATAAGTTTTTAATATTTTTTGTGATTGTAATAACTACATTGCGATATCCATTATTTAGTACATAAATTGATTTTTTCTTATAGATTGTTAGGTAATATTTTCCTATAACCATCAAATACTTTACCTTGCACATATTGAGAATTGTGTGCCCTTATGAAAGATACAAGAAAGGAGTATCAAACAATTGATGCATGTCCTAATTATGATCAAATGATATATTATGGACAGCATGCAACAAATTTAAAATGCCATGAATGTGGGATCAATAGATATTGAACTAATTAGGTAATATATAAGGTGCCCCATAAGGTTCTTTGTCATATCCCTATAATTCTAGGTTTTTGATGATTGTTTAGGTTAAAAACATAGCACATTTCATGGATTATCATGTACAAAGATAAGTGAAGATGGTATTATATGAGTGGCTACAAATGGTTCTCAATTTACGATCATCAAGGAAATATTACCCATTTTTAAAGAAGAACCTCATAATGTTAGACTTTCATTGGTAGTTGATGGCGTCAATCCATTTAAAGAGATTAGATCCATTTATTCAGTTTGGTTATTTTGTGTTATAAACAATAACCTTTCTCCTTAGATGTCAATAAAGAGGGAACACACAATGTTTGCATTAATTGTTCTAGGAATTTATTTATGGGAATATTTGCATTAACTAGCAATTGCCCTAGAATGTGCAATGGGTGTGCATGAGTGAGTTCGTTGAAACCTTGAAAAACATTGTATTGAATTTAGTTTGATTAAATTACACGAGCAAGAACTTTGACATAACTTGTAATGATCATCCAAAATCACAAATTTTAATTAGATACCAATTAGTGCATGCATGTAGTGAATTCGTTGAAACCTTTGAATATAATAGTTTGTTCTTTTGACATAGTGCATTCATGAGTAATAGATAATCCACACAAATCAACACATTAGATTGACACAAGAACACGTGGAAACCGAAGAACAAATACAAAGTGAAATGTATCATTCATTTATAAGTGAAATGTCAATGTGCATGTCTCCAAAAGTACATGTATCCAAAAGTACATATATATCCAAAAGTGCATGTCTCCAAAAGTACATGTATATCCAAAGTACATGTATCCAATGAAGTCAATGTACATGTCTCCAAAAGTACATGCACAATAAAGTCAATGTACATGTCTCCAAAACTGAATGTATCGAAAAGTACATATATATACAAAAGTATCCAAAAGCACATGTGTCCAAAACTATCCAAAACTATCAAAGCCACATGTACATGTATCCAAATGTACATATATCTCATAAGACACATCAAAACTCAAGCTTCTTCTTGTTCTTTCCCGACGTTGATCCTCTAGGCACATATCTAGGATCAATGTGCGTTTCTGGATCCTGCAAATTAAATATCAATTGTTAAATTCAACTAACTATGTACACTAATACATTAGCTCAACAATTATCAACTGGTGCATGGAAAGTGCATGAAACACTTGGTCACTGAAGGACATCTCACCTCAACTGACAAAGGAGATTGCGTTGCTTGTGTAGCAGATGGAGCCATTGGTTGAACATCCAGGATGGTCGAACCAGGGGGGCCAGGAACTGCTCCTGCTGGTGGTGGCTACAATGAAAAAATGTTGAAATAGTTAGAAATGCATGAATAAACAATAGACAACAATAATAAACTATGTAAAGATAATGTTGAAATAGTTACATACCTATGTGTGATCAGTTGCCATTGCAGATGCGGCACTAACTGCTGCATCAACCATCGATGCGAGGTTTTCAGTAGACAACTCGGGTTCCTGATGCAGTAAACATGCAATTCAAACATTAACAAAAATGATTTATGCACTGGATTTCAAGTTAAACAACAAATATCATCGAAGGATATACATTACCATGGTGTGAGTAAGCCCATGGTCGTGGGTAGCTGGAGTCTTTCTAGGAGTAGAACGCCTCACATGCACACAACCCTTGTTCACGAATGGCCTGGAGGGAGATACAAATCCAGGCAATGGTCCAGATGTCTCGGATGGTGCCTACAGTCAGCAAGTGTTCATGTAGTTAGACATGCATGATTCAACAAACAAACATGTATTTAAAAAATGTCATTTTTAATTGTTTACCTGGAGCCCAGATGTTTCATGGGACGGTATGACCATGGGTGCTACCTCCACATTACCTTGCCCCAGTGAAGGATCTGCCATCTGCAAGTTTAATAATTGTAAATATTAGACCGTAGATAGCATTAATGAACTAAAATGTAAACTATGCGGAAATTAACAAATTAACAAGTATTAAAAAACTAAAATTTTAAAATGTTTACCTCGGTGTGAGATACGACAATAGGTGGTATATAAGATGGGCCTACCAAATGGGTAGCATCATGTCCCCCTGTAGAGTCTGGAACATCCGGCTCTGGGGCGTCGCTGCCGACATAAAGCATCAACTGCAAGTTCACAAAATTAATATATTAGCTCAAACTATATATATGTGTACAAAGACGAAAATAAATGAAGAATTTATTACAATTAACCATCAACATACCTCTCTCAAAAACCCACTGAAGGAAACATTTGAGGCAAGACCATAGCAGGGACGACCACATGATGTGCACTCGTGAGGATCAGTACTAGGATGGGGATGTGTCGATGGTCCTGCACTAGTGGATGGTCCTGATGGTCCTGCACTAGTTGATGGTCCTGCATGGTGACGAGCTGGTGTATGTACCACACCAGGGACAGATGTCCCTTCCTCACCCATATCTTGAACCATCGTGCCATGGCGAACAACCGCCCGTGCCAAACTCAAAAATGCATCCCGTGTCTGCGGAATAATACGATGTGCAGGTGGGACATCTGGCCCAGGCAACTGCCTGCGAGGTGCAGGGATAGGGTGATCCTGGTCTCGAAGCCTAGCATTGGGTCGGTTTTGGGGCATCCCCCCACCGATCCTCTGAAATTGCAAGATGTCAAAATAGTTAACATGTTTATGCAACACGAAGTCTGCGTAAATCTTTCGAAGGAAATATAAGGGAATTTTTCTGTTGTTGTGTGGTGGCATATCAAAAACCATGTACCATATGTCCATCGAGTTATCAACAAATGGTTGAAACGTGCACCACTCAATGGAGATATGCGGCCTGTTTGCATTTGGGATTTCCCCCATCCGAGGGTCCCTAAACAATGCAAATATGAGCTGTTTGGATATTTTAAACTTTTTTATTGCATTGTAGTCTAGCCCATCAGCATATTGTTGTCTTTTTCTTTCTCTGTATGATGCAATATCATATAGTACATTGGTAGATTGTGAAATGGTGTCAACAATTGCATCCAAGGTTGATGCAAGCGAACGGCGAATCCTGTCACCACCACTAAAAGCTGCACGTATGCCCCTCAAGTGGGAAAGCTCAATCAATATCTCGACATTGGTATCCATAGCCGCAACTGCAATAAAGACATTAATACGAAAATCATTAGAAACATATACATGGTATATAATGACGTCTCTTCAAAATTGAACATGTATTAAATCAAACTCAAGTAAGCAATTTAATGTCATTCACTTACATACATTTAAAACTTAAAATTAAACATTTGACAATTAAAAAGTAAGTTAGTCAAATTGGCAGAGAGGAGGAGGAGGAGGAGGATCAGGGCAGTGATGAGTTTGTTGATTCAGGCATGGAGGAGGAGGATCAGGGAAGTGATGAGTTTGCATCTATGTGTCTCAATGTCTCATTGTGATTTGTGATTGTGAATGACAAATGTGTTGTGATTTGTGAATGATCTAATTTCTATTGAATATTTCATATTTGTAATTGTAAATGTAATTTCTATTGAATATTTGTAATTGTAAATGTTAAATTTTATTGGATCTATATGTCTATATTTTTAAATTTTAATATATTTTAAAAATATATTAATTCCGGGGGTCACCGTGTCTAGTGGGGAGTCGGGGACACTCGTGTCTCGTGTCCTCGTGTCGGGTGACTTAGATGGATACATTGTAGAAAGGGGGGAGTTCTATTTTTTTCAATTTTTGGTTGGATTATGAATTTTTGAGTTTTTGAAAAGGGATTCATTTTAATTATTCACTCATCTTGGTTGAGGGAGATGTGAATTTAATTAGAGATTGGGTTATTCCCAATTTTATCAATATTACAAAACTAGGTTGTTTTAAACAATAAAAAAATAGTAATTTAGGTTAAGAAATGACAAAAAAATAGTATGGGTGAATGAATTACCTGATTAGATGACAATCCACCGGTGAATTTGTCTCCCCTCCAGCTAAATCGAGCAACCCCGATACTTGAGTGGGCCACAAACCGTCCTCGTCCAGGGTCTATTTCGCGTTTCTGATGCGTGAGTGCCGCGGGTGGTCGGGAATCATCGGGACTGTGTATTTAAATTGATTTTAGATTTCCATAATGTGTACGCGTTTTGTAACTACATAACGCGTACGCGTTATGGTTACCTATCCTACATGTCCAATGACATGTTAGGCTCGGGTCTTACCATGGCAGGTGCTAAATATCAGAAACACGTTATGTTTTATGTATCAGGAACGAGTTTTGAAAAAGTAGCATTGCATCTAAAGTGACCCTCATCTTCTTGCACACACCCCATGGTTTCTTATGTTTGACTATGGTTGACCATACTTAAGTATAGTGGACATGTATTTTATCGTTGTTGACCATTGTTAAAGATGTCTAACCATATTTGATATGATGGAGGATATTTGACCATGGTTGATTTCATGGTTGATTTCATGTTTGATTATGTAGCATTCCAATTCAATAATGGTTATGTCACCTTGTTTTAATGTATTGTGATGTTTATTCATAAATGTTAATCAATATTATTCTTCTTATAGTTATTTATAATATTATTAATTATATTAATTATATTAATTATATTGATTTTAATAGATGGAATTTTATCAAATTTCATACATACCACTAAATTTGTTTTTCTTATACTTTTATGTTAGTTTTAATATTATATTATCATATATTATTTATCAAGTAAGAATGTTTTATTATTTTATTGTAATTATCTTTGATTCTTTTTAATGTGGTATTTATTAAGAGATTGAAATCTTTTTTTTTCAAATGTATTTGATATCATATTATTTAACTAATAAGTGAATAATAAACTAAAATGATGTATGCGTTGAATCAATTGTCTTGCATTATATCATTTATTAATATAAATTCACTTAATATAATGTGTTAAAATATGTCTAAAACTTTAGACAAATCAAATCTTAAACATAATTTGTATTATCTCACTATATTTATATTTCACAATTTTCTTTTAAATTCAAGTATAGCAATGATCAACTAAATACAAATCAAAGTAATAAATTTATATTCAAATCAATACATGTTAAATTTAATATTAAATAAAAATAAGAATAATCAAGCATAAATCAATAAAATATAAAAACGTTATTTAAAAAATTAATTATAATTTTTTTATAAAATCTAAGAAATAATACATAATTATTATTTTAAAAATAATCTTTAACCTAATAAATCTATTTATACATAATTATTTTAAAAATAATCCTTAACCTAGTAATTTCTTTAATAGCAAATTGTAAGCATAAAGTTATAGATGTAAGGTTTCCAATTAAATTGAGAAAATATATAAAATATTGTAAAGTGTGTTTGTATATATGTATATATTTGTTTAAATATCTATATTTTTTCAATATACTTAGATTTTTTGGTTAAGTTCTTTTAAAATGTAAAGAAATTTTTAATTCAATTTTATTAATTATTAATGAATATGAAATAGTTTTCAAATATGGCTTTGTTTTTCATTACTAAAGGTGAAGTGCTTAAAACAAAACATCGTAAGTTTGGAAGTACTTATAAACAACAAAAGTCTTTAGAGTGAGTATGTATGTTACTCGTAAACATACTTGTAGACAACAAAGGTCTTGAAGGGTCTTACTTTGCATGCTAGAAAATTGTAGTATATTTTTATGAATATTTTTAATAAAAATATATATATGAGATTAAATATAATAGATAGAAATATAATATAATAATTTCTTTATTATATTCAAAACGCTAGCCTTTATGAATATTGTTTTAATTTTTTTTAATTCAAGAAAATTTTGAATAATGATTAATTATTAAAATAAAAAAATATGATCTAGTTAAAATAAATATGAATAGTTAAATATTCATCTAATAAATAGTTAAGCCATGTATCCACACTGAAAAAAGCAAAAAAAAAATTCAAAAAAAACTTTAAAATGCTTACTAAGTGAACCTTTTACTAAACTCTAAAATGATTAACAATGTGAAGGAAGTCCAACCAATATAGTATATCAGATATTACACATGATATGGACTTTTGTTGAGAGCAGAAACAACATAAGTGGGCATGTGCAGAACTTCCTTCCGTTGGGATAGTCCATCCCGACATTCCCACAAGTTGTTCGATTGATTTTACATTTGTCACAATGTGCAATGCCAAGAGGAAGAAATTATAATATATATAATAATATAAATACATACATTAACCAAACGTCAAACAATTAATATTTAATTCAAATACATAACACATCACATTATATCCGCGGTCGAATCTCAGGACTTCATCCCAATTTATACAACCATTGTTCCCATCTATCATCCATATGGAAAAGCAATACATGGAACTATAATGTCAATTATAGCTGCGTGGTTCGAGCCTCACGGCCTAGCCTAAATGTATGCACAATCATTGGAAAGTTTGGTTAAAACCATAGATCAAATTCATGGGGGCTTCGCCCAGTTTTGTGTCCACACATTTGCATACAAGTTAACTCATAATATGAGTGATCTGTAGGCGACGCATAAACATTTCAATAATGTAAACATCAAATAGAAAATACGTGTAAATATCAAACAATGGACGTATGTAAATGAACTTAACCGTGAAATCAAAGCTACAGGGCTTCGCACCATACATTATACAGTAACGATGTGAATGGGATGAAGGGCCATAGGGTTATGGTAAAATAACTCAAACTACCAACAAAAGCATATGCGCAGAGATAAACTACCCATTTGGGCTGATACCATGCCCAGGAAATCCATCTGGTTCGGGCTTCAATCAATTACATAAATGTACATTAATAGTTTAATATAGTATCAAGTGATAATATCCACAGTCAACAAACATATAATATCCACAATCAACAAACATTGTTAAATGCACAGAGAGGCGCTCTACAAGCCAGTATGAGGGAGATCTTGTAACATGTGAGTGTTTATCGAGTTTGTGGAGTGTGAGTAACAAAATAATACAAAGTAGACAAAAAAAAAATAATACAAAGTAAAAAGTAATAAATATTATGTTGGGCATAAACAAAAAAGAATAATACAAAGTAAAAAGTAAATATAAGAGTTAAACTAGAGACTTTAGAACTTAATATTAGGTGGTAAATATTATGTGGGCCATAAACAAAAAAAAATAGGACAAAGTAAAAATTAAATATAAGACATAAACTAGAGATTTTAGAACTTAGGATTAGGTTAGCCATAAACAAAAAAGAATAATACAAAGTAAAAAGGTAAATATGAGACTTAAACCAGAGACTTTACTTTTTACTTTGAATACAAAGTAAAAAACAAATATGAGACTTTAGAGTGTTTGTCGAGTTTGTGGTTGAGTAACAAAATAATACAAAGTAAAAAGTAATAAATATTGTGTCGGCCATAAACAAAAAAGAATAATACAAAGTAAAAAGACTTAAACTAGAAACTTTAGAGCTTAGGATTAGGTGGCTCATAAAGTAATAAATATTGTGTCGACCATAAACAAAAAAGAATAATACAAAGTAAAAAGACTTAAACTAGATACTTTAGAGCTTAGGATTAGGTGGCTCAAGTATTGCACTCAAGAAACTATTCAAGAAGAGGTTTGCACCTCGAGAAATTTGATCCCTATCCGCGCTTGATAAAGCCTAATGTATCATATAAATCCAACTCATCTCCAACAATTGTATTCACCAATCAGGGAGAAACACCAACAATATAATGTATTTATAAAGTCGGGCAAAGTCCTAGCTTACACAGATAAACCCTAGTAGATTAACCACAACACAAGCACCAACTGTGCAAGGGTTTCACCCTTCGAATCTTGTCAACCTAAATGTCTTGAGGGCTATGGTTTACCCGAAGTCTAACTTTGCACTTTGATTCAATTTAGTGTAAGTGTGTAAGAGTTTAACTGCCATTAGTTATGGGTTATTTTTTATATTTGTTTTTTTATAATTGTTCAGTTACCAATTATCCATGCATAAGCTACCAATTATTTCTTATATTTCTTTTTTTATATAAATGTTTATTTTAAATTTTAAACTAAGCTCATAGAATCAATCTGCAGATTACACTTTTTCATCCTTCTTTAATCAAATAAAAGTATAAATGATAATCCACTGGATATTCTAGACTATAAAAAAATTGAGAATAAAGATTTTCCATTGTAAAATAATATTTTAGCACTAAAAATTTTGTGTCCCATTGTTGTGGTGCTTACAAAGAAGACTACAGCATCGTACATGGTGCATGGTTTTTGTTTTCATTGTGTTATTTGTAGGTTGTAAGGAGAGGAGGGCGTGGAGGTCAATGTTGCGTAAATGAAAGATAGCATGTGGAGAAACATATCGGGAGTGATTCCTATAGCACCTATTATTAATTAGGTTGTTCAATAGATCTTATTTGTTAATGTTGTAATAAGTTGGTGGAAAGGGCTCGCATTGTGATTGAAGACTCCATGGAGACATGAATTTTATGATGTTCAGTTAGAAAGACAATCTTCAAGACATTGTCCTGGAAAAATTATGAAAATCCAATTTGGTAAATAGTAAAAATTATGAAAATGTAAATTTGTGATAGTAAAGACAAGGATTTGCAAGAATGTGTAACACAAACTTATTGGATACTACATGTTGATTAAGATAATCTACATTGGGTTTGTCAAAAGTATAAGCATTAGAAGCTATAATGACATTCTTACACTTGTTGTGTCGAGAAGCCTTCTACAGCGAGTATGAGGGAGATCTTGTAACAAAATAATACAAAGTAAACAAACAAAAAATAATACAAAGTAAAAAGTAATAAATATTATATCGGCCTAATAGCTCCTTGAGTGCAATACATGAGAGGTTTACACCTCGGGAGATTTGATCCCTCTGGACGCTTAATAGAGCCTAGGATTTGGATCTAAATTGATGTAACTTCAAAATTTGAAATAATTATTAAAATCTTGTTACATGTCATAAAGCTTATGACAGAGATAGATCTTGGTTTGTAGGATGTGTGTATAAATCCCATTAAATGACGCAACGCATATTCTTGTTGGAGACAAGAAGTAGGAATCTTGGTGAGGATGCGTATATCCTCTATAATGAAAATGATTATATTCCTCCAAAACAAAATTATATGTAATTTCAATTCTAATATTTAAAAAATCAAACCCAGACCTTAAAGAGTGAAGCGCACTTCTTTTATAAAGCCTAATTGTTTTAATTAAATATTTTATCACCTTTTATCGAAAGAAGGAATTTAAACATTTAAATCGCAAATTCAATTGAATACAAAAGATGATCTACTCACTCTGGTTGATTTTCATGATACATTGAATATACAGTATGCCAACAAAAGATGATCTACTCAATCTTCGTGATTTTCATGATACATTGAATATACAGTATGCCAGATCAAGCTGGGTCTAGTATCCACCTATAAGACCACAATGAATGGCAATCCCAGATTTAGATGTTTTACGGTTAGCTGCATTTTGCAAGGAGGGCATTTTTATGTCACATTAAGGCCATTTACCGGATTTTAATAGTCTTCTAAATAAAGCTATAATGGCTACTCAAGCGGCCGCACTCATCCTTTCTTCTAATGTAGCTAAAATGCTCATTCTTCCCTCTAGGAGGTTTTGAGAGGTATCTCCTTTTGAAAATGATAAAGCTAGAGCCGAGGAAACATGGTACTTCACGCCTAATTATACCTTTATCTCTAAATACTTCTGGGAAATGCACAGTACACATATCTTCCATAGAAAATGCATGAAACGAATAATAGTTGTCTCCATTGAAAACAAGAATTGGATAAAATCTGTGTAGGATTTTCATAATATACCTTTGTGCGTAGCTCTTGAATCAGGTCAAACATAAACTGAGTCTCTGAAGCATCAACAGTTCAAAATTTTAGTTGAATTTTATTTTGAATCGTATGATATTTCTATATGAAATCTTTCACAGTAAACAACAGCAAAATAAGTTGTCTTGTTGTTGTGTATATTGGAAAAATTAATTTAAGCAGATAATCCGAACTGAAGTAGGTTCAGGGACAAACCGTTGAATGTTGAATTGAATCAGTCTATGTTTATACTGGATCACATAGATCAGCGTACAAAATCAATGAAGTCAGAAATGTAATGGAAGAAAATAAAACAAGATCTGAAAATGAAAACTCATTACAATCCTTCCACTATGGATAATTAGTCCTGAATTGTATAACAGTATGAACTTAGATTACTACAAAACACAGTAGAATTATTTGGAAGTATTTGACACTTCCTGTATCTTATTCTCATGAAATTCAGATAATTTAGTAACATATTTCTTTCTGGAAAATAACTAAATTGAACCTATTTTTAAGTGGGCAAGCGGGGGCCATGTCACATATGTAATAACATCTCGGACATGGATTGTTTCTTGTCTATTTTTCCTGTATTTTGGCCACGGCAGCCATAGTTTATCTCATCTTCCATAAATTTGGCACAGAAACCGCATTGATTATAACATGTGTGTTTTACGATCTCCATGTGTATTCATATGTCTCGAACTCAGAACTAATACCCTACCCCAATCTCCTCTCTTAGCAAATGACACAATGGATGAATGATCGAGAGAGCTTCGACGAAGAGGATAGCTTCTTGAAACGAACCGACAGAGGGGAGCAGAACCTTAGAGGAGCACGAACCCGAACCGTAGATGCAGGTAAGTATGGAAAAGTGGCCCCAACAATATTATAAACGATTAGATCAGTTGCATGGATAGATTAAAAACGAACCGTAGATGCAGGTAAGCGATCAACCTTTAGCTCCCCCACGTGGCAAGAGACTGGTTAATCCAAGAGACTTGTTAAAAAACAGTCAATTAGTAATCCACCTTTCAATATGCTCTCCATCCAAAGCAAATTTCCGTCCTTCGATGTATGTGTTGGACGAATATTTTTGAAGGTATATGCCATATCGATGTATGTGTTGGACGAATATTTTTGAAGGTATATGCCATAACAGTGAATCCCCACCACCCATCTTTAATCATAGATTAAAAGAGCGCGGTCCGGCATAGGGTACAATGTTCATTATAGTCTCCTATCGGCGAATAAGAATGGTGAGGGGTAAATCCTTTCGTTCAATTGTACATATAGATGAAACTGAGAGAAAATGGAGATGAATATAAGTATCTCATATGTTTGAATATCACGAAGGTTAAATAGTTCACTATATTTTACTAAAGCGACAAGGGTGGGAACCTCCTAATTACCAGCTAAACCATCAAAGTAAGGTAAATTTGTTTTGATTTCCCATTGTATGTTTGAAGTTCTGTAAATGGTGTCGTGAAAAAAAGGTAGACTGTGGGCATGATAATGTCATAAAACAACTTAATTTTGTAATATTTATAAAATTGGAAATAATCCAATCTCTAATTAAATTCACATCTCTCTCAACCAAGTTGAGTGAATAATTACAATGAATCCCTTTTCAAAAACTCAAAAATTCCTAATCCAACTAAAAATCGAAAAAAAATAGAATTCCTCCCTTTTTACACTGTGAATAAAAAAAATGCATAAAAAATTAGTAACTTGGTTTCTCAAAATTTCATTACAATCATTTGTCCATGAACATAATCAAAATTTCAGCACAAGTGTATGTAGCTATACATTGCCTCTTAGTTAAGCACCCTTAACTAAATGCCAAAACACATTAACAAAGCGCCTCTAGGACCTGCCCTATCCACACCCTCGATCAATCTACTCAACGCTCAGGGACCGTCGATTCAACTCAAAGACTTCATATAGAAAATCACTATGTTTTTTATTTAATTCTCTGAACTTGCCATACAATGTAGAGATCGATTTTGTAGAGAGAAATTGTCTCTGTTTTGCTCCAAGGAATTGTCACTTTTGGTTGGTTTCCATGTTTTTAGAACAATGGAAATGGTGAACACCCATGAACTACCTAGAGTGTGCCGTTAGAGTGTTTCCAACCATGATCGAGTTAATTTTCACCCATTTTCTTGCCTCGCATATCCTAATAGTCCCTCGCTCATGTCATTTACATATCCAACAATCCTAATCTACACTCAGAAAGACCTGCGGCCCTAACCTAGTAACTACTCCTAGAAACTTATCCTAAAACCCTTCTAACATTCTCACCTATCTTGGACCTTCTTCCCTTGGATGTTGTCCTAACCCTACATCTATCCTAAACTTCCATCCCTCTTAAAGACTGTGTTTAAGACACGGGTCTGAGTTTTACCACCTAACATGTCCCTGGGCATGTTACCTTAACCATCTTTCTAAGCCTAACAAGTCATATCCTATTCTTACTTATTCATTAACTGAATGTAGTCACAGTCTTAGGACTGTGACATTTAAATTTAGTTGTTCTATCTCAACTTAATCTTCATCCTCCTAATCAACCATCTTGTCATATCAATCACATATCATAATACTTGGATCAAATTAATAAATATGCATGTGATAATTCTGAGATAACACTGTCATATTCCACTTGTGATATATTATTAAGTTGACATTGTTGTTATTTTCATTCTAGTCACAATCTCTAGTTGATTATTGAACATCTTAATCATTGATAGTCATCTCAAGTACATATGTAATCATATTGGCAAGACAAACTCATACATATCAATTTCATTCCATGCCACTTTGTCCTCCCCTCCAACCACAAGGCGTAATATGTTGAAATCAATAAATTTAATGTTAGCCTATGAAGTTGATGGAAATATTGTTTTCTGCAAGGGACGTAAAGGCCAAAACATGTCAAAATAACACTCCTAAATTCTAAGAAATTTAAACCCAAGTTTGCTTGGAAAAGTCACCAATGAGGGTTAAGAAGTGCCTTAACTTCTAGAAAGAAGTTGAACGAAACTTACTTTTTAATTGTTAAATGTTTAATTTTAAGTTTTAAATGTATGTAAGTGAATGCCATTAAATTGCTTACTTGAGTTTAATTTAATACATTTTGAATTTTGAAGAGACATCATTATATACCATGTATATGTTTCTAATGATTTGCGTATTGATGTTTTTATTGCAGTTGTGGTTATGGACACAAATGCCGAGATATTGATTGAGCTTGCCCGCTTGAGGGGCATTAGTGCAGCTTTTAGTGGTGGTGATAGGATTCGCCACTCGCTTGCATCAACCTTGGATGAAATTGTTGACACCATTTCAGAGTATAACAATGTACTATATGATATTACATCATATAGAGAAATAAAAAGACAACAATATGCTGATGGGCTAGACTACAATGCAATAAAAAAGTTGAAAATATCCAAAGAGCTCATATTTGCATTGTTTAGGGAACCCTCGGTCGGGGGAAATCCCAAATGCAAACAGGCTTCATATCTCCATTGATTGGTGCACATTTCAACCATTTGTTGATAACTGGATGGACAAATGGTACATGGTTTTTGATATGCCACCACATAACAACAGGAAAATTCCCTTGTATTTCCTTCGAAAGATGTATGCAGAGTTCGTGTTATATAAACACGTAAACTATTTTGATATCTTGCAGTTTCAGGGGATCGGTGGAGGAATGCCCCAAAACTGACCCAATGCAAGGCTTCGAGACCAGGATCGCCCTATCCCTGCACCTCGCAGGCAGTTGCCTGGGCCAGATGTCCCACCTGCACATCGTGTTATTCCACAGACAAGTGACGCATTTTTTTTTTTTTTTTGGCATGGGCGGTTGTTCGCCATGGCACTATGGTTAAGCATATGGGTGAGGAAGGGACATATGTCCCTGGTGTGGTACATACACCAGGTCGTCACCATGCAGGACCATCGTCTAGTGCAGGACCATCCACTAGTGCAGGACCATCGACACATCCCCAGCCTAGTATTGAGCCTCACGAGTGCACATCGTGTGGTCGTCCCTGCTATGGTCTTGCCTCAGATGTTGCCTTCAGTGGTTTTTTGAGTGAGGTATGTAGATGGTTAATTGTAATAAGTTCTTTATTTATTTTTGTCTTTGTACACATATATATAGTTTGAGCTAATATATTAATTTTGTGAACTTGCAGTTGATGCTTTATACCGGCAGCGACACCCCAAAGTTAGATGTTCCATACTCTATAGGGAGGCATGACATTCCATCCACTGATCCCGTCATTGGTGGAGGGATTCATGATGTTACCCATTTGGCAGGCCCATCTTATATAGCACCCATTGCCGTATCTCACACCGAGGTAAACATTTTAAAATTTCAATTTTTTTATAGTTGTTAATTTGTTAATTTCCACATACTTTACATTTTAGTTCACTAATTCTATCTACTGTCTAATATTTGCGATTATTAAACTTGCAGATGGCAGACCCTTCACTCGGGCAAGCTAATGTGGAGGTAGCACCCATGATCGTATCGTCCAAGGAAACATCTGGGCTCTAGGTAAACAATTAAAAATTTCATTTTTTAAATACATGTTTGTTTGTTGAATCATGCATGTCTAACTACATGAACACTTGCTGACTGTAGGCACCAACCGAGACATCTGGACCATTGCCTGGATTTGTATCTCCCGCTAGGCCATTTGTGAACAAGGGTCGTGTGTATGTGAGGTGGCCTACTCCTAGCAAGACTCCAACTTCCCACGACCATGGGCTTACTCATACCATGGTAGTGTATATCCTTCAATGATATTTGTTGGTTAACTTGAAATCTAGTGCATAAATCGTTTCTGTTAATGTTTGAATTGCATGTTTACTGCATCAAGAACCCGAGTTGTCTACTCAAAACCTCGCATCGATGGTTGATGCAGCAGTCAATGCTGCATCTGCAATGAAAACTGATCACACACAAGTATGTAACTATTTCAACATGATCTTTACATAGTTTATTATTGTTGTTTATTTTGTATTCATGCATATCTAACTATTTCAACATTTTGTGATTGTAGCCACCACCAGCAGGAGCAGTTCATGGCCCCCCTAGTTCGACCATGGTTGCGACCATCCTAGATGTTCAACAAATGGCTCCATCTGCTACACAAGGAACGCAATTCCCTTTGTGAGTTGAGGTGAGATGTCCTTTAGTGACCAAGTGTTTCATGCAATTTCCAATGTTTCATGCACTTTCCATGCACAAGTTGATCATTGTTGAGTTAATTGTTGAGCTAATGTATTAGTACATAGTTAGTTGAATTTAACAATTGATATTTAATTTGCAGCATCCAGAGATGCACACTAATCCTAGAGATGTTCCTAGAGGATCAACATCGGGAAAGAACAAGAGAAAGCTTGAGTTTTGATGTGTTTTATGGGATATATGTACATTTGGATACATCTACATGTGGCTTGGAGAGTTTTGGATAGTTTTGGACATGTGTGCTTTTGGATACTTTTGGATATATATGTACTTTTCGATACATTCACTTTTGGATACATGTACATTGACTTCATTGTACATGTACTTTTTGAGACATGTACATTGACTTCATTGGATACATGTACTTTTGGATACTTTTGGGTATATATGTACTTTTGGAGACATGTACATTGACATTTCACTTATAAATGAATGATACATTTCACTTTGTATTTGTTCTTCAGTTTCCACATGTTCTTGTGTCAATCTATTGTGTTGATTTGTGTGGATTATCTATTACTCATGAATGCGCTATGTCAAAAGAACAAACTATTATATTTAAAGGTTTCAACGAACTCACTACATGCGTGCACTAATTGGATATCTAATTAAAAATTGTGATTTTGGATGATCATTACAAGTTAAGTCAAAGTTCTTGCTCATGTAATTTAATCAAACTAAATACAATACAATGTTTTTCAAGGTTTCAACGAACTCACTCATTCACACTAATTGGATAGGTCTAATTAAAATTTGTGATTTTGGATGATTAAATTACAAGTTAAGTCAATATTCAAGTGTAATTTAATAAAACTAAGTGCAATACATGCTACACATTTCATCAATGCCTAATATTTGATTGTACAATTAGATTCAACACTACATATGAGTAACTACATACAAGTGCTCAAAGCAACATTGGTGAAAGGAACAAACGTTACCTCGAGATTCGAGAAATAAAGTGCCTTCTATTGTTGGTTGGGAAGGATATGCTTGGATATCTTTATGGCTTGGAGGTCATCTTCGTGTAGATAAGCACTCTTGTTGTCATGTGTCATTAAGGTTTTTTCTTGTGGTAAAACCCTTTAGGGTTAGAGTTTGTTTATGGTTTCATGTACTTGTTTTCTAAACATATAATTATTCTAAGAAAGGTTTTTAGGTTTTATTCCACATGAGCGTTTCCCGGGATAAAATGTTGTGTCTCTTGTGCATTGTTATTCTTAACTAGATCCTACATGTTAAATTCTTTATGTAAATGTTTTATGGTTAAATTTATGCATTGAACTAATGGTTATAATTTGTATAAAGCATTTATCTAGATCAAGTATCAAAAATTTAACATGGCATAAGACGTGAGTTGTCAAGAAGGAAATTATAGAATCCTTAAAAAACATAAACCCTAGGAGGACCGAAAGTCACCAAGTGTCCCGGACGAAAAGTCACCAAGTGTCCTTGAACGACATTTTCATGCGACTTGCAGCTCGCCATAGCTTGGAAACCGAAGGCCAGATTGACGAACCGTCGACTCCATTGGTCTCCTGGCGTGCGATTACCTCTAGGGGGCCCTCTCCCTCGTGTTCTCATGGCCCAGTGACTTCATTGTGCATTCATTTCGTAAACTAGGGTTTTGCTCAGTTTCCTTCAATGCAATCTCGCATTGGTGGGTCAACTCTAAAAAACCCTCCACCAAGCCAGTGTTGGTAGTGTTCCCACATCGACATTGCCCATACACACTTGCAGGAGCCAACGGCACACAATCTTGTTGCTCCGTTTGTTTTTTTGCTCCCGGACGGAAAGTCACCAAGTGTCCCTGAATGGCATTTTCATGTGACTTGTAGCTCAACATTACTCGAAAACTGGAGGTCGGAACTACAAACCGTTGACTCCGTTGGTCTCATGTCCTGCGATTACCTCTAGGGGGGCCTCTCCCTCATGTTCTCATGGCCTAGTGACTTTATTGTGCATTCATTTAGTAAACTAGGGTTTTGCTCAGTTTCCTTCAATGCAATCCCGCATTGGTGGGTCAACTCTACAAAACCCTCCACCAAGCCAGTGTTGGCAATTTTCCCACATAGGAATTGCCCATACACACTTGCAGGAGCCAACGGCACGCAATTTTGCTGCTCCGTTTGTTTTTTGCTCCCAAACGGAAAGTCACCAAGTGTCCCTGAACGACATTTTCATGTGACTTGCAGCTTGACATAACTCGAAAACCGGAGGTCGGACCGACGAACCGTCGACTTCGTCGGTCTCCTGGCATGCGATTACCTCTAGGGGGGCCTCTCCCTCATGTTCTCATGTCCCAATGACTTCATTGTGCATTCATTTCGTAAACTAGGGTTTTGCTCAGTTTCCTTCAATGCAATCTCGCATTGGTGGGTCAACTCTACAAAACCCTCCACCAAGCCAGTGTTGGCAATTTTCCCACATCGAAATTTCCCATACACACTTGTAGGAGCCAACGGCACGCAATCTTGCTGCTCCGTTTGTTTTTTGCTCCCAGACGGAAAGTCACCAAGTGTCTCTGAACGACATTTTCATGCGACTTGCAGCTTGACATAACTCGGAAACTGAAGGTCGGACCGACGAACCGTTGACTCCGTTGGTCTCCTGGCGTGCAATTACCTCTAGGGGGCCCTCTCCCTCGTGTTCTCATGGCCCAGTGACTTCATTGTGCATTCATTTCGTAAACTAGGGTTTTGCTCAATTTCCTTCAATACAATCTCGCATTGGTGGGTCAACTTTGCAAAACCCTCCACCGAGCCAGTGTTGGCAGTGTTCCCACATCGGCATTTCCCATACACACTTGCAGGAGCCAACGACACGCAATCTTTTTGCTTCGTTTGTTTTTTTGCTCCCAGGCAGAAAGTCACCAAGTGTCCTTGAATGACATTTTCATGCGACTTGCAGCTCCACATAACTTGGAAACCGGAGGTTGGACCGACGAACCGTCGACTCCGTTGGTCTCCTGGCATGCGATTACCTCTAGGGGGCCCTCTCCCTCATGTTCTCATGGTCCAGTGACTTCATTGTGCATTCATTTTGTAAACTAGGGTTTTGCTCAGTTTCCTTCAATGCAATCTCGCCTTGGTGGGTCAACTCTGCAAAACCTTCCACCGAACCAGTGTTGGCAGTGTTCGCACGTCGGCATTGCCCATACACACTTGCAGGAGTCAACAACACACAATCTTGTTGCTTCATTTTTTTTTACTCCTGGACGGAAAGTCACCAACTGTCCCTGAACGGCATTTTCATGCAACTTGCAGCTCGACAGAACTCGAAAACCGAAGGTCGGACTGACGAACCGTTGACTCCGTTGGTCTCCTAGCATGCGATTACCTATAGGGGGACCTCTCCCTCGTGTTCTCATGGCCCAGTGACTTCATTGTGCATTCATTTCGTAAACTAGGGTTTTGCTCAGTTTCCTTCAATGCAATCTCGCATTGGTGGGTCAACTCTGCAATTTCCCTGAAGGGGGCCATTTATCGTCTGGAGGCCCCCGGGCATGTGTGGCCACCGTGGATAGGTCCATAATGGCCACGTGGACCTATGGGATCCAATAGAATCCTATTCCTCTCACCAGTTTGGGTTCCGTGGCCCCGGAGCAAATCCTCCAAGTGTCCCAGAATGGCCCCAGGTTGCCTGACTAGAATTCCCGTAGCACCCAAACCGTGGCTCCGTTCATGCATAGGTTTCCCATAGAATGCCTGATCGATAAAGGGAATGTCACCTTCTCGGAGGAGAGAAGATCCCCCAATGAAATCAAACAGGAAAGTTCTGTTTGGAGATTCAAATCCTATGGATGGTTTCAACCATTTTCCTTACGATATACTATGCATAAAAGCATCCAGCATCTTCCGCTTTTGTTTCAAATATTGTATCCACTGCAGCAGAAGAAATGCATTATCCTTTGTCAAAGCATGGGAAATAGCAGAAATATTGGAATTCGGAGGAAATAGCTCTAGAATATCTACTACATCAAGGTGTCTTCGAAAGAATGAAACTAAATCATTAACTGAATACATCAAAGCTCCTACACAAGATGGTAGTGTAAGGTAACCTTTAGAAAGGGTTGAAAATCCCATGGTAGTCCAGGGATTCCTTCCCATTAACTTATCCCAATTACTCGTGGATGCAGGCTGGAGAAACTTCAGAGAGCCTTGTACCCTAATGATTTTCCCACCTTCATCTACTAGGGGAATATTCTTGCAAAGACTGGTAAGCTCTTCGGGTTATGGTAGCATTTGATACACTAGCCAAATCTATGTTGTTGGAAGAACTTACATATTTCAACAAAGGAGCATTTTGCAGGTGACTTGAAAATCCCTTCCAATTTTCAGCAATAAAACAAAGAAGTTCAACGTATAGATTTTCAGGCAAGCTTGTCAACCAATTAGACAACCAAATAAAGGGAGATAACCACGCCAAAAAAACTCAAACTATCATAAAACTCTTGTTTATCAAGATAAGGATGGACTATGTGTACATTACGAGAATATAGATGAATGAAGTCACTTTGATGAACTTGTCCTCTCGCTTTGAGGCTGCCAATATGATCTCAATTTACGAGAAGCTTCGACGTAGCAATAATTTATACTCTGTATAAAGTGAATATTATTACTTGTTTTAAAATTTGTTTCCCTCCCTTTACCCCGTTTTGTAGATTTGTGCTAGCCATTTTTTGGAGGGAGTTATCCCGCCCAATTCCGTGGCCATTTTTCGTTAGATTGTGTGAAAAAATACAACATTTATTGTCCTCAACCTAGCTCATTTTACCTCTTCCTAGTTCGAAGGCGCTCATGCTCCTCTATTTAAAATCACATAAATTTTGGACCGAGATATCGATGATGTGCAAGCAGGCTCGACCAACTGGTTGGTCTGGGTCCCAAAAGGACTGAAATGCTCCACTCAACCCACTTAAATGAATTTGAGAAATAATGCCCCTGTGACTCTATCGGGCTAGTTTCGACGGTTAAAAATTTCAAGTGGGTAGGCCATAAAAGGTTGATCAAGTTCTAAAACCACACACCGGTTCTAAAACCAAATTAAGCAGTTTAGGTATCACTCTTACCTACAGCAAATTATCCAGTGACCATAATTCATGTGAGACTAAGTGGCAAGTGCAGACTGAGAGAACCTAACATAAACTCCAAGAGAAAAAGGTGAAGAGGGGGGACTCATTCGTATTTGCATAGCTGGGCATTTTTCTCTTATCGCAGATAAAAATAATAACTAATATCAGAGAAAAATGCCCAACTATGCAAATTATTGCTACGTGGAAGCTTCTTGTAAATTCAGATCATATTGGAAGCCACCCCTATTAATTTATATGATGTTGCAAGGATTTTGTAATGTGACAAGGTTTTTCTCTACACTATTATTCCCGACTATAATTTTAATCATTCATGTCACGTCCAATTGAATTTTAATGGGTCCAATTGAATTTTAATGAAGTCCAGGTTCCCATGCTCCCGTCAAATTAGGCCCATCATTGAATGAAATGACGCTAGCTAAGGTGTTGAATTTAAATCATTCATGTCATGTCCAATTGAATTTTAATGGAGTCAGTGAAGCTATCTAACGCAATAGTTGCTGGTTAATCTACGAAACTAGGGTTTTGCTCAGTGAGGGAGTGTGCAATTTTTGCACATGGGGGTCAACTTTGAAAAATCCTCCACTGGGCACTTACTGCTAGCGTTTCCATCCGGAACCTCCTTAGACACACTTGCAGGACTCCCCGGAACCATGTTTTGCTGCACGGTTGGAATTCTATGCCCCCGGTAGGCATCCAGCAGGTGTCCCTAAAGGCCTTTTGGATGCGAGACGGAACGAGCCATAGAATGACAACCGTGGCTCCGATCGACAAACCGTCGAATCCATTGGATTCAGGACGTCCGAATAGTGCTAGGGGTGCCCCTCTCCTCCGGTCCCGTGGCCCATGTGTCACCTTGCAAGTCCATCTTGGAAACTAGGGTTTTGCTCACTGAGGGAGTGTGCAATTTTTGCACACGAGGGTTAACTTTGCAAAATCCTCCATCAGGCACTTACGGCTAGAATTCCCAGCCAGAACCTCCCTAGACACACTTGCAAGACTCCCCAGAACCAGGTTTTGCTGCACGGTTGGAATTATATGCCCCCGGCAGGTATCCAGCAGGTGTCCCTGAAGGCCTTTTGGATGCGAGACCGAACGAGCCATAGAATGACGACCGTGGCTCCGATCGATGAACCGTCGACTCCGTTGGATTCAGGATGTCCAGATAGTGATAGGGGTACCCTTCTCCTACGGTTTTGTGGCCCAGGTGTCACCTTGCAGGTCCATCTTGGAAACTAGGATTTTTCTCACTGAGGGAGTGTGCAATTTTTGCACAAGGGGGTGAACTTTGCAAAATCCTCCACCGGGAACTTACGGCTAGCGTTCCTAGATGGAACCTCCCTAGACACACTTGCAGGACTCCCCGGAACAAGGTTTTGCTACACGGTTGGAATTCTATGCCCTTGGCAGGTATCCAGTAGGTGTCCCTGAAGGCCTTTTGGATGCGAGACAGAACAAGCCATAGAATGACGACCGTGGCTCCAATCGACGAACCGTCGACTCCGTTGGATTTAGGACATCCAGATAGTGCTAGGGGTGCCCCTCTCCTTTGGTCCCATGGCTTAGGAGTCACCTTGCAAGTCCATCTTGGAAACTAGGGTTTTTCTTAGTGAGGAAGTGTGCAATTTTTGCACACGGGGGTCATTATGCAAAATCCTCCATCGGGCACTTACGGCTAGCGTTCCCAACTGGAACCTCCCTAGACACACTGTAGGACTCCCCGGAACTAGGTTTTGCTGCACGGTTGGAATTCTATGCCCCCAGCAGGTATCCAGCAAGTGTCCCTGAAGGCCTTTTGGATGCGAGACAGAACGAGCCATAGAATGATGATCGTGGCTCCGATCGACAAAATCGTCATCTCCGTTGGATTCAGGACGTCCGAATAGTGCTAGGGGTGCCCCTCTCCTCCGGTCCCATGGCCTAGGTGTCACCTTGCAATTCCATCTTGGAAACTAGGGTTTTGATCAGTGAGGGAGTGTGCGATTTTTGGACACGAGGGTCAACTTTGCAAAATCCTCCATCGGGCACTTACGGCTAGCATTCCCAGATGGAACCTCCCTATACACACTTGCAGGACTCCCTGAAACCAAGTTTTGTTGCACGGTTGGAATTCTATGCCCCCGACAGGTATCCAGTAGGTGTCCCTGAAGGCCTTTTGGATGCAAGATCGAACGAGCCATGGAATGACGACCGTGGCTCCAATCGATGAACCATCGAATCTATTGGATTCAGGACGTTTAGATAGTGCTAGGGGTGCCCCTCTCCTCCGGTCCCATGGCCCAGGTGTCACCTTACAGGTCCATCTTGGAAACTAGGGTTTTTCTCAGTGAGGGAGTGTGCAATTTTGCACACAGGGGTCAACTTTGAAAAATCCTCCATTGGGAACTTACGGCTAGCGTTCCCTGCTGGAACCTCCCTAAACACACTTGCGGGACTCCCCAGAACTAGGTTTTTCAGCACGGTTGGAATTCTATGCCCCCAGCAGGAATCCAGCAGGTGTCCTTGAAGGCCTTTTGGATGCGAGACGAAACGAGCCATAGAATGACGATCGTGGCTCCGATTGACAAACCATCGACTCTGTTGGATTCAGGACGTTTGGATAGTGCTAGGGGTGCCCCTCTCCTCCGGTCATGTGGCCCAGGTGTCACCTTACAGGTCCATCTTGGAAACTAGGGTTTTGCTCAGTGAGGGAGTGTACAACTTTTGCACACGGGGGTCAACTTTGAAAAATCCTCTACCGGGCACTTATGGCTAATGTTCCCAGCTGGAACCTCCCTAAACACACTTGCAGTGTTAGAAAAACAGGATCGCAAAGCAATAACAATAAACAGAAATGAAAGTATAATCACACACACATTACAAGAGAGACATAGATATATCATTGTTCACCCAACTTGGGCTACGTCCACACTGAAGTTGCCAGTCCTTATTATTATTCCATCCAGCAAAGTAAAGGGATACAACCTGCAGCACAACCATTGCACTTCCTCTTCACTGTCTCACAGTATCTCTTTCTGATCTCAGAGATCTTTACAATGCATAAAACCTAATACATCAACCCTAGCCATATTACAATGTCTTTCTTTGATAAGGGAAATACAATGGGATCAGGATGAATAATAATATCTCTGAATCTGGAGATCAGGATCCACAACCAACATGCAGGACTCCCCAGAACCAGGTTTTTTTTGCACGGTTGGAATTCTATGCCCCTGGCAGGTATCCTTGAAGGCCTTTTGGATGCAAGATGGAACGAGCCATAAAATGGCGACCGTGGATCCGATCGACGAACCGTCGACTCCATTGGATTCAGGACGTTTGAATAGTGTTAGGGGTGTCCCTCTCCTCTGGTCCTGTGGCCCAGGTGTCACCTTGCAGGTCCATCTTGGAAACTCGGGTTTTGCTCAGTGAGGGAGTGTGCAAGTTTTGCACACGGGGGTCAACTTTGCAAAATCCTCCACCGGGCACTTACGGCTAGTGTTGATGAGAAGATGTTGATGAGGAACCTAGAGATGACAATGATGATGAATATTTTGATGATGATGATGATGATGATGATGATGATGATGATGATGGTGATGATGAAGATGTTGATGATGATGGTGATGGTAATGGTGATGAAGATGATGATGATGAAGAAGATGATGATGATGGAGATGTTGATGAGGAAGGGGGAGATGACAATAATGATGAAGATGTTGATGATGATGGTGATGATGAAGATGTTGATTATGATGGTGATGGTGGTGAAGATGATGATGATGATGATAATGAAGAAGAAGATGATGATGATGGAGATGTTGACGATGAACCTAGAGATGACAATGATGATGAAGTGTTTGCTTAGTAAATTTATCAAGCTTTTGAGTTTCATGATAGTGGCGCCATTGTGGAGAGGGTGAAGAGACCTAGTGTTACTTGTAGGGAGATTAGGAAATATTGGAGTAAGTATCTAAACGGTACATAGGGTTTAGTTGTAGGGTTTGGTTGAGGGTTAGGGTTAGAGTTATAGAAGGAAATTGAATTAGGTCATTTCTCTAATGTACATTTTATATTAATGTTATGGCCTGGTCTAAGGTGGTGCTCTCAAATAGCTAATTCATTATGAAATATTTAACAAGACATGAATTAAATTTAATATAAGTGTATTGTTAAATATAGTGAGCATCGAGCATGGGAAACCAAATCTATGAATATGTGTATTGTTAAATATAATTTTGTTGGGTGAAGCCAATAACCAACATAATCAACATAATATAATCTTAGGGTTTATTGATCAGATGTAAAAAATGGCATATTCATAAACTTGAGATACAAGAGAACTTTCGGCATATTTATAAACAACGTAAACGTAAATTTGGCATATCAAGAACACAAAATTGATAGATTCATAAACAACATACATGAGAAAATTGAGCATATATCAATATTCAATTACAAATAGTATAGTATTAAAAGTATGTAACATACCTCATCATGCTATATCCCACCTATTATCATACAACCAAGCCCTCTGGATCATCTCTTATATTGATGGTCTCCATTAGTCTCCTGTGCTCTGTATCCGATAAGAAGTAGTGTACCTTCGATGTATTTCGGCTAGGCATTGTTCGTACCTGGAGGTTTGTACCAATGATTAAGTTGGTAAAGTGATACACACTTGCACCTAGTTTGTAATCCCTGTAAACATATCCACCCTTCTTTCTTGCATTGTTGTCCTTTGTCAAGTATTCACCTTTAACAACCATAGACCCGGTGGGGTAGTGGTTGTTTTCATCGTCAATCATGGACATAATGAGGGTTTGCTTTCCATCTATACAGTGTGCCAACCAGTAATCACCACCCCATTCACTATCTTTTGAGTCAACCACTGCGTATATGTGCCCTGCATAATATGATTGTAGGTATATGATCAAAATATTTTTCGTGCGATACAAGGCCATTAATGTGCATTTGAAGACTACGTAAATAAACAAAAAAATGTTAAGGAAATGCATCATACCAGGTTGTACAAGGTCTGAGACATGATCAAAATATGAAGAAATAGATGATTGGTCTTCTTCCAACGGAGTTAACTCAACAATTGCATGCTGATCAAGTTGAAGTGATATGCGATCCCATCCATCAACCCAATCCAATGATTCACACCCATCCCAGTCACCATCACCACAAGGCAGGAAAAAACAACCAAGTTTTCTGGTCCAAATTTCAAATACTGGGTTATCAGAGCTTCGAATCGAATGAAAGCCACGAGTCCCAGGCACAGTATTGCATTCCCATGCATGTGAACGATCTATGTCTACCACCTCCCAAAAAAAAATCTCTCCACGTGTCTCTTTCTTGTGGATTCTACTCGCATAGTTGATTCCTCTCCCATTACTGACGTGCACCACCTGACTATAGATTGACCATTTTGAATAGTAGATTTTGTAGATACTTTCAATTCCTCTCTTCGTATGGTTGTTTTGACACATGCTACGGCTCCATCATGCTCTCCTTTACCATGCGCAATCTCAAAATAGTTCCACATATGTGGCACTTTGTATTTTGTATGCAATGAACACAACCATTGAAATATGCATGCATTTTTTAACTGACCATCACGTCCATCAGACCAAATCCAGTATCGATCCATCTGTATGTTCCTTCCCTTCAAGTGATCATAGAACATGATGAAGCAATGACGTACATAGTGGAATTCGTGGTACCTATCATCACTTATGTAGAAGTGATATTCCTTCAAAATTTCTCTTTTCTCTTCAGTGTTATTTGGGCCATGCCTATATGTGATATGGACCATCAAGGAAACCTGCTCAGAGTGATAATACTGACTTTGGACCTCATTTTGAGGTTGCAGAGTGTAGTTCTCGGCAAAATCAACAACTGAAAGTATAGTACCACGGGGAAATATATCTCTGCATATTCTAAACTGTTCATTCTGCCATCGTGCCAAGTGGACATGATGAACATAATCATGTGTCTTTTCAATAAATTCCTTGACAAAGTCACTAACTAGTACCTGGTGACACAAAATTATCTCAATGTTAGTTTTTTTTGTAAGCAAGGATTGAAATGTAACTGTTCAAACATAATTTTATAGATATAAATGCATACCTGAGATGTCACCAATTGTATTTTTTTTCTTTCTTTCCCTGGAACTATTTCATAGCTAATATATTTGAAACTTTTCATGTCTACAACCGTTTTCCCAAATTCACTATCTCCACTCTCGTGCATACATTGGCTCAATAATTCCATTCCAGCATAGTTGGGGCATGTTCCATCCAAACAATATTTTGCATAGTATGTTTGCCCCTCAGGCCTATTGCACATGATGCTATGAATGAATTCTCTTGATGAAGTCGGTGGTATTGTCAGGGAGCAATCCTGCACATGGTTAGTATGCAACACACGACGAATGTACAAAAATGTTTCTTAGTAATATTCATATTCTACATAGTATCTACAACAACAAGTGTTACGAAGAGTATTTATTCTAACATACCATGGCTTACATTTCTCAAAAGATCTTTTCCCCAAGTTCAATTGTCTATGTTCATTCCTAAATTCCTCGTATAGTTCTGTCTGTGTTATATCAAGAAGATGCTTAGTATGTGGTTCACGATCCTTTGAACCCCTTCTCAGTTTTAGTACATCCTTTCGGTTTGAAGAAGGCCTTGTGTGATCATGCCAAAAACTCTGCACTAGTCTTTTTACTGCATCAACTAGCTTCATGTCACGACGTCGCAACTGACCAATAAAGGCCCAAAAATCTGTCTGATCGGTTGTGTCAAGATGTTCTCTTCTAATAGAATACCTACGGAGGGTTTTTACACTCAAATTAACTAGTTTGGATGTAGTCCTGATAATGCAAAGGGCCCTGGTGTTCTTATCTGCAATTGCTCGTGACAACACACGATGAGCCGCATTGGGGTCCTTTGAATGTGTGTTCTTACCAATTCTACCAAATGCATCTACTAATATTTTAACTATATGAGAACTTGGTTCAGAATTCTCTATCATCTTTATCCCTAACTTTTTCCTAATAACATTCATGCTCCTAGATTTTAACAATGATAAAAATAATCTACAGTTATCTCCATCACATTTAGAAACAAAATATTTATCAAGTATATGTTGAGTTTGATAAGCAATACTACGTTTAGATAGCGTACCTTCAATGGAATTGAGGAGACTTTCATCAACTTTTATATGCTTCGGAGTTCTTCGACGTATGCTTGCTAATGGAGGTAAGGGGGTTGGAATTCTACCATGTAGCGCATCACCAAGATGCTCTGGCGTTTCAGTAGTAGCTTGGTGTCCTTCATTCTCTTCCTAGTAGTTGGATGGTGGAAGTCCAACATCCTCATCGATGGTTTGTGGAAGTCCAACATCCTCATCGATGGTTCAGATAACATTTTCTTCTTCAACAGTAGGAAACATGTCCAACGCCTCTCTGACTTCATCACTTGTATAACCACATCCGGATAACAAATTTTGTGTTTCTTCATGAGCTTCATCTTGAGATGGTAACTTATCACTTTGACTTGAAGTGGGAATTGAAACATCCCCTAATGAGCACCTACGTTTTTCTTCTTGATTACTTCCATGGGGTGCTTGTTCAACAACTATTGTGGAAATTGAAGGTCCCTCTTGTCGTGGATTAATAGGATGAACCGTGGTATCCTCTACAATTGGATTTGGATTAGTTTCCAAAGAAAGCCTCTGATTCATCATGTGTATTCTTTTCTTTTCTTTCTCTTCTTCAATGACTTCTTGAGGTCTCTTCTTCCTTGCTGATTTTCTTCCTCGGTTACGTGGATTCCCCATCACCACAATGATCAATTCAATATAGATTGTTTTTGTTGCTCTTCAATTACAAGCTTTCAAACCTTTAGTGCTTTCTAGAACTATAGATCCTTCAAGGTGTTTCAATCTTCCTTCTCAAATGTTCATCTTTCCCATCAAAACAATTATGAATGAGAAATTTTACCTTTGGTGCTCTTCAATAATAAGCAAATGAAAGCTAAATCATAAATTGTTTGGGCTCTTTGATTATCTTGTACAATTGTGTATATCCACCATCACCATGAAATGGTCTTGAATCTTGATATCTTATCTTGTGTGCTCCTCAAATATAGGCAAAATGGATCTTTCAAAGACCTTATCTTTCGTGTTATTCAATTGGAGATTCTTCAAGCTTGCT